>JAPDNY010000003.1:210280003-215655003 GCA_029375565.1 Gekko gecko
GATCCATCTTTCATCCACAGTGTAGCCCCGCAATGGTGCTGCATAAAGATCTATGAGTCAAATGCACTAAAGTGACATTTTTGGGTTATTAAATATTTAGTTAATAGTCTGTCTTAGTAGCACATGGATCACTTGATTCTCTGATTGCTGCACATATCCTTCCTTTCTTCTAGGAGAAACAGCCAAAGGAAGCACTACTACAGGGCCAAATGTCAATAAATTATGCAATGTTAAATAACATTCATAAACATAGTTAATGGGAAGACAGAGAACTATTATTTATCTACTTGCAGTTTCTTGCTTTCAAACTGCTAGGTTGGCAGGAGCTGGGGCCAGAGATGGGAGCCCCCTCCGTCACTCAGCACTAGGGTCTCGAACTGCCGAACTACTGACCTTCCAGTCTGCAACTCAGCGTCTTAACCTCTGAACCACCTGTTTATAAAGTTGCATTTTATTAATTTATATATAGTTAGACTTTTCTAAGTGCATTCAAGTCAATGGGCTTAGAAAGGTTGAGCTCTACTTAGGTTGCACTGTTAATCACCTAACAAAATGTTGTCCGTGTGCATATAGTTTTGGTGGACTACTGGATTTTTCAGGTTTGCACCCACACATACCAAGGGTGTATGAACAAGGTAAATACACTGTTGTCCCTGTTCACATAACCATGTATACTAGGAGTGCTGCACAGGGGCGGTTTCAGTGCTTCTGAAGCCCTGGGCCAAAGTCCAGCATGGGGCTCCAGAATTCCTGCCACTCTGCCACTGGCAATCCTGGCTGGGGCCAAGCAAAGGGTGGCCTTCACCATGTATGGGGTGGGCGGGAGCTGCAGCTGCAGATGGGGTGGATGTGAATGGCAGGCAGCAGGAGTCTTCTCTTTCTTCTTTCCCCCCATTCTTTGGGTAGCAGGTCAGTAAGGGGTTGGGTCCCCTCCCAGCATGGAGCCTGGGGCAGCAGCCCCTGTTGCCCACTGGCTAAGACTGCCTCTGGTATCGCAGGTAGTGCACACTTCCATTACACATGATTGTAATGTTTGAAAAGAACGTACATACATACAGGATCCACCCTGTGAATGTAACTTCATAACGGTGGGATACAATGGTATCAACAGTACTCTGACTATTTGGATTATCAGATGTTCGTCTAAATTAGAGTGCTCTCCTGATTAATGAGTCTGCACCACATTGAAAATCAGATTAGCAGCCAAGATCATGTCCTTTGGGGAGGTTGTCAGTTTGGGAAAAAACTAGCCCGGCTCTTATTTTGGAAATGTGCCTGCTCATTATACTGTGCTCTTGAACAGCTTGCCCTTGGCTATAAGAGAGAGACCTCCTGCCTTTAACATGCCTGTTGAATAATTGAATGAAGGAGAGTCTTCAATTTGGGCTTTGTCTGTTTGGTTGTTCAGCTGATAGTTGCCACTCAGATTGGACAATAGCTTCAGATCTTGCATTGGCTAATTAGCATTGTCCTAAATGTAATGCAGCGTGCCGCTTCTTCAGGCAAATCAAGGGAATGGCAAAGAAACTTCAAGGTTGCTATGGATACTATCTATAATTTAAAAGGCCCAAACCAACAGTTTAATACCATGGAATACTTAGAAAACAAACCCCTGATACATTTTTTTCAAAAAAGATACTCTCATATTATAATGGCATAGGGAACCAATTTGCTGTGGATGTGCCTGATACAGCGACAGAAATAAATTGCCATATTCAGTTGTGCAGCAAGCTGGGGCTCAAGAATTGTTCTCAGGGGCTTAAATTAAGCTCCAAGCAAATATTTAAAATGCAAAGGACCAGATCCTCTGCAAAAGAGAGTTTAAAGAGAGACAGTTCTGATAATCATCTGGGGACAGACAATCATAACCATTCCTAACCTTTATTACTAGGGCCATGACGTCACATATATACTGTGGGACAGCAAACACACCGGAAGATAGAGATAAAATTAAACGAAATCTGAACACCTCAGAAAAGTGGGTGGATGTTAATTAGGGTTGCCAAGTCCTGTCCACCTGCCAGCTGGGGGACTTTGGAAGGCATCCCTGGAGAGGGCAGCGACATCCCCAACATGATGACATCATGCAGAAGTGATACCATCATGTTGGGGAGGCAGCCTGAACTGCAAGTGGCGAATTCACCGCTTGGAGTTCAAGCGCAAGCCCCCCCTCCCGCTTATAAAAAGCATTTAAAGGGACCCTTTAAATGCTTTATACAAGTGGGGCCCACCAGCACCTGAACTCCAAGCAGCAAATTCGCAGCTTGCAGTTCAGGCACACAATTGTTGGCCGCTCCCTCTCTCCTCTTCTGCGTTTTAAAGGGCCCTCCAGCTGATCGACGGGCCATGTGCTCCAGCCAATCAGCTGGTACAAGGGAAAGGTAAAGGTTTCCCTTGCTCGAAAGCTAGTCGAATCTGACTCTACGTGGTGCTCATCTCCGTTTCCAAGCTGAAGAGCCAGTGCTGTCCAAAGATGTTTCCATGGTCATGTGGCCAGCATGACTAAATGCCGAGGCCCAAGGAACACTGTTATCTTCCCACCGAAGTGGTACCTATTTATCTACCTGCAATTTCTTGCTTTCAAACTGCTAGATTGGCAGGAGCTGGGGCCAGAGACGGGAGCTCACTCCATCATGCGGCACTAGGGTCTCAAACTGCCAAACTACAGAACTTCTGGTTTGCAGCTCAGCGTCTTAACCCTTCAAATCCTGCAGGAGGGGAGGGAAAGGGGTGCTCTTGCCTGCTCTTGTGGTTGGGGCTTCCCCCGCCAGCCAGCTGGCCAGCAGCAGGTAGGAACCCCAAAATCAGGGGATCCCCGGGTCTCACCTGGGGGACTGGCATCCCTAATGCGAATAAGAAGCAGTTCCACAAGGATAAGCATAGAATTCTACATATGGGTAACAAAAATGAGAAGCACACATACTGGGTGGGAAACACACTTCTGGGTAGCAGTGTGTGTGAACAAGGTCTTGGGGTACGGGTGGACTTTAAGCTAAATATGAGCAGTCACTGTGATGCAGCGACAAAACAAGCTAAAGCAGTCTTGGTTGTATCAACAGAGGCACAACATCCAAATCACAAGATGTCATAGTCCTGCTGTACACTGCATTGGTCAGGCCACACCTGGAGTACTGTATGCAGACAGAATGTAGCAGGTGCAGAGGAGGGCAACAAATATCACCCGGGGCCTGGAGACCAAGCCCTACAAGGAAAGGCTGAGGGACTTGGAATTGCTCAGTTTGGAGAAGAGGAGGTTGTTGAAGGGGGACATAATTGCTCTCTTCAAGTGTTTGAAAGGCTGTCACTTAGAGTAGGGCAGGGAGCTGTTCCTGTTGGCAGCAGAGGAGAGGTACTTGCAATAATGGTTTTAAATTACAGGCAGAAAGGTACCAACTGGATGGATATTAGGAACATATTTTTTACTGTATGAGTAGTTCATCAATTAAACTGGCTGCCCAGGGAGGTGGTGAACTCCCCCTCACTCCCAGTCTTCGAGCAGTGACTGAAAGAATACTTGTCAGGGATGCTTTAGGCTGATCCTGCCTGTATGGTGGCTGCCAACTCTCTGATTCTGTTAGGGATGCCAGCCTCCAGGTGGGATCTGGGATCTCCTGGAATTACAGCTCATCTCCAGACTACAGAGATCAGTTTCTCTGGAGAAAATGGATGCTTTGGAGGGTGGACTGTATGACATTATACCCCCCTGAGGTCCCTATCCTCCCTGGGCTCCATCCCCAAATCTCCAGGGCCTTCCCAACCCGGATCTAGCACTTTTACCCCCATCCCCCACCGGTGGCCAGGGGGGACCTGACAACCCTAGGTTCTATGATTCTATATTTATTAAAATATTTGTACCCTGCCTTTCCCATGTGGCTCAAGGCAGCTCACAATTCTAAATTAAAAGCATCCACCATTAAATAACCCCCTGCAAGAAAAATGCCTGCAGCTCACACCTCATTAAAAGCCCTAGTATATTAAATAGACTTAACAGCTCCACTGTATTCTGTTTTTAAGCTGAAGCTAGCATTAAACCAATAGGTTGTAGGTGGGAAACCATGGGCAGTATCCTTCTAGAAACATTAAGAATAAGGGCGCTTCTGGAAACAGATCTTCCCTGTTTTCTTTGTGACCCTTGAAATGGCATTGATGAGGGTTGGGGACCTTAAAAAAGCCAAGAGAAGGGAGAACTGCAGTAAGGAGGGGTGAACTGAGCAAAATTGCTCATCCTCCACAGTGGACCTTCACCAACAGGAGAGGGTCCTCTTCACTGCAGCCCTGCCATGTCATATGGAATTCACTGCCGCAGGAGGTGGTGGCAGCTGCAAGCATGGACAGTTTCAAGAGGGAATTAGATAAACATATGAAGCGGAAGTCCATCAGTGGCTATTAGCCACAAGGTATAGATAGGGACTCTCAGTCTAGGGCAGGTGATGCACTCTATTCTTAGTGCTGGGGGGGGCAGCAGTGGGAGGGCTTCTGGTGCCCTGGCCCCACTGCTGGACCTCCTGATGGCACCTGGTATTTTTGGCCACTGTGTGACAGAGTGTTGGACTGGATGGGCCATTGGCCTGATTCAGCATTGGCTTCTCTTATGTTCTTATGTCTTTTTGTCTTTTATTTATTTATCTATTTATTTATTTCTTCAACGTCTATCCCGCCCTCCCGCCAAAGTGGCTCAGGGCGGCTTACATACGACCATAAAACCAACATAAATACATACATAAAATGACTTAACTCAATTCCAAAATGAATACAGTTAAAACCATTTAAATGTGGCAGTGTCATATAATAAGTAAAGTGCAAGTGCAGCTCAGCCGATTCCTCAGTATAATTCCTACTGACATGCCTGGCGAAAAAGCTCCGTTTTCACGGCCCTGCGGAATTGCTGGAGGTCCCGCGACCCTGATCTCACTGGGGAGCTCATTCCAGAGCGCCGGAACCACCAGGGAAAATGGGCATTTTGGTTGTCCTTTTCTAATGTTATGATACAGCAGTCAGAACATTACCTCACCCCGCTCTCTTCTATGTGTGTGTATGACTTCATCTACATTATATGTATATACTGGGCTCTCTTAAGTAGGAATTAAGGAGATTTATAATGTGCAGGGCTGATGTAAAAAGTGAGGAGAGTGAGGAGGAAAAGAAGGGGGGAAATACACAGATGGAGGTAGGAGTGAGGAGAATAAAAACAGGAAAGGAAAACCTGAAGAAAAACATAGAAGAGACAGATAAGGGCAAGAGTACTATGACAACAGGAAGATGTGCCAAAGAAGTTAAGTGAACAACAGTAATTCGTGTCAGGATGAAAAGGTGGTGCAATCCAATAGGTGAGGCATGGGAAGGTTTGGGCCTCGATTCCAGCCCAGTCACAGAATCACTGGATGAGTCACTCTGGGACTAATCCTAAACTGGTCTTCTCAAATGTTAGTCCCTTGTTATTCAGTGAGGCTTACTCCCAGGAAAGTGTCCTTTGATCTGAAGCATCTGTCTTCACTTCAGTGTTCCATCTATAAAAGCAGACTATTAAAGACTGATCTCTCAGGATTAATATGATAATGACTGTCATAAATATTGTACAGCGCTCTGAAGTGAGAACCCTTTATTCATTACTCTCCTACCCCTTTTCAAAAGAACTGAGAGGGCTATATGGGATTTTGGGTCTGCTTTATCCTCACAACAGTTCTGTGAGGTAAGTTATACTGTGAGATAGTGTCAGGTCCATGATCATACAATGAGCTGAGGTAAAATCTGAACCCAGGTTTCCCCAGCCCAAGCACTGTAGTTATTATAATACAGTGTGTGCCTATTGATGCCTAGAATAAAGCAATGGAATCCCAAGGTGATAGAAAGAATTGCACTATTTTGGGTGAGAGATCACACTTTTCAAACGTTTCCTCTATGTAAACATGTTCATTTGTGGGATCTTCTGCATGCAGAGCAGGTGCTCTAGCACTGAGTCACAGCCCCTCCCAGTTTTCTTTTAAGATATACTTAATTTTTGGCTACTGGGAAAACATTTCATAGCAACTAACTGCTTCCAGAAACCGTGCACAATGTTTTCAGAAGAGGGAAGAAGACGCTATCGTGCAGGATATGCACACTGGGAGCTCCAATAACTTAAGTTAGTACACAGTGTGCTTCATTGCACCTTTGCATGCTTCACTGTGAAAATCTCAGAATGTCCAGTAAGGAATGGTGAGGGTTCCTTGTTCAATACTGTAATCTTCCATGGTGTTTTGTTCCTCCAGAAATAGTCAGTGGTGGAACATTTCCCCATATAAATATGCTGTGATGGTCAGGGTGGGGGATGGGGGGAGCTGCACCCGTTTTTTGTCTGCCTGTCAAACAGTAGTTAGAGGCACAAAGCCTTTAGTGGGGGTGGGGTGGATGGCTTCCTTGGACCTTTGGGGTAGTGGGGTCTGCAGATTACATACCTTCTCTTTGTTAGACAGATGCTGAATTAAAACCCAATAACCTTTTCCAGTGGGACTATTTGTTTTTTCTGCATTTATACCCTGCCTTTCTCCCCACTGGGGGACTCGAAGCAGCTTATGTTGTTCTCCTCCATTTTATTCTCACATCTCTGTGAGGTAGGTTAGGCTGACCAAAGTCACCCAGTGAGCTTCCATGGCAGAGTGAGGATTCGAACCTGGGTCTCCTTGGTCCTGGTCCGACAAGGTAACCACAACACCACCCTTGGCACCTGACTAGGATTGCCAGTATTTTTACTGGCTGTTGCTCCTGTGTCTTAATCAGTAGCTTGAGCTGTAGGCATTAGCTGGTGAGAAGGTCTACAGCCAACTGTGGCTTTCACCTGCTGATTTTTGTAGATGAGGACTGAGTAGGGTTGCCAGCCTACAGGTGGGTCCTGGAGATCTCCCACTTTTACAACTGATCTCCAGCTGACAGAGATCAGCTCCCCTGAAGAAAATGGCTGCTTTGAAGGGTGGACTCTATGGTATTGTAGCATGCTGAGGCTCCTCCCCTCCCCAAACCCCGCCCTCTCCTGGATCCACCCTCAAAATCTCCAGGTATTTTCCAACCCAGACCTGGCAACCCTAGGGTTGAGGAGTAAGGCCTGGTCTGTCCCCCCTCCCCACCCTGCAATCAACACTCCTAAGAGAAGAGTTACATTCAGATCCAACACTGTATTTTGTTACCCCTCCTTGTAATTTACCATTCCATGTTCATTTTCTATCACTGCAGCACCTCAGTGGGGAAGGCTGCACTTGGTAAAATTCTCCTTCCCTTCCACTCTTAACAGTGCAATCCCAAGAACACTTTCCTTGTAGTAAGCCCCATGGAACAGGCCCCAAAGTGTTCTGAATAAACCTACTTAGGATGGCACTGTCAGAAGTCCTATTGGGACCTGGACTCAGGGCCGACCCGCTCACTAGGCGAACTAGACTTTCACCTAGAGCGGGCCAATCATGGGGGCGTCAAAGTGCGCCCCCCGCCAAAAGCCCCCCGCCCCCGCCAAAAGCCCTGCATGCTGCGTCGCCCCCTGACCCCAGCCGCCGCCTCTTTCTCCCCCCCCAAGCCAAAAGCCCTGCTCTCAACTCTCGCGCTGCTGCTACTGGAGCCAGGAGCGCCGGTGTTCCCCCGGGCAGGCACCCCCAGTGCGCTCCCTCCCTCCATGGGAAGGCTCGGCATTGCGGCAGAGAAGCGGCTGGCGGAGTTCTCAGCCCCAGCTGAGCAGCAGTCCTGGCTTCTCCGCGCTGCCCCGGGCTGACTTTTGTGGGAGGCAGTTGCCAGCCAAGCAGGGGCGCAAATCGTTGGTCCTTGCTGTGGACGCCTCCCCCTTCGGCATTGACTTTGCAGGGCCATTTCAGGGGCAAGTGTTCTTAATAATAGTTGATGTGTACTCTAAATGGTTAGAGGTGGTACAAATGTAAAAAATGACTTCAGCTGCAGTCATAAAAGCACTGCACCGTATTTTTTCAACCCACAGATTGCCAGACACTGTAGTATCAGATAACAGGACACAATTTACCTCATCTGAATTCCTTGAGTTTTTGGGTAACAACATGATTAAACACATCACGTCTACACCATTCCATCCAGCCACAAATGGGCAGGCCGAACGGATGGTGCGGACCACAAAGGACGCCTTGCGCAGAATGATCCATGGAGACTGGAGTCAGAAGCTGGCGTCCTTCATGCTCTATCAGCATATCACGCCACATACCATGACTGGGAGGAGCCTAGCCGAGTTACTAATGGGACGCTGTCTGACGTCACTCCTGGATTGGCTCCACCCCAACCTGACGACAGACAAGCCACTGCAGAGGGAGGTCCTGGAAGCACCTCGTTCTTTTAAACCTGGGGACATCGTTTTCACCCGGAATTATGGTGAGGGATGCCTTTGGCTTCCAGCCTCTGTCATAGAGGTAACTGGTACTATGTCCTATGTGGCACAAACTACAGACGGCAGGAAACTAAGGTGCCACATAGACCAGCTCAGGCAATGATGGCCTGGCACAAACATCAAGGGCCAGGCAGAGACCGGGGAGGGCCCAACCACCGCAGCCATACCTCAGGAAACAGAGGCTATTGTGGCGCCTCAGGACCTGGGGTCAAACATAGAGCTCAGTACCGAACTGGAACCAGCTTCGGATGCCGGACCGTTGCCAGGTAGTCCCACTAGGGAACAGAGTGATCCCAGAATGGTGAGCACTGAGACACCACCCAAAATTGAACCCTTGCGGCAATCACAAAGGACTTGGCAATGGCCATCCTACTTAAAAGATTACATATGTTCAGAGGTTGTTTCCTCTTAGGGGGGAGGGATGTTATGTATTGTATATACATAAATAGCAGGAGCTTGAATCTCACCCCTATCTAAATCTGGTATTGAAAATAGCAAACTCTGTGTCCCGGCCCCACCGGCTTGGGACTGGGAACCCCCCCACGGACGACCCACCCCAGCCACAACAGAGCCCCCACACACCTGAGGAGCCCCTGGAACGGTGGTGGACGGCAGGCGGGGCAGAGGATTGGTCCGGGCGCAGCAGAGAGGCTGGCGCAGGCTGCAGCGCGCCCCAGACAGAGGGAGGAGCCGGAAGAGCACGCGAGCGGTGCCGAGCCCCCCGGGAGACAGGGGAGCGCGGAGGCGAGTCCCGGGGGAGCTCCGATGACGTCCCTCAGCTGCGGAGCAGCGCCGGCAGCGCGGCCCTGACGCCGCCCAGACCGCTGCCGGCACAACTTCCGCCCACCGCGCCCCGCTTGGCGTCCTCCGTTAAGAGGGAAGGCGGGGCCAGGGCCGGGGAGAGGGGTGGTTGGGAAACACTGGGGGGTGCTGGGATGGAGAGGAGGGATAAAAGGATGGGAGAGGAGAGGGGCTGGGGAGGAGAACGGTGCTGGTGTGACTGGGTCTGCTGCGCAGAGAAGTCAGAGAGAGCAAGTCAAGACCCATTCCCCTGTACTCAGGCAGAGGGACGTCTGGGGTGCTTAAAACCCCATCCCCTGCCGGTCTGAGGCCTCCTTCTCATCTCCTCCTTTGAGATCCTCTCGCTCCCAGGACCTCAACCCGCTGACGGACTTCAGAGAGCCACGGCCACCGGGGGCATCGACCCATCCTCGCAGGGGGAGCGTGACACTCTGATTGGCTACTTGGCGTAGTAAACCAATCAGGATAGTAGAAAGGTTCTGGAGGGAGATGTTTGTATTGGTTGTTATGTTACTGTTCTGATTGGTTCTTAAAGCAACAAGGAGCGTGGTTATGCCAGCCTGGATAGTTTAAAAGGAGGGCCTGTTTTGTTTTTGTTTTCATTCCTATCTTGTAAATAAAGCTGAATCATTTATATGAGCTGCTGCCTTAAGTCTCATACTTAACAAAAAGCTTTCCCCAAACTGTCAGAAATTTGAAAGTGATCCATTCCTTTTAGGCCTCTCCTTTTTGCCCACTGACATTGTTTGGAATATACATCATAAGCAGTGCCTCCTTGCTGTGATATGTGGTGCTAATCTGTTAAGGAAGCACTATCTACCAGAAGATGTATTAGAATAAAGCATCATTTAAAAAACCACTGGCGCAGGTATATATTACTCAGCCTTTCACCAGCTAGGAGCAGCCTAAACAGGGAATCGGGCCAGATTAACCTATTAAATCAAAGCTGCTGGGATCCAAACATAAAATAAAATTAAGAATAAGAACAGGTCAGGCAAAGGAAATGGAAAGGCAGAACAGCTATCCTCTTTTTTAAAAATAAAAAAAGGTGGTTCCAGTTGAGCAATGGAAAATGGCCTTTTATTCTTGTGCTGTTTCTTCTCTTTTAGAACAAAAAGGGAAATGTCAGAATGGATAGGAAAAAAGCTGTTTTAGCAAATGATTCCCACTGGCACTATTTGACCTTCACATCTTCATTGGGAAATAGAGGAGGGAAACAATAATAAAGAGTTTAAATAGGAGAAGTTCAAAACACTTAGAACTAGTAGAAAGCTAAGAGCTTTTAAATTCCCGGCTCTGCCCTTTCCGACACAGAAATTAAAACTGGTCTCTTGATCTTTAATAAGTACTCCAGACCTCCAACGATTATACCCTCACAAAAGAGAACTGGTGAATGCTGCTGTATTACTTATTACTTTTCCATACAAATTGGAGATCTAGACTGCATAGAATAGTCATTTAAATTCCCCAGTGGCTGACTGTAGACACAGTTGCAATGTGTACCAAGAAAGATACAAGATCTGCTATTATGCCATTTTCACAGAACGGCTCCTGTATATTCAACAGCTGCACAACAGGCAAAACGCCAGCAGCTTTTTTGGTTTCTAGTTTATGGATGCAGTGACAGGAAAAGTGTGTTGGCTGAGTGTCTGCAACTGTTAAGTGTCACACTCATGGAAACATCACTTACAAGAGTGCTGAAGACAGACATCTGCACACATGCGGCTCTTGGGATCAGAATAATCTATTGTGAGCAGGAAGAGAAATTTTAAGGGGACGGCAGGAATAAAAATTGCCCAACTGATGCACAAAGGATGGAGTCTGGGAGACAGAAGGTCATCAAAGGAGAAAGTGATGGAGCAGGGTTTCCTAGAGCTACCACATTTTGAGAAGAAAGGAAATAGAAGACTGCCTACTTCACCAGGCAGTTAAAAGAAGCAGGGGACTTAGCTCAACTGGTGGACACTTTTTCTCCTGGCCAAATAATGTGGGATGGAGGGAAAGAAGCTCCTGTCTCTCGCCAGCAATGTTCTGTACATGTCCCCAAAAGAGATCTATTTCCCTGTCTGAGATCCACTGATTTAAACTGTCTGGAAGAACCAAGCTAAATGAGGCACTGGGGGATCTGTTGATGGATCTCTGAAGCTATTCTAACTGGTAAGAAGCAACTTCAGAGACCTCAAGTCAAATCTAGATCCTTGGTGCGGGGGTTAATGTTTTCCCCAGGCTATTTTCCTTAACTCATATTGGTCCTTCTCATCTGGTACAGGCCCATAGTCAGGATTTTTTAGTTTGGGGGACCTTTTAAAAAGCAGGAGTGCACTGAAATTCAGGCACAGCCCCCATACACTTCTCTCCCAAAGCATTTAAAGCCGGGGTATCGAACTCATTTGTTACGAGGGCCGGATCTGACATAAATGAGGCCTTGTTGGGCCAGGCCATGTGTGTCATAAAATGTAATGCCAGGAAGCGGAGATATAAACTTTATAAAGGACACAAACACAAAGGGGTTTTTTAACTTAAAATAAAAATGTGGTTAAACCATTAGCACTCTTGCAATATTTTGTTTATTTTGCAGTGTCTGATAACTGACACCTCTCGCTCTGAATTACTGCATCAAAATGTCTGTGCTGTTGCAATCTTGAGAATGCTGTTCAGGTGTGTCTCTCTTAAGCTGCAAACCTACAATGATGCAGCAGCAGCAGAACTGGAAGAAGCAGCTGAAGACAGCCAGTTCCACTGTGGGCCTGATAGAAGCCCTCTGGGGGCCTGATCCAGTCCCTGGGCCGTATGTTTGACACCCCTGATTTAAAGGGTTCCTTTAAGTGCTTTGAGGGAGAAGCTGGGAGGAGGCTTGAAGTGCAGGTGCGTGCGGGGCCACCACCCCTGCTTCTCCCTCAAAGCATTTAAAGTTTAAATACTTTGAGGGAGAAGCCAGGGGCCACAAGCCTGCACTCCAAGCCACGAATTCGCGGCTTGGAGTGCAGGCACGCAGGGCCTTCCCTGGCTTCCCCTCAAAAGTCGGGGGGCCTTGAAAAGAAGTCGGGGTGGGTGGGCCCCAGGAGGCCCCACCGTGGCTATGGGTCTGAACTAGTAGCATTGCCAACTGTCCTGGGGAAAAAAATACCCTGTCCCTTTATTAGAGGTTTATTGGCATCTTATTAAGGTTCACCTCTCCACACATTAAGCCTGTATCAAAGAGACAGGGAATTATTCTCCAGCTACTCTATCAGATTGCAGGTGAGGATCTCACGTATATGAATGTTCCACCAAGTACCCTACCCCCTCAATCCCCCAGCACACAGAAATCTAGCATGTCAGGAAGGTGGCTCAACCGGAACCCTTCTCCCTGGCCTCAGTTAATCTGAATGTTCACCCACAGGGTGCGTTCAGACAGTGTGCTGGGAGCAGTGTAAATTGCTCCAGTCCAATGCAGTTTTTTTTAACCTGAAGAATCGCGATCACACTCACCTCCTTGTTCCGGATCACTGCGCAGCCACATCGCTCCTCGCCGTTCACACGCAGGATGTACATCGGTGGGTTTTTTTTCTCTCAGTTTGAGCATGCGCACAGGAAGCTATCTCTAAAACTAAAATTTTCACACATGCGCAGAACAGCAATTTCCACACTTCCCTTTAAACTTTAAATGAACACTTTAAATGAAATTTTTACCCTGAAACTGGCCTCCGTGAGATCCCGAACTCATCTAAGTGCTAAAACTAGGCACCATTTAAACTTTGCTTTTATTAACTTTGGAGTGGAGCTCCGCCCATGCGCACACAGCCAAGGCATGAAAAAATGGCGGACAAAAAGTGGAAGCCTGAGGCTTCCGCAGCAGCTTCCCAGAGGGGAGGGGGTTGAAGCACCCGGAAGTGGCTCTGCGAGGAGCGATCAGATGACAGAAAAGTGTGGCTAGAACCGGAGAATCAGGAAAACACCACTTGGGGACCTGGTAACAAAATACTCCGTTTTAAAGGGGGGTTGATCCAGAAAGCGACGGCTGGGAACGGTGTGCAGATGCTGGGTGTGTGAACGCGGATATAAAATCCGTTACTGAAGTGTGCCGAAAGCGGACTAAACGGCCCATCTGAATGCACCCACAGACTGACATGGTATAACCTACAAATAGCTTTATACCCTGAGGGAAACTGGGCCATAGGGTTGCCAGTTGGCCAGGAGAAAAATCTGTCCCTTTAATATAGGCTTAATATATGGAAATGAGCAACATAATCTTTTGGGGGCATGGAGGTAAATAAAATCACCTGGTAAATAGTATCCCGTTCAGCCTGTTTTCTCCAGGCCAGCTGGCAATACTAGCCTAGGGTCCATGTAATATTTCTGGGTCTACAGGTAAGAACTGTCAGAATGAGGAATGGCTTTGAACAACTTTAATATGAAGAGAAACTAAATCATCATGGAGGATTGTCTTGAAGGCCAAAGTAAAGAACCCTGATCCTCAACCTGTGTGCTTACAGCAATACACCAGGCCATTTTGCTTGGCACTCGTACCACCTCTCCTCCCAAGCAATCAAGGCACTGGCAGCAGATACATCTTATGTCCATCACCACCTCCTAGGCAACACTACTGGGATTTTGCTTTCTCCAAATGTGCCTGGCCAAGTACAAACCTCATCTCCTTTCCCCTTCCCTTCCCTCCCCACCCCACCCCATTTTTTTGCTGGCACACCAACTTCACAGGTAGATGTTGCAGCAAGGAAGCCAAGCACTTGGGCCAAAAGGACTGTCTGCCCCTGCTTGAAGCCTTGCTTATAGCATTAACTGAGGTCATGTGGCCTAAGGGCAAGTCCTCAAACTACCCGTTTCCCAGCACTATTCATTACAAGGGAATGCCTCTAAATTATTGTAAAGTACTGGGTTGACCTCATGGAGGACGCAGATAATGACATGCGGTGGAGGGGTTCGGCAACCACTGCCTTGTGTGGCAGAAAGGTGTGATAGAAATGTATTAGTCTCAAGAACGCCTGTAGTTCTGCTTTACAAGTGGGTGCCGGGGCCTCCACAATTGCCTTAACTTTGTCTTTTGCAGGATGGAGGCCAGACACGTCGACTCTGAATCCTAAAAACTCTACTTCCAGGACCCCAGGAGGCATTTCTCCCGTTTCACTTTGAGGTCCGCAGAGTTGAATCAGTGTAGGATGGCGCGGAGGCGGGAAGCAAAGTCATCTGGGGTGTCCGCGGCGATGCGGACGTCATCAAAAAACGGCATCACTCCAGGGATCCCTTTTAACAATGAGTCCATTAATTGTTGAAAAATCCCTGGGGCCACACTCACACCGAACTGTAGCCTTTTCACCTTAAAAGCCCCCCAGTGCGTCACAATTGTCTGTGCCGTGGCTGTAGCCTCATCAACTGGTACCTGGCTTGGGCTAGGTCGAGTTTTCCAAAAATCTTTGCCCCCGCCAGAGACACCAGTATGTGGCTCACTACTGGGACCGGGTATGAGTGGTCATGGAGGGCCTTATTCAACGTACATTTATAGTCCGCGTAGATGCGGACTTCACCATTTGGCTTCACTGGGGTGACAATTGGCGTCTCCCAAATGGCATGCAACACCGGTTCCAGGACCCCTTGAGCTACTAGGCAGTCCAGCTCCGCATTGATTTTGGGGCTGTGTGGAACCGCATCCAGATAGGGGCCACATTGGGGTCTAGTTATAGGGAAACTGGGGGCCCTTTATAACATCCCAATGACCCATTGAAAACTCCCGGGAACTCCCCACACACATCAGCAAAGTCCCGCACTACACATTTATTGACACCCGCCACCGAGATGCCCAGCGGCACAAACCAGGCCCTCCCCAAAAGACTAACAAGGTCTCCCTCAACCACGATGAAGTCCAGAGAATCCTTGAACCCCTGGTACTGCACACGGAAAATCCCCACCCCCTGAACCAGAACTGGGTTCCACTGAAAGTCCACCAAACTGAGGGACGAGGGGCGTAAGTGGGGTCCCCCGTGGGGGCAGAGCCTGTTCAGCGTGTCCACCAAGGTGATGGACGCTGCTGACCCCAAGTCCACTTCCATGGTGCAGGGGGACCCCTCGATCCTGACCTGGACTTGGATCTTCAGGGTAGCAGACTGGTTAGGGAGGCAAAGTACCTGGAAAGATGGCCAGCCTGTGAGAAGGTAGAGGTCGGCGCATCCCTTGGCAGTCTCATAGGTGGTGGCGGTCTGGCGTCATGGCTGAGTGGGCAGCTGCTGGTGCCAGCTTCCTTTGGACTGGCAGACATGGGCGCGGTGTCCCTTTCCCCCGCAAGTGTGGCACGTGGTCTTGTGGAACCGGCATGTTTTCCTCACGTGTGCCTCCCCGCAGCTGGCGCACGTGGCACTGTCGGTGGTCTTCCCGGAGGAACTGGCGGTGGCGACTCCTGGTGTCTTCTGGTGGGTGGACATCTTCCTTGTCGGAGTTTTCCGACACCGAGTCGGGAAGGACGAGGTGCGCAGCGGTCGATGGTCGATCGCGAAACGAGGCCTCGTGCATGATGGCGAGTTGTAGAGCCTCATCGAGCTGGATGCTGGTGGCGCTGATCATCTTCTGGCGAAGCTTGGCGTCGCTTATGCCCCATGGGTGAGGAGGTTGTCCTTGACCTTCGGGAAGGCGCATTCCATGGCCAGCTGGCGTAGTGCGGCCATATATGCCGCGGCCATTTCCCCCAGCTTCTGGAGGCGCCCCTGGAACTCCATGCGCCTGGCGAGTGCCGTAGGCTTTGGCGTGAGGTACCTCGTCAGTGCGTTGATGATTTCTTCATACAAGCACTCGAGAATGGACCTGGGGCCAGGAGACTCTTGGCTAGCCGGATGGTGGCTGTGCCGCAGGAGCTTAGGAGGAGGTTCCGTCACTTGGCCCTATCGCTTACATCGTGGTATACCAGGTAGCATGTCAGTTGGTCCATCCATGAATCCCAGAACTTGGGATGTGTGGGGTTGTATGTTTCGAGGTGTCCCTGGGCGGAGGCCATTGTCCTGTGCTGTGCGGTGAGCGGAGATGTGGAGAGCCAGGCGCGATGCGGTGCTACTCGGGAGCGATGCAGGGCTTGGTGGCTTCCTCGGTGTCGGTGCTCATGGCTGTACCGGTAAGACGTTAAGGCCTGGGCCACGGATCCCACCTTGGTCGCCACTGTAAAGTACTGGGTTGACCGCATGGAGGACGCAGACAACGACATGCGGTGTGACGCGTTTATTAGTACTTCACAATACAACAACAACAACGGCCCTGCAAGGCCAACTATATACACACCCTCCCAGCACACGCGCAGTCCCATTGGGGAGTTTGAATTTCCCGCCAACTTGCTATAGGTGGATACTAGGGGGAACTAGGAGCCTTCGTTCTATTGTTCTAGGGAGTGAAGCTCCACCCTGTAGCCGCAGCCCCCTGGTGGCGGCCCGCATACATAACAATTATATAGTCCATCGCTACAGTGTGTAACACAAGCAGACAAACATTTATCTGGGTTGCTAGGATAAATTTTGTGTCACAGAAGGACGCTTCACCGTCCTGCCTTACAAGTGGTTTGCCTGGATGCAGGCTGACTTCGCTACGCCTTTGTGTGCACAGCTGGGGCCTTCCGTGTCGTGGCCCTTAATAGGCACACCCCTCTTGATGAACTGCTACAGAAAGCAGGCATTTATTTCAGTCTGATCTCCCTCCCTCCATTTTTCTCTTGCTCATGGGCTTTGTGCACGGGATATAATAAATTTCATTATTTCTCCATTTTGGTTTGGTCGAGGGAAATTAATATCAGGATTCGCTTTGCCTGCTCCTGAATATGGTATGTATGAGAGAAATATAATCAAGGAAAATGGGACCCAAATTGTCTTTTGGGGCACAGTTCTGTAGTGTTTAAAAATTTGGTAACTTCCTTGGTTATATACAGATCACATTGCATGTTTTTTCACATTTCTGTTAACCTTTTCTCTGAATTAAAATAAGAGGTTTGCATCACCAGGGCTGGTGCCAGGGGTTTTTGTGCCCTAAGCAAGGCTAACTACTTGCACACACACCCCACATACACTGCTAACCAATTTCCAAAAACAGATGAACTGTAGGAAACATGAAAAGCACAAAACTTGAAATTGCTAATTTTTTAAAAAATTGTGAGAATAACGAATACAACAATCTTTGATTTTCTTTCTCAAACAGAAAACAGTTTTAGCACACAAATCATCTTGAATAATCCTGTTAATTGTGATGTTAAAATTCAAGTCTTTTGAATGTTTCTGTTTCAGGCACATCAGAATCTCATTTTGCCTGCCTTCTCCTTTGCAGATTGTGTCACCAGTTCCTTCAGGTCAAGTGCTAATGCTTCAGTGTGTTCAGTTGATACAGTTGCCAAACCAAATACTCCCTTTTGCAGCAGTAGTTTTGTGATTCTTGATGTCAGATTTGTGTCCATTTATCCTTTGGCAGTTCGAAAGCAAGAAATTGCAAGTAGATAAATAGGTACCACTTCAGTGGGAAGGTAACAGAGTTCCGTGCGCCTTGGTGTTTAGTCATGCTGGCCACATGACCACGGAAATGTCTTTGGACAGCACTGGCTCTTCGGCTTTGAAACGAAGATGAGCACTGCAACCCTAGAGTCGGATTCGACTGGCTTTCGAGCAAGGGAACCTTTACCTTTTTATCCTTTGGCATAGGGTTTCACCTGTTTGTCCTATGTAGAGAGCTGGAAAGCCAGTTTGGTGTTGTGGTTAGGAATGTGGATTCTAATCTGGGAGAACCGGGTTTGATTCCCCACTCCTCCACATCCAGCTGCTGGTGTGACCTTGGGTCAGTCACAAATTCTTTCAGAGCAGTTCTCTCAGGGGCAGTTCTTGAAAGAGTTCTCTCAGCCCCACCTACCTCACAGGGTGTCTGTTGTGGGGAGAAGAAAGGAAAGGGATTGTAAACTGCTCTGAAACTCCTTCGAGTAGTGCAGGGTGGGATAAAAATCCAATCTCCTCCTCCTCCGCTGCTTCTTCTCCTCCTCCTCCTCCTGTCAAGGACAGTTCTGGAAAGAGCTTTCTCAGCCCCACCTACCTCACAGGGTGTCTGTTGTGGGGAGGGAAAGGGAAAGGAGTTTGTAAACCACTTTGAGACTCCTTTGTGTAGTGAAGGGTGGGGTATAAATCCAATCTCCTCCTCCTCCTCCTCCTCCTCCTCCTTCCATGTCCTACTATATTGTTATTTCAATCTTGCTGTATTTATTGCTCAGTTATTTATGCATCTTGACTCTAATAATCTCTTCCTGACAACTAACGCCCCCTACCTGCATGCAATAGTTGAGGAGATCTGTTTCAATGTATATGAAGAAGTGTGCACATGCTGAGTCTCTGTTCTTGCATGTACCCAGGGTTCAGCTTGGTTTGTCTTGGGGGTTAGGGTTAGGTTGCTTTCTACCTTTGTCATATCATTTTCTGCATTCTTCGACATACCAAGTGTAATTATTTTTGCTCTGTGTCAAATTGCTGTAATCTTAGTCTTATTGCATTGTTTATTAGATGTCTCATGTGAATTATTGCACTGACTTAATACTGTGTAACCATATATAAACTAAATAAAATAAAGTGCATAGGGTCAGGCTGTGAGTAGGATTCTTTTCTAAGTGAACAAACATAGACTTCAAGCAACAGTGGCATGATCCCTGAGGTGCCCACAGGTGGGATCCTCTCCCAGCAACTTTCAGTCTTCAGAGCAAACATGAAACATGACAACCTCTCTGTGAATAAAATCCCTATGGGTTAGCATATATTAGCCAAAGAAGATTTGTGCTCACTTAATTCTGGACCTAAATTCCTTATTATGTGCTCCCTGTTCTGTCAAAAATAATTTCCTCAGCAATAAGAGTTCTACAGGACTATTGTGGAACACTGTCCTGTTCTTCTCTCTGTCTTTTTATGTCTGAGCCTGCTACAATACCTTTCTTATCCCTTCATTCCTTGATCTCACTTTCTGTTTACTCCAACATGATTTCACTCCTCCCCCTGCTAACTGCTAATTCTATTCTAGCCAATTGTATAGAAAATTCACTCTTGGAAGATTTATGACAGGTTTCCCACTGTTTACCTCAATTTCCTCCTTTTTTACTAGAAAATGTACACCTGATAGACATGTGACAGATTTCACACCCTAATGCTGATAGTCAGTTCTGCGCACCTCTGAGGTCTGCGCTCTAGGCGGTTGGCTAGTTGGCCTAATGGTAGCACCAGCCCTGTCCATGCAGGACAACAAAACTTCAGTTCCTGCCATGTTCTTTCAGGCCTATAGTAGCAACAGGAAGGAGCCCCTGTGGGAGAGCAACTAGGGTTACCAACTCCAGGTTGAAAAATACTTGGAGATTTTGGGGTTGAGCCTGAAGAGGGCAGGCTTGGAGAGGGGAGGGGCTTCAATGGGCAATATTGCTATAGAGCCCACCTTTCAAAGCGGCCATTTTCTCCAAGTAACTGATATCATAAGAACATAAGAACATAAAAGAAGCCAATGCTGAATCAGGCCAATGGCCCATCCAGTCCAACACTCTGTCACACAGCGGCCAAAATATACCAGGTGCCATCAGGAGGTCCAGCAGTGGGGCCAGGACACTAGAAGCCCTCCCACTGCTGCCCCCTCCAGCACCAAGAATAGAGTGCATCACCTGTCCCAGACTGAGAGTTCCCATCTATACCCTGTGGCTAATAGCCACTGATGGACTTCTGCTCCATATGTTTATCTAATTCCCTCTTGAAACTGTCCATGCTTGCAGCTGCCACCACCTCCTGTGGCAGTGAATTCCATATGTTAATTACTCTTTGGGTGAAGAAGTACTTCCTTTTATCTGTTCTAACCCGACTGCTCAGCAATTTCATGGAGTGCCCACGAGTTCTTGTATTGTGAGAAAGGGAGAAAAGTACTTCTTTCTCAACCTGCTCAATCCCATTCATAATCTTATAAACCTCAATCATGTCACCCCTCAGCCGTCGTTTCTCCAAGTTAAAGAGCCCCAAGCGTTTTAACCTTTCTTCATAGGGAAGGTGTTCCAACCCTTTTATCATTCTAGTTGCCCTTCTCTGCACTTTTTCCAATGCTATAATATCCTATTTGAGGTGTGGTGACCAGAACTGTACACAGTATTCCAAATGAGGTCGCATCAATGATTTATACAGGGGCATTATGATACTGGCTGATTTGTTTTCAATTCCCTTCCTAATAATCCCCAGCATAGCGTTGGCCTTCTTTATTGCAGCTACACACTGTCTAGACATTTTCATTGAGTTATCTACTACGACTCCAAGATCTCTCTCTTGGTCCGTCTCTGCCAGTTCAGATCCCATCAATGTGTATTTATATTTAGGATTTTTGGCTTCAATGTGCATCACTTTGCACTTGGCCACATTGAACCCCATTTGCCACGTTGACGCCCACTCACCCATCCTCGACAGATCCCTTTGGAGTGCCTCACAATCCTCCCTGGTTTTCACCACCCTGAACAACTTCGTGTCATTTGCAAATTTAGCCACTTCACTGCTTACTCCCAATTCCAAATCATTAAGAAACAAGTTAAAAAGCATCGGACCGAGTACTGATCCCTGTGGTACCCCGCTGCTTACCACCCTCCACTGAGAAAGTTTCCCATTTATACTCACTCTCTGTTTCCTATTTATAAGCCAGTTTTTGATCCACAAGAGGACTTGTCCTTTTATCCCATGACTATTGAGCTTACTTAGGAGCCTTTGATGAGAAACTGTATCAAAAGCTTTCTGGAAGTCAAGGCAAATAATATCTATTGGGTCCCCCTTGTCCACATGTTTGTTCACTCCCTCAAAAAACACTAACAGGTTAGTGAGACAAGATCTTCCCTTACAGAACCCATGCTGAGTCTGCCTCAATAGTTTTTGTTCATCAATGTGCCTACTAATTCTTTCCTTAATAACAGTTTGCACCAACTTACCCGGTATCGATGTCAGACTGACTGGCCTGTAATTTCCCGGATCTCCCCTGGAGCCCTTTTTAAAGATGGGAGTGACATTAGCTACCTTCCAGTCCTCAGGAATGGAGGCAGATTTTAAAGAAAGATTACATATTTTTGTCAGGAGATCCACAAGTTCACATTTGAGTTCTTTCAGAACTCCCGGATGAATGCCATCCGGGCCTGGTGATTTATTAGTTTTTAAATTGTCCATCAGTCGGAGGACTTCCTCTCTTGTCACCACAATCTCTCACCTGGAGGTCAGTTGTAATCCCAGGAAATCTCCAGTCACCATCTGGAGGTTGTGCATGTGACAACACAGTCAAAATCTGTAACATCGTACCCCAAAATACTTGACACTTGATTCAAAAATACTTGACACTTGATTGAGAAGAAGCTCCTATGGTGATGCATTACATGGAGGCTGGGCATAGAGCAGAGGATATTAGGTTTTCTTGTATTATACAGAGTGATAACTGAATGATCACACAGGATTGATATTCTGTTTGCTAGGCTGTACTTAGCAACTTGGACTGCCAGCCTGGAGGTCTCTTGCAGATACAAGTGAGTACAGGCTGAAGGCTCAATGCAAGGTTCAGTGGCGAGGTCTGCTGAAAGTGGAGGGACAAGGGAGAAAACAATGAATCAGTGCTGGGACATTCAAAAATTGCACTAGCCTGCAAATCTCACCCTTCTGCCTAGACATTCAGCCTCCGTATATGTAGAGATGTGTGCTTTCGTTATAGTGAGAGACAAGCACTCTGGAAACGTGCAGAGTGTTTGAAGTCTCAGCATTCACAGAAGAGATTATTCTTGGCTCAGATATATTTTGTTCTATACCAAGACTTCATCTATCTGTAGCAAGCGGTGAGGGGGATTAAGGCTTCCTGGATATTGGGCCCGTCAAAGCCTTTTGGTCTTCTGCAGTGAAGTACAATTTTGTTTCCTTGTAGTTACAGGTTACAGGCCTCTAAGTCTCTGAGCAAGGCAAATCGCAACGCACTTAATACAAAACATATTATCTGATCAAAAACAAGAGAACATTTTATAAATATACCATTTCAAACAGTTGAAGGATGTGTTTTAAATTTCTTTATTGTAAACCTATATATACAACTGTACAATGACATACGTAAATAAAGTCATCATATTATAGTAAAGAAGAAAAGGGAACTCAAATAGAGTCCATATCCTCAACTGAGCACATAGTAATATCTTTTGCTGAACATTGTTTAATCTGTGCATTTGATTCCCATGATGAATAAAATGATACCATTGTTGTACAAACATTTCTTGCACAGAGTTTTTCTTTCCTCTTAAATGCCTCACAGTATTATCTTGTTCCTATATATACACAGCAGCTGCATGGAACGGCTTCTAAAAGAGAGAGTCCAAATGGGTGCAGAATGGTGCCGTGGGGGGAGGAACAATTCCTGCCTCTGCCCCAAATAGTATTTTTGAGTGAAAACCCTGCTGGGGTGTAGTTATTTCACTAGTTTTCCTGCTCCATATGCACAGAGACTCATGGCACAGCAAACATAACTCCTCCCCACTATGGTTCTTGTGAAAGAAAACAGCTTGTGGGGGAAACCAGAGCCCCACCTCCCCGTGCAGGGCCACTCTGAACCCATTTGGACTCTCCCCTTTTGTGTATTTGCTTTTAGAAGCCATTCCCCACAGCTGTTGTCTGGCCACAGAGAACACATAAAAACACACATAAGCAAGCGCAGGGGTGGGGGAAAGTAACGTGCAGTTTGGTTGAATTAAACATTTGTGCCAGTCTGCCCGGGGTATACTACCACTGGTATAGCAAGTCAACTCAGGGTAGGCTCTGTGTTTTCCTCCTTACCGAGAAGCAGTCAGTCTCCCTGGAAATGAGCCAGTCCCCATTCCCAAAGAGGCTCTGAAGTGGAGCGGAATTGGAAATTGTCACAGCATCTCTGGCCCTGAAGGTTGGCCCAGCCCAGCCTGGATGATTTGCAGGCTTGATCATCCACCATTCCCATCAGCCAGCGGATTGACTTGCATCTCCTCTGTAATGTGGTTCTTTTGCTGTTTTTACCTTTCCCATTTTTGGTTACTGGTGAGCCAAGAGGAACTGGTGAGCCAAGAGGTGAGCCAAAAGTGATAGACCAGGAGGGAATCGCCGTATAGCGGCTTTTCATCCAGTTCTTGAGCTGCTTGACAACTCGCCAGAAGTGGCAGCCTGCTACACAACAGCAACAGCAGGCAGGGTGAGGCTCCTTAAAAATGGTTGCGTGGCTAGAGGGTGGGACACCAAGAGCTATCAAGACTAGCAGAGAGGGCACCATCTGGGTCTCTGCCTACAGCATTTGCAGCCCCTGTGACTCCCAGCACCACCAGCTGACCCAAATGTAAACCCAGCCAACTGGCAGTGGAAGGAGGAGCCACATTATGGCCCCGAGCCTTCCCAAGTGGGATAGAAACATAGAGCTGGAAGGAACCTCAAAGGTCCTCTAGTCCAAATAGGGTTGCCAGACCCCCCCCCCGATCTGGGGGGTTTACCCACATTTTGGGGGGTTCAACCCGCCCCCAAGCCTGAACACCTGCAGCGACCTCTCTCCCTTCTCTTTTGAGAGGGAGAGGTGTGGCTGCAGGCCACATGCCTGAATTCCAAGCAGCATTGCCGCTTGGAGATCAGGCATGTGGGGCTCCCTGTTGGAAGCACTTAAAGAGACCCCTTTAAGTGCTTGCAGCCAGCAGGGACTGGACCTCTCATGTCCAATCTCCAAGCAGTAATGCCACTTGGAGATTGGGCAAGCGGGGTCCACCAGCTGCAAGCACTTAAAGGGACCTCTTTAAGTGCTTGCAGCTGGTGGGGATTGGGCCTCATATGTCCAATCTCCAACTGGTAATACTGCTCAGAGATAGGGCACATGGGGCTGCTGGTTGGAAGCACTTAAAGGGACTCCTTTAAGTGCTTGCAGCCGGTGGGGACTGGGCCCCACATGTCCGATCTCTGACTGGTAATGCCACTCAGAGATTAGTCATGTGGGGCCACTGGCTGGAAGCACGTAAAGTGACCCCTTTAAGTGTTTGCAGCCAGCAGGGACTGGGCCCCGCGTGTCCGATCTCCGAGCAGTAATGCCACTTGGAGATTGGGCAAGCGGGGCCCACCAGCTGCAAGCACTTAAAGGGACCCCTTTAAGTGCTTGCAGCCATCGAGGACCGGGCCCTGCACGCCTGATCTCCAAGCGGTAATGCCACTCAGAGATCTGGCATGTGGGGCCACTGGCTGGAAGCACTTAAAGGGGTCCCTTTAAGTGCTTCTGGCTAGTGGTGACTGGGCCCCATGGGCCTGAATTCCAAGTGGCATTGGTGCTTGGAGTTCAGGTGTGCAGTGGTGGCCATCTCCTCCCCTCTAGCAAGATTTAAAGGGCCCTCCACCTGATTGGCAGGCCCTTTAAATCTTGCAGGACGTTAGGGAGAGGGATGGCCTCCCATGATAGTTCTCAGGGGTGGGGCTTGGAGCAGGGACATCCCTAACATGATGTCATCATGTTGGGGATGCCCCGCTTCCTCCGGGAATGCCCCCCAAAGTCCCCTGCTGAGGACAAAGACGGACTTGGCAACCCTAAGTCCAACCCTTGCTCAACACAGGAAATTCCCCTCTGTGGTAGGGTTGTCAACCCCCAGGTCCAGGTTCCTGCTTCTGGGGGCTTCAATCCACCCATAGCCAGCTGGCTGGCAGGGGAAGCCCCACCCCAATCCCTGCCCCCAAGAGTGACCACCAGCTCAGCCACCTCTCTCCCTCCACTCCTGCCCAATTTAAAGGACTTCAGCTGATCAGTGGGGACCATGTGGCCTGCCAACCAGATGGAGGGCCCTTTAAATCTAGCAGGGGGAGGGGCAGTTGCGAGCCGCTTGCTCGGCTTGCAAAAAGACCCTTTTAAAGGTCTTTTTGTGAGCTGAGTGTGTGATCCGCGACTGCCCCCTCCCTTCCTCCTGGTAGATTTAAAGGGCCCTCCAGCTGGTCGGCAGGCCACATGGTCCCTGTCGATCAGCTGAAGCCTTTTAAATTGGGCAGGAGGGAGGGAGAGGGGTGGCGAGGCAGGTGGTTGCTCTTGGGGGCAGGGCTTGGGGGTGGGGCTTGGGGCATTCCCGCCCACCTCCAGAATGCCCCCCCAAATCCCCCCACCAGAGCAATGAGGGGACCCAGCAACCCTACTCTGTGACCCTTGCTGTATGTTCAGCGGAAGGGACAAACCCTCCAGGATCCCTGGCCAGGCTGGCCTAGGGAGAAATTCCTGCTTGACCCCAAAATGGCAATTGGCATTATCCTGGGCGTGTCAGAATTGGCCATGAAAACCGAGCTGGGTAGAGACTCCGGTCTGGCCTTCAGGCCAACAGCTTCTTTCCACCCTGAGTGAAAGAGAGCCACCTCAAGAATGATAGCAGATGCATTCTTCTGTGGAACTGGCACCATTCCTGTGTCGATAGAGGAACAGATGCTTCCCCTGTTTTCTTTGAATGGTCTGACCTGTAAAGGCTCCATAGAATTTTTTTTTCCAGGAGCCCCCTTTGAGTTAGATTTGAAAATAATATGTGGCTAAGGGGAATGTAAGAACACGTGTAACAAGTCAAAAATGTTACATACAGTTTGACTCTCAGTTTCTACTAAATGTTAGAGACTGAAAAATATAGCACCTTCTTGTATATATGGTGGAGTTTTTGGAAATCTAGGAATACTGGGATGAAATACTGAAATAGTTGTCACGATTTTGTGTGACCTGGTAACCCGCCCTGAGCCCGTCTGTGGGGAGGACAGGACAGAAATTGAATTAATTAATTAAATAAAACCAAGGGAATGGTCACCAGCTCCTGGACTGTGTCCGGAATTCAGGACCATCCTGTCTCTTGGCCTGGTAACACCTTAGGCAGCGGGAGACCCCCAGCAGCAGCCTGCAGGCGAGGAGTCGCTCCAAGCTGATGTGGGGTTGTAGAAAGGAAAGGAGGTGGAGCCGGTGGGACTGCTGAGAAGGGTGGCACCTCTTGTGCTCAGCCATCCCGAGTCTCTCTGAACAAGGAGCGTTTGGGGGACTGGGCTGCTCTCTTTCACTCAGGGCAGAAATCAGGTGTTGGCCCGAAGGCCAAACTGGAGTCTCCAGCTCTGCTTTCATGGCCCATTCTTCCAGGCCCAGGGTAATGCCGATCGCCATTTTGGGGTCAGGAAGGAATTTCCCCCAGGCCAGGTTGTCCAGGGATCCTGGAGGCCCCCCCCCTTCCTCTGGGCATACAGCAGGGGTCACAGGGGGGAATTTCCTGTATTGAGCAAGGGTTGGACTAGATGACCCTTGAGGTCCCTTCCAGCTCTATGGGAAGGCTTGGGGTCATAATGCGGCTACTGCCAGCTGGCTGGGTTCATGTTTGGGTCAGCTGGTGGTGCTGAGGAGCCACAGGGGGCTGCCGACTGCCAATCTTGATAGCTGTGACTCTTGATAGCTCCTGGTGGTGCTCCACCCTCAAGCCCCTCGACCAATTTTAAAGAGCCTCACCCTGCCTGCTGATGCTGCGGTGAAACAGGCCGATGCTCCTGGCAAATTGTCAGGCAGCTCAAGAGCCGAGTGAAAAGCCGCCATGTAGGAATTTCCTCCTGGACCATCACTGACACATTTCCATGAGGTTGACTGCTTTCAGTGTGGGTGGAAACCCAGATCCTGCACTGCCTTCTCCCGGGCAGCAGGGACTCCACAGCTTACCCTGCTCACAGCCTCACTCTAGCAACTTCCAGGGCTGGAAGCACCACACAAACTTCCTGGGGGCCTCTGTGGAATGTGCAGGGCCCAGGAGGGGAAAGGGCAGCCAATGTTACCCTTTCTAAAACAGGCAGTCAGGGAGCCGATTAAGGTGAGTGAGACTCAGGGCCAGCACCTTTAACCTTAAAAGAAATTGACTCACTCCAAAGAAACATAAGAACATAAGAGAACATAAGAGAAGCCAATGTTGAATCAGGCCAATGGCCCATCCAGTCCAACACTCTTGTCACACAGTGGCCAAAAATACCAGGTGCCATCAGGAGGTTCACCAGTGGGGCCAGGACACTAGAAGCCCTCCCACTGTTGCCCCCCCAAGCACCAAGAATACAGAGCATCCCTTGCCTCAGACTGAGAGTTCCTATCTATACCTTATGGCTAATAGCCACTGATGGACCTCTGCTCCATATGTTTATCCAATTCCCTCTTGAAGCCGTCCATGCTTGTAGCCGCCACCACCTCCTGTGGCAGTGAATTCCATGTGTTAATCACTCTTTGGGTGAAGAAGTACTTCCTTTAATGTGTTCTAATCCGACTTCTCAGCAATTTCATGGAGTGCCCATGAGTTCTTGTATTGTGAGAAAGGGAGAAAAGTATTTCTTTCTCAGCCTGCTCTATCCCATGCATAATCTTATAAACCTCGATCATGTCACCTCTCAGCCGTCACTTTTCCAAGCTAAAGAGCCACAAGCACTTTAACCTTTCCTGATAGGGAAAGTGTTCCAACACTTTTATCATTCTAGTTGCCCTTTTCTGCACTTTTCCTAATGCTATAATATCCTATTTGAGGTGTGGTGGCCAGAACTGTACACACTATTCCAAATGAGGTCCCACTATCGATTTATACAGGGGCATCATGATACTGACTGATTTGTTTTCAGTTCCCTTCCTAATAATCCCCAGCATAGCATTGGCCATTTTTATTACAGTTGCACACTGTTCTGATATTTTCAGTGAGTTATCTACTATGACTTCAAGATGTCTCTCTCGGTCAGTCTCTGCCAGTTCGGACCCCATCAATGTGTATTTATATTTAGGATTTTTGGCTCCAATGTGCATCACTTTGCGCTTGGCCACATTGAACCCCATTTGCTATGAGTGGATGTTGAACTCAGTCCAATGGCTGGGCCTCCTCAGCTCCCCGAGACCCCAAGACCAGTGTTCCCTCTAAGTTGAGTTAGTGTGAGCTAGCTCACAGTTTTTTATTCTCCAGCTCGCTTTTTGTCTTAGCTCAGGAAAGATGGCTCCAGAGCAAACTAATTTATGCAGCAGCCAAATTGCTCACTCACAACTTTAATGCCAGTAGCTCACAAAGGAGAATTTCTGCTCACAGGACTCCACAGCTTAGAGGGAGCAATGCCCAAGACCGAGGCCCCCACCCCAGGAGGCAGATCCGGAAGGCTCCACTCTGGCGTGCCAAAACCGCAGGAGATCCAAGAGAAGCTGCAGCAGAGCAAAACTTCACAGGCCAAGCAAAAAACCTGCGGGAAACAACTGCCAACCAGTCATTGCAATTGAACACCGCGGAACTGAGCTGGAGGGACCAGCTGACCAACGAGGAGCCAAACCAACACGCTGATCCCAGGGGCCCAGAAAAACTGAAGGGGAGCTGAGCTGACAAGCTGAAGATCCAAGCCCACCACAGGAGCCACGCCACCACCAATCCGAGCTTGCTGCAGTCAGCCAGGCCAGCACCCAGATGATGTGGGCTGACCAGCAGGATGGTCTGAGGCTCCTGCTGTCCTGGCCATCAGATGGGGACTAGGCGGGAAGGTCTCCTCCTGACCCCTCCTCCTCCAGGTGATTGGTGAAGAGGCAGGGCAAATTGGGGAGGGGGCGTCACCCTTGTGGGGCCCCTCATGGCTACAGGCCTGCATGATGGACTCATTTTTCAACACTGAGCCCATATTAATAATGGCCGCAGGGGCCGTGGAGCAGCTCAGGTACATCTTTTGTTGAGGCAACCTTTGGGCCCAGCAGTCAGAGGGAGGGGAGCTCTGTGAGGAGGGATGAAGCAGGAAACCTCGAGGTTGCAGGACAACGAGCAAAACCAGCCAAATGCAGGATGCCAGAGGCTCCCAAAGATTGCCGCAGTTTGCCTCACCTCAGGGAGATGCGGACAGAGTGCCTCAGGACTGAACCCCATTCTCCAACTAGGAGAAGAGCATCCTGGAGGCTCTCATTCTATTTCAGAAGCTGCACCACTGTTTCCCCCCCAAACAATCACCATCATGCCACTCCGTACTGGGTGTTTGCCAGTTCTTGGACTGGGGGGGGCCTCAATTAGCCTTTCCCTTACAGTGAAGAGTCAAATACTTTCCCTTCCATCCTGTCAGGACATTCCAGACTCCCCTGGGGCTCAAGCTCCAAAGCTCAGTCATGGCATGAGCTCTGTGATTCATCCTGAATGGGAACACAGGCCAAGCAGCACATTAAACGTTGATCACCTTGTTGAGAGAAAATATGCCTGCAAGTCCCATAGTGCCCAAAGCCATGTCTTTTCTGGATCGCTGAGGCACAGCGTTGGGGAGAGCCATGTCCATCAGTCAAGGCAGGAGGATGACAAGGAGGCCGTGTCCCACTTGGGGTCCTGAATCCCTGGCCTGCTTCCAGCAAGGCTTTCTGCAGTGGGCGGGGCATTCAGCACCCCCCATACCAGCTCCATCTTCTTTTCAGATGAAGCCAAAGAAGGCCTCCAGGTGCTACTGCAGGAGCTGCTGAAGGAGGACCCGTCTGCTGGGCATCTGGTGGGGCTCCTTGACGTAAGCATGTGGGAGAGAAGATGGTGGTGAACGTAGGTCTCTTTTGAGGCTGGGAAGCATAGGTGAGCCTGGCAGGGAAAAATGATCACATCAGCGTCAGCAGAACCACACAAACCAACTTTTTTAGACTTTAGGTGACAATTAATAAAAAAAAATATTCTCTGTAATTATTGGACACCTAGCAGATTTCATAAATTGGGTTTATTGGGTTGGAGATGATTTGGAACTGTCAGCAGTGAAGACCAGATCCAGTATATATGTTAAATGGGTATGTCCCGTTTTCAACTGGCCTTGGAGTAGTAGAATGCCAGCCCTGGGCTGGGAAATCTCCTGGAGATTTGGAAGTGGAGCCTGGGGAAAGCAGAGTTTGGGGAAGGGTAGGAACTTTATCAGAGTGTAATGCCGTACAGTCCAGCTTCCAATAAAGCCATTTTCTCCAGGGGAACCAAGCTGTGTAGTGTTTCCAGGCAACACCTGATAAGTTGGTGGAGGCAGCATTATGGGAGAATTAAAACATAAACAAACTGCACAGCCTCTTGTACTCATTGGATGTTCTTACTGGAAGTGACAAAAGGCAGCTCTAGGAATCACCGGCCCATAGAGTTTCCAGTGATTGCCAGAGCTACCCTACCCATTTGTCACTTCCGGTAAGAACTTCCAGTAAGTACCTGAGGCGGCATTTAAAATAAAAATCCAAGTGGCAGTGGAGAACAGGACCCTGGGGGCAGGGGATTCCCCACCCCGCTGAGGGCTGGGCAGCCCTAGACCTGTGTCATCTGGACAGCAGCTGCAATTCCTGAAGATCTCCAGGCCCCAGATGGAAAACTGAATAAGAGAAGATTTCACTGAGTGTGAGCATTATGCAGAGAGACTGCATGCAGAGATGAATGCTGAGTAGGAAAGGGTTCACTGGGTCTACATGTATTCTGCTCTGAAGAAGCCTTATGAAACACGTACTGGAGCAAGCCTGTCTGCAGATTCATGACCTTTATGCTATTTGTCTACAATCCAATAATAGTAGAAGAAAGACACAAAGAAAATTTACTGTTTGTAAGAATTTTAGATTATTGGACTGTGCTTGTCAATATTGTGGAATCATTTTCACGTTTATTCTTGTATGAATGTACAGAAATGTATTTGTATTAGCATTAGTATTAACAGTGATCTATTTTAAAAAAATCGATAAAAGAGTGATATTCCCTTCATAAATATATCACGGTTGCCATCGACTATTTTCTACTCACTTATCCCATGATTTCTCTTTGGTTATCCTACCCCATGTGGAGGCTGGCAAGCTTACCTTAGGGCTTCATAGAATTGCCCATGAGTCTCATGCTGGGACATTCTTTCCTCCCCGCTAAGATGAGCATCATGGATATTGGGGGAGCAGAAAGGGCCAGGTCCTTGAAGGGACAGGCATCCTGTGGAACTTGCATCCAAGAGATATTCTGTGTCCTTTTCATGCTCATCTGGGGCAGCTTTAGTGAGAAAACCTCAACAGGCACTGAAGATGCTCTCTTGCCTCCGCATCTGCCTCTCCTTTCTTGACCTGCTGCCTCTTTCTGACTGAAGTCTGAGGGGTCTGACTCTTGGAGCATCTCCTCATGTTTCCCCACAAGAAGCTCTGTTGGTCTACTCAAGGTCATTTGCTCTGAGTAGCAGCAGCTCTCCAGAGTGTGGAGTAGACAAAGCCATTTCCTTGGCACCTGCCCTGAGTGAGAATTTTGGATCCAGGCTAATTGAATCCCAGAGGAGACCTGCCAGGATACTTTTCACTGGAACATGATCTTGGAAAACTAAAGAATGTACATTAGGTGTGAGCCTTTCCTGGATACCACACTCAACCAGACAGCTTCCTCTGAAGACAGAGACCCAGGGGCCAGCCCTGTCTCCTGCAGCCAAGGAAACCCCACAACCTGCCTCCCTGGCAGTCCAGCCAGGTCTGAAGGAAAATGGCAGTTTAACTGTCTTTTGGGCTCTAACTCCCACCTCCCACCTGCTCTCCCAATATTCCAAAGGCTCTGATTGGCTGCTACCTGCCCTATGAATATTTCAACCAGGTTTAAAGGCGATTGGTCATTTTCAGGAAATGGGCAGGACTTTGGCTTGTCCATCACACAGGTCTATATTAGCCCCACCTCTGTGGGACTCTTACCACAGAGACAAAACTTCCTACTAATCACCACCCAGTATTCAAGAGCTGCACATTTGGGTTTCAGCACTTGGCAGAAGGGAAGGGGAAAGGGGAGGCAAGGCACATACTTTGAAAGAAGTCTTAGAAAGAAAAGGATGAGGCTCCGAGGAAGACTGGGAATGACAATGGAGACTGGGTTAGAGTAGAGTAATCCAAAAAACCGGATGTAGCAGGAACTGAGAGACAGATTTGCATCCAAAGGAAGACTTGAGTACATTATAGCACCGAACTCTCAAATGGCCAAAAAACATGGTCAGAGGCAGAACTTGGGAGTTGCCACAGGGGGAAAGTGTTTTGAGGGAGGGAGGGAGGGAGGGGCTGCTTTGCTGGGTGGACAGAAAGTGTTCCAGAGAGCCCTCGTGTGGATGGGACTGGGGTCCTGTGGGATCAGGCAAACAAGGCAATAATAATTCCAAGTTTCTGTCAGTTGTCTTCTTTGTTTGGAAGGAATGTGGCAAGTGCCCTGGGCACTTTTCACACATGCTAAATAATGCAGTTTCAATCCACTTCAGCAACCCTTTGTGAGTGGATGTTGCCATTTCACACAGTAAAATCCAGTTGCAAAGTGGATTGAAAGTGAATTGAAAGTACGTTATTTAGTGTGTGTGAAGTAGATGCCCAAAGGAACTGTAGCTGAATGGAAATATCCTGAACCATAGGTGAAGAGCCGGGAGTGCATGTTTGCAGCTGCAATCTTGAGGATCCTTTCTTCAGGGTAAGCCACAATGAGTAACATGGGCCTCACTTCTGAGTAGACCTCCTAAGGTCCCTCCCCGTGTCAGGCTTTCCATTGCACAGGGAGGTATCTCTGTTTGGGGTTTCTCACCTAACTTGCAGGTGAACTTAGAGGAAGGGGGCTCAAGACACTTGTGTCAGGAGCAGTTCCCATCCCAGCGGTATAGAGACAGATCCACATCCATGTGGCCAGACAGAAACAAAGCTGTTCTGTGCACAGGGCCGGTGCCAGGGTTTTTTGTGCCCTAGGCAAGGCTAACTACTTGCACACACACCTCACAGACACTGCTAACCAATTTCCAAAAACAGATGAATTGTAGGAAACATGAAAAGCACAAAACTTGAAACTGCTAATTTTTTAAAAACTGCAAGAATAATGAATACAACAATCTTTGATTTTCTTTCTCAAACAGAAAACAGTTTTAGCACACAAATCATCTTGAATAATCCTGTTAACTGTGATGTTAAAATTCAAGTCTTTTGAATGTTTCTGTTTCAGGCACATCAGAATCTCATTTTGCCTGCCTTCTCCTTTGCAAATTGTGTCACCAGTTCCTTCAGGTCAAGTGCTAATGCTTCAGTGTGTTCAGTTGATACAGTTGCCAAACCAAATACTCCCTTTTGCAGCAGTAGTTCTCCAACAGTTTATCAGTTTTGTGATTCTTGATGTCAGATTTGTGTCCATTTATCCTTTGGCACAGGGTTTCACCTGTTTGTCCTATGTAGAGAACTGGAAAGCCATTTTGGTGTAGTGGTTAGAAGCATGGATTCTAATCTGGGAGAACCGGGTTTAATTCCCCACTCCTCCACATGCAGCTGCTGGTGTGACCTTGGGTCAGTCACAAGTTCTTTCAGAGCAGTTCTCTCAAGGGCAGTTCTTGAAAGAGTTCTCTCAGCCCCACCTACCTCACAGGGGACGAGAAGGGAAAGAGACTGTAAACTACTCTGAGACTCCTTTGGGTAGTGCAGGGTGGGGTATAAATCCGATCTCCTCCTCCTGTCAAGGACAGTTCTGGAAAGAGCTTTCTCAGCCCCACCTTCCTCACAGGGTGTCTGTTGTAGGGAGGGAAAGGGAAAGGAGTTTGTAAGCCACTCTGAGACTCCTTTGTGTAGTGAAAAGTGGGGTATAAATCCAATCTCCTCCTCCTCCTTCTTTATCCTACCATATTATTATTTCAATCTTGCTGTATTTATTGCTCAGTTATTTATGCATCTTGACTCTAATAATCTCTTCCTGACAATTAACTCCCCCACCTGCATACGATAGTTGAGGAAATCTGTCTCAATATATGTGAAGAAGTGTGCACATGCTGAGTCTCTGTTCTTGCATGTATCCAGGGTTCAGCTTGGTTTGTCTTGGGGGTTAGGGTTAAGTTGCTTTCTACCTTTGTTATATCATTTTCTGCATTGTTCAACATACCAAGTGTAACTATTTTGCTCTGTGTCAAATTGCTGTAATCCTAGTCTTATTGCATTGTTTATTAGATGTCTCATGTGAATTATTACATTGACTTACACTGTGTAACTCAATGAAATTGCTGAGCAATGGGGTTAGAACAGATAAAAGGAAGTACTTCTTCACCCAAAGAGTGATTAACACATGGAATTCACTGCCACAGGAGGTGGTGGCGGCTACAAGCATGGACAGCTTCAAGAGGGAATTAGATAAACATATGGAGCAGAGGTCCATCAGTGGCTATTAGCCACAAGGTATAGATAGGAACTCTCAGTCTGGGGCAAGGGATGCTCTGTATTCTTGGTGCTGGAGCGGGGGGGGGGCAACAGTGGGAGGGCTCCTAGTGTCCTGGCCCCACTGGTAGACCTCCTGATGGCACCTGGTATTTCTGGCCACTGTGTGACAGAGTGTTGGATTGGATGGGTCATTGGCCTGATCCAACATTGGCTTCTCTTATGTTCTCATGCTGCTTCCTGGGTCCAAGATGAACTCCAGTGGCACTGGTAGTGGCTGCTGGGGCTCACCTTCCTCCAGAGTCTTGGCTGCGGGCAACCCAGGAAGAGGCAACACGCATAGCTTTGTCTAACCCTCCCCCCACCTGTACTTCTGCTGACTGGGAGGAAGATGCAGTTTAGCCACATTATGCTGGGGTTTGCTTTCCTCCTGGCTGCACAGGCCACAGCTGGAGCATCTGCCTCTGCCTGCACTCCTGTAATGTACAGGGGAAAATATTTTTGTCTCCTGAGTAAAGATCTTTGTGCTTTCCATGTGCACAAACTGTAATTTAATTCCTCTTAATTCAGCTATTAATTTCCACAATGCTTTCCCTTCACAATTTGCAGGGGACAGATCAATCTAGGATAATTGTCCAGATGCTGAATCAGTGTGCACCTCAATAGCTTATTGCTCTTATCCCTCACAGACATAATCTTTTATTGCATGGCCATCTACTGTAATTCCAGAAATCCCATAATATTCAGTGCTGGCCCTTTAGAATAACAGAGCAATCCTAAGCGGCATCATACCCTTCTAAACCCACTGAAGTCAGCTCTCTTCTGACCTGCAATCCTTTCAGTACCTCTAAGAATCCGCCCCTCCATATTTTCCAGTTTCACTTCATTATTGTTAAGGTGGAAATTGGAATTCTTCAAGTCGCTTGCATTCCAAATGCATTAGAAACTCTCTACCTTGTTTCATGTCTCTTTCGTAATATATCTGTACTAGGAAGGGAAGCCCGTTGTGGAACCGAGACAACGGGCGCTAGACAGGCCCCCTTCCCGCGAAGAAGGTGCTGGAGGCAGGCGTATCTGGCGGCCATTGGGGAAGGAGCTCACCCGCCGTCCCCAGCCTCCGCTGTCCCTTTCGCTGAGACTCCGTCTCTCCGGGGCTGCAACGTCCCCCTGGCACTGGCCCTGCCTCGCTCCCCGGCCAGCACCGTCGGCTGGCATCGCAGCCTCCCTTCCCTGGCTCCTGGTGGCGGTGTTCGCTCGCAGCGTTCGCCTCCCGCCTCCCAGCCAATGGCACACCAGCAGTCTTGAGCGGCAGCTGGCGGGCCAATGGCAGCAACGCAGGCAAGCAAGGCAGCCAGTGGCAAGGGACCCTGTCTCTGACTGACAGGTCCCTCAGCCAACTGATTCCGGCGCGCATTTTCACCATATAAGGTATGACGAAAATCCTTTTATATATAAGGATGTTTCTGATGGCTACCTTTGTCACAAGCACTGCTGTTTTCAGTAAATTTACGTCTTGTTTTTCAACAAACTAAAGGCCTCTTTCCTGGGCTGTTTCCACTTGAGTTGTTTGCCCTGAGTCTAATGCTGTTGGGAAGTTTTTTCCCTCCCTTTTCCCCCACAGCATCGTGGTGCATTTGTGTACCTCCCAGGGGATCCCCTGGAATTATAACGCATCTCCAGACTACAGTGTTATGATCCCCAGGAGAAAATGTATGCTTTGAGAGTGAACTCTATGGCATTGTACCCCATTGAAGTCTCTGTACTTCCCAGGCTCTGCCCCTAAATCTCCAGGACTTTCCCAGGCTGGACCTGGGACCTATCTCAACCCTGCTTGGCTCCAAAGTTTTAAGAAAGATTGCAGCAAAGCCTTGATGTATTTTGCTTGGATTTTCCTGGTCCTGCCCACACAGCAGCCATTTCCCCCATGGTAGGCATTTCCTTTTCCTACTGTGTAAAGTGCCATAAAGTCACAGGCAACTTATGTTGACCCCACAGGGTTTTTTTTTAAATAAATGATTTTTTATTATTTTCTCTTAAAAGGGTGGGATACAGAAGGAAAAAAGGGGTAGGGGAATTGTTACGTGCAACAAGTAAAATCAGATATATTACCAAATGTATTACATATTTCAAATATAAGAGCAAACAGTAAAACTTGAATATTACATGTTGATGAAGGCTTTCATGGCTGGAGTTCATTAGTTGCTATAAATTTTCCGGGTTGTGTGGCTGTGGTCTTGGCATTGTAGGACCTGACGTTTCGCCAGTAGCTGTGACTGGCATCCTCAGAGGTATAACACAGAAAGATGGAGTACTCTCTGTGTCAAGGTGAGCAGAAAAATGGTAGGCAGGTAATTTATATTTACCCTGGAAAGTGGGGTAGGGCTGAGTCATTATCTTGTAGTAGTTCTCCAGGCTATGAACATGCTAATGGAGGAGGTTCTTTTGTCTATGGAATGGCTATTGAAACTCTAATCTTATCTGTAGTGCTCTAGAAGCTGACAATACAGATAAATACCAACCCTGCTTAGCTTCTAATATCTGATGAGATCGGGCTGTGCCATACCATTCTATATTCTCTCCCCCCACACTCCCTACTAAAGAAGGTTTTTCTTTTTATTTCTTTTAATCAGCAGTTTAATAGCATTATATCAATATACAGTTAAACATACCAAAATATGCATCAGGTTCCTTGAATCCCCAGCTTTTTTTTTTTTTAAAGTAAGTCTCTAATCCCTTTCCTTGCGAAGATATATGGAAAAAAGCATATCTCTGCAATGAAATGGGCCGCTAGAGACTTTACTTAAAAAAATTAAAACTGCTTAACTCAGAGAACGTGATGCATGTTTTAGTATAATGTGTGTTATGTGCCATCAGGTCACTCCTGACTTATGAAGTGTGTGAAGTGATGAAGTGTGCATGCACACAAAAGTTTATACCCAGAATTAAACTTTGTTGGTCTTAAAGGTGCCTCTGGATGTCTCAAACTTTATTTTATGACGATCCAGAGGCCTATCACCGACAGCCGTGCTCAGATCTTGCATACTGAAGCCCATGGCTTCCTTTATTGAGTCACTGCATCTCAAGTTGGGGCTTCCTTGTTTCCTGATACCTTCAACTTTTCCAAGCCTTAGCCGTTAAACTGCTGACTAAAACACACTGCTGTGAAACCCTGCTGTGTGGAAGCCCTGTTGCCATTGCTCTGTATAAGCAGCCACTGCAGCCACAAGGAAACTAGAAAAGCCTGTCCCCAAGTGGGGAAAAACCCTGAGCAAAGCTAGAATACTGAAGGTCTGGTACAGTCTTAGGGGCACTTCCAGGCATTTTACAGTACAGGGTCTCCGACACTGTATGCTTGTCATTTCATTTGCCATTTTGTTGCCTAGTCAGCCTACTTTGACAAGTGAGGGTGTGTCCCCCCCCACAGCCATAAGCACGTGTGCCATGCACACAAACTCCCTCCCTCCGAGTTGCAAGTAAGGTTTACAATGGAAAAAGATTTTCAAATGCAAGACATTTTTTTCACTGCAGGGCTTGAAATCCCAAAACAGTTTGCTCTGGCCAGCACATTGATATTCCTATGAAGCTGTGAAAGAGCAAGAGAGTCAATGTGCTCCGGGGCTGCTGTGTCACAGCAGATTCCTTCTGGGGCTGCCTCCTCTTCCCTGATTTGACTGCTGCCATCCCTCGAGCATTTCTTTTTTTGCTCTTTGCCCTGTGAACAGACTCTGTTGCCAGTCCCTTGCCTGATGCTACAGCAGCTGCTCCAGAATTATTCATCCAATAATGCACTTTGGTCTTATCGGGGGAATAATTTCACACTTTTCTGGGAGGAAGGGGATTGTTCGGTAGGGAGAGGCAAGGCTCACAGAGAAGTTTAAAGGCCAGTTCTTGAATATGTTAAAGAATAAATTCAATGGCATGGACCTGCAGGAGCAGGGGACACAGTTTTAGGCCGATGTGTGAGGAATCACAGAAGTCACGCTCTGTGAGTGGGAGTCCTAGCCACTGTTCCCTCTCAGCTGAGTTAGCATGAGCCAGCTCACAATTTTTTAGCTTCCAGGTCCATTTTTGTCTTAGCTCAGAAAGGATGGCTCCAGAGCAAACTAAATTATGCAGTAGCCAAATTGCTTGCTCACAACTTTTGGAGCAGAAGTCCACCAGTGGCTATTAGCCACAGGGTATAGATGGGAACTCTCAGTCTGGGGCAGGTGATGCACTCTATTCTTGGTGCTGGAGGGGGCAGCAGTGGGAGGGCTTCTAGTGTCCTGGCCCCACTGCTGGACCTCCTGATGGCACCTGGTATATTTTGGCCGCTGTGTGACAGAGTGTTGGACTAGATGGGCCATTGGCCTGATTCAACATTGGCTTCTCTTATGTTCTTATGCCAGTAGCTCACAAGGTAGAATTTTTGCTCACAAGACTCCACAGCTTAGAGGGAGCATCACCAGATCCACCTCAGTTATTTTAAGAGCATTTGTTGGGGTTATTTCTAATATCTCCAAAGAACTACAGCAAAAATATCGACACAGGTTAGATAGCCACAGATCACACATTTTTTCCCTTAACACAAAGAAATTGGGCCTTTACTGTCGACTGGTTCACACATGCAAGTTCATGCATCACATGGAGACTAGAGGGGTACGCTCGGTAAATACCGAGCCGAATAAATACCCGAAAAATACCTCATCAGAGATCTGTATTTGGCTACTAAAATAGCCACACCGAAATAAAAACTGATATTATTAGGCTCCTATTTGGGTGTGGCTAGAAGGCATTTAAAGAGACTGGTTTCTTTAAATGCCTTCTGAGTTTACTCACTTTGGCGGCGCAACTCAGTGAGTGAACTCAGCAAGCATTTAAAGTTTAAATCCCTGGATCTGAAAGTTCATTTGGTGAATAAATGTTTTCGTAATTAAGCACAGAAGGGTCCATTTTGCTGTTCTCCCCACACAATCCCTCCCGTTATGAATTTGCTGGGGGAAGGAGACAGCTCCCCACCTCCATCCTCCCCCCCACTCTCTGTTTTTAACAGATTTGCTTGAGGATCGCAGCCAGGATCCTACCATGTAAGTGGAACAGAGGGGATTTTGCCAAGAGACAGGCTCATCCCTGTTGCAGTTATCTGATGACTACTTCACTCCTCTGTAAATGCTGTCTTCTCCTGCTGTACAGTCATAACGGGCCATGGGCTGCTTGCTTGCTGTATAAAATGCTGCTTACATGCTTAATTGATAGCTTTCCTCCCCTCTCCCCTTGGCACCAAAATGAAAGGGTCCTTTGAACTCTAGAGAGTTATCATCATCCAAAGACTCTCCTACAGGCAATGAGTAAGAGCCCATGTGATGAACCAGTGTTTGGAGCCACCTGATGCTAGCGAGGGCTTTGATCCCCACAGATTGTAGGATTCTGGGATAAATGGCTTCCGCCTGTTCTCCCCTCCCTTCCAAACTGTTAATCAGCCTGCTCTGTTGTCTATAGCAGTGTTTGCTTTATTAAAGCCCCATGCTGCCAGTACACATTCGCTGGCACAGGGAGACAGGCAAACACATACTTAGAGCAGAGTGCTTAGTGTTGTGGAGTCTACTGGCACAACGCTACAGGAGTTGGTAGCATGTGAGCTGCCAGTCTCCAGGGTGAGCCTGGAGATCTCCCAGAATTACAATTTATCTCCAGATTACAGTGATCAGTTCCCCAGGGGGGAAAATGGTAGTTTTGGAGGGTGGACTGCATGGCATCACATCCCCGCTGGACTCCTTCCCCTCCCCAAACTCCACCCTCCCCAGGTTACACCCCCAATTCTCCAGGAATTTCCTAATTCAAAGTTAGCTTCCCCAGTAGCAGGCCTCTTCTAAGTCCTTACGTTTCAGCACCATTTTTATGGACCCTGGGAAGAAATGGAGGGTATTGCAGCTTGGAAACCAGTGTAGCAGATTTACACATGGAAGACCACTAAGAGGAGGAGGAGGAGGAGGAGATTAAATTTATACCCTGCCCTTCACTACCCGAAGGAGTCTTAGAGCGGCTTACAATCTCCTTTACCTTCCCCTCCCCACAACAGACACTCTGTGAGGTAGATGGGGCTGAGGGAGCTCTCTGGAGAACTGCCCTTGAGAGAACAGCTCTGAAATAACTTATGACTGACCCAAGGTCACACCAGCAGCTGCATGTGGAGGATTGGGGAATCAAACCCGGTTCTCCCAGATTAGAGTCTGTGCTCCTAATCACTACACCAAACTGGCTGAGGAGATAGAGGGAATTCATGGGGTTCTGTGAAGATTCACTGTTTGCCCTTTTCCACTCTACCCCAGGCTTAAGGCCTGCCCTGCCAGTTCCCAGCCAATTAGGCCCAGTTGTAGCAATGCATAGTTAGAGATAATACTGAAGGCAGCAAGCAGCCTTCCTGCAGGTAGCCACTGTATGGACAGGTGGTGGCATTTTCTTGCAATTAGGTTGCAGGAACTTTTCAAATGCTAGGCAAACCTTGAGGTCTGGCTTCCTCTAGTTGATGGGGAACTGCGCAGATGTGTGTAACCACCACCGCCACCCTGCTTATAATACTGTGATAAGCTTTAGTAAACACTATTTTTATCACAAGTGATTTGTTCCCTTTGAGGTATCTTACAAACCTAAAGGCAGAGTCTTGCAAGTCCTGACTCTAAAGCATGGTGTTAAGTATGGACAACTTAACAACGAAGTGATTTCAGCAAGTGATTCAGCTTTATTTGTAACGGCAACACCAACTCAGAACACACCAGTAAACACCCACAAAATAGTGGATCACAGCTCCTGCTTTTAAAATCTCCCGGGCTGTCAAAGCCACGCCCATTGTCGAGTAAGAACCAATAACAATGCAGGGATAAAGGCCAATCAGGACCGTTCCCCCTCTGATACATTCTCACATAGTGATTGGGTATTTACAAAGGTTTCGCAGAAACTGACCAATGACAATGCGACATCTGAGGAGTCACATTCAGAAGCAAGCTTAACATGAGAAAAGGTAGGCTTGATTTACAGTTTAATACACAACACTGGATTTAAGCTGGAGTTAAGATTGCTGGGGAAAAGATCAATAACCTCAGATATGCAGACGATACCACTCTGATGGCAGAAAGTGAAGAGGACCTAAAGAGCCTCTTGCTCAGAATGAAAGAGGAGAGCGCAAAAGTGGGCTTGAAGCTCAACATCAAAAAAACTAAGATCATGGCATCTGGCCCCATCACTCCTTGGCAAATAGAAGGGGAAGTCGTAGAAGTAGTGACAGACTCCACGTTCCTGGGATCCCAGATCACTGCAGATGGTGATTGCAGCCATGAAATTAAAAGATGCCTGCTCCTTGGGAGGAAAGCGATGGCAAACCTAAACAGCATGATAAAAAGCAGAGACATCACCCTGCCAACAAAAGTCCATATGGTCAAAGCAATGATATTCCCCGTAGTAATGTATGGCTGCGAGAGTTGGATTATAAGGAAGGCCGAGCGCCAAAGAATAGATTCTTTTGAACTATGGTGCTGGAGAAGACTCTTGAAAGTCCCTTGGACTGCAAGGAGATCAAATCAGTCAATCCTAAAAGAAGTCAACCCTGACTGTTCCCTGGAAGTCCAGATCCTGAAGCTGAAGCTCAAATACTTTGGCCACCAAATGAGAAGGGAGCATTCAATGGAGAAGACCCTGATGCTGGGAAAGATTGAAGGTCAAAGAAGAAGGGGATGGCAAAGGATGAGATGGGTAGACAGTGTCATGCAATGAACATGAAATTGAGCAAACTTCAGCGGACAGCGGAAGACAGGAGGGCCTGGAGTAATCTGGTCCATGGGGTCGCGAAGAGTCGGACTCGACTGTGCGACTGAACAACAACAACAACACACAACACATGGCATCCACCATGAGGGGACAAAAAGCCCTTCATGGGTCCAAGAATGAACAGCTGGTACATATGTCCATTTTTTTTCACTTACCCCCAGGTTGTACATCTTCTGAAAATGTTAATAAGTGCAGTATCGTATATGTATATTTTCAGCAATATCTCTCATGCAGGTTTCTGCCCCAGGGCTCTGGCAGTTAGCTATGGGTACACAAACGTACACACAGTAACAAACACACATTTGCTGTCATGAACACATGAAGCTTTCTCACACGACATCAGATCATTAAAAAGAGAGCCAGCATGATGTAGTGGTTAAGAGCTGTGGACTCTAATTTGGAGAACTGGGTTTTGATTCCCCACACCTCCTTCACATGAATCCTGCTGAGTGACTTTGGGCCAATCACAGTTCTCTCAGAACTTTCTCAGCCCTACCTACCTCACAAGGTGCCTATTGTGGGGAGGGGAAGAGAATGAGATTATAAACTGCTTTGAGACTCCTTGCGGTAGAGAACAGTGGGGTACAATGCCTCCTTTTCTTCTAATCTATCAAGGTCCACCTTCTCTCAGCTCTGATTGGCAGCAGCCCTCCAGGTTCCCACGCAGAGCTCTTTCACACCCCCAACTCCTCAATGCTTTTAACTGAGGGTCCCCGAAACCTTCTGCATGCAGAGTAAATGCACAATTGCTGAGCCAGCCCCTCCCCGTATCAGACATGGGGACATAACATTTCTGCTGTTGATGACAACACTTTAAGGTAGGCCTGCAGCATTTGTGACCCACTGTGCTGAACATAGCCCACCAGCTGTATTGTGCCTGCTCTGTCCTTCACAAGTCCCTGTTTTTGTAGTTCCGGGGTGGGGGGGGGGGTCTGGTCGACTGCCATGTATCAGCTGCATTCAACTGTTCATTGGTGTACAAGTCACGTCATCCTGCTTTACGAATAGCTGTGGGTGATTGTGTGGAAAAGGAAGGTTTTTGTTTTTGTTTTGAAAACTGTGTGTCTGCAGGGTTTCACAGCAGCTGAGCAAAGACTCCTTCACAGTTTGTTTGGGAGGCACCACACAGGTCTCTGGCACTTAATAAAACATGGTCTGAAATGCAGGACTCAGTTTCTTTCCATACCCTCCGCACAGTCAAACTCTAATGGATGTTTCGATACAGATGTACATGGGATAAGTATTGGGAAGCAGGGAACATAGAGTCCTCAGATCTGATTCACCATTCAATATGATAGGGCCCAGAGAAAGATGGCTTCCCAGACATACTCCTTTTCTGAGAGGATAATGGTCTCATCTCTCCAGGCTTTGCTAGCACTGACCACCTAGAACAACCCCCAGTCATTATGTACTGGAAAGGAGGGGCTAATCTTGAGGTAAGTTCCTTCTTTTGCTAATTATAGGATGCATGCACTGAAATGCAAGAGACAATGCAGGCATAGCTTTAGGTCTGAAAAAGAAAAAGAAGGCAGAAAATCCAGGGGGGGTGCAATTAAAAAATGATGCAGGTAGATAGGAAAGGGATTTGTGATGTCCTGGTAGTGATGTCATAGAGCAGCATCCAATAAATGTATGTCCCCACAGAAGAATGCATGCAACAGTTCTCCTTGCGAAAGCAGCAATAGCTGTTTGAAGGCTTCTGGAAATTGCTCGGTGCTGGCCAACAGTGATGCATGGAGAGCAAGCACACTTGCTTTGATGATGTCCAGGTGGGGTAATAAGAACATAAGAGAAGCCAATGTTGGATCAGGCCAATGGCCCACCCAGTCCAACACTCTGTCACGCAGTGACCAAAAATACCAGGTGCCATCAGGAGGTCTAGCAATGGGGCTGTGTGGTCCGCCCAGGATAAAAATATGTTTGTGTAGCATGGGCTTGTTATCATGTCAGTGTTGGGCTGATTCCACACATTCTTTTCCGCCTTTGCTTCCAAACTGGAGTGTTTTATTCTGGAATACACACGTGACATCATGTGTCAGACTCCCAAGCCGTTAAGGCTCCCACACTCCATTGGACATAAGGATTGTGGGCCCAGAGCCAGGGGCTCCCTAATACCATCAGGAACTTGGCCAAGGGGTTTACAACAAAGGATCGCAGTTCCCAGTGGGAGCCCACCCCTACCAGCAGATGTACTGTGCGGTATTTACAGGGCTCCCCCTTCACTGGTGTCCCATCCATCTGGGAGAACACTAGGGGTTCCTCAACCTCATGCACCTTAGCCCCCAGCCCCATCACCAAGGTTGGGCTAATTAAGTCTCGGGTGCACCCAGAGCCAATAAGGGCCCACACCCTGATGTGTGTGCCCACCATGGGGTTGACCACAGTCACAGTCATGTAAAAGAGAGGGGAATTGGTTCTCACCGATCCCGGACCTGCCGTTTAGTGCCCTTCACAGCAGGCCCCGATTTTCCACACCGGCTGATGCAATTCTTCTTTGCTGGATGAGATGCCTTCCACCTCCCCACGCTCCCCCAAATGAAGAGTTTTGGATGACTTGGGATGACTCCCGAGGGGCTTGGTCCTCTTCTCTGGTCCCTTGCAATCTTCCTTCTTTGCCCAGTCTGGGCTCTTGTCCTGCAGGCAGCTGGTTGTGAAGTGCACAGGGCCCCCACACCTCAGGCACAAACCCTGCCGCATCCTCTGCTCCTGATCACTCTGGGGGCCCTGGGGCTGGTTCCACTGGCTCCTCACCCCGTGGCCTGGTGCTTTCACCACGGGTTTTGGGTGGTACATCTTCAGCAAGTTGCACTGATTCTCTGCTTCACAAGCCACCTGAATCCAGCCGTTCAAGGTTAAGTGGTTGTCTTCTGCCAGGGCTTTGTCCAGGATGGAATGATTCAGACCCGCCCGGGAGAATTCGATAAGCACCTCCTCAGGCCACACCTGTAGCTTGGCCACATGCATCTTGAACTCATCTGAGAACCTGTGGACAAATTGATTACCCTGTTTCTGGCCCCGGAGTCAGGTTCTGGCTTGCTCCAGTTCCAACGAGTCTTTGTATTGTCGGCGGAGGGCCTGCATGAAGCTTCATTGTCAATGCGTATACCTCTGCATGCACAGCAGGGATGAAAACAACATGGAGAACCCTCCCCACATGGAAGCGGTCCTTGTGTAGAACTCAGCATTTTTCTAATGGACTGGCAAGTTTCCTGTAATGCCTTTCCTTGTGGAAGTAACATATATTGTATGTTAACATAGAGACACTGGTAGAAAAAAAGAAGATGCAACTTAATCAGAGGACTTCTTAGGAAAAAAAAGTAATATGGGAAGTATTTAGAGTTCATTCTCCTCCTCCTCCTCCTGACTCATAATCTTTCATTATGGATGTGTAAGACTGTATTATGCAGTCTATATTCAAACATTTCTTTTAAAAATGTTATTGCCATTTTTATGTTCAGTAAAAAGAGGATGTCATCTAACCAGAGTCAAGCAGTTTTAAGCCCAATTGATTTCAGTGGAAAAGTCAGTCTCATTCTGTGGCTCTTTGATACTGAAATCAGAAGAACCTTAGCAGTGCAATCCTAGGCAGAGTTATGCCCTTCTAAATCCATTGAAATCAATGGGCGAACTGTATAACTCTGTCTAGGGTTGCACTGTAATGTGGTCAACTTTGGCTGGATCATGCTTGTTATGTCCTGACTCTGAATCAGTCCTATGTATTTCCATGTTAAGCTTGAGTCAGTAAAAGGGATTGTAAGAGTCGACGTTCCCATTGGTTAGTTTCTGTGAAACCTTGTAAATAGCCAATCAGAACTATGTATATGTTTTTGGAGGGAACAGATCTCATTGGTCCTTATCCCTGTGTTACCACTGGATGTTAACTAAGTTATGGGTGTGGCTTTGACAGCCTGAATTATTTAAAAAGGGAGCTGTGCTCCACTGTTTTGTGTGTGTTGTCTGATCATTTAGTTTGCTGTAAAATAAAGCTGAAATCACTTGTTGAAATCACTACCTTGTTAAGGCTCATACTTAACAATGCTCATAGTTAATGCTTGTACTCAACATAAACAATGTGTTCTGCAGTATGAAAAAGTAGAGGGTTGTTAAAATTATCCATGTGAAATACAAGACATATTCTGTGAGCCAAGAAAGGTCAACGATCAATACATATTTGTATTTAAGTTTATGAGTTGAAATAGAAACTCAATCATTTTGCATAAGATGGACCTTTGAATGTACTAATTTTTGTACAAGTACGTTTCATAACTGAATACACAAGGCTTCTTTACATCAAGCCAGACTATTGGTCCATTTAGCTCAGTATTGTCTACTCTGATTGGCAGCAGTTTTGCGGGGTTTCAGACAGGGAAAGGTCTTTCTTAACATCTTTTAGTTGAGATCCTTGAGGTGAAATTGTTGTTGAAAAGGCAATGTCTTGTGTACAAGGAAAAGAAAAAGACCCTGAAGGGGGCAGTAATAAGACAACTGATAGTTAGGACAGCACCTTCTCTCTCCTGTTAAGTGTCATTCCTTGTTTGTCTCCAGATTGCTACTCTTCAGAAAGTTTCCTCCTCCTTCTCAGAAATGCCACACAGTCTCCCTCATCTCCCTCAGCTAGAGATGTAGTTAGGAACCTATCTCTTTCTCTCCTCTTTCCTATCAAATACGTTAGTTCCTAAATAAACCTTTATCTACTCTTTAATCTGGTTGTATACTGTTGCTGTGTTAATTACTCTGCCAACAACCGTCAGGGATCAAACTCTCTACATGTAGTACAGATGCTGTCCTTCTGAGCCATCATATCTTCCTTTCTACTGCTTCAAAATTGCTGTCATTTATTCTAGGTAAAACAGTAAATATGAGCTATGTTTCTCGCCTGCAAGGGGTGGGGAAGGGAATGACCTGAACTGATGACAAACCATGCAGACTTCCTCTGCAGAGTCTCTATATAATTGCAGAGTCTATAGCTTGTAGTCACTGCAAGAAGTCTTCTTGTGTCAACATAGCATTTTAGGCAGACATTTGGAGCAACCTATGTTTTAGATTTGGCAATGCTAACAGATTTTAGCTGAACATCGTCTCTGAATTACAGACCTACTAAAGAGTAATGATGCAGTCCACGCTTGGGCTGTTCATTTGTTAATAGCTAATGTTGCATCCAGCAATTATTTCAAACTGTCTCTTATTATACTCTCTAGTATATTTTAACTTTCAGTATGGAATATATGGCTATTAAAAATGCAGTTTCATTAGCATAAGAACATAAGAGAAGCCAAAGCTGAATAAGGCCAATGGCCCATCTAGTCCAACACTCTGTCACACAGTGGCCAAAAATACCAGGTGCCATCAGGAGGTCCAGCAGTGGGGCCAGGACACTAGAAGCCCTCCCGCTGCTGCCCCCCCAGCACCAAGAATAGAATGCATCACCTGCCCCAGACTGAGACTTCCTATGTATACCTTGTGGCTAATAGCCATTGATGGACTTCTGCTCCATGTTTATCTAATTCCCTCTTGAAACTGTCCATGCTTGTAGCTGCCACCACCTCCTGTGGCAGTGAATTCCATGTGTTAATCACTCTTTGGGTGAAGTACTTCCTTTTAGCAATACACAGTGCAGTCCCAAGCAGAGTTATACCCTAAATCCATTGAAGTTAAAGGGAGGAGAAAACTATACTTTCAGTGAGGATTCTGCTATAAAACCACAGAAGTCTTTTTGATTGGCTTACAGAGAGAAGCCCATCAAATATCTCTTTGAGAGCTAGGCTAGAGAAAGTGTACCTGGGACACATACATTCACACCAAGTTTTAACAAAAGAAAAAGAAACTAAATCTAGACTGGAAGCCTGAAGAGGAATTGATGCCAACATATGGCAGAGAAGCATGAGAAAGTCTACAGCTAATGCCTATGAGAAACAGTAGCTCCATAGACACCCTCACAAATATATGAAGTTGCCTTATACTGAGTCAGACCATTGGACTAACAAGGTCAGTACTGTCTTCTCTGACTGGCAGCAGTTCTCCATGGTCTGTTGTGGGGAGGGGAAGGGAAAGGGATTGTAAGCTGCTCTGAGACTCCTCAGAGGGGTATAAATTCAATCTCTTCTTCTTCTCCATGGTCTCATGTCTTTCACATCACCCAATCCATTTAATGGGAGATGCTGGGGACTGAGCCCGGGACTTCCTGCATGCAAATCAGGTGCTCTACCACTGAGCCATTGTCTTTCTGTCTCTCCCTCTGCTAATGCACAAGCCAGACAAAGCCTGGGTACCAAACTTGGTGTGAAGACAGGTGTCCTGATATTCTTACTCTGTCCATATTCTAAAAGAGATAGTTAGTGGGTCTCTCTTTGTAAACACCCATAGGGTGCTTGAAAGCCAGTCAAATCCGACTCTAGGGATGCAGTGCTCATCTCCAAAGAGCCAGTGCTGTCCAAAGACTTTTCCGTGGTCATGTGGCCAGCATGACTAGATGCCAAGGTACACGAAACACTGTTACTTTCCCACCGAAGTGGCACCTATTGATCTACTTGCAATTTCTTGCTTTCAAACTGCTAGGCTGGCAGGAGCTGGGACCAGAGATGGGAGCTCACTCCATCATGCGGTACTCGGGTCTCGAACTGCTGAACTACCAACCTTCCGGTCTGCAGTTCAGCGTCTTAACCACTTGAGCCACCGCAGCTCTTAAACACCCATAGCACCCAACCAAATAGCATTTCTATAATACTGTAGCAGAAAAAATTCTCTGTGGGATCCATTGCTGCCACTGGGACTCTGGTCTCTAACATTTGCCCACACAGTCTTCATTTCCATGGCACTGGGGGCTCTCCATGTCCCCAAAAGCCCTAAATGTCACAAATTTGAATAATGAAACTTACCAAGGCCTCTCTGCATGAGTTGAGAACTGATTTTTTAAGCACATAAATCATGCAAACAGAGCAAGAGAGGCTAGAGTCGGGGAGGGAATTAAATATGAAAGGAGAGAAAAATTGTTGTGAATTGTTTAGCAAAAGCTGGAGTCTGCCAGTTTCTACTTACCGTCCTTTGGTTATGTATCTTTTTAGAAGGTTTATATGCTTACCTTTCTTCCAAGCAGCCCAGGACCCAAGGCAGGTCTCATTCATCACACTATTTTCCAATTCTGTTCTTTCCTTATCCTTTCTGTCACTTGCACAATCTATGGCAAACAACATAAAACAGAAAGGAGCCATAGCATTTTGGGAGAGCAGATGTTATGCATGTAGAAAGCCCCAAATTCAGTCACTGTTGTCTCCAGTTAGAAAAGGTCTCAGGTAGAAGGGGTGAGCAAGATTGCTGCTCGAAAGCACTGCTAGTTAAAGAAGACAGTACCAGATTAGAAGGACCAGCAATCAGACTCCATACAAGGCACTTATGTGGAAGGAAGATCTGGTAGAGTCAGGGAGGTATAGATTGTCAGAATAGGATCGTGGAAAACGTATGGTCAGATCCCCACTCTACCGCCAAGCTTGCTGGTGACCTTGACCCAGTCATTCTCAACACTGCCTACCTCACAGGGTTGCTATGATGATAGAACAGACAGCCATGCAGACAGCCCTGAGCTCCTGGGGTGAATTGCAGAATAAAATCATAAAATCATAGAATCATAGAATGTTAGAGTTGGAGGGGACCTTGCAGGTCATCTAGTCCAACCCCCTGCACTCTGCAGGAGCAATATAACAGATCCATGTGTGAACCTAAGACATATATTCTAATTACAGCTCTCTTTTACATCATGTGACTATTGAGTGGTCCATGTCACAGTACTGGAGAAATTGGCTATGATGAGTCTACTGAATGTCTCTGATCTTTTGAGACCTTTATTTATTTACAAAATGCATAACCCACCTTTCTGCTCTCATCAGGGACACCAAAGCAGCTAACAGATTAAAAACATATATAATCAAAACATGTCTTAAAAACCATTAAAACCAAACAAAACACATCATTAAAACAATGAACATCAAGCTAAAATATGTATGCAAACACATAAAGAATTAAAACGTGGGAGGAATCATGGAAGGAATGCCAGACAAAACAAAAAAAACTTTTCCCGCTGTCAGAAGATGGCAACGGAAATGGACAGGCAAGTCCTTCGAGGGAGAGAATTCCAGTGATTTCGTGCCACAACTGACTCCCATGTTACCACCTGCCTAATCTCAGCAGGTGGGGGCACCTGAAGCAGAGCCTCAGAGGATGACCGTAGTGGTTCGGTAGATTCGTAAGGGAGTAGGCGGTCCTTCAGGAAGGCTGGTCCCAAGCCATGTGGGGTGAAGTCAACAGCAGCACCTTGAGTTGTGCCCAGAAACAAATCAGGAGCTTGAGCGTCTCCTCTTCTGACTTCACACTGTTCTCCATGAGAAACAACATTGTACTCACAGCAGACAAGCCTGATTCACAAAGTGCCTGAATCATCAGGCCTATGAATCTACTTTTAGTAGAGCCACTTCACAATAGGGTCCTCTATAGAATTTGCTGACAGTAATTAATTTCAATGCTACCGAGTTATCCTTGAGAAGAAAAGGTGAGCATGGGAGGAAATACACAGCTGTATGTATATTAGCTTCACAGTGCGCAAAGCACCCATGTCGACACGCAAAAAAGTGTCAACAAAAAGACAACAGGGCCCTCGGATAGACATGTGGGGGAGAGCATTTGTGTAATAGACAAAGCGGCTGTAGACAAAGAATGGAGAAGGGCTGAGAAAGAGCAATTTGTTATCGTGGATCCTACCCACAAGGAACGTTCCTTGAGTGGTCTATTGTATTTCTTAACACAATGGAAAAATATACAGAGATTTGTCAGTCTTAGCAGGCTCATAACTATTCATATCAAGACACATGCAGACAACCTTACTTTGCTTTTGTTTTGCTCTGTTGCACTTTCAGAGAAGAAGACTCTGGAAAGATTTTTACCGAATGAAGGCCACAAGTCGATTCCTGTTATTAAACCCCTTTTTTCATTTTTGTGGTTATTTTTCTCTTACCGGGGCAGGTAAAAAAGTGGACAGATTTTATTAATGTTAGTAATAGAGCATTTGTACTCCCCCCCCCCCCCGGTATTTTTTTTGTTGGATCCAGACTAAAATTTCTGTTAGTGGGATGGAACTTTCCTTCCCCCCCTGCAACCCCGTGATCTTCACAAAATGGTGCTACTGGGGAATGGGGACCCTAAGGAATAACAAGAGGGTGGTCTGCAGGGAGAAGGGGAATTCAGCGGAAATCACTTGCTTGTGTTTGCAAAAGGTAATAAGGTCTTGAGTGGCATGCATTAGCATTTCTGGGCACTCTTCTATCTTCAGCCACTCTGCTGAGCTAGGTCTTGATTTTCAAAAGCGGATAAGTGGGCAACCTGGCCCCCTAAACAGAACCATCACCACCACCCCACCGTGTGAATTGCCAACCTCAGAGGAATTCAGAGGAACTAGCAGCTTGTAGCGTTCAATTGTTATAACGCTATTACCATAGAGTGCAATAGCAATTGCCAGTTTAGAAGAAGCCTTTCAGCGGTACAGTGAGGCAGAAATACAAAGGGTGGCTGATGGAGGAAAGGGCTTACAAAACTCCTGTGTGGATGGAGTTTCCCTGCCCAATCCAGCAGTCAGGTTTGCACACAGTTAGCCCTGATCTGAATATCACTAATCAGCTGTTTGGGATGGTAACCGCAGATTTGTGAATCTGTTGTTTTCTTTTGTTCACTGAGTAGATATGCAGTCCAGGGTTGGAGCAGCTTAGACAGAGAGGACTCAGCCCAAAGACATTAGAAACAACTGTTCAATATTTACAATACAATATTAGCACATGCAAGTGGAAAAGTGCATCACACTAGGAATGTCACACCTAACATAACATAAGTCACAATGGCTGTCCACAGGTACAGTTGCAATGAACATACTAGCTCAGGTTAGAATGGGTTGCATTTTTCCACCGAGTTTGATGAGTGGGAAAATGTGACATTATTACCATAGAAGCACTGCTTGGATAAAAGAATGGATGAGGAATGATTCACATTTGTTGTACGAAAAAGAAGGTGAACTTTTTGGAGCAGTGAAAAGGCTTGTTTCTTCCTCAGAGTGAAAGGAAAATACCCTTTTCATATGCCTCAGGAAGGAAATAAAATATTTCCATAAAATCTACTTTGACATTTCCCCCTTCCAGTTGTCAAGAAAAGTTAGGTCAATTTGGCCCTGACCTGGATAGCCCAGGCAAGCCCAATCTTGTCAGATCTTGGAAACTAAGCAAGGTAAGTACATGGAAGGGAGACTTCCAAGGAATACGAGGGCTGGAACGAAGAGGCAGGCAATAGTAAGTCACCTTTCTGAAACATCCAAGCCCCACTAGGGGTCGGCAGAAGTCAACCATGACTTCCAGGAAGACACCTACACCCTCACACCCCAATAATGACCAAAGAAAAGAAAAAAAAAAGGTTAATTCTGAGGGAAAACATTGCAGATGAAAGAGAGATACCAGATAACAATAATGCTTTGATGAACCATGGGAATTCATCCATTTAGTTGAGGATTTTAGAACACTGCTGTGGATTCCTGGGACTATCAGCAGATACCTGGGTAAATATGGAATCTCATCAGGCAGAATTTAGAAGCAAAATGGAGTCTTGAAAATGACAAGTTGACAGATACAAGATGGACAAAAGTACAGTGTCTCAATTGGGATGTGAGAATAAAGAAGAGTTCATTGTGATGGTGGAGTGATTAATGACACTCCCTCTTTAAGACACCAACTTTTATGGCAGAACTCCTGGGCTTTTAAATCCTGCCTAGAGGGCAGCAGTTCAGGAAGTGAAGCTTTTCCTATTAAAGTAGCTTCGTACCAGAAAACATCCAAATAATAAATTTCTGTATAGACCTATCAAGGGGGAAGAAATGGATTCCTCCCTACCTCCAGTATGTTCCTTTTCCTATTTCTTGAGAAACCATCCCTAAGGCAAAGGGATCATCAGCCGCTGTTTTGCTGGTCCGACCTGTTCTGTCAACACTAGTCTGGAAAATTCAGATTATGCTTGTCTCTGTCCATAATCTACTGCCCTGTCTCCACCCCTTGTCCTGCCAAAATCCTCCTGGAGGCCTCCACAGTGTACTAGTGGCTCTGCTCCAATCTACCATTTTTGCTTTGGCTCCACCTTCTTTGACTGTAACTGGCCCAAAGGCCACAACTGACAACCCTGGTCTTAAAAGCTCAGAGGGGAAGGCATATATGTAAAATAAAAGAGGATGGACCTAACAGATGAGCATACCAACAGATTAACTGCTTGTCCAAGCTGCCACCCTCCTCCCTACCTTGGTTTTTATCTTTGCTGTTTCCTCCCTCTCATCCAGCTGGGAAAAAACTCATATAGCACCTAAGCAGACATTTAGCTGCTAGATAGTTTAAGCATCTCCATCCAAAGAAGGAGCATGCAGAGAGAGCTGAAAGTAAGGGAAGGAGAGAGTGGGCAAAGCATCTTGCACCTGCAAGACGGAGGACTCACATTAGCCTTTGAGTCACTGGCATGCTTGTCTACTACCTGCATAGTGAAACTGGACTTGTAGCACAGCTGCATAAGAGCTATGGCACTCCCCCAGTCAAGGCCATATTAGGAACATAAGAAGAGCCCTGCTGGATCAGACCAGTAGTCCATTTAGTCCAGCATCCCGTCTCACACAGTGGCCAACCAATTCCTCTGAAGGGCCAACAACAGGGCGTAGAGGCTGAGACCTTCCCCTAATGTTGCCTCCTGGCTCTGGGATTCAGAGGATAAGTGCCTCTGAATATGGAGGTTTCTCTCAGTCATCATAGCTAGTAGCCATTGATAAACTTATCTTATTTATTTATTTATTTATTTATTTATTTATTTATTTATTTATTACTTCAAGCACTATTCACCTACCTGGCTGACTGGAAAACCATTGAGAATATAGGGCTGCACCCTAAGTCGCTGGAGGAAGTGCTGTGGATGCCGCCGTCATCTTGCCTCGGAAGATTAGGATACAGTGAGCTTTTGCAGGCGTCCCTTGGGGCTTGGGACCAACTTAAAACTTACCTAGTCTCTCCATCTTCACCACTACAAACGTTTTTGGGGCAGAGCTGGTTCAGTCCAGGGGAAGATCCTTCAGCTTATCATTGCTGTAGAAAACACAGCCTTACCAGATTTTGCGACATCATGGTTGGGGGCTGCCTATATACTCAACAAGAATTAGAACATAAGCTACAGGGACAGGTATCTTGGTTTGAATACGAACAAGTCAAACATGTAGTGTGCCATGACTCGCATACTCCTCCGCCGGACATGATTTTACACCCGTTTGAAGACCTTATGGTGGCCCAGCTCCTACCTAACAGGGGACTGGTGTCGAAAGTCTATTATCTTTTCAATTCTCAACTTAAAGAAGACCAGGCCGGATATAAAAAAAAATGGCATAGAGATATTGGCCAGGCTCTTACTTCCGAACAGTGGACTGCGATCTGGTCCTCTTCTCTTTGCCGCTCCCGTTCCACCAATATACAAATGCTAACTTATAAACTTCTATTTCGATGGTATTTGACCCCGCATCAGCTGCATGGCATCATCCCCACGATTTTAGACAGATGTTGGAAAAATTGTGGGGGCCGTGGCACCTATATGCATTGCTGGTGGGAGTGGCCCAGGTTCCAGACCTTCTGGAGAGAAGTCAAAGTCCAAATATTTCTAATTACAGGTTGTGTTTTACAACTACAACCCTCCTTGTTCCTTCTGAATCACTGGAAGCCATCCTGTTCCCAATGGACTTATGAAAGAGCTAATAGAATTATGTCTTGCGGCTGCTAGGAATGTTCTTGCATATTACTAGAAATCTAAGAAGACCCTGCTATTGAACGATTGGTACCTGAAATTGTGGGATTTTTTTTTACAGGACAAAGTCTCCACCAGTATCCTTCGATCTGAAAACCAACCCGTTCCTGACAACCTCCAAGAAAAATGGATGCCCCTCTTAGAAACGTCAGCAGCACATAAAATCAACACCTCCCTGTTTGCTCAGCACAAACATCAGGTTTTACTTTCTTATTTCTAATTGTTCTTTTATTAAATAAATAAATAAATAAATAAAAGTTCAGTTAAAAAACAAACAAACTTCAACTTCCATGAATCTATCTAATCCTCTTTTAAGGCTTTTTCTTACTGCGGTCATCACTACATCCTTTGGCAGTGAATTCCACATTTTAATCACTGTGCAAAGTAGTATTTCTTTTTCTCTGTCCTGACCCTACTGCCCATCAGCTTCATTAGATGGCCTCAAGTTCAAGTATTTAGGGAAAGGGAGAAAAAGTTCTCTTTGTGAACTCTCTCCACCCCATGCATAATTTCATAAACCTCTGTCATGTCCCCTCTTAGTTACCTCTTTCATAAACTGAAAAGTCCCGGACTCTTCAGCCTTTCCTCATATGGAAGGTGCTCCAACCACCTAACCATCTTGGCTGCCCCCCTCTGTCATTTTTAGCTCTGCCATATCTTTTTTGAGATACGATGACCAGAACTGTACACAGTATTTCAAATAAGGCCATACCATAGGGCCATTATATCGGCCATTTTATTTTCAATCCCTTTCCTAATAATCCCTAACATAGAGTTTGCCTTTTTCACTGCCACAGCTCAGTGGGTTGACATTTTCATTGAGCTATTCACTGTGACCCTGAGATCTTTTTCCCTCTCAGTCTCAGCAAGTTCAGACTCCATTAGCCTATGTTTGAGGTTGGGATTTTTTTCTCCCAGTTTGCATCACCTTACATTTACCAACATTAAACTTCATTTTCCACATTGTCCCCCACTCACCAAGTTTGTGGAGGTCCTCTTTACAGTCAGCCTTGGTTTTCACCACCAAATAGTTTTGTGACCTCTGCAAACTTGGCCACTACACTGCTCACCCCTAGTTCCAGATAACTGATGAATAAATTAAATACCAGCCCCAATACCAATCCTTGTGGGACTTCAGTGCTGACTTCCCTCCAGTGTAAGAACTGTCCATTGATAACTTCCTGTCATTTATCCAGTTTTTAATCCATAAGAGAACCCATCCTCTTATCCCATGATGACTACTAAGTTTACTCAGGAGTCTTTGGTAAGGTACCTTGTCAAAAGCCTTTTGAAAGTCCAGGTATGTAACGCCTACTGGGTCACCATTGTCTATGTGCTTGTTCATTTTCTCAAAGTACTCCAAAAGGTTGGTGAGGCAGGACTTCCCTTTGCAGAAGCCATGCTGATTTTTCCCTCAGCAGGTTTTGTCCCTCTATGTGCCTAACAATTCTTTGATTACAGTTATTGCCCTTGCTCTGCTGTTATCAGATTGGGGTTGCACCATCTTCTTCCTCTGCCCTTCTGTTCCCTCTCTTCAACCACACTGCCTGAGCAGGGATACTTCATCCTCTGAGGCCTGCTGCAGAGTTTCCTTAAATAGGCTTCCCTTCCAATTTCCTCCCCGGCTTGCTCCTTCCCTCTACCCCTTCACTCAACCAGGGGTGCCCTGTTGCAGCTGCAGCTGCCTTCCAGGTTGCTTCCTTTCCCAGGCAGTGTTGGACTAGATGGCCTAGATGGCTCTATGATTCTATGAATTACATGACTGTCTCCACCTAGCAGCCAAACTCTGTTACTGCAGCCCCACTGTACCTGTTCTGAGTGCTTCCTGGCATGGCTGTTGCAGCTGCCAATGGTTTTGCTGTTGTCTCAGCCAAGGTGAGTTGTCTCTGCAAATTCAGGGTGGGTTCTGTTGCTGGACAGGAGCACTGTGAATTCTCATTTTACATTATATCTGTCACCTCCATTATAAGATTCCTTTTTTATTTATAGAACACACCCAGGAAAAGCTATGCTAGTTCTATGTCCTCATTCCATCGAGGATTGTTGGGTCTTCCCAGTTTGTAGCTGGGTTTGTTTATTCAGAGCAGGGTGTGTTTCCTTCCTTTAGACCACTACCCCCAATATACTCAATAGGACTTCATTTGTTTGTGTACATACTTATACCTCGCTTTCCTCCCCAGTGGGGATCGGATGCAGATTACAGCATCATTCTCCATTCCTCCATTTTATCCTCACAGCATGTGTGGTAGGTTAAGTTGTGAAGCTGAGTGGCCCGAGGTCACCCAGTGTGAGCTTTCATAGAAGAGTGGGGGGGGGAAGATGTGGACATGGGTCCCCTGGATCCTAATCTGTCACTCTAACCACTGGCAACCCAGCTGGAGAATGGGGGGAAGACAATCTCTCTGGTGACATGCCAATGCACAATGACACTTCTGATGTAAAACCAGAAGTGATGTCATTGTGCTAGGGCGATGCTGTAGATTAACTAGAATTTGGGGTGAATCCTAAAGCATTGCACCAATGCAATGGCATCACTTCCAGTTTTGCACCAAAAGTGATGTCACATGTCAGTAAGATGCTGAAGTCCCCCACCCCCACCAGCTTGTCAAGTGGTGGTAGAGAACAGGGCCCCAGACCTGTGTCCCCCCCCCCGATACCATACTGGCTCTCAGAATAAATCCTTCTTCCACCGCCTGTTCTGCTTACCAGCTCCATTGGACCACAACTGCTTATTACTCTAAGTAACCAGATTCTGTGTTCCTGGTATATTTTAGCTTGACAGGAGAAAGGTCTGTTTCCCCGCTCACCATCGGAGCCATTTGTCCCTGGACTGAATATCAGTTATCCCATCTTGGTATAAATCTGCTTTAAGATTTGAAGAGGTATTTAAATGTTTTCTTGTGTTCTTTGTACAGATGACAGTGGAACTGGAGAAACTGAACAACAGCTTTTTAGTGAGAAAAGAAAATCAGCCCCATTTCAAAGGCAATTAATTCTATTTGGCCTTGTATGGAAACATTTTCCTCATTTCCAAGTTACAGTTTGCAACAGAAAGGCTGCTTCACTGTAACACTGCAAGGATCCAACAGAGAAGGCCTTGTTTCCTTTCTACAAATTTAGACTTGCCTTTGTTTAAACCTTGCACTGGTTTACCTCAGAACATTGTCCTTTTCTCTCAGTTCAAGAATTCACTCAAACAGATATGCAGCTCAAAGCAATTCCTCACACCCCCACAAGTGCTAAAAATGGGCTAGATACAGCGTGTATTTATGTAACAATTATCTGCAGTAGTTTCTTTCCTTCTTAGCTATAAGAGGCATTGAAAAGAGATTTTATTTCCCTAGCAGAATTTAATCCATGCTTGATTACCATCCAATTATTTTTCTCCTTTGACCGTATAAACACACACAGTCCAGGATAGTTGTGGTAGGTGGTGCCTCTTAGGTTGAGATGAACATACAACATGTTTTTTACCAGGGCTTTTGAGTAATTATTCTTTACATCTTAGAGTTTTGTTCCATTTTCTGTTCATTCCTCTTAACTGTCAGCATTAAATATCACCTACCTCTTTATATTGACAGTTTTTGTAAATGCCCCAAAGACTAAAAAGTTTGCCTGTTTGTCAGAAAGAGCCTTTTTCTTTGATTTCAAACTATAACATTTTGAAGGATCTGACACCTGCCTTCTATTGACCCAGAGCTCCAGAAGAGGGGAGAGAGAAGAGGGGAAAACTGACAGTTCCTTGAAGATGGAAGCAAGAGGTACAGGGCATTGCTCTCCCAGGTATGCAATCCACAATGTAAAACTTGCCCAAATTTTCAGCTCTAAGAGATGAACTGATCTCCCCTTTGTTTTATCAGGACTTCCTCTCTCCAGAAGCAAAATCATCCTGGTTACTTAGAGGCAAAGACAAACTACCCTGCGAGTGGCAAAATTCCTAGCAGCTGTTTTCAATTCACATGACAACTTTTGCAGTGGTAACCTTTACATTCTTCCATGGTTTCCTGTGGAATGAGGTTTATTGTTGGATGTGGATTTGCTGTTTATGATTCTGGTTGAAAAACAGTAAAGACAATAAATAAATAAAATACAAAACTTGAGGGGAAATTTGAACCTGGATCCCTCCAGATCCTAGTCCCACACTCTAACCACTACAACACAATGCAGAAATTAGAACGTTGGACTAAGATCTGAGAGACCCAGATTCAAATCCTCATTTTGCCATGAAGGCTCAGCAGGTGGCCTTTGGCAAGTCATTCTTTCTCAGACTAATCAGTACAAGAGCCAGCACAGTGCAGTGGTTAGCGTTAGTCCAGGATCTGGGAGACGCACGTTCAGCTCCTTATTCTGCCATTGGCACTTGCTAGGTGATTATTATTATTATTACAGTATGGCATTATGTAGAATAGCCAGGAGATCCTAAGGTTGTCTGGCATCTAGAAGTTCTAGCTCTTTTAACATTATGCACCACTAGGCGGCAAGCCAGATTTGTATTTAAGGCAAGAGATGTTTCAGAGGTGTTTTGCTATTGCCTGTCTCTGCATCACGACTCTGGTATTCCTTGGAGGTTGCCCTTCCAAATACTAGCCAAGGCCAACCCTGCTTAGCTTCCGAGATCTGACGAGATCAGGTTAGCTTGGGCTATCCAGGTCAGGTGACACACTTGTTGGGTGACAAATTCGGGGTGGGTTCTCGCAGCCTAACCTACCGGACAAGGTTCTGGTGAGGATAAAATGGAGGATAGGAGAAAGTTGTAAGGCACTTTGGATTCCCATTGGGCAGAAAAGTGGGGTATAAATGAATTAAAGTAATAAAAAAATAACCTACTTCATATGGTTGTTGTTGTGAGAATAAAATAGAGGAGGGGAAAATGATATTGCCACTTGTGGTCTCCATTAGAGAGAAAAGCGGGGTGGAGGTGGTGGTTTGATCTCTAAAATAAAGAAGGGGTAACAGGGGCAATTGCCTCAAGCTTTGCACATGGAGAGGGCTGTGTTAATGCTGACACAATTATATCATGGTCAATTATACTTCACTCAAGACTGTTCTCTGAAGAGTGAGATCTTCTGATAAATTTTTTAAATGATCATTTCTTACATGACTGTGCTGTAAGAAAAGCTGTGGGAGGGAAATACAATTTTTACAATAACCTAATTTGTCACTGGGTTGAAAAGACATTTTTTTAAACTTTGTTTATAATGTGGAAAGAGGATCCCATAGACTGTGCTTTGCAAGTCAATCCAGCAGAATTTTTTCGTCTTTTCAGTGTTTGAGAAATAAACTCTTCATAAACTAACGTGTTACATTTGGATGCCAGTGTGTTAGAGTGGTTGGAGTGCTGGACCAGATGTGGAAGCTTGCTGGGTGATGTTAGGCCAGGCATACATGCTCAGCCTTACTTACCTCACAGGATTGTTGTGAAGATAAAATAAAAAAGGAGAATGTTGTAAGCCACTTTTGGTCCCCATTGGAGGGGAAAAGGGGGGGGGTATGCATGAAGCTAAATAAATAAATATCTCAAATATGGATGGTCTTTAAAAAATGCATTTCTGTTTTTCCCCCAAAATGATTTAACAAAAATAGTGGATTGGTTCAGATGTAACACAAAATCATGGCTTCTTTTAGCTGAGGTTAGTTAATAAACCTGAGGTTTAGCCTACACATGATCACTGAATCCTGGTTTGTCGCAGCAAACCCTGGTTTCGGGGTTGCCGCTCTTTCCCTTGCCTTCCTGCCAGAGACCCACCTGCTATCCCGGCTTACTTTGTGGTACCCAATGAATGGCAAAGTCTGGGCACCTCATTTACTTGCTTACCACTGGCCACCAGCAATGTGAAGGCGGGGAAGCTGTTCTGTATAGTATACAAATATGTAATGCAGCCAATGGGTCTGCAATTAGAAAGGGGGGGGAAACAGGGAATGAGGGGAGGAAAAGGGCCCTCATGACATTTCTCTAAAATTGTTCCACCCTGCTAGTCTCTAACCTACTGGGGCAAAGTCACAGGTACCTCAACTAGCTTGAAACATAAAAGTTGATGTGAAGCGTGGCAGACTTCAGGACTGGCCTGTAGAGACAGCCAGTGCTGTGTAGTGGTTAAGTGTGGCAGACTGTAATCTGAAGAACTGAGTTTGATTCCCCACTTCTCCACAGGAAACCTGCTGGTGACCCTGGGCCAGTCACAGTTCCTCCAGAGCTCTCTCAGGCCCACCTACCTCACAAAGTGCCTGTTGTGGGGAGAGGAAGGCAAGGTGACTCCTTATGATAGAGAAAGGTAAAAGGTAAAGGTTCCCTTGCTCGAAAGCCAGTCAAATCCGACTCTAGGGTTGCGGTGCTCATCTCCGTTTCAAAGCTGAAGAGCCAGCGCTGTCCGAAGACATTTCCGTGGTCATGTGGCTGGCATGACTAAACATCATGCATGGAACGCTGTTACGTTCCCACCGAAGTGGTACCTATTTATCTACTTGCAATGTCTTGCTTTCGAACTGCTAGTTAGGCAGGAGCTGGAACTAGAGACAGGAGCTCACTCCATCATGTGGCACTCTTGGGTCTCGAACTGCTGAACTACTGACCTTCCACAGCCTGCAGTTCAGCGTCTTAACCACTCTTCTTCTTTGCATCATATATGTAACAGAACCAGTTACAGTAACTGGATGTAGGAGGGATAAAACCTGTTTCACACCTATCCTATCCACTGAAGCATACGGAACCACCAGTGCAGCTGCACTGCCAAGGGAAGACACGTCCACATTCAAAGTAGCACAGATTTATAATGAGCCAGGAGCATTGAAATGAGAGTTACGGGGACTTTGCAATTCTGCGTGGGCAGATTTCAATTGTAAATTTGGCAGCTCCGGTATCCTGTGTTCTAATGCTATGGGGTGGGAAGGGGGGGTTAGAATAGGCTTTTCTCTCAGAGCAGTTCATTATTGAATCTGCACCAGCTGTTCACGGTAATCCGCATTTTCAGTGCATGCCGCCTATAAATGAAGTCTCTCTCTCTCTCTCCCACCTCCCCAGCTTTAATGCTTCGCAGCTCATTTGCAGTATTAGAGGCCAGTGGCCAAGTAGATGGTACAAACCTGCAGAAATGAGCATTGATAGCTGTCCAGAATTAAAGCCAGTTAATGAAGAAGTGTGCTCACTGCACTTGCTTGTCTAATTATTATCCTTTTAAAAAAAGAAAAGAAGAACTGACTGTGGATAAGGGTGGGCAGTCACAAGCTAGACTGAATCCCCTTTTCCCTTAGGATTAGCATGCCTGGGATTGCCGCTGTGAAGGAGGATGAGGCCGAGGTTTCTCTCCCCTAGCTCCTCCTGCAGCCACCACCCACCTTCCTCTCCTGTCTGGGCAAGGAGGGATTCATTTCAGTAGGCACTGGATAGACTGACCAGAAAGAGGTGGGGAGGGGAAGAGAGGCCTCTGGGAAAGCACAGAGTGCCGGCTTGCTCCAACCACTTCTTACCCTTGTGTAAGAAGTAGGGTTGCCAGCTCCGGGCTGGGAAATACCTTTGAGGGTGGAGCCTGAGGAGGGCAGGGTTTTGGGAGGGGCTTCCGTGGTGTATAATACCATAGAGTCCACCTTCCAAAGCAGCCCTTTATTCCAGGTGAACTGGTCTCCGACACCTGGCGATCAGTTGTAATAGCAGATCTCCAGCCAGCACCTAGAGACTGCAATAGAAGTAATATCACCATGATACGGGCTTCTAATTGTACATTTAAACCAATATAGAGAATACTCTAAAAAATTCAGTCTTGTATTTGTGAAGTTATTATAAATCATTCAAGCAATATCTTGTCAACTGCACACACTTACTGCACATAGTTTTTCCACAATCGAACTAATAAATACGCTCAAAAAATTCCTTGTCCAACGGTTGCAATAACCAACAAAGGAGATGCAGTCCCGAAGGAGATGCAATCCACATTAATGTGTCTGTTTTAAATGGTGGATAAGGAATAGTGCTGATTAGAGAACCTTCTGCCAATGATATTGAGACAGTAAGGCGAGTGCATACTTTGAAGATTAACAGATGACTGGCTTCTGTACTAAGAAATTTTGGGAACTGGTTCTGTAACAACAGAGGGTGATATTTTATGAAACTAGATCGACTAGGAAGAAGAGCTGTGTGAAACGAGTATACACCTAGATACTTGTCGTTGGAGCTTCGATTCCATTGGAGCTTCAATCCATTTGGTGATTTCAACATGAAATTTGGTGATTTCATATCATTGTGCATGATTTGATGGAATCTCAGTAAGAGATTCTAGGATATGTAATTGGACTGCATCTCCTTGCAGCAGTTGGACAAAAAACTTTATGGCTGCAGTCGCACACACTAAATAATCTACTTTCATTCCACTTTCAATGCACTTTCCAACTGGGTTTTGCCAGTTCACATAGCAAAATCCAGTTGAAAAGTGGACTGAAAGTGGACTGAAAGTGGATTATTTAGTGTGTGTGACCATAGCCTTATGTCTTTCTTTGAGTGTATTTATTATTTTGATTGTGGCAAAACTATATGCAGTAAGTGTATGCAGTTGACAAGATATTGCTCAAATGATTTATAATAACTTCACAAATACAAGATTGAATTTTTAGAGTATTCTCCTTATTGGTTTAAATGTACAATTAGAAGCCTGTATCACAGCGATATCACTTCTATAGGACCTAGAGGTTGGCAGCCCTAGGAAGAAACTGGAGGGGAGAAGCCTTGGCCCCGGGGCAGGAGCAGAGGCTTTGTGTGCAGAAGGTCCCAAATTAGGATTACCAGCTTCAGGTTGGGAAATTCCTGCAGTACAGTTGCCAGCCTCCAAATGGTTAACCACAAAAGGAGTTCAGGGGAAAAGTTGATAAAAGAAAGCAAAATACAACAGTGAAATGGAAAATAGTGTAACCTTTGGAATTTCCCCCCATGTATATGGCTTTAAAGAAAATTTCAGAATTATAAACAAGTAATAGCCTTCGTTGTACATTTCACGGTTGTCTTTTGTTTTATCTTATCAACCTCCGAATGGTGGCTGGAGATCTCCCGGAATTACAGCTGATCTCCAGATGACAGAGCTCGGCTCCCCCGGAGAAAATGGCTTCTTTGGAGGGTGGACTCAATGGCATTATAACCCACTGAGATCCCTCCCCAGGCTCCACCCCCCCAAATATCCAGGAATTTCTCAACCCAGACCTTGCAATCCAATCCTGGAGATATGGGGGTGGAGCTTGAGGAGGGTGGGGTTTGAGGAGGGAGGGACCTCAGCAGGGTAGGATGCTATACAGTCCATGCTCCAAAGCAGCCATTTCCCCCACCTCTATATACAGTCACTGGATGAGTCATGATTCTGGGAGACTTCCAGGCCCCACGCTGAGGTTGGCAACCCTATTTTCCTGGTTGAGCTCCTCCTTTTGGGGACCACTCTGTTCTCCCCACCACCACTTTCCTTTCTTGATGCTTGAATGTGCTTGTCATTTTCTGTGTTGTAATCTGGCAATTTTAGTTAGGAACAATTCTGAAAACTGAAGGGGAAAAAGAGGACAGCTATGATTTATTTTAATGTTGACATTATCTCTGACATTTTGACCACTACACAACACTGGCTCTTTAAAGGTATGGATTATTATTTGCTGCTAATTTTTTTTAAAAAACCTACTTTGCTAGTCAAAGGGTGTGTTCAGACGGATCTTTTGATCTGCCATAGGAACGACTCTCTTGCGGATCAAAAATGCACGACCAGACAGAAACATCTGCAAAATATTCCAGTCCCATAGGCATCCCGTTCTGCTGTGCCTCCAATCCTGATTTAAAAAGTAGCAGTTTCAATGTAGGGTTTTCGCTTACCCGCGCAACAACTGCAGACTTTCTTCCGTCTGGTCACTCCATTAGTGCGCGATGCTCCCGTCGGCTCGGTCTGACGTCAGACTGAGCCGACGGGGGGCGCGATTTTTAAAAAATTGAAACCCCATGTGCGCTTTAACGAGGAAACGCATTCACACCGATAAGCGCTACGAGGAATGTAATATTCATGCTTATTTCTTTTAGGGACAAGATGTTACCGCGATGGGAGATGGAGGGGGGAAGGACTGTTCTAACTTGCAAAATAGTCCCTCCATTGATCATGATGGCAAGGGGGAGGACCGGGACTTTGCTGAAAACCCTCCGCGATCGCCTCAGTTCTCCAAGGAGACGCAGCCTTGCCTATGCGAATGTACAAAACTTTTTTAAAAAAATCCTCGGTGGATGCCATGTAGACAAATCACGGTGGGAACAATGCGCGGTGAGGCTATTTCATGGGGGGCGTCTGGTCGTGCTAGGCTGGATTAAAAAAATCGGGATAAAATTTTAGGAGGGCTCATGGCGCGATTGACTGGCCGTCTGAACGCAGCCAAAGTTTGGTAATGTTTTTATCTCTGGTTATGCAAATAGTAGCCTTTGGCATAGAGGTTGGTGTAGGAGCTATTTATGATATTATTTGTATTTATTTATATTTATATTATTTATCTAGCACTTCTAGCGTAAAAAAATACAACTTTTGACTCTTATCTCTAAAATTCTTTGAGGGGTACACAAATAGGTATGTGTTTCTTACTGCTTGATGCTGAAGGACAATAACATTTTGCTGCTGCTTGGTTATACCATGAATCTTATCTTCCTATTGAGAGTGTGAGAGAGCTCTTATTTTAAACCCAGTACTTTACACTGATGTTACTTCAGACTCTTTATTTTATTTTGTAAGTGCGTTGGTCTTCCCCATGTGTACCAGTTTGCTGGAGAGGCTAAAAATCTGGTTTACTGTCATCCCAAATCCAACAGCACTCAATTAACAAGACATGAACAAGGTTCTCTGTCTTCCTGTAACATGCTAAAAAATGAAACCTTCTATGGCTCTAATGTTTATTGTCTTGACCTGGCAACTCTGTTCTCAGGAACTCTCTTTTCTTGTAATCCTAACTGGCTTTGAAAGCTCCACACAGAAGCAAATTCACACTTATTGCATTGGGTTGTATCTAGGGCACCGGGGTCCTTAATTTATCCAGTTTTCCAGCAGCACTAGCCTGGGGGAGGTTCTTCTTACCCTCTCCCGGTGTGCATCAAGCGCAAAGTGAAGGGCTCGTGCTGTGCCCAAATCTCCTGATAGGCTTCACAGGCAACACTGGGAGCTTCTCTTGTCAGTCTCTCAAAGGAGGAGCTGATGCGGAAAGGCAGGGGAAAGAGTGGCTTTTGATGCATAAAGTGCAGCAAAGAGGCCCTTAGTACCATGGCGTTCATGTCTGTTGTTTTTTTTAATGGCGCTAAACTGAATCCAGAATGTGCATCTTATTTTGATATCGAGGCATCAAGGTAACAGGGTAGCAAGTCTTTCAAAGTTAATGGAATGGAGCCAGATGGAAAGCACACACATAGTGTGTGTGTGTGTGTGTGTGTGTGTGTGTGTGTGTGTGTGTGTGTGTGAGAGAGAGAGAGAGAGAGAGAGAGAGAGAGAGAGAGAGAGAGAGAGAGAGAGAGAGAGAGAGAGAGAGAGAGAGAATAAAATCGCTGTTAACAGAAGCATCCCTTGGTATTAACAGCGATGACCTACTTCTGGATATTCGGTCAGTTCATTAGTGCTTGTAGCCTGAGGTTTCTGTACTCTCTGCAGAAGGAAAGACTCTTTCTGCTTTGTTATCAGAGGCATTAGGGCTAATATCTGCTGGTGCATGTCCTGTTCTGTTGGCATGTTATTTCTTTTTTATTTATATTGGGAGAATTTGGTTTTCTTTTCAACACAGTTGTTCTCAAAGCAAGGAACAACATCTTTGAAAACCACAGGCCAAATGTGATATAAAAATTAACAAGAGCCACAAATAGAAGTTGACCAGCCTCATTAAAAATTACAGCTCCAAACACTAGAACATGAGCATACCACAGAAGGATTGTGTAAACAAGTAAGACATTAGGGAGGAGCTGTGGCTCAGTGCTAGAGCATCTGGTTGACATGCAGAACGTCCCAGGTTCAGTCCCTGGTATCTCCAGCTAAAAGGATCAGGTATTAGATGATGTGAAAGCAGGTGACTCCCTGGAGGGCTGCTGCCAGTCTGAGTAGACAATACTGACCTTGAAGGACCAATGGTCTGATTCAGTATAAAGCAGCTTCATGTATTCAAACTTTCACAACCCACTTAAAAAGCCAAGGTCCTGGATTTAACAAACTGTAGCTCTAAGCCAGTTTCATAATTTGTAAGTCATTACTGAGAATGGCCATCAAATCATACTTGGGAAGGTGGGGTTTGGGGATGGGAGGGTTATATGTCATAGAGTCCACCCTCCAAAGCAGCCATTTTCTCCAAGGGAAGTGATCTTGATCATCTGGCATTCAGTTGTAATAGTAGGAGATCTCCAGGTATCACCTGAAAGTTGGCAGTCATAGATTTTAGGCTGCAGCAAGAGGAGGAAGGCAGAGAAGTCACACTCTGCTGACAGAAAATCTATCAGTGGAGAATCCAAGTATGATATGATGGCCATTCTCAGTAATGACCCAAGGCACCACACCCAAGATCTCCAGGTATTTCCCAATCCCTACCCAAATGCCACCCGCCCCCCATTCTTTCATCCAGGCACATATTTTAGACTCTGTGTTAAACTCTGCATCTTTTTAAACCACCAAATTCTATTCTTGGCCTTCTGGAATATGGCAGTCATGTTTTATTTTTGACTGCATTGTTTGTTTTGGAAATCATATTGGTTGATTTTAATTGGACAGTGTGGTACAGAAATGTTTTAAATAAGTAAAAAAGAAATAAATGTGATTATGATCACCTGTATATCTGAATATAGTTCCATATACTGCTGGTGTGCTATGAACAATTAAATTACTCTATATACTAGGTATGTATGGTAAAGACACAAATCTCTTTGAATTAAACAAAAATAGGAGCAGGGAAGTACATTTTGACCTGTGGTGATAATTCTGCTGTAGCTATTGTTAAGAAGGATAGAAAGGAAATAGCCACAACACATTTTCTTGGAAACAGTATATTTCAGGATACTGCAGAGAATGTTGAATTGTGGACCACTGAAGGAAATGGTTTGAAAATACAAATCCCCCAATTTGAAATGGTACCACTGGAATTCTGGGGTTCCCAGAGTGCCAGGTCCATCTTATTTGTATAAGCCACTGTGATGCAGTACAATATTGAACTACAATCTGAGAGGCAGGTTAAAAAAATAATCATTTCACAGGGCCAGCCACATAATCTAATCTACCACATAGACTTGTTTGACACATACTTGCAGTTTGGGAATTGTCCAGGAGAAAGAGAGAGAGAGAAAAAAAGTTGGTTCCTCCATGTCACACTAATCTCTCCTTATATATAATTCTGTTTTGGTCATGGACTCTCCTGAACATTCCACACGCTCCCAAATCAGTTGGCTCCCTGACCTGTCACTCAGAGGGTCTCCCTATCCACTGGCTGTGTTGCCTGAGACCTGTCTCCAACATTCTAAACAGTCTGCTGCTCCTCTCCCCTCATAGCCAGTCAGAACACAGAGGTTAGTTGCATACGCGGCCTGACTGGCCTTTGCCTCTAACATTCTAAACAGTTTGTTGTTGCTGTTGGGAGTCACAGAATATGTCCTGAGGTAAAATAAATATCCCAGTCTCCCTGTGGGGCCTGGAGAAATCCCAGAAATCACCGTGTTCCCCAGTCACAACACAACATTTCCCCTACAGAAAATTTCCCAGCTATTACTACAGATCTCCTGATGACCAAGATCAGTTCTCCTGGAGACAATGGCTGCTTTGGCCAGTGGACTCTATGGCATTATACCCTGCTGAAATCCCTCCCCACCCCAAATTCTGCCCTCCCCAGGCTCTACCCCTCAAATCTACAGGTATTTCCCAACCCAGAGTTGGCAACCGTGTAATTGGCTATGGAACCACTTTCCAGACCCTTGGAACCCAGAACACATGGCATAGAAGGAGGTGCTTTTCTACCTTAGCTGCCACTGCATAACCCCAAATCAACATAAGTCAGGGGTGGAGGGAACCATACCTGTTACCATGAGTCTGTCCTCCCATATTACCCACTTGGGGCAGCAAAATGACTTGAGACAGCCCTGCCTTATAACTAAGCAGAAGGAGATAAACATGGCTTGCTTCCCTCAATTTTCCCCTTCCCTCTGCCGCCCCACCAGCCACAGTTGGGACACTCACCTGGGGCTTCCTTCTAGAGCTTGTTATATTTCTTCCCACAATGGGCCTTAATCCTAGTAAGTATGTATTTCACATTTCAGCTCTTGAAAAGAGAAACCACCCAACAGTAGAGTAAGGAAAATTAAAGGGGGGGGGAATCAAGCAGGGATTGTATTTTAGATTTTATTGGGGGAGAGTTAGTAGGTTGGAAGACAAGATTTTGTAAGATTCTAGTTCTGTTGTGGTTGTTTTTTTTTAACCATTAACTTATAGCATTATTTATATAGCGTAGCAATGCAAGATGGTTCTTGCCTTCCTCTTTTGTTTTCAAAGGAAAGTTGTGTTCTTGGAGATCATACCGAATACACAGACTTTGTTAACTGGTTCTAGTAGTCACTCAGTAGTAAGAACCAGAGACCTGGACTAAGATATAGATTCTCCTGAGAAGGAATCACCTGTGCCCTAAAATTTAGGGGTACGGTTAATTGTTCAACACAACAGCTGCAACAGGAACTGCAGAACATATTCCATATTCTTTCTCCTACAGTTTCTCTATCTCAATCTCCTTTCCAGAAGTCAATTATTTCTCTCTTAACTGGCTCATTTGCTGTTTATCAAGGTTACCAGGTCCCCCCTGGCCACTGGGGTGGGTGGGTAGGGTTACCAGATCCAGGTTGGGAAACTCCTGCTCCTGGAGATTTGAGGACGGAGCCTGGAGAGGACAGGGACCTCAGTGGATTACAATGCCACAGACATCACCTTTCAAATAATCCATTTTCTCCAGCGGAACTGATCTCTGTACTCTGGAGCTGAGTTGTAATTCCAGGGGATCCCCAGGTCCCACCTAGAGGCTGGCATCCCTGTAGTTTGTTGAAGCTTGTGGCAGCCTCTTGTACGATCACATGGTAGCTGGGATTAGAAACGGTTCCATGGATCCAAACTTGGGGGCAGGTGGAAGGACAAGAGTGATTGGGCAAGGAGAAGGACATGTCAGGGAAGTGAGACCTGAGGCTGTGTGGGATATGAATACAAAAGATCCAGGACATTGGGTCAAGCACAGGGGCAACATAATCAGGCCAAGGAAGGTTGAAATAGAGGGAGAGACTACTGGGAAATGATTAGTGCTTTGTTTGCAGCAGGAAATTTGGCAACCAGCCATGCAATACATTTCTTCCCTCCATTTCTCTGAGGTAGGCCTTCAAGGGCATTTTACATTTTCTCTGATGTGCTTTTTTCCTGTCATTTTGACCACTTTCACAATCATGTTGATTGTATCACACTCAGTTATTAAATGTTCAGAATGTATCGGCAAAAATGACTGAAAAGGGAAATGGTTTGGAAAGTGGACCATGCCTGGAATTCAGCCTGCCAGCAGGCTCCCTCATTAGGCAAGGGAAAGGAAATCACACCTGCTGAGGGGAAGAATACTGTTCACAATAGGCTGTTCCCAATCTAGAGCCATATGACAGAACACCCCTTCCTTTTCCATACTGAAATCCAGAGGCTGTTTGTCTCTTGTATGGCAGCTGGAAATGGGTACGTATTACTAATTAAAAGCCCAATTCATAGAAGCAAGTAATGGCTGTTACATTTTCCATCGTAAGGTTCCTAATAAACATTGAAGGCATTTTGTGAGAAGGAAAGTGAGCTCTGACCTTAAAGTGTGACTATCCAGTCCTAACCAATTACTCAAATTATCCCCTTGATTAAAATGGAATACGTTCTTTCAGAACTACAGGCTGCATTTTTGCAGAAAAATATATACATTTTGCAGATACCCTGCCGATTTCTAGGTAACTTGTTTCCTCATAATCATACCTTCCAGTATTTGACAGAGGAAACTACCTGGTTTAACAAGCAGCAACCTAGGAAAAAATTCTGAGGGGGGAAAGAGGAAGAGTACTTTTCTTTTTCCTTTCTCCTCTAACACCTGCACTTACTGCACATTCCCTCTTACAAACAGGTAACATAATCTGGTAGATATTATTTAAGTCAAAACTACCTCTTCTACACAGCCATTGAAGGGATTATCTGCCCTGCTTTGTACATGATGGTTGCTATAACAAATCTCAGCCTTCTGGACTCACACAAATGGTTTGGTGGCATTTTGTTTTACAGTAGCCCTTCCCTACCCAAGAGTTGCCGTCTCTTTTCACAGTGGAGTATGCCAGGTCCCGCACTGGCTACATTCCGAAACTCAACTTTGAATAAATTGTCTGCCTCTTGTAAAAAGGATTCATATATTCCACTCTTGGGAACTCCATTTGATTAGGTAGTGAAAACGGTGTAATTAGAAAGATCTCTGTGCCAGGAGTTGATAGGCAATACTGAGTGCTTTGTGTGCACTGCTCCAGGACTAACAACTACATCCATTGGGAAGCCGTTCCCTTTAATCTCTTTTATTCATAGGAGGGAGATTTGTATAAAGAATATCTAAAGGATTTGTGGAACATGATGGTATCAGTTCATGTTGTTAGTTTAGCTCTGTGCAATCAAAGGCTCTCCACAGAATTCATTCGGGTAAGGAGACAGCAAAGGACTCAGGAGCTGAGGTCGATGAAATGGGAGCTTAGATGACTAGAGAGACAGTGGCGTCGCACTCACGATAGAGTGACAAGAGCATCCTACAGGACGTTTATGAGATCCTATGAGACGGCAGCCAAGGCCGCTAAAAGGGAATATTATGCGGCCATGATTGCGTCTGCGAGCTCTCACCCAGCCCAATTATTTAGAACAATTCAGTCCCTTACTACACTGCCACAGGGCAGATCAAACGATAGAGAACTGGAGATCGGCTGTGAGGCATTCACGAGCTGTTTTGCAGATAAAGTCTTGTCACTCCGCCACGACCTCCCCGCCACAGTTGAGACAGTAACTGTTGTATAGTGGGTTAGACGCATAATGAAACCACAGACAACGATGTAGTGATCAGCATGGTTCGCTATTATACAACAAGACAAAGTTACCTGGCCAGGTGGCCAACTATATACAAGCTAAGGGGAATGCCCCCTGGTGCCATTGGTGGGTTTAAATTCCGCCACCGTTCCCATTGGTTCTCCCGAAGCAGGAGCCCCAGTCCCATTGTTCACTGGGACTCAAGCTCAGGCTCTTTTGCTGCCGGCCTGAAGTGGTCCGCGGACACAACAGTAACAGAACTCGAGGTTCCATGCACATTTTCTGGTCTCGTTCTGGATTATTTCAGTCCACTCAGTCTAGAGGAGGTTGACAAGTTACTCGCATCTGTTCACTAGATCATGTGCAGCCTTAATCCGTGCCCGCCGTGGCTGGTTAAAGCCAGTCGTGATGGACTACGAGGTGCACTAGGGGAGATCATCAACCAGTCCCTCGTTGAGGGTCTGTTCCCTGGTGCGCTAAAGGAGGCAGTGGTCCACCCTCTCTTAAGAACACCGTCTCTGGATCTGGCTGAATTAGCTAACTATCGGCCGGTATCCAATTTGCCCAATTTGGGCAAATCGATTGAGAGGGTGGTGGTGTCTCAGCTGCAGGGTTTCTTGGATGATGCCTCCATATTAGACCCCTTCCAGTCTGGTTTCCAACTAGGCCACGGGACAGAGACAGCCCTGGTCACCTTCACAGATGACCTCTGGAGACATTTGGATTGAGGTGGCATGGCAGTGTTATTGTTGTTAGACCTGTCGGCTGTGTTCAACATGGTTGACCACCAACTACTGACCCACCGCCTCGCCAACGCCGGGATTCAGGGGTTTGCCTTGCAGTGGCTCTCCTCATTCCTGCAGGGTCAAGGACAAAGGGTGGTACTGGGGGAACAGCTGTCCCAAAGGCACCCACTAGACTGTGGAATGCCACAAGGGGCAGTACTTTCCCCAATGCTGTTTAACATCTACATGTGCCCCCTTGCCCAGATTGCCTGGAGGTATGGTTTGGGTTGTCACCAGTATGCGGATGACACCCAGCTCTATCTGTTGTTGGGCAGCCAGTCAGACTCTAGTCCAGGAGATCTGGACCTGGCGTTGAAAGCCATGGCTGGTTGGCTTAGACTGAGCCGATTGAAATTGAATCCAATGAAGACGGAGGTCCTGTGCCTGAGTCAGAATGGACCAAGGTTAGGGATCCCACTCCCGACCTTTGATGGGGCGCTGTTGGTGCCAGCAGCGGAGGCTAGGAGTTTGGGAGTGATCCTGGATGCCTCCTTGACGATGGAGGCCCAGTAGCAGCCACTGCAAAATCGGCCTTTTACCATCTATGGCTGATTAGGCAGTTGGTTCCCTTCCTTGAACGCAATGACCTGGCAACAGTGATCCACGCAATGGTCACCTCGAGTTTGGATTACTGCGATGCTCTCTACATGGGGCTGCCCTTGTCCCATATCCGGAAGCTGCAGCTGGTGCAGAATGCAGTGGCGAGGCTGCTGCTATGTCTTCCTGTGCGGGAACACATCCAGCCCGCCCTAAAAGTGCTGCACTGGCTGCCAATAGCATACCAGATCTTTAAAGCCTTATATGGTCAGGGACCTGCTTACCTGAGGGACTGCCTTTCCCCACATGTTCCCCAGAGGGCATTAAGATCTGGATCCCAACACTGTCTGGCCCTTCTGGGCCCTAAAGAAGCCAGGCTAGTGGTGAGGAGGGCCACAGCCTTTTCTGTGGTGGCCCCACACTGGTGGAATGAGCTCCTGGAGGACATCAGGGCCCTGCAGGACCTTCTGCAGTTCCACAGGGCCTGTAAAACGGAGCTCTTGCACCAGGCTTTTGATTACGGGCTGCTGGTAACATTGTGGCCCTGGCCCCAACATCAGCACTAAAGCAACACCAGCACCAAAGTAATATCTGACAGCCTGGCAAGGATGGAATACAGACTGTTATATCTGGATACTGAAAGAATGCTGCCATTGTTTACTGCATGGCTAGCACTTTGTGTTTTTATTCTGTTGTGGTTTTAACTGTTTTATCTGTTTTAAGTTGTATAAGGTTTTTATATATATGATTGTGAACGTAATAGATATAGTGAACGTGTACATTTTGAAAGGAAAGAACTTGGAAAATAATTATGAAAGGGAAAGTCCTTTTTTTAAAAAAATGTGTGAGATATGTTTCAATACCAAGCACAGATCTATTTGAGGGTTGCCAGCCCCCCCCCCCACCAGCGGGGGATGGGGGAGATCGGGTTGCCAGCTCCAGGTTGGGAAACTAAAGCATAAGAACATAAGAGAAGCCAATGTTGAATCAGGCCAATGGCCCATCTAGTCCAACACTCTGTCACACAGCGGCCAAAATATACCAGGTGCCATCAGGAGGTCCAGCAGTGGGGCCAGGGCACCAGAAGCCCTCCCACTGCTGCCCCCTCCAGCACCAAGAATAGAGTGCATCACCTGCCCCAGACTGAGAGTTCCCATCTATACCCTGTGGCTAATAGCCACTGGTGGACTTCTGCTCCATATGTTTATCTAATTCCCTCTTGAAACTGTCCATGCTTGCAGCTGCCACCATCTCCTGTGGCAGTGAATTCCATATGTTAATCACTCTTCGGGTGAAGAAGTATTTCCTTTTATCTGTTCTAACCCGACTGCTCAGCAATTTCATGGAGTGCCCACGAGTTCTTGTATTGTGAGAAAGGGAGAAAAGTATTTCTTTCTCAACCTGCTCAATCCCATTCATAATCTTATAAACCTCAATCATGTCACCCCTCAGCCGTCGTTTCTCCAAGCTAAAGAGCCCCAAGCATTTTAACCTTTCTTCATAGGGAAGGTGTTCCAACCCTTTTATCATTCTAGTTGCCCTTCTCTGCACTTTTTCCAATGCTATAATATCCTTTTTGAGATGTGGTGACCAGAACTGTACACAGTATTCCAAATGAGGTTGCACCAATGATTTATACAGGGGCATTATGATACTGGCTGATTTGTTTTCAATTCCTTTCCTAATAATCCCCAGCATAGCGTTGGCCTTCTTTATTGCAGTTACACACTGTCTAGACATTTTCATTGAGGCATCCACTACGACTCCAAGATCTCTCTCTTGGTCCGTCTCTGCCAGTTCAGACCCCATCAACGTGTATTTATATTTAGGACTTTTGGCTCCAATGTGCATCACTTTGCACTTGGCCACATTGAACCCCATTTGCCACGTTGACGCCCACTCACCCATCCTCAACAGATCCCTTTGGAGTGCCTCACACTCCTCCCTGGTTTTCACCACCCTGAACAACTTCATGTCATCTGCAAATTTAGCCACTTCACTGCTTACTCCCAATTCCAAATCATTAATAAACAAGTTAAAAAGCATTGGACCGAGTACTGATCTCTGTGGTACCCCACTGCTTACCACCCTCCACTGAGAAAGTTTCCCATTTATACTCACTCTCTTTTTTCTATTTATAAGCCAGTTTTTGATCCACAAGAGGACTTGTCCTTTTATCCCATGACTATTGAGCTTACTTAGGAGCCTTTGATGAGGAACTGTATCAAAAGCTTTCCGGAAGTCAAGTTAAATAATATCTATTGGGTCCCCCTTGTCCACATGTTTGTTCACTCCCTCAAAAAACACTAACAGGTTAGTAAGACAAGATCTTCCCTTACAGAACCCATGCTGAGTCTGCCTCAATAGTTTTTGTTCATCAATGTGCCTACTAATTCTTTCCTTAATAACAGTTTCCACCAACTTACCCGGTATCGATGTCAGACTGACTGGCCTGTAATTTCCCGGATCTCCCCTGGAGCCCTTTTTAAAGATGGGAGTGACATTAGTTACCTTCCAGTCCTCAGGAATGGAGGCAGATTTTAAAGAAAGATTACATATTTTTGTCAGGAGATCCACAAGTTCACATTTGAGTTCTTTCAGAACTCTTGGATGAATGCCATCCGGGCCTGGTGATTTATTAGTTTTTAAACTCATGGAGATTTGAGGATGGAGCCTGGGGAGGACCCTCCAAAGCATCCATTTTCTCCAGGGGTACTGATTTCGGTAGTCTGTAGATGAGCTGTAATTTCAGGGGATCCCCAGGTCCCTCCCAGAGGCTGGCATTCCTAGTCTGTTTTCGAAACTGGACTTCCAGTATTTCACTCCTTCCCTTTTGCCCCCTCTCATTTTATCCCTTCCGTGCTCGAATGACCATTCCTATTGGCTGAAGGAATTTTACAGTTTCATTTACAGCAGTGGCCACAGTGACATGGCCACAATTTAGATTTGTTAAAATGGAACTTAACAGAGATCTGGTTTATATAACAATCTGCTTGGATGCTATGATGAAAGAAATGGAAATATTCTCTTGCATTTCATCATTTTCAGGGGACAAAAACAATGAAGCTGAAAAACACGGAGCTGATTCATTTGGATTTTTGCTTATATTTTATGGTATGATGCAATCATGTTTGCCCTAAATGGAACTGTACACAGGCAGCTGCACCCATGAGAAGGTACTGCCTGTGCTTACATCTCGTGGCCCTTTCCTACACATCCAGGGAAATGCCAATGATCACTTTGGGGTCACTGGGGGTGCTGGGGGGAGGTAGTTGTGAATTTCCTGCATTGTGCAGGGGGTTGGACTAGATGACCCTGGAGGTTCCTTCCAACTCTATGATTCTATATAGGTGTTGTCCTCATAGTTCAGTACTTGGAAACTTCTGTATCGAAGAAGAAGCCCTTAAGGACCACTTACTCCAAAAGGAACCAACCTGACCACTCTCGTCATCTTGAGAGGCCGTGCTTTGGGTGCCCCTGCCACCTGACATTAGAAGGGTGGCAGCCCAAGAAATGGCCTTCTCTGTTGTGACATCAAACCTCTGGAACTCCCTCTGCAGGGATATTTGTCTCCCTGTTTCTATTGGTGTCTTCTGCCAGTGGGTGAGGACTTGTTTTTGTTTCACATTCCCTCATTAACTCTCATTGGCCCTCCTCCCTGTTTGTGGTCCTGTGTGTTTATATGTTTATTTAATTGTTTTAAATATGTGTGTATGTGTGTGTTTTAAATGCAGTTTTAATGTTTTGGTTGTGTGCCACCCGGGAATGCTATGCTGGGTGTTAAGGTGGCATACAAATATTTTAAATAAATATTTAATAATTTAATTAATTATACTGGTGGGGATTCTTCCTGGATTGTCTCAGGGATTAGTTGCTGAGAAACTTCCATATATGTAGACAGAGAGGTGTTGGGTGCAGTGTTCCCTCTAAGCTGAGTTAGTGTGAGCTGGCTCACAGTTTTTTAGCCTCTGACTTACACATTTTTGTCTTAGCTCAGGAAGAATGGCTCCAGAGCATACTAATTTATGCAGTAGCCAAGTCGCTTGCTCACAACTTTAATGCCAGGAGCTCACAAAGTAGAATTTTTGCTCATAAGACTCCAAAAATTAGAGGGAGCATTGGTTGGGAGTAACTGGTTAGTTAGTCCAGTATCCCTTCTCAACTTAGCAGAGTGCACCTTGGCAACACGCAGTAGAAACCCTTTTGTCCTCCGTGGGCTAGCAGAGCTACAAAGAGACACAGAGCCACTTTTCAGTTTCTGGACTAATAATAGTCCTTTTATTTAGGAACTACATTCTAGATAGAAAAGCTTAAGAGACAGAGACAGAACTAACCTAAATTACCTTCGATGGGTATGGATGCAGAGAGGCATCCAGCCTCCATCTTGGATGTGTGCGAGAGAAGAGAGAGTGTGAGATAGGGTTGCCAGGTGAGGCCACCAAGTGGGCACGGGATTTACCAGGAGGCTCTGAGAGAGGGAACTCCAAAGTGAGTTCCAGGTGAGCTGCTGTCCCATTTAAAGGGACCCTATTCCTTTTAAATGCTTTCCCTCCATTGGAGATAATAGAGGATGGGGGCACCTTCTTTTGGGGCTCATAGGATTGGACCCCCAGTCCAATCTTTTTGAAACATGGGGAGGGGTTTAAGGAGAGACATCAGCAGCTGTGCTGAAAATTTGGTGTCTCTAACTCAAAAAGCAGCCTCTTCAGAGCCCCAGATACCAACAGATTGATTCTCCATTATATCCTGTGGGAACTGATCTCCATGGGGTATAATGGAACACCCAGCATCTATTCCACCCCACTTTAAGAACATAAGAACATAAGAGAAGCCAATGTTGGATAAAGCCAATGGCCATCTAGTCCAACACTCTGTCACACAGTAGCCAAAAATACCAGGAGGTCCAGCAGTGGGGCCAGGACACTAGAAGCCCTCGTTCTGTTGCCTCCCCAAGCACCAAGAATACAGTGTATCACTTGCCCCAGCCTGAGAGTTCCTATCTATACCTTGTAGCTAATAGCCACTGAGGGACTTCTGCTCCATATGTTTATCTAATTCCCTCTTGAAGCTGTCCATACTTGTAGCTGCCACCACTTCCTGTGGCAGTGAATTCCATATGTTAATCACTCTTCGGGTGAAGAAGTACTTCCTTTTATCTGTTCTAACCCGACTGCTCAGCAATTTCATTGAGTACCCACGAATTCTTGTATTGTGAGAAAGGGAGAAAAGTACTTCTTTCTCAACCTGCTCTATCCCACGCATAATCTTATAAACCTCAATCATGTCACTCCTCAGCTGTTGTTTCTCCAAGCTAAAGAGCCCCAAGCGCTTTAACCTTTTTTCATAGGGAAAGTGTTCCAATCCTTTTATCATTCCAGTTGCCCTTTTCTGCACTTTTTCCAATGCTATAATATTCTTTTTGAGGTGTGGTGACCAGAACTGTACACAGTACTCCAAATGAGGTCACACCATTGATTTATACAGGGGCATTATGATACTGGCTGATTTATTTTCAGTTCCCTTCCTAATAATCCCCAGCATAGCGTTGGCCTTCTTTATTGCAGCTACACACTGTCTAGACATTTTCATTGAGTTATCTACTATGACTCCAAGATCACTCTCTTGGTCAGTCTCTGCCAGTTCGAACCCCATCAATGTGTATTTATATTTAGGATTTTTTGCTCCAATGTGCATCACTTTGCACTTGGCCACATTGAACCCCATTTGCCATGTTGACGCCCACTCGCCCATCCTCGACAGATCCCTTTGGAGTGCCTCACAATCCTCCCTGGTTCTCACCAACCTGAACAACTTTCTGATAGTGCTGGGGGGGAAGGCTCCAAACTGGGGGATCTCCTGCCCCAAACTGAGGATTGGCAACCCTAGTGTGAGAGGAGAACGGATGGAAGGAAGGAAGCAGGCAGGCAGGCAGGTAATTTCCCTGTAATCTATTAGTCTACTTCAAAGAGACAGAGGCAGGAGAGTAAACAGGAAGAAAACCCACAGTTTGTCCTGTCAGTCTCACTGACTTGTTTGCAACCCTCCCCTGGAGGCTAAGGCTTGAGACAGCATCTAGGCCTTCTCTTTCAACAAGAGGGACCCCCAGAGGGACTGTGTTTCCTTCATGATCACGGTTCTCTGTAGAAATCTTTGGCTACTGATGGTTCCTCTGCAGAAATGCTCTGTGTTTCTGACATCCAAGTCTCACGACTGCCCAGTTCCCAGAACAGCAGGAGTCTCACAAATATTGTCAAGGTGCTTTTATGACTGGGACTTTTATAAATGGGGCCTATGAGTGGGTGGCTGAGGTAATATTGGAAAGGTGGGTTTCCCAGATAACAGTTCTTCTAGGCATACTACCTTCCAGTAATCTAAATACTAGATTCATCATTCAAAGGCTTAGCTAAAGGCACCTAGTGACATTGTGGCAGCTGAGAGGTTCTGAACCAAGGATCACAGTTCATTCTCTTAGCTTTGGCACTATGCTGACCTTCTATTCACTGCATCGTTCTCTGTACATGTTATATTGTTCTTGTTGCTTAGTTCTCCTGTTTTGTCATCCTGCTTTATTGTATGTATTGTACAATTTTCTAGCACGTTCTCTAATTTGTTTTGGCAACCACTGTTGCATTAAGTAGCAATAGAGATAGTATGCTGACTATGAAATATCTCATTTGGATGTAATATAGTGTATGTATATATATATATATATATATATATATATATATATATATATATATATAATTCATGGTACTGTTTAGAGTGCTTTGTATATAAACATGATGTCCAAATGAAGCTACATATTTCAGGAAGGGCCTAAATACCGCTGTTCAGTTTTTTTGGGGGGATTCCAGAATTATCCAGGTTCAGATCGTCTGATACCATTTCAGAATTCAAGTTTGGGGGGATTACAGAAATATCCTGGTTCAATTATTCTGTGTGGGGTGGTTGCGTTTTTCAAAACTGTACAATCTTCCTTAAATTGCACTGAGGGTGTGTTCAGACGGATCTTTTGATCTGCCATAGGAACGACTCCCTTGCGGATCAAAAATGCACGACCAGACAGAAACATCTGGGAAATATTCCGGTCCCATAGGCATCCCGTTCTGCTGCGCCTCCAATCCTGATTTTAAAAGTAGCAGTTTCAATGTAGGGTTTTCGCTTACCCACGCAACAACTGCAGACTTTCTTCCGTCTGGTCACTCCATTAGCGCGCGATGCTCCCGTCGCCTCGGTCTGACGTCAGACCGAGCCGACGGGGGCGCGATTTTAAAAAATTGAAACCCCATGTGCGCTTTAACGAGGAAACGCATTCAGCGATAAGCGCTACGAGGAATGTCATATTCATGCTTATTTCTTTTAGGGACAAGATGTTACCGCGATGGGAGATGGAGGGGGAAGGACTGTTCTAACTTGCAAAATAGTTCCTCCATTGATCATGATGGCAATGGCAAGGGGGAGGACCGGGACTTTGCTGAAAACCCTCCGCGATCGCCTCAGTTCTCCAAGGAGGCGCAGCCTTGCCTATGCGGATGTACAAAACTTTTTTTAAAAAAATCCTCGGTGGATGCCGTGTGGACAAATCACGGCGGGAACAACGCGCGGTGAGGCTATTTCATGGGGGGGGTGGTGTCTGGTCGTGCTACGCTGGATTAAAAAAATCGGGATAAAATTTTAGGAGGGCTCATGGCGCGATTGACTGGCCGTCTGAACGCAGCCTGAGAAAGGTAAACTATAATGGGAGTAAATTGGAGCTATTTCATCAGCTGGTGAAGACTTTTTAATGAATATTTTTAAAAGCCTTCCCAGGTTGATGGGATTGGTATTCTTCAATGTATATTGACTTGCAATTTTTTTAAATACTCTGATTTTTTAGTTAAGCGTAATTTTAATAGGAATGTTACTTAAATTGCTAATTCTATATAAGAGGTGTTTTTTTTAAGTTGTCTTGAGCATTTAAGGGAATACTGAGTGTGGCATAAATACTGTAAATAAATGAAGAAGAGAAGTTGATCGAGGACACAATCTCCCAGGTGGAACCAATTTCTGATCTGGAAAGTAGCTCAGATTTCTCCCAGCCGGTGCTTTCTGGGCTAACTAAATAAATTGAATAAATTTCATATAGGCCCATGTTTTTCTTCATGTAAACTAATTTGTGGGCATTGCTGTGGTGGTTTAGGGCATTTTTGTATTGATGTGTCTGTACACATGGGAATTAGCATTCCAGGGTTTATTTACAATCCTGTAACACATTAGATAAAGATAAAATGATTACACTCAGACCTATTTAATCCATGCTTGGTAAATATGCCTAGCTGATCCCTTAAGTCAGGGTATTGAGAGGCTATTATGGTATAGCATTTCAGTATTTTAAAAAAGTTCACAACTATATGAATCCTTGATGTATGGCTTTAACTAAGACAAGGAAAATCTAGAAATGGGAAGTTCTTTTTTTTTTTTTTTTACATTACTGTATTTACTGACAAGGGGGATTGTAAAACCATGTTTAATAAACCCTAGAACAGAGAGACTGTAGACATGTTAGTTGTGACTGGGGCTGCTAGACTGGGCAACAATGCAACCCCACAAAAATGTAAGGAAGGGCAATTGCATAGGAGGCAGACATCACCCTGCTGATATTCACACTGGTGGGGTGGGATTTAAAGAGTTAGATGCCCATCCTTTATGGCCATGGGGGCTCAAACAACTTGTGGGGGGGGATTAAGCAACTGGGAGGAAAAATTAAGTATACAAAAGTCACTCAGTCCCGGGGAGAAAGGATTGTGTATACTGGTCTCCAGAAGCCAGAGGAACTAGCCAATAGGTACCCTGGGTGTTTGCACAGCCTCATCCTGGTAACTTATTAGAACTTCTCAGTTTCTGGGATTTCAGTACATGCTCTCCATACACTTTCAAGCCCATCTTTTAACCATAACATTTTAAGCATGAAAACCGAGACCCAAAGAAATCTGAATTTCACAGCTGATAACATATTCAGTGGCTATTCTGTGTTCCTGCAAAATCATAGAAGAAGGTTTTTATATCCTGCTTTTCTCTTCCCAGAGGAGTCTCAAAGAGGCTTACAATCTCATTCCCTTCCTCTCCCCACAACAGTCACCCTGTGAGGTAGGTGTCAGACTCTTGAACAAACTTGCTCTCAACAACTCTCTCTTTGTAGTGATTTGTTTATTGAGAGATGAGGATGTATCAAGCTAGGACCATCTTGTGTCAGAACTGATTTTTTTAGTGCCAGTTCAGGTATTATACATGATTCAAAGAAGCCCCCCTAATGCCCCATCCAAGCAATCCATTCATGCAGCCCGCCTAAACCTAACACACTCTGTTAGCCCTCACCTGCGAACCTACAGTTTCATTATCTACTGAAGCTGGCTAGTGGAGACTGGCATTTAAGGTCATTGTACATTCTTCCCAGCTTGGGAGGCTCTTTTGGAAAGCAGTTGCAAATCAGCGCAGCGAAACATTCTCACACACACTCACACACAGGCTGCCCCCCCTAATCCCCACAGCAAAGGAAACCAAGCATTACAGGTACAGTGCAGGCTATAAAACAGAACATGAGAAATCCTTGGCAAATGAGACTCGAGTTTGACAGTAGGTGGGGCTGAGAGAGTTCTGAGGAACTGTGACTGGCCCAAGGTCACCCAGCAGGTTTCATGTGGAAGAGTAGGGAATCAAAACCCAGTTCTCCAGATTAGTGTCTGCCGCTCTTAACCACTGCACTACACTGATATATGTAAAACTCTGCTTAAGGAACTTTTAAAAACATTCATATGACTTACTCTGAGTAGATAGAATATGCGAATAGGTACAGACCTGAAGACAACAGAGACCTAGTGTAGTTTAATGGTTAGAGTCTCGGGCTAGGATCTGAGAGAACTTGTTTCAAATCCCCATTCTGCCCTGGAAACTTACTGGGTGACCTTGGGCCATTCACTGTCTCAGCCTAATCTGCCTCACAGTATTGTTGTGAGGATAAAAGAGGAGAGGAGAATGATGTAAGCCACTTTGGGTACCCATTGGAGAGAAAGGTGGGTATAAGTGAAATAAATACTCCTAACTGTTCCAAGCAATAAGTGTATGTGTGTCGTCCTTTCTGACCTGGGAACAAGGGAGCAATTAGGCTGTACCTTTTGCCAATAAAGGCTATCACAGATGCACAATATGTGAAGAGGCCTTGAAAGAGCTCCATTTATTCAGCTTATCAAAGAATGTTATTAAGTGTTGAATTTTCTACATTCTAGACATACTCATGCAAGGAGAAATGTCTGCTAGAATGCTCTGAGAGAGTGATGAAATGTAAAGCCTGGCACACGGAACACTCAAAGGACTGGCTGACATGCATGAGCTGGCAATAAATCACCACTGTATGGAGACTCTCTGTTGTGATTTCGCTGCCAAGAGCTGCTCCAAAAAGAGCCACCACCATCAGAGTCAATTCCATGTGTTGCAGGGGGCACTGGAAGGCCTCGTGGAGAGGTTTTTTTAAAAAATCAACCGATTTCCATGGGTGAGTCAACCCAGATTCTCTGCTGGAAGTTACACTTTCTGTTTAAAAATTAATTCATGCAGCAATGTGGACATTTTTATTTATTAAGGAAAAATTTGCCCCACCTCTAAGGCCTGGTTATGCATGGGTTTTTCCCCCTCGCGTTCACCATGCATGTCCATTGGGTTTTCTTTGTCGTTCTGCATTTCCCCTTGCTTTCAGTGTGCATGTCCGTCGGGTTTTCTTTTCTGTTCTGCATTGATTCCCTCCCCTTCAGTGCTCAGTTTTCTTTCCGGTTGCCGTTTCCCAGGATTTTTTTTTAGAGTGCTTTTGCACCAATTTTTTCCCTTGCTTTGCTTTGTGGGCCAAAGTTAATTCAAAAGCATACCTATTCCCTCAGATTTTTGCCCCCTCCCCACCCCTTTGCTGGCCCTGGAAGGTCAGTTCCTGCCCACATCAAGGTCGTTCCACCCACTCTGTACCTTCCACCATTAATCAGTGAGCAATTTCTGCTTTTTCACCTGGGCTGAGGCCGGCTACCCCCAGGTGAGCCAAGGGAAGTGGTACACACTGGTTCATGGCCACCCCTTGTGAGCCAGCCAGCCCACAAGCCTGGCCAAGCCCTGCAACCGCAGCAGCAGACAGCTGAGCCACATGTGAGAGCTGCCTTCCTTTGGCTCTCACTGTCCAGCTGCAGGCACGTACAGGGAGGTCACCTGAGAGAGAGCAGCCCGGCTCCAGTTTTTGGAATTCACAAAACCAAAATAGGACCCACGGTAGGAAATACCAGAAATCAGCAAATACAGACGATTACAAAATATCTCAAATAATTTTTATATATTTTTTTGTTTTTGTATTTTTACAATTTTCTCACCATTAAATTAATTATCATATAAACATTAATACATAGAATCATATATCAAAACATCTAAGAATCGTCTCTTAATATGTCACAAAAGATTTTGCACAACCCCTTTATTAATATCAGTCCTCCTTAATTATACAAAAGTTTTAAGAGGGAGGACTCCCTTTAAGTCTGTTTTGAATAAGTGCCCTGTCTTCCTCCAACAGAGGTCCAGATATCTTCCTTTTTCAGTGCCTTCCTCAGGGAGTTCAGCAGATATTTCCAAGCACAAGGTTGCCAAATACCAAAATATTTATCCAAATTTTTCCAATGTACACTGCAAGAAGTCTCTCTTAGTCAGCTCTTAGTGCTTTTCACTTTGGAGAAAGCTTTGAGCTCACTAAGAGAGACTTCTTGTAGCATTCATTGGAAAAATTTGGATAAATATTTTGGTATTTGGCAACTTTGTGCTTAGAAATATCTATTGAACTCCCCAAGGAAGGCACTGAAACAGGAGGATATCTGGACCTCTGTTGGAGGAAGACTGAGCACTTATTCAAAATAGACTTAAAGGGAGTCCTCCCAGCTTTTGGAAAGTAGAGGGGAAAGGAATTATGTTTTAATTTTTTTTACAAATGGCATTAGTCTAGCATTATATGAGACTAATGTTAGTTTCAGGCCACTTGTCAAAAAAAGAGTAAAGGAGGGGGGTAAAGTTTAGAAGGAGCTGCTTTTGCAAATGTTCCCAGTTTGAAGGCTGAATTTCCTTTCCCCTCTACCTTCCAAAAGCCAGAGCTGGGCTGCTCTCTCGTGCACGTGACCTCCCTGGTCTAGGTGCTGCCTGCCTTCCTCCCCCCTCTGCCAAGCTCCAGGCTCAGCTGAGGTTGCAGGGCTTGGTTGGGCTGGCAGGCTGGCTGGCTCATGAGGGGCAGCCATGAGCCAGTGTGCCGCTTCCATTGGGTTGCCTTGGGGTAGCTGGTTCTGGCCTGGGTGAAAAAGCAGAAATTGGTCTGCAGGAGTGGAGATTTGTGTCCCCTTTCTCAGGCATTGCTGGGAGCTTTCCCCGCTCTCAGAGCAAAAGTTGCACCCACACATGCACCACCACCACATTCAAAGAATAAACAAGTCAGATCAGACACGCGCATGTGCACACATACGCATATACATGCTGCCAACGATCACAGCTTGCAATGGCAGTGTCAGTGCATTCTACCGTGCATTCTGTTTGCACAACACGTTCCCTCATATTATGAAATCGTGTGACTCCCATTTTTCACAGTAGCTGATAACAAAGCAAAGAATCCCCTAGTGCTCAGCAATATGGAAAATGGGGTAATCAGATGCTTGTAGTCAGGGTTTTTTTAAAAGTCTGGTCAGTTTCAACATCAGGTTTTCTTCCTTTGTCTGCATTCATTTCAGTTCCCTTTCTGTTCCCTTTCATTCAATGAACTTACGCTAAAATACATGCACAAAACCTGAACCATGAGGATTTAAATGGAAGGCGCTTGCTGGACACTACTGTGCAGCTGCGATAGAGCAATTGTGTAAATTATTTTTTTTAAAGAAAATCATTGGATGCCACCCCCCACACATCACAAGTGACATTCCCACCCCAATCAAGAAGAACTGCTGGTTTTGGATGTAGCTGCAGAATAAAAAAACAGAATATACTGGAGGAAAAAATTGTGCGTATGGCAGGATACTGAATCTGAAGTCAAGCTTAAAGACTTGACTGTTCAGATACTCTACAGTAAGCTGTGCATGCATAATAGGCCTAAGACACAGAGTTAGTGCAGCTTACAGTATTTGAAGTGAATTTGAAGTGAGTTTTTCCCCACTGCGGTTATGTCCATGCTGCAAGTTCCAGGGCTCAGAATGGTCCTGATTGGGAGCTGTAACTCAAAAAGGTTACATGGGAACAACTGCTGTCCTTTTTAGCCATAGAGATGGGCTGCAGACAAACGCAAAATGATAAGGTGGGACTGGATGCACAATATCAGCTGAACAAAAGCCATTTGTCTCCACTTCAAGTGTCTGCACTAGTTGCTTACTATGACTGCACACCAATCCAAGATGTGTATATCAGCATCCTCCCCCTCTCACACAGCCATTCCAATTACAAATCAGTTTGGCAATAATAATGATTAGCATTATGTCTGCATCAACATAGTTGCTAACCATAGTGTTACACACTCTCTACTTCTCTATGTAGTGAGACCTTCTGGGGATAGCACTTCAGTGTCTAGCTTCCTTTGGATGAGAGAACACCGCTGTTTTTATCATATTGCTTGGCAACTATACGAGAAGAACCTAGTGGAGGCAAACAGAAACTCACACAGCAGGCAGCAAATCTGCCAGTTCTACATCAGCGTTCTAAAGACATCTACAGCATGCTGGAAGGCGTACATCTTATCTGCCTCTTATGCCTTAACAGCACATTCTATGATATTTCAGCCCGATGCTTGTAGCATAGTTTACTATAGATTATCAGGTTTTGCAACACATTTTATAGCAGGCCTGTACACATGGGGGTACCTACAAGTGCCTGGCACCCCCACCAGACAACCTGGCATCGTCCCCAAACAACCGTGCCTCCCCCTCCCCCACCCCCCTCTGAAGCACCCACCTGGCTTGCTGGGGGAGGGGAAGCAAGTCTCAGCATGCTCAGGTGGCAGTCAAGTTGGCCCTTCTGCACTGTTCTCCCTGGTGCCTTTTGGGAGTTGCTGCAAGTGCCTGAGCTGTCCTTTGCGCACTGCGGCCCACCCTTGCAGAGTGGACAATAAGTTCAGGACACTGCCTGCCCGCCTAGTCAGTGTGCGTGAGCCAGGGATGCTCTGTCCTGACCACCGGCCAGTGCAGTTAGACTCGTTGCCATTTGGTTTGGAGAAATAGGGAAGAAGTTTCAAGAACACAGAGGAAGCTTTTCTCATTTCTCTGCAGCCAGCTCCTGGGAAGGTTTACTCACAGGTAAGTCATGGGGGGGAGGGGATAAGCTTTTTGAGAGCCAGTTTGGTGTAGTGGTTAAGTGTGCGGACTCTAATCTGGGAGAACCGGGTTTGATTCCCCACTCCTCCACTTGCACCTGCTGGATGACCTTGGGAAAGCCATAGTTCTGACACAGCTGTTCTTGAAAAAGAGCAGTTTCTGTCAGAGCTCTCTCAGGATGTCTGTTGTGGGGAGGGAAAGGGAAAGGAGTTTGTAAGCCGCTCTGAGACTCCAAGTGAAAGGCGGGTTATAAATCCAATCTCCTCCTCCTCCTCCTCTCTTCTTCTTCTTCCTTCTTCTTCTTCTTTTTTTCAGTCTTGGAAGACAGAAATGCTGCTATCAAGTGTTTTTGACAGGGAGCTGGTATTGAATTAAAAAACTGAAATAAATAAATAAATAATATGAATAAATAAATAGTTTTCAAATGTAATAAATAGCCGCCTTTGGGAGGTGCTGACTTCCAGGTGGGGTCCGGAGTGACAGCTGATCTCCAGACTAGAGATCCTTTCCCCTGGAAGAAGTGGCTGCTTTGGAGGGTGGACTCTATCCAGCATTATACATGGCTGAGCTCCCTCCCCTCCCCAAACCGCACCCTCCCCAGGTGGCACCTTGGTGCACCCCCAAGAAAAATCTTCTGGGCACAGGGCTGCTTTATAGTCAGGTGGTTATAACTTTTTTTTTGCCCCTTTTCACAAGACCATTATATCCCATGAATTCTGGACAAGGCAGTTATCTCATGTTGACCCTTCTGTCTCCAAAATGGTACCTCTAGAAACTAGAGTGGCTGGGAGGACTTGTCTTGGTGACTCGTTGCTGTTGCTTAGTGACACTTCTGTGAGAGGTGTGGCTACAAGGAAATTCGCTCAGTTTCTGAAGACATTTGATGTTTTCTATCAGAAACAGGTGGGGTGGGGGGGACTGATGTTCTGATATGCTCATGGCCTCCCATCTTGTATGCCCTCAGGCAAAGGCCTAGTGTTCTTTACAATCCGTTTTCAGTTGTGAGCTTCTAATACCTTCTCTAATGGTATTTCCCTTATGCCCACATGGGTTTCTTTTTCATCTTGGATTTCATCTTTGGAAAAGTTCGAGTAGCTGATCACTGGTTCTTATGTTGTCTCCAGTGTTTAATTAGACTTAATGATTTTGCTACACTGTGGAGCTGAAGAGAAGCGGAGTTCCAGGTCCCAGTCTACAGCCAAGAAAGGAGATTTAACCCTTAGCTGTTCATGCATACTAGGTAGACCCTTTGTTCTACAAAATAGAATAAGCTGGGAATATATTGAAAGAACACTAATGGGAAAAAATATCTCAAGGCTGTTCCGCTGCTTGTGTGCGTTAAAGTTGCTTGTTAGTGTTCTCATGGACTCATGCTTTGGGCCACCGATCTTCATTTGTATCTAATTGTACTGAAAACCAATGTGTCAGATCCAGCGTGGTGTAATGGAGGACAGGTTTTCTCAGTGGCTAACAGGAACCTCCACATTCAGAGATAGTAAACCTCTGAACACCAGTTCCAGGAGGCTACCCCAGGGGAAGGCCTCAACCTCTGTGCCCTTTTGTTGGCCACTGTGTGAGACAGGATGCTGGACTAGATGGTCTGATCCAGCATGGTGCTTCTTGTCTTCATAGGATCTGGGAATCCCCAGGTTTGAATCCCCACTCTTCCATAGATGCTGGACCTTAGACCAGTAACTATCTCTTAACCTAACCTATGTCACAGAGTTGTTGTTGTGAGGATAAAATGGATGAGGAGAAAACAATGTCAGCCACTTCGGGTTCCCACTGGGGACAAAAGTGTGTGGGTGGGGGGAAGAGTGAGCAGGCTGTGGACAGTGTAGCGGATGAAGCAGAGAGAGGTGAGATCAGATGTTCCTCTAGCTGTAAAGCTTAGTGTGTAGTCTGTTCTCTTGGCCTGGCTCCCCTCATAGGATTGTTGTGAAGTTAAAATGTCTCCAACTCTCCCAGCCCCCAACAATAAGGCTGTTTCTATTATTTTCATGTGTTTATTCAGATACCCCACTCTGGGAAGCGAGGCCTGATTTTTTTTTTCAGGCTTTGCGCTGAGTGGGATGCAACTTCTGTCAAGAGTTTTGAGGTGTCTGTGTGCTTCTGCCCTGGTAATTTGTGATCAGACGATGGTTTCTGTACCTATCTTTAATCTTCATGTTCCAGGAAATTAAGCTTTTCACCCACAGTTGCTATGGAGACTATGTATTTTTTTAAAAAAAATTTGGCTGGGTAGCAGTGTACGAAGGGAGGGGGCTCTCATGCGGGGGTGTAATTTGGATTGATTTTCAGCACACTTGATCAAAACATATGCATTTGTCCTTCAGAAAGCCAATTAATAGGATCTGTTAAAAGAAATGTCTTCAAAGGTTGGATTTTTACGCCTATGAAGAGTTGAGGGGGAAACCCCTCAGAAGGGGGCCCTACCCAACTAACTGAACTGGCCTAGGCATATTTGTTTTCAGAGTGTACATAATTAGAGAGCCCCGTGTGTGAGAGATTATCGTTTATTAGTCTTCTCAACAGAACACAAGATGCTAGCAGGCCAGTACGGATGACTAACTCTGCTGTTACTAGCCAAGAGGCACTGCAAGAGATGACTGGAGAGGCTTATGTGTACAGTATGGGTTGCAACAGCCAATTTTCCTGAGCATGGGATGCTGCCTTCTACTGAGCTGGACCACGAGGTCTTTTCAAAGTCAATATTGTCTACTTTGAATGGCCATGGCTGTCTGGGTCCTCAGGTAGAAATCTTTCACATCTGCTCCAATGCTCCCTCTAAGCTGTGGAGTCTTGTGGGCAAAAATTCTGCTTTCTGAGCTACAGGCATTAAAGCTGTGAGCGAGCGATTTGGCTACTGCATAAATCAGTTCGCTCTGGAGCCATCTGTCCTGAGCGAAGACAAAAATATGTGAGCCGGAGGCTAAAAAACTGTGACCTAACTCACACTCACTCAGCTTAGAGGGAGCACTGATCAGCTCCTATTCAGTCCTTTTTACTGGAGATGCTTCTGCATGCAAAGCAGGCGCTTCCCAACTGAGCCTCAGCCTGGGGCTATTGCCAAGGTGTGGTTCACTCATGCCCCCTCATCCCTTGACTTCTCTGCAGTTGATTGCTCTAAATATGATCATTTGCAGCTGAAGATATGACCAATGTGAATGCTACATGATCTTTGAAGTCCCATTTATACATGCAAATAAGCAAGAAGGGCCTGGCGCAGCCCAACATTTGCGGCACCAGGCAGGGAGGGAGAGGTGGCTGGATGCTGGGCGGGGGTGGGGTTGGCGAGCTGCAGGAAAACCAGGTCCTCCCTCTCGTCCACCCGGCCCAATAGTAAAGCCCTGGGACAGCCGTGGGAGGGGAGGATTTATAAGAGGGAACCAGCAGCTCACCTCCCCCGCCCAGTCTTTGTCCGGCCTTCACAAAGCTTGCAGTGTTTGACTGCTAACGTAGCATTCCTTGATCAGTGAGCAGTAGGCATCAACTGCAGCTTTGCAGATACTTTATCTCACCTTCAGGAAGTGGGGGCCTGAATTAAAGGATCACAGCTTGCAGTTCTTCCCCTGGCTCAAGGCATGATCTGCCTAGAGCAGCCCTGGCATGGGGTTTCGTTTGGCTGCAGCGTAATCGACAGGCAGGGAAGGTTCCCAGCTGACTGGAGCGTGGACGTAGCTGGGCCCCAGCTCTCAGGCATTGTTCCCTGGCCTCATGGCACTTTCAGGTGGTCATTCCCTGGTTGGTGCAGCCTCTGACAATTCATTTTATTTGTCTCAGCCCACTGTTCCAGCCTATCTAGATCATTTTGAATCCTGACTCTGTCTTCTTCAGAATTAGCAATCCCACCAGCTTTGTATCATCTGCAAATCTGATAAACATCGCCTCTATGTCTTCCTTCATGTCATTATAAAAACATTAAACAACACCAGGCCCAGGACCAAGCCCTATGGCACTCCACTCAAGACTCCCCTCCACGTAGACGCAGAGCCATTTACGAGTGCTCGTTGAGTACGATTTTTCAACCAACCAACCATGAATCCATCCAACGGTTGCACCATCCAGCCCACACTTAACCAGCTTATCTTCAAGGATATCATGAGAAACTTTGTCAAATGATTTACTGAAATCTAGATACACTATATCCACAGCATTGCCAGAGTCAACTATTTTAGTAACTCTGTCAAAAAAGGAGATAAGGTTGGTCTGGCATGATTTATTCTTGATAAACCCATGCTGGCTACAACCAATTAACTCATTTCATTCAAGGTGCTCACAGACAGAGTGTTTAGTAATCTGCTCTAGAATTTTCCCAGGTATTGATGTCAAACTGACAGACCTGTAATTTCCCGAGTCCATCTTTTTTCCCTTCTTGAAGATCGGGACAACATTCATTCTTCTCCAGTCTTCTGGCACAACACCAGTACTCCAGGACATCTCAAAGATTAGAGCCAGAGGCTCTGAAATAACATCTGCAATTTCTTTTAGCACCCTGGGATGCAAGCCATCTGGCCCTGGAGATCTGAAAGTATTTAAGGCAGCTAGATGCTCTCTAACCATTTCCTTACTTATTCTGAACTGGCATTCTTCAGTTTGTATACAGCTCGCCTTACGGTTAAAGACTGACGCAAAGTGAGAGTTGAGTAATTCTGCTTTGTCTTCATCCCTTGTTAAGGCTTGACTGTCTTCCCCTAGCAATGAGCTTACCCCATCCCTGTTCTTCTTTTTGCTCCGAACATAGACATAGAAATTTTTCTTGTTATTTTTAGCATCCTTTGCAAGCCTCAGCTCCATCTGCGCTTTAGCCTTTCTGACACCATCCCTACAGATTCGAGCCTGCTTCTTGTACTTACCCTCAGTAATCTGACCCTCCTTCCATTTCCTGTACATTTCCCTTTTCAGTCTCAGCTCTTCAGAGAGTTCCTTGTTCAGCCACCTTGGCTTCATTACCCATCTCCCACCTTTCTTTCTTATTGGAATAGTTTGCGATTGTGCCTTAAGCACTTCATTTTTCAGCATCACACATCCTTCCTGTGCAGATTTCCCCCTCATCATTTCCAGCCATGGTATCCTACCTATTATTTCTCTGAGTTTTTTGAAATCAGCTTTCCTGAAGTACAGGATACAAGTCCTACTATGTCCTGGTTTCACATCCTTCTCTATGTCAAATTCCAAGCTGACATGGTCACTATTCCCCAAGGATCCCACAACATTCACTTCATCAATCAGTTCTTCCTTGTTAGTCAGAATTAAATCTAGGATAGCAGATCCTCTGGTTCCCAACTCCACCTTCTGAGAGATAAAGTTGTCCGCAAGACTATTCAAGAATCTGTGGGATGCTCCAAGATAATAGATACAATAAACAGAGCAATCAGCCACATCCCTATTCCCTTTATGAAGGTGCCTTTCTGATCAATTCCATTAGTGACAGCCCTATTCCTTTTATAAAAATGCCCTCCTGAATATTTCTTTCTGTTTTTTGTTTCACGGCTCACCTTAATTTGTATAGACATTGCTGCCCAGCCAGAGCAGCTTCCCATTCTTTCCCAGTCCCACCCAGTCCTCACTCACAAACACCAGTCATCATTCCACATCTAATGCTGTGGGTGAGCAAACGAGTGTATTGGGCAGGACTGTCTCAGCACTTCCATCACCTCTCTGAAATCGGTGTAAGGGAAGCTGACGAATATTTCACAATGCCCTGTCACCCTTGATCATGCTGAGGAGATTTCTGGCCAAGGCTGTCATTTCTGTTTGCTCCCATCCCAAGCACACCAGGTCATATTGGGAGGTCGGAAGAAAGAAGACACAGGTTTCCAAACTTCCAGTTATACCTCTGCTTGCTTGTCGAGTGACAGTTAAAAGTGTTTAAATAAATTGGAGAATGCTTGCATTGTAAAAACAAAGTTGCATTAGGACTGTATGTTCAGCATGCCATGTAAACAAGCACCAGTGAATCTTTGTTACAATAAATTCATTTGTATAGGGAAATCATGGAATTAAAACACAAACCACTTATGTAGAGAATCCGAAATCACCAGATAAAGTGGGACCATTGCTGGGATGCATTCTTAGGGTAGCCAGGTCCTCCTGGCTGCTGGTGCGGGTCGGATTGCCAGCTCCAGATTGGGGAACTCCTGGAGATCTGAGGATGGAGCTTGGGGAGGACAGGGACCTCAGTGGGGTCCAATGCCATAGAGCCCACCCTCCAAAGCATCCATTTTCTCCAGGGGACCTGATCTCTGTAGTCTGGTGATGAGCTGTAATTCCAGGGGAATCCTCATGTCCCACCTGGAGGCTGGCATCCCTATCATCCTCTTTCTACCACCTACCTGAAGGCCTTCTATAGTAGTGGCCATTTTGAAAAGATATTCCCTGCAGGAATAGCCTTTTATAAGCTGAACATAGTTTTTGTATCAAGGGTAGGCACGGCTAGACACTTCTAGACCAAGTGAGAGGAAATATTGGGGGGAATACTTTGAGAGGCACAACATCTCCACTGTGTTTTCGTCTTCTTTTTGCTTGCAGGTATAAGAGTGTGGCTGAGGGTTGCCAGCCATTGGCTGGAAAGTGGCAGGAAGACCGGGGGAGGGGTATCAAGGAATGGTGTTGCAAGACGCTGCAGTGCCATTTCTGGCCAAAATACTGGAAATAACCTCACCATGTCACAGAACACTCTAAGGCTGTGGTCACACACATTGAATAACCCACTTTTGATCCACTTTCAGTGCACTTTTGAATTGGATTTTGCCAGTTCACACAGTAAAAATCCAGTTGGAAAGTGCATTGTAAGTGACTTGAAAGTGGATTATTTAGTGTGTGTGACCACAGCCTAAGAATCCCCCCTAATTGCTATGATCTTTAACATGGCAACAAGATTCCTACAGCATCATGTGATACGATGATGTCACTTCTGATTTTTCAGCCAGCAATGATGCAGCAGCATCATGCAATGCCGTTCTCCTCATTTTCTACCCACTGCCCCACTGAACACTGGTGGGGGATGGGGAGCAAGAGGGATGCCCTGCCAGTAGCAGACAAATGGCAACCCTAGTGTGGTCTAAGTCTAGAGCTGTAATACAAGGGGCTCTTGACCCTTGGCTCTTACCATGGGGCTCACTGCCTGGGGGCCTACAAGGGCCATCCTGGGGAAGCGGGACCTGCCCCAGGGGCACTTGTTTTTGTTTTTGATTATTTAAGTTACTTTGTTCAATTTGGCCTGGAAATTTCTGTGAGATGCTTTGGGAGAAAAGTGGCATTCAAATGGCTGGAAATCGCCAGCTGCTGGGAACCTACTGTCTGGATAAGACTCCCTCAGATTTTCCATCAGGCTATTCAGCATCTCTCAGCATCTCTTCACATCCTGCAACAGATGCGTATAAATTCATAGTATAATCCAAGTTTCCTTTTTCTTAACAATAAGTGAAAACCCAAAAGGGACAATGAAGAATATATTTTCTTTATTTTTTAAAACCAAAATAGAGTTGGAGATCAAAGCGGTTATGCCTGCCCTAGGTCGTCCACCCATCTCCCCTCTTTGAGCCATTGATACAAATGGCATATATCCTCCCCCAATAACTTTCCTTTACCACCCATGTTTTTTGGAGAAGGATAATATGAAATCCTTTCAAAAATTCTCTACTTCCAAGATCACAACCTATTCAAATGCCTTAATCAATCCATCCAAGTTGGTCTAGATATCTGGAAAGCCCAGCTCCTGCTTCTTTTTTGGGTAGAAGGATTCAGTTTGCAGCAGAGGGAGGGCAGTGGGAGGAAGGTTCCTGACCATTCCTTCATTTGCAATTTCCCCCCTCCTACAGTGCTTCAGCCTGCTCATGACAGAAACATTGGCTGATTCTGCATTGCTTTTCCCTCCATTGTTTTACAAAACTCACGTTGGAACAGAAATTCCCCTCTGCATTGCATGCTGCTTTCACTTCCTTTGATCATTGGATTTTATGGTAGCCTCCACACTCCATGCTGCTTTCACTTTTCTTTGATCATCGAATTTTATGGTAGCCTCCACACTCCATGCTGCTTTCACTTCCTTTGATCATCGGATTTTATGGTAGCCTCCACACTCCATGCTGCTTTCACTTCCTTTGATCATCGGATTTTATGGTAGCCTCCACACTCCATGCTGCTTTCACTTCCTTTGATCATTGAATTATATTATACCTTCTGCATAGATTTATGGTCATTCAGGGGTGACTTTGCAGTCAGTATGGCATTGGCCCGAGGTATTTGAATGTGGTTTTGAGCTGCACTTTTTCCTCCCAGTTGAGAAAATGTGAAGCAAATGCCAGATGCATTGGTCCTGAATCCATGTTGGGAGATAAGAGGATACAGGAAAAGCAGGAACTGGAGAGTGGAAAGCAGGGGGCTAGGGAAGAATCATATACAAACGATATGACCTCCCCAGCATCATGTCGCCTGAGGGTTTTTTGTCCTCCAAGCTCCTCCCTCCCTCCTGCCTTAGCCACCCTGTTCCAGAAAAACTATCAGAGTGGAAAAGTGCTTTGAAGTTGGCTGGACTGTGTCCTCTGACATTTAATTTACTTGAATAAGTACATGAATAAATAGTTTCATATATGAAAAAAAAAATTACTGATGCTTTACATCTTGGTAAATGCCTCCTTTGAGGAGTCCCTTGTTTGTGCATGCATAGGGCATTCCAGTTGTGCTGTGAGCCACCGCGTGGCTTGAGAGTCATAGCAACGTAAACACGAGGATCCCCGTCATGATATACAACCAAGGAATTTGCCCATTCGTCAGCCTGACAAAACAACAGGTAATGTGAGTCATAAGCAGAGTATGTTTCCTTTAATCTACACAGGCTGCCTGGAATTAAGAGAATTACTAGATAAAGTACTGACGGGCAGCTTTCTTGATCATAGAAAGCTTTGTTTGAGAAGAGTTGTAAGCTTACTTTCATTTCCAGGATTGTGAAATGCCCCACCTTGAGATGGGACTGCTGCCATGAAAAAATCCTCTCTGATGGAGTCATAGAATGTCTCACATCATTTTTTCCCATCCTTGCTCCAAGAAGCTCAGAGCAGCACGCCTGGTTCTCTCCCTTCCATTTTATCTTCATAACGACATGAGGTAGGTTAGGCCCAGGAAGACTGACAGGCATGAGGTCATAGCTAAAAGAGGATTGGAACTCATGCCTCCCAAGCCTTATCCAAGTACTTCAGCCCTCTTTAACTCCAAGAGAGAGGGCCAAACTAGATCAGATGAGCATTCCTGAAGGTGCCCCAGGGGAGTGAGTTTTCCCCTGGGAACTCCTTTAAATTGTGCTGTGGGGGTGCACCCAGAATTGGGCCCCTGCGGTGCTTTTAAAGCAGTTCCCATGTATTAGGGTTGCCAGGTCCTCCCTCTTCCCTCCCCCCCAGTGGGGACTTTGGGATTCAGGCACGCGAGGCCCCCCGCTCCTCAAAAAGCATTTAAAGGGACCCCTTAAATGTTTTTTGAAGAGCAGGGGGCACATGTGCCTGAACTCCAGAGGCAAATTAACTGCTTGGCATTCCTGCAAGATTTAAAGGGCCCTCCAGCTGATCGCTGGGCCATGTGCTCCCGCCAATCAGCTGGAGGGCCCTTTAAATCTCACAGGAGGAGAGGGAGAGGGTGGCTGCAGATGGTTGCTGTTGGGGCGGGGCTCCCCCCACTGGCCAGCTGGTCACTGGCAGGAGGGAGCCCTTGAAATCGGGGATTGCTCTCCCCCACCTGGGGATTGGCATCCCTAGCATGTATCTTGTCTTGTGTGGCCCAGAGATGTAGCACTGTAGGACTGTAAGAAAACTGGTAGTTCTCTAACCTGACCTCCAGCTCCCTTATATTAACACATGTCAAACATCCCTAATGGAATAGAGCACATCTGTGGTTTATAAAGTTCTGAGGAACTGCAGGTTTCCTTGCAAATTTGCCAAGCATTCCCAAGTAGCCAGATCAATAACGACATACCAGCTACCCTAGAAAGACTGTTTCCACAGCTACCGGCATGGACTGATTCACACATGCATATTAATTGCAGTCTCTCTTAGCTGAATGTCTGAATTGCCTCCACTGAAAAGTGGTTTGGCTGAAGGTGACATGGGCACTGATCTGTACTGGCTGGTTTACACTGGCAAGCCATGACTCGAGGGTTCAATCACTGCCTAAGTGAACCATCCTGGTGAGTCATCCTACATGCTCTTCAATAGCAACAATCAAGCTATGTCCTTGGAAGCGTCATGAATCTGAGTGTTCAGATAGACACACAATACACACTGGGGAGGGGCACAGATAGGCTTGGATCCAGGAAAGCATTTCTACAGGTGGAAGGATTTCTGTTCATAGGCTGTGACTTTCTTCCCTTCCCCCTCCTGCTGCAGCCTCAAATGCCCCCCCACAATGCTCCTGCCCCCAAAGGGGTTGCAGAGAGAAGACGGAGGCATGAAAGCCATGCTCCTTTGGGTGAAAATCACTCCACCCGTAAAAATGCTCTGCTGAATCCAAGCCAAAGGCATAGTTCAGACATATCTTGAGAAGGAGCTTGGTGGATACTTGGTGGATGCCCAGGCACTCTCTGCCTCTTCCTCTCTCTCAAATAAAATACCTCTACTTTGGAGGCAAACTGTAGTTTGCCGTTACACCTGAACCACAAACTATGGCTTACTATTCTCCCTGCAAGCTAGGGAGGAATCCTGGTTTGTAGGGAAAGAAGCAACCCATAGTTTGTGATCCCCAGATAATGACAAACTCTGTTTTGCCATGGAAGCAGAAGTCTTTCATAAGATTGCAGTGCATGAGGGAAAGATAGAGGGGATGGGGGCAGGGGGGGGAAGGAATGCATGAATTTTTGCCTCATTGTGAACCATGCTCAGTTCATCATTTAGACCCTGTGCTGATGGGAAGAGCACTCTCTTTGGGGTTGTCTGATGTGACAAACTGGTGTTTAACCACAAGGCTGAACTGTTTGAAGCTTCCAAATAGAGTTGGGAAGGAAGAATATAAATATGACAAAGAAATCCATCGACAGCAAGGTATGAAGTCTTAACTCCTGTTTCCTTAGACAAGAATCCCTGCCCTAAATGGCAATACAGTTCTGTCAGCTCAAGGTGCATGTATACATACTGCTAGGCTCCACGTGTCTTGGATGCTTGGTGCCCAGGGACGGAGCAAACAAGGCCCCACCACAGGCATTTCTGCTGGGGAAACTCCCCCTTTGCAGCATTGACAGCCAAACTGAGTGACTGGGCAGTTCTAAAGATGAGTCCTTGAGAGTACATGTGGCTGTGAGATGGGCTGGGGACCCCAGCATCTCATGTATCATTTAGATGCATCCTCAGAGAGGAAGGTTATAAGCCTGGGAACCAAAATGCAGTTCTCATCAACAACAACTCCCTCTTGGAGGAGAAGAAGGAGAGGAGGAGATTGGATTTATACCCCGCCCTTCACTACCCATAGTAGTCTCAGAGCGGCTTACAAACTCCCTTCCCCTCGCCACAACAGACACCCTGTGAGGTAGGTGGGGCTGAGAGAGCTCTGACAGAAATTGCTCTTTTTCAAGAACAGCTGTGCCAGAACTCTGGCTTGCCCAAAGTCATCCAGCAGGTGCAAGTAAAGGAGTGGGGAATCAAACCCGGTTCTCCCAGATTAGAGTCTGCACACTTAACCACTACACCAAACTACACCAAACCAAAGCCTAGTGTGGCATAATGCTGGAGTGAGTGACTCAGCATGGGGAGGGGGGTACTACATCACTCTAAGTGTGTATAAGTGTTATCTCCTTGAATGAGATGCCTCTCTTTGTCTTAGCCTGGGAGCTGCCCTCTGACCTCTCCTCCCTCTTACTTTGTCCCCTCCCACTCTTTACATGGCCTTCCATGGAGCCACATGTCTCTGCAGGTCCCTCCTGTAGATACAATGGCCTCATACTCCCACACACCTGATGCCAGAGAAGCTGGCCATTTATGACAGGGAAAATAATCTTTAGATGCGGCTTCATGCTCCTCCTTTGACTGCAACCTGAATGTTAACTTTTTTGCAATATAATTCTTGGGAGATTTATTTATGGTTCTGTGACTGGGCGAAATTCTGCTATATTAACCAGATATCCCAATACATGGAAGGTGTCCATGACAGAGCTCCCCTTTTGGGAGACATCAGTCAAATACCGAGGCCTGGCTCCATACGTAGAATTAAACTCACTCCTGGCCATTCTCCCCTCCCCCGCTGCTGCCACCCCCGCTTCAGTTTGCAGAATAATTTCATTTGGCTTGCCTTCCTACACCCACACCCTGGATGTTTCTGGTTGAAGGAGGTTGCCTGTTTTCATTTCCTGACTCTACTATTGTATTTTTATTGGTGCTCTTTGTTATGCAGCTGCCGTTGCCTCCAGTGTGGCTAGGCTGTGTCTCAGTGCTGGCTGAAGAAAAATGTGTGCTTAGTCTGTCCCCAGTGCTAATAACGTTTTCAGATGAAACGCGCAATTAAATTGTGACTTTCTAATCTGCGGCTACTTATTTAGCCATCGAGAGAGGGGCGGACTGCAGAAACAGTGCAGCAGGCCAGAATAAACACGCAACAGAGGATTTATTGAAATTCATTCACCCCCTATGACTTGGGCAAAGAACGCCCTCCTTAAACATCAGCCAGGGAGCAGCAAAATGGAATATTCATGACTTTCTCGCACTTCCAGCTATTTTTGTATACTTTTTCCCCATCTTGGTGCAGGGAATGCCACAAGAATTCACAATCTGGCCAAGTTTGGGGCTGCATAAGGGTAGCCACACTTTACAAAACAGGAGCCACACAGGGGCTCAGTTCAGACATAACACAATACCACGGCTTATTTTAAATATAGTTACTTGCCCTGACCAGAATGGCCCAGGCTGGCCCTCTTTGGTCAGATCTCGGAAGCTAAACAGGGTCAGCCCTGGTTAGTACTGGGATGGGAGACCACCAAGGATGTCCTGGGTTTGCTACACAGAGGCAGGCAATGGCCAGACGCCACTGTCTGTTTCTTGCCTTGAAACCCTATGAGGGTCACCATAAATTGATGGCACTTTCCAGCAGCACTTGCCAAAACCAGGACTCAACTTGTGGTGTAGTGGTTAGAGTACTGGACTAGGATCTGGGGAAGCCCAGGTTCAATCTGCACTCTGCTGTGGAAGCTTGCCAGGTGACCTTGGGCCAGTCACACACTCTCAGCTTAACCTGCCCAACAGGGTTTTTTTCTGAGGATAAAATGGAAGAGGGAACAATGTTGTAAACCATTTCGAGTCTTCATGGGAGAGGGTACAGATTAAATTAATGAACAAACATATAGGTCTAATCCTGATTTGCCTTGACAAAAACTGGTTTCATTGCTTTCTCTCCGCCACCTTAGAGTGTTTCTAGGATTAAACCAAGGTTAGACAATCACAGTAACCACAGTTCAAACCACAGATTCACGTGATGTCTGGAGTGAACAAAAGACTGTCAAATTCAGGTCACGGCCTTCCACTAACAGAATATAGAAGCATCCATTTGTTCAGAGCTGAAAATGGCATGCCCCTCAACATTCAACAAACAAAAAATAGAGACAGTCTTACGACTGGAGCCCCCTCTGGTCTTACATGGAGGGTTGTTGCTTGAGGCCGACATTTCTCCCATATTTTGTCTATCTTACACTTGTTATCCAGGTCATGGAGGATACTAAAAAGAAACCTTTAACCTCTGGATATCAGAGCTCTGGATGTTGGGGTGGGACAGTGATTAGACATTCCAGGTCTCCCATTCCCAGGCTCCTGCCTCCCATTGCTGGTCAGAGGAGCAATGGGAGCAAAACACAGAGGGGGAGGAATCAGTGCTGTACCAACTCCATAACATCTCATCTGGCATGAACTTGGAAGAGATGTCAATGGATTGGTGCTCCAGGACTCACCTGAAATGTTATGGGTGTCTCTTAGAGCAGTGCTCCAGTGTGTCCAGGTTTGTGCTAGAAGTGACATAGTGACATTGGTGTGATCCTGTTCCTCTGGACTCTGCCTCCTGTCTCCTAGAGATTTCCAGTGCTGGGCTGGCAACACTAACTGTGACTCAGTAGTAGAGTCCCAGGTTCAGTCCTCAGCATTTCCAGTTAACAAGGATCAAGGAGGAGGTGACGTGAAAGATTGATACCTAGGGGGAGTAGGTGACAGTGTGAGTAGACATTTTTGACCTTGATAGACCAATGGCCTAATTAAATATAGGGCAAGATCATGTGTTCATGCATTTAGAGACAGTTTGGTATAGTGGTTAAGTGTGCAGGCTCTAATCTGGGAGAACCAGGTTTGATTCCCCACTTCTCCACTTGCAGCTGCTGGATGACCTTGGGCAAGCCATAGTTCTGTCGGAGCTGTTCTCTCAAGGGCAGTTCTCAAAAGAACTCTCTCAGCTCCACCTATCTCACAGGGTGTAAGCTGCTCTGAGACTCCAAGTGAAGGACGGGGTATAAATCCAATCTCTTCTTCTTCTTTTTCTATACTAAAATGATATACACAATTACAGGGCAATCCTAATAAGTGTTATGTCATTCTAAGCTCATTGACTTCAATGGATTTAGAAAGGTGTAACTCTGCTTTTTTATTATTATATTTTTGAACAGTAAAACTACAACCAATGCTCCCTCTAAGCTGCAGAGTCTTGTGAGGGAAATTTCTGCTTTGTGAGCTCCTGGCATTCAAGTTGTGAGTGAGCGATTTGGCTACTGCATAAATTAGTTTGCTCTGGAGCCCTCCATCCTGAGCAAAGGCAAAAATGTGTGAGCTGCAGGCTAAAAAATTAGGAGCTAGCTCACACTAACTCAGCTTAGAGGGAACACTGACTACAACTGTGACTTGCCAAGAGACAAGACATAATACGTTTCCAAGTGATTTCTATACAAGTCATACTCCAATAAGAAAAAAAGACGGGGGACTAAGGTAAGTAGCAATACTAAACATAGTACAGAACACATGGTAAGTAACAATATACTTTTAACTAACAATATCCTTTGGGTATTAACCATACCAGTTTACCTGAAGTGCTACACTTTATCAAAAAGTTATGGTCTAGTAAAGATAAAACAAATGGAAATAAATACACCCTTAAGCTTTTTTTGTATTAGTTACATATAGGTAATAAACTCATAGTATCTTAGTGCTACTGTCTGTTTTAAGGCTGAATCTTCCCTGAATGTAGCTTCTAAAAACAGAAACCATTTTGAAGCCAAATTAGTCTGTTTTGGAAAGTGTTCCATAGATATTAAACTAACTGAGATTTTATCCATGGCATGGAACTCTCAAATTTTTGCATACCATTGATTTACTGTAGGTGTAACTCTGCTTAGAATGAAACAACATTTTTAAGTGGTATCAACAGGCAGTCTCACTGTCCCTTACTGTGAAACACCTGCCTCTTCAGAATGCTATACTCACAATATGCTCAGGCTGGGACTCTGACAGTACAAAAGTAGGATTCTGAGTAGACCTGGTTGATGAGGTACCAAATGAAAACTAGGCCGTGGTCAGATGGGCAGTTTGGCCCGATATAGTTATGTTTCCCATAAGGATTAAATGGACTTGGTCACACAGCGACATCTGGCAGCCATTCCCCAGTTGTACTCATTCCATTGTACAATGTTGGATATGGAATAAATAGCCACCAGAGGATATCCGGTGGTTTCCGGATGGCCTGTGCTTCCACTTCACTTTTTCCACGCCTGAACTGGATGGGGAGTGGGAATGGTCAGATCCATTTCTGAGTGTCCCCCCTCCCCAAGTTCTTGACTATGTGCACCTAAGCACCTATGAGCATGCCCAGCCATATTTTTTAAAAAAGACAACATGCTCTGTGGTTGAGGTGCCACAGTAATGTGGACACTTGACCATCGAGTGAGAGCAGGGGGGAGGGTGCAGCTGGCTGTCCTGGCTGTTCAAGCTTCCCCGCAACAATGTAAATCGGAGCACTTCGAGGCGCCGCCATATCATGCCAAGGCTCCAGTCTGACAGCAGCCCTCATCTGAATTCCTGTCAGTTTCAGTTTCCCAATAAACATTTTTTTGCTCTCTATATTCACTATCTACATTAAGCAAATTGTGAGAAACCTCCAGGAAAAGAGAGTGCCATAAATCTGAACAGCCACTGCAAATATGTTCTCTCTCGCTCCTTCCCATGAGAAATATCCAAAGTGGTAAACAGAAGTTACAGTAAGTAAAACAATGACAGAAAAAAGAAGTATAAAGCAAATGAAAATATGTACAACAGCCAAGCATACAAAATAACCGTATTTCCCAGGTTTAAAGGGCTTGGCAGAATTTTATTTAAAAAATCTTTGCCTGGCACAGAGAACTACACAAGGCTGTTACTTGGTAGGCCAGAGACTATCTGCGTTCTGAAATTTCAAAAAGGGATCTGAGGTCCATTTAGATGTTACCTAACCCCATATCCAGCCTGGAAGATGTTCTTCTCATTCCCACACATTTGGAAGAATAGAAATGTGCTACTCTGCACCTGGTCAAAGTTTATTGCCAAGATAGGGTTAAACGGTACCCTGCCCTATCTAGAGCTCTGGTCCTGGCATGAGGGAAAAGAAACAGGCTTCAGAACAGTAGTCCAACTGTAATTCCACTGACCCCATCTGACAAGGAAGGTATTTCTTCGAATTGCTCTCTTCCTACGCTTGAAATTACAAGCTGATCCAATAAAAGGGATCACCGTACTCATTCTCTGGAAGGAAACATTATAGTAATTGCTCTCCTAAAAGCTCCATCTCTACAGCCTCAGGCTTGAAAACCCTTTCCCACAGGGGAAAAAGACACTGAAGTGGTAGGCAACAGCCTTGCAAACTTTACTCTGCAGATATGTGACAGGCTTAACCTGGGAGAGCTCCCCTGGAGACTCTTAGGTGACCCAGCCTCTCTGGAATATTAACCCTTCCCCCCTTCCTACTCTTCTCCCTGTGGGGAGGTGCTGCTGGCAGGATGCCTCCAGCTTTGGCCAGCCAAGGACAAAACCTACCACCTTGCACGTTTCCACAGATCACTGAGCCATAATAATAGTGGGACGGCTCTAGGTCATGACTCAGCATTCAGTTGGATGGCTTTCACGCTTAGGAATCAAATAGGTGGAAACTATTAATGAAAGGGTCTATTCTGGTCGCTCTCTATATACCTTCTCACAAACAATACACTGCCCCATCTGTTCCTAGGCTTTCTCTGCTGACAGTTCCCTCCTGATTCTAAGCAATTGGCTTATCGCTGCTGTTTTTATTTTACCTTCAGGGAGGTTTAAAGATAATCCTGACAGCCATGAAATTAGTGCAAGGCCATACCAATAAATCAAGTAGCTAGAATCATACCTATAGATATTCTACCTTGACACAGCTGATTTGGCCACGTGGCTCCATGCTGTGGTTACCTTGAGGCCAGACAGCAACATGGGTCTGTTGATGTGTTCTGTAGACACTCCATTAATTACCAGTCAGTTTCTAAGTTCAATGTAAGGTTCTGTTTATCACCTGCAAAGAGTTTAATGGCCTTGGACCCACATACCTGCAGGACCGTCTTCTCTCCTCCTGCACTCCGCTGCAAGGGCTTTCATCATCTGAGCAAAACCTTCTAGAGGTGCCACCCTGTAAATGGGTAAGACCAGCAACTTCCTGTTCACAGGCCTTCTCAGTGGTGGCTCCCACCTTGTAGATTGGCCTGCCCAAGAAGGCCAGGAAAGCCCCCTGCACTTCTAGTGTTCAAGAGGCCAATTCTTAAAAGGGATTAGAACTGTAGTACAATGGACCAGTCATGGCTTGGTACATTGTACCGACCAACGTAAGCCGCCCTGAGCCTGTTCGCAGAGAGGGCGGGATACAAATGCAATAAATAAATAAATAATATATTAGTCACAATGGCTACTAGCCATGATGGATATCTACTCCCTCAAGTATGCCTCTTTGTGTGCCCCTTTATACAGGGCCGGATCGCCCATTGGGCGAACTAGGCGCTTGCCTAGGGCGCCCCCGGCCTCAGGGGCGCCAAATAGCGCCCCCCCGCCGCCCTAACCGGGCGCCCGCTGTCGCCGCGGCCGCTAGACCCCGCCCCCTTCCGGGGGGAAAGCCGGCTCTGGGAGGGAGGGGGCGGCGACTAGACCCCCCCCGCCCCCTTCCTGCTTTCCCGGGACCCCGCAGCCGCGGAGGCCCCGGGAAAGCCGGCTCTGGGAGGGAGGGGGCGGCGGCGGCGGCTAGACCCCCCCGCCCCCTTGCCGCTTTCCCGGGACCCCGCAGCCGCGGAGGCCCCGGGAAAGCCGGCTCTGGGAGGGAGGGGGCGGCAGCGGCTAGACCCCCCACCCACCTCCTTGCCGCTTTCCCGGGGACCCCGCAGCCGCGGAGGCCCCGGGAAAGCCAGCGCTCCGCCCCCGGTCTCCAGGTCCCACCGGGAGGTTGGTATCCTCGGTGGGGGCGCCCCAGGCTGTCCTGCCTAGGGCGCCCAGACATCTGGATCCGGCCCTGCCTTTATATCGGTTGCTGGGGCATGGGGTGGGGAGCATGCTGTTGCAGTCATTCTGCTCATTCGGGTTGGCCACTATGTGAAAGTAAAGATGGACTTGATAGGCCTTCGGTCTGATCCAGCGTGGCTCTTATGTTTTTAGTCCAGGAGGGCACCTTTATGATGGAACACGATTATAGTTCCTTGCAAGGATTATTATAGATTTCCCCTGCATTTACTGCATTATCTTGTGCATTGCAATAAATTTTCTTTATTATTTAAAGTATACCTTGCCTTAAGGACATAAGAGAAGCCAATGTTGAATCAGGCCAATGGCCCATCTAGTCCAACACTCTGTCACACAGTGGCCAAAAATACCAGGCACCATCAGGAGGTCCAGCAGTGGAGCCTGGACACTAGAAGCCCTCCCATTGCTGCCCCCTCCAACACCAAGAATAGCATGCATCACCTGCCCCAGACTTCTGCTCCATATGTTTATCTAATTCCCTCTTGAAACTGTCCATGCTTGTAGCTGCCACCACCTCCTGTGGCAGTGAATTCCATATGTTAATCACTCTTTGGGTGAAGAAGTACTTCCTTTTATCTGTTCTAACCCGACTGCTCAGCAATTTCATGGAGTGCCCACGAGTTCTTGTATTGTGAGAAAGGGAGAAAAGTACTTCTTTCTCAACCTGCTCTATCCCATGCATAATCTTATAAACCTCGATCATGCCTTAGATAGTTTGTTATTCACATTGTTCTATAATTCTGTAATCCTAGTACTATTGCACTGTTCATTGGTTGTTTTATCCTGTTTGATCTCACTGTTTTATTTCCTCTAATCCACCTTGAGTCTCAGTGAGAAAAGCAGCCTAGAAATAAAATAAATACTAAAGAGTTCACTGGAAGAAGAGGAAGAAGAGGAGATTGGATTTAAACCCCGCCCTTCACTCAGAGTCTCAGAGCGGCTTACAAACGCCTTTCCCTTCCCCTTCCCACAACACACACCCTGTGAGGTAGGTGGGGCTAAGAGAGCTCTGAGAGAACTGCTCTTTCAAGGACAGCTCTGACAGAACTATGGCTTGCCCAGGGTCATCCAGCAGCTGCATGTGGAGGAGTGGGGAATCAAACCCGGTTCTCCCAGATTAGAGTCCATGCACTTAACCACTACACCAAAACTGTATTCAATTTAAACTTTATATTCTTTTTGAACTAGAGGAATTTAGAGAAAGAGGTCACTTGGTAGACCTCTTTAGGAAGGAGGATGCCACCACCAAAAAAGCCCTGCTTCTTATTTGCCTCTGGTATGACTTCAGTCAGTGTACAGTGTGGGTAAACGAGCTAGTAGGGGGAAACACATTAGTTTAACTATGGCAGTTTTAAGGAGTGTTCCAGCTGGAACATTTATGCACCCAGCACGTCATAGTGGTTAGGGAGTCAGACTAGGATTTGAGAGACCTAGGTGTGAATCCCCACTCTGCCATGGCAGGTAGCTGGGAACCTTGAGCCAGTCACTTTCTCCAAGCCTAACCCCTCACAGGGCTGTTGTGAAGATAAATGGAGGAGGGAGGATGATGCAGCAAGGCACGTTGGGTCCTCATTGAAGGAGAAAAGCAGAGTGCAACTATCTAAAATAAATACATAAATAAATACACTCACAAGAAATCACTGGGCTGGAATAACTATTTCACTAAAGAAATGAGGGGTTGGAAGTAAGAGGCTGAAATATTAATGAACATGTACTAGAAGAGAAAGGAAAAAGAGACATCGGACTGTGGAGATATTTGAGCCAATGCTTAAATGGAGGTGACTCCATTAAGAGGCACTGCAAGAATATAAACACTGTGTCCGGTAAAGGAAAAGAATGCAATCTTTATGGAGTTGCTATACACAGAGCATGATAGCTCCAGGCACCTCCTGGTTACTATCACTGAGCAAATAGATGAATACATATAGCAACCAAAAGGACAAAGGAAGGACTTGTTTCGAGGTTGTCCCAGCCCCATTCAAGAATATTCCCCTAAGTAACAGTGAATTAGAAAAGCATACTGTCATGAGCATATATCTATCTGTATCATACACACACACACCCATCTGGAATATACATGGGAACCAGTGTTCCCTCTAAGCTGAGTTAGTGCGAGCTAGCTCACAGTTTTTTAGCCTCGGGCTCACACATTTTTCTCTTAGCTCAAGAAGAATGGCTCCAGAGCAAACTGATTTATGCAGTAGCCAAATCGCTTGCTCACAACTTTAATGTCAGTAGCTCACAAAGCAGAATTTTTGCTCACAAGACTCCATAGCTTAGAGGGAGAACAACAACAAAACTTTGGCACCGTGGCTTGAAAACTGAACAGGCGGGCAGCCGAAACTCTGACGGACAAACCCCATTCATGTTTAGAAAGAGTGGTAATGTAGCAAGATGGTTTCGAGTGACAAGGCAGCTTCAACCCTGGCTTGATATAAAAGGCAATGATAACGGAGCCCTGAATAGATGAAACCAATTAACAAGTGATGAGTCCACTGGAGATTAACAGGGTTATGGTGGGGTCACCTCCTCTCATTGAAGACGATGGAATAACAAGGAGGGATGCTTGCAGTTAAGGTCTTTTATTAGAGCCATAAAGAAGCAGGACCCAGTGTTTAAATGTGCCATGTCTTCGGAAGGGGAAATGGTAAATAGCTGCAGGGGAATTTGATTTTTGTGTGCCAGACTCAAAAGCAGGCACAACACAGCCTTGCCATTGAGACTGAACTGGGAAATGATGCGCTTGGCAGAATGTTGGCTCGAGTGCATATTTTCAAAATGACGTTTCTCTTCAGGAAATGAAAGGACAAACGTCTTGTTTCCATGGGGGCATCTTTTTTTTTTTTTTGTAATGTGTCCCGGCTAGGCTTGGGTGGAGGCAATAGGAGCTGCAGCATGCAAGATTGTTGCTCTAAACAGATTAAATGCTACAGGCTGAATTACGAATTCTATGTGGTTGTTCTTCCTGCGGTTATTTCCCAGCGGTAGCCTGTCAGCGACTCTTTTATCCAGCTACAGGCTTACACTTCATTTATTATTGTGCTTGGAGGAGGAGGCTGTAATAAACTCATGGAGTGGAACACCAACGACCCTTAAGAGTCTGTAAGGAATACGATGGTGCAATATACTCAGACAATTTCATGATTTTTTCCAATATTAACAATAGATCAAAACAAGGCCTCAGTCGAAGCACCTGAGGCTTGCATTGTAGAAGGTCCAAGCATATAGATGAGCTCCCCAAGAGGGGGGGGGGAGCCCCATTTTCTGTGGGAGAGGCTGTGATCATGGCTTGGAAATAGTCGTTTTCTTTGTAGTGAACAGATTCAGTCCTCAGCACCACAGTGAAGCTGTCGCTATTTCAACAAGGAACAAGAAGGAGACCTTCCTGGGTACTTTTAATGATGGTTTGTTTGCAAAAGGGATGGGACAGTGTATCGAGCTGGTTTTCTTTGCATCGCATTTGATTGCAAAAGGGTTCTTTTAGGATTACATTCAGTAAACTGAGGCTGCGGTTACACTGGAGGCTTGGCGTGATCTGGCTGCACCTCTAGTTGCAGTAGTTTAAATAGTTGCAGGAAGTTTTGATCAGACATCCCACCCTGAACCGGCTTCACCATGCCTTGCCCCATGGTCGATCATTCAGATTGTTGCAGCATCCCTTTTTTTCCCTTTCACCCATGCGCATAAGCGTGTATCCAAAGCTCTGGCTCCTTTTTGACAGCTCCACAGTCCCTCTGCCAATACTTCAGCCCCTCTCAGCCTCCTTCTCTTCACCTCTCTTCCTTGGAATACATGGGGGGGTGGGGGAGTGCAGATTTACATGAGAGTAGTCCATTGACTTCAGTGCATTTACCCTTGTGTCAATCATGGGATGCTCCCAAACTGCAACTCTGATGCAGGAACAGGAGACAGGGGTTTGGGTGGAGATATGTTGCTCAAAAACAACTCCCCTTGGGACTCCTGATCCAGAATGACTGCTTGGCCACAATGACTAACAACACTAGGGACAATTATATGCTTATGTGCACATAGCTACCTGATCAAACAATAACAACAAAGGATGCAGAAATGAAAGGGAAGGTTCAGACTTCCCAAACGGCTTGACTTTGCAACAGAGGGGTTCAGACATCAGGCAATGTGGGGTGGAAGTGCTGGCAAATGTAAAGACTGGACTTTCCCCAGTGTTGGCAGACTCCACTTCCAGGACGCACTGGACCCAGGTGCTGATGATTAAGGTACAGAAGGTAGATGTTATTGTTTGATTGTGCTCTTTACATCTGCAAAGGTACTTCGACCAGGGCTTTTTTTCTGGGGGAACGTGCTGGAATGAAATTCTGGAACTTCTTTGACAAAATTCTTTTTCAAATGTCTACAAGTTCATGAGTTTTCAGTATACAGATTGAAAACTTTATTTCCCTCTTGAGAGTTCCGGCACCTTAAAAAAAAAAAGAAGCCCTGACTGTGGGCAATATCAATATGAACTGCTTGTGTGATCACAGCCTGAATAAAGGCAAATGACTGAGCATGCTTCTCGCACAAAGACCCTAACAAGTTGCTCACATGGTGAGTCAGCAAAATCATGAAAAATCTATTACAGCAAAACATGAAAAGTATCTTGTGGCATCTTAAAGAGCAATGGATCCACTATGGCATAAGCATTCTTTGACTAGAGTCTGCTTCATCAAATACATAACATGTTGCCCACTGTCGGTGCGCACACACACACGGCCGTAGAGGAAAAGATATAAAAAGTGGGCCCAAAAAGTCATGAAACACAATAGGCTGAATCTAGAAATATAATGGTTCCTTCAGAAGCCATTTCTACGGAGGTGATTCTCAGTTCTCACAACTGCCACAGCAAGCCCAATGAGATGTATACTTTCCCACGCATACTGGCCTTGAGGTTTCTGGTGCAGGCAGAGTTCCCTGTGTCTACCTTGTCTGAGGAGAAGATGGCACAGGGACAGAGAGACCACGGTAACCTGTGGGTTAGTTCCTTCTCCCCACTGTAACATAACAACCCTCTCTCTCCTCAGGCATTCCTGTTTTTAGCTTATGGTGCTACCGCAGGCTGTTAGGCGAGAGCTTGTGGCTAGGACAACAATTGGTAATTAGGTTAGACTGCTTGCTGGGCACCTTTCCCTTAAACAGAATTCTCTGCAATTCATACAGATGTCCACGTTCTGATGACAGGACATAGGCAACCTGAGGATCCACAAGGACCTGTGTAGCAAAGGGAGAACAAGCACTGAATAGCTTCCTTCTCATCTACTCTGAGGTCTGGCAATATGTGAGTATGAAGCCCTTCATGTAGCTCCAAATGTGAGCAGTACACTCTGGGGAGGGGATCAAAAGGAGGAAAGCATGCACTTCCTTATGCATTATTCCCCCTCCCAGTCAAGAGTACTATAAGAGCTGTGCTCCCTTTGCAGCTCAAAGAGCCTTGGGAAGGGACCATGAGTAAGACCAAAGGAAGTACTTTCCCTCATATCCTAAGAGATGTTGGCCAGGATTCTTTAGGGCCATACAAAGCTGGTAGCATCCTGGGCTTGAAAGGGGGAATACAGGTAGAATGTGGGTTGGAGAGGAAACCTAGTTTCCCCCTTCAAGATAGTGTAACATGGACCGACCCCTCCACCTTTGTTTCCCTTTCTTTGCCTTCAACAGATGCTCAACTGCTCTCAACATCCCATGCCTTCTGGAGAGCGATCAGCATGCTCTGGTCCTCTTGAACTGTTTTTTGGTGGGGATTCCCTTTTTTAAAGTTTAATTTTAAAACTATTTTTTTCATACCTGGGGAGTACCCTAGGAATGCAGAAATCCCTACCATGGGGCCATCAAGTTTATAATTTGAAGGGTTGAGTAGTCATAAGAAATTGTGTGTTGTACTTTTGAGAGAATTTTGAGAGAATTGGGTAAAGGTAAAGGTTTCCTTTGTTCTAGGGATGCGGTGCTCATCTCTGTTTCCAAGCCAAAGAGCCAGCGCTGTCTGAAGACATCTCTGTGGTCATGTGTCCAGAATGACTGGATGCCGAGGCACATGGAACGCTGTTACCTTCCCACCAAAGTGGTACCTATTTATCTACTTGCAATTTCTTGCTTTGGAACTGCTAGGTTGGCAGGAGCTGGGACCAGAGACAGGAGCTCACTCCATCATGTGGCACTCGGGTCTCGAACTGCTGAAGTACTGACCTCCTGGTCTGCAATTCCCCCCAAAGTACAGCATTGCTAAACTCTGAGGCTAAATGAGTATCTTCCATTTTATCTAGACTTGTGCTTTAGATTCCTAGTATTATAGGACAATTGCATGACTACTAAAATCCAAGGTAAAAAGAGCAATCCTAAGCAGAGGTACACCCTTCTAAATCCATTGAAATCAATAGGCTTAGAAGCATGTGACTCTGTGTAGGGCTATACTATAAGAAAGCAGAAAATGGGTCATCTAGCCCTAGAACTTAAGCATTATAATTGGTGTTAACGATTAAGTCAGGAAGAGACAGGAGCGTGTTAGGGTAAATGCAGACCATTTTCAACCCAAGCTGAGAGATTCCCACTAAATTGCTTGACAGGAAGGCATAAAGTTCTCATCCTGTTGCCTCTAACTCCTACACTATAAAGAAGCCTTTCTCTTAATTTCTATACCTGGCTTAAATGAATGCAATCAGGGCAAAGACCCAACACAATGGCTTTAAGGGATCTTGAGAGAAAGTGGGAAAGTGCCTCTACATGCTTGGAAGAAATACTGAGACTCCGGATGCAGTAAACACAGAAATCAAGTTTATCAGTGGGAAATAACACGGATATTTGGGCTGCAGAAGTAGCAATTTCATGTAGTCAAAATAACATCAAATATTAACAGCAGTGACACCCAATAAGTGGCAAAATGGAAGGGTGTTTGAATGAAATATGTATGAACTAAAACTGACTTGTGAGCTACACAGGAAGGAGGTATTTCAGTGGGGTTGAAGAATGCATGCTTTTGAACCTGACAGCAACCTGCACTTTAGCCCTGACCTAGATAGCCCAAGGAAGCTCAATCTTCACATCTCAGAAGCTAAGCAGGGCTGACCCTGGCAAGTACTTAAGAGAAGAGACTTCCAAGGAATACCAGGGCCAGAACACAGAGGCAGGCAATAGCAAGCCACCTCTCTGAAACATCCAAGCCCCACTAGTCAACCATGACTTTCAGGCACACACGCACACACAAAATACTCACAAAAAACCCCACCAGAGAAAGCAACCTACACTTTGAATGGGGTTGAAGAATGCACATCACCGAGATGATATACATAAAACTGGCTGGAGAAGGTCAGGAAAGTTGCAAACCAGAAATGTCCAGAAAGGGCATTTTTATAAAGGGATCAGAATTGTCATCTAATAGAACAGTCCAGAAGACCACCTTTATAGGGGCATATGATGGTAGTCCATTGCAGTATTTATTGTATGTAATATGTCATGCCTTGGATAGTATTCCATTTGCGTTGTTTCCTAATTAATTTCTGTAATCTTAGTTGAACAGCATAGTTATAGGATGTCATGTATGGTCTGATGGAATCTATATACTAATAGCAACATGTGGCGCCCATCTGCAGATATCTGAATCAGCGGATTGGGGACACATGGATACTAAAGAAATTTTTCTGCAAACTTGGGGGACCCCAGGTTTGCAGAAAAATCTTAAATCTTCAAAAGATACACAAAGAGTTAAATCCCCCCCTCAGTTAAACAGTGTTCTCTGTGCAAGTGCAGAGAACACACCTACCTCCAGCAGTTGGAGGAGGCCAGGAGCCGTGCTGAGTCCAGTAGCAGCAGCAAGCACTCCAAGGCTCCACACTGGGCCCGGTGGTGGCAGTCATACAGCCTGGAAGCTGTGTTAGGCCCAGCAGTAGCAGCACAGCCCAGGGACAGCATGGGGACTGCGCTGGGCCTGGCAGCAACTGCCAAACAGCCCAGGGCTCCATGTTACGCTCTGAAAGAGAGTGGGGGAATGTGGGTTCCCCCCCGCAAGTCTCACGGGCCCCCACTTCTTTTCTACATTTATAATCTGCCTTGAGTATCAGTGAGAAAGGCAGGCTATAAACAAAGCAGGCAAATAAATAAATAAATAAATAAGTTAGTAAGGGCTCTGTACTTTTAGCACTTAAAGAGTCATGTGTGTCTATGTGTATGTGCACATAATTAACCCTGACTCTGACCCCTTCCACCTTCAAAACAGTCCAAACATCAAAGCTTCTAGTATTTTGGACCAGTGGTACTAGTGGGGAATTGTTGTTAAGGATATGCATTACGTTACTGAATTTTTCAAGCAAGTGAGGCAAGCTAAGTGCACAGACAACAGGTGTTCTGTGCCTTCAACCTCATCATTATTTAACCACCATAATGCGCACAAATAATTTGCTTTCCCTGTAATTGGACAATTAAAATCTGTGGCATATTTGCTCTTGCTGAGTACAAGGTAAGAAGATTAGAAGTGCAAGGTTAATTACAGCATAACATCCGGTTTTGTGAGTAATGGCTTGATCTTCTAGAAACAGACATAATCAGTGCACGGTATTGCACTGATGTTGTGGGTCTATTGAAGTCATTTTCCTAGAAAGGTTTTTCAGCCTCTCGGCTATCTCTGTACTACTGGTGGCAATGAGGATGAGCAAAAGTTGTGTATATGAGCTTTTTGTAAAATATTACTTTCTCCTTTTCCAGAATTCTTCAAGTTAGCCGTGAACACAGACAAAAATTTATGACCCGTGACCCCCTCTCTGACACTGTTTCTGCCTGAACTCTCAATTGGCTTCATAATGTATATAACCAACCTGGCTATTTGATATCTGAAGAAGTGAGCAGTGACTCATGAAAGCTCGTACCCTACCACAAATTTTGTTAGTCTGTAAGGTGCTACTGGACTCTTTCTCTTGTCCATGGCTACTTGGTATCATCAGTGCAGATTAAAGGCAACGTTTTCAGACTTCACTCTTAACTGTTTTTATGATATCATTATGTAAGGAATTCTGGTTGGCCACAGGGCATTGTGATCTTAATATATTTATTATAGGATCTCTGACTGGCTTGCCATGTGATGCTGTGATCTCATCATGTTAATTACATGATCCCCAATTGGTTGGAACCGCTCCTGGGAGGTCGACAGAGCAAGGGGTGGGGTGGGGATTGCACAGAAACTGAAGCAGAAACATAAAACAGTGGGGGAAATTGCAACAAAAGACATAGAGAAGGCTTCAAGGAGAACCTTCCAAGCCCCTGAAATTCTCCCTTTCACAAAGGAACACTTCACACACAAGCATTCAGCGCAGCTCTACAGTAAATGAACACCTTAATAATACATAGTCCAACTGGTGCCTTGTGAGGCAGATCAAGCTTGTAACATTTTCCATGGAACCAGTCAGGATTTTTTTAAAAAAAATACATAAACATTTTATTGATATATCAAAACATATGTGAACAAACAATAAAGATAGTAGTAACCACCATTAACATTCATAAACAGAGAAAAAGTGAACAAGTAACCAGTCAAAATAGTCAAAGCATTTCAATATATGGCGATAACTTTAAAATTATCAGAAAGTGCTGCTTTGATCTTTCTGTGTTTTTCCATATATCCAAGAAATGGGAGCCAATGTTCCAGATTGTCAGAATGGAAGTCCGGATTGTCGACCAAGGAAATAGAATCCGAAATTTTGTCCATAATCAGGTATTCCCATAGTTTGTCAAACCACATTTGGGTTGAAGGTTGAGTTTTGTCCTTCCAGTGTCTACCCACCAAAGTCTTAGTGGCTACCAACATGTGAGAGATCAAGTCTTTACGAATCTCAGGAATGTTTTGTTTTGTTTTGTTTGCTATCCTAAGCAAATTAAATTCCCTGCTCTCTTCCTTGCCCTTCATCTTGATAAGCATAACAAGAGAAAATTAAAGGAGCAAGAGTTGACTGGGATAGTAGTTTCTCATTTTGATTTCATTCTTGTCTCCTTTACATCTATGGGTGTTCCCCTGGTGGCCAGTGAAGATCAAAAGTTTCTTATAGTGTAGTCCTAGGCACAGTTGCACCCTTTTAAGTCCACTGTAGTTTATGGACTTAGAAAGATGTAGCTCTGCTCAAAACTGTAAGTCTTTTAACATGGAATGTAAAGGACCTTACCTACCTGAGGCATGCTAAGCTACTTTTGGTTGCATCCTCCATAAGTGGTTTGCTCCATAACAGGTAAGCAGTCCTGGAATTTTTGCACCCCGAGCAGTTCCCCACTTTGCCTCTATAAATGGCCTGCTGGCCCATTTTGCTTTTGTGCTACATTTCTCCTCTTTCTGAAACAGACTAGGACTGAAAAAAACCCAAGGGGTCTCAGCACCTGATCAGGAAAAAATGGGTATGTGTACTAAGGAGTACTGCAAGAAAGGTAGCATTGGTGTGTGGTGAGAGTGAGAAGATACGACTGTAACTGCAAGTCAGGACAGTCAAGATATAAACAAAAAGTCTGGGCCTTGTGATTGTGCCACAGAGGGCCTTAAATGTTAAAGATCAAGAATGGAGGTACATACATAAGTGCTGTCAAGTTGTGGCCGACTTATGTTGACCCCAGCAACGGGCTTTCAAGGTGAGTGAGAAGCAGAGATGGTTTGCCATTGCCTTCCTCTGCAGAGTCTTCCTCAGTGGTCTCCCATCCAAGTACTGACCCTGCTTAGCTTCTGAGATCTGATGAGATCAGGATATACCATTCTGCCTGCTTTCCCAAGGAGTGGAAGTAGGCTGGTGGAAAAAGCTGCTGAGGTCCACCGTATTGGTACACAAGTGGACTATTGCACTCCCATCCCACTGTTAATAGAGAACCACCAAAGGAGGAAGCAAAATGTTCAGAAATTGTTTGAAGTCTTCTGACTAAACAATATATTCAAGGAGGAGGAGGACAGCAACAATAACATTGATGAAAACTCTAAGAACTAAGAAATGTGGAGCACCTATGCAGTTGGAAAAAGCTGATTATTTGTTCACATGGTATTTTAATAACTATAATTATAATGCACTGACATGTAACAACTGAGCTGCTAAATTGCTGAACTCCATTTCATAGCAATAATTCACACTCAGAGGCATGTGTCTTGGAAGCTTGTTATGTCCTCCATATTTTCCCACGCACCCCTCACAGCTGTAATGTCAAGCTTCTCTTACTATGTAACTCTCTCTTGCTGCTCCATGTCACTGGCAGCCACTGGTGGCAGCAAAGAAACCTACAAGGAGATGGCCCCTAAGCACACAATGACTGCTGGTTTGGCATTATAGCTAGGGTATGTGAAATACAGGTGTACTCATCCCTGCAGACAAAAGCAACTTTCAGCCTAGGCCTAATCAGTAGTTCAGGGTGCAGTTCTTGCCTAAAAACACGTTCGTTCCATCTATAATTTTTGCACTGCTCTGGTTAGGATTATGGCAGCCTTTCAAGAACCAAGATGAAGGAGCAGAGGTTACAGTATGAAATATACAGAAAGGAGTTATGCAAGGTCTTCGGAGCAGCACAAATAGGTTTATTCTTCACTCCTTGAATGTGGCTGAAAGCTTCCTTGTCACAATTCTGCTGATGCTCAAGGATCTCTGAAAATGAATGATGGAGCGGGGGGGGGGGCATTACCCTGGGATAATGCACAGGTTACTCTTTCAGCCAGGCGGGGGGTAGGGAGTGTGTTTTGACCTTCACGACAGCTCACAATGCTCAAAATTCACTTACCGGAATTGCTAAAAATTGATTCAGATTTGTACAACCTAAGAGTGGGTCCAAGTAGTCATAATACGATGTTAAAAATAAGTGTACTGACAACACTATCCCAATGTGTTGCTTTCCTTGACTAGTCACACAAACATGGAAGTGGGCATAAGGGAATCTGCACTATTGTGATGCTGCCTTCACGCATGTGTCACAAAATGACTCAGCATTTCTCACTGGTGACTTATTCCTTGATCTGCTTGCCCTCATGCTGCACTGCATGGGTGGGGACAGACTGATAGGTGTTTCTTTCTCTCTCTTTTTTTTGGGTGAGTATTTGTGTGCATGTGTGCTTGGGTGCATGTGTGTATATGTGCTTGCGAGCCTGGAAGTCATGGTGATTTCTGTCGACCCCTAGTGGGGCTTGGATGTTTTCAGAGAGGTGGCTTGATTGCATGTCTCTACATCCCAGCCTTGTTATTCCTTGGAGGTCTCCCTTCCAATTATTTGCCAGGGTCGGCCCTGCTTAGCTTCTGAGATCTGACTAGATGGGGCTTGCCTGGGCTATCCGGGTCAGGGCATGAAGTTCCTTTTTGTGTTGCATGTTATTGGCTCTTCATCCCTTTGGAGCCATTGAGGTTGATATTATCCTCATCTGGCCTTATCCATTTGAATAATGAACTTAGTGGACTGGTGCTTATCAGCAATTCAATGGAACCAGGCAATTCACAGGCTAGCTAAAGGTTACTGCATACTTAGGGGGCTCCTCAGGTAATCTGTTGAGGATTATTTTGCCATCTGAGATGCTGAGAATTTGTGGAGGGGGCTCATTGATGAGAATGGTTTGATCAAGCCCCCAACAATTGATAGTACTTAGGAAGGGGGAGATTAGGGTCTGAGGTACACACCATATGAGAGAAGAGTTTCCCAGTTGTTTAGCTATCCTCCCCTCTCCATAAATTCTTGTGCATGTTAAGTGTCATCAATTTCATTTCCAGTTTATGGCAAACCTATGAATTAATGACCTCCAAAATGCCCTATCATTTACAGCCTTGCTCAGGTCTTGCAAACTGAGTTGTGGCTTCCTTTACAGAGTCAATGCATCTCATGTTGGGTCTTTCCCTGCTGTCTTCTACTTTTCCTAGCATTAATGTCTTTTCCAGCGAGCCTTGTCTTCTCATAATGTGACCAAAGTATGATAGCCTCATTTTAGTCATTTTAGTTTCTAGGGAGAGTTCAGGCTTGATTTGCTCTAGACAACTTCTTAGGGCAGAAAGAGGAGGAGGAGTTGGATTTATACCCTGCCCTTCACTCAGAGTCTCAGAGTGGTAGGGTTGCCACTCCCCCAACAAGAGCGTGGGTTTACCCTCTTTCGGGACCCCTGATCCACTGCCACCAAGTTGGTCAACGGGGGATCTCCACCCCCCAAGAGTCTATCTCCGCCAATGTGCCTGGTGCAATGATGTTACCTGAAGGGGAACACCCTATGTGATGACATCACCCAGAAGAGTGCACTTTGTGGTGTGTGCACTTTGTGCACGCACTGAAAACTCCAGGACAAGGAGAGGAACCCCCTCCCAGCAGCCAGGTAAAACCCTACAGAGCAGCTTACCATCACCTTCCCTTCTTCTCCCCACAACAGGCACCCTGTGAGGTAGGTGGGGCTGAGAGAGCTCTGAGAGAACTGCTCTTGAGAGAACAGTTCTGAAACAACTGTGACTGACCAAGATCACCCAGCTGGCTGCATGTGTAGGAGTGGGGAATCAAACCCAGTTCTCCAGATTAGAGTCTGCCACTCTTAACCACTACACCAAACCATTGAGTCTGCCGCTTTTAACCACTGCACCTACTCTCACTGCTACATAATCAAATTTCTCCTAATATCTTCTTTTAAAAAGGACTTTGATCTCTCCCTTTCCCTGTGTTTCAACCCATGTGAACTTGTGTCTCTTAGACTATCTATATTTATGGTAATTATGATATATTTAAAAATTAAAACCAGTGCTCTTAACATCCACTTTTGGGGGGCTATTTAAACATTAAGACATCCAAAAACAGACCTGGGAGTTTTTGTGGGAACCTGTACCAAAAGCAGAAATGACGGGGTTTCCTATGCAAAGACAAAGCTATGTGGAAATCCAACGTGGATGAATGCAGTCCCTTGCTTTGTGGGAAGAGATTTGCAGAGCCATTATTCCAAATTTCCCATCCCAGTCAGAGTCCTTTCAGATCTGTTATGCCAGAGAGTTGTCTGGGGATTGGTTAATCCACAAGCTCTTGACCTTTAACGATTAGTAATGCTTCAGAGTCCATTAAGAGATTTTCTTTCTTCCTCTCTTTCCCCTTCCCTGTGTGGCTCAACAAAAAATACAAAAAGATAGAAGTGTAAGTTGACTCCGTTTTAATGTGCCAAGTAACACATATCAGTCTAACATGCATACATCATTTCTTTTTTATGTGTGACAGTTGAGCAGTGACTGGGGGAAATACGACAGCATGTGGGGGAGAATTTTGTTGTGAATGGAAGAAAAATGCTGATTGGGCTTGCTGGGGGCAGGAGTTCTAGTTTAGAAGAAGGGGAAGCCTGGAGTTATGCAAATTTCCCCAAACACATCGAGATGAAGAGTACATTTACTGTTAATACCTAGCAAGATACTGGCTTTGTCTCTTTAAAAGAAGAAAGCCATTTCAAAGCACTTGCATGGAGCTTTGAGGCAGCATAGCAGCTAGGATATGGCAGCTACTATAAGGTACACAGATGTACTGGTTCTTTTATGTATTTGTTAAAGATTTCACATATTATTGGGCCCTTGGCAAGTTTTAAGCCTTTGGTGTCATGTCCTTTAATCATTCTGAAGAACCCAGTCATGAGGTGAGCTTTCTCCATCAGCTGTAATCTAGAGGAGACATTTTATGAGTGGTGATTTGTATAAAGTAGCATATGATCTGAAGGCACAGAGTGCAAATGTCCTGGTGAAGCTGTCAAAGTCCCCTGGTCCCACAAGAAGGCATTGGATGAAAGTCTACAGCAAAATGCACAAAACTGAGGAGTGGATCCTCACTCCACAGGGTAACAAGCCACCACCAGCCCCCTCTAAGTTAACCCTCAGGGTGTTAATTAAGAAGTCAAGTAGACATCCTGACATAAAGCCGAGTAGATATCCCAACATAAAGCGGGCAGTATATCTTTTACAATGTTTTTGTGGATTAAATTATGTCGGGATGTCTGCTCGTTCTTTAAGAACTCACATCACGGAACATAAATCATGGAACACAAATACACAGATGTGCCCCTAGTTCAACAATTTTTAGACGAGGGGCACAATAATGAAAACTTTAGATTTTTAGTGTTAGAAATAGTAAGACCAAAAATGTACAATAAAATAGACATACACAAATGACTTCTACAGTGCAAAGCCTTTCAGATTCATAGACTTAAAATGTATCAACCTTATGGTTTGGAACTTTCTTGCTTTTTGTAAGATGTTTTTGTAAGTTGCATTTTGCAATTTGTTGTCCATACTTTCCTCATAGAATTGTTTAGAGTAAGTTATAGCAGAATACCTATAAGCACTATTGAAGAATTGTGGATGTATGTCTTTAGGTTTTATACTAACGGGAGGACAGTTAATGAATGCTTACATTATAAGACTCTATAGCAGTAGCAATCTTTGAGGCTTCATTATATTGTTGGCCCAACCTTGAAAATAGATGTATCTAACTGTATGAAAATTGTTGGTGAGTGTTTTGACCTTGATAACTGTTGATAAATGTTTTAACTTATATTTGTATATATGATATTGAAGAATATTATTTTTTCTGAAGATCATGTGACTATTTATAGAATTATGCAACATGCAAAAAATGAAACTCTGCAGGTATTGATTGATTTTAATACAAAGAATTTAAAACCTTTTTAAAATAATATAATTCATAAAATTTATACAAATTTTAAAAATTATTAAAAATACATAAATTAATACAAACTGTTAATATAGTACATTGCACAATTGTAATTCATGTAAATCATGTATTTAATTTGATAGCTCTAAAAGGTATATATGGTCCTGTTTGGATGAAGACAACAAAATGACTTTGTAATCTGGAAAACTTCATTAACTTCACTGTTTGGAACTCTTTTTGCACTTGTTTATGATTTTGGATGTTTTTTATTATATAAAATATTTTCTGCAATTGTTGATTCTGTTAATATTACTTAGCGGATATATACACAACTTTCGTTGTTCTTCTCCATAGCAATACCAGGACATAGAGCTGGGGTTCAAGCTGGCTAGTGAATTTAATGGTGCCCTCCAAGGACTGGATTCCAAAAGAGCTCAAAGTGCTTGACATGCCTACAAAAGGATACTGTTTGTGATTCAGACAGAAGTTGAGAAATATCAGCCCACCAAGACAGAGTTAGGCGCCCTGGATCATATTTAACAGGCATAATCAGCAGATGTTGCTCTTCACAGAACTGCTTACTAGGCTAGGGACAAATTGATCAAACCTCATCTTGCTTGAGGTCAGTGGAATCTTGTTTACTTGTTACCTTCTGTGATTAAAGATATTCCAGTCTGAGGGATTGCAAAAAGGTCCCAAATAACAAAATAATCAATAGCTACTTAAAGCCATTGTTCACCATAAAGTTTGCACTTTTGGAAATGGGTCCCAAAGTTGAATCCTATTTGTTCCATATTTATAGATGCAAAAAATCCATAAAAGGTAAGACTCTTCCTCCTGTAGATAGCATGCTCTCCCACAAAGTAATTTTGAAAACCATATTATTGAAAACTACTGTGTTAGGGAGAAAGCTGGCTAGAAGCTTTGTTTCTGATAGCTCACTTTCTAGGCTTTGACCAGGCAATCTTCCTTCTGCAATTGGAAGTAGCATAGTCCAGGAATAGTTTTTATCATGTGATTAACTGTAAGTCCAACTAGGTCACTCTTCTGCCTGCGTTCATACTTCTGAACTCTCCCTTCCTACCTAAAAAAAAAAGGTTCCTTTGCAATATGATGCTTGAATTACCCTGCCAACCTGTCATTTGATGAATAAACCACTGTTATCTTTTGAGCTGTGAGGCATGTTCAAGAAATCTAGGTATGGAGGTGTTTCTTGTAACCATAAATAATTTAAATTATAGAAAGTATCCCCATTTAGATGGGATAATTTACCATATCCCTATGGTTTTTTTCAGGGCACTTTACTGGCGTGGTTGAAATTCCCAAGCCAGGTGAGGTGCCACTTCATACAAATAGCTTTTTAATGCAGCTTCCAGTCTTGATGGTAACCATGCTGCTGCTCTAACATCTGAAAGAGAAGCACTTAATAATGGTTAACCCAGTCTTATTTAGTATGCATAAGGGGTGCAAACAAAATTGCTGGCCAGGAAAACACTTATGGATGACCCCCCTTTTTTCTCCTTTGAGAAGATCTTTCAATCCTTCTTACTTAGTTTTGCAGCCAGAAGTCTCTTTAGTCTTTCTCTTCTGTTCTCCTCTAGAACAGTTAAATCCCTTTCCTGAGCTAATTTGTAATCCATTTCAATAGCTGCCTCTGTCGCTTGCACTTTCAGAATTTGTAAATTAGCCTGCCTGCTTAACTTGCAGTAGGGACACAACTGGCTGCACCACTTCATCTCTTGCCTTGGGTAGATTAGGGAGCTCAACGGCTTTGATCTTGCTTTCCTGAAAAGCTGGTGCTGATGCTCTCCATCTAGAAGATTTCTGTAATACTCTGGCCATTTCATCACAGGCGATCCAGCCAACTAAATTCTGTGCCAGAACTGCTCGAGATATAATTGATCACATAGGGGGGAATTAAAACAAATAGTAATATTTCTTCCTGTTTCCCAGATAGAATGACTGTCCATTCACGTTTCAAAAAAGGCAACAAAAACATTTAAGAAATGATCATTCTTCTACATTCGCTGTCAACCAATTAAAGGATGTTTTTAACTGATAAAAACATTACATATGCTGAGTAAACCAAAGAACAAACTTTGAAATTCAACTTATGATTGAAGGATGAAAAAGTTAAGTTTACTAATACTGTAAAACTCCAGTCAGAATTAACTGTGGTACCGGAAACATTCAAACAACAAATCAGAGAACAGGATACAATCATACATAAATGTTTGACTGAACTGAGAAGCCAGATAATAAGATAAGAAAATACAATATAACATTAAAAGAGCTCCTGGGAGGAGCAGAGGACAGTTGATTATCTTCCTCGAGAAATGTATTGATTAACTGGGAAGAAGGAGGAGGAGCAGGAGCTGAATATTTTAGATTAGGATCAATGTATGTAGTAAAAATAAAAGATCTAGAGACATTTTTAATTAAATTCTACTACAAAGAGTTTTTTAAAGTTTTAGTTGCAAATTATAACAAAATACATTGTTATCCCAGTTTTCTTCTATTACAGATACGCTCAGTACAATCAAGCCCATCAAAGTTTCTTCTAAATGGATCTGTTGCACACTGGATTTAACAGAGGCCTTTCTCCTAATTCTCCCTGCCTCACACAGTCCTTGACCAGGTATGCATATTTGCTAGGAGAGGCCCGTGTGTAGCTCCCGCTGGCCCAGTCTTATGTAGAGATGCATACTCGTGCTACTTAATGCTTAGAGTACACATGATCTCCACGCACAGCCTTGGAAAAGAACGTTAATCACAAAGAGTGATTAACATATGGAATTCACTGCCACAGGAGTGGTGGCAGCTACAAGCATAGACAGTTTCAAGAGGGAATTAGATAAACATATGGAGCAGAGGTCCATCAGTGGCTATTAGCCACAAGGTATAGATGGGAACTCTCAGTCTGGAGCAGGTGATGCACTCTATTCTTGGTACTGGAGGGGGCAGCAGTGGGAGGGCTTCTAGTGTCCTGGCCCCACTGCTGGACCTCCTGATGGCACTTGGTATTTTTGGCCACTATGTGGACTAGATGGGCCATTGGCCTGATTCAACATTGGCTTCTCTTATGTTCTTGTGAGATGGTTGGCTCTAGAACTGGGCAAAGTTTATAGACAGCTGTGCACAAAGAAATCTGGATTGTGCTTTGTGGGTTTTTTTTTAAAAAAATCTTCTATCCTTTCTGTAGTCTGAATCCTGAAATATCCATTTTAAGTGCTTCATTTTTGTTTCCTGGCTCTATGTATAAGGTTATATGTTTAAAATAATAAAACAAATGTTACACTTGCACTCTTTGCTATATATGGCCCTGCAGATGCACCCTAGATAGCAGAATATTTGCTATGATATTTATATCCTACCTTTCTTCCATCATGGAGCTCAAGGGAGCTGCCACAGAGTTCCTCACAGCATCCATCTCATCTAGGCAGCCATCAGAACCAGAGCTTCTTTGCTTCAGCACAGTTGTTATTATCTTGTGTCTGGAATCAGTCATGCGTTTCATTATCCTGGGACCAACACTTCTTTAAAATTTCCCCCCAAACCCCACTCTCCCATCTGGCTATCCTAATTCTTCTAAGGCTGAAGAATGATCTCTCTTCACGTACCTTTTTTGAGGTTTTTTTGGGGGGAGGGGTTACTGTGGACTACATTGACAGATATCTGATCGGTTCTGGACTCACCATGCATTAATTTTGCATACCTCTCACATGTAAAGGACAACTTGCATTCACTCTCATAATTTAAAGCTTTGCTCTGGGCATCTGGACATTTTTCATAATTTGCAGTGCTTTTCTGATCCACCAAGGGCTTAAAGGGCTCTTCTAGACATCTCTACACAAACCAGATGCTTTGGGCAGTGCAAAGGGCACCCACCTTTGTGGAAAGTATTCAAGAGCTGTTGTAACCACCACCACCCATATCCAGTAGTAGGCCTCGGGCTCCTATTTTTTTCCTGAGAAAGGAGAGTTCATTAACCTGAGTAAATTAGCTATATAAACCGGGGGGGGGGGGGGGAGTTAATCTGGAGGATTGCAGAAGGAATTTATTTCCGGCTGTGGCCAGTAGTTAAAGTATCTATTTGTTACATTCTCTTCAGACCTGCTGGTATGACTGTACCTGAGAAGAGGCTCAGAGATGAGCCCAGAGGAATGCGTGAGGTAGTCTCTGTTAACATAAAAATTACTCAAAGGAAAAAGAAAGCTGAATTGCTGTGAAGAACTATGGAAAAATCTGGGCAATGGAAAACATATATTTTTTTCTGATTTTTCTTTTAAGTAAGTGTATACTTACTTTCCTTTTTAAGATTTTTCTTTTAAGTAAGCATGCACTTAGAAATGTAGTGTGAATGTGATAAGCCAATGTGGTATAGTGTTTATAGTGTAAGACCAGGATTTGGGAGACCTAGGTTTAAATTACTGCTGTGCCATGAAGCTCACTGAATGATTTTTGGGCGAGTTGCCCACTGTCTCAGTCTAACCTATCTCTCAGGATTGTTGTTGTTATTGTTGTGAGGATACAGTGGAGGAGAGAATGATATAAAGTGCTTTGGGTTCCTCCTGGGGAGAAAAGCAGGGTATAAATGTCTCAATAAATATCATGAACAAGCGGATATTTGAATGCATGTGTATAAGTGTGCTCTTTTGAGAGACTATCTATGGCTCTCTGTTGAGGACATACTCAATATACTCAACAGAGTATACTCAATAATATACTCAAGGTAGTTGCTATGACAAGGACTTAGTAACAAGTGAGTTACCTTGGCCTTATGATCTCATAGGCAGTTGCCTCATACAGTGGCTGATTGTAGTACTGGATAAATCCAATCAATGACATCCAGAGAAGGCCCATGCCTCTCAGCAGGCTTCTGATCAGAGTACATGTGCATTTTTTTTTCATTATCCAGATTTTTCTATAGTTCTTCACAGCAATTCAGCTTTCTTTTTCCTTTGAGTAACTTCTATGCTAACAGAGAATACCTCACACATTCCTCTGGGCCAACTGATACCAGAGAGGTTCATCTCTGGGCCTCTTCTCCTCAGATGCGGTAATACCAGCAGGTCTGAAGGGAATTTTCCTTCCCTCCTGTTTACAATACTTTCAGTTCCTGCCCCCACCCGGTATGTTTATCTTTACCCTTCATTCTCCTAAACCTCCCAGCATATCCTATTTCTTCATAATTTCCCATGTTCTACCTCCTCACCCACATATACTTTTTAGCGGGCACAAGTACAAGTTTTCCATACTGCTAGTAGTGCTTTGGGAGGGTGTACACTTGTTTGTGAAATTTCATACAGCCCTGGAATTGCCTTAAAAACCTGTGTCATCATAATGCTTTGTAGCAATTGAATAGATATGATTGTCCCACAGGGAGTCTGCAAGCTGCCGTGCTCAGTCATTGGTCCCAATCAGATGGCTCTTTAGATCCACAACATGCACGATTTCCTGGTGGATTTAAGCTGAACAACCAGACACAAACATCTGGGAAACATCCCTGTTCCATAGACATCCCATTTTGCCACGCCTCGTAACTGGACTTAAAAGGTAGCACTTTAAATCTGGAGTTTTCTGGGCCCAACAGGACAACAGCGGAGTTTTACCTATCTGATCGTGTCACCAGCGCACAATCCTCCTATCAGGGTGGTTTGATGTCAGACCATTCTGAGCGGGCGCGATTTTTTAAAAATCACTACCTAATATGCACTTAAACACATTTAAAAATGAGGCTGCAGAACCCCAATTCAGCACCACAAAGAATTTAATGTTTATGAATGACCGGTCACTTTAAGGACGATCGGTTAATGGAATGGGACCTGGAGGGAGGATGAGTCTTCTAACATGCAAAATAGTCCCTCCATTGAGCATGATCTCAGTGGCAAGGGGGATGGGTGGGACTCCTTTAGTCCATTCCTGCAAGCGCCTCGGATCTACAAGGACCCACAGTCATGCCTATATGCATGCGCAAAAAGTGTTTTTTTTTAAAAAAAACAAACACCGCGCGCACCTCCTTCAATGGATGCCGTCTAAACAATCCACAGCGGAAGCAGCGTGCGGTAAGGCGATTCCCACGGGGGATGTCTGATCATGTGAGGATGGATTAAAAAGATCTGGACCAAATTTGAGCTGGCATAATGGTGGGATTAGCTGCTCATGTGAACGCACCCATTATGTATTTCCATGACCTCTCCCCCCACTGAAATAATCAGAAGACTTTAAAAAGAAAAAATGAGTAAATATATCTTTAACACCTCAGTTATTATATAGGCAAACTTTCACTTTACAACTATGCTTTCCCAATTGGTCTTAAAAAACCCAAATCATCTTCCAATGGAGCAGTTCCTGATAATTCCATTAACGCTGGCCATAAATAATTTCTAACACTTTTTTCTTTTTTGCTCTGCTCTTCTATGACAGGTGGAAAATAATGTCTAAATACAACAATCTAAACGAGAGCAGCAGTGAAAACTAGCTTGCTGCTGCTATTTTTATTAGTGCTTCAACTGAATATGTATGTGTCACAAAATTACAGACCGAAAGACAGATCGCACAGGAGGCTGTCTTATGATGGATCAGTTTACAGTCGAAATATTTTACCATATTTTTATCCCACCCTTCCTAAGGAGACTGGGATGGTATGCCTAGTTCCCTTCCTCACTTCATTCCTCACAACAGGGTAGGTTAAGCTGAGAGATGCCAACTGGCCCTAGGCCATCCAGTAGCTGAGGCGAGATCAGAATTTTGTGCCTCCTCTGTCTATATCCAGCATTCTACCTACCACAGAGGGACAATGAGGCAAAAGACTGTGAATCAATAGGGGAAGAACAATTAAGCTTAACCGAGTGCCAGTCCCATTAAATATATCCTTCCCCTGAGGGCTTTCTCATTGGTAGGCCATCACTGTGGAATGGGCTGCCTAGTAGAGTCAGGGCTCTTCCATCTCTGATCAGGAAGAGCTGTCAAGTGATGCAGAGGACTCTGATATGTCTTTACGGTTGTTCTAGTCTTAAAGTCCTTGTGAGGGAGGAGGGCCACAAGAGCCCTGTTTGGGCTTGGCCCTATGCCACTGCCACCCAGGCTAAATATAAGAAGCAGTCCAGGTGGGGGCATAGTTGCAGGGGGCAGGGTACGTTCCCCTAGGGTTGCCCATCTCCAGATGGGGCCTGGAGATCTCTCAGACTTACATCTTATCTCCAGTCTATAGAGATGAGTTCCTCTGGAGAAAATGGCTGCTTGGATGTTGTACTCTATGGCATTATACCTTACTAAGGTCTCTCCCTGAACCCTCCCCTGTCCAGGTTCCATCCCAAATCTCCAGGAATTTTCAAACCTGGAGTTGGCAACCCTGATAAAAAGGCAGACCCAGCTGGGACAGGGGAGGAAGGATGGCAAGGAAAGGAGGCTGCCAGCAGTTCTCAAGGAAGGTAAAGGCTCTGGGACTGGAAGTGAAGAGGATGAAGCAGCAGAGAATGCCACCACACAGAAGGGCTCTCTAGTCCCTAGCAGTGTTCACTCTAAGCTGAGTTAGGGTGAGCCAGCTCAAGGTTTTTTACCCTCTGGCTCACAGATTTATGTCTTAGCTCAGGAAGGAGGGCTCCAAAGCAAACTCATTTATGCAGGATCCAAATTGCTCGCTCACAACTTTAATGCCAGCAGCTCATGAAGTAGAATTTTTGCTCAGCTTAGAGGGAGCATTGGTCCCTAGATGTATTGAGGCTAGCAGGCAGGCTCCAAACATAGGGAAGGCACTGCAGACTCAAATTAAACGGACAGTACTCTGTTGGCAAGAATACACAGAAGAACTATACAAGAAGGACCTCAATGTCCTTGACAACCACGATGGTATAATCACTGACCTCGAGCCAGACATCCTGGAATGCGAAGTTAAATGGGCCTTAGAAAGCATTACTAACAACAAAGCTAGTGGAGGTGATGGTATCCCAGCTGAGTTATTCGAAGTCTTAAAAGAAGATGCTGTTAAAGTGCTGCACTCAATTTGCCAACAAATTTGGAAAACACAACAGTGGCCACAGGATTGGAAAAGGTCAGTTTACATTCCAATCCCAAAGAAGGGCAATCTCAAGGAATGTTCAAACTATCGCACAATTGCACTCATTTCACACGCTAGCAAGGTCATGCTCAAGATCCCACAAGCTAGGCTCCAACAGTACGTGGATAGAGAACTGCCAGAAGTACAAGCTGGGTTTCGAAGAGGTAGAGGAACTAGAGATCAAATTGCCAACATTTGCTGGATTATGGAGAAAGCAAGAAAGTACCAGAAAAACATCTACTTCTGCTTCATTGACTATGCTAAAGCCTTTGATTGTGTGGATCACAATAAACTATGGCAGGTTCTTAAAGAGATGGGAGTAGAAGACCACCTCACATGTCTCCTGAGAAACCTGTATAAGGGTCAAGAAGCAACAGTTAGAACCGGATATGGAACAACTGATTGGTTTAGCATAGGAAAAGGAGTACGACAAGAATGTATATTGTCACCTTGCTTATTTAATTTATATGCCGAGTACATCATGCAAAATGCTGACCTGGATGAATCACAAGCTGGAGTTAAGACTGCTGGGGAAAAGATCAATAACCTCAGATATACAGACGATACCACTCTGATGGCAGAAAGTGAAGAGGATCTAAAGAGCCTCTTATTCAGGATGAAAGAGGAGAGCGCAAAAGTGGGCTTGAAGCTCAACATCAAAAAAACTAAGATCATGGCATCTGGCCCCATCACTCCTTGGCAAATAGAAGGGGAAGTCGTAGAAGTAGTGACAGACTTCACGTTCCTGGGATCCCAGATCACTGCAGATGGTGACTGCAGCCATGAAATTAAAAGACGCCTGCTCCTTGGGAGGAAAGCGATGACAAACCTAAACAGCATGATAAAAAGCAGGGACATCACCTTGCCAACAAAAGTCCGCATGGTCAAAGCAATGGTATTCCCTGTAGTAATGTATGGCTGCGAGAGTTGGACTATAAGGAAGGCCGAGCGCTGAAGAATAGATTCTTTTGAACTATGGTGCTGGAGAAGACTCTTGAGAGTCCCTTGGACTGCAAGGAGATCAAATTAGACAATCCTAAAAGAAATCAACCCTGACTGTTCCCTGGAAGGCCAGATCCTGAAGTTGAACCTCAAATACTTTGGCCACCAAATGAGAAGGGAGCACTCACTGGAGAAGACTTTGATGCTGGGAACGATTGAAGGTCAAAGAAGAAGTGGACAGCAAAGGATGAGATGGTTAGACAGTGTCATTGATGCAATGAACATGAAATTGAGCAAACTTCAGCGGACAGCGGAAGACAGGGGGGCCTGGCGTAATCTGGTTCATGGGGTCGTGAAGAGTCGGACTCGACTCTGTGACTGAACAACAACTCTTTAGTTATTTATAAAAGAGCACAGATAAAGGGCTCATAGCAGCTGATGGTGAGGGTGGGCAAAAAGGGGAACACCATGTGACAGGCCCTTACCCCTGAGGGGCTATTGAGTAGAAGCATGGCAATGATGTTGTATACTTGACTGGATTTGTAAACCAGTTTGAGTTTTTGGGGTGAATGGTCTAAAGTATCTCAAGTAAATATTAATGTTTATTTGGGGGAAGAGGGTAAAACAGGAGTCCAGTGGCATCTTACAGACTAACAGAATTTCTCCCAGCCATCATCTTTCATGAGTCAGCTCTCTCTCTTCCTCAGTTGGTGTCACTGTTTACACATGAGGCATCAACAGGGCAATCGTGTGCTGACTATCAAAAGCAAGTGATGTCATTAAGCCAGTTTTAAGGACAAGGGGGAAGGGGAACTCTGGAGGCTGTAAGATGCTCTCAAAAAGCTGAGAGCATCTTAACAGCCTCCAGTGTTTCCTTTCCCCTTTCCCCTTAAAAATGGTTTAATGGCGTCACTTGCTTTTGACAGGCAAACCCAGGAAAGAAGACCAGCTTTACATTGGCTAGCTAGCCTCCACTTTTTGTTTCATGTGACTAGGAGTCCCCTTTGGGAATGCACATCTTCCTCTGCCTCAGAGGCATCCATCAGTTTTTGCAAGGAGATCAAAAGTATTGTATTATATCTGCTGGGTCAGGGCACCTATCTCAGAGAGACAAGTTTGCTGCTGGCCCTTTGGGGCAAATTTTTAGCCCCTGGATCCCCGTGGTGTTGGTCTTGGTTTTGCTTTCTCTGCACTCCAATGGTTCTTATCCCCTCCCAAGCTTTAAAAAAAAACCCAAAAAAACTGTCCCCCCCTTTCCAGGCTGAGCCCCATCCCTCACCCCTGTCTTTCCTTCTGCAACAGCTGCCATTTTAAGACTATGTCAGTGGAGCCCAACACGTTGCACAAGAAAATGGAAAAACCCTCCACAAATCTGTTTCTAATTTCTCCCCCAGTGACTGCTTTATTTGCCAGGAAGAAAGAGGCTTCTGTTCACAAACAATCCCTGTCCATGTTTGCATCATCCACCACCCTCCAAGGACGGTAGCAAGACTCCAAGAGCTTCATGGCAGATTTTCGCAAGCAGGGTCCCTCTTCAGAAAAGATGCACTGGAAGGCTCTATCAGCATTATTGGCATTCTCTTCAGGAATAAAAGATGTAATTTTTCTTTCGTTTGAAAGGCAGAGGATGTTTTCTTTACTCCCTCCCATCTCCTTTTGTTTGCTGGAGCTTTTGATCAGTATTGGGCTCTGGTCCAAAAGCTCATTAAAAAGGAAGTGCAGCCAACTCTTACTTTAAAAGAAGGGGGGGGCGGGTGCTCATCTGTCAGGAGAAAGACAAACAATGTCACACACTCAGCTGCTAATTTGCTCTCTCCTGGGAGCTCTTCTTCTTTTTATTAATACAGAAGGGAACTGAGCCTTGGAAAGATGCTGAGTCAACCTGGTATCTGCTCAGCTAAAATCTCAAGAAATGAGTATTCCAGTTTCTCTTGAAATACTGCTGTCCTGGTCACATGAGTGAGATAATCGGGGTGGGGGTGGGGGAGTGAGACTTTTTGCCCTGGAGCACAATGGAGCATGATATCTCGATCAGACATTCTCCTGAGGCTCCGTGCTCAGGCCGTCAGCCGCCAATCACATGCTGATGGTGAAGCGTGGCACAGAAGGGCGAGGTGGTTCAGCAGTAACGCATTCATGCACATGCGTAGTTTTGCGTTGCACGCATACCATGGAGGCGTACAAAAAAAATTCAGTGGGACACAAACGGGTGCCGGAGGCGACGGTATACCAGCACTTCCGTGATCCGATGCCCGTCCATGCCCCGTTTTTTCCGGAAAATAGTGCACTTTCTCAGGTATCTTTTTACTTCAGATCTTCAGCGGGGCGATACGGGTTGCCGACAGATGTGGGAAACTTGCCAGATGTTTTCGTGTGATCGTGCCTGTAAAATCCACCCAGCTTCCGTCCCTATCGCATGGCTAATTCTGTGTGTGACCGGACCCTGCTTTGCTCAAAGATGTCCCAAGCCACATCCTAGGCAAGAGGTTCTCTAACTGTGTGAAGCTTTCTCTAACTGTGTCAGAGAGACTTCCCAGAAATCATTGGGAGTCAAATGGGAATGGGGGGGTCCACAGTGCAGACTTTAGCAGTATATGTGGGGGAGAAAGGTTTCCTGATTAACAGTGGTTTCCTGCCACAACTGATCTTCCTCTGGAGTGTGCCCTTGTGGGAGTGTTAGCTACATTTTAAGAACATGCATGTTACAGCTTATACAGGTTGGGTCTAGGTCCTCACTCTATGTCAGATGTAACAAAATCACATGTGAGTTGTAAGTTCTTCCATTCGTGCACTGCCCACTTAGGATCATGACCTTCTTGTATGAGGAAAAGGGCCTCCAAAGGCAGTATTGTCTTCTCTGACTGGCAGCAGCTCACCGGGGCCATTCATATCACCTACTACCTGACCCTTTTTGACTAGAGATGCCAGAGATTGAATAACAGCAATCCCCTCAGCCCATGAAACAGCAGCAGGGAATGTGGGGGCAATGGCACATCTCCCATTTAAGATTACCACCCCCCGGGGGGGGCTGGAGGTCTACAGGAATTACAACTGACCTCCAGTCTATAAGGATCAGTGCCCCTACAGGAAATGGTGGCTTCAGACAGTGAACGCTATGCCGTCACATCACGGAGAGCTAGCATGGTGTAGCAATTAAAGTGTCAGACTAGAATCTGGGTGATGACCCACGTTTGGATCCCTGCTCTCCCATGGAAGCTTGCTGCTGGGTGACCTCAGGCCAGACATACACTCTCAGCCCAAGGTATCTCATGGCAGGGTTGCCAAGTACTTACCGTAATTCAGCAGGGGACACACAGTCCCTGGCCGGAACATTCCTCCTTGGAACCCCCACATCGCACAATGCCGTTGCCAGGAAGTGACGCCGGGCGACACTCTGGCAATGGGGCTGGAAACTTGATGGTACCTTTGAGTTTCCAGCCCCATTGCCAGAGCGTCACCCGGCATCACTTCCTGGCGATGGCATCCTGAGCCGCGTCTCCCCCCCCCGGGAATGGTCCTGCCAAGAAGTATGCATCCCCCCGCCAAATTACGGTAAGTTCTTGGGAAGCCTGTCTCACAGGTTTGTTGTGAAAACAAAAAAGAGAAGGGGAGAACAATGTAAGCCACTTTCGGTCCCCATAGTGGATAAAAGAGGGATATAAACAAACATGGCTGCTGAACTCCCTCCCCTACCAAACCCCGCCCTCCCAGGCTCTGCCCCCAAATCTCCAGGAATTTCCCAACCCAGTTCTGGCAACCCTACAAATGCTTCTATTGAGGGGAGACCTGGCCCCTCTAACAGCATTTTCCCCTCCCTCAATGATCTGATTACCATGACTAGATTATCAGATTATGGTGCCTCTGGGGATAAAGCCAAGTCGGATCGATCCCTCAGCAGTTGCACAAACCTTGACTGTCTTTAGGATGTGGCTCTCCCTCCAAGACACATTCCCCCCCCCCATGCTTTTGTGACAAAAAAGAGGGTTTCTGTTGTGGGGAGGGAAAGGGAAGGGAAAGGGATTGTAAACCGTTCTGAGACTCCTTTGGGTAGTGAAGGGCAGGGTATAAATCCAATCTCCTCCTCTTCTTCTTCCTCCTCCTCCTCCTCCCCCCCTCCTTGCAGCTCATGGCTTTGCTTGTGCTGCATTTCATCCTGAATCTTGCCCTGCAGTGAAGCAAGAGGATCCCTTCAAGGTCATGAGAGCCAAAAGCCAGCCAGCTAGTTGCGAAAAAAACCCACACAACCCTCTTATATAATTCTGGGCAACGAGACTACTTTCTTAGCAATTTTCACTACACTTTTCATTAAGGACTGACTACCTTTGGAAAAGCCAAATGCCTTTTTAAAAAACAGCCTGGTTTTATTTGCGCATTATACCATTTAGAACAAGGCCTTGAAAAAGCTGTGCTATCAGTTTGCACATTAGTACAGGATCAAAAAAATGAAGGGAACAACAGAGAATCGTATATTTAATAAGCTCCTTAAACCATCTGGACAGCTGATTGCCCTGGCTGGCCCAAGGGTTTTTGGTGACCTAAACCACTGCACTTGCCTTCTGCATGCTGGTGGGAAGTGCCTCCCCCCCGGTTGCCCTTGTTATCCTGGGCACTCAGGGATGCCATGCCTACCCACAGGATGGGAGCTGCTCTGGGGAAGGCAAGCAGCCACTGCATAGGGTTGCCACGTCTGGGGTGGGAAAATCCTGGAGACTCGGAGGTGGAGCTTGGAGAGGGTGGGGTTTGGGGAGGGACCTCAGCAAGATGTAATGCTATAGAGTCCTTCCTCCAAATCAGCCAGAGATGAGTTGTAATTCTGAGAGATATGGAGGCAGGCCAGCCAGAAGGGAGCCATGATGCCCCCCCACACACACACACACTGCCTCCCCAAAGGAGGGAAGGAGGGACAGTTGAATGGAGGCAGGTTGAGGCAGCCTGCTAAGTGTGACTTGGCTGGACATAACCTCTCCAGGGGAGGGAGGGGACCAGTCAGGCAGCCCGCTGAGCCAGCTTGCCAGCATGAAGCAGCAGTTTCCACCAGGTGCCCTCCTTTCTTTGCCGGGCAGTGGTGCCACCCTGTAAATCATAGCCAAGTCTGCCACTGGCATGGGGAAAGCTGGCTTGGGACCTCTCTGGCTGCAGTGAAGACTGGCACCCTACATGATCACCTGGGGCACTAGTGGGTGGGCCAGTCCCACAGATCATTCTGTATTAGAGTGGATAGAATAAGTGGCTGGATCCTAAGGTTCTGTTGTGCTGGCCAAACAGCACTTCAATCTACAGAGGAGGAGAATTTCCTTTGATTCCCCTCCCCCCCATTGCAGACCCAATACAATTCCTGAGTGTCCATGATGGTTGCCAACCTCCAGGTGGGGTTGTGGGGATCTCCCAGAATTATAACTGATCTCCAGAAATCAGTCCTCCTGGAGGAAATGGCAATTTTGGAGGGTAGACTATATGGCATTATGCCCTGCTGAGATCCCTCCCCTCCCTAAAACCTGCCTTCCCTAAAGTCTAGCCCCAAATCTCCAGGGATTTCCAAACCTAGAGTCGTCACCATTATGTTGTGGTTCAGTTGTAGTCTCCAGGCCCTACCTGGTTGTTGGCAACCCTAGTGCAGTTCCTCTTATACTACATAAAAACCATGCCATAGTCACTGGGAATGGAAATTTACAAGTGCTGAATTTACCAAAGGCTATTTTAGAACATAAGAACATAAGAGAAGCCAATATTGAATCAGGCCAATGGCCCATCTAGTCCAACACTCTGTCACACAACGGCCAAAAATAACAGGTGCCATCAGGAGGTCCAGCAGTGGGACCAGAACACTAGAAGCCCTCCCACTTCTGCCCCCTCCAGCACCAAGAATAGAGTGCATACCAGCATCTCCCTATATATAAGTGAAGGAAATGGGAGGCACAACCACATGTACAGTCTATGCTCACTTGTATCTCGTACCTGGTGCAACACCTTACCAGAGGAAGTTAGGAAGGCAAATACCACAAGTTAGTGTTTGAGCATGGAAGTGGAAGTACTTCTGTTGAGTTCTGGTGTGACTGGGGGAGAGTTCTTTCCATGCACTTTCTCCATCTCATGCATAATTTCATAAACCTCTGTTCATAAGTAGGCTTGAGGATGAAAAAACACTCTAGGAAAGTCCTATGAAGATAGTAGACAAACATGATCTGAAAGCCTTCCTCCTCCTGTGCCATGTTTGTCGGAGCTTTGAGAAAAGAGAAAACAAACCAAGGAAAACCAAACATCTGACTTTTCCTTCCCTTGCTCTCTCTTTTTTCACTCTCTGGCTGAGCTTGACAAGGAGTCAAGATATCCAAGTGCTTCTCTCCTTTTGCAGTTAGAATTTTTGTCAGCCAGATTTCGACAGCTATGATCTGCAAACCAAAAGAAAGCGACTGCAGCTGAGGTAAATAAGCACACAGATAGAAAAATAATAATTACTCTTTTTTTGTTTCCCTCTCCCATCACCTTGCAACACTGAGAAGGAGCTGTTCAGAACCCAACTAATCAAAATCCAAACTAAATCCCCTTTATTCTTTATTATCTTTAACGTAATAATCACAAAAACGATGGCCCGAAATGCAGGAATTTTTTATCCACGACCACGATGCTGGTGTCTCCTTGACTGCTTTCCCCCTTCGTCTATGTTGAAGGCAGCAAGGGGAGAGAAATGACTCAGCAGAGCATCGGACGGGGCATCTGCCATTCTGCCAGCCAGAAAAGTCAGCAGACCATGGAGAAGGGTGTCATCTCGTAAGCATCTCGAAGCACAGTTTTCCCACCTTTCATTCGTCATTGCGCTGAGGGCTTTCTTGGTTCTGCACTACATAAGCAGAAGCAGGTACTGTTTTCTAGCAATTCCATTTTCTGCTCTGCTGCTGGGCCTGCCAGCCTACCCACCTGCCTGTCAGGGCAAAGGCCCCAAAGGCATGCACGGCAGACTGGAGGGAAAGAGGGGAGAGGTAGAGGCGACATCCCCTCCCCTTCAATATAAATAATTGAACAACTATTTGAATACTTAGCACACCGTGTGAAAAACTAGAGGCAGTGTCACTGCAGAAGGCAGAGGCAGCCATTTTGTATCCTCTGAAATGCAAGCACTAGCAACAAAGCCAAGGTATGTTGCCTCTATTCCTATTGACTCCAGAGGAGAGAATTTTTCTTTTTTCTTTTGGTGATCTCTGGAACACACACAAAATAGTGCAAAAAAGATTAAGGGGTCGGTAGAAACAACAGAGGCACATACTTCCTCTCCATAAAGGCAAGGGCAAGCAAGGCAAAAAGTGCTAGAGATCAGTGATAAGAAAGGGTCTGAGATCTCTCTGTGAGAGAGACCAGGGAGAACAAAATTTCCAAGACCTCTTGATGTCTTTGATAGAATGCACAAGCAGCTGCACCATTTCCCCAATACAAAACCACCGAGACCAGCTGCTGCTAACCTCAACAGGGGGGGTGAAATACATGTGAAGAGGAGATGTCCTATCAAGAAAGCAAATAGGGAGGATGACTATTTTAGAACAAAACTAGGGCACTCAGGAGAAGCAAGCTAAACCCTGTTACATTATAAATGCAGTTACCTTACACCACTATAGTGGGAGACTTGGTCCCCCTGCCACCTCGCTTGAAGGTGAACATGCTGTTTTCCCCCTTTGCTCACCAGACCCCAAGGGTCTCCAGCACCTAGGGTTGCCAGCACTGTCTCTGCAAGACCATAGAGATATGGTGAAATTCCTAGAGCATCACTAGGGAGGCCATTTTTTTCTCCCTCCCCTCAGTAAAGGGCTGGGGGTTTGGGCCAAGAGCGGATGTTAATAAGAACATAAGAACATAAGAGAAGCCAATGTTGAATCAGGCCAATGGGCCATCTAGTCCAACACTCTGTCACACAGCGGCCAAAAATACCACGTGCTATCAGGAGGTCCAGCAGGGGGGCCAGGACACTAGAAGCCCTCCCACTGCTGCCCCCTCCAGCACCAAGAATAGAGTGCATCACCTGCCCCAGACTGAGAGTTCCCATCTATACCCTGTGGCTAATAGCCACTGATGGACTTCTGCTCCATGTTTATCTAATTCCCTCTTGAAACTCTCCATGCTTGTAGCTGCCACCACCTCCTGTGGCAGTGAATGTTTATGTGCTCTCCAACACAAACCAGGCTTCTGGTTTGTCTCTGAAGGGAAGGAAGCGGGCCTTGGCTACATCACCATCCGAGAGGTACAAATCACAACAGCCTTCAGTCAAGAGCCCTGCCTGCTGCAACCAAAGGCTCATTACTAATGGCTCATAGCATACATACCCTTCATTTTAATCACATAAACACGGTGCTTTCCTGCACTGGGGACCTGCAAGCAACAAAACAATTGACATGCTCAATGTGCATCCTCCTCTGGCCAGCAATGTGTAAAGGGGGGGGAGCATTTGCGCTGAGTCAAATGAAGATGACAGAAGAGGCCAGGCCTGTGCCCCAGCGAGCTTTGTGTTCCTGTGGCAAAAGGCAGAGCAGAGGGCACGCCTTTGGAGGGGTTCAGAGAGGGGCTTGAAATGCTGAACAAGCAGCCTCTGCTTCTGAGCATCTGAAAACTCAGTTGAAAGGCAATTTGTCTGACTGGCCTATGGTTCAAAAGTTATCAAAATACAACAGAAGGGTGGAAGAGATGCAGGAATTTGACACTGGGAAACCAGGACCCATGCGAAGGTCAGTGAGTAAGAGCTCTTAATTAGTGTCTTAATCTGGAACACATTTTTCTGTCAGTTCAACACATTAGCCAGAGTGTGTGGCCTTGGCTGTAAAGCATCAGACCTGGATGAGAGCCATTTTCTATTCAGCCCAGAACTCATCTGTCCATTTTGAAAAATTATGTGTATGACCAGCACACCGTGTCAAATTAGGAATGGTCTATATTAGCAAACTTCTATACACCTCTTTAATGCAAATGGGCCCCATACCTATAATTGTAAAGAAATAAAACCAATTGAAAGCCACAGTAAGGGCACACTTCCTGTTAAATCCCCCAAAAGCTTGGTAGAATAAGAATGTTCTCATTTTTCTCTAAAATGTGAAGAAAGTCACAGTTGAGATGAGCTGTCTGAGAGGTCTTTAGTCCACAGCCTCAATCAACAAGGTTCTGATCGAAGTAGAAATTAACCTCACCCTCCAGAAAGGTAGAGTAAAGCCTCATCAGCAGATCCAGTTTAGAGAATTTCTGCCCCATCTTTCTACTAAGCTAATGTCAGTTTACAATCAAAACACATAAGTATCATACAAAAAATGTAAATCCCTTAAAATAAATTCTATTCACAGCACAATGACAACTGAGAAGGGATATGGTTCAGTGGTAGAACATCTGCTCAGCATGTGGAAGGTCCCAAGCTCAGTCCCCAGTGTCTCCAGTTAAAAGAACCAGGCAGCAGGTGATGTGAAAGTCCTCTACCTGAGATTCTGGACAGTCATTGCCAATCAACAATGAACTTGATAAACTGGTGATTTTACTCAGTATAAAGCTGCTTCATGTTACTGGTTACAAAGCAGCAATAACATTAACAACAACTATATATTTAGCAGTCAAAGTTAGCAATAGAAGAACAAAGCAATATCATGTCAGATCATCAATTCAATTAATCACTTTCCAAAGAGTTTTCACAGATCTCCAGATAGCCAAACAGAAAGGACCGTCTGTGTCTCCTGGACAGGGAGTTCCAAATTCTGGGGATATTGTTGAAAAGTCCCTTGTTTCACTTAGAACCTTAAATGGAAGGGTCCCTTAAATGGGAGGCTATAGCTAGTCTATATGCCTGACAAGGTATTAGTGATGGTGATACCATTGCTCATATCCAGAATGCATCTGCTTCACTGCGAAACAGCTCTGACCACAGTTCTTGGCATGTCCATTTTCTAGTTTCCTGGGACTTCTATTTGGCTAGCTCAGCTGAATGTAGATGCAAAGGGCTACTGTACAAGGACGATAAATAGAAGTAAAATTTGTTATACCAACCACCAAGAGTGGCCATTAATTGTATGCCATCTTTGTAAGCTTCTGGATAGCCGCAGCTGGAAATTCCTTGGTCTGATCCGGGGAGGCCATTCATGCATTTCTATGTTCGACTCAGACCCACCAGCTTTCAGGCACAACTGGCTCACTTGAGAGCCAGTGCTGCGTAGTGGTTGAAGTGCTGGGCTAAGATCTGGGAAAGCCAGGTCCAAATCCCCACTCTGCCATGGAAGTTTCCTGGCTGAGGCACGTGTTCTCCCATAGGGCTGTTGCAGAGATAAAATGAAAGACAGAACAATATAAACTCCTTCGGATTTCCACTGGACAGAAAGATGGGGTGCTTTCAACAAGTGAGCAAACTCCTGCAAGGATTACAGGCTGTAGAAATACCTATAAATCCAATCTCTTCTCTTCTAACAATGTATTTCACCTTCGGACTTTAGCTTCCAGAAACACACATGGATCTTATTTCCATGATTAATCTTTAATTTACTAGCTGGCATCTAATGTGACTTGGATACATGCATTCCCCTTGGAGGAATGTCAGTCTTGCTAAAAGCAAGAAAAGGGAGTGATTCAGGGGTATTTGGGGGGGGAGCGCACCAGAGCAGATTGGGGAGTCTTTCCGCCAGCCAAATGTCAGTTTCAGCCTCATTATATCCTATGGGCCATTGAAGTCAATGGTGAAAACATAGGGTATATTCTGGGGGCTGTAGGGGAGGGGGTTTCAGGAAGAGGCTCCAAACTCACAGGGTAGCTGTTGGAGCCTCTCCCCAAGATACCCACCAAGTTTCAAGAACATTGGACCAGTGGGTCCAATTCTATGGGCCTCCAAACAGGTTGCCTCCATCCCCTCCATTGTTCTCTATGGTGGGGAAAAAGTTACTTTTTTCCCAGGGTGCTGTTAGTAGCTCTGGGGGGGGGAGTTTTGAGGGAGAGGCTCCAAATTTTCAGGGTAGCTTCGGGAGCCTCTCCCCACATACACCCCTACGTCTCAAAGCAATTAGACCAATGGGCCTAATTCTGTGGGCACCCAAACAGGTTCAATGGCTCATAGGATATAATGGGACCAAATTGCCGCCAAATTTCTTTCATTCCCTCCTTTCCTTCTCTCCTTTTCCACTCAAACCCCCTCCCCTCCAGCCCCCTGTGAGTTTGGAGCCTCTTCCTCAAACCCCCTCCCCTCCAGCCCCCAGAATATACCCTATGTTTTCACCATTGACTTCAATGGCCCATAGGATATAATGGGGCCAAATTGCCGCCAAATTTCTTTCATTCCCTCCTTTCCTTCTCTCCTTTTCCACTTTCCCGCCTTCTTCTCTTCTCTTTTTTCCTCCTTTCCCTGTTTCCCTCCTTCCCTTCTCTCTCTTTCCTTTCCCTCCTTCTTTCCTTCTCTTTCTTTCCCTCTTTCCTTTTCTCTACTCTCTCTCTTTCCTTCCCTCTTTCTTCCTTCTGTGGCCCAACTCTAGGCCAGCTGGGGAAGGGAAGGGGAGGCTTTCCAAGATGCCTCCCCCCCCTTTTTGCTTCCCCTTCTGACATCACTTCTGGAGATGTCAGGGGGTGTGGCATATGCTAATAGCCTAGTAGCTCATTAGCATACCATACTTTTTCTACGAAAAGACCCCTGGAGTGGTTGGTTATAGTCTTGCGGCTCTCACCATTGTTACCAATGACAGCAAAGCTTGCCAGGTTTTAGAAAAAGAGCAGTTGTTGAAGTGTGTTGTAAAGGTCTTTCCGGAACAGGTAGCATTGCTTTGACCAGAAGTCTGAGATACTTAGCTGAGCAAACAGCACGATGCACTAGTGAAATGTTAACAAATAGAGCTTCAACATTTCTGAACAGGGGACAGCCCAGAACTGCTGTACTTGGGTGATTTTGTGAAGCTATTGTAATCTGGTCGCTGGAATTTTGATGGTGTGGAACATCTTGCATTTTCTCCACTGGAGTGCACTGCAGTGCAAATCTGAGTGGGCCACATTCAAGGACTGTGGCTCTCTTGCACCCTAAAGAGTCCTCAGAAACAAGCCTTGGTTTACATCATCCACCATTGTGGGTGGTTGCCAAAATCAAATAAAAGATGGGCTAATTCTGTTGACCTCCATCTTGTTTTTATTCATATGTGTTGGAAAAAGTCCTAGTCATATGAGGCCTCAGTACATCCTATGCCATTTGCAAGCCACAGATACAGAAAGCAGAATGTGGGGCTGGGACCATGCTTGGAGTCTCCCCCATCAAAGCAAAGACATGCCCCTCTCTAGGTTTTATATACCCCAGTAAGTAGAAGTCAACAGTGTTTTTTGCAGCTTTTGCTTGCATTGTGTGGATTTGGGTGAGAATCTGGTCGCGATCAGACAGGCAGTTCAATCCGCTGTTGCTCCGCCTCTAATAGAGCCAGATTATTTTGTTACAGAGAATCTTGACTAGACTCACCCCTTTTAGCACTCTTCAAAGTGATTTTAACTGGCTGTGGAATGATCAGACAGCACCAAACATGGAGTCAGCCTGTCGGCCATTTTTTTAAGAAGTTTGTCCTAGGAGTATGCCTACAAGCAGGGATGAGCCTGCTGGGATATGTAGTTCATGGGGTTGTCAGCCATTACTTTAAATTTTTTTCCCTCTGAGCATGCACACGAGTGCTTGCTGAGAATGCTGGGATATGGAGTTCACTGCCATCCTCTCTCTAATCTTTTCAATTTACCCCTTCCCCAAATGAAATTAAAAAGCTGCAGAACAGGGGTGTCTGAGAGTTTTTCAAAAAAGACAAGGTTTTGAGCAGCCCCCCAGGGTGGGGGAGAGGTGCATATATACAGTCACGAGATCCTCATTAACTGGATGGGGGAGAAATGGCAGCTGGAAAACAAGATATCAGTGAGACCTGCCTGGTGGCTTCGGTGCACAACAGAGTGACCAGATGACAGGAAATCCATTTTGGAAGCGGCTCAGATCAACAGGACCGGACTTTCTCAGGTATCAAAGAAACACGGGGCAAGGGGAGGGGAGAATGGAACTCCAGACGACTGGGGCATGACAGACAGATGTTGCTGTCTGATTGTGCACTTTAAATCCATAAGGGAACAGCAAGGGCAATGGACCAAATTGCCCATGTGAACGTGACCTCAGACAACTTCAAGGTGCATCAATCTGGAGTTTGTGTTCAGGAATAGTTAGAAGGAGATGCTGGAGGCTGCTGTGTAGCTTTGAGAAGTGCTTGCAGGAAATGCTTGCAAATGCTGTTGCTGCTTCTCCAGCGTGAACAGTGAAAGTTAGCATTTGAGGCAGCGTTCAAAGGCCTTCCCATGCATTGTTTCAGCAACACTGCAGCTGACCATAGTGGGGCTTTCTGGTTCAGAAAACCTTATGTCCCAACAAGACATTTGTTAGCCTTTAAGTCAACACAGGGCTCTCCTTGACCCCTCTCTGTGAGTGGGGTACTTCAGGAGCAGCAGCTGCTTCAACTTGTGCCAAGATGACACTGATCAGCCTCTTCTTTTTAACAGAATAAGGCACGAATCCCATGTGCATTGGGATGCACAGGAAGGGTGTTCGCCCGCCCTCTATTTCTGTATGGCAGATGGTGGGAAGAGAGCAGATTGGCCTGTATCACTCAGTGGGTTCATGGCTGAAATAAGATGAACTGAGAACAGCCCAGCTCCCACTCCTGGCTGCCTCCCTCATCACCTTTGGAGTCTTCGGTGTCAGGGGGCAAAGACCCTCCTGGGACTGTTCTGGACTTGGCCATACAATGAACAGAACAAAAAAAAATGACAATGCAAAAAGTGTAAAGAGGTGATGGGAGTGGCCCTTTCTGCATCTCCCACTCCCTTCCCTGTTCACTCCTCCTCTGTTCATGGAGGACAGGTCAATCAGCAGCTAACCTATGATGGCTAAGTGGAAATTCCATCTCAAGGCAGTATACACCTGAATACCCCATTACTAGGGAGAGGCCTCTGTGCAGCCCTTCTTCTGGGGGACATTTAGATGATCACAGTAGAAGCTGGTCTAGATGGACCTTGGTCTGATCCAGCAGGACTCTCTTTCTGTCCACTGTACCAATGCGTACATAAGTTCAAGCCAAGCCTCAGACTGGCAAGATCTATTTTACAAAGGCCATGGGCAGACTGGTTTTTAGAGGAAGGAAAAGAGGTTTGAGATTAAACCTGAACTGCAGCCCACCACTCCCAACAGTTAGAAGTTGCTATTGATCAACGTGGTGGTGAAGACTACAGTTCAAGGCAAGGGAGAGACTTCTGTGTGTGGGAGGTAAAAAGGCCAACTGACTGACTTGGTAAGCAAATGAGGAGGCAGACCAAACCATTTCAGGAAACTATAGATTGTTGATATTTTTCACTCACATTTCAATAATTTTTCACCAATTTGGGGAGGTAAGAAAATTCAAGCTGTTTTTAGACAGTCCCCCCCACACCCACTGCCACCTCTCTCTCACGCCCCCACCTTTTCTCTCTTTCACTCCCCATCCACCCACCCGCGTTCTCTCTCACATCCCCACCATCTCTCCCTTTCCCACACACACATCACCTTGTCTGTCACACACAGACCTCGCCTGTTTTCTCTCTCACACACAACCTGCCTGGTCCCCCTCCCCCCCTCACACACACACCCCTTGCCTGCTCTTACGCACAACACCTTCTGATACAGATAGTGAAGACAGATAATTTGATAGATGAGAGCTCCTGCCTGAAGTAGAGCACCATGGGATTCCTCTTCTTCTGCTCCCCACAAGCTATTTATTTAACCATCTCTTCTGGGCTGAGGAGCTAAAATATTTCAGGCACAGACAGGTCCTCGGGAAGCCACTTTTCTTTTAGGAACTGGAATAAAAAGAACTGTGAGAGCAGAATGCTCAGCAGCTCAATGTGAATTGTGAAGCTAGGGAATGAGGGAAGCGTCATGGCAGCATGAAACATTATTGCCTCAAGCCCCTCTTTACCACAGATGTACCTCCAAATGGGTGAACCAAGTAGGATAAGGAGCAGGAGGTGGTGGGATGGGGTGAGAAAGCTGACCCCCCCCCAGGCACTTGGAATCTTTTAATTATATGCTGGGGTTTCAGGCACTCGGTGAGCAGAGTCTAGAAGATTCTGCTGCTCTTGGGTTAATCCTCCTTAGGTAGGCATCCTCTTCCAGTTAGGGCTCCACAACATCATTATAAAATGCTAAGCAGCAAGTCAGTGGAAACTGCACTGCTGACCTTTTAAAAAATAAAAGCTTAAGGGCAGCTACAGTGCTTGTGTACAGAGACAGCAGATTTGAGCCAGGGGCACACAGATGCAAAGGAGCGCTGAAAGAAAACAGACCCAGGCTCTCCCTCCCACGAGAGCATTAACCTGATGGCCTTCCTTGACAGGGGTTCCCCACTCAGCAATCCTGTGCTGCAGGGCTTCAGAAGCAGCATCTGCTTAGATTCTGCCGACGATGGCACCAACCACGGTCCTGTTAGCAGCAAAATGAGACTGAAACTACACATACTTCATGATGTAAGGTTGATATGTGGATGTAAATTGAGTTTCCTGCATGCCCATCAATGGCGTCAGAAAAACTGGGTGAGCACATTTCAAACTGCCTGGTTTTTCCATACATCAGTGACCCAGTCTGCTCACATTTAGAAATGTTTTTTTCCCCTTCATATATGGACAGCGATGGTAGGAGAAGGGCTGCAGCCAAGCGGCAAGTATTCCCTGCTGAGCATGCATCACAGTTGCAAATGCAAAGGCACGTGCATTGGCAACAGAGCTTCCACGCGGGAGTTTCCTGCGCACTTTGTTCCTGTCAGCCACCATTTTCTTTGCATTTTTTCACTGCTGCACCACTGAAGAGCTTTTTTTAAAAAAATAATAATTGCTATAAGTTTTCTAGCACAATTTTTTTTAAAAATAACTTCCTGTGGCATGGAAGGAAAACAGCAGCTGCGAGAAGGCACTGATGTGCATCTTGATGGCATGATAACATGCTTGGGCCACAGTCTTTCCAAAAAGACTGGAGCAAAGCAGTTTTGGCAGGTTGCACATTAAGCATGGAGGAAGGGTGATCAGAGCAGGATTATACCATGGTGTTGTGTGGATGCTGTCAAGCAAAGTGCTCCAGTCTGGAAGCCAAAGAGGAGAAAAAACTACCATGCGGAATCAGCCAAGGATTGGTAAGCACTGTAAGTGACATGTGTGAATCTAACCTCACTGCAGCTTGCCTGGGTCAGTGTTGTGTTCCAAATGGCCAGCACAGGCCCTGCCATTGGATGAAAGTCTCCCAAGACAATAAAAAAGGCAGTTGTGGTGGCCCATAACAAAATTCAGAAAACAAAAGCCATGTAATCCCTTTTTGCTAAAACCAACCAAAATAAACCCACAGTGTGCAATCTTTTGAGTTCTCCAGAACGCTTTCTCACTTGAGGAAGCGGAGGAGCATGCAGTCCTATTGTGGCCTTCGGAATGGAAAACTAGTTCAATGAATATTGTTCACTGCAGTCATTTGCTAAGCTACACTATAGGGCTTGCAAAGTAATTTTTATAGTGCATTAGTCAGCTTTAGCTGTATCCATGCATTGTTGGAGATTGTGTTATTGTTGCACTATGGCAATCATTCGCCACCAGGTTGACTTGGCTGCCAAAAAAAATTATCCAGTTAATATAGTGCAGTGATAGCACAACATCCACTAATGTATGCATAGAGCTGCCGGTGTCTTTTTAAAAGCCAAAAGGATTAGTAATAACCACAACTTCCAGTTAATTGCCAGAATTGCAGGACGATGAAGCAAAAGGAAATTACTCCTAAACTGTGGACGTGAAGAGCCACATCTGTAGCTCCAGAAGTATGGTGCAAATTGCTCACCTCATTGGTTTCTTTTGTGCAAATTGCTCTGTTCAGTTTGGGCTGAGGAATCTGTCTCTCAGTTGGTGAAAGAGAGGAGCCAGCTCCACAACCTGCATGCCATTCCCCGCTGGACTCAGCATCAGGTGATTCAGCTGTGAGTCTGAACATATTTTGACAGTAGCTCTGTTCACAAGTTTGTTGCTGTTCAGTCGCACAGTCGAGTCCGACTCTTCGCGACCCCATGGACCAGATTACGCCAGGCCCTCCTGTCTTCCGCTGTTCGCTGAAGTTTGCTCCATTTCATGTTCGTTGCATCGATGACACTGTCTAACCATCTCATCCTTTGTCTTCCCCTTCTTCTTTGACCTTCAATCTTTCCCAGCATCAGGGTCTTCTCCAGTGAATGCTCCCTTCTCATTTGGTGGCCAAAGTATTTGAGCTTCAGCTTCAGGATCTGGCCTTCCAGGGAACAATCAGGGTTGATTTCTTTTAGGATTGACTCACTTGATCTCCTTGCAGTTCAAGGGACTCTCAAGAGTCTTCTCCAGCACCATAGTTCAAAAGAATCTATTCTTCAGCGCTCGGCCTTCCTTATAGTCCAACTCTCGCAGCCATACACTACTACGGGGAATACCATTGCTTTGACCACGCGGACTTTTGTTGGCAAGGTGATGTCTCTGCTTTGTATCATGCTGTTTAGGTTTGCCATTGCTTTCCTCCCAAGGAGCAGGCGTCTTTTAATTTCATGGCTGCAGTCACCATCTGCAGTGAGCTGGGATCCTAGGAACATGAAGTCTGTCACTGCTTCTACGACTTCCCCTTCTATTTGCCAAGGAGTGATGGGACCAGATGCCATGATCTTAGTTTTTTTGATGTTGAGCTTCAAGCCCACTTTTGCGCTATCCTCTTTCACCCTGAGCAAGAGGCTCTTTAGGTCCTCTTCACTTTCTGCCATCAGAGTGGTATCGTCTGCATATCTGAGGTTATTGATCTTTTCCCCAGCAATCTTAACTCCAGCTTGTGATTCATCCAGGCCAGTTCACAAGTTACAGTTCCACAATTACCCACTGAACTTCATATGTGTGGACACATCTGAAACAAAGTCTCGCCAGTCCTTGTCTCACACTACTCAACACTGGCTCTACAATCCTCACCACACACTGTGTAGTCCTGTTCACACATTACAGTGAACACATGTACATCCTGCCCATACATGGGTATATCTGTTAAGTAAGAAAGAGACAACACATGTTCACTTTACAAATGAAACTGGAGACAAGTACCTGGATAAATGTGGGGTTTGTGTCACATGCTCAGCTCTGGGTGCGTTGACTGTAACATGAAAATAACATACATACAAAGAACAATCTAGCGTGCACTGTACAGAGACTGTATGATGGCTCAGTGTAACTTGTGAATAGGGCTGCGCTTAAGAGTTATTCTCATGTTAACACTCCATGCATGGACAACTGAACCAAATATTAGCTTCCACATGGCGCAAAATCACCCATGCAGACAGGAAGGCAAGAGAGAAGGGTAACTTAAAACATACACAGGGAAAGAGGAGTGAGAGAAAATACTATTGTATAGTGGGTTAGACGCATAATGAAACCACGGACAACGACGTAGTGATCAGCATGGTTCGCTATTATACAACACAAGACAAAGTTACCTGGCCAGGAGGCCAACTATATACAAGCAAAGGGGACGCCCCCTGGTGCCATTGGCATGTTTGAATTCCCGCCGCCGTTCCCATTGGTCCCCCTGCGTGGGAGCCAGGAGCCCCAGTCCCATTGTTCCCCGGGACTCAAGCTCAGGCTCCTTCGCTGATGGCCCGTAGTGGTCTGCGGACACAACAAATACAACCAACACTCTGGTGGCAGCTGCCACTGTAGCAACATTATTTTAATCTAATTAGATTCCAGTGGCCAATCAGAAGCCCTTCTGGGCAAGAGCCTGTGTTCCTCTCAGCCAGCACCATGTTGGGGACCCTTGTCTTGAAGGTGCCGCAGAAACTTGTGTTTATATTTGACGCAGTGGACTGACATGGCTGTCATTCTGGGACAAAGTTCTTGGTTATTTTGGCAGCAAGAAGTTTAGGCTTCGGGACCTTGCATGGGCACGATGTCTCATTTACACCTGGCTGCAACCTGTGCTCAGTTTGTATGCTGGAGATCCATAGCCCTTGCAGTCATTGTGCTGGCATGCTAACTGAGCACGCACAGCTGCTTTGCATAGCAGGTAGCTTTTAATCAAGACACTGAGCGCACACAAAGTCCCATGGGGAAGCCCTTTGCTTCCGAAGCATCCTGTTTAAATTGAGCATCCAGAATTTGTATCTAAACTGCTAGTCAAAACAAGGGTATAAAGAAAGCTGAACAGAATCAGGGTGGGGAGAATAAAAGCTTGGATTTGATACTGATCAATGTAAAATTAACCTGCATTGTTTACAAGTTATTCTTATGCAATATTCATGTACTAGTCGAGCAGCTGTTGCTCAGGAGAGATCTTGGAAGTCTTTTTAAAAGAACGGCTTAATAGGCTGTTGTACCTGGAAAAGGAAAATGGTCAACAACAGGGATTACTGGGGAAAGGTATAGAATAACATAGGAAATTACCACCAGCAGCACAGCACACTTAAGGCATTATCCGCATATGAAAATGGAGCAAAAACAGAGCATTTCCTACATGATTCTAATGGTCCTCCGGTGATGAAAAAGGAGAAGTTGTGACTTGCAAGAAAAGGAAATTAAACGTTAACTGGACAGAATGGTCCCCAAAGGTTGATAGATGACAGGAAGTTCAGGACTCTTAATTCTCTAGTGAATGAAGAATATAAGACTCCAAAAAAGCTATAATGGAGGAAGAATAAATAAGTGATTTTTAACTTCTCCCAAAATAACAAGGGGCAGGTCTAAGAGAAATCTTCACCTCAGTTGCTGAGCTTGCGGTAGCAACAAATTCATGTTTAAAATTAGGTGTGCAGAGTACTAATAACTCACAGCATAGTCAGAATTAGTGTTTATGACATTTTAGGTTGCTGTCAATGCTTTGTTCATTGTATATATCAGTGTTTTTCAACCACTGTGCCGTGGCACACTAGTGTGCCGTGAGATATTGTCTGGTGTGCCGTGGGAAAAATTCCAATTTCATCCGTAACATATGAACAATTATAAAATAAAGTATTATTATTTCATAATAAAGTAATTATAAAATAATTTCTTTGTGTTTATTTGATTCCTATTCAAGAGAATTACTTTATATATAGTCAATATAGGCACAGAGTTAATTTTTTTTAACATTTTCTAATGGTGGTGTGCCTCGTGATTTTTTTCATGAAAAAAGTGTGCCTTTGCACAAAAAGGTTGAAAAACACTGGTATATATTATACTCTAGCCCTTTTTCTCTAATTGCATAATCCAGTTCTGAGGCACTGTTGCTCTTATGCATTGGTTTTAATTTGCATAATCTGTTTCAAATCCCAATGAGAAAGGTGGATTACAAATCACAGAAATAAGTAACCTCAATATTGGCTTTATTGTGCCAGAAAAATCACAGCCAGAGGCTGGGGACATATGTAGTCAAAGCCATTTGAGGTTTAACAAGAGAAATTAGTCCTAGGAAAAGACAGTTATAGCAAATCTGTATTCAACATGGGTGTCTGTAAAGTAACACAGCAAACAACATGGTAACATCCTTCCTGGCTCTCTTTTAAACAAAAGATGATCCAGAATATATCAAAACCAGGGATGCAATGCAGGAGGCAATTAGATCCAGTCTGTCACTTGCTTGGCAGATGAAAATGTTCTTTTGAGACAATGACTTAGATCCTGTGAACAAGTTCTGTGTACACTAATCTCTGCCACGAAGGGCACTTCCTCTTCTGCTAAAACTTATACTGTCAACACAGATCACTGAAAACTATTGATTTTGTGCAACTAGCAGTGGAAGAGGATGCATGCTCCATGACAGACTAGCGTGCATGGAACTCATCCAAAGGATCCAAGCCAATATCCTTCCTCCTTCAGATAAGGCTCTTCAAAGAAAGGTTAGCATGCAAGGTCCGCGGAGCGGCTTCAGCACTTTGGTGAAGCTTAGAGGCATCTATTTTTTAAATGATAAATACAGGATCTACTTTCATCAAAGCGAAGAGGCCACTGTAAAGGGCTGCCACACAGAAAAATGTGCCCTGGAAGTCAAGAGAAAGCATGGCTGCGATTTGTCAAATATTGCTCAGTCTCAGCTGGACCACTCTAAAATTGCCTCTTGGAAGATTGTGACAATGAACAAGTGTGCTTTATGTAAGCACCACTGAGTCCATGATTTAATAATGGATCTGGACCATTCCCCTGATCAGACATCTGCTCTGGATTATAAAATGGTGAGGAACTGAACAAAAAGTACTCTGACCCGAATGTCTGAAAAACTTTTGGGCTATCACTGTACATCTGGTGACTATCCACCCACCTTTTGACAGGTCTTCTAGATGTTAAGAGTATTAAGTGCATAGACTGACAAGCCTGGATAACACACAATAGCACAGCAGCCTTCTCCACCATCCCAAGTCAATAAATGAATGAAGCCACCTCATTCTTAGTCAGAATATTGGTCTATCAAGGTCAGGATTGTGTCTCTGACTAGCAGTGGCTCTCCAGGGTCTCAGGTAGAGGTCTATAACATCACCCACTGCTTGATCCTATTAGACTAAGGATGCAGGGTTCATCACTGAACCACAGCCTTAAGAACATAAGAGTAGCCAGTGTGGGATCAGGCCCATGGCCCATCCAGTCCAACATTCTGTCACACAGTGGCCAAAAATACCAGGTGCCACCAGGAGATCCACCAGTGGGGCCAGGACACTAGAAGCCCTCCCACTGTTGCCCCACCACCAAGCACCAAGAATACAGAGTATCACTTGCCCCAGACTGAGAGTTCCTATCTATACCTTGTGGCTAATAGCCACTGATGGACCTCTGCTCCATATGTTTATCTAATTCCCTCTTGAAGCCATCCATACTTGTAGCCACCACCACCACCGATGGCAGTGAATTCCATGTGCTAATGACTCTTCCTTTTATCCGTTCTAACCCGACTGCTCAGCAATTTCATTGAGTGCCCATGAGTTCTTGTACTGTGAGAAAGGAAGAAAAATACTTCTTTCTCTACCTGCTCTGTCCTATGCATAATATTGTAAACCTCAATCATGTTACCTCTCAGTCGTTGTTTCTCCAAGCTAAAGAGCCCCAAGTGCTTTAGCCTTTCTTCATAAGGAAAGTATTCCAACCCTTTTATCATTCTAGTTGCCCTTTCTGCACTTTTCCCAATGCTATTATATCCTTTCTGAGCTGTGGTGACCAGAATCTCACACAGTATTCCAAATAAGGTTGCATCATTGATTTATACAGGGGCATTATGATACTGGCTAATTTATTTTCAATTTCCTTCCTAATAATCCCCAGCACAGTGTTGGGCTTTTTTACTGCAGTCGCATACTGTCTCGACAGTTTCAATGAGTTATCCACTATGACTCCAAGATCTCTCTCTTGGTCATTCTCTGCCAGTTCGGACCCCATAAACGTGTATTTATAGTTAGGATTTTTGGCCCCAAGTGCATCACTTTGCATTTGGCCGCATTGAACCCCATTTGCCACATTGACACCCACTCGCCCATCCTCGACAGATCCCTTTGGAGTGCCTCACAATCCTCCCTGGTTTTCACCACCCTGAGCAATTTAGTGTCATCTGCAAATTTAGCCACTTTGCTGCTTACTGCCAACTCCAAATCATTAATGAACAAGTTAAAAAGCATTGGACTGAGTACCAATCCCTGTGGTATCCCACTGCTTACCACCCTCCACTGTGAAAGTTGCCCATTTATACTCACTCTCTGTTTCCTATTTATTAGCCAGTTTTTGATCCACAAGAGGACTTGTCCTTTTATCCCATAACTACTGAGCTTACTTAGGAGCCTTTGATGAGGAACTTTATCAAAAGCTTTCTGGAGGTCATGGTAAACAATATCTATTGGGTCCCCCCTGTCCACATGTTTGTTCACCCCCTCAAAGAACACTAACAGGTTAATGAGATAAGATCTTCCCTTACAGAATCCAAGCTGAGTCTTCCTCAATAGGTTTTGTTCATCAATGTATCTACTAATTCTTTCCTTAATAATGGTTTCCACCAACTTACCCGGTTATTGACGTTAGACTGACCGGCCTATAATTCCCGGATCTCCTCTGGAACCCTTTTTAAAGATGGGAGTGACATTAGCTACCTTCCAGTCCTCAGGAATGGAGGCAGATTTTAATGAAAGACTGCATATTTTTGTAAGGAGATCCACAAGTTCATATTTGAGTTCTCTCAGAACTCTCGGATGTATGCCATCTGGGCCTGGTGATTTATCAGTTTTTAAGTTGTCTATCAGTCATAGGACCTCCTCTCTCGTCACCTCAATCTGTCTCAGGTCTTTCAACACCCCTCCCGAAATCAGCAGTTCTGGAGTGGGCAAGCACTTCTCTCTTCCACAGTGAAGACAGAGGCAAAAAGTGCATTCAGCTTCTCAGCCTTTTCCCTATCATCCTTCAGTACTCCTTTTATCCCTCGGTCATCCAAGGGCTCCACTGCCTACCTGGCTGGTTTCCTGCTTCTAATGTATTTGAAGAAAGTTTTATTGCTGGTCTTTATGTTTTTTGCAATATGCTCCTCATATTCCCTTTTTGCCTGCCTGATCACAGACTTGCATTTTATTTGCCACAGCCTGTGTTCCCTTTTATCAATCTCAGTGAGGCTAGCTTTCCACCACTTAAAGGAATCCTTCTTACCTCTTACAGCTTCCATTACCTTATTTGTTAACCATGCAGGCCTTTTTCTATACCTGTTTGTGTCTTTTCTAACCTGCGGTATATATTTTATTTGAGCTTCGAGGATTGTAGTTTTAAATAGTCTCCAGCTTCCCCAATGGTTTTGACCCTTTCTACTTTTCCTTTCAGTTTCCTCCACACATGTCCCCTCATTTCAGAGAAGTTACCCCTTTTAAAGTTAAAAGTGGTTGTTTTGGTCTTTTTGGGCAACTCCCTATTTACACAAATGTTGAACTGAATAACATTATGGTCACTGTTCCCAAGTGGTGTAATCACTTTACACCTCTCACCAGGTCTTGGGCGTTACTTAGGACCAAATCCAGGATTGCCTCTCCCTGGTAGGTTCTGTGACCATCTGCTCCATAGCACAGTCATTGAGAGTGTCTAGAAACTCAATCTCTTTTCCCTGACTAGAACACATATTGACCCTATCATTGTGTGGGCAGTTAAATCACCTATTATTTCATCTAGCCGCTTTTCCCAGATGGATCATACTGCAAAGACACATGGCAAAATTGATGGTATGAATATTCTCATCGATATCAGTGATTGCCTCCCTAAAAGCATGGCAAAAATACATGCACTGCCTTCTCCAGATATTATAGATTACTAGTGATAGAAACGGTGAAGGGAAAAAAACCATAAGGAATTCTTACCATGAACTTCAATTTTTTGAAGAGGCCGGAAGGTATTCTAAGAACATAAGAAGAGCCCTGCAGGTTCAGACCAGGAGTCCATCTAGCCCAATATCCTGTATCACACAGTGGTCAACCAGTTCCTCTGGATGGCCAACAACAGGGCATAGAGGCTGAGGCCCCCATCCACCTATTAAAGGAGCAGGCAGGCACCATATCAATTCAAAAATCATTTTATTATTAACATAATCTTCTCATTGAGCCAAGTGGGTGTATAATGCATAAGGAATGTCGGTAAATATTCCATCTGAAGCATCTTTTTACATATTTCCATTGATAAATAAACTCTGAATTCACATAAAAAAGTTAAACTTAAATAACTAATATTTTCTTTTCTTTTAAACAGGCATACATTGGTAAAATATAAATATTCTTGTTCACATCTTTCTTCTAAATAAAGGCAATGACTAGCTACACGTCACAGTTATAAACAACTAAAAACATAAACCTTTCAGTTCATTTGCTGGCCTGGACTACAGTAGAGATGGAAACAGCAAATTTCAATTTTTTTTTTTTAATTTTATTTTGGGCCCAGAGAGGTTCAGCGACAAGAAGAGAACAGGTCTTTGACAGGCTTAGCTAAAAATAGGCTGCTGTGCCACTGAATTTTAACTTGAATTCTATTATTCTAACATTTGGTGTTCAATTCTATTTAGAGTTTTACATAACACTCAGATGTCACCTAACAAAATATGGCACAATACCCATTTGAACAATAGCATCAGGTCTTAAAACTACGATGGGGGCAAAGGTGTAGGCGAGACACAAGTGGTGGTTTGCTGTGTGTATTCCCCCCCCTCCTTTTGGTTAGTCACTTTTCTTCATGGGAACATTTAACACGCCGTAACTTCCATATGTCAGAATCCCTGCAGTAACGAACAGCTTTGCCTGCTTGGCTGCGTGACCTCTCAGCCTGGAGATCTGCCCCTTGGAGTCTGGAGGACAGCTTTACGCCTAATGCTTCCTAACATTCTCACAATCAGCGGAAGCACGATGAATCATCGGTTTGCCGGGCGAGCCTTTCAGAGGACTCGGGGGATGATGGTAAAAGGGACAACGGGGCTGCTGGCTTCGAGCTCCAGCGCTGTCAGGAAACATTCCGTGGCTGCGTCGTCATTGCCCTGGGCCTGCAGAACCACCCCAAGGCCATTCCAAACCTCGTGGGCCGTTGAATTCACCTGGACGGCATCTCTCAGGATCTTCTCAGCCAAGCTGTATCTTCCGAGCTGGTGAAGAATTAGAGCCTGCAAAGGGCAGAAAGAAGAGAAGCAGAAAGAGGTGAAAAGAGATGGCCGTCACAGATCTAACAGCAACAGTGCAAAACACATGGCACAGAAGGCACTACTAATCCACATTGATCAGGCTAGAGAATGGTCTGGGCCTCTCTGGAGCTCCAGAATGGCTGGATTTGTGCACTACTTGTCCATTCTGTGAGAGGAAGAATAGAATCATAGAATCACAGAGCTGGAAGGGGCCATACAGGCCATCTAGTCCAACCCCCTGCTCAGTGCAGGATCAGCCTAGAGAGCATCCCTGACAAGTATTTGTTCAGCTGCTGCTTACAGACTGCCAGTGAGGGGGAGCTCACCACCTCCCTGGGCAGCTGATTCCATGCTGTTGCACAACTCTTACTGTAAAAATGTTTTTCCTAATATCCAGCCAGTACCTTCCTGCCCTTAATTTAAACCCATTATTGCGAGTCCTATCCTCTGCTGCCAACAGTGTCCTCTAAGTGACAGCCCTTCAACCTCCTCTTCTCCTTGAAAAGTTACCTAATAGTTAAAGTTAAAAAGCAAAATATTGAAATTTAAGATCTGAATATTAAGAATGATTTGAATGTACGAGAATATTGGGTGGAAATGTTAACGGGGGCGGAGCATCATGGGAAGCCAGGGGGAGGGGGAGATAAAAATTTGAAAAGGATATGATAAGAACTGTAAACAAAATGTGGAAAATATGTTATTACATATCCGGTAAATAAATTTTCTTTTAAAAAACCTCCTCTTCTCCAGAAGACATCAGATTCTGAGAAAGATGGATTTTGTGCCTTGGCAAATTCTGGTCCAAGGGACAGGTGACAGAATAAAACAGCAGGACAGGGTAGCAGAGACTGTGGGAAACAGGGCTCTGAAGAATCCAGGAGCATCTCTCCTGGCCATTCCAACCCAACTTTCTTTCGGCTTATAAGTGTTTATAAACCTGTACAGTTCCTAAGAACTACTCGTGTGATCTTCTGTTCCAAATAAAATTCACGATCCACAGTCATAGATTTAAGGTAGCTCATTTACAATTTCTAGCTTAGTGAAAATGGACATTAGTCTAGGAATGCCTTCATCAGAGAACCTTAACAAGCAATGGCAACCTGAGGTGAAGCTTAAACATGGAATAGCAACAAGCTTCTTAAGTTCTCCTAGGCCCATTCTTACTGCAGAGAACACCACTATGTGTTTTTAAAAAACGGATTGCAGGCTTCACTGTATGTTCCTGGAGATAACGTGTTCATTCTTTCTTGGCAGGAGCATTATACTCCACTATAAGCACACTGTTAACTCTACTATATTATCCCACTTATAAGCAACTTGGCTGTCAAGAGCTTCATGGGGGCCTGGGAGAAGCAAAGACCGTGTTTTCAGAGAGGCAAAGCCGTAAGTGGAAGCAGAACTCGTTTCCAACAGTCTAATGCATTTTCCGCTGTGAAGGTGCTGCAGTCTCTTTTTTGTTTTTAAAAAGATGTCATGGGAGGCAGCCGTTTCAGCAAAGAGCCTTCCAACGGGGAGAAAGGAGCTGACGTTAGGGCTACTACTACCATTTACACCTACAAGCAATCTTACTAATCACTCTACTAAGATTACTAGCCCACCCGAGCACACAGGGAGAAAGAGATGGGGGAAGAGAACCAGCTTTCTTAAAAACTTCCCAGCCTGGTGGTCCAGAAATAATTCTCATTGCCACAGGCAACAAGGTGAGTGGCTTTTTATAAGCCAGCCATTTGAAAGTAAATAAAAAGTATGTGCACATAGCTGGCAGCTGTAAAACCCCTAGTTTAATACAAGCCATGGCTTCCTGCAAGTCAAGTGTGTGCCTCAATCCTGACATCAGTGGAGACTGTCTGCATGATGACTTGGATTTCTGACATGGGATGCTCTACAAGTCGGACAGTGGGAAAGACCTAAGCAATTCCCCCAACCCACACAGTGGCCTGAATGATACATAACCCTGAGCCCCGTGTGACTCAGTGCATGAAAATGGCTCCCATCCAACTGCTTGTGAAGGATACAAAAATCAGGACACTGATTTTATTTGCATGTGTCAAGAACCTAGAATTCCGTTAGTTAAAAAAATGCTGTGGCTTCAGGAAGCAGCTCTGAAATTAAAACAGCAAACACACTCAGAGCCAGTACATGCTTGTTTGTACTCGATGTTCTGGGACAATTTTGGAGGCTCAGTGGAAGGGCATCTGCTTGGCATGCAGGAAGCCTCAGGTTCAGTCACCAACACCTCCAGTTAAAATGATCAGGTAGGAGGTGATGTGAAAGACCTGTGCCAGAGATCTTGGGGAACTGATGCCAGTAATGGTAGACCATGCTGACTCTGCCAGAGAAATGGTCTGACTCAATATAGGTCACAGTCATGTGCTCAATCTCATTTTAGCCAGAGCAGGAATGGATGGCACCACTGTTACTGCACATGTGCACACAGCTCTACCTAAGGTAATCAGATGTTCCCACACAGCTGTTCCATATGTATGTGCAGAACTAAAGTTCGCACTCATTCCCTGCTGCTCTATATACCCAAGGAAGACTAATAAAAGACCTTGGGAGAAAAGCAGACTTTCCCCCCTTAACATTTGCTACTATAAACAATGTGTACTTCAACACAGAAACACTTGAGTGGTATTCAAGTGCAATTATCAGACCAAACTAAACACCACACGGAGATGGCATTTCCCAATCTGTTTATTTGTACCAATGGGTGGAATGTACTTTAATATCCACTTGTATAAATGTTGATCGATATAAATAAAAGCCATGACCTGAATAACCAGGCTAGCCTGACCTTGTCAGATCTCAGAAGCTAAGCAGGGTCAACATTGGTCAGTATTTGGATGGGAGGCCCCTAAGGAGTACCAGGGTTGCTCCACAAGGAAGGCGATGGCAAACCAACCCTGAATGTCTCTTGCCTTGAAAACCCTATAATGTCGGCATAAGTCAACTGTGACTTGATGGCGACCTCCCCCCTAATTATATATATATATACAGGGGTCTTTTGGGGGGGGAGCGCACCGGAGCACAGCACCGGGAGCTCAGGAGCCAAGCCCCGCCCCGAGCCGGCATCCCGGGGAGTCTTTCAGGCAGCTGAATGTCAATTTCAGCTCCATTATATCCTATGGGCCATTGAAGTCAATGGTGAAAACATAGGGTATATTTTGGGGGGCTGGAGGGGAGGGGTTTGAGGGAGAGGCTCCAAACTCACAGGGTAGCTGATGGAGCCTCTCCCCAAGATACCCATCAAGTTTCAAGAACATTAGATCAGGGGGTCCAATTCTATGGGCCCCTAAACAGGTTGCCCCTATTCCCTCCATTGTTCTCTATGGTGGGGAAAAAGTAACTTGAGAACAATGGAGGGAATAGGGGCAGCCTGTTTGGGGGCCCATAGAATTGGAGCCCCAGGTCCAATGTTCTTGAAACTTGGTGAGTATCTTGGGGAGAGGCTCCATCAGCTACCCTGTGAGTTTGGAGCCTCTCCCTCAAACCCCCTCCCCTCCAGCCCCCAGAATATACCCTATGTTTTCACCATTGACTTCAATGGCCCATAGGATATAATGGGGCCGAATTGCCACCAAATTTCTTTCATTCCCTCCTTTCTTTCTCTCTTTTTCCTCTTTCCCTCCTTCTTCTCGTCTCTCTTTCTTTCTTTCCCACCTTCTTCTCTTCTCTTTTTCCTCCTTTCCCTGTTTCCCTCCTTCTTCCCTCTCTTTCTTTCCCTCCCCTTTCCTTCTCTTTGTTTCCCTCTTTCCTTCTCTCTACTCTCACTCTTTCCTTCCCTCTTTCCTCCTTCTGTGGCCCAACTCTCGTGAGAAGGAGTTTAAACTTTAAACCCCTTCTCTCTTAGCTCCCCCACCCAGACCAGCTGGGGAAGGGAAGGTGAGGCTTTTGAAGATGCCTCCCCCCTTTTGCTTCCCCTTGTGACATCACTTCCGGTGATGCCAGGGGGTGTGGCATATGTGAATAGCCTAATAGCTCATTAGCATACCATATGCTAATGAGCTCCTGCAGCTGTTTTTCTACAAAAAGACCCCTGTATATATATAAAACATCATGCAAGCAAGGAGAGTTAAACGCTGCTCTTTCCTCTGCTTAACTTGCTGTACTTTGGTGCTTTCAGCTTTCCGTACAGCTTAGCTAAGATCTAAAAGTCCTTAAAGTGACAAGAAGTAGCAAAGTATCACAGGAGGGGGAGAAGAGGCGCCCTTAGTCTCATGCCCTGCTTTTGTTAAAAACCAACCAACTCAAACCCACCCATCTTTTAAATGTGTTGGGCACATGTACATGTGGATCACCCCCCCCCCCACTATCATGTCTAGCTTGGCACATGAAAATGCACATTTTCAATTATATGCTAGGCAAAATCAATTATTATATGACCCTTTGAGGTAAGTAGAAGGACACTCTTCAAAACACAATGTAAAGAGGAAAGGGCTTATTAAATGTAGGAAAGACAAGCTTTTAAAATTCCTTCAAGCTTTAGGAACCGGAAGCAGGAGACACCTGAGTCCACTGAGGACTCCTATTTCCAGTTACAAGAAAGAGAATTAACCTCTCTGAGACAGCAAACAGAACCACAAATGATAAGAACCACAACTATAAAGCTACATTATTTACCTCTGTAAATATAAATCCAAATTAATTACTACCTGAATGCCTCTTTACACACAGAACAAGCTGAAAAAATCCCCATAGAGATGACATTTCCCATTCTGTTTATCTTTCTGAATAGGCAGAATGTACTTTCAGCGGGCTAAACATGTTATGCAAAGTGTGTCTTTAAAGGAGCCAGATAATTTTGTTTCAGCCGGCAGCTGCAGCTCGACCATCAATACATTTTGTTTAACCTTCAGAATATAGCCACAGTGATAGCTAATCGCTCCAAAATTCTCATTTTCATAGATAAAGTGATGCTACATTTCAAATGACCTCTTTTAACAGTAGCTATTACCTTACATTAGTCGCCTGGATTCTGGTTGCCATTAATCAAATAACTTTTTAGCATTTTAAAAGAACATACATTTCATCATTCACTTCCCATATCAAACAGCCGCAGACAAAATGAAGGGATCTTACTGCACCACATGTTAAGGTGAGCTGGTGTGATGTAGTGATTAGACTGTCGAATTAGACCGTTTGATCTGGGAGACCCAAATTGAAATCCCCCCTCTACGATAAAGCTCACTGGGTGACCTTGGGCCAGTCACTCTCTCTCAGCCCAATCTACCTCACAGGGCTGTCATGATGGAAGAAGGGAAAACTATGTATACCTCCCTGGTATTGCCTTGGAGGAATGGCAGGACAAAAATGTACACACATGCAACTTTATGAGGCAAAAACCTGCTGTTAAGGCAGTTAATGGAGTTAGCGGCAAGGACTACCAAACCATGGTTTGGCGCTAACAGAATGAGCTCTGTGTTCCTTCTCTTGCACATCTGGAGTCAATTAGTGTTTTCTGGTTTTGCGTAAACATATAGCTGCCTTTACATCCGAACCAGAAAGCTATGGTTTGTGCTTCCCATCCAAACCAGGATTGCAAGCCAGCTGCAAACCGTGACCTGCTTCTGATTTAACAGCAAACTGCAGGCTGTGGAAGGTCAGTAGTTCAGCAGTTCGAGACCCGGGTGCCGCATGATGGGGTGAGCTCCTGTCTCTAGTTCCAGCTCCTGCCAACCTAGCAGTTCGAAAGCAAGAAATTGCAAGTAGATAAATAGGTACCACTTCGGTGGGAAGGTAACAGCGTTCCGTGCACCTTGGTGTTTAGTCATGCCGGCCACATGACAACGGAAACGTCTTCGGACAGCGCTGGCTCTTCGGCTTTGAAACGGAGATGAGCACCGCAACCCTAGAGTCGGATTCGACTGGCTTTCGAGCAAGGGAACCTTTACCTTTACCTATAGACTGCACTAAAGCAGATCTGATTAAATTATTGGGACAGAGGAAGCAGAGCAGAGGGGTTAATTCTCATAGTGCAAAAAGCCAGGGCTTGGCATAGCATGTGCACTGACCCCACTAAGAAATCAGATTAATGCCCTATACACAAGTGTTGCCATGGGTATTGGATGTTTAATCACGTGTTTTTAAAAATGATACTGGATGGCTTGCTGCAAACACAGGAGTAGTAAGGCCGATCTACCATCAGGATCCATTCCTGGGAAACAGTCCTGTCTACAAAGCTACTTCAGAAAGTTACTCTTGTTCAGCCTGACCACTCCCAAAGGGTCAACATCTGCCTTGAGTATTCAAAGCAGATTACAAATGCTGTAAATAACTCAATTATTCTAAGGTCAGAGAAGAAAAGTCATTTGTTCCCTCCTCTACGCATGGGTATTGTGTACATCCAACGGACAGGTCTGTTCCCTTAGAAATGGTATTACTGAACAACATACAGATATTTTGTGTATCTCAAACGTACTGTTTTCTCCCCTTTCCTTTTCTTTCGGTCAGTTTTGCTCTGAAGAGACATGGGCATAAATGTATATATTTGGGTTATACAAAATCAATGGTAAAATAAAATCAATTCAACTTGTACAACCCAACTACACAGAAACACAAAAGAACTACCATCCTCCTCAGTGCTGTTACCAGTAGAATATATTCTGTCTGTTGCGCATCATCGATTGCAAAGTTGAGCCCGCTTTAAGTATTCATCACAATATCTAAGGCTGACAAGCTTTGCTTAAAAATAGCATCCATAGGTTAGACCCAAAGGTGGAAAAACGTTTCTGGTCATCAGCAATTCTGTGCATCAGCAATTTCCACAGATTTCCCTCTCAAGCTGCAGCCTCCCATACCACGACTCATCTTACTATTCTTGAGCATTCCCTGAACCTCAGGAGGAGATTGGCAGGTGGTGTGTGTGTGGGGGAGGGGTCGACAGAAGTCATGGGGATCCATTCTGCCAGCATGTGATTTGTGCTTCTTTAGATCCAATCCCACATTTGCTATCACTTTTCCAAACAATGAGTCACAAATTAGAATTATAAAAAGAAGGATATTTCAGTGTTGCCAGTTTCATAGAGAAGTACATAGTCTATATGCAGAATGTACAGCATCTTAGCACATACTTTTTCTTCCTTTACTAATAAAGATTCGTAGAGGTTTTAAATTTGGTGGAGGAAAGTGGAAGGGATAGGTTAAAAGTATAACCACAAATGAGTCAATGATTCCAGCCATCTCCTTCCCCCCATAGGTTTTATTGTCACTCTAGCAGATTAATTTGTAGCGGGCACCATGCCTAGTTCTTTGAAGGAAGCATGAAATGATACAGGAAACTATTAGTTCAGTCCTTCAGAGACAAGAGCACATGTAACATTTAATCTGCTTATTGTAATCAGGCGCCTTGTACAAGTGAGATAGAATCTTAAAGACACGCCGAGGTTGGAAACTCTGGCTCAACTAAAATGGTACGCAGCAAAATAAATGGACAAGAATTAGAGAAAAGGCCTATTGTTATCCCCAAATTGTTTTAGAATGCAAACATTTCCTGATATACTAGCTCCTTGCTTTTAGTCAATCTAGACTGAAATCCATTATAATAACCCTATTACAATACAAATACAAGACAAGTTCACCTAACAGGAATTTAATTTTTCACATTTTTAATATTATCTTGGCCTTATCTAGTTTGCCTATGATCTTCAAGGACCCCAACTAAAGCCTATGGCAGGGGTGTCAAACTCATGAAGGCCAGATCTGACATAAATGAGACCTTGCTGGGCCGGGCCATGTGTGTCATAAAATGTAATGCCAGGTAACTAAGATACAAACTTCATAAAGGACAGAGACAAACACAACTAAAGGTTTTTAAAACTTTAAATAAAACATGCTTAAAACACTAACACTCCTGCAAATATTTTGTCTATTTAACAGTGTCTGATAACTGACACCTCTTGCTCTGAATTATTGCATCAAAATGTCTGTGCTGTTGAAATCTTGAGTATGCTGTTCAAGTGTGTATCTGTAAGCTGCAAACCTACAGTGATGCAGCAGCAGCAGCAGAACTGGAAGAAGAAGCAGAAGACAGCCAGTTCCACTGTGGGCCTGACAGAATCCCTCCGTGGGCCTGATCCAGCCCCTGGGCTGCACGTTTGACACCCCTGGCCTACGACAACACTACAGTTTATCCAAATGGTTCTGGTTCTCCAAACACTCTAGTTGTTTACATCTGATTATGAATGAACTAACTTCAAAGGCTAATCAAAGAGTTCTTCAAGAAATTTTAGAATTCTGAAGGCTTATTTTTAGAGTTTAAACCATCCAAATTACTGAAAGCGTCTTGGTGTTTTCAAGAGTATCAATTTGAAATGTGAAGAGTTTTCAACGCAACTCTGGAGAACTGGCTTCTTAAAGCCAAGGGGACAAAATCAAAAAAGAAAAAGAAAAAAAAGGAAAGAAACACAGCAAGCTTTTCAACAGGGTTGGCATTTTGATGAACTGACCCATCCAATATTGTCAATTGACCAGTAAACTGACCACTTACAATCTGATCATGGTAAGATGTTGTTGAACAATCCATGAAGCCTAAGGATTGCTTTGCGAGTGGCAGCGTACCTTTAAAGCAAAACTGACTTTTTAAAAATAAATATTCACTTTAGTTTGCCTTGTTTTGATTTTAATTCAGTTTTGTTTTGTTTTTTTAAAAAATGCAGAATCATCTTACCTGATACTGTGAAAAGTCACAGTTCACCACAATTTTTGAAAGCAATTTTCAGTTTTTCACAATGACAATTAACTATTTTGTTTTTGTAATGCGTACAACTAGCAAACCTGCTGCGGTTTAAATGATCTCTCTCTTTTGTTCTAATAAAGTTAAATACTTCAATAAAAAAATACTTGGCAAATATTTACTGGCCAATTGACCATCTTGTTTTTTGATGTTAAATGCCCAACTCTGCTTTTAAAGTATTATTATTGAAAGTCTACAGAATAAACTAGTTCAATTGTGTGCAATTCAGTTGCTCACTCATTCATTAAAGCATACAGTAGAATACTGTTTGATCTCAGCGTATGTGTTCTTTATGCTATTGTTTGCTTTGCATGTCTGTTCCTGCCCTTTTGCTTGGGTTTCCAACCTCTAGAACACCACGTAAATACAGCTGCATCATTCTGGATACGACCAAGTTTCCAATCCTCATTTGTTAAATTTCCACTGCTCAAACAAACCTCTAGGGTATCAAATTACTTCCTTCTGCTGCAAAACGCTCCTTCCTGATGGAAAATGTTCTTTTGTGTGGCAAAAGAGTTTTAAAAGTTCAGCATTAGCACTGCTACTTTATTTACTGAGGTTTATAACTGCTATAGAACTTCCAGCATCTTGTCTGCATTGACTCAGTCCTCCAAGGATAAAACCACCCAAGGGCTGGATCCAATGTACCATAACTGGAACAGGCGTGTAGAAGAAACCTCTGTCCTTTCTCTTTTTTTTCCCTGTAACTCCTGGAAAGGTGCTCTTCCAGGTTGGGGGACTCTTGGGAACAAAGTGGGATGCTGCACAGAGGGCTGCAGCTCAGTGGAAAATAGTCCAAAATTGCCCCTTTTGTCTCTTGCATTAACTCTTTCATGAAAAATTCATGTACAGGGGAAGGGTTCTGTCAATCCCCTTTTCTGGCTTAAGCTCTCTGCAACACATCCTCACTATTGCAAACAGTTTTTTGGTGGCATGGGGTGGAGATACTTGTACATATACATCCATTGGCTCCAACCCTAAGTTTCAACGCAGTGGGTTTTAGTCAAGCCTTATTGTCCCTTAACAGTGCACACACCACACCAGCCCCCTCGTTCAGAGTGTTTCATAAGCTCTTCACAGTTCAGCAAGTGTGGTGCTGCCACCACTGCCATGGTTAAAAGGGGTGCGTGCATGTAATGGCCTTCACTGGATTACATTTGGATTCGTAGAGCAAAATAAAGCACGAGGCCCACACTGTCGATCACCCTTGAGCTCCACTTCCATTTAAATCTTAGCATTTCTCTCACTGAGGGTCATTTGCTCCCACACAACTCGGCTGCAAGCAGCCTAATTCAAATGTATTTCTGTGACCTTCTGAGCTAGACATTCACTCTTAAAAAGAAGACTGAGATTTTCAAAAATCCATGGCTGCTTCCACACCAGGGTGATTTTCTGTGGTAGTCTGGTGGCTGATGCAATTCTGGGTGAAACTGCCATCACAACAGTGATTCAAGACAGCCCAGGGTAATCCGTTTTCTCTTCATTTTTAGCAGTGGTTTCCCTTCCATATCTGATATGCATTAAAGATCCCACCCCCCAGTGTTCTCACATGACCCTCAGAAGCAATGTTCCTTCTAAGCTGAGCTAGTGTGAGCTAGCTCACAGTTTTTTAGCCTCCAGCTCACACATTTTTGTCTTAGCTCAGGAAGGATGGCTCCAGAACAAACTAATTCATGCAGTAGCCAAATCGCTCCCCCACAACTTTAATGCCAGTAGCTCACAAAGTAGACTTTTTGCTCACATGACTCAACAGCTTAAGAGGGAGCATTGCTCAGGAGTCTCCATCCACCCTGGGTTTTTTTTTGAGGAGCATGGATAATGCAGCACTGCATAGAAATAACACAGTACCTATTTAAAAGCCATCCAAATATTTACAGGCACATCTGATGACCTCCCCCACCCCCCAAAAAAGGCAGGCTGAGCTATGTGTGATTCTCTTCTGTTTTTAAAAGAATTAGCCTGGGTCACGCTGAATAGGAATAATGCAATACATTTAGCAACCTTTTTTAAAAAAAAACCCAACTCCTTGTAGTTGCAGAGCCTCTGACCATTCCCTCCCCTATGTTGAAAAGGCAGGTGATTCTGTTCTGTTACATCAAACTGGGTAACCATGTCTGTCTGTAGAAGGAGAAGAGCATAAGAGTTCAGCAGCACCTTAAAGACTAACAAAACTTTTGGTAGGGTATGAGCTTTCCTGAGTCACTGCTCACTACTGATCCATTATGCTAACCATTGCCAGGGATTAGACCGTGGAGAGTATCAACAAATTAAGGAGTAATTGACAAGTAATTGACTAGCTTCTCACCTAGGTCCCACAACTGCACTGTTTCCCCTTCAGATACAAGAAACTGTTCAAAGATAAGAGTCCTGCCCAGGAAATACCAAATTTTCACAGGTTTAAACTAAGGCAGGTTTTTTTCATGTGGAAAGAACAGGCTAGGGACAGTCTGTGCACAAATATATGGCAAAATCATGTGGAAACATGAGAAAACTTCTCACCAGTCAGGTGGCTGAAATGTGAGAAATCCTTTGTGTGGAAGCATCCCAGCTCTGCCAAAGGCCACAATCTGAATAACAGCAGAACATCCCACCTAACCCTTGTCGGTAATGCTACCCAATACCCCATTGTACCTTTCCAGTATATAATATTTTTGAAGTTTTTTATTGCTTGAGATCAATGCTCAAGAGTATTGAGATCAATCCTTCCCAATTTAGTATTGTCTGCAATTTTAATCACCTCAGCCAGCAAGGCAGTGGCGTTCATTCCTCCACAGCTCACTATTGGCACCAAATAAACCTTAGGTGGTGGTGGCCGTAGTAGTGTTAGAAGCTACTGTATCACTCCCAAGGAAGCAGCCTTAGAAACACATTTCCACAACTGCAGTTTTACAGACGTCCTGCTGAAAGAGGTATTTCCCCATCCCCCCAAAACACATTTTGAGCGGCAGCTGTCACTTTGTTGGAATATGGATCAAATTCCAAAAAAAGCAGAAGCCAAAACAGTAGGCTACACAAAATCAAAAATGAGTTTACTTACAATCCCTCTGAACACTGGTGGCAGGCAAGACAGGGGGGTAGCAAATCATACTTGTATATGATCTGTTAACTGTTTACCCCCTCTTGCTCTGTCTCCTTAAAGCTAATTTCCCCAACTAATTAGAAGACTGCCTCTTTGAGTAACATAACTACTGAACATATAAACTAAACTATTAACTGGTGGCTGGTGGGCTCTTGGGTTGAATGAAGGACCGTTCTTCATTGGGGAAGGGCTGTGACTCAGTGGAACAGCCTCTTCTTTGCATGCAGAAGGTTCCAGTTTCAATTCCAAGCATCCAGGCACAGAGTTAAAAGGACCAGGCAGCAGGTAATATGAAAGAGCTCTGCCTGAGACCTTGGAGAGCCGCTGGCCTTGATGGTCTGATTCAGTATAAGGCAGCTTCATGTGCGTTCATCATGTGTGTTCCTCAGTGTAATTATAAGGGAGTGGATCCAATCATTCTCAAAGTAGCCTTCCACCAGCCTAAGTAGCCTTCCTCCAACTTAAGTGGCTCTTCCTTCAATGAAAGCTACTTAAGTTGGAGAAAGACTGAAGGAAAACTTCAAAGTTGAGCCCAAAGATTAAGGTGGATTTATATGTTTTAACTAATAAATGAACTTTGCTCAGTGGAGTGCTAGGGCACGATCCACCCCAATGTCAGTAAGAGTATAGCATTCTAATAGCACAACTCTAAGAACACTTTCCTGGGAGTAACTCCCATTGAACAGAGCATAGTAGAAGTTAGAGTTGACCTGCTTAGGATTGCTCTGTGTATCTATGAAATAAGCTATACATTGTTAAACTCATAATGACACAGCAGCCTCTATTTTCATCCACTATGACGAGAGTTCTTATTAATTTGGAGTAAGAAGCAAACCTTCCAAAGCAGAAGCAAACCTTTTGATCCAACCTAAGTCCGAATTTTCTGCTCCCCAATTTCAAACACCTCCTACTTACCCTACTCAATTTTTAAATATATGAATAGGTGGTATACAACACTTAAAAGCACTTTACTTAATATGTACCTTTGTATGAATCCAACTGATTAGCTACTTTGAATCAACAGCATCTAAAGCTACATGAATCATCACGGTTAGGGCAACAAAAGCCATTTATTGACAATGCTGGTCATCAAAGGCTTTCTTTTAAGGAACGACCAATTTTTAGGCAAAGGAGCACAGAGAAGCTATTTCAAGAGACTTTAATCTAGAAATGTACAGAAAGAAAAATATAAACAATACTTTACTGCATTTATACCCTCCCTTCCTTTTGAAGTACACAGGGCAGGGCTTGAACCATAAAGAAAAAAATCTGACACAGATGATTCATTCTTCTTATAAATTTCATTAAACATGTAAACAAGCAACCTGTGAACATCATCATACAATTTTCCATGATATCAAAACCTGCCCTTCCAATAGTTATGCCATCTTGCAATGCTGGATAGCCATTTTCCAATCCAATCCAACTGCCATTTTGGTGATGTTTCCATTACTAATACTTGAAGCTGCCTTCTAATAAGTCAGACTATTGGTCTATCAAGGTCAGTTCTGACTGCTTTGGCTGGCATCAGCTCTCCAGCATCTCAGATGGAGGTCCTTTGCACCACCTCCTGCCTGGTCCTTTTGACTGGAAATGCTGGGATTGAACCTGAGAACTGTATGCACAACAGATGCTCCACCACTGGTGATAACTGAACATATTGGCATCAAGAAGAGAATCCCCATATTTCACTAAATTAAGATGGCGGGAGGAGGGGGGGGTTAACAAAATTCTGAAGGCACTTCCCATCAGGCAAAAGGGAAGCAGCCTGAATAAGCCAACACTGCACTCAGCCTGAATGCATTTCCCAGCATGGCATCAGGGAAGCCGCCTGAATAAACTCTACTCAGCCTAAAGGTACTTCCTAGCATAAAAAAAGGAAGCAGGCTGAATAGTTCTACGTGGAAGTGAAGTAGTCCCTTCCCCAGTCAAAAATGCAGGTGATGCTCAACAATTAGCTATGATAACACACCCTTAACACACGGAACAAGTTGGCTATCCTCTCTACCTTAAGCCTATTGTTGCCTCAGGATGCAACCTTTAGTTTGTATCAGGTTCTCTGTCCACCCTTTTGACCAGCAGGTGACTGGTTTATTCTAGTCACTTACCCTCAAGCCTTTGGGGGGTCATTTTTGCCCCTATAATTTTCCTGCCTCGGCAGTCAGAAATCAAATTGGCCAGTAAGATTCAAAACTTTTTGGCTCCAAACCAACCCCAGCTTTGAAGCCCACTTGCTGTTCACCTCCAACATTTTCACAGTATAAATATGCCCCTCAAACCCCAGAACTCTTCAGCAGCCATTCCCCTGAGCTGCCTCTGCTGTTCCTGTGTAGCTTAAACACTGGACTTCTTAGAGATCTGAAATCTGCCTCAGTCTCTGTCCTGCTTCTCCCTCCTTCACTTTCTACCCAGGACCTCCTCACCGGTCTGGAGAGACTTGTATGTTTTCATTTGTCCCCCTTTATTGTGTGCTTTTGGAGCTGTGGTGGCTCAAGTGGTTAAGATGCTGAACTGCAGGCTGTGGAAGGTCAGTAGTTCAGCAGTTCGAGACCCGGGTGCCGCATGACGGGGTGAGCTCCTGTCTCTAGTTCCAGCTCCTGCCAACCTAGCAGTTCGAAAGCAAGAAATTGCAAGTAGATAAATAGGTACCACTTCGGTGGGAAGGTAACAGCGTTCTGTGCGCCTTGGTGTTTAGTCATGCCGGCCACATGACCACAGAAATGTCTTCGGACAGCGCTGGCTCTTCGGCTTTGAAACGGAGATGAGCACCGCAACCCTAGAGTCGGATTCGACTGGCTTTCGAGCAAGGGAACCTTTACCTTTACTATTGTGTGCTTTTGCTGCTTGAGCACTAGGTTGTCTAGAGTTAGGTTTTACTGTATCTGTATGCAGTTGCCTGAGCGTGTGAGTGTGCAGGTCTCTGAGTGCTTCTGCTTTTCTTGATCTATTTTTTGAAATAAATATTTAGACTTCGATTCTATTTTCAGCCTGCTTTATTTCTGGGAACCTCCCTATTCCCATAGGGAAGTGCTCCCACCAAATTCTGGATCTTAGTATACACAGACAATGGTCCCTAATTTAATTTTACTCGAATATACATGAGTGTGTTCTCTTAACGCACGAGGGGGACGCCCCAAGTGTTGGGGTTCACACACCTGTAGGCCATCTGGGTGAGCCACGGCCTCTTTGTATCACCGCTGAAGCCTAGATTTTTAAATGTTTTCATGAAGTACGTTGCCCGTAAAAGTGATGCCAAGAAGTACTATTTTCATTTCCAATTGTATTTATTTGGTGACAGGATAATAATCTCATGACTCATAGCAATTTAAGTTACATGATTATTCATGGGCACTGAGTGCCAACTAGACTGACTAATGTTTCATCTAATTTCTACTACTACCTTTACAAAAATAATGTCAATCTTTATAAGACTTTTTTTAAAAAACTTAATCCTTGAAGGGCTAGTGCAGTGGTATGAAACTGAAGAGTACAATCCTAAGCAGAGTTGCACTGTTCTAAATCCGCTGAAGTCAATGCTCTTAGAAGGAGGTAACTTTGCCTAAAAAGTCAAGTAAAAGGAAAAGGTTTCCCTAGCTTGAAAGCCAGTTGAATCTGACTCTAGGGGGCGGTGCTCATCTCTGTTTCCAAGCTGAAGAGCCAGTGCTGTCTGAAGACTTTTCCGTGGTCATGTGGCCAGCATGACTAAACACCAAGGCGCACAGAATGCTGCTACCTTCCACCAAAGCAGTACCTATTTATCTACTTGCAATTTCTTGCTTTCAAACTGCTAGGTTGGCAGGAGCTGGGGCCAGAGACGGGAGCTCACTCCATTATGTGGCACTAGGGTCTTGGATTATATTATTAACTCCCCTCCCACATACACAGAGTTTTGCCTTCATTTATTTCAATATTTCTCTGCAATCAGGAAAGCAATCTTTTTTCTTTTTTTTTAAGGGATGGGGGTGCTTAAAATGCCCAAACTGTTTTGGGGCCTACATCAACCTGCATGTAGCCTATTCGTCGTTCTAATGGAATATACTAACTTTGTTGAGCATATAAACAACTCAGCCTTCTATAGATTTACTTATGGAAAGCAATTTTGTTATTAAAAGGTATTAACAATTAGCAGATAAAAACTTGGACTACGTAATTATAATCTAAGAAACAAGGACTACTCCTTGGAAAAACTATTTGGAGTTCTTGCACTATTATTGTTTAGTTAGACATAAAACTTTCAAGCTTTGATAAGATCTGGCTAGTCTAGGCTATTCAAGCATCAGGAACAAGGCCTTAATACCCACTAAAAGGCATGAAGAAGCCAATATTCTGGACTCCTCTAGCACAGTAGCTCATAAACAATACTACGAGGATGACAGAATACCTGATTCAAAGAAGATGTATGATGGAGGTGATGAAGGTCTATGCAACTACCACAGTTTTTCAGAGGCGGGGGAAAGGGTGTAGCCAGCTAAGAAAATTATACTTCCGATTAACCGCTATTTAGGTAAAACTGCAGCTTACCCAGCCCTCAAGGTTCATGTTGGTTAGCAGCAATATATCCTAATCTCATTCAGCTTCACATCTTCATTCCCAATTTCACGGCAAAGTAGACAGCTCACTTCCACATTAATATCACGACATTAAATTGCTTTAAGCAACCTTGGATGGGACAGGCACTCACTGAATTAAACAGAGTTTTATGGGGAACAAATATATTATCAAGCTAAACACACATAATGTGCACATTTATTAGTCAAGCTAAAGTAAAGGTTTTAAAAAAAATACACTAGTTACTCCCTGTCCCCACTCAGATTGCCCTTGACAATTTATTTCACTGGTCAGCAGAATCCTCCAGCAGAGGGAAGAAGAGATACAGAGAAGAAGCTCTGCACTAACAAAAGCAGTTGTGCTCTCTGAGATTAGTGTGTTAAAAAAAATCCCAATGCAACATTCCTCTCAGCAAAAAAAGAATGTCCGCTTCATTAGAACTCTATGAAGAAAAGCTGTTGTTAGTAGCACTGCTTTCCTAGCCATTACCTGTATCAAAGAAATCGCAACTCTTAAACTTGAAGACAAAAAAAAATCATTACAAGGAAACACAATTACAAATGACTGGGCATCAGGTACTTCCTACAACCAAAGGCATTCAAGGAACAGGCATAGGAAAGGTAGCCATATACATCAGGTACCACGCATCTTTGGGTTAGGGTTTCTATTAATGAAGTTACACACTAAATAAAATCAGTGGGGTCCTAAATTACAAAGCCCACAAAAGACTGAGGGGGAAAAAAAACTTTTGGCCTGGCTATTCTTGACAACTGCTGGTACCATCCTAAGCAGACCTTTCTAAGTCGATTGAAGTCAATGGCCTCAGAAAGGCGTAACTCGCCTCAGGATGGCACTGTGCAGTTGGCAGCGAACACAGATACTGGCTTTCTGAGGAGAGGAGTCTCCCAAGAGTACATTACCTCAAAAGCCTCATGGTCTTTTACACCCCTGCCTTCCAGGCACAAAGTGACCTATTAAAGAACCACTGAGCTGAATTCTTTGTGTGTGTGTGTGCATAAATACACATACATATACACATGACCTGGAGGTCATGCCAACTTCTAGCGACCCCTACTGGGAGCTTGGGCATTTTTCAGAGAGGTGGCTTCATAACTTGCCCCTGTGTCCTGAGCCCTGGTATTCCTTGGAGGTCTCCCATCCAAGTACTTACCAGGGCTGGCCCTGCTTAGCTTCTGAGATCTGATGAGATCAGGCTTGCCTGAGGTATCCAGGTCAGGGCCAATGAGCTGAATTCTTAAAGCTCTGAAAATGACCCCCTCCAATTTGGATCAAAGTGCTCAGAGGTATCCTCCAGAGTTACGTACAACTATAAAAGCTTGAGTCCAAATCTGAGCTTTGGCTGAAATATGATATAGCTTGGGGGTATTGTTGGGGCATGGAAAGTTTAAATGTAATTTTAAAAAACCTTACTTAATTTGGGGGTGATTTAATTTTTCCTTAACCCACAATTTCTGTTTGAGAGTAGTATATGGTAATAGTATGCTAATCTTGGAAATGCCCATTTTCTAACAGGCAATTTGGTGTGAGGTGCTGGAATGTAAGAAGAGCGCCGTTGATCACACCAGTGGTTCATCTAGCCTGGCACACTGTTTCACACAGTAGAGAACTGGTTGCAAACAGATGCAAAGATTTCATTCATTCTGGAAAGCTGAGTTTCTCCCCAAATGTGTAGCAACCCCTGTGGCCAGGGGCAGTCTGAGAGGTGGAAAGTTCAAGTGCAGCTGCAGGATCTGGAGACCACCAAGGGAAAGCCAGAAATAAAACCTAGGGCTGACCAGTGGGAAGGAAGTGGCCTGGGCAGCTGAGTGAGGGGGAGGTATCCCATTAGGCCTTTGGTTTGAGTGGGGTCAGGAGTTTGGAGGGCAAAGGTTAAGTAGGCGGGGCAGGGCGAGTTATTGGGGTGGGCCCTTAGGGCAGTAGTGCTGCAAAGGTGGGAGGTGGCCAAGAAGTGAGAGGGATGGGGATTTCTTTTTTCACGCACCACTAGTATTACATTAGCCTTACATAATTAGGGAAACTGTCATCACCAATTACAGCAGTTGTAAATGTAGAAAAGAGTAAGAGTCCAGTAGTGTCTTAAAGACTAACAAAATTTGTGGTAGGGGTATGAACTTTCATGAGTCACTACTCACTCATTCAGCTGTGAATGGTTACTGTCTTTTATCTCAAACATGCAATGGTCACAGGTATCTTTAACAATCCATCAGAGGAGTGTGCTGGCAGATCTGGATCTTTCCCTTGTCCCCTCCCCCCAGCTGTCCTTTCCGATTTTACTCCCTTCCCTCTTTTCAGTGTGGCCCACCCAGCCCATGTGGGTTCTGTAACCCCAAGACTCTATTTTCCTGAGACCAGAGAGGACTGATAGGAGGAGAGAACAAGGGAATGGATCTGTGATCCCTGCATCCATGGACCTTAGGATTTACTTAAAAAGCAAAGTAGAAAACATGAATAAAGACCAGCCAAAGACACAAAAAAATAGTGTGCAGGTTTTGAGTTCTCCATCTTTTTCAGGCCGGGTGTCAAAAACAGTTTTCTTTTCTTTTTTTGGTATTTTTATATGTGCATGTGTGTGCATGTGTGTATGCCTGGAAGTCATAGAGATCTCTGGTGACTGTGTGTGCACCTGGAAGTCACGGTGACCTCTGGTGGCTGACCCTTAACTGGGGGCCTGTAGGATATTCAGAGAGGTGGTTGAAGAAAACCTGCCCTCAGCCGCCCGCCTCTGGTATTCCAAGGAGATCTCCCATCAAAGTACTTGCCAGAGTTGACCTGGTTTAGCTTTCGAGATCTGATGGGCTTGGGCTTGCCTGAGCTATCCAAGTCAGGTTGATGTCAAAAACAAAATGGGGAGGGGTCAAAAAGAAAGATATTTCAGGCCTCAAGTTCATAACCTGTCTAGAAAACTAGGAAGATCTGAACAGACAGCAGTGTTGAGTAGAGCTGGTATCAGGTTGTACTTCCAACCTTCTGGGATGAACAACAGGGAGGGGAAATGGCAGCCTTCGATTGACAATATAACAACTAGTAAATGCCTTTATTACATCAAATTAATCTCTAGCATTGTTAATAGAATTACCACCTCATTTTCCCTCTACTCTCAGGCTTCTAAGGGACCTGTCCTTGCTGAAGAGTTCCGGAGAACTCAAGAACTCTAACACAGGTGTTTTTTTAGTCATTTTGGTTGACCTTAAAAAAAGAGAGGCTTTTGTTCTTGCATATCTCTGAATTTTGCACAGAAATATCACAGATTGTAGCTCTTGCATTTCATGGCCTTTAAATCCCACTTCATACATCTAATGAAATGGACTCTATGTTAAAATAAACCTGTTAATCTTTACAAGAGTGTTTTTTGCTTTACTAGACAGAAAAGGTAGGGATGTACGCAGTGAGGCCAGGGATGTACGCAGTGAGGCCAGGGATGAACCCCTTGTGGGGATAAGGAAAGACAGCAGGGTTAAGTGAATTTAGATTTGTTAAGCAACAGGATCTTGAGAAAGGTCTTGGCGGAGAAAGAAACAGTCTGACAGAGACTGTGGTGGCTAGGAAAAAGGCATAGCCAGAGCATTCTACAATACAAAAAACAGCCGGAGAAAGAGACAAAGAGAGAGATAATGTATTGTCTTTTGAAAAATGGTAGAACAGAAATGGGGCGGGGGGCTCAGAGAAACTGAAAAGAAGCTTGTGGCTGATGCAGATAGCAAACCAGTGCAGAGAGATAACAATTGGGGTGACACTGGCCATAGTGGCAGGAATCTCTGGTTTAGCAAAGATATTTTGAATAGTTGAAAATATGGTAGAGGAAGATGCAAGCAAGGAGAAGTTTATTGAAATCTACATGACAACAGGCCCAGGTGCAGACAAGTGCTTTTGAATACTGCAACAAGAAACAATGGAGAATAGGCTGAAACAGATGGCAGGTAACTTTTTTTCTGAATTAGGTACTTTTAAAAACGTATGAATCATTTCTCAATTCTTTTCATTTTGATGTCACTTATATTTACAGAGCATAAATTTTAGCAAAAGCACTGAAAGTAATTAAGTGACAAAGCAACAGTTTTGATTTGCAAGCAACTGTGTAAAGAACACCAAGTGAATTGGCATAACTTTAATTTTGTTATTTTATGAACTATCTAGCTGTGGAACAAGCTAGGTTACTTAAAAATATATAAATAAATATTTAATTTTAAAATAGATTTTAAATAGATTTTAGATTTTAAATAAACTAAATGTTGGTGAAATTAACCAGTATTGCAAAGGATTGTGACTTTTTATTTGACTTTAATTTAGGATTTTAAAAGCAATTATGTGTAAGAAGGGATTTGTCTAGTTAGTTGTTTTCCTTGAAATTAACTGGCTAATTAATTAGTCAATTGACTAAAAACCTTAACTGGTTAACTACTGAAGCAACTATATATAATAAATGCATAGTCATTTATTGTTTTCTTAGTCAACATGTTTTCTTAGTCAACATGAAACTGTTATTAAATTGACCTAAATGACAGTGATATTGATACTTATAAATCAGAAATAAACAGCAAGGTTGGAAACTGGATGTGGGTTATCACATTTGCCAGTTTCCGCATGTATTAAATAGGTTGGACTTTTGCATTTATTTCCTCTCTTAAAGGCCAGTTCACATAATACAATGCCCACAAGGCAAACACATGGCTGTCACAAGGAACCTGAATCAGAAATGCATCTATAGTTCCATTGTGAGAACTCAGCATTGAGGTATAAATGGCCCCAGTTCAATCAGAACCTTGGTATGGATAGAGTTTCAACCTACCCTCTCAATCCATTTTTCCACCTTCATGGGTGGCACTGTTTTTTCACTGGAGAAATTTAAGTACAGGTAAGCACTTCCTCCCATTAGGCATTTCGGGTTAGGAAAACGCTGTGTGGGAGGGAAGGCTGAAGGCCCTTATCCTCCTGCACTGTGGTGCTGATCTGCGTTGGGCAGATGTACACCTGGGAATTACGTCCCCACTAGGGAACTCCTAGAACATATCTCTACAAAGCTCGCATTTGGGGCTTTTGGTCTTTGAAATGTATATCAGCCTTTTGGGGGAGCACAGTGCTGTCTGATCTTTTGACAATTTTTTTTAGGTAAGAAAGCAAACTGCACAAGTCTTTTCACCTTTAAGGAGATCAACTAAGCTCATTACAACCACTTTAAAATAATATGTGGCAAGAACAAGTTGCAAATGACATTATGTGTCTCAATGGGAAACTTCTAGTTAGTTCGGTACTGTTAAGACATGAGGATGACATAGAAAGTAGTTATACCTGCTCGAGCATCAGTAAGCTATTGTCATCAGATATATTTCATTTCACTTCACAAACAGGAAATGAACAAATCACACAGCTGTGCGTGTTTAAAAGGGACCATTACACCAATAAGCCATGGGGGGGGGCATAATTTCCAAAGATAACACCAGAAATGGGCAATAAATGGAAAAGCTCACGTGCACCACCTCAACTACAAAGAGCATTTTAAAAAAATCTGTTTCATTACAAGATTGGAACTTTGTTTTAGTAACATTTTCCAGCTGATTTTAGAATGCTATTTAATGGGATTATCTGAACTCTGCCAACAAAGAGAAGAATATAAGGGAGGATCAACAACAATGTTAACATTTGTCCAGAGCTCTCAGGGCTTCATTCATTTAAAGCACCACACAATGCACAGAGCTTTCCACAGCTGGGGAGGGGGTCCTCATTTTTACTCAGTGCACTTTCAATCACTTTTTTAAAAAAAGGCAAGAGAAAGGACCTTCATCTAGAAAGACTTAAAGATACATCTCGAGGTCTAGACCTACCACAGAATAATTCTGTACAGCAAAACTGTCTCATTTTGTTGGAAGAAACTCCTTTTAATGAGGAGAATGACAACACAGGTTTGCATAATATTTCTGAAAAATAAATCACAGCTCATTTATACTTACTGAAAATGAAAGGCAGTTTTCAAAACTTCCCTTTGACAACCAGCAATTTGGATAGACCTCTGCTTTTTAATGATTAGATGTTTCCATTACATCCACAATATTTAATTTGGAAATAATACTTTCCAAGACTGTCAGAGTACAAACAATGATTTGCGTAGCAGCAGCAAGGTGGAGAACTTTAACACCACAGTTTTCAAGTGGAATTTTAATTCACTAGGTCTGCAATGTCCAATAATGCATATTGTATTTTTTTCCCAAACGGCAGATTGATGTCTAGCACAATAATTCAAGAGGGGAGGGGGAGACTATCCATTTATTTCTAACAAGAGGAATGCATTAAAGGCTTTTGAGTACAGGAAATGATTATTTGTATCACTTATCCAAATCAGTTTTTACACTAAGACCTCCGATATTTCAAAAACAAAACAAAACATTAACACAACCCATAAGGTCACAACGGCTGATTGAATTGCTGAACATGTACCGGAAAGATCAGAGAAAAAACAAGCCACCCATCTCCAATTGGATTCCCACATAATACTTTCCACAGCTCATGGTCAAAGACAAGGGCAGAGGAATATATCCCCTTCCCTTGACAGATCTGACACAGTCCACATGAGAAAGGTGTGCAGGGACAAATTCCCCTCCCCAGTTCCTTGCATCTTCCTTCTTTAAAGTGGTAGGTGATGTATAGTTACGTATTTATAACTCTTATCCTTGCCTTTCTTCCAAAAAGCAATGCCAAGTGTTCTAATACTATGGGTGAGGGAGGAAAAAGTCACCTCAATTAACTTTCTCTATCCCATGCATAATTTTATAAACTTCTCTCATGCCCCCTCCAACACTGATTTCTTTCTCTAAAGCAATAAGTCCCAACTCCAAACTAAAAAATCCTTTTCTCATAGAGAAGTGCTCCAAATCCCCTGGTTGTTTTGGTTGTCCTTTTTTGCCTTTTTTCCAGTGCTATAATATCCTTTCTGGGATACTTTGACAACAACTGTACACAGTATTCTAAATACATCCTAATGTTAGCCAATAATAATCCTTGGCACTAAATTTGCCTTTTTCACCACTGATAGGTTGGTGAAACGAGATTCCTTCACAGAAGCCAGGCTATTCAGTAAAGCTTGTTCTTCCACGTGATTAATAATTCTGTCTTCAACAACTATTTCCAGCAATTTACCTAAAACAGGCATTAGGCCAGGGTCCCCAGCCTTTTCGAGCCTGCAGGCAGGCACCTTCAGAATTCTGATACAGGGTGGTTGGCGCAGCCGCAAAATGGCTGTTGCAGGATTCACCTCAAATAAATACTGGAGCTGAAGCTCAAACACTTTGGCCGCCAAATGAGAAGGGAGCACTCACTGGAGAAGACCCTGATGCAGGGAAAGACTGAAAGTCAAAGAAGAAGGGGACGGCAAAGGATGACATGGTTAGATAGTGTTATCGAGGCAACGAACATGAAATTAAGCAAACTCCAGAGCACAACAGAAGACAGGAGGGCCTGGCGTGATGTGGTCCATGGGGTCGTGAAGAGTCAGACTCACCTGTGCAACTGAACAACAACAACAACAAGAGCCATTTGCAACTACAAACTGTCAGGGAATGAGGTCATGCATAACTCTAGTAGTAACTCTTCAACATTTCAGCCAGCAGCTGTTTACTGGGAAGACTTTTAAAATGCACATAATGTTTTAAAATATTTTCCTGCATATGCACACCACTTAGCTTCAGTCATTCAGTGAAGATCCTTGTGCTGTGGTGGCAGCTGCTTCCAAAGCAGCATTTTAAAAAAATCTGTTCAGCCAATCAGAAGCCCTCCTGGGCAAAAGTCCCACTTGGCCCTGCCCACTTTCTAGAAACATTTGGCAGGCACCAGGAAAAGTGTTGGCGGCTGTTCTGAAACCCATGGACACTGTGATGGAGATGCCTGGCTTAAGCTAACTGGCCTGTAATTTCTTAGATTTCCTTCGGATGCCCTTTTAAAATCAACATTTTTACCCTCTAATCCTCTGAAAGGGAGGCTGATTTTAGTGACAAGTTCATTATTTTGGTTAGGGAAATCCACAATTTCGCGTTTGAATTCCTAAGTACTCCCAGAAGCTTTCCATCCCAGGGACCTTATTCGGATAGAAGGGGACCACAGAAATGTTTTATATAAATACGTAATACAAATAAAAGTAGCATCTTTGGAGCAGGAAACTACCAATACATCTTCTACAATGAAAACCCAATGCAAAATATTAATTTTCTCTACAAACCTCTATAGCCTTTCTTGAGCAATCTGTTTCCCTTTGCCCCTCTCGCAGCATTGTCCAAAGAAATTAGCCACATGAAACAGGGAATGCGTTTAACATTTTTAGGAATTTTTAAACGTATAGTTTTACATCGTGCTAAACATTGTACCACCCCTATTCTTACCTTACTATCCTCATCGTTAATCTCTTGCTATTCCCAAGTTATAGATGGAAAACTGATAGAATTGCTACTCCATAGAAAACACAGTTGCTTGCCATTTCTCCCTTGCATCTGTTAGGTTAAATGCAGGCATTCAGCAAATACTGAAAGGTTTAGGTACTGTGCATTACCTTTCTTGTTATCAGGGGTTGTGGCCCAAACTGGAGAAAGGGAAGCACCCGAAGTTGTCTCTTTTTTTCATTCAAGGTGCAGAAACAAGAAGTCATGACTGCTGCAGGTATCCCTAGACCCAACCAATGGTACCCTGGTGGATTTCCCCTGTCAGCTGATAACAGGGACTTACAGCATTGCGATGTGTGGTAGCGCCTCTATTGGGAACGTAATATGTTTATACAGACTGTTTATGTCAAGCAAGAAATACACAGCTTTTATTTTAAAGTCACACAAATGCACTGCTTTATGGACAACCACGCACATTCCTCACAAAAGGCACCTTTTGGCATTTGTCAGTGTGCTCGATTATTTTGAAAAAGCCAGAAAGGTAAAAACAAAACTTTCCCCTATTCTGTATTATTTTCTGACATTTTGCCTTATATGCTCCCTTAAGGATGCATGAGGAAAACCTCTCTGAATAATTCATATACACCTAGGCAGAAACCGGCTTCTACTTTTAAATGAAACAGTTGGGTACAAGCAAAGGATTTCTAATTCTTCAGCTAAGCACCAGGGCAGCATGGGCAATGGGAAGTAGTTTCTGAGATGAACAAGGCTATCTTGGACAGATTATCATATAATAAAAATTTAATTTAACCGTTTGTAGTTCAATTACTAATTTAAATAAATTTTTAAAAATGTAATCTTTGTGACAAGTTCTAGAAAGTTTGGCACAGGCTTCTTCTAGCGATACAACACCCCAGACCAGTTCCTCTTACTATACCACTGCACCCTGGTCTATGCAGGTCATTTTCTACTCACAGGGAATTTTTTATGCAGGGACCAATGGAGCTTGTGTAGCAGTTGGCTGCAGGGCTACAAGGTACTTCTGCCAAATAGGAAGGGTGATGTGGTTGCACATTGGAGTGTCAGGAGTTGCTATGAGGTACTGGCTAACATAACCCACTATGGGCCAGTAATGTGGTCACCTGTTCCCATGACAGGCTTTGCTAGCCACTCAGCACCCATGTGGCCTTAAAGGAATTATGTTGAGCATTAAAGGAGATATGCTGAGCACAGAGTATCGTGGAATTTACAAAAATATCATGAAATATTTAACCTCATTACATCTTTATCCCACCCTTCCTCTGTGGAACTCACAGTGGCACAGGTTGTGGTCACACGCGCCAGAAAAAATGGGAGGGAAGCAAGGCTATTTCCTCTGGAGGAATTTGACCCGCAGTTGCACAATCACACCTCCCTTTGAAGATGAGGGCGCAATCCATCAGTGTGTGATCAGACGCAACTGCGAGTGAGTCATTATTTTGTGTGTGCTGTTTTTTCCCCATGCGCTTAAACAAGGGATCAATGAATTGCACCTCCACACTGAGGGCTCCCTATGGAGTTTGCGATGATGCGCATACAGCGAAGGGGGGGGGAGACAACGGCACAGGATGGTCTGATCAGACCATCCTGACGCCATGAGAATGTGCTGGAGCGATCAGACACGGGAAAGTCTGTCCATGGCCCGTCGCAACCTGTTTACTACTGGGTTTTCCCCAGTGTCTTTTAACTCCACTTCTGTGGCAGAGCAAAATGAGCTGCGGGGCACTTCCCAGATGTTGTTGTCTGATCACGCCCTTTAAATCTGCCCAGCATTCTCACCTATGTCGGGTATAATTGTGTGTATGATCGCAGCCATACATGGTTTTTTCCTTCACTGTATCCTCATAACAATCCTGTGAAGCAGGTAATGCTGACAGAGAGAATGACTGGCCCAAGCTCCATGAGTTCAATGATGAGTATGAATTTGAACTCAGCTCTCCACAGCTAATTAGACTCTGAGATATTAATCTGGTTTCAATGCCTACGGAGTTGGGGTTGTGCTAGAAATAAATAACAAACTAACTGAATCAATGTTTTGGAGTATAGCTTGTGGTTACCTAAATCAACAGCTTTTCCAGGCCTTCAACCCACCTTGGACTACAGCTTGCATCATGGGTCCTCTTTGAAGTGTTTCTCTTTCAGATTAGTTTGCCTCAACCTATGTAGTTCTGTCTTCTCATTCTCTCTGGAAGACAGTCATGATGCAACCCTCTTCTTTCCAATAACTGAAGCCCAGTTACTTGAGCCTCCACATTCATTTACTGTAGGGCACTCTCTTCTGCTCAGTCCAAGTGTCTATACTTCCAGTGACTGTGGGGATATTTTGGACTTACCAGTCTCTGCATACTTTTGACATGTGTTGGGCTGATGGATAAGGCTTCTTCGTACCAACGTTTGGCTTCATCAATGTTTCCCCGAAGTTCTGCCCCTTGACCTCTCATGTAAAGAACGTTGTGAGACATTGGAAAGAGGTTAGCAGCTTCTTGAGTACAGGCTGTGGCTTCTGCAGGCTTCCCGATTCCTATGTATACTTCAGCTGTCGGGAAGAAGAGAGATTAACACATATTTTTACCCAATTGAAGCCCCCACTCCTGCCTTCTTCGTCTATAAAAGAGCTGAAAAACCACCACACTCATTAAGAATGAAAACAGGAATATACTCAAATACAGAATACTATCTATTTATCGTTACCGGTCAGCCACCCTGGGGGCCCAACCAGTCCCTCTGTTCTGCCAAGTCACTTCCACAACTAGAAAAAGAGAACTACTTGGTTTGGTGCCTAGTTTGGCCTGAAAGTATACCAGGCCACAGATTCCTCCCCCTACTTCCAAAAACGTGAACTTGGAATGTGAGGATGCAGACAACATGCATCAAGAGTGGTCCTAAGGACGTCTATTCAGAAGTAAGTCAATGTTATTCAACAGTCTGGGGACTGGGGAGGAGAATTTGTCCCTGCACACCTTTGTCATGTGGACTGTGTCAGATCTGTCAAGGGAAGGGGATATATTCCTCTGCCCTTGTCTTTGACCATGAGCTGTGGAAAGTGTTATGTGGGAATCCAATTGGGGATGGGTGGCTTGTTTTTTCTCTGATCTTTCTGGTACACGGTCAGCAATTCAATCAGCCGTTGTGACCTTATGGGTTGTGTTAATGTTTTGTTTTGTTTTTGAAATATCGGAGGTCTTAGTGTAAAAACTGATTTGGATAAGTGATACAAACAGTCAGTCATGAAACACAGTGAATAGACTTGGGACAGCCATTTTCTTGGCCAAATATACCTCACAAGGTTGTTGTCTCCATAGATTCTTACCTGAGTTGCCTTTGTTTCTCTAAAATACTTAAATTATGGCTGTGATGCAATGTTAAATGTTAATGCATTTTATACCATAGCAGCTGAATTCAAAATAAGGCAGCTCGTAAGTGGAACAATGCCTCCCTAGCACGACTGTTTAAATGCTATGTTAAATTAATGTCAAGGAGCAACTGATGGCATTTGCTAAATAGCAGCTTTTGACTGATAAATTACACATTACGGTAGATATTATGATTACCACGTTTGATTCTCAGCTAGCCACTAAGAAAGGCAGAACTGACACAAACTATGTACCATGCATTGCTAAAGTATGTTTAAACATATTGTGTTTTAAACCAAAAATAAAATATGATAGATTTAAACTTATATTATCTATATAAATTAATATACTACCCACTACTGCATTTGTATCACCTTTTGTTTGAATATACTCAACTTTACTTAATCCCAAACCAACTATAATAGTGGGAGTGAAGGAAGAGCTGGAAACATTCCTCTGTTTGCCATGCTATTCACATCACACCAGAATCCAAGTCCCCATTCTCTGCCCTCCGCAATTATATTGTTTACAACTGCTTGGAAATCATAATTACAGTAATATTTTTTGCACTTTTGTCCTGAGAATGTGCATTATTAAAGTATTTACCTTCATGTATAATTTAGGCACATTAATCTGCTTCCTTTTATATATGCAGAACAAATTCCATCTACATCTGTTTCATCTTTAATTAACTAGGTTAAAGGCATAGTTATGGACATAAACATGCTTTTAGACCTATTACTTTTACACCTTTAATTACTGCAGAAGCATTTTAGATTGATGGGGAACAAGATTCAGTTTTTGAGTTTATGGCATCAACTACCAGGGAAACTGATGGCACAAGAGGATGAACAGTTAGAGAAACACTGTGAAACAGAGTGTGTGTGTGTGTGTGTGTGTGTGTGTGCGCGCGTGCGTAAAAAACAGGCATCAATAAGTAACACAATTTAAACTCTGAGATTTAACATTGTCCTTTGATCTTGAATTATAATTTAAGAAAACAGACTAATTAAGAAAAAAGGGTCCAATTAGCCACCATATTATATAAATGCTGATTAAAAACAAACAAGTACCTTAATCTTGAAGAGGTAAGTTAAGTGACCCAAATTATACAATTTAAGTCTTTTGCAGAGTCATTTTGAAAATTATTATGCTTTCGTTTCCTATCTCTGAAGAACCTTAAACATGTTTTTTAAACATTATTGTCCAAGCTATCAATATTAATACAAATCATAAAATATAACAGAAAATCAAATGTTAATCAACACTAATCAATCTTAAAAAACACTGAATATCAATATATTTAATTCTCACCATGGCCTCATCTGTGGATATTTTAAATCTAGAGACTGAAGCCACAACCAAAGGTTTGCAGAAAAATCTTACATTTTAAAAAATACACTGGGGTGTGTGTGCTAAAACACCCCAAAACAATAGAAGCAGTACCTGTATGTTTAAGAAACTAATGTCCTTAGTGGCCAATGCAAGGGTTGCTAGGCAACCACAATAATAGTGCCAGCCTTCAACTCTTGGTTTCTGTCATTAAAAGGCAGGGGGACGAGGCAGAGCAGTTTTCCAGGCCTGTTTTTGGCTTCCATGTCTACCCCTGCTCCCTCCATCTTGTCCTGGAGGAAGGACTCGTTGGAGCCAGGCTTCGCAGCAACCACATGAGTTGCACAACTCACCCAGACCTAGCAGTGAATATCTAGAGACTCACTACTATTCAACTGCAGCCACTGCACAAAAGCCAGATCCCCACCATGCAATTAGGCCCAACCCAGCAGCCTTCAACATGCAATGTGGCTGGATGTTTTGGCCAGAACTGCGCATTGGGGTTTGGTGGCTGGCAGTGCAGAACTGTGCCATAGTTTTCCTGGGCAGAGGCTGCCAGGAGGAGAGAAAGAGGGAAAGCTGAAGATGGGAGGCAGATAAAGGTAGGTCGGCTGGTGGCTGGGAAGGAAAGAAGGAAGCTGGGAAAAAGAAAGGGCCATGGGGCTTTCAGGAAAGGGAAAAAAGAAATAGTGGGGGAGGAAAAAATGAGATGCCCCCCTGCAAGTCCTTGCGGGTCCCCCACTTGTAACTATATAAATTCCACAGCATCTTCTGAAGATGCTACAGGCACTGCTAACTCTGGAGAAGAATCCATGGGAAATCTATTTCACACACCAATGAAATACAAGTAGATACATGCACCTACTTTAGCACTCTCCTAAGTCTCTCCTGTATAAGCAAGTTCCATGCTTCTGCTTCTACCGAGAATTCGCTTTCCTTGCAAGAAAATGCATTCAGGAAAAAAGGGTAACTTCCCACCACTAGTTGCTCATGAATAATGGGAAACAGCCTGTAGCTGCGAGGTCATATTATACGGCTTTTACGTTTCCACTCTCAAGGCCTAACTCAGGTTGGGAGCCTGTCTGTTCTTTCCTTTCCCCCAGGATTTTGTCTATGTTGGAGGACAGAAATCCTTGCTTTTCCAACTAGACTAGAATGCCAGGGAAAACACAAGCCTAGAACGTCCTCTCTGTCATCCTCATTTTCTACAATGTAAGCTCTCTTTTATGCAGGTAACCATTAATACACATGAGTCTCCACTCTGCAGGTTTAAATGAAACAACCCAGTAACATACACAACTTGTGGGACTTCTGTTTCTTTTAACTCAAAGTGATTTATTATCTGATATCTCAAAAAGCACCATCTTTTACTGAAACAGTCCTTTATAGGACCTGACAACATACATGAATGGCCAATTCATCTATGACCAAACAACCTGGATTCTCAGGTCCCCCCCCCGCCGCCTGAGAGGTAGTGTACGGGAAATCTAACCCAAATCTCTACCACCCTACTGAAATAAAACACCAATGGCATTTACATAAAACTCCCAGTCTATACAAAATAATAATTTTAAGGTATCTTTTTGCATGCAGCTTACCGTTTGAATTGCCCATTGCACATTTCCATTCTAATGCCAGATTAAAGTTCATCAAAACACTGTCAGACTTAATTTCCAATGAAACACTTTCAAATGTCTGTGGCAAGACAACCTGAGCAGTAGCTGGGAAGGGTGAAAAAAGTCAGCCTCCTGAGTACTAAATGCCATCTTCCCCTTGACCACGGCTGACGTAAATTAAACATGCAATATTCTTGTCTCAAAATGGAACAAAATGCCACACTCTGTCCTTAAAGAGCTCTGACATACAGCCACATCCTGGCCTTCTAAATGAAATGAACAGAGACTCTTGCAGCTAATGAGCAGGGACAGAAAATGGCTGCTGCGCCCATTTACCTGCATGAAGCCAGATCTGAGCGAGTGTCATCCAAGGATGCAAAGGGCCCTGCTTGGGAGTGCTGCTCTGCAGGGAAGAGGCTACCTCGGACAGCGCCTGCTCCACTCTGGAGGCTGCAATTGAAGTGGCGTGAATCGAACCTGCGGAAGTAATGAAAACAGTTTGCATTAGTAAAGAGCAGATAAATGCCACAGAACAATTAAAAAAAAAAAGAGGGTCGCACATGCTATGTTCAATTCTTCATTCTTTACCCTTCAAAATGTAAAGGTGTTACTAAAACTTTAAAAATGTCTTAACTTTTGAGGCTTTTTCTGATCATCATAATGTTAGGATCCATGGGCCTACAATCAAAAAAGCCTGTTTTACTATTAGCAGAAATGACTGATGAAAGCTGAGTGGCTGCTATGAATCACACATAGCTTTTCTCTGTCAATCACAGGCATATACGTTCTATATATATATATATATGTATACACACACATATGTAAGCAATAAGATCCAAAGACGTTTGTGATGATGCTGTATGATATAGCTTCCCCTTCCCTCCCTTTACTACTTTGTACTCCAATGCTAGTCATTGTTCCCCCTGGGGAAAAAAAATGCAGCAATTAGAAGACTATTCTGAGAATGATAATAGATGGACTAAAATAAACTAAAATACATAGAAGAAACCTCAACACTTCCCCTGAACAGAAGCCAATTAAAGCTGCACAAATTGTAAAGATCACTTAATCACCAATATTAGCAACCGGAAGGTGTGCACAAAACGAGCACTTTTTCCAAAACGGATACTTTTTATAGCATAGAAAAGAAAATCTGACCTGTAAATATTTGAATCTACCCATTATTTAAAAAAATTCTAGATGTTAATACATGTAATGTGCTGGTTAAAGACATGTGTTTCTTTTTTGTTTTCCTGTATTTTATTATTTATAAGGTACCTGGACTGTTTCTCTGTTTTAAAAAGAAATGTGAAGTGGCATAACATAAGCCACTAATGCCTATTCACAGTATGTATAAGTGTAAAGGTCTTGCTGCATTTAAAGAGGCACTTATTGAAATTTAAAATTAATATTGCCCCAACATGAATTTCATAATATACACATATATGCATCAGAGGTGAACATTTCATAGCTTTCATCTTCAATACCAAGAAGCTTAGGTCACCAATGAATAAAGAGTAAAGCATCAGATGTGTTTGCAACAGCAAATAAAGTTTTAGTATTTTCTGTCATAAGAACATAAGAACATAAGAGAAGCCAATGTTGAATCAGGCCAATGGCCCATCTAGTCCAACACTCTGTCACACAGCGGCCAAAATATACCAGGTGCCATCCGGAGGTCCAGCAGTGGGGCCAGGGCACCAGAAGCCCTCCCACTGCTGCCCCCTCCAGCACCAAGAATAGAGTGCATCACCTGCCCCAGACTGAGAGTTCCCATCCATACCCTGTGGCTAATAGCCACTGGTGGACTTCTGCTCCATATGTTTATCTAATTTCCTCTTGAAACTGTCCATGCTTGCAGCTGCCACGACCTCCTGTGGCAGTGAATTCCATATGTTAATCACTCTTTGGGTGAAGAAGTATTTCCTTTTATCTGTTTTAACCTGACTGCTCAGCAATTTCATAGAGTGCCCACGAGTTCTTGTATTGTGAGAAAGGGAGAAAAGTACTTCTTTCTCAACCTGCTCAATCCCATTCATAATCTTATAAACCTCGATCATGTCACCCCTCAGCCGTCGTTTCTCCAAGCTAAAGAGCCCCAAGCATTTTAACCTTTCTTCATAGGGAAGGTGTTCCAACCCTTTTATCATTCTAGTTGCCCTTCTCTGCACTTTTTCCAATGCTATAATATCCTTTTTGAGATGTGGTGACCAGAACTGTACACAGTATTCCAAATGAGGTCGCACCAATGATTTATACAGGGGCATGATGATACTGGCTGATTTGTTATCAATTCCCTTCCTAATAATCCCCAGCATAGCGTTGGCCTTCTTTATTGCAGCTACACATTGTGTAGACATTTTCAGCGAGTTATCCACTACGACTGTCATGTTGCAGTGTTACATGATCTACTCATATTCCAGTTTTCCGTTGATAGAAAATTAAGAATAGAGATCAAATGTATTCATTTTTCTCTAATAATAATAATAACAATAACAACAATAATATTTCTGTTGAAACTATTTTCTTATTAGTCACTCACACACAACCATTTAAGGTTCTTGGCTCTTTTGGTCTGGTCAAGCTCCTATGTCTTTAACAGCTGCATGTCAAGCAGAAATTTAGCAGACTGAAAACCTTTCCTGGCATGGAGAGGAGGAAAGCTTTGTCAATGGAGTTTCTGCTTGCCCCACAGCTGTTGCAGGCACAAGAGCTTTCTAAAAACAGGTCTGGATGAGAGGTGCCTAACCTTTGATTTTAAAGAGTGCAGATTCAAAAGATTATCCGAAAGTTGCTTCCACACCTTTAATACAATCCCTTTCAGTTCCTTTCTGGATTCATGTTGTACTCTTACACCCTAGTCTTAAGATGTGTTTGCTCGGCAATTAAACTTTTTTTTAACGTTAAGTGCATGCAGGATGTGGGTGCAGTGGACCTGCCACTGAACAGATATCTCCGTATGCTCATCACTGATCCAGATCCAAAGAACCACAGGAAGAGTTCCACACACTCAATGTAGCTTTCTCAGTTTACTTCCTGCTGTAGCTCAGTGACCCCCTGAAAAGCAGTTCCTGGGATCTGGGAGCCCAGCGGAATAGTATGTAATGTGGGGCACAGAACTGCAGTTTGGGGAGGAGTGGAACTCAGCATGTTCCCTGTGTGCACGGAGAAGTGCCCTTCACTCGTATATGTGGCCTCCTTGGATCCAAACCATGATATACTTAATGACTTCTTCTGTACTAGCAAAACTATTAGAATGGCAACTGCTCATATGTATTGGCACATATAATGATAAGGGAAGTTAAAAGTAATCAGATTTCATCAAGCTTGTAAGCATTAACTATGGTAACTGTCAGTGTTGATGCACCTGATGTTAAGCAAAGGAAGACTGGGGAATAAATGTTCCAGAAGAAAGAACATCTGGTCTCACTTCTAAGGGCTTAAACATGGTTAAGCCTTCAGAAATGTTGATTTATTTATTTGCTTTATTATTTACTTCAGTGTATATGGAGTGGCCCAGACTGTGGTCTCCAGATCTTTGAGGAATTTAGAACACTTTCACTAAAATACAGCATATGCTGCCTTTAAAACAAAAACAACTACATTATTTCCTCTATGATTTATACAAGTTATCTCAAAGTATTAGGGTTTTTTTCTGTCAGAAAGTAAATTGGCACAGCTTGGTATTCAAAACTGTGCAATATAAATATGCATGAAATTGTTTATTCTGACCTCTAAGTGCCCTTTACTTGCAACATACAAGCCCTAACAGCAATATCCAGGGTTTCTCACGGGTCAAGTACATTACAGATGGCAAAAGCTGTCTCTGTTTCTTTATTCAGATAGCCTGATGTTGCTGTATAGGTCCAACCAATGCCTTACTGCTGTGATTAAATGGCTATAAGTGAGCAAATTGAAACTGAATCCTAACAAGATGGAGGAAATGATGGTTGGGAAGGCAGCTGTCTTGAAGGGTATTACACTTCCCACTTTTGATGGAGTCCAGCTGACACTCACCATTTCAGTTAAGAGACTGCAGAAGCAAGTTAATGCAACTGCAAAAAAAGGCATTATTCCAGCTTCATTTAGCCTTGAACATGGCCCCCTACCGTGACTCAGTTGACCTTACCCTGTGGATCCATGCTAAATGTACAGCTAGAGCATTTGACACCCATTCTGCAGACACTCCATTGGTTACTGATCAGTTACAGGGTTCTGGTTATGACCTATTCAAAGTTCTGATTATCAATGAGGAAGCCCTTAATGGCCTTGCACCCCCATACCTGCAGGACCCCTGCCCCTCCTGCTACGCTCCACCACATCAGCTTTGCTCATCTGGACAAAACTTTCTGAGTAAGCCACCATGCAAATGGGTAAGATCAGCAATTGCCCATTCATGCACACTCCTGTAATTTCACAGAATGTGCAAAACAGAACAGATTTGTAGTCTATTGCAATGTTTATTGTATCACCTTACTTTTACTGCGTTCTACCTCAGTAACCCACTTCCTGCGTTATCAGTAGCTCTTGCAAATATTCCATTATAATCTGTATTTTGGCACAGTTTACATAATGGTTCTTTATCATCAGTGCCTAAAAAGGTAAAATGTCTATGTGCCAGACATATGTTTTCAAATGTGCACACCATACAGGTAGACTATCAGTGGGCTGCAACTCTCTGTCAGCTGCACGTGTGGTGCAAAACCCAAGTTTTTGTTTGTTCCTAGCAAAAACAGCAACACATAGGTTTGTCAGCCACTGCTGTTCTGTACTGACCCTGTCATCATTTCCTTTGTAAAGGAGACCTAAGCCTCAACAGGCTAGCAAGAGCTGGGCGCCATGAAGTTTATCATTTTATCAGTTAGATGATTAAGGCAATCTTTGCCCCTCGTACAATTTAAGTTCCATTCTTTAACGACAAACTTCCATTGATGTTTTGCTCACTGCTGAAGCTGAAAGATATTCTACTTGTATAGTACAGACTCAGAACAAGCTAAGGCTGGGATCGTCTACTGGGCAGACTAGGATCTGGAAGACCCAGGTTCAAATCCCCATTCTGCCATGAGGCTTGCTGGGTAACCTTAGGCCAGCCACTTTCTCAACCTAACCCACCTCATAGGGATGTTTGTGTGGATAAAACTGAGGCGGGGAGGACCATATATGCTGCTCTGAGCTCCTTGGAGAAAGGACAAGATAACAGTGCACTAGGAAGTTTATGCCTTGGTAAGACTATGTCTGGGCTGTAGCATTTCAAACTGATCATATGCCTTCAGCACACACAAAAATTCTTTCTAGGTGGAAAGCAAGATCTCCAGGAAAAAGAGTTTACCTTCTCCCCAACATGTTAGTCTCCTATTCGTAAGGATTCTTTCTCCCTTTAGGAAGATCTTTAAAGAATAATGTACTTATTACTTATGAAATTCACTGCCCCAGGATGTGATAATCTGCTAGCTTAGGCAGCTTTAACAGCAGATTTGGCAAATGCATGGAGAAAAGGTAACTATTGTGTCTGGCGGCAGCGTAGATCTAAATGCCAGTTGAAGAGGGAAGTTTTGGGCCTTCACGGGCAAGAGGACTGCCTCTGTGGGAAACAGGATGACTATAGGGACCATGGGTCTGATTCAGCAAGGCTCTTTTTAGCTTCACTTTCTCACCTTAATACATTTCGGTACATCCATCTAGTAGCGATTTTATACCCCGCCCACCCTGCCAAGGCAGGCTCAGGGTAGCAGGTTATGAGTCTTTGTTGCATTTTGTGTTTGCACTCCTAGCCAGAGCATCTCTGCTATAACTTTCAGCATATTTGTCACTGGACTCTTCCATGAATACTTAAGGGGGAAAAAACCAAAAGCCAAAAGGCTAATTTTCTGAAATTACTAAAAACTAGATATTTTAACCACTATTCTCTGGGCTACAGCATTTACTGTCTTGCTTTATGTGTCACTGCAGATCTACTTGTAAAGAAACATTTCTTGATGCCTCATCCTATACAGGCCCAGGATTATTTAACCAACATAATGAAAGCTTCCATCCATTTAAGGTGAATTCCTGCTTTTTTGAATGGCTTTATTTTATAATCTTTCAACAATAGACATTTGCCACAATTTGAACGATCAACAATGGAAGCTTCTTGTCACAACAAGGTGATGACTAAATTTGTCAGTATTTTTACTGGTATTTAGTCCAAGGAGGACATCCATTTCTGAACAGGTGATAAACTGGATGATTTCAGCAAAAAAAGAAAAGAAAAGGCAATTGGCTGAATTCTGTCTACTTGAAGGCTGATGAAAAATATCCATGTCTTATGTGATTGCTACTTCCCCTGTGGGTTTTTTTCTTTACAATTACCAAATGAATGATGAAATGGTTAAATTACATAATGCAAATCCTTCATAGGCTCACTCTCTCCTTGCTACAAAATGGAAACTTGCTTTTCAGTCAAATCTCACGAGAACAATGCATCTTAACTTCAGGAGAGGAAAGGAATGGAATTGAGTAAAGCATGCAAGATGAAAACACACATCAGATTTCACATGCATTAAAAAAAAGGACAGGCTTAAAAGCACATGAACATCAAAATGTGTAGCATGCAGAGATCTGTATGCCGGTGCAAGCAAACACACTCTTTAGGAGAAGAGACAGTACTTTCTGCAGGACTAAATGAAAGAGCTATTTCCTTCTGCAAAAATCCCCCCAGGCTTCATTAGCACACACAGCATCATCTGCCCCAATCCCTACTTGTCAACATTTCAGAAAATGGATTATGTGTGTCAAGGATGTGAAGCCTGGGGCCCTCTACACTATCAGGAAAAGACCATTTAAAGAAGATTTCCTTTTAGTTCATAGGGTTGGTTCATGAAGAATCGTACTTCCTGCCCCCAAACATAGAACACCTTTTATTTGGGTCAAAATCTATCTCACCTTGAACTGGATTGTAAAAGTAAAATAAAACACTAGATTAAAAAAACGTTAACACAGGTATGCAATCAAATGCACTGTACTGTAAAATTAGACTTTAGAAAGAAATAATCTTTCATTTTCATTGAATGTATTTTTTATTCTCCAATCTGACCTTGATCCTCCCTGTTATGTGAACAAAATAACTTAACTAGAATATAAGGGAAGGAACAACACTAGGGAAAAAAATGTATCATAGATGCGGTGGATTAAGAACTTTAAGTAACCAATATGTGAAATAAGCCCCCTGTTCCCAAAACTCTTTTATTTGTAGCCCTCCAGAAGTTAATACTGCCTCTTTAAAAACCACAGTCTAGCGCTAGTGGAGCACATCCAGATCTCGTCAGGATTACAGCCTCAAGGGAGTAACCTGAAAGAGCGGCAGCCTTGCTTTGCACACACTGTCAAACCTCCATGACGAATGGACAACATTTACATTCTGTGGTGGAAGGGGCAGGAGGGTGGAGTGGGGTTATTTCGGACGTCTTTAGAAAGTTAAGGAATAGACCTGTATAGTAAATACTACTTACAAACTGAAAAAAGGGAGAAAAAACCATGAAAGTAAGCGTCTGGAGGATTGCCTTTAAACAACAGATCAAACCACAAATTAAAATCACCAAAGGATAAAAGAGCTATAATTACACAAAAAAAGCAAATACACTTCTGATAACCTTCAAACTGTAAGCCATTTTTCTTGATTTCCAAAAGATATTGAAATGAAGTTGTTCAAATAGGCAAACTTCCAATGAGAATTTGGGACAAAAAAGGTGTCTCCATCCCTCTTTGTGTCATGTTGAAACAGAATAAACGGGGCGGCACTTACCTGTAACTGTTGTTCATCAAGTAGTCTTCTGTGCAGGCATGCATGGGGACTGCACTTTCTCAGACCAGCCACGGAGAGGAGCTAGCAAGCTATATTGAGAAGTTTCTAGAGCCCAAGAGCGCTCCCCCTCCCTTCAATCTTCAGCATAGCATTTCCCGCCCAAAGGTCATGTGATGGAGGGGGAGAAATCTTCCCTCACACCCGTAGTGCTGATGCTAGTCCAAAAGGCAAGACTGTATATTCATATATAGTGTCCTCATAAAGGAACCTAAGGTACCTCCTACAGGATCTATGAATTGCTATATAAAAGTAGGCATCCTTCATATCAAGAACCACAAACTAAAGACCTCTGCCCTGTAAGGGAAGAATTTCTTGCAAGGATAACATCCTGAACTTTGGAACATGTAAGGATTTATTCAGGACCCTAAAGGCTTCTTATCATCTGGAATTAAGTCCACAAATTGAGACATCCTATCCCATAGCAGCATCTGATATCAGTCCATTATTTATTTCATGGATGTAAAATTCACCACCCACAGTCCCATTGCCCCGATGAGAAGACCTTCCAGCCTAAGAAGATGAGTCTGCGGCCTTCTTTGTCCATTGGTGCAGAGTGGGTACTGTACTGTACTCAGGCTGGAAGGATCTTGGAGACCAGGGAGTTGGCTCTTGGGTGATAAAAGAGGTATAAGCAACCTTCTTCTTTCACCCTGTACACATTTTCAAGTTTCCTTGAAGCTGCATTGGAGGCTGGTTTGGACCAAGTGTTCACAGCAATATCTTGTATGCCTTGCAGAAATGGTAGAGACACGGGCCCGCATTATAAAGGACTTTTATTATTGAGTCTGAAGACTGGGGCTCTGTAGATGGGTCTTTTAAATTTAGGGCTTTAACCATATGAATGATTTGCTTGCATAAAGTTTTAAATCTTCTGTGGGTGATGGAACTGATGGCTCGCTCACTGTGTCATCTGGTGAAGGCATCAACACATCTTCTGATTCGGGTTATGAACACCAATCGATACTCTCTTCAGATTCAGAAAACTGAGATGCTGCATTGATGTCAGAGCATTGGTTGGCCATAACATGTCTCTTGTTATTGGACTTGGAAGATTGTGATGGTGGATACCATGGAGGAAAGTGCTGCTGGTTCCATAAGCCCCATTGTGTGTGGAATATCATTGGAAAAGGGAACCAGGAGGTATTTTGTAGTGCCCCCTGATTCAAGATTCCCTCCTCTTGTCATCCATGTTGCAGTGGAGGTTTTTCTGTTGGGATCTCAAAAACTTCCTGGTCTGAAAGCCTCAGAGATTGGTGGTGTTGCCCCAAAGGCGACGGAGTTCTCAGTCTCAAGGAGAGGTCAATTGGTATTAGTGATGACCAACACTGAGGCAACATTGAAGCATGATCATTCGGTGATGATGCCCAGTTCTGAGACTCCGCTTGGAAGCGATGATGACCCGGTGACTTATCTCAACCCTGAGGCAAAAGTGAAGATCAGCATTGGGGTAAGGGGGATTGTCAGTGCCGTGGCAACAACTGATATCAAGGAGACAGTGAATGGTGAGGCGTGATGTGTATGTTTTACCTTTGTCTTCGATTTTTTTGTCTACTACTCCAAGGTAGATTGTGTAACGATTGATTTTTTGGCTGGCTGTGGCTTCAAGGGGGTCAAGTACCAAACTTACCAATGGGACCCTTTATCTTTTTTCTATGTTTGGGCGTTTATCTGAATTTGGCCCAGGGGCTCCCAAAGCTTTTCCCCACAGAGATGCTCTAAGTCTAGCCGCTCTTCCCTCTCTAGCCTTCAGCGTGAGGTGGCAGTAGGCCGGGAATGAGGCAGTATTGTCACCTTCACCCAAATATAACAGGCACGATTTGTGTTCGTCATTTTGCGCCATTTTGGCTCCACATTCATTGCATTCCTTAAAAAATGCCATCCTACCCTTTTGCGGCAGAAAATCCAGTCAGAAGCACTGAAGGACGTTGTTCACAGTTAGCTTGTTCTGGTATGTCCTCTCCTTATGGTGACAAGAAGAGAACTGAGGGAAGAGTGCTCCCTCTCCTCTGTCACATGACTCTTTGGGTGAGAAATGCTACGCTGAAAATTGAAGGGAGGGGGACCACTCTTGGGCTCTAGAAACTTCTTGATAAAGCTTGCTAGCTCCTCTCCATGGCCGGTCTGTGAAAGCGCAGTCCCCATGTAGGAATGCACAGAAGCCATGACGATGAACAGGAAAATAATAGTATACATATTCATAGGACAAAAGCTGTAGAGGAAGTGTACCATTTTCTACCCATATGAACTAAAAAAAAAGTTGAAAGGGGGAATGGTATTTTATTCAGTTCACAAACAGGAAGATCTATTCTTAAGGTAAGCGAAGGTCTGAAGTACAAGTCCCTGCAAAAATGTACGACAAATCTTTCTCTTATTGCTACTGTGGCTTTCACTGGGGATGGAAATTTCACAGCCTATTATGCTATTTGCATTCTGGCAACTTCTCATTATTCATTCTGGTGGAGTTCCAAGTGAGTCACAGCCCTCACCAAAGGCAAACAGTTTAATACTACATGGGCCACACTATGTTATGGCCATATGCTTGACCAAGGTTCAATTTTAAAAAGGAAATTTGTCTATGATACTTCCTCAACTAATGAAATTGTGTTAGCGTTTCGCAAAACCTGAAGCCCATCCTTAATTTCCTAAGCCTTTGCGGGGGCAAAAGAAGTTCCCACTGGTTCAAAGCACCATCCAACTTTTAACAAATCACTCTGCTTAAAAAGGAGTTGTGTGTGGGCATTCATTCCAGGGCCACTACCGATACTGGATTTCTGACAGTGACACGTCAGAGGCCTGTGACAAAAGCTAAATACAAACTACTTATCAGAAGAAATTTGAGCAGAATATGGGAACAGAATTCTGCAGTATACTACTTCAGACTTCAGGGGAGATATATTAAAGCTGTATGACCTTCCCTCCATGCAGTCAACAAGCACTTGATGGAGAGGAGTTTCATGTAGTTTTCTTCCAACAATGTCACTTTACTACTTGTGTGGGATAGTCCCAAATTGTACCATCTCAACTTAGCACCTCATTCTGTATAGGGGATTAAAAACAAAACAAAACAGGTGCACTGTTCTTAACAGGGCCCAGTGAAGAACCAGAATATAACAAAAGGCCCAGAACAAACAAGTGGGAACAGAGTGAGTGTTAATACAAAAGCTGTCCTTTCAAAGAGTATTTGAAATGGGACCTGACTGCATTGTGACCTGATTAATTCGCACTCCTTTGTTATTTATTTTCCTAGCACTTGCATGTCTAATTCTGTGCCAGAGACAAAGGTTTTTTTTACTCACACAGAGTAAGCCAATTTATAATAGCCAAAAAAAAAGAATAAATAAAGAATAAAATCTGTCTTCCTTGAAACCAGGCTAAAATGATATTTGTTTGCCAATTCTGCTCAATAAGGGCTCTAAGATAACAAACCTAATAAGTATTATAAAGATACCAGATATAACCTAAGTTCCTAGCAAACAGTCATTTCTGAAGATAAACCATTGTAGCCACAAGCAGCCATCATAAAAGCAACATTAACTGATAATACTCTTTCCCCCTCTGGTATATCATTGACAAGTTGGGGGTCAAGAAGACAGAAATCCCACTTGCATACTATACTAACAGCCAGTTTTCTGAGGGCTACTTCAGACACTGTGTTGAGGAAAACATGCATATGAAGAAGGGGTAGCATGGCAGAGCACGGGGACCAAGATCACCTCAGGTGAAGGCCTCGTATGCAGAGATAAGGAGATTAAATGGCACCCCATGGGTTCTTTTCCTTCTTCCCAATCCAGGGCTTCTAACAGCTGGGCTGTGGAGGATCCTCCTTGGGCTGCATGTGCTGGCCCAAAATGCAGGATACCCAGGTCCCCTACATTCCCACAAAAATGTAGGGGTGGGCAGTCACTCTCCTATCTCGCCCAGCAATGCTGCTGCCACTCTGCTATCAAGGAGATCAGCCTCATGGTCTCTGACATAGATCCTTTGTCCTTCTCTGTCACAGTGTCAGTTGTTTGTTGGACTGGTCGGCCCTGTGGTTTCTTTAATCCAGGGGCAGCTCTCAGAGAGCACGCTTGCCAGAATATATATTTGACGGAGAGCTGCACAGCACTTGTACCTGAACAGCTCACAAAGGTTTTCACGGGTGCCTCAAAAACTATAACGTGAACCTCTGCAATGCAAGCCCATGTAGAGTCACTTCAATCTAAACCCACTAGTTGGAGCAACTGTGCATAGGAGTGCCCTGCTAAAAAACTAATAACCCTCAGATAAGGCGGCCAGGATTAGGTGCAAGTCTCCTGACGCTGGCACAGCACTACAGCTTGCTTGGTTATTTATTATTATTTCTTATGTAAAAGAGTTATTTATTGTGTTGCATGACACCAACGCTGGGAATCCATCCCAGTGCAACAGACTGTTGCTATTGTTGTGCTAACACAGCTACTACTGCCCCAGACATGCTATTGCAGGGGTTCCTTATGCTGGTGCTTGGTCTGTGCTCCCAAGGAGGCAATGAAGCCCCCTAGTGTTTCTCATGGGTAGCAATTCATGGGACTTTCTGGTTGGCTGGAGCTGTGAGGCTCATTTCACAGTATGGCCACTCAAAACTATCAGTGTTGAGGTATGTGGAGACAGAGTACTGCAGTCTACAGCAATGGAACTTCCAAACGTTTTTACCATCCACGAGTATATCTAAACAGGTAGGTGGTGCTCCTACCAAACATCCTGATGTTCAAGAACAGTTCAGTGCTTAGCAGTTCCAGAGATTATCAGAAGCACAAACAGAGAGCAAACTAACACGCCTAACAGAAAGAGGAAATCAGTTTACAGAGTGGAGGTTCGCAGGGCCCAGGAACGTGGTCACAGCATGGATTGGCTGCATAGGGCCAGACAAAGGTATCAGTTTTGGGATGAGGGTGAGGAGACTGAGGAGACATAAACAGGTGGAGAGGAGATTCTGTTCTTGAGAGAGGTGAAGATGTGGAGGAATCAGAAGCTAAAAAGAGTGAAAGAGAAAAATTATAAAGAAAATGCCAGGAACAGGATTTGAATGGATTAATGGATGCCAAGAAAGGGGGGGAGAGGATGTAAACATGGATGCAACAGTTTAATCACAACCCCCTCCCCCAATTAACTTTTGAGAACCACTTCAAATGTCAGGTTTCTTATATAAACTTTAAAAAATACACATAGTATAAAATGTTAACTGAGAATTTTTGGGGTACAAAACTAGTTTCAGTCATATTAGTTTATTTTGGAAAGGAAATAGTTCATACAAACTTCTGAAAAGCAAACTTCTTGATGGGAAAAGAGTTAATAGACATGATTACCCCTAAGACCTTCTTAAGACTTTCCTAAGAATAAGAAGCTGTTAAATGTCCACCTGGGCTACAAATGAGGCAGTAAGCTCCTGGTGAACTGGCAGCAAGCTTCTTAGAGCAATTTTTGGATGACAGCACACAACAGGCCATCTACCCTGCCCTGTCCCAAAGACGAAGGAGGTGCTGATGCCTGCCCAAACACCTTGGCTGATAACTCACAACAGACTACTCACCATGTTCCTACCTGCGCTGCTGGACAATACAAAAACAGGTTTTTAATCTAACCTTTCCTCCCAGGAGACAGGGAGGTATACAAGGGATAGTTCCATGTTGGTTAAATAAATTGGACAAGACTATTACATTAAAATGACTCAAATGCTGTCCTATATTGTAGAACTCATCTCCTGCCCCCTTCTTACCCAACATACAAGCCCTTTTGCTTGACATGTAGGTGGGAAGTTTGTCACAGCTGGCAGAGCATAAGTGGGAGAAGACAGCATAGATTTCGAAAGCTGGAGGAGCTTTGGGAGGGATGATGCTATGCAGGAGGAGCAGACTGGAAAGTGAATATGACCCTAGAGCAAACCCAGCTGAGTGGCCCCCGTGGTACTACAAGCCGCCACTTCAGGGGCCACTGAACTTTGGGGTGCCCACAATGGCACTGGTTCACCCTTTTTCGTCATCCCACAAAATGGCAACAGTGCAGGAGGAGACAACTGGTGAGCTGACACTGATTACAAGTGAAGGGTGAAGCAATGGCCCCTGAGGAGTTGGCTGAGTTGCTGGCACTTGGCCACCATCAGCACTCTAGGGCAGTGGCCCACCAGGAAATTTCTCTATAAATGGGAAATTTCCCTGTAAATGGCCAACCTACCCCTGCTCTGCAGCTCCTACAGCAATGGAGATTTCACCACCATCGACTGCAGCCTTTAAAGCAATGGGATTTAAGCAGCAACTAGTGCCAGCTGTGATTTAGTTGTCAGCCCCCTACCCCACTTCACCATCCTCAGCATTCTGTAAACAGAATCAGACTGCTGACGGAGAGGAAGGGAAGCATCCACCAAGCAGCATGACTGTGGGCAGAGCAAACCAGGAAGGATTAATTTTAATAGCCTGTATCATGGACGGTCCCTAGAATTGTGCCTGAAATACTGTGGCTTTGCTGACTGGAAGAGGGTTGCATTTAGCCACTGCTTACTTGTGAAATAGGAATACCAATTCCTTCTAGGTGAGTTGACTGTCACAGCCACTGCTCAAGCTGCCCTGTGACACAAAAGTGCAGACAGGCTGGCAATCTGAAAGGCTGTCCTAAAACCAGGCTAGCAGCTCCTAGACAGAAATACCAGACTGTGGAATTAGCCCTGTCAGTACTCAGGGGAGGGGCTATGGTTTAATGGTGGAGCACATAGTTTGCATGGACAAGGTCTCAGGGTCCAATATCTAACATCTCCAATTAAAGGATTTCAGCCGGAATGCCTGGTAAAGACTAGGGATATTTTCCAGGTATTTTTTAAAGCCGGTTTTAAATTGGGGCTGTATTTTGGCTATCCAAAATGGTCAAGCCCCCAAAATCCTGAAAATAATTTGGGATTTTTGGAACCTCCAGATAGCCAAAGTTAAGGGGCATTTAAAGGGATTGTGGTCCCTTTAAATGCCTTCTGGGTGAACTCACTGCTTGGAGGTATTTAAAGGGACTGCACTCCCTTTAAATGCCTTTCCCCCCCTCCACTGGAAACAATGGAGAATGGGGGCACCTTCTTCTGGGGCCCATAGAATTGAAACCCCTGGTCCAATCTTTTTGAAATTTGGGAGAGGGGGTTAGGAGAGGCACCAGCAGCTCTGCTGCAAATTTGGTGCTTCTATCCTAAAAAATAGCCCCCTGAGCCCCAGATACCCCTGGACTGATTCTCCATTATAGCCTATGGCAGTGATGGCAAACCTTTTAGAGACCGAGTGCCCAAACTGCAACCCAAAACCCACTTAAGTATTACGAAGTGCCAACACGGCAATTTAGCATGAATACTGAGGTTTTAGTTTAGAAAAAACAACTCATACATTAACATCTTTTTTCTTAAAAGAAAAACATGAGGTTGGTAAGCCAGTGGGAGAAAGAGATAAGTTGCCTCACTGGCAAATGTAGTTACTGATCACCAGTACACAGGTTTAATAAGCACACTGATTCTGAAGTGCAAAGTTCTAATAGGGATGGCCATTTGAAAATACAATTTAAGCCAAGGGGTTGTAAAGAAGAAGAAGAGGAGGTCTCCATCTTTCTCTCACACACACACAGAACCAACCCAGCATTTTAAGACAGCCTGGAACGCTCTCTCTCTCTCTCTCTCTCTTAAAGATGCCACTGGACTCTTTGCATTGCTAAGGGTGGGGGGAGAGAAACACACAGATCTGCCGTCACAGAGAGCTTTCACATAAATAAGCCTTGGAGCGATTTCCCACAAGCTGTTGCTTTGCGCTCCCTCTTCTCTTTGCCCTGATCGTGTCAGTTTCACACCATGTGCTGGGCAGTTGCATTTTGTCTCGCAGTTTCGCCCGATTCCCCCGCGCCTACTCAATCCTCAAAAAACAGGATTGAGACGCTGGGGAAATTGGGCAAAGCTGAGGAGCAAAATGCCACCGCCCAGCACATGGTGTGAAACTGACACAAAGGGAAGAGGGAGCACAAAGCAGCAGCTTGTGGGAAATCGCTCCAAGGCTTATTTAGGTAAAAGCTCTCTGTGACGGCAGATCTGCGTGTTTCCCCTTGTAGCAATGCAAAGAGTTCAGTGGCACCTTTAAGACCAAGGCTTATTTAGGTAAAAGCTCTCTCTGAGGGCAGATCTGTGTGTACGGTGGGGCAAAGGGAAGAGTGAGCGTGGAGCAGCAGCTTGTGGGAAATCAGTCTTTATTGGTCTTAAAGATGCCACTGGACTCTTTGCATTGCTACCTGGGGGGGGGGCTTCTCAGGGGCCCATGCTTTAGCGCAGCCCTGTGAAGACTGGGTGGTCTGGGAGGGCTTCCTAGGGGCCCGCGCTTTAGCGTGGCCCTGTGAAGACGGGGGGTCAGGGAGAGCTTCCCAGGGGCACCGCTTTAGCACGGCCCTGTGAAGACCAGGGGGGTCAGGGAGGGCTTTCCAGGGGCCCATGCTTTAGCATGGCCCTGCAAAGACGGGGGGAGGGGTTGGGGAGGGCTTCCCAGGGGCACCACTTTAGCACAGCCCTGTGAAGATGTGGGAGTCAGGGAGGGCTTCCCAGGGGCCCATGCTTTAGAGTGGCCCTGCAAAGATGGGGGTTGGGGAGGGCTTCCCAGGAGCCCCGCTTAGCACGGCCCTGTGAAGATGGGGGTGGGGGAGGGCTTCCCAGGGGCTTGCGCTTTAGCACGACCCTGTGAAGATGGGAGGGGTTGGGGAGGGCTTCCCAGGGACTCCTGGGACTGGGACGGGAGATGGGCGAGCAGTGGACTGGCAGGCGGTGGAGGCCCAGAGCGGGGAGGAGTGTAGGCAGAGCGCCCCGCCTTATGGGTGCTCTGGTGGCTGGAGCGACGGCGCGCGTGCCCACAGAGAGGGCTCTGTATGCCCTCTTTGGCACGAGTGCCATAGGTTCATCACCACCGGCCTATGGGGACTGTGGAACAAAAAAAAAATCAGGTATCTTGAATACCAAATCCAAATACCATACCAGTATTGGGATTCAGGAATATCAGGAAATAGCAATATTTTTCGGGTTCAATATACCTGAACCTGGAAAATATCAGGGGGGAGGGTTCCACACCCTTAGTAAAGACCTGTCCAGTGCCTAAGAACCAGAGATCAATCATAACAGAGAGTGCTGAGCTAGATGTACCAATTGTTTTACTTGGTATAAGGCAACTTTGTCAGTCTTTGTGTTTGTTCACTTGCAGCCTGACCTATGATCTGGCATAACCCTATTCAGATCCAGAACAGGACCCATGGGTTCTAGAATGTGAAAAATGGACATTATCACAGATAAGAAAATGCACTAGTTTACATGGCTGCCAGGTCATAATGCAAGTGGGGGGAGAAAGGACATATTAACAGTTCCCATGCCTTCTTCTCTGTTAAGGCTTCTTTCTGCCTGCCAGTCCAATACTATGGCATCAAGGACAGCATCATCACTCTCATAAACAAGTCAAGAAGCTGCTGACTTTTTAATTGAGGTCTGGTTCTAGTCCAGCAGGGCAAAAGAAAGGACCAGATCTAAATTTGTTGGGAAGCTTTAAGCACCTGTACTGAGTTGTGGAATGCGTTCATGGGCAGGAATTAGCATACATTACCAACAAGAAGACATCCACTAGGATGGGAGGTGGTAAAAGGAAGGAAGGACAGAAGGGACCAATTATTAGTGAAAGCGTTAGGAGGAGGGGAAAAGAGGAGCTGAGACCTAAGAGAAACCCCAACAAATACTCCTGCCAGGATGCTCAGTCTCTGACTAAGGCAGGAAATGGTCTAGGGGATGCCAGAGCAGTGGTGGGCCTCTTTTGAGGAAAGCTGATTTTGCTTTGGACCCCAAAGGAAGAAACTTTACTGGCCTTTGGTCATTGAGGGAATTGCACACCCATTTGTTTTCATTTGTTCTTAATGAAAGCAACTTGGTTAGAACATGTACAAACAATTAAATTTCAGTATTTTCCTTAAAATATCTTTGAAGTTTGTAACAGAAGGCAGACACTGGATAGCAGACTACTGCATCTAGTATTATCATGTATAAATTTCTATGGCTATCTTGGATACATTGATATCGCATTGGAAATCAACTTTTCATAAAACCTGGAACAAAACATTGCATTACACTTTCCAAAGCAGTGAGCAATTAAAATGCAGAATTAATTCAATCTAGCGCAAAGTAACTTAAAAGAACAGTGCCATTTTTCAGTCCTGAACAATCCTACAACTTTGCGAACAGTTTAGAATTTCATTCCTTTTGCACTGAGCCACAAAGATATTGTGACAAGTGTGATGGTTTAATGCAGATTTCCTCATGGCCTTAGAAGACATAGCACTAAGGTTGCCAACGGGCCTGGAGAAAAGTGTCTTAATGCATGGAAATGGACTTAATGCATTAAAGAGAGGCTCAATGCATAAATGGGCAGCGGAAGCTTTTTAGGGCATGGAGCTAAACAAACATGACCAGGAAAATTAAGCCCATTAAGCTGCTAATTAAGAGACCAGAGGTCCGTTAGCTCCCCTGTGTAGCATCTACCAGGCAAAGAGGAAAAGGCTCACACAAGCCCCAGCCTCCTTTCCTCTAAGCCCACCTGAAATCTATGGACTGGATGCTCTCTTAAAATAGCAGCCAATTAACATAAATCCCTATGCAAATTTGACATCCAATGCATGGATGTCAGATGAGTCTAGCGTGGTTACAGTGTGCAGGGTAAGGCTTGACTCCCCCAGTGTGTATATGCCCTATGTTGTCTGCAAGGGCTAATATGTCTTTAGCATCGAGGCCTGCCTAATAAAAACTCTTTTACGCAACCATGTGAAAGGGCACAACTTTAGCAAAGAACTCAAATGCACACCACCATACAACTGGTTAAAAAAATGCAGAATAGTAGGAACTGACATCCATTAAACATTCCCTTACAAAAACGACCCACTAGTGCTGTCTTTAATAAGAAAGCTGCATTCTCAACTATTAGGGTCACACGATGTTTGTTTGTGAAAATAGAAAATGGTTTTATATTCCAGTGGAAACAGATGGGCGTAAGAGAGTGATTATACAGAGAGATTAGGGACCAATATGGATAAATCATGCAATTTATTTTTGCCCTGTGCTTGAAAGACAGGTTCATTATCTGTTGTGCTATTAATTTTTTTAAAATTACGAGACAGCCCTTAAACTGAAGTATCCCTTCACTTAGTCTGTGTTTCAAAAAAAAAGGCTGTTCAGACAATAATGTCTACTAATGTGCTGGAAAATCTTGATTTTTTAAAAGTGGATACTAAAAGTATGTTCTGAAGCATAAACCACTGTGCATCAACCACTTGGAGGCGTGGGGAAAGGCTTGCACGTTCCTAAGGGGACTTTTCCCTGACTTCCAAAAAGTTTTTGTAAGGTAATGCAGCCAATGTCAACTCTTTGATGAGTGCATTTGTATGCAAACTTATGTGTACACCTGGAAAACATAAGGTGCAAATGGTCCCATGCAGTCCAATGATATTGCACATTTACTTAGGAACAAACCCCACTGAACTCAATGGAGCTCACTCCTATGAAAACTTGTAAAGGCTTGTACCCTGAACTGCATATTTCTCTAGATTCTGGCTGTCAGCATATGTGAGCTTCTCTGTTAGACAGGTAGGAGGGCAAAGTCACAAGATTTTGCACTGGACCCTAGTGGCATCTTGAGGGGGTCTTTAGCATACACCACAATTAATATGCACAAATCCAAAGGCCTTAAGCCCATGTTTTTTAAACAGGGAACAGGTACACAGACATCAATCCACTGAAAATTTAATATAAACAACAAAAATTTCAGGCTACATACATGGTAGCTCCTCCACCAATATTTAAAATGAAATTGTCTCAATCCTACCTGAAGTGGTTTGATGAATCTAGATTATAGTATCTACAGATGACACATTTTGTTACTGACGATTTATTGTTCTAGACACTAATCCTCACCTGTTTCAGGGTCACTGAAGTCTGGTAAAGTAATCGTACTAAGCTGTCGCCTGTCAGCAATGGCTCTGTCTAACAAGCTGCTGCCCCGTCCAGAGTCACTACAGGAAACAATGCAAAGAGTTAGTCATTTAACGCTTGGAAAATAAATAGGAATGCTTGGGTTGCTTTGTAGCCCTTACCACAGAGCTCAGAGGTATAACGTGTTTACCTACAATTTATCAGCTGATAACCTAGCAGGGAAAAATGATAGAACAGACAGCAGTCCTACTAAAACTATATATACTTTATAGCGATCAAAGCAGTTTCCACACTGGGATTCAGGCTACTTCAGAAGAGCTAGAGCTTCAGAGATGTTGACAGAATGTTAGATACCAACAGGGAAGAGACTCCCCCCCCCCCAGCATGCCTTCTTATGAACAGCTGATGTCCCAACCCATCTTATCTTGGGTAAAGTATCCATTTACAGCTCATCTTCCAGGTTTTGGTCCAGATTTTCCCGAACCACAATGAAATTATCCTGACAGTGCCATCCTGAACTGAGTTACAGAAAAGGTGCAACTCCACTTAGGATGGCACAGTAAATCCCCCAAAGTGCAATTTGCAATGTCAGTCCAGATCAATCCAAGAACAGTGGTCCCCACACATTTCACAGGGCAACCAAAAGCATTTTACTAATCAATGGATCCACTCATGAGCATGCATCCTAGCCAGATGTTTCGTTCTGCTATGTCTGCTCACAAGATGATCAGCCTAAGAGCAAACGGCCCACCCTGCCAGCTCAAATGGCAGTCCAAAACCCCTACCAACTAACAGACCTATTTTTATAAGCACTTCAGCATGCTCTGTTTGACTTCACAGTCCCAAGTGCTATCTTGCAATTAATTTCCCAGCTCCTTTTTCACCCGTGTGGTCTTCCTGCACACATGCAAAGTACAGAAATGTTCCTAATCCTGGAAAAAACAGACCACTGGTGCAGACAGTGTCACTTCACGAGATAGAACAGGAAACGTAAGTAACAGTTCTCTGATCTGGGCAATAATGTACAGAGATTGAATGGTGGAGAAATTGCTTGTACTGATGCTGCATAAATACTTGGCAGATAAATAGCAAACTTGGTGTTTTGGTGCTACTTTATTTTTCACAAACAGATTATTTTTCTTAAGAAAGGCAATGTTTTTAGCATTCTAGTTGTAACATCAGTACTAATGTCCCCAGAAGATCTGACTGGTATAAAACAGTTCACGACTGGGGGGCAAAGATCTCCATCTTCCTGAAGCTTTAAAACAGCTTTCTGGTTTTCAACCTGAATAGCATCTTGGCAATTTCCCCCAGTGACGCTTCTAAAATCCATCTTCAAGTAACACACTCAGGTAGACACAGAATGATGCCATTTCCTTTCTTTGTTCAGCTGCTGTTAAAATAGTATAAGAGAATCTGCAAGACACTCAAAGACAATGTCGCTGGACTGCTAATTCCATATATAGTGATGCAGTTACAGGAACCCACAGGAAGCTGATGGAAACCTTCCTCAGCCCATTTTCTCAAGTAGTCAGTATTACATCAGCCAGCATACATTTCCTGGTAACTTCTGTATTAATTTCCTCCTTTACCCATATTAATGAACAGGAAACCAAGTTGCTGGTGAATCATCAACCTGGCTGGATGATGCAGGAGGGCCTGTTCAGTCCCAGATGCTTCCAGCTGCCTACTCTGGAGGGGCGGCACAGAAGAAGAAATGGCATTTCTGTAGTCTATGAGAATACTAAATTCTTCATCTGATTCCAGAGGATGTCCAGCATGCCAAAGTTCTCACAAACACAGGCAGGCAGGAGTCCAGGCAAGCAGGGACAGCAGGCACCATCAGAGCTGTTGATCCCACAAATAGCCAGAGCTGAGCTGACGGTAGTGGTTAAGTGTGGGCCAGTTTGGTGTAGTGGTTAAGTGTGTGGACTCTAATCTGGGAGAACCAGGTTTGAATCCCCAGTCCTCCACTTGCAGCTGTTGGATGACCTTGGGCAAGCCATAGTTCTGACAAGAGCTGTCCTTGAAAGGACAGTTCTGGAAAGAGCTCTCTCAGCCCCACCTACCTCACAGGGTGTCTGTTGTGGGGAGGGGAAGGGAAAGGAGTTTGTAAGCTGCTCTGAGACTCTGAGTGAATGCCGGGGTATAAATCCAATCTCTTCTTCTTATACAAACTAGTGACTATAGCTGTAACAGTGGCCTGAAGCCCACAGGCACTTTCAGCTTGACTCTGCCCGACATCCTGCGCAGCCTCACAGTGGATCTTGGTCTTTTTTTTTTTCTTGGAGACTTTTTAATCAGTTTCGTATATTTGGATATGGTGCAAAACCCTGAATAGGGGGGTGGAGGAGCAGCTGGGAGAGAGAGACTTCTGCACATTCTTTTCCATTCCTTCTTGATCTTCCAAGGCCTCATGGGTAGAGGAGAGGTCCTGAATGACTGGACAGGCATTCCACTATCTGAGCTGAGCTTCCGTCTGGACTTTCCATCTTCTCTGCTCCTGGAGTTCTGGGGGTGACCATGGGATCCTTGGCAAGGTGGGTCTCCTTAGCAGAATCCTCAGCAGCCCCAGTCTCTCACTCCAGGCTTCCGGCCCAACAGCACAGCTGTCAACTTGTCTTCTGATGGAGGCTGACCATCGAAGAGCCCAGGAAACATGGTGCCCTCTGGCGTTTTGACCTCTATGGGCTTAGCCACTACAGCAACCTCTTCCTCCGAGAAGGACTCCTCAGACCTAGCCCTGACAGAGGACCAGTTTAGCATAGTGATTATTCTATGGACATGGAGACCTAGCTTCAGACACTCACTTGGCCACTCTGGTTCACCTCACACCATCGCTGTGAAGACAAAATGGGAGGGAAAGAACCTTGCGTGCTGCTCTGAGCTCCTTGGAAGAATGGTGGGATGAAAATGGACAGAAAGAGAGTCCATTTTGACTACATTTACACTTTCAGAGAAGAGTAGGGGCACTGAAATGCACCAATCCCACTATCCAACAGCGCTGACAGATGTTGTTTATTTTATTTAATTCAATTTATATCCCGCTCTCCCCACAAAGGCAGGCTCACGGTGACTTACATTAAGAGTTAAAATACACTAAAACACAAATTATAAACGTCATAAAAGATCATATACAATAACGTATATGTGTTGTTGACGACTACTGTTTTGGGAAGCTTCACCCTGCATGGTGACAAATTTGTAAGGCACAGCTCAGGATTTCATGACCATCTTTGTGTCAGGTAAGCTGGCATAGTCTGGAATGTGTGGGGTGTTCCTTGCCTCCCTCCTCCCTTCCCCCTCACTGTCTTTGCTGTATACTGTTATCTGTCTAGTGTCCTTGAAGCTGAGCTCTGCCTGCTCCTAATTTCCCGCTGAGAATGTAACCATTGCCTTTTTGCCCGTGTACCCAGGTGCCTGCCTATTGGCTTCAATGTATCAGGGGCTCTAGTATGAAGGGGGTATATCTGGGGCTTCTATGTTTTATACCGCCATTCCTGACACAAGAGTTCATGATGTCCTAAATACTAGCTCTCAATAAACTGAAACTTCTGAAGGAATGCTGTTGAGTGACTTGACTGGGAACCCTGACACTTTGGCAACCATGGGTTTGTCTCAATGCATGTTAGGCTTAATACATATGGCAGGCCACACACTCCAGTGTCATGGATGGATAACCAACTGTTGTTGGTTATCTCACAGGTCCTCTAACACTTACAGTACTGGAGAACCAGTCAGGATAGTCTGTCCTTGACAGCTAATGGTTACAAATGATTTCCAAGTAGCTCCAAAAGGAAATTTAACTGATTTGTCTTCTCTGGCAATGCCCTAGTGTATTCCAGGGAACATATAGATGATTGACACAAGAGCTTCTAGACAGATCTCAAGTTTCCTCTTGGTTGCTCACAGCTCTCTAAGAAACGAGGCAGCAGGCACAGTATAAGTGGAGGAAAATTCATGGTAATCCAACTGAATGTGGTTGAGAGATCACTGAATGTGTATTTTCTGCCAGTGATGGTGACAGAGAGATCTGTTTTCTCTTTCATCATTGCATCCACGGGAGTTTTCCTCTTACACGTTCACGGGTCTCCTTTTTTTTTTTTGTAAAACTCTCTTAAAAAAGAGAGAATTTTATTCTTTTTATAAGAAAAGGGAAGGGTAGACAGATGGAGAAAGAAAAAGATGGAGTGAAATTTTTTCTGTTAGTGAGGGTTAATTTAGGTTAATAACCAATACCAATTTTGGCATCTATCATGGTTAGAAGATCTTCTTTTTAACTATTGTAAAGTCCAAAGTCAAACTGTTAACGCAGTTAGCAAAGTCCATTGGGGTTAGTAATTAAACAGCTCCTTCCAGATGTTACACGAACAGTCCTCAAATTATCTTCTTTTTAAATCTCTTCCAGTTACGGATTAAGTCCATTTTAACTTTGAGGTCTTCCGTTCCATCACCACTTTCCCCTGGGCTGCTGTCTTCTTCACTTATCCCAATTTTGAGTGCTGCGTCTTCCTCCCTGCTGGCGTGTCTCTTCAGAAGTTTCTGTATTTTGAAGATGAAATCCGTCTTCTTTCTTTTCTCTTTTTCCTTAAACTTCTGGTCTTCAGGCTTCCAGGGCTCCATAAACTCTTCAGATGAAATTAGATCTCCAGTTTGTTGCCTGCTATGTTCGACATCCCCTTCTACTGGCAGAGTATTTTCTTTTATAAAAGCGGAGTAGGCTTTGGGAGCCTTATCCACCTCTTCTTTTAACTTTATCGCTCCACTACCAGTTAGGGGTGCCAAGACATTTGTCAAGGTAAATCCGAGATCTTCTTTCTCTTCTTCTTTAACGCCCTGAAAACCTAGAATCAGAATCGATTTCTGTTCGAACTCCATCATCTTTCTAGTTGTTTCCGATATCTGTTTCTGTCGACTGACGAGAACACTTTCCATTTTGAACAAAGTTTCATTGATTTTCTGCAATTGTTCCAGCAGGGGGCACAGTATCTCCTTTTCCTGTTGATTGACAGCAAGCTCTTGGGGGGGCTGTCTGGACCGGAAGTCCCTCCTCCCTTCTCTTCCGGTGTCCGCAGAACTTTTTCCATTATCGACATTTTTTTTTTTTTATTTACTTTTAAAAAGTTCGTGCCGCATCCCCCAGGAAGCTAAGATGATCGTAGTCTTCCATGCCACCCCAACGGTACTTTCACCAACACTCTTTTTCTCTCTTTCTCGCCCCCTTCGCGCTCCCTTTGTAGATCTTGCTTCTCAAAGGGGTGGGAACTCCTCCCTCCTCCCTTTCACGGGTCTCCTTAATTGCTTCTACCATTAACAGCTCTTTACTTCTTAATAACTAAATCCCTAAGCTTTCTTACAGTGATCAGTCCAAAATATAAAGAAGAAGTTAAGGAAGAAGAAGCTCTATTACAACTGGTTCTCAAACTGCAAGAAGCAGAGAGAAGGCAGGCAACCAACAACTGATGCTTCTTGAAAATCATACACTGCTCCCACGTAATGGGAACAGTTTAACTTCTATGGTTCAGAGCAGATCAAAATCCACAGTATCTCAAGAAATGACTACGTGAAATTATTATTAGGCAAGACTGCATAAGCCCCATTAGAAAAGCAGTGACAGCACATGATTAGATCCTGTGCCATAACAAGTAGAGATGCAGAAGCTGGAAAGTATATTGCTAGTATTTGTGTGCATACAGAAGTCATGCTAATATTATAAGTAAAAGAAGACTGCTGTCCTCCTCCTCAGATCAGAAATCTGGAAATTCAGATAAGGAGAATATTTTGCCAACTGCAGAATGGGGAAATTGGTTTGAAACACTTTTAGGATGAAAAATGCTGTTTCTAAGTCAATTGATTGTTATCAGTAAAGCTGCCAAGCAGCAAAGGACTGTAGACCACTTCTGGCTTATTCAAAATACAATTTGTATCTGTAAACACTCATAAAAAGAAATAATTTTTTAAAAAATATAATTAAATTAATTGTTTGCATATTTCCTATCTAATTTTCTTGCACACGCTGAATAAATACTGGGTATTTTACTTCTGGGAACTTCTGGGAAAACTGAGATTCTGACATTAAATCCCATTCTTGCCCTTACAGTTTCATGGTTAACAAATGTTAGTTTTTACCTAGCACCTAGAGCACAAGATGAAAGGTTCATAATCTAAAATTTGAGACAAGGGTGGCAAAAAGGGAGAGGAGAGAGATGGAAGTAAGCAGAATATGTGATCGCTGTGCTCACAAATGCTTCCACAGGCATGAAAGTGGGCCACTGCACAGTAACCATAAGAAAGGAGGCCAAAGTGGTACTTTTCATCTCCTATTTCAAGGCTCCTGAAAGAGGCAATACCAGTGAGAAATTTAAATTCCCCCCCAGGGCTGCATGCTTAGAATAAAGAGGCTGCAGCCAAAGCTTTATAAAAACGGCAGGTTTTTGAGCAGGGATTTGAAGCAAACAAGAAAGGTGACATTTTCAGAGACAGTTTTAGGCATAAAGAGATGCACGAAAGAAAGGGCAAAGCCATCCGAGGGAACAGGAGACTTTTGGACAGAGCTGGAAGGTAAAATATCATGGGTAGCACGGGATACAAGAGAGTGATAAGGGCAAATATGCTTGGAAGGCAAAGACAAAAAGTGTATGCTGGTCTGGGGAAATCAAGGGAACCAAAGCAGGGAGGTCACATGTCCATAATAACAAGAGTGGTGACTTTTTTTTTGCTGCAGAGTGCTGGTTAAGGGGCAAGGGGCCCTGAGGAATAACAAATCCTCAGAGTTGCAGTAATCCTCAGAGAAGAGTTGCAGTAATCAAACCAAGAGATTGCCACAGCATGACTCAGTTTTCATCAAGATGACAGACCCAATATGGGGAGCAACAGAGAGGGAAGACAAAACCAAGACCTCATGCCTGCTCTACAGGATGGATGGTGGCACTATCAACCAATATGGAGAGAAGAAGTCTTGGGAGGAAAGATGAGAAGTTTAGTCTTGAATACAGCAATGAGACATCTAAGCAGAAATATCAGACAGATGACTGGAGGTGCAGGATTGGGTGTACAGAGAAAATTAAGGGGCAACAGAGGTAAAGCTGAATGTCACCAGTTTACAGGTAAGCAATGCTGATAAGCCATGGGACAGTGAAAAAAGAAAAGAGATAGAATATATCGAGAAAGAATATAAGCGGGCCAAGGACAGATCCTGGGGATCCCAACAGGGATATTATAGGAGGAGCTTCCCCTGTTGGGAAACACTAAATGAGCAATTAGACAGCTGAGAGTGGAGCAAAATTAAACCATGACACTCAGGCAGTACTGTCCCCAGCCCTAGTATTTTTGTTAACTCTGGTTAAAGTGAACCTAAGAATGCTTCTGTGGTCAGTTTTACAACCCTAATTAAACATGGCTCTAAAACAAAAAGCTTAGTAGTGGCCCCGTGCTCATCCTAACCAGAGCTGCTTCCACAGGAAGTCAACGCAGAGGCATCTGCAGAGACAACAGAGCATCCACATGCAAGTTTTCCCCTCATTTCCCTTGTCTCAGTCCTCTGTGGCTGACATTTTCTTCCTTGCCACTGGAGGGCTTTTCCAGCTATAATTTCAACTATGCTTCAATCTGTTGCAACAATGTTCTAGGTTTACTTGCTTGTTTGTTTTTTAAAAGTAAGGGCTCTAGCAATTTTGTCCTGACTTGGGTAGCCCAGGTTAGCCTGTTCTCATTAGATCTCGGGAGCTAAGCAGTGTCAGCTTAGACCACCAAGGAAGGTTAGGGTTGCTACGCAGAGGCAGGCAGTGGCAAACCACCTTTGAACGTTCTTAACTTGAAAACTCCATGAAAGGTTGCCATAAGACTGCTGCAACTTGATGGCACTTTCAGCTCCCACCAAGCACTTTTGGTTCTAGAGTTACAAGGACAAATGAACCGCTAGTACGTTTCCTCACATAACTCTGCAAACAAAAGGTCTAGGGTTACTTAAAAAAAATAATAAAAGTTGGATATGTTGTTGCAATAGATTCTCAAAAGTGATATAGCTTTACCAATTTTTAGAAGCCTGAAGAAAGCCCTTTAGACTGGGGGGAAATGGCTGCCTCAGGGACTGAGATTTTGTTTTTTTAAAAAATGGCACCAACATGGGCAGGACCCGAAAAAAATGCACACCTTCCCATCCACACAGCGTCCAAAGGTGCTTTGGATAATAATATTTACAAAATGATTGTATCAAAACCAGGTTTGACAAAAAGCACGGCAGAGCAGGGGGAAACATGGAAGCAGGGCAAACAGAGGACCACAACCTGTGGATGTTCCTGAAAACAGCACTCCTGAAAGGCAGGATAAGAGGTTAAAGTGATCCTGCCATTCTCTCCTGTTATGGGAACCCCATGGTTGCACGACACTGGGACTGAAAACAGAGTGAAATGAACACACATATGCTTTAGTAAGTTACAGAATGAAGCATCTTTAAAGAGATGCTTGACAACTTAAGTACTATTCACATCATGGACTCCATATTACCTGTTTTCTCTTGGGCACGGGCAACACAAATACATATTGTTTTATAACAGCTTGCCCTGACCCAGATAGCCCAGGATAGCCTGATGACATCAGATCTCAGAAGCTAAGCAGTATTTGGCTAGTATTTGGATGGGAGGCCTCCAAAGAATACCCAGAGCGTGATGCGGAGGCAGGCCGTGGCAAACCACCTCTGAACGTCTCCTGCCTTGAAAACCCTACAGGGTCACCATAAGTCAGCTGTGACTTGAGGGCACTTCCCACCACCACTATAATGGGTTACTATATAGAGTATGTTATAGAACTTTAAATGCTACGAACTAATGTAAAAGTCAAAACACAGGGATCGAAATATCAGGTTTAAAAAAAAGGATGGTTTTTTTAAAAACACAGCTGAGAGGCTTGAAAATGCAAAGAACTGGAAGTTTTTGAAAATGAGATACACTTTTGAAAAATTAAACCAAAATGTTAAAGTACTTCCAGACTACTGCACAGAATGCTGTTCATATCATAAATCAAATTACATGACTGTATGCATTTCAGGTAGCTCTTCTGAATAAACAACTATTTACAAATACCGTTGGTTAGAGATGGATTTTCTACATTAGGCCAGTTCCAGTTAAACATTATTTGAGACCAAAGGCAACCTTGCTTTTAGGTTGAAAACATGGATACTTTGAATTTCAAACCTTTACCTTTTATTAGCAAACAGTCTCGCAATGGAAGCACAAGAACAGGTATGTATTCCTGCATAAGTTAAACAAAACTTTATTCACAGTTTTTAGCAAATGATATTCTAAGTTACAAAAATATACATACACTGAAGCACTATAAAGAACTAAAACCAAAAAATGTTAGAGCTACACAAGGGCATAAAAATAACTATGAGGGTGCCCTAACTGATGTTCTCATGATCTGACCAAAGTTCTTCAAGAATGGAATAAATGGGATGGATATCCCAAATACTGACTTGAATCTTAATTTTGTTTAGACATATCTGCAGTCAGGATGTTGAAGAATGGTCAAATATTCCAGTTCTGATGAAAATTTCATTTGCTGCTGAACTGGGTTTATAAAATATGAAGGCTGGTTCTTCATATCTTTCCTGCCACAAATTCCTTTACTGGGCAGCCTCCCCAGCAGACCTAACAATAAAGGTACGGGCCATCACAGAGCAGGTGTAATCTCACAGAAGAATCAGTAGAAGGCTCAGCAAATGTGTGTTTGCCTCAGAGTAGACTGGGGGAAAACAATAAAGCTCCACACGTAAGGGATATGTCAACACTAGCATGGATCATGCCAAATATTAAGGCATCACTGAATGAAAGCTGAAATACAAACACGGCTTTTTAATGAGTTACTTCACAAACAAGAAAGCACAGCCTTATCAGTAAGTAGGGTTGCCAACCTCCAGGTAGTGGCTGGAGATCTCCTGGGATTATAACGGATCTCTGAGTGACAGAGATCAGTTCACCTTGAGGAAATGGCTGATTTTGAGGTTGGACTCTATGGTATTATTCCCCACTGAAGACCCTCTCTTCCCCAAACCCCACCATCCTCAGGCTCTGCCCCCCCCGATCCCCAGGTGTTTCCCAACCTGGAGCTGGCAACCCTATCAGTAAGCTTATGCTGCATTTCTGAACAGGCACATGATGCAGAACTGGCAAGCAGTGCTATCTCCTCTGCCTCATTTTCCTGCTTTATGAATTTACTCCATTCATGAACTGTTTTGGGTTTTTTTAAAAAAAGAACCACCACCACATGAGCATTATTGGCTTACAACAGGACCAAGACTACAGCAGATCAGCTCTTAGAGATCATGTAGAGAAAAATGTGATCTGATAGTGATATGTTAACCTCAGGCAGAATATTACTCATGCTGGCTGCTATGATGCAGTACTGATGAATCTTTGTGCTCTCTTTCTAACCCAAATATTCACATGTCTCTGCTGATTTATACACACAGACTGTTACAGTTGGTGTTCCCCCGGCCTAAACTGTGCACATGTGAGTGGCCGCTCATTAACATAGGAAGCCCCGCTCAGCAGCAATCTGGAGCTGCACAGGGTCCTGCACTGCCCATTGCCCATTTTAAAATTACAGCAGTTATATTCTGCTCAGGATGTGAACTGCTCCACTCAGCAGAGGGGGAAAATTAGAGAGAACATTGGTTACGGTGTTGTGATTTAAAGAATAAAATTGATGTGACTGCAAGAACATTATAAAATGTTGCCAAGGGAAGTATTTTTTCATACAACACCCTCCCCATAAAACCTTATTTTGCTTATCTATTCTTAGTGAAAGCTGAGCAGTCAGAAACACTGCTACCTGTACTAACCTGCTACCATTATTGCCTTTGTCTGATATGGAGCTAGGATTCATCGTTAATTTACCTATAGCTTTGATAAACCCAGAATGGATTATCAAGATTCTAGTGGAGCACTGGTTCCAAAACCCCATGACGTCTTCTCTAAGGAGGCCCACTCAGCTCCTTCTGTAGTGGCCTTTAGACAGGACTAGCAAGAAACAGCAGTATTCCAGAAAGCATCAACTTTGTAACTTTGACATCTAGCTCTTACTTGCTCCTGTTCCTCTCTTTACTGTACTGCTGGTTTTATTGCTATCGCTGTGTGTTGTGGGCCAGTTTGACCAGTTGGAACTCAGCCTGGAGGAAGACTCCTCAAGTGTCACAGAGCCTAGGCCCAGCTCACAAGAAGCAGCTGAGGAAAGCCAGGGGCTCCATGATTCACTGCTGACAGCTGAGGATGACTCCTCCAGACAGACTACAGGAGGGGATGATGAAGACCAGCTGGGGAAAGACAGCTCATCAGATTCCCCACTCCCCATCAGCAGAGCAACGCCAGGAACAATCCCACTGGCAACTTACAGAGCAGAGGCACAGCACACGGCCCAACGCCGGTGTTTAACTGACAGCAGTCCTGAGTGATTACAGGACCTTGCCTTGCTTAACTCAGCTGTTATGAGAGTCTTATTTAAACCAAGCTGGCATGCCTTCCCAGCCGTGGAAGCAATGAGTTTCACATATGTGAAACCAGAGACCACAACGCCTGCCTTTCCTTGTGATTTATGGACTGACCTTGGACCTTGTTATCTGGACTGCCTTTGGATTCTGCTTCTCGGATCTGTCTGCACCTAACGTATTACAGACCCTTGGACTGGCTCTGACTTCGCTTTTTGGACTGCTCTGTCTCTGTCTCTCTGCCCTGGTGCCTGTTGTGCCTGCTAGCCGGGACACTGTGTTTTCAGAGTATATAAGCTGCATTGGGACTTCAGAAAGCTGAGATATAAATATTTTAATGAATAAATATTTGCCCCAATAACAATGGACATAATAATCCCTTAACACTAAAGACAAACTTTATCTTTATTACCTGAATTTTAGATTATACAGAAATCAAGCCAGACCCATTCATCCTGTCATAAGCACAGGAGAAAAACACCCTGAGACACTAGAATGATAAAGTGACATTTTATGAAGTGCAACCTGGATCCAGCAGTAGAGCCTAAGGACAACTTATGCGAACAGGCAATGATTAGATACTGATTTTAATACAATGCTAATCAGATGATGCACAATGCATTGGCTTGGATCTACTGCACTGTTTCTGCCTGCAGGGCACAACTTTCTCACTTCCCCCCTCCTACTGCAGCCCCTGAAATTCTGCTCCTTGGGCACGGGGAGGAGGAAGGCACATTTCGGCAAAGAATGTCACGCTCTGCATGCAGATATGTTTTCATCTGTGGAAACACTCCTGTGGATCCAAACTACTACCTGGTGCTTCCATGCTGTCTTACCTGGGGTTGGTGAGATTGTAACAGGACTTCCAGATCTGCAGCATGTGCTTACAAGTCAGGAGAGCCTCGTCAGGCCCCCTGCAGAGAGACTCCAATTTGACTTTTGAAAAGAGCAATCTATGAAAAAACAAACAAAAGCGTTTGAAATGTTAAATCAAACAAAATTCATATCCGAAACACCTCTGTCACTACTTGCAAACCAAGTGAGATTGTTGATTTTTATTGTATTTATCCTGAAATATCTTTATCGCACTTTTCTCCTAAAAGGGACTCAAATAGGCTTACAAAAGATTGAAAATGACAGCTCAGATTAAAACATATACAATCCGTTACAACCAACACCCAAAGGAAAACCTGGCGTTTTCACTAATTGCCCCAAATGTTCTTACAACACTTATGCCTAACCAAGAAGGCAGGTGCTTTCCTAAGTTTCTGGAAGGATGTTCCATAAGGTAGGGGCAGCCATATGAAAGGACGAAATTGGATGGCAGAAAGCTTGACAAATCTGTTGCTATGCACAAACCATAGACCCTGCTGTGATGAGCAAAGATGCCACATGGGTTCATCGGGAAAGAGACTGTTCATTATGAAAATCCAGAACCTCAAAACTGGTGGATTACTCTTTTGTACAGACAGATCAATCAATAGTTCTATTAGGAAATTCCTGTCAGAGCAAACCTTTAACAAACACCCAAGAATGTGTGGGTTTACTGATGTTATTGTTATTTACTTATATATACATCTGAAACTTTGCCTAAGGTTGTCAGTGTCCACACAATGTAATAAAGGAAACTTTTTTGGACCACTGCAAAAGTCTGCGTTGGCACAAACCATTTTCATTCAAAAGAATACCTGAATGTAATCACTACTGCTATTTATCTAATGATCAAATGCACCAGAGTCAGAGTTGCACACCTTCACAAAGAGTGAGTAAGAGACATGATATACTGTATTCTGCATTAGGAAAAGAAAACATTTTGATGCCATTATGTTTGCAATGATTACCTACATAATGATAGTAAAGTCTTTAATTCTGGAACGAGTTTCACAAACATGAAGAAGAAGAAGTAATTGGATTTATACCCTGCCCTTCACTCGGAGTCTCAGAGTGGCTTACAAACTCTTATCCCTTCCCCTCCTCACAACCAGGGCCGGCCCGAGGGTTTTTTGCGCACTAGGTGAGACTAGCTTGTGGCACCCCCCCTCACCGCAGATCTATATTTCTCCAAGGGGGGCTTCCTTTCCTGCGGCCCCCCTGGGGGGTCTGGATCTCCACACCAGACAGAAGTGCTCCTTCCTCCCTCCCACCCCCCACCCCCATTGATGCTGCAGGAGGTGCTGGCAGCCTTGGCTTAGAAAAGGGGTTCGACGGGGTGAGGCAGGTAGCTGGCTGCCGCTGCCACCCCTCCTGCCCCGGGCCAGCCTAGAGGGACCAGACCCACAGTCTTGCTGGAAGGGAATGAGCCCGCTGACCCTGCGCCCGACCCCTACCTGGCGCCGCTTTCCAGCCGCCTCCACGACAGACAGGATGCGGCCACTGGAGAAGATCGAGCAGAGGAGGGCCCCCAGCCCAACACCTGCTAGCTTCCTCTTATAGGAGCACTCACCACCACCCCGCTGGCTGGGTTCGGCCTCGGACTTTCCGGGCCACTTCTGAGAAACCAGCTGCCTTCTCCATGCTTGGAAACGAAAGTGGCCCTGCACCGACCTCCTGCCACCTCGGGAGCAGGGGGAGAACCGCCACTTGGCAAGCAGACAGGATGTCCCACAGGAGGGAGGAGGTGGGGTCACAAGGTGAAGCGAGCCGGCAGGAAGGGCAACACTGTGGTGTGGGCACCCAGAAAGCCATGCTGGGGGTAGGTGGGCGACGGCGGTGGCAGGAGCCTCGCTGTACCCCTCGGAGATCGTCGCCCTAGTTGGCCTAGTGGGAGAGCCAGCCCTGCCCACAACAAATACCCTGTGAGGTAGGTGGGGCCGAGAGAACTGTCCTTGAGAGAACAGCTCTGACAGAACCACTGCTTGCCCAAGGTCATCCAGCAGCTGCAAGTGGAGGAGTGAGGAATCAAACCCGGTTCTCCTAAATTAGAGTCTGCGCAGTGACAGGGACTACCCTAAACTACATAAATATACATTAGGCTCTCGTCATGGGTACCTAAACAGCTTTAAGTAATCTTAAAAATGTTATGAGCTGATATGAACATACAAAGCTACGTTATAACATCGGACCATTGGTCCATCTAGCTCAGTTTAGCTCTGTACCATCTATTCTGACTGGTTGCAACTTCTCCAGCACCGAAAGGTCTTTCTAAGACCTGCTACCACAGAAACTTTAACTAGAAATGCCACTCTCCCACTGAGCTACAGATCCTTTCCTCACCAATGCTCAGTCTAAACATTGCAATCCCCATAATCCTTACTGGGAATAAACCCCATTTGAATAAAATGGGACTGAATTCTGAGCAGCTCTGGTTAAGACTACCATCTGGGGTATGCAGACGAGGCCATGGAGACAGTAAGTGGTAGATGGGGGACAGTTTGGCACTCCTCATCCAGGCACCTTTATTACTGTTAAAACCTGACTCCATTTCCTTCATGCAAGGTTGGTTCAAATCTGGGTTTAAAGTTCATTGACCTGCCACCATTATATCTAGTAAAGCTTCTGGTTAACAGCCTTGTTTGCAGAAAGTGAGCTAATGTAGTAGTTAAAGTGTTAGACTAAGAGATCTGGGAGATCCAAGTTTTAATCCCTGTAGCCACAGAAATTTGCTGGGTGACTTTGGGTCACCTGTTCTTTCCCAGCCTAACCTTGCTGGGAGGATAAAACAGAGGAGAGGAGAATGATTTAAGTGGTGTTGGATTCCCCATTGGCAAAAAAGTAGGTATAACTATCAAAATAAATAAATTTAGACACTGATGCTATTTATGGTTGTAAAATAAACTACTTGATATATTCTATGAGAAGATGATTGTTTATTAGTCTTTTACATTGCAGGCATACAGTGATACACGAGAAAATAAACAGTAAAGTGAGAAATAAGTAATTTTAATATCTCATGACGAAATGCAAGATCAAAGCTCAATAGACCCTTCACGATGAACACTCTTCAAAGATGACCACACTGTATTTAACAGTAGGCAAAAGCTTTCCTCGAGTAAACGGGCTTAGCAGGACTCCTGAACTATAACTTCTCTGCTGCTGAACCAACTGGCTTCAGAGATGCCAGTTGGTGTAATGTACATGTTTTATACATTTAAAGCTTTGCTTCATCAGAATCCCCACAATAAGAAATTCCATCATGTAACCCTTTGCATGCATTGAATTTAAGTTCCTCTGGTAGAAAGAGTTGTGAAGACTGAGATGCTGCTGCATTCGTTACACGGGCCAGATCTGATGTAAATGTCACTTTGTCGGGCCAGGCCATGTATACCATAAAATGCAATGCCAGGTATCAGAGATATAAACTTTGTAAAGGACCCAGGCAAACCCAATTAATAATATAACTTTTTACTCAGAATACCAACAAACACAATTGATTCCTGGTAGTGAAAGCAATTGATTTACAGGGGAACATACAAAAGTTCCAATACATGAATTTAATTTCCCAAGGGATACCATAAAAGTGGGGAATAATCTTACATTTCCATACAAATTAATTACTTTTCATATATATAGCAATTTTAGGAGATGAGTCATCTTCCTTGCAAATAAATAAGGTAGCTTTTCAGCACACACGCCCACCCCATACGCCCAGCCTGAGCAGCTAAGCACATCTACAATCCGTCTCTCACTCTTTTGCTTCCTCTCTTCCCTCTCCTTTCCTCTGAGGTTCTCAAAGAGGCACACTGGACTCCCCCCTCCACTGCCCCATCCTCACCACCGGCCCTGTGAGGTGGGTCAGGCTGAGTGACTGGCCCCATGTGACCCAGACAAAAGGGTCCTGGGTCAGGAGTAGAGGGGATCTGAATCTGGCTGCCCCAGATCCCCCAGCCCCCAATTTTCATCCCTCTTGCATTTCCCACAGAAGCAGCAGGGCTGAGAGGAAGGCCTGACAGAGGGTACCTTTTGTACTCCCATAACCCCTTTTCCCTCATGGGCTGAGAACAGGTGGGAGGGGGAGAAGGAAGGTCACCATCCCTCACCCGTTCGAACATTCTGCCTCCTGGATCCACACTGTTCAGATATGTGGCAGTGTCACCCTTTTTTCCCTTTGTTCCTCCACCCGCTTCTGTGTCTTAGCTCCACCCCCCCCCCCCATGAGCCTGATTTGTGGGGAGGGCGGGGTATAAATTTGACAATAAATAAATAAATAAATAAATAAATAAATAAATGTAGCTTCACCAACCCTCACTGAGCTGCTTCACTGTTGCTTCCAGGCAAGATAAGAGCCTTGGACAGGCCAGTTCCAGCCCAGGGGCCATATGTTTGGCAACCTTGGTACAGATGTTTAAGTTATACTGGATCTGCTGAGAAAATTTAAGAGGACCTAATTGGGGAAACAACTGAAGTGGCATCCAGGTTAAGAAAAAAATGTGAACAAACTGGATCGTTGCTGAAGTCATGTGCCTTGTTCCTGTCTCTCCTCCTCCATCTTGTGCTGAGAATCACAGTTACATATTAACCCTAATTACCCTTTGGCCCATGAATACAGGTTTATGGGCTGGCCAGAGCTAGTTCTCCTGGGATCCTAAACCAAAGTTTCATCTAAGCCTAGTATCCTTTCTAGGGGGAAAACACCAGTTAACCTGCATGCCTGCATTCATACATCACAGGTTACCATAGCTAATATTTAAGAGCTATTTCTGTTGCAAGAAAAAGAGGCGGGAGAGAACGATTGAGGCTCATGGGCCAAGCAGCAAGCCAGGATAGGTTACAGCTTTCTTTAACCACAGGTTACATGTGATGTCTGAATGTAACTAAACTGAGTAAAAGGAGGAAAGAATTAAAAAGAACAGCTAACTATTCATTTAAATATATATCCTACATGAATGAAACAATTAAAAAAGAAATACAAAACTAAAAATCAAGTCAAACTAAAGAGAATCAAAAGCAAGATCAGCAGGTAAAAAACATTCTGAAGTAGAATCAGGGGGTAAAACCATAATACAGAATTCTGGTGTTAAATCAAAACATAAGACAAATCCAGTATTTAAAGGCAGAGCGTTCCATAAGCACACAATTCCAAGGAATTTTTTTGTTGTTCAGTCACACAGTCGAGTCCGACTCTTCGCGATCCCATGGACCAGATCAGGCCAGGCCCTCCTGTCTTCCGCTGTCCGCTGAAGTTTGCTCAATTTCATGTTCGTTGCATCGATGACACTGTCTAACCATCTCATCCTTTGCTGTCCCTTCTTCTTTGACCTTCAGTCTTTTCCAGCATCAGGGTCTTCCCCAGTGAGTGCTCCCTTCTCATTTGGTGGCCAAAGTATTTGAGCTTCAACTTCAGGATCTGGCCTTCTAGAGAACAGTCAGGGTTAATTTCTTTTAGGATTGAATGATTGGATCTCCTTGCAGAACAAGGGACTCTCAAGAGTCTCCAGCACCATATTCCAAGCAATAATCACAAATAAAAGCTTAATCACTGGGCAAGGATTAAGGGTCTCCAATTAAAATTTCTATAGTGGATGGGTGTTTATAAAGAGACTTAAGAGAATAAAAACATTTTTGCCTGGTGTACACAAGACTCAGTTTTGGGGCCAGGCAAGCCACCAAGAGGTGGGAATTTCACAGCTTGGGTGAAGCCACTGGAAAAGTCCCACCTCTGCTGATCAGCCACCTTCCTTTCTGCCAGTGGAGTAGATGCAACAGGGACTCTGAAGACAGTCTTAACCAGAGGTCAGGTTTGCAGGGGAGAAGAGCTCTGTTCCCACTCTACACAGGCCTTTATAACCAGCACCTCAGACTGTATTCAGAAGAAACCTGGTAGGTTGCAAAGGACTTTTTTAAATAAGTGAGATACAATCCCGATAAGCCATACCATTGAGTGAGCAATCCTGCCACCACATTTTGAAGCAGCTGAAGTTTCTGAACAGTCAGAAGCAGCCCTTTGTAGAGCTCATTACAGTAGTAAAAACTGGATGTCATCAGCATCTGGATAACAGTGGTGAAATCAAGGAAGTCTCCCCCTCATTCCAGTTGGTTAAAGGTGCTACAGATGAGAGCCACACCTACATCAACAGGCCAGGTTCTAATTGCACTGTCTTCAAACTTAATTTTTTTTTAAAAAAATTGTACAATAATAATTTTGCAATCAACAAAACAAACTCTACAGTTAACATCCTATCTAATAGCACTGTCAAGCATATTAACGTGCTCTTTAAAGGGGAGTACGATTGACCCAGGACTGGATGTTTCCTCAAATCTCAAACAGCCTTATTGTGAGCCAAAAGCACCTCAGCCTTACCTACACTGAATTTCATTCTTATTATTTTACTGAAAGTACACTAAAACTGATTTACACCTTTTTTCATACTACTGGTAGCTCCCCCTACAGGGTAAGACTGTGGAACAAAAACAGGGCAATGGAGAAGCATGGCAATACAAGCAGCATGAATTACAGAAAGAAAAGCTGCATTCACAGCAGCTAACAGAAACTCACGTTGTGAACCTATAAGAGCTTTTAAAAGGGCAACTGTATAGTCCTGGGACACTGGGGGGATGGAGGGGCTGCTGCACCCGAGCTACGGGTAAGTACACTGTAGTTTTCGATCGTATGGTCAACCAGCAGCCAAGACAACACAACAAAAATAGTTGCAGGCACAACAGTTCACTAGCAGCACAGATGGCCACTGACAGCATCCCTAACAACTCCGTTGTCATCCAACAGCCGGAATGATCGGTACTGATGCCCCCACATCACCCATGCACAGAAGACCCCAAAAATCAACATACGGCAGTAAGTCTATGTCTTCATTCTATCTATTACGCACACATATACGACCAGAAGTCTGCACAGAGAATCCAGAGCCCTCCAAGAGAAGGATTTAACTCCCACCACAAAGACATTACACACTAGTGAGCACAGCATGTGCTTTCACAGGAAAAGGGGGCCAAGGTTGAGACAGAGATAGAACTCCCCTCCATCAGCTGAGACTTTGTCTGCAGGCTGCCAAGCAAGGGTGCTGGAGGATACAGAAGTCCTGGCTTCCGTTCCTCAGGATTTGGAGCCTGACACCTTGGCGCAAGAAGAAACTGAACTGTTTTGCCACTGCCATACGTAGCCATATGTGGTCCTTCACCTACACTCTCTGACAGCAGTTCTAGAAAGGCCAACACATACAATGATTTAGTACATGTGAAATCCTTCTGGCCTAGCAGGATGACACAGGGGAAAACCAACAACTATTTATCAGGTGATTAACTTTCTCTAGACAGCATGAAACAATTTAGGGAATGGAATGCCTAACGATCCCGTCAAGTGACAAGGAGAAATTTAATATACAACCAGTGGCAAAGACAGGTGGCCCTCTGTCATACAAGTGTATCTTCCAGCAATATGAGTGGGGCTGACAGCAAGAGGTCTTTCCAGCCAGAGAGCCAGCATGGTGTAGTGGTTAAAGGGTTCAACTAGGATCTGGGAAATCCGGGTTTGAATCACCACTCTGCCATGGAAGCTCGCTGGGTGACCTTAGGCAAGTCACACACGCTCCGCCTACCTCTCAGGGTTGTTGTGAGGACAAAATGGAGAATGGGAGCGTACTGTAAGCTGTTTGGGGTCTCTGTTGGTGAGAAAGGTGGGGTATAAATAAAGTAAATAAATAAAGGAGGCACTGAAGGTGCAGACTGGTAGGAAAAACTCTCACGTGGATCGCACACATACTCCTGATTAATTAATTAATTTATTTATACCCCGCTTTTCTCCCCAATGGGGACCTTAAGCAGCTTACAGTGTTCCACTCTCCCCTGTTATATCCTCACAACAACCCTGTGAAGTAGTCTAGGCTGAGAGAGAGAGTGACTGCCCCAAGGCCACCCAGCAAGTTTTCATGGCATGAGCGGGAATTCAAATCTGAGTTTCCCAGTTCTTAGGATGACACTCTAACCACTGTGCAGTGCTGGCTAGAGGAATAAACCACAGGGAAGCAGCTCCCCTATTGCTGAGTTTATGTCCAAAGGGCTGACCTTGTTCCAAATCTTTCAGAAGGCTGTGCTTCATTTGAAATAATTCTTTTTGATTTGCCACATTTCAAGGAAGCACAGCCTGTGGAAAGAAGCAGGTGGGGCAGCCGTGTGGGTCTGAAGCAGCAGAACGTTTTGAGTCCAGTGGCACCTTTAAGACCAACTAAGTTTTAATTCAAGGTATAAACTTTTGTGCACAAAAGCTTATACTTTGAATAAAAAACTTTGTTGGTTTTAAAGGTGCCACGGGACTCAAACTTAGCCTGTGGAAAGGATTGCTACATTTATTTAAACTGCTTGGGAAAAACAACAGTCCTTCGAAACTTCAAAAGCATGACAAGAGATCACTCGTTTCTCCTAAAGCAGCATCTTTTAAACTGTGTTTCAGGGTTTCCAGGCTTCTTATCACAAGCTCTTTGATTATTTATCTACTCTATGGTGTGATGGTTGAACTGTCAAATTATTATTACAGCTGTTGCTGTGCTTCCTGAGGCGACTACGACCTAGAGATCAGCGTTCTGTGCATACAGAAAGTGAAAGGAAACAAATTGCCGGCATTTTTGGATACTCAAGCCATTGTCTGTGCTCTGAACGATGTTTGGTGCAAATCATGGCCTGCCATAACGTCTGCAATGAAAATATTATTTTCATGTATTTCATTTTTATCCCTGTTCACCGTATCTAAGGGTGGCCTACCTCACAAAGTTGTTGTGAGGATAAAACAGAAGATGTGTATGGTGCCCGGATGGGACTCAAACAGGAACCCCTCACACTCTGTGCCCATCACCTTACAACCTGTGCCACAGAGCCAGCTGTTGCAGTTTGTGTAACACGCATTCCCTCCTGGGCTGCAGTTTCTCACCTGGTCCAGATCACCTGACTAGGACCCAGCACATGACCCAAGAAGCCAATCACAGTGTCTCCAGTTCTATAAAGCCCGGGCTCATAAGATGATTCCTCAGCCTGGGTCAATTTGTCAGGCTGTGAGAAGCTGTTCCAGACTAGGCTTAGTATTTCTGCTTACCCAGCCCAGTCTGAATTCTTGGAACTTGATCCTGCCTGCCATGGATAGTGGGTTGGATCCAGGCTAGATATTTCCATGGGCATAAGGATTTCCACTTATCAAGTGGGATTTTCCTCCTCCCCCTCCCCTAGGAACAGAATTTCAGGCTACCACATGAGTGAGAGGCGGCAGAATCATGCTCCATGCGTGTAAATCTTTGTGCCTGAGGAAACCTTAGTCTGGGTCCAACACTATGTTTCTTGACTCATGCCCCTGAAGTTTGGACTACTCACTTGCACATTTGTCTCTCAGCTGAACTGAATACTGCTTCCCCCTCAGGCCCTTGGAGCTCTTCCAGGGATACCAGTCTCCAGGTGGGACCTGGGGATTTTCCAGAATTATGGCTCACCTCTAGACTACAGAGATCAGGTCCCCTGGAGAAAATGGATGCTTTGGAGGGTGGACCCCACTGAAGTCCCTGTCCTCCCCAGACTCCATGCTCAAATCTCTAGGAGTATCCCACCCTGGATCTGGCAGTCCTACAACCCCCCAATCCCCTGCTGGTGGCCAGAGGGAGACCTAGTCACCCTAAGCTCTTCACAGATTTCTGACCCTTGGCCTGGACTCAACCCTGCTTCAGACCCCTCATCCTGCATCTTGAGTTACATTCAGACTCCTGAGAGAACCATGTTTGCTACTTTGGCATCCCTAATTCTTGTGGGTTCAGTAGGTGGATCCTGAGGAACCGAACGCGCCGAGGCCACCGATGTGGAGCGGTGTGGACAGCCAGAGACATGACTCTGATCAGTACGTTCGGAGTGTTGGATCCGATCATAATGACGACGCTCAGGCGTCGGGGACCTTCAATAGTAGTAGGCACAGTGCAGACGTTTTCGGCTCTCATCGAAAGACCAGCATTGATCGTTGGAAGGCGAGCCCGATGAAGACGGAGACTGTTGATGGATCAGCCTCCTTCGGTCATAACAGGAGCGAGACTGTGAGCGTCGATGCACCAAAACAGGCCTCTCGTCCAAATTGTGGACGGGGAGATCAGAATGCCCCGAAGGAGACCGGGAACGTCGGTGAGGAGACAACGGTGGTGGCGACCTTGTTGACTGACCCAGAGGAATTAAGCCCGAAGCCGGCGACAAAGTATGCTGAGGTGTTGTAGGCTGTACTACAGATCTTTGAGAGGTAGAGGCCAACACGGGCATCGAAGTCGACAAGCCAGTAATGACGACAGGCTCAACCACCGAAGCCGATGCAGACAGTTTAGCCTTCGGTTTCGAAGGGGTCTTTTCATCAGCCCTCTTCGGTTTTGGTTTCGGTGCCTTCGAAGAGGTGTCCGATTTTTTAGCCGCAGAGGCATGAGAAGCCACGGAAGACATTGTGGGGCGTAAGGCCAACTCTAAAAGGAGAGCCCTAAGTCTAACCTCTTGATTATGACGAGCCTGTTGAGTAAAATTCGCACAATGTGGGCAACTATCAACCTTATGGGCTTCTCCCAAACAAATTAAACAAAAGTCGTGCCCGTCATTCGAGGGAATCTTGGCAGGGCAACGACGGCACACTTTGAAAAACTTAGTTTTTCCCATACAAAGTGAAACCCACCCACCGAAGAAAGCGGGGGGGGGGGAATAGAAAAGAGAAAAAGAGAAATCTTTTTGTTTGTTTGTTTGTTTTTGTTTTTTTATAAGAAGGAAAGAAGAAGAAATATGAGGAAAAGAAAGAGAAAGAGAAAAAGAGTAGATAAAATACTCAGCTGAAGTAACGAACGGAGGAACAACGAGGTGTGAACGCGAAGGCAGTCGAAGAAGAACTGAGTGGGAGGCGGCTCTCATACGCAGTGCGTGCCTCCTCCCCAGGGCGGGAAGAGAGCCTGCCAAAGCTCTTCTGAGGTAAAGCTCTAGAAGTTTCTCCGAACGAGGTCGTGCACAGGCGCCCAACCCATGTGTGGGACTGCACAGAGACCACGACGAAGATCCATGTTTGCCACTTTGAGGTCACTGGAGGAAAAGTCCAAAGAGTATAGGGGGGTATACATTGTTCTCTCCTCTGCTTTATGTTAATAATGTGTGCGGTAGGCTAGGCTGAGAAGGAATGACCATCCAAGGCCAAAGAGTTTCATGGAAAATGGAGATTTGAACCTGGGTCTGCCCAGTCATAGTCTAGCACTCTACCCATCGACAGAGAACCTACCCACTACTAAGGATCTTTCATGAAAATTCACTGACGACTAATACACATTATGTTGCAAGCATGTGGCATCGCAATCGTGTGACAGGAAGAGGGGGAGCCAGCATTATGACCTCACTGGTGTTAAGACTGGTACAGTGGAAAGTGACTCAGAAAACTGGATACAGGAAACACAAGCCACACAACAAGGAGGTATGCTGTAATGGGGAACAAGCCAAGGGTCAGAGACATAGAGAAAGCCTTTCCACCACTGAGTGACCTTGCATGACCATCCTGCTGCTCCTCTCAGCTGAATGCAAAGAGAGGCAGATGTGATATCTTGCCCTTGCTTTCTATATACTAGAAGAAGTTCATTTCTAAAAGCAGAGCAAAATCGGTTCACAACCCACCTGAGAGTTCCACCTGATAGTCTGAAGACCACTGGTGCAGTTTGTGATGAACTGACCTCCAAAACCAGGATGCTTAGTACAGCAGATTCAGAGAGCTGGGAGATTAGGGGTTAATGCCTCACTGTAAAGCACAGTTTGATTGACAGGCTGCTGTCTGCATGCACCCCCTTCTCTCTGATTGGTCAGTCTTGTCAGAGGGAGTCAGGGACACTATTCCTAGTCCTTACTGTGTACCCTCACATTTGAGGAAAAATTCAGAAATCAGAACTTAAAGTGTCAGCCCTAGGTGAATCCTGTTTTTTCACAGTCTCCAGAACTGGGGTTTAAGTTTGACAGAAGAGATTGGATAGTAGGTTGAAACTGCCAGGCTAGCCAAACAAAAAAGGATTATCGATCCTAGAAAGAGGAGGGTATTTCTTGCCCAGTTATTCAGTGGGTTTAACTCAGAAGGGACCCCTGGTTTGTATGAAAAGGAAAACAGTCTTAGACTCCTCAACAGAGAAAAGGGAAAGTTATAATTCCACAAGGGAAGTATTTAAATACAGGAAGAAAGTACTAACTTCCAGGAAACTAAGATAGTTTTATGAAACTTTATTAAGGCACATTGTTGCTGAAAGAAATCTCTAAGACAAACAAACCACTCATAGTCAAGAACTGAGTCTCTAAGAATATAAGCTTCAACTATATTCTGTTGCCTGTTCAAAATATCATAATATCTATAAACAATTACATTTACCACAATTTCTCATCCCCTGACCTATTCCTAACTCAATTCTGCCTGTTCAATAAAATCAGCCTTTCTATTTGATTTTTACTTGGTGTCAAGTGCCATTTCCAATGGGATTTATAAGAGGGCTCCTGCTGAGTTACAATAAATCTCTGGTCTGGGCAAAAGCTAAATAACTTCTCTATCAAAGGGTGGGACACACAGAAAGTTCTAATTCTATAACTGAAATATGCTACTAAGAGGCTGCTCAAGTCAGAGTGGGGAACAGTGTTTTGGTAGGAAAATCTGCCGCCCAGAGAAGAAGTAGCAGGGGTCTGTCATACAGTTCATGCAGGGTGACTGTGGAAAACAGCTCTAGTCAGCACTATGCATCAACTTGCTGTGCATAGGAAATAGTCCTCCAAATGTTTACCAAGAAATCTCTGAATATTGTAAGACAAGTGAATGTGGAAAGAAAGACAAAAAGTTTGAAAAATGCTGACCTTAAAGTATCAAGCCTGTAGAGAACCCCCCCCCAGGTTTTTTGTGTTTTTTAAGTTTTAAAAGTGTTTTCCCCTCCCCTCTCTGGAAGTGGCAGGAAGCCAAATCAATTGCCTGTTAGGTCACATCTATACATATGCTAATGGCCCTGGTAGAAAAACTAAGGAATTTGGTGCCAGAATCTCTCCAGGTGATTCCTGGAGATTTCCCAGAATGCCTTCCAGTAGGGCTCCCAGGATGCACCTGTGACCTTGGCAGACAAGGTCAAGAGGATGGAGGGAGTGATGTAAAGGAGGTGGGGACATAGGTTTGATAAAAAGCCCTTGCTTCAGGGGGGAAGGGTCTCTTGGTGCTGATTCTTCCAAGGGAACAGACTTCTGAGTGATGGTCAGCCGTGGTGGCCATCTTTTACTGACCGTGCAGTCTCCCAAGTAATGAAACATAAATAAAAACTTTGTAACTTCTTAAGATAATTAGTGCTTGCTCTATTTTAGTTAGGGTGTGTCTAGAAAAGGGAAAGGGGATTGCATTTATGACCAATTTTCTTTTGAAATCTGTTCGCTGATCTAGTGCTGTGCTTAATGCTTGTAAATATTTTCTTTTCAATAAATCTTGACTTTGGAGGTTGGGCCTCAGTCTCTGTACCACCTAGATTCCCCCATCGTCTTGGACATGCTAGTGCAATAGGGGACCCCGGGTTGGGAGAAAAGCAGTCAGTGGGCATGTGGCTATTTCTCCAGGAGAGCCCCAAAGTTGTAATTGGTCTCCGTAGTAACCAGGCTCTGGGTAAGGTTGGAGGAGGGGGGCTAGGAGACCTATCCCTCCTAGCTGGAAACTCCTCCCCCCAAAAGGGCAGGTGGTGGTGGTCAGCTACCCTAGTGGAAGGAAGAAGTAACCTCTCCAGGAGTTGGCAATGCCAAGGAGAGGTGGGCAGAGCTGTTCTGTCACAAAGCCAAACAAGCTACTGGAAGTTGCAAGCAAGTGCCAGCTTTCAAAGAACACAGCATTTGAAAGTCACACCAAAACCAGGCATACCTGTGCACTCTACTTTAAGGAACTTCTTCTGGCATCTAAAATTAAGATTTTTCTATTAAGCTTTATAACAGTGAAAATGGAACTTGTATAACACTGAAAAAAATTACCCTTGAATAATGCAACAGTTTATTTTGCTTAGTAAACAGTTCCTTTGAGGAAGGCTGTGTGCCACAGAATTAAACTGAAAACAATTAGGAAGAAAGAACACTCACTTTCACATAGCTGGGAAAGCAAATTCATTAGAAGTTCCAAGTTTTTTAAAAAAGTGTTAAGTCAACTAATCTGTCATCCTTGCAGAGTTCTTCAAACTAGTACGTAGGCTGAATTCTAACAAGTCAAGCAGGCCATAAACATTATTATTATTATTTTTGCACCTTTGTTCTCATGCACATTTTTTTTGCAATGACTAAATGGGTGATATCTAGCCAACAAAACAATTTCATTGTACTCTGGTGATGCCTGCTAAGTTTTAATCAAGATAATGGTAAAATTTTGCCTAGTTTCACCCACACAGAAAGAAAAGAACTGCTTTCAAAATCTGAGATTTTTCAGCGCGGTAGCATGCCAGCCTTGTGGAGTACATTCATCACTTCATTTTCCTGAGATAATATCCAGTTTACTGCAGCACACAGACACCTGTAAAAAGGGTCAATTTTGTGCATCAGCTTCCAGACAATTGTCTGGGGAACAGAGTGGTTCCCAAGAACTCAGAAATTGCTCACCTGGCTTTAGATCCTATGCCCTGTACATAATTATGTCAAACCATTGCTGTGTCCAGACCACTGAATCTTCCACAGGTGACTGGCTACTAGAGCGTACCAGGGTGAAGATCACAGTTTTGAATTGTGCTACTATGCTGATCCTGCAAGCCTAGTCTGTTATTCCAAGCAAATTGGCTAGTACAAGAACCAACAAAGAACCCACATGGGTTACAGATATCCAACGTGCTAACTACATAATCCTTCGACATGAAAGTGTTTTCAAACATCACTAGGGCTATGCTTTACCACCATCCAATAGCCTTTCAGGGGTGTAAAATAGTCCCCGTGCTATAGCTGGGATTCAGATTAGCACTCCACATCTGCATTCCTTAGCTGAAGGTAGGATAAAATAATCTCAGGGGTAGTTTGGGTGATGCATATAGAACAAATAATGAAACAGCAAATGAGGAAAAAACAAAGCAAGAGCACTGAAACAGCCTGTTCTCTACTGGAATACAGTCCCCAAAGGGAAGCAACAGAGGGAGCATGCAGACAAAAAAATTCAGGCAGCCAGATAAGAAGTTTGAAAACCTTGATTCAACAGAAATGAACATTTCAATAACATGTGAACAAGATCCAACTCCAGTGTTTTGGGTTTTTAAAGAAAAAGAAATCTGGCACTTACCAGGAGTAATTGAAAGTAGAGCTAAAAACAGTTCACCTATTATTTCCTGACCTAGTCTCCACTTGAGATCACTTCACTGCTTGCAGAAATAAGGAAGCTGGGCAAGGATACAAATTAAGAACTCAATCTGAGAAGAAGGTGTGGTGGCTATCGGGTGACAGAGGGAAGGGAGAAGGGTTGTGAAGCAACTATCTTTCGGACTGAAGAATATCTGGTCTCTCACTCTGGCCAGTTTGGTGTAGTGGTTAAGTGCGCGGACTCTAATCTGGGAGAACCCGGTTTGATTATACACTCCTCCACTTGCAGCTGCTGGATGACCTTGGGCAAGCCATAGTTCTGTCAGAACTGTTCTTGAAAAGAGCAGTTCCTGTCAGAACTCTCTCAACCCCACCTACCTCACAGGGTGTCTGTTGTGGGGAGGGGAAGGGAAAAGGAGTTTGTAAGCCGCTCTGAGACTCCAAGTGAAGAGTGGGATATAAATCCAATTTCTTCTTCTTTTTCTTCTTCTTTGTTCACCAGCTTGCCTCATGTACTTCTCTCACTCTGCTTCCACCCCTGACAGATCTGCCTCCCTCTTTGTGCATTTGCCTGCCAGCTTCAGCTTCCCTTTCCTAGACCTCTTTTTCTCTGGCTCAGTTTTTCCTTCCCAGAATGTGGCCACTATTGGATCTAGTTCTCAGTGCAGTAATAAACCTGAGTCTGGCCTGTACAACTTCCTGCCGTGAACAGGAACCTACATAGCGGAATGTTCCTCCATGAAAAGAGGCTTCTACATGGAAAACAAGGACATCAGGAAAAAAGTGAGGCTAGAACTCTTCCCCCTAAAGTCTTTCCCTCTCTAGGTACAGGAATACAGCTATGGATGAGCATTTAATAAGAACCATCACCACGTGTATTATAACAACACTGGCTTGGCTCTTCAGTCAATAATAGTTTCAGAGAGCGGCGGTACTGGTCTGCAGCAGAATAGCTACTTTTGAGTCTGATAGCACCTTAGTGACCAATAAGATTTTGAGACTCTGAGTGAAGGGTGGGATATAAATCCAATCTCCTCCTCCTCCTCCTTCTAGATTGCTTATACCCCAACCACCCAACCGCCCACAATCAAATAAAAATGGGACACAAATAAAGATTGGTAGCATGTAAGCTCTGTGTTCCCAAAGGTCTCTTATTTGCAAACCCGCTACACTAAACTCCAAACGCCTTGAGCGCGCAAGGTCATGACCTTCGGAAATCCGTGCCAAGACTGCATGGATCACCTGCCACCAGACTTTCTCAGGTAGCAAAAAAAACACGCAGAATAGTTGGGGGGGAAGCGGGAGGCAGACAACTGGGGCACAACAGACAGATGTTGCTATCTGATCGTGCACTTTAGATCCGTAAGGGAACAGCAAGGGCAACAGATTAAACTGACTGTCTGAACGCACCCTGGGAAAGATGTTTTTTCAGTTCTGAGACCCTGGAGAGATCCTCTCAGCCAAAGTAAACAATACTACAACAGACTAAAGTGGGTTGCTATGTTGGTCTGAAGCAGTGGAACAAAGTTTGAGTACAGGGGCACTTTTAAGACCAACAAAGGTCTATTTTGGGTATAAGCTTTCATGTAAGTATATACCCAGAATAAAACTTTGTTGGTCTTAAAGGTGCCACTAGACTAATACTGCAATAGATTCAAGTCCAGTAGCACCTTAGAGACTAACACATTTTGGGAGGATAAGCATCCAAGAGTCAAAGCTCCCTTCGCCAGGCATCTCAAAGCTTATACCCTCAAAATATTGTTGATCTCTAACATGCTTCTGGATTTGAATCTAGCTGTTCTACTGCAGACCAGCATGGCTACCCTCTGAAAATACTACAAGACTACTAAATCATCTAAGTCAGTATAAAGCAGCTTCATATGTTCAAAACTAATAATGATGCCTCCTTTCCATTCCAGTATGTGTATAAAGCCAACAGTCGTGAGAGTCTGACCCGCAATTTAAACAGTCAACAAGACTTGCAAAGAAAATACTGTGTATTCTAATCTGAAGCACTACAACATCGTATGCAAAAGAAAATCCTTGAACAAAGGTACATAATCCGTATCATATGCAAAAGAAAAACCTTGACAAAGGTACATAATCCAACGCCGCCTCCAGATTACATAACAACATTTCAATAATACATCTTCAAGGAGATATTCTGCAGTGTACAAAAATACAGTTCTTTAGAATATATACTATGCAAACAACAAGAGACAATATAAAATCTTCGTACAATCTTTCTTACATACTTAGTGCAATCTTGCTTACATATAGGTGTTTCATGAATACTAGACAGCAAGTATGTGTCCATTTTGAAGTTATCACTGTTGTGAGAAACAATTTTCTCAGTTTAGCGATATCCTAGCGTTTTTCTTTTGCAAAACATCTGTAGTTTTATTTCATAACTAATTAGCATCAGAAAACCTAATGATCCATATTCTCCTAGAGAACAACTATTAACCTCTAAATTTGGTATCATAAATTTGTCAAACGTAATTGTTTTTTAACAATTCACTTCAACATGTAGTGTTTGTATGGTTATGGACAGGACTACTTGTATCTGCTTATCCCTCACCTGGTCCCCGAGGATGAGAAAGGAGTAACAGCAGAACTTTACTTTGTCCACCCTAAATAATTAGTTTTGTTAACAGTCTCTGGAAATGTTAAAGAAATCACGTGATACGGCTGCTGTAAGATGTGGTTCGCATTTTAAAAAGTCAAATTTTCAGAATGTAAGTAATGCAGCCCAACCCTATGCATACTTACCCAGAAGTTCAATGGAACTTAATCCAAAATAAATGCTCAGGAGATTGCAGCTATGGAAACATCCTTAAATACTAAAAACCAGAGCAGATGAATAATTGTACTTTAAAGCATTTGGCATAGTAGGACCACACAGTGTACCTGATTTGTGCTGTCAAACAAAGCTTAATTTTAGCTGTAGCTTGCTCAGGCCTACTTCAAAAGTCCTAGATTTAAGATGATTCATACCCTATTAGTGATCTCTAGGAATTAGTATAGATAAGGAGCTATGGGCATGAAAATCTCAACACATTCTTAAATTTCTCCCATTTAAAAAAGAGGAGTTAAAAATGCTGAACCATTGTTGGATCACACCCTACATTTTCAGTGATCCTCACTGGGACCAGACAAAAGGGACGGAGCTGACAGAATGGGGAGTACCACCAGCCAGTTCTTCTCCACCATCCACTATCATTTCTGAGCCTGCCTCTCCAGATCAAGGAACATCAACCATGTAAGTTGCGGGGACGGTCACCTGAGCAAATGGGAGTGGGCAGTAGCTATAAGTCATCTCGTTTCAGGAGGGAGCCAAAATGATGGGCACATGGAGCAGTCAAGAACATAAGAACATAAGAGAAGCCAATGTTGAATCAGGCCAATGGCCCATCTAGTCCAACACTCTGTCACACAGCGGCCAAAATATACCAGGTGCCATCCGGAGGTCCAGCAGTGGGGCCAGGGCACCAGAAGCCCTCCCACTGCTGCCCCCTCCAGCACCAAGAATAGAGTGCATCACCTGCCCCAGACTGCCACTGGTGGACTTCTGCTCCATATGTTTATCTAATTTCCTCTTGAAACTGTCCATGCTTGCAGCTGCCACGACCTCCTGTGGCAGTGAATTCCATATGTTAATCACTCTTTGGGTGAAGAAGTATTTCCTTTTATCTGTTTTAACCCGACTGCTCAGCAATTTCATAGAGTGCCCACGAGTTCTTGTATTGTGAGAAAGGGAGAAAAGTACTTCTTTCTCAACCTGCTCAATCCCATTCATAATCTTATAAACCTCGATCATGTCACCCCTCAGCCGTCGTTTCTCCAAGCTAAAGAGCCCCAAGCATTTTAACCTTTCTTCATAGGGAAGGTGTTCCAACCCTTTTATCATTCTAGTTGCCCTTCTCTGCACTTTTTCCAATGCTATAATATCCTTTTTGAGATGTGGTGACCAGAACTGTACACAGTATTCCAAATGAGGTCGCACCAATGATTTATACAGGGGCATGATGATACTGGCTGATTTGTTATCAATTCCCTTCCTAATAATCCCCAGCATAGCGTTGGCCTTCTTTATTGCAGCTACACATTGTGTAGACATTTTCAGCGAGTTATCCACTACGACTCCAAGATCTCTCTCTTGGTCAGTCTCTGCCAGATCAGACCCCATCAATGTGTATTTATATTTAGGATTTTTGGCTCCAATGTGCATCACTTTGCACTTGGCCACATTGAACCCCATTTGCCACGTTGACGCCCACTCACCCATCCTCAACAGATCCCTTTGGAGTGCCTCACAATCCTCCCTGGTTTTCACCACCCTGAACAACTTCGTGTCATCTGCAAATTTAGCCACATCACTGCTTACTCCCAATTCCAAATCATTAATAAACAAGTTAAAAAGCATCGGACCGAGTACTGATCCCTGTGGTACCCCACTGCTTACCACCCTCCACTGAGAAAGTTTCCCATTTATACTCACTCTCTGTTTCCTACTTATAAGCCAGTTTTTGATCCACAAGAGGACTTGTCCTTTTATCCCATGACTATTGAGCTTACTTAGGAGCCTTTGATGAGGAACTGTATCAAAAGCTTTCCGGAAGTCAAGGTAAATAATATCTATTGCGTCCCCCTTGTCCACATGTTTGTTCACTCCCTCAAAAAACACTAACAGGTTAGTGAGACAAGATCTTCCTTTACAGAACCCATGCTGAGTCTGCCTCAATAGTTTTTGTTCATCAATGTGCCTACTAATTCTTTCCTTAATAACAGTTTCCACCAATTTACCCGGTATCGATGTCAGACTGACTGGCCTGTAATTTCCTGGATCTCCCCTGGAGCCCTTTTTAAAGATTGGAGTGACATTAGCTACCTTCCAGTCCTCAGGAATGGAGGCAGATTTTAAAGAAAGATTACATATTTTTGTCAGGAGATCCACAAGTTCACATTTGAGTTCTTTCAGAACTCTCGGATGAATGCCATCCGGGCCTGGTGATTTATTAGTTTTTAAATTGTCCATCAGTCGGAGGACTTCCTCTCTTGTCACCGCAATCTGATTCAGGTCTTTCAAACCCCCTCCCGAAATCGGTGCTTCTGGAGTGGGCAAACACTTCTCCTCTTCCACAGTGAAGACAGAGGCAAAAAATGCATTCAGCTTCTCAGCCATTTCCCTATCATCCTTCACTACTCCTTTTACCCCTTGGTCATCCAAGGGCCCCACTGCCTCCCTGGCTGGCTTCCTACTTCTAATGTATTTGAAGAAAGTTTTATTGTTGGTCTTTATGTTTTTTGCGATATGCTCCTCATATTCCCTTTTTGCTTGCCTGATCACAGACTTGCATTTTATTTGCCATAGTCTGTGCTCCCTTTTATCAACCTCACTAAGACTAGCTTTCCACCGCTTAAAGGAATCCTTCTTACCTTTTACAGCTTCCATTACTTTATTTGTTAACCATGCAGGCTTTTTTCTACACCTATTTGTACCTTTCCTAACCTGCGGTATATATTTTTTCTGAGCTTCTAGGATTGTCTTTTTAAATAGTCTCCAAGCTTCCCCAATGGTTTTGACCTTCTCCACTCTTCCTTTCAATTTCTTCCTCACATGTCCCCTCATACCAGAGAAGTTACCCCTTTTAAAGTTAAAAGTGGTTGCGTCAGTCTTTTTGGGCAACTCCCTATCTGTACAAATGTTAAACTCAATGACATTATGGTCACTGTTCCCAAGTGGTGCAATCACTTTTACATCTCTCACCAGGTCTTGGGTGTTACTTAGGACCAAATCCAGGATCGCCTCTCCCCTGGTAGGATCTGTGACCATCTGTGCCACAGCACAGTCATTGAGAGTGTCTAAGAACGCAATCTCTTTTTCCCGACTAGAACTCATATTGACCCAATCAATGTGTGGGTAGTTAAAGTCGCCTATTACAACACAGTTATTTCGTCTAGCCGCTATCTTTAATTCATTCATCATTTTATAATCCTCCTCTATCTTTTGATCTGGTGGGCGATAACAAACTCCCACTGTTAAGCCTCCTTTTGGACCCACTATTTCAACCCATAGCATTTCCAGAAGCGAATCCAATTCTCTTACCCTCTCAATCTTACTGGACGGTACACCCTCTCTGACATACAGAGCCACCCCACCTCCAACCCTTTCCCCCTATCCCTCCGATATAATTTATAACCAGGAATCACCGTATCCCACTGATTTTCCTCATCCCACCAAGTTTCTGAAATACCCACAATGTCTATTTCCCCCCCAACACCAAGCATTCCAACTCCCCGATTTTACCTCGGAGACTTCTAGCATTTGTGTATAAACACTTATAGTTTCCCATGTTTGTTAAGCCCACAGCCTTCCTCTTGCTGCCTCGAGACCTTGCCAGGCAGTTCCTATCATTAGCCACAGTCTCAGTGGACAATTGTAATCCATTTCCTTGTACAAAAGTAATAGCTACCCCTTCATCTCTTTGAGATGAGCCATCCCGAACCAGAGACTTTTCATCTCCTGTCGGCTTTCCCCCATTATTCAGTTTAAAAACTGCTCTGCCACCTTTTTGATTTTGAGCGCCAGCAGCCTGGTTCCTTCTCGGGACAAGTGGAGACCGTCCCTTTTGTACAGCTCCCTCTTGTCCCAAAAAGCATCCCAGTGCCTAACAAACTTGAACCCTTCCCCCTACACCACCGTCTCATCCACGCATTGAGACTCCTGATCTGTGCCTGTCTCTCCGGCCCTGCGCGTGGAACAGGTAGCACTTCCGAGAAGGCTACCTTGGAGGTCCTGGCCTTGAGTTTCCTGCCCAGCAGCCTAAATTTCTCCTCCAGGACCTCACGACTGCATTTCCCCACATCGTTGGTGCCGACGTGCACCACGACCACTGGCTCCTCCCCAGCACTATCTACCAGCCTATCTAAAACACGCGTAATGTCCGCTACCTTCGCACCAGGCAGGCAAGTCACCATACGGTCAGTACGCGGGTTCGCCACCCAGCTGTCTACCTGCCTAAGGATCGAATCACCAACTACCAAGAGCCCCCCTCCCACCCTTCCCAGGGACGGTTCCTTGGTACGAAAGGATACCCGTTCACCAGCTGAAGAAGAGGTCCCTTCTGAGGGCACATTCCCCTTATCCTCAGCATGGTGCCCCTTTTCCCCTTGACCCTCATGCTCCCTGGCAGCAGCCGGGCTGCCAGATCCAGAGTGGGACATATCTAACAAGTCCCCGAGAGTCTTCCCCGTGCACCTAACTGACTGTCCCTGCTTCTCCAGGTCAGCCACCTTGGCCTCAAGGGAGCAAACTCGCTCCCTGAGAACCAGGAGCTCCTTGCACCGAGCACACACCCAAGACTTCTGACCAGTGGGCAGATAGTCATACATGTGACACTCCATGCAAAACACTGGATAGCCCCCAACCCCCTGCTGGCATTCTGGCTTCATAATTGTTTTTAAACAAATACTTTTCTATAACCCACCTTTTAAAACACTTTGTATTTATATGGCTCCTGTTGTAGGAGTCTACTTACCTTACCTTACCAAGGAGCCAAGGTCCTGGCTTTCTGGCTCTTCCTGGGCTTCTTACAGACCCCCTAGGCCAAGAGCCACAGGCAAAGAGCCTCGCCCTTTTGCTCTCGCCCTTCGGCTCGTGCCAGAGGCTCGTGCCTCTTGCAAACTTCCTGCCTTAAATGGAATTGTCTCCCAGGAGAGGGCGTGGCCAGCAGCTACTCAAAATCACCCAAGGCACTTAATGACGGTCAAACAAAGCCCCTTTCACACCCCAACTCCAGCAGCCAGGAGTCTGCTATTCAATTTCACCCAAGCACTTAATTACAGGCAACAATGACCCTTTCACACCCTAACTCCAGCAGTCAGGAGTCTGTTACAACTCACCCACACACTCCCAAATACAGTCACTGACACAGTACCTTCTCAGCTAAAGCACCTCAGCTGAAAGTAAATAAATAAAAATACCACTCACCCCTCTGGCAGCTCAAACACCTAGCTCCTTCTCAGAGCTCAGCTGGGTCAGCTTCATCTCCCCTGATGATGCTCAATGGGTCAAAACTACTGTTCAGGAGCCCAGCTGGACTGCCCACACAGGAATCAGACCAGGGGCCTTGGATATGATATTCCTATGCCTTTCCACAGTGCCTTGCCTGACTCTGTAGTCTTTCCTGCCCTGATCCATATGGTTGATGCTGACAGCAGGGCTGTTGGGGGATGCTGAATTCCCTAGTAGCATCTCATTCCTCTGCATCCAGTTGGGTGAGTGGTTAGAGGACCACTTCCAAGTGTGGAGAGGCAAAGGCTCCAATCCAGCCTCTCCTTCCTGTTTTGCTGCTGTTCAGCAAAAGACAATATTTGCTTTCTGCCCACTACCACTCTCGATAGTAATCAAACCCATGCATCCATTTTGTCACACAGGTGTTTGTCCCTAGTGTATTCTGGGAGGATTGCCTTCGGTGAGGATGCAGTAGTGTGTTCCCCTTATTGTTGCCTCAATGTCTGCATTCCTTTTGCCTGACAAAAGTCTGGTGCTCCTGACTAGGATTCAAACCCTTGACAGAAGGAGTCTTGGGTAGACCATTGTAATGCCTGTGATGGGCCAGCCACAGGAGCATTAGACTGCTGTCGCACAGCTGGCCATGTTTCCTTCCTTGACAAAGGGAATATGGTTGTACGTAGGGACTTGATGGAGGTTTGCAACATTGTACAGGAGGCAGCAAGCAACACCATCCCAAAGAAAAAGAAATGCAAGAAAGCAAAGTGGCTGTCTGATGAGGCTTTACAAATAGCAGAGGAAAGAAGGAAAGCGAAAGGCAAAGGTGAAAAGGAAAGATTTACCCAACTGAATGCAGATTTCCAGAGAACAGCAAGGAGAGATAAGGAGGCTTTCCTGAATGAACAATGCAAAGTAATAGAGGAAAACAATAGAATGGGAAGGACTAGAAAGCTCTTCAAGAAAATTGGAGAAATCAAGGGAACATTCCATGCAAAGCTGGCCATGATAAAGGACAAAAATGGTAGGGACCTAACAGAAGCAGAAGAGACTAGGAAAAGATGGCAAGAATACACAGAAGAACTATACAAGAAGGACCTCAGGGTCCTCGACAACCATGATAGTGTAATCACTGACCTCGAGCCAGACTTCCTGGAATGCAAAGTCAAATGGGCCTTAGAAAGCATTACTAACAACAAAGCTAGCGGAGGTGATGGTATCCCAGCTGAGCTATTCAAAGTCTTAAAAGAGGATGCTGTTAAAGTGCTGCACTCAATTTACCAGCGAATTTGGAAAACGCAACAGTGGCCATAGGATTGGAAAAAGTCAGTATACATTCCAATCCCAAAGAAGAGCAATGCCAATGAATGTTCATATTGCACAATTGCGCTCATTTCACATGCTAGCAAGGTCATGCTCAAGATCCTACAAGCTAGGATTCGGAAGGACATGGATAGAGAACTGCCAGAAGTACAAGCTGGGTTTCAAAGAGGTAGAGGAACAAATTGCCAACATTCGCTGGATTATGGAGAAAGCAAGAGAGTACCAGAAAAATATCTACTTCTGCTTCACTGACTATGCTAAAGCCTTTGATTGTCAGGATCACAACAAACTATGGCAAGTCTTTAAAGAGATGGGAGTACCAGACCACCTCACAGGTCTCTTGAGAAACCTGTATAAGGGTCAAGAAGCGACAGAATTGGATATGGAACAACCGATTGGTTTAGCATCAGAAAAGGAGTACAACAAGGATGTATATTGTCACTTTGCTTATTTAATTTATATGCAGAGTACATCATGCGAAATGCCACCCTGGATGAATCACAAACTGGAATTAAGATTACTGGGAAAAACATTAACAACCTCAAATACGCAGACGATACCACTCTAATGGCAGAAAAGAGTCTCTTACTAACTATGAAAGAGGGGAGTACAAAAGTTGGCTTGAAACTCAACATCAAAAAAACTAAGATCATGGCATTCGGCCCCATCACTCCTTGGCAAATAGAAGGGGAAGTCATGGAAGCAGTGACAGAAATCACGTTCCTGGGATCCCAGATCACTGCAGATGGTGACTGCAGCCATTAAATTAAAAGATGCCTGCTCCTTGGAAGGAAAGCGATGGCAAACCTAGACAGCATAAAAAAAAGTAGAGACATCACCCTGCCAACAAAAGTCCGTATGGTCAAAGCAATGGTATTCCCTGTAGTAATGTATGGCTGTGAGAGCTGGACTATAAGGAAGGCCGAACACCAAAGAATAGATTTTTTTGAATTATGGTGCTGGAGAAGACTCTTGGGAGTCCCTTGGACTGCAAGGAGATCAAATCAGTCCATCTTAAAAGAAATCAACCCTGACTGTTCCCTGGAAGGCCAGATCCTGAAGCTGAAGCTCAAATACTTTGGCCACCAAACGAGAAGGGAGCATTCACTGGAGAAGACCCTGATGCTGGGAAAGTTTGAAGGCAAAAGAAGAAGGGGGCGGCAAAGGATGAGATGGTTAGACATTATTATTAAGGCAACGAACATGAAATTAGGCAAACTCCGGAGCACAACGGAAGACAGGAGGGCCTAGCATGATGTGGTACATGGGGTCGCGAAGAGTCGGACTTGACTGTACAACTGAACAAAAACGAAAAAGGGACTTATCTGAGGAGCTCCCTGGAGTATGTTAACTTCAGGTTTTCTAGTGCCTGCATCACCAGCCTCCTTGGCAGTAAGCATTTCTCATGTGCCTTGTGTGCACAGAGGTTTAGTGGCATCAGGGGACCATGGCCTCATCAGCAGGGAATATCTGTGTCTGTGTGCACCAATCATTTGGGAAGGGGGTGGTGACATACTGTCCTGGGATAGCTGGATGTTGGTGGGACACCAAGGCCTGCAGCACAATTGCTATTTGTCCACTGCTTGCCTTGAGGTGTTTCCAGCATTTATTTCCGTCTGCAGAAAACCCACGGGCTGCTGACTAGTGGCAATGCCATGCCAACATAAGCTGCCTACTGATATAAGCGTCTTAGGGATGGGGTGGCAAGAAGCCATAAGGCTCTATCCAATGGCTCCGTTCCATTGACAGCGGAACTCTCCTGCCGCAGAAGGAGCTTTCCGCCAGTAGAATCAGTGTTGGATGCAACCCATCGTTCTTGTTATGGTATTAACATTTAATGAAATGTTTTTGAAAGTTTTGTCATATTTTGGAGAAAGCGCCAAATGACAACAACGAACCTTAGTTTCAAATTGCTTTGAGAATCCTTTCAGCAAAACACATAGCACTTTGCAGTGGAATCAGTAATATTCTGAGCAATTAGTTGCTGTAGATTTTCCGAATTGTGTGGCCATGGTCTTGGCATTGTAGGACCTGACGTTCTGGTTCTGTAGGTCGTTGTAGGACCTGGTTCTGGTCATTGTAGGACCTCACGTTCTGAGCAATGCCTGACACTTTCCAGCACTTATTACAACCAACTAAGAAGAAATATACCGTCACAAGGATTCTGCTACAGCCACTACACTACCATCTCAATTTTCTAATAGGCATAAACATTATGCGTTTGGTAGGCTTGTTATTAATTCTCCTTACACTAGTTTTCTTTCACCTTCAGAGTATATATAATCAAAACTTTAACAAGCAAGTTCAGTGGACATTACCTGCTTCTCAAGATAATGCTTCTGGCATGAAACAGCAGTATTTCATAACAGCCATACTCCTTTGTCAACACGGTTAACCAAGACTTTGCTTAGTCCAAGCTGCAATTTATAAGGGCCGCTTTGTATAAGAGTAGTGGCAAAAGTAAAGATTGATGAAACTGCTGAACAAAACCAGGAATGGCTTAACCGAGACAGCATGTCAAACCATGGTTTTCAATTCCAAACATAGTTTGAAATATACATGCAGATAGTGGTTCAAGGACACTTTCTAGCTGCTCAGCAAATCCATCTTCTAAGTGGGATTTATCTCTCTGTGGGAATGGGAGTAGTGGTTAGATTGTCAGATTGGACTCTGGGAGATCCAGGTTCAAATCCCCACTGCCACAGAAGCTCGCTGGGTGACCCTGGGCCAGTCACAAACTCTACCTCACAGAGTTGTTGTGAGGATAAAGTGGAGAAGGGGTGAATGTTGTAAGCCACTTGGGGTCGCCACTGGAGAGAAGAGTGAGGTATAAATATATAGTACATAAATAAATAAATTTGATTTCAAGACAGAAAACTGAGCCAGAGTTTTAAGGACTTTTTAAAACAGCTTTCAGGTAACGTATTTTGAAAAGGGGAAATCAGATATCAACCGTCATGCAGATCCAGATGTGATTCAGGCCCTGCAATTTGTCCAGGATCAGTTCTGATGTCAAAAATTCCAGCACAGAATTCCACTTCACACTGCAAGGCATTTGGTGGAAAGTGGCCTTACACTGCAGCCAACTTATGGTGACCCTGTAGAGTTTTCAAGGCAAGAGACGTTCCGAGGTGGTTTGCCATTGCCTCCCTCTGTTTCGTGACCCTGGACTTCCTTGGTGGTCTCCCATGCAAATACTAACCAGAGCCAACCCTGCTTAGTTTCCAGGATTGGGCTAGCCTGGATCAGTTCTGTCCAGGTCAGGCTGTAATACATACCAGAGAGTATTTCACCAACTGCCATTTGCAATGTAGACCCAGTGGCTGACCACACTGTCGAAACACCTATTTGTTTAAAAGCAGTCCGCTTACTGATCATGCAGTAAAGAGTGTTTGTGGTGCAGCCTGGTGTTCATTCACTATGATGCAGCAAGGAACTTGTTCAGGAGGTTTATCTGAGAAGATTCTGACAAGGCTACCTCAAGGACAAAGTAGATGACTGGCGGCAGCAAACATGTCTGGGAAGGCTGATTAACCAACAGCCGCAAAGTGACAGGGTGTGGAGGCTGTGATTTGCAGGGCAGAAATGGTAGGAAGAGAAATACTAGCCTGTCACTTATCTCTCCCTGTGACAGGGCAAATATTGTTTAATTAAAAATATGTATATATTTTGGAGAAGATCTTGACAGCAGGGTTTTCAGTAGATTAAGAACATATAAAATATGCTAAGTCAATGAAGTAAGACATGAGAGCCAGGCAAAATACTATCAATCCAAATTGGGGCAGGGAGATGGAAATCCCCAGTTAACAATTCTCATAAATGATTTTTAAGAGTTCACAGTTCAGAGTCTGATTACTTTCTAAAAGTAATCTTGACAAGTCAGCCGGAGAGGATAGGGCCAGGCAAGTTTGCCCTGGGAGGGTATCCCAAAGTTGTGGAATCCAAAGTCGTATCAAGTCATATCAAGAAGAGCCGATCTGCTGCAGCCACCAAACATACTGAAGATGGGTCACATGGAGAAAAATCTCCAGGCATCACGTCAATGCTTGGACAGATCTATCCCACAGAAGACAATCTTTGAAATACTATGGCCCTAGACAGCCTAATGCTTTGAAGATCCCAAAGAGCACTTTGAACCTGGCCCAAAAATGAACTGGCAACATGCTGGTGAAATGGAATGAGACTGACACGTAGTCCTGCAATACGACAGCCACATTATGAAGCAGCTGCTGTTTCCAAACACCCTTCAAAGGGCAGCCCTTTGGGAAAAGAATTAGAGAAATGTAGGAAAAGACAATAGAAGGTTTTTTGTTTTGTTACCACTGTTTTGTTTTGGTACCACAATTTCGTTTCACCTGTTCTACTTCACTGCTTGCCAAAATTTAGGGGGGAGGGAATTCCTGAGGGAAGTGCATGGGTATTTTGAATGGATGCTTGTAGAAGCCATAACTTTCTTTAAGATTGCGCCCCACTGGTTCCCAAGGGAGCTGGCCCTGGAGACTCTTTTACCAGGCCTAGACATAGATAAGGCACCATATATCTGTTAGGGTTGCAATTTCTATAACTAGGGAGCAAAGCCCGTTGTGGTGGAAGACAATGGGCCCTAGAAAGGAAGAGAGCGAGGTGGAAGGGAGAGAGGGTTGGAGAAAGGAAGGAAGGAAGGAAGAGGGGGAAGAGTGAAAAAAAGGAGAGAGGAAAGGAAAGGGAAAGGAAGGAGTGTGGGGGACGGAAAAGGCCTTCCCTGGGCCTAGTGCCCCACAGAAGGCTCAGGGGATGGCGTGGGGGGGGCAGAAAAGGGCTTCTCTGGGCCTAGTGCCCCATAAAAGGCCCAGGGGGTGGCATGTGGGGGGGTGGAAAAGGCCTTCTCTGGGCCTAGTGCCCCATAGAAGGCCCAGGGGATTGGGTGGGGGGCAGAAAAGGCCTTCTCTGGGCCTAGTGCCCCCATAGAAGGCCCAGGGGTGGGGGGTGGGGGGCAGAAAAGGCCTTCTCTGGGCCTAGTGCCCCCATAGAAGGCCCAGGGGATGGGGGCGGGGGGCGGGAAAGGCCTTCTCTGGGCCTAGTGTCCCCATAGAAGGCCCAGGGGGTGGCGTGTGGGGGCGGAAAAGGGCTTCTCTGGGCCTAGTGCCCCATAGAAGGCCCAGGGGGTGGCATGTGGGGGGGCGGAAAAGGCCTTCTCTGGGCCTAGTGCCCCATAGAAGGCCCAGGGGATGGGGTGTGGGGGACGAAAAGGGCTTCTCTGGGCCTAGTCCCCTCATAGAAGGCCCAGGGGATGGTATGGGGGAGCGGAAAAGGGCTTCTCTCACTTGCCTCAGCCTTGAGGGCCTGTCCCTGCGCTAACACTCCAGATGGTCCTCTCCTGTCGGAGGACTGGAGCAGACTGAGCTGAAAACACTAATCGGGGCTGATGTGGGTGGGACTTTGCGAAGCAGCCAGTCAGCCCTGGCCTGTGTCTTCTGACTGCCAGTTCTTGAGCTGAATCAATTATGGCAAGCATAGAATGCGGTGGAACCAGAATTCAAATATATATAAGGACAGGATAGGGGCTTTTGCATGCCTTTTTCTTAGTTCTGACATGGAGCCTGTTTTCCTAAAGTAAGCATATCTCAATAAACTACCACTGCTTAAGTATGTTGTGGAGAGTGTCTTAACTAGGAGGACCTGACAAACACACACTAACAGGGTTGCCCCTTTGCAAGATCTGGCTGTGCAGGAGCTGGGTGGAAGTAAAGGAAAAAGCAAACTATAGACTGGTGGAGATAATGACATTAGGAGGCTGAATCCTGGCAAAGATTGTACCTTGTCCTGGCTGGTCTTGCCTTACTCCGATGCTGGCTTGGCTGATGACTTTAGCAGGATCTGATCAGCAAGCATTTCCCCTCAGCCTCCTAGTAAACTTTGCTAAAAGTTCCAGCAAGCCGACTGAATGCTTTTTACTGTGCTCTGACTTCTTTGAGCCCCCAGTGGCTGCAGTCAGAAATACATTAGAAAAAAGCATTTTAAAAGGCATTCTGTGAATGCAGCATGAGGCCCCCAAGCTGACTTGGGCTCGCCAAATTTTGTCTCCTCAATCCCCCCTCTCAGCGACCTTGTACGTTACACAGTTACTACAATCCCTTTGTTACTGTGTAGTAGGAAAGTGAGAAAAGGTGGCTCGTTCAAAGCTACCACTACATATTCATAATTGATATGAGTCATGAACTTCTCTTTCATACAAATACTTAACTTCTATTCCATTCTTTTTTATAGAGTGAAGCCTATTTGTGACATCCTTGTTTATAGGGGAAACAGTTTTACCTTTAAACACTCTGCGTGTATATAAACTTGGAAGTTTTCTGCTGCCACCAGGAATTAAAAATTCCAGCTCTCTCTCTTTTGATAGTATGGCCTAGGGTCAGAGGACTATGTGGCCCTGAGGAAGTACTGTACTGATTTCTGGGATAAGTTTAAACAAAAATGATTTATTTAATAAAGAACAAAGTAGGTTTCTGGTTATTTTGAACTGTTACTGGAGAAAAAGGAACTTGTAAATATAACTGGCAAAACTTGATGTTACAAACAGTCATTCAGACTTCACTCTGATAGGCATAGACTATCAGTATAATCTTTCTCTCTCATATATATATACTAGGAATATGGCCCGTTGTGGAAATAAATACAACGGGCTCTAGAAAGAGGCTCTGGGAGAGTGCCCCGGCTTTGGGCACTCAGTAGCAATTTGCTGTGGCAATTTCAGCAAGGTATAATGACAGAGTCCACCATTTTCTCCAGAGGAACTGATCTTTGATACCTGAAGAGCAGTAGTAATTTTGAGTGATCTCCAGCCCACCCCCAAGATTGGTAACAGTGGTTCCCCAGGAGGGAGTGGCTGGTTTGGAGGGTGAAGTCTATGGCATTGTACCTCTCTGAGGTCCCACCCCTCCTCAACACTCACCCTCTCCAGGTTCGACCCCTCAAATCTCCTGGAATTTCCCAACCTGGAGTTGATAACCCTATCTCCCTCCCAGCCAACCATCAACCTACCTTTAGTTTTCCATCTCCTCCCCGCTCCCTCCTAGAGAGCAGTTGTAATTTTGATCTCCAGCCCCCACCTGGAGATTGGCAACAATGGTTCCCCATCGGGGAATGTCTGGATTGGAAGATGGAGTCTGTGGCATCGTACCTGTCTGAGGTGCCACCCCTCCTCAAACCTCACCCTCTCCAGGCTCCATCCCTCAAATCTCCAGGAATTGCCCACCTGGAGTTGGCAACCTGATCAGGACTGGGCCCAATGAGTTTTCTCCCAAAGGCCAACATAGGTGTGGAAAGGGCCTTTTACTGACAGAGGAGAAAGTACAGGTGCCAACTCTGATTAGGGAAATACCTGGAGATTTGGGGGGGTGGATCCTGTGGAGGGCAGCATTTGGGGTGCGTGTGGAAGGACTCAGCAGGGTATAATGCCATAGAGTCTACCCTCCAAAAGCAACCATTTTCTCCCGGGGAACTGATCTCTGTCATCTGAGGTCAATTGTAACAGTGGGAGACCTCCAAGTCCCACCTGGAGATTGGCAACCCTAGGGGAAAGTCAGCCGCACAGCGGGGAGTTGAAGAAAATGGTCTGATGGTCGCTGGCCCACCTCGTTAGCCAGCCAGCCATGCTGAAGCAAAGAGGAGAAAGAGCCTTTTCCCATTTATTCTGACAGGAAAGTGGCCATTGGGGAGGGGTTGTGGACAGGGGAGGGGTTATGCTGAAAGTCCTTTGTTTTTTTACTCACAGAACCCAGCTTGGCTGCCTACCAACAGCCACTGAGGGGACAGTCCCTCACAGGAGTCAAGAGAACTGTCTTCCTCAGGAGAGAGAGCTGTCTGCCAGGGGGAGTGGGTGGGGAAGAGGAGCAGACCCAGCACCCGGCCAATGGCACACGAGTACTCTTGAGTGGCGGCTGCTGGGCCAATGGCTGAGGGAGGGCATTTTACAGCCAATGGGAGCGCATGGAATCTTACAAAACCAAAAGATAATTATTATAAGGAAAGATATACATATATATACACACACACAGCCAAACAGGCTAATCTCCTTGTCTTATTCACCCAGAACAGAATCAGCTCTTATAGTCACTCAGACTAAACTGTTTGCCTTATTCACACAGAATAGGAGCAAGATTCCATAGTCACATAGACCATGCTGTCTCTTCAAACTTCACACAGAGAACTCTGTCATAAAACATCTCGGAGTCACACAGACTCTCTTCAGAACTCTTCAAAACTTGTCTCTCTCTATGAGGAGCACAGAACCTCCTCATAGAAACACACAAAGATTCGTTTCAGATACCCCTCCTCCCACACTCTCAGTCAGCAGCCAATCAAATCACACTTGTCGCCCTCTATCACTCTGCTTACATTATGCAGTCAAACTCAACATTTAAAGACACACACACACCAAAACATGGAGTCATGACACCATTTTATGAAGAGCCATGCTGAAGTGCAAGGTGACCACAAGACACATCTTTCTGCCATGTGCCTGCTATCTTCACCTCAGCAATTTTATGAGGCAGCTCTTTATTCCCAACTATTGGCCTTTTACACAGGGAAAAAAGCAGCAAAGTAAATGTTAAGAACATACGGACATTAAGAGCCCTGCTAGATCAGACCAATGTTATACTATAAACATATCGGATTCACAATGGAAAATCACAAAACTTCTTTGGGGAAAGAAAACTGATTGCCAGTAGTCCTCAGTTCTCTTTCCAGTTTTTTTAAAAGTCTATTCCATACTTCTTCCCCGGGAGGGAACCTTTTCAAAGCAATTTACATAGCAACTCCTCCAACACAGTAAATAACAAAAAAAATTAAAAACCAGATGAATAATACGACACAGTATAAAAATCATGAGAACAAACTCACTCAAATCACAAAGCTTTAAAATCAAAACATAAAAACTAGCCAGCCTCAATCATAAAATCACCGACCAATAAGACAGCATAAAACCTCTAAAAAGCCACCCAACAATCTAACCCCCCACAGCTTTGGCCTGGAGCTGGAAGACAAATAATTTGGGCACTAAAGAGAGGGCCAAAAGAGAGACGGTCCATCTTTTAGGGCCACTTGCTAGTCCAGAAGTTGAAGGGACATGAAACAGGAACTTCAAACAAATGAGCAGGTCCCAATGGAAGCAGGCGCCCCTAAATACCTCCATGTATACAACAATGTCTCTGCAAATGCCATCAAGTCACAACTGACTTATGGCAACCCCACAGGGTTCTCAGAGCAAGAGAGGAACAGAGGGAGCCTGCCTCTGCGTAGCAACCTTGGACTTCCTTGGTTGTCTTTCATCCAAGTACTAACCAGGGCCAAACCTGCTTAGATTCCAAGATGGACCATGCAGATTCAAAATAAAAAGAGGTAGGATTCTACATCATTATTCACCAAGTAGGAAAGCTTGAATTTGCTGCAAGGTGGAAGAAGGCAAGCACAACAATAAGAGAAAGCCATAATAATTTCAGTTCTTTGGTCCTGTGCTGTATGGAGCATGCTACAAAATCACAAGAACTACTCACATAAAGTTTTCTGGGTATTCACTCAGGGCCATGTCAATGATATTCAGAGCATCGTGGTAGTGTTTCTGTGCCGAAAGCAAGAGGGCAAGGAGATGCAATGAGTTTGCGTCGTCTCCTTGAAGCTGCAGAGCCTGGCGAACGTAACCCAAGGCCTCTGGTATCTGTTGGAAAGAAAAGCTGAAAGGAGTCATTACTGCACATTTGCTAGAGGAATTCCAATGCATGTGGAGTTTTATGAAAACATGAGAATGGAAAGCATGCCCCAATAACAATATATTCATATCTTGAGACTGAGCTGCTTTTTCTTTTTGCAGTGTCCATTGTGGCACATTAGCAATTAAAAGCAGCCCAAAGGCGTGTGCTGCCAAGCTCGACTGGACTTCCAAAACCAAACCTTGCCATAGAAAGACAAAGCAGCTCCATATTATCTAAATGCACAAAATGCAAGGAGCAAAACCTTCTTTGAGAATTTATAAAAAGATGATTTTTTCCTAAAGAAAATACGGCTTTGCTGCATTTTATGTAGCAGATTCAGATGCTGCGTGGCTGTCCAGGAGAAAATGCAATATTAATTACACAAGAACCCACAATGTTGGCTGGCCTTGCTAGCCATCCTAACCTGGTCCTCATGACATCACCACTGGCTCCCTCAAAAGAAGGGTGAGGTCTGCCAGTGAGTGGTGGTGACATCAATGCTGGCAGCTGTTTTGGTGGCAGTCACCACTGTGGCAAGTGTCAGAGAGACCAAGAGACTGACCTGCTGCTCCCCAAGGAGCCCCAACTGTTGCAGCGAGGGACAGACTAGAAAGTTAAAAGGGCCCTGCTGAGCGGACCTTGTGACATTACAAGCCAGAGCTGCAGGCGCCACTCATCCCAGTAGTCCCAGCAATGGGCATTGGCTCATTCATTGCTTCCTCTTTCAAACTGAGAGAGCAGTGCAGGAGACAATGGATGAGCTGACTCCAGTGACCACAGCTGATGAGCCAAGTGGCCCTTGAGGAGCCGGAAGAGAGTCTGGGGCTAGCCACCAGCGGCCCCTCTAGGGCCAATCCCCCCATGACTGCAGTTCCCGCTTCTGCTCCCTTCCAGTTGCAGGCCTTGGTATCATGTGGACTCTAGTCTGTCTTCTGAAGGTCAAGACCAAGCACAGGAATGGCTGTTCTGACATGTGGCAAAGCCTGTCTGGTCTGGCCACGTTCACTTTCATCCAAGCTCTGGGAAATGCAGTGTGGCCTCAGCACTCTCCACGAGGGCCCTGCAGGAGTGTCTGCCGTAGGGGAGCTGCTGAAGTTGGTTTGGAGCCCTGTCATTACAGTTTAAAAAGCTAAGTGAGGCAGTGAGCGTCCATTCAGTGGCCTCCCTGCTGCAGTTGCTGCAGTTTCTGCTAATGGACAGGCTGCTACTGATAAGATTTTTATAGCTCAGCCACGGTCCAATTGTTCCCAGTTTTAGGATTGTAGAATATGTAATTTGCTGCTATGCCCATCTTTTAACTGCTTTAACTGTTTTTATTGCTTAACATCTGCTTTTAATCGCTTATTGATTGCAATTTATTGTTGTGACCCACCCTGAGCCCACTCGTGGGAAGGGCAGGATACAAATCTACATAAAGAAATAAGCAAAAGTGCACATTTTGCAAGTGTACAACACTACAAAGAATTAAATGTCAGAATTGATTTAGTTATAGAACAAAATTTGAGTCCAGTGGCACCTTTAAGATCAACAACGTTTTATTCCAAGTATACATTTTCATGTGTATCTGAGGAATTGTGTGTGCACACGAAAGGGTATACCTTCAATAAAACTTTGTTGGTCTTAAAGCTGCCAGTGGACTCCAACTTTGGTGTAGTGATTAAGTGGGTGGACTCTAATCTGGGAGAACCTGGTTTGATTCCCCACTCCTCCACTTGCACCTGCTGGATGACCTTGGGCAAGCCATAGTTCTGACAAGAGCTGTTCCTGAAAAAGAACAGTTTCTGTCAGAGCTCTCTCAGCCCCATCTACCTCACAGGGTGTCCGTTGTGGGGAGAGGAAGGGAAAGGAGTTTGTAAGCTGCTCTGGGTAGTGAAGGGCGGGATATAAATCCAATCTCCTCCTCCTCCTCCTCTTCTTCTTCTTTCTGCTGCTTCAGACCAACATGGCTACCCACCTGAATCTATTTAGTTACATCATTTATATCTTGCCTTTCTCCCCTGTGAGAACTCAAAGCAACCTATATCATTCTCCTCTCCTCCATTTTACCACCACAACAACACTGTGAGGTAGGATAGGCTGAGAGTCTGTGATCGGCCAAAGTCACCCAGCAAACTTCCATGGAAGAGTGGGGATTTGAACCTGGGTCTCCCAGATCCTAGTCTGACATTGCAACCATTACACTACAGTGGCTTTTGGTTTGCAAAGGCCAGTCTTAATGCTGTGTTTCTACAAGATTCTACACAGTCACAAAGAAAGTGATGTTTTTGATTCCTGTATGGTAAACTGCAGGCATTTAACACGGTACATCTCCACTGAAATCAGAGACTGGCTCCCATCTTTCAAGGTACGATTGCTGGAGCTGGCTATGGAGATCATCTAGGTAAGCAAACAGAGCACCGGTGATCTCTAAGGGCATTTTGGGGGAGGGGCTGCGGCTCAGTGGTAGAAAGCCTGCTTTGCATGCAGAAGGTCTCAGGTTCAATCCCTGGTATCTCCAGACAAAAGGACCAGATAGAAGCTCAGGTGAAAGACCACTGCCTGTGACCTTGGGAGAGCTGCTGCCAGTCTAAGTAGACAATATGGACCTTGATGGACTGATGGTCTCATTCAGTTTAAGGCAGCTTCATGTGTGTTTATATCATCACTTCATGTTTGGAGAAGTTGTACGCTGGCTTCACACACTGAGATGCAACTGTCACGGGAGATCTGCAAGTCTGGGACTGGAGAATTGAGGCTGCAGGATGAGACTATGACTAGTACTGTCACCAACAGGAGTCCTGTCCTCTTCTCACTGTCAGAATGTTTACATGTTTCTGGGGCATAATTAGCGCACCAGTTCAGAAGTGCCAAAAGCACTCCTTTTATCAAAAAGAAAAATAGATACTACAAGGCACTGGCTGTATTTTGAGATGGGAGGGGCTGTGGGAATGAACGGAAGATTTTCAGCTTGCAGAGGGGCAGATTCTTCCTGAACATACTTCTAAATCCCGCCTAAAAACCTAAGGGAAAGGAGGCCAATTGTCAAGTACGAACAACGTGCAAGTGATCCTTCCACTTCTTGGTACACCAAAGCGGCAGGAAGGTAAAAAATTAACATACCCAGGAGAGCAGTAACCACCACAGCTATATCCCATATACATTTACAATATTTTGTGGGCACTTCATTGAAAAAAATATATCACCCACACACCTAGATTTTGCCTAGAAACATGAAAACCAGCAGAACACACAGGTAATTTAGTTAACACTGCCAACACCAACTTCTTAAAATGTGCCAAATTTTTAACAAACCTGCCGGGATATAGCAAACTGCAAAGCCAGATAAAACGCTGCCAGGTGATCAGTTGGAGACAAAGTGTGTGCCCTGAAAAATATTAAAGACAGTTTAGTTTGTTAAGATACATTATATATCGAGGTGTCCCCGCCCCATCCCTGTCAGCTATGTTATAGCAAGTTAGAGGACTAGCCCATCTGGAGCATACTGCTCCTCCTCTCCCCACTCATTAATCTTCCACAATGGAAAATGTGAGTCTAGTTGCTTGTCACAAATTAGAGATGACACTATCTCCGTCATCACTTTTGCCACAACTGGCATTTGAGCAAGTGTATTAAACATGGATTATTTTTCAGGACTGTTTACTGAGATCTGAATATGATAATGTCTTATGCGTCACTGGGTAGATCTGAATATGATAATGTCCTATGGGTCACTGGGTAGCTGAGAAATGGTTACCGCCTTAGCAGTGCAATCCTAGGCACAGTTGCTCCACTCTAAGCCCACTGACTTTCATGGGCTAAGACTACAGTAACTCTGCATAGGATTGCACTACAAATCAGTCTTTGCCTTAACTGGATTTTTGAAACAGTAACTTACAGGGGAAAATCTCTGCATCCAATTATTCATTTCCTATTTATCACATTTCTCATCCACTCAGTTCAGTTCAGTTAACCTTTATTGGCATAAAAATATCATTTCTTATTTATCACATTTCTCATCCACTCATCAGTGGCTATTAGCCACAAGGTATAGATGGAACACTATGTCTGAGGCAGTGATATTCTGTATTCTTGCTGCTTAGAGGGCCATGGTGGGAGGGTTTCTGGAGTTCCAGCCCCACTGGTGGACCTCCTGATGGCACCTGGGTTTTGGCCACTGTGTGACACAGAATGTTGGACTGGATGGGCAATTGGCACGATCCAGCACAGCTTCTGTTATGTTCTTATGTTCTCCTGGAGAAAAGCAAGACTGATGAAAGTGGGCTGATGAGCAGCCTAAAGGGAGCTGTGCGTTCTATGAGCAGGAACTTGGTGGGTTACTGTACGTGTCTTGGGAAGGGGCTTTCCTAAGGGTCAAATTACATGTTTGGATCCAGGCTTCTTGATGGTCCTGAGCCTAAGTGGAGCACCGCTGCAAGGGGAGGAAAGCCCTTCCTTCCCAAGCCATTTTTCTGTGTGGAAACAGCCCTGGGCAATAATTTTCTTGTTTTTGTTGCTCCATATGCACATAATACTCTGTGTGGAGCAATAACAAGGGGAAATAACTCCCTCCAGAGCTATTTTTGGCAAGGGAAAACAGCCTGGGAGGAAGGCAGGAGCTCTCTCTCTCCTCCTCCCCATTCCAGGGTGGAACTCCAAGCTTGTTTGGGCTCTCCCAAGAATGAGACAGGTGTGCATTATATGGCTGAGAGGAGCAAGGCTTCACCCAGCCTAAGGACAGGAACAAAAGTGGCCAAGTGTAAGGGATGGGCAAATCAAGCAAGATTTGCCACTGTGGGGGAGAGGAGCATGAAAGAAAGCAGGGAGACACTTTGGACCAGCATGCCATGCATTTTCTCACTTTGTGATCTGCAGAAAATGGAAGGTGATCCAGAACTCACCCTGTACCCAGCTAAGGTGGGGGGAGAGGGAGAATTTTGACTGAATAACTGCTATTCTGCATGCTCTAGTAACAGCAAAACCAAAAAGTCCCCTGTTAAGTAAAAAACGCATACCTCACTTTTCAAGGCATCTTACAGTAATAAAAAAGATACCAGCTAACCAAATAGGGGAGGGCTAGGAACTAAAGAAGAAGCCCCTCGTCTTGTTGCTGTTCCAAATGATGATCCTGACTTCAACCTAGAGTTGATGCCCTCCCACCTTGCAGGACTGCCTCACAAGACTGGAACCACTGGAGAAGAGGATGTTCCTCAGTCTCGAAGCTATTAGGCATATGCATGTGTGCCAAGCTTCTAGAACACAAAGCATAATTCTAGTGGTATTGGGGTATGGCCTGAAGACACATGACACAGCAACCTTGCTAAAGCTAAGCAGGAATGAGTGGTCAGAGCAAGGATGAGAGACCTTCAGAGAACCTATGCATGTCACCTTGTGCTCCATGATAAAAGAAAGGTGGGCTGTAAATGAAATAAGTAAATACCCTATTTCAGTGTCGAGGCTTACTCTCTGTGAAAATTCATGAGCCACGCAACAGTCATTGTGACATCACAGTGCTTTAAAACGGAGAAGGCACAAAATCCATTTCAAATGCCGCAAACTGGTGTGACAACAATGGTAGCGGCCACAAATGTCCTCTAGCGGCTTTCAGTGTGTTATTCTGAGCGGCAATCTCTTTTAGAAGAAAATGTGTATGCAGACCATTTAATTATTCTCTGTTAGCTGATAACAGCTATATTTTAATAATGAAATAGGAGGAAATCCTTTGGAATCAGACTGGATTTGCCAGCCTTACTTCATGAAACAAATGTTAACACAATAGTTTCTGTTCTCATGAAAACAGCCCAGAGGTAAAAAAAATCCACATTGCGTAATCATTTATAAATATCTCCTCTCTAAAACACACGTTAAGGGTTTTTTAAAAACTATCTACAGCTGAATGAAAATGGACACCCACTCACCTTTGAAATGCAAGAAGAGCCTTTCTCTGTAGGACCTCTTGCATCCCTCGCAAGGAAGCTAAAAACAGAGTTTTAATTAGTGATATTTGAGCAAAGACTACGAAGTTAACATGAAAACCTTATGGGGGTGTGTGTACAAGAAATCACAAACAAAACGCATCATGCTTCTAGATGCTACATGTTACTGTTGCTTTACCCTATAAAAAGGGAGCTGTGTGATTTACATACCATCTGTAGCTTGTAGGCTGTAAGTCAATCCCAAGGCTAAGTAACCTTTGGCTTTGAACTCTGATGTTTTGTCCCCCACATCGACCACCATCCTGGCAAATCTTTCTGCTTCTTCTAACTAAAAGCAAAAGAAAAGAAACAGAGGAATAAAAAAACAGCAAATAGCAGACACTTCCTTCCTCCTCAAATCTCATGTGGAAGGTGTCAGATTAATTTCATGGACAACTGCAGAAAGCCAAATCAAAGCCATTCTGAACGGACCAAGCCATTAAAGCCCACTTTCGGTAGCAAGTTTAGCCTCCCCAGTACTGCCTGCTGTTGCTAGTACTACCCACTCCCCCCTTCCCATCCTCCAAACTTGTCAAGGGCCAGGGAATATCAAGGGAACCTTGTGGTAGAGGGAAATGGCCGCAGCGCAGGGATCCTAGGAAGCATGGGAACTACAACTCCCATGATCCCTAGGGTGCCTATATATGACCTGCAAACTCTTCCCAACAGACTTTAACTTTTTAAGAGTCTCCGTAAGGGCAGCCACCGAGAGAGTTCAGGAAGGCAGGGTGAAGAACGGGATGGCTAGAGCTAAACTGGATCCATTTAGAATTGGCCTAGCCTATGGAAATTCATAACTGACTCCACAGATAGACCCTAGAAAATGGATATGCAGCAGAAAAGAGACAGGTGTGATTCCCATGTTCAGCAACCTGCATGCTACTCATTTTTAGACTTCACCCCTGTGAAACACACAAACTGATCTGGTCAGTACTTGATGGGCTACCTCCTGAGAATCTTACGGTCACCACTTGAGCTCTTTGAAGCAGGGACATCAATGTAATCAAGTGTCCTTTCAAACCAAAAAGTCATGAATCCATAGCAGCACTACGAGAACTCGAATCAGAACTGAAAAGGACCAAATGGCCATTAAGTCCAACCACTCACGTGCAACAATTGCACATGGGTCGTCGTCCCCCCCAGTTCTGTGCATGTGCTACAAAACCCAGAACAGAATATGAAAGCGGGGGGGGGAGGGGGGCACACGACTCAAGAAAGTGTTCTCTTTTAAAAGCATATTCCTTTCAATCTAACACATTCCTGGAAATTTGACATTTTTGAACTGCACAAGTAATCACTCAATACAAATAATGTTGACTTGCAAGACAGTGTGCATCTTTAAAACAATTTTTTTTTCTTGACTCAGACAGAGAGCTTACAGGAAAACCTACCCAGTGAAGGGATCCCATGCATAATTTGGCGGCTAGGAGCGGAATCGTGGCATCATCTGGTTTCAAACGTATACACTCTTTCAAGACTTTCACAGCTCGAGCAGACTGCACGAAAAACATGACTCAGTATAAGACAATGTGGTAAGACATATGCACTATCAAGCCCATGGGAAATGATCAACAAATTTTAAAACGTGTCATAAATTTAATTCCAGCAACAACAGCTACACATCTGATATCAGTTTTTAAGGTGAGGCAAGAAACTGCAAGTAGATGAATAGGCACCGCTTCGGTGGGAAGGTAACAGCGTTCCGTGCACCTCGGCATTTAGTCATGCCGGCCACATAACCACAGAGAGGTCTTCGGTGTAAAGTACTGGGTTTCGGGCCTCATGACTCGGACGACGACATAAGAGAAGACGCGTTTATTCGTACTTCACATAAGACAAGAACACACAGTAACGGCCGGAGGCCAACTATATACAGTTAGGGGGGACGGCCCTATATTCCTATTGGCGGGTTTGAATCGCCCGCCAATGCTGCCATTGGTTCACTACTGGCGAGCTCAGGAACCTAGTCCCTATTGTTCTCAGAGAGCGAAACTTGGCTGTATTTCGCCAGCTCTGCCTTCTGATCCCAGGACACAACACCCCTCCCCCCATAGTTCGTCTCCTATCAGGTGACGTAGTCTTTTAAGTATGTTGGTGCCCTCCGTTCCCTTAGCGAACGTCGGGGGGCCGGTACCGGGCTGGCGGGGCCCCTATCGGGTGGTCCGCCATCACAAGGAGCTTGGACCTCTGGTAGTAGCCGAGGCGGTGACGGTGGCGGCTGTAACGGCGGCGGCAGCGGCGGCGGCGGTTCTGCTGTCACCGGGGCCCCCTCCGGATTCCGTGGACTTTCTGGCGCTGGCTCCGCTGTCGGTGCTTGCGGTCGGTCGGATGATGGGGCGGCGGCGGCATTTCCCGGTAACTGGATCTCTGTGTCGGGGTCTTGCCGCCTCCGGAGCTGGTCGACGTGTTTACGGAGGACCCGGTCCCCATCTGTTAGGACTTCGTATGACACTGGCCCGGTGGGTTTTAGGATGCGCCCGGCCACCCACTGCGGCCCCGCCCCGTAGTTCCGGAAGTAGACAGGGTCTCCCGGTAGGAAGCTTCGGGGCGCCTCCCTGTTCTCGACCAGCTTTCTCTCTGGGGCTCGGTCCGGGTGGAGTCTGTCTAATAAGGTGGTAGGGCGGCGGCCCATTAATAGTTCTGTGGGGCAATGCCCGGAGATGGGGTTTGGGGTGGTGCGGTATGTGAGAAGGAAGCAGGCCAGCCGAAACTCCCAGTCCCCCTCCGTTATGCGGCTCAGGGCCTCTTTGGCGGTGCGTACCGTCCTCTCCGCCTGTCCATTGGTTGCCAGGTGGAAAGGCGCTGATCGTATGTGCCTGATGAGGTTCCTTTCGAGGAACGCTTGAAACTCAGCAGATGTGAATGCTGCCCCGTTGTCCGACACGATTGTGTCGGGTAACCCGTGCGTCGCGAATATTTTCCGCAGGGCCCGTATTGCCGCTTTGGCAGAGGTGGTAGACACTGGGCTTATTTCCACCCATTTCGAGTAGGAGTATACCGTTACCATGAACTGGAGCCCCTGAAACGGCCCCGCAAAGTCAATGTGTAGGCGTGACCACGGCTTGTGGGTAGACTCCCAGCTTTGGGTTGGCGCTCTCGGGGGATTGGGGCGGACTTCCTGACACCATGTGCACCCTCGGACCCAGGTTTCAATTTCGGCGTCCATCCCGGGCCACCACACGTAGCTCCGTGCCAGAGCTTTCATTCTTACAATGCCGGGGTGGGCCTCATGTAGCGTTTCTAGAACCCCTTGTCTCATGGGCCCCGGGATGACCACCCTGTCCCCCCATAACAAGCACCCTTTTAAGGCGGATAGCTCTTCCCGCCTGGCTTTGTATGCCGTGAACTCTGGCCCTGTCTGTTCCGCTGGCCATCCCCTCACCACCCAGTTTAGGACCCGGGAGAGAATGGGATCTCGGGACGTGCGGGCGGCCACGTCAGCTGCCTGAAGGGGGGGTTGGCAGCTCCTCCATTAGCAAGACTGCGGGAGCCGGGGCCGGATCTTCCCCTGTATGCGGCAGCGGCAGGCGGCTCAAGGCGTCGGCATGACCCAGCGCCTTGCCCGGCCGATGCTCCAACTGGTACTGGTAGCCCGCTAAAAACAAGGACCAGCGCAACACCCGGGGCGACAATACCTGCGGCGTTTGTTTGTCCACCGCGAACAGACCCAGGAGCGGCTTATGATCGGTTACGAGCGTGAAGGGCCGCCCGTACACAAAGTTGTGAAACTTTTTAACCCCCGCCACCAGTGCCAAGCCCTCCCGGTCGATTTGTGCATAGTTCCGCTCCGCGGGGGACAGCGTGCGGGAGTAATAAGCCACCGGGACTTCCCTTCCATCCGGTAGCTTGTGTGCCAAGACTGCCCCGACCCCATACGGTGATGCGTCGCACGCAAGGATTACCGGGAGCTTTTCATCAAAGTGGGCGAGCACCGCGTTAGAAATCAAGAGTACTTTAACCCCCCGAAACGCCGCCGCCTCCCTCGCTCCCCATGCCCAAGGTGTCGCCTTATCCAGCAGCCTGTGCAGGGGTTCGGCCACGGCGGCTTTGTGGGGGAGAAAGGCGTGGTAGAAGTTCAGGAGGCCTAAGAACGCCTGGAGCTCCGCCTTGGACTTCGGGGCGGGGGCCTCCACGATGGCCTTCACCTTGTCCCTCGCCGGATGCAGGCCTGTTGCGTCTACCCGGTACCCCAAGAACTCCACCTCCGGCACCCCGAGGAGGCACTTTTCCCGCTTCACTTTCAGCCCCGCGGCTTGGAAGCGTCCCAGTACAGTTCGGAGGCGGGCGGCGAAGCTTTCCGGGGTGGTCGCGGCGATGAGGACGTCGTCGAAGAACGGCGTCACTCCAGGGATCCCTTTTAGCAAGTCGTCCATGAGATTTTGGAAGATCCCTGGGGCCACACTGACCCCGAACTGCAGCCGCTTCACCCTGAAGGCGCCCCGGTGGGTTACAATGGTTTGCGCCTCGGCCGTGGCTGCATCCACCGGGAGTTGCTGGTACGCCTGCGCGAGATCCAGCTTTCCAAATATGCGCGCCCCCGCCAGTGTTGCTAAGACGTGGCTGACCACGGGTACGGGGTATGCGTGCGCCTGAAGTGCCTGGTTAATGGTGCACTTATAATCCGCGCAGATGCGGATTTCCCCGTTTGGCTTAACGGGTGTCACAATCGGGGTCTCCCATCGAGCGTTCGGGACAGGCTCTAGGACTCCCTGGGCCACTAGCCGGTCCAGTTCGGCCTCTATTTTCGGGCGGAGGGCCAGGGGCACGGTGCGGAAGCGCCGTCGGATGGGCGTCACTGTGGGGTCTAAGTGGAGCGACACCGGGGGCCCTTTATAACACCCCAGTTTCCCGTCAAAGACTTCGGGAAATTCCTTGCACACCGCCCCCCAGTCGCGCATCCCGCACTTATTCACTCCCCCAATTGTGATGCCTAGGGCCTCAAACCATGCCCGCCCCAGGAGACTCACGAGATTTCCCTCCACCACCACCAAGTCCAAGTTCCCCTCAAAGTCTCGGTATTGCACTCGGAAAGTGCCGACTCCCCGGATGGGGACAGGGTTCTTTTGAAAGTCCACCAAGCTTAGTGGCGATGGACGTAGAGGGGTCCCCTGACGGGCAAAGTCTATTTAAAGTGTCCATGGAAATGATGGACGCCGCCGATCCCGAGTCCACCTCCATGCAGCAAGGGGACCCCTCGATCCGCACGGTTACTTGGATCTTCGGGGTGGAGGAGAGGTTGGGGTTGGGGAGGCGAAGTACCTGCAGCGGTTGGTCGGTGAGGTGGTTCAACTCGGCGACCTCTTCCGTCGTCTCGTAGGCGGTGGACGATGCGCGATGCGGTGGGGCCGACGATCTCGAATTCCGGGGGCCCTTGGATCGGCAGACCCGTGCGAGGTGTCCCTGCTTTCCGCACCCGTGACAGGCAGCATCCCGGAACTTGCAGGATTTCCTTGCGTGGCCTTCCCCGCAGCTGGCACAGACGACCCGGTTGCCGGAAGGCTTGGCTGGCTCTCTGTTGGCCTGCTGGAACGGCGCCGGCCGGCGTTGTTGAGGTCTGAGGGCGAAGACCTCTTCCGTGTCCACATTCCCGGGGCTTGGACTCCTTCCGACCACATGGGCGGCCGCGGCCGGGCGTTCCCCTTCCGCGGCCTCGTGGGCTGTTGCGGCGTCTAGGGCCTCGTCCAAGGAGAGCTTCCGGTGCCCAACCAACTTGCGCCGCAGCTTGGAGTCCGCCAGGCCCCACACGAACTGCGTCAACAGGTTGTCCTCCACCTTCGGGAATCCGCAGTCCACCGCGAGCGCCCTTAGCGCGGCCAGGAAGGTGGCAATGGATTCCCCTTGGGCCTGGACTCGCCTCTGGAAATCCATCCTCTTGGCCAGGAAGGTCGGCCGGGGGCTGAAGTAAGCGTTGAGGACATCCAGGATCTCCCCAAACGAGCTCTCCAAGGCCGTGCGTGGCACCAATAGGCTCTTGGCGAGGCGGACGGTTTGGGTGCCGCAGGCGTTCAGCAGGATCGCTCGTTTCTGGTCGGGGTGGCGGATTTCGTTGAGCTCCAAATAGCTGATGAGCTGGTCGACCCATGCGTCCCAGGTTTCTGGCTGCGACTGATCGAAGTGCTCCAGTGTTACATGAGAAGCGGCCATGGTTCTGTCTGGTAAGGCGAGCGCCGGGGCGAGCGGTGCGGTGCTGCTCTCGGGGTCAGCGATGCGATGCTCGGCGAGCGGTGCAGTGCTGCTCTCGGGGTCAGCGATGCGATGCTCGGCGGTGTCCTTTTCGTCGCTCATGGAGTCATGGAAGGCGTTGAAATCCCATCCTCGTCGCCACTGTAAAGTACTGGGTTTCGGGCCTCATTACTCGGACGACGACATAAGAGAAGACGCGTTTATTCGTACTTCACATAAGACAAGAACACACAGTAACGGCCGGAGGCCAACTATATACAGTTAGGGGGGACGGCCCTATATTCCTATTGGCGGGTTTGAATCGCCCGCCAATGCTGCCATTGGTTCACTACTGGCGAGCTCAGGAACCTAGTCCCTATTGTTCTCAGAGAGCGAAGCTTGGCTGTATTTCGCCAGCTCTGCCTTCTGATCCCAGGACACAACATTCGGCTTGGAAACGGAGATGAGCACCGCCCCCTAGAGTCGGATTCGACTGGCTTTCAAGCAAGGGAAACCTGCACCTAACATCTGCTGCAACCTGACCTGGATGGCCCAGGCTTGCCCCAGTCTCAGAAGCGAAGCAGGGTTAGCCCTGCTTAGTACTTGGATGGGAGACTACCAAGGAAGTCCACGGCTGCTACAAAGAGGCAGGCAACAGCAAACCACCTCTGTTCACATCTTATGGCAAAACCCTGCAGGGTTTTTAAGGCAGGTCAGCTGTGACTTGTCAGCACTTTCCACCACCATCACCTACTGCAAACTGTGAAGCCCAAAAGCTCCTTAGCAAATGGATAAGGACTATTTACAAAGCCACAGAACTGCAACTGCAGTGAAAATATGACACCGTATAAGCAAAATGCAGAACAAATTAGCGTCATTCCCTTGATTAAGACTCTGTTTTCCCAGCTTAACTTTTGCTCTCTATGTGTCTTTCCCTTTAGCAGCTTCAAAGTTGCTCTCTGCCAGGCAAAGATGACAAACTGAGGCATCAATAAAGACTACTTCATAGCTCTTTCCACCATTAAAAGAGAGAAAGAGACTGTGCACTGACTGTTGGATAAAATTTTGAATAGACTGGACTCTTATTAGGCTTGCCAGATCTCCTGCTGTCCTCATCACCAGTCAACAGGGCATTGGGGGGAAATGGGGGAGAGTCACTGTGCCATAGTCCCTTCCAGTGGAAGTGATGTCACTGCACTGGCAGAGAATTTGGGCAGGATCCCAGAGCATCATGCCAATACAGTGATGTCACTTGCAGGTTTTGCTGGAAATGATTGTTGCACCATCAGCATTTTGTCATTCTCACCCCTTCCTCCTCTTGCTGGTTGCCCAGCCAATGGGTGGCAACCTTTGCTCAACTACATTTCAGGAGTGTGTAACTACTTACATGTTACTCTGCCTCCATGTTTATTTTAAAGCTACAAGTTTTCTTGTAGTTTCTGGGATTGTTTGATCAAGGAGGAAAATTGTGTAGAGAGGAAGGGAAACTAACTCTTTCCTCCCCAGCAATTTTCTTACTGGGAAAAGTCACCACTGAGCTGCTTCTGCTTGCATTGAGGGAAGCTTACAGGTATCTGCATTTTCCCACAGCAGTGGGAGAATAACAGAGTTGGAAGGGGCCATAGAAGTTTTTCCTGGATATTAGGAAAACCAATTTTATAGTAAGAGTTATGCAACTGTGGAATCAGCTGCCTAGGGAGGTGGTGAGCTCCCCTTCACTGGCAGTCTTTAAGCAGCGTCTGGACAAACACTTGGTCACGCTCACACGTGCAAGATAAAGTGGGGGGGAAGCAAGGCTATTTCCTCTGGAGGAATTTGACCAGCAGTTGTGCAATCCCATAGTCCTTGGAAACTGTGGGCACAGCCCGCCACTGCATGGTCAGACGCAACCGTGGGTGAATTGGGGGGGGGGGTTGCCATTTGTTTCTGACACACTTCAACGAGGGATAGATGAATCGCATTGCCGCACTGAGGGCTCTCTATGGAGTTTGCGATGATGCACATACCGAGAACGGGGGGGACACAACAGCACGGAGTTGGAATGGCCTGATCAGACCATCCCGACGCCATGAGAGCACGCTGGAGTGATCAGACGGGAAAGTCCACCCGTGTCCCATCGCAACCCGTTTACTACCAGATTTTCCCACGTGTCTTTCTACTCCGCTTCTGCAGGAGAGCAAAACAGGTTGCCGACAGCTGCAGGGCACTTCCCAGATGCTGGTGTCTGATCGTGCCCGTTAAATCTGCCTGGCATTTGCGCCTATGGCGGGTTTAATTGTGTATATGATCGTAACCCTTGTCAGGGATGCTCTAGGCTGATCCTGCATTGAGCAAGTGTTTGGCCTAGATGGCCTCTATGGCCCCTTCCAACTCTATGATTCCATGAAGCCACCTAGTCCAACCCCCTGCTCGATGCAGAATCATCTTAAAGCATCCTTGACAAGTGTAAAGGATAACAAGTGTAAAATCAGGTCAGGGGTTATTTTTTTCCAGGAGAAGGCATCAGAAGAAATAGTTAAAATGTCTATCTCCTTCTCTCCTCCTTGATCAAACAATTCCAGAGGCTTCATAAGCTCAAGGAAGCAACCTTGTTTAAAAACAGATACAGAAAGGAATGTGCAGCTGAGCTCAGAGACACAGATAAAAATGCAACTCAGACAAGAATTCACTTTAGCAAGACACTGCCAAGGTATTTCTATGCCACACTTTATTTGAAATGAATAAAAATGATTAACATTTGTTCCATAGAATTTCTAAGGTGATTAGCCTAGTATTGAACAGGCTGAAATTGTACGCAGCTTTGCACAAACATGGAGGTGATGGTGCTGATGGAAGACAGCGATCTTTGGAAGATGGACAAAGTATTTGGAAGATAAACTGTCCATCCTGCACACAGTTACAGAAACCTGAATTCCATTGACTCAACACGCACAGTACTGTAGCCTACAAAATCACTGTCGTCAGCATTCAACAAAACAAAATCTGCAATGAAACCTACTTTTCCTGCTGCCATTAAGGATAGTGCAAACTGATACCAAAGATGGAATTCTTCAAAGGCAAACTTCATGGCTCTTTCTAAGCACTAAAATAAAATCACAAAAACATTAATTTTCAAAGGGCACAAACAGAGTGACTATTTTAAAGGCTAATGCAGAAGTGAATGACTAATCAAACCACAATGCTCTAAGACAGGGGGAACACAACTCAAATTGCTCTGAGAGTCACTTTTACCGTTTCACTAGTCATGAGAGGAAAGCGTTGCCAGGAAAGCACTTTTGCTGCATTTTAACTCATTCTGTTTTAACCCAGTTTTTCACCTTAGGGCACAACTCCCCCATCCACATCATTTACAGGCCTCTTTAAATAAATCTCAGGTAGCCATAACTCCTTTGTCCTTTCCAGTCCATAGTATTTGCACGCAGCTCTGTCTCTGCACCCCAAAGTGTGCATTCTCTTCTTGGCCTCTGCAGGTCTACACTCTACTCCCAGGAGCACAGACAAATGCAGGGGAGGGGACAGACTGAGGGAAACTAGGGAAAACAGATGGTATCCACAGCTGCCTGCAGTGGAGCGGAACAGTTTATGGGGTTCAAGTGAAAAATGTACAACCTCAGATCTCTATCTGATTTTTTTAAAAACCACCATTACAGTTTTCCTACCTCATGCAACTCTGTACCCCTTTCTCTGCTTCCCCCATTTTCTGTTTCACCACCTAGAGCCGGATGTAGCTGTTAGCTCCCTAGATCCTAGCTATCCCCTCTTTTTCTGCCAAACCTGCCATCAGAGGCTGGTAGCCAGGCTGCTGCCTTCCTGTCCAGGCTGGCTCAGACACAGGCACTGCTGTGGTGGTTGGGTGAACCTAAGCCTGAGCCCACCCTACTTGCCACAAACGCCATTCTGTCGGTGGAAAGCACAGCAAGAGGAACAGGCTCTGAGCTCAGGCAGGCTCATCTGACCACCTCAACTGTCCTTGCACCTACCCCGCCGGTCCATCCCATTGGACTAGCCAGCATCTGCCATTCCATCCGCCCACTTGTTTGGTGCTACGACACAGTTCTTGCAACTGACTCTTGTAAGAATAGGAGTGTCTGGATCTTCTTGTGTGCGTGTGCCTGAGTGTTTTTTTTAATCTATAGGAGACTCAGATGTGGAATTATATTGCCCCATACAAAAATGTGGAACTGACTCTGCTTTCTTTGAACCCCTGCAGATCTCTCTGTACATCACCCATGTTTCCTTCCTTTGGTCACTTCTTTGTCTCCCACCTTTATTTCTACTTCTCCTCAGCAAGTTCAGCACTAATTCTAGAGCAAGAGTTCCCCACCATGGTACCCATGGGAGCCATGGCACCCACCAACACCTTTCCTGGCACCCACCAGGTATTTTTAGAAAGTGGGTGTGACCAGGTAGGGTTTCTGTCCAGCATTGCTTCCCACTGGCCACTGATTGGCTGTACAGGTAAAAATAATCGTGTTTTGGTAGCAGTTGCCACTTGGTTTTATTGTCTCTCTCACTCCTCTTTTCCAATGTATTTTAAAACTCCTTTGGCTTCCTATGTCTGTTGGTGTTCCCCCCTCCCACGGTGGCCATTTTGTGGTTGCGCCCCACACCCTGTGTCAGAATTCGAAAGGTGTCCATAGACTCAAAAAGGTTGGGGGACCCATGATCTAGAGGAAAGAGGGCCAAGGTAGATATAGTGATACAGCCATTCTGTTCTCCAAAGCTTTAGATGTTCCCCCAGAAATGTGGGGGACCCCCACCACAACTGGTCTTTAGAATTCTCCCCAGTGGACAGCAACCATATAGGATTGCGCAGTCAGCACACAAGGCATGATATCATGATGAAAGCTGAAGTACGTGAAATGTAAAGTTTTTAAACTTGCCAACAGAAGGAAACAAATGGAAAACAAAGATAACACCAATATTATTGGTTTAATTTCATGGCAGTGGTGTGCTATATTAAGGAATAAAACTGACATAACATCCACATCACCATTACTCTCCAGTTTGTTTCAGCCTAAGATGCTGTAAACCGTTCTGATTAGGAGACCACTTTCTCCATGAATGTATGTTATTGTCTGTGGTGTAGTGGATATAATGCTGGACTAGGACTGGGAGACTTGGGTTCCAATTCCCATTCTGCCATGAAGTTTGCTGACTGATCTTGGGCCTGTTACTCTCTCAGCCTAGCCTACCTCTGAGTTTTTCTGAGGATAAAATGAACGAGGGCAGAACCATGTGTGCCGCCCAGAGATTCTTGGAGTAACGTTGGGATAAAAATGTGCTTGATATTCAGAAAATCTTTATTCCTATAAACTATTTCAAACTAACCATGTCAAAGAGCTGCTTCTGCAAAACAGAGCTGTCTTGCATTTCACCCGAGCTTTCCTGTCTATGCTTCCTATCTTTTCCTTCATTTTTCATCTTCTTCGGGTGGTTGTTATAAATTACGAGCCAATTTAGCTTTGCTTTATCAAGAAATATAAATATGCACTCTTAACACATTGCGAGTAAGCCCATGCATAGTCCTGTGGGTTGAAGGGACACAGCAGAGACCCATTCTCTTCCTTGTTTTCAACTCCTAGCATGTTCCATAAGCCTTTTGATAACAGGCCCTTCAATGCTGAGATTGATAAGATAGTACAAAAAGGGGGGGGAATCCTACAAGTGCAGTGCTCCTGCAATCTTTGATTTGCACCAGTTCAAAAGCTTTATCAATCAAGACAACAAAATCAATAGCACACCTATCTAGAGGGCAAAGCATAAGCCAAGTCTCCCCGCTTCTATAAAAAAGTGTAAGGTGAAGGAAGTGTCAGTGATGGTTTTAACAAGACGGTTCCAAAGTAGGTTTGAGGTCAGAACTATGACCCTTCAAAGCAATGTCATATGCAATAAGATCAAAATGGGGGGAAGTAAGAAATAAGGTCAACTCTCAGAAATACTCCTATACAAAAGGAAAGAAGTTTCTATATATATCATAATAGCTGGCTGAGCATTCAGTGATCCTCTAATTAACTTCACTGAACATTATTATGCATTACTGCAAAATCTATTAATGAAATTTATATCAGTTCCCAGTGCATGAACACACCAATTCAAGATCTGAATCTTGTTATTGTACTTGATTGTTTATCTTGCTTTTTAAAACTGTGAACATTACACTGCATCCATACATCACAATATTCATTCTTACACATATCTTGGTAACATCCAGGTTGGATTACTGCAACATGCTCTTTGCACGGGGAGCCTTTGAAGGCAGTTTAGAAATTTCATCCAGTGCTCAGTTAGCAACTCAGAGGTTAACTGGAATTTGCCGTGATAAGCCCTTCCCTCCAAGTTGTATCACCTGCAGTAGTTATCAGTTGGTTTCTGGCCCAATTTAATGAGCTGATTTAAAGCTGTGTGACCATTCTTGAAGGACCTTATGGCTGCCCTGATCAAAAGGCCAGCACTCACTGAAGTAAAACTGGGCTTTTTCTGTGGCTCCCCAGGCTCTGGAATGGCTTGCCTCAAAAGCATGCCTGGCTTCTTCACTGCTGGTTATCCGAAGAGCAGTAAAACCTGTGGGCCTCTCAAAGGCTTATAATGAAACTGGAATCTTATCTTCCTGAGGATGGAGTTCTACTTGTTGATGGTCTTGGTTTTAATCTTCTTGGTTTTAATCTTCATTACCTGTTTTACACTGGCCAAGGAGCTGATTTTACTATTGTGGAATTGTTTGGGACTTTGGGATCTTTTTAAATTGCTGTTTAATTTTAATCCTTATGGATGTTATTTCTGGCTGCTTTGTTAGAATTTTGTCTGTGTTTTGTTTGTTAAGTATTTAAAACTTATAAGCCACTCTTGGTTGCCCTTGTGGCAGAAGGGCAGGAAATACATTTCTTAAATAAAGGTATTAGTAAAATCACATATACGTATGTTACTTCTTGTTCAGTCGCACTGTCGAGTCCGACTCTTCACAACCCCATGGACCACATCATGCCAGGCCCTCCTTGTCTTCCATCATCCTCTGGAGTTTGCTCAATTTCTTGTGCAAATTCTCAAGTAAATGTTAGTGAAAAGCTGAGAGATTTACAGTAATGTATGTTACTATCAGAATTCAAAAAGCAATAAAGGAAACGAAAATAGTAACAAAATTAGTGAGGAGCAGGTTAGAAAAAAGGAGGAGTAACAGCAGCATAAGACAGGAATACTGTATCTAGTTTTTGAGAGAAAAAATAGCAATAAAATGCACAAAAATATAATTTTTGGTGATAGCATGGAATTGGACCATTTGATGCACCAAAAAATTAACATTCAACAAACTCTTAAGAAAGGTTTAGAGTTACATGGTAGAAACCAGCACCTGCCAAAATAATAGGACTCTGTTGTTTCAAATACTGTGAATTCTGTCATTCTATAGAGTGGTACAAGATTACCAGCTACACAGAACCTACTGAATTACAAGAACACAATGAAAAACATTCAAGTTGCTTTTCTGTATCACAGCAGTGATTATTTCTCACCTAGGCTTTGAATCACTATGGTGATGTTCATAAAATAAAAGGTCAGATATATGATGACTCACTGTAGCAGTGAAGCACAGAAAGCTCACTAAAGTAACATGGTTAATAAGCAGTTACACCCTTTGAAGCCCACTGGCTTCAATGGACTTAGAAGGTGTAACTCTGCTAGGGCTGCATGGAAAATCTCTCAGCTTTTCACTAACATTTACTTGCACAAGTTGTGGATCTCTGTGTTGGCCAAGCACCATGTTGTCTTCCAACACACAGTTTTTCAGACTGAAATACTGCGCATGTGCATTATTTATCCTTCAGTGCCCCCTCCCTGTTCATTATGACACCTCTCTTTAAAACCTAAGTAAAATCATTTGCATATGCAGCATAGTGATTTGGTACTCAACAAATACTAATTTCACACAGATACACAGTTGCGTGCAACTAAATCAAACTGTTTAATCAGTGGCAACGCTACATATAAGCCGTACATTAGCAGAAGGTATTTAATTGCAAGAACTATAAGCTGTTCTCTACTCTTGTCATGCCCATTATGCAGTAACCATTACTTGTGAAACTGATCGTAGGAAGCCATAGGCAAAATTCCTATTATGCTACTGAAAATAAGTTAATGCTTAAGGTCAGTGTTACCTAGATTGTTCCATGCAATACTGAACCAATGAATTATCTACATCATTGCACCACCTGCTAAGGATTGTCACCTAGGTGAGTTCAGATCCTTGGTTAGTTTTCCAAGCCTACCTCTGACAACATTTCATATTGACCTCTTCTTCCCAGGGCAATGGTAAGCAAATCATAGACTACAGATGCACTCTGCAAACTGATGATGCGATCGTTTCTGTGTTCTGGTATCCTGCTCAATACAGCATCACGATTAGCCTGGAAAATAATATCAAAAATAAGGATAAACATAGAAGGAGTTTGAGAATTTCCAAGGTAGACAGAGGTTGCAAAATCCAGGGATGGAAGCCATGTGATACAGTTTATTAGGACCAATAAAAATAATACCAATTAGTGTGCAAATGTCTGAGTTCTCCAGAACTCTTCAATAGGCTGGATGTTTAAAGGGGAGGAAGGGGAAAAGATGTCTCAGGGCCTGATGTCAAGGCCTCATTGCCAGAACCCTGTGTAGAATACCAGGCAGATTTGAATAGAGTGGTGATGGGTGGAGTCAGTTATCAGGTTACATCTTTGGCCTTCTGGGGAAGATGAAGGGTATTCCTTAAAAGGTATTCCATGGCTTTTGTATAAAGATAAAAGGATCAGTACACAAAAAATCTCATGCTTTGTGGTCTCAGGGAATGGCAGTGCTTTTCTTAAGAGCTGCTGCCATCTCAAAATCAATCACCCTAGATGTCAAAAACAGGAAACTAATACAAATGAGAACTGCAAACAAATGGAAGACACTGAATAGCCTTTCTCCATGAGAAGAACAGCAGCACATATGCTGTCTCTTATCTTTTTGCAGGTTTCGATTAGTTAAGAATATCTCCCCATTTAGATTCCAACAGACTTTCACTCTCCTATAGCTATTTAGGGCTCTGAAAACACCTAATGATTTGCATAAACAAAACCAGGTTATCAGACTCCGTTTGAGGGCAGGATGGGAGCGACGAATTTTCACAATGGCACTCTACTTTTCATGAGTTTAGCTACCCACATCCACCCTTGAAAGCACATCACTACAGATCAAGAATATAATTTATTTGCATCAGCACTTCCTTCCCATACTGGATATTGAGACAATTAACACACATACATTCATGTATCTGCAGACACTATAAGAAATATAAGCAGCAATATTCTTTTGAATGGGCTAAGCATGCTACAATGTATGTCCATTAGCCATTTGGAGCTAAGAGTAGAGGTAAGTGACTTCTTTTAATTCTTTTATGCCATATTAAGGCAGTGGCCCTCAATGAAACCTGATAATGAGCCAGTCTAGGCACGGCAAAGAGAAACAAGCAGCACAGTAGGGACAAGTTAGGTAGCATATTGGCTGCATGTACCTACCCTACCATGAAAAATATTGGGTTTTCAGCCCATGCTGCAAAGCGCTTTCTCACGGCCACCTCATGCCCAACGATCATGTATAAAGGTCCTAAGTTGAAATATTTAACCCACTCTCAATATGGGAAATACAACAAAAAAGGTAAAATGGAAACAGAACTCTTCAGGGCCTTATAAAATGCTAAAGATACATAACATATAAGAACTGCCCCAGCCAGAGAAATCTGCAGCAACATCAACAGACACACAGAGAAAGAAACCTTGAAAAATATTTCAGTCATTTAGATGCAGCCAACAGGACTTTAAACTACCTTCTGGGGGGAAGGAGGTGGCCGCTACTTGAGATCTTTGTACCTGGGGATGCCAGGAAATGAACCTGGCACCTTTTGCTTGTACAACATCTGCTCTATGGTTTTACACTGCTCCAGTAAGACATTCTCTTACTAGAATAATGAAGTGGATTTATGTTATTTATAGTCCACCTTTCTCACGGGGACTCAAGGCGGATTACATAGAGTAGGTCAATATAATCAGCAAAATGGGACATTCAATAAACAATGCAACAGAATTGTATAAGTCTGGAACCAACCAGAAATCTAAAAGACGGACCTGAAGCACAGCATTAAGTGTTAACCTGATATATTAAGCAGTACAAAAAAATTGCATACTAGGGTCCTGCTTACAGGAACCTATACACAGGGATATTGACCATAGTCCCTAATCATTTATCCAAGTAACTTTGTGAACCATTTCTACAACACAAGCCTAATACTAAGGGCCACCAAGGAGGTCTAGGGTTGATACCCAGAGGCAGACAATGGTAAATCACCTCTGTTCATCTCTTGCCTTGAGAACCCTATGGAGGCCACCATAAGTTGGCTGCAACTTGATGGCACTTTACACACAAACACATAAGGAGTCAAACTATCTATTACTTATGGTTACCATTCACCAGGTGGGAGCGGGGGATCCCCCAGCTTTTACAGGCTCCTGCCTGCTGACAGCCAGCTGGCCGGCGGGATGAAATCCCCCTCACCCCCCCAAACATGTGCAACATGCTGATGTTACCCGAAAGTGGTGCAGATATGTGGGTGATGTGGGGGGGATGCTCTGGTTTGTGGGCAAAACTCTATGGTTTGAGGGTGATTCTACCTTAGAGTTTTGCCCAAAAACCAGAGTGTTACTCTCCATGTCACTGGCATGTCCACATCACTTCCAGGTGATGCATGCACGTGCAACGTCCCCGCCCACTCCACACCCAGCACCCCCCAATCCCACTGCTGGCACAATGATAGGACCTGGCAACCCTACTATTACTAGGGAATCCTTAAGGTGTCCCATAATGCTTTTAAGGTATGGGAGAGGGAAGCTGTAATATGAACCAGTGTTTCTCTGTTGGGATATGGAGGGGTTAACTCTTCCTTCACCCCCACCATTGACCAACAGAAACCCACTGCAATTGGACTCAAAGGGGGGAAAGAAAGACAGGCACCCTTGTTGTAGCTGTCTCTCCCCTCCTCCCCAAACTAACAGCAGCTTGATTGGGCTACTTTTATCAAGGAACCGGTGTAAGAGCTTTTCCATAATAAAAGTAGCAAAACATGAGATGCTGTATGGAAATAATGCAACAAATGTAATTTAAATGAAATTAATTTTAAAGAAATCTGACTTGCTTACCATAGATTCACTGATCAGCAGCAGCAAAAGAGCTTCTTCAGTATTCTCTTGAGGACAGAAAATGCTGTTAAAAATTGAGTATTTATTACCTTAAAAATAAAGTACCTCAAGATTTTTTAACATACCATATTTAACTGCTCTGCCGCATTCAGCACTAATAACAATTTACAAGCACACAGTATATTGGTAGGTAGATAATAGCATCTGTACCTATTTTGATTCTCGCAACAAAAAATCAAATTACTATAGGGTTGCCATCAGTGCTCCCTCTAAGCTGAGTTACTGTGAGCTAGCTCACAGTTTTTTAGCCTCCGGCTCATACATTTTTGTCTCAGCTCAGGAAGGAGGGCTCCAGAGCCAACTAATTTATGCAGCACCAAATCACTTGCTCACAGCTTTAATGCCAGCCACTCACAAAGTAGAATTTTTGCTCACAAGACCCCACAGCTTAGAGGGAACGTTGGTTGCCATTCCCCAGGCTGTGCCAGGGAAACCCCGGATTTTTTGGGAAGCCCCACCCTCAAACAGGGATGTCCCATGGCACAATGATGTCACTCAGAAGTGATTCCATCTTGCCGGGGACACTCTGGTACTTGGTCAAACTCTACGGTTTTAAGCCAAAAAAACCCATAGAGCTTGCCCAAGTACCAGAGTGTCCCCCGTGTGACATCATTGCGCTGAGGACATTGTGTGCCAGCCCTACCCAGCCCCCACTGCAGCCAGGGCAAGAACTGGCAACCCTAAATCACAACCATAAAGGTTATTTTGAAAAGATGGTTGCAAGTGTTCCCCCACAGTAACACAGCAGTAATCAGGATTAAAAACAAATAACTCAGTTGGCTGCTTTGACAGCTATAAAAATGACCCAGTGAGCACAAAACACAAAAGCTACTGTGTCCCCATGCTGTTGCACTGATAGCAACCTTAGAACACATTCAGTGGCCTGAAGAGTTTCCTGGATTGTCATGAGACCTCTCACATTTGGATCACAATATGCATTATAGCTACCGCCCGTACTCCTAACAGATTCCATTTGATTTCATGTTGCATCTCTCTGCACGTCTTTTCTTTTCAAGAATGAGTGAAATGTCAGTCTGTTTTCTGTGTGCCTTCAAGCATTACTGTGGATGTGGAAAGTAGGCTGGAACAAATGGACTGCTCCTATGTAAGATATGGTTTTTCATCCTTCCCACACTACTGACAGGCCTGTAGCTGGAGGAGATTTGGGGACAACTCCTCCCAGAAATGTGTCATGCTCCACTTTGGAATTCCCAGCCTTCATTTCCAAATAAAGTAAGTCTCCAGCCCTTTTGGTGGCAAACGTAAAAGGAAAAAGAAGAAAGTAGGTTTTCCCCTCCATTGCCGGGGAAGGAATGGGGGGGGAGCTCTAAACCAGCTGGAGCCAAATAAATTAACTCCTTTCTGACTGCATTCAGTCCCTTCAGCTCTCTCCCTTTCTCCCTGAGCCCTTTACCTTCCCCCCTTTTTTGCTTGTTTGTTTCTCTCCTCCACAATGTACACAACAATGTGAGAATATTGGGCAGTAAATGGGAGTACAATTTCTACAACCTGGGGGTTGCTTCCATTTGCAGTGGGAAATTTGTCTTGGGAGTAGGTAGGGTCATGGGAAGCAGGAACAGAAAAAACAATAGCCCAGTTTCACTCAGCCTAGTATCTGGGTTTAATTGTTTATTGCTTTAACTTGCCTGAGTAAAAGAAGGCACACCTCTGAGTACATACAGAATGCCTTTTACACACTAATGAATAACCATTCTCAGCCTCCTCACTCCCCACCTCCAATCTGTCAAACTAATGAGGAGTTATGCTCCAATAGGCTTAAACTCTGCGACTTTGCACAATGGAAATTTAGGACAGACGGCCAAAGGGCTCAGGGAGTTTAATATCTGGGCTGCCATAAGCCGCACCACCCTCAGTAGACAAAAGTAAGGTCTTTAGGAGGGTCTAAATAAATTCTTCCCAAGAATAATGAGTTATCTGAATGCAGAGACTGCATACCCTTTGAAAACATGCAAAGTGCTTTTCCCTCTCTACAAGCCATAGGGTTGCCATATGCCTGTCTGGAGCACAGAGGCTGGCAGGGCAAAGGAAAAAACTGCCATTGGAGAGATGGTACTTTTGGGAAAACCATGAAGTGACAGCACAGCACAGTAATTGCCGGAAATGCTGTGGTAAAACCAACGTGGTTTTGGCGATACCTAGAGAAGAGTGATATCACTTTGGGGGAGGAGTGATGTGTGACGCCCAAGTTAATTTTCATATTACTTTTTAGTCTGGTAAATGGTCCTTCTTTTCAAAGCCACATGATTGTGATTACACATGGATACCATGTGGCATATACCCTGCAGTATATAGAAATACCACTTAGAGATGTAAAATTACCAGAAACTTTGAAACCACAAGGGGAAAAAATATTTTCACCCATTTTTTTCCTGGGGGAAAAAAAGCCTGGAAATTTCTGGGAAATACTGAAATATATGCCATACTTTCCTATCAAACCTAAACTTCTTTTACTGACTGAACATAAATAGCATCTATAAATTAGATAGCATACAAAATTGTACTATTTGTCATACATGGAATTTAAAAGCATAAATATCTTCATTTTCTATACAAAAAACCTAATAATTGAGAAGAGTTGCAAATTGCCACACCCTGAGCTGCACCCAGCATTCCCCTATGCTACCATAGCACATTTAGCTTAATTTTTGCCATCTGAGAGGTAAGAAAAAATAAAAGTTGAGGGTAGAAAGCAAATTATATAGTAAAAAAAGTCTATTATGTAGACAGAAACATTCTGATATCATACTTGGACTAACATCATATTTGGATATTAATTTAAACTTGATAAATCTGAAAACACTGAACACATTATGGAATATTAATTGTTGCCAACAACATTATTTACATTTAAACAAATTAATGAAAATGAGGTATATGTCTGCATTATATATAGAATTATCATCAATGCAGTACAGAATAATCAATGGTATAAATTGCCTTACACACAAAAAAAAGCATACTATACATTTTGAGTGCAACCTTGTCTTTCATTTCCCCCACCCCCATCCTGATTTTCTATTTTGTGTGTGAAAAACTTTGCCTTAAGAAGCATTTCACACATTCTAAAAGAGATAATATTTTATAGGAGGGGTGTTTTTTTCAGTGCTCCTGTTTTTTTCTGTTGGAAAAATCGGGGAAAGCCCTAGAGAAAAAAGTGGGGCTGAACAATTTTTTTCCCTGGCATTTCACATCTCTGGTAGTATTAACATAACTGTTCAATGTGACTGAACAGTGTGCCACCCCACGATGTCACTGCCCTCCCATGACATCAGGCCCCACCAATGAGTCTCAGGGTTTGAGGTGGACTTGGCAACTCCAACTCCAGCCCACCCACCCCCATGTACTGATGCCTCTTCACCATAAGATTTCTGGCTTTGGGCTTGACTACTGTGTGGTAAGAGGAAGTGCAGTGATAAAACCAGTTTTCTTAATGTACTGGTTGAGCAGCAGAGTGATTCTTCATGCTTCTTCCAAAAAATATGAATAAAGATCAAGGGAGGCATTTATTGAAGACCCCTCATAAGTATACGATATAGAAAACAGAACTTCCTGATGCAAGAAATTTCACAAACATCAGAACAATTTCTTTCTTGGGAATTTAGTTTTTGCTGTTTCCTTTAAGGAAACACTTCAATATGCTACCCTATGTATAATTCATTATATCAAAAAATCGGGTAGAACACCATGCCCAAAGTACTAAATGAAAAGAAACGAAAACAAATGAAAACAAATTCAGTGAGCTGCAGGTGCACTTAAACGTACAAAAAGAAAATCTCATACCCCAAAGGCAGGGAAGATGTTTAAAGCCATATCTCCCTACAAGCCTGTGTGTTTCAAAATTTTCACACAGCTCAAAATGACTTAAATTATTAAAGCTATGAGAGCAGACACTAATGTAAGATTAATTTGTGTAATTATTTTTCTGTTTATTCTTATGCAATATTTTAATACACACTTCAATGTTTTCTTCACTACTAATGAAAAAGTGGGACCAATATCACCATTTCACTGCTCTCCTACTATTATTAAACAATGTTAAGTGAACTACAGTTACAACCTAGCGTCTTTTTATTTTCAGCATGTTTCTATAACTGTTGAAAACATAATTGTTTTATCCCAAGCAGCTCAACAATTTTGAGACTCTTCTAATTAAAGTTGTAAGATGGCATGATGTTATCAGTATTAGCAGTGTACAAAATTCTCATTAACACTGTGTTAGAGTGGTAACATGGGGCCACATTGGCCCAGAAGTTAAGATGCTAAGCTGCTGACTGGAAGGTCGGTAGTATAGCAGTTTGAGACCCTAGTGCCGCGTGACGGAATGCGCTCCCATCTCTGGCCCCAGCTCCTGCCAATTGCAAGTAGATAGTTACCACTTTGGTGGGAAAGTTAACAGAGTTCCATGCACCTTGGCCATTCCAACCACCAAGACTCCCTCTAAGCTGTGGAGTCCTGTGAGCAAAAATTCTACTTTGTGAGCTACTGGCATTAAAGTTGTCAGTGAGCTATTTGGCTACTGCATAAATCAGTTTGTTCTGGAACCATCATTCCTGAGCCAAGACAAAAATGTGTGAGCCAGAGGCTAAAAAACTGTGAGCTAGCTCACACTAATTCAGCTTTGAGGGAACACTGCTAGCCACATGACCATGGAAAAGTCTTCGGATGGCGCTGGCTCTTCAGCTTGGAAATGGAGATGAGCACCACCCCGTAGAGTCGGATTTGACCGAGGTTTGAGCAAGAGAAACCTTTACCCTCAAAGTGGTAACGATTAGGAATTCAAACACTTGGAAGGTCATTTCGAACTCTGGGTCCAAAAGCCAAAAGATACTTCTGAAAGGTGTTCAGGTTTAGGGCAAGCTTCCAAGGGAAAACAGCCCTGCAAAATTAGAACACTTTGCATGAGAGGGTAAATTCAAGAGGGGCTGCTTCTGATCATTGTTAGAAACTCTCAAGAAGGAATGGGACTTCGCAGGCTTGTAAGACCACAGTCATTCAAGGATTTTCTTGGTTGAAGCCAATACAGTGTAGCCCACTTAAAGCTTCCCTGTACAATTTGGGCATACTATCCATATGGATCTTTAAATACCTATGGCTCAACAGGAAAATGTGGGAGTAATTCAGACAATAGAACTATCTAGATTTTGGGTATTAAGTCAGGCATTGTAAAACAGGGTTGTAGAGTAACCTGCAACTGATGTTCAATAGGTGATCATCTGTGCAGTCCCACATGAGAATTCCACGTGTGCAGGCCAGCTGCAGAACTTTCTGGAGCTTATCAAAGCTCCTTCCCTGTTTCTCCTGATAAACACCACACTGCCCTTGCATCATCATCCCAGTATTCTGCAATGAATGAATGAATGAATTTTATTGTCACGGCATACAGCCAGCGGTATACAACCCTACTTACAAGTAATTACCATGTCAATAAATTACAAAAACAAATAGTACCCAGATGGTAAAACTATTAAGATAGGACAAGGTTAATAAGAATAAAATTGTACAAACGTTTTGATCAGTAAAACCAAGGTTCGGTGAAGTATAGGACAAAATTAGATCTTAAAAAGGATAAAATAGCGATGATAAAAAAATAAAACCAATAAAATTAGGACCGGGTAGTCGAACCCAAATGGCTGCCTGGACGCTGATGAGCTTTTACTGTTAAGATAAGACAAGGTTAATAAGAATAAAATTGCACAAGCATTTTGATCAGTAAAACCAAAGGTTCGATAAAATGTGGGACAAAATTAGATCTTAAAAAGGATAAAATAACGATGATAAAAAAATAAAACCAGTAAAATTAGGATCGGGTAATCCTAACCCAAATGGCTGCCTGGACGCTGATGGGCTTTTACAACCAGGAGACAAAATTTCGCTATCTGATGCAGCGCTGTATGGTCAAAGTTAGATAACAGTTTCTCTATCTTATCCTGATCTGAGAGGCCAACCAAGAGAGGGTCAATGAGCTTTGTGCGAGCCTCAGTATATAATGGACACCTCAGGAACACGTGTTCCTGAGATTCGATCTCCCCAGACGCACACATGCATAGCCTCTCATTTCGGGGATTTTCTTGAATTTACCCTCAAGAACTGCAGACGGTAGAGCGGAGCATCTAGCCAAAGTATATGCCCTCCTAAGTTTATTAGACTCCAGAACAGATAGATATGAGGCTTGAGCAACAATATATTTGCTACTATGTGGCGCTATAAAGGCGGGGGACGCCTGTAGGTCCAATTGGCGTTCGGTGTCTTCAATCCTCTGCCTAACTGCTAGCTTGGCTTGATCGCCACCCATTTCCAAAAGCTCTTGAGCGGAAAGCCCTAATAACGTAATTTTCCGAATAGTGGAAGTCAGCCATTCAGATTGATAGTTGTCAGCCAGGATTAAAGGCACTAGGCCACATGGATTTAGATTTATCTTTAACCAGAAAAAAATGGAGTGCAAGGTAATCTTGGCTTCAACTTTCAACATGCCAGTCTCTAGCCGTGCCATCGCGTTGGTAACACACCTTGGAATTTGGAGCACTGATCTCAAAAATTTCGATTGAACCAACTCTAATGGGGCATAACACGAGGGTGGTGCTCCAAGTAACGTCCCATGGAGCATCTGGGCTAATGTTTTAGCCTTAAAAAGTTTCAGAGCTGTTGGCACAAAATGGCCCCCTGAAGAGTGTATTCTGCAATGCCAAAACTGGTATTCAAGAAGGCAGAAATCCAGAGGCTTCAGGGGAAAATGCTAAAGGCCATGATTGTAAGAGGGCTAGAATATTGCAATACTGACTGAAACAACTGACAATGGAGAGGGAAACACACAGTCATGTATACACTTTACCCCATTGCCCAAGTATTGTGATGCTTTACCATGTTGCTCAAGTAGTATAGTATTATGTATGATGTATTAATACATGTCTAATTAAAGAAAATTTTTAGACGGTGTTAGGAAAAATGTTTTCATTGCGCTGATCAAGGAGGTGGGTTTCTTCCTCCATTTTGGTCTCTGTCGCAGCAACATGGTTAAGACTATTCCCCTACTTTGTATTATTCCAGTAGAATGATATTACAAAGCATATAAACCAATTATGTTAAAAACCAATGAGAAAACTTACTTTTCTCCAGAGTATACTCGTGGTCTTCTGCTAAGTGCATAGTTTTTGGTGTTTGCACCTTTCCAGAGGGGATCGTCCAGGGGTGACTGATGAGGAGGGTCATCCAATGGGTTCCAATAACTTTGTTCACACATGCCTCTTAACAAGATTTCAGCTAATTGCCTTGCTATTGTCTAATATGGAACAATATTTTTCCATTAAGGGTGCACAAAAAATATTTCAGAACTAAAAACCTTAATCATACTGCATAAAATTTTGCTCATAAGCATGAAACTCAATAGGCTACTAATACAAGTGTTCTGGCAAATTGTGCCTTCGGCAAAATACATATTGGTATTCTCTGAATTATCTAGTTTTATTTTAATATTGCATTAAAATATTTTGTTGATAACTGAATGTTCTGTAATGATTTTTTCTTCTAATTCATGAACAGGACAACAATGCACAAGGTATTATTGGTTTATAACCAATTACAAAAGAAATTATTAACTGTAATTAGTTGCAATTAGTTGTAGGCATAAAAACTTACCATTCGTAGATTTTGTGTAGTTCTTGTCTCAACAGCTCTTAGAATTTCTCTAAATCTACCGACTCCTCTTGTCAAATTCCTGTACATATAAATAGATTCCAACAATAGTTGCAGCTAATACTTTCATATTTAATTGTTTTAATATTTGTGGTCTAAGAAAACAATGAAATATTGAAAAATTGAAATATTAAAAAGCAGAGTTAAATGTGATTATTTTAACAATAACTCTTCTTAGAAACATAAAAGAACAATTTAGAAGCATAAAAGAACAGTTTAGCTTCATTAAACCTGCAATATAAAATACATTTTCAGAAAAGATAAACAGCACTGCAACACCAGAAGTTTTTGTTCTCTTGCTTCCACAGACTGTCACAGCTATTCTTCGGAAATATTCTAGAAAAGTAGCTTATGAAGATCAAAAGTCATCACCTCCCCCACACACCAGGTAATAAGCTAAAGCAACTATAAGGGTGAACAGACATGAAGTAGAAAAATGAAAAAATGGATGATAGACAGCCTTCCGAAAAACAGTTTTAAAATAAACTATTTTTTCAACAGTTGCGGGTCTAAAATATAGATAGGGTAGTTGAGCAGAGGGGAATCACATACTTTAATTCACTTTACTTTCTTGTAGTGAGAACAGATTTTTTACCATTTCTTTCTCCAAAATCAGGCATTCCCATTACTACTAAATAAAGGGAAATAAATGAAGGACCGAATGAGCCCAAGAAGTGCATGTCTTAATCCACATAAAAATGACCTCTTCTATTAATCAAACAAGCTCCCAAAATATAAACACAGAAGGCCATGCTTTGCAGCTAGGAAACAGGACTGGAGGAGGCAGCACACCTTGACATTCAATTTTTCAATTGAGCTGTAGTATAGTCTGGTAGCCAGAAACTTGGAGGAGGGTGTGGTCATTAAACTAAACTGAAGTAAATTAACTGATCTGGTAATTAAATTAAGAAAGCTCAAAGTGATTTCACTTACCCCGACATCAGCAGTGAGATCCTCCCATGCCCCAGTGCCCCCCGCTGGCTACAACCCTTTGTGTGGCATGGGAAGGTAGCACAGTAGAACCCAAGGGGCGGGGTGAAACAGTGGCACCATTTCTCCCCCCCCCCGCTCCGTTGCATGTAATTCCCAAGCCCTCTGGATGCACCTCCCAGCTCAGTGTGCGTGTCTTTGGTGTATTCTCTTGACTTGTATACGGAAGAAAGTGCAGGACTTTTGACTCTTTCTTTTCGCTTGCTCTTTCCCCCTTTTTAGTGTTGTGACTGGTTTACTATTCTTTAAGATCTCACATGGGCTTCCTTCCCCCCCACCACTAGACTCTGGTTTTCCTGTTGGGATTTGTTCCTTTTCTACTCTGCTTTTATCTTTTCTAACTTTACAAGGCGTGGTACGCCTCCCCCTCTATATATTCACCTCCCCTTCCCTCATTCTTTGCATATGGCTGAGAGCCAGGCTCGTGCAGGCGCAGTGGAGCGGAGGGAGTCTGAGAGCACTAATGCTGTGCTGTGCCTCCACTGCACCAGCCCAAAGCTGGGGTAAGTGAGCAGAAGGAAGGAAGGTGGGGGTGCTGCAGATTCACTGGCTATGGCCCTTCACCCTGCTTTTTCTTCCTAGAATCAGGGGCTCCTGTCTTTTGGCCACTTCAGAATTGCACAGCAACAGCGCAGCATGGCCCAAGCAGTACACGGCAAGTAAAAGGGAGGACTGGGGTGGGGGCACTGCAGATTCAAAAGTGGGCTCTACCCCCGTGCCCTCGTTACTGGTGACGGTCCTGCTGCAGTATGTGACTTCTTCAGCAGCCGCCTGTCAAAATGCGAAGATCCTTCATGATTCACTATAACCCATAAATGGATGCAAAATACCGTACATTATTTTGCATCCATGCCTAACAATCTGCAGACCATTATTCTGTACATTTTGTACAGGATTTGGTGTGATGTAGTGGGCAGCTGAAGTTCAAATACCCACTTAGTCATGAAGACAGTTTCAGGTGGGTAGCCATAATCTGAGCACAAAGCACAAAATTCTAGTCCAACAGTACCTTAAAAACATGCCAATAAAATTGGTCTTTAAGGTGCTGCTGGACTAGAATTTTGTTCCACATAGTCATGAAGTTTACCAGAATTATCCATGGAACGCATATGACTTATCTTGTGGTCTATTTTATGTCCTCCTCTGTCCAAGATTTACAACATGTTCTATTCTCAAATTATGACTATTTGGTTGATCTAAATAGTCAAAGAGCAACAGCATGGATATTAATTTTTCCATCTCACTGAGAAACACTACTTTGCCTAATAATTATCGCCCTTCCTTATAGAAAGCTCTGTACAACTGTAGCCTGATATGCATATTCACTTAAAAGCAAGTCCCAGTTTGTTTAACAGGTTTGTTTAATGGCCAAGAGTCACACATTGAATGGATGGCTAACAACAACACTTCCAACTATGTGATCACAGGTCTGTAGTCTTAGCCTTCAAGTAAGTAATTTTGCTTAGTATCCTTGCACATGTACATAGAAAGCCAAAAACCTGTCTCACTTCTCTACACAGATATATATGAGCTGCATAACAAAATGTTTTGCATATCCTCCAGAAAAATATAAAGGGTCATTTGGTTGCATACTAGTAAGTTTTACTTGGTATAGCAACCAGAATGCATGTATTACTGTACAGGAAACATGAATTTCAAAAATAGGAAACTTAATTTAAATTAATTTTTTTCTTGGTGAGCTAAGTCAATCTACTCTGTCAGTTTGTCTTCCAGATTTTTATGAGACTGGATCAGCATTTCCAAATCCTACTATGGTTTCTTCTACAGTTTGTAGCATTCATGCATTGGATCACAGACATTTGGTTATTTGGTCTGATTTAATTTCCACACACATTGTGTATATACAGTCAAGCATTTACTCAAAAGTCAATCTTGCATTGGATCTATGATAATGTGCTACAGAACACGGTTGACTGGTTATTCACCCATCCCTCCCAGTGTTGTTTTGGGTCAGAAAACTGGTGCAATGGGGAGGCAGAAGCCCCTTCTCCCCCTTTGTCTCAGTGATACCAACCAAAATCAAGCACTCACAGTTTCCACTCCTTCAAAGTGTCAGGCTGTTCCATGGATAGACTTGGAGATACCATATCATCTAACAGGAGTGGCACACAGAAGCACGTGCTCCCTCCCCTCTGGAATGTGGTTATCCTTTGTTGTAGGTTAACAACACTACTAATGTTAATGCAGCTTGGAGAAACCCAAGATCCAGAAGAGAGAAGACAAGAGATAATGCAATCTTGCAGCCTATACCCAATTCCTCAAACATGGTGAAGCGGGGTAGGTTCGCGGGGCAGAGTGGGGTATAAATACAAAAATAAAATAGAGCTAAAAAAAGAAAAAAAACCACACCACAATACCAACAATTGCCAGAGAATCAAACAGAGGAAGAGGAAGTAGATGGCAACTTAAAAAGGACTTTAAATACACTGGCCAGTACATTTTGACAAAAAGTCTTCCCTGAGGGTGACTGTAAATAACAATAAGCACAGAATAAAAATAACGAGAGAACTATGCAATTCAATGGATACAGATAATGCTAATTTAAAAAGCACAGAATTAATAAAATAGCTAATATTGTATCATATAGTACTGTCTTAACTTCAGCATATTAGTACAGTACTTAAAATACTGTAAAATAGTTAGAAGACTGTTTATCAACTAGGTGTTTGCTTATTATTCAGGCTGAGGAGAAGGGAACAGCAGCCAGACTGGACCTGCTCAGAAGATAAACTTCTCTTGTTTGTCTTCTTGTTTGATTCTCCACTCCTCCACGTGCAGCAGCTGGATGACCTTAGGCAAGCCATAGTTCTGTCACAGCTGTTCTTGAAAAGAGCAGTTCTGGAAAGAGCTCTCTCAGCCCCACCTACCTCACAGGGTATCTGTTGTGGGGAGGCGAAGGGAAAAGGAGTTTGTAAGCCGCTCTGAGACTCCAAGTGAAGGGTGGGGTATAAATCCAACCTCTTCTTCTTTGTTCACCAGCTTGCCTCACTCTTCTTCCACCCCGACTGATCTGTCTCCCTCTTTGTGCATTTGCCTGCCAGCCTCAGCTTCCCTTTCCTAGACCTTTCTTTCTCTGGCTCGGTTTTTCCTTCCCAGAATGTGGCCACTATTGGATCTAGTTCTCAGTGCAGTAATAAACCCGAGTCTGACCTGTACAACAACATCCTGCTGTGAACAGGAACCTACATAGCGGAATGTTCCTCCATGAAAAGAGGCTTCTACACGGAAAACAAGGACATCAGGAAAAAGGCGAGGCTAGAACTCTTCTCCCTAATGTCTTTTCCCCCCTACATACAGGAATACAGCTATGGAGGAGCGTTTAATAAGAACCATCTCCATATGTATTATAACAACACTGGCTTGCCTTTTCAGTCAATAATAGTTTCAGAGGGCAGCTGTACTGGTCTGCAGCAGAACAGCTACATTTGAGTCTGATAGCACCTTAGTGACCAATAAGATTTTTGGAATAGGAGATTTTGAGAGGGAGCTTTCATCAGGGAGCTTAGACTCTCAAAAGTTCTTACCCCCCAAAATCTTGCTGGTCTCTAAGGTGCTACTGGACTCAAATCCAGTAGCACCTTAGATCCAATTTGTATTAGATCCAATTTGTATTAGATTAAACTTAACTGTCTTCTACTGTTTTTTGGAAAGGAAAATTTATATGCATATTTCAAATGTAATTCACACGTAACAACATTTTCAATCACGGTATTTTAAAACGGGTTTGGGTAGCCAACTGTAACAGCTGAGAGCTAAGCGAATATGCATTTATTTAAAATGTGTCTGCTTTACCTGTAAGGGGAAGAAGATGTTGTTGGCATATATAACTCACCGAACCACAGAAATTACACTGCCTGGAGTTACTGGGAAAACAAACTAATTGTGCAAATTTGCCACGATGGCTCCATTAAATATTGGGCTATATAAGAAAACTGAGATGCTCACATTTTAAAAATGAGAAATAACTATACTGATTATACAAATCAAAGAGTCACCCAAACAGCATAGTTATATAACTTCGGGGGGGGGAGATGAAAAGCTCTACAGCAGTTAATGGTCCAGCATTTGCACTCCATTTAGCTGGGACGATTTCATTCCAGCATAATAAATAATGATTTATATTATGCCAAAGCACCTGTGACCCAGGCAGTGCAGTGAAGTGAGATTAAAATGCATTACAAGTTAGTTAATCAGCACTCTTGTCAGGGTAAAAAGAAAAATGCAGTGCACTGCATTCTGGCATAGTGTTCAGGTTTACATTACTTTCTTCTGCAGGGCCTCCGCATTGCTTTATTAAACTTCTTAATGCAGCATTACATAATATTTTAAGATCATATTGAAATGCTCTAACTCTAATACACACACACACATGGGCACACAATTCCTACTTCTTGCAGCTCTCTTATTTCCAAGCATTCCATATGAAGAGGTTAAAAGGAAGGAGAAAGGAAGTAGAAGACCAAACTAAGAACGCTTGGTATAATTAAGTAAGCACTGGGGGGGGGATTTCTCCTGAACTAGCATTATGTGGGCAAATCTGTGCCCTTTGCATATCGATTACTCAGAAACAATATTCAGCCACTGTTTTTTAAACTAAGTTGTTTCTAAAGCAAGATTGCCAAATGTGCGTCTCTCAAAGAAGAAACCTTTCTTTGCTCCCTGGAACAACAAGTATACCCCATTTTATGACACTATAATTTTGACATTTCCTTTATTTCTTGCAATTCTGATCTCACCACCCTTCTCTTAACTGTATGTCGTACTATTGGCTTATACACATTTTGGGGGACCAAAGAGGAAGCCCCTGCAGTTTTCTCTTTCCTAACTGTTTGCAAATGAGCTTTCCTTTTAAAGTTACATGCTGCAGTCAAATAAGTACAACAGACCCCCAAGATAAAAGCAGTTCGGAATAATGATCTCAACTTCAAATCACCCTCCCCCCGCAGTTACTCATCCTGTCCTCCAGATTATACATTTGGAACTGTGCAGAAAGGAAGGGAAGAGGAGAAGGGGGGTAACAAGTGAGAACATGGTTAACCACACTCACTAACCAGCTAAAAATTCACACCCGCTGTAGTTGCTATTCTTTTTAGTAAAAAGAATTGGGCTCTGTTGCTACTGCTTGCAACATGTAATATGCTCCCCCCCACCCTCTAAAGGAGAACGGTTTTGCAAACTATTAGGAGCACTGAAAGATGGTGGGTTTTTGTCATAGCATCCGAAACAGTACATAAGCAGTATTGTAACATAGAGGCCGCCAGATCAACATTTCAGATAAGGACTATTTGAACGTATATTCTTAAAGGGCAGAAGGGTCTGCCAACATATAGTTAACCCCTCAGATCTTGCCGATTTCAGGAGGCTTTTTGCCCATTTGTTCTGACAGATGGCTTTGTTTACACTAATAAATGGCATTCAGTGGTATCAACTGGAAAAGAAAATGAATGGGTAGCCAGCTGAGGAAGCTCTAACTGCATGAACGAGTGCAGCTCATATTTCCTTGATTAATCTATTCTCCTCTGCTTGGGTAATTTTATATCCCCTAAGCTTGCTTTTTGTTTTCAACAAAGGCTATTTACAGTGCCCAACATAACACATATGGCACCAGTGTTTGATTTCCCAACTAAATACTTTATACATTATTTTTTTCTAGGTACTCTATTTCATTTAAAAATATAAATTACATAACATGGTCTTAAGCTGGAATTAATTCATTGTAGCGTTAACGTTTGTTATGTTAATATTTTTAAGCGTAAGTACTTGGATGGGTTTAATAAACTTTGAACCTTGGTCATTATGACAGGCTAACAATTAGTGTAGTTGAATCTGCTACTCCCCCTCCTCCCCTACATGCATAAGCAGAAAATTAGCATGATTCTTCTAAGAAGCTCTCTAGGTTATTAATTCCTGCAGCACATACCTCCAAAATACATGTAGAAACAAACTGGTGAGGCATAGGGATAAACTAAGATCAGCTATGCTTTCAACACTATTTCTAAAGAAAGTATACGAAAACTTTCAGCAAATTTGTCATTAATCTATCTATATAAAAGAAAGTCCCCTCACTGTAAAATCAATGCCCAGGCCAAACTGCTGGACCAAGAAACACCAAATTCGGGAACAGAGCTCCTACTGTGATGTAGATGCTCACTAAGAAGGGATTTTTAGAAATTCAACCCCTAAGTGGGTCAAAAGGGGTAAAATGTGCTCCCCTACTGATTCCTATGTGGCTGCCAGGCTGCTGCCTCCTTGCACCCCCCCCCTCTGATTGGTCAGCTGCAGAGCTCAGTGTTCTGAGGTTAAAAAAAAAAAACCAGTTACAGGGGACTGTAGAGAGCTAATGACAGTTGAGGAAATCAGATATGGCCAACTGCCTGTGAGGTGAAGCAAAGCTGCTGGCCCAGCCTCCCTATGGCTTCAAACATGCTCCCCCCTCCTATATTTGACAGGCAGTTGTCTGTCAGGTGTAGCAGCAGTTGCACGGTGCTTAAAGCCATGAGGGAGCCCGCCCCAGCAGTAACGCCTTAGTGATCCTGCCAGCCCAGTCTCCACAGTGGCTTCTAATACTCCTCCCTCTCCTACACTGGACAGGCAGCTGCCTGTCAGGTCTAGGAGAGGAGGTGGGATGCTTATAGCCACTGGGAAAGTTTGCTCAGCAGGATTGTCTTAGCTCTGCTGCTATCCCAGCCTCCCTTTTTTTTTTTTGGTAAAACTCTCCTAAAAAGGAGAGAATTTTATTCTTTTTATCAGAAAAGGAAGGGGTAGACAGATGGAGAAAGAAAAAAAAGATGGAGTGAAGTTTTCTCTGTTAAAATGGGTTAGTTTTAGTTAGTAATTAATACCATCTTTCGGCATCCATCATGGTTGGAAGGTCTTCTTTTTAACTTTGCAAAGTCCAGAAATACTCTGTTAATACAGTTAGTAAAGTCCATTGGGGTTAGTAGTTAAACAGCTCCTTACAGATGCAACACAAACAGTCCTCAAGGTGTCTTCTTTTTAAATCTCTTCCAGTTATGGACTAAGTCCTTTTTAACCTTGATGGCTTCCTCTCCTTCACCTCCTTCCCCTGGGCTGCTGTTTTCCTCGCTGCTTCTCATGATTTTGAGTGCTGCGTCTTCCCTCATGCCGGTGTGTCTCTTCAGATACCTTTGCATTTCAAGGATGTAGTCTTTCTTCTTTCTTTTCTGAGCTTCAGATTTCCCGGGCGCCATAACCACTTCGCAAAAAATTAGATCTCCGATGTCTTGTTTGCTGTGCTCGACCTCCCCTTCTACTGGCAGAGTAATTTCTTTTATAAAAGCAGAATTGGCTTTGACAGCCATATCCACCTCTTCTTTTAAATCTTTCGCTTCACTGCCAGTCAGGGGTGCCAATACATTCGTCAAACTAAATCCGAGATCCTCTTTTTCTTCTTCTTTTACGCCCTGAGAACTTAAAATCCATGCTTTCTGTTCGAATTCCGCCATCTTCCTTGATGTTTCCGATATCAATTCCTGTCGACTGATGAAGACACATTCCACTTTGAGCAAAGTTTCATTGATTTTCTGCATTTGCTCCAGCAGAGGGCGCAGAATCTCATTTTCCTGTTGATTGACAGCAAGCTCTGGGGGGGGCTACTCGGACCGGAAGTCCCACCTCTCATCTTTTCCGGTTTCTGCAGGACTCTCCCCGTAGTCGACATTTTGTTTTATTATTTACTTTTAAAAAGTTTGTGCCGCATCCCCCCAGGAAGTTAATACGGTCGTATTCTTTTAAACAACCCCAACGGTACTTTCACCAACAGTTCTTTCTCTCTTCCCCCCTCCGCGCTCCCTTTGTAGATCTTGCTTCTCAAAAGGGGTGGGGACTCCTCCCTCCTCCCATACGCTTAAACGCTTGCGGGGGGTTCAAATTCATGCTTCAAAATAGACCTTCCACTCACGATTCGATGCCACTTCTTCTTTTAAAATTAAATCATCTCGCTGTCTTCACTCCTGGAAGTCGGTGGCGCTGCTAAGTCCCATGACGGGCACGACGCAGCGGGGCCGATTGGGGCGGGGAGAAAGCCTCAATTTCCCAGCTGTCTGCCGGCAAAGAGGTTACTCCCCAAGCACCCCCGGTTCGGAGCCTTTGCCTAAGGCTCACTAGGGTCTTCCGCACATGCGGAGACCCCCCCTAACTGCGTGTGGGCTAGCCGCCTCCGGGAGCGTCCCGAGACGCGGCCGCCATTCGCAACGCCGAAACCGAAACCCCCTATCCCAGCCTCCCTGATGCGTTTAAACATATTCCCCTCCAACACCAGACAGGCGGGTGTCTGTCAGGTTTAGGAGCAGGGCCAGGGTACTTTAATCCATCAGGGATGCTGCCCCAGCAGGATCACCTTAGCGGTACTGCTGGCCCAGCTTAGCCACATTCCCACCCACAATGGAAATATACCCAAATTTGTAGAAAACTGGTTTCTTTTATTAGGTTATTTAACTTTGCACAATGTGGGTTCTAGAAAATTGGTTCATATGAACTTGCTTAATATCTGATTGCTCGGATGGTGTTTTGAATATGTAGATATGTCCCACTTCTTAAATGTAACATAAATGAGAGGTAATTTTGTAAAAAAGGGGGGTATGCCCTCCCCCCTAATTCAATGCCAACGCCAAACCCCTGCACCAAGAAACCCAACATAAGGGGAGTGCCTTCCTTCCATGACGTCAACCCCCCCCAAAGAGATTTCTGAGAAACATGACCCCTAGGGGGTAAAAACGGGCAAAATGTGTTCCCCCAATTGTTTTCCATGTGCCTGGCAAAACCTCAGGAGTTGACTTAACAGACAACTGCTTCTTAAATGTTGCCTTGCTCCAAAGTGAGCTCACCAAGCACCCTGGTGATCCTAGCACCTGAGGGCAGAACCACCAATGTGGTCTACAGAGAGGTCCTTCAGTGGGGGGCGGGGGGAGTACGTATGTCTCACTTCATTTTTTACACTACAATCTTCTCCATTAGAATTCCTACAACAAATGTCACATTTCAAACTTCATATCATCAGTATTATAACTGGATTTACGGAACTTAAATACCGTAGCGAAGCACAGGTATCAGGCTAGTTATTAATAATCTTATGAACATAAGAACATAAGAGAAGCCAATGTTGCATCAGGCCAATGGCCCATCTAGTCCAACACTCTGTCACACAGTGGCCAAAAATGCCAGGTACCATCAGGAGATCCAGCAGTGGGGCCAGGACACTAGAAGCCCTCACACTGTTGCCCCCCCTCAAGCACCAAGAATAGAGTGCATCACTTGCCCCAGCCTGAGAGTTCCTATCTATACCTTGTGTCTAATAGCCACTGATGGACTTCTGTTCGACATGCTTATCTAATTCCCACTTGAAGCTGTCTATGCTTGTAGCCACCACCACCTCCTGTGGCAGTGAATTCCTTGATCTATAGGGGGTCCAGTAAGTAAAAATGCATTAACAAAATATCTGCAGCTTAGAACTGAAGCTTAGTAGCCCTGCTGAGTAGTCATATATGATACCAAGATCTGGGGGTAAGAGAGAGAGGGGGAACACATGGGTCAACTTGATACCTAGTAGTGGAGGAAAAATAGGTAAAACTTAGTTTTCAATCATATACAATTCAATACTCTGTGTATTCCTCAACCTTAATAAAGTCAGTTGCACTCTGGTATCTCAGGTCCTCCACCAGCCCACTATAATGTTCTGTAAATTACAGAGTATACTCTGAGATCATGTTAAGGTCATTTTACTTCAACAGCTTTGAAAGGGAAACTGAAAGTGTTATGCACTTAGCATGTTAGGGGTCCTGGGGACACCCCCAAATTCAATTAAAATGATTTATTATTTTATATACTTAGATCAGAACCTATTCTCATCATTCATTGTGAGAAGGAAAAATACAGAATTAATTATAGCATTTTGTCCATTTTCATTTTTTTTTGTATCTGTGTCTTTGTGTGTCTATGTGCGTGCGTGCACACATGCCCATGCCTGGAAGTTGTGGCGAGACCTACTGGAGCACAGAGAATGTTCAGAGAAGTGGGTTGATAGCCCGCCTCTGACCTCCTGGCCCTGGTATTCTCTGGAGGTCTCCCATCAAAACACTTGCCAGGGTTGGCCCTGCTTAGCTTCTGAGATCTGACGAGATCGGGCTTGCCTGGGCTATCCAGGTCAGTGTTTGTCTATTTTCTTAAATGTCATTTTCATGTGAAAAAAATATTAGTACAAAGTTTGAGTGGGGGTAACTAATACCCCAAAGTGGGAGAGAAACCTTCTGCAAACCTGAATTGTGATACTTTTTTTTTTTTTTTTACCATTTTATTTATATTTTTAAGAATATAACAATATCTTCTGTTTACACAATGATACGTAGTCTAGTTTCGGAGTCAACTATACACATTTTGACTCTAACCATTTATAAACTCTATCCCAACGTTCCTGGAACCACTTTCCATCTCTCCCTTGCAATATCATACTTAATTTGTCCATTTCTGCAGTCTCTATTAATTTCTTAATTAGTTCATCTCTTACTGGTAATCCATCTGACTTCCAATATTTAGCTACTAATATTCTGGCCACAGTAAGTATATGGGTTATTAGACATACATCTTTTTGCTCAAAACCTTCAGGTATAATATTCAACAGGTATGTTTCTGGTAACAATTCTAAGTCAATATTCGTAATTTCTCTTATCATCTTATTAATAGTATGCCACAACTTTTGTATTTTTCCACACTTCCACCACATATGGAAAAATGTACCAACATTAGTATTACACCTCCAACAATTTCTAGATATAACCTTATAACTTTTAGCAATCTTGTCAGGCGTCCAATACCATCTATAGAATAATTTGTAAATATTTTCTTTATATGGAACTGCCTTTACATACTTCATCACTTTCCAGATTCTTAGCCAGTCATCAATTTGGATATTATAACCTATATCTCTCATCCACGATATCATAGTGGTTTTTACTAACTCATCTTGCATATAATCATCTAAAAAATAACTATATAATTTCTGTATCAACTTATCACTAGTTGACAACCATAATTTGTCTAAGTCTGTTTTCTCTGTGTAGAAACCAGTTTTTGTATCTTTCGTAAATCTTGATTGCAACTGGGTAGTCTCCCACCAAGAGAGATTTATATTGTTTGACTTTATATTTATTTTGTTTGCAAATCTGTAGCTACAGATCTCATCAAGTGGCCAGTCTTGCTGGCATTTATCAATCAAGGATCCTGAACTTGACCCTTTTAAAATGTTTGTGTAGAAATTCATGCTTCAAGGCAAACAGTATTCCTGCAGCCTTATCAATGCTGATCAAAAGAATGCCTGCAGCAATCTCAAGCCATTAACAGAGTTGTGAAGCTCTCAGAGAGGAGAGAGAGAAAGAGAGAGAGAGACTGAATGGATTGCTCAAATGGGTATGGGTACACATGTTTAGGTCAGCTACTAACTCTCTGATCCTGATTCTTTTTTTAACCTTCTACAAAGACACTTGAGTTAATTTCATATGGTCCTCCAATAAAAGAAATATCTGGATTCTGCACAATGCCAGCTAAGCAAGATTATAGGTTCAAACTATTCATCAAGCCAAAATTCAGAAGTCATTCAAACACTGAACATGAACTCTATAAAAAACTAAAATGAAAAGTGCAAAATTAAAAAAACGATTAAAGGGGGGTTGCTTTGTTTGTATGAAGAAATGCTTCATTCTCCAGTCAATGCACCGTTGAACTTTTTGGAAAAACAACTAGACATTATAAGTATAAAAACATCTAATTAATATTCCATTCCAGATTCAGAACTTCAAACAAAGCTGAGTCCACATGACATGGTACAAGCAGACTTCAAGATGAAAAACTAAATATTCTTGACAGCTCATCTTACTAGAATGTCTAAGGAGATGTTATCGCCCCTTTTTATTCAGACATATTTTTCTGTTTTGTGAAGTTTTATCTCTACAAGATTGGGAAAATGAGTAACAAGGAGCCAATTGAGAGATACAAATAAAAGGTTGACATGCTCACAGCAATGGGACAGAAAGGTGATCGTAGCAGGGAGATATTCTGAATTAATTAAAAGGACATACAAGACAGGAGAGAAATGTCAGTGAAGAGTAGTTTAAGAGAAAAAACAACATGGCTCATGCTCTCTCCTTGAGCCAATTAACTCTTGGTAGGATATGACTTGAAGGTTAAAGTTGTTTATGGATGTTACATGTAAATAAGTTTGCTGTAAACTTTGACACGAACACAATCACCAGGGGGATATACCTTGTTTGAACGACCTAAACTAAATATGAGGCAAGCTCCAGATCATCTTGCCTCCGTGTTCTTTGGCGAAGTTCATCACAAGCACCGGATCATGCTGAGTAGCTTTATGCCTGCCCAGCTGCTTGTGCCCAGTTCAGGGACTACATCATATCATTTAATGGGGAAGAGGCAGCATTCCCTCCCCCCCACACACACTTGTGACATTGTTATTCTGGTCATGAAACTGATCACCTTGTCAAAAGCATGCAATCAAATGCAGTTCATTCACTCTTTGCACCTTGATGGTTCCTTTACACAACCAACATTGGCTAGATTGCACTGCCTCCTTTTTGCACCTGTGCAGTCAGTGGTACCTATCTGAGAAATGACTGCAAGGATGGATTCCAAAGATTAGCTAAATCCTCTGGCAGACCTGGAAGGTACATAGATAAGCTATGATAAAGTGGTAAAAGTCTAAACTAAAAATAAATAAATAAATCTCAAACTGAGGGTTTTTTTTCATTTTACTCTGTGCCCCTTTTAAAATTTGAAGTGGGGGTGAGACTCTACTTGAATAGGGAAGCAGAAACAGCCATGCAAATGCACACATCTGAATTCATTTGGACACCTCTGAACAGCTTGCCTAATGATCAGGTTCTGCATACAACTGGTAAAAAGGACAAGAGCAGAACCAGTGGATGTTTGGGCAGAACTACGTGGAAGTGAATGTAATTTGTTTGGATAGCTGTTTTACCAGCGGCACAATCCTTCCCAGCTCACAGATGTAGCACTGAGCTCTGATTCCCAGTATGCCCTACTACACAGCTCACATGTCCAAAAATTTTTACATTTCTGAACAGTAATACTATTAACATTAATCAAGTTTATGGTACTTTTTATATGATGCTTTGTGCCACTATTGCTACTCATTTGCTGTTATGAGAGGAAGCAGCTGCTCCCATGCAGAGAGAAGCAAGAAAGCAAGCAGGAGCTAATGTTCCTCTTCCTACCTGCCATCGCCCAGAAGAAGAGGAGTAAGTTTTTACATCCTGCTTTTCTCTACCTTAAGGGGTCTCAAAGCGGTTTACAACCTCCTTCCCTCCTTCTCCCCACAACACACATCCTGTGAGGTAGGCAGGGCTGAGAGAGTTCTGAGAGAGCTGTGACTGGTCCAAGGTCACCCAGCAGGCTTCATGTGGAAGAATCCAGTTATCCAGATTAGAGTCCACCCCTCTCAACCACTACACCACACTGGAGACCCAGTTACCCCAAGGGGGGCCAATCCTGCCCCAGCCACACAATTAAAGATTGCAGGAGATGATAGATGCTGCTGGCGGGTCACTAAATCAGCAGTGGACCCTCCCAAGGGTCTTGGCAGCTACCCAGTAATACCAATGCCAGTATTAACTGAGCTAGGGCCATAATCACTTGAACAATAATTACATGAACGGAATGCTAGAAAAAGAGCACGCCTATAGCAAACACTTAATAAAGCCAACAGCTGGGATTCCATCAACAGAGCTCCCAGACCTGTAGTTTTCTGAAGGATATGACAGAACTTTTAGTCCTGACATTTTAAAAATATCACCATCTCATGCATTTATGAATCTGTACAAGCCCTGGAATCTGTGCTCTTTCATAACACATGAAAACCATGTGTTTCTCTCTCTCTCTCTCTCTCTCTCTCTCTCTCTCCCTCTCTCTCTCTCTCTCTCTCTCTCTCTCTCCCTCTCCCTCTCACACACACACAGAGTATGTTTTTAGGCACACACCTCAAAAACCTAACAGCAAAACTAAGTGCAAGACCATAAGAAGAGCCCTGCTGGATTAAGCCCAGAGGTCCATCTATAGTCCAGCATCCTGTCTCACACAGTGGGCAACCAGCTGCCCTGGAGGGCCAACAAACAGGGCACTGAGGCTGAGACCGCCTCTGATGTTGCCTCTTAGCACTGGGTTGCAGACATTTACTGGCTCTGAATACAACAAAAATCTTGTTCATGAAAGCATCCTACATGTTATACATTTCAGGTCTTTTTACATTTGGCACAGAGGAAAACAGAGGTTAGTCACAAAGTGTACATTCAAGAAGAAACTGCAGCAAATCACAGCTCCCTAAAAAATGTACCTCTCGTTCACAAAGCTACATCTTTAAGTGTTCACTTAAACCACTGTACACTATTCCTCTCAAAAACATCATGTGTATAGTGCCCCTTTGACACAGAGGCAAATGCAGAAGTCACAATACAATGATCTCTAGAACTTTGACCCAACAGGGGAAAAAGTCACTCAAGCGGACATTTGCAATTTATAGCTAGATTGCTCAGGTAGGAGAAAAGAATAGCAAAGGACAACTCAGAAGGGTAAGGCAACAGAGTAACTAGGAGAATGAAAATATTCCTACCTAAGGAAGATATGGAAGAATCAGGACATTAGAAAAGTCAGGTAAAGTGTCACTAAACAGATTTGTTCCATCAAAATAACTGGCTGCCAAGGAAGAATTTAATTACAGTAATTTCTCAAAGCCAACCCCCCCTTTTGGGGTTCATATTATAGTACTGGAAGCAATAAAACATACCTAAAAGGCTAAGTGCAATGAGACCCCATGGAAATCCAAAACCTAAAATGCATGAAAGCCTGGACAATTTGTGACTTAATAAGTTAATATGAACAGTTCCCTTTTACTTATGTATCCACAAGCTGTTCTGACGTTACTATATTTACTCATGGGAGGAAGATAAAAGGCATAAGGCTGACAAGTCCCAAATTCATGGCTAATTGTAACGACATCCCAATATGGAGCCACCCAGCAGGTCAAGGGATCCACCTGGGTTCACTCACCATGCATGGACCCAGGGATGTCGGAAATGGACTTTGTTATTAGGACATGAATCAAATAATAACTCATTATACCAAGGAGAAACCACCTACTGTGGGAATTACATCAAAACTCTTACAGGTTTCCTAAAGCCTGATGGAAATGGTGTAGTACTGATTAAAACACCAAATGAAACCCCCAAATTATGTAAGCTTCTTATCCGTTTAAGTATGAGAAATCCCTGTATTTCTACTGTGTGAAATTTGGGAGCATGCATTCTATAGCTCATTCTCTTACATATTTCCCACTAAAAGGATACAGAACAGTACCAGGTGCAACGCCACCTTCCTTCCGCCCATACCCCACCAGGAGGGACACTAAGAAAAATGCAATCTTAGCATTCCATTTTTCTTCCAATCAAGTGATGGCAGCAGAATGACATCACAACTCAGAGGTCATGCATTATTCCAAGTAGTTTCTCAGAATACTAATATTGAAAGCCTGTAAGAACTCAAGTGAGCAATTACATGCTAACCCAATTGAAACAGTTTCAAAACTTGGAGCTCTTTTTCTCAGCTACGACTGTTTACATCGAACCCATTTACACACACAGCAGGACATTCCACTCTTTCTATACAGGTTTTTTGAATCTGAAAGATAATTATAGCCACACTTTTTGAAGGGGAGGAAAAATAGCAGACTCATCTCAAATCTAGTACACCAAGTTTTGAAGCCTTTAAAAATGAACAGAGGCTCAAATTCCTTTCTTCATTTTCTGCAGTGTTTGGACCTTTTCTTTTTTTTTACCCCTATCTTTAGTAGGCTACTCTTAGAAAAGGTTATCACAAAATTATGAATGACCTCTCATGCATAGTCTAAAGGGGTCTACTGAGTAGTCACAAATGAAAATGTATATACATACTGTTGGTCTTCATGCACGTTTATCCTGCAGCACAATGTTAAAATAAGTGGTAACTAAAGAGATTAGGAAAAAGATATTTAAAGTCAACAGTTCTTTGCTTTTTCTAATACCCAAACTCAAGCACAAAACTGAAAAACTTTAAAACATATTTGCAACCAATCAGATGCCTGCAAAATACACCAAGCAATTTATTTTGCTCACAATTGGAGTGACTAAGTGCAAGGGGAAACCTATTGTCATAAAAGGTTTATTGTTTCCAGACTATGTATTACTTTTGTAATGTTAAATGACTAAGCCCACAGCTTGTCTAGTTCACTCTCTGGAAGGTTTTTAAAATTAAGATCAAGAAGAATGGTAGATTAAATCTTACCCATTTTTGAAGTATAAGACATGAGCCCTCTGAAGTCCCGTTTCTAAAAAATACCCCAGCTCTTGTTCATGTGCCGCAGGCCCTGGCTTCGGGCTTCTGTTCTGTATGTTAGCCATTATTACCTGGGAGATTACAGGAAAAAATAAGTCAAATTCACCATTCTACTTTTTCCCAACACAATGCTTTATCAAAGAAGTGGTACTATCAGGGCTAGACTTCTGGATGGGAATCTGGCAGCCCAGTACACAAGACTGAGCATGGCAGCTTCAAAAGCAGGCTGTACTTACCATGCAATATTGAGCATAACAATACTAGATATTATCTGACTGTAGTGGACTACTTTTCTGTCTATAGACCCAGTCCAATTCTGTGTAAAGGTAAAGGTTTCCCTTGCTCAAAAGCTAGTCAAATCCAACTGCAGGGGGCGGTGCTCATCTCTGTTACCAAGCTAAAGAACCAGCACTGTCCGAAGACGTTTCCGTGGTCTTATGGCCAACATGACTAAATGCTGAGGCACAAGGAATGCTGTTACCTTCCAGCCAAAGCAGTACCTATTTATCTACCGGCAATTTCTTGCTTTTGAACCGCTAGGTTGGCAGGAGCTGAGGCCAGAGATGGGAGCTCACTTCGTCACATGGCACTAAAGTCTTGAATTGCCGCTCTACAGACCTTCCAGTCTGCAGCTCAGCATCTTAACTTCTGAGCCGCTGTGGCTCCCCAAAATTCTGTGACACACCTCAAATATTTCCATGTGGCACTGTTCCACAAAGGGGCTATCAGGTTGGCAACCCATCAGCCACATGATTCAGGAAACGGAGAACCTCCACACCAGTGTTCCAACTCCTGGAGGCTGTTTGTGGAAACACTTTATGCAAAAATCCATATGATAAGCAGTTTACAAAATACTACAACTCACAAGTGCAGCCTAATCAGGGGGAAGTATTTTATGGAGCACTATAACATTTGAATTGACTTCAGTATGATTTTATAAATGAGCTTCAGACACCAACTCTGTTTTCTAATCACTTAAGGAGATCCATGTTCTCTCTCAAGTACCCACAAATTAGCAAGCTTGAATTCTTTTTTTAAAAAAAAATTTGCTTTTACATCTACAATGAAACTACAAGAACTCCCAATTATGTCAAGAGCATACAAACAAATGTGAACCAAGAAAATTATAGCAGAAAATTAATAGAATCATTAAAGGTTAGCTGTATTACTGCAAGTCATTTCTATGCCTCATGCTTATAAACAAACACAGTTCTGCACACAAAGGAAAGTAGCTCACTGTTGATAAGCCACAAAGTAATTTCCTCATAATTATTACACAATTGTGTTCGCCACAATACTGTTGAATTCACTTCGTTAGTTCCCGACTTGTTTTTATGTTAGACAGAAACACAAATCAAATTTTTATAATGGAGCTTGGAATACAAGTTTTATTTTGTACAAAGTCATTTTTATACTTCAAAACAGCATGTTCATTTAAAGTGATGGCCTATAAAAAGTAAGCAAATGTTTTGCACACATCTTGCCATTTTTTTGAAACCAAGTCACCCCTAAAATTCCTCTTTATAACTGATAAGTCTGCAAGTGCATTTGGAAATCTGCTTTAATCTGTGGGGTGCTCACTCTCATCATGTGTATAGGGACTACACAGCTATTTTCAAATCACCTTTCCATAAACTGCATGAAAAAAATTACTAGAAGAACAGCAGATAACCCCAAAATCAATTGTTTGCAAAGTTGTAATAGCCACTATGGGAACTGAGAAAAGGATGGATTCAAAGATATTGTTCAAGATTTTTTTTTTGGTTCTGTTTTTTAAAATGAGTTAGAATTCAGCAAATTCCCATAAAGCCCATTTTACAGCTTGGGACAGTGAAAGACAAAGGACACAAAGCAGGTTCAGAACTTGAATCTACTTCTAAATTCTATGTTATAACTTTAATGATTATCCAACCAGTAAGCTGCTCAGGAACATTAGCTTTCATTAGGAACAATGCTTCAACAAATTCACAACTGCATTCTCACTCCATTTTTTAGTGACAGATTGTTTTTACCATGTGAACTCTAAGGAGTTTTTCCTGGGCATTATTCAAGCTGCACAGTCATAACCTTGACACAGTGATAGTCACAGCATTCTGAACAGAAAATGCTGAACAGCACATAATGTTAGATTGTTTTTCTGCTGGAGAGTGTAAGGAAGTTAACTGTTAATAGTAGCTATTCAGTTCCAGAAAATAAGATATCCCACTCTGGCACGCAGAATAAGGGATGAGTGATTTGTTAAAATAAGGCAGAGCGGTCCTATAATAGTTTTTAAATTTTTCAGCAACTGTCTTAAAGTGTATTCCGTATCAAAGTCGTAAATGAAGGTCTTGCTTAAAAGCTGGAACAGTGTTGGATCGTTGGTGTGTACAGATATTCACAGAGATTTTGAAAACCAAAGTAAAATGCAAATTGTTGGCTACACTGGAGAAACGACGACTGAGGGGTGATAGAGGTTTACAAGATTATGCATTGGATAGAGCAGGTAGAGAAAGAAGTACTTTTCTTCCTTTCTCACAATACAAGAACTCGTGGGCACTCAATGAAATTGCTGAGCAGTCGGGTTAGAACAGATAAAAGGAAGTACCTGGAATTCACTGCCACAGGAGGTGGTGGCAACTACGAGCATGACCAGCTTCAAGAGGGAATTGGATAAACATATGGAGCAGAGGTCCACCAGTGGCTATTAGCCACAAGATACAGATAGGAACTCTCAGTCTGGGGAAAGTGATGCTCTGTAATTCTTGGTGCTGGGGGGGAGCAACAGTGGGAGGGCTTCTAGTGTCCTGGCCCCACTAGTGGACCTCCTGATGGCACCTGGTATTTTTTGGCCACTGTGTGACAGAATGTTAGACTGGATGGGCCATTGGCCTGATTCCACATTTGCTTCTCTTATGTTCTTGCATTTATATAAATGCATTTAAATACAGTTAGGGCAGATGGATTCCCAAAGTATTCAATGTAATCCAGAACCCAAACTACAACCATGCCAACCTTCCCTCTTCAGGTGAGTAGCACTAATTGTTTGCTGGGCAGCAGAGGGGGCTTCAGTGAGCATTCCTCCACTCAGTTCTTAGGGACAGGTTATTTATGGGTCAAAGTAGATTCATAAACAAGCATCTGCAATCCCTTTCTACCACTTTATCATCTAGAATACACACATCTGGAATTCACGATGTTCTTCCCCCCACACACCTCATTGACTGTTGCTGGTGAAGTGGAGGGGGAGGGGAAAAGTCATGACCTTAGGACCCTGATTTCTCCATTTGATGTTATGATGGGGAAATGGGGAATCTAAGCAATGTAACTGGTATTTTCAAAGGCAGTGCCATGTTTAACTTAACCTCTAGTATGGCACTCATTCTCATTTTCCAGATGTGAAGCACAAGCCAAAACAGAGCAACTTCATTCATCAGCTTATGAATTAATGGCTGAGGTATCTTTTGACAAAAAGCAGTTGCTTTCTTCTAGGCCCCAGACCAAAATGTTTCTGGTCACCCAGGCTTTTACTTAAGGGGTTGATCTTTCAATACTATTTTACCCTGGACCCTGTTATTTTAAACTATCAGTGGTCTGTTTTTATGGTCTAGGTTTTAATGCTGGACTGTGTTTTTAATGTGGGATTTTAATTAATCTCTTTTAATGTTTTGCTTTTATTATTTTTTATTTCGTAAGCCTCCTCCGACAGACTCCTGGAGAGGCGGTGTGAAGAAATGCCTTTTTTTACCCTGGGAGTTTTGAGATGAGCAAAGCCTCCACTTTGCGTTTGAACAGGTTGTTTCCTTTGGGCAGACGACAAGCTGGAGAGGAGGAAGTCTGTCAGTGGCTCTCCAGGCTAACCTCAGCTCACCTTCATACAAATGCTAACACAACAGAACTAGAGCTACAACAGCTAAAGACAACAGGATGGCCAAGCTCCCCCCCACCTTCTCCTCCCTTCAAGCAGGTGAGTGGGTGGAAAAACAGATATGATAAAATCCCCTTGAAACAGGAAGGAGGTCTCTTTTCCTTAGGTGCTTTGTCCATGAGCACACTCAGACCTCTCCTCAGGGAAGGCAGCCATTGACCATGTGGTTGGCTGGGATGTCTGCAGAGAGCTTCAAAGTAATGAAACTTCCTAGAGATCTAAAACTCCTAAGCTAAGGGACTGTCCTATTTTAACATCTGATAGGGCATGTATAGAGAGGGAGACACAGAGGACTTGTGTTTTCCCTATTTCTTTTGTCTCCTTTGCTCAGTTCGGTGTTGTGCTAAAAGTATGTTTGTAAATGTTTTCTTTTCTTTTTTGTATTTTTGTATGTGTGTGTGTGTGTGTGTGTGCACCTGGAAGTCATAGCAACCACTGGTGACACACCCCTACTGGCGGCCTGGAGCATATTCAGAGAGGTGGCTGAATAAAGCCTGCCCCTGCCTCCCACCTCTGGTATTCCAAGGAGGTCTCCCATCCAAGTACTTGCCAGAGTTGGCCCTGCTTAGCTTCCAAGATCTGATGAGACTGGGCCTGGGCTATCCAGGTCAGGGCATAAACATTTTTTAAATAAACACTTTATAAATTTGGACACTGGCCATGGTTCTCTGTATCACACAGACCACCACCATCTTGGACATTCTATTTTAAAAGGAGTGCTGGTGGGGGGAAGGCAGGCAGTTGGCAAATGGAGCCCAAGACAGTAAACTGTCCCCATGGCGACCAGGCATTGGGCCTTGGGAGACACAGAGGCAAGGCCTCAGAACTTAGAAGGACAGCTGGAAGTCCTGACCCTCCCAGAGGGCAATTCCGTACAATGGTCAGGTGGTGGTGGAGAGTTACCCAGTGAAAGAAAAGCCCTTCCAAGTGTGGAGAAACACTTAGGAGGGCAGGGCGGAATAGGGCCTGCAAGCCAGAGCAGGTGCATTCTGCCACAGACAGCATAACATTTTTCTAAACAATTAAATAAAATAAATCAGGACCACACTGAATCACAGCTTTGCTGCCTTTCATTGTGTACTGCATTTTTGCAAGAACCTGGAGTAAACATAAGCAAGCAGAACACATGCTAGTCCTGCACAGCTTTGACTGCCTGTTTCTCTCCCTTTCTCTCTTTCTCTCTGTCTATAATCACCTAAATCTCTAATGCCCTCCTACAAAGCATGAAATTGTAACACTTCATATGGTCACTTCTACATGACTTAGGTGGGATGTGTGTCATTCATTCCTGTTTTAATAATCTGGTACTGCCTAGTAGTGTTTATACAAATACCTGTATTTACTCAGAAGGAAGATGACCCTCAATGCAAGACAACCTCCTAAAAAAAGCTATACAGGGGAGGGGCTGTGGCTTACTGGCAAAGCATCTGCTTGAACATAAGAACATAAGAAAAACCAATGTTTTATCAGGCCAATGGGCCATCCAGTCCAACACTCTGTCTGCTTGGCATGTAGAAGGTCCCAGGTTCAATCCCTGGCCTCTCCAGTTAAAAGGATCAGGTAGGAGGTGATGTGAAAGACCTCTGCCTGAGACCCTGGAGAGCTGCTGCTGGTCTGAGTGGACAATACTGACCTTGATGGACTGAGGGTCTGATTCAGTACAAGGCAACTTCATGTGTTCATGTGCTCAAACAAAAAGATTTTTATTTATCATACATATCTATAACTTGTATACAAATTGAAGACAACCCCCTATTTTTATTGATGGAACTCCTGGGGAAAACTAGCCTTCCTCTCAGGTAAATAGGGGTAATTAACATTTCAAGTAGAACATGTATTTTTTTCAATTATCATCTTTAGTCCCGTATACAAGAAGCATGTTGGAAATAGCTTAAAAACAAATTCTTTGCCATATCACTTCAACACACCACTGAACTTGGGCAGCTATATTGGGCATACATGGTAAGCCGAGCAGTCAATGAAGAAGTGGGGGGGGGTCAGCTGCTCTGGGACAGTGAGGGGCAGTAAAATAGGTGGGCTGTAAGAGGTGTGGGGGTGAGACAGGCAGTGACTGTGGCCTCAGATGACACCCCCAGTTCAGCTGCAATAGCCACAATAGTAGCTACCTGTGTGCTCAGGGCCTAGTAAGCAATATATTACACAGTCCTGAGACAATTTATTCCCCTTTAATGAAAATGCAAAGCATGAGTTTGATTAAATAAGCAACAGTGAGGATGCTTTCATTCTTTTTCCTTTCGAGCCATTTTTACATTCAAACTCCAGCCATTCCTCACCTGTTGTTCTACCCACTGGGGAGATCACACGTTCTAGATACTCAGGGAGAGTGGGGTCCTTGACCCAGCATGCTTTGCTACTCCTCTGTATCTTGGTGCTACCTGATTCGTGGGTTCACCTTTCTATGCAGAAGTGAGACACTCTCTTGCCATTTGGAGGATCACTACATGGCAGAGATGCTGAACGACCATCTGGGCCCCTTCTAGCTTTAGGATTCTACTTCACGGACTACCATTTGTGTGTAAACACATGCAAAATAAATGTATTTTTAAAAACCACTAATGAGTTTAGTTTCTCAGCCTTCAGAAAGTTATTCTGTGGAAACATTACTGGCAAAGCCACCTTCTGGATTACTATTATTAGCAGTAATCGTTAAGGATTCTATACCACTTTATTGAGTTCAGAGTAAGATAAAAAATAAGTTTTCTATGTAATCCTTACAAGTGACAGACAGTGACTTATTAAGACGACTCAGTGATTACATACCATATGAACAATATCAGCTGTTATACGTGGACCAGATACCCCAGCTTACCCTTTCTATCTCCTGAAGGTACAAAAGAGCTATATCCCCTGCCTTCTCATAACATGTAATGATTTCTTGTTCATGATCTGCATGGAGGTTACTAGTTGAAGAGGAAATTGGCAACTTCTCTAAACAAAGACCTGCAAAACAAAGACATTTCATTTTAAGAAAATGTGATACAATGTGTGAACACGGAATATAAGCTAGCATTTTCCCCACTGGCCAAGAACAGAGTGCACAAATGGCTTTGATCCTATAACCTCTTTCTGTTTTGCAATTTTCTTTAGCCATTACAGAGACAGTTCTTTCCTGTGGATCCCATATTTCTGAAGAAAAGAAAAAGAAGAGATTGGATTTATACCCTGCCCTTCACTTGGAGTCTCAGAGCAGCTTACAATCTCCTTTCCCTTCCCCTCCCCACAAAAGACACCCTGTGAAGTAGGTGGGGCTGAGAGAGCTCTGAGAGAACTGCTCTTGAGAGAACAGCTCTGAGAGAACTCTGAATGACCCAAGGTCACCCAGCTGGCTGCATGTAAAGGAGTGGGGAATCAAACCCAGTTCTCCAGATTAGAGTCCATGCTCCTAACCATTACACCAAACTGGCTGTTTGGTGCTAGGCATGTATGGCTGCGAGCAGGGGTCATTTTGTAGAAAAAGAGCTGCAGGATAATAGCACATTAGCATATGCCACGCCCCCTGACATCAACGGAAGTGATGTCAGAAGCGGAAGCAAAAAGGGGGGAGGCATCTTGAAAAGCCTCCCCTTCCCTTCTCCAGCCAGCCTGCCAAGGCGGGTTGGGGGGGGAGCGCAGAGAGAAGGGGTTTAAAGTTTAAACCTCTTCTCTTTAGAGTCATCTTTCCATTATATTCTATGGGGCCATAGAATACAATGGAAAGATCGCGCCCGCCTTGGCAGGCCAGCTGAGAAGAGAAAGGGAGGTTTTGAAGATGCCCCCCCCTTTCTGTTTCCCCAGCCAACCTGCTTCTGGAGGGCCCCCCTGCCCTCTCCTGACTCGCCAGCCTCAAGCCTCCCCATGCCTCCCCGTACCTTAAATGCTTCCCCATGCCTTCCTCATCTCACCCACCCAAGCAGGCAAGCTGATGAAGGCTTCTAGCAGCACCCCACCCTCTCCTGGCTTACCTGCCTCGGCAGGTGAGCCATGAAGGGCCGGAGAGAGAACGGGGAGGCATTTAAATGCCTCCCTGTGCCTTCCATGGAGTGTGGGGGCGGGGCTGCCGGAGCAGTGCTCTGGCATGCTCTGGCCCCAAACGACCCCTGGCTGCGAGAATTGGACCACAAGGAAGGCTGAGCGCCAAAGAATAGATGCTTTCAAATTATGGTGTTGGAGAAGACTCTTGAGAGTCCCTTAGACTTCAAGGAGATCAAATGATGGCACCTGGTATATTTTGGCTGCTGTGTGACAGAGTGTTGGACTAGATGAGCCATTGGCTTGATTCAACATTGGCTTCTCTTATGTTCTTATGTTCTTATGTTAAATCAGTCAATCCTAAAAGAAATCAATCCTGACTGTTTCCTGAAAGGCCAAATAGTGAAGCTGAAGCTCAAATACTTTGGCCACCAAATGAAAAGGGAGCACTCACTGGAGAAGACCCTGATGCTGGGAAAGACTGAAAGTTAAAAAAAAGGGGGACAGCAAAGGAAAAGATGGTTAGACAGTGCTATCGATGCAATGAACATGAAATTAAGCAAACTCTGGAGGATGGCGGAAGACAGGAGGGCCTGGCGTGTTGTGGTCCATGGGGTCGCAAAGAGTCGAACTCGACTGTGCAATTGAACAACAAGAAAATTTCCACTCAAGCAAGACAGGTGTTTCTCAAGGAGCTGAAAAGCACCTAGGACAAAAGGAATGTGATCTACAGTGGAGGACTGTTTCCGCAGTGGAGAAAGAGGAGCAAAAGCAGGAAGGAGGTACTGCATCCAAGCCAAAGTAGCTAACACTGAGCAGAGTTGCACTCTTCTAACCCCAATGATTGAAATGGATTTAGAAGGGAGTAACTTTTCTTAGAGTTGCACTATAATTGTGCAATGGTGCACATGACTGTTGTCACTAATGTAATAGCCACATGTATGGCTATGTTCAAAAAGAGAGATCAAGGAGCACAGAGACTTTATTCCACCAAAGAGAAGTGATCTGGCAGAGCTGCTGTTTACAAAAGTGGTGGTTCAAAGTGTTTCCTGAATCCCCCCTGAAGAATGTAACTAACGTGTAATTTTATGCAGTGCTTATACACGTGCTTGTTAAGGCCCAATCCATTACTCTTACCTAGCTTGGAAGGAAACAATATAGTTCTGAGGAGAGAAAGCTGCACAAGACCCAAAGGCTTTTTTTAACACCTGGAATTTACAAGCTAGTTCACAGTCATTTCCATTAGGAACCTATCATACAATCTCTTTGGAACACAAAAGAAGGTAAAATTTCCCTAAAAGTGTAAATCATCCAACATGCAGCAAAAGACTGTGGGCCTTTTAAGGCCAGGTAAGCCACAGAGCCATGAGTCACCATCACAGCACTATTCCAGCTGCCAAGTATAGTACCATGGTGGTGTCCAGGCAGGGGGATGGTTAAAAGACGAGAAGAAGAGATTGGATTTATACCCCGCCCTTCACTCGGAGTCTCAGAGCAGCTTACAAATTCCTTCCCCTCCCCACAACAGATACCCTGTGAGGTAGGTGGGGCTGAGAGAGCTCTTTTGAGAACTGCTCTTGAGAGAACGGCTCTGAGATAACTTGTGACTGATTCAACGTCACACCAGCAGCTGTAAGTGGAGGAGTGGTGAATCAAACTCGGTTCTCCCAGATTAGAGTCTGCACACTTAACCACCACACCAAACTGGTTAGCAGGCTGGCCAGCAGGCTTGGAGACAGAGCATAGGAGCAGAGCACGAAAATTCACTCCTAACTTAGCGGTACTGCCTCTGTGGCCCACACAGAGCCACATTCACAATAACTATCAGTCGAAAAGACCCACACACACCCCACCCCGCCACCGGCACACATGCAATAATATAAGGTGTAAATATCAATGTTAAATATATAACCATAACTTCTAAGCATGTAGAGCTGCCACTACCTACTGTAGTTGAACCTTAGCCAGCCCTTGAGTTTTATTTAGCAGCAGTCCCTTATCAGTCCCTCTGACCCAGAATCCTCCATGCAAAAAAGCCCTCGTAATTTATTAGCACCAGGGGCTTTTTTTGATGCATTCTAAGGCTAAGCAACGGTCAGCTCGGCGAGACAAAGATGCATCAGCCCTCTTCCTTTAACCCAACCTGAGCAACCTTCTTGAGGATAATACCGTTCCCTTCAACCTGTTTCCAGACCGTCTGGGGGACAGAGGGGGTTAAATTATATTTCAAGTAACTGTCTTCCTGCCATCCACTCAGACTCATTTCTCTTTGATATGGGACAATTCCTGGCAGGTTTCCCACCCTTACCACGACAGGCAGAAAAAAACCTCTTCACCTCTAAATGCAGAACTACACTCTCCAAGACACAGAACTACAGGAAGGTTATCTGTCTCCTCTTAGGTTAATTTTAGAAACTGTTTAGAATCCAGTTCAATGCTGCCACTGCAACTTTCCTTTCTGAAGAGAAACAAACCATATGTGATGTTTGATTACTCTTCCATACAAGAGAAGATATTCCAAACACTAGAGGAGGGAACTGAGCATAAAACGATTCTCTATCCCAGGGGGCACACACTGCTGCACTCTTTAAAACAAATCACAGACCCAGTTTTTATGCAATGCGTGCATAGCAAAGAAAACAGCCAGACACTGGGGTTACACTGCCACCTATAGACACTGTACTAGCACTACATGATTTCACAGGTAAATATGGGAAAGGCAAATCTATTTTTGTTCCTGTGTACCTTGCACATACCGTGCAGAGTACATCACAAAGAAAGCTAACCGGGGGAGGGGGGGGGGAATGTCTGATACTTTTGGAAAAGGGATCATCAAGGTATGTTCCAGAAAATATATCATCATATCTGGTATCAGTCATCAGCGTATCTAGTAGAAATGGGATACAGCGGTGGGGGTCATCAAGTTTCCCTTTTAACTAAAACTACTTCTGGGTAATGAAAAAATTTTCAAGCTGTACCCCCACTCCACATGCTACCAGGCTTTGTTCCACCTAGAAACAGAACACAGACTAGGAACGTCACTAGAAATGAAGCTATCCACTAAGCAGTACAGAGAAAAACCCTATGAAACAAAAGCTTTAAAAAACATCCTGGGACAGATCTTTTTGTGATCTTTTCTAAAATGTCGTCTCCATTTTGGCCTTTGTAAGGGACTTGCATGTTATTCTGGTACTACAGGCTAGTTTTTATGTTCTTCTTCCCAGAAGGCTCAGGTGTAACCCTACTAGCTCCGCCCAGCACCACTTAGTCTAATCAAGTCTTCAGCACATTCTGCACACAAGACGCAGGCAACAGTTTTTGAGAACATGGCCTCTTCCCTACATCCAGCATGAGGAAGAGGGCTGGAGACCTTGAAACCATATATTTTGATATTTCAGCTTGTCCCAACAGGATGTGATACATGGTCTCCGTTTCAATGCTTTTTTCTTAAGTATACAACAAAACCACAAGATTTGTTTGCAAACTGTTTAACCATTCTACAATACAAATACAATCCCTCCAACTACACACAACCAAAGCCAGTCTCTACCACACACACCATAAATTGCCAGAGCCATTATTATGATTGCGCATTACAGAAAAAAGCAGCAATAAGCCCATAATCCTCAAGGTCTTCAAAATAGCAAATTGCTGCTCTTATTCTACAAGCTGGAAAATCACAAGTTGCAATTTCCCAGTTTGCAAAAGTGAAAAAGTGATCTCATGAAAGTTTGTTCACTACTTGTGGTGAAAAGGGTTTTTTTGGGGGGTTGCACAATTTAAGTTTCCTTGATTGTAGGAACCTACCATGGTGATTTTGGGCAAAGAGAATTAAGATTAAACTGAAGACGATATAAATGTCTAGTTATCCCAAGGAAACATATAAATGCATGTATTAACCCAAGCTGGGATGCTTTCCTATCTCTAATCGCTTTGAGTCATTAAGTCAGTATGGTGTAGTGATTATAGCATCACAAGAATCGGAGAGACCTCAGCTTGAATCCTCACTCTGCTGGAAAGACAGCATCACCACAATAACTACTAGAGGCCAATGCGCCCTCTAAGCTGTGGAGTCCTGTGAGCAAAAATTCTACTTGGTGAGCTACTGGCATTAAAGTTGTGAGCTAGTGATTTGGCTACTGCATCAATTAGTTTGCTTAGAGGCCATCCTTCCTGAGCTAAGGCAAAAATGTGTGAGCCAGAGGCTAAAAAACTGAGCTAGCTCACACTAACTCAGCTTACAGGGAACACGGCTAGAGGCCCAGGCCTGAATGCCCACTCTGCCATGAGATCTCGCTGCGTGACCAGTCACCCTACTTAACCCTTCCTCACAGGAAAATGATGTGAGCCAGTTTGGATTCCCATCAGGGAGAAAGATGGGGTAGAAAGCAAGTAAGTAAACTGCCACACTGCTACTATTAACAGAATCTAGTGGGAACAAATTCCATTTTGGTCCGCTACGAGTGCGGTCACACATGCCAGATAACGCAGGGGGGAAAGCAGGGCTATTTGCGCTGTAGTAATTTGACCCGCCACTGCATGATCAGATGCAGTGGCGGGTAAATCGGGTTTTATCTGTTGCCGCATGTTTCCAGCGCGCCGCAACGAGGGATCACTGACGCAATGGGAGTGTGCTGGAGCGATCACACAGGGAAGTCCACCTGTGGCCCATCGCAAACCCGTTTGATACTGCACTTTCCCCGGTATTTTTTAACTCCGCTTTTTCGGTGGAGCGAAACGGGTTGGCGATGGGTGTGGGACACTTGCCAGATGTTCCCGTGTGATCAGGCCCATAAAATCCGCCCGGCATTCATGCGTATCGCATGGCTACTTCTGCGTGTGATCGGGACCTACATAATACACACTATTTGACAGGAGAAAAGAAAACTGCAGGTGCACTGACAGCCAGGTTACCTTTGGTAGAATATGCTTCAGCAATCATCCTCAGCCGATAAGGAGCTACAGCAACAAGCTGCAAGTCATCGATGCCCACTCTTGCGTAGGTGTTCACGGCTTCTTTGTAATCACCTTCTACATAGTTTAATTTGGCCATCACTAAATTGGCTTCCTGTAAGAACTCTGGCTAGAAAGAAAAAAGAAAAATTACAGATATTTTATCTGAGAGCACAAAGTATTACCTGCATTCATGCACGGCCTGAGCAGTCAACCCTCTACTTAGCTCTTTCTCCACGCTCCTTTTTTACATGTCAGATCAGAACTGGCGCAGAGTTTTGTGCTACAAGAACAATGAATGCAGTTGGGAATAAGGGAAACAATGGAGCTTGCCAAATATTCTTCTGTGAATTTTATATACACCGAGCCACAATTTTTTAAAAAAAAACAACACCCTGAACTGAACAAAATCGCATATGGGAAATTTAAAAAAATTCAAGGAAGACAGCAGGGAGCTTGAAATCAACAGCTGTTCCCCAGGGAACAGGTGCTACTTTAAAAAAAAATCCTAATCCCCAACTGAGGAGCAAAGCAGCAGGAAGAGCATCATCAGACCACTGTCAGGGAGATCTAAACACAGAGGCTGGGAAAGGGATGTTGTTGCAAACTATCCAGATTTGCAAAGTCCACAGCTGACTAGTTTTGAGAGTTCCCCTCTAGCAACTTAATTCGCAGGCTCACCCTGGAGTCCATTTCAGATCAGGACTGCTGCAGGCAGAGAGAAGGAGCTTAAGCTTTCCCACCCATGCCATCTTCAGGACTCAAAATTTGGGGCTATATGTAAATATGAGCTATATGTAAATTCCCTAAACGGGGCAAATGCTGCATTGGGGAAACAATGAAAAGGGAAGGTGGATGCCTCTTCTCTCTTGGTATAGTGGTTAAGAGCGTGGACTCTAATCTGGAGAGAACTGGGTTTCATTCCCCACTCCTCCATATGCAGCTGCTGGTGTGACCTTGGATCAGTCACAAGTTCTCTCAGAGCTGTTCTCTCAAGAGCAGTTCTCAAAAGAGCTCTCTCAGCCCCACCTACCTGACAGGGTGTCTGTTGCAGGGAGGGGAAGGGAAAGGAGATTGTAAGCCGCTCTGAGGCTCCAAGTGAACGGCGGGGTATAAATCCAATCTCTTCTTCTTCTTTGCATACCATGGTCCTAATCCAAAGTAGCCCCCACACACCTGGGAACTGAGTGCCCAATACAGAACTCACATCTGCCAAACCTTGCCAACTCCGATTCAAAGTCATCATGGACTTCATAATGTGTCAGTCAACTCACAGTGACCAACAGGTAGAAGATCTAGCAGGTTTGAAAGTTCTTCGTCATCCATATTCAGGCCTCCTTATTTGAGGTGGTTGAGGACTTCATGGCTGACAAGTGTGTCCTCCTCAGTTCATTTACCTAATTTGGACTTGCACTAGGACTAGGACTTTCACCAGATCATTCCTTGGTGTGATTTAGTCCCATAAGGACAATCAGATTTCTCTCTCAAGCATTTTAATGTATTCACATTATAGGGTAGTAAATTATGCCCACTAAGAGGTAGAAAAACCTGGCTAAAAGATCTAAACAGAGGTTCATTTTTACCCTGAGTATCAGGGTATTAATCTACCCCCCAAAATTGAAAACAGTTACTTTAAAAAGCCAAAGGGGGGGTAGGAAAGAGTACCTTCTTCAAAAGCAATGATATAAACCCTTCACTAAACAAACAGCATTCACACAGGGTCATTTTCTAAATATTATTCATGTATTAACATTTGAGAACATATATACCTTTTCCCCTCAGGTTTTTTTTGGGGGGAGGGGATTCAGTGGGTTGTAGGTTTACTTCTCCCCATACACACACACCACTTTTTCTCTTTCTGTTTTTCAAATTTGTTACACAATGCAAAGGAAATAGCCCATGTCCAATGGAAACTCAAGACAACTTCCCACACTGGAGCAGATGAAACCCTGCTTCAAAGCTCTGCTCAGCCTTGAAGCACATTGAACCATTTCTCAGCCTGATCTGTGCCATTGAGTCCATGTGAGGACAAATACAGACAAGGAGAGAAATCGTGTAACTACTCTGATCCTCTTGGGGGAAGAGTGGGGTAAAATAAACACTGCAAAGTGGGCGAAACTTGTCCATCACTACCCATTTCTGGAAGAGGTAGAAGGGGTCCACTATTGGGGTGGAAATAAAATCTGTTCCCGACCCCTAGTTAACAGTTACTCTTAGCTAAAACTGGCTTCTTTATGCATAGTCCAGCCTGACTTCTTTTTCTTGGCCACACTAGAGAGCGACAGAATACTGAGAGAGAATGTTGCAACCTGGCTGTCAGGCAGACAAGTATTCTCTATAATGAAATTTAATACAGGACAACTGAAGACCAAATATCTACTCAAAATACTTTGAAAGCAAAAGGAAATTATTTCACTTCACACATTTCATATTTCACAGTTCAACATAGGAAGAAGGGGGGAAATCAAACTCTTACAAGCCAATAACAAACTTATGGAACCATGGGTTAGACCCAAGTATCGTCAGCCGAGCTCCACTAAGAGAACTTTTTATCTTCTCCCGTCACTGCAGTCCACTGAGCTGCCAAGAAATTATGACCATAAGGGATTGGGGTCCTCAAGAACATCCGGGGAGGGGGGGCAAAGTAAAGGTCTGTAATGCTAGGAAAAATTCAGTAAAAACTGTCCCCCCTTCTGCTGGAGAAAGCGCCTTCTGTCAGTGGAAGATGACCTTGGGAGTCAACACCATGGATTTAATAAGACGACGACACTGGATTTATACCCCACCCTTCACTACCCGAAGGAGTCTCAGAGCAGCTTACAAACTCCTTTCCCTTCCCCTCCCCACAACAGATACCCTGTGAGGTAGGTGGGGCTGAGAGAGCTCTTGACAGAAACTGTTCTTTTTCAAGAACAGCTCTTATCAGAACTACGGCTTGCCCAAGGTCATCCAGCCAGGTGCAAGTGGAGGAGTGGGGAATCAAACCCAGTTCTCCCAGATTAGAGTCCGCGCACTTAACCACTACACCAAAGTTTTAAAGGAATCTAAATGAACCATTAGCTTCCAGATATTTCTTTAAAAGAAGCAATTACCTTTAGATTCCCTCGGTCAAGAGCTGCAGTGAGATGCTTCCTGACTTCAGTTAACTTTGGCCGGGGCCCACAGGGACTAGCACCCTGCTTAAGAGGATTTTCCTTCAGGAAAAGTTCTAGCTTGGATTCTCCAAGGAGGAGTTCTGCCATGTCATCTATTAAGGTAAATAAAATCATTATGTAGACAGTTTGCACATAGGAGAGATGGTACATAAGGTTATACCCCCCTCTAAAACAATGACAATCATACTATAAGAGAAATATTCATTGGTGGAAAGGTAGCAAGGTCCACCATCCTTAGCCCTCTGCCCCACTCCAAAGTCCAATCCTGTAAGACCAGAGGGCAGGAAGGTCAGAACATCTTTTTACCAGCTGAAGGCATAGGCTGTTCTCCTGTTCCTCCTCTGTTGCAGATACTTAGCCAGAGATGTGTGCTTTTGCCAAGAGCCTGTGACTTGTTGCCTGTGGTCCTGAGCAAGTTGAACTATGGAAACAAGAACTGGCCCAGGATGCTGGAACATCATCATGCAGATGTTTTTGTTTGACTGGGCTGTGTCTGTACATTTGTTTGGTAAGACAGTTTGAGTACCCGTACAGGGAGAAAAATGGGGTGTCCACGCCTAAATACATATATACATAGACATACGGATGATGATTTTCAACAGAGTTAGAACTGAGTACATTTCCATAGCTTCACCGTAGGGCAGAAAATCATTTCTTTGAACACAGCAGTATCTCTTTCACGCAAAGATCCCCCTCCAAACACACATTATATGTAAACACATATTACAATAACTTGACAGCTCTCTTAGAACAGCTCTCTTAGAACGGCTCGTGATTCCTGCCACTTGGCTGTTCCCAGTCTAAAAGGACTCTTGGACCGCTACTCCTGCTGCTTGATTGCCTGATAGTCTTGCTTGCAAATACATGCTTATGGGAGGGTCAGCCACACTAGATCTGCTCACCCTTAAGAGCTCTGTTCTTCACAATTCAAAGCAAAACTATCACCATGTCTTTTCCCTCATTCCAAGTTAAAACACAGTAGGTTTTCCCAGCAGAGGGCAATGCAGTTCTGTGTCACACCAAGGTGAGAAACTGGCAACTGCCACGGCTTATATTCATTAAACATATTTGCAGTAGGATAAGGAGATGCAGAAACCATGCACGCTGAGCTGAGTGCTTTTAATTAATTATATATAGGTGCATTCTGTGCCACTAGCATTATAGAGAACTACACCCGATGTAAAAGTCTACAAAGTCCTAGAAAGACAGAAAAAAAACAGGAATAATTTTGACTGATATTGATTCAACCCTCTCCCCAAATGTAATTTTAGATAACTGTCTTTAACAACACCACAGCTGACAGACACTTTGAGCACTCCGGGCTACCCTACAAATGTTCCCTTAATGAAAACTGTAATAGCAAAAGAGATTTATGGCTATGTCTGCTCCTGAGGAATCTGGGAGAGGCACTTTCAGCACACTTCTGTCTGACTTGTAGGTAAACAAAGTTATAAATCCATCTCTCATTAAGTGTTTTCATCACAGCCTTGAGACATTCTGCTGTGCTACAATTACTGAAGTAGGGAATGGCTGTTTGTATATTTCTAGAATGATCCGGCAAGCAGTAGCAGTCTCCTGTTTCTTTAAACACAGCTGCCCTTACCTGCTCTCTCTGGATCAAAAGGAATATTTATTATTCGAAACATTTATTTTACTCCGGTTTGAAATCCAGGCATTTTTAACCAGCACGTATGAATGGAGAACCTTGTATGATATTCTCGAAGGGAGATTAAAATCTGCTGGCAAATTAAGGGTAGGGACGACAGCGTTAAGCCACTCTGATGTTATCTCTGGCACTTTGGGACCAAATTAAATGTTACAGCACAGCATCAAGTAATTTTAGAACAAGTGTTACTTCGCCTTGCAAAGCATCTTTGACAAGAAAGCTTAACCCTTTCTCAGCCAGCCCATTTTCCCTGCCCCCATCCCCAAGTTGCAAGCCTACATTTACCACGCAAAGACTTGTAGGGTCAAAAAAAAGCACAGCAAAGGACAAAGGGATAACGGGGAAAGACTGGTAAGAACAAAGAACTCACTCTGACCCGACCCAGATCACACTTTCCCAAGGATGTTTTGCAAGGGAGCAGCTGCCTTTCAGCTAATGTTACATGCAGCCATGTCATCAAGACAGGTTTGGCCCTTAAACTCTTTTGGCCCTTAAACTGTTCTGAGGCACCATTCTCATTTCAAGATCCAAGGCAACAATTTGCCTCAACAAGGGCTCTAGAACACTATTAAATTTAAAGAAGCCTTTTCCCTAGGCAGTGTACAGACAGTACACTTCCAAAATCTTGCAGGCAGAATGATACATCTGTTTTTGACTGTGATAAGTGCATTTCCTTCTTCTTCTTTTGTATGACCCCCCACAGCCTGGGTTAGCCCTGTTTTGTAACCCAGTAGAAAGCTGGAAGAAGCCTTTAGAAGCATGACCAAAACTCCTCCAATATGCCTGTGATAATCAATACAATTGTGATACATCCTCTCCTTTACTCCCAAGTTCTTGTCTGTGTTTGGGCATGTTTTAAGGGGGGGGGAGTTCTTCCCAAATGCCTGTTTTTAAAGTACACCATACCTATATATGACTGCATGTAGCCTTTAAAAAACAGCATGAATTCTCCCTTAAGAACAGAACTTCTAGAAGAGAAGCTGCTTGTAAACTGATCGAATCCATCTCCCCTGGATTTTAGGAGGCCAGGGAAGCAGCTGCAACAAGGAACCAGGAAGAGGGAGTGAGCACGTTTCCCCCCTGGAGGGAAGCTCCTTCTTGGCATCATGAGCAAGCTACCTAAGAACTAGCACTAATGGACAAGCTGGTTCTGTTGCTCCAAAGAAACAGGGAAGAAAATAAGGCTGCACCAGTAAGTAGGAGAAATAAAAGGGTGAACAAGGTGCAAGAGAAAGTAGTTTATTTGACCTTTTAGATCCCATTTCATGTTGACAAGGAGCTCATAACACTGACTGTCAAAAGGTGAGGGCAAGACTCAGCCAACTACCTGGGCCAAGACTGTTCCCACACAGAGATTTTTCACCACATGGGCAGCAGGAAGCCATCATGGTAAATGACAAGTCATGCCCAATCTGGGCGTGGCTTGTCTGGTTCCCATTTTTTTCTTGTTTAGGGTGGAGAAAATAAAAACCTAATTTTCTCCAGTTTAAAAGAGAAGCTGCTGGGAGAGTATCCATTTGAATGCTCCATCCACAACCACTACAAGGAAGGGGTGGAGCGAAGCTCTACTTTCAAAATGGCACGGGGCAGCTCACTGCCACATACCCTCCCCTCCTCCTCCTTAGCCCTTTAAAGTGCTTTTATTCCTTCCCCAGATCATTGTAGAGTTATAGTGCAACTCAATAAGGAAGGGAAAAGGGACTTTCCAGGCCGCAGTGAGGCTGCCAAAAACCAATGTCCTTTCTGTGCTTTTGCACAGGGAGAAAAAGGAGGAGTGGCAGCTGTGACCTGAGCAGGGACAGGTGTGGGCAGATCCTGCCCCTGCCCCTCCTCTGCCCACTAGTGCCACATCTCTGGTTGCTGCTTAGAATCATAGAATCACAGAGCTGGAAGGGGCCATGCAGGCCATCTAGTCCAACCCCCTGTTCAATACAGGATCAGCCTAGACCATCCCTGACGAGTGTTTGTCCAGCTGCTGCCACCTCCCCAGGCAGCTGATTCCACTGTTACACAACTCTTACTATAAAAAAAAATTTCCTAGGATCCAACCAGTATCGTCTCACCCTTAATTTAAACCCATTATTGCGAGTCTTATCTCTGCTGTGAGAATGCAGCACCAGACTGACAAATTTCTGTCTGGATTTCATATGCTGGTTTACTTAAAATTACTTCTCATCCCATCTCATATATTAAGCACTTTAGAAATGCTAAATTTTCTTGTACCTTGAACGAGTTAATAACAATCAAAGATTTGATTTTTAGACGGGCGGAAGATGATGCTGGCTTAATACTACAGAAGATAATATGTTAAGAAAGCTTCTAGAATTTATGTTACTACTTGCAAAGACTGAGTGCCTGCCCATCCACAAAACGAGAGCAATGTATATAAAGTGTTTGTTGTACAGACAAGCAAAAAAAAAAAAACCACCAAAAATTTACACTTGTGGCATTTTTTCCCTGCATTAATTGAAAATCTTTGATGCTGTGCCCTAATAAAGCCATCATCTAGGGCAAGTTACCTTCCCTGGCTCTGTTCATTCAGAAGAGCAACAAAAATATTAATTTGAAGACATTCACTCCTAGAACAGCAGTAAATTGCTACCGATAAGGAGAAAATTAAAACAAGCTCTGCAACAGTAGAGAAAGCAGAGAAAAACAAGATATAGACAATGACACAGTAAGGATTTATCACCACACAGGAAAAGATAAAGAAAGTAGCGCATGCGCTCCCCCCCCCAAGTCTTATGGATAGGAATGGTAGGAATGCAAATAAGAAATCTGCAACAATGCCCCAGAGGAAAGAAAATACCCCATATCACTGTTTGCAATTCTGATGAGTATCATGGGGGTGGGGAGACCACTGGATCCAAGAAAGAATGTTTAAAGCTACAATTTTATTAATCGGAAACAAGATGCCGTAAGACAGACTACTTACAATATTAGTTTCAAAGAGATTCACATAACTCAGCGGTGTCAAACATGTGGCCTGGGGGCCAGATTAGGCCCCGGAGGGCTTCTATCAGGCCCACAGTGCAACCAGCTGTCTTCTGCTGCTCCTTCCAGTTCTGCTGCTGCTGCGTTATTGTAGCTTTGCCGCTTACAGATACACACCTGAATAGCACATTCAAGATTGCAACAGCATAGACATTTTGATGCAATAATTCAGAGCAAGAGGTGTCAGTTATCAGACACAAAATATTGCAAGAGTGCTAATGTTTGAAGCATGTTTTTATTTTAAGTAAAAAAACCCCTTTTTTGTTTGTGTCCTTTATAAAGTTTATATCTCCGCTACCTGGCATTACATTTTATGACGCACATGGCCCGGCCCAACAAGGTCTCATTTATGTCAGATCCGGCCCTCATAACAAATGAGTTCAACACCCCTGACATAACTGCTTCATATTTCAAAGAATGCTACTTAGCAAAAAGATGTTGGAATAGCACAGGAGATTATGGTACAGACTAGGGAGGAAAAGACAGAAATTCTGGTGCTTAATTCATAAGCAATAGATGGCATTAAGAGCAAAATAAATGTCAATTGATATCAATGTGCGTACAATTTAAGAAAAATAACAGTTACTCCATATAGAATAAAGTTTGAGTCCAGTGGCAACTGGACTCAAGTTTTATTCAATGTATGAGCTTTCGTGTGCATGCACACTTCCTCAGATAAAATGAAATGGAATTTACCAATCCATACATATAGGCAGAGGGTGGGTAGTAAATTAGCATGCAACATAATGAAGATATTTATCAGATTCAGGAATAACAAGCTTAGTTTATATGGTTCCATTTAACATAATGAAGATGTTTTAACAGAGGCAAAGAGTTACTCAAACAAGAGCAACAAGCTAAGTCTACACGGTCACCACTTGTTTGGATTCAATTTGGGGGGGGGGTGACACAGAGAAACAAATAAATATGTCTGTGAAGAAATGCATTTTCTCCTGGAAGGAGATTGGCAGACAGTGGACTTCCCCTCCCTACTCACCCTTAGTTTAAAGAATGGGCAGAGTCCGTTCAATTGCCTGCCAGAGTCCAGCTACAGAAATGCTAATAACCCTGCTGGAGAAGCCCACTGAGTGATTTGGTGCTAGGAAGCCTCCAGGTGATTCCTGGAGATTTCCCAAAATGCCTTTCAGGAGAGCACCCAGAATGCACCTGTGTATCCCAGGACACACCCTATGACCTAGGTGGACCGGGTCAAACAGGTGGAGAGTTAACAAAAAGAGTTTAACAAAAGTTAACAAAAAGATGTGAGAATGCCGCTAGAATCCAGTAGTACCCCCAAGACAAACTAAGCTCAGCCCTCCGTACATGAGATTTCGGTGCGCATGCAAACAAAATAAAGGGGGTGGGATTGTCAGCATGGAATGAAATTGACATGAGATGTAAAGAGAGACAGACACTGGAATGGGAAGCATAAAGCTTTAGAAACATTTCCCCCTTTAATACTTTAATGAACAAAGTTGAGTGGGGACCATTTTAGCACTTTCCAGAAGCCTACCATTGAAATGACATCTGAGCCACGTGGACTTTCTACAAACTGCCAAACTTTTGTTTGGGGTCAATCCATTTGGAGGACAGAGTGCAACCAGCACAGGACAGGTTTTTAAAAACTGTCAAGATCATGACCAATGTGCAGGATCAAATTAGAGAATCACAAAGAGAAAACCATGCAAATTTGCAAGGAAGGACAGGAAATTAGCATTGCTATGCAGCTGCACTAGGACATCCATGAAAATACCTCCACATTTTTTAAAAAATTTAGTGGCACAAGACTAAAAAAGCTCTCCCCCATACAAATTGCAGCCCTGTGCAAAACATGGTGGAGTTGCAGCCGACTTTGCATAGGCGCGCATGCACACACATACGTTGCCAATGTTCACAGCTTGCAACTCCAGTGTCAGTGGGTTCTACCATGCATTCTGAACACTCAGCATGTTTTCCCATATGATGAGACTATGTGACTTGTTTCCTCTTTTCCACAGTGGCCAATAACACAGCAGAGAATCCCCTAGTGCATGGCAATATGGAAAAGGGGGCTTCCCAGCTGCTTGTCGGTTTTTTAAAAAAATCTTGTCAATATCAATATTGGTTTTCCCCCTTTGCCAGTGTTCCTTATTGTTCCCTTTCATTCAACAAATGCTAAAATACCTGCACAAAACCTGAACCAGTGCTGTGACAGGGCAATTGCATAATTTTTTTAAAAAGCTTTGGACATCCCCCCACACACATCACAAGTGACGTTCCACCCTGATTTAGAAAAGTGCAGGGGTTTTAAAATTGTAGCTGCAAAATAAATACATTGGGGGGGAGAATGGTGCATAAGGAGGGCACAGAATTTGAAATCAAGATTAAAGGCTTACTGCTCTGAAAATCCGCAGTAAGATGTGCATGCATAATGGGCCTATGTCTCAGGCAGTGATGCTCTGTATTCTTGGTGCTTGGGGGTCAAGAGTAGGAGGGCTTCTGGAGTTTTGGCCCTGCTGGTGGACCTCCTGATGGCTCCTGGGTTTTGGCCAGAGTGTTGGACTGGATGGACCATTGGCCTGATCCAACATGACTTCTCTTATGTTCCTATGATAGCTTTCTAGTCATAAGGTTTTCAGTTTTCAGTGTGTCAAGCCATGCCAATTTTAAATCTCACATTATAATACAATACTCTGATGTTTACATAAATACATTACAGGCATTACCTTCATGAATACAAGCAAATGCCACTGAGAGACTAAATACTTCCAAACAAGCAAATTTATGCTGACATGGCACTCATAACTCTTTCAAACCCAAGACAGTCACTGCCCCTGGGGAACAATATCCCAGGGTTTGGGGGGGTTTTTAAGCACTATTTAAAGCATTCCAAACTCCAAAATATAAATAGAGAAGCTTAATTAAAAAGAATGTCCAGAAGGATATAATGAATAATTGGACAGCATGACTGGAATATTACAGGGTGCTTTGCTGTGTGGGATAAATGCGATGTCTGAAATACCCTCAAGAATGCTAAATCCCTTAACGCCACTGGTATGAGCTCTAGTATGAGAATCACTGGTGATCTGAAAGCTCTTGATACACCACAATAAACAGTACCACTAATAACCAGAGGTTTAGAATTCTTCACTACACTAAATCCCATACCAAACTTAGTAATCATGGAAAATGTGCTTATGGACATAATTTGCATACGGGAGTGGGGGCAGCAGTGGCTAAAAGATTTGTCCTCTGGTGAAGTGCAGGAAATCAAGGAGAGCTTTCTTGAGAGGTGCATGCACACAGAGGAACAATGACAGGGTGGAATGGAAAGCCCACTGGGAGCCTTATTCAGACCTGCTTGTTTTCTGCAATAGAAAACTATCCCCACAGTCAATTCTTTCTCTGCACCTACAACTAGCAAATCTAGACACCATCACAGAAAGAACAATGATGATTACAGTTTGAAACCTGTAACTTCCTGGCTAATAGTCAATATAGTGTGTTTGTGAGTACATATACAAGACAAACATTGTCTCAGTTGAGGTTTTTTTATTTTTTTTAATCATTGAGAGGTTTGCAGCATTCAACACAAGTGTTCCACAAATGCCAATAATGCACTTCCACAATCCTGTCCTAACCATGATTTCTGTTAAGTTGTAAATCCAATCTCATTTAATGTGTGTTTAGTGATTAGCAAGTCCCACAGCACTGAATGGGTTTCACTCCCAGGTACAGGAATGGGACCTAAAAGTTATTGTTACTTATAATGCCCATACTATGGGCCATGGTTTGTTCTATTGGAAGAAGTCTGACAGATGTATCAGGGTCTCGCTATTCACACAAAGACAGCTTAGTAAGCACAACACAAACTGATAGCAGGATCACGGTCCTTACAGGTAAATCCCCATTCCTGCTCCAGGATACACAATACAGCTTTATTACCATGGTCTCTCCGCAGACCCGCCATACTGGACTTTACTTCACTCACCTGCCTGCTCCTAGGTACCTGCTTGAGAACATTTAATGCTCACTGTCCCTAAACATCCAGCTGCACTCACAATCAGGGTATCCTTGAAGGGTAAAACAGGAGACTTTTCATCTTTCAAAGCATCCTTAAGGATGACATGGGAATTTTGCATTGTATCAAGAAACTAGGAGTGCACTGCTATATGGTATAAGTCATTCCAGAATAATGAACAGAGAGACTGCACAATGCTGAGTAAAAACCAGGTATATGAAAAGTGTTCATTAAAAGCAGAAGTGGGCTCAGTAGTCCCTATTGCTTACATCGCTCTCCTCAATTTCATCCTCACAACAACCCTGTGAGGTAGGCTGGGCTGACAGCATATGATTGGCCCAAGGTCACCCAGTGAGCTTCTGTAGTAGAATAGAGATTTGAATCCAGGTCTCCTAGATCCTATAACCACTGACTACACCACTGGCTCTTTTGATTTCAAATTTTCTATAATTCAGAAACTCCTTTGCAAACTAATATGTATGCTGAAGGAAACCCCACCATGGAAGAGGATTCTGGGATATGTTTGTAGGCACATATTAAGTTTCTACAGGACATTGGGTGGGCCTACCACGACTCAGTGTCCTCCCATCTGAACTGAGCCTGCAACCTTGAACACAGCCAAACCTCACCTGCAGCTGCACACTGCAGAGGTAGATGATAAACTTCCCGGAAAAGCCTGCCCACCCTCTACTCATATGCTTCAGTTTAAAAACCACTCTAAGGAAAAAAGTACTTTACTACCACATATCACCCCACATCGTGCCTGCAGAACTAATGCTTACCCCATAGTGTTGTTGATAAACTTCCATACCGGCTCATATTTCTCCACCCACCCACCACGCACCACCATCCCCTTCGGTGTCAGGGACCAGCTCTCCGCGTGCTGTATGGGAAGAGTAAAACAGGCTTTCTGCCTGCTTCCAAAACAAAAGGCAGAGAGTGAGAGGGACTGAACTCCATGCTACCTTGAGCTGAACAGGATGTCTCAGGGAGAAGCCTCCCAGGCCAACCTCTGGCCATGAGATCCTTAATTGGGGTCTCTAAGGGATTAAGCAGTGTGCCTTTTGCCACATTTTTTAAAAAACAACAACTGCATTATATTAGCATTTCTCAGGTTCCCTTGCTTCAAGCTAATCTATTTATTTACAACATTCTTATGCTGCCTTTCCACCCAATCAGGTCCCTGAGGAAGTGCACATAAAAAACATTAAAACATTTGAACAATTAAAAATGTTTAAAATTATAAAATAATTCAATAAAAACAGTGAAACAATACAAGAGGAGTGCCAACTACTGTTATGGGGACTATACCAAGCAAAACAAAAAAGTCTTCACCCACTGGCAGAGTACGCTAATAGGTAAAGGTAAAGGTAAAGGTTCCCTTGCTCGAAAGCCAGTCGAATCCGACTCTAGGGTTGCGGTGCTCATCTCCGTTTCAAAGCCGAAGAGCCAGCGCTGTCCGAAGACGTTTCCGTGGTCATGTGGCCGGCATGACTAAACACCAAGGTGCACGGAACGCTGTTACCTTCCCACCGAAGTGGTACCTATTTATCTACTTGCAATTTCTTGCTTTCGAACTGCTAGGTTGGCAGGAGCTGGAACTAGAGACGGGAGCTCACTCCGTCTTGCGGCACCCGGGTCTCGAACTGCTGAACTACTGACCTTCCACAGCCTGCAGTTCAGTGTCTTAACCACTTGAGCCACCGCAGCTCCTAATAGAGGGACAGACATATCGCCCTGGGGAGGTAGTTCCAAAGTTTTGGTACCATGCCTAAAAAAGCCCTTTCTTGGGTCACCACCCGTCTCACCTTAGGTGGTAACGGCAACCAAAGCAGGGCCTCCAAAGATGACTGGAGTGAAGAAGTAGGTTACTATGGGTGAAGGAGGTCCTTGGAACTGCCTGTCAAAGCCACACATCAAAGAGCATAAATACCTCTTTCTTTATTCTATTTGAAAACATTCCTAGGACCCTGAACTGCCTTCTCCTCCCCCTTTTGACTACTCAAGTGGCACACCAGAACACTCTACCTTGCCCCTCCCTCCTTTCACGCTTGGAAAAAGGAAAGAGTATTTTGACTTAGCTGCTTGCCGTATAATTGGGGCTAGAATCTGACCCCAGAGTGTGTTTGACCTTAGTGTGCTCAGTTATGCTGTACCATGACTGGTTTGTGTTCCTCCCTTCTCCTTTGGTTTATTCGGGGACCCTTGCCTTGGGAATAAGCCTTTCACATGGACCCACAATGGGCAGTTAGCTGTACCCATCTTTGCCTTCTCAAGCTCACTTTAACCTTTGGCTTCTCACAGCCCATTTTGAATGGGAGTAACTTCCACAGTGTATGAACACTTGGAGTGAATGGCTTTTGATGTGGGCTTCCAGTATGGGGTGTTATTACTGTGAACATTTCTTATGACTTGGTTAAGATTACTAATGCTCCAGCTCAGATATTTGTATTATTCCCCTCAGTTTATGTTTTAATGCTATCTGATTCTCAATGTTCCTTCCAAGCTTGCTGAAGCATCATGACACTTTGTCAAAAGATCCCTGTGATGTTGGGTTAGTGCCCAGATTGGGGTATTCTTTAAACTGAGTGCAGGACCTCAGCCAGAAGCTCCTTTAGAGTAGGAGTGAGAGGGAGCAGAAGGAGTGTTTTCTTCCTTTACACCCAGGCTATTCAGAGTGAATCTGGGTTCAGCATAGAAAGTGGGCTACCTTCACAGTGATGGTGTAAACATATCTTGACCCCGCACATGGTAACAAGAGTTCAGTTCATAGCAGCAAATGGCACATTAACTTCACAAAAGTCCCATGTCTAGAAGCAGTGTATTTCTGGATGCCAATTGCCAAGAAACAACAACAGAGGGAGGCCTCTGTGCCCCTTGTGAGCCTTTCAAGGCATGTGCTTAACTACTGCGGGAAAAAGAATGCTATACTTAAATGGACTACTGGTCTGAACCAGCACACTTGCTCTTACATTCTTATGAGTCAATAATGTTTGTTTTGGCTACAACCAGAAGTTACAACAATATACAACAACATACTGTCCCCATAGGTCATGGCTCAACAACAACGACAAAACCAAAGATCACCTTCTAAAGCTCCCTGCAATAGGTCAGTATACTGTTCTTATGTTCTTTTCCCCATCATCTCTGATTTTATGTGTTTCTACACTAGATGTCATGTTTGTGCATTTACATTATTAAAGGAATCTTGTTACTCAGATACGAACATCATCAGAATGACAGTATTCCAAGGCCCAGTCATTCGCAGGTCCATTCAAACTTCACAGATAATGCTGAATTCAGATGATACCTTCCCACACTGCAAGAAGCACTATGTTAAAAATAAGGAAAGTGATGCTTGGTTTTTCAGAATTATCTCTAGACAGATTTTATTTAGATTTTGCCATCTGCTTCACCCATTACCCCTCCCAGTTTGCCATTTGGACTGGAAAGGAGTCCCTGTGTGGTTCACAGGTTTCAGGTTCTTGACTTTGTCTGGAAATGCCATTCAACATAATTTTAGATACAGATTCAGCACACGCTACCAAACTGTAAAGACCAGGAGAAAATTGACATTGTGCCTATTCAACAAATGGCTCACTCTCCTGCATGCACTTTTGCTTAATACCAGATATAGGAGATGGTTACTCGGTGGTGAAAAAAGAGGCATTTTTTTCCTCAGTGTTGTAGATCTGACCTCTAGTATCTGCCAGAGATACTGAGGCCTAAATGCTATCTCTACTCAGGTTTCCTCAAGAACACACCCTTTCTTCATCTCAATCCCCAAACCTGAAAGGAGTGGTGTGCCTAGCTTACCTCCTCCAAAACATCCATAACCAGATGGACACAAGACCTTTCACAGGTTAGCCATGAAGAAGAGAAGAGATTGGATTTATACCCCGCCCTTCACTACCTGAAGGAGTCTCAGAGCGATTTACAATCTCCTTTCCCTTCCTCTCCTCACAACAGACACCCTGTGAAGTAGGTGGGACTGAGAGAGCTCTGAAAGACTGACCCAAGGTCACACCAGCAGCTGCATGTGGAAGAGTGGGGATTCAAACTCAGTTCTCCCAGATTAGAGTCCACACTCCTAACCACTACACTGCTCCTAACCACTGTCTCTCTTTCCAGAGCTTCATCTTAAGAAAAGAAACAATGGCCTTCTGGAAGTCCTTTCCCCAAATGCCAGATTATGTAGTTTTGGTTATTCAGTAGCAAGGGAAAGGAACTCTATAGGCATTCAAAGGTGCCCTTTTCTTTAATGTTGTTTCACATTCCAGGATTAAGCACACATATTTGAAATGATTCCCAAGACTTTAATTAGATCATACCTCTGTGCACATATCCTATTGTCAGCACTACTATTTCGTACCTGGAGAGAGAAAAATCCTCAACTCCTCACACAAGCGAGTGAGAGCACAGGTTATTACAGGGGTCATTTAATAGAAAAAGAGATGCGGGGGTTCATTAGCATACCTGCTATTAGCATAACTCATTAGCATATGCCACACCCCCTGACATCATCAGAAGTGTGCCAGAAAGGGAAGCAAAAAGGGGGGGAGGCATCTGCAAAAGCCTCCCCTTCCCTTCCCCAGCCGGCCTGCTAAGGTGGGGTGAGGGGGAAACGAAGAGAGAAGGGCTTTAAAGTTTAAACCCCTTCTCTCTAGAGTGGTGCCACAGGGGCGGCACGATCTTTCCACTGTATTCTATGGCCCCATCAGCCTGGGAAGCCAGGCATTTCATCCCCCTCGAATCTCTCTGCAAAAGCAGAGAGGCTCAGGGGGAAAGGAGGGCATGTCTGCCCGCCTCCCCTTCCCCTCTCCTGCCAACCCACCATGGTGGGCTGGCTGGAGACGGGAAGGGGAGGCAGGCAGCTGTGGGGCACCTGGAGAAGATCAGGCTGGAAAGCCAGGCATTTAATTCCCCCCCCCGGGGGGGGGGCTGGGCTCCTTAATCCGGCAGGAAATGACCCCTGGGTTATTACAACATCCAGCAGGGAAACAAGCATCATCTTTCACAGCCCTGCTGTCCAGGACTTAACCTGAGGCTGGTCTCAGCAGCGCTTAACCAGTGGAGCTTTCTTTTTCGGTTGCTGTTGTTGATGCCAGGGCTCAGCCTTTGAACCCATGAAACCACAGAACAGACAAGAGCCCCATTAAATACATGGACAGTGCTATTTCCGCACCACTAGTTCTGTGCACATAACCACAAAGGCACAGATATTTGTAAGAAAGGGCCTACACACATTGTCTTTCAAAATAAAACTGGAGATCAGTATATAGTTAAGTGTAAGGTACATTCAACCATATGTGTGTTGACTGTAACGCAAGAATGACTCAGTGCCCATCCAAAGAAAGATCATGAGCAGGCTTGCACACAGAAGCTGTCTACATATAACATTGTTATTGTTGTTCAGTGGCACAGTGCACTGAAATCAACACATGTGGAGAGGGAGTGGTCATATGCCACAGTGGCCCCACCCCCTCACCTACCCACTATGGCCCGCTCGCCAGCAGAGTCCGCACACATACAAAGTGCACGCACACAGGCACCCTTCCCATGACTGCAAGTTCTGCTTTTTTAAAAAACGCATCCCCAGTCACGGGGAGGAACTTCAGCATATAGGCTTAGTCCTAATGGCTTCTTCTTTTCTATCAGTGTTGATTCCAACACACCTAGTGTTAGGTGCAGATTATAGCTGTTTGCTCTAACGTGTGTACTGGACTGACTACCTTGTGTGACCACAGCACACGAGTCCTTAGGTGACAGTGTAGTAGGCAGAGTACATGACCTATAAGAAAGGTTTGGGGTCAGGAAAGTATCTCCAGCGATTCTGTATTTACCACTTCAGCGCTGCCTGTCTCTCTCTGGACCGAGGGCTAAAGAGATTCGCCGGCTGACAATCGCCCCCCTCTGACCTGGAAGCTTCTTTCTCTCAAGTCCTCCACTCCGGAATTGCTTGGGGGGGGGAGAGACTGCGGCCCCCATGGCCAGACGCAAAGCATCCTGCACATGCCCAGGGGCACTCTCTCGGCTATTGTTTATCTGAGGTCGGAGTGCCCGCATTTTTTAAAACAACAAAAACAACAGCTGTTTCATCCCCGGTCCGACTCATCCCCGCTCTGAGGCTCCAGCCCCGCACCGGTACCTGCCTTCCTGCTCTCGCCCCCGCTGCACCTGCAGCCGCCGCCGTCCGGCCCCCGCCCCCCCTCCCATTCCCATCCCACCCGGCGGGCCGCACCGTTAGCGATGAGCTTGGCCGAGAGCTGCTTGACGAGCTCGGGGATCCTCTCCCATTGGCACTCCGAGCGGCACCGCTCGATCTCGGTCTCCAGCCGCGAGCCCCCTTTCTTGGTAGCCATGGCGGGCTGAGACGGACGGACGGGGGTGGGGGGGTGGCGGCGGCGGCGGCAGCGGGTGCCTTTTCGGCGGCGGAACGAGCCGAGCTGCGGCCCCGGAACGGGAACCGGAGGGAAGGCGGCTCGCTGCAGCGCCACCTGCCGCCGGCCGGAGGAACGAGGCGGGGGCGGGAGCGTGGCTGCGCGGGCGGATGAGACGGGGGAGAGAGCGGCTCCTTGGCGGGAAAAGGGGGAATGGAATGGCGAAGGGGCAGAGGACATGGCAGTGCTCTCCCTCACTGCCCCCCCCCGCTGTTTCTGGACTTCTTTCCCCCTTCTTCCAGAAACCGCTTGATTATGTTTTGCATCGAGCCTGAGCTGGATTTAGGGCCTCAGATTATGAGGGGCCTTTAAATAAATACATTACTAAATTACCGGTTTGGGTAGGGCCGCTTAATCCGGCCGTGCACCAAAGTTGCACGTTTGAATATCCCTGGTATTTTTAGCCGATTCATTTGAATCCTTATTCTCCTGCATCATGTCGTACATTATGTGAATTGATTGCAAATTTAGCCGCTGTGCGGTTTTGGTTTTTTTTAAAGTCTAGAAACATGGAAACCAGTGGGAGGGGGAGGTAGCATAGGAGTTGTCTGGAAACCAGAACACGTGCATGTTCAAGCAAACCAGGTCCGTGAGACTCACACCCTCTGATTCTCAATTACTTCAAGTTGTGAAGAGGTTTTTCACTCAGACGGTGAAAAGGTTTCACAGGCCTCTCTCACCCTTTGAACAAGCTCTTGGGATTTCATATTTGTTATAGATGTTAACTATTTTAACACAATCCGAGACTAATATAACTAGTGAAGTGGCTCTGTATTTTTCTTCCTTAGAATGCTTTTCATCATGTGTTTCCCATATTGGGTGGTCTCTCCTATTTGTTTTTGCATAAAATGACACCATGGCCAAGATATACTCATTGCACCTGAAGAAGTGGGTTCTAAGCCACAGTCAAAAAAATTACACAGTAATTAAATTTTAGTAGTCTTTAAGATATCATGAGGCTCCTGTTTGCTCAAGGACTCTGGATTTCTTTCAGTGCCTCCCCTAGGGGGTAAATTCCTTGAACTCAGGAGGACTTTCATGTTAATTGTGCTGTGGCTGCTGCAGTCTAGTATGTGCAGTAGTAAAAGTCAGTTTAGTTTAGTGGGGGATGTACTTGTGAACAAACATGCTTGAATTTGCACAGTACAATAATCTTGTGCAGCCCCATCCTAGTCATGTTTACCTGGAAATAAACACTTCTATGGGATTTACTTCAATAAATTTATATGAGTGTAACTCTTCAGGATTACACTGTAAAGGTTCAGTCCTGTATGTACTTCCTTGGCAGGATCAGGATGTATATGTGGCAATGTATATAAGCTAGAGGGATGAACAGCATTACAATGGTCTTTTGCTTCTCAAAATTTACCATTTTCACACATTATGATAGAAAGCACCTTTGATCTTAAACATTACTGTATATGGTACATTGTTTCTGTATGTATTATTTTACTGTGTAATTTCTGCATTATTTGTCTTATGTTAATACTTATGCCTTGTTCCAGATTTCTGCTTGGTTTCAGATTTCCACAATCCTAAACCTATTACACTGCTTATTGGATGTTCCATCCTGTTGATTGCATTGATTTATACCATGTAATCTTCTTTGGGTGTCAGTGAGAAAAGCAGACTATAAATAATGTAAATCAAATTAAAACAGATTAATGAGAAATATACACTTTTGTGACTAGAGCCCACTTCTTTAGCTATGAGTGGATCCTTAACCCTGCAGTCATTTTATGTAGAAGGTTTGTGGGGGGAAGTCATTGTTAAGGGGATATGAAACAGGAAGAACAGGGTAAAATGTATTCAGGTGGGTAGTTGTGTTGGTCTGAAGTAGCAGAACGAAGTTTGAGTCCAGTAATTATGTAAAATTTTAAAGAATTACAATATTAATATTACATAATTGTATTTCATCCCATTATTCCTGCAGGTACACATTGATTTTCCCTAAGGGCTGCTGATCCCCTGCCCTCGGCTCTTGTTTCCCATTCCTGATGATGATGATTAGAATATAACAAGAAGCGGGGACCCACGATACTCGCGGGGGGGAGAAGGTGAGACTTCTCCCGCACCGACAGCAAGGCACGGGCCTGTCAATCCTTCTCCCCCCCCAACCCCCCAACACTGATGGTGAGGCCCACGTGGCTCCAAGCCGCCAGGCCCGCCAATCCTTCTTCCCCACCCCGCACCAGCAGCGAGCCATGCAGGCCTGCCAAGCCTTCTTGTCCCCCCCCCACCAGGCACTGGCGGCAAGGCCTGAGCAGTTCCCAGCTGCTGGGCCCACTGAGCCTCCCCCACCAATGGCCAGAACGTTCTCTGCATATGTGCAGGGAATGCTTTTATTTCTGGGGGGATTTAAATATCCCCCTTATATTTTTTTTCTGCACACCTGGGGACTGCTCCAAGTGTGCAGGAAAATCTCTCTGCCCCCCAAGTGCCCCCGATGTGCAGAGCAGTGAAAAATGTGAAGTCTTGCTGCCACTCCCCCAACACTGCTGTCCAGCGAGAGTGACAAGATTGTCATGAGATAGTGGGGACCAAGCTCGGGTATAAGCAAGTTCTTACATTAGTGTGAAAAAGTCCTTCCATCTGAAGCCATCTAAGATACTGGCCTGTATAGCCAAACTTGTTGCAGTGAGTTCTATAAATTCACTGTATGTTATGCTAGGGGGGGTTTCTTGGCAGAGCAGGGATTTAAACCTGGGTCTTCCAGATCCTAATTTGATTCTCCAACCATTAGTGGTGGGAAGTGCTATCAAATCACAGGCAACTTGTGGCAACCCTGTGGGTTTCCTAGGCAAGAGACTAACAGAGCTGGTTTGCCATGACCGTCCTTCACATAGCAACCTTCTATTTCCTTGGTGGTCTCCCATCCAAGTACTAACAAAGGCAGACCCTGCTTAGCTTCTGTGATCCAGCAGGCAGCGCTATCTCAATGGGTAGGGAGGTGGGGAGAGCAGCAAGGTTAGGGGGAGGGGGTGCCAAAGGCGGGGGGGTAGGTGGGAAGAGAGCAAGGGTGGGGGTGAGTGAATGCCCAGGATGGATCGGTAGTGGGGTGCCAGGGGTGGGGGGCAGATAGGGAGAGCTGTAAAGGTGGGGTTACTGGAGTGCCAAGGGCAGGGGGGGATAGGTGGGGAGAGCAGCAAGTTTGGAGGGGGTGAGTGGAATGCCAAGGGGAATGGGAGAAAGGAGTCACATAGGGGGTAGGTAGACAGATAAAAGGAACTGGAGGAAGGGAAAGGGTATCAGAGAAGGAGGGGTAGATTGACAAAGAAGGGATGCAGCAAAAGAGATGAGGGTAGGTTGACAGAAAAGGGGAGGGGGCAGATAGAGGAGGAAGAGGGAAGGAAGTAAAGGGGGAAGGGATGCAGTCTCTCCACAAGTTTATTGGGGTGGGGAGAAGGAGGAAGCTTGGGATTCAGTGGCTGAAGAGGAAGTGCCAACTTCTGGAGGAGCTATGGGATGTTTTGGAAACTGCAAGCTCTGAGGTCCCAACTGGGGAGTTTGGGGGGGGGTGCCCTATGGCCTGTTTAGGAAAGGAGAAACTTGTGGGGAGGGGGCATTCCCCCACCTTTGCTCCCCTCTCTCTTTGGGTGTCTAAGCACCTCCCGGCAGCTTTCCCTTTCTCTCCCCTCCCGTCCCCTCCAGCCGGCCCAGCCCACCTGACCTCTCATCAGGGCCTCACTTGATCCAGTGCTTGCCGTCCCTGCTGAGTGCACAGAGGAGCAGGCCCAGGCTAAGCGGCAGTGGTGGTGAGGGCTGCACCTAGGCCCACAGTGGAGAAAGAGGTGGTGGCGGGGAGAGCCTCAGGCACTGGCCAAGGGGATGGAATGCAGCCCGGCTTAGCTGAGATGCCTCCTTCCCTTGTGGAGTGAGGCAAAGGCCAGCGGGTGTCAGTCGGAGGAGGGGTGAAGCAAGTGGCGGCTCTGTCCTTCAGGTGGAGCATCGGCTGGTTATAGCTGCAGTGGTTGTCCTCGGGGCTGCAACTGCTTCTCCTGGCATTCCAAATGGCAGCGGCCTCCCTAAAGCTCTCCAGCACGTTCTCCTGGCTTGTCCTCTATGCAGGCGCAGTGAATGCTGTTCTACTTTTGGGGCGGTTTTAACCTCCCTCTTTTTTGAAGTTTTTAGATTTTTCCACACACTTGGGGAGTGGCCCATGTGTGCAGGAAAATCTCTGTGCCCTCAATGTGCAGATTTAGATATCTGCACAGAGGGGGCCTCTTGGCTATTAGTATATAGATATTAAAAAATCAGAATTGGGCAGCATCATGATATCACTTTTGAGGAAAACCCAGAAGTGACAATAGTCCCTCTAAGAATTGCTGGAAAGTCTGTGGTTTTACCATAGACTATCTGGTGACTCCTAGAGAGGTGTGATGTCACTTCTGGTTTTCCCCGGAAGTGATGTCAAGCTGTTGCTGACTGTGCCCTTCCTGATGTTCCTGCCCCCCCCTCCCATTCTCCCATTGATTGCTAGCCCATTCCTGGCAAGCCAGTTCCCTCACTTCCTGTAACCCCCTCCACAGATCTGCAAAGAGGAAGCAATGTACCCTAATACTGCAGTGAGTGGTTAGGATCCAGTGAACAAACTAGTGTAAAATTAGGGTTGTCAGCTCCAGGTTGGAAAATACTTGGGAGATTTGGGGGGTAGGTCTGGAGAGTGGAGGGACAACAGTGGGGTACAATGTCATAGAGTTGATCTCCCAAAGCAGCCATTTTCTCCAGGTGAACTGATATCTGTTGCCCGGAGATCAGTTGTAATAGTGAGAGATCTCCAGCCACCACCTGGAGGTTGGCAACACCATGTAAAATTACTTTATCTGTTACTTTCTAACCAAAGTAGCATGACCTTGTAGATGTCAAAAAAGGCAATATGTCAGGGAGGTCCAAGGCTGCAATTGCATTTTGGCCAAATTGGGTACAGAGGCAGTAGATTCCACATGGCATCACCCTCCTCCTGTGTCTTCTGCTTTGATGTGATCTTTTGGGGATGATAACCATCAAAGAGCATTGCACCATTTTCCTTGACTCAGCCCCCCCCCCAACACAGTTATTATCCTTGTGCCACTGAGGGGCTGTACTGGGGCTTTTTTACACGCACACACCCAAAAATATTATATGGCAGCAAAGCAGCAAACACAGGAGGAGGAGGAAGATGTGTGGATACTCCCAAAACAGTGGTACAATACAGAAGCCAAAACAGAGCAAAATATTCATGTGGAAGAAACCTGATATTCTCACCACTACACCACACTACTTACTGTTTCCCTAGCTTATAAGAAGAGAAGAAGATATTGGATTTATACCCCACCCACTACTCAAAGGAGTCTCAGAGCAGTTTTCAATCCCTTTCCCTTCCTCTCATCACAACAGACAAAATCCCTGTGAGGTCGGTGGGGCTGAGAGAGCTCTCTCAAGAACTGCCCTTGAGAGAACAGCTCTGAAAGAACTTATGACTGACCAAGGTCACTCCAGCAGCTGCATGTGGAGGACAGGGGAATCAAACCCGGTTCTCGCAGATTAGAGTCCACGCTCCTAACCACTACACCAAACTGGCTCTAGAACTCCCTCTAATCCCCACTACAATAAGAAATTTATTCCAGTATCCATCAGGATACATTTGATGTTATCAACATGTGCATGCAGTGAAAAATAAACAACTACGAATGTATGACATAGAAGATATGTTTCTAGGGTCAGATCCTGGTTTCCAAAATAAAATGAGAGCAAGGGAAAGGGCAGGAGTGGCCATTAGGGAGAGCTGCCCCGCAACCCACATGCAAAGGCTTCATTACCCACTTTTGAGTCCCAATCCACAGGTTGGGAAACATTGCCTTAAGGCACCACCAGACTCTCTTGTTCTGGAGGGAGGGGAGGTTCTATAGATGAAGCATTGCTATGCAGAGAACTCAGCAGGTATGATTCACTCCTATCTAAAGGCTCTGAGAATAAACCATCGAAGCTATATTAAAGTATTGCAAGTGCCCACCAGCTATGCTGTTCTTCACAAATGAACTATGATTCATCAACTGCTATCAGAGGCATTGTCTTAGTCCTACTGTATCACAACCTGTTCCTCTTGTGTATCCATTTTATGTGTATACGCATTATATCCGCAGACTTCACTTCCTGCAGTTGTTCTAACCCTAACCCTGTCACACAAGTAGGAGCATTGTCGGAACAGAATGGAACAGGAAATCTTTCTGCTGTGCAGGCAGACTAATGTGTCATGGGAGTGAGGTTTTCCTTTATGCTTCTCTTTAAAAACAGGAAATCAATATACATCCTTCCAAGGAAAAAATAAAAAAAGGATTTTAATGTAGCTCACTTCTGAAATACCTTTTCAGTGAACATACTTATACTTTTTTTTTAAAAAAAGGTATATGATAATACTCATGTCAAATGCCCTCCATCAACAAAAAAGCTGCTACAAAGTCTCTCCCACACCACTTTAAACAAATTAAAACTGGCATACATGGGGGAGAATTGTGTTTCAGCATTAGTTCTGTAATAGGTCATGACTGTTGTCAACCAATAGGTTACAATCAGGGCTTTTTTTGTAGAAAAAGCCCAGCAGGAACTCATTATCATAACAGGCCACACCCAACTGCAGAAACTCATTAGCATATTAGGCCACACCCCTGACACATAGCTCATTGGCATATTAGGCCACACCCCATATTACCAGAAATGCGGCCATCAAGCCACACCCACCTTTTGCTTCTTACTCTGTTTACCTTGTTTGTTGTCAAAACCCAGGGCTTTTTTGAAGAAGGAACTCCTTTGCATGTTAGGCCACACAGCCCTAATGTAGCCAGTCCTGATGAGTTTCTGCTGTTGTGGCCTATTATGATAATGAGTTCCTGCTGGGCATGGCCACCTCGGGAGCCAGCCGGAACTCCGTTCCTGTGTGTTCCTGCCCAAAAATAGCCCTGGTTACAATAGTACAAAGAAGTGACCTGATCTGGGTGGCCCCGGCTAGCCCAGTCTCATCAGATCTCAGAAGCTAAGCAGGACTGGCCCTGGTTAGTATGTGAATGGGAAACCACCAAGGAAGTCCAGGGTTGCTATGCAGAGGCAGGCAATGGCAAACCATCTCTGTTTATCTCTTGCCTTGAAATCCCTATGGGTTGCCATGTGTGAGAGCTTTTTGGCTGCAAAGATAAATCTGCTATGAGGCTGTTCTTATATTTACTTTAGAGGATTACTTGTTACTGGATAATTATACATAATAGAAGATAAGATTCTGAGACATTCTGGGACTGTTTGACCTTGGTTGCCAGGGTGAAAGGATACCAACCCCTGATGACTAAAAGTGAAAGTAACTGATCTGAAAACATTCTGGAGTACTTGCTTTGATTTTTTTGTTGTTGCCATGGTGAAAAAACACAAATTGCTGATAGCTAAAAGTTAAAGTATTTGATTTGAAAACAGTTTGTCTCTATTTCTGTCTTTTCGTATCTTGGTTCTTATGCTATAATGAGTTCCAGAAAGAATCTTGAGGGGGAAGGTTTGTCAGACCAACCTGTCACATCAGACATGATGCAGAAATTACTCAAACAAATGGGACACAAAATAGAGAGTAAAATAGACAACCTTGGAAACAAGAAAGAATGAATGAGAGTTTCAGGAAATCTAAATAAGAAATGAAAAATGTGGAAACACTTGAGGGAACAATAGGGCCTATTACTGACGAAGTTAAGCAAATCAATGATAAAATGGCTGCTGTAGGAAATAAAACAGAAGAGTTACGGACTTTGCGGAAGATTCTAAAGACTAAGATACAGCTGAAACCAGAGTCTTTTATGTTATGGAGTTTTGTTCCTATATTTGACTATGGCAATAAAAATGATATAGGCATAAAAATGAAAATGTCCGACAATACCTATAGTAGAAGAATGCCTGGAGAAAATGTTGGACTTGGCAGATATGGTTAAATATATAGTATTGGTTAGGGTTACTTTACTTTACTGCATGAAAAAGGTAAGGATGCATGAAAAAGGTAAGGATGGTTTGTGGTTTTTCTGAATAAGAAATTTTCTTAAGGGAAATTAAAAAGAGAGAGAGTTCTCCTTTCTCTATATAAGCAAGGAAAATTATGTAACCAAAATTATATTTGTTGTAAAGAAAATCGGAAGCCTTTTAGGTCCCCCTTCCTTTTTTTTTCTTTTCCCCCCTCTTTTTTCTTTTTTGCCTGTTTTTGTACTTTATGCTTTATTTCGTTAATGTTTGTGTGTGGTTTCAAAAGAAATTTGTATGTCTCACAGTTTTATTTCTCTAATAAAATTAAAATTTCCCTCTCAATAAAGAAATCCCTATGGGTTGCAATAAGTTGACTGTGCATTGAAGGCACTTTCCACCACTACGATATCATAGGCATCATCCACTAGGTCACAATGGGACATGAAAGTATCTCTTGCAGCTGTATATAAAACCTATTTTATTTGTAATGGGAATATAACAGTACATATATAACAAATATGTGTATTATGGACCACTTGAAAATGACTATAGTTATTTATTTAAAATGTTTACATGCTTGCCTTTCCCTAATAGCTCAGGAACCAAATGCTGTGATGTATAAGTTTCCTGCAAATCCTAAGAAGATATTATTGGTATAAGGGAAAGGACTCCAGAAGCACATATTTATCAAATAGATGATCCACAGATGGTGGGAGACAACAGACCTTGCACTCTTAGGAATGGACGAGTAATAATACATGATTCAGGGTATAAGTATACATCTCTACATACATACCCCCAACTCCTAACTCCTTCCCTATTTCTATAAACTCCAAGTTGCACTGGACATAGTATGTGAAGTGAGGACATGTACATAGTGCTAGTACCTCATGTAGCCCAATTTTCATTGTGGCAAGTCTGAACCAGTCTTATCTTGTTGTATGTTCCTAGTGTATACACAACAAAAGGTTAACCCCAAGACTGCTGTATCCTGGCAGGTTGTATTGATCCATTTAAAGTCTGCTATTTCTTGATGTGACAACGGGGTATTAAAATTTGCATTGCTATGACTGACTGTCATACCATCACTGAGTTACATCCCATGGCTCAGGACCCTCATATGGGTTGTGGAGCTGTATATCCTGGGACATGAGGCCCTACTTAGCCACTTTCCTTCTGCCTTTTGGAAGGCCCTGCTGCTAGTGTACTTGTGTAGAAAGCAAACATAAGAACATAAGAGAAGCCAACGTTGGATCAGGCCAATGGCACATCTAGTCCAACACTCTGTCACACAGTGGCCAAAAATACCAGGTACCATCAGGAGATCCAATAGTGGGGCCAGGACACTAGAACCCCTCTCACTGGAGTCCCCCCCAGGCATCAAGAATACAGAGCATCACTTGACCCAGAGTTCCTATCTATACCCTGTGGCTAATAGCCACTGATGGACTTCTGCTCCATATGCTTATCTAATTCCCCCTTGAAGCTGTCCATGCTTGTAGCTGCCACCACCTCCTGTGGCAGTGAATTCCATGTGTTAGTCACTCTTTGGGTGAAGGACTTCCTTTTATCTGTTCTAACCTGACCGCTCAACAATTTCATTGAGTGCCCACAAGTTCTTGTATTATGAGAAAGGGAGAAAAGTACTTCTTTCTCTACTTGCTCTATCTCATGCATAATCTTATAAACCTTGATCATGTCACCCCTCAGCCATCGTTTCTCCAAGCTAAAGAGCCCCAAGCACCTTAACCTTTTTTCACAGGGAAAGTGTTCCAACCCTTTTATCATTCTAGTTGCCCTTTTCTGTACTTTTCCCAATGCTATAATATCCTTTTTGTGGTGTAGTGACCAGCACTGTACACAGTACTCCAAATGAGGTCAATTCCCTTCCTCATAATCCCCAGCACAGAGTTGGCCTTTTTTATTGCAGTTGCACGCTGTCTAGACATTTTCATTGAGTTATCTACTATGACTCCAAGATCTCTCTCTTGGTCAGTCTCTGCCAGTTCGGACCTCATCAATGTATATTTATAGTTAGGATTTTTGGCTCCAATGTGCATCACTTTGCATTTGGCCACATTGAACCCCATTTGCCACGTTGACGCCCACTCACCCATCCTCGACAGATCCCTTTGGAATGCCTCACAATCCTCCCTGGTTCTCACTACCCTGAACAACTTCATGTCATCCACAAATTTAGCCACTTCACTGCTTACTCCCAACTCTAAATCATTAATGAACAAGTTAAAAAGCATCGGACTGAGTAATGATCCCTATGGTACCCCACTGCTTACTACCCTCCACTGAGAAAATTTCCCATTTATACTCATTCTCTGTTTCCTATTAATTAGAGCCAGTTTTTTATCCGCAAAAGGACTTGTCCTTTTATTCCATGACTATTGATCTTACTTAGGAGCCTTGGATGAGGAACTTTGTCAAAAGCTTTCTTTATCAAAATGCCTTCTGCTTCGTTTCACATGTACACTGAGAAGAGCAGCAGGACATTAAGGCACGGTCAGTCAGTGGTAGAGAGTATTCTTCATGGCTTCTATGACCCTTGGTTTGTTCCTCTGTATGGTGCTCAACTTGTGCTTTGTGTCCCTGTTTTTCTTGGTTTGCTGCCAACACCACTAGCCTTGATACAAGCAAGGTCATAGTTCTGGCTCCCCACCTTGTGGGAAGAGGAGGAGGAGAAAGAAGAAGAAGAGGAGGAGGAGGAAGAGGAGGAGGGAGAGGAATTGGTTTTGTACCCTGCTCTTTACTACCCAAAGGAATCTTGGAGTGGCTTACAATCGCCTTCCCTTCCTCCCCCCACAACAGACACCCTGTGAGGTAAGTGAGGCTGACTCTGAGAGAACTGTGACTGGTCCAAGATCACCCAGCTGGCTTCATGTGGAGGAGTGGGGAATCAAACTGGGTCTCCAGATTAGAGTCCACCGCTCTTAACCACTACACCAAGCTGGCTCTCAACATCACATAACTTATTGTCATCTAATTCACATGACTTATTGTCATGTGGTTGCAGCTCAGTGAGTCCCACCAATTTAGATGATACAATTAATGGAAGCAGCCATGCAAATACAATTAGTTCTCTTAACAGAAGATGTACGGCAAGCTGCTAAAACGACCATTTCTAACTGGCGTTGTACAAAGCCCTTCTGGGCATGAGTCCAGTTCCAAAGAAAACACATTTCAAATTGCAAATGGGAAAGAAAATTTAAAATACATTGCCACTCTATCTCACAGTTTTTTAAAAAAGATATGCATAATAAACACAACAGAAGGAAGGATACACAACACAGCTGACAAGGGACAGCTCCTCTAGTCAAGCAACCACAGTGTTTTCAATCTAAACTCGAATTTTCATTTTGCCCAAAGAGATGAGTATGGCAGTGGCATAGCAAAAACAAAGGATTGGCATGATATGGGGCTGGCTATAATCTACTAGCTTCCCACACGGAATAGACTTGCACGAGGTTTGGACCTAACCACAGTGGTTGTGTGACCAACAAAAGGAACTCTAAGAAAGGTTACAATCAAGAAGACAAAATATATTTATTTTTATTTATCCAATTTATATCCTGCCCTCCCCACCAAGGCAGGATCTACAAGCCAGTGGTCTTGGAAGTGGGTATAATGTAGTATTAGGCAGTCAGGGAACTAGAAATGCAGTTACACTAAAAGGAAAGTTGGAATACATAGCAAAGGGAAGCCATATGTGTTAGCAGAATCTGCTTGTCCCTGTGCTGAGTTGAAAGGGATTAGGGAGCCAGAATGTTATTTTAAAACCAACATAGTAATTTTACATCTTTTCCCAATAAGTTTGTGTGGTTTTATGACAAATGCGATTGTCAGTTCAATACAATGGAAATAGAAATGTGTGAGAGATCAAATACTCCATTTACAGTGCCATTCTAAGCAGAGTTACACCTTAAGTCACACCATTACAAGGAGACCACCAGTCAGCTCCATATACAGCCAGTCTGGGGGTCGGCTTTCTCCTTGACAAAATATTGGATGTCTGAAAAAAGATGTATTTACATTTCCAGTTATGCCTGAACACACTCACATAATGTCTGAGAGGCACAGATGGTTGTTCAGACAGAGTTCTTTTACATTCTGCAACAGAGTAGCAGTTCTTAAGGTTCAATTTGCGATTGCCCACCAAGTATGTAACATTATCATCAAATGCCCCCTCATCCCAAGACACAAGTAAAAAGTTAGGAGCTCAGTGTAATGACCTGTTAGCTGAAAGTGCTGATGGGCACTGATCTTCCTTGCATTCCCTTCTCCCCTGCAACCTGTTTGGGAAAGTTGATTCCCACCACACAGGATTCGGGGAGAGGGGTGTCAGTGGGCTGCAATATGGAAGGGAAAAGCAAATTCCCAGGGTTGGAAATGGTGAATGGAGGGATGGATGCCTACAATATAACAATGTTGAACATAAATTCAATATGACCCTTGAGCCCAATGGCCATCAGCCAACTCATAAGAACATAAGAGCCCTGTTGGGTCACACCACTGATCCATCTAGTACAGCAGCCTGTCTCAGCAGTGGCCACCTGTTATTCTGAAGGGTGAACAACAAGGCATAGAGGCTGAGACTGTCCCACGATGGCACTTGTTTTCAGAGGTTTACTGCCTTGGAGGCAGTACCATAGCTAATAGCCATTGATTAGGGTTGTTAACCTCCAGGTTGGGCCTGAGTATCTCTGGGAATTACAACCAATCTCCAGACTGCAAAAACCAGTTCCCTAGAGGAAATAGCTGCTTTGGAGGGTAGCTTCTATGGTATTATATCCTGCTATGGTCCCACCCCTCCCAAACCCTGCCCTCTCAAGGCTCCATCCACAAATCTCCAGGAATTTCCCAATCCAGAGCTGGCAACCCTACTGCTGATAGATTTGTCTTTTATGAATCTGTCTAACCTCATTAAAACCACTGGCCATCACTACATTCTCTGGCAGTGAATTCCACATTTTAATCATTTGTTGAGTAAAGAAGTATTTCGATTTGTCCATCCTGAATCTGCTGCCCATCAACTTCTATTGGCTGCCCTCAAATTCTAGTGGTTTGGGAGACGGAGAAAAAGTTCTCTCTGTCCACTTTACCTCGTGCATCTCTCTCTAATTAATTCTATTTTGGTCATGGACTCTCCTGAACATTCCACACGGTGCCAAAATCAGTTGGCTCAATGATCTGTCACTCAGAATGTGTCCCTAGCCACTGGCTGCGTTGCCTGAGTCCCACCCAGCCACCACTCAAGAGTACTTGCGTGCCATTGGCAGGATACTGGGTTTGCTCCTCTTCCCCGCCCACTCCTTCAGCTACTGTGCCCTCTCAGAATTTCTGGCAGATGGCTTTCTCTCTTGATGAAGACAATTGCTTCCTGTGTGAGACTAACTTTTCCCCTCAGTAGCTGTTGGCAGATATAACGAAATGGCAGTTACCTGTGTCTGTAAGATGGCTGCCATCTCTGTATTTAAAATGTTCCCACAGAAGGCTTGAGCTGTAGTTCCAGAGAGGGGCCTGCAGGGGTATCACTCACTAGGTTGAATGGGGCTTTCTCATTTGCTGGATGTTCCCAGCTGCCCCAAGGCCAAAAAGAGCGGGAAAACAGGGACTGTCCCAAGGCAGTCTTCGTCCCTGGGAGGCAGCAGAAATTCAGCCACTCCACAGTCGGCTAGACTGGGGAATGAATGGAAGTATCCCTGCTCTCTTGGGAAAGAGAGAGAGAGGCCAAAGCAGAGCCAGTCCAAGGAGAGATCCTATCCTGAGCCCACAACCTCCAGAGCTAGAAAGTGTTGTGTGCAGGGAAAGAGGATTGTGTTTAACCCCTGTTGGTTCATGGTGTGTGCTTACTCTTACAGTTGTGCCTTATTTATTTAGTGTTTGTGTGCTCCATAATTGTGCAAATAGTTAAATTAATTATTTTATTTGGCCTACTAATCTGTGTTGTGTTCTGACGACATAGTCTCCCCTGCTCTGCACAATACCAAAGGGAGGGGGTAGGCCAGGGAAGCAAGAAAAGGCCACACCCTTCGGTTGCCAACTTTCCAGGGATCCCCCAAAGACTGGGGACTCCATCTCCAAATAGGGAGATTCGGCCAGAAGGGTCTCACTGTCCCTCTAAAAAGGCAGTGACAATTCAGTGAGTCGTGGCAACAAACTTAAGGAGTGAAATACGTCCATGGGATGAGAGTGGGAGGTGAACAGCTGAGTTGTAAACTGGATCCTGTTTCGCCACAATAGGCAACCAAGCTTGGTTCAGCCAAAGAAAGAAACCCTTTGCAGGCCTTTGTGAGGAACTCATTGGGGTCAGTCCTTAGTAGGGTTGCCATCTCCAGGTAGGGAGTTTCCTGGAGATTTTCTGGTAGAGTCTATGGAAGCCAGGGTTTGCGGAGGGGAGAGGCCTCAGCTGAACAGAATGCCATAAAGCCCACCTTCCAAAGCTGTTATTTTCTCGGGGGGGGAGATCTGTTGTCTGGAGTTCATTTGTGATACCTGGTGATCTTCAGGCTCCTCCTGGAGGTTGGCTACCCTAGGCATCGCAGTCAGTGCTTCAGAGCAAGGTCTGCTAGATCCAGGTTCTTGCTGTAGAAGCTGAGTGGGTGATTTTGGACCAGTCACAGATTTTCAGCCTAACATACCTCACAGGGTTGTTGTGCAAATCAAAAGTCGGAGAGGAGAATGATGTAAGTTGCTTTGGTCCCCATTGCAAAGATAGACTATTTTTCCTCCTGGGAAACCATTGTTGCCAATCTCCAGGTGAGAGCTGGAGATCACTCAGAATTACAACTGCTCTCCAGATGGCAGAGATCAGTTCCTCTGGAGAACATGGTGGACTCTGTGTCCTTATACCCTGGTCAGATGGCCCCCCCCATGACAGTCAATGTGATGTGGCTGTCAGGGTTTCAGAGCACTGTAGAGGCTGCAGGTGGGTGGGTGGGGATGCAAAGCTGAAGAGTGAGGGGGAAATAAAGGTAGATTGTTGCTCGGCTTGGAAGGAGATAAGGTTGCCAACTCCAGGTGGGAAATCCCTGGAGATTTGAGGGATGGAACTTGGAGAGGTGAGGTCTAAGGAGGGGTAGGACCTCAGACAGGTACAATGCCATAGACTCCATCCTCTGAACTAGCCATTCCCTCCTGGGGAACCACTGTTGCCAATCTCCAAGTGAGGTGTAGAGATCACTCAGAATTACAACTGATCTGTGATGGCAGAAGTCAGTTGCAGGCAGGGGGTCAGATAATGGTACGTTGATGGTTAGCTGGGAAGGAGATGGAGTTGCCAACTCCAGGTTGGGAAATTCCTGGGGATTTGAGGGGTGGAGCTTTGAGAGAGTGGGGATTGAGGAGGGATTGGACCTCAGAGAGGTACAATGCCATAGATTCCACCCTCCAAACCAGCCATTTCCTCCTGAGTAACAATTGTTGCCAATCTCCAGGTGAGGGCTGGAGAGCACTCAAAATTACAACAGCTCTTCAGGTAGCAGAGATCAGTTCCTCTGGAGAAAATGGTGGACTCTGTGTCATTATACCCTTCTGAGGTCACCACAGCAAATTGATGCTGAGTGTCCAAGGCCTTGGTACTCTCCCAGAGCCTCTTTCTAGAGTTCATTGTATTTATTTCCACAATGGGCCTTATTCCTAGTGATTTTATAAACCTCAGACTATCATGTCCTCCCTTAATCATCTCCTTTAACAAAGAGTCCCAGATTCTTCAGCTGATCCTCAAAAGGAAGGTGCTCCAACCCCCCTAATCATCTTAGTAGATCTCTTCTGTACTTTTTCCAGCTCTGCAGTGTAGTTTTTGAGATATGGTGACTAGAACTGCACGGGGTATTTATTCCAAATGAGGGATCTATATAGTGATATTGTAATATCGGCTATTTTACCCTTTCCTAATAATCCCTAACATAGAGTTTTCCTTTTTCACTCCTGTGCACATTGGACTGACAGTTCCATTAAGCTATCCACGACAACCCCAAAAGTCTCTTTCTCTCTTTGTCTCAGCTACTGCAGACCATTAGCCTATACGTGAAGCTTGGATTTTTTGTTCCAATGTTCACTTACCTACACAGAACTTCATTTAGAAGAAGAAGAAGAGATTGGATTTATACTCTGCCCTACACTACCCAAAGGAGTCTCAGAGCAGTTTACAGTCCCTTCCTCTCCCCACAACAGACATAACATAGGTGGGGCTGAGAGAGATCTCTTGAGAACTGCCCTTGAGAGAACATCTCTGAAAGAACTTATGATTGATCCAAGGTCACACCAGCAGCTGCATGTGAACGAGAGGGGAATCAAACCCAGTTGTCCCAGATTAGAGTCTGCACTCTTAACCACTACACCAAACTGGCTCTCCAGTTATTGGCCATTTACTCAATGTGTGGAGATCCTCTTTGAGCTTTAAACTATCATCCTTGGTTTTCACCATCCGGAATAATATTGTGTCATCTGCAAACTGGGCCTCTACACTGCTTCATCCCTAGTTCCAGTTCATGTATGAACAAATTCAATAGCACTGGCCCCGATACTGATCCTTGTGGGACCCCACTGCTTACTTCCTCACATTGTGAGAACTGTCCATTTATTCCTACTCTCTGTTTCCTGTTGTTTAATCAATTTTTAATCCATACAGGGACCCATTCTCTTATTCCCTGACTAATAAGCTTACTTAGGAGTCTTTGGTGAAGTGCCTTATCAACAGCCTTTTGAAAGTCCAGGTATATAATATCTACCAGGTCACTGTTACCTACATATTTGTCCACTTTCTCAACCCAAATGGTTGGTGAGGCAGGACTTCCCTTTGCAGAAGTCATGTTGGTTTTCCCTCAGCAGACTTTGTTCCTTTTTGTGCTTTTTGTGTTCCTTTGATTACAGTTTCTACTGTTTTGCCTGTGGCAGATGTTAGGCTAACTGCTCTGTAATTTCCTGGTTTCCTTCTGGATCCCTTTCTACAAATCAGTGTAACATTTGCTACTTTCTGGTCTTCAAGCTGGCTTGAAACTCAAAATAAAATTTAAAAAAACTAAGATCATGGCATTTGGCCCCATCACTCCTTGGCAAATAGAAGGGGAAGTCATGGAAGCAGTGACAGACTTCACGTTCCTGGGATTCAAGATCACTGCAGACGGTGACTGCAGCCATTAAATTAAAAGATCCCTGCTCCTTAGGAGGAAAGTGATGGCAAATCTAGACAACATAATAAAAAGTAAAAATATCACCCTGCCAACAAAAGTCCGTATGGTCAAAGCAATGGTATTCCCAGTAGTAATGTATGGCTGCAAGAGCTGGACCATAAGAAAGGCTGAGCACCAAAGAATAGATGCTTTTGAATTATGGTGCTGGAGAAGACTCTTGAGAGTTCCTTGGATTGCTAGGAGATCAAATCAGTCCATCCTAAAAGAAATCAACCTTGACTGTCCCCTGGAAGGCCAGATATTGAAGCTGAAGCTCAAATACTTTGGCCGCCAAATGAGAAGGGATCGGTCAAAGAAGAAGGGGACAGCAAAGGATGAGAAGGTTAGACAGTGTTATTGATGGAACGAACATGAAGTTAAGCAAACTCCGGAGGACGATGGAAGAGAGGGGGGCCTGGCGTGATGTGGTCCATGGGGTCGTGAGGAGTCGGAGTCAACTGTGTGATTGAATAATAACAGTCTTTTGATACAGTGGTTGATTTTAGTGACAAGTTAAATATATTGATTGGTACATCAGCATTCTCACATTTGAGTTCTCTAAGAACGCCCAAGCATTGGCCATTAGGACCTGGAGACTTATTGGTTTTTAATTAGCTCCACACTCCAGCCAAAAGAGGGAGTCCAGAACCTACTTTTGAAATATGCTTGTCTGTTTTCTATGGATACCTTTTGGTTTGTGGATGCTAAGGATGTGGACAAGATCCTTGGAGAGGTGAGAACAACACCACCTGTGTTCTCAATCCTTGCCCTTCCTCAGGCCCGTAGCCAGGATTTTGTAATTCAGGGGGCCTTTCAATAAATCAGGGGGCACTGACATCACAAAATAAAAAATAAAATTTAAATTAAAAAAAACTCACTTTTGCAGCATTCACACTCTGCTTGCCTACATGGGGAAGCAAGCCACACTTGAGGAAGGAGCGGTGGTGGGGAGTCCTCTGGGCAGTCCAGAGAGCTGGGGGACCTGAGGACTGGATGTTAGTCAGGGGGCCTTGGCAGTAAGTAAGGGGGCCAGGCCCCCAAATGCCCCACTGTAGCTACAGGCCTGCCCTTCCTGTCTGAAATAGGCTTCCAGAGGGGGACTAGCTGAGTGGGTAAGGAGAGTGGTAAATGCTTCCATGGGAGCGGGAGTTGTACCACTCATACCCAAGGAGGCAGTGATTAGACCTGTTTTGAAAAACCCTCCCCGTGCCCTACTATGTTGTAAAAGTTGTGGCCATCTCCAGTCTTCCATTCTTCAGCAAGATGCTAAGGCAGGTTGTTGGTTCTCAGCTCCAGGGTTCTTGGAAGAGACTGATTTTCTGGACCCATTTCAGTCTGGTTTCTGTCCAGGTTTTGGAACAGAGACAGCTTTGGTTGCCTTGGTTGATGACCTCTATTGAGAACTAGACAGGGGGGATGTGACCCTGCTAGTTCTGCCGAATCTCTCAGCAGCTTTTGATACTATACCCATAGTATCTTCCTGAGCCACCTCTCAGCACTGGAATTAAGGGGCACCATGCACTAAGAAGGGTGGTCTGGGTCCTATTTGGGGGGTTGGTCTCAGAACATAGTGCTGGGGAACTCCTGCTCAGCACCATGGCTGCTGATCTCAGGGGTGCCAAAAGGTTCCATCTTATCCCCCATGTCATATAATATCTGTATGGAGCCACTGGAGGAGGCCATGAGGAGTTACAGGCTGCAATGTCTCCAATATATGAATACCCAGCTCAGCATTTCTTTCCCACCTAATTCCAAGGATGCTGTTGATGTTGTGAACTGGTGCTTGGAGTCACTAATGGGCTGAGTGAGGGTGAACAAGCTGAAACTTAATCCTGACAAGACAGAGGTTCTTTGGGTTAGTAGAAAGGCAGACCAGGGACTTCAGATCTCTCCTGTTTTGGATGGGGTTATACTCCCCTTGAAAAGCTAAGTTCATAGTTTGGGAGTACAGCTTGACACAGCAGTAACCTTTGAAAACCAGGTGGCTGGGGTGGCTTGGAGTACATTTGGTCAGCTTTGATTGGTCCATCAGCTGTGCCCATTCCTTCTTCTGTCAGATCTAGCCACAGTGATGTGTGCCTTTGGTACATCTACACTGGACTATTGCAATGTGCTCTACCTGAGCTACCCTTAAAGAGTGTTTGGAAGATGCAGCTTGTGCAGACTGCTGAAGCTAGACTACTGGTCAGGGCCAGCTACTGGGAGCATTTGACCCTAGTACTACTGCAATTACACTGGCTACCAGTCTGCTCCCAAACCAAATTCAAGGTGTGTTTTTTTTACTTTTAGAATCCTACATGGCTTGTGACCAGGGTATCTGAAGGACCATCTTCTCTCATCTGTTCCTGCCCAGGAATTAAGATTGCAGGGAGAGGCCCTCCTAACTGTCTCACCAATCAAAGAGGTTCATCTGGTGGGCACATGAGAGGGGGCATTTTTGATGGCAGACCAATGATAATGGAACCACCTCCCCAAGAAGATTTGCCTGGCCCTTTAAGGCCAGGGACTTTATCCTCAGGGTGGAATGAGCTATATAAAGCAATACTTCTTCACTGATTATTGCAAATGGGGAGAAGGAGCTGCCTAAATGACCTTCAAGATTTGTAGATGGGGGAGCCATTAAGAATCACTGCCTCTGTGTGAGAAAAATGTATTTAGAAACTTTCTGTGCTCTCTTCTGAGATCCCACCTAAGACTACTTAAAAAACAAAAACATAAGTTAATTAAACTCCAGCACTAAAAACTGCAGTCCGGGGATTAAAAACACTGAGCAGAGTACTTTCTGTGGCGACACAGAGAATAGGGCTTAAGAAAAAGAACACAGAGAGCGATTCAACTGTGAAATTCACTGTCCGAGGATGCAGTGACAGCCACAGAAATAAACAGCTTTAAAAGGGAATTAGATTCATGGAGGATAGGTCTATCAGTGGTTACTAGCTGTGGTGATTGAGAGGAACCTCCAGATTCAGAGGCACTAAACCCAAAGAGTGATTAACACATGGAATTCACTGCCACAGGAGGTGGCGGCAGCTACAAGCATGGACATATGGAGCAGAAGTCCATCAGTGGCTATTAGCCACAAGATATAGATAGGAATTCTCAGTCTGGAGCAAGTGATGTTCTGTATTCTTGGTGCTGGGGGGGCAACAGTGTGAGGGCTTCTAGTGTCCTGGCCCCACTGCTGGACCTCCTGATGGCACCTGGTATTTTTGGCTACTGTGTGACAGAGTGTTGGACTAGAAGGGCCATTGGCCTGATCCAGCATTGGCTTATCTTATGTTCTTATGTCCTCTGAATCCCGGAGCCGGGAGGCAACATCAGGGGAAGGTTGTGGCTCTAGCCTTGTCATGGGCCCTCTAAGAGGAACTGGTTGACCACTGTATGAAACAGGATGCTGGACCAGATGGACCACTGGTCTAACCCAGCAGGGCTCTTCTTGTCTTCTTGTATCTCAACAGTGGGTGAAGAGGTGGCCCTTCAAATACCCCAGCCCCAAGCCATTTAAGGCTTTAAAAGGAAGAACTAGCACTCTGAATTGCATCCAGAAACAGATGGGCAGCCAGTGCAGATCTTTCAGCAGCAGGGTGATAACAACCCCTGTACCCATCCCTGACAATAATTAGGTTGCCTTGTTTAGGACCAGCTGAAGTGCCTGAACCATCTTCAGAGACAGCCGCACATTAATTAAACCTTGGTGTTATCAGAACATGGATTTCCATGATCAGATCTCGCTTCAAAAATGAACCTACATCTAAAAGATTCTTTTGCTTATGAGAGATTTCTATACAACACCTTATTGACCTCTGCAAACTTTTCACTACTGTTTGTGGCATCATGTGTGGAAGAGTTATGGTTCTTTAGATCAATTCCATACAGAAAGGCAATACAATAAAGAAAAGCTACAGCATTAGGAATGCACAGGAGATGGGCAATTTAATCCTGTGGATATTTATTTGGAATTAGTCCTATTGACTTAAATTGGATTTAGGAGTAGGAATGTAGAGGATTGGCACCTTAGTTAATTTATCAGCCAAAGGTGTAGAGGAATAGTAGGTTCATAAAAATTGTAGAATACATCAATATATCACAATACCTAGATGTCCAAACAGCTATAAAGCATTTAGGAGGGCAGAATTTGAAGGAGACAAACAGCAGACAGGACAGGGGACTTCACTATCCCTCTGCAATCCACTTTCCCCACTCGCAATAAACACCTAGGGGAAGCGCTAGAGCTGCAATATTCAGTGGATTGGGAGCCACATGTGGTTCTTTGATTTACCACCAGTGTCTCTTCTAAGCTCCATTCCCCAGTGGGCATGTTCCATGAAAATGGGCAAAGTCATTGCCCAGTAGGGCTTGTAGCCAGCAGGCTGTTCCCACCTTAAAAGAAGTGCTGCCAGAGGGACTGGAGGGTAAGCAAGCTGCAAAGCTCCTTGAGCTGTGGGCCTCACGCCAGGGATGGAAGAAGAGGGCCCATCCTCTCCAGCAACCCCCCTCCCTTGCAACTTCTGCGCTCTGATCCCAGCACTTATACAAGTTGTTGGGAAGAGCACAAACTGGACACAGATGGCTACCCCTTGAGAAAAGAGCAAGCTGACCACTGTATGAGTGTGTGTGCGCTTTCACTCCCCTTCCTCCGAGACCAGCTTGCTCTCCTCTAGGCACCTTGGCAACCTCATTCTCTTGTCTAATCTACTGTGCCTCATGTTGAGGAGAGTGACAAGGCAGAAAAGGAAGCCCTTCCCCTCATTCCATGTACACTAGGGCTGGATGACATTCCGCAGTGGTAGCAAGGCACAACTCTACATGTTCAGAGGTACTCTGGTAATTTAAAAAGTTATAGTTATATATTTAATATTAGAAGAAAAGTTGGTTTCATACCCTACCCTTCATTACCCAAAAGAGTCTTGGAGCAGCATACAATCTCCTTTCCCTTCCCCTCCCCACAACAGACACTATGTGAGGTAGGTGGGGCTGAGAGAGCGCTAAGAGAACTGTGACTGACCCAAGGTCACCCAGCTGTCTGTGTTTGGAGGAGTGGGAAATTAAACCCAGTTCTCCAGATTAGAGTCTGCTGCTTTTAACCACTACACTCCTTATATGTTATATTATTGTATGTGCATGTTTGGTGGGGTGGTGCATAGAGCATACAATAGTCATGTTTCCCTTTTGGTTGACGGGAAATGCAAACATGGCTTGTCATGAACCACAGAAGATGGAGGAAGGGGAATACCCTCCCCATGCAGCTTTGCACCTATTCAGCAAACTTCAGTTTCCAAACATGGGTCTTTACTCAACACCTCTGGTCCTTAAGATAATAAAGTAGACAAATATTTTGAAAAAGTATACTTTAAAGATCAATACCGGAGAGTGCAGGCGTGGCAAGACATACGCGTTTTGGCGCGGTGGTGATTTTTTGATCTTTAAAGGGGTCCTTTGTCCATTAAAAGGACCCCCTGCCGTCCCGTGAAGGGATGGACAGTAGCAAGGGGCTTGATCCGTAATCCTGTGTGAGTTGCAACTCGCGGGGTGAACTGGATCGCCCCCGACGCGGGATCGAAGTCCGGGCTCAGTTTGTCTGAGCAAAGCCAATGCTCCTGCACCGGAAGAGGGGGAAGAGAAACCTTGCAGACTGAGCGCTTCTGTGAGTATCCGTGGAATAAACTAAGTGGGTTAAAAGGGCGATTTAACATAATTAGCCCCAAGAAGTAGCATAAGAGGGGAGGGCTCTCCCCCCTTGAAGAACAACTGGCTAGTAAGCGGGAATTAATGAGCTTGGCGATGCGAGAGCGGAAAGTGAAACACCATCCGGAATGAACGGGAGCCATGGAAGCTGAACAAGATGTGAGCTGGCTATAAAGTTATCTAGACTGGCTGTTAATGGTTGGTAAAGGGAATTTGGGTTTTACCCTAAGCTTGATTTGAAACCCGAAGAACTGGAAGGCAGCGGCATAAACAGTGTGGGACTAAGGGTGAAACGTTCAGCAAGAGAACTGTCTGGTGAAATTAAAGCGTTTTAAGAAGAAGGAGGTGGCGGGAGACCCCTTTGCAGTGCGCTCAAATTTTCACCCTAACAGGGGTAGGGCAAAAGAAATGAGGAAGGGGAGGCCCACTTCATCACACGCTAATTTTTAGCCCTCCAGGGCCAGGGTGGAAGAGCAAGAGGGAGAGACAGAGAGTGTTACAGCGTCCTCAATTTTTGCTGCAATCATTAATGACTACTGAAGTTGGAGAGACAGACTGAGCTCAAGCAGAAATGTAAAATCCCATTGGTGAAATAACTCTAATTACTAATAATAAGGTGTTTGATTATTGATTGACTGTGTGTTTGACTTCTCTGGGTTCTTGGATTAGAGGTTGGCTATAGGGGGAATCTTTGGGAATAAAGGAGGGGGAAGGTCGGGAGGACAGGTAGTCTGGGAGAACTGCCAACGGAACGATTGTTTGGTAAACATTTGGGGAGATAGTCGAAGCAGTTTCTGGGGATCTTGCCAGGGAATGAGATAGCCTAAACATTGTTGGTTTTTATAAGCTGTTGAAGCTATTAGAGATAGAAGGTCTGGGAAGGGAGCCAAGAGAAATGTGCTGTTCCCAAACATCGGATAAGGGCTGGGCATAAACAAAAGGGAAAACATAAATATGGTGGGGAATTTGAATATACTCTGTGCATGTTAAGGTTGGGATTTTGAATTTGCGGTTAGTCGGTTAAAAATGTCCAGTACAGGAGGAAGAAAACAGTCATTGGTCTCATCAGGGGGCCCAAGCTCCGCAGCAGGAAAGTTGGGGAACTCAGGTCAAAAAGAACCCCAAAAAGAAATGCAAGCTTTGGTGCAAGCTACTATTTTAAGCACAATCAATGACGTTATAGAACCAATCAAAGTTAGCATGGAAGAAATCCAAAATTCAGTTCCACAAGCAATAGCACCCGTCAATCAAGCTATTCAGGAAGTAAGATATATGATCCCCCAGGCGGCAGTTCTGATACAAAATGCTATGAAGGATATTACTGAACAGTTTACCCAGAGTTTGCAGTTGCTGCAAAAACAGATAGCTGATAATACCACGAAAATTGTGGCATTAAGCACTACAGTAGAGGAAGTTGAGACGAAGACAAGACAGGTGGAAAGGAAGAGAAAATGAAGAGAAGCAATCGTTGTTAGAGTAAGATGTGATGAGATTGCAGGTGGAGAGAGCTGCATTTGTCTTAAGGTTTCAGAATATTCCAGAGGAGAAGGAGGATTTGACCTTAAAAATGGCGGAATTGCTGGCAAATCATTTACAGCTTGAAGATATAAGTGAAGTGACAAAAGAGATAGATGTGGCTTTCAGGATGAATTCGGCTTATGCAAGAAGACTTAAGGTACCCAGGGAAGTTCAGGTACAGTTCCATAAACGAGCAGTCAGGGATAAGATATTGAGAGAGGTAAATGCCTCACCACTGAAGATGGGACAAGAAGAAATTAAGGTGCTGAAAGAGATCCCCTGGAGAGTGAGAGAGAAAAGAAGGGGGTATTCAGAATTAACAGCGCTTCTGAGAGCCAATAATATTACTTACAGGTGGATTTTGCCAGAAGGGGTCTTTTTCAACTTTGAAGGGAAGAGATTTAGAATTACTTCAGTTTTTAAAGCAAAAGACTTCCTAGAGACCTATGGGGAAGAGCTGTTGGACGACCCAGAAGAAAGAGAGGAGAGAGAAGAGGGAGAGGTTGAAAGGGAACTGGAACCTCAAGCTCAAGGAGCAACAGCGTCAGCTCCACTTGCTAGACCACAAAGATTAAGAAGATTCAGATTGAGATCTCCGATCGTTACGAGACAAAAAACAAAGGGCGAAAAGGACCACAAACAGACACAGAAGTTGGATGGATAAAAAGAAGTTTATATCGGTTAACGTGAATGGCTTAAATGGACCCCAGAAAAGAAGAAGAATATTTCATCAATTGAAGAAACATAATGTGGATATAATGTGTATGCAAGAAACTCATATTAGAAAAAATGATGAAAAATACTTGAATTATAAGGGATTAGGCAAAGTATTTGTGGCAATGGATAAGGAGAAGAAGAAATGTGGAGTAGCTACCTATATTAAAGAATATTTGCAACCAGAATTTGTACTTGCCTGAGAGGATGGAAGAATACTGATGGTGGCAATCCAGAGACAAAATAAGAGGGTATTGATTGTGAATATTTATGCCCCGAATCAAAATCAGGAAAAGTTTTATACAAAGCTGTTAAATCTGATAGCTAAACAGGACTTCCAAGAGATTTGTCTGATTGGTGACTTTAATGCGGTGTTCGACAACAAACAGGATCGAAAAATGAATACCCAGAAAAAGAAGATAAAGGGCAATGAATTTGTTAATTCACTTTTGCAGATTATAGAGGAATGGCGATTAGTGGATGCATGGAGAATAAGAAATCCCAAAAAGCAACAATATACATATTACTCGGCGAGACATGATTCTTGGTCTAGACTGGACATGTGTTGGATGTCACCCTCATTGGTAAGCGAATTACAGGAAGCAGAGATTGAGGCAGGTACATATGCTGATCACAATCCCATAACTGTGGAATTACAGGGAGCAAACCCTAAGGGTAGATGGACATTAAACCCTTTCCTATTGAAGGATAGTAAGGTGGTGAGAAGCTTACAAGCAGAATTTACTTTTTTTTCCAAAGAAAATCTTAGTCCAGGCATCCCGAGGCGAATTGTGTGGGATGCGTTTAAGGCTTTCGCTAGAGGCCTTTTAATAAAGGAAGCGGCAAGAAAAAACAGGAAAAGAAATGAGGAATATTTCAATCTGAAGAAAGAAATATTGGAGCAAGAGAAGTAAGAAATGGAGACCGGAGGTGGCCTGGATAGAAGAGCCAAGATTAAACTTCTTATGCACAGGATGAATTGTTTATTGATGGCAGAGCTAGCAAGGAAAATGAGCTATGCTAAACAAAATTACTTTGAGAATGCCAATAAACCAACTAGATGGTTGGCCTATCAAATAAGAAAGCAGTCTGAAAGGACATTGATAAAGTCATTGAAAGACAAAAATGGGGTGGAATGAAATGGAATTCAAGATCTGAAGAAGATTGTAGAAGATTTTTACAAAGACTTATATGCAAGAGAGAAAAAATATTTCACTACCTGCAAGAACGTACTGTCCAAAAGTTCTCAGAGGGGGACCAGAAGATTTTAAATCAATCAATTACAATGATGGAAATTGTGGAAGCTCTTAAAAGACAGAATAAAGGTAAAGCACCTGGGACAGATGGTTTGCCAGTGGAGTTCTACGTGACTTTTGAAGAAATATTGCTCCCACAGCTACATCAAGTCTATAAGAAAACTTGGGAAGGAGAAGAAGTGCCTGATACATGGAGGGAAGCCTTGATCTCGTTAATACATAAGCAAGATACAGAAGGGAGTGATATCAAGAATTATAGACCAATCTCCTTATTAAATGTGGATTATAAGATTTTTGCCTCTATCATGGCGGAGAGGTTGAAATGTTTTCTGGCAAAGATGATTCATAGAGACCAATCTGGAATTTTTGCCGAAAAGACAAATAAAACGTAATGTAAGGCGGTTACTGAATGTGTTGGAATACTATGAAGCACAGAAAAAGAAATGGCGATGATTTTTATAGATGCAGAGAAGGCCTTTGACAATCTGAACTGGATGTTTATAATAGAAACATTTAAGAAGGTGAAAGCGGGAGAGAAATCTATCCAAATAATCCAAGCCATTTACTCAAAGCAAAGAGCAGCAGTTATAGTTAATGGGGAATGGACTGATCAATTTCAGATACAGAAGGGCATGAGACAAGGTTGCCCCTTATCACTGTTATTATACATCTTTGCTTTAGAGGTGGTAACAGAAGAGATAAGACAGAGTCCAGAAGTGAAGGGCCTGAAGATGCAAGAACAATATAAATTATTGGCATACGCGGACGATCTTGCATTTATATTGGAGGAACCCAGATTATCAATTGCGGAGTTGAAAGACTATGGACAAGTGGCAGGATTAAAGATTAATCTGGCCAAGACAAAAATTTTAACTAAAAATATGACTTTGGAACAGAGAGAGTGTTTACAAGAAGAATCGGGATATAAACTTTGCACAAAGGTAAAATATTTAGGAATTAAACTGACAAATAGGTGTAGCTCGTTACAGGAAGATAATTATAAAGAATTATTGAGAACAACGAAACAAGACTTGGAAAAATGGAAGAATTTAAAGCTTTCGCTAATGGGAAAAATTGCTCTGATAAAGATGAATATTTTACCAAGGTGGATCTTTTTATTTCAAAAGATTCCTGTTTTGAAGAATTTGGCAATTCTGAAAGAGTTGGAGCAAATTACTATCAAATTTGTTTGGCAGGGGAAAAGAGCAAGAATTAGGCTTAAAGCACTACAAGACTCGAAAGAAAGAAGAGGGTTTGGTTTACCCAACTGGTTACTCTATTACAGAGCTGGAGCTTTGGCATAGATCAAGGAATGGATAATGTTGGAAGATAGAAGACTCTTAAAACTGGAAGGTCATGATCTTTTGGAAGGATGGCACGCCTTTCTGTGGGATGAGAAAGTGGCAGCTCGTAAATATTTTAGACAATACTGGATACGAGATGCACTCTGTAGAGTTTGGGAGACTATCTGGAGGAGGTGGTTCACCAAAACCTCGAGACTGGTAGCTCCCTTAGAAGCAGTGACTTTACCTAGGTTGTATTGCGAAAATCCCCCACAGAGATACCTGATATTACAAATGCAAAGGGGGAGTTGGAATTGGATGAAGATATTAGTTGGCGGCACAAGGTGCAGATTCAATCAAGGTACAAGAGAGATAAGAAAATAGGGTTTGAGAAGACATTAACAGATCTAGAGAAAATACTTTATGAACCAGAAGAGAAGTTTCTTAAAAAAATGTATTCACTGCTGTTGGCTGATTATATGGTAGACGAAATGGGGAAAAGTAATATGATTCAATGGGCGCAGAATTTTGGTTATAATGTCGAGTTGGATCGGTGGGACCAGATATGGAAAATAAATGTGAAGGTAACCAGGGCAGTCCCATATAGAGAAAATATGTATAAAATGTTTTATAGACGGTATATTACACCGGATAAGCTGGCAAAATATGATGAGAAATGTTCCAATAAGTGTTGGAAATGTAATGCTAAGACAGGTTCATTGTATCATATGTGGTGGACATGTGAGGTGACAAAAAAGTATTAGATATGGGTACATAGAATGACGCAGAAAATTATAAAAGGCACTCTTTTGTTTAAACCAGAGGTGTTATTGCTGGGTATACTTCCAAAAGATGTACGGAGAGAAGACAGATACTTGATAATATATATAATGACTGCGGCTAGGATTTTGTATGCGAAATATTGGCGATCCACGGCGGTACCAACTAAACAAGAGCTGATTGAGAAGATAATGGAGGCAGCAGAAATGGATAAACTGATTTTGATGATGAAAGGACATGATGAATCTGCCTTTTTAAACATGTGGCAACGGTTTTATGAGTGGCATGATCAGAGAGGGAAGGATGGAAAGAAATAATAAGTATCAAGTATTATTAATTCCGAATGCTTTATTATGTTAAGCTAGAAGCGAATAAGATAGATAGATAGAATTTGAGGATACCTAGGTAAAAGAGTATTAGTAACGAGGGCGGCAAGGTGGGGAAAAATTTAGATGGATGGATGGTTATAGAAACTGTATCCCCCCGTGAATGTTGAATGTTTATTGTCTATGTTAAAATATGTTGTTTGTGTAGTGTAATGTATGTTATGTAGTGTAATGTAGTGTTGTTGTCTTAAAAAAAAAAAAATGCCTCTTTTCGGGGCGCCTTAAAAAAAAAAAAGATCAATACCATGTTGCTGTACCAAAAGTGAAATGAAGACATAAGTAGCACTTTGTACATAGACAAGTTTATTTTTTTTCATGGTAAAACAAATATATTGGAACGTGTACATGATTCCAAAAACGTAAGCCCTTGCTGGTTTTAAAATTGAAATTCACACACAGACATTTCAGCAAACTCCAAGAGACTTAAGACAGTATGTATATTTTCCCTACACAACACAAGATACAGCATTGTTTCTTTCTGAAGTTGATACAACTCATTCAGGACTTGACAAATAAAGAGGGTAAATTAAAAACTTGTAAAACACATGCAACTTTTTTAACATTTACGCAAATACCTGCCAATAAGTAAATAATATTAAAATCCCTTGGTTTATTTAGGAATTGATGGATGGCAGTTTCAACTGTAACAATAATAAAAGCATCCAAGAAATATTAATGCAGCTTAACCTATTTTACAGCCACAAGGGAAAAATACAGGCATTTTTTCATCAAATAATTGCAAAGGAGCCTAAGTTCCACATTACACAATAAGTTAACATTTAAATTCTAGCCCAGCTAGAATGAACAATCCCAACTTTTTTCACTATTGTTAATTTTTTGCATATAAACTGTATAAATTACACTTCAGGAAGAAGTCTGAATAAAAGCCTTTAATGTATATATTAGATTTGCATGGAACAAAAACCCCTTTATATACCCAAGTAAGAATCTGTAAATTAATAATTATAATTAAAAAGCTGATATGTTACAAAGTTTGCATATTTAAAATAAGATATTCTACTGTATTTCCCAAAACGTATAGGGAGAAATCCTAAGCAGGGCTACTCAGAAGTAAATCCCATTTTATTCAATGGAACTTACTCCCAGGAAAGTGTTCTTAGGACTGCAGCCATAGTCTTCACAGATAAACAAATATGTACAAAGGAAATACACACAGAAAAAAATGTCAGGAGAGTGTCAAAGCATAACAAGAAGCAAGCTCATTGCAAAGATAACAAAGGACTTGCTTTTTTGATCTACAGTTAATGTTCAAAAATAGTTATTTCCTTAAGCCAAAAGGTTATTTCTGTCAACAGGTTCCAGCCCGCTTGGTACTTTAGATATATGTTGTGCTTTTGCCTTCCTATTTTATGCTTTCTTTCCTAAATGAATTTGCGGCCATCAGCTATACTCATAACACTCCAGGGCATGTGAGCAGCTAATCTACTACTACAACCTCAGGCTTAACACACTGTTAACAGTCTTCTACTCCTATAGAAGGTCAGAAGGAAACAAACCTACTGTGTTATCAAATTGCCCGTGCTACGTTCTGATGAAAACAGAACAGTAATAAAATTAGATGAGCACAGCAAATAGCTTGGGACTACCAATTAGGTTTATACCTTGACTTTAAATACCCGCCAACAGTGAACATTCAGTAGCTCCCCATACCTAACCTATATATTATTTTTTGTATGTGGTGGACCCTACTGCTTTCTTAAAACAGCCTGACAATCTATTATCCATGTCTGCATAAGATTTCAGTGTACTGGCAGATACAAATGGCTGTATTCTCAGGTTCAAGAAAAGTACACGTACAAGTTCTACATGTGCTGGTCAGTTGTCAAGTGGCAGGAGGAGAACGGTTCCCTCTACCCAATTTGGGAATTGCCTATGTCTCTACAGCTTTCCAGGCTGTTGCTATGAGAGGCTGAGTACAACCTTTTATGTATTCTCTCCATCTCCCGACTGTTCTTAACAATTGGTCAGCCCTGTGGGATGCTTTAATCAGATGCCTCTTACCAAGCCAATCTGTTATAATTGCTGCCACTGGATCAGGGTGCGGAAATAACTCCCTTAACTTGTATATAATGGCATTTACAACTGATATGGTGTATTCATCTTACAGATAACTAAGTCACACAAGTTTTAAAAGGAACCATGATGAAAAATAAACCATCATGATATGGTACTATAACTTAAGCTGATTGTTTTTCCTAGACTGCTTCCTTAAATTAATACAGTAAGGAATGTTTCCTAGATTCCAATTATTATTTATAAATACATAAAATATTGTCTCCTAGAAATTTAGGAAGACACAAACAACCTTCATTAATGAAGGATATTTGGAAGGCCACTGGCTAATTTTGTGGTAATTAATACAACCCTAGATAGGCTAGCCTGATTTCATCAGATCTCGGAAGCTAAGCCCTGGTTAGTATTTGGATGGAACACCACCAAAGACTATCAGGGTCACTATGCAGAGGCAGACAATGGCAAACCACCTCTGAAGGTCTCTTACCTTGAAAACCAGCTGTGACTTGATAGGAAAGGAGAGAGAGAGAGAGAGAGAGAGAGAGAGAGAGAGAGAGAGAGAGAGAGAGAGAGAGAGAGAGAGAGAGAGAGAGAATCGTAGTCTTCTCAGAAATAGAGAAGTAATAATTTAGTAAAGTTTCAGAAGGAATTTGTTAAAGGAAAGACTTAAAAAAAAATTCATTTAGAATACAGAGAAAAATATTAATGTGTATCCCCAACATTTGCTTTGTGCAATCTTCAAAAATAAATGAGATAATTAGGCCTTTCTCAGGAATTCTACATTCCTTTCCATTCTTATCTCTATAATTTGCCAAATATATATAGATTATATAAAACTAACTCCCTTCTCCCACTACCCAATTTGTGCAGGCAGGACCTACAGCATATGCTCAGTTCAATAGTGCAAAATTCAGAAGCCATTCTATAGGAATGTCCTAAATTAATTTTCTGAGGAAATGAGACAAATAAATTTTAAGCAAAATCATCTATACAAGAGGATTGGATGATATGTAAATTTTTCTTTCAGATGTAACCATCATATCTACAAGGAACAAGATATCATAATGAAAAACAGCCTCATATTCTGCATTTGAATATATAATAAGTAGGCCACAATGTCATTTAATGTACTTTTTCAAATTGTAATTCTATATTTTAGATCCACCTGAAACAACCAGTGACCTCTAGATTAGGCTATATATTTCCTCCATGTCATCAAAAGCATCCAAGATGCATACCGTGATGTGGATGTGCATCTAGAACCATATCACCCATGTACAGGAGCCTTCTCTAAGAAACAAGTCTCTCTTTTTGTACATGGTGGTTAAATACACTTTGTTCTTTAAATTACTGAAATGGGTATGTACCAAGTTACATACCAAATGAAAATTCATTGATAAAAAAAGCAAAAAGGATAGGATTTGAAAACTTGGGTCTGAACAGGCTGAGACTAAGAATTATTAGGAAAGGGAATGAAGAAAAGAATCAATATTGTAATGCCCTTGTATAAAGCTATGGTGAGGCCTTGTTTCACCATATCTCAAAAAAGATGTTGCAGAGCTAGACAAAGTATAAAGAAGGGCAACCAAGATGATTAGGGGACTGACACCCCTTTACTGTGAGAAAACGCTGGAGGAACCAACCAATCAGGCTCCTTAGTGTTGTTAGCAAATTACACTCAAGACACTTATCCTGGAAACGCCTTGAATGGCTAGATCGAGAAAACATCCTGATGGACAAGCAAGCAGGTTTCAGAGATGGGCATTCCACCATAGACCAGTGTCTGATTTTGCACCTTCAAGCAAAAAAGCTCTCTCTATCCACTTTCTGAATCCCATGCATAATTTTATAAACCTCTATCTCCTATTAATACTAGAACCTGGGGCACCCAATGAAATTGCTGAGAAACAGCTTCAGAACATACAAAAGGAAATACTTCTTTACTCAGTGAGTAACTAAACTGTGCAACTCACTCCCAGTGGAGGTAGTGATAGCCACAAGCATAGATAACTTTAGAAGGAGACAGACTTATGGAGGAGAGGTCAATCAATGGCTACTTGTCATGGTAACAGTTGTTATGTAATTGATGAAAGGGGTCCAGACATAATTTCTCAAGGTGGACTTCTTTTTGTGCACTCACGTGGCAATATTTTGCTACTGGGAAAATGTGTTTCTTTCCTTAGCATTTCCATTGTAAATTGCAAATGTTTTGTAAAAATGTTCTACAAGTGCCAGGAGCAGGCACCAAATTAGCATGTTGCTTAACATCAGAGATAATTAATTATAACCACACCCATCTCGTCCCACCACCATTCTCCTTCTAGAAACTTTTACTAGATTTGTTTAAAAAACTTGTTCAATAGGTGCTATTTCATTGTACAGAACTGACAAGCTCTCCTCCCTCAGCAAAATAAATGAATAAAAATGTTCCAATTGTAGTATGCCTGTTCTCCCACAGCAATGCTATCTTTTCTTCTGCAAAACTACTCTCCCATCTGCATTCCCACAATCTATTCCATAGGGATGGAATATTGTAATACTAGTGTTAGAGTAAGGGTAGTGCACATTAACTACTAATGGTCTGACACCATAACATCTAGTTTGACTCCCAATGAACAATGCAGGATTTTAATCACCAGAAATGACCCAATATGTAAGAAGTGCCCTGCTATGCATTTTGCCCCTTGAAGAAATTATGTTTTTGTGAGGACTTCCAGTTGGAGCTTGGCTCGACAGGATGCTGAAACTTTGCTCCATTTCAGGAGCTTTTATCATTACTTTTTAAGTTCTTTGCCTACTAGGACGAACATGATTTTCCTTATATTTTAACTCCAAACCAGCCAAGTTTGGATTATTAGGACATTCTGCTTATCATGTGTTCCTCAGTCTAATTAGAAGAAGCTCTCTGCAGCTGTTGGTGGATATTTCAATGGGAAAGAAAGAAGTACAGACTCACAGCCCTAAAAAGTCAGCTAAACAGTTACGAATTGGAGGAAGCCCAATTACTATCAGACAGCTATCCTATTTTGGCTGACAAACAGCACCCCATTTTATTGGGGAAACTTGCTGCAAGGAAATGGAAATTGTCCAGGATACACTAAAAAACTACTTGCTAACTTTCACAGGAGACCCATTTGTTTCCTCACAGGTGAAACAGTTATACCTATTTACCAACAGCTAAAAAAACTGGATCTATTACAGAATACCCCCAGCCCAGGAGAAGCCTAGAGAGCGCAGTCGGAGCCATTCTGGGCAAGAGGAGGGGCTTATGGGAGACATGAGGATCTCTTTTGTCAAAACCCTTCTTGAAATACCCCTCTACCTTATAGCCTTGCCTTCTTCCTTCTCCCTTTAATCTTCACCTTTGCACAATTTATGGAGGGGAGGGAAGGAACTTGCACACAGTTGAGACTCCACTTGTCTCTATTAGCCACAAGGTATAGATAGGGACTCTCAGTCTGGGGTAAGTGATGTTCTGTGTGCTTGGGATGGGCGGGGCAACAATGGGAGGGCTTCTAGTGTCCTGGCCCCACTGCTGGACCGCCTCATGGCACCTGGTATTTTTGGCCACTGTGTTATACAGAACGTTGGACTAGATGGCCATTGGCCTGATTCAACATTGGTTTCTCTTATGTTCTTATGTTCCTATGACACAATGAACTAAGACAAGCACATGCCAAACCTTGTTTCAGAAATAAACTTGGCAACCCTCGTTGCTGAGCAGCATACTGGGAGAAAAATAGTACGTGGGGCACAGGTGGATCTAAGTGTGTGTCTGCAGGGCTTTACCAACTTCAAGGAGGCATGACTTTTTAGTCTTTGCCAACCACATGTTCATCCTACCAGTTCCCAGGTGATTTTCAGTTGTTCCAGTCTGTTTCCTTCAACTTTGCCAAAGTTTCTGGTTGCTCAAGTTATGGCAGTAAGATACATACAGGGAATATACAAAATTAATGCTCTCTCTATACTGAAGGTAAAAAAACAACAGAAAACCAAGGCTAATTGGGGAGTTTTCTTAAAATACTCCTTCTGGAGCTCATTAAGTACTAGTTGAATCATGTAGCCAGCAATCCACTACAGAACCTTCCTAAGAACTTTATTTAGGGAAGAAGAATAACCCATTTTTCTCTACCTAACGAGTCTCAAAGTGGCTTACAATCACCTTCCTTTCCTCTCCCCACAACAGGTACTTGTGAGGTAGGTAGAACTGGTAACACTTCTGAGAGAACTGTGACTGGCCCAAGATCACCCAGCAGGCTTCATATGGAGGAGTGGGGGATCGAACCTGGTTCTCCAGATGAGAGTCCACTGCTCTTAACCACTATACCACACTGGGGCATGTAGAGAGAAAAATGTAAGACTAATTATGGGTCCTTCCTCATTAGTATGGCTGGGACAGACCATAGCCAGGCTATATCATCTACTAAATGTGCAGTCTTCCTAAACTAACTCATATCGGTGAATGCTTAACATACATTGTATTTATAGACACTAAGACTGATTTCCCACAAGCTGCTATTCCGCGCTTGCTCTTCCCTTTGCCCCAATCATACGTGTCAATTTCACACTACGTGCTGCGTAGCCACATTTTACCCTGCAGCTTCGCCCAATTTCCCCCACGTCTACTCAATCCCGTTTTTTGAGGATTGAGTAGATGTGGGGGAAATCAGGCAAAGCTGTGGGGCAAAATGTAGCCGCGCAGCACATAGTGTGAAACTGACATGTATGATCAGGGCAAAGGGAAGAGCAAGCACGGAGCAGCAGCTGGTGGGAAATTGGCCTAAAATTCACACCTATTGTGTAAGGCTACAATGGCATATTTTTATATATAAAGATCTGACCTTACCATTTATACATTTAAAAATATATTACTTGTATTTGAAATATTCCTTATATTTGAGATATTCATGTATATTTAATTCTGGTACTCCAGATATTTAAAAATATTAAAACAATACATACCTGAATTTTTAAGGTCTAAATAAAGACTACAGCATAGCATGTCCTACGATTATATTTTGACACTAGAAAATAATCCAATCTGCAGAAAATATTTAGATAATTAAAAGAATCTCTCCCCTTCTCCATTTGTGTTTCTTTTCCCTTCTCTTTTAGCATAGTACTTTTTTATTGTAAATCCACAAACAGGGCTTTTCTTTTTAATCGGTTTTTTACATGGTGGCAAGCTGTTTCAGAGCTTTATAAATAATAAATTAGTATCATCTCAGATGGCAGGAAAAGTTGCTGCAAACAGGATCCAGCTAAATACTGGATTATATATAAGTAAATCAAATCCAGTTTTAGTTTGATTTATTTATTTATATTTATTTATTAATCGCATTTATACCCCGCCCTCCTCGCAATGCAAGTTCAGGGCTGCTCACAGTCAGTACCTAAAAACAGTTAAGACCACATAAAACCATATAAAACCATTCCATATTAATAAAGTTTCATAAAGTGCAGAAGATAGTTACTCAAGATGGTTTATTTCAATGTACTCTCTAAAAATCCTTCTGCTCCAGATCTTCCTGCGGCTAGATGTTAAAACCAAGAGCCAGGGCTCTATAATGGTGGCGGCACCCTAGCTGAAAGCCTGGCAGAAGAGCTCTGTCTTGCAGGTGCTGCAGAACTGAAAAAGGTCCTGCAAGGCCCTGATCTCCTTTGGGAGCTCGTTCCACCAGGATGGGGCCGCCACCGAGAAAGCTCTGGTCCTGGCAGTTGCAAGCGTGGCCTCTTTTGGGCCAGGGAGGGTCAAGTGATTTTGAGACCCCGACTGAAATGCTCTCTGGGGTGTATATGGGGAAAGGTGGTCCTGCAGGTATGCTGGACCCTGGCCATATAGGGCTTTAAAGGTAAGAACCAGCACCTTGAAGCAGATTTGGTATGCTACTGGCAGCCACTGCAATTGCCGCAACACAGGCTGGATGTGCTCCCACTTGGGGAGATCCATCAAAAGCCTGGCTGCAGCATTCTGCACTAGCTGCAGCTTCTGGATCTGCAACAAGGGCAGCCCCATGTAGAGAGCGTTACAGTAGTCTAGTCTTGAGGTGACCATAGCATGGATCACTGTTGCTAGGTCGGCGCGATCGAGGAAGGGAACCAACTGCCTGATCGGCCAAAGATGGTAGAAGGCCGACCTGACAGTGGCCGCTACCTGGGCCTCCATCGTTAGGGAGGCATCCAGGAGCACTCCCAAACTCCTAATCTCCGGCGCTGACACCAATGGTGTCCCATTGAAGGTTGGGAGTGGGAACCCCACCCCCGAACTGCCCCAACTCAAGCACAGGACCTCTGTTTTCATCGGGTTCAGTTTCAGCCGACTCAACCTAAGCCAAACAGCCACAGCTTGTAGTACCCGGTCCAGGTCTTCTGGTCTGGAGTTGGACTGGCCGCCCAACATCAGATAGAGCTGGGTGTCATCAGCGTACTGGTGACATCCCAGCCCGTGCTTCCGGGCAATCTAGGCAAGGGGGCGCATATAGATGTTAAATAACATTGGGGAGAGTGCTGCCCCTTGAGGCACTCCACAGTCCAGTGGATGCCTTTTGAACTGCTGTTCCCCTAGTGCCACCCTTTGTCCCCGACCTTGGAGAAAGGAAGCAAGCCATTGTAAGGCAATGAATTCCTATGTTGGCAAGGCAGTGGGCCAGTAGCTGATGGTCAATCATGTCAAACGCTGCCGACAGGTCCAGCAACGTCAGCAAAGCCGATCCGCCTTGATCCAGATGCCTTTGGAGGTCATCCGTGAGGGCAACCACTGCCGTCTCCGTCCTATGACCAGGGCAAAAACTGGACTAGAAGGGGTCTAAGATGGAAGCGTCATCCAAAACGCTCTGTAGCTGACTCGCTACCGCCCTCTCTATTAATTTGCCCAAATAGGGCAAATTGGAAATTGGCTGATAGTTGATGACATCTACCCTCTAATTAACTGTGCTTGGAATTGGGGATCTCTGTTCATAAACAAACATTAAGCAATCAAAAATAAACACTTACAGGTGAAAGGTTCCACATCATAAGTTTCAGAAGCTAACAGTATTTACCTACTTGTAGCTATGTAACTTGCTAAAATGAACAAATGTGAGAAAAATTTAGCAGAACAAATAAACCTCAGTATAAGAGTAAGGGAAATGGGAGAGAAGTCAAAGACTATGAACATGGTGTTGCTTTTTCACTTATACAGAATAGGAATTTTAATGGTTACACTGCAAATTTTGACAGAAATTTCACTAACCATGTCAAACACCATAAAAGTTTTGTTACATGGTATTCAAGAGAAATGGGGATTGCTATTTAATCAAATGTGTTAGATATTCAAAGCATACTGCTCTGTCCTGCCCACTGTCCAGAGAAATCCACAGCAACCAAACTGCTACCCCACTGGGAATGCTATGGGTATAGCCCCCCAACCCTGCAGGATTCTCATCTTCCTCCCAAAGCACTCAGATGAAACAAGTATTAAAAATGGAACAGGAGCTCTCTGGCTCCTGACAGCTCAAGGCAGGCTGAGTGGGAAGAAGTCACCTGAGGATGACATCAGCTGGCAGTTCTTGCTGTCAGAACCCCAGCAATGGCTGGACACATCATATTGGCTGGCTGGAGAGGTGGGAGTTGGATGCACATATGCCCAAGCATGTGGTGGCTGAGTGAGAGGAGTTTGCCCAAAGTCAGTTAACTAATTATTTTGGCTAGTCAAGTGCCAGGTAACAATGCATTTACTGCATTGCATTTTGAAATTCTCTCATTCTATCTAGTACATTTTCTCCAATAAGCCTGGAACAGCTTATTCTTACAACGACCCTATGTGACAGGTTAGGTGGAGGGTGACTGACTGGCTCTAGGTCATCCACTGAATATCATGGATGAGTGGGCATTTGAACACATTTCCCCCAGATTCCAGTTCAGCATTCACAACTACATCATAACTGGCTCATGGGCTCACTCTATTCTATTGGTATTCTATCTACCCTTCAGTGTTTCTATGCATACTTAGGAAAAAAGTGTGTGTTTATCTCAAATGCTCACTCCAGAGTGTTTAGCAGCATCCTTTAGATACATGTGTCCTTATGAGCAAACCTGCCTCTCTTTTTACAGGTATAGTTGGCATAATATAAATCTCTGCTCACCTCTGCTATAATCTCATGACAAATATATAGAGATGAAGGAGCTTGGCTCAGTACAGAGAGCTGGAATTATATAATGTATCTGTATAAAATCTTGAAGTTAACTCAGTGGTTTTTGTTTGTTTTTTAAACTACAACTGTCCTAAAATCCACATTACACAACAGGAGTTCCATTCCCTGAACTCCAACACAGCAAGCAGTCGTGCCTATACTCTGTACCCACTTGTGCTTCTACCAAAGAAAGTCTGTGCCCCAGCAGTACAAAAATAATTCTGTGAGCATTCATGATAGCTGCCTGTGGAAGAGAACTATGGAATATAAACACATTCCCTTTTCCTGAGAAATCCTAGCAAATTGTTACTTTATGTATTTTATATAGGTCTATCAAATATTAACAAAGTTATTCAAAATATCATTTATTTTGATTTCCCCTAAAGGAACAAGAAATTTAAAAGAATTAGTCTAGACTGCATATAAATTTAAATGGGAGTTTATTATAATGGGGGTGGTTATTATATTGAAGTTTAAATCTACTAAACCAATGAGATTTTACTTAAAAATAGACAACTTTTGTTCATATTACATTTTAGAATGAACAAAATATGGCAAAACACCTGATTGTATTTACTAAACACTGAAGAATTGTAGCTCAGTTCCATGGGGATATGTGCATAATCATGACTAGTATATTTATCACAGAGAAAATGGTTCACTATATAAGTCATATTCCTAAAGACTTGAAAGTGAATCAGAATTAGATGCTGGCATAGTTTTGTGTATCTTAGCATCCATTACCATTCAGTTGTTTGTGCTGTTTATCACAAAGAATTGTAAAATATAAAGATTGGGATGATGTAAACATTGAGAAATGCAACGTTTTCATCCAGTTTAAAGTTTTGTTCCCATTTATATCAAAGAAGCCAGTTAAGTAATTTGTATCACTAGTTATGAAAGCCTGAAATACAAATGTTGGAAAGTCAGTCAGCACCAGAGCCATACTGCAAATATATCAAGAGTGCCAGGTGATCTCCCTATTTTAGAAATAAATAATTAATGCAAACTTCCTTCTGGTCCACAGGCCTAAATTTTAAGTTTCTAGACACAGTGTGGAAGCCAAGGCACATCTGGTGGACAAGTTATCAATTATGAGCAATATGGAATTATTATTCAAACATGAAAAAGCACACAATAAAATCCTATCGAATCACTGTTGCAACCTCAGGAATCAAAACAATTAAGGCTGCAATTATATGCACACTTGCTAGGGAGCAAGCCTCAAAGAAGTCAGTGGAGCTAACTTCTGAGTAAATATGTATTACATTGTCACTGCACATCTTGTGTCCAATGCAAAGCGTTCTGGTTTCTGCTACCACATTTTCAAGGTTACCTCTGAAAGTAGGAGGGCTAAAATTACATTTTTTCCCTTAACAAAAATTGGATTTAAAGGATCCTATCAAGAACCTGAGGAGCCACATAGAAAGTACCTCTCAAGCCTCTGCTGAAAATGCTGTTCATTAGATTACCAAAATAAAAAACAAAAAACCACAGACAGACTAACCATGCTGTGCTTCAAGGATTTTGTTCCCTCAGTTTCTGTTCACAAATCTGTATTCGATTTCTCGAACACGAATAACAGATGCAAAAATGTAAACAAACCATTTATAGAAATAGCTAGAAGAAGAATATTTTGCATAGGATTTGGATTTAGGTTATTCCAAAATGCAGCAAGGTACTGATAAAACCTATCAGATTCTATTCCTACAAATAGCTGTGCATAAATTTTACTGTACACATGGCCCCACTGAATTCAAAACAGGACTATTCAGTGCCTCATTGCAAAACTGGAGCATGAGACCTGTAGAAGTGCTCTGCATATGTTAACAAATTATGCTTCATAATTTAAGGTACTACCAAAGATGCAACAGAAAGAGTTATATTTATGATTTCCCATATTATTATTACAGCAGGATATATCTTACTGCAGTAAAACACAGTGTATACATGTGAAGCACAGTGTTTTATAGAAAGTCCCTTTAGTTTTCCCAGTGCATAATGGCTGAAAGTTAAAATGTGCCCCAACATGATAGAGGGCAACATCTGAGAAGTATTGCATGTAGGAATGAGAATAATGGCGAGAAAACAAAAGTTTAATATTGCAAGGTGGAATGGTGCTACGAATTCGTAATTTTCGCCAAAATTACTAGAGCAGGCTACATAGCATCTCTGAGAAGCACTCATAACCATGTTGTTACTCATCAAGACTGATTATATGCACACCGAGCCATGCAGCTGCTATAAGTAGCATAAAGAACATTAGAATATTTTGCTACAACTGCATAGCAACTTGTAAAATATATTGGGTATCAATGCATGCATAATTTTGGGGCCCCCAACGTAACTGGAATACAGAATTCCACTGGAGAAATTAATTTTATATTTAAAAACTAGGCATAATATATAAGATAATATAAATATGAATACATTTTAGTTCTGAATGCTTAAGGAAGTGGCAGGCTCATTTTAAAACTAAATCATTGTCTTTAAATTATTGGAAAAAACCCTAAAATATTCTTCGAAAGCAGAACACAAAATGGCCAAAGTCTAAAGTAGAAGAACTGTTTTCTGCCTACCAGAAACCAAACCCCTGCACTAGCCAAATGCTACTTATGTCTTATGCATCCATTCTACATGCTAAAGAAGATCTTTGGACAGGGCTTGATTATTCTCATGCATGCAGTAATAGAGGCGCTGCACAAGTGGAAGGATATATTTTTAAATCCTGACAGTATGTTTCAGCACCAGTTACCTCAACTTGCCACTTTTCTATTGTACAAAAATTTCCAAAAAAGATCAGCCATAATGCAGTCAATGTTGCATGCATCTGGGACTGCCATGGCTAGGAAATGGAGCTTTGAAACTTTACAGGGCTGCTTCCATCTCCTTACTGGCAACATACAAAAATGTTTTGGAATATATAGCTCTGATCTGGATTCTACTGATACAGCAGTTTAACATACCCTATTATAGATCAGGACTGAACCAGAACATTTAAAAAGAAACTTTATAAAAAAGAATGCCTAATAATGAAGTTATTAAAATTAACAGATGCTGCTGTGTTAAAGAGAGTGCATATATCAACATCTTTATAGCCATTTCCCTGCTTTTCAGTCAGAGAACTGGAAGATGGTCTCTGGAGTATTGCTGTCTGTGGGATTTGTTGGCTGCAGTGTCTTTGTAGGAGTAGTTTTACCATGTGAATGCGAAGAAGAATGAGAACTTTCACTGGAACTGCTACGTGTTTCTGTACTTGTGCTCGTCTTTTTCATCTTCCTTCTTTTTGCAAGAGGTGCCTTGTCAACGTTCTGAAGGCAAAAGCCTTCCCTCTTGTACTTGTTAAAGGCCTGTTTTAGAAGTATAAATAAAATTCTGAGTTAATGAGAGTCAGTTTTCAGCTGTTTACAAATAAAATATTTTGCCTAAGCTATCAAATTCCTAATAAAACTATACCAAGACCTATTGATATAGGGTTACTTTTCTAAAGAATGGAGGAGAGGTATTTTTAATAATAACAATAATCAAAATAGGCAGAAATGAGTTCCAAACAGTTTCTATGTAGACATTTTAATTAACTCCTACTGATGATTACCTTTAAGTAATTTTTCCCCCAGGAGGGGGGTACATGAATGAAGAGCAGGAGCAGGCTTTCTAAGCCATAAGAGTGACTTATTCCTACTCTCTCCTTACAAAAGCTTCAGCAGCTGTATGGCCTTCAGACAGCTACCTTTGGACAGTTAACTGGTCCATATTTCAGATAAACAGATTTAGATAAATCTACTGACCTACAGGTGAAGGAGGGAAGTTAGGGTTGCCATCCCCTTGACGGGGATGAGTTTTCCCCCAATTTCAGGGTCCCCAATTTGCTGCTGGCCAACTGGCTGGTGGGAGGAGCCAAGCCCCCGAAGAGCTCTGTCACACCTGACGTGATGACATCACCCAGAGGTGATGTCATTTGCATAGGGCATGTCGTGCAGGGGATGCTCTAGCGTTCGGCTAAAAATTCTATGATGCCTATAGAGTTTTGCCTGAATGCTACAGCGTCCCCTACACAACATGCCCAGTGCAATGACATCACTTCTGGATGATGTCATCAGTGTGCACATACCAGAAAACCCGACAGCAGCCAGGAGCCCCCTGCCGGCAGACACTAGACACCTGGTAACCCTATGGGAAGTATAAAGGTAACGTTGCTGTAGCACCTGTAGAGTAGCACCTTCCTTGAAGGAGAGTTAAGCATGAAAGGGGATTTTAAAAAAATCATTTTAAAGAACATTAAAGGAGAGGAAGGAACTAAGGAAGGCCTCATTAGAAAGTGCTACTGAAATACAAGGGAAAAAACAGGTTGCTTACCTGTAACTGATGATCTTCGAGTGGTCATCTGTGCAGTACCACACATGGGTTGGGCGCTTGCGCACAACCTCAATTGGAGAAACTTCTAGAGCTTTGCCTCAGAAGAGTTTTGGCAGGCTCTCTTCCCGCCCTGGGGAGGAGGCATGCACTGCACATGCCCAGAGTGGGGGAGAGAGCTGCCTCCCACTCAGTTCCTTCAACCACCACCGGTAAGTCCTATCAATCCAAAAGAAAGAGATTAAGAGATGCCAGCAGCGGGGAAGGCCAGGTGGGATTGTGGTACTGCACAGATTACCACTCGAAGATCATCAGTTACAGGTAAGCAACCTATTTATCTTTGTCGTGGTCTCTGTGCAGTCCCACACATGGGTAGTTACAAGAGCTGAAACAGTTGAAGGAGGGAGCTAGCAGCTGAAAAAGACACAAGCACACTGGTTAAGACACAGCATCACCAGCAAAATAAGTCACCCAATGGACCTACCTGAGGAAGCAGCAGGGTCAAGCAAAGAGATCGCAGCGCCGTCTGACCGAAGGTAGCATCCCGTCAAGCTCGGATGTCGATGCATAGTGGGTCACGAAGGTCGATGCCGAGGACCACGTAGCAGCTGCAGAGACGTCTTCCAACAGGACACCAGCCAGGAAAGCAGTGGATGTTGATACCGCCCTCGTGGAATGGGCAGTGACACAGGTAGGGACAGGTTGACGTGCAAGCTCATAGCAAAGGGCTATGGTGGAAGTCACCCATTTAGACAGTCGTTGAGAGGAAATTGGCTCCCCCAGAAGCAGGGGGCCATAAGCTAGGAACAGCCGAGGAGACTTACATATGGGCTGTGTCCTATGTAGATAAAAAAAGAGTGCTCTGCGAATATTGAGAGGCATCAGTCGGGTTCGGAAAGAAAGTAGGCAGGACTGACAACTGAGAGAGGTGAAAGACAGAAATGACCTTAGGGAGGAAAGAAGGATCTCATCTAAGGACAACCTTCTCCCTATGGAAAATTGTATAGGGGGGATCAGCTCTGAAGGCAGCTAGTTCCCCTATTCTATGAGTGGTAGTAATAGCTATGAGGAAGGCTGTTTTCCAGGAGAGTAACCTGAGGAGAGTAACCATAGCCATGGACTTGAAAAGCTTGGACATAAGTTGAGAAAGAACCAGGGACAAACTCCACGAAGGCACCAGAGGCTTCCTAGGAGGACAAAGCTGAAGGAGACCCTTAAGGAAGGTTTTAGTTAGACGGTGAGAAAATACCGAGGATCCTTGTATCAAGGGATGATAAGCGGAGATGGCTGCTAAATGGATCCTTAAAGACGAGTACGCCAGGCCGGTGCTCTTTAAATAGACGACGTAGGAGAAAATGTCACAGAGAGACAACTGGTCTGGATCAAAGGAGTGACCGGAGATGTAGGACTGGAATCTCTTCCACTTCAACCGATAGGTAAGTTGAGTAGAACGCTTTCTGGCATTTAGAAAGATTTCAGAGACTTGAGGCGGGAAGTCTAACGCTGGATCTTCCAGGTCATCAAGCGGAAAAACCCCAGATTGGGATGCAGGATCCTCCCTCGGGCCTGAGAGAGGAGATCGGGGATGACAGGGAGAGGGCGGAACCTGTGACGGGAGAACTGGAGGAGGTGCGGAAACCATACTTGGCGCGGCCACCAAGGAGTGATTAAGATGCACAGCGTGGCATCTGCGAGGATCTTCTGAGCAACCTGGGAGATGAGAGGGAATGGAGGGAAGAAATAAAAGAGGGTCCCATTCCACGTGTGAAGGAAGGCATCTCTGAGAGACCAAGCAGACAGGGGACCCCTGCTGAAGAATAGACGACATCGAGTGTTGTCGGGATTTGCAAAGCCATCAACAAGAGGATGACCGAACTCGAGAAAAAGAGGCTTTAGATATCGAAGGGGAATGGACCATTCATTGTCGGATGACCTGGACCGGCTCAACTGATCAGCATCGATGTTTTTGACTCCCGGAATATGTATCGCAGAGAGCGTAATGGAATGAAGAAGGCACCAAGTCCAGAGGTTGATGGCCAAGTTGCAGAGACAAGCAGAGGCAGGACCTCCCTGCTTGTTGATATAGTAAACAGCGGTGGTGTTGTCGGAAGCCACCTGTACAACATGACCCTGAAGAATCGGGAGGAAAGAACGAAGGGCCAGATGAACTGCATGCAACTCTAGGACATTGATGTGAACAGTTGCCTTGCGAGGAGTCCAGACCCCCTGTGCTGAAAGCATTCCACACTGGGCTCCCCAACCCCAGAGGGAAGCATCTGTGCTCAACAATACCTGTGGAGGAGGATGTTGAAAAGGCATGCCAGAGAGGAGGTGCTGAGGGTGAGACCACCACGCGAGAGAGTCAACGACTAGGGGTGGGATCAAAAGGGTTTTGTGCCAAGGACTGCAGAGAGGATCAAAGGTGCAGAGAAGCCAAAGTTGTAGTGGCCGCATTCTCAACCTGGCATGACAGACTACAAATACTGTGGATGCAAAGTGACCCAGAAGCCTCATAATGGATTGAGTGGATTACCGAGGGGAGGTCCGAAACTGGGACACCAACATTAGAATGTCGGAAGCCCTTGATTCCAGAAGAAACGCAGTCTTGAGGTTGGTATCTAGCCGGACACCAAGGAATTGAAGGCCCTGGACGGGCTGAAGAGAGGACTTGGAGAGGTTGACACAAAGGCTGAGGGCATGAAGGAGAGAAAGGGTCTCTTGGACATCGTGAATTAGCTGGGCTTGCGTTGGAGCCACCAGAAATCAGTCGTTGATATAGGGATAAAGTGTCATCCCACGGCGATGAAGTTCGGCCACCACGACAGCCATCAGCTTGGTAAAAACCCTTGGGGCAGTACAGAGACCGAATGGAAGGACCCTGTATTGGTAATGCGCATTCCCGACTGCGAAACGAAGGAATCTGCAGTGCTGGGAACGGATAGTAACATGGAAATATGCGTCTTGGAGATCAACCAACGCTAGCCATGCTGCCTTTGGAATCAGTGGGAGAATGGACTGCAAAGTGACCATACAGAATTTTTGACAATGGATCGATTCAGATCCCGAAGATCCATAATCGTTCTGAAGCCGCCGTCCCTCTTCGGTATGAGGAAATACTTCGAGTAGAAGCCTAGGGTCCGTTGCACCTCCGGGATGATCTCGATAGTGCCCTTGGCAAGAAGGTCGGAGATCTCGAGATCGAGGAGGGGATCTGGGGGCGTGATGACAAAGTGTGGTAGGACTGGAGGTGAGATGAACTCTATGGCGTACCAGACCCGTAGAATGGTGAGGACCCAGGAGTCGGTGGAAATAGCTTCCCACATTGGAAGAAAGGGGAAGAGTCGGGTCCGGATGGGAGGGGTGTATGATGGTGGAGAGGACAGGCAATGGAAACAGTCAAACAGACTTGTTTGGGCTGCTGGAGCTTCTTCGGAGGCTGCAGATGCTGCCTGGAGGAAGGACAGGAGTCGTAGGGCCGGAGATGGATGGCACCTAGAATTGTAAGGCTTCCAAGGATGGTTTCGAGGTCGATAAGCAGAGGTGGAAACTCCCAGGCTACAAGCCTACTTTCGGCTGTCATCAACAGCCTTCAAGGCCTCATCAGTGGTAGAGTGGAAGAGACTGTTGCCATCGAAAGGGAGGTCCTCTATACGGAATTTGACATCAGGCTGCAGGGATGTGCCTCTTAGCCAAGCATTACAGTGAAAAGTGACCGAAGAGACTAGGACCTTTGAGGAGCAAGTGACAGCATGACTGACAGAGTTGATCTGCTATTTCGAGATGGAGCAGATCTCAGACAAAGCGCCCGACAAGGTGGGACAATGTTCCTCTGGGACAAAGTCCAAGACAGGACGAACAGCATTAGCGACATTGAAGGCATAGGCCGAGGGGTAAGACAGGTAGGTGTCGATACGGAGACCCATGGAGGCAAAGGAATACACTTTCTTTGCGAGAGTGTCAAATTTACGACCTTCACGATCAGGTGGCGCAGACTGTCGTATGGGTTGCTTCGACTTCGACGAAGAATGTACAAACATCGAATTCGGCAGTGGATAGGAGATAAGAAACTTCCCCGAATTCTGCTGTATTTTGTAAAGACCATCATACTGTCTAGAGACCGGGGGAATTGACACCTGTTGCTCCCACGATTCCTTAAGAACCGAAAGGTGGACTGGCAGCAAAGGTAGGATGGTGGAAGGAGGAAGGTTGGCCTGAACCAGCTTGTGAACCATGTCAGTCACAACGGGAGATTCTGTGGAACCTTGAACTTGAAGGGCAGTGGCCATTCTAGTAACCAGGTCTAAATAAGCTTTGGGACCCTCAGTGGGTGAAATAGAACCTGAGCGGCAAGGCTCATCATTGACTCAGGTGGCATCGGGATCGAGATTTGCAGAATCAGAATGGTCAGAAATCGACATGGAAGAGGAGGACCTTAATGGCTGAATAAGATCAGTTGCCGCTTGGTCATCAGCAGGGGGATGATACCGAGGTTCTAAGGGAGAACTCTAAGGGAGATCTTGAGAGCTCAGAACGAGCCAAAGCTACCGATTGGGAGTGCTGGGGGTAATCAGGCACACGACAATGGTCGGTATGTTCGGAGTGTTGGAGCCGATCATAATGATAACGCTGAGGCATCGGAGATCTGGAGTGATAATAGGCACAGTAAGGAGGTCGCCTGCATTCATCAAGAGACCAACATTGATTGTCTGAAGGTGAGCCCGATGAGGGCAGAGAATGTTGACGAATGAGCCACTTACGGTCATATCGAGACCGAGAACGGCGATCCACCAAAAGCTCCCTCCCCTCCAAATCATGGAGCAGGTGATTGGAGTGTCGAGAAGGAGATCGGGAGTCCCTGTGAGAGGATAATGCGGGAGGTGATCTCATTGACTGGCCAAGTGGAATCAGGCCGGAAGCTGAAGACAAAGTGTGCTGCGGCGTCGGAGGTGGTAAAGCAGACTTTTGAGAAGTAGACGCCAATGCAGGAGTCAAAGTTGTCAGGCCAGTAATAACGACAGACTCAACGACCGATGTCGATGGCTTAACCTTCGATTTCGAAGGGGTCTTTTCCTCAGGCTTCTTAGGTTTTGGTTTCGGTGCCTTCGAGGAAGTGTCCGATTTTTTAGGTAGGGATGAATGAGAAGCCACAGAAGACATCGTAGGGCGTAAGGGTGCCTCTAGAAGTACAGCCCTAAGTCTAGCCTCCCTGTTATGCCTAGCCTGCCAAGTAAAACTAGCACAATGCGGGCAGGTATCGACCCTATGGGCTTCACCCAAACAAAGTAAACAAAAATTGTGCCCGTCGTTAGAAGGGATCTTTGCTGGGCAATGACGGCACACTTTAAAAAACTTTGTTTTGCCCATACAATCTGGACCCCACCCACCGAGAAAAGGGGGGGGGAATATAAAAGGCAAGAAAAATATGTAATTTTTTAATATATAGTAAAGGAAAGTATGAAGATAAAAAAGACGAAAAAAAAGAGAAGAAATACTCAACTAAGGCAATGACGGAGCAACAGCAATGAGGCAAAAACGTGAAGGCGGTTGAAGAAGAACTGAGTGGGAGGCGGTTCTCTCCCCCGCTCAGGGCATGCGCAGTGCGTGCCTCCTCCCCAGGGCAGGAAGAGAGCCCGTCAGAACTCTTCTGAGGCAAAGCTCTAGACGTTTCTCCGATTAAGGTTGTGCACAGGCGCCCAACCCATGTGTGGGACTGCACAGAGACCATGATGAAGATCAGTAGGTTTATTCATCTTTTTACTCTACCTGATATAAATTCTGAATGTCTCAGATAATGAACTGCATTGTTTCTTATTACATAGTATCTGTTCTAAGGCACTGTGATACAGCATGCCAAAAATCTATACAAACTTTTCATTATTTGTATAGATACTGTTTTCATCATTATAATCTTAGGACAGTATTTCTTTTACTATTTTTCAGTATCAACATTATTGGTGCACTCACAAGAGACCTCTGGTTTGAACTCAACCAATGGAGTGGACCAGTATGCAGAGAGGATTTCATAGGGAGAAAGGATTACCCCATAAAATGATTAAAGAGTGATCAAAACCAGGACTGGGGTCCGACATCTCTCCATTATGGTTGTGGTACTAACAGTAGTTTCCAGTCCAACTGTTCCATTCCCCCACAACTCCTCCACTATTCCATTGCCTCAACAGTAAGCATTGCACTTTCAAGAAGCCCAAGAGGATTGTGACAGAGAAGGGGGAGGTGCCAGGCAAAAAAAGCCAAGAAAAAACATGCCCAAGTTCCAGCCAAGATAAATATTTTTGGAAATGTCTATCACCTAAAGTGCATCTCACTAAAACTAGATGGCAGACTAACAAAAGCACCATGATTTACTGTTTCAACAGTAAGATGATTCAGACTTACATGAAAGGTTGCTTTGACATAAGTGTGGACAGCAGCTCCTGAAGATCCTAAATTGTCTGGAGTCATTAATGGGTTGGATGACAATTGGCTACCATCTTGAAGCCATTCATTGTATCTTAAACTGGTCATTTTAATTCTTTTATTTGGATCCACTGTAAGAAGTCCTAATAGGAATGTTAAGAGCAGGAGTTACTATTTATCTTTTTAATTGTCCTTATTTAATATCCACTTATTCAAAAACAATGCTGATTTATGACTATATATCAGCACATTTTAAGAAATTTTAAGACTGCAGAAATCAATTAATTCAGCGCAAAACTCAATATTAAGATATTCATAACAATTTACAATCATAATGCATTTGTAGAAACTACATGAAATTATTTTAATGCTACATAACTGATTACAGTAGCTGTAGTCCAGAAGCAAAAAAAATGTAATATTTGCCTGAAGAAACTTAAATCTAGCAAGGCTCCCTAAATACCAGCTGCACCCAATGCTTCTATGAAGGCAGTGAGTTCACAGACGTTATTTTTATCTTCCTTTGGAAGCCCCTTGTGCCCAATCCCAATGCATCAGCCATTTTTGTGATCTGTTCAGTATATATTTTTAAGCTCTCTGATGGTGAGGGAGGCTTTTGTCAGAAACCAGAGATGCAGGTAAAGAATCAGCAGCTTTATCATATGATCCAGAATCTGAAGATAAGTCTTCCCATCTATCTGAGGATGATAATATTGAAACAGCAGGTGGAGAGTCAGGATGGCAAATGTTTGAATGTTAAGGAGTCAGGATTTTTTTTAATGTACACAATGTGTTTGTTCTATAGACTATAAGTTGTTCTGGTATTGTAAAGATGGAGGGAAATTTTGCTTATGTGCTGAACTTCCAAATTTTTAGTGGAGGACTTCCGAAATTTTAGATGGAGGAAAAATTTGCTTATGTGCTGAACTTCCAAATTTTTAGTGAGTCAGTTTTCTTTCACCTCTGAGGTTGATGTTTTGCATGCATCCCAGTCTGCAGGTACATCTACAGATGTACATTCCACCTAAAAGAAATGTTGCCAATAAACAACTTCCTGGCAACTAACTGCTCACTTCTCAATCCTTTTGGAAGGCTTCCAGGACTGGGGTGACAACCTCAGTGCCCTGTATCAGCACTAATTTTTGAGATGTCACTGACATATTGGTAGGTGCAGGTGGCCACCCCATGTTTTGATTTGTTCTTTTTCTTATGGTCAGTTGATAACTTCAGACAAACAGGTTGCTTGCCTGTAACTGATGATCTTCGAGTGGTCATCTCTGCATTCATACCCATGGGTTTAGTGCGCCTGCGCTAAACTGGTTGGTATCATAGCAAGCTCCAATGGATTTTTGCGCCCAAACCTCAGGTATGCGCAGGAACCCCCAACTGTGCATGCCCAGAGGGAGGGGCGCAGACATTCCACCAGTTCCTTCTGACCACCGCAGACCACAACAAGGACAGAGAGTCTGACAGCAGTGGGAAAGGAGGGCGGGTGGTGTGAATGCACAGATGACCACTCGAAGATCATCAGTTACAGTTAAGCGACCTGTTTATCTTCGATGTGGTCTCTGTGCTTCACACCCATGGGAGAGTAGCAAACAGTGTCCTACCTGGTGGAGGGTGCTGGCAGTCAGTCACCGCGAAGCAGAAGATAGAATACGATGAATACGATGGAAGTGTTGGGTGTAGACCAAGTGGCAGCATTGCAGATTGACAGGAAAATGCCCTTGAGAAAAGCTGTCGAAGTAGCAACAGCCCTGGTAGAATGCGCCCAAAGGGATTCTGGTACAGGGCATTTTGCAATAGTGTAACAGAGTTGGATGAGTCCAACAATTCATTCTGAAAGGTGCTGGGCCGTGATTCAAGCACCCAGCTTAGCAGGAGCATAGGAAACAAACAGGTGAGGGTCACACCTAGCCGGGCGAGTCCTCTGCAGATAAAATAAAAGTGCTCGCTTCAGATCCAACGTTTTGCAAAAGGCGTTCCTCTGGAGACTTCGGAGATGGATAGAAGTCTGGAAGGAAAACTTCTGCCTGGTAGGAAGGAAGGAAATGTCTGGGAAGAGACGGACCCCTTCTGGCAGAAAGCGGAGATATGGGGAATCGTGTTGGAAGGCCAGGAGTTCGCCAACCCTTCTAGCTGAGGTAATGGCTATCAAAAAAGCCGTTTTCCATGAAAGTAGTTTCAAGTCGCACATTGCAAGTGGTTCAAATGGTTTCCTAGTCAGTTGTCGCAAAACCAAAGGAAGGTCCCAGGGTTCCGCCGGACATCTAATGGGAGGATAAAGGTACAAAAGTCCCTTCAGGAAACGTTTAGAAAGAGGATGCAAGAAAACAGAATACCCTCCAACTTGAACATGGTTTGCCGATAAAGCAGCTAAGTAGGCTCTCAGGGAAGAGTGTGATAAACCAGAATCTGCTAAAGACAACAGTAACTCAAAATTTTTTGCAAGACCCATGGAGGAAGCATGAGGGTCTGCAGTGCCCAAAAAGGAACGAAACTGGAGCCACTTATAGTGATAAGATTTGTGTATAGCAGGTTTTCTAGAATTTAGTAAGACCTCTTCTACGCGTGCTGAAAAGAGGACTGGATCACTCTCCAGGCTGTCAGCTTTAGGCATGGGATGTCATGGTACAGAAGTGGAGTCTCTGAGAGGAACAGAAGGTCTGGAGCTGGAGGAAAGTAATGAAAGACTCCTCCCGACAGGTCCAGAATCACCGTGAACCAAGGTTGTCTCAGCCACCATAGGGTTACCACGATACAATTCGTGTGATCATCCAGGATCTTGCGTACCACTCGTAGAAGCAGAGGCAGTGGTGCAGAAATGGTCCACAGGTACAGGAGACCATCCCCTAGAGACAAAGAGTCCATGCCTCCGTGGCTGCAAAACAAGGAGCATTTTTTGTTGGTTCTGGTGGCAAAGACTTCCACCTGTGGAAACCCCCAGAAGTGGAAGATTGACAGCAGGTATGCCCAATTCAGCTCCCAGTTGTGCAGATGAAGAGTTCCACGACTCAGCCAATCCGGCTTGGATGTTCAAGCGACCCAGAATGTAGGTGGTGACTAGAAAGATGTCGTGAGTGATGCACCAGTCCCAGAGCTGAGTGGCAAGATCACAGAGGCATCGGGATACCGTGCCACCTTGTCAGTTTATGTAACTGAGAGCGGTCATATTGTCCGTGAGGACCGCAACACAAGCCCCTTCGATCAGAGGTAGAAATGAATGAAAGGCGAGTTTTATTGTCAAGAGTTCTAAGTAACTGATGTGATGGGACCTGATGGTCACATCCCACCTGTTGCCGATGCAGAAGCCTTTTAGATGAGCGCCCCAACCCCAATGCGAGGCGTCTGAGGTCAACATCAGCCGCAGTGTCGGACAGTGGAAAGGGGATCCCTGGAAAAGGTTGGCAGGAGAGGTCCACCAAGCCAACAAATCCCGGATCTCCGTAGGTAGCCAGAGGTGAGCCCTTTGGTGATGAATTTCTGGGTTGAAGTTGCGGAGGAACCATAGTTGAAGGGGGTGCATTTTCAACTTGGCAAAGACCAGGACTGACATGGTGGCGGCCATGAGACCAAGAAGCAATTGAATTTGGAAGGCTGTGACCCATGGCTGAGAGTGGAGTAGATTGGACAGCTTGAGAATGTCTGTCGCTCTGTTCTCCAGTATGTATGCCCTACAGTGTATCGAATCGAGGAGAGCCCCAATATACTGCACACATTGGGCCAGCTGGAGGTGAGATTTTTCAATGTTCACTTGAAGGCCCAACATCTGTAGTAAGATGAGCGTCTCTTGGGCATTGTGAAGGAGGGAATCTCGAGAGTCTGCAAGCCAATCGTCTATGTAAGGGTAAATGTTGCTGCCCCAAAGATGTAGAAATGCCGCCACTACCACCATCGTCTTCGTGAACACCCTCAGAGCACTGGAGAGGCCAAAGGGAAGGATGGCATATTGGTAATGATGTTGACCAATCGCAAAGTGTAGGTACCGGCGGTGGAAAGGGTGGATGGTGAGGTGAAAGTAGGCATCCTGAAGTTCCAGGGTAGCCATCCAAAAACCCTTTCGTAGAAGAGGCAAGATCTGCTGCAGGTACACCATGCAAAACTGGCGGTATTCTACAAAGGTGTTCAGCATCCGTAAGTCCAGGATTGGATGGATGCCACCATCTTTCTTGGGGACGGTAAAGTACCAGGAGTAAAATCCCTTGCTGCGTTCCAAAGATGGCACCTCCTCGATGGCGTGCTTGTCCAAGAGAACTGAGATCTCTTCCAGGAGTTCCGGAGATGGGGGCGTAGACACAAACAGGGGAACAATAGGTACTTGAGTGAATTCTATAAGGTATCCGCAGGTAATAATGGCCAGAACCCAAGTATCTGTGGTAATGGTTTGCCAGGCTTGAATGTAAGGTGCCAGGCGAGTTGTAGAAATAGGCAAAAGATGGAAGTCAAAGGCCCTGTTTAGAAGACTTTGGCGGCTTTGCACGAGTAATCTGCTGGGTGGATCCGTACCGAGGTCTCGGAGTGTAACCAGATCTTTGGTTTCCCGTTGACGAGCATGGTTTCCAAGAAGGATCAGGGGACTGCCTACTGTATGAACATTTCTGCCAGGGGCGAGACCACGTACGTGGTTTGTACTGCTTAGATGACGAGGCAACGCCAAAGGTACGTGAGGCCTTTATGCTCTTATCCATATCTTGCAATTTGGCATCTGTAGTTGCGTGAAAGAGTCCCAAACCTTCAAAGGGGAGGTCTTCACATACGCACGAGTATCAGCTTGTAGATTCATATTACGCAGCCACGAGTGGCGGCGGAGAGCAATGGTTGAAGCCATCGAGAGCACTGGGGCACACAGCCTTCCCCACCAACATCCAAGGGGTGACAATTGCCTCCTGAGATCGGAGAATATCGGTGACTCAAAGTCACACTTGGCCTATGTTGATGCGTAACGACATCGACCAGAGGGGGCGACGAAGCTAACATCGATGAGGGCAGCGACAGAGAGCAGTCTTTCTCAGATGAATGGCTGAGGATCTCCATGTCATCGATTTCAGAGAGTGGCCGCATGTCGTCCAACACTGGAGGGTTCAATTGAGGAATCAGAGAGTTCAGCAGCTGGATAGGTGGCACCGAAAACACAACTGGGGTTTCTGGTATTGGAGCACCGACACTGATGGGATGCATCTCAGATGTGGTGGTAGATGCAGGACCCATAGCTTTCCCAGACTTAGTCACCATCGGGGGTTTACTACTGCCCTTTTTGGAGGTCTTATGCCCTTTCTCAGACTTGCCTTTCTTCTTTTTCTTAATAGGAGTTGAGGAGGACGACTGTACTGCCTGAGCCAGGTGCCTCGATGCCGGTCAGGTGATGTCGGAAGCAGATTTCGAAGCAGCTGTCCATGTTGAAGGCTCAGTGGGTAAGTTAGAATCCATACCAGATGCCTCAGGAGCCAACGCTGACTCAAGGGCCACCTGGAGACGAGCTGCTCTATTTTTCTGTGTCTGATTGGAAAATTTAGTGTAGTGTGGGCAGGATTCCGGGCAGTGGGCCTGTCCCAGGCGAAAAATACAGTGTATGGCCGTCCGGAAGTGCAAGTTTACTGCCACAGCAGGCACACCTCTTGAAAAAGACCCACTTTTGCACCATAAACAAAATTAGGTGTAGAGAGAAAAGTGGGGTGGGGGGAAGGGAGGGAGGGGGAAGTAGGCCCAAAGGCCAAGCTGAGGAGAAAAAACAACAGAACTCACCCCCTCACACGAAAACAATAAATCCCCCCCCCTTTTAAGTTTTTTTAGTAAAAGAAAGTAAAGACAATAAAAAAGGCGAAGTAGAGGGATGAAGAAAGAATCCAAAGAGCTGATGGAAATCACAAAATCTCACCGACCAGAATGAGCTGTTAACAGCATGGCGGTAAGAAAAGAACTGACGGGATGTCCGTGCCCCTCCCTCTGGGCATGCGTGGTTGGGTTTCCTGCGCATGCCTGAGGTTTCGGTACGAAAATCCGTTGGAGCTTGCTACGATACTGGTCAGTTTAGCGCAGGCGCATTAACCCATGGGCGTGAAGCACAGAGACCACGTCTCAGTCTGAAGCAGCAGAACAAAGTTTGAGTCCAGTGGCACCTTTAGGACCAACAAAGTTTTATTCAAGGTATACCCCTTTTATGTGCAAGCACACTTCAGATACTGTTCTCTGTTTCTGTTGTCTGTATCTGAAGAAGTGTGCTCACACACAAAAGCTTATACCTTGAATTAAATTTTGTTGGTCTTAAAGGTGCCACTGGACTCAAACTTTTTTCCTCTGAAATGTAACACTTAGCAGCCTGCTGATTTCTGCTTCTGTGTCTTAAGCTGAGCAAACTTTTTTGTAGAAGAGCTGCTTCTATTGATCAGACTGGGAGTTATTTGGGTTTGGACTATTTGATAGCAATGCCATGGAATCTGACACTATCATTGGTAGGGACCAGGGACAAAGATGCAACTATTTGATCTACAGTAAAAGCTTTATCCCACAACAGAATCTTTAGTCTGATCATGATTACTTCTAGCTTGTTTTGTAACTTAAGGCAATGCTGGCAGAAGTCCACTTTATGCTCCCCCCAAACATAAAAGACAAATCTGTGGATAGGATTTTTCCCTTGAAGACAGAACTGTTAAATGTTTCGTGGTGTGTCATAAGCATGCAGCCCATATCTAAGTAAATTTGTGAGGAGATCCTTTCTTTCATAGCATATAAATAAATAGTCTGAAGAAACAGAACGAGAATGTCCCTCTAGAAGCAGCAGCTGCTGCAGTGGTAGTTAAAGAAAAACGAGGGATAAAGCGCACCTCCGCCCACATTGAATGCTCATGATGAGTGACTATTGTGGGTGGAGGGGTTGGCATTCAAAGCTTTGTCAGTTTCATAGTTTCCAAGGTTCTGCATGAGCATGCTTGAGATCTCATACTTGTAATGCAGAGATTACGAAGAAGAAATTCAGTTTAGCAAGGCCCCCTAAATACCAGTTGCATCTAAGGTTTCCATGAGTGCAGTGAGTTCATAGAAGTTATTTTTATCAGCTTCTCCTTCCCTCAAAAGCCTTCTGTGCCTCCCCCTAAAGAACAGTAAACCAAGGAGGAAGAAATTGGCTGCAATCATTCACTTGCTCTTTCATGAGCTTTTGCTTTATTCACAGAACTTGTTTTGCTCATGCAAGAAAAGGGCCAGTGTTAGCCAAATCAGCCTTCCAACGCTGTGGCTCCCTGTCCCACAGCAGCAGCTTTTCATGGGCCACAGTGTACTGCTGGTAAAAGGGGGAGATTATACAAGTCACTCCAAAGAATTTGCTTTGTTCACAGAAATTAGGATCCTCCCCCCTTTTACTTATTTAAATCCAAGCTGGAAATTTAGAATGGCATGCTAAAACTGAGCTTTTCCAAAAAAGACTGGTGCAAGCATACTGGATCAGGGCCAAAGAGCTACAGATTTTGGTGTGTTGTACTGACTTCCATTGAAAAAAATTAAGGAAATTATTTGTCAACATATACCTTGTATCAAATCTTTGGCTTCTTGAGATACATTTTTCCAAGCATCTCCTCCAAATGAAAACTCCCCTCTTTTAATTTTCTTCATAATCTCCAATGCATTTGTGCATGTTCTACTTTTATCTTGAGATTGGAAAGGTACTTGTCCTGAGAGCATTGTATACTTTTGAGGAAAGGAAGATACTAATCAATAAGGCATACAATGTAAAATGTACCATTTATCTTCACATTAAAATGTCTTTCAAGTACTAGTATTTTGTACAGCAGTTTGTTGTGCATGTGTTCAAAGCAGGACAATTTATACTTGTTTCAACAATAAAACTTATATGACGTCTTTAAACAGGCCATTTAACAAACTGATATTTTCAAAAGTCACAGAATGGCTGAATTTCAATCAGCTTCTTTAGAACCAAGTGTTAATCTTCAATATCCATTTAATGCATAGTTTGTGTAACCAAGAGCCAGGGTAGACAAATCTATGGTTTAGAGAGAGGGCCAGGATTAAGTATGTTAGCCACATCGACTCTGTTGCCTTTCATGAGCAAATTCCCTGCTCTCCCATTAATCATAGCTAAGGGATACGTCAACATAGCCTTCAACAGTGGTTAAGACTAACTAGGTAAAAGTGACAGGGCTAGACAGGAGATTGTTGAGGGAAATCACTCCCTGTGGACTCACCAAAAGCCTAAAAACCCTACCTATGACCAGAAGGGGGCTCTTTCTCTGAAGTACATACTGACCCAACTGTATACCACTGGAGAATTTGAAGGTAATTAACAAAGGTTTCTTCAGCAGGGTTGTGAGACAGAAACATGCAACCCCTTGGCTCATTATTAGCCTCTGAAGTTCACTTAAGGCAGAAGCATGATTATGCCTGCATGTCAGAATTGGGCTCTGCTGACTGTCATGTTGGTTAATGTTTCCATGTGTTTCATTTGTTTCCGTCTTTGTAGTGTACTTTCACTTTTAGGTCATTAGGACCATTTGGTCTCATCCCTCTCTAGCCCTCTCTGCCATAAATTCCGAGGGATGGGAGGAGTAGGTGTGATTGCCATATATCTGTGTGTATGTTAGGTTAGCTTTGATTGTAACAACTTTCCCATGAGAACGGGCCCCAAGATGCCTGGCCCTCAAAAGCCTCTCATCCTTGGAGAAACATTGGTTGCTGGATAATAAACTTTTGTAGTGCTGGGTAGTATAAAGGGGGGGAGTGAAAGAGGGGGAGAGAGTGAATGCCCACTGCATGACCATTGCATTGTGGGATATTGACGTATTGCCTATATGATACCTAACCCTTGATCTGTTCTTTAGTCTGAACAAGAGATCTCTCTTGTGCACATCTAAATCTCTGTTTCTAATAAAGCTTTCATAAAAGACTATTAGACTGAGAGTGGATTAACTCAAGGGTCTGACACTACACCAGTTTGACAAAATATCTCAATTCCAATCAAGCATGAGTGCTTAGAATTCATTTGTATAAGATAGTTATGTCAGTTTCTTCCCCATCAAAAATTACAGCACCAAATATTTGACCAGTTTTTAAAAACTGAATTACAAAATAAGTACTTACTTACCAAAATGACTCCTAGACTCCAGAGATCACATGATTCATCGTAACCATTATGATTTAAGAGTTCTGGAGCAGCATAGTGAAGAGTAAAACATGGAGTCTTAAGTGGCTGATTGTCAGGTGGCTTTAAGCGGGCAAATCCAAAATCAATTATTTTTATTTCAGAATTATCACTTTCGTCAGTGAATAATAAATTCTAGGGGAAAAGTATATATTTTTAAACTTAGAAAGTTAGATGTGCTTTCAGTACAACACTAAATATTAGCACTGGAGGTTATAGGAAGAGATCTCCTGCTTATTTTTTATTGATTAATAGTTATATCCTGCTTTCCCCCATGGCTCAAAATCGCCTACAAATTCAAATGTAAAATATACAATAAAACCCTCAATAACCGTCCCATTCTCCTTTAAAAAAAACTCAGATATGTTTTATGTGCACAATGTCTGTGATACATGTATCTGATACTAAAATTAAAGTCTCATCACCAAAAATGGAAAAAGTGGTTAAAGGCAAGCAAGTATAAAAAGGAAACACAAACATAAATAAATGATTATATATTAACAGCCTCCTAAGAATAGCTCAGAGGATCTATGAACTTACAGAAAACTAAGTGTTCAGTCTCCGGTAAAGAGCAGATTTATATACCATTGGGATGGCTTATAAGCACAAGCATACATAGCTAGATCACAAACTGACAGAGGTAACTTCTCACACACACCCTCAACACAAGTAGCTTGGGGAAATGTTTTTCCTGCTTCCAGTGTAATATGAATCACCCCATCATAAGTTTTGTCAATGGTTCACCATGAGTTGGTTGTCAGAAAAATTTAATACTTCTTTAAAGCGTGATACCACATTCTTAAAGGCCCCCTCATCCAGCAACTGTTCTGCCCCTTCTCCTCTGGCAAAGACAATTATTTTTAAATGCTGCAATCACCTATCCAGCTAATTATCATTCCTTTGGGATGGCAGAGATCGTTACTGATCCTGGACAATCCCAACACTTTTGGTAGCCCATGTTCCTTTCCTTACTTTTTTGTTTTATCTGCTCATATAGCATGGTAGATACATAACTGCCTTACTAACAATAATGTACTGACCTGAATAATGAGAGATGACAAATTTTAAGTGAAGCAAAAATGTGTTCTCAGAAAACACTTAAAAATGCGCTAGTGTCCAGATCATGCAAAGTGATGACACCACTTTACTCTGCTCCGGTTAGACCTCACCTAGAGTATTGTGCTCCCTCATGAATCACTGCCTTGTCGTGGCGAGGGGGCTTGCGTGGTTCAATGAGGCTGTGGGCTATGCCACGGAGGGCCGCCCAGGACGGACAGGCCACAGCAGAGAACTCAGACCAAGCGTGATCCCCTGGAGAAGGAAATGGCAACCCACTCCAGTATCTTTGCCATGAAAACCCCATGGACAGTAACAAAAGGCTAAAAGATATGACACCGGAAGATGAGCCACTCAGGTCGGTAGGTGTCCAATATGCTACTGGGGAAGAGCAGAGGGCAAGTACAAGTAACCCCAGAAAGAGAGAAGCGGCTGGGCCAAAGCCGAAAGGACGCTCAGTTGTGGATGCGTCTGACGGTAAAAGGAAAGTCCGATGCTGCAAAGAACAGTACTGCATAGGAACCTGTAATGTAAGATCTATGAATCAAGGTAAGCTTGACGTGGTCAAAAATGAGATGGCAAGAATGAACATCGACATCTTGGGAATCAGTGAACGAAAGTGGACAGGAATGGGCAAATTTAACTCAGAAAACCATTATATCTACTACTGTGGCCAGGAATCCCGTAGAAAAAATGGTGTGGTCTTTATAGTCAACAAGAGAGTGAGAAAGGCAGTACTGGGATACAATCTCAAAAATGACAGAATGATCTCGGTCCGAATCCAAGGCAAACCATTCAACATCACAGTAATCCAAGTCTATGCCTCAACCACTGCTGCAGAAGAGGCTGAAGTGGACCAGTTCTATGAAGATCTACAACACCTCATAGAACTAACACCAAAAAATGATGTCCTCATCATCATGGGGGACTAGAATGCTAAAGTAGGAAATCAAAAGCTAACCGGAATAACAGACAAGTTTGGCCTTGGAGAACAAAATGAAGCAGGGCAAAGGCTAACAGAGTTTTGTCAAGAGAACACACTGGTCATAGCGAACACCCTTTACCAACAACCTAAGAGGCGACTCTACACATGGACATCACCAGATGGGCAACACCGAAATCAGATTGAATATATAATTTGTCGTCAAAGATGGAGAAGTTCTATCCAGTCAGTAAAAACAAGACCTGGAGCTGACTGTGGCTCAGATCATGAGCTACTCATTGCAAAATTCAGACCTAAACTAAAGAAAGTTGGGGAAACCACTAGGCCACTCAGATTTGACCTGGATCACATCCCCGATGAATATACAGTAGAGGTGAAGAATAAGTTTAAGGGACTAGATTTGATAGACAGAGTGCCTGAAGAACTATGGGCAGAGATTTGTGACATTGTACAGGAGGCAGCAATCACCGCCATCCCAAAGAAAAAGAAATGCAAGAAAGCAAAGTGGCTGTCTGAGGAGGCTTTACAAATAGCAGAGGAAAGAAGGAAAGCAAAAGGCAAAGGTGAAAAGGAAAGATTACCCAACTGAATGCAGATTTCCAGAGAACAGCAAGGAGAGATAAGGAGGCTTTCCTGAATGAACAATGCAAAGCAATAGATGAAAACAATAGAATGGGAAGAACTAGAGATCTCTTCAAGAAAATTGGAGAAATCAAGGGAACGTTCCATGCAAAGTTGGCCATGATAAAGGACAAAAACGGTAGGGACCTAACAAAAGCAGAAGAGATTAGGAAAAGATGACAAGAATACACAGAAGAACGATACAAGAAGGACCTCAATGTCCCTGACAACCACAATGGTATAATCACTGACCTTGAGCCAGATATCCTGGAATGCGAAGTTAAATGGACCTTAGAAAGCATTACTAATAACAAAGCTAGTGGAGGTGATGGTATCACAGCTGAGCTATTCAAAGTCTTAAAAGATTATGCTGTTAAAGTGCTGCACTCAATTTGCCAACAAATTTGGAAAACACAACAGTGGCCACAGGATTGGAAAAGGTCAATATACATTCCAATCCCAAAGAAGGGCAATGCCAAGGAATGTTCAAACTATCGCACAATTTCACTCATTTCACACGCTAGCAAGGTCATGTTCAAGATCCTACAAGCTAGGCCCCAACAGTACGTGGATAGAGAACTGCCAGAAGTACAAGCTGGGTTTCGAAGAGGTAGAGGAACTAGAGATCAAATTGCCAACATTCGCTGGATTATGGAGAAAGCAAGAGAGTACCAGAAAAACATCTACTTCTGCTTCATTGACTATGCTAAAGCCTTTGATTGTGTGGATCACAATAAACTATGGCAGGTTCTTAAAGAGATGGGAGTACCAGACCACCTCACATGTCTCCTGAGAAACCTATATAAGGGTCAAGAAGCTACAGTTAGAACCGGATATGGAACAACTGATTGGTTTAGCATAGGAAAAGGAATACAACAAGGATGTATATTGTCACCTTGCTTATTTAATTTATATGCAGAGTACATCATGCGAAATTCTGGCCTGGATGAATCACAAGCTGGAGCTAAGATTGCTGGGGAAAAGATCAATAACCTCAGATATGCAGATATCACTCTGATGGCAGAAAGTGAAGAGGACCTAAAGAGCCTCTTGCTCAGGGTGAAAGAGGAGAGCGCAAAAGTGGGCTTGAAGCTCAACATCAAAAAAACTAAGATCATGGCATCCGGCCCCATCACTCCTTGGCAAATAGAAGGGGAAGTCGTAGAAGTAGTGACAGACTTCACGTTCCTGGGATCCAAGATCACTGCAGATGGTGACTGCAGCGATGAAATTAAAAGACGCCTGCTCCTTGGGAGGAAAGCAATGGCAAACCTAAACAGCATGATAAAAAGCAGAGACATCACCCTGCCAACAAAAGTCCGCATGGTCAAAGCAATGGTATTCCCAATAGTAACGTATGGCTGCGAGAGTTGGACTATAAGGAAGGCCGAGCGCTGAAGAATAGATGCTTTTGAATTATAGTGCTGGAGAAGACTCTTGAGAGTCCCTTGGACTGCAAGGAGATCAAATCAGTCCATCCTAAAAGAAATCAACCCTGACTGTTCCCTGGAAGGCCAGATCCTGAAGTTGAAGCTCAAATACTTTGGCCACCAAATGAGAAGGGAGCACTCACTGGAGAAGACCTTGATGCTGGGAACGACTGAAGGTCAAAGAAGAAGGGGACGGCAAAGGATGAGATGACAGTGTCATCGATGCAACGAACATGAAATTGAGCAAACTTCAGAGGACAGCAGAAGACAGGAGGGCCTGGCGTGATCTGGTCCATGGGGTCACGAAGAGTCGGACTCGATTGTGTGACTGAACAACAACAAAGAGTATTGTGTTCAGTTTGGGGCACCACAATTTAAGGATATAGACAAGCTGGAATGTGACCAGAAGAGAGCAATGAAGATGGTGAGAGGTCTGGAGACCAAGTCCTATGAGGAAAGGTTGAAGGAGCTGGGTATGTTTAGCCTGGAGAGGAGATATGACAACCATCTTCAAGTACCTGAAGGGCTTGTCATATAGAGGATGGTGTGGAGTTGTTTTCTGTTGCCCCAGAAGGTCGAACCAGAACCAACGGGTTGAAATTAAATCAGAAGAGTTTTTGGCTAATCATTAGGAAGAACTTCCTGACAGAGCAGTTCCACAGTTGAACAGGCTTCCTCGGGAGGTAGTGGGCTCTCCTTCTTTGGAGGTTTGAAACAGAGGTTAGATGGCCATCTGACAGCAATGTGGGTTCTGTGAACTTAGGCAGATCATGAGAGGGAGGGCAGGAAGGGTTGCCTCAGTGCTTAGTTCTTGTGGCCCCTTCTTACATGCCCAAGGAAATGCTGATCGCCACTTTGGGCTCAGGAAGCAATTTTTATCCATGCCGGTTGCCAGGGATCCTGGAGGTTTTTTTGGTCATCTTCTGCGTGTGGAACAGCGGTTACTGCGGGGGTGGAGGTATTTGTGAATTTCCTGAATTATGCAGGGGGTTGGATGAGATGACCCCGGAGATCCCTTCCAGCTCTATGATTCTATGGTGGTGGGGAACAGTGGAATAATGTTGCAAACAAGAATGGTACGAACGGCGACAATCCATCCTCAGTTCTCAGTTTTATTTGCCTTATGCAACAAAAAGCCAAGCAAATAATGATCATCCAACTCATCAATACTTTAAAAAAAGTAAAGGGGCATGTGCTTGACGGGAAGTCAGCCAAACAGCTATCAAGAAGTATTGGGGGAATTTAGCACAAACAAGCATAACGCAGTGTAATGAACGTTACCCCCTGTGGAAGCAGCAATCACACAGTGACAATTTTTACTCAAGAATAATAGTACAAGAGGCCAATTACAAGCCTAATTTAAGGCTCATCAATTTAATGGGACTCCAGAGAATAACTATGGATAGAACAATCACTAAAACTATTTACCTAGGACAAAAGATAGAAGCTCAATTTCATAAACAAACAACAGTAGTCAGTATTAACTTCATTCTAATGAAGTTGTGCTGATTTAATGATTACTAGGTAACTTTGACATTATAAGCAAGCTAAATCATACCATACCTCAGGTTTTAGATCTCTGTGGACTACTCCTACATCATGCATATGGCTCACTGCTGAAACAAGTCTGCGCATGATATAACTGGCTTCAGTCTCACTGAAGAGTTTCTTTTTCCGGATGCGTTCAAGTAATTCACCTCCTTTCAGAAGTTCCATTACTAGAAATGTGTGTAGCTAGAAAATGATACATACATATGCAAGCATTTTTAGCAAAGTACTTCAAACTAAAGAGAAATGATCATAAAAAAATCAGTAGGAAAGATTCATGGAGGATAGGTTTATCAGTGACTACTAACCATGATGACTAAAGGGAACCTTCATATTCAAAGGCATTAAACCTCTAAATACCAGTGCCATTAGGGGAAGGCCTTGGTCTGTATGTCCTTTTGGCTCTCCAGTAACTGGTTTGTCATGTGTGAGACAAGGTGCTGGACTAGATAGAGCCAACGGGGCTCTTCTTATGATCTATTTAATTAATTTAAATAATGTTTTAAATACTTTGAGTTCAAAAAGCTATCTAAGGACAGATGAAAGGCAAACAAAATAGCATTATCAATGAATCTGCCTACTGTAGTGTTTTTAATAGTTCCAAGAGTTGAGGCAGGTTTTCTTCTAGAATTAGAACTGAAAGCACAAGTTACTTATACACTCAAAAAGGTTTTCTGCCGAATGTGCCAGAGTAAGAACTAGGCATCCTCAGAAAAGCCTACCGTATGTGCTTCTGCATTAGCTATTTTCTGGGTGCACTTGCGTGTCTCTGTAGTGGGAGTGATTGAATGACAACCCTAATGATCCTATCTATATATCTAATTCCCAAGTGGCCCCCTGTGTGCGGATATCTAAATCCGCACATCGGGGGCACCTGGGGGGCAGGGAGATTTTCCTGCGCACGTGGGGCAGTCCCCACGTGTGCAGAAAAATCTAAAAAGTGTTTAAAAGTCTAGGGGGGATATCAGAATCCCCAAAAAGTAAGAGCGTTTCCTGCGCATGCGCAGGGAACGCTCTGGGAACTCTGCGGCGGCTGGCGGCTAAAAGCCGCTCAGTCCTCGCCACTGGAGCCGAGGGGGGGAGAGGAGAGAGCTGAAGGGGGGGAGATCGGCGGGCCCGGCGGCTGGAAGCCGCTCGGGCCTCGCCTCCGGAGCCGGGGGGAGGAGGAGGATCGCTGGAGGGGGGAGATCGGCGGGCCCGGCGGCTGGAAGCCGCCGGGCCTCGCCTCCGGAGCCGGGGGGTGGGGGGAGGAGGAGGATCGCCGGGGGGAGGAGATCGGCGGGCCTGGCAGCTGGAAGCCGCTCGGGCCTCGCCTCCGGAGCCGGGGGGTGGGGGGAGGAGGATCGCCGCTGGGGGGAGGGGGAAGCTTGGTGGCCGGAATACTCCCTCCCCCACCCGCAAGTATTGCGGGTCCCGCCTCTTGTCAACCCTAATGTGGACACATATTAAATAGCCATGGCAGAGGTCAACTGGAAAGAGACCTGGACAAAGCAGTAAATAATTCAGAGAGATAGCTAGGAACAACCTCTCTGGGTAGTAGCTTTGCCCTAAAAACAGGTTGCTTACCTGTAACTGATGATCTTCGAGTGGTCATCTGTGCAGTACCACACAGTCGGGTCCAGAAAGAAAGTAGGTAAGACAGACGACTGAGACAGGAAAGAAGGATCTGGTCTAAGGACAACCTTCTCCCTATTTAAAATTGTATAGGGGGGGATCAGCCCGAAAAGGCAGCTAGTTCCTCTACCCTGTGAGCAGTAGTAATTGCTATGAGGAAGGCCGTCTTCCAGGAGAGTAACCGGAGATCGGCTGTAGCCATGGGCTTGAAGGGCTTGGACAGAAGTTGAGCGGAAACAAGTGACAAACTCCAAGAAGGCACCAGAGGCTTCCTAGGGGGGCAGAGCCAGAGGAGACTCTTGAGGAACGACTTCATGAGATGGCGGGAAAAAACTGTAGACCCCTGTATCAAGGGAAGGTAAAGGGAGATGGTCGCTAAATGGACCTTTAAAGACGAGTATGCCAGGCCATTGTTCTTTAAAAAGACGATGTAGGAAAAAATCTCACGGAAAGACAATTGGACTGGATCGAAGGAGTTATCAGAAGCATAGGATTGGAACCTCCTCCACTTCAAACACTAAGTGACATGAGTAGTAGGCTTCCTGGCATTCAGGAGGACTTCGGACACCGCAGGCGGGAAGTCTGGTGCAAGATCTTCCAGGCCGTCAAGTGGAAGAAGCCCAGATCGGGGTGCAGGATCTTCCCTCGGGGCCAAGAGAAGAGATCAGGGACGACAGGCAGCGGCCGGAAGGTCCGATTGGAAAGACAGAGGAGGTGTAGAAACCAGACTTGGCACGGCCACCAGGGAGTGACAAGGATGCACAATGTGGCATCGGCCACAACCTTCTGAACAACATGGGAGATGAGAGGGAATGGAGGGAAGAAGTAGAATGGGGTCCCCTTCCAGGTGTGGAGAAAGGCATCTCCCAGCGACTGAGCAGACGGTGGGCTGCTGCTGAAAAAGAGGCAACACGGGGCATTGGCTGCAGTTGCAAAGCCATCGACAACAGGGCGACTGAATTCGACAAAGACAAGTCTCAGATACCGAAGGTGGATGGACCATTTATTGTCCAATGACTGGGAACAGCTCAACTGATCTGCATCGATGTTTCGAACGCCCGGAATGTGTATCGCAGAGAGCATGATAGAATGGCAGAGGCACCAAATCCAGAGATCGATGGCCGATTTGCAGAGACGAAGGGAGGCAATCCCGCCCTGCTTGTTTAAGTGGTAAATGGTGGTGGTATTATCGGAAGGAACCTGAATGACCCAGGCTCAAAGCACCAGGAGGAAAGAGCGGAGAATAAGATGAACGGCACGCAGCTCCAGGACATTGATATGAAGGGTGGCCTCACGACGAGAAAAGATCCCCTGTGCTGAAAGCATCCCACACTGGGCTCCCCAATCCCAGAGAGATGCATGAGTGGACAGTGATACCTGCAGAGGAGGATGCTGAAAGGGCATGCCGGAGAGGAGGTGCTGAGGATGAGACCACCACGTGAGGGAGTCGACAACAAGGGGTGGAATCGACAGGATTTCATGCCACAGACTGTGGAGAGGGTTGAAGGCATGAAGAAGCCACAGTTGAAGGGGACGCATCATCAACCTGGCATGATGGACAACAAAGACAGTAGACACAAAGTGCCCCAGGAGCCTCATGACGGACCGTGCAGACTGCCGAGGAGAGGTCTGGAACTGCAACACCCACGACAATATGTCGAAAGCCCTCAAGGCTTTGTTCGGGAGAAATGCAGTCTCAAGGTTGGTATCGAGCCGGGCATCCAGAAACTGAAGGACCTGGACAGGCCGGAGAGATGATTTGGGTAGGTTGACACAAAGCCTGACGGCATGAAAGAGAGAGAGAGGGTCGTGTGGACCTTTTGGAGGAGCTGGTCTTGCGTAGCAGCCACAAGAAGCCAGTCGTCAATATAGGGATACAGAGCAATCCCTCAACGATGAAGGCCCACGCCACCACAGCCATCAGCTTGGTAAAAATCCTCGAGGCAGTGCAAAGTCCAAATGGGAGGACTTGGTATTGGTAGTGTACATTTCCCACATCGAAACGAAGGAACTTTTGATGTTGGGGACAGATGGTGACGTGAAAATACGCGTCTTGGAGATTGACTGACACTAGCCATGCAGCCTTGAGAATCAGTGGAAGAATGGACTGTAAGGTGACCATTTGGAACTTGTGGCATCGGATGTATCGATTCAGATCCTGAAGATCCATAATTGCTCTGAAGCTGCCGTCCGTCTTCAGTACGAGGAAATACTTGCCGTAGAAGCCTAGGGTTTACTGCGCCTCTGGGACGACCTCGATGGCGCCCTTGGTGAGAAGCACGGAAATCTCGAGATTGAGGAGAGGATCTGGGGGCATGATGACAAAGTGAGGTAGGTCAGGAGGCAAAACGAACTATATGGTGTACCCGACCCATAGGATGGTAAGGACCCAGGAATTGGTGGAAATGGCTTCCCATGTTGGAAGAAAGGGGAAGAGTCAGGTCCGGATGGGAGGGGTGTATAATGGAGGAGACGGCAGCGATGGAAGCAGTCAAATGGACTGCTTGGGCTGCTGGGGCTTTTTAGGAACCTGTTGGCGTGGCCTATATGAGTGACAGGAGCCATAGGGCCGCTTTCTCCACTTGGAGGTGGACACCAAAGACAGTTGGTGCCTTGAATAGTACAGCTTCCAAGAGTGGTACTGAGATCGAGGTGTTGAGGTTGAGACACCCAGGTTTTGAGCCTGCTTCCAGCTATCATCAACAGCCTTCATGGCCTCATCAGTGGTGGAGTGGAAGAGACCTTCGCCATCAAACGGGAGGTCCTCAATACGAAATTTCACTTTGGGCTGTAGAGAGGTGCCTCTTAGCCAAGCGTGACGATGGAGAGCAACAGAGGAGACAAGGACCTTTGAGGAGCAGGTGACAGCATGATGGACTGAGTTGTTGCTGTTTCAAGATCATACAGATTTCCGACAAAGCCCCTGACAACGTGAGATTTTTCTCCAGAACAGACTCCAACACAGGACACACGGCATTAGCCACATTGAAAGCATAAGCCAACAGGTATGACAAGTGGGTCTCAATACTGAGACTCATAGAGGCGAAAGAATACATCTTCCTCACGATAGCATTGACTTTACGACCCTCACGATCGGGTGATGCCAAGTGCCGGACAGGCTGCTCCGATTTCGACGAAGAGTGTACCACCATCGAATTCGGCGGAGGGTGACAGAAGAGAAACTTCCTCGAGTTCTCTTGGACTTTGTAGAGACCATTGTACCATTTGGAGACTGGGGGAATCGAAGCCGGGTGGTCCCACGACTCTTTAGAGGGCAGAAAGGTGGACCAGTAGCAGAGGCAGGACTGCGACGGCGGGAGATCGGCCTGAACCAGCTTGTGAACGACATCGGTCACAGCAGGGGACTCAGTCGAACCCGGGACCTGAAGCGCAGAGGCCATCCTGGTCACAAGCTCCAAATACATTTTTGGGCCCTCAGTGGGAGAAATAGAACCTGAGCTCTGAGGCTCATCATCGATGTGCGAAACATCGGGATCGAGGTCTCCCGACTCTGAGTGCTCAGAAATCGACATGGGAGAGAATGATCTCAGTGGCTGAGTGAGATAAGCTGGCATCTGGTCAGCAACAGGGGGACGATACAGAAGTTCTAAGGGAGAACTCTTCAGGGCATCCCTAGGTCTCGAGAGCTCAGGAGGCTGGTCAGGAGCCACAGAGTGAGCCGAAGCCATGGATTGAGACCGTCTGGAGTAATCTGGCATGCGCCATTGGTCAGTACGTTCAGCGTGATGGAGCTGATCATAGTGGAGACCTCGAATAGTAGTAGGGATAATACACAGGTCGACTGCGTTCATCGGGAGACCAGTATTGATAGTCTGACGGTGATCCCAAAGGGGAAGGTGACGGGCAACGAATGAGACGCTTCCGATCGTATCGAGAGCAAGACCGAGAATGCCGGTCCACAGAATGCTTCCTGCCATCCAAAGCGTGGATCAGGGTATGGGAGTGTCGAGATGGAGATTGAGAGTCCCGATGAGAGGACAATTCAGGAGGCGATCTTGTAGACTGACCCAGCAGAATAAGGCCAGACACTGAAGACAGTGTAGGCAGTGGCATCGGGAGGCCGCAAACTGGACTTCTGGGAAACAACCGCTACTGCAGGAGCCGAAGTTGTTAAACCAGTAATGACAACTGGATCGACTTTCGATTTCAAAGCAGCCTTCTCCTTGAGTCTTTTAGGTTTAAGTTTCGGTGCCTTCAAAGTCCCACCCGATCTTTGGGGGAGGGAAGAGTGAGAAGCGGCCAAAGACATCGTAGGGCATAACGCTGCCTCTAAAACTACAGCCCTAAGCCTAGCCTCTCTATTATGTCTAGCTTGCCTAGTAAAGCTAGTGCAATGGGTGCAGCTATTGACCCGATGGGATTCACCCAGACAGAGGAGGCAGAAATCATGACTCTAATTCGAAAGTATCTTCGCTGGGCAACGACAACCCAACTTAAAAAACTTTGTTTTGCCCATACAACTGCCACCCCGCCCACCAAATAGGAGGGGGGTGGCGAAGAAAGAAAACCAAAGTGAAGAAAAAAGGGTTCTTTTTTTGTTTGTTTGTAGAAGAAATAGAGAAGAAAAATGAAGTAAGGGAAGAAGGACCAAAGTAGGCAGATGAACAAATATACTCAGCTGAGGCAAATATGGAGCAACAGGAACAAGGTGTGAACAGGGAGGCAGTCGAAGAAGAACTGAGTGGGAGGTGGCTCTCTCCCCCACTCCAGGTATGCGCAGTGCATGCCTGCTCCCCAGGATGGGAAGAGAGCCCGCCAAAAGCTTTCTGAGGCAAAGCTCTAGAAGTTTCTCCAGACGAGGTCATGTGTGGGACTGCACAGAGGCCATGACGAAGATCAGAACTGTTTCATAATTTAGTTAAAATTTCTCATAGACCACCAGAAGCTCTTTCACAGCACACAACTGCACCAAAACAGTTTGAGAATTACTGGCTTATCAAATAGGAAGAGGAAATGAGGATAATGGAGTCAAATCACTTCTTTTCACTCAAACATCCAACATGTTGGCAAAGTTCTGAACAATAATGAGCAATGCTAAGATCCAATATATTGTCTTATTTGCTTCTATTATTTTTGGAAAATATATCTTTAATTATTGGTGAAATGCAGCTGAGAAACAGTAGCTCTGTTCATATGGCACATGAAATCATGTTTTGGCAATATAAAAGCAAACCTCAGGTCCATGAGCTCTCCCCCCACCCCTTTCTACCTCTCCATGAATTCCTGTAATTCCTTCCTTCCCTCCCAGTTTCAAGGATAAAGCATTCAGTTACACAAGAAAAGGCAAACTATTATTCTAATTTGCTTTCTTAATCAGAACTGAAAACTATGTTGTCTTCTGAAAATGGCTTAGAGGACAAGCACAAACCACAGTTTGCCAAATCATGTGTACTGGCAAAACTAGGGTTTGCCTTAAACCTGGAAGCAAAAGAGAAAACAATAATGTTAGCGGGGAAGTGACCATGCAAATTCGAAGCTTGCGTATGTAATACCAAAACATAATTGTTTTATGTGAACTGGTCAGTGACTTGTAAAGCTTTCTCTCTGGAAAATCTGTGTATTCAATCACATCTGGTCTAATAAGAAAGTGCCAGTTTATCTAACTCAGGGATGTCGAACTCATTTGTTATGAGGACCGAATCTGACATAAATGAGACCTTGTTGGGCTGGGCCATGTGTGTGATAAAAAGTAATGCCAGATAGTGGAGATATAAACTTTATAAAGGACACAAACACAAAAGCTTTTTTTTAAACTTAAAATAAAAACATGCTTAAAACATTAGCACTCTTGCAATTTATTTAACAGTGTCTGATAACTAACACCTCTTGCTCTGAATTATTGCATCAAAACGTCTGTGCTGTTGCAATCTTGAGTATGCTGTTCAGGTGCATATCTGTAAGCTGCAAACCAACGATGACACAGCAGCAGCAGAACTGGAAGAAGAAGCAGAAGACAGCCAGTTCCACTGCGGGCCTCATAGAAGCCCTCTGGGGGGCTGATCCGGACCCCAGGCCACATGTTTGACACCCCTGATCTAATTTATTGCCCTAGATAATAATTAATTCAGTGTATACCTATCAAATAGTATGCAAAATAAGTTTTGCTCTGTTTGACTACATGATCCCACAATACTGTAAATACCTGATCATGATAAATTTCATGCAGCTTCACAACATTGGGATGTCCTTCACAAAGTTTTAAAGCTGTTATTTCTTTCTGGGTATTGGCTTCTAGCCTGGAAAATTAAGAAGCCAGCCTGTACATCAATTTAATAGAGCAACGTGTTAAAGTGCAAGTGTTGCAATTTATTTTTATCCTCCTCATTCAGCTTGTCAACTATCATCAGTGAGGTTTTCTTGAGGAGAAACAATTATAACAACCAAGCTATAGTATCAGCTATGTCAAAGAACACATTTAGCGACAATGGCACCCTAGTGCCCAAAAGAAACAAATGTGTCTGTCTTAAACTTATAATATTAATACCTAAACTGGTCACTATAAGGCCTCTCTCACAGTCAACAGCATTTGGCAGGGTCTGGTGCATGCTTCAGAAGTTTTTTCTTTTTTTAAAGTCTATGAGCAGGATGGTGATGGACAGGTAAAACGGTAAGAGCACTCTCTGAATAAACCCTAATATATTTCTGAAACACACTTCATTTTCCCAGAGAATAATTTTGCCAATGTAGACATGAGATCTTAATTTATAATACCCCTAAAGTACCAAAGGCAGCCTCAACAATGTACACACCATACAGAGAACGTATAGTGCAAAAAATCACTTCTCCCATCTCTTCCAAGGAATTTCCCTCTTTTCCCCAACCCATAAAGCATGCCAGTGTGGTACAGTGGTTAGAGCCTCAGTCTAGTACCTGGAAGACCCAGGTTTAAAATCCTGCTCTCCATGATACTCATCTTGGGCCAGTCACTTTCTCCCAGAAAAACGTACCTCATGTGGATGTTATGAAAATAAAATAGGGAAGGGAAAATCATGTACATCCTGAGCTCTCTGGGGAGGGCGGAATATAAATTTCAATAATAAATAATAAAATAAATAAATGATGTACTAGATACACAGATATCAATGTCCCACTGAATTTAATTCAAAAATTTAGTTACAACATATGTACTCAAAACTGTTATAGGTCCCACTATGTATCACTTTAGGATAGCGAAATTTTGACTATATTACAAAAAATTATGTGATAGCTTAAGCATGCTTACACTGCCTCTTGAAGGATCAACTGAAGACAAATTTCACATCGTTGTTTCATTTGGTTTTGTTCAGTAAAGGGCGGCCATTTGGTTTAATAAAGCATCTCCTCAAAACATATTAAACAATGCAAATCTTTATGCTAAACAGTTTAAGTGTCTTCTTAAATATTTTTCTTTAAAAAACAAATTTTAATTTTTACATTATGCTTTCATTACTCAAGTTTATTAAAGGCAATGTTTATCTACCTTTTACTAATTATTTTTACTGCATATACTTGGCTGGTTTTCTTGTGTAAGCATCTTCGACATATGGAAAAGCTTCCTTCTCCCAGTGGTTTTTCTTTGAGATCCAATTCGTAATGAAGATAAAATGGAGAGTCCTGGAAAAAAACTGGCTATATTTAGCAATACTTAACAAACAGGACCAATTGACGAAGAGTAACTTTACTTTGGAATAATCATATTGTGTACAGTATTGTGTACAGTTACAGTATAACACTGATTGAGGTTTCCTGGTACAATCTATTTTTCTGCCTGAAAAACAATGGCTAACAGGCTAAACAAATGATAATATATAATAGTTTACTTGATTTAAATAATATTTTTAATATATTCAACTAAAATGCATCTTAATATTCAGAAAACAACAATGTACTATAGAGGAAAATCTATGCATGGCAGAAAAAACCCCAGGATCTTGATTAACAGCTACTAAAATTTATATGCCTGGTTTCTGGAGTCTGAGGATTTCAAAATGTTTAGCATTGTAAGAAAGCACTGAAAGTTATTAACAATATGAAAGGCAAACAATTCTTATATTTTCATATTTTTAAATAAATGCCAACTCTTTCAGATATGCAGTATTCATGCAGACCTTTATATTTCCAATTATCCAGCAACTAAAAATTTCTGGTTTAGATTCTGAGGGTTGAAAGACCAAAAACATTGAATACAACAAAGAAGGGGCTGCACCAGGAATAAGAAACTGTTACCAATACCCTTGCATGAATGGCAAATAGCCCCTTTAGCAGGCTTGGCTCAAAGCCACTGTAAACAGAAAAAGCACTTAACATTAAACAACTAGATTAACTCTTAATACTACCTTCATCATAGCACTTCTGGCAACACTTGTAACTTCAGGTTGATCAACTGCAGTCAGAAACTGAATGGGATCCATGGTGGCTGCATTGCGTTTGAATAAGATAGAGGGTGCCACAAAGGAATACCCCTGAAGACCAAGGAGATAAGATAAACATAAACTCTAAAAAGGATTGAAATAAAATTTTAGCCATAATTTCAATGATTTAGGGCAGGCATAATTCAGACAAAATTTTTTATCAGCCTAAAGTTGGGTACGATTCATATTTAAGGAGAAAATATAATTTCATATCAAAGATAGTAGATGAAGTTCATCTAAAAGAAATTATATCACCTTCTGATCTAAACAACAACAAAAAATCCCAATAAAAGCAGTTTGTTAAAAAATGCTAAAAAACTGACTCACAGCTTCAATTCTTTTTCACTGATGACAAAGGTTCATACTTCAAACTGGCTAGCTTCTCAAGACACCTATAGTTAAGGTATCAAACAGGCTTATATTATGATAGGGCAAATGTCAAAAACTGTAACTGGTAAAATCAAGTGTGATTTGCAAAAATGTCAGTGAATCACCCGGAAGTATTCAATTTTGCTGATCTTCCTACTCCTATGTACAAGGAATTCCAGTGATTTTCAGATATGAAAATATGTACATACATCCCAATTAAGCAATTCTGTGTGCCCAGAAATGTGTCCATGAACACCTTGCATGGGCATAGATAGAACACGTTAGAGGTCCCTGACAACCTATTTATAAGGTGAAGGAATTAACTCTCCAGGTAGTGGATTCTGGTAATTAATACCATAAGTACTACTCACTTATCTGGCACCAGGACTACTACAGCAATGGGCACAGAGCTCTACTGCTGCAAAATGCAATCTCTGAATCAGAGATTTGAAGTGTAAATATTCTAATGCGCTGTTTCATGCAGGAACATCAAGGATTTATCAGTAAGGTAGAACATTCTCTCACATTTGCTTGCAAAACACAGGAGAGGACAATTGAATCCAAAAAGGATTATCATGTTTATCCTGTTCATCATGTCAAACCACATTTAGTTATCAAACTAAATATGCTTTTAAGGATGTTCAGGAGAACTGCATTTTAGCTTTAGGAATTTATTTCTGAATACTGGGATAAAATGGTTCATACTTTTAGAAAATTGTAGAACTATTTATGTCCAATAATATAACTGGGAAGCTAAGCAGGGTCAGCCCTGGCTAGTATTTGGAAAAGAGACCTCCAAGGAATGCAAGGGGCATGACGTGAAGGCAGGCAATGGCAAACCACCTCTGAATGTCTCTTGCCTTGAAAACCCTATGGGGTCGTCATACGTCAGTTGTGACTTGACGACACTTTCTACCACTAATATAACTGAACTAAGACATATTTATGCAATTTTTCAGGAAACATGGGATAGATTTTATTATGTTCATAATAAAAATACATTAAGGCTGCAATACTATGCACACAATGGAACTTTCTTCAAAATAAACAAGCACAGAGTTGTGCTATAAGTTACACTATTAGCTCCAGAATAAAACTCTGAAATTATATTTATGTTATACAAATCCCAGTGCCAACAGGCTAAGAAACATTCTGAATGCACTTTGAAAGTGCTGTTGAGGTAATGGAAAATTATTTTACCCTGTTATATCTCATTATTCTTCCACTTATTCCTTCTACCAGATCACTGAAAAACTACACTTCTTTTCCACTACACTTATATTTAGCTCCTTTTCACATTTTAAAATCTCCTCCATAGAGCGGTGCTATTGGAACAGCTGGGTATATTGGGGTGGGGGAGCAACACATGAGCTAGGGCATGTGCAAGATGAAAAATCAAGGATTTCTGTGATCAAGCTTTGGAAATGAGTTCCCTGCTCATGTGTCATCTTCCTCATATGACAGTATTGACAAGGATACTTTACACAGAATATATTTAAAAGTATTAATTAGAATAAAACTCTTAAGGATCATCATAAGAACAGCCCTATTGGATCAGACCAAAGTCCTACAATCTTTCATTCTGTTTCTCATAAAAGCCAGCTAGATACCTCTAGGAAGCCTACATGAAGAAACTGAAAGCAATAGCCTCCTACTCCTACTCCCCCCCAAAGTGTTTAGAAGGACATATCATCTGAACATGTAAGTAGCAACCATCAAGCACAGATTACTTGAACCACAAACTTTCTTGGAGTTGGCTTTTCAGCTGTTGAGCCAATGCATCATTTCTGAAAGGCACAGGGCCCTCTGAGTCCTGTCAGCTTTATTGGCTCTTTATACATTCTAGTTTCCCTAATAAGATTGGTTACTCAGAGTGTGCGCCGAGAAAAATTGTTATTTTGATGTGGAATTCGGGGAAACCTTTACTATGATTGCCAGTTTTTGGTCTGGACATTATCAGTTCAGGTTTAAATATCTTGTGTGCGTGTGAGTTTTTGGATTCTGTATTTTCAGAAATCCCACTGTGTAGGAAATTTCGAGAATAAAAATCAAGGCCTGCTGCTAATGGTAAGCATCAAATATGAAAAGCCATATGGATTTGGCGGGGGTGTCTGTAAGATCCAAGAACTCTGGATTTGTGCAAATATTTAAGAAATTATAGTAACAATGTGAAGCAGCTATTTTTGTGTATATTTTCAGCTCAGGAACTCCAGAACATATACCCCTATTGGTTATCCCTTCCTCTTCCTATAGAACTTCCCCTTCCTGTTAGTAGACTTTGAGCTGCAGATATGAAGGACTTTATGAAGACCATCTGTTCTTTATTTTACCCTTGGCTGTTTGCAGCCCTTTCTTTTCCTCCGTTACTATAGCAGTTCTGCAACATGTTCATGTCTCCAACCCTGTCTTACTCTTTTGGTAGTCTACATTTTTACCTGGGTTACTCCTCTGACCTTCCCTCACTCAGATACCTTTGCCCACCTACTCACTAAAAAGGTAGGCTTGCCAGGTCCCTACCTTTACCCAGTGGGGGCTCCAGGCTCTTCTCTGATGTCTTCTGCAATGACATCACCCAGAAGTGATGTCATCATGTTGAGCATGTCATGGGGTAATGCTCTAGCGTTCGACCAAAAAATCTATGGTCTCCATAGAGTTTTTTGCCAAACGCTAGTGTCCCCCCACAACGTGCCCAGCACTATGCCATCATTTCTGGGTGACATCATTGCGCCAGGCTGTGGACCTCTTCAGGTGTGGGGCTCCCCTTGCCGGCAGCTGGCCGGTAGGTGGACTGGGAGGCCCAGAATCGGAACACTCTGCCCTCATTGGGGGGAGGGATGGCAATCCTATAAAAAGGCCAAACCACATAGATTTATTTAGGTCTTCTCTGACATTGTAGAGGGCATGCAACATGGTGCATGATAAAGCCCACTAATATATGTCCTGCTCTCTCCTACTGTTTCTATCATTTCCCTTCTTAATTTAAATTTGTAGAGCAGAGTGAATGAATGCACCTAAACTTTTTCCTCCCCTAATTTATTGTGGCATTCAAAACACTCCAAATGCTGGTCCTTGCACATCTGCTGAACAGAGTCATGACACTACCAGTGTACTCCTAAGCAAAGTTACACCTTTCTAAGCCCACTGAAACCAGTGGAAAAATAAAACAGAACTTGGTTTTAAACATCATATTTATCCTTCTTTGTGCAACTTTTATCCCCTTTCAAATCAATGACCACAATGTGTCCAATGCTGCTTGTCAGGTTTGATCAGCCTGAAACTTCTGCTTGCCTTTTTAAACATTTCTTTACCAATCACCATCTACCAGCTAAGCTCAATATATCCCAAACAGCTCTTCACCACCAAACAGCCTGTGTTTTTCTGTGCTGGACACACCATTCAGAAAATGTTCTTTGCACATCCACAAGAATTCACATATTCACAATAACTGTTTATATCAACACAAAGCAACACTGTACTAGCAATTTTCATTAATTTAAATCGTCTTCTTTCAAATCCCTACATTTATTTTTATATTTTAATTGTCTTTCTACCATAATTCAGTACAAGCACCCACAAATTAGTATTATTATACAGCAATTACCTGGAAGAGCTTATCTGCAGCTTGTGGAGTGGTTGCTGGAGAATATGTTGGATCCATTTCTGTGAACTCCTCTGCAAAGTTACTAACATCCAATTCATCACGAATTACTGGCTTAAATGGAGCTGGCACTTTTTTGGCAGCCATGTCATCCCAGCTTATTTTCTAAACCAAAACATTAAGTAAAATTTAGAAGCCAGTACAAAAAGAAACCTTTAATGCAAGTTGAGGTTGATCCAGTTTTTTTGCTGATCTAGTTTTTAGGTAGCAAGACCCCATGAAAATAATTTATGGGAGCCTGACAGTCATTATCACTTCATTTATCCACTAAGGCAACTGCTGATTTGTTGAATACAAAATACAGATAACCGTGGGTCATTTCGTAGAAAAAGAGGTGCAGGAGCTCATTAGCACAACTTATTTGCATATGCCACATCCCCTGACATCACCGGAAGCAACCCTACAACAAGCATGAAAATACAGATCAAGTTAGTATTGCTATTTATTTTTGTGATAGTTGCTATACAAAGCCTCCTGGGTTCAGCTTTTTTAAAGTCCAGTTTTCTTAGAAGAGCAAATTAGCAGTGACCTTTGCTATATATGAGTGGGGTTGGTTTGTTTTGTAAAAGAAGTTACATTCTTATCACACCAATGTACCTGTATAGTCACATGAAAAATAAATTATTGCAAAAACCCTGTCCAAATAAATGGTCTACTTGTATGAACAGTATGAACAGGTGGGGAAAGGTGTGTGTGTAGGGGCCCCCTCTGAAGGCTGCTCTTAACCACTACACCACCCTGGCTGGAGCAGGCTTAAGAGTTCTCGAGAACACTTCATCAGTCTAGACATTTACCTGATGAAGTGTTTGTAAGAACCTGAAAGCATCCATAATGAGGTTGATCTGATCAGGTTCTCCACCCCCACTCAATCTCACTTCAATAAGTTATCACCTGGATTTTGGTTTTGAATGTCCTTTTTTATTTACACCAAAATCCTCACGTGGTACATCTGAGTGACTTTTAGCATAGAAAGGTGCCTACAGGCCACTTTGAAAGTTTGTTTGAGGAAGGGCATCATTTGGCTTGTTTTGAGTGTCTCATTCAGGGATCCTGGCGGCACAAACAAAAAAAAATCTGGCTGTGGGGAGCAGGAACCTTTGCAAAGAACAGTGATGATCCATTTCAGCAGCAAATACTCTCCTTGCCTATATCAATTGGATTTCTAAAGGAGCAAGGACCTGGGATGACCTGGGATGACCAGTGCTATGTGATCACTGTGGAAAAGCTTACAGAGATGCAATCACAGTTGCTAACCAAATTTCTTAGAGGCAGAGAGTGCAAATTTGCATATATATCAAAGCCAGAAGATAATTCCCCCGCACAAACTCACCAAACCTGCTCCACATATTCAGAAATATTTCCTTGTTCCTCAAATAAACAGATTTTCCCCAAGGCTTGGGGTGATTTTAAAAAGTAAGCTAAAAAGTAGTGCTGGATCCATTGGCGAGCAGATGGGGAAAGGCGTGGGGGGGGGCTCTGAAGGCCTTTCCCTGCCCATCTGCATCAGTGAGCAGGTGGGGAAAAGCGCAGGGGGGCCTCTGAAGGCCTTTCCTTGCCCGTCCACATTGGCAAGCAGGCAGGGAAAAGTGTGTGGAAGCCCCACCAACTTACCTTGCTGCTGGGGGGCAGGGCTGCAACAGGAAATGACTCCTGCAGATAACAAATGGCTTTGGTCTCTGCTTTGCAGGACTACTCTTGTGTACTTTTCTAACTTCATATTTCTGTCATTGTACTTCAAATTATTAGCTATGGTGAGGACTAAAGCTACCATGAATAAATATTCTATTAGCAAGGAGAACTTTTAATTCCCCCCTTCTAGTGGCAGCTTCCTGACCATTCCACACACACTCATTTTAGCAGGATGTCTTTCACAGTTGTGCCCCATGAGGAGTTTTGAGGCTGACACTGGAAGAAAATACCCCCCCCATGCCAACCCATTCTACTTGTACATAGGGAGGACTGGAACCTGCCCTATATAATTTATACATTTTACTCTTTTAAGAGTAAAATTACTTCAAATGCATCATGATTAGAGTTTAAAGTTATTCTTACATCAGTTGAAACAAGGAAAATGATGAGTGGCTATTCACACATATTTCAAAGTAGCTTATGGATTATACACAATACCTAAATAGGTGCACATCTTTACAACCAAAACATTCCGAAGTGTGTTCTCTAGATCTAGGATATTTATAGGGAAATAAGCTGTTTCCAAAGGAAAAAAATGGACAATAGGCTTTTTTTCTACCTGGAAAAAAGGGTGTTGTTTGATTTCATCAGCACCACTCGAACCACAGCCAAGTCTTTTCTTGGGATCTTTCATCAGAAGACGCTGAATTACATCTTTAGCTAGAGCGCTCATTTCTTCAGGATAAGGAGGTTCGCTTTTTAATATTCTCCTGAAAAATATGGACAATAATTAACAATTTGGTGGACTCAAAAGAAACAAATGTGTCTGTCTTAACCCTATAAGAATTGTACTCCAAAACAAACTCAAGAGTTACAAAGAATTTCTGGTTTCGAGGTTCAAGAGAAAGTACAATATCTAGGAATATATATAACAAATAGAGTTACCATGCTAGTGCAAGATAATTACTCCAAATTGCTAGTGGACATTAAAAGGGATTTTAAAAAATGGAAAGACCTACAACTCTCCTTTATGGGGAGGATTGCGGCTATAAAGATGACTGTATTGCCGCGAGTTTTATTTCTTTTCCAAAATATTCCTATACTCAAAAATCAATCCTTTTTTAAGGAGTTGGAAAAGCTTACAAAAATTTATTTGGCAACAAAAAAGACCAAGAATTAAATTAAAAGCATTACAGGACAAAAAAGAAAGAGGCTTGGCATTATGGAATTCACTGCCACAGGAGGTGGTGGCAGCTACAAGCATGGACAGTTTCAAGAGGGAATTAGATAAACATATGGAGCAGAAGTCCATCAGTGGCTATTAGCCACAGGGTATAGATGGGAATTCTCAGTCTGGGGCAGGTGATGCACTCTATTCTTGGTGCTGGAGGGGGCAGCAGTGGGAGGGCTTCTAGTGTCCTGGCCCCACTGCTGGACCTCCTGATGGCACCTGGTATATTTTGGCCGCTGTGTGACAGAGTGTTGGACTAGATGGGCCATTGGCCTGATTCAACATTGGCTTCTCTTATGTTCTTATGTTCTTATTATGGGACTGGCATCTCTATTATCAGGCTTTTGCCAATCCTAATTTGATGAATAAAGATCGCAGCAGAAAATACAATGATTTCTTGGATGATAAAAATGATTTAAAATCACAAGAAATGCTGCAAAATCTAAACCTTTCCCGGTGGGAAAGGAATCTATTAGAATCCAGATTTAGCAAGGACAAAAGAATAGGTTTCTACAACAAGCAGACAGAATTGGACAGAATTTTGTTAGATACAGAAAGTAAGCTAATCCAAAAATTGTATATGTTTTTATTACACTATAAGATGCAGAATGAAGAAGTTAAAACACCTATGACTGAATGGGCCAAGAACTTAGGATATAACATTGAATTAAATAAATGGTCCAAAATCTGGTATATTATGAAGTATACTAAAGCTGTTGCACTTAAAGAAAACCTTTATAAAATGTTTTATAGGTGATATTTAACACCAGATAAACTTGCTAGATTTTACCCTAATCTGTCCAATAAATGTTGGAAATGTAAATGCAAAGTGGGTTCCTTTTATCGCATTTGGTGGACGTGCGATAAAACTAAAAAAATTTGGGTTGAGATTCATGTTATCTTACCGCAAATAATTGGAGTTCAGGTCCCTTTTAAGACAGAACTATTTTTGTTAAAGTTAATTCCTGAGAAATTTGTGAAACTAGATACATATTTGATTATTCATATAGTAACTGCTGCGAGGATAGTATTTGTATGTGGAAAAAGGAAGAAGTACCAACAAAAATGGACATTATTAGTAAACTGATGGATGTCGCAGAACATCTTTTGGAATGTTTGGTCAAGATTTTATATTTGGATAGAAAAAAATACTCTATTTTAATTTAGTTTAATCGTGATTAGGAACTTCTATGGATTGACTCACAATAATAAGAATGTGCGGAACCCTGTATGTTAGTTCTGTTTGTTTGTTTATTGTTTATATGTATTATATAAAAAATATTATATCAGGAAAAGAAGCCAACAAAATGCCTGCCAAATTGTGGAAGTGTCTATGGAAATACTGCCACAGTTGATTTGAAAGAAGCTTATACTGAGATTATTGGTCTATCTAATGCAGTACTGTTTCAAGATCCATTGCCAGTCAGAGTGAAATCTCAGAGGTCTTGTTCTACCACTGAACTTTGACCTTTCCTTTAATCCCTCTGAAATAAAATGCTAAAATGAGTAACAACATAATTCATGATACAAAATTGGTAGTACCCCAAAACCTAGTTTACTGTCATGTAAAATATGAAGGATTAAAAACTCATAATGATGAGCCTGTTAACTGAATAATTTAGAAATTTTTAAAATTAAGTAATTAATATGAAAAAATGTAGAATCATTTATATACAGAATCAAAATAATTGTTTAATTAATTCAACACTAAGATAATAGTGTGTCTTAAACAAAACTTAGTATAGGACAGTATTGTTCAGCCCCAAGAAAAGAATACTGAATATCTTTCTCAATTTCCATAGCAGGAATGTACCCCAGTCTGCACAGCTGTTTGAAAAACATGGGGAATGACCTAAATTTAATCCATTACAACCAGATGAATAAATCCTTTGATTATCCAATAAAGTTATAAAAGTATTCATTTTTAGACATTGCTAAAAAATAGTAATAGTATCCTACCCCTTGTTTTGATGGAATGACATCTATCTTGTTGGAAGAGTGGACTTAATTTTTCAGTCACTTGCCCAACTCAATGTAGAGTCTCCCCCCTTTGCCCTCTATGCCGCTTCTAAGGATTGTCAACTCTCATGGAACAAACTTTTGGAGAGCTCACTGGCTGCAGCAGGACTTGTGGGAAAGTGTCACTCTACTAGTGAATATTGTTGGATACAAGCCAGTGAACTGAGCTGTGCTGTAAAATTTAGGTATCAATTTAGAATGGTGGTATAGTCTGCACATAGGCCCAAATGGCAACAGCTGTATGTGTGAAGCATGTATGAGCAACATTATGCATCAGCAATTTAATCAAATCCAAGGTTCATACAAAGAAGAGTACTCAGGCACAAATTGAAGGATGGGTTGGATCCTAAGTGCTCTCTCTGTTTATGGTAAACACTTCTCATACAAGGGGAGGGAGGGCAATTTCTCACCAATTTTTCCTTCTCACTGCAATCTCTCACTTCAATCCCCATGATGTTTCAGGGGATCTCTGACCCATGTGGGGACAATTGCATAGAAGATTGCAGTGGGAAGGGGGAGGCAGGAAAATTGCCATTTACCAACGCAACTTTAGTCAAACTACATAGGATCCAAGCCTCAGAGTCAGAACAGTAACATGTGAGCATGAGAACATCAAAACTTTTCCATCATGTACACTTTTGGCAACTGCTATGGCTGACTTTTAAACTATTTCTTAAACTCTGAATCAGTGAATATGCAGTTCTGAATCAGTGAATATGCAGTTCTGGGAATGGCCAAACACTTTATAGACCTTTATGAGAATAAAACCACTTCGATTTAGAAATGGAGAAATCAGAATTGAAATGTTGCCTAACCTCTGAAATGATCATCATAACTGGATTTTTTCTATAAATTTTGGGGAGGGAAGAGTATAAACTTGGAAAAGTCCAAACAAGTATAGACAGGCAATTTTTTCTATGATGAAAACTGACAGGCATATTTCTTGTGACTGGCTCCTGTTTAGAAAACAAATCCCAATATTTAAAATGACAGTTTATGACTCAAGTCCAACTAAAGTTAGTCTATGCACAATTTAAACATAAATAATTTCTCATACTAACTTTAGCTGGGCTGGGGACTTTACCAAAGAAGCACACTTGCTTCTTGAGCAAAAAACTTTGAATTGTACTGAGAAAGTATCTGAACAAATTACTTCTGTTACAATCCATAACTCGGCAAAAACCATGAAGGGATCAGTAAACTTGCATGGTTTTTTCCCCATAACAAGTCAAGTAAAACGGCTTTCAGAAAACTCAATAAAAATTCTGTATGATACTTATATTATCTCGATATGTTTAATATTAATATAATAGAAATGAGATGCAGAACTTTCTGAAACAATCCAGAATTCTCCTCCTGTTTCTTCTTCATGTTCAAAACAGAGAGTAATGCCACATATTTCTTGCTTCAGCTGCCAGTTGAGTTTCTTTCGTGTGCTTTGGGCCAATATTCTGTGATGAGACTAAAGGAGGTTCTCTCCTGCATTGTGGTTACAGGCCTTATGGACAGCACTGCTTTGTTCCATCACAGAAAGATGCAAAGTAGTTAAAGCATGGTAATAGCAAGAAAAGGATGATAACCCTTCTGAGTATGTATATAGCAAGAGAGAAGCAAAAGCACACACTGCCTAATACTTACACTTATACTTTCTTTAAATGAGCAAAGTGACAAACTATCTCAGGCACAGGACCTTTTACTACTAGAGAAAAACCTGAAGTTCTCCTTCAGGTGGTCAGAGATTTCAAAGGTACTAATTCTAGTGTGAAAATTGTGAGTCCTGTACTACAGCTTGCTTACAATGTCCATGCAGGATACAAGTAGAATCTTTGTAGTATTCCAGGTACTCTATCTTTCTGTAGTACCCCACTTTGGGTAACTGTTAATCTTGGATCATGTAAAGTAATATTTTCTTGAAGAGTAAGTTTTAAAAGCTACCAAATAATTTATATCAAGACAGCTCTATAATTTACCTAGATATCTCTGTTTGTGAGTTTCTCTCCCCATCAACTGTAAATGGTGATGCGCCGGTTAATAATTCATACATTAAAACACCTAGACTCCACCAATCAACAGCCTATAAAACAATAGTTATGTTATGAGAATAGAAAAAGACATTAAATAACACATTCAAGGAAACAAAAAAAACACAAGCAGCCATTAAAAATTTATAAAACAGACATTTAGAAATGGATGCAAATAGTAAAAGAGAACATTTTTATTTTTTCAGGTAATAAATGGAAAGCTATTATTGACTCTTATTCTGCAAATATAATTTGTATTAATTTAAAAGAGAATGTTTATAAAGTACATACATGTGGTACTGAACATTTCACAACCTGGATAAAAGCTTTAATGATAAAATGAATCAGTGCTGGAACAGTGGGCATATGATAGCAGATTATTTACAAAAGTGGTGGACATCTCCAGTTGTTTCTATTTTTCTGGCAAGAGTTTAAGAGAAAGTGCATGTATAATCAAAATATTAGTACCTAGGGACCCTAAAATATTGTTGCTATGTCATACACAAAATGTTACTTCTAAAATAAAATATGCTAACAGCTGCAAAAATGATCATAGCTAAAAACTGGTACATTGACCAAAATCTTTCCATCATGGAATGGATTTAAAAGGTTTGCTAAATGTGAATCTCGCTAAATACACATAAGTTTGGGAATCTCTTACATAGTACATATGTGTTAAATGCCATCAACTCATTTACACCTTATGGTGATTTTACAAATTAATGACTTTCAAAAGTTCTGTCATCTAACATGCTTGCTCAGGTGCAAAAAACCCTGGTAGTTTCCAGGTTCGGGTATACTGAGCCTGAAAAATATTGGTATTTCCTGATATTCCTGAAACCCAAAATCGGGCTGGTATTCAGATCCAGTAAATATTCAGGAAAGCCTAATTTTGCAGCTCCCTGATACTCTATGGGGACCATTACAGTCAATGGTCCCCATAGACTACAATGGAGAATCAATCTGGGGATGTCTGGAGCTCTGGGGCCTGTTTTTTAAGGCAGAGGCTCCAAATTTACAGCATAGCTCTTGGTGCCTTTACCTCAACCCCCACCCCCCAAGTTTAAAAAGATTGGACCAGAGGGTCCAATTCTATAGGCCCCCAAAGAAGGTGGCCCCATCCTCTATTACTTTCAATGGAGAAGGGAAAAGGCATTTAAAGGGCTCACAGTCCCTTTAAAACACCTTCTCCAAGCAGCAAGCTCACCCAGAAGGCATTTAAAGGGATTGCACGCTCTTTAAACGCCTTTCAGGTGAACTTGCCACAGTTGCATGGCTTGGAGAAGGCATTTAAGGGACCACAATCCCTAGAAATACCTTTTAAGTTCAGCTATCTGAAATATTCGGGATTTGGGGGGCTTAGCCATTTCAGATGGCTGAAATGCAGCCCCATTTGATAACCAGATTTAGAAATACCTGAAAAATACTAGTAAGGTATTTTTCAGCTATATTTTCAGCTGTTTATGCTGAATGCACACCCCTACTCAGGTCATAAAAACTGAAGGCCATGGCTTCCTATACTGACTCAATTCATCTCACGCTGACTCCTCCTCTTTTCCTGCAGCCTTCAACTTCTAGCATAACTGCCTTTTCCAGTGAGTCTTGTCTTCTCATAATGCAACCAAAGCATAATAGCTTCAGTTTGATCCTTTTAGCTCCATAAGGAGAGTTCAGGCTCATTTAATCTCCCTTTTTTTTCTTTTGGTGGTCCGTGGTCTCTGTAAAACTCTCCTCCAACACCACATTTCAGATGAATAGACTTTCTTCCTATCTGCTTTCTTCCCTGTCCAACTTTCACATCCTTACATAGTAATGGTGACTACTACAGTGTGAATTATCTTGATCCTTGTCTCTATTCACACAACTTTATACTTAACCATTTCTAGGTCCTTCATGGCTGCACCTCCCAGTCTCAATCTCATTCTGATTTCCTGGTAGTCTCCCTCTCAGTTGATGATGGAGCCAAGGAACAGAGAATCTCGAGCAATTTCTATTTCTTCATCATCAGCTTAAAGTTCTAGAATTCCTCAATAGTCATTACTTCTGTCTTCTTGATGTTCAGCTGTAAACCTGCTTTGACACTATCTGCTTTAACCTTCAACACATTTCAGGTCTTCACTATTTTCTGCCAGTGATCTGGTGTCATCTGCATTTCTCAAATAGTTAATGTTCCTTCTGCCAATTTTCACTGCATCATCTAAATCTAATCCATCTTTCCTTATGATATGCTCAGCATACTGATTGAATTAACAGGGAAATAAAATACACCATTGGCTGACACCTTTGCCAATTGGAAACCATTCTATTTCTCTATATTATTTATGCTCCTCTGTTAGCCGCCCTGAGCCTTGGGGAGGGTGGGATATAAATCTAAAAATAAATAAATATTGTCCTAACAGCAGCCTCAAGCTTTGCTGTAATTCATGAAACACAAGTTGATTTTCATATGAAATTATCTCATATTCTTCAGTAACCGATGTAAATTTGCAATACGATCTCTACTGCCTCCTCCTTTTCTGAGTCCAGCTTGAACATCTGGCATTTCTCATTTTATATTTGGTAACAGTTTTTGTTATAAGATTTTAAGCATCACTTTACTCATGTGAGAAATTAGTGCTATAGTCTGATAGTTGCTGCAGTCTTTGATATCTTCTTTTTTGGATTTGGAATGTAGATTGACCATTTCCAGTCTATGGACCATTTTGTGTTTCCCATATTTGTGGGTATATTCTTGTGGATAGACTCCATTTCTGTGGCTTGGAATAGCTCTATTGATATCCCATCTACTCCTGGTGATTTGTTTCCCACAACTGCTCTCAGTGCAGCTTTCACTTAGCTTTCTAAGACTATAGCTACTTTTTCAAAGGATTCATGTGGGAAGGAACATGTCATTCTTTTAATCTCTTCTGTATAGTTCTTTGGTGTATTATTCCCATCTTTCCTTTATTTTGTCCTGTTCTGGTAATGTATTTCCATGTTCAGCATGCCTAACCATGCTTTAACGTTCCCTTTGATTTCTTGAATCTTGTGGATCAGATCTCTTGTTCTTTCTTTATTGTTGTTCTGTTTCTTTATACTGGTTATTGTAATAATTCTTTATTTCTTCATGCAAGTCACTAGAACTCTGCATGTAGACTTCTCATTCTATTTCTGTCACCCTTTACTTTTGTTTCTCATCTATAGCAATTTTAAGAGTTTCATCAATCATTCTTTCTAGTTTTTCATTTGTTTTGGTTACAGGGATAGTCTTTGTGCATTCTTCCTTGATAATATCTTTGGTTTCAACCCATAGTTCTTCTGGTTCATATTCACCTGAACTTAGTAATGCAAATATGTTCTTTACATGCCCTTTAAACTTATGTTGCTTAGATTATATTTTGGGACTCTGAACGTTTTGGTATTATACTTTTCAATATTAACAATTCATGGCCTGTACCACAATTGGCTCCTGGTCTTGTTTTAGCAGAGAAAATAAAATTTCTCCATCTTCTGCTTCCAATTATGTAATTTATTTGATTTCTATATTGGCCTTCCAGTGACATCCACATATACAGTAATCTGTTTGGTTGCCTGAAATATGTGTTTGCAATGAACAAACTGTTGTCTTCACAGAATTCTACGAATCACTCTCCTGCTTCATTTCGTGCTCTTAGTCCAAATCTTCCAACAATATTTGATTCTGCTTTGTTTTCTACATTCCAGTCACCTATGATTATCAGCACATCTTGTTTAGGTGTGTGATCAGTTTCTTCCTGGATATTTGCAAAAAGCTTTCTGTTTCTTTCTCATCAACATATGTAGTTGGGGGCAAAAACTCAAATAATGGTGATATTGACAGGCTTTCCATGAAGTCTGATATTAGTCAGATTTTCCATCATAACCCCTGACTACCTGTGCTACATCTTGCCTCACTATTAAGAGCAAATCCATTTCTTCTGTGTTTCATTCCCCAAGTAAAACACTTGTAGTTTTCTGACTGAAAACGTCCTATTCATCCACTAGTTCATTCACTCCCAGGATTGCAGTGTTTAAATGTTCAATTTCTCATTTTATGATTTCAAACTTACTTTGATTCATATTTCTCACATTCCATGTTCCTATTATATACGTTGAATGCCTTTGGACTTTCCTTTTGCATCCATTCACATAAACAACTGAATGTCCTTTCAGCTTTAGTCCAGTAGTGTCATTAAGAATACTAGTCGTAGTTGTCCTCAGCTCTTCCCCCATAGCTGACTGAGTAACAACTGATCTTAGGGTTCCATCTTCCAGCACTATATCTTTTTTTGTTTTGGATTGTATCATAGGGTTTTTGAGGTATGAGATTATCAGAAGTGGTTTACCATTGCCTTTTTCTGTCTAGTACTAACCAAGGTTTAGCTGAAGTGGCACTGCCATTGTCTACAAAAGATCCTCCACCAGTGTCACCTTCCACAACTGCTGTTGCCAGTAGCGACACTTCTAAGGATTCCGTTGCCCACATCATCATTGGAACTCTCTGTTCTTTACACGGTCTTTAAACTCTTCATGAATATTGTTTAGATTGTATTTTGGGACTGTGAATGTTTTGGTGTTCTCCCCCAGCTTTATTCTAATTCTCAATATTAACAGTTCACAGTTTGTACCAAGATCAGCAACTGGTCTTGTTTTAGCAAAGAGAACAGAGCTTTCCCATCTTTGGCTTCTGATTATGTAATCTATGTGATTTCTATATTGGCCGTCCGATGACATCCACATATACAATAGTCTGTTCAACTGCCTGAAACGTGTTCATTATGAATAACTTGTCGTCTTCACAGAACTCTGAGATGCTTTCCTGCTACATTTCATGTTCCTACCCCAAATTTTCATAAAATATTTGATTCTACTTTGTTTTGCACCTATGATTATCAGCACATCTTTTTTAGGTATGTGATCAATTTCTTCCTGGACACATGCATGAAAGCCTTCAATCTTTTACATTTTTGGAAATCTACAACTTTTTTCTCTTTTTTAAATTTTATAATCTTTGATGCTAAGCTTTTGTTCTATAATAATAAAAATTTGAAAAGGAAAAACGAATCAGTAACTAGCAGGGAACCTAAAGGATTTGAGGTGGTCACTTTGTTTCCCTCCCCATCCCCTTTCCCCACATGATTCCCTTTTTATCTCTTCTTGCCAGTTCCCATATCCTCCCCTTTACCGCCTTCCTTCTTTCCTTCTCACTTACCAACTAACTTTTTTTAATCTGCCCCCATCATCTTCAGTTTTATTTACATCATTTATACCCTACTTTTCTCCCCTCTGCGAACCCAAAGCAGCTTACATTATTTCCCTCTTCTCCATTGAGATAGATTAGGATGGAAGTGTGTTAGTGGCTCAAGGTCACCCAGCAAACTTCCATGGCTGAATGAGCATTTGAACCTGGGTCTCCCAGATTCTAGTCTGAAACTCTAACTACTACACCACACTGGCTTTCATGGGGTGGGCTGTTCAACAGTAGCAAGCAGCCAGTCCTGGGCAAGTCACATAGTAACAAGTCACCCTGTGGCTCCTGCTAGGTGTGGCTCCAATGAATTCTCCCTCAAAGGCTAAAACAGGCCTGGAAAGGACCCTGCTCCATCCCCCTGCCTTTACTGCCCCAAACCAAAGCTTGGAAATACTGTTGTAGTTGCCTAGCAATGGCCACTGAGGTCATTCATTTCTTGAAATTACAGATGCTGCTTCTATTATTTGGGGGGGGGGTGTTAACCCCCAAGGTTCTTTTTTAATTCCTATTTTTCTAGAAACTTGGGGTAATTTTTCAGCTTTGTAGAAAGATCTGTTTACTCTGTTTATGGCCCCAGTCTCTGGATTTAAGTATTCACAGATCTGGACACAATGAGAATTAGATATATTGATAAAAAGAATAAAATAGTTGTTAAGAGTATATGCCAGTGCAAATGCAATGTTGTTTCTCCTTCTTCCTGAAAAATCTTTTCCCATCAGCTATACAATTTGCTGTTAACTTGAATTCTGAAACAAGCTTCAAACCATCTTTTCAAAACGCAGGTAAGGCCAGCATGAGAAATAATACAGGAATCTGCCAAGGAATGGAGGGACTGGGTGAAACGATCACACCATAGTGCAGCCTATTTTATTATGCTTTATCAGATCCAAAGCATTATGTCTCTAACTTCTTAAAACTCTAAACTTACACTGTATTTACAAAAAGAAGGAAGGGCTGGGACATCAAGCAACATCGAAGTATTTGAATTTATTTAGTAGATTTGAGAATACTGTAAATAATTCTATTTTTCATTTTAAAGACAAATAACTATTTTGCAAGTAAGAGTGGCCGGTGTAATATTTATTGTTATTTTAATTCTTTATTAAATTTTGGTCCTATTAGCCTTTCTTCTGATAAAATCATACTAATGGAGCAAGGGGCGGTTTGGCTGCTTGCATCAGCACTAGCTTCCATTTCCATGCATGGAACCAGCAGCTGCCTTTGAGACTGCTATGCTGGCCTTTACTTCTTGCACAACACAGCTGTATTACACAAGGCCCAATGGTCCTTTGCATGGCATCATATGACGCAATAATCCGTAAGAGCCACAAGGGCCAGCACTAGCATGCAATAGTCAAATGGGTGGCTGCCCAGAATAGCACTGTAACTGTGCTACTGCAGACAATGCTTATCAGAGGACTGGCCATTTAACCAAAATCTATCCAGTTCATATGGTTTTGAAAGCCTCTTTTTATTCACTGTTTTCATCATAACATAACCACAATATCTTCCATTTAACCCTAAAAGACACATAGAAATGTCTAATTCACATACTCAATTTCATCTGAAATTGTTCAGTGACAAAAGAAGCTAGAGACAACATACTTTGTCATGTCCTGTCTCCCCTCCTTTGACAATATCTGGAGCCATATATTCTATAGTTCCACAGAAAGAATATGCTCTCTCATTCTGAAAAATAAAAAAGCAAAACAATAGCCAAAACAGTAGAACAGATTTAGAGTCCAGTGGCACCTTTAAGACCAACAAAGATTTATTCAAAGTATGAGCTTTCATGCGCAAGGCACACTGTTTTAAATACAATGGAATGGTAGGTAAGGTTCAAACTTACAGACCACCTGGAAATAGCCAAAGTCACAAAAAAGAAAAATACGAGAAAAGCTTACTTAATGTTTCTAACACTTCTACTCAGTGCAAGGTGGCCTCTGAAAACAATTATCACCTTTTAAAAAACATCAATTTTACAAACTTATACCTTGCAGCCTACAAGGCTGCACCATTTTAAAAGCAGCATTATCATCCTAACAGTGAAGCGAAACTATAATTATTTTATAAGTGAATGCTGAAAAGGAAGCCAGCTTTCTGCAGACAAAATATTAGTACAAAACCTGTATAATTAAAGCCTGATACCTGCATCACATTTGGTAGGTCATATCATAGGCCTATATCAGATAACATTAGAATGTTTAAAGTGGCCTATGTTGTGTACATGGCTTTAAAAAACCCTGACTTTGAAAACTCATGCTCTAGTGCCTATAATATACATGTACAAAAAGCAGGGGTCTTTTGGGGGTGGAGCACACTGGAGCACAGCTCCAGCAGCTTTGGAGGGCAGAAAGGTTCCCTCATGTCAGTGTCGGCTTTACAAGCTGATTTGGGAGTCTTTCCACCAGCCACATGTCAATTTCAGCCCCATTATATCCTATGGGCCATTGAAGTCAATGGCGAAAACATAGGGTATTTTCTGGGGGCTGGAGAGGAGGGGGTTTGAGGAAGAGGCTCCAAACTCACAGGGTAGTTGTCGGAGCCTCTCCCTAAGATTCTATGAGCCCCCAAACAGGTTGCCCCCATTCCCTCCATATGCTAATGAGCTCCTGCAGCTGTTTTTCTACGAAAAGACCCCTGGGGAGACTAAAGAGTCTGTGGCTTTTCACTTTAGAAAAAAGACAACTAACATATGATAAAGGTTTATAAAACTGTCTCTCAGTAATTAAGCAGCTGAGAAACAACACTAGCAAACTTTCTAAACTGGTCACATTAACACAAGGAATAGGATTTTATGAACACATTAATTACAGATGTATGAGTTTAAGCACACTGCAAACTTATCAGTGGAAGACAGCAGAATACTGTGCAAAGACCATCATTAGTAGAACAGAACAGAAAAAAATACAACAGTCCACATGATTACAAGGACAAATAATGAGGTATTTAGACTAAATGTCCTATGTGTAAACAGTCAAGGGATACGCAGATACTTACTTCATCGCTAATGAACTCCTTACTCAAGCCAAAGTCTGTCAACACCACATGGCCATCAGAATCAAGAAGAATATTTTCAAGTTTTATATCGCGATAGATAATTCCCAACTGGAAAAATAAAATCAAGTACCAGCAAGCAAGTTTAAGTATGCTCTTCAACTGGCATGCAACAATGTCTAACAACACTGTCTATATTAAGTCTGAGGAGAATGTACTTGATCCTAAACTATACACTACAGATTCAGAGAAAGGGCTAAAACTGCTAGATCTTTAAACTTACTGAGGCATGACCACTCAAATTAAAAAAGCCTATACCCTACATTTACACCATGCAGTAACACTAAAGCTCAGTTCAAAAGATTTCAAAGCAAAAGTACAGTACAGAGAGTCACATTACGTGCACATACAAGCTTGTCTTTGCGTCTTCACTAGAAGTTTCCCCATTCATCCTGCATCATGCTGAACACAATATTTTTAAAATTCAGGTGACTCAACAAGCCTCTGTCATCTAAGATATAATTCTCCTCATCAAGGTAAATGACCAAGACTTATGAAGGCTATAAGGTACAAAAGGGCAGATCAAGGAGGATGGGGAGAACCACATATTATGAGGCAAACCAATTGAGAGCCTTGGTGTCATATTTAAATGGAATCTCTGATAAGTCTTGGGTGGGCATGGAAGCAGATGGGAAACATCTGAATTTAATTGAGAAAATCATTTTTGGAGGGGAAAAAGAAAGACACATTAAAGGGTTAAGAACCCTTTTCTATATACGACATTAAAAACTTGGGTTAAATGGAAAAATAAACTGATCCCAGAGATATCCCCACTGATTCCTATCATACTACATCCCAATTTTTCATGTCTGGATAAATCAGAAAGCTACATTAGATGGAAAGAAAAAGGGGTCTATAGAATGAGAGGTCTTTATATAGACGGGACTCCCTTTACAGTGATGCAATTAAAAGAAAAATTACAAGGAGAATTAAATTGGTTTTCGCTATATCAACTGCATTACTTAATTGTAAACTCTATGGTAAAGCAAACCATGACTAGAAAGCTGTTGAAATTTGAACAGATTTTAATGCAACATATGACAAGTCTAAAAGGAGTAACCTCTAAAACATACGCATATATAATTGAGACAGATTCAGGTTTGCTAAATGGGTTGAAAATAATATGGAAGAAAGATATCAGAATAAAGACTCAGCAAAATATTTGGAATAAGATATGGTTTACCCAAACAAGGAAAACTATATCAATAGCTCTTAGAGAGAACTCCTTGAAATTATTACACAGGTGGTATTTCACCCCAGTTCGCCTTACAAGAATAACCAACACAAATTAAAAAAAATGCTGGAGAAAATGTAATCAGCAAGGTGATTATATTCATATGTGATGGCTGTGCCCAGTAGTGTCACAGTTTTGGAAGAACATTTTTGCAGAAATAGCAAAAATTACATGTCAAACCATCTATGTTATACCAGCTTTGGCCCTATTAACAATATGGGAGAAACAAAATGAAAAGGTGACTTCTAAAGGCCTAATAGTGTTTATGTTAATGGCAGCGCGCAGGACAGTTGCTAAAAGTTGGAAAGTCGGAGAATTGTTAACATTACATTCATGGTATTCTGAGTTACGGCAGATTGCAATAGTTGAAAAATTAACAAGTCAAATTAGAATAATCAAATCCAAAGCCAAAACTGTAGACTTTTTGAAACATGGCATGATTTTATTTTATATACAACTCAGAACAATACCCAAAGTATGTTTAAGCCCTTCCTCAGATTATGGGATAAAGTTAAATAAGCCTCTCTCCATACTTTAATGATGTTGTAACTATACATTAATTATGCATGTTTATAGGAAAAGAAAAAAGAAGGGGAAAGAATTCCTTCTCTTTGTATTTATGCTGAATGCTGAGCTCTCTACCAATTCCTTAATTTGCTTGTTTTTCACTTTTCAGTTTTGCTTTTTTTGTTGTTATGTGTATATTGTAGGTTGTTATTCTATATGGAAAGTGGGGTGTGCACTGGAAGTTTATGTCTTTTTTATATTTAAATAAAAAATTATTTCTAAAAAAAATGACCAACAAGTAAGTCTTTTTCCTTGCCTGCTATACTTTTAAAATAACGATAATGTTTTAAGGAAAGATGAAAAATGTTTTACCTTGTGTAGATGTTCGAGTGCCAGTACAATCTCTCCAATGTATATTCGTACTTCATCTTCAGTAAATCTCTCTCTTTGTGAAAGATGGGTAAAAAGTTCTCCTCCATTTATATAATCTAAAATATAGAAAGAACAGTATTTGCAGTTTTACAAAAATCGTAAGTGACTTTTCATAGGTATATCAGAAATCATATTATCTAAACAACAATAACCTTAAAATTGTAATTACTCATCTGCAGCTGAAGCTGTTCAAAAGTGGCCCAATCCAATTACACTTAAGTCCTTAAGGGTCTGTTATTACCCCATAACTACACATCACAGGCAAAAGTTTTTAGCCAGACACGGATGTCTCTTCTTCCCCCACAGCAAAACCTGTTCTGGGAGGGAGCATTTTTCAATGTAAAAGAGACAGAGGGGTAGGAATACTTCCTTCCTTGCAACCTGTCCTCTCCTGCCAACCCAAAAGCTTCCCAAACACAGACCAAACTGTATTTTGGGGGGGGATGAAGTGATTTGGGGACAAGATTAGAACACAGAAACAGTGAATGGGGGAGGGCTTTAAGCACTCCTGGTCTACCACAGTGTTTCTTTTTCTCTGCTCAAAAATGATCTCTCCTAAAGTAACTTTTCCTGAAGGAAAACACACACATACAAATATAAAGGCCTAAGAGCTTCAGCAGTACACACTTCTGTGAAACGTGTTATGGGGTACAAAATATGCTTATATGTGGGTTATATAACTGAATTAGTGTAGATGATCCAGAAATTAAAATGCTGCTGAGGGCAATCTAATGCCACTAGGAAAAATATGTCAGTGTCCACAAGGGCAAAAATCTGTTTAAGCACTATCTACTTTTGTTCTTCATGGTCTGTGGTTCTGCAGAGTCAGTGATTCTTATCAATACAAACTTGAAAATACTAAGCCTACAACATAAAAGTTTTTTATCATTGTAAACTTACCCAAAATGAGATGAAGCTTTGCATCTGTCTGGAAAGCATAATGCAAAGTAACCAAAAATGGAGACTGTCGAATGTGCTCCAGTACTTGCCGTTCAGTTTTTGTATGTTCGGTTGTTTTGGCTTTCTGAATTATTGTTGCTTTTTTCAATACTTTCATTGCATACAATTTGCCAGCATCATGGCCACTTATTTTCCTCACCAGAAACACCTTTCCATAAGCTAAAATGAAAAACAGGACAAAAACTTTTTAAAAATATATTTGTATAAGTAATTCGGAATTGCAATTTTCAGGTGCCATAATACCCTCAGATCACAAAATGCCCTGATCAGAGCCTTCAAACCAACTTATTATCAATACAATGTTATGCTTTCAGGCTGGAAAGATAATGATTGCAGGCTCTAATTTGAAAGGTATCTTTATATTATGTTGATAGGGGAAAAGAATAAATATTTGGAGAAATGGTGTTCAGGGGTTTGCCAGTTAAATAAATCTGAGCATTCAGGAAGGACTGCAATTTAATAAGTGATAAGACTGTTCGGCTTACAAGGACACATGCAAATTTTAGCATGTTCAGCCTTGCATTATCAAAATCTTGGGTAGAATTAAAAATCCCCTTAAGATTTTTAACATAGCTTGTGCTTTGAAATATTCATGAATCATATTACTTTTACAAGTCTTTGCAACAGGTAACTAATACAGTCTCATATATTTCTTCTTAAACGAAAGGATATTATGCTGTGTGAAATACACAATATAGGGAGTAGCTGAAATTACAAGGGCATGCTGGGCTTCCAGATAAATTACTATGAATTACACACAGCCATGTTTTTAAAAATTCTTCTTCAAACATATACTCTGAAGAAAACTGGAATGGTGATTGACTGATCTTCAGTATTGTACATGCAGAACACACACAAAGTTTAGACTTTAACAAGCAAAGGCTACATTCAAACAACACAGGAAAACATTGGCTTGTTAATGATGGGCATGAACACAACTTGCTGTTGTGTTTGTATGTTCAACTCATCCTTCTTCCATAATGTGCACAGTACAATTTAAACTTTCTGGATTTGGGAAGCCCTGAGTCAAATTCTAATTTTCCATGACACCTGAATGCAGACATCTGGACAAATTGGAGATCACTTCTTCCTTAGGATTATAAACTTAAATTAAATTGTTTAGAATCCCAGTTGGGGGAACAGGGGGAAGCATACCCTCCAATTTACACAGGTGTTTGCATTCAGACATAGCAGCACTCATTACTTCCTTATCCAGAAGCTTTTAATTCTATGCTGTGTGTAAGAGGGAGAAACAAGCATACAAACACAGCAACAAGAAGTGTTAATGCACATCACAGATATATCTGTGTTCATCCTAACATCTGAAGATATTCACAGTGTCTGAAATGTGACTCAGAAAGCTGAACTTTCTCACAGAAAGGAGAAAATATTATCAGACTTAGTGAAACACTGCCATTTGAAGAAGGATGGGATGAACCTTTTATAAGGGACTATACTCACAAAATGCCATTTTTAAATGAGGCTTAAAGCACTGCAGAATATCAAGGAATATGGTAGAAGGCAAAAAGGCCCCATACGGCATGATGAGGGATGAGGGGAAGGTATGCAGAAATGCTGTGGTAGTGCCTTGTAATACAGCAATGGAAAGGGCCAGATTAATACAGATCTTTACCATGTACCCTTCTCTCCAACAAACCCAGGAAAACTGATTCCCAGGGTTCTGGGACCTACACAGACATGCTGTTGGGAGGCTGCACTGAGGAGTGGGAAGGGGGGAACCACCCCTTTCTCCTCCTTCTGAAAGCACAGCTCCCATCAGGGCCAGAAGGGACTGCTGAGGAGAAGGGAACAAGACAATGATCGCCCTGAGCCTGCTTTGCGGAGAGGGCAGGGTATACGTTTGATAAATAAATAAATAAATGATCCACAGTAACCAGTGCCTTCTATGGACAGAGCACTAGATAGAGCCCATGAACAGATCCTAAAACAGTAAGACAGGTTACCAGATTATACTTCAGTAGCTGCATGAAAATGCTGTTGAATGTGCAGGGAGCTATAATATGTAGGATGTCTTTTAATCTATTCTACATCATTCCTACTACTGTATTTACTCAAATGCAAAACTAGGATTTTTTCCAGGTTTTCATTTACTGTTATGTCCAGTAGTAAAAATTTGCATATAACATTTTAATGAGGAGGGGTCATCTTACATTCATGGTTGTCTTTTGTGAATAAATATGCATTAAAAATCTGCAAGCTAACACTAGGAATCCCTGTCAAGGAGAAGAGAAACAGCAATTTATTTGGGAGCTGTCTTCAAACTATAACCAACAGAAGCTGTAACATACAAATGGAGCTATGAGAGATAAGGAAATCACTGAACCTGTCAGGAAAACTCCCACTGGGCTTCTGCTGAACTCTTGCAGGCATAATAGCAGAAGGTATATACAGAAATGACTGACAATGGAGCAGTTATTTCAAGGGGTTAATTGTCCAACAGAGACAGCTAGTTTGGAAACAAAATGCTCCCTATTCCCAGACTGTCAAATCTCAGTCTCTAAAATATAATTCTTTTTTGAACATACTTTCAGAAATCTCAATAACAAAGAAAAATAATTCTTACCTCCTGTTCCAAGAACTTTCAGGAGTTCAAAGTTCTCAATGCCAACCTTCTCCACATGGCCTGTCAAGTTTGCTAAGAGAACACAAAACATTCTAGTTTCAGACCACTAGCTCTTTAAACACATATTAAAGCACTAACCAAGACATTGCAGCAAATGGCACCACTAAAAAACCCTGACCTCACATTTAACTCCCTCCTTCCCTCCATAACCTCTAGTACAGTTCTCTTTAACTTTTCCAGAGTTGTGACCCATTAAACCTGGTACTCACTGAATTGGAAGCACATGACAGGAAGCCTCATGACATCAAAGTCAGGTGAAAGAAAGAGCAGAAACAAGAGTTATTACATCACTAGTATCAAGGCCAGGACCATGGGCCAGACCAAGAGGCTGGTACTGGAAGCACCAACTGAGCACAAGGAGATATATAATAGTAAGGGACAAACCAGAGATGAGAGCCATGGAAGAACCGTCTCCACTAGTGTGTGACTTTGCCCTGCTATCCTGCTGATTTTCTCAGCATGGATGCATGGCATGTCATCCTTATGCTCCATGTAGCAGGTCCTTTCAAAGGGCAGCAAAAAATGATAGCTCAGCTCAGGGCTCTCAGATCAGCAAGTTCCTAACCTATGGGTTGAAGACCATTGATTTAGTAGATGTTACTTTGCATTGCAACATCTCAACAGTTAACATCTTTTTTCTGTTCATAACAGGTCTTAATCTGAAAAGTTTAAAGAAAAATGTTTAGATAATTTTTGGCCCTGTTTTTTATTTACTTTATATCGAATCTTTCTCCCCATCAGGTCCCAAGTGGAGGGGAGAAGAAGAGCAATTAAAAATGCACTAGGAAAGAAGGATAAGAGAGAATAAAACAAACATGGGGGTGACAATTGCTGCTGAAACAATGTTATTTTAATTGGCATAGGCATTTCAGTGCCAATCAGAAGCCCTGTTGGGCAGGAGTCCCACCTGGCTCCATCCACTTTTTGAAAACACTTGATGGGCACCAAGAAAGGTGTAGGTGGGTACTATGGCACCCATAGGCACCATGTTGAAGACTCGTGCCATAGGCCAGGGGTGGCCAAACTCATTTAACGCGAGAACCACATAGAATAAGCATCAGAGGTTTGTGAGCCGCAGGACACGAACAAATGTTACACATGTTTTTACTAAAAAAAATGCACATTTGCTTTTTATTAACATTAAATGAGACAATGATATTTGTTTGCTAATGATATTTATTTGTCTAAGAGAGAAAAAGAGAGAGGTGGAAAGAAAGAATGAAAGAGGTGGAAAGAAAGAGGGAGAGAAACAAGGAAAGTAAATAGATGGGGAAAGGGGAGAAAGAAGGAAGGGAGAAAGAGAGAAAGAAATGTAGAAAGCAAATAGATGAAGGGAGGGAGAGGTGGAAAGAAAGCAACTTTAACTTTAAATGCATTCTCTAAGGCCCATCCCCCCCAGGTTTGGAGAAGTCATTTAAAGAGACAAATGCCTTCTGCAAGCCGGCAGGCCGACTGGGGGGGAGGGGTTGCTTTGGGAATGCATTTAAAGTTGTTTTCTGTCTCTGCTCCTCCCCACCTCAAGCTGATCCAGAGAGGAGAACACTGGCTGAGGAAGGGAATGCTGATCCCCTTTGCTTCCCAGCTGCCCTGCTGGGAGCCACACAATGTGTGTGAAAGAGCCGTAGTTTGGGCCCACCCCCCGCCATAGGCCAATATGCTGGTCACACCTAATACTACATCTTGTCTCAATCTGTGCTCAAGCTGTGTACAAGGATGTTGATAATACAGCTACTAAATTTATCGTAGTATATTTTCATTTGACATAAGTTTTGCAATATTTTAACCATCACAATATTTAAATGCTAATTATGAGTCTTAGATTGTACACCTATATACCAGCTGTCATTAATATATTGTTAACAGAATTTCACATGCACTATACATTTTCTCATTCTCTTATGATGACATGTTTAAAAGATTTCACCTATTTCTCGGAATATATATCTTGCTGTATATGAAGTTAGCACAATTAGAAAACTCAAACCCAGCAAAGAAATTAAACCCATCCACTACTACCCCCAATGAAAAGGAAGCTTGTGTGTACTGTAAAGGGGAATAGGATACAACAAATAACATTTTACAGGGAACAATGCATTAACAAAATATTCCAAATTTTCATAGAATTGTGTCCAGGCAGAGTTGAACACAACTGAACAGCTAACAACAACATGTACAACCAGAAAGTGAATATAGCTTTTGCAACTATAGACAAATAAGATAAACCCACTGAACCCCTAGTCTCCACAAAACACTTCATCCTCATAAAATGAATATTAGCCTCTCTAATATGCTCTGCAAAAACTTATGCCTTGACTTTCCCTTCTCTACTAGTAAGGGTGTCTGATATACCATAAAATTTGTGCCTAATCATAGTACCACAAAAAAATTTCTTCTTAGTGACATTACCTGCCATTTCAATATCTATTAGCTTTCTCTATGTAAAAAGTTCTAATGTTGGCACTTTCTGAATCAACTCAAGGAAGGCAGTGAAAAGTGGGCATACTCTCTAATGCTCTCTAAATACTGCTATGAAACTAAATTAATGCCAAAAACTGGGTGTAAGTAGATGGTGAGTCAGCTCAATAAGCAAGAAGTAAAGCTCCTATATGGGATACATGAGTTTTTGTTAATTGGAAAGTACCTCAATCAGCCAGCATTTTGGAATTTTAAGACAGCAAATAATATAGCCTCAGGTCATACATTTTAGACCATGGTTACTGACATATAAACATGTTTTGGAGTGATGTTCAAACTGATGAACTGCCTCTTACAGATGTCCAGGAAAAAAAAAACACAGCATGAAGCAAGTTTGTAAATTTTTTGATAATTGTTTGGAAGCAGTGATCAATTGGCTGAGGGAGAACAAGATAAAGCTGAATCCAGGCAAGATGGAAGCAATACAGGTCTGTAAGAAGCAGACAATACTGGCTCACTCTTTTTCAATGGAGGCTCCAGTATTATATAACACACTTCCTGAGGAGGGGCAGAAGGCTCCCAGACTTTTTGGGGGTGTCCGCTGCTGCAGCCAGGCCCGGGGCAGCTCCCAGGGTCTGCCACTGTGGCTGGGCCTGGACTGGCTCCCGGTGGCCGCACCACCAGCTTTACAGAATCAAGGTAGGTATGTTATCTGTGCATGTGGAGACAGCCCCCCAGTGTATTCTTTAAGTTTTCAGAATTTTCTGCTAACCTGGGAAGTCTCCCAAATTTGTAGAAAAATCTGTTTTTAGTCAATGTGGGCCATCTGCTCTCCTCAAAGAGAGACATGCATGCATCCCATACGTGAAACGTCTATGTCCATGCCAAGGTAGAATGGTAGAAACAATTGAGCATGTCTCCTTATATTGCTGGTTTCCTCAGAACATTCAGAATATGTATCTTACTCCAACTATATCCAAGTAGATCCAACCAATTTTATACTTCTCTTCTTCTTGCCGATCGCTGTAATGAAACTTCCCTTAAAATAGCTAGATTTTGTGCCTTGGCATGTGCTACGTACTGCTGGAGCTTGAGTCTGAGTCCAAAGGCCTTCAAAGCTATTGGTTGTGTTGCCAGTGATGACCAATCATATTTGTTGCCTTATATCCAATAGCTGTACGATAAATAGTTACTTTGTATATAGTTCATGCAAATGAAGGATCCTAACTGCCTACTTTGTATTGATTGTTGTTAAATGTGGGTGTGGTTTTACAAGTATAAATTGGCTCCTGTTGAGCCTGTGTCTTTGGTTCAGCAGTTCAATAAAGAAGCATGTTGTTAAGAAAAGAGCTGCCTCATCTTAGTACTAAACAGCATGCCCAATCAGGCAGAAGAATTCAGACTTGTTTTAACAAATTTTATTCTTGCATATGTACATTTTTGTTCAGAACATCCATGAACTAAAGAGTATATGATTTGTTAATGATCTTGGATCGTAAAAAATTATTGATTGATTTTCAATGTGGGTCCGATCCACAGATTTAAATAGCTGCAAATCATCTCAGATTTGGCTATTAGATATATAGATGTGTTCTCATAAAGCATATTTAATGGTCTTTGTCAAAAACAACTGAAGTTTAAGCATTTTTACACACATACACAAACTAACAAATCTCTTCACTCTCTTCACTCAAACAGACAAACCAATAGCTTTTGATGCTGGTTTTGTAATGAGGGCCTTCCAACCACCCTGCTCTTCCAAGTCAAAGGTTCTTCTCTTCAGCAAAAAACAAAGGATAAATACAAATGGGCAGTAGCAAATCAAACTATGGAGTAGGTGGACCATTTCAAATATTTAGGACTTATTTTTCAAGCAAATATTTCTTGGAAGGTGCACCTGAAATCCATTGTAAGAGCTGATTTGAACACTGGGAAGGCCATCTCAAGATTCTACTATTCCTCTGGGGGCCAATATGTTCCTGCAGCAGTTAAGGTATTTATCAACAGAGTTGTCAGGCAGATGCTATATGCTGCCAGGGTTTGGATCAGAGCAGTAACAGACAACATTGATAAACCACTACTAAGATTCCTACATAATATCTTGGGAGTTTCTCATATCCAGAATAAAGCTTCCTTAGACTAGTTAAGCTGAACCACCACATAAGTAACTAGGATAGACTACTGGATCATAAATTGTCATGCCAGATAAAAAAAATAAAAGGACTGGTTGCTACTATTAAGAAATGATTTAACTGGCTTGCTCCTTATACAACTACTGGAAATGAAACTGAGTAAGTTTATATTTATTAAAGTCAAAAATTAATAATTTTTTTTAAAAATTAAAAATTAGAACTAGTTTCCATTCAGCTTCATGTTTCTTTCAAGGTTTAATAATCATGTTTGTTTTAGGAGAAGTTGAAGAAGTCAAACAGTTATGGTCTGAAGAAAGTAGAAAAAGAAGTTAATGCTGCAATGTTAAAATGTATTAAAAGGCTGACACCTTGATACTTAAGAGGATTACTCCTGAGGAAGACTATTGAAATGAGTGTTTAATGCTGCCATGTTAAAATGTATCAAAAGGCTGACACCCTGCTACTTTAGAGTATTACTCCTGAGGAAGACTATTGAAATGAGTGTATAACCGGGTGCTCATTGAGAATATTGGATGTTGTTTTGAATATGTTTAAATTTCCAAAGTTTTGTCTTGAATTTGTTAGGATTTCTAAAGTTTTTTATAGATAAACATAATTGTTATTAAATGTTCAATTTCATCACAGTGCTTCTTTGTTGTGATATAATGCCTGGATATTACCCAGGAGGCAATGGAAACAATGAGTAGTCAAGAATTGATCCAACTCACCAGAAGATGTCTTAGGGACTTTGATTATGAGAGCATGCTGATCAAAACCTGCAGACCATGTTCATCCTTCTCAGTTGGCATTCTCACTCCAACAAAAATGCCAAATTATCTGAGTTAACTATTCCAAAGTATAGACGGGCTTTTATGCTAGTGTGCCTCAATGCCCTACCTTCAGCAGTGACACAAGGAAGATTCAGTGGAATTCCATTTTCAGATAGATTCTGCAATTGTAGCAGCAACAAAATTGATTCTTCAATTGTCCTAACTTCTTGGAACTAAGAGATGAATTGATCTCCCCATTATTTAATCATAACTCTCTTTCTCCAGAAGCAAAATCATCCTGGCTACTCAGTGACAAACTACTTTTGTGTGTGGTGAAATTTTTGGCAGCTGTTAAGTTATATAATAACTAACTTCTAGGTTCTCCTCCAGTGGGATGAGGATTTGCTGTAAAAACAGTAAGAAATAAAGTAAAATCGCCCTGCTCATCCTACACTAAATGTCCCCAAGTAGATTCTGCCCCGGTATGAATGGTATCCTGAAGCATCCTGACTATAAGCACAGTACAGCCATACAACAACTTTCCTAGAAATCACTTGTGGAGGAAATTCCCTAACAGAAGATTAAATAATTTCAGCCAGCAGGGATGGTTTCAAGGCAATGACTCACAGTATACTAATAACCCTACTACACATTACTTTATTTATATTATTTATAGTCTACCTTTCTCATTGAGACTCAACATAATTTGCATAGCTTAAAGTTCAGATATATGAAAACAAAACAGTTGATATACTTTGACTATGTATCATATGAATGGAACACAGGATGATCTGGAAACTTCATAATTAAATTTCAAAACTGTACATTTGTTAAATTTCTAGTGAACAGTGGCTGGTGTTTATAACTGGAATGCATACAATTAGAAATCGAACACTGCATTAAAGCTGTACTTACAAGTGCTGGAGATTGATAGCACTGTGTGGGCAGTAGATATAATATGATTAAGAAATAGTTTACTGATTTATTTAAGAATGGCTTTTCCATTAAGAACCTCAAAAATAATGAATATTTAAAAGCCATGAATAAAAGACAAAAACAAAAACAATACTCAGTCCTAAAAAAAAAAAAAAATCAATTATCACATTTTAAAAGTCCGTGAGAATTTTAAAGTCCTTCCTTGCAACTCAAAACTGCTCTGTAGTGATGTTATCTTAGAGACATTAATTCAGCTTCTGTAGCATTAGATATACAATATTTGGTGCATTTCAAATTTATCTAGAACACCAAGCCTCAGGAATATTTATATAAAAATTCATTTAAAACATTTTAAATGCATTTTACATGAAACTTGGAAACATCATGATCTCATTTCAGTGTAATCCTTTTCACAAAATATTTCTGTGATACTCAGTTCTTTAAAATACCAACAATAAACAAGGACCTCTGTTAGCTATGACATTTCCAACACTTTAAAGAGAAGACTGATTTTATATTACTATTAATTTTAGCTAGACCTACCCACCAATGCTATCTTCTTCACATTATTTACTTCATTAGATTTTAAACCACCCTCCCCTGGGCTCAGGGCGGTGTACAACAGGGCTCAGGGCAGTGTACAACATAATACATTAATATCATGCATAGTTAAAACAATTTAAAACAATAGAAACAGTGATTAGACTAAAAGATGGCACTAAAAGTTCCAGTAGTGCCACTGCCTCACGGGAGTGCCACTACAGGAAACAGGAGTGCCAGCCAGATGGAAACCACTGCTGTCCTCAACCAAATGCCTGGCAGAACATCTCTGCCTTTACAGGCCCTGCAGAAATGCATCAAGTCCTGCAGGGCATGGATGTTGTTCAGCAGAGAATTCCACCAGGTTGGAGCCAGGGCAGAAAATACCCTGGCTCTGGTCAAGGACAGCCGGATATCTCCTGGTCTGGGGACCACCAATAGCTTCTGATCTACTGAATAGCTCTTTTGGGGGTATACCGGGAGAGGCAATTCTGAACACACATTGGTCCCGGACCATTAAAGGCCTTAAAGGTCAACACCAGAACCTTGAACCTGATCCAGTACTCCACCAGAAGCCAGTGCAGCTCATGCATCACAGGATGGATGTGTGCTATATGTGGAGTGCCCATAAGGACCCATGCTACTGCATTCTGTACCAGTTGGAGTTTCCTGGTCAGCCTCAAGGGTAAGCCCAAGTAGAGTGAGTTACAGTAGTCTAATCTGGAGGTGATCATTGCATGGTTTACTGGGGCTAGATCAGCATGAGACAGGGAGCCAGTTGCCTGACCTGGTGCAGTTGAAAAAATGCATCTGGCGACATTTGTGATCTGAGCCTCCATTGTTAGAGAGGCATCCAGAATCACACCCAAGCCCCTGACGGTTGGTGTCGGTCTTAAAGGCACACTGTCAAACTAGGAGTTGGCACCCCTGGCTTGAATCTCTGTCTTAGAAAGATTCTGTCTCAACCAGCTCTGTTTCAACAATCCCACCACAGCCTCAAACTCTTCAGCCAGTTTTAAAAACAAAATAAACATTTGTCAATGACAGTAAGAACTAACATACAAAACTACTAGAACATAACAAATATGAGGGTTTCAAAATGTTAAGAGTTTTTATTTACCAACAAAACCAGTGAAATCACCCAATGCGATTTCACTAGTTCTAATTACACTTAGATTTTATTACTTTTGTGAACTCCATCTTTTGTGCTCTCTCTGTAAAGCCCATAACTGTCTGAGCTCCAAGATGCTGGAGTTCATGGTCAGAAGTTTTCCACTTTTAACAGCTCTCTAAATCTATGATGAGAAAGTGTTGGCAATAGTATCTCCAAGAATAGAGGGAACTGTGCTCCCTGTGAACTAACTTGTCTTCCAGGGCAAAAAATGCATTTCATCTGGGTGAGCAGCTTGCCAAATTCCGCTGCTAATGTAGGTGGCAGACTCTTAAAACTGTTGTGTGTCCATGTATTTGTGCGGTATTGTCCTCAAGGCTACTCTGCTAAGTAGAATTATCCAGTATTGTGTCGTGTTGCCCAGGTGGGCTCAGTCTGCCACAAAGGCGATGCTGGTTATTCTCATCTGGACAGCCTGACCTGACTGACATTTTACAGAGTACAAATACCTTCTGGGAGATGCATAAACTTGCAAAGTCAATCACTTGTAACTGAAATATGTAGTAAACAGCCAATGCATCTTCATTGTCTTATCCAGCTTTACAGTTAATAGGTATACCTTAAGAGAGATCAGACATTCCTACAGAGAATGATAGCTGCCTTGCAGTGCAAACCTAAGAACACTTTCCTGACAGTAAGCCCCACTGAGTATACTTCAGTACTATTCTGAGTAAACCTGCACAACAAATTTCTTTTCCTTTCTATTCCGTTTATCATTAACATATTAATAATAATTATTATGAGTAGTGGATGCAGTTATCCAGTCCAATGTCTGAAGTAATTTAATGACACAGAACAGGACTAAATATTTAGAAGTAGACGTATTACTCAGAAGATAGGTTGCCAAAAGCTACTCTGTGTGTGCATATGTGTTATTTCAAGTGGAAAAACATACCTTTCTGGACCACAAAATGATTAGGAGAAACATGACAAGAAGAATCTTCTTAAGCATCAAAAAATGATGCAATTGTACTACAACTGTGATAATATAAATTACATCTAATGTTCCAACAAATTCGAAATATTCCAAAATTCACACTTATATTCTTAAAACTGGCATAAATACATTATTAAAATTCTCAATGCGGAAAATGAAAATTAACTTAAATATATTATTAAAATAACAGGTTGCCCCAGAAATACACATCTCTAAACCCTCCGAGGAAACAAACATATTCAATGTTAACAAAATTTGTTTATGAATAAAGCTACTCATCACACAATATAACATTGGACCAATTTACATATTTATTTATTTCTGAGGTGGCAAAGTTCTCACACTGTGATTTTACCACCACATTTTCACAAAGGAAGTTAGTGTGAAGCAGTAACCATATGAAAACTTGAAAGAATAACCACATCTGAGGAAATACTATAAAGAAGCTCTACAAAGAAGCATTTAATAGACAGTTTGCCTTTCAGGATAAAACTACTATGGCTTTCTAACAGTAAAACGTATATGCAGTGTTTACTCGTAACATCAATAAGATCTAATTTTTTCACCTAAGATTCTTTTATACCATTAAGGCACTGCATAAGCTTGCTAGCCAAATTGACTAGAACCACGGGACTGCTAAGGCTGCACACTAAAACTACCTGGATGAGGGGTGGCTGGGGATAAAGGCTGAGTTAAAACCAAGCATAGCACAGTAGGCTAAGACCAAGCAGACCTAAGTTTAAATCCCCACTTTGGTCAAGAAGCCCCTTGGGCCAGTCATTCTTTTTCATTTACTTATTTGGAAAATTCATATCTCTGAAGAGAACTGATTGAGATGGCTTACAATTAAAACCAAATTATTAAACCACAGCCATTATAAACAGACTGAGCCATTAAATCAGACCATTACAAACAACCCCAGGGTGTAAAAACAGGACCACACAAAAGCAACCTAAAATGATACAGGTAAAACAGTCCTCAAACCAAAAAGCAGACCATAAAACAACTAAAAGATATAAAGCCCAGTTAAAAAGAAAAGTTTTAGCCAGGAGCCATAAGGAGAGTAAGGTAGGTGGTAGGTGAGTCTCATGGAGAAGAGCATCCTAAAAGCAAGGAACCACCACCAAAAAAAGCCCTGTCTCTGATCATCACCCACCTCATCTCTGCAGGTGGGCATAGAGTACTTCAGAAAAGGATCTTAACTGGCAAGCTGGACAATATGGATGGAGGCAGTCCTTCATGTTCCCCAATCAAAAGCAATTGGAGGCCTTAAATGTTAGAACCCGCTCTATGAATTGTGCTTGGAAACAGAAGGGCAGCCAGTCTAGATTTTTCAGCACAGAGGTGATACAATCATAGCCCAGAGGATTGTTGTGAGTATTAATAGGTAGAGATGAGACAGCGGTATTCCATCCTGAACTCCTTGAAAGGAGGTTAAAATTGGGATTTCTCGCCCCATGTATAATTTTATAAACCTTCGTATTTTTTTACTTAATTTCTAGTCTGACTTTCTCGCTGAAACTCAAAGCAGATCCAAAACTAAAAATAAGGCCAGTAAGGCCAGTACAATACAAATAGCCAACAGAAATAAAGAACAACATATTAAAAACCCAGTACAAAAGAGACAATAAAGTAGGTTTGCAAGACTGGAGAACAATGCAGTGAAACATGTCATTTAAATAAACAATGTAATTAAAATGGATTATAAAACCAGAGAAAAAAGAAAAAAACAGAGGGAAAAAAGGGTACAACAAGGATGTATCCTGTCACCCTGCTTATTTAATTTATATGCAGAGTACATCATGCAAAATGCTGGCCTGGATGAATCACAAGCCGGAATTAAGATTGCCGGGAAAAACATCAACAACCTCTGATATGCAGACGATACCACTCTAATGGCAGAAAGTGGACCACAAGAGCCTCTTCCTAAGAGTGAAAGAGGAGAGCACAAAAGTTGGCTTGAAACTCAAAAAAAGAGAATTTCGGACATACTTCATGACCACTGGAATAATGAACACAAATTGTTCTGCTCAAAAGTATACTTGGCCTTTTTATTAAACAGAAAACAATACACTCTAAAAAAATTCTTTCCCTTAGGTTACAGCGATATGATTGTAAAGTTTGTACATAAGCTCTGGACAAATGTAAGGAACTTAACAGCTGACCCAAAGCAGCACAGATACTACATCTGTCTCATGCCTTGACTCATGTTTTTATCTACTACAGCTATATAATTTGTCATCAACTATCTGCAATATATTATGATCTGGAAAACTTTTTACTTGAGAATCCTACAGGAAAGTAAGTTGCATTTCATTTTTTCCTTGTTATGATATCCCATGTACAGAAACTAAAACTTATGTTTCAATATTCTCTAAAGTCTCAGGTGACAGGAAGAAACCCTTTAGTGATGACTCTCTGCAAAGGCATTAAAAAAAACCAGAGTGCCCTTTTGTACCCCTCTGCCCCCCTCTGCCCATGTTGTTCTAGCACTATCACTTCTGTGATTAACAGTCAAAATTTCAGAATTTTATTTTTCACAATCTCCACAAAGTATTCAGCACCTTGCAAGCCATGTGAACGTTAGAAGGAATGTGGAGCAGACATTTTTTTTTCATTAAGTTACTCTGTACTTCCTATTGTTCTGGGAACGTTCCTTTACTGTGTATTTCACGTAGTGCACATCAGTGCTTTCTTTAGAATGTCTACAAATGCTTTCTAATCTTTAGCTATACACACAAACTCATGAAGCTAGCTGCCTTATACCAAAACAAACCACTGGTGTATCTTGGCCAAATTGGAAGCAGCTCTCACAGTCCTTTTAACTGGAGATGTTTGGGATAGAACCTGGGACCTTTTCCATGCCACACAGATAGTCTACCACTGTGCCATAGCCCCTACCCAAATCATATGGGTTGGGGATATATTGGGTTTTAGTGACTTTATGCATTACCTTATTTCTTCCTCTGAATTCCAGTAGTGCCTTAAATTATACCAACATTTGTTCCTGGCATAAACTGTCCTAACCCAGGGCTCGCTTCATCAGATTCACGAAGTGAACTGTAAGTGACAAAAATTTATGCTGGACTAACATGGCCACTCAAGTATTTCAGACCTTAACACAAAAAGCACCAGCATTTACACACTAAACAGTCTGGAAGTTACCTTCCACAAAATGGGCAGAACTGCCCACACAAACCTGACATAAAAGATGTCAGTGGTAGAGCACATGGTTTGCATAGAGAAGATACTAGGTTCAGCCTTTGGCACACACCAGGTGTTGAGCCAGACCTTTCCATGCTCTAAGATTCTGGAGAGCTGCTGCCAATCACAAGTCGGCAATGTTCTAGATGGATCAATAGTCTTTTACCACAAGTAACAAACATAATATGGATGTAAAAAGGGCAGCAGTGGTGGAGTGCTCTTCAAAGAGTACCCTCAAGGAATAATAATACACAGCACCCCAGACTCATACAAACGGATCACAATACGGTTCAGAAAGTTAGGTAGTAGGAAGAATCCGGGGAATGGTAGGAAAAGCTGCCATGTCCTGAAGCAGTACCGAGTACCACTTTTAAAAAACGCACTTAAAGAGTTCATAGAAAGGAGGGTAGGATGTGCTGCCCCACTTTATGCGCATTCATATAACCCCTCTTCAGAATGAAGAAGCAAACCCTAGCTGTCCCCTCCCACTCCGCTTCCCGACTGATAACGTCTCGTCTTCTTCCCCGCTATTCTCTCCACCCCAGTTAACACTGCTCTCGTCGATCCCTTTCACTACTACCGCTGAATTTCCTCCCCGTCCTCCCTGCTGGCCCCCCTTTCCCCAGCCTTCTTCCTCATCTCCCCCGTCCTTCTTGCATGCGGCCCCTTCCCTCGTCTCTAGTCACCGCCCCTTCCTCAGTCGGTCAACAACATCCTCCCTGCAGATTACCCCGCAGCGCCTCGACGACCCCGCTCCGTCTCCCCACCCCCAATTTCACTCGGTCCCTCACACACACACGCAGAGGCAACCACAAACGCACGCGCACACTCGTCCTGAGCCAATCATGTCACCTTACTGCCGTCTTCACTTTGACAACACGCAAAAAAGCGCGCCGCTCCCCGCGACCCTTCCCCCCACGGACCCCCCCAACGGGACTCCTCGTGCACATCCCTTCCCCCCACACCCGTTTTCCACTGGCTCCTCCCTCATCCCCCCCTCCCGACCGGCTGACACAATACTCACCGTTCTTCAGCTCGTGCTTGACCGTGAGGACAGTCAGCTCCCCTTCTTCGGCGGAGCAACGGGAGGGTCCCTCCATTTCCTCACAGGCTCCCCTCACTCTCGTCTTTCCCCTTCCCGCGCCGGGGGGAGAGCGGCGTCACCACAACCACTAACTGCGAGGGTGATTTTGTTTTAAATATATATATTATTCCTTGAAAACGTATTTCATGTTTCCAAGCGGTTGTTATTTCAAAATACGAGTGATAACAATGAACTGAGCCGCCTACATTGCCAAACGCTAACTTGAACGTGGGGGGCACCCCTCCCAGAAATCCGGGCCCTTCCGTTCGCCTTTCATCCACCCACCAGCCCCCCCATTTCTATCGGGAGGGGGCGAAAGGGGGCCAGCCAGGGGCACGGAGCAGGAGCCGCGATATCGGAGTGATTCTATCTACTTCGTCTTCCCCCCGCCCTCACCGCTTCACTCAGGCAAGGGGGGGAGACGGACCTTGATTGGCGCTCGAGACTACACACAACGGCAACGGTTGGCCAGCGGCCGTTGCGTGTTAATACCCCCCCCACCGGCCCGCCGAAAGGCACGCGTCCTCATTGGTTCGGCACCTGCGCCAATCGCTAGCTGTTTCTTCGATCTCTCCCCCCCCCCGTCGCTCCGGCGCTTCTCTCCCCCCCTCCTGCTTCGCTCTCTAGTTTTATCCTGCCAGTTGGGAGTAAATATTTTGGTACCGCCTTTCGGGTGGGGGGCCAGGTCGGTTGCTTAGACACGAAGAGAGGAGGGTAAGTGACTTGAGCCCTAAAGACTGTCACTCATTAGAAGAGCCTCTTCCCTCTTGGGGCTTTGTGACTCTTCCCACCTGATCATCGATCCAATTATGAGGGGGGGGGAAATCCAAACAGGCCTGTGTTTATAAGGGCCAATCATGCACGCACTGCTTACTGCAGTTTTTCGGAGCAGTAAAACTTGGGATTCTGTTCCCGCCTAAGGTACCGTTCTTTTTCCTCCGGTGTGTTCATTCTGCAGCTACAAAAAAACAAACACACGCAGTTTTTCTAAATGGGATGGAACGTCACTTGTGTGGGGTTGCTGTCCAAAGGATTTTTTTAATTTACGCAATTGCCTTATCGCAGCTGCGCAGTAGCGTCCAGAAAGCAAAGGGGGGAAACTCGCTGTTCAAATTCACCAGACTTTTTCTGCAACTGAACAGCAGCTGGGAAGCCCCTTTTCCATATTGCTGAGTACTAGGGGATTCTCTGCTGTGTTATCGGCCACTGAAAAATGAGAAAGAGTCACAGGATCTTGTAATATGGGGGAACATGTTGAGTGTACAGAGTGCAATGTAGAGCCCACTGACTGGCATTGCAAGCTGCGAGCCTTGGCAACACCAGCTTTTCTTTTAGGGACAGTAAGGAGAATTCTCTTCATTACAAAAGCACCCCCTGTGTCAGTGGTTACATTTTGGGCTAACTGAAATAAAATACCCATCATGTGTATCTTGTTTATAGCTAGAGTCCAGAACGAGTCAATCACAGGGAATTACCATTATATTCACATGTAGAAGGTTCTTCATTGCTTTCCTCCCAAGTCTTGCCAGCTGGGGCAGCAGGACAGGCCAGCCCTGCCAGATTTGCTGTGCATGCAGGGATCCAATAGCTCCCCACAAGCACAGCTCTACACTGCCCCCTCCCACTACCCAGTTTAAACTGGGCAGGAGGGTAGGGCACCCCAGCCAGGAGTCATTTCTCTCTCTCTTTTTTTTTTTTAGAGGGTGACAAGTGTGATTTGATTGGCTGCTGACTGAGAGTGTGGGAGGAGGGGTGTCTGAGAGGATTCTGTGTGTGTGTCTATGAGGAGATTCTGTGATATGAGAGAGACAAGTATGGAAGAGTTTTGAAGAGAGTCCGTGTGACTCGGAGTTTTGAGAGATTCTCTGTGTGAAGCTTGAAGAGAGAACATAGTCTGTGTGACTATGGAATTTTGGGTCTTTTTTGTGTGATTAAGACCAACGGTTTAGTCTGTGTGACTAAGAGAGTTGATTCTATTCAGTGTGAACAAAACGAAGAGACTAGCCTGTGTGGCTATATATGTGAGTGTATAAGCCTGTCAGAGTGGAGTTTGGAGTTTGAGAGACTGTTTGTAGCACCAAGCTTTGCCAGTTATATGTACAAGTTCCTTTCTTCAGCAGTTGTTCAAAATAACCAGAAACCTATTTTGTTCTTTTTTAAATAAATCAATTTTTGTTTAAACTTATCCCAGAAATCAGTACAGTACTTCCTCAGGGCCACACAGTCCTCTGAAGTGCCCAGAACTCTAGGTCATTCTACCAGCAGAGAGAGAGATTTGGAATTTTAAATTCCTGGCAGCAGCAGAAATCTACCAAGTTTAGGTACACAAAGCGTGTTTAAAGGTAAAACCCATTTCCCCTATAAGCAAGAACGCCACACTTGCCACTTATAAAAAAAGTGGAAGGTCCAGAGTGGGTGTAACAACCTGGATGTGGGCATGAAAGTGGCCTATAAGGGGTGGGGAAAGGGTAGGGGAAAATCTGAGGGAATTTGTATGCTTTTGAATTACCTTCAGCTTGGAAGGGGAAAACCACCACAAAAGTGCTCTCAAAAAACCCAAAGGAAAGTGAACTGCATGGAGAAGGGAGGAAAAACAATGCAGAATGAAAAAGAAAACCCAATGGACATGCAGGGTGAATGTGAGGCAAAACACCCGTGCATAAAGGCCAAGATGTAGATGAGGTTCAATGCAAGACTGGTAGAATCCACCTGAACTGCTTTTGGAACTCTAATGTGCAAAGCTATAATTGATTTTTGGGGTCAGAATGGCATATGTATTTTTTACAGCAAGCCTACCTTTAGGATAGGTACAAAGGATGAGATCGGAGTTCAGTATAACTCACTCAAGTGCTCAATTCAGGTGGGTAGCCATGTTGGTCTGAAGCAGCAGAATGAAAATTGAGCCCAGTGGCACCTTCAAGACCAACAAAGCTTTATTCATGGTTAAAAGTGTGCATTCACATGGAAGCTTATACCTTGAATTAAACTTTATTTGTCTTAAAGGTGCTATTGGGCTTGAACTTAGTCCAAATGCTAAAGTTTCTGATATTTGATAACTAGAGCGGTGACTAGAGCTGCTGAGCCATCACGGCCCCCAGACAATTTATTTCTTTGCTTGCTGCATTTGTGCCACCTTTCTCCCCAATGGGGACACAAAACAGCTTACATTGTTCTCTTCTCCATTTTATCCTCACAACTCTGTGAGGTAGATTAAGTTGAGAGTGTGTGAACAGCCCCAGGTCAACCAGCAAGCATCTATGGCAGATTGGGGATTCAAATCTGGGTTTCCCAGATGCTAGTCTGACACTCTAACTGCTACACCACAATTCTTTCTAGGGGGCCCTCAGACCAAATTTGGCTTCCCTCACACTGAGAAGACACATAAGATGCTTATTAGAAAAGGTATGTTGCTAGTATCAACCAGCAACATCCTGCTTAACTCCTGGGGCCCTAAAATTCTTCCCCCCCCACACACACACACACTTGGCAGCCCTGCCTGTAACTTATAACCCTCCCCTAATTAATAGTTTAGACAAAAATATAGTGCAGGAGTGAGGGGGTTGTTTTCTCAGAAGTTAGGCAAATGGTTCATTCTCTTGAAGGAATAAAGTTAGAAAAGAGATGCAACCCTGTTGTGTGAGGGCTGAAAAATGTTGTTCAGCCTTTAAATTTAAGAAAGGGGAGGCCTTGGAGAGAAAGAGATTCAGGCTAAGAATGGCCAAGAGCTGAACTGTTCCTCCCTTTTAAATAGGGTTGCCAAGTACTTACCGTAATTCGGCGGGGGACACACAGTCCCCGGCCGGAACATTCCTCCATGGAACACCCATGCCGCACGATGCCGTTGCCAGGAAGTGATGCCAGGCGACGCTCTGGCAATGGGACTGGAAACTCGAGTTTCCAGCCCCATTGCCAGAGCGTCGCCCGGTGTCACTTCCTGGCAACGGCATCATGCACTGCGTCCCCCCGGGGAATGGTCCTGCCACGACATATCTGTCCCCTGGCGAATTACGGTAAGTTCTTGGGAAGCCTGCTTTTAAAACCGGAAAATAAGGCAGGCTGCTGGAAAATTACTCTGCAATTGGAGTACTTGCTAGGAAATGCAAGAGAATCTGTTGTTATGGATTTTTTCTTGAGCCATAGACCCAGAATGTGATCCAGCCTTGTACTACCTTTACTGTTTTGCCCCCACTACTGGGTATCCTCTTTCCCCAAACAGACCCTTTGGGTCTTTCACTCTTTCCTTCCTCTGCTTTGGCCCCATTTAATTTTGGGCACTATTTAGTTGCTACAATGTCTGTTTTCTCCACATAGGGATTGCTTTTTTACTTTGTGTATATTACACATATACATATATACATACATATATACATACATATATATACATACATATAATATTACACATATACATATATACATACATATATGCACACATACATTTTCAGATTTTTCTGCAAATCTGGGGTTTTCCCCTGGGGTAGTAGAAACATACACCCTATCCTTGGTAGCCTTATTGTTTGGATTTTTTGACCCATACAAGGAGGCTACAGTTCAGAATTAGATATGTCATCACTATCAGTTGTCTTGTGTCATTCTGAATACCAAAACTTCTGTATAGCATAATGAAAATATCAAAAAAATTCCCTTGCCATGACATATTTAATATTTCAGATAGTCCAGTATATCATATTCCAGAATCCAATGATTTCCCTACAAGCACATAAGAACTAATTGCTTATTTAATATAACATAAATATACATGTGGAACTGGCACACTTTAACAAGCACATATGTCACAAGCCTTTGCAGGAGACTTGAATACTGTGCAGAGCTGAACTGTGAGGGCTGACAAATGGAAATAGCATTGAAGCTGTACAGCATAAATTTCTAAGACAAACATTAGGTCTGCCAAAAATGCACTAGATTAAGAAGTACAGTTTTTACTATCATAACAACTTAGGAAGCTTAGGTGTTGAAAAGACCTAGAACTACATGGAAAATCTGATTTCTCTATATAATACAGCATAAGAGTGCTGAAATGTATGGCATTATACAAACTTTAATGATAGAAGGAGCTGACGATACATAATGCAAATTAAATATAAATAACTATTTGATAGTATGCTGCCAATTCAGCCTGAACAGCATATTCCTAAGGAACTGGGAGTAAGCATTATGGAATTAATATTTCCCTTTTAAATGTTTTCTAATTTGTATGTAACCTTTACCCTTACGAAGTAATGTGAGAATGTAGAAAGACAATCAGTAGAAGAATCAGTGAAACTGTATGATGGAAGAGAGTTTTCTGTGAAAACACTTCTAGGAATAGTATTCTGGACATTTTTACAGAAGATGAAATTGCAAATGGATTTCTGACAGGCTAAAGAGGAAGTAAGTTTTACTTGCATTGTTTGGGTCAGTTTATTAGCAGTCAGTTTATGAATAATGTTACATGTATTTTGTGCAAATATATCTGATACATATTTTAACATCAGATAAGCTTTTTTTAAAAAAAAGATCATTTGCAGCTGAGTTTGTCTTGAGCCTTATCTCATCCTGGTGTCATAAATGATTTCAAAAGTAATCTTTCAAAAAGACATATATCTTTCTTTGGCTTTTGACTTCCTGTTGACTGCCAAGCGAGACAGATCTCTTCTAGTAGCTACTATGGCGCAATCACAGGTTTGTATTGCCACTGCCCTGCAATACCCTGTGAAAGTCAAGCTGGGGCCGGGCACTTCCACTTGTCTTAAATTATAAAGCACAAAAAAAATCCCCTTTCTATAACCCAGTATTCACAAGGACCCAGGATAGTATACAAAGGACTAACAGAGACGTCATCCCTAGGACCTCTGCAAGAGCAATACCTTCAATTGTACTTTGTTAATTTGTTAATATCTCACCCTTCCACAAGGCCAAGGCAGCTAATAAGAAAACAATAAATTAACAAACTATACAATGCAACTATCACATGATCTGAAGTGTGTGCTTTGAAGCATGTGCCCTTCTCATCTGAGAACACTATAACAGTCCAAGCTTTTCTACCTGTATAGGTCACGCTTATAAAAGCCATCAAGGGAGGGATAACCAGCTGGGCCAGGGAAGTCATCATTGCTTCTTTACAAGAGGGAGTGGTCCCATCCTGCCTTAAAGAGGCAATGGTGAGACCACTTCTGAAGAAACCCTCCTTTGACCCAGAAAATTTGAACAACTATAAGCTAGTGGCAAATATTCCTTTCCTGGGCAAGGTTCTGGAGAGAGTGGTTGCCAACCAGCTCCAGGCAATCTTGGACGAAACTGATTCAGTTACAGGTAAACGCAACCCTGTTTTTGTTCTTGCATGCTTTAATTCCCCACCCCCCTTATTTCAGTTTTTGCTCCAGGACATGCAGAGGGTCCAAGAATGGACAGAGAACTCACAAATGTGAAGACCACCCCCTCAAATATAGAAAATAATGTAGTATTGAAATACATCAAAAGAAAACACATAAAACAACGCACATTCCAGTGCTGGTTAACTAGTGCCAATTTCCCAATGCAAACCTCTAAACCTTTTACTTGTTCCTTACTGGTCATTTTCGCCATTGTTCAGTGCCATAATATTCTCAACATATTTCAGGCAAAATATACATATCAGTATAGAAACTGATGTTCTTGGCATAGACAGAAGAGAATGTTTGAGAGCTGCAATACATGAACAAATATTACAAATTTTTATTGGAAAATATGCAAATTTGCTTTTAATTAATATTAAATTAGACTGTGTGAAAGAGCCACATGTGGCTCCCGAACTGCAGTTTGGCCACCCCTGATGTAAGCTAATATGAACAGTCAGTGTGATGTAGCAGCAAAAAAGGCTAAGACAGTCTTGGGGTATGTCAACAAAGGCATAACATACAAATGCTGATATCTCCACATCACAAAATGTCATAGTCCTGCTGTACACCACATGGGTCAGGCTGGACCTGGAGTACTGTGTGCAGTTCTGGAAGCCTCATTTCAAAAGGGATGTGGACAGAATGGAGTGGGTATAGAGGAGGGCAATGAAGATTATCAGGAGCCTGGACACCAAGCCCTCTGAAGAAAGGCTGAGGGACTTGGGAATGTCCAATCTGAAGATGAGGAGGCTGAGGGGGAACATGATGGCTCTGTTTAAATATTTCAAAGGCTGTCACTTAGAGGAGGGCAAGGAGCTGTTCCTGTTGGCAGCAGAGGACAGGACTCACAATAATGGGTTTAAATTACAGGTGGAAAGTTACCGGCTAGATACTGGGGGGGGGGGGAGGAAATTACAGTAAGAGTAGTTCAGCAGTGAAATTGGCTGCCTAGGGAGGTGCTGAGCTCCCCCTTGCTGGAAGTCTTCAAGCACCTATGTACTATCTGCATATTGATTACAGCCAGCCCCAAAGCTGTGAATTATTTGGCCTAAGGCAGAGGTGTCGAACTCATTTGTTAACAAGGGCTGGAACTGACATAACTGTCACTTTGTTGGGTCGGGCCACATATGCCATAAAATGTAATACGAGGTTACCAGAGATATAAAATTTATAAAGATGATTTCAGTTGCTGAATGGCAACAGCAGGTGTGATTGGATTAGGTGTGATATGCAGAGGGGTAGTAGGTGTGGAGATATCAGCAATGGTAATAGAAACCTAGGTCTCAATTTGGTACAGGAGGATTCAGTCCAGGGAGGATGCAAAGAATAAATGAAAATAAGTCTGAAGAAGTGAGCAGTGACTCACAAAAGTACATAACCTACCAAAAAGTTTGTTAGTCTTTTCTATTGGACTCTTACTCTTCCTACTGCTATTAGAAACTACAACATTCAAAAAACAGTGTGGGAACATTTTAACTTTCCAGGACATTCAGTTGCTGACCTAAGAGTAGCAGTTCTCTTACAAAGGAATTTCAAAGGGAGATTAGAGATACTGCTGAATTGCAGGTGATAATGATGCTCAAGACAATGCTTTTTCCTGGACTGAATTGAGACCTAGGTTTCTTCTCTCATTACCAATGCCTGCTATTGTCATTCAGTATCTGAAATCACTTTACTCTCCAAGATACAATGACAGACTCACATTCTAGCTGTATCTGAAGTGAGCAGTGACTCGTGAAAGCTCATGTCCTGCCACACATTTTGTTAGTCGTTAAGATGCTACTGGACTCTTGCTCCCTTCCACTGATAAAGAATGCATGCCACATCTGTTAGAACTGGAAAGGGGGATCTCTCCAAGTGTCATGGTACAGTGTTTCTCTCTCTCCCTCCCTCCAAAGAAGTGTGCTTGCACACAAAAGCTTATACCTGGAATAAAACATTGTTGGTCTTCTTAAAAGTGCCAGGGGATTCCATCTCTCTCACATGTGCTCTTTCCTTCCCCCTCCCTCTCCAGAGGAGGGGGAGGAGCCCTCAGCCAATCGAGGGAAGGGAAGCTTGGCTTTCTTTCTCCTCTGTGAAGCAGGAAATAGGAGAGACTGGGCAAAAACCAGTTCCAGTGCATGAACCAGGAAGCAGGAGCAGGAAGCAGCAGAGAGCCAGTTACTGGTGGGCCAGATATCAGCCATGCAGCTGCTGGATCCAGCCTGCAGGCCATATGTTTGACAACCTTGTTCTAGAAGATCTAATCCCCAGAGAGACTCTGCCTATGAACACTGCCTATTGGTGTCATGAATGTACAAACTGATTAGAAGAAACAGCAAATAAATTATTTGCAATGTTCTGTCAAATCACAATGCTAATACATTCCAAAAATCAATTATATATTTTTCACATCTGATCTTAGGTGCTTCTTGCTGATGCAAAGGGCACAGGATTTTTAGAAAAACATGTCATTGAAAAGCCAGCATATTAATAGCCAAGGGTCCCCTGTGTGTGTGGATACTAATTTCCCATGATCTGGAGCACATGGAGGGTAAAGAGGTTTTTCTGCACACTTGGGGTAGTCCCCAAGGTTGCAGAAAAATGCAAAAAGTTTTTTAAAATACACGGGTTAAACACCCCCAAATTAAAAAAAAAACATGAGTTGTCTGCACTTGCGCAGTCCAGACTCATGGTCTCCCTGAACTGGACTTGGAGCATCGCTCGGCAGCCAGCCTCCGCGTAGCCAGCCAGTCATCCCTCGAGCTGTGGGGTAGGGGATGCCGCCATGTCTCTCCCAAGCGAGTGGCCTCCCCGCAGCCAGCAAGTCGGCCCTGGAGCCACAGGACAGGGGTCGCTGTTGCCAGGTTTCTCCCAGGAGAGTGGCCTCCCTGCAGCTAGCCAATCGTCCCTGGAGCTATGAGGCAGGGGATGCCGCTGCCACCAGGTCTCTCCCAAGTGAGCAGCCTCCCGATAGCCAGCAAGTCATCCCTGGAGCCATGGAGCAGGGGACGCTGCCGCTGCCGGGTCTCTTCCAGGCGAGCAGCCTCCCCTTGGCCAGAAAAACAACAAAGAATCTGTAGAAAGGAAGGCAGAAGTGGGGAGAGATTATCGGGGGGGGGAGAAATAGGGGAGAGAGAGGGGCAGACTGAGAAGGGGTGTGGGAAGAGGGGTGAGACATACAAGAAGAGAGAGGAGAAGGGGGGTAAGAAAGGATTCCTAGAGAATGGAGTGGGAGGAAAGCTAACATAGAAGGAGTGAGAGGAGAAGGGGAGGGGAGGAAAGATTGGTAGATAAGACAGGAGGGAACTTTGACAGAGAAGGAGGGAGAGGGAAGCAAAGGTGGGGGGAAAGCCCCCTCCCCGCAAGTTTCTTGTGGGTTTCCCCTTTTTCACTTTAATGTCAAACTTTAACTGATGCACTGTTAACTGGTGTAATAGAAATTATACACACATCAGTAATGCCTACCCAGATTCCATCTGCCATTGATCATGAGAGGTAAGGCAAGAAGCAGCCAAACCTCCATTGTCCCTGTTACTAGCTGTAATAGAGAGCTTCTGTTTCCAGTGGCTGTTGATGGGGCCAAACAGAGGGTAGGAAACAGCCAGGCATTCCTCCATCATGCCTGGGTACAGATCTAGCTCCAGTTCTGAACTGCTTGCTATTGTGCAAAGAGAGGGCTACAAGCAGCCAGGCACTAATCCAGTGTTCTTGAATCCCACTTTGGTCAGAATCATCTCCCCTACAAGCATTTTGTACTGAACTTAGATTCTGATTTATGGGAGCAGTTTGAAAAAATAGAATAAATATGTAATGAATAATAACAAGTGAGAATAAATCTGCAATAAGAGAGTACAATAGGGCAAAGCATCACAGCAACAAAAAGTCTGAGAAAAGGTAAGAGACAAGCAAGTTCAGCAGCCGTGCAAAAAAATTCAGGCACTCTTTCTCTTGTTATCAGGTACCTGCATAGTCCTATAAGAATGCTCTAGTTTTAAGTTAAAAGGTATTATAGTACACAGTCATGAAGGTAAACCAGCAATGTGATGGGGTAGCCAACAGATTGTACAGTGTGTCATACATATGATTATCAGCTAGCTGGGCAGAAGTTGTGAATGTTTACTTGGTGCAATGAGCTCCTGAACTTTCAAACTAAGAATGCTGACCTGGAGAAGCTGAGAATGGTAGAGAGGTACCTAAGCAAAACTTTCAGGGACTTGTCAGGGGCATCCTGTTCCCATGGGTGGGGGGCTCTTGGTAATGGGAGGTTCAGTCCTTAGAAATGTAGAAGATGTGTCTGTGGTGGATGTTTTGATCACTTGGAGAATTTCCTGGCTGAGATAAAGGCTGAGTCTTTAGTTGTCTGAATAGACTGGTCGGTGGTATGAAGGAGGCATCAGTGGTCATAGTGCATGTCATCACCTATGATGTTGCGACACATAGTGATGCAATACTCAAAGAAATGTTTAGGTTATTAGGCAGGACTGAAAGGTAGCATTCTCATACATTCTGCCTGTTCTGCACACAGGGCCGGCTAGACAGGCAGAGATTAGGGTCCCCATGCACAGATATAACAGTGGTGCCATAAGCAGGATGTAGATTTGTTCGGCACTAGATAATGTTTTGTGACAACCTGACCATGTATGAAAGAGGCAGGCTCTATTTCAACCAAATTGGAACCGTATTGATGGCATTTAATATCATTAAGACTGCAGAGAAACTTTTAAACTAACTACAGGGGAAAGCTGACTGGAGCTGGAGAACACCCGGGTCAGGAGGACGACTCCTCTTTAGGGGGTGATGGCTTGACTAGTCTTGGCAATATATATGACATTGTTCATGAGGACCAAGGAAGTGTGAGGGAAATGTGCATGCCAGAGGCACTTGGACAAGGAAACAAAGTGAATTGTCTATATGCAAATATTAGAAGCTGTGGCACACAAAATGTAGAAAATGTAGCCCAGCAACACAGGATCCAATAAGAGCAGCACTTTGAACTAGCCAATTGGAGCTGGGTACTGGGAAAAGGCTGAGCTCTGAGAATTAGTAGAGGATTGGTTAGGTTTTGAGGGTTGAGAGTTGGAGGCTGGACAGTACGAAGATGCGAGTGAGAGGGAAGGATCGTTTTACCAGAAGGTGAATTAAATATAATTGGTTAAGTTCACCTGTCTGGGTAACTGAGTGTGTAAAGGCATTATACTATTCTAGCAGGGTTGGCTGAGTCTGGTGTGAAACTAAGTTGCAGCAGAGTGCTGTGTTTTATATGTTTAAAACCTGTTTGAGATAATGATTTGCTGTTATGTGCATGCACTGTGTAAAATTTAACATGCTACAGTTCCTGGTTGATAGTTAATAGCTGCTGCAGTTGTGTTCCCCCGTCCCTGAATAAACTTTGTTTTTGTTCACTTGTTAAAAGCTAACCATTTTGTTTCTGTCAGTTTATCTTGTTATCCCTTAGTTTCCAGTACAGACTGTGGTGGGTTTAAACTCAGACTCAGATGCTATCCCCTCAGACCTTTTAAAATTCCCACTGGAATCTGTGTACAATGAGATACACAGAAAATGTGACTAGAAAAAATCCTTCAGGGTGATGTCTAGCCCCAGAGAGACAGTTAACAGAAACCCCTAAGCTAAGGTGGCAGGGGAGAGAGAGAGAGCACTAACATTTGCTATTAAATGCCAGCATACAGATAGAGTTGTATTCAGCAGTCGATCTGCGAAAAGCACTGACAGCCATAAGGTCTCAGTTCTCCTATCCCCCCAGTAGCCATTTCCAGTTCTGGGAGAATTTCTTCCCAGTGTAGCATAGGGATGCCAACCTCTAGGTGGGACCTGGGGGGTCCCCTGGAATTACAGCTACTCTCCAGACTACAGAGATCAGTACCCCTGGAGAAAATGGCTGCTTTGGAGGATGGACTCTATGGCACTGTACCCCATTGAGGTCCCTGTCCCCCCCAGGCTCTGTACCCCATTGAGGTCCCTGTCCCCCCCCTCCTCAACTCTCCAGGAGTTTCCTAACCTGGATCAGGCAACCCTATCCCCCATCTCTTGCCAGTGGCCAGGGGGGACCTGGCAACTCTAAGCAAGACCCATATGGAGTAACAGCTATATAGATCAGGAGGTTGCACTGAGGAAGGGTGCCAAATCACTCCTGCCTTCTCCACTCAAACAAGAGGTGAGGGAGACTATTTTCCCCAGTTTTGCTTCCCAGTGCAGCCTCCTGTCCTGACTGACTATTGCGCCACAGTTTGCACTTCAGAAATCTGGTGATGGAATTGGGGAAATCAATGGGATATGGCTGTCCCTGGATATTAGCAATATAGGATGAACATGGAAGGATGTATAACAGGCAGAGTTGCTATGTATGCCCATTAAAAGCCAGAAAACTCAAGAGGAATAGACTTTTACACAGAATTGCTAAGGATGGGAATACCAAACCCCAAGAGTAACTTCATGTATCTGTGTGTTTTGTTTCAATTGTTCTATATCTATCTTGTATGGATTTGTAAGCAACCTTGGGCACCCTGAGTGGAAAGACGGCATAAAAATGTTTAAAATCGATAAGATGTTGGGACATGTTATCATCACCTGTTGGCTCAACACACAGATGGAGAAGGAAATAAAGAAGGCAAGCAGAAGAGAAAGTTGTGTAATAATTACAGCTGCTCTCACACTGAGTAGGCAATGTATGCAGATCATGAGAAAAATGACAGTAAAGTCACCCATTATTACAAAACTTTCTCTTCAGCTATGTACACAGAGAAAAGAAAAATGTCATCACCTGGAGCCTAAAGGTCATCACATTTGGCACCAGGAGTCTTCTTTGGGGAGGATTCCACAATTTTAGGGCCATGGCAGAAGAGGTCCACTGCCTCTTGCTACCTAATTCCAAGAATTGATATACAATAAGGAAATAAGGAACAGAGCCTATGCCATCAACATCAGGGCCATGAAACAGGAGCAGAGAGGAAACAAGATGGAAGAGCCACAGCTGTCCTTTATCCTGCTGCATTAAGTAATTTAAAAGAATTTATCCTGTTTCCAGTTTCTAATGCAGCATTACTGGTCTGTTGGTTTCAAAAATAATGGCTGTGATCAGAACTGGGGAAAACCTTCACATTCCTAGATTCCTGCACTAATACTTCATTAGTCAGTATCAAACTAATTTTATTTAGAATATTTACATTTTATCTTTTCATGGTAAAAGTCCATGAAGCAACTCTGGAAAAAAATTAAAATGCAGGACATTATCAATAGCATCAGGAGACCCCCCATCACATCAAAAATCAGTGGCAGCACACTATCAAACATGCAGTCTCTTAGCAGTTCTTCAGAATAATGCACCGATCTTGTTGAAATGTGTATAATATCATTAGAAATAACTAAAAACAGAGAGGCAGCACTGTGAGACAGAAGGGAATTCTTTTTTTCTTCTTCTTACCAAGAGGTGCTAAGTCACCCTCTCAGCTGACCCAGCTGAGCCCTGAGAAGGAGCAGGAGACAGAGCTGCTAGACGGTTGAGTGTTTTTTATTTACTCTCAGCTGAGGTGATTTAGCTGAGAGGGTACTGTATTTGGGATTGTGTGGGTGAGTTGTGAGTTGTTGCAGAGTCCTGGCTGCTTGAGATAGGGTGTGAAAGGGTCATTGTTTGACTGTAATTGAGTGCCTGGGTGAATTTGAATAGCTGCTGGTCACACCCTCTCCTGGGGGAAGCTTCTATTTAAGGCAGCACCTTGCCAGCGCCATGAGCCTGGGCTCTTGGCCTAGGGGCTCTGTAAGAATCCCAGGAAAAGCCAGAAAGCCAGGGCCCTGGTCTCCTTGGGTTCCCAGTAAGGTAAGTAGACTTCTACAAGAAGAACCACATAAATACAAAGGGTTTTAAAAGGGGGCTTATATATAATTATTATTTTAAAAGCAATTATGAAGCCAGAATGCTAGCAGGGGGTTGGGGGCTATCCAATGTTTTGCATGGAGTGTGACATGTATGACTATCTGCCCATTGGACAGAAGTCTTGGGTGTGTGCCTGGTCCAAGGAGTTCCTGGTTCTCAGGGAATAAGTTTGTTCCCTTGAGGCCAAGGTGGCAGACCTGGAGAAACAGGGACAGTCAGTTAGGTGCACAGAGAAGACTCTCAGGGACTTGTTAGATATGTCCTACTTTGAATATGGCAGCCCCACCGCTGTCAGGGAGCATAGGGTCGAGGGGAAACAGGGCACTGTGCTGCAGATAAGGGGAATGTGCCCTCAGAAGGGACCTCTTCTTCAGCTAGTGAACGGGTATCCTTTCGCACCAAGGAACCATCCCTTTGCAGGGAGGGAGGGGGGCTCTTGGTAGTTGGTGATTCGATCCTTAGGCAGGTAGACAGCTGAGTGGCCAAGCGACATACTGACCATACGATGACTTGCCTGCCTGGTGCGAAGATAGCAGACGTTACACATGTTGTAGATAGGCTGGTAGATAGTGCTGGGGTCATGGTACATGTTGGCACCAATGATGTGGGGAAATGCAGTCATGAGATCCTGGAGAAAAATTTAGGCTGCTAGGCAGGAAACTCAAGGCCAGGACCTCCAAGTTAACCTTCTCAGAAGTGCTACCTGTTCCATGTGCAGGGCCGGAGAGACAGGCACAGATCAGGAGTTTCAATGCATGGATGAGATGATGGTGTAGGGGGGAAGGGTTTAAGTTTGTTAAGCACTGGGATGCTTTTTGGAACAAGAGAGAGCTGTACAAAAGAGATGGTTTCCACTTGTCCCGAGAAGGAACCAGGCTGCTGGGACTTAAAATCAAAAAGGTGCCAGAGCAGTTTTTAAACTGAAATTGGGGGAAAGCCGACAGGAGATGAAAAGTCTCTGGTTTGGGATGGCTCATCTCAAAGAGATGAAGGGCTAGCTGTTACTTCTCTACAAGGAGAAAGATTAGAATTGTCCACTGAGACTGTGGCTTATGATATGGACTGCCTGGCAAGGTCCCGAGGCAGCAAGAGGAAGGTTGTGGGCTTAACATGCATGGGGAACTATAGGTGTTTATACACAAATGCTAGAAGTGTCCGAGGTAAAATTGGGGAATTGGAGTGCTTGGTGTTGGGGAGGAAATAGACATTGTGGGTATTTCAGAAACTTGGTGGGATGAGGAAAATCAGTGGGATATGGTGATTCCTGGTTATAAATTATATCAGAAGGATAGGGGGCGAGGGTTGGAGGTGGTGTGGCTCTGTATGTCAGAGAGGGTATACAGTAAGTTTGCTATTGCTTCTGGAAATGCTATGGGTTGAAATAGTGGGCCCAAAAGGAAACTTAACACTGGGAGTTTGTCATCACCCACCAGATCAAAAGATACAGGAGGATTATAAAATGATGTGTCATAATAGGTGATTTAAACTACCCACACATTGATTGGGTCAATATGTGTTCTAGTCAGGAAAAAGAGACTGAGTGTCTAGACACTCTCAATGACTGTGCTATGGAGCAGATGGTCACGGAACCTACCAGAGGAGAGGCGATCCTGGATTTAGTCCTAAGTAATGCCCAAGACCTGGAGAGAGATGTAAAAATGATTGCATCGCTTGGGAACAGTGACCATAATGTTATTGAGTTCAATATTTGTATAAATAGGGAATTGGCCAAAAAGACTGACACAACCACTTTTGACTTTAAAAGGGGTAACTTCACTGATACGAGGAGACATGTGAGGAGGAAACTGAAAGGAAAAGTAGAAAGGGTCAAAACCGTTGGGGAAGCTTGGAGACTATTTAAAACTACAATCCTAGTAGCTCAGAAAAAATATATACCGCAGGTTAGGAAAGGCACAAATAGGTATAGAAAAAAGCCTGAGTGGTTAATAAATGAAGTAATGGAAGCTGTAAAAGGTAAAAAGGATTCCTTTAAGTGGTGGAAAGCTTGTCTCAGTGAGGCTGATAAAAGGGAGCACAGGCTGTGGCAAATGGAAGTCTGTGATCAGGCAGGCAAAAAGGGAATATAAGGAGCATATTGCAAAAAACATAAATACCAACAATAAAACTTTATTCAAATACATTAGAGGCAGGAAACCAGCCAGGGAGGCAGTGGGGCCCTTGGATGACCATGGGGTAAAAGGAGTAGTGAAGGATGGTAGGGAAATGGCTGAGAAGCTGAATGCATTTTTTGCCTCTGTCTTCACTGTGGAGGATGAGAAGTGCTTGCCCATTCCAGAACTGCTGATTTCAGGAGGGGTGTTGAAAGACCTGAGTCAGACTGAGGTGACGAGAGAAGAGGTCCTACGACTGATAGACAACTTAAAAATTGATAAATCACCAGGCCCGGATGGGATACACCCGAGACTTCTGAAGGAACTCAAATGTGAACTTGTGGATCTCCTGACAAAAATATGTAATCTTTCATTAAAATCTGCCTCCATTCCTGAGGACTGGAAGGTAGCTAATGTCACTCCCATCTTTAAAAAGGGTTCCAGAGGAGATCCAGGAAATTACAGGCCAGTCAGTCTGACATCAATACCGGGTAAATTGGTGGAAACTGTTATTAAGGAAAGAATTAGTAGGCACATTGATGAACAAAAACTATTGAGGCTGACTCAGCATGGGTTCTGTAAGGGAAGATCTTGTCTCACTAACCTCTCAGTGTTCTTTGAGGGGGTGAACAAACATGTGGACAAGGAGGACCCAATAGATATTGTTTACCATGACTTCCAGAAAGCTTTTGACTCAGTATGGGTAGAGTCTAAGGAAGGATGGGTCCCAGCCATGGTAACAAGAAAATGTGATCAGCCTCATACATAGTGAGTGATGACCTCTGATGGATCCATCTACAAGCATAATAGATGCAAGTTGAGGTATCAACACAGGGTATATGGAAGTAATGGGTTTGAAGATTTGGGTCAGGATGTGACCGCAATTGAAAATTTGGACACACAAAATAGGGAATCTTGTAATGTGTCTAGTGAGAATACTGAGGACTCAAGACAGGATGAAAATGTTTGTTGTAAGCGGAAGAAAGGTGTCCTGGATATGTACCATCTTATGGAAGATCTGTTTTTTCACCAGAAAGATGTGTACCTTAGTGAGTGTATTTGTTTTAACCAAAATTTTGATATCTTTGTTTTTAAAAAAATCATTTTGTAATATTTCTCTTGAGAAAGGGAGATGTGATGTATTGTGTCTTTAAATCACCAGGAACGAAGCACAGCTCAGCTGTATCTTGTAATGAGTGAAGCATTCATTATTGGAGTATGCTGAGTGGAACTACTGTGTTTTAGCTGATTACTGGTGCTGAGAGTGGATGCCAAATAAACTTTGTGTGGTTCCTGCCTGAGACTTCACGGAGTATACTTTCTAGCTTGGCTAGGGTTCCCAAGTACTTACCACAATCCGGCGTGGGAAACATGTTCCCTGGCCAGACCATTCCTCCCTGTAATGCACCATGCTGTCGCCAGGAAGTGACGCCGGACGACACTCTGGCAATGGGGCTGAAAACTCAATGGTACCATCGAGTTTCCAGCCTCATTGCCAGAGTGTCACCCGGCGTCACTTCCTGGCAACGGCATCATGCAGTGCATCTTTCCTTCCCCCAGGGATGGTCCTGCCAGGACATATCCATCCCCCGCCGGATTACAGTACTTGGGAAGCCTGAGCCTGGCCAGACACTACAGCTTTGGCTGATTTCACAATAAACTATGAGCTAATCACTATACATGTCTTAAACCCAGTACATTATAGGGGTCTTCCTATAATATGTTGGGCTGCCTGATGGAAAAGGCAAGCTATGCTCTACTGATGGGCTGAGCAGAACAGTAGCTACTAGAGACAGGTTTTTTGACATGCTCAGTGAGAAGGGGCATCAGGTCACATTTGTGTCAGTTTATTTTCTGTGCTTGTTTTGTATTATATGTAATGATTGTATCCCTACACAATACTGGCTTGTATTCCTCCTCTCCACTCAGCCAACTTTGAAGCCTTCCTTCAGTAGAAATGGTTATTCCTTCGCTAGAACTTTGCTCAGTGGAGTGATAGAATGCAAGCGGGTAGGCTGTGAAGATAAAATGGCACAGAAGTAAGCCAGGCTGAATGGCCCCTTTTGCATTACAGGGAAGGGCCACTCAGTTCAATGGTGCCAACAATGGGTGTCAGCTCACATGTTGCCTTTTATTGCAATGTTGTCCACCATTGGCCAGATCTGAGCTGAGTGGCACCTGTGGCAGTGGCAGAACAACGGTGCCTTATCTCTGCTTGTTTGTGGATGCCAGTGATCTTCCAGTGGCCTTCCAACAGTCTTATCAGGAACTCATTCTGTAAGTTAAATAGCCTTTCTGTCCCTCAATGCAAGCCACTTTTTAAAGTAGAATTCAGTATGAATTAATACATGCCTTTGTATTCTCTTGCTATACTATGTGAAGGCAGTAGTAGGGTCTGTAAACACAGCAGACCTTTATTACTAAGTATGTGATACTAATGTACTGGTAATAAATTTTAGTTCTGTTTCCAAGTTCCAATCAAGATATTATTAGGAATTCATTTAAATAGTGCCTGTTTTAACTTTTAGGTTTATAATTAAATGGTTTTATGATGTTATCTTACTGACTTTTATATGTCTTTTAATTATTTTATTTAATTTTTATATGTATTTTACTCTGTTAAAATTCTATATCTGTTCTTTTAATGGGAGTGTTTTAACATCTATACTTTCAAAATGATTTGCTGGGTGAAGTTGTATCTGGTCATGGACCACAATAAATTATTCATTCATTCATATTAATATACTGGAAACTCTTGTTCTAATTCCCTTTCACCTATGAAGGGTTTTTTTAATTTTTTCTTTATTTTCTTCTATAGACTACAAAAACTACAAACTACAACACTACAAATACAACACTACATACCACTAAACACTAAAAAGAGTAACAAGGTACTGATATGTGCTTATTATATGCTTTCAGCCTTTGACTATGTGGTATATAATCCATTTCATAATTCACTACTAAAAATAAACCAAAAAGAATTTGTTAGAAATTCTATCACTTCAGAGCTTACAATTATATGCTTTAAGTATACAAAGAGAAAATCTGAGAACTTTATCTAGAGGTCTTCTTATCCTTATGCTTCTTCTTCTTTTGCCAGGGCAGCTTCACCTTCAAAGATTTGGGCACAGCTGCACCCAAATCTGAATCCGTGTCAGAGTCAAAGATTTCTCCCAGAGATACCGAGGTATTAGAGGAAGAAGAATTGTCTGTCCCAGTCTTTTGGTGCCCGCTATTTTCTTCTGTTGCCTTCTTACCCTCTGCTCCTTTCTTTTGTTTGCTCAACAAATGGTATTGCTTTAGAAATAATTCCGCTTTCAATAAAGAGTCAATCTTTCTTTCTTTTAATGGAAATTAAAGATGAGTCCTTCTGGTATTAGCCATCTATATTAGACAGTGTTCTTTTGGAGGAAATCTGTTATGTGGAAATACAAATTATTTGTAGAAAAAGAGTTGGTTTTTATAGCCCACTTTCTCTACCTTAAGGATTCTCAAAGTGGCTTACAATCTCCTTCCCTTCCTCTCCCCACAACAGGCACCTTGTGAGGTAGGTGGGGCTGAGTTCTGAAAGAACAGTGACTGCCCCAAGGTCACCCAGCAGGCTTCACATGGAGGAGTGGGGAATCAAAGCCGTTTCTTCAAATTAGAATCCATCACCCTTAACTATACCACACTGGCTTTCTCTTGTACAAGGTAAAAACTAAGTATTTTACATAGTAATCTAAATATGTTAGTATAGCAATCAGTTTTAGGATCCAGTTATTTATGGACTGATCCATGATATGGAGGAAAATAAAATGGTCTGGTCTAGATAATTGTTTATGGATGATAGTTTGTGAGTTTTATAATGCCACCTACAGTTAGGTTATAGTACTGCAGCTCAGAGATACTGAAGCTCGTTGTGATGTTGGTATAAGCAGATTCAGCTACTGTATATTATAAAAAAATCTTACAAACAATACTTTAAGAGTATATCTAGAAAGGAAGGTTGCATTAGATGGTTTAAATCCTGTTGATTCTTTATGTAGCTAATCATTTAGGTCAGGCCTATAGGGTTGTCAACTCTGCATTATGAAATTCCTGGAGATTTTGGAGCCTGGGAAGGGCAGGTTATGGGGCATAATGCCATAGAGACCACTTGCCAAAGTAGCCATTTTTTCCAAGAGTACTAACCTCTGTTGTCTGGAGATTGGATGTAATTCTAGGAAATTTCCATGCTTCACCTGGAGGATAGCAACCCTAGACCTTAATAAGTTTTCTTTGGCTCTAGGACCCAGCCAAAAAAATTAGGAGTCAGATTCATTTTTTCAGCCTTTAGAATTTTGGTCACTGGGGATCCCTTATTCCCAGAGTTGCAGGACGCCATTGGACTTGGAAGGCTGCAACCCTTCTCAGAGTTGTAAATGGCTGACATGGGAAAGGAAAGTGGGGAAGATCTGCAGTCCTTGCACTGAGTAGTCCTTATGCTGGATCCAACACCAGTGTCTTGTTATAAACCTTACAGCTCTGTAATATAAGTTACATATAAGAACAAAATACACATGCTGCTGAAAGAGGAGAAACTTATAATTTACATTTAAAGCAGGGATATAATTTTCAGATACAACAGTTTTCTAGAACTATTAGGGTTGCCATTCCCCTGACAGGGGCAGGGGTTTACCCGCTTTTGGGAGCCCTGATCCACTGGCCCTGATCCAGCCAGCAGGAAAGACCCTGCCCCCAAAGAGCCCCATCCGCGCCAACGTGCCCAGCATAAGAACATAAGAGAAGCCAATGTTGAATCAGGCCAATGGCCCATCTAGTCCAACACTCTGTCACACAGCAGCCAAAATATACCAGGTGCCATCAGGAGGTCCAGCAGTGGGACCAGGACACTAGAAGCCCTCCCACTGCTGCCCCCTCCAGCAACAAGAATAGAGGGCATCACCTGCCCCAGACTGAGAGTTCCCATCTATACCCTGTGGCTAATAGCCACTGATGGACTTCTGCTCCATATGTTTATCTAATTCCCTCTTGAAACTGACCATGCTTGCAGCTGCCACCACCTCCTGTGGCAGTGAATTCCATATGTTAATCACTCTTTGGGTGAAGAAGTATTTCCTTTTATCTGTTCTAACCCGACTGCTCAGCAATTTCATAGAGTGCCCACGAATTCTTGTATTGTGAGAAAGGGAGAAAAGTACTTCTTTCTCAACCTGCTCAATCCCATTCATAATCTTATAAACCTCGATCATGTCACCTCTCAGCCGTCGTTTCTCCAAGCTAAAGAGCCCCAAGCATTTTAACCTTTCTTCATAGGGAAGGTGTTCCAATCCTTTTATCATTCTAGTTGCCCTTCTCTGCACTTTTTCCAATGCTATAATATCCTTTTTGAGATGTGGTGACCAGAACTGTACACAGTATTCCAAATGAGGTCGCACCAATGATTTATACAGGGGCATGATGATACTGGCTGATTTGTTATCAATTCCCTTCCTAATAATCCCCAGCATAGCGTTGGCCTTCTTTATTGCAGCTACACATTGTGTAGACATTTTCAGCGAGTTATCCACTACGACTCCAAGATCTCTCTCTTGGTCCGTCTCTGCCAGATCAGACCCCATCAACGTGTATTTATATTTAGGATTTTTGGCTCCAATGTGCATCACTTTGCACTTGGCCACATTGAACCCCATTTGCCACGTTGACGCCCACTCACCCATCCTCAACAGATCCCTTTGGAGTGCCTCACAATCCTCCCTGGTTTTCACCACCCTGAACAACTTTGTGTCATCTGCAAATTTAGCCACATCACTGCTTACTCCCAATTCCAAATCGTTAATAAACAAGTTAAAAAGCATGGGACCGAGTACTGATCCCTGTGGTACCCCACTGCTTACCACCCTCCACTGAGAAAGTTTCCCATTTATACTCACTCTCTGTTTCCTATTTATAAGCCAGTTTTTGATCCACAAGAGGACTTGTCCTTTTATCCCATGACTATTGAGCTTACTTAGGAGCCTTTGATGAGGAACTGTATCAAAAGCTTTCCGGAAGTCAAGGTAAATAATATCTATTGGGTCCCCCTCGTCCACATGTTTGTTCACTCCCTCAAAAAACACTAACAGGTTAGTGAGACAAGATCTTCCCTTACAGAACCCATGCTGAGTCTGCCTCAATAGTTTTTGTTCATCAATGTGCCTACTAATTCTTTCCTTAATAACAGTTTCCACCAACTTACCCGGTATCGATGTCAGACTGACTGGCCTGTAATTTCCCGGATCTCCCCTGGAGCCCTTTTTAAAGATGGGAGTGACATTAGCTACCTTCCAGTCCTCAGGAATGGAGGCAGATTTTAAAGAAAGATTACATATTTTTGTCAGGAAAAAAATTGTTAAGTGACATCATTGCGCAGGGCACATTGCAGGGAAGACACTCTATCATTTGAGGAAAAACTCTATTATTACCATGGGTGATTACCATAGAGTTTTCCCTCAAACGATAGAGCATCTCCCTGCAACATGCCCTGTGCGATGGTGTCACCTCTGGGTGACGTCATCACAGTGTGTGCACGAAGCACATGCGCCAAAAACTCCAGGGGACATAGAGGGAGCCCCTTGCTGGCAGTCTTGAGCTAATATAGCTTGAAGGAAAATTCCTTTCTGACCCCAAAGTGGCAATTGGCATTACCCTGGGCATATAAGAGTCGGCCACAAGAACCAAGCACTGGCTCGTCACTTACTGCCCTCCTTCTCATTATTTGCCTAAATGTCATAAGAAATTTGCTGAAAATGTAAACTTTGATATCAAAGATAAAATATACAGCTGCTTTGTAGAATAATTAAAATACCGGGCATTGTAGCTTGAACTTTTTAAGAAATGTATAACCAATAGCAGGTTGACTATTAACTCATTCATTTAAAAAGAATTTAAACCAGTAATTTTCCATGTTGAAAACCACCTTTGTTCAAGAATTGCTTTCTTTACTCTCCATGGCTTCATCAGAATTAAAACAAAATATAGAGGTGAGGCAGTTTGGGATATGGGTATAATAATTGATACTTATAAAGGAGGTTGGATCGAATATCAGCACAATGTTGGAAAAGTTATTGAAATTAGTCTCTTTTTGGTAGACCATATTATTCACGCTTTTGTCATTCTTGTAATAATTTTAACATATAAAAGTTATAAATTTACTTAACAATTTTTTGATTACTTCATTGTACTACAGAAAGTAACTGGAGCTTAGGCTAAGAAATATCACTTCCTTTGTTAATTAATCTGGCAAATCAGCATTGGATTAATTAAAAATCATTTGATTATATATTCTTTAGAGACGAGAACACATCATTTATATTCTAAATGAAATTAACTATAAAACTTAAGTTAAATCAACAAAATGATAACACCACTGGTTTTAAAATCACTAGACATTCCCCTTGATTTACATGTTATAAAAATTACATTTTATCCTGTTCTAGGAGGAAGGCATGATCATAAGACATCTGAAAACACTTCTTCCATCTGCAGTCAGAAAACTAATTCGATCAGATAAACTCAGCATTAGTAATACTTCCGGAATGTCAGAAGGTAAATGAATTTTTAAATGCAAGAAAGACAGTCTGTTATTTCTTGTCTATTAAAGAACAACAGGGGAAGACCTGGACAGGAATGGGAAACAGCTTGATAAAAAATGTTATAGCCTAAAGCATTTTGAAATAAACCCTTCTTCCACTGCAACTGAGTTCTGTCACAATATGATGTTACTTTTTTGCTATGTCCTAGGTTGTTATTACATCACAATAGTATCAAGATTTTTCAATTAGAAAGCTTTGTCTGGGTAGCCTGGTTTTTCAAAAACAAACCGATATGTTCACAATTCTCACTTATACTAGAATTACATTGAGGTGTCACACTAAGCCACTTTGGTGGGGAGGGGAGGGGCTGGGCCACGGCTCAGTGGTAAAGCATGTGCTTTGGATACAGAAGGTCCCAGGTTCAGTCCCTTGCTTCTACAGTTAGAGGGATCAGGAAGGAGGTGATGTGGAAGACCTCCACCTGAGACCATGGAGAGCTTCTGCCAGTGTGAGTAGACAATATTGACCTTGATGGGCCAGTGGTATAATTCAGTATAAGACAGCTTTATGTAATTCATGTGAATGTTGTGTGACATGTGGTTTGCCTGCTCTGCTCCTTTAATAGAGGCGTGATGTGTTAAACTGGGCAGTTGAAGCTTTTCATGGCATGGAGATAAATAATATCACCTAGTATTGCTGCATACCAAGCTGATATTAAAGGGAAAGCTAAAGGGACCGGTTTAAATGTTAGCAATACTAGTAGCATCTCAGTGGTGGCCATTCCATTATCTCTGTGTAATGGGATGGTCCCAAAGCAGGATTCTGTACTAGAGTTACAGCGCAGTTTGTGAATTCTGATTTGTAGTAATGTAATTATAGGACTTCCAGCTTTATGCCAGTTTGTTTTATAGCACCCCCCCCCCCCGATACAGAGTTGTAGCTGAAGAGCAGCAAAAAACATTGCTGTTCCTCTTGCCGTTTCTTTTTATTAAAGGTATTGTTACCAGGGCTCATTTCCTGCAGGAGTGCACAGGAACGAAGCTCCAGCAGTAAGGAGCCCAGGGGGCAGGCACATGCAGCAAGTCCCGACCCCTGCTTTCAGCAGCCCTCCCCCAACTTTCCCGGCCTGACCCAGCGGAGTGCTGCCGCGAGGTTGCTCTCAAGCTGCTCCACCACTGCGTGGGCTGTGGCACCCAGCCCGCTCAGGCTCTGCCTGTCTTCATGCCAGCCCTGGCACGGCGCCTCTGCAAGGCGGACCCCGGTGTCTCCAGTGAGGCCTGCGAGGAGCTCCGCCCTGGCCTCCTGCGCCTACTCGGCCTCCTCCTGCACCTCTGCCCCACCACCACCCTGGCCCCCTACCTGCTCGAGGCCATGCGCATCCTCTATGCCACCCTCCTCAACCCACGAGCAGCCTCACACTTTCCTGTGCTTGCTGGCCATCCAAGAGTCCAGTGGCACCTTTAAGACCAAGGTTTATTCAGATATAAACTCTCCCTCCTCTGTGAGGGCAGATATGCGTGCTCCCCTGCATAGCTAGCAATCCAAAACAGTCCAGTGGAGCCTGAGCAGTGGGTGTTGCCTTCTGACACACTTCCAGTGATGTCAGGGGGTGTGGCATATGCAAATAAGTTATGCTAATGAGTTATGCTAATAAACTCCTGCACCTCTTTTTCTACAAAATGACCCCTGATTGTTACAATGTAACATTTAGCCAAAATTATGTGGTTTGTATAGTAACTAAGAAAAGTGTGAGACACTCCACAAAATGACCGCATTTAAAATTGCTTTGCTTTGGACATTAAGACTTACTGATCAACATAGCCAAACTCTTTGCACTATGTATGCCACAAATGCTAACTTCTCACTTACAGACATCACTTTTTGTGGCTTGTGGGTGTTTATGAAACTGCATAAAATAAAACTTGACTCATTGGCTTAATATAGCAGACCTGCTAGTCACTGCTATTTAAAGTTGTTTGTCCTTTTCATTTGTTTTTGCTTTTTTGTCATCAGTTTTAAAATGACAAATAGACTGTCCAGTCCATGTCACTGAAAGAGAGCTTGCTAAAGTGTCTTGTATTAAAACTACCCATTAGTGAAGAAACTGTCATGAATCTGTAAGCATACCCATCTCCTTCCTTTGTAAATTAAAAATAAATCAGAAAACTCGCATTGAGATAGAAAGTTGAGTTAACCTGTATATATTGTCAGTATATATTGCTAAACTAAATTTAAAAAAGATAGCTGAAAGTGCCTGTGAGTTTCAGCTTCATGTTATCACAAGCAAACTAAAACTCAAAAGTAGCATCTATAATAATAATAAAGGATATATGTGTCCATTCATGGCAAGCTTAATTCATTAGAAATAAACCTAGGCGTTTCAAGATTAACCACCACCTTTAGGATGATCATAGGAATCGCAGTGTCAAATGTGAAGGAATCTGAACATCCTTGCCCAGATTCTCTCCAGAATATCCCTGTGCTATTTGCAATGGAAGTAATGGTTCACTGACTAGAAGCCAGGAGGGTGGAGGCAGCATTGACAGGGACAGTCAGGAAATATTGCCATCCTTTGAAAACCAAACAACTTATCTGAGCTACACTTCAAACACCAGTCCTTCCTCTGTGACTGTATATGCCTCCTACAAAAGTTGTCTTGGCAACCACTGAAACTCTTTGAGGCATCTGTTTTTGCAGACTTCGGCCAGGATCAAAGTCTTCCTGCAAGAGGAAGCAAAGCCTCAGCTAGAAGACACTGGGCTGTTTGAATGGTTTGTAAAGGAAGCAAAAAGGAAGTGCATAAGGCAAAGCTCCCCAATCTTTTTGAGACTGTGGGCACCTCTGGAATTCTGACACAGCCTGGTTGGTGCAGCCACAAAATGGCTCCCTCAAAATGGCTGCCACTGCAGGCAGAGCCAGTCAGAGACTGATTGCTGCAGCTTAACTTCAGTCATACAGTAAAGATCTTTGTGCTGCCAAAGCAACAGTTTAAAAAAATTATGCCCAGCCAATCAGAAGCCTTGCTGAGCAAAAACGCGGCCTGTCCCCACCCACTTTCTAAAAACTCTTGGCAAGAGCCAGGAAGGGCATTGGCGAATGCCGTGGCACCCACAGGAACCATAGAGGGGGCCCCTGGACTATGGCCTACACATTTTTCACAGCTTCTGTTTAAAGGCCAAAATGGTGCTGAAGTGCTGAGGGATGCTGTGCATTGGCACTATCACAGTAACCAGTCTCAAATAAAACCAACTTTTGCCTAATAGGGTCCCATGCTGTTCTTGAGAGTCTCCTCAACACGAGGAGCAGCATTTTTGGTAGATGAGTGGGACATAGGTAGGGATTTTCTGTTCCATTGACAGAAGAGCTTTGCATTAGTAGAAAATTTAATTTGGATCCAACATTTTTAAATTATATATCAAAAGTACATAATATTTAAGTTGCTTAAGAAAATTCATTATAATCCAAATGCTGTATGTTTTTATGTTGTGGTGTTCTAATAGATTTATTTTACAGAATAGTTATTTTTGTTGGAAATATGTGTGTTGGAAGGTCTAAATTCAGTCATTATAGTGTTTATGTGTTTACCTTGCATGCTATTGTTTAGACTGACCTGGAAGGTAACCTGGCACAAAGCCAATGGGGAGAAACCCCAGGAAACTGGAGCCTATTTACTAACAATCATTGGTTAATTTATTCAGGTGATTTCCTTCTAGGGTCAAGAAGAAAGAAGAATCTCCATTACTAACCATGTGGTCAGTCAATCTGTTGTTGTACTGGTAATAGTAAGGATGTAGTCCTAAGTGTTGTTTTGAACAAAGATCCATTGCAAGCTCTGAATATCTAACTACTTTTACCAAATTTTTCAACAATTTTTGTTGGACAAAATGTATTGAAAATACTTTTTGCTCTAAGAGAAAAGTATGGCCAGATGCCACTTACAGAGTTAATCTATGAAGCATGAAAAGGCAGTCTGTGAAGCATACAAAGGCAGAACCCCTGTAAAATAATATTGCAAGTGCAGCAAGCTATGGGGTTGGTGAGTGAAGAGAGCAGGGGTTGGCCCCGCTATGAAATATAACTTTTAATATCTATATCAGCTTCAGTCTCCAAGAAAATCAGAACTGCTAACTGCAGCTATTGCATATTCCTCAAAATTGGTGCCACTATTATCTGGCATGAAGCTGTACTGTTAGCAGCAGAAAGGAGGAAGAGAGGCCAACTAAAGCCAGACCTTAGCCAAAATTACAGCTTTAGGATCAAAAGCAGAAAACAAGTTGGTGTAGCAAATTATTCCTAGCTTTCTCACATTTAGAGAAGTCGGAACTTGATGTAGGAACAAGAGGACGATTTCCAGAAGACCATTTCCAGAAGTGTCTGAGCAAACAGATGCGGCAGTGTATCTGGTTCAAAATGGACTACATCTTAAAGTGACTATAAGGTGATGTTGCAAAAGAGAATGTCAGAAGCATGTTTCTTCATTTTAATCACTAGTATCTATGCCCAAATAAACAAGGGAATGTGTGTATAGTCTACATAACAAGTTAAAATTCTTTTTTCTTAATACTTACAGGATTTAAACAGGCAAATGTTATAATTCTGCACAAATCTCTTGCGGATGACTTTGAAAAATTTTGCCATGCAAATGAAGGGCCCCTTCCATTGCTCTACAGAAGTAAACCGGGGGAATGGAAATGCCCTACTATGAGCACTGATTCTGATATTAGGTATGCATGGAGTTATCTAACATAGGTCTGATATGAATGCAAAAATATCATTTTAGTGTAGTAAGCCATCTGCAAATATCTTGTCTGCACATTCAATTCATTTTGCTTACAGCTACAACTTTTGCTACTAAATAAAGAGTTTGTGAGACCTTCTTTTGGTTTTTGAGACCAGGTTTGGGATTGCCAAAGTTAACAGATCCAAACTAAACATTACTGTTTTAAAAGAGTTGTGTTCCCTATAGCCACATAGCAAGCTGTGGGAAATGGCTCTTGCCCCCAGCCGGAGCTACTTTCCCATGCAAAAACTGTGTTGTTGGGGGGGGGTTACTTGACTGATTTTGCTGTTCTCTGGGGAGTATCTGTGTAAAAAGAGCAGCAAAATTGGGAAAACTGGAAGGAAGTAAGGTACAAAATGTTTTGGCTCCCCACAGCTTTGATTCAGCATGTATACAGATTAATGTAGCATTAAACTTGTAGTACAACTGCCTGCATGTATAGCCGTTTAAGTATTATAATTGTAAAGACGTTTGTCAAGCATCATAAAGTTCAGATAAGTAATCAAGACCTGAAACAAAATTTCAAACTAATATGAAACATGGCTAAATTTTAATATGAAATTTTTAAAAACCCAGAAAGACTTCCAAGGAACACTTTGAATAAACCTAAATCCCAAGTCTTGTTAATAAATCTGCCATTTCCAGTACTCCTTAGAATGAATGCAATCAACAGTGTTATCCCTATTTTTCCAAAAGCCCTAAATCAAGGCCAGTAATATTTTTTGAACATTATTGTCTTGATCCACAGAAGTATGAATGCAACTACGCTAAATGATGCCCTTCTCATCTCCCACCTTCAATATATGAATGCAATTGCACCTCTGACAACATTGATCACATGTTGGGAGCACCTTTTTGTTGGGTTCATAGATTTGTGGATCATCTAAGTATGAAAAATGCAACCTCCAGAATTGGACTCAGGAGGTCCACATATATAAACACATCCTGCAACAGCCTCTAGCATAGGGGATGAAGGAAATTGACACATGAAATTTTAAATGACTGACTCCAGTTGGCCAAACTTAAAAATGCAAACAGTGTGTTGATAGCGTCGTTTCTTTTAATAGAACCGACTGTCTGCAGTACAGGAAATATGAGTATGGATTATGTACAGGAATTCTGACCAGTTTGAAGGAATATTCTGAACAGTTAAAAGACATGGTGACATTCTATCTAGGATGTAGTTTCACGTTTGAAAAGGCAGTCCAGGAGGTTGGCATCCCTGTAAGAAATGTTGAACAGAAATGTAACGTGAGCATGTACAAGGTAAGAACAGAGGATAAATTTTTAAAATTTCATGATCATTAAGACCAATGAAACCAGATAGCTACAGCTACCTTTTGCTGGATTCAGGTCAAATAACGTACCTTCAAAAGTTGGCTATTTTATAGTAGTATTACTTGTGGTGTAATGAAAAGATTTCCCAGAAAATGAATGCTAGCACTGTTGAATCAAAATACAATACATAGCTCATGTGTAAGCAGTCCCGGTTGTGTGAAGCTTTTTGGTGAGAGCCAGTTTGGTGTAGTGGTTAAGTGTGTGGACTCTAATCTGGGAGAACCGGGTTTGATTCCCCACTCCTCCACTTGAAGCTGCTGGATGACCTTGGGCAAGCCATAGTTCTGTCAGAGCTGTTCTTGAAAAGAGCAATTTTTGTCAGAGCTCTCTCAGCCCCACCTACCTCACAAGGGTGTCTGTTGTGGGGAGGGGAAGGGAAAGGAGTTTGTAAGCGGCTCTGAGACTCTGAGAACATAAGAGAAGCCAATGTTGAATCAGGCCAATGGCCCATCTAGTCCAACACTCTGTCACACAGCAGCCAAAATATACCAGGTGCCATCAGGAGGTCCAGCAGTGGGGCCAGGACACTAGAAGCCCTCCCACTGCTGCCCCCTCCAGCACCAAGAATAGAGTGCATCACCTGCCCCAGAAAGGGTGGGGTATAAATCCAATCTCCTCCTCTTCTTCTTCTTCTTCTTTTTGCTGGCTCACACAACAGGCTACGTGGTTTACTTCCAGACATGCTGTAGCCTCTGGGAAGAAGAAGGAAAGAAGGAGAATGCTAGATTTAGATTAACTGGATGCATCCTGTTCACCGTACACTGCCTATCCTTGATCTAGCTTATTTTATGTAAACTATGAGGATTCATTCATATTTCTAATGAATATTATGAGTGTGTTAAACTTATTATTTCAGTTCTCTAAGTCTTTATAATATTAAACTGAAAGAGACTTCAAGGGCCTTGATCATTTTTTAAAAAAAATCTTTACCAGACTGCTGTGCCTTGCTGTGATTCTGAACATTTTCACTGTAATCTAGTGGTATCAATGAGACCGATTCCCAGTGACAAATTGGAAATGGTTGTGCAAACCACCAACCCAATGAAAAAATCACACGGAGCACCAGTTCACATTGGTTATCCAGGTCAGTATCTTTAATATACATAACAGGGCTCATTTTGTAGAAAAAGAGGTGCAGGGGCTCATTAGCATAATTCATTAGCATAATTTATTTGCACACCCCCTGACATCACCAGAAGTGTGTCAGAAGGCAACACCCACAGCTCAGGCTCCACCCCAAAAATCTCCAGGTATTTCCCAACTCAGAGCTGGCGAGCCTACCTGGAAAAATACTGCTTCAAAAGCACAAAGAAAATTTGTGGCAGGGGATCAAGTTTTGTGAGCCACTGCTCTTGTCTACAGATACTTCATGGCTGAAGAAGTGACCAGTGACCCAGTTATGAACAGAGGCTACAGTTCCTACATTTGCAGAAGTCTACAGATATGGGCAACATCCTCCTCATTTGCTGCATGACCCTGTTTCAATGTATCTGAAAATGAGTGCATGAACACGAAAGCTTATACCCAGAATTAAACTGTGTTGGTCTTAAAGGTGCCACTGGACACAAACTTTGCTCTATTGCTTCAGACCAACACAGCTACCCACCTGAATCTATGCAAACCAGAATTATTTAAGAGGGCTCTTCTGCACAGGCAAATAGAGTTACACTGTACAAAAGACTTCACAAAGTTACTTGAACAAATTATTAGGGTAGACCCAACACCTCCTGCCCACACATGCTTAAGGCAGGACAGCAGCTCAATGTTCTTTAGCAGTGGTACTTAAGAATATTTGTTCCAATGCCACAGAACCAAGGGTGTGTTCAGACGGATCTTTTGATCTGCCATAGGAACGACTCCCTTGCGGATCAAAAATGCACGACCAGACAGAAACATCTGCGAAATATTCCGGTCCCATAGGCATCCCGTTCTGCTGCGCCTCCAATCCTGATTTAAAAAGTAGCAGTTTCAATGTAGGGTTTTCGCTTACCCGCGCAACAACTGCAGACTTTCTTCCGTCTGGTCACTCCATTAGCGCGCGATGCTCCCGTCGGCTTGGTCTGACGTCAGACCGAGCCGACGGGGGCGCGATTTTTAAAAAATTGAAACCCCATGTGCGCTTTAACGAGGAAACGCATTCAGCGATAAGCGCTACGAGGAATGTAATATTCATGCTTATTTCTTTTAGGGACAAGATGTTACCGCGAAGGGAGATGGAGGGGGGGAAGGACTGTTCTAACTTGCAAAATAGTCCCTCCATTGATCATGATGGCAAGGGGGAGGACCGGGACTTTGCTGAAAACCCTCCGCGATCGCCTCAGTTCTCCAAGGAGGCGCAGCCTTGCCTATGCGAATGTACAAAACTTTTTTTAAAAAAATCCTCGGTGGATGCCGTGTAGACAAATCACGGTGGGAACAACGCGCGGTGAGGCTATTTCATGGGGGGGCGTCTGGTCGTGCTAGGCTGGATTAAAAAAATCGGGATAAAATTTTAGGAGGGCTCATGGCGCGATTGACTGGCCGTCTGAACGCAGCCCAAGTCTGAGTTCAGTGGCACCTTTAAGACCAACAAAGTTTATTCACATGAAAGCTTAGACTCCGAATTAAACTCTGTTGGTCTTAGTCACTGGACTCAAGCTTTGTTTGGCACATTTTGTGTTTATTGACTGTTAACCTTTATTTAAGCCGGTTATAGCCTAACTCATTAGCTGAAAGAGAGAAGGGAAGGAAGGGAGGAAGGGAAAAGAAAAAAATGGAAAGAAAGGGATAGAAAGAAACGGAAGGAAGGAAAGGAAAAGAAAAGAAATGGGGGAAAGGGAAAGAAAGGGAGCAAAGAAATGGAAAGAATGGGAAAGAAAATGAAAGCCTCTGTGTATGTTTGCTTTCCCCAAGTTCTAAATTCCTACACCAGCAGTTAAAAAGGGGCTTACATTTGAAACCTCCTCCTTTGGCTGTGAGTTCCCAGGCTAGAGTACTCACTCAGCCACCCATTCTACAGTCCATTCAACATATAAAAACAAAACTGAAACAAGAGCTCCACCCAACAGGACCAAACTAAATCACACAGATATTAAGGGAAGAGCAGACTGTTCCATTACACATAGACATGTATATAAGAGCAAGACCCTTTGGGAGGAGTGAGAGACCAAGAAATATAATAAAATAAACAAATAAATAAAACCAACTGAAGTGGGGGGGAGGAGAGATGGACTTCCTCCAGTATAAACTATGAGCTGTGGCAGGCTGGCTGGAGAAGGAAGAGGAGATGGGGAGGCATGCCTGCCTTCCCTGCTCAATCTTAAGGTGCCACTGGACTCAAACTTTGTTCTGCTCCTTCAGACCAGTATACCCACCTGAATCAGCCACTTTCTAACAACACAGATTTTTAAGTCTTAATAAGGATTTCTAGTGGTAAACATTAGAATATGAACCAAATTGTAGAGACTGAAATGGTTTAGCACTTACTAAATATAAGCCCTGACCTGGATAGCCCAGGCTAGCCTGATCTTGTCAGAGCTCCTAAGCTAAGCAGGGACGGCCCTGGCTACTATTTGGATGGGAGACCTCCAAGGAGTATCAGGGTCACGACATGGAGGCAAGCAATGGCAAACCACCTCTGAACGTCTCCTGCCTTGAAAACCCTACAAGGTGGCCATAAGGCAGCTGTGACTTGATGGCACATTCCACCACCAAATATTTATACAGCTCAGTCAAGCAGAAGCTGCTGACACCTCTGGAACAGGATTCTTCAGCCTAGTAATCAGGTCTGACTGCAGGAACGAGAGCTTTCCAGCAAAGAATCTAGTGAAATCATCACCACCAGTTACCATATCATGAACAGTGAGAGGATTGGTTTTCCTTAAATAATTGTGCTGGACATGATTTAGTTAATGCAGATTGACTCTAATGGCCAAACCTTGACTGCAGGCTGAATCTGATTTAGCAAGAGTCTTTTTTCTACAAGTCATTTATTTTAAAAGCACAGACAAGTATAAGATTGGATCAAAACTTCATACATGACCCAGGAACAGAAAGGGCTCTGAACTATTTGCAGGAAAGACAAACTTGGAAATTTTGAGTGCTGAGGAATTTACAGGGCCTATGATGTTATTCTGGAAATTGGGCTCTGGTCCCTTAAAGGGCTGCTGCTAGGGTTGCCAAGTCCCTCCTGGCAACTGGCGGGGGATGTGGGGGACTTACCTGAAGTGGGAGGGAGGCCCAGGCTGTGTCGCCAGTGATGCCACTTCTTACGTGTATCAGAAATGATGTCATCACATTGTGATATCACAGAGATGCTATGGTTGTTGGACAAAACCTCCATGGTACAAATGGCTTCTATCATTATTTTTTGCCCAAATACCACAGTGTCACTGTGATGTCACTGATGTGATAACATCACTTCCAGTGCACGTCGGAAGTGACATTGCCATGTAGCTGACGGTATAGCCTGGGCCTCCCTACTGCTCCTGGAAAGTTTCCCCACCAACCAGCTGATTGGCAGCAGGGGGGCAGAGCCTGGTTGGGGGGGAATTCCCTGCCTCCAGGGGACTGGCAACCCTAGCTGCTGTAGCATTTAGAAGAGGAATTTTGTGGCTTTTGCTGTCACTGATGTTTGTTAACTAGACAGCAATAAGAAGGCAGTGAAAGCCAAAATGTAAATGGGTGGGGGGATGAATTTCACATATCAATTTGAGCTAATTATCCAAACTGACTGTTTTCTAGTAGAAATGCAACACAAGCAATACAAAACAAGGAATGTAATTAATTTTTTTAAAATTGCTGCATTAATGAATTTAAGGAATATAGCGAGTAAAATCAAATGTTATATGAAGAGAAAGGATGGTAGCATTCGTTCATAGGGCCACATATACAATTGTCCACATGTCGAGTTTAACTGCTGTTTTAATTGTTACTGTAGTAATATAGAGTCATTGAGTCTGCCTTAACTTTATCATCACTACTGCTACAATATTAATATGGATTTAATATTTGTTAATTTCAGGTTTATTAGGTATCAAAGATCTTTCCATGGTAGACTATGGTGATGAGGTACAAGCTCATCCAGAGGATGTTTCAGTCTTTTGGGCATGTGGAGTAACAGGAGTGGAAGCCATCAGTAATTGCAGTATGTATTTGATAAGATTATTATAATTGTTCTTTTTTCATATAAACGCAAAATAAATTAAATCTAGCTGGTGGCCTTAGTGAAATCTAGCTGGTTGGCCTACCTGTTATTCCAGTTATGGTGATGTGTCTGATGCCTGTTGAGAGAAAGCCATTTTAAAAAGCTTTCCACAAACTAGGTAGTATGTTGCCACAGAGACTGGAAACAGCTATTGGCCGTCAAAAGGCCCTTCCTTCTAACTGCAGTAGCTTTCTATAAAATATGGTTTAGGATCGGTCTGTCATTGACATGTGAGAATAAATACGGAGTCCATTCTCACACAAGATCACATACTTAAATATCTACTTTTATTAACAGTCATTCAAACTAGTGCAAAGCAAGTACAAAGTGGAATCAGAATGGTTATATTATGCCATTTGTTTTAATTTCTGTAAATCATAGCAGAGATCTCAAGCAAGGCAAATTGTGCCTGAAGCTTAGGTGCAGCATTTTTCAGTGTTTCTAGAGTGTTTCTTAGATGATCAAGAACACTACAAATGACTTTCTGAGAGACAAGAGATGGGCTTACATGAAGTGTATTAGTCCATTTATTTATTTATTATTCAAATTTCGACCCTGCCCTCCCGGCCAAAGCCGGCTCAGGGCGGCTTACATAAAAACAGATAAGTTACATTAAAACATAAACTATAATTGAAACCATTCTAAAACCATAAAAAGTGCTAGTAGTTGTTGTTCATATGATGCCAGCTGGCTACATATTTAGTATTGCAAGTCTAACTTACCTCACCTGGTTCTGAGCCTCAGTTTGTTTCTTTGTGTTGATTTCTTAGATACTGTGCCTTGCAAAATTAGATCCTTAATATCCTCTCTGAAGCGTAAACATCAGAGACCTTCAAGATACAAAATTACCACCTACACCTGTCCTGCTTAGACAGTCCCCTAATTTAAAACACCCAACAGAGATACAAACTCAGGGACCAGATTCTAGGGGTGTACAAAAAAAAGATCTGTATTTTTTGGGTTTAAATATATCGAACCTGAAAAATGCTGGTATTTCCTGATATTCCCAAATTCCAATATCAATATGGTATTGGGATTTGGGAAATATTTGGAATTGCCAATTTTTTTTTTACTCCATTATACCTTGTGGGGATCATTATAGTCAATAGTTCCCATAGGCTGTAATAGAGAATCGATCCAGTGGTATCTGAGACTTTGAGGGGGCTGGTTTTTTTAGATAGAGGCATCAGATTTGCAACATAGCTGCTGGTGCTTTTCCTCAAACAAACCCCTACGTTTAAAAAAGATTGGACCAGGGAGTCCAATTCTATGGGCCCCAGAAGGAAGTGCCCCCATCCTCCATTGTTTCCAATGGAGGGGGGGGGGAAGCATTTAAAGGAATGCGACCCCTTTAAATGCCTTTTGCAAGCCATGCCGCAAGTGAAATGTAAAGTGCCAAATTCACGCAGGAGCATTTAAAGGGAACCTTTTTTCCCTCCATGACTTGCAAAAGTCCAATCCTGGGCTGGCTCCTCTTTGCAGCTCGGTTGAAACAAAGCTGCAAAGAGGAGCCAGCCCCAGCGGGGACAGTGCTGAGCTGGCTCCCGCTGCCCTGGCCAATCCTGGGCTGGGTCCTCTTGCATCTTGGTTGAAATCAAGGTGCAAGAGGAGCCAGCCAGCCCCAGCCAAAGGGGCACAGACCTCTCAGCTCTGTGCCACCTTAGCTGTTCCTCTCTTGCATAAGGTATTTTTCGGGTATTTATTTGGTTTGGTTTATACCGAACACACACCACTACCAGATTCTACAGCAAACCAAAATGCCAACTTTGACCCATATTTACTTAGGCAATATTGTAGGACCTAATAATGTGTGCTATACCATCTTGGGCTCCTTTATTTGCTCATCCTCCATAATAATATATGTCAGCAATGCCCTTCTGCTTTCTGCATAAGACAAAACAGGTTCTGTGGGCCAGAAGTGGCTCACCCAGAGCTTTGATTAGGCCCACAGCTCTCTTCTCCACCCTCTCTCTTGGCAGTCCTTACCCTTCCAAGGGAGATCAGGGCTGCTGAACTTCCCAACTGGCTGGGCCTTGTCTTCTCCTGTTTCTCCTCCATGAGGAAGCTCCTCTGGGCCAAAGTACAAAAAAAGGTGCAAAAAAAATGTGGAATGGATTTTTCTTTAAGGTCTCTGGTCCCAGGCAGAGTACTCTGGAACTGGACTGATAGCCCCTGGAGTGGAATAACGATCCCTGGGAGTAGCAGCTGTGTTTTGGGAATGGAATTCTACTCTGAGGGCTGTCATTCCAGTCCTAGAGTAGTCTGCCTGGGTCCAGAAACCTTAATGGAAAATCCATTCTGCATTTTCTTTGCAACTTTTTTTGAGTTGCAATGTATTTCAATGGAGTGGAGCTCAAGTAGTTTCAGTTTCCATTGTTTGTATGCCTCTGAAGTTGTCTCCTTGTAAATAAAGGGCAGATGTTTGGACCCAGCTTGTCTCTGCTGAATGGACCTGAGAACAGGTGCCTGAGTGAGTACTCTGACCGGGGAACCCATAGCCAAAGGAGGACATTACACTGCTGTATCCTGTTTGGGTTTTTTGTTCCAAGCATTTTGTTCCAAGATACTGAAAGACTGGACAACACTTCCTATTACCATGTCAGATTACACAGGGAAGCCATTGAAATTCATAAACATAAACACAATTTCAATAGGAAAGAAGAGAGTTTAAAAATAAATAGGGCATGGTTTCCTGTCCTGAAAAACACAAAATGCTCTATAGCTGGCAATAGCACTACAGATAAGATTAGAGTTTCAATAGCCATTCCGTAAACAAAAGGACCTCCTCAAGAAACAGGAAACCTCCTCAGGAAACAATCCATAGACAAAAAACCTCCTCAGGAAAGCTCCTCCATTAGCATGTTCATAGCCTGGAGAACTACACAAGATAATGACTCAGCCCTACCCCACCTTCCAGGGTGGAAATAAATTACTTGCCTACCATTTTCTGCTCACCTTGACACAGAGAGTACTCCATCTGTCTGTGTTATACCTCTGAGGATGCCAGTCACAGCTACTGGTGAAACGTCAGGTCCTACAATGCCAAGACCACGGCCACACAACCAGGAAAATCTACAGCAACGAATGAACTCCAGCCATGAAAGCCTTCGGCAACATATAGGGTTAGTATTTAGTTGTGATTATGGAGGAATTCTTGTCCGGGCACCTGCCTCACCCCCTCTTCTTGGCTCTGTGGCTGCAAACCAAACTGATATCTTCTGCAAGTGGTGGTGGCAAGTACCATCAAGTCGCAGCTGACTTATGGCAATCCCATAGGTTTTTCAAGGCAAGAGATGTCCAGAGGTGATTTGCCATTGCATGCCTCTGTATTGGGACCCTGGTATATCTTGGTGGACTTCCATTTAAATAGTAACCGGGGCCTACTCTGCTTAGCATCCAATATGGGGCTAGCCTGGGCTATCCAGTTCAGGGCCTTCTGCATTTAACCTATTTGTACCAGGGCAAAATGAGAAAGAAAGAATTGGCATGCACAGAAAATAAGTGTTATCTATATATAACATTCCCTCTTCCTGCTTAAATAAGTCTCCATGTTTTGGATATGTTTGGTTTTTTAAATTTTTTAATTTTATCTGTAGTATCACCAATTTTTAAGGTACAGCCTATGAAGAAGTCTGGATTATTTTTCCTGTACAGTCTCTTACATTTTTTTGTTTCAGAGTCTCCACTGGCTTTTACCCATTCTCCTGGCTGTATGTTTATCACTGACGTGAAGGATGAAGATGCTGCAGCTAATTATGGCAAAGAAATCCCTAAAGTTTACTGTATTTGTCAGAATCCTTTGCATTATAGCATCACATCTGCAACAGCCGTACAAAAAATTAGAAGACTAGAAGAGATTATTGGAGTGGACCCAGGTGAAAGCAAAAAGAGAGTAAAAAGAAATAAATATTCTTGTTGTTCCTGAAATTTTTATTTAAAATGTTAACTATAGAATTGCTGCAAGATAATGTATTAACAAAGAGAAAATTAAAACATCAGAAGTCATATGAAGACAGTAGAAATAAATTACTTCAATCACCTGGAGCAAAAATCTATATAACTGCCAAGTGTGCCCCCTAACTGCAGACACATTTACTCCAAACAGGTTTTTCTGCAAACTTGGGTGACGCCCTAGGTTTGCAGAAAAAATTGAAAAGTTAAAAAAAATACATTGGGAGGTTTAAACCACCCCACATAAAAAGCATTGTCTGCACATGCGCAGGCAGTGCACTTACCTTAGAGCAGCTGGAAAGGGGACTGGTGATTGCTGTGGCAACAGAGCCTTGGATCCGCCAGCAGGCAGGGGCAAGAAAGTCTCAGCTGCCCACCTGGAGCTACTCCGGACAAGCCACAGAGCATGAGGAAGGGGAAAAGGAAGTCTCAGCTGGCCCACTCAGAGCAGCTCTGGGTGAGCAGCTGAGATTGGGGGTGGGGGGAAGAAGCTTTGGCTGATTCTCCTGGAGCTGCTGTGGGTGAGGCTCAGAGAGTGTGTGCGTGGGGGGGAAGGTGATGGCCCACTTGGAGGAGCTCTGGGCAAGCCGCTGAGAGCGGAAAGGGGGAAGGAAGCCTTGGTAAGCCTGCCTGAAGCACCTCTAGGCAAGCCACTGGGAGTGGGGAGGGGGAAAAGGAAGCCCAGGTAGCTGCAGAGAGTGGCGAAGGGGAGGGAAGGTGGTGGGCCCACTTGGAGCAGCTCCAGGTGAGCCACGGTTGGGGGGAGCTTTGGCTGGCTCGCCCAGAGCTGCTCCAGGCTAGCCGCAGAGAACAGCAGGGAGGAAGGAAAGCAGTGGGCCCAGCAGCGGTTGCAGGGGAGTCAGGGGTCATACTGGGTCCAGGGAGAAAGTGTGGGGGAAGATGGGATCTCCCACAATTCTTGCAGGCCCCCACTTGTTCTTGGCTAATGCTCAGCTGTACTCTCCACTGCCCTGGCTTTTCCTTAATCTTCTGCAGAAGTGAGTGGGGAATGCACAATGTGCAAAATAATAAGCAGAGGAAAGCTCAAACTAATCAATCTAATAAACCTATATCATTGACTGGACTGGAAGAAAGAATTAGTACAGCAGTACTGAAGGTTCCTTCTATTCCCCTACCAAATTGCCATTCATAAATGAACAGCTCCTACTGAAAAGGTGCAAGCAAGTTCCCTCAATTTTTTTTTTGCAAGGCAATGTTCTGATGAATGCTGTCAATCTATATTTCATTGTTCTATCTGTGTTTAGGAGACAGAGGTGTGAAACACTTGTGCTCTCAGGATGAACTTCTGAAGGCATGTCTGTCCATTTCACATGCTCATTCAGTGTTGATTACCACTGGATTTCCTACCCACTTCAATTATGAGCCCCCTGAAGAGAATGATGGGCCCCCAGGAGCCATTGCAATGGCAGCCATGTTGAAAGCCTTGGGAAAACATGTTGCTATAGTAACTGATCAAAGAGCTATAGATTTGAATGAGAAGGTTATTAAAGAAGCTGTCAAACAAGGTAAAACATTCTGTTTTGCAGTAACAAAAGTGACTTGTTTTTGTAACTGGGTTGTGTCTTGTTTGCTTAAAATGCTGCTTCAGTTATCACTATAGATTCTTTTTCTTGACTTAAGATAGTCCATTTTCTTATCTTACAGGGATCCTGAAGACTCCAGTTCCTGTAATTAGCTATCATAGTGAATCTGTAGGTTCAGCTTTGCAGTTTTTGTGTGAAGATGGAAATCCAGAAAAGCCCAAGTATGTTACCAAAAAGCAAAGCAATGGTAAGATAGACAGAGAGAGGAGACAGCTGAGGGAAAGAAGGATTAGTGAGTACAAAGAATGATGGCCGTGAGCTAGGAAATAACTTTACTCATAGCCTAGGCTTAGGAGGGTATGCACTACTGGAGGGATGGGAAGAGGGAAGGGTGCTGGTGAGGCACAGGAACTGAAAGTCAGGGGTGGGAAAAGCAGGAAGTCCAAGAAGCAGGATGATGGCTACTGAACCTTTTGAAAGCTTTGGTGGCAGACAGTAATATTTTAATAATAGTAATAAACTTATTTGACTTCCTCCTGTGTGTACTTGTTAGCACCCTTAGTGTTATGACAAGTTGTGTTTGAATGTGTCAAATGGAAAAGTCCTTTGCAATGGATGAGATGAAGAAGTATGAGATGTAACTGATTTAAAAATGAACGCACACCATTTTATCCACTTGGTGGTTTTCAAAAATAGTGCTTGATGAAGTGCCACTGGGTCTATTAACCATATCAAGCCTGAATACTAGAGACACTTCTCATAATTAAAAAAAAACCCTTTTTTCTTCAAACTAGGTTTAGTCACCTGATAGCAATAGAACGTGCTGGGATGGCCGCTGATGGCAATTATTATAATGTACGGAAAATTAATATTAAGCATTTAGTCGATCCCATTGATGAGCTCTTTGTAGCAGCACACAGTATCCCAGGAGTTACTACAACAGGTAAACACGATGCTATTTGTTCAGTACCCATATTTGTAAAGTGTACTTATATTATTATGACACAATGAGTTGGATCTGGTCTAAATTTTCAGAATGGAACTTCCCTGCATCCCTCCCATCCCAAAACAGATCATGGATTTCTGAGCGGTCATCCTAATCACTTGTGCTGGGAGATGGACAGAGGGAATGTGACTCTGTTGATACTCCTGCACCTCTCAACAGCTTTTGGTAGCATTGATCATGGTATCTTTCTGGACCACCTTTCTGGGCTGGCTGGGCAGTGGTTGAGGTCCTACCTGGAGGATAGTTTTCAAAGTGGTGCAGGGGAACTGCTGCTCAGCCCCTTGGTCTCTGCCCTGTGGAGTCTACAAAGCTCTATCTAGTCTCTTATGCTCATTAACATCTACATGAAACCACTGGGTGAGGTAATCCAGAGATTTGGGCTGGTTTGTCACTGATGCAAATGTCATTCAGCTCTATCTTTTACTTCCAGCTGATCCTATGGATGCTGTAGAAGCCCTGAACAAGTGCCTGGAGGCAGTTTTGGTCTAGATGCAGGTGAATAAACTGAAACTTAATCCTGGCAAGGTGAAAGTCCTAACGGTCAGTACAGGATCTGACCCGAGACTTAAAGTGCCACCTCTTCTGAATGGCATTGTACTATCCTTGAAAGAACAGGTTCCTAGTCTGGTGGTGCTTTTGGACCCAAGCCTGCTACTGGATAAGCATGTCGCAGCTGTGGCTAGGAGTGCCTTTTACCAGCTTCAACTGGTTAGTCAACAATATCCAAGGACCACAGCATAAATGATTAGGCTAGGTAACTAAAGCACCGTGTATAATGATAATATATACTATATTTATGAGATACGATCACAATAAAGAAGAAGAAGAGTTGGGTTTTATACCCTGTTCTTCACTACTCAAAGGAGTCTCAGAGTGGCTCGCAATCGCCTTCCCTTCCTCTCCACACAACAAATACCCTGTGAGGTAGGTGGGGCTGAGAGAGCTCTGAAAGAACTGTGACTGGCCCAAAGTCACCCAGCTGGCTTCATGTGGAGGAATGGGGAATCAAACCCCGTTCTTCAGATTAGAGTCTGCCGCTCTTAAGCACTACACCAAACTGGCTCTGTGGCTAGGTGTGTAAAGAATACTTAGTAAAGAATACTCACACTTCCAAAATTAAGGTAGTTTGTTATTTACATGCAATAATACACCATGAACAATGCATATATTCCAATTATTCTAATAATACAATGCACCATGAACAATGCATGTATTCTAATTATTCTAATAATACAGGGCCACAATAGCAAAACTCATCATTCAAACAGAGTATACAAAAAAGAAACGATTCAAGTACAAGCTTAAAGTGTAATCAGAAGATACTGAAATAAGTTGAGGATTGATAAAGAACTTCAAAGTATGTTGAGATGAACTGAAGCTTAAAAGACTACAGGGACCGGTAAAAATCCTGTTTCACAAATTCTCAGATTTTAAAGCAACAGATGTCTTAAATTTAATAGTGGAAATCTGTTCTCTGTACTAGTTACATAACAGTGCAGAGCACTGAAAAGAAATACTGTTACTTTAAGGTTATATTTGAATAATTTCTTTTTTGTATATTCTGTTTGAATTTCAACTGGTTAGTCAGCTGTGGCCTTTCCGAGTCAGAAAAGATCTGGCCACTGGGGTACATTCCCTAGTTATGTCTAGGTGGATCCCTCTAAGTTCCCTTTGAACTTACAGATGTTTCCCACATTTCCCTGCTCACTAACAATCCTCTCCATTGCAAAGAAAGTTTATTCCAAGGCTTGTGGGACCTGCATGGTCTAAAAGCCAGATATCTCTTGAGAGGCTGCAGGAAGAAGGGGGCAAATTCGGCTTCTATCTTCTGGATGCAGAGCTGCACTGATGTTGAAGAAGGAAGGGAGTGATTTTACTCCCTTACTCCATCCTATTGTAGCATCCCAACATACATAGCTATTTGACCAGGTGGGTCCTGTGACCCCAGGAAAAAACTTTCTGATGTTCCCCTCCCCTGAGCTGTCCTTTCAAACCATAGGTCAGATCCCTGTGACCACAGAGCACAGGATCCAGCTAAGAATGTGGACTGCTTTCTGAATTCATTTAAAAACGGACAAGTAATTATTTGGATAATATATCTCATTACTGATATGATTACTAATTCTCTTTCTGAGGTGGGGGACATCATGGTGAGTGATTCCCACTGTCCATTCAGGGAGGCAGGAACAAATTCCTCTCACTTCCTGTCTCTGGTGTGGGAGTCACCGTCCTCTTCAGTTCTTTTCCTGCCTCACCAGGGACAGCAGCTTAGATCTGGCTTTGCCTTCATCTACCCTCTGATCTTTAATTGTCTTCTTTACATTTCTACCTTCTCAGTTCTTACCTACCTCTATATCCTTTTCTCTCTATATCTCAGCTGTTCTATTTCTAAATCCTCTGGAGAAGAACAACAAAACCCTCCATGAGCTGTCTCTGACAGCGGTGGCCATTTTCTCAGTCTGAGTTTTAAGAGTGGGTTCCTTTCAGCTGCTCATACGATGGCAGCATGAGGCACAGACACTGATGGATTTCTTTCTGCTGAGGAGCTAGAAGCTCCCCTCATCGCTGGTGCCCAACACAGCACTGGAGGAGTCGGCAAGACCCATAATAGGATTGCCTCGGTTGTCCCCACTGAGATCTAAACAAATTTGTGAAGTTAAGAAGTTTCAGAATGAAAACTGCTCAGTCAGTGAATCCCTCTCATCCATACATCTCTCATCCATCAACTTCACAGAGACTTACCTCTACATCTCAATCTTCCTGGGCCACTGGAAATTTCTGCATTTTTGTGTTGGAGACCAGCACTTTCAATTCAGGGCTTTACCATTTGGACTCTCAAAAGCTCTTAGAGTCTTCTCAAACCCCATCATAAAACTAAGGGAACAGGGCATTCGCATCCACTCTTAATTAGACGACCTATTGATCTGACCTTGTTCCATGGAAAAAACCAACTAGTGCCTTCAGAATCATGGGTTCATAGTAAGCCCCCAAAAGAGCTCTCTAGAGCCAACACAGTAACTAGAACACCTGGGCATCATCATAGATACCAACAACAACTGCTTATACTTACCAGACAGGAAGGCAAGGAAGCTGAAGGAGATGTCCATATCAATCATCAAGAGCAAATCTGGTTCTCTAATGACACTTACCAAACTAAAGCGTCTATTGATGTTGACCATAGATGTGGTCCATTGGGAAGGCTCCACACAAGACAACTTCAACAGTTACTGAGACCGTTTCAGTTTCATGTATTCAAGAAGGACAATTTCCCCATTCATGTCCTTCTCAAGGTAAAGACCAGCCTCCTTTGGTGGACAAGGATGTCCAACCTTCTACAGGGGAAGAAATACTGGATTTCGGAGGTGAGGCAGATCTGTCAGAATGGGGAGCAACAGTAGATGAGGAACCAGTACAGGTATGATGGTCCAGGGCAGAAACACAATTACCCATCAACCATCTGGAACTCCGAGCCATACACCTTGCCCTCCTTTATTTTGGTCCACAGATAGTCGATTGTCATATACTGATAAAAACAGACAACATGACAGCCTCAGCAAACAAGGGGGATCCAAATCATTGGTGCTATACAAGGAGGCGTTCAAAATATTAGAGTGGGAAGAGAAAAACCTTGCATCAATAAAAGCAGAGCACATAAAGGGATCTGTAAACACCCAAGTAGACTGGCTGAACAGACAGACCATCCAGGAGGGAGAATGGTCTCTCAAGAAGGATCTATTTCGACTAATAATTGCTCACTTCAGCCATCTACAGATCCCAGGAAATCTGCCTTCCATCTTTCTGTCCCAACCCTAACCACCTGAGGGAAAGGACATGGCACACGTCAGATGTGAGGCAAGCGCTCAAGGTCTACTTATGTAGAACTGGGCACATTAGAAAAATAGATACTTTGTTCATAAATATTTCCCCACCAAATGCAGGAGAAGAAATGTCTAGATCAGCCATCAATAGTACCATTAAAGCCTGAATCATCAAGACCTATAAGCTCAACAAGTTAGTCATCCCAACTGGAATTACAGCGCACTCTATAAGGAGTGCTGCCGTTAATGCAGCCTTCATCAAACATTCCATGGTAGAAGAAGTTTGCAAAGCCGCTACCTGATCTTCCATCTCCACATTTATAAGGCACTATGAAATAAATGCTTAGAATTCAGCTGACGCTGCCTTTGGCAGAAGAGTGCTCCAACATATCCTAGACACAGATAATGATGACCGACCCAGAAAATGAGGATATTGCTTTGGATGTCCTCCACCTCAGAGGCAGAATGAACCATTAGATACTTACTGTGAAGGGTCCTCCTCCTCCGAAGAAAAGAGAGCATCTTGTCCCTCCTGAAGTCATTGTCATTCCATGTTTTTTCAGCACGATCACTTCCTGTCCTAATTGTCTTTCCTTTACTTACCTGTTGTTCACTTCTTTTCCTTGTTACTATTGAAGTATGTTGATTATTTCATAGAGTTAAGGTGTGAACCAACTGCTTTAGGAGTTACTGGAACTGAAGAGGTTGGTGAGTCCCATGCCAGAGACAGGAAGTGAGAAGAATTTGTTCCTGCCTCCCTGATTGGATGGTGGGAATCACCCACTAAGATGTCCTCCTTTCCTCAGAGAAGAAGGACCCTTCATGGTAAGTATCCAATGGTCCGTTCCAATCAAGACTTAACATATATCCTCTTGGCTCATCTACCTGTACTAATCTGGGTTTGGAGAGAGAACATCGCTGGACACGCTAGTTGGTCTTGTTTTGCTTTGCATGTTTTGAGTTTAATCAATGATTGCTTTAGGTTTGTCAGACTCCCTCGCCTTTGCACTGATCTCAGGGAACTCCATTGGAGGTGCTTAGGTGAAAGAAGTAAACCCTCACCTTAAATAAAGACTGTGGGGACTGGGTGATCATTAAGACAGTTTGTAACTTTCACTTTCTTCCAGTGAATTATGGACTGTATTGATTGATCACTGCATCTGTACTTGGCTATGCATATCTTTCCTAACACCTCTAAAGAGTTTAACAAGGACATTTTTAAAGGAATGAAAAATGTATAATTGTGACATCTTATATGTGCACTGACATATTTGAAAGGAGAACCGTTCAACAGATGGAGCAAACTGAGATGTGTTAAAGTTTCCTTTATGAACCAGATCAGTAGAGCTGTTAATAAGTTGGGCAGCAATCCAATGGAATATCCATATCACTCTTTTCTGAATCATGACCTCGACCATATTTCTGAAAAGCTACTGCGGGAAAGAAGGGTTACTATAAATGCAGGAAAGGAAAAATAAATGCTATGATTACATATTTACCAGTAATTAGGCTTCAAAAGAATTCACCCATAATCCCCAAGTTCTCATGTAAAGAAGGTTCTATTCAACATTGAAAATATATATCATGACTTTCCACAGAATACAGTTGCAAAACTGCACAGCAATTTATAAATTCTAGATTCAAAAAGATTAAAATAAATTGACAATGCAGAACTGGTGCACTGGAGACAGCACAGTGGTGTAAATTCTCATGTTCCAGTATTTCATTGGCTTGCAGTGCAATCTGAAGAACACTTTCTTGGGAGTGAGACCAATTGAATAGACCTGAGTAGACCTCCTTAGGACTGCTCTTTAAACTACCAGTCCTCAGAAGATAAGTTATCACTGATCCAGACTTTGTCAGATACACAACTCTCTTTTGTCAGAGCAAAACTGAAGAAGTGAGCAGTGACTCATAAAAGCACATACTCTACCACAAGCTTTGTTAGTCTTTAAGGTGGTACTGGACTCTTACTCTTTTCTACTGCTATAGACAGACTAACATGGCTACCCATCTGATCTAGACACAAAATTGGCTGCTGTTATGCAAGCACTGAGGCATATGCCACGCTCCCTGACAAAGATTGGGCAGGGAACCCAGGCATGTTTAAAATGCCTTTCTTTCCCTTCCGATCTGGGGAAGGGAAAGAAAGGCATTTTAAACATGTCTGTGGGGCACCTGGAGAAGATCGGGCAGGGAACTCAAGCATGTCTGCCCGCCCACCCTTCTCTTCCCTTCTCCAGCCAGCCTGCCATGGCAGGTTAGCTGGGGAGGGGGAGGGGAGGCGGGCAGACATGCTCCCTTTCCCCCTGAGCCTCTTCGTTTTTGCGGAGAAACTCAGGGAAGGGAGGGATTTAAATGCCTTTCTTTCCCTTCCCCAGATCGGAAGGGAAAGAAAGGCATTTTAAACATGCCTGGGTTCCCTGCCCAATCTTTGTCAGGGGGTGTGGCATATGCAAATAATCTCAGCAAATGAGCTCCTGCACCTCTTTTTCTACAAAATGACCCCTGGTTATCACCATCCTGCTGTGGGGGAGGGAGCAAAGCTGCATAGCTTGCCTCTAATGTCTGGCCTGACTCCTAAAGCTGAACGTGTTCATTTTCATTGATACTAACTGGATGTAGGCATTTTTGCATTGCTGCCTGGGAACTGTAATTGGATCCAGTCAGTTCTGAGCCCATGAACACCACTGGCTACACCACACATATTCTCTAACCTAGCTGATATTAAATGGTGCCCGTGATAATCCAGGGGCACATGTAATACAACCAAACCAAGTAGACGGTGAGCACATGTCAGCAGCAGCTACCCAGCCAATCATCATTTTGGAAACTGCCATCAGACAAAAGCAGAACTGCTTGAAATGCTATTTATTTTAATTGTGAGCAAATCATTGAGCTGATTCCTATAGGGTATTCAGCTCAACATGAAACAGCAAGCAAGGAAAGTTTAAATGACAGTCACATTTTTTTTCAGCATCTTTGGATGAGGTGGAACCTTGTGTGACACCATAGCATGAAAGGTAGGGGATCAAGGACTAGTTTCTCTAGCAGCAGTAACCTTGTAGCAACAGAATTACTGGAATGTGGTGCCACCACTACCTGTACCCCAGACAACTGATCCAGAAGGGATACCAGGTCAGTGGTGTTAAAAGATGCTGACTGAGATGCTTGTTAATAAGGAGCTTACTTCAGTTGAGTCACCCTCACTATATCTTTGAAGTCTCATCTGTCACTGTTTTTATTTTCAAATGTAGATCAACCTTTCCTCCTGCTTTTTCTAAAGCAGATAGAAGCTCTGTCCTTTACTTTCTTACATTTTACAAAAGACTCCTTCTCAACTCCAATTCTTTTTGTTGGTGGTGGCAGTGGTGTCCTCTATGGGTTTTGAATATTCCTTAGGGAATGTAGCAGCTGGTAATGTTTCCAGATCTTTAGATATTCTCATATCAAGATGTATATCCAATATCAATAAGAGAACAGACTCAAATCTTGACCTTGCCAGGGCCTTGCTGAGTCAGCTAAGAGCTTCCAGCATTATTACTGGAGAAGCTGCAAAAAGGCTTTCTTCCAACTCAACCTAGCCCAGGGTGTCAAACTCATTTGTTATGAGGACCAGATCTGACATAAATGAGACCTTGTTGGGGCAGGCCATGTGTGTCTTAAAATGTAATGCCAGGCAGCAGAGATATAAACTTTATAAAGGGCACAGACAAACACAATTAAAGATTTTTTAAAACTTTAAATGAAACATGCTTAAAACACTAGCACTCTTGCAATATTTTGTCTATTTAATAGTCTCTGATAACTGACACCTCCGCTCTGTATTATTGCATCAAAATGTCTGTGCAGTAGCAATCTTGAGTATGCTGTTCAGATGTATATCTATAAGCTGCAAATCTACTTTTGATTTATTGACATTTATTATTGTCCCGGCCCCACCAGCTCGGGACTGGGCACCCCCGACGACCCACCCCAGCCGCAGCACGAGCCCCATGCACCTGGCAAGCCCCTGGAGCAGCGACAAGGAGGAGATTGAGCTGGGCACGGCTGGGAGGCTGACGGGGGCCGCGACGCTCCCCGGCCAGCGGGAGCAGCCGGGAGAGCGCACAGCCAGCAACAGGCCCCCTGGGGGGCGGGGGGGCACGGGGACGAGCCCCGAGGGAGCCCCGAAGACGTCCAGCAGTTGTGGAGCGGCGGCGGCGCGGCCCTGAGGCCACCCAAGCCGCCGCTGGCACAACTTCCGCACTCCACGCCCCACTCGGCAGCGTCTCTTAAAAGTGGAGGCGGGGCCAGGGCCGGGGAGGAAGGTGGGCAGGGTGCACTGGGGGGTGCTGGGATGGAGAGGAGGAATAAAAGGGTGGCAGACTAGAGGGGCCAGGGAGGAGAACGGTGCCAGAGAGACTGGGTCCGTAGAGCAGAAAGCCAGAGAGACAGCTAAGACCCATTCCCTTGTACTCAGGCAGAGGGGCACTCGGGGTGCTTAAAACCCCATCCCCTGCCAGTCTGAGGCTCCTTCTCATCTCCTCCTCTGCGATCTTCTCGCTCCCAGAACCCCAACCCGCGGCCGGGCTTTGGGAGGCCACGGCTACCGGGGGCGCCAACCCTTTCTCGCAGGCGAGGCCTGGCAATTATAAAAATTTCATGCTCAGTATTCCTAGCCTAGGACCCAGGGAAAAATATGAAATGGCTGGCCATTGCAACCTTTTGTTACATAAGTTGCTTCATATGCTGGTCAAGAACATGAGAAGGCATCCTAACACAGACTGAGGGCCATGTGTTTGTCTACAAAACTATACTCTTCCCCAGAGAAATAACTACAACTTCCTACAAAGGGGTTGAACTTGGTCTGGACACACACTCTTAGTCTAATTCACCTCACCGGCTTGTTATTCCTCCTCTAAAATAGTTCACATTGCTTTCTTACTGAGAAAGACTGGATCATGAGGGCATGAATACTGTGAAAATGGGGAGAGAACCCAGTTGCACCCAGGAGAGCCCTGGCATAAAAAGCCCAACAAAACACACACACACACTGTAGCAAGGCACACACAAGCTCATACCTTGAACAAAACTTTGTTGGTCTTAAAGGTGCTTGGTATTTCTCCTATGTGATTGAGGCAACCCAGCAAAGCAAACTCTCCCTCATCCCTTCTCTCCCTTCAGGGAGGCGCCTCAGCCAGTGGAAGGAAAGAAAAACTTCCTTCCCTTTTCTCTTGCAGCCTGGCCAGGAAGCAAACTCTGTCTGATCTTTGTCGTGGTCTCTGTGCAGTCCCACACATGGGTTGGGCGCCTGTGCACAGCCTCGTTCGGGGAAACTTCTAGAGCTTTACCTCAGAAGAGCTTTTGGCGGGCTCTCTGTTTTTCAAAGTGTGCCGTTGTTGCCCTGCCAACATTCCTTCTAATGACGGGCACGACTTTTGTTTAATTTGTTTGGGAGAGGCCCATAGAGTTGATACTTGTCCCCACTGTGTGAGTTTTACTCGGCAGGCTCGATGCAATCAGGAGGTTAGGCTTAGAGCTCTACTGTTAGAGTCGGCTTTACGCCCCACAATGTCCTCGGCGGCTTCCCATGCCTCTGCGGCTAAAAAATCGGACACCTCCTCGAAGGCACCGAAACAGAAACCTAAGCGGGCTGAAGATAAGACCCCTTCAAAATCGAAGGCCCCGCCATCTGCTTCGGTTTCGCTGGTTGAGCCTGTTGTCATTACCGGGTTATTGACGTCGATGCCTGTGTTGGCCTCTACCTCTCAGAGATCTGCGGTGCCACCAACAACCCCGCAGCATATGCACTCATCGGCTTCGGGCTTGATTCCTCTGGGCCAGTCAATGAGGTCGCCTCCACAATTGTCCCCTCGTCGACGTTCCCAATCTCCATCGAGGCATTCTGATATCCCGGTCCACACTTTGGATGAGAGACCTGTTTTGGTACACCGCCACTCGCGGTCTCGATCCTGATATGACCAGAGAAGACTGATCCGTAGGCAGTCTCCATCGTCGTCCGGTTCTCCTGATGACCAATGTTGGTCTTTCAATGAACATCGAGAACGCCTGGATGCGGCCTACTATTATTCCAGGTCTCCGAAACCGGAGCGGCATCATTATGATCGTGTCCATCACTCTGAGCGTACGAATCGGGGCCATGTCTCTGACCGCCCTCGACGCTCCACATCAGTGGTTTCGGCACGTTCAATTCCTCGGGACCAGCCTTCCGAACCCTCGAGGATTAGGGATGCCCCGAAGAGTTCTCCATTAGAACCTCGGTACCATCCTTCTGGTGACCACCCAGTTATCGACCTGGTTCAACCATTATGGTCCTCCTCTCCAATGTCGATCTCAGACCGGTCGGATTCGGTGGAGCTTGACCCCGAGGTCACTCGAATCGAGGATGAGCCTCGGCACTCTGGGTCTATATCGCCCACTGAGGGTCTTAAGGCGTATTTGGAGCTCGTCACTCAGATGGTAACTGCCCTTCATGTCCAGGGCTTTACAGAATCCCCAGCTGTGACCAACGTGGTTCACAGACTGGTCCAAGCCGACCTTCCTCCTTCTACCGTTCGATGGTGATGGCCTCTTCCACTCTATGACAGGTGGAAGCAGGCTAGGAATCTAGGGGTCTCTGCCGCTTCTTACCAACCTCGGAACCGTCCTTGGAAGCCTCCCGCCTCCAGACGATACCCGTCTCCGGCATCCAATCCCCAATGGAGGAGGAAGCCTTATGACTCCCGTCCTCCCTCCAAGCATCATTCTCAACCTTCCAAAAAGCCGCCACAGCCTAAACAGTCTGTTTGACTGTCTCCATCACCTGCCCTCTCCGACGTCATATACTCCTCCCGTCCGGACCCGTCTCTTCCCCTTTCTACCAGCCTGGGAAGAAATTTCCACTGACTCCTGGGTCCTAACTATTCAACGGGTCGGGTACACCGTAGAGTTCGTTTCGCCTCCAGTCCTTCCACACTTTGTCGTCACGCCTCCAGGCCCTCTTCTCGATTTCAAGATTTCCACCCTCCTTGCCAAAGGAGCCGTCGAGGTCGTCCCGGAGGTGCAACGGACTCGCGGCTTCTACTCAAAATATTTCCTGGTTCCCAAGAGAGACGGCGGCTTCCAACCGATTATGGATCTTCGAGATTTCAACCGTTACATTCGGTATCAAAAATTCCGGATGGTCACTTTGCAGTCGATCCTTCCCCTGATTCCACGGGCGGCATGGCTTGCCTCAGTCGACCTCCAAGATGCATACTTCCATGTCACGATCCGTCCCCAGCACTGTCAATTCCTTCGATTTGCCGTTGGAGATGCACACTACCAGTACAGGGTGCTTCCCTTCGGTCTTTCTACCGCCCTGCAGGTGTTCACCAAGCTGATGGATGTGGTGGTGGCCGAGCTTCATCAACGGAATCACTCTTTATCCTTACATCGACGACTGGCTTCTCATAGCTCCAACGCCAATTCAGTTGCTCCACGACACTCAGGAGACTCTTTCCCTCCTCCGTGCTCTCGGTCTCTGCGTCAACGTTGCCAAGTCCTCTCTTCAGCCCCTCCAAGTCCTTTGATTTCTCGGGGCTTGTCTCGACACCAACCTCGAGGTGGCTTTCCTCCCGGAATCAAGGGCTTCCGACATTCTGGCGATGGTGTCCTCCTTTCAGGCATTCCCTCAACAATCCGCCCGTTCTGTGATGAGACTCCTCAGTCACTTTGCCTCCACGGTGTTCGTAGTCCGCCATGCCCGGTTGAGAATACGGCCGCTTCAGCTATGGCTTCTCCGCACCTTCGATCCTCTACAGTGTCCTTGGCACACAATTTTGTTGATTCTGCAGAGCGTCCTCGACTCTCTCGAATGGTGGTCTCAACCCATCCACATCCTTTCCGGGATGCCCTTTCGACCTCCTCCTCCCGAGCTCTTGTTGACCATGGACGCTTCCCTCTGGGGTTGGGGAGCCCAGTGCGGAACGCTTTCTGCTCAAGGGGCTTGGTCGGCTCTAGATGCAACTCGCCATATAAATTACCTAGAGTTGCGAGCGGTTTATCTGGCCCTTCAGTCATTCCTTCCGACCCTTCGGGGACATGTCATCCAAGTGGCTTCCGACAGCCCCACTGCTGTTTATTACATCAACAAACAGGGCGGCACTACCTCTGTTCGTCTCTGCAACTTGGCAATCGACCTCTGGTCCCAGTGCCTCGGTCACTCGGCAATACACATTCCCGGGGATCAAAATGTCGATGCAGATCGGTGGAGTCGCTCCGCCTTGTCGGACAACGAATGGTCCATTCCCCTCCGGTATCTTCAGCCTCTCTTTCTCAAGTTCGGTCACCCATCTGTCGACGGCTTCGTGTCCGCCGACAATGCTTGATGTCGCCTGTTTTTCAGCAGGGGTCCCCCGTCTGCTCGATCGCTTGGGGATGCCTTTCTTCACAAGAGGACTGGAACCCTGTTTTACTTTTTCCCTCCGTTCCCTCTCATCTCCCGGGTCGTCCAGAAGATCTGCGCAGATGGCACATCCTGCTTTCTAGTCACTCAGTGGTGGCCGCGCCAGGTCTGGTTTCCACAGCTGCTCCAACTCTCCCATCGTTCCTTCCGCCCTCTCCCTGTCGTCCCAGATCTCTCTCGGGCCAGAGGGAGAATCCTCCATCCCAATCCGGGATTTTTCAGATTGACGGCCTGGAAGATCCAACCTTAGACTTCTCGCCTCAGGTTTCTGAAATCCTTCTGAACGCTAGGAAGCCTTCTACTCGACGTTCCTATCGACTCAAGTGGAACAGATTCCAATCCTACACTTGTGATCACTCCTTCGATCCGGTTCGATCATCTCTCCGTGAGATTTTCTTCTACATTGTACACTTGAAGGATACTGGCCTCGCATACTCCTCCTTGTGGGTTCATCTGGCGGCAATCTCCGCCAATCATCCCCTGATACAAGGATCCTCAGTGTTCTCCCATCGTCTCACCAAAACGTTCCTCAAGGGTCTCCTTCGGATGTGCCCTCCTAGGAAACCGTTGGTGCCTTCGTGGAGCTTGTCACTGGTCCTTTCTTAACTCATGTCTAAACCATTCGAACCCATGGCTACCGCCGACCTCAGGTTAGTTTCCTGGAAAACGGCATTTCTTGTCGCCATTACCACTGCACGTAGAGTAGGGGAGCTAGCTACCTTTAGGGCTGATCCCCCCCTTTAATGTTTTTCATAGGGAGAAGGTTGTCCTTAGAACAGATCCTTCCTTCCTCCCTAAAATCGTCTCTGCCTTTCATCTCTCTCAGTCGTCTGTCCTGCCTACTTTCTTTCCGAACCCGACTGATGCCTCTCAGAGAGCCTTGCACTGTCTCAATGTGCATAGAGCACTCTCTTTCTACCTGCATAGGACACAGCCCATACGTGAATCTCCTTGGCTGTTTCTAGCCTATGGTCCCCCGTGGCTGGGGGAGCCGATTTCTTCTCAACGACTCTCTAAATGGGTGACTTCCATCATAGCCCTTTGCTATGAGCTGGCACGTCAACCTGTTCCTACCTGTGTCACTGCCCATTCCACACGGGCGGTATCGACGTCCACCGCTTTCCTGGCGGGTGTCCCATTGGAAGACGTCTGTGCGGCTGCTACATGGTCCTCGGCATCGACCTTCATGACCCACTACGCCCTTGACGTCTGAGCCCAACGGGATGCTGCCTTCGGTCAGATGGTGCTGCGATCTCTCTTCGCTTGATCCTGCTGCACCCTCAGGTAAGACCCTTGGGTGATTTGTTTTGATGATGATGCTGTGTCTTAACCAGTATTTTTGTGTTTTTTGCAGCTGCCAGCTCCCTCCTCCAACTGGTTCAGCTCTTGTAATCACCCATGTGTGGGACTGCACAGAGACCATGACGAAGATAAACAGGTTGCTTACCTGTAACTGATGATCTTCGAGTGGTCATCTGTGCAGAACCACAATCCCACCCGGCCTTCCCCGCTGCTGGCATCTCCAGATTTCCTTCTTTGGTTTGATTGGCCTTGCCAGTGGCGGTCGAAGGAACTGAGTGGAAGGCGGCTCTCTCTCCCACTCTGGGCATGCGCAGTGCATGTCTCTTCCCCAGGGCGGGAAGAGAGCCCGCCAAAAGCTCTTCTGAGGTAAAGCTCTAGAAGTTTCCCCGAACTAGGTTGTGCGCAGGCGCCCAACCCATGTGTGGTACTGCACAGATGACCACTCGAAGATCATCAGTTACAGGTAAGCAACCTGTTTTTCTGCCCTCCCCTAGGAGGAGGAGGGGGAGGAGCCTCAGCCAGTTCTTTACTAGACTCTCTTAGTCGCACAGGAGAGCCTTGCCTATCTATCTCTCCTGTGCGACTGAGACAGACTGGTAAAGCAAGCTGTAACATGGCGGCAGCAGCAGAACTGCAAATGGAAGTAGGAAACAGCCAGGGCCTTGTGGGTCTAATTGGGGTCTTCCGAGGGCCTGATCCAGCCCGTAGGGCACATGTTTGACACCCCTGACTTAGCTCATAAGATGGCCTTTTACTTTGATTTAGCAGATCTGGCCACCTGGAGGTATGCCACAGAAATATTGAGACTAGACTACTGTAATGTAGTGTACACTTGTCTCACATAAAAATCAGTTTGGAAACTCCAGTTGGTGCAGAATGCCACAGTTTGGCTATTATTGGGAGCTAGATGGAGTACTCATTATTCCCATGATCCCATCCTGCAGCCACTTCACTGGCTGCCCACCAGTTACTGGGCTCAATTTAAGGTATTAGCTATCACAAATGCATCTCCCCTTTTGCTCTACCGTGACAGCTTAACTCATCAGAACAGGGTCTTCAGCAGGTGCCAATGGGCGAAATCAGCAAATGGGCAAAATCAGCAACTGCCCATTTACATGCCTTCTCCGTTGTGGCCCCCGCCTTGTAGAATGGCCTGCCTGAGGCAGTAAGTAAGGAGAGCACCCACTCTCTTGGCTTTCCTCAAGCTATGCAAAACTGAATTATTCAAGAGGGCTTTTTTATGTAGGTGATAGAGTTGCACTGTACTAAATGTTTCACTAAATAAATTGTGAGGGACTATGGTCTACCTTTTTGTGCATGGCTTGCTGAAACTAGGATCATTTAATGTGTCATATTAATACTTCGCTTCAGTTCTGTTTTTAGATTGCTGGTTGGTTCTACAAACCTAATTCCTATTGCATTGTTCACTCAATGTCCCATCCTGTTGATTGTATTGACTCGCTACGTAATCTGCCTTGAGTCCAAGCGAGAAAGGCAGACTATAAGTAATGTAAATAATTTATTTTAAAAATGAACAAATCATAAACATTCTCAAACATTATGCCAAAGTCTTGCATTAAAAAGACACATATAGTACTACATATCTGTTTTACCACAGCTGATCAGATCTTATTTATATTCATCATTTTACCCATGTTTATATTTTATACTCATATTGAAAATTATATTTCTTGTATAAACTGAAAGTTGGAGTATAAATGTCCTAAATAATACATTTTTAAAGTCCTGTAACTTTCTGGCATGTTTTACTTTATTACTCCACACATTGCTGGCAATCTTTCTTTGAGGTATTTCATGCAAACCTGTGCTCTGGTCCAAAGAGAAATGGTACAGTGCGGTTCCCCCACCTTCACTTTCCCTTCTGTCTAGTAAGAAAGAACAATAGTTTTCTGCTAGCACTTCAGAATATTAATAGAACAAAAGTGGCTTCAGGTACAATTCTCAGTCTTAATTGTTTCATTAATTGAACTATTATCCAGCTGTTTATTAACAAAAACAGCGGAGGCACTGTATTTTCAAAACTTCGTATTTGTAAACTTGTATATTACCCCCTTTTTTATTTAGGCATTGGGGATGGAGGGAATGAATTAGGAATGGGAAAAGTAAAAGAAGCTGTGAAGAAGTACATTCAAAATGGAGATGTTATTGCTTGTGATGTGGAAGCAGATTTTGCAGTTGCAGCAGGTACGTCCTGGAACAAACCAAAATGGAACACTTAGAGTAAGACATAAGATGATGGTTGACAGACACATCTTAAAAATCCTCCAGTTCACTTTATATCACAAACATTACATTGGTAGATATGCATTAGATGAGAATAGTTTCATTCTCACTGCTTGTGCTACCAGAGCAGCATGGTCCTGGGGAAACAGTTCACTAATCTGGACCTTTTCAGAAAGAATATTTGCACAGCCCACTTCCCCCTTTTTGTTTTGCCAAAGATGAGTATTTTTGTTTCCCATGGAATCCCTGAAATATGGATCAGGAAGAAGCGGGCCATTATCAACTCGATCAACATTTATTTGTTTGGTTAAATTTCTGTGCCACCCTTTAGCTGTAAAGGGGTACAAACTGGTTTTTGGAAGGGTGGCATGACTACTAGAGAATCCTTGTAAATTTGGAACTGTGCTATTCTTTTTCTAAGCTATATGTTTTCCTTCCCTAGTTCTTCTCATCTGCTTATTTTTCTGTGCTCAGAAATAAACTTTTCAAATTGTATCTTCAACTATGAGAGGTTTTCTGTTTTATCTTCCTCCACAAGCTTGCCACTTAGTTCACTTTACTGGGAATGGGAAAATGGAATGAATGTATCACCTAGCATTCCTGAATATAATATTAGATTAGTCTCAAGTCTAAATTGTTACTATTTATTGTCTTTACTGTTTTTGCAACTGGAGTCATAAACATGGAAGAATTTAATGGTTGCTACTGCAGAAGTTGTCATGTGATTTGACAACAGCAGCTAGAAATTTTGCCACATGCAGAGTAGTTTGTTTGTCTTCATCTCTAAGTAACTGGGATAATTTTGCTTTTGGAGAGAGGAAGTAATGATTAAATGAAAGGGAGATCAGTTAATCTCTTAGAGCTGAAAATGTGGGACAATCAAGCAAAATATGATCCACAGAGTCCATTTTACTGCTGCTGCAGATACAGAGTCGGTCTGAGCATAAAATCCCATTAAATTGTTACAAGCACTGTTTGCAAAGAAAGTGAAGTTCTGCAAATAGATTTTCTTGCACTATGATAAAATTAAGTCTTATGTTATAGGTACTTGGCTATCTTTTAAAAAAACACAGCCCAAGCATGGGAAAATAATATGTGATTGTTTAATTTTTGATCTCTTGTTAAGATTATGCCTTTGCTTAGGAACTAATCTCTCAGATCAGAAAAGCTGCACATAGCTCTGGACTCGAAGTAAACTCAGTTCACCTGAATAGTCAAATTGTCACTTTAGATCAGAAAATCCAGTAGTTAAACTTAAGCAAACTATTCAATAGCACGCAATGTTTTAATATCAGATTTCTCTTCTGAAAAATAACTTTCCAACAGTTTTTCAAATGTCTTTCCTAAGACTAGAAACTTTTGAGCATAGTGACAAAGAGATGGGAAAAGATGTATCTTTTAAATTTCTTCTCATTGTGCAGCTGTTAGACACATTGAATCTCTGCTAGAAAAAAAGTTGGCAACCTCTTCTTCATGTGCTGTTTGACTGACTCATTGTTCAAACCACAGAGAAATTTAAAACTTTAGTTTTTCATTTTATGGCATTTTTCTCTTTTAGGGGTTTCTAACTGGGGAGGCTATGCTGTTGCTTGTGCATTGTATATCCTCAGTACCTGTGAAGTACATGACCGCTATTTGAGGAAAGCTATTGGATTCTCCAGATTGTCTGAGAAAGTGAGCTGGGCATCAGCACTTCCATCTGTGGTTAAGGTATTCCCTTTGAAGAGGATTATGGGATCATGGGATACTGAAACTTTCCCTATCTAGATTCCAATTTTTAATATTATTGAGGACCTCAGGCATTTGTGATTGTGAGATAGCCGTGGGAAATATGGTTCTTTATAAGTGCCTCAGGAGCAAGAACTAATGAAAGTAAATAAAGTAAATAAAACATCACAAAGGGGAGAGCAAATCTTGGAAGTCACCACAACTTTTCTTCGGGCTGGATGTTTAAAAAAAGAGGGCAAAGAAGGTGTTATGTGCACTTAATTAGGTTAAATTGTGCTAGGTGTGAAAAAAGTCAGGTTGTACAAAAGGGTACTTGAGCAAGGATACAGTTGTAGCTATAGTAAAGAAATAAGATAAAAAATCATCAGTAATTCAATTATGACTCCCATCACTGTGTAGCATGGGTACCTGTAATTTCTGTTTCCCCAAAGATTCAGAGGTTTATGAGAGACTAGAAACACCTCTACATTTGTTCCTATATTCAACAAAGAAGCAAACTGGATCTTGTATTTAGGTACCCTGATTTTAAAGGACGTTCCTCGCTTTAAGGGGATGTCTGTTACACTACAGTATACCTCTATAGAAGTACAAAATAAAGTTGAAAAGAACAAAAAGCCATTGATACACTTTCCAAATACTGAACACAACACCTCACAATCTGCCCGTACAATTTACAGACAGTGGGCCTCCAAGAGAAAGAATCTACTTTTTTAAAGGTAAGACACTCATTCAGTGAGCCAACTCTAGGAAGCTAATTGGGTATCTACACCCGATGTCACCCAACAAGCCTTTCTCTGGGAGTATTCCAGAAGAAATGCTGGGAATGGAGGATCATCCAATTTATATATGAGAAACAAACCATTCCTTGTTGCCACTTAAAAGCATCAGAACTGAAATCATATCAGTCATAACTTTGTCCACCTAACTTACATATGAAGAATTTTTACATCTCTGTTCCAGGATTCTGTAGAGACTTTTAAGGTTCTAATTAAGAAACATCATCTAATCCCCAGCCTAAATATTGATGCTTTTGAGTTCTTTAGTTTGACTAGTTATTTTTGTTGTTTTGGTATTTCTGTTGTATTGGTAGAGTCCGTTTTCTCTCCTTTTTTCTCCTTGCAAAGCTGGCCTTGCTCTTTTCATCTCTGCCCATACATTCTCCATTACTATCTAGTTCTGCTCAGGGTTGGAGTTCATCTAGCTTTGTCTGTGGTGATCAAAACTGGATCTTTTCTTCTGAAGGAGGCTCACCACTACCTTGAGAAAAATCCTCCTGTTTTTTAAAAATAAAAGTAAAATAAAATAGCACACAGTTTAAAAAACACAATAATTTACAACAGTACTTGAGTTCCCCTTGGTGAAAAAAGATTACTGACCAAGAACCTCTTCCTTCGACAAACTGGCAACAACTGTCATAAGTCAGGCTACAAAATATGGCTGTTCTTTCCTAGGGACACACTAGATGTTATGGTCGCTCAACCAGTAAGTTAGAGTGCAGACTGTGCTGAACTCTTGAAAAGAAGGACAGGGAAAACCGTTTAAAGTACAACATCAGGAGTAAGTTCTTATTCTCAAACCAATCTCTCTCATTGCTCTTCTCCAGTTTGGTGTAGTGGTTAAGAGCCAGTTTAGTGTAGTGGTTAAGTGTGCGGAATCTTATCTGGGAGAACCGGGTTTGATTCCCCACTCCTCCACTTGCACCTGCTGATATGACCTTGGGTCAGTCACAAGCTCTGGCACAGCTGTTCTCTCAAGGACAGTTGCTGTCAGGAGTTCTCTCAGCCCCACCTACCTCACAGGGTGTCTGTTGTGGGGAGGGGAAGGGAAAGGAGTTTGTAAGCCGCTCTGAGATGCCTTTGGGCAGTGAAGGGCAGGGTATAAATCCAAACTCTTTGTCTTCTTCTCTTCCTGGGTTATTTCCTGTTTTAAAGCCTCGCCAGAGAAAAGATGGCTACAGGACATTGATTTTGGGGGTGGAAAATGTGGACAAGGGAAAGATTCAGTCGTCTCTTCCTACCTGTTCTGCACCTTAAATCATCCCCATTTTGTACATGGGACTGCTCCCACTATTTCCTCTCAACCTTTGTTTCTAATATGCTGCTTCTCCATGAACCAATGTGATGTAGGGGTTAAGAGTGGCAGACTCTAATCTGGAGAACCAGGTTTGATTCCTCACTCCTCCACATGAAGCCTGCTGGGTGATCTTGGGCCTTAGGCCAGTCACAGTTGTCTTAGAACTTTCTCAACCTCACCTACCTGTTCTGGGGAGAGGAAGGAAAGGAGATTGTAAGCTACTTTGAGACTCCTTAAGGAAGCAAAAAACAGGGTATAAAAACCTACTCTTCGGATGCAGTCACACACACTAAATAATCCACTTTCAATGCACTTTCCAACTGGATTTTTACTGTGTGAACTGGCAAAATCCAATTTGAAAGTGCATTGAAAGTGGATTATTTAGTGTGTGTAGCCACAGCCTTCTTCTTGTAATAACTAGGAAAATTAAAAACGTATTTTTTCTGTGAATTAGAATAAACACTTCTAAGATTTCATTAAGTTCCCCTACCCTCATGGATCACTGCCTTGTCGTGGCGAGGGGGCTTGCGTGGTTCGATGAGGCTGTGGGCTATGCCGTGGAGGGCCACCCAGGACGGACAGGCCACAGCAGAGAACTCAGACCAAGCGTGATCCCCTGGAGAAGGAAATGGCAACCCACTCCAGTATCTTTGCCAAGAAAACCCCATGGACAGTAACAAAAGGCTAAAAGTTATGACGCCGGAAGATGAGCCCCTCAGGTCGGAAGGTGTCCAATATGCTACTGAGGAAGAGCAGAGGGCAAGTACGAGTAACCCCAGAAAGAGTGAAGCGGCTGGGCCAAAGCCGAAAGGACGCTCAGTTGTGGATGTGTCTGATGGTGAAAGGAAAGTTCGATGCTGCAAAGAACAATACTGCATAGGAACCTGGAATGTAAGATCTATGAATCAAGGTAAGCTTGACGTGGTCAAAAATGAGATGGCAAGAATGAACATCGACATCTTGGGAATCAGTGAACTAAAGTGGACAGGAATGGGCGAATTTAACTCAGAAGACCATTATATCTACTACTGTGGCCAGGAATCCCGTAGAAAAAATGGTGTGGCCTTTATAGTCAACAAGAGAGTGAGAAAGGCAGTATTGGGATACAATCTCAAAAATGACAGAATGATCTCGGTCCGAATCCAAGGCAAACCATTCAATATCACAGTAATCCAAGTATATGCCCCAACCACTGCTGCAGAAGAGGCTGAAGTGGACCAGTTCTATGAAGACCTACAACAGCTCGTAGAACTAACACCAAAAAATGATGTCCTCATCATCATAGGGGACTGGAATGCTAAAGTAGGAAATCAAAAGGTAACCGGAATAACAGACAAGTTTGGCCTTGGAGAACAAAATGAAGCAGGGCAAAGGCTAACAGAGTTTTGTCAAGAGAACACGCTGGTCATAGCAAACACCCTTTTCCAACAACCTAAGAGGCGTCTCTACACATGGACATCACCAGATGGGCAACACTGAAATCAGATTGACTATATAATTTGCAGTCAAAGATGGAGAAGCTCTATTCAGTCAGTAAAAACAAGACCTGGAGCTGACTGTGGCTCAGATCATGAGCTACTCATTGCAAAATTCAGACTTAAATTGAAGAAAGTTGGGAAAACCACAAGGCCATTCAGATTTGACCTAGATCGCATCCCCGATGAATATACAGTAGAGGTGAAGAATAGGTTTAAGGGACTAGATTTGATAGACAGAGTGCCTGAAGAACTATGGACAGAGGTCCGTGACATTGTAAAGGAGGCAGCACTCACTGCCATCCCAAAGAAAAAGAAATGCAAAAAAGCAAAGTGGCTGTCTGATGAGGCTTTACACATAGCAGAGGAAAGAAGGAAAGCTAAAGGCAATGGGGAAAAGGAAAAATTTGCCCAACTGAATGCAGATTTCCAGAGAACAGCAAGGAGAGATAAGGAGGCTTTCCTGAATGAACAATGCAGAGTAATAGAGGAAAACAATAGATTGGGAAGGACTAGAGATCTCTTCAAGAAAATTGGAGAAATCAAGGGAACGTTCCATGCAAAGCTGGCCATGATAAAGGACAAAAACGGTAGGGACCTAACAGAAGCAGAAGAGATTAGGAAAAGATGGCAAGAATACACAGAAGAACTATACAAGAAGGACCTCGACGTCCTTGACAACCACGATGGTATAATCACTGACCTCGAGCCAGACATCCTGGAAAGCGAAGTTAAATGGGCCTTAGAAAGCATTACTAACAACAAAGCTAGTGGAGGTGATGGTATCCCAGCTGAGTTATTCAAAGTCTTAAAAGAAGATGCTGTTAAAGTGCTGCACTCAATTTGCCAACAAATTTGGAAAACACAACAGTGGCCACAGGATTGGAAAAGGTCAGTTTACATTCCAATCCCAAAGAAGGGCAACGTCAAAGAATGTTCAAACTATCGCACAATTGCACTCATTTCACACGCTAGCAAGGTCATGCTCAAAATCCTACAAGCTAGGCTCCAACAGTACATGGATAGAGAACTGCCAGAAGTACAAGCTGGGTTTCGAAGAGGTAGAGGAACTAGAGATCAAATTGCCAACATTCGCTGGATTATGGAGAAAGCAAGAGAGTACCAGAAAAACATCTACTTCTGCTTCATTGACTATGCTAAAGCCTTTGATTGTGTGGATCACAATAAATTATGGCAGGTTCTTAAAGAGATGGGAGTACCAGACCACCTCACCTGTCTCCTGAGAAACCTGTATAAGGGTCAAGAAGCAACAGTTAGAACCGGATATGGAACAACTGATTGGTTTAGCATAGGAAAAGGAGTACGACAAGGATGTATATTGTCACCTTGCTTATTTAATTTATATGCAGAGTACATCATGCGAAATGCTGGCCTGGATGAATCACAAGCTGGAGTTAAGATTGCTGGGGAAAAGATCAATAACCTCAGATATGCAGACGATACCACTCTGATGGCAGAAAGTGAAGAGGACCTAAAGAGCCTTTTGCTCAGGGTGAAAGAGGAGAGTGCAAAAGTGGGCTTGAAGCTCAACATCAAAAAAACTAAGATCATGGCATCTGGGCCCATCACTTCTTGGCAAATAGAAGGGGAAGTCGTAGAAGTAGTGACAGACTTCACGTTTCTAGGATCCCAGATCACTGCAGATGGTGACTGCAGCCATGAAATTAAAAGACGCCTGCTCCTTGGGAGGAAAGCGATGGCAAACCTAAACAGCATGATAAAAAGCAGAGACATCACCTTGCCAACAAAAGTCCACATGGTCAAAGCAATGGTATTCCCCGTAGTAATGTATGGCTGCGAGAGTTGGACTATAAGGAAGGCTGAGCGCCGAAGAATCGATTCTTTTGAACTATGGTGCTGGAGAAGACTCTTGAGAGTCCCTTGGACTGCAAGGAGATCAAATCAGTCAATCCTAAAAGAAATCAACCCTGATTGCTCCCTGGAAGGCCAGATCCTGAAGCTGAAGCTCAAATACTTTGGCCACCAAATGAGAAGGGAGCATTCACTGGAGAAGACCCTGATGCTGGGAAAGATTGAAGGTCAAAGAAGAAGGGGACGGCAAAGGATGAGATGGTTAGACAGTGTCATCGATGCAACGAACATGAAATTGAGCAAACTTCAGCGGACGGCGGAGGACAGGAGGGCCTGGCGTGGTCTGGTCCATGGGGTCGCGAAGAGTCGGACTCGACTGTGCGACTGAACAACAACAACCCGTTTGCAATATCAGTCTATCACAGTACAATAGTATCTTTTCCTTTTGATTATATTTCAGAAGGTAAATCTGACATTTGTTGTAGTAGTGGTGCTTGATAGATGAGATTAATGTTGAGAATGATTTTGCTTAATAAAACCTGCAGTGAAACATAATAAATATAGAATGACATGTTAAACTGCTCATATGTACTTTGTCAGGTGTGATATGTGGTTTCTGATAGTTTCAGAGGTTGGCCATGTTGGTCTGCAGTAGAACAGTTGGGAGTTGAGTCCAGTTAGCACCTTAGAGACCAACAACATTTTGGCGGTATAAACTTTAACAAGTCAAAGCTCCTTTTGTTTCTGATGTTTCCAGTTTTTAGGAAAGAAAACAAATTCTGAAGTCTGAGGTGTTTTCCATTAATTATTTTAAAATAGTTTGAAAGCAAGAAATTGCAAGTAGATAAATAGGTATCACTTTGGTGGGAAGGTAACAGCATTCCATGCTCCTTGGCATCTAGTCAAGCCACATGACCATAGAGAAGTCTTCTGACAGCGCTGACTCTTTGGCTTGGAAACGGAGATGAGCACCACCCCCTAGAGACAGATTTGACTAGCTTTTGAGCAAGGGAAACCTTTACCTTAGTAAAATGGGAGAGAGATGTCTCTCAAGTACACATGAACCACACACAATAGCTGCTCTCAGTTGGTACAGACTTCAGCTTCTGATGAGAAGCCAGAAGTCCTTGGCTTGTGCACTTCCTCCCTTCTCCCTCCTCTTAGCTATCACTCCAAGACTGAATACTTGCTGGTTTAGGAAATCCACCCAATTCTACCATATTGATAAACTGTGATTAAATTGATGATTTCTTAAGGCTAGAGAGAAGAGCAGAAGACTAGCAACATTCAGTCGGATTGTCCTGAAGTAGTATCATATAACACTGCCAAATCACAATACCACTATTTCATTTAGATCAGTTGGAAGAAATTGCTGGGACAGCTAGAATCTTTCCTTCCCAATTGGTCTTGATGCTACTACCTCCTTTTATACTGTGCTTCTGTTCTGCCTTCTCATTCTGACTAGAGTTCTCTGCCCTCCAGCTTGTTTTGTGTCTGTCTTCCTGCTTCCATTAGTCCTTCATCATTCCCACCCTTGCTTTCAAAGTTGTGTTGCTTAACATAGGAACTATCACTTCTTCCTTGGCTGTTCCTAGCTTGCCTTTGACGTTATCTCTATGCTCCAGTTTGACCTTCCCTTCCCCTTACATACAGCAGACCGCCATGATTGTTTCCTCATTGTTAGGAAACATTAGAAGCATTTGAGGGAGAAAGTCAGTTGTTGTGGCATTGGGACACCTGACATTGAAATAATGAGGTTTCTGCTCTGTAAACAACATTAGTATGAAAGATATTCTAGTTTAATATTTATTTAATGAGAGGTTGCAAAGAACAACGGTTTCTCACAGATGGATTCCTCAGTTGCCTTTTATATGTCTGTCAAGCTTTCTTAGTAATTAGATAATGGAAGGACACTTTAAAGTTTCAGTCAAAAAATCTTAAAGTTAATGTGAGCGACTCTCTAGGGAATGAGAAAATTAAAATTTCCATGACGTGATGGCTTTTACTGTGAACTCCAGCAATAAAAGCTGAATAAATTTCCATTAAAGACAATTTTTTAAAAGGAACAAAACTGCATTCAAGTTTGTAGAATTTACAAAAAGCTTACGTCCAAATGCAGGTGTATTTCATACTCTAGCTAAATGGCCATTTAAGGTAAAGGCTGTGTTCCATGTATCCTGATAACATAAGAGAAGCGCTGTTGGATCAGACTAGTGGTCCATCTAGTTCAGCACACTGGCCAACCACTTCACACACTGGCCAACCACTTGCCTCAGCGGTTCATCAGACAGGGCATAGAGGCCAAGGCCTTCCTCTGATTTGTCTCTGAATGTAGTACCCATTGAGGGATCTCTTTTCCATTAATTTCTCTAATCCATTTTTAAAGCTATCTATGCTATTTGCCCAGCACTGTGTTCACTGGTTGTAAATTCCACAATATAATTACTCACTGTGTAGAAGTTCTTCCTTTCATCCATCCCAAATCTATTGCCCATCAATTTTATGGAGTACCCACAAGTTCTACCATTATCAAATAAGAAAAAAGCTCTCTCTATCCAGTTTCTCTACCTCATGCACAATTTTATAAACCTTTATCATATGTTAGTTGTCTTTTTTCTAAAGTGAAAAGCCACAGACTCTTTAGTCTCTCCAGGGGTCTTTTCGTAGAAAAACAGCTGCAGGAGCTCATTAGCATATGGTATGCTAATGAGCTATTAGGCTATTAGCATATGCCACGCCCCCTGACATCACTGGAAGTGATGTCAGAAGGGGAAGCAAAAGGGGGGGAGGCATCTTCAAAAGCCTCCCCTTCCCTTCCCCAGCTGGCCTGGGTGGAGGAGCTAAGAGAGAAGGGGTTTAAAGTTTAAACTCCTTCTCACTAGAGTTGGGCCACAGAAGGAGGAAAGAGAGAAGGAAAGAAGGAAGGAAAGAGAGAAAGAAAGAGAAGGAAAGGAGGAGGGAAAGAAAGAGAGGGAAGAAGGAGGGAAACAGGGAAAGGAGGAAAAAGAGAAGAGAAGAAGGTGGGAAAGAAAGAGAGAAGAGAAGAAGGAGGGAAAGAGGAAAAGTAGAGAAGGAAAGGAGGGAATGAAAGAAATTCGGCTGCAATTCGACCTCATTATATCCTATGGGCCATTGAAGTCAATGGTGAAAACATAAGGTATATTCTGGGGGCTGGAGGGGAGGGGGTTTGAGGGAGAGGCTCCAAACTCACAGGGTAGCTGATGGAGCCTCTCCCCAAGATACCCACCAAGTTTCAAGAACATTGGACTAGGGGGTCCAATTCTATGGGCCCCCAAAGAGGTTGCCCCCATTCCCACCATAGAGAACATTCCCACCTGTTTGCCATCCAGGGTAACTGGTTGGCTGGTGTGTGAAACAGGACAGTAGACTAGATGGACTACTCATCTGATTCAGCAGGGTCTTCTTGTATTCTTATGTTGTCCAGGGTTTCAGGTAGAGGTCTTCGACAGCACATATCTGATCCTTATAACCTGCCCTGAGCTCACTTTTGGGGGAGGGTGGGATAAAAATCCCATAAATAAAATAAATAATGGGAGATACTAGGAATTGATTTTAGGACCTTCTGTATGCCAAGCATATGCCCTACCACTGAGTCACAGCCCCTACTCAAACAAATATGGCCTGCTGCATCACCCAGTGCCTGCTCTGGGGCTAAAGAGAGAGCGATATTGTTAAACCTGTGACAAATTGTCTGGACAATATTTATAAAACATTTCTTTCTTATATCCCTAAAGAATAAAGCTCAAGCTTCTTCTCAACATTGTTACACACAGAGAGTAAAATTAGCAGATTTCTCACCAATTCAGTAAGCTGTGATGAACTGTTTATGAGTTGGCAGGCAGACCTGGATACTGGTCCTCCTCTAGGCCAGTCAGTTTCATGATAGGCTGAAAACCAAAGCAAAGAACTTTTGCCAGTGACTGGTAAAAGAGACAGTGACCTCACCGATGAGTTTGTGAGAGTGCCCTGGAAGTCACATCATAGGAATGGCCATTTTTTAGAAGTGACATCACAGGAAGGGGAGGTTTAGGAAAGTCATCTGTAAGTGACCTCACAAGGTGCCATCACTTCACCTTTGACCTAGAAGTAACATCATAGGACATATCAGAAAGTGACATCATATCCTTCCTAAGCACCAACTCCAATATCTCTGTATATTTCTGAGGTAGGATCCAGCATTCCTACCTGTGTATCATTGCCATCTTGTGCCATCCACACTGTATCTCAGTTGATACCTCTTCCTTGGGGCAAACTCTGAATTGTGGCATATTTCTTTTTCTGGACCCCTATGTCTCAAAAGCACAGTTCAAACAAAAGAAAAGAGGGTTAATCTTTGTGGCTTTTGTGCAGTCCCACATGGGGACTGTGAGTGCACAGGCCAGCCACAAAGAAAATTCTAAAGCTTTCTAGTTCTTTCCAGGCTGTGGAGCACTCCCCCCCCCTCCAACATGAGCCAGAGTTTTCCCACCCAAACAGGCAGATGACAAGGCTGAGGAGAGTACTCCTTTCTCTCAGTCCTCTCGTTATCACCATAGAGAAAGGACATCTTTCACCAGCTCTTACAGTTATTTATTTATTATTTCGATTTATATCCCACCCTTCGTCAGTTTGTTGTGTTGTGAGAATATTATATTTTACTGCTGAAATGGCACTTTTTAGAAGGGTCAGCTAGCAAGTAGGCTGTGTAGCAAGTATGGGACAAAAATGGCCCAGTCAGATGACTACTAGTGTTGTCTGACATGTCTTGGTGAATCCCAGTGCATGCATTTTATGAGTAATTTGTACTAAACATGGAAGGAACACAGCTGGGTGTGTGGCTAGTCTAATTACTGATAGGATGGGGATAAATTGAGAAAATTGGGGAGGTAAAGTATGGAAGGGCTTGACTATCTTTTCTCCATAATTCAAGTATTGATGTCATGTCAATGTCCCCAGCCCATGTCATAGGATACCATTTTTTAAACGTTCTGGTAGTTTTAAAGTAGAATATGCAGGCTCCTGCCTGTAAAGATTCTTATAACTGTTTAGCTTCTATTTCTTTTCCCCCCTAAATTTCTCATTATAGAAACCTGAGGAAAATATATGTCTATCATACACACACACACACACACACACACACAATCTAGATACACATGATGCCCATTGGAGCACATAAAACAGATTATGAAAGATTATTTAATGGGAGAACAAATGAGTTGCAGTGTTTTAACAGTGTTAACAAAAAAAAATGAATCACTACAGTCATATGTACGACAATTGTGGTCAATGGCGCCTGAATGACAGATGTATTGACAATGCTAATCTTTTTTCCTAGGAAGAAAAATTGCTGAAAATATTACAGCAGCACAAAGTCCGTAGTGGAAAAACTGCCAGTCTGGCAATGGAAGTGGATGGTCTGCCATTCTATGACACTCATTCACTTATAATTGAGAAGCTTCTGCAGGAAACTCTGAAATAACTTTCCTCTAACAGGTGGTGGTCTGCTGGTAGGTCTTGGTTAAGTGCTGGTGACAGTGCTGTGTTGGCAGCAGCTACTGTCACTTGCTATCTTGATTCTGAATGAGGTGGAATAGACTAAAAACAATTTATGGCATCTGAAAGGTATTTTGCCTGCAGTGGAGCCTACTGAATTAGTGCAATCCTACAATGTAACTTTAGATAAAATTCCAAAGTAGTGGTAGCGTAGCATCTTTTATGAGGACCAACTGAAATGTGCCAAAGTAGCAAGCAAAATTTGTTTTAGACTGAATGTTAAACAAAGAAATAAATGGATGGGGAGATGCTGCAGAGTTGATAAGGAAATCCTCCCCTGTAGTGTGCAATAACCCTTGAGATGAAGGAAATAAGACACTTTTAAATGCTCGTTGAGGTCTGAAAGTACATTCTGATAGGCAATAGGTATGGCTTAACCAATTTATGAGCAGCACAATTATGGGTATAGGAAAAAATTCCAATAATCGTAATGATCACAGATCTCAAATAAAGCATCCTTTTCCCTGCAGCTGATTTTCACTTTTTGAAATTGTGTTTTCCATGAAAATATGCTTACTACTACTAAAAGCAACTGGATGCAGTTCAGCATGTGGTGTCCTCGTGCATTCAACAGCATATCATTGTAAACTATTGATCAGATCAACAGATGACTTCAGTCCTCTTGATTTAAGTCATATGTGTTATATGATCTTGGTTATGGTCATTTCCATATCACCAGTTGATGATAAACATGTGTGGTATTCACCCCTATTCAGTTCTGTTGCATGCAGACAATGTTGGGCTACGATCTGGCTGAGACACAAAGTGCAGGTAGAGCAGATTGCGGAAGTAAGCACAAAGAAAGCAAGCCAGCCAGGCAAATTTATGCCTCTAAATGTACTGCTTGGCCCAGAGTAGAATTTAGCTGCAGAAAACTGCTGAATAAAGTGAATGGTAACTTAAAACAAGTCCTCTTCAAGGGTAGGATATATTTCATATAAAATCTATATTTTCTCAGAACAGAAATGGCCTCATGAGAACTCCGATTCCATTTTGGGTTGGCTGTGTATACCCACAGACCACAGAGGCATCCTCAACAAATTTTGCTTTGGGGAACCAGCTGTAGGTTTTAGTGCTTTCTCCCAAACATCACTGAGCAAACTCCGGAGGACAGTGGAAGACAGGAGGGCCTGGTGTGATCTGGTCCATGGGGTTGCTAAGAGTCGCACTTGACTGTGCAACTGAACAACAACAACTGAAACATCAAATGCCAGATGGGTTACTTATTACCTGGAAGATGTCACTAATTCCCCCAATGGACACTGATTTCCCAAAGCACAAAATGAGCTGGAGGCCTCAGTGTTCTGAAGAGTTGGTTGCCTTGGCAACCCAGAATCTAGAAGCAGTGGCCACTAGGTGCAGGAAGTAGAGGTGAGTGTGGGGGAAGTGGAAATTAACCTGGCAATGTGTGATGAGGCGCAGTTTCCCCTTCCCCTGCAAGTCTTTACAGGTCCCTTCTTGTAATCATTTAAACACGATTCAGGACTGTAACATTTAATTTAATGTAAATATATAAACAATTCTGGTAATTTTTGTGTTCAGTTATCCACAAACAGACCTGAAGGTATATGCAAGTTTATGGCACAAAATGAATGCTCTGAATTTTCCCAATTAGTCTTCTATTACCAAACAGTACTAAGTACTCTAATTTTAACTGGTTTCTGAAATGTGTTTGAAAGGACGTAGGGTCAATGTTACACAAATTTCTCATTTTAGCCATGATTGCTAAGTGGGGCTTTTGTGTACAAAAGCAGTGTGTCTCTGAATACTGATTGTAGGCCCTGGGCTTGAGGTGGAGAGGTCTTGTGGAGAGTAACAAAACACGCAACACAATTTTTTGTGGAATGAAAACAGGCCACAGCTTTTACTAAATACAGACAAGGAGCATTGGCAAAACATGGGGGTGGATCCAGGGATCAAGGGACCCACCTGCTGCTCAATGGGTGTCCCACAGTGCACCTGTTGGGGAAACCAGGGAGTGACAATATTTGGTGGTAACACAAGGGCGGTGGCTGCTGAATGGTACTGTTCGTAACCTGGGGTGAGCCCGTGTACAGCCCCCAAGCTAGGCATACTGTCTGGTGGCTCAAACCCCGAAGACCCCATAAGGGAGTCTCCCCCAGATGGCACAGGCCTGTCTCCCCACCAAAGGATTTGTCCCGATGTGCAAAATCACCCAGGCTGTGACAAAAACACCTATACACAATTATAAAAGGGGAGCGAGGGTAGGGATCCAAAAAAAACCTGCATTGCCAAGGACACAGGCAGCTCAGTTTAAATGCCCTGGCGAGGCTCATATCAGAGCCCGCCAAAAACCCAGTGCGCCTATGAGAGCCAGCCCCTTGCTGACGTGGAGCTAGCAAGCATGGTTGCCCAAGGCTCCTGCCTTCACTGGCCAACTGGTCAAGGTGGGAAAGCCTCCTGCAGAACCTCAGGTGCCCACACTGCAATCCTGGCCAGTTTGGTGGGTCATGGCCACGTTTGCTGGGTGACAATAACAAGAGGCAACTCTGGGCTATTCTAGGCCTCCTGGGGACACCTGAGCATTGTAGAAAACAGGATGTCAGACTAGGTAGACCTTTACTCACCAGGACATTTACATTCTTAAATCTACAAGACTTAATATTATTAGTTCCTCACATCCTTTCCATAACAAGAAATGAACTGAGTTAACCGTATGCATATGGTGATACTGAACTGCAAAGAATGACTAGTTCATATAATTACCCAGTCCTGTGATAAAGCTCTGGATGACTTTAGAGGAACTAAGGAATTCCCCACGTGGAAATATGAAGATCAGCTTAGCATAGTTTATTGTATTTTTAAACTATAGATCCCTTTATGGGTATAATGAATGATTCCCATACTATCGTATACTAAAAAGAGAAGTGAATACATACATGCATGGAGATATTAGATTGCTTTTCCTTTTGGAGAAATGTTAATTGATGTTTCCTCCATTTCATGAACAACATGTGGTTTATCTAACAACTCTGGATCCAGTTCAGTCTGTTCTTGGGATTTTTTGAAGGTTTCTGAAGTGTTCAGCTGGTAAGATTCCTCAGTTTTTTTCTTTACACATCTTAGGCACCTTAAACAGGTGTCTCCTATTTTGACAAAGTCCTGGTAGGTGTTCTCACTGGTAAAGCAATACAAAACTGGGTCTGCAACACAGTTGAAAGTGGTTAGCAAAAGAGAAAAATGGTAGCTGTTAAAGATTGTGGCAGCAAATTTACAATTTTCCTCAAAGAGACTACGCACCAACAATAGAACATGATATGGCCCAAAGCAAACCAAGAAAATAACAATTGTGCTGGAAACCAGACGTTTGATTTGAATCTTTTTCTTCTTCTGAGTGCCATGACTCTTGCGTACAACCCTCAAAATGCCACAGTAAGAAAAAACTAGCAGAAAAAATGGGAATATGAAGCCAGCAGCAAAACGGTAATAATTGATGTTGTGCTCCCAGTCTTTGATGGGATAATGCTCAAAGCACACTATATGGCTGTCCGAGTCCTTACTCACTTCACCGTGCTTAAAAACAAACCAGCATGTGAGAATTTCCTTGGTCCAGACGACAATGCTCACCACGATAGCGGCCTTCGTTGTGCGACACTGGTAGAAGCGAAAAGGGTGCACCACAGCTAGGTAACGGTCAATTGAAATGCAGCAGAGGAAACCCACACTAATGTAAATATTTTCATACAAGAGGATTCCACAAATTTTGCATAGGAGTTCATCATAGGTCCAGTTGTCATGCTGTAGAACGTACTGGAGCCAAAATGGCAAGGAAAAGATGTATAACAGGTCTGCTACAGTCAGATTACAAAGGTAGATTCCCAGTTCATTCTTGACCTTAACCTGCAAGTAGGCGTAGTACAATGAAAGACAGTTGGCTGGGAGTCCTACTACAAAGACAAGTATGTATATCACAGGTGATAATATCTGATGTATGCTGTGATCAATGGTGCAATTCCCAGTATTATTTCTTATATCCTCTGGAAGGTTCTCCATTTTCTGCAATCAGTGACCACAGTGAGCCTAGCAGAGAAGGCATTAATCTACCATTTCATTAGCTCTTATGTTTTCTTCATATGAATGTTGCTACTTGTAGACACCTGAGGGGAAAAAATCACAAGGGAAATGAAATCTGATGAAATTTATCAAAAATATTTTCATAGCCATCTGCAGTTCTACCCACATCAAAATTAAAAGAAAGCTAGATTTCAGGCATGGACAAGTATTTTTAAATTAGTGATCCAATAATAATAATAATAATAATAATAATAATAATAATAATAATAATAATAATAATAATAATAATAATAATAATAATAATAGCAGCAGATCTGGAAGTCTTTTGTTTGTAATTCTTTGGCATGATTAAAATGAGAGTTTATAATCATTATTTACCACTGTCATTAAACCCACCACAAACTATAGTTAATTGGCAGCTGGTAATTACCACCCCTCTTGTATTACACATACAATTCAGAGCAACAGGACATTGTGATTACCAACTGCTAGTAATTGCTATGGATTAAATATCTGTGCCTAGATTACTTGGGTTTCTTTCCAACCACTAATAAAATTTACCCAGTAGTTTTAGCAAATTATGCTTAATTATGGTGTTAGAAGTCTATCAGAATAATTCCTGATCAGAACACTGATTCACTAAGTAAAAACAGATTAGTACAAAATAAAGAAATACCAGTAAACATTGATTTTTAGCCAGATACTTGACTGTTAAGAGGTAGGCAGATATTTGTACTGTTATTTGTAAAAGCATCAAATCCAGATTTTGTCTCCTTAAATTAAAACGAAATTCCTTCCTTACAAAGATGAAGCTCAGATTATAAATTATTGAAAACCTTTGGACATTTAGCCAGGATCAAGTGAATGCAGCTTATAGCTGTATAGAAAAATCTTATTTGGAATCCAGGGCCACTATGTCGGTAGGACATGGGGGTACAAAATTTCCAGGGCTCAAGTCAGCTTCAGGGCCCAGAGAAGTTAGAACCATCCTGTATTTAACTAATACATTTAATGCACTGCAGCCACTAGGGGCACAGATAAGACAGAGCTAAGAGACAGACCCTCTTCCTTGTAGCTGTTTGCCACTGTTTTTAGCAGTCATTTCGTTAAAAAGTTCTCCATTACTGCAGACTTTCTAAATCACGAGGCTGAAGCAAATATTCACCTATCATGAGATGTTCCTAAGCTCATCAACTAACCTGTATGACTTCATTTCTCTCCCCATCCACCACCTAATTCTTCTGTGTGCCTCCCCCCCTTTCCAGCCTCCTCCTCTTCATCCCTGCCCTGGCTGGGGAGTCAAAACATACTTAGTAAAACAGAAAACCTCTGTGCCAGTATTTCCCAAGAATTGATCAAAGCCATAAAAGGATGAGCCCTCACCCCCCTACATGTACTGTGATCTATATCAATCTGTATTAGAGGTAATAAATAAGGAATAGTGAATGCCTTAGGGGAAAGTCTTAGTTTTAGTTTGTATCGCATGCTACATAATTAATTGGATAAACTACTGTAAAGTGACATCTGCTGGTTTAGAAAACTTTAAAAGGGGATTAGACAAATTCATGGAGGTGGAAAGGTCCATAAGTGCCTACAATGACCAAATAAAACCCCCATGTTCAGGGGCAGAATACTCTTGAATACAAGTTGGTGGGGGGGGATTCCCAGAATCATTGCACTGGCTAGTGTGGGAAACAGGACCCTGTACTACAGAAGCCTCTGGTATGATCCAGTAAGTCTGGCATGTTGTTATGTTATCCTGTGAGTACCAGTTGTCTTCTTTTTAGAGGACATGTCTTCTTTTTTTTAGTGTCTGTCCTCTTTCGGACTGTTTTTAAAAACGGATGAAAATGTCCTCTAGGGGTTGGAAGGTTAGGAATATTCCGAGTTAGCAGAAATTATCACAGTTTAGATAGTGGGGTATTTAAAATGAGATTTGTCATAGTGATCACTTGTTTGAAATAGTCGGGAAATATGACCTCTTTTTAGCTTTTCAAAATAAGGTGAATGAATTCTCATTTTTACAGAGGAGTTTAAAATATTCAGTGATCCCACTGCTTCCTTAGCATCTTTAAATTATTAAAGTGTGTGGGAAGAAAGGAAACTGCAGTGGTTTTGGAGGGGCTGTTTTGTTTTTTGTTTTAATGCTGAGGGAAAGGTATTCTGTGCATGCCCCGATGTATTTTTCTTCCAGAACTCAGCCCATGCTGAAAACCAGCTCTTAGACGAAGTCCTAGTGACATCTTTGTACAAACTGAATAACCGTAAAAGACAAATTCTGTTGTACCAAAACCAAAATGGAATCTTGTACCACTATAAAAAAATAACATGTATTGTAGTTCCAGCTTTCATGGTTAAAACCTATTTTATCAGATGCATGCAAATGCAGACATTGTTACACACATGGGAAAAAGTCAGTTAGTAGGAAGAAAAGCAGTTCGAAATCCCATTAAAATGCATGCTATGGAGCGATGGTATCTTGTAATTAATTAATATTATATGCTGTTGTTGTTTATTACAGTCTTTAGACCAGCATACAGTTTAATCAGACATAAAATACAATAATATAAAATTTGAATTTAAGAGCTTTTAAGGTGCAATTTGCGTAATTTGAAAATTAATGCACAAAATTTTATTTATTTATTTATTAGATTTTTAGCCCGCCCTCCCAACAAGGCTGGCTCAGGGCAGCTTACACAACCAGTATAAAACACTGCAATATGACAATAAAATCTACAATATAAAAACCATCAATACACAATTTAAAACTATAAACATTACAATTTATTAACATATTAAAGTGCTAGTGGTCAGTCCTCGGTGTACAGCCAGCTTCTTGTTATTCCTCGAATGTCCACGTAGTCGGCTTGAGCTGTAATTGTGGGGCCCAGGTGGTAGGGCTTGCTCTTTGTAGGCTATCAAATACCAGTAGTGGCAGTGGTGGCGGCAGCTCCAAATGCCTAGCAGAAGAGCTCCGTTTTACAGGCCCTGTGGATCTGCAACAGGTCCTGCAGGGCCCTGATCTCCTCCGAGAGCTCATTCCACCAGAGTGGAGCCGCCACTGAAAAAGCCCTAGCCCTAGTCGTCACTAGTCTGGCTTCCTTGGTGTTCGGAAGGACCAACCAATTCTGGGTCCCCGACCGCAGTGCTCTCTGGGGAGTATATGGGGAAAGGCGGTCCCTCAGGTATGCAGGTCCCTTGCCATAAAGGGCTTTAAAGGTAATAACTAGCACCTTGAACTGGATCTGGTATGCTATAGGCAGCCAGTGCAGTGTTTTTAGGGTGGGCTGGATGTGTTCCTGCACAGGAAGACACAGCAACAGCCTCGCCGCTGCATTCTGCACCAGCTGCAGCTTCTGGATCTGGGACAAGGGCAGCCCCATGTAGAGGGCATTACAGTAATCCAATCTCGAGGTGACCAATGCGTGGGTCACTGTTGCCAGGTCATTGCGTTCGAGGAAGGGAACCAACTGCCTAATCAGCCTAAGGTGGTAGAAGGCCGACTTGGCAGTGGCTGCTAACTGCACCTCCATTGTTAAGGAGACATCTAGGAGCACTCCCAAACTCCTAACCTTCGGTGCTGGCACCAATGGTGCCCCATCGAAGTTCGGGAGTGGGATCCCTCCCCCCAAACTGCTCCGACTCAGGCACACGACCTCTGTCTTAGTTGGATCTGTCCAGTCATTCCTCCCTTTAAATTCAATAGACTATTGGTCATTTCTACATCCCATAAGAACGTACCATATTCAGAACTATGCCTTCATAAATTCCATCTGGCTACTCCATAAGATAGCAATACTACCAGTAATCATATACTACTTTTAGCTGGAAGTGCCAAGTCTTTATTATATTATGTTCTGACAAGTGCTTGTAAATTGGACTGCAATTATTCCCATTTTTCAAGTAGAAACTTAGCCTGAGAAATTTCGTCTTCTCATGGTCACAGAATAAATCCATGGCAAAAATGGAACTTGACCCCTCCCAATCTCCCAGATGCTATTCTAGATCTTTGAGGACTAGTCCAAATTGATTCTGAGTAAATATACAGAGACGGAACTGCTCACATCAAATTGTTGGTTATGGAATTACCTGCAAAGGGCGCCCCTCCAGATGGAGTTTAAGATGAAGAGACAATGGGCCAGTCCAGCAAATCAGAATTTTGATTTGCTCCAGCAGAAAGCCTTAACTTGTTCAATTGATTTTTAGCAAGATTTAGGGCTGAAGCAGATACAACTCTAGATGATCCTGGAAATCTGACCCTGCTCACTCTTGCTTGAGTGGAGAAAGCTCCATGAGCGTAAGCCCCACTTGTGCCAGAGTGAACTGTAGTGACAGAATTTATAATTTATATCTTACAGTGTTACGGAACTAGTACTTTCTGTCACATGACCTTAGTTTTAGAACAAGACTTTGAGACTGCTGTACGTTTTTAGCTGCTGTTCATATGAAACTTATTTTACACCATTCCTCATTTTGGTGTTCTTTATCTGTAGACCCAGAAATATTACAGAATGGGGAAAATGTCTAATTCTCCGTCCTTGCTGCAGCCTATTGTGCAGTATGTCACATTCTTTTTGAGCTCCCCTGACTATTTCCAGCAGTTTTATTGGAGGGCGAGGGGCTCATGGTGGAAGGAGGGGATGATGAGAAAGATCTACTTCCATTAACTCCATATCCAAGAATTTATATCCAGCCCACCAAAAATGTACAGCTTTTCTTTAGAAGGAGGACACCACTAAACTATTCTGGACATTTCAGGTATTTCTAATTTAAACACTTTTCTAATACAGCTAACAATATTTAAATGAAACACAAACAATAGTGTAATTAGTCATCAATGCACAGTTTTCATTATACAAATAAAGACACTATTACTCATTACATCACCCAAAGCAATGAACTGATCTGAACTCTGGAATTTCCCCTATCTCTTCAGCTTCCTTTTCCCTTGTAGCCAGAACTTTGTCAGATATCTTATTTTTCAAATAAAGATTCTGACTATAAATTGTAAACCAGTCTTTTTGCAAGTTCACAAGAAATCTACATTGTAAAGAGCTTACCCAACAGATTTGGGGCACATCTTTGTAGTAGGGAATTGAGTATTCCCTTCTCCTCTGCTATTTCTTCAAACTATTCTGAATGGAAAAATCTTATGTTCATTCAAACAGAATTCTAACATTCTCCATGTTTAGTCTAAAGGCTCGATTCATATCTAGTAGAAGCACATGTATTAAATACATTTCCTTCTTTTTTTTTTAGTCTTAGTGTGACGCTGTTCAGAGCTGAATTGGCTGTAAGAGCGGTATCCTTATAGTATAAGGATCTAGTAGAAGTGAATGAAAAGATTCTTAGTGGTTTTAATTGAGTTAGAGCACAACCCAAGACTGCACAGATAATTGTTTTTCAGAATCTTGAAACCTACCCTAGATGATGATGCTATGACCTCTTACAAACCAAATAATAGGTACTCACTAGTAATTGGATCTAGCCTTACTATGGGAAAATGAGACTAAGGGCCATGAAGGAGGAGAAAAATGACACCAAGGAAGGAGCCATCACTAAAGGAGTGTGTCTTTGTTCAGCTGCACCAAATGTGCTGCTTTTCAAAGTAAATATTTAAAGTAGAGAATAGAATATACTCAGTAAGTCATAGTGAAAACCTAGTGTCTGATATTAAAGCACATTATATTGCATACATTGTAAAATAAATTATTAATTCTTCTTGCGCTGATCTGTTGTTGATTTCCCTCCAACCAACAGTGAATCTCCTAAAGATATGTAGATTCTTGGAAAACAAGTTTCCTTCAAAACAAAACCTAACTAGGCAAGGGCTCAAAGGCTGAATACAGTGTTTGCAGCGTGCAATTAAATACCCAATGTTAAACAGGAAACCTACTAAAAAGAGAACTGGGCACAAGCCAGCAGCAGCTGAATAACCTCAGCAAGGAGAATATGGACAACAAGTTACCTCACAGCAAACCCATTTTAGTAGAAGCAGCTTGAATAGTATAAAATAGTCACGAGTTTTTGTAAATGGTTCTTGCAAAAGAGAAGAGTCTTTATGCCTCTGAAGGCAGTAGGAGCAAAAACCAGGACTGCCCAATTATTGCCAAACAACACAGTTATATGTTATTTGGACCTTCATAAGCCCTAGAGTAGAATGGCAGGAATCGCACAATCACCACATTCACAAATCACAATTTTTAAAAGTGCTTTAAAAATGGTTTCAAAGAAACAAAGAATGGTTAACCTGGGTTGCCAGAGTTAGACAATGATAGCTTTACCATGGACTGTGGCTTCAGAACCACTTCCTTTGGAGGACGGCTGTTTATGCTGGAGGAATGCTTGAAACTTTGCAGAGCAGAGTGGTAGGATACACAGCTGTATGACTTGCAGGTATTGAATAGTTGCTTTTTCCTGAAAAGGCAGTTTGTTCTACAATTTTTACCACTAGATGCCCTGTTAACTGCCAGGGTTATATAAAAATGAGATTTGAGAGGTTATTCTCCAGAAATACCCCTATTTTGGGGAGAAATAGGGTTACCTGCAAATCATTTTGAGATTTAGCTGGAAGAGTCTGACCTGTAATCTATAAAATCCAAATTATGCCTGTGTTCTATTTCCATCCTCTTATGTATCATATCCAGATGCTATTCTTTCTCCAAAAAGGTCAGAGTGACATACATGTGGCTAACATATCCTCTTCTCCCAGCAAAAACTCTGTGACTCTGCAGGTAGGTTAGGCTGAGACAGTGGCTTGCACAACACCTCCCAGTGGACAAGGGCAAGGCTACATGTTATGTCCCTTGATTTCCTTAAAAGAACTTTTTCTTTTATAGACTGCAGCTGCTGGGGCTGCATTTCCAAGGGGAGGCTGATCACAAGTGGAGTAGGCAGAACCCTGCCCCTTGTACTCTTTTCCATGCCAAAATCACTAGCTGCAAGTTGTTATTACTTGGGGGGGGGTATGAGTACCCCATATTTTTTCTCCAACAGTTTGGGGATGTGGAGGGGGGAAACAACATGCAAGGACTTAAAAATCTGTTTCCATATAGAAATCACAGCTCCATTGGCTTTAATCTGTTTTTAAAAAGAAAACTCTAAAATGATCATAGATCTACTTGAAACATGAACGTTTTCCCTTAGTGGACTTTTGAGCCTATAGGGCCTGACTGCCTGATATGCTTTCCCCAGGCCTGGCCAACAAACAATGGAAATCTTTATTATTTGCATTAATACTTCACCTTTCTCACTGGGACCCAAACTGGATTACAAGTATGATAATTGAATGTAACATCAAAGATTCCTAGAAACACAAAAAAGTGCATTTGAACTGGAATTGTATAACAGGAGGGGAAAGCCTGAACAATGCATGCTAATATATCTGTTTAAAGAAATAAGAAAAGTGTAAGAAATACTTTATCCCTAATAAAAGTCACTTCCTAAGTCAAACCTTTACATCCCAACTGTGCTGTTTCTACAGGAAAGCCCTCCTGAACAATTCTGTTTTACACATTTTGCCAAACCATAGAAGAGTGGGGGGCCTTCCTAATACCCACAGTTCCACAATGTGGGGGCCACCACAGAGAATGCAGGAGAACAGGCATTTGTCCATCTGACCGGTTTGCAGGGGAACCCCTTCAGAAGGCTTTGCTCAGATGAGCAGAACTGTCCAGCAGAACATAGCAGGAGTGGCTCTCCTGCAGGTACATGTGTGTCCAGGGCATTAAGGGCTTTGTAGCACCTTGAACTGAACTTGGTAAGTGATCACTAACCAATGAAGCATCTGCAAACAGGAGTGATATTCAGATTCCACTTGGTGTCTGATAGTAGCTGGGCTGCAGCATTCTGTACCACCTGTAGTTTGAGTTGTCAAAGTGTGCACAAATTCAGTTCGAACTGGGATCACAGCATGCAGCAAGACAGGGCTTAAGCCCTCTATTTTCCTAACTTTGCCCCCCCCCCCAACACTTAACATGTAGCCCATCAGAATGCATGGGACTGTTTCAGGTGGGAAAATGTAAGCGGGGTAGGTGTAGGGGAGAAGCTTAAACTCCCTCTCCTTGCACGCAAAGGGCTCAGTCTGAATTATGCTGTTGTTTCTGTCCTTGAAAAATTTATTTGAAACACTTTCTTAAGCCAGTTGTTCTGAAGAATCACACACCTTTACTTTGGTACCCAACAAATGCGGTCTGGCCGAGATGTGTTGCAACCTGCTGGTTACGGCCATCCAGCCACCAGCTCTTGTAATAAGCGCTCAGCCAGTAAGCTGTTGGAACTCTTCCCCATTTAAACCATTGTGTGCATGCACACAAAAACTTATACCCAGAATTAAACTTGTTGGTTTTACAGGTGCCACTGGACTCAAACTGTGTGCCGTAGTGTGTTGTTTGTGTGAAGCACACGCTCTGCAAATTCTCACTTTTCCAGTAAGTGGAAAGAAAGGCACAGTATTACAGTTCATATCAGGTGAAAAAGAAATACATAGTTTCCTTCAGTATGTTTACACCAGCCTCCCATTCTGTTGTGCTCAATCAAGTAATTGACTCTCAGTTCAGTTCTACTCCAGCAGTTCTAACAATGCCAGTCATTTGTAATATGAACCGTGGATGAAGTCCAAATATAGCTAGCTCTTAAAGTGAGTGTTGCAGGCCAATTCTATCTAAACAAACAGGGCAGGATTGCAGCTGCATGGGAAGTTTGTTATTTTAGGTTATGAAACGGTCTCAACTGTGTTTGACCTCTCAGCAACTCTGTTGCTTCTGCTGTACCCATTTTACAGATAAGGAATGAAAGCTATTCCCGTGGTTTCCCAAAAACCACATACTGGGGTCCACTGGAGGAAATGGCACAAATGGCACATCCTAGTTCATCAAAAAGGGGCGATATCAGGACCAAAGCACTATTTCTTTGGGCAGGCGCAAACAACACCTTCCCGTACATATTATGTCATGAGTCAAGAAAATAAAAATATGTATTTCACTTCAGCAATGAGATAAATATATCACAGATATGGACGTGCAGCTTGGGCTGCACCCCAGACACCTGGCTCCTGGTAAAGCGTACCTCTTTCCATCACCCCCATGTCTGTTGATTTATGTACTGACACCCTGCTTTTCTCCCTGAAGGGACCCAAAGGGGAAAAGACTATGTCAGAGAAGCACCACAATTACATCCTGGGCTGGTCCCAGACTCATTGGCTGGCTTGTCTGAAGTCTCAGACTGCAAGTCTTGCCCTACAGTTCATGCCCCTGGCCACGCTTCAAAAGGCACCTGGAACAGGAAGGAACAAGCCAGCCCTCAGCAAAGGTGCTGGACAAATCCTTAGAATGTTTATTTATTTAATTAGATTTTTAGGCCACCTTTCCTTGCAAGCAAGACTCAGGGCGGCTTACAACAGAAGAGGACATACAAGGAGTAATTAAAAGTTTAAAAAGACTATATAAGACATACAGCACCAATAATTCATCAGCATAATTTAGTCGATTCAAGATGGGGGGGGATTTTTCAAATTTCACAGGCCTGGGAGGAGGGCTGCAGAGAGTGGAGGTATGAGAGTGCCAGAATACATGCTGTCCTGTCACTGTCCTCAACCAAATCTCTGCCTTACAGCCCCTGCAGAACAGTAACAAATCCTGTGGGGCACAGACGTTCTCCAGCAGAGAGTTTCACCAGGTGGGGGCCAGGGCTGAAAAAGCCAGATCTCTCTTGAGCCGGGACCACCAGGAGATTCTTACTTCTCAAGCATAATGCTCTTCTTAGGGCATACAGAGAGAGGTGGTCCCAAAGCTATGTGGGACTGTGACCGCTTAAAGGTCAAAACCAGCACCTTGAACTTGATCCTGTGCTCCACTGGAAGCCAGTGCAGTTTGCTCAACACAGGTTGAATATGTGCCATCTGAGGATTCCCCATAAAGACCTGCATGGCTGCTTCTGGGCAAGGGCATAGACTTTCCAATTTCCCAGGGGGAGGGGGACTGGGGCTGGGCCAGAGGCATTGCTAAGTCATTAAAAGAACTGGGACCCAGTGACACCATAGGGAGGAGCCAGTGACATCACAGGCCACTGTCACTATCTATGAAGGTGGAACTATGTGGCACTTAGGGAGGGGCTCCCCAGAAAATTAGGGCGGCCTGGGAATCCCCCTAGCAATGCCTCTGGGCTGGGCTAATCCCAGGAACAGGTGCCTTCTTAGCACACTGCTTAGAAATTCCATCTTAAAACGCAGCACAGATTCTGGCCATGTCCACACTGTCACTTTTGTCACTCCTTTGCAACTATTGCTTTGTTTCCCCCCCCTCCACATATTTTTTGCTCCCTTTGGGACTACTCGAGAGAGAGCAAAACACATTGGGGGGGAGAAACCCTGAAGCAATAGGGACAGAAGAGTGGCAAAAATGACAGTGTGGACGTGGCCTCTATTGCTAGGGACTGTTTTTCCAGTCTGGGAACAGTCATTACAGTCCTAGAGTAGCCTATCTGGACCCGAAAACCTTATTGAAAAAACCATTCTGCATTTTCTTTGCAACTTTTTTTGGGCTGCAATGTCTTTCAGCAGAGCCCATGCAAGTCAATTGGCATTCCTGGCTCCCATTATCTCCAATGGGCCTTCAAGCCTCTCCCATTATTTCCAATGGGCAATCCTGTCATTCCTTTTAGTACATCCCAGTTGGTTGCCCCTTTGAAACTACCACTCCATTTTAAGTAACAGCAAAATGAAGAGCATGAACATAGAGTGCACATCCCTTACCAATGTTCTCTCTGGGATGCACATAGATCAAAAGGAAATTTTAAAAGACCTCTGATCTGCATGCTCCCCCATCTTGTTCATGCTTACAATTTAAAAATGAAACGGAGATTGAAAGAAGAGCTTAGGAGTGGCTGAAGCAGCCCACCCCCCACTACCACGAAAAAACAACTGTTCTCAATCAAGGATATATAGACCCAAGTAAAAGACACCCCTCCCCTCCTCCACCTGGCTGTTGTGCATCCTACATGAAGCAAGGTGATTCAGCAGATGCAAGCCAATGTCAGTGGTCTGCATCTACCATCTCACACAGAAGAACCAGAGCTTCCAGTTTCAGCACTGGAGCTAGGAGTGCCAGCCTCCAGGTGGGACCTGGGGATCCCCTGGAATTAAAGCTCATTTTCAGACTACAAAAATTAGTTTCCCTGAAGAAAATGGATGTTCTGGAGGGTGGACTCTATGGCATTGTACCCCACTGAGATCCCTGGCCTCCCCAGGCTCCATCCCCAAATCTCCAAGAGTTACCCAACTTGTATTGGGCCACCCCTCCCCCCCATCTCCCAGAGGTGGACGGGGGAACCTGGCAACCCTAACGAGGGATGTTTTAACAAGGGAGGGAGGGAGGCGAGAGGTTATGGAGAGATGAAAAGAAAGCAAATAGAAATCCCTCTCCATAACTTATCCAGGAGTTCGGGGGAGAGTTGGTCTTGAATGTATGCATATAAACTCTTCGAGGTTTCACTTGCCGTCCTCCCCCCCTTCCCCTCCCTCTGCACAGGCTGTGTGTGCGATTTCAGTTATCATAAACTGCTGATTCCTGGCTCTCCTAATATCCTCTCTCTGTCAAGGGAAGGGGTGGAGTTCAACAAAGAACTCAGAAGAGCTCTTCTCTCCTCTCAGAGGAAATAAAGGGCTCTGGGGTTAAGTTGCGAACTCAGGAGCGGGAAAACAACAGCAGCGGCACGAGGCTGCAGGAAAGGTACCTGGGCACCCAGCTGCCCCGAGGCCGGCAATCCTCCATGGTTGCCAGCCTCCCCCCCCCCAACCTCCATGCATGGCTCTGCAAGGCAAGCCTTGTGTGTGTGGGGAAACAGAAGAACAAGGGCGCCGAGCACCCAGCCGCCCCAAGGCCAGCAATCCTCCATGTTTGCCAGCCTCCCCCCCAACCTCCTCACATGGCTCTCTGCAAGGGAGTGGGAAAACAACAGCAGCCACAAAAGCTTCAGGAAAGGTGCCCAAGCACCCAGCCACCCCAAGGCCAGCGATCCTCCATGGATGCTGGCCTCCCCCCCCAACCTCCCTGCAGGCCCTGCAGGCAAGCCTTGCAGGGAGAGAGAAAAAACTAGAAGAACTGGGATGCAGGGCACCCAGCCGCCCCGAGGCTGGCAATCCTCAATCGATGTCAGCCTCCCCCCAGTCTCCTTGCAGGGAGCAGGAAAACAACAGCAGCAGCACGAGGCTGCAGGAAAGGTGTTCAGGCACCCAGCCACCCCAAGGCTGGCCTCAGCCAGCCAGCCTGGGCACTCTCTGCCCAGTGTCCACCACCCCACCCCTGAGAACATCCCCCCCCCCGCTGGAGCCCCAGGCCAGCTCCATACCTTTCTGCGCAGGAAAGCTGAAAGCAATGAAAACATGTGCAGCCCCCAGCTCCAGCAGGCCCAACTGAGGGTTTCTGGGAGCTGGGGGTCATGCTTAGCTTTCAGGAAGCAAGCCCTGAGTTTCCTCCCACCCCACCCGAAGTCTCAGAAAGTGGAGAGAAAAAACCCTCCACTTTCAAAATGGGTTGGGGGTGGCATGGGTGGTGGTGGCAAGGCTTGTGAGCCTGGTTGCCTGGGGGGGGGTGCTCAGTCATCCCTGGAAAATTTCAGGGATAGCCTCAGCCCCCAAGCCCCCCTGAAGTTGACACCTATGCTTCTGGGTCAGTCTCAGGGCTAGGCCCATGTAGAGTGAGTTACAGTAGTCTATCCTGGAGGTGACCATTGTGTGGATTACTGTGGCTAGGTCAGAGCGAGACAGGTAGGGAGCCAGTTGCTTGACTTGGCACAGTTGGAGAAATGTCAGCCTGGCAACCTTCACGACCCAGGCCTCCAATGATAAGGAAGCGTCCAGAGTCACGCCCAAACTTCTGATGGTCAATGTCAGTGTTAGCGGCACTCTGTCAAGAGATGAGGGTTGGTTCCTGAATGGTTAAAACAAATTGAAGGTAGTGAGAAAGAGAGAGAAGTGGTAGTGGGAAATTTGTCAAGAGGAGAGAAAACATACAAGGTGGGTTAGACACAGGAGAGAGGCTGACTCAAGCAGGAAGAGAGTGGAAAGGGGACTGAACTTCTCCAGACCACTAATGGTCCTGATGGAATCTACTTCTGTGCAGTTTACCAGGTCTTCAGGGCAGTGTTCCCTCTAAGCTGAGTTAGTGTGAGCTAGCTCACAGTTTTTTAGCCTCTGGCTTACCTTTTTGTCTTGGCTCAGGAAGGATGGCTCCAGAGCAAACTAATGTATGCAGCAGCCAAATCGCTTGCTCACAGCTTTAATGCCAGCAGCTCCCGAAGTAGAATTTTTGCTCATAAGACTCCACAGTTTAGAGGGAGCACTGCTTCAGAGTGACCTGGACACACAGAAATGCTCTGGTGGTGATGTTGGAGCTTGTGCTGACAACTAGTGCCTTCGACAAGGAAGATCAGGTGGCAGTGTTGCAGCAAACATATGCAGGTAGCAACTTTAATAGTAACCATACTGAGAAGTGCGTGTCAGCAGTAGAGGAGATAAAGCTTGTTCATAGCCAGTTGAGAGTCAGAGTAATATGCTGAGGTTGTCAGATAGGGCTCCTGCTCCTGCTGGGTTTCCATTCCTGCCAGCAGAACAGTAAAAAAGGCCAATGCCTTTTTGGAGGACTTTCTAAACAACCCGTCTAAAATTTCAGCTTCAGTTGTTGAGGATAGTGTACAGCAACCACATCTGTAGATCAAGTTCGGGACAGACAAAAGGAAATACTATACACAGAGAGGGATTAGAATATGGAATTTGCAGCCAGAGGATGTAGTGATGGCCACAGGCACAGGCGGCTTTAAAAGGGGATTAGAGAGATTCATGGAGGAGAGGCCTATCAGTGGCTACTAGCAGTTGTGACTGAGGGAGCCTCCACATTCAGAGGCACGAAGCCTCTGAATCCCAGAGCCAGGAGACAACATCAGAGGAAGGCCTCAGCCTCTACGCCCTGTTGTTGGCCATCCAGAGGAAGTGGTTGGCCACTGTGTGAGAAAGGATGCTGGACTAGATGGGCTATTGGTCTGATCCAGCAGGGCTCTTCTTACGTTATTTCACCATAGAAATCTTTTGAACATAATTATTTTTAGGAAAGAAGAGTGAAAGAAATTGTACACCATATGCAAAATCTTAGATTTCTAGGATCTGCAAGTCAGGTATGCGGCCTTGAATAAGATAGAGTTCCCAAACTACAAGTCTGTATACTGGATCTTTTGCATAGAAAATTCTGTCTCTTTTGCTCCATGTACTTTCAAGCCCCCTAATTTGAGGGTTAATCAGGAATAAAAGCCCCCTACTGCATCATCTAAATGATTTTGATAGTCTTAGGCACACTTGGAATCCTTCAGAATCAACAGCATTTAAGATCAGCTCCTACAGGAGGCTTTACAAGAGCTTCCATGTGGTCTGAAGCCTCCAGCTGACTGCAGTGACTGCTTGTTTTGAGTGGTGGTACAATCAGGTGGAGAACCCTGCTCAAAACCATTCCCCATTCCTTTCTCGTTACAATGCAAGGGGTTGTAATGCTAGACTGGGAAATAGCCATGAAATCAACCTGCTGCACTCATTCCAGCAGTTCTGAAGTGGCATGGGATTAAGCCACTGTATATGGAGTAGCAGCCTACAAATCCATGCAATCCCAAGGACTCATTTTTGTGAGTGTGGGTGTATATGCCTGGAAGTCATGACTGACTTCTGGCAACCCCTAGTGGGTCTTGGATATTTCAGAGAGGTGGCTTGCAATTGTCTGCCTCTGCGTCCCAGCCCTGGTATTCCTTGGAGGTCTCCCTTCCAAATACTTGCCAAGGTCGACCCTGCTTAGTTTCCGAGATCTGATGAGATCGGGCTTGCCTGGGCTATCTAGGTCAGGGCCCAAGGACTCATTTTGAGTTACCAGAACAGAAAATGTTCACATAACAAGTTTCATTCCATTTTTCTTCTGTGGAGAAATTAATGTTAAAAGATAACACGAAAATACAAAATGCAAACACGTTTTGGGGCAAAACGTGGGAACTAGATTATTCCTCATGGATTTGCCCCTCCCTCAAATCCATGGAGCTCATACAACATTTATTTCTTCAGGAAGGGAAAGAGTTACAAAAATGCCATAATCTGCCCATGCACTGAACCATGTCTTTATTACTTGCAGAGTATTATTACTGTTGCTGCTTTTATTATCCTACCCAAAAGTAATCAAAAGCAGATGTATACTTTTCCAGAGAGTGCAGTAACTCTATTAGAATAGTATTTGCAAAGCAAAAATACACAAACACATGCAATCTGCTGCAGGTCTTAGAATTAATGCCTTGAAGACGTGCTTTCCATCAAATAAAAACACAAGCAGCACATCATTAGGGCGTTTCAGCAGTGCCATCAATTTGCTCTTTCGTCCTCTGGGACAGCGTGTCTTTCTCAGTTATCAGAAGTTGGCTCAGCCAATCTGCCGGTGCTCTACACATAACTTGTCCAGAGCAAAGAGACTGTGTTTATAAGCAAATATCCAACTGGGAACATCCTTTTCCTCCAGATAAAAGCCTCATCTTTTCATCATTAATGGTCCTGAAACTGTAACCTACAAAAACCATATGCTACATTGCAAATCAGTTTATAGTATTCAAGGCTGTCTGTTTCAGGCTAGCACTAACTGGACTATCAAAAGATATTGGGGTGGTCACAGGTGGGCAGGGGAGAGGCAGCAAGTCAAACATTTACTTCCTCCACTTAACTATGTCATCACAAATGACTGGAAGTTCCTCCATGGAGGAAAAATGCCACAGAAAAACACAGTCATTGAACTGCAGTGCCAAGACCAGGGCTTTTTTTTCTGGGGGAATGTGCCAAAATGGAGTTCCAGAACCTCTTCAACAAAATTCTTCTTAAAATGTTTAAAAGTTCATGAGTTTCCAGTATACAGATTGAAAACTTCATTTCCCTCTTGAGAGTTCCAGCACCTGTTTCTTCCAAAAAAAGAAAAAAAGAAAAGCCCTGGTCAAGACAGAAGCCCCTGTCCCTGCTTTGCAATGGAAGGCACCTTTTTATATTCAAATACAATTTGTGGAGAGGGAACAGGTGAAAATGACAGGGTGGCATTGCCAATGGTCAGGGTTTAAGGCCTATTTGCCAGATACACCACCCGCTAAGGATGCTCGTGCCTCCAACCAGCAAGCTTCAAGGTAGCTGGCCTTCATCCTTTTGAACTGCAGCTGGGATACAAAACAGAAGTCTAACCAGGTGAGGGTCCAAGTGTCCAATTCCTCCTCTCAAACAAACATGTTCACAGGACAAAATTAGAGTCCAGTAGCTCCTTAGAGACCAACCAGATTTTCCAGGGTAAAAGCTTTTGTGAAGGAGGGAAGGCGGCATGCTGTAGCCCGATCTCGTCAGATCTTGGAAGCTAAGCAGGGTTGGTACTTGGAAGGGGGACCCTCCAAGGATCACTCTGCAGAGGAAGGCAATGACAGACCACCCCTGCTTCTCACTTGCTTTGAAAGCCCCTTGTGGGGGTTACCATAAGTCGGCTGCAGTTTGACAGCACTTCACACACATTCATACACACACAAGCTTTTGCTAGTTAAAGCTCATTGTGAAAGATATACATTGGAATAAATATCCATCCATCTGAAGAAGTGAGCTTTGTTTCATGAAAGCTGATACCCTGGAAAAGGTTGTTGGTCTCTAAGGTGATACTGATTCTAATTGTGTTGTTACTACAGACTCACATGGCTACCCATGTGAAACTATGCTCATAGGAGTACCAGCCTGACGCCTACCTCCATCCTCATGTTCCCATGGCTTGGGTTCCAGTCTGTTCCCTCTCCCCAAGCATAAAGGCCTTCCAACATTCTTCTGCTAGACTCTGGTCCTTTTTTTAAATAATGGCTATATTTGAATGTTTTTTGGGGAAACCTAGCGGGACTTGCCCCTTCTCTTGATCACTGGAGTGCTCTCATTAGTGGTGGAGGGGTTGGGGGCCAATCTTTGTGTCCCCTCCTTCTGAGGTTCACCCTATCAAGCTGTTGCTAGTCATCAAACGAACTTGGGCTGGGTACAAATGGCCAGTGCGAACAATTGCTTAAGTAATGGGAGAGGAAGTAGATGTTGCTAGGGATCAATCAAACATGGGGTGTGTACACACAATAAGCAAGCCAGCTGTTAGGCAACCAGGGGTGACTATTGCACTAATTTAACCAAGTAGCAACCAGTTCATCAAGCTTGTAGCTTGGTAATTGGCGAGGGCACAGCATGGGGCACTGGAAGAGAGAGCAATGGAGTAGGAAATCTACGAGAGGGAATTAAGTATTAGTGGCAGCCTGCTATGGGCAATTGAGTATTAGTCCTTGTGCAATAGAGTGCTGACCATCACTGGCTCAGAGCTTATAGGAGAGAACTCAAAAGGGGGAAAGGTCAGGGAGGGAAATAGAAAGGAAGCATAATTTGCTGCCATTCTGGCTCTCTTGTAGGAAGTGTCACAGCTCGGTGGTGGTTTATTTTTTTTTGTATCCAGCCTTTTCATTAAACTAAAAGTAGGTAACCTGCCAACCTAGCAGTTCAAAAGCAAGAAATTGCAAGTAGATAAATAGGTACCACTTAGTGGGAAGGTAACAGCATTCCATGTGCTGTCTCTTCGGCTTGGAAATGGAGATGAGCACCGCATCCCTAGAGTCAGAGTTGACTTGCTTTCAAGCAAGGGAAACCTTTACCTTTAGTTTACTAGGTAACCTTACTGAAAGGATCATATAAAAACCAGAAAAACCCAACCATCAACAAGTACAATGCACAATCACACACAAAAATATCCCAGCAAAATTTCCTCAGTGAGGAAGGCCAAAGATGTAGTTTGCTGGCAGTGGTCACAACCCACGGGTCCCTGGGCCTCCCACGTTCCAACATTCCAACCAGTATGCCAGGCTGGATCTCACTGTGTTTAGCTTCAGCCTCAAAGGCAAAGTTAGTGCGGATCTGTGGTTTACACACTGTGTTGGGTCCAGCCAGCTTTCCATTGGAGCAAAAGGGAAGCGTTGCCTTTGGTGGGAATCATGGGACGTGCATGAACAAAAGCCACATGTAAGGCTGTAATGTAGGTGGTAATTTGGCAAGGTTTCATGAAAAAGCCTGTTGGATCCAACCCATTGAGTGGGATCATGGAGCACAGGTAATTGGAACACTGTCTCAAGTTGAGTCACACAAAGAAATATGCTCTGGTAGGCGCAGGTAACAAGTAGTCCTCCATCCGTCACTGTTACACACTAGGAGAGAATGATTTCCACAAAAGAAAGGACCTCGTTCTCACCTGAATTGTTTCTGCTGATTTAGACTGAGGTCAACAACAGACATTCCTCCAAAGATCAGGTCATTTAGTCTGAGTGGCTGAGGCACTGCAAGAGAAGGAAAGTGACTGGGACTGCAGAACAATGATGGTGGGCAGAAGAAGTTCAACAGAATGATGTAGGCTTTTGTGAACTCTTGTTGAAGTGGGGTTGATTCTGCACTAGAGCATTTCTCAAGCTTCCAGAATACTCCCTATAGAAACCCCCTCCAATAGCCTACTAGGGTGCATTATGGAGACTGGGCTCATAAACCAATCCACTATGGTGAGAACTGAAGAGCATCCATATCCACAGGTCGCTGGCAGTGGCTACCATGAGTAGCCCATGCAATTTCTTATGTTAAGCCACTTTTTCCTCCCATGGCTTGGATCCTATAAAATGGTTCCCTTCATGCTTCGCCCTCACTGCTGCAGAGGCTCTCTCCTGCTATCACACTCACCTCCTCTGCTGCTAAGACTTCCATATGTGCATGGTCAATATTTTTGAGGAGCCTTAATGCAAGGCAGAAATTCTAGTAGTAAAGAAAAGCCTTCACAGTGTTCAGAGAGAAGTGCAAGGGGAGCTGGATTATAGGTTCTAAGCCGCTGTTGCCCAACTGTTGGGCTGGCATTTCCACCAAAACCAGATGGGTTGTTGCAGCAGGCATCTCTGATCATGCTACATCAGACCTGTGGAATTTGTGAGCAATGATCCCTTTCTCAATGTTCTTTTCATTTTATCTCTCTGTGGAAACAAACAGCTCAGTTCTAGGAAGTATCGAATGGCAAAGCGAGCCCCAAAATTTCATGATGTCCCTTATTTTTGAGAAGATAGGTATATCCTTCAAGAGCAGATATGATCTTCAGACAGAATGCCGGGCCTTATGTCATCAGCAATCTGTTCCTTAATAGCACAAAAGTGGATGACTAAAAGATTTTATGACTTAGCCCTAGTTTAGCTGTATCAGTCTTAAAAATTTACTGGGACATGACATTCAGCAAAGTTCATGTAAAGGCCAGTGGAAAAATCTAAGGTGCATCTTGAGACCACCAGTGTAATACAGAACTACAGGAAACACAGCCTCAAAAACCAATTATAAAATACTGCCAGAATGACTGGATCGTGGCTTCTGTTAATAGCAAGCACATCTGCTACTAAATAACAGTAAACATTCATGAAAGAAAGCACAGACTATTGGAAATTCTGTAAAGTATTCTGTAAAGAATGTTATTTTAAAGGTATGTATATGGAGCTACCTTATACTGTATCCATCAGGGTCAGTATTATCTAATCAGCCTGGTAGTGACCCATCTGTGTCTTAGGGAGAGGTCTTTCACATGACCTACTGCCAGATCCTTTAACTGGAGATGCAGAGGGTTGAGCCCGGAACCTTCTGCACACCAAGCAGGTACTCTACCACTGAGGTATGATCACTACCCAGAAGGAGGGGAGTAGTCAAAGGATGACCAAACATTTCACTTATTTGTTATATTAAAACGGGGGCTTTAACCCCACTTTGTGTTCCTTAAATTAACTGAATCATAGAGGCTTACGGGGAACTTTGACAGGAACATGACTGTCAGGAGAACTTATCTGACTTGAACTCCCTCCATTGCACACAAGGTGAGTTCCTGAGAGGATTGCCTCAATGTTCCCTGTCTAGCATTGTGCTGAACAGTTTCCCACCTGCAAAGCAGCTGCTTGTCCTACTAGGCTAGGTCATAGCAGCTTGCGGCTGAGAATGAAATAATCTCTTTACTGGAGAAAGAGAGGCGGTATCTCCCCCAGGATTGTGGTTGGGTCATTAAACTGATTGACTTGCATTAAGACTTGGAATCACTTACAGTTCATCCTCTGTATTGTACTTGGCCAGTTTGATCCACCTTTTAAATGTCAGACATTGGACAGATAGTATTCTCTGCTGTTTGGAGCTGTGCAGTGAAGCAACATCTGTTTGAGAACCAATCAAAACAAATGACACCAAGAGAAGCTGGGATCAGTGGCTTTGTGCTTTTTTAAAAAAACTGGAGGAGCTGGTGGCCAGGGAGTCTGCTGTTGCCAGAAAGCAGTGTAATTGTGTAGCCAGACATATCCTAACTGCTTGCCAAACAATTGGCTCCCTGCTCACAACTGGTAAGCAGGATGTGAGCCAAGCCGGTAAGTGATGGAGTATAGCTAATTAATTGCATGTAGTACCTGCGCTATCAAAGGCTACATGAAGATGTCAAAAGAAGCATACTGCCTTTTCAAACTGCATTTGTATTCCATTTTAGTAATTGGTTGCTAATGGATTTTTTCCCAAATATATTTTATTAATTTTAATATAAAACAAGAACATTCATAACTTTAACCAACTATAAAACAGTTTGAATCTTTTGGAATTATAACATTCAATAAGGTTATCTAAATAGGACTATGCGTTTATAACAGTTATTGTTTTGTTTCTAAACATGTTATTTTAATATTAAACATATCTCCCAGAGGGGGTATATTCAGATTTCAAGTATATTGCAATTATCCCTCTTGCAGGATGTATTAACTAACATTCCTCAAATTTTCCTTCCTAATAAGCCTTACCTAACTATCTCCTATAAAGAAAAAAGACAAACAAAAGAAAAACCTAATTTCTAAATTGAAACCAATACACTTAACTGATATGATACCTAAAGGCTCCTGCAAACTCCTGCAAGATGGCAGGAAAATATTCCTGTCTCTAAGTAAGGTACCTTAACTAACTAGATTTACTATCTACTTATCCTCCCCCACCCACACCCATATCTAAGTATTCACCACCCCCTTCCTATATCCACTTTATCTATTTTAACTTCAGATTTGAATTTTACTTAAAGCTAACAGTGCTAAATCTTATAAACTTTATCAAATAAACATTTTTATAAACTATGAGAGAAATCAACTGTCTATTTAAGTTACAGATTGCTCTTAACAATCAGTATATCGGCGTGCATTAGGTACTGGGATTTTGCTTTCTTTTAGTGGAGTAAAGTTGAATTGTAGTTTTCTTTTGTAGTGATTTTTGTTGAGGTCTTCTGGAATATTCAGCCCCAGTTTTTTCAACAGTTTAAATCCTGACTCTAAGTTTGTTGCTTGTAGTTTTTCTCCTTTGTAGATAAGATGCAGGGTTGCTGTTCCAATCTATTTATACCTTATTTTGGCTTCCTGCAGTTGTGAGGTTATTTGCTTTAAATCTCGCCTTTTACCAATGGCTTCAGGGGTAAGGTCCAGAAACGCTTCAATTCTGTGGCCTGTATAATCAAATGTTCCTTTTCCCCTTGCTGCTGTTAAAATCTGTTTTCGCACTCTGTAATCCACCGCAGAAACTACTATGTCTCTTGGACCTTTTCTATGTGGATTTTTTGGGGAGCCTATACTATATGCCTTAACAATAACAGGCACCATGTCTTCTCCTAAATGCAAAATATCAGCTAGCCAGCTTGCCATAAAGTCACTAAGTTCTTCTTCTGTATTGAGTTGTTCAGGAAAACCCCAAAATTTAATATTATTTTTACAGAGTTCCATATCCAAAGTTAGAACTTTGTTATTTAAAGAGTCATTTTCCTTTTGCAAATTTTGTGTTTCATCTTGCATAGTCTCTGCCAGTGTTAATGCACTTTCCGCTTTTTTCTTTGTATCTGCCATGCTTTTAGTTATTTCTCCTAGTTGGACCTGGACCGGTTTCAGTAGAATACTTAATTTTACAAGGATTCAATCTTCCATCTCAATAAAGTCCATTTTAGATAGAGGAGTAAGTATTTCCTCGTCTTCAATTGTTCTGTCCGCCATTTTGTGCCACCGCACTTCCCGCCCCGGCATTAGCTTCATCTAAGATTATAGAAAAGCTTACTGGCTGGATTTTTATGGCGATTTTGAGGGTGTTCCCCTCTCCTTTCTGTTTTTCTTTATTTTGGATTTCAATATTGAATTTGAAGAGCAATTTTCTAAGTGCTGAAGGTAGGTTGAGGAAGAGCTCCGGGCTTAGGCATCCACCTCGCTCGACGCCACGCCCCTTCCTCTGCTAATGGATTTTTTCTGTCATTTGAGACTGACCCATTTTAGTAACCAGCTGCTAGGGGGATTTGTTTACCTGTTCATACAAACCTGCTTGCATTGGGTTAGCAAAGCGTGGTTGAGCCGCTTTTGAGGGAAACTGTTTTTTTCCATCTTCAACCCCTTTATTGCATTTCTGAATTGCTGTGGTGTGCTGCTTAAAATGTCCATAGTGCTTCCTACAATGTTTCTTTTTCCTCTGCCCCTTTTTGCTGCACAATCTTCTTCAGACTTAAAAAAAAAAAAAATTCTAAGGTAAGTGCTATAGCGCTAAAGTCAATGCACCTCAATGGTGCCGCTATAGTGCTTCTGTCCCTGTATTGCTTTACTCGAAATCGGACCAACAATGAATAACATTCATTTTAGAGCAGCATGTGAAAAGGACCATAATTTTACAAGACACAAATGAACATTAAATAATGAGGCTTGTGGGCTACCTTCCTTTCCATTTCCTCTTCTGTACTATGCCAAGATTGGTTTAAGAAATCTTCAGACTTAACCATATTTAATGTGGAGGGGCCATTGCTTAGTGCTAGAGCATCTGCTTTGCATGCAGACGCTTCCTAGTTCAATTCCCACTATCTTTACCTATAAGGATCAAATTCTGAGACCCCAGAAAGCTGCTGCCTATCAGGGTGGACAATACTAATCTTGATAGACCAATGTTCTGACTCAGTATGAGGGAGTTTCATGTATTCACATCAAAATTAGGGTGCTTTAATAAACTGGGATGCCACAACTCATTACTGTTAGACCCCCAAAGCCTTTCTAAACCAATAAGTCTTCAATCTTGGTGCAAGCATCAGAGGAAGAAGGGGGTGTACATGTCTGAGGAGGATCTGAGTCACAAACAAATCATGTTTTGTTCATCATGTTGGATTAACAGCATTCTCTTAACCTTTCCTCTTGCCCTTTCCCCACCACGTAGGTATACACAGCCATCTTCTCTGCTTGCATCAGGCCTACAAAAGCTCACACTTGCAGTAAACTTTAAGGGGCCACAACACATTGGGGGAGAGCTGAATAGGCTCACCACTAGTGAAAAGGTAGGAGGGAGTTCCTTTTGACTACCGGAATGGTAATGCTGGTGGTCATGGGACCCCCATGGACAAAAGGCATGTAAAAAGGATGCTGTAAAAAGGAGTGAAGATGGGGAAATGGAGCATGAAGTTGGTGGGATCCAACCCTCCCCCCCAGTGTTTAGGGAGCTAATTCAGCTGTTAACGCTCAGTCTTTAGTGGCTGAATACCACTTGTCCCTCTAGCCCAATTACTCTACTGCAAATGTACAAGCTTGTACCCGATGTGGCAAAACATTTGAGTTGCTGATTGGAAACATATCTGGGAAACTGAAAGAGTCCATCTGAGATGATGACAGGGAGCTGAGTCGGAGTGAGACACACTAAAAAACGGAAGTATGGGCCAGCTGTCAGAGCTGAAGTAACATAAGCAGTCTGTGCAGCATTTGCTGTTTGACACAGTTTGTGTATCAGGGAAATAAGGAAGATATTGCGTTCAGCTTTCCAGGCACACTCCATTTAATCTTGAGAACAAGAGGCACTATCTTGAAAGGAAAAAAAACTCCCCTCCCTTACACAGGTAGACACAAGTGGCAAAATTATGCTCATGAGACAGTGTAGTAGCTAGAGTTCTGGACAGCCTAGAGCTAGGCTTAAATCCCTGTTCAGCCATCCAGATCACTAGTGGGTCCATCATACACTCTTTCAGCATAAACTGCCTCAGGCTACTGTGAGAATAAGCTACCCCGTTGTTAGCTGCCCTAAGCTCCTTGGAGGAATAGAGGGATATAAAAGTGAGAAATGGTTCACAAGAAGAGGAACTGTGAGGACTCCCGGGGAAGAGGAAATCCTATTCCTCCTCCCACTGCCCTTCCCAGCATTCCCTCTCTTGCTCTGACTCCACTTTATTTTTATTTAATTCATTTATATCCCACCTCTCTTCTCAGTGGGGATCCAAAGTAGCTTACATCATTCTCCTCTCCTCCATTTTATCCTCACAGAAACCCTGTGATGTAGGTTAGTCTGAAAGAATGTGACCGGCCCAAGGTCACCCAGTGAGTTACCCTGGCATTAGTGGGGACTCAAACCTCGGCCTTCCATATACTAGTCTGACATGCTTAACCACTACACACCACACTTTTCATCAGTCCCTTCTCCCAAATGATCTGGCTCAGCTTGCCATGCTCACCCTCACAATCTTCCTTTCTTCATTCCTACCTACTGCTTCCCCATTCACTGGTGAGGTGTGGGGAGAAGCACACATGCGGGGGGGGGGAGTAAATCAGAACCACCTCTTTCCGACCCTTCATGCTTTGCTACTGGCAGCCATTACCATTATGTTTTCATGTAGTGTCTTGAGGTGCTGTGGCAACTCAGTATGCTGCCTCTTTCCCCTGTGATGGCTGTGCTTACCATTCTGGGTTTGACCCACCCTACCCCACCCCGCAAATTCATTTTCCAGCAAACTTTGGCTTTCAGAAACCTACACCTTAGCTTTGTGTATGTAGCCATGTTGTCCATTTTTTTGGTTCCACACGGGGGAGGTGGGGTGGAACCACTCATGGCTATTAGATAGACAGACAGACAGACAGACAGACATTTCAGTAATCCTGGCATCATCCACTCTTCTAGTGCCACATAATTCACAAACTTGGCTAGTCTCTCTTCCCAGATGCAGATAGATCCAAGTGGGCAGCTGTTTTGGTCTGAAGCAATAGAACAAAGTTCTAAAAAAATCAGAGTCCAGTGGCACCTTTAAGACCAACAAAGGCCTTGAATAAAACTTTGTTGGCCTTAAGGTTGCCACTGGATTCTAACTTTGTCCCCAGAGGCAGAGTATTCATCCATATAACCAACACTGTGCAAGAGATCTTGTGACAGCTACTCCAGCTTCAGCTCTGGAGATGGAATTTATTTGGCTGGCTGAGCATTTTTGTCCCTGATGGTTAGCATCTTCATCATTTTTACCTTTTGTTAAGTGCCCCAAGATTAATATAGTTCTCCAGTGAAACAAGCCTCTTCAGGATGACAAAGAAAGGCAATCGCGACATACACTCCACAGGCACTAACTTGGCTTATTCTGTTGCCAGTATGCCAAAAATTGATAAGAAGCTTTAAATATTTACGTCCTACACAGAAGAATGTAGGAAATGGTGCGCAAAAAATGCATAGATCCTATATGACAATCATATGCGCATTTTGCTGTATATTGTTGTAAAGTTGCCATTTGGTTGCTGCACAGCAAACATGATAAAACAGACACATGGTTACGGCATGTAAAGAAGCCAGTGGTGTTTCTGTATTCCAATTGCTACCCATAGGTGCTTTTCCTATATGATTCCCCCCTCCCCTCATTTGGTCCAGCCCTTAAGGCAGGCCCAAAGGAAGATGAAAACAATAAGTGTTCATACAAAAACAAAACAGGATTTAAGGGATTCAGCTGGCAAAGGTCTGTTCCTGGCTGAATGGAACAATTTATAAATAAAGAAATGTCTGAGTTGTTCATTGTGGTGGAAATTGGGCTGCTGGAGGAGTCTGACAGGAGAGAGGAAAGACTTCTGGTAAACTGGCTGAGGAAGGGTGTTTCCTGAGAACAGACTGTGTGGTAAAACGTCACCAGAACAATTGTTCATACAAAGCTCAGACACACACACCTTGGGTTGGAGGTGTCCAGTTTAAAGGAGATATTGCTGTTTCCCTCTGTTCTATCTTCCTCTTTAAGGATTTAAAAACCAACCGCCAATATTTCACACACACACACAAACCCAAACCCAAATCCCATGATTATGTTTGTGTTCTAAATAAAGAAAGCTGATTCAAACTTCCCAAAGTTTCAGATTTTCTTCAGGTCCTCATTTGTCACAAAAATGTGTCTTGTAAAAGGGGAAAGGGGGATGTTCAGGATCTGCCTGCCATGCAGATGAACCCAACTGTGTTGGTGGAAGGACCCCTGGAGGTTGGGACAAAAGTGCCCTTGTAGCCCTAGGGGAAAACCTCCTTGTGTGCTTCTTGCTGTGTGCAGGTGGGTAGGACAGAGAGATGTGTTTCTTCTTAAAGGTTTTCTCTTTAAGCGCCTTTCCCATGTGAGTGAAGTCAGGTAAGGGACAGCAGTTGGAAATAGTGTGTGGAACAAACCCATCTGCCTCTACTGTTATCCCACAGTTGTGTGTGTGTGGGGAAGCATTTCTGCTCCCTCTTCCTTTAGGGTGCCCTGGTGTAGATGGGCACTTCTTGAGTCCTAATACCCTAGGCAATGGCCTGCACTGCTTCACAGACAGACCTGGTCCCACCTAGAATTAATACAATCCATGTTTTCCTCAGAATATAAAAGAACAGGTGGTCAGGCAACTACTGCATTTTGAAGTTTGTTTTTTTAAAACTTTCCTGTGTAGAGAATCAAAGTAAATAATTTACAAGCACCATCTCTACTGGCTACATATTTGATCTCTCTGGAAATAAGAAATTACAAGAAGGGCATAAAGCTATTTAATATCTTATAATGCAAACCCACCTAGTTCTTCCAAAGGACACTTAGCCACAGTAATTGCCCCCTCCCCGCATGATCTGACTTTAGGCTTTCAAGATCAATGGCTTGAACACTGTGTATAACCCACCTCTTGCTCTGAAAACTTTTCAGAAAGATTTTATGATCTCAGTACTGAAGGCAGTCAGAAATACAATATAGCCCTTCCCTCAAATATACATAACCATCTAGATTTACAGCCACTTAAAGTTCATATCAATTTATTACAGCAATAAGGAGGCAAAGGCTCACCTGTAGCAGACACCATCTTTTGTGAGCACGAGGAGTCTTGTGGAGTGTCTGACCTTCTTTGCTTCTGACAGCCTCCTGGCTGACTAACCTCTTCCCAGCACTGAGCAAAGCTGTCAGGGAGACGGAGAAAGAGGAGGAGGAGCAGAACATGCTACACTTACTTAGCTGCTGTTCATGTTATCAGTAATATTAAGGAGCAAGTCAGCGGTGCTACATTTCAAAGGCCAGATGTGCTCCTTGAAGTCTGAGGTACCCCTAAACTCAGTGCTAAAGGCAATACACTGGGCACAAGCAGAGGAACTCTTTAATTTTGTTTTTATGGGGTAAAAATTTGAAATGGAGTTCCAGGATATGTTTCACTCACATTCACCACTAAACTTTAGGAAACAGTTACAGCATCATCAACATACAACATCATCATGTGGCAGCTGAAGGTGGCAGCTTGGTGTAGTGGTTAGCATTTTGGACTAGGATCTGGAAGACCCATGTTCAAATCCCCACTCTGCCATGGAAGCCTGCTGGGTGACCTTGGGGCAGTCAGACACTGTCAGCGTCACCTACCTTGCAGGGTTGCTGTGAGGACAAAAAAGGAGGAGAGGAGAACAACACAAGCCGATGTGGGTCCCCAGTGTGGAAAATAGTAGGGTATTATTGAAGTAAAATAAAATAAATGGAAGATCTGGGATAATCAGTGCTCAATTAAGAATAATTCAGTCAGTCTACTATGTACCTTTTAGGTGGCTCTCTTTGCAGAAGCAGTTCATGGCATACACAAAGCGCACCACTGCACAGGCACATACACAAGTGGTATGAAAGAACATTCTGCAGTTCTGTACGCAGTCTGAAAATCCATGTGAAACTGTGTTTCCTTTACCCCTCATATTCTGTTTCCACAGGTAAAAAGAAACAGGCATCTAACCCTCCTGATTGCTGTAAGAACATATGAAAGCATTTTGGCAGCTGCCTGTATGAGGGAGGCAGCAGTTCCGTGCCTGGATTTACCACCCCATGCTTTTACGCTTTCTGTTTCCATTCCTGGCCTCTTATAAGATCCAAAGTTCACTTGGTTTGCTACAACCCCTTTCTCGTCCCCCACCTCCCTCTTACAAAAATTCTAAATTTTTAAGAAGTCAGAACTGAAAAAGCAATGCATACTAAAGCATATTTATACCAATAGTTATGAATACTGTTCTGTTTTCTGATGGGGTAGATACTTGGGGGTGTTATTACGATGGTAAACAAATGGTGCTCTAAATCGGACCACCTCAACAGGAAGCACTTACCAGATTTAACTACCTCTTAAGCTGAGTTGAAGCAGTTTCATATTTTTAGGAGGTTAAAAGGGAAACTAAAAATTACTGACCACATTAACTCTGGGGGCAAAATAAGCATGTATACATAAGAGTGACTGAAAAGATGGGAAAAAAGGAGTGGTATTCAGAGCTGGTATTTTACTGTTTGTGCATAAACCCAATTTGTTGCTGAATGACTCATTCTTCCTTGTACTAAGAATTGCAGTTGGACAAGAACTTATTACTCTTAAAAGACGTTTGTGTGTGTTAACAGCAGTTAGCTTTCCGCTCTTTAACTGGGATTTTAAACTTGGATTAGGAATGGACCATGGGTCAGTGGCAGAGAGGTCCCAGGTCCAATCAGCAGCAACTCCGCTTAAAAAAAAAAGGTCAGGCAGCGGGGGATATTAAAAAAGACTCTACCTGAGATCCTTCACAGTTGTTGCCAAGTTTGACTAGACAATACTGACCCTGACAGCCCAACAGCCTGCCTCAGTATAAGGCAACTTCACCTGTGTGTGTCTATGCTGATCCTGGTAAGTGGAGGGGGCCCACTAGCAGTGGTTAACCTGTGCACTTACATTCATAAGTTAAGGGAACGAGACTTAGTTAACCACAATTCATAGAATGTTAGAGTTGGAAGGGACCTTGCAGGTCATCTAGGCCAACCCCCTGCACTCTGCAGGAGCATAGCCAAAAGATACCCCTACATACCTACAACATACCCAAAAGATGGTCATCCAGCCTCCGCTTTGAAAACGTCCAGGGAAGGAGCACCCACCACCTCCCGAGGCAGACTGTTTCACTGCTCAACCACTCTTACAGTTAGGAAGTTTCTCCTGATATCTAGCCGGTAACGACTCCCTTGTAATTTCCACCCATTAGATCTAGACTTGCAATCCGGAGCAAGAGAGAATAGATCTGCTCCATCTTTTACATGACAGCCCTTCAAATACTTGAAGACTGCAATCATACTTGAAGATTGCAATCAATTCTCTGCATAGGAAGGGGAGAAGTAAAACCCCTTGCATTAATCTGAGTTGAGATACATTTTTACTTATCCCTATGTTCCACAACGACACCTTCGTTCCTTAGAGCAGTTCCTCCTGCAGATGCTCCCCTGAACATGGGAAAAATCAACAACTGTCCGTACATATGCATTATCTGTTGTAGTCCCCCCATCTTATGGAATGGCCTGCCTGATGAGGTCAGAAAGACTCCTGTCCTCTTGGCTTTCTGCAAACTATGCAAAACTGAATTATTCAGGAGGGATTTTTTTTTTACACAGGTAATAATTCTATACTGTAATTAAATGGTTCAGAAAGTTGCTTTTCTAAAGGAACAGGGGATGTGGTCTATACTACTGTGTATACTACATATTGGCAGTTCTCCTACTTTGCAATTTCTGCATCATTTAATCATGTCCAGTGTTCCCTCTAAGATGACTTAGTGTGAGCCAGCTCACAGTTTTTTAGCCTCTGGCCCACAAATTTCTGTCTTAGCTCAGGAAGGATGGCTCCAGAGCAAACTGATTTACGTAGTAGCCAAATTGCTCACTCACAACTTTAATGCCACTTGCTCACAAAGTAGAATTTTTTGCTCACAAGACTCCACAGCTTAGGGGGAACATTGATTGTGTCATGTTTAAATACTTATACTTTGTTTTAGCTGCGTCCAGATTTGTTTGTTTTCATGTTTGTGCAATTTTATTGGATGTCCCATCCAGCTGATTGTATTGACTCACTCTGTATAGTTTGCCTTGAGTCTCAGGAAGAAAGGCGGATTATAAATAACATATATAAATAAAAATAAATCTACTGTTAAGTCAGACATCTGAATGAAACCAGAGAGAAAATTGTTAAATAGGCCCAGAGAAAGGAGGCTGGAAATTCTGGGGAGTGTGGTCTCATTGCACTTAACGTGTTCCAAGAAGTATTACACGTATTGCATTCTACGTACACACATGCTTCTTTGGAAGAAACAGCACATATAATAGTATAGTTATTGCAAAAGGCAGAAAAGCATGCATCTCTGTGGTTTTACTTAAGCAGTCCTCCTGATTTTAGAAGGAAGGTTCTAACTACTTGGCCTTCCAAGGGCAGGATAATTCACCATGATGATCTTTGCGGTACAAGCACCAGTTATTACAATTTAGTGTAATATTGTATTACATATGTTCTGTTGGAAATATGCTCTACAATGGCAGCTTTAGGCTTGATTTTCAAAGACTGCATCTGAGCTCAGTCTAAGAAGAAAACGCTTGACCAGCTGCCACGAGCTCCAATAAATCACTTCATATAAACAAGGGCAGAAAGCAGTGGAAAAGTTCAGTTTCCTTTGCAAAATGGAGAGTTTGTCTAAAATGCTTCCAGTCACAGAAAGTGAAAAATTCAGGTATCGACATATATCCCCTTCCTATCAATAAGTAATAATGAGAGCCAGTTTGGTATAGTGGTTAGGAGTGCAACTCTAATCTGGGAGAACTGGGTTTGATTCTCCACTCCTCCACATGTAGCTGCTGGTGTGACCTTGGGTCAGTCACAAGTTCTCTCAGAGCTGTCCTCTCAAGAGCAGTCCTCAAAAGAGCTCTCTCAGCCCCACCTACCTCACAGAGTGTCTGTTGTGGGGAGGGGAAGGAGATTGTAAGCCACTATGAGCAGTGAAGGGTGGGGTATAAATCCTCGTGCTGTGTGCCATCATTTCACAACTGACACAAAATGAGGTGACCCCAGGACCAGGGGATTTTCAAGGAAAGACATGACCAGATGTGGTTTGCTATTGCCTTCTCAGCATAACAACCTCAGACCTGCCTCCCATCCAAGATCTAACCAGAGTCAGCCTTGCTTAGCTTCCCAGCTGTGATGAGTTCAGGCTAAGCTGGGCTATTCAGGCTGCTTTCATATTAATAGAAGCCTATGAAACTGACACCACTTTCCAACTTTATATTAATTTTTTGGAAACACCACCTCACTTTAAGAGTGACACTGCAATCACATCACTTGATCTCCAGATTCCTTTCCACCAAGACGAACCATGATGCCTTAGTTCTACCTATAAAAAGCCAGAATAGTGCAGTGATTAAAGTGATTGACTAGAACTCGGGAGACCCAAATTCAACTCTCAGTTCCGCAATGATGAAATTCATTGGGAGACCATGGGTCAGTCACACATACTTATCCTAACTTACCTTACAGGGTTGTCATGACAATTCTGTGGATGGAGAATTTTGTATGCTGCCCCAAGCTCCTTGGATGAAGGGCAGACTAAAAAATATAATAGATGAAAACAGTTATAACAAGTGGAGACCCGCAAGAAACTTGCGGGATGGTCTTCCCATTCCTCACACCTTTGCTTCCTCCCCTCTACCCTTACCTATCTCACACTCTTTCTCCCTTCTGGGGGTGGAGCCATAGTCTCAACCCTCCAAACCAGCCATTTTATCCAGGGGAACTGATCTCTGTCACCCGGACAACAGTTGTAATTCTGGGTGATCTCCAGCCCTCACCCAGAGACTGGCAATGGTAGTTTTCATGGAGGAAAAGGCTGGTTTGGAGGGTGGAGTCTATGGCATTATACTGGTCTGAAGTTCCTCCCCTCCTCAAACCCCACCATCCCCAGGATCCACCCCTTAAATGTCCAGGAGTTTCCCAATCCAGAGTTGGCAACCCTATTTCCTTCCCACCCAACAGCCAACTTAACCTTTATCTGCCTTTATCTGTCTTCAGCTTTTTGTCTCCACCCCCTCCCCCACAGCTTCTACCAAGGAAAATTATAGTCTTTCTCCACAGTGGGGACCAAAGCAGCTTACATTATTCTCACCTCCTTTTTATCTGCACAACAACCCTGTGAGGTTGGTTAGGCTGAAAGTATGTGACTGGTCCAAAATCACCCAGTCAGCTTCCACCGCAATATGGGGATCTGAACCTGGGTCTTGCAGACCCTACTCTGAGGCTCTAACTGCTGCATCACTGCTGGCTTTCATAGGGTGGCTGCTGAACAGCAGCAAGCAGCCAGGCCAAGTTGAGTCATGCAAATTAGGTGGTATCAAGTCACCCAGAGGGTGCTGCCTAGGGATGCCAGCCTCCAGGTGGGATCTGGGGATCCCCTGGAATTACTGCTCAGCTCCAGACTACTGAGATAACTTCCCCTGGAGAAAATGGATGCTTTGGAGGGTGGACTCTAGGGCATTGTACCCCACTGAGGTCCCTGTCCTCCCCAGGCTCCATCCCCAAATCTCCAGGAGTTTCCAGACTTGGAGCTGGCAACCCCACTACCTCCATCCCCTGCCAGTGCCCGTGGGAGGACCTGGCAACCCTAGACTGCTGCCAGACCTAGGGTTGGCAACCTCCAAGTGGGGCCCGGAGAGTGAACTCCAGAGATCTGTGAACAACAGAGATCTGTCTCCCTGGATAAAATGGCTTCTTTGGAGGGTGGATTGTGTGGCATGATGCCCAGCTGAGGCCTCTCCCTTACCCAAATCCTGCCCTCCTTGCACTCCACCCCAAAACCTCTAGGAATCCCCCAGCCTGGCCCCAAGGCTCCCTCCCTCCCTCCAAGGCCGAAAGAGGCCTGGAAAGAAAGCCCCCCCTTCACCAACAGAGCCAGTCAGAAGCCTCTCCCCCCCCAACGTTCTAATCTCTCACCGTTGATGCCTGGAGTCAGGTCCCTGCAGAGGCCATTTCAAAAGGCTTTTGGGGGGGAATTCAACCGTCCCTGAAGGGATTTCCTCACTTTTGGGATTTTTCTACAAACCCAGGAAGTCTACTGACTATGTAGGAAAAGCTGTTGGGGGAGAGTGAGGCCCCTGTTGGTGGGAATAGGTATCCGCACAGAAAAAAAAAAGTCTGGGAATTAGAATAAGGATTGATTAAAAGTAGGAAGGGAGAACCCTGACCTGGATAGCCCAGGCAAGTCAGATCTTGGAAGCTAAGCAGGGTCTTGGATTGGAGTACTTGGATTGGAGACCTCCAAGGAATACCAGGGCCATGATGCAGAGGCAGACAGCAAGCAACCTTTCTGAATGTCCTTGCCTCCCAGCCACACTAGGGGCTGCCAGAAGTCAGCCACGACTTCCAGGCATGTATGTGTACGCACATGCACGCACACACACAAGTACAAAAAAAGTAGGGAGTTTCTGGGCTACTGGTTGTTCCTCAGCTTTTGTGCTTTTTTATAGTAGTCCCAAACCCACTGAATAGGCTCCCTAAGGTAGTGAAGAGCGGAGGCACAATCGCTGTAAGTTTTCAGGAGGCGCTTCAAAGCTGTTTCATTTGATAAGGTTTTAAAATGGGATGTAAGCAATGGGCATTTTCTTGGGAAGGGGGAACAGGATTGGGAAGGGGAAACAGGTTTTTATTGAGCTTTTTAAAATTGGAATTATAAGCTACCCTGAGCCACAAGGGAAAAACAAGGTATAAATATTTTAATAAATAACCCCCCCCCCTTTACTGAAATGATAGCAGTGGGACATAACGTTGGAAGCAACTGATCCTTTGCTAGCAACTCTTTGGTATCTTAGTCTGGTATTTCCTGCAACGTTATGATCAAGACATATGGAGCTGCCTTATGCCAAATGAGACCAATGGTTTATTGAGATCTGTACTGTGTACTCAGAGTGGTAGCAGCTCTCCAGAGTCTCAGAGGTCTTTCAGCATCACCTACTAACTAATCCTTTTAATGGGAGATGCCTAGGATTGAACTTGGGACCTTCTTCATGTCAAGCAGCTGCTCTACCATTGATCTATCTATACCTTGCTCCCCCACCCCCCTTTTGATCCCAGGCAGATACACCTTGACAGCCATTTTACAACTTGCACACTTAGGGGACAATTCAGTCTGCTACTGCATTCTCCCCTCCTGACCCCTATTGCTGACCTTTCCTCCCCTGCCAGTACTTGTGCTCATGGGAGGGTTACAAATTACTAATGGCATACGTATTAGAAGAGGCAGACTAGGCTCTTCACAAATTATTAAAATTATTTTTTAAAATTGAACTGTTCTTGGTATAGCCACGGGACCAGAGGGATGGGCTTAGGTGGACATTTGTCACCAAGTTCACTGGATGGCCTTACATCAAATCATATTCTCAGCCTAACTTTCTTCATATAGCTACTGTGATGCTGAAATGTTATTTTGAGCTTCTTAGATGAAGGGTGAAATACATCTGTTACTAAACAAACCAACAAACCTATTCATTTGTCAATTATTTACAGCTTTTAATCCTTTTTCCTAGGCAGGTACACAGTTGGAGTACCCAGGAATCACTATATCTGACTCCTGGGAAGTCTTGTGTGCAAATTATACCCCTTTTAGTGCCAACAAATTTGGGAAGGCTCAAAACCTTGAGAAACCTACAATTTGCTTCTCTTTGGATATATAGCTACTATAAAAAGATAGCTTTGTTACCAGAATTCTTATACTTTTTAAAATCCTGACCACTTTATTTCACTTGTCTAAATATTGCTATGGCAAGGATAATTGATAGATTGGTATGGCTAAGAAGCTGCCCCGGGTTAAAAAATACTGCCATTCAAGGATCAAATGAGGAGGGCTGGAATCGTCAAACCCAACTGAAGACCTATCAGATATATCTGTCAATAAAACAGTTTCCTCAACCCTCCAAAAAGTAAGTATTGGTTATCTCAAAATTATTAAGCATGAAATCTCAAAGATGTACTTAAAGTTGTAGTACTCCTTCAAGCAAGACAGTCCTGCAGATTTCTCTGAAATCTGGTAGCTCTTACTACATATAGCTAAACACCACAATATTTCTCTTCAGCCTCCATCTAAATAAAGATTTGCATATTTCTGTATATTTATTTTGTACACTTTTATCTCGCCCTTCTTCCAAGGAGCTCAGGGTGGCATATATTAGCCTGCCTTCCATTTTATCCTCACAACAACCCTGTGAGGTAGGTTAGGTTGAGAGCAAGGTCATCCTGCAGGCTTCGTGGTAGTGTGGGGATTGGAATCTGGGTCTCCCATATCCTGGTCTAGCACTCTAACCCCTACAACCACATGGGCTCTGTGAGGTAGCAGGCCCTGCTCCAATGCCGAAATGTCCCAGCTCCGGCGACAAAGTGTCTGGAATGAGGGAATAAACAGGCAAGTTTAGCAGATGTGAAAGTTCAGCAGCAGGGTTAGGAAGCCAGGGCACATCCCTAAAAGGGTAAGCACACTTTCCACAAAAGAGATCTACATGAATAGGAAATTTATAAAAGAGGGGATTAAAAAAACCGCAATTATGAAGGTAGAATGCCAGCAGGAGGTTGGGAGCAACCCAGTGTATTGCACTGAGTGCAGCATGTGTGACTATCTGCCAACTGGACAGAAGTCATGGGTGTGTGCTCAGTGCAAGGAGCTCCTGATTCTCAGGGAACAAGTTTGCACCTTCAAGGGCAGGGTGGCTGACCTGGAGAAGCAGAGACCGTCAGTTAGGCACACGGATAAGACTCTCGGGGACTTGTTAGATGTGTCCCACTCCAAGAATGGCAGCCCCACCACTGTCAGGGAGCATGATGGTCAGGGGGAAACAGGGTACCATGCTGAAGAAAGGAGGAATGTTCTCTCAGAAGGGATGCTTTCTACAGTTGGCGAACAGGTATCCTTTCACACCAAGGAACCATCCCTGGGCAGGGAGAGAGGGGGGCTCTTGGTAATTGATTATTCAGTCCTTCGGCATGTAGGCAGATGGGTGGCGAACCCGTGTACTGACTGCATTGTGACTTGCCTGCCTGGTGTGAAAGTAGCGGACATTATGCTTGGTTTAGATAAGGCTGGTAGACAGTGCTGGGGAGGAGCCAGTGGTTGTGGTACATGCTGGCACCAGTGATGTGGGGAAATGTAGTTGTGTGGTCCTGGAGGAAAAGTTTAGGCTGCTAGGCAGGAGACTCAAGGCCAGGACCTCCAAGGTAGCCTTCTCAGAAGGGTTGCCTGTTCCACACACAGGGCTAGCTAGACAGGCACAAATTAGGAGTCTCAATGCATGGATGAAACAATGGTGTAGTGAGGAAGGTTTCAGCTTGTTAGGCACTGGGATGCTTATATAGAACCTGTACAAAAGAGGCAGACTCCACTTGTCCCAAAAACCTGGCTGCCAGTGCTTAAAATCAAAAAGGTGGCAGAGCAGGTTTAAAGCTAAATCCTGGGGGAAAGCTGACAGGAGATTAAATGTCTCTGGTTCAGGATGGCTCATCTCTAAGAGATGAAGGAGTAGCTGTTACTGTACTAGAGGGAAGTAGATTAGGACTGGCCATTGAGAGGGTGACAAACAATATTAACTGCCTGACAAGGTCTAGAGGCTACAGGAGGAAAGCTGCAGGCCTTAGGGTGTTTATATGCAAATTAAGTAAAATGGGGTAGCTGGAATGCTTAGTGTCAAAGGAAAACATAGACATCATGGGCATTTCAGAAACTTGGTGGAATGAGGATAACCAGTGGGATACAGTGATTCCTGGATATAAATTATATCAGAAGGTTAGGGAGGGAAGGGTCAGAGGCTGGAATGGCTCTGTATGTCAGAGAGGATATACACCAGTAAAATTAAGAATGTAAGAGAATATTACCCACCACATCAAAGGTTAGAGGATTATTGAAAAACAGCAAAAGAATTAAGGAAAGCAGATAGACAAAATAACTGTGCCATAATAGGTGATTTTAACTACCCACACATTGATTGGGTTAATATGTGTTCCAGTCAGGAGAAAGAGATTGTGATTGTGCCATGAAGCAGATGGTCACTGAATCTACTAGGGGGGAGGCGACACTGGTCTTGGACATTTCAAGACCTGGTGAGAGATGTAAATGTGATAGCACCAGTTGGGAACAGTGGCAATAATTCTATTAAGTTTAGCATTTATGTAAATAGGCAGTTGGTGTTGTTGATGTCAACAACCTCATATATGCAGATGATACCACTCTAATGGCAGAAAGTGAAGAGGACCTAAAGAATCTCTTGCTCAGGGTGAAAGAGGAGAGCACAAAAGTTGGCTTGAAACTCAACATCAAAAAAACTAAGATCATGGCATCTGGCCCCATCACTCCTTGGCAAATAGAAGGGGAGGTCATGGAAGCAGTGACAGAATTCACGTTCTTGGGATCCAAGATCACCCCAGACGGTGACTGCAGCCATTAAATTAAAAGACGCTTGCTCCTTAGGAGGAAAGTGACGGCAAACCTAGACAAGCATAAGAAAAAGTAGAGACATCACCCTGCCAACAAAAGTCCATATGGTCAAAGCAATGATACTGAAGCGGAAGCTCAAATACTTTGGCCACCAAATGAGAAGGGAGCACTCACTGGAGAAGACCCTGATGCTGGGAAAGATTGAAGGTAAAAGAAGAAGGAGGCAGCAAAGGATGAGATGGTTAGACAGTGTTATCGATGCAATGAACATGAAATTAAGCAAACTCTGGAGGATGATGGAAGACAGGAGGGCCTGGCGTGATGTGGTCCATGGGGTCCTGAAGAGTCAGACTTGATTATGCACCTGAACAACAACAAAAATAGGCAGTTGCCCAAAAAGACCAACACAACCACATTTAACTTTAGAAGGGGTAACTTCTCTCAAATGAGAGGGCTTGTGAAGAAGAAACTGAAAGGTAAGAAGGGTCAAATCCCTCTGGGAAGCTTGAAGAATATTTAAAACTACAATCCTGGAAGCTCAGATAAAATGTATCCTGCAGGTTAGGAAAGGTATGAATAGTCATAAAAAAGGCCTGCATGGTTAATGAACAAAGTGATGGAAACAGTAAAAGGTAAGAAGGATTCCGTTAAGGAGTGGAAGGCTAGTCCAAGTGAGGTAAATAAAAGGGAGCACAAGCTTTGGCAAATAAAATGCAAGTTGGTTATCAGACAGGCAAAAAAGGACTATGAGGTACATATTGCAAAAAACATAAAAACCAACAATAAAAATGTCTTCAAATACATTAGTAGCAGAAAACCAGCTAGGGAGGCAGTGGGACCCTTGGATAACCAAGGGGTAAAAGGATTACTAAAGGATGATAGGGAAATGGCAGAGAAGCTGAATGCATTTTTGCCTCTGTCTTCACTGTGGAAGATGGGAGGTGCTTGCTCACTCCAGAACTGCTGATTTCAGGAAGGGTGTTGAAAGTCCTAAGTCAGAATTAAGTGACAACACAGGAGGTCCTATGACTGATGGACAAATTAAAAACTGACAAATCACCAGGCCCAGATGGCATACATCCAAGAGTTCTGAAAGAACTCAACTGGGAACTTGTGGATCTCCTGTAAAAAATATCCAATCTATCACTAAAATCTGCCTCCATTCCTGTGGACTGGAAGGTAGCTAATGTAACCCCCATCTTTAAAAAAAGGTTTGACAGGAAATCCAAGAAATTGTCAGGTAAGTTGGTGGAATCCATTACTAAAGATAAAATTAGTAGGCACATTAATGAACAACAGCTACTGAGGAAAAATCAGCATGGATTATGTAAGGGAAGATCTTGTTCCACTAACTTTTTAGAGTTCTTTGAGGGGGTAAACAAACATGTGGACAAAGGTGACCCAGTAGATGTTCTTTACCTAGATTTCCAGAAAGCTTTTGATAAAGTTCTTAATCAAAGGCTCCTAAGTAAACTCAGCAGTCTATGTGATAAGAGGACAAGTCCTCTTGTGGATTAAAAACTGGTTAATCAACAGGAAACAGAGTATCAATGGGCAGTTTTCACAGTGGAAGGCGATAAGCACGAGGCTCAGTTATGGGGTTCTTCTGAAGATAACATAGAAGAGGGGGAGGATCAAGAATGCCACACTGAGTTTCTGGATGAATAGTGGGATAACAATGCTGTAACAATATAATACACTTTAAAGCATTATAATTCTCTAATGGGATCCTTATTCTTCACACCAGATGCTATAGCTAGGACCAACTGTCTCTACGTAACAATGTGCTATACAGTAGCTTAAAAAAACCAACCCTGTGTTTTTATCTTGCCTTTTCAGAGTGATTCAGTGTCGACTAAAAGCAAAACCAAAGGGAATCCTCAGCACCACATTTCTAAGACCTACTTCTGGCCGGAAGGTTATATTTGCCATAGAACGGGGGTCCCCAACCTTTTTGAGCCTGCGGGCACATTTGGCATTTTGACATGGCATGGTGGGCACAGCTGGGAGGGCAGGGTATAAATTGAATGAACGAATGAATGAATAAAATGGCTGCTGCAGGAGGCAGAGCCAGCCACGAAATGATTGCCACAGCTGAACTTCACTAACACGGTGCAGATATTTGTGCTGTGTTGGCAACAGCTGCCAAAGCAACATTTAAAAAAAACCTGCACAGCCAATCAAATCTCCAGTAGTCAATCAGAAACCTTGCTGGGCAATGTATGTTTAGCCTGGAGAGGAGATGACTGAGAGGTGACGCGAAAACCATCTTCAAGTACTTGAAAGACTGTCATATAAAGGATGGCGTGGAGTTGTTTCCTGTTGCCCCAGAAGGTCAGACCAGAACCAAGGGGTTGAAATGAAATCAGAAGAGTTTTCAGCTAAACATTAGGAAGAACTTTCTGACAGTTAGAGCAGTTCCTCAGTGGAACAGGCTTCCTCAGGCTCTCCTTCTTTGGAGGTTTTCAAACAGAGGCTAGATGGTCACCTGCCAGCAGTGCTGATTCTGAGAACTTAGGCAGGTCAAGAGAGGGAGGGCAGGAAGGGTTGCCTCAGTGCTTAGTTCTTGCGGCCCTTTCTTACACGCCCAGGGAAACTGACGATTGCCACTTTGGGGTCAGGAAGCAACTGTTCTCCAGGCCAGTTTGGCCAGGGATCCTGGAGGTGGGGTTTGTTTGTTTTTTTGCTCTCTTCTGGGCATGGAACAGGGGTCATTGGGTGTGTGTGTGTGGGGGGGAGATAGTTGTGAATTTCCTGCACTGTGCAGGGGGTTGGTCTAGATGACCCTGGAGATCCCTCTATGATTCTATGAAAAGCTCTACCTGGCCCTACCTACTTCCTAAAACACCTTGGCAGGCACCAGAAAAGGTTTGGGCAGGCACCACGGCGCCCACAGGCACGACGTTGGGGACCCCTGCTGTAAAAGTCCTCCTCCTTCAGTCTCGGGATGGTAAACACACAGACAGAACTCTGTAGTTTTTAAAAGGCTTTATTATAAACAATCTTGCTCTTTTCACAAGAGACCGCTACATACTACAATACAATACACACACTACTCACTGGTTGTGTGTCATTTGTTACAGACTGCATGCCTCTCGCTACTGCGGTGAAATCAAAAAGTTAAGAGAAGTTTTACGACTGTTAGAATTTTGCCTGCTGCAAAGGAAGCATCTCTTTACAAGCAAAACAGCAAACAGAAACACACACACGCGCACAACATATACACAAGCAGCCAACGGAACTCCTGAAATGTAAAAAGCTTAATCTGGGCATAAATATAATAAAAAGTATTTCTTTCCATGTGCATATAAAATTCATTTTGGTTTCTACACAGATCAAGTTGACTGAGACAGAAGCTGAGCTAAAAAAGAAGAAGATATCCATGACTGCTGAACGAGACAGGCCCAATGGCACAAGCTTGTTGGAAGACGGCAGCAGCTGTGAAATCCATTCAAACAATCTGCTGCACATCACTGGAGAGACAAGCAGCTGGATACATTACTAGGAGGCAAACAGACTGACGGCACGCGCTCCATAGATACGCAAGCAGTGCCACGTAGGGAATTAATGTTTCACGTACGCATTAATGAACGTGTCAGACTAGTGCAGGCAAGGCTGCCTGGGCCATTTAAAGAAGACATCCTCTCTCTCTCTCTCTCTCTCTCTCTCATTCACTCTCACACACAAAAGGGGTAAATCAGTTCCAGTGTTTTGCATAAAACATTTAACAGAGATCCAAAATGCAGCACCTCTCCAGCACTCCAAGGCAGATGCAGTGAAAGCCAGGCTGTCGAGTAGGCCTCTATGATATAGCAGTGAAGGCCATCAGAGAAAGAGGCTGAAACAGAATCCTATTCAAATCAGGACCACTAGCAAAAAGTGACTCACAGATTATTTTAAAGTGTGCAAAGGAACACTGTGTTCTTTACCACTGGGGGGTGGGGGGGATTGTATCTGCTGTACTAAATAATATATTCAGTAAGGCCTGAGGTCAGTAGACAGACACACCGGCATAAGTGTGATTTATTGACAAGAGGGGAGGAGATACAAGAAAGATATGTTGTGTGCAGCCCACGATGTTTTGAGAGTTTGGCTTAACTGCCTGGCTTTTTCCAAGGGGGAGGTGGGGAGAAGTGAGCATATTCTAGCTGTTCATGGGACCTTCTGAGTGTAAGAGCAACCATATTTGGCAATTCAGTTTTTCACCTCAGGCATGCCAATGTATTTGTTCGAATACCCACTTTAGCAAATCCAAGGCAGCTGAGACAACAGCAGCCACCCAGTTTTCAGTAGTAATGCAAATATTATACCCCTTTCAGGGAACAGCATCTGAGTCAGTAGGGGAAGAGAGGAGGCCTCAGACACAGCCGTATTCATACCAAACAGTTTGCTGGTCACTATGGGGTTCTGGTGATGCCGACGGGTTCTTGGAGACAGACGCTCTGCTTGCTTCTTCAGTACTTCCTGACAGAGTTTTATTTTCTGGAGATCGACTCTGGCATTTGGTAATGGAGGTGTCACTAGGGCTTAGTGCTGGGGAGACATTTCCCTCAGCGCTGCTGGAGACAACTCTGACAGGAGTCACGGTGGCTACTTCCCCTGACCGAGCAGTTGACTTGGGTTTGATTTTTGAAGTCGCATGAGGGGAAAGACGGTGCTGCTCCAGTCCTGTGTTTGCTTGCTCGAGAGGCTGACAGTTTAGATCATCATTAGAAGTAGCAGGAGAGCCAGAAAATGGAGGGAACGGGAGTGGCCTCTCATCTTTTGGAGGAGCTAGTGAGAGGCGTCGAACATCAAGCTGTCGACAGCGCGCATCGACACCCTGCAGGGAGCCCCCCAGCTTTGCAGACTGTGGCCTCTCTCTGAGGGGGACCTGAGAGCCAGCAGGTGAAGGGAGTGGCAGAGTCTGGCTGTTTACGTCCTTGCCTGTTCGGGCATCTGCAGTCACAGACTTTGGAAGGCTCTCATAACGTCTGTACGTCTCTGGACCAGTGGCTTTGAGGAGGTCCGCTGAAGCTAGGCTGAAAGCTCGGTTCAGCGATGTGCTCTGCCTGCTCGTATTACTGGGTTGCAGGGGCTGCGCCGTCTGCCTTATCCCCTTGCTGGGTTGATTTTGAGATACGTGAGCCAATTTGTGGGAACCTGCCGAGTTGGCTAGAAGCTCAGATTCAGCTAGTCTAGGGCTTGGTTTGACGTAATGCCCTGGTTTGGGGAGCCTTCCATCTTCATTAGCAACCGGCATCTTTACAGTGGGAGTGACATAGCTGGTTGGCATTTTGGTGGCCTCCTTCCTCTTTGCCTGAGAGAGCTGATTGCCAATAGAGGGAGGTTCATTCGCTTTTCTGAAATAGTCACTCAGCAAGTCATCTCTGTTTGACTTGTCCTAAGAAGAAACACAAGGACTGGAAAGTGAATGCAAACATCATCTGAATAACACCGATTTAGCTTTTTCTCGATGGTCACCTAGCAATTCTCTGCAACATTACTAGTAAACAGTGCTGAGATGAAATGAGGTGGTGGCATCAGGCAGAAGAATTTGGGAAGTGGGAGCCTCTGAAGCTTACTAGTCCTAGTCACTTGGAAATCACTAATGGAATTCTGGCTAATCTGTATTTGGTGAGATCATGAAAAGTACGAACTCTAGCATCATACATTCTAGAGCAGTGATCGTCAATCTTCCCAGACTCAGAACTCACCTCTAACTTCAGGCAGCATCATGAGACCCAAGAAGCTGCAAATACATAGCAGAAAGGCATGTGACAGGCAGAAGAGGAGCCAGTTTCTCTGAACCTACCTGTGCTAAATGATCACACTGTCATGCTGCTCTGGTTTTCTATGTATGAACACCAGCAGCCTGTCCAGCCAATAGAGGCCAAAAAAAATTGGTGTTCACAATACAAAAAATACCATCCTATGACTGTTCCTGACCCACAGGTTGAAGACCTCTGAATCAATCTCATTGCCTAATGCAGAAATCCTTACCTTTCTGCACTACTGACCACTTAGGTCCTCTCTAATCAAGTCAGCCTGGATTTCCCAGTATAGCGATTCGTAATCCCAACTGTATGCATTATTGCACAGGCAGAGGCTTAAATTTGCTTACATTTAGTGGTGATAGCCGGTTACTTTCTTCTAGGAATTCTTCCAGAGTTACCATCTCGCTCCCTGGAGAGGCAGATCGGTGCTTAACAGGCTGTGCGTGGACATTTTTCTGAGGTCCGTCACTGGAGAATAAGCCACTCCTGTGCTTAGTGTTAGAGGCAGCAACAGCCAAAGAGTTAGGGCTAAAAAGCCCATCTCTACACAAACTAGTCATGTCTTTACTCTGCACCATGTCTTCACCACTGAGGCTCTCTGATCTTCCACGAATACGGTCGAAAGAACCTGCACAAGGAGATTCCAACACACCAAAGTTACCTCTTTGTCCCCCCCGCCCCGTCCCCCCGCATACACTGCAAAGTTGTCTTTCGGCATTACCAAAGTTGCCTGGAGAACCAATGAAAACACTGGTGAAATCTTTACGCATTTATTTAAACCCAACCACATGCAAATGCTATATAGAACAGGAAGTGATGTGGGCTTTGCCCAGAGAGATTAAGGTTTTAAAAATAGCTTTCTGCAAACTGTATGACCACACGAGCTGGTTTGATGAATAGCCACGACTCACAGTTAACAGTTGTGCCTATAAAAATGAATATACCAATTTATCAGCATGTCTCACCTTTCAGGTTTAGAGGGGAGCTGCTAGTGGATGCATTTTCACTGTTCTCTGAGCTATTTGGCTTGGATGCTGCAGAGGGTGGGTGGGGAGGAGGAACATAACAGAATGAAAGTGAGGCCCACAATACTGAAATCAAATCAGAAGGAAATGAGGTGAAAGTTAGCAGAATACTTTTTTTTATGATCCTCAAAGAAATACCTTTGGTACCAATTAAGAAATCTTTATTTCTTTCTAGTTATAATCACTGGGGACTCGAGAGGCTGAAAACGCTGATGATTTATATGCAGCTATAGACTGGATTAGAACCTTGACAAACACATGAAGTGAATTTATACCAAGCCTTATTTTCTACTTTGATTGGCAGTTTTTCTCCAGGGTCTTGGTTAGAGATCTTCCACATTACCAGCTATCCTGATTTTTAACTAGAAGTGCCAGAGATTTTTAACTAGAAATGCCAGAGACCCTCTGGAGACAAAACAGCTGTTCTAACATTGAATCATAGCCCCATGAAGAGCCCCAAATGAGCCCCTGTGTTTTCTAAGGAATGGTGGGGTATAAAGTTATGAAACTAAATATGTAGGATGTGGACCTGAAATAATGCCCTTTTGCTATAGCAATTAAATACTAACATGGCATAGCCAACTTCTCAGGTATCAATGATACATACCAAGGTGGTTTTTATAAGGTGATTTTTTTTAACATGCCCAGGTTTTATGTAAGTCAATGTTCTGAATGAAAGTGAAAGATTGGTTGGAATTTATTCATTTATTTGGTCTGAAAGATCAGGCACCAGTGGTCCCCAAGTGCTGATACAGCCACAACAATGAAAACGATCCCAGCGCTAAGCAGTCTCCAGTGTGCAAAAAGGTTACGCCACATGAACAGTGCTGTCCTATGAAGAAACACAGAACCTATTCAGAATCCTAGTCATGTCTATTCAGTGGGGTTGAATCCCAAGAAAGGTGTTTTAGGATGGCCCCATAAAGCAGTTAGTGGGTAGCATGAGACACCTTTTTGTGTTTTTCCCACATGAATTGATGGGGAAGGAAAAGCACATTTTCTATGGATTGATGTTCACCTGTTAAATAGCAAAGTTGACCTATCCTAATGATTCAGGGTGACTCTTGGTCCTTAAACACATGCACCTCATTCATGTGCACTAAATTTGGACACTGTGCTAAGCCATCATTTAAGTAAACAAACTACAGTTAGGGGGACTGTCTTAAATAGAGGACAATTCACTAATTAGGGTTAGTTAGAATCTATTGAACCAGGATCTGAAGCCAGTCTTAACTATATTTTCATGTTATTATCCAGATGCAGAGCTCCTGGCTTGTCATCAAGGAAATGCTCTCCCAGACAAGATAGAGAAGGAAATGAAACCAATATTTGTAGAATCAAACCAGGATTTGGGGTAATGGTTTGTGAATGGAATCTTGATTTTACAACAAACCACAGTTAAAATAAACAGTTTCAGACTGTATCTGAACCAAGCCATAATGTGATAAAACACACACAGATGTTAAAAAGAAATGAAAATCAAAATTTACGAAATTTCTGGAGCAGCATTTCTGGGTGCACGCTGCCACCTGCTGGAATGCTGTTGTGATGCAGATGCCTCCCATGTGGCAACATTCCATTGTTACAACTTCTGCTCTTCTTAGAGAACAAGGACAGTGCAGTGGATACGTGAGAGGGGAGATCCACCAATGCACATGTCATCTCAACCTCATCCATGAACTCAAGTAGGTGCTCTTAGGCAAGCATACGTCTTCTTACCCTCAGATCCACTCTGCAACGTGGATGTAACCTATCTTACTGGGCTGAATTGAAGACTGCTGAAGTAATACACGTGAAGCACATGTGGGAACTCAGTGCGCAAGCAAACTAAAAGGTTGCTTTGTGCTTAATTAGACCATTCCTCTCCCCCCCCCCCCATTTAATGGGCAGCAGCTCTCCAAGGTCCCAGGAACAGGTCCTCCTTAGCCTTGCTGACGAGAGATTCCATAAAATGTAGGTGGCATTAACTGAACTTGGGACTCTCCCCATGCATGTACTCTCCTGCTGAACTATGCACTCCCCCCCCCGGAAATAATAGTTATTTGGCAAAGAGTGTGCAAATGCACATGCACACACACCGCCGAATTTAAAGGGGTGTGTGGGGGGGTCAGTCTTCCTCAGAGTCAAACAGTCTGGCTGTGGCTGAACCTGGGGGCCATGCCCAAAATGAGTGATGGGGTGCCCCACCCTTTGTCTCATCAACAGTGTGAGACAGAGCCAAAGACAAAAAGGAGAAAGTTATGATTAACCTCTCTGTGGGCAAACTTACTGTGCTGCTTGCTTGAAAACTCTGCCTCTGGGAAGTTTTTACACAGATCGCCATCTGAATTGTAGCCTGCCAAAAAAACAAAACAAAAAGAAAAGGCACAATGGGCAGATAGGAGCATTCAATATCATTGAGTAAGAACAGACAACCTGACTAGCCAAGATGGTAACCACAGAAATGACATGGGCTAATACAGGCAGGACTGAAGCTGTTTTGCATAACTAGCCACATGTTTAAAGAAGAAGAGTTGAATTTATACCCTGCCTTTCATTCAGTGTGGCTTACAATCGCCTTCCTTTCCCCTCCCCCCAACAGACACCCTGTGAAGAAGATGGGAGCTGAGAGAGCTCTGAGAGAACTGCTCTTGAGAGAACAGCTCTGAAATAACTTGTGACTCACCCGAGGTCACCCAGCTGGCTGCATGTGGAAGAGTGGGGAATCAAACTCAGTACTCCGGATTAGAGTCTGCTGCTCTTAACCACACTGCACCAAACTACACCAAACTTACGTAGGGACCAGATGGGACCCCACAGGTCAGCCCCAAGGTCCAGCTCAGATATCAACTCTACTGCTCAGAGACAACACATACCCATTAGAAGAAGACAGCAGCATAGAGCAGGAGGACCTGTGTGGAACTCTTAACACTGAACCAGAAGCAATTTCCAGTACATTCTCCCAAACAATTTTGTCTCTGCCCCTCAGCCCTAACACAGAAGGTGACACACAGGAAGGGAGAGAAGCTGCACTAGGGTTTCCTATCCTATGGCATGCCTGTTTGAAACACTGGAGTCAAAAATACAGCAAGCCAAGTACTTAGAACATGCTCTTAAATGCACCCTCTTATCTAACATGTATTTGCGACTTGGGAAATCCCTTAAAAGGCTTCTGCCAATCTGAAAGCCAAGCCAGTCAAGTTGCTGCCATCTTCCCCCAGATCAGAGAAATCAGCGGAAGCAATACCTGCACATCATGTCCTTTGAAGAAGGACAGCTTTTCCAAAATGGGAGGTTCGATCTTACTGAAGTAGAGGTACTGATGAGCAAAGAGATGGGACGTGCCACATACCTTTGGGTCTGCTTTGTGGTCTAGAGGTAGGAGTAGAAGTGGCCAAAAAGGTGGTTGACGTGGAGTGAGTCCTGGAACTTGGCTCCACATAGCAGTGCTTGAGAGCGTTTTCAGTGTAGTCGCTGCTGCCTCCGTAATGAGAAACTCTCTTCTGCTTTGAATCCACTGATGTCAAACCGGGGGAAAGGAGACAAAATATATATATATATAATGCACACCAGCACAAAAAGTGTGTCTAACCATCCCATAAAAGCAGCAAGCAGGAACAAAACAAGAGGCACAAAAGAGACACTGACTATGTAAACTCCATCAATGAAACAATCAGAGATCATACATTTACATCCAGTCCTGCAAACAGATGCCAGCTCACCGAAGAACTGATGAGAGAAAGAAGGAGGAATGTTTACACACATTACAGAAAAAGGGGGGCCAAAACACAAATGTGCGGGGTGGGGGAAGGTCCTCTAAGGCTGCAACGTCATGCACTTACTTAGGAGTAAGCCCTCTTGAACTCAAAGGGAGTTCTGTACACAAACTCAGTAGGACTTACTGCCAAGTAAATATACATAGGATCAAGTTGTTCAAATGCTATTTCCTTGAGTTTAAGCAGCAGGGGTGTCACATGCCAGATGACAATAGAAGGAATCTGTAATGGCTTTATGCAACATGTTCCTGCAAGAGATCATGTTTCCCATTGAGTACTAGTGAGGCTGGGGGGTTTACTTACAATTTAAATTGTCTTCCATGCCAATGTCAAAACTATTCACAGCAGGAACAAGGTAGAATTTAAACAGAACAAAAGTTTGCAATGCCTTAAGGTGCCCGTTAAAAAAAAATGAGCAATGTACATAACCAACACATTCAAAATTAGCTCAGATGGGAAGCAAGTGCCTGTCTGTCCATTGTTTTCCACAGCAACTCTATGTCAACAAAGGCATGGAATTCCTGGAAATAAATAAGACAAGTAACAAATGGCTGACACAGATGACAGAGAAATGCGGTTAGCACGGAAGACACGGATTAGTTAAAGTGCATTAAAAAAAGCTAGTGAAAAGTGTTTTGAAGTGGTGTGGTTTCCCCTGAATTGTCGCAATGTGTAATGTGCGGTGGAAAGACCAAGGGTGTGTGCTGCCACAATGTGGCCAACAAGCACCTTATCCAACAGGTCCCACATTTCATATTTATGGGACCCAACAAGCCAAGGCCAGCTGAGCCCAAGCCAAAAGGCTGGTGTGTAACATTTTCTATTAGTCCAAAAGGGAAAAAAAGAACTACCACCTCCAAGGTAGTGGAACAAACTATGCATAAGGATGCTCTCGTTAGGGATGAGAATTCAGAGGGGGCAAGCAGACACTGCACTCCCAAAGGGAGGCTGTAGTCCTAAGGACACTTTCCTGGAAACCTCATAGAATTAAAATGGGACTTACTCCTGAGTAAACCTGATTTGGATTGCTCCCAAAAGTACCTAAGGTCTTATGTATTACAGAAAGATGGACACATGCATATGCCATGCAGTGGATTTGCAAAGGCCAGTTGCTTATAATAACAAGCAATGACAACTGCTGGTATATTATATAGAGCCGCTGCTTAGCATCTAACACAAACTTTGCACAAATAAGGTGCATGACAGAATCCATTGCAATGGTGCTTGTTTGTTCATTACAGTTGTTCTGCACATTTTGACAACAGAGCTCCCCTAGCATTTTTCTTTTTCAAAAAAAAAAAAAGTAAGATCAGGTTAGGATATCTGGAGGCTTACAGTGGGATGGATCCAAGTCACAGGGAGCCCTAGCAGTCACGGAATGGCTCTTTCCAATAGCCGAAGGGCACTCACTGATCCAACTCACTGTCAGTCTCTCTTGGCAAGCCAGAATAGAGATCACTCCATTTCCATGTGTATATTGCACAGTAGCAGAGAAGAGACAAATAGCATATATGGGACTGGGGAGAGGGGGTATTGCAAAAGTTCTGTGAAATATAAGGAGCCCTTAATGCTGACTAGGCAAATTTCAAAAAGAAGGATGCACTGTTGGCAACAAAGCAACAATAGCGGGCCATTTCCACATCTGGACAGGACATGAGGCACATCTGTGATAGCAAAACATCACTGAAGCACACAGCAAGTTCACTTACTTAAGATGTGTGCCATCGTCAGTGGCACTGTAAACATATGGGCACTGTATGTCATGGGTCTCTTTAAAGTGTACTGCACTGAAGAAACGGTCCAGACTGTGCAATAAAAGATTCTTCGTCTTATTGGGGAAACAAAAAATGTAGTCCATGTCAACTTGATCTGGTCTTGGTGCTAATTTGTGCCCGTGATTATTGAACAGATAAGGATGGTATGTGTGTCGGAAGAAGTTGCAGGTTTGATTAAAAAAAAATAGAAATGTATTGAAAATAAACGATAAGAGAAGGTGTTAGAGAGCTCCCATGTCCGAGAAAGAAAGTGGCTCGTTAGGAGAAGATGGACTGTCAGAAGACGACCAGAACCAGAGGCGATTAGAGAGAGATGAATGAGTCGATGGAGACTTAGGAGACTTCTCCTTGGGCTTGCTTGTGCTTCTCAAAAAGGGAATCTTTTTGCGTGGAGCAGCTAAATGTTATCACCCAGAGATCCCAAAAAGAAGAAGGAGGGAAAAAAAAGATCAGGAATAACTAAAATACATTTCACACAACTTAAGAGACCGTCTAAACATCAAAAACAGGATTGAATTACTTCTACAGAAACTACTTCTAACAGTACAGTCTCTATTATCTAGGAATGAACATACATCACAACTTCATACACATAACAGTCACTTTTGTTATTTTCTTTACTCTCATTTACAAAGCAGCAGCACCACATTAACTGCAAGCTAAACCCGAATTTCTTCATCAACGTGTTATTTATTATACAAGTGGAATGAAAGCATGTTGGATGGAATTCCTAGATGCACACGGTTTTTACTTTATGCAAAATTAAGTGTCTGAGGGCTGCTCCATGTGGAGCATACTTTTGAGTAGGAATTAATCTTAAACCAAGAAGTAGAGTCATAGCATTTTATCTGCCAAACATGTTTCTTCCCCCTCCCCCGCCGCCACCTGCTGGAAAGTTGCAACTAGATAAGGCTCTCCAACATATCCACAAAGTGCATACATGCAGCAACCCATACCCAAAACTCCTGAGTAGTATAGCCATACATGATAATTTATATGCAGGTTTCACATAGATTCCTACCTGGCGATGTGTAAACCTGAGGAAAAAGAAGAAGAACAGTAGGTTTTTATACCCCACTCTTCACTACCCAAAGGAGTTTCAGAGTGGCTTACAATCGCCTTCCCTTCCTCTTCCCATGACAGGCACCCTCTGAGGTAGGTGGAGCTGAGAGAGTTCTGAGAGAACTGTGACTGACCCAAGTTCACCCAGCTCGCTGCATGTGGAGGAGCAGGGAATCAAACCCCATCCTCCAGATTAGAGTCCACAACTCTTAACCACTACACCAAGCTAGCTCTTAGTGCTTTTGTACCTTTAAGCTCAAATGGAAATTTTCATTACACTGTTAAGCACCCATTCACGATAAATTGTGCAAGGAAACAACATGTTGGTGAAATTTTTCCCTTTGGAGCAGAAAACTTAAGAGTTTCATCTTTGTGAAGAAGCCTTTGGTGAAACATGGCTTTTTATCAGCTAGTTTACGAATTAAAAAAAATATTGGTGGAACCTATAATTAGTTCATCCACCAGGCGTCAGTGAATCCTTGAACTCCTGTGGGACTATTAAAACTGAGAGATTGTGTTCTTTATTATTGGAGTTTCTGGTGTATGAGTTCATATAATTTAAATATTATCTATGTCCTGTGGTATGTAAAATACACCTTGTTATATTTAATTTCATTATATTTGTATTACTTTGGACTGTCCTCTTTATTACATTTTGACAAAATTGTTTAAGACTTGTGATTGTTTATTGCTGAGCACAGATGATTTCCTTTGTTTTACACCTTCAATTGTGACAAGTGTTCAGTTGTCTGGTTTTACAGTTGAACCTCCCATGGGGCAGAGGGTGGGGGAGTTGTACTAAGGTCTCATTAAATGGATAATTCTCTTCCATTTAGAAACAGAGCTTATTACATAACAGCACGACCCTATGAAGAATTCCACTAGTCTAAGCTCAGTGATTTGAATGGCTTAGACTGGAGTAACTCAGCACAGGTTTAGGCTTAGAAACCAAGAAGTAGATCAAAAGTAGAAAGGCAAAAGGATTTGATAAATACATAGCTACCAGCACTATACCAACCCTTTCTTAGTAGGCTAATAAGTAATGGATGTGATCTCAGCATATTCTGTGCTTAACAGTACCCTATCCAAAGATCCAACACTGCAAAAAGCTAGATTCTGACATGAGTGTAAATAAAAATTCCTCAGTTTTTCAGTATCAGCTTCAGAAGGTGATGGGCTCCAGCACAGGCACTCTACTTTGCATGGAGGAGCCAAGTTCGTCAGGTATACAAGAGTCCCCAGTTTGCAAGCCCTGCCTCTCCCAGCTTAAAGGGACCCCACTGAAGACACTCCCTCCAGAGGGTCTCTAAATTCTCAAGATTGCACTGTTTGCTTATGGAACCCTGCTTGCATCTCCTGGAGATCCCCAGTAGGTTTTTTTTTTTTTTTGCTGACACTGGTTTGGCTCACACATTATGTTCCCAATTCTCCAGTGCCTGAATTGGGAGGATAGGGAATGAGTTGTGTATGTGTGAACTTCCTCCACCCTCCTCACATACTCGGAATAAATTAGCTACTTCCTACAGCCCAAATCAGAGTCTACCGTGGTATCTCAAACAGCAAAGGATTAAAGCGACTTCAGATTTAAAGGCACCTTAGATGCAACAGTAAACCAAGACGATTCCTGCACTAGACAGGAACTAAATGACTGACTTTGGCACATGAGGGGAAGAGGAAGGGGGAGGCAGCGGAAGCTCATGGCTTGTTCTTCGCTCTCCCAACTGGCATCGGAAACATTACATGTTAGCTGTCCCAGCACCCGCTACCTTCTTTGTAGTCTTAGTTTTAGAAGTCTGCTTTAACACACATATTGATTGTATTCCTTCCCAAAAATGTGGTTCTCTCTCCTGAAATCTGTGTTTCCATTCATTCTGCTATGTTAATTCTACTGCACTAGTAGGTCAGGCCATGGACACAGAGTGTGGAATCAACACACACATACACCAATTCATCTCAATCTTTACCTTTTCCTCTGCAAGGCAGGCTACTCCCATTCTCTAGGCTGTTGATCCTGCTTTGCCGAAATACACATGAGTATTACTTTTATCCTGCCCGTAAGAAGTTATGTGCTTAGCTTTTCCATTGATATTGAGTCTTTCAAGTACTGATACTGAGGTGGATTTGTACCCTTTAATCTTTTTATTTTATTTGCTAGCAATCCACACCAGCACAAACTCTTCAGCATTAAACTACCTGTTACGTAAAATCACACTTACCTTTGCCTGCAGACCCATTGTTCTGTTCTCTGCCTTCCGCAGAGTTTGAACCTACAGACGTGTTATCCAGACTCTCTTGTTGCTTGGGCCGCTGGGAGGGAGGCGGAGATCCTGCTGTCTCTGCACTTTCCAAATGCCACGGCGGGCTCTCTGCTGAAGATTTCAACCGTTCTCTTGTCACTTCTTTCTTTGGCTTTATGAATTTAACCAAGGCTTTAGCTCCTATCCAGTGGTTTTTCCTATTAGTGGCAGCAGATATTGAACGAGAGAAAGAGTCAGTTATGCTCTTTACATTTTTAGAAAAATGTATTACCTCACTTTTCTTGATCCCCATCATTTTAAAAAAGGGGCGAACTGGCTTTACAGACAAGAAGTAGGCAAGACAATTAGGGATTTCATGCTGCAGTTAAAGTTAAAACTATACATCAGGTATTGTTCAAATGTTCAGCACAAGGTATCTAATGGGGATATGATATATTGTACTTAACCAAAAGAAAGACACTACTAAAAATGTTATACAGAAAAAAAATATTATACTGTACACACTGGTAACTTGTATGAGGATGTAAGATGACTCCCCTCCCTCTTTTTATTGCTGGCACACCTGGAGAAAAAAACCCTAGTCTACCTTCTGAGTAAACAGAGAACAATCTCATGATTTTAACATTTGTTGTGCATTATCTGGGGCTTTCTGATTAACATTTTAATCAGAATGCAGCCATTAAAAATGGCTGGGATTCCCCATATTGCTTTAAAAATTCTACTGGGGAAAAGGACTGGGGTTCACCCAACATAATCAATCAAGTTAAGGTTAACCCTATCCTTGCCCTTTGCAAGGCCACATACAAGTACTGGAATCTAAACCTCATGCCAATTGTGCAGTTACAAATTATGACCAGATGACATTGCAACAAATTCCCCAAATCTTATCCGAAGAAGCTCAGGGAACTGTTAAGGCAATTTCTACACTGTGGGAAACAGAATGTACTTCCAACTGTCACCTTTCCACTTGCAAATGGATCATACCTAAATAAAGAGATGAGTTCCTTCATAACCCCAGCTCACTTCAGTGCCATTTTAATCTTAAAGAAAACTTACTTTTTTGGAGCTGGGTCATAAAACTTATATTGATCCATGATTTTCTCCTCCAGTTTTTCTTTGTTTCTCCTTAAGGCATTTAGTTTATCACTGTTGAAAACCAAAAAGAGAGTGAGGTTCTTCATTAGCACTTCAAGGATCCTATTTGCTGGGAATCAGGTATAATTAAAAACTGAGCCATCACAAGTTTCCATGAGACAAAAGTCAGTATCCTGGTGGCTAGATCTGGTGTGATTAAAAAGCCATCTTGGCCACAAGGCAGAAATAATTAACATTATGGATTAATAGGGTTGCCAGCCTCCAGGTGGGGCCTGGGGATCTCCTGCTTTTACAACTGACCTCCAGCTGACAGAGATCCGCTCCCCTGGAGAAAATGGCTGCTTTGAAGGGTGGGCTCTGTGGCATTGTGCCATTCTGAGGCCCCTCCCCTCCCCTGCATCCACCCCCAAAGTCTCCAGGTATTTTCCAACCCAGACCTGGCAACCCTATGAATTAAGCTGGGATGGAAACTATCAAGAAGAGTTTCCTCTGCAGACAAATGGTGTAAATGGGAATTCTAAAACACTCATGTGTGTTTATATGTTTTTATTGAGTTGTTTTATGTATTATTTTAAATGCTGTTTTAATGTTCACTGCCTTGGGGACCTTGTTTGGGTTGAAAGATGGCATAGAAATGTTTTAAATAAATAAAATCCTAAGTAAACACCAGGGGAAGTTGTTTTTAGTGGAGAGGAAGAGATCTGAATCTAAAATATTCACACAGCTGGATTCTAGTCAGCATCAGCAAGGCAGACTTAATCACCAATCTGTTTAACTTGCCTGGTCCTCTGGACTAGTTTGTCTACTGCCTGCCCTAAGTGCTAATGGGTAGTCAGGATTTTTGCTAAATAGGTGCTGTAAAAGTGATCATACACAATTACTCCACAGTGTCACTTGCTTACTTGAACAATTTTCAGTCTCCCTAATCTGACCCAATGGGCAAACAATTTTTCTCCTTCCTTTTCACCATGTTTCAACATTCACCAATCTGACAACAAGATAAATAAGAAAATGCAGTGAGGCTCTTACATATATTGCTTCTGTTCCTCATGATACTGTTCCTTGTTCTCCATGTTCTGCTCCAACAACATTTGGTTCTGCTGGCTCAGCATCTGGATCTGACTCAAGAGATGATGATTCTCTTCTTCTAAGTTTCCTTTCAGTCGAGCAAGGAGCTACACAAAAGGCACATTACAGATTAGTTTCTTTGCTTTGCACTTACTAAAACAGTCGCTAGAACTGTAAGTTTTCCGCTTGCAGAAGGAACTTCCACCACCGGAAGGGTTTCCCCCCACCAATTCTCCCTTTCAGCTGTATAACCCAAGACATTCTGCACTGATGCCTGGGATGCAACATGGAGCCAGGCGGGGGGGGGGAGAGAGATAGTGGGGATCTCCAGAGAGAGAGTGGGAATCAGCAAAAATCTTCCCCACATATAAGTGAAAATTAAGCAAGGGTCTAAGTCAGGAGTCCTTAATCTGCTGACACCTTTCCTGGCACCTGCCAAGTGTTTTCAGAGAGAGGGTGGGGCCAGGTTGGGCTCTTGCCCAGCAAGGCTTCTCATTGGCCACTGGAGATCTGATTGGCTGCAGAGATTAAAATAATTTCTTTTTCAGTGGCAGCTGCTACCACAGTGTTGGTTTTATTCTCTCCTTCGACCTCCTCTTTCCCAGGGCATTTTTGAAATTACTCCCTTCTCCCCTGCACTTGGATATCCTATGTCTCTGTCTCTCTCTGTCTCTGTCTCTCTCTCTGTGGGGCTCCACTTCCTGTGGTAACCATTTTGTGGTTGCACAACCATCCCATATTAGAATTCCAAAGGTGACCACAGCCTCAAAAAGAGGACCCCTGGTCTAAGCCATGGAAGGTACCAAACTAAAAGGTACCAAGTCAGGGACCCCTCACTTTTTAAGACTTTTGTTGTGGAAGCAGCAATTAAGAAGAAGTAGCCAGGGAACATTGATTAATGTCCAGCTCAGCTGACAGCTACATTGGTGCACATTTAACCACCAACATCAACCATTCCCACTTCCACAAAGCGCTCAGACATGCACAAATAACGAGCTCTTCCCTTTGTGGTTATTTTTTAATTGTTTATTTGCTTCATGTATACCCTGCCTTCCTCTCCAATGGGGATCCAAAGCAGCTTACATCACTCTCTTCTCCTCTATATCCTCACAACAACCCTGTGAGGTAGGTTAGGCTGAGAGGTTGTATAACTGGCCCAAGGTCACCCAGCAAGCTTCCATAGCAGAGTGGGGATTCAAACCTGGATCTCTGAGATCCTAGTCTAACACTCTAACCGCTACACCACTCTGACCCTCTACTGTGCTTATGCCCTCCCCACCCAGTTTTAAAGATATTGCAACCCACATTAGGAGAAAAAGGAGAGGAGGTATCATTCAGGGATGGGACCAGTGGAAGGCCAACAAATGGGGAGAAACCATGGGCAAGAAATGGAAGTGCAGACAGGAAAAGAGGTATAGCTCCTTTAGATTTTGATGGCAACTCAGTCTGGACACATGGTTCTGCTTTGGCCCTGTCAGTGGCGCTTAATTATTCCATTCACTGAATTTCCCCCCCCATGTTTATGGAGGAGCAGAGTCTTCCAACCTTCATTTACTGCTTATATTTGCATGACTCATGGGGCAGGGAAGGAAGACTGGGCACAGTTTTCTGCCAGCTATAAGAATTCTGAGGTGAGCTTCTGTTTCTCCTCTCTTGCAGGTATTTAAACCTGGGGGTGGGCCAAAGGCACAGGCCAATGGGCAAGAGCTGAAAGTCCCATGGTCCTTGGCTTGCAGCCTGTGGCTTTGAGTGAGCAATTCCAGTAGATATATTAATTTTTCTTTGTCAATTACATTTTTCTAATTGTTGTAAGCTGGTTTGAGTCCCCAGCAGGGAGAAAAACAGGTTTAAATACCTAAATAAATACAAACACTCATGGATCTCACCTCACAATGGTTGTCCAATTTGGTCAAGGAGATGTCCATGGTCTGGTGTTGTTCCTTCAACTCATCATAGCGAGCTTGCCAGCGGTTCAATTCTAGTTGGGAATTATTCAAGGAAGTTTTCAACTCCTTAGTGTGGAGATGAAGCCCTTCATACTCTGCCTTGAGCTGGTTGTGTAAGAAATTCACCCTAAATGAGGAAAGCCAAATGCTTTAACTATCTCCTCAATCAAATCCCCAAGAGCAATGCGATCAATGCCTTTTTGGGATTACATTTACAACAAAAACAACAGATGGAACTTTGCCCTTGCTGAAGAAAAGGAATGCTATCAATATTTTTTGGGAAAGAAACCCCAGGATTTTGAGCTGGTATTAGCAAAGTTATTAAGGCATGGTCTTTTCTCCATTAAAAGAGTCCTGATTTACTAATATTAAAATATTTGAGAGGGATTACACCGTGTGCAAAAAACCATTTCTGGCAGAGAACTTGTGCTCTGGTTTTTATTAAATACTTTGAGTGATTTATACCAGTCTAAATTTTCTATTATTCTCCCATCTTTCAGAGTCTAATATTTTGCAACAGATGTCTGTGTTTCTACCTGTGACCGACCCAGTCCCCCTCCACCCTGGTTAAAGAAAAAAAACAACACCAGAAGTTATGTGCGGGGGAAAGGTTAAATTCTCCATCCATGTTAAGTTGGTACGTCTAATCATAACTTTACGGTTCATCTCTATTCTCCACAGGACATTCAATGCTTTTAAAAAGCCAGAGAAACACTTAGAAATTCCAAACAGGATACAGCCCAGAGACCAATTTCTGAAGGAGGGGGGACTTTGATTGTACATTATGAACACATGAAGCTGTTTTACACTGCATCAGAACATTGGTCTATCAAGGCCAGTGGTTCTCCAGGATCTCAGGTCAAGATCTATTACCTCTCCTACTAACTGATTCAACTGGAGAACTTGAGTCCTTCTGTATACAAAGAACCCCAGCTTAGCCCCTAAGTGCTGGCCTCACATAAACATCTAGGATGTCCAACTAGGGATGGGCATGAACCTAAAAAAGGCGATTCATTTCGTTTCAGGATTTGGGGCGGCCCCCGAACTGAACCCTGAACCAAACCAAACCAAACGGGCTCCACCTGAATCAGTCTGGGAAGTTCAGTTCAGTTCCCTGTTTCTCACGGCTGCAGTTCACAGCAGCCAGGAGAAAGGGGGTGTGGATGGCCCTGGAAAGGACTTCCCTTTCCCCTTTCACCTGGCATGGCTCACCGCAGGTGGTAGAAAGGGGGTGGAAATTGTCCTTGAAAGGACTTCCCTTCCCCCTTTCACCTGGCATGCCTTGTGAACTCCGAACTGGTCTAAATTCGTGGCGAACTTTCGTTCATCAGCTGGTTTGTGCCCGTCCCTATGTTCAACCACCTGGGCAGAATTTTGTATATACTATTGGAAATGAGACAAGATCACATGTGCTGACTCAGACGCTTTTAAAAAAACGTTCTATGCTATTTCCAAAGACAGTTACCTTTCTAGCTCCTCTCTCAGCTTCTGGTTCTCTACAGCTGCTACTGTGTTTGAACTCTTTTCTTGCTGTAGAGCCTCCTTTTCTGCTTTCAACACAGCTTCCAGCTCCTCCAATTCAGCTTTGTATTGCATTATACTATGGTACCTACAGAAAAGGAGTAAGAACAGCTCCTGTTTCATACAAACAAAATAAATCTGCTTTTCCTGGTTCATTAGGTATTTTCTTTTTTTACATATGTGAAGGCTAAGCATTGGTAACACATTATATGGGGTGGGGTGGAGAATCTGACCACGTCCTGGGTCTTAAACGATATCTCAGGGCCTACCTCAGGGATCAGCAACACTGGACCCCTCACCAGGCAGCAGCAGCAATCACTGCCTGCTCCCTTTCTCTGGCTATGGCAGCGGGGCTCCTGGAAGGGTAGGGCCTGCCCACCTTTCTTGTTCATTTAGCATGCATATAGCCACCAAAGGTGGAGACTGGGGCCCCTGCTCCTTTCTTCTCTGCTAGATAGTGGCAGGGCAGGTGGCAGTAGCTCCTCCATTCTCCCCTAACCTCTGTTTACTGACTAGCAGGAGCAGCAGCTGGAGTCACCAAGCAGAGGAAGAGAGTCACCAAGCACGTGAGTGGTGGATGCAGCTCCTGGTGGGGGTGGCTGTTTATTCGCTTAGGCAGCTGAGCAAGGAGTAAAACCGTGATCGGGAGAAGCTCCCATCAGTTGCTTGCACCTCCTTCCTCTCTGTGTGTCACAGCCCTGACTTGGGAGTGGACGAAGTAGTCAGCATCTTGCTAAGAGCACCCCCCCAATACCCAGGGCTAGCCCTGCAGCAGCTCCCAATCGCAGAAACCAAAAGGTGAAGCTTTTCACAGCATGGAGGCATCACCAAAGCAAGGTACAATCAAAAGGCACAAGGCCATTAATGAAGTTGGTAATCCTAAGGGTGAGCAACCCATTTCCCTCCATTGGCTACACAAGCTTCCCCACACACCTTTCAGCCAGATCTTTGTGCTCCAGGTCAAGATTTTTGTGGAGAGTTTTGAGGCAGCTGTGCTGGTTGATCAGCATTTCATATTCTGTTGACTGCCGCTCGTGAAGCGAGGCCAGGTGCTCGTGGTCCTGAAGCAGAGACTCATACTCTGCCTTGAGCTGCTCTTTGTGCTTCAGGAGGTTGTCACATTCATTCTCTTTGGCCAGCTGCTGGTTTTGGAGGAGAGTGTTCTGGGCCATCAAGGAGGCACTCTGGGAATTTAGCGTTGAGTTCTCTACCTAAATTTTATCAAGGCAATACAAAACCATATTAGCACATAAGTGTACACTTGTTGAGGCTAAATAGGTAAGCCACCATTATCTCCTGGAAGTTATAGTAGGGTTGCCAGGTCTTGCCTGGCTGCCGGCCAGGGGGGTCCCTCCATTGGTCTAGGATCTCTTCGGTATGTGTGCTTCATGTGTGCACCGCAATGACATCACCCGGAAGTGATGTCATCATGCAGGGCATGTTGTGGAGGATGCTCTATTGTTTAAGGGGAAAAAATCTATGGTTTTTCCTTAAACAATTGAGCATTTCCTCCCCCCCTGCAACGTGTCCTGCACAATGTCACCTCCGGGTGACATCACTGCACCAGGCATGTTGGTGCAAACAAGGCACTTTGGATGCAGGGTTCCCTGACCCACCAGCCAGATCAGGGGTCACAAAAGAGGGCAAACCCTGCCCCTGTTGGGGGAATGGGAACCCTAAGTTATAACAAAGTACTGTCAAAGATCTCACAGTACAGTATCAACAGGGGACACCCTGCCCCTTTGGTGAAAGATTGATACTATTCCACATTTCAGCTTCATACGAATTATTCCTAAAGAAGGTTAACAAGTAGACCATTGAAGTTAGTTAACTGGCTAACATGGCACAAAGACAAAGAATCCTTAACACACTGGTCTTATTATGTGTGTTATTCTCCCTGTCTCCCTTTTTGTTTTTTCACATCCATTCTGGCAAAGAATCCTGGAAAACTTGAAAGCTTGCAAAATGTGCTTTGTTATTTTGGCTGGTCCTAATAAAAAGGCATGATGTATTTTTGGAAATTAATTATTGGTACCTATTTCTACAAAATCCAAATCAGCAAGCAAACTTCGGTTGTTCAAAATATTTTAGCCTGTGCTTGTCTGTGTGAAAAATAATACCACCTAGAAAATTTAAGTGATAAGACATATACTTAAGAGTTAGAGTGAATGGAAATAATTTCCCCTTGATCTTAGGCCCCTTTCACTGCAAAATCTTCCACTATGGCATGGTTTGGCTGTGCCAGTTGATTTAAAAACCACAATCTGTCCCACTGGTACCACTGCAGATTCACTTTCGTTCTCCCTGACAAAAAAAACTTTAAGAACCATTCAAGCTCTAAAGCTGTCACAGTTCAAAGGAAATCATACTGAAGAACAGCTTAAGTAACAACACTGTGGAGCAGTAACTATTATTTGGCACAATACTTAAAATTTCAGACTGGTTTCTGTCTGTTTTGCTCATGAACCGTGTTAACTTTCTACATCTGTCATTTTAATCCTATTCTTCCCTTTTCAAAGAGCTCAAGCAGATAAATGCCATTCTGCTCTCTTCCATTTTATCTTGATAATCAGCCTATGAGGTAGACTGGAGAGGGAGAGATGGGGGCCCAAGTCACTCAGAGAGCATTTGAGTGAGCAATGTGAAATTCACCAGTTCTAGTCCATTATCCCATACTGGCACTCTCTCAAAAAAACCAGACAGATATTTTTCCTAGTGTGCAGCACAAAGCAAGTATGTTGATAACGTTAGCGGAATCTAATAACATAAGAAATTGTAGTATTGCATTTATTTTAGTACATTTCTGAAATGTCCCTCTTAGTTGTTAATAGCACCAAATCCAGAACAGAACAAACCAAACGCTCTTCTTTTTTTAAGGTTAACAGTTTCACTACCTGAAGAATCATATTTTCAACCAAATTAAGACCTGAAATGATAAGACCAACACTAGGTAACTGGCACTTCCTCCAGTGCTCACTAAAACAAGCCAGCTAGGAACATTTCCAGCAGAAGCTCCTGTGGACTTTGCTGACCTGGAGTCTGGCAGTTTGCGTTTGCATTGCAGTGTTGTGTTCTTGAAGAAAGACGTTTTGCTTCTGTAGTGTCAGGATCTGATTGCTGAAAGAGGTATTCTGGGTTTCCAAATGTCTCAACTGTTCCTTGAGAAGTTGCTTCTCTGTGTGCAAGGCTGCGTTCTGAGAAAAACAGAAATTTTTTTAGAAGCAGGCAGGAGAAACAAGGAGCGAAGAATTCTGAGACCAATTGTGATACATAAGAGGATAGAACAACTTGCCTCTATTATTTCAAATGCAGCTACTTTGTAAGTACCTTTTCATTTAATGGCTTCAAACTGGGCAAAGGTGTGTCATAGATGGAAGAAAGAACTAATGGATGCAATGGCCCCTTTTCCACCTATCTATTGTATCAGTAACACAAAAGGAACAGAAGTGAGAATTCAGCTTCTTTTCTAGGATCACTGGTATTCAAACTATGCTCTGGAGTTCCCCTGGGAACCTATCAGAAATCCTGCAAGTGAGAAGATAAAGAATGCAGGCCATGTTCTTGCAAGACAACATGACCACTGTTACCAAAGTTCCCTCCTAGTATCTAGATAAAAGGAGGAGTGGCACATACGTTCTAGAGCAGTGGTCTTCAATCTTTCCAGACTCAGGACCTACCTTCCACTTCCAGGCAGCAACATGAGCTGCAAGTACAAAAGAAGTCACGAGACAGGAAGGAGAGAAGCCAAAGATATTACCACACTGGTGTCGAGGGCTACTCTGTGCTGCAGGCATACATGCAGCACTGTGGGACCAAGTGGGTGGAGTGGGTAGAGGCCTGACCACAGTACGTGAGGGAAGGTTAGCATGGGGTGTATGTGTATGTCTGAACTTGTCAGAGCTCCCCCAATGAATGACCTCACCTCAACTCCTTGCTGCTCCTATCATATAAGGAAAGACAGGAGGCATGACAAGCTTGCTTTCTATACATGTGCACTAACAGCCAGTCCTTCCCCAAAACAGTAAAAAACCTCCAAACCTGATGGGACATGTGATTCAGCCGGGGGGGGACTCCACAACTCACATGAGAATCCTGAACCAATGGTTGGAGACCACTAACCTATATTCTCCCTCTATCCAAATGGAGTAACTGTGAGGCACTATAGTCCTGCCCAATGACCCAAGTGTGCACCAGGAAGCGTATCAAAAATCCCTTGCAAAGAGTATGGGGTTCCTTGACAGGGAAGACCTGTGTGGAGGCTGCCAAAAGGCTCCCACAAGAATAGCATTTTGGAAAACAATTGCATAAATAACTCTCCTCCCCCTTCCTTCAAAGGAAAAGTGAGGATTTCTCCCTCTTTGATGGTGCCTCTGTGGGTTTTCAGTGGTGATTTTACCCATCCCAGCCTGTGGAAGAGCAAGCCCCAAGACTGATCATGCCCACAGAACCACTTTGCATATTGTTTTCCTGTAAAGAGAACCTCCATATAGGAAAATATATCTACCATGCCATGTGGCACACGCTTTGAGATGCACTTGATTGGGGGGGAGGCGTTGCTTGATTCACACTGGTCTATTTAAGTATTTTTCTCGTACGCCACTTTGGGTCCTTTCAGGAGAAAAGCATAACAATATTTGAAAGAACAAAACTTACACTTCTTTCCAGCTCTATAGCTCGGTCCTTCACTTTCAGAAGTTCCATAGTCGCTTCCTTGTGAAGCATTTCCCACTTTTCTTTTGCCTGGTGACTACAAACATTCTCTGAGGGCAATGAATTCGGCACATGCATTTCATCCTTTCTATTCTGCTTCAGACCTTCATAGTCCTTCTTTACCTGTGAAAACATAGTCAAACATACAACTGAGGACAACTCTTATGTCAGCAGAGCTAAATTAGAATCTTTGTCTACAAACTTGAAATGAGCAAGAAATTCTGTTTGTTGACTATACTCTATCACGTTCACAAGTCTGACCATTTCTCTTTTTTCTATTCTAAATATTTTCAAAGGGAATTCTAAGTATCTTCAAAAGTTTCTAAGGTTCTTCTTATGTATGGCAATCTTTTTCTGGTTGTCAAGTTTTCTGTTTCCACAATCTACATTTTGGCATCTGGAAGGCTTCATAGGTGAGGACTGACTTTCTAAATGAAGAGGGCACCTTCTACATCAAGCATAGCCAACTTTTTTTATGACTGACTAGCTGGCAACCCCTGTCCTACATGCAGAAGGGGCATTTTATACTGATTGCTTTAGCACTGTGGCAATGAAAGAAAACCAACTCATAGATTGTTCCTCCACTTGAGCGACAGCTTGTCACAAGAGCATGACAGCTGCTAAAGAACCCAGTCACAGCACTGCATGAACTCATGTGCAAGTGTTTGCAGATTTGCAGAATAGTACTAGTGACTGTTTCCTTCTCTGACGACTTGAAATGGGAAGGATGCTGCATTCCACAAAGTTTAGTTTGGAATGTAAAATAAGATATAATCTCATATGCTGTAGGTTGGAGTTCCTGTTCTGAATGGACCTTGCGCACCCTACACAAAGTTTGGGGAATTCTTGCTTTAGACTCAGCATTTTAGTAGTAGGTGTGGCAGACCTGAAAATAACAAGCTGGATAATTCCCATGTATGAAGAACTAATCTGTCTGTTTCCATTATTAATGCTGCATGTGGATCAATAAATCAAACATCTACTGAAGACCACATAATTATTCCAAGCCACATGCACTACATTTCTATCTCCAATATACCATGCATTCCTAACAGACAACTGAAAGCTTACCAAGTCTATGAAATGTCTAGACCTCATAACATAAAACAAGATTTCCCCTTTTACCGTATTTAGTTCATTCTGCAGGTGCTGATTCAAGTTAAGAAACTCTTGCACTTGGGCCTCCAACAAAGCAATTTTCTCTTCTTTATTGGCTAGTGTTGTCTTTATTGCACATTCAGTCTTTATTTCCAGGATCTTGTATTTCCTGTGGATAACAGCAAAAAAATTTCAATACTGGATAGCATGCAGACTTCTCCACTTGAGAGAAGTCAACCACTCCTCCAAAACATTAGATATGTACCTGCAACAACATTTGTTTTCTATCAGTGGCATATTTCCCATCAGCAAAGATTTGTTTAGTTGGTTAGAAAAAAATTCAAATAGGTATAGTTGGAAGATGTATGATATAGCAGCCTTGCTGAACATAAGTTTGTTTAGATCAGGCCAGTGTGCCTGAATGGTAGCCCTCCTGGGAATCACTGGGAATGTCACCTCCATTTCCATGATGGAAAAAGGCAAGATAGGATTCTCTCTCTATAATTCTGTTTTGGTCATGAACTCTCCTGAGCATTCCACATGGTGCCAAAATCAGTTAGCTCAGTGATCTGTCACTCAGTATGTGTCCCTAGCCACTGGCTACATTGCCTGAGTCCCGCCCAGCTGCCCTCAAGAGTACTCGCATACCATTGGCCAGGTGCTGGGTTTGCTCCTCTTCCCCACCCACTCCTTCAGCCAGTGTGCCCACTCAGAATTTCTTGCAGATGGCTTTCTCTCTTGATGAAGACAATTGTCTCCTGTGTGAAACTTTTTCCCTCAGTAGGTGTTGGTACGTGTAACGAAATGGCAGTTACCTGTGTCTATAAGATGGCTACTGTCTGTTTAAAATGTTTCCCCAGAAGGCTTGAGCTGTAGTTCCAGAGAGGGGTCTGCAGGGGTATCACTCACTGGGTTGAATGGGGCTTCCTCATCTGCCAGCCTACAGTTCCCAGCTGCAGCAAGTCGGCTGGACTGAGGAATGAATGGAAGTTTCCCTGCTCTCTTGGGTAAGAGAGGCTGAAGCAGAGCCAGTCCAAGGAGAGATCCTATCCTGAGCCCACAACCTCCAGAGCTAGAGAGTGTTGTGTGCAGGGAAAGAGGACTGCGTTTAACCCCTGTTGGTTCATGGTGTATGCTTACTCCTACAGTTGTGCATTATTTACTTAGTGTGTGTGTGCTCCATAATTGTGTAAATAGTTAAATAAATTCTTTTATTTGGGCTATTAATATCTGTTGTGCTCTGTCCACATAGTCTCCCCTGCTCTGCACAATACCAAAGGGAGGGGGTAGGCCAGGGAAGCAAGGAAAGGTCACACCCTTCGGTTGCCAACTTTCCAGGGATCCCCCAAAGACTGGGGACTCCATCTCCAAATAGGGAGATTCGGCCAGAAGGTTCTCACTGTCCCTCTAAAAAGGCAGTGACAATTCAGTGAGTCGTGGCAGCAAACTTAAGGAGTGAGATACGCCCATGGGATGAGGTGGGAGGCGAACAGCTGAGTTGTAAACTGGAGCCTGATTTGCCACAGTAGGCAACCAAGCTTGGTTCAGACAAAGGAAGGAAATCCTTTGCAGGCCTTTGTGAGGAACTCATTGGGGCCAGTTCTTACTAGGATTGCCAGCTCCAGGTAGGGAGACTCCTGGAGATTTTCTGGTACAGTCCATGGAAGCCAGGGTTTGGGGAGGGGAGAGGCCTCAGCTGAACAGAATGCCATAAAGCCCACCTTCCAAAGCAGTTATTTTCTCGGGGGGGGGGGTGTCTGTTGTCGAGTTCAGTTGTGATACCTGGTGATCTTCAGGTTGGAGGTTGGCTACCCTAAGCATCGCAGTCAGTGCTTCAGAGCAGGGTCTGCTAGATCCAGGTTCTTGCTGTAGAAGCTGAATGAGTGATTTTGGACCAGTCACAGATTTTCAACCTAACGTACCTTACAGGGTTGTTGTGCAAATCAAAAGGCGGAGAGGAGAATGATGTAAGCTGCTTTGGTCCCCATTGCAGAGAAAGCCTACTTTTCTTCCTGGGAAACCACTGTTGCCAATCTCCAGGTGAGAGCTGGAGATCACTCAGAATTACAACTGCTCTCCAATGGCAGAGATCAGTTCCTCTGGAGAACATGGTGGACTCTGTGTCCTTATGCCCTGCTGAGATGCCCCCCCCATGACAGTCAATGTGATGTGGCAGTCAGGGTTTCAGAGCACCGTAGAGGCTGCAGGTGGGTGGGTGGGGGAGATGGAAAGCTGAAGAATGAGGGGGAAATAAAGGTAGGTTGATGCTTGGCTGGGAAGGAGATAGGGTTGCCAACTCCAAGTGGGAAATTCCGGGAGATCTGAGGGATGGAACCTGGAGAGGGTGAGGTTTGAGGAGGGGTGGGACCTCGGACAGGTACAATGCCATAGACTCCATCCTCCTAACCAGCCATTCCCTCCTGGGGAACCACTGTTGCCAATCTCCAAGTGAGGGGTGGAGATCACTCAGAATTACAACTGATCTGGGACTGCAGAAGTCAGCTGCAGGCAGGGGGGCAGATAACGGTAGGTTGATGGTTAGCTGGAAAGGAGATGGGGTTGCTAACTCCAGGTTGAGAAATTCCAGGGGATTTGAGGGGTGGAGCCTGGAGAGGGTGGGGTTTGAGGAGGGGTTGGACCTCAGACAGGTACAATGCCGTAGACTCCACCCTCCAAACCAGTCATTTCCTCCTGAGTAACAATTGCTGCCAATCTCCAGGTGAGGACTGGAGATCACTCAGAATTACAACTGCTCTTCAGGTAGCAGAGATCAGTTCCTCTGGAGAAAATGGTGGACTCTGTGTCATTATACCCTGCTGAGGTCACCACAGCAAATTGATGCTGAGTGTCCAAGGCCTTGGCACTCTCCCAGAGCCTCTTTCTAGAGTTCATTGTATTTATTTCCACAACGGGCCTTATTCCTAGTAATACATGAATAAAATTAAGAGAGATTACATATAAAAGAAAAAGCCTAGGAAAACCATTCATATCCAGCTCCCACAGGTATATGAAATATAAAGAAAGCAGCAGCATCTAGTCAGAGTAATGATCCATTATGGGTGACCCTTCCGACTATAATGATTGGCGCTATTGATTGGATGGACACCGATCACCTGCTCAACATTAAGAGCAGATGAATGTGGGATGGGAAAAATCTCATGTTCACATAGTCCTCTGCTATCACATAGTGACTTTTACTCAACTGGTACATCCAAACTAACGTGAAACTAGATTCAATTATGTGGTGTGGATGTTGTTACAATTGAACAGGAGCTGGACTTCCCTGGAAAAGTATCCATTAGTTTCTCTCTCCTCTCCTCTAGGTTTGATAGAAGGCTCTCTTCTACTCTACATGTACCTCCTAAAGACATTGTTTGTGGCAGTTCAGTTCCTTTGACACAGCTACACTATGTGGAGAAGACCCAAATACTGGTTCCTGTGCTCCAAGGAAGACCCTATCAAGCCTACAGACTGCTTTTGAAGAGAAAAAAACATTATCCAGAATGTTGATTGCCAATCTATTCCTTAATAAGAGCTGCTTCTGAGTAACAAAAAAATATTCTGAGCTATTCCCCCCACCTGGGCATGTTATTATGTTTTATTCTGTCCTATAAATAAGATATGGACTAGTAAGAACACTACAAACGAAGCTATCAGTTAAGCAGCACAGACACAAATCCTAAGAAACAAAAGCTTTATTTTAAAAAGGCCTAAAACAGGGTTTTTTTGTGTGTGATATTTTTCCTGGGTCTTCTAGGAGATGCACAATCTATTCCACAGCAGTCAGCAGGCTGCTGATAGCTCAAGAGCTACCTGTTGGAGACCCAATCTAGAACCTATGAGACCAAAATTAGGACATCACGTGCAGAAAAGCCTTCCACAGAACCACCAGAAAAGACCTCACTTGTCATTGTTGCCATTGTCATCCTGTAGCAGCAACTCCTTGTTCAATCCAATCTTCTCTAGCTCCTGGCCAAGCTTGTCCAGGTCACTGGACAATCTCTGGCTCTTTAATTTCTCAAGAACCAAATCCTGAAAACAGCACCAAACTTGATTAGTGGGCATAGTGAGAGAAAAACAAGTGCATTTTGACAGCAAAGCTCTGGGAGGTGGCCTTCTGAATGGCTTCACCCAAGACTGTTCCTACACAGATACAGCTATCACAGAAAAAACTATCAGACCACCATATATATTCTGTTGACATGAGACAAATGCACATCACTTCTGTAAACAGGTATGTGCAACTGTTGCACATATATGTGGTGGTTATTTATTCTGGCCAACACAAGAGCAATGTTTGTGCAGGACATTTCATGTATGAATGGTTTCACAGACTGAATGACACAGTAAAAGAAGCAAAAGCTCTAGGAACCTTAATTTATGTATTCAACCTGATGGTCATATCATGAAGATTTCACAGTTTTCGTCTGACCTATTTTACCAGAGTTGTACATAAATTTAGTCCACTTCAGCTGACTGAGTTGAACTAATAATTTCCAAGGCCATTTTTATTGTCCACAAAATGAGTTCACTTGACCCTGGATCAATCTGCAGCTCTCGCTGCACTCTCACTGAATTTTCGGTAGACAAACATGAAGTCATTGTGGAAACAACTCATCTAACATTTGCTACAGGATACTTTCTCCAGTTACAATATTAAAGGGTGATACAGATTTTTGCTCAGGCTCTCTTAATTGCAACTTTGACCAAGGAAAGTTAGGCAGGCTCCAACTCATCATTTTTAGAAGATAACTTTTTTGAAGGGTGTTTTCAGTGATGGTTCTAGATGTTACAACTTTGTGAATATTTTTTTGGAGGGGGGGTTCTACCAAATTTTATGGCACAGGCTGGGGGAAGATTTTTATGAATGTCATCACACTGATGAACTTTTAAATTATTATTGACACTAATTAGCATCAATTTATGACTCACAGGATTCCCAGGCAAGCCAGTATTTTCTGTGTCACAGTACTCTGTGCCTATCACCTGCAGTGTCATGAGAATATATTCTCTTTCTTTTTGGGCCATGACAAAATGTAATGCTCCAAGCCACCACACAATGTCTCCCTCATTCTTCGTTTGATTCAGACAAACATACATACTTGTTCTATCTATGCTAGATGCAGAAACACGTGGTCTCTTCAGACAAAGGCTACTTTGCTTACCTCTCTCAATGTAGCCAGTGTTCTCTTATCAATGGTAACTTGCTTTAGGAGGTCTTTATTGTCTTTCTCAAATTCTTTCATCTTACTGGACGAGTCTCTGAACCTAGCAAGGTCTTTTTCTAGTGTTCTGTTTTCCTTCTCCAGAGCTGCCAACCTTGCAGTGTTGTCATCTAAACTGGCATCTTTTAGTTCCACCTGCTGCCAAAGCCTTTTTGTCTCCTTCTCCAGCATCTTCTTGTCCTTGTCCAACTGGGACACTTCTTGCTCAAGCTGTTTCTTTTCATTTTCCAGCCACTCCAGATGTTTATTTGAAACCTTTAGCTCTTCTAATCTTCTACTGAGAGTCTGGTTTTCACCTTCGGTGCTCTGGAGTTCCTTCTCCAACTCTTGGATTTTCTTGCTGCTGTTCTCCAGAATCTGCTGGAGTCTTTGGTTCTCAGCACTGACGCTCTGGTAACTCAACTCTAACCTTTCAGATTTCTTGACTAGCATCTTTAACATTTCCACATTTTTTCCAAGTTCCTCTTTTTCCCTCTCCAGTTCTTTGTTTTCTGTCTCTATCTGAGCCATTTTTGTGCTGGTGAACCTCATTGTCTCCACCATCCTCCTGAGTTCCAAGTTCTCTTCATCTAATTCCTTGTTGTCCTTTTCCAAGCACTCCAGTCTGACTGTAACATTGTGCAAAGTATCTAGTGATTTCTTCAGCTTCCTGTTTTCCATTTCCAGATCCCTGTTCTCATGTTCAAGAACATCCATTTTGTCTGTAGTGACCTTCATAGCAGCAACTTTCTTGGTGAGCTGCTCATTCTCCCTTTCCAGCCGATGAAGCTCCTTGTCCATTTCTTCTACTCTTTCCACCTTCTCTTTAACCTGCTCAAAGTCCTTCTGTAGTTGCTTCTTCTCAAACTCCAGCTTGCTGAGCTTGCTACTAGTCTCAGTCACCGTTTCATGGAGTATTTTGTTTTCCATTTCAATGTCTTTCACTCTGGCCTCACTGCTGATTTGTGATCTCTGCCTTAGTGATAAAACCAGTTGATTGAGATGATGGGTTTCTTTTTCTAGGTCTTTTATCTATATTTAAAATAAATGAGGTGGAAAATTGAATACCAGAAAGCTCCCATGAGGATCCAGATACATGGAGATGGATTGGTCTATCATAAACTGCACTCCAACAAGCTGTACATGAGTATAAAGATTGGGTGGTTGCACCAATCTGTTATGGGCTCTCATAGCAATAAATGAAATTTTGTACTGGTCAGGGATAGTGTCACATCCATGGCTTGATAAGGCCATGGCCAACACAGAAAGGCTAGAAGTGCTGGCTTCAACATACAGCAGTCCCCAGACTTTCAACCCAACCCAGGATTAAAAGTCAGGAGGAAGAGGTAGCTTACCTCAGACCAGCAACCCGCCTTTTACACTCCTAGAGGAAATTCATGCTAGATCTTCCAGAAGACACACTGGCTTTCTAATCCAGCTGTCTTCAGATCTGACTTAAATTAAGTACCTGAAAGTTAAGAAAATATAAATGTATAGGCCCAATAATGCATCATTACTATTGCTTTCTGGCTGTATTGAATTCTTCTGACCAAGTGAGAAAGGTACACAACTGAATCATTGCTATTGGAACGTGTACCTGCCCATGGCTGTCTCTCAAGAATGAGGCCTTTGATTAATATCCTTGCCTTTGGTCATAGACAATAATTATCAGAATAACTTCACCTTGGTCAGTTTATGATACATGAATGTTATATTTTTATGACAAGAAACATGTTGTAATCTTATTAGTCTGACTACTGAGGAAGGCCAACTGGGCTAAAATGCATCTCAGGGTCAATATTTGTTATTTTTGTATCACCGTACATTATCAATGATAACTGAGGCTACTGTGAGAGCCAATATCTGTTTTAAATCTACTGTGAAATAATGTATATTTTTGTATATTTGTTAATGTTTATCAATTTTTAATTTGACCACAGCATTATTGGGCCTATACATTTATATGTTCTTAACCTTTAGTAACTTAATTCAATTTGGTCTGGGTTATGTTTATTTACCCTTCTTTTTTTGTTTCCAGTTCTGAGTTACCTATTGGTTTGCAACCAACACCACCAATTTAAATAACCCCCAACCCAATCCAGGTGAGTCACTGCAGAAAGATGAAAACCATGACAGAGCACAATTTGATTTTGATGAGGGGCTCCACCATATCTGACAGAATGGGCTTCTAAAGACCTGTGAGATGGACTAGGTCTGTGCCTATGGAAGCACCCAGCACCTGCAAAATAATCCCTCAAATTTACAAATGCTTTCCCTAGAATTGTAGTGTCTCTGTGTGTGAGTGTGCATGTGTGTGTGTGTAGTTAAGACAGAAGCATTGCACAAAAGGTGAGCTAGCGTCACTTAGACACAAAAATCCCTTTCAGCTTTCTTTACCGCCCCACAACATAGGAATAATAATGACCCAGACAAGCTGGCTGGTAAGGTGGAGACCTTAAAGGGTGTAGCACTCCCTGTTTCTGACGGAGCAAAACTACCTTACTCCACAAGGAGCTTATGAGTTATACTCGTCTGATGGAACAGATAACAACATGTTTTTCCTATTTCTATCTAGCATGGAAACCGGCCCTTTTTTTGGACTCGGCTAACCTCGGCAGGCTGCTTCATGTCACAGTACCTTCCAGGCTAGACTATTCCACTGACAGAAGAGGCATGAAATGTGACTGTGTTCCCTTCTGCATCTAAAGTGCAGCCTCCTACCCATGTCGCTATTAATCCATATGCTTACCATCATCCTGGAAATCTACTTGGGGAGGGGGCAGGTTGGAAGGGACTACAGGAGAAAAGGGGAACATGGCAAGATCCATGCTCCTTCTGTTGGCACTAGGCAGGATGAAACCCAACACTTTCAAATTCTCTGGAAATAACAGCTTTCTGTTTTTGTGTGTCATACACAAAACTGGCTGATTTGTTTTCAGTTCCCTTCCTAATAATCCCCAGCATAGCGTTGGCCTTCTTTATTGCAAGCTACACACTGTCTAGACATTTTCATTGAGTTATCTACTATGACATCAAGATCTCTCTCTTGGTCCGTCTCTGCCAGTTCAGACCCCATCAATGTGTATTTATATTTAGGATTTTTGGCTCCAATGTGCATTACTTTGCACTTGGCCACATTGAACCCCATTTACCACATTGACGCCCACTCACCCATCCTCGACAGATCCCTTTGGAGTGCCTCACAATCCTCCCTGGTTTTCACCACCCTGAACAACTTCGTGTCATCTGCAAATTTAGCCACTTCACTGCTTACTCCCAATTCCAAATCATTAATAAACAAGTTAAAAAGTATCAGACCGAGTATTGATCCCGGTGGTACCCCACTGCTTACCACCCTCCACTGAGAAAGTTTCCCATTTATACTCACTCTGTTTCCTATTTATATCTAGAAATCACCTTGTTGGATTAATTTTAAAGGCAAAATACATGTTTAATTCTTTTAATCTAAACATGTGGATGATGCCATGCCAAGCTTGAAAAACTCCCATTTGTCAACTTAAAATATGAGTGGCTGAAGCTATTCAAAACAGCAGGTGTCAAAGGCATTGTGATTCTTCCTCTACCAATACGGAAGTTGAGCTATATCCTCCTGGCACTAGTTCCAAACTAACACAAAGGTCAGGAAATGCCCAAAGATGATAAAATTGGTAGAGGTGAATTGAATGAACTGCTTTTTAATTGAACAAAACCTGCCAGCCGGGAAAAATCTTCAGTGGCTTTTACACTGGGAATACAATAAAGTTTTCTACATAGCCACGTGAGGATGCCTCTGGATGGAAAATTCGAGACCAACTGTTCTTTATACCTGTCTCTCTTTATCGGCCTTTAACGTCTCCATTATGCCCTGAAGCTCCTCCTTCTCTTTTAGAAGCTCTTCACTCAATGTCTCCAAGTCTTGATTGCTTTGCTTCTCTCTTTCAATCTGGTTTTGTAACTTCTCAATCTGCAAGGAGAAAATTACCACAATACATACAAGCCTGAACAAACACTGTTCTCATATAAGGGCACTCTAAAAATGAAAAACACTTTGAACTCCCCCCCCCCTGCCGTATTCACTGATTCTTATGCCAAAGCAATGAGTTTGGACCAACAAGCCTTTTTTTTTTTTGCTGAAGTCAGCAAGCAGAATTCAAAAACCTGTAATCAGATTGCCAAATATCTAAGTAACACAAGCTTGCAGCAGAACTTCAGTTTGCAGCAGAGCACTGCCCTAGAGCTGGCTCCAGGTTTTGGGAGCCCAAGAAAAATGTTCTCTGTCTACTGCTCCCCCCTCCACTAGTGCCATATCTGCAGCTCCTCCTCGTCCTGTGCCATGCAGATGAACAGAGAGGAGAGAGACACAGAAATATGGTACGGTGCCAAGGCGTGGGGCACTAGAAAATCTAATTCTCAGTGCAAGAGAGGAAATTTAAATATTTCAACAACTTAAGCACATTTATATACACGTGGCCCAGGCTAGCTTGAGCTTGATAGATCTCAGAAGCTAATCAGGGTTGCCCCGGTTAATAGTTGGATGGGAGACCACCAAGGAAGTCCAGGGTCTTCATGCAGGGGCAGGCAATTGCCAACCATCTCTGAACATCTCTTGCCTTGAAAACCCTACGTGAGTTGCCCTAAGTCAGCTGCGACTCGAAGGCTCTTTCCACCACCAGAAAGACATAGAAGAGGGAGTCACAAAGCTACGTGGGCTGCTTGGTGAACTGGAATTTGTTTCTACCACCAAACCAGGATTTAGAGTTGAAGCTGGATTCTAGGGAGAGGAGGTTACATTATCTGGAGCTTTTAAATGTTGTCTCAAAAACTGAATGGCTGAGAGCAGAATACGAAATAAGTAATTAAGAGCAAGATAGAAAACATTATTAAATGAAAACATTATTAAAGCCACAATGAAGCAACAAAACCAGTAGTATCACAGTAATAAATGCAGAAAGACATACCTTAAGAAAACATTTAATCAACTGAAAACTCAGGACAATTCAAGTCCCACCTGGCACTGAAAAGCCAGCCACCTGAATGTCTCTAGACATAATGGAATGGATTGATCCTACCCCTATCCTTACATTCAAGTGAGCAGAGTTTGAAGCTTTCCTCTAGCCTAAGGAGCCTTCTTTCAATTTAAGTTGGAAAAAGGTTCTTTGGAGTATGGCCAGATGCACTCCATGGTTCTATAACTTGAAGCCACTACTGAGAAGAACCTGCCACTAAATCACCGCCACCTCTGAAGCTAGGACCACCCAGAAAAGGGCCATACAGGTCAAAGGTGGCCTTTCAGATATGCTGTATTGTCAGTACTTGTTTTAATATATCTAAGATTGCTATAAAGCATCAGGAGTCAAGCCTGCAGTGGCCCCAAAGCTGAAAGCAGAGGAAATGATCAGCAGGTTTTCAGCTAGTGTGTTATATAACCTGTTGAAGGAGGGAGGTACCAGGAAAAAAATCATAGAGTTGAGAAAAACACAAGAGAAAAACAGCATTTCTTTAGTATCATGAAGGGTTCCACATTGCCTAGCATCCAAAGAAGCACATTCAAATTATTATTTGTGTACACATTTAAGAAAGCTAGTTGTTCAGTTTGGTCCTTGCTCCTGAATGAACAGGTTGGCAAGACTGTCACTGAGGCACAAAAGGCTGACTCACAGGAAGAAATGGATGACGATTAGCGGATTGCAAGTATTTATAAGCCAATGTTACAGGAAGCGTCCAGATAAGAAAGCGCTGACCATTCTGTAGATAAGAAAATTTAGCAATTACAAATGTTAAAGCAATACACTTCATTAGTCCCCTAGAGGATGTTTGCTGAACTCAGTGATAACTTGCTATTCACAAGGGTATTCCAGGAGACTTGCACCAAATGATAACGTCTATTTGAAAGTGCTCATTTTCTCTCAAAGATATCCAGAATGGAAAATGAAAGCAATTTAGCTCTCAAAACATGTGATTTGTTCAAAATTTTCTTGAGCAGACTAATAAAGGTTAAAATTATCAAGGGCTATTCACTGGAATCCGTCACGGATACTTTATGATTCTCAGAAGGCGCCCTTACAAATATTGATTTCTGGATCAAATAGCAATGACCCGGCAGAGTTCTGTACCACTGTCTGAATAGATAGCACTGCCACAGGCTATGGATCCATCTTTGCCTGGTGTCCTATACTGTGACTCACAGCAGCTTTCTAAGGCCTCAGACAGGGAATTCTCCAGCTCACAGGTTCTGAGTTTCTCCCTCTAAGAAGATGAACCAAAGTGCCAGGGAGCTGAGGTGAGGGAAAGACAAGAGCAAGTAATAATGGGAGAAGAAGAGAAACACTGAAACCAGTAAAGAAGAAATTGGGGATGGGGGCAGAACAGAGGGTAGGCAACCACCCCATTAAGATCAGGGAACACTCGTTGGTTCAAAGGACTTTGATTGCTCAAGTGGGTTTTTTCAACTAGAGGGGAAAAACTCTGGCTTACAGGCAAACTTCAAAAGAAAAAAGGACCGATATTGATGTCTGTTTAACATTTGAAGATTAAGTAGCTTTTTTATAACATGTACCTCTGATGACTGACTATAATTCTTTTGTTAAACTGAGAATGCACTAATAATTCGAAGGAGGAGGAGGAGGGGGGGGACAAGGAGGAGGAGGACGAGGAGATGAGATTTAGACCCTGCCCTTCACTACCCAAGGGAGTCTCAGAGTGGCTTACAAACTCCTTTCCCTTCCCCTCCCCACAACCAGGGCTATTTTGGGGCAGGAACGCACAGGAATAGAGTTCTGCCTGGGTCCTGAGTTGGCTACACCCAGCAGGAACTCATTAGCATAATAGGCCACACCCAACAGCACAAACTCATTAGGATTGGCTACATTAGGGGTCTGTGGCCTAACATGCAAAGGAGTCCCTGCTCCAAACAAAGCCCTGGGTTTTGACAACAAACAAGGTGAACAGAATAAGAAGCAAAAGGTTGGTGTAGCTGGATGACCACACTTCTGGTAACATGGGATGTAGCCTAATATGCTAATGAGCTGTGCTATCAGGGGTGTGGCCTAATAGGCTAATGACTTTCTGCTGTTGGGTGTGGACTATTATGCTAATGAGTTCCTGCTAGACTTCTTCTACAAAAAAGCCCTGCCCACAACAGACACTTTGTGAGGTAGGTGTAAATTACAGTTTAATGTTAATGGAATAAAGCCAAATAATAATCATAATCATAATAATAGTTGATTTTATACCCTGCTCTTCACTACATGAAGGAGTCTCAGACTGGCTTACAATTGCCTTCCCCTTCCTCTCCCCACAATAGACACTTTGTGAGGTAGGCAGGACTGAGAAAGCTCTGAGAGAGCTGTGACTGATCAAAGGTCACCCAGCTGGCTTCATGTGGAGGAGTGGGGAATCAAACCCGGTTCTCCAGATTACAGTCCACCACTCTTAACCACTACACCAAGCTGTAAATTACAGTTTCAGTTTGGTAGACTGCAGTTAGCTTGGGGTTTTCTGTCCTCTAAATAATTCATCATATGCAAAGTTTGCCTCAAGAGATGTTACAATCAACTAGAAAAAAGTTAATGGCTAAAAAGTTAAAATTATAAAAATGCATACTTTAGGCCACTAAGTTTTGGCCAAACAGCCAAACTTTTCTCTTTTGTTCTGATGAATGAAGTTGTATCACTGGGCCACATGAGAGGCAATCCAGGTTCAGGAGGGAGAGTCTGGCCTTCTTAACCTCAACCAAACCCTAAGAGAACAAAAAATTTACAAGTTTGCACTGTGTATGATTTATAAGGTCAACTGGTATTCAGTATGAACATAAGAATATAAGAGAAGCCAATGTTGGATCAGGCCAGTGACCCATCTAGTCCAACACTCTGTCACACAGTGGCCAAAAATCTCCCAGAATTCCAACTGATCTATAGACTACAAAGATCAGTTCGCCTGGAGAAAATGGCTGCCCTGGAAGGTAAACTCAATGGCATTACACTCTGCTGAGGTCCCTCCCCCTTCTCAACTTCCTCTCTCTCACACACATTCAAAATTATGCATGTGTCATGAAAGTGGGTCCTCTGCATTTTCTGTAGAACTGTTAATCCTTAAGTTTTGTCTGGATTGTTTCCAAGCTACCATGTACCTTACTAATGAGCACCTGCAGTTAGTTACCAGTTAGCTTGATAGCAGCCAGCTATGAGCTGTCAAAGTAACTGCTTGACAGCAGATGATTTTGACAGTTCAAGATCTAGATCAACTGGCTAATCCTTGTAATTAGTCAGTCAATCAAGAACTGACAGCTGAGGTAGGATAAAGCCAGGAGTCAGGAACTACCAAAGGAAGCCAGGATATTCACACAGAAGATGTCAGAGAACAATGGGGAAGAATGTTCTGCATGAAGAGCTTGTCACTCTCTTCAGTACTTCTGCATCAGCACTGCTGGGAAGACTGCTGCACAGGGTCAGTGTTAGCGGTTAGAGAGTCAGGGTTTTTATGTTTGTCTTTGCTTCAGTGTACACACCTTCTCTCTTACTTGTATGTTTTTATACATGTTATTATTTTGTAATTAAATTTCTGATTCTGTTTTTTAAGTAACTGGAGTGAGTTACTAGCCCAGAACCCAGGTTTATGGTTAAAACCAATGCCTAGAATTATGCTCCCAAAAGGGATTGATTTTTCAATTGGAACACTACCCAAATTTCCTTATATCCCCAGCCAGCCTGACCAAATAAACACTGGGGGCACACCTCAATGTTGTGACAGTATGTGTTAAGTGCTTAGAGGGAAGTGGCATCTTGCCAGCTGGCATTGCCCCCTGGGCATCTACATGTACTGCTCAACAGTTGCAGCAAGGGTATGCATGAAGGCTCCTCCAAATGACCAGGAATGCTGCAAAAATTAGGGCCCCGATGGTGAGAATCTGCAGATATTCAGCTTAAACCAGGACACAAACAGGAATAGATTTGCACATGTACACTCAGAGAATCTATGGCTAACAACACATCTGCCTCTGCTTTTGTGCTGTGATGAAATTTTCAGAATCCTTGGAAAGTTGCATGGCTATTTCTAGATGTAAATATTTCAGCAGGATACCCTTTGGCCCGATAGCTGTCTAGATAATGTACAAGAGGATCACCTCCAAACAATCGAAAACTTTTCTCATTCTCTCCAAGAAAGTTTTTTAAAAAAAGAAAAGAAAATGATGAGCAATCCACTGTCTGCGTGCAACTGCACATGCAAGAAGGGATCTAAGCAAAAACCAATCTGCCTGATTCCTATACTGAATTAACAGCTGCCACAGTGAAGCAGCTTTCATGTTGACTCACTCTTGGTTAGCAGGGAGAAACATTATTGACCACAAACTTTTATTCTTAATACCTGCTTTTCAGCTGCTCTTGCACTTACAAGCACAGCTGCCATTTCTAGTCATCTCTTTCATGTTTTACATATTTTGGGGCCCTGACTTGGCGTGTTCCAGCCACCACCCAGGGAAGGGCTGTGGTTCAATGGCAGAACTTCTTCTTTGCATGCAGAATATGCCAGATTTAATCACTGGTACCTTCAGTGAACAGTAGAAAAGAGCAAGAGTCCACTAGCACCTTAAAGACTAACAAAGTATGTGGCAGGGTATGAGCTTTCATGAGTCACTGCTCACTTCTTCAGATACTTTACAAGGCTGATGGATTTCCGTTCTGCACAGCTAAATATGGTGCCTCCCATGGAGATCAGTCAAGATGGGTAGACACGTTAGTCTGTCAGTAGCACAGCAGAGGAGAGCAAGTGTCCAGTAGCACCTTAAAGACTAACAAAATATGTGGAAAAGTATGAGCTTTCAAGAGTCACTGCTCACTTCTTCAGATATCTGAATCTGATATGCACTTTTCTACTGCTACAGACAGACTAACACAGCTACCCATCTTGATCGATCTTCAGCTATCAGATTTAGATAATAGGATCAGATTATGTGAAAGATTGCCTGAGACCCTGGGGAGCTGCTACCATTCAGGGTAGATGAACTTGAGAGGCCAGTATGTTCAGGGTTCTCTCCCCACCTCCATAGTTTGTAACAAGGAAAAATAATAAAGTTGTAACGGACTGGCACAATCTGTGGCCAATGCTCCCTCTAATCTGTGGAATCTTGTGAGCAAAAAATTCTACTTTGTGAGCTACAGCCATTAAAGTTGTGAGCAAGCAATTTGGCTACTGCATACATTAGTTTGCCCTGTAGCCATCGTTCCTGAGCTGAGACAAAACTGTGTGAGCCAGAGGTTAAAAAACTGTGAGCTAGCCCAGAGTAACTCAGCTTAAAGGGAACACTGTCTGTGGCTGATCTTGTGCCACCTTAAGGGTATTCTACCAGGCAGGCATCTAAATAATCTGGCCTCCCCTGCCTATACTGCCTGGGTGAACTGCCCTTCAAAAATTGCCCTGGCATCTGCTGAGTGAGTGCCATCAAGTTGCAGCTGACTTATGTTTATCCCATAGAATTTTCAATGCAAGAGATGTTCAGAGGTGGTTTGCCATTGTCTGCCTCTGCGTAGCTACCCTGGATTTCCATAGGGGTCTCCCATCCAAATACTGACCAGGGCAGACCTGACTTAGCTTCTGGGATCTGACAAGATTGGGCTAGGCTGGGCTATCTAGGCACCTGCATCTATAGCTTTATTGATCCAAAGGAGGAAGCACAAAATCGGGGGCCACACATGAATATAGTTCGGTGGTTGAAACTCCAAAATGGCAAGAACTTTTTAAATGGGCTGCTAACCTAGACATTTCTCTATCAAGCAACTAAAGTATGGAAAAATACTGGTCCCGCTCTTGCCTGTTATCACAAGGCTAAAAAAGAACAGTTACTTTGAAGGGCTTTTTGGTATTATTTATTGCAATGATTCTTTAAAATTGTGATTTAAAAAAAAATTCAGAAATGACATATGAAAGTATATGCCATATTATACTGTACCTATGAGACACACTGGCAAATGGTAAACAGCTCTGAAGGAACTGATACAAGCATGAAGAGTTTATAATACCAGAGGCCTTGTTCCACGGCTCACTTTGAACTTCTGACTTCATTACTCTCACATTTCCTGATTTTATGATTTCTGCCCAGCTGAAGTTTACTACCACAATGTTGTTATTTTACAGGTGCTAATATTATCATGTACTTTGTATTGTGGGGAATTGTGTGTGTACCGCTATTTTGAATTTCTAATTGTTTTATCTTTGATTTATAAGCCACCTTGAGAGTTTTATGCAGAAAAGTGGGACAGGAATTATCTAAATAAATGAAGCAGTACAGAAAAAATGAAATCCACAGAGACCAATGAAAACCATAGAATATCATCTCCGTTCATTCCTTCATAGTCTATCATAAGTTCCATAATATGAAAAAGTACCTAATTACTACAGTTGTTCATTACAAAATATTCCTGAGAGCACAACTAGACAATATGGTATCCCTGGGGACAACCTAGGGACACCACAGCCTTTTTACTTCAAGATTCCTGTTTCTTTAAAAATGCTGTGGGCATGACTCTGCTCAGGACCATGACATGGGGGGAGGAAGGGCTCCTGCCCCCATGTGCCATTTTTCAAGAGCCCAAATGTCCCAGTGACTTGGGTTCTTAAAAGACAGTGTGGGGAGTGGTAGAAGCCCCTCCTCTACCATGTCATGGTCCGGAACAGGATCAGGCCTTGCGGCAGAAATCCTGAGGTGAAATGGCTACAATACCCCTGTGTTGTCGCTAGGGAAACCATACTGTCTAGTTGTGCCCTAACTGGCTGTCACATTGAGAATGCAACAGAAAAAGATGTGCTCTTCCTCACAGTAGAACTCACTGCTCATACAGAGGTAGGGTTTCTTTAATTAATCTGTGGGAAGGGAGTGCTTCTTCAAAGCACAACTCCAAGGCTTTTCTTTTCTCCCTCAGGCCCTGTAAATCTATACTAGAGAAGTTTAGCACTAGCAACTATCAACTATCTGAGAAGAATCCACAACAGATTGTATATATTATTCTTGACTCTGCGAGAAAGGCTAACTATAAATCACACAAGTACATACATATAACAGAGAGATCATACAAACAGCCAAAAGCCAAAACAGAACAAGTGCAGAGAAGTGAGTTAGGCAACAAGAGACATCCCAAAATACTTACTCAAGGACAAATGAATTCTTATCTGCCAGCTGGAGGGCAGAATGTAACACAGTAAGCAAACCCTGCTTTAAAAAACAGGTGGAGTTGCCCAAAATAAACAAATTGGCCACCTTTCCTGATAAGGCTGGACTTTGGCAGCACACAAGACCCAAAATATTCTTTTGTTGAACTCCTTGATCGGTTGGCACTTATACAGAGAAACAAGAAAAAAAAATCTGGCATTATGAGACAGGGAATGCCAATGAAAAAAACAGTGATCAAGAGCAAAGAAAGGCTTTTGGACAGCAACTATCAGGCTCATTTCTTTCTTCTAGTAAGCTTATGCTTTAAAAGTATGCTTTAAAAGAAACTCAAACATGTCCACTGTTTACTCTCATTATGTCAACCAATCTTTGTTTTTAAGCCACTGGTTATTTCAGCTATTATGTTAAATAAAATGTTTGTGTGTGTTTGTGTGAGTGTATGTGCATGTACATATGTAACAAAATATCCCTTAAATATGCCAAACACGCTAAAAGGCTAATATACTCAGGGTTTTAAAAAAATCCAATGCAAAACTGCATTAAATTAGTCTAAATACAGTTTGCAAGATCCTCAGTATGAAGTATGGCTAGAACCCATGAGAGTTTTTCTGCAGATGGATGTCCTGGAGGGAGGGGAGTGAGTCCGTGGAAACAGTCCAATGGATCCAAACCAATGTACACAAAAATATTAAGAATTATAGCCCCCTTATATTGATGCAGTGAAAGAAACAGAAAATATGAAGCCATGTGTATCCGGGCTTTTTTAAAAAAGAGAACATTTGAAGGTATCCTGGGCTTAGAAGCATCACTTGTGCTGACAAGTCCTAACCAGAAGTAAAACTCAGAACAGGAAAACTCCTGAAAAGATCCGCCTCAGCTGTCAACCAGCCCTGCATATATGCAGCAACCTTTTTATTACCTTTTGGCCAAGCTGTTGGTTCTCCTTTTGCAGCTCCACAAACTTAAGGTTATTCTCTTCGGTGCTAACAGATGCATCCCGGAGCTCTTGGATGATATTTTGCAAGCTCTGGTTGTCCTTTTCAAGCTTCAAGATACGACTTGATGCACATTCATTCAATTCGTATACAAAAGATTTCCTTGCTGTTGAAATACAACATTCAGAATAACCAGTTGTTGCATGATCACAAATTCTGATACACTTCAAGGGTTATAGCTTATTTCTCCATCCTATGCATATCAGCTGATTGTAGGTAACCACACTCCCCTTTAAAACAAGATGGAGGAACCCCATTCCTTCATACAGTTGCTTCACTGCCTGTTCATACTCAGCTGTTATTTCCCCTTCCAATTTTCCACCACAAGTGAAAGCAACAACATATGAAGTCAAACCAGAGTAAAAGGAGGAAATAAGTCATCCTAGTGACCTGTGACCCTGATTAGCGAATTGGGAACAGGACTTGCCCCACCCAACCTTACAGCTCCTCCTCTCCTTAGATCAGAGCAGTTCTCCAGTGCAGACAAAAACCACTGTTAAGGACAACCATCTGACCCCACAACTCTAAATGGTTTTCAGATCCTAGGTTAGGGGACTTAACATCAGAGCTGGCAAACCTTTCAGGAGGGCAGGAAAAACAGGTTCTCCAGAATGATTCCTGATTTGCTGGCTGTGGCTATAGGGAGTGTTACATCTCTGCTAGCCTAGTGGGTCATAGAGTATCTGACGACCGGAGCTTTGACTCTTGAAAGCTTTTAGCCAAGTGCTACTGGACTTGAATCTAGCTCTTCTACTGCAAACCAACATGGCTACCTTCTTTAACTACCATCACAGAAATTCAGTGAGGCACCTGAGGATCCAAAGTGGGCTCCCTCCATCATTTACAGTGCAAACCTAAACAGACGGTACACCCTTCTAAGGGGAAACTTGGATTAGAATTGCATGTAGACAATTACCTACAGAGGCAGAGTTGTGTGTATGTTTTTAAGCTATTATTCAATGGAGGTCCATAATTCAAAAAACTGCAGCCGTTAATTAAAAAAATCACTGTTTATGCCAGCAATGAGATGCGTCACTGCAAATTGTTGGAAGATCTGGCAAGTCACTGCAAGATAAGCTTCCAATAAATTTTAATAGATGGTTGCTATTTTATGCAGGCATGGGCCCACCATGTGTTTGGGGGCTGGAGATCGAAATTGCACCCCAGTCCCTGGTTGGTAAAAGTAACAAGCAATTAAAACAACCTGACCTTTCCTATTCGTTAACTGATAGTACCCTAAACCTGCTGCCTGAGGTAAGCTGCCTTAACCAGCCTATTTACAGGATTACCCTGATTTTAACAGTTTGAAAGGAGAAAGAACAGAGATGCATCTGAGAACAAACCCTACACACAAATGGGCCTGTGAATGTGAAAGATTTCGTACTAATTGCAGGAACTTCTTTCAGTCTGTGCTCTGAAACCAGCACTATGAAGCCAATGGGCCCTTCCAGTCACAGAGAGCATATCCTTGCTAGCAGCAAGACATTGTTGGAGGCATCCATCACTGATATGAGGGGGGGACACTGAAGATTAATGCAGAGAATTCTTTCAGTTCCTCTGAAATATCCTTCTCCCTGCTTCCACAGCCCCTTTACATATTGATCTAACTGTTTGACTGGTTTTGTGCTTTCAAAAGTATTTAAATAAATGTTAAGTGCTAGTGCGCTTGCCAGAGCAGGTTCTCTTTTTATGTCCCTCATTTGGGCAGGATTTTCATCTTTTTAAAGGAAGACTTGTCTTTTAGAGCTTCCTTGACTTCACTGGTTAATGACACTGGCATCTTCTTAGACCGGTTTGCCCCTTTTCTAGCTTATCAGGAAGCCAAAACAAAACCATGAAAAAATTACTAAGAATTTTCTATAAATATATTAATTAAACGTGCAACATCAATCAACAGTTTACTTTCTAATTGTAATGCATCTTGTAAGAAATTGGTGATGAAAATTTTCCTGTTGTTTGATGTTGCATGTTTAATCAATATATTTATAGAAAATTCTTAGCAATTTTTTCACGGGTTCATTTTGGCTTTCTGATCTTTCTGTGATTCTCTTGCTTTGTTTACCTTTTCTAACTTGTGGCACACATTTTATCAAAATTTCTATAATGGGAATTTTAAGTCATTTCCAAGAATCTGGAAGAGCTATCCCTCATGACTCTCCCTTTTGACATCCTGTTAACCAATCCCTCCTTTTCAGAAATTTCCCTCTTTTTACATTAAATATGACATCCATGGCAACATTTCAGTTACATATATATTGAATATGACAGTATTGTAATCCCAGAATTTGATCTCACTGTGGTTCACAAAGGAATGTTTCCTCCATGAGTGTAGAAAACATACACAGCCATGTATACCACCATGCATGTACATGTGAAGAATGCTCATATATTTACCATGTGTACATGCACTGTTAAACCAATGCATGTACACATGGTAAGAGAGACACATGAGTACCTTATAAGAACTCTAGGCACAAAAACTCTGGGACCTCGCAACTTGTTAGTGATACTGAGCAAGGGGCTACAGCTGGAAGCAAACATGAGCACAATCCTGAAATACGGCTGGCACTGGAGGGTCTTGCAAAGCCTTTTAAAAGTGGAGAGTCCCAAAGTCTCCATGAAAGCATGGAAGTTCTCACTTTTTGGGTACAGCCCATTATGATATTCATACTTCCCCTATGCACTTCTGGTTGGGAATATCAACCTTTAAGTAATCTTCCGGAAGACAGGGAGCAATGTTTAAAGAGAGGCAAACCATTCCACGTCTCTTACTGTCTGACAGATCTGTGCTCTTTGACAGCTGCTCCAGTTCCCTGCCCAGATGGACAGACTCATTCATGCTCTGCTTCTGTGCAATCTCCAACACCATATTCTCTTCCAGCAGCTCTTCAATTCTTTTTTTGTCCGTATCCCTGTCCTAATGGAGATGACACACAGAAACACACACCCCTAGTTTATTATTAACTTATGATTCCAGCCTGCACACTTAACATTTACGAAGAGTAGTACTATGTACTAAGCTAATGATGGCCAGTTCCTTAAACCTGATGCTTGCAGGGAGCTGTGGGTTCTTCTGCCAAATGGTTCACAGCAGGGGTCTTTTGGGGGGGGAGCACACCGGAGCGCAGCTCCCAGGAGCACAGGAGTCAAGCCCCGCCCCCAGCCGGCGTCCCGGAGAGTCTTTCAGGCAGCTGAATGTCAGTTTCAGCTCCATTATATCCTATGGGCCATTGAAGTCAATGGTGAAAACATAGGGTATATTCTGGGGGCTGGAGGGGAGGGGGTTTGATGGAGAGGCCCCAAACTCACAGGGTAGCTGAAGGAGCCTCTCCCCAAGATACCCACCAAGTTTTAAGAACATTGGACCCCGGGGTCCAATTCTATGGGCCTTCAAACAGGTTGCCCCTATTCCCTCCATTGTTCTTTATGGTGGGAAAAAAACTTACTTTTTCCCCACCATAGAGAACAATGGAGGGAATAGGGGCAACCTGTTTGGGGGCCCATAGAATTGGACCTCCTAGTCCAATGTTCTTAAAACTTGGTGGGTATCTTGGGGAGAGGCTCCATCAGCTACTTTGTGAGTTTGGAGCCTCTCCCTCAAACCCTCCCTTCCAGCCCCCAGAATATACCCTATGTTTTCACCATTGACTTCAATGGCCCATAAGATATAATGGGGCCGAATTGCCACCGAATTGCTTTCATTCCCTCCTTTCCTTCTCTCTTTTTCCTCTTTCCCTCCTTCTTCTCTTCTCTCTTTCTTTCTTTCCCACCTTCTTCTCTTCTCTTTTTTCCTCCTTTCCCTGTTTCCCTCCTTCTTCCCTCTCTTTCTTTCCCTCCCCTTTCCTTCTCTTTCTTTCCCTCTTTCTTTCCTTCTTTCCTTCTCTCTACTCTCTCTTTCCTTCCCTCTTTCCTCCTTCTGTGGCCCAACTCTCATAAGGAGGAGTTTAAACTTTAAACCCCTTCTCTCTTAGCTCCCCCACCCAGACCAGCTGGGGAAGGGAAGGGGAGGCTTTTGAAGATGCCTCCTCCCCTTTTGCTTCCCCTTCTGACATCACTTCTGGTGATGTCAGGGGGTGTGGCATATGCTAATAGCCTAATAGCTCATTAGCATACCATATGCTAATGAGCTCCTGCAGCTGTTTTTCTGCGAAAAGACCCCTGGTTCACAGTATCAACCATCTCCTTGTTCATGACCTTACAGTCCTTCAGAAGCTTGGTGGGGAACATCTGGCCCTTCAGGGCTGACCAACCTGGCAAACACCTTTACTACTGTGGAATAAGGGTCACCAAGACTGCAGAGGCTCTGGGTAAGTGGTTATTTCCAAATGCAAAAAGTTCTGCCACAGCATCTGACTCCCAGTATGGCGCAAGAAAGGGTGAAAGAAAACTAAGGGTGGAAAACTAAAAGCAAAGGCTGGAGATGGGCTACCAACCACTAGTTGGCCATGAATGGCAGCATTTGTCTAGGCCTAGATAACAACTATGGTGCCTTCAAATTCCTGTGGCAACAAGGGCAAAATATTGTTACCGTCACCAATTTCATAGCGCTTTGTGTCTGAACCAGAGTTCTCAAAGGGATATAAAGGATTGCAGCAAATCTTCAAAGGATTGCATCAAAGCTCTCTTGGCCACGCAAGTATTAAACTACCTGAAATTCCAACCCCTTCTCATGCAGCATGTTTATATGCTAAACCTGCCATAACATGCCCAGCATTGTAATTCACATCTAATTCTCTGAAGTCTTAATAAAACATAATCAATACAGAAGTCACACACAGTTTTAAGAATAATAATCACCAAAGGGCATCACTGCTCATTTTGTCATAGCAGGGACATGGATTCTAGCTTTGGTTTTTATTATAGAACTAGTGTCACTTGTTTTCCCAATAAATAAATTTATTAATTTTTAAAATTTATTCACTTTACTTATATCTTGCCTTTCTCCCCAATGGAGACACAGTGTAGCTTACATCATTCTCCTCTCCTCTGTTCTATCCTCACGACAACTTTGGGAGGTAGGTAGGGCTGAGAGAGTATGACTGAGACCAAAGGTCATGCAGCACAGCTTCCATGGCACAGTGGGGATTCAACCCTGGGTCTCCCAGATCCTAGTCCAACACTTTAAGCATGAGACCTGGTCACATCCACATGTTTTTATATACTAGGAAAACAAATGACACTAAAAGAACATGCAGCCAACCTGGCCAAGTTGAACCATGTTTTTGTAACCTCTCGGTTGTACTACTGTAATGCAGTCTGAGTTAGGAGGCCAATGAAGACGACCCAGAAATTACAGCTGGTTCTGAATATGGCAGCACACCTGTTGTGAGGGGCTGGCCATCAGAACACATCCTGCCAATTGCAACACAGCTTCATCAGATGCCAGTTTATTTCCAAGTTCAATTGACCTTTAAGGACCTTCATGGCATAGGAGACACATATTAAAGGACTATTTTCCCTTGCGTGTCCCCATACGGCCACTATCACCTTCAGACTGCCACCTTCAGGTTATTCCATCGTTAAGCCTAGCCTGGCTGGTATCAACAAGGGGCTGTGCTTTATGAAATGGGCTCCTCAATGAGGTGAAGAGGCACCATCCTTGGAAACTTTTAGGAGGCTCTGCAAGTCTGTTATATGCAACAGAGCTTTTGATGGACAGTAACTTTCAGGCATTTTATTGCACATTATTAGGTGTTACTAGGTTTTCTTTGGTCGGGGGCAGGATTTGGGTTTTTATTAATTAATTAAATTTTTATTAATTTTTTAATTGTGTATTGTAAGTTGCCTTGAGTAAGGGGGAAAGGCCAGATATAAATGTTGGATAAATAAAAAATCAAGGGACTGCTTGAACTTTGTGCAGAGAAGGAACATGAACAGGAGACAGAGACCACACCATCTCTACAGGCATATGCTTTGCCCAGTACCAGAACTTCAAACCGGAAGCATACACTGTATGCTGAACCATACTGTTTAGAAAGCGAGGAATTTTATCTACATGTTGTGCAAGTAAAAAGAAAAAGAAATGCTCTCCAGCAAGACAATATACAATCAGGAACATCAGAGTTAAAAAAAAAAAATTAAAGAAATCTTAGCCAGAGCGCGCATCTTTCACCCAGTACACCACCATGAGATATATGGAATTTGAACACCATTTTTTTTCCTTTTTATGCCCAGGCACATTGGGTTGACCACTAATGTCAACTGGCTCTTCGTATTTTCATATTTCTCAATCTGTTTCTAAAACAGTTTACCTTCTACAGGAATAGAGTCAGCTGAACAACAAAATCAGTTTAAAATAAGAAAATCCCATTGATAATTAAGGACATCACATTGTACCAGTTCTATGTCATGAAGTTTGGATTTCAGCTGTAGGTTTTCCTTTTCAACTTCGTGCAGTTTGTCACCACGAGCTCTTGCCATCATCAACTGCTCTTCTAGCATTGTCTTAGTTTCAATTAATATGATGTTGTCTTCTCTAAGCTCCTGCAAATTTACAAATGCACATAGTTGAGTTTCCTTAACATTTTCAAAATCAGGAACTTTAATGTGACAGTAACAGAAATACAAGGCATTTTAATAACAGATGTCTGGCTTTGTATGATCACAAATGCCATGCCTTTCTCAAAGTAGAAACTATATACAGAAAGTATACATAGCAGGGAATCGACTCAGATTTGCGAAATCTTTGAAGTAGACAGCGGAAGTTAATGTTCTCTGCATGTTCCACAAGAATGAAACCTCCCATCCTTGGCTCTTGCCTATGAGCTGAATGAAATCAAAGCAGCTGCAACAACACGGCAACAAATACACATCACACATGTAGGGTTTGCCCAAAAGACCCTTCTTCGTTTCAAGTGCTCTTGGGAGAGCAAAGCTGGGGAGGGGAAAGATGTTTTGCAGGACAAGAGGAGCAGCCATATGCAGAACCAAAATCCCCACCCCCACCCCTGTCCCAGACTAGTGTTTTTAATGTCAACTGGGTACCAAAACACTGAAGCGGGGGCAATACATATACAACAAAGCCAGTTTTGTGCATGGATCTTAGCTGAGGGTAGGGATCCTGCAGGGACTGGGGCAGGAAAATGTGGAGAAAGATGTCATCTGGAAGCACAGTTGTTGCTGTGCTGCTCTGCTACCTACAGCAACACTGGGGCTTCTATAGGAAAGAGCTGCCATGAGGAAAAGGCCGATACACACATCAATGCTCCAGCTGAACTGTGGGCAACTTCACAGGTTCCGATATATTGATGGAAATCGGTGGTGGCAAAATTGCCAGATAGCAACTGGTCTGATAGAGTGTAGGGTGGAAGAAATAAAGCCCTCTGTCCATGGATTGGCTCGCTCTGTTAAACTCTCACAACCAAATAAAAGTTCTGCTGAAGGTGGCCTGTCTCATATCATTAAAGGTATTTTTCCCCCCTTAAAGCAAAATTTAATTGAAATAACTACTCCACACTAACTCTGAAGCTGTAAGGGAAGGGGGGGGATTCCCAACAGCATGACCTCAAGGGACACTTGGTTGCAAATCATCTTTGTGTTAGACAAGCAACATAACAAACAATGTGGGCATGGAAGATTTATTCTCTCACTTAATTAACAAAAAAAGCCATTAATCAACCACTCCTTTTGTAACTAACTAAAAAGGCTTGTGGTACACCTTTTACAGCTGGGGGATGGGGGTGATAAGAGTCATAAAGCTTTTCATCTTTAAATTCAGTCAAAAGAACATTGCACTTTAGTGTTGAACTATATATATATTTTTTTAAGCTAGGCATCTGGGTTCATTTTGATTTCGCCCCATCCTCATTCTGCTCTGGGAATGTTGACATGTTTGGAAAAGGGGACTTGGACAAAAGCTCCCAAGTTTCCAAAAGAATCTGGTCTCCCAGAGCAGCACAATGCTCAATGGAGAGGAACGTTTTAGAAGATTTACACTGGCTGATGTTGCCTCTTAAGAGAAAATGCATTAAGAAAGCCCTGTTGTGTATTACTAGATATAAATACACTGGGATTATACAGTAGGCCAATCTACACGCACACCTTATCATCCCATGAAAGTTGGTCAAATTAAAAACAATACTCAGTTTTTTCAATCAAGCAACTATTGCATGTGGGAATGCTCATGTTTTGCATCGTGCGGTGGCTCAGCAGTTAAGATGCTGAGCTGCAGACTGGAAAGTCGGTAGTTCAGCAGTTCGATACCCTATAGCTGCCTGACAGAGTGAGCTCCCATCTCTGGCCCCAGCCCCTGCCAACCTAGCAGTTCGAAAGGAAGAAACTGCAAGTAGATAAATAGCTACTGCTTTGGTGGGAAGGTAACAGCATTCCGTGCGCCTCGGCATTTAGTCATGCCAGCCACATGACCATGGAAACGTCTTCGGACAGTGCTGGCTCTTCAGCTTGGAAACAGAGATGAGCACAGCCCCCTAGAGTCAGATTCAACTGGCTTTCGAGCAAGGGAAACTTTTACCTACTATTCTGAGACAAATTTGCTCTACGGTGCTCATTCTGCACTGGGGAGTGGGGGCCACTTATTACTGTAAGACAAGACAAGCTCCTTGTAATTCCCAAAATTGTTAAGAAAATTAATAAAAATCAAGTTTCTATCCTTTGTAGTTACGAAAACGTATAAATGAGTAAAAGCAGAGCTTGCACATTCATATAGTTTATGGGTGGAAACATAAGCTTGTTTTACGGGACTAACTGAGACTGAGATTGATGTAACCCACCCTGAGCCTGCTTGTGGGGAGGGCGGGAAATAAATTCAATAAAATAAAAAAATTAAAAAAACAATTTTCTACATATTTCAGACAACACCGCCTAGAAGTTTCCATGCAAGTGTTGCTACTTTCACTCTGGTTTTCCAATCCAGTTTGGTATTACAGTTTGGTGTAGTAGTTAAGTGTGTGGACTCTAATCTGGGAGAACCAGGTTTGATTCCCCACTCCTCCACTTGCAGCTGGATGACCTTGGGTAAGCCATAGTTCTGTCAGAGCTATCCTTGAAAGGGCAGTTCTTGAGAGAGCTCTCTCAGCCCCACCTCCCTCACAGGGTGTCTATTGTGGGGAGGGGAAGGGAAAGGAGTTTGTAAGCCGCTCCGAGTGAATGGTGGGGTATAAATCCAATCTCTTCTTCTTCTTCTTAAATTTAACCTCTGAATTTTTATATGTCATTTGAATTTGACAGTGTTATTGTCATGACTTTTATGTAATTTTATAATCCACCCTGAGCCCACTTGCACGGAGGTTGGGATATAAAACAAACAAACAAACAAACATGTTCTTAAAAATTCTTCTGCATATTTCAAAACATGTTCCAAAAAATTCTCATGATTTGGACATTATACTCCTATTAATTCATCTTAAAATCCCATTAGTCTTTTTTTTTTTTGCATCTGCTGTTGATTCATGTTCAACTTGAACTGACCACACAACATGAGTCTTAAAGGAAATTTGCACGTTTATATGTCTACACATATATCCAGACACCCATTTCTATCTTTACTTTCAAAATGGCACGATAATGTGATTACAAAAATAGCTCGCTATTAGGCTTGCCAGGTCCCTGCTTGCAGCAGACAAATTCCCACAATTTTGGCTGCCACTCGCTGTTCAATGAGCAAAAACAGGGAAGTCAAACCAGAGGTGGGAGTGGGGAGTGATCGTTATCTCTGTGTGATGATGACATTTCCAGTGCTACAAGGAAGTGCTGGGGCCTAGTATTCGCCCCAAAACTATATGGTTTCCATGGAGCCATGATGGAAGTGATGTGATTGCACAGCAACAGCCATCATTACCCCCCTGTGGCTAGTACCTGCCTGTTCCCATCTCCTGGCAACCCCATTCACACAAGGTCAGAGTGACACTTCAGGACATATTAGGACAAAGATGCCATAGAGAGACAAATGGCCCAGCCCTAGTAAAACCTCAACTTGCCTCCATCCGTGCTTTGTAGAAATCCACATCATGCAGTTTCTCTTTACACCGAACCAGCTCCATTTCAAGCCGCTCAACTCTGTTCGATTTTTCTCTTAAGGAATCCAGTTCATCTCTGTAGGCCCGAGCAGAACGGGCATCTGCCATGAGGTTAATGTTCTGAGTAAAATAAAACAGCACAGCAAAATTTTTAACATGCTCCACTGATGAAGGGCATTCACAGAGGGGAACAAGGGCATGGATGAGAACCAATCCTGTTACAAAATGGGGAGACACACACCAACGAGGCAGAAAAATAATTGTTGGGTTGAACAACCATTCAGCTTTGGAGAAGGATTTTCTATCCAGGAATCAGTGCTAAATGTGTGACAAGCGCTGCCACACCGCTGAGTTAATTATGCTGCCAACAGCCGCTTAACAACAACAGAGGAGAAACACACTCAAGACACCTCTGGTCAGATTTTGGAGCTCCAGTCGACAAGGACTGACAGATTCAAGGCCCTCAATTAATGTGTGGCTAGTGTAGGGGAGGGGCTATGGGGGACAAAGCAAATGCATACTTTGCATGAACAAAGCCCAAGGTTTAATCCCTGAAGTCTTCATTCAAAAGGCTCTCAGTGTTGTATCAAGCAACTGAATACAATTTAGATTCCAAAAAAGGTTTATTGTAAATCTTTAACAAGCACAACGTTTGTATCATTCAGTAAGGCAGCCTGGGCCCAGGCAAGAACTCTACCCTTCTTCTTCCTATCCTACAATGCTACATCTCCCAAGCAGGCTCTGTTGTTAATAGCCACTGCTATATCTAACTCCGCCTCTCTCAGGTAGCAAGGGCTGGCAAAGATCTGTGTCTGCCTCAGACACTGGAGAGCCACTGCCATTTACATTAGATAGTACTGAGTTAGAGGGACCAATAGCCTAAATTCTATATAAAGGGTTTTCCTATGTTCAGGATAGAGAAAAATAAAAGAACTAAATCCATGAAGTTTGTAGGTGGAGTTGGTTTGATTCTTAAAAGGTACTGTGCTTTTTTATTTCTTAATAGTCTAAGCAGATTTTCCATTCCATTTCTTCAATGACAGGACACCTTTGAATTCCTGGGAACAATACAAAAAGGAAACAAAGTATGGTTTGAGGTGGTTATACATTTGATCAATTAATGGCTTGTGGGAAATGGAATACTTTCTCCTCCCTTCCTGGTACCTAGAATAATATGGGTGTGAAGAAATGTATTTTTTCTTTGGAGGTTTGAAATGAGCAAAACCTTCACTCTGAGTTTTAGAAGTTTTTTCCCCTCGCTGGGCAGAGAATAGGGCAGAAGAAGGGAAGTCAGTTCAATTGGTTTCCAGACTTACCTCAGCCCAGCTTCACACAAATACTAATAAGTCTAGACAATGGGATGGTCAAGCTCCCCTCCCCCTGCCCTTCAAGCAGAGAACAGAGATTTGGACGTGTTAAACACTAGAGAGACTTCAGGAAGGAAATTCTGGAGACTTCAGGAAAAGCTTCTCTGACCTGGCCTGACCTGGTCAGCAGGTGGGGAAAGAGAGGTGATAAAACTCCTGGAAGCAAGAAGGAAGGGATCTTTTGGTGCTGAGTCCATCAGAGCAGACAGAACTCTTAACTGAAGTCTGGAGGAGGCAGAAAGCTTCAAGGTAGAAGCAATTCTGTAGAGATCTGTAACTTCCTAAACTAAGGAGCCTCCCCTATATTTTAACATATGATAGGGCATGTATAGGGACAGAGGAACTGTGTTTTACCCATTTCTTTTGAACCCCTTGCTCAGTCTGGTGCTGTGATAAAAGTATGCTTGTTAACATTTTCTCTTTAATAAGTACTTTATAACTTTTGATGCTGGTAGTGGTTGTCTGGACCACATAAACCTCCACTGTCTTGGACACACTATTTTAAAAGGAGTGCCAGGGGGAAGGCAGGCAGTTGGCAAGTGGCTAGTCCTCCAGGGGCGCACACAACAGCAAATGGTCCCCATGGTGACAAGGCGCTGGTCAGCAGGAGACAAAGAGGTAAGGCCTCAGAACTTGGAAGGGAAGCTGGGAGTCCTGACCCTCCCAGAGGGCTCCTACAAAGATCAGGTGTTGGTGAAGGGTTACTGGAGAGAGAGAGAGAGAGAGAAACCTCTCCAGGTGTTGGGAAAACCTTGAAGGGCAGGGTGGAGCAGGGCCTGGAGACCAGAGCAGGCCTGTTCTGCCACAGTGGGAAAGGGCCTCTTAAATGGATCTCAAGAAGTGATATCCGAACATACTTCAGAGTAAGGATGCCAGATTCATGCCCATGATCCTGAGAAGCTGTTGGGGGTGGAGCCTGGGAAGAGCTGATACTGTGACATCACTCTGGAACCCCATGCAGTGCTCTAGGAATCCCCCTGCTTTCTGTACCTACAGCACTGTGTGTGCGCAGAGCAGTGACATCACTTCAGAGTGATCACATCTAGTGATGTCACAGTGTGAGCAACAACATTCTCCCCCATTTTTCTCCCTCTGCTCAACAGATTGAGGTCAGGTGTTCATGCACTACCGGTGAACAACCAACAACCCTGCTTTAAGAATAATAAATGATGTTTGTTAGTTCTGTTCTTAGCTATTTCTGCAGCAGCACTAAAACCCCTAAGTAAAGCTGAAAAATTCTTAACAATTGAATAAAACTTTTAGATAACACTATGTCAACATATCTTTATGCTATTCAGAATGTTTGTAAGTTTCCAATGAGCTAGAATGTCATAATTTAGGCATCTTAAAATGACCGGCATCTGTTGGTACGCAAGCATCTGAGTCACACAAAACTCTTCAGCAGATTTTATCAGTCCCCTCCCCCCCGATTAACCTAGAGGCTTGCACATCCACAAACAATAGAATTAGGAATAGAATCTAAAAGATTAAAAATATCTACCAAGATCTCACCTCCTGCTTTATTTTCTGAAGTTCGAGGACTAGCTGATCTACTTCATTTCTTGTGTCAACAAGCTGCTCTGATTTCTCTTCCCTGAGGATATCGTAAAGAAAGTTTGTTAGAAATGTTATGACACCACTAGTCCCTGAAGCCACTGTTGCTTCACAAGCATGATAGACAGATAACATATCTAGATCTCACTAGCTCATATCCTGCCACAAATTTTGTTAGTCTTTACGGTGCTACTGGACTCCTGCTTTTTTCTACTGTTACAGACAGACTAACAGGGCTACCCATCTTGATCTAGACCTACATGAGAAACACATCAGGACACTCATTTCCTTGTTGTTCATTTATCAAGATCAGCAGACGCCATGCGCCAACAAAAAAGGAGTTCGCTCCAACCTCGTAAAAAGTTATAACTTTCGTAACACACATTCCTTTCCACTGCATCCAGAGACACCAGAAGCATATGGGGAAAGCTGGCAAATCAAGTGCAAAGCAACAATAAACTTAAACCCAAAGGGTGGCAGAAAGCCTGGGGCAGTGGGAAGAGAATGAAGCTAAGAACGTATCAAGGCTGTCAAGAAAAGAGGCATGGCAAAAAAAGAGGACTGCCTCGGATGTTACACCTTCATGTTTCTTTTCTGAGAGTGCATGCTGGGAAACGGCTGGACAACACAGCGGGTAAAGACACACATCCTCACAACACATTAAATGTGTGCTGTTGCTGGTAAATGATGGTGCTGCAGGCAAGGGTGGTGTTCTTGTGAACAGTTCTGCACTGAGCAAAATGTGCCTTAGGGCAGAGCGACACGCAAACGGAGGAAAATCTCCCCTACCACTCTTCTACTGCAGACCTGCATTTGACTATTCATATTATCACATCACATCATATTATCACATCCCTTTTATTTCTCCCGTTACGTCTTTACTTCACTCTTTCTCAGGGAGAAGTACATGGCAAGACAATCCTACAGTTTTGCTCCTTTTCTAAAAAAAAGTACTCAGCTTTTTACCATATCTGAATGTAGGACCATTAGTTAGCATCAGTGTATGGGAACGAAAAGCTACATTTCATGAATGAACTACAGCATCAAAGGACATGAAGAAATACTAGTTCTCCAGCAGTACCACGGGTTTGATATCCATACTTACAGCTCCTGCCTGACCCTTCTTAGTTTAGCTTTTGTGTCTGCAAGCTCCACAGACAGATGTTGTTTGTCCTCGTTGGAGAGGCGGCTGACCGGGTTTGGGGGAGAGGCTGGGCTGGATGTTTTTAGTGGACTCGGAGGCCGTTGGGACTGCAGATAATCCCTCTCCTGAGTGAGATCTACAATTAGCTGGAAACAAACCAAGAAAAGCACCCAACCAAGTGGCATAAGTGAAGGATATTTCTCACTCACTGTTCCATTTGCAAACAGATCCTGAGTTGCTTTACAAACAACAAACATGCACAGAAGGTTTAGAGACATAAAGATTTAGTGACACAAGCATGTAAATCAAGTAACAAAAAGCTCAGTTATGACTGGAAGAACCTATAGTCTGTTATCTCATCGCTTATACTTTCATCAGATTTTGTCATAAATATTTATGTACTCCTATCAATGTAAATGAATTTTATAGAGTAACAATGAGAAGACAGGTCCCTGCTCCCCAAGGAGATTGAAGTCTAACATTTGGTACAGGAAAAGGAAGATTACTAGGGAAATATTCTTTCAAGGATTTATTCATTTAGATTTTTTGATGGGAAGTAAATAACCACAGAGCATAATCACTGCAAGCCTTCCTTTTGTTCTAGTATCTGGAGCCAGTCATCCATCTCTAAAAGAAGAAGGTCTGTGGCTCAGATCATGGTGGAGGCAACTTTTGACCACTGGCCAAAGACTCATTTAGACTGAGAAGAAAAAAAGCATGGTTGGCAGGAGTTAGTGAAGTGCATGTGAGAGATCCTCCCCTACACATTGCCCCAACAGAAATTGCAGCTTTGAGTCCCCATTTGGGAAGAAAATTTAAAGTAACAAATAAATGATCCACTGGAGGAAAAACCTGATCTCTTATGAGTGCAAATGCCTGACAAAGGGATGGGTGGTGGGGTAAGGGGCACTGAAATCCCCCCTTCTCACAAAACCCCCTCTTCTCATAAAATCATAGAGTTGGAGGGGACCTCCAGGGTCATCTAGTCCAACCCGCTGCCTGATGCAGGAAATTCACCAATCCCTCCCACCCCCAGTGACCCCTGCTCTATACCCAGAAGAGGAAGAAAAACCCTCCAGGATCCCTGGCCAAACTGGCCTGGAGAAAAATTGCTTCCTGACCCAAAGCGTCAATCAGCAGTTCCCTGGGTGTGTAAGGAAGGGCCACAAGAACTAAGCACTGATGCAACCTTTCCTGCCCTCCCTTCTCATGATCTGCCTAAGTTCACACAATCAGCATTGCTGTCAGATGGCCATCTAGCCTCTGTTTGAAAACCTCCAAAGGAGTGTCCACTACCTCCTGAGGAAGCCTGTTCCACTGAAGAACCACTCTGTCAGGAAGTTCTTCCTAATGTTTAGCTGAAAACTCTTCTGATTTAATTTCAACCCAATGGTTCTGGTCTGACCTTCTGGGGCAACAGAAAACATCTCCACACCATCCTCTCATGACAGCCCTTCAAGTACTTGAAGATGGTTATCATATCACTTCTCATCTTATCATATCACTCTCCCTAGTTTTTTTTCTCCCAGCTGGGAATCCTTCTAGTATCAAAGTACTGGTGGGGGCTCACTGGGGGAGAACACTGCAGAAGGTTTCAGATTTAATCTTTGGCATCTCCAGCTAAAAAAATCAGGTGGTAGGTGATGTGAAAGACCTCTACCTGAGACCCTGGAGATCTGTATTACAGTAGACATTAGTGACCTAGATAGACTGGAAGAAAAACAACTGTCTTCAGTTCTGCATTTGAAATAAGATGAACTGAGAAGAAAAGGGAAGATTTTTCTGGGTTCTGAAGTCAAAACCAAAGAATCTTGGAACCTCATGAGTGCAGACAGCTAACAGAGGTGCATGAATGAGCAACGAAGTAAAGCATAATACAGGCGGAGGTGGGTCTGGAATGGACTGTTAGAGACCACAGATGGAAGATATTTTGAAATGTGCATCCGTGTGAAAAAGATCCTCGAATGCAATAAACTAGTATAAACTAAATGTTAGTTTAACATCTAATCTGCTAAGTACAGGAAGATCTTCCACCTACAGTCAGAAATGGTACAGTCTAGAATTTTGTCAAAATTAGTTTATTGCCTGATCCTGCACAATGTCTAAAATACAACTTACTAATTTTGTATTTTAAAAAACATCTATATTCTGCCTTTCTGCATAGCTCAAGGTGGCTTCTAATACAGAACTAAAACATCAAATCCCAATTATTCCCCTCAACGTAATAAAGTCTAAAAATGTAATAAAATAAGTTATATTTTAGTACCTGTGCCACAGTTTTTATTAGGAAGCCATGCATAATGTCATGTAGAACCACTGTCCATGAATGTTCAATATTAAGATGGGGGGAGGGGGGAAATGAAGCCCTAATACTCATGTAGCCCTTGCCAAGCCATATTAGATACAGAAAATCATTATGGGGCAAAGAACAGGAAAAGTCATGATGCTCTTTAGAAATAAACTATATTATAAGAAAACCAAATTAAGCAACATTATACATACCTCAGTGCATTCATCCCTCTCATCAATCAACCTCTTAAGGTGGAAAACCATATTTCTGGAGAGAGATTCTAGCTCTTCTGGTGCCATATCTGGCAGTTCTAGCCATTGCAAGTCAAATACATTCTCCTGATTATGTGTCACCTGAAATTAAGAACAACAACAAAAAAACCCCTAGAAGTATAAACAGTTTTCATTTTCTGGTGGTCATTTTTCAGACGTTACTTGGGAATGACAAATAAGCTTTCCTTTTTTGGCTGTGCATTGACTTTGTTTGAAATGGAGTTCTGCAATTTTCTTTAGTGCTTCCCACTTCTATAGCCCATCAGCTGATAGAGATGTCTCACCAAGTTTAACAGGATTTACATCCTGGTAAATATCCTTAGGATTGTAGGTTAAATTGACTGCATAACAAGGAAATTACATTACTTAATTTAAGGATTCATACTATAGAGTACTTTGCTCATCCATCTTCCTTTACTAGGCAATTTTAGCTGAACTTGAAAAGTTATCTGTTGAAGGCTCTGTTTCTGTTTATTGTTACATGATACTTAGGATTAATGGGGGCCCTTCACAAAATGGCTGCTCAAAAAGTACATCACTGTGGGGTGTCATAATGACCTCACATAATATTAACAACACAATCTAAAACAATACACAGGGAGTACACTTAAACTGTATTAAAAGCAATTTTTATGACTGTTCTTGAGACCTGGTGCCACTTATTCTACCTCCTTCAGTCTTATTTATTTAAGAAGAGAAGAAGAAGAAGAAATTGGATTTATACCCCACCCTTCACTACCCAAAGGAGTCTCAGAGCGGCTTACAAACTCCTTTCCCTTTCATGGACAACTCAGACAGAACTATGGCTTTCCCAAGGTCATCCAGCAGCTGCAAGTGGAAGAGTGGGGAATCAAGCCCGGTTCTCCCAGATTAGAGTCCGCACACTTAACCACTACACCAAACTGGGGGGAGGATTTGGGAGCTTGTTATTTTATCTTTGGTTTTAGCTGGGGATGTTTTAACTAGTATTGTAAAGCTGCCTTGAACCAAGAGGAAAGGGGGGGGGAGATACACATGTTTTAATAATAAATAAAATCTGCAGCTGGCATGAAAGGAAAACCCAGACGTTATTGGGAACTGATTTAGGAATAGCTGGAAACTACATTTTTCCAGCAATTCCTAGAGCAGTAAGGCATCACTTCCTTGGAAGTGACATCACACTGTCATGATAATAGGGCCACCCCATTCCACTGAGTGCCAGCCATGACTTGGCCACCCTACTGAAGTATGGCAGTACAGAGACCTGGTCTATGTGGTAGCAGCCGCTATTATGGATAAAGGAAGGGCTGGAGATCAGAGGACAAAAAGCTGGAATTTTTAAGTACAGTAAACATGGAGGCATCACAGATAACAGCCACTGCTTGACCTCCATTAATCTGATTAATCCCCTTTTGTAGCCAGTGGCCACCACTCCATTCTGTGGCCATGAGTTAATTATGCATTGTCTGTCCAGCTGCTGCATATTGTGTAAGGGGAGCTCTAGTTGTACTTTGTTTATATTTATATATCAGTGCCAACAAACAAGTTCCCAAGGTAGCTTGCCAGAAAATCAGGAAAACGCAATTCATGAAATCATGACCATAAAATTTTATTAAAACACCAGGAAAAAGCTGAAAGCAGCAAGAAAACAAAAAAATTGGGGAGGGGGTCTTCTTTGTGAACACTCATTTCTCCATTTCTGTTAAACACAGATGCAACTAGCAATTTCTGAATCCTGATTGCATTGTTTTATACCATACAATCTGCATGGAGTCTTGGTGAGAAAGGCAGGAGCCACATGCGGCTCTTTCCACATTTATTTATTTATTTATTTATTTATATTTCTTAACCACCCTTCACAGGGCTCAAGGCGGTTTATAACAACATAAATTGTAAAACCAATTAAAACTACAAAAATTCAATATTAAAACACTCAGCATAAATATTTAAACACTTTAAAAAAAGATGGCATATCCAGCATTCAGATTTTCATAGCGGGGAGGGGAGGGGAGGGTGCTGGGTAGATGTAAGAGAACCATCGCTGGCCTCAGCCAGAGGCCTGGCAGAACATCTCTGCCCTGCATGCCCTGTGGAACTTTAATAGATCAGGCAGGGCACGGATGTCATTCGGCAGAGAGTACCACCAGGCTGGGGTCAAGGCTGAAAAAGCTCCGACCCTAGTCGAGGCCAGATGGATATCTTTGGGGCTGGGAATCACCGGGGGATTTTTATCTGCTGATCTCAATGCCCTTCGGGGGATATATTGGGAGAGGTGGTCCTGAAGGTACGTAGGTCCGTGACCATTAAGGGCTTTAAAGGTAAGTACCAAAACCTTGAATCTGATTTGGTGCTCCACTGGCAAGCAGTGCAGCTCACACAGCACTGGATGGATATGTGCCCTTCGTGGAGTCCCCATAAGGACCCGCGCAGTTGCATTTTGTACCAGCTGGAACTTCCGGGTCAGTCTCAAGGGCAGCCCTACGTAAAGCGTGTTACAATAATCCAATCTGGAGGTGACCATTGCATGGATTACTGTGGCAAGGTCAGGGTGAGACAGGTAGGGGCCAGCTGCCTAATTTAAGAACGTAAGAGAAGCCAGTGTTGGATCAGAACAATGGCCCATCCAGTCCAACACTTTGTCACACAGTGGCCAAAAATAGCAGGTGCCCTCAGGAAGTCCAGCAGTGGGGCCAGGACACTAGACACTCTCCCAATGTTGCCCCCCCCCCGGGAGCACCAAGAATATAGTGCATCATTTGCTCCAGACTGAGAGTTCCTACCTTGTGGCTAATAGCCACTGATGGACCTCTGCTCCATATGTTTATCTTGGTGCAGTTGGAAAAATGCCCGCTGTACAACACTGGCAATCTGGGCCTCCATAGACAGAGCGGGGTCCAAGATCACCCCCAGGCTTCTGATGGTAGGTGCCAGTGTCAGAGGCACCCCATCAAGGGCTGGGAGTTGACTCTCTAATGTGCGGCTCCCGGAGGGCAGCTGGGGAAGTGAAGAGGAGGCATGCCTCCCCAATTGGTCTTCCCTTCCCCACCCAGTGTTCCCCTCCCTGGGTAGGCTTGAGGTGGGGGGGGGGCAGAGAAAGAGTAAAAATATAACATAAAATTTAAATGCATTCTTAAAGCCCCCCTCTTGGCCAGCTTGGAGAAGGCATTTGTCTCTTTAAATCCCTTCTCCAAGCCAAGCCAGCTGGTGTGGGGGCTGGGAGGATGCATTTAAAAGTTAAATTTGCTTTCTTTTCACCTCTCCCTCCCTCCCTCCCTCCATTTTCTTTCTTTCTTTCTTTCTTTCTTTCTTTCTTTCTTTCTTTCTTTCTTTCTTTCTTTCTTTCTTTCTTTCTCTCTCTCTCTCTCTCTCTCTCTCTCTCTCTCTCTCTCTGACAAATAAATACCATTAGCAAACAAATGAATATCATTGGACAAATAAATATCATTATCAATACCTGTTCTTACCCCTTTTATTTTTATTTTATTTATCTATGTGGCTCTTACATTAAGCAAGTTTGGCCACCCCTGCTGTAAAGGAAGCAAACATTTGTTTCAAACATCCCTCCCTTTGTAAATGCATAAAGACATAATTAATAAACCCACCACTAAACATTCCACAGGGGCATGAAAAAAAATATCTGAGGAGCTGATTAGCCTACCTCTTGAATGTGTGAAACAATTGCAGCCTGAGTGTCAATATCTAACTGCTTTATCCTTTCAATGAATTCTTCTTTTCTTTCACACTATGAGCAACAAGAAAAAAATGATCACCACAACTATAATTGAAGCATTTCCTCAAATTAAAGAATCCCGCCCTAAAATTTTACTTTATGAATGTTACATCAAAAATAACTCCTGAACATTGATACTAAGACCTAGAAGTCCAATGTCTCATCCTTAAGTGGCAGAAAATGGTATGGTAGACAGGCACAGAGTTTGAAAACTTTTCAGTCACAATGTTTCTGTATGGCCTTCTGCAAGTCATTCATTCTTTCTAGATGTTATGAATGAAAAACTATTGATTTAATGGAACGTAAGAACATAAGAGAAGCCAATGTTGGATCAGGCCAATGGCTCATCCAGTCCAACACTCTGTCACGCAGTGGCCAAAAATACCAGGTGCCATCAGGAGGTACAGCAGTGGAGCTGCAGTTTATTACATGGGTTTCATCACACAAGTTTTGTCCATGCCTCTGTCCACACAGAAAACAAAGTTGCACTTACCTGTAACTATTGTTCATCGAATATCTTCTGTGCAGGCACACATGGAGACTGCACATGAGCAGGCCTCCAGTTAAGTGTGCCAGAGCCAGAAACTTGTTCCCACCCAGGGACTACGTGCTCCTGCACAGCAGCACCCCCTACCCTCAGTACCTCTAGTGCCACCGAAGTCAGAGCATGCAATGGAGCACAAGTTTGGGTATGTGTGCCTGCACAGAAGATACTCAACGAACAGTAGTTACAGGTAAGTGCAACTTTGTTTTCATCATCAATCTTCTGCGCAGTCCCACATGGGGATTCTAGCAAGCTACACACCAGGTGGTGGGGCATGCTCTTCTTACTTGAACAACAAATGAAGAACTGCCTTGACCACTTCAGCCTCACATCTTGCCTGCAGATCCAAAGTGTACAAACATGATGTACAAACATGTCTGCCAACAACCAGTGGGCAGCTCTGCAGATCTCCGTCAAAGGCACTTCATCCAGGATAGCTGTGGAAGAAGCCACTGCCCTAGTGGAAGGAGCATGAATGTTCAATGGGCATGGTAATCTGGCCCTATTATAACACTCTCTAATGGTTCGGACAATCCATTGGGGCAGGGGCTCTGAGATGACTCTCTCCTACCTCTCTTAGGGCCACTAAAACAAACAAACAGGGTTCTATCCCTGCAAAACTCCAGGGTTCTCTTGAGGTAAAATAATAATGCCCTCCTAACATCTAAAGAATGCAATGAGTGCTCATTCTCAGAGCTTGGTGCAGGAAAAAATACGGGCAAAACAATATCTTGGGATAAATGGAACCTAGAAACTACCTTAGAAAGAAACCTAAAATGAGGGTGAAGGATTACCCTTTCAGGAAAGAACTTCAAAAATGGGAGATCTATCTGAAGAGCTGCTAGCTCACTCACCCTCCTGAGCTGAGGTAACAGCTGCTAAGGAACACATCTTCATAGAAAGTTCTGCCAAAGACTAGGTAGCAAAGAGTTCAAAAGGCTTGAGCATTAACTGTGCTAACACAAAAGACAGAGACCATTGGGGCACTAAGGGATCCCTGGTAGGGCAGAGATTACCTAACCCATTAAGAAACCTCTTAGACAAAAGATGGGAGAAAATTGATCCTCCCTCAATTCCTTTGAGATAGCAAGAGATGGCAATCAGGTGAACCTTCAAAGAAGCAGAGGAAGAGGAGATTGGATTTGTACCCTGCCCTTCACTCAGAGTCTCAGAGCAGCTTACAAACTCCTTTCCTTTCCCCTCCCCACAACAGACACCCTGTGAGGTAGGCGGGGCTGAGAGAGCTCTGAGAGATCTGCCCTTGAGAGAACAGCTCTGACAAAACTATGGCTTGCCCAAGGTCATCTAGCAGCTTCAAGTGGAGGAGTGGGGAATCAAACCTGGTTCTCCCAGATTAGAGTCCATGCACTTAACCACTACACCAAACTGGCCCTTAGCTTTCAGGTGTAATAAATCAAATACAACCTTCAATGGGGCACCACCTGGCAACACATATTTCTCAATATACAACAGGGGGAAAACTGCTTCCACTTATACATATAGAATTTCCTAGTGTTAGGCTTGCATAACTGCAGGAGAACGTCATTAACCTCCTAAGAAAATATTAGGTCTCTGTCAGAAGCCTCCAGGCTATCAGGTGCAGGAGGTTCAGATAATGATGAAGCACCTGGCTGATGCTGATTAAATCTGGTCAGTTTGGGCAGGGGAAGGAACTGACCCCGGAAGACTTCCATAAGGATCGGAAACCATATTTGACAAGGCCAAAAGGGTGCAACCAGGATCATGTTAGATCTCTCCCTCCTGGCCTTCTCTATTACCCTGATAAGGAGTGGGAAAGAAGGGAAGGTGTAAAACAGGTCTCACTGCCAATGTGGCTGAAACGCATCCCCCAGGGAACCTATTCCTACTCCTGCTTGGGAACAGAACCTTACAGCCTTCTCTCGCATTGCAAAAAGATTGGCGTCTGGAACCCACAGAGGGTAAAAAGTGGTTCCAGATAAGTAGGCTTTATGGAACACTCATGGGAGAGTGAGCCAGCCCTGCTCAATCTGTCAGCTTCTGTGTTTAAACTCCCAGGGATATGGATAGCTTGAACAGAAGCACTGAGCTACACTGCCATGTCCCATGCAAGGGTAACTTCCTGATACAGACCTCTGGATCCTGCACCCCCTTGCTTGTTTGAATAAAACATTGTTAACTGTATTGTCCATCTGGACAAGAATGGATTGGTTCCAAAGGAAATCTGAAAAACAATTAAGGTCATAATGAACTGCTCACAATTCTAAAATGTTAGTGTGCAGCTGTTTCTTATCTTCTAACTAAGTACCCCTAGCCGACAATCCCTCACAGTCAATACCCCAGCCCAAGTGAAGTGTTTGTAGTAAGGACTACTCCATGCTCAGAAACTCCAAAGCAAATTCCCCAGGATAAATTATTCAGAGGACCACCACAATAAAGAATGTATGACAGTTCTGGGAACAGAGAAACTGTGCCATAAGGCATGAACTCCACCTCTATAACAGAAACCAGAGATGCAAGGGTCACATATGTAACCTAGCCATAGGCAAGACTGCGGTGGTAGAAGCCATGTATCCCAAAAGGCACCCAATTTTCTGAACCAATTAGAATCAGTGAGGTCTGAACTGCCTCACCAAGTCAAAGAAAGCCTGCCTTCTGGGAGGTAGAAAACCCTTCCCCACTAGTGAATCTAGCCCAGCTCCAATAAATTGTACCCTCTGAGAATGAACTAATTGTGATTAATCCCAATTTATCAGAAGTCCTAGTCTTTGACAGGTCTCCAGGAAAAGAGTGCAATGACTCAACAATCGGTCCTTGTAATCTGCCATCATTACCAATAATCTAAGTAAGGGAATATATGGCAACCCCACAAATCGAGGTAAGTTATAACTGGGGCTAAAAACTTAGAGAATACCTTGGATGCATTGGCTAGGCCAAAGGGTAAAGCAGTGTACTGAAAAACTCATTTCTCACATGAAAAACACAAGAACCTGTGATATTGAGTATGAATAGAAATATGAAAATAGGCATTCTTTACATCAATAATGATGAACCAACAATTAAATTTAAAAAATTGTAAGGAATGGAAAGGACACCATATGGAACTTTGAAGCATGAAGAAAAACATTTAATTGTCTGAGGTCTAAAATGGGTCTAACTTCACCGTCTTTCTTATCTACTAAGAACATATGAGAAAAGAAACCCTCCCATGCCTGAGACACAGTAACCTACTCTATGGTGTCCTTGTCAATTAAGGAGGCCAAAGCCTGGGCAAAACCCAAAGCTGCTTGGTTGGATACCCTGAAACGTAAAGAACAAGGGGGAATAGACAATTCTAATCTGTACCCAAATCTAACTATGGAAAAAACTTACTCGTTGGAGGTAATAGCCTTCCTAGCTATAACAAACTGAGTCAGCCTGTTCTGGAACTTAATCAGGAGCTCGCAACGTTCTAGTCAAAAGGATGACCTTTGGGATGAAGTTGATCCTCTAGAAGAGAGCGGTTGCTGATTCAACCTAGGTCGATTGGAACCCTTCTGCCTATGGTAACCCTGTTGTGGGGTAAATGACTTAGGGGTAGGATACTTAGACCGCGAGGGGCCAGAAAAGTGGTAGTCCCTTTGATATGGATGCCAGGACTGTCTCACAAAGGACCTCTACTTAAATTGGGAGGTGGACAAATGTGAGACTCTTAGGAACTTAGCTGTCTGCTTGTTCTTCTTTATTAAGGAAAGCATCTCTTCCACCTTGGAAAAGAAGAGTGTGGAACCTTCAAAAGGCAAGTCTTCAACTTTAAGCCTGGTCTCCATAGGCAGGGCCATTGACCTTAAACACGTGTGGCACCTAAGTACCATGGAGCTCGCCATGGCCCACGCAGCCGAATCTGCAGAATGCTGTCCTGCATTAATTTGCTGTTCTGAAAGTTTCAACAGCAGTTTCGAAAGTTCAACTTCAGCAAGGCGATACTTATCTTCCAGCAGCAGTTCCAGGAACGGAAGAATCCTGTCCCATAAGAAGAGCTGATAACCAGCCATAATGGTCTCATAGTTGGTAATTCTGAAACCTAAGGCTGCTGAAGAATATAATTTTCAACCCAGGACATCCATATTTTCTTCCTTTCCTTTCTGTGGAAACAGAGTGGTATGCCTGACAGCCTTTCACCTGCATCTCCTCCCTAACCAAGGAAGGTGTTGGAGGATGAGTTGTCAAACAACTAAATGGCTCTTTCTTGATTTTATAAAAACGTTCTACCCTTCTGGAGGCAGTCTGGAGAGATGTAAGTTTTTGCCCCAGTTCCTGCGCGAGGTCCTCAAGGCCCTCCAACCCCAGGAAAGCAATAATCCTGGGCGACTCTGAATAGAGGAAACTCAGAATCTTATCTTTGAGCTTGTGCTCTGAGGTAATGACTTCTCTCTCACAAAGTAGAATTTTTGCTCACAAGACTCCACAGCTTAGAGGGAGGATTGTCCTTCACCCAAACATAACAAAGATTGTGTTCATCAGTTTGGGTCGTCTTCACTCCACATTGGGAGCACTTCTTGAAAAGGGCCTTCTGAGCCATAGAAGGGACTCAGAAGCCAATGCAGCTTCAACAACAGAGCCTCCTTCGGCAGGGTGTGTGTGTATAAATTTGATAAACAAACAACTCTGGATAAAAATTCCTGCCTCCAAGCCAACTAACAGAAATATGATTAATACATACCAGCAGAACTACAGACGACACAAAATATTAATTACCTGCATTCAGTGACATAGTATTGTAAAATACCTCCCAAAATCAGTGCAGGGGCTGGAAAAGGAATTCCACCCCCCCCCCAGAAAACACCCATCAGATCTCTCTTGCAAACATACATACACTAAATAAAATCAATCAGAAACATGGATGAATACATCTAAACCTGGGTGAACAAACCTGGGTCTTAACCTGGTACCTAAAAGTAAGCTGGTTAAGTAAGCATCTGGAAAACAGTTGTGCGGAAGGAGTGCTACGGTCCAGGTGCCACTACAGAAAAAGTGCTTTTTTGTCACCAGCCACCTTGCCTGTGAAGATATGGGCTCACAGAAAAGGGTCTTGAGGGGAGACCTAACTTGGCAAGTAGGTTGAAGTAGATACCAGTGGCCCTTTAAATACCCCCATTCCATTCACCTCCTGAAGGGCTTTCCCACCCAAAACATCCACCACCATTTCCAATTCAAGTTGTGAAACGTTCAAAGCAGTTCAGTAAACATTTTCACACTTAAAATTGTTTAATTCCATTAAAGACAATAGGGTTATAATGAACTGCTGGTTTCACTGGCTTGAGGATCCCAACCACAAGTATTAGAGTCGAGTCCAACAGTACCTTGGGAGACCAAGATTTGTGGTATAAGCTTTTGATTGTCCCTTTGTCAGATCTGACTCAAATCTAGCTATTCTACTGCAGACCAACACAGCTACTCTCCAAAACAACCAGACGTACAGCGCTGACTTAAGAGCTGTTGAAGTGGAAATATAATAGGCATACCACAAAGGCCAATCTTGTGTTAGAAATATAACAATTAGAAAGTACCAAGATTGGCACTGCCATATAGAGTTTTCCTGACATAATTGACTTGACACAGCCAAGCAGGATTGAGTGTCCTAAAGCATGACAAGAACATTTGTCGAGCATCATAGAAAGAAGGTCAGATCATAAGTGCAGGCCGGCTGGTGATGCTTTCGTTGTTTACTAAACCACCCCTAAGTGGCATTCCAGACACAAAGCTCTGGCGAAGAGAACACTGGTTCTTTTCTTTGGTTAACTGCCACATATTTTGAGTGTATGTACTACGTGAATCCACAATCCGCTGGTGTCATATTTAATCAAGCCTAGCCAATGATTCTACATCAAATCCTACCCATCACCAGTTTCACAAAAGAAAACTCCCTTTTTTAAAAAAAGGAACAATATGTTTTAAGCATTAAGTGTTTTAAGAATGCAAAATAATCCTGGAAGAAGATTATTGCACTATGCTCTTCAGATTGCTTTATTGTGACTATATTCATCATGCCCACTAGTTCAAAGCACTACTGAAGCAGGGGGACAAGTTAAGGCAATCCTTTACTGAACAATATCCGTTCCTTCTGTTAATCTATCTTGTTCCACATACTTTGCGCACAGGTTCCCACATGTCAACAGGGAACAACAGAGAAAAAAATACCAGCCTTGTTAGGCTTCTCATGACTATCATCTTCTGCATGGTCCTTCCCTTCATGTGCACATTTTTGTGAAGACCCTAGCCAGACGGTTGCTGTATAAATGCACACACTACTATCTCCCTTTGATGTTCCTCTGACAAAGTTCAAACACTGAAGTGACCGACAAGCCCCTCAAAGAAAACCCCCAAGTCTTATTATAGTCTAGTAAATTGATGCAACACACAAAATTTCCATCAGCTACAGCTCACTTTGTTCAGATGATCATGAAACACAGAGGGAGGGGGGGAGAAACTGTGCACATGACCTCTGCAATACAATGCTATACAAAGATCCTCAGTACCTTTTCCCCTCTGACACCTTCTTTGGTAACCTGAGGACATGAGAGCAAATGCTTGGGAGAGGAAGGTGTACACAGTTACACAGACACTGCCAAGGACAGGAGCTGACTCTGAGTTTCGATATATCTACCACACCCTTTGGATATTCTCCAGTTCCCTGACTCTGGAGTAGAGGACATATGAGGATAAAGGGTGGGAAATCCCTGCATTGCTTCCTACTCCACAGATAAAGGAGGCTGACCGATGATCCACTGTAACTCTTACACCAGCATGACTGATCTCGTATTTAGGGTGGACACCTAAGGTATTCAGAGATGTAGGCATCCCTCAACATTTTCTTCCACAAGAGACAGGAAGAGGATAGAGACTAAGCCACAATTACCAACATCCTGCCCAACCTCCAAACAATTCAAGTAATTGATGTGGCAGTCCAGTTGTTCTTCCAAGCCGGAACAAATAAGCACCGTCTAAGCCTCGTACTTTGAATTGTGAAGCTTCAGTAGGGAAACGAGAAGGGGGGTGCCAAGACTGGCCCTGTCTTGGTGCAGTAACATAACCAAGCTTTACATGGGTTTGGTCTCAATAGCTCTCCGAGTAACACATACCATAAAGCAAAAGAAGGCTTTATTGAAGAAATTCAAGAAAAGGTATCATAACAAGGCATATAGTTCAGCGGCAGTGAAATGCACATCTCTCCTTATAAATAATTATCTTTTGGTTTCGCAAGATTCCATGTGCTCCCATTGGCTGTAAAATGCCCTCCCTCAGCCATTGGCCCATCAGCCGGCACTCAAGAGTACTCGCGTGCCATTGGCCGGGTGCTGGGTCTGCTCCTCTTCCCCACCCACTCCCCCTGGCAGACAACTCTCTCTCCTGAGGAAGACACTTCTCTTGACTCCTGTGAGGGACTGTCCCTCAGTGGCTGTTGGTAGGCAGCCAAGCTTGGTTCTGTGAGTAAAAAAACAAAGGACTTTCAGCATAACACCCTCCCCCACCCATAACCCCCTCCCCAACGGCCACTTTCCTGTCAGAATAAATGGAAAAAGGCTCTTTCTCCTGCTTAGCTTCAGCATGGCCGGCTGGCTAACAAGGTGGGCCAGCGAACAACAAACCATTTTCTTCAACTCCCCACTGTGCGGCTGACTTTCCCTGAGGGCTGCCAATCTCCAGGTGGGACCTGGAGATCTCCCACTGTTACAATTGACCTCCAGATGACAGAGATCAGTTCCCCAGGAGAAAATGGTTGCTTTGGAGGGTAGACTCTATGGCATTATACCCTGCTGAGTCCTTCCACACACACCCCAAATGCTGCCCTCCACAGGATCCACCCCCCAGATCTCCAGGTATTTCCCTAATCAAAGTTGGTACCTGTACTTTCTCCTCTGTCAGTAAAAGGCTCTATCCACATCTATGTTGGCCTTTGGGAGAAAACTCATTGGGCCCAGTCCTGATCAGGTTGCCAACTCCAGGTGGGCAATTCCTGGAGATTTGAGGGATGGAACCTGGAGAGAGTGAGGTTTGAGGGGGGGGTGGCACCTCAGACAGGTACGATGCCATAGACTCCACCCTCCAATCCAGCCATTCCCTAATGGGGAACCATTGTTGCCAATCTCCTGGTGGGGGCTGGAGATCACTCAAAATTACAATTGCTCTCTAGGAGGGAGGGGGAGGAGATGGAAAACTAAAGGTAGGTTGATGGTTGGCTGAGAGGGAGATCGGGTTGTCAACTCCAGGTTGGGAAATTCCTGGAGATTTGAGGGGTCGAACCTGGAGAGGGTGAGTGTTGAGGAGGGGTGGGACCTCAAACATGTACAATGCCATAGACTCCACCCTCCAAACCAACCACCCTCCTGGGGAACCACTGTTACCAATCTTGGGGGTGGGCTGGAGATCACTCAAAATTACTACTGCTCTTCAGGTAGCAAAGATCAGTTCCTCTGAAGAAATTGGTGGACTCTGTCATTATACCCTGCTGAGATTGCCACAGCAAATTGTCACTGTGTGCCCAAAGCCGGGGCACTCTCCCAGAGCCTCTTTCTAGAGCCCGTTGTATTTATTTCCACAAAGGGCCTTATTCCTAGTAAATAATAAAACTGACCAGCTACTCTTACATACTGATGTCCTAACACAGCACAGTTGGGTTCTTAAAGCAAAGAGTTCCAGAGCATAATACAAATATCTTCTTGGAAGCAAGGAGGGGCAGGAAAGGGTAAAAGCATACTTATAGAAAAATGCTGGTCACAACCTCCTGACCCCCTTAACCAATCACTGGGCAGTATCCGTGAACTTTCCAGGGTGAGAGTGAGCTCCCCTACCATACCAGATTTACAGCTGAACTGTCCAAGACAATTAACAGGCCTAAGTGGATGTTCTTGAAGAATAACTGCCAGTGTGTGTGTGGGGTGGGGTGGCTAATACCTGCAGAGAAACTTAGCTGGAACGGACTGGAAAATTCCTCTAAGATGGCTTCTCTCTTGACAGGGAGCTACTGGCTATTTCTACTGACAGTACACCACCACTATACTGATAGTTTGCTTTCTGATTTATCGATTTTAGAGTGGTAGCCAGATTAGTCAATTACAGAAAAAAATGATAGAATGGGCCTAGTGGTACCTTGAAGACAAGTGTATTCTGCCATAAGCTTTTGTGATCTAGAATGTTAGATGCACAAAGAAAGAAGAAATGATTGGATTTATATCTCACCCTTCACTCAGTCTCAGAGTGGCTTACAAACTTCTTTCCCTTCCCGTCCCCACAACAGACACCCTGGGAGATAGGTGGGGCTGAGAGAGCTCTTTCCAGAACTGTCCTTGAGAGAACAGCTCTGACAGAACTATGGCTTGCCCAAGGTCACCCAGCAGCTGCAAGTGGAGGAGTGGGGAATCAAACCTGGTTCTCCCAGATAAGAGTCCGCGCACTTAACCACTACACCAAACTGACCTAGATTCGACTCCAGTAGGACCTCAGTGGCCAACAGGATTTGCAGGGTATATGCTTTCGAGAGTCAAACCTCCCTTCATCAAATCTGAGGTGCTACCAGACTCAAACTTAGCTTTTTTTATTGCAGACTAACATGATTGCCCTCTGCAATTTGATACACAAACGCTTATCCTTAGTTGGCACAAAGAGGCATAAAAACATTGCTTTTATTACTGGGAGTATTCCATCAGTAATAATTACCACCAGAGTGAATGTGTCTGAACACTGGCTGTGCTGGGTGCATTTTACTTTCAGGAAATGTGTGAGAGCTAAGAATACTACTGCAGATTGCCTGCTGACTGGGACAAAGATAGATTAAGATCTGTAGGCAGCTAGTGTATCTTAGTTTATCAGTTCCATGAACAGCTGCCTTAACTGTAGCGTTTTAAGTAGTAAACTAGTGGAAGACTTACCTGCACTGCACAGCCCAACACCAGCAATAGCAGCTTTTTAATTTCATCCATACTTTTACCTAAGAGAAAAAATGAGTCCATATGCAAAAGATTATTATAAAGCTTGTTGTTGTTTTTTTTTAAAAAAGAGCAACAATTTATGAACTAGAACTAAGAAGCAAAGCACTTTTCAAGAGGTGACATATCTCTTAAGTTTTTAAGAGGGTTTACAGTGTAATCTGATGCTTCCGTTTTTCAAAATTTCAGCTTGTGTGTTTAAACTTCTCAGCTCTTATACTTGCTAAGAAACTTCCCCCAAATCTGAGTTTGTTTAAAAACTTAAACCAAAATTTGCAGACACCACCATGATTTTGATACAATAGCAAACCAAGTTTTGCCTCTATCTGAATGTGCCCTGAGGGAGGAGGAGTAGTCTTCTCTCATGTAACCAGATAAGGAGGTATTTCAGCTTTTGTGATAAGTCATCATTTGCTGCGATATGTGAAACAGCAAACTACAGTTTACCTTTTCCCTGCAAACCAGGATTAAACTACTGTTCTGGATCCAGATTTACAGGACTAGTGCAAAACAGTTTTGATGGTTTGGATGCAGAGGCAAACTATGGACATAAACTGTTTTTGCTGCATTTAATGGGAGAAAGGTACATGTGAGATCAAGGGTGCCTTAGGCTCATTCACATAACAGCAATCCATTCTCTTCTTTTACGTCTCATCCATGCCATAACTTGCACTTGGGAAGGGAGGGAGGCTTATGATTTTTTTATATGGTTGATGCAAATCAGCACAGTTTCTTTGTACCAATGAATAGCTGCTCTGAGGCATCAGAATGCATCCTTATCTACTTGTTCAAAAGACAGTCGTTTATTCCAACTTTAGCTTTCAAGCAGTGCTTTCAGCTCCTCTCCAGGAGCAATTAAAATCAGTGTTGTTCCTCTGTGCTTGTCTGCATGATGTGGGAAAAACCCGCGAAGATGTCTCAATTGAGAGGCTGCATCCATGAATCACTGAATACAACATGTAGCAATAACTCATAATCGGATTTTCCAGCGTGGCTGAACCAGTTCCAGTGCAAATGATTATTATAGCACGACGATGGCACAATATCCAATGAAGTAAATGCAGCCTAATTCCTAATAGGGCCCACATGCCCCTTCAATAAGCAATCTACAAATCCTGGAAGCATTCAGACATTTTAGGCAAATGGTGTTCCAGATTTTAGGCAGTTCCTTCTTCCCACTTGCAATGGGTTTCGACAGCCAGCAAAGGATAGTTGTTTTATACTGCTCACTCCACCATGAGGATAGAATCCCAGATCCCAGATTTTTTCACCAGGCCTTAAAAGCCACAGAAAAGAGAAATCAAGTCTAACATTCAGGAGTTGGCTGACAGCCTTCGAGGATATAGAACGTACACCTAAAATCTGTGTATTGTGTGTGTATGTCATAAATATTACTTGATAATGTTGCTTTGCCTTGACCTGGATAGCCCAAGTTAGCTCAATCTTGTCAGATGGTGGAAGATAAGCAGGGTTGGCCCTGGTTCATATTTGGATGGGAGACCACGAAGGGATACCAGGGTCACTACGCAGAGGCTGGCAATGGCACACACCTCTGAATGTCTCTTGCCTTCAAACTCTATGGGGTCACCATGACTTGGCTGTGACTTGACGGCAAAAAAAAAATTGCCCTGTTTGGCATGCTGTTTTTGTGTCCTAGTACATCTTGCAAAAGTAGCCCTGTGCAGACATTACAGTGAATGCATAGGGGAGAGGGGAGCAACACTGTGTGCACTGCCTCCAAGTTCAGCTGAACTCAAGCAGGGGGTTATATACTTTAAAAAGTCTGCACATACCACTCTTTGAGTGATGAGGACAGGCTTTCTGATTTTGGGGAGATCTGAAGGCATGGAGGTCATTCCTTTGTTGTGTCCTACATGCAGCCTCAAACTCCACAGCTCCGAGTGTTCATTATTATATCATACACACCATGTATATATGAAGTTCCTTTGAAGACCCTGTGGGGTTGCCATAAGTCAACTAAGACTTGACAGCACTTTTCACCACCATATATGAACTGTCGTAAACTGAACTGGCCCACTGATCCACTTAACTCTGCACTGTCTTCTCTGACACCAGCTCTCAAGGTTGTAGGCAGAGAAAGGACTTTCTCAGCACCTGCTGCACAAGAGCCTTTAGATGGAAATGCCGGGGATCTGAACTTCAGATGTCCTGTGTACAGTGAAATGTAAAAGATTATCTTCAAGAGCAGCTGACCCGTCACCACCCAGTGAGCTTCAGGACTGAGCAGTGAACTGAATCCCAGTATTCTCCATCCCTGTCCTACGATTCCTCCTTTCCTCTCCCTGACCACAGCTGCCAGGCTCCTGTACACCACCAGCACTGGTTCTTCTCAGTTCTGCAACAAGAGGACAGTTGCAGAAGAGGGGATGAAAGGACGAAATGAGTAAGAGTAGTTCAGCAGTGGAATCAGCTGCCTAGGGAGGTGGTGAGCTCCCCCTCACTGGCAGTCTTTAAGCAGTGGCTACAGAAACACTTGTCAGGGATGCTCTAGGCTGATCCTGCACTGAGCAGGGGGTTGGACTAGATGGGCCTGTATGGCCCCTTCCAACTCTATGATTCTTTGATTTCTATCAGTTCCACCCTTGGGTTCTGCACTTTATAGCACCATTTAAACTCAGCTACGAGCAATGCCGGAGCATGATTTGTGTAAACGATACATATTCAAGATTAAGCCACTTCCTAGTTTAAAGATACACAAAACTAAAACATAGTCAGCATTCCAAAATGCCAGAAGTCCCACAGCTTAGCATATGAAAGCAATTTCCATTCCCAAGTTCTCTGGGTCTCACAATGAATTTCAAGCTACTGCTTAATTCATGCACAAAAGTAGTCATCTAACTGTGAACAAGATAGCTAATCTGCTTAAGTGCTTTCCTGGATCAGGGCCAAACTACTGAGCCCCCTTCACATCGCCAGGTCTGCATTTCACAGAAATGGCTCCCTGGCCTTATTCTTGTCACAATCATCCATTTTTTCCCATCCTTTAAAAGATTGCCTATAGTCTATATTAAAACATTTCTAGGTTTGCCAACAACATGTCTGAAGATGAGAGATTTACAAGCTCCTGGGTCCTGCTAATGTGTGGACTGGCAGAGGAAATAGGGGCTGATCTTTAATACAGGCACCAGAAACTCTGCTTGTGTGGAAACAGATCTTCTACCAGATCTCTAGTCTATTTACTTGAAGAAAATGTAGGAAATGCTGTGCAGGTGATGCTTACTCAACTGCTTTGTAAGAAGCTCAAGCAGTGACTCGGGGTACAGCACAGTGCTTTGTATAGATAAGGTCCCAGGCTCGATCCTGAAACCTCCAGTTAAAAGACTGCGGACAGCAGGTCCTGGCAAAGACCCGTATCTCCCCCAGACCCTCCGCTGCCATTGCCAGTCACGGCAGACGATCCTGACCCAGATGGACCACTGGCCAGACCCACTATGAGGCAGTGTGGTATGTTTGTGAGAAAACTTCTTCCTGCCTTCTAGTCAATACATGCAAAGCAATGGAAATAATTGACAGGCACTTGGAACTTTACCTGTTTCACTACAAGTATTTAATTTTTACTGCTATGCATGAAGCTTACAATGCCCCTGGCAGCATAAAAACCTTCTGCTTTGGCAGCCTCAACAAAACAAAATCCCTGGCTTTATTTGCTAATATCTGAACAATTCCTCATTCATGTTGAGGAAGAAAAGCAATGACCACACACAAGCTGCCTTATACCCCGGAACCACTGGAGCCTGGGTGGTGGACACATGTATGTAATAATAGACACGTAACAGGTTGCTAGCAGCAAGCGTATCCGCTACAGCAACCACCCAGGCTTCCCTTTATGTTAAATGAGAAAATGTCTCTCAAGGGAAATCACCACCTTCATTCTGTCCAAGCACAATGTAGATTAACCAACCACATGCCTGCAGGTGCTTGCGCAGAAATCAGAGGTATTTACATGTTCTTCGTAGAAATGAAACAGAGATACAACTCACTAAACATCTGGGGAAAACTGGAAACATTTCTTGAACATGTACTAAAACCAAGAGATCAGCCCTGGCTAGTATTTGAATGGGAGACCACCAAGGAATTCCAGGGTTGCTATGCAGAGTCTCTTGCCTTGAAAACGCTACGGGGTCACCACACGTCAGCTGTCACTTGATGGCAGTTGACACACAAAACCCCAGAGATAGCACAGATCTCACTCCTCTGACCTAAAATGCATGAGGACAGCGTAAAGGAGTAAATCATTACCTGAGTGAGCCCTTTGCATGAGATACCCTATCATCTTTTGCTATGCAAGCCTATGATGCTATCCACAGGAAACACGAATGAAGACTGTTGCAGACATTTAGATTTACAAATGGCAAAATGGCCTAATTACTAATCGACTTGGGACAAAATTCAGTATGGAAAAATAATCCCTGTTGTAGAAGCTGGTAAGGGAGCTGGGAAAGAGCTGTTTTTACTACTTTTTGTGTGAGGATTGTTTTGTGTCCTGGATTCTATTCTCAGCACACATCCAATCTGCCTTTTAAACATAAAGGTAAGAATGTTTCCATAAACAAATCCCCTTTAAAGAGTATTTCCAAATCAAACCTAAAAGAAACGAACTCCAAATAATACTGGCATTTTAATGGGTCTGTTTGGTGCAGTGATTTGCACAATTATTTATATCTAAGACGCCAATAATTCAAGTTCCAGGGCAACTCTGTGCAGTTACTCCAATCTTCTTCAATTGGAGTAACTCTGCATAGAATTCCGCTATTAATGAGTTCAAGTCATTCTAACTTCCATAGGTGGCATTACCTTCTTCCCCATATTTCTTAATGCCTACTTTTCAAAGAACAAGTTATCTACGCACAAAAAGGTACACTTGTGCTCCTTGTAACACACAAAAAGGCAAACCATAATTTAATTGATGACCTATAATACAGGTAACTTCAAACCAAGTTCCCTTGTATGCAAAAACAAGCACTGAGTGATCTCACAGCAGAGAACCATGCCAGGCTTTGATTAGTGCATAGCTTTAATTTTCACAAAAATCCTGTGCTCTTTGTCACTTCCATTTGAATGACAGATATAAGTGAAACTGCACAATGGAATTATTATTAGAAATTACCAGGGATAATAGGAGACAAGCAAAAACAAATTCAGCAAATGTGTGATTAAATTGCTGGCAGTTCTTTAAAAGAAATCTTCTGCTCCTGCCAAATGGTGCGGAAGCTGGAAAGTATATCAAATGTGGTCTCCTGTTACTTTATCCCAAAGTTGAACTAAGTGTTTTTCTACATTAAGAGGAACTACACAGACACTGAAGGCTGTGGTCAGATGTGTGGTTTAATCCAGTGTGGCCCCACTTCTAATTGATTCGGGGGGGGGGTTATTACAGAGAGTTTTGATCAGACCTCCCCCTTAATCCGCTTCAGTGCTCTTTCACCCTGTCGCTGATTGATCACACAGCAGCCACAGAGTGCAGTGGGGCGGTAGGACAGATTTTTTAAACCATTTGTCTTTTGAGCTTGCACATAAGCTCAAAGCTGGCCGCGAGGGGTTTTGAGGTGCCTTGTGGGAGATCATCAACAAGTCCCTCTTGGAGGGACTGTTCCCCAAGGCACTTAAGGAAGCAGTGGTACACCCCCTCCTGAAAAAGCCATCTTTAGACCTGGTTGAATTGGCCAACTACCAGCCGGTCTCTAACTTGCCCTATTTGAGCAAGATGATAGAAAGGGCAGTGGCGGATCAGCTACAGGACTTTTTGGATGACACTTCCATCTTAGATCCCTTCCAGTCCAGGTTTCCCCTGGGCCGTGGGATGGAGACGGCACTGGTCGCCCTCATGGATGACCTGGATTGAGGCAGATCAGCAGTGCTGATGTTGTTAGACCTGTCGGCAGCATTCGACATGGTCGACCATCAGCTACTGATCCACAGCCTCACCAACATTGGTATCCAGGGGCTAGCTTTGCAGTGGCTTGCCTCCTTCCCCCAAGGTCAGGGACAAAGGGTGATGCTAGAGGAACAGCTATCCCAGAGGCACCCACTGGACTGTGGAGTGCCTCAAGGGGCAATGCTGTCCCCGATGCTTTTCAACATCTATATGCGCCCCCTTGCCCAGCTTGCCTAGAGACGTAGGCTGGGTTATCACCAGTTATGTGGATGACACCCAGCTCTATCTGTTGTTGGGTGGTCAGTCCGACTCCAAACCAGAAGAGCTGGACCAGGCGTTACAAGCCGTGGCTGGTTGGCTCAGGCTGAGCTGACTGAAACTGAATCCAACAAAGACAGAGGTCCTGTGCCTGGGTTGGAGCGGACTGGGGTTAGGGATCCCACTCCCAACCTTCGATGGGGCACCATTGGTGCCAGCACCAGAGGTTAGGAGTTTGGGAGTGCTTCTGGATGCCTCCTTAACTATGGAGACCCAGATAGCAGCCACGGCCAAACTGGCCTTTTACCACCTTCAGCTGATCAGGCCTCGAATGTCACAAACCTGGCAACAGTGATCCATGAGATGGTCACCACGAGATTAGACTACTGTAATGCTCTCTACATGAGGCTGCCCTTGTCTCAAATCCAGAAGCTGCAGCTGGTGCAAAATGCCGTGGCCAGGTTCTTGATAGGGATCTCTAGATGGGAGCACATACAGCCTGTGCTGAAGGCATTGCACTGGCTGCCAATAGCATACCGGATTTGTTTCAAGGTGCTGGTTCTTACCTTTAAAGCCCTATATGGTCAGGGACCTACATACCTGAGGGACTGCCTTTCCCCATATGTCCCCTAGAGAGCACTGAGGTCAGGGGCTCAGAACCAACTGGCCCTCCCAGGTCGATAACTAGGACCAGGGCTTTCTCAGTGGCAACCCCAACATGGTAGAATGAGCTCCCGGAGGAGATCAGGGCCCTGTGGGACCTTGTACAGTTCCGCAGGGCCTGTAAAACGGAGCTCTTCCACCAGGCATTTGGGAGCCAATGCCACCACCAATGAAGAACATCAGAGAGGGCCCTGGAGTCTGGAAGCTGCCACCAACAGCCTCAAGAACAAGAAGTACTGTTGGAACATCTAAAACGAATACTGTGAGCTGATGGCGGGTTGAGAACTGTGAATGAGGGCTGCTACTGGTTATGGTGAACGATCACTAGCACTTTATCATGGTTTTAGAAATGTTTTAATTGTAATTTATGTTTTTAATGTGATTATTTGTTTTAAGCCGTCCTGAGCCGGCTTTGGCTGGGAGGGCAGGGTAAAAGTTTGAATGAATGAACAAATAAATAAATAAAGCATGTATGGGAAGCAATGCTTCAAACTCCTGGAAGAGTGGCGGCAGCTGGTGGCCAATGGGATAGCCAGAGGAGGCTGCTGGGATATGTAGTTCACTGTGAAGGAAGTGTTTTTGAAACTGCTTTTGATAAATTCAACATTTCAAACGTTTCAAAGCCGGGGGGAGATAATAGAGACACTTCATCCTGTGTGCTGCTGGAGTTTTTATTTAAAAGCTTGAAGCAAAGCTGGAATCACGTTCATCTTTCTCAGAGTGACCCCCCTCCGTCCCTCCCTAAAAAAACTCATTTCAATTAACCCCTTCCCCATCCCATGGCCGGGAAGAACAGAAAAAAAGTACACAGGAGTCGTTCTCTGGAAGTTTTTAGAAAACAGTTTTGAGAAGCTCCTCTGTGTGTGTGTGTGTGTGTGTGTGTGTGTGTGTGTGTGTGTGTGTGTGAGAGAGAGAGAGAGAGAGAGAGAGAGAGAGAGAGAGAGAGAGAGAGAGAGAGAGAGAGAGAGGTGTAAATACACAATTAGAATCATAGACTTGGATCAGCCTAGAGAGCATCCCTGACTAGTGTTTGTCTAGCCTCTGCTTAAAGACTGCCAGTAAGAGGGAGCTTTCCACCTAGGCACAACTCTTACTGTAAAAAAAGGTTTTCCTAATATCCAGCCGGTACCTTCCTGTCCTTAATTTAAACCCCTTATTGTGAGTCCTATCCTCTGCTGCCAACAGGAACAGCTCCCTGCCCTCGTCAAAGTGACAGACCTTCCAATACTTAGAGAGAGCAATAATGTCCCCCCTAAACCTCCTCTTCTCCAGACTAAACATTCCCAAATCCCTCAGCCTTTCCTCATAGGCCTTGGTCATCCTCGTCGCTCTTCTCTGTACCTGCTTCATTCTGTCCACATCCAGAACTGCATGCAATACTCCAGGTGTGGCCTGACCGATGCAGTGTACAGCAGGACTATGACATCTTGCGATTTGGATGTTATGCCTCTGTTGATACACCTCAAGATTGCATCACCCTTTTTTGCCGCCACATCACACTGGCTGCTCATATTTAACATACAGTCCACCTGTACCTCAAGATCTTGTTCACACATATGCTATCCATAAGGGTATCCCCCATCCAGTATACATGTTCCTCATTTTTGTTACCCAGATGTAGAACTCGGCATTTATCCTTGTTAAATTGCATCTTGTTCACATCTGCTCACTTTTCCAGTGTGTTCAGATCTCGTTGAATTCTATCTCTATCCTCTGGTATGTTCGCTGCTCCTCCCAATTTTGTGTCATCTGCAAATTTAATGAGTAGCCCCTCCACACCCTCGTTCAGATCATTTATAAAAATATTAAAAAGTACCGGGCCCAGAACCGAGCCCTGTGGAACCCCACTGGACACCTCCCTCCTCTCAGATGCAATGCCATTGACAACTACTCTTTGATTGCGGTTCTCCAACCAGTTCCCTATCCACCTGTCCTAGAGTCCAGTCCACAGTCCTCTAGTTTACCCATTAGAACAGGGGTGTTGAACTCATTTGTTATGACGGCTGGATCTGACATAAATGAGAAATTATTGGGCCAGGTCATGTGTGTCATAAAATGTAATGCCAGGTAGCAGAGATATAAACTTTATAAAAGACACAGGCAAACACAAATATTTTTTTAAAACTTAAAATATAACATGCTTAAAATACTAGCACTTTTGCAATATTTTGTCACCTCTTGTTCTGAATTATGAGGCTTCTCTATTCTAAATTACTGCATCAAAATATCTGTGCTGTAGCAATCTTGAGTATGCTGTTCAGGTGTGTATCTGTAAGCTGCAAACCTACTTTTGATTTATTGATATTCATTATAGAAATCTCATGCTCAGTGTTCTGAGCCTAGGACTCAGGAGAAAACATGAAATGGCTGGGCATTGCAACCTTTTGTACATAAGTTGTTTCATGTGCTGGTCAATAACATGAAAAGGCATCCTGACATAGACTGAGGGCCATGTGTTTGTCCACAAAACTATAGTCTTCCCCAGAGAAATAACTACAACTTCCTACAAACGAAATGTACTGGGTGAACTTGATCTGGACACACACTCTCAGCCTAATCCACCTCACTGGCTTGTTGTTATTCCTCCTCTAAAATATTTCACACTGCTTTCTTACTGAGAAAGACTGGATCATGAGGGCTACACAGAACACTGCGTAGCCTGGTCAGCAACTACTGCTGACTCCTTCCTTTTATATGTTCATGTGAATAGGCATTTCATCTACCAACTGTTCTGCTGTGGTAAAACTGAGGCCCAATTCACACATGCAGGAGAATGGGGTGGTAATGAGGTACCACTGTATGTGTTACCCCAGTTGCACACAATAGACTACAGGTGGTAGATATTCTGCCTAATGAATGCTTACTTGGGGGGGGGGGACGACACCCGTCAATTCAATTTAAAAAAAAACTAATACAAGAGAAGAGAAGGTGCTGGTTTTCTATATTCAGGGAGTTTGGAGTACAGGAACATTTCAACATATGATCCTCCAATGATTGTCTACCTACAGTCTGATGTAGCTCAGTCCATCACTCTAAATCTTTCAACCTTACAAGGAATGCAAAACTTGTAACCCATGAAGCCAAATGCAGTCTGCCATACCTGCACTGCAATTTGCCAGGTGCTTGACAACTCCGTTTTCATGATCCCAGGGAGGTACTGGTAGGCTACTGTATACTGTTAGTGTTTTGGCTTGATAGGTTACAACTGTGTAGTACATAAGAACATAAGAGAAGCCAATGTTGAATCAGGCCAATGGCCCATCTAGTCCAACACTCTGTCACACAGCGGCCAAAATATACCATGTGTCATCAGGAGGTCCAGCAGTGGGGCCAAGTAGTAGTAGGCCAAGGCTTGGTGCCCTTTGAAAATAACCACTACAGAGAAATAGCTTAAGCGCAAGATAGATTATTATTGAACTTTGCTACCCTGAATTTGTAGTGAGTAGGCTGTAGCTTATACTATAAAAGCAATTAAAAAGTTTTTAAAAAGAAAAGAAAATTACCACTATCTGAAGGACTTCCGTCAGCAGCGTGTGACTTTCTTACTGTCCCCTTGTGTTGCAGCATAAAATGTCCACTGAAATAATGCTTCTAAGAGAGGGAGGAGGACCCTCAGAAAAAGTGTGAGAGGGGATAAGCAAAACCAACACCTCTTCTGTCAGCAGATGTGTTAAGAAGGACCCCAAACTAGATGTGGCCTACAGACCAAAGGGAGCTAACCTGAAGAACCACAATCCCAACAGATGGTTATTGCTTACTCAGGTACTTCTTCAGTATCTTCACATACATGGAAAACAAAATAATCATGCTAAATTTTGGGACAAAGTTACATAAGAATACCATGGTAATATATATAAAAATATATTTTGTGAAAATATGTGTCTATAGTAGGCATATGTATTTTGCATTAGCAGCAGTAATCAGTCCCCATATTAATATACCCATATACTCTACTTAATTAAGGTCACTTAAGGGTCTTGTATATGCTTATAATGGGAGAATGCTGCAGTGCTTGATTCATTACCACTCAGTAGCAAATATCCAGATTAAATGGATTACAACTGCATCCTTTTAATCATAATAAATCAAATCCAGTTTACTACCTTGCATGCTTTTCTAGAACTTGGCTGTGTACTCTGAAAAAAGCATCACTTGGCCAATACCTTGCATAGCACTTTAACTGTCAAACTATCTTGATATTTTACTTTTTGAGATGAGCAGTACTGCATATTGTGATTTCCACTGTCAAGATGCTTGCTCCTCGGGTCTGTGCCATTCTGGTAATTAAATGGTAATTGCTCATACTAGGAGCAAGATCCATCAGGGGAGATCCTCTGGAGAGAAAGACCCCCTCCTCAGAGAAATATCAGCAGAAAAAGTGGGGGGCAGGTGTGTTTCCCAGAGAGTTGCACTTATTCCCTCGGATGGGGAAAACAGATAAATTTGCTATGAGATCACTATCTGCTGCCTCATATCAAAATATATCAATTTTGAGGGGAAGTTTTGTTCTTTTCCTGTGAGAAGTGAATGGGCTGCACAGCGCTGAGGGAAAACTCACACCATGAACCTACTGCAGAAAAAAGCAGCCACACTTTTTTCATAGTGACATGAAGGGTGATGAGCAGGAACCCTTAAACAATCAGATATACAGAACACAAAATGCAGGAAATACATATACACGTGTTCTGTATGTTTCCATATGCAATGTCTAATTTTAGGCAAAAACGGAAAACTGCAGCAACAGAACCTCCCTGAAATTGTCTTCTAGGATTCTTAAGAACTGCATCTAGCAGCATTGGTAGAGGAAACAATTGCCCTTCATTAGAATTAGAATGATTGATCAGTATTCATACTTTGAAGCTTCAGAATAGGCAAACCGTGTTTAAATTAGGCAGTGCATGAATGTTTCACGGAGCAGCATTTTATGCACTTGCATTATCTGTGGGGTCTTTTTTCCCTTCATGGTAACTCAAGCAAGCACCTCCCCACCCCACCCAGTTCTCCATCTACCTTATGCACCTGATGAACCTCGCTTGCCTACAAAACTTAAGTCCTTAAAGCATCACAAAGTTCTTGGCCTTTTAAGGTTTGAACTAACTATGCTCAGAGAGGATGGTCAATCTGGAAAAATTAACACAATAACATTTTCCTTCTTTCCTGAGAATTCCAAGGCAGCCACTGTCACACTAGGTCACTGAGCCATTAAACCCAGGGATTTGCAGAGAAGCCATCTGCTCCCTACAGAGCCTTTATGCCTCCAGCGAATAAAACCCAGACTCTGGAAGCCTCTCTGCAGTATTGGGCCACAGACCCCCACACTCACACAGGAAAGGGATGGTGAGAAGCAGATGGTGGGATTGCTGAGGGAGGCAGAGAAAGAGATTACAACCCCCCCCCCCCAAAAAAAAAGAAATGAAATGAGGAGGTGGGAAAAAAGACAAGCACGGTGGGAAACAATAACTATAAAGGTTCAAAGACAAGCCATTTAATTCATCCATATTGCTACAGTTTCTTCACAAGGCAATTGCTAATGCCTATGAATAAATTTCTAGATTTTTTCTGTTTGTTTGCAATACTCCCCATTCACTTCCACACAACCACAACTAACCTTTCAAATGCCTCCTCATTCTCCAACCACAACATGTCCCTTATCAGTTGTCCAACACTGTGACAGTACTGATTCTATTATTCTGTGTGCTACTTCTCAATACATCAAAGCAGTCCCCAAGACCTTCTGTGTTATCAGTAATGTCTGAACAGTTGTGACGCTCATAAACATTCCACAGCACCTCAGCAGTTGAGCTAACTGCATCCAAGATTTTGATCCCCACCCCCCTTGTGGAGCTCAAGGACAGTATATGTGGTTCTCTCTTCCCTGTTTTATCATCCCAACCGTTCTGTGATGGAGGAAGGGTGCCAGGCCCAAGGTCAAGGAAAGTGGGGTCCAAGACTGGATCCTTTCGCAACTGTGTTGGTAACAGGCATATGCCCACTGTCTAAATTTCCAAAATAAGCAGCAATCTATTTATGCCACCCCGACTTTTCAATTCAAAGGAGGAAGACCATACTCTGCACTATACTACATTTTGTCGCCCTGCAGAGTTATGAAACAAAACAAGGAAGGAAACAGGCCATGAAAAGAAAATACACAAGTGGACGTTTAAATCTTTAACATTCGTAGTAAGAAAAAAACAACTTCTCCGGGCATTTATTAAGTGATTGTGAGAAGAATGCTTCTTGATTTCCTCAAGGACTTTTTATTTCCATGGACTGTTTCCAAGAAGAGGAGACTGATTTTGCTTCTAACAGGGGGATTAAATTGGCTTTCAAAATCCTCTAGATAATCAGCAACATGCACACCATGTCCAAACAGGTTTCCCCACCGAAATTCTAAGCAGACAGAATAACTTGTGACCCATCAAGCAGAACACAGTTCCCCAGCCAGGGATGTTGCCTTACAAGAGAGTAAATAAAACCTTCGGTCACTGCTGCTTGACCAGGATAATACAAACTTGGGAAGATGGAGGTATTATCAAGGAGACACATGGTTCTGTGAGTCACAATTCTGCAGATCTGTCCTAATATTTCTACCACACTCAGATGAAATTTGAACAGATAACCTGGAAATTACAACTCTGGTTATTTACTGATAATTCAGTGGTGACAGCTACGCATTATACACTTTAGAGCTACAGTTTAGAGAAGTTTAGAGAAGCCACACTGAGCCTGCCTTGGTGGGGAGGGCGGGCTATAAATCAAATAAATAAACAAATAAGCAATTTAAATCTACATGCCTTTGCCTCCTCTCTCTCCCTGAACAATAAAGGGGTAAAGACCAGTATGGCTGACAACAGGGTCCCATGTCCATTGTGTTTGTGCAGAACACTGTTTGCATGGGTCCCCAGAGTTAATGAGCTGTGTCTGAGCAAATTTATGCTTGAGGAACAGAGAACAACCTTGTGTATATGTGTGCACAAATGGTGTAGTAGTTAGAATGTCAGTCTAGGACTTGGAAAACCCAGATTCAAATCCCCACCCCGCCATGGAAGTTTGCTGAGTGACTTTTGGCCAGTCATACACTCCAGTCTAACCTTAACTTATGGGGTTGTTGTGAGGATAGAAACTGAGGAGAGGAGAATGATGTAAGCTGCTTTGGATCCCCACTGAGGAAGGAGTTAAAAGTATAAATGAAGAAAATAAATAAATGCACACAAAAGACTAAGTAAGCAAAAAAAACCACTATCACTACTAAAACAAAGATAAATCCAGCAGTCGACCACAGAACTAAGTCTGAAAACCTTTTTTAAAAAGTCAATACATGGTCCCAGCCTTGGAGACCCTATTTGCATGGAAAGCTGGCATATGAATGTTTTAAATAAATGTAAATTAATAAAATAAAAATGGGTAGGGAAGAAGACAGTGCTGGAATACTGAGAACAGAGGCCAAGCCAAAGATTCTATGGAGTCTCTTTTAGTTTTACTCCAAAACCTAACCATAGTATGTTCCTATATATTACCCTATTTCCATGAACCCATGATGACCAGTCAAAGCAAATATCAGATGTGGATACAGAAGGTTTTTTCATATATGGAATGTCCACACTAGAATCTTTTATCCTACCACAAAAATCTAAGCCAGAAGCTCTGCTATTTAAAGCCATGAGCTCTGCTATTTAAAGACAGGGCAAACATGTTATAAACATATTAAAAAGCTGATTTGGAATAGCACTGAAGACGCCACATGCAGGGCAATTTTCTTGCAAGAAAAAATGCAGTAACTCATGGGGTAGCAGAAAGTGCAGTCAACTCACAGCCAACTTATGGTGGCCCCTCACGGGGGTTTCAAGGCAAGAGATGTTTGGAGGTGGTTTGCTATTGCCTGCCCGTGTGTTGCAACCCTCAACTTCCTTGGTGGTCTCCCATGCAAGTACTAACCAGGACTGGCCTTGCTTGGCTTCCAAGATCTGAGGAGCTTGGGCTAGCCTGGGCTATCTATGTCAGGGCAACAACCCCTGTAATAACTGTCACCAGCAGCACTTGTCACCAAATCCGCACCATCCTGATTGCCATTCCACTAGAAGGGAAGAGTTCAGTTTATTGCATCTCCCCATCCCTTTCTTCAGCAAGGGGGAGGTTGTTTTTTTTTTTTTTAAAGCAGGAATGGATTTTGTCATATAAAAGCCAGAGGATCCAGTTTAGTTCCCAGCAGGTTGGTCATCAGATTTCCTGACTTGTATAAGATAACCAAGTCCTGTCACTACACATAAACCTCAGTTTGGGGGCCCTGGTATTTGTTCCATTATTCTTTTATTCCATTATTGCTTCTTCCTCTTTCAGCAGCATGTTGAACACTGTCAGTTTTTAACATTGTTAACCCACAGTAAAAATGGATGCAACTGTTTACAATTTTGCAAGGAGAGGGGGGAGGGAATACTAGCAATTTGTACAAAATATGCAAACAAACTACAAAATAAAAAAGCCTTCAGGCTTTTTAGAGATGTGAATGCTAGGAGAGATGTGTTCCATTGCCTTGGCTGTAGCCCAACAATGATCTTGGAGCTCAGGCATGAATTCAATGAATACCGCACAATGGGCTTTGCAACCTTAGTAGATACACAGACCCAGTTCTGAATTACATGCTGTTTTAGTAAAAGATCAGTGCATGGTGACTAATTTATTGCCTCCCTCTTCCTTATTCTCCAGTCTTCTTCCTTTCTTCCCTCTACAGACTTTTAGCTTTGTTGTTCCCCTCTTCTTCATTCCCCTCTTGTGGCAGGTGCTCTTTAACGTGCTTCCTAGCTAACAGCAAGGGAGCTTTCAGGTACTAGAGCCCTTTTTACAATTACAATGAATGCACATACAATCCATGTACTCTTGATATTTCTTTAGACATGCACTGATCATTCTCATGTTACATTCAATGCACGTATGTGTGACTGAAACCCCACACTGATGCAGGTATTGGTTCTCGGTTTCATTTGTAAAGTGAACACACATTTGGTCTTTTTTACAAACAGGTGTATGCACATACATACAGACTGTACAAGCATTCACAATGTGTGAGCAGGGCTTATCTAATGGGGGGAAGCTGCAAAGCCAGAAAACAAGAGCAACTTCTACATCAGATGACATGCTACTAAATTCTTGCTGCTCAAACTTGCCTAAAAGTCATGCACTCCAGATATATAGGTTTTGGATTTAATGATGGAAAAACACTCTGCACATGTTTTAGCATTCTCTTCTGTATTAATCAATTCTTAAATTTGTCAGGTTGTGCATGGATATACAAATCTCCAGAGATGTAGCATATAAATTCTCCAGATCAATAATGTAAGGTAAAGGTCATACTGCCTTGGAAAAGAGGAGACAGGACCTAAAAAGAAACCACACTCTATAGGGGAGGAAAAGTTTGGTTAATTTTTCCTTAACTAGGTAGTCCTTTTAAAAGGAACAAGAGCTCATTCTCTATGTAAAATATGTGCTACACCCAAAGAAAACCTGGGAAGTTCAAAAGTAAGGAAAGGGATAAAAAGAAATAAGTTGAAAGTTTAAAAGTTCAGCTGGCTCTTGGCCAGAACAGAATTAAAAGAAAAGCCAAAGGGAAGCCCTGAGGGGCAGAATCCTCAAAGCAACTGTCAGAGAGAAAAGAACATGGCATAGTTTATTACCAGGTGTGCAGTCCTACAACATGAATGCCTGGAAAGAACAGGAAATAGAGATGCCAGAAGCAGCTAGGAGAGAGAAGCACAAAGGCTCCCAACATTATTGCTATTATCGCCCAGGCATTTAACCAAAATTCTGCAAATGACCATTTTCTTTTTCACTGTAAGCCCCTCATTTATCATCTTGGTTCTACATATTAATACTGATTGGCTACATTCTCTGCTGCACCTTCCCTTTGCTGCTTGTATCATTTTATGTATTACTGCTGTCATTTTAGTGCTTTGCCATTCTGCTTTCGTTTCAACCAATACCGCTGTTCGATCCTTCAATTTTATAGGGCAAGTTTTATTGCTTTATCTTGCTGCACTGCGTGCATTTTTAATGTACCTAACTGTTAACTATCTCAAGAGTTTCCCAGCTGGGAACACAGAACTTAAATGCTTAAGATAAATAATTATGACAGTGGTGCATGTCCAGAGCAAAGACCTTTATGTTCTATGGAAATGCTTTTGAGTAGCCCTGCAGGGCACACCCATGGAGATGCTGTCTCTGTGCAGGTCTACCTTCTGTTCACAGGAGCCCACACCCCACAGGGGGCATCAACCAGATGTTAGCACTTGCGTAACCTTGTAAAACCAAGTTCCTGTTTTCAAAGCACAGTAGGAGGGGAAAGTGACCCCCCCCCCTTTTGCATGTTTTTGGTTAGTGTAATTTGCCATTTCAAAAATAAATAGGTGGTCCAAAAAACTGTCATGAGGACTTGGCTTCAGCTGGCAAAGTCGCCAAGAATTCCAGCTTTTCAGGACATAGTTCAGCACTCTGTGCTGCAGAGGGAAGAGATGCTCAAGCTGAAATCACAACCCTCTGCAGCCTCTTTCACCTTTCAGATGACTGCAATGACACAATGCTGATTTGCTGGAAACCACCCCCTCTCCCCCTACACCCAACCACATGGCTCTGTGCCACAGAACTCTGGAGCTGTATTTCAATGGAAGCAATGCACTTATATACACTGCAAATGTCTTTCCTTTGTCTGTGCCCTTCATGGTTTGGTTAACCAGCAAAGTTGCCAGATGCCATCTATCTTCTGCTGCTGCTGCTTTTCCTCAGCATCAACTCATTTGCACTAGGAGCTGCAAGTGCCATTCCATATTAGAAACCTTTTGTTTTAAACTCGGAAAGGGTGGGAAGAGAAACATCACAAGATAACTCACCAGACAGTGGATCTTTGCCAATTGTTAAAACGTTCGGCAAACTCATAATGATTAGCTGCTGGAGGACCTCCTAAAAAGAAGAGAGAAACAGACAAGACTATGATCAGCCTTTGAAAATGCTCAATTCCACTGGCTAACACATGGCCCGCTTGCCTAGGTGAACAAGCCACAGCCTTGGAGAAGAAAAATCCATACATGAGAAGTCAGCCTTAAGACTCAAACACGGGTCTCATCGATTGGCTCTTAGAGATCATTAGCACATTTTTAACTTTGGCAACTGGATCCCCATAATTCACAGGCGTAGGGGGCACTAGTATGGAGATGAGAGAGAAGGCACCTGCCTGTCCTGGGGTTCTTCCTGTGTTTCTGGGTGTGTGCTGCAGAACCAAGCCTGAAGTGGAAGATGGGACTAAACATAGCATGGGGAAATGGTCTCTTGGGCCCCACTACTGCCCATGTGGGATTTTGGATGTTTCAAGGCTGTCCCAGGTCACCACCCAGCAAGGCCCTTCACTTCATACTCCTGCTGTAACCTACTTCCTGCTGAAGTACTCCAGCACTCTTAGCTGCATTGCCACTTAAAGGCTCCAATGTCAGCTTCATGTTTTCTGTTTTGTTTACACTAGTTAACATGGGGACAAACACATGCACTTGTGCACTAAGGGGATGAAGGGAACAACTGCTGCCCACTCCCTTGTTCTTCTCCTTGATAAGCAGGACCAAATGAGTTCAATGTGGGCACAGAAATTAGTCACACATGAACACACAAAGGTACTTTATGCTGAATCAGACCATCAGTCCGCCCAAGTCAGTCTACTCAGACTGGCAGCAGCTCTCTAGGGTATCAGACGGAGGTCGTTCACATCATCTAATATCTGATCTTTTTTACCTGGAGACACCAGGGTATTGAACCTGGCACCTGCTTTATACCAAGCAGATGCTCTACCATTGAGCCATGGCCCCTTCTCCATAGTCTACCAAAATTCAAAATTTAGAAATCACAATGGAATGAGCAAAGATCAAAAGAGAGTATAACTGCAGGCTTCTGACTCTGATTCTAGGCTTACCCCTAATAATGGTTAGAATAAGGATAGGCTATATATTCTTAAAGCTCCAAGTTCCAGAAAACACCCTTTTTCTTAGTTTCATAGTGTAGGGTTTCTTTCCTTGGTTCAGCAACATTGTAATGGAGTTCTGGTGTGAGGTAGCTCCCCATTAGACGTGTGCACTCCGTATATACCGAGCTGAATAAATACCAGAAAAATACCTTATTGGTATATTCCAGATATTTATTCAGCCAAATCAGACTTTAGACAGTTTTGCTTTAAATGTGTTCTCCAAGCCAAGCCACCCCACACTGCAGCATGGGCTGGCTTGGAGAAGGTCTTTTTAAATGCATTCTCCAAGCCGGCCCCGTGCTGTGGCAGCAGTGGTGGGGCTGGGAGAATGCATTTAAAGTTAAATGTACTCTCCCAGCCCTGCCATGTTGTGCTGGCTGGCTTGGCTTAGAGGAGGTCTCTTTAAATGTGTTCTTCAAGCCAAGCTAGCCTGTGTTGAGGCAGGGCTGAGAGAACATATTTCAACTTAAAGGTAGGTGAACTTGTGCTGCTTTGAGTTCACTCACATAAAGCTTGGCTTTGCAAGCCACGTTATGTGCGAGTGAACCAGAAGCAGTGCAAGTTCACCCACCCCCTTCTCCATTATACTGATATTGGGATTCAGGAATACCAGGAAATACCAATGTTTCTTGGGTTCTATTTACCCAAACCTGAAAAATATGGGGGGGGGGTTTTGCACACCCCTACTTCCCCATAAGAAGCAGGATGGCTAAGAGTTTCTTCCGTATATCCAGGGTTTTATAATCGTCGAACCTGCCCCCCCCCGGGTTATCTTTCTTTTTCTGTCCCAAGAGGAACTTCCATTCATTCCCATCTAGTCTCCCAAGTTCTATAGCTCAGGTGTGACTTTTTTATTTTTTGTCCTTCCCAGGCTAGGGCCATATGCATATCGGTGGAGATGGTTTGTGCTGGGAGATGAGTCATACCTACTTCACATTTCCTCTAATGTATCTATTTGTTTGTAAGGGGTACATGGTAGCTTCTGAGCCTGTGCACAGTGCTGACCCAACTATTGCCTACCTTGCTGTAAATTTTGGGGTTTAAGGCATTTCGCTGCACACAGAATGCACCCAGTGGTTGTACAAGTGAACAGAACATGACAAGTGGACTCTAGTGAGCACACCTCCATGTTTTACACTTTCCATCTAGACAAGGTTGAGAAAGAAGTACTTTTCTCCCTTTCTCACCATACAAGAACTCGTGGGTTAGAAAGGATAAAAGGAAGTAATTCTTCACCCAAAGAGTGATTAACACACGGAATTCACTGCCACAGGAAATGGTGGCAGCTACAAGCATGGACAGTTTCAAGAGGGAATTAGATAAGCATATGGAGCAGAAGTCCATCAGTGGCTATTAGCCACAAGGTATACATAGGAACTCTCAGTCTGGGGCAGGTGATGCACTCTATTCTTGGTGCTTGGGGGGGCAACAGTGGGAGGGCTTCTAGTGTCCTGGCCCCATTGCTAGACCTCCTGATGGCACTTGGTGTTTTTGGCCACTGTGTCACTGTGTGACAGTGTTGGACTAGATGGGCCATTGGCCTGATCCAACATTGGCTTCTCTTATGTTCTTAAGATGATTGCCTGGGTTCAGAGGTCAGTGACCTTTTTATAATTAGAGAGCCAAGCTGAGCCAAAATTCAGAGCAAGAGATCGACAAAAAGCCAGTATAAGAAAGTCCATCTACATAACTGAACATAGTCAACAATATTACTAATAATTGCACACTATAAATGTACAAGGTTTCTTCAGCCCCAACACTGGAGGTTGCAGGGCCTTTACTAGGAAGTACCACACATCAGGTCTCACAGTTAAGTACTAAAGATATACAAGGAACACCCTATGTTACTGTTTTAGTGCACTGGCATAAATCTGCATGTGGGGTGGGGTCCAGACTAAACCTTCCATCAGCAAAATGGAACTTTCCACCCACTGAGCTAGGGGACCCTGAGGAACAACATGATGGTGCCCACAGTGGGAAGGCTGAAATCAGTGCCAGGTTAGTCTGGATCCAACATCCGGGTCACACTCGGATTATTGACAACTGTGCTTCATAATAATTTCCCTTCCTGTAAAGCATTTCTAAGAAATCCCTTTGTCCCATAAAAGGAACCATTTTGATTAGGTATTGAAATCTGAACCTTCCATGGGGAAAAAATATGGCTGCAGCTGACTGAAGGAAGTAACATATGAGCCTTGGCAATTCTGGTAAGTATGTTGGTGTCATATTTTTCAGCTGCCCCACTCATGAATGACTATGTGATTTTTTTAAGCATACAGGTCAGGCCAATAAATACTAGCCTTTAAATGGGGCTCTATAAGTATCTGGGATATTAACCATTCCTACTGCAGTACGCACCCTCCTCGCCCTGAGTCTGCCTTGTGGCGGGGAGGGCGGGGTATACACTGAATAAACAAACAAACAAACAAATAAATAAATATATCAAGGAGTAAGTAAGGATGTAACTTATTGCAACTGATAAATTCAAACTTGACAGGGAGGAAGTGAAGTGAGCCAGCAGAGTTTTTCCCCCTTTAAAAGTGGCTTGTCAAGGTCAGTTAGGGTCAGGGGGTTAAGGAAGCAGTATTTGTTTAGCAGACTGGCTTCAAGTCAGCCTTGAATAAGTGCTGGGAAAATGGATTAAATTACCAGAGGGCAGGTTATTTAGCAAGCCAAGAAAACATAACATAACGGAGGAGGACAGGCAACAGCCCAAGTTTCAGCTGCAGAAACAGATCCATGGATTTCTGTATAACAAGCACGGCATAAGCACCCCTCGCATTGGTGTAAAATGAATACTTTGGTTCTCATACCCAAGGGTTCCTGGTGCTAATTCGCTTTTTTTTTTTAGCAAATGTCAGACCCACCATTAAAGCTGGCATGTGCTGGTACTACTAAAGATTTTAGGAAGGAAGTACTAAATGGTGAAAGCATAGTTAGTTAATGGTCAACCATAAGGTCAGTCCAACACTCCACCTTCCGAGTTAAGTTCTGATACATCGTTTTTGACATTAACCAGTAAAATGACATAATTTCCTCCAAGTAATGCTTACATGTAAGGACATTTCCCAGTTCCTTGGATCTTTTATCCCTCACTTATTCCTATGTTTTTCACTGAGAATGACTACTACAAATATGCCAAGAGCAGCCCATGAACACTGTGGGGGGCAAGTAAAAAGGATATTGGATAACTTATTGAAGGTTGTTCTTGAGGAGCCTTACAGCCATCAGAAACACCACCAGCCCTCAACTTTCATTCAGTGGCTAAAATGGCAACAGCTCAACTAAGGAAAAAAGAAGTTAGCTTCTTTTGGCTTTGGGTCAGCTGATCAACTGAAGCCTCTGGTGCTTGCAGGTGCAAAGGTGCTGGAAAACAAAGGGACTTGCAGTTGACACATTTTAGAGGAACTCTGCCATAGATACAGGGCACAAATGCCAAGCACGCAAGAGGCTGTAAAGAGGCAGACAGCACACTAAAAGAGTGTAGCTGTGCATCAAATCCTGTGCATCACCTAAAGTGCCCCTACACCTCCCACTGCCTTGGGATGGTTTTGCCTCCTATCAGTTGCCTTTAGAATCTAGCAGGATCACAGCACAGTGTCAGGTAGGAATACCGACCGGATTTTAACACAGCCAGGCCCACAGATCTCTCCCATTCCAGAGCACTGCGTCCAGCGTCAAGGCTAACCCTCATTTGAGTGGAATTGTGTTGCATATGCAATGACAGGGCCTCACTATGCTTCTTTTCTCACCTGCAGCAAAGTTAGTTTCCAGCTCTTAGATTTCAACACCAGGAGAGGCTTTTCTCTCTCTCTGGAAGCTCACCACCATCACCTGACCTTTGTAGGAATTGCCCGCCGGGGGGGTCAAGACTCCCAGCTTCCCTTCCAAGTTCTGAGGCCTTGCCTCTGTGTCTCCCATTGCCCAGAGCCTGGTCACCATGAGGACCATTTGCTGCCTTGTGCACCCCGTGGAGGAATAGCCACTTGCCAACTGCCTGCCTTCCCCCGGCGCTCCTTTTAAAATAGCATGTCCAAGACGGTTTCATTATGTTGTATGCTAATTTACTGCTCTCCCCCTCTACCTACATGTATGGACTGGTAATTTCTATTTCATTGTATCTAAGGAAGTGTGCATGCAAACAAAAACCTATACCTTGAATAAAACTTTGTTGGTCTTAAAGGTGCCACTGGACTCAAACTTTGTTCTGCTGTTTCAGACCAACACAGGTAGCCACCTGAACCATTAATTTTTCATTGTGATTCCAAATAAGCTACATTTCGATTCAGGAAGGTGGAGAATTAGTTTTCATTTATGCAATTTTACAAATTATAACATTCAGCTGTTTTCTTTACTATAAAACGTTTTCCTTCTGTGTTGGTGCAAGCAGTATTTACACTGGCCCACACTGTGCTGAGTCACTCTCAGTGTGGGAACACATGTTTTCCAGATGTCTGCTAAGCAGAGACAACTGTGTTTAATTTCCAGCAGGTGCAACACATTAGATTTTACTACAAGCAGTCTGAGTAGATATCCTGCTAATCATTCCTTTATTAGACTTGACACTTTCCTTTTTAAAAATAACCTTTCACACCCCTCCCCACCAATGCATCAGCTGCCTCTCATTCATCTCTTGCTTCTTACTTGCTAGCAATATCACATCCATCTCCTAAAACGGACACTTCTTTTTGGAGAGAAATGGAAAGACAAAAATGTGTTCCTTAGGTGTGGGTGGGCCAGTCCCCTCTGACTGCCTTGGAGTCGTGCCTAATAAAGGCCTGCCTGGAAGCAGGGCCACCCCAGGTTATGCCAATGCCCTCCAATTAAGGGCAGGGCCTGCCTCATTCCCAGTTTCTGAGCCAATGGGCCTCCCTCATCATCCCTGCCTGACTTGAGGGTTTGACACAACCTCCAACCAGCTGGTGCCACTCCCAGGAATTCACTACACCCTGCCCCTGCCTGTCTCCAGGCCCCTCCTGTGGCTTCTGCCTCTGGCCTGTTCCATCTTCCTTGGCCTTTGACGGCTGTGTCACTCTGACCAGCTGTCCCTGGGTCTACTGGCAAGGCTTTCCCCCTACGGGACTCACTAGGGGCTCCTGGTCTCACCCTGCCCACATTCTCTAGCTGCTTCCACCGCTTCACTGCTGCTGTGGCCTCCAACACCAGTCTGCTGGGCCCTATGGTGTGGAGATGGGCTTTTCTTGCCCTGCCAATGCTGCTGCAGCTGCCTGGCCTTGTCCTGGCATTAATACTGGCTGTGGTGGAGGGGCTCCTCTAGCCCTGAGATTGCCACAGCCTCCTGGCCAGCCCCCAGAACTGCAGGTAAATGCAGGGAGGGCTTTGCCCACCCCGAACACTCTGGTACTTGTATCCTATTCAATATAACATGCAAGATACCAAGTGGTAAGCTTCATAAGGAGTGAAAACAAATCTCAATGCCCATAATAGATTTTGTTAGCTGTACATTTACCCTGTTAGGTATGTTGACACTACTCCCCCGCCCCCGTCAAAACTGCAGCCAACTTATGGAGGGTTTTCAAGGCGAGAAACATTCAGAGATGGTTTGCCACTGCCTCCCTTGTGTAGCAATGCTGGTGTTTCCTCGGTGGTCTCCCATCCAAATACTAACCAGGGCTGACCCTGCATAGCTTTCGAGATCTGATGAGATCGGGCTAGCCTGGGCTACCTGGGGCAGGGCTCACATTAAAATATCGGACAGTGTAACCATGTACAAATAACTATTTCCCCCCCACACTGGACAGCAGAAGGAAAACATTTACATGCGCTATGAACTAAAATTTTGTCAGCAATGAATTCAATGGAAAAAACTAGCGCATCAAATGACATTTTTTAAAACAGCATCAAAAATGGTAGTCTCAACAATGTTGCAAACCCCCCCCCACAAAATACTGCAATGAGTGGTGGGAATTTAAGCATTTGAAGTGATAATCCCCCCCCCGAAATGCCTGACTTGCCCTTTCTTAGACTGTGACACCCATACAAAGACAATGCAGAGAAACTCTTACTAAGGGTGGAGAATAAACCCACTTTTCAAGCGAGATTCATAATCTAAAATTTGAACAGGGAGGGGTGATCCTTCCAAGCTTCTCTCTAAAAACTGAAATGAACTAAAGGGAAAAAAATAAATTAACAGAAGTTTCAGGAGATGACAGCAGACTGTTGTAAGTACAAGCCAAAAAAAACCTTGCTCACATTTCGGCATTTTAATTTCTCTTTAGAAAGAACTAGATGAATGCCAGAAGTGAATGACTAAAATAAAAGCCCTGTACAGAGCAATGTTCAGGCAACAGTGTCCCCAGTCATGGGGAGGGAGCGTACATATGGACATATATGCACAGGCACTGTGCTCACAAGCCACAGAGGAGGGTCAGTGCACACATGTCCTGCTTTTCCCTCTCCATGCATTCAGTGAGCACTCAGGGGTTGTGCATACAGGGCTAAAGTGCACCTCTTAAAGTTCATCACTGAATGTGCAAAGACAACTTCCATTGTTCAGCAATACCAATGGTACAGGTATTATCCAGTAGGTGTCACAAAGACCACATACTGCAATACTATTTGCATGAAAGAGGGGGGAGAATATCAAATTTTCTCACCCATTGTGTAGTGCAGGGAAATGTGACTTCATCTCGTAACAGAAGCACAACTTGAAGGGGAGATGTCTGTAATCTCTCTCTCCCCCTCCCTTTACCACCAAAGAACGCCAGTGTCCACAGTTATTACTCCAAGTGAACACTGACAGCTTTTATTGTGACCTTAAAGGTCATTTGGTCTCAACAACTCTCACCCACCCCTAATCTTGGTATCATGGACAACAACATTCTGATGTTGTGGGTAGTGGAACACAAACAGCTGAGAGTCACACAGTAGTGGCAATTCTAACAGCCTGGTTTTTTAAAAGAAAAGGAAAAAAAGCTTTTCTCTCATGACCAGCCAGCCCAAGGGATTTCTTGGGAGCAAATGCTGTCAATAGAAAAAAAAAATTTCACGCAATGGGATTATCACTGCATGACCAGCTTGTTAACAGGCAACCTGAATCCACTCGAAAGATTAGCTCTTTGGGGGTATTATAAATAATAACAACGTAGCAGCAGCCAAAAAAACTACATATTGGACACAATGCATAACAAACAAGCTTGCCCACAACAGGCTAATAAAAATGAAGGCAAAATACAAAATAATTAAAAGGAGGAATGTGAATGCTGAAATGAAGAAAGCAGCAGCTAGCATGAGCAGACTAGTATGAGCAGAACAATTTCTCAACTTTTTTTTTTTAAGTGAAGAGAATCTGTTAACTAAATATCAACTGACAGTGAATTCCATACATTAGGCAGAAATGGGAGAAAAGGCAATCGACAGGGTTGCTAACTGGCTTGAAAAGGAGCAAGCCTCACTCACTAGGTTATTAAAGAACATCACAAGTTATTTGTTTCCGGCACACAATTCAATTTGACCAATAAAGCCTTAGGGAGAATCTGCAGAACTGCCTGCTCCCTGTTCCCATGCAAATCTGCCCAGCGACCAGTCAACAGGGGTCCTCCTCTGCGATGTCAGCGGGCTTAGGGCTTTTTCCTCATCACCAAACTGTTCCCCATCATTGAATCTCCCTCTCCTTTCTATATGGCCTGTGTTTGAATGAGTTTTAGGCATCAGGTAAACACAGCTTTTTTTGGGCTAGATTTTAAATGTTATGTGATAGCGATTATATTACTGCTGCTATTTTTGCTTGTCTTACTGTCTTCAGGCAAAAATCGACACACACACACACACACACAATTGATAACAAGCCAAAAGATAAAGAATACACATACACACAGACCTTAAATAGTGAAGCAGAAGAGGGGGAAAATATAAAGCTTAACAAAAAACGAGCAGAATTCAAAAGGTCGAGGTCAATTTTATAAATTTTAAGGAGTAAACAACAACCAAAAATTAAACATTAAACTAACAAAAAAAATGGGGCCAGGGCCAAGAAATCTAAAGCAGAGATGACTCACTACATTTATATAAGGAAAAATGTAGAATGCAAGTTCAGTTGTTGAAATACTGAAGGGTTAATATTTTATTTATTTAAAATATTTTAGGCTGCTTTCTCTGTTTGAAAGCTCCCAAGAATTTGCGCCACAAGAGTTATGCTATATTAGAAACCTGACACTTTTGCTACCAATATGGTTCCTGAGAGGAATATACATACAAAAGAAGGATTACCATAGAATTGGCAAATAAGTCACCAAAGTGCCCACTACCAAAAATTATTTGTGTACTGTCAATGTGAAAACTCACTAATTTATGTGGGGTACAGCCAATTTTGTACAGGGACAGGCCATGTAGAATATTTAGCTTTTTAATACTGTGAATCTAATAATCTAAGGAACTCTAGAATGCTACAACAAAATGTTAGTTTTTACTTAAAAATCTTGCCTGCACATAAGAATGATAAGTGGTTCCAGAAAAAAAGAACAGCCGGCTTTCTCATCAGCCCTTCTCCAAAACTACCCAACTGTGCAAGGCCGTTTACATCGGCTCAGGGAATGAAGAGCATGGGTAGAATATAGTAATGCTGTTCATGACACTAATATAGTAACTAAGAACTATATAAAACATGTTCTTACCACATATCCCTTCACAGAACAGATGTAACAAAAATTGAGCCAAAAAGAAAAAGGATGGATTACAACAGTAGATGTGGGAGAAGCCACACATGGTATAACAATTATGCTTAAACAATTCGAATAATTCATGTTAACACCTTTAGCTTTACAATTCCATTTAAGTAGCTATTAATTGCAACATCTTAAATGATTTATCATAGAATGAATCAACAGCTACAGACCACAAACAAGGGCAAGTACAAGCACTTGGTATTAAACTAATCTCGTCACAGCTCAGAGAGAAAATTACACACACCCATATTTCCCCCTCAAATACCAGAAAAATATTTGAAGTACAATTTTCATTTTAACCCATTCTATTCATATGTTGCCTCTCTCTGCACAGTTTTGGGTGTGACTTGATTAGTCGACCCACTCACATTTAAGGAACCTATCTGCAAGAGTTGTGTGGGATTAGAACCATAAATATCATCTCTGCCTCGAGGGATCTCTAGTTCTCTACACACAAAAGGAGCGTCTAAAAACAAATACAGCATATGGGTACAGAATTGGAATTCATTAGCAAGTTCAATTGCATTTCTCAAGGCCTGAGGGACTGTTAGATGGATTCACAGAGTAAATGGTGTCCCATCTGATTGCACATTACAGTGATGTCTGATGGTCTTCAACTCATGTGCCTGTATTTTTCACACATACACCCCCTCTCAGTCCACTCCACAGCTGGTGCCTAAAAAGGGCTCACGCCACAAGCAACCAACTCCTGAAAACTCCAGCATTATTTTTTTGTTCCTTTAACTCTACAGGCCAACACCTACCTTTTCTGTAACATTTGCTTGCACACCAAAAAAGAAAACAGCCACAGAGATGGTAGCTTCAGAGCATCCTATAAACCAGTCTAAGAATATCCAGCCAAACCTCAAGCACGTATGAAATGGACACCTGTTCCAGAGAAGCACCCTCTACATTTTCAGTCCTGTTTTGGGGGTTCACAAGGAGCTGAGTTGGCGTGTCAGGCTTGGAAAAGCAACAGTGACTTAGGCCCAAAAGTATGCCTTGGCACTTTAGCTCCAGACTTTAACAACAGCTTCAGGATCTGAGAAATTCAAGCTTGCTTAAGCCAAATATGCAGTCTCATCTGGCACTACACCAGATGCAACCATTTTGTGTTGGATTCACAAGTCTGTTATAGTGGTTAGGATCATGGACTCTAATCTGGGAGAACCGGGTTTGATTCCCCACTCCTCCACATGCAGCTGCTGGTGTGACCTTGGGTCAGTTACAAGTTCTTTTACAGCTGTTCTCTCAGGAGCAGTTCTTGAAAGAGCTCTCTCAGCCCCACCTAACTCACAGGGTATCTGTTGTGGGGAGGGGAAGGGAAATGAGATTGTAAGCCACTCTGAGACTCCTTCGTGCAGTGAAGGGTGGGGGTATAAATCCAATCTCCTCTTCGTCTTCTTCATTTTTTTTGAAAAATATAAAATGAACACAACTAACATGAAAACCACACTGCAGCCTTGTGTTAACTGACAGGTATTAAATAAATACAAAGAGAATTTACAACTAACTACTGTAAACCAGTGCCACCATGCCAAGTTAATTCCATTTGTTAAATTATCTAGATGATATGGCCAATCTTTTGTTAGCCATGTATAACAAACAGGGGAGAAAATAAAGCCACTGATTTGTGTTATTTATGAAAATATACCCGTCTTTCTTCTCTCGGGAACTCAAACTGGTGTACATGTTGCCAGGATATCTCCCAGACAGGTATGGACCAGGTCCAGGCCTGCTCAGCTTCAGCAAAGCTACTGTATCAAGGATCTCATTGCCCCAAGCAACTGCTTGTAGTGCCAAACTGGCAGAGGGTGAAGAGAGCTATGGAGCACCTCTGCCACTCACCCTGGAGCCAACCAGAGCAGCACAGGAAGAGGTGGAAATGTCATACACATACCTGGTGCTGGCACTGCCTGGCATCAAGGAGGGCTTCAGAAGTGCTGCCCCTGGAGCTTCCTTTGGACCCACCTGGGGTGTTACGGAAGGGGGGTATTTGGGGCAACAAAACACTCTGTCACAATATCGCTGAGAGAGAGGAATTTGTTTCAGTTTCAATACTGAAGTTAAAATGCATGTGCCAGGTTCAAGGATGCTACTTTATACAGAGTTCTCAAGTAGTGCAGATAGGAAAGGCCTCTCTCTGCGATAGTGGATAGCTGCTACCAGGTAAGATTAGACAGTACTAAGAGAGTCGGATAGGCCTTTCCTATCTGCACTATCTGAGACTTTCAACACACTAGGGAACAAATCTGGAAACTTCTAAACAGAAAGCACGTGATCTACTAGGAAAATAAAAAGAGCCCTGCTGGATCAGACCAATGGTCCATCAAGTCCAGCATCCTGTCTCACACGGTGGCCAATCAGTTCCTCTGGACAGCCAACAACAGGGCACAGAGGCTGAGGCCTTCCCCTTCTGTTGCCTCCTGGCTCTGGGATTCAGAGGATTAGTGCTTCTGGATGTGGATACATCCTCCATGAATGTGCCTAATCCCCCTTTAAAGCTGTTTATTCCTGTAGCCATCACTACATCCTCTGGCAACGAATTCTACATTTTAATCACTTTCTGTGAAAAGTAGTATTTCCTTTTGTCCATCCTGAACCTACTGCCCATCAGTTTAACTGGATGTCCCTGAGTTCTAATAGTTTGGGAGAGGGAGAAAAATTTTCTCTTTGTCAACTCTCTTCATCCCATGCCTAATTTTATAAACCTCTATCACGTCCCTCCTTAGTTGTCTCTTTTCTAAACTGAAAAGTCCAAGACTCTTCAGGCTTCCCTCTTAGGGAAGGTGCTCCAGACCCCTAATCATCTTGGTTGCCCTCCTCTGCACTTTTTCCAGCTCTGCAATGTCCTTTATGCTTAACTCAGTGATCAATCAGAAAGAGAGAACATAATATGAATAAACAAGTTTAGTAATAAAAAAGTTAACCTGAACAGAGGTGTTAGGATGCAGCATCAGGGAACGCCTTCACCCTTGTGGCCTGTTAGTTGGCCTTTCAGGACACCTAGTTGGAACCTGTGTGAAACAGGATGCTGGACTAGATGAACCACTGGTCTGATTCAACAGGATGTCCCTTATGTTCTTAACGTAATCCCCACTTCTCCCATTTGCCCCTCCATTCATTTTCTCCCCCACTGCTAATTCCCTCAGAACAGGGAGCAATCTTTTCTGCTTATATTACTCTAAAATGGCATGTATAGGGATAGCATATCAACTACAGCTATCAACTACAACAGAAGAAGAGAAGAGATTGGATTTATATCCCACACTTTACTACCCGAAGGAGTCTCAGACTGGCTTACAATCTCCTTTCCCTTTCCCTCCCCACAACAGACATCCTATGAGGTAGGTGGGGCTGAGAGAGCTCCTTCAACAACTGCTCTTTAGAGAACAGCTTTGAAATAACTCGTGACTGACCCAAGGTCACACCAGAAGCTGCATGTGGAGGAGTGGGGAATCAAACCCAGTTCCTCCAGATTAGAGTCTGCACTCCTAACCACTACAGCAAACTGGACCTCCTAACAACTACATCATACAGCCACTATACATTTTTAAAATTTGAGAAAATCAACAAGATGTATGGGTTTTTGATGGAATCCTTTATCTATGTCTAGTTACGGCCAGAATACTCATCAATTAGAGATCTGGGAAACATATGTGAACCTTGGGGGCAAACAGCACAGGAGACTCAAAAGGCATAAAACTAAAGAAGCATTTCAGTATTGTATTGTGCAAGGTACGAAAGCTCTACTACATTTACAGGCATCCAGATGTCAACCAATGTAATTTTTCTTCCTAGTGAAATATCAATGTCTTCAAAGTATCCCTTACTAAAATTTAACAAGTACACATGGTTTCCTCTGGCACGCTTACGAGTTAGAACAGTGGTGTCAAACAGCCCGGGGGCCAGATTAGGCCTCCGGAGGGCTTCCATCAGGCACACAGTGGAATTGGCCATCTCCTGCTTCTAGTTCTGCTGCATCATAGCTTGCTTTGCCAGACTCTCTTAATCACTCAGCCATTTCATGTTTTACCCTGGGTCCTAGACTCAGAACTCTGAGCATGAGATTTCTGTGGTGAATGTCAATAAATCAAAGTAGGTTTGCAGCTTACAGAGCCAATGTTTTAAGCATGTTTTTATTTTAAGTAAAAAAACACCCCTTTGTGTTTGTGTCCTCTATAAAGTTTATATCTCCACTGGCTGGCATTACATTTTATGACACACATTGCCCGGCCCAACAAGGTCTCATTTATGTCATAACAAATGAATTCGACACCCCTGAGTTAGAAACTTCTACAAATCCAAAATTTCACTTTAATAACTCCCAAAATCTTATTGGCATGTTCCATGGACTAAAATATGTCCATTCTGAAATGCAAACTGTGGGTGGTGGGGATTATTGACTTGAACTCAATCTAACTGTAGAAGCATAAACTGCCCAGCTTTTATTGCCAGCAGCAGAGTTTACTAATGTAGTCACCAGCTGGAAATAAAAAGACAATTGATTTATCCTCAGCCTTTAAAGCATGTTCAAGTATCTCTTCATTTTTATATTACTCTCCAGACAAATTACCCTAGATTTTTATTTGATTCCAATCCAAATTGTCCAGTGGGCTTTCTCTGCAGTACTGAGGATAATAAAATGTGGTGTTTTAAAGAGCTGTCACTTAAAATTACTGACAACTAAAAATTCAATCCATCTGTTCAACACACTTCAGTCTGCTGCGGCACTAGCAAAAATCCACACAGACTGGATCATTGCACAGGGGGGGCTCATACGCAGAAGCAAAGCATCACTAAATTCATTAAAAGCTAGAATTACATATCTCCTTGTTTCAACAAAACTGATTCCAATTTAGAAATTTTAGACCGCTTATACAATACTTTCTCTTGCAAATTCCACTGCTTTTCAATATTGTAATTGTATGTTAAAGTCTGTGACTTAATTATCTCAGCTCTTCAACAAAAGTCTAGGAATATTTTTATGGATCCTATGGGACGAAGTATACAGATGTACTCCCCTTGAGTAGTTTTTGTCTGCTGGATAGTTGCAGTCATGACTTTTTAGACTTTCAGTTCAAGCTCTGACCTTGATAGCTCATGCTATCTGGATCTCATCAAATCTTGGAACCTAAGCAGTGTTGGCCCTGGTTAGTACTTGGATGGGAGACAACCAAGGAAGTCCAATGGAAAACCCCCTCTGCTCATCTCTTCCCTTGAAAAACCTCTGGGGTCACCAGAAGTCAGCTGTGACTTGATAGCACTTTCCACCACCACATAAGCTTTCAAAGTGAAGAGCAACTGGTTTTTCCTGCTTTGGTAAGAAGCCAGATTTATTGAATTGCTGAATGGCTGCCCGGTGTGACAATTATGAAATGTCCCTCACTACCTAAGTGTGGAGAGTGCTGACTGGCTACTTGTGGAAAAGCACAAAGTGACTTCCCTCCATTTCATCCACAGCTTTACAGAAATGTAAGGAACAAAAAGGCATTTAATATGAATGAACAACAACTAAATGGTTAAACAGGCAACAGACCAGGCTTTAAAGGAGGGGGATTGGTTAAAAAGGTAAAACCCTGACCTAAGAAGCTCAGTGTGACTGTCTCTAAATGCATGCTGATGCTGGAACTCTGCACTTGCAGAAGAACGAGGGCAGAAGCAGAGCTCACTTTCTGGAAGGAAAACATGCTCGTGGAGAAACGTATGTCTGTATCCAGCCACACACAAATAGTCCAATGTTTAGAGCAGGAGTCCCCCAACGTGGTGCCCAGTGGGCACCATGATGCCCACCAACCTCTTTTCTGGCACCTACCAAGTGTTTTTAGAGGGGGGGGCTGAGGGGGGCTTTTGCCCAGCAAGGCTTCTGATTGGCTGTGATTTTTAAAAAGTTGCTTCAGCAGCAGCTGCCACCACAGCACAAAGATCTTCACTGCATGAATGAAGGTAAGCTGAGCACATACAAGAAAACATTTCAAACAATGAGTTAATTTTAAAGGAAACAACTTAAAGCTTCTGCTGGGAATGTTGAAAAGTTACTCTCAGAGTACCTCACTCCCTGACATTTGTTGATTGGTTCCACCTCCCATGGCTGCCATTTTGTGGCTGGGACCACCACCCAGTGTCAGATTCCAAAGGTGCCCACACCCACAGGCTCAAAAAGTATGGGGAGCCCTGCTTTATTTTTATTTTTTTTTAAATACAATTTATTATTGGATATATCACATGTTCATACAATTTAAACAAACCAATACATATCCATTTTTCTTTCTCCCTCTCCCCCCAAACAAGGCTTCCCGCACTGCTCCAACCCCCTTGATATTTTTCTTATACAATTACATTTACTACTAAACATATTTCTTTTACTAATGGTAACAATTCAAAGATCTGAGTCTCTTTCCACTTCTCCTCAATAGCTGTCAAAACAAATCAAACCACGTTTTACATCCCAATTCTTCAACAAGTATTCTTGAAAGTCTTTCCAGTCTCCGAAAAAGGTTTCGTCTTCTTCATTGTTTAATTTTCTTGTTAATTTGTCCATTTCTGCCATAAACAACGTCTTTTTAATCCATTCCCATGTTTCAGGTACTTTATCTTGTTTCCAACATTGAGCAAAAGTCAGTCTAGCTGCTGTAATCAAGTACCATAGTAGTGTTCTCTTGGCTACATTTATTTCTTCCATTTTAAGACCTAACAATAACATCTGTGGGTCTTTCTTAAAAGTACATTTCAAAATTTTTTGTATCTCATTGTGGATCTCAGTCCAATACTTTACTGCTTTATCACATGTCCACCACATATGGTAAAAAGACCCTTCATGTTTCTTACATTTCCAACATTTGTTAGACATACTTTCATTTATAATAGCAATTTTTTTAGGCGTCATATACCATCTGTACATCATTTTATAACAATTCTCTTTAACATTTACACAAGTTGAAATTTTCATTGACTTTTTCCACAAATATTCCCAAGATGTCATTAATATCTCATTATTAATATTTACCGCCCATTTTATCATTTGCTCTTTTACAATTTCGTCCTCAGTATACCATTTCAATAAAACCTTGTACAGTTTAGAAATCATTTTTTTACTTTTCTCAAGCCATACAGTTTCAATTTCAGTGTTATTTTCTCTAAAACCATATTCTCTTTTATCGGTCTTAAATAAGTCATAAATCTGTCTATACTTCAACCAATCATATTCAAATTCCACATCAAATCTGTCTTTTAACACAAAGCTTTTCCCTTCTAATTTTAAAAGACTTTTATAAGGTAGCCAATCTAACCCTTGATTTCTTGAATATGGATTAATCACTTCTGCTGGTACTATCCAAAGTGGTCTTTCTTCTGAGAAGAATTTTCTATATCTCATCCAAGTCTCGAACAGTGATCGTCTTATGAAGTGGTGTTTGAAAAATTTATCCATTTTTACTTTTCCATACCATAAATATGCATGCCATCCAAACTTGTTATCATGCCCTTCTAGAGCCAATAATTTTTTATTTTCTAAATTAATCCACTGTTCCAACCATGTTAAACAGACGGCATCATAATACAGTCTTAAATTTGGTAGTTGTAGACCTCCTCTTTCCTTTGCATCACATAAAATTTTCATTTTAATCCTTGGCTTTCTTCCTGCCCATACAAATTTCGATAGTTCTTTTTGCCACGTATCCAGTATTTTCCTTTGTTTTAATATTGGAATAGCTTGAAATAAAAACATCAAACGCCGCAAAACATTCATTTTTACAGTTGCAATTCTTTCCAATAACGATAGATTCAAGGTATCCCATTTCTTCATGTCTTGTTGAATCCTGTGCCAAACCTTTTCATAGTTATTTTTGAACAAATCAATGTTTTTCATGGTCAATTCAATTCCTAAATATTTAGTCTTTGTAACTACTTCACATTGAATTTTCTCTTGAAGTTCTGTTTGTCTTTGTTTCGTCATATTTTTGCACATCACTTTGGTTTTACTTTTATTAACGTAGAATCCCGCAACTGATCCAAATTCTTCAATTTTTTCCATCAATTGTGGTATTTTGTCGATTGGATCTTGAATCATAAACATTACATCGTCTGCAAATGCCCTGCTTTAGAGCGATTCACAGTAATGACCGCAATGCTGTTTTTTTCCTCTGATAATAACAGCTGGGATCCTATGAATGAGTTCCGGATATGCTAGATAGTCTCTGCCACAGCCTCTAAGTATCTGGTACCCTATCCTAGAGAAAATAGACATTGACACCTTTGATTGGGAAACTATTTCTAAGGCCAAATACAAGTTACTGTTATTTAGATAGTCTATATTTGATATGCGAGGTTTTATAATTTTTTATGCTTTTACATATTATGTAATTGATGTTAGAAAGTCTAAAGAATTTAAAAAAATAGTCTCTGCCACAGACCGTGCTTCCTCTTTTGCTAAAACTTCTATTTGCCCAAGATCAATGCTTTTCAATTAACTCTTCAGCAAACAAGTTTTAGCTGATGAGGATTTTGCTCCTTGGCAAAGACTATCTAGCACACATTGAACTCATTCATACAATCCAAGCTAGCATGTTTTAGGACTGATACCTACTGTGCCAATCTTTTGTTGTTAAGTAGCATACATTCACCCTCTTGGATGCACACCTTAATGTGGTGAAGGGGTTTTGTGTGTCAGCAAGGCTGAGAGCAATACTGTAAGGAGTTCAGATTTTCTCAAGCGGCTAAATTCCTAGCAGAGTCACTCAATGCAGAACAGTCACAGCTAAAACACCAGACTAAGATATATCCATCTCCTTCAGGGACCAATGGCCACATCAGCAGCAGAGAACAGACAATTCCAGTGGTGATGGGGGCAACAGAATCCTTGGGAAATGTAGTTACTGGTCAGCAGCAGCAGTAGTGGAAGGTGACACTGACAGAGGGTCTTTCATAGACCATGGCAGTGCCACTTCAGCAAAACCTGGTTAGTACTGTGCAGAGGAAGGCAAGAGTAAACCATCCCTTGCCTCAAAAACCCTATGATGAGACAATCCAAAATTAAAAGTAATGATAGAAAAGCTATAGTGCTATTCCCCAGTTTGGACAGAAGAAGAAGAGTTGGATTTATACCCTGCCCTCAAAGCAGCTTACAATCTTCTTCTCTTCCTCTCCCCACAACAGACACCCTGTGAGGGAGGTGGGACTGAGAGAGCTCTGAGAGAACTGCTCTTGAGAGAGCTGTGACTGACCCATGGTCACCCAGCTGGTTGCATGTGGAGGAGTGGAGGAATCAAACCCAGTTCTCCAGATTAAGAGTCTGTCGTTCTTAACCATTACACCAAACTAGCTGTGTGTCAGCAAAGCGTCAGACCCCAGTCAGCTATTTGGGAAGCTATGTTTTGGAGGTCATTAATTCATAGCATTGCCATAAGTTGAAAGTGACTCGACAGCACTTACACACACACAGTGTACATTACTGTATATTTTTTTTCATACATTAAGAATTAAGGATGTCTTGCATCCAGAAAGGATGCTGTTTATATACATACATATACAGCTTCCATCTGCTGTTGTACAGAAGTTCTCCATTAGTTTCAGAAGCCTCTACTACTGACAGAAATCTTTTGCCAGAGGAAAGCTCTGCTATCCACAAAAGGAGCATAACCTTTATAAAATATAAACCAATATTAATCTTTTAAAATCCCTTAGGAGGGAAAAAAACACAGAAATAAGGGGGAGACACCAAATAATCACTTTATTACCACTGGAAAAACTGAATGTCACAATAGAAAAGAATGAATGTCACAATAGAAAAGAACAAGAGTCCAGTACCACCTTAAAGACTAACAAAATATGTGGCAGGGTATGAGCTGGACTCTTGCTCTTTTCTACTGCTACAGACAGACTAACATGGCCACCCATCTTGAATGTCACAAGTTTTACAAAAACTCCTCTCCACATAGATTGGAAGCACTTTGAGGTAGATATTGACCTCTTTTTTGTTTATGGAAATCTGCAAAATTGCTGTCTCAACAACAAACTAGAAACTTGTGTACAAAGGTCTGAAAGGAGATTCTTGAAAGGGAACTTTTGAGGATAGGAGGCTACTTAGCTCTGTCTTCCTCCCACCTCCACCTTTTAGATACCTCTGCCACAGACTCTGAGAGGGAAGAAAAGCACATTCAACTTTAACACAGTTATGTAAGAACATAAGAAAAGCTAATGTTGGATCAGGCCAATGGCCCATCCAGTCCAACACTCTGTCACACAGTGGCCAAAAATACCATGTGCCACCAGGAGGCCCACCAGTGGGGCCAGGACACAAGAAGCTCTCCCATTGTTGCCCCCCCCAACAGCTGCTGCAGTGCTGCACACCACTGACCAATTGAAGATCTGCAGATGACCCCTTTACATTCTGGTGCCCTCTACTGAGGGAAGCAAATTTGGACGAATAGACCGGGTGCTAACATTTCCCTGCTATGCTTCACACGATTGCAAGACATTGCTGAAGGAGCAGCAGATGCTCAGAGCTAAATCTGAAGGGTCTTCAAAAACAGCACAACACAGTGTGATCTCATCCTCCTGTTTTACTCTACTGATCCCTATTATGCACTCACACATTTAAGATCTCTGTTTATAAAAGGTGTTAAACAAAGTAAGAATTGACATTTTTAACCATGCTGATCAAAAGCATGAAGTAATAGATAAAATGTGTAAAGTGATAAATAATTCATGTTATGAAGCTGAATACAGGCACCCCCTAATAGGTCTGGCTCATTATAAAATACAACACATAAACAGTGTTTTTATTTTAACGTTTTCAGCCATCTTTCCCCTCCATAAAGGTCTCAAGGTATCTTTCATAGCGTGAACACCCAGAAAAAGACCCCAGGCAGCACCATAGGTAATAGAATGAGAAACTATATTAAACTCCACTGAAAGCCTTCCTGACTTAGAAAGCTTCCCAAGCACCAGTGCTTTAGAAGCCTTCTTGGCATTGTCAGATAAAATGTTCCAAATTACTACTGCCAAAAAGTGCCTTCTTTTTGAGCATGAGAGTATACACTAGGCAAGGCTTCCGCTCTTCCAAACCGGAGACTGTTCTAACCCTTATCCACAATTGTTCTCACCCAGAACCCTGTGAGCAACACAAATGATATTAAACTATGATATTGGGATGGAAACTGGATATAGCTGAAATGTAAGATCTCCCTGAAAGGCTATTGGTCTCTTATTCACACACACACACAAAATCAAACACAAAAAAACAACACTACATAGAATCAAAATCTGTAATATTTATTACAGAACTAGACACTCATTCCCCTCGCCCCATTTTAATTGGACACCATTTAATGACAATGATTTCTCAACAGACAACTGTTTGGTTAGTGGCGCATCTGGGTCTAACCCACTAAATTTTCAGAAAACCAGGCAAATTGACAGGCAGTGTGGTCTTGTGTTTAGAGTGTTGGACTAGGATCTTGGAGATGCAGGTTCAAGTCTCCACTCTCCCATGGAAGCTTACTAGGTGACCCTAGGCTATCACACACTCAGCCTAACCTACCTGACAGGGTTGCTGTGAGGATAAAATGGAGGGGAAGAGAATGATGTAAACCATTTTGGGTACCCACTGGGGAGAAAGATGTGTTATAAATGAAGTAGGTAAATAAATAAAATCATCTAACCACCAGGTCACATCTCCACATGCAAAAATGCATACTATACACACTTTATTGTGCTAAGAGCATAAAGTTAAAAGATTTACTTCCTGAAAAGTCTAGATTTGCTCATTCTGCTAATACATACACGCTTAACAAAGCAAAAGTGAGTGTGCATATGCATGTACATGCATACCCCGTGCAAGGGCTAGAATGTTTCATGTTTGCTATTACTAGCATTTTCAGCATTTGAGATTAGAGAGCCCAACCAACCATCCCCATTTAAAGTGATCTGTATAATCTAAATTGCATCTAACACGTGATTAAAACCATTAACTAAGTTGCTGCACTTCAGCCTTTCCTCCCCTGTGGTTCAAGACTGAAGCGTGTACTGATGTAAAGGGTTTCCCATAATCAGGGCCCAATGACCCAGTGGGCTACCTGCCAAGCATTTCTGGCACCGAGGAAAGCCATTAAGAATTGGGGGGGGGTATCGAAGAGGACCTCATGCCCTTCCTTCTTTGGATTTCCCCTCATTCAGACTTTAGAAGTCATGAGATATATAATAGCTCTCCTGGGAGTGTCCATGAAAGACGTAAGGCAAAAAAACAGCAGGTGCACCTCAGACCTGCAAGATCCTTTTACCCCACTGCCTGTCACAGATGCAGAGGCAGGCCTTCTCTATATAATTATTAACATTCACGAAAGATTAACTACACAATATGCCTGGTTAAACCAGTTTCTGAGGTTTCAAAGTCTTACGTTTGTAGCGTTAGCAACATCTTTGGTTTTGCTAATAGAAAAGTGATATTTTTAAGTGTGTTTAGGTCTTTCACGTGATACTTCAAATTCTATGTCTTCGCAAGCAAATAAAACAGTGGAGAATTGGACAGAAGTAATACAGACACACAAAGGCGGATTTATTATTATTTTTAAATGATTAGATTGGGATGGGTAAGCAAATTAAGCCACTTTCCATGGCATCAGCAAGAAACACACAAGACCCAAGGAACATGTAAAAGATCTACAATGACTGGCATAATTACTAGCAATAAATTAAAAATCACATAAGCCAGGAAAACATGAACAAGGACTAGATGTAATTTTTACTAACAAACAGAGACCCTGTAAGAATACTATAAACACAACACATTCAAGGAATAAACAACAGTCATGGATACTCGAAGATATCTGATGAGAGGCCTGTATCCAATCACTCAGTTCCAAAGACATATGGACACTTAAGGCTTAAGACAGGTCAGTGATTTCCATAAATCTCTCCTCCCTATCCACTGCAGAACCCCCATTTTTGCCCTCAGCTTGGTTTCTGAGGGTCTCTTACCCACCTCCCACCACAGGCTGAAGCAGGAATGTCCCACTCAGCGAGGTCGCTGGATACATGCCATTATCTCATTTCAAAAGGCACTCTCTCAAAAACATTTACAAAGCTGTTCTTTTCAAACAGGCATTGATCACCTAAGGAACTCATGCGGGCAGCTGAATCCAAGAATCTAAGATCTGACTTCCCAGAGATACAGCCAAGTCTTTTCAGTAGCCAATTAAACTTTCAAAGCCAACAGATAAAAAAATGAATCTAGAGGACTTACAAAACACAGCTACTTCTTAGTACCTGTTACTACTGAAAATCCTTATAAAAGAGGTAAAGAAAGAACTCTAGGAAATAGGTTACTTCCTTACATTCCCATGCTTCTAGCATTCCACAGAACACGTAAAACATTTCTATAAAGGGAACAGGGTTGTGGTTCATTGCATGTAGTATATCTTGTTTCTACTATACTTCTAATTTTTGTAATCCAGTTTTTGTACTGTTCATGGTAAACAATACATGTTTTTATTGCACTGTTTTCTAATTTGGTAATCTGCCTTGAGTCTCTGCAAGAAAGGCAGACTACAAACAGACTAAATAGAATGTCAGACTAATATCTGGAAGACCCCTATTTGAATGTCCATTCCAGCATGGAAGCAAGTTGGATGACTTGGGGCCAGTCACACACATCCAGCTTAGCCTAATTCACAGGCTTGTTGTGAGGATAACATTGAGAAGAGCATGTCATGAACCACTATGGATCCCCACTGGAAAGCAGAGTGTATTCCAAGCTCTTTTTTGTACTACAAATGTTCATTTGGAATATCTGAGATAAACTTATGTCAAGAGGAGAGGTTCAGAAACTGCCACTACCATATCTTGTAGGCTAAAGAAAACATATCCAAGAACTCTATAAATTTAAGTTGCCACTCTCATTTTAAAAAGAACGTTTGTCCAGGCTGTTCTTGCCACTTTAATAAAAGTCTGTCTGCATCATTGTTTAAATATATTCATGCCAAGGTGTCGGTTTACCTTGTCAAACCTGTTCTTTCACACAGAAGGCCGTGAACTAGTTGGTGCCAATGAATGGCCGGTGGGAAACTAGAGAACTACAGGAATTAGCTCAGTTCACTGCAGAACCAGCTTCCGCAAAAAAAGGCATCTCAAGCTTCCAACCAGACCAAAAAGAGGATGACATTGTCAGAACTCAACAGGTCAAGCATTCAGTTCAGCTCTCCCTACACCTCACTGATCCAGAGATGGACAAAGTATAGAATCACATTTTTAAAACATGGAGAAGAGACAGCACAGAATTCCCAGAGACAGCAAGGGAAAGGGGTCAGAATATCCGGTGCTTGTAATGACCTGGATGGTCTAGGCTAGCCCGATGTTGTCGGATCTCGGATGCAAAACAGGGTTGGCCCTAGTTAGACTTTGGATGGGAGACCACCAAGGAATTCCAGGGCTGCTGTGCACAGGAAGGCAACAGTAACCACCTCTGAATGTCTCTTGCCTTGAAAACCCTATGGGATCGTCATAAGACGGCTGTGACTCGATGGCGCTTTCTACACACATGCAGTGATCAATCAGGAAGCTCGCTTTAATTAACTTCTTAAAATCCATCAATGCGGTTGTCATGGTGATTGAGCTACAGAATACTCCATACGTCTTTGGAAATGGATAAGCCTTACGATGACCAGAAACTTTAGACCGCCTTTCATTTAGTTATCTATTGCCAAGGTTTGGTCTGTCTGTTCAAAAAGAGATCAACATTTGTTGCTAAAAAGCCAGTGTAGTCCTGAAGACAACCAGCTCACACCCAGGAGCAGCACTTCGGAGACCAGTAGGCTGCAGCCGGAGAAGAATAATAGAATCTCAGAGTTGGGAGAGGCCATACAGGCCATCTCAATGCAGGATCAGCCTGGACCATCCCTGAAAAGTGTTTGTCCAGCCGCTGCATAAAGACTGCCAGTGAGGGGGAGCTCACCACCTCCCTAGGGAGCTGATTCCATGCTGTTGCACAACTCTTACTGTAAAAAAGATTTTCCTAAGATCCAGCCAGTACCTTCCCACCCTTAATTTAAACCCATTATTGCAAGTCCTCTCCTCTGCCACCTACAGGAACAGCTCCCTGCCCTCCTCTAAGTGACAGCCCTTCAAATACTGATAGAAAGCAATCATGTCCCCCCCCTCAACTTCCTCTTCTCCAGACTGAACATTCCCAAGTCCCTCAGCCTTTCCTCATAGGGCTTGGTCTCCAGGCCCTCGGTCATCCTTGTTGCTCTGTTCTGTTCTGCTGCCTGAAGTGGCTGATCCAAACCAAACTTTGGACCCAACCTTGGCACAACAGTGCACCCAAAAACAAAACGTGCTGCAACACAACCACCCACCCAAGAAGCAGGACTTTTGAACCACAGATGAAGCCTATGAATTTACCACAAGCAAATAATGCCCAGATGTTTTGGCTCAGCAGAAGCTTGTGCCTGAAAAGGGCCACCTAGTTCCAAATGTCAGTGGATGAATGGCAATGAAAGGCAGCAGAAGAGACGTCTGCTCTGCAGGGGAGGATCCTCTTGTTAACCGCAAGCAGGATTTCTCCCACACTCATGCAACGCACAGAGAAAAGCCCTTCCCAATGAGTGGCATCATGCAAACAGCAGGTTGTTTATTCAAGGTAGATACAATGCCTCCTACATTTCTAGCTGTTTGCCTTTGGGGCAAGAGCCACACATTTTGTGACAACAACTTGAACAGACCTGCCTTGAATGAGCCTCCCAATAAAATTAGCCTTTGAAATATGAACACAGAGATGAGAAGCTGCTGTTATGGTCTTACAGAAGCCTTTTGAGGGGCTATTATAAAGTGGCAAATAACAATTTTCTGCTTAAATGAGGTCTTGTAAAAACCAAATGAATAAGCAGTTTGGCTCCTCTACCACTCCTGAATATTTTATGTCACTATTATGTCTATCATCATCAGTACAGCTGCTCTTTCGAATTGGCCAATTTATGCTCACATGCAAGGTGGGGATGACAGCCGTGTGATGAACCGCATTCATTTGTTCTGTCATCTTTGATGCAAGCCGTGTGCTTTTAAGAGTCCTTTGAAAATTCTAGTCTATACGGCTGGCTTTAATACTGAGCAGAAGGGGATGTGCAGAACCTCCCAGTTCCCTTCTGGATTTGTTGTAGAAAACTGAGCCAGGGTCTCAAAACTTTCTAAGCCTGCAGGCACTTTTGGAATCCTAACAAAGATGCAAAATGGCTGCTATAGGCTACCCCAGCTTATCTTCAGCCACACAGTGAAGATTCTTGTGTAGTGGTGACAGCTGCTGCCAAAGCAATGTCTTAAAAAATCTGCACAGACATCAGAAGCTTTACCAGCCAAAGAGCACCAAATGTCCCAATGTAGATTGTTGCTGTCAGCAGAGAAAAAATTGTAGTTTAAGATCAAATTACAATTTAACCTTGCTTTGAAAAGCAGGGTATAACCCACAGTTTGTGATTCATTTGAAACAACCTACTATGATTTGTCACAAAAGCATTTAATTTTCTAGCTGTGTGTGAGGGGAGGGAATGCACATACCCAAGTATTCCTAAATTCATTCCCATAACAACAGGCCGTGGTTTCTTGTTACCACTGAAATATGCCAAAATCTGTCTGGCTTAACCTCAGTATAAAAACCAGACAGCAATTCTGGCTGGGAAGGACAATCACTAAATTTTGCAGGGAACAGGTAACTCCATCTTAGTAACTAACACTTTTTGAAATTGCCAAATATTTTTCTCCTTTTCCTCAGTGATAAGAGTGAATCACCAAGTATAACTGACTGAACGAAAGGAACACACTTGACCGCTATAGTGGAATAAGTCAGCAAGGACAGTTTCAAACTGGTTGCTAAAAACAAACGTTCGGCTCATTCACAATGGTTACCTTGATGCTGTTGAAATTTTCAAGGAGGTTGTCACGGGAAAGAGCCAAAGCAAACGGTAAAGGGGAAAGCCAAAATTAATCACTGAAACCACACAGCACACAACGTCTCAATTATGTAAAGGCCTCAGAAACAATGCTTAGAGCTTTAGCTCCTCTTGGCATTGAAGCAACAGAAGGTGCCAAGGTTGACCAGCACCTCACATGACCAGGCCATCAGGTAATCAAGATAAAGTAAGGAAGGCGGAACGCAAGATGCTGTCTGTGTGTCTTAGGACAAGTTCCACCTGTTGCAAAATAAGCAGCATATCATGCGCACACAGTAATATAAACCACAATAAAAACTCTCTTTCCTCCCTACCTCACCCCCAACCATGTTTATTCCAAGTTGGTGTCAACTGCAAGAATGGTTTTTGAAGAAAGAATATTTATCAGATGTTACTCGATGACCACTGGATATACATGATTCATCTGCTAATTTTAGTGTGGTGTAAAGTAGCCCTGGTGGTGGAAAGTGCTGTTGCATCACAGCCGACAAGGCAAGAGACATTCAGAGGTGGTTTGTCATTGCTGGCCTCTGCACAGTGACCCAGGATTTTCTTGGTGGTCTCCCATCCAAGTATGAACCCGGGCCAGCCCTGCATAGCTTTCAAGATCTGATGAGATCAGGCTACCCTGAGCTATCAAGGACAGGGCAAAAGCATCCCTAAGAAAAAGGAACTTACACTCCTAAAACAGGGCCAGGATTTAGTCTACTATGAAGGAGGGATGAATGCAACATCAAGCTCCAAGTCTTATTTTAAAAAAAGATTTCCTACATCCTTGACAAGGTCTGTGGCCAGAAATGATATTGTCATTATGGCTTCTAAAGATGTGCTGGGAAGAGGGACTTCATATGATAACTCAGATTACTTAAATACTAACCTTGTTTTTTAACTTTATTAAAATTAATAAGTGTTCAGAGATTTGGAGAAAGTGTCATTCTTAATAGCCTGGATTTCTGTGGGAGGAAGGGAAGATAGTTTTCCACAGATTCTTTCCACCTGGTGCCTATCTCCAGTCACCCCTAACACTGTTCCTGAGGACTCCCCTCCCCCCCCAAGCAGCATATAGGGGGCGAGTGGGGCTGCAGTGAGAGGGAGAGGTGAGAAAGTCACACTCCATGCACAGAAATCCCTCCCATCCCTGTACATCCAATGTAGGATCCAATCCAAATGATAGCATGAGAAATTATTTTGCCTTGTTGTTGTTGTTGTTCAGTCGCACAGTCGAGTCCGACTCTTCGCGACCCCATGGATCAGATTACGCCAGGCCCTCCTGTCTTCTGCTGTCCGCTGAAGTTTGCTCAATTTCATGTTCGTTGCATCGATGACACTGTCTAACCATCTCATCCTTTGCCGTCCCCTTCTTCTTTGACCTTCAACCTTTCCCAGCATCAGGGTCTTCTCCAGTGAATGCTCCCTTCTCATTTGGTGGCCAAAGTATTTGAGCTTCAGCTTCAGGATCTGGCCTTCCAGGGAACAATCAGGGTTGATTTCTTTTAGGATTGACTGATTTGATCTCCTGGCAGTCCAGGGACTCTCAAGAGTCTTCTCCAGCACCATAGTTCAAAAGAATCTATTCTTCGGCGCTCGGCCTTCCTTATAGTCCAACTCTCGCAGCCATACATTACTACGGGGAATACCATTGCTTTGACTATGCGGACTTTTGTTGGCAAGGTGATGTCTCTGCTTTTTATCATGCTGTTTAGGTTTGCCATCGCTTTCCTCCCAAGGAGCAGGCGTCTTTTAATTTCATGGCTGCAGTCACCATCTGCAGTGAGCTGGGATCCTAGGAACGTGAAGTCTGTCACTACTTCTACGACTTCCCCTTCTATTTACCAAATTTTTTTTTTTTGCCTTACTTCTCTGCAAGTAAAAAGACTATGGTTTATTCTTTAAAAATGAAAGCTACATGACCTAGAGAAGGACTGGGCTCTAACCCCACCCTGCACCCAACACCATCCTTGACTGGGCCTCTTTTGCTTAATGGCTGTTTTTTTAACTATATAGTTCAAACATTTCTACATTTGGATCAAAAGTCACTAAAGAAATATAGGGATATGTGTTTTTTTTCTGGCTACATTTTGACCTAAGTTAACTTAGGCAGATCATGAGAGGGAGGGCAGGCCAGTTTAGCCAGGGATCCTGGAGGCTTTTTGTCATCTTCTGGGCGTGGAACAGCAGTCACTGGGGGTATGCAGGAAGGTATCTGTGAATTTCCTGCATTGTGCAGGTAGCCGGATTAGGTGGCCCTAGAGGTCCCTTCCACCTCTATGATTCTATGATTTCAGCAGGGGGCAGAAGGGGGCTTGGAACCTGGAAGTGGTTTCTCAAGCTGCTTGAAGTCAAGAATTTTGGCATTCATTAAGGGCTTTACATCCTTTAAACAGTAATGGATTCCTAATAGCTGATAACAATGATCCTTATAAAAAACACACCAGCTCATCAGTTGAAACAGGAAGCCACCACCAGCTAGAAAATCGTTGCCCACTGTCATGACAATTACAAGGCAAAATTAACATTGCCTGACACAAAACAACATCTCAAGAAGGGAGAGCCCTTTGTTGCAGACTCCTATCAGCTTTGCCTTCTGTTTCGCAGATCCAGAGACCCAAGCATGCACCATTCAGATAAATCTTAGCTACAAATCATGGCTTTTCAAACAAAAGCCCAGAGCAAGGATCCTGTGCTTTAGAAAAGCAAACATTTCTTTGCAAGCATAGAGACAATGTTGAATCCTTCTGAGGCCCACGACATTCTGCCTGCCCTCTTACCCCAGTTTAGCTTGACCTTCAAGTCAGCTCCCTCTACAGGGAGCCAGGCAGCCTCAGAGAAAGAGTGGCTCTTTTCTATATCATTTCAGTCATCCCTATTTTTCCATCAGGTACCACCTATGTTTGGAGACCTCCTATTATACTCATGAGGCAGGCTGAAATTCAGGGCTTCCTGTGCTTTACGACATCCAGGCTCTTCTACCTGTCTACAAGCCCCAGGATTGGGGCATGGCACAATAAAGTGATGAAAGCCCTAGGGTGCATGTCAAGGCCAAGAGCGTAGAACCAATCTGTATACACAACAGTATCCTCCTCCACTTTCTTCTTCAGCAGCACCTCCCACTGTGGCTTGATCGAGGCAATAAACTGCTCTTATGCCTGCCTGTTAAGATCCTCTTTCCAAGTCCTGCTCTCCACCCCCCAGCCTGCAGAAGTGAGGACAATGGCAACCAGAGACACAGCTTTTTCAGTGATGGCACCTTGACTTCGGAATGCCCTCCTCCCCCTTCAGGGCTTGCCTGTTGCCTGCTTTACTTTTAGGCACCAGGCCAAAACATTTCTTTTTAACAAGGTTTTTCACTGAAGGATTCCAACTTTTTTGGCTGTTTTAAAAGAATTGCTGCTAACCTGAGAATTGTTTTTATGGATAGTATTTCAGGCTCCTGAATGTTGCCTTTATGGCTTAATAGTGTTATGGATTGGGATTTTAGACTGTGTTTAGACTATTTATATGTCTTTTAATGAATTTTGTTGTGCACCATCCTGAGCCCGCTTGTGGGGAGGGCAGTATAGAAGCCTAAATAAATAAATATGTTGTCATTTTTATTAATTTTATTGTATTGCTTGTATCTTATGATCATCCTTGAGCAAGGAGCACAAGCATTTTCTAACTAAACAGATAATATTTGAAGGCAGAGTGTGTTTGTTAGAAAAAGTAGTTTTCTTGTATTACCTAGAAGATTATGGAAAACATCCACGACACTGTGTTCAGATTCTATGTATGTATACTTCACGATCAACTCTTATAATGTACATCATTGCTAGGCCCTGGTAATCCACATTCTCTTCAGGGTCAGGGAGATCTTGGTATCCATATGAATGGATGTTAGCTTTCATATGTGGTAAGGGCTGGGGGGAGGGCAGCACAGTGCAGTGGTTAAAGTGTCAGAAGACTAGGATCTGGGAGACCCAGCTTCAAATTCCCACTCTGCCATGGAAGCCTGCTGGGTGACCTTGGGCTAGTCACACACTCTCAGCCTGTCCTACATCACAAGGTTGTTGTGTGGATAAAATGGAGCGGAAAAGAATGCTGTAAGCCACTTTGGGATATAAATGAAGTAAATAAATATAAACCCACATGAGTCAAACACCTGCTCCCAACTTCATCCCAGGTGTAAACTAACATCTGACCAGGTATTCCACATTTCAGTGCTACAGAACTGATGGCTTCTTGATCAAATTTTAACGTTCTAAACTGTGCTAAAATGGTATGGCTCTTCTTTTTAAAAAGGCATTAAATTTCAGAAGCCTGGCCTACATAGACTTATGTTAACATCACTTACTTTTCCATAATATGTTTTGCCTCTCAAGCGCAATGGATTCCTACCAGAGAGATTCACCTGCCTCCATTTTCTAGTTATAATTCTTGTGGGTCCCAGGAGAGCTCAGCCTTTTAAGCCTCACTGCAAGACAGCTGTTCCAAATAAGCCCAGCATTAATCCCAGCCTGACCCTTTCCTTCCTTTAACCCAATGAGTGCCAAAGGGTCTCAGAACAGCAGCTCTCTTGGCAACTGCACAAGGAAGGCTGTTCCTCACCTCCCCCCTCCCACCCCCGATACCACCCTAGCAACCTTTTCTGCGTTATTCGTTTCAACCCTGGATGTTTGAGGGCTGTTTATTTTCCATCTTGTTTCTGTGCTTCACGGCAATTAAAATGGTGTTATACCTCATATTAAATGAGCTGACAGATGGTGACAGCTTTGCAGAGACCACATCAGTTTTTGCTGAATAGTGTCATATCTGGGGATTCCTCTTGGCCAGATGAAAAGCATGAGAGAGGTTAATAACCTCGCTCCCAAACCCTTAATACCAAGCTGCATGCTGGGTTCAATAAAATGCATGTCCATACACAGCACTTACTGCAGAGGGTTCAAATGCTTCACACACCAACAGCTTTGCAAGACAGACCAGTTTTACCTCACCCAAGCCACACAGTTGCATTAGAACTAGTTCCTGTTTTAAGAAAATCAAATGTGGCCAGCATAGACTTAGGAGTCTCATCCAATTCAGATTCATATTAGAAACACATTACACTGAGATTAACAAGTAAGTGGATTTGCCACCAGTAAGCCTCTCATTACTCAGTGTCTTTTCCAACAGCTTCTAATACAAAAATTGTCAGCGAACCACCCTCACTATTTAATATCTGTAAATGGACTCTTTTGTTGGGGGAGAGTTCGATGTCTGAAGCCACACAAGCATTCAGTTTGTCCAGCTCTAACCAGGCTGAAGAATCACCTTTTGCTATAGAAACCTGCCCACCAGTTAAGGAGGTTGTTGGAGTCCCTGCCTTCACCATGTGCTGCCACTGACAGAGAGGCAGGATTGGCGTGCACTAGAAACAGGACCTTTTCTGTGGGGCACCAGGAGTGCCGAATGCCCTCTCTACCCTTGCTTGGCACCAAATATATCATCTTTGTATGTTTCCCAAGCTTTTGGGTAACTTGTCCTCCCTGTGAAGAATTCTATAGTTTGTCCTACTTTATTTCAATAGCTTTTAGGAAGATTTTACCCCTAAGTATCACTGTTGCAATTTTTTACCCCCACTGATGCTACAATAATTTTTTTCTATTCATTTCAACATTCCGATGTGTTCTACTCTTTTAACATGTATTAGAGACATTATAGATATTATTTACATTATATACAGATTTTATGGATAAAATATCCTTTGCTTTAAGGTATGCATTTTTACATTTAACCGGACGCTGTAAGAAATAACTAAGACTACCACTACATAGATTCAGAAGATCCCCCCAATTTGTATGTAATATGTCTGTGTGTCTTTTTGTATGTTTTGTATGCTTGTTTGTGAAATAAACAATATTTCACAAAATAAAAATAAAAAATATTTCAATTAAAAAAAACATTCCAATGTGTTCTTTTATGGAATGTTTTAATTTTGTTCTTTTTAAAAAAAACTGGCTGAACTAAATGTATATAAATATCACAAGAGAGAAGTGCTTTTAAACTGAATTGAGCAAGCAAGCCAGGGCACACCAGTGAAATTGGACATATCTATTAAGGCGACTTCTTAAACCTCCAAAACACCCCACATGTACTGAGAACCAGAATTAACAAGAGTCAGAGAGAAGGGTTCTAATCTTCTTCCTACCATACTATTTTCATATATGCAAGGAATACTCTTGAACAGAAGTGTACTCAGTTATATGAAGTCCCATCTGCAGTCTGAAATGGTATAGTCCAGATATAAATTTACCGCCATGGTGAATGCTAGGCTAATCACAGAATCATAGAGTTGGAAGGGACTGCTGCCCACAGTGACCCCCGTTCCATGCCCAGAAGATGACAAAAAACCTCCAGGATCCCTGGCCAAACTGGCCTGGAGAAAAATTGCTTCCTGACCCCAAAGTGGCGATAAGCGTTTTCCTGGGTGTGTGAGAAAGGGCCACAAAGACTAAGCACTGAGGCAACCCTTCCTGCCCTCCCTCTCCTGATTTGCCTAAGTTCACAGAATCGGCATATGTGGCTTCATTAAAATGAGGGGACCACTTCCTCAGCTCCCCTTTCTTACAGTGCCAGAGTAAATCAGAGCCTGCAGGCACATAGATTAACTTGAGCTAGGAATCTGATAACTTAATGCCCCTGGCCTACAGCCTTCCTGTTATCCAGATAATACTGTTTGGTGTTAACGCATGTGTTCTATTTAAATGTATATATTGCTTTGTCATACAGCGGCTGTCATAATCATTTACAGCAACATCCAAAAATGTACCTTAAGAGAATAAGTACCTATTGTAATTTTCTCCTTGCTCTAAGCTGTTTTTTAAATTCAGGAAATCTAGAGAACATCTCCCCACACCCATCCTTTGCTGCAGCACTGCTTATAAACCACACACTTAAGTGTTAATGGATCAGCAGTTTTTAATGAGATAATAGTTACCAGGAGACCACAATGCCTAAGCCATTCATTTGCTGCACTGTGTGCCTGTTTCCTCTTTGAGCTCATAATACAATTCATCAGTGCCATGTGTTTCATTTTCATGCTTCTAAAACTGCTGCAACCAACTTGGCCCTCAATAGATAACATATTACCCCACCACTACCACCCCAATCCCTTGAACTCCTGATCTGGTTGAAGTCCACCTACATAAGATTTTCAGACAAAAGATCAAGAAACTGTAAAGGTAAAGGTTTCCCTTGCGCAAAAGCTAGTCAAATCTGACTCTAGGGGGCAGTGCTCATCTCCGTTTCCAAGCCGAAGAGCCAGCGCTGTCCAACAACATGTGGCCGGCATGACTAAATGCCAAGGTGCATGGAACACAGTTACCTTCACACCAAAGTGGTACCTATTTATCTACTTGCAATTTCTTGCTTTCAAACTGCTAGGTTGACAGGAGCTGGGGCCAGAGACGGGAGCTCACTCCGTCACGTGGCACTAGGGGCTTGAACTGCCAAGCTACCGACCTTCCAGTCTGCAGCTCAGCATCTTAACCTCTGAGCCACCATGGCCCCTAGTACTGTACAAGTACCAACAAATATGGTCTGTACCTTTCAAAAATATGCCTATGCTGAATTTTAGCCTCTCCAACAGCAACTATACAAAGACGCAACTAGTTCTCCTGGCATGCTGAAACAGTAGCCAGAATCTATGGCAAACATACATCACACACTGGGAAGGTCATAAACTGGCAAATTTTTTGAGGCTGCATATCTCTCCCCCCACTCCAAGGAATGCAAACAGATTAGAAAGTTAATGACCATTATTTCCATTGTCATTCATTACAATGTTTTTTGGAAAATGGAATTAGTGACAAATCCTTGCTAATGAATTCCACGTTGGATTGATTTGCCAACAAGTTTATCCATCTTTGAAATTAACCTTGCTCACAGGAGAGCACCAAGGAGCTATCTGAAGCACAATCCAGCAAGGCTGTGTTCAGACTTCGTGTTCAGAAGACATTAAGCTGAGCTTGCCCATCAACCCCACACATGGCTGGGCTCACTTGCTCAGCTAGCCCCTGCCTCCTCTCTGCTCGTCACATTGAGCTCAATGAAGTAATCCTGGCAAAACACCAATTACCCACCATGCAAAAATGCAAGCACTTGGATTAACAAGAGCTTGCTTCCTCCTCACAAACTGGATAGTTTAGGACAGGGGTGTCGAACTTATTTGTTATGAGGGCTGGATCTGACATAAATGAGACCTTGCTGGGCCGGGCCGTGTGCGTCATAAAATGTAATGCCAGGTAGCAGAGATATAAACTTTATAAAGGACACAAACACAAAGCGGTTTTTTAACTTAAAATAAAAACATGCTTAAAACATCGGCTCTCTTGCAATATTTTGTTTATTTAACAGTGTCTGATAACTGACACCTCTTGCTCTGAATAATTGCATCAAAATGTCTGTGCTGTTGCAATCTTGAGTATGCTGTTCAGGTGTGTATCTGTAAGCTGCAAACCTACAATAACGCAGCAGCAGCAGAACTGGAAGAAGCAGCAGAAGACAGCCAGTTTCACTGCAGGCCTGATAGAAGCCCTTCGGGGGCCTGAGCCAGCCGCCGGGCTGCATGTTTGACACCCCTGGCTTAGGATCTTACTTTGCACGGCAGAAGGCAGCACAGGATAACCTGGTCATCTGAATTTATATGCTGCAATTAACTACAGCTGCTTTTAAACTAACATTCCTTAATCTATCTCCAGGCACAAAGGGAGGAAAGACAAGACAGGATCCAGGCACACACACAAACAAGCCCATCAACAAGTCAGGTTCACGCGCACCTGATGGGACAAGTGGGTACAGCCTATGTGAAAGGCATGAAGTTTCCTTTTCACGAGTTTAGAAAAAGGCATGACTGACAAAGAAGCACAAATTTTAAATGTGTTTTTGTCCATCACTTTACACCAGTACTCCATTTCTATTTTGTTGTGATTGCATTTTATATTATGCAACAATAACATATTTGCATTTCCTTCTGCTATAAAGATCGTGGTCTTTGCGTAGCAGAACTGAGCTGGAATGACTTCAGCGAATCTGCAGATTTATCATGGTTGATAGAAGTTGAACTTCAACCAAAGCTGATAAGCGGACTCAGTAAACTATCTTGTGGAAACACAGTTTGCTTTGGCACAGAAGTCTTTCGTTCTAATCAACGTAAGTCATGTCAGAAAGCGGAAAGCCTTGTTACCCTTTGCTTCCTCCTCCTCCTTACTTTCTCCTTCCCAGGTTATCTCCACCCCTGCTGAATCTAGGATGTCAGCCGCCTCAGGCTGGTGCCTGCCCTTTTCATGTAAATGAGAGAGGTACAAAGGTAAAACACCTTGTATGTTAGAGACCAGTAACTGAACATAAAAAGAGCCCTGCTGGACCCAACCAGAAATGCAACCAGTCCAGCATCCTATCCAATAGCTAACTAGTTGCCATGGAAGGCCAAGGCCTTCCCCTGATGCTGCCTCCTAGCACTGGTATTCAGAGGTTTGGTGCCTCTGAATAAGGAAGCCCACTTTTAGTCACCATGGCTAGTAGCCACTGATGAATCTCTCCATGAATCTAACACACCTGTTAAAGCCACCCATGGCCATGACCATCACTACACCCACTATAAGCCAGTTCTGAAATTTAATTACTCATGTAGTAAAGAAATACGTCCTTTTGGCTCTGCTGAACCTATTGCCCATCAACTTCATTGGGTTCCTCCGAGTTCTAGTGACATAGGAGAGGGAGAAAAAGCTCCCCCTGATCCAGTTCCTAACCTCTAGATTTCCAGGATGCCTCCATTTTTACACCCCTCAGTTCTTGAACTTCAGTCTAAATGCTCTTTAACCAGCAGGTGTCAATTAAAGACTCAGCTTTTAAAATGAAACAAGAAGGAACATTTTGATCACACATCCCAGGGAATTTATTCAATATCTGACGTTTAGGCTGACAGGGAGAAGAGAGATTCAGGTAGGTAGCCGTGTTGGTCAGAAGCTGCAGAAGGGAGAAGAGAGAATCACGGTTATTGTGATTACAGATACTATTCTCTTCAGAAGTACAAGCTCGAATACTGTACCATACTTCAGGCAGGAAAGGATAGGAATGGAAAATGACTGATTGCTCTGCAACTTTATATGCTAAAGAATAACAAAACATTAATATCCCACATTTGACTCCCCCAGGGCACAATCCTATAAGAAACAGCCACTGAGCAATAAGCTGAACAAAGGCACACCATCATCACTAGCTGTGGGCATCCAGAAGTTCACACTTCCCTTACGGAAGCAGCAGGTCTCCATTTCCATTGTTTCTCAAGGAACCTCCCCCTCCCACTTCCAGCCTCCTGTTTAAATCAATCACATTTTCTCCTGCTAACCCAGTTTACCTCCTGCTATTAAGAGATATTGCTTAAAGGCATGTAAAACCGACACCCCCCCCCAAAGCTTTTTGTTGGAAATGCCAGAAGCCAGACAGGAGGTTTCAAAATAATTACTCTGAGAATTACCAGATACCAAGACTCTTTTTACATATAGCTTCAAATTGTGTGTAGCAAACAGGACGCAAGATCTGGAATATTTACCAGCTCTCCCTTATACTCACATTAGATTTCCTAACACTAGTGATTCTTTAATCCTGGAGGAAGGGGAGACTAGGAAGACAGGGGAAGAGGGAAAAGCCAAGAATAAATGAGGCCTGAGCTCCTCACAGACACACATCTGAATATGAACAGAGAGGCATGTCCTATACTTGATAGACAAAGCAGTGACCTGGGCCCTTTCTGCACTCTCCTTTTAATCCATGTTCAGCGTGGTGTCCTCCAAGCAGTTCTGCATTAAAATTGAATTCAACCTTCTTTTCAATCCAGGTATTTTCCCCATTCTGCGCTAAAATCGAGTTCAGCCTTCTTTCTATTACAGTTCTTTTCCCCATTTTGCATTACATTCCCTCCCTTCAGTGGTCAGCCAGGTTTCAGCCTGCTGCTGCCCCAGATTATTTGGATGCTGTTTTGCTGTGGACTTAAATTACCTCGACTTAAACACTGAGGAAATCTTGAGTGGCAGGCAAATGTGGAAAGGACCTCAGTGAGATGTTTAAAGCATGGAGCATAAAGAAACATGCTCGGCTCCTACCAGTACGGCTCCCACCAGTACCTCTTGGCTTTATGACATACAGATTTGTATTTTTCGTATTACAATAGTGACTAGATTTATGAGGCTTTAAAAGTCAATTCAGCAGCCTGGAAAAGGTAACACGCTGGAACAGGTTAGCTGCCTGGTCCAGAGTTATTTCTCTCCCTGTATTGACCTTAAGCTCATCAGCCTCAAAGGTAGAAGCAATATTGGGACTATCTGTGATTCATGGACTGACATCTTAGGCCCTCTTCATGTAGCACTGTGTGCATGTGTTAAGTCCTGTCAAGTCACTTCCTGCTTATGGTGCCTCCTATGAATTAATGTCCTCCAAAATGTCCAATCATTAACTTTCTTGCTCAGGTCTTGCAAACTGAAGGCCATGTTTTCCTTTACAGAATCCATCCATCTTATGTTGGATCTTCCTCTTTTTCTGCTGCCTTCAACTTTTCCTAGCATTATTCTCTTTTGCAGCGACTTTCCTCATAATGGAACCAAAGTATGATAGACTCCATTTAGTTATATTAGCTTCTAGGTTTGATTTGATCTAGAACACACTGATTTGTTTTTTTATCAGTCCATGGTATCCGAAACTCTTTTACAACACCACATTTCAAATGAATCCACTTTTTTCCTATCAACTTTCTTTATTGTCCAACTTTCACACCCATGCATAGAAATGGGGGATACCATGGCACGAATTAAGTTGATCTTGGTCGCCAGCAACACATCCTTACACTTAAGAATCTTTTCTGACTCCTTCCTGGCGGCCCTTCCCAGTCTCAATCTCCTTTGATTTTTTTGGTTGCAGACTCCATTTTGATGATGATATAGCATTGGGGACTAGTATTTCCCCCAACAAATTTGTTTTTAACTTTCTAGGTATGGATAGGAGGACATTGGATGCTGGGATAAAAGAACAAAGTTTGAGTCTAGTGGCACCTTTAAGACCAACAAAGTTTAATTCTGGGTATAAGCTTTTGTGTGCCTGTAAACTTTGACCGCATTTGACAAATGCCTGCAAGAGATACCAACTTTGTGGTCATCTGGACTGCACATTGGTTGTACAACTGTATACACTCTTCTGCAGGAGAAGTATAAAGTAACTTTTCAATGTTTAGCAGTTAAAATTAGCTAGATACATGAACTGCTGGAACAACTATGTGTTCTGCATAAGTTAAAAAACGAAGTACACAGCAAAGTATTTGGCAGTATGGCTCAGAAATACACACAAGACTCCTGAGCCTCTGGGAAAAGGAAGATTTGAAATCTAATAAATAAAATAAATACAACCCACTAAGGCAGTTTCAGTTCCTGGCAAGAAGAAGCCTTTAAAATCATGGCCTGAAACATCTCATTTTCTCCATTCAGCTCTTTTTTATTTTATCTGGTCTGAAGAAGAGTTCTGGTGAACTAAAAAGCTTGCACATTTTCTTGTATTATTGCAGCTGGTCCTAATAAAAAGTACCGTGTGGACTGTGGTTTGTTTTTGGACCTCCACTGCTCAGGTTAGGAACCAATGAAAAGCATGATCTTTCTAGAATGAATACCCAGAATTTATAGGCAATAGAATGCATAGGCCAGTACCACTCTCTACTGACCAATCTCTAGAGTTATATAGGAGTGTTTACAACAAAGCCAAACTGCAGATGAACAATGAAGGCTAGTTCCCAGGCACTACACAATGGGAGTGGTTCACAAGGGAAGTTGTTCTAATTACTGCATTGATGGAGTAATTGATTGCCATTATTACCACAAGGTTCAGAAATTAACCCTTCAACAAATTTTTTGTTACAGATTTTGTCATGGGTCAGTCAGGAGAGATGGACTCCTAGGAGGAGAGGAGTCCTGTGTAGCCAGCTCTGAATCAGCAGACGCTGGCAAGCAAGAATATGAACTGCAGGCTTGTCAAAGTTCACAGCTGACAGCTGATGCAGAGCCACCAGTTCCACCCACATCCTTTGAGCGCTGGAGAGGAAGGCTTAGAATGGAGTGCCAGGAGAGAAGACAAAGCACATGTCTCCTGGCCCGCCACCTGCTTGCTGATGATGAATAGCTGCAGGGTTACTCCCAAGCAGTTGGCTGCAAGTAAGACCTTCCAGCAGAGGCCTATAAAAGCCAGTCAAGGGAGACTGCTCCATGTGGAAGCAACAAGTCACCACCTGGTGAATGCTGCGACCACAGCTCCTGACTCTGCCCATGACCTTCAGACCAGCTTTGGACTGAACGACTCTCTCTTGTCTGACTTCTGGTACCCTGACTTTGGAATGACACTGATTCTGGACTCTGACTGCGACTGCACCCAGTCCCCAACAGATTATTAAAAATCTGATTGTTCAATAATTGCACATTTGATATGCTTACTGAACCGCTGTAACAATGAAGAAACCATCAATCTACTTAACAAACCACCACTTGCAACTAACCACCTACTATATCATTCTCCCTTGGTAATAATGTATTATAAACATTCATTAACACTTTGCCACATGTCTGCAGTGTTCCCTCTAAGCTGAGTTAGTGTGAGCTAGCTCACAGTTTTTTAGCCTCTGGCTCACACATTTTTGCCTTAGCTCAGGAAGGATGGCTCCAGAGCAAACTAATTTATGCAGTAGCCAAATCGCCCACTCACAACTTTAATGCCAGCAGCTAACAAAGAAGAGTTTTTGCTCACAAGACTCCACAGCTTAGAGGGAACATTAGAGGACAGGTTGTGAAAACATTTGCCAGTCTAATAAGCTCCCTCTCCAATTCTCTTACCAAATCAACATTCCCCTGTAGAACACAAATCAGTTCTGAGAAAGGTAAAGGGTTAGAGCCAAGCTCTGACAAACAGAAAGGGTTTATGGCAGCAGATCGTCTCTACCTTTCCTGTCCCCATAGCAGGTTTCTGTACCACTTGCATAGCTGTTCCTGAGGGTCAGGGACTCTTGAAGGCAGGTCATATAGCACAGGCACAGGGCTTCAGCAAGGCAAGGGATTTGGAACCCCCACCCAAATGTTGGAAGCAGTCTAGTAACCCAACTGTACAGAACGCAAAGTTTCAAAGGGTCACCACACACAGATTATCCCAATGGGAGTTATTTCTTCTCACATCCACACAGAGTTTTGCATACATTTGAAACTGAACACAAATTACAAGACAGAAAACCCTGAATTCATCGGGGCTTGGGAACTAAGCAGGGTCAGTAGTTGGATGGGAGACCACCAAAGAAGACTGGTGATGCTTTGCAGAGAAAAGCAATGGCAAACCACCTCTGCTTGCCTCTTGGATGGAAAACCCCATGGACAGGGTCACCATAAGCTAGTTGCAACTTATTGGCATGTTTGTCTTCTAAACCAATTAGGAAAACTGTCACAGGAAATCATTATTTATTGACCAACTCAAAGAGGGTATAACTGGAATATCACATTCTTCTGAAGACCAATGTGTCTACATTGTTGCTAGCAACAGCTTTGTACACAGAGACCTACAGCATGAAGTTAGCCAACTTCAGCTACTTCACTGTACTTATTACCATGGTATCTACAACCAAGACAGTTTACACAAATCCACTCAACACTTTCAAGACATCCTCACTTTAAATACACAAGCAGCTGAGAGGCTGTAAGGACCTGAATTCAAACTGAAAATGTTTATGCCTCAAATACAATTTCCTCTTTATTTCCTGTGGTAGGTCTCTCACTGCAGCTGCAGGCTGCTAGTGCTTCAGTATCTGTGCCACAAAAGCAGAGAAGACATACCTGATAATAGGTCTTGATATTTCGGACCAAGATGGTAAGGTTTTGAATCCGGAGGTTGACATCATTGTTGACATGCTTGTTGACACGTTGGTTTGTTGGCCGTGGATCTCTAAGAAAGTAAGACCAAGGATTTAGAAAGAGTCGGAATCAAAATAATTTTCCAGAGCCACCTGACTCTTACCACCTGCTATTTGTCAGGGACAGAACGAGGTAAGGGCCAGACCTATTTCCCAAATTTGAACCTGTTCCTCCCAAACCAAGCACAACCTACAGGGCAGAACACAACAGAGGCACTGTTCACCACTAGTTTCCCCACTAGTGAAGGCTGGATGGCAGATTTTTCATGGGTGGTTGTAATGCTTCCTCTGTCCCAGCACAACATTGTCCCAAAGAGAAGCACACTGTTTTCCCCCAACATTCATTCATATTCAAGCCAGCCCAATTCAGCTAATAAGGCCTAAATTATACATTATAGCAACAAACCCACTTCTTCAAATGAACACCTGCCCCAGTTATATCGAAAGATGGGGTTGGGGAAATGATTTAAAATGCTGTTGTAACCAGAGCTTGTTATTTATTTTTACCTCTCTCTCTTTATGCAGGGGATGCTAAACCTTCATCCACCGGCCATCTTTCATACACTAGAGCGTAGTTCTGATAATGGAATCCAGTGGAAGGACGAAGGATGGTTGGGCTGGATAGGTGAACTGTGAGAGTAAGGCCAGTAGGCAGCATCCTTCACCAACATGACTTTTGAGTGTTAAAACAACAACAAACCACACTCCTCCACATCCAAATTACAGGGCTACACTTTCATTTAAAGACATGGGACTGCTGCCATTGTGGGTTACTCCCCCCCCATTAATTCATACCCGACTTATGACAACCCTGTGGGGTTTTCAAGGCAAGAGAAGGTGCTTTGCCACTGCACAGCAACCCTGGACTTCCTTGGTGGTCTCCCATCCAAGCACTAACCAGGGCTGACCCAGCTTAGCTTCTGAGATCTGATGAGATCAGGCTACCTTGGGTATCCAAGTGGGTCACTTGGGCCTCCAAACATCAAGGATGCTTGCCTGAATGACTCCATCTTGGATTCCATTCTTCAGTCCCACTAAATTGGAATAGGAACTGCCTTGATATATGCATGAATTTCCTGTGTAGGTTATATGCTTGCAGTCCCACAAAAGCACCTACTCTACCATGGAGTAATCACAGGCCTGTGCAGGAGGCACACTAGTAACTATGGCAGACTGATTTGCTACGCTTTTCTGGGGGCCCTGGATGAAAGAGAGGGTGCGGAACCTGCCCCTTTGAAGGCCAAGTATTACAAGTGGAACTCTTACAGGGAGTCTGTTCCTGGGAAACAATCAGGAAGAGGTACAAGAGGCCCCTTTTAACCTTATTTAGATTTGGCAAGTTATTCATTGAAAGAATTCCCCCCCTTTTCTTATTAACTGAAATAATTATATTATGCTTTTCTCCCACACTGCAGATTCAGACATGTACATCCCAAATCGATGATGGAGTTTACAATACATCATCTGTATCTGTGTTCTGACTGACAGAGAACATCCCCAAATATGCATTTTAGAAATGCACACATCTATGTGTTTCTATCCACAGCAGGAGTTACGTATTTTGCTGGTGGCCAAATAGGAGGGAATTTAGACACACACCCCAAAAAAAAAATGCTTTGCTCTTGTGGAACTGTTAGTCTAGCAAACTTACATTGCACAGTTAAAATCAAGATGCACGAAAGCTGCAAGAAGTAAATGAACAATGAACAAAGACAGAGCTAGTTTACAGCACAGGACAAAACAAAGCATTTGCCCAAGTACTAGTTCCACAAAGCTGCCCAGGAATGTTAGAATTGCCATGTTCTATTAGGAACGTGGCTATTTTCCTTTCAGAAACTCTGGGCAGTGTCAGGGGTCAGCTTGGTGGGGCCTCTGCTGAGACTGTGGCTTAACAGAGGGCCTACCACCAGAGATGCTGGCCATCTGCTCCCATCATAAAATGAGAGATGACCTGAGCGGCCTTTTCATGTCACGAAGGCAGCTTCTGGGACAAGTTGCCCTGTCCTAATGGGAATAGCACCTGGGGAAATAACACAACATGGCTCTCTCAGGCAGGAGGAAGGCTCTGCTTCCTCCCAGGTGACTCCAAAACTAGGAAACAGGAGAAATTGCAGTAGCAGGCAAATGGAGTATTCACACAAAACAGCCACATACTGCTGTGTTGTTCAGGCACTTCTCCCACTACAGAATGGGAGTCGCCCCAGAAATCCATGCCAACATCACATGTAGTAGGAGGCACACTGAAGAGAGCAAAGCAGACGCCCTCTGGCTCCCATAAGCCTTGCCTCGCCAGTCCCAGAGAGATATGTAGGTAGAGGTGGGTGGATGTGCATGCATGAGGGGAAACAGAGATAGATAAGGCATGACAGCAAAGGGGGGGCGGGGCGATGAAGGATGTCTTTTCCAGCACCTCCCCCAAATCTGAAGCCAGCCCTAACTTTGTGGAAAACTAAAGTTCTCGAAGTGCTGTTCATCCTATCAAAGTGATGGAGACAATATCAGATCAATGTTATCTATACAGAACATTTTTATCTTGCCCTTCCTTCAACAAGCTCAGAGTGTAAGGCATGGTCCTTCCCCCCCCCCGCATCTTAGTCTTACAACAACCCAGTGAAGTAGGTTAGGCTGAGAGTAGGTGGCTGGTCCAAGGATACCCACAGCAAAGAAAGCAAGAATGGCTGCACCGGTAGGCAGAAAAAAATGTAGAAAAAAGGTGCAAAATGAAAGAATATTTACTGCTTGTAGATCCCTACACATTTTGCAATTTGGTTTGTCAGGGTAAAATTACACTTCATTTAATAAAAACATATCATTCAAAAGTTGAACCTAATGTTAATTATTACAGTTTTCATAATTACAAAACAGAGCATGATACATGTGAATAACCTTGGAAACGGTACGTCACCAATTTTACTGCTTATTCCTTTATACGGATTTGTGCTTCTGAGTGTTTTTGTGTTGAAATGTTATTGTAATTTACTACAGGGTTTTTATAGACCTAAGTGTATTATGTTTGCATTGGCTTTTATATATCATACTTGGTTTTATAATTATGAAAACCGTAATAATTAATGTTAGGTTTGACTTTTGAATGACATTTTTTATTAAATGAAGTGCAATTTTACATTTGATACTAGATCCCCTGATGAACCAAACTGTGAAACGTGTAAGGATCTACAAGTACTTTTTTTTTTTTTTACCTTGCACCTTTCTACATTTTTTCCTGCCAAGGCTACCCAACAATCTTCATGGCACAGTTGGGATCTGAACCTTGGCCTCCCAGCTCCGAGTCCAATGCTCTGACCATTACAGCATTACCCACTCACTGCCCATGAACCCTAGCAGAGTGATGAGAAAGAAGCCTGCTTCATACAGAAAGAAATAGGAGTTCTACCAACAAGCCAGCCATCATAGGATATGCTCTTGCTGGCTTCCTTCTTGGGTGGCATGAAAACAGTGTTATTTTTATTTATTTATTTGGACTTATATCCCACCATCCCCACAACCAGGCTCAGGGTAGGTTCCAACAATACAAATACAATATATAATACAATTAAAACCACTTAAAACAACAGTATATAAAAAAGAAGCTACTCTGGATCAACCACTGCCAGGCCATGTTTAAAAGTGTAGGCAGCACTAGCATGGGAAGGGAATATCAAGGTAAATCATAGGATCCCGAAAAGGTGTCCCCCTACTAACACTGAGTCTGAGGGAAGGCAAACCAAGAATATTGTTCTAACATCACATTGGGAACAAAGACATCCACTGGCATCTAATCATGTATAAATGCCGCCTAAAGTGCAACAATTTACTCTCCTTCACTGTTTTTAATCAGTATTTCCATGTAACCCTACAATCACATGTTGTGCATGGCAAGGTTTGAATCATATTTTTTTATTTATAGTCCACTTTTCTTGTTGAGATACAAGGTGAGTTACAATATGTAAGGACATAGCAATGTAAGAACATAAGAGAAGCCAATGTTGGATCAGGCCCATCGAGTCCAACACTCTGTCACACAGTGGCCAAAAATACCAGGTGCCATCAGGAGGTCCAGCAGTGGGGCCAGGACACTAGAAGCCCTCCCACTGTTGCCCCCCCCAAGCACCAAGAATACAGAGCATCACTTGTCCCAGACTGAGAGTTCCTATCTATACCATGTAGCTAATAGTCACTGATGGATCTCTGCTCCATATGTTTATCTAATTCTCTCTTGAAGCCATCCATGCTTGTAGCCGTCACCACCTCCTGTGGCAGTGAATTCCATGTGTTAATCACTCTTTGGGTGAAGAAGTACTTCCTTTGATCTGTTCTAACCCAACTGCTCAGCAATTTCATTGAGTGTCCATGAGTTCTTGCATTGTGAGAAAGGGAGAAAAGTACTTCTTTCTTGACCTGCTCTATCCCACATATAATCTTATAAACCTCGATCATGTCACCCCTCAGCCACCGTTTCTCCAAGCTAAAGAGCCCAAAGCGCTTTAACCTTTCTTCATAGGAAAAGTGTTCCAACCTTTTTATCATTCTAGTTTCCCTTTTCTGCACTGTTTCAGAAACAGCAACAGCATAAGACACATAATAAACATTGGCCTACAACATTCAAAAACAATGCAAGAGGAACAGTAGAAAAAGATGTTAGAAATTCAAAAACTGGACTACAGAAAATAAGAAAACAATGTATTAAAAACAACACTTACAATGAATAATACCATAAGCATTTCTGTTTTGTAAGAATACCCTCCCAAACAATTTCATTTTAAAAAAGTGCTGGCCTGAACAATTCTGTTTCACACATTTGATGGAATGACAGAAACATGGGAGCCTTTTTGGCCTTCTCAGGCAGACTATTTCACAAAGTGGGAGCCACATATGCCCAACCCCCACATGGATAGAAAGTGAGACCATTATTACTCCAGTCTTACTCCATCTACACTAGCTTCCAATTTATTTCTATGCTCAGTCCACTTTTCAAGCAGCTTTAAAATATTTGGACCTCCTTTTTAAGGACTGGATCCAAAAAGTCCCTTCGGCTAAGAGAGGAGCCTTCCTCCAACAAAAAGGAGACCCCTTGCTTAGTGAAAGGAAATCAGTGGAGCCTGCCCCAAATCCTGGGCTTGGATTTTCCTCCCACATGTGAAGTGTAGTCCTCTGCTGTAGTGTGCATTCCTCCAGCATGAGGCATCATCTACTCGAGCAAAACACAGTGGTCTGCTTGGGCAGAATGCACCTAGTACCAAAAGAACACACCCCTCCAGTGGAGAAGTAAACTACTCAAGCAGAAAGAAAGTACATGACCCCAATCAAACACCTTCCAGTTTAGAAGCATCTCAAGTTGACCTTTTGCAGTTGTGTAAGCTAAGATGGGCAGCCTGATAGCTCAGCCTAGCCTGATCCTGGCTAGTGCTTGGATGGGAAATCCACCACCAAGGAAGTCCAGGGTTGCTACACAGAGGCAGGCCATAGAAACCACCAACTGAATGTCTCTTGCCTTGAAAACCCCATGGGTCCTGGGGCTGCAGTGAGTTAATTGCAACTTGATGGCACACATCTGTTAAGCTAAAATGAAGAGCTTAAACTTGGCGAAATACCCAAACAGGCAAAGAACATGTTTTTCAAGGAACAATTTGGAAATGTAACTGCTTGCACACCAAGGAACTACACCAGCTACTAAGCAGAACCAGTGCCTGTTAGCTTAGCATTCCAAGTCAGGAAAAAAAGAAAGAAAAACAGTCCCGGTTTAGGATATCTGGCACCTGCTGTTGTACTACAGCAATGAAAGATAAGTGACTTCCGATCGCTGATTTTCTATGGCACATAGTCACATCATTGTAATGTACTGGGAGGGACTGATGGAAAAACAGCCTCACGTCTAACCTTTGTGCTAAAAATGTCAGGATTAGCTGAAATACCAAATAGGTAAGATAATAGTTTTTATTACACCAATCTCTACACAGGCTTAGATAAACTTTCAAACAGGTGTGTGTGCTCTTTTATTAGAATAATTTTCAAACTGTGTACATCAGGTAACTCTTTCCACAACTACCCAGGGCATAGTTCAAAGGCACTTTAGCCACATGATGGAAGAAAGATGCAACCTAAGAGTAATAACTTAAAACTCAGATGCCAAGGAACCCCTGCAGGTCTGCCATGGAATGAAGTATATTCTGGGGCATATTTAAGGGACATAACCCAGCAGGAACCCTGGCCAACCTGGTTTCCCCAGATCAGATCAACAAACAGTTTGACCTGGAACAAATCCAATTCACTTCTGTGGCTGCACATTGGAGGAGACCACAAATGTTTCAGTGACCATTAATTCAGATAAAGGAAGGTTTCTGTTCAGGTCCAAGGAATTCCAGCACTCCTCAAAGGACAGTTCCAAATCATATTCTACCGCACCAGAAGCTAAAGTACATTTAAAGTAGATAATACTTCTAAACATTTTCAAGTTATAAGCTTATCTTTCTCATCTCCGACATTTTTAAAATTATGTAGCAGATATATTAGAAGTCTTTATTGTAACGGTCAATGGCCATATACAATAAATCAATTTTACATCTTATTAGAAGTCTTATGGAATAGCAGCCATATTGTATCAAACACAAAAGCAGTTTCTTTGCATACTTCTGACTTAATGACTTTTCAGTCTTTGGCAACTAAAAACTTATATGATGATGGGCAACTGGTGACATGCTCCTGCAGAGTGCAAGGGGTTGGACTAGATGACCTGCAAGGTCCCTTCCAACATTCTATGGTTCTGTGACCTCACAGCATTCTAGTCCTATTATTAATACCCAGAATTCTGTAATTATCACTCTTGTAGCTCCATTCTTTTTTACACTGTTTATTTTTCACATCTGATTCCCCCCCCTTTTTTTGCATTTTTCTAATATTTGTGTTCCCAGTCCCATTGTATTCATTGTTCAATGCTTCGCGCTACTTGGTTGCACTGTTTTACCACTGTGTAGTCTGCCTTGAGTCTCAGCAAGCAAGGCAGGCTATAAAGTAAGTAAATTGTCTCCAGCTGTCTTTATTGCATGGGCCCAGCATGGCTATTACTGGCAATTCTGTCACATAAATGCTCATGCAACTTTTGTTAAAAAAAGTATTATCCAAAATTCCCAGAGGGTATAATCAGCTCTCACAAACCACTGCCATGGCCACTCCACTCTATGCCATGTGTGAGTGAGGCAGAAAGCAAAACAGAAGAGGGGGGCAATTTTTTAAACATCCAGGCCCCTTGCATAGATGGCATTTATTGACAAAACTGAGCTCCCTTCCACATTGGCTTCTGGAGGCAATTTTTTTAAAGGTTTCACACACCTTAAAAGATAAAATGTGACCCCAAAACAAACAAACAAATGGGGGCAAAACAGGTTTCAGAAAACCTGGGTTTAAATTTCACTAACTAAAAGAGGTTAGCATTTTCTTTAAAGAATATGAAACCTTTAAAAATCCATTTGCCCTCAAAAGCAAAGTGGGTTAAATGGCACATATGAAAGGGCCCTAAGAGTGTCTTTGTATGCTTCATACCATCTCATGTTCTTTCACCAACATTTATTGTGCATTAATCATCTCAGCTGGTCCCACCACAGTTCATGTCAGACTAAAATCTGGGAAACTGACATTCCAATTCCCACTCTCTCATGGAAGCTTGCTGGATGACTTTGGGCTAATCACACACACTCAAGTCTAATCTACCCTCTAGGTTCAGGTGGAGTAGCCGTGTTGCTCTGAAGCAGCACAAGTGATGCTCTGTATTCTTGGTGCTTTGGGGGGGCAACAGTGGGAGGGCTCCTGGTGTCCTGGCCCCACTGGTGGACCTCTTGATGGCACCTGGTATTTTTGGCCACTGTGTGACACAGAGTGTTGGACTGGATGGGCCACTGGCCTGATCCAACATTGGCTTCTCTTACGTTCTTATGTTCACAACAAAGTTTGAGTACAGCGACACCTTTAAGATCAACAAAGTTTTATTCACGGTATTCAAGATTTTATTCAAGGTATACCCAGAATAAAACTTTGTCGGTCTTAAAGGTGCCACCAGACTGAAACTTTGTCCTACCCTCTAGGTTGCTGTGAGGACAAAATGAAGAAGAGAATGATGTGAGCTGCTTTGGGTCCGCACTGGGGAGAAAAATAGGGTACAGATTTCTGAAACAAAATATAAGCAAGTTAACCAATCATTTCCTGTTATTGCTGTTGTTCCATAGGACCAGTGTATGAAGCGAGGAGGAGGGAATCATAAAAAAAAAAAAAAATGTGCAGCCTTTCAAGCTTGACACCTGAGAGGCTGTTTATAAAATATTAAATACAGATACTGACAGAGACACGGGAAGAATAGTAGATTGTCTTACAGGCACCAGTTTACCAGCTGTTCTTCTGCTCAGTCTTAATTGGGTGAATATGTGCCCAAGTATTCTTTGAAAAGCTCTATATAAGGATGGCCTTACTGGCTCAGATCAAAGATCCTTCTACAACACTGACCGCTCCCCCACCCCAACATCTCTAATAGAAAGTGATGGAGTGACAGCCATGCCCCTATAGGAAAGACATTCTGTCTCTGAACATTGTTTTTTGTTTAATGATACGCCTAATCTTCTATGAATCTGGATAATCTCTATTTAAAAATTTTCTCACCCAGCCTCAGCTGTAGGCCTCCAAGGTCACATCTAATAAAAAATACTTAATAATAAAAAACTTAAAACCGCTCACTAAAGCAGCATGCCAGCAAATAAACACGAAGCCAGAAACACTGTTAAAACCAGAGTGAACACAGAGGCATATATAAGAATTCACTGAAAGTTTCAAGGAGAGGAGCCAACCGTGCAACTGCAGAGAAGGGAATTCCAAAGATTTAAACAGCTTCTTTAAGTCAACTAAGCCAGTGGGCCATTCTCATTATGACCATCAACTGCAGATAAATTACACAGCATGTGAAATAGTATTCTCTTTTTGTTGTCCTGACTGAGCTAGTAAACAGGTTGGGAATGACCAGGAGAATGATTTCGCCATACTCAAGCTCTCCACATTAACATGGACCACATTTTTATTCTGCTTCTTTGTCCAAGGAGCTCAAGGTGGCATTTATTTTATTTTATTTTGTTTTCCAAAACTACAAGAAAATAAGGAAGGGGAACTATAAACTACTGGAGAAAGTAATGATGACCACTAAAAATCCAAGAGGTGGTGGTCATGTAATAGTTACAGTATATAAGCTTTGAATGAGAAAAAAAAGTAATTTGTTACATTAAAAATGATCATTAAATCCGCCTATATGCTTCAAGTCCAGATAATCTGATTTAGTAAAGAACAATACAAAAGAGTGGTTAAATATTAAAAAGAAAAATAGACTTTAGAGAAAGCAACTCATTTGCCTCTTCTTCCCCTTCTTTCTCTCAGTCGATACCCTTCCTTGGGGGCAGTCACTGCACATTCCTTTTTTAAAAAATATTTTTTAATTCAAAATAGTACACCTCTGTAATCTACACACGTATTTAACACTCCATCCATAATACCTAATCTATAAACAACAAACCAGCAAACAGAAAAAGGGGGAAAAAATAAACAAACAGATGAACAAAAATTTTAACAGCAATCCACCAAAACAAAAAGATTACCTTTTTTCTAATCTTCTACTCACTAAGCAACTCCAGTCCGAGTACAAACATTATTGAATTATGATCTTGTGTATTATTTTTATAATTAGTTTAACCAATTGGCATTCAACATCAACTTTATCCTTTCAAGGACGCATTAAATATTCCTATTTACTCCATTGGCTTTGAAGTTTCTTATTTTTAGTAAACACAAGAATTATAAATTTCAGATTTTTATGAGTTTTGAAAAAAAAAATTCTTCTTAAGTTTTCCCTTATCAACCCTGGTAACATTCAAAATCTATCACATAAAAAGAAATATTTTGTCCCTTCCATAAATCCTAATTTTTCTCCTGTAGCTCTGCAATTTGTTTTCTTGCAACAGCATGTCTATATGTTGTTTTCCTTTGCAGGTATGACAGTTTATCTCCAAATTTCCCCCTTGATCTCTCATCCCTTCGTATTCATAAGTTGCACTGTCCTCTTTGCTTTCACACGCACGTCGCTTTTTTCTTTTCCTTTTACGATTCTCTTTTCTTTTGGGCAGTATTTTTTGCATCTTCCTTTTCACTGCCTCTACTTTTAAATAAGTCACTTTCTTTTCCCCAGTTTGAGTTGCTGAGGTTACTACTTTAACACCTGCTTTTTCATCCTGCTCTTCTGAATCCTCCACAACCTTCTGGATGCATTGTCCTGTCTTTTCTACATTTTCTGTTTCCACTTGGGGGTTATGTACCTTTTGTAATAAATCTGCACATGCCTCCTCAACCCCCTTCTTTATTCCTTCTCTCAGAATTCTCAAAAATTGTTCAACAGAGATCTCTCCCACCAATATGTTTTCATCAAATTCTTCCTCTTCTTCCTCCCTTGGTGAGGACACCATTTCTACTAAGCTCAGGTTACTTAATTTAGTTTCACAACTCATTCCAATAGATACCTAATTCAGCTAGCCAATGTCTACAAAGAATCTTTGCCGGAGTCAAACAAAAATATCAAGATTTCCCCAGGCACAAAAATCAAAAAACAATGACCATATATTTTACTCCCCCTCGCTCTCCAGCCTCTCTTCATCTCCATTTTGGGGGGAAAGTTTCCAGGGTCTTTCATAAGCCATCTTCTCTTTAGAGCTATTTGTACTCACAGTTCTTTTTTTCAGATACTTCTTCAGTAGTGCTGCATTGCTAACTTGTCACACACACAAAAAAGAATTCCAACTCCAAACATGGTTAAAATGGATGGCTGCGGCTACCTAGAGCTTGGCGTCCAAGCTCCATCCCACAAGTCACTCCTGCTTTGGGGCAATAATGGGCACCCCCCCACACTGCCAGCTGCGGAAGGGGCCAAAACAAAGCCCCCTGCTCCAGCCATCTCTCCCGAAGGTCTGGCGGATCTTACTCGGTGACCGGGAGGCTCCAAAAGGAGCAAAAAGGATCGAGCAGCTCAGAGCGATCTGAGACGTGCCTGTCGCCGCGCCATACTGGAAGTCCTCTCAGCAGCCACCTCACATTCCGAGTCAGAGTCTTCTCCAGAAGGTGCTCCATCATCACTTCCCTTGCTGCTCTTCTTGTCATCTTCTCCTGTTGGTCCAAGTTTTTGCTGCAATAACTCCTGTGCTTTCATAACAGAGTCAATTTTTCCCTCTTATCTTTGAGTTTGAAGAGTATGCCTTCGGGTACCATCCATTTGTAGGGTATGCTTTCCTTTTGTAAAAACAAAGCCAAGTCTTTGTATTTTTTCCTTTCCCCCTTATTTCAAAGGGAATGTCTTTCAAAACTCTTATCTCCTTACCATCAATTTTAAGAACAGTTCCATTTGTTGCCTTTAAAATCTGATCCCTCACAGATCTTCTGGAGAATCTAACCACTACCTCCCTGGGCAGATTATTTTTCTTTCTATATTTTGAATATGATCTATAGATCACATCCATCTTGTTTTGAAGAACATCCGCTTTCAAATCTGCAACCGGTCCGGTCCCAAGGCATCACTCATAATCTGTTTAAGATTCTCCCCTTTATTCTCAGGAACTCCTTGAAATCTCAGAATAAAGCTTGCTTTTTCCATTTGAAGCTGTAAAAGCTGGGCTTCATCAAAGTTTCTCATCTTTTTCATCTCCTGCATTTGCTTTTTAAGCTTTTTGGTATTGGCATTCACTTCTTTAAGGTTCTCCGCATTTTGCTCTGTTTTTTTCATGATCTCATTTATCTGGAGTTGCTGTGCAGCAAAGTTTTGGTTAAGTGCCATCATTTGCTCCAGCAGGGGTCGCAAAGCGTCTGTTAGCATCTTAGAGAAGTCTATGGTTTTGTCTGGTCTCATGACCGCACTCGCTGGGCTAGCACTTCCTGAAGGAGGCTTAAGTTTCGGTTGCTTATCTTTCTCCGTCTTCTTCAGCAACATCTTTGAGGATGTTTACGTTTAAGGAAAAGCCTCTAAAGTCTGCAAATCGCTTGTAAGTTTCTTGGAAAGTCCTTACTAAATTCTCATTCTGCTTTCAGATCCGTCCCCCCTCATGCTTAAAGTCCATTTTTATTTTCTTGGGGAGTCCCGCCCCCTCTGCTTACTTTAGGGGGAACTTTTAGCCAAAGTCTCTGGTGCTTATTTCAACCACAACTTACTTTCAATATAGATCTAGTAGATCTCGCCATCAGTCGTGTAATGCACTTGACCTCCACACGCTTGTTCTGATGTGTGTCTCTGAGTCCAGTACTGGAACACAGCAGCGAGACCGTCAGGGCATGGAACCGCCTCAATCGTGCCGGTGGAGAGATGATCCTTAGTGCCCCATGGCTAGGGACCCATCGAATGGGTCCCTGGGGGACACGTACAATCGCACACCCTCCCAATCCGCTGGCTCACGGATCGCATCCTCAAGAGCTCTCAAGAGATGTGTCCGGCATTAGATCGCCAAAACTGGAAACTCTCAAGGTGGTATTTATGATCCTCCCCTCACAACAATCCTGTGATGTAGGTTAGGCTGAGAGAAACCCACTGCCTATGACAACTATAACCTTCATGACAAACATGGAATTGAAACAATGGATTTGTTTTACAACAGGAGGTTTGTACTGATACATACATCCCCCCCATATTTGGTTGGAGGTGGGGCTGTGTAGGCAGTATGTTTTATTTCCCTCATTTTGTCAGCATTCAAACATGATGTCCTAATCCTATGCTTTAAGCATTATACGACCCACAATGACTGTTGGGACACTGCTTCATCTTAATATATGATAATAAATTGTTTAAGAGAACAGACATCAGTATTCCAATCTGTCTCAGTGCATTTTTCCCAGGATCTCCCACTGTTCCTTTGAAATTCCAAGGCCTAAAAGCAAAGTGGTTGCCAGTAATGTGAGAACCTTGTTTATCAAACTACATGGGGGTGGTGGGGGGGAGAGTTTTAGTCAGTATAGCATGGGTGTGAATTGTCAACTGAGGGTGAAGAAAATGCTGACAAAAGATTGAATAGTAAACTTTGGTCTTATGGACCAGTTAGCAGGGCCATACATGGAAAGAAACAGGTGCACTTTACTGAGGCAGGGGCCCCCACACGGGTTGTAAGCCTTTTACACCACAGTCTATATCTGAGTTGTTTCATAAATTGATGGGGGAGCAGGGAGATGACTGGAGGTATACGTCCAGCTCTGAATTCACTATAAGCTCAGAAGCCTTATTTACTAGATAAATTACATTTAAGCATTTATTTATAAAATTTGTTGATTACTTCACGGCCCTAAGCTCAAACACATGTGCAAGCCATGGCAATCAACCCCCTTGTGCAATATCCAACCTAGTCTGTCAAAGCTGAGAAAGTTACTATTAACAATAAAAAACACTGGACCAGATAGGCAAGCTTGCCCTGACCTGGATGGCCTAAGCTAACCTGATCTCATCAGATCTTGGAAGCTAAGCAGGGTCAGCTCTGGTTAATATTTAATATCACAGTTAATATCACAGTGAATGAACTCGAGGCCCCTTGCACGTCTTCGATCCCAGCTTTGGACCATTTCAGCCCACTCAGTCTGGAGGAAGTCGACAGATTGCTCACAGCTGTACACCCAACCACGTGCAGCCTTGACCCGTGCCATTCCTGGTTCATTAAAGCGGGCCACGAAGGGTTTCAAGGTGCCCTTAGGCAGATTATCAACAAGGCCCTCTTCGAGGGGCAGTTCCCAGGGGCACTCAAGGAAGTGATGGTCCGCCCTCTCCTGAAAAAACCATCTCTGGACCCGGCCGAATTGGCCAACTATCGGCCGGTCTCCAATTTGCCCTATTTGGGTAAACTAATTGAGAGGGCGGTGGCGATACAGTTGCAGGGCTTCCTGGATGACACTTCTGTATTAGATCCCTTTCAGTCTGGCTTCCGCCCAGGACACGGGACAGAGACAGTGCTGGTCGCTCTTACTGATGACCTCCAAAGGCACCTGGACCGGGGTGGATCGGCAGCACTGTTGTTGTTGGACCTGTCGGCTGCGTTCGACATGATTGACCATCAGTTGCTGACCCACTGCCTCGCCGACATGGGGATACAGGGGCTTGCCTTGCAATGGCTTGTTTCCTTTCTTCAGAGTCTGGGACAAAGGGTGGTGCTTGGGGAACAGCAGTCCAGGAGACATCCGCTTGAGTGCTGAGTGCTTCAGGGGGCAGTGCTTTCCCTGATGTTATTTAACATCTACATGCGCCCCCTTGCCCAGATTACTCAGAGGTATGAGCTGGGTTGTTATCAGTACGCTGATGACACTCAGCTCTATCTAATGATGGGCAGCCGGTCAGATTCCAGACCAGAAGATCTGGACCAGGCGTTGCAAGCCATGGTTGCTTGGCTCAGACTGAGTAGACTGAAGCTAAATCCGGCAAAGACGGAGGTCCTTTGCCTGAGTCAGTGTGGCTCAGGGGGAGGGATCCCACTCCCGACCTCTGGTGGGGTACCGTTAGTGCCAGCATCAGAGGTTAGGAGCTTGGGAGTGCTCTTGGATCCCTCCTTGACGATGGAAGCCCAGGTAGCAGCCACTGCTAAGTCGGCCTTCTACCATCTTCGGCTGATTCAGCAGTTGGTTCCCTTCCTCGATCGTGACGACCTGGCTAGTGATCCATGTGATGGTCACCTCGAGACTAGACTACTGTAATGCTCTCTACATGGGGCTGCCCTTGTCGCAAATCTCGTAGGAAGCTAAAGTCACTGCACTGGCTGCCAACAGCATACCAAATTTGCTTCAAGATGCCTTTAAAGCCCTATATGGCCTGATCCGGCATATCTGAGGGACCGCCTTTCCCCATATATACCCCAGAGAGCACTATGGTCGGGGTCACAACATCGACTAATTATTCCAGGCCCCAAGAATGCCAGGCTCGCGGCCACTAGGGCCAGGAACCTTCTCAGTGGCTCCGTACTGGTGGAATGAGCTCCCAGAAGAGATCAGGGGCCTGCAGGACCTTTTACAGTTCTGCAGAGCCTGCAAGACAGAGCTCTTTCATGACGCTTTCAATTAGGAGCTGCCAACCACTACCACCAACTACCACCATCTGAACATCTGTGGTACAGGGCTGGCCCTAGTGTGGAGATAGAGCCATATCTCCGCAGGAGACCAGAAGATCGCTGAATTGGGAATCCTGATAGTAGATTTTAGAGCGTGCCATTTAATTTAATGAACGAATGACCAGTACTGTGAGCACTTAAATGTAAGATTGTTTTAATCCATGTTAACATGTTTAAAATGTTTTATCTAGACTAGGTACATTGTACCGACCACTGTAAGCCACCCTGAGCCCGCATGCGGGGAGGGTGGGGTATAAATACAATAAATAAATAAATAAATTTAGACAGAAGACCATCAATTAAGTCCAGGATCACTAACCACTGGCAACCCGCCTCTGAATGTCCCTTGCCTTGAAAACCCCACAGGGTCACCATAAGTTGGCTGTGACTTGACACAGCACTTTCTATCACCAGATGGCAAGCTACAGGAACTTTTTTTCTTGTGCACAAAGCTACCTCTAGGCTCTTTATAGTCATACCCAACCACAATTCGCAACACTACCCAAACAGCCCACGAGACTATCTGCTCCACCCTCACCCAGCTATCAAAAGTGGACAAAAATAGTTCTTCAACAGGAAACGAGATTCTAGTAGGTTAGATCGACAAGATGAAAACAGCTCTCCAAACAGACTGTAGGAGACAAACATACTCAAATATGTTCCTTGACTCAGGAGGGGGAACAAATGCTGCCCAGCATTATTCTTAAAACCATACGAATGTGAAATTTGGTTACTACATAAGAAAAAGTCTGCCCAATGCCAACAGAGCTTCTGGACTTCAGTTAATATAATGGTATCAGGAGACTACATGACACAGTCCCCTGTCTACCTGCTCTAGAATTCCCTTTCAAATGGATTAGTTATTTTACTATTTAATACATTTTATCCCAACTTTACTCCAAGGTGCCCAGGGCAGCACACATTGTTCTCCACTCCTCCATTTTATCCACACAACAACCCTGTGAGGTAGGTCAAGCTATGAGAGTATCACTGGCCTGAGGTCACCCCATCAGCTTCCTGGGCACAAGTGGGGATTTAAACCCAGTTCTTTAGTCAAATACTCTAACCATTACACCATGTTGGCTTTTATCTTTAGCTTCAACCTTTTTACAGAGAGAAGAACTGCAAGCAACTATGCAGTAAACGAACCATCTCAATCCGACCCACAAACTCTTGAGAAAGGCAGACAAGTTTTTCTGACCATTAGGCCACAGCCACGGCATACAAAAACTATACCACGGACAATTTATTGAGCAAAGATCATAAACTTAAAAGATTCCTGCATGCTTCATAATTCAACTATTATCTTTCAAGGCGAGAAAGCACAAACTTAAATTCTACTCAGCACCACAGCCCTATAACAACTGCAGACCTTATAAAATGGAGACATTCTCTTACCATCAGGACCTTTCCAGTCACCCACATCTGTAAAATGGGAAACAACAGCTGCTCACAGCCAGTTTGGTGTGGTGGTTAGGAGCACTGTGTCTAATCTGGGAGAGTTGGGTTTGTCCCCCCCTCCTTCACATGCAGCTGCTGGTGTGACCTTGGGTCAGTCATGGCCCTCTCAGGGCTGTTCTCTCAAGAGCAGTCCTCAAAAGAGTTCTCTCAGCCCACCTACCTCACAGGGTGTCTGCTGTGGGGAGGGGAAGGGAAAGGAGATTGTAAGCCGCTCTGAGATTCATTTAGGTAGTGAAGAGCGTGTTATAAATTCAAACTCTTCTCTTCTTCCCTCTTGTTGTATGGATGAACAAAAATAAGAGCTAAAGAAAACACTGCAAACTAAAGTCTTTTTTTTTTTAGCCTACCCCTAAGATTACTAAGAGAGTTTCCATTGCATTTTACCCTCAACAGCACTGCCTTCACCACTGTGGCACCCACCCTGTGGAATGACCTGCCAGAGGAAGTCAGGAAGGCTCCCGCTCTCCTGGCTTTCCGCAAACTATGCAAAACTGAATTATTCAAAAGGACTTTTCTAGGGATGCAATAGGTTAGCTACTGTACAAAAGGCATTACAAATTAAGTTATGATAAATTATTGGGGACTACTGTCTGTACTACTTTGTATAATTTGCTGTGGGTTGGGTCCTATTGCATATTTTTGCATCATTTAGTGTGTCATGTTGATACTTATGCTTTACTTCTGTTCTGTTTTAGACTTCTGGTTGCTTCTATCATCCAAATCCTATTTCACTGGTGATTGAATGTTCCATCTTGTTGACTGTATTGACTCACTCTCTACCTTGAGTCCAACTGAGAAAGGCAGACTATAAATAACCTAATAAAATACCCTCAAAACAATCCTGTGAGGTATAGTCATGTTATTTCCACATTACAGACAGGGAAGGGAAGCTGAGGAAGGACGAATGGGGAAGATCTGCACCCAGCTTGAAATCATATCAGAAAATCAATAAAATTAATATTGCTTTCCCCCATACCACAGCTGAGCACAGAGTTACGCAGCATCTTAACATCAGCAGAATTGCAGAGAACCATAAAAATCTAAGCCCCTCCCTCAAAGACATCAGTGAGGTGTGAAGCCATGTGACTATGAGATTTGCATTCCACCAGGGCTGTTGAACAGGACACAGACGGGCTGGTAAGAAAAAAAATACATAAAGGCATTTGGATAATTTAACACATATGCTTTCAGCTCTTTTCCACGCTGGTAACCCATTTCCACAAAAATAAACTAGAGTCTAGTGGCACTCTAAAGAATAACAAGATTTTATTCCACCATGATCTTTCAAGGACCACAGCCAACTTCATCAGATCAGAAGTCGTCACTAAGTGTGTGTGAAAAGTGCCCGTATGGCGACCCTAAAAATGAATGACCTCCTAAAAAAGTCCTACTGTTAACAGCCTTGCTCAGGTCTTGCAACCTGAGGGCCATGTGGTCACTAGGAAGATATTTATATAGGAGGCTATGAAGAAAACAAAAGTGGCAGGGTCCAGGGTTCATGAAATGCAGGATGACATGCAATGCTGTAAAATGTAGGAAAGTACACAGACAATGGCAATAATTGGTAATCTTGCTAGTTTTGCTAAAGGTAGTTCACACCTGTAATGGAGGAGCAGTCCCAGGCTTAATTATCCCCCCTTTTTCTGTTTAGCATCTCCATGTACACATTTCCCATTGGTCATCTAGAGTCTCAGGAGATAAATATGCAGATGGCATGTAACTGCCTCTTTCCCTTTTCATTTAAATAATGTAAGGCTATGGATGTACTCAACTAGATACAGTAAGGGCTGGATGAGGGCCACTAAATTGAAGCTCAATCCAGATAAGACTGAAGTACTTCAGGTCTGGCAGAGGTGCTGACTACGGGGTATAGGCTACTGAGGATGGGGTTAGACTCCCCCTAAAGGTACAAGCTCAGGGGCGGATCTACAGCTGAATGCTCAGATTTCTGAAGAAGTATGTATGCAAATGAATGCTTATACCCAGAATGAAACTTCGTTGGTCTTAAAGGTGCCACTGGATTCAAAGTTTGTTCTGCAAGTTTCACCAGCTCTAAAAGCCAAAACTTTTAAACGAACTGGGGTTCTTCTGTTGCCCTGATCTGTTGTCTTTCCTGCCACTTTATGATTGCTGTTTATTCTAAGATCCTGTTGTTGTTTGTAGTCACTTCTATTCTAAAATCTTGTTGTCATTTGTAGTCATTTCTGTGGTTTCTATACAGTTTTGCACTTAACTGCTGCTTAATTGATTCTGAACTGGTTTTATAATTTTCATTTAAAAATGATTCTGTGACTCTCCTCAGGCACGTGTTCTGGAGAGATGGTATGCAGATACTTTAAACAACAATAGTAACTAAATAAATAGTAACTAAGTAAAAAAAATGGGAAAGAAAATGGTGCAGTTCAACTGAACCTCAACAAGTGACAAAATAAGCTATGAAATCTGGCAACAGTTCAGCACAAGAAGTCACTGAACCAAATACTTTAAAAGGACAGTTCTTCCCCAGGCCTGAGAGCCAAAAAGGCTGCATTTCATTCTTGCCTTTTGAAAGTTCCACAAGGGGGGGAACAGTTGCGGTGGGTTGGGGGGGAGAATAATCCTTCTCCGATCTACAGGCAGTAACTGCCTAAAAGAATCAGTCAGAAAAGAGGGAAGGTCACAGGCCACCTTTGCAGCTAGGCTAGGCTGAACAGATGCAAGTGCCATAGTTTGGGTTCCCTGCTAAACAGACTCAGCCCTTCTGGAGAAGAGGTTTTAATTTCATTGATCCAGAGGCACAGCTAGGCACACTGCCAACGCTGCCTATAAAGGAAGAAGAAAGTCCCTAAAAGGAAAAAGAAAACCAACTCCATCAAGGTGCCCCAGCAGCTTCAGACAAGCTTCACATTTGGCTAACTCTGCATCTCCAAGAAAGCAGTGAGAACATACATCAACATAAAGCTTTTTTATATAAAAAAAGAACACCAACAAAGCCCAGGCTTTAAAAACTAGAAGTCCATGACATATTCCACTGAAGTGTCCTCTTCAAAAGGCATTTTCATTTCAACCAATCACACAAAACAGGTCTTTTCATCATGTTGAACTCTCAGCAACAGGAAGGGATGTGGTCAGGCTAGGCTTAACTGAGGGGGGGGGAGAAGATGGCTAAAAGACAACTAACATTTCCCCAGACTCCACCTTGCCTCCCTCCCTCTCTTCATGACCATTTTGGGTTGATTTCTAGGGAGATCTGTGCCTGTAATGGACAATCACATTGCAACCTACACTTGACCGTTCACTAATAAAGTTGCCAGATTTAAGCTGCACCCTTTTTTCTAATAGGCCAACAGACACCATACATGAGAAAAAAAATTAAGTTGGCCTATACAGAATTATTCCACCTAAGAAGCCTTTTCTTTTTAAAAAGTGACGTGTAGAGAGAAACCCTGCCATACACAAATACACACTGCAGAACGTAAACATCTCTTTGATGCTGTCTTACACTGGCACATCTAGCCTAGTACTTAGCATGCTATCTGCAACTGCTCTCCAAGGCCTCAGGCAGAGATATTTCCTACTCCTTCTTCACGAGATTCTTATCTACAAGGTTCTTTTTTAGGTCCTGCCACTTTAGACCCTTAAAACGGCAGTATCTTAGCAGGTCACTTTTGTATTTACTTTTTTGAAAAATACATTAAAAATATGCTGTGAACGCCATTCACGGAGTGAGCTCCTGTCTCTAGTTCCAGCTCCTGCCAACCTAGCAGTTCGAAAGCAAGAAATTGCAAGTAGATAAATAGGTACTACTTCGGTGGGAAGGTAACAGCCTTCCGTGTGCCTTGGTGTTTAGTCATGCCGGCCACATAACCACGGAAACATCTTTGGACAGCACTGGCTCTTCGGCTTTGAAACGGAGATGAGCACCGCAACCCTAGAGTCGGATTTGACTGGCTTTCAAGCAAGGGAACCTTTACCTTTTACCTTTACCATTCACTGATAGCACAGACAAATGGATCCTTACTTTCAGCCACAAATTAAAGGCAACACACAATTTTCCAAGAGGAAAACAAAACAAAAATGGATCTGGTCAACTGTGCTTCCGTTGTACCATAATATAACTCAAGAACTGTTGTATAACGGAACAGCTCAGAAAGACACTTTTATTAAGGAAATACGATGCAGCCAATTGGCAATGCTTACTCTATGTATCACCCTGCTTCTACTGTGTTGGCTTCTACCTTTGTAACCCACTTTCTGCATTATGGCATGGCATGTCTTAGGCTTAAGGGGTTCTTTCACTGTTACACTGTTTCCCAGTTCTGTACTCCTAGTCCTATTTCATTGCTTATTGGCGATCATGGCCGTTTGAATAGATTTTTATATTTAATCCACCTTGAGTGTCAGTGAGAAAAGAAGGCTACAAATGAAGTAAACAAATAAATAGCCCCAATAAAGTGAACCATTTCTTCCCCTTTGCTCCCTTTTCATTGTAACTTACACTTGCAACATTATCTTGTTCAGGAAGACTCCATCTACTAGATCCATGTACATTGCGAGGTTCTCACCATTTTCATTTCCTAATGGCCCAAACGTCTTCACCTGCCAGAAAGAAAATTTATTTTAGACAGACACACTCATCAAAAATGCTACAAGTACAAAACTGGATGAAAACCTGGAAGGTGGCCACTGACTTTCACAGAAGAAACATCCATCATTTCTAACACCATAGCAGTGAGCCAAGTCTCAGATTCTTCCAAACTACATAGTTTCTACTTGCAAGCCGGTCAATGCACATTGTTTGCAGAAGGCTTATGGCACTACAAAATGGCCAGATTTTCTTTCATTGACAAAAATATTTATTTTAAATGTACCCACTGTCAAAATAAAATACTCCCAGAACTGTTATATTTGTCCAATAGAACACACACATACAACAATAACAGAAAACCAAAAACCTAAGCAGTATAATGGACCAAGAATGAAACCACTTAGAAGTAGCTAAACAGTAGATATAAATACAAAACCTAAAAACTCACAGAACACTTACAATCTGAAAAAGTACAATATTTAAAGGCACAGGGAGACAATTTATCCAAAAGTAAAAATGTTCTTGCTTGGCACCTGAAAAACAACACATTTGGCACCAGACAAACTCTGAGATGAGGGAATTCCTGAATCTCAGTGCTACAACAGAAAAGGCACTGTCCCTGTGCTTCACCACATAATTGATTCATTCAAATAGTAGCGCACCATGATGCTGCTTTCTTTCCAAAGAGACCCAAAGTGGCTTTTAAAATTTTTAATTATTCAAGTATAAGTAAGTACAAATAATACGATTTCAACAAACAAAGCAAACACATGCAAGCTTAAATACCCATGAAGCAAAGGAGAAAAAACTCAGCTCAAATGGTATTCAGCTACTGTTAGGAAGTGAGCAAAACCCTTCCCATTTCCTCCCCTGCTAGAAATGCCTCTGGGAATACTTAGGCTTTAGTACCTGTACATGCAGGTAGCATGAGGCACTTTGCCTGCTTGCAAGGCTTCCTTGCAGCTATAGGTTGGTCTATGCAGAGTGTCTGGTGTGGGGGGGAAAGCACTTCAGCAGAAAAGGATAGACGGGTCGCCTCTTGAGTGCAATCCAAACTGCACTGAACATTTTTCAGTCAGACTGATTTCAACAGGGGCATTAAACACATGAAATGATGCCATGTTTCAAGGGGACAACAGCACATACTACTCACTGTCTCTTCACAACACTGTATAGTGATGTTGACCTGCACACCCCCACTGTGTCAAAAACAAGCTTTAAAAAAATCTTAAAACCTGGTCAGTCACAATGAATTAGCTCTGAGAGAGAGAGAGAGAGAGAGAGAGAGAGAGAGAGAGAGAGAGATGCATCAAACCACCACCACCCCAACTTCTGGATACAAATAGGACTATTTGAACTTCGGGCAACCACCAGTGCAATCTGATCACAATATCAGGCTTAGCCTTTGCTTAAGAAGTTTCACTGCCAAATGATATACCTGAGGAGCGAGAGAATACAATGAATCTCCTATCCGACTAGCACACATGTGCGAACTAGCATGCCCGCCGCAGGACGACTGCACACGTGCAGCAATCCCATCCACATCACCACACGTGCACACAGACCACATATAGGAGCTGCAGTGCTTCACCCAGGCTCCAAATGTATTCACGGTTGCATACTTCCTCTTACAAAGCGTTACCTAGATCTAAAACACCCTAACCAAGCTCAAGCGCTTGCTTGTTTTTTTTAAAGAATCAGTTTCCTGTGTGCTTGGGTGTCTTAAAAGGCAGGAGGCACCGTCCTTAAATCCGTAAGGCAGCTCTTACTGCAGCAGGCGAGCGAGCCTGATAGTCATGCATGTCTCCACACAGAGCACGACCGATTCCAACCAACAGCACACGGTCTTGTTCGGTTCTTTCTACATTTGGCGCTAGCAACCCCGGAGGCGAAGTCAGACTTGCTAGAAAGGTAATGTCGAGGAGACGACTCTTTGAAAAGAAAAGTCCTTCCTCCGAAATTACCCCCTCTCTGAACTCCAAACACACCATTACGCTCCATTAACTAAATCTCATTCGGAAGCCAGTGCCAGCCAGGTGCGCGGGACACTTTCGATGCGCCGACCCCCTCTCCTCCTCTCCCCCCCCCGTATGTTTTCCTGGGTGGGTGGCCACCCAGGTGCCCCCCACCAAGGGAGGGAGAAAGAGGGGGGTCAGCGGGCCGCCTCCCTTCTCTCCCCCTCCTGGCTGCTTCTCTGCAAGCAGCCCCGACCACGCGCGGCGGCGTCGCAAACTCACCCAGGTCACCAAGGGGCTCTGCAGAAAGAGCTCCAGGAGTTCGGAAATGGTCACATCCATGGCTTTCCCAAGAAGGGCCCGTATTTGTCTTGGCTCACAAAGGGGGACTCGCGAGAGGGCTCGCCGGCTCAGGCGGGGAACAAAGGCGCAGAGCCCATGGCCCGGGAGGAGTCGCCTAGGACGGGAACAATGCGAGGCTCATCTCCCTCCCCTCCCCCTAGACCGGGCTGGGAAGGGACACGGGTCGCGCTCGCCTGCCCGCCTGCCTCTCTCCCGCCCGCCCGCCGGCCGCGCCTCTACTGGCAAAGCGAGCGCAGGCCCCTCCTCGAGGTTCACGCGGCTCGCCAGCAACCTGCTGCTGGGCAAAGCGGAGCGCGGATGGAGCCGCCGCCGCCGCCACTCTCTGTTGGCAGCCAGGGCCGCCTCCCCCCGACGGCCGTAGCAACAACGGGAGGAAAAAGTTTTCTGTCGTTTGGAAAGGCAAAACAGGCGGCCTGAAGGGAGCTCCGCTGGGGGCGCTCCAGGCCGTTAAGAAGAACCGGCCGACCGCCCCCACGAGGCTGTTACTTCCTCAGCGGGGTGATTATTACCTGTGGCAAAAACGCGCCCTATTTTTACGCGCGAGGCGAAAGAAACCAGAGTATTGCGAACATCGCGTGGGTTGGGTTGTTGTTGTTTTTTTAGCTCCCCCAAAATTGAACGAGGGGGTTGGTGATGCCGAATGAAGGGAGGGAGTTGATCGAAACTTGCCTCTGAGTTTGGCTGGGAAGGTGTTAACAGTTGGAATCTCCTGCTCACTCAGCGGTGCCATGAAAGCGGTGGGCCTCGCTACCCCGGGAAGAGTAGTTGGGAGGGGCCTCTGATCGTGCCCGGGGTGTGGCCTGCTAGTGGCTCTAACCCCTGGGCTGCCTCATCCCATAGAGGCCCGGTTCCGGGAAGGACAGGGCTCACTTCCCAGCAACTGATGTCAGGGACGGAGGAGAGGCTTATGGCTGGCAGGGTGCTTAATTTGGCAGCTTGGTGGGAAACTGCGGGCTCTCGCCTTCAGCAGAAAACAATGGTGTCCAATGATGGGCCCCCTGAAGGGGGGGAGGGCACATGATTCCCCCTCTTTTGAGCCACAGGATGTTTTTCTTCTGTACTAATAGCCTTTGCTAACATGACTCCAACGTTAGGCTTTCCCATTGTGTTTAAACATGAACTCATGCCAAAAAAACTTCCAAAAGCACAAAGAGGACTGGGCAAGAGACCCTTTAGTTACATGCAGGATTTAACTCCAGAGTCCTGGGCATAATTTAGCAAGGAGGCTTGAGGATGAAGAGACTAACACCCCACACAGTAACTCCTGTTTGCAGCTCTTTTTTTGTATTTTTGTCCAATTTTCAAGAGCTTTGTTCTCACTCTGGGGGATGTGTTCTTTTGAGATCAAGAACTTTTCCCCCTCCAAACAGAAGACAAATGTAAATATTAAAAAAGCAATACAGAAACACCTGTGTCATGCCAGGGTATCAGATTCGCGGACTGAATTCTCCACACAGCAGGCTATCAAGATCCACATCCCAAGTTTGTTCCTAAGAAGAGTCAGTATCAGGTGGAGGCAGCCCCAAATCATTACTGAATTGATTAAACCAGTGCTGCAGGAAGAAAATCAACTCATTTGAGCTGTAGTGCTGGAGAAGGCTCTGCACATTCCTTGGACAGCAAAGGTGACAAACAAGCAAGTACTGGAGCGCATAAAACCAGACATGTCATTGGAAGGAAAAATCATAAGGGTGACTGACTTATTTTGGCCATGTCATGTGGAAGAACTCAGTAGAAAAAGAATTATGCTTGGATTGGTTAGCAGCAAAAGGCTGGCAAAGAACACAGTGGCTAGACACCATAAAAGTTGACACCAGCCTGAGCATGGGATGACTCAAAGAAACAGTACAAGATCGGAAAACATGGAGAGAGCTGACCCATAGAATCACCAATAGCTGGACGTGACTGAATGGCTAATGAAATGGCCATTTCTGTACTTTTCATAAACTATTACTTTTAGAACCCCTGTTATCTTTCTGCCCCTGCTTTTCTCTCTGTGGATTTGCATTGCCTCATAGTTTGCAAATATTTCACCGCTTCCACTCTTATGAGCAAACCCAGCAAATTACTTCAGATGGATCTGAAATTGGCTGTTTTGGTTGCTACAGATTTATTAGCAGACAGTAGATACTGGTTTTGTCATTGCATTGTTGTTTATTAAATTTATATCCCACTCCATCCCAGAGGCTCAGAGTAGCTTACAGCATTCCCCCCTCCAAAAAAACCCCATGCTTTCATCCTATAAGTAATTAAATGGTTCAGAGGATAAGGGAGGCCAGTAAAAATGATATATCTATACCAACTTGATGCATCCTGGTTAAAACAGGATTTTTATGGTACTGTTAACATCCCTGCAGTTCTTAATGGAGAAATTGGATGATCACTACTAAATGTATTCTCCTTTCAAGAAGTTAGGCCTGGCCCTGACCTGGGTAGCCCAGGCAAGCCTGATCTCATAAGATCTCGGAACCTAAGCAGAGCCAACCCTGGCAAGCACTTGGGTGGGAGACCTCCAAAGAACACCAGGGCTGGGAGGCAGAGACAGGCTATCAAGCCACTTCTCTGAATGTTCTCCATGCCCCAGTAGGAATCGCCAGAGGTCGCTATGACTTCCAGGCATGGGCAGATGCACACACACACTAATGCAAATGTTAGGCCTGAATGGGCAGAAGATTTGTTACTGTGACAAAAGAACCTTATTCAACAGAATCTTGAAAGACGAGGTCAACCAAGCAGGAAAATACTTCCTGTTTATATAGCCCTAGCTTGGTACACACTTCATCATGTAAACACTGCTATGATCCTCTGCTGGTCTCTATTGTTAATATGTTGAGTGTTTTCTTACTGCCTAAAATGAACTCAGCTCAGTATCTCCCCCCTTCTCTGCCCTGACCTACATGAAATGCTGGAGTTACATGTCTGAAACTCCAAACATGTACTTTGGTTCTAAAAAGCAGTGCACGGGGTGGGGGGCACATTTGAAATGGGGCTGTGAAGGGGGCCTCTTTCACCTGCACTTCCCTGACTCAACAATGACACCCTCCCCCCAATGGCTCTTAGCCCAACGGTTTTTCCTTACTAGGGCATAACTCAGCCCAGAGTTTCCATTTTTAACTGGGGGAAGAGGATTAATACCTCCTCTTTTCTCCAGTATCATAGTCCCAGTCCTGGTCATCCCCCTCCTTGCAGTTGTTTTTCAGGGTTAAACATCACAGCTGAAACTCTTGCTATTTGGGCCTGTACATTCATGTGTTTTGAGAAGGATTGATACATGGTATCACGAGAAGCCCATAAATCAACTTCAGATGACCATAGCCCCAGTTTAAGTATTGCATATGTCTGCAACAGCTTTATTTCCCACTTTGATTTGCAACATCCCCCAGAGTTTTGGTGCCCTTTAAGGAGCAATAAAGTCTTCAAATGGAACATTTTAAAATCAGGAAAGAAATCCAGACCTATGTTCTTTAAACCTGTACAGATTCTCCTTTTGATTGGAAGGATTTGGATATGAGCAACTGTTGGAGCGTGTTATTTTAAACACTGTTCAGTGTGTGGAGCTCATACAGGTGTGCTGTGCTCTGAATACAATTATTCCTACCTCAGGTGAAAGTCTGAAAAAATTCACCTTCAGTCACCCCAGTGACACTGCAATTCAAGAATGTGCACGCCACCTAGCGGCTTTCCAAAGGCAATTCACATTTAGTACGAAACACACTCTGGTGACAATGGCAAACTGGAGCTCTAAACAGAACAAATAGGTTGTTGTTGTTCAGTCGCACAGTCGAGTCCAACTCTTCGCGACCCCATGGACCAGATTACGCCAGGCCCTCCTGTCTTCCGCTGTCCGCTGAAGTTTGCTCCATTTCATGTTCGTTGCATCGATGACACTGTCTAACCATCTCATTCTTTGCCGTCGTCTTCTTCTTTGACCTTCAATCTTTCCCAGCATCAGGGTCTTCTCCAGTGAATGCTCCCTTCTCATTTGGTGGCCAAAGTATTTGAGCTTCAGCTTCAGGATCTGGCCTTCCAGGGAACAGTCAGGGTTGATTTCTTTTAGGATTGACTGATTTGCTCTCCTTGCAGTCCAAGGGACTCTCAAGAGTCTTCTCCAGCACCATAGTTCAAAAGAATCTATTCTTCGGCACTCGGCCTTCCTTATAGTCCAACTCTCACAGCCATACATTACTACGGGGAATACCATTGCTTTGACCATGCGGACTTTTGTTGGCAAGGTGATGTCTCTGCTTTTTATCATGCTGTTTAGGTTTGCCATCGCTTTCCTCCCAAGGAGCAGGCGTCTTTTAATTTCATGGCTGCAGTCACCATCTGCAGTGATCTGGGATCCTAGGAACGTGAAGTCTGTCACTACTTCTACGACTTCCCCTTCTATTTGCCAAGGAGTGATGGGGCCAGATGCCATGATCTTAGTTTTTTTGATGTTGAGCTTCAAGCCCACTTTTGCACTCTCCTCTTTCGCCCTGAGCAAGAGGCTCTTTAGGTCCTCTTCACTTTCTGCCATCAGAGTGGTATCATCTGCATATCTGAGGTTATTGATCTTTTCCCCAGCAATCTTAACTCCAGCTTGTGATTCATCCAGGCCAGCATTTCGCATGATGTACTCTGCATATAAATTAAATAAGCAAGGTGACAATATACATCCTTGTCGTACTCCTTTTCCTATGCTAAACCAATCAGTTGTTCCATATCCGGTTCTAACTGTTGCTTCTTGACCCTTATACAGGTTTCTCAGGAGACATATGAGGTGGTCTGGTACTCCCATCTCTTTAAGAACCTGCCATAATTTATTGTGATCCACACAATCAAAGGCTTTAGCATAGTCAATGAAGCAGAAGTAGATGTTTTTCTGGTATTCTCTTGCTTTCTCCATAATCCAGCGAATGTTGGCAATTTGATCTCTAGTTCCTCTACCTCTTCGAAACCCAGCTTGTACTTCTGGCAGTTCTCTATCCACGTACTGTTGGAGCCTAGCTTGTAGGATTTTGAGCATGACCTTGCTAGCGTGTGAAATGAGTGCAATTGTGCGATAGTTTGAACATTCCTTGACGTTGCCCTTCTTTGGGATTGGAATGTAAACTGACCTTTTCCAATCCTGTGGCCACTGTTGTGTTTTCCAAATTTGTTGGCAAATTGAGTGCAGCATTTTAACAGCATCTTCTTTTAAAACTTTGAATAACTCAGCTGGGATACCATCACCTCCACTAGCTTTGTTGTTAGTAATGCTTTCTAAGGCCCATTTAACTTCGCTTTCCAGGATGTCTGGCTCAAGGTCGGTGATTATACCATCGTGGTTGTCAAGGACATCGAGGTCCTTCTTGTATAGTTCTTCTGTGTATTCTTGCCATCTTTTCCTAATCTCTTCTGCTTCTGTTAAGTCCCTACCGTTTTTGTCCTTTATCATGGCCAGCTTTGCATGGAACGTTCCCTTGATTTCTCCAATTTTCTTGAAGAGATCTCTAGTCCTTCCCAATCTATTGTTTTCCTCTATTACTTTGCATTGTTCATTCAGGAAAGCCTCCTTATCTCTCCTTGCTGTTCTCTGGAAATCTGCATTCAGTTGGGCAAATCTTTCCTTTTCCCCATTGCCTTTAGCTTTCCTTCTTTCCTCTGCTATGTGTAAAGCCTCATCAGACAGCCACTTTGCTTTTTTGCATTTCTTTTTCTTTGGGATGGCGGTGAGTGCTGCCTCCTTTACAATGTCACGGACCTCTGTCCATAGTTCTTCAGGCACTCTGTCTATCAAATCTAGTCCCTTAAACCTATTCTTCACCTCTACTGTATATTCATCGGGGATGCGATCTAGGTCAAATCTGAATGGCCTTGTGGTTTTCCCAACTTTCTTCAATTTAAGTCTGAATTTTGCAATGAGTAGCTCATGATCTGAGCCACAGTCAGCTCCAGGTCTTGTTTTTACTGACTGGATAGAGCTTCTCCATCTTTGACTGCAAATTATATAGTCAATCTGATTTCGGTGTTGCCCATCTGGTGATGTCCATGTGTAGAGACGCCTCTTAGGTTGTTGGAAAAGGGTGTTTGCTATGACCAGCGTGTTCTCTTGACAAAACTCTGTTAGCCTTTGCCCTGCTTCATTTTGTTCTCCAAGGCCAAACTTGTCTGTTATTCCAGTTACCTTTTGATTTCCTACTTTAGCATTCCAGTCCCCTATGATGATGAGGACATCATTTTTTGGTGTTAGTTCTACGAGCTGTTGTAGGTCTTCGTAGAACTGGTCCACTTCAGCCTCTTCTGCAGCAGTGGTTGGGGCATAGACTTGGATTACTGTGATGTTGAATGGTTTGCCTTGGATTCAGACCGAGATCATTCTGTCATTTTTGAGATTGTATCCCAATACTGCCTTTCTCACTCTCTTGTTGACTATAAAGGCCACACCATTTTTTCTACGGGATTCCTGGCCACAGTAGTAGATATAATGGTCTTCTGAGTTAAATTCGCCCATTCCTGTCCACTTTAGTTCACTGATTCCCAAGATGTCGATGTTCATTCTTGCCATCTCATTTTTGACCACGTCAAGCTTACCTTGATTCATAGATCTTACATTCCAGGTTCCTATGCAGTATTGTTCTTTGCAGCATCGAACTTTCCTTTCACCGTCAGACACATCCACAACTGAGCGTCCTTTCGGCTTTGGCCCAGCCGCTTCACTCTTTCTGGGGTTACTCGTACTTGCCCTCTGCTCTTCCTCAGTAGCATATTGGACACCTTCCGACCTGAGGGGCTCATCTTCCGGCGTCATATCTTTTAGCCTTTTGCTACTGTCCATGGGGTTTTCTTGGCAAAGATACTGGAGTGGGTTGTCATTTCCTTCTCCAGGGGATCACGCTTGGTCTGAGTTCTCTGCTGTGGCCTGTCCGTCCTGGGTGGCCCTCCACGGCATAGCCCACAGCCTCATCGAACCACGCAAGCCCCCTCGCCACGACAAGGCAGTGATCCATGAGGGAGAACAAATAGGTAGGTTGGCTAAAATGTATAAAAATTTGAGTAATACATTGAGTAAATGTAACAACTATATTGGGTCATACTACCATATGTGGTGGACATGTAAAAAGGTTCATAAATTTTGAATTGAAGTGCATACTTTTTTACAATCTTGAATATCACAATACCTTTTAAGCCAGAAATATTTTTGTTAAACTGTTTACCAGATGAGTTAGATAAGAATCATAGATATTTCATTTTACATGTTATTACTGCTGCCAGAATCTTATTTGCAATGGCAACGCTACATGAGTTGCTATTGAAGATTATGGAATGTGCTGAAAAGGATCAGTTGACAAACGTATTAAAAGGAAAAATGGAAGAAGAATTTGAGACCTTGGAGGGCGTTTTATGACTGGTTGAAATTCAAGAACGGAGAGAATATGATTAAGTGAAGAATAATAAGAATGATTGATGAAATAGTTGTGAAATTGTAATGACAAGACATACGTGCAAAATGCTAACTTGGAATGTTGTATATTTCTGTCTATTTTCTTTCCTCCCCTCTTTTCCCCTTTCCTTTATATAAACTAATAAAATTATTAAAAACAATAAACAGAACAAATGCCTATGCAGATCTCACAAGCAATACAGAACTCACTGCACTGAAAAACACCTCTTGCTGAAACAGTGACCCAAACACAAAGAATATTTTTATTCTTTAGAACATTGACTTTGAAATATAATAATAATAATAATAATAATAATAATAATAATAATAATAATAATAATAATAATATACTTTATTGTCATTGTACAACGAAATTAAAAGTGCAAACATTTCAGTGATCTACAACAGTAATCATGCGTGCTCACACAGCCATTCACAACTGCTTCATAGCTCCCCTAAAGTTCACATAGCAACTAAACCACTGATGTCCCCAATTCCAATCTCATGCAGCATTTAGGGCAATAATGGCTCTTGGATAAAAACTGTTTTTTAATCTATTTGTCCTTGTTTTAATTGTCCTGTATCTTCTGCCCGAAGGCAGCAAATCAAACAAGGAGTGTTCAGGGTGTGATGAGTCCTGCAAAATGTTCTTTGCCTTTTTTAAGCATCGAGAACTGTACAGTTGTTCCAGGGATGGGAGAGGGCAGCCAATGATCTTCTGAGCTGTGGTGGTAACTCTCTGGAGTGCCTTCCTATCCGCAGCCGTACAACTGGCAAACCAGGCACAGACACAGTATGATAAAATGCTTTCTATTGAGCAACGATAGAAAGACGTCAGTGTTTTCTCACTCAAGTTGTTTTTCTTTAAGAGTCTGAGAAAATAAAGCCTCTGCTGGGCCTTCTTCACCAGAGCAGTGGTGTTAGCGCTCCAAGTCAGATTTTGCTTGATAGTCACTCCCAAAAACTTAAAAGTAGCCACCCTCTCCACACATTCTCCACCAATAAACCGTGGCTTAATTTCCGTTTTGTTCTTCCTGTAATCCACCACCAATTCCTTGGTCTTGGTAGTATTGAGAATCAGATTGTTTTCCCCACACCAAACACAAAGCCGTTCCACCTCATCCCGATAAGCAGACTCGTCATTCCCAGAGATGAGCCCCACCACAGTGGTGTCATCAGCAAACTTGATGATAGTGTTGCTGGGGTGAGTGGGGGTACAGTCCTGTGTGTAGAGGGTATAGAGCAGGGGGCTCAACACACAGCCTTGTGGAGAGCCGGTATTAAGGGTAAGGACTGTGGACATATGAAACGCTACTCTAACCCTCTGTGGGCGGGCTGTCAAAAAATCCAAGATCCAGGAACATATGGAACTGGAGAGTCCAAGGCCCTCCAATTTGTGCACTAATCTATGTGGGAGGATGGTGTTAAAGGCAGAACTGAAGTCCACAAACAACAGCCTCACATAACTCCCCGGCTGCTCCAGATGTGACAGAGCAGTATGGAGAGTGGTAGTGATGGCATCCTCTGTGGATCTGTTTGCCTTATATGCAAACTGGTGACTATCCAGTGTGGATGGAAGGCACGAAATGATGTGACTACGTACCAATTTCTCAAAACACTTCATCACAACCGGAGTGAGTGCAACTGGTCTATAGTCCTTTAGGCTGTTAATTGTAGACTTTTTGGGCAGAGGAACAATAATTGAGGACTTTAGGCAAGACGGAACAATAGACTGATGTAAGGACCAGTTGAAGATCTTAGTAAGGACCCCTGCCAACTGGTCTGCACATTCTTTCAACACCCATCCAGTGATGCCATCAGGTCCCGCTGCCTTCCTCGGATTCACAGACCTCAGCGTACGCCTCACCTCATGCTCTTCCACCCTGAGGTAGGGGCCACCGTGGGCTGATGACTGTAGTGTGGCTGTCCCCGGTGACTCCACGTCAAAACGGGCAAAGAAGAGGTTAAGCTCCTCCGCCAATGAAGGGTCTACATCCACGGCAGCAAAAGTTGGTTTATAATTGGTTATATTCTGGATCCCTTGCCACACCTGCTTCATATCATTTGTGTTGACATTATCCTCAATCCTCTGCCTATAGTCCATCTTGGCCCGTTGAATACCTCTTTTCAGATTGGCTCTGGCAGAGCTATAACGGTTTGTATCTCCGGACCTAAACACCATGTTCCTCTCCCTCAAAAGTCCCTGTACCTCTCTCGTCATCCAAGGTTTTTGATTTGGATAGACCCGGATGCACTTTTCCACAGTGACACTGTCTATGCAGTGTTTGATATAACCCAGAACTGCTGCTGTATATTCCTCCAGGTCTTGATGATCAAAAATATCAATGTTAAGCATCTAATGTCTTCTCCCCCTCCCTGTCTCCAAAGAAATGTTAATTGATGGATTGAGAGACACACAACAAAGCTGCTACAAAAAGTCTAGGACAGAGTCATCCTGTGGCCAAGTTTTGATAATTTCTCCACCTTCTGTTTCCAACAGTAGACACATGCATTTTATGAGCTTAACTTCTCACACATTTTTTGTTGTTCAGTCGCACAGTCGAGTCCTTCTCTTCGCAACCCCATGGACCATACTATTCCAGGCCCTCCTGTCCTCTGCCGTCCTCTGGAGTTTGCTCAGTTTCATCAATTGCTGCATCAATAACACTGTCTAACCATCTCAGACCAACACGGCTGACCAACTGGATCTGTCCCCTTCTTCTTTGACCTTCAATCTTTCCCAGCGTCAGGATCTTCTCCTGTGAGTGCTCCCTTCTCATTTGGTGGCCAAAGTATTTAAGCGTCAGCTTCAGTATCTTTCCTTCCAGGGAACAGTCAGGTTTGATTTCCTTTAGGATTGATGGAGTTGATCTCCTTGCAATCCAAGGGACTCTCAAGAGTCTTCTCCAGCACCATAATTCAAAAGCACCTGTTCTTCGGCACGCAGCCTTCCTTATGGTCCAGTTCTCACTGCCATACATTACTATTGGGAATACCATCACTTTGACTATATAGACTTTTGTTGGCCCTACTTTTTATTATGCTGTCTAGGTTTGCCATAGCTTTCCTCCCAAGGAGCAGGCATCTTTTAATTTCAGTTTGGTGTAGTGGTTGAGTGCGTGGACTCTAATCTGGGAGAACCAGGTTTGATTCCCCACTCCTCCACTTGCAGCTGCTAGATGACCTTGGGCAAGCCATAGTTCTGTCAGAGCTGTTCTTGACAAGAGCAGTTTCTGTCAGAGCTCTCTCAGCCCCACCTACCTCACAGGGTGTCTGTTGTGGGGAGGAGAAGGGAAAGGAGTTTGTAAGCTGCTCTGAGACTCTGAGTGAAGGGTGGGGTATAAATCCATTCTCCTCCTCCTCCTCCTCTTCTTCATGGCTGCCGTCACCATCTGCAATGATTTTGGATCCCAGGCAGAAGGAAAATAGATAGGCTTGACTTACATAGGGTTCATTGCTTGGTAAATCATAGAATCATATTAGGGACTTCCTGGGTCAAATGGATAACCCTACAAGGAAACCCATTCTTTCTCAGAAGGTATATGGGATAGATTCTGTTGAAACACCACATAGTTTAAGTCTGTTCATACTGAAGTCTGGAAAGTGTGAGATTGTGTACTGTTTCCTTATCTTGTATTTAGAACCACAAAGCTGTTCACAGCCTTAATGTTGATAATATAGTGCCAACGAAGGATGCACACAGTACTTTGTAGAGTATAGCAGGACTGGTCTCAGCTGCAGGGAAACAAAACCTGAGACAAGGGAGATGAAAGAGGTGAAAGAACATGAGATGGGAAAACATGGGTTTGTTCTAGCAGCTCCTACTTAGGTTTAGTTTCAGTCAAGAGGTGGGGAATTAAAGGTTTGTGTCTACACAGATAATATGATTCTATTATCTGGACAGTCTTTATGTGAATAGGATCATAGAAATATCCTTGACCTAATAAAGGCTGAGAGAATCTCCAAGTTATTCTAGCACAATGAAATGCTCATAGAGTGCAACAAACCTTGGCAGTGCAGTCCAATGCGAAGACAAAATCTCTTCATTAACTGGCTGGGAATCTAAGATGTAAGCCCCCCCCCAATGGCCAAAATGTTTTCTTGCCACTCTTGAAATTATGAGAATACTAGGCGAGGAGGGAGGAAGGTCTTTGTGCATTTTCACACAACATCCACAAAGAATAGCCATGAGCAATGCCTGGAATCCAAAGGGAGATATTGTGAGACAATGACTTTGGACATCATGTGCAGCAGCACTTTCGTATGATGGCACCAAACATTCTGCTGCTGAGGGACCTGCCTGTGCTAATTAGATCACTGAGGCTGGCCTAGTCTATGCACTATGCCAATTCATTAGGAAGTAAGTCCTACTTCGTTAAATTGGCCTTACTCCCAAGTCGATGTGCCCAGAATTGCAACCTTCTGTGTGTTTAAGGAACTTCTGGATTGAGATTGGTCATGTTCTGTGCATCTGACACAAACTTAAGAAGCTGCAAGGCAGACGCATTGCTTGAACCAATCGAGTCTTGATATGCTGACAGCAGTTCTCCAAGGCCTTCTGATTTTGCTTCTCAAAGCCCTTCAACTACTGGTGCCAGGTACTCAACTATGACCCTTTCCATCCAATGAAATGTCAGGTTTGGAGGTGGGAGAAAATATTTGAGGAACATAAGCCACATAAATTTAATTTAAAACAAGAGAACCGTGACCTGGATGCCCCAGGCTAGCCCAATCTTGTCAGATCTCAAAAGCTAAACAGGGTCAGCTCTGGATGGGAGACCACTGAGGAAGTACAGGGGTGTTATGCAGAGCCAGCCAATGGCAAACCGCCTCTTTGCTCCTTGGTCTGGCTTTACCATTTCAGATATACTCCAGCATTTCACAGGTGGAAAAAGGGACATGAGGAGTAACATCTCAAGGAGGTGATCAAGCTCCCCACCAGTATACATGACTAAAGGCTGTTTTTGTTTATTCTGCAACGGTCTATGCTGATTTGAAAGCCAAGAGCATGTTTGTTCTTTTGGTTCAAGACAGGCTTGAAAGACACAGCTGCCCTGGAAGAGAGCGACTGTTTGAAACTTACTTCAGCCAGTGCAAGGTGCAAAATTGGCAGGCTGTGTACTACACAGCACCGTAGTACTTGTCCATTTACACACCAGTGCAATAGACACAAGCTGCATTGATTCCCCAGGCATTTGACTTCTGGAGAGGCAGGAGACAGACATAAACCCTAAACAAAAACACTGCCTAGCAAACCACAATAAATATTTAATATTTAAATAAATATTTAACAAGGTATCTTTGCAAGGCAAGGGTGGGGGGACAAAGCAAGGAGTTGCTAAGAACATTGAAACAGGAAATTAGACGGTCCTTGGTAGTCTGGGCAGCCTGAGCATCAGCTTCATTCAAAGAGCAAGTGGGGACACACATAGCCAATGAGACATCATAGAGAAAGCCAGGATAGAGACCTTCTCTCTAGCATTTAGTTTTCTACATAGAGGGGCTTTCTTATGCATGAAGGAGTATTCAGTCATGAGAGCCACCACCAGCAGTCTGAAATGGTACAGTTCTGGGCCAAACCGGATGGGAACTCCAGCAACGTTATTCCCAGCTCACAATATTTTTTTAAAACTTAATTTTCATGCATGCAGGAGGCCAGAGCTGTCAGACTATCCAAAACTGACGTAAAAAAAATGTTGACAGTTCAAAATGCAGAATTTCCAGTGTCAACACAGAACCAGTATTGGGCTTCCGGTCTGGGATCCATGGCATCCTGACATGCTCTGGCTTTGATCTCAGAGCATACGGAGGGTCTTTATGACAGGGCGGGCTATCTAGCCTGCCGCAGATCTCCCCAGGCAGGGGGGTGACTAGCAACGAGCATCGGCCCAAGTGGGAGTTGAGATCGGCTGATAGCGGGGCTTTAAAGAGCGCCGCGACCAGCCTTGATCCCCTCCCCCCAAGCGGGCACTTCAGAATTTCTCTAAAAGACCCCACCGAGTTGGATTCTCAACATTAGAATGCATGACCCAGACCTCCAAGACATTCTACGGAAACTGATACCAAGGAAACACTGCTATAACAAAATACGGACTTTGAAGGTAACTTTTTAAAATTGCTCACCGGAAACGCGCTGATCCCGAAAATAAACAACACCCGATGAAGTGCATGATCGTGCGGTATACTATGTACTAACACCAACTCCGGGAAACACGGTTGAAAAGCAAAAAAAAAGCCAAAAAGCCGGTTTGTTGATCATTCCTGCGGTCGGGATATTGACTTTAAAATAGAAACTAACACCAAGTCCCACGAGAAGCAATGTGGAAAACTACTTAAGCTGCTACAGAAAACACCAGAATAGGAAGTGATCTCAGACCAGACAAGCAGCGCTTCCTAGAGACGACCGAGGAGGTCGGAAGAAGGGAAGAACCAGAAGACAAGAAGGACGACTAAGATTGCCGGACAGGAAGTAAGCAACAGGAAGAGCTATTTACCATAGAGAAATTGCGCCCACCATTTTGAGAAGGTCGAAACGATTTATTCGGATTTTGGCTAAAAGACTTAACAGAAAAAAGTGAAAATAGAGCGGTTCAGCTGGGCACAAGAAGAGCATTAATTTGATATAAGTTTTGTAATAATTATAAACAACGGCTTATGATCTCTGGCAAAGACAGAGGGCGAACTCTTGGTCCTCCCCGAAAATGGCTGCTAAAGAGGAGAAGAAACTACAGGGCATGATGGAAGCCATGGAAAAACAGATGATGGATGTTATGCAAAAAATGGAAAAGACTCTAGGTAAAGTGGCTGATGAAGTAGCTGATTTGAAAAAGGACCTGGCTAGAATCACAACGGAAATACAGACGCTGAACAAAAGAACAGACGAGGTGGAGGAGAGAGTGAAAGGAGTGGAAACTGGCATAACTGAGGTTGCTAAAGAAGCATCAAAAGCCAATGTAATGGTGGAATACAATGGAATGCTTAACCATCTGAGATTCAGGGGAATTCCTGAAGACAAAAATGAGAATATCCACTCAGTCATGGTGCATGCTGTTGCAGATTTTTTAGAACTAGAAGAGGAGAAGGTGGCGGCACACATTGATTTGGTATACAGAGTCAACTCTGCGATTGCCCAAAAGAAAAAATTACCCAGAGATGTGATTGTCCAGTTTATATCCAAAAGATTGAAAGAAGATCTGTTTAAGCAACAATTCCAGGAAGATTTCATAATTGACCAAAGGAAAATTATGATACTAAAGGAACTACCCAGAATGGTTCTTCAGGACAGACGACTTTTTAAAGACCTGACTGACAAACTGAAAACAGAGGGCATTAGATACAGATGGGAAATTCCAAAAGGTGTCAGTTTTACATTTAAACAGAAGAGAGTCACCATCAAGTCAGTAGAACAAATGACCAAGTTCATTAAAGACAATTTTAAAGACTCTGATAAATAAATACAAAACCAACATGGAGAGCCAAATTATTTCATGGAATGTTAATGGACTTAATTCGCCCCCAAAAAGGAAAAATGTTAGGCTATGGTTGGAAAAACAAAAATGTGATATTGTCTGTTTACAAGAAACACATATTAAAAAGACTGATGCTAAATTTCTGATTCAAAGTAGACTAGGAGAGGAATTCTATTCCCTCTCCTCGCAAAAGAAAAAAGGAGTTGTTACATATGTAAAAAAAGAGTTGGAACCAAAAGAAATTTTTAAAGACAAAGAAGGAAGATTCTTGGCAGTGGAAGTTATGCTTCAGAATAAAAAGACCTTAATTTTAAATCTCTATGCCCTGAATGGAGCCAAGGAAAAATTCTTTCAAGATCTGTGGGAGCAATTACAACAATTAACCCATGAACAAATGATATTGATGGGTGACTTTAATGGTACTGTTAATAATGCAATTGACAGAAAATCCAAAAAAGGAAATGAAGGTATAGGTAAGCTTCCGAAAGTATTTTTTCAAATGGCAAAACATGAACACCTGGAAGATGCATGGAGAGCTAAAAACCCTAAAGACAAAGATTATTCTTTTTACTCATCAAGACATGAGTCTTTCTCAAGAATTGATATGATGTGGATGACTGAGAACTTGATTATGCAAACACGTAAAATTGAAATACCTAGAATTCTTTCCGACCACAGCCCAATAAAGTGGTCAACTTATGCTAAAAGAAAGAAATTTCGATGGAGACTCAATGAGGATTTACTGGACAAACAAAACATTGTGGATAAAATAAGGACGGAAACCAAAACGTATTTTCAGCTAAACTTAAACAAAGAAGTTCAGACGCAAACGGTATGGGAGGCATATAAGGTTGTGATGAGAGGACATCTAATTGCGATTAACAACAATGAAAGAAAACAACAATTCAAAATAGATAAAGAAATTTTGGAAAATATCCAAAAGAAAGAAGCAGAACTTAAGAAGAGACCTGGCAAAAAGAAAATTTTGAGAGAACTGAGGATCCTAAGGGAACAATATGATGCGAGGTTAAATAAAGAAGTTTATTGGAACTTGAAAAAATTGCAACAGAAGTCCTTTGAAGGAGCGAATAAACCTGGGAAATATTTGGCATGGCAATTGAAGAAAAGAAGAGAGAACAAAACAATAATTAAATTGAAAGATGGGAACAGAGAAATTATGGACCCAGGAGGGATCCGGAGAGAATTTTACAAATACTATGCTACTCTTTTTCAAGCAAAACAGGTGGATCAACAAAAAATCCAAGATTACTTATCTAAGGTGAATTTGACACAACCAAGTTCAAAAACAAAAGGATTGTTAAACGCTGTGATAACTAAAGAAGAAATCAGCAAAGCAATAGGAGAAGCAAAAATCTCCAAAGTTCCAGGACCAGACGGATTTTCAGCCAAATTTTATAAGAAACTTCAAGAAGACCTGGTACCGGTTCTAGAGATTCTTCTAAATGAAATTAGAGAAAGTGGGAAGGTTCCAGATTCCTGGAACGAAGCAGCAATCACCTTGATACCGAAAGAGACCCAAGATTTAACTAATGTCAAAAATTATCGTCCAATTTCACTTTTGAACAATGATTACAAAATCTTTGCAAAAATTCTAGCAGAACGCCTCAAAGAGTATTTGAAAGACACTATTGCCGAAGATCAGGCTGGGTTTTTGCCAGGTAGGCAAATAAAAGACAACATGAGGGTTGTTTTGGACGCACCCGGAAAAAGAGGTTGGCTTTTTATTTTTAGATGCGGAGAAGGCATTTGATAATTTGAATTGAGAATTTATGTTTAAAGTGATTGAAAAATTACAGGTGGGCGTAGAATTTACAAAAATGATTAAATCAATATATAAAGAACAAAAGGCCACGGTGATTGTAAATGCAGAATCAACAGAAGTGTTCTGGGTCAGAAAAGGAACTAGACAGGGCTGTCCCTTATCGCCATTGTTATTTATCTGGATTTTGGAAATATTGCTCCAAGTGATTAGAGATGATAATAATATAAAAGGTTTGAGTATCAGAGGTTTCTCATATAAATTAAGAGCATTTGCTGACGATATTATGTTTATTGTTGAAGATCCTGTCAATAATATGCCATTGGTGTTTGAAAAAGTAAAAGAGTTTGGTGATCTCGCAGGGTTCTATGTAAATAAAAATAAATCAAAAATATTGTGCAAAAACATGAATGGTATAAAGCAACAAGCTTTACAAAATATGACAGAATGTGAAGTGGTTAAAAAGGTCAAATACTTGGGAGTTGATATTACAATGAAAAATATCGATCTGTTTAAGAATAATTATGAAAAATTGTGGGTTTTGATAAGACGTGATTTAGAAAAGTGGGGAAAACTCAGATTATCTCTTCTTGGAAGAATTGCCGTTGTCAAAATGAATGTACTGCCCAGGTTAATGTTTTTGTTTCAGACAATACCAATTGTGAAAGATGTGAAAGTGTTGGTGAAATGGCAAAGAGAAATCTTTAAATTTATCTGGGCAGGGAAGAAGCCGAGAATTAAAATGAAAATAATGTATGAAGTTAAAGACAGAGGTGGATTCCAAGTTCCGAATTTGCGTTTGTATCATGAAGCTGTATGTATGTCTTGGTTAACTGACTGGGTTAATTTGGAAAATAGAAAACTTTTGGCCCTTGAGGGTCACGATTGCAGATTTGGCTGGCATGCCTATCTTTGGTATGGGAAAAATAAAGTAGACTCAATGTTTAAGCATCATTATATAAGGAGAACGTTGTTTGATGCACGGACCAGATACAAGAATACAGTTCCCGATGAGAGGCCTTTATGGATTGTCCCTGCTGCAGTTACTCATCCTTTTTCAGAACATAAAGGTAATGATTGGTTGAAATACCAAGAGTTGCTTCAAAAGAAAGGGAAAAAATATGTTTTAAAACCAAATAATTAATTAGCATTTGAGTATGGATGGTTACAATATTGCCAAATATGGAACATTTACAAAAAAGACTGTAAAGAGGTTGGTTTTAGAGCTAAGAATGATGAGTCTGAAGATATCTGGTTGAAAAAAGGGCGAAAAATGATATCTAAGTTGTATAAAACCTTGTTGACTGTATATACTCTGGATGAAACTGTTAAAGAGCAAATGATAAAATGGGCCATAAATATGAATAAGGAAATTTCTATGGAATCATGGGAATTTCTGTGGAAAAAAGCTTTTAAAATGTCAACCTGTGTTAATATAAAAGAAAATTGTTATAAGATGATGTACAGGTGGTATATGACTCCAAAAAAGATTGCTAATATTAGTATGGATAAGAACTTGAGTAATAAGTGTTGGAAATATAAAAAAATAGAGGGTTCTTTCTATCATATGTGGTGGTCATGTGATAAAGTAAAAGTATACTGGTCAAATGTACATTGTGAGATGCAGAAGATATTAAAAATTCCTATCAGGAAAAGTCCGGAGCTTCTTCTCTTAGGTTTGACAATGGAAAAAATTCCACAAGAAAAAAGGACATTACTATAATACATGATCACATCGGCGAGAATGGCTTTTGCGCAACAGTGGAAAGCGGAGAAGGTGCCAGATATACAAGACTGGTCAAGGAAACTGCTGTTTTTAGCCGAAATGGACAAAATGACGAAGAAACTAAATGGACAAATGGCAGAACAATACCTAAAAGACTGGGAAGGCCTGAAACTGTATATGGAAACTGAATATAGAATGAAAGGAAAAATGTACAATCTTGACTCGTATTGAAATTGAATGAGAAATGAAATGAACACTTGATTGTACTGTACCTTTATTGGAAACTATGTTTGAAAGAGTCAGGCATTTATGTATTAGAATTGTGTTACCTGGTTTGTCGATTGTTACAAGTTTAATCTTGATTACCTTTTAACCCTTTTTTCTGTTATTAGCAGTGTTGGAAGCCTATTGGGGGGTGGGGGGATGGGATGTAATTTTTAAATTGTATTGGTAACGATGTTTAACGATGTTGAATATACTCCAATAAAATTTTGTTTAAAAAACAACAACAACACAGAACCAGTATTGCTCTGTGACACATTTGTCCCCCCTTTCTTGGCTAAACAATGCATGATTGCGGGAGGGCTGTAGTTAAATCTCCAGTGTGAAATAATAGCTACAAAAATGTGTGGGGGGTGTCAATGTAATGGTACTAAGGAAGGAGCGATCTTTTCTTGCACCCAGTTGAAAATCCCATTTCCCCAGCTGCTTTATGCTGCATTAAGTGTGTGTGTGTGGGGGGAGAAACACAGGCATGATATGGTCCCACATGAAGCTGCCTTATACTGAATTGGACCCTTGGTCCATCAAGGTCAGCATTGTCTGTTCAGACTGGCAGTGGCTCTCCAGGGTCTCAGGCAGAGGTCTTTCACTTCAATTACTGCCTGGTCCTTTTTAAGTGGAGATACCAGGGATTGAACCCGGGACCTTCTGCATGCCTCTTCCACTGAGCTGCAACCCCTCTCCATCTCTGGCTACTCATCTTTCTTCCCTACCAGAGTTTAAAAAGTGGCAAAGGAAGGAGGCAGTATTTTCAAATGGGGAAATGGCCCTGGCTTCACCTTTCTCGGCATCAGAGCTCCCATTCACCTTGGGCTCTGCCAGCTTGTTTTTGTAGCTAAATTATACATCTGGAGTTCCAGTCACAGAATCCCAATGACATGTATAGTTTGATGTTCAGCAAGAACTAGGTTGTAGATAGGGCAGGTTCTTATCTTTGAATAAAGTTGTAGTGATTTGATTAACTGTATTTTATTTTTGGTGTGTGGAAAGCCCAATCCTACTATATTTACTGAGAAGCAAGTCCCATTGTATTTACTGGGCTTACTTGGGAGTAAGCATGCCAAGGGTTGCAGATTGTAGCCCCAAGGTGCATATATGTTTCTCTTTGAGCAAACCCAATCAATACCGTAGACGTTTCCTGTGCATTCCTGGAACTGTAATCAGCCTAATGAATTAACTTTGTTCAAAAAATAATTAAGAGGTCCTCTGTTTAAGATTCAGCACAGTTGTTTCAGTTCAAAGGACAACTTGAAAGGATGATATAAAGCACTGATCTCCCAGTTTTCTCAGGCATGTCCCCCTTCCCAATCTAAAATATAAGCGGGAGTTGAGGTTTCCTAAGTGAAGGCAGCTTCAAATATACTTTACACCAACTGTAAACTGCATACTTTGCCAGTCTTCAGCTGTCTCCTAGCAACAGCCCCAAGCATCAACAAAGCTCTCTCATTCATGAGTTGTCTGAAAATCTTTGTTCCTGAAGGACAGACGTTACAAGGTTGTGAGATACAACAGAAAGTAGGATAGTGGACCAAGTGCAAACCCACCCCCCATTTCTCAGTGTTCATAGTCACAGTTACTCGGCTGTTTACATGCCAGCAGGAGCTGTTTATTCACAATACTCACTAAACAAAATGTAATTCAGTCTATACTTTAGACACCAGATTATGTGTGCGATCCAAAGTAGCACAACTAGAAAGCAATTCTATTAATATTGGGGGGGGGTTCCCCACAATTTCATGGATTTCCCACTCAAGTTACCTCTTGTTCACCCCAGTCCTCAGGAACAGCTGTTTGGCTGGGGAGCTGAAGGCAGAAAAGCTGTGTCCTACAATAAGAGATCTGTTTGCTGTTCTAATTTAACTAGCATTTATTTAAACACAGGTGGGAGGCTTATATGGGTCATTGTGCATGGACATAAATCTAGCAAAATATTATGATGGGGTGGAATTTTGCTGGCAGCAAGCTTGTAGCAGCTTCCAGTTGAACTGAGTTTGTCTTCCTCTCTTCAGGTGCTTAATGCCTGGGCAGGGCCAGACATACAAGTCCTTGGGTACACACCACAGAGTAGGAGCCAAAGGACTCTTGGCCTTTTTTGCTCATAGCCTGGGCCCTGCATGAAGCAGCTTAATTGATCAGGACGAGCCCACTGTTCATTTCTTTTGTTTTTGTGTGGTGGTGGAAAGCGCCGTCACGTCACAGCTGACTTATGGTGACCCCACTGGGTTCTCAAGGCAAGAGACCTTCAAAGGTGATTTGCCATTGCCTGCCTCCACGTCATGACCCTGGTATTCCTTGGAGGTCTCCCATTCAAATACTGATCAGGGCTGACCCTGCTTAGCTTCTGAGATCTGACAAGATCGGGCTCGCCTAGGCTATCCAGGCAGATAGTTTGTGTTATTTCAGGTTTGTTTGTTTTTAGCCACTTTGGGTCCTTTCAGGGAGGAAAAGCAGCAAACAAATGCCACAAACAAATGATATATGGCTAAGTAAAATATATCAGCTGAAAGAGCAGAGATGGAAAACTTCTGGCTTTCTGGAACATTATACTCTGAAGCACCAGCAGGTGGATCCATACAAATGGCCTGGTCTAGACATGCAGCTGGATGAGATGAAAGACTGGATTTTATCACCTCTGACTGCAGGAAGGACTGAAGACAAGGTCAGAAAGCCCTGACAAACTCCATATCTCAGATCCCAAAAATGATGAACCACTTCTCTGATGCAAACTTAGAAAAAAATCCCAAGTGTTCTTTAAAAAGCAACAAATCATTGGAGGGCTGTCCCCGTAATCTCTACTCTAGATGGTTCACCAATACAATGGTCAATAGTATCAAATGCTGTAGACAGATTTATATAACAGATTATATAACAGGATTATATAACAGATCATCTTCTAGAGCAACTAAAGCTGGTTTGGTACCAAAACCAGCCTTGAAGCCAGATTGAAAAGGGCCACAGGCAGATGAATTATCTATCAAGCTCTCGAGTTACACCACACCCATCCAATTGCTTTACCAAAAATGGGAGGTTGGAAACAGGCCTGTAACCAATGAAGAAATCATCCTTTGTGAAAGCCAGAATACTTAATGACTCATCAAAGCTTCTTCAGAAATTCCCTTCTATCAATGATGACTGCATAAATCTGGTTAGATTAACAGCTACTTAAAACCTAGTAAAATCTTACAAGGATAAAATTGCAGGTGGTGGCCTTCACAAGAGCCAGTGTGGTATGGCGGCCAGAGTATCAGATTAAGATCTGGAAGACCCAGGTTCAAATCCCATGCTGCATTGGAAGCGGATTAAATAACCTTGGGCCAGGAAAGGAGAAAAACGTCAGCCATTTTGGGTCCCAACTGGGGAGAAAGGTGAGGCATAAATGAAGTAAAATAAACCCAGGAATCTTGTCCATATCAGTCAGAGTGATCATTCTAAAGTTCCCCACAGAAGGCTGACAAATAGGATTTTCTGACACATCCTGCAAATTATATCCAAACTGGCATCTAAGTTGCCCTGGATCTGAGATAAACAAAGAATCTAGCAAAAGTATCATAGGTGGAGCAAATTATTCCTTAATACCTTGAAGCAAAGAGCCGGATGAGATCGAATTGATACGATGGGGGCAGAATGGGATGTGGCATGGGTACAGTGTTTAGAGCGTCAGACTAGAGTTTGGGACAACCAGATTTAAATCCCCATCTGCCATGGAAGTTTGCCAGGTAGGCCTTAGACTCATTACCTTACCTCACAGGGCTACTGTTGTGATGATAAAGTGGTGGAGGAGAGAGTGATGTGACAGGTGACCTTGGTCCCAACTAGGGGGAAAATTAGGATACTAGAATATAAATTTTAAAAATAAAAATGGTAGACCCAAGCCATAGGGGAAAAATCTTGATCAAGAATGGCTTAGATCAGGGGTGTCAAACTCATTTGTTATAAGGGCCAGATATGACATAAATGGGACTTTGTCAGGCCAGGCCATGTGTGTCATAAAATGTAATGCCAGGTAGTGAAGATATTAACTTTATAAACAACACCGACAAACACAAGGATTTTTTAAACTTAAAATACAAACATGCTTAAAATCGTAACTCTCTTGCCATATTTTATTTAACAGCCTTTGATAATTGACACCTCCCAACCCCATTAAAAGATGCCTACCTAAAATGGAAAGGTGGAAGGAATAGTGGGATTTGGCAATACAATTTTTTTAAACAAAGTATCAAGAAAAAGCACAAGGATCACAGCAGAAACTAAAAAAACCTTAAAAATATAAAATGCTCTGAGCTTAAGAAAACATGAAATGGCTGGGCTTTGCAAGCTCTCCGGTGTAATGTCCCCCTTTGGCTGTGGGTTTCCAAGTTAGAGTACTCAGACACCTATTCTCAGGTCCATTCAACAGAGGCAAGCTGACTCAAAACATCAGCCCTTTATTTGCAAGCAGACAACTTCAACTGGCATACAAACACTGGAAACTGAAACTCCACTCCATTGAAATACATTGCAGCTCAAAACAAGTTGCAAAGAAAATGTGGAATGGATTTTCCATTAAGGTTTCTGGGCCAAAGATTTATGCGATCTGAAGAGAAACCAGAGTATGCTGGAGGAGAAACCTGCGAAGAAAAGGCCCAGCCAGCTGGGAAGTTTGTCAGCTCCGGTCTCCCTCCAAAGGGCGATGACAGGAAGAGGATGGGGGTGGGCATGGAGAAGAGTGCCGTGGGCCTGATTGAAGCCCTGGGTGGGCCAGTTCTGGCCTACAGGCCTTATGTTTGACACCCCTGGCTTAGATGCTGTGAAGAAGTTCTATACATGATAGCCTCTGCCATGAAGTACGTTTCCTCGTCCTCTAAAATTCATTTGTGCAAGGGCCCATTAAAAACTATGATCTGGTACACATCAAATTCATTCACAGAATCCAAACCTTACTTATTTGCTCATCAAACAAAAACTAATATGGCAATATGTATGCTCTCTTGTATTTATATGTTCTCTGGTACTTGTATCACCATTAAAAAAACTCCATATGGATCATGATTAGGTTGCTCCAAAGAATACTTTAGTAATAGTTTTCTGTTTCAGAACTATTACGTCTCACATGAAGGACAACATTTCATCCTGGGATTCCAGCCATTCAGTCTCACATCTGAAGAGATGTTCACTGAAGCAACAGTCATCAGGAAGTAATTAAATAGAATACAGTCACTGACATTTGTGACTCTCAATAAGAAAGTTTTTAATTCATCTTTTGGGATATGAAAAAAGGAGGAAAATAATGTGGACACACCTCTGAGCTTCCTGTCTGTTCTCTTGTTGGTGGGTAGACTGAAAACTGGAAGTGGGTTAACATTTCTCTCAATAACAGCAATATTGCTACTCAAGTTAAATTGCAGCTAGAATTTCCCATCTGTCAGCCTCTATTGAGGAGCTTGTATCAGCTTCCACATGCTGACAGCCAGCTGTTTAAATATGATAGATCCCATTCATAAAAATGTATTGTGCACCTCAGAAGCAAGTGAAAAACCAATCTAAGTCCTCCACATTAGACATACGACTGACAATGCATCTCATATGATGTTGGATATTCCAGCTAGGAAACCAGTTAAATTATTTATTTAAAATTTCAACTTTAATGCAGGTCACTCCACCCCTCCCATATCCCCCTTCCAGAGATGCTAGCCTAACCCATCATTCAGCTCATTCCTCAGACAGAATTTTCCCTAATGTTCACACTTTCCATCACCCAAATCATTGTATTGAAACTTCCATTAGTTCTGATTTGAGGAAGCATGGTATGCTGAAAACCAAATGCAATCCAGACAGACCACCAGACCTGAAACTTGGAAAAGCAAGGTCAAAAAATGAAATGTTAACAGAATTTGACTGTATGGCATTGGCCTACTTTGAATTAAGAAACATACCTTTATGAAGTGCTGCTAGTTCTAAGAATGCTCTGATCAGATCAATGTTGTATGCCACTTTATCTAAATTTTCCTCTTCAGTGACTTAAAAGGTGAATACTATTTTTCCCTCTGCTATACATTTTTGTTATATATAATTCACTTTAGTGGAATATGGGAAGAATAACTTTAAAATGACACAGAAAGAATCAGAACTCTGTACAGGACTCGGGAACACACCCAGTGGAATAAGCAATCGTACATTTTAAGAACTCACACTATGGTACAGTTTTACACAATTAAAACTGCCCTTTGATTATTTGTTACACAAACAGGTGAAACTGGAGTAATCAATGGCTGCATAACAAGATTATTAAGGGATGCAACCAACCCTGCTGTTTGGAGTAGCTTTGATACTTGATTGCTGGAAGATGGATGTTTTAAACTCCCCATGTGTTATTTTCCAGGTGATGTTTCAACATGTTGCAGTCTTCGGGTTCTTGAACATCTCCCTTTCTCAATGTGTAAAGGAAGTAACGAGTGAACTGGGCTCACACATTTATATTCTGTCAAGGTGTCAGACCTACCTGAACTTTCACTGGAAAGAGGCTGTGTGTTTTGATCTGATAGAATGACCAATTCTCTGTGGCAAACCACACTGGCAAACATACATTCAGGATTTGCACCAGGTTGATTTCTGGATAGATATCTCAAAATGGGAGATCAGGTCTTGTCTGTAAACTTCCACTAATAATTATTGGTGCAAATGGCTGCTGGCAGTTATGGTGTTTAGTCACAACTGCAACCAGACTGCAACAAGAGGACAGCTACTGTACTATATAAAGACTGATTTGTTTCCCCATTAAGAACAGAACAGATTAATAATCTGGATAAATATTTTATAATCCCATAATAAACTGTGACAGTAAAACTGGTATTCCAAAGGGAGTCAGAAGTTTTAAAAAAATACCACTAATGCAGTAGTTCTTTCACTTGGAATTATTCTTTTTTATTTTCAGAACTGAAATGCGTCAGTATATTTATACTCTTAAATAAATCATCTTAAATTTGATTTAAACGTACCAGCATTGTTCCCAGTTAAGAAATTTCAAAAATCTCTTTGGAATACTAATTTCTTATTTATAGATTTCTTCAGGTTTTATTTTTAAAAATGCAGCCTATTTCCCTGAATTGTTTCAAGACAGTTGATGATGGAAAGTTTAATATAAAATATTTAGTCACAAAATAGTATTGCTTTTTATGCACATTGTGGCAAGATTAATTTGCTCTTTTTCAATAAAAACTATACCATCTGCCATAAAATCCTAAACATATTTAGAACTGTGATGTAGAACAGAATTTCACAGGTGAAACAGGTACCAGCACAACAATGAGATTATATTACATCAAAAAATTTTAATGGTCCCAAATATATACTCAACAACTAAGCATACACTCAGGGGGCAAAATAAAAATAAAATTATGACACAAAAAGTGACCACATCTAGAATTCCATTCAATCTTTTAATCAAGGGATAGACAAATCCCTCACCTCCAAAGAAAATTCTGCAGTTTAAAGGGCAAAGGGGAACACATTTTAAAAAAGAAAACTTATGGTCAGCCCTCCCCCAAAGAGTTTTTTTTTAAACCTGTTGTAGCTCGACTAAAATGTTCAGAATGTATGATTTCAAAGGCAGGTCTCTTTTATACAAAGAAACTGCTGGCATTCTTAGCTAGTGAAGAATTATGGCAGAAAAGCCTTTTCTTCAAGTCTCATACATGGTCCAAGAAAGCATATTCTGATTGTAGCAACTGACCAGCCAATCCAGAGTTCCACTATTAAACTCCTGCCCTGTTGGCTTTTTATATATATTTTTCCATTTCCTTCCCTGAGAAAAGGGCAATGCGTGGTCCAAGCTGGAGAGGTCAAAGGCATGTCATTCCCATTAAGTGTAGTATATCCTCTTCTGCCGCTCCTTCAAATTGGCACTTGATTAGCAGGAATCCACATTTTTAAACTGATCTGTGTCATACACAGTAATTCACTAAAAGTTGCAGTTTTTAATTATGGACTTTTCCTTTTCTGGAAACCAGGTTCACCTGCCAAGTGGTGCTGTTCTTCAGAACTGTCGTTATGAGGACTCAACCTTTGCTTTCTGTGACAAAGGTAGACTTTCTTCATCATCCTCATCATCATCGTCAGGATAATCTACAAGCCCCACCAGGCCTCCCTAAAAGAATTAAAGAAAAAAGGAAAGTTAGAGTCACAAACAATATTAGCTGTATTCCTGCTTTACTATATTCTACTTTACAGACTATCAGAAGTTTTAGTAAGAACTTCAGTCTTCACGAGATGTGAAAATATTTGGAAAATACATCTAAAACAGATAAAACAATTCTACCTACTTGGGGAGAGGTAGATTGGGTTCAAGTGAAAAGGTGACAACATTTTTCTATCTGTACAAAGATGGAAATTTCTTTTACCTAGAAAAGTTGGCTGGACTGCAGCAATGAGCGATCTGACGTACTTCAGAGACAATATGGAACATCCTTCAAATTGAATTATCAATTAGGATAATTTAATGATGTGGTCTCTTCCATTTATATAACTATAGTATATTGATGTACATGCAAAACAGCCACATGAATGCATTATTTGCAAGTTATAAGATTCAAGAAAAATTAAAGACAAATCATTACTAGATGGCCGCTGATGAACCCCTGTGCTGTCCAAAAGGATTTTTATGTTGGCTAGTATATAGATTTATGTCTCTTGTCTCCATAACTAAGGAACCCAGTATTAAGGGTGATGAGCACCTACAACTATTCCATGCTCTATCCTGTCTGAATCATTTTCAACAGCCAAGACCAGGAGATGTGCCTGCTCATTACATCTGAAGGATCACATATATGCAAATGTTGCTATTCTTGGCCACAATACATACAGTGGGCTGCCCTGAAAAAAACCTGATCCTTGATACATAGTCTTACACATACACAGGATAGGCTTGGAGAACTTAAAAGCCTGCATGCTAAGGCTGAAATCCTTGAAGAGTGGCCATAATGACTGTAATATACAATTTAGGGACATTAAAAAGGGTAACAAAAATCCAACATAGACATGAGTTTGAAGTCTGAAATAGCATACACTGCATATTGCACACCTTGCATATTGCAAACGGCATATTGCACACCTTGGTTGGGGCTTAGCAATGCTCCCTTTAAAACTAAGGTTCCAGATGCAAAATGGTTAAAAGCCAAGGCCAGCACCACTGCAGTGTCTGTTCAGCACTCTCATTTCTGGCACTTTTCTTCCACAAGCATGGGCAACAGGCCCAGAAGATGTTCATTTGTGTTTTTTTCACAGCAGCATCATGACCTATTCTGCACTGGAAATTATTTCCTAATTTCCACCCGTAATTCAACTATATTGCCAGGAACAGCAGGCAGATATTGAGCCCTTAAGAACAGGCAACAGTCCCTTGCATTCCAAGTATGTAGGCTGGATACAAGAGTCACATGGACTGTTCCTATCTTATGGTTCTTGCATCCTCAAACTGACCCCAGAATTCTCTTAAACTCTCATTCTGAGCTAACAAGAATGGCAATGAGCAAAAAAGCAATGGACTAGATCCAATCAACCTGTTCAGCTAGCTAAGGTAGGAGATATGCCCTGTGCCAATAGAACACACTTTGTGCACCATCCTTAGCTGAGTGGGGTGACTGCATAAAGACTTATGGTTGCATATGTGGTTGTATGCAGGCACACACGGACATATATACACACACTTTCTGCCATCAGGTCACAGCTGATTTGCCAACCCTGTAAAGTTTTCAAGACAAGAAATGTTTGGAGGTAGTTTGCCATTGCCTGCTCCGTATCACAACCCTGGAATTCCTTGGAGGTCTCCCATCCAAATATTATTCTGGGCAACCATGCTTAGCTTCCGAGATCTGGTTAGCCTGGGCTATCCAGGTCATTCCCCCCCCTCCACACACACACAGGATATCTTTCCTCATGAGAAAAGGAAGGGACTGCATTTCCACTTTTATTAGAGAATAATTTTGGAGTTTCTAGATATATGTCACAATACCAGGCAAACTGGAGAGAAAGATGCAGCACTGGGAGAGTGACAAGCCATTCTTAGGACTGAGATTATAGACCATTAGAGCTTTACCCCTTTTTGATCCTTTCCTCATTCCCAATGTGCACTCAGACCAAATAATACAAGATGGTCATTCTCTGATGGTTTATTCTAAGGAAGTTAGAGATTTTGTGTGAGTAGGGGCTTTGGTGGCATTTCCACTGGAATGGCTGTATCACTAGCTGATATCATTGTGCTTACAGTAGCTAGTGTTCTTTGCAGATGGGGTGAATTCAATAAGAAACCATATGGATCCAACTGGTTCCTGGACTGCCACTGAGGATTTTTAGCCGATCTTGTTAGCTGACTCCTGCAGTAAGGAAGCTAACACTGGCAGTGAATGCAACAGCTTTTCCTAGGCAGCCTCTGTTTTCCAGATCCCAGGCCTCCCCAATGGTTTGAAGCGAGCTATGGGATGCAGCAGAGATGACTTGAGTACAGGTGGAAGAAAATTCATAGCAAATCTAAACAGACATGGATTACTATGTGTTATAAAAAACATGTACAAAGAAACTACTGGACAGTTTTGTCAAGAGTGGGGTTCTCAGCAGTATGATGATGACACCAGACCCTCATGACCATCTGACCAGGTATGGCAGTTTCTGTCTGTAAATAACTGAGATCAGAAACTGAAAGCAGGTGAATAAATTAAAGCTTAATCCAGATAAAACTGAATTATTCATGGTTTTCAGCTCACCCTAAAACAGCAGTTTACATGCTGGAAGTGCTTCTGGATGTGGGCCTCCTTTTGAATATACATACAGGCAGGTCTCTTTTTGTAGCAGAAACTCCTTTGCATATTAGGCAACACACCCCTAATGTAGCCAATCCTCCAAGAGGTCACAGTAGCCCCTGCAAGAAGAGCTCTGTAAACTCTTGGAGGATTGGCTACATTAGGGGTGTGTCGCCTAATATGCAAAGGAGTTCCTGCTACAAAAAGAGCCCTGCATACAGGTACAAGCTGTGACCCAGAGTGCATTTTAAATCCGGGAAGGGGGGGGGGGGAGAGGCAACAATTCATCATACTACTACAGTGTACTTTATGAAGTTTGAAAACAGCTAGGAAACGTCAACTGGTCCAGAACACTGCAGCCATATTAACTGCAGGTGATGGAGGGAAGGAACATATAAATTTAATACTGCAAGTGCTCCATGGTTCTAGATCTGTTTTCAAGATGACTTCAACATGCTTCAGAATTTTATAAATATCCTGGATACCTAAGGAAGCACCTTCTTCCTGTTCTTTGAAATCCAGCAATGAAAGACTACAAAAGGTAATCAGACTGATTTCTACAGCTGAAGAGCTTTTTCAGTGCCCACTATCTCTGGAACTTCTTGCAATCAGAGATACAATATGCTTGACTCAGTGAAATGAGCTATGTTTTCCAGCAAGTCTTTAATTAAGGGTGCAAGAAACTGATTTGCTATGCTGTTTCTCTGTTTGCTGGGTTATATAATTAATAAAATACTCAAATGGTATGCTATTTTTCTTGACTTGGAGACTTTTCACAAACTAAAACTGATTATAAAAGCTCTAACAAGTGCCCTTTCACAGAGCAAAATGGAAGCAACAGCAACATGGGCTGTCTAGTTCTTTCTTTCTCTTATTTTAATTTATATCCCGCCCTCCCTGCAAGCGACCCCAGCCCTGTTTGGGCGGCAAGCAAGTGTACAATCTAAACATAATGAGAAATTTCAAACAGAAACTTTAGATACTTTTCATTTTCAAAACTAAACTTGCCAGTTTAAAGGCACATTCATATAACAGCACCATCCAATAACTGTGGATCATACACTGGGCATTTAGAGCAGTAAATCTTGATTAGATACTTGAACAAGGACAACTGGGGCACAAAAATAGCTCCTTTGTTGCATCATTTTAGAAATTTCTTTAATAGCAGTTTGGAAAGAAACCATAAGCTATATACAAATGAACGGTGGCATAAATGAATGGCAAACTTCAGAACTGGTGGTCTGGTTTGACATGACAAGCACAATTTGACTTGAGTGAACACAGTACCTTGGTAGTGATAGCTGCCATCTGAGATGTGCTTTTGGAAACTGATCCAGGAGATCCTGGTGACCCAGGAGATCCTGGTGACCCAGGAGACCCAGGCAAATTAGTTGCAGATGACTGGCTGGTGAGGTTAGCCTTTGTACCACTAGAGAAGGAAAGTTTAAAACTTGGGCTCTGACGACCTGAAAGGTTCGTTTTCAGAAGGACCTCCTTTTCTTCACTTTCTTTAACTGGAATTTAAAACAAATACTATTGTAATGAAGTTCTACTGAGAAAAACAAGTTGCTTACCTGTAACTGGTGATCTTTGAATGGTTATCTATGCATTCACACCTATGGGTTAAGATGCCTGCGCTGGCTTCAGTTCGGGAAACTTCTATCAAGCTCAGAAAGGATCTGGAGTACCTCCTCCCAGCATGCGCAGGAACTCCAACCATGCATGCCCAGAGGGTGGGGCTTTCTTCTGACTGCTTTAGACCTCCATAAAGAATTAATCAAACTGAAGGCAGACAGCAGTGGGGAAGAAGGGCAGGTGAATGCAACCTGTTTATCTTCTTCGTGGTCTCTATGCATCACACCTGGGAGATTAGCAAGCTTAGGCCTGCCTGGAGGAGAGTACAGGCAGAAACTCAGGAGACCATGGACTGTAGTACTGAGCGTCCCATATATGAATGGTGCTGTGCACGAACATCCAAAGCATAATGCTTGATGAACGTGTTCGGAGAAGCCCATGAGGCCAACTGACAGATGTCTTGCAGGGGCACCCCTCTGAGGAAGGCCGTAGAAGTTGACATCGCATGCATGGAATGAGCTCTAGGCTGAACAGGTAAGGGTCTCCTTTCGAAGAGATAACACAACTTAATGGTCTTGACGATCCATTTGGATAGTCTTTGTATGGAGGTTTATGTCCCAAAGATAGTGGGGCATAGGATACAAAGAGATGAGGATCTTTGTGATCCTTGTGTGTCCTAACCAGGTAGAATAAAAGTGACCTTTTATTTACTTATTTAGATTTATACCCCTCCCTCCCTCCCTGCCGAGGCAGCCTCAGGGAGGCTTACATTAAAAGTTAAGACAGATTAAAATCAAAAAACATTTATAAGGTGCTACATATACAATACTACATATAGGATGGTGAGAATACAATTTTAATATAACCATAGCGGGTATCCAATCAGCGCTAGTTATAAACAGCTGTCAGGCCCCATAATGTATTAGTACAGACACAGAACAGGCAGCCAGTGATGGATTCCAGGGCACAGGCTCTTTATGCTGTACTATTAAATGCGACTCCTCAGTTGAATGACCGGTGGAAGAGCTCCATCTTGCAGGCTCTGCAGAATTGTAATAAATCCCACAGGGCCCTGATGTCTTTGGGAAGCTCATTCCACCAGTGCAGAGCCACCACAGAAAAAGCCTTAGCCCTGGTTACAGCCAGCCTGACATCTTTATGGCCAAGGAGAACCAGGAGATTTTGCGACCCTGAACATAGTACTCTCTAGGGATGCAGGCCCCTGACCATAAAGGGCTTTATAGGTAAGAACCAGCACCTTGAGGCGAATTTAGTAAGCTATCGGCAGCCAGTGCAGTGCTTTCAGTGCAGGGTGGATGTGCTCCCGCAAGGGACCACTTTTCCCCACATGTTCCCCAGAGAGCACTAAGATCTGGCTCCCAAAACCGTACGGCCCTACTAGGCCCTAAAGAAGCCAGGCTAGCAGTGACGAGGGCCAGAGCCTTCTCTGTGGTGGCCCCATTCTAGTGGACTGAGCTCCTGGATGACATCAGGGCCCTGTGGGACCTGTTACAGTTCCGCAGGGCCTGTAAAACGGAGCTCTTCCACCAGGCTTTTGACTAGGTTTTTTATTTTTATATATATATATATATATATATATGTATCTGTATCTTTTTCTTTCTTTGAGCCGCCCTGAGCCTGCCAAGGCGGGGAGGGCGGGATATAAATTAAATAAATAAATAAAAATAAATAAATAAAATTTATACATGTGGTGCAACCTTATGGTGGAGACAGGTGTGGAAAAGGTTTTATTCCAATGAGACTTGGCCACCTATAGAAGAACTTGAGTCATAGGCAAGGTAATGACCATTGAAGTATCTAGTTGAATGATGTCAAACATGGCATCCGTCACTTGGGGTTGAGGCTGAGTAATGGCAATGCCCAGGGTATGTGCCATTCTTTTCATTAGGTCCCCATAAGAGCAGAGATCCTCCAAAAGGGAATAGGAAGGTCATCAGCAACTTGCTGATTAGGTGAGGGATCTGAAGGAGTAGTAAGAGCCCCAGAGTCCTCCTCCTTGGATTCACTGCCAGAAAAATGTGACAAATCTTCAACCCCCAACAAATTAGGTGGTGGTGGACTGTCATGAAGTGGGCAGGCTGCAGGTATTGGTGATGCTGGCTGCATCAGAGCAGTCGGTGTTGATGGCATCTGTGTCAAAGTCTGCAGAATGGGACAGCCATCGGGGTCGATAGTCTGTTATGAGCAGCTTAGCACCGGGGCTGATGTAGGACAGTCCCCTACCAAGGAACGAGCATGGTGGGAGACGATGGAGCATTGGTCCCAATCCAGCAGTCGAACTGGAGTCTGTAACTGTCTCTGCTCCCAAGGAACCATCATGGAGGACAGCAGTAATGGGAAGGTAGTCAGTAGTCCTCTATGAGGGAACCTATCCCGTGGTTTTGGCAATGAGCTACTATGACGTGAAGCTGAGCTGTCCATTCTATGCTTAGACTTCTGTCAATGCTGACAATCAATATTAAGAACATAAGAACATAAGAGAAGCCAATGTTGGATCAGGCCAATGGCCCATCCAGTCCAACACTCTGTCACACAGTGGCCAAAAATACCAGGCGCCGTCAGGAGGTCCAGCAGTGAGGCCAGGACACTAGAAGCCCTCCCACTGTTGCCCCCCCAGCACCAAGAATACAGAGCATCACTTGCCCCAGACTGAGAGTTCCTATCTATATACCTTGTGGCTAATAGCCACTGATGGACCTCTGTTCCATATGTTTATCCAATTCCCTCTTGAAGCCGTCCATGCTTATAGTCGCCACCACCTCCTGTGGCAGTGAATTCCATGTGTTAATCACTCTTTGGGTGAAGAAGTTCTTCCTTTTATCTGTTCTACCTCAACCACTCAGCAATTTCATTGAGTGCCCATGAGTTCTTGTATTGCGAGAAAGGGAGAACAGTACTTCTTTCTCTACCTGCTCTATCCTCGATGATGTCACTCCTCAAACGTCATTTCTCCAAGCTAAAGAGCCCCAAGCACTTTAACCTTTCTTCATAGGGAAAGTGTTCCAACTCTTTGATCATTCTAGTTGCCCTTTGCTGAACTTTTTCCAGTACTATAATATTCTTTCTGAAGTGTGGTGACCAGAACTGTACACAGTATTCCAAATGAGGTCGCACTATTGATTTATACAGGGGCATTATGATACTGGCTGATTTGTTTTCAATTCCCTTCCTAATAATCCCCAGCATCGCGTTGGCCTTTTTTATTGCAGTCTCACTCTGTCTAGACATTTTCATTGAGTTATCCACTACGACTCCAAGATCTCTCTCTTGGTCTGTCTCTGCCAGTTCAGACCTCATCAACATATATTTATACTTAGGATTTTGGGCTCCAATGTGCATCACTTTGCACTTGGCCACATTGAACCCTATTTGCCACGTGGATGCCCACTCGCCCATCCTCGAGAGGTCCCTTTGGAGTGCTTCAAAATCCTCCGTTTTACACCACCCTGAACAACTTCATGTCATCTGCAAATTTAGCCACTTCACTGCTTCCTCCCAACTCCAAATCATTAATGAACAAAGGTATTTCTTAGAACGGTTGTATCACTCATATGAACAAGGTATGCAGATTTAATGGCTCCATTAATTAACTGATGAATCTCAACTCATCTGATTAAGCTACTAAGATTTCTTGAACTGAGAGATAGCCCTTAAAAACCTTAATTGTCGAGAGACGCAATTTGAATATTGTGCCTTTCATTCTTTTTTCATTATTGTCTGCCATATCCGTTATTTTTTTACACTGAATTTTTAGATCAAAGTATATTTGTAAAAAGATACTAATGACCAGGATTTCAAAAGTTAATTAATAAATTAGAGCTTAACTGACTAACTGGAGGCGAGTTTTAATTTGTGAAGACAAATTCTTATCAGTAAGGCTATGTTTCAAGTTACACTTTTTAATGGTGTTTTGGTTCTGGTCAGTTAATTGTGATGAATAATTAAAAAAAGAACCAAAAAGTGCCTTCTCCCATAAAACTGAGTGGTAAACTTTTGTATATAAGTGGTAATTACCTTAACACCTCCTATAAAATCCCAATAAGGTATTTATATTAAACTCTGACTAATATGCCCATTTATTTAAAGAGAATCTGACTAATTCAGTGGATTAAATATGCCCATTTATTTAAAGAGAATCCGACTAATACAGTGGATTAAATGTTGGCTTTGAATCAAGGAGATCTAGATTTCAATCTCTGGTGAGCCATGTAACCTACTGCATAGCTTTCAGAAGATCACTGTCCCCCACCTAGCATGCCTTTCAGGGGTGTAGTGGTTGTGCACGGATTCCAATCTGGGAGGACCGGGTTTGATTCCCCACTACTCCACTTGCAGCTGCTGGATGACCCTGGGCAAGCTATAGTTCTGGCAGAGTTCTTGAAAAAGAGATCAGGACTGAAAACGAATGGAGGCTGAGGAGCGGGAACTCTCCTTCACAATGAGGTGATGTGAAATGGGCACCTCTTCCACGTCTGACCCAGAGAGGGAAAGGTCACCCAGAGCTGATCGTTCCATCAAGGAGTCTACCTGACGAATGGGTGAGTTCAGCAGCATAATAGATGGGATCACTGGAACGTACATCAGGTCCAGTGAAACTGAATGAGGGAAGTAGATGCAGGCGTGACAGAGCCTATCGCAGCACCCACCAGGGAAGCCTTCAAGCCAGTTTTAAGGTGTTTGTGCTTGACCTTAGTATGGCTCTTAGTATGGCTCCTTTTTCTTGGGCGTCAGCATCGACATTACTCATGGGCCATCAATGCCATTGTTTTTGATGTTGAAAGCCTGTTTTCTGAGATGGTCTTAGTCAGCGCATCCAAAGATTGAGGCTGATCTTTCAATGCTGCTCGAGGTCAATCTGCTGATCTTGGTGTTACCTCAGCTGGGGTGGAAGCCATCGATTTTGGTCAAAGTGCCAACTTCAGAAGAGCCACTTGAAGCCTGGCTGCTCTGTTCTTTTGGGTTTGGTTGGAGAACTTCACACAGTGAACACAGCTATATGTCTGGTGCACATCAGCCAGACAAAGTAGACACAAGGAATGGCCATCCGATGCAGCAAGCTTGTACCCACACTGAGTGCAACACTTAAAAACCCTCCAAAGATTTGCCATAGACAAGGAGATAAAATCTGTGAAAAAAATGGGGGGGGGGGTCCTGACAAGTCTCGTAGAGAAAAAAAGAAAGTCTAACTATATATTTTTTTTTCAGAAAGCAAAGATTGAAAGGTAAAGAAGACAAACTGAGATAAAGAGAGAGAAAAAGACTAAAAGAAACACTTTCCCTCACAATATAGGTTCCCAGACCAAAGCAGATCGAGTGATCAGTGCGACGGTCAGAAGAGAACTGGCAGGATGCTGGAGCCCAACCCTCTGGGCATGTGTGGTTGGAGCACGTGCTGGAGGAGAGACTCTAGATCCTTTCTGAACTTGACAGAAGTTTCCCAAATCGAAGCCAGCACAGGCACCTTAAGCCATAGGTGTGATGCATAGAGACCACAAAGAAGATCTGCAACTGGCTTAAGACACAAAACAGGTATATCATAAGTTACTGTACATAGATGCATTTTGCTGTGCACACCGACTGTTGAAATCCTGTCCATGCATATTCCTTTAATCTAACAGCATCTGCAAATGCTACATGAACCCACGAGCATATACAAGTGGGTGGGGACTAAACATCCATTTGTCAAAAACAGTGCCTGCAAATCCTTTTGCTTTGCTTAAATGAACAAAGATATTTGATGAATGCTCAAATTATGAAATTCATATCTATTGTCAGGTTTTTTCACTTATAGTGCTTTAAACTTAACTAGAGTAAATTTCTTTAAAGTTTGCTGCTTTTTTGATTGCAGCAAGCTATACAGCTGAGGCTATGCATCTCAGTGAAATGTGAGCCTGTGAGCTGGGAGTACCCATGGATTAGAAACAGATTCCAGGCCTTTTCCCTTTTCCACTGTAAATTCCTCTTCATTCTTTCTTTCTGGTGTTTACCACAGTTAAGGCTTCCACTGGTGCTGCCCTACCCAGAGTCTGCTGTCAACTAGGATTGGATAATCCAGATTTAAAGCAGGTTGCAAGACCATCACAGACAGTAAACTGGCTGGTGCTCAGTTTAGTGGCAATGCCATTTTCAACCATAGCAAAGACTATCAGGAGGAGGACAGAAAGGGATTTACACTGAAGAGGGGAGGGACTGCATAATGTCATGGCCTTCTCCCTTCATCACAGTTAACAGTTCAAATACTGCAACTGGTCTTTGATGTAAAAAAAACCCCTATATACATTGACTTCCTAAATGATCTCACTGAATCTACTTAAGCAAAAAACATGCATTCCATTGCATATTCCATCGACTTACATTTTTTTCTTTCCATAAATTTACTTATGGGATCCATAATATCTTCATCATTTTTACTTTTGTCAGAGGGCAGCACCACAGCCTCTCCATCTTCCATATCATCTTCATCAGTATTGAACCACATCTCTTCTTCATCCTCCAAGGTCCTAGCATCTCTCCGATATCTGTGGTTCCTCAAGATGGAACGCATGCTATGGAAAAGGGTATACTTTTCAACATTGTCTCCCCCTCACTATTATGAGGCTTTAAATTTACATATACAGTGCTAAAGATATGGACTCAATAAATTGACGAACATGTGAAACCTTTACATTTTTCAAACCACATAACTTAGAGTCCTTTAAATTTTTAAGAATACAACCAAAACAATCCCTTTATAGACACCTGGTGTATTTAACAAACTAAAAATCACATGTGCATCAATATAAATTTATCACTTACACACTTCTGTTCCTGACACTATTTCAGTATCATTTTAGTCCTTTCTCTCTCACTGATTTGATACTGCTGGTACCACTGACTGAATCACAAAACAGGTTCCAGGGATATAAGGCTCTCTACTGTCTTGGGAAATTCTGCTTACATTCTAGGTATCATTTACAGATGTTCTTTGGGTCGGTTGTAAAGAGATGTGTATTCTTTTGTATTGTCCTGATAACTTTTTAAATGCATCCTCTTAATGTAGTACAAAAACTGTTCCATCTTCACTCATAGTTTTAATTTAAGAAGAACTATAAAAAAGCAGACATCTGGGCAACCTCAATCTGAACCCACTCCTTTTGTTCAAAAAAGTTTTTTGTTTCTCCTCAACAAGAAAATCTAGTATGAAACCTATAATAAAGACTCCAGTGTACACTAACCTGTCAAGTTTGGGATTATCTTGTCTTTCCCTTTGTTGTTCATAACGCAATTTCAAACCTTTGAATGTCTGCACATAATCTACATCTTCTAGTGCTTTCCAGTAATTCTCAATTACATGAGCTGTTAAGGATTTTATGTCTTCCTAGAAAACAAAGTTATTTTTTCCCAATTAAAAATGTTAAAAAATAGAAGCACAGAACAGCTATGACAATTTACTCTCAGAATGCTGTAAGGGAGGTGGTCTAGTTGGTTCAACTGTCAGTCTTCCATTTGTCCAACAGTTAAATAGCTATGTTAAACTCATGTGTGAACTACAGAAGCAATGTAGTAAAGGACAACTTCACAGCAAGCTTTCATTAGAAAGAAGCATTTTCTATCAGTCCCTGGCATACCACTGCCAATAAAAGTGTTAGGACTAGTTACAGAATAAAAATTAATAATCTATAATGTATGTAATGTTATTTTTGAAGGGTTTCCACGCTGGACTTGTGGCTGAGGGCCAGTTTGAACAATATGCCTGCAGCAAACCAGAACCAAAAAATCCACACAGTTCATGTGGGTAACACATAAAAACAATTCATGCAACATTTCTTACATGAACTGGAAAATTGCAGCTTATGATTTGACAGTTCCTGGAAAAGAAGCCTCAGTCTAAAATTTGTTGCTTCAATATTGTAATACCCACATACAGACCACTCTAGAGAGTGGGGATTTTGTGCATGCATGAAATTCAGCTGTTGGCATATTATTAGAACAGATCCTCACCACAAATTGATCAAAACTCTTCTACTCTGAGCAGCATGTCCCTCAGGCAGAAATGAGAACCTATGTTATTTTTGTTTAACAATGTCCACATTTTTAAACACAATAGTAAACATAAAATTACAGTATACTTAGAATCAATAGTTGCACTAAGATCTAACACAAATCTCCACCTTCAGTGATGATCATCATTCTGGCTCTTCCGTTTTGGTCCACTGGGACCAGCAGCACTATCTTTCTCTGGGCATCAGGAATGGATTGTCCTTTCTGCTCAGTCTGATTTAGGGGTGTGCAAAAAAAACCCTCCAGTATTTTTCAGGTTCAGGTATAATGAATCTGAAAAATACTGGTATTCCCCAATATTCCCAAATCCCCAAAACGGTATGGTATTTGGATCCGGTATGTATTTGGGGAAGCCAAATTTTTTCAGCTCCATTATACTCTATGGGGATCATTATAATCAATGGCTATATAGTTATAGGCTATAATGGAAAATCAATCAGCGGACTTAGGGGGTGTTTTTTGAGGTAGAGGCACCAAATTTGCAGCATAGCTACTGGTGCCTTTTCTCAAAAAAACGCCAAGTTTAAAAAAGATTGGACCAGGGTCCAATTCTATGGCCCCCCAAAGGAGGTTCCCCCATCTTCCATTGCTTTCAATGGAGGGAAAAGGGTATTTAAACAGTGTCATAACTCATGCTTCCACCACTGCCAATGTGAGGGCAATATCTTTCTTAACACCACAACATCTCTTATATGTTTTTTCTTCAATGAACCAACATCTGACAGTCAACCTGCATACAACACTGCTTGCTCTAATTTTCTGTCCTAGCCCAAGCTGCTTGCTCTAACACAGCTAACTCCAATGGTCCTCTCAGATTTAAGATTTTGTCTGGATACTTTTTTCCTACACACTACAGTCACTGCTCACCCTCCTTCTAGAAAGAGGTACTTACCACTCTAATGAATTCAAACATTTCTATAATAGCAGAGTTCATCAGATTATAGCGGGATCCATTGTTGAGAAATGCTTTGACCACCGGTTCAAATAAAAAACTTTTCATTATATAGCGGTTGTAGAATTCGTCTTTCAACCCAATTATCTTTCTTTTAAAACGCAGAGCACCTAACAAAGACAAAGATTATAGAAAAGGCTATTTTCACATTTTTGAGAAGAATAACGAGTCATGATCTCTGAAGGTTCTCACAATTAATTCTCAGAATACAGAATTTCGATACCGTGAAGGATAACCACAGTACTATATAGTAAATGCAACAGTCAAAAACAGTTACATAAAGTGAAGTCTCTCTGCTGCAGAATGCAGAACAAGAAAATACATGAAACTGATTTACAATGCAATCCAAAGGAGGAGGGGTAGAACTGGCACAGAGAGCTGACTGACCCCCCCTCCATGCTGGCATAACTTGGAGTTACACTGGCATAAGGGGCGTTAAAACTGTTGCAGGGTAAGAGTGGTGCTGCGTGGCACTGCACTGTGCAGTTCCACCAGCGCAACCACATGCTAGTGGAGTGATGGCATGAACACTTGCAGTGGCATCAAAGTGGGCGTTGCATGGGGCATGTTGCCAGTCAGGCATTTCCCAAAGTGTTTTCAACGTGGGACTGCCCCCAGAACAGACACAAAATTGTGCCAATAAAAATGCTGGTGTAGCCCATTGGTGACTTGAAATTCACTCCCCCACACACAACTGCAGCCACACCCATGGATACTCAAGTAGCTCAGAATACTGACCAAATACACACCCAAGCAGCACCCCCTGTGCTGTCCCTGCCCCTCCTCGGCATGCAATCACAGCCCCCCTGCCCTACAAATGGTTCCTGGAGATCACCCCACAATTCCAAAGGTAGGGTGTGTGGCTGCCTGCCATGCAGACTTAGAGCAAGTGCACCCCCCCCAGTGACAGGCAAAATACAGACAGGACACCGAGAACTGCTGGGCAAGCATTTGGTGGGAATATACCACAGGGAGAGCAAAATCTACACTTTGTGACTGACCTCTCCCAGATTTCAGCCTGCACTGGTACACCAGGTCCTCCACCAGGATCTCATGGGGCAGCCACACAGGAACAGGTAAGCAAGGCTCACATCCCCCACCCCCATACTTCCCCTGGGCCTACAATGGTGGCAATGAGCCACACTGGACATGGGATTTCCCCATCCTAAACCTGGCAGCTGAGGGGGCAAGCTGTGGGCCCTCAGACAAATCAGATACCACGCAGTAGGCAAGCAGGTGTGTCAGGGCCTGCCCAAGGCAGCTGTTGGGTGAGGGGGGGTAATGATGGCACCTGTGTGGTAGGCTGCTTGCCTCGCCAGTTGACACCACCCCCTTGCACAAAATCCAGTGGTGGATGGCACGCGCCACCAACCTATGTGCTGTGTGATTCCACATGATGGCGAAACCCTTTCCCTTCCAGGAACAGGATGCCTTGAATATGCTGAAACAGTACATCTCCTGGTACAAGGAGGTTCCGACAAGACACTGATTCAGGTGAGGAGGATGTGGAAATTGCCACCCGGGGGGGAGGGGAGGTAGCTTGCAGTATTTGAGCACCATGGAGGCCCCTGTGGATATAGTGATGGCCCTTTGAGCTGCCACAGGGGAATGTTCCTGGCTGCTTCATACCTAGGTGCTGATCCATCAGGTGGAGCCATTACCCCACCTGCATAGCCGAAACACCACCATATGCAACAGAAGCCGCCCCTTGGAAGTGCACCAACACATCCAGCCCCTAGTCGTTCCCTCCCCACGCCCATCAAGGAGGTGCCCCTAGCAGCAAAGGACAGAGTGGGCTACTGCTTGGAACCACCATGATCCCACCCTGGATACTCTGGTGTCCCTGGATCCCATTAATAAAGTGCAACCATTGTGTGCACCTGAGGTGTTGGTGTTTGTTGCAGACTCTGGGAGAAGGGAATGCCTGGAGAGTCTTGCAGAAGCAACATGAACTTGGAGAACACAACAGGGATGGGGGGCTCATTCTAAGAAGAATGCAGCCAAAGAAGTGGACACAGATGGGTCCCGGGGTCAGACCACCATGCCAAAGGCACACACTGCACACACACACAAAGTCCTGGGTCACCTCATTCACCTAGTGAAAGGTGAGTGGGAACTGGGTAAAGCATCCTGGCAAGAACACAATGGGTGGTTCCCCTGGACCGGCCCAGGGTATGGTACATGGCCTCAGGGGGCCGCCAACAGACTGACTCTTGGCCAGCAGCATTCGGCATGCCAAGCAAAGACAGTCAGTTGCAGAGGGCATTCCCCTATGGAAGCCTGCTAAGGCCATCCAGATCCCAGGCATCCTGGGGGAATTTTGGGTATGCAAATGATGGGCTCAACCTGCAAACAGCAGCAGCTACTGGGCAAAAGTGGCCTCCAAAGGCAAAACTGAAGAATGGAGCACTCAATATGTGTGTTGCCCTTTCCCATGGCCCTCCCAGAGCACAGCAACCATGACATTAGATGCCCTGAGCCATTTCCTTGCCACTGATGACCATCCTATGGCCCAGTGTTCACAGAGCTAAGAGCATCCGCATGAGGCCTGCAACATTGGTGGATCAGTGATCCACACAGATGTGCAGTTCCTTCCACAACCCTTTCTCCATTTTGCTTGCAAAAGTTGCACATCAGCCACATGGCCTTTCGTTCTCGAATGGTGGAAATTCCTAGCTCTGTAGATACAGTTGTTCATTCCCCTTTTCAGGGGACCACAGCACTGTGAAAAACAGAATTGGTGTCAGGGAGCGGCTCCCCTGGGCTATGGCCAGGGGGTCTGAGGGGCCCAATGATGCACTGCCCCGTGCCAGCGCCTTCACCATTTCTTCTGGATGACAGAGGCTCTGAGGGCATTGGCAAATGGGGCACAGGCATGCCATCACAGTCCCAGCCGAGACTTGTACAGGGCAAGCTGCAGCCTGTAGCTGCGCTGTGTTTGTGTCCCTGCGAGCAGCCCACCCTGGCAGTTTCTGACCCAAATGAGGGCATATGCTGGGGAGGGGCAGACCTGGTTATTGGGGGAGAAGGTCATGCGGTGTTGGAGCTGCCCCCACTGATCAGGAGTCCTAGAATAATCTGTGGGTCACCGGTGGTATGGCAATTCTGTGCCTGGGCCATCTGAAGAGGATTCTCACCGTTGTGAGGGATGTGGGTGAGCAACACATCGGGAGGCTGCTAGGGGACCTCTCGGAGTTTCTCTGCACCCCCAGCACACAAATTGTTTTTAGAATTCAAAGCTCTTCTTCCCTGGTCTTTACTACATCAGAACAAATCCACCATGTTCCTAACTGTACTAATTAATGGTTTCTTAAATAAGATTTTGCCCTGACCTGGATAGCACCAGCTAGTAAGATCTTTTGAGGTCCTGGAAGCTAAGCAAGGTCTACCTGGTTAGTATTTGGATGGGAGACCACCAAGGAATACCAGGGTCACTACAAGAGGCAGGCAGTGGCAAACCATCTCTATTAGTCTCTTGCCTTAAAAACCCTATGGGGTCGACTAAGACTTAACAGGCCCCCCACAAAGTAGTAAGATTTTAAGTTTAGAGGTAAAGAGTGATCCACTACCCCACCTGGCATGAGTGATCCTCCACTTAGCGTACACTGGAATGGAACTAACCGCTGAGGTGCCATTAGGTACAGGTATATTTTAAATGAGTACCTAAAATTTTAATCCTGTTGTAATTAATGTCTTAATGTATTACTGTTTTATGGAATTATTTATTGTTCTCTGCCATGATGTAAGCCGCCCTGAGCCCATTTGCAGGGTAGCATAAAAATAGCATAAATAAATAAAGCAACCCTGAAAAGATGGTCAGTCCCAGGACACCCTATGCTGTTTTGACGGAGAGTGACCTGCTCAGGTCTTAAATTGTAAGAAGACAACATTTTATACACAACCTATGAGAGAGGCCTTTCCATAATTAAAAATTACTTGGTTTGCAGAAACACTCATGAAATTTCTTGATACCTTGTCATACTTACACAATGCCAAGAAAGAATGCTTTGAAGCCATTAAAACTAGCACTCTTCGAAGGATATCCTTGTTAATAATATAGTTTTTTATATGATATGTGTGATGTTCCACGCAGAAGGTTAATAATTCTAATATCAAGGCCAACAGCTGGGCTGTCTGAAAGTCATCTAAAATAAAGAACACTACAATTAAATGTTGACCAAGGTAGAATAGCATACTGTGGGAGTAATGCAGCTGTGCAACATGTCCTGAAACGTCATATTTGATTCATTTATAACCTGCCTTTCTCCCCAATGGGGACCCAAAGCAGCTTACATCATTCTCATCTCCTCCATTTTATCCTCACAACAACCTTGTGAGGTAGGTTAGGCTAAGAGAGTATGACTGGCCCAAGGTCATCCAACTTGCTTCTATGGCATGAGTGGGGATTCAAACCTGGGTCTCCCAGATCCTAGTCTGACACTCTTAACGACTACACCACAGCAAGACAGACCTAGCCCAAGTACCCTTCTTACAGGAAATCAGGATCCCCCTCATTGTCTTTGTGTTCAAACAACGTCTGCTGAGAGCACATGAAGGAGCCAGCTACAGAGGATGGAAATATGTACATAAAGATAATTCCCAGTGGTGGGTGTCCCAAAGTACATGCTTTCATTTCCCCCACGTAAGTGAATCATTACTATGCACAGTGCTTGGGACCAGTGTAGTAGTGAAAGTGAAATCTGCACTCCACTCCTGGCAATGGGCATTCTCAGTTTTACTAATAGGGATCCTACAGAGGTGTGAGCCCCCAGAGTCTTTGCAATATATTATTCCTCTTCTCCATAAGTGACCCCACCTGTCATCCTATTTCAAGGATATAAGATAACAGGCAAAATTCTCACCTTTGCTAGGTTTTTCCTCTGTGGTATTGGCCAATAGAGGTGCTGTGAGAACATGCATACAATGCTTGTAAAAGAAGCCCAAGAATTCTGTTTTTTCTGTTTTCTGTGGAATAAAAAGATATTAATTCATACATTACATACATTAATCAAAGTGTTTAAGAACCATTTCCCCCTTCCTCCATTATCATCACTACAGACATTAAATATTCAGGTATCTGCTTACATTGGCAGTAGCTAGCATATTCTCTGGATCCACCAAGGTACGCAGTAAACCCATCAGCTGGACTGCTCCTCCCAGTTCAGGATCTGTATCACAAATCATGTGTTCTATGATGAGGTTAATGAGTAAGATATCCTGGTTTAAGAAAATAAAGTTAAAAACCAAACAGGTTAGTCACAAGTAACATACAAACTGAGAAAGACACCAACAGAGAAATTCAGATAAAGGAAAGACTGCAAAGAACTGTGCGATTACTTCAGTGTACTAAATGAAGCTGTGGACTTGTGGTGTTTGTTTAATAACAGCCTCTCAATGCTGAATGGCAAATCACTGTTAAAACTGGGAGGAGTTTTAAAAGGCATGGGATGGTTTGCTGTACAAAGGGGTGGGTGGTTTTAAACTCAGAAATCCCAGACAACACATCAGCATATTTTTGAGCATGCCTGAAGCAGCTCTGCACGTGCTGATCAAAAACTTTAGGATGGAGTCAAAAGCGATTGTGAGATTTTATATTGCTACACATTTGACTTTTCATCATTCCAACAGAAGCACTCCTTCCCTATAAGGGATAGAGATCACCAGAGTGCTGCCTACTTGGGCAGAAACAGGAGAGGCTGTGCTAGCTCTGCCTTTTCTCCAAGAATTCAACCCAGAAAAGGCAGAAACAGTCTACACCATTCTGTGGCCGAGCATAATATAGCAGGATATTCCCCCTCCAAAAAATGCAGGAACACCCTTGGCCTGGCAGGAAGTTTCCTCACCTTCTCCCATTCAGAGAATAGAGAGGACAAGGTTCCCAGCAACAGCTGCAATAGTTTCTCTCCATTATTTGCTCTGTGAGGGAGGCAAGAGGGACACGCATATGGGGAAGATCAAACCACTCAGTACCACTACAGATGATCCACAGTTCCAGAATTTACTGCAGAACCCAAGTTGTGCACATAAGGTAGGTTTTTTAAAAAACACGGGGAACGGAAACCTTAAAAGAAACACTTTATATCTGATAAAATGCAGCATCTAGAGGCTTGAGTCAGATTCAGAGTACTGTGAGCAGAGCTATGCGCACAGAATTATTCTTTGCCACTTTCTCCTTTCTGCAGCCCACTAAAAAGCCTTTGAGTTTGGGGCCCACTCAAGAAGAAGGGGATGATGTCTGCAGCATCCTCCTTCCAACTGCAGCCCCTATGCTGCATACCAGGATCTTCCTAATGGTCAGTCAGCCATCAAGGATGGCCAGTCAGCTATCAAAGATGGCTTTCAGGGGACTGCCAAAGGTGAAGTTGGGTATTTCTGTGGATGTCAGTTGCTCAAGTCTACATCCAATCCTTTTAAGTTGCTTTATAAATCATAAATCTTCTTAAAGTGTTAAGATATCAAAGTATTATAGGTTTCTCACTCAGATAGTATTATTGTTGACATCAACAGAAGGTGGCTTGTTGGCTAGAAGCAGGTTTATGTAAAAGGGCATGCTTTGATGCAACTGTTACTATACAGTGCCCCACCTGTGTAATGTGATATTTCAATGTGACATCACAGGAAGAGACTAGCACAGAACCTATGTTGAGCATGGCACATTTACTTGCTATGAACTACGTATTATGGAAAACCTGCACCCTATTTGCTAAGAAACTCACCATTAGGGGTGTGCATTTGGCATAAACTGAGTCCCCCAAAATACCCAGAAAATACTTTACTGGTATTTTCTGGGGGGTTTTAAGCCAGTTACTGAATGGGGCTGCGTTTTGGCTATCCGAAATGGCCAAGCTCTAAAACTCCTGAAAATATTCAGGATTTTCAGGGTCACTGGACAGCAGAACTTAAAGGGATCGCAGTCCCTTTAAATGCCTTCTCCAAGCCATGTGACTCCACAGCAAGTTCACCTGGAAAGCATTTAAAGGGTTCACAGTCACTTTAAATGCCTTCTGGATAAACTTGCCACTGGAGATGTTTAAAGGGACTGTGAGCCCTTTATATGCCTTCAAACTCTTGTCACAGAGTTGCACAGCTTGGAGAACACATTTAAAAGGACTGTGATCCCTTTAAATCCCTTTCCCCCTCCACTGGAAACAACGGAGGATAGGGGCACCCTCTCTGGGGGCCCACAGAATTGGACCCCCAGTCCAACCTTTTTAAACTTGAGAGTTTTTTTGAGGACAGGCACCAGCAGCTTTGCTGCAAATTTGGTGCCTCTATCTCAAAAAACAGCCCCCCCCCCCGAGCCCCAGATATCCCTAGATTAATTCTCCATTATAGACTATGGGGACCATGAACTACAATGATCCCCACAGGGTATAATGGAGCAAAAAAAAAAATCGGCTTTCCTGAATATTTACCAAATCCGAATACCATATCAGCATTGGGATTCAGAAATACTGGGAAATACTGATATTTTTCGGGGTCAATATATCCAAACCCGAAAAATACCAGGTTTTTTTTTTTGGGGGGGGAGGTTGCACACCCCTACTCACCATATGCCAGTGCAGTTTCAAAATTTGTTTCAGGGTCTAATATACTATGTGTCATAACCTCTCCATTCAGCCGATAGCACCTCAGATATTTTGCTGCTGAGTAGGATTTATTTTTTAAAAAAGCAAAAAAAATTAACACAAAGACTTGTATTAAATATATTCTAAGATTAACACAATGGAAAAACAAAGCAACCCATCATCTAAAAAAATGCCATCGTTCAAAACTACTGATGCAAAGTATTAGTATATAGTTCTGAGTTGAAAGGTCATTCCCATGTTTACAGCAATACTTTTATCAGCAGACTCAAGCTACTTTATACTGTCATTGCCATTTTTTTCTTAACACAGAAAGGGGTGAACTTGGCAGTGATTTTCACAACAGTGGGGTTTCTAAAGATTTGCACAAAGAAAACAGAAAAAAATTATGCGAAACAATCCTCAGACATTGTCCCCATACAGATTTTCCTCCTTATCTTGTGCGACTCCCTCCCCGCCACCCACTGATAGCTCTTAACCATGATATAGTATTAGATCTAAAACCAGTTTAGCTGTGGTTCATGACAGTTAGGGTCACCAACATCAGGATTTAAAACTCATGGTGAAAGCTGTATGCATTCCTAATCTGTCACTGTGATTTGCAGGCAGCTGGCATTACATCTGCACCAGCTGATTAAGGAAAACCGTATTACACAAAACTATTGGTAGCTTCCAGAAGATACAATAGCACACCCCTTAGTAAAAGAATATACAAACATCTTTCTGAATTTCAACAATTAAAAATAGCATTTGTCAAAGCAGTTGTTTTAAAAGTCATCAATTATTAATGAAACATTTCTTACAGAAATAGTATGTTGTTAGAACTCACTTACATCATCATTCTGCTGAGCTTCTTGCATGACAAATTCTCGTACCATAGATGGGTTGTATTCAACCAAATATGAAAATATATCAGTAGCTGCGCTTCGCACTTGTGCATCATCCATTCCCTGAAGTCAAATAAAAACAAGGCTATGGAATTAAGATGAGGAAGTCCAAAGGCTAAAGACTAAAACTATTACTTCATTATTTCCCTTGGTTAAGCACAAAACTGCACAACACTCTGGGAGTTCTGTGGTCAGATATCCCAAGATGTTTCTACAAAGCAGCTAAAAGGGACCACAACGCAAGAGGCTGAGGGTGCAGTTAACCTTTTATCTCAGACAGTTTTACCGTGGATATGGATATAAATAGCACACGGTTATAAACTTTTTTTTTTTGCTACTAAAGTAAACTACCCCAATATGATAATACAGAATTGAAACTATTCATCTACCACACATACAAACACTAGAGGTCTGAAAAGCAAGATAAATGTTTAAAAATAAATTTTGAAAACTCACTAGGATGACTTCTAGTGCTGGAAGAATGCCCATGTTAGACAATGTTTTGAAAAAAGCATCTCTGTTTTGAGGTTGTAATGTTTGAGAAAATGCACAAAACTCTTTAAGAAAGTTTACCTAAAAAAACAGAAAAGAACTTGTTTTAGAGAAACATGATGTAGCAACTTGCCTTATTACGCTCACTTTAAACACACTTACCAATTCTTGCCTTTTTTCCTCATCTGTGGCTTCATCTGTAAGTTGTGCAAACAGCTCAGTCAAAAATTTTTCATCTTCCTACAAAAGCAATCAGTATTACATTTACCATACCAATAAAAATTCGGAAATCCACCCAATATACTCATTACAATTCTGATAGTTTTAAAAGACACATATTCGTTATACCTTATATTTAACAATGATATAAAGCAGCTGTATTCTTTCTTAAAATGCAAATGCCTACCAACTTCAAATGCTAGAGATAACCCACCAACAATAAGCTACATTTCATTTTCCTACTTACATATTGTAAAAACAACAGCCTGAGGGCTCAGACCAAACGGTCCTTCTAGTTCAAATTCAGTAATGAATTTGAAATTCCCAAGCTATGACCATTTCCCATCCAACAAATTTTAAGAATTAAGTGAGGGATCCACAAGCTTTGCGGAGGGGGGGGGGAATCTCATTTCCCCCTCCCTCATTATATTCTCTTTGCCTCCCAAAACAAACTTCATAGCTTCTCTCCTTTTGCTGCTTCCTTTTCTCCTTCACACCCACTACCCAACCAACCTTTATCTGCCCCCCTCTTCAGCTTTCCCTCCTTTCCCTCTCCCCAGCAGCTTCTCTCTGGAAAAAGTCTGGCCATCACTTCTGGGCCTGACTAAGTTGTGTGGACAGCAAATCTCCGGCGGTGGCCACCTAGCCTGTCCTTGGCAAGTTTTCCTCCATTGGGGACATGAGAGGGAGGGGATGTGGGACTTTTCCCAAGGTTGTTTGGTCCCCCAAGTCCACCCCTGTTCCTCCATGGCTTCACATCACAGACACCAAGGTTTAGAAGAGTCAGGACTATTGTTGTGGTTCCTTAGCAGCCCCCAAAATGGCCACTGAGATCTCAGCATGTAACCTCTGTGGACATTCTTTTCTTAGAGCTACAGATGGTTTTCTATTATTCTGGGGAGTTTTAATCCCCCAATGCAGTTTTTAAGATTTCAGATTTTTCTGCAAACCTGGATCCATATTCTGATTTGTAAAGAAATCTGTCTATCCCTGGCTCCACTCCACACAATTTTGATCCACAGTCTAAGGTCTGATTCAGAATTAGATATATGATGTTGCATTGTAGGTGTACCTAAAGTATCTTTGTACTGAGTGAAAACTTAGTCAAAGCTAGAAGAAAGATCTCTTGCCATTTTGTAATTTCTTGTTCTATACCACTAAACAACACCCTCTATTCTAAACCTTACTGCCTATGCAAACCTGTGTAGTACACATGTGTAGTAGGACATGAAACTGCACTCTCTAAGCACTCAGTGTGGCATTAGAATTAAATCTATGCATTTTGGATTCTGTACCCACAAGCCTTCAAACTGCATAAGGCCCACTCCAACACTGCATCTAAGATATAAAGACAAGGCTGGACAAGCACTCCCAGCAAGCATGACCTTGTCCTTCTAATGCATATACACTTGCCCAGCTTCAGACACGTGCAAAAAAACATCAGCAACTAATTAGTAGCAAATAGGGCTCCACATCTTCCAAGTACAAAAATAATTTTCTTTGAGGAATGCATGCATACCACAGTCTCCAAAGCATGGACCAAGAGGTTTCTCTTTCCACAGTGAATACGCAGACTGGGCAGACACTGATATATTAATTGTCCTTCAATGTACTTGTTGCAAAGAAATACACATATGCCATATTATGGTACCTACAAATGGTCCTATACAGAAATAATTTCTGTATATCAAAAACACTGTGATGCAGACCCAAGAAGTATAACACAAGCATCGCTATGTTAATTTGCACAATTCTAATACTGAAGCAACTCCTGGCTAACTTCTATATAATCAAGAGTTATGTGGGTCATCCACTGCATTTATAGCATTTATAGTGAGCACTCAAATGGGTGAGTTTACAAATCCCTGCATAAACCACCACAGTAAATCAGGTCCTGGTAAGTAATTTCTTTTTATTCCAGGGATTTTGTTAACTCCCACCCCCCGTGTGTGAAGTTCTGAGATGAGTAGTAGTTCTTATCAGAAGTGCCCTATTGTAAATTAAAGATTTATGTACACCAAAGAGGTTTAGCTTTCCCACAGATTTTTTTTTTGCTGCACAAACTGCCATAAGCAGCAACCATAAGTGTCTGCTATCATAACAGAAGTGTTTATTCTGTTCTGAATCTTTTGGCTGCAAGCCCAATGCCCAATATTTAAAGTGGGTATATCTAGCGATATATTTAAATATTAAATCATGCAGAATCATACTATTACCATTCATATGGCCATTAAAAACCAACTTCAAAAGGAATACAAGATGCCCACATTGCCTTACAGCAATCTGGCAAAGCACACACTGGCTCTTACAGTTAGTATGCAGCTTTAGAGCAGCTGATCATGGATCTAGAAATCAATTTCTTTCAGTTTTCTTCCAACACTCTGTTTTTAAAAAGCTATCCCCCACTCCTTTCAGGGTTTGATCAGACTTCAAGGCAGTTTGCTAAAGAAACTATGGTTTGTCTAGAAGATACATAAAGGTAAAGGTTTCCCTTGCTTGAAAGCCAGTTGAATCCAACCCTAGAAGGCAGTACTCATCTCTGTATCCAAGCTGAAGAGCCAGCGCTGTCCGAAGACATTTCCATGGTCATGTGGCCCGCATGACTAAATGCCAAGGTGCACAGAACGCTGTTACCTTCCCACTGAAGCGGTACCTATTTATCTACTTGCAATGTCTTGCTTTCTAACTGCTAGGCTGGCAGGAGCTGGGGTCAGAGATTGGAGCTCACTCCGTCATGCAGCACTATGCAGCACTAAGGTCTTGAACTGCAGAGCTACCGACCTTCTGTTCTGCAACTCAGCGTCTTAATCTCTGAGCCACCGGTCTGTGCATAAAGACCAGTTTGTTTGCTTTTTTGCCTTCCCTCTGCATCTGAGCAGGGAGGACATCCTTCCTTCTTCTGTGACCATGAAGCTTCAAAGGAATGATGCTACTCAAAAACCTGTAGTGATGTCTCTGTGCACAAACGTCAAGCCATGGTTCATAACAACTGTGGTTAATAACCTTATCACAATTTGTAATTTAAAATACTTGTTTGTGGCGAACCAACAAATTCTGATTTTTAGATTATCTGAGTTCGGACACTACAACTAACTGAGGCTTGATCAAACCACAGTTCATAATGTCTGGATGCTGCCCTAGACTTGCATTTCCTAGAACTATAGCATATGTTATACTAAATGTAGTTTTAAGCTGCTAGTATATTACTACTCCATTACAAGCTATGGTCACAATGTAGACTAATGCAGTCTAAAATGGCACTGGCTTTATTCCCACAACAACAGAGGATGCAACTAAAATATGTATATCAAAGTACTGGGGGCATTAAATAGGGATGTGCACAAACCATAAACTAATACGTTGGCTCATGAACTGAACCAGTTAATACCTGTTCATGACCCCTGCTTTCTGCTCCCTGCCACTTTTTACGGGGAGCAGAAAGCAGGAGTTTAAACCCTGCTGTCTGCTCCCTGACAAAAACAGCTGCAAGCAGAAATCAGGTGGTGAAATGGCTCTGAGCTATTTCACCCCCTGGTTTCTGCTCCCTGCCACTATTGGCAACAAGCAGAAAGCACCGAGCCATTCCACCATCTGCTTTCTGCTCCCTGCCAAAAGCAGTGGTAAGGAGAAAGGAAGGGTTTAAATGGCTCCAAACCATTTAAACCAAAAAGCTGAGCAGCTCTGAGCCATTTAAACCCCTGCTTTCTGCTCTTCACAAATTGCCACTGTCTTAAAATTCATGAAAGTTTGTGGCAGCTCTTCAGTTCGCAGAAATCGCTTCACAAACTACGAACCAACCAAAATTAATGACAGACCTTAGTTTATGAGCCAGTTTATGCCCATCCCAGCATTAAATCCTCCAGCCCAATTCAGTTTGCTATCTACTATACAATCTCAGTATTATATTGTTCTTCTAAATATACAAATTTCATTTTTGGTCTTGTTACGATTTATTACTAGATCAACTTTCTAGCCTGAAGTAGTTTTGAATGTTTAGCCACCTCTTTGAATTGTTTATAACTTATTATGAATAAATATACCCCATTTCCCGCTTTTATCTTTACTAGCGAAAATGAAGAAAATGAGACAGACCCAAGTACTGTTCTACAAGGATTATTATCAGCTTATAAAAATCATTAATTACATATTGAGTTGGTTTTACTGAAGTATTTATTTAGCTTATGGCAGTTTCTTCTAACCCACATTTCTTTATTTCATCCTCTGAGATATGTGAAAGTCGCTAGCACATATTTCCATTGATGAAAGATACAATTTCATCAATGGGGAAAGATACATTTGTCTTTAAAGCAAAAGTTTCTTTTGAAAGTGGCTATTAAATGTTCATAATTAACAGCATACTTAAAAGTTGTGGTCTGCTGTAATATTACAAAATCTCAAGATGATGAAATTGAACACCACATTTAGAACATGTAAATAATGCTAACAAGTAAAATATCAATTATATTATGACCATTATATTAATTAATTACAAAATATAAAAGTGTTACAAAAAGTAAAGGCCACTTTCAATGTATGGCACAGCATTCATTTGATATTACTTGATATACTATGTGCTACAGAAAGTATCAAATGTGCCTGATTGGGATAAACTTTTAATACCATCTACATCACATTCTAGCAAGGCCTCTGCTGTTCTCCACCTATAGTTAATGATCAGCTAAAATTATCTCTGTCCTGGCCTAATGCTGACAGTTTCCATTTTCAACTTTTAAATTTTACCTACTCAACAACTATGGAAAATACACACTTAGGATTACACTAGACATGACAATGGGGGATCAATTCATACTATTTTTAATGTTTAAATGGTAGCTGCATAAAGCCCTGATTCAGCCGGGGATCCTGGTGCAGGAGGAGGAGGAGGGAGGATAGCAATTTTTCCACTGTGCCATTTTTGTGATCTGACCCCTCACCCACTGTTATTTGCCCTGAGATACAAAGCAGGTCTTCACATTCCCCTTCTGAGGCAAAAAATTGTCCAGGAACAACACTAAATCCACTTTTACTCCCAAAGTTTCCAATTCATTTGACAGCCATGCAATCTAGATTTTTTTTTTTAAAAAAAATGTTCAATTGATCAACTTTGTTAGTAATTTTAATTTGATACTTTCAAGGATAATTTTTAGACCTTCCAAAGAGAGACTAATGCCTAAGCCTGATTGTCCAAGACAGCTGCCAGCATATCATTATAAAATGTTCCCCTCTAATGTTCCACCTTTCATCCCAGCAGAAAACCACAGAGACTAGGTATATGTACAAATTAAGCTGCTTTAGACCATTACAGATGTCTAAATCTAATATAATCTGACTGGAACTGACTATCCAGGTTCACAGGCAGAGAAAGGCCTTTTTCAACATTTGTTGAGATTATTCAATGGGAGATGCCAATGACTGAATGTGGGACCATCTGTACGCAAAGCATATACCCTGGCACTGAGCCCTAATCTCTTATGCAAGAAGAGGGCAGAATGCAGATGCTTCCGTATGTGCAAGTAATTGCCCGTACAGTTAGGGCAGTTAAGCATAAGAAAAAGAACTGAACCATGCAATGGGAGTTTTCAGAAAAAATTAGAAGTGGGAAATTTTTCAATGTCAAAAATAATGCATGACATGATTTAACATTTATTTCAACTTGCATTGAGTAATTTCATGTTCCAACAGCAATAAATCCTTGAGCTGAAATATTTAATTGGGAAAAGAAAAATCATGTGGTTCAAATGCTATACTCAAATTCAAAGTTTTATATGGGAATTATTTTTACTGGAATAAAGTAAAAAATGTAAAGAAAATATGACATGCACTTACTTTACACTGTTTGAATTTAAGATGAAGACATTGAAAGTTGTTGACACACAAATTTTAACACACCCAAAGAACTGTACATGATATGCGACAGGCTTGTCCAATTATCTGTTTCAACAGAGTTGAACTTTTGTTCGTGAAGGTTGCACTGCCTGTTAGGTTAAACCAAAGCTAAAATTTCTACTTATGTATCTCTTTTCACATGATAGAAGGGATACTGTAATAATTGATAAGATGAATTCATACCTTTGATTTTTTAAACACTGAATTGGTGGTTTTATCCCCCTAGACACAGAGTACAAAGCAATAAACAATACATGTGCTCTCTTACACAGAATTCCTAGAGATAATCATCTAAAAAAATTAATGACAGCTTTGAAACTGCCAAGTTGCCTAATACTGTATTGTCAATGGCATTTAATATCAGTTTTAAAAAACACTGAATCTTTAGAAATGGAAAATTTTCCACAAATAAAGCACTGGAAAATTTTCCTAATCTCTGCAAAAAACTATAAAAAGGTAAGAATTGACTGAATCACGCTGCTGGCTAAACGTGCTAAACAAAAACACTCCACTGTATGTTTTTATTGCTTTGCTCAATCTATTAGTTTCGTATGCTGTCTGGAATAGAATATGATCTAATTACCCAGAATGCTGTTAATGTTTTGAATGACTGAATGGGAAAAAAATAAGCAAGTAATCAACCAGGAGATATACTCTCAGTCTCAAACTTTCACACAGTTTCACAAACACAGTTATATTCAGAACTGGCAATATAATGCAAGTCCATTCATACAGTTAAAAAAAAAAAGAATATGAGAGAATCTGCTGTGAATTTCTGAGGATCACAGATTTCATTTAACACATGCAACAAGGTTCTAGAACACAGTTATATAAGTTTGAAAACATGCAGTATGTTCTGCAAAAGGCAACAGAGCACAGCTTGTATGTCCCATGTGACTATCTTACAGCAGGCAGCCACTTACTTCCCATTTATCATACCTTTTTGACTCCCTCCTGCCTATCATAAAATTTCAAAAAAGATGCTGCTTCTACAGAAATTCAAAAACTGATTTATAAAAAAGCATGTATGCAGATCCATAAACCTCACTCAGTACTGAAATTTTGTGGCATCCTTTGGGTTTTCCTCTTGCAATGTCAATGGCTTTCACAATTTTTTTAAGGGGAAAGACTCACCAAATACATATGTTGTAAAGACACACCACTCACTCTCTCTGAAGCAAAATGTTGCCTCCCCCTAGAGCTTCTTGGTTCTCAGATGAAAACACCCATCAACACCAGTCACATGACATATGTTGGGTCCTGACTTTTTGGGAAGCACTCAACAAGTACAGAGCTTCAGAAAGTAGCAAGGAAGCGAATTGTCAATGTGGTACTAAGACCAGATTTGCAGGATAAAAACCATAAAGCTCAGTTTGTATGAACACATGCCAAAGACTATGGAAAGGCATGCGAGAGGAGAGGACCAGGCCTGTAGTTATGGTGGGGCATTTCGGAGCTCCACCCCCTCAACCGTGAGGCATGCCCCACAACAGCTGCTGCCCCTTTCCCCCTCCTCCCCCTGTGACATTAGAAGGGCTCTCCAGCTGATCAGCGGGAACATGTGGCCCACCAATATAAGCTGGAGAGCCCTTTAAATCTTGCAGCCACAACTTGGAGATCAGGGAAGGTGTGTGGCCACCCCCTCCCTCCCCTGCTGCCCCACAAAATTTCCCTATGTCCCACTAACCCAAAATTTCTGGCTACGGGGCTGTAGAGGACACAATGCAGTTTCATTTCAGAACATGTATATACAGAGCAAACTGGAGGAAAAAACATCTTGACAATCTTTTTTGTAATAAAGCTTGGTATTTGAAATAAAAAGAGATGTTGCGTGGTAGATTCATAGGCTGTATGCAAGAAACTGGGTGCAGAATAACAGAAGACAGAATTAGAAAGTCGAAACCACTCAGAGTGTAAGTAGGCTTGCAGATCTCAGCATCCCAAAAGGACGACTTTGCCTAAGTGTCTGGAAATCATTAGTTTAGGTAACTAAGCACTGACAATTCTAACTCCAAAATTCTGTATCTTCTAGGCATGTGAAATGGCCTACTATGTTTAACATTATGACTCCAAAGCAGGACCACCAGACAAGAGAAATATCCAATGCACAACAAACTAGTTTTACAGAAAAGGTAGCACACTTACCTGTAACATACCCACTATTTCTACTTTATTAAAAAAGATGAATGAATGAAGAGTTGATAACATGTTTTCCTCAAATACCGAAGGTGTCGGTAGAACCATATCTTGAATATACTGCACTCTGTATGTTTGATGTATTTTTTGTTTAAGCTCTGGATCTGATATTGGAATAACTTCTTTAAATTTTGCAGTTTTTGTTAGAAACTCCCTGTGTTTTCGTGACAGTGACAAAGACGGATCATATTCCAGACATCCAATCACATCCATTATACATTCCTCAGAAAACATGACTTCAAAAAGTGCAGTTCTATTCAAAAGGAAGATTCCCTTAATAATTTCATACAAATGGTGCAGTCCTTCAGTGTTTTCCAAGTCTTCACACACGTGAAAAATTTCTAAGAGCTTCTTAATGTAGCCCTCATTTTCCAGTGCTAGAGCAAGTTTTTCACGACGTAACGGGGAAGGCAGTGAAGATGCTACAAGTTCCGCAATTTCCTCTAATCGACTTAATTCACAAGATGGCAATTCTAAACCTGGTGATGACATATCATCAAAGCGCTCCTCTTCAGATTCATCCACCAAGTCCTGCGTAATGTCCACTGAAGGGTCTTTTCCTTGAACCTATTAAAGTGTAAGAAAACCAGAAGGTACCTTTTCATTTTCTACTGTCAAATTCTAATACTATGCAGGATTTTGTCCATTAAAAAAACACAAAGGATTTTTTACTGTAAAGCCATAATGGAAAAACAGGAATCTTAGCAAACAGGCAGGACCAAAGAGTAAGGCTTGGATTTATGTTCCTATGAACTGAAGAAGTTTCCTGACTTCTTTGCAGAGCAGCCCAAGTAAACAGGACCCTTGAGAACAGTATGCTATTGGGGGAGGAGGGGGCTGCAACAAGATGGAAGAAGCTGGATAAAATCACTTCCCCACCAGCAATATCTTTGTATGATCTTTACCAACTAAGCAGGGTGGGAGGATTTTGTTTGATCATACCTTCTTGCTGCAACCACCCACTCCACATATTAGATCCACGTGCCCTTTGCCCATATCTTTTAAGTGTCCCAATCCCCCAACAGAGGTTTTACAGGCATGCAATAATAAAAAGCAGGAAAGATCCACTTTTGTGAACTCCCTCTGTCTGCAGAAACCTGGATCTAAATAAGTCTTGTACTCACTGGATTAGGAACAGGTGGCAAGAAAAGAAGATTGGCCATACCATGGCAGCTTAAGCATGATAACACAAGAATCATCAAGATTTTCTTCAGACATTTAGTTATGCTATACCAGTGGTTCTCAGACTCAAGCAACCAGGGGAACATGTTTTGATTTTAAGATTTTTTTTACAGACTCCCCAAAGTTTCCCCTCCTCTTTCACCTCAGCACCTGCCATATGCCAAACAGTCCAATGAAAGTCTCCATCCTTGTGTCCTCAAAATAATACACTGAGAATCACATCAGCTAAACTTCACAGCAAGGTTAATTAAAGTGATAGTATTGTTTGTACATGGCTCACAAGCTCAGATCTGTACGGCCACAATTCAAAATGCCCAACCCAAGTTCCAGTCCACCTCATCTATTGATAGGAAAGGACTTTGTCCCAGAGACAGCAAGAAACTTCTTGATTTATTAACAGCCTCCAGCCAGAGACTCACTGAACAGGAGTGGGGAAAGACCTTTCCCCTTCCCAAGTGGCTAAAAAACAACAACCACCTAGCATCATACAAAAGCCAAACTTCCAAAATTAAACTGAAGATCACCATTGGTGGTTATTGTCTATGAACACAGACTGTCATCTTTTTATCTTTCAGATTAAACCCTTTGCATTGGAAAACAGTTAACTTTATACCTGAAATAACTCTGATTAATTCTTGTTAGTCTCTAAGGGGCTACTCGACGCCTGTAACAGGACTGTACCTCCCTGGTACCACTCAGTCAATCAGGAGTTCCTTGGGCTGAGCTACAGGATCCCAGCAACCAATCAGCACATTTTCTAGCTAATGCTCCAAGATGATCTGGAAGCTAGGTGACTTGGGGGGGGGGGGTGGCAGCTTGATGAGTTCCCACCATTTGAAAGAGGAGGAAGCCAATTCTATCCCTTTCTACTGAGACAGAATCCCTCCCCCAATTCCTAGAAAAGCAAAAGGGCTCCACATTTACATCAGCCAGACAGTTGTAAGAGGGGCTCATCCTCTATACTTAAAAAATATTCTCAGATCCCCCCTAGAGCAGTGGTTCACAACCTTACTGCTCCTAAAGAAAACTCTGTATTTACCACTGATTGGTCTAACCTCTAATGAATTAGCACCAGAAGATGCTGTAGACATACTAACCCATATACCATCCTAGACAGAATGGTAATCTAAATCAAGACTGAGGCTACCATATTTTTAAAAATTGCCACTCTTTCTTCAGTAGTTCACTGATTTACATCAGTCTGCAAGATGACCTACTTTGATTTGTTATGTAGCATTCACTGAAAAGTTATTTTCAGAATTTCTGAAAAGATAGTCTCAGATATCAAAATCTAAAGCAGTGCCACGTAGAAAATAAAGCTTGAACTTGAAGGGAAACACTGCTGTCCATTTAAATGTAATTGGGGTGAACTATGCTTAAGAGAGTCAAGAAAGAAAACTTACCTGACATATTTTTTCCCATATTTCATCACATCCAGCTTTTTCTTGAAAGCTAAGTGCAAGGTCATAGTTCTCTGCCTCAGACCACACAATCAAAGTGTCCTTGAAAGGTAAAAATGTAAGTTTAGCTGAGCTATATTTAGCATAATATTTAACATAGCATTTTCTGATGTCTTATTTAGTCCACAAATAATATGACAGCATATTTCTAATTACATCAGAGACACCAACATTACAACACTGCCTGCTTAAGCACCGCACATCCATGGCACAATGGCAGCAGCCACAGCCTACTAGTCTTGACAATCTGGCATGTACTGCCCACCAATTTGTGGGCCATATATGAACCCTTTTAAAAAGTCATTTATACCAACACCAAAATTCTGCAACAAGCTGATGAATTCCTGTGCATTAGATCCAAAGAACTGCTGCTGGTGCATGATGCTGCATGGAACATGATGTTGTTACCCCCCCCCTTCATACTGCAGCCCCTGTATTCTGAAAAGAGATACAAGGGAGCAGCAGTAGTGAATTGGCAGAAATTGCTTGCCCTTCTTGCCTGAGTGGAAGTGTCCCAGCTCTACAATGCACATCTAGATCCAACCTAACGTTTCATATGAAACTGTATTACATTATGGTTGTCCTATCTGCTAAGGGACCACACTCTTATGAAGACAGGACTGCATTTTCACTCTTCTGCTTCTCTCATGACCTCCAGCTTCTTCAGTTGCCATATACTTCAGGCTACCTTTATAAAATAATCTAGCCCTGCAATAATTCCAAATTGCCTTCTTAAATTCTATGCTTTAATTTCTATGTACGGAACATAATGCATATAGTATAATCCTAAACAGTGCTACATATGCTGTACAACCCTAAATAGAGTTACACCCTTGTAGGCCCATTGCCTTCAAATGACTTAGAAGTGTGTAACATGATAATATTCTAAATATGGACTCCAAAGACTTACATAACAGCATTATAATACTTGCTCCTACACCAACTACATAGTGATTTATTTTCAGTCACTTTCCTGCCATAGCACACCTAAAAAATTCTGCGTGGAGATTAGAGTTTGCTCATTAACCACACATTTATTTGTACCACCTTTTTGTCCTTTTCTAGTGACCAGCAGTTTCCTTATAAACTTCTGGTGAGAAGAATTTGTTGCCAGTTATACTGCATCCATAGGAGCACCCCTACCCTAGTCTGGTAAATTTAACAGGTTGTTTAGATATGTGACTTGCAGAAGTTTGGTAATTTATTAAACTGTGACTTATTACATTTCTGTTAATAGCACTGTGATTTTACATGAATTGAATCCAGACCTAGTAATTTATTACTATTTAGCTTATGAACCAGATCCTGTATGACTCTATTTCATGCAGTTTTCTCCCCAATATATTACTTGGAAAAAATGGCAGAAGTGCTGTTTTCTCTTAACACTTTTGAGACCACACAGATGTGAACAACTCATTTAGTTTTTCTTTTAACATCCCTATTTTCACAGACAACAAAAATGTAAAATTTAGTAGACAAGGATGGTCAGCTCTCACTGGCATGGCTGGATTAACAACAGCACTATTTCTTTGGCTCTAAGAGTTAAGGGGTGATCTGTATATCACTAGAAGCAGTGGCAACTTCTTTCCATCCTGTTTTAGCAACCACTGGGTAGCAATGCTGCCCTACGTTCAACAGGTTAGCGGCTGAGAGGTGAGCCATGACATCAACATCTCCCACATTATTCTTGGATGCAAACATTACCAGAGCAGCACTAGAAGCCACAAGAGAGCTCTGGTACTGCTAGCAGTGACATAGGTTTTCCAGAAAAAATTGAATCAGAAAAATTTCCATTTCAACTTTAAATTAATAACTTAAATATTTCAATAACAGTATAATTCAAGTAATGCTACTGCAATTTGTCAATGTTTCATATCTCATTCAGCCCAACTAAGAAGACTGATGAGTAGTAGTACAGCCCTGACAACTATATATAAACTGACAATATTTACATGGGGGGGGGTTCCATGGAGAAATAGTTTTCCGCCTTGTGTCACTGGCTGGCAGAACTATGAATCCTAGGTCTGAGTCTATAAATTAGCATGGGCAGCTTCATATTTAATTTGCTTATACAGCTGCATTGTTAGTTAAGATTTGACTCTTTTCTCCTTCCAGTAATGCTGCATATTATCTACTGCCTTCATCATCTAAACAGTGAGGTTAAGAGCTTGACATTTATAGAAGCATCTACTCCACAATCGCTCCAGCAAGGTGCAGTAGTCAGCAACAACATTTTAGTAAATCTAGTTTAAAGAATTACAATGAAAGGAGTACACACCACTAAGACCAGTGAGTTAACAGGCACGTAGGTAACAAAGAGTCATCGAGGCAGTCTCAAAAAATATACAAAACTAAGGCCCCGGTCACATGGCGAATTTGCTGCAAGAGAACTACGGATGTTGGGCGGATTATCCGTGCACAATCACACCGCCACATCTGGCAAGTGTAGCGCACCCATGGCTTCCTGCCAAAAATCTGCAGATAAAAAGTACCTGCAAACAAGTACTAGCAACCAGTTTGCTATGGGCTGCTGACGGATGCTGTTGGTGTGATCGCGCTAGCGCACAGCTTTTCCTTCCAGCCATCGTCTTTCCTGCTGGCGCTGACTGACCACACACCGCTGCATCGCCATCACATCTGATCGCATAATCGTAGATCAAACTGCGACAGCGCAAATAGCCACGCCTTCCCCTCGTGTTATCCCACCCGTGTGACCGGGGCCTAAACTTTAGTTCACTACTTTTTTTAAAAAAGAAGCTTCAGTTTAGCTTAATGGTAAGCTTACACTTACATGGAGTAACCATAAGAATGTGGAATATCAGCCATTCTTCACTTATTAACAGTGAAACAGTTTTGTAAGCCGATTTTACAACCCAAAATAAAACAACAAAACTGGAAGTTTTCTGATAAAATCTTTTAGTCAAAAGTAGTGATTTTGGAAAGAATAGTCCTTACAACTCAGCCAGATCTTCAAACAATGGTTGATAAGTTATTTACATAGAAAGATACAGAGATACAGCAAGCATATGCATTCACATACATCCAGGGCTATTTTTGGGCAGGAACACACAGGAACGGAGTTCCAGCTGGCTCCTGAGTTGGCCACGCCCAGCAGGAACTCAGTAGCATAACAGGCCACACCCAACAGTAGAAACTCATTAGGGCTGGCTACATTAAGAGTGTGTGGCCTAACATGCAAAGGAGTTCCTGCTACAAAAAAAGCCCTGGGTTTTGACAACAAACAAGGTAAACAGAATAAGAAGCAAAAGGTGGGTGTGGCTGGATGACCACACTTCTGGTAACATGGGAGTGTGGCCTAATATGCTAATGAGTCTCTGCTATTGGGTGTGGCCTGTTATGCTAATGAGTTCCTGCTGGGCTTTTTCTACAAAAAAAGCCCTGCATACATCCATTTGCATGTTAGATAAGCACATTCCAGGTGTCAACACAACTCAAGGAAGCCTGCAGTTTCCACAAATACTGAACAAGGCTACAAATATATAATTTGGTATGCAATTCAACAGGTGCAGAAGGGCAGAAAAGTTGGCATTCACCTCATCAAAATGTTTTGTTCTTTAAATAAATTTCAGCATGTGACTTGGAAGAGGGACAGGAACTCTCTACAAACTACTGCTGTAGCAAACTCCTTGTAGTGATCTTTACACAAAGTGTAACTGAAGGATTCACCACAGTTTCTTCCCAATACTCTAAGAAAGACTGGCTAATGGATATATGTACCCACCAGCACAAAAAGACAGAGAATCTCAGGCCCTTCTCATTTCCCACCAGTTTGCTAGGAAAGTGCTTCCTTTCAGGAAGCTCAGTACTTTCCCCTGGAATTTTCAGGGACATGTTTCTACAGCTGCAAACTTGCTGCAGGCCTCTCTCCATGTTTCTCCAGCTGCAGGCCTCTCAAGGCCTAAATAAAACACTTACCACATAGGGATTATTTGAAAAATATTTAACTGGTTATTTCTAGCCATGTGGAGAATATATCTGTATGTTCTTGCTGTTCAATGGGCATTACCATGTACCCTCCCCTAGCTTTCACAAACAACTGACAATACCTTCCCAGAGAAAGTGAGAAGAAACTTTTATGGCCATGATGCAATAAATGGTCATCTGTTCACACCCAGTGCAAGACTACCATAAAAGAATAAAAACTAACAACCTGAACAGCAAAGGAAGTATTGTTTTAAATCACTCTACTGATACTAACACTTGCTAAATAAGTCTGAAATAAATCCATCTGGTAAAAGTTGCTTGTGAAATCACAGAGCTTCTCCGTAAGTCCTTCAATTGCACTGCAGAGACTTAATTCATAAGGATATTATACGGACAAATGAGATAAAAACTAAAAATGCTTCATATTTTAAAAAGAAGTTGTAAATTAAGCTGGGTGCATGGATGTTTACCATGTTTTCATTACAGTGAACATAAGAACATAAGAGAACATAAGAGAAGCCAATGTTGAATCAGGCCAATGGCCCATCTAGTCCAACACTCTGTCACACAGCGGCCAAAATATACCAGGTGCCATCCGGAGGTCCAGCAGTGGGGCCAGGGCACCAGAAGCCCTCCCACTGCTGCCCCCTCCAGCACCAAGAATAGAGTGCATCACCTGCCCCAGACTGAGAGTTCCCATCCATACCCTGTGGCTAATAGCCACTGGTGGACTTCTGCTCCATATGTTTATCTAATTTCCTCTTGAAACTGTCCATGCTTGCAGCTGCCACGACCTCCTGTGGCAGTGAATTCCATATGTTAATCACTCTTTGGGTGAAGAAGTATTTCCTTTTATCTGTTTTAACTCGACTGCTCAGCAATTTCATAGAGTGCCCACGAGTTCTTGTATTGTGAGAAAGGGAGAAAAGTACTTCTTTCTCAACCTGCTCAATCCCATTCATAATCTTATAAACCTCGATCATGTCACCCCTCAGCCGTCGTTTCTCCAAGCTAAAGAGCCCCAAGCATTTTAACCTTTCTTCATAGGGAAGGTGTTCCAACCCTTTTATCATTCTAGTTGCCCTTCTCTGCACTTTTTCCAATGCTATAATATCCTTTTTGAGTTGTGGTGACCAGAACTGTACACAGTATTCCAAATGAGGTCGCACCAATGATTTATACAGGGGCATGATGATACTGGCTGATTTGTTATCAATTCCCTTCCTAATAATCCCCAGCATAGCGTTGGCCTTCTTTATTGCAGCTACACATTGTGTAGACATTTTCAGCGGGTTATCCACTACGACTCCAAGATCTCTCTCTTGGTCAGTCTCTGCCAGATCAGACCCCATCAATGTGTATTTATATTTAGGATTTTTGGCTCCAATGTGCATCACTTTGCACTTGGCCACATTGAACCCCATTTGCCACGTTGACGCCCACTCACCCATCCTCAACAGATCCCTTTGGAGTGTCTCACAATCCTCCCTGGTTTTCACCACCCTGAACAACTTCGTGTCATCTGCAAATTTAGCCACATCACTGCTTACTCCCAATTCCAAATCGTTAATAAACAAGTTAAAAAGCATTGGACCGAGTACTGATCCCTGTGGTACCCCACTGCTTACCACCCTCCACTGAGAAAGTTTCCCATTTATACTCACTCTCTGTTTCCTATTTATAAGCCAGTTTTTGATCCACAAGAGGACTTGTCCTTTTATCCCATGACTATTGAGCTTACTTAGGAGCCTTTGATGAGGAACTGTATCAAAAGCTTTCCGGAAGTCAAGGTAAATAATATCTATTGGGTCCCCCTTGTCCACATGTTTGTTCACTCCCTCAAAAAACACTAACAGGTTAGTGAGACAAGATCTTCCTTTACAGAACCCATGCTGAGTCTGCCTCAATAGTTTTTGTTCATCAATGTGCCTACTAATTCTTTCCTTAATAACAGTTTCCACCAATTTACCCGGTATCGATGTCAGACTGACTGGCCTGTAATTTCCTGGATCTCCCCTGGAGCCCTTTTTAAAGATGGGAGTGACATTAGCTACCTTCCAGTCCTCAGGAATGGAGGCAGATTTTAAAGAAAGATTACATATTTTTGTCAGGAGATCCACAAGTTCACATTTGAGTTCTTTCAGAACTCTCGGATGAATGCCATCCGGGCCTGGTGATTTATTAGTTTTTAAATTGTCCATCAGTCGGAGGACTTCCTCTCTTGTCACCGCAATCTGATTCAGGTCTTTCAAACCCCCTCCCGAAATCGGTGCTTCTGGAGTGGGCAAACACTTCTCCTCTTCCACAGTGAAGACAGAGGCAAAAAATGCATTCAGCTTCTCAGCCATTTCCCTATCATCCTTCACTACTCCTTTTACCCCTTGGTCATCCAAGGGCCCCACTGCCTCCCTGGCTGGCTTCCTACTTCTAATGTATTTGAAGAAAGTTTTATTGTTGGTCTTTATGTTTTTTGCGATATGCTCCTCATATTCCCTTTTTGCTTGCCTGATCACAGACTTGCATTTTATTTGCCATAGTCTGTGTTCCCTTTTATCAACCTCACTAAGACTAGCTTTCCACCGCTTAAAGGAATCCTTCTTACCTTTTACAGCTTCCATTACTTTATTTGTTAACCATGCAGGCTTTTTTCTATACCTATTTGTACCTTTCCTAACCTGCGGTATATATTTTTTCTGAGCTTCTAGGATTGTCTTTTTAAATAGTCTCCAAGCTTCCCCAATGGTTTTGACCTTCTCCACTCTTCCTCTCAATTTCTTCCTCACATGTCCCCTCATACCAGAGAAGTTACCCCTTTTAAAGTTAAAAGTGGTTGTGTCAGTCTTTTTGGGCAACTCCCTATCTGTACAAATGTTAAACTCAATGACATTATGGTCACTGTTCCCAAGTGGTGCAATCACTTTTACATCTCTCACCAGGTCTTGGGTGTTACTTAGGACCAAATCCAGGATCGCCTCTCCCCTGGTAGGATCTGTGACCATCTGTTCCACAGCACAGTCATTGAGAGTGTCTAAGAACGCAATCTCTTTTTCCCGACTAGAACTCATATTGACCCAATCAATGTGTGGGTAGTTAAAGTCGCCTATTACAACACAGTTATTTCGTCTAGCCGCTATCTTTAATTCATTCATCATTTTATAATCCTCCTCTATCTTTTGATCTGGTGGGCGATAACAAACTCCCACTGTTAAGCCTCCTTTTGGACCCACTATTTCAACCCATAGCATTTCCAGAAGCGAATCCAATTCTCTTACCCTCTCAATCTTACTGGACGGTACACCCTCTCTGACATACAGAGCCACCCCACCTCCAACCCTTTCCCCCCTATCCCTCCGATATAATTTATAACCAGGAATCACCGTATCCCACTGATTTTCCTCATCCCACCAAGTTTCTGAAATACCCACAATGTCTATTTCCCCCCCAACACCAAGCATTCCAACTCCCCGATTTTACCTCGGAGACTTCTAGCATTTGTGTATAAACACTTATAGTTTCCCACGTTTGTTAAGCCCACAGCCTTCCTCTTGCTGCCTCGAGACCTTGCCAGGCAGTTCCTATCATTAGCCAGTCTCAGTGGACAATTGTAATCCATTCCCTTGTACAAAAGTAATAGCTACCCCTTCATCTCTTTGAGATGAGCCATCCCGAACCAGAGACTTTTCATCTCCTGTCGGCTTTCCCCCATTATTCAGTTTAAAAACTGCTCTGCCACCTTTTTGATTTTGAGCGCCAGCAGCCTGGTTCCTTCTCGGGACAAGTGGAGACCGTCCCTTTTGTACAGCTCCCTCTTGTCCCAAAAAGCATCCCAGTGCCTAACAAACTTGAACCCTTCCCCCTACACCACCGTCTCATCCACGCATTGAGACTCCTGATCTGTGCCTGTCTCTCCGGCCCTGCGCGTGGAACAGGTAGCACTTCCGAGAAGGCTACCTTGGAGGTCCTGGCCTTGAGTTTCCTGCCCAGCAGCCTAAATTTCTCCTCCAGGACCTCACGACTGCATTTCCCCACATCATTGGTGCCGACGTGCACCACGACCACTGGCTCCTCCCCAGCACTATCTACCAGCCTATCTAAAACACGCGTAATGTCCGCTACCTTCGCACCAGGCAGGCAAGTCACCATACGGTCAGTACGCGGGTTCGCCACCCAGCTGTCTACCTGCCTAAGGATCGAATCACCAACTACCAAGAGCCCCCTCCCACCCTTCCCAGGGACGGTTCCTTGGTACGAAAGGATACCCGTTCACCAGCTGAAGAAGAGGTCCCTTCTGAGGGCACATTCCCCTTATCCTCAGCATGGTGCCCCTTTTCCCCTTGACCCTCATGCTCCCTGGCAGCAGCCGGGCTGCCAGATCCAGAGTGGGACATATCTAACAAGTCCCCGAGAGTCTTCCCCGTGCACCTAACTGACTGTCCCTGCTTCTCCAGGTCAGCCACCTTGGCCTCAAGGGAGCAAACTCGCTCCCTGAGAACCAGGAGCTCCTTGCACCGAGCACACACCCAAGACTTCTGACCAGTGGGCAGATAGTCATACATGTGACACTCCATGCAAAACACTGGATAGCCCCCAACCCCCTGCTGGCATTCTGGCTTCATAATTGTTTTTAAACAAATACTTTTCTATAACCCACCTTTTAAAACCCTTTGTATTTATATGGCTCCTGTTGTAGGAGTCTACTTACCTTACCTTACCAAGGAGCCAAGGTCCTGGCTTCCTGGCTCTTCCTGGGCTTCTTACAGAGCCCCTAGGCAAAGAGCCACAGGCAAAGAGCCTCGCCCTTTTGCTCTCGCCCTTCGGCTCGTGCCAGAGGCTCGTGCCTCTTGCAAACTTCCTGCCTTAAATGGAGTGCTGCCATTAAAACAATCAAGAGACACATTTCTTGGTCATAGCAGTTCACAAACCAGGTGGTTAACATCCTAAGCAGCACTGGGTAGAAAGCACTGAAGTTGGCAGGACCATGTACCTTCCATTTTCAAAAACTGTTCTTATACAAGGAAAATAACAAACTAGATCATTACCTGTTGCTTCTGGTATGCAGTATTAGGATTGATTTTGGACTCCAGAAGCAGAGAACCTGTAGAGAAGAAGAAATATTTTTAATCTTTTCCTATATATAAAATATTTTGTATTCACTAAAAATGAAAGACTTTAGCATCCACCAAGTAGACAATATACCCATTTAACACATAATTCAAAAATTCATCATTGATCTGGATGAATGTGGCACCCAGATCTCTCTTCACTCAAACCTCAATTAAGAAGTTCCTTTACAGTATTCTGCAGCATTCAAAATGTCATTAAGTTAATGGTAAAATGATCAACACCCTTTCCTAAAATAGTGTGTTTAGTTATGGCAGTTGCCTCAGTTCATAAGGATAAAGTCCAAAGAGGTTGGTTTAAAACATGGAAAGATGTTTACTAGAGATTTAAAAACAGGCTTATGTTAGAGGTACATTTATTATCGTCTATCATTCTATGAACAATAAAACAAACACAAATTCAAATCAGAAACCCACAAGAAATCTTTGAAAGTGCCTGCTACTAAATATACTTAATTTTGGGACTGGAGTAGGCTAAACAAATGGGTAGCTTATTGCTATAAGAAAAGGCAGCAGAATGTATGTGTGAGGATGGACGGATAATAGCTAGCTAGCTAGAAGAAGATAGGTAGAGAGAAGATAGATACACACACACACAGGATGATGAGATCCCATGGTGCTGAAGAATGTATATGACTACCCCAACCATGCAGTCAGTTGATAGCTTCTTCCCACCTGAATGGCACCATCCTGGAGGAGTGCCAGTTGGGTTGAAGAAAGCCATGTCCTTACTGTCGGAGCAGTCACATGCACTCTGCAGCAACAGCGACGAGGCCCCACAAATAGTAAGAGTGTGTGGGGGTGGTTTCCTTGTAAAAACAGAATTCAGGCCCTAAATGGGACAACTAACCTAAAGCCTTTGTCCCTAAAATCCACATCCTCTTAGGAAAAAGAACTTAGAAGTTTAACATATGAAGCCCAAGCCTTTCTTAACAATCAGTTTCCCTAAAATTTGGGGTCTTGATGTTAAATATCAACTATAATCACCTAAACTGATGGTATAAAAATCACACAGATAATCAAAAGAAAGCAAGGCAGTTATGAATAAGCATCTCTCTCTTTTTGATATCTTGGTGTTTATGTGAATTAGAATCCATCTGAAGAGCCCATCCCTTTGTGGTAACACTCCTCAGAGAAGCAGTTGTTACAACTAAATATATTTATTTATGAAACTTCTAATTTTGTTTTCAAATACACTCAAGGTGATTCATAACAGAATAAAACAATGCCACAAAGTACAAAGCAAATTTGAAGAAGATAAAAGCCATTACTCCTAGGCAGTGTTCCCTCTAAGCTGAGCTAGTGTGAGCTAGCTCACAGTTTTTTAGCCTCCAGCTCACATATTTCTGCCTTAGCTCAGGAAGGATGGCTCCAGAGCAAACTAATTTATGTAGTCGCCAAATTGCTTGCTCACAACTTGAATGCCAGCAGCTCGCAAAGTAGAATTTGTGCTCCCAAGACTCCACAGTTTAGAGGAAGCACTGCTCCAAGGGATGTAAAAAGTCTTTTTATCAAATCTATGACAGGTGAACTTCACATGGCTGCTCTTGGGGCACAACCTGAGAATCGCCAAGTCCAGCCCAGTTCCACAGCTACCTATGGTGATCAAATGAAAGCTTGAAAAGTGTCCTGTTCCTGCTACTCTTCTGGGACAGAAAGAGGGGGAAGGGTCAAATACTTTACAGTCCAACACGTGGATGATGGACTATGGTTAGCAACAGCTGGTGTTCTGCTCAGTGGGCAATATGCACTCAGTAGAACTATTATAATTTAAAGTGTTTTGTATAAATATTAACAACATATCTTGCCAAGAAGTCTGAAGAGCCTTGAAATAACCTACAAAAATAAACTTTCCTATAGTTTTGAAGTCCAACAAGTGTCCTTACCAACTCTGATAATGAGAAGCAGAGATCCTAACAATGTCAGTTTAATTATTCTACTAAATATATGGAATATACAAAAGATACAGTGCACCTAGATCTCACACAAATTAGAACTGCAGCAGAACTCTATGCATGATAAATAAATAGGGTCCAATTGTGGTTAGATCAGGCTGTAAATCTGAAATTGTATGCAGGCATACCTGGGAACAAATCCCATCAAATTTAGAGAAATTTAACTAGGTATAACATCAGGATATGGATGGGCTCAATTGGGTTTTCATATGGTATTTCGTCACACAGCCCAATTAATTTTTGTTAATGTGTAGATTTAGAAAAAGATCAACTATTTTTAGGCTACTACACAACAGAGCCCCTACAAATTAATACTACAAACAGGAAATACAGATTAACCATGACAAATAGCAGTTGTGTCACTAATTTTATCAGAACAATAACTCAAACCAGATCTTGGAAGTTTAATTTGCAGTAATAAACACGACAATTTGCTGATTTCATGTGGAAGTTCCACAAAATATCTCTCTATAACAGGAGAAAATGAGTTTTATAACACAGCAGGGAAAAATACATGCAAACTTGTAATGGGACTATGTAGTTCATGTGTTTCAAAGACACCTATGCATTCCCTTCAGTGTGTAGAGCAACTGACAAGAACTGGAAGAAACTACACAGCTGCCTGACACGCCCCATCTGAGAAAACAAACAGATTAGTTTTATAGGGTAGAGTCTGCTGTCATTAAAATTAATGGAACTTCTGCAATGGTCTCCAATGGGATGTGAGCAGAATCCCAAGCCATTCAAAAACAGTCTGTAGCAAACTGCTAATCTGATACACAGAAGAACTGGAAAACTCATATATGTTTATGTCCTTCTCGTCTCTATTTTTTCACTAACTATATGCACTCGATATGCAGTACTATAAAATTTACATAACCAAGTTACAAGTTTAGCAGGTAAGTTACCAAATAAGGCTTTTATCATATTTTAAATGCAAAATATATTAATAAATACTATACTGCCTTCGGTCTGTTTATTACTTCTCTAACCCATGTTCAAAACAAAGGACTACCTATGGAGTAATGTTATTTGTAAAATAAAATTACAGGAAGATATTGGTATGAATTTCATTATGCATGTATAGCAATATGTCATCACCAGACAGTGGGAATCTTCTGTCACTACTGCCAGCAACATATGGACAATAAACCTTTGTTGGTTTGAGAATCCCATATAAATTATGCAACACAGAAATTCTACCTCCACATGTAACTTCCACCACACACCCTATTATGCAAATAGGAAGATTAATACTTTTGACCTATACATACACATATACTTACCATCACTCTCTGCCCTGACTAGCAGGGACATGCCCTTCAGCCTTTCCACATAGCCAGAGGACACATGTCCAGTGCCCCGATCGTCCCACTGTCGATCTTCATTCAGAGTATACACCTTCACCCTCCTCCGGGTATCAGTCATCCTGCCACTTGCCTCACCACAAAGGCCTACAATACTTGCTTAAACTAAGGTGTGGGGGGGCTTGCCCCCCTCAATAGAAGAGAGCAGGAAAGATTTTAAGAGTCCCACAGAACACTCTAAAGAGTTCTTTTTCTTCCTTCCTTCCTTCCTAAATTGCCACTGCTAAAGTAGCTGCATCACCCTCAACAAGGGATAAAAACAAAACAGGGGTATGTTAGAGAATATGGGAGCATAGGGCTTCCTCCGCTAAGGAGTACTGAAAGCTTCACAGAATGCGAGAGAACAGGAAGTAGCGATACTAGAGAGGAAAAAACAAGTGAGATGGGGAGGGAAGGTCAGTGTGAAAAATGGGAAAGGGCGGCCAGAGACGGACCAGAACTACACAGGTGACAAGAAGCAAAAAGCAGGGATAACACAATTTGCAAGTGAAGTGGCACAACTGTGTGCGCGTGTGGAAGATTCAGATTCGTGATGAACTGTCACAGCACAAACCAGGGGAGTCTGAAGACGGGGAAATTCGGGAGAGGGAACGATTAGTCAGTCACACAGCGAAGCCCCCCCCCACCATCAAGTGAGTAGGAAGGAAAACCCGCGACGTAATCGGGGGCGAAACTTGGATAGGGTGACAGGAAGAGACGGGGGTTGCGACGGTAAAGGAGGGGATCGGTTCCCCCCTCTGCCCGGCCCTATTGTGCAAGGAGTTGGCAGGCCCCAAGCCCCTTTCCCGAGCTGTCCGTTAGTCAGACTGGGGGACCGAGACGGAGCCGCCCCTCCTCTCAGCGAAGGCCGCGGCCTAAACCCGGGGCCTGGGGGGGGGGGGAGCGGGAGAAGCAGCCGGCTTGCCCGGATGGGGGCGGGGAGGGAGGGGGAGGCCCTGTGAGCCGAGCGCGCAGGCGGGCTCAGCGCCTTGTCTTCCCCATGAGCTCCTCTCACAAGCCGCGGCGGCTGCACTCCCAGCCCGACTCCTCCGCCGCCATGTTCTTCCTGCTCCCGCTTCTCTCGTCACTGAGCTCCGCGCAAGCTGCTTGGCTCGCTTCTAGCCCCCCCGCTCCAGTCCAGGCACCCGGCAAGGGAGCGTGACCCCTCCGGCGGACGGGTTGCGTGGACGAGGCGCTGCCCGTTGGTGTCCTTCCGTCTCAGGTTCAGTCACTGCACGGCCGCCATCTTGGTTTCACCTCTCACTGGAGGCGCGGGGTCTCCTAGCCAAAGGCGGCACGGGCCGGCCGCGAACATTTAAAGGGCCAGCAGCCCCGGCAAGTATCGTCGCGCAGTTGGAGACGCACAAGGGGGGGGGGGAGAGGTGCGCTCTGCACAGAACGGTTCTTTCCTTGTCTCCCCCCTCCCCGCTTTCTGGGTAGAAAAAGAAAATAAATACATCTGTAGAACTTCTAGGAACGAAAAGTGACGTCTGGAGCAGCACGTATTGGACTCAGAGTGGAATGAAAAGGAGATGGCATTCCTTGAAGCCACTTGACAGATGAGAGTTTGAGTATATGGGAGTGGTGGCGGGGGACGACGACTAGGTAGACTAGGGGTGGGCAAACTGCGGCTCGGGAGCCACCTGCGGCTCTTTCACACATATTGTGTGGCTCCCAGCAGGGCAGCTGGGGAAGTGAAGGAGAGGCATACATCTGATCCCTCCCCCGTCCCTCCTATCTATTTGCTTTCTCTCTCTCTCTCTCTCTTCCCACCTCTTTCATTCTTTCTTTCCACCTCCCCCTCTTTCTCTCTCTCTTAGACAAATAAATATCATTGGACAAATAAATATCATTATCAATATCTGTTTTTACCCCTTTTGTTTTTATTTTTGACAGTCTCATTGAATGGTAATAAAAAGCAGATCTGCATATTTTCTAAATAAAAATGTGTGCGTGATATTTGTTCATGTCTTGCGGCTCTCAACCATCTGAAATTTATTCTGTGTGGCTCTTACCTTGAGCAAGTTTGCCCATCCCTGAGGTAGACTATTGGGTAAAGATCAGATGTTTCTTTACTGTAGGAAGAAGGAGAAGAAGAGATTTGATTCATACTCCGCCCTTCACTACCTGAAGGAGTCTCAGAGCAGCTTACAAACTCCTTTCTCTTCCCTTCTTCACAACAGACAGCCTGTGAGGTAGGTGGGGCTCAGAGCTCTTTTGAGGACTTCCCCTGAGAGGACAGCTCTGAGAGAATTTATGACTCTCCCAAGATCACACCAGAAGCTGCATGTGGAGAAGTGGGGACTCAAACCCAGTTCTTCCAGATTAAAGTCTGCACTTCTAACCACTACACCAAGTGGGTTCCTAAGTGACCCGGAGTGGCGGTTTTAACACTAAATCCCCAACAAGGCTGGGAAAGATGGTTGAAGGGAGATCCAAAAGACATTTGAACAGTAACACAGGGAATAAAACTTTGTTCTGTTTCAGACCAACACAGCTTACCCACTTGAATCTAGTAACACAGGGAGACCTTCAACCCCTCCCCCCCATCCTTCACCCTCTCCGGCTTAGCTGTCCTGTTTAAAGTGACGAGATGGGGGGAGCTGTTCTACCCAGAAGCTTTAGTGTTAAATGTATTTTCTTATGTATGTGAGTCTGTTTACTTGGTGCATTTCTTATCCCATCCTTCAAAGGAACTTAGTGGTACACACATTGTCCTGTGCTCCTCCAAGATTCCCTCGCCACACAGAATAGCTCAGCAAGATTTGGATACATTGCTGTTGGAGAAGCAAGCCTGTTTTGCCACAAATACCACCATAGCACAGACACAGATATGTTCTTGCCTGTGTTTATGTTTAGTCATGTATCTTCTTCCTCTTACAAGCAGCCTGCCCACAAGCCTTGTGGAAAAGGACATCTAAAAACCAAGATGGATATAACAGATCTCCATCATAATCAGTACATTACAAGAGAAATACTGTACCACCAAACACTGACCCAGAACAGAATACCATATTAAGGCTGCACATGTTGTCATGTTTTTCTTCTTCTTACTTTTGTATACAAATCATGTATGAAGAGCACCAAAGAATCATCAAAACTAGCATCTGTCACATTGTGGCTGTAAGTTAAATTACGGCTGTGTGTGTAGAAAAAGAGGGGAAATGTAAACCCTTCAAACCCATTTCACATTCAGTTTTTATGTTTCATACTTGACTCCCCATGCTGTTATTTTTAAGTTTTAAGGAGAGGGCAAGAACTTAACAGTATTGTCTATTTTCCCTTTAAAAAGCTAGCAGCAGTGCAGGAAGCCAGGCTTTGACAAGTGAAACTGAACAGGTGTTAAAGGGTCAAATTATTTTTCTTTTTCCTTTCCATGTGACCCTGCTACGCGTGTATGTGTGCACAATTTATATTTTATAGAGTAACAACAATCCATTATCTTCCCCCTTTTTGTTCTGGCCCTCAGAGCTGTGTCAGCCACCCAAGTCATCTCCCAATATCATGTGAGCAGAAAACTCCCTAAAGGCCCTCAGGAATCCTGGCTTCATTAGCTTTTGGAGGATGGACTATTGCAGTGGGTTGCTCATCCTTGAAGAAGTTACAAACCACTGCAACTGTAATGGTCAGTCCATTACAAGGGAAATACTGCACCACCAAACTTTGACCCAGAGCAGAGTACCAGGTTAAGGCTGCACATATTGTCATTTTCCCCCTTACCTTTGTATACAAATCATGTTTGAAGAGCCAAAAATACCAGGTGCTATCAGGAGGTCCAGCAGTAGGGAATGGGGGGGGGGAGTCAAGGCTTAGTGTGAATTGCGCTATGAGGCTGGCAAATGTAAATCTCAATGTGAGGGGGAAAGGCAGGAGATGATGTAGGAAGCTCAGGAGTGAATCCTATTATGATGCTTGGTCACTGCTTTCTCCAGTGGTATGTTCAAAAGGGCACTGGCTTCTGCACTTCATCTTCAGTGATGACAAGTGACTGCAGTTTTTACTGCACTTTCTACAGAACCTGTAGCCAAGAACTAAATTACACTCAGAGATGTGAGTGGTTAACTATTTATTAACATTGTCCTCCACAGTAAAATTCTGTTCAACATGACAGTGACAAAAGTTTCATAAATAATAACCCATAAAATTATCTTTCAGAAGATTTTAAAAAACTTGTTTTCCTAACAAACGCTGTGACTGTTTTGTGACCAAGTAATGATGGAAGAGTTGCTCTTATGTTAGTGTATAAAATTACTGTCAACTAAATAGCAGAATGAGGAACTTAGTTACTTCTGCTGGCAGTCCTTTTCACTAGATTCAGTCGAAGTTGTTGAAGCTGTAATGAGAGAAATTATTGATGTCATTTTGCTTGCTTTTCGTAGTTTCTTCTTCAAAACTTTCCATACTTGAATCTCATATGCTTCCAGAATAAATGTCACAAAGATAATAAAACCTATTAGTACAGCCGTAATTGAACTGATAAGATACTGTCCTGGGAAAGCCAATGGAGCATCATCAACATAAATCTGCAACAGAAAACACAACAATTTCAAAACCTGTTCTTTTTAAAAGCTTGAATCCTAATTTATGATTACCAAGTACTACTGGCAGAATATTTGAAATTGTCAGAAGTACTTGGGGGATGTAATAGTAGTATGGTATAAGAGCTTGTCTACTCTGGAAACACCAAAGTAGCACAGTTGTCCATCAGCTGGATTTGGGTATGAAACACCATGATTCAAATTTCTGCTTCTGTCCTGAAGTTCACTGAGTAGTCTTGGGCAAAGCATCTCTCAGGCTTTCTTACTTACCAAGTGGTTGGGATGTTAAAATGCTATTCTTAGCTAGTTATGGGAGAAGCAGAATTCAAATACAGCTAATGAGCAGGGGCCCACCAAAAAAACAATACAGAAAACAGGATTGCACTTAGATAAGGAATTAGATAAACATATGGAACAGAGGTCCATCAGTGGCTATTAGCCACAAGATATAGATAGGAACCAAATGAGAAGGGAGCATTCACTGGAGAAGACCCTGATGCTGGGAAAGATTGAAGGTCAAAGAAGAAGGGGACGGCAAAGGATGAGATGGTTAGACAGTGTCATCGATGCAACGAACATGAAATTGAGCAAACTTCAGCGGACAGCGGAAGGCAGGAGGGCCTGGCGTAATCTGGTCCATGGTGTCGCGAAGAGTCGGACTCGACTGTGCGACTGAACAACAAATAGATAGGAACTCTCAGTCTGGGGCAAGTGATGCTCTGTATTCTTGGTGCTGGGGGGGGGCAACAGTGGGAGGGCTTCTAGTGTCCTGGTCCCACTAGTGGGCCTCCTGATGGCACCTGGTATTTTTGGCCACTGTGTGACAGAGTGTTGGACTCGATGGGCCTGATCCAACATTGGCTTCTCTTATGTTCTTATGTACCCATTACTGTTGTTTGTTGAGTGGTCTTCTATGCAGGCACACATGGGGACTGTGCAGGCACAGGCCAGTTGAGGAGATGAAGAATCCAACGTTTTCTAGAAGAGTCTAAGCCCTAGGAACGCTCACCCCTCCATCTCATGTCAGTGTTCTCCCACCCAAACTGGCATGTCATAGAAGTAGGGAATGCATCCTGCCCTTAGTCCTCCCTTTGCTACCATGGAGAAGAAAGGCCCTCAGAACGAGCAGCCCACAACAGGGAAAGGAGGGAGGGATGTGTGCCTACATAGAAGACCACTCAATGAACAACAGTTGCAGGTAAATGCAATCCTGTTTTCATCTTCATGGCTTCTGTGCGGGCCCCACATGGGAGAACAGCAAGCTCACTTACCAAGGAGCTGGGTGTGGGCTGATGATCAGCAAAAACGTGACTGTTGCATTACTGTCCTCAGAACTGCCGCATTTCTGGAATCCACATCAACAGAGGAATGCCTCATAAATGTGGATTTACCAGGTAGCAGCCTTGCAGATGTTGTCTAAAGAGACTCTGTGAAGAAAGGCAGCTGAAGAGGCCCGTGCTCTGGTGGAGTAAGCTTTGATAGGGAAGGGACATGGCTTGTCAGCTGCCGAGTATGCCAATCTAATTGCAGCAACAACCCAGTGGGATAGTGTTAGAGAGGACACAGTCCATCCCTTGTTCAGGCCAGAGAAGCATACACACAAATTCTTTCCTAAGGTCCTTTGTACATTTTCCAAATAAAAAAGCAGAGATCTCCTAACATCTAATTCATGTAAAAATCTGTCCAGTTTGTGAAGCTGGGGAGGTGAAATTGAAAAACGAGAGGAAAAACTGAGGTGAAATTGAGAAATGACCTTACCAGGATGAAGTACAACTTTTTCAAATTTTGTGAATGGAAGGTCACATTGTAGAGCATGCAGTTCTCCCACTCTGTGTGCGCTGAGGTAACAGCTACCAAAATTCAGTCTTAAATGACAGAATACACAAGTCACATGTTGCTGTTGGTTCAAATGGTTTATACACAAGTTTGCTCATACCAAAGACAAACTTAATTGATGGACTGCAGGAGGAAGTGGCAGATATACATTGAATGGACCCTTCAAAAACTTCCTTGATTGAGGACCACAGAACACAGCGGACTCTTCCATCTCGATATGAAATGCCAAGATAGCTGCCATAAATACTTTTAGAGAACAGACCGAGACACAAACCCATATCTTTGAGAAACAACAAATACTCAGAAATGTGACCTAAACCTTCACCACAAGGCTGAGTAAGATTTACAAGTGGTCAGTTTACTGGCTGACATAGAAATCTCGGCAATTCTGCCCAACCATTGACCTAGTGGTTTATCAGCCATGCCGTGAGAGGCAGTGACCTGGTACTGTGACAGAGGAGGGGGCCTATGTAGAGCAGGTTCTCCTCCATTGGAAGTCTTATATGAACTCCCTCTGAGAGTTCCCAAAGGTTTGGAAACCATACTGTCCTGGGCCAGTATGGGGCTACAACAATGCATGTTGAATGCTCTGCTTTTAGTCTGGCCAATCACCCTGTATAGTATAGTAAAAGGTGGGAAGCATAGAAAAGCCCCCCCCTCCCCCAGCTATTGAAGCTGAAAATCATCCCCAATGCAGCCCTCGAGCAGAACAGAGGACCCTTGGAATTTTCACTGGAAGCAAACAGGTCCACTCTGGAATCATTAGGTCTTGTGCCTAATTGAGAAAATCCTTGCAACCAAGAAGATAGTTTCAGAGAACAGCAGTGTTGGTCTGCAGTAGAACTGCTAGATTCAGTTCCAGTAGCAGCTTAGATACCAACAAGATTTTCAGGGTAGGAGCTTTCAAGAGAGTCCAAGCTCCCTTCATCAAATACAAGCAGCCTGCAACTGACACACTGTATAGAATTTATTGGGGTTTTGCTAGTCTATTAAGAGATCTGTGTACCTACATCTAAAGAGAGCTCATGCCATCATTACCCTGTTTTCAGAGGTCCCAGAAGGCCATTTAAATCCAGAAATTATTGATGCTGATGGTCTCTATGACAGCAGTGGTTCCCTATGCAAGGCTACACATGAGCCCTTTGCAGAACTGGTTTATTAGTAAATTCAGGATTAAGTCTGACCTCCAGTGGTTTGGACTATCAGTCCCTGTCCTCAGATCTCTTACATGATGGGGTCAGGATCTCAACTTCTTAGAAGGCTGTGAATTTGGCATATATCCACATGATGTGGAGGTATTTTCGGATGCCTCACTAAGCCCGTTGTGGACCCTTCCATATTAAGGGCCAATGGTCAGAGAGAGAGAGTTCGTACTGCATATTAACCTTTTGGAGAGCAGAGGTCACCCACATCTGGTAGTGGGCCATTCAAAGAAACATCTCCCTTCAGGCCCTCCATATTGCAGATCAATGCAGTGTCACAGCAGACACCCTAGTCATGGGAGGGATTATCCTCTACTGGAATAATCCCTGGGTGACTACAGAGTCTGCTTGCCCCACTATTTACCCTGCTGCTTCCTACTCTGGTGCTGAGGAAAATAAAGAGGACAGGGTACTGCTGCTGCTGTTACTGGATGGGCCAGTAACTGTAGGGCCTTTGGTATTGGTAATGTTAAGAATGCGTTAGGAAATACCTTTGCTTGTATGAAGGAGCAGGTTGCAGAGTTATCCCTAAGGACTTTGTTATTAAGTTATTTTTACGTATTCTGTCTAATGTGGCATCCATTGGTGAAAAGCTCCCTTCCTTCAAAGGGTAGGTCTTCAACCTTAGCCTCAGTGTCACTGGGTATCACAGAAGACCTTAACCAGAAGTGCTGCCTTTAGCAACATACCTGATGCCATGGCATGACTACAGCTATCAGCTGCATACCTAAAAGTACTGAGCTGCTGGACTAGATGGACCATTGATCTGATCCAGCAGGGCTCTTCTTATGTTCTTTATTGGATCTCAGTTGTTTTCAAGATTTTGTGCTCCTATTTATTTATTTATTTAAAATATTTATGTCCTGCCCTGTCTCGTTAAACTCAGGGTGGCTAACAATGCAACAAAGACACAAAACAACACTCCATTAGCTAAACTTAGTCAGTGCGAATTAAAAATGCTGCCAAATGGTGTACTGTCCACCAAATGTCACCTGAAATAAAACTGTTTTATGCACCTTCCTAAAATGCAGTAAGTGAAAGTGCCCTCTGCACCCACTGCAAGGGGCTTACTATAGGGAGGAGGGAAAAACAGGCCAGCTGCTTACTTGTAACTGTTGTTTTCTGAGTGGTCATCTGTGCATTCTCATTGATGGGATTTGCACCAGCGTAGAGCAATGATTCAGAAATTTCTAACGCTGGGGTTTAGGTGGCACAATCTTCCCTCAGAAATGCAACTTTAAACTGTGGGCATATGCCACAGTGAACTGCGGAAATTGACTATGTTGAGGTTAGATAGAGATATGAAAGCAGGCATTGTTGTGTCCTGAGATCAGGAGTATGAGCTGGCGAAATGCAGCCAAGCTTCGCTCTCTGAGAACAATAGGGACTAGGCTCCTGAGCTCGCCAGTAAAGAACCAATGGCAGCATTGGCGGGCAATTCAAACCCGCCAATAGGAATGTGGGGCGTCCCCCCTTACTGTATATAGTTGGCCTCCGGCCATTACTGTTTGTCTTTGTCTTGTGTGAAGTACGAATAAACGCGTCTTCTCTTATGTCGTCGTCCGAGTCATGAGGCCCGAAACCCAGTACTTTACAGGCATCTTTGAGGTTAACAGATTCTGGGTTCATAGTTGAAGGAAAGGCAGGATAGAAGTAAGGGTCGTTAACCACAACATCGTCGCCTGTATGTAGAAGCTGATGTCTTTAAGACTGGATATGGGGTGGAGACTTCCATTTTTCTTGGGGATGATGAAAATACTGAGATTAGAAACCTAGGCCTTTTGGGAGCAAGGTGCTATTGCCTCTTCTGAAAGAGGGAGTGCAGAAGATAGAAAATGGGGGTGGGAGCGGCATACAGGAACACACAGAATTAAAAGAAGAGAACAGAATGACAGATAATCTGAAGAATGTGACTGTCTGAATGACAAGCCTGGCTCTTCTGAGGAGGATCCTCAGTCAAAAGAGATGCAGCTTTTACTTCAGAAACTGAAGAAGCTGATTGAGCCATATGGGTTGAAGCTGAAAGCTGATGTCAAAGTCCCACAGTACCATGAGGACTGGAGTCTGGAATACCACCTCCAAGACCAACTCTGCCAGTTTCGTCAGGTTTAGACAGACAGTACATTAGCATTATCCCCAGCCTGTCCCTGGTGCCCTCAACACAAGGTACATGCAATCAAACTTTGCACATGTTTGAATCCCAAACTGGCAGAAGGAAGATACCAACATCCCCAGTTCAGGGCTGACTAAAGATCATGTAGACAGCTGGGGCTAATTGAGACACATTGATATTTGACGCATCCGAATCCTCCAGCCAGATCTCAGTCATATATGCCAAGTCAGCACAGATTTTATTATTTATAAACCTGGCATGATTGAAGTTAGGGGAGGGAACAGAGAAGATATACAATCTCAACAGTACGATTTTGGGTTTTCCTTTTGGGTAATTCACCAACTTTTTTTTTTTTTGCATACCAAGAAATTCCCCCAAGTACATAGAGATCTTTACTTTTTCAATGAGATGGCCTGCTTTTGCTGCTTTCGTGACTGGCATGAGTACCTCTGTTGCTATAGGGCATCATGCTGAATTTGGCCATCCCTCTAACATGGCACATATAAATCACCACTTATTGGAAAACAAAGTCATATGCGCAATACTAGGTTGCCTAGATTATGCTGCATCAGGAGAAAGAAATACGTAACTGGGGCAATAAATGTGAAACTTTTGCACATTATTGTCACTTTATGTAGTTCTCAGTATTTTTGATATAGGGACCCAAAAGTAGCAAGAGTTTTTGGAAGGATCTCCCCCCCTGCAATTTTTTGTTCCTTGGCAGTGCAAACTTCACTATCAGAAATATGATAGCTATTTAACAAATATATTGGTTGCAATAAATAGCTGAACATTCAGGAATATTTTTTATAATCCAATATTCTATTTTATTGTTTATATCTTGGTATTGTTAAATAAAGTTAATGGTTGTGTTCATTATACCTGAAATTCGTCAAATAAGCTGCAAAAGGAGACTCCAGGAATAGTTGCTACCCTGAAATGGAAAAGCTCTGATCCCTGTGGAAAAGAAAAACAGTTGTTAGTATGTAATAAAAAAGGCAAGAGTCAAGTATATAGTTGCATCCTTTTTGTGTGTAGCAAGATAGTCAAGGGTCAAGTATATAGCTGCATCCCTGTAACCACTTTGTCAAATTCCTCAGACTGCAATTACTAAAATTCATTCAAGAGCCAGTAACTAAACTGTCCTGCCTATTTTTCCTCACGAAGCTCAAGGCACTGGACACAGGGTTCCCAGAAGGGCTCTCATTCAGATACCTTCCCAAACCCCCAAAACTTCAATGTGAGGTAGAATCATCAGTCTTAAAAGGGACAATAGATTTAGTACCCAAGGAACAGTGTCACCAAGATTTCTATTCCCATTACTTTCTGTTAAAGAAGAAACTGGGGGGAAATGACCCATCTCGGCTGTAAGAGATCTGAACGAAATTGTTGTGACAAAAAAATTTCAGGATGGGTCTCATTAAAAGATACCACAGAAGTGGGTATACTGCATACTGTATTACTACATGACTGTAAACTTATCTGGCTCCTGGAAATGTATAGAAAAGTCAATCTGAAACTCAACTGAAGTAAGATGAAGTTACAACTGATAGCACAATAAAGCTCACCTCTGCAAGGCTTTCAATTGGACTCTGAAAAGGTGAGAGCAGCGTAGCAAATGCCCAAACAATCCAATATCAAATTTTTGCAGCAATTCTTAAGATTTCTTAACTTCCGGGACAAATTTCTACTACCAGTAGATATTGGAACAATGCTGATGTGGTTTCCCCACCTTAATGCAGCCTGCTAACCAGATCAAAGACTTCCTGTGCAACCTTGTGACTAGTGACTCCTCTCTAAGTCCACTGAAGCCAATAGGTCTAGACTGGAGTAACTCTACAAAGAATTGCACTCTTCCTTACTAAAACCGTATTTGTAAAAATACTACAATATGAATGAAGATGCTACTACCCATTGAAATGCCAGTGAAACTTGTTGGTGCACTCCTTTTGCAAAACAGGCTGCCTGTTGTTTGCAAGGTCTTTATCACAGACTGGGCAATTCTTTGCCCAAATTGATATAGAATGTTTTAGCAACAGTGTTTGCTGTGAAAATTTTGAGCAGTATATATGCAATCAGGAACCTATCCATACTGACAGAGAACACAAATCACTGGAAATAATTTTTAAGAAGCCATTATTGTCAACTCCAAAATACCTACAATACAGGCTGCTCAGACATACAAAACAGATGAGATAATCTACGCACTTGATATTCTTTATGTGATATAGTGGCCAATTATTGCTAATAAAGTATTAGACCCAATAAGAAATTGTGATGCACATGCAGCATTGCAATCAAGTCAGCAGAAGGAGCCACATAACACTCTTAGCCTTGGAACAATGTGTAGTGGATACAGAGTTTTGAAGGACTTTAGGTACTCAAGTTTGGCTTTCTTGTACAAAGTATGCATTTTATCTGAAACTTACATATATGCTTAGAGTGAGACCATCTGGATTGTACAGCGTTGTGTTGAGTCTCTGGGCCAAATATGTTCTCATTTTTAACAAGCTTGATGTTTTATTGGTAGCTGAAAAACAGTCAAAACAATCTCTGAGTGGTACTTCATGTTTCTTCAAAGCTTAGGATTCACTAAAAACTGAATCCTATAAAGTAGGACTGGACTAAACACAGAGATACATCTTTAAAGGATAGACTTCAGTGACATTGGAGCAGTATCACAGACATGGCATCATGAGCTAGAGCTTCACAGGCAAAAATTTCTAGATCTTGCTGATAAAGTGCAATGAAAGTGAATGAGAGTAGAAGCAAATGTTACTCTGGAATCCTGATTACTGTTAACCATAGTTAATGGTGATCAAGGTACCAGCTTAACCCTGGTTAAAGCTAGCTGTGGAAGAATTTCCTACATCCCGTTTCCTTCACCATCCTTCACCTATGTTATGCCTGCATTAGCCCTTAGAAGTTTCTGAGGATAATTGATGATGTTTGTGTGCAAAAGATTGGACAAAGCTTTTTTTAAATTATTTGTGAGGTCTACCATACCTTTCTGTATAAAAATATGTAAGGTGATGTAAAAACGATTCTAAACTTTGTCAATAAGCTTTTCCAAAAAAAACCCAAATTTCTTTGAATCTGCCCAAATGCAGTAGCACTTGTTTTCTACTTTGGATTTTAGAAACAACGCAGTAGGCAGGCACTAAAGATGGAGACATCTGTGGGTTCCACTTTCAAGTCCAAGACCTCCATTTGAGGGGGAGGGGCAGCAACAGAAACCTTCCTTTCCAGCTGCAGGGCTTGTCAGTAGTGTAAAGGCAAAGTAGGTTGTGATTACTTTTTGTCTGTGCTTCTTAACAACAATTTCCCCCCACTTTATTTAATAGAAAGGGAGCACTAGCAATACATAGAATTAACCAATCCATACAATCTAATACATATGTTACTACTTCAAAATTTTCCATTATTAAGTTAACAGAAAGTTATAAACCTCAAAAAAAAATTAAGACAACTATATTTAACGTGAACAAATCAAAATCTGTATTCGACTGGAACTCTTTAGCAATGTAGTTCGGGCTAAGAGTATAAAAGAGTGAGGAGGTTGTAATTACTTTCTGACAACCTTTTGCACCTGTTGACAGAAGTTCACTGCCCATTTTGGAAATCACGGCAGTAGGCTAGATCATGTCTACCTGTCTTCCAAACCCGCAGTTCTATGTCTGCCAATGTACAAAAAGCATTTATGGACATTCTTCCAACATATACCACTAACTCCCTTGAAACATGACAAGAGCAAGCATGTTCTAATGGTGCAGCTAAATCCTATGAATGCAATGGTGAAAAAGGAAAAATCTATGTTAGGGATTCTTAGGAAAGGGATTGCATATAAAACAGCCAGTACTATAATGTTCCTGTGGTGTGGCCTCATTTGGAATACTGCATACAGTTCTCAAAACCATATCTCAAAACAGACATTGCAGAGCTGGAAAAAGTACAGAGGAAGGTAATGATTAGGGGGTTGGAGCACCTTCCCTATGAGGAAAGGCTGAAGAATCTGGGACTTTTCAGTTTAGGAAAGAGATGACTTAGGAGGGACATGATAGAGGTCCATAAAATTATTCATGGATTGGAGAAAGTTGACAAAGAGAAATTTTTCTCCTTCTCCCAGAAGACTAGAACTCGAGTGTATCCAATGAAACTGATGGGCAGTAGCTTCAGGATGAACAAAAAGAAATACTTCTTTATTCAAAGAGTGATTAAAATGTGGAATCGGCTGCCAGAGCAATAAGCAGCCTTAAAAGGTAATTAAATAGATTAGTGGAGGATAAGTCTATAAATTAGGGATGGGCATGACCTGCATTTTTGTGGTTCAGTTTGTGGCTGCACCACAAACCAACCATATGGACATGCTCGTTCATAAACTGAACTGTTCATACATGTTAGTATGCCATTTAAACTTTAAATCCCTGCTTTCTGCTCCCTGAGAAAGCAGCGGGAGCAGAAAGCAGGAGTTTAAATGGCTCCCAGCCATTTAAACTGTCTGGTTATGCTCTACCCTTGAAGTAACTTCCAAGGGGCAGAGCAAAAACAGAGGGTTAAATATGGGGCTGAAGTGCCCCCAGGAAGACACTTCACCCCTTCCTTCCTGCTGGCCCAGCTGTCTTGGACTCCCTTGTGGAACCCAAAGGGGCTGTGCAAGGGAGCCTCAGATATTTGGCCCAGTGGGGAGGAGTCTCTCTCCGTCAGCTCAGTAGTCTGGGGCTTCCTCACTCAGCCCCTTTAAACAGACTGTGCAAGGGAGCCCCAGAAAGCTGGGCTGGTGGGGAGGAATCTGTCCTGCCAGCTCAGCTGTCGGGGGCTCTCTTGAGCAGCCCCTTTAAATGGGCTGCTTAAGGGAGCCTGAAGCTGGGTGGGCAGGGAGAAATTTACTGGGGCTCCTGCACACGGCCCCCTTAAATGGGTTGCATGAGAGAGTCCAAGACAGCTGGGCCAGCAGGGAAGAGGCTTTTGCCAGGCAATGAGGAGGGCAGTGGGACTTTTGCCTACCTCTCTCCAGCTGCATTTGTTCTTAGAGATTAGAGCAAATGAATCAGAAGTGAAGAACATCTCCGATGAAACAGTTCAAGATAGCAGCTGCGAAACCACCAGTTCAGATCTCCAAGGTGTGGGGGAGCTCCAGGAGCACTGTAAATATTCATGGGGTGGGGTTGCTCACAATGTGACAGCACCAATAAGCATCCTAAATGGACAGGAAGCTGATGGATGCAAGAAATAGGATTGCCAACCTCCAGATGGCACCTGGATCTGTGTACACCTACTTTCTGCTCTTCACCAAATGTCATGAGTCATCACAAATTGCACCAACATTCATGGAAGTTCATCATGGTTCATGAAGTTCATGAACCACAAACCAGCCAAAATTTGTGATGAACTTTAGTTCATTAGCCAGTTTGTATCCATCCCTACTTTCAATGGCTGGTAGTGATGGTGACTGAGGGAAACATTGCAGAGCTGGAAAAAGTACAGAAGAGGGTAATCAAGATGATCAGGGGGGTTGGAGAACTTTCCCTATAAGGAAAGACTGAAGACTCTGGGACTTTTCAGTTTCGAAAAGAAATGATTAAGGAAGGACAGAGGTCTATAGAATTATGCATGGGGTGGAGACACTTGACACAGAGACATTTCCCCCCATCTTCCAAAATAGTAGAACTTGAGGGCATCCAATGAAACTGATGGACAGTAGGTTCAAGACAGACAAAAGGAAATACTACTTTACACAGAGAGTGATTAAAATATGGAATTTGCTGCCAGGGGATATAGTGATGTCCACAGGAATAAACAGGATAGGTCTATCGGTGGCTACTAGGCATGGCGACTGAGGAGAACCTTTGTGTTCAGAGGCACTAAACCTCTGAACGCCAGAGCCAGAAGGCAGCATTAGGGGAAGGCCGTGACCTCTGTGCCCTGTTGTTGGCCCTCCAGAAGAACTGGTTAGCTGCTCTGTGAGACAGTGGGAAATGCTGGTCTAGATGGATCATTGGTCTGATCCAGTAGAGATCTTCTGATATTCTTATGTTCCTTGAAAGTAAAATGATTCCATTGAAATTCTTCAGGCATATTGTCAATTTAGCAGCTTCAATATTTTCCCCTTATAGAGCACTACTGTTTAATTTTAGGGGGATTTTAAAATAACTTCCTCACCATTTGATATTATAGAGCTAGCACCACAGCAGTGTATGAGTTGTATAGTAGGAGAGCACACAACAACAAAGGAAAACAAGAAAGTTTTTTGCAAGTAAAAAAAAATGGTTTCTAAAAGCAAGACTGATGAGAAGGAAGGGATTACAGGCAAAAATCCCAGGATCACAGGTCACCCTGGGGGCACATGGAGTGATTTTTCATTTGTTTTGTTTGGGCCTGGGTAGTATGGGGATGGCAGTAGTGGGGTTGTTGAAAATGTTATGCCCTGTCTAGCAACCAGCATGCCTTTTCATTTCTAGGCAATATAATACTAATAGACTGCAAAATGCCTGGGACATAGATTTTCTTCCCTCTACAGGACTAATATAGGACATCATGGCCCCTCCATGTTCACTTTCCCAAAGCTCCCTGGTTGCTATGCCAACTTGGCTACTCTTGTCCAGAGCTTTTTTTCTAGAAAAAGCTCAGCAGGAACTCATTAGCATAACAGGCCACACCCAATAGCAAAGACTCATTAGCATAATAGGCCACACCCATGACAGCTCAGCTCATTAGAATATTACGCCACATTCCCGTGTTACCAGAAGTGTGGTCATCCAGCCACACCCACTTTTTGATTCTTATTCTGTTTACCTTGTTTATTGTCAAAACCCAGGGCTTTTTTGTAGCAGGAACTCCTTTGCATGTTAGGCCACACACTCCTAATGTAGCCAGTCCTAATCAGTTTCTGCTGTTGGGTGTGGCCTATTATGCTATTGAGTTCCTGCTGGGCGTGGCCAACTTGGGAGACAGCCAGAACTCCATTCCTGTGCATTCCTGCCCCAAAATAGCCCTGCTCTTGTCTAGTGAACTACTGAGGGGCTGGTTAGAAGACCTTCTTTGCCTGGGCAGTTGTGTGTTCTCTTGTTGCTGCCCTTGTGCCTTCATCTCTGGCCTGGCAAAAGGCTGGGAACCCCCCCCCAACTGGAACCCTTGTGTGGCAGAGATCCTGGATATTTTATCAGTGTGGCCTCTGCTGAGTGAGTTACAGAAGCATGTTGGTGATCCATGCTTCTTCCTTCATTGTGCATGCAGATCTGGTAAAAGGGAACTCTGTTGCAGGAAGGGAACTGCAATTCTCATCTTTGGAACTCCCTGATATGTATTCCTTCCACAGCTCTTAGTGCTCATGCCACAGCCCACTTTAGGGTGGAGGCTGCTATATTCCCTTTGTTCCCACTCTTGTGTTTTGGGTGTAGGCAGTGGCAGCTTGATGTTAGGGGTGTGTGGTTGCATCAGCCAGCATGAAATCTTTGCCTGGCTCACTGTCTGCCTGTTACAGGGGCATGCCATGACTGATAGGTTGCTAGGGTGTCTGGTGCAATTGCTATGTCCTGCATTATGTCTTCTGTTCACTTGCATCCCCTCTACAGAGCAGGCACAAAGTACAGAGTGGTATGCTGGCAGGCACTGGTGATGGGGTATTAGGATGAGGCTGTTAGAGGTAGCCCCTGTATGATAATCCCTGCAGTCATAGCCATCCATTGAAACAAGACGTCCAACTAAGAAATGAATGCACAAAATGCTGATGATATGCAGGGGCTATAAATTGACAGGAAATGGCAGAACCTCATTTTGTCCTCCTTATCCAAATCATTAAGTCTTCTCCTTCCCCTACCTGAAATCTCCCAGTTTGTTCTGTTGTTGACTTCTGTTATTGTGACAAAATAAGGAGATGACAAATTTACAGATCCATCCTCATTCTCAATAGTAAAACTGAGGGGAAGTTTTGAGATTGGATACTTCATCCGGATTGCCTGAAGAGAAGTTACATACAAATGGTCGATATAAAAAGAGAGTACAGTGCAGGCATACTATTCAAAATGCAGGGATTTCAATGGGACTCTTTCAGTGTCAGTCATGGAATAATGTAGGCTAGTACCACTAAACTGGTTTCTCATCTGGTCTGATGCAACACGTGTGCAGCTGCACAATTCTTAGCAATCAATCAAGGGTATAATTTGTCCCAAGGCTGTGCTATCCATTAGACTGACAGGAAACATGCCCATGTACCACATGAAGTGGACTTCTGTGTGTCTGTCCACTGCCTTCAGTCTCACATCTGGCTGGATCTGAGCTGCTGGAAACCAGCATATCAGGGCTGTAGCCAGGAATTTTTTTTTTTTTTGGGGGGGTGCTGGGGGAGGGAGAGGAATGGCTCCTTACCATGGCTTCAGGCTGGCATGGTGGTGGCACGGCATAGCTTAAGCCCTCCCTCCCCTCCACTGCACCTGCACAGCAACGTAGGAGGATCTCATTGCTAGTGTCATGTGACTTGGACCACATGACAGTCTCATGATGCCAGCAGCGAGATCCTCCCATGCTGCCTGGTGCAGGCATAGTGGAGGGAAGGGAGAGCTTAAGACATGCCACACTGCTGCTGTGCTGGCCTCAAGCAATTTTCTAACCCTCCTTCCTTCCACTGAGCCAGCTCTTCCTGCTGCTTCCGGGGTAAGGGGTGAGTGGAAGGATGGAGGGTTACAGAAACTGCTTTGGGTCAGCACCATGGTGTAGCTTACAGAAAAATGGCACTGAAAGGGAAAATTGGGGTAGATTGGGTGGGGTGCCACAAATTTGATAGGGGGTGCTGCCCCCAGTGCCGCCCACTGGCTATGGTCCTGCAGCATGTCCTATACTTCCCCCACTTCTCTAAGCAATGAAAAATCCTAGGGCCACCTCCGTAAGCGCTGAGAAAAGGCATAGTCATTGCTGCACATTTCACTTCCTTGGATTCATGAACATTGAAACATACTGAGTTCCGATGTGTGGAGTAATCAGCTCATAGTTTATTAGAGAGTTAGGCTAAATTAAGGACAACTGTAGCAGGAGCGGAGCCCTGCTTAAATGCGTGCAAAACACCACACCCAACACACATACACACTCCCCGTGATAGGCTATTTACATAAGAACTGCTGTTCTGTAGGTTCCTTCCAGGATCCTGGCTATCTGTGTTTAGTAACCCCAAGCTAGGTCCTTCACCGAGTCCTGTTCAGGCTCAGGACATAACAAATGCATTTCAATATTAATATCAAAAAGAACACAGGAGAAGTAAACAGACATTTCTTCAGCAGGCAGCAGATCCCCAGACCGCAATCTATACAATCACCACAAGGTGACATCCCTGCTCTACCAAGAAAGTCTCCCAATTCAAGCTGCAGACCACTTTTGCTGTTTTTCTGCACCCTCCCCACTCTGCCTTGTCCAAACTCTGATGGGTATCTCAATCCAAGCACTTTAGATCTCCCCAACTATTAGGAGACCATCTGTTATTAGTTCCCTTTGATAAAAGATCAGCTAACTGCAATATTGGCCAGCTAAAAGTTGTAACACATAATCCTGTTGCTAGATAACTTCAGGGTATCCAATTAAGAGGGCTTTGATGCTTGAAAGCTTATACACCCAGAATCTTGTTGGTCTCTTAAGGTGCTAACAGACTTGAATCTAACTGTTCCACTGTGGACCAACACGGTTACCCTCTGAATCATCATCATCATCAGCAGCAGCAGCAGCAGCAGCAGCACTTTATTACAGTTTGTAACCAGCACAAAACAGTCCAGATATATCAAAAAACTGGATATCAAAATATAACTATAATAATATGAAATTTAGATACTAATGTAGACACAGAACAAAACTGAAGCATTTACAAATAATTAGAATGAAATATCATACAATCTATTTCTATATCAGACCTTTACATACTGTTCATGAATTCTGTAGGCTGCTGCTCTGGGTTAGAATCTGATAGAAGCATATTGCTTATTGCAGCATATAGGCTGAATAAATCTAGCTCTTATTTGATTGTAATACCCACAACTAAGCAGGACATGTGTGATCATATTCACTTCTCCAGTACCGCACAGGCAGACAAGCTCAGCCATCGGTGCCTTTCTGTAGCGGCCCACAACCACTTCTGAGGGAAAAATATTACAACGGGCCATAGAAAAGGCCCTTCAATGAGATGGAATATCCAAATTTGACAAGTATGAAGCTGGGGAGATAATATATTTTGTTCGAGGTGAGGCTAAAAAATTTGAAACTCTCTTTAGCTGTCTACACCAGGGCAAAAAGAGAGGCAGAAGTGCATTGTGACAGAGAAGAGGGAGGATGGCTGAGAACAGAGGGAAAAAGCATTGTGGATGTACTGGAGGAGTGCAGATGATGAGCAGCCATCTATGTATGTGAGACTGTGAAGTTCTTAGCCCGGTCCAGGACATCCTACTGGGCATAATTCCATTACAAAAACATTTCTAACACTGTGGCAAGTGGTTCTTACCTTTTCCTTGCAGTCTGAAAAGGCAACAAGAAATGTCAGCTTCATATTATTTGTACAATCACATTCAGATCGCTTTTTTTTGTTAGCACATTGTTTGTAAGTTCCCGAAGACTGTGAGGGAAAATATGTAAATGAAATTAATCTCAGTTGCTATTATTCCAACATTTTGAACACTAAAAATAATGCAGCTATCAATTTAACTTGAACAGTGTGGTCTAGCTAACAGATGTTACCATTTTACCATTGAGAGACTTAGGGGTGGGGTGAAGTGGCAGAGTCCTGTGCATCCAAATTTGATAGAAAGCAGTTTTAGATAATAGATCTACAGAAGTCGAAAGGGTGAGGACAGGGTAGAATATGGAACCACTTTGGCTTTACATCGAGGAGAAAGCATAACAGAAGTGCTCTTTGGAATGAGAAACAAAAGAAACTGATGAGGTGGCATTTCTGAGTGCATCACAAAATAGGAGGAGGTTTCCTCTTTTTTAATGAATTTCTGCCTATTCCCTGGCTCCTTCACACTGTGGAATTGGATGGTCTCTAGCTATTTGAAGAAACTTTCCCCATGGGAACCAGTTAATGAAGTATGATTTTCATCTGAGCTCTTTATCTTCAGGTGTTGCACAACATATATGGAAGGTACTCCTTAAGAAAGGTCCATTTGGCACTTTCACAATTAACATTTAGGTACCAAGGAAAGGGAGCTGCGGTGGCTCAAGTGGTTAAGACGCTGAACTGCAGGCTGTGGAAGGTCAGTAGTTCAGCAGTTCGAGACCTGGGTGCCGCATGATGGGGTGAGCTCCTGTCTCTAGTTCCAGCTCCTGCCAACCTAGCAGTTCGAAAGCAAGAAATTGCAAGTAGATAAATAGGTACCACTTCGGTGGGAAGGTAACAGCGTTTCGTGCACCTTGGTGTTTAGTCATGCCGGCCACATGACCACGGAAATGTCTTCGGACAGCGCTGGCTCTTCAGGCTTTGAAACGGAGATGAGCACCGCAACCCTAGAGTCGGATTCGACTGGCTTTCGAGCAAGGGAACCTTTACCTTTACCTTACCAAGGAAAGACCTAGTTATGTTCTGCTGCACTGGGTACACTAGGAAGTTATTGCTTTTAAAGTTCTTGTGACTGGACCTGTGTCACAATGTATGCAGGGTATAGGTAAAATGACACCAGTGCAACATCACAGAATATGATGTACTTGTATTGCAATAGTATCACCATGATGCTGCATGCAATTACATCCAACACAAATGTGTGTGTTTTTAAAGATAACTAAACTGATTCACTTTTGTTGCAGACTTCCTACACCATAGGGGTATCATACATATGGATGGGGAACTGGGAATGGTGTGAACACAAGTGGCAGCGGAGGACTCTGATCTGAGGTTGAGAACAGCGGTTCTTTCACCTGTGTTATCTTCCTGGCTTTTCAAGTTGCCTTATGCACGTGTAAAATAGAGAGCTGAATTGCCAGCTATGTAGCCATTTAGTGTCTCCCCCCCACATTTCCTGCAGATGCCTTTTCAAAAAACTCTTCAAAGCAGTGTTCCTCCTTTACCTTATTTTTTAAAAAGTTGTGAAGTTGCTCTGGGGGTCAGAAGGAGGATACAGGATACAGGCACTCCCTGTAGATGCTCTGTCCAGCCAACTTTTCTGTGTTCAAACTGAATCAGGTTGAAGCTGTGTCCCAGACGCCAAGTGCCTCAGACAGTGGTTCTGATGCAGAGGAGACCTCTAAAGAAGTGCTAGTTTTCCAAGGTACAACTTTTTTTTGGTATTTTTCATATGTACATGTATGTGTGTGTGTGCATGCATGTGAGTGTGTGTGCACCTGGAAATCATGGTAACCTCTGGTGACTGACCCCTACTGGTGCCTGGAGGAGATTCAGAAAGGTGGCTGAATAAAGCTGGCCCCACCTCCCAACTGCTGGTATTCCAAGATGGTCTCCCATCCAAGTACTTGCCAGAGTCAACCCTGCTTAGCTTCTGAGATCTGATGAGGCCGAGCTTGTCTGGGCTAAATAACCACAATCAGCGTAAGTTACTTTGGTGAGATGATCTGTGCTTACTCCATCCCCACCATCCTTCCTAGCTCTTTTCATTTTCTGTCTCAGGTTCCTTCTTCTTCTCTTGTGATAACTCAAATGGGCTGCTGTCCAACATTCTGGCTGATCTAAAGGTATTGTTGCAGACAGCTTTTCTGTAGCTAGTGGAAGTAAAACAATGACAACAACACTTTTTTCCTGGTTTGGGCGGTTGCCTGTACCTTCCCCAAAACCTTACCTGAAGGCAGACACTCTCTTTGGTTATCCTATGACTCTTTGATGATTTTAAATTGCATGACTGAAGCTGCTTGAACTGACCCCCCCCCCCCGCAGATTTAGTTACATCTTCAGAGAGATTGCTAATTGCCTTGTTTTTTAAAAATGCAGAAAATTCTAATCACACACCTTTTGGGTTTAATCTTGTTTGCCCTTCAGTAAGGCTGCTTTACTTCAATCAAGCTCTTGTTGACAAATCAGTGATCACCCATTGCTGCTGGAAATTTTCACCAGGAGCTATCCCTAGTCCTGCCCAGCCATAGATCTTTAAACATGGACCACTGCTACCTTCTGCTTGGACCTGTAGGCCAGATCAGTCTTCTTTAAGCATTGTTGTCTGTCTCATGAGGCAGAAGCTTTGCTCAAGCAACTTAAAACACAATTTTTTTCAGTGCTCACGTTAAAAAAACCCCTAACTCTGTACTGAATGCTTTAAGGGCGTTCTCAAATGGCTCCCACTGCTCTTAAGATGTTATGCCTATCTTTACTCTGATGGACTAGTTGAGTAATTACTCAGAAACATGACCTGATCCTGATCTACTATACTATAAACTGCTTGAAAAAAATGATCAGTTTTCTCCCATTACTATCTAAAATTTAGTATCTGAAGTCAGCATTGTTACCAGTGATTAACCAAGGAGTCTGTAGTAGGTGCAGGCAGGATGCCTGGGGCAAATCTCATGGATGGAGAATGTATACAGGTCTGGGGGTTGTACAGAAACTTTTTCTGGTGGTGAAACACAAACCCTTCTCAATATTCAACATCCTTTGTGATTATATAGAATTTTTGTTTAAATTAATCAAAAAATTGACAGGCAAGGTGTAGAAAATGAACAGCAATTTTAAAATATATGTTATCAAGGGTTCTGCAGGTGTAGCTACCAAGACTTACTTTTGATCCCTGAAAATAATCTCTCATTCTAGGCTTTGCAGGGTCAGCATTGTAAAAGTTTTCTGTGAGTGGAACAGCAATTCCCAGTCTAGATGGTGGCCTGTAGTTCACCTGTTTGGGAAGACAACAGATAGAAATTCAGTACCATCTCATCTTTTGCTCATCACTAGTCCTGTTGATTTCAGAGATACTTTAAATACATCTGAACATGTGTCATAGATGTAAAAAATTGTATATAACATTCTAGTGATTGAACAGATTTTACATATTGCATGACTGGAATGGTACAATGGAGATTCTAGATTTCAACTAGTAGTCTACTATTCTGCCTTTTAAATTTATTAGATTATCAATAACATAACACACAATACATAACACAACACCTATAATACAATGTTTTATACTCTCAGCTACAGGAAGAAAAAGGAAGGCATTATAACAACTCATAAAACACATAAGGAAACACTTTCTCTCTTACCCTATTAATCCAAAATATTATAAACAGTGTCCATTGCTCAATAACTTTAAATGAAAATTGATTTTTTAAATCTGAGCTCTTTGATGACATGTTAATTAAGCAAATGGCAGCATTCCACAAATAGAATAAATTTGTTTTAACTCCCTGGAGCCTGCACTGCCAGAGCTAAACTAACAGCCCAAGACTCCTGAAAAGCAGCTTCTGGTATTGCTAAATGAATCACATAGAGTCCCTCTAACAGTGCTGCTTTTCTGCAACATCCACAACTGTAGTGTGAGATACGTTGTTCTAACAGGCTTCAATTAAATATGTGTTAAGTTTTAAACATCTTTCAGGCCAAAAGCTGTGGGGCTTGCAAAAGCAAAAGCTGAAAATACATGTACAGTGTAAATAATGGAACACGCGGACTGTTTGCTTTTGACTTCCTGTCAAAGGGGCAGAGAAGGAAACTTCACAATAAGCAAAACACAACACCAATCGTTTAAGAAATGTGGCTTCAGGAGTAATTTCCATGTTATCTCATTTAACCATATAATCTGTGCAATTTATAAGCACCTGATTTGTCCATCTGTGGACAACCACTGAATGAATGAGAGAATGAATGAATGAATGTGTAAGTGTTGGCCAGGAAAAGACCAAAAACCATAGAAGTAAGGAGACTACCAGCAGGAAGATCCCCAGATGATCTCTACCCCAGTGACTGAAAAGAGCCATCATCAGCTCCCTACCAGAGAAAAAGGCCATGAATAAAAGTGCATGCCAGCGAAGTTCTGGTACACCCGTGGGTCAAGATCACTCTGTAAAATTACAGGACCTGAACTGGTGGGTTCCAAAATGACCATGCATGGCAAGACCCCCTGATGGACTGGAGAAAGAAGAATAGACTGTAAAAGCTAAGAACAAATAAGGTGGAACAAGGACCTGCAGAGCAGCAATCCTCCCTTTAAGCTCTCTGTTGACTAATCCGCACCAAAGCCAGTTTATCTAGAGGTGTCACTTAAAAATCTCTCCTGATGATTCAGCATCAAAATGCCTGGCCATATTTTGTGCGTATGTGTGAAATGCGGGCAAGTATGTGGGTGCAAGTTGTGAGAGCATGCTTAATGTTAGGGCATATTCTGTAGTCAGTAAAGCTGCTACTGTATTTTTGAAGCACACCAGAGTCCCATCTCTTTCCTGGTACCCAGTGCAGATTGGTGAGCAGATGGGCAGAGCCTGATCACCTCTCCCCTGTCGCCCAGCTGTCCTTAGAATTTACTTCTGTCAGCAGGCCTTCTCCTGCCACTGCGACACAAGTGTTGTCTTGTGTCTGTGACATAGTAGCATCAAGTGAATGTTCAGCTTCATTTTCAAACAAGGTTAACGGTCATGAGGAAAAGGGCCTTTTCAGTGATAACTCTAAATAATCGAACTTCCTCTCTCTACTTTAGGACACAGGTTTAAATGTTCCTGTTCAGTAGGGTTTTTGAGGGCTCAGGACTTTAAACTGCTGTGCTTCATTTACAAAAGCTTGTAACATTTATGAATGATGTGTTGCTCTTATTTTTGAATAGGTTTAGTTATCTTATGTTCTAGGTTTTTTGTGATATTATGGATATTATGGACATAGGTATCCCCTATGAGTGTCTTTAAAGGCAGCAGAGCAGTATATAACTATGCTAATTTAAAAAGAGCCAAACAGAAGCCAAGAGGTTCACTGATGCCCCCAGCACCATTCTTTCTCTTGGGCCACATTAAAGTTAGGCTCATCCTGCAGTCCTTGTGAACATCTCTTTGGAACCATCTATCCTGTAGCCTTGCAACACACTAGGACATGCCTTGCCCTGTCCCATCCCAAAATCTTAGAGAAGACCAGGAAAGAGATTTAAATAAAACAACTGAAAAAGCAGACAGGTAGGGCTTTTGGATATTTACCGGTAAAACCTTTAAAAGTTTTGAGGCATTGGGCAGATGTGATAGCCAGTCTGAAGCAGGGAGTTGAACAGGCAGAGTATAGTGCATTACTTTAAGATATGAGCAGGAGTTCTTCAGTGTTAATATAAGGGTCGTGACATCGCAAACAAGGGATGCTTGTGTGACAATCACGGAAATTGATGTTTTACCCTAGGGATGTTTATTTGGAAAAAACAAACAGAAAAATAATATTTCTCCAACATAATACAACATTATTTATTTATTCAGTTCATTCATCTGTACCCTGCCTTTCTCCCCAGTGGGACCCAAAATGGCTGATATCGTTCTCCTCACCTCCATTTTATCCTCACAACAACCTGTGGGGAAGATTAAGCTGAAGAGAGTGTGACTAGCCCAAGGTTACCCAATGAGCTTCCATGGCATGAGTGGGCATTCAAAACTGGAACAATTGATTTCCTTCCATAAGATCATTCCATGAACATGTGACAGTTAAAATAATGCCTTTTTTGAACTGCCTGCAGAGTATGTTTTGGGAAAGGTTCCAGGTGTTGTCTTTAAATGGAATGATTCAGGAATTCTCATTTGATAAATGCCTCTCCCATTGGGATATTTTAATAGTTATTAATCCAATAAACAGAAATAAAAATACACTATGTCAATAGTCCCAATCCAGTTAAAATTAGTTGCAATTCATTTCTACTGGGGACAACACGACAAGTTAGTTGTGACTAATTTAACACCCCATTGCTTTCAAGAGATTTTACACTACAATGCCAACTCAATTAGAGTTAATCTCAAATAGCACACTATGGACAGTATAGATTTACTGGGGAGAACAGTCTGGTATGACTTGGGGTGCAGTTAAGCCCATGTGTGTTTTAGAGACATCCTGAACAATGCTGTTAGTGTGTTACCTGCTCAAAAAATCTGCTTTGAACATGTAGTTCTATTGTATAACTATCAGTGTCATCCCAGTAGTCTTCGGTGTCTACATTCAGTAGATTGGGCTTTCCCACTATTATCTCCATTAGGGGCATCTGAAATACTGGATAAGCTGTAGAGGGGGGGAGGGGAACACCAAAGGTAATACTAAAAAATCCCTTCTGTAGGAAACCCAAGAAGAAGAAGACAAAGAAGACAAAGAAGACAACGTTTCAAGATCGCTCTCTGAGATTCCAGTTAGAACAACAGTTCTTGGATGTTTTGATACACAAACAGATTGTAACTATCTGACACCCTTCTACGTCACTTCATCTGGGATGTGCTTCTCCCATTACAAGATTTCCCACTGCTTGTCATAAAACAAGTTATAGGTCTTGTCCCCTTCCCCAGTTACAAATGACCAGACCCCCCCAAAAAAAGAGACCAAAACCAATACACACACTCCCATGCATGCTTGCCAAAAGGTTAGTCATAAGAACATTAAGAAGAGCCTGCTGTATGAGACTAGTGGTCCATATAGTCCAGCATCCTGTTTCACATAGTGACTAACAAGTTGCCCTGGAGGATAAAAAAGGCTTAAATACTGAGGCCATCCCCTGCTGCTATCTCCCAGCACTGGTAATTCAGAGGTTTGCTGTTTCTATATATGGAAGCTTCCTTCAATCATCATGCCCAGCAGCCACTGAGAGACTTCTCCTCCATGAATCAGTCACCCCCCCCTTTAAAGCTATCTATGCTCATGGCCATCACTTCCTTCCCTGTTGGCCGTCCAGAGGAGCTGGTTGGCCACTGTGTGAGACAGGATGCCAGACTAGATAGACCATTGGTCTGATCCAGCAGGGCTCTTCTGATATTCTTAAGTATTTTCTTTTGTCTATTTCCCAACAATTTCATTGGGTTCCTTACAGTTCTAGTATTATGGGAGAGGAAGAAAAAGCTCCTTCTTTCCATTTTCTCCACACCATGCATAGTTTTACAAACCTCTGTTATATCTACCTGTCCTTTTGCTAGACTGAGAACTCCTAGACCTCCAGCCTTTCTTCACAGGGAAGGTGCTCCCACCCCCTAATCATCACAATTGCCCTTCTTTGTACTTCTTCCAGTTCTGCAGTGTCCTTTCTGAGATGCAGTGACCAGAACTACACACAGTATTCCAAATAAGGCTGTACCATACTTTATACAAGGGCATTTCAATATTGTCCATTATATTTTCAATCCCTCTCCTAATGATTCCTAGCATGGAGTTTGCCTTTCTTCACCATTGTTGCACACTGCATCAATATTTTCATTGAGCTTTCAGCAATCTCTCTAGGCTCACTCTCACCAGACAACTAGTGGCAGTTTTCAGTTGGCCCAACCTAATCTCTCACTCTGGCAGGCAAACTATGATCCCTTAAAACAGTTAAAAAGTTATATTTGAATGAAGCATACTAAACTCAGACACCAGCACCTCCAATATAACTCCCCAACAAACCCTCTAATAAGTCCAAGCCCCCACCTCTACTGCTATATAAACATTATTCTCCTTGTCCAAAGAATTATCTGTGCCTGATTTCATAGAGATAGGTAAGGGGATCCAATATATAAGAATTCATAAGAACATAAGAACATAATTCCAACATGGCCAACAGGAAGAGGAAGCCTCTAGAGCACAAGCATCAGAGTTGCCTCCCTAAGGTACTGAACCAGCAATGTTTGATGGCAATACTACAGGAAAAAAACACCATCCACACAACTCTTTTCTGTTTAAAGATCTGTTTGCTTTCAGTGATTGGAAACTATGAAGAAATGCAGTTTTGGGGTAGAAATCTGACTTCAGTAAAATCTTTACCAGGAGGTTTTTAAAGTTTTTCTCTCACCTGACCTGGTCAGTGGGAGGGGAAAAGAAGATGATAAAACTCCTAAGAGGAGGGTCTCTTTTGTGTTGAGTCCATCAGAGCAGTCAGAACTCTTAACTGAGGTCTGGAAGAGGCAGCCATCGCTATGTACTGGCCTGGACAGCTGAAGGAAGCTGCAAGGTAATGGTGATTCTGTAGAGACCTATAACATTCTAAGCCAAGGAGCCTGTCCTATATTTAACAACAAATAGGACATGTATAGAGAGAGGGACAGAGGAACTGCATTTTACCTATTTCTTTTGAATCCCTTGCTCAGTCTGATGCTGTGCTAAAAGTAAATTGGTGAACATTTTCTTTTTGATAAATACTTTATAACTTTTGATGCTGGTACTGGTTCTCTGTACCACATAGACTTCCACCGTCTTGGACATGCTATTTTAAAAGGAGTGCCGGGGGAAGGTAGTCAATTGGCAAGTGGCTATTTCTCCAGGGTGCACAAGGCAGTAAACTGTCCCTGTGGTGACCAGGCGCTGGGCAGCAGGAGATATAGAGACAAGGCCTCAGAAACTGGAAGGGAAACTGGGAGTCCTGACCCTCCCAGTGTGCAATTCCTACAGAGGTCAGATGGTAGTGGTGTGTTACCAGAGAGAGAGAAAAGCCTCTTCAGGTGTTGGGAAAACTTTGGAGGGCAGGGTGGAACAAGGCCTGCAGGCCGGAGCAGGACTGTTTCACCATAGAAACCTTCTGTGTCAATTTCTTCCTATTTATTTCCTGATCTCTCTCAGCTCCCACCCCCTATGATCAGGGGTGCAATGGGAGCACAAAAGTGCAGCTTTCCATTAACTGGAGTTCCTGGTGGAGAGAGGTTATTGCTTAAAAGTAAAGTGAACTCTCTGCCCAGAGTCTGAGATGTAAAATACCTTTAAAGCTTACAAGAACACTGTATGTCTGCTGATAATAACAACATTTATATCCTAGGTGTGTTTTTAATGGTATATTAAATTATATCGACTACAATTAGTCATGTTGGCAAAATAGAACTTCCATGTCTGGAGGCGACTTACCTCTGAAAACCAGTTATGGGGAGTGGGAGAGCCGCAAAGGAGAGATGTTGCCTTTGTGCACTTCCTTAAATGGGATGCTGGACCAGACGGATTCTTAGTCTAATCCAGCAGAGCTCTTGACATACAATATCTGCTGCAAACAACCTTATAATATTGTCAGTGTTATTATCCCTATATTGCAAGATTGGATGACCTACAGCCCTCTAGCAATTTTTTTGGACAGAATGAGTTTTTGACAGAAATAACTGATGGCTTTTTGACCAGCCCATTAGTTACTGTAGTGAAGCAGCACATAGCCTGTCTCAGCTTTGTGAAGAAGACAGATTTGAATGGTATTTGGGTATCAATTCAGCGCTTAATTTCTGCAGTAATGTACTTCCCAGAGGCATCCAATTGGGACTCTATATGGGACATACTCTAATCCTGGCCTCAGTACCCTATCCAAGGAACTATGTGTAAGGGAAGAAATCTGAAGTCTATTCTTTGCCATACTCTTACTGGGAGTGTGACTATGGGGTAGCCTGGACATTACAGCACACAAAGGGTAGATTTTGTTTGATTGTCTTTCAATTATATTTAGAAAGAAGCTGCACTTTCAAATGACCCAACCATCTGTCTTTTCTCATATGTTATATAGGCTGTTTTGAGAGCAAAAAAAAAATCAGTATAAGCAAATTAAAGATCTCAGATGCCTTACCTACATTAACTGGTGATACTCTGAACGAAAAATGTAGTTTTGACCCAAGATCCAAGTATTTAATGGCATGGACTGGTAGATCATCAAGTTGCTGTATTGTGTATCTACATCTGTCAACAACAACCCTCCATTTTCTTCCATTTGTAGTGCCGAAGTCATACAGGAACCACTGTCTGCTTTGAAATTCAATATTTACAGGTACTCGGTGAGGCATGGTAGCATCAGCTAAAGCAGTCAGATTATCCGTAACAGAAATAATGAGGAAACTGCTGAATCCTGGAATCACAACAGTTTTCTCAACGTCGGATGCTTGAAATATGTAAGTATCTACAAAACAACAAAGTTCATATTTTAACATATAAAAACTGAGATTGATATTAATATGTATTTTTCCTATTTCCAAAACATAAATTGTCTGAGGCCATATCGTTTGTGGGCAACAGATAAGACAGAATTTTCAGATACTCTAGATCTGAGGACTTGCTTGTTGCAGAGGTGGGGTTGGACCACCCCTTTGGAGTCACTTCCTTGTTTTGGCCATTTTAGTTTGCCATTAGCAGCCAAAGTAAAATCAATGAGAGCCTGCTGCTGGGGCATGCAGAATTCACAGTTGTATCAATAAGTGCCTGTTGACTGGACTGAGCCAAGCCTGACTGGGCTTGGAGTACACAGAGATCATCAGGACTGTGGAGGGGAATAAGTTTGTTATGGACCTTGTGGTTCATGGACCAGAGCTGAAAAGAACTCCATCAAGTGCTGGATGCTGGTGGAAAAGGTGTTTGGGCATCAGAAGCAGTGCTCAAGAGCCACTTAAGTGCCTCTTAAATAGTTTTGGATGTGCTCATTGTGTACTATAGCCAGTATATTTGTGAGTAAGAAGTGTCTTGCATCTTGAAGATCACCCTGAATCTCTCTTGCATTCTGATCTGCAAATCAGTGAGGACCCTCTGGACATGCAGGTTCTGAGGCAGCCAAAGCTGTCTGCAAAGCCATTAGCCAGTGCATCTGGGACCATTTATCCCTGTATCTCTAGAGGCCCTTGAAAGGTCACACTTGCCTTAAAAACGCCCTACCCCAGCGTTCACAGCTGTTACTGCTTGTTACTTACTTTCTCTGTTCAGTAATTCAGAAGAATCATGCAATTCATCTGTCTGTTTACTGGGTAAGTGGAAACAGATGAGAGTGAACAGGCTGCTGCAGGGACTTTGTTGGGGTTTGGGACTTCGTGGAGACAGAACTTGCCTGGTCATATGAATAAAGGGGGGATATAGCAGTGAGAGGAACCTTTGGAAGATATTTAGTGGAATTGGGGGGTGGGTTGCACTGAATACAGAGGCTGGAAGCTTTCCCCTCCTTTTTTTGTGTAGGGAAAGAATTAATGCGAAAACCTTCTCTAACCTCCAAAAAGAGGTGTGTGACTTGGCAGCTTCTTGGTATTTCAAGAGTGGGCATATATTCAAAGAACAGCTTTCGTGCCCTTGTATACCTACAGCTAGTGCTAAGTGAGCTGACAGGACTGTGAGGCCCATTCCTTCAGCTGGATGCTGCAAAGTAGACTGCAATACCAATTGGTTCTTTGGTGGAAAGGCAGGGGAAAGAATGGCCCTGTAACCAGGACCTGGTGAGACAAGCCAGAATTCAGTGATAGTTTGTGAGACCAATCCTTGATTTCACCAACTAACCATAGTTAAAATAAACCTTGGCTTTGTGTGCCATCTGAACAGACCCCACAAATAAAGGTGACCACTTTTTATATATACCTTTGCAGGCCTGGTTGGACAAGGATTGCTTAAGGAGGAGGAGGAGACTAGATTTATACCCCACACTTCAGTTGGAGTCTCAGAGCGGCTTACAAGTTCCTTTCCCTTCCCCTCCCCACAACAGACACCCTGTGAGGTAGGTGGGGCTGAGAGAGCTCTTTCAAGAAATGCCCTTTCAAGGATAGCTCTTGTCAGAACTGTGGCTTGCCCAAGGTCATCCAGCAGCTGCAAGTGGAGGAGTGGGGAATCAAACCTAGGTCTTCCAGATTAGAGTCTGCACTTAACCACCACACCAAACTGGCTCTCTTAACCCAAGGATTACCCAACCTTTTTGATCCTGTGGATAATTTTGGAATGCTGACACAAGGTATTGAGTGCAACCACAAAATGGCTGCCACAAGAGACACAAAATAAGAGAGTGAAGTTATGAATAACCCTAAGAGTAGCTCTTCAACATTTCAGGCAAGGGCTTAACAGGATGCCTTTTAAAATGGACATATTTTTTTTAAAAAAATATTTTCTGGCATACAAACAGCTTTCCTTCAGTTGTGCAGTGAAGATCCTTGTGCTGTGGTGGCAACTTCTGTAAATGCAACTTTTTAAAAGCCTCCACAGTCAGTTGGATCCCCAGTGGTTACTCAGGCCCTGCTGGGCAAAAGCCCTCTGGCCTTGCCCATTTTCTAACACTTCGCAGGCACCAGGCAAAGTGTTGGTGGGTGTCATGGTGCCCCTGGGTACCATTGTTGGGGCCTCCTGGCTTAATACTTCTGAAATGTCCTCATTACCATGTGATCTATGCACTCTTAACTCACCTGAAGCACTAAGCTGAAGCTTAAATGCTGTAGTACCAGGATCAGGTTGCTGAATGGTTAAAGTATTTAATACACAAGGGCTGCTAGCGCTAGTCTCAACAGGGAACCGATCCAGAATATCGACAAGGACAGATGATAAAAACTTCGGAGAATAGCTGTGTTCAAAAACCTTGTTGATTATACCCGATCCTCCCATCCTGAATGGAAAGGAAGTACAAATGGATAACAGTGTCAACCTACACTTTAAATCAAATTAACTATAGCATGTTCAGAACTTGTCCCATTTGGCTTTTTCCAACTTAGTACTGATAAACCAGAGAGAGAGAGAGAGAGTGAGAGAGAGAGAGAATGTAGATCATAAATTTTATTGATCTGTGAACAGACAAGTGGCCTTTGAAGTAGACTTTTAATGGATGAAGAAAGGTGAGATCAGGAAAGGATATGACCCCTACATATCTAGAGAGTATGATGCTTGATCATTGCCATTTCCTTAGCATGTAAATCGGTCTTTCATTGCAGAAGGTAATTTATTAGGGCTTATAGAAGAGAACTTTCTGGGACATGCTTTCCTGTTTCCTGGAATACAATCACATTGCCTACTCTCATAGAAACTTTAGTAGCCAAAGAGGCTATTCTATCTTGTTTGGCTCGTGGAGTGGACGTTGCCCAAAATTAAACCCTGAACCTTTGCCTCAGAGTCAGACCCTTCATTAAGAGCAAATAAAATAGAGTGGGACTACTTCTGCCATAGAAGTAGAATCCTGTACCTAGAAAAAGCACAGCTGCCAACACCAGTGTTTTCCAGGCTTCAATTCATATAAATGATGCATATCAAAAAAGCCATTTCCAAATGAAACTGTCTTGTGGCACGTAGTCGTACCGTGCACTTAAAACTTGCATTTTAGATCCTAGAAGTTATGTTTTAAACATGGGTCCCTGGCCCTTGTGGAGCCTGCAGGCACCTTTGGACTTTTGACACAATGTGGTGGGCACAGCCACAAAATGGCTGCCACAGGAGGCAGAGCCAACCACAATATGGCTGCTTCAGCTCACCTTCAGTCACATAGTGAAGATCCTTGTGTCATGGTGGCAGCTGCTGTCCAAGCAACATTATAAAAAATCTGCACAGCCAATCGAATCTCTAGTGGCCAATCAGAAACCTTACCACCCAGCCCCTCCCAGTTTCTAAAAACACTTGGTGGATGCCAGGAAAGATGTCAGCAGTTGCCGTGGTGCTCATGGGCACCATGTTGGGGACCCCTGCTATACGCTAAAAATGTAATATGGTCACACAGAGAAGTTGCTGCGCTGAAGGCACGAGTGTCAGGCAGATTTTCAGGGTGCGATCATGCCGCAACATCTGGCAAATGTAGTGTACCCGTGGCCAACCTGTGGCGTGCCGCCGAAGCTGTGCAGTTAAAAGGTATCTCAACAAATGTACTAGCAAATGGTTTGCCACAGGCTGCCGACGGAATCATTCCGTGTGATCATGCCACCGCGCTGCTTTCCCCCCGGCTGTCCTCCTTGGTGCGCATGTGCTGATGGACTAAACCGCAGTGTGCCACCATCACATCTGATCGCGTTCTGGCGGGTCTAATTGCACCAGCACAAAGAGCCACACCTCCCCGCCACATTATCTGTGACCGGGCCAGAGTAACTCTGGAAACAGACATAAAGTAAATATGGGTCCCAGTAAAAAAATAAAAATCAAAGCCAACACTTTTACACAATAAAGGAGTTATATTGAATCAAAGAGACAAACTCATTTAACCTTCATGATCAGGAAAAGTATTTGTTTCCTGTTGTTGGGTCTCACAGTTGACAAATATATAGTGATTTACCTATATGCAGATATATCCCAGGCCTGCAACATTAGATAGTCTGTGTGTGTGAGAGAGAGGGAGACTGCTGTTGATGTTCATTCTAATAACTATGCTGTTGGTATTTGTTTTACTGTATTTTATAACAGAGTGTAAAGACAAGGCACGTGCAATTTTAAAGTTGTGGAATTTATGCATTTCTACTATGAAACAAATATTCTTTATAACTGTAGAACACATGGAATAATGGGATATTCCTTGATAAATAATTCTTAGAACATTTAGCGTGATTGGTATTTACCCATATTCTAATGCTTTTCCTATGTACAGATTATAGAATCTTGTCTGTAAAGGATTCACACGTGGACCCAATGGAATATGACTAAAAAACATTATCTGCTCTTCCGTGATGTACTGTGGAGATAAAGCACCATCAAAAGCTAAATCATCCTCCTGGAATAAAGTAAAAAAAAAAATAGGGAAATATCTCATTTCCTTATGTTCATAGATTAAAGAATTGCAGAATTAGCAAGAAGCAATTCTAAAAGCCAAATCAATATATTAGGGCCCAGGTAAGGACAGAACAGGTTACTCACCTGTAACTGGTGTTCTTTGAATGATCATCAGCAGTATGCAGTCATACTGATGGAAACCCATCTGACACACAAAGTTGTTTCAAAATTATGAGGGCTAAGCTGAAGTAGGTGTTTGCTGCTTGCCCACCCAACCAGGGTTATAAACTGCAATGCACATATCCCAAGGGGGTGGAACAATACCTTCCTGATTAGCTCTCCCCCCAACCAAATGCACCCTCCTTCCATTGTTGAGAGGAAAGGGTGTGTGGTGTGTGATGGCACAGTGAACTACTCAAACAATACCAGCTACAGGTAAGTAATCTGCTTTTTGTATGTGTGTGGTCTCTTGTGCACCACACTGATGGGCAAAGCTTGCAGAGAGTAGGTTCTTATCACCACCAGGAGGGGTTTGTGTGCCCGTTTGTAGCAGAGTGTAGCAGAGTCCAATATGCACTTACTACGATGCTGCAATAGCAGCCTCTGCCCATTCTTGTGAACCCTATAATATACACACAGATCAGAGTTTTTTCCTAAAAGGAGTCATTCTTTCCAGATAAGATGCTATCTGGAAAGCTAAGGAGCCATCTTACCAGCTAGGCTGAGTAGGTAGAAAGCTTTTTTCTGCAGCTGCATTAACTTGCTTCTCCAGTAATAAAGCTGGATCCAGCATGAGCCCAAGGCTTTTAACTGAGTCAGCAAGGGCCAGCTATACTCCATCAAAAGTGAGAACAGTGTTCTTTAAGGCCTCCTCCTTCCCAACTAGCATAATCTTTGTCTTTTCAGGGTTTAGTTTCAATTTGTTCACTTTTAGCCAGTTAACCACCATGGCCAGGTAGCGATTTAGGACCTCTACTGCATCAATGGGAGATTTAAGCTTGACATATTAGCCTGTGGGTCTGGTGGGATTCTCTGGTTTGATGTTGGTTCTGTTACTCAGTTCTTGCTTATACCCAGAATTCAACTTTGTTGGTCTTAAAAGGTGTTATTGGACTCAAACTTAGTTCTCAAGTCTGTTAACTGTTTTATTTGTATGCTAATTTGCTGCTATTCAGAGGTTTTATTAACTGCTTTCATCCAATCACTGGTAACGATCACATGCACAATTAGCCACGTCATAGGCACGAATGCTGGGAAGATTTAAGGGGAGTGATCAGACACAAACATCTGGGAAGTGCCCCACACCCATTGGCAACCTGTTTTGCTCTACCGCAGAAGCAGAGTAAAAAGACACTGGGGAAAGTCGGTAGCAAACGGGTTGCTGCAGGCCATGGACGGACTTTCCCCTGTGTGATCACTCCAGTGCGCTCCTATGGCATCAGGATGGTCTGATCAGGCCATCCTGACTCTGTGCCATAGTTTCCGCACCATCTCGGTATGTGCATCATCGCACACTGCATAGGGAGCCCTCAGTGCAGATATGCGAATCATCAATCCCTCGTTGAAGTGCTCTGGAAACATATGGGGGGAAAAACTACTCACCCGCGGTTGTGTCTAATCACGCAGTGGTGGGATGCGCCCACAGCTTATAAGGACTGTGTGATCGCATAACTGCGGGTCAAATTCCTACGGAGCAAATAGCCTCACTCCCCCCCTCTTTATCTTGCACATGTGACTGCTACCATAGCTATATTTATCACTCAGTTACTTATGCATCTTGACTTTAACTAGCCCTTCCTGGCAGCTCCCCCCCTCAAATGTAAGGCTTGAGGAAGTCTGTTTCAATGTATCTTAAGAAGTGTGCATGCATAATAAAGCTTATACCCAGAATTAAACTATGTTGGTCTTAAAGGTGCCACTAGATTCAAACTTTGTTCTTCTGATGTCTAGTTAGTATATTAATAATGTAAATAAATGATTTTTTTCCAGAATAGCCTCTCATGGGTATATATAGATAAGGATGTATAGTTATGAAGGATTCAGTCCAATCAAATCACTAGCACTAGCCTGCTGGATAGATGTGCCCGAACAGTAGATGATCACCTTCATGCAACAGTAATTAAATTTCATAATCATTTTATACAAGTACATCAACTTCATATTAAACCTGCAATAAAGTGTTCACATCCATGGTCTGCACTTTTAGGAAATCTTTAGCTGTTTCATTCAAACTAATACAATACAAATCTCCCAAGTGGTCAAAGTACATATTAAATATATTAAGTTGTACAGTTGTAAGCTTGGCATACCGGTGTAAACCTACAGTGAAAGAACAAAAGAAAATAGAAATAATGCACATGCATAAAATCATGAGCAACCATAAGGCTGATATTGTAGGAGGGTTGTTTTCATTGGATTTACACAGAGATTAATATCTATTCTGATCATGTTTTGATTGATCAATGTAATAAGAGAGCCACTGTTGTGATTAGGAGAAATTGTAGCTGAGGTAGCTCTATTATATACATAGAGATTATAGTGGTACCCATTTCCCCTTCTGGTGGAAACTCTTTGCACTTGATGGATGGGAGCTGGGGAGGGGTCCTTTTGATTTTGGTGGCAGCTTTTCAGTAGGCACAAGGGGGCTGCAGTAGGAAGGCATTAGCAGAAAGTTACCATTTTTACATGGAAGGCTGCATATGGCTCTTTGTATCCTTAACAACAATTCTGAACTGTTAGAAATACACAAGTAGCCAAATATCAAGTTACCTGCTAGAGCCCAGCACCCTCTTCAAAAAATCTTCAGCAGAAAATTAGCAGGTATCCAAACAACAGTGTCCAACAAAGAAAGAAACTGAGGACCCAATAGCTGCCTTACAGGAATCCAACAATGGAGTGTTAATGCTAAAAGCAGCTGTTGCAACTGCTCCCCTGCTATGTTAGCAGTCAGACCCCTCCTCTTGTGGGGGGCAGTTTGTAGCTAGACACCTTAAACACCCTTTCTACAATATCATAAGTGCAATACACTGTCTGGCCCAATATGACCCAGAATGGATGCCAGGCAGAGACAAGCCTGGACATAGAGTTTAGAAATATGACTAAGAGCAGCTGGCTAGCTAATAACCTCCTCCCCATTCTGGAGAGATGTATACTGTAGGACAAATCACCTCACCTTGAATTAATCTCATCAATGCCCAGCCTCACTTCCCCTCACCCATTTACCTTAATTCAGCAACACTTAACACTATTCACCAAACCTGGTAGCTCTTCCCATCTGGTAATCACAGGGTCATCAAGCACCATTAACAGTTATTGGTAAACCCATCAAGCTTCTCCACCTCCAGAAAACCCAACAAGTTATTGTTTGAGGGGCAAACACATCAGCATCATCCCAGGGAGCATTTTGCCCAGTATCTGGAGTCCCTAGCTACCAGTGTGTGTGTGTTCTCGGACCCATACATACATTCCCAAATCCACTTGGACAGTCTCTTCTTCTCTCCATGAAATACTGGTCATTTTGATGCTGCTGCAGACCTCTTTCTTTGAGACTGGTATCTATTCTTTTCTGCCCTCTCCTCCCTGATTTTCTCTTAGCTAGCCTTTTATGTGTCTTCAGTGTGGTTGTATGTGTGTTCTATTCTTCTCTTTCAATAACAACCTTTCCACTGAATATTGGCCTAGTTTATTTTGATAGTTCTCTTAAGGGAAAAAACCCTGTAAACTTCCTCTTGCCTTGTGTCTTTTAAAGCTTGTTGTTGTTCAGTCGCACAGTCGACTCCGACTCTTCGCGACCCCATGGACCAGATTACGCCAGGCCCTCCTGTCTTCCGCTGTCCGCTGAAGTTTGCTCAATTTCATGTTCGTTGCATCGATGACACTGTCTAACCATCTCATCCTTTGCCGTCCCTTTCTTCTTTGACCTTCAATCTTTCCCAGCATCAGGGTCTTCTCCAGTGAATGCTCCTTTCTCATTTGGTGGCCAAAGTATTTGAGCTTCAGCTTCAGGATCTGGCCTTCCAGGGAACACTCAGGGTTGATTTCTTTTAGGATTGACTGATTTGATCTCCTTGCAGTCCAAGGGACTCTCAAGAGTCTTCTCCAGCACCATAGTTCAAAAGAATCTATTCTTCGGCGCTCGGCCTTCCTTATAGTCCAACTCTCGCAGCCATACATTACTACGGGGAATACCATTGCTTTGACCATGCGGACTTTTGTTGGCAAGGTGATGTCTCTGCTTTTTATCATGCTGTTTAGGTTTGCCATCGCTTTCCTCCCAAGGAGCAGGCGTCTTTTAATTTCATGGCTGCAGTCACCATCTGCAGTGATCTGGGATCCTAGGAACGTGAAGTCTGTCACTACTTCTACGACTTCTCCTTCTATTTGCCAAGGAGTGATGGGGCCAGATGCCATGATCTTAGTTTTTTTAATGTTGAGCTTCAAGCCCACTTTTGCGCTCTCCTCTTTGACCCTGAGCAAGAGGCTCTTTAGGTCCTCTTCACTTTCTGCCATCAGAGTGGTATCGTCTGCATATCTGAGGTTATTGATCTTTTCCCCAGCAATCTTAACTCCAGCCTGTGATTCATCCAGGCCAGCATTTCGCATGATGTACTCTGCATATAAATTAAATAAGCAAGGTGACAATATACATCCTTGTCGTACTCCTTTTCCTATGCTAAACCAATCAGTTGTTCCATATCCGGTTCTAACTGTTGCTTCTTGACCCTTATACAGGTTTCTCAGGAGACATGTGAGGTGGTCCGGTACTCCCATCTCTTTAAGAACCTGCCATAATTTATTGTGATCCACACAATCAAAGGCTTTAACATAGTCAATGAAGCAGAAGTAGATGTTTTTCTGGTACTCTCTTGCTTTCTCCATAATCCAGCGAATGTTGGCAATTTGATTTCTAGTTCCTCTACCTCTTCGAAACCCAGCTTGTACTTCTGACAGCTAATTTCCCCCAATTAAATAGGAGACTGCCTATTTGGGTAACAGCTAGAACATGAAGTAATATCTGTAGGAGCCATGGAGTGTGTTAAACTTTATAGGGACAGAGCAAGAAAAATCCTAATCTGCCATTTTACAGTGGCTTTTTCTTCACAGCTGAATAGTTACATAACACCAACAACCTATCAAACCTAGGAAACTATTATTTTCTTCAAGCAGCAGAAGAATTGGTTTTTATACCATATTTCTGTCTACCTTTAGCAGCCCCAAAGCAGCTTACAATCACCTTTCCCATCCTCTCCGCACAACAAGCACCTCGTGAGGTAGGTGGGGCTGAGAGAACTGTGACTGGCCCAAGGTCACCCAGCAGGCTTCATGTGCAGGAGTGGGGAATCAAACCTGGTTTTCCAGACTAGAGTCTGCTGCTCTTGATTACTACACCGGCTCTCAGCTAAGAGTCATTTGTCATTTGTATATTAACCATTCTTCTGTGGACATTTGACAACTGGGTAAAATTATGGTAACACTAATTCCTGTGGTTCATGATATATACTGATTTGGGGGTGGAGGGAAGGGGTAATAAAAATCAGTTCTCAAAGCAAGTTTATCATTGAAGGGAAACACATAGCTCTCTTCATACCAATAAAGATACTTCAACCCAAAGTCTTCCAGCTCACTAGGCCACTTCCGCATTGTTATTTTTGTCACTCATTTGTCCCTATTGCGCCAGGGTTTTTTCCCCCCAATGTGTTTTGCTCTATCTAGTAGTTCCAGAGGGAGCAAAACACATGGAAAAGGGGGGACGGATCCAAAGCAATAGGAACGAATGAGTGACAAAAATGACAATGCGGAAGTGTAACACAATCGCAGATAACTATATGAACTTCCACAATGATAATGATAAAAAGATCAGTTTCACAGGTTCAAAAGGCTCATCAGTTAGCACTTCAAGTCTTTGTGAAGTTCCCAGGATGGGTAACTGTATGTCGCTGTAAGTTCATCAGTGAGATCCCATTGAGAAATCATGTTAGAACTGGATTTAGAAATGGTGTAACAGCACCACAGTCAGTAATTCATGTGAGTGGCAGATCTGGCAGGAGAAAACTGGAAAGTGGGAGGGAAAAGGTGTATGAGTTGAATGAAAGCAGAAGAAAAACAGTGTGTGTGCAGGTGAATGTACGTGCATTGACTTGTCACCAGGGCCGGCCCCAGGTGTCTGGGCGCCTTAGGCAGGACAGTCTGGGGCGCCCACCCCACCGGGGATGCCAACCTCCCGGTGGGGCTTGGAGATGGCCCAGCGCCTGGGAGAGTCGGGGAAGGGGCGGGCTTAGAACGCCCCCTTCCCTCCCAGGGGCGGCGGCGTGGCTTTCCCGGGTGCCTCGCAGTCGTGAGGCACCCAGGAAAGCCAGGGCTGCCGGCGTTGGGCGGCCCGGGGGGCTTTTCATGGGGGGGTGGGGGGTATTTTGGCACCCCTGCAGGGCCGGCGCCCTAGGCGAGCACCTAGCTCGCCTAGTGGGCAAGCCAGCCCTGCTTGTCACAATAGAAAAGAAGATGAGATGAATGAAAGCAGATGAGAAACAGAGTGTGTACAGGTGACTTTACATGCATTCACTTGTCACAAAAGAAGAGAAAAATGTAGAGGTCTCTGTTTAATGGTGTGCCTTCTGTTGCCACGTGTTTGTGGCCCATACAGATGAGATATCGACTGTGAGACAGCACAGAGGCACAGCGAGGACATTTTCTATTCCCCACAGAATTTCATTGTTAAATATTTCCTTACTATTCTCTGTATTCCTTATGATTATGTGCCTTACTTCATATCCCAGGAGCTTTGAATTCTTTTGAAGTTCTTACCTGCCTTGGTGTAGAAAACACTCCCCTTGTCAGTCACAAATACAATAGCTTGGGTGTAAACACACGTATCTGTTTTTACAACAGTCTCATTCACTAATTTAATTAAAAGTTGAAATTTGTTACCTCCATCTTCAGAAAACCACACCTAAGCGGGGGGATTGAATATAAAAGATATGATCTCTACATTTAAAATTGACAGGACTAAAAAAGTGTAAGTATTGTTTTACATTATAGTTATTTTTAGAGAAGAACCCCAATACAGCCATTACCTTGAAATGATGATAACAGTAACAAAAATCATAGTCATGGGTACTCAGTGGCAGGTGATAGTTGCTACAGTTTGGGGATTCTTAAACATAGTTGCCATGAAGCCACTTCAAATGGCATTATAAAAGACTCTTTAATATCACTGCCTTGTTGGACTGTGAAGAGAGTATGCCAGAGCAATGGACAGAGTTGTGGTCTTAACTGAAGTGCCCAGTGCTGGACTACAGACTGTACACTGTGGCCAAGGGAAGCCTTGTGCCAAAGAAGAATGCCAAGCCAGATGCAGACCTGGGACTACAGAAGCCTTCTGCCCCTGCACCTCTGCATCCACACAAGGACTGTGATACAGACCAAAAGCCCTGGCCTCCATGAACATGGACAGTAGTAGACCTGAAGAGAATCCGTGTTCTGACAGAGGACCCGTGTTCCTGCACAGAACCCATGAAGACATCTCTTCTCCACCACATAGCACATTCCTCCCCCTCCTCCTTAGCCATTCCCAGACAAAGAGTGTTGCCCAGCTTAAAACAAGTTATTGAGCCTTCCTGCCACCCATCCAGATAATGCCTCTGCCAAGCATCGGATCATTAAAGTGAAGCACCGGACCAATGCTGTGATTGCATTCCTCTACCCCCTCCTTTGTCTCATCCCCTTCCCAAGAGGTGACACTCCCTGCCGACCATCAACTCTCAGTTGCCCAACTGTCAACTCCTTTGTGTCCCCCATCCAGAGTATAGTTTTTTTCTAACACTTCCTGGGAACCAGTGACCATGTGGTCATTGCCTCAGGTCACAATTTAGCTATTTAAGGTGAGCTCTCCCTGAGTTTGCTCTCTTGGCTCTTCTTCTTTTTGCCCCATCCTAACTTGTTGGTTCCATTCTCAGCCGGTTTGGAATCAGTCCACATGTGTCGCTGGTCAACTCACAGTTCACTCCCATTTGTCTATTTTTCACTGCATGATCTACTCATCTTGTTGGACAGGTAACATATTACCCACCAACAATACTCCTGCTCCTGCAAACGTCGCTAGCTTTTCAACTCTGTATTCTTAGTCCTGTATTGTGTGTGTGAGCGCTTGATTATTATTATTTGCATGCTTGAGAATATTTAGTAAAGAGATCAATTATTCTAGCAACCTGGTCTTCTCATCTGTTCATGGGCTCTGGGAATCCTGACTCTTGTATACACGGGTTATGCTTTTAATTACTCTTTTTTGGGGGTTCTTTTGTGTATGTGTGTGTGCCTGCACCTGGAAGTCATGGTGACCTCTGGCAACCCGTACTGGGGGCATGGAGGACATTCAGAGAGGTGGCTTGATAGCCTAGCTCTGCCTCCCGGCCCTGATATTCTTTGGAGTTCTCCCATCCAAATACTTGTCAGGGTCATCCCTGCTTAGCTTCCAAGATCTGATGAGCTAGGGCTTGCCTGGGCTATCTAGGTCAGGGCATTCTTTATTACTCTTGAATGGGTTGCCAGAGCACATGTTCCTTTCTTGTTATCATTGTCTATTTTCTCAGCAGCAAATGTCCCTCTCCTGTATTAGCCACAATTCAGCATGATGTCCAAGGCAACAAAAATGCTAAGGCTAAGCAGGATTCCCATATGACCATCTTTAAACCTGGGTTTCAGGTGCACGTTAAACAGGGATCTCAGTTACAGATGCTGCTCATTGGTAGAGCTCCTGCTGTCACCATTGCTGCTACTTCTCCATACAGGTGAGAATCCTGAAGTGGTAAGGAGGAAGGGCTGAGACATTTGTTGGTGAGCTTGTATTGTGGAAAGGAAGGAAGGGTTGTTTTATTTCAAAATAGGGTTGCCAGCCTCCAGGAAATAGGAAGTGAATGCTGCTCTGAAGCCAGCCGTGTATAGCTGCTACTCCCTTAACGTGGAACTTTTGTTTTCCTGTGGAACTTTCACTTTTTTGAAGCGTCTGCTCTCCTGAAGCATCTTATGCAGAAGATTGCAATTTATTTGGAATTTGTCTTTTGTATTAAGTAGTGTTGGATCCTAAACCTTTAAGACATTATAAGAGTGTTTGCATTGAAGAAATAGTTGAACAAGAATTGTTAAAATTGTCTTGGATAATATATTCTTTCTATTTGTAAGTTATTCACGGAGTATTTGTGTTTTGATACAACCTCCTCCTGTGAGCTCTCTTTTGGATATAACCTCAAGGTGATGGCTGGACATTTCCTCGTTTACAACAGATCTCCAGGCAAGAGATCAGTTCCTTTGGAAAAAATGGCTGTTTCGACATAACGCCCCACTGGGGCTCCCACCACTCCCCAAACCCCACCTTCCTTAGCTCTACCCCCAAGACTTCCAGGTATTTCCCAACCCAGAGCTGGCAACCCTATTTCAAAAGGAAACATGTATGCTTTGATGTTTAAGGGAAGAGAAAACTGGCAGCCTGATGGGAACCTACATGCACTTTTGTCATTGGTTATATGTTGGAAGTCAACCCATAGGCTTTCTCGACATTGTATCATCACAGTCCATATTACTCAAATCCTGAAAGCCAAGTGAAGTGGTTGTGGGTGGGGGTGACTGTATGTCCAAACAACTCAGCAGATCAGGTTTGTGCTTGCAAGACAAACAGCACAAGCATCACCCTTTTAAAAACTCACCTGGGTTCCCAATAGAGTAAAAATAGCCCTTGCCCACCAGCTGGCTGAAAGCAGCCATTGTCTCTTTTGGCTCTTGCACAAATGGCAGCATAGAAAAAATTAGGAGAGGAGACACAAATTAACACAATAATAGGTTAGGAATGTCCTAGGCTCTGGTACAGGTGTGCCCAGTGACTTTTTAAAGTCTCCTTCCTTTGAAAATATGGGATTGTTTTTCAAAAGAGTTTGGAATTAGGATCTCAGTCATTCCTGCTACTAATACTCACCTGGTTTCCATAAACATACAGAAAATGACTGTTTGGGTGGAAAAACATGCCGAATCCCACAAACTCACTATCTGGAAACCAAAAATCTGGAAACTTTCTTCTTCTGTGCAATCTGTGGTTTGTTAACTTATTCACTGATACTAATTCCCTACCCTACAAAATAAGGAAAAACACATAATTTTGTATATTAATAGGCAGAACTGTGGTATAAATAAACCTGCTTGAAACCAGTACAGGTGAAAGCACATTATAATGTATCTGGTCACATTTTCTGCATTCCAAAGGCCATTCAAAAATCTGTACTATCCAATTATCAGTCCTGGAAGGAAGTCAAGATAATTGACACGAATGGTCACAATTTAGCATTACAGGAAAGGTAGATGAGGCAGTGGCAGAAGATAATGGCAACAGTTGTGGGATAGTTGGTGGAGAACAGAGTCCCAAATTGCGTTGAATTTGCAGTCTATTGGACCCTGCTTGAAAACGTCACCTAGATGCTGCTTCCTCTCACCAATATAGCCCTGCTTTCAACTTGCATTTTTTGAGTAGGTGCTCTGGATTTCTGCCAGTATCATTTCAAAGTGGGTATGCTTGTATTTTTACCTTATCACTATGTTATCACTATCCTATGATTGTATTTTTCCTTATCACTATATTATCACTATCCTATGTTATCACTAGGACCATGTCAGCACCCATTACTAAAATCAGTCTGAAACTATCACTATTTTTACCTTATCACTAGGAAACCACAAATTTTGGACCAAGTAATTTTGCAGATGCATACATATTACAATAAAGATAGTTCCAGGTGGTCAGCTGTGTTGATCTGAAGAAGTAGAACAAATTTAGAGTCCAGTGGCACCTTTAAGACCAACAAAAGTTTATTCAAGGTATGAGCTTTCGTGTGCAAGGCACATGTCCTTCTCAGAACCCACCAGTGCAAGGCACCAGTGCAACCAACATAATCTTGCTTCCAAAGTGAGGCTTGAGGCCCTACTGAAATGGGTCAATGGCAGATGCATCATTCAGAAACCCCTGGAAGTGCACTATGACTTTCTCTAAAAATTGGAGTGTGGCCTGTTGTTGGCCAGATAATCCTTAATCAATGAAGATTTTTTAAAAGCAGATGTCTAATAAATACTTCCTTCAAAGAACTATGGTCATTGAGGCATTTATTAATGATTTTAACCAGGTGGAGCCTGGGGATCTCCTGTTTTCACAGCTGATCTCCAGCTGACAGAGATCAGCTCCCCTGGAGAAAATGGCTGCTTTGAAGGGTGGACTCTACGGCATTGTACCCTGCTGAGGCCCCTCCCTCCCTCCCCAAACCCCATCCTCTCCTGGATCTACCCCCAAAGTCTCCAGGTATTTTCCAACCCAGACCTGGCAACCCTATTTTAACCAGAGGCTCCAACAGCTTTCCCTGATGTGATTTTACAAGCCAAGGTGGGCATGCATCAAAAACACAAGTGCTGGATTTCGGTCCCCCTAGGACCATGTCAGCACCCATTACCAAAATCAGTCTGAAACTATGCATGGAAAAAGGACAAGCAAGTGCTTCTGATACCTCGGTTAGCAGATCTGCTTTCAACCTGACTTCCAAGTGAGAATGGATGAGAGAGATTTTATCACTAAAGAATCTCACAAAAATGGGGTTTCGGTTTCAGCGTTGCGAATGGCGGCCACCTTTCGGGACGCTCCCGGAGGTGGTTAGCCCACGCGCAGTTTGGGGGGGTCTTTGCATCTATGCAAGACCCTAGTGAGCCTTAGGTAAAGGCTCCGAACCGGGGGCGCTTGGGGAGTAGCCTCTTTGCCGGCAGTTAGCCGGGAAATTGAGGCTTTCTCCCCGCCCCAATCGGCCCCGCTGCGTCGTGCCCGTAATGGGACTTAGCAGCGCTCCCGAATTCCACCAGGAGTGAAGAAAGCGGCATGAGTTAAAATAAAAAGAAGAATTGCATCGAATCGTGAGTTGAAGATCTAATTTGAAGCGAGATAAATCCCCCCCGCAAACGTAGGGAGGAGGGAGGAGTCCCCACCCCCTTTTGAGAAGCGAGATTAATAAAGGGGCGAGGAGGGGGTAAAGAGAAAAAAAGCGTTGGTGAAGATACCGTTGGGGTTTGGCAGGCGATTGCAACATTGTCAGCCTCTTGGAGGATGCGGCACGAACTTTGAAAAAGTAAACAAAAGGGGAAATGTCGACGCCGAAAATTGTCCTGCACAAACCGGAAGAGAAGGGGGAGGGACTTCCGGTCCGGGTAACCCCCCCCAGAGCTTGCTGTCATTCAACAAGAGGAGCTACTGCGGCCCCTGCTGGAGCAAATGCAGAAAATCAATGAAGCTTTGATTAAAGTGGAAAGTGCTCTTCTCTGTCGGCAAAAGCAAATCTCGGAAACATCAAGAAAGGCTAATCTGATGTTAACCCTTTTGGGCGAGAAAGAAGAAGAGAAAGAAGATCTCAGTTTTATCTTGACGAATGACTTGGCACCCCTAACTGGCAGTGAAGCGAGTGAAATAAAAGAAGAGGTGGACATGGCTCTAAAAGCCTATTCCACTTATATAAAAGAAAATACTCTGCCAGAAGAAGGGGATGTCGAGCTGAGCAGGAAATATATCAGAGATCTAATTTCTTCTGTGATTATGGAGCCCGTAAAAGTTGATGGTCGGAAATATAAGAAAAAAAAGAAACGAGAGAAGATGGAATTCATCTTTAAAACAATAAAACCTTTGAAGAGACACGCCAGCAGGATGGAGGCAGCACTCAAAACTGGGATGAATGCAAGCAGTGAAGAAGACAACGACCCAGGGGGAAGAGGTGACGGAGCGGGAGTCATCAAGATGAAAGGGACTCAACTTTTAGTTGAAAAGACTTAAGAGGACACTTTGAGCAGCGGCTGTTCGTGTAACATCTGGAAGGAGCTGTTTAATAACTAACCCCAATGGACTTTACTAACGGTATTAACAGAGTTATTTTGGACTTTGGATTGTTAAAAAGAAGATCTTCTAACCGTGATGGATGCTAAAAATAGTACTAACTAAAACTAACCCTTATTAACAGAATATTTTCACTCCATCTCTTTTTTCTTTCTCCAGCTGTCTACCCTACCCTTTTCCTATAAAAAGAATAAAATTCTCTCCTTTTTAGGAGAGTTTTACCAAAAAAAAAAGAATCTCACAAAAATGGCACAGTTTGGGCCAGATTGGCATCATTAGCCAGAGAGAACTTAGGTGTTACTAAGTCTTGAACTAGTTTCAACAATTGAACTGGACAGCATTTAACTGACACAACAATGCTGGAGAAGAAAAGCTTCTTCGTTACCCTTACCGCTACTTCATAAGCGTGCAAATTGGCTCTATGATGTGCTCTGATTTCTCCCAAGTCTTCTGCCAATGGAATTCAAGTTATCTCCAAGTGCCCTTCACATCTACCAGCTCCCCAATAAAGTAAGAAGCTAGAAGTTTAACAGAGAGTGAGAGAGGGGACCAAAAAGTAACCCTTTTTATGGCTCCACAGAGACACTGGAAAGGTTGTTTGAGCTCAAGGTTGGTGAAGACCATATATACCCAGCTGGTACCAGCTGTGCCAAACTAACAACATCGGAATCATCCACATATGTTTTGGTCAAGCAAGCCAGGTCCACCTGTTTCTCACACAAGCAAGTCAGATATCATAGAGATCTTATTTTGCATGAACCTGACATTGTACAGTTGAAGTGGAGCCACAAAAAAATTGGACACACATGGTCCAAAGTTGTAACTCTGGTGGAAGGCACAAAGCCAGTGTGAAAGCAAAGATAATCACTTGAAGAACAACAGTTTATAAATTTTATTTAAAACATTTAATGCAATTTTCCCTCCCAAAGTGAACATAAAAACATTACAATATTTGAACACTGCAGTTACAGGTATGCAACCTACTTTTCTTTTTTTGATTATGCTACAACTGTAACTGTATTTGTCAGCAAAATGACTTAGTCTAAATGTTGTGGTGGTGTGTTTTCATGCAATTTTCAACATTAAACTGTGACTTCACCTATATGCCAGCCAAGTATTCCATTTCTGTGCCATTAAATAATGTCACAGACCTTAGCTTTAATCCAGTTTTTCCTTCAAGGCTCCATCATTGGACAGGAAAGTTTTTAGTTGTATTTAAAAAGAAAAGTTTCCGTCTTGAAATCAGACCACATGGTAAATTCACAATATCACTTTCCAGTGTCTATAGGATGCAGGACATTATGAATCAACAAACGAAAGCTTGAATATATTTTGTACACATAGTAGATAGGACCTGACATAGAAAATCACTAAGGGAACTATTAGTGCTATACAGATTTTATGGTTTTACTTTGTTATGTGGGACAGGTGTTAAATCTAACTAAATAATAATTTTACTTTGTTGTTTGGGTTATTTTAACATTATTGGATAGAACTTTTATAACTCCATGAAAGACCAGAGAATTCATAACAACATGGCATATACATCGAATTGAAATAGTATGTTTTGCATACTGTACCTGCTGAGTTAGAAAACCTATGCCAGTGTTCTGTTGATAATCAACAAGAAAAGAAACTGCTCGTCGGGAAGTGAACTTGTCAGTTTGTTTTCTGCGAGGCAAGCAGCTGCGCCATTGTGTAAATGGATCATTACTATAGAAACAAGTAGATTCCTATGAAAAAGATATTTCACATTAGAAGTGCAATAAAATAAACAGGTAGTATCCATAGATTTAGGAACACATCATATATTTGGTTTAAAATCTATGCCTAGTAATATAAAAAGAAACAAGCAATACATAAGAGGTTAGGGACTAGAAATCAGGAAGAGGGGGAAACTGTGAAAGTCAGAAAAGCCCAGCCATTGTACCACTGTAAGTGCCACAGTCTGTATCTTATTACAGTAATTTATAATTAATATTGAGGCCACAGTTTTCCATGATTTGCTATACACACTGTAATTAATTCTGCATCATCAATAATAAAACAGCTGTTCAAGAACCCCAATACAAACACCTTGGGCTGCATATATAATTCATAACTGATAATCTTTCTAACTGATGCCTGAATTTGCTTCCAGCATGACATAACTAACAGCACTTTCCAAAAACATATACTATAACTGCATTTGTGGTCTGATGATACCAAAAATCCACATTGCCCAAATTACAAATATGTTTTAGCTTTAACAGTGACAAAAACTACCTTAATTAAAATGTATAAAATTTTCCTTCACGTTACATTCCTAGAAATATTATCCCATGTTTATTCCCACTCCTGTTTTAGGATACAGCTTGCAATATCTTTTCCCTGTTAATCCTTATAATCAGGGCTATTTTGGGGCAGGAACGCACAGGAATGGAGTTCCGGCTGGCTCCCAAGTTGGCCACTCCCAGCAGGAACTCATTAGCATAACAGGCCACACCCAACAGCAGAAACTCATTAGGATTGGCCACATTAGGGGTGTGTGGCCTAACATACAAAGAAGTTCCTGCTACAAAAAAAGCCCTGGGTTTTGACAACAAACAAGGTAAACAGAATAAGAAGCATAAGGTGGGTGTAGCTAGATGACCACACTTCTGGTAACATGGGGGTGTGGCCTAATATGCTAACGGTCTGTGCTGTCAGGGGTGTGGCCTAATATGCTAATATGTTTCTGCTGTTGGGTGTGGCCTATTATGCTAATGAGTTCCTGGCTGGGCTTTTTCTACAAAAAAGCCCTGCTTATAACTTTCTCTTTTAGTCTGCGTATTAATCAGCATTTGGTACATTTGACTATTTCATCATTTAAATGTTGTCTGTACTAATAATAATTCCAAGTAAATCTTACTTTGATTTTATAAAGATTCTGAATTGTAAACCACAGATGCCAGAAGGGACACTACTGGGCTCAGTGTGTGTCTTATGTGCCTTCACTCACTTCAGACTTATTGTAACCGTATGAATTAATGACCTCCTAAAAATGTCCTATCATTAACAGCCTTGCTCAGATCTTGCAAACTAAAGGCTGTGGCTTCCTTCATTGAGTCAATTCATCTCTAGTTAGGTCTTCCTCTTTTCCTACTATCTTCAACTTTTCCTAGCATTATGGGGTTTCTTTTTAACAGTGAGTCTTATCACTTATAATCTTCCTTTCTTTATTGGGGATAAAAGCAGCTTGGAGTGCCTCCAGATGTCTCCAGATATTCCATTATTGCTGTGTTATTACATACATTTGCAACTGGGTTTTTCTGTGTGGATGAGACATTCCAAGTGGTAAATTATCGCTATATTGCAATAGCCAACCACATCTGGATGCTGTCTTGAAGGTGGAGTTTTGAGGAGGAAATGACAGAGGGATAAGCATTATCTTCTCCTCCTTATCTCCCACTGAAAACTTCAACCCCAGCAGCTACAATCTGTAAAACAAACAAACAAAAGTTCCTTTATAAAATGACTGTAAAATCATAGAGAATGTGTAGCAGGACAGTTGGCATCCTAGGCAAATCACTAATTTTAAGCTATTTAGCATGCCTGCTTCCGCTTCACCTGTTCAATCCACCTCCATGGCTTTTCAGGACTTCATGTATCATCCTTACCCTTCCACTTCTAGAGAGTCTCTTCAGGATCCTTAGGGAGCTTAGATCCTTGAATCCAGAAGGGCAGATGTTATTGGTGCTTGGGTGGGGGGCAATAGTGGGAGGGCTCCTAATGTCCTGGCCCCACCGCTGTACCTCCTGATGGCACCTGGTATTTTTAGCCACTGTGTGACAGAGTGTTGGTCTGGATAGGCCATTGGCCTGATCCAACATTGGCTTCTCTTATGTGCTTATGTTCTTATTAATCACACATTAGCCACAAGATTTTTAGATCAGAGTTTGCCCCAAAGTCCCTTCTCATTGCCTGGTCATTACTTACCTTATATATCTTTTGCTTTGGATCTTCTCTCCAGCAGCATATGATGCAAGTGACCATTGACAAAGGCAACTCCAGTGCACCAGTTTGTGGACCAGTCTTCATCAAAGATAGTGAGACTAGCCTTGATGGAAATGTTGCTCCAGTTGCCTTTTTGGTATTTGAGACTATATCAAACATTTCAAAACTTTGATTGTGGCTATCAGGGATCAAGCATTATTTGAACTATTGTGAAGATTTTCAGGAAATCAGATTCTATGCCATATTTCAGCTGCTGTTCTGAACTGAACAATCAATTCCCAACTATACTCATCTAATACTCATCAGGATTCTTCATCTTACCTGGCTTAATGTTTTATCTTTGTTGAATGAGAGGGAAATATAATCCACTGAAAGAAAAGGAGAAATATATAACTCAAAAGTCAGTGAAGATTTGCAAAGAGCTCATGGTCAAATGCCAATTTTCAACTTCAAAATACAGGAGTATATATGAGAAACAACCAGACATCTTCTTGGAAGTTGATAATTAGTGGTTATGTCACTAACAGCTTAATCCTAAAAACATTTTTCTAAGATTAAGCCCTGAATAGGATTCTGTTTAACATAACTGCATTGCATTACTAAGTTCAAATGAACATGAACCAGAAGAGCAATGGGTTAAAACCAGATATATTAACAGGAAAAATGCACAAAGACTATTCCTGTAAACAAAATAACTGAAAAGCCTTGATGGATGAGTGATGAAACTCTTAGAATTGCTAGAATTAGACAAGAAGCAGAAGTAAAAGATGACAGAAATAAAACCAGAAGTCTAAATGCACTGTTCCATAACATCCAAAATATCAAAGGGAAATTTAAAGCATAATTAGGCATGCTAAAAGATTGACACAGAAATACATTAACAGGACAAAATAAAGAAAAGATGGGAACAATATACTGAAGAACTGTACAAATGAGATGAAAGGATGACAGATTCCTTCCAAGAAACATCTTTTGAAGAAGAACGGAAGATTTGTCCTCAGTTATCGTTGGAATTGTCCTGGTCCAGTACATCCACTACTTTTAAGGATTTCAGATGACTCTCTGCCCACCTCATTACGATGCATGCTTCCCCATGAAGGGCCTGGAACCTAGTACCCCTTGTCTGTACACATATGTCTTGGTCATCATATTGTCCATCTGTACTAACACATGGCAACACAAGAGTAGGTCCTGGAATCATGCCAAGCCTGGCCTGATGGCTCTGAACTCCAGAAGGTTTATACTTTTGACCATATCCTTCTTCGACCAGGTGCCCTGTGTCATCCTTCCCCGGGCATGCCCCCCTTCCCAATAGACGCACATCCATAGTCAACATCATCCTCTTTGGCTCCCTGAGCAGGACCTTTGTAAAACTGGACAGGATTCACCATCAGTTGATCTCTTGCCTGATGGCTTCCAGTAACTTCACTATCTTGGGCCTCTTATTTGTGATCACCTCCTGATATGGTAGCAGAAACCTCTGGAATGGGTGAGCATGGAAACTCGACCATTGGAACGATATCCTGACAGGATACCATCATTCCCAGAAGTTGAGCCAGGACCATTACCTCCACTTTTGGGTTCTTTAGGACTTATTTTGCCATTGTTTGAATCTTTTGCTATCTCTCTGGACCATGTCCTGGACCATGTCTATCAGGACTCTAAGGTGCAAAATCATCTGAGTTGGATGGAAGCTTTTTCTCATTGAACACGAAGCCATGCTCCCAAGGGCATGCCACCATTCGGCTCAGTGCTTCCATACCCTAGTAGAGAGATGGTGCTTTGATCAAGATGTCATCTAGATAAAGAAAAAGGGATACTTCCTGAAGACTCAGATATGCCACCAGGGCTATCAGTATCTTGGTGAAAACCCTGGGTGACTGGACTCATTCTTCAGAATTTGGAGAAAATGTCTGGGCAGAATGGAGTTGAATTCTAGTGAGTATCCATTGGTTATTGTATCCAATACCCACGTCATTTACTCTTTGGTGGCAATGCCTTGCAAAATGTTGCAGATGCCCGCCAATACCTCTAGTGCCTGTTGATTCAGCATAGTCATGCTGAGGTTCCCTTCTTGGATTCTTTTATGTTCTAATTGGGTTTATGGAATGAGGAAGATCTGCCCTCATCTTGCAGTTTGGTCTGCCATCTTCCTTTGAAGGTCCTGGAGTAGCCTGGGTGTGATGGACACTCAGACTCTTGAAAGGATTGAAACTTCTGTCTAGACTTCCCATCTTTCTTCTTGGAAGGAAGGGCTTTCTTGTTGTCTTTGTCTTTCACCAGGTATTTGCCCATACCTTCTCTGAAGAGATTGATGCCCTTGAAGGGGACCACCACTAACTTGGCTTGTAACAAGGGGCCCACATCTCAGCTTCTAAGACAGATGCTCCACCTAGCCACCATGCTAAATGCCATACTTCTAGTTGACAACTGTAAAGCATCAAGGGACTCATCTGCCACAAAAGCTGTTGCCAGGGCAATCTTCTTAATTTCATCCTTGAGTTCTTTAGGGACATTGCTACTTGCTGCTGCCAAGTCCGAGGCCCATGAGAATGCAGCTCTAGTGAATGGAGAACCAGCTGCTGATGCTCTCAGAGATGTTGCTGAGGCCTCAAAGTCCCTATGCAAAGCCTGATCAATCCACTTATTGCAGGGATCCTTGGGCAAACCATCCACCTCTAGCATGGAATTGGATGCCAGGCTGGCCACTGGATCATCTACTAATGGCAGCTTGATCCTTTTTGAGGCCTCTGGTACCAAGGAATAAAACTTAGAAAAAATACGGTGGTTAGCTTTAGGTTTAGCTGGAGCTTCCCACTCCACCTTCATCAAATTATAAAAAGCTTCTGGCAGGGGAATACCTGATGGGGCCACTCCCAACTTAGGAAGGCTTCTATCCGATCCCTCTGGAAAATCTGAGTCTGGTTCCTCTTTTCCTTTGGACTTATGAGAGGTCTCCAGGACCCTCAGCACCTTAGGGAGCAGCCTGGCATACAGATCCTGGGGGGAAAGCCTTGTTTGTATCATAATCTCCCCCCCCGGATCATTCTCCTTCCTTAATTGAAGAGGAATCTGAGGTCTCTGAGTCCTCAACCTGGAGACTTATAAGAGGGCTGAGTTCCCTGTGGTAACCAGCCTCTTCCATCTTTCTCCTTTTTGGTCGAGGGGGGGGAGAAAGTGGTCCTATCCCCTTTTTCCTTTCCTTTCTGGAGAGGGACTCTCTACTGGAGTGCCTCCCTGGCCTGCCTGAAGGTCCAGTTGCTGCTGCTCTGTTTGGACTCCCTAATCTCTTTCCCCATTTCTGTTCAGATCCACGCCAGGATCCTTGTCCTGAAGAAAAAAACAACTGGGATCACTGTGCTCTACAGAACACTGCTGAAACCATCCTCCTCAAAAAGCAGGGCTGAACAAACTGGAGATGCCTGGGTCAAGCCCCTTCCCTCCAGGATTGAATCAGCTAATCGACCCTACTTCTGGAGAGGAGGTGCCACTTGCTGAGAGTGAGGACTGCCCCACTCCCAGGACCATCAAAGAACCTACAGTCTTAGAAAGTGAAGTGAAAGCTGCACTGACAGCAATTGGGAGAAACGGGTCACCAGGAGTAGATGGGATAACAATAGAGCTATTCCAAGCCATAGGAACAGAGTCCATCAAAATCTTGACAAGAATATGCCAACAAATATGGAGAACAAAACAATGACCCACAGAATCGAAATGATTAATTTACATTCCAGTCCTGAAAGAAGATGTCAAAGACTGCAGCAACTACCAGACGATTGCATTAATTTCTCACGCAAGTAAAGAGATGTACAAAATCCTACAATAAAGACTGTTACTATATTTGGAATGAGAAATGCCAGATGTTCAAGCTGGATTCAGAAAAGGAAGAGGCACTAACAATCATATTGCAAATTTATGTTGCTTACTGGAATATGTAAGAGAATTTCAAAAGAAAATAAATTTGTGTTTCATTGATTACAGCTAAACCTTTGCGTGTGTGGATAATGAAAAGCTGTGGTTGGCTTAAAAGGAAATGGGTAATGGAAGGACCATTAGCAATTTGAGATATGCAAATGGCATGACATTACTGGCAGAAAACAGTGAAGACTTGAAACTACTACTGATGAAGTTTAAAGCAGGATTGCAGCTGAACAACAAGAAAGCAAAAGTAATGACTACAGGGAAGTACAGTTTTAAGTTTAACAATGAAGAAATTGAAATTGTTCAAGATTTTCTATTCCTTGAGCTCCATCATCAACCAAAAGAAAGATTTCACCCAAGAAATCTGAAGGAGGCGGAGACTGGAATGGGCAGCCATGAAGGAGCTAGAAAAGATCCTTAAATTTAAGGATGTGTTGCTGGTGACTGAGATTAATTCATGCCATAGTATTCCCCATTACTATGTGTAAATTGGACAATGAAAAAGCTGGCAGGAAGAAAGGTAATTCCTTTGAACTGTGGTGTTGGAGAAGAGTTTTATGGATCCTGAGGACTGCCAAAAAGACAAATAAGTAGGTTCTAGATCAAATCAAGCTCGAACTTCCCCTAGAAAATAAAATGACTAAACAGAGGCTGTCATACTTTGGTCACATTATGAGAAGATGAGTCACTGGAAAAGACAAAAATGCTAGGAAAAGCTTTAGGCAGCAGGAAAAGAGGAAGACCGAACATGAGATGGATTCACTCTATCACGGAAGCCACGAGGGCCCTCCGTTTGCATGACCTGAGTTAGGCTATTAATGATAGGCCAATTTGTAGGAATTAAGTCATAAGGTTGCCACAGGTCAGAAGCAATTTGATGGCACTTACATACACACAGGATTCTATTAAGGATCTCTCCATTACATTACAATGCTATATAGGGATACTTCAGTCTGTCCATATATTGGGCTCAACGTACAGTAATTCTTCCTAGGCTTGCATTGTAAACCTTGTGTTACAAATAGGGCCAGGGATATAGAGAAATAGTTAATGCTCTTGGCTAAAAACTTCATGGAAGATTCTTTAGTAGGCTAGAATCAGGGCTGACCTGGTCTCTAGGCTAAACCTTGAACTTGTGAAACAGAGAATTAAGGAACTCAAAAGGCATGATCCTGCATAGAACAAAGGAGTTACAGACTAATATGGCCTTTTCTAGATTGCCCCTTGAATAATATAATTTATGCCAATCCTGTCTTTATATATATTTGAATTTTGGTTCCACCACATTCTATGCTTGCCATAATTGATTCGGCTCAAGAACTGGCAGTCAGAAGACACTGGCCAGGGCTGACTGGCTGCTTGGCAAAGTCCCGCCCCCGTCAGCCCCCGTCAGTGTTTTCAGCTCAGTCTGCTCCAGTCCTCCGACAGGAGAGGACTGTCTGGAGTGTGAGTGCAGGGACAGGCCCTCAAGGCTGAGGCAAATGAGAGAAGCCCTTTTCCCACCCCCCCACCCCATCCCCTGGGCCTTCTATGAGGGGACTAGGCCCAGAGAAGGCCTTTTCTGTCCCCCACACCCCATCCCCTGGGCCTTCTATGGGGCATTAGGCCTAGAGAAGGCATTTTCCGTCCCCCACACCCCATCCCCTGGGCCTTCTATGAGGGGACTAGGCCCAGAGAAGGCCTTTTCCATCCCCCACACCCCATCCCCTGGGCCTTCTATGAGGGGACTAGGCCCAGAGAAGCCCTTTTCCACCCCCCACACGCCATCCCCTGGGCCTTCTATGGGGCACTAGGCCCAGAGAAGCCCTTTTCCGCCCCCCACATGCCACCCCCTGGGCCTTCTATGGGGCACTAGCCCCAGAGAAGCCCTTTTCCGCCCCCCACACCCCATCCCCTGGGCCTTCTATGGGGCACTAGGCCCAGAGAAGCCCTTTTCCGTCCCCCACACGCCATCCCTGGGCCTTCTATGGGGCACTAGGCCCAGAGAAGGCCTTTTCCGCCCCCCACACGCCATCCCCTGGGACTTCTATGGGGCACTAGGCCCAGAGAAGGCCTTTTCCGCCCCCCACATGCCATCCCCTGGGTCTTCTATGGGGCACTAAGCCCAGAGAAGGCCTTTTCTGTCCCCCACACACCATCCCCTGGGCCTTCTATGGGGGCAGTAGGCCCAGAGAAGCCATTTTCTGTCCCCCACACATCATCCTATGGGCCTTCTATGGGGGCAGTAGGCCCAGAGAAGCCCTTTTCCCCCCACACTGCCTACTGCCCCCATAGAAGGCTCAGGGGATGGTGTATGGGGGATAGAAAAGGCCTTCTCTGGGCTCAGAGAAGCCCTTTTCTGCCCCTCTTCCCTTCCTTTCCCCCTTTTTCTTTCTTCCTCTCTCCTTTCTTTCACTCTTCCCCCTATTCCTTCCTTCCTTCCTTTCTCCAACCCTCTCTCCCTTCCACCTCCCTCCCTTCCGTTCTAGGGCCCGTTGTCTTCCACCACAACGGGCTTTGCTCCCTAGTAGATATTATATGTATTAGGACCTAGGTGAGAGAAGCCCTGGTAAGACTGTTCAGAAGTGAAGATACAGTTAAAAGATGGGCATAATGGTTGGGGACCAACAGATAGTCATATATATGAAAAATGTGTAGTCACTATATTTGATATTTTTTGTTACGATTAAAAATAACAAAATGCATTAAAGCAACACTTACATATTTTAGAAGGTACATGAGTAAAGATAACTTTTGTATGTTATTTGAAGTTATAAGATAATCAGTTAACCAAGACAGTGCCCTATCACTTGGTATGATTAGCTATTTTTAGAACATTATTTTAGAACCCTATGAAAACTGGAGTCTGAATTGATTATCAGCCTGTCCAAAGGACCTGCTTGTGGTCTGCTTAGTTTGAAATAAAATATTTAATGGGCTCAAGAAATTATTCTCCTTTAATTATTTATGTAGAATCAATCATATTATTTTAAGTTAGTCAGTGTTAAAAACGGTAAATAATTATGTTTTAATTTAAAAATATACTGCAAAAAATTAACCAAAAACATGATTGTGATGTACTTCTTGCCAGGAGAGTAATGATCTGATATAGAAAAGCTAACTAGATGCCCAAGGCTTTCTAAGTGTATGCCTATATCTGAATCAGTCATTGGATTCAAAACTCTAGACTAGTGTTCTCAAAAGTTATTATCTGACAGATAAATGGAACCTTCAGTTCTGAAACAGCATATCTTTAGTAGTAGATATGGGGGGTGAACAATGGGGGAGAGCAGTTGTCTTTGTGATATACATCTGAACTTCCCAAAGTTGCCTGGATGACTACTGGAGAAAACAAACTACCAGACTAGAGGGACTCCATTACTGCTCTTCTTTATGTCTTTACTTCCTATTTCAAAGTCAGGAAATTGTGTGGCAAGGCAAGCTTCGTACTTACTAAGAACTTCTGCAGGAACTCATAATAGGAGTTTAAAATCCCACATGTCCAGTGCACAAAAGCCCCATTTGGCATGAATTCTGCCCACAGGCCTCATCCATGCTAGGGTTGCCAGGTCTGGGTTGGAAAATACCTGGAGTCTTTGGGGGTGGATCCAGGAGAGGGTGGGGTTTGGGGAGGGGAGAGGCCTCAGTGCGGTACAATGCCATAAAGTCTGCACTCTTCAAAGCAGCCATTTTCTCCAGGGGAGCTGATCTCTTGTCAGCTGGAGATCAGTTGTAAAAGCAGATCCCCAGGCCTCACCTGGAGGCTGGCAACCCTAATCCATGCCTAGGTACAGCATTGGCACTGACTGAAGTTATAATGAACTAAGATTTGACAGTTGTTATTCAGCTCTGGTCAAATGGGAACCAGTTATATTGGTTTAAATGTAAACCATCGTAATATTGCAATCATGTTAAAGACATCTGAATGTATAATTAAAACATTTTAAAACCCCACTTGGTTAATACACTAACTTTATGCCATGTAAATACTTTTAATAAATAAGCATTTATATTTTTAAAAGCCACGTGATGGGCCACTGCTTTACCATAAACTATGCACCTCACAATGTTTCAATTAAAACAACTTACTATCCCAGCTACACTTCATATATATTTTTATTGCTTGCAGATTTGGTTTCCTCACCTTCATAGTTTTCTTGGTTAGCCAGACACTGGACGTTATACCATATTTTTGCTCTGAAATAATCATCCTATGGGAAAGATAAATAAGTCATTACTATTAGTACAATTGTTTTTGTATTGTTATTGTGCACGATACAGCTGATAAGATTCTAAGGGGTTCACTAGATTATGGACCCCATTTTCTGTTGCCCCAACTTCTTGCTGGAGATATGGGGAATAGCCAATAGGATCATCTAAGAGAAGAGTGTTGGTTCTGGTGGCAAAACATTAGTAGTGGTACTTGTTTTTCCAGAGAGGTCATCACCATGACACTACCATAAGGGATAAAGGAAGTGTTGCCTAGGTGTGAGAGAGCAGGAAGATGGTAAAGAAAGGGAAGACAACAAGCAAAGGACACAACAAATGCCAAAGGAAAATGATTTGGCTATCACTTGGGGCTGGTAGACGGGAACCTGTGGGATCTCACTGGTGGGAGAAAAGTTAGTCAATCAAGAAAGAAGAGTTAACCTATGAAAACTGGCATATAGTGGCAGCTCTTCTTCATATTATTTTTGCACATTTACACAGCACAAGTTGTGGAGTGAAGCTATATATGCGTAGTATAAGTTGTGATAATGAGTACACTTACTTGGAAATATGGTGTACCAAAATAAATGTCAGGAGAAAAATGAATGGGCTTATAAACAGTTCAGATTGATTTCTCCTATTTTCTGTATAATGCAATTTGCCATTAGGAATACTTAAAAGTGACATTTAGTGATTTCTCACCCTTTCAAATCCACAGAAGTTTGGTTTGTTGAACTAGAAGAAAATAGAATAGTAAAATTATACACATTACTGACTGGAACTGGGTAGCTGGAATATGTCTTGGCAGTATAAAAACTTCTGCCCACTGCATTTCTGGCTGCAATGGAAAAAGCTGGTCTTCATCAATAAAACTCCACAGGGCTTGGGATCAGGGTGTGAAATCAGACTTGCCCCAAACCATCTAGTGACTGCAGTGAAACTACCATTAGGAACTTTTTTACATGAGGTTTAAAATGCCCTTGAGCTTCTCTTCCACCATTTATGTTACCATATGTTCCATGTAAATGCAGGGGAGGCAGGAAAGAGAGATATCTGTAAATGAGTATTTGACTAATGAAGGTTTTACATTTGTTCTACCAACAGATTAAAGCAAGAGCCACCTTCGCTTCAAGTGAGTAGGGCAACATCATACTAAAGCCCTGCCTGCCCCTTCATCTTTGCAAAGCACAGCTGCTTAAATGCTAACCGGTGTCCCAGACTTACATTCTCCATTAAAACAAAAGGAATAAAACTCTGCTGGGTGGAGCAAAAGCAGATGATGGCTTTAGTTTAAAAATGGCTGGCAGGAGAATCAGTACCTTTCCCAATCACTTTTCCAATGCAGAGTGATCCCTGGAGGGAGAAGAGTTTGCCAGGGCTTCATGAAACGCAGCTGTGGTGTAATGTATAGCCTGCTCCAGAAAACAAACTGTCTGTTTCTTCCTGAGACTATGCCTCCTGCCATTTTACTGGCCTTTAACTGCAGCCTACACACAGAAATTGAGTAGTTTTCTTACTACTATCAGCTGAGACTACAGAAGACCTGTGACCAGATCTTTTGTGAAGCAAAAGGAGAGACTGCTGGTGGGCGGTGGGGATTTGGGTCATGGTTATAGAACAGAGGAGGGCTAATCGTTTCCCCCCATGCCATATTCCCGATTTCAATTACCTTGTTTGCAGACTTTGCTGTTTGCCTGGTTGGGGAAAAACATGTAGTAAGTCTACTGTATTGTGCTCCTGTGTATTTTCAGCTCTGGTGGCACTCACAGCGGAAGTGGCCTTCTCCACCTTTCACCAGGCCTGCAACTGATTTATGCTGTGAGCCACAGGACCCACCACATGCTCAGCCATGAGCCCTTGTGAAGGGCTGTGGTGATAGCTATGAGCAGGTGCAGGAAGGATTGTCAGCCTCCAGGTAGCACCTGGGGAATCTTCTGTTATTACAATTGATCTCTAGATGACCAAGAGCAGTTCCCCTGGAGAAAATGCCTGCTTTGGAGGGGGCACTCTATGGTATTAAAGTCTGCTGAGGTCCCTCCCCTCCCCAAACCCTGCCTTTGCCAGATCAGCCCCCCCCCCCAAAAAAAAAATCTCTAGGTATTTCCCAACGCAGACCTGGCAACCCTAGGTGCAGGACAGAGCTATCCTATATGGCCCATAGCATCACACCTATGGTGCTTGCAGGCCATATCAGGCAGGTGCTGCTAGGAATTGCATTTGAAAATGAACACTCATTTAGCCATGTTACTGTCACAGTAATATCACTGGGGCAAAGCCATACAGAATTAGGCCTCAGGAAATATGGTGGATGGTGGGGGCAGGCTACTTGGGTCAGGCTCTAGCTCCGCTAGTCATGGATCCTGACCAGGGTCTTTATCCAGATGCAGAAGGAGATGTATAGCATGGCACAGATGGCAAATAAATAGGCCACCTTTGGAGACTCTATGAACTGACAGCTCCCGTGTGCTGTAGACACCAGAAGTTCATCTTCAGCTGCCTAAAGGGCCCATTTCATAACCATGCATGCCTTCCAATATGCCTGGCTATAGGGGGATATATCTGCTGCCACTTCCTCAGGGCATATTGTGAGCAGATACAGCAGCAGTAAGTAGCTATAGTCTCCAAAGAAGAATGAACCACAAAGCTGAGACTAGTCAGCCATAGACTGTGCCCAGCCATCTCTGCCACATACTTCTCCTCACTCAGGAGCCAGCCCCTGTTCTCTGGTCATGTGGCCAGGGGTTGGTTCAGGCCAAAGGTCACAAAGACCTGGGCTTCCTGGCAAAACCTGTGTGTCCCCAGCTGAGCTCTGCCTCAATGCTGGGGAAATGTGAGTAGAAATCAGGGTATAAATCTAAGCAGTATGGGGGCCAGAACCAATAGTGGGTAAAAAACACGCTGAAAAGTCCAGTGAGAGAGACAATCACTAAATAAATCTTCTTTATTCCTCTTTTAGCAGTCTAGATGGTTATTATGTATTTTATTGTATTCATTGTAAATATGTATTAGAATTATAATGTTTTAGATCACTGAATGTTTTTATAAATGATGTTACCCACTCTGAGCCTGGTTACTGGTGAGAGCTGGTTATAAATCCAATAAATGAAATGTGGTGCATGGAGCAGGAGTCACTGGGGGTGTGGGGGACAGGTATTTGTGAATTTCCTGCATTGTGCAGGACCCTGGAGGTCCCTTCCAACTCTATGATTATATAATTCTGTAGAGGAAGCTCAGAGGTTCAAATGAAAATCTATTGATTATTGCTGGTATTTCAGAGGTCTTTGAGAAAAGACTTTCCAGGAACAAGTTGGCAAACTAGTTTATATCAAACAGAATTGTAAAAGCAGCTGTCTTATATCCTATTTAATGGTCAAAGAAAGGAATTCCTTAATGAACAGGTATCCCAGCACCGAGAATAACATCAGTACACTATTAATGAGGATGGTATGGTAACGACCTGTCAACAGTGAAGATTTATGTTTAGGCTTTCTGCTTCAAAGGAGTTCATTATGCCTTATGATTTTTAGTAATTTTAATAAGACAAATCAAGCTAAACTCTTATTTAAGTTTAAAATGCTTTAACACATTAATATTGAGTAACTGAAAATTTTACTCTGATCAATACACGCACACAGGCACACACGCACGCACAAACCTTTTCAGCAGCTCATTGTTTTAAGGCAAATAGACTGTTTGTATAGAGAAACAGCCACATATTTAATGAGCTGAGCTGGCAAGAAAGCTCAGTGAAAAGAATTTAATAACTGGTTGAAGAAGATGCTTTACTTTTAATAAGATGTCAAGATGTGGCTAGAAAAGATTAATTGGGTTAAAGGGATTTTAAGCTTGGCAAACCCTTCTTGCTTATTTGTAGTTTGCTTTTAAAAGTTAAAACATAACTTTTAATATTTTGTTTATAACTAAAAAAGACTGTAGTTTAAGGCTTATGGTACAAATATTCCTGAATGTTTGTTGGAAAAGAAAACCAGCTAAATTCTTTATTCTCCAATAAGAAGCTTTGCTTATTACCCAAAGACTATGACATGATTTATTGATGCACAGCTATGAGACAAGGATTTAAAAGTAAACTGCTAAGCATTATTTTAACAAGCAAAGATTGGAAAAAGGTCAAAACATTTCCAAAAGCTAATGAGATAGGAGATATTAATCATGAGCATCTTGACAATTAAAAAGACTAATTAGGAGTGCAGAACTTATATTTTATACCAGAAGAACCCCTACTGGATAAAGCAAAATGGTATATTTTTGTAAAATAAGAAAGTTTAATTTAGATGTACTTTAAAAATTCAATAAAAATCCCCTGGTGAATTAAAATAAAGGATTCAAGATATCTATAAAAGCTTTATGTCATAGGCTATGATGAATTAAAATAAAGGATTCAAGCTATCTATAAAAGCTTTATGTCATAGGCTATTTTGGAACATTAGAAAGTGCATATAAAAAGTTTAATTCTTTGGAATATCATTAAAATCTTATATTTTTCAAATTTTATATATCTTTAGTGGGAATAAGCCTACAGAAATGTTATTAAGAGTGCTTTTTATATACATATATGCATGCGTTGATATAGAGGAACCATATTATAATGGGAAAAGTTAGATTCTATACTTATTATGAACTCAGCCTGTAAGTTCATTCAGAGGTGAGCAAGACTGGGAGAACAGCCAAGAGGATGCACATATCTTAACAAGACAGGGACCTGAATCTGTAAAGTTGAAACGTGGCCAGTAACATCTTGTTTGTCCAATACGAGATTAATGAATGTTAAGACAAAGAAAATTGAAGTACACATGTGTAAATGATGATATAAAATTGGGAGAAGCAACAAAAATATGTAAGTCAGATCCCTGCTGTTACTCACTGGACATCTGAGCTGAACTTGTGGCTGCATGTTGTCCCTTATTCAAATAAAACTTTTTCTACCTTGTTGTTGCCTGGATTTTTGATCTCACTGTGTGGTTTATTTGGCTAGCCACACAACTCAAAGAACCTTAGTGTCCTCAGGGCGTTGCCATCAATTTTATTGCTTATGACCTGGGGTGTTTTCACACACACTAAATAACACACTTTCGATCCACTTTCAATGCACTTTGCAACTGGATTTTACTGTGTCAAATGACAAAATCCACTTGCAAACAGTTGCTGAAGTTGATTTGAAACTGCATTATTTAGCATGTGTGAAAGCACCCTGCTAGATTTTCTGGCAAGGAAACTGTTGATATTTCTCATAATGTATGTTGAAGAAATCACAAGGACACTTCAGGGTATGTACTTTTCAGAATAAATCTTTTTCTCTCTAAAATGTTAAAATAAAGCCCCAGTACACCATAAGCATCTGGGATATAACCGGGAACACAAAAGCTGATGGAGATGCACCTAAATCTAACCCTTAGCTCACTGTGTAAAATATACATGAATGGGATTGAGACCCTCTTACACAAATTTATAATGCAATCCTAGGAACATTTTCCTGGGCGTAAGCTTCATTGAATAAATGTCAGTAAAATTTTGAGTAGGGTTGCCCTGTAAATCACTATGAGGGATGACCTTACTGTGAACACTAGAATTTTAAAATATGCATCAGTTAAAGCATATTTACGTACTTTTAATTGAAGGAAGTCTCCATAACGCAAATCTTCACTGATAAATAGTCCCAGAGTAGTAAGGAAGACTATACGAGTGTTGGTTAAAATGACATTCAAAAGTGCAAGATCACCACAGTCTTAGGGAAGAGAAAAGACATTATGAGTTATCATCACAGTCATAGTTATTCTGCTCTTGTCTTCTTTCATTACATTGTACAGACATGTCAAAATTATATATTTGAATATTAAATGTGACTCCTCTCTTTATTTTAATCCTATTCTATCTGTTCTTCAATCCTGATGCACAATTTGGCTGGTTATTCCATATACTAGACATGCATTTGAGGAAAGTCTGGTGCTATGGGACTGGGTGTGTGTGTGCTATCCCCTCAATGACACCTTCTGGTCCTCTCTAGATTTTCAGCTTTGATTTTTTAAAAATAAGTTCCTAATCATATTTATTACCAAGACATAATACAATGTAAGCACATGCTAGTAGGGGATTATGATGCTAACATCTGCAAGCACAGCAGTGACCAGATCCACAGGGACAGCAGTGAATGTATTTCCCATAACTAACTGTCCTGGATGCTGTTTTGCTCATTCATGGCTGCACCTTGGTCCTAGACTTTGAGGGCTTGTTAAGTGGTTTATACCTTGGAAAGACCAGAATTTAGGGAGGATATAAAACAAACAGGATGTATTATTTTTCTTCATTTTCTCACAGTTCTTGTCCTTCTAGTCCTCAGTTTCTTGCCCTCACCTTTTTTTGCATTCCCCATAGCCTCATGGACAACATGCTCCTGAAGGTCACATGCACTAAAGAAGATCTAAATAGAAAAATCTCAGCACAAAGAGGGAAGAGTCTGAAGTCATAAGGATGCAATGCCACAATGCTAGCAATGACACCTGGAGACATGGATTTGGGAAAGGAGTTCTGTTGCTCATAATCTGGCTGTTCCTTCTTCCCCTACTTTTCCCACTGCCCAATTTAGATTTAAAATATTTGGACCAAGGAACTGTGTATTTTAATATATCCACCAAACTGTTACATGCCCTAAATCCATAGAACTGGGCAGACTATAAATAAAAAAACCCAAATACAAATATTACAAAAATGTATTGAGAATTAGAAGGAATTACCATAGTCAAGGAGAGAACAAATATCTTCTGTCAAATTACTCCAAAATGTATCCCGAGTTGTAAATCCAGACAAAGAGACTCCTATATATATTCCTGTGAATAAAATAAATAGCCATAAGAAAACAGAATCACAGTATACAACTAGGTTCCTAGCATTTAATTATACCTACTATTCCTATCGGTAAGACAACCTACCAGGGCCACCCCAAAAGCAGGAGGTTTTCTATACTTGGAAGGTATGTAAAACACAATTACACTGTAAACTAAAGAGGGGGTGGAAAGCAAAATTTCCAGTTAGCACGAAGCATTCTCATTACCTCCGGGGACCCACAGAATATTGGGCATAGGGCTAGGGGACATGTACATTGTCAGGTGTGCATACCCTGACCCTATTGTCCCCCCTGCTACTGGTCTACGATGATGTATGCTTTTGGGGTCTCTGACCATTTTGAACAGAAAAGAGTCAATTAACACCCCCCCCCCAAGTTTTTGGGCTGTCAATGGAGCAAAATCTGATTGAAGATATCTGGGACTATTAGTTTGAGGGCAGACATGGACAGCAAGACTGGAGCCAGGAACTCATGAAATGAACTCATTAGCTATATTTCTGTATCCTTGTGACTGGAATTCACAGGGCTGGTTCATATGTCGAATGCTTCCATGCCACTGTGGAAGCACATCTATGGCTATCTGGAGATAATGTGGTGTGAACTGAGTGTGTTCATGGTCATGAAGAACGGTCCCAATAATGGACATGGCAGCCAGTCTACAGGGACTCACTACCAGTACTGTACATTTCATACTACCCTTTGGCTATGCAGTCAAGCATTTGCATGTACCATCAAATGGAGAAAGTCAGTATGAGGAACCAGCCCCACAGTGTGCTGCATATTCAGGCTTGTGTATAGAAAAACAAGTTGTTTACCTGTAACTGATATTCTTTGAGTGGTCCTCTGTGCAGGCACACATATAAGATAGCATGTATGGGATCTCAAGTGTGCACATGCAAAGCCCTTGAACTTATAAGTGTGAATCAAACCTTTGAGCATGAGCCAGTCCCCACTCACAATGGCCCCTCATCACAAACACTCATTGTGGACAGAGCCATGCTCACCCATCAGCTCTTCCCGACGATGCAGCAGGTTAGATAAATTACACACGCCTGTTATGGAGAAGGCTAGGTGAGTTGTGAGATGACCACTCAGAGAACATCAGTTATGAGTAAGCAACCTTTTTTTACTCTTCATGGTCTCTGTGTATGAACTGCAGACATTGCATGGGGTCTGAATGTTATTTCTTAGCATTCACCTTCAACCCCAACTGATCCAGCAGCTGCCGTATTTTCTGTAGGTGCTGAAGCAAAGTCTGGGCAGTCACATGAACTAGCAGCCAGGCAGCCAGGTTAGGAGAGGCTACAATTATCTTCTTGTGAATATATGCTGTCACTACTGCCATACATTTTGTTAATTTGAATGCTTCTGCCCCATGTACTCTTTGTCACCACAAATACCAGTTGGCAATACTGGCAAAACTACTGGGGCCTGGGGAGTGGAGTCCCAGTTGTCCTAATACTGGATCTGGAACTGGTGGTGATGGTTGTTTCATTTCCTATCCCAGTACATCAGTCATTTTTGTGATCTGTTCAGTACACATTTTTAAGTCCTCTTATGGTGAAGAAGGCTTTTATTCAGAAACCAGAGGACAGCTCTGTTGGAAATGAAGGACTTTGCATGGTCTTGTAGCCTCAGACAGGAACTATGGAGAGTCAGAGAGATACATAGGTCAGGACCCTGAGCATCCCCAGGGAATCTTCCTTCCTTCCTGCTGACACCTTTTCTTCACATTCTTTTCCATCTTGGCACCATGAAGGCAGGACATGGATCTCTACCTATCCTAGCTGGATAGACTAGATTAGAATCCTGTTTCTAATCTATCCTGCCTAGAATGGAGTTCTTTATAAGAAAAGACTAATTTTTTCACACCTTGTTTCTTAGCAACACACACAGATTCTGCTGTGTTATGTGCTTTGAGCATTCTGCTGACTCTTACTCAAACTCTTGCTCTCCATTCGAGAATGATAATAGTGTAACAGCAGGCATGTTTGCATGTGAAAGCTGCCGGACTTCTTTCTGTTTGTGTACATAGTCTGTTTGTTCTACAGAGTGTAAATTGTGTTGTTCAGACTGAGGAAAATTTTGCTTGGGTAGCTGAACTTCCAAATTTAAACACTACGCTCTCTATATGGTGATCCAGCAAAATTCTCCTCTCAGTCTAGAGTGTTGGTGCCCTCTTGAGGCCAATTCATGGAGTACCCTGACTCTCAAAGCTGACAGCACGACTCCCTGCGGCATTGAAGCAAAAAGTTGGGTTGAAGCCTCTGTAACTTCTCCATGAAAAATAATGTTCTTGAACCCAAGCATGGCAATTTATAATAGAGTGCTTCTAGACCTATAAGATCTTCCATATCTCTCTCTGCAAGAACTGGCCCTATCAAAGCCATGATGACTGCAGATCTCAAGAAGAAGCACAACTTTTCTGCCTTGATGCACATCTCAGTATCAATTATCTCTTTGATACTGGGCTAATATTTGGATGGGAGATCAGCAAGGAAGTCCAAGGTCACTATGCAGAGGCAGGCAATGGCAAACCACCTCTGAACATCACTTGCCTTGAAAACCTTACAGGGTCACCATAAGTTGGCTGCAACTTGACAGCGCTGTCCAGCTTTCTCCTGCCCCTACAATTGATGCTTTGCATCCCAGTCTACTAAAGTGCCTACTAATGTATCTTTAATCTGCCTCCTGAAAGGGATGCTGCCAGTGATCTTAACAACTTCTCCAGCAACTGACTGGACCTCTGATGACCTCTATGCCCCATATCAGTTTTGAGGTACCACTGAAGTGTTGGTGGGTGCAGATGACTCCTCATATTTCAATCCGTTCTTTCTTCTTATGGTCACTTGCTAACTCCTCTGAAATAAGATATTTAGTAGCCTTTGATTTCTGCTTCTGTGCCTTAAGCTCAGTAGCAGCAGCAGTGCAGGTTTTTATACTCTGCTTTTTTCTATTCTTAGGCATCTCAAAGTGGCTTGCAATTGCCTTTCCGTCTTCTCCCACAACAGCAACCTTGTGAGGTAGGTGGAGCTGAGAGAGTTCTGAGAGAACTGGGACTGGTCCAAGGTCACCCAGCAGGCTTCATGTGGAGGAGGAGTGGGGAATCAAACCTGGTTCTCTGGATTAGAGTCTGCCACTCTTAACCATTACACTACACCGACTCTCTTTGTGAAAGCGCTCTATTTCTGCTGATTAGATAGGGAGTTATCTGGACTTAGATTACTCGCTATCAATGCTGTGGACTCTGATGCCAGTGCTGGCATCTTTGGGACCATGGGCAAGGATGCAGCCATTTGTTCTAAGATCTTTCTCCCACAATAGTCTGTTATCACGATTACATCTAGCTTGTTTTGTAAACTTAAGGCAATGCTGCCAGGAGTACACTTATGCTCCTCTCCTAAACATCAAAGACAAAGCGTGGTGGAATGAGCTCCTGGAAGAGATCAGGGCCCTGGGGGACCTGTGTCAAGGACACAGACACAGAGAGTACTCCATCTCTCTGTGTTATACCTCTGAGGATGCCAGTCACAGCTACTGTCGAAATGTCAGGTCCTACAATGCCAAGACCACAGCCAGGCAACCCAGAAAATCTACAGCAGCTAATGATTTTAATTGTTTTTATATATGCATTTTTATACAAGCCACCCTGAGCTTGCTTTGGCAGGGAGGGCAGGGTATAAATTGAATAAAATAAATAAATAAATTTGTCTGTGGGTGGGATTTTTTCCCTTGTAAGCAGAACAATTCACAAATGTTGAGTGCTGCGCCAGAGTACAATTTCCTTTGCTCTATTTAAATAGATAATTTGAAGAAACTGAGAATAAGAAGTTCCCTTAGAGGCAGCAGCTGCTGCAGTGGTTAAGGAAGAAATGATGGGTTAGCATGGCTCTGACCATACTGGGTGCTCACAATGAGCATCTGTTGTGGATGGGGAGACTTGTGCTCAAAGTTTGATAGCTTTTATAGTTTTTGAGGCCCTGCATGCACTCACTTGAGATCCCATAAGAACTGCATTTTAGAAATGACTAAATATTTAAATATAAATCTATCAGATAAATTAAGCAGTTTAACAACATAAAGTGCAGTTGTCCAAAGAGAAATGACTGATGCTCTAGTGGGTGGGTTGTTGTTCAGTCGCACAGTCGAGTCCGACCCTTTGCGACCCCATGGACCAGATCACGCCAGGCCCTCCTGTCTTCCGCTGTCCGCTGAAGTTTGTTCAATTTCATGTTCGTTGCATCGATGACACTGTCTAACCATCTCATCCTTTGCCGTCCCTTTCTTCTTTGACCTTCAATCTTTCCCAACATCAGGGTCTTCTCCAGTGAATGCTCCCTTCTCATTTGGTGGCCAAAGTATTTGAGCTTCAACTTCAGGATCTGGCCTTCCAGGGAACAGTCAGGGTTGATTTCTTTTAGGACTGAATGATTTGATCTCCTTGCAATCCAAGAGACTCTCAAGAGTCTTCTCCTGCACTATAGTTCAAAAGAATCTATTCTTCGGCGCTCGGCCTTCCTTATAGTCCAACTCTCGCAGCCATACTTTACTACGGGGAATACCATTGCTTTGACCATGCGGACTTTTGTTGGCAGGGTGATGTCTCTGCTTTTTATCATGCTGTTTAGGTTTGCCATCGCTTTCCTCCCAAGGAGCAGGCGTCTTTTAATTTCATGGCTGCAGTCACCATCTGCAGTGATCTGGGATCCCAGGAACGTGAAGTCTGTCACTACTTCTACAACTTCCCCTTCTATTTGCCAAGGAGTGATGGGGCCAGATGCCATGATCTTAGTTTTTTTGATGTTGAGCTTCAAGCCCACTTTTGCACTCTCCTCTTTCACCCTGAGCAAGTGGCTCTTTAGGTCCTCTTCACTTTCTGCCATCAGAGTGGTATCGTCTGCATATCTGAGGTTATTGATCTTTTCCCCAGCAATCTTAACTCCAGCTTGTGATTCATCCAGGCCAGCATTTCGCATGATGTACTCTGCATATAAATTAAATAAGCAAGGTGACAAGGTGGGTAGGGGCTGTTTAAGAAGTCTGATGAGAAGACTGTAAAGGGAAGAAGTGTTAGGTGAATCTTAACTATCTGGTTCAAAAACACAACATATGGGAATACCCAATGGGATTCCCCCCCATGATCTATCTCTCATTGCCACTTCTGACCCATATGTAACACTCATAGAGCAACTGTATTGTACTCCACTGTAAGGTAACTGTTTATCGTGTCTCTTTCTTCCATCCACATCCAAGAGCTTCTGTGAACTACTGACTGGTCCCAAATAATCAGCTGCTTGATCTTTCACAACAGCACACCCTTGTCTGAAAGTAAACAGTAAGCAAAAAAACCCTGAAACCCCAACTTTTTAGGCAAAGTACATTGCCAGTCATGAGAAGAGTAGACCCATGAAACTGCTTTATACCACTGGTCCATCAGGATCAGTATTTTCTATTCAGACTGGCAGCAGCTCTCCAGGGTCTCAGGTGGAGGTCTTTCACATCACCTTCTACTCAGTCCTTTTAACTGAAGATTCCAGGTATTGAATCTGGGAACATGCCAAGCAGATGCTCTGCCACTGAGCCATGGCCCCTCCCCATGGACAGCAGCATTCTTCACTTTCAATTACTGCCCATGTACAGTATACCGCAATACACATTACAAGCTAAGCAACATTCAAGTCAGTGTAAGGAAGCCCTGGATGCCACCTACATTGCTTCCTATTTTGCTACTACTGTAAATTCAGCCTAGATCTACCCCAGCTATTTGGACTGACAGAAAAGAATTGTACCAGGAATATTCTCCAGTCTGTTCCGACCAAGGCAGGTACTCAAAGTGCGGCTATTTGTGAGTGTGACTAACTATAACTTTATGGTCACTTTTTTTAGAGAGAAAAGACCTCTTAATATAAAGTTAAAAAGCAGTTAACATTCCTTTCATAATCAAAGATAGGTACATAGTCAGCTCAGTCCTTTTCTTTAAATTGCCTCCTGAAACAAAATATCTATGTAATTAGCACTACTCAACTAAATAGTATAAGGGCACATTAAAATGTATTATTAAACGGGGTTTTTTTTTAAATGCTTTTCTTAATGTAGCTCACCAAGTTGACAATGTTTGTATTGCTCTGTTAAACATTTGAAAATTTAAATAATAATTAAAAAAACAATAGCTATAACTTTATGAACTGGCCATTTCCCTGTACTATTTAGGGTCAAACTAGGTGTTACACACAAATCACCTTTAAAACCTTTGTGAACAAGTGCTTGATTGAAACCCTGCGGAGTGGGTGCGGGGGGGGGGAGCACAGAGGTAGATTTGGAATGAAAAAAATGGCTGTCACAGAAAGGGTCAGGCAACCTGAACCCTCCTGAACATTGCATTCTCAGCTTCTGAAAAGATACTGCAAAAAGAGCTTCTTCCCTCACAACATGCCACTTGCCCATAACACCAACATCTTCTGAGACTGCCCATGTATTTGACTACCTTCTATAACTCTTATTTCTGTATCTCCTGTTACATCTGCAACCTGACTTTTATCTTCAGCTTTCTACTTACTAGGAAGTAAAGTGGTCTAAGGAACACTCCCTTCCAAGCTAATCACCTGATATGGAAAGGCAGGGGTCTTTTGGAGGGGGAGCACACCGGAGCGAAGCTCCGGGAGCTCAGGAGCCAAGCCCCGCCCCCAGCCGGCGTCCCGGAGAGTCTTTCAGGCAGCCGAATGTCAATTTCAGCTCCATTGTATCCTATGGGCCATTGAAGTCAATGGTGAAAACATAGGGTATATTCTGGGGGCTGGAGGGAAGGGGGTTTGAGGGAGAGGCTCCAAACTCACAGGATAGCTGATGGAGCCTCTCCCCAAGATACCCACCAAGTTTCAAGAACATTGGATTAGGGGGTCCAATTCTATGGGCCCACAAACAGGTTGCCCCTATTCCTCCATTGTTCTCTATGGTGGGAAAAAAGTAAGTTTTTTCCCCACCATAGAGAACAATGGAGGGAATAGGGGCAGCAGTTTGGGGTCCCATGGAATTGGACCCCCTGGTCCAATGTTCTTGAAACTTGGTGGGTATCTTGGGGAGAGGCTCCATCAGCTACCCTGTGAGTTTGGGGCCTCAAACCCCTCCCTCCAGCCCCCAGAATATACCCTATGTTTTCACCATTGACTTCAATGGCCCATAGGATATAATGGGGCCGAATTGCCGCCAAATTTCTTTCATTCCCACTTTTCCTTCTCTCTTTTTCCTCTTTCCCTCCTTTTTCTCTTCTCTCTTTCTTTCTTTCCCACCTTCTTCTCTTCTCTTTTTCCTCCTTTCCCTGTTTCCCTCCCCTTTCCTTCTCTTTCCTTCCCTCTTTCCTCCTTCTGTGGCCCAACTCTCATGAGAAGGAGTTTAAACTTTAAACCCCTTCTCTCTTAGCTCCCCCACCCAGACCAGCTGGGGAAGGGAAGGGGAGGCTTTTGAAGATGCCTCCCCCATTTTTGCTTCCCCTTCTGACATCACTTCTGGTGATGTCAGGGGCGTGGCATATGCTAATAGCCTAATAGCTCATTAGCATACCATATGCTAATGAGCTCCTGCAGCTGTTTTTCTACGAAAAGACCCCTGTGGAAAGGTAATAGCCACACACCAACAAGCAGCAGATCCATCACTCCCCAAGGAGTAGGATGTATGCTAGTTACAGCCTTTTGATCATCATCCACACAACCAGAGTTTTCAGGCGCCTATTTCCAAAGCCCTGGAAAAGGCTTCTCAGTGGTTTCACACATATGTTAAATACTGCAGAAAATGATACCCTAAACACAGTGGCGGAGGGAGGAAGGCAGGTGACATTACCAAACACCCACCCACTGAGTTCATTCTGTCAAAAAAGCAAAGCCTAATTAGACCTATTTGCATTTCAAGCTCCTGTCAATAGCCACCAAGCCATTCAGGAAAAATCAATGGGGGATCATGTCTTCAGGTGTATATGTGAAGAATTAATGACCTAATGCCCCTTTGAGCCTGACGCTGGAGACATGTTTCCATGAAGCAGACCTTGTAAGAACTAGATAGAGCCATTAGCAGAACATACTCTTGAGAAACAGAAGCTCGGTAGTAGTTCAGTAGATGCTGCCTACACTTGTCTATTGACTACACTGCACTTACCATTAACGTCATCATCAAGTATCAAACCAATTATAGCCACATCACTTGCACAAGGGCTTTTTGTTACTGTGATATTTATGACATTGGGTATCAATGCAGATATATTCAGTGGATCAGATAATATCCACTGAATAATAGGCTCTGTTAAAAAAGAAGAAAACACACTATTTAATGTGCAAGAAAGCAGGAATACAGTTTACTTACGCTTTTAAAAAAGGAAAGCGTAGTTGATTGGTAGCAGTACTAGACTATACCACTGAAATTTGTGGGGCTGAGTTACGCACAGACACCCATTTGTGCAATTTTCTGTGCCTGCTGTTTTTGAAATGCTCCTGACTTACTGGTGGTTTGTTATCTGAATTATGTGCACAGAGAAACAAAAATGTCTGCATGGCTTTCTGGATAATAGTCATTGTTACTTATGGACTACAAAACAACTTCAAAAATGCCACAAGTTGTCTCTCCTCCACCCTGACTTTCTGCTGTTTAAATCTTTTATTGGCTATATAACTTTGACAAGAGCTGCTTTCACATGGTGATGATTTTTTCAGATTAAATTAATCACCACTGTGAATCCTGAGACATGTGTTTTGGTGATGGAGTTTCTACACACAGTTTTCTGCATCTTTTTTTTTTTGCAGTTTGTATAAACTTTTCCTTTCCACATATGCACTGTGAAACTTACATGCAACCATGTAAATAATGCTGTTTTTACAAGGGAGCCAATAACTGCTCCAGAGGGCAGTTTGGAGATGTGAAAAATCACTTTGGTCACAGAGAACAGCTGGTGTGCAACTGGGAGGCACACTGCAGGCATGATACAAAGTCCTCACTCCTTAAACATTAGGACTTTCTGATGTCTAGATGGAGCCTTGCGAGAGCCATCTGATGTTACTTTTTCATGTTTCTTTAGAGTGTTTAACACACAATTATTTATTTTATTTATAGCCTGTCTTTCTTGCTGAGACTGAACACTGATTACAGATGATAAACAGTGCAGTCAGAAGCAATGCTCCCTCTGAGCTGTGGAGTCTTGTGAACAAAAATTCTACTTTGTGAGCTCCTGGCATTAAAGTTGTGAGTGAGCAATTTGGCTGCTCCGTAAATCTGTTTACTCTGGAGCCATCCTTCCTGAGCTTAGACAAAAATGTGTGAGCTGGAGGCTAAAAAACTGTGAGCTAGCTCACACCGACTCAGCTTAGAGGGAACACTGGTCAGAAGCATAAGACAACTAATGAGCAATGCAATAGGATTGGATTACAGAATTAGGCAACAATGCAAACAAGAAATTAAGGTAGGAAAATTTTAAGTAATACAGGAAGTAGATTAAAAGGTAAAGGCAATGCAATACAATTAGGCAATGCCTGCAATAATCACTGCAGTGGATTATTTGATTATAAAGATATTCTCCTGGGCTGTTCATTCACTTACAGTTCTAATCTTTTCAAAATGTCTTCTTGAACATTATGCTTTGCATATTCTGTAGAACAACAGACATGTGGAAGCCTTCCTGACCTCCTCAGGCAGGCTGTTCCAGAAGGTGCAAGCCACCACGGAGCATGCAAGAGAATTGGCAACTACTGATCCCATGCATTTGCAGGGTCGCTTAGAAATCTTTGTTCATAAATCATTATAGCACAGGATAATCCTCAAAACTCTGCTAGGTGCTGTTTTGCCAGAGAGAGGGATCATTTAAGTTATATAAAAACTTCAGACACAAGGTATCTTTTAAAACAACAACCAGGAATATAGTTTAACCAAAACAGCCCACAAAGCAAACTATAGTAGTGGCTTCTTACAGCAATGGCCGTAACCCTGAGCCTAGTTTTATAGCACCTTCTGATCTCCAGTGATGCATATTTGCTACTTCTTTTTATGCTTTCCTCAGCCTGTTAGGTGCAACCTATCAGACTAATGATTCTCACTAACACCTGGCAATCTGCTGCACAAGCTGGCTCAGGGCTATGCCCACATCTTAAACCTTTATTGGGATGGTTGAATAAGGAAGTAATCCCTTAGCTATAGGTAGCTAAGAACTTAATTGCCAACATGCTGGAAGTCAGAATAAGGGTCACCTGACCTAACCCTCCTTGGTTTTTTTCCAGGTTGGCACTATAGGTGCCAACATGTTGGCCCAGTTAATGTATGGAACATTTCTGGGGTCTTCAGCTTCCTCCATCTTTCCACTCGAGAGAGTTCAATCAAAATTCCTTAGAGCACTAATTCAGGTACCCAAGTGTGTATCAAACTCCTGGGTTCGCTTGGAAACAGGAATGACCTGGGTAGAAGCTAGGATTTGTATTATTTATATATATAAATGGATTACAGGCAGTATTAATCCAAAGGGGCTGTTCCCTCTCATCCTGCATGACCAATTTCAGACCAGTTGGCTACAAGTGGTCCAAATGTCCATTGAAAAGCTGGGTTCCTCCCCCCCTCAAGTCCTCCTAAATCTTGGCATAGATCAGGCAAAATTGCTTATTAAGCAGAGAGTGCTAGATTTGGAGAGGCAAGCAGACATTAGCAGTTCACTAAATTATTTTTCTCCAGCAAACAGTAGATATGTGGTTGCTCCTGTGGCCTATTTATATTTTCTTGAATCTTACAATACCAGAAGGGCCTTCACCCTAGCAAGGAGCATGGCCCTACCATCCGCAGTAATAGAGGGACGGTACAAAGGGATCCCTTATGCACTAAGGCTCTGCACTTGTTCCTGGACTGAAATAGACTCTCTGGAGCATATATTTTTCAATTGCTCTTTCCATACAGTGAGTCAAAAGGAAATCATTGGACCGCTTCTGGAAAGGTTCCCAGGAAGATTAAACAAAATTAAATTAAAATACCTGTTGTCAGATAGAAATCATCATACACCAAGACAGGTGGCTAGGTTCTGCACCCAGGTATATAAGGAATGCAAAAAGCGAGGCAAATAGACCATATCTCTACCTTTTAACTAAAATTGTTTTAATCTGACTTTTTAAATGGTTTAAAAGGTTTGAACACTAGTTTTACTTATTTCCTTTATATTCTATATAACTTATAAGCTTTTATGTTATTAAGGGTTTTTTTCTGGCTCGTAACCAGCCAGGATACTGTTGGGAATTTTTCTATTTGTCTTTCAAATCGATATGTACTAGTCGATGACTGTAATAATAAACTGACTGACTGACACTATAGGTGGCAGAATTAGGAGGCAGTCATATTAATGAAGGTCCATAGGGGAGAGACTTGGAGGGGAGAAGAAAGGGTAGGAAGGATGCATGCTGATGGAGGGAAATGCACCAAGATGGACTGTAATGATTCCATGTTTTGGTGTGTGTGTTCCTTCATATGTTTAGTTTGAATGCAGTAATATGAGAAGAGTGATAGAGGGTGACAGGTGTGATTTGATTAGCTGCTGACTGAGAGTGTGGGAGGAGGTGTGTCTGAGAGGATTCTGTGTGGGTGTCTATGAGAAGGTTCTGTGATATAAGAGAGACACATTTTGGAGAGTTATGAAGGATTCTATGTGTGAAGCTTGAAGAGAGAACATAGTCTGTGTGACTATGGAATTCTGAGTCTAATTCTGTGTGAATAAGACCAACAGTTTAGTCTGTGTGACTAAGAGAGTTGATTCTATTTTGTGTGAATAAAACAAAGAGACTAGCCTGTGTGGCTATATATATGTGTGTATAAGCCTGTCAGAGTGGAGTTCGGAGTTTGAGAGATTGTTTGTAGCACCAAGCTTTGCCAGTTATATTTACAAGTTCCCTTCTTCAGCAACTGTTTAAAATAACCAGAAACCTATTTTGTTCTTTATTAAATAAATCAATTTTTGTTTATAGTTATCCCAGAAATCAGTACAGTACTTCCTCAGGGCCACATAATCCTCTGAAGTGCCCAGACCCTAGGCCATACTACCAAAAGAGAGAGAATTGGAATTTTTAATTCCTGGTGGCAGCAGAAAACTACCAAGTTTATATACACAGAGAGTGTTTAAAGGTAAACTCATTCCCCCTATAAGCAAGCACGTCACATATATGCCTTCAGCAGAGTGGGGGACTGTTACACCAGATGAACAGGCAATGTCAGAAATATGCTCAACTATGTGGTTATTGGACATGCTTGGAGATGCCACCACATGGTAGATATTAGATAGGGTAAAGTAAAGGTAAAGGTTCCCTTGCTCGAAAGCCAGTCGAATCCGGCTCTAGGGTTGCGGTGCTCATCTCCGTTTCAAAGCCAAACAGCCAGCACTGTCTGAAGACGTTTCCATGGTCATGTGGCCGGCATGACTAAACACCAAGGTGCACGGAATGCTGTTACCTTCCCACCGAAGTGGTACCTATTTATCTACTTGCATTTTCTTGCTTTCGAACTGCTAGGTTGGCAGGAGCTGGAACTAGAGACAGGAGCTCACCCCGTCATGCAGCACTCTTGGGTCTTGAACTGCTGAACTACTGACCTTCCACAGCCTGCAGTTCAGCGTCTTAACCACTTGAGCCACCACAGCTCCACATTAGATAGGGTAGGCAGTTATAAAGAAGTGAGATTTTAATATCTGATGACTTTCTAGGTGAGAATGCTCCAATATTAGGGGTGCAACTTATATTGGGGGAATATGGTGGACAGAACTCCGTCAGGTTACAAAAGGTGTGCTTGTCAAGAGAGAAGCCATATTCAGAGGAAAGTTCCACTGAACATCCCCCCTTCCATTAACAACAGGTGTCAGCCTCTCTTCCCCACACACAGTTACTAGTCAAGGTCATATCTCAAGCCTTGCTAATTATCTCATGCAATTCAGCTGGATGTGCTTGGGAGGTTTCCCTCAGTCACCATAGCTAGCAGCCATTGATACACCTATCCTCCATGAATCTATCTAATCCCCCTTTAAAGCTGTTTATTCCTATGGCCATCACAACATCCTCCAGCAGCAAATCCACATTTTAATCACTTTCTGTGTAAGGCAGTATTTCCTTTTGTCCATCCTGAACCTACTGCCCATCAGCTTCATTGGATGCCCTCAAGTTCTAGTATTTTGGGAGAGGGGGAAAAATGTCTATTTGTCAAGTCTCTCTACTCCATGTATAATTTTATAAATTTCTATCATGTCACCCCCTTAGTTGTCTGTTTTCTAAACTGAAAAGTCCCAGACTCTTCAGCCTTTCCTCATAGGGAAGGTGCTCCAACACCCTAATCATCTTGGTTGCACTCCCCTGTACTTTTCCCAGCTAGGTCAGAGACAGAAAGCAAATCTCCCAGACCAAGGCAGGTTGGCCTTGCCTGTGCTCTCCTTGAGCAAGCTTGGGCATATAGACTTTTACCCTCTGATGGATGGTGGATCAGGTCAGAATGGGAATGGAGCTAGTTCATGGGCATTTAGGAGCCATAAATGGGGTGGTAAGACAAGGCCTTTCTGCTCCTGAATCTGGCCAAACTCTGCCCTGTGGATTCCATGATGCAGAAGTTGGATACCCCACCCCAAATGCTTAAATGGATATGGTCTTCCTTTTTGATGTACATGTATGCACCAGACTACCTTGACATTATATGTTGTTATTCTAAGTGTATTTCCCATTTTCAGTGACATGACAAACAGAACCTGCACATTGGGTATCCAGTATGGAATTTAAATGCTTCTTAGGCAACAATGCCATTCTTGTTAAAAATTTAATTCCAGACAATTGCCTTGTCTACTAGTTTTCTGTGTTTGGCTTAGTCTTGATTCTTTTTTGGTCTACAGACCAGAGAATTACATCTTCAACTTAATTTAATATATGGCAACTTATGAAAAGGACGAATCACCCAGGTGGACTTTCTCTCCAAATACAGCTGAGAAAACCAATAGTCAGCTTATGAATATATTCAGAAGGTTTTCACCGAATGAATATGAAGTGTTTAATTTCCCCAAGGTCATAACAATTTCTTAAAAACACCACACAAGCTATGGTTTACCTCGAGCAGTATCCAGTAGAGTTCCCTCAGTAGTAAACATATTTAATCCATGATGCATATTGAATTTTACATACCATTGTTCTGTTGGAGCAATATCTGCTTTAACAGCATGAAGAAGACAGATTAGTCATATAAACAGACAAGAATGAAGTCTATAAGTTCTTTTCATATTTGCGCTATTTTGGCTATGCTGTTTAATGGACCTTTCTATGAAACACTGATCCTCAACATACCTGTGGCTGTGGGTCCTCACTGGTGCCAAAGGTACTTCAGATGAACCCAAGAGCTATTATACAGTATTTAAAGGTATGTATTTTCAGGTACAACCCATCTGGAATCCCCTGACTCCATCACAGGATAACACTTGGCTTGGAACCTTTTGTCATTTTGTGATTGGCCTCATTTTCTGGTTTGCTGGGCCTTCCCAGGGGCATTGTTTTGAGGTGATGCTCTTCTCACATTGACACAGAGAGTACTCCATCTTTCTGTGTTGTACCTCTGAGGATGCCAGTCACAGCTTCTGGTGAAACATCAGGTACTACAATGCCAGGACCATGGCTATACAGCCTGGGAAATCTACAACAACTAATGAACTCTGGCCGTGAAAGCCTTTGACAGCGTATAGAGTCTACAAACGCATGAGATTTTAGATATGCTAAAGATAGGATAGCCATAACTAAAAGAGAACAACCACCTTGTAGCCAGCTAAGGAACCATCAATATACGAGGAAAATATAATAAAATTATAGCAAACTCTCACCTGTATTATGTGCAATGTCTTGCCGGGGAACATTAAGAGACCAGGTAAGCTGATCTTCTGCCTTTTGGTTCCAAAATCACAGCAATAAAGATTTTAAGTCTTATACTGTTAGAAGAGTCACACCTTTTAAATATACTACAATGCAATTTGATTTTACCATTTTTTTCCCATCTACAACAGTGCTGAAGCATATCAGAGAGCAGGCACCAACTCTTCCTTCTGGCAAGCTGCCACTGTGGTTGTAGCCAGCAAGGTGAGGCACCTAAGAGCCTCCTAGGTTCTGCTTCTAAAACAGCATGCTTTGAGATCTTTGGCACTTTACAATATTGAAACAAATGCAAAATGCACCTAGATTATGCAGTCAAAGCTCCATGATCAGGACACTAGATTTCTAGTCACCATCAGTTTTACATTTTCAGGGAGTAAGTTTTACATACATTCCTCCATAAAAGTTGGTTTGAGGAATCTGCTGTTCTTAGTGAGATTCCTCCCACGCAACCCAATTGCTTGCTAATTCTATTTTAACAAAGTGACTTTGTAACAGTGTTATGTTTTACCAGAAGCATTTTGAAGTAGAAAACTTTTGAGTAGCTACTGTTAAAGATCTCTACGGTGGGAGCAAGCCCTGCTGAAGTATACAGTACTAGGTTCTTCCTTCTGTTTTGCTCCGAATCTATCTCATGCTTGTCAAACAAATGACAGGAGACTTCCTGTGGAAAGAGGAAGAGAATAACCACTACTGATATCTGAGTCACATCTAGTATGATCAAAAACTTTAAATGAAAATCTGATGCCTCCAAATGTTCATGCAACAATACATTTCTTAGGCTTATAAGCTGACACACACTTCTTTAGGCTGTTACCAATTAACACAGCTACTCTTCCTGTAAATGATTTTTTTTAAAGTTTTAATTTACAAACACAGAAACATAAAACATAAACTATGATAATCTACAATCATCTAAATCATATTTAGAACATAAACAATCATTTACAATAATCTACAACCACAATCATCTAAATCATATATAGAACATAAACACAATCATGTAAATCATACAAAAACTTACAATCATCTAGATCATATAACTATTGATCAAATCATATATTTATATAGAACTTACGTATATACTTCTGATTTTTCACTTCTATTTAAGTATCTTTATTCTATCTTTTTCATATATCTTCATATCTAATATAATTTTTGTTACAAATATATATTGCCTGACTTTTTATCAATTTCTATTAATTTAAATTTATTCTTGATTTTTTAGCTATACTTTCTTTTTTCTTGAAATTCTGAGGTTGGTCTGTTATGTATATAAGATATTAATTTTGCCATTGTCACATATTAATTTAATTTCTTCTTCCATTCCTTCTGTTCTGGACATCTTTCTGCCTTCCATTTTGCTGCAAAGATTACTCTTGCTGCCATCACTGTGTACTAAAATAATTCACTGTATATTTTTGTAATATTGCTTGGTAAAATATTTAATAACATATATTTAGGATCTATCACAAACTTGAGTTTTAATATCTTTTGCATTTCTTTGTGTATCTCTATCCAATTTTTTTTTTGCTTTCTTGCATTTCCACCACATATGATAAAATGTTACATCTGTATTCTGACATTCCCAGCACTTTCCATTATATTCTTTATTAGTTTTCGCAATATCTTTGGGAGTCATATAATCTAAAAACATTTTATACCAATTCTTCCTTCATATTTGACATTCAATAAACTTACCGTAATTTCTTTAGTCCATAGATTTTCCCTCTGACTCATGTGTATGTTTTCTCCAAAAATTTGCATCTATTTTATCATACAGCTTTTTACTTGCTCTGTTTCAGTGTCATACTGCAGTAACATTTTATAAATTTTTCCAAACAGGTATCCTAAATCTCCAGTGATTAATTGTTCAAAAGTCATTTTCTTCCTTAGTTGACCTCCTTCTTTAGCTATATGTTCTTTGAGTTTGAATACCATTTGATGATATAACAACCACAGAATGTTTTTTCCTTCATCTTGAACTGCTTGCCAAGATTCTATTTTTCCTTATTTACCTCATATGTTACATGATCAATTTTCTGCCTTGTACTATTATCACAATAAATCAACTGGAGATGTCAATGGTGAGGCTGGCAGACTTATTCTGTTTCTATGCTGAAACCATATTCTTAACAATCCATCCCTCATGATTGCCATCTTGTCTTTGAATAGTTTTTAATGAATTATTAGTCCATATATAACTGTGGATTCCTTCTTTAGTATCCTCTCCCATTTAATATTCCTTCTATTTGAACTTGTAATCCAGACTGACACCTAGACTAATGTGGTTGCTTGGCAATACAATTTAGTATTTGGTACAGCAGCTAAACTTCTTTTTTCATTCTGTAATATTTAAAATCATATTCTTGCCAACACAGCTGCTGTTCTCAAATTCACAACTGTTTTCCCTCTTCTGTGAATGGTATATGCACATTAAGGGAAATTTTTCCAGTGTACAGAACCTTTTTTAAAAGCAGGGCAAAAAGGAATTTGTTTTTTTAAAAAGGAGGAAATCTCAGGAAACAAGAAAGACATAGGAATGTCTTTCCACACACTTCTCTCCTCCAGGCCTGCAGGGGTCATCATTGACACGGGTGTGTGTGTCTGGCTGTCAGGTCCACATCATCTTAACCAATGAAATGCACTGAGTGAGGCCTGATGTCACAGATGAGGTCCAGCAATTACATGTCACTGGGTGTGCTCTAGGGCTGCCATTTTCCTCCTGGGGTTTTTGGATTCCCTATCCCCAGCTCCTGTTTCCTACCACTGCTCTGACAACTGGCAGGAGAAAACTTAAAAATTTAAAAAATACCATCAGCAGTGGCATGACGTCAGTTTCAGAGAAAACCCAGAAGTGACTTCAGTCTAGTCTAGGAGTCACCAGAAGCTTTATCGTTTTAGCACAGTTTCTGGTGATTTCTAGAGAAATGTGACACTACTTCCAGATTTTCCCAGAAGTGACCCCACAGCATTGCTGGCAGTGTCCCCCATGTCTCCATCAGTGTTCCCTCTAAGCTGAGTTAGTGTGAGCTAGCTCAGTTTTTCAGCCTCCGGCTCACACATTTTTGTCTTCGCTCAGGAAGGACAGCTCCAGAGCAAACTGATTTATGCAGTAGCCAAATTCCTCACTCACAACTTTAATGCCAGTAGCTCACAAAGCAGAATTTTTGCTCACAGGACTCCACAGCTTAGAGGGAACATTGGTCTCCACCTACCCCTGCACTCCCACCAGTTGCTAGCTGCTAGTGAGCTTCTGATATGTCATGGGGTGGGACATGGTGATGTCACATTGAATAGTTGTAACTATGTACCACATGATATCTGGGTGTAGATGCAACTGTATGCCTTTGAAGAGATGGGACATTTACCAGACTAAAAATTAAAAATAGCATGGAAATTAGCCATGTGCTAAATGTACAATGCAACTGAACTTTTAGTGCCTATTATTGTCTCACATCTTCTATTTATATTGTAGTAGCTGCCACAAGTGGGTATGCATAGAAGACTTAGCAGAAGCCATACATCTGCAATATGGCACACCATCTACTTTCCAGGGGAAGATTATTTGCCCATGGTCATACTAGCAGCCATCTGTTGATTTAAATTGTGAACCTACATTTGTCACATAAGAGATGTTCCAAGGCATAAAACTCTAGGATAAGTTTCAAAACTATGTTCAGAAAGTCGGGGTGATGATGGTGGAAGAAAGCGATTGGTGAGTGCCGGGAATTACTAAAAGATTCTTAAGCTACACTTGCCTGCATATCACTCTCTTCCACCTAGAGTTTTTGGTGAATTCTAGAGAGGACTGATACCAATAAGTCCCCAGTATTCTCTCATCTGAAGAAGTCTTACCCAGAAGTATTACTCAGACACTTCTCACTGTTCATGAAAAAAGGGAGACTGTAATGAGGCAATTAATATACACAGAACTCTTAGAGAAATAAATTGAGCTCAGTTCTGATACCAGATCTGGGATAAGAACAAAAGCACCTAGAAAGACAGGCATTGAAGAAGTAAGCTGTGCCAGGGAAAGGCTCGGCATTGCTTGCTACTATGTCTCTTTGTTCCAGGGCTATTTTTGGGCAGGAACGCACAGGAACGGAGTTCCGGCTGGCTTCAGAGTTGGCCACGCCCACTACAGCCAGAACCTCTGCATGGGTGGCTACAGAGGGAAGGCCTGGAGAGTGACTCCCCCCAGCAACTCTGAGGAGGGTGGGCCCCTGGAAGGATCGGGGAGGCATTTAAATGCCCAGGCAAGCCAAGAGAAGGCATGGGGGTGTGGCCTAATATGTGAATGAGCTGTGCTCTCAGGGGTGTGACCTAATATGCTAATAAGTTTCTGCTGTTGGGTGTGGCCTATTATACTAATGAGTTCCTGCTGGGCTTTTTCTACCAAAAAAGCCCTGCTTTGTTCTAAAACAAAAGTTTGACCTCTGCTCTCTCCCCCACCCTCCACCGATTAGGACATTGAAAGCCAGTGTGGTGTAGTGGTTGAAGTGTTGGACTAGGATCTGGGAGACCCAGCTTTGAAATCCCACTCTGCCATATTCCTGGAAGACTTTGGGCCAGGCACACACTCTCAGCCTAACTTTTCCCCAGCCACTTAGGGTCCCCACTGGGGAGAGGGGCAGAGTAAAGAAATGAGTGATCTATCATTGCCGGAAGAATAACTAAGTGGTGTGGGGAAGACACAGACTGAAGGAACAACCACTAGAAAATGATTCAAGAACACAAAGAGTAGATGAGAATCTGAGTTTTTAAAGGGTTTTTAAAATAGTTGAGGACTGACTTTTAATGGTAGCAGAGTGTACCTGCAACAAGACAGACCCCCTCCCCTTTAAAAAACACACCCTGGTTTTATGCTATGATGTTTGGTCTGACACCTAGTAATAGTGGGCTCCTCACACAGTCATGCCTGCTCATATAGGTTCTTCTAAAAGGTTGAACATTGGCGCACAGTGATTGACCTGTGGTGAAGACTGTCCTGGTCGTATTTCATATTTCATGTCTTTTTGTGGTATTAGGACAGAAAACAGGTAACAAGGGCTAGTTTCCAGAGATTAAGAGCATTGTTTATCTCTTGGGGCCTGAAGATCAAGAAAGAAACAAACGGGTGCAATTCTTACTCAGCACGAAGTACTCAAGTCAGTCATTTAATGAATTAATTTAAAATATTGTAACTGTTACCCTGCATTTTAATTTAACCAAACCCACAGGCTGAGGACAATAATTATAATGTCAAACAGATCAAACCAATTAAAGTATAGAATAATACAATTAATTTTCAGCAGAATTAATGAAGATGTTTAGACAAATAGGTAAAAAAATAATTCATCAATGCAGCAACAAATAAGTCTATGAGCCTCAAAAGCTCTCCCTCCCAAAGAACACCATCTTTACTCCTGAGAGGTAAACATGTCACCTAAAGCCAGTGTGGTGTAGTGGTTAGAGTGTCTGGGAAACCCAGGTTCATATCCCTATTCTGTGGTGGAAACTTACTAGGCGACCTTTCCTTACTGAGCATTCAGCTGAATTTTATTTTTTTTTGCTATTTTTTTTGTCAATTTGATCTCAATGGAAGAAATGTAAGCTGGTGCTGAACTCTACTACTGAAGCAGACTTCCTGGTATTTAAGTTTGGCTGCATCGTGCCCCATGTAGCATCGTATGAACTGCTTCCCTTTTGATAACAAAATTATACCTATCAATGCAAACACTCATTTATGATACATTAGTATAACAAGCACAATTTATTACTCTGTGCATATGAATTTCCTTAAAATGTTTAGCTTATGATATAAATATTTGTACACATTGAACACACTGTGCATTTCTTTGTATATAAATTGTGGCAAAGAAATCTATAACTGGAATCTTACCAAATCATTCTTATCAAGGAATAATTTAATAGTTTCAAATGTGTTCTCCTCCGTGAACAAGTCAGAGTAGCATGAGAAAGTTTTATTGGTCTCCGCTAAGGAAGAAAACAAGAATTCTTTTTTAATAGTGTCTTTGAAAATATCAGGGAAAATCAGAAGCATGCTTGAGGAACATTAATTATAATGAAACAAAGAAGAATACTTCAAAATAAATAATACAAAACACAAATAATACAAAACGGCTGAAGGGTGACATGATTGAGGTTTATAAGATTATGAATGGGATTGAGCAGGTAGAGAAAGAAGTACTTTTCTCCCTTTCTCACAATACAAGAACTCATGGGCACTCCATGAAATTGCTGAGCAGTTGGGTTAGAACAGATAAAAGGAGGTACTTCTTCACCCAAAGAGTGATTAACATATGGAATTCACTGCCACAGGAGGTGGTGGCAGCTACAAGCATGGACAGTTTCAAGAGGGAATTAGATAAACATATGGAGCAGAGGTCCATCAGTGGCTATTAGCCACAGGGTATAGATGGGAACTCTCAGTCTGGGGCAGGTGATGCACTCTATTCTTGGTGCTGGAGGGGGCAGCAGTGGGAGGGCTTCTGGTGTCCTGGTCCCACTGCTGGACCTCCTGATGGCACCTGGTATATTTTGGCCGCTGTGTGACAGAGTGTTGGACTAGATGGGCCATTGGCCTGATTCAACATTGGCTTCTCTTATGTTCTTATGTTCTTATTACTTAGTTTCCTTGGGCACCATGCCATTTGGCTAATTAGGGTGTCATAAGTCAGCTGTGATTTGATAGCACTTACATAACGTATGTTGAAAGTTCTCATTCTACCAGAATTAGAATTCCCAGTATATGTATGTAAGTGCCATCAACTCTGCAGAGTCTTCCTTGGTGGTCTCCCATCCAAATACCTACCCTGCTTTTCTTCTGATATCTGACAAGACTGGGGTGTCAAACATAAGGCCCAGGGGCTGGAACTGGCCCATCCAGGGCTCTTATGCGGCCTGGAAGCAACTAGTGCAAGGGCAGGAACAGGAGAGTGATCAGGGGATTGTGGCTTCAGCACAGCAGAACAACCTTGTCTGCAGCAGTCAAGCAGCATGGGAGTGTCTGCCCAGTGCTGCATCACTGGATCTCCAGTCCGCCCATATGGGTCTTCCTTTGCACCCCACTCCCAGCCCATAGGGCCTTGCAGTGAAGATACACCAACTTGGAGCTTACCAGCTGCCGTCCTTTATACAGTTTATATCTCTGATACCTGGCATTACATTTTATGGCACACATGGCCTGGCCTGGCAAAGTGGCGTTTATGTCAAATCTGGCCCTCATAACAAATGAGTTCAACCTCTGGGCTATACCATGCCACATTCCTTCTTGAACATTTCCAAACACCCCCACTGAATGTATGGTATATTTATACACCATAATCTTGCAGGAAAAATAATCTGTATTTTAATCAATACTTTTCCAAATGTTACCGTAACCCATGAGACCTCCACATAATGCTTCTGTGGTAGCAGCCACAAAAAGCAGCTCCTGCTTGAAACATATATTGCAGTTGTAGTTTTGAAAAATAGAAATCTAAAAATGTCGTCATTGTCTGAGAAGTTTTTTTGAAACTGCTGCAGTTAAGTATATAACAAGCATGGGGAGTCATGCCAGTGTTCCATTTAGCAGGGATGTCCAATGGGATGTCAATTAATCATGACATGACCTAAGAATTTCTATTTGTTCATATAGGTTTTATAACTACTCTGAACTGAAATATAAGCATCAGTAATGTTTGGAAATCTTTGGATTTTTCCATTATTATGATTGCTGGTGGCATCGCTTAAGAGTTCACAGTGGTCAGAGGAGAAAGCAAGTCACCTTGCCTGCTGAGAAGTGGTCTGCAGAGAATGCCTCCGAACGGCTAAAAACTAGAGCCACCTTTAGTATAGTCGGTTGGTTATAAATTAGGACTTGAAAGACCCAAGTCTGAGCCTCTACTCTGTCATGAAGCTTGCCAAGTGACCTAAGGGTTTCTAGAAGGGTAGAATGGAGAAGGGGAGGATAAAAATGTAGTAAATTAATAAAATAACAAACCAAAAGAACTGCTAGAGCACAAATACTGACAACCGAGAAGCCAGTAAATGCCAAATTGTAGCTCCAAAAAGTGCCAAGAAACTGCACTCACATTAGGACCCAGCAGGCACTGGGTGAGGTAAACAGCCATGGAGAAAGCATTGCTTTGGCAATGTCACTACTCAGCCACCTGGGGATTGTGGAGGGAGAGGACTGCACCTTGGGGGGGGAGGCATGATGAGGGTGTGGGGAAATATTTAACCTAGGCTTTTAAAGGTGTTGATCTTTTAAACTTGTTTTTACCATCTGTTTCTGCCTGAGAAGTACTTTATGAGGCTCATGCTGTATGATTTAGGCCAGGGGTGTCGAACTCATTTTTTATGACATAAATGAAACCTTGTTGGGCCAGGCCATGTGTGTCATAAAATGTAATGCCAGGTAGCGGAGATATAAACTTTATAAAGGACACAAACACAAAGGGTTTTTTTTTTACTTAAAATAAAAACATGCTTAAAACATTAGCATTCTTGCAATATTTTGTTTATTTAACTGTCTGATAACTGACACCTCTTGCTCTGAATGATTATATCAAAATGTCTGTGCTGTTGCAATCGAGTATGCTGTTCAGGTGTGTATCTGTAAGCTGCAGACCTACAATGATGCAGCAGCAGAACTGAAGCAGCAGCAGGAGACAACCAGTTCCACTGTGGGCCTGATAGAAGCCCTCCGGGGGCCTCATCTGGCCCCTGGGCCGCATGTTTGACATCCCTGATTTAGGCTGTTTATGTTCTTGCATAAAGCTTGAGGAAGTATACTTATTACTGTTGTCATTACTGGTGTTGTGTGTTTTTAGTGCTCCTAAAGAAGTTCCTTTTACAAAAAAATGAGCTGAGTTATAATAAATATTTTTGTAATAAAGGTTTTTGCCTTTCTGTTCATCTCTGTGGCTGCTGGTACTAAATGATATTGATATGTCCCTTGACAAAATATTTAACTCATTGTGTATTTTACCAAAAAAATCCAAATACAAAATGCCCATTAGCAACTGTTTATACAAAGTCTGATGCATTAACTACCCAATCCAATTCTCATCCATGAAGATACTATTTATTTATGTTATTTTTCGTCTGCCTTTCTCATTGAGCCACAAAGCAGATTACACAGTGTGAGTCAGTATAAAAACAGGATGGGACATTCACAGCAGATATAACTGAAACACCAACTTGCCTTTTAAATTGTAGCTAATTCCCCATGAAAGTTTTCGTATTGTCAAAACTATTCCAAGCACAGTATAAAACCATAGCAACACCATCTGTATAGTAAAAAAAAGAGGACGTTTAAAATTATGTACATAAAATAAGGATTAACCTTTCTGTAGCTATCATGTTCCGTATCAGAATTATTAAACAATATGGCCTGTTATATAATATGCTGCTGAGCTGCTGCCTATATTACCATTGACCTGCTACAAGTCTATGGGGATACCATTTTGGTCAGAGACAAGGAAAAGAAATGGAGGAGTGACACTATTTTACTTGTTTTGAACAACAACGAGTGCCTTCATCAGGGCTGCCAAGATCTATCACAGACCCCTACAAAGATATTTGCTCCAAGGGACCCTCATATTCAGAAGAATACATACAAAAATACTTTCGTAACACGTATGCTGCTACAATCTCACAACTTGCTTGATTTCCTAGGCCCTCCAGTACCACCCATTTAGGGTTGCCAGCCTCCAGGTGGGGCCTGGAGATCTTCAGCTTTTACAACTGATCTCCAGCTGACAGAGATCAGTTCCCCTGGAGAAAATGGCTGCTTTGAAGGGTGGACTCTATGGCACTGTATCATGCTGAGGTCCCTCCCCACCTCAAACCCTGCCCTCTTCCGGGTCTACCCCCAAAGACTCCAGGTATTTTCCAACTCAGACCTGGCAACGCTACACCCATCCCTAGCAGCCCTGTGCTCATAACTGTATTGGAGGAGAAATCACCAGAAGACTTAATACTGTTTCCTGGAATGCAACAGAAATATCTTTGGGGAATCTGTTCTGTAGTGGTTATCAGACTCTCTGCAACTCAGTTCGCTTTCACATCTATGTTCTTCAACAGCCATAGTACTATATAAATAGATAGAACATAAAAATCAGGACTCTTTTTCATTTGAGAGTGTGGTTTTGTAGTACGCACGGTTTATGGAACACTGTTAAAACAGCTTGCACTCTGCCACTGACTAACAGATTGAGCCTAGCAGGTACACTTAACCTTTCTATGATACATATGCTAAGCACAATGTATGATTTTAAGTACATGGACAGAAATCAATCATGAATGTGTTCAGATATACACTCTGGTTCATTGCTGGAAATGCATTCTGGGATGCTCAAACAAAATGCTATTCTGCTATTTTGCTGTTGTGCTGAGGCATGTAGCCTTGACTGGCCAGCTATAACTGAGCATGCTTCTGATGTCAGTTGACCCAGCTAGAATGAAGAACAATAAGCACTCTGTAACCATATCAGCTAATATAGATACTTTTAGAACTCCATGGCCTAGGTTAGAGAAGTTTAGTGTTCTGTTTTAAAAGAAAAACTCTGCCTGGGAACACCCATCCCCCAAGTCTTAATCCAATGGGAAATAGGTGACAGTTTGACTAAGTTTCATGGAACCAATAATTCTGTTTTATTCCTCTGATGTAATGCGAAATATAAAATGCTATGTCTCCCAATGTAACAGGGGGAGATGCTGGTTGGTATCTCAGGGGACCAAACCCTATTTATTTGGTTTCTCCCTATTAATCGATTAATAATAAAGACCTCTGTTAAATTTCTTCCTTCACAGGACTGAGTGTGTGTGTGTTTCTCAAACTGGAACCAGGGAAACACAGGTTCTTGTTCTACAGTTTTGGAACAGAAACTGTTTTTACTACAGAATAAGAGCTATCACACTTATCTGTAAATTATGCTGTGAAGACTTTGTAGGGTTGCCAACTCTGGGGTGCAGACTGAGGGTAGGGTTTGGAGAGGGAAGGGTCGCAGTGGGGTATAATGCCATCCACCCTCCCAAGCAGCCATTTTCTGCAGGAGAACTGATGTCTGTAGTCTGCAGAGCACTTTAAATTCTGGGACATCTCCAGCCATCATCTGGAGGTTGGCAACCCCAAGTGCTCTGAGTGAGCCTACTATTGTATACAATCACAATCCTTCTGTCAAGTCTTTAGCCACATGCCTTCTTTTACCTTGCCTGCCATTGTATTTTCTCCCCTCATCTTAAAGCACACGGCTGCTCTAAAACAGATCAAAAGTAGAACTGCTTAACTATCTCTCACTGCCTTTTTGTCTGGCTTTGCCATCAGTTTCACTGAGCCATTTTGCCCACTTCCACAAAAGCCTGTTAACAGTTTCTTACCTGGGGTTCCAAAGGATGGCAGTTGGGAGAGTCCAGCCGTCCCCTCAGACAGCCAAAGAGCAGGCATCACAACCTGATCGAGCTCTGGGAGTGGCTGTGGCCTGTCAGACGGGGAGATCATAATGCAGGGCCAGATTACATAGAAAGGTCCCATGCCAGTTTCTCCGACCTGCCAATGGAAGTAGAGGGGGATACTGGCACTGATGTGAAAACTACACAAGGGATCCAACCTTCCCATGGGAGTTCCCTCAACTTGAATTCACACGTTACTGGAGTTATGTGGGATTGTGACTGAAAGATTACTCCATTCCACCATATGAAATGGGCCTGCAAAAACAGAAAGCTGTAAGCCTGAAATCAAGTTCAGCAAAGGAAGCCTCCCTGCCAAAGGATAGTTGGCAAATAGATGGGAAGATTCAGAAATGGGATATCTCAGTTAATAATCTAAGCATAATTTACTGTTAATATAAACGAATTATTTTTACTATCCACTTTTCTGTTAAAATGAACCCTATTTATTTAACCTGTTTACGGGCGTTTCAGTTCACTTACTTCATACTGTTGCTATGTTGCTGTAGCAAAGCTCACATGCCATATTTTCTATGACTAGATATAGATAAATTATAATTGCCCCACATTGCTTAGAAATTGGGTGTAAAATCAGAGAGAAGCAACATGGTGTTTTCTGGTGTTTGGTGTACCAGACATGCTGGACTTTTCCTGTGTAGAACGAAAACTACTGAGATATATTTGTGATATTTGTATGTGTTTTACCTGTTGTCAGGGGTCATTTAGTAGAAAAAGAGGTGCAGGAGCTCATTAGCATAACTCATTAGCATAATTTATTTCAGGGCTCTGTTTGTAGCAGGAACTTCTTTGCATATTAGGCGACACACCCCTAATTTAGCCAATCCTCCAAGAGTTTACAGAGCTATTCTTACAGGGGCTACTGTAAGCTCTTGGAGGATTGGCTACGTTAGGGGTGTGTCACCTAATATGCAAAGGAGTTCCTGCTACAAGAAGACCTCTGACTTATTTGCATATGCCACACCCCCTGACATCACCTGAAGCTACCCTACAAGAAGCATGAAAATACAGATCAAGTTAGTATTGCTATTTATTTTTGTGATAGTTGCTATACAAAGCCTCCTGGGTTCAGCTTTTTAAAGTCCAGTTTTCTTAGAAGGGCAAATTAGCAGTGACTTTTGCTATATATGAGTGGGGTTGGTTTGTTTTGTAAAAGGAAGTTACATTCTTATCACACCAATGTACCTGTATAGTTACATGAAAAATTAATTCTTGCAAAAACCCTGTTCAAATAAATGGTCTACTTGTATGAACAGTGTGACATTAGAGAATGGGACTTGTGCAAGATTGCAGCTTTTTTATATGCTCAGCAAAAACTTTAAATAATGGAAGAAAAGTCACAATCTCATGCACGTTTCTCTTTCAGTCACTTGCAAACACTCCAGCAAGTGGTACACATTCTGCATGCTCCATGTTTCACAGGGCTAGCAGATCTACTATCTGGAAAAGACATCCTCCCTTCTCTAGTAAATTATGAATAACCTGACCCCTTGAAAGAGAGGTGTGCCTAAAACAGAGTTATTTTATTTATTTATTTATTCTTCAAATTTCTACCCCGCCCTCCCAGCTGAAGCCGGCTCAGGGCGGCTTACATAAAATCAGCACATGATTACAATAAAACAATTAAAACAGAGTTATTTTATTTATTTGGCTAGCCCGCTCTTGTCAGACCCTCTGAAGCTAAGCAGGGTCAGCCCTGGTTAGTACTTGGATAGGAGACCACCAAGGAAGCCCAGGGTTGTAACACATAGGAAGGCAATGGCAAACCACCTCTGAACAGGCCTTAAAAATCACTACAAGGTCGCCATCGGTCAGCTGCAACTTGATAGCACTCTCCACCAACAATTTTGTTGTTGTGCAAGAAAAAGCCCTGACAAAACCCTTGGGGCTGTGCACTTTGCACTCTCTGGAACCTTAAGTCATGTTGCCCTCATTTAGTCTCATCTAGAGACAACCACATGGCCTCAGCCACAGAAAGTCACTTAAATCCACACAAAAAGGTCTGCATTTTGCCATCAAGTCCACATATTTCACACCATGAGAAGGCAGAAGGAGAATATAATACTGTCTGCCCGTCTAACAAAGTTTCAGTTCAGTGGCACCTTTAAGACCAACAAAGTTTTAATTAAGGTATGAGCTTGAAACCCCCTGAAACAACACTGACTTGATAGGCTAAGAAAAACAGAGAGAGAAAGACAAACACGGAGAGAGAGGCACAAAGGGACACAGAGAAACAGAGGGACTGAGAGAGAGATACACAGAGAGAGGGACAGACACACGCACACGCAGAGGGACAGAGAGAGAGAGGATCAGAGAGTTGGAGGGGCAGAGAGAGACACAGAGGGGCAAAGAGACACCCACACACAGAGGGACAGAGAGACACACAGAGGAACAGAGGGGCAGAGACACAAACACACACAGACACACACGCAGAGGGGCAGAGAGAGACACACACACAAACAGATAGACACACAGAGAGAGGGGGGGCAGAGAGACACAGAGGAACAGAGGGGCAGAGAGAGAGACATAGAGACACACACAGAGGGGTAGAGAGACACACAGAGGAACAGAGGGGCAGACGCACACATACAAACACACAGAGGGGCAGACACAAACACACAGGGGGCAGAGAGAGAGACATTCACATCGGTCAGGAAAGGTGGGGGGTTCTGTTTGGTGTAGTGGTTTAGTGCGTGGACTCTAATCTGAGAGAACCGGGTTTGATTCCCCACTCCTCCACTTGCACCTGCTGGATGACCTTGGGAAAGCCATAGTCCTGACACAGCTGTTCTTGTAAAAGAGCAGTTTCTGTCAGAGCTCTCTCAGCCCCACCTACCTCACAGGGTGTCTGCAGTGCAGAGGGGAAGGGAAAGGAGTTTGTAAGCCACTCTGAGACTCCCTTGGGTAGTAAAGGGTGGGGTATAAATCCAATCTCCCCCTCCTCCTTCTTCCTCTTCTTCTTCTGCAGGCCTTTCCTGGCCCATCCTCATCAGGGTTGGGGGGATCTCCAAACTACAGATCAATTCCCCTGGAGAAAATGGTAGCTTCAGAAGGTGGACTCTATGGAATGTCACAAAGTCTGCTTTATCCCCAATTCTCTTTAACTCTTAAACCTTTCGCTGAGATCATCTGGCACTTCAGAGTGGGTGGTTATCAATATGCAGATAACACCCAGCTTTACATCTTATTACCTAAGCATCAAGAAGCACCTGCAAAGGTCCTGAGCCAGTGTTTTGAGGCTGTGGTCAAATGGCTAAGGGAGAACAAAATGAAACTTAATCCAGACGAAATAAAGCTGATCCTGATTGGGATAGCAAAGTGTTTGGCTGGTATCACTGCCTCACAAGGTGCACGTTGTTTGGAGAGGAAAAAAATGTGATTATAAGCTGCTTTTATAAGTGGGGTATAAAAGCCAAATCTTTTTTTTGTCACTTACCAGCTGAAGATGGGGTAAAGCTCTGTTTCACAGATCAAGTTAAGAGCTTGGTGATGCTCTTAGACCCAGCCTTGTTGGTGGATAAAAAGATCAGCTCTATTGCGAGGGAGAGACTTCTTTCAATTACATGATCTAGGTCTCAAGCTGGCCCTTTATTTACACACTGCCAACCTAGCCATGATGATCCATGTTACCATAACCTCCAGATTGGAATACATTAATACACTCTATACAGTACTGTCCATGAAGACTTCTTGTTCTTGTGTCAATTGGTATAAAATGCAGCAGTGAGACTCCTGTCCTGTTTGGAGTCATCTGCTTGAAACCCCTAACTTCTGTGCTCATTCATCTACGCTATTTGCTTCTAGGCCCCAACTTAAAGTGCTATTAATTACCTTTAAAGCACTTTACAACTTAGGGCCCTTATAATTATCAAACCACATTTCCCAGTATAGTCCAGTGCACCAGCTATGCTCTTCAGACAGCTTTCTGCTTGTGGGGCCCCTTAGCAGAATGGTCTGTTTGGCAACAGTCTGGTCACAGTGTCAGGACAAGTCCCTTGGAATGGTTCACCAGAATGAATGGGGTTGTGGGGGCACTAGGTAACTAGAGCAGCCGGTAGGAAGCCTTCTGTATGGAGGCCATAGCTGGAGCCTGGCAGTCCTATCAAAAAGCAAGGGCAGTTGGAGGGGGCAAATGACGGGGAGGTTCCACACCCAAAATGGACAAATAGTAAGCCTGTCTCCAATGCAGATCCTGAATGGACTTGCAAGGCTGAGCAACTCCTTCTTAACAGCTTCAGCAAGCTCAAGAAGGGGGTGAATACAAAATGAACGGGCACACCAAGCACAGTGCAGAGTTCTTAGATATAGTAGTGGCTGGAAATAACAGAGCTGAAACACAGTCTGGTACAACTGGAAATATAAGAGAGGCAATTTGGCTGGGCTTAGTGTATCTCTTCCTCTATTGTTTTCCTCTATTGCTATTATTACTATATACTATTACTATTATAGAGGAAAACAATAGATTGGGAAGGACTAGAAGGACTAGAGATCTCTTCAAGAAAACTGGAGAAATCAAGGGAACGTTCCATGCAAAGTTGGCCATGATAAAGGACAAAAACGGTAGGGATCTAACAGAAGCAGAAGAGATTAGGAAAAGATGGCAAGAATACACAGAAGAACTATACAAGAAGGACCTCGATGTCCTTGATAACCACGACGGTATAATCACTGTCCTCGAACCAGACATCCTGGAAAGCAAAGTTAAATGGGCCTTAGAAAGCATTACTAACAACAAAGCTAGTGGAGGTGATGGTATCCCAGCTGAGTTATTCAAAGTCTTAAAAGAAGATGCTGTTAAAGTGCTGCACTCAATTTGCCAACAAATTTGGAAAACACAACAGTGGCCACAGGATTGGAAAAGGTCAGTTTACATTCCAATCCCAAAGAAGGGCAATGTCAAGGAATGTTCAAACTATCGCACAATTGCACTCATTTCACACGCTAGCAAGGTCATGCTCAAGATCCTACAAGCTAGGCTCCAACAGTACGTGAATAGAGAACTGTCAGAAGTACAAGCTGGGTTTTGAAGAGGTGGAGGAACTAGAGATCAAATTGCCAACATTCGCTGGATTATGGAGAAAGCAAGAGAGTATCAGAAAAACATCTACTTCTGCTTCATTGACTATACTAAAGCCTTTGATTGTGTGGATCACAATAAATTATGGCAGGTTCTTAAAGAGATGAGAGTACCAGACCACCTCACATGTCTCCTGAGAAACCTGTATAAGGGTCAAGAAGCAACAGTTAGAACTGGATATGGAACAACTGATTGGTTTAGCATAGGAAAAGGAGTACGACAAGGATGTATATTGTCACCATGCTTATTTAATTTATATGCCGAGTACATCATGTGAAATGCTGGCCTGGATGAATCACAAGCTGGAGTTAAGATTGCTGGGGAAAAGATCAATAACCTCAGATATGCAGACGATACCACTCTGATGGCAGAAAGTGAAGAGGACCTAAAGATCCTCTTGCTCAGGGTGAAAGAGGAGAGCGCAAAAGTAGGCTTGAAGCTCAACATAAAAAAAAAAACTAAGATCATGGCATCTGGCCCCATCACTCCTTGGCAAATAGAAGGGGAAGTCGTAGAAGTAGTGACAGACTTCACATTATCACTGCAGATGGTGACTGCAGCCATGAAATTAAAAGACGTCTGCTCCCTGGGAGGAAAGCGATGGCAAACCTAAACAGCATGATAAAAAGCAGAGACATCACCCTGCCAACAAAAGTCCGCATGGTCAAAGCAATGGTATTCCCTGTAGTAATGTATGGCTGTGAGAGTTGGACTATAAGGAAGGCCGAGCGCCGAAGAATAGGTTCTTTTGAACTATGGTGCTGGAGAAGACTCTTGAGAGTCCCTTGGACTGCAAGGAGATCAAATCATTCAGTCCTAAAAGAAATCAACCCTGACTGTTCCCTGGAAGGCCAGATCCTGAAGTTGAAGCTCAAATACTTTGGCCACCAAATGAGAAGGGAGCATTCACTGGAGAAGACCTTGATGCTGGGAAAGATTGAAGGTCAAAGAAGAAGGGGACGGCAAAGGATGAGATGGTTAGACAGTGTCATCGATGCAACAAACATGAAATTGAGCAAACTTCAGCAGACAGCGGAAGACAGGAGGGCCTGGCGTAATCTGGTCCATGGGGTCGCGAAGAGTCAGACTTGACTGTGCGACTGAACAACAACAGTGTATCTCTTAATAAGTAATGTAGCAGTTGTCCTACATGTGAAGTATGTAGGCCCTCAAGGTCTGCATGGGAAGGGCCTCTCTTAAGTCTTCTTCCTGTGTGTTGGTTGCAGTCTCTCACTGGGTATGTATCAATGTTCTTCATCGGTAAGTGTTCTCTCTCAGTTGAAAGCAATAAAGACAGCTGTTATTGTTGCTACCAGAGTCTCTTGATTTCTGGCCACAGAGCCAAACTGAAGGGTGATCTGAAGCAGAAACTATTTAGAAACGAGTGGAAAGGATAATTGGAATGTCATTTTAAATGTTAAGATAGAAATGAAGATATTGCTTAGAAAATTATAGTTGGAATACTTAGTATGTGCTCAAATATAAAAAAGTTATGTAATTTTAAGATAAAAGCTTGCAAATATTTTACCCACCTATAAGGTGGAAAAATAGAAACTGAAATGTTTAATTATGAGGAAGTTAAAGTGATAGAAATTGCTAATGAACTCTCTTCTATGTATGTTGGTTCTTTGTCCTTTTCTCTTTTAAACCAATAAAAATTTATTTAAAATGAAGCAGGATAACTAAGCTTGTAAAATGGAGCTCTTTCACCAGGCGTTTGATTAGGAGCCGCATTATATACCGAGGAGTGTCCCTGGGCCCTGGTTTTACCCTCTTCTATCTCCAGCTGTGCCCTGGTGTACCAGCGCTATCTCCAGCTTGTGCCCGTTGAACAATAAGTGAGAGAAGTAAGCTGATGTGGAAGCTATTGGAACTATACAGCCATCTAAGCCAGGCCATAAAGACCGTTTGCTCTTGTTTTATATGGATATGTTCCAGCGCTTTTAGGTATATTTTAAATTATTGCTATTTTATATGATTTGCTTATATGTTTTGACAGGCTTTTAATTGTACTATATCTCATGGAATGCTATGCAAGCCACCCTAAGCCTGCCTCAGCAGGGCGAATGGGATATAAATTGAATAAATAAATAAATAAAAATAAATAAGCTTACCCGTACTCATCACAACTCAGAGGATACTATAACCAAATTACAAGATGCTCCTCTCAATTCCCAGGTCTTTCCATCTGCTCCCCCCTCTTTCAGCATACCCTTTCCCTCTAAAAGGAGTACCTGAAACTAGGCAGTCAAAGGCAGGTGTTACGACCTGGGTAATCAGCTCAGCTCCCAGATTCTTTCTTTTATGGACCTGGACTCTGCTTTAGCAGTGACAGGGTCAGATGGTGCCAAGGTGCTGACTTATCCAGTTCTTTGGGATACTTTTCAGTTTATTCACTCTGAGAATATGGACAGGATCCTTGGCTGTTTGAGTCTTACCACTAGCTTATATGACACTTGCCCTTCCTGGAGGGCTGACAAGCCCCTAGTAGCAATGGGGATCCCCAGCTCCCATTTCCCACTGCTGCTCTGAACCATGGCAAGAGAAAAATAAACAAAATCATGGCTGACTGTGTGACCTCATGTCCAAGGAAAACCTGGAAGTGACATTGGTACTCTCTAGGAATCACCAGAAATTAAAACTATAAAGACATAGAGTTTCTGGCAATCCTAGAGAAGATTGAAATTACTTCTGGGTTTCCATGGAAGTGGTGCTACATCACTAACAGCAGTCCCCAATGTCCCTGCCTCCTGTCTCCCACTGGTTGCCAGGAGAAAAATAAACAACAAAAGCTGACGGCATGACATCACTTCTGGGGAAATCACCAAAACTGTATAGTTTTACCAATGAGTTTTGCCAGTTCCTAAAAAGGACTGATGACACTTCCAGGTTTCCCACAGAAGAGTTACTATGATTTCATTGACAGCAGCCCCCCTTCTATGCCCCCCCATCCCCCACTGGTTGCCAGGCCAGGCCAGGCCTGCCAGCCCTACCTTCCTGGCTTGTTAAACCTGTGGAGGTAGGGCTGACTGACTGGGTCTGAAAGGAAGCTAAGACCTCTTTTAGAGAGGGGATGCTCACTGGCACCTTCAAACAGGCTATGTGTAGTGCATCCACTCCTAAAGAAATCTATCTTGGACTCAGGATACTTGCATAATTATTGACCAGTCTCAAATGATCCATTCTTGAGCAAGGTAATTAGACAGGTATTGGATGAACAACTGAAGGGTTTCCTGGATGATGTCAACTACCTGGATTCTGCCCAGTCTGGCTTCAGGTCTGGTTATGAGACTGTTGATTTTTGAAAATATTTTTATATTCTTTACTGTATAATATATTTAATAATGGTTAGTTTGCAATTTTCAGAAAACTTTTTTTTGCTAGTCTACCACTAATGTACTAAAGATGATGAAAAGAACCCTCTGCAATGAACTTGCTACAGAATCTGTAACCAAGAAATAAGTGTCCAGAGATGTGGGTACTTACAGGTTTATTAATATTACCCTACCAAATAACATGTCAAACTATGTCCAAAACTCACATACTAAAGAACAGGAAAACATTTTTTTTTACACATTCTGAAAAATATTTTCCTAACAAAGACTATGACTATTTCATGGGCCAAGTAAGGACAGAAGAATAAAATTACTAATATCTAAATTGTAAAAACAGGGATTGACTATCACTGTTGACAGTCATTATTCACTAGTATCACTTGAAGTTGATGAAGCTGTCTTTAGAGAAAATTTCGGACTCACTCTGCTTGGTTTTTTTAGTTTCTGCTTCAAAATGCTCCAGACCTGAATTTCATATGCTTGCAGAAAAAATGCCACAAAGATACTAAATCCTACTGCAACAGCTGTAAATGAAGTGATAAGATAATCTCCTGGGAAAGCCAAGGGAGCATCATCGACATAAATCTGAAACAGAACACATTGTAATTTCAAAACCTTTCTTCAAAGACTGAATCCTAATTTATGATGGCCATGTATTATTGGCAAGATATTGAAACCAGATCCATATCTACTGGGTATTTGGGAGTCATGTCTCCCCCCAGAAGATGCCATACTCCACATCCAAATTCCTAACTTTCATTTTTTAGAAAAAGTTTCTAGGCCTTTCCACAGAGGTAAAGGAAAAGTACAAGCATTTTTTGTCCCGACTGCCTGAAAAGGAATGGCAGCTGGAAGCCAGCTGGAGCCAATTCAATTAACCTCTTTCCAACCAAATTCATTCTTATTCGTACTGTCCCAGCCCCCTTTCCTCCTGAACTGACTGTGTATTTCTTTCTTGTTTCTGCCCTTTTTAATGCCCACAGTGACAACTGTAGCAAAACCCAAGAATCACCGAAATGGAAAGACCTTCAATCACGAGTCACACTTAAGTTAGTTTATATTAAAGTCTACTCTTTAGGTATGATAAGTCTAATACATATTGTTAATTATTCAAAAACCTCTAGGAACCTTTCCAAAGTGCCTGAGGCAATGAACAAAAAGTAGAGGCATATGCACTGCTCTTAAAGAGACCATCTCACAATGCAGTCTTCAATAGCTTTGTGGCATTAGTATACACTACAATGTAACTCAAAATAAATCAACATTAGAATCAACACAACAATCTCTAATGCAAAATCAACACAACAGCCTCTAATGTTTGTTCTTTTCTTGCTGCAGCAGTGTTGCGATTAACAAAGGAAGCAACCTGTGCACCTCAGGCCGCAATCCATCTGGTGGCACGCTCCTCTGGACTGAAAGCACATTTCACAGGTTCCTTTTTCAAAGCTTCATTTTTTCAAGAGCACATTTTGTTTGTGTCTCATTCAGAACCCACTGTTCTGTGGACAAATATACTGAATAGCCTTCATATAGTGGCTACTGCCTTCTTTTCTTCTTGCATTCCTTTTTTTTTTAAAGTAGCCATAGGTATACTTTAATTTTCACAAAGACAATACTATTACACATACACAGACATCACACACACATAAAACGTATAAAGGGAGACCAACTATATTATTTAATGCTTATTTACTTAATTATTGTTCCACAATTATCTGTCTATACAAGTTCTGCCCTCTTTTCTGTATGCTCAAACTTCTAACTTACTAAAATTCTTGTTAAAACCATAAGCATATTGTCTAAAATTTCTCCATTCTAACTTATGAGTTTATAATATGCCAATCATAAAATCTCTTCCAAGTTTTTCAAAAGGTCATGTCTAATGTACCTCTCATTAACAATGTCAGTTTATCATTCTCTGCCGTCTCAAAAAGTTTATTTATATATTCTTGTTTCTTCGGGACTTCCATTGTCTTCCAGTATTTTGCATATAATATCCGTGCTGCAGTTGAAAGATGCACTATCAAATATCCATCATTCTTGTCAAAATCTTTTGGGAAAATGTTCAATAACAATATTTCTGGGGAAAAGGGAATTCTGCCCCTTATTATTTTTTGCATTATTTCATGTGTCCACCTCCAATATCCTTTTGTTACATCGCACAGCCACCACCACATATGGTAAAATGTGCCCCTCTTGCTTTTACATTTCCAACATTTATCTGAACATTTGTCATTTTGTTTGGCCAGTCTGTCAGGTGTAACATATCATCTATAAAACATCTTATACATATTTTCTTTATATGACACAGCTTTAGTCATTTTAACATTCTTAACCCATAACTGTTCCCACTCTTCTAAATCAATATTACGACCTATATTCTGAGCCCACAAAATCATATTGTTTTTAACTGTTTCTTCTTACATTCCTGATAGCGTCCTCAAAGCATTCTGAATGAGACACAAAGAAAATGTGTTCTTGAAAAAATGAAGTTTTGAAAAAGGAATCTTTGAGGCTGTCTCCTCTGTTAGTAAGGGGGATTTTGCCTCAGAAATAAGTAGGGTCATATCATAAGACCAAAGGTGTGGGAGAGGTGGAGTAGAAGCAGAAAAGTAAATGCCCAGTTTCACTTAACCTGGTACCCATTTGTAATCATTAATTGCAATCTTGCTGTAAACTTGCCTGTGTTAATAAGTGCATACCCGTGAACATGTGTAGAATGTCTTTTACTCAACAATGAATAAGCACTGTCAAGTGTAAACCTGACTCCACTATGGAGCTAAAGAACTGAGTTAGTGAGGGGGGCGACTCAATCTTCCTAGAGTGATTGGGGGGCCTGAAGTAGCAGGTAGCTTGCCTCAGGAGGACTCTGGCTTGTCTAGGGTTGCCATTCCCCAGTTCCCTGTGGGGGATCTCCTGGTTTTTGGGGCTTCTGCCTGCCACCAATCAGTTGGCCGGCAGGGGAACCCCGCCTCCATCCCTGATGTGCTGACGTCACACAGAAGTGACATCATTGTGTTGGGGATGTTGTGAGGTGACACTCTAGTTTTTAGTCAAAACTCGATAGTTTGATGCCTATTTCACCACTGAGTTTTGACCCAAAACAAGAGTGTCACCACACAATGTTCCCAACATGATGATGTCACTTCTCTGTGATGTCAGCGTGTTGCATTGCTCCGCCCTGTTCCCAGAAAGTTCCCAGGTGCAGACATTGGACCTGGCAGCCCTAAGCTTGTCTGTACAATTATACATTGATATTTTAGGTATGAGAATTTCTTACACTGATGATTGAAAAGGGGGGACTGTGATTTTTATTAATTGGCTACTTGATTGTTACTGTGAATGTTTGCATGGATGTTGTATAATTCTTCCTGGAGTGATTGGAGGGCCTGGAACAGCAGGTAGCTTGCCTCGGGAGAACTCCAGCTTGTCTATAAAATGTATATTAATATTTTAGGGACTACAAGAAACTCTTGGAAAAGAAGAGGACAGACAACAGTTTGGTGTAGTGGCTAAGTGAGCGGACTCTAATCTGGGAGAACCGGGTTTGATTCCCCACTCCTCCACTTGCACCTGCTGGGTGACCTTGGGCAAGCCATAGTTCTGTCAGAGCTGTTCTTGAAAAGGAGCAGTTTCTGTCAGAGCTCTCTCAGCCCCACCTACCTCACAGGGTTGTTGTGGGGAGGGGAAGGGAAAGGAATTTGTAAGCTGCTCTGAGGCTCCAAGTGAAGGGCAGGATATAAATCCAATCTCTTCTTCTTCTACCAAGGCAGAGCAGAGCTGCAGTTTCAAGGGACTGGCTTGCTTAAAGTCAGAAGAGGATATGAGGCCTCTGGCCTGCTTGGGCATAACAGGCCTGAACTGTTGGATGTTAATTATTGCACTCCCCCCCCATTTAAGTTTTACGCATGAAAGAAAAAAATTTGAAGCTCAGTTATTGTTGTTTTTGTTAAGGGTTGCTAACCCTGGGTTGGAAAAATACCTTGAGATTTTGGGGACAGAACTTGGGGACAGTAGAGTATGGAGAGGGGAGAAGGCTCAGCCAGTATAATGCCACAAAGTTCACCGGCCAAAGCTGCCATTTTTCTCTCCAGGGAAACTTCTCTGTCATCTGGAGATCAGTTGTAATTCGGGGAGATCTCCAGCCCCCACCTAGAGGCTAGCAGCCCTAAAAATAAGTATCACAAGGTGGGATCATACTATCCACAAAGACTTGAACTCCTTTAATTGAAGAAAGGTCTCTTTTGATGCTCTTGTTCAAGTAAATTAATAAAAACTCCTGTTCTCTCCCCCCACATCCGGAATTAGGGCTAAAAAAAGGCATTAGGCTCAGGCAGGTTTAAACTCTAGAACACTTCACAATGGAAAAAAACAGTAATTTTAGGGCCCCATCACTTCTCACTAAAGAAAGATCAGGTATCTGAAAGGATCTAAATACATCTGTGCCAAGAAAAATCAATTATTTGAATGCTGAGAATACAAATCCTCTGCATATGTGCAGAGTGCTTTCCCTTCACTGCACACATCTACCTCCTTTGCATTCGTGGATAATAACTAGGTTGGAGAAAGTGGTTTGCGAGTAGGTGTAACACAGGGCTCTCCCGTTTTGGAAATTAAGGCAGTGATTAATTGCTTCATCTCGCAACCCTGGTTTCCCAATGCAATGTTGAAACCTACCACTCAGTCCTATAACACTACCTGAGAGAAGAATATAAGTACACTAATTAAGCATCTACGGGACTGTCTCCTCCATTATGTCCCTGGAAAAGCACTACACTCTTCAGATAACAACTTGCTGGTGGTCTCTGACCCTAAAGCTATCTGGCTGTCCTCGACCAGGGCCTTTTCAGTCCTGGCCCCAAGCTGGTGGAACTCTCTGCCAAATACCATCAGGGCCCTTTGGGACCGCATGCAATTCCACAGGGCCTGTAAGGCAGAGATGTTCCACCAGGCCTTTGGTTGAAGACAGCAATGGTCTCCATCACAGCTGGCACCCTTTCTGCCCCAGCTGTTTTCCATATCTGTTTTACCCTCTTTCCCCCTGCCTGCAAAGTCGCCAGCAGTCTGTAATGGGATAAATTAATATATGCCATCTTTGTCTGAAATATCTAATTAATGTTTTAATTGTTTTATGTTGACGTTTTTATGAATGATGTGCATTGCTCAGGGCCCTGCACTGCAGGGATTGGGTGATTAACAAATTAAATAAATAAATAAAATAAAAGTCAACAAAGGACTCATAGAATGATCACAAGCAAATCACTTTTCTCTGGAGAGCTGATGGTGTGTCGTAATGCAGATGCGTGGCTTCCTCTAAGACTTCTGCATGAGTCAGTTTACTGTATATGTACACTGGAGATGTGGGAGGCAGCAACCATCTCTAAAAGCTCAACTAAATTCTGCATTTAATATACAGCTAATTTCCATGATCTTATTTTTTAGCCTGGTGAATAACCCATTACTTCATAGTTGAGGAGACAAAAAAGACACTATACAGTACATACCTAATAGGAGTTCAAAGCGGCTTACATCATTCTCTTCTCCATTTGATTCTTACAGCAAGCCTCTGAGGTGAGTTAGTCTGAGAATGTGTGACTGGTCATCCAGTGAGCTTCTATGGTGGTGGTGGGGGTTTGAACCTGTGTCTCCCAGCCCCTGGTCCAATGCTCTAACCACTACTTTTTGATATTTCATTAGCAGTTCTCAGAAGACAATTAAGGGAAGAGATTTTGGAAGAATTGGCAGAGACCTCTTCCTTAGCAATTTGTATCCCCTCTGGTAGATTTTTTGTTCCTCATGGCATATTTCACTATTAGATATATCATGATTGTCATTTAACAAATATCTGTTGAAATTAATAGCTAAACATTCAGGGATTTTTGTTATAAGCTTGTATTCTATCATTTATATCCTGGTATTGCTAAGTGAAGTTAATGGTTATTCACTATACCTGAAATTCATCAACTAAGCTACAAAAGGAGGTTCCAGGAATAGCTGCTACCCTGAAATGGAAAAGCTCAGATCCCTGTGGAAAAGAAAAAGTGAGATAGGCAAGGGTCAGGTATACAGCTGCATCCCTTTAACCAGCCTTGCCATAACAAATGCACATAGACAGACAAGACTGTGTGATGTACAACATACTCAATTCACTTGAAGAACTACATGAGGGGGAGAGTATTCATCAAGGTTGCTAGCCACCCATCCTGTAGCAATGACCTTAAAATCCATGAAAGCATGCTACAAGGCAAGAACCTACAGATCAGGACTTTTGTTATTTTAGCAGGTTGGTTGGTGTCATGAATCATCCTGATTTCCACCAGCGCTGCCCTTTGAGCCAACAAGGCCTAGAAGGTCTTCCATGGACCAGACCTTCTAGAGGGCCCTCCATGGACCAGACCTCCCAAAGCACCCCAGGAGCATAGGAGGTGAAGGGCTAGGGCTGAGACATGGACCAGGTGCAGAAGTGCATGCCTGGCAGACCAATGCCTCCTCTCTGCTAAGGAAGTCCTAGCAAAGACCAATAAGTCACCACAGGATCTAAGCCCCAGTACTCCTCATGAGCAGAAGTGCTGTCTCAGCTAGTGAGAAGCGTAACCTGAGACCCAGCAACACCTGTAGGGAACCTCCCTGCATAAGGCTGCGGTCAGTGTGGGATCAATTTTTCTGCAACCCTGATAATGATCCTACCAGTTGGCTGGCTGGTTTAGCTCTTGGAACCCTGCTGGCTGACCTTGAACTACTTTGGGGGTGTGATCCTGGATTGTGTTACTAGACTCTGGACTTTGACTTTGGACTGGAATCCTAGAACCCTTGCTTGGAGACCTGTTGTGACCTGGGACTTGCCTCCAACCTGGTGAGCAGGATAGCCAAATGCCCAGGAAGAAGCTCCAATGTTCTCATGGAAGTACTGGAACTATTAGGGACTCAGCATACAAGATAGCAAATATTTAAAGGGTACAAAATACATAATTAAGGCCATTAGAAAAGAGACACTATGAAGAATGCATATAAGTTACTCTGGGATAGAAGGGTAGACATAGAAGAGCTAAACGTGATACACTGGCCAAATTTTACTAATGTAATGTGAGACCTAATAGCTAATCATATGTACAGTGCCACAAAAAGTCAACACAAGGAACTGCTGAAACTGTATAACATTCTTAACAGACTTTGGAGCAATGTACAATGGGTACACAGCTTTGAAGGACTTTAGATAGCCATGTTTGGATTTCTAGTTCAAACTATATATTTTATCTAAAACTTACATGTATGCTTAGAGTGAGACCATCTGGATTATACAGTGTATTCTTGAGTCTATGTTCCAAATAATTTCTCATTTTCAACATGCTTGATGTTGCATTGGTTCCTGAAAAACAATTAAAATAATCCCAGAGTGACACTTTCATTCTTTACAATTCAATAACTGACTGCAAGAAGCACAGGACCCCATGTTATGTGCAGCCCTGGAAAGACGGCGTTGAGGGGGTCCAGAACTTTCTCCTCCTGGGCTGACTGAGGAGAGGGCTGCTAGGAGCAGGAGGTGGGGCTTGCTACATGTCTCCGCCCCCTGGCCTCCTCTCTGGCAGAGCATCGCTCTGGTGAACTTTGGCCCCAACCGAGGCCTGCTTGTATCTACAGGACATTGCTTGAACCCTGATTGGTGCAGAAGCCTAGCAACCAACTGGGATTCAAATGATAAATTAGTCGCCTTAACATCTATTGTAGGGGGCATGATGGTGTTTGCATGTTATGTTGACATGTAACATTGCCTTGCTCACCTTTGTCCATCTTGAAGCTCTTGCTGCTGAAGCCAACCAGCCTGGAGTTTGGGACTCTGGAGATACAGTACATTTTGGACCCAGAACATTAAATGGGTAACATTTTGCTTTTTATTTATTTATTTATTTATTTATTTATTTATTTATTTATTTATTTATTTATTATTTCGATTTCTATACCGCTCAATCCCGGAGGCTCTGAGCGGTTTACATAGTAATTTTACTACCTAACTAGGGCCACACTTGAATGGGGAGGTGAGTGCCTACCAGGCGCCCTACCGGCTTGTTGTTTCTTTCCAGCTCGGCATGGCTCCACAGCAGCTCCCACTGGGCTGGTTCCATAGTCTGTGGCTGTGCGACGACTGCTGCACCAGCCTCCCTCCTGCTGTGCTGCGTCGGCTGTGCTGCGTCGTCGCGTTGCCTCGTCTCTGACCAGTCCCATCTGGAATGCTCGCTCGGCTGCTGTCGATTCGCTGCCATGTTGTTCCTGCCGGAACGTCTCGCCACCTGTTGCTGCCGCCGTTGCCTCTCCTTGTCTCTTCTCACTGCCGGAAGGTGGGTGTCCCCCTGCACCTAGGCAGGTACCCATTTATCTACTTGCTAGGCTTTCGAACCGCTGGGTAGGCAGGAGCTAGGACAAGGGCCGGGAGCTCACCCCGGCCGCGGTGGGACTCGAACAGGCTTATGGCTTTTCGTTGATAAATTACTGCAGGCATTTGACTGCCTGCGCCACCGCTCCCACCAAGGTTCTTCAAATGTTTAGCTAGTTTCTTAATCTCTAATTTAATTGTTGTTCTTCACAGTAATTCTGTACTTTTTAATAATAATACTGTTTGCACTTAATAAATATCTTTTATTCACCAGCTTCTGGTTCTTGTCTCTACTGCTGCAATAAGACAATCTGGTGCTGGGGTTTCGGTTTCGGTAACTCGTTAGACAGTCACATTCCATCTGGAGTGTTCTGAAGAAGTGAGCAGTGATTCACAAAAGTTCATACCCTACCACAAATTTTGTTAGTCTCTGAGGTGCTGCTGGACTCCTACTCTTTTCAGCTGAAGAAGATGAGGAGGAAGCAGCTGCCCCTGTGTGATAATTCCTGAAATTACAGCCATCCTATGAAACAAGATGTCCAACTATGAAATGAATGCACAAAACGCTGATGGTTTGCACAGGGTCTGCATTGACAAGAAATAGCAGAATCTTATACTGTCTTCGGTATCCAAATCATTAGGTCTTCTGTCTCCCTACCTGAAATCTCCCAGTTTGTTCTGTTGTTGACTTCTGTTATCGTGACAAAATAAGGAGCTGACATATTTACAGATCCATCCTCATTCTCAACAGTGAAACTGAGGGGAAGTTTTATGATTGGATATTTCATCCGGATTGCCTGAAGAGAAGTTACATACATATGGTTGATATTGAAAGAAAATAGCTTTCAAACTGCATGGATTTAAATGAGACTACTTCAGTGTTAGACATGGCACCATGCAAGTTAGTTTCTCATCTTATCTGATGCAAGAACACAGGAAAGGTAAACAGGATTTCCTTCAGCGGGCAGCAGATCCCCAGACAGCAATCTATACAGTCACCACAAAGGGACATCCCTGCTCTACCAAGAACGTCTCCCAATTCAAACCACAGGCTACTTTTGCTGTTTTTCTTTTGCCTGCCCTCATTGCCTAGTGTAACCTCTGACTGGTTTCTCGGTCCAACCCCAACTACTAGACCATCTGTTATTAACTCCCTTTGATAAAAATCAGGTGACTACAATATTAACCAACTAGCAGTTGTAACACATAACTGCAAGACACTCTCTTCAGCTGATTCTGTAAGAGAGGCAGAAGCACCATGTGACAGAGAAGAGGGAGGATGGCTGGGAACAGGGGAAAAGAGCATTAGCTAGAGCATCCTACTGGGCTTAAATCCATTACAAAAACATTTCATACAAGTGGTTCTTACCTTTTCCTTGCAGTCTGAAAAGGCAACAAAAAATGACAACTTCATATTATCTGTACAACCACATTCAGTCCGACTTGTCTTGTTAGCACATTGCTTATAAGTTCCAGAAGACTGCAGAAAGACATGCAAACCAAATAAATGTCAGTTTCTCCCATAATTCTGCACCTGAAAAATGACTAAACAATGCAGTTATGAATCTAAAAACTGGTCTAGCTAGCAGACATTACCACTTTATCAGAGAATATGGAGCCAGCATGGTGTAGTGGTTAAGAGTGACAGACTCTAATCTGGAGAACCAGGTTCGATTCTGCACTCCTCCACATGAAGCCAGCTGGGTGACCTTGGGTCAGTCACAGCTATTTCAGAGCTCTCTCAGCTAAAAAAAATGCCTAGCTAGCCATACTAGGAAAGCTAGAACTTAAGGCTGCCAGACAAGCTTAGGATCTCCTGGCTATACTACACACAATGCCATACAATAATTATTGATTATTGATTATTAATTATTCATTATTAATTATTAATCATTAATCATTAATCATTAATCATTAATCATTAATCATTAATCATTAATTATTACTGAGAACCTGAGAAGGTTCAGGTAAAGGGTTCTGTCACTGTTTTTCTGAGTTTCCTCTTAATCCCTGGCTCCTTCGCACTGGAATTGGATGGTCTCTAGCTATTTGAATAATCTTTTCCCTTGTGAACTGGTTTATGAACTCAGATCTTCATCTGAGCTGCTTTCTTCAACTGGGGATGAGTATGGAATGCACTTCTTAAGATCCACTGACTTTCAGAATTAACATTTAGCCACCTGAATGCAAGTGGCAGTTGAAGGAATCTGCTCTGACAGTGAAAGTGGTGGGCCTTTCACTCATGATGTCTTCCTGATTTCTCAAGTTCCCTTTTACACATAAGAAACATAAAGCTGGCTGCCAGTTATACAGCCGTGAGCAGTTTCTGTCACAGCTCTCTCAGCCCCACCTTACCTCACAGGGTATCTGTTGTGGGGAGGGGAAGGGAAAGGAGTTCTGAGACTCCAAGAGAAGGGCGGAGTATAAATCCAATCTCTTCTTCTTCTTCTAATATCCAGCCAGTACTTTTCCACCAATAATTTAAACCCATTATTGCAAGTCCCATCCTGTGCTGCCAACAGGAACAGCTCCCTGCCCTCCTCTAAGTGACAGCCTTTGAAATACTTAAACAGAGCCATCGTGCCCCCCCTCAGCCTCCTCATCTCCAGACTGAACACTCCCAAGTCCCTCCGCTTTTCCTCATAGGTCTCCAGCCCCCTGATCACCCTCATTGCTTTCTCTGCACCCACTCCATTCTGTCTGTTTTCTTTTAATGTGAGGCCTCCAAAATTGCATACAGTACTCCAGATGTGGCCTGACCAATGCAGTGTACAGTGAGAGTATGATATCTTGTGATTTTGGATGTTATGCCTCTGTTGGTACACTCCAGAGACATAACATCCAAATTTCAAGATGTCATGGCCTGATCCTGATCAACTGTGTGAAAAATGGTCACTTCTCAACAATCTGGGAGGCTAGCAAGGCCTACATCAGAAGTACTTTATTGGCAATAACTGTAAGAAAAAAAAACAGAAACAAGATTCAATAAAGAAAATGACAGATAAAATGAAGATATTAGAACAAGAACATAAAACTACTGGCAATAAGAAGAAATTGAAGGAAATGAAACAATTAAAAATCAGTTGGATTTATTAGACATAGAAGAAACACAGGGGGGGAATGAAATATTTAAAAGATGCTTTGAATCTGTAAATAAACCTGGAAGATATCTAGTGCACTGTCTAAGAAAAAAGAAAAAGAAGGATGCCTGGGATCAGGAAAAGAAATCAAGTAGCTTGCACAGAACAACAAATGCAAGACCAAATTAAAAAATTATTCTTGAATCTTTACAAAGAATCTACAGATGAGGATGGAATGGAGAAATAGCTATCTGAAGTACCAATTAAAAAATTCATGTCCAAACACAGAAGAATTGTCATCAAGTGATAACAATACAAGAAATCAATCACACTATTAAAAAAAAAACTTTAAAAAGATAAAGTGCCTGGATCAGATTGCTTGACAGCAACATATTATAAATGCTTTAAAGATATACTAGTAATACCCTTGTAAAGAGTAATGAATGAAATACAAGAGAGAAAGCATAGACTACCAACCTGGCAAGAAGAAAATACAACTTTAATATATAAAGAAGGGAATTACCCATTATTACCACAATCATAAAGACCAATCTCACTAAGGGAATGTGGATTATAAAATTTTTACAGCAATAACAGCTGAGAGACTAAGGTCGAATCTGCATTTGCATTTTAAAATCAGTTTCGTGCTGTATTTGCATTTTTAAATCAGTTTCGTGCTGCTGTGACGCTGTCTTTCTCTATGCTTGATGGCGTCACAGCAGCACAAAACTGATTTAAAAATGCAAATGCAGATTCGACATAAGAAAATACATTCCAGACTTAATTCATGAAGATCAAATGGGATTTGTTCCAAAAAAGATATATGAAACATAATATCAGATATCTATTGAATGCAATTGAATATTTAATGAGAAAAGGAGAAAAAAATGGCATTTATGTTTCTGGATGCAGAGAAAGCTTTTGACAATGTGTCATGGTTATTTTTAATAAAAGTACTACAAAATATGAAATGTGGAACCAAACTTAAATTGGATGCAAAGTATCTATACAGACCAGCAAGCTAGAATTTTAATAAATGGTCCTTTAACAGGGAAAATCAAGATAGCAAAAAGAACTCAACAAGGTTGTCCAGTATCACTACTATTACTCATTCTGGCAATGGAAATATTGGCTATAAAAATCAGACAAGACATTAGGATTGCCGGAATAAAAGAAAATAAAGAAGAATATAAAATGAAAAGTTATGCAGATTATGTTGGTATAAAACCAAACATTCCCTTGAAATATACAATGGAACAAATAATTAGATTTGGAATTGATTTGGATATAAATTGAATAAAAAGAAGACCAAGATAATGTTATTCGCAGCATCCAAAACAAACCAAGAAGAGATAAAAAAATAACAGGATATGTATATGTATATGTATATGTATATGTATATGTATATGTATATGTATATGTATATGTATATGTATATGTATATGTGTGTATCAGGACAAAATGATAATCTATATAAAGATAATTATCACAAAGTTTGGGCAAGCATTATTGAAGATCTACAAAAATGGGAAAGATTGAAACATTCATGGTTGGGAAGAATTTCTCATGTGAAACTGAATAGATTACCAAAGTTTACTTTTTTGTTTCAAATGTTACCAATCCATATATATGAAAAGGTTTTTAATGGCAGAAAACAATAAATAACTTTGTAGGGAGTGGGAAGAAGCAAGAATAAAACTTAAATTTTTGCAGGATGAAAAAAAGAGGCATATTAGCTGCACCAAATATAAAATTGTATCACCAAGCAGCTGTATTAGTCTGGATGTCAGACTGTATTAAAAATGCAAATAGAAGGAACATTAAACTGGAAACAATTAATAATAAAGAAGAATCCCACAATTATTTATGGACTAAGAAACTATTAAAAACTACTCAAAGACAAGATGGGTCTCATAATTTGAGGGATGGATTATTAAGAATATGGTTTCAGTGCAGAAATTGCATAAGACCACCAGCTTTGCCACTGACATCCCCAAATGATGTTTATTGTGACATCAGTAAAAGAAAGAAAATTGACTATATAAATTATGAGTATATGATGAACAAACAAGGGAAAATAAAATCTTGGCAAGAAATTCAAGATGAAGGAAAAAACATTCCATGGTTATTATATTATCAAATGGTGTCTGTGAGCCAGTGGGAAAACTTACGGACTAAAGAAATTAAATTTACTGAATGTCAAATATTAAGGGAGAACTGGCATAAAATATTTTCAGATGGTATATTTCTCCCAAAGAGGTATAGCTACCCAAGACTTACTTTTGATCCCTGAAAATAATCTCTCATTCTAGGCTTTTCAGGGTCAGCATTGTAAAAGTTTTCTGTAAGTGGAACAGCAATTCCCAGTCTAGATGGCGGCCTGTAGTTCACCTGTATGGGAAGATAACAGATAGGTTTGCCAACTCTGCATGGAAAAATTCCTGGAGATTTGGGGTGAAGCTAGGGGAGGGACAGCAGCAGAGATGTGACACCATGGATTACACCCTTCAAACCTGCCATTTTCTCTAGGGGAATTTTTTTCTGTAGTCTGGAGATCAGTTGTAATCCCATGAGAGTTATAGGCCTCACCTAGAGGTTGGAAACCATACCATCTCACCAGACTAATGCTCCCTATAAGATGTGGAGTCTTGTGAACAAAAAATCTACTTTGTGAGCTACTGGCATTAAAGAGCAGTTTGGCTACTGCATAAATTAGTTTGCTCTAGAGCCATCCTTCCTGAGTTAAGACAAAAATCTGTGAGCTGGGGGCTAAAAACCTCACACTAACTCAGCTTAGAGGGAACACTGCACCAGACCCACCTTTTTGTTTATCCTTAGTTACACTGATTTCAAAGTTATTTAGTTCCCACATTCAGATATATTTCATATAATATCTGTGTGTCACAGGGTTGGTTTTTTTAATGTACATGAAATATTGAACAGGCAATGGAGATTCTAGATTTCAACCAGTATAATATCATCCTTTAAAAAATTATTAGCATTTCAATATATAACACAGAATACAAACACAAAATATAATGCATCACATATAACACAACATTCCATCCTCTCAACTACAGGAAGAAACAAAGAGGCATTATAACAAGTCATAAAATGCATAAGGAAACATTGTCTCTCTTACCATATTATTCCAAAACATTATAAACTATGCCTAATACTTAATAAATTTATCTGAACACCAAAAATTATTTCTCTGGGCCCTTTGATAATATATTAATTTAGTAAAACAAAGTTTGAGTCCAGTGGCACCCTTAAGACCAGCAAAGTTTTATTCAATGTATATGCTTTCATGTGAATGCACACGCACTTCTTCAGATACAACTGTATCTGACTGTATCTGACTGTGACTGTAGAAAAGGGGTTTAAGTACTCCTGTTCCATGGAGTTTTTGAGGGGTATGGGGTTCAGGATTCTAAACAGCTATGCTTCTTTTAAAAATTTGTAGCATTTGTGAGTTGGTTGTATTGCTTTTATTTTGGAACGGGTTTAGTTATTTTATGGTCTTGTATTTATGCAATATTATGGACTAGTATATCCAGGGCTTTTTTTGTAGAAAAAGTCCAGCAGGAACTCATTAGCATAATAGGCCACACCCAGCAGCAGAAACTCATTAGCATATTAGGCCACACCCCATGCCTTCCCTTGGCTTGCCCAGATGTCCTGCTGCATTTAAATGCCTCCCCAATCCTTCCAGGGTCCCCCTGGCCTGCCTGTCTTGGAGTCAGGCATGCATGCAGAGGTTTTGGCTGTAGTGGGTGTGGCCAACTCTGAAGCCAGCCAGAACTCCATTCCTGTGCGTTCCTGCCCAAAAATAGCCCTGAGTATACCCTATGAGTGTCTTCAAAGGCAGAAGAGCAGAATACAAATGTGCTAATTAACAAGTAGCGAGAGAAGCAATTAGGTTCACTGATGCCCCCAGCACCATTCTTTCTCTTGGGCAACCTTTAAGTTAAGCTCATTCTAATGACTTTGTGAACATGTCTTTGGAACCATCTATCCTGTAGCCTTGAAACCAACCGGGACAAGCCCTGTCCTGACCCAGTCCAAAGCCTTAGGGAAGGGCAGGGAAGAGGCTGAAAAAGAGAATTAATGATTTGATAGGTAGGGTTTGGGATCCTTACCGGTAAATTCTTTAAATATTTTGAGGCATTGGGCATATGTGACAGCCAATCTGAAGCAGAGAGTTGAACAGGTAAAACATGGTGCATGGCTTTACGATATGAGCAGGAGCTCTTCAGTGTTAATATAAGAGTTGTGACAGGACAAGCAAGGGATGCTTGTGTAAGAATCACAGCAATGGAGGTTTTACCCTAGAGATGTTTATAAAAAAAAACAGAGTATTAGTATCCCTCCAAAGTACATGAATAATTACTTGCCCACTATAAGAAAACATGGAATTAAAATAGTGCCTTAACATTTGGTCTGTTTGCAGAGTGTGTTTTAGAAAAATTCCTGGTGCTATCTTTAACTGCAATAGTTCAAGAATTCTTATTTGATAAATGTCTCTCCCATGGGGATTTTAAAAATTGCTATTAATGCAGTAAACAGAAGCAAAAACATATTGAGACAATGGTCCCTATGCAGTTGTGGTTAAACACAATAAGTTACTTTTGACTATGTTGTCAAAGGCTTTCATGGCCAGAGTTCATTAGCTGTTGTAGATTTTCTGGGTTGTATGGCCGTGGTCTTGGCATTGTAGGCCCTGACGTTTCACCAGTAGCTGTGACTGGCATCCACGGAGATATAACACAGAAAGATGGAATACTTGACACAGAGAGTGGCAACTCTGGAGCAAAAAACTTTGCACTTTGTGTTGGTCTCTGAAGCCAACAGGTCTATGTTGGGGTAGCCCCAAGTGTGGAAAATGGGACACAGAAACTCATGTGTAGTGACCATTCGTGGACTGAATAGGGGTGCCTGCTGAGGTGGTCTGCTAAAGTATTCTCCTGCCCTTCCACATAAATGGCCACTATGTGTATTATGTTTTGAATGGCATGCTCCTAAAGGAAGGCTGTCTATATAACCTCAGGGAGCCCGTCCCCCTGATAAAGAAGTAAGGGCATACCTAACTGCTCTTAGTTTTAACACACTGATACGCAGTGTTCTCTCTGCTGCACCACAATGAGCTTCCCAGCCCCACAAGGATGCATCTGGGTACAAATGGAGATCGGAGTAAGGTGGTATTAAGGGTACCCCCCAGGAGGTTGTTATCAAGTGACCACCAGGACAAGAAGAGAATGATTACACTGAGAATGGATAGTTTTTTCCATTGTGGGTCAACTCCTGTTTTAAAGTGTCTCAGAAACCAGAGGCTGAGAAAAACAGAGGGAGAAAAAAGGTCTGAACTCACAGGGTACTCAACTCACTGTCCGTACCTATATTAAGACAAAATTTAGATTTAACATGTCTCTATCAGAATAATAGATCACAGCAGTATTTCTAAATGGGAGGAAATCAAATGGAGTGCTTCGGCTAACTATGGGTGCGTTCAGACGCGCCGTTTGAGCCGTTTTTGGCACGGCTCAGAAACGGCTTTTACCTGCGCGTTCACACGCCCAACATCTGCCCACCGTCCCCAGCCATCGCTTTCTGGAGCAAACCCCCTTTGAAACGGAGTATTTTGACACCACTTACCCAAGTGGTGTTTTCCATGATTCTCCGTTTCAAGCCGCACTTTTCCCTGTCTGATCGCTCCATCCAGCCACTTCCGGGTGCTTCAACCCCCCCCTCCCCTCTGGGAAGCTGCCTCCGGCTTCCGGCTTCAGTCCGCCATTTGTTTTTTTTCCTTAGCGGTGTGCACTTGAGCGGAGCTCTGCACTTAAGTTAAAAAAAGAAAAGCTTCACTGGTGCCTAGTTTAGACATTTAGAGGAGTCCGGGATCTTGGGGAGGCCATTTTAAAAAGGAGTCTTCATTTAAACTTTAAAGGGACCTGTTGAGATCGCTCTTCTGCGCACCCGCCAAACTTCCTGTTCGGGAGAGGGCTGCCTGTGCGCATGCTCAAAGGAGAGGGGAAAACCCCCCCACCTGCAGGAGGACGGCGGGGAGCTCGGAAGGAGGAGGTGAGTCTGATCGCGATTCTCCAGTTTAAAAAAAACGCATCGTGCCGGAGCAGTTTAAACCGCTCCAGCACGCTGTCTAAACGCACCTAATAAGACTTACGGGGGGGGGGTGTGGATCATGGAAAATTGTAGGGTACCTTCTTCAGATGCATCAAAGAATTTTGAAAGATGGATGCTTTTATTTAACTATGAACTGGTGTGCTTAAATGGAGGGTGGTAGACACCCAATTTATCATTCTTTTCAAATTAGACATTTTGTTAAGGAGAAGATTAGAGGGAAATAAGGTGATTAAAACAAAAGGTTGCCTCAATATAATATTTTCTTAAAAACAGAACTTTCAGTTGAAACAAAAATTTAAATATGAATGGGAAAGAATCTATATCTCTACGGAACTATATTTAACACATGGTATTAAATGTACCATAGCAACATGTTTATTTATATAGGCATTATATAGTTGTACTTCCAAAAGGCTTTGGCAAGTTATCTGACCAAAGACTCCTGAGTAAGTTTAGCAGTCATGGGATAAGAGAATAGATTTTCTTATGGATTAGAAATTGCTTAACTTATAGGAAGTAGAAAGTAGGAATATACGGACAGTTCTTATACTGATTAGACCCAGGCTTGATTTGGCACTATTATCATGTGTGTCCCAAACATTACCTTATGTAATATTCTCTTTGATGGTAATCTCTAATATGCCTTTGGGAAAACCATGACAGCTAAACTGGTCTAAAACCAATGCAAATTTCCACTGTAGTGTAGTATATTGTAGATAGTACATATTTATTGGAGAGAAAAGTCTGATATGACTTTGAATCATAGCTGCCAAGCCCCCAATCAGGGTGAGGCATCCCCCACTCCCACTCTTGTTGCATGCTGCCACTCAGAGCAGCGGCAGAATAATTAAAAAAAAAAACACACTAGCTGTAGCATCATGCCACTTCCAGTAAAAAGAGGGATGACAAAGAGTAGCTCTAGGAATCACCAGAAACTCTCTGGTTTTACCATGGAGGTTCTAGTGATTCCTAGAGCTACCTTTTGTCACTTTTGGAGTTGCTCTAGGAATTGCTAGAAACTGTATAGTTTTACCATTGTGTTTCTGGCAATTCCTAGGGCTACCTATATCATTTCCAGTTTTTTGCTCCAAATGATGTGATGCTGAAGCCAACATCGTGCCACTCCTGTATCCCTGCCCACAGCCCTCTCTCCAGTTGGCTATCCTACTTTGGAAGCATATCAAAACCAATTATGTTTTATAAATGACATCCTAAATAATGCTGGTTGTCTATTACCTGCTCAAAAAATTTGCTGTGAACACGTATTTTCACTGTGTAACTATCGTTGTCATCCCAGTAAGCTGCTGTGTTTACATCCAGTAGATTGGGCTTTCCCACTTTTACCTCCATGAGGTGCATATGAAATATACGATAAGCTGTAGAGGGGGGGGAAACATGGAAGGTAATACTAAAAATTCCTAGTGTTCCCTTGTTTAGCCAAATTAAGAAGAAAAAGGAGAAAATGGTTCAAGATCCCAGTTACAAATGCCCAAGCACATGCAAACTGCCCTCCCTGCAAATCCCCAATTACAAATACCAAATGATTATTTGATCTTTGGTTCAGGTTTGCTCTCACCAAGCTGAGACCAAAAATGACAGTTTTCATTTGTCCCAACTTAGCTGCTCACTCTAGAGCACTATCACCTACTACAAAAGATAAAAGTTGCACTCAGACAAAATACACCATCTTTTCCTTGCATCTCCAATAAAATATGTAATATAATTTTTTTAAAAAATATATCAAATACTATCAACCAGCTACCAGTTGTGGGGGGGGGGGGGGCGGGGACAACTGGGGAGGGCTGTTGCCTTTGTGCCCTGTTTGGTGTAGTGGTTAAGTGCATGGACTCTAATCTGGGAGAACCGGGTTTGATTCCCCACTCCTCCACTTGCAGCTGCTGGATGACCGTGGGCAAGCTATAGTTCTGTCAGAGCTGTCCTTGAAAGGGCAGTTCTTGAAAAAGCTCTCTCAGCCCCGCCTACCTCACAGGGTGTCTGTTGTGGGGAGGAGAAGGGAAAGGAGTTTGTAAGCCACTCTAAGACTCCAAGTAAAGGGCGGGGTATAAATCCAATCTCTTCTTCTTCTCTTCTTCTAGGTTTCCTGGAGGGCTCTAGTTGGCCACTGTGTGAAACAGGGTGTTGGACCAGATGAAACCTTAGGACTGATCCAACAGAGCACTTGCCATCAATATCTGCTGCAAACAACCTTTTCATATTGTTGTATACCAACGTGGACCATGCACGTGGTCATGCAAATGGGTGTAGCTTCGCATTGGAGAACAATGCCGAGCATGGATCCTAGAAGGGACCAACAGGACAGCCCGGATTCAGGAAAAGACATATGGGATTTGGGTGTATAGTAACAGACCTATCACTGGGAGTGGGTGTGGTTTTTGTTGGGGATTTAAGCCAGTCTTTGGACCGGCTACTTGGTCTTTAGTTCATGCTTCTAATAAACCTTATGAGCTGATTTTACTACAACGTGTCTTGAACTCAGTACTTTATACATATTGTCAGCGTTATTATCTCTGTATTGCAACAGTGGGTTGCCTAAGGCTATCTAGTGAATTTTTAAGGTCCTGAGGACTTTCTGATCAGTCTGTTAACAACTATAGTGAAGGAACACATAGTCTGCATCAGCTTTGTGAAGAAGACAGATTAGAATGCTATTTGGGTTTCAAATCAGTACTTAACTTCTGAAGTGATGAACTTCCCAGAGGTGTCTTATTGGTGCTCCATCTAGGACATATCAAAATCCTGAGTTTGCTACACATTCCAAGGAACTATGTGTAAGGGAAGTTTCAGAGGGAGGGTAGCTGTGTTGGTCTGCAGTAGAACAAATGGATTTGAGTCCAGTAATACCTTAGAGACCAACAAGATTTTCAGGATATAAGCTTTTGAGGGTCAGACCTCATTTCATTAGACATGAATAGCAATGAGTCTTTATATCCCAGTCAGAAAGTGGAATGGATGTTGTAAAATAGAAGTTCAGAATGCAAATGTACAATTCATATAGTAATCCGCTTGATTGGTCTCTCTCTGTGTTAAGTGCTGTCAAGTCACTTCCAACACATGGTGACCCTAATGTCCTCCAAAACATCATATTGCTAACCTTGTCCAGGTCTTACAAACTGAGGGCTGTGGCTTTTTCTATAGAGTCAATCCATCTCATGTTGGGTCTTCCTTTTTTCCTGCTGCCTTCAACTTTTCCTAGTATTATTGTAATTTCTAGTGTCTCCTGTGTTCTCATGATGTGACCAAAGTAGGATAGCCGCAGTTTAGTCATTTTAGATTCCAGGGAGAGTTCATGCTTGATTTGATCTAGAACCCTCTTATTTGTCTTTTTGGTGACCCATGGTATCTGTAAAAATCTCCTCCAACACCACATTTCAAGTTAATCAACTTTCTTCTTGCCAGCTTTCTTCATTGTCCAACTTTCGTATCTATACTTAGTGACAAAGAATACTGTGCCATGAATTAGCCTAATCTTGGTTGCCAGCAATACATCCTTACACTTAAGGATCTTCTGGATCTCCTTCATGGTTGCACTTCCCAGCTTCAGTCTCCTTTTCGGTTGCCATCTCCCTTTTGGTTGATGGTGGAGCCAAGCAATAGAAAATCTTGAGCAAATTCAATTTCTTCATCCTCAACCTTAAAATTGTGTAATTCGCCAGTAATCATTACTTTTGTCTTCTTGATGTTCAGCTATATCCTGCTTTGGTATTTTCTGCTTTAACTTTCATCAGTAGCTGTTTCAAGTCTTCACTATTTTTTACCAGTAATGTGGTATCGTCTGCATATCTCAAATTGTTAATGTTCCTTCCTTCAGTTTTCACTCCACTTTCATCTAAATAACATTGTTACACTTGCCTCTAACTGTTGTTTGCCGAGCTGTCTTCTGTGCAGGCACACATGGGGACTGCACACTCAAGGCCAGCTGTGGAGAAAATTCCGAAGCTTTCTAGCAGTTTCTAGGCTCTGGAGCATTCCCCTCCTCTCCAATGTGAGCCAATGTTTTCCTGCCCAAACTGACATGTGATGGAGATGGGGTGAGTGCTCCTTCCTTCAGTCCTCTCTTCACCGCCATACAGAAGAATTCCAAGGTGGAGGATCCCTCAGCGGGGAAAGAAGGGAGGAAAGTTTGCCTGCACAGAAGACCACTCAATGAACAACAGGCAAGGGCAACCATGTTTTTGTGTTCATGGCTTCTGTGCAGTCCCACATGGGAAGATTAGCAATATCACTGAGTGAAGGAGGAGGGTGTGGGATCTTTCAGTGAAACATAGGTCGAATCTGCATTTGCATTTTTAAATCAGTTTCATGCTGCTGTGACGCTGTCTTTCTCTATGCTTGATGGCGTTATAGCAGCATGAAATTGATTTAAAAATGCAAATGCAGATTCAACCATAGATCCAGAGGAAATAGATTCAGTGAAACAGTGGTTGAATCTGTATTTGCATTTTTAAATCAGTTTCGTGCTGCTGTGATGCTGTCTTTCTCTATGCTTGATGGCGTCACAGCAGCACAAAAGATGTTGAGTGATGTGTTCCCAAAGGAACATTTGATACCTTCCCATAAAGGCATTGAAATTTGCCATGCAAAGGATGAGGGCAGAGGAGGTGCACATTTTTCTGCCAAGGGTGCCTAACTAGCTTTCTCCCCTCTTTATCAAAGGGAGAAGTGTGATTCCCAGAACAATGCTGGGAGGGGAGAACCTCAGTGACTAGTCAATTTGCCGCAGGGTGAGTGAACAGGAACTTGTAGCCTTGTTCCTTCACCTTGTACATTGCCTCTTATTTCCTAGCAGAGGGGAATGCTGAGGCAGACTTAGCCCAAATGCCTTTGGAAATGTTGACCAGTCCCTGCAATATTGGGAATGCTACAGATCCCAAAATGTTTCAATGGAGGAGAGTGCTTGGTTGCAGAGTCCTTTGGCTTAGATTTCTTGTCCCTGGACTTCTTCGAAGGCAGTCCCAATGAACTCCAGGTTTAACTTAATGTCTGAGGATGTAGATTTTTCTGACAATGATTCCAAGGGCACTATCCCCACTGAGGGAGTTTGGACCCTGGCCTCCAGTTCCTCAACCCTCCAAGATGACTGGTCTTTCCCCAGGCTGTTTCTCTCATAAGAAGGCTTTGAGGAGAGAGGCTCTCTTGTGAAGCACCTTTGGGGTAAACTGGTGGCAGATGTTACAAGCTGACCCATTATGGGACTCATCAAGACCTATCAGACAATGCTTATGGTCATCCAACTGAGCCATCTTGGTCCCACACCTACTGCACTTTTCAAAAAGAGCCATTTAAAATACACTCACAAGGCAAAGAACTGAAGAAAATATGAGCTAGTTGAACTATGTCCTTTCTCCATAGAGGTGGAGAGAGGACTGAGGGAAGGACAACTTGCCCCACCTCCATCATGTGCCAGTTTGGACAGGAAAACTCTGGCTCATGTTGAAGGAGAGGGGAGTGCTCCAGAGCCTAGGAACTGCTAGAAAGCAGTGGAATTTTCTCCATGGCTGGCCTGTGTGTGCACAGTCCCCATGCCGGACTGTAGAGAAGCCACACAGACGAACAAAGCTTTCCTTATGATATGTTCTGCATATAGATTGAAGAGACAGAGAGATAAAATAAATTCTTGTCTGGCACCTTTGCCAACTGGAAACCATTCTGTTGCTCCATTATTCTGTCCTAACAATAGCCTCTTGTCCACAGCACAGGTTGCACATCAAAACAATTCCATTTTGTGACACACCCATTTCTTTAAAAACCAACCATAAGCTCTTTTTCATGATCCACATAGTCAAAAGCTTTGCTGTAATCTATGGAACACAAGCTGATTCTCTTCTGAAATTCTGTCATATGCACTAGTAACCAGCATAAATATGCAATAGGATCTCTAGTGCCTCTTCTTTTTCTGCCATTTTACTCATGTGAGAAATTAATGCAATGGTATGATAGTTGCAATATTTCACATCTTTCTTTTTTGGTACTGGAATGTAAATTGAGCATTTCCAGTCTGTGGGCCATTGTTTTGTTTCCCATATTTGTGAACATATTCTTGTTGAGATTTTGATGGACTCCACATCTGTGGCTTGTTTCTACTGGACCTGAATCTAAATGTATATGGGGGGGGGGAAATCTAAAGTTTCTAAAGAATATTCTTACTTGGGAGTATATGGGGTGTCCCGCACGTAACTATCCACTATACCATGTGAAGGGGTGAATTTTGTTTGATTGCCTTTTAATTATATTAATACTTCACATCTAGAAAGAGGCTACTTTTAACAGTGAAATGGCTGGAAACTCTCACTTAACATGTCTACCTCTCTGTTCTCATACCCTCATATTCTATAGGTTGTTCTGAGAGCTGAAAAATTTGAATATAAGTAAATGCAAGATCTCAAGTGTCTTACCTACATTAACTGGTGTTACGATGAATGTAAAGCTCCGTGTTGACCCAAGATCCAAGTATTTAATGGTATGGACTGGTAGATCATCAGTCTGTTCCATTGTATATCTACATTTGTCAGTAACAACCTTCCATCTTTTTCCATTCGTAGTGCCAAAGTCATACATAAACCAGTGTCCACTTTGAAAAGGTCTATTTAAAGGTACTAGCTGAGGCATAGTAGCATCTGCTAAAGCAGTGAGGCTTCCCGTAATATTTACTATGAGAAAACTGCTGAATCCCGGAATAATGATAGATTTCTCAATATCAGATGCTTTAAATATGTGGGTACCTAGAAACAACAAACATCATATCAGAACATTATTTTAATGTCTTGAAAGAAAGTATGTTCACTTCTTTAGGTAAAAGTAAAGGTTCCCTTGCTTGAAAGCCAGTCAAATCCGACTCTAGGGTTGCGGTGCTCATCTCCGTTTCAAAGTCAAAGAGCCAGCGCTGTCCAAAGACATTTCCGTGGTCACATGGCCAGATTTGGCTTGGGAAACAGAGCAACTAGAATGTAACAACCTCCTATATATACGGACTTGGCTGTTAGCATAGCACACACCTGGAAAATCTGTAACCACAATAAAAATGCACCAGGGGTGTTTCACTAGACTTCAAAAGCAGAAGGGAAAGTTTTAAGCATTTTTCAGGCCATAATATGTGACTAGCAGGTGGCATTTGACTCAGTAGCATGCAAGTTATACAGTCCCTGTATATGATGTGCACAGTTCAGGATGCAGAAGCCAGGTTTTTGTTTTGACTGTACTTAAAGACTGTATTTTTTAATAAAATACCATTTAATTATATTTCTGTGTAATACTTTATGAACTTTCTAGAAAGTATTTATAAGAATTGCTGCTCAATATACACAACTGGGACTAAGAAGCTACTGTTGAAAGTATGCATTGTCTTTCTCTGCACTGGAAGGCTCTGGATCAGTTCAGACGCAATGCAAAACCATGCTTAATTAAACTAACCCTAGTTGATCAATGGTTTGAATGGAGGACACCACACTAACTATAGTTATTTAGGGTTGGCAAAATCAGTGTTTTAAAGTAATGAAATGAAGCTGGTTTACTAATCACAGTCTTCACCATGGTTTTACTTCGTGTATGAATACATTATCCCAGTTTGTTCCTGCCTTGTTTCCTACAATTGTTCTGCACCTTCCATGCCTACAGTTGCTTGATAAGGGCAGCTCAAAAATGAAACCATTCTATCCTTCAGCTGCTTCTCACTGGCAGGAGCTGCCTTTACACACCCTAGGCTCCCGGTCTGTCTGGTATCAGGCTCTTCTCATTGCTCCCTCCACCATCCTCTTAAAAAAACAGCATAACTGGGGAGAAGGCAATGCCAGCAGGGCCTTGGCTATTTCTTCCCAGCAAAGCACACCCCAATGCTTCACTCATTAATCATCAGAATCCTGAGACACTTTGCTTGCTGTATAGAACACTGTCTGTCCAGCCATCCCACACCATGGCATCACAGTTCTCCCCCTACCCCCAGCTAACAATCATCAGTACATCAAGTCCCAGATGACAGCCTTGTGGCAAACTGATGTTGAGACTGTGACATTCATAAACTTGTAGCTTTGCTAAGCAGTCCAGGAGGAGTTCACTATCCAATACTTCAGTCAGGTGGTATTCAACTGATTCTCCAAAGAGATGGTGCAGAGGAGATATGACCATGCACCACAATAGTACAAAAGGAGAAATCTCTTGAAGAAAAATTCAAGGAGATCACTGGCAACAGTCCTGCTTCGGAGAATGGCCATCACCTCAGCTACTGAATGGAAAGTCACCTCCTAATAAACCATCACTTTCAGAAGGTCAGCATTATGATACTGCCACCTCTTCAGCTATGCCCGCCACACCTGCAGTGGCATGGACATTGATCAATACATAGGTGGGCATAGAAACTGGTGTACAAAGTTGCTTCAGCCATTCCTCCCCAACCAGGAAGAATGCCCCAGATGGCTTGTATGCTCATCCATTATGGGAACAGCATCCAACCCAGGAACATCATTGCCAGCTCATGGATCCAATCTCCTATTTTTAAGGTAATTGTTTCAGTCTTGAGGGCCCAAACTCATCATTTAAATGTTGCCACCACATTATAGGCTACATTAATAATGTACCCAGATTTGGGCAGCCTAATCACCCCACTGCCACTGTGATTACTAACATTAAATAAACTGACCAGAATTTTAGGGCTTTCTTCCACATTTCCTTGGCATGCATTTTTGATGACATGACTCATATTCTGCATGATCATCATGTGGTATGTGGTCCCACTCTGGAAGTGGCTTGCCATCGTTCTGTACAATCCCATATCTACCCATATTATACAGGGAGCTGATAGGCCTCTGCTACCAATAAAATCTTCAGGGAGGTGATAGGTATCATCAACAAACTGTTTCTGCCCCCTATTATAAAACTGTGCTGTGAGGAATCAGTCTTCCAGGAGTCGGCGTTCCCTTTATATGTGGTCTCACTCATGGTAAGAGCAGTCTTGAGGTGAGGATAGGGTTCCCAGACCCCCAGTCTGGGTGGGGGATCCCCTGATTTTGGGGGCTTCTGCCTGCCCCTGAACAGTGATGTCACACAGCGATGTCCCTGATGCAATGATGTCACACAGAAGTGACACCTTCACATTGGTGATGTCATTCAGCTATGCTCTGTTTTTTAAGCAAAACTCTATGATTTGAGCACAATTTTAACCATAGAGTCTGCCCCAAAAGCAGAGCATTGCCCCAATGTTGCTGACGCGATGACATCACTTCTGCATGATGTCATCACATCAGGGACATGGCTGCCCACTCTGGATTGCCCCTCAGATCCCTCCGCCAGCACGATAATTGCACCTAGCAATCCTAGGCAGAAAATGCTACTACACATAGTGATCAGCAAAGAAGAAGTGAAGCCGCCAGATAAGCGCCTTGGCGCGATGACTCTTGGGCGCGCCGTGAGGAAGGCGGAGGAGCAGCGGTGGAGTTACCAAAGAGGAGGAAGAAGAAGCCTGGCCTGCAGGGGCAATGGCGGTGCCCTCCCCCCTCCCCTCCCCTGGGCGGAGCTGTTTCTCAGAGGAAGCTGTCTGGCTGAGCCTGACCCAGGCAGGGGTGAGACTAGCTTGTGGTGCCTGGCCCCCCTCCCCCCTCCCAGGCAACCTCCCCGGGAGGTTGGCATCGCCTGGGGGGGGGAGCGCCACAAGCTAGCCTTGCTTAGGGTGCAGAAACACCTCAGGCTGGCCTTGTGTGCTTTCATACTTGTGCATATGCTAAGAGTAAGTCTTTTCAGGTGTCAGAGTGAAATATGCCTCCAATTTTCATTCAGAAAATAAGTGTGCCTGAGCAAGCAGGAGCTGAGGAAACACTGCCATTGAACAAGGAACACAAGACATACAGAAGACTGACAGAGAAATAAAAGAAACTATTACCTCCCAAAGTAGCCTCATTGCCATGAGCTCTCTATATTTTTAACTCACCTGAAACACTAAGCTGAAGCTTAAATGCAGTAGTGCCGGGATCAGGTTGCAGAATGGTTAACGTATTTTTTATGCAAGGGCTGCTAGCACTAGTCTCAACAGGGAACCGTTCCAGAACATAAACCATGACAGATGATAAAAAATTTGGAGGATACTTGTGCTGAGAAACCTTGCTGATTACGCCTGCTCCTCCCATCCTGAATGGAAAGGAAGCACAACTGGATCATAATGTCAGCCTACACTTTAAATAAAATTAACTACAGCATGTTCAGAACTTGTCCCATTTGGCTTCTTCCAACCTAGTACGCATAAATCCTAAAGATGTGTGTGTGGTGGTTATAGTAAAGTAACACGCCCAGAAGGGTTTATTCGCGGTCTATGACCAGAACATAAATCACAGATGATACAATGCCCCATTGGGGCAATACAACAATAATAAAATCATTCACAATACAATTTGAGTAATGCCTCATGATAAAACCATTCAAAATACAGTAAAATACTACATCTACTAAAAAGTTTGAAATCTCAGCAATCCACTACATGAGCTATTATAGTTTTCCTATGCCTTGGGGTGTGGAGCCATTCAGCTGCATGCACAGTCGGGGGCTTCCAACTGGCTTGCACCACCAGGTGGCAAGGGGACCAAGATAGAGACCAGCGCCACATATACCCCATTATCTTGCTACTCCACAGTTTTACCCCAGCAGGTGGGCTGGGGAAGGGGTTCATCAGGTTGGCAAGTGGGTCACCCAATGCCTGGATCTGTCCCCATGCTGCACTATTGCTCCTTTGTCTGCAGACAAATAAATAAGCTGTGGCCATGTTTTAGCAAAAGATGCTGTATGTGTGTTATTCCTTCCAATGACTCACCTGCTACCCCTCCTTGAACCTGAAACTAGCATAATATCCAACTCTCAAGATGTCATAGTCCCGCTGTATACTGCGTTAGTCAGGCCACACCTGGAATATTGTGTTCAATTCTGGAGGCTTCGCTTCAAAAAGAGTGTGGATAGAATGGAGTATGTGCAGAGAAAAGCGATGAGGATAATCAGGGGCCTGGAGACCAAGCCCTATGAGGAAAGGCTGAGGGACTTGGGAATGTTCAGTCTGGAGAAGAGGAGGCTGAGGGTGGACATGATTGCTCTCTTGAACTATTTGAAGGGCTGTCACTGTTCCTGTTGGCAGCAGAGGATAGGACTTGCAATAGTAGGTTTAAATTAAGGGTGGGAAGATACCAGCTGGGTCTTAGGAAAAGCTTTTATGACCGATTTCACACAAGCCGCTGCTCCACGCCCGCTTCCCCTTTGCCCCGATCTAACGTGTCAATTTCACACTAAATGGTCCACAGCTGCATTTTCCCCACAGCTTCGGCTGGTTTTCCCTGCGTCTAATAGATCTTTGATTTCTGAGAAGTTTCCAGTTTGCTCCGGTGATGCCTGCACTCCCTGCCCAAAATCCTGTTCTCATGAGGGAGGGAAGAGGGAGGGAGGGGCTAGGAGTGTGAGGAGAGGGAAAGGGGAGGGGAGGGAACAGGAAACCTTGCTGAAGCCTGTAATGAGAAAATGAAGTTGCGGGGCAGATTTCAAACAGCGGCAAGGCAAAACCTTGAATGTAAAATTGAACAGGACGATCCGGGGCAATCTTCGGGGGGAAATCTGGCAAGGAATGAGAGGCAAGTGGCATGTGCGAAATCTAAGAGTTGTTCAACAGCAAAAGCTGCCTAGGGAGGTGGTGAGCTCCCCCTCATTGGCAGTCTTTAAGCAGTGGTCGCACAAAAACTTGTCAGGGATGCTCCAGGCTGATCCTGCATTGAGCAGGGGATTGGACTAGATGGCCTGAATGGCCCCTTTCAACTCTGTTATTCTATGATTCTGTCTTGGCCACAACCATGTCAGCTGTCTTGTCAGCAGCAGAACCTCAGGATATTTGATAATAGTTAACAACTATCAGGTAGGACTGGCCATTGAAATCAAAAATAGCAATTGCCAACTTGAACCAGGGCAATTCTGGGATCTCATGGGAGATCACTGGCTCCTGGCAGTTGCTAGGCTGAAATTCCTGACATGGTTTGCAGTGATCAGGCCATTGCTCTATGTGAGCATTCATGTTAACCCAATACATGATCTGATGAGCCTGTGCTTTTGACCTCTGCATACCCTGATGGGGAGAGTGAAGCAAGGCAAGCATGTGCACCTTGGGGAATCAATATTTTAGGGCCAATCATGGGTAAGTCATTTTCAATCCTGATTTGATCCCTAATGGGCCAATAAGGTCTAAGATTTGGTTTAACTTGCTTTCACCGATGTGGACATCCATGAAGATTCAGGGCTCTGAGAGCCTGTAATTCATGGTCTGTCCTTATGTGATCTTGCAGCTGCTATGCAAGGAATCACTAAGTGGTTCAGTATCCACCTAACTGTAAATTACTTTGTCCTCATAGATGGAATCAGGTGTAGAGGGCGGAGGGAGCGTAGTAGCTCTGAAAAGGGTGACTGCCACCAGCATGTCCTTGCCCATAATGTAAGCAATCTGGATGTCATATTTTTGGAACTGTAACAGTATCTTTTGTAGTTGTGTAGGAGCCTTTCCAATAGGCTTGGCAAAAATTGCTTCCAGGGGTTTGTGGTCTGAATGGACTATCACTTGGGCACCAAACACACACTGGTGGAATTTAATCATGGCAAAAAGAATCGCTAGAAGTTGTTTTCGATTTGTGCATAGTTTCAATTGGCCTGTGTCAGTGCTTTTGAAATGTAAAGCAATAGGCTGCTTCTGTTGAAACAGGCATACTCCCAAACCATCTTTGGATGCATCTGCTTGTACCTCCAATCATTCTCCTGGATCAAAATATCAGAATACTGGAGCAGTCACAATGGCTTGTTTAATACCAATGGCTTGTTTAAGGGTTTCTGCTGTTCAGGCCCCCATTGCCACAGTGCATCGTTTTTCAACAGGGTTCACAGAGGTGCAGTCAGACTTGATTCATTTGGTATATATTGGGCCAGGTATTGTATAGTACCTAAGAGCCTCTGAAGGCCTTTCTTGTCCACAGGTGGGGGCATTTTGTTGATAGCTTCTATTTGTTGTCATCTGGTCAGATGCCATCTTTGGAAAACATGTGTTCTTGACCTCTTCTACCAGGAACTGTATCTTACCCTTGTTGAACTTTATACCCTGTTGTCATGATCTCTGAAGAACATGCTTTAAAATAGTGTCATCTTCCTCTTTGTCTGCTGCTGCAACTATCATGTCATCTGTAATAATATGGACACCTGGGATGTCACCAAATCATCCATAATTTTTCTGCTGAAATACTTCATTTGCTGACCGTGTACCAAAAGGGAGTCTGTTAAAGTGGTATCTTCCCCATGGGAACTTCTGCTGATTCTTTGTTTAGTTTTACCTGCCAATAGCCATCCTCTTCATCTAGGATGGTAAACAGCTTCTTCACAGCGAAGTTTTTCCTGACATCTTCAAGAGTGAGAATAGAGAAATATTGCCTCAGCACTGCCTTATTAAGATCACATGAATCAAGACAAATTCATAGTGAACCATTTTTCTTTTGTGTGATCATTAGGTTACTGACCCAAGGAGTGGGCTTTGTAATTTTTGTGATGACACCTTGTGCTTTCAATTGGTGAACTGTGTCCTTCAATTTGTTCAAAATGGAGTAGGGGATCAACAGGAGGAATTGTTGAGTTCAGAAAGATGTGGTGAGTGCCAGGAAATTGACCCAAGCCTTCAAAAATGTCTGAATAGTGCCTAAGGAGGTCATCTCTTGGTCCAGATACTGTATGGGGCAACAAATGGACTCACCTGAGGAGATCCAGACAGATGCAGGCATCTCTTTCAAGCAATGGAGGATCTTCCTTATCAATCACATAAAAGGTCAGCTAGGCTTTATTAGGACCTGTTCTTCAATGAGCTACAATTGCACCTAATGGTGTTATGTGGGCACCTCCAAAAGCAACTAGCATGACTGGTGTTTGCATAATGTGCACTTTTCCCATCAAAGCTTTAGCCACTGCAGCAGGAATGGTGTTTACTTCAGCTCCACTGTCCAGTTTAAAAGAGCCTGGGAGACCTGCTATTGTTACTGTGCTGTGCCATGCCTTAGAATGATCAAAAGTAGACAGTGAGTTTATCAGTGCCATTTTCACAACCACTTTTATCTTTGCATGTTCTTCTTTCATTCTGCACATTTAGCAAAATAATTTGTCCTTGAGTATTTGTAACCAGTAACTCCAAAGGCTGGACACTGTCTAGGCTTGTGTGTGTTTCCACATCTATTACAAATTTTCTGGGGCAGGCATTTGTGGTGAAAGGTCTGCTGGAGGCTTGTTTTCTTGTTGCAAGGAGCTGAAATACTTTCGCTTTTGCTCCACAGTATGCAATATTGCTTCTGCAGACAGAGCTCTGGCCTGGGCACTTGAAAGAGCTTTCTGCACTTATCAATTGCCTGCTGGAGGGTGAGATTAGGCTTTTCTAGGACTGTCTCCAAGAGTTTGCTATCAGTTATACTAAACACAATCTTTCCCCTTAAAATGAGATCCTGAGAAGGACCAAACTCACAATGCTATGCTTGTTGTCTAAGCTCAGTGACAAAATCATCTATCCCAGCAACTTCATTGTATTTATATTGTAATTGCCAGAACAGGCATCTATCAAACATGAGGTTCTTTCTGAGTCTACAGTAGACTTGGAAAGAAGGAGGAGGAGTTAGATTTATACCCCGCCCTTCACTCAGAGTCTCAAAGCTGCTTACTATCTCCTTCCCTTCCTCTCCCCACAACAGACACCCTGCGAGGTAGGTGGGACTGAGAGAGCTCTGAGAAAACTGCTCTAGAGTGCTTTGAGTGACTGACCCAAGGTCACCCAGCTGCTGCATGCGGAGGAGTGGGGAATCAAATCTGGTTCTCCAGATTAGAGTTCACCGCTCTTAACCACTATATCAAAGTGGCTGTTAAAACCTCTGCCAGGGTCTTGTTGTTAGGATCTGCAAACACATCTTGCAAATTATTGTAAACTTCAAGAGATTTGTCTCCCATGGAGTGAAGCAAGACTGCAATTTTGTAATCCTCCGTCTCTTTTTCAGCCTTGGAGACTTCAAGGTACAGCTTCAACTTTTGTTCCCATCTCCTCCAGTTCTCCCCTGAATTTCCCATAAAGGATAAGTCTGATGAAGGCTTGAAATGCTCCATTGCTTTATGAGGATTCAAACTGGAACCTTCCTATTCAACAGCGGAGACCCAAAAGAGATACAGGCCAACTTGTGACACCATGTAATGTCCCTCTTTGGCTGTGGGTTCCCAGGTTAGAGTACTAATTCAGGCACCCATTCTCAGGTCCATTCAGCACAGACAAGCTGGCTCAAAACACCATCCATTTATCTGCAAAGGGACAACTCCCACAACCAACAACCACATCTAACATACAAAACTGGAAACTGAAACAAGAGCTCCACTCAACAGGAACAAACTAAATCACACAGATATTAGGGGAGAAGACTGTTCTATTACATTTATATTTATTGTATATACCACAGCAGTGACTTCTGTCCTTAGCTGGAAAATAGCAACAACATGGATACATACCAGAGGAGCCATTATCAAACCAGAGTTTCCTGTGGCACATATCCCTACCATGTATTTAATACATGCATTTTTAGATCCTACAGGTTATGCTTTAAACATTTATTATGTAGGTATATATAGGTATATAGCCAGTTTGGTGTAGTGGTTAAGTGTTCGGACTCTAATCTGGGAGAACTGGGTTTGATTCCCCACTCCTCCACATGCAGCTGCTGGTGTGACCTTGGGTCAGTCACAAGTTTTTTCAGAGCTGTGCTCTCAAGGGCAGTCCTTGGGAGAACTATCTCAGCCCCACCTACCTCACAGGGTGTCTGATGTGGGGAGGGGAGGGGAAAGTGATTGTAAATCGCTCTGAGAGTCCTTTGGATAGTGAAGGGTGGGGCAGAAATTCAATCTCCTCCTCCTCCTCCTCCTCCTCCTCCTCTTCTTCTTCTACTATATAAGATGAAGTTGCTCTAGGAGCAGACAAAGGAAATATAGGACCCACTAAACAGTTTTTAAAAACCAAAGCCCCTATTTTTGCAAAATAAAAGACCATATTCCAATCAAATAAACCAACTTCCTTGTCTTTCCTAATCAGAAAAAGCATTTGGATTGTATCCGGAATAAATTTTCCACTCTCACTGGAGCCCACCAATCTACACAAAATTCTGCTCCTTGCAGGATGGGGGACTCCAAGGAATGTGAGTGGTGTGTGCAGCAGAAAGGGGGAATCACTGGAAATTGCCAATTTAGTCTGGATCCAACCCTTTGTTTCCTATTGCCTAGTCTGAGGCTGACATGTGTTGTGATTCACCTGTTCACAGATATATGCCAGGCCTGCAAACACTGAGCAAGTCTCTGGAGGGTGGATGTTTGTGTGTGTGGGTAATTACTATGCCATTTATTTTGCAGTATTTAATAACAGGCTGACCTAGGTAGCCCAGGTTAGCCTAATCATGTCAGATCTCAGAAGCTAAGAAAGGTCGGCCCTGGCTAGTATTTAGAAGGGAAACTACCAAGGAATACCAGGATTGGGATGCTGAGGCAAGAATTGGCAAGCCACCTCTGAATGTCTCTTGCCTTGAAAACCCTACACGGTCACCGTAAGTCAGCTGTGACAATGGCAAAAAAAATCATAACATGGTGAGGATAAAGCCAGTGATATATAAATATACCATTTTAAAGTTGTGCAATTTACTCATTTTTACTATAAAAACAAATACACTTTTTAACTAAGAGCACCCGGACCAACAGAATATCCTTTGATAGATAATTGTTAAAACATTTAGCATTACTGGTACTTACTCATATTCTAATGCTTTTCCTATATACCCATCATGGAATCTTGGCTGGGAATGGTCAGAGTGTGGAATCAATGGAACATGACTGAAAAACACTATTTGCTCTTCAGTGGTGTACTGTAGAGATAAAGGGCCATCAAAAGCTAAGTCATCTGCCTGGAACAAAGTGCAAAAAAATAAAAGTGTTTATATTCATAAGTATAAAACTCACAAAACTAGCAATAAGCAATTATAAAATGCAAATCTTTATATCATGGCCCATAAAAGGACTGAAGAAGTTGCTTACCTGTAACTGGAGTTCTGTTGTAGAGTACCATCGGTGCTGTCACACCAATGGGAACTGGAGCCTGTGTAGAGTACCATTTGGAAATTTCAAGAGCTAAGCTGAAATAGATTTTTGGAGGTTGACCTGCACAGCCATGGAGAATGAGCTGTACTTTGCATATTGTGGGGGTGCAGAAAAATGACTTCCTGCTCAATCCCCTCCCCACTCAATAAAGCAGAAGAAAAGGTACCTATTATGGGGAAGGACAGTGGGTTATGTGACATCACACATAATTATTCAAAAGAACATCAGTAATTTGCTCTTCTCCTGTGCATCACTCAAATGGGGAACTACTTGGCAATGGAATAAATGAAGGAATTAAAAGAAGGTGTACAGAACATCCCTGTCAAAAGCTATATCCTTCTTGGCACTTCTCTGGAAAAGGCTATGGAGTGTAACAGACTGTGTGTTCTAATCATCCACAGTAGGGGCTTATGTGCCATTTCATAACAGACTGCCATGGAGTCCAATATTCAATGGCTAAGATTCTGCCCTTTCTCAAGACCCTGATAACGTGCACACAGATGAGGATCTTTCTTTAAAGAGGCTGTTCTGTTCAGATAAAATGCATGACAGACATCAAGGGAGTTCATTTCCAGATGGCATACACCCAAAGATTGAAAACAGATCAGCCAATATCATAATGCCCGTATATAAATCAATGGTGTGACCTCATTTGGAATACTGTGGCCCCGTTCACATGGAGCATTTGCCCCGCTGAAGGCACGGGAGCCCCGCGGACTTTCCGTGTGTGATCATACGAACACATCTGGGAGGCGTAACGCTCCCGTGGCCAACCCGCGGCTTCCCTCCGAAAATGCGGAGTAAAAAACTACTAGGTTCAAAGTACTAATTTCCAGAAACCTCGGGGCAAAGGCCGGCGTCTGATCGCGGGAGCGCCAGTATCCCGTGGCTTCCGACGCCGGCCCATGTCCTGGGGTTTCCGGATGTTGTAAGTTTCCATGGGATGCGCACCAACGCTGAATGAGGCATGCGCATATGCAAGACACCGGCAGCGGCCCATCCCCCCAACGGCACACGTGCACTTCGCAACAGCGCGGCTTGCATGGTCTGCTGTGCCGCTTTTTTGCCGCGCTGCAGCAGCGTGGTGTAATCGGCCCTTGGGGCTGGAGCGTGGCAACCTGGTGGCCCGTGTGATTGGGCTACCGCACCTTATTTTGTTCCGGGGCAAACTGCCATGCCTCCCCCCCCCGCGTTTTCTGGCCCGTATGACAGGGGCCTGTGTTCAGTTCTGGTCACCACACCTTAAAAAGGATATTATAGCTTTGGGAAAAGTGCAGAAAAGGGCAACTAGAATGATAAAAGGGTTGGAACACTTTCCCTATGAAGAAAGGTTAAAGCACTTGGGGCTCTTTAACTTGGAGAAATGACAGCTGAGGGGTGACATGATCGAGGTTTATAAGATTATGCATGGGATACAGCAGGTAGAGAAAGAAGTACTTTTCTCCCTATCTCACAATACAAGAACTCGTGGGCACTCAATGAAATTGCTGAGCAGTCAGTTTAGAACAGATAAAAGGAAGTACTTCTTCACCCAAAGAGTGATTAACACATGGAATTCACTGCCACAGGAAGTGGTGGAGCATGGATCTTTGAAGCATGGATGGCTTCAAGAGGGAATTAGATAAGCATATGGAGCAGAGGTCCATTGGTGGTTATTAGCCTCAAAGTACAGATAGGGACTCTGGGGCAAGTGATGCTCTGTATTCTTGGTGCTTGGAGGGTCAACAGTGGGAGGGCTTCTAGTGTCCTTGCCTCACTGGTGGACCTCCTGATGGCACCTGGTTGTTTTGGCCACTGTGTGACACAGAGTGTTGGACTGGATGGGCCACTGGCCTGATCCAACATTGGCTTCTCTTATGTTCTTAAAGGTTTTCAAGGAACTCAAATGTGACATTGTTGCCCTAATAGCCAATACGTGTAACTTGACACTAAAATTGGTCTTCATATTGGAGGGCTTGAAAGTAGCTAATGTCACACTGATTTTTTTTAAAGGGGATCTGGGTTATTACAGACTAGTTAGCCTAAGATCTGTTCTGGGTAAACAAGTAAAAACTATTGTTAAAGACAGAATTATTAACCCACAGATGAACACAGCCCACTAAAGGAAATCTGCATGGCTTTTGCAAAGCAAGTCCTGCCTCACCAACTTCTTACAATTCCTTGGACAGATTAACAAACATATGGATGATGGTGATCTCATTAAAAAATCACATACTTGGATTTCCAAATGTGTTCCCACAAAGTAACTCACCAAAAGACTCCTTAGGAAACTTAGCAGTCATTGGATAAGAAGACAGGTCTTCATATAGTTGAAAAATTATTAAAACAACAAGAAACAAATAGGAATAAATGGACAATTCTGTCACTGAAGGGACATAAGCAGTGGTGTCCCACAAGGATGGTATTGGGACAGGTGCTGTTTATTTTGTTCATAAATGATCTGCAGTTGGGGGTGAGCAGTGGACTGGCCAAGTCTGTGGATGATATCATATTATTCAGGATGATGAAAACCAAGGCAGGTTATGAAGAACTCCAGAAGGATTTCTTTAAATGGGGAGTGTAGAAAATAATACAGCAAATGAAGTTCAATGTGGATCAGTCATAAAATCTGCCTATATTATATAATTTCTGGTTTTAGGTGAATAGAAAGGCTGAGCTCACATCTCTGAATACACAGAAGTTATTCATGATTGCTCCACTATTGCAGGTGAAGACAAACAGGGTGGATAAAGGCTGTTATGCCCAGTTGAGATGTGCTCAGTAGCACTCATTCTCTGTGCAGCTTAGCTCCCAAAATTTCTGAAAGGGATTCAGCACAGGTTTGAGTTCCCATTAATAGGATGCACACAGACCATGAAGAATTTATTTCCCAGTAGCAGATACTAAAATGTTTTCTAGCTTTTCCTAAAAATTCTTACGAAGACAAGGCTCTGTATACTAAGAGTCTGTCCAACAGTCCAAATTAACTTAACTCACACTGATTTCACTGGGAGAAATCACAGAAGTCTGTAGAACTCTCAGTAAAGACTAATTTATGACCTTTCACAGGCAAGAGCAAGACCATTTGTTAACTGATTCTGTCTCACAAGTGTTCATAATAAATTAAGCTGTAAACCTAAGCCTGTTGATTTTGAAAAGTCTCACTGACCTCAGGAGGCATTTTTTACACAAAGTATGGCTTGTGTTTAAGGAACTGCAACTCTTTTGGGCTCTACTGAGTGTTGGAGTGAGCAACTCAGCATGCCTGGACATTGGGTGTCACTAGATCATATAGGTGTATAGGTGTTATCTCTTAGAATGGGATGCCTCACTTTGTCTTAACCTGGGAGCTGCCCTCTGAACTCTCCTTTCTCTCTTTGTCCTCTCACTGCACATGGCCTTCCATGGAGGCACATGTCTCTGCAGGTCTCTCCTGCTGATACAATGCTCTCATACTCCTGCGCTCATTATGCTGGACAAGTTGGCCATCTGTGATAGGGAAAGTACTCTTTGGATTAGGCTTCTTCTTTTGGCTGCAACCTGAATGTGAACTGGATCGATCTGAATAAATTTAAGTTTACCTTCTGTTCAATATACTTCTTGGGAGATTTATTTACTACACACAGGATGCGATCATACGTACCGGAAGCAATGGCAGCTATGCGATTCCCCCGCGGATTAAAGGGATGCGATCAGACAGACACATCTGTCTGGCGTCCCAGAGTCGTTGTCGGGGCATCGTTGCACGCAGCAGTAGCGTGAAAAAAAGCTACTGCCAATAACTCAGTAGTATTGGGAACTGCGGATGCACAGCGGGAAGTTTGATCGCACAAACGTGTGTCATTGCAGGCGGGGCAAACAGCCTCACTTCCTGCCCGCCTCTTCCCGCTTCCGTATGATCGCAGCCTCAGTATCACACTTCTATGACTGAGCAAAACTCTGTTATATTAACCAAATATCCCAATATTGAGATGTAATGAGAAATCCTGATTTGGCAAAGAACCTTGGAAGTCAATGGGCTTACCCCTTCATCCACTGATGCATGGCTCAGAGCTTGAGGACTTCCTGTTTCCCAGAAAATCATAGTTTACCATTTTGTCCCATCTGTACACCACACAACCCTTTGTGTTATTGGGAAGGCAGAAGTCATCTATCTCCAAGGTGGTGTATGCACTGGGGCTGTTCCCATGGCCTTATACCAGGAGAGGAAGGAATTTGTGCACAGCCTTATTTTCCCCCTCCTACTGGCCCACTGCTAGCAGTGCTTAGAATAGACAGCCACATCCTCATTGGCCATTTCCCAGTCCCTTTTGAAGAAAACATGGCAAGCAGTGCATACTTCCTTGTACTTACTGGCCTTTCATGAGAAACCAGTAGACACTCTGGCCACTAAGATACTTGTTTGTAGGGTTGCTAACTCCAGTTTGGAAAATTCCTGGAGATTTGGGGGGTGGAGCTTGTGGAAGGCAAGGTTTGGGGAGGGGAAGGACTTCAGTGTGGTATAATGCCATAGAGCTCACCCTCAAAGCAGCCATTTCTTCCGGGGGAACTGATATCTAAAGGCCCCACTTGGAGGTTGCCAACTCTACTTCTGTGTCATGCTTTGGCTGGCAGTCCCCTGCAGCTACCATGCAGCTGGTGCTAGTTTATCAGATGTCTTTGATGCCAGTCAGGGACAGGTTAGTCCCTGGAGAAAGATGAGCACATGTACTTCTAAGGCCTCTTCCCATAGTGACAAACCATGATTTTTATATTATTATTCGGAAAATCTGTGTGCCACCTCTCCAGAGATTTACACAAGGCAGCTTACAACTAAAACAATAAAATGAAACCATTAACAAGGAGACATCATACCAAAGCAAAGCCAAAGCCCTTAAAAACAAGCCAGGGTAAATATACAACATTCAACAAACACTTAGCAGTCAAAAAAGATGCTGATAAAGACCTTAAACAAGAAGCAGAGCATATAACACCTAATATAATAAAAGCCTTGTTAAAAGCGTGGATTAGAAAGGAATGTTTTGGCCTGTCACCTGAAGAAAAGGACAAGAGGTACCAGGTGAACCACAAGGTGGAAGACATTCCAAAGGTGAGATGCTACCCTTGAGGAAATCCTGGCTCTGTTTGCCACCAATTTCACCTATTGCCACCCACCTCTCCTATAAAGGCAGGGGCACAGAGACCAGGGATTCAGATAAGGATTTTAAGAAGAGGGATGGACACGTCTTACTACAGACTTTTTCTTGTGTGTCCGTGTGTATTTTTGCTATCATTCACCAGCATGGCTATTCTTCTGGAACCTAATTAGTATATTAATATAAATAAATCAATATTTTGTAGAATTTAATGTCTTATGAGCATACATAGGCAGGGATATGGAGTGATGTGGGACTCAAACCAGTTATCAGAGTAGTATTAACCTCCTGATTAGATTCTCTGAAGAACAGATGATCATCCTCACATAAAAATAATTAAAAGTGATTAGCACATCAAATGTATATTAAACCTTTAATAAATTGTCCCCATCCATGTTGCGAACTGCTAGGAGGCCTCTAGTTTGTTGATCCACGGTAATAAGACTTAAAGCTCCCAAGTGGTCAAAATTCACATTAAAGACCCTATGTGGTACAGATGTAAGCTTGGCATATCTGTATATACCTACAATGAAAGAACAAAAGAAAACAGAATAATGTATATGTATGAAATCAGGCACAATTGCCAGATCCAGGTTGGGAAATTCTTGGAGATTTGGGGGTGGATCCTTGGGAGGGCAAGCTTTGGTAAGTGACTTCAGCAGGGTATAATGCCATAGAATCTACCCACCAAAGCAGCCATTTTCTCCAGGGGAATTGATCTCTGTATTCTGTAGATCAGTTGTTATTCTGGGTGGATGGCAACCCTAGTTCCCATGGAAGAAATGGCTGCTCTGGAGGGTGGAGTCTATGGCATTATACCCTTCTGAAGTCCCTCCCATCCTCAAACCTCACCATCCCCAGTCTCCACTCTCCAAATCTTCAGGCATCTCCTAACCTGGAGTTGGTAACCCTATCTCCTTCCCACCCAACAGTTACCTTTATCTGACCCACTATCTTAAGCTTTCCCTCTTATTCCCCCCTGGCAGCCTCTGCCTAGGAAAACTGTGGTCCAGCTGTGGGGGGCTGGCCACTAGACCAGGCCCACTTGCTTGGCAGGGAACCTTCAAGGATTAGTTAGGTGGCACCTCACTTTTTCCTCTATCCCCCTCTCCACACTATTTCTTCTTTTCCTCCCCCTGACAACCCCCATATCCCTTCTTCCTCCTCTGCCTCATTCTCTTTCTCAGCAATTCACCAATCTACCTTTTAGCTGCCTCTCATCTTCAGCTATATACATATTATTTACTTCATTTTTACCCCACCTTTCTCTACAGTATTTTTCTGCCCTTTTGGGGTTTGAATCTGTTTTGCCTGTTCACAGCTCCAGTCACTGGATATAAGTATCCAAAGATTTGGCTGACTTCACTGTTAGAATATAAGATTGTAGCTGAGCCATTCATTCCTCAAATATTTGCAACAGTATTCTGACAAAACCCCCACAAGTATGGCCAGGATTTAAAGATGTCTGTGCATCCAGAACACACAGAGGTTGCACTGGTGCCTGCCAATTTTCCCTTTTGGTGGCAGCTCTTTCCACTCAATGAAAGGCAATTTATGAGGGACATTTGATTTTTTTGTTGGCAGCTTTTCATGAGGCATGGGGTGGGGGGCAAGTAGGAGGGTAATAGCTGAAAAGTTCCCATGTTCATACAGCAGGTTGCTTGCAGTGATTTGTATCCTAGCCAACAACTCTAAACTATGAGAAATAAGCCATCGGCCAAAAGATCTAGCCAAGAATTACCTGCTAGAGCCCAGCACCCTCTTCACAAAAGTTTCATCAGCAGACCTAGCAGCTGTGCAAACAAGGGGCAAAACTAGATGTGATGCCATCCACAGGTCCAACACACGAATACCACCATTTTAAAGTGATTTAAAAATGCTGCAAGGCCCCAGTCCAGATTGCCCCCGAAGTGCTGTTGGCTGAGGTGCTCATTCCTTCCCCTGCACATTTTCAAGTGCTGGAACAGCTTCCTCCTGGAGGTTATGTCAGCAGTTGAGATCTCTCCTGTCTTGGATGGGGTTATACTTCCTTTGAAAATCCAGATTTGTATTTTGGGAATGCATTTCAACACAGAGTCATCTTAGAAAACCAGGTAGTTGCAGATCTTGGACCAGTTATACTCAATAACTCTCTCTTGGCAGTGATAAGTTTATTGAGGTATATGCAAGATCCAGAAAGTCACTGTGTCAGAACTAAAGACTTTTGGCGGCACAAGCTTAACATAGTAGACTCAAAGAAAAGCCCCTTCCCCTTCCCCAAGCACACATCACATTCATACCACGCCTAACGTTGCCATCCCAACCAGTGAAAGATATATGTCTTGGTTATCTGCATTTGAGATTGGTACAGAGAGCTTCTCAAGGACACCTTCCCCTGGGAAAGGAAAAAGGAGGAAAGGAGGATGACTTGGAAAGTTGTGTCTTCTAGAAGCAAAGGTCTCATTCTCTCACTCACTCACACACACACCTCCCCCCCCAAGGAATTCCCTCCCCCAGCAACAATGAAAACCAAAGCAAGCGAACCTTAGCAAGGTTTGACACACTGCCCCCTCAAGAATCACTTCACCCCCCAGGCTTGAGAGGCTTACATTTATGGAATGAACTGATTAATTTGGCAGCTTTTATGTGCCGAGCTTCAATCCATTTATTATGGGAAGGACCAAAGTCTTTCCACTTAATCAGATAGAAGAGATGGCTCCTTTTTATCTTAGAATCTAGGATATCTTCCACTTCCTGATGTGGTTCTCCATTGATCATCAGGGGAGGAGGAGCCAGAGGATGAGGTCTCCACTTTGAGGGTCCAGGATCCTTCTTCAACAGACTAAAATGAAATACAGTGTGTACATGACAGAGGGTTTTAGACAGTTCCACCTCCACAGTTACCTTATTGATCAAATGCATCACCTTGAAAGGACAGATATACTTCCACCCCAACTTCTTCCCAGGTTGTATTCCTTTTAAGTTCTTGGTGGAAATATAGACAGAGTCCCCAGGTTTTAAATCCCATTCTGGGCTCCTGCCCTTGTCAGGATAACATTTTATAGTCCTCCTTAGCCTTGTTGAGAGTCTTTTGCAGGTCAGGCCACCCCTGGGTTACACTCAACCACCAAGTGTGTGCATCTCCAGTACTTGGAGTGTCAGGTAACAGAGTAGGCAAAGGTCCCCCTTCATATCCATGAACAGCCTTAAAAGGGGAAACCCCAATGGAACAGTGCACCCAATTGTTATAACTATATTCAGCAAAAGGGAGCAGGTCCACCCAGTTGTCTTGTTGGCGATTAATGAAACACCTTAAAAATTGCTCCAAAACTTGGTTGGTTCATTCTGTTTGGCCATTGGTCTCTGGGTGATAGCCACTGCTGAGCCCTTGCTCTGTTCCCAGAAATTTTAACAGTTCTTTCCAAAACTTGATCTGAAATTATTTTGTGGGGCAGAGCATGGAGTCTAATGACGTACTGCATGAACATTTTAGCCAACTGCTTTGCTGTGGGCACCTGTCTGCAGGGAACAAAATGAGCCTGCTTAGAAAATAAGTCCACAACTAACCAAATCACTGTTTTCCCATGGCTTGAAGTCAGGTCGATATGGGGTCTCTAAGGGCTGCAGCAATCCTGGTACCTTCCCAACCTGCCGCTTGCTCATGAGACAGGTTTGGCATGAAGACACATATTTAGAAATGTCCCCCCAATGCAGGGCCACCAGAATTGTCTTTGTATGAGGTTCAGAGTCTTTAAGCACCCGTAATGTCCCGAGAGTTTGTTATCATACCCCATGGTTAATACATCGCCTCTGAGAGCTTCCAGAATGAATAATTTGTTTTGCCTGTACCAATACATCATCTCTCTGGATCAAAGTTCCATCTTTTTCAGTCTCTGCTTTGTTCCGGTCAGAGAGAGTGACTTTGAATTTCTCCGCCCATGGCTGTGAAGTGTCAGGGGCCTCCCCCTTCACCTGATTATGCATCACCACTGCTGCCCCCAATGGAGTGGGCATGAATATGGTGTCCACTACCTTATCACGCTGGCTGGTGTGCTGGGGGAGGCAAGACAGAGCATCAGTCAAGAAATTTGACTTGCCGGGGGGTGCTTAAGCTTGAAATGAGACTTTGAAAAGAATTCAGCCAACTGCTTTGTGTTTAATCGCTTTGGGGCTTTAAGGGCTTCCAAATTTTTATGGTCAGCCCACACCTCAGACGGTACCCTTGCCCCCTCCAGCCAAGTCACTAGGGTAAGCTTAATGGCAGCTGCTGTCATGCCCATCGTGCAGCCCGATTCAATGGACCCTGATCCCGGGGATTTTGTACCTTTAATGTCCAAGAACGAGCTCCCTGCACCTCTGGAAGTAACAAACCTAAGTCCCACAGAGGATGAGCACCAGTTACCAGGAGAGTTTACACCTGGAGCTGCTCCTGCAGGGCCAAGCATGAGCACCACGCCTCCTGATTCCCCTCCAACTGTGAATTGTTTGAGAGATCAAAGATGATGGGACATGGCAACCTGGCGTAAAGAAGCACACATGCGAGGTCAGCGTTCTCTAAGTCCAGAGTACTGACCGAAGCCAGGACTTTGAGAGCAGCCGGTAATTAGTTAACAAGTGGAACAGGCTTTTAAGGTGGCTCTCTTGTGCTGGCAACTAATCACATAGACGAATCGTTGCACCCCAGATCCTGCATTCCTGTCTCCTGGTTTTCTTCTTGACTCCCCTGGCTCTTGACTTTGGATTGTGTGACGTCGTTCCTCTGGCTCCCTGACTTTGGATTGTGTAACCTGACTCCTGACAACGGCTTCTGAAACTCTGACTGCAAATCTCCAGTAACCTTAGACTGTGTATTGACCTGATATTTTGGGACTCTGCTCTCGTTTCTCTGCCTTATCTGGTGCCCTGGCCTCAGCCTGTGTTTTGGATATTCCATGCCCTGCCTGGCCCAACAGAGCAATCGTGACAGCTGCCTCTTTGTCCCACACCGCCCAATTCCGTTTGGCACTGGAGAACTTTTTAGAGACATAAGCTAAGGGGTGCAACTTGCCATCCTCTTCCTTCTGCAGAATGCCCCCCATGGCCATGTTGGAGGCATCCACATGGACTATGAACTGTTTAATTTAATCAGGGTGGTGTAAGACAGGCTTGGAAGTAAAAACAGTCTTTAAGCATTCAAAGGCCTGTTGGCACTCTGGAAACCAGTCTAGCTGGCCACTTGCCTTTTTTCCCTTGGGACCCTTTCCTTTTGTTTTTAACAGGTCTGAGAGGGGCAGCGTTACTTGAGCAAAGTTGGAGATGAAGGGTCTGTAGAAATTGGTGAACCCCAGGAACAACTGTAGTTGCCTCCTAGTGTGTGGGGCTTCTCACCCCACCACATCCTGAATTTTTTGGGGTCCATGCCAAAATCCTTCCCAGAAATACAGTGCCCCCAAAAGTTCAGTTTCTCCTTATGGAATTCACATTTGGAAAGCTTAGCATGTGATTCCTTATCTTCCAAATAAATCAACACGTCATCAAGATAAACAACCACCCTTTTGAATAAGAATCGGTGTAGTACTTCATTGATTAAGTTCATAAACACTCCAGGTGCCCCAGCTAGTCCAAAAGGCATAAGCAAATATTCAAACTGCCCCAGTGGGGTGTTGAAGGCGGTTTTATGTTCATCCCTTCCCGTATTTGTGCCTGAAAATAGGCATTGCGGAGGTCCATTCTGGTAAAAAAATTTCCCTTGGGATGCCTCGCCCATTTTTGATAAGTCTTTGATAAGAGGAAGGGGGTAGGCATTGGACATGGACATGGCCTTTAGCCCCTGGTAGTCTGTGAAAAGTCTTATCCCCCTGTCCTTCTTTTTCCTGAAAAGTACGGGGCCCACAAAAGTGGAGGTGGCAGGCCGGATGAAACCCCTGCCCAAGTTTTTATCAATGAACCTCCGTAACTCTTTCTTCTCGGTGGGGCTCATGGCATATAGCTTCCCTTTAGGCAATTTATGGCCCAGAAGGATTTCAATAGCACAGTCCTACGATGGAGAGGCAGTTCATCTGCTTCCTCTTCCTCAAACACCCAAGCCAAATGCAGGGGTCAGGTTCAACTCCTCCCTTGCTAGGCACACTTGTTCAGCTGCTGGGTGTGGCTCTTCCCCCCATTCGGAACGCCAGAGGTGCTCCCTGCACTGCAGGTCAAAAACGTGAGGGTTCCTGTGCTCCACTGCACATAGGGATCATGAGCCTGGAGCCATGGGCTTCCTAACACTATAGGGAATTTAGCCACAGGATTTATTACAAAAGCTTTCATCTCCCAGTGTGCTGACACCCCCATGGGCAAATGTACTGTCTGATATCAGCAAGCCTCCTTCATAGGGGCGCCATCCATCTGTGAAAACTATGGAATCTTTGAGTTTGTGCACCTTTGCCCCCAGTCCGGTAACAATTGTGGGGCTAATTAAGTCTCCGGTGCACCCCGAGTCTATAAGAGCCATCACCTGGATGTGGGTACCCAAATCGGGGTTAATCATGGTAACAGTCAGATAGAACAAGGGGAGATATGTCTCACTGATTCATGTGCCAGGGGGTTCTGGGCCTGCTGGCTGGTGCTCTTCACAGCAGGTCCCGGCCTTTTCCCACCAACTGTACTTCACCATCATTGGATGATGAGGAGGTCCCTTCCAGGGTGTCGCAGGCTTCAACCTGAAGAGCTTTCAGGATCTTGGGATGCTTCTTGGGCATCTTGGTCCTCTTCTCTTTTGGTTCCTCCCATCGCTCCCTTTCCATGCTCTTGGCTCCAGGGCACTCTGCAGTGAAGTGGTCCAACTTCCTGCAGTGTAGACATAGCCCGAGCCTCATCTGGTTCTCCCAATCACCTCCAGGTAGTGGTCCTCTACCCCCAAAAGATTTCTGGTTCCCAGCCCCTCTTCCCAGGGTCTTGTGCTGGTACAACTTCACCATGTTGTGCTGGTCACCCATATCCACCACCCCCACAGAGTTAGGAGATTGTCTTGGGCCAGTGCCTTCTCCAGGATGGTGGTGTTCAGCATGGCTCTGTAGAACTCGATCAGGACTTCTTCAGGCCATCTCTAGAGTTTGGCAGCATAGGACTTGAATTCATCCGAGTACTCTTGCACAGACTGGCTTCCTTGCCTCAAACCACAGAGGCAGGTGCATGCCTTCTCCAACTCGAGTGGGTCCTCGAATTGATGGTGCAGGGTTTGCATGAAGGCATCCACGTCTCTCAGTTCGGGTGCTTGGATGTTGTAGGTCTCATTTTCTCACTCACTCTCACACACACCCTCCCCTAAGAAATTCCCTCCCCACAGCAACAATGGGAACAAAACAAGCAAAGCACAGCAAGGTTTGACACTAGCAGTCCTGAGATGAGATTTTGAAGTTCTGTTTTTTATGTTTTTTCTATATTGCAAGCTACTTTGAGCTCTGTAAGGCAGCAAGGCAGCTAATAAATGTTTTAAATAAATAAAATAACTTGAAAAGGCATAGGAGGGCATAAGAGCACCTCAGTCCACTATGCTGCATTTTAAAATTGTCCTAAGAAGAAATTGAGGCCCAGATGGTTATCTTACAGGTATGGTTACAGGCAGAATCCTATGGTCATCTAGTGCCTCATGATGCCCTAGAACATAGGAAAAGAACCAGCAAACACCCATACACACATCCCTCAGACCCCGAGGACAGACACCAAAAGGCCAGGGGAGAAGTAATCTTGATCAGACTCAGAGGACATAAACTATGAATTAAAATTAGTTAAAATACAAAGTAAGGTACCCCTTGTAAGAAGGTTTCCCTTGTAAAGATATGCAGCTGAGATATAAAGCTTTTAAGTCAATGTCTAACATTCCAAAGACAGCAGTCTAGTCTGGCACAGCTTCTGGGCTCCAACATGGTCACTGCCAGGCCAGTGCAGCTCCCGGGGTCTGACAGCTGCCATTGGGCCTAGTGCGGCTCCCAGGCTGCTAGAACCAGGAAACAACTGGGCAGAAAGTAGGTGCATTCTCTGCACTTGCACAAAGAATGATCTTTTATTTGGGGGGGGTTAACCCACCCTCCAAGTTTGCAGAACTATCTGTTTGGGGTAAATGTAGCACCAATCCACAGATTTAGGTATTCATCGATGGTGCCACCCTTTCGCTATTGGATAAATAGGTAGGTCCCCTCATCAACCCAATGGGGAGATTTGGGGGCATTTCGGGGATTGATGGGGATGCCCCCAAGCTCTGCTCCCGAGCCATGGCCACCCCTCTCCCTCGCTGCTAAACAATTTAAAGGGCTTCAGCTGATCTGTGGGAGCACATGTTAGCCCTGACGCCATTATGGGGCTTTGCTATGGACTGTTTGCCACATGGTCTGTGTACTTGCTAGACTGTAAAATGGATGCCAAAGGAGAAGCCCATAGAGAAGGGAAAAAGCTGTCTTTTTACTCTGAGGGACTCCATTGCATACCTGCCACATGTCACATACATGGAGTAAGGGCCATACAGCAGACAAAGGACTTTTCCTCTGCCAGTCGTTTGCATGAAGGGATTAAGTGCCTTCCCCACCCGAGCCATACACATGAACAATAGAAGAGCCATCAGCTACCTGGAAAAACCATCTGCCTGCCAGCCAGCTTCCTCTGTCCAGCCCCCAGGTATCCAACGGACAGTGTAGCCAATAAGATTTGAAATTGTCACTGACACAGCCAGCTGGAAGGGTCAGTAGGTGTACACCGCCTGGCCTTCTCCGCCCAACACCCAAGACGCTATAAAAACGCGATCTCTGGGTTAGCTCTAGCCCCTTGCCTTGCCCTGCTGCTCCCCTGCTGCTGCTGAAACCACAACCTCTGTCTGTCTGCTTTACCCTCTTAAGCCCCCATCCTGTACCCGAACCCTTGCCTCGCTTCGTTCCAGTCTGCAGCTGGAACTATACACGTGTGTTGTTAGCTGGTCTATACCATGTGCCCCTTCTTCCATCCTTCCTACCCTACCTAACCCCACTCGCTGGAAGATTTAGGAGCTGCGCCTTGGAGGTAAATATCGCCCTCAACGAACCAACGTTTACCTGCTCATGAACTGTACTATATCTATCTGTGTTTCCTAGCTCTTGAATGTATGTGTGTGTGATTTGATATTGTTGAATGTAACTGGTATTAGAATTGTGTATTTAAGTAAACTGAAACATTATTCTGAGTCCTGTCGTTCGCCTCTTCACTGGGAAGGTCCTGCGGCAGCCCATTCCTCGTAGACATAGACCAAAAGATCCCGAAATTAATTATACCTGTTGCGAGGTGCTCTACCCCTAGAGAGCATTTCGCCCAACACACGTGGCCTGCCGACCAGCTGGAGGGCCCTTTAAATCTTTTAGCAAGGCAGGAGTGGGGCTGTCACCGGCCCCAGCTCCACTGGCAAAAAGACCTTTTTTGATATTCTATTATTCTCCTATTATCCTCTGTATTCCCTAGTATTATAATGCATTACTTCCTATTTCAAGGGCTCGGAATTCTTTTGAAGTTCTTACCAGCCTTGGTAAAGAAAACACTCCCCTTATCAGTTGAAAATATAATTGCTTGGGTGTAAACACACGTATCTGTTTTTACAACAGTCTCATTCACTAGTTTAATTAAAAGTTGGAATGTGTTTCCTCCATCTTCAGAAAGCCATACCTATAAAACAAAACAAGTTGAATCTAAAAGATAGTCTCTTCATTTAATATAGACAGGACTGCTATGGCATACAAGATGATAATTATGTATCGGGAACAGCCCAAGCATAATACTATTAAATAAATTACACAAATAGAGGAGACAGGAACAGAAAATAACCCAGTCATGGGCACTGAAATAGGCACAGATTGGGATGCTTGAACAGCCACTGATCAAGAGTAAGGAGCTGACCCCTTGAAGGAATGCTGGGTTTTCCACAAGGGGCCCAACCTTGTTCATTGGATCACTCCTCTTATATAGCATGGTATAACACAATACTGATTACCATGCTACACAAGAAGTGGTGAAGTGGTGCAACAAACTGGGTCGGTCCCCTAGGCAGCCCTCCATGTCTCCCCCCACCATCCTTGTTTAGCAAGCCCTCCTACACCTTCCTCTCCTTGAAAATCCACCATATTTCACTGCTCAGTGGGAGAGGTGGAAACTTTAAACCTGTTCATTTTCAATTCATTATTAGAAAGGCCATGATTATCATTTTCATAGAATTTGAGAAGCATTGATATAGTTTCAAAAATTCATTTTGAGCAAATTTTTCTGTTTCAGAAATATTGGGTCAGCCCCTTTCTCCCTGACCCTTCAGTTTTGCAGGAAGCATAACAAACTGCAGTCAGAGAGCTGAGAATAAACCTCCCAAACAAATTCTGGATTTTTCCATTATTATGTTCAGACTTCCTGGTCTCCCTGAAAACTGGGTTACTTAGCAAGATCAAGACTACAGGAGCAGGAAGAGTCAGAATCTATCACCCAAGGGTTACAGCCTTGTGAACTGGTTGGTCCCAGCCCATGGTTTAAATAGTCTGCGAGGAAAGCAGCTCCACCTGCTCTGGAAGCAGCTCCTGGGACACATCTTGTCAAGGCTTAAACAGTGGCCAGAATCCTGCAAAGGATTACACCCACTAGAACCAGGGTATGGCCCTAGAGTATGGGCTGCAAGTCTGGCATTGTGTCTGCACTAGGCTATCTCGTCATGAGCTTGGCTGCCTCCACTGTTCCTGCTGGGTGGAGGTGGATCCTGTTAAGCTTGTGGGCTGAGACCCGGGCTGGTGCTTAGTTACCCCGGGACTTTGGGGGACAGAGGACCAACTGCAGGTTCATTAGGGCAGCCTCTGGAACTGGGTTGCTAGGTCCCCTCATCACTCCAGCGGGGGGATTTGGGGAACATTCCAGGGATGGGTGGGGATGCCCCAAGCCCTGCCCCCAACAGCAACCACCTGCCTGGCCACCTCTCTCCCTCCCCTCCTGCCCAATTTAAAGGGCTTCAGCTGATTGGTGGAGCCACATGGCCTGCCAACCAGCTGGAGGGCCCCTTAAATCTAGCAGGAGAAAAGGAGAGGGGTGGTTGTGGGCAGCATACTCAGCTCACAAAAAGACCCTCTAAATTGTCTTTTTGCAAGTGGGGTGGGGGCCACAGCATATGGGAGACTCAAAATACAATCAGCCCAGAATCTTATCCTTTGGACGGTGATCCGACATGGCCACCTCCATGTCTAAGGATTGCGGTATTCTCAACATTTGCTCACTCTGCATTTTCCAATCTACAGTGGAGGAAACAGATGTTAATGCCCTCACCCTTGTGTCAGGACTTGGTTTTGATGTCATGTTCGATCCAGCCTTGGACCTTTGGGCCACTTCCTCTGCTTCCGACTTTGGAACCGGAGATGGGATGATCTCGACACTGTGGCCAACAGAACCAATTTCTGGGTGGGAAATTGGTGAGTATGCCCCAGGGCCAATTTCAGTGACAGTTCATAATAACCTCCCCTCTCAGCTAAGTAAGAGAGGAACAATGAAGGGGTAGGGTGGCCACAGAACTGCTGACGATGCCAGAGGACACAGAACTGACAGTCCCACTTTGAAACTGGCTGCTAGTGGAACCAACAATGTGTCCTGCTCCAGCTCTAATTCACCTTCCGAGAAGGTCAAGGGTGACTCCACATGTGAAGAGGGTGTTTTTGGTGGAGGCAAAACCTCCTTGACGATCAGCTGCAATGGCTCCAGGGCTGGATGGTGCTGTTTCAGTTCCGAACACTTCTCCTTATGATTGTTTAGTTGGTGGTTCTGAGGAGCTTCTTGGAACCAATGGAGAGGGCAAGTGAGGCCGGCATTGATGGGGCTTGGAATGCTGCACAGACAGAACCAATCTGATCAAAGCTGAGGGCGATTTGGCGCATTCAGGAGCCAACTGCTTTTTTGAAGCATCAGTGGAGAGGAGAGCTTTCTCCTACAAGGCTGCCTTCAGTTAGAAGCCCGATTGGTTCTAGCTTTCTGCATGAACCTCTGACAGGCTGTACACACAGACACGTTCTTGTGTACTCAGGGAAGCCTGTGCACGTGGTTAGGCAAACACATGGTCGGGTGAAGTAACCCGAGCTTCGCTGCCAGAGACAATAGCGTGCACCTATTGGAATGCTAGGATCCTAGAAGGGACCTATGGGTCTAAGGGTGCACCGTAAATATCCAATCACAGGTGTGGGTGTGTGTTCGGGTGTGGTGTGAGTTGAGAATATAAGATGGCCTGCGAGCCGGCAAATCCATCTCTTGTTCTTTTCCTAAAATAAAGTATGAGCCTGCCCCTGGCCCCAGATAGCCTGGACGAGGCTGCCATCTACCCTGAGGGACCGGCTGTTGAGGACCCCCCACTTCCGGCATCCAGCCCGATCCCCAGGACCGGCTGTTGAGGACCCCCCTGCGACAACACCGGCCCCAGAGCCTGCAGCACCAGCAACTGGAAGCCCCACTCCGGCTCCAGCCATCTGCCGCTCCACACGGGAGCACAAGAAGCCAGCATACCTCAAGGACTATGTATGTTCAGGCCAATAGGACCAAGGAGGTAGAGGTGTTGTGTACTCAGGGAAGTCCACACACGTGGTCGGGCAAACACGGGGTTGGGTGAAGGAACCTGAGCTTCGCTGCCAGAGACAATAGCCCGAATGGATCCTAGCGCGCACCCATAGGAACGCTAGGATCCTAGGAGGGACCTATGGGTCTAAGGGTGCACTGTAAATATCCATTCATGGGTGTGTGTGTGTGTTTGGGTGTGGTGTGAGTTGCGAATATAAGCCGGCCTGTGAGCCAGCAAATCTATTTCTTGTTCTTTTCCTAAAATAAAGTATGAGCTCAATCACTATACTTCGCATCAGTCTCAGTACTTTATACACGTTATGACCCTCGCCCAGGCAGAGTAGTCATCCATTTGGGTTGTTTTTGCACTACATTTTGTGCACTTTTTGAACAATCCTTCTTGTTGGGACATGATTGAAAGAATCCTCTGGGTGAGGACACCAGTGTGAGGGGAAAACCTCCAAGGGGCTGGAACAAGCTTTGGTGATAATACCTAGGGGAAACAACTCACAATTTGAGCAGAAAACGCACAAAGATCAACAATCACAAGTGCACGCTAGAGTAAAGACCAGCTCTGAAGAAACTGAAGGAAGGAGATGTGGCAGCACTGGAGCACATTACCGTTTGGGCAGGAAAGACCCTTGGCTCCAGCATGCAGCACCACCTAGTGGTTTTAAGCTAGAAATTCCACTCCGGCAGCAGCTCTTGCCCAGCAACTGTTTGAAAGCAGTGTCATCTCTTTTAGCTCTCTATATGTATGAACACAAAACACACAAACGAAACACAAACCAAAACACAGTAATAGGAAATAAATGCCCCAGGCTCTGGTGCATTGTGACACTTTCAAGTCTCCTTCCTTCAAAAACATAGGAGAGTTTTTCAAAAGAGTCTGAAATAAAAATCTTCATCATTCTTGCTGTGATCACCATTATATTATCTACCAGTGTTAATAGGTATTCTGTTGATACTCACCCGGTTTCCATAAACATACAGAAAATGACTGTTTGGGTGGAAAAGCATGCCAAACGCTCTGAATTTAGCATCTGGAAACCAAAATTCTGGAAATTTTGTTTTTTCATGTAGTTTGTGGTTTGTTAACTTATTCACTGATACAAATCTCTTACCCTAAAAAAGAAGGGAAAACACATAATTTTGTTAGTTAATAGAATGTTTTAACAGAATGAGTGTGTCAGGCTGAATAAGTAAGGGTTCCATTACACCTTACACAGCCCTTGTGGCTGCCTTATCCTTTGTAACTGTGGGTCTGCACCTGGCTTTATGTTTATAAAAACTGAAGAATGAGTGACCAAACATAACTAATGTGTGTTTATCAGCAACAAATATTAGTCAGTTAATGGTGTTGTCATTTTAAGTAAAAGCTGTAAACAGCTTTGGGCTTTGTTTTTTAACAAGATGCTCCTCCATTGTTTGTTTCTTCTTCCCAGAATGCAAGGGCTGTGATCCAAATCTACCACAACTGAACTAGACAGACCATGAACCTGCCAGCATCCTACATCCTGGCAGGGCTATTGCTCAGGTCTTGCAAACTGAAGGTTTGTTATTGAGTCAATCCATCTCACTTTGGGTCTTCCTCTTTTGCTTCTTCCTTCAGCTTTTCCTAGCATTATTGGCTTTTTCAGTGACAATCTCTCTATATAATAATGCTGTTTTAAAGTGGCAACATTCCGTGTGCTCCCGTTGGCTGTGCAATGCCCTCCCTCAGCCATTGGCCCATCAGCCGCCACTCAAGAGTACTCGTGTGCCATTGGCCAGGTGCTGAGTCTGCTCCTCTTCCCCAGCCACTCCCCCTTCAGCCACTCTGCCCTGTCAGAATTCCTGGCAAATGGCTTTGTCTCTTGATGCAGACACTTCTACTGCTAGTGTTCTGTGTGGGAGTAACTTTTCCCTCAGTGGCTGTTGGTAGGTGTAATAAAATGGCTGTTACCAGTGTTTGTAAGATGGCTGCTGTCTGTGATTGTTTAAAATGTTCCGCCATAAGGTTTAATTGAGCTGTAGTTCCGGAGAGGGGCCTGTAGGGTTATCACTCACTGGGTTGAATGAGGCTTCTTCCTCTGCTGGACTACAGTTCCCAGCTGCTCCAAGGCAGAAAAGGGTGGGAAAACAGGGACTGTCCCAATGCACGGGCAACACAGCATCAATATAGACTGCAGCCCATCCAGGGAGGAGGCCATCTTCGTCCTACAGGAGGTTAGGAAAGGCTCCTGCTGCCTGTGCTGACCAGGCTGTCCGGGCCACAAGCCAGAGACATGGGCAAACCCTGGGAGGCAGCAGAAATTCAGCCACTCCAGAGTCGGCTGGACCGGGGAATGAATGAAAGTTTCCTTGCTCTCTTGGGCCAGAGACAGAGAGGCTAGAGCAGAGAGCCAGAGGCCAGTGTGTAGGGAAAGAGGATAGTGTTTAACCCCTGTGAATTTATGCCCTGTTGGTTCATAGTGTGTTCTTACTCCTACAGTGTATGTGCGTCCCATAACTATGTAAATAGTTAGACAAATTCTTTTATTTGGGCTAATAATCTGTGTTGTGCTCTGACCACATAGTCTACCCCGCTCCGCACAATAACAAAGGGTGGCCCAAGAAGGCAAGGAAAGGCCAGACCCTTGGGTTACCAACTTTCCAGGGATCCCCCAAAGATTGGAGATTCCATCTCCAAATACGGAGATTCGGCCAGAGAAGTCTCATTGTCCCTCTAAAAATGCAGTGACAATTCAGTGAGTTGTGGCAGCAAATTTAAGGAGTGAGATACGCACATGGGATGAGGGTGGGAGGCAAACAGCTGGATTGTAAACTGGAGCCTGTTTCGCCACAGTAGGCAACCAAGCTTGGTTCAGACAAAGGAAGGAAACCCTTTGCAGGCCTTTGTGAGGAACTCATTGGGGCCAGACTTGAGTCTAGGGTTGCCAGCTCCAGATAGGGAGATTTCTGGAGATTTTCTGGAAGAGTCTATGGAAGCCAAGGTTTGGGGAGGGAGAGGCCTCAGCTGAACAGAATGCCATACAGCCCACCTTCTAAAGCAGTTATTTTCTCCGGGGTGGGGAGGGAGAGCTGTTGTCTGGAGTTCAGTTGTGATACCTGGTGATCTTCAGGCTCCACCTAGAGGTTGGCTGCCCTAGACGTAGCAGTCAGTGCTTCAGAGCAGGTTCTGCTAGATCCAGGTTCTTACTGTAGAAGCTGAGTGGGTGATTTTGGACTGGTCACAGACTTTCAGCCTAACCTACCTCACAGGGTTGTTGTGCAAGTCAAAAGGGGGAGAGGAGAATGATGTAAGTTGCTTTGGTCCCCATTGCATAGAAAGACTATTTTTCCTCCTTGGAAACCATTGTTGCCAATATCCAGGTGAGAGCTTGAGATCACTCAGAATTACAACTGCTCTCCAGATGGCAGAGATCAGTTTCCCTGGAGAAAATGGTGGACTCTGTGGCAGTCAGGGCTTCAGAGCACAGAAAATGGTGGACTCCGGCAGTCAGGGCTTCAGAGCATGGGAGAGGCTGCAGGTGTGTGTGTGTGGGGAAATGGAAAGCTGAAGGGAGAAGGGGAAATAAAGGTAGGTTAATGATTGACGGAGAAGGAGATAGGGTTGCCAATTCCAGGTGGGAAATTCCTGGAAATTTGAGGGATGGAACCTGGAGAGGATGCGATTTGAAGAGGGCTGGGACCTCAGACAGGTACAATGCCATAGACTCCACCTTCCCAACCAGCCATTCCCTTCTGGGGAACCACTGTTCCCAATCTCAGGAGAGGGGTGGAAATCACTCAGAATTACAACTGGTCTCCAGGAGAGAGGGGGGAGGAGATGCAAAGCTGAACTCAGAGGGGCAGATAATGGCAGGTTGATGCTTGGCTGGGAAGGAGATAGGATTGCCAACTCCAGGTTGGGAAATTCATGGAGATTTGGGGGTTGGAGCCTGGAAAGGGTGAGGTTTGAAGAGGGGTGGGACCTCAGACAAGTACAGTTAAAGTATTTAATCATAAACTTAGTGCAGGAATGTTTTATGGAGCTCCCATTTGGATAACGGCCTTTAATAAGAACGTGGAAAGAATTCAGTCTAACTTTCTTCGTAAGATTTTGGACCTACCCTCATGCATGCCATATGTGGCCATTTGTATAGAAACAAACCAAAGACTTCTTGAAACTAGAGTATGGATTATTGCCATTAAGTTTTAGTTACACCTACTTTTTAAAAGAGACAATTATGGTCTTATTGCTCATATGCTAATGGAGTCCCAGTCTTCTACATGGCTTTGTCATACAGAAGAAAAAATAATTTCAATTGGGCTTAACATTGGAGACCTATCTCTGCACACAATAAAGTCAGCTTTTAGGCTGATCAGGCAAAGACTGGTTGACATTGAGAGGCCGGTTCTTGAGAGCCGTACAAAAAGTAGATGCTTACCCCTTTGGGGTAATTTGGGGCTTTTACCTTTTGGGCATAGGGCTGAGTATCTAAAGTGTTTAACAAACCTGGGGCAACACAGAGTATATATGTTAGCAAGGTTTAATGTGTTGCCTTCAGCAGGATTATATGGGAGATTCCAAAAAATCCCATTTGACAGTAGATTGTGTTCCTGCACTAAGCAGGAGCTAGAAACCCTTGAACATGTGTTTCTTTCATGCACTTTCTACTTGGACCTGCGCCTTACATTCATTGAGCCATGGTTGAGAAAATATTCAGGGAAACCTAATAAATGTAAGATTTATTTTTTGCTGACAAATCAGAATCATGAAATAATTGAAACTGTTGCAAGATTTCTGTATGAAGCTTCAAGAAGGCATCCAGTATTCCTTGCAAACTGAGTCATATGTTCTGTATGTTATGCCAATAAAGGTCGATTGATTGATTGACTGAGGTAGCAGAGATCAGTTCCTCTGGAGAAAATGGTGGACTTTGTGTCATTATACCCTGCTGTGGTCACCACAGCACATTGACACTGAGTGCCCAAGACCTTGGTCCTCTCCCAGAGCCTCTTTCTAGAGCTCGTTGTATTTATTTCCACAACGGGCCTTATTCCTAGTAAAAGATATTACATGAATTTTGTTGTCAGCATTTTAACTACCTTATAACTACCAGTGGTTTTTATGGTAGTTAGAAACACAACGGGGACTTGTTCCTATTATCCCGTTTGCCTGCCAGAGGTCTCACTTTTGGACTCAAAACATCACCTTCCTTTAAAAAACCCTGCATTTATTTGATAAGATATTTGCTTATTACGATTTCTTGTAAAAGTACTGGGGAATTTGTTTTGTGTATGTATATACGTATGTATATACTTAAGTGCATATTTGTATTAAAACTAGAAAATATCTATATGCGAGATCTATAGCTCCACTCTTGCTGCTAAAAGCTCAAAACCCAAGTTTTAATCCAAGGATTGAACCTTAGACTTTCTGCATGCCAAGCAGTAGTTCTACCACTGAGCCATAGCCTCTCCTGTCAACACTAAGCCCTCTTGAATGCAGTGGGGATTACTTCTGAGTAAGTAATTGCTGAAGAAGTGATTTCTCAAAAGAGCACTCTGTTTGCTAGAACTTTAGTGCAAGGAGAGCTGGAAGGAGCTCACCCATCTCCAGTTTTGACAGGTGCCAAGAAGTGGTTCAAGCAGCTGACAGAGCAGCCACTTTTGCTCTGGAAGCCAGAGGCCAGTTGGCCTAGACAACAGACAAGAGGAAAGTCCTAACAAATGATCCATGGAGGGAGGACAGGGCCAGCCTCTGCATGCCTCACAGTGTGGGAAGTAAGGGAAGGGGGTCAGGCAGCCAAATGCCATTTAATCCCAAGCTTCTCCTGGCAAAAGAGGACTTATGGAGGCCAAACTGAGCAGTGCAAAGAGGAAGAGGATCTTGGTGCTTGCTGTCCCTTTCCTCCTTGAGATGAGAAAAAGTTGTAAACAGCCATGCTAGCAAACAAAAATGCAAAACAAGAAACAAACTCCATGCAATAACATTTATTGGGGACAACCAAAATGACACAAAAGATGAGGCCAAGGGACGGCTGGGCAGTCAGAAATGGCTAGCAGGAAAAGCCTGAGAGAAACAGCCTCCTAGAGGTACCAGTCAATATATGCTATGCCTGGAAGCTGGCATACTCATAACATGTGAGATGTCAAGTGGACATGAATGAATACTCATCAATCTGACTCTCAGGTCTTGGCCTACTTTGAGAGTTATCTGTAAATGAGATACTTAAAATGGCGATGCAGCACACTTCCAAATTCAGAACTGCTAAAAGTAGGGAATGTTGTTGGGAAACAGCTTGAGCTGCATTGGGTGACAATATGTCAGAAGTAAAACTTGTACCAGGTTTAATTAAAAGTTAAGAGTGGTTGGTGTTGACTGCAATGTTTGCACACATATCAACTGAAATTGTTTCCTCTTCCATACTGTACCTGCTGAATTAAAACACCTATGCCAGTATTCTGTTGATAATCAACCAGAAAAGAAACTACTCGTCTAGAAATCAGCTTGTCAGCTTGTTTTCTGTGGGGCAAGCAACTGTGCCATTCCGTAAATGGATCATTACTAAAGAAACAGGTAGATTCCTGTGAAAAAGATATCTCATATTAGAAGAGCAAGACAACAAATGGGTAGTATCAATATATTTGGGGACATATATCTCCTATGATCTTCATGTATTACAGTGTGAAAACAGGCAAACCAAACATTGTGCTTTAATAACTGTAGAACAGAAACCAGTGTTATCATTTTAAAGTTAGTCAACCAGAGAAAAACATTTAACTCTCTCAGATCTAAAATAGGACAGGAGCCCCCATCTTTTTATCCACAAGGAAAAACCTGGAGTAAAAGCCAGGAGACAAGTCAGGTTTTAAGACCACTTAGAACTCTTTCTTCCCCAGAAGGGAGAGAAGCTGGGGCTGCAATTCATGTATGAGATTGTTTACTGATTGTGAAACAGGTTGAACAGGTGGCAAAGACCAAAATCCTAACATAGCCCTGGGTTATAATTGACAGGACCCAATTATCATTGGTAATGCCCTGCCGATGGTTAAGGAACAGACATAATTTATTCTTAAAAGTAGGATTAGGTTTATAAAACTGTTGTAGTCAGAATGCAGGTTTAGTTTGGTGACCATGAGACTCCTTTACAGAATAAGGTCATTGCCCGGTCTTCTGCTTGGGACCACTATGTCTCTTAGAAAAGAACTGATGGGTGGAGAAGGATCTCTGAGCAGGATGAAGAATACAAGCATTGTTCCCTCTGAGCTGGCTACCACTGCTGTCTGATGGTGGAGTAACATTGCCTTAAGTAAGGGGGAACTGACTGTGTGACTCCCAAAAATCTTGCTGTCTGGTGGTTTTTCTTAATTTTGTGATAGTATCATCAAAGTTCTCACAGAAAAGGGCAGTGCTCCCAAAGGGCAGGATCTCTGCTTTAAGTCTTGTCTCTACATGGAGTGCAGTGGAACAAACTATGCATGGTGACCTCTTTAATATATGTGGTAGGGCCTGTAATATGATCTTGGCCTTTGGGAAGGAGGACTAGGAGGAATGACTCCCAGGGTCTTGGCCACAAATTTGTATTTCTTCATTTGTTACAGGACATATCTGTCTTGTAACCAAGACATTGCTCCCTTTAGTTGGCAAATCCTCAATCCTAGCACAGGTCTCTTGGGACAGAGTGATGGAGTAAAGAGTAAAAAATACTTACTGAATCTTCTATTAAAATCGTCAATTAAAAATAGTAGTTGAAATTGATTGCATTGACCAGGTGGCAGGCAGAGAAGTTGCCAATACAATTGGCAGAGGAATTTGTTGTCTGACAAGGTTAGAGGCTTCCAAGCAGGAAAACCCTGACCAATTTGTCCTTGTCCTCTGGAAGAAGTTCCAGATAGGAGGAAATCTTCTTCTAGAAAAAATAATTGGCACTGGGTCATAATAAGGTGATTGTTGGCATTCTTAAAGCCAATGCAAAAAAAGGTATAAATCTTATGGCCCACTCCATCTAATTTCCACCCCTCTTTATCAATAGGGGCTGAATGCTGAGTATCCTTATTTCAACCCTGAATAGAATCTACAACCAAGGAATTGTCCATGGGATGATGATAAAGAGGGGCACACTTCTTGTTCAGTTCTGTAGAAATGTTCAGTTTTCTAGACTGATAGAGGATGGAAGCTGGCTTCAGCCAAGGACCTGTGGTTATATCCAAAAGACAGCCCATAATTGGGAACACCACAGGACCAATGAAGGCTAGGTGCATGACTTTAAACACAGGGTCAGTGGTTGGCAGAGGTGTAAGACACCAAGAAATGTGCCATAGAGATAATTTGTTCCCCATAAAGACTATAATTCTCACTCAGGGAGTAGATAGTTGGTTGATCCATTGAGACTTCTGAGGATATGTTGTCGAAGGCTTTCACGGCTGGAGTTCATTAGTTGTAGATTTATCGGGCTGTATAGCTGTGGGCTTGGCATTGTAGTACATGACGTTTCTCCAACAGCTGTGACTGGCGTCCTCAGAGATATAATACCGAAAGATGGAGTACTCTCTATGTCAATGTGAGAAGAAAAATGGGAGGCAGGTAATTTCTGTCTACTCAAGAAGGTGGGGTAGGGCTGAGTCATTATCTTGTAGGAGTTTCCCAGGCTGTGCCATGCTAATGGAGGAGCTTTCCTGAGGAAGTTCTTTTGCATATGGATTGGCTGTTGAAATTCTAATCTTATCTGTTTTTCCTCAGCTGTTTGTTTTACCTTTGATTTAATTGCTCTTCTGATTTCATTCTTGGAGTAGCCATTGGCTTGAAATGCATGGTTTAGATGATTCAGTTCATCACTGAGATTATGCCGCTTTTTTGCCGAGGGTGGTGATTGGAGTTTTTGTGTAAATAACGATTCATATGAGTTGGTTTTCTGTAGACCTTGTGACCTAATTGAAGGTTAGCTTTGCAGATGACCATGATATCTAGAAATGGAAGTTTACCCTCAATTTCTTTTTCCATGGTGAATTGTATATTCGAGTGGATGTTGTTGAGGTGGTCTAAAAACTTCATCAGTTCTACCTCTCCATGGCTCCAAATGATAAAGGTATCATCTATGTACCAGAACCAGATTGTAGGCTTGTGGGGTGCAGATTCTAAAGCCATTTTTTCAAAATGTTCACTGTAGAAGTTTGCTATAACTAGGCTGAGAGGGCTTCCCATGGCAACCCCATCCATCTGTTCATAGAATTTGTTATCCCATTGGAAGTAACTGGTTGTCAAATAATGGTTGAATAAAGCTGTTATGTCCTGCTGGAAAAATCTGATTAACAGGTGTGTGTCTTTTACCAAAACGTTGGTAAAAAGAGATGCTGCATCAAAACTGATGAGTATGTCCCATAGGTTGAGTTTCAGAGGACTGATTTCGTTGATGAAATGTGTTGAATCTTTGATATATGTTGTGGTTTTTCCAATGTGGTTCTGTAGAAGATTGGCCAGATATTTAGCTAATTCATATGTAGGGAAACCAATGGCACTCATGATGGGTCAGAGTGGGACTAAGTCCTTATGAATTTTAGGGAATCCGTATAGTCGTGGTGGCTATGCTTCTGTCTTGCATAGTTTTGTGTGTGTGTCGGGATGAAGTGAGGAATTCCTGATCAGCGAGCTCATTTGCCTGGTGATTTTGCGGGTTAGATCTCATTTTAGTTTTTTGCTCAGAAGTTCTCTGATCTTATTTTTGTATTCTTCCATTTTCATGATCACTGTGGCATTCCCTTTGTCAGCTGGTAGAATAATGAGCCAGTTCCCTGGCAAGGCAGGATATAAATGGAAAATAATAAATAAATAAATAAATGATCTCTGGATCCGTATTGAGGGTCTTGATGGGGTTTCTCTCCTTACGTGTTATATTGCTGATAGGAAGCGTTGCTTTTTGTAGAATCCTTGCCATCTCCCCTCTTATTTCTTCAGCTTCCTCTTCAGGTAGATGAGGAATGGCAGCTTCTACATTTGTGATGATGTCTTCCACAGGAATTTCTGTGGGGGTGACTGCAAAGTTATCTCCCTTGGCTAAGATAGAGGTTTCTTCCTATGAGAGTTTATGATTTGTCAGATTGATGACAATGCATGCATTGTTGAGCACTGAGTTTGTCTGTCTTTTATCTTGGAATTTATTAAACTTCTGTTTCCATCTAGAAGTACGGCTTGTTAACCCATGTTCCATTTTTCTGTAGGTGAGGTTATCAATCTTATCCCAATCATGACTTCTCACTTTCTGGCTGGTGTTGATGTGCAAGGAAAACAGCTCCTTGTTTGTGACAGCAAGTTCTCTGTAGGTAGTATGGATTCTCTCACATAAGAGAGCCCGTTCTAGATGAACATAGATGCGGCTAGCCTGTGGAGTTTTGAAGATTCTTTTTGTTGTTAGAAAAGATGGAACGGTTCTTGTGTCCCTGCAGCTTAGCAGAAAAGATAAGGAACAAAGTAGATGTAGATCTTTCTGTGTTATACCTCTGAGAATGCCAGTCACAGCTGCTGGCAAAACGTCAGGTACTACAGTGCCAAGACCATGGCCATACAGCCTGAATAATCTAGAACAACTAACTTCTGAGGATGTTTCCAAGGACCAGTCAGGTTCCAGCTCCACACAGTAGGAGTGGTCATAGTCTGGATCAGGATCATGTTATGGAGGTAGGTTCAGGCTCAGGTTCCATGGGGAGATTGGGATTATGCACCAAGGAGGCAAAAGGGGGATGCCTGGCAGGTCTACAATGGCTGGAACCATACGGATCCAAGCAGTGAATGTCAGGGTCTTGGAGCCAAAGTCATGGGTTCAGGTTTGAGGAGTTCACCTTCAGACATGGAACACACCAAAAGAGGAGAACAGCTTGCAGGGGAAGGAATTTTTTGAATTGGTACCTCTTTAACAGGAGCCAGTGGTCATTAGTCTATAGGAGTCAAGAGGTTTTGGCAGAGGCAGAAGCTGCAGATTTTTCACAGTGTCTGTGCTTATGCTTTGCCTTTGGTGGCTCCAAAGTGCTTCTGTTGGAATGAATAAGTGCAGGAACCAAATGTCAGATTTGGCTGGAACCAATCTAAAAATGATGGGTTATTCCATAGAATCACTGGAACCAAAGGTTCATGGGCCTGTCGTTATGGGACTTTGGAATGGTTGAACTGGCTTGCATCTCAGATACCAAGCCAGGGAGGCCTTTTTCCTATAGTGCCATTTTAAGGCAAGAAGCCCAGTCATATGTCCTGTGTTCACAGTAAACTGCCTACAGATGGAGCATTTGGAGACAAAGTGCTCCTCTGAGGCAATAAATGGTCATCAGACTGGGGGAGTTTATCCCAATAATTTTTAAGAGCTGAAAAACCATTAGCTCTGGCTTTTCTTTTCTAAGTTTTAACTTTGAGGAGGCTCTGAGATTTCAGTTTTGCCACTATCTGTTATTTCCTGTTTTTTTAAAGGAAGAAATAAAAGAGACTTCTCCTCTTTGCTAGAAAAAGAAAGAAAGAAAGATTGTAGAAAAAAGAAAAAAACGACAAAACCTCAGATGGGAGTCAAACATGGAGAAAAAGAAAAAAAGAGGAAAAACTTATACATTTTTCTGTTTCTCACAGAGGAAGGAGCTGCATCAAAGATGACCACTTGCAGTGGCAGCAAAGAGCAAACTGAGGGAAGGGCTCTCCTCCCCTCTTGCTTTCATGCCAAAATACTCACTGGGGATTTTCTAAAACCTTTGGAGGCTGGCCTGCATGTATGTAACACCCATATGGGACAGCACACGTCCCACAATGATGAACTGATCTTTAAACTCCAGATGCAGGTGTGTCACCCATTATTTTCAGTAGCATCTCAAGTTGGTCTTCAACATGTCAGCCCTTTCAACTTTAAAGGGACACGCTTTAAGGGCCAGGTCTACAATCCATTGAAAATAACAGCTCTTTAAACTTTAAAAGGTATTTAAAAGTGTGATGCACTGTTGACTGGCTGGAGTACAGTACCCTCTCTCCTCTTCCTGATGCCTCAGGGTACATCAAAACATGTTGTTTTAATTTTGTTTTTGTTAAAGGTCATGATTTTCAGGTGCTGAACCTCCAGAAGCTGAAAACTGCATCTGAAACAATGTCATAAAACAGAATAAACTCTCCCCTGCTCCAAAACTTTGGCATACCAAAATCATGACCTTTCCTTTCCTTTTGTACCCTTAGAAGCTCATTGATTCACAAATCTTGAGCAGCAGAAAAATCATGACCTTTAAAAAGAGAAACAAAATTGATTTTTTTAAAGTGCACACCTCTCATTGAGCCTTTATAGAACATGACAAAACTTCTGCAGCTATCAAAGAACAAATATTATTCTAATTTAATGAAGACCTGGTCAGACTCAGGAAATCAAATTTTGTGCCACATTTCAGCTTCTCTGCTGAACTGAATAATCAACTCCCTGTAACCAACTAATCTTTGTTGGGGGGTTCATCTTGTCTCTTACCTGGCTCAATGTTTTATCTTTGTTGAATGAGACAGAAATGTAATCCACTGGAAGAAAAAGAGAAATCTATTACTCATATATTAGTGTTTGGATTTCTATAATATATTTATTAAATGTATTGATCAACCCAGTTTTCCAGTAAAGATTTGTAAAGAACTCATGACCACATGTTAAATGATTTTTGTTAGTCAGGTCAACAAACTAATAACTGTATATAAGGCAGAAACAATCAGGAGTCATCTGGCTGCTTATAATTAACGTCACTAACAGTATAATCCTATGTAGAGTTACTCTAGTCCAAGTCAATTAATTTAGACTGGAATAACTGCAGAGGCTGGCATTGTATATTTAGATAGACCTCTCAAATGATATTTAGCCATGATAGCTAAATGATCTGAAACAGTATATTTTTAGTATTAGATGCTGGGGACAAAAAAATGGGAGAAAACATGTGCCTTTGTGCTGTACACCTACACTTCTGAAAGTTGTCTCACTGCAACTGGATGAAACAGACTATCAGACTAGATGGACTCTAGACCCTGCTCCTCTTGTGTCTTTACTTCTTATTTCAAAGTCAGGAAATCATCTGGAAAGACAATCTCATACTTGCTGTCAGGGCCATGGCCAGGCTTTTTTGCACCCTAGGCAAGGCTAACAACTTGCACCCCCGCACACACACACATACACATTGCTAACCAATTTTCAAAAACAGATGGATTATAGGAAAAATGAAAAGCACAAAACTTGAAATTGCTAATTTTTTAAAAAATGTGAGAATAAGTAATACCACAGCTCCCTTTGTCAGAAAGAAATTAGAAACATGTATCCAACTTTTATCTGATGAAAGGGAGCTTTGACTCTTGAAAGCTTATTCCCCACCCCCCACCGCCCAAAAAAATCTTGTTAGTTTCTAATGTGCTACTGGGCTCAAATATACCTGGTTCAGTCATTACATGCTTGCTTTCCTTGACAACAAGCCATCGTAATATGACAATCACATTAAAGGACATCTGAATACATACCAAGACTACTGCTTTGAAAAACTCAATTTATTTGTTACCTTTATATCATGTTAATATTTCAGTTAAGATAAATGTATAGTTTTAAGAGCTATGTGATGGGGCACTGCTTTACTATAAACTATGCATCTCACAGTGTTTCAGTTTAAAACAAATTACTATCCCAGCTACGCTTCATACATGTTTTTACTGCTAGCAGATCAGATTTCCTCACCTTCATAGTTTTCTTGGTTAGCCAGACACTGGACATTGTACCATATTTTAGCTCTGTAATAATCAGACTGTGGGAAAGAGAAACCAGTAATTAATATGAATACAATTATTCTTATGTTTCCCTATGAAGAAAGGTTAAAATGCTTGGGGCTCTTTAGATTGGAGAAACGACAGCTGAGTGGTGACATGAAGATTGTGCATGGGATAGAGCAGGTTGAGAAAGAAGTACTTTTCTCCCTTTCTCACAATACAAGAACTCATGGACACTCAATGAAATTGCTGAGCAGTCGGGTTAGAACGGATAAAAGGAAATACTTCTTCACCCAAAGAGTGATTAACACATGGAATTCACTGCCACAGGAGGTGGTGAAAGTTACAAGCATGGACAGTTTCAAGAGGGAATTAGATAAGCATATGGAGCAGAAGTCCATCAGCGGCTATTAGCCACAAGGTATAGATAGGAACTCTCAGGCTGGAGCAAGCGATGCACTCTATTCTTGGTGCTTGGGGGGGCAACAGTGGGAGGGCTTCTAGTGTCCTGGCCCCACTGCTGGACCTCCTGATGACACCTGGTATTTTTGGCCACCTTGTGACAGAGTGTTGGACTAGATGAGCCACTGGCCTGATCCAACATTGGCTTCTCTTATGTTCTTAGATTTTGCATGATACAGCTGATAAGATTCTAAGGGATTATAGACTCCATTTCCTGTTGTGCTGACACCTTGCTGGAGATCAAGGAGATAGCCAAAGGATCATCAAAGAGAAGAGTACTGGTTCTGGTGGCAAACACATTAGTGCTTGCTTATCCAGAGAGGCCATCAGCATTACACCATCATGAGGGATGAAGGAAGTGCTGCCTAGGTTTTAGAAGGGAGGAAGATATGAGCTTGGTACAGAAAGAGAAGATGATAAGCAATGAATACAATGAATGTCAAAGACAAATTATCTGCCTATTATATTAGCCAGTTAGAAGAAAATAATCTGTGGGATCTCACTGGTAGGAGAAATCAAGAAAGAAGTGTTAATCTATAAGATTGGCATGTAGTAGCAGCACTTCTTGTTATATTTAGACATTACAGCTTGTGGAGTTAAATTTTATATTCAGTTAGGGTTGCCAGGTATCCCCTGGCCGGCCATCAGCAGGGGATGGGGGGCCATATAGGCTGTGATCCTGAAGACACATACTTCGAAATAAGACATACCAAAACAAATCCGGGAGATAAATGTATAGGCTTCTAAGAGTTTCAGGTTATTTGATTTCTCCTGTCTTCTGTATAATTCAATGTGATATTAGGAATACTTAAACAATTTTTAATGATTTCTCACCCTTTCAAATCCACAGAAGTTTGCTCTCTTGAACTAGAAGAAAAAAAGATAATAGAATTACACACATTACTGATTAGAACTGGCCAGGGGGGATATATCTTGCCAGTATAAAAACTATTGCCACTGCATTTTTGGCTGCAATTGAAAAAGCTAGTCTTCACCAATAAAACCCTATAGGGCTTGGGATCAGGATGTGAAATCAGAGACTTGCCCAAACCCATCTAGTGATTGCAGTGAAGCTACCATTAAGAACATTTTCACATAAGGTTTAAATTGCCTTTGAGTTTGTCTTTAACCATTTATGGTAACATATGTCCATGTAAATGCAGGGGACAAAGGGATTAGAGCTTTGACCAATGAAGGTTTTACATTTATATTACAAACCAGTAGAAACAAGAGCCACCTTTGCTTCAAGTGAGTGAGGCAAATCGCACATTACACTAAAGCCCTAACAACCCTTTCACCTTTGCAAACCACAGCTGCTTAAAGGTTTACCAGTGTCCCAGACCTACATTCTCCATTAAAACAAAAGGATAAAATGCCACTGGGTGGAACAAAAGCAGACTTCAACTCCAGTTAAAAAGTGGCTGGCAGGAGACTTAGTCCCTTTCCCCATCACTCTTCCAGTGCAGATTAATCCCTGGATGGAGAAGGATCTACCAAGGCTTCATAATACACAACTTCGGTGTAATGTGTAGTTTGCCCAGAAAAGAATCATTGATTCCATTCACACCTGTCAGTTTCTTCCTGAGCTGAGGTCTGCTGCCATTTTACTGGTCCTGTTGCCATGCCTTTAAATGCAGACTACACACAGAAAGCGAGTAAAGGTTATCTTGATACTATGAAGCAGATTAATTTCTCAGAATGAAACTAGATGAGTTTGTTTTTTTGCTTAAAAAAAGAAGAAGCCGCTATTAGGGGGTGGCAATTTGGGTCCTGGTTGCAGGACAGGAGAGGATTAATCCCTTTTCCCCATACTATATTTCTGATTTAAACCATCTCCTCTCTGGAGCTGCTATTTGCCCGAATGAAAGAAAATCATATAATTGAAGGATATTGTGCTACTAACACTTTATGTAAATATTTCCAGCACTACATGGGAAGATGCAATGGCTTCATATACCTTTAAGAATCAAATTATCTAGGTAAGTGTATCAGCAACATCCACATAACAACAAAAGCCAGGATTCATGCAGCATCTAACACAGAATTTGATCAGATCCTGAAAAATGTCATGGACCAAAGAATATCTATCTAAGTCTTGACAAAATATCATTTATAGTCCAGGAAGTCAAGAACATGGGACACATTCTGTCAGCACAAGGGGTCAGATCTGATGACAGCAAATTTGAAGCAACAGCAAGTCTGATACCTCCCACCCCCACACATCTCCACATGACATAAAGCAGAAGGATGAATGAATGATCAGATTCTTTTAACAATACATTTCAGGAGGCATATCCTTGACAGCTTCTCTTTGATAATTATTAAGGGAATGGAAAGAGAAGAAAGAACATGGCCAACTGTAACACTTTCCTGATGTTCATGTTCAGGTATTATAAAGCTTGAGCATCATGCTGGAATCCTGGCCAAAGGTGCAAGCTGAAGGGCAATTGTTACAGTGCTAAAATTTTACAAACCCAACAAAGTGAGAACAAAGCAACAATGAACAACCCCCTCCCCCAATTCTCCTTCTATAATTCTATTGGCAACAGACACACCCATTAGAGAAAATTCAAGAGTTTCTGAAGATGCGCTAATCCCAAAAGCAGACCTGCATCATGAACCATGTTTTTGAGTCAGCTCCATGACTTCTCAGACCATACTCTGAGATTGCAGGAGAGACTCCATGTTTAATATGAAAGTTGAGATCAGGCTACAGATGAAAGACTCTCAAGGTGACAGAATGCAACACTTTTCTCAGTATAAAAGGACAGCACTCTCCGGATGTCTGAATGCAGTGTCTGCTGTGCATCCACAGAAGGAGAGGGAGAAATGTAGGCAGGACAAGTTCTACAAAGCCCTTAATGGCCTTGGACCAACATACCTGCATGACCAATTCTACCCCTATGCTTCATTGTAACAGCCTTCTAAAGGTGCTACCCTGCAATTGGGTATTATCAGCAACTATTTGTTTATGTACAGTCTCAGTGGTGGCTCCCACACTGTGGAACAGCCTGCTGTCACACTTCTATCATTCCACAGAATGTGTAAAACAGTAATGTTGAGAGCTTTTTAAGAAACTAGTAACATGGAACAGTCCAGGGTGTTTTCTTTATAGTGGAACAGAATTGTAGTCTACAGCAATAATTATTATAGGTATCACCTTGCTACTACTGTGTTGTTTCCCCCTTATTATACATTCTCTGTATTGTTTATAGGACACCTTTCATGCATTGGTCACACTGGCCACTGTGGAATGGGCCCCATATGGAGGGTAGCCCCTACAAGGGACACGCCAAACCCTTTTTCCAGTCATGTAGTCCAGGACCAGCCATGCATGGCCACTGAAGGCTACCACCTTGCATGGGGACTTGGAAACCTGACTAAAGACATGGGGGATGGGAGATGGGCCATAACCAGGGACAGCCCCAATGGTATCAGAACTGAAAAAAACAGGTTGTTTACCTGTAACTGATGATCTTCGAGTGGTCATCTGTGCATTCACACCTATGGGATCCAGTGCGTCTGCGCTGATCTGATCGGTGCTGTACAAAGCTCACATTGGGATTTTCACATCTCTGCCCCAGGCCTGCGCGGAAATTCCCATCACGCATGCCCAAGAGGGTGCGGCACGGACATCCTGCCAGTTCCTTCTGACCGCTACCAACCCAAGTCATGTGGAGAACAACTGAGGATGACAGCAGCGGGGAAGGACGGGCAGGCAGTGTGAATGCACAGATGACCACTTGAAGATCATCAGTTACAGGTAAGCAATCTGTTTATCTTCTTCGTGGTCTCTGTGCATCACACCTATGGGAGATTGAAAAGCAGTTGCTCACCTGGAGGTGGGCGCTGTCAGACTCAGTGAGCCGCAGCGGACAGGACCAAATGACCCAAGTCACCCTTCTGTTGCGCACGAACATCCAGAGTGTAGTGCTTGGTGAACATGGTTGGCGTGGACCACGTAGCCGCTCTGCAGATAGACGAGAGTGATGCACCCTCCAGAAAGGCTGTAGAGGTCGCCATGGACCTGGTAGAGTGTGCTCTCAGGTGAGGAGGGAGAGACTGCTTCAACAGAGAGTAGCACAGTCTGATTGTCCCAACTATCCACTTAGAGAAGTGTTGAGGTGAAATACGCAACCCTAAGGATGCCGTACAGTAGGAAAGGAAGAGGGTATGATCCCTCCTGGTAGGCTGAGTCCAATTTAAGTAAAAGAGGAGTGCCCTCTTGACATCCAGGGTGTGAAGCAGACGTTGCTCTTCCCATTCAGGATGTGGAAAAAAGTCAGGAAGGAATATTTCCAAGCTTAGGTGGAATTCCATGACTACTTTGGGGAGGAAGGAGAGGTCCGGCACCAGACGTACTCCGTTCAGCAGGAAGACTAAGTACGGAGGGTCATGTCGTAGAGCCATGAGCTCACTGACCCTCTGCGCCGATGTAATAGCTACTAGGAAAGCTATTTTCCAGGCAGCAAATTGCAGGTCATAAGTTGCCATGGGTTCAAATGGCTTCCTGGTGAGGTGACGAAGCACTAACGGCAAGTCCCATAATTCCATAGGGGTAGCTATAGGAGGATGAAGTCTGATCAGGCCTCTTAAAAATTTTTAGATGTTGGATGGGAGAAAATTGTATAGCCTTCCAAGCCCTCATGATATGCGGAGATTGCCGCTAGATAGACCCTGATGGACGAGTGGGAGAGCCCCGATCCTTGAGGGAGATAAGAAAGTCCAGGACTTTGTCAAGGCCCACAGAAGTTGGTGGTTCTGCAGGGGATCGAAGAAAGGAGAGGAAGCTACGCCATTTCCTCTGATAAGAGAGACGCGTGGATTCCTTCCTTGCGTTAGAGAACCTCAGAGACCCTGGCAGAAAAAGTCAAGGTTGTATTCACCAAGCCATCAGCTTTAGGGTGTTTACCTCCAGATGGAACAGCGTTCCGTTCTCTGCCAGGAGGAGGTCTGGAAATCTCTGGGGAAGTGGAAGTACCTGCCCCTTGCTAGATGAAGTAGGATGGGGAACCAGGGTTGCTGGGGCTACCATGGCATTATCAGGATGCAGTCTGGCAGGACCCTGGCCAATTTGTGTACAACTCTTAGTATGAGTGGCAGAGGAGGAAACATGTAAAGGAAGTTCCCTCTCCATGGACGCAGGACACCATCCCCTAGGGAGCGCGGGTCTGTTCCACCTTGACTGCAGAAGAGAGAGCGTTTTGCATTCCTCCTGGAAGCGAAGATGTCTATGTCTGGAGTGCCCCATTTTTGGAAGAGAGGCCAGAGGTAGGACCAGTTTAGTTCCCATTCGTGATGTTGCATAAGACCTCTGCTGAGGAGGTCTACCTCCACATTTAGGATGCCCGGTATGTGAGTGGCCACAGGAATGATCCGGTTGGCAACACACCATTCCCACAGCTCAATCGCCAGATGACAGAGGCTTTGGGAAACCACCACCCCCCGACGGTTGACGTAGCTGAGCACCATGGTATCGTCCATCAGGACAGCTACATAGTGCCCCTGAAGGAGAGGTTGGAAGGCCCTGAGAGCCAATTTGATTGCCAGCAGCTTGAGGAAGTTGATGTGCCAGGTGGCAATGAGAGCATCCCAACGGTATCAGATGCTGACGCCGTTGAGGTGGGCTCCCCATCCCCAAAGGGAGGCATCTGTAGTCAAAGTGAAAATTGGATTGGGGAGGAGGATGGGGGCTCCTTGGGTGACGTTGTGGAGGACCATCCACCAAAGCAGGGAGTCCTGCATGTCCTGTGGCGGGGTGAGTACTCTGGATTGTGGCATCCATGCCGGCCTGAAGCTCTTCAGAAACCAGAGTTGGAGAGGTCTCATATGAAGCTTTGCCAGTGGAAGGACAGCCATGGAGGCCGACATATGCCCTAAGAGGCATTGGATCTCGAATGCCGTGGATGACAGGCGAGTGCGGACATTCATAGCAAAGGAAGACAGAGTTACTGCCCTGTTGGGTGGTAGGTAAGCCCTGCACGATACCGTGTCTAGCAGTGCCCTGATAAATTGCACCCTCTGGGAAGGTTCCAAGTGTGACTTCGGGAGGACAGGAGGTGCAGTGTCTGAGTGATATGATCGCACAGAAGTGTCGGGGTATCCGCCACTGAACCAGTCATCAATATAGGGAAAGATGGTGATTCCCTGAAGACGAAGGTGGGCCAGCACCACCACCATGGTTTTCGTGAAGACTCTTGCTGCAGTTCATAGCCTGAAGGGAGGCACTTGTATTGGAAGTGGCGGTCCCCTATGGCGAAGCAGAGGTATTTTCAATGGGATGGATGAACGTTGAGATGGAAATAGGCATCCTGGAGGTCGTTCATAGCCATCCAGGATCCCTGGGACAAAAGAGGAAGGATAACCTGTAGGACTTGTCATCTTGAATTTGCGGTATCAAATGAAGACATTCAGGTCCCGAAGGTCTAAAATCGGGCGCAGTCCCTCATCCCGTTTCGGAACCGCAAAGTAACGGGAGTAGAATCCTGTTCTTTCTGATGCCCTTGGTACCAACTCTATCACATCCTTCTGCAGTAAAGAGTTGACCTCCTGTAGAAGGACGGAGAGGGCGGGGTGGGGTGGGGAGAGGCGGGGTGGAGTGGAAGACTGAGAAGACAGGTAAGTCCACAAATTCTATGATGTACCCTTGGGTAAGAATAGATCGGTGGTAATGAGCAGCCATGCAGGCAGGAAGGGGTAGAGACGGGTTGCTTCTGTTGACAAAAGGTGGGATAAGTCAAAGTCCCTGTTTGAGGCCACATTGGTTTTTCGGTCTGGACTGTTGCTGGTGAGATCCCGACCTGGACTTTGCCTGGTAGGTGTATTGCAGGCGGTGGCCTACAGGAGATTGAAGTGGTCTCCAGTTGTTTTCTGGGGAAGGCTTTGTGGAATACTGACACCTGGGTGCATAACGGGACAATGACCATTGATGGTAGGATCTTGGAGGTGCTGAAACACCCAAGGATTTGGAGGCTTTAATGCTTTTATCCAACTCCTACAATGCTGAGTCGGTAGACAAATGGAAAAGCCCTTCCCCATCAAAGGGTAGATCCTTGATGTAGGACCTCGTATCATGAGGTAGAGAGGTAGTCCACAGCCAGGCATGCCTGGGGAGAGACACTGAGGAGGCCATCGATGTAGAAAAAGCATCCAAAGTCTGCTTCGCGGAGTTGAGTAGCTGTTTGACTACTAGGAGACCCTCCTTCTGGACAGCACAGGCTTCCTTGGTTTTATCCTCTGGGAGGATAAATTCTGGAAGGGAGAAATTCTGCCATTCATTGCCATAGAGAGTACTGGTATCTCCCTAAACAGGTGACATAATTCGATGCCTTGATTCCCAGTGCAGCAGCGGAATAGAAGCACCTTCCAAAGGCATTCATCTTTTTACTTTCTTTGTCAGACAGGGTGGCTCTGGAATGTTTGTTCTTTGAGGAAGTTGAGACCACCATCGAATTTGGTTGGGGGAGTGTATAAAGGAAAGCAGCACCCTCTTCTTGTACTCAATACTTGTGACTGAGCAGCTTTGTGGATACCGGCGCTGACAACGATTTCTCCCATGGCGTCTTGACTGCTCAAAGGAGGACTTTCGACATGGGCAGGGCTATCGGTGTTGAGGCATCTATTTCTACGACATCACAGACCTCATCGGAGACAGAGAGTTGTGACTGTTCTATTGGCAACTGCAAGGAGTGAGCCATCCTCTTTATGAGGTCACCATAGGAGGTCATGTTCTCGGAAGGAGAGATTGGAATGTCCTGTGAGACGTTCTGTTTCAGAGGAAGGTCTCTCGGGGAGGACTCCTCATCTGAGTGCTCGACATCAGACAAACCTCGACCATGAAGACACTGAGTGTGAGCCCGTATCTTGAAGTGGTGTCAGTATCAACAAGTGCTTGGGGGGGTGACTGACGGAGAGGTCCCGATGGGGGTGAGAAGAGTGGGACCTATCTCTCGCACGATGTCGATGATGAGTGGAGTGCTCACTGGCCCAGGAGGCTGTCGAAGGGGAGCGAGGACCCACTGCTTGCATGTTGGAGATCAAGTCGACCTCGACCTCTGAGGCTGATACCAAAGAAGCTTTCTTATGATGCCATTTGACATCCAGCACTGGAGGGTTCAGCCGCGTGGGAGGAGAATCGAGTATCTCAACAGGAGGCTCCAGATGGATCTTTGGGAGCTCCGGTGTGGAACGGTGCATAAGAACATAAGAACATAGAGAAGCCAATGTTGAATCAGGCCAATGGCCCATCTAGTCCAACACTCTGTCACACAGCAGCCAAAATATACCAGGTGCCATCAGGAGGTCCAGCAGTGGGGCCAGGGCACAGAAGCCCTCCCACTGCTGCCCCTCCAGCACCAGAATAGAGTGCATCACCTGCCCCAGACTGAGAGTTCCCATCTACCCTGTGGCTTAGCCACTGATGGACTTCTGCTCCATATGTTTATCTAATTCCTCTTGAAACTGTCCATGCTTGCAGCTGCCACCTCCTGTGGCAGTGAATTCCATATGTTAATCACTCTTTGGGTGAAGAAGTATTTCCTTTGTGCATCTGAAGGGATTGCAACTGAGTATCGATCTGCAGCACAGAGCCCTTAGGAGGTACTACACCGCTCAACTCATGAGACTTATGCGAGTCTCCCGACTTATGAGCAGTATGCCCCTTGGATTTATCTTTCTTGGCCTTCTTGATCGGTGTGGAGACCAAGGAGGCCGGCTTGGAAGAGCCCTTCTTCCTAGGGGCGTGTCCCGTATTGGAATCGGACGTGCCCTTTTGAGGTGGTTTCGGTGTCAAAAGCACCTCTTTGTCCTTCGGCACCAACATCAGTGATATCGAGGGCTTCGAAGTAGATGGATCTACATCCATGGTAGATGACAGAGGGGCGAGAGCAGACTCCCACAGGGCAACTTTAAGTCTCACAGCCCTGTTCTTTCTAGTCTGGTTCAAAAAACGAGCACAGAAGGAACAAGCGTCTGGCCGATGACTCTCGCCAAGGCAGAGTATGCAAAGAGAGTGCTCATCTCTGGGGGCTAGTTTGCTGCCACAAGAAGAGCACCTCTTAAAACACCCCCACTTCTTCTCCATAAAACGACTTCTGCCGAAGGCCGTGAGGCAGAGGGGGGGGGGACTGGGTCCGAAGACTGAGGAAAAGTTGGAAGAAACACTCCGAAACATCCTGTGTGGCAGAAGTCAAGTAAGGAAACGAAAAAGATGAAAAAGAACTGAAGCAATTCCTACTCTGAGGATAAATTCTCAGACACTGACTGACAGAAAAACTGCGAACAGCGCGGCGGTCAGAAGACAACTGGTGGGATGTCCGTGCCCCGCCCCCTTGGGCATGTGCCGTGGGGGTTCCCGCACAGGCCTGGGGTGGAGGCGCAAAAATCCCGATGTGAGCTTTGTACAGCACTGATCAGATCAGCGTAGGCACACTAGATCCCATAGGTATGATGCACAGAGACCACGAAGAAGATCAGGAAGTTTATAGTCATCCTTCCTCTTCTCTTCAGACCATGATCTAGTGGGGTACTGGTTCTCTCCCGTTCCATTGCCGTGAGTTTCAGGATGGGGCTGCCTGCCATGTAAGTTTTTAAAATAAGGGTAGGATTTTTCAGTAAGGGAACTCCCATGAGACCATGTGAAAACACATGCGCACAATGGATCCAGATCAGAACAGCTCAGTAGCCATTAATGGAAACCCACTCACTCTGTCACAAAGTACACCGGGGTACCAAAATAGTAAGTCTCAGCTCAAACAGTCAACAGTATTTTTTTCTTCCACATGCTGTGTCTTGGGAGGCTGAATGACATGGGGGAGCAGGCAACTGCAACAAAGTAACTGCCTTTGCAGTTGTTTTTTCTGCAGGCATATTCAAGTTACTCACATACAATGAATAATTAATCAAATTTTCAACTCCCATAGGTATTACTCCAGGCAGGATGCAAACCGAACCAGTGGGTGATTGAGCAGCCCTGAAAACAGCTGAATCAAGTAGTGAGGGCCATGTGGCTCTTTTAGGACTCAGAAAATGCACCACTGGATATGATCTGTTCTCCTGGAGAGCTGCTGATGGACAGGATGTTGATTCAGAAGGGGGGATGATTTAGATCCAGAAAATGGCAAAGGGAAAGGGTTTAAGGCCATTCCCCTTCTGCCTCCCCCATCTCCCCCTTCTGGAGGCTGCAATTACTTAAAAAGAACAAACTCCACCCTGGAAGATCCTGTCACACAGATCCACCATCCTGAGTGCCAGGCTGCTGTTAAAGGCAGAAGAACAGAAATCAAAACATGGGCAGGCAAGTTTTCTTGGACCTCTGTCTTTTTTCCCTGCTGGATCCCTATGTGTGTATGTCCATGCACACACCTACAAAGAGCAGCACAAAAATTACTTATGACCAGACTTTCTGGCAACACTGGTATCCAGCTTCTGGTATCCTGTGGCACGCTGCACTTCTCTGCAAAGGTGATGAGGCAGGAGCAGGCTGCATCCCTTCCTCTCAAGTCAATATCAGAGTCTTTTCCGCTAATGGATCTGCTTGAGACCATGAGCCCCAACCTGCTCCTGACCTCTGAATCCATTTGCAACCCTTCCCAACCAGTGGATGCACTTGTCAGGAGAGGGTCCATACTAACAATATGCTGTCGAAGGCTTTCACAGCTGGAGTTCATTAGCTGCTGTAGATTTTCCAGGTTGTGTGGCCATGGTCTTGGCATTGTAAGACCTGATGTTTCACCAGTAGCTGTGACTGGCATCCTCAGAGGAATGACACAGAAAGATGGAGTACTCTCTGTGTCAAGGTGAACATAGAGAGCACTCTATCTTTCTGTGTTATACCTCTGAGGATGCCAGTCACAGCTACTGGCGAAACGTCAGGTCCTACAATGCCAAGACCATGGCCACACAACCCGGAAAATCTACAGCAACTAAGGTCCACACTAACGTTTAAATGGCAGGCTGCTGTTCACCTGCTTGCAAATAAACCTGCTTGAGGTTGGTATTCCTCAGAATGTATATTGAAGAGGTGGGTTTCGGTTTCGGCGGAGCGAATGGCGGCCACCTCTCGGGACTCTCCCGGAGATGGTCAGCCCACACACGGTCGGGGGGTCTTTGCACAAGCGAATGAACCTAGTGAGCCTTAGGTAAAGGCTCCGAACCAGGGGGCGCCTGGGGAGTAGCCTCTTTGCCGGCCTGACAGCTGGGAAATTGAGGCTTTCTCCCTGCCCCAACGGCCCCACTGTGGTGTGCCCGAATGGGACTTAGCAACGCCACCGATTTCCTGGAGTGAAACAGCGAAGGCTGAATTAAAAACGGCGGAATCGGCAGAAAACCGTGAGTTGGAGATCTGCTTGCAAGCATTTATGCGCTCCCCCCTAATCGCACAAGCGCACAAGAGGGGGAAGGAAAATTCCCCCCCTTAGAAAACGGAACTTATAAAAGAGAGTTGAAGGGGGGTGGAGTGAAAAAGCGGATTGGTGAAAATACCTTTTGGGGTTGTATTGAAGTTGAAGGAAATAGCTGAACTCCTGAGCTGCGCAGCACGGACTGTGTAAAAGTAAACAATAAAACAATAAAAATGTCGGGGCAGAAAAGACTCCCGGACAAGCCGGTGAAGAAGCTGGGAGGGACTTCCGGCTCTGGCACTCCCCCTCAGAGCCAGATGTCAATCAGCATAGTGAGATGCTGCACCCTCTGCTGGATCAAATGCAAAAAATCAGTGAAACTCTCTGTAACATGGAAGGTGTTCTCAATCAATACTCAACAGAAGCAACTAACAGACACGGCGAAGAAGTTGGAAGAGATTGCAAAGAAATGCCTGACTTCGACGGAAGACACTAAGAAAATTAAGAAAAAGGTCAACAAAATAGAGAAACATCAAGAGATGCAGGAAAAAAGAATATTAATGCTGCAGATGGAAAAATCAAACTTGACTTTCCATTTTCAGGGCATAAAGGAAGAAGAAAAAGAAGATCTCAGAGCGATTTTGGCGAATACTTTGGCACCAATAACTGGCAAAGAAGCGCAAAAATTAAGCGAAGAGATGGATCTGGTATACAGATCCTACTCCAACTTTACCAAGAAAAATTATTTGCCAGCAGAGGTGGTTGCCAAGTTTACTAAGCAAGGTACCAGAGATCAAATTTTAAGAGCGACATCAGCAATGCCCTTGAAGATTGGTGAACAGAATATCAGGATTTTAAAAGATGTTCCATATGAAATTCGTCAGAAAAGAAAAGCATATAAAGGATTGACCCTATTTTTGCAAAAGTACCAGGTCAGTTACAAATGGTGGCTCCACGAAGGACTGGTCTTTAAATATAAAGATAAGAGAGAGAAGATTGATTCTGTCTTCAAAGCCCAAGAATTCCTGAAGAGACACGCCAGTTCAGAGGAAGATGCAGAACTCGCTAAATGGGCAATGTTAAGTAGCGAAGAAGACAGTGGCCCAGAGGAGGAGGAAGGAGAATCGGAGGAGGGAAAAGCAAAGAAGGGACCATCGTACAATTTGAGAGAGCTGAAAGGAAGACACCCCAAGATATGATTTGTGCGTGACGTGCAAGAATGGAGTATATTAATAATTAACCCCAAAGGACTTTACTAATTTTGCTAACAGATTTGTTTTGGACTTTTAGTAAGATGAAAAGAAGATCATTCAACCACGGTAGAAGCCATAAACTCTATTTTTTACTAACGAAAAATCTAATACATTAACAGGAAATTCACTCACCTCTTTTCTTTGTCCCTCTGTATACCCCCCTTTTTCTTTATAAAAAGCAATAAAGTCCTCTCCTTTTTAGGAGAGTTTACTACAAAAAAAAAGAATGTATATTGAAGAAACCCCAAGAACACTGCAGGGTACTTTTCAGAATAAATCCTTTTACTCACTAAAAACATTAAAATAAAGCTCCACTGCACCATAAGCATCTGAGATATAGAAAATGAAAACTGATGTGAATGTACCTTAAGTCTCACCCCTAGTTCACTGAGCAAAACATACACAATACCTCCATACCAATTAATACAGCAAACCTAGAACACATTCCTGGGAGTAAGCCTCACTGAGTAAATGTCATAAGATTATGAATGGTATTGCACTGTTAGGGATAACTCACTGTGAGCTTCCCCACCCTGAGTGGTTTCCAGTGGTTTTAGAACACTAGATTCTTATATACATATATGTATAATCCAGAGCATATTTACGTACTTTCAATGCACGGAAGCTTCCATAGCGCAAATCTTCACTGATAAATAATCCCAGAGTAGTAAGGAATACTAGATGAGCGTTGGTTAAAATAACTTTCAAAAGTCCAAGATCAGCACAGTCTTAGAGGAGAGAAAAGAAATTATGAGTAATCATCACAGTTGCATGTATTCCATTTCTGTCTTCTTTCATTACTTTGTAGAGACATACCAAATTACATATGTATTTTGAAAATTAAATGTGACTCCATTCTTTATACTAACCCTGCTATATCTGTTCATCAAACAAACCACACAAATTGAACACAAACTGGCTGGTTATCCCCATATTAGATGTGCATTTGAGGCAAGGCTGGTGCTATGGACCTCAATGATACCTTCAGGTCCTCTCTCTGGATTTTCAGGTTTGATTTTTCTAAAAAAATAGCTTTCTAATTCTATTAATTACAAAGATAGAATTATATATCAATGGTGTATAATCTATCAGATGATCAGCAGGAAACAACTCACATAATCATACTCAGGATACAATATGTCAGTAGCATTTTCAGAGCAGAGGCCCACTTTTTAATCCCAGGTTACATCACGGATGTTACTTTTAATTTTTTGTTATATATATCCATTTTCCTTCTTGCTCTTTCTCCAGCCCTACTTTCTCTTGAGTGTTGTGCTCTTTAAAATCTGTATTACTGCTTCATTCTTTTCCCTTTCTTAAAACAGACTTAAATAACAATTTAAGAAAGAAAAAAGAAAGTGGTGGTATACCAGGAATACAGTTAGGCTGGGCCACAACCTGTTTTGGGTTCCTAAACCTGCAACTGAAGACCAATATGATATAACATATTGTAAAAGGTAAGGCAGCAATTCAGGGTGCAAGCTATTATACAGTTTCCAGTGACCACATATGTAACATTTCTAGCATGTTTTATGGTAAAAGTGATTTTTAATGGAAAGAGGAATGTGTAGTTCCTGTTATTTCCTTTAGTCCTTCCTATAACAGACTGGATTCTTCATTCTTTATTCATGACTGAAACTGAAATTAACTGCTCATGACACAGCATAAAGGATATGTTATTCAAAATGAGAAGAAAATAGGGTTGTAAAATGTGTAAATGTGTTCTCATTTTATTCAGATCTGGGTCATTTAAACTGGATTAGTATGCCAGGGCCCAACAATTCACAAGAGCATAGCAGAGGTTCCATCTTAACCAGGATGGGAGCTATGTAACCCAATCTATGGGTTTAAGTAAAGAAGATACCATTTAGTCTGGTATCCTGTTTCACACAGCAGCCAACCAGTTGTCCTGCTGGGCCAACAAATAGGGGCACAGAGACCAAGGCCTTTCCCTGTTGTTGTATCCTACCACTGGGTTTCAGAGGTTTACTGCCTCTGAATATGGATATTCTCTTTACTCACCATGACTAGTGGCCATTGATGGACTTGGAACTCCATGAGATCATTCTAAATTTCCAGATCTCAGGATGGTTGGTGCTTGGTGAAACAAGGGCAAAATCCTAAGAATGCTTAACAAATCTCCAAAATAATTTCCAACCAACAGATAGAGCAAAGAACACCTTGCTGAATTTCCAACAACAGAAAGTTCCTGCAAAACTAGTATAGTCCTCTGAGGTAACATTTGAGCCCCCATAACAATCACAAGACCCCCCCCCCCATAGCACCAAATCACATGATAAATATCCCAGTTTTCAGCTAGTAGTTCATCTTCATCTTCAGCATTCCTAGCTGTGCTTCACCACTACCAGACGCCTATACTTATTCTTCGGGACAGGAAACATACAACTTCTCAGTTCCCTCTCTAATTCCTTCTCACTGCAACAGTACCTGCCTCCTGCTTCTTGGCACTCCATCCCTCTCCCCAATCCTTTCCCCAGCCACAACCACCTCCCTTCCCAAGGCTGTTCTTTCACCTCAGATTCTTCTCCTCCCTACTCTTCAACTGCTAGGGTGATTTCCCATTAAAGCTGCCGCGGGGTTAGTGCCGCCGTTTGCCCCGAGATTTTTAGTCAATTTCACACCCGAAGCCGTGGGGCTGCATTTTGACCCGCGGCTCGCCCGATTTCCCCGCAGTTTTGTAATCCTCAAAAAACAGGATTACGAAACTGCGGGGAAATCGGCGAAGCCGCGGGTCAAAATGCAGCCCCGCGGCTTCGGGTGTGAAATTGACTAAAAATCTCGGGGCAAACGGCGGCGCAACCCCGCGGCAGTTTTAGTGGGAAATCACCCCTAGTCTCTCACATCCCTTGTCAGGCCTGCACTCACTGCCCATCTAATCTCCATAACTGCTGCTTCTTTGGGGACCACTCACGGATGGCTTTCATCAGAATTAATTGTGGGTGGGTTTCATCTAGTATTGCAACCAATACAAATACAGATGTTATAATTAAAATATTGAGAATTAGAAGGAATTACCATATTCAAGGACAACACAAATGCTATCTGTCAAATTATTCCAGTATGTATCCGGAGTCAAAAATGCAGACTGAGAAATCCCTATATATATTCCTATGAATACAAAAGTAAACATAGAATGTGAAAACAGAATAACAGTATATATCCAGGTTTCTAGCAATTACTTACTCCCCTGAATAGCAACCTGATGATCCTGTGCCTACCAATAAGGCATTGTAACATGACCACTCACAAAGGAACGGTTTCCCCATACTTTAGAGTTATGCAAAACAGAAGGGAGAAGAGATCCTTCAACTGAAAGATTTGCACAGGTTACCCATCTTTTTCTAGGCGCAATTCAACATGCTGGTTCTTACCTTTAAGGCTATAAATGGTCTGGAGCCAAGGTGTCTGAATCACCATCTCCTCCTGTACTAGCCAGCCCATCAGTTAAGATCTGCCTCTCAAATGCTGTTCTTTATGTTCCCACCTTCAAAGCTGAGGTGGGTGGAGATCAGAGACAGAGCATTTTCTGTGGTGGCCCCTTGCTTTTGGAATGCGCTCCCCCCCTTGAGGCTTGCCTGGTTCCCATTCTACTGTCTTTTAGGCACTATGTTAAAACACATCTTTTAACTCAGGCTTTTAATTAATGGTTTTCCTTTTCCAGCTTTTAAAAATGGCATGGTTCTGGTCTAAGGTCTGTTGTATGGATAGTTTTCGTGCTGCTTTATCTCCAATGACTTATTTTTAATGGTATTGTTTTATTAAATTATTTTAATTGTAAGCCACCTGAGCAGAACTCTGGAGAGTACTCTGGAGAGTAGCAATTATTACACCAATTTTTTAAAAGAGTTCCAGAAAATTACAGGGCAGGTAGTCTAAGATCTGTCCCAGGGAAATTAATAGAAACTGTAATCAAATATATGTTTATGGGACCGCCTCCTCCTTTATGTCCATAAGACTAGAAGAGCACTACACTCTTCAGATAACAACTTGCCGGTGGTCCCTGGCCCTAAAGCTATCTGGCTGTCTTCGACCAGGGCCAGGGATTTTTCGGTCCCAGCCCCAACCTGGTGGAACTCTCTGCCAAATACCATCAGGCCCATGTGGGACCTCATGCAGTTCCGCAGGGCCTGTAAGGCAGAGATGTTCCACCAGGCCTTTGGTTGAGGACAGCAACAGTCTCCATCACAGTTGGCACCCTTTCTGGCCCAGCTGCTTTTCATATCTGTTTTGCCCTGCTCTCCCCTGCCCGCAAAGCAGCTAGCAGTCTGAAATGAGACCAGTTAATATACGCCATCTTCTTTTTTGAAATATGTTATCGTTTTAATTGTTTTATCTTGATGTTTTTATGAATGATGTATATCGCCCAGAACCCTGCATTGCAGAGATTAACAATTATATATATATATGGCGCATTGTTATTAATTATTAAATAACTGACATAACTAATTAATTCTATCAGCGACAGAATTATTAGTCACAAAGAGGAACAAAGCCTTCTGTGGGGAAATCAGCATGGCTTCTGCAAACTGAAATCCTGCCTCCTCAACTTTTGCAGTTCTTTGAAACAGTGAACAAGTGGGATGTTTAATTCCTGTTATTTCCTTAAGTTCTTCCTATAACAAATTGGCTCATTTTTTATTATTCTTAACTGAAATTGAAATTAACTGCTCATGAGACAGTATAAAGGATTTGCCATTCAAATTGCCAAGAAAATAAGGCTGTACCTGCCCATGCATCATGAGCAAAAATGTGTGTATGCATTTTCATTTGTTTATGTGGTAAAAGGAGCTGAGTCTCTCCCGTCTTGCTGGCCAAAGGATTACAAACACACTGGGGGGAGGAGGGCAATAAACAATTTTTCGCGTGCAAATGTATCAATGGAAAAGGAGGCTGTATAGAATCAATCAGCAAGGCTACTTCTGACCAGCTGACTTTAAGGTTACTAGAACTATATTTCCCAGAATCCTTTATATGTTTAAATATACAGTACAATTTGCTATGCTTTACTATTCTGATCTCTGCTGGGGGCAGCACAGACACCGCACTTACCTGGAACTCTGTCATCAAGTATCAGACCTATTACAGCCACATCACCTGCACAAGGACTTTTTGTTATTGTGATATCTATTACATTTGGTACCAATTCTGAAAAATCCTGCCCAGGACCTAAGTCCCAATGAAGAATAGGCTCTGTGAAAAGAAAAGTGTGGTTTAATGTATGAGAAAATAATATGCTATTTGTACTTTAAAAATGTAAGAGTAGTTGAGTAGTAACAGTAATTGACTCTGTCATTGAAATTTGTGGGGCTGAGTTATACACAGATACCTACTTGTACAAATCAGTAACAAGGACACTTTGAAAAATCTATAGGACTAGATAATTCAATATGCAATCCATTCCATCCTCACCAGAGCCCTGCAAAGCAGGACTGGTTGAGAGAATGTGATGGTCCAAGGTTACAAGCAGGTTTTCAGCAATCCATTCCATCTTTACTTGAACCTGGGTGTCTGAGATCCCAGCCCAGCACTCCAGCCACTATACCACACTGGCTTTCAAAACAAATGGTGTCATGTAAGAGTGATGCCAGAGACAGCCTGAACCCAGTTGAAATATAAGCTGTCTCCCAGAAGCAGGAGTGAGATTGAGAAACCTGGGGAGAGTCAGTGCCATTTCCTGGTCAGAGAAAGGGAGGGTGGGTGTACATGAAACCGACAGGGGGAAATTACCTACAAAAAGATTATTGAAACAACAGCAGCTCTAAGGAGTCCCCAAAATCATTAATGGTTGTGAATGCTACCATAGAACTGAGAGGAGAGGCAAACTGCTCAGGTATGCCTCCAAAAAGCATACTTGCTGATCACGTCTGAATTCCTTACACAGATGGCAACAGCAAGCCTTGCCTCTGCTTGAAACAGCACCTGTGCTGAAAGCCCCTTAGGATTACAGTTTCAGTGCTGAGAGACTGCAGCAAGACAGTGGGCTGAGGCTGCTGTGTCTCTGTGTCAGCCTTTAGAACTGGGCATTAGGAAGAGGGCTTGGAGCCAAGATCACCAGGGAATCAATGCTGACCCTCGAACCCAGGCAATCCCAGTACAGTGAGTGATAAAATAAAGCTCAGCTGGATTTATGCATAAAAACAGGTTGCTTACCTGTAACTGATGATCTTTGAGTGGTCATCTTTGCAGCCCCACACATGGGTTGGGCGCCTGCGCACAACCTCGATTGAAGAAACTTCTAGAGCTTTACCTCAGAAGAGCTTTTGGCGGGCTCTCCTCCCACCCTGGGGAGGAGACATGCACTGCGCATGCCCAGAGTGGGAGAGAGAGCCGCCTCCCACTCAGTTCCTTCAACCGCCACTGTCAAGGCCAAAGAATCCAAAGCAGGACATCTGGAGATGCCAGCAGCGGGGAAGGCTGGGTGGGATTGTGGTACTGCATAGATGACCACTCGAAGATCATCAGTTACAGGTAAGCAACCTGTTTATCTTCATCGTGGTCTCTGTGCAGTCCCACACATGGGTGATTACAAGAGCTGAACCAGATGGAGGAGGGAGCTGGCAGCTGCAAAGGACACAAAAATACTGGTTAAGACACAGCATCATCATCAAAACAAATCACCCTCGGGTCCTACCTGAGGGTACAGCAGGATCAAGTGAAGAGAGATTGCAGCACCGTCTGACCGAAGGCAGCATCCCGTCGAGCTTGGACGTCAAGTGCGTAGTGGGTCACGAAGGTCGATGCCGAGGACCACGTAGCAGCCACACAGACGTCTTCCAACAGGACACCGGCCAGGAAAGCGGTGGACGTCGACACCGCCCGTGTGGAATGGGCAGTGACACAGGTAGTAACGGGTTGACGTGCCAGCTCATAGCAAAGGGCTATGGTGGAAGTCACCCACTTAGAGAGGCGTTGAGAAGAAATGGGTTCCCCCGCATGAGGGGGCCATAAGCTAGGAACAGCCGAGGAGATTTACGTATGGGCTGTGTCCTGTGCAGATAGAAAGAGAGCGCTCTGTGCACATCTAGGCAGTGCAGGGCTCTCTGAGAGGCATCAGTCGGGTTCGGAAAGAAAGTAGGCAGAACAGACGACTGAGAGAGGTGAAAGGCAGAGATGACTTTAGGGAGGAAGGAAGGATCTGTTCTAAGGACCACCTTCTCCCTATGAAAAATGGTATAGGGGGGATCGGCCCTAAAGGCAGCTAGCTCCCCTACTCTGCGTGCAGTGGTAATGGCTACGAGAAAGGCCGTTTTCCAGGACACTAACCTGAGGTCAGCGGTAGCCATCGGCTCGAACGGTTTAGCCATGAGTTGAGAAAGGACTAGAGACAAGCTCTAGGAAGGCACCAACAGTTTCCTAGGTGGGCACATGCGAAGAAGACCCTTGAGGAACGTCTTGGTGAGACGGTGGGAGAACACTGACGAGCCTTGTATGAGGGGTGGTAGGCGGAGATCGCCGCCAAATGAACCCTCAAAGACAAGTATGCCAGGCCAGTATCCTTCAGGTGCACGATGTAGGCAAAGATCTCACGGAGAGATGATCGAATCGGATCGAAGGAGTGATCAGCAGCATAGGATTGGAATCTGTTCCACTTGAACTGATAGGAACGTCGAGTAGAAGGCTTCCTAGCATTCAGGAGGATTTCGGAAACCTGAGGCGGGAAGTCGAGGGCTGGATCTTCCAGGCCGTTAATTTGAAAAATCCCAGATTGGGATGGAGGATTCTCCCTCGGGCCCGAGAGAGGAGATCTGGGACGACAGGGAGGGGATGGAAGGAACGACAGGAGAGTTGAAGCAGGTGCGGGAACCAGACCTGGCGTGGCCACCACGGAGTGATCAGAATGCAGGAGGTGCCGTCTGCACGAATCTTCTGCACGACCCGAGAGATGAGAGGGAATGGAGGAAACAGGTAAAACAGGGTTCCGTTCCACTTGTGGAGAAAGGCATCCCCGAGCGACCGAGCAGACGAGGGACCCCTGCTGAAAAACAGGCGACATCGGGCATTGTCGACGGACACAAAGCCAGCGACAGCCGGGTGACCGAACTCCCGAAACAGAGGTCGAAGATACCGGAGGGGAATGGACCATTCGTTGTCCGATGAGGCAGAACGACTCAACTGGTCTGCATCGACATTCTGATCCCCAGGAATATGGATCGCCGAGAGCGTGATGGAATGATCGAGGCACCAGGACCAGAGGTCTATCGCCAAGTTGCAGAGACGAACAGAGGCAGTGCCGCCCTGTTTGTTGACATAATAAACGGCCGTGGTGCTGTCGGAAGCCACTTGGACGACCCGGTCTCGAAGGGTCGGAAGAAAGGACCGAAGGGCCAGATAAATTGCTTGCAACTCCAGGTAATTTATGTGGCGAGTTGCATCTCGAGCAGACCAAGCCCCTTGAGAACAGTAAGCGCTCCGCACTGGGCTCCCCAACCCCAGAGGGAAGCGTCTGTGGTCAACAGCAAGTCGGGAGGAGGAGGACGAAAAGGCATCCCGGAAAGGAGGTGGACGGGTTGAGCCCACCACTCGAGGGAGTCGAGGACGGTTTGCGGGATCAACAGAATCGTGTGCCAAGGCCTCCGGAGGGGATCGAAGGCTCGGAGGAGCCAGAGCTGAAGCGGCCGCATTCTCAGCCGGGCGTTGCGGACAACGAACACCGTGGAGGCAAAGTGACCGAGGAGCCTCATGACAGAACGGGCAGATTGTTGGGGACACATCTGAAAGGCAGACACCATCGCCCGAATGTCAGAAGCCCTGGATTCCGGGAGGAAAGCCGCTTTGAGGTTGGTGTCGAGTCGAGCACCAAGGAATCGAAGGATTTGAAGGGGCTGAAGGGAGGACTTGGCGTGGTTGACGCAGAGGCCGAGAGCACGGAGAAGGGAGAGAGTCTCCCGAGTGTCGTGGAGCAACTGAGTTGGCGTTGGAGCTACGAGAAGCCAGTCGTCGATGTAAGGATAAAGAGTGACTCCCCGTCAGTGGAGCTCGGCCACCACCACAGCCATCAGCTTGGTGAACACCCGTGGAGCTGTAGAAAGGCCGAAGGGAAGCACCCTGTACTGGTAGTGGGCATCTCCAACGGTGAACCGGAGAAACCGCCGGTGTTGGGGACGGATCGTGACATGGAAGTATGCGTCTTGGAGGTCGACTGATGCAAGCCACGCTGCCCGTGGAATGAGAAGAAGGATCGACTGCAGAGTGACCATCCTGAATTTCCGATACCGAATGTAACGGTTGAGATCCCGAAGGTCCATAATCGGTCTGAAGCCGCCATCCCTCTTGGGGACCAGGAAATACTTCGAGTAGAAGCCGAGAGTTCATTGCGCCTCTGGGACGACCTCGATGGCCCCCTTGGCAAGGAGAGTGGAAACCTCGAGATCGAGGAGAGGGTCTGGAGGTGTGACGACAAAGTGTGGGAGGATCGGAGGCGAAACGAACTCTATGGCGTACCCAACCCGCAGGATGGTGAGGACCCAGAAGTCGGTTGAAATTTGTTCCCAGGCTGGTAGAAAGGGGAAGAGGCGGGTACGGATGGAAGGAGTGTACGACGTTGGAGAGAGACGGTGGGGACAGTCAAACAGACTGCTTAGGCTGCGGTGGCTTTTTGGTCGGTTGGGAACGGTGTTTGGAAGGGGGACAGGAATCATATGGTTTTCTCCTCCATTGGGAGTGAGGTGCCGGAGATAGGTATCGCCTGGAGCTGGAAGGCTTCCAGGAACGGTTTCTGGGACGGTAAGGTGCAGCCGAGACTCCAAGGTTTCGGGCCTGCTTACGACTCTCATCGACAGCCTTCAACACTTCGTCGGTGTTGGAGTGGAAGAGGCCGTTTCCGTCGAAGGGGAGGTCTTCTACACGGAACTTGACGTCCGGTTGTAGGGAGGTACCCCGCAGCCAGGCATGACGCCGGAGAGCGACAGAAGACACCAGGAGTTTAGAGGAGCAATTGACCACATGACGAACGGAATTGATTTGTTGCTTTGATATGGCACAAACCTCAGACAAGGCAGCCGAGAGAGTGGGACGGTGCTCTTCCAGAACAAACTCCAGGACAGGACGAATTGCATTTGCAACATTGAATGCGTAAGCGGACAAGTAAGACAAATAGGTATCGACACGGAGATTCATGGAGGCCAGAGAGTACATTTTCTTGGCCAGAAGATCCAGTTTACGACCCTCACGGTCAGGAGGCGTGGACTGGCGAGCAGGCTGCTTCGATCTCGAAGAAGAGTGAACCACCATGGAGTTCGGCGGCGGCTAACAAACAAGGAATTTGCCAGGAGCGTCTTGGATCCGGTACAAGCCATCATAGCGTCTCGAAACGGGGGGATCGAAGCCGGGTGCTCCCATGACTCTTTCAGGATAGAAAGATGAACAGGCAACAAAGGCAAGACGGGAGACGGAGGAAGGTCAGCCTGGACCAATCGGTGAACGACGTCGGTCACAGCTGGGGATTCTGTAAAGCCCTGTACTTGAAGGGCAGTCACCATCCTGGTAACGAGCTCTAAAAATGCTTTAGGGCCCTCAGTAGGTGAAATCAACCCCGAGCGTTGAGGCTCGTCCTCGATCCGAGAGACCTCGGGATCGAACTCCGCCGAATCCGACCTATCCGAGATCGACATGGGGGAGGAGGATCATGGTTGGACAAGGTTGATGATGGGATGGTCGACGGCAGGACGGTGTCGAGGTTCCATTGGGGAACTTTTCGGGGCGTCCCGATTTCTGGGAAGGTTGGAAGGCTGTTCCCGAGAGACAGAATGAGCCAAGGCAACAGACGCTGAGCACCGAGGGAGGTCAGGGGCATGGGCCTGATCCCCACGTTCCAAATGCCGGATTTGGTCATAGTGGTGTCTTTCCAGTGTCGGAGACCTCGAATAATAATAGGCCACATCCAGACGCTCCTGACAGTCTTCGCAAGACCAGCATTGGTGGTCAGAGGCGGAATCAGACGACGACAGGGACTGCCTATGGATCAGGCATCGACGATCGTAACGGGATCGGGACTGCGCATGGCGGTGCACAACTAGACCCTCATCCAAAGTGTGGACCGGGGTGTTGGAACGCCTCACTGGAGACTGGGAGCCTGTTCGTGGAGACAGGTGCGGAGGCGATCTGGTCAACTGGCCCAATGGTATCGTCCCCGTAGGTGACGAGTGGGAGTGCTGCGGAGTCTGTTGCTGAGTCGTAGGCTTGTGGGATGTCGAGGCCAGGGCCGGCATCGACATCGACAACCCAGTCACGACAATGGGGTCCACCCTGGAAACCGAAGCAGACGGTGGGGCCTTCGACTTTGAAGGGTTCTTATCTTCAGCCCGCTTAAGTTTCTGTTTCGGTGCCTTCGAGGAGGTGTCCGATTTCTTGGCTACCGAGACCTGGGAAGCCCCGGAAGACATTGTGGGACGCAGAGCCGATTCTACAAGAAGAGCTTTGAGCCTAGCCTCTCGATTACGGCGAGCCTGACGAGTGAAACTCGCGCAATGAGGGCAAGTGTCTACTCTATGGGCCTCACCCAAACAGATTAAACAAAGGTTGTGCCTGTCGTTGGATGGAATTTTAGCAGGGCAACGACGACAGACCTTAAAGAATTGAGTCTTTCCCATACAAAAATCCCCACCCACCCTCCAAGGAAAGGAGAGGGGGGGGGAAAGAGAGATAGACAAAGATTTTTTAAATATATATATTTTAGGACAGAAGAAGAGAAGAAGCAGATGGAAAAACAAAAGCGAAGCGAAGAAAGATATACTCAGCTGAGGTAAATGGAGGAACGACAGGAATGAGGTGTGAACACGAAGGCGGTCGAAGAAGAACTGAGTGGGAGGCGGCTCTCTCTCCCGCTCTGGGCATGCGCAGTGCATGTCTCCTCCCCCAGGGCGGGGAGGAGAGCCCGCCAAAAGCTCTTCTGAGGTAAAGCTCTAGAAGTTTCTCCGATCGAGGTCATGCGCAGGCGCCCAACCCATGTGTGGGACTGCACAGAGACCACGACGAAGATCTAGTCTGTTGGCTCTCAACACAACTAACAACAAGAACAGGAAACTCCACCCACTTTGCAACTCTCCAAAAGTACAGGCACTGAAAAGATTCAAACAACCCCAGCTTAAGGGTGAAATACTCTTCTGATATATAATACCCTTCACAAAGAGCTCTGTTAACCCATGCCTCCAAGGATTTCACCGTGAAACTGAGCTTTATTTTACCACTCAATCTATTGGGATTGCCAGTGTTCGTGGGTCAGAACTGATTCTCTAGTGATCTTGGTTCCAAGCCCTCTTCCTAATGCCCAGTTCTAAAGACTGACACAGAGACACAGCAGCCTCAGCCCACTGTCTTGCTGCAGACTCTCAGCACTGAAATTTAATCCTAAGGGACTATTGACAATGGCTCAAATTAGGAAGAAATCATTAACACTAAATAACCTACACAATCCCTGATTACCTCTATTTCCTATAGCTAATTATACTATAAAGTACTGAGACTGATGCGTGGATGCGTGATAACAGCTCATACTTTATCAGTACATTTAAGACTTGAGACAGCTGCCCGGTTCGCAGGCCGGTTTATATTCTCATGTTCCCCACTCCCCCAACACACACACACACACACACACACACACACAATAGGTTATTTACAGTGCACCCTATTGCCTATTGGTTTCTCCTAGCCAGCCTTACTTAGTCTACTATCATCTTCTCTGGTCATCATACCATACAGTGTTGGGGATCAGTCCTTTAAAGTATTAAATTGTTTTGTAGAATATTAGTATTTTTATTTATGTTGTTAACTGCTCCAAGCCCAATTGCTGGGAAAGGGGCAGATAAAAATCAAATGAAATAAATAAATAAATAAATAAAGAGAGCAGAAGGACATAATCCTTAGAACATCAGAATCTTGTTTACTCTTCTCTGTTATTTTAAAGACAAGGATCTATACATAATGGCTGAATTCCAAAAATTCTGGACATCATTAGACATGTATCAGAACACTTAACAACTTGTAAAAAAAATCAGTCTACACAAGCTACAGCTTACCTCGAGCAGAATCCAGTAGAGTTCCTTCAGTAGTAAACATATTTAATCCATGATGCATAATGAATTTTAGATACCATTGTTCTGTTGGAGCAATATCTGTGTTTCAACATGTACAAATATGAGACAGATTAGGCATAGAAACAGATAGGAATGATAATCTTTTCATATTTGATGCATCTTGGTATACTACTTAGTGTACTTTTTTGTAAAGCAATGATCCCCCACTTTGTGCCATGAATACCATGGTGTCCACCAATGTGTTTTCTGGTGCCACTTCCTTTTTCACTCAAATATCTCTTCCCCAAAGCAAAGAGCCAATCCGGGTTTTCCTGTACCTCACTGGAGCACATGGTGCTTCAGAAGAATGCAGAAGGCATCATAGGAAAGCACTTGGCTTCTAACCTCTCAACATTTTGAGATTGCCCCCAGCTCTCAAAGCACTCATTTTGTGATTTGCTGGGCCTCCTCATGGCAACCATTTTGTAGTGGTGCACACAATAACTGTTCTCCAATTCCAGAAGTACCCACAGGTTCAACAATGTTGGAAATACCTGCCATAAGGAAATATTGCTTCACACTTTTCTGGTTTTCGGGTCACGGTGCAGTGAATTCCGGGTCACAGTGCGGCAAGTGGCAGTTTTACGCTCACACGGAGCCACTTGATTCCCTTCCCGCTTCTTTTGGAGCCTCCCAGTTGCTGGGAGAGCTCCGCCAGATCTCCTAGAGAGAGGTCTGGAGCAGAGGGCTTCGTTTTGGTCCCTCCCACAGCTGGCAAATGCAGGGGGGTGTCCAATATTTGCCCCGAAACAGGAGCGGTCTGTGGGAGGAGTATGGGCATCATGTTCCAGGTAGCCACCACCACCCATTTTTAATTGTGTGTTTGGATTGAATTTCCTAAGCGGTAACGCAGAAGATGTTCAAGAGGCGAAATTGTGAGTACATCTACTTCTAATTTTGAAAGAGAGAGGATTGGTGCAGATATTTCCCTGAAATTAACAGCCCGACAAGAAGAGGGTTAGTGGCCAGAAGAGGATCAGAAGTGGATGGAATATTTTTCTGCTGGTGCTTGCAACCATGGAGAACTTTATTTATTTATTTATTTTGCTTTCTTTTCCTTTGGCAAGGATTTATTTGAGTGAAAGGGACAGGAAAAACGTTAAGCATTTTGAATAAGTATAAGAGTCTGTGTGAATTAAACTGAACTGTGTATTTAAAATGGCTCTGACAAGGCAAGAGGAGGAGGAATTGGATGAGAATACATTAGTGGGAGACTTGACTGTGGAACAGTTCCTGAAGATTTTAAGGGAACAGTTACAAAAGGGTATCGGAAAAGCCTGTGCAGACTTCTTAGAAACAATGCATAACTCACAACAAGAAATAAAGAAAGAGAACCAAATAGAGGAATGCACTGAGTCCCAATCTATGTCAATTAAAGACGAGGTTTGTGTAATATCAACAGAAAGGGCATGTAGGCTACAATCTCAACCCAAGGAAGAGGTAAATGCAGGACAGTACATTCAAAAAGATGTAGAGACTATAGGATGTTTCCCAACGAAAGAAGGCCTTGAAGTACAAGTTATATCAACTAAAGTAAGGAGAAAAAAAATCAACAAAGCCCTTCTACTTAAAAACTGAGACGCCAAACAAAAATGTCCAAAGATTTCTTTTTATAGGTCAAGAAAAATCAGAAAAAAAGAGCAAAAAACGCCATAGAAGGAAATTAAAGATGAACAGTAAAAGCTGGAAGACAGGATGGCGGAAAGCCGAAAGAAAGAGGATAAGAAAAAAATTCCACATAATCAAAGAGAAAAGGCATGCAAACATGTTACTTCAAAAAAATAGACTATTGATTTATAGGAGACAGATTAAATTATACAATAGTGTAGAATGCTTGTTGTTGCTGAAATATGTCTAGTTGGGAAAATCTGACCTTAAGATGTTGATAAGTTATGGCTGGTGATAGTTGTAGGGTGTTTAGAATGAAATGGGTGTGGCTTTAGTTTTGGATTTTTTTAAGGTGGTGTTTGGTGATAATGTGGGTTAATAGATAGAATGAGTTAGTGATAGGTTATGTTTTGGCCCCCAGTGTTGCCAGCTTATTTATGTCATCCAGGGCTTTTTTGTAGAAAAAGCCCAACAGGAACTCATTAGCATAATAGGCAACACCCAACAGCAGAAACGTATTAATATATTAGGCCACACCCCTGACATGACAGCTCATTAACACCATAGGCCACACCCTTGTGCCTTCCCTTGGCTTGCCCAGGAAGAGGTGTGGCCTAATATGCTAATGAGCTGTGCTGTCATGGGTGTGGCCTAATATGCTAATGAGTTTCTGGCTGTAGTGGGCGTGGCCAACTCTGAAGCCAGCCGGAACTCCGTTCCTGTGCGTTCCTGCCCAAAAATAGCCCTGATGTCATCTTTGGAGACTGATATATGTTTAGCTAGAAAGGTTTGAGTCTCTAATGTAAAGGGATTGTTAAGGTTAATTAGGGTTAGGGCAGGTAGAATAATAATAATAATGTGAAAGGTTTGGTACTAATTGGTGAATGTGTGTGCTTAATCTATAATTTGAAGGAAGATAATACTAGTGAATGTACCAAATAGTTAAGAACTAAGCAAGGGTTTGAGTAGTTATGAGAAGTTGGCCTTGGGAGAGTGAAATAGTTTTAGGAGCTCTAAATTCTAAAGGATAATAATAGTAAAAAGGTCTGTTTAACTTCTGAAGCGTTAATTTGTTGAAAAGTGGAAAGCAAGTAGTTTGTTCTTCTCTCATTGTTTGTATTATGGAGATATGGTGCAGAACAACACTGACCCTGGATAAGTAAGTAAATAAATGTATGAAGTAAAAAAATAAAAAACAAAAACAGTGTAAAACAAAAAATGGTGTAGATTAAAATTACTGTTGTTTTGCTACTATAGGTTCTGTTGGTAGAAGAGTGTACTCAAAAGGGAATAGTAGATATTATGAAGTAAGATTCTTTGAATGAAGCTCTTATGATACAAAATTTGAATCCATGTATGTGTTGATGTCTAAATGTGTGTCTATGTGGTTGTTTTGTTATGTTAAAAACTCAATAAATATAATTTTTTAAAAAAGAAAAGAAATATTGCTCCGCACTTTTCTGGTTAATGAAGCAAAAATCCTTACACATTTTCTTTTGCCTGAATACACTAACCAAAGACTTTTGAAGCTATTATTATCATTATCTATTATTTGCTGAAACAAGATAATGGAAAATAGAAAAGAAGAAACTGTTTCACTTATCTGCAAAATTTGGTTCTCTTTGAGAGTAAGAGGGTAAGTAGCTTTGATTTCAGCCCCTCCTCTGAGACTGGAAACATAGTCGTCATATCCATACAGAGGAGAAAGAGGCTAACTAACATGTTCTGCCAATACCTTATCAATCTATAAACAAACATGCCAAAAAAACAAACAAGAAAAAACTCTCCCTTCCCTGACAAGGAATTTTAGGACATAAGCACAGGAGAAGAGAGAACAAGGAACACGGAAGATAGATCACATTTTTCACAAAGAAACATCTTCCTGAGGATATAAATAAATAACTGAAAGTCTTGAGATGGAACAGTTCTAGGGACAGGTGAGACTAGCTACTCTCATTTTGTTAAGGAGAGAAATTCACAGGTTAGTGCAGATTTCCCTCTCTTTCCTGCATGGAGGGAGGCAGTTAGCTTTGGGGTGGTGGAAAACACTACAACCTCAGTAAGCAGCCCCCGAATAGACCCTCAGTATCATGTAAGCTGCTGGAAGTTTGGTTAGAATTGCCAAGAATACCATTGAGACCACTTTAGAGTCTCATAGCAATCCTTTGCCACCAACTTATTTCATAATGGAATTGGTTGATCTGATCCTGGAGAAAAATTATTTTAAATTTCAGGATTGGGTTATTTCCCCCCCAAATTAAGGGTGTGGCAATGGGGAACTCCTTTGCCCCCAGTGTTGCCAGCTTATTTATGTCATCTTTGGAGACTGATATTATTTGCAATCCTGTGGTGAACCCCTTTCATGAGCATTTTTTTTCTACAAACGGTTTTTTGATTATGTGGTTATCATTTTAAAGGGACAGAACATGTACAGGAATTTGTGGCCTTCACTGTTCATATCCAACCCTCCTTGGTTCCTCTGGGAACCCACCTGATCTCTTCTTTCCCTCTCAATCACTTCTAACTCTCTCTCTCAAAAAAAGGAAGAGCTCCCCTTTTCAGATCCCCTCCAATTTGGGCTCAATGGGTCAATCTGGGTGCCAGGACCTGGAACTCAAGCCCGCCAGAACCAGGGAAGCCAATCAAGAAGTGTTAACACATCAAACAGATGGCATATTTCCCTTTAGATTGTAAATGACTCTCTCTGTCCTGTAAAGTGTATTTCCCCCATATTCCACCAGTATCCCCTGGACGTCACCATAACTGTCACAGTTACTGCCATCTGCCCTCATCCCACGACAAGGGCTAATAAGAATTAGTGATGGAACAGTAAACCAGACAAAAAAGTCTTCACCTGCACATGAAAGACAATAATGGAGGCAGACAAATCTTCCTGGGAAGGGAAGTGCCAAAGTTTTGGTACAATAACCAAGAAGGCCTGTTCTTGTATTGTCACTGTGTAGCCTTCAGATGGCTGGGGCATCCAAAGCAGAGGTTCTGAAGATGACCACAGTGGTCAAGTGGGTTCATACGAGACTAGATAGTAACATGCCTGCTAACTACAGCTAATACAATTTGGTACTTTTCAAATAAATAAATGGTGCTCAGATTTATTTGCAACACTCAAAAATCACATAATGTATCACTGTCAGAAGCAGTCCGTTTATAAAACTGGATTTGGCAGTTGCATAAAACCAACCACTGTAAAAAAAAAAACACACAACAAGAACCAGAAAACATTTTTAATTACCAAGAAAAATACTGAAGAGGTATAAGAATTTATTCAGATATGGAGAACACACAGCAGCCAATTTGTTGATATTTCTTTTCACTAAATTGTCTTTACCAGGCTTCTATATCATCAATAACATTACTGCGTCATAAAAATCAAATATACCCAGAAGAGAAAGAGTCGTTTTATACACAGATTAATAATATTATAGCTGGAAGGTGTCCGAAGCTTATTAGTGGGAAAGAAGGTAGTTTCTCCCAGAAAATCCCTAGAAGATTTCTGATAGTGAGGATTTTCACAGCAGCCTTGACTCCTATACATAAAGCTGCATTATCTTGTAAAAACAATAGATATTATCTAACTCAACAAAAATTTTATACCCTATTAATTAAAGTGGAAGAATTAGTTTGTTAATTAGCTAATGGAGTTTAAACTTTGGCTAGACTGTGTTTTTTATAACAAGTCAAATTAAATATAACAAGTCAAGAGACTATGAGCAGATATATGATGAAATGATAAAGTCTCACCTGTATTATGTGCAATGTCTTGTCGAGGAATATCAAGAGTCCAGGTAAACCGATCTTCATTCTTTTTTCAAAAGGAATAACAACAGTGAAGATTTTAATTATTAAACTGTTCAAAAGGTCACACATTTAAAATAAATAGAAACAAGCAACAGGGTCTAATGGTCCCAGGGTGCCAGCTTGTCCAGTTGTTTGGGATGCTTTTCAGTTTATTCAGGCTGAGCATGTGGACAGGATCCTTATTTGAAGCCTACCACCTGCTTGCATGATCCTTGCCCTTCCTGACTGTTTTAATATGCTAGGGAAGGCTGGCTGACTGGGTCCAAGAGATAGTTAGTGTCTTCTTGAGAGAGGATGTGGTCACCCCTGGGAGCTTTTGGGGGCAGAACGGAGCACATTGTCACTTCTGATTACTCTTCCCCCTCCCTCTTCTCATGTACTGGGAATAAATGGGCAGCTGGAGGTGGAGGTGGGAAATCCCCCTATGGTTGCCCCAGCCTAAAAACACTCTGTGATGTGTCTACTACTAAAGAAAGCTACCCTGGAGCCAAGAGATTTGAATAATTATTGACTAGGCTGAAATTTTCCACTCTTGCCCAATTCAATTGAATAGGTGGTTGGCTGGACAACTTCAGGGATTCCTGGATAAAGTGGACTGTTTGGATACTTTACAATCTGGTTTCAGGCCTGCTTATGGGATGGAAAGAGCATTGGTCACTCTGGTGAATGATCTGTGCTGGGAGATGGACAGAGAAGAGGGTCTGTGACTGCTGATTCTCCCAGACCTCTCAGCAGCTTTTGATACCATAGATCATGGTAAGAACATAAGAGAAGACAATGTTGGATCAGGCCAATGGCCCATTCCGTCCAACACTGTCACACAGTGGCCCAAAATACCAGGTGCCATCAGGAGGTCCAGCAGTGGGGCCAGGACACTAGAAGCCCTCCCACTGTTGCCCCCCCCCAAGCACCAAGAATACAGTGCATCACTTGCCCCAGAATGAGAGTTCCTATCTATACTGGACCTCTGCTCCATATGTTTATCTGATTCCCTCTTGAAGCCATCCATGCTGGTAGTTGCCACCACCTCCTGTGGCAGTGAATTCCATGTTTTAATCACACTTCTGAACTGCCTTTCAGCGTTGGGATTGGGACATTTTCCACAGTGTTAAGTTTCCCCCTGCCTGCTCTTCTATTCATCCATAACTTTCTCTCATTTCTGCAGATGATTTCTCCCTCCCGGGAGCAAAAATAAGAGGCTAAAGTTGGTTCCTTATTCGTACTTCCTTATTCATTCCTTATTCGTGAATAAGGAAGTGCGAATAAGGAACCAACTTCAGCCTCCTCCAAACCAGTATGTTACTTAAATCTCTTTAGAAAAACAGGCCTCCGGGAAACATCCAAACATTTTTGGGGGTGCAGCCTGGCCCCAGTGTCTGCCTGTGTGTTTGTCCTAGCGGCACTGCACTTTGGAGCAACTGGCATCAGAACTTTGCTTTGGACCAGCACACAGAATGTGTCCCCTCGAAGGGGAGGGTCTGCTGAAGACGGGGGTGTATGAAGTGTTGGGGTCCAAACCTTATTTTGCGTGCAGAGGGACTTCCTTATTCAAATCTCCTTTGAAATACAGGCCTCAGGGAAGCCCTGCGAATAGAAACTTGTGGCATCAGAACCGGTGTTTGGACCAGGCATCATTGCATGTCACCTTGCAGGACACAGTCTCCAGAGAGTGGGGATGTGTCCTTTGGGGTGGTCCAAATATTTTTTTGGGGTGCAGCCAGGCCCCAGTGTCTACGTCTGTTTGTTCTGGGGGCACCACACTTTGGAGCAACTGGCACCGGAACCACGCTTTGGACCAGCACACAGAATATGTCTCCTCGAAGGGGAGAGTCCTGTGAATGCGGGGGTATATGATATGTGGTGGTCCAGACCTTATTTTGGGGTTCAGAGCTTTCCAACTCTCCTTAGTGTTTCTGAATGACTACATGAATAAGTAACAAATAAGGAAGTGCAAATACGAAACCAACTTCAGCCTCCTAGCAAAAATGCAGTTTGCCCCCTTTTGCGGCACAGCATGGGAATTCCTGGAAACAGGGAAGTCTGGTGCTGCAGAACAACAGGGAACAAACTGTGTTTTTGCACCTGGAACTGCGAAAACTTCTGTGGGAAAGAGGGAAAGCAGCGGAGGAATATAAGTGCAGGGGCAGGGCAACTTGACACTGCGGAAAATGTCTGGGAGACCCTGTTCTTGGAGGTTCCAGAAGGTGGTGCTGGGGGACTGCTGCTCAGCTTCTTCTCCTTTGACATGTGGGGTCCTGCAAGACTCCACCCTGTCCTCTATGCTTTTCAACATCTACTTGAATCTGCTGGGTGAGGTCATTCAAAGATTGGGTTGTTACCATTATGTGGATTACACTCAGCTCTGTCTTCAGAGAGGTTGTAGAAATCTTAAACCAATTTCTGGAGGCAGTTTTAGGGTAGATGTAAGCTAATAAACTGAAACTTAATGCTGACAAGACAGAAATCTACTGGTTGGTGGAAAGGTCTAATGTGGGGTTTAAAGTGTCAACTGTTCTGGATGGGGTTGCACTCCCCTTGAAGGAACAGGTCCATAGGTTAGTTATGCTCCTGGTTGGGGGCCTACTGCTGGATAAACAAGTGGCAGTTGTGGCTAGGAGTGCCCTTTACCAGCTTTGACTGTTTGGCCAACTGCATCCTTTCCTGGGCAGAAAAATTCTGGCCACTGCAATGCATATCCTGGATACATCTAGATTAGATTATAGTAACATGCTCCACCTGGGGCTGTGCTTGAAAATTGTTTGCAAATTTAAATGGGTACAGAATGTTGTAGTCAATATGTTGACTGGAGCTGGTCAAAGAGACCATATCACCCAGTCTTGGCCCATTTACAGAGACTCCCAGTTTGTTTCCAGGACAAATTCAAGGTGGCAGAGTTTACCTTTACAGCTCTATATGCTTCTTAGCCATAAAATATTCCAGGTCATCTTATACCACAAACTGTCAGCCTAACTACAACAGAAGGTGCCACTTACCTAGTAATGGCAGGGGACCTTCTGGTGATATACCCCATCCCCCAGTCTTGCTCTTTGGAAAGGCGGGGGGGGCATGGGGAGAAACAGCATATGGATGTCACTTTCTAATTTCAAAAATCATTACAGTGTCATGACATCAGTTAGAAGCAAGAAGTAATGTCATGACACTCTAGGAATTTCAATTGGTTTGAACTTAGATATTTTCAAAATTTCTATCACGTCATGATGTCTCTTTATGTTTCAAAACAGAAAGTGACTTCCAAGAAATCTCCCCCCCCCTCCCGGGCTGGCATACCTACCTACAACATAGGAGAAAAATACCTTCATTTACATCACCCTGAACTCCTTGCCAAAATGGTGGAATAAAAATATAAGAGGAAAATATAGAATAGCTTTGTCCTAGAGCCAAACTACACAGGATGTTGAGTGTTCCCAGGTAAAGCTGCTGAGCAGGGTTCCCCCCCCCCGCCCCGAAATGCAGCCATGTGGGATCCTGGTTCATAGTGGAACTACACGTGAACTAAGAAAGGGGGGTTAACCCTTTTCCTCACATCATTTCCTTACTGGAAATGGCCCTGCCACAGATTGGCAAAGAGCAGTTCCACCAGACAATATCAGATCATGGCGACATTGTTAGGGGAGGGAGGGTTAAATGATAACTGTGTCAGGGTCCCCATGCAGCTGTTATTTGGGGGGGGGAGGTTTGGTACCTCCAATCAAAAAACTTCCAGCGCCATGTGCAATTTGGCCCTTATTTATGTAAGCGAAAATATAGTTGTGCCTAATTCTGTTTTACTCCTGGCCAATAGCTGTTGTGGAACTGGGGCCTCAACTGAGCCTCGGTCCCTTGCAAACCCATTTTGTATTAAATTCTATGGCTCAATCTTTGGTTCTATCCCATAAAGCTTTGTGGTTAGCTGCTCCTAAGCAAGCACTGCACGGTTTACATTTCCAGAGACCAGGATAATAGTCTAAACATCTAGATATGGGGTATGTGTCTCCACGGTTCCTTTTTGACACAGAGAGGTTACCCAGAGTAATCCCAAACCATCAATAATATACAGATTGTCACTTAAAGAGATACCAGGATAGTTGGGGCTTATTGCCCTCACTGAAATTGTTTTAACTACAGGCAAAGTTCATGCCTCACTGTGTGGAAGGGGCCAGGCTTTGTCAAGTACATCAGATGCTCAGCACGGACCTGACAGTTACATTAGTTGCTATGGATGAATTTATTGACTTTTGGTTTTGGCAACTTGCTGGCAGGTGCACTCCATTGAGCTTTGATGAGAGCAGCCCATAATTGCAGCAGACAGAAGGGGTCCTAGATGATTCTGGGGGCCCCCAGATCCTCCGGAGGGGGCTCATAGCGAGGGGTGCCTCTTCCGAGGCGACAGCTGAGGAATCAAGGCTCCCTTTGCCCTGACAGGTCCCACCGCTGCAAGACCAGTAATGGAGACAGAGGCGCACACCGGAGCGAGCGAGCAAGTGATCTAGTGCATAGACACTTTCCCTACCTTTCAGAAGCAAGCAGGGAATGAAGCGTGAGTCTATATCTTCCCAAATTAATGCAGCAGAGGGGGAGGAGTTAATCCCACCTGGAGGGAAAGCTACTGGGAAAGCAAGTACAAGGGGCAGAGAGTTACGGTTTTGAGTGCAAAGCATTAACCCAGCCAAGCAGAGCGCGGACTTACAGAGACTTAAAAGAACTTTTCTCTTTATGTAAACAATGTCACATCGGGCAGATAAAATGACGGCCAGGATGAGATCTCCTCCAAGAACTGCCAGCTCAGCGATTCTGGCCTCAAGACTGGAAATAACCACTGACTTCCCTAATATGTTAGCTACAGCACTACACCCTCTTCTGGACCAGATGACCAATCTTAATAATAACTTTGATGCTCTTCAAAAGCAATTGAAGGAAATCAGCAAAAAAACAGAACAAAGAGCCAAAACATTGAAAAAAGTTGAAGCTAAGTCAAATGCGATAAACCAAAGATTGGAAGCAGTGGAAAAAGGGAACCTCTGACAAAGAACAGCTGTTGCAACTACAAATGGGAAAATCATCATATGTCCTGAGATTTCAAGGTATTGCAGAGCAAAAAGGGGAAAACTTGAAAGAGATTTTAAGCAAAGCTTTGTCTCCAGTGGCAGATTTTAAAAGCAGAACTCTTACAAAACTATATGGGTATGATCTATTGGATCTATTCAGACTTTATTAAGAAAAATAATCTGCCCAGTGAAGTTTTTGTGAAGTTCTCCAAGAGGTCAACAAGGGATAAAATATTGAAAGCAACTAATGGGATAACCCTTAAAATCAAAGGAGAAGAAACAAGAGTTTTAAAGGATATTCCATTTGAGATAAGAAAGAGGAGAAAACAATATAAAAACCTGATATCCTTTCTACAGAAAAACTCCAAAGATGGATAATACCAGAAGGACTTATCTTCAAGTACAAAGAGAAAAAAGAAAAGATTGACTCTGTTGCAAAAGCAAAGACATTTTTGGAGCAGCACCAGCCAACACTGAAAGATAAAGGGAAAGCAGAGGATAATAATGCAACAGAAGAAAATAACGAACACAGGTCGGGAAGCAGTGACAATTCATCGGGAAGTTCCTCAGAGGAAGACTCCGAATCCAAGAAACAAGCGGCTGTTCCTAAACTCCTCAAAGTCAGGATGACTTTTGACAAAAGCAAACAGAGGGAAAAAATATGATAAATAGCTCAACGCTGAAGACCTGGGTTTTTCTTATATTAATTATATAATACTAGGACGCACATACGCAGGCTAAACCATGCTTGTACTAGTTTGATTCTGAAATTATAATGGTTAAATTTCATTCCTGAAATTTTAAGTGAGGGGAAGCATCAAAACAAGTTATGTATATCATGATATGATCTTTGTTTAGCTTTGTATTTTAGATTAGATTGCCCTTTACCCTTTTCCTTTGTAGTATGTAGTGAAAAGTAATAAAAAAATATATACACATACATACATGAATTTATTCTTGTTCATGGTTGCTCTGGCCAATCACCCTCCATTATGGGTCTTGACAGAGCAACCAAGTATATTCTTTATAGAACTACTGTGCGCAATATTTAAGTATTGAATTTTGAATTAATGCTGCATGCTGCATACCAGTTTGGTGTAGTGGTTAAGTGTGTGGACTCTAATCTGGGAGAACTGGGTTTGATTCCCCACTCCTCCACTTGCACCTGCTGGATAACCTTGGGCAAGCCATAGTTCTGGCACAGCTTTTCTTGAAAAGAGCAGTTTCTGTCAGAGTTCTCTCAGCACCACCTACCTCACAGGGTGTCTTCACTACCTTTGGGTAGTGAAGGTCAGGGTATAAATCTAATCTCTTCTTCTTCTTCTTAAAACGTTTAGAAGGCTCTACATTTTGGTTGTGAAGTTCAATAAATAAAAGGTTCCCTGAAACAACTGTCTCTCTCTTTCGTGCAATTGGGGTTCATCCCAGAGTCTGTAACCTTATAGGTGGACCATTTTTGGCCACTTGTTGACCACAACCCTTGCTCACTGATAGCTGTAATACAATTTTCTACCCACCTACAACAGCACCTACAGCAGCACAGAACAGATACCAAGTCTCCCTTGTGGTAAGCTGCCACTTTGGTGCAGACAACAAGGCACATAGGTCCTGCTTCTAAAACAGCATGCTTTGATATCCCTGGAACCTTACAATATCGAAATAAATGCAAAACACACCTATATCCTATTGGAAAAGCTCCAATAGATTCCTCTCCACATACAGTTTTACTTTCATATGCACTCCTCCATAAAAAAATGTTTTGTGGAATTAGCCCTAACTCTTGCTATTCTTAGCAAGATTCCACCCCCAATAGCTTCCTAATTCTCTTTAACCTAATGCTCTTTGCTTTATGATAGTATCTTGTTTTACCATAAACATTTTGAAGTAGAAAACTTTTGAGTAGCTACTGTTGAAGATCTCTATGCTGGGAGCAAGCCCAGCTGAAGTATATTGAACTAGATTCTTTCTTCTGTTTTTCTTGTCATCTGTCTCTTGTTTGTCAAACAAATGACAGGAGATGCGCTGTGGAAAGAGGAAGAAAATAACCATCATTAACATCTAGTATCATCAAAAGCCTAAAACAGGCTTGCCAGGTGCCCCCTGGCTACTGGCGGGGGACAGGGTCGGGTTGCTAGATCCAAGTGGCGAAACTCCTGGAGATTTGGGGATAGAGCCTGAAGAGCACCTCAGTGGAGTACAATAGCATAGAGTCCACCCTCCATAGCATCCATTTTTTCTGGGGAAACTGCTCTCTATCTCCTTGACATGAACTGTAATTCCAGGGGAAACCCAGGTCCCACCTGGAGGCTAGCCTCCCTAGCCTTAAATGATAATCTAATGAATTTGATGCCTCCAAATGTATATGTCACAATGCATTTGTTCGGCTTTTAGCAATCATATGATAGCTGTTTTAGCTGCCACAAACTAAGAGACCTACTATTCCCAAATTCACAACTGTTTTTCCTTTTCTGATGCTCCACAAATAGTGTGTGAACATCAAGAAAAATTCTTCCAATGTAGGGAAACATTCTTAAAAGCAGGGCACAAAGGAATTTGTTATAAAGGTGGGGGAGATCTCAGAAAACAAGAAAGCTGTTGAAATCTAGTTTCAGCAGTTTCCAGATATGTGTATTAGCTCTAAAATGTAACCTCAGTGAATGCCGCTCCTTTTAGTGCCAAACAAGATACATTGGTAAGCTGTTTATTTAAAGTCAGGTCTGCTGTTGTAAGTAAAGTGCATATAGGTGAAATACAAATTTTAGAGCTAAGAAGGCATGCAGATTAGGGGAACTGAGCCTTCCTTCCTTGTGCCCAATGCTCCCTCTAAGCTGTGGAGTCTTGTGAGCAAAAATTCTACTTTGTGAGCTACTGGCATTAAAGTTGTGAGTGAGTGATTTGGCTACTGCATAAATTAGTTTGCTCAGGAGCCATCCTTCCTGAGCTAAGACAAAAATGTGTGAGCCGGAGGCTAAAAAACTGTGAGCTAGCTCACAGTAACTCAGTTTAGAGGGAACACTGCTTGTGCCTACTGCTTTCCTTCCTGCAGCCTCTTCTCCAAGTACTGTTGTCTCAGCCTATGGGCTGAGAATGACCCCCCAGGCAACTGATTCCTCCTTTCCAGGGTATGGTGGAGCTGGGATGCAAAGAAGCATAGCTCTGGGAGCACTTTTCAGACCTGGAGCAATGACATCATCAATAGAAGCTCCTTGTAGACAGAGATTATTGATGTACTCCTCCAAGGCAGCGGATCCAATCCCTGCATCAGATCCATGGGGGAAGGGGCGGAAGAGTGAGACAACCTAGGCAACTATATTCATCTTCTGAGGCTTTGCTTTGGGTGCCGCGGCGTTCTGAGATTAGGCAGATGCCAACTCAGGGCAGGGGGTTCTCAGTTGTGGCACCAAAACTCTGGAATTTGCTCCCCAAACAAACTCACCTGTCCCTTTCAGTTGCTGTCTTCTGCCAGCAGATGAAGAATTTGTTCTGTTTCATCTGGCATACTCTATGTGATTCCCTCCTATGTTTTAATTGTTTTCACGTTTGGTATTTTGAGCTTGTTTTTAATTTTTTTAATGAGGTATCTGGAGAGCCAGTTTGGTGTAGTGGTTAAGTGTGCAGACTCTAATCTGGGAGCACCGAGTTTGATTCCCCAGTCCTCCACTTGCACCTGCTGATGTGACCTTGGGTCAGTCACAAGCTCTGGCACAGCTGTCCTTGAAAAAGAGCAGTTTGTGTTAGAGTTCTCTCAGCCCCACCTACCTCACAGGGTGTCTGTTGTGGGGAGGGGAAGGGAAAGGAGTTTGTAAGCCGCTCTGAGATGCCTTTGGGCAGTGAAGGGCGGGGTATAAATCCAACCTCTTCTGTTTTGTTTTGATTGTAATGGCTTTTAACCCATGTTTTATTACATATGTTTTTAATCTGTTAGCCGTCTTGGTGGCCCTTACAAGGGCAGAAAGGTAGGATATAAATATTGTAAATAAATAAGTAGAGCTTATCTTCCTATATCTTTCACATTCAGCCAATTCACAGCTCCCTCTATTTCTCTCATTGGCTTAGTTCAAACATAATGAACAACCATCGTTTATTTTTACTGCTTTGTGAAACAAGGATTCAGCCCATAGATGATTATTCCAATCCTGGTTTCTCTCTGGTTTTATTGCTTTTGCTCTTTCCTCACCCCCTCCCCTCACACAATGCTGAATGGTGCTGCCAGGTCTTTGAGGACCACATGATCTTTGCTTCCACCTATGCTCTAAGACAAGTGCCCATTTGCAAATGAAGCAAATGTTACAAGAAATATGTTATAAATCCCACTGATTTCTCATCTGAAGGATGTCCAGCCCAGCAGTGTTGCCGCTGAATCTCCTCACTGCCCAGGGAAGTAAGGGAAGGATAATGATATTAGCATGCCATAACTCACAGAGAAATTGGCTGAGCTCACTTCTGATACTGGAGCTGGGATAAGGAGAAAAATTGCTGGGAGGACAGAGTGCAAGAAGGTAAGGTGTGATAATGGGGAGATTTGGCACCTCCCGCTGACCTGCTCTTTTGCTTTGGGATATTGGACTCTCCTCCCACATTTATGGTTAGGGCATGTGTTAATGTACTTGGAACTAAGTGAAAGAGTTAGGAAAGCAAACAGAATAGTAATTGAGTGGCACAGAGGGAAGACACAGAATGAAGGAACAACCACCTGGAACTGACTCATAGATTGGGGGGGTTAAACCTGGTTTTATGTTGTCACACTTGGTTTAGCCCCTAGTAAAAATGTTTTCCTCATGCCTACTCACCTCAGTTTAACAGGCTCTTCTATTAAAAGAGTTAACATTTGTTCACGTTGAAGGTTGAATTTCTCATATTTTGTGCCTTTGTTGTGGTGTTGGTGCAGAAACCAGGTGACATTAACATCGTTTCTAAAGAGCAGGGCTTATTTCTAGAGCTTAGCAGCATTGTTCATCTGTTGGGGCTTCAGGATCAGGGAAGTGCCAAAAATGCTGCCATTCTTTCTCAGTATGAAGAACTCAAGCAGAATGTTTAAGTAACCAATTAAAATATTATTTACCCTGTCTTCTGGCCATGACTTTCTCAACCAGTTGACATTTCCAGGCACTCTTCAATAGCAACACCACATAGAACTCACTATAGTAGCCTACTTGAGAATTAGCTCTAAATTACAGGCAGCATGAATGATGCACCAATTTTGCCTCTCCCCTTTTATGTCAGGCATCCCATCTGCATTTTTTTTTCTTTTTTAAAAGTAGCTATGTTAAATAAATGTGCAAAACTTCTCTGGAGATTGGGAAGTAGGCATGAATTTATGACCTTTGTAGGAGTCCAGATGAAGAAGAAGAGTTGGATATATACCCTGCCCTTAACTCAGGAATCTCAGAGCAGCAGTTGCCAGGTCCTTCAAAGTCCCCAGTGGGGGACTTTGGGGGCATTACTGGAGGGAGCGGGGATATCCCCAATGTGATGATGCAGAAATGATCTCATCATGTTGGGGACGAGCATTTCCCACTTCTTGCCAAAAGCATTTAAAGGGTCCCTTTAAATGCTTTTGGCGAGAGGCAGCCCCCCCGCTTGACCTGCACTCCAATCCATGAATTTGCAGCTTAGAGAGCAGGTGCCCAGCCCCCACCTGTTCCCAACTGGGACCCTTGAAATGCTGTTCAGAATAGGTGGGGGCGGGCTTCCGGTCTGGGATTCATGGCGTCCTAAGGTGTTCTGGCTTGCTTGTTAGAGCTCCCAGAGCAAACGGAGGGTCTTGACGACAGGGTGGGCTTCAAATAGCCCACCGCAGATCCCCCCAGGGAGGGGGGTGACTGGCAGAGAGCCTGGCCCGAGAGAGGAGTTGAGATCGGCTGATAGCGGGGCTTTAAAGAGCGCCGCGACCAGCCTTGATCCCCTCCCCCAGAGAAGGCACTTCGGAAAATCTCTGCAAGACCCCACCGAGTTGGATTCTCAACATAAGAATGCATGACCCAGACCTCCAAGACATTCTACGGAAACTGATATCAAGGAAACACTGCTATAACAAGACACGGACTTTGAAGGTAACTTTTTAAAATTGCTCACCGGAGACGCGTTTCGGCCGAAAATAAACAACATCCGATGAAGCGCATGATCGTGCTGTATCTGTTGTACTAACATTGGAGCGGAAAAAGTGCAGTTAAACAGCTAAAAAAGGCCAAAAAGCCGAATTGTTGATCATTCCTGCGGTTAGATTATTGACTTTAAAATAGAAACTAACAGTAACTCCGCGAGAACTGCAGTGGAAAAGTACTGTAGCTGCTGCAGCAGAAATCGGCAAAACAGGAAGTGACTTCAGAACAGACAAGTAATCATCCTAGAGAAGACCAAGGAGGCCGGAAGAAGGGAAGAAATCAGGAACAAGGGGGACCATTAAGATTGCCGAACAGGAAGTGAGTACCCGGAAGAACCATTTACCATAGAGAAATTGCGCCCGCCATTTTGGGAAGGTCAGAAAAATTTTCTTTGATTTTAAACGAAAGACTTAATATAAAAAAGTGAAATTAGTGCAATTTAGGTGGGCACAAGAAGGACTTTGATTTAGAGTGAGTTGGAGGGAAAATTCTGAACAACGGCTTACGACCTGCGGCAACGACAGAGGGCAAATACCTGGTCCTCCCCGAAAATGGCTGGGAAAGAGGAAAAAAAGCTACAGGGCATGATGGAAGCTATGGAGAAACGAGTGATGGACGCGATTCTGAAGCTGGAAAAGACTGTAATAACAGAAGTAACAGAGTTGAAAAAAGAAATGTCTAGAATTACAAAAGAGATACAGACGCTGACCAAAAGAGCAGATGAGATGGATGTAAGGGTGAAGGGAGTAGCATCTAATATAGCTGAGGTCACTTTAGAAACAGATAAAGTGAATGTGATGGTCCAATATAATGCAATGATTAACCACATGAGATTCAGGGGGATCCCTGAAGACAAGAATGAGGACATCCATTCAGTCATGGTAGATGCTGTTGCAGACTTTTTGAAAATGGAAGAGGAGAGAGTGGCGGCACAGATTGATGTGGTATACAGAGTCAATTCTGCGATTGCGCAAAGGAAAAAATTACCTAGAGATGTAATTGTCCAGTTTATATCTAAGAAGCTGAAGGAGGATTTGTTCAAGCAACAATTTCAGGATGACTTCATAATTGACAACAAGAAAATCATGGTCCTAAAGGAACTACCCAGAGCGATGCTTCAGGACAGACGACTTTTTAAAGACCTGATTGACAAGCTGAAAACAGAGGGCATAAGATATAGATGGGAAATTCCTAAAGGTGTCAGTTTTTCGTTCAAGCAGAAGAGAGTCACCATCAAGTCAGTTGACCAAATGACCAGATTCATCAATGATAATTTTAAAGACTCTGATAAATAATTACAGAATCAACATGGAGAGTCAAATAATTTCATGGAATGTTAATGGACTGAATTCACCCCAAAAAAGGAAAAATATCAGACTCTGGTTGGAAAAACAGAAATGTGATATTGTTTGTTTGCAAGAAACACATATTAAAAAATCAGATGCCAAATTTTTGATTCAAAAAAGATTAGGAGAGGAATTTTATTCACTCTCCTCTCAAAAGAAAAAAAGGAGTTGTTACATATATTAAAAAAGAGCTGGAACCAAAAGAAATTTTTAAAGACGATGAAGGGAAATTTTTGGCGGTAGAAGTTGTGCTGCAGAACAAAAAGACATTAATTGTTAATCTCTATGCTCCCAATGGGGCAAAAGAAAACTTTTTCAGGATCTGTGGGAACAACTACGACAGTTGACCTATGAGCAAACGATTTTAATGGGCGATTTTAATGGTACTGTTGACAATGTTGTTGATAGAAAATCAAAAAAAGGAATTGAGGCCATGGGCAAACTTCCTAAAGTCTTTTTCCAATTGACTAAACATGAACACTTGGCAGACGTTTGGAGAATCAAACATCCCAGAGATAGAGAGTACTCTTTTTATTCATCAAGACACGAATCTTTTTCCAGGATAGATATGATGTGGATGACAGAGAATTTAATCTTGCAAACACGCAAAATTGAGATATTGCCTAGGATTCTTTCTGACCACAGTCCGATAAAATGGTCAACGTATGTTAAGAGGAAAAAATTTCGATGGCGACTTAACGAAGATTTGCTGAACAAGCAAAATATCGTGGATAAAATAAGGTCAGAAACCCAAACATACTTTCAATTGAACTTAAATAAAAGTGTACAGACGCAAACGGTATGGGAAGCCTACAAGGCTGTGATGAGAGGACATCTGATTGCAATTAATAATAATGAAAAGAAACAACAAATGAAGATAGACAAAGAAATTACGGAAAATATTCGGAAAAAAGAAACAGAACTTAAGAAAAGGCCTGGTAAAAAGAAGATTTTGAGAGAATTGAGGATTCTAAGGGAGCAATATGAGGCAAGGTTGAACAAAGAAGTATTTTGGAACTTGAAAAAATTGCAACAGAAATCCTTTGAAGGTGCAAATAAACCTGGCAAATATTTAGCATGGCAATTAAAGAACAGAAGAGAGAATAAAACAATCACCTGTTTGAAAGATGGAAATAAAGAGATTTTAGACCCAGGAGGAATTAAAAGGGAATTTTTTAAATATTACGCGACTCTCTTTCAATCGAAGCAAGCGGATCCTCAAAAAATGTTGGATTACTTATCCAAAGCTAACTTGATACAACCAAACCCCGAAATGAAAACATTTTTAAATGCTGCAATAACTAAAGACGAAATCAGTAAAGCAATAGCTGAGGCAAAAATCTCTAAAGTCCCAGGCCCGGATGGCTTTTCAGCTAAATTTTATAAAAAATTTCATGAAGATTTGGTCCCAGTGTTGGAGATTCTTCTAAATGAAATTAGAAAGACAGGAAAGATCCCAGACTCCTGGAATGAAGCTGCAATCACCTTAATCCCTAAAGAAATGCAAGATTTAACAAATGTTAAAAACTACCGGCCCATTTCATTATTGAACAACGATTATAAAATATTTGCAAAAATATTGGCAGAGCGCCTTAAAAAGTTTTTGAAAGATACTATTGTTGAAGATCAAGCTGGTTTTTTACCAAATAGACAAATTAAAGACAATATGAGGGTTGTTTTGGACGCAATTGAGTATTATGATAAACACCCTGAAAAAGAAGTTGCTTTTTTATTTTTGGATGCAGAGAAGGCCTTTGATAATTTGAATTGGGAATTTATGTTTAAAGTGCTTGAGAAATCTTTGATGGGCGTAGAATTTACAAGAATGATTCAATCGATATATAAAGAACAAAAAGCTTCGGTGATTGTCAATGCAGAATCAACAGATATGTTCCGGGTAAGAAAAGGTACTAGACAAGGTTGTCCCCTGTCACCATTGTTATTTATCTGGATTTTGGAGATTTTGCTACAAGCGGTCAGAGATGATGATAATATAAAAGGTTTGAATATTGGAGGTTTTTCATTTAAATTAAGAGCATTTGCGGATGATATTATGTTTATTGTTGAAGATCCTGTTAATAATATGCCTAAGGTATTTGAAAAAGTAAGAGAGTTTGGTGATCTTGCAGGGTTTTATGTCAACAAAAATAAATCTAAGATACTGTGTAAAAATATGATTGGTACAAAGCAACAAATGTTACAAAATGTGACAGAATGTGAAGTGGTTAAAAGGGTTAAGTACTTGGGAGTTGAAATTACAATGAAAAATATAGATTTGTTTAAGAATAATTATGAAAAACTGTGGGGTTCGATAAAGAGTGATTTAGAAAAATGGGAAAAACTAAGGTTATCTCTTCTTGGAAAAATTGCCGTTATTAAAATGAATGTACTGCCCAGGTTAATGTTTCTGTTTCAGACAATACCAATTGTGAAAGATGGAAAAGTGTTGGTAAAATGGCAAAGAGAAATCTTTAAGTTTATCTGGGCAGGGAAGAAGCCAAGAATTAAAATGAAGATAATGTATGATATTAAAGACAGAGGTGGCTTCCAAGTCCCGAATTTGCGTTTGTATCATGAAGCAGTATGTATGTCTTGGTTATCTGAATGGGTAAATTTGGAAAATAGAAAACTTTTAGCTCTTGAGGGGCACGATTGCAGATTTGGCTGGCATGCCTATCTTTGGTATGGGAAAAACAAAGCTGACTCTATGTTTAAGCATCATTATGTAAGGAGGACACTGTTTGATGCATGGATCAGGTATAAGGATACAATTTCGGATGAAAGGCCTCTGTGGATTGTTCCAGCTGCAGTTATACATTTGTTTTCAGAATATAAAGGTAATGACTGGTTGAAGTATCAGGAATTGTTGCAAAAAGAAGGGAAAAAATATGTTTTAAAACCAAATAACGAATTAGAATTTGAGTATGGTTGGCTACAATATTGTCAAATAAGGGACATCTATAAAAAAGACTGTAAAGAGTTTGGTTTTAGAGCTATGAATGATGATATTGAAAATATATGGTTGAAAAAAGAACGGAAAATGATATCAAAAATGTATAAAACTTTGTTGACTGTATATACTTTGGATGAAACTGTTAAAGAACAAATGATAAAGTGGGCCATAAATATGAACAAAGAAATTTCTATGGAATCATGGGAATTTTTGTGGAAAAGATCTTTTAAAATGTCTACCTGTATCAATGTAAAAGAAAATTGACACCAAAAAAGATTGCCAATATTAGTATGGATAAGAACTTGAGTAATAAATGCTGGAAATGTAAAAAAGTAGAGGGTTCTTTTTACCATATGTGGTGGTCATGTGATAAAGTGAAAGCATACTGGTCTAATATACATTGTGTGATGCAGAAAATACTGAAAATCCCAATTGAGAGAAAGCCAGAACTTCTTCTCCTCGGTTTGACAATGGAAAAAATTCCACAAGAAAAAAGGACATTGTTATGGTACATGATTACGTCGGCGAGAATGGCCTTTGCTCAGCATTGGAAAATGGAGAAGGTGCCAGATGTACATGACTGGTTGAGAAAACTGTTATTTTTAGCGGAAATGGACAAAATGACAAAGAAATTAAATGGACAAATGGCAGAACAATACCTAAAAGACTGGGAAGGATTGAAATTGTATCTAGAAACTGAATATAGAATGAAGGGGAAAATATATAACTTGGATACGTATGGATATTGAACGAGAAATGAAATGAATTTTGAACTGTATGTACTGTTATATACAATATGCTGAAATTGTAGAGGTTATATATAATTCAAATGTGTTACCTGGTTTGTCGATGTCTAAGCTTGATTGCCTTATAATTTTTCTGTTTGTTATTAGCAGTGTTGGAAGCCTATTAGGGGGGGTGGGGGGATTGGGACGGGGATCTTCTTTTCTGAAATTGTATTGGTAACGTGATTGGAAATGTTGAATGTATCCCAATAAAAATTTTGTTTCAAAAAAAAAAAAAAAAAAGAATAGGTGGGGGGCAGCTATGCATGCCTGCACTCCAAGCTGTGAATTCACAGCCTGGAGTGCAGATGCATGGGCCCCGCCTCTTTCCAACAGCATTTAAAGGGTAATTTTAAATGCTGTTGGGAAGAGGTGGGGGAAGGCCATGCATGCCTACACTCCAAGCTGTGAATTTGCAACTTAGAGTGCAGGTACACATGGCCATCCATCTTCCTCTCTCCTGCCTGCAAGATTTAAAGGACCAGCTAGAGAGCCCTTTAAATTTTGCAGTAGTGGTGGCTGGGTGGTCACTTTTCCGGGCAGTGCTTCCTCCACCGGCCAGCTGGCTGGTGGCAGGAAGGAGCCCCTCAAATCAGGAAAAACCACGCCGGGGTCTGGCAACCCTACTTACAATCCCCCCTCCCTTCCTCTCCCCACAACAGACACCCTGTGCGGTAGGTGGGGCTGAGAGAGCTCTGAGAGTACTGCTCTTGAGAGAACAGCTCTGAGAGAATTGTGACTGACCCAGGGTCACCCAGTTGGCTGCATGTGGAGGAGATGGGAATCAAACCCGGTTCTCCATATTAGAGTCCACCACTCTTAACCACTACATGAAACTGCATCCTCATTCATGTGTGTTTTAGGTGCCATCTAGTTAATTCTGACTTATGGTGACCCTATGAATTAAAAGTTGAAGGCAGCAGGAAAACAGAAAGACCCAACGTGAGATGGATTGACTTAATAAAGGAAGCCATGGCCCTCCATTTGCAACCATTCCTAAAATGCATAATACACCGCAAAATATCTCAAAATGGTTTTAAATAAACTTTATAAGTGATTGTTCAGCTGAAGCTAAATATGTTTGTCAATTTGATGTCAATGGAAGAGATTTAATTATGTTCTTAATTATACCACTGACCTCAATTAAATGAAACTTCAGAGTGCTTAACTTTAGCCAGATTGTGCCTCAAGTAGTTTATAAACTGCTTCCCTTTTTGAAATAAAATAGGATCTGTAAAAATGCTCATTCATGATAAATTAGTATAATAGGCACAATATTTCCATATGCATATGAAGAACACATTTAAAAAGATTACAGTACGCACATTAAAATACACTGTGCATTTTTTTCTATGCATGGGTCATAAACTGTAAAAAAGATGTGTACAATTGGAAACTTACCAACTGTTTGGCACCAAGGAATAATTTAATTACTGGAAGTACAACAGGACTATCTGTGAATTCGGTAGAGTAGCAGGCAAACGTTTTATTGGTCTCCGCTGAGGGAGAAAACAAAGTAATCTCATTTACTTTAATACTGTGTTAAAAATACCTCCCTTCTCTATGGGAAAAGCAGTGAGTGCTTCTACTGGAGGGCCCAGGGGTCCCTTTATGGTATGATTTGCGGGCCAAGCAGGGGCTTTGCTGGGCCCTGGGCTTCTCCCAGGGTTTGAGCATGCTTTGTTAGGAATGAAGAAGAAAATTAAAATAAGCTCATTTCTACCAGACACCACACAACACATATTAGAGTGGTTAGAGTGATCTACTGGGTTCAGTTCCCCAGGTAGTTGCAATGCTCACTAAGTGATCTTGGAGCTTGGGCCAGCCACACACCATTATCCTTAATTATCTCCAACAGTGAGTCTAAAACAGAGGGAGATGACTGAAACCACACACACCACCCTGATCTCCATTGGGGCAACAACAGAATAAAAACAATATATTAGATAAATTACTAGACAGAGAGAGATGTGAAGGATTTCATACAACTGACATGAGCAAACAACTTCTTGAAAAGCTCTAGCTGTATAATAGATGCACTTTTCTTCCCCATGGTCAGTGTGGCCATATCCTTCCTTTTTTATCAATAGGTTGCTGTATCCAATCCTTCATTCCCAGTATCATACCCATGGTGTTATAAAGGTGGTACTACTGCACAAGGCTTACACTGCAATAGCAATTCTTTAAGTAATCTTTTGAGAGACTTGTTTGCTAAAAGTGAGCTACTATGTAGCAAGTTTTCATTCCTGTTTTTGCTTAAAAATAAAACCAAACCAGTTGTCAAATGTAAATCTGACCAGGGCCACCAAGAAGGGGAAACTGGGAGTACAAAATTCCTGGGGCCCTAGTCAGCTTGAGGGTCTAGTGAAGCTTATGTTTTCATATGTTTTCTTGTGATATTTGTTTTGGATCAGGGTAATGAGGGGCCCAGACGGAATTTCTGTCTAGAGGCCCATGGCAGCTCTCAGCAGCCCTTAATCAGACAGTTTAGAATTCATACCTTAGAAAGCAGTTTACTGGAAGATGTTTGTTGACTAATTAGTTGATATTTGTCTTGTTTTGTGATGCCCTTAATATGTACACTTTTATTTATTTCATGATTTTTAAAAACTTATAGTTTAATATTTTTAAAGGGTAAATACATAATTATCATTTTTTTTAATACAGTTGGGTTCTAGTCCTGCTTTTGAATGTGGAGTAAAAGTAGTCTTTTGAAATGCAGAGCTTAAGTATTGTTAAGCCTTGGATAGCTTTCTCCACTTTATGTTTTAGTGCTCCTGAGCTATAGCCTTTTGCTAGAAATGTGTTGGGCAGTGTTGCCAACCTCCAGGTGGGTCCTAAAGATCTCCTGGAATTACAACTGCTCTCCAAATCACATATATCAATTCCCCTGGAGAAAATGGAAGCTTTGGAGAGCAGACTGCATGGCATCATATCCCCTGCTGAGTCTCCCTCCCCTTCCCCAACTCCTGCCTTCCCAAGCACCAACCTTAAACCAACCCAGAGCTGATAACCCTAGTTACATTATAATAAATTGGTTTTAAAGTAATTCTTTGAGTTTTTTGCCTTTTCTCTTTTTTTCTGTGGCTGACAGTGTCATCCCATCCCCTTCTTTATTGTATTATATTGATATATCAATTGACAAAATAAAATATTTGTATCACGAAGTCTTGTACAAATACAAAATGCCTTACTACCCAATCCTGAAAACAATATTCATCAACTAAGCAGGATATTAGGAAGCAGATATAACTGCCAACTCACCTTGTAAATTGTAGTTAATTCCCAATGAAAGTTTGGGCATTGTCCAAAGTATTCCATGCATCATATAAAACCACAGCGATACCATCTGTACAGAAAAAAATAATAACACAAATTGTACATTAAAAATGATGTATCTAAAGCTAATTTCCAACATTCCATCACTCCCAATAGTTGGCTGCACTTTACAGAACTCAGGATGCAGCTACTCCGGTAAGAACAGCAGGCTTGGTTCACAGTTGTTCTGCTCCAATTCCAAAGAAGCTGCAGTCCACAATAGTGTTTAGACAGGATAAAACCTTCTTGCCATCCCAGATACTGGGGGTAGGGAACACATTTAGCTCCCACCCCAGTTATATCCCTAAAGTTGTGCCTTTATTGTCTCCATCAAAACTAAATATTTGTACTTCATTCCAGTGGGGGGAAGTCAGGGTCTGCATTTGGCCATGATATTGCAGCAGGATTAAAACTTGCTCACCACTCCAGGCACAGTGACCTAGTAATCACAAATTAAATTGTTCTCTGGGGAGAGAGAAAGTAAAACCCTTACTTCCTCTCTTGAAGTCCAGGATTGTGGTCCAGCATCCTGTCCCACACAGGAACTGGATGGCCAGCAACAGGGCATGGAAAGACATTGTGTTTCTAAAACTGCTGCTGCCTCTAGATTACCTAAAACTAGGAGCTGGTTTGTGTAAGAGAAGGAAGGCTGACATATTTTTTTTGAGAAAAAAAGAGTGGAGAACCAAGGCTGAAGTCTTCCATCCCTCTGCCCTGTATTTCTAGAACACAAACCATTGTAGAATTGTATTTGTATTTTGTTTAAACAGCTATGCTGTGCTTCAGTTCTATCTTTCAGTTTTCTGGTTGGTTTCAGAATTCTACAATTCTAATGCACTGTTTATTGAATATCCCATTTTGTTGGTTGTGTAATCTGCCTTGAGTCTCTGTGAGACTTTTGTATGCCCATGGCCTTTTTTGTAGAAAAAGCCCAGCAGGAACTCATTAGCATAATAGGCCATACCCCCATGTTACCAGAAGTGTGGTCATCCAGCCACACACACCTTTTGCTTCTTATTCTGTTTACCTTGTTTGTTGTCAAAACCCAGAGCTTTTTTTGTAGCAGGAACTCCTTTGCATGTTAGGCCACACAGCCCTAATGTAGCCAATCCTAATGAGTTTCTGCTGTTGGGTGTGGCCTATTATGCTAATGAGTTTCTGCTGGGCCAACTCAGGAGCCAGCCGGAACTCCGTTCCTGTGTGTTCCTGCCCCAAAATAGCCCTGTGTATGCCTATTTTACTACTGATTTTCTTTAATAACTTTTCTTGTTAAACACTTCAGTCAAATATGTTCTTGACCACTGTTGTGATGATATATCACACAAATGATTTACCTCTCTATGGCTATCAGTTTCAATATCAACAGCAGCAATCAATACAGGTGGTTATATAACATGCTGCCTTTTTTCCCTCTCACCTCTCCCAATTCTATGAGGATAGCAGTGTCAGCAGTTTGGTCATGGGAAGGGAAAGGTAAAGAAATGGAGGAGATACACCATTTTACTTGTTTTGTGACTAAAGGGCCTTCATGAGGGGTGCCAAGTTCCATTACAGACCTTTACACCGATATTGACTCCAGGGCACTCTGACGTTCAGAAGAATACATTTGAAAATCCTTGATTACAGCAGGTATGCTGCTCCAATCCCTGAATTTGCTTAGTTCCTTAGGTCCCCTAGAGTAATCTGGGCCCCAGAAACTGAACACCTATTTTCATCCACAACACCTCCTGGCAGCCAGTCACAACTGCACTCAAGGAGAAATCACCAGAAAACATAATATTATTTATTGGAATCAGCAGAATGTCTCTTGGGAACAAGTCATTTTTCTTCACATCTATGTTCTACAGCCGCAGTAAATATCTATTTGTATAGAACATAGGACTAAAAATCCACACTATTTTTCATTTGAGAGTGTGGCTTTAAGATAGAAACTCTGTTTTTACCACAGAATAAGAGCTGTCACATTTATCTCTATGTTATACCATGGAGACTTTTTTGTACAGTGCTCTGAATGAGCACAATATAGAAAATACTTTATAGGTTCACAATCCCTCGTCAAGTCTTTTGCTGCATGCCCTTTTACCTTGTCTGCCACCGTATTTTCTCCCCTCAGCTTAATGCATGGCTGCTTAAAAACAGTTGAAAAAGAGAACTGCTTAACTGTCTTTGCTTCAACTCCTCTCACTGCCTGTTTGCTGGCTTCCACAAGATCTCATTAACAGTTCCTTGCCTGGTATTCCAAAGGATGGCGGTTGACAGGCACCACAAAGGATGACAGGCTAAGATCAGGCACCACAAACTGATCAAACTCTAGGAGTGGCTGTGGCCTTTCAGATGGGAAGGTCATGAGGCAGAGCCAGATTATATGGGAAATTCCTGTGCCAGTTTCCCCTACCTGCAATTCAGGGTGGGCAGGAAGAACTAACCCTGCTGTGAAAACTGCACAAGGGATCCACCCTCCCATGCAGTTATCATCAACGGAATTTGTATGTTATTGGAGTTATATGGGATTGCAATGACTAAAAGATGCCTCCATTCCACTCTTGTAACATATGAAGTGGGCTGTAAGCCTGAAATCAGGTTCCAAAGGGGAAGCCCGCTGCGAAAAAGGTAGTTTGCAAATAGATGCAAAGATTCTGAGATTAGATTTCTCAGTTAATATTCTAAACATAATCTTGCTATTAGCCTGACCTGGATATACTAGGCTAGCCCAAACTCTTAAGATCTCAGAAGCTGTTTAGTATTTGGATGGGACACCACCAACAAACTCCAGGGTCACTACACAGACTCAAGCACTGGTAAACCACCCCTGAATGTCTCCTGTCTTGAAAAACCCATGGGGTTACCATAAATCAGATGTGACTTTATGGTAAAAAAAGATTTTACTGTCAGTACAAATGAATGATTTTGATTATCAACTTTTATGTTAAAATGAACCCTTATTGATTTAACCTGTTTACAGGAATTTCAATTCACATACTTCATACTGTTGCTATGTTGCTGTAACAAAGCTCACATGCCATATTTTCTATGGCAATAGTATCCTCATCTTTTATAGGAATGCTTAGCCTTTAGGGTTGCCAACTCTGGGTTGGGAAATTCCTGGAGATTTGGGGGGTGGAACCTGGGGAGGGCAGAGTTTGGGGACGAGAGGGACCTCAGTGGGGTATAATTCCATAGGGTTCACTCTCCAAACAACCATTTTTTTCAGGATTATTAATCTCTGTAATTTGGAGACCAGTTGTAATTCCAGAAGATCTCCAGCCACCACCTGGAGGCTGGCAGCCCTAGATGTAAACAACTATAATTGCTTCACATTGCTTTGAAATTGGGTGTAAAATTAGAGAGAAGTAACATGCTGTTTTCTGGTGTTATTTTGTATACTAGACATCCTAGGCCTTTTCTTTGAAGAATGAACATTATTGAAAAATATTTGTGATATATTTGTTTTGTTTTGTTTTGTTTTGTTTTGTTTTACCTGTTGTAATTTGTATCTGTCTATGTCTAACTCCTGTATGTGTCTAGGGGTTAAGCAGGGGTCAAACCCTTTTCCTGTCAAAAGGCAAAGATGTACTGTTGACTGTTTAAATTATTCCTGTCTGTAGGCTTGTTGAGGCCTTGAGGGCCACAAGTCATGGGAAGGGGCTTTTAAAATTTTATGTATGTATTTATTTTGAGGCAGGGTTCACTTGAGAGGTTTCTAACCTTTGCAAAGGTCCTTCACTCCACACCCACACAGTGCGTCACATGAATTTTTACCTCAGAACAGCTATCTCAGTAAGTAGAGGCCATAAAGAAATCAGTGGAGGGTAAGTTGTTGGCTTCCACCCCTAATTTAAATTGCATTTTTTAAAATAAAATAATTTTGAGGGGAAAAATCTATCTAAAGATAGTTTTCTATTTAAGATACATTAAAGTCCAAAGGTTATTCATCATGAAATAAGGATTAGTTTTTAATTATGTAGCATGAGGCTGTATATTCATGCAATATTTAAATGTTTTGGTAAATTAATTCCATTAATCCATTCACAATGTCATGCTCTTCCAGAGGTTTCTGTAAGATTTTTAGGCAATTTTTCTATCTAGAATATATTACCACAGATGCTTGGTTTTGCAGTTCTCAAAACATTGAATTTGTATCTGCAGAGACACCATGCCTCTTCTTCACAGCAAAAATGTTATAAAATAAACATACAAAGTTAAGATACCTCAGTCCTATTGGTCCTCTGCAAATCTATGCAAACAGAATCAACCCCTTATCTCTTAAATGCTAAGTTTCAAGATGTTCAGTGCATATAAGATTGTTTGGGGTGGAATAGGACTCTGGATAAGGAAGAGATGTTAAGAGCTAAGCTGAGGAGGGAGGGGGCAAGCAGTACAAATGAAAGTGAAACTTTTTGAGCAGAATACTCCAGAAATCTTGAGATTTTTGTGAGTGTATCCTCATGGATGTTTAAGCAAATATAAGAATAATATGCTATATAATGTTATTGTTTTAGTTAAATAAAACAATTTAAATGGTTATTATTTGTTATTACTTTTCTCCTTCCAGTAAAGTACAGCAGAAAAGTTGTCCAAATATGAATGATTAACCTATTAAACCAGAGACAGTTCACTTTGCAATGATTTCATAATGATCTGTTTTAAGCGGTAAATAACCAGTCATTAATTTTCTGCTGTAACTAAAACTAAAAGTTATTATACTAAAATGAAACCTTCATCTGGGTTGTAAATATTAAGGCTAGCAAGAATGAACCTTTATTTAGGAAACCATGATTTAAATCAAGTCTTACTGACTAGTGATTTAAATCAATTGGATTTAAATCAAATCCAACCTGCTGCTGATCCAGCCAGCCTGACAAGCTCGCAATCCAGCAGAGTTTTGAGTTACAAAAAAACCCTGATATTGCCAAGTCCACAAGTCCACAGCCCTAGAGGGCTTCCAGCCAGGAAAAGATGGAGCAAATGGAGCTGGGCCTGTGTTCTACCCTACAGCAAGGGAAAGAAGCCAAGTACCAAGGGCAAGGGGAAAAGAGATAATTACGCTTTATTTATAGACTTAATGGATACTCTATTTTTCTCTTTTCCTAGGGTTGCCAGCTCTAGGTTGGGAAATGCCTGGGCATTTGGAGGTGAAGCCTGGGGAGGGGGCTCAATGGGGCATAGGGTTGCCAGCCATCAGATAGTACAAAAGTAGATAGATCATGAGGCAGGTTGTCAAACAAATATACACACCGGGAAGAATGACAAAAATTACAAATTCTATGAACAATTGAATTTATGTAATAAAATTCGTATCTCAATTTCTATGTACCAACCAACAATTCAACTATCTTTTAGTGTTCCTTATAAACTGCTGATGCAGTCACATTCATTCATTCAACAGGTGAACTCCATATATTCCAGCCATCAAATGTCATTGCTATGATTTGACCTTGTTGAAAACTGGAAGCGACAAGAGGTTGTCAGCTGACTTATCTTCCATTCTGTGCTTCTACAAAGCTAACAAACACGATTCCAACAGGCCAGCTACAATGCTTGTTTCACCAGCCACCAACTTCTTTGTGGGAAATCGGGCTAATAATGAAACACTGAGAGCCAAAAACATCATCAAACATTGTTAAATAAATATGTTAATCAAAAGTACTAATCAAAACTACAGACTCAACTCTCTACTTATTTCATCAAGATACTCACAAATACAAGCTTCAAAGATTTATCCAATGAAAGGTGGGCGGTCAATCCTAGGTTTCCAAAACAGCAATAATTGCCAAAAGTTTTCTTGTCACTGCCACACCTCATTAATACAATTTATATCTGGAAGAGATGAGGCTGTCATCATGTTTAGGACTCCTCTTATAAACTTTTTCCTTTAATGATTTCAGTCTGGGATGTGTTAAATTTAGAATTGTATTTTCAATTATAAGTAATTTATGATCATACTGTAACAAGAATTTATTTTATTGCATATGTAAATGCAATTCATGGACTATATACTATTTCAAGAATTCATTTTATCTGAATATTTGTAAAAACCAGTATAAATGCATTCCTTTTCTTGGAGGACGGCATATCTACATAATATGTACTAAATTGTTTCAGAATCATGATTGGGTGTCTCTCGCAGCTTTCAATGTGTAACATGTATTAACTCTCAAGGGAGATATATCATTGACAAGAAAAGTTTTGGCAATTATAGCCGTTTTGGAAACTTAGCTTATATTTGTGAGGAGGAGGAGGGGGAAGAAGAAGAGGAGGAGGAGATTAGATTTATACCCCACCCTTCATTACCCAAAGGAGTCTCAGAGTGGCTTACAATCTCCTTTCCTTTTGCCTCCCCACAACAGACACCCTGTGAGGTAGGTGGGGCTGAGGGAGCTCTTTCAGAACTGCTCTTGACAGAACAGGTCCGAGAAACTGACCCAAGGTCACACCAGCACGTGCACATGGAGGAGTGGGGACTCAAACCCAGTTCTCCCAGATAAGAGTCCACACTTCTAACCACTATTTGTTGTTCAGTCACACAGTCGAGTCCAACTCTTCACAACGTCATGGACCACATCATGCCAGGCCCTCCTGTCCTCCGCTGTCCTCTGGAGCCTGCTCAACCTTGAATCCCTTCACCTTGAATTTTCTGAGGCAGAGCTAGAACTTAGAGGGGATGCCAGGGACCTATGTTACAAGCCAATCAGAGATCCTCTGGGACCAGTATATGCAAGAAAAATCCATATCTGCACACAGAATCTCATTCCATCTCATAAATCCTGAAAACAAATCATTTTGGAAACAAAATGAATCCACTATATTATGGTAATGGGCTTTGTTGCCCTGCAAGGCGCATATAGCGCTCTTGTGGACGTTTTGTCCATAAGTGATAAAATCTGGACTTTGCAAGTAATGTGCAAAAGGGACTGAACTGTGTGGCGACCCAAAAGTGATGACAGTTACAGACACACACCCAGAAGAAGAAAGCCTTCCTTTTGAGATGATGTATTTTTGGTTCCTGAGGTTACCTACCCACTTGCTGTAAGATGGACCAGCTCCCTAGCCACATGAAGCACTGAAAGCCAGGCAGATGCCATGCCAAGGCAGAAGACCAAAGACAAAGAAGTCAAACTCCATGAGGAGTTTCTCTCTGCACATGCAGGCAACACTCCCCTCCCCCACCTAGCCTCACCTAGCTGAAGAGACAGCCATAAGCTAATCAATGAACCACTTGGAATAACAATGACTCTGACCACATGAGTCATCATCCCTCCAGGTGCCACTGTCCTGCCTAAAGTTACTATATCTCAATATTGCCCAATCCCCATGCCTCCTCCCCTTGAACCCAGCTCCTATCAGCATGCTTTTGGGGACGGACAAGCAAGAGGTGTGCCAGGGGATGTGGCCAGCCTAGACCACCCCGCCAAGCCCCCCTATAAAAGAGGGCAACCAGCCATATGCTTTCCTTGCTCTCTCTCCTGACCTATATACCCTATCTCCACGACTCTCGGTTAGCGCTGCCAAAGTCTCCACATGTCTCTGCTAGTTTCAGGACATGACCCTAATACCCCATAGTCTCCCTTATTTTTCCTAAGGATCACTTCATCCCACCGAGGACAGGTAAAATATTACCCCTCAACAATCATCCTGCTAATGTGAATGTGCTATCCTCTTCTCTCTAATTTTCCTAGATCTGTGTAATTGTGAGTGTGTTTGAATTGTTGTGTGCTTGTGATACAATTCCTAGTAAAAAAAATCATTTTATATTGAAGTCAATCTCTGAGTCTATTTTGGTTCATCTGGAAGAAGCGGACTCCTGTATACATAGGTGTTTGCTCCCTTATTTGCCTATTGCCTTGTGTAATATCATAATTCCCCAAACCAATCAATAACTCCTGGAAATTTGCCCAACAGCTTCAATAATGGACCAGATGATCTTAGTAAAGTGGGTCAGTCCCACTGCCCTTCCTCACGCTCAAGCTCCACTAGGAGGATGAGAAATATTTTTATCAAGTTCACAATCCTACATATACCTACTCATCACTCATCAGACTGAAAATTGATGCCAGGATTTTTTTTCACCTGTTAGTTTGTTCTGGTCCTTGCTGAGATTGTGTAAATGTCATTTTATCTGGAAGCAAAAATAATGGTTTCGATCTGACCTTTATCCATATGCTTTGTATGCATATAAATCCTTTTATGAAGCTATTCTAGATCTTCATTAATTTAGTAAAGAATTCCTTCTGACTAAACACTGAAGTATAAACACCACCAAAATTATTTGAGTCAACTCTACCTTTAATTTCTACAAAAAATATATATAAATGATTGCCAGCTTTTTTTATTTTCAGATAAATTTTATCTTTTCATTTAAAAAGACTTATTTGATACTTGTTGGGACCTGATATACAGAACTTTCCCCCATTTCTCCTCCCTCACCTCACTTTTTCCAATTCATTACATGTGCTTTCTCTGAGTCTTGCCTGGCAGGAAAAGGAGTGGGATAAAAATAAAATAAAATAAATATAATTTTTCTTCAGTAATAGAATCTTCTTCATTTTACAGCACTTAACTCCCTTAATATTTCTTATAGGTGATGTATTTACAACACCCATGACTGTTAATTTTTTTGTTAAATTAGACTATGAATCCTACTTTCTTGGGACCTTTTCTGTGACTATTAGTTCTTTCTTTAGCTATAGGTGATAATGTTCAGAGCCATGGAGAACTTTACCTTGCCATGTAATTTGATTCTTGATGGAGAGACCACCTCAGGATCTGAGAACCATTAGCCTAATCTTTAACTTGTACTCATATAATACTATAAACTCCAGCAAGTACACTGTAGCTCTAAATGTTTTATGCTGGCATTGTTTCATTGAAATCACTGAAATCGTGCCAAGCATAAATGACCACTGAAATGCTTAACACATTTTTATAGTGCTCACCTTTCAAAAAGCTCATGGAGGCAGATATAGCCCCCCAGTATATCCTCACAACAGCCTTATGAGGTAGATTAGTCTGAAAGAGTGATTAACCCAAGGTCACCTAGTGACTAAGGAAGGATTTGAACCTGGGCCTCCATGCTCCTGATATGACTCTGTAACTACTACACCACATTAGCACTCAGCTTAACCCCACCTATGATACAAAAAATGCAAAAAGTTTTATGGATGATCAACCAGATGACAGGGCATAAAATTCCATTAGATTCCATTAGGAAATCTGAAAGAGAAGGTAGCTTGAAACTGAATACTGGTGTCCTGGATGTAGTTTAAATGGTTCATGCCATGGAACAGAAAGCACAAAGTTTCATCTGTAAATGACCAGTATGAAACAAGTGGACAGGTCACACAGCTGACAGCATTTCAGAACATATTACGGTATATATGAGTCATGAACATTGCTGTTCTCTACTACAGACACTTTGGGGCAGCAAAGAACTGCATTTTGTTTTCTTCCCAAAAGTTTACACATTTTGAAAGAAGAAAACTTTTCAAATGGCCAGGCCAGCCCATATGAAAGGGGCTTCATTTTCTCTTATGTATTATTTACTTTGATAGTAGTAAACATTAATGTTAGAACTAAATTACATAATACAAATATTTGATTTTCCATAATTAGATGTTTGTTTTGGAAGGAACACCCCAAGGTGTCAACTCAACATTGGAAGAATGGAACAAATTTAACTTGACTTTGTTAGAAAAAATAAATCTCTTTAAATCAATCTTATTACCTAATTTCTTTTTTCAAAATTTACCTATTCAATTGTCATTAACTGATTTCAGGACTTGGCGTAAGAATTTATTACGCTTTTTATGGTCTGGCAAAAGGGCTAGAATCAAATATACCGTACTGACTAAGCCTTCTAAATTAGGAGGTCTAGGACTTCATGACCTAGAAAACTACCACATAGCATGTCAATTAAAAATGCCATGCCATTCTGCAACAAACCATGGCTCCAAGTAGAAAAATTAGAACTCCTTCCAGGTCCTCCCCACGAAGTTTTATGGAACTCTTCCACTACCAGACTTAACTCAAAAATATCTAATCCTTTCCTAAAACTTCCCTTACAGCTGTGGCACAAATATAGACAATTCTTGGCACCAGGGATCTATGTCACCTATCGCTGCCCTATTGGGACAGCCGTGGTTCCCTCCAGGTACTGATAAACACTTCCTTCAGAATATAAGAAAGAAAGGGATCTTTAGAATTTGTGATTTCCTCATATGTGGTAATATAGGAACACAACAGCAGCTAGAAACAAAATATGACGTACAACTGCCATGGATACAATATTTTGAAGTACATCATAAATTAAAGGAGCTCAGTAACTTGTCAGACCTAGATAGAACTAACGTATTTTGAATTATTTTTGAAAAAACAATCTAATGTTCTGAAAGGTTTGCTAGCAATCACATATAATTTGCTTAATACTAAACCCTGGCCTGAAGAATCTTCCATTCAAACTGCATGGCATAAGGATTGCAATATGGAGCTCACAGCCAATGGTTAGGAATATGGAATACCTACATGTATACTATCAAATCTACGAATCTTAAACTACAAAATTATAAATTGTATGCGCACTGGTATCTTATTCTGGAGATTTGATTTAAATGCAAATTTAAGTCCACTCCTCTCTGTTGGAAGGGATGTGGAAAGGCTGGATCATTTCTCCATTGCTGGTGGGCATGCCCTAAGCTTATAGTATTTTGGAAGGATGTATTAGAAGAAATAAGAAAAATAACAGGACATATACTACCTAACTCTCCAGAAGCAATACTACTTCATTACTGGCCAGGGACCTCTTTGACTAAACAGACCTCTGAATTAATATCACTGTTACTGATGGTAGCAAAATACCTAATTGCACAAAATTGGAAACTGAGTAAAATATCTACATTAAAACAATGGTTATCAAAAGAATGGGATATTGCAGTCTCAGACAAATTAGCAACGGAACTGTTATTAATGGACATCCCATCACAAGCAAACAATTTTATGGATAAATGGTTTGTCTTTTTTGAATATGTAACCTCAAATCCAATTCGTACATATTAACTGCCCCCAAAATGTATGGATTTTGCATTTTACTAGCTTATTGTTCCATTATAGTATAAAGCAATATATATGGTGAGCTTAGTTATTGTTTTGTATTGATTATATTGTTAGTAATTTATATGGGTTATATTGTTACTAATGATAGGAATCTTTTGTTCTGTTTCCTTGTTAATGTTTGAAGTTTATTGATATGCAGTTACTCATCATCAGCTTTACTTAGTTCTTTTACAGACAATGTTGTAAGAGCCAAAATTTCAAAAAATTGCTTATGATAATCTGTACAATTATTTGCTTAATCTGCTGTACTGAAAAATAAAAAAATGTTAATTACAAAAAAAACCCAACCCAAGGTGTCTAATAGAAGTGATACAAAATATTGCTATGGATGGTGGCTGGGCTTTCCTTGATTAGAGCTAGGGTTGCCAGCTCTGGGTTGGGATACACCTGGAGATTTAGGGGGTGGAGCCTGGGGATGGCAGGGTTTGAGGAAGAGTGAGACCTCAGCAGGGTATAATGCCATAGAGTTCACCTTCTAAATCAGCCATTTTCTCCAAGGGAACTGATTTTGGTCATCTGGAGAGTACTTGTAATAGCAGGAGATCTCCAGGTGCCACCTGGAAGTTGGCAACCCTAGGTTAGACTAATGGCCCTGAATGGTCACCTGAAGCTTTTTCCATTACCAAGAGATTGTTTCCTGATACATTGGTAATTTCTGCATTTGAATAATTGAAGACAGTGACATACACATCAGCCAAGAAGACAGGTGGGCCTTTAAATGAAAAATATCAGTTTTTGAAATTTGAGATAAGCAGAAAGACAAAGTGAAGAACCTGAGATATAGGATCTCTTGTCTGTGGTGACTAAGGGGCCGAGGGATGCAAGGGTTATGGGAGAAGGAAACACATTATAGGTGTCTATAAGCCAATGCTAGAAGTCTCTGAGCCAAGATGGGGGAGTTGCAATGCTTGGTGTTCAATGACAATTTAGATATAGCAGGTATCTCAGAAACATGGTGAAATGGGGGAAATCTATGAGATACAGTCATTCCTGGGTATAAGCTCTATTGGCAAGACAGGGAGGGAGGGATTGGGGGAAGTGTCATATTGTACATCAAAGAGGGATAGAATCAAATAATTTAGAAAACATCAGGGGAATGAACTCCCCAACAGAGGCAATATGGGTAGAAATACTAGGCCCTAAGGGTTAGTTAAAAGTGGGGATGTACTATCACCCACCTGATAAAATCCTTGAGGCTGATCTGGAGATGGAGAAGGAAATAAGGGAGGTGACTAAAGCAGATAATGTTATTGTACTGGGAGACTTCAACTACTCTTACATTGACTGGGTAAACATGTGCTTGAGTCATGCTGTAGAAATGAGACTCTAGACATCATAAATGACTGTGCACTGGAACAGTTGGTCACAGAGCCAACCAGAGGGGTATTGATCTTTGACTTGATTCTGAGCAGGTCTCAAGACCTCATGGGTGATGTAGAGGTTGTTACACCAATTGGGAACAGTGATAGGTATCACTAATTTCAGCTCCTGTGCTAGAAGACTGTAGCAAATGTTACACCAATTTTTAAAAGGGGATCCAGAGGGGAACCAGGAAATTACTGGCCAGTCAGCCTAACGTCAGTCCCAGGCAAATTAGTAGAAACTGTAATCAAGAACAGAATTTTTAGGCACATAGAGGGACAAAGCCTACTGAGGGAAAATTATCACAGCTTCTGCAAAGGTAAGTCCTGTCTCATAAACCTTTTGGAGTTCTTTGAGAAAGTTGACAAGCATGTAGACAATGGTGAATGGGTAGACATTATATACTTGGACTTTCAAAAGGCTTTTGACAAAGTACCTCACTAAAAACTCCTGAGTAAACTTAGCAGTCATGGGAGGGCAACCAAGATTATTAGGGGGTTGGAGCACCTTCCCAATGAGGAAAGGCTGAAGAGTCTGGGACTTTTCAGTTTATAAAAGAGAGGACTAAGGAGGGAACATACTACAGGTTTATAGCATTATGCATGGGATGGAGAGAGCTGACAAAGAGACCTTTTTCTCCCTCTCTCAAAATACTAGAACTCGAAGGCATCCAATGAAGTTTCAGGATGGAGAAAATATTACTTTACACAGAGGGTGATTAAAAGGTGGAATTTGCTGCCAGAGAAGGCAGTGATGGCCACAAGAATAAACAGCTTTAAAGGGGGATTAGATAGAATCATGGAGGATGTCTATCAATGGCTACTAGCCATGGTTGACTGAGGGGAACCTCCACATTTAGAGGCACTAAACCTATTAATTCCCGGAGCCAGGAAGCAACATCAGGGGGAAGGCCTCAGCCTCTGCGCCCTGTTGTTGGGCATGATCCTGGATGCCTCCTTAACTATGGAGGCCTAGGTCACGAATATTGCCAGACTGACATTTTCCCACCTATGCCAAGCATGGCAATTAGCCCTTTTCCTGTCACGCTCTGACCTAGCCACAGTAATCCATGTGACGGTCACCTCCAGATTAGATTACTGTGACTCGCTCTATGCTGGCCTTCCCTTGAGACTGACCTAGAACCTACAGCTGATCTAGAATGTGGCAGCGTGAGATCTGACAGGAATGCCACGGACGGCATATATACAATTGGTGCTGCGTCAGCTACACTGGCTTCCAGTGGAGTACTGATGCTGAACTACATGGACCACTGGTTTGATACAGCAGAGTTCTTCTTAAGTTCTTATGCTCTTTCCCTCTCAGGATCTTTTTTTTCAAATTATAATTTCTTATTTTCCACACAAACAAAGACAGCCACAAATATACATAAAATTTGGGTATTCTATTCTACACCACTATTTTATCTACTAAATTACCTCATACACTACCTAAATACATTTCAGTTTTTCACCTTATATTATCTTGTGATCTTTTGCACATATATAAGCAGGGGTCATTTGGAGCTGGAGCACACTGGAGCGCTGCTCTGGCAGTTCGCCCTAGCGGCCCCGCCTCCGCGCTCCTTTTTTCTAGAGTGCACTGGAACAGTGGCGCGATCTTTCCATTATATTCTATGGGGCCATAGAATATGGCACGACTCCACAGAGAAGGGGTTTGACCCTTCTCTATGGAGTCACACGATGTTTTCATTATATTCTACGGCTCCAGGTCTGTGGAGAGGGTGGGGGGCCCCTCTAGGAGCCTTTCTCGGCTTGCCCGCTTGGGCGGGTGAGCCAAGGAAGGCACGGGGAGGCATTTAAATGTCTCCCCGCTTTCTCCCTGGCCCTTCCAGGCTTGTCCAGGGATCACTGGTGAAGTGGCTGGGCGAGGGTGCTGGGGACACAGCCCTACAGTGGGGAGGTGGAGGCTGGCCATCCGGCTGCTCGCCTGGCCTCCTAGGGCTGGTCCAGCTCTCAGTGTGGCAGACTGCTGGGCTGGGCACGCTTCCTCTCTCGCGTGAAGAATCTATGAAGAACTGACCAATCAAGGACTAGTGAATCAAGAAAGCTCCTGCTACAAATTTGGTGAGTCTTTAAGGTGCTATTGGACTCTTGCTCATTTCTCTTGGCAGCAGTAACTCATGGTAACTCTTGCATACACTTGAGTACACAAAAGTGTTCAGATTTTTAAAAAAGTATAAAAATATACACATTTAAAAACATTTGTACAAAAAAGGTCTATAAATTTCTCTCTGTTATATACAAAAAGAGCTTAATATATCCCCAAAATTGGTTACGAATGATACACATAATTTTTTTAATGTAATAAAAAGTTCACCGGAAAAAAATTGGAAGCATTTCATGATGAGGGATGGTAGGAAGGGAGGGAGTCAAAAGTAGACAAAAGGGAGACACATTAAAAGATTCTTTGAATATAGCATAGTTTTGATTTCAAAATCTTCACAAGCATTAGGCAACCAAAGCCACACTCCTATGACACTTACTTGAGTAAGTTCCACTGAATTTGGTAAGCATCATTAGAAATGGGCTGGATGGCTACAATCCTAAAGTCACTTACCTCAGCAAAATCCATTGAACCCAATGGGGCTTAGTTCTGAGCAAACAAGGCCATGCTGCAATTTCTGTTCATAGAGAAATGAATGAACCAGTCTTTCAAAAAAAGAAGAAGAAGAAGAAGAAGAAGAAGAAGAAGAAGAAGAAGAAGAAGAAGAAGAAGAAGAAGAAGAAGAAGAAGAAGAAGAAGAAGAAGAAGAAGAAGAAGAAGAAGGGAGGGGGAATAGTGTTCTTATTTCAACAAGAAGGGAACCTCATTGCTATGTAGAAGATGTATATGGAACAGGAAGTACTGTTTTGCTTATGGTGTTCTGATTACTTTGGACTGAAGCAAAGCTATTTTTCTTCCATTTAAAAAAAATATCAAACAGTAATGGACTATTCTCATGCCACTTTGCATTAGATCTCATGTTTATCCCATATGCATGAATGCAAAAGAATGTTCCTTACTGCACAGTAGCCACCAGAAGACTGACATCCTTGTTTCAGAACAAAGTGGCACCTGAGGTATCTGAGGAAGTGTGCATGCACACGAAAGCTTATACCACGCATAAAACTTTGCTGGTCTTAAAAGTGCCACTGGACTCAAACAGGCAGACAGTGTTATTTTCTCCTGCCTTCCCGTGGTGTGAAATATTTGGACTTGATGGTAAAATGCAGACCTTTTTGTGTGGATTTAAGTGACTTTCTGTGGCTGGGGCCATGTGGTTGTTTTCTCTAGATGAGGCTGAATGAGGCCAACATGACTTAAGGATCCAGAGAGTACAAAGTACACACCCCCAAGCAGGGCCAGCTTGCTCACTAGGTGAACTAGGTGTTCACCTAGGGTGGGCCAGCCCTTAGGGCGCCAAACTGCACCCGTCCCCCCACCAAAAGCCCTGACTGGGTGACCGTTGCCACCCAGAGACTGGGGCGGCAGGATGGAGTTGCCAGCCATGGCAGGAGAGAGAGCCCACCAGCTCTGCATCAGGAGCTACCGCCGTGGCGGCTCTTCCCAAGAGCATGGGGCAGAAGCGAGGTAAGGCCCTGGGTGGAGCATGAAGGGCGGGAGGGGGCAGCGGCAACAGCAGCAGCGCCCCACTCATTGCCTGCATGGGGGGGGGGTAGAATGGCAAGCCGAGCACCCGGTGCCTGCCCAGAAGCGTGGCTGCCTAGAGCAGGAGCTGCCAAGCCCCGAGCGAGCAGGAGGCCGCTTACTCTGAGGCACTGCCACTGGGACTCACTCCAGGGAGCCACTGCCATGGGCTGGGAGAGATGCCGTGCCCAGCTGCCTCCTCCTCCGCCGCCACCACCTCCCCCCCGGCAGGTCCAGCAGTGCCCCGTTTACCCTGCAGCAGCCTCCCTCCCTCCCTGGACTCTCCCTCCAGCTGGCAAGTCCCATTCCCGCCAGGGCGGAGGAAAAGCCTGGCTTGGGGCGGGGGGGGTAACCGAGACCTGGCAGGTCTGTGGGTGGCCATGGCCGCTACCGGGCAGCACCCTCCTCTCCTCCTCCTCCTCTGCTGGGCTGGGGCTGGATTCCTTCCCTCCCAGCCTTCAGATTTCCACCCCCTCCTCAGCCCAGACTCTGGTGCTTTCTTGTGCCCCCCCTCCGGTCCAGTCCAGCTGACCTTCTGCAGAGATGAGGGTGGCGGGTGGTCAGTTGGGAGTGAGTCACCCTGGGGGAATGGGGGGCCCCTTGATTGTTCCCTCTCCAAGGTGCGTCTTCCCAGTGGGGTGCCGGGAACCGGAAGGGGCCACCCAGCGGATTTCGGTGGGCACACAGGGGGGCACCAGAAGGGATCCCCACCTAGGGTGCAAAATAAGCTGGGGCCGGCCTGTTCCACCAGAAAAAAAGCCCTGGGAATTGTCTTGCTCACAGCAACAGGCAAAGCTTAACTTGAAGAAGGCAACTTGGTTATATATTTAATATTATTCAATATTATTATATGTGTCATGTGTGTAACTGTTTTAGGCACACCTCTCTTTCAAGGGTCAGGTTATTCATAATTTACTAGAGAAGGGAGGATGTCTTTTCCAGACAGTAGATCTGCTAGCCCTGTGAAACATGGAGCATGAAGAATGTGTATCACTTGCAGGAGTGTTTGCAAGTGACTGAAAGAGAAACTTGCATAAGATTGTGGCTTTTCTTCCATTATTAAAAGTTGTTGCTGAGCTTATAAAAAAGCTGTGATCTTACACAAGTCCCATTCTCTAATGTCACACTGTTCATACAAGTAGACCATTTATTTGAACAGGGTTTTTGCAATAATTAATTTTTCATGTAACTATACAGTACATTGGTGTGATAAGAATGTAACTTCCTTTTACAAAACAAACCAACCCCACTCATATATAGCAAAGGTCACTGCTAATTTGCCCTTCTAAGAAAACTGGACTTTAAAAAGCTGAACCCAGGAGGCTTTGTATAGCAACTATCACAAAAATAAATAGCAATACTAATTTGAACTGTATTTTCATGCTTGTTGTAGTGTAGCTTCGAGTGATGTCAGGGTGTGTGGCATATGCAAATAAGTTATGCTAATGAGTTATGTTAATGAGCTCCTGCACCTCTTTTTCTACGAAATGACCCCTGTATATAAGTATTAACTTATTATTTACTACTAAATCAGACTTCTTCTAAGCATTTTGTTATATGCTACAATTAACTATATTTAAAATCTATGTCTTATTTTCTTCTAAATTGGACTTTTCAGTCGATTTATGGAATCATTATTCCACTTTGATCCTCACAGTTTCCCTCAACAATTTTTAGTCATTTTTATAATGCTTCATCCTCTTCTTCATTTTCTGGTTTCTCCTCTTAAGTTTTAGAGTCATGTTTCTATGTCTTTTTCCCTTGCAAGTGTAGAAGTTGTCTTGCAGTGTTAGCCATCTGTACTCAATTTTTGAAATGATTTGAAGTTCCACAAGTTCTTCTGTTTTCTCTCTCTGAAGTGATGTATCAGTCTCCACCTTGTCATCGCCTATGTTTCTTTTATAAGAGCTCAAATACACATCTTTGAAGGTTTTGTTTCTCTTTGTAGGTGCATAGTCCATTCTGTCGATCGTATCAGTTTGATTGTAGGTTTCCTGTTTCTTATGTATACATAGAATTTTGTATATCTTCTTTCCATTGTTTCTGAAGTTTCTTCCTCTTAGTAACAGTTTGTTGTGATAAATCCCTCTCAGGATCTTATGTATGTAAGCTGATCCATTGCCTTATATAGGTGGGCATCTATTTTTCTACCTCCTGTGCTTTACTTGTATATCTGACTTAAGTATGTTATACTGATTTACTCTTCAATGCATTTATTTTAGACATTTAGATGCAACATCTTCCGAAAGCTGCTTGAGACGGCTCACAGAGTAAAGATAAAACTATAAAACATAACATTTTAATAAATTTAGCAGCCATTGAAACCTATTAATAAAACCTGAAAGAAGTGCATAAAAACCCAGAAGCATAAAAACACAGAAAAAGTCCCAAAGCACAATTACCATTTGGCAGTATAAGTTCTCTTCATAGCAGTCCTCAGGCTAGAAGCAGATTGGAAATATACTGATCATGATCACTAAACAGGAAGACAGGTTTTATTGGAGGCAGAAGGCTTAAACATCCTGGCCCTGAGGCAAAATGAGCTTGCTATATGCATTTTATGGACTGAGATTTTTACCTTTGGAGACTCAAGAAGGGACCTGAAAACTGAGTGGGTTGCCAACCTCCAGGTGGGACCTGGAGTTTTCCTGGAATTTGAATTTCTCTCCAAGCAACATATATCAGTTCCCCTGGCCACTTTGGAGGATGGAACCTACAACATTATAACTGACTGAGGTCCCTCCTCTTCCCAAATCCCTCTCTCCCACACTCCACCACCCAAATTTCCAGGTATTTTCCAGCCCAGAGTTGGCAACCTTAATGCTGAGAGATGCCATTTCCAGCATCCCCTTCTTAAACATTTTGAAAAGGAACGTTGGGACTGCCCCTGGCAAATAGGGACTGGTGGAGTGTATGTTATTCAAGCAACACTCTGTTGAAATTAATTGAGTGAATAGGGTTGCCAACTTGCAGGTGGTGGTTGGAGATCTAACACTATTACAATTGATCTCCAGGTGATCAGTTCACCTGGAGAAAATGGCCACTTTGGAAGGCGCACTCTAAAGCATTATACCCCTCTGAAGTCTCTCCCCTCCCCAAACCCCACCCTCCTCAGGCTCCACCCCCCAAAACCTTCAGATATTTCCTAAAGTGGACCTGACAACCCTATGTGGCAATTACTTCTTGCTTGAAAATAACTTGGTGGTAAGCCAAGTTCAACACCTCCAAGTATTAAGTTCTAATGCACAGAAAAAGAGTAAGTGGAGACCTCAGAATCCAGGCTACTTCTTCAACTTGATAACCAATAGTTCTGAAATAACTAAGTGATTACCATAATACTACCAGTCATTTTAAATGTACCCACCAGATTTCAGTTAACATTTCACATATATTGTTATGTCTTCATAGACATAAGTGACAGCATAATCGAGCAGGTGCTCATTATGCGGATCGGAAATACTGTGTTGTATTGCCCAATCAGAGGGCTTATAAAAATACATCTGTGATTGGTTATGGACTTGAGTTATGATTGGCCCTTTTACATTAACTGTGATTGGTTATTACTTTCAAATATTATTGGCGCGTTATGATATTGTGGGCGTGGCTACTTCAGCCAGAACTGTATATAAACTGCTGTTTTAGGACTGAATTTTGTCTAGCTGGTCTAGTCCTTAGCTGGTCTAACTTGGAGCTGAAATAAAGCTGAAATCACTTTGAATTTACCTCCGGCGTGTTGTCTCATACTTATCAACTGGCGACGAGGATGGGATTTAGCGGGTAGGCAGCCCCGCTGAGACACCACAGAGGAAGTTCCGATCGACCGCGAGTTTCCGAGGGGGCCATCCACTCCAGGAAGCGCCGCGATGAGCTCCAAGCACCGGTTCGAGCCGTTCGAGCCCGCGACCGAGGACTGGGAGGCGTACCTCACCCGGTTCGAGTTTCACCTCGAGAGCGGCGGGGTGACGGATGCTGCGAAGAAACGAGCTGCACTGCTTAGCTCGTGTGGCAAAGAGGTGTTCGACATTGCTCGTTCACTTGTAACGCCTGATGACATCAAGACCGTGCCGTACGCCACGCTGACAGAGAAGTTGAAGGCTCATTTCGCGCCGCAGCCTTCAGAGATCGCTTCCCGGCACGCGTTCTATGAAAGGCGGCAAGGCTCCAGCGAATCAGTAGCCGAGTTTGTGGCGGCATTGAGGAAGTTGGCAAGGGCTTGCAACTTCGCCGATCTCGAGACAGCTTTGCGAGACCGGCTGGTCTGCGGCCACCGTGATGCAAAGCTGCAACAACGCCTGTTCGCCCTAAAGACGCTGACATTCAAGGTCGCGTTCGAGGAAGCCATCGCCGCTGAAGCTGCTGAAAGGTCGACGCGAGAAGTGCGACAGCGGCCTGCGGCAGCTGAATCCAGCATTCACCAACAGGTCGAGGACCGTGAGCCGGCGGCCGCCGTGGATGACATACGAGAGCCTTGTTCCAGCAGCCAGCCGCGAACCCAAGTGAAGACTGCGCCAGCGCGTCAGTGCCTTGGTTGTGGCGGGAAGCACGAGCGCGACACCTGTTGGGCCAAAGGGTTGGTTTGTCGGGCTTGCGGAAAACGTGGGCACATCGCCAGAGTTTGCAAGTCGAAGAGATCGCCGCCTACGTCGCCTCCGCAGCGCTCTCAATTCCGAAGCAAGGTCAACACAACCTGCTCTTCATCCCTGTCGTCCCGAAACCTGACCCTGTCGTCCAACCCCTCTTCATCGTCCGTCCTCACTACGGGAGCACCCCGGAGGAAGAAGATTTTCGTCACCTTGTTCCTCGATGGAATTCCCTGCCCGTTTGAAGTCGATTCCGGGTCGGCTAGAACCATCATTTCAACGTGCACATTGGATCGTCTTTTTCCGAGCCGAAGCCGCCGCCGCCTCCTGCCCACTGATGCCTGTCTAGCAGATTTTCAAGGGCACCGAATTCCATTGGCAGGTGAGGCGGAATTTGACGTCCGTTTCAAAGAGCGTAAGGCGGCTCTGTCCCTGATTGTTGCCGAAGGGGACAGGGTAAGCCTGTTGGGGCTCGATTGGTTTGAGCCATTAGGCATTGCTATTTCTGGTATCAATACGGTATGTCATGATAAATGGAATTGTTTGTATGACGAGTTTCCTCAGGTTTTTGCAAAAGGGCTGGGAACTTATACGGGTCCCCCGGTTTCATTTGAGTTGGATCCAAATGTTAGGCCTATCAGGCTAAAATATAGGAAGGTGCCGTTAGCATTGCAACCCAAGATTGAAATGGAAATTGACAAGCTCCTAGAGCAAGGGGTCTTGGAGCCAGTTCCGTACAGCAAATGGGAAACGCCCATTGTTACTCCTGTCAAACCTGATGGAAGCATACGTATTTGTGCAGATTATAAATGCACAATCAATAAGGCGCTACAACAGCATTCCTACCCCGTACCGGTAATAAGCCATGTACTTGCATCTCTTGGGGGAGGCAAGGTGTTTGCAAAATTAGACCTTGCCCAGGCATATCAACAGTTGCCCGTAGATAACAATGCTGCAGAAGCACAAACCATCGTTACGCATAGAGGTGCGTTTAAAGTTAAGCGCCTACAATTCGGGGTTAACGTCGCACCTGGGATCTTCCAGGGTTTAATGGAGGGGTTGCTCAGAGGTATCAAGGGAGTAATTCCCTATTTTGATGACGTGCTTATTGCGGGAAAAAGTGATGAAGAGTTGCTGGAAAGGGTCCGGAGTGTTCTGAAGTGCTTCAATAAGGCTGGGTTGCGAGTTAAACGGGAAAAATGTGCGATTGGGGTCTCAAGTGTCGAGTTCCTTGGGTTCAAGATTGATGAACAAGGTGTACACCCAACCCCTGGAAAGGTAGCAGCTATACACAATGCACCCAGACCTAAAAATAAAACGGAGTTACAAGCCTATCTAGGACTAATCAATTTTTACCACTCATTTCTGCCCCACAAAGCTTCGGTAGCCGAGCCATTGCATCGATTGTTGAATAAAGGCGCGAAATGGGTTTGGGGACAGCTACAAGAGAGGGCATTTGAAAATGTTAAAGCGTTACTGACTTCTGACAGCGTGCTAACTCATTTTGATGAGGGTAAAATATTGGTTTTGGCGGCTGATGCGTCGCCATACGGTATTGGGGCAGTTTTGAGCCATGTAATGCCTGACGGGTCTGAAGCGCCGATTGCATACTACTCAAGGTCATTGAGTGGTGCAGAAAAAAACTACGCGCAAATAGACAAAGAGGGTTTGGCACTAGTAAGTGCGGTCAAGAAATTCCATGACTTTTTGTATGGCCACCATTTCATTCTGGTAACTGACCACAAGCCGCTACTGGGAATATTTGCCCCAGACCGCCCCACGCCCAACATACTGTCGCCCAGAATGCTGAGATGGGCCCTGTTCTTGGCGGCGTACGAATATGACTTGGAACACAGACCTGGAAAATGTATCGCGCACGCTGATGCTCTGAGCCGCTGTCCTCTGCCTGAGACTGGTTTCGATCCGGCTCCTACAGCGGACATTTGCGCCTTGGATGAACTGTCGGAGTCTCCACTTCGGTCCGAGGACGTTGCCGCGTTCACCCAGAAGGACTTAATACTATCTCGTGTTTTAAACTGGGTGTGGAGGGGGTGGCCGAGTGTTTGTTCAGAGCCTGAGTTCAAGGCGTACTGGGACAGAAGGTCTGAGCTGTCCATTGTTAAGGGTTGTTTACTTTGGGGGAACAGAGTCGTGATTCCCCCCAAACTAAGAGGACGGGTTCTGGAGTCCCTGCATGCCGGGCACCCAGGGATTGTTCGCATGAAGGCCCTGGCGAGAGGGTATTTATGGTGGCCTGGGCTCGATGCAAACATTGAAGAGAAGGTTCGAGGCTGCGTGCGCTGCCAGCAGTCACGGCCTGATCCTCCGCACACACCACCAGCACCCATGAACAGAGCTGAAAAGCCTTGGTCAAGGCTGCACTTTGACTTTGCGGGGCCAATCAACGGCCAAATGCTCCTGGTGGTTGTGGACTCTTATTCGAAGTGGCTGGAGGTAGTCCCCATGAGGTCCACAACATCGGCAAACCTAATAAAGGCTTCGCGCCAACTTTTTGCCACCCATGGGCTACCTGAAGTACTGGTCAGTGACAACGGCCCTCAACTGACCTCTAGGGAGTTCGCCGGCTTCCTAGAGGGCTACGGAATCCGGCACATCACCACAGCCCCGTTCCATCCTGCTTCTAACGGCCAGGCAGAGCGGATGGTTCGGATGGCGAAAGAGACCCTCGCCCGACTGCCTGGCGAGGACTGGGACCATCGAGTGGCCGATTTTCTCCTGTGGCAGCATGTCACTCCCAGCTGTGCTACAGGGAAAAGCCCGGCCGAGCTTCTAATGGGGAGAAGGCTGACAACCCTCCTCGACCGCCTGCACCCGGATCTGGATGGCAGCAGAGCTGTACGGGCCGAACCGCCCACACCATCCAGAGAGTTTCAGCCCGGGGACTGGGTCTTTGCCCGAAACTACTCTGAGGGGCACCGGTGGCTTCCCGCCGAAGTCACCAACCGTCTAGGGTCCAGGATGTATGTGGTGAGGCTATCTGACGGCCGAAAGATACGCCGCCACATAGATCAGCTCCGGCAGCGATGGTCTCCTGCGGACCAGGAGATTGAAGCCGGGGATTGTTTCAGGCCCAGGGAGCAGTCCCACTTGCCTCCGGACGAGGTGAGTGCTGCTGGTTCTCGTCAAGAACCTGAGGCAGGGCAGACCCCGGCACTCTCGGACCCTGAAGAGCCTGTCAGCCCAGCAGTGCCTGGCGCTGAACCTAGTGCAGACCCTGATCCACCTGAAGCCCCAGAGTTAAGGCGGTCACAACGAAGCAGAAGGGCCCCTCCCCACTTGTCTGATTACGAGTGTGTTCCATCTAAGGGGGGAGGAGTTGTTATGTCTTCATAGACATAAGTGACAGCATAATCGAGCAGGTGCTCATTATGCGGATCGGAAATACTGTGTTGTATTGCCCAATCAGAGGGCTTATAAAAATACATCTGTGATTGGTTATGGACTTGAGTTATGATTGGCCCTTTTACATTAACTGTGATTGGTTATTACTTTCAAATATTATTGGCACGTTATGATATTGTGGGCGTGGCTACTTCAGCCAGAACTGTATATAAACTGCTGTTTTAGGACTGAATTTTGTCTAGCTGGTCTAGTCCTTAGCTGGTCTAACTTGGAGCTGAAATAAAGCTGAAATCACTTTGAATTTACCTCCGGCGTGTTGTCTCATACTTATCATATATAAATTTAAATTACCGTACCCAAAGCGATAAAAGCCCAGGATTTTATACAGCTCCCAAGCAGATTCCTGCTCTGCAACCAGCTTTCATTTCCTGAATCTGCCCCCTACTGGGCTACGCCAATTACTTTCTAGGGGTTAGATAAACGCTTCCCAGGAAACCAAGGGCTGATGTCTCCTAGCACAGGGGTGTTGAACTCATTTGTTATGAAGGCCGGATCTGACATAAATGAGATCTTGTTGGGCTGGGCCATGTATGCCACAAAATGTAATGTGAGGTAGCAGAGATATAAATTTTATAAAGGACACAAACACAAAGATTTTTTTTTACTTAAAATAAAAACATGCTTAAAACATTCGCATTCTTGCAATATTTTGTTTATTTAACAGTATCAGATAACTGACACCTCTTGCTCTGCAATACTGCATCACAATGTCTGTGCTGCTGCAATCTTGAGTATGCTGTTCAGGTGTGTATCTGTAAGCTGCAAACCTACTTTTGATTTATTGACATTTTCCACAGAAATCTCATGCTCAGAATTCTGAGTCTAGGACCCAGGTTAAAACATGAAATGGCTGAGTGATTAAGGGCGTCTGGCGAAGCAAACTATGATGCTGCAGTAGCAGCAGAACTGGAGGCAGGAGAAGGCCACTTCCACTGTGGTCTGGATAGAAGCCCTCTAGGGGCCTGATCTGGTAGATTGTGTAAGGCACACATGCAACTCACTTTTTACAAGTTAATCTGTGCTAATAGGTGAGCTTGTTTGTAACTAAAGCAAATACTACAAGATATCTGTCAAACCTCTTACAGATTGGTAAAGTGGAGAAAATGCAACACTAGTGCCAGAGATGGGATTGTATTTCCTTGGAGTGAAACTATGTGGTGATGGAAAAACCTTGCAGGGTTTTCAAGACAAGAGATGTTCAGAGGCGGCTTGCCATAGTGATCTTGGGTTTCCTTGCTGGTCTCCCATCCAAATACTAACTAGGGCTAACCCTACTCAGCTTCCAAGATCTAACGAGATCAGGTTAGCCTGGGCCTTCCTGAAACTGTAAACTGATGCAATTGAGCCAGAAGCTGTAGGACAACTAGCTGTCCAACGTGAAGAGAGGGTCTTGATCAGCAACTATAAGGGGGAATGGCTTACCCAGAAGCTCAGATACCGAGCACTGGGGGAGAGGGTGACTGATGAAATCGGGGAGGTGGATAAGCAAGCCAGTGTACAGTCAGTGTCTGAAAAGCCAGGGATTTTTTTCTAGCCAGGACCTGCCATCCGTGATAACAGCAAAATGCTGGAGGAATGGTTCTGAGATTGGGGGGAGCCTGCAGGGCTCTTTTTGTAGCAGGAACTCCTTTGCATATTAGGCGACACACACCTAATGTAGCCAATCCTCCAAGAGCTTACAGTAGCCCCTGTAAGAAGAGCTCTGTAAGCTCTTGGAGGATTGGCTACATTAGGGGTTTGTCGCCTAAAATATGCAAAGGAGTTCCTACTACAGAAAGAGCCCTGGAGGGAGGTAGTGGGGAAAGAGCATGGAGAAGTTGAAAGTACAGGCCACACAGGAAAGGAGCAACTGGGAAAGAAAGGGACTGCAGCCTGCAATCATAACAGACTTCTTTACTACATTTATATCTTTTGAAACAGGAAGAACAAAGATCAGCTGAGTAGAAAAGGCAATAGAAAGGGTGATGCTGGGGGTATGGGTGTGTGGAAAACAGCTGTTATGACATTTAGAGGAGGGGAGAACAAAGAGAGCAAGCTGTGGCTTGGCTGAAAATGAAGCACTTGGAGGGGGGGGGCGGGGTAAGGGCCTGTCTGAGAACCTGATGCCGAGGAGGAGATCTACAGTCCTGTGGGAGCACCTCTTGGCCTCCACCCGTGCTCTACTTGTATAGCTGTAAATAAAGCTATAAATTTTCAGTGTGCTCTCATCCAAAAGACAGCAGTTCAAGGTCGCATTGGCCTTTGGTGAAGCAGGGAACATTAGCGTCCTTAGTTTCAGGTGAAGGAAACCTAAGGAAGGATCCAGCTGAGGCTGGTCCATCAGCACAGCTCCACGAACTCAGACCGCCCCAAGTTCCTGCCTGCCTGGCTCCTAATGAAACAGCCCAGGGAGTGGCAGAGTGCTAATTATGTAGTCAGCCGGCACTGCAGACAAGCAAATCCCACAGAGCAGAAGGTACTTTTTTGCCCTTTAAGCCTGACCCATCCTCACCAGCGCACCGGGCAGGGAACCATCCTTATGGCTCCATCTGAACCTCTGATTGGTCTGTGGATCCATGAGAATGCATGGGTCAAGTATCTGAAGAAGTGTGTGTGGCACACGAAAATGTATACCTTGAATAAAACTTTGCTGGTCTTAAAGGTGTCACTGGGCTCGAATATGGGTCAGAACTATCATTCTCTCTTCTTTCCCAAGGAGGGGAAGAAAAATGACTAATCTCCCAGAGGGACACATTTTACTGCTACCGAGCCTACTTCCACTCCACCCACCCTCCTATTCAGAATCAGGCCTGCACAACAGAATGAATCCAGGATGTTATTGAGTTAGTTATTTTACACATTGAAGGCCATTCATTCACAAGATTGCCATAAATTGGAAGTAACTTGATAGCATTTAACACACACACTTCAGACCCAGAAGGCAGCCATTTTTGGTTAGTGAGGGGAAAGCAAGATGACAACTCAGGTGGTGTCTCAAAATGAAATTTTGCAGCAGTAGCAACTTCTCTGTTAGCGTGGGTGGGTGGGGAACCTTTGCTCTCCAACCTTTTCCTTGGCTCTGAGAATGGAAGGGTAGTGGATAGTAAACTCTCCAGTAGCTGAACAGGGGGGGAAACAGGAGCTTTCCCCTTCCTCAAAATTCCAGACCCAAAGAAACCAAAATATTCTTATACACATTTACTTGAGAGAGAATCCCACTGATAAATTAGGACTTATTTTTTTATTACACATTCATGGAACCGGACCATTTGTGCAAAAATAAAGGCATTCTGCACATGTTCTCAATCATTTTGTAAGCAAATCTTCTGAAATGTATTTAACTTCTGAAGGGCTCCTGATAGACTTTTTTTCTGGAACTATCAAGTCTTTGGCTGCAGTCACACAAGCAGTTTGCTGCAATATAGTAGTGGATTTAAAGAGCACGATTAGCCAATATCTGCCTTCTGTGCCCCAGTTGTTGGCACCCTGTGTTACCCCAATTTGGAAATGGAGTAATCAGGCACTAGGGACAGTCCAATGTTTACGGATGCCAGCGCTTCCATTCCACTTTCTGAACTTTCCTGCCACAAATGGAACCTGGAAGGGAAGTCTGAATCTGCAGATCTATTTCCACCACTGAGTTGTTGTTTTCTAGTTGCTGCCTATATGCGTATAAGTGCATATGCACATGTACCCAACTGCATTATTGTTGTATCGCAATAAAACGCCTCCTCACCAATCTCCAAGTTAGCTTTATTATCCTCAGTCATACAATATAAAACACACCTGCAACTTGCAATCACTCCCACTTCCTACCCCGACTTATATACAGTCCTCTTAAAGCAGAATTAAGTTGGCTTCACCTACTGCTGACCACCCTGTCCTCCAGCCTCCAACCCGTGTCCACTGGAAAGATCTCATGGCTTTTCCTTCTGTTAGCTTCATGTTGGCTGACCATTAACAGGGTCTGGATCTTTAGGGGGGGATGAATGACATGATATAACTCCAAGAGGAAGGCGTAATTGGCTTTGCTGTTACGTCCTCTGCTTTTTTTTGCTTGAACTGCACCCAGCATCTTGGGCAAGCAGCAGGGCCGGCCCCAGGTGTCTGGGCGCCCTAGGCAGGACAGCCTGGGGCGCCCACCCCACTGGGGATGCCAACCTCCCGGTGGGGCCTGGAGATGGCAGCTGCGAGGCACCCAGAAAAGCCAGGGAAGGGGCGGGGTTAGAACACCCGCCCCTTCCCTCCCAGTGCTGGCTTTTCTGGGTGCCTCGCAGCTGCCAGGCGCCCACAAAAGCCAGGGAAGGGGCGGGTTATAACGCCCGCCCCTTCCCTCCCAGCGCCGGCAGCGCCCGCTTTTCTGGGCGCCTGGCAGCTGCGAGGCGCCCAGGAAAGCCAGGGAAGGGGTGGGGTTAGAACGACAGCCCTTTTCCTCCCAGCGCCAGCTTTTCTGGGCACCTCGCAGCTGCCAGGCGCCCAGAAAAGCCAGGGAAAGGGTGGGGTTAGAATGCCCGCCCCTTCCCTCCCAGCGCCAGCAGCGCCGGCTTTTCTGGGCACCTCGCAACTGCCAGGCGCCCAGAAAAGCCAGGGAAGGGGCGGGGTTAGAACACCCACCCCTTCCCTCCCAGCACCAGCAGCACCGGCTTTTCTGGGCGCCTGGCAGCTGCGAGGCGCCCAGAAAAGCCAGGGAAAGGGCGGGGTTAGAATGCCCACCCCTTCCGACGACCGCTTTCGGGTGCCTCGCAGCTGCCAGCGCCCATAAAGCCGGGAAGGAGCGGGTTGCGCCGCCCTTCCTCCCAGCACCAGCTTTCTGGGTGCCTCGCAGCTGCCAAGCGCCCAGAAAAGCCAGGGAAGGAGCGGGTTAGAACGCCCGCCCCTTCCCTCCCAGCACCGGCTTTTCTGGGTGCCTCGCAGCTGCCAGGCGCCCAGAAAAGCCAGGGAAAGGGCGGGGTTAGAACAGTAAAAATACTCCAAACCTCATCTGTTACCTGGACATCGAGGAAAACGGCCGGTCCAGACATACCCCTTTTAGTCAGTCTATCAAGTCACCCACTATCATCATGGCCATCTGGGCTGGACTGAGTTAATTCACCTTCATCCAGTCCATAATACAACATAGAAATGCATCTTATTCAAAAGGATTACTGCAACAGCTGGGTTTTTCCCCCTAATGTCAAGACAAACACCTAGCACAATGCTCACCTAGTCCTGCTTTGTGAGGATTGCTGAATTTTCCTCTTTTTAATGATCTTATAATTATCCTGCAGTCTATTTTGCAGTGTTGACCTAGACAGCATCAGATCATGTTTTGGGAGCTGGTGTCATCAAGCATGAGCACCCCCAGAACAGACTTGCTCATCAGAAAGTGTCTCAGCCTACACATGCCTGAGTCGCTAGTCTCTTTTGATCTCTGTAAACTAAGGCAACCCCCCCCCATGCTGTTTTAATAGGCAGCTACACATCCAAGTTAATCAGGAGACTTCAGGTGTACTGTACAGCTGCATGAGGGATTATTCTTAATCCTTCTTTAAGGTAGATGGGTTGGTGACGTCACTGTTAACACTTGGCATCACCAGCTTGTTGGGCAATTCCTTTCACACCCTTTTTAAACAAAGCACTCGCACTAGGCCTCCTATGTTGAATAACAAGTGGAGATCTGAGAGCACTGACTCATGTTGTCACCAGGAAGCTGAGATGAAGAAAAACTTTCGCTTCTCAGCTACACTGTATAAAAAGATAGCCACAATTGAGTCAACATACACATACACATCAATTGGAGATTAGGCATAATCCTGTAAATTGAGGAAACAGAATGAACAGCCCTGATTCAGTGATACCCCCCCCCATGTTGTTGAGGGAGAGCTAGATGCTGTGCCAACACAGGTGCAATATATAGGCCACATTTTCATTGTAGAATATCCACATCCTTTGTTGAGATTGGATTTGTAATGGTTCTCTGTGAGTGTCCCCCTACCTTCTTTTAACACGTTACGTATTTTTTTAACATTTGCAGCTATGTACTGTGATAATACATGTGATGTTTCAAATAATTATTTTAGACTTGCACACTTACTTTGCCTTTGAATGCTCACACACTACAAGTGCAAAATACAGTTCTAATTGTAAGGCCCCCTTGAGCAGGGCTCTGAAGAGGCAACATAGAAATATGCTAAATAAATATGAACGAGGCAGAATTAGGACACTGCCTTTTTTTGCACATAAAATTGTAGCCATGAGTTCTCTGCTCCATACTTTCTATATGTTTTTTTGTTTTTTGCAAAAGAGATTTCTCTCTTTTCAAACCAGCAATGCTGTCTGCACTAAAAAATTCTTCAGATACCTGAAGAAGTGAGCAGTGACTCATGAAAGCTCTTACCTTAACACAAATTTTGCTAGTTTTTAAGATGCTACTGGACTCTTACTCTTTTCTACTGCTACAGACAGACTAACACAGCTACCCATCTTGACCTGTCTGCACTAATTCTTGATGCTTTCAGTGCAGTCAGTACAGAACACATGGAAATAAATTTGCATCAGTGTACGGTAAAAAAGTGTTGTACAAACCAATATATAGGGCTGACACCTTTTCACCAGGAAAAATATTGGCAGTCTAACTATTAATTGCTCTGGTGGGCAATGCAAATCAAACATCGATAGGTTTGTTGCAACCAAGAACAGATATCCAGTAATTTTTTAATTATATATGGTTACAAGAGGTGGGACCCGTAATACTCAGGTGGGGAGTATTCCCCGCAGCTCCTGGCCGGCCAGCCACTGAAACAGCAGGAGCTCCACATGGAGGAGGAGGCCGCAGGTGAGCCCAGCAGGTGGTCCGCCAGGCTTCCCCCACCCGCCAACAGCAGCAATGGCCACGGCTCCCAGCCCTGGCCCGCCAAGGTTTTTCCCACCACCGCCACCACTGATAGCAGCAACATTGGCTAGCCCTGCGGGCTCCCAGCCGCCTGCCCACCAGACTTCTCCCCCCCCAGCAGCAATGGCGGCAAGCCCTGCACAGCTCCCTGCTGCTGGGCCCGCCAGACTTTTCCCAGCTGCCGGCCACCAAGGCTTCGCCACCACTGCCAGCAGCAACAGCAGGAAGCCCTGTGTGGATCTACCACAGTTTGCAATGGTAAGTGCGCATGTGCAGGGGACTGTTTTAGTTTTTTTGGGGTTTAAATATCCCCCCCTATAGTTTTTAGTTTTCAGATTTTTCTGCACATCTGGGGATTGCCCCAAATGTGCAGGAAAATCTCTTTGACCCCTAGGTGCCCCCGATGTGCGGATTTAGATATCCACACGCAGGGGGCACCTTGGCTATTAGATATATAGATTAATATTCTACATAGTAATATCTGCCTTAAGAGTGGGGAATGACAGACCTTCTAAAAATCAAACCTTGAGTTTAAAGGAAAAGTGTAATTGATTTTAATCTCTACTACCTACCTTTATTAAGAAATCTCTACTATCTGCCTTTTAATCTCTAGTACCTGCCTTTATTAAGAAAACATTTTTTAAAGCAGAGGTTTTTGCAATTGAAGTCATTTGGACATCTTCTCAGAAACATGAACTAATTCTGTCAATAATAAACCTCCTGCATGTGATAGAAAGAGCTCCTGGCACTTTGTGTAAATAGGCAACAATCCTAAAACAGTTACATGTGCAAAATACTAAATGACAACCCTACAAGCAACCGCTTTTAAGGAGAAACAACAATAGAAGCAACTGCTTTTAAGTAGAAACATCAATACCTCCCGGAAACACTCAGCATGAGGATTCACACTAGATAAAATCCCTTTTCACTTGCATACCACAGCAGCTTTACAGCAGAGTGATCTTCAGTATTAAACCTCTGTGTGAGCTTTTAATCCGATGAGAAAAGACTGTGGATCCATGGCAATCAAATGCTGTCAGATCATATCACACAACATTTTTGTGTGGACTAGCCTATTCTTTAGGGCTTACCCCAGCAATGGCTAACTTTTTTTGATAAATGTGCCACAAACTGAATCCAAAATCTAAGTATCTCTTTAGGGCCATTATGGCGCCTAATGCTTTGGAGTCGTTCTACTTCTAGACTATTGAGAAGGGGAAGATACAGCAACACAGCATTGGAGAAACATGCAGAATATAGTGTAGGCATGGCTGTGGGGCCTTGTGTATAAGTTCTGTACAGAATTCAGGCCTGACTGGCTACTTTCCTTCCCAGTTCCTAGCAAGCGTGAATCAAGTGCTCCCCCTCTGTGGCCTTTAGCTGGGTCCACCCAGTTCCTGCTGCTCTGTGCCTACTACGGAGTAGGTCTTTTCTCCCAAGGAGACCTTTGTCCTCAAGTAGGTCTCTCCTCCCACAGGAGCTGGGTCTAGTTATCCTTCCCCCTCTGCTCCTGCCAATACCCCCCAGGGTGCCTCCTTCTGCCCCATTACAGTGCTGCTGGCATGCTTAGGCCAGTACCCATAGTCTACCCCTCCTCCTCAAGGATTGGGGATGCCCTGGGATGTAACAATCCCTCACAGTTCCCCAGAAATATACCCCCCCAGTCCGTTGCAACATAACTGTTGGCAAAACACCACTAAGTCTTCCTAGAGATAGTTTGGTTCCCACCCATGGTAACCACAGGAATTAATCTAGAACAAGAGGGAAATCTGACACTCAGTTCCATGACTTTGTGATTTCACAAAGCACTTAGCAAGACCAACTTCTGAGGTTCAAATTCAGTTATGAAACCTAACTTACTTTCATTAAACTAGGGGAGTTGGTATACCTATACAATAGTACCAATGTCAAATTTTGGCTGTAAACCCGGTTTGACAATTCACTTTTATCAACAACTTCTTAATGCAAAAACACATGTTTTTGTACATCTGAATAAATCTAACCTTGGTCCAGTGAAGGGAGGCAGAACTAGGTGGGTAGAACATACAAAGACTCTGGGAAAACGGCATGCTATGTAATCTGAAAGTACAGACTCTTTATAATCGCTCTTTTCTGCCCATATTACTATATTCACAAGCATTACTCAAAATTATTTCAAAAAAGCTTTATTTGAACCAAGATGTTTTAAATGAAAAATACCAACTCCCCCTCTTCAGCCTGCCTTACCCCTCTCTGTCATCACGAAGTTAAATCTATAAAGGCAACCACCAAGACAGTTTTAGGAATAAGGCAGCAGTTATGATAGGACTTTCAACTGACCAAAAAGGCAGAAATTGTCCTCAATGAAAGTCCTTCCACGCCATTTTTGTGCAGGTTTCAGAGAACATTAATTTAGTTCTTCTAAGATGAGCATAAATATATAAAGGTCTATATGTAAAATCCTTTCGGAAAATAGAAGCACAATATTTAGTCCACATCTCAAGGTGACCTTTAAATTCAGCAGACAAGGCTCGGCTTCCCCCACCCTTTGCCTTATTTATATTTCTTGCCAGCACTACTTTCTCCCCTTCCTTTCTTTGCCAGAAATGGCATTCTACAAAATTTATGCCGGTGCCAGTCATCCTTGTCGTCACATTTAGTGCTTGTTCATTTCAAATAAGAGCAGCGGTCTTCTTGGGCCAAGTCCATTTCACTACCAAGAAAATACTGCCCACGTAGCAGCATCATGCTGCACAGACATTATGCCACTTAATGACAACCTTCTCTGGGTTGGCCATTGTGTCTCTCCACTGCTCTGCAGCTTCACTACTGTTGCTGTCACTGCTTAGGCATACCTGCAAGGAAAGAAGAAGAAAAAATGGGAACTTCAAAACAAAGCTCATACTGAGAACCTACTTCAACATTTGCTTTCATCACCACATAAACAGCGTCTTTTCCTTCTTCAGGAGGCTCCTAAGCAGCCTGAACATGTAGAACAAAGGTGACACCTTTACTAGCAACTGGGTGAAGGGGGAAAGCTCAGCTTCTGGTGCAGCAGGATTCTGCTCCACCGTGCTGGGGGTAGGAGGCTATTTCCCCTTGCCTTGCCAGTTTTGTCCGGCTTCACTAAGAATGGTTAAGAAGGCTGGGGAGAAGATCAGTGCTACCTGCGGCAACCAGAACTAATTTCATGATTTTAATGGTTAAATGGTTCCATTGTAAACTGCTTTGAGATTAGGTATTGACTAAAAGCGGCCTACAAATAATATATTCAACATCCAGTCAGTGTTAACATATTGTGTAAACAGGAACGATACCCCGAAAAATGAGAAATATGTCTGGCACTGTCTGAACTAGCTTATGAACTGGATCTTGCTACTGTTGGTTATTAAACGTTTAGTTTTGTTTTTAAATAGACAAGTTGCCTCATATATTTTTCTTTAAGTGTTTTAAATAGAGATTAACTACTAAGACAAATTTAAGTTTCCCAAATATAGCCCACATGGATAGGGTTGCCAGGTCTCCTTGTTCCTCCAGCAGGTAGATTTTGGGGGCATTCCGAGGGTGGGCAGGGACATCACACAACGTCCCTAATGCAATGATGTCACCTGGAAGTGATGTCATTGTGTTGGAGATGCTCTGGTATTTTTTCACCCTCAAAACCATAGAGTTTGCCCAAATGCCACAGCATCCCCAACATCCTCAACGTGATGATGTCGCTTCTGAGTGATGTCATTGTGCTTAGGGGAGGGGCTTCCCCCACCTGCCAGCTGGTCCACAGCAGAGGGAAGCCCCCAAAACCATGGCCAGCAACCCTATACATGGAACTCAGGGAATACTTCTGTTTGGAATTATAAAGGATTCTTTTTATTGATTTATATATATATATATATATATATATATATACACACACACACACACACACATATATATTAAAAAACCCATCTACAGTGCATGAAAGACCAACCTGTCATTCACCTCTGACATCTCAAAATTAAAAGTGTCTGCAAGATCAAAAAAATTGTGGAAACCCACCTCCCCCAGGATTTTTCCAATGGAAAAAATGGGGAAATTGAGGGGAAAACTGAAAAAAAACTTTCAAAAAACTTCCTGTGAAATATTTTCTTTTTGAGTGAGAAAAACCTTGTCTTACAAAGCAGTTCACTCATTGTAGATATACAAAATGAGGACTTCCTCATTTTTTTAGGTTTGATAGGAATAAAGATTGCATATATTTCAGTTTCCCCCCAAAATTCCATTTTTTCTACATAGAATGGGAAAACCAGAGCTGTCCCCATGGCTTCAGGAAATTCTACACCTCCAGTTTGCTTCCAGCATATTCAGCTTTCACTCCCCCACCCCTCATTTTACCTTCCCTTCCTCCTATCTCCTCAGTCCATCTCTCTCCTCCCCATCCCAAGGGCTGACACTGAGGCCTGCTAGCTGCCAAGAGCTCAAAATGTAATCTTGTGAGAAATCTGACACCATCTTCTCAAATAAGCAGACACTGTTTCGAGGATTGTAAGTTTTATTTTTTAAAACCCACAACGTATTTTTAAAAAACATTTCATGTTTTTCTTCAAACTTAGGGCTTCTTCCAGGCTTAAAGAAAAATGCCCTCTATCTGAACACAGCTCTTCTGTGCAGATCTTTTGGTCCACACTCTAAGGCCGTTGTTCCAAATTAGATAGAGTATTCTGGAACAGTACTGGGTGTAGAGATGTCAGCCTGCGAGTCTGAGGGGGTGCTTCTGTCAACCATTCAAATGCTTTTTGGTATGAGCATGTGTTAAATGGTGCGTTATGATCTCTGGCACATTCACCCACTAGAGTTCAGTGTATAAAAAGGTTACAGACTTCATACAAATAGAAAGCCTCTACCTGAGTTTTTATGGGGCCTAACCTTTACTCTCCTTGGATTCTGCCTCTGTAGATTGTGGCTTCTGCAGTGTGTAAAATATGAATCTCCTTGAATTTAGCAAGCAAATTATGCGCAGCACTGGAAAGACTGTTGTACAGGAATGGACAACTTATTTGCTGCTGAAGCCCAGAAAAGTACGAATGTGGGACTGACATCTCTTTCTGCAACTACAATGTTAAAAATATAAGGCACCTTTCAGCTTCTACTAAACACTTTTGAATGCTACAGGAGAAAAATAATCGTGCTTGCCAATTAAATAAACTGTGCTGACTGTACCCTGTACAGGAGAGGAGAAAAGTTTTCATGATTCTGAGTATATGCTAAGAGTTGCTAAGGAGCTGCAACCTGCCTCACCCTTTGAGTGCACTTAAAATATTAAAGTCGTGCCAAGATGTTGAAAAAAAAAGTTGGCCTCAAAATTCAGATTAATTAAAGTTTGTGGCACATGGGATACATGTGTGAACATAGAAAACTGCCATCTGCAGAGTCAGATCACTCGTCCAACTAAGACATTACTGTCTTCTGTAACAGCAGATAAATATCTTTCCCAACACATGCTGCTGTCTTTTAACTGGAGACAGAGGGACTGACCTAGAGATTTTTTTCATATAAAGAATTTTCTCTGCTATTGAGCCTCTGCCCTTCTCTAGCCTTGCTGTGTGTGCATTGAGGAACACTTTCAAAGTACATGCCTATGGGCTGCTTCCACAAAGACCTTTTGCTCTGCAATCCCTTCCAAACTGCAGCAGCAGCTAGGGTGGGAACATTACTTCAAGTTCTACATGATATTGCTGTGCAATTGTCCACCTTCTGGGTATTCCTCTGCTTTGTTATGCATTTTCCCCAAACCTCCTTCAGTACCACCCTACTTGGAAAGATGGTACTCAGAATGGGTTTGGGAACTGTGTGGATCGGAAGGTGTCAGATTTCCACATATCTCCACAAACATCTAGTGCCATCCCCCCTCCCGTGGCTTTCTGCCTTTTTTAAAAAATGGCAGTAGGTATATCATATAGTAACATTATACTATAGCAACAGAACTACTTTCTTTTTTTAAGGCAGCAAAAAGCACTCAGACAGCATGGGGAAGGGAATGGCAGGCACAAAGGGCCACCACTGAGAAACCCTCCACACACACCCTGACACACAATGCAGAGCCTCTGCTGCTGCTGCAAATCCCTGTTTTCAGGGGCAACCTACAACGTTGCTAAAAACACCCACTGAACATTTTTTTAGAGGCTAAGGGCCACGCACAGTCTTCACTCATCTCAGATACACAGATCAGGTAACTGTTTTTCCCCATTCATTCCAAAGCAGATTAGTATATTAAGAGTACAGTCGGACTGTTACCATGGTAGGTATACTAAATATTTGACATTAAAGTTAGGAGTTACTGTTTTATTAGAGGAGGGCACAATCCAAAGGAAGCATTTTTTCCCCCCTTACACTGCATAGCTGGATAAGACTACCCATCAGGAATACTGTGACATACCGTTTTGTCCAACTTCATTGAAAAAAGATTCAAGACAACCTTGCATTTCCTTATTCATAACTGCAATGGCAGCACTGTTAACTAATACATCATTTTCTCATAGATGCTCTTTTAAAAATGATCAGTAAATGCATAAACTTCTCATTTTAGAAAGTCGAAGTTGGCAGGGTCTTTGACAGTCCATTATTTTAGGGAACAATGATCAAGGCCAGATGAACATTTAATGAGGTCTGTGGAGGTCTGCAATGCAGCCGCTACACCTCCACCATACTCCAAACAAATGCCTGAACCATCTTCTGAGCTAGGAAACTTTTGGCCTTAGTAGGACAATGAAGCTGATTCAGCAATGTAATAGGCCCAGGGTGGCAAAAATCACTTAATGTAAGAGCCACATAGAATATGCGTTAGACGTTTGAGAATCGCAAGATATGAACAGATATCACACACACTTTTTTATCAGAAAGTATGCAAATTTGCTTTTTATTAACATTAAATGAGACTGCCAAAAATAAAAACAAAAATGTAAAAACAGATATTGATAATGATATTTATTTGTCCAATGATATCTGTTTGTTTGCTAACAATATTTATTTGTCTAAGAGAGAGAGAAATAGAGAGAGAGGTGGAAAGAAAGAATAAAAGAGTTGGAATAAAAAAGAGAAAGAGAAACAAAGAAAGCAAATAGATGGGGGAGGGAGACAGAAGGAAGGAAGGAAGGAAGGAAAATAGATAAGGGAGGGAGGGAGAAAGGGGAAAAGGGAGAGAGAAAGAGAGAGAGAGGGGTAAAAGAAAGCAAATAAATGGGGAGGGGGCAGGGGTGGAAAGAAAGCAACTTCAACTTAAAATGTGTACTCCAAGCTCCCCACACACATACCAGCTGGCTTGGTTTGGAGAAGGGATTTCAAGAGACTAATGTTGTCTCCACGCTGGCTGGTGGAGGGAGGGCTTTGAGAACACAATTAAGGTTAAAGTTGCTTTCTTTCTCTGCTCCCCACTACCTCAAGCCTACCCAGGGAGGGGAACACTGGCTGGGGAAGGGAAGACCGATTGGGGAGGCATGCCTCCTCTTCGCTTCCCTTCCATCCTGCCAGAAGCTGCACAATATGTGTGAAAGAGCCGCATGTAGCTCCCAAGCTGCAGTTTGGGCACCCCTGTAATAGGCCGTTCTGTCCACTTGTTCCTCTCACAACAGTACCAGAAGGGTCAAGTGGTGTGATAACCATAGAAGGGTGAGGATATGGTAAACAAAACCAATAGGAGAGCTGATCTGTATGTGAGGAACGTTTTCACTGGTGGGACTGCTATAGCAGGTGAAAGGATTTGGGATTACACAAACTATGGCATTTGAGTTAAGGGGCTTAGATGGCAGGGAGTTGGAAGACACTCAAGAGCCTACTGAAATGGCCTGTGAAAGAGTTTTGACAGGTAGTGGACTTCCAAAAGGATAGAAATGAGTGGAGTCCGGACTGGGTGGGAAATTTAGCATTCTTTCCATTTTGAGCTCAAAACCCTAGTCTTTTCTTGTTTCCCAAGATACAAGTATACAGTGTTTTTTCTGTTTTTTAAAAGTGCTAGTACTCATATATAAATTTGCACCAATTCCCCCCTCAGGGTATGGGGAAACCTCCCCTGTCAAAAAAAAAAAAAAAAAGCGATGGTACTCAGTCCCGGTGAATACCACCACAAAAAAGCTCTGCAAGTATATCTTACATAATTGTACATTTTTATCCAGTTTTTCCTGCAAAGAACTCATGGTAGTCCTTTTTTTCATCATCACAACCATGTTGAGGTAACCTGGGCTGAGAAAGAGTGACTTGGCTGAAAGTCATCTAGTGAGCCTCACTTGTTTGTAGGTCTCCTTGGTCCCTAACCCAAAACTTAAACCACTTCACCACGCTGTCTCTCACCTTCTAGAAAGGAGCTAATTAGCATTTTCCAGGATGCAGCTTGAAGCCAAAATCCAAAAGAACCATTCGGAGAAATTCTATTATTTTCCTAAATGTTACATAAACAGTAGGCTTTTCTTTTCCTAGAAGAGCGTAACCTAAGCTGAGATGTCACCTAATAGGCTTCATTTCTGAGCTTATGCTAGTTTCCTGTTGTGGAGAGTGGGGGAAGGGGAACTACCAACCTGTCCCAGAAAGTGTTTTCTTCTCACTGAGCTCTTGCTGTATAATTTGATGAGAAAGTTAACCCCTTGCTTGTTCTGGGTCACTGGAAAAATCATCGTTTCGCCCCATTTCACTCGACTATTGGAAGACTTCAATAGGCGGGTCTTCTTTTTGTCAACCAGCTCTCCAGTGCTAAACATTGCAGCCTTCACAAAAAAATCTAATGCAGAAGACAGACACAAACTCAGTATTTTAAACACAAATGAAGCCCCTTAATATTGTCACTGGTGGAGTTTAAAAATCAGCAAGAGCAAGAAACATATGCTGAATCATCTGATCCAACCCAATAGCAAAATGTCTTCAGTATGATGGACAGTTGTAGAGAGGAATCTCATATTGTGAGGTTCCTGGTGGGGTGAGTACAAGACATCCCTGTGTAGACACACACTGAACCCCTCTTAGGGAAAACTAGCCCCACACAATTAGACAAGGGGGCTTGCCTCTAAACACACTCCCTGCAGGAGTAAATTAAACTGAGAGTTTGCACTAGAAAAGGGTATGCACCTGTATTAGTAGCCAGAGTTTTCCAAATAGAAGCAACAATTCCCTCCTCCAGCATTCTTGCTGATACACCAGAAAGGCATTTATTCGATCTTAAGGAACTCAAGGGGTGTTATGCTACTGAAAACTGAACCTTCTCCTACATGCACAGTCACACCCGTTCATCTACATAAAACTGCCCTTGTCTCCACTTTTTGGATACGCTCAAATGATTTTTTAAAAATATACATAAAGTGAACATGGGAGGGGCTGTAACAACACTTACTTATTGCTTTTCTTATTACTCACACCTTCATGAGTTCCAACAGCACTGGGCAAAGCAATATCCCATTAAGAGTGGAACGTGTATAATGTTCTGAAATGCCAGCATTAATCTCAGATGAATTAAAAGAGAACAGCCAGATTAATTCCAACCAAATAAAACTTAATCTAGCAGGACATCTACTGGACCTTACTCTGGCATGAGAAATAAGCCTCAAAATAGCACTCTGCAGTGTAAGAACATGTGATCTACACTCACCAGTCATAAATTACTCCAGAAGACCAAAATACAAAAGGGCTGCAGAGACTTACTTAAAGATAATGGTGTGGATGAGCTTGGGAGGTTCTGGGCTTCAAGAATTTGCAACTGGATTCGACTATTTACTGCTTGAAAACAGGTACCTATTTTCATTTCTGCAGAACACACCTATAAGAAGCAGAATATGTTCCATTTGCATCTCAACAAAATTTCACAAAGCACACAGAGAAGGGTTCAATATATATAGGTGTTCAGAGAAGAGCCCTGTTGAAAAGTTATAATGAAGACACGTACAATCCATGAACAGTGTACACTTGATTTTTAATGCATGTGTTGAGTAATTCTCATTTTACATTCAACACATGTACAACTGAACATGTGATTTATTTATTTAAAACATTTCTATACCACCTTTCCACCACAACAGAATCCCCAAGGCAGCAAACATCAGAACACTTCAATATTAAGACATATAACATGTTAAAAAATTAAATCCTGAATTTATCCAGGTACTTGTTCCCAGTTTTATTTGTAAAATGAAGTTGTACTGGCTGTTTCTCACAGGCAGGTGTATGCATGCGAAGCACATACAAGCCATTTACCATTACATGCAAACACAGCTAATGACACACTGAAATACAGACCAAGGAATAGGGCCACCCAAAGTGTTTATGAGGCCCAGTGAGATCTAGCAGTCCTGCCATCCACCTGCCATAGAAACCAGAATTACTCAACTTACCCCAGCAAACCTGACTCATTTTCACATTCTCCCCCCTTCTTGCTTCCTATGTGAGGCTTTCATAAACCCCTGCAAGCAATGTGCCATGTGCATTATTATTCCCATTTCCTTATTTACTTTCACCCGTTTCTATTCTTTCACCACTCTTCTTTGAGAACTGAGTACTCACTATGCCACAAAATCCCTGCTTAAAACCTTCCCTGTTCCTTCTGTTTTTACAAGACACTCTATGATCTAGGCTTCTTGACTGGGACAATCATAACCCTGCCTGACCAACCTTATCACTATTGGTGCCCAGACCCAAGAAAGATTTCACCTTACTGTGACTGGTTTAACCTGCCTTTCAGTTGGAGTGCAGGCCTAGATCATAAGCAGTTCCCTCCCTTCCAGCCACTTGAGGGTATGTTTTATAGGCCACTCTGTGCAGAGTTTGACCAGAGAAGGAAAAAAAAATTAATTCATGTAACCTGCTCACTTAAGCTTCAAACTAGTATCTATTCTGTTTCATGCACAACTATGTTTAAGAGCCAGTTCACCAATATGAAGGACAGGTTCCATTATGTCACTATTACCCAATGTCTTCTTTTATATGAGCACTTGAAACAAAACGCCAAGAATTCTGGTGCCAGGGTTGGGTCTCTAAGACAGGGGCCCTCGCTTTGTAGGGACAGGGAACAAGTTGGCCGAGTTGCCCCTACTCTACGGAGGCCTGCCAAGGATGCCAGCTTAGTCATAACAGACCCTTGCCAGTATCCCTGGGCAGACAGATCCTTCAGCATGCTTAAGGCTGAAGAGTCCCATTCTCTCCCCCAGCCCCTTTTCAACATGAAGTCTGGAACCCAAACAGGTACTTAATGCAAAAGAGCTTAAATTAGATCAGAATTATTTATTTTTGAACAGAGAAGCCCTCCCATGTCACGTCATAAATTGCTTTTGAATGTCCCATTGTTTTAACAAAAGATGGGGCAGCTGCATTTTGAAAGTGGGAGGGGGGAGTCTGCTTATAACTTGAGTTTGTAACTAGTTTCATTGTCCTTTGGATGCTGGCCCAGATTTATTATTGTACTGCAGCAATCCAAGATTAGGGCCACAGTGGTTTAGAGGTTAAGATGCTGAGCTGCAGACTGGAAGGTCTGTAGTTCGGCAGTTTGAGACCCTGGTGCCGTGTGACAGAGTGAGCTCCCGTTTCTGGCCCCAGCTCCTGCCAATCTAGCAGTTCAAAAGCAAGAAACTGCAAGTAGATAAATAGGTACCACTTCGGTGGGAAGGTAACAGCGTTCCGTGCGCTTTGGCATTTAGTCATGCTGGTCACATGACCACAGAAACATCTACGGACAGCGCTGGCTCTTCGGCCTGGAAACAGAGATCAGCACCACCCCCTAGAGTCAGATTCGATCAGCTTTCGAGCGAGGGAAACCTTTACCTTTACCTTAATCCAACAACCATTGCTTAATAAACCAAACCTCCACATGATTCCCTTGTCACAAATTACACAGTGGCAAGCCTCCATAATTAAAATGCATCTACTTTCTCGTAGATTGAATACATCCATCTAGGAATTGCTGTTGACCCAGAAAGTTACTTCCATTCTTCCCTGGGTTTAGGTAAGAAGCAAAGGAAAATCTGTATCGTATTTATGTCCAAAGTTCTGTTCAACAATTTTATCAATATCAGTTGCAACTAAGTTTTAACTTTAGTGTAGGCAACGAATTTGTAAAAGGGGTAATTTGTTTTTCCCCGCAAAGCCTAGCAAACAGCTGCTGCTGCTGACTACAATTACGGAAGTTAACTCCTAGCTTCCATGTCAGAGAATGCGGTTGTAAAGTATAAAGCAAGAAAAAGGAGAAGAATAACAGTGTACAGAATTTAACAATCCATTAAGAATTATTTCATGTAGAGCAAACAGGATCCTACGACAGCTGACTGCAACCCATCAGCCAAGGAATGCTGTATTTCAGGGTCATGATATTTAATGGTGGTTATGGGTGTTTAAAGAGAGAGTATAAAAGCTGCAAATGCCATCTGACTCATCTGTAACTGTGTTTGTTACATGTGGTTCAACAGCCCCATAGTAATGGGACCTTCCGAATTTTAACTGTCCTCTTATATTACACTCTCTTCTCATGTAACATACCATGCTGGTGAAGGAGATCCACGTTCTGCTATCTGGCCCAGTCTCAGAACGTTAAGGTCTATTAGCCAGATTATAACTGCTGTAGGGTTACTTCTGGGGATCATCAGGAACTAAGCAGCAACTTGGTACCAGGCTGTGAATGTTATTACTTTTTAGCATTTCGGGGATTACAGTGTATACTTCAAGCTCCACTCCAGAATCCCAAACTATACTATATACTGCCACACTACTTCCAAGACTCCCTTCACCACCACTTACTGATGCTTTGGAAGGAGGTGCTATTATCAACCAATGGTCAGTTTCGTGCGTGCTGAGTTCCCGCAGCGGCAGGGCACACTCTCCTATGGTTTTCTTTCTGGGAGTCAGAGCCTGTACTTTGAACACTAGTCTTGCCATCTGTAGGAGTTGCAGCTTGATAGCAAAGACAAAGGTTTCCATGAATTCAATACCCTAAAAGGAAAAAGAATCATTATTGAATAGAACAATCAAAGCATTCAATTTAATCCTAACTTCAAGCACATCTGGTTGAATTCTGTTGTACAGATCTACGCATACATGGGTGGGATGTGATCTTCCCCAATTCTCTGCTTGTGCCAAAGCCCTCCAAACTCCTCTGTCTTGCTGTTCCTGGTGGCCCCCTATCTCCCAGGAACAGTATTTTAGGCAGCAGCAGGAAGAGAAGCAAGAATGTCATGCTCTGAGAAATGAAATCCTACCACCTCTAGTAAATTTGGATAGGATTCAAGCTATCAATAATGCTGCAGAAGACCTGCTTTGTTAGGGCAAATATAACTTACAGAATAAATAACAGGGCTTTTAAAGATCATTAGAAACCACAGATTTTTTCTGTTGGATATTATTCTTGCTCTAACCCAACAACAGCAGGGAACCATCATGCCCATAGGGAAAGAATGACCTTGTTCTAGAACTATTATTCATAACTCAATCCATCTTTAAAGAAGTCAAAGCTAGTAACCATAACCATTTTTGTAGCAATGAATTCTATAATCATGCCCTGTATCAACTGCTTCCTTCTGTCTCTCCCACCCGCATCATTGATTTCATTGTCTAACCCCAACTGCTAGTACTGAGGACAAAAAAAAAAAGAGTTTCATCTCCATGCAATTCATAGTGTTCTAGTCATTACTTAATCTTCACTTGAGGTGTATTTTTTTCTGAACCGAAGAGTTCCAAATGTTCTAGCCTTTTCTTTGAAGAAAGGTTCTCCAATGTTTGATCATTTTAAGTTGTCACTTCCTGAACTTTTTGCTGCTTGCTAATATCTTGCAGATGACCAAAACCTCAGAACTAGTGGAGAACTTTTTTTTTTTTTTTTTTTTGGGGGGGGTGTAGCTTGGTTTCCCTGTAAATAATTTGATTAACTAGTGGGTTAGGGAGAATGCTCCAGGGCTCATGTTGCAAACAGGGGAATGCACATAAGACATTTCAAATATTAAAAACAGGATTTCCTAAACATTTGAATGGCTACTGGAAGGTAGGGAGAAGCTGCACTGCTCATTACAAGTGACATCAGAGACAACAACCAATAGAGACACAGTAGGGCTGACTTTAACAGAAGCCTAATAGGCAAAAATTAACAGATAAAGCTTTTTCAGTCCTAGGGTTTGGGGAGAGGAAAAAAAACTTCACTCTGTTATGTAACTATTTAATGCTTAAGAACTCTGCCAGGAAAAAAAAACACTGGTTGCCATAACACACACATTTTTGATGCAATGATTCCCAGAACCTCCAATTTCTAATAAGTAGTGAGGTATACCACTTTTCATTTGCACTGATTGAACAGTGAGCTATGTGACTCTGCCTCTTGACCCAATGAAGACTCATACTGTTCAGTGTTTCATAAATAAACCCCCCATTCCTATAAAGAGAGGCAACCTCTCCTCCAAATTACATACTGCTGAAAACTGTGCTCTCTCTGCTTTATCATTTATTCATTCACTCTACCATAGACTATCCTGCTGTTTTTAAAAGCTAAGGATGAATTTGCTCTTTATGTTAAAAAGACATGTTAGAAAGACTTAATTATCACACAGCTCAAATAAGTCCCATCAGCATGTGAAATGGCAAGTTGGAGCAGAGTGGCTGAAAGTTCCTGTGTAAATATTTAAGTGGATGTGCAGTCAAAGACAAGTTGCATCCATCCTCCAATTCAGAAATATAACTTCTAGAGACCCTGGGAAAGTTACTAAACTAACAGAACAGTCCTAAGACTACTCAGAATCCTATTCAGGTCTATTAAATTTGGTTTACTCCCATTAAAGTGCTCTTAGGATTGCACTGTAAAGGAGATCATTTCAGATGGGTAGCAGAGTTAGTCTGCAGCAGAAGAGCAGGATTGGGATTGGAGTCTTATAGTACTTTAAAGACCAACAAGATTTCCATGATGTAAGCTTTCAAGAGTCAGTGCTCCTTTTGTCAGATATCTGATAAGTGAATTTTGACTCTAGAAAGTTTACACCCTAGAAATTTCATTGGACTTTAAGGTGTCACTGGACTTGATACCTGCTTTTAAACTAAAGGACAACAATGTTAACAAGGTGTCACCGAAAGACAAAAAAACAGAGGCTAAATAAGGACAGTGATTTATAATGGACAGGCAGTGCCCAGTGAACGGGGACATCTGACAAGACTTACAAGAGAGAACATCAAAATCAAACCTTCCCTGATAACTGGGCTACCCATTTTGCTACATGGATACTGTGTTTTCTAGAAGGTCTGAAGCAGGTAACTCCTCATCTACCATCACACTTGTGCCCATGCCATACAGATACCAAGTTAATTCACAGGCAGAAAAAACCCTTCAGCATACATCACTTACGCTGGAAGCTTCTTTGGCCATGCACTTGAACTGTACTGGTTTAGGCAATGTAAGAATTCCCTTGATAGAAATATGAGGGTTTTCTCCACAGCCAGATGGCCAGCTCAGATCTTTACACTGTAATATTGAAAACAGAGAGTGAATTTATTTGGCTGGTCAAACCAAGTTTATTCATAATGTCTAGTGTTACTAATCCTCTCATTAAGGAAAGTTATTATCTGACCTTTTATAAAACCTTAAACTGAAAAGTCATCTTTGGCAATTCAGACTATGAGTTAGAGCACATATAACCATTACTGACTACGCTAATTTGTAATGGGTGCCTCAGATACATTTGCAGGAGTCATCCATGCTGTAGCAGAACACTGAAGGAGTTGAGCTAATCACCACAATATACAAAATTGTCAAAGGTTAGTGTAAGAAATTAAGGGGTAACGTGAATATGTATCTTCTGAAAATGATACCCATTAAGGGGCCATAGTTCAGTCACTCAGAGCGTGAACTCAAAGTGAACATCGTCATAAGTTCATTCCTTGATAGTCACAGAGTCGAACTGGACGTGGCGGAAATCTGTGATCAAATCACCTGCCCCTTGACATTTCTCTTAAAGCAGCAGACAGTTCTGCAGCATCTTGTAAAGCTAGGAAGGACCTCTGCTTGAGACCCCAGAGAGCTATTGTCAAGTCACTGATGAAATCTCTGGATGGGATGCACCAATGGTTTGACAGTATATTACATTCCCTCCACCACAAAAGCCTAGCAAGGTTACACAGGCAAACAGCATTAGTCTTCAAAGAACAAATGGTATAAAAAGCAATGTACATCATTAGCTGAAATATAAAAACAAAAAAATACCAGAAAAGAAAAATAAAGGTGGAACTCAGTAATGGATTTGCTCCTTTACATCTGTTCTGCTTCCATGCATCAGGCAAAAGTTCCTTTCACTAGAGGAAAGGGCTGATGTCGAGACCCATTTAAAGTAATGACCCCATTCCTTTATCTCACAGGTAGTTGTATCTCACAGGTATCCTTGTATAAGTAACCCTTATATATGCTTTGTCTGTCTTTCTAGTGGTGTTTAATCGCCCCCCCCCCACGGAATCAGAAGCACCTGTCTTGGGTCAGGACCTAGCTCCTGTGCAGTGGCATACAGAATAAGGCAGAAGGAAAGGAAAGGAAAGGAAAGGAAAGGAAAGGAAAGGAAAGGAAAGGAAAGGAAAGGAAAGGAAAGGAAAGGAAAGGAAAGGAAAGGAAAGGAAAGGAAAGGAAAGGAAAGGAAAGGAAAGGAAAGGAAAGGAAAGGAAAGGAAAGGAAAGGAAAGGAAAGGAAAGGAAAGGGGTCTATCTATATTCAGAAAGACCAGGTCTCCTAATTGCTAATATTAACAAATAATCTTGACACTTGAAAGTTTTCATACAGGTTGCACTGAACTAATCTGGTTTAGGAGTACAAGACAGTCTCATGGAGCTCCCTCTTTGGAAGTGGAGGATGCAGGGTAATGGAGCAAAGCCCTCACCGGTTCAAGACCCACCATGGGCTCAATTCCTGGCAACCTGTTAAGCATACTTACTTGCAAGACTGTGATCCATATCTGTTCCACAGAAGGAACATAGCATAGCTTCACATTCAGCCTGCCAAATTCTCGCTCATCACCTGATAACGTAATGGTATCTGGGGATAAATCCAACTCATTTAGAACTTGTTCTCAGAGACTATAAAACAGTATGCAATTCTGTAAACCAGATTTTTTTTTTTAAAGTCTCACTGCTTAAATATTTCCTCTAAAAAAATAACATATGCCAGGACTTAGTATTATCAATAAGGAAATAAAAGCATTTGATCCAGAGAATGCTATAAATATTGTTATCCCTAATTCAAATATTTTCAAATATGTGTGATTTTGTCCAAGTACAAATACAGCAGTGAAGGGTTCTCAAAATTCCACTGACAAAGTAAAGGTCTTCCAACTCTCCCCCCACCCCTGCATAGAGCTCCTTAGCCTCTAACACTTGCACAGCTGGCACAAAAAGAGAGGCATTTGTTTCCCACTGTATGTCTGCTGTAGAAACATTTTCAGCTACTGAGTTTGTCATATTGCTATTAAGGGCACAGAAACTCTGCTGGCAATTCTAACGGATAACTGTGAAAGTTAAGGGCACAGAAATTTACCCCAGCAACACAACAGCCAATGAGAGCAGCACCCTGTACCAAGAGCTACGTTCTGGAAAGTGGTTTAAGGTCTGACAGTTGGTGGTTCAGTTAGAGGTACAGACAGTTAAAAGTTGAGAGTGAGAGAAGCCCTGCTGAAAGCCTAATTTCACGAGAGTGTGAATTAACCAAAGACCTGGTGTCTCCACAGATCTTTACATTCCCCATACTGGGCAACAGTATACCAACAGGATTTGCTGTTTCTGGCCTGTAACTTCATTGCAGCAGAGTGCTGTATTTTACATGTTACAAAACTGCCAGGGAGTGTTTTCCTCAGCCACGTACTGTTTGAAACCCAACATCCCACAATTCCTTGTTCAGTGTTAGTATTGTTAAGTGTTAGTATTTATCTCAGTTGTATATTTCTTTCTGAATAAATGTTGTTCTTGTTCACTTTTAAAAAACAAACCACCTTATTCCTGTCATCTTACTTCATTCTCCCATAATTACCAACATGGGCTTGGGTGAGTTTATATCCATGAAGAGATTCTGTCTCCTCCAACTTTTTAAATTCCCACTGGGAACCGTGGGACAGATGGAAACCTGAAAGCAAATCCTTCAGGGGTGGAGCTTAACCCTGAGGAAACTGTCATAGTAATACCATACATTTTCAACCTGAAAGTGGTTTTGTATTTTCCTACCCCAGGTAGACTCCTTTATGCACAAGGAGATTCACCTCTCTTTCATAAGCATTGCCACTTAATTTTTTGCCAGCATCAGGATTTCTTCCTTTCACCGGTACAGTATAAAGCAGAAAGTAAGTCTTTCCATGAGTATGTACCATCAAGAATCCTAATATCACCTAAAGAATCAAAAAATGGACTTGGAAACCAGAGCTGGTTTGATACTCAAGCAACTGCTCCGGGTGCCAAACTTGACAGGAGGCATCAGCATGGCATGGAAGGAGGCTATTGGTACAACTTTTGATGGTCATTGTCACCACACCACACACACACAGAGACAGACAGACAGTAGAGTCGTTCCTGGACTATGCTAAATCACACTGCAGGGGGGAGATTACGTATCTGAATGATTCCATGTGAATAGCTTTCTCTATGTAGTTTGTATGGGTATAGTTTGTATAGTGTATTACGATGAGATCCTTTAGAATCTTGTAACACGTCAGAAAAGGGTACTGCAGAACAAGCAATATACACAGATAACAGTTTGAACAAGGACAGCCTCGGAAACACATCACAGTTGCTCCTCAGATTGACAAAAACACTGAGCCAAATTAGCTGAGATGGGCATCCCCACGTTCATCCTGGGAGGACGCCACCATTTTAAAGAGTGAGCACCCACCTTGTAATTTCTTTAAACTGAATTGTGGGGTCCCAATTCTGGTTGGGACCACCATGGCCCGGTGTGGTTGGCTCCTACTTCCCACCCATGCCATTTTTCCAGCCCCAAATGGCACTGCGGGGGGGGGGGCGGGGAGTGTTGGTAGAGGTTCTAATGTCACATGGGCATGAAGGAGATACTAAAGTGGCTATAGAGTTCACAAGTCCCTCTGAGAAGCAGAGGCGTATACAATGATCTCTAGCATTATATTTTATGTATCTTCAAACAGAGGGGTGCTGCTCAGGACTGTGTCTATAATCACTGCTCAGTACACAAAATCTGTATTTGCAGTACATATTCCTAAAGTCATGTCTAAACATCCAATTTATGGTTCGTTAGGAAAACAAGACAAGCAAACAGCATTTATTACCTAGACTCCTGTTACTCCCTTGCGAATTTTTCCTTGACGAAGTGCTGCTCGGAACACTGGACACTGAATCGTATCTCTGCAAAGAAAGGGCAACAATAATGCAGCACCTATGCAAAGCAAGACCAGCTACGCACACTTGCATGGCTTGTCAAATCACTGCATGAATAGCAAGGAACTGCAAGTGAGGAATAGATAGGGTAGAGATCAGCTATGTTTTTGCCTTTTGTGCTATTAAAAAGTGTGAGGTGTTTGTCCACAAGTCTCTTACACTGCTTAAATCCCACTGAAGCAATAAAGAAGATTCACTATTGCAGGACTGCAGGAAGCTACCTCTACAATATTATGAGAAGTATCTGATTTCAGATTGCATATGTGTCTACGCATCACAAAAATGGTTATGGATTTCATCTAGATGTGCTGAAGAGCATCGGGGACAAGATGGAGCCTTGCAGGACTCCACAAGCCAAAGGGCTGAGCAGCTGTTCCCCAGATAGGGAACAGAGCACACTTCTGAAGAGAAATGCATCTTCCATGGACACAGCTAGTCTGATCCTTAAATAAGATGCACAGTGGTTTACGAATCATATAAGAGGATTGTACTAACCAAACGAAAATATTTACACTTCAAAAACATTTTGAACCAGTATAGCAGGACTGAGGAGAACAAAACAACTTCTGAAAGTAGTTCACTGGCTATACAAAATTCTTGACATTATTTGGCACTGTAAGCATAAAATTAACAATGCACAAAAAGAAAACAAAGTTCTGGATGCAGCCTTTTCAAGTTGTGAGAAGAATTTACCTGCATGAATCGGTGGGGCGGACTTGTGAGATCAAACATAGAGTGACTTAAACTGGGTGAGCCAGGCAATGTGCTACTCCTTAAGTCACAAACTAAAAAGAGAACAAAAAAGAAAGAAGAACCACTAGTATAACCCTCAAGAACACTTTAGTCATTTGCACAAGCTGTAACAGAACAGGTCAGAGATGAAATTCTTAAAACGATTGCATACTTAGGAAATCAGATTCAAAAGCAAGCAAGAAACAAGCATCACACCCTAAGGATAGGTAAGGATGTAATACCTCAAGGTCTTTCAGACAGTTTGTAAATCAATTACAGACTGGAATGACTCAGATTTTGTAGAATACAGTCTAGAATGCCAGTCCCATTACACATGGGAGCTACATGAGTGCTTACACTAGTGCTGATGTGGACTCCCACTGATTTCAGTGGAACTGCTTCAGGAGAATGTCATGCTGGATTGTTTCCACATACACATGTTTCCCCACAGGGCAAATATATCCCAGGGCCATTTCAAGTTGAGAAAATAGCACCCAGAGTGGGAAAAGAGAAGACATAAACCCTTTCTCCCCACACTCAAAGGTCCCAATCTGAATCAGGCCTTCATGCTCTTGGTACCTGGGTTCCCATTATGGAACTCCAGGCACATGTCTATTGACAGCCCAAACATCTGCAACATGCATATGCTAATGTGTGAACCAGCCCATAGTTAAACCACTGTAACTACACAGGACTGACACTGTAAGCGGATGGATGGATGGAGCAATATTGCATCTCTCATACTTCCTCATTTTAGTGCAGATTCATTTGGGCAGCACTAAATACAAAGAGGAAGAATGCAAAGGACTGTCCTTTTCCACTGATGTTCAGCACAACAGCCATTTCTTCTGACCACTATAGGGGGCTTTCAAAGAAGTGAAAGAAGGAAGTAGTGGGGTAGAGGGAAATTCATCCCACAAGTCTTTGCGGGTTTCCGCTCATAATAACTTTAATATCAAACTAGTATGACATCTCTTATAACACACATCCTTACAACTATGACGCATGGGCTCCAAAAGCCCACTGTGTTCAAGGCTGAACGGAAGATTTGTCTTCACTTACCGTGAAGCTTCCTTCTCGGTGGTCCTGGAGTGGGGCGGTCCTCACGAGTGGGTAGTCTCCTCCGCTCCAGAAGCAGGGTTGATTGGCAGAATTCGATCCCGGAGAGGAGGGGCTTGCCCACAGATCCTCAGTCCATATCCAAGCCATGCCTCCCACTGACAACTCTCATACATGAGGAAAAAAGAGAAGGAAAAAAACCCCTTCCCCAACTAACCCAACTCACTTGAAGGGTTAACCAGTAAGAACAAAGAACAGCTCTTCATAACTGTGTAACAAAGAACATTCTACTCCCCTTTGCTCCTGTTGCTTTTCAGCAAGAAACCATGTATATCTCAGAAAGGATCTCTAGCCCCCTCAGGACTAACCGTGGGCCACACAGAAAAAATTCTCAGCACCCCCTCCAGTCCCAGAAGCCATTCCAAGAGTAAGCTCTCAGGTGGGTAGGACCACCCCACTACAGGACCACCGAGAAGGAAGCTTCACGGTAAGTGAAGACAAATCTTCCGTTCTCCAGTGGCCCAGTGAGTGGGGCGGTCCTCATGAGTGGGACGTAACAAAGGGTGGGTGCCCAGCTTCAGGGCCTAGAGAGTGCGCTGCAGAACCCTCCTGCCAAAGACTGCGTCTGCAGAAGCCATTTTGTCAATTCTATAGTGCTTACTGAATGAATGAACAGACGTCCAGGTAGCCGCCTTGCAAATCGTCTCTAACGATGGAAAAGATCTACAGGCTACTGATGTAGCTGCTCCCCCCAAGGAGTGAGCAGTGACGAATGTGGAGGTTCCTCATTCTTGGCTTTATACGCCAGTATGATGCACCCCCGAATCCATCTACTAATCATGGAGGTCAAGATCCTCTGACCCAAATTAGATTTCTGAAAGGACACAGAAAGAGAATCCGATTTACAGAAGGATTTGGTCCTTTCCAAATAATAGCTTAAAGCTCTACGCACATCTAGACAATGCCACTCTCTTTCTCAATCATGTTTTGGATTTGGACAGAAAGAGGGTAGCTCTTTCTATGGAAGGTCGAATTCACCTTTGGTGCAAAAGCCGAGTCAGGCCGAAGTACCACTCTATCAGCATGGAAAACACAGAGCTCTTTATCTATGGAGAGCACCCTCAATTCTGATACCCTCCTAGCAGAAGTGATACCTATGAGAAAAACTGTTTTAAAGGTTAACGCTTTAAGCGGGCATGTTGCCATTGGCTCAAAGGGCCCCCAAGACAGAACTCTCAGGACCAAATTAAGGTTCCAGGTAGGGAAACGATGAACCTGTGTGGGGTTAATGAGGGCTGCTCCTTTTAGGAACCTCTTAACATGATGATGTTGACACAGCGATTTCCCTTTCCTAGCTCCCCTAACAGCCGAGATGGCTGCCACCTGGCGTCTAAGAGTGCTGGTACTTTGTCAACCCCTCCTGCAGAAAGGACAGAATTCCACTAATGGGTACTGACAGGGGCTCCCAACTTTTCTGCCCACACCAGGAATGGAAGACCTGCCAGGTAGTGTTATAGACTCTAGTGATAAAATTTTTCCTGGAGGCCAACATGGTTTCAATGACCTCCTTAGAATAACCTATTCCTGAAAGTTGATCGCGCTCAACTTCCAGGCTTTGAGGACCAAGGATTCTGGTCGTGGATCTGCTGGGACCCCCTGAGTGAGAAGTTCCACCGTCAATGGAAGTCACCATGGTTATGCTACTGACAGTCTCCTGAGCTCCTGAAACCACGGTCTTCTCAGCCAGAAAGCTGCTACAAGGAGCACCTCTGCCTGTTGTTCTATGACCTTCTGAACCACCCTGAATATCAGTTGGATCAGAGGGAAGGCATACATCAGTTGACGAGGCCAGTCACAACTCAGAGTGTGCACTCCTATGGCCTGGTGAACTCTTGCTCTTAAGTATACAAAAGAGGTCACAGTTCTGCTGATAAAATTGAAAGGACAGAAAGAACTGTGAAAAGGCTACAGAGTTCCAATACAAATTGTGCTTTTAACAATGTATATGTTATTTTCAGTAACAACACACAGTTTTAAACTGAAAAACAGCTGACTAAAAATGCAGAGTCACATGCAGAGTCGCAACAGCGTCCTCCGGAATGATTAAATCCGTTTCAACCAATACAGTGGCCTTTCTCCAGCCTGAAGACTCTATAAAGTTCATATAAAAATTCAATATACATACCTCATCATATGTGCAATTCATAAACATTAATCATATAATAATAAAAAACTTACTAGCACAGCTTCCTAGTTGTTTTAAGATCTTACATCATCATTGCCAGGAAAAAGTTTATCTAAGAAATATAATCATAGAGTAAGCAACCCAAATTCAAAACACTATTACAGAAAGTTTACAGATAAAGCATGTAGTTCATGGGGCTCACCAATCCATTTTCTAGAGAAATTTCTTATAAGGAAAAAGTCCTCATCAGTTCCTTCTTCAGTAGTAAAGTGCTAGCCACATAGAAAACACAACTCTTAATAAATACATTTCCAGAAAATACAAAGTTAGTCCAGCAAAGACTCACAGCAATCAACATAAGAAATACAGTTCTTTTTCAGTGAAGTGAAGTGCTAGCCACATCGGAGACAAAAAGTACAAAATTAATCCAGCAAAAACTTACATAGGAGACAAGAAGTACAGAGTTACTCCAGCAAACACTCACAGCAAGGATATAAGGAATTTAATTTATAAATCCAGAAAGCCTCACGTTTAAGCAAAACCTTCCTTAAATCTTTCTTCTCATACTGGCATGGTTGAATGACCTCCAAAATGGTAAATTTAAAGTCATCATGCCGATGTTTCTTTGATAGAAAATGTTCCACGAGGGGTGCTTCCCTTCGTTCATGCTTAATGTTCCTGGGTGTGTAAAAAAACCCCTTTATTGAATTCAGAAGAACATCTACCTTTAAAGACCTATTGGTTCATTCTGATCTTAGGGAGGATATAACCCAAGAGAATCACCCTGTAGGACACCACAGATGTGGTAGATGTGCAGCCTGTCCATTATCAATGGATTTAAAGTTCATTGAGTTTCCAGAAAGTGGTTTTAGATGGTATTTTAAACATTTTTCCACCTGTACCACTAAACGATCTATATATTTAATAATTTGTGGCTGTGGTCAGAAATACATTGGAGAAACGACTAGGGCAATAAGAACACGCATCCTTGAGCACAAATCGAAAATTAAGCATGAACGAAGGGATGCAGATTTAAGGAAGATTTAAGGAAGGTTTTGCTTAAACGTGAGGCTTTCTGGATTTATAAATTAAATTCCTTATATCCTAATGGTTTAAACATGTCCTGGGATCTGAGCTGTTTCCTGTAGTTCTATATTGATTGCTGTGAGTGTTTGCTGGAGTAACTCTGTACTTCTTGTCTCCTATGTAAGTTTTTGCTGGATTAATTTTGTACTTTTTGTCTCCGATGTGGCTAGCACTTCACTTCACTGAAAAAGAACTGTATTTCTTATGTTGATTGCTGTGAGTCTTTGCTGGACTAACTTTGTATTTTCTGGAAATGTATTTATTAAGAGTTGTGTTTTCTATGTGGCTAGCACTTTACTACTGAAGAAGGAACTGATGAGGACTTTTCCTTATAAGAAATTTCTCTAGAAAATGGATTGGTGAGCCCCATGAACTACATGCTTTATCTGTAAACTTTCTGTAATAGTGTTTTGAATTTGGGTTGCTTACTCTATGATTATATTTCTTAGATAAACTTTTTCCTGGCAATGATGATGTAAGATCTTAAAACAACTAGGAAGCTGTGCTAGTAAGTTTTTTATTATTATATGATTAATGTTTATGAATTGCACATATGATGAGGTATGTATATTGAATTTTTATATGAACTTTATAGAGTCTTCAGGCTGGAGAAAGGCCACTGTATTGGTTGAAACGGATTTAATCATTCCGGAGGACGCTGTTGCGACTCTGCATGTGACTCTGCATTTTTAGTCAGCTGTTTTTCAATTTAGAACTCTTGCTCTTGCCATGAAATTGGGCACTTGACGATTTGGGGCTGTTGCGAAGAGGTCGATGGCCACTTCGCCAAATCTCTGGCATAGCTGTCTGAACAGCTCCTTGTTTAGCATCCATTCCAACTGGTCCAATGTCCTGCAGCTGAGTCAGTCCACTAAAACATTGTCTTGACCCAGAACGTGAACTGCTTTGACGGACAGTAGTTGTTCTTCCGACCATTGTATCAGACGGCAGGCTTCCTCATGGAGGGATTTGAATCTGATCCCCCCCGGCGATTAACATATGCCTTTGCCATCACATTGTCCATCTGTACCAGGACAGTCTGCTAACAGACTCTGAAAGTCTCGGAGACCCAGCCTGATGGCGTGTAACTCCGGAAAGTTTATACTGTGTGTCGTGTCCGTGTGTGACCAGTTTCCCTGAGTCATTCTGCCTTGTACATGAGCTCCCCAGCCCACCAGGCTGGCATCAGTGGTCATCACCACCCTCTTTGGTTCCCGTAACGGGACACCCACCTGGAATCTCATCAGTTCCTGCCACCAGGTCAGTTCTGTTTTGAGACTCTCTGGTATAGAGACTAGTCTTGTTCTTTTGTACGCAATGACCTTCTGGAAGGGCAGAAGAAACCTCTGCAGAGGCCAGGTGTGAAACCTTGCCCATTGGAGTAACTCCTGACATGACACCATAAGGCCCTGCAGTTGGGCCAAGGTCATTACCTCCATCTTTTGACTCTCCGATACCTTTTCTGTCATAGACTGGATCTTTTGTTGCCTTTCCTGAGTCAGGAAAGCTCTGTCTCGAACTGTATCGATCCGTACACCTAGGTGTACAATCGTTTGTGTCGGGTGAAGAATGCTCTTTCTTTCGTTGATCACAAAGCCGTGACTCTGAAGGCATTCTACTGTGTGTCTCACCGCCTCCATACAGCTGTTGAAAGAAGGTGCTTTGAGAAGAATATCGTCCAAGTATGGGGCCAGGGAAACTCCCTCCAATCTCAGATGTGCCACTAGTGTCACCAAGATTTTTGTGAACACCCTGGGAGATGACTTCAGGCCAAATGGAAATGCCTTGTATTGGAAATGTCTCTGGTTGTAGGTAAAGCGGAGAAACCGCTGATGAGACTCCCTTATTGGGACATGAAGGTAGGCCTCGGTTAGGTCTATGGAGGCCATAAAGTCCCCCTTCTGTATGGCTGACAGTGTTGACTTGAGTGTTTCCATCTTGAATGGTTGTGTTTTGATCCATCTGTTCAACCACTTAAGATCTAGGATCGCCCTGAAGTCCCCATTCTTTTTTGGAACAATAAAGAAAACTAAGTAAACTCCATGCGATCGTTGATTCTTCGGTATGGGCTCTATAGCACTGATGTCTCTCAGATGCTGGATGGCCTTTTTCAAAAGGTGGTGTCTTTTCGGTGGTTGAGTAGTCTTGTGGGCCAAGGAGGGCTTACTGTCATCTTGTGGCTTGGGCTGCCACTTACTTCTGAAAGATCTGGAAAAGCCTGAGCTTGATTGTTGCTTGTTTTACCGAAAGGACTGAAAACATCGTCTCTGTTTTCCCTCCCTTCTTTTGGATGGGAGGGCCTTTTTCTTGTCCTCCACTAGGTACTTGTCCATCCCTTCGCCGAAGAGATTGATGCCTTTAAAAGATACTAAAGCCACCTTGACCTGGGCAGCTGGATTCACGTCCCAGATTTGAAGCCATAAGTTTCGCCTAGCCGCCACGCTAAATGACATTGCTCTTGCTGACATCTGTAAGGCATCTAAGAACGCATCAGATGCAAACGCCGCAGCCAGGGCAATCTTTTTAAGTTCGTCTTTGAGATCCTTGGGTAGCTTATTATCTGCTGCTGCCAGGGCTGAAGCCCAGGAGAAGGCCACTCTTGCAAACAGAGATCCTGTCATCGAGGCTTTCAGCACATTTGCTGAAGCTTCAAAGTCCCGGCGTAGAGCCTGTTCTATTCTCTTGTCACATGGATCTTTGGGTAAGCCATCTGCTTCCATTGGTAGCACAGAAGTAGATGTCAGATTGGTCACAGGGTCATCCATTAGGGGTAGCTTAACCCTCTTAGCAGCTTCTGGAACCAAGCTGTAAAATTTTGAAAAGACTGGGTGATTGGCCCTGGCTTTAGCTGGTGCCTCCCACTCCACCTTCATCAGGCTGTAAAAAGCAGCTGGGAGTGGAATTCCTGAGGACTTTACTCCTGCTTCTGGGAGAGATTTTTCCACCCCTACAGGTTCCTCTTTACCCTATGGCTGGGTAGTAAGCTCCAATACTCTAAGGACCTTTGGAAGCATTCTAGAGTATAACTTTTGGGGAAAGAGCCTGGACTAAGAAGGTGTAGCCATCTCTTGTTCTTAATCAGACAATTCCCCTTCCTCCTTGGAGGAAGAGGCCACTGAGCTCTCTGATTCATCAGATTGATCTTCCAGGGGAGGGCTGTGTTCTCTATGAGAGTCCTTTTTCTTTTCTTTGATTTTGGGGTGTCCCAATGGTTTTGCCCAGAGAGGTTCCACTATCAATGCAGGTCCCTTCACCCTCAAGTCTGGATTCCTGCATAGCTGCTCTAATCTCCCTCCTCATCTCAGATCTTAACCATGAGAGTAAAGAAGATTTTTCAGCATCTTCTGACAGATCGTGTCCATATTTCTCCCCTCCTCTCCGCTCTGGTTGCCTCCTGGCTAAGGCAGAGTAGATGATGAGGCACTAGTAGAGCCCAGACCACATACTGCACCCTCTGGCTCGAGTGAGGTGGAGGGGCCCGCCTTTGCTGCCATCTCCCAGCCAAAACTTTCCCAAGGGGAAGTGAAAGCAGCTCTCTGCAAGAGATAAAAAACAACAGGGGCCTAATGGCTACCTGTTTTAAAGTAAAAGGGTCTGGAATCGCTCCCCTGTGGCCACGCCAGTCACGGAGAACCCCCCTTCTTCCACTTCACCTGCAGTTTACTGAGGTTCTGCAGACAGGGGAGTAGAAGGGCTAGTCCTCCGCTGTGTGGAGGCTGCTCCTTCCAAGCCTACCAGAGCAACGACCAGAGTTGATTCAGTAGGCTGCTGTCATCTCAACCATCCCCTTAAGGAATGTGGGGAGGGGGTTATTCACCCAGAGGCTTGAAACCCCATCGGGAGATCTTGGGCACCCCAGTCACCATTGGCCGAGCTCGCTCACTGCTGTTTGCTGCAATGCCAAGGGAGGGTGGGTGGAGAGTCAATTCCCCGCCCCCGCCCGCAATCGCTCTTCCCGCCTTCCGACTGAAGGCCTCCGTGGATCTTCGATGCCCTCTAGAGTGCTGCCGCCAACATCCTGCCCCTTCAGCAGGGTTGAAAAGACTGAGGATCTGTGGGCAAGCCCCTCCTCTCCGGGATCGAATTCTATCAATCAACCTTGCTTCCAGAGCGGAGGAGACTACCCACTCGTGAGGACCACCCCACTCACTGGACCACCGGAGAACAGGGGCTTTCCGACTTTTCAAGTCCAAATCCAACATTACCTTCTGAGCCATGCCAGATCTCATGGTGGCTCACATTAGATGCCCATAGATATCAAACAGAAGTAGCAGAAAGTTGCTAGTGAAAGAGAACGTGCTTCTTACCTGAACCATATAGTCTTCCATTGTCTGATTTTTCTGGGTGGCGTCTGATCAAATCTGGGGAAGAAGGTGGATGCTTCTGCATGTAGAATGGGTTATAGACCACATCAAATACAGGCCCTTGCTGGTATGCACTGGAGAGTTCTGCCTTCCGGTCACCAAAAGATGTTACAGCAGAGCCTGTGAATATATTACTGTGTATTACAGCATTTTACTAAAATCTTGTGTCCCACATGAACAGGAGGCTGGCAAATATAGTTTTTGTTTTTTAATAATTTCCTCCCCTTACACTGTGAATAAAACCCAGTAACTGAGTTGGGGGGGAGTAAAGTCTTGACTGGATCCAACTGAATATTGATAGGGATACCAGGGAAAGTTCAAGGTATGAACTTCGTGTGCATGCACCCTGAATAAACCTTTGTTGGTCTTAAAGGTGCCACTGGACTCAAAATGTTTTATTAATCGATATAGCTAGCAATGTTTGATAGGTATTCTAGTGTTTTAGTTTAGTATATGTTAATAGTTAGAACTATCATAGCTATTAGATATTTACATCAAGCAAACAGCATGTTCTATGTTATGCAGAGCACAGGTCTGAGCCTGTTTGTGTCCAAGCTAGTTTGCCATCTATGGGACTATTTAGATGCAGCACTGCCATGTGTAGCTGACAGCTTATTTCAAGAGTTATTACCATGAATGCCAGTGGTATGTCTGCCAGGATTACAACTTACTGGTCTGCCAACACTGCATGCATATGAGCAAGTGATGTTTAAATGCAAAGCTTACCACGTACATCAGCTAAAGTAGTTATGTGCTTTTAAGACAGTAAGTACTACTAAGTAGACATGGGTTTGGGAGCCCTGCATTTTCCTTATAACATGTAGTATGACCTAAACCTGATAGGACAAGGATGAAAAGGGAACATACAGCTTGAGTAACAGTAGTGACTGAAGGGCAATAAGACATTGTATTCTAGTATTTCTAAGCAACACAGAGTAACAGTCAAATAACCTTAACTGGATCCATCAACACATGGTACTCTTTTCCAGCCATGTAATATCGGGAAAATACTGAAGTTGGTTAAATCACCAGAAAAATAATACCTTTTCAATTTGGGTTTTTATTCTGGAATTGTTGCCACTTTAAAAGTGTTCATTTAATCCAACATTTCCAGTGCCTCAAAATACTCTGGTTATTTTCTAGATCCCAAGGTCAGGGATGTACTATTGAGAAAACCTCCTGCCTTCCTGAAACCTCCCTGAGCTAAGAGTCTTGAGGTGCTTAATTTCACAATAAGATACTGTTTCCTGACTCAAAAGACAGAAGGGCGAAAAAAGAAAGAAAAAAGAATATAGAGCCAGCCACTTCAAAAGACACAGAGGAAAGAGCACATTGTCATGGGAACCATATCTTCTTGAAACAAGATCTTGGCTCTACCTTCCAAGCCAGATTAAGCTGCAGAAATAAAGACAGCTGTAGCACAAATCATGGTTGGAAAACACAGGTCTAATTATTTGGGTCCAGGTTTGTTTACATGATGTCAGAACAACCACCCTCGCTGCACTCAAATCCTGATTGGCTTACATGTTCAGGGGGTGAATCAGAAGCTGAGGAGACTAAAACCAGCCCTGATTAAAGTTAGTTGCTCTTCAACAAAACAAGTTGTCATATTTTGGTTTTTAAAAGTATGCATAGTGCACTACTCCCAACAAACACACACTCATCTACGAACGACCTCAAGACCAGAGGGCTGAAACCTGGTAGAACTCCTTGCTTATGTAGGCAGAGGTTGTTGATCCAGGGCAACACCCGCAAATCAGTATATCCCCCCACTCAGAAAAGATAGCCTGAAAAAGGCTTCCACTTAAAATCCATACTGTTTCCTTCTCATTCTTTTACCTTGAATTCCAGTAAGGTGAGAACTACCAAGGTTCCTGGGCTGAATGTAGGCAAGCTTGAATTGTGGAACCACAAAGGGCACTTCCTTGCCCCCTGGGGGGAGTTTGGAAAGAAGATAATCCTCTGAACAGCCAACCTGCCGTTTCACTGACACAGACGACAAAGGAGGCTTCTCCACAACATCTGATCTATATTTGGCTGCAACTTCAGAGTCCTTCTCCGGAGAGGCTGTTATTTAACACAGAAAGCATGACAAGCACAGTTCATTTTAAATAAGCAGCCTGAAATGAACTTTTGCATTTTAACAGGATCAGCGACAAATATGTTTTTTCATCCCATTGGCCACATCCAGCCACAGGGAGCAGCAAATATACCAAACCTAAGAAGGTTCACACTGGCTCCCATATCCGGTAACCCAGCCTGCTTTCTAATTACCACACAGAAAATTTTAAAAGGAGAATTTTAAATTTAAGTGGTCAAGGTTATAAATGCAAAACCTAATTCAAACATTTTATGAACCATGAAAAATCAGGCCCATAGCCAGGATTTTTAAATCGGGGGTCCTTTAAATAAGTCAGGGGGCACCCCCCACACACATACACCCGCACACACTCCCAAGGGAGCATCTGGATGGGAAGTCGGGGGGGGCCCTTGGCAGTAAGTCAAGGGGGCGGGCCCTGAGATGCCCCACTGTAGCTATGGGCCTGTGAAAAATTAACATTCATCGCCTGGGCTAAATCAAACATTGATGAAACAGCCCATCTCACTATCACACAAAATGTTCCATATGGAATACAAGAGTCACCCCTGAGGCAGACAGAAATAACAAGGCAGTCGCCTACTAAACACACATCATAAGCCGCATTCAACATATTAATACAATTTTTGTTTAAATGGACAGTCATAGATTTCACCCGCTGATTAACATCACAAAAAGTACTGTCTAGCTTGTCAGTCTAGTTGCATAAAAAAAAACTAGAACTGACAATACACAAATTGAACTTACAGTCATGCTTTTCTTTTTCAACGTACAAACACCCTCTGCAGCAGTTCTTGATAAATTCTGTTGCCATTACAAAGCCGGAATACATACAGACAAGGAATCAAAAGGCAGAAATCAGGCCTCTAAATAAATAAAAAAAAAATCACATTTGATTAGAAACACAATCAATTAGACTGCAGGGGTTTTTACATCTGCCCAACATCTAGTACAGTTTTTAGAATCATCATCACCACCATCATATTATTTTATTAATATAGCTAATTGTCATTGTGGATACTTAAATCTGGAGACTGGAGCCATGAACAGAGAAACAGATCTTTTTATAAATGGGAAGAATGCCCCAAGTCTGCAGAAAAATATGAAATTAAAACCTCCTCCCCAAAAAACAAGGAGCAACTGTAGCTTTAACGAACAAATGCCCTCAGTAGCTGTTACTAGGCAACTTCACAGTATTGCCAGCCAGTTCCAGTCTTGCTTTATGTCAGTAAATGGCAAGGGGGAGGACAGGAGCCTTTCTAGGGCTGTTTTGGCATTTGAAGGAGGACTCATTGGGATCTGGCCTGGCAGTAACCACTTGGTAACTTGCTACCATGCAAGTTTCATGACTCATCCAGACCAAGGTGCCTGCTACTGTTCAACAGCCACCCACCCCATAAAACAGAGATGTCGCTCATTTGTTAACGAAGGTCAGATCTGACATAAATGTCACTTTGTTGGGCTGGGCTATGTGTGCCATAAAACGTTACACCAAGTAGTAGAGATATAAATTCTATAAAGGACACAGGCAAACCCAATTGACAGTATTATTTTAATTCAAAATACAAACAAAAACAATTGATTCCTAGTGGTGAAAGCAATTGATTAACTGGAGAACCCACAAAAGCCCCAATAAATGGATTTAATCACGTGCAAAACTAGGTTTTTCCCAAGGGATACCATAAAAGAGGGAGTACCTTATATTTCAATTTATACCAGTTGCTTGCGGGCCAGTTCCAACCCCCGGGCCTTATGTCTGACACACCTGCTAAAAGCTAGTATTGTGTAATGGTTAGAGTTTCAGACTAGGATTTAAGAGATCTGGATTCCAATCACCTTTGCGTTGAAGAAGCTCACAGGGTGACCTGGTGTGAGTGACACATTCTCAGCCTGACTTATCTCACAGGGTTGTTGTGAGGATAAAGTGGAGGAGATGAGAATGATGTAAGCTGTTTTGGGTTCCCACTGGGAGAAAGGTGGGTTATAAATAAAGTAAATAAATAATAAACATAACTGAAGATGAGGGGATAGATAAAAGATTATTTAGTTTCTGGGTGGGGAGGAAAGAAGGAAGCAATAAAAGAGGAGAGAATATAGGGGCTGCCAAGAGGAGAGAAAGAGGAAATAGTGTGGGGAGGGGGATACAGGGGAAAAGAAGTGCCTTCCACAAGTCCTTGCATTTCCCCACCATGCAGTTGGGCCTGGTAGCCAGCATCACACAGCTCAGCCATAGTTTTCCCATGCAGAGGCTGCCAGGGGGAGGGAAGGAGGGAAAGCTGAAGACAGGAGGGCAGATAAAGGTAGGTTACCTGATGGGCAAGAAGGAAGCAAAAAACAGAGAGAGGCTATTGAAATGTTCAGAGAAGGGAAAGAGGAAATTACGGGGGGGGGACACACAATGAAAGACCTTCCCACAAGTCCTTGCAGTTTTCCCGCTTGTAATCTTCTAAGTTAAAGAACACTTATGCCAGCTGTGAGTACTATAAGGTCCATTCTGGAAATTTTTGCTAATTTAAATAAGAATTTAGTTAACATTTATACTCTGCCTCACCCTCCGGGGCTTACCGCCTTAAAAAAAACCCTACTATTTATAAACAAAAAAAGAGCAGTCCACTATTTTCAAGGCTATGTAAAGTTCTATTACTTGGGACCAAACTGATCCCTCTTGCTGCTGTTAGTTTCCAAGAACAAGAATTTATTTGAGTTCTCAAAACCAGGTTCATTTATTTGCAGACACCTTTGGCAGTATGCACAGAACATAAATTGTGGGAAATTAGCAGGAGCTAAGGAAATATGAAATGTTTCTTCAGATATAAGTGCATTCCAAACTGCATCACTGACAATGCAATTCCTGCTTAACACTAACAACCTATTCACATTTACCAAATGCCCCTTTCCTTTATAGTTTTAGATTTGCTTGTTGCTTGGTCCCCTTATTTATGTAGAGCATGGTCTATTGCTAATTCCTGGCCAATTTTTTGTTTGCTGGTTGGATGCTTGCCCAGGGTGATAGATTGGGTACACTTTTAATATTACATTCTTAAGCAGGAGTGCATACACAGGATCACTTAACACAAGTTATTTATGCCTGAATTGTTAAGAGACACTGGAGACACACTCTGGCTTTATCAAAAATATAAACAAACCACAAGGGTTTTTGATTCGAACTAAAAAGAAAGAGTAGAGTACGCAAGACTGAAGTCAGTCCATCAAGGTTAAGCTGGAAGATAACCATGTTTTTCTTCTCTGATTTCTCATACATCCCCAAATCTCATGTAACTGTTTACAGCTGAGGCACCACCACTGCCTTAACATACCCTGCTATGAATACAAGACCCTTTTCTTATGAGTCTGGGAAACAATAAGTATTCAGAATTCACTACATCTGTTTAATTTTGCTTGAAGGAGTTTTATATATTAAGGACACAGCTGGAGAACATTAGGAGTAACCTTTTAAACAACAACTGGACTCTTTCTTCAAAACGTACTGTCTAAAATATTTCCGAGAGACTCATGCTGCCTCGTCCTATCCGAAATCCTAGCAGTGCACCCTCCCCCAAAACACACATAATATTTTTGTACAAGTATGATACTCTCATTCATATAAATCAATGACAGCTGATGAGGATGTTTGGGACACTCAGCAAAGTATAAGCCAAAGAGCTTCTTAAGCACATGGAACAATGACCATTTTTTCTTAAGCACACGGAACAATGACAGTTATTTGGAGATAAAAGCACAGAGGATATTTGGCACTATTTGGTCACAGGAAAATAATACTCAGGCCACTGTGTGGGCTACTCCTCAAGCCCTAAACAGACAACGGTTGATTCTGCATTGGCTTTTCCCTCCGTTGTTTTACGAAGCCCACATTGGAACAAGAATTCCCCTCTGTACTGCATGCTGCTTTCACTTCCTTTGATCATTGGATTATATGGTACCCTCCCCAGATTGTGTGACACTTTGACTTTCTTTGGTCATCAGATTTTATGGTACCTTCTGCGTAGTTTTATGGCCATTCAGGGCTGACTTTGCAGTCAGTATGACGTTGCCCCAAGGTATTTGAATGTGATTTTGAGCTGTACTTTTTCCTCCCAGTTGAGAAAATGTGGAGCAAATGCAAGATGCAGAATCGCCCAATGTTTCAGCATGGTTCATTTTTCTTATCCAAACTGAAGAGGATAAATAAAACATGATTTACAATATTTTGGACATTTTTTTCAGTGACAAGCATCCTAAAGTGGGTTACAAATTAAAAAGCAAAAATCAGAATCATAAAAGTCCTAATGACAGTTTTCAAGCACTGATTTGATTACTTTATGTTACTTATTTATAGTCTGCCTTTCTCACTGAGACACAAGGCAGACTACAGGATATAAAAAAGGGCAATCAGATGGCATAACCAACGAACAATACAAATTGACTAAGATTACAGAATTTGAGAATAATGGAAACAACAAACTATCTAAGGCAAAGTACGTTATAAAAAATGCATAAAGCTGATTACAAGACATAGGAAAATGCAGTAAAAGCCACTTATACCTGTAATAATCATTGCAGAGGACTGCAGCCTATTCCATTATAAAGTGCCCTCTTGCACTGTTGCATTTTACTACAGTTTCAATCTCTTTTTAAAAATGCCCTTCTGAACATTTCTGTTTTGCACATACTGAGGAATAATAGAAGTATGGAAGTTTTCCTGGCCTTCTCAGGCAGGATGTTCCAAAAGGTGGGAACCACCATTGAGAATGCATGTGAATGGGCACGTAGAGTGGCACCTTTACGAGCCTTTCCCCAGATGAACACAATTGTCACAGCGAAGCCTAGCAAGGGAGGCAAGGGTCCTGCAGGTATGTGGGTGCAAAGCCATTAAGAGTTTTGTAGGTAATAACCAGAACCTTGAACTGAACTCAGTAACTCATTGGTGGAGTGTCTGCAGAATGGGTGGGACGATGTCAGATAACTGTCATGTTTTCTGTAAACCTCGTTCCTTGCTTTCCCGCATGCGCATAGCTTTGCTAAGGCAAACCGTGGGAGAAATTCCTCTTCTGGAAGCCACTATCTGTGTAACCTTGAACAGAGGGGAGGGCTTGGGTTCCCAGCTGGTGGGAATATATCGACCCTCTTACAGGGGGAGGGGGGGTGACCTCCTGTTAATGATGTAACGTCCCGCCGTGAGATTTCCCCCACAGGCACTTGGATTTCATTTGCTTGGCTAGTTGAAGCATCAGAGTATATACACTGCTCCCCATGCAACACCCAGTATTCCTGACAATGACTCTGCATTAATGGGCAGCAGACTGGTATTCCAATAAAGCATAACTTTCTGAGTAAAGTGTGCCTGGACTTGCTTGCTGTTGAACCTGACAGACATGCAACTTCCAACTAACGTATTCTGCACCAATGGGAGTTTCTGAGTTGTCTTTAAAGGCACACTCATGTAAAGTGTTATTACAACATTCTGGATCCAGGTGACCAGGTCAGCTCAGTCAAGGCAGGGAGCCATCTTCCATACTACATGAAACTGGCAGAATGCCTTCTTTGCTGCTACATTAACTCGGTGGTGGAAACTGCCTTCAAATCACAGCTGACTTATGGAGACGAGACCCTGTAAGGTTTTCAAAGCAAGAGACATTCAGAGGTGGTTTGCTGTTGGCTGCCTCTGCATAACAGCTCTGGACTTCCTTGGTAATCTCCCACCCAAATACTAACCAGGACCCACCCTGCTTGGCTAGCCTGAGCCATCCAGGCCAGGGAGGAGGAGGAGGAGGAGGAGGAGGAGATTGGATTTATACCCTGCCGTTCACTTGGAGCCTCAGAGCGGTTTACAAACTCCTTTCCCTTCCCCTCCCCACAACAGACACCCTGTGAGGTAGGTGGGGCTGAGAGAGCTCTGACAGAAAATGCTCTTTTTCAAGAACAGCTCTGGCAGAACTATGGCTTGCCCAAGGTCATCCAGCAGCTGCGAGTGGAGGAGTGGGGAACCAAACCTGGTTCTCCCAGATTAGAGTCCACACACTTAACCACTACTTCTCCAGTAATAGCACTGGGCCCAGTATAACCAGATCCATAGCAATTGAAGGGACCCCTACGTACGCAGCAAATAATGTTTACAAGTTATGCCTGCACTGAGTAGCAGTCACTTGCTGTACACAAACAGAGGAAAACAAGTTAATTAAGAAACCTCCCTTTATACCTTGACAGAAAAAAAAGTCCTGAAAGTCCAGTTCACAAATCAGTACTGGCTAACAGAACATAATATTTTGGCCGCTGTGTGACAGAGTGTTGGACTAGATGGGCCATTGGCCTGATTCAACATTGGCTTCTCTTATGTTCTTATATTCTTAATATATTCCAGTGGGGGGTTATCTGCTACACTGCCAGAGTTTTAAATAAGCAGGTAGATTTTGTTTTTATTATAAGATAGGAGACGGACTTTTAATTTAGAACTCTTTCATTTTTACTAAGTATCACTCCAGAAAGAAACCAACCCATATGAGCAGTCATTATACTATAGCATTCATTTTAGAAGGAGAAGTTTGCCTCTCCCTTTTGACCAACTGTTTAACAAGTTTAACAAGTATTTACTTATTTCCTTTATTTATAGTCCACCTTTCTCACTGAGACTCAAAGCAGATTACACAATGCAAGGGTTTTCTTCCTTCATTTATACCCGGCCATTCTCCCCAGTGGGGACCCAAAGCAAGCCTACATTGTTCTCCTGTCCTCTACCTTATCCTCAGAACAACCCTGCAAGTTAGGTTAGGGTGAGAGTGTGTGACTGGCCGAAGGTCACCCAGCAAGCTTCCATGGCAGAGTGGGGATTAGTCTAACACTCTAAGCATGACATCACACTGGCATAGTCAATGTAATCAGTAGGATGAGACATCTAATAAGCAACGTAATAGGACTAGAAATATAGCATGACATGTTAAACGGTGCAGAAAATGGTATCAAACATGTATAAATGCGATGCAGTGAGAGTAGGATAATACATAGAGCAAAGAGATAATACAAACTATACAGAATGGTATAGGAAGTTCCCTCTTGAACCATTTTGTTACAATATAGTCATAACTCCTTTTTGTTAAATAGTCCCCCGTTAAATAAGCCCTCCTGAAAATTCTGCTTTACATAGTTTCTGGAATGATGGAAGCGTGGGGGCCTTCCTGAACACCTCAGGCTGGCCATTCCACCACAGAGAATGCATGTGGTAAGGACAGTTGTAGCTCTTGCCATACATGACTCACTGCTAAAAGCCTTGGGATGACAGCCTCCAGGTGAGACCTGGGGATGCCCCAGAACTACAGCCCATCTCCAGACTACAGAGATCATTCACCCTGGAGAAAATGGATTCTTTGGAGGGAGACTCTATGGCAGGGGTCCTCAAACTGCGGCCCGCGGGCCACATGTGGCCCGCCGAGGACATTTATACGGCCTGCCGGGTGTTTATGCCGCTGCTGCTTGTCTGTCATTTTTTTTTTACATGAGAAGGAAGGTCATTGGTGGAAGAGGGACAGGGGGCAGCGGCCGCTGCCGATTGGCTGGCCGGCTGAAGCGCCGGATCATGGGAATTGTTGTCTGGCCGCAATCTAGCTTCAGGCGGTGAGAGGAACCGAACAGCGCAGCCGGACTACAACTCCCATCTCCCAGGATTCGGAGGAAGCCAGGGCATTTGGGAGGGCCGCCTGCGCGGTGACTTGTGGGCAGTGAAGGTCGGAAGCGGGAGCGGGGAGAGCGGGAGAGAGAGCGCGGGAGACGGAGGCATCACAGTGCAGAGGCAGCTTGGAGGAAGTTGGGTGCATTATTACCCCCTGAAGAGGTGAGTCCCATAGTCACTACTTGGGCTACGCTGGTGAGCACTTCAAAATAAGATATATGCAGTGTGCATAGGAATTTGTTCATAGTTTTTGTTTTTACTATAGTCCGGCCCTCCAACGGTCTGAGGGACAGTGAACTGGCCCCGTTTAAAAAGTTTGAGGACCCCTGCTCTATGGTATTGTACCCCACTGAGGGTCCCCACACTCCACCCCCAAATCTCCAGGAGTTTCCCACCCTGGATCTGGCAGCCCTACCTCCCCATCCTCCGCCAGTGGCTGGGGGGACCTGGCAGCCCTAAAAAATCCGCAAACGGAACTTGGGCTATAAAACCAAATAGCTCCCTGAAATGCTGCTCCTGGGAGGAGGCAGAAGGGCCTCTCAAGGAACTCCATGAGGCGAAAGTTGGAAAACTGGAGTGGGAAGGGGAAATCAGCAAAAACACTGTCTTCCCCTTTTCATGGAAAGTTTCCTTGGGATCCAAGCCACTATCTCTTGTCTCATCTTGAATTCTGTACCTAATTTAGTTTTCTCAGCTAGGCAGTGCGGAAGTAGTCATTTTGAGCATCATCTGAGGCAGCCAGGCAGAATATAAACATTCTTCAGGGTTTTGGTTTTTCAAGAAAACAGTACTCTCATACACATCTGCCGTCCTGGGTCTCTTCCAAAGTAACCTTTTGTACTGATGGCCTTTTTAAAAAAAATAGATTCCTTTATGTGCATACACACTGAAATTTGGTTGGTTATTCATATATTGCCTGGAGCCAAAGCCACAAACAGGTTCCGACAGGAGCATAGGCCCTTGCCCACAGATCCATTAGGGGAAAGTTCATAATCCCTACATAACATTTCCATGAATATAAGCTCACAGAATCATGCTGAAGAGTGAACCTGTAGGAGCAACGCTACATCTTAATCGGCCCTCAGGATACACCGTGCTGCTGTAGGGTACAAACAACTCCAGCTTCCTGCCTGATACTTCCATGCAGATCGCTCACTGCTCCATTCCCAAGACTTAAGAGCTCTTCTTTCCACTCAGCTTTTCCTTTCCTCAACTGCACACAGCCATTGTCATCATCAATGTCTACCAGGCACAAACACAAGACTTTACCATTCAATTTTTTTCTTCCCTCTGTGCCTCAGGTTGGAGCTAGACTAAATTTTCTGCTAAGGGAAGAGGCAGTGTAATTTCTGCCAGTTCCCCCTTCCTGCTGCAGACCACCGATTTGTTCCTCTAGCCATTCCCGAGAGTCCCCCAGCCCTCCAGGAGCAGCTTTTCAGAGCAATCAGTGGGCTGCAGCAGAAAGGGGCAGGGAAGTTCCATCCTGCACAGAACTGCCTTCTGTTAGCAGAAAACTTGGTTTTAATTCAGCCTGTTGTCCTATCAATTTACTCCATATAAAATTTGCCTAGGGTTGCCAACCCCAGTTGGAAGCAGGGGATCCCCTGGTTTGGAGGCCGTCCCCCACTTCAGGGTTATCAGAAAGCAGAGGGGAGGAATGTCCACTGGGCACTCCATTATATCCTATGGAGACCGGTTCCCGTAGGATATGATGGAGAATTGATCTATGGGTATCCAAGGCTCCAGAGGGCTGTTTTTTGAGGTAGAGGCACCAAATTTTCAGCACTGCTTCTGGTGCCTCTCCTCAAAAAAACCTCCCAAGTTTCAAAAATATTGGACCAGGGGGTCCAATTCTGTGAGCCCCAAAAGAAGGTGCCCCCATCCTCCATTATTTCCAATGGAGGGAAGGCATTTAAAAGGAACACAGTCCCTTTAAATCTGACAGCCAGAACTCCCTTTGGAGTTCAATCGTGCTTCTTCCCTCCCCTCTCCCAGAGGCTCTTGGAAAGTCACCTGGCCCTGCCACTTCATCCAAGTCCTTAGTTAAAACTCTGATCTATCTTCAGTTGTCCCCCACATTCATTACCAGCATCATCTTAAGAATATTATTTCCTCATACCTCCTCTCTGTCCTTTTGGAATTCTGCTGCAAAAAATAATAATAATCTTTCATCACTCAGCCCATGATAGCATGGTCTCTAAAAGCCCTATGCTGTGTTATATTCAGAGAAGGAGAAACCAATCTCTTTGTCCTCAACTTTTAAATATCTCCATGACCCTACTGCACCTTATGCTTCTGCTCTCTCCATACGCTGTGGTCAACTCATCCAACACTTCAATTCTTGTTGCCAGGCTCCTGATCTACATGGATTCTGTACATTCACTCTTAACTTCATCTTAAGCTAGAAACACTTTCCTAGAACTTCTGTGTTGAGCTATCTGAACGCATTAATCTGCTTTATACTGAAACAGGCCATTGGTCTGTCACTAGGAGCAACTCTCCTGCCACCTTGCCTTACTATCATCCACACTGACTGAAAAGTTCTTGGGGTTAGAGTTAATAGATGGGATAAGTGTGAAATATAATAAAGGAAAATATACAACAGGAATGGAATTGTTAAACCAACAGCATAGCAAGGAGGGGAAAGGTGTGCCCCCCCCAAGACCTCTCATCAGAGGGAGGAGGGTCTCCTCCTGTTGCAGAGGTTTCTCTGCAGCACCCAGTTTCAGAGGCAACCCTGTTCAATGTTCCTTTCTAGGTTTGGAAGAAGTTACAGTATAAGTATAAAATAAGTGTGTATGGAGGGAATCCAGCTAAAGAAGAATAGAAGTCTTAGATAAAGTAAGGAAGAATCTATTATTATTTAGATCATAAACTAGAGGAAGTTGTACGGTAGTTGGGTTAAGCGGGTAAAGAAAGGGAATAAGATTACAAGGTTGGAGATTATTTATATGCTTTCAATGTTTAATATGATGTTTAGAAAAAGGAGAATATAAGGAAAATGCAGTGTTAAGATGTGTGTAAAATATATGGATACATGTACACTCAATAAAATATTAATTAAAAAAACTTCTTGGGGTAAGGAGCTGAGTTTGGCTTACATTACTCTGAAAAGTGCCATGCACACCAATGGGACTATATTATACAGGAGTATCCATAAAATTAAAGGCCAGCCGCATATTATGTGGACCAATAGCTAATCACGCCGTAACACATTATCGTGCCCGAATGAACAGTTTGTAAGTTTCAAGCAGTGCCTAAATACCAGCTACCCTTCGGCTCCAATTCAAGGTAGCTTACAATGTAAACAAAACAATTTTTTCTAAAAAAAACCCTAAAAGACTAACAAAAAATAAAAACTAAATCAGTCAAAGGCGGCCCTACATAAAACTGCCTTCTGAAGAGTGCATCTCCCTGGGAAGGTTGTTCCATAACCATAAAAGTACTGAAATGTGTTAAGTCTGTAGGCGAAGCTTCATATGTTTAGAAACAAGAACACACTGACATTGTCGTATGTGGCATAACACTGTACACTAACTTTCTATTTGTCAGTTTTGTTGTTCATGTACCTTTGGAGGACCCCTTTATCATTGCAGGCACTGTATGCAGAGCTGATGCCATCTGCAGCATTCAGCCAAGAAGGCTATTTCTCTCTGCAACAGGGAAGAAGTAAATTGAATAGTGCTTCCCCAAGGAAACATGGAAGAAAAACCTTTGAACCTTGTCATTTCCTATGAACACACACTGAGCTACTAGAGAAAAACAGGTATAGGGAAGCAAAACCCTCTGAAACTGCAGAAATAAGCATACAGGAACAATAAATAGATTAAGATTTGAATATCAGTGGCAATTGATCATGTATTTGAGTCCAGCCTTGTGAAGACAGGCAGTCTAAAAAGCTCTTTAATAAGCAACATACTTTAAATATTTTGTTCTGCCTCTGAATTTCTAGAGCAATATATATAGATGTATATCATTCTTCCCCAAGAAAGGAAAGGGTGGTTTTTAAATGTATATGGCACAAGGTATGTACAGTGTCTAAATGCTAACCACAGAAAGGATTGTTTAAAAAGGGGAGGGGGGACACCAGTCTCAGCCCTATTGCAACAGTCACCACTCAGTTTAATGGAGACTTGTTACCTTACTCCTTTATTCCTGGGTCTGCTTCTCATGGTGGTGGAAAGTGCCATCAAGTCACAGCTAATTTATGGCAAGAGATTAACAGAGGTGGTTTGTCATTGCCTACCTCTGTGCAGCAACCCTTGACTTCCTTGGGGGTCTCCTGTCTAGATACTAACCAGGGCCAACCCTGCTTAGCCTCTGAGATCTGACGAGATCAGGCTAGCCTAGGTAATCAAGGTCAGGGCATTTCACACACTCCTAATTCAAAAGATTAGTCCTACATATACAGACCACTGCAGAATTCTCATAAAACATGTTTTGATGGGGGCAGAAGAATGATGGAATTCAAACCAGGGTCACAAACCCAATTGTCCCAGAATAACACAGGAAGCATAGAGTCATAGAGTTGGAAGGGACCTCCAGGGTCACTGAGTCCAAACCCCTGCATGAGGCAGGAAATTCACAAATACCTCCACATCTGCAGTGACCACTGTTCCACACCCAGAAGATGGCAAAAAAGCCCAGGATCCCTGGCCAAACCGGCCTGGAGAAAAATTGCTTTTGGACCCCAAAGTGACAATCAGCATTTCCTGGGCATGTAAGAAAGGGCCACAAGAACTAAGCACTGCGTAGTGGCCATCAGATGGCCATCTAGCCTCTGTCTGAAAACCTCCAAAGAAGGAGAGCCCACCACCTCCCAAGGAAGCCTGTTCCACTGAGGAACCGCTCTCACTGTCAGGAAGTTCTTAATGTTTAGCCGAAAACTCTTCTGATTTAATTTCAGCCAGTTGGTTCTGGTCCGACCTTCTAGGGCAACAGAAAACAACTCCATACCATCCTCTATATGACAACCCTTCAGGTACTTGAAGGTGGTTATCATATCACCTCTCAGTCTCCTCTCCAGGCTAAACATACCCTGCTCCTTCAACCTTTCCTCATAGGACTTGGTCTCTAGACCCCTCACCATCTTTGTTGTTATCCTCTGGACATGTTCCAGGTTGTCTATATCCTTCTTAAATTGTGGTGCCCAAAACTGAACACAATACTCTAGGTGAGATCTAACCAGAACAGAGTAAATTGGCACCATCACTTTGTGTGATCTGGACACTATAGTTCTGCTGATACAGCCCAAAGTCACATTTGACTTTTTAGCAACTGCATCACACTGCTGACTCTTGTTCAGTGTATGGTCTACTAAGACCCTTATATCCTTTTCGCACATATGACTGCCAAGACAAGACTCCCCCGACCTATAATTATGAATTTAATTTCTCCTACCTAAATGCAGAACTTTACATTTATCCCCACTGAAATTCATTTAATTTGTTTTAGCCCAGTTTTGCAGCCTGTCAAGATGCCTGACATACATGAGATTAGCATTTGCTCTATGCGGCAGTAAATGTGATGATGAATGTTAGTACCCATGAGGCGATAAAGTCACATACATACCCATACTGCTCTAGACAGAAGGGAACTTTCAAAGCAGACACAGCTTAAGTGATTAGATTCCATTCATTTCTATCTCATGAAGGAGGTATCTTAGAACCAAAACCTTGGTTTACACAATTCTCAGCACAGGGATTGGTCACAGAGTATCATGATACTGCACAACAATAATACATCTTCCTTCCATGTTCTGTTCAGAGTGTTACCTGCTACCCTGTTATCTAGCTTCGAAACCATATACAACACATATCTATAGACATGATGTAAGACCCAAGAGACCGTAAAAATGTGGTTATTGCTTAAGATACATGAAACATAAGACGGTTTGTGTGTGTGCACACGTCTGTGTGAAAGCCTGCCAGACACGCTCCTAAAGAATTTAATCATTACTACTTTAATGTAGTTAGACAAGAGAACATAATTATCTTAATGATTCCCAGATTTGCCTGGCCGCACTGCACAAGTTAATCAGATAACTCTGATATCAAAGACTTTTCTTCCAGACACAAGACGCAAATATTTGAAGAGGGACACAAAGACTTTCAACAACCAATTAAGTAAATTTGGACATATTAACAGGAACTGACTGTAAAGAGAACAAATAATCAAGTGCTGAACACGATCTCAAGAGAAAGCAGGTCTTGTCTTTATAGTTGCTTTAAATAGGTTGCCACCTAACAGGCAATGCATAAATTACTTCTTTGGTCCAGCACCCTGCAGATGTGTCTTAAATCAGTAACCAGAACCACAAAAATATAACACTGCTATTAAATTATGCACACACATAAAAGAAAGATAAAATGATATCAGTATTAGGGCCAATGACAAAGAATACAGAAGACCTAAGAACCCCCCCCATCTAAAATTGATTCAAGGGGCTCTGAATCTGATCAGAGTAGCAATGCTAGGATGGGATTTCCTCCATAGGACTGGTTCAGGCACTCAAATTCTTACAAATGACCTTGATTCATACATAATGACAAACCACAGTTTACAAGTACAGGAACAAACCCAAACAGTCTTCTGACTTACACACCCTCTACATCTTTTGTACAGCCTCCCTTGAGTGCAGCCAATTAGAGATTTCTACTTTCCTCATAAACCATGATTTGCACTTGCCCTGCAAGCCAGGGCTAAACCACAGTTTATAAGGAAAGCACAAGACATAGGTGGCTGGCTCAGACACAACAGCTTGCTGTAGCTGGCTGTGTGTGATGCCAGAAGAGGAAGTGTGCAAGCCCAAGGATCCCCCAAGTTTACTCACATTACACCAGAATCAAGCCAGGGAGAGACCAACTGGCCTTCAAGGATGCAGGTGCATAGAGAAACCTCTTACCTGGCCTATACATACAGATAGTTCACACTGCCCAGAAGCAGTTTGGTATTTTATTCAGCTAATCATGAACATGTCAAGATGTTACTTTCATGTGGAGTAACCGACAAATATCTGAACCAACCCACACACTAAATCAAGCAGTCTGACACTACATAGTTTCATGTTAACAGTTCCTTTATTAGAAAATTTCCTGGGGGCGGGGGACGACAACTGCAAAACCATCAGACAGAACAAAAATTTCATTCATTGCATTAGAGAAAGAAGTACTTTTCTCCCTTTTTCACAATACAAGAACTCGTGGGCACTCAATTAAATTGCTGAGCAGTTGGGTTAGAACAGATAAAAGGAAGTACTTCTTCACCCAAAGAGTGATTAACACATGGAATTCACTGCCACAGGAGATGGTGGTGGCTACAAGCATGGACGGCTTCAAGAGGGAAGTAGATAAGCATATGGAGCAGAAGTCCATCAGTGGCTATTAGCCACAAGATAAGGACTCTCAGTCTGGGGCAAGTGATGCTCTGTATTCTTGGTGCTGGGGGGGGCAACAGTGGGAGGGCTTCTAGTGTCCTGGCCCCACTGGTGGGCCTCCTGATATTTTTGGCAGATATGTGTGACAGAGTGTTGGACTGGATGGGCCACTGGCCTGATCCAACATTGGCTTCTCTTATGTTTTTATGTTCTTACAAGAAAGGGGACCCACAATACTCACGGGGGGGGGGAGAGAAGAGCTCCATGCAGAGCAGGGGGAGGAGGAAGCAGCAGCAGCCCCAGGGAAGCCTTTCCCCCATCCCCGGACATCGGTGGCATGGCCTGAGCAGCAGCAGCCACCAAGTCTGTCAATTCCCCCCCGTCCCCGGTCTCCTCCACCATCCCTCCACCACCACCTCTGGCTCCAGTGGCGAGCCCCGAACGGCTGCCAGCTGCCGGGCCGCACCAAACTCTTCCTCCCCCTCAGCTCCGGCGGCGAGGCCGAAGCAGCCTCGCTGATCTCTTCCACCCCCCTCCCCTGACTCTGGCAGCAAGGCCCAAGAGGCTTCCAGCCTCCGGGCCCGCCGATCGCCCCTCTGGCAATCTCCTCCGCTGCCAATCTCCTTTCCCCCACCACTCCTGTGACAAGGCCTGAGCAACTTCCAACTGCTGGCCTGCCACAGATTTCTCAGAGCGTTCCCTGCACATGCACACGGAACGCTCTTACTTTTCTGGGGATTTAAATATCCCCCCTGTATTTTTTCAAAGTTTTCAGATTTTTCTACATACCTGGGAACTGCCCCACGTGCGCAGGAAAGTCTCCCTGCCCCCCATGTGCAGATTTAGATATCCGCACGCAGGGGGCAACTTGGGAATTAGATATACAGATATTAACCATGATGCTCCAGAAGAGTACCCAAAAGTATGCAACATGAACACACAATTAACTGACCAAAATTAGATAATAAAACACGCAATTCAACAGAAGCCACTTCATTAAAACATGAATGTATTAATAGGCTGGACCACCGATGTTGCTGTTATAGCAAAAACAAGCCAAGGTTCTCTTTCATGGCTTACATACTGTATGAACACAGATGTTCAGCCAGAAAAAAAAAGGCATTACTGCCAAACTGATGCTGATGTTACACCAAAGCAAGACAAATATCAAAAGCGGCAAGGTGTACCTATAAAGATACACCAAGCTGGCGAGAACATTTGAGTCAAGGAGTGAGGGCCAGAAGTGCTTCTGTTTGTTTTATGGGATTTCTTTATTTGTGAATCCAGTGAACAGTGGTGTGCGCGTGTGTGTTAAATGCCATCACGTCGCTTCCGACCCATCCTATGAATTAATGTCCTCCAAAATATCCTATCATTAGCAGCCATTCTCAGGTCTTGCAAACGAAGGTGTCCTTGATGGTGTCAATCCATCTCACGTTGGATCTCCCTCTTTTCCTGCTACCTTCAACCTTTCCTAGCATTGCAGGGAAATCAGTTCAGCAAACTTAGCCTCCTGCTGCTGTGCCACAGAAAAAAAGGACCCATATGCATTATTCAACTTCTCCTTGGCATCCTGATGTCAAAGGAGGAACAGACAGGTTTGGAAAATTAAACAGGAAGCTCCATTTTAGTACATCTGCTATATCTGGTTTATATCATATGATGTGAAAAGAACAGCTGGCAGTGTGCATTTTGCCCACACCCCCATTCTCCCATTTCTTCTAAGACCTGACTGTTCCTTAATCTTCTTAAAGTGAATATCCATGTCATGATTCTCTTATGTAATCTTCTCTTTCTAACAAGTTATTAAACACACAAACTAAACACATGACATCTAGTTCTATTGCCCTATTATTAGAGAACTTAGCTTGCCTGTGGCCTCACTGCCTTAATTCGACACTACACTGCTGTTGAGGCTGCCTGACAGAGTTTCATCAATTCTTCCACAACAAAGTCACCTTGAGCTTTCAAAGAGGCACAGAGAGAAAGCAAAATGATCACTAAACAAAAAACTAGTCTTTCCCAGTTTTGTTAGGCTAACCGGAATCCTCACACTTCCTGCAATCACATTATTCTTCACCTGTAGAGAGAACAGTACAGTACAGTCCAATCCAACAAAAATTTTCAAACAATTCTTATTGTGTAAACATACGTATGTATGTAAGTGCAATCAAGTTGCAACCAACTTACAGTAACCCCCAAAAGGGGCTTTTTCAAGACAACAAAAAAGGCCAATGCAAGCTTGGGCTGTACCAATAGCGGAGGCATAACATCCAAATTACAAGATGTCATAGTCCCGCTGTACACTGCATTGGTCAAGCCACGCACGTAGTACTGTATGCAGTTCTGGAGGCCTCACTTCAAAAAGGATGTGGACAGAATGGAGTGGGTGCAGAGGAGAATGACGAGGATGACCTGGAGACCAATCCCTATGAGGAAAGGCTGAGGGACTTGGGAATGTTTAGTTTGGAGAAGTGGAGGTTGAGGGGGGACATGATTGCTCTCTTTAAGCATTTGAAGAGCTGTCACTTAGAGGAGGGCAGGGAGCTGTTCCTGTTGGCAGCAGAGGATAGGGTTTAAATTAAGGGTGGGAAGGTACTGGCTGGATATCAGGAAAAACTTTTTTTACAGTAAGAGTTGTGTAACAGTGTGGAATCAGCTACCTAGGGAGGTGGTGAGCTCCCCCTCACTGGCAGTCTTTTAAGTAGCATCTGGACAAACACTTGTCAGGGATGCTCTAGGCTGATCCTGCACTGAGCAGGGGGTCGGACTAGATGCCCAGCATGGCCTCTTCCAGCTCTATGATTCTATGATTCGGCAAGCACAAAGCAGAGGCTTCCTGCCATTGCCTTCCTCTGCAGAGCCTTCACTGGTGGTCTCCTCCATTCAAGTACTGACCTTGCCTAATTTCCAAGATCTGATAAGACTGGGCTATGCAATGCTGCCTTCCCTCCCGTTGATTAAGATTAGAAAGGTGCACCTGGAATCTTATGGGATGCTCCCTCACCAGAGGCCAGAGGAAATAACTTTTTCTACACTTAAGGTCCACTCTATTAAAATAAAATGAGCAAAGATCTTCAAAAGCGGTTTTACAAAAACCTGCCAGGCGCTACAGTCATGATGCCAGCCTCTCATGGTCAAGGGTACTAAAGACTGCTGATCTTACAGGGTTAAAGTTCTACTGCTGATTTTCAGCTAACAACAAATGTACATGCATGAATTTTATCACATTTGGATTATGAACAACCTGACGGGGGGCAGGAATCAGATGTTACTCATAAGTAAGAAGGGCTGGGCAGTAAATAAGCAAGGAACTGGCGTCAAGATACAATGGTTTCCACATGGGGCCAGGTTACTGTTGCAGCTGCCGAAAGAGTGCAGCAACAATGGGGCTTCCAAATGGCAGGTTCCCTGAACTCAGCAGCAGCCGTCTCTCATCCCTTAGCCCATTTGGGGCTTTTTCAGTTGTTTCTCTAAATCAGAAATTTAATATTGCTATACTGATATAATGTTATAACAGTGTGTATATCAGTTCTCTAAAATTCCCAGCTTTCATTTAACAAACACACAGCAGGTCTGAGAAAGATCAGAGAAAAGCCAGGGAACCCCCTCAGAAGGTGCATGAAAATGCTTCCCAACACTATTAAACCCAGGCAAAGAACCCATTTGGAAATGGCCATAGTCAGTACCAGCTCCACCATTACATTGTGTCTCTGGTCATACAGACCTTAAGTAGCCCAGAAGCAGATAAACTGTTAACAGTGCGGGGGGGGAGACATCTTCTCCCCTCACATCAGAGCAGTGACAAAATTTACTTAGTGAAATGTAAGATGGGGGGGGCGGTATTCATTTGAAGCCCTGAGGTGAATAGCAACCTAAGTCCCTCACAAAGCAATTAAACAAGTTATTTACCCTTGAAGCTGCCTTACGCTGAATCAGACCATTGGTCTCTCAGGGTCAATCCTATCTGGCTGGTGGCAGCTCTCCAGAGTCTCAGGCAGACGTCCTCCACACACCCCATTTCCTGATGCCAGCAGTGAACCTGGGACTTCCTGCACTGAAAGCAGATGCTCTCCCACTAAGCCACAGCCTCTCCCTATTTATAAGTAACCTTAGCTTGTGATCAGGGCCTAAAGGGAGAACATTTAAGCACCCTCATCCCCACAAGCAGTGTCACTTTGAGGGGGCACCACAGAAATTATTTTTAGTTTCATGTGGCTTTGAAACAGAAAGAGGCAGCAGCTAATTTCTTTTACTTGCAGAAAATTAAAATAAGGGTAGGGAAGACTTTGTTCTCCCTTCTTCTGCAAGAGCTAGATTTGAGTCCAGTAATAACATAAAGACCAACATGATTTTCTTGCTGGTCTCCAAGGTGCTACTGGGCTCAAATCTAGCTCTTCAACTGCAACTCTTCAATTGCTTCCCCTCTGAAACCCTCTTTTGCAAGGCATTCTTCCCTAATAATAACTTTCAGAAGCGCAGCAATAGCATAGCTAGTTAGGAGTTCCAGTAATTTTACGGGAAGAGAGTAAAATAAATTAACCCAGAAGTTGTTAGAGATTTTAAAAAGCACCAAAAGTCAAGCATTTTATTAACTGAATTATAGGTTTCCCTTGCTCGAAAGCCAGTCGTATCCGACTATAGGGTTGCGGAGCTCATCTCAGTTTCCAAGCCGAAGAGCCAGCGCTGTCCAAAGACATTTCTGTGGTCATGTGGCTGTCATGACTAGATGCCAAGGCAAACGGAACGCTGTTACCTTCCCACCAAAGTGGTACCTATTTATCTACTTGCAAATTCTTGCTTCCGAACTGCTAGGTTGATGGGAGCTGGGACCAGAGACGGAAGCTCACTCCGTCATGCAGCACTCGGGTCTCAAACTGCTGAACTACCAACCTTCCAGCCTGTAGTTCAGTGTCTTAACCAGTGAGCCACCACATTATGTATTATATGCATTATGATGCAAAAAAGGAATATGGTAAACCTAAATACTTTTGCATAAGTTTGATAAAACCACTTGTTAATAAACGAGCCACACTTGGGCAATAATTAACTGTAGGATCCCCCCCTCCATATATTACAGAAACACGTATAAAGACCATGATATCAGCCTGACCTAAAATTTAATAGGTATGGAAATTCCTTGTTATGCAAGCAAGCCAGTAACTGCCTTTGGCTGGGAACTAACTTCCTCTTTAGGTTGTTTGTTGTGTAATTATCTGTTACGGTGTTTTATTCCTTCCCTATCTCATTCCTGGTAATGAACAGTCTTTGCCAAGAAAAGAAAATATTAAAAGAGGAATATTCCATTTCTACTAATACCACAACTTCTGTAAACACCTTCCTTCTTTATCATTAGAGGTTTGGAGATATTTTATGCCCCCCACAGCTAAAAAACTATTATAAAGATTTTGATAGTTTCTCTATGGTCACAGTATACTGGTTTGCCAACCTCCAGGTGAGGCCTGGAGATTTCCTCAAATTACAACTGATCTCCAGACTACAAATATCCATTCCCCTACAGAAATTTGCTGCTTTGGAGGATGGACTCTATGGCACTGCACCTCGCTGAAGTCCCTCCTCTCACCAAACCCTGCCTTCCTCAGGTTCCACCCCCAATTCTCCAGGAATTTCCCAGCCCAGAGTTGACAACCCATTGCACGCAACCTGAAGAAATTCTGAGCCACCAAATGCAGCTAATGAGCCACAAAGGTGGTCCACCAAGAGATCTGTATCTATACAGATGAGGGGGAGGGGGTATGTGTATGTTAAAATTCTGCCAATCTGGCAAACTCTAGTTGGTTGGGGAAGGGTTAGAAGTAGGAGTTCTAGTTAAACAACATCTTGAATTAGCCAGAACAATATGGCAGCTTATGACAGTTTCCCAGAAGATTGTAGGTGCTCACTTTAAGGGTCATGACTAGGGTTGCTAACACCCAGGTGGGGCCTGGAGATCTCAAAGTACAAGTGACAAAGATCAGATTCCTTGGAGAAAATGGCTGCTTTGGTGGATGTACTCTATGGCATTATGCCCTGCTGAGGTCCTTCCCCAAGCCTCACCCCCAAAATCCAGGAATTTCCCAACCCAGAACTTGCAGCCCTATGCATCTAAAAGATGGCAGTGACAGGCCTAAAAAGTGAACAGCACAAAATATTTCCTTTGCCATGAGAGCAGTACTGGTGCACGATTTTTCATCTTAAGTCTAGCTTATGTTCAGAAGCAAGGGGCTACTCGAATGTCAGGCTGAGCATCAGACACATGGAAAGCGCCTCTGAAGCACAAAGTCAGGGAGGCTTCTCCACTGCTCAAGCTCTGAAGTGCAAGAGGAGACACTCATTTATGTTGCATGGTGTTTCAGAGACATTCATGCTGTACTGTACCATGAGGCCAGGGATCATCCCATGCTTTCCCCAACCTTCCACCGAAGGAGGAGGAGGAAGAGGAGATTGGATTTATACCCCACCCTTCACTACCCAAAGGAGAATGAGTGGCTTATAAACTCCTTCCCCTTCCCCTCCCCACAACAGATACCCTGTGAGGTAGGTGGGGCTGAGAGAGCTCTGACAGAAACTGCTCTTTTCAAGAACACCTCTGACAGAACTATGGCTTGCCCAAGGTCATCCAGCAGGTACAAGTGGAGGAGTGGGGAATCAAACCCAGTTCTCCCAGATTAGAGTCCGTGCACTTAACCACTACACCAAACTGACTCAGTAGAGAAGCATGTGCTCTACACATACCATAGCAAGTATGACGAACTAATTTGTGAATTCCTGATCAGTTATTCAGGGATGTTGAGCCAATGGGGGCAACCAGTTTCCAGACATGACAGGCTGAGTCAAAACCGCCTACGGACAGGGAAGTTTCTGTAAACTGGAAGAGAGTTAGATCTCTCTTGTCCCCCTCCAGGATGTCAATAAAAGTTTCCTTTAAAAAGTATATACAGGTTGCAGTTCAATCTTGATAAAAGTACTTTATGTTATAAAGAACGTCACATGCCATCAATATCAGATTAAATGAATTACCAACTTTCAGTCACTTGATTTTAAACCTACAGCTCTACAACTGAATGCCTTCAAGGTTAAACACAAACCTGAACAGCGAGTTAACACTTTTAACCATGTAAGAATTGCAAACGCCCCTTCACATTAATAGAGTTCAGTTGGGTGTAGTGGCAGAATCTGGGAGAACTGGGTTTGAATCCTCACCAGTGTTCCCTCTAAGCTGAGTTAGTGTGACAGTTTTTAGTCTCCGGCCCACACATTTTTGCCTTAGCTCAGGATGGATGGCTCCAGAGCAAACTAATTTATGAAGTAGCCAAATCACTCGCTCACAACTTTAATGCCAGTAGCTCACGAAATAGAATCTTTGCTTACTAGAGTCCACAGCTTAGAGGGAATATTGGTCCCCACTCCCCACTCCTCCACTTGCAGCTGCTGGATGACCTTGGGCAAGCCATAGTTCTGTCACAGCTGTTCTTGAAAAACAGCAGTTTCTGTCAGAGCTCTCCCAGCCCCACCTACCTCACAGGGTGTCTGTTGTGGGGAGGGGAAGGGAAAGGAGTTTGTAAGGCACTCTAAGACACTGAGTGAAGGGGCAGGGTATAAATCCAATCTCTTCTCTTCTTATTACTATTATTATCATTGTCCTCACTAGGGGAAATGGAAGGGCCCTCTGAGATACAACATTAAAATGACTGAGAAATTGGACAGCCACATAGTTCACTGCTACCACTCATTAGGAAACTTACAGCACAACCCAAAGGAGGAATCACACCCTTCTAAATCCATGCACTTAGAAAATATTTAGGATTGCACCGTAAGGGCAGAAGCACACATTACAAGAAACACAGAGATGCCACTGAAAATAGCAGCCCCATATCAAGTTCTCACCTCTGCAATATGTAGCTAAACATACTACATATACTGATGTCATCACACTGTTCATCTACAGACTCCACTAGCAGCAGCTAATGGGGCTGTCGGGCACAGAAGGGGAGAACGTGTCACAGGTCAACCATAAGTAGTAGCACACTTACACTAATAACATAATGCTAAGTCGTAACATACTTAACCTTTCTATGCTGCTGCTCTTTTATGCAAGACAGTAACCCCTTTCCCAAGATAGAATTTATTTATTTATTTAAAAGATCAGTATGAAACTCGAAAATACTTTACAAACATATTGATAGTGTAAAATATGTTCTGTTGCAAAGAACCAAAAGCAGTTAAAAATTCAGGGGGAGAATCCATTCTTTAAGAGGATTTTTGTGTTTGATGTAGAGCAGTTTGTAAGTATATTAAGGAAAAGTAGTGTAGAATCAGGAAGGAGATGTTGTAGCAACTAAAGTTCTGTTGAGAACACACAAGACCATCAAGGTCACATGAAGCATTTATTACCTGTATTTATTTTTTGTATCTCTGGTTTTTTTTTTGAAGTGTCATAGTTTGTAGAAGTTCAAGATTACTAAGAATAATAACTCATTTTTGGATCACTGAAAAGTTCTACAGGTCTGAATGCTGTTTCTCCAGCTTTCTAGGGAGATTGGAAGAATGTAAAAAACATGCATTATTTGAGCAGTCAAGCCATTGTGAAATCCATCCACCACATCATACATTCATTGGCTGGTAGGTGTAATTGCATAAACCCACCTCCCTTTCCTCCCATTCCAGAATGGTTATGCATATCTTCAAAAATCCACTTGCCTTTTTAAAAAGACAGAGAGAAGGGACAAATGAACATATCAATGAAAAAAAGAAACATCCATGTGTCACTTTTAAAAAGTGAACCTTCAGCTCAAAGTATTGAGGGAGGAAAAAGAATAAAAACTGAAATTGTTGAAAAGTCTATCTGTCATATGCACAGCAAAGACAAAGGGAGGTAAAGCTCAACTCTGTTCAGAAGGACGAAAAAAATCCGTTTAAAGGTAAGTAAGCATATTTCCGCACACCCTAAGAGAAAATTGTATGCCCTTGCCCAGAAATAGGCAAGTCAAAGAAGTTTCCATTTGCATAACACTTTTTTTGACAAACCCATTCTAAGAGAATACAGAACGGCATTCTTGGAGAGAATCAATAACAGGCAGTGTGACACAGATCAGATCTAGTTGCATGGCTGGTGCTTGCAGAGTTGGCTGGGTCTAAGAGAACACTTTTAATCACTTGCGATTGTCTGTTGTCAGCTCATAATGTTAATTTTATTTAATTTTTTACTGTTGTGCCTAGTATTGGTGCACTCCTGCTTTCTTCAAATGTTGTGCTAGCAATTACAAAATTATCATGTTAATACAGCTGTTCACTCTGATAAAGACAGCCTAAATTTAGGAGGTCTTTTATCAGTTCAAGGAACAAAACCAGGTGGAAGTTACATAGTAAAGCATACCAAGGCTGAAATATAAGTTAGCCTTTCCAAAAGGCCATCAATCAATAGGAAACCCATTAAAAGCATATTCACAACAGCTTTTTATATGTGCACAACATTAAGAAAGGAGCTAAAATGTATTTTAAGTGGTATGTGTGAATTCCACCTAATACTACTATGTCTTTCAGGCTACCCTGGACTGTATTTCTAGACGGAAAAGCTAGTGGCTTAGTTTGATTATCCAGCCCTGGGTAGTAATCAACAAAGATTTTAACACCAAGAATGTCAAAACAAAATTTAAAGTACATGGAAGCAAATACAATTGAAACTATGAAGTAGAAAACTTGATTCGGAGTGGCCATAAAAACAGAAAAGTAATGTTGCTTACTAAGAAGATGGGTTTTTTAAATAGAGAAAAGCAATATACCAGGTCCACTTAATAGATGTGGCCATTCAGAAACAAGAACGCCAGTTGAAAGTTTCAGAATGCAGAAATCAACAATAGAGCAAGAAGAGAGCCCAGAGTTACCATGCTTCAACTCTGAAACAACTATCCATATATTTGACTGACCTGATCTTGAACCAGAGTACCGCAAAATTTAACTGAATATACTAAAAAGGCACTGAGCCTGCCTAGCTTTAAATCAGTTTTAAATTTGTACTTTATACACATTTCCAGGGCTGTGATAGGCAAGGGCCCAGGTTATGCCCTGTATTCCTTTAGATAATATTGTTTCTGTGACTTGCAAATATGCTCACTGAGTTGGATAAGGAAGCATGTAGAGGAAGTGGCAGATGTGATAAATAGGAGTGAATGAATCTATTATGTTTCATGACATGAGTGCTTTGATTCAGGTGAAGGCCAGGAGAAAAGTAGTTTGCTTACGAAGGGAAGGCAATGGTTTTAGTTACCTGAGAAGTTAAAATGAAGACATAATACACAATACATGTAAAGTGTGTGTGTGGGGGGGGATGATCAGTAGCTCAAAATTTAAAAAGTTACAGGGCAACACAAATTCTAGAAAAATGTAATTAAAAGAATTCAGATTTCTAGCAAGCATTAATACTTCTTTCTTGGATAGTTTAAAAACCATATCACTTACTTATGTAATTGTGTGCTGTCAAGTTGCATGGTGACCCCAGGAGCACAGGGTTCTCAAGGCAAGAGATGAGCAGAGGAGGTTTTCCATTGCCTTCCTTTGCACAGCACCTTAGTCTTCCTTAGTGGTCTCCCATCCAAGTACTAACCATGGCCAGCCCTGCATAGCTTCCAAGCTCTGATGAGAGAGGGCAGGCTGGGCTATCCAGGCTATTCACCCACTAAGTGATTTAACTTTCCACAAACAGAACAATTTCTGTCCATAAAGTGCAACTTTCTCCTCTCCCTGCTCCCACTGCAAGCCAATATGGGTGGGTGGGTGTTTATGCTATGCAGGTAGAAATTGTTCTAAACACAGAAATGGAGCAGTGGATCCAAGCCATAGACAACCTGGGCAATCTATGGCTCCACATGAGATTTTTCATAAGCAACTAAGGTTCTTCTGCTGATGTAATTCTCTGGACTACAGTAAGCTGTGTCCTTTATACAGTTAAGCAAAGGCTGGCCCACACAAACTAGTATGTACACTCTGTTTAAAGAACAGTATTATTGAATCAGGAAAATCATTAAAAAGCAAATACATAAATCCCTCAGCGCCTGAAGAATCCAACCGCCCAGACATCCCAGCTGATGTAATAAGGCACCCAGTACCATTCTTGTAAAATACATTGGGACGGGTATGTGCCGACTGCCGAACATAAAGAAAGTTACAGGACTAGTTCAAACTGAAGCAAACTGATTTCAGTGAGCTACATCAAATGGCTAGACATACTCAAACACGCCCAAGCAGTCAGGTGGTTCAGACTGTAAGTGCAAGAGCATGGTCTGGTATTGGAACAGAATGTTCTGATATTGCAACTTCCCACTAAGGGAATTTTGAATGAAAGATGCCTGGGATGATAGTCAAAAAGTTAAACTTCATTGACGCAAGATGAATTCCCTAAGCTACTCTGAATAACTCAGAAGACATATCTGCGTTGACAACTCCTTTTATATGAAATACAACTAGATGATTTTGCTCTAACTGATCACCTCATCCCTTTAAAAAGTCCCTGGGCTGATGCCTTTAAGAGTTCTTAGTGATCAGCCGCATCAAGAAAAGCAAATTCCCAGGAGTCAAGTTAGAGTGAGATTTAAAAATGCAACCCAGGGTAGCAGCAGCATTATGAAGATAAAAATATTTTACCTAGATCCTGATACAATAACCAGCATAGAAAAAGAACCTGCCACACTGATTGTACTAGAGATAAATTCGTATTTGCTGCATCGATGGAAAAAGTGATGTTAACTCTGTATCTGCACTGTCTGCATAACAGGAACATTTCTCTACCCCCCATGAAGCACACAGAACTGTTACAATTTCTTAATAGAGCTGCCAACTGATTTAAAGGGGCTTGATTATATTTTAAGTGTTTTTTCTCCTCCAATTTGTGACTTTGGCTAGGCACCAAAGTTTAAAATGACTTTTAATAAACAAAACAAGTTCAAGACCTAGCAATACAATGCAAGACGCAGAAGTACATTGATGGATTTCTGCAGAGGACTGTCACCTTTAGTTGCCCACCTTTCTTACTACAAAGGCTGTATCATAGCTTTTCATTCCAAAAGGTGCAGTATCTAGTGGATTTGAATATAAACACATCTGGTACAGGGAGACAGGACCTGGAACACGTGTATGCTCTTGAATACTTCTCACTGGTTACTCACACAATATTAATCTGCCAGAGGATGGGGTAATCTGTGACTAAAGCTTCATTTGATCAGTCTACCCATTCTACCTCAATTTATAGTGTTAGGCCCCAACCTAAAGAAAGTTATGTTTAATTTTGTTGAGCAGAAATGTGGCATGGCTCAGTTAAATGCTATCTATTTCAGCCAATGTAGTCATTTTCTTTGGATTGGGTCCCTAGCATCTAAAGGACACAGGGACCACTACTTCATTAGATGAAGACACATTCCCTAATCATTGATCTCATCACATATATGAATTTTCTGCCCCCAAGCATTTCCCCTCTGCTCTGATCAAGCTGACAATAGACAGTGGGCAATTCTGCTTCTAGCATTCGCTCCACATTTTCTCAACACTGAGGAAAAGGTACAGCTCAAAACCACATTCAAAATCAAAATCACATTCAGGTACCTCGGGGCAGCGCCACTGCAAAGTCAGCCCTGAACGGTCATAAATCCATGCAAAAGGTACCATAAAACCCAATGATCAAAGAAAGTGAAAGCGGCATGCAGTGTAGAGGGTACCATAAAATCCGATTAGCAAAGAGACTGAAAGCAGCATGCAATGCAGAGAGGATTTTCTGTTCCAACATGAGTTTTGTAAAACATCAGAGAGAAAAGCCAATGTAGAATCGCCCACTGTAACTATGCATCTTTTACAAGCATTCTTTAGAAGAAGAGAAGAGATTGGATTTATACGTCACCCTTCACTATCTGAAGGAGTCTCAGAGAGGCTTACAATCTCCTTTCCCTTCCCCTCCCCACAACAGATACCCTGTGAGGAAGATGGGGCTGAGAGAGCTCCTTTGAGAACTGCTCGTGAGAGAACAGCTCTGAAAGAACTTGTGACTGACCCAAGGTCACACCAGCAGCTGCACGTGGAAGCACGGGGAATCAAAACCAGTTCTCCCAGATTAGAGTCCGCGTTCCTAACCACTACACCAAACTGGCTTTACAATACCCCTTCCCCCTTCTGACTAGGATAAAAGGACTGCAATCTACTTTTCTATTGTGTCTGATAAAGGGAGCTTTGGCTCTTGAAAGCATATACCCTGGAACTCTTGTGGATCTCTAAGGTGCTACTGGACTCAAATCTAAGCTCACTAACTATTAAGACTTTTGTTAGTGGTTAACACAGAGAAGTGAATAACATCTCCACTTTTCTTAGCCATTTTACACAGATTTAGCATTACGTTCTGGACAAATCAGTGAGGATTGCTATATGTGGTTGCTAAATATAATCCTAGTCCTAATACATTGCTTATTGGAGGTCTCTGCTGTCTGATCAAATTGCTTTCCATATTTTTGTAATTCACCTTGAGTCTCAGTGAGAAAGGCAGGCTATAAATGAAGAGGAGGATCAGCTTTGAACCCGTTCAGCTTCAGTTTACACACACACATCAAATAACATGTGACAGCCAGAAACAACTTCAACACAGGAGAATTTGGAACAATGGTTACAATATGAAAATTAATTCTCATGCATTTTTGGTGATGCTACGCAACAACTGTAGTGGTTTACATTAGGAAAAAACAGTCAGTCAATAGTTGAAAACCTGACATATCAATTAGACTCCTTAGAGCAATAGTTCCCTTTTTTTAGATTTCATTGAAAAAGATAATAGGACAAAAAGGCTAATGTCTGAAAAATGTAAGATTATTGCATTATATTAATTTATCGTCCTGTTGTACTTTGTATTATTGCTTCTATGTTCATCTCTCTTCAAATGTTATTTTGTTATGGTTGCATTATAAATTGTTCCAAAGACTCTCTAAATAAAAAGTTTTTTCTAAAAAAAGGAAAAAAGGAAAAAAACAGACAGTATTTTTAATAGTGTATCAACAAGTATCGGGATCACACCAAACCCAAAAACCAATCAAAGGAAGGGAAATCTTCAAACCAACTGCCCTTTAAAGGGTTTCCAGAAGAGCACCCAAACCGACCTTCTGCAGGGAAAACGCGGCAGCTAGGTAAGCAGAGCGCATCTACCCTCGTTCTCCTTTAAGAACACGACACCTAAAAATCTCCAGCAGGTACTGCCTTCCCCATCACTCTCTGTCCCAGTTAGGGAAGGGCTGTCCGGATTTCTGCCTCTTGGGGGGCCACGGCACAGCCGGCCACCCTCCCTGGCCCCTCTCCGCCGCCAGGTGAGGTGACCCTCAGTCCCAAACCGCCCCCACCCCGCCCAGAGAAGGGCTCTACCTGCGCCTGGAGCCGTCGCTGATCAGTTCCTTTCATCCTCCATCGCCGTCTCTCTCCGGGACGGTCCTGCAGCAGACGAGAGCGCCTCAAAGGAAAGTTCGAGCCCTCCAGGCAGACGCTCCTAGCTCCGCCCCGAGGCTTTGCGCGCCCGGCGGGATCTGCCCCGCCTCGCCCGAGGAGAGAATCCGACTCCGCTCGCCAAACTCCCCCGGCCGGCGGAGGGGAGGTGGCTCCGCGCGGATGCACCTGCGGCTTCAGAGGCGAGCCCTCGGTGACGCCCGTGGCTTCCTCCTCCTCCTGTCCTTCTAACCCTTGGATGGCCTCATTCTGGCCTTTCTCTTTCGAGGGCGCGGCTTCACCGCGCCAGTTGAAGTTCGACTATGTTTGCTCAGAAGTAAGGCCCACCTGAGCCAGTGAGGATTACTCCTAAGTAAGGGTCTTCGTGTGGCCCCTTTCTGGTTAAACAAAAAGTTGGCCACCTCTCTGCGTAACTGGAAAGGTGGCCTGTTCCCAAACTCTACAGCCTTAGTCCGTTGGAGCCCACGCACTTTGCAAAGGCATACTTCTTTTTCTTGCGCCTGCGCGAAAATGTTCCCCGAGGGTCTTCTAGCCTTCTTTCCGGCTTCAAGCTAGCCTCTGTTTCTTCTAGGTGCTGGATGGGATGCGCTTTTGTGTTTTCCCGCTGGGTACAGCGCTTCCATGGAGTCTCTTCTGCTCCCGAGTTTTGCAGCCCCCTCCCATCTGTCTGTCTGCCTTTTAATTCTTGCTCAAAAACAAAGGGTGCAAAGCAGGTGCAGCTGTTACTTTCACTTCTTGAACTGAGTCCGAAGGCATGCACCTGTACTTCCTTACGTTGCCTTTCTTTAGACCTCATGCAACAGCGTTTCCTATGGGTCCTAGAGTGAGACTGGTTTTGTTGTGCAAAGAATGGATTTCCAAGTTTGCCAGGTATGGGTGAGGCGACCCTTCTTGGCCTCTTATCCTACTTAAATCACATCTGCCAGCCTGGCTTTGAGGGACTCTGTTTCTACACATATTGCCTTAACAAACTGGAGTTTTGCTTGTGTTACTGCTGTTCTTATTTACAGATTTTTTATCTGTAATCAAAGGCCCAAGGTGGGGGATTCTGTTGGCTACTTAGACAAGTCATGGGCACATAAGGACTTCCACAACCAAGGCTGCATCCAGAGGGCGAGGATTCTCTGTTTCCCTTTCATGAGCCCCACCAATGCAGAGGTGTTGTAGCATCCAAGCAGTTGCAATGAGGAGTGTTTTCCATGAAGAGTACCCTTTAGGGCGTGTAGGAAACAGTATTTCTCTGCCCCTCCTCCATTTCAAACCTCATGTTATCATTCTCAGGAACATCAACATCTCCCTAACTCACGGGTTGAACCTACAATTAAGTGGATAGTTAGTATCCATGTCATTGGCACCAACTTCTATGTTTAGTTTTCCCCCAGAAGTTATATTCATGTGTTGTTAGAACTGGGTTGGACTGGATGACACTGTGCAGCAGAGTTTCCTGCAGTACAAGCAGACTTCCACCAGTGGAACACACCTCTTCTTCCAAAGGAAGCTCCAGGAAGATCTTGCTGTTAGCAGAGCAGACTCAGCAGAAAATCCAACCCACTGAAGTAGGTAAAATAATCAGTTCACGCCCTTAACACATACCACTTTTCAACAGTGTGGTTTTTCAGTGTTCAGGAATGGGCCTTTGGCTCTGGGGTGAATCTGTTCCCTCATCTCACCGAAACCTGAAATGACATTCTTGGTTCCATCTCACAGTCTCAAGATCTTATCATTCTCTTGTTTCCTGTCAACCCCCAGGTTCAGGTGTGTGGCAATAAGCAATCTTGACAAATGCATGACAAGACCCAAAATAAGGAAGAAGTGTAATAAAATAGCATTACCAAACAGGAAAAAAATGCCTCTTACAAAAATAGCCAGGAAGTATCCGTTTCCTTATTTATTCACCTTGTGTCTGATTGAGTATTGCTACCACTGGTCCCCTTAATTAACACACCAGCCAGAGACCAAGAGATAGTCCCTAGCCCTCCCAGGTTTAAGATCAAGAAGTCAGCCCTGTAAGGTAGAACATTTGCCAAGCTGAGTTCCAGAAAACAGCTATTCTGGCAGCTGTAGCCAATAAGGGATAATGTACTGGATTCAGATTGAAGCCCCCAAATCCAAGACCCCCACAAAGTATAATTAATGAGATTTATTAAAAGAATGTGCAGGAAGGTACAATATATGACCAATGAACAGTTAGGATGATGATTTCTATACAGCCCATAGCTGAAGCTCTCTGGGTGGTTTACAATACAAAACTGTCAAATACAATAAACAGGAATTAATATAAAACATTAGAATAGTAGAAACATTAAAAACAGTAAAAGCAGCAAGAACCGTTAACAGCACCATTTCAGTAGTCATGTCAGGCCCCCCTGAATGTCTGAATAGATCTTTGAAGGCCCTCTTGTGAAGAAAGCTGTCTTGATCTGGCACCTGATGGATGGCAAGTCTGGCACCAGGCATGCCCCAGCTGGGAAGTTGTTCCAAAGGCAGGGGGCCACCACTGAAAAGGCCCTTCCCCTAGTTGCCACTTTCTGAGCCTCTTGAGGAGTTGGCACTGGGAGGAAGGCCCCAGAGGTTGAGTGCAGTGTCTGGGTAGATTGAGGTCAGGAGAGGCACTCCAATAGATATCGTAATCCCAAGCTGTGCAGGGCTTTATAGGTTAAAACCAGTACCTTGAATTGGACTAGAAGCATACAGGCAGCCAATGCAGGCAGGCCAGAATTGGCTTTGGGTTCCAGCTATTAATCTGGCTGCTGCATTCTGCACCAGCTGTAATTTCCGAACCATCTTCAAGGGCAGTCCCATGTAGAGTGCATTGCAGTACTCCAATCTGGAGAATACCCGAGCATAGCTCACTGAAACCAGGCTATCCCTGTCCAGATAGGTGTGCAACTGGGCCACCAGTTGAAGTTGATAGAAAGCACTCTGAGCCACTGATGCCACCTGAGCCTCAAGTGACAAAGATGGATCTAGGAGCCACCCCCAAGCTACGAACCTGCTCTTTTAGAGGGAGCGCAACCCCATCTAGAACAGGTTGAACACCCCCATCTGGTCAGAGGAATTGCCTGCCAACAGCATCTCAGTGTTTTCTGAACTGAGCTTCAGTTTGTTAGCCCTCATCCACTGCCTCTTTAAAGCTAAAAGGGGCCATTGCGTCTCACAAGGAGGCATTCATAACCTCTGTGGCCCAGCCAGTTATCCCTTCCTTGCTAGCTTTAATGAGCCAGGAAGGGCAAGGATCCACTACAGAGGTGGCTGCACAAAACTGCCCAAGCACCTTGTCCACATCCTCGAGCTGTACCGACTGAAACTCATCCAATAAAACTGGACAAGAGTGTGCACTGGATATCTCCACTGATTCCACTGCTGTAACTCTGGAGTCTTTCCCCTGGAGGTGCCCAGCGAGTCAATTACAGCAGGCCAGGGATGGTTGCAAGGTGTCCCTGGGACCAGAATGTAATAAGCTCGAGACAATCTTGAAAAGCTCCTCTGGGTGGCAAAGCAAGAACTGAACAGAGGCAATGAGGTATGGTTTCTTTGCCACCCTCACTGCCTCAAGGTTTTGTTGCATTCACTGTGAGTTCTCCAACTGCACTCCAGCTGTCTCCTAAGCTGTTTCATTGCTCTCAGCTCCAGGGTATATCACAGGGCAGTCTGAGCTCTACAACAGAGAGGGGTTTAGGGGAGAGATCATGTCAGCTGTCCAGGTGATTTCCATATTCCACAGAGTGACCAGAGCTTCAACAGGAGTGCCAGCCATATCAGCTGAAAAAAACCCGGAGTCCTCTGGAAACCATCCGGATCCATTAACCTCCGGGGGAAGACCATCTTAATAGGTCCCCCACTGTGACAGACAGCAAGCAATTGCAGGCTTTTGGGGAATGCTGCTGGGAAAAGGGTGAGCTAGCTGAAAAATGATTGACAGTTCACGGAGCTCCTTCTGATTGGGTGAAGGCAGCTTACTACAGAATGGAGCACTGAGCTGTTTAAAAATTCAAGTGGGATCAGTTGGTGTGTTTCAGTTGGAGTTGGAGTGGAGCTAGACAGGAGAGTTAACTGAAAACTCCTAGTGAGAGACTCTGAAGAGAAAAAGGGTCTGATAAGCCGTGACTGGAGCAGAGCAAGTGTGTTGTGGCTGCTGCAAATAACAGCCTTAGGGGTGGAGAGAGTGAATCTGGCAAAGAAGTGTCGGAACCTCACCTATTCAAGGAGTGGAGAGAAATCTCCTTGTGTGAAAAACAGAAACACTACCTGAGTGGAGAATTAGACATTCTCAGTACGGAAGCTGATTAACCAGCTTACAGAAGAACAAATTTAGAGTCCAGTGGCACCTTTAAGACCAACAAAATAAACCTTTGTTGGTCTTAAAAGTGCCAGTGGGCTCTAAATTTCTTCTAGTGCTTCAGACCAACACAGCTGAACACCTGGATCTAACCAGCTTACAGAGACTGTTCTGGAAGATAGGGATTTGACCAAGAGGTTTGAGGAGGCACAGAGGTCCCTCAAGCAGGTCAAAAGAGGTTATTGCTCTTAAGGAGAAGAGAATAACAATCTGGCCAGAGGAAGATGGGGACAGATAGGAAAACCCCTGGTCTATAAACATAGAGTTACAGTGTTGAAAAGTACTGAGACTTACTAGTGATTTCAGCTCTCACATACTTTATTAGATGAAGAACAAGACAACTGAGCCGGCTCGCAGGCCGGCTTTTATTCCCAAGTGACCCACACCCCAAACACACACACACCCGGTGATTCGCTATTTACATTGATTGGATTAACTCCTGCTCCTCCATTGGAGGGGAGTCAGGATCCACTAGTCCATTGTCCTTCGGGGCGAAGCTCAGGCCCTTCGCCTGGCCACATGGTGGACCGGTTAGAACCAGTCCAAGCACATGGCTGTCCAGAGCCCATGTTCTCCAGTGGATACATTACACCCCTCCCCCTTGGTCCGATAAACACCCGCACACATAGTCTTTCAAATAGCTGGGGGGCCGCCGCTCTCGCGTGGAGCGACGGGGCTCTGGCATGGGGGAACTGACGGCCTCCCGGGCGGCTGTGGGGACTGGTGGCCGCTCTGGTGTTGGCGGGGCTGGGCTCACCATCTCGGCCGGTGTGTCATTTGCGGTGGCTGTCAGTCCGGAGTTGAAGTCCCCCGGGATTTCTTCTGGTGCGTCCGCCCCCGCGTCTGGTTGAGCTGGCTCGTCCCACTCCTCCCCCTCATCCGGCTCCAGGGGTAGCACCCGGCGACGTAGCTGATCGATGTGGCGATGCAGGATCTGGCCGTCTTCCACCGAGACTTCGTAGGACCGGGGGCCACGGACCCGGACTACTCGGGCGGGAATCCACAGGGGCCCTCTCGCGTAGTTCCGTGCGTACACCGGGTCCTCTGGGAAGAACCCTCGCGCCGCCGCTGGCGTTTCCGTGCAGGGCTCCCGCTCGGGCGCTCGATCGGGATGTAACCGGTCCAGCCTGGTGGTGAGGCGTCGGCCCATCAATAGTTCCGCCGGGCTCCGGCCGGTTGTCGCATGGGGCGTCGTTCTCTGGCCGAACAGGAAGTGCGCCAGCCTGAAGTCCCAGTCCGTTCCTTCGGTCCGACGGAGCGCCTCTTTGGCCGTCCGCACCATGCGTTCGGCTTGGCCATTGGTGGCGGGGTGGAACGGGGCCGACCTGATGTGGCGAATCCCGTGCTGGCGGGTGAACTCCTGGAACTCCCCGGACGTGAAGGCCGTCCCGTTGTCGGTGACCAGGGTGTCGGGGAGTCCGTGCGAGCTGAAAATCCGCCACATCGCTCGGATGGCCGCCCGGGAGGAGGTGGATGGTACCGGCTCTACTTCTAGCCACTTACTGTAGGCGTCTACAAGTATAAAAAACAGCTGCCCCTGGAACGGGCCCGCAAAGTCGAGGTGCAGGCGCGACCAGGGGCGGTGAGAGGATTCCCAGGCCCTGTCTGGGGCCGTCGGGGGTGCGGGTCGGGAGGCCTGGCAGGGTTGACACCTTTTTACAATGTCCTCAATATCCCGGTCTAACCCTGGCCACCAGACATACCCCCGCGCCAGAGCCTTCATCCTGACTACCCCAGGGTGGTGCTCATGTTGGTCCCTCAGTACCCGTTCCTGTAGTGGTTTCGGAATGACCACCCTGCCTCCCCACATTAGGCACCCCTTATAGGTCAACAGCTCATCGTGCCTTGTGACAAAAGGCGCAAACTCCGGGTCTTGTCTAGCTGTCGGCCATCCCCTCCCCACCCAGTTCAAAACCCGACAGAGAACCCTGTCGCAGCCCGTGAGGCGGGCCACCTCCTTGACATGTACTGGGCGATCGGGCAGCGATTCTAGGAGTGCGATGACGTGGGCGGGGGCCGGGTCTGGGTCCGTTGCGGGCAGTGGGAGGCGGCTGAGCGCGTCCGCGTGACCCATGGCCTTTCCCGGGCGGTGGGTGAGGGTGTAAGAGTACCCCACCAGGAATATGGACCAGCGGAGAACCCTGGGCGAGACCATCTGCGGCGTCTGTCGATCGGGCGCAAGGAGGCCCAGGAGAGGCTTGTGGTCTGTAAGGATCTCGAACGGGCGGCCATAGAGATAATGGTGGAATTTTTTAACCCCCGCCACTATCGCTAGTGCCTCCTTGTCTATCTGCGCGTAATTACGCTCCGCAGAAGACAGGGTCCAAGAATAGTAGGCGACCGGAACCTCCCGGCCATCCGGCAACCGATGCCCCAACACCACCCCCACCCCGTAGGGCGACGCATCACATGCCAGAACCACAGGTAAAGCCTCGCAGAAGTGGTGCAGCACCCCGTTGGAGACCAACAAGTCTTTTACCACCTGGAAAGCTGCCGCATGCTCCGGCTTCCAGGCCCACGGCGCCTCCTTGTCCAGCAGCCGGTGGAGGGGTTCAGCCACCGTTGCCTTTTGGGGCAGAAACGCGTGGTAAAAATTCAAGAGGCCCAGGAAGGCCTGGAGTTCCGGCTTGGACGTGGGGACCGGGGCTTGTGTGATCGCTCTAATTTTCTCGTCTGTGGGGTGGATGCCTTGTGCATCGACTGCGAACCCCAGGAATTCGATGCGGGGCACACCCAGGAGGCATTTCTCCTTCTTCACCTTGAGGCCAGCCTCGTTGAACCTCTGCAGGACCTGACGCAGCCGTTCGGTGAAGGCGGTGGAGTCCGGTGCCGCGATGATGACATCATCTAAAAAGGGCTGGACCCCTGGAATTCCTTTCAGGAGGGAATCCATGAAAGATTGAAAAATCCCTGGCGCCACTGAAACCCCAAACTGCAGTCTATTGACCCGGAAAGCCCCCTTGTGGGTGGTGATGGTTTGCGCTTCCACAGCGGCCGTGTCCACTGGCAGCTGCTGGTAAGCCTGCGCCAGGTCCAATTTGCCGAAAACTTTGGCCCCCGTCAGGGAGGCCAGGACATGGCTCACTACCGGGACCGGATAGGCGTGGTCCTGCAGAGCCTTATTTATGGTGCATTTGTAATCTGCACAAATGCGTATAGCCCCATTCGGTTTAATTGGCGTTACAATGGGGGTTTCCCAGCGCGCTGACGCGACCGGTTCCAGCACGCCTTGGGCGACCAGGCGGTCGAGCTCGGCCTCTATTTTTCCCGCATGGCTAGGGGAGGGGGCCGTGCCTTTATGCGGATGGGTCGTACGTTAGGGTCCAGATCTAGCGAAATCGGGGTCCCATTGTACCTCCCCAGGGTCCCATCGAATACTTTGGGGAACTCCCGGCAAACTGCCTCCCAGTCAGCGGTCCCGAGGTGGTTTACTCCTGCTATTTGGAGTCCCAAAGGCCCAAACCACGACAGTCCCAGGAGGCTTGAGAGGCGCCCCTCCACAACCAGCAGGTCCAGCAAGCCCGAGAACCCTTTAAATCGGACTTGAAACTTGCCCCAGCCACGGATTGCCACTGGGTTTTTGTTAAAGTCCGTCAGTTTCAACCCCCGTGGCTTGTGCAGTCGGGGTCCCCCTTGGGGCATAGCGTTTTAAGGGTCTCCGCGGAAATTATAGAGAACGAGGACCCTGAGTCTATTTCCATTTGGCAGGGGGACCCCTCTATTTGGACAGTCACATGCACCTTGTCCGGGCTTTCAGGGGGCAAGTTACATACCGTCTGCCGGCGCTGTGTCGTCACGGTGTGCAGGCTTGCGGCGTCCAGCTGGGCAGTGGATCCCAGGCGCTTGCCCTTGGAGCGGCAGACTCGGGCGAGGTGTCCGGCCTTGTTGCAGGTCCTGCAGACGGCGTCCCGGAAACGGCAGGTCCGGCGCTCGTGAGCGTCGCCACAGCTGGCACAGGCAGATGCGTTGGGCTGGTTTGGTGGTGCGGGGGATCCCCTGTTGCGTTGGGTGCGTGGCTGTGATCGGCGGTTCACCTGTAGGACCTCCTCATCGTTCGAGTCATCCGAGGGGCCGGAGTCCTGGAGGCGATGGACCGTCTTAGGCCGGCGATCTGCGTGGGACTTCTCGTAGGCGGCCGCTTCTTGGATGGCGGCCTCCAGAGTGAGGTCGTCCCGGCTGACGAGCCTGCGGCGCAGCTTCGCCTCCTTCAGCCCCACCAAGAACTGGTTTAGGAGGGTATCTGCGAGGTTGGGGAAGGCACACCTTGTGGCTGCGCGGCGTAGTCCGGCCAGGAATTCCGGAGATGTTTCGTCGGGGCCCTGCGTTCTCGCGAAGAACTCCATTCGTTCCGCGAACTTGGTGGGCTTTGGTGCCAAGTGGTCAGTAAACGCCTTGACCAGCATGTCGTAGGTGGCGGCCGCGTCTTTCGGCAGGAGGGGGTTCACCAGGTCCTTCAGGAGGAGGTGTGCCTCGATGCCGCAGTAGCGCAGGAGATAGGCCTTCTTCGTACCCGCATCTGTGATGCCATGGATCTCGAAGTGACGCTCCAGCGTCTCGATCCAGGTCTCCCAGTGTGCGGGACGAGAGATGTCGAAGGCGGGGAAGCTCTCGTTGCTAGCGGCCATGGTGCTCACCCGTGGAGGTCGCGGTTCAGGCGTAGAGTTGGCAGCGTTGGAAGCGAGGCTGCTCTCGGGGTCAGCGGTGCTAGGGAGTGGTGCGGTGCCCAGGAACCGAAGAGGCGGACACGAAGCTCGGCGGCGGTGTTCGGTGCTTTCGGCATTGGGGCGGTCAGCGGTGCTCGTCTCGTGGTCGTTGTTCATGGAGGGAGTTGGCATCCCATCCTCGTCGCCAGTGAAAAGTACTGAGACTTACTAGTGATTTCAGCTCTCACATACTTTATTAGATGAAGAACAAGACAACTGAGCCGGCTCGCAGGCCGGCTTTTATTCCCAAGTGACCCACACCCCAAACACACACACACCCGGTGATTCGCTATTTACATTGATTGGATTAACTCCTGCTCCTCCATTGGAGGGGAGTCAGGATCCACTAGTCCATTGTCCTTCGGGGCGAAGCTCAGGCCCTTCGCCTGGCCACATGGTGGACCGGTTAGAACCAGTCCAAGCACATGGCTGTCCAGAGCCCATGTTCTCCAGTGGATACATTACAAGTGTAATAAAATCTCAAGTCTGTGTGTCCATCCAGAAAAGTTCAAAAGAAGGTAGAAGGGACTCTAGTAAACTCTGTATCACAGTAAAAGCAGTGAAACATCTCTAAGAGGATCAAGCCAAAATAAACCAGGGAAAATAATACACAAAACATCTCTAGTGTTGGATAAAAGCAGTTTTGGATATATATTTGAACCTCATTACCAAACCTACCCAAAGTTCACTTGAAAATATAAATTTCCAAACCCTGCCTGTTTATTCCAATAAATTTGGTTTCTGTTTCAACTTTCAGTGTGTCTGGGTGCCTATTTCTGAGGGAGAATTTATAGAGGTACAGACCCTCCTCAATCAACAAATTATCAAACAGTAATAAGGTGGGACAACAGCATAATAATAAAAGTTTATTTACCACAGAAGAAGAGAGACACGCTATCTAAAGGCTATCTAGTTATCAGATGGCAAACTGGAAGTTCATATGGAGGTTTGAGGGACCTTATAAGGGCAATTGTTTGACAGGAGAGCCTATCTGGTACGCCCACCCTTGCAGAGGAGAAAAGTCATCATAAGCCTAAATCTCAGCAGGCGGCAATTTGACCATGACAAAGGGACTAAATCAAAGTCCCTCACACTCAGAGCACCATCCTCAAGTCCGGCCGAAAAGACGAAGTCTAGAATATGCCCCGCCACATGCGTTGAAGCAGTGACATGTTGGGACCAGCAACTTGGGGGAGCTCAGGTAGGGAGACTGATGGGTTGCAGGGTGGGTGGCACACCACCAGAATCCCCAATCTGTCCCTTTTCCCAACACAAGGTGCACGCACTCCAGACCAGCAGTTGGACAGACAAGGCACCTGAAGAGAGAGAATCCCTTTAGACCACAGCAATTTCCCCAAGCCCTCGTGTCTGCTTTGATGCTGAGCCAGGTATCCAGGTGGGCGCAACTGGGAGAGGTTAACTTCTCCCTGTTCACCCACCTAGGTCTCGGTTACACATGCCAGGCCGGCTACCTCTTCCGTGATTAAATCGTGGATGAGGAAAGTTTTATTCTGCACTGACCTGGCATCTAGTAACAGCCTCTGGAAACCCCAGGGCTGGTTGACATGGCAACGATCAAGCACACAGACGGGGGGGGGGACCAGAACATGGCACAGCTGTTTGCTGTCTGAGCTGTGTTCTCCTTACCTGGCCCATTCTCCTCCCAGCATCATATCTCCCTCTACCTGTCACTACGCTAATTGGGAGTTCTGGGATAGAATAATAAATATCCAACCTAAGCACATTTATAAGCACTGGTTCTCTAGATCCAGATGTTACCCAGCTGAGCCAATAGAGTTTCAAAGTCCAAAAAAGGTGCTCCAGCCAACCTGGCCCACCCAGAATCAATAGGTATCCCAAAGTCAGATGTAATGCAAACAAGGGCAAAACTAGAAAGAAAAATCTTTTTTTCTACCAAATGATCCACATTGGCTTTATTCTAGCTATCAATCAAATATATAGCAAATTATGTAACTTGACCAATCAGGTGTGTTGCTAACCAGGTGACCCAACCAATCAGGTGAATTGCCATGATGGGACCATATACTCTGCAGCTGTATAGGGCCTAATGAATGGGGTTGCCAACCTCCAGGTGGCACCTGAAAATCTCCCACTATTATAGTTGTTTTCCAGATGATCATGATCAGTTCTCCTGGAGAAAATGGCTTTTGAAAGGTGGACGCTCTGGCATTTTACCATGCTGAGATCCTATCCCCATCTCTCCCATCCCCAAATTCCACTCTCCCCAGGCTCCGCCCCCAAAATCTCCAGGTATTTCCTAACCAAGAGCTGGCAATCCTGGAAAAATACCATCTTCCCCCTTGGGTCCCCACACTAACAAGATGGAATGTGTAGGCCAAACTCCAGCCCAGATTTGGCCTTGAAACTGCTAGGCTTGATGGTCTGACTGGCACCTGTGTCAGCCTCTTTGACGCTTCTGTCAGTTTGACTTCCATGAAGCTTCCATGATTTTTATTAGGCCAAAGCCTGAATCAATGTTTCTGAATAGACAAGAGACTGCTAGGCAAGCCAGTTTCTTGACAACCTCCTATTCCTTCTCTCTCCTCAAACTCCTGTTTTTGTCCGTTAGTTGTTGACTGTTAAACCTCTCAGGATATTTTTTTTCACTTCAGTATTCAGTAGCCTTTTTTAATCTGATTGGTCCATGCTGAATGGGGAGGAAAGAGGGCAGAATCTTCTCCTGCCCATCATGCCAACAGACACCAGTAGGGATGCCCGCATCCAAGTGAGACCTGGGGATGCCCCAGAATTACAGATCACCTTCAGACTGAAGAGATCAGTTCCCATGGAGAAAGTTGATGGGTTGGAGGATGGACTCTAAGGTATTATACCCCACTGAGGTCTCTGTCTTCCCTAGACTCCACCTCCAAATCTCCAGGAGTTTCCCAACCTGGATATGGCAACCCTACTCCCATCCCCTGCTGGTAGCCAGGGGGGACCTTCTAACCATAGATACCAGTTTTGTGACATGTTAATTCAGACAGCTCAATGCAAAATAGCAGCAACAGGTGATTTAAAATAAACTCAAACATTATGGTTCTTACACAAAGGCCGAGAAAGAGGTTTCCATGGCAGCAGCTACAACAGGTCCATCAGGCCATTCATAGAATCATAGAGTTGGAAGGGACCTCCAGGGTCATGTAGTCCAACCCCCTGCACAATGCAGGAAATTCACAAATACCTCTCCCCCACACCCCCAGTGACCACTGTTCCACGCCCAGAAGACGACAAAAACCCTCCAGGTTGCTTAACCTATGTCTGAAGCTGATTTCACGGACTGGCTCTATAACAGTATCATTTGCTGTCAGTAATATGGAGCCTCACTGGTGCAAGATCCTCCAGATACCCAGGCTAATCCACAGAGTATGCATTTTTAAATTGTTACAGCTCTCGAGTGAAGTGCTTGCTGGGTGGCACCATATTTTCACAGTCTCCAGGTATATTTATTTATACCCTATGGGTGTATTTATTTATACTCCTTTGCCAACAGCCCAAAGTAGCTTACAAAATTGTTCTTTCCTCCCTTTTCTCCTCAGAGTAACAACCCTGTGACATAAATTAGGCTAAGAGAAGAATGGCTGGCCCAAGTTGCCCCAACAAGCTTTCATGGTGGAGTGGGGATTTGGACCTGGGTCTCTCAGACCATAGTCTGACATTGTAACTGCTATACCACACTGGCATAGGCAGTATCACTTTGGTGGGAAGGTAACAGCGTTCCGTGCGCCTTGGTGTTTAGTCATGCCGGCCACATGACCACGGGAACGTCTTTGGACAGCGCTGGCTCTTCGGCTTTGAAACGGAGATGAGCACCGCACCCCTAGGGTCAGATTCAACTGGCTTTCGAGCAAGGGAACCTTTACCTTTACCTTTAATCTGTTTGAAAGGTCTAATGCTTTCCATTTCTCGTCTTTCTGTCGATGAAACTGTTGATTCATCTGGATTCTGTTCAATAATAAACCTGTAATGTTTCCAGTGACTTCATTGGCTCAGGACAGAAAATTTGTGTCAATGGTTCAGGAAAAGGAAAGATTTGATACTGGAAAGTGTCCACCTGACTTTGCAATTATTTTTATTATTCCCATAGCACCACCTTAACAAACAATCCAGGTCATGACCTACCATGTTTGACATCTGGCATAGCTTCCTCTACTGAGAAAATTTGTGAGTGCAAATCTGTACTGAAGAATAACAACAACATTACGTCTGAAGTGTGAAACAGTCAGGTTGCCTCATGAGCTGTTTTGGAAAAGAACACATCGAACTTGGACTCACAGCAGAATTAAGAAAACTCCTTTATTACAGTGAAGGGTCCTCATTATGTTTATTGACATGTACATCTTCCTCTGACCAGCCAGCAGTCTGCGGGCAGGATCTGACCCTCAGGATGAGTTCAGTAGCTCCCCAAGAGTCCTTGTTATAGGGAAGCATTGGTGCTTTATGGAGAGCTCTATGAATTCCCTTTTTTGTCTTGAGCTCCCAGGGTAATGTTGGAGTAACATTTGATACAGCAGCCTTGGTGAAACTAAACAATCCAGGTCTGGTCAAGGCCTAAGTGACTTACATGGATGGAGCCCTATGTGTGCCATTGGCATTCTAGGATGGAAGGACTGGATATAAAGAAATAATATATAGGCAATGCCTGGAAAGCCAGTATGGTATATACTATTTTTACTATTTTGTTTTATGAAAATATTTATGCTCCAGCTTTTCTTTGGCTTGAAGTGGCTAGGTTAGCATATCAGAGTTGGGAAACTTGAATTCAAATCCTCACTCAGGCCTGGAGTTCCCTGGGTAACCATAAGCCACAGACCTCATAGGGTTGTTGTGACAATAAAATGGGGAGGGGGCATGGATGGTACCGGATTGATTGATTGATTTCCAGTTACTGGGAGCAAATGTCAGGAGTGTGATGTTTGTTGCATCCTGATGGATTACTTTGTAGCAGCAAAGTGTGCAGTGGCACTTTGAAAATTAACAAAAAGCATCCTAGTATACAATTGTATAAGTCAGAATTCACTTCATCAGATGTATGGTGCATCCATAAGACTGATGAACTGAGCACTCCATGCACCAGTAGCTGGTAACTGTTGGAGACAGAATGGTAGCCTGGGTTTGTTTGTTGAAAGACTGGTTTATAGACTTCTGTGTTTTTAGAATTTGAATGGTTTCTAGAAAAGTATTAGGTTTTACATTATGTTGTACTTCTACAGAAATGGCTGTGTAATGAATCAGATAGACAGGATCCTGCAAAGCAGGTTGTATTGCCAAAGGTATATTGTTCCTGAAAAATGACAGACCCCCAAGATCCTGACATTTGTTTTCATGAAAACTAATCTCAGAATAAGTCCAGTCATTTCAAAGAACCTTTGAAATGCCTTATTTCAATGTAGTCTGTTACTATTAACATATACATCAGACCCGACCCCACACAAAAATATCTGGATATATAACTCCACAGAGTAAAGACACATGAGAACATATGAAACCTTACTTATCATCACCCCCCTGAGAGGACAGAGCTGTGGTCCAAATGCAATCACACTGAGATTCGGTCATGTTTCATCCATGACTGCTGAGAGCCACCATGGGACCCTGGACAAAAATTCCATCTGCCCACCATGACTCTGATCCAAAACAAATATCAAAACAAATCACTTGGCTTTCTGTTACTGTGAACAGAATAATCATCGTTACCTCAGAATAAACTCAATTAAATTAAGTGAGACATCTGTATCTCTCAAACAGTACTAAACAGCAAAAAGTCTTTAAAAATATTTCCTACTGCTCTCTTCTTAAAGAAGAAAAAAGGAAAGCAGCAGAGCAGGGGCAGACTGGGCGACTGAAATCACCCTGGAAATCATTTCCAGAGTGGCCCACTCTATGCTCCTGATCAGGTTCCTTAGCACATCAAAGCGTAAAGAACTGACTAGGTCCTTTGGAAGTAATCCTAAACAGGTATCCTTAGAAGTAAATCCATTTTACTCAGTGGGGCTTATCCCCATCATTTCATGCATCTGGTGAAATAGATTCTAACCATGAAAGCTGGAACTACAGTACATGTTATTTTTTTTACAGGGGCACAAGATTCCCTTTTTGTTTTAGCACAGCAGACTAACATAGCTATCCCTCTAGAATTTGTCTTTTCTAGTTACTCAGTTTGTGCAAAGATCTCACTAGGACTTAGTGTAAGCATTTATTCTCAGCAAAGGGCTGAGTTCTGGAAGAAAAATAGTTGTGGGCCTGCACAGAATGCCTTTCCCTCTGTATTAAAAAAAACCCTGCAGTGTCTTTCCCCCACCTCCACACACACTTTAATAATTAATTAGCATCCTTAAAGTTGCAGAGAAAGCAGTGGGATCACTAAATAATATTTTAACCCCCTCTATAAAAATGAGAATAGGATAACTACATGCCCTGAACCTTTCATAAGTATAACATGCAAGGCTTGCTGGATGGCATCAGAAGTTTCTCTAGTTCAATGATGGGAATCGCATCAGCTGGGATTAAAGACAAGAGCCACCTCAAAAAGTTGCATTCCCAGAACTGGCATTCAAGAGTATACTGCCCCTGAACATGGAGGTTCTATTTGGTCACCATAGCTTAGCTACTGACCTCTCGTGGATCTTTCCACCTCATATAATCCCCTTTTAAAGTCTTCTAAACCTCATAGTAGTTTATTCAGTGAATAATTATGCAGCATGTGATATAAACTTGAACTAAGATATTAAACTAAGGCATCTACTATTTCACATATATAACCTCTAATACAGATTAATATTGATAACAATGCATGTAAAGTGTGGGGAAGAATCACTCTTTTACTATTTTGATAGTTCTTTGGGGGGAAATATTAACTTGTCACAGAGGTTTTCTATTCTACTATTAAATGTATTTTAACTCCCTGACAAGGAATGTGGCTGGAGGGTGGCAGGGGGACAAACGAAGGAGAAGAAATTAAGGCACACAAAATCGGTTGATGAGTTTAGGAACTATTCATGGTAGGAAAACCTCAGCCACGTTGCTTAAAAAGCTTGCAACCATGGAAAGCTTTCTAAAATAAAAACCGCTGCTAAAAATGGCGGCAAACAGCATCAGGAAATCTGTGCTGTTTCCTCTTCTCTGCTTTGCCTGTGCTGTGCCCCTAGTAGCTGCAGTGCAGAACTGCACTAAAAGAAAAAAACTAAAAGGCACTGGTTGAATGCAGGGTGATTCTAGCTTCACTAGGCCCTCAAGCTGACTTTGGCCTCACAAATTTTGTACCCCCAGCCCAACCACCTCTGTCGGCACTGGTTTTATCACCTGCATGTAAGCATCAGTTCTGTGCTTGCACTGCACAGTATTCTCCATTACTTAAAATTATGCACAAATAAGTAGAAGTCACTGGCAATAACTTAACAATGCTGATTTGCCAAACATCATAATTCAGGCTGCTATTTACTTATTTGTGCTCTGAATGGTAGGAAGCCATTTTATTTGTCAAAAAGGCTGGCCCATTCCAAAATAAGCAAACACCCAGTTGCCTAAAGATGTTTTCTTGTATGTTTGTCAGACTTGTTTTATGCTTAGCTTCAAAAGCTGTGTATGAACACAGAGGTGAGAAGCTCGGCATTCACTCTATGAAAGATCAACTTGATTTGCAGTGCATGCATGCCCTGTAACATTATGCAAAATGTCCTGTGGGTGTTGAAACATGTGCTTCATCAGATTCAGAAAAGAATTTGCTGTGCATTCCCTTTAATGGATTCAGGTCATCTTTAATTCCTGTTTCTAAACCTGTGCACTTTCCCAAGTACTATACTCTCATCCAGCATTATTTAAAAACGTGACAGCCATGGAGTTTCAGCATTAACCAGCCATTTGCCAGTCATACGCATGCAGAATGTTAAATTAGACCTTTTTTATAGATCTCTGTATCTTTTTCTTTCCCTTCTTTTCCCTTTCCCTCTTTCTATGTATAAACTAATAACATTCTTTATTAAAAAAAAATTCCACTTGAACTGGGAAGAAATTCAGCATTCGCCTATAAGGGCATCACAAGGGAATACGCAGGACAGTCGTCCCCAATGAAGGGTCTGGGAGTGCCTCAGTACGCTGGGTAGGTTTACTCATGTCCATTGGGCTCTCCAGCAGTGCTCCCTCTAAGTTGAGTTAGTGTGAGCTAGCTCACAGCTTTTAAGCCTCTGGCTCATACCTTTTTGTCTTAGCTCAGGAAGGATGGCTCCAGAGCAAACTAATATATGCAGCAGCCAAATCACCTGCTCACAACTTTAATACCAGTAGCTCACAAAGTAGAATTTTTGCTCACAGGACTCCATAGCTTAGAGGGAACATTGCTCTCCAGCAAAACAACTCTTCTCCAAAGCAAATAAGCCTAACTTTAATTCAGCCCACTGGAGCTAAAAATGTTTCAGAACAGTACAGGAGGCATCATCTTTGGGTCTGAAGAGGGCCACTCCTTTAGAGACACCTACCTCCATCATAGGAGGATGCTTAGTTTGCAACTTTTTGATTTTTCCCAGGACTCTACGGCAGCCATTTCGAGATTTTTTTTCTATGTCAGTTATTTTGTAGTGGCACCCATTTTAGAAATTATCTTTAGAAATTATAGTCTTTAGAAATTCTCTGATTTCAATGTTGATTAAATTTTAAACAAAGTATGTTAAATATTTGTATCAGCATCGTATGTATGTTTTTATGATGTTTGGATTGTAAAGGCCTATGGCCATATATGATAATTTTTCTGCTGCCTACCTACTTCCTGTTCTCCAAATTCCAAAAGTGCCCACAGACTCAGCAAAGTTGGAGACCCAAATTTAGAACATTTATGTTCTACCTTTCTACCAATTTTGAGATCCAATGCAGCTGACAGAGCTTTACAAATAGTAAAACAAAAGAATTGTGAAGGGTTTTACCAGCATTTTTTCCTGCACTTTTTTTTCTAGCCAAGAGAAATTGAAAAGGAGCCCAAGCCCCTCTTCTTTACAGCACTACTGGAGGACTGGGGGAGATAAGCTGAGAAGAGCCCCATCACAACCCTCAGAAACTCCTGCCACGAAAAGCCTGTAGATATAGCCAACCACCCTGGAGTAAACAAGCAATCTCAGCAGTGGTTGTCAAACGAGGAACACCATAAGCATATGAAAACACCAATGAAAATAGAATTTGTTAAGCCTTGCAGAAGAGAACTACACAATGACTTGCGCTAAAAAGAGACTTTTTATCTAGTCAATGTTAGAACTACTTGAATGTAGATAACATACTACTCCTGAGGAAATTTACACTGGGTTTTTCTTCCATTAATGCAATCATTTAGAATACATACATGCTTCCAATATACAAGTATAAAGTGTGAACACACACAGAAGCACTGTAGATACATCTAATTTGACATATACTCCTCTCATATAAAGTAACGATGCCCAATCTTCGCAGAAACTCCCTAACCATGTTTACAGATCACTGGCCAGTTTCACCAGCAGAATGGGAAGAGAGGAATGAAGGTTGTTGAAGTGCATTTGGAAAATCTTTTCAAAGTCACTGTTCTTGCAGAATTTCATAAATGGAACCCAAATCATCAAAACCCTTTTATCTTGTGAATTAATCATCCTTGTGTATCTGGCTGTCGTCTTCAATCTGCCTTGAGACTTCTTTTATGGCTCCGAGCCATTTAAACCCTCTGATTCTGCTCCCTGCTGCTTCAAAGTGGGGGGAGCAAAACCAGAGGGTTAATTATGGTGGTGAAGTGCCTCCAAGGGGGCACTTCCTGCTGACTGTGGCAAGCTCCAGACAACAAAAAGGTGGGGGTGAAATGCCCCCAGAAAGGCACTCCACCATTTCCTTTCTGCTGGCCCAGCTGTCTTGGGCTCCCTCATGCAGGCTGTTTAAAGGGGCCACCCCAAGGCAGCTGAGCTGGCGGTGAGAGACTTCATGGTAGTCCATTGGGCTCCCTTGTGCAAGCCATTTAAAGGGGCTGTGCCAGTGACCCCAGTGCAGCTGAGCTGGCTCGGAGAAACTTCTCTGCGGCAGCCCAGCTGTCTTGGGCTCGCTCAAGCAGCCTATTTAAAGTGGCCACGCCAGGAAACCCAAGGCAGCTGAGTCAGCAGAGAGCCCTAGCAAGCCCAAGACAGCTGGGTTGGCATGGAGAAATCTCTTTGTGCTGGCTCAACTGCCTCAGGCTGCCTGGTGCAGCCTCTTTAAATGGGTTGTATGAGCAAACCCAAGACAGCTAGGAAGCCCCTTTAAATGGGTTGCATGAGTGAGCCCATTTAAAGGGGTTGCAGCAGGGATCCTGAGGTGGGGATGAAGTGTCCCCAGAAATCCACTTAATTCCTTCCATTTAAACCCTCCTTTAGCTCCCCACGGCTTTTCTTGAGTGGCAGAAAGCAGGGCCATTTAAACCTGTTTTCTGCTCCCCATGAAAAGCCAGGAAGACCTGAAAGCAGGGTTTAAATGGCTCCAAGCCATTTAAACCAAACAGCTGAGCACAATGGAGCTCCCAGCCACTCAGCTGTTTCTCACGAAGCAGAGAAACATCAGAAGCCACCAAGAATTGTTCCAAAATTCGTGGTAGTTCATCTCAGTTTCTCAGTTCACAAACGTCAGTTCACAAACCCCGAACAGGCCAAAATTCATGTTGAACTTTAGTTTGCCAGGCAGTTTGTGCCCATCCCTATAAGGGGCAGAGATCCAGGTTTCCAGTTGATGCAGATTACGAGCCATAAAGGCCCAAGATAATAAAACAATTAAACTCCAAAGCAGCAATCAACACCAAGTCCCTTCCCTACCCCATAAGGTCTCCCAATATGATTTCCCTTCACAGATCTATAGTGATGCAAAGCTTTGCTACTGGTCCATAGCTAGGTTTCTACAAGGTACAACTGGGAATAGTAATTTAAAGACTAGTGAGTTAGAATGGCTGAAGTCTTTATGGCCTATTATGCATGCACAGCGTATTGCAGAGAATCCAAGGAGTCAAGCTTGACTTTGGATTCTGTACCTGCAGCATGCACCATTCTTTTCCTCCAGTGTATTTCTTCTGCAGCCCAGAATAAATACAATGGGTTCTGTGCTGCCTTCTCTTGCCTTCTCTTAAACCAGGTAGCATAAGAGGGCAGCCCAGCTTGGCTCACTGTGCATGCAGGGAGCCAATGGCTGGGCCTGCTGTGCATGCGCACACACGGCTCAGTGCTGCCTCCTTCTGCCACCTGGCTGAAGCCAGGAGGTGGGACAGAGTGACCCAGTTGGGCTTGCTGTGCATGCAGGGAGCTGGTTGCTCCTGGCAGGGACAGCTCGGTGCTGCCTCCTCCTGTTGCCCAGCGGGAGAGGACAGCCCAGCCAGGTTTGCTGTGCATGTGGGGAGCTGATGGCTCCCTGCAGGAGTAGTTCTGTGCTATGTTCTTCTGCTGCCTGGTTCAAACTGGGCAACAGGAGGGGGCAACCTGGTGGGGAGTCATTTTTTTTTTACACGCTGCATGAGACTAGCTGTAGTCTCATATTGCTGGACTCGCTAGACTCATGACACTTGGAAAAAAATTAAAATACGGGCAGTGAGTGGCCTACGAGGGGTGGGGGTAGGGCGGGGGGAAATCCGAGGGAATCTGTAGACTTTTGACTTACCTTTGGCTTGGAAGCAAAGCAAGGGGAAAACAAGCACAAAAGCACTCTTGGAAAACTTGGGGAAACAGTAAATGGAAAGTGAACTGAGCACTGAAGGGAGGAAATGAAATACAGAACAAAAAAGAAAAACCGATGGACATGGGCAGTGAAAGTGAGACAAAACACTCATGCATAATAGGCCTATAATGAAAAGTCATAGCAAACTTGATCATACAGAGTGGTGGAAATTATTTCTCACCTGTAAAGGTGTTATGAATCTAAGTTATGAATCAGAATGGGAGTGATGAGGGAACCAATATCCCCTCCCCCAATATCTTTGGTGGCTTGTGTAGAATTTTAAACATATGGTACTTAATAAACTACGGCCCTGGTGACACGGGCCAGATAACACGGGGGGGAGGCATGGCTGTTCGCACCGGAGCAAAATAAAGCACGATAGCCCAATCACACGGTCCCCCGAGTTGCCACGCTCCAGCTTTTAGCTGCCGATCACACAGCAATGCTGAAGCATGGCAAAGAAGCAGCGTGGCACGATCACACAAGCCGCGCTGCTTTCGGTTTCTTGTTTGTGCACATGTGCCATTCCGGGGGGCGGGGCTGCTGTCAGTGTCATGTTTGTGCGCATGTGCAGTTCGGTGTTGTTGCGCATCCTATGGAGACTTACAACATCCCGTTTGCAACGGGATGTGGGTGGGCGCCAGATACTAGCGCTCCTACGATCAGACGCCTGCCTTTGCCCCGCGTTTACCGGATACTAGTGCACTTTCCTAGGTACTTTTTAACACTGCATCTTCAGCGGGACGCCAGAGGTTGGCCATGGGAGCACTACGCTTCCCAGATGTTGCGGTATGATCGCGCCCCGAAAATCTGCCTGACATTCATGCCTTCAGCACAGCAACCTCTCTGTGTGACCGGGGCCTACAATTGACAAACCCGCCCCTACAAAATTTAAATGGAAGACAGCATATTAAGAATAAAGGGCAGAGGCAAATGGTGAAGGGTCAAATGGAAGGGGATGTGTCTAGAGGAGAAGGAGGCAGTATCAAAGGGAAAGAGAGGAATGGATGGGCCATTGGACTGATTCAACATGGCTTCTCTTATGTTCTTAAAGGGGACCCAGGAATACTCTGTCGCCATGGTACATGAAAGTCTGGAACTAGCCTCCAGTGAAGGAGAGCTTATCACCTGCTTTCCTCATTACAGAATCTCTGTTACAGTGCTACAAAATGGTGAATTGTTTAGTACTGAATATAAACACGCTGGCAAATATGGCAACTGAATGAAAATCAGGTGGGTTCCCCACCTCCAGGGAACCCTGTTACATTTCAGGGAGTTTAAAGGGCTTTCCTGCCTTTTATATGACTGAGGTGACATTTGCATAGGGGACTTGGGGAGGTGTCATAGTTTAGTAGTAGAGTGTCATAGCTTAGTGGCAGAATATCCCATGTTCAGTTCCTGGCATCTCCAGGTAAAAAGGTTCAAGTAGCAGGTGATATGAAAGACTGCCGCCTGAGACCTCCGGAGAGCCCTTGGCAATAAGGGCAGACAATACTGAGTGACTTTGACAATGGCCTGACTCTCTATAAGGCAGGTTTATGCAACTTCCTGGTTCACAGCCCCATCTCTTAGCCACTAGAGCTGCTTACAATTTAACTATTCCCAATGAAATGAAAGCAGATTAAGCATTCCTGGAGTTTCTAATAAGCATCCCATTCCTATTTATAGAGCTAAAACCAACTCTACAAGTCTATCTTTAGAGGCATTTTGCTTTCTGACTTTTTTTTTTTTGCCATGGGATATAAATTAGCGATAACATCCTGTGTGGGTGTATAACTGGAACACTTGGTTCTGCATCTCCACCTGGACTTAAAGCAATCTTTTGGCAATTGCCTGCATGAATCAGAGGTAATCTATTTCCTGTGCTGTACAGGGGAAGCTGCTGCACAGGTTGTCACTGGTAGCTAACAACCAAGATGTTCATTTGTCTTTGACACCACTAAAGATCCTTATCAGCATCAGAAATCGCTTGTAAACGTAGCATATAACCAATGAATGTAATGGTGGCAGAGCCCATATGATCTTAGTCACGCATATGCACTATCTAGGGAGGGAGAGAGAAAAAGGATCACCTAATAGTTTCATTTAGTTCCTAGACAAATGCTGTAAGACTAAAAGCTTTTCAGCATTCCAAGTTTACTCTTATAAACCTTCAGAGGGCAACATTCAACCAGTGAAAAGAATTCAGCAGTGTTTTCACTGTTATGTAGACAAGAAGTGTTTGTCACCATGAGCACCCAGCGTTTTACAAATGAAACTGGTCTCATCTTTGTAGTAATGCCCTCTTCCCATACAGAGGATAACTGCATGAGCCCCACTCCTGAAGGGTTTTTACTACGTGGGATACAATAGTTTATTCTGCAATAGCCTATCCTCCACAGATTTAAAAGGTGATAATAGTTCTTTGGGTTACAGATATACTTGGGAAACATAATTGTCCTCAATACATTAATGACAGTCCAAATAATATTGTGGCAGCTGTAATGTGTCAAATGAGAAACTGTGTGCTGTTTCGTGCATTTATACACATGCACTTACCCACATGTACAGTTAAAACATGAGCGATGCATCCATTCCCTATTCACACTAGCAAAATTTTAACAGAGCCTTCTCAAAAGGCACAAATAAAGATAAAATAAGGGCAATGGTTTATCGCATACAAGGGTGGGGAAAATAATGATTGTTCCTGATGAAACAGAGACTGTTGCATTGTATGTACCAGCATCATTTAGCCAGGGGTGGGTGAAATTTTGATAAACAGATTGTGAATCAAAACCACACAATGTGAAGGCTACCTCACCCTTGAATGATCCAAGGATTTTGGCCCCCCAACCCACTTAACAGTCATGGATACTTCCCATAAACCAGTCGTAATAATCAGGTATTAAAGATTATCATTTTGGTGGTGGTGGTGGTGGTAGAGATGGGAAACAATAAAATAAAAGTTTTGCTTGAAATTAGAAGTTAGTTGACCTTCTACCACTGCATCTTCCACCCATACTACCATAGAATTTTGGGAAAGTATATGTACTGGAACATGGGTAGTAGGTGTTTCATGTTTGATGTTAAACTAGTGTCAGGGACTCAGAAAGGAACCTAAGTAGTCATGGTAGGATTGTATGTTCTTCTAGCAGGATTGTCTGCCGTTGGGAAAACAGCAGGAACAGAACACAAGCTTTGAGTGTGGTCCATGACAGGAAGGAAGATCTGCTGCATTGCTAAACAAGGGTATATGGTCAGAGATCCTAGTTAGACTGTTATTTATTTATTGATCCAATTGATTAATTAAAATCCATACCCCGCCTTTCTTCTTGGCTCGAGGTAGCTAAGATGAAGTCGATGACAACAAATTAATGAAAAATATGTCCATCCATGGCTACTGACCATAGGTATAATGGCTAAATGGAACCTTCGTGTTCAGAGGCAGTATTCTTCCCAGTCATGGGGGACAATAGGGGAAGGCTTTGATCTCTGTACTGCAGCTTGTGGGCCTTCTGGAGCGTCTGATTGGCCATTGTAGGAAACCGGATGCTGAAGTAGATGGATCACTGTACTGAACCAGCAGAGTTCTTCTTATGTGCTTGTATCAGATCTCTTTGCCTCAGTGATTTGCCAGTCTCAGGGGCCACTGTTGCACACCCAGGTTCCCTGCAGTGCCCGAAGAGAGCTCTGGGACTAGGGCCCTGAATAATTCAATGAGCTCAATCCCAGCCTTAAACCAGTTCATACTTTGGATTCCCAGACCAGTGCTACCTATGTATTTTGTAATTTCATTATCTTCATTGTTTGACTGATACTTTTTTGCATTGTTTCTATTTTTTATAATCATAGTCCTGTTGTACTGTTTATTAGATCAATGTGCTATTTGATTGCAGTGTTTTATACTGTGTAATCTCCCCGGAATCTCAGACAGGGACAGGTGGACTATAAAATAAATAATAAATAAATACCAATTGCTAGAGTGAACACATGAACTCACAAAGCTACCTTTTCACACTCGGTTAAAACATTGGTTTCTCAGGATCAGTATACTCTGACTGGCAGTAGCTCTCCAGGATCTCAAGTACAGGTTTTTCACATTATCTACAACTTGATCCTTTAAAAAATCTAGTACCTTCTAAATACAAAACTGATACACAACCACAGAGGGGACCCAAGCATAGATGGGTGCAGATACCAGTGTGAGATGATTTAATACTGTAATATGATAAAGTAATTTTAAAAGCACTGTTACCACTATCTTCTCTATTTTTAAAACATCACAACAACATCATCACTTATAATTTTATTGGAAATGAAATTCTCATTTTTACAAAAGCTTTAAACACTTCCACATTAGCATATTTAACATTATGTTCCTTCACAATTTTTAAAAAGGATACAAGGATTTTAAAATGTTTGGTTTCAGATACAAACTAGTAAGACTTTGTGCATGGGGGGGGGAACAGAAGTCCCCCAACTCAAATAACAGTATCCCTCTTGTGATGCAAATTGATTATAGAGCTAATGCTTAACAATCTGAATTGTGCATGCTGGAAAACTTGAATGAAACCTCTGAAGTGAAGAACTGTTGGTTTTATACCCTGCTCTTCACTACCCGAAGGAGTCTCAGAGCGGCTTACAATCACTTTCCCTTCCCCTGTGAGGTAGGTGGGGCTGAGAGAGCTCTGAGAGAACTGTGACTGACCCAAGGTCACCCAGCGGGCTGCATGTGGAGGAGTGGGGAATCCAACCCTGTTATCCAGATTAGAGTCTGCTGCTCTTAACCACTTCAGCACAGCTGGCTCTCTGCTGGTGTGGCTAATCATATCTAAGTCTACAGAACTCCAGTATTAAAGCTACTACGTGTGCACTTAATATTTAAAAAAACCTAGTTAATCTGCATACCTGTTTCCTTATAATAATGGGTTGTACCCAACTACCCTGCTCAGCTATGAATGGTGCGTTCCATCAGTGCAAGAGTCATCCTTTGGAGGCCAGAGTCTCCTCTGCCTCAAGTTGTGCCTTGTGTCAATGGAATGGGCCACCCTGAGCTGAATGGAATGGTTGGGTGTAACACGCGGTATCTATCTATAGATGTAAAACCTGGTTTCCAACATTCTGTCACACACTAGCATAACCAAAAAAACAGGACCCAGGATAAGGCTCTGCAGCTAAGAGCAGCCTTAATGGCCAGGGGTCAGGAACAGGTTTAGGCCCCATCCCAATGAGGCCTCTCTACCCCTTGATTTCTCCCATGTAAGTAAACAGTAATCTTTCCATCCCTCTGGGAAACAAAGAACTACAGTTGGGAGCCCTCACCAACAGCAGTATGTAGGAATCGTCCTCCTGAATTCACCCTGTCCATCAAGATGATGAGCGTTTTGATAATATATTGCTTACGAAGCACACTTAGAGTAGAAAATGGGAGAGAGAGATTGCCTTTTCCATATAAAAGTGTTTGCAGTTGTAGGCTATGATTTAGAAACCAGACTTTATTTACTGAATTTAGTGGGCCTGCTTCTCAATGTGGAATTTCAGGGCCTCTCTGCCAAAATTCCCCAAGCAAAAAGAACGGCTTTCACATCTAGGCATCTTGTACAAATGGTATGGAATACCACGCCAGCTCTGTTCTTATCCTGAAACAATTTTACATACTATCCATTTAGTTTACCCAGTGGGCAATGTTCCTAAAGTTTCTACAAAGGCATGTTCATGCTCCAGTACTACCCCAATGACAAAAGTCTGAAAGATCTCCTTTCTTTATAAAGGAATACATAAATACCCAGTTTCCTAACCTAGTTCCCCTGAAAACATCTCTATTTGGTCTTTTTGATTTTAATTCTGATTATAAACAGTTACCTCATAAGCTAACGGTGGCCAGGAAAAATAATGGCAAAGCTTCATTGGCTAACTTTCTGATCTGGAAAGGTTTCTTGTGTGAGATTTCTTTTAGCCAGAATCTTTTTTTGTCCCAGCAGCCTTTTGGAGTGGCAAGGCATTATTTGCCAAGTCCAGAATTCTAAACCAATGAACGCTGACTTAATTACGGGCATGATCCAGTCCATTGACATAGCACCTGCACCCAGAGGATCCCAATTTGGCTTTTTGAAGGGCCCTGTTTTCCTCTCTCCAGCTTGGGTTCACACACAAGCAGCAGAAGAGGCTATTAAGAGGAATGAAAGCTCTGTTAAACCTCTCATATCTTCATCCTGTCCCCCTTCTTGCTTCAGTAAAGATTTCTCATGCTCCAGAGAACAAGTAGCTTACACCAAGTGGAGGCAGGGGGCTGGATATGAATATGATAGGGAAGATCTACAGTTTACCCTAATTCCCCTTGCACTGCCTGCAAATACACTGATGCATGCATATAAACGAGAGAGAAGAAAAACCGATCCTCTGCACATGGACACTATATTATGTGTTTTCAAGTAATACATATGGAGTTTCATATAATTTGCTTTCTTATATCATAATCTTTTGCTTGCACTATTCTGCAACCACAAAATAATAATAATAAACCAAGTTCTTGTCTTCTTGCTGTGAGTCATGTTATTTTAAGTTTCCAGAATCTCTTTAAAACATATGATGCTTGAGAATATGCAAATTGTATCAATAAATCAGAATTTATATCCACAACTGTATATCAATCATTCTTTATCCAAGGAACAGGAAATTCAAGTCTTAGGGTTTTTCCTGAAGATATCACAAAGAACTTTAAAAAGTACTCTTTTTTGCAATGATGCACCATCTTTGAAGTGTTTAATGTCCTCCAGACTATCTTCTGTCTCAATGGAAACAGACTGATCAGCTCTTAAAGTGTTTCAGGTTATGAATCTAAATGGGCTGAATGCTAACATTAAAAATGATGAAATTCAATACACTTGATAAGCAATCAGAAGATTATGATATAAGAAAGCACAAGCCCTAGACTGCAATCTAGCTTCATGGCTCAGTACAAGGTACTTCTGGCCAGTGGAACAGTAAGAACAAACTGTAATTTCTTCATCCTGACAATCAAGTAATCATCCATAGCTAGACGAAGTGAAGCCAACTGCTTGGCGAAGCCGCAAAAACTCATGAACTCTCACAACACATTAGGAACTTCTCCTGCGCAAACCCTACTCAAGTGAATGGGGCTTGTAAGGTAACACTTATATGTTCAAGTGATATTTCAGTCAAGTAACAGCAACAAAGCTTTCAGCGCTGCACCCCAGTTAGTGTAGGGTTAGAATCTTGGAGACCCAGGTTCAAATCCCCACACTGCCATGAAGTTTGCTGGGTGACCTTGGGTCAGTCACTTTCTCTCTCAGATCAGCCTACCCACAGGTTTGTTGGGGAAGGGAGAACCATATGTGCCACTGAGAGTTCCTTGGAGGGATTAAAATTTATTAGATAATGTACTCATATGCACCTTCCACACATTTCAGTGCAGCTTTGGAAGGAGAACTTCCAGCTGTAGCAGGGATCTCTGGCTGGGATCCAGCTAAGTGTTGCCATGGATGGAAAGTTTTCTGACTGTGCAGCACAAACTTTGTTGCCTGCCCCCCTCCCTGCTGCAGCCCCAAGTGCCTCCTGAAATGCTGTTCAAGGAGGAGGTCCCTTGGCCCCCCAGACAACTAATTCCAGGGTATTTTGAACTGCTGCTGGAGGGAGTAGCACCAAATTTGCATTTAGAAAACAGGAATCCTTCTACCTGCTTGGTGGGATCCAAGCCTCTGATGGTATGAACTTAGTCAGCACATAATGCAGGGAAAAGACGGTACGCTAGCAGAGAGAATGACATTTAGGTATTGCACAAGTGGGTAAACCACTGCATGTTCTTCCCACAAAAAACCCGTGTCCTCATCTGGACAAGCCTTACTATATAATCTACTTGCTGCCTATCATTACTCGAATTTATTGAAATTATATTTTAAAAACAAACGTGTTTATACAACTATTGGTGCTGCAAATTGATTCTTAACAGTGGGAGAAAACCTGTTTTATATGTAATGCTGGGGGCCATTTTCAGCTTTACTCCCAGTACAATTTGGTCCAATGATTATTCCTGCAAATATATGCTCCCTAACATACCATGACAATGAGGTTCTTCTAAAATCCCAGGGGAGGAACAGTCAGAAAATTCAGATTTTATTCCGTTATCTTCTTGTCTGGGTTTCTACTCTTGAAACACAGGCAAAAGGAGCCATTTTGGATTTGAATTCAGAAAATGTTAGGCTCTATATGCCAGTTCACTTTAGCTAAATCCTAAGTCAGCTCAAATACAATGACCGTCTAATGGCAAGAGAAAAGAGACATTGAAATAATTCACGTTGGGATACTTTCAAAGGTTTCTGAGATAAAATCCCCCCAAAGCAGACAAATGTCACATGGTACAATAATGGCTGGAGTATTTGGGACATGAGCCAGAGCTCCTGGATTGTTTCTGTGAAGAGAATTCTGCTATGTGCACACAACAGTTAACATATAAAGCTGCCTTAATGCTATGTCAGATCACAGGTCCCTCTACGTACAAAAATGCCATCAAGTCACAACTGACTTATGGAGACCCCAGCAAGGGGCTTTCGAGGTAAGTGAGAAGCAGAGGTGGTTTGCCGTTGCCTTCCTCTGCAGAGTCGTATTTGCCGGTCTCCCATACAAGTACTGACCCTGCTTAACTTCCAGGATCTGATGAGACCGGGGCATACCATGTCACCACCCCTCCCCGGTCCCTCTCGTCCAATATTATTTACTTCTACTAGCAGTAAGTCCTCATTCAAAGGCCTTTCCTAACCTGTCACCTAAGATCCTTTCACTGGAGACATTGGGGAGTCAACCTGGGACCTTATGCTTACTAATCGTATGTTCTGCCATTGGAAAACTCTTTGTAGACGCATGGCTTTCCTCACTTACATAAAGAGAACAAAGAAATCCCTTCAGGTGCAGGTCATGTGACACAGCTGCTAAAATGGTGGCATAAGTACACTTGTCAGAATCTGTACGGATCACTATCCAGTTGCAGACTGTTTTGTTGCTGGCGATGTGAGCTGGAAGTAAAAGTGGAGAATCAGCCACTATATATTTTACAATAAATACTTTAAAAATATACCATCTAGTGCTTTCTCCCTCTGTCTCAGAAATCAATTATGCACAATGGCTGGAATCCAAACAGCTGTGTCGGGCACCGCCAACTACTTGGCCATGCCCAGTGGGGTTTTTTCCCCCCACGCTCCTTTTCTTTGAGCATCAGATTCCCATGCCGGACCACAAACTGCTTTTGAAAGTCCCCTCTGTTCAATGAAGGCGTTACCACGTGGCACAGCGGCACAAGGGTTACTGCAGTTAAAGAAACACAAGCCCAAAGCCCTCTTGAGCACGTTAGTGTGCTTCTTTGGATCTATCACAGGGAAGAAAACCTTTTCCATTTTGGCGGGAAAAAATTAAGTCAGCTCCTGTGAGGCTGATGCAAGGACCAAAGATTTGACAGACATGAGAGAGGGATTGGAGGTTCCCACACTCCACAGGTAGGGCTGCCAGGTCCCCCCTGGCTACTGGCGGGGGATGGGGGATTGGGTTGCCAGATCCAGGTTAGGAAACTCCTGGAGATTTGGGGATGGAGCCTGAGAAAGATAGGGAGCTCAATGGATGCCACAGAGTGCACCCGCCAAAGAATCCAATTTCTCTGTGGGAATGGATTTCTTTAGTCTGGAGGTTCCCCAGGTCCCACCTGGATGCTGGCATCCCTATCCACAGGTGGCCGTCTGTTTTCCATTTTCTTTTTAAAACTAATGGGAGAAGAGAGCAGAGTAGCAAAATAAAACAAAAGCTCAGTGGCACCTTAAAGACTAACAATTCAGTGTTGTTAGTCTGTAAGGTGCCACTGGACTTGTGTTGTATTTTGTGACAGCAGTCTAACATAACTACCCCTCAGAATAGCAAAAGCCGCCTTTCCCCACAGTTTCCCTGGAGCCTTTACTAAGCAGCATTGCCATTACAAAAGTGGAGAATTTCACAGTGTCTTAAGGTTATAATTAAATTTTATAAACCTCAGAAAGCAAGACAGAAGATTTCCAAAAGCACATGATCGATGAATGCAAACAAACACCTACTGGAATCCTTTGACAATAAAAAGCTAGGGTGGCTTCAATCCATCACCACTGTGATGCGAGCTATTGTGCTGACATTTAATACTTGGTGTGGAATTATAAGACACATTGATTCCTGTGGAGAAAGTTCTGGCAAAAAAGGAATAATGTCTTTTTCAGCAGTTACTCTTCAAAGAAAAATGGAGAGAAACTCCAGTTTAGAAGGGGTACTGTGACACGTATATCCTCAGCCGAATGACAGAGCTTCCTCGGAAGTTGATGACGGTGTTAACAGTAATCATCTCGAGGTCCAGCTGAATGTCACGTGGCCCCTTCACAGGGCGGGTCATCACTAGAGTAGCGCTGATAGGTCCAGTTTGCTGTGTGCAAAGTACAAAAAGAAGAGATTGAGCTTCTTGAAACATAATCTAAAAGCTAATGGCTCTGCTACTGAAGTCAACTGGTCCTTTCCGCACTAGACCTTAAATCCTGGTTCAGCCCTGTCCCTAAACTACACTACACTCAAGTTCACCCCTGTAATTATCTTGGGGTATTTTTTGTTTCCACGTTACACTGAGGTCACCCCAGTTTCACCCCACACTTGTCCCAGAATAAATGGATGCTATTATAACCAGGGATAAATGCAAGGTATTGTGTTGCAAGTTGAACTCTGATAAAACCAGGGATGAGATCCAAATGCAGAAAGGACCTGGGACTGTTATGCAGGGCTCCTCCACCTTTAAAAAAAAAAGAGAGAGAGAGATAAAGGAACTCTCAAGAGGGAAATGAAGTTTTCAGTCTGTATACTGAAAACTCATGAACTTTTAAACATTTTAAAAATAATTTTGTTGAAGAGGTTCCAGAACTCCATTCTGGCACATTCTCCCAGGAAAAAAAGCCCTGCTGATATGCAGAGAAAAGAGATTGATCTGTACAGTAAAATGGTGGCCAAAATTATTAAACTTCAATTCCTTCCCTCCCAAAAATGTATAAATAACCACACTGCTATGATCAAAATCTCTTTCAGGGGATCAGGAGCGGGAAAATATTAATAGTAAATTATGTAAACCCCTCCCCCCTTTCCAGAACGCCAGTATATTACATGTGACTAACATAATTATGTATAGGTCGGCAGGCTAATAAAGCATTTTTATGGACTTGTCTGTAAGGCTGTACAATAAAAATTATACTGTATGTGCCCATAGAAGTGCTAAGAGTGGCACAGCACCATTTAAGCAGTATCTAGCTTTAAACTTCAAACAGCAGTTTTCAAAACCCCAAAAAGCTCTCCCCTGCAAAATAAAATAAAATAAAAGAGCTTGCCAAGCACAAAACCCTGCCCTAAAATTCTACTCACCCTCATGTAGAATTCTCTGCCTTCGTTCCCTGATTTGATCTGGAAGATATAATATGCTCCAGGGTAGCGGGTTGTTGCTTGCATTTGAAATATATCCGAGGGTACTGAGCGTCCTGACACAAGGTCCATGTCTCTGTAGATAATGTTGAATGGCTGGTCTCTACAACCAGTATTTTCAGCTGGGCACATGCAGTGGCTGTCAGAACAAAGGTATTATTATTACTGTTAACTGATAGTACAGTTGGTGCCCCTTGTGCGGATGATGAAAACCACAAGATCAGGCCAGTCACAAAGTAGGGCTTTCTACCTACTCAGGGGATTCCCCAGGTATGCAGAAAATTAAATTAACTAAAGGGGAGAGGGTAGCCTGATGGGAACTGAATTATGTTCCCAGACCTTGGAACACTGAGAGCAGCTGAGAGTGTTAAAAAGTCAAAAAGTGGGGATAAGAAATCAGCCCTAAGTACTTAGTACTCCAGTGGGAGATTTGGGTTGTCGGATTTCCAAACAGTCTTCCTCTCCCACAGTTCCTCACAGTCCCCTCAATTTGTCATTAGCATCTGATTTCTAAAGTTTTGAATCCCCGCTGTGCCATGGAAGCTTGCTGGGGGACCCTGGGTCAGGCACTCTCTGCCTCACCTACCTCACAGGGTTGTCACTGTGAGGATAAAATGGAGGAGGGGAGAATGATTGTGTAAGCCACTTTGTGTCCCACTGCAAAAAGTATCCAGAATATCTCATTACACCACCTAATAATCACAGATTCAGTATCGGAAATACACTATCCACCTAAAAATGGCTTCTGGTTTGCTTACAGCTCCATGGGATCCTCTGTTTATTTATTTAGATTTCTTTAGAACTCGTCTAAGCAAAGTAATGGAGGGCTCATCATTTATCTGGCCCAATAAACACACAAATGCAATTTAGTCTGTGGACTCTAAACATATTACATGACTCAAGAGACAGACACAGACACACTGTACCATCATCATCAATCAAGTACTATTTCATCTAAAGTAGCTCCTATTAAAAGCCATTTTAATGAACATGTTAATTGCTACACTACATCACCACCGCCAAGTGTTGCTTGCATTGCTTCGGAAGGATATTTTCCTACTGTAATTGCACATAACAGCTGAGTCTCCTGCCATCTGCTGACCTAGTAAGGGATTATATTTTATCCCAGTTACCTGGGTCGTTAACATCAAAAGAAAAAAATGAAGACAGCCTATGTACAAATTGAAGAAGAAGAGAAGAGATTGGATTTATATCCTGCCCTTCACTTGGAGTCTCAGAGTGGCTTACAAACTCCTTTCCCTTCCCCTCCCCACAACAGACACCCTGTGAGGTAGGTGGGGCTGAGAGAGCTCTTTTGAGAACTGCCCTTTCAAGGACAGCCCTGACAGAACTATGGATTGCCCAAGGTCATCCAGTGGAGGAGTGGGGAATCAAACCCAGTTCTCCCAGATTGGAGTCCACGCACTTAACCACTACACCAAATTGGCTTTGAGAATCCTTGGAAAGTGGTGCAGTGCATAAGATTGGCTGAGAAGGCCAAACTTGAATGAACACAGTGTATGCTGTGGATCATCAGATTTCATACAAACTGTCATAAATGATGCTGCTGCCTTACACAAGATGTTCCTCACACAAATGCAAAACTCTGGACCGAACATTAATGCACTTAACTGTCTTGGAGTGAGATTAGTGATATTCGTAATGAGGATGGCTGCTTTGGCTCATGTTGCAAAATGGTTTGATTTGATTGTGATCATAAGAACACATGTACAGCTTGCTGGATCAGACAAGTGGCCCATCTGGTCCACAGTAGCCAGTCAGTTCCTCTGGAGGTCTAACAAACTGGGCACAGAGGCCAGGGCCTCCTACCACAGTGTTCAGAGCTTTGCTGCCTTTGGATACGATGTATCTGAAACAGTCATTTTTTTGCTGTTCTAATCCCTTCTGGCAGTTCTCTAACTGCAAACTAGGCTGTAAATATTTTAAATCAATTGATCAATAAATGTAGACAACAGATGGGTGCTTTAGAATTGGCTTTAAATCCATGTATAAAAGCAACCAGTGAATGGTCTGCTGGATATATAGAGAAAATAAGACTAGCAGCCATTTTATTTCTATATATATCTAACAGACCATTCAGAAAAACTGCAAAGGGGCTCAGAACATCAAGCACTAGAAGACTTGACAGACTCAGTGTAGCTCAGGATGCCAACTATGGGTTCAGCCATATCCCACACCCAATTACACCCACCTCGGCACTATGTAAACCCTAGCCAGGATGCCACATAGCCCAGATGATGGGGCATATGGCAAAGGGCTCAGTCTGTAAGGCCCCTGACCTGCACGCTTAGAGCACACAGCACTGTACTTCAGTGGCAGAGAATGCACAGAGGGCACTTAGCAACACAGGGAGAGAACCAAACACCCAAGAGGGAGAGCAAACATCCGTGCTGTGTCAAAAAGACATCTCAATTCAGAATCCGTACAGAATCTGAATACACACACCAAAGGGATGACCCTGCAACCCCAAGGGAGGAAGAGCTGGAGCAGTGTTCCCTCTAAGCTATGCATGTGAGCGGCCATTCATTAACACAGGAAGCCCCGCTCAGCAGTAGTCTGGAGCCATGCAAGGTCTTGCACTGCCCATTGCAGATGTTCTGCTCAGGATGTGAACTGTTCTGTTCAGTAGGGAAAAAAATAGAGGAAACATTGAGCAGGAGTGGGGATCCAGCAGCCTCAACCCAGGAGTGTACTACTACCTCCGCTTTCCTCTTGCACCCATGCTAGGTGATACCCTAACAATCCAGAGTCCCACAACAGAGGCTGTGGGGCAACTGAGGTGGCACTACCCAGAAGTATGCATCATGGCACACAATGAAGTGTCCTGGGGGGCGGGGGTCTGATAGGGATGCTGGTAGTGCTATACTGGGCTGTTGGTATCATCCCTTGCCAGGGCACCCCCACTCCTGCATGTGGGCAGATACAGGAAGAACTGTGCCCTGTGGAATGGTCACAAATTTTGACTTTAATGGTATAGAATCTTGAGCAAAATATGCCTGAGAATTTGCTTCTTAGCTTTCAAATCTGCAAATAACTGTTCTTTACTGTTTCAGCATGGTTCTCATTGTCCTAACCTTGAGAAAGGATAGTTTACGAATCTGGGATTTATGCCCAGAACAAATCTTTGTCTGATCTGAACAAGCAGAACACTTTGAAACAAGTATTCTTTGGGAAAATTTTATACTGTATTCAGAGGCATCTAACATCATGCCTTCAGAGGAAACAAATTTGATGGTTTAATAAAGTCATGTGAGTGTCACATGACTAGGAGTTGCCTATGTGCCTATGAGTTGCAGTGAAACTATCTTATCTTCTCTGAAAACACTTCGGTATTTTACATTTAAGATAGATAGGATAAGGAATGACATGTATGTTTTTTATTTCTAATTTCATCGACATATGCTAGCGTTTTTGGCATCACTGTGGTCCTTTTTTATTTGTCTTAAGAGTGATTAGATTTATTTTAAATAAAGATCTTAAAGGATAACATTGAGTGATTTTTAGCTGGGACATATGGTTTTCACTTGACACTTGGAATAAACAAACGTCTGACCTCTCTTCAGTCAGAGGGCTGATTACCACTCATGCGTACTGCCAGCTGCTGTGGGCGGCTCACACAGGAGGCAGGCTGGGCGGGGACCAGTTCTCTGCTTTCAGGAGGGCTCGGGGCAGAAGGGACCCTGCAGCTGATGGCAGTGATCGGCATTTTGGGATGGAAGCACTGTGGGATGGAAGCACTGCAAAGGGACATGTCAGCCAATATAGGGTTGCCATTCCCCTGGCAGTGCTGTGGAAACCCCTGATTTTTGGGACTTCAGCCCACTGCCACTGCCAAACGGACATTGCGTGGGGATGCTCTATGGTTTTGGAGTGGACAAACTCTATGGTTTTGAAGTATTTGGGCACAGAGCATCCCCTGCACAACATCCCCAGCATGATGACGTCACTTCCAGGTGCAACATCCCCGCCCACCTAGGGAATGCCCCTCAAAGTCCCCTGCTCCAGGCAAGGTAAGACCTAGCAGCCCTAAGCCAAAATGATGGATGTCTAAGGCGGGATGGAAGCATCTCATCCCCAATTTTGCTGTTTGCAGGAGCAAGACATCATCTTTGCACAGCTGGACTGTCAGAGGGTTCTCCCCATGTGGGGATCAAACCTGGGGCTATGGACCTGCCATCCCAGTGCCTTGGCATTGGGCTGTGCCCATCTTAGCAATGTTCCCTGTCCAGCTCCGTATGACTGGTAGTGACATCCATCAGGTCCATCAATGGCTATTAGCCACAAGGTATAGGTAGGAACTCTTGGTTTGGGGCAGGTGATGCTCTGTATTCTTGGTGCTTGGTGGGGGGCAACAGTGGGAGGGCTTCTAGTGTCCTGGCCCCACTGGTGGACCTCCTGATGGCACCTGGTAGTTTTGGCCACTGTGTGACAGAGTGCTGGACTGGATGGGCCATTGGCCTGATCCAGCATTGGCTTCTTTTATGTTCTTGTGTTCTTATGACATCAGGGCAGCAGTGGAATGTCTAATGCCCTACACTATTCTTTCTTTTGTATCTGTTTGCTAGGCCTGGTGACTAGGGCATTGGTCTAGGGTTGCCAGCTCTGGATTGGGAACTACCTGGGGATTTGGGGGGTGGAGCAGGGTTTGGGGAGGGGAGGGACCTCAGTGGGGTATGATGCCACAGAGCCCACCTTCCAAAGCAGCCATTTTCTCCAGGGGATTTGAACTCTGCAACTTGGAGGCCAGTTGTAATTCCAGGAGATCTCCAGTCAGCACCTGGAAAATGGCAACCCTACTAGAGTTGCAAAAAACCCTGGTTTGGCAGGGGTCCCCCGCTTTTGGGGGGCTTCTACCCGCCACCAGCCAGCTGCTGGGGAAAGCCCCACCCCCAAGCCCCAAAACCCGCAGCCACCCCTCTCCCTTCTCTCTTGAGAGAGAGGAGGGAGAAGGGTGGCTGTGGGCCACCCACCTGGTCTCCATGGAGATCGGGCGTGTGGCAGGGGAAACGCCAGCTCTCGGCACTTCAAGGGGCCCCTTTAAGTGCAGGAAGCCAGCACCACTGGAAGATCGGGCGGGCAGGGGGGGACATCACCAACATGACGTCATCACATCAGGGATGCCCCGCCCCCTCCAGGAACGCCCCCCAAGTCCCCTGCTGGGGGTGAAGATGGGACTTGGCAACCCTAAACCCTATGCTGGTCTCAGGTGCAGGAGGCATGAGTTCAAGTCTGGCATCTTCCCCGTGTTTTGCCAGACCATTGTCAGGGGAAAGGCAGACTTTGTCTTTTGGCTGCCTTTCCCCACCCTGGATTCAAACCCATGCATTCCCATTGATACTTAGGTGTTCCTCCCTGTTGAACTATGTGGGGCTGTGTGTATAATACTTTGTTGAAGGTGATCGTCTTTGTTCCTCTCTTGCTGTTCTAGTCTCTGCAGTCCTCCGGCGTGGCTAAAGGGAACCTGGCAATGGGCTGGGAATCAAATAAACATCCACGGGGCACCCTGGAATGTGTTGACTCCAGAGCTCTGCTGCTCAGACCACAGGCCTCTGTTTGGGTTGTGGTTTAGGCAGGTCTTTCCTACTTGTCTTCTGGTAATCTGCAGGAAGGGGGGAGTGTGACACATGGGGCGGGCAGGGAAGCTTTGGAAGGAAGTGATTGGCTATGCTTGTTTACACCTCTCATGGGAACATCATTGAGCAATGCTCCCTGATTGGTGAATGTTGCCAGGATTGCTAAGGGACTCCAGAACTCTGGTCTGGGCCCTGTAGAGGGGTGTGTGTGTTATTTCCCCCCCTGCAGAATGTCCATAGGAAACCAACCAGTGGTGCTTCCACTGTGGCAGAGCAGTATTGTTTAAGCTACACTGCAGCCAGTAGGCTCTTGAGACTGGGCTGCCCATCTATCACAGGTGATGCGTCAACTGACAGTTTTATTCCTGACAGCCTTTGCTTTGTTCCAGTTCTTCTGCCTACCAACAGGTTTAAATTGTTGTTTTTAATCGGTGGTTTGTATGTATTTTATTGTGTTTTGTGCTGCTTGTATTATACTGAGTTTCTTTAAGGTAGAAGGATGGCTGATAAATGTTATAAATAAACAAAAGCTCTCTGGTGTTTTAAGCTAAGGGCTGTTTTGTGTATTATGTGGCAACAAACCCAGGTTTGCCACTAGGAATACATTCAACAAGCAGCCACAGCTAATCCAAGGTTCTCTGGTGATCACTACTGGGCATTACACATTTTCAAGCACCACAGGCATGGACATGATAAAAGTAATGTATGGAGAAGCTAGAAAACCATGCTTGTATGACAGTAGACCAACAGAACTACTGCAGTTTGGTAAATATCTCTACCTCTTTAGCCTCGTGAAGAAAAGGAATGTCTTCCTCTAAATACATTACTTACTGATCGTTGATCTTGATATAAGGTTCCTCGCATATTATTGGGTCTAGGCATTTGAATCCGCCTTGAATGTTGAAACAAGTTTGTTGCAAGGTGCAAGTATGGTTTCCAATTTCACATTCGTTAATCTCTAAAATAAAAAAAACCCTGTATTTAATACGCTTTTTTCAGGCAAGTGGCACAGCAAATTTTCATCCATGGCTGAAATTACATATGCATTATAAAGTGAAAGAAATCAACCTTCCTACAAGGCCATCGGTCAGTTCAGAGACTTGGGACAAATCTTGTATTTGTATTTTGTACAACAGGCATAGCTATCCAGAAGAAAGTCCTGTCTCCTTCCTTTTATTGGGCCAGTGCCCCCATATTACCTTCTCAGTTGTGAGGTATTTCTCGATTGTTATGAGGATTAGGGAATATAATGTTAAAGCTCTGGAGGGATGATTGTCTTTTTGTATATTAAAATTGTGGTTCTTATTATGCTTTCAATCTATGCCAATGAAGGTACTGAACTGAAAACTGTTTTTCACGCATCAAAAATTAGGAATTCATTCTTTTAGAGCTGTTTTTTGTTTTTTACACATGCATACCAACAGCAGGAGAATGGCACACATGAAATTGGCCTAAACTAAATCTCATGTCCTCTGGTTATAGCGCATGTGTGGTATAGTGACTAGCCTGCTGAACTAGAACCAAAACCTGTCTCCTGTTGGATCCTCCACTTGTCGTGATCAGGGTTATCTTACCTTAGATTAGTTATATACTTTCAGGCTACCTTACTGTTGTGTCCGTGGACCACCACTAGGGGCCTGCAGCCTGAGTCCCTGAGCTTGGTTCCTAACACAATAGGGGACAAGGATCCTAGTCTACCTTTGTCCACCAATAGGGAGTTTGGTGGGAGATTCAAACCCCCCAATGGGACTGGGGGTGTGTCTATATAGTTGGCCGCTGCCGGTCAGTTCTTGTCTTGTGTGTATTCAATAAACTAGTATTGTTCAGCATGTCGTAGTCCGCCTCTCCATGCAGCAAACCCAGTACTTTTCACTTACCTTACAAATTATTATAAGGTTAAAATAGTAGCTACAGTGTATGTTGCACCAAATCTTTTGGGGGAAGACTGGGATATAAATATTTCCCCCCAAAATAAAATAGCTTTCCATTGTGCAAATGCACAATTTGAGAACTGCTCTGCTTTCTTTTTAAAATAACAAAAAAATATCAAAGAGCTCATTAAAACGATGCTTTGGCAAGTTATGTCGCACCCCAATTTTTTTGGCACTTTGGAATCCTGGAGCTGGAAAAAAAATCAGAGCACAATTTCTGTCTCCAAGAAACAATGCAAAGTAAACAGCTGAATACCTGATTGTTTGCTAATGGCTAGTGCTGATGGACTGAAGTCTCCTCAATGGGCACTGACAGCTGAAACATAAGCTATGATGACTGATGGCTACTATGAGCCAAGCACACAGCCAAGGTAGAGACTAATATTCTACAGCACAAATGTGTGGCAGACAGGCTATAGTTTGCACAGAAGTAATGCTGCAAGCAGCAAGGGAGAAAAGGTTCGAAGGTGCTGAAGGAAGGAACCTTGGAGACTCCCAAATGGATGGCATCGGCTTTTGGAGGGAAACTGGTATGGCTCTATAGAACAGCGCTCTCTCTCTCTCTCTCTGCTTGCCTCCTCTTCTAAGCTCAACAAGAATACAAATAAATAAACTGCAAAAATGTCATGATTCTCACTGTGCTCTCATCCAAAAGAAACTAAACCCTGCAGTAACTGCCCTTAAATGCCTTGTCACTTGGGAGTAATAACAATGCACCCGTTCAGCTGTCAACATGTCACATTTACAAGATGCTAGCCCACAAGTGCCTTGACAGTTCCTTCCTGATCCCCATTCAGATGTATTTAAAAAAACAACGGACAAAATAGGATGATGGGGGAGGGCAATGTATGCCAAGTGGCAAACATATGTCAAGATTGTGATCAAACAGTACTCTGGCTGCGTGACTGCTCCAGATACTATTTGTGGGCTGACTGCCATCTTCTTACACATTCTCTTTCACATGGAATGAATACACATACTGTGGGAATCAACTGATTGTGGAACAGCTCTGTGGTTGACCACAGTGCTGCCCACATACTCATACATCATGAAGTTTATTCCAGTAGGTCAAAACTCTGAAGGCCAACATCATATATACAAACCATAAGCACAGGCAGGACAGGAAAGCCTGACTGAACGCACTTTGAAGTCTCCCCAAAGAGTTACAAATACACTGATTTCCTCCCATGTCGAGAAGAGTGATCCAGGTCATGTGACTCATCTTATTATCCAACACATCTGTCCACGGCTTCCATCAGTTAAAGAAGAATGCAGGTGACAGATAATGGTTTAAGATTGCTAATTCACTTCATCTGAACACTCTACTGCATCAAGAAAATTTAGCAAGAACCAGGATGTACATGTACACGGCTAGAAGAAGAAGACCACACCCCCAAAAAAGGGGAAGAAAAACTAAACCAACCAAGCAAGAACCTCCAAAGTACAGACAAAAGAGAGTTTACTTCAAAGACATATAAAAACCTTGTAGGGACCCAAATAAAGCCTCATAAAATGTTCAAAGTGACAAATGCACAAAGAAGAACAGTGGATGACCTCTGAAGAAAGCTCTTATCAGCTGAAACACATCAGGTCATACATACGCTGTTCCTCTTTGTGCACCTGTCACTTTGGCCCTCGATAAATTTTCTGAACTTCCTTTGGAGGTTCTTGCTTAGAAGAAGAAGACACCTCCAGAATGTCAGCCGTTCCCTGGTTTCAATGGACTTAAGATGATGTAACTCTTAGGATTATGTTTTAGGGTTCCACTACTTCTTCTCCAAGTAGTGAAGTGCCTAATCAATCATGTGGAGAATTTAAGCAGTCTGAAGCAGTTAGGATTTGCAGCTTTCAGTGTCTTATCTACCCAGACTGCATTTCCTCTTTGATAAGGAAGACAGAAAAGCATTTGCTGGGCCTGACCTCTGCAATGTGACAGAACACATACTAGAAAAGAAGAAGAAGCTGGAATAGCAATTATTTAGTTCTGCCAACAGTAAGGCAGTTAAAACTTCTGCCCAATGATGCTTAAGGCACAGGGGTGCGTATACACAGAACTAGCATTCAAACATAGTTACCCAAGGAAGTACTTCATCAATTCACTATTTTCACAGCTCTATAGTAAACAAGAGACCTGGTTACGTGTAGATCTGGCTTTCCTCTATTAAGGCCATTGGGAACTTTGCCACTTTTCTTCACAGTGGGAGTAGAAAAGGGGGACAACATGGGACCTGTTGTGTAATCTTTAACCATACTCGGTGAGGCCAGGAATCCCATTAACTGTAATGACACCCCTCGCGTGGTTATGTGCTCAGCGGTATTGCACAAGAGTTCCTGCCGTGTTAATGTCTTACAACACAAAACAAAATTCCTTGCTTAGATTTTACTCTGCAAAGCCTGAATACATTTTGCTTCATTATTTCCCCTCCCCTTTAATAAAAATGGCCAGCTTGTTCTCTAAAAATCACATCTGGTTTTAAAAAAGGTATTCTTACCCTGGCAGCTTCTGGTGTCATCGAGCAGTACGTAGCCAGGAGGGCAGAAGCAGTAGTAACTACCTGGCTGATTGGCGCACTCATGTTGACAAAGAAATTCTGAGAAGCTGCATTCGTCCATATCTGCAAGAGTTGGATGACATTTAGTACTGAGAAGGGTGAACAGTCCACTCTCAATAGGTTCTGATCACTATTACTCAAGACAGATAGAAGAAGAAGAAGAAGAAGAAGAAGAAGAAGAAGAGGAGGAGGAAGAGAAAGAAGAAGAGGAAGAAGAAGAAGAAGAGGAGGAGGAGGAGGAGGAGGAGGAGACTGGATTTATACTCCCCCTTCACTACTCAAAGGAGTCTAGAGCAGCTTACAATCCCTTTCTCTTCCCCTCCCCACAAGAGACACCCTGTGAGGTAGGTGGGACTGAGAGAGCTTCTTCTAGGACTGCTCTTGAGAGAGAACAGCTCTGAGAGAACCTGTAACTGACCCAAGGTCACACCAGCAGCTGCATGTGGAAGAGTGGAGAATCAAACCTGGTTCTCCCAGATTAGAGTCCATGCTCCTAACCACTACACCAAACTGGCTCCTCAAGCTATATGGTTTTCTGTGTGGCTGGTATGATACCGCTTCCAGGAACTACAATTATTGGGCTACAGGAGTCAGCTCTGCTGGAGGAAATGGCAGCTTCGGAGGAGTCTATGTCATCACATCCCCACTGAGCTCCTTCCCATTTCCAAACTCTGCCCTCTCATCTCCAGGGATTTCTGAAGCTGCAGTTGGCAACCCTGCTCTCTCCTGCATTTTTCTGCATAAACTGAGCAGCTGATGCAGGGCCCCCTTGATATTTTGCCACCCTACCCAGTTCTGGGGACTAGAGCTCTAAATGCTCTGCCAAGTGTAGGTCTCATGTTTATTTATCTATTTAAACTGTTCAGGGCGGTTCACAACAAACTCAGATGCCTACAGTTTGTTCCCCGGGACAAAAAATTCTGTCACTCATGTTAGGGTAAGCCTTTCCCCTCCATGTCAGATGGTTTGTTTAAATATTGCAGCAAATTATGGCCTACAGCAATAAAGAGTCAATATTGGTCAGTGCTGGACTAGGTCAACACAGGGTTTCGCAATATCAAGATTACTAAGCAACCTTCCAAATTTTTGATTGAAACCATATTTAAATTAATTTTATGTGATGTGTCTGGGGAGCGGATGTGCAAAAACCTTAAACTCTGAGGAAACCCACAGAACCAAAGCCACTTAAGAGCTGAGCCAAACTGAGGAAATGCCAAGTTGTGACAGACGCATATGGGAGTACAGAGAAGCTAAAGGGAGTGAACTACCTTCTCTTTTCTCCCTCAGCCTCCTGGATCTAGGCCTGATTAGAAGCTTATTTTTCTACTTATAACTTCCCCTGCCACCCACAAAACCCATATTTATCAGCATAGAACATTATAGTTAATTCATTAACCCTATCTTTAAATATATTCTAACATTGTCTATTTTACTTTATTGCTTCCTGGTTCCCTTCTATTCCAGTTGTTTAAGAAAGGTTTCTAGCTCCCTATATAACTCTCCTTCCATCCCACAGCCTTCTATAAATCATAGTATTTTTTCCATGATCATGACAAACCAAACCTTTTGAAGCCATATTTCTCCCTTTGGTAGTTTAACTTGCCTCCAACATTGTACTACCAACAGCCTAGCCATAACTAAGAGCTTCCTAATAACAGGGTTGCCAACTCTGGGCGGGGAAATTTGTGGACATTTGGGAGTGGAGCCGGGGTGTAGTTTGAGGAGGGACCTCATCAGGGAATAATGTCATACAGTTCATCCTCCAAATCAGCCATTTTCTTCAGGGGAACTGATCTCTGTAGTCTGGAGATCAGTCACAATTCCAGGAAAACTCCCACCTGGAGGTAGGGAACTCTGGTTTATGGGCATTTCTTACCCTTCTTGGATAGCAACCTTGGGAGAGCAGTCTCAGGATTACATGGTATTCTGAACTGTAAAATATACCTTCCCAGTACTTTTTAACCTGTGGGCAGAGCCACCAATTATGTAGAAAGGTTCCATTTAAAAAAATTACAATGGCAACACTTCCTAGAAGTTGTGGGGAACATATTAACCAATTTATTGGGAGATAGATATCACCTCTATGTAACTTTTACCACGTTCTCTCTCAGACCCACATTGGCTGAGATTCTCAAAGATTCTTTAAAAAGACTCCACCAGATTTTGTCCAGGATAGGTACTACAATCTCTTTTCCCCATTTCTCTCCATAAACCAAAATGTTTTTCTCTGAGTTTGCCAATATCACATATATATTAGCCACCATTTTTTGTTGGAATATGTTATTACTTATTTTAACCCTTTTCTCAATTTGAAAATCATAGCAAGAAGCTACTTGATTTTTTTTACTTAAACAAAGTGATGGACTCCTAGAGAGGACTTTCCCTTCCTTCTCTGGACTGGCGAGTTCCTTAATGGGTGTGTCTGTCTTTTAGACCTGTGTCTTTAGGGAAGGGGAACAGTGGGATTTTTTTTCTGGAGGCCTGTGATGAGCAGCCCTGCAGAAATGAGTGCAAGAAGACAGAGGTATCTGCAAAAAAATGGTTGGCCTGAGACTTTGCTCTCTTTTGAAAAACAGTCATTATCCTGATGAATGACTTGAAAGACACTAACTTTTTCTTCCCTGTTCCCACACACCACATGCTCCTTTTATCATCAACCAAGAAAATGTTGCATCTGCTTACAGTAAATTTAAAAAACAACAACCAACAAAGGATTTCCCCCCCCAGATATTTATTTTTTCCAGAGCGTAAGCTGGACTCTCCCATTTAACAAGGCCCCAGGGACCCTTTCACTACACAAATATATTTAACTAATCCTTTTTTCAATTCAAGCTTAAAGCATTCAAACGAAAACAAGCATGGCAGCACTGGAAACAGTTGTACAGTCCTTATTGTAGCCATATGTTTGAATTCATTGATCACAAGTGATTACTGCCACTGCCAACAGGTTAGCTGTGAGAACCCATGAAAATGTTTCTTCAGTTCAATTGCAAGAGGCAGAGTGAAGTGCATTTGAGGTTAAAGCCCTGCGGTTCAATGGTACTGACTCAGTAAAATAAAGCTGTGATCCTAAGCCCACTTGCTAGAGAATATCAGTGGGGCTTGCTGCTAAGGACACTTGGTTGAAGCTGAAACTGCAAGCCAAAAGAGTTTTGCTGAGACGTGGCCAGGAAGAACATTATTTATGCATTGAAATGTACAGGCTGCCCTTCTACACAGGCTCTGGGGAGGTAACCAAATACTTAACCCCTTTCCCACAAATATAAGAGTCCTAAAACATGTGCTCTAAACCATTGTATCAGGGAGACTGGGGCTGCCTTCCCCCACCTTTGTGATCGTTTCCCCCACTTTTTTTACTATTAAGTTGCAGCTGTCTTATGGCAACCCCATATGGTCTTCATGGCAACAGACATTCAGAGATGGCTTACCATTGCCTGCCTCTGCATAGTAATGCTGATATTCCTTGGTGGTCTCCCATCCAGAGTAACGAGAGCCGACCCTACTTTGCTTCCAAGATCTGATGAGCCCAGGCTAGCTTGATCTATCCAGGTTAGGGCGTACTCTCCTCCCTTAGAGGGTGGTTAGAAGGCTCAAGGACATGATTTGGTATCTTCTACCTGTATTCAAGCTCCATCTCATGGCCACCATGCCTGGATCTCTACATCATGTCCCCCTGTGCCATTGTGCCTAGCTAAGGAAGCCATTCTGATCCAGCTCTGCACTTATCTAGAGCTACTTATGCTCCGATACCAGATATGATCCCTCTTTTGCCGGTGCGACTTTCCCTTGCTGCATGGTTTGGTCACATCAGAAATGCTTGTCAGACCCCAAGAATCTGGTTTTCCTCAGATTCAGGGTCTTCTATATACACTGGCTGAGGAGAGTTTTCCAGCTAAGTAGGAAATGCCTCACTAGCTCCTTTCCCAAACTTCCCTCTCTCTGAGGCAGTGTCAGAATCCAAAAGAACCCTTGCTGTCCCCAAAGGAAGCACTGCATAGTATAACTCCAGCAGGAGAATGAGGGGGAGGTGGGAATCCAACTGGGGTTGCCAGGATGAAGCAGGAGGGTAAAACCATAGACTTTCTGGAGATTCCTAGATGTGTGATGTCACTTCTATTGTTTTCCTGGAAGTGACATCACATCACCAGTCTGACAGCCATTTCTTTAAAAATTCACCCACTGCTGCTGTGAGCAGTGGCAGGAAACAAGAGGCTGAGATGGAGGGTCCCCTGCCCCTGCCAGGAGATTGGCAATCCTGGGGGAATCTGTATGGCACAGCCCAGCATTGGGCATTATTTCCCTTTCTGGACCCACTTCTCACAAACATGGTGCAAATACAGCAGAAGAGGGCTATCGCTGCCTGTAAATGCCTTTTTAATTTTGTAGCAGTCATTTCCAGATGGGAAGCTGTATTGGTTGACAGAACAGAAGACCAGTGGCACCTCATGGTAGAATAAATTTGTGTAGTCTTTAACCTGCCAGTGGACTCCTGTTTTATTTTGTAGGGACAGAGTTGGGGTATGGCTCATGAGGCCTTGTAAGTACGGCTAAATCTGAGGTGAGCCAGGGTGGAGGGTTTTTTTGGATTTCATTAGGCCCTGCCTACTTTCCTCCGCTAATATGAACACTACCCTAAATAATATAAACACTACCTTAAAAAACCCCTCTTGAATCGCTTCAGAAAGATTATGAGATTATAACAAACTCGCTTATCAGAGCTGGATAGAAATGATGCTATGCACATCTTTGTTTATCTTCAGTATGGTACCCTCACCAGCAAATATTAGGCCTCCCATACTGGCCACTCTCTCTTTGTTCCAGAATTGCTGACCTCAGTTATGCTAAATATTCTGGGGTTAGGTGTACTCATTAATCTCTCACCTTCAAACAGTAACCCTGAGCTTTCACGAGATAATAACAAAAAGGAAAGAGGCAAGTTGTTTCCTTTCTCCAAAAGGGAAAATTAATCATCACAATCCTTTCTACTTACCACTACAGCTAATCCCATCAGTTTCCAATTCATAGCCAGGGTCACAGCGACAAAGGAATGAGCCATAGGTGTTGACACAGTTTTGCACACAAGGGTTGTCAGTTGTACATTCATTCACATCTGTGGAAAACCAGTACTTTGAGCGTCAAAAACTTTTTGCATGATTCAGCTATAATTAATGCTTTCATGAAAGATTATGTAAACTTTGAGGTGAGGAGTTTTTTGTGACAGAATATAATCTAACACACACAGCCCTGAAACCCTCATCAACATTATATTCATGTATCCATTTCTTCCAAGCCTTAAAACAGACGGAAATGTTCAGAATTACAAATAAAATACCAGCCAAATACCAGTCACCAACTTACTTTCAAATTTTATATCTAGAATGTGCTCTGATTATACTTTTCATCAGGGGTGTCCATGTGTGAAAGTGTGATGAGCCACTGGGGTCCAGTGATTACAGAACCGGGCCAAGATCTGAAAGACCCAGATTCAAATCCCCACTGGGACATGAAGCTGGCCAGTCACTTCCTCTCAGTCTAAACAGCCTCACAAGGTTGTTGACAGGATAAAATGGAGAAGAGGAGAACCATATATGATGCTACTAGGAAGAAGGGCTGAATTAAAATGTAGTAGATAAATAGATATCAGACACATGTTTGTCACAGTCTTACACCCCTTAGGTTGTGCTTTTGTCAGGCAAGGATTCTGACAAAAACACCACCTAGCTGTGGTTCAAGGAAGGAAATGTAATGACACCAGCCAAGTAGGGTTGCCACTCCACAGTTGGCAGGGGGGATCCCCGACTTTTGTGGGCTCCTCTCCACCACCAGGAAATGCCCCACCGAAGAGCACATGGAACGACATCACCCAGAAGTGATGTAGGCATGTCAGTGATGTGGGAGGGGGGGTGACATTCCGGTTTTGGGGCAAAACTCTATGGTTTGAAGTCAATTTTACCATAGATTTTTGCCCCAAAACCAGAGCATTGCCCCCCAACATGCCTGTCACTTGGAAGTGACATAGGCACACACACGACATCACTTCCAGTTCCCAGAGCATCCCCCCGCCAGCAAATCAAAGGGACCTGGCAACCCTACAGCCAAGGAAGCCTCCCTGGTAGGCCTTCCAACTCCAGATTGGGAAGTTCCTGGAGATTTAAGGGGGAGGCTGGAGACATTTGAGCTTAGGGAGGGGAGGGATCTCAGTGGAGTATAATGCTTCCAGAGCAGCCATTTTTGTAGTCTGGAGATAAGTTTCTTTTATTTATTTTGGGGATTTTTCTCCCGCCCTACACACAAGTGGGCTCAGGGTGTTTTACATCATGTCATAAAGCAATAAACAATCCCATCAAACAGTAATACATTGAAACATTAATTCCAACAAGATTAAAATTTTAGGTGACTAATTTAAAATATACCTATACCTAATGGCAATTCAGCAGTTAGTTCCATTCCAGTGCAGTGTTCCCTCTAAGCCAAGTTAGTGTGAGCTCACACGTTTGTCTTAGCTCAGGAAGGATGGCTGCAGAGCAAACTAATGTATGCAGTAGCCAAATCACTCGCAACTTTAATGTCAGTAGCTCACAAAGCAGAATTTTTGTTCACAAGACTCCACAGCTTTGAGGGAGCATTGTAAGCTCATGCCACGAAGGAAAGGTGGATCACTCTGACGGATTAAACCAACAGCACCCAGTGCCCATGATGTAAGTAGCACCATGAAGCACTTGAAGCAGGGGAGACCAATGTTATTTGACATCTGCTGCCTCAACCAAAGGCCAGGCAGAACACCTCCGTTTTTCAGGCCCTGTGGAACTGCAGCAAATCCCACCGGGCCCTGATCTCAGTGGGGAGCATGTTCCACCAGGCCGGGACCTGATGTTTAAACAATTTGTTTAAATGCTTAAACAAACAAGCAAGCAAACAAAATATTACATATTCCAGGTCAGGCTTGCTTGCTGCTCTCAAGAACGGCAAGAACTGGTCTCACTGACTGCAGCTACCCTTTGTCTGACTTCACTTCCTCCTCCACTACTGCTTTTGATTCTCTTGTACACTGCATTGGTCAGGTTGCACTTGGAGTACTGTGTGCAGTTCTGGAGGCTTCACTTCATAAAGGATGAGGATAGAACGAAATGGTGCAGAGGAGTGTGACTGATCAGGGCCTGGAGACCAAATCCTATGAGGAATGGCTGAGGGACTTGGGAATGTTCAGTCTGGAGAAGAGGGGGTTGAGGGGGGACATGATTGCTCTCTTTAAATATCTGAAAGGCTGTCACTTAGAGGAGGGCAGGGAGCTGTTCCTGTTGGCAGCAGAGGATAGGACTCGCAACAATGGGTTTAAGTTATGAACAGAAAGGTACCAGTTGGAGATTAGGGGGGAATTTTTTTTCAGGAAGAGTAGTTCAGCAGTGGAAACACTGCCTAGGGAGGTGGTGGCAGTCACTGGCAGTCTTCAAGCAGTGGCTGGATAGGATGCTCTAGTCTGATCCTGCACTGAGCAGGGGGTTGAACTAGATGGACTGTCTGGCCCCTTCCAACACTATGGGGAATTTCTGACAGGCAATATATTCCGGTTCAGGAACAGTTCCCAAATGGTTTCTGGTCTGACATTTCAGACAGAACTATTTTAGAACCGGTTCCCTACTGGAATATATTTGTACTTTCACACACAAATGCTTCTGTCCCATTCAGGAAACGGGGCTGAAACGTTTTACCTGTAAAATGCTTCCAAGTAGTCTTCACTTTCTTCTCCCAGATCCGAAATGCTTTTCCCCGCCGTTTTTCGCCTGCGCGGGCTATATCTGACTTTTTTTTTAACATTCGCTTTACAGCGCTATGGCGCTATAGCGCTATAACATAACGTCAAAACCAGTGCCATAGCGATCCCATCGGGATCCCATCACTGTTTTTAGGTTGTGTTATAGTGCTATAGCGCTATAGTGCTCTAAAGCAAATGTTCAACAAAAAAAAAGACGGCACGGGCGGGAAATGGCGGGAAAACAAAGCAGTGCAGTCTGAATTGCCAAACTGCTTCTGATCCGGCTCTTTTCCGGTAGTGGAAAGTCATGTGTGAAATGGCAGCCCTGTACTGGTTTACTTCAAGACGGAACAAAAACGGCTTCAAACTGGCTGAAACTTGGTAATGTGAAATTCTATGATTCTCTCCTAGTCTTTAACTGCACAGGAGCTGATCTAACATAGAGGTGCTAGGGCACACAGCAAATAATAAAACACAGGAGACCTCTCCCCCCAGACGTGTTGGAAATTTCATTCATAGAGATGTGCAAGTCACAACTCTGGACAGAAAGAAAGGGAAGATGATATGCCAGTCAACTGAGTATCTTCTATTGGGTATTGGCACCAGTGTTCCTTCTAAACTGAGTTAGTGTGAGCTAGCTCACCGTTTTTTAGCCTCCAGCTCACACATTTTTGTCTTAGCTCAGGAAGGATGGCTCCAGAGTAAACTAATTTACGCAGTAGCCAAATCGCTCACAGATTTAATTCCAGTAGCTCACAAAGTAGAATTTTTGCTCACAAGACTCCACAGCTTAGAGGGAACATTGATTGGCACTATTGGGTAATGTCCAAAGTTGCCCACATAAGCCAGGGAGCAAGAAGCTCTGCTGTGCCTATCTATCACAATATTTATCAGGCAGCAATGGGCGATGTATGCCAATCTCTAACAAGCAAATAACCCTTCAGTGCAGAAAATATTTGATTTGACTATTGTGACATCTTTAAAAGATTCTGCGTGGTCTGTTTGGAATCTGACTTCAGTACAGCAAACAAACTGAAGTATATCCTGCAGGTGCTTCCTTGTTTATCTACCAATTTTAAAACTCCAACTGTTTTAAGCATAAGAAAACCTGGCCAAAACCAGCAGGATAAAAAGAGGGGGAAAGGTTAATGTATAAAGTCTTGAGATAGCAAGCTTTAACTCTTCATAATCTTGTTTATGAACAAATTTCTGGATTTGTTTGTTTGTTTTTGATTGTGTTGATTATTTTATGGCTTAAGTAGAAGGAATTACACAAACCTTTTAAATACCAAAACACATGAACAAATACAAACGTGCATACACACACACATGGCTGCATGCATTCTGTAATTATACAACAGAAAGGGATAAATTTGCATAAGGTGCAAAATTCAGCATTCTGAAAATCCCATCAAGTTTCTAAACATTTTCAAAAGTGTGCAGAAAATACCCTGACCAGCCTCAGCCACTGGCGCCTCAGTGAGTGGGAGAGCACATTAGTGCCCCACAGAACCTTGAGGTTTTTAATGTGTGTGGTGTATACATAAGTTAAATAAATACATTTGCTCCTTGATATGCATATATTGATACAGAATCCAGCGCTTCCCAGCACCAAAATTTAATTTAAAAAATCAAACTTGAGCTGCAGACCGGAAGGTGTGCAGTTTGGCAGTTCAAGACCTTAGTGCCACTTGACGGAGTGAGCTCCCATCTCTGGCCCCAGCTCCTGCCAGCCTAGCAGTTCGAAAGCAAGAAATTGCAAGTAGATAAACAGGTACCACTTTGGTGGGAAGGTAAGAGCGTTCTGTGCACCTTGGTGTTTAGTCATGATGGCCACATGACCACAGAAACATCTTCAGACAGCACTGGCTCTTCAGCTTGGAAACGGAGATAAGCACCGCCCCTTTGAGTCAGATTCGACTAGCTTTCGAGCAAGGGAAATCTTTACCTTTACCTAAAGTATGGAACACAGAATTCCAGCAAACATTTACACTGGCAAGAGGGGAGTCAGTATAATACACCCAATGCTACGTATGTTTCAAAGGGCCTGGGGCTAAGAACAAACATGGCGGCGGCTGCCTCTCATTCTCTATGTATGCACAGATAATACCTTGGCACGATCTTCCATCTTCGTTCAGGATAAACCCTGGGTTGCAGGTACAGGAGTAAGAGCCAGGGACATTGGCACACAGCTGCTGACAGTAGCCATAACGACATTCATCTATGTCTGAAAGAAAATTGTGAATTGTAAGTTTGACTCATAGTTAACCCTGCCACGTGTAACAAAATCTATGACAATTTGTGGTGACATCAGGATGACATCTGACTCAACTATTCTTTTTTCAACAGTTCCTGAAGAGGCTATGGATTTGGTAAATCACTGTTGGGCTGGATGAGGATAAGCAAGCAGAAACTTAACCTAGAGAAGACAGAATTACTCTTGGCAAGAGATGCAGATGGTCCTTGAAAAGGCATTGGATGCTATAGCAGAAGAGAGGAGAGAAACTATCTCCAGATACTTCCCAGACAGGGGTGGTCTTAGTGATTCTGGGGCCCTGGGCAAAAATCAAGGATGGCCCCGCAAGATGCCCATTATTCCTACCCAAACTCCTGAACAGGAATAAAATGAATGACTTAACCAAAGCCATCATGGCAGATGGGGACCTTTTTGGCTGTTTAAACACTAGGACAGCAAAGGTTGAGATTGAGAAGCCCTGCTTACCAATTTTGGTATCCATCAGCAAATTCCATGTACTAACAAAAGACTCAGAAGTCTAGTAAGGGGAGGGGAATCTGACAGGAGGAAGAATAATCTATATTTATGGCATTAAACTAATCCTGAACTGCTGTGTCATACCAACTTCCAAATGAAGGACTGAAGAAGCCACACATCTGGGAATTCCAAACAAGGCATGAAAAAATTATGCTTGTATAACTTTTATTTGAGGCTAAAAGCATGAATTAAGAGACCCATACATGCAAGGCTGAAGGGATATGCTGCCCACCACTGAAAGAGAAGATACTCTCAACAGCGGCTATATTAAATTTGGAGCTTGTTAAAGTTCAGCAAGAGTGAGGGAAAACTATAATACGGTGCCATGTCTTATCATGTATGCTATGGTGGAACGTGCCTCCTCTGGCCTGCAGGCTCTGTTTCCACCTTGCCATCCTGGGTTTTTCTCAATACCTGGAGAGGCTTTTCTCTCTCTCCAGTAACCTGCTGTCACCAGCTGCCCTTTTCAGGAAGTACACACTGGGAGGGTCAGGGCTCCCAGCTTCCCATCCAAGTTCTGAGGCCTTGCCTCTGCATCTCCCGCTACCCAGCGCCTGGTTACCACAGGGACAATTTACTGCCTTGCAAATCCCTGGAGAAATAACCACTTTCTGACTACCCGCCTTCCCCCAGCACACCTTTTACAACAGCATGTCCAACATGGTGGATGTCTATGTGGTACAAAGAAGCACGGTCAGCATCAAAAATTAGGAAGTATTTATTAAAAAGGAAATGTTTACAAGCATACTTTTAGCACAGCACCAAACTGAGCAAGGAATACAAAAGAAATAGATAAACCACAAATCCTCTGTCCCTTTCTCTATACATAACATCTCTATATCAGATATTAAAATATAGGATAGGTGCTTTAGCTTTAAGAAGTTACAGATCTCTACAAAGTCACCATTAGCTTGAAGCTCCCTCCAACTCTTTAGCCAGCACATGGTCAAAAATGGCTGCCTTCCCAGAGGAGAGGTCTGTGTCCTCTCATAGACTCAGCATCCCAAGAAAAGAGACCTCCTTCCTGTGGCAAGGAGTTTTTATCAAATCTGTTTCCCCTCCCACTGACCCGGTCATGCCAGGTCAAAGGAGCATTTCCTGGAGATATCTAGGAATCTCCTTCCTGGAGACAATCTAGGATTCTGTCCCTCCAAATCTCTAATCCCTGCTTGAAGAAAGGGGGAGATCTTGCCCCACCCATTATCCCTCCTGCTAAATCTATTAGCATTCGAAAGAAAGTAAACTGAGTCTGGAAAGCAATTGCACAGACCTCCCCCTCCCCATGCCTGTTCTCTGCCTAGAGGAAAATAAATCTTCTAAAATGCACAGTGGAGGCTTTGCTCATCTCAAACCTCCCAGGAGAAAAACTGCATTTCTTCACATATGCATTTATCAGAGCTTGACTTTCTGAAAATTGCAAAATAAAAAAAGGATCAGGGCCATTTCTCATTCATATTCTATAGAACACTAAGCAAGGTAGGAAAGCAGGAGCAGCTACTGTTCCAGGATGAGTAATGTCATTGTAAAATACTGGGTTTGCCGCATGGAAGACTTGAACTATGGCATGCGTTCAGACACGTTTATTGTACTTCACACACTAGACAAGGAAAACGGCCCTGCCAGGCCAACTATATACACTCCACCTGGCACACCCATGTCCCCATTGGAAGGCTGGAATTTCCCGCCAAGGTTCTATTGGTGGACTCAAGGTGAACTAGGATCCTAGGTCCCCTTTGTGTTTGGTGACTAAGCTCCTGCTTAGCCGTGGACCCCTGGTGGCGGTCTGCGTACATAAGAGTCACTCTAGCAGTAGCTTTCTATTCAAATATTTTTATTTTTATTTACATTATCTATTAAAAATCAGCATGGTTGGGATTGCATAACTTATTTACTTGACTGAAATTGTTACATTCAAGGGATAAGGATAAAAGAAAAGAAGAACAACAGCAAAGAAAACCCCCAACAACAACAACCCTGAGCTTTAGGAGGATTAAAAGCCAATAATTTTAACACTGAAGTGAAAATAGTTTTCTCCTCATTGCAGAAAAAAATCAGTTCAGTCACCCAATAATTTTTTTCTTCCTTTTTTTGGCCCTAATTTTTATTTGTGATTTGTAATGGTTTTGTAACTGGCAGCACTTCAGACTTCAAGCTCTTCCTACAATGACTTTGGCTTTCATTTCTCTGCTCCATCATTGCCTTATGGATGATTCTTGTAGCAAATTCTTTGCTTATGCTGATAGTCCTTCTCTCCCAACAAACACCTCAATCGCTTTGGCAAGAAGCAGATGGAAAAGACAGTATTAGAAGATATTCCTGTCTGAGAACATCCTGTAAACAAGGTCTTCATGGATGAATGGTGGGTGTTGTTTTTTTTTAATAGGAAGTATGTCCTTTTGTTTCCAAACTGGAATGACCTGCTGTATTTGGATGAAATGTAAAGTCAGACCTTCACATCTGGTGGAGACCCAGGTCTGACAATCAGGATCTCCACTGAATAGCTGCACAACAGGGGTGATTTGCAGCGGAGAAACACTTTCTCCTTTCCCATTGGCTATTTATTCCGGTGCAGTACCCTCCCTCAAGCCGCTCTTCCTGCAGCTAGGGTTTTGGACGCGTACTTGTCACATGGAGTGTGTGTACAGAACCTGGATAAGGGGAATATTTCATCCTTCCTTTTGATGCAAAGTTGTCTCTGTACCCTGTTGCTTTGCAAGTGACCCAAGTTCACAAACATGTCAATTCAGCCAAACAGTTTAGGATGCAGTTGGAAACATACTTCTCAGATGAATGACACATTTCCAAAGTTTTTTCCGTCTTGGATTTAGCTTATGCTAACTACTGTTATCACCACTTAAGAACATAAGAAAAACAGGTTGCTTACCTGTAACTGATGGACTTCAAGTGGTCATCTGTGCAGTCACACCTATGGGATCCAGTGCACCTGTGCTGCTGATTGATCGGTATTGTAAAAAGCTCACAAAAGGATTTTCATGCCTCCACCCTGAGTCTGCGTGGGAATCCCCACTGTGCATGCCCAGGAGGGTGGGGCATGGACATCCCGCCAGTTCCTTCTGACCACCATCAACTAAAGCAATGTAAAAGAAACAACTGAGGATGACAGCAGTGGGGAAGGGCGGGCGGGTGATGTGACTGCACGGATGACCACTCGAAGATCATCAGTTACAGGTAAGCAACCTGTTTTTCTTCTTCATGGTCTCTGTGCATCACACCTATGGGAGATTGAAAAGCAGTAGCTCACCTGGAGGTGGGTGCTGTCAGTTCAGTGCACTGCAGACAATAAATCAAACGACCCAGATCTATCTTGTGTTGCGTATGAACATCTATCTCATAATGTTGAATAAATGTGATTGGCGTGGACCACGTGGCAACTTTGCAGATAGAGGGCAATGATGCACCCTTCAGGAAAGCTGTGGAAGTTGCCATAGATCTGGTAGGAAGTTGCCATAGATCTGGTAGAAAGCGCCTTCAAACGTACAGGGAGAGGACGTTTTGCTACCAAGTAGCATAGTTGTATTGTCCCAACAATCCATTTCGATAGGTGCTGAGTCAAAACTTTAAATCCCAGCAAAGTGCTGGAGTAAGACACAAAAAGACTAGTCTCTCTTCTAGTTGGGCGTGTTCAGTTCAAGTAGAAGAGTAGTGCCCGCTTGACATCGAGGGTATGGAGCAGGCATTGTTCATTGCCCTCTGGGCACGGGAAAAAAATCAGGTAGGAAAATTTCAGAGTGTAGATGAAATTCAGAGACAATTTTAGGCAAAAAGGAAACGTCTGGTACTAGACGCACTCCATTCAGGAGAAAGACCAGATATGTAAGATCATGCCGGAATTCCATAAGTTCACCTACCCTCCTGGTCAATGTAATCGCCATCAAGAACACAGTTTTCCAGCCTGCGTAGTGTAGATTACAGGTTGCCATAGGCTCAAACGGCTTTCTAGTGAGCTGGTGGAGCACCAAGGGTAGGTCCCACAGGGATGTTGGGGCAGTGACAGGAGGATATAGGCGAATGAGCCCCTGTAAAAACTTCTTTGAAGTAGGGTGTGAGAAGATAGAGAAGGCATGCAGTCTATCATGGTACGTGGAGATGATTGCCAAAAAGACCTAATGGAGGAGTGGCAAAGGCCCTGGTCAGCAAGCGAGAGCAGGAAGTCCAGTATTCTGTTAAGACCCACCGACGTTGGCGAAGTAGTCGAGGGTTGTAGAAGGACAGAAAGCGAGACCACTTCCCTTGGTAGGAACGGTGAGTTGACGCTTTCCTTGCATTCAGCAGAACCTCTGACACTTGAGCAGAGAAAGTTGTAGGCTTATTCTCCAGGCTGTCAATTTCAGTTTGTCTACTCCCAGGTAGAGCAACATCCCACCTTCCGCCAGAAGTAGATCTGGCGCTCTGGGGAAATGGTAGTGACGACCCCTGGAGAGGCTGAGAAGGATGGGGAACGAAGGTTGTCTGGGCCACTATGGAGCCACTAGAATGCAATTCGGTGTGACCCTGACCAGTTTCTGAACCACTCGTAGCAAGAGAGGGAGAGGAGGAAACATGTAGAGCAGTCTTTGTCCCCAGGGGTACAGGAGGCTGTCTCCTAGGGAGTGAGGGTCCGCACCTCCCCAACTGCAAAAGAAGGGGCACTTTGTGTTTCTTCTGGAGGTGAAGACATTGATCCTTGATTTGCCCCATCTGTGAAAGACTGGATGGAGATAAGTCCAGTTTACCTTCCACTCGTGGTGCTGCGTGAGACCTCTGCTGAGGAGATCTGCCTGTACATTGCAGATCCCAGGAATGTGTGTGACCACAGGGAAAATGTTGTTTGCATGCTGGAGGTCGATAGTAGCCATCCAGGACCCTCGAGGCAGAAGAGGAGAATCACCTGCAGTGATGTCATTTTGAATTTGTGATATTCTACAAATGCGTTCAGGCCATGGAGGTCTAATTTTGGGCGTTGGCCCCCGTCCCTTTTGGGGACAGCAAAGTTATGGGAGTAGAAACCTGTCCCTCTGTGTGCCATAGGTACTTGTTCTATAGCATCCTTTGCTAGGAGGGAGGCAACTTCCTGGAGAAGAGGAAGGGAGAAAGGGGTGGCCACAAAAAAAGGCAAAGATAGAATGTCCAAAAATTGTGAAGAACTGTGGATGTGGTTGCTGCTGTGCTGCTCTCAATTTTGGGGGGTAACAAAGTAGTCTGATATCTGCTACTAGACTTGCTTCTGTTGATGAATGAATATTCAGGTTGGGTTTTTATTGCACTAAATGGGGAGGGTTTTTTTTTTAAGTTAGCAGAATTTAAGAACAAACAGAAAACTTTGGAAAGCTAGGCCCAGCAGTATTTCCAAGCTACTGAACTGAAAGCAGAAAAAGTCCAGAGGAAATGCTCAAAATCAATGAACAGCAAGTTTAGGCAGTTTGCAATACTTTACAAATTCAACTGGTTTTTACATTACGTCAGTCTCTGGCACACATACACATGAGAAGGCACCAGGCTTCCACCAATTCAACCCACAATAAGTAAGTCATCAGCAGAAAATTCATAGCAGGGGACCTCGAGGTTTAGTGGAGCCGGGCCTCTCCGGATCCTGCCAGAGGCATCGTAATGGGACCCATGGCAGGGGCAGTAATAGCCACCATAATCTCCAGCATTTGCAATGGGCACACAACCAAGATGGGTGCACACCCCGATCAGGATAAGCCATTCAGGCTTCTTTACTCTGTCTAAATCATGCTGCGGGTCTCGTAATTCAGCCAAAGAGACTCGGGCTTCTCGCTCTATCTCCTTCTAGATAAAGCTAACATACAGTAGGCAGGAGGGTGAACAGCTAGTCCTATTGTTGAAGAAGTATGTAAGATCTAATACTGGCATGCTTTGGGATAAGTTGCTTAAGTTGCTTGTAGAAGCAAAGAATTTATACTATCATAACGGGGTTTCAATGTTACCTTGATTTTGCAGTTACTACTTCCAATATGAGAGGGGGGCTAGGGATGCCAGGTCTCCAGCTATAGCACCCCACTCCTATGAGCTCTTGTTCTTTGGAGGTTTTTAAACAGAGGCTAGATGGCCATCTGACAGCAATGCTGATTCTGTGAACTTAGGCAGATCATGAGAGGGAGGGCAGGAAGGGTTGCTTCAGTGCTTAGTTCTTGTGGCCCTTTCTCATACGCTCACCACTTTTCTCCAGGCCAGTTTGGCCAGGGATCCTGGAGGGGTTTTTTTGCCATCTTCTGAGGATGGAGTAGGGGTTACTGAGAGTGGGGGGGGAGGTAATCGTGAATTTTCTACATTGTGCAGGAGGTTGAACTAGATGACCCTGGAGGTCCGTTCCAACACTATGATTCTATGATTCTATACCCATCAGGGCCTGAGGCACTGGGGGGAGGGAATGGAGTGCATGCCAGTGTTGGACCAGCACACTGTTCTTATTTCCAGTAGAAATCAGAAGTGACAATGTGGATGCTCTAGAATTTACAAATACAATAAAATCATCGAGTTTTTGTAAATTCTAGAGTGACTAATAATGTCACTTCCAGTTTTTAACAGAAGTAACACTGGCACATTGGTGTGACGCTGGCACACTAGGCTTCACCCCCAATTTCTCTCAGGGTTGTCAGCTGTAGTCTGGCAACCCTGGGTGGGACAAACTGGTACAGTCCTCTCATATGACCAGGTAGAAAATGAAAAAAACAAATGTTGAGACACCAAAGATTATATGGGTACCGTGCTATAAGAAGGCAGCAAAAATAATACAAAAGCTAATCTTGTCTGATAAATATTATGATACGAAGATAGAAAACTAACAAGAAGGACAGAAATATGGACAGAGAATTAATGTCTACAGATAGATAGGCATGCTAAGAACTTTGAGATGATCTTGCTTCCCAGTTGAGTGCACCTAGCTTGATCTCCCTCAATTACATTTCAGGTCAGCTCCTGACCGGATCACCTTGATATCCCCTGGTGAACATTGTTACAAGCACTGTTTCATGGTGATCAGCTTTGTGTCTGGACAGTAGCAGTTTGCGCCTGCTGTTGCCCAATTCAAGAACTAAATCATTTGGGCAGGGGGGGAAGAGAACTAAATCATTCCATTTACTGAATCATCCTAAAGTCATAGTGATATGTGTCATTAAATTGTCTGATTTGTACAAACTATAGAATCATTTTCCATTTGTTGCTGTTTGTTCCTGCACATTTAGATGCATCCATTAAATAACCAGCATAAAATATACTCTATGCTTTTTGCACCTGTGCAGTCAGCAGTATATATTTGAGAAGTGACCGCAAGAAATGACTGCAAGTTTATGAGCAGACATTGAGACACTAAGTAGTAAGTCTCATCTCAAAAATCACAAACTGACCCCCCCCCCTTTTTGCTATCTTCTAAACATTTTGGCAGAGGCTGTGGGAAATGAAAGGGGTAGCACAGAAAATGTATTCATGTGAGAAAACAGCATAATCATGAAAATGAACAACTCACAAAGTAATTGTCAACACCATCCTGACCACCCATCGACTGAAGGCTGGTGGTCCTCCTACAGTCCATCATGTAGAAATCATGCAATTTTTTAAAAATGCACTTCATCCCAATGTATAACCTACCTATACATTGTCCTTCCAAAAGCCAGTAGCCTTCAGTGCAGGAGCAAGTATATCCTCCTTCAGTGTTGATGCAGATTTGGGTGGGGTTGCACTGATGTGACTCGGTTGCACATTCATCAATATCTGTAACACAGAGATGTCCCACAACAACGCCATGTGAGTATCTGGACACAAAGTAGCATTTATTTTAACTACAGATCAAGCGCATAAAAGATATATCTGTGTCAAAAGCAATGCCAGGATACATTTGGAGCTGCTCTGACCATAGCCTCTGAGGCACTGAACAAAATTCACTGTTGTACATCTTGAGCCAAAGTACTAAGTGCATGAAACTCCTTGGCAGCTCAGGAGACACATCCACCCAACAGATGCTCTGAGTCTTACAGAACTGATTCACTGGCCATGGGTGTTTCTAGTTTCTTTGGTATCATGTTACATCTACTGGTTGCTTTCCTGGTATATAACATTTCTGCACTCATACCAACGGGGAATTTGTAACCAAATATAATAAAAATGTCTTTTCCAATCAGGCATTTTATATGGCTGATCTCCAAGACACTAGAAATACAGTCCTCAACATGTCTGCAGCATAATTACACAGTGTAGGTCCCCAGAATTCAATGGGACTGACCCTATAGTAAGCATGCTTAAGATTTCCGCAGTCGTATGCACAGTTTCGTGGGAGTAGTCCCTTTAGAAGAGCTGCCTCTTACATACACTGCTTGGTTGTAGTCCAGTGTATGTGTACTTGGGAGCAAGTCCTATTGAACTTGGTGGGCTTTCTTTCTGAATAAACACTGGATCCAACATTTACTAGGAAATAAGTCCCACTGAACCCATCTCAACTCAGTTTTTTGGCTGCATGTGACTTTCAGCATTTCTGGCGAAAGGAATCCAATAAATACACTAATCAATACAATTGGAATCATGTTGTAAATCCAACTCAGCATTGTTTCATGACTGTATAATGTTCTAATCTAAAGCTCCACATCTAAAGCTAATTTTTTGTACTGCAATCCTAAACAGAATTATACCCTTCTAAGTCCACCGACTCCAGTAGACTTGGAAGGGTTAATTCTGTCTAGGATTGCACTTTGTTTATAACTCCTGCTCTCTGCAAGTTGCCAGATTGCACAAACAATTTGAACACACAAAGATTCTGTTCATACATAGTCAATCGACACACAGAACTAGCAGGAAGGGACTGCAGCAGTGATTCCCCCTCACACTAATTTAAGACCCTATAAGATGGGGGGAAGTAGGCAAGGCAATCTCTTTTGAAATCGTCCTGTTGCTGTGGTTTATGTATGAGCACACATGTGCATGCACAAAACACTTGAAAGGTGCTCCATGGTCTACTTTAGAGCATAGGTCCCTTGAGGTAGACTTCTTGTCTAAATTGGAAAACAAACAAAACCAGAAATTGATCTGTCTAGGATCCATGTTGGATTTATGTGATGAATGCAAAAGTTACACAATATCAGACTCTCTTCCTCTGCATTCTTTATAGCAGGGCTCCCTAATTTTTTGAGCCTGCAGGGACATTTGGAATTCTGACATGGCATGGTGGACACAACAACAAAATGGCTGCCACAGGAGGGTTAGACCCGGCCACAAAATTATTGCCACAGCTCAACTTATTTATTTCTTAATTTCAGTTTATATTCTGCCCTCCCCACGAACAGGCTCAGAGCAGATGACAACAGGAGTTAAAACATTTCACAATAAAAATTAAAACATTGCATAAAAATCCTCCACAATAAATAGTTAAAACAGATTTAAATAAAGCTATAAACAAGACAGATGACACAGCAGTTTGATATGGTACCCGCAAAAACTAGAGCCGCTAGGCCATAGACAAGACTATGGGTCTTCACCTGATGGGCCTTTCGAAGATGGAAGGTTCAGCAGGGGAGGCCAATAGATGGAATAATTGGGCACCTGCCACCTCACCCAAAGGCCTGGTGAAACAGCTCCGTTTACAGGCCCTGCAGAACTGTGGAGCATGTTCCACCCGGTCAGGGCCAGGGCAGAAAAACCCTGGCCCTGGTCAAGACTAGAGGGATGTCCTTTGGGCTGGGGACAACCAGGAGATGTTGATCTGCTGAGCGCAAGGCTCTTTGGGGCACATATGGGGAAAGGCAGTCCTTCAGAATTGTCAGGTGCCATATGTTAACTTCAGTAACACAGTGCAGATCCTTGTGCTGTGGTGGCAGTTGCTGCGAAAGCAACATTTAAAAAAATCTGCACAGCCAATCAAATCTCCAATAGTCCTTCAGAAGCCTTGTTGGTCAAAAGGCCTACCTGGCCCCGCCCACTTCCTTAAAACACCTACAGGCACCACAGTGTGGACCCACTGCCTTTAGTTCTCTCTGAGTGTTCAAGGCTTTGACTGTGATCCAGAGTTCTTTAGGTGCACACACGCTTGGGTGGTTTTTGTACCGATACTATGGACGTTTTGGTGAACTGCAGGGAAGCCAGCATTTGCAGAATGAAGAGATTCAGTAGTATCAGTACCCATATTGTATGGCTGGAGACGACCACCTAGTCTTTTATGCCCATTTTTAAAGGATTATTTTGTATTAGCCTTGCTCCATGAGGTAGCCTCAAGGACAGACTGCAGAAGTTACAGCGAGTGCCCAGGGAGCTGCTGTGATACCTTGGGCGGACCTGCAGGGCTAAGGAAACCTCATTCTGAATCTCAGTGCTGCCTACTGACTGACTTTGTGCACAAATCTCCACATCGCTGGCTCAGTTCACCATCTACAGAAAGAGAACTGTGCCTGAGCTCAGAGCTGCTTGTGGCAGCTGAGATAAGGAAACTTAATTCACTTACAGGACACAATTGTTGTCTATAATTCTAGATAGTCAGGTCTGGGTTGGGAAATTCCTGGAGATTTCGGGGGTGGAGCCTGAGGAGGGGGAGGTTTGGAGCGGGGAGGGGCCTCAGTAGAGTATAATGCCACTGAGTCCATTTGCTCTGTAAAATCTCATATGCATGGACAATATTCTGTAGAAACTTCCTCGGTTATTAGTGTCAATATTAAAGGAAAGGAGTGGGAAGGCAGGAATAAGGAGTGCTTCCTGGGCCCTTCCCCCGTCTCATCTTGTTTGCACAGTCCTACAGACAGTGAGGCAACTACACCATTGTCATGTCACATCAGAGGAGGTGGTAAAAATGAAGTTGAACATCTAGTAGAGGAAAAAAAGCACCACCTGGCATTCAAATTGCCATAAAACACAGCACAATATTTTAGCCTTACTGCCTACATAGACCTAAAGTACATATAAGCAGCGCTCCAAGGACATTCTTTGGCACCCTTTGGTCCAGTGGAAAATCACAAGGAAGAGCAAATGGACCGAAGGGTGTTAGGCAAACATCACTTCCCATTTCAGTAGTGCAGTAAATTACATAAATATAGGAATAAATTGCTTAGTTTTGTGCAGCCCACTGATTTGCGGCCAAGTCCTTTTGCTGCCATTTGTGCATGTCATGAAAAATAGAACAGGAATAATACCTTCTACTTCTTCACTGGTTTTTTTATAAGGAAAGGCTATGACACTAGTGTGCCATGCCCCTGTGACCCAGGCACATACATTTCAAGCACAGAAACTGGAACCTGATTCCAGTGCTTACCTACACATGCCCTGTTTGTGCATCTGGCATTACTTTTAAATCAGGCCTTATGCAAAAGCAATGTGCCCTACAGCCATTCTATAAGAAAATCGAGAAAAGAATCCCAAATTTCCTGACAGCACACGAGAAGACAGAACATGGGCTAAGGAGCAGATTGTATCACTTCTTTGCAGAAGTTACAAACACAGACAGAGGCTGATTTCCCACTACAGCTGCCTCGGTGTTGCACCGCCGTTTGCCCCGATACTATTGGTCAATTTCACACCCGAAGCCGTGGGGCTGCATTTGACCCGCGGCTTCCCCGATTTCCTCCACAGTTTCGTAATCCTCAAAAAACAGGATTACGAAACTGCGGAGGAAATTGGGTGAAGCTGCGGGTCAAAATGCAGCCCCGCGGCTTTGGATGTGAAATTGACCAATAGTGTCGGGGCAAACGGCGGCGCAACACCGAGGCAGCTGTAGTGGGAAATCAGCCAGAAACTATTGGTCTGGATGAACTGACACATCAGAGCTTCAGTAATGGAAATTTCATATATTCTTTCAACAACGGTTGTACAGCTATAATTGCTTGAAAATTTTTCCTTTGAAAATGCAACAAAAATCTCCTCTCTATACATGGAATTGATTGTGAGTGAAAATTCATGTTTATTTATCAAGTGCTGGCCTTTAACGTGTATGAAAATTGTGCCTTTTAATATTTATTTTACTTCATTTATACTCTGCTTTTCTCCCCAATGGGGACCCAAAGCAGCATACAGGTCCTCCATTTTATCCTCATAATAACCCTACGAGGTAGGCTAGGCTGGCAGTGTGGGACTGGCCCAAGGTCACCCAGCAAACTCCCATGGCAACCTGGGAATTCAAACCTCCGTCTCCTAGACTGGTATCTGAAGAAGTGAGCAGTGACTCACAAAAGCTCATACCTTGCCACAAATTTTATTAGTCTTTAAGGTGCTACTGGACTCTTGCTCTTTTCTACTGCTAGATCTTAGTCCAGTGCTCTAACCACTACACCACAGTGCTCTTCCCCTTAATATATTTTCTCTAGGGCTAAAGGGTGTATTGTTGAATGTCTGCTTCATTCACTCTGCCTTCTATGTCTGAAATTTTTCTAACCCGTGTCACTTTTTTTTTGGGTTTAAAATTAGGCATAATTCCAAAGTTAAGCACTTTGCACTCCAAATGGTATCAATAAAAGTGTTTCAACACACACTTAACATTTCTTTTGTTGTAATCAATGAGACTTCAAAGTGCTAAGTTGGGTTGGATCATGTCCAGATTTTTTAAAAATATTAAAAGCTCAGTGTTGGGACACTTCAGTCCCATTTGGACTTAAACAGGTGTTGAGAGAGTTGGTCTTGAATGGGTTCCAATCTAGCAAACTTCCCTTGGAAAAATAACACTGACTCAACACAGCAGTAGTTTGCATTTGGCTTCAATCTGTTCTTCAGGAATGTTGAATTGTTAAGCACTCCTTCTTATCAAATGCAATTACCTCGGGAGAAAGGAGGGAAGGAGAAAGCCTGTGATTTCATGGCAGAAAAATCTACTACAGCAGAACTTATTGTGTCAGTGTCCAAAAAAGAATGGCAGAAAGGAAATTCACATCAGACACCAGATTCCAAATACTGCTGGATCTAATCACCATTAGATAGCCCGCCTTTACTTATGACTGAGCCTGTTTAAGAAATGACATTCAAAGTAGGGATTTGTTTTACCAGCCCTGACAAATATTTCCTCCTTCTCTCCCAGTTATAAAATGGGAAATCACCAACAGAGTCATACTTAATGTGGGTTGCCTACAGGCCAGGAAAAATGTCCTTCCCTTTAATTGAGGCTTTGTGTTATTTGCCAGGCAAAGTTATTTCTCTCCATGTCATGAAAATCTTCAGCTTCCCATTTCCACACATTAAACCTCTACTAAAAAGACAGGACATTTACCCAATAAATACATAATAAAGCATCTAAAATCACTGATACTATGATGGCACAGCTTGTATAAATTCCTTCCAAAGGACTGGGTTCCAACATACTATCATAAAACAAAACCACATAATACTTTTTTATTACACCCAATCAAAATCACACAAAACAATGTGCAAGCCTTCCAGTTCTCCAGAAATCGCTGTCAGATTTTTTTTAAGGTTGCTAATTTATGGAAGGTATAAATCTAACAGGATCCACCCAGGGGAAGACCCAGTTTGGGATGCACCTACTTTGTCCTTGCTGGAAAATTGAGGGTGGAAGGAAGGGAAGGGAATGGGAAAGGACAAGCAGGGATGCAGGGATGGAAAAGCCCTGCTCCACTTATCTCATTATCAGAATCATTTGAGATCAGAGGGACAAGTGATCCAAGTTGTTTCAAGTATGAGGGAGCAAAAAAAATAAAAAAAATAAATAAAGAAGTAATATTAAAAATGTCTTGCCTCCCATTCCCACAAATTTTAAGGGGGGAAAAACCCTTTAGCAACCATCCAGAAAGGGAACAACCCAGTCATACTGAAAAGTACTGAGGTCTGAGACTTGGCATGGTGAAATCAGCTCACGTTTATTAGGTTACATCAGAACGGAAGATAAAATAACCGGTACGAGGCCGGCTTATATGCGTGTACACACTCACACCCAACACCCCCCCAATTCCCGTGACATATACATGGTCCAGGTAACGATAGGTTCCCTTCAGGATCCTGGCACTCCCATTGGTCTGCGCTAGGATCCATAGTGGCTATTGTTCTAGGACCGAAGGTCTGTAGGTCCGTTTGACCGCATGGCCAGGTGCACACGGTTGCGGCCATCTTAATATACAACACCTCTCCCCCCTTAGTTCCAAAGTACTAGCACACATAGTCCCGCAAGTACTCTGGGCACCGCCGTTCTCTCATGGAGCAGCATGGTTCTGTCAGGGTGCTGTTAGGCATGGTTGTGTGGCTCAGTGTGTGGCTCAGAGACTGTGGTTGGTGAAGTTCCTGTTGTTGGGGCAAGTCCGGTGTTGGGCTCTGGTGCGGAACTTGGGGCAGGAGCTGTGGCCATGTCGGACTCCGCTGGCTCCAACGCTGGTTCCTCCAGGTCCGGCTCTACATTGCTATTCTCGGTGTCTCATAACTCTTGGTCATCTAGGGGCAGCAGGCGATGGCATAGTTGGTCTACGTGTCTCCGGATGAGCTGGCCATCTTCTGTCGAGACCTCATAGGAGAGAGGTCTTGTCACTCTAACCACCCTGGCTGGAATCCATGGTTTGCCTTGTGTGTAGTTTTGGGCGTACACTGAGTCCTCTGGAAAAAACCCACAGGGTGCCTCCTGGGTTACCGGGCCCAGGTTGTGGTCGGGTGACTGGTCCAGGTGAAGTCAGTCCAGTCTGGTTGTTAGGTGCTGGCCCATTAAGAGTTCTGCAGGGCAGCATCCTGTGGAAGTGTGCAGGGTTGTCCGCTGGCAGAACAAGAAAGCGGCTAGCCTGTAGTCCCATTCACCTTGGACGATCCAGCGCAGCGCTTCCTTGGTTGTGTGCACCATCCATTCCGCCTGTCCGTTGGTTGCCAGGTGGAAGGGAGCAGAGCAGATGTGCCGAATTCCATAATACTGCACAAACTCCAGGAATTTCGCTGAAGTAAATGCAGTTCCATTGTCTGACACCAGGGTGTCAGGGATCCTATGGGTGCTGAAGATCTTCCACATGGTTTTGATCACTGCTCTAGATGATGTAGAGGAGATGGGGACCACCTCTAGCCACTTCGAATAGGAGTCCACAAGAATAAAAAATGTCTGTCCCTGGAATGGGCCTGCAAAGTCTAGGTGGAGGCAGGCCCATGGTTTGTGTGAGGATTCCCACTGTTGCACTGGCGCCCCAGGAGGGGCCGGCTGTGTTTCCTGGCAGCATTTGACCAGGTCCTCTACCTCCCTGTCCATGCAAGGCCACCAAACATAGCTGCGCGCTAAGGCTTTCATGCACACAATTCCTGGGTGGGTCCCATGCAGTGCAGCAAGTATGCATTTGCTCAGGGGGCTGGGGATGTCCACCCAGCTACCCCATAAGATACAGCCGTTGGGGGTGGACAGTTCTTCCTGGTGGGACAAGAACACTCCGAATTCAGGGCCCACACACCTTGTGGGCCAGCCCCTCCCCACCCAGTCCCGAACATGGCAGAGGACATAGTCCTTACTAGTGTGTTTGGAGACCTTGGGCACCTGTACCGGCCAGTCAGGTAGGTCTTCCAGCAGCAGGATCTGGTGTGCAGGAGCCAGGTCCGGGTTGCAGATGGGCAGTGGAAGGCGGCTGAGGGCGTCAGCATGTCCCATCGCTTTGCCAGGCCGGTACAGCAGGGTGTACTGGTAGCCTGCGAGAAAGACAGACGACTGCAATACCCACAGAGACAGCATCTGGGGTGTCTGGCGGTCAGGGGCCAGGAGGCCCAGCAGCAGCTTGTGGTCCATGAGAATGGTGAAATGGCGTCCAAACAGGTGCACCCCCGCCACGATTGCCAGTGCCTCCTTGTAGATCTGAGCGTAGTTCCGCTCTGCCGAATATAAGGTGCGTGAGTAATAGGCTACGGAGACCTCACGGCCATCAGCCAGCCTGTGGCCAAGGACTGCCCCCACCCCATAGGGTGATGCATCACAGGTGAGAACCACGGGGAGGGATTCATCAAAATGGGCCAGGACAGCATTAGAAATCAGTAGGTCTTTAACTGCCCGGAAAGCCGCAGCCTGAGGTGGACCCCACTTCCAATGCGCATGTTTGTCCAAGAGTCGGTGCAGGGGCTCAGCCACGGCTGCTTTGTGTGGGAGAAATGAGTGGTAAAAATTCAGCAGGCCGAGGAAGGCCCGCAGCTCAGGTTTGGAGGAGGGTGTCGGTGTGTTGACGATGGCCGCAATCTTGTCCAGCATGGGGTGGATGCCGCGGGCATCAACTTTGAATCCCAGGAACTCAACACTGGGGACACCGAGGATACACTTTTCTCTTTTTACTTTAAGTCCGGCTGCATTGAAGTGCTGCAGGACGGCTTGCAGACGGTTGGAGAAGGCTTCGGGAGATGGCACCGCAATCAGAATGTCATTGAAAAAGGGTTGCACTCCAGGAATTCCTTTAAACAGACAGTCCATTAAATTCTGGAAAATCCCCAGAGCTACCCTGACCCCGAACTGCAGATGCTTGACTTTAAACGCCCCCCAGTGTGTTACGATGGTCTGGGCTTCCGCTATAGCGTTGTCTATGGGCAGTTGATGATAGGTCTGTGCCAAGTCCAGTTTGCTAAAGATTTTGGCCCCAGCCAGGGACTCTAGGACATGGCTCACCACGGGACGGGGATATATGTGGTCTTGGAAGGCCTTGTTGATAGTGCATTTGTAGTCTGCACAAATTCTGACATCCCCATTGGGTTGACTGGGGTTATGATCAGGGTCTCCCATTTCACATGGGGTACCAGCTCCAGTACCCCCTGGCTGACCAGGCGGTTGAGTTCTGCCTCAATTTTGGGCCGGATGTGAACACAGGCCGCCAGGCTTTCAGATGGAGGGGATGTGCCGCAGGATCAAGTGTCAGGGCAACTGGTGGACCCGTATAGCGGCCGAGCAATCCATCAAATACAGTCGGGAACTCGTCACACACATTACTGAAGTTTCCCAACTTTATATTTTGTATGCCGGTGACAGCCAGGCCCAAGGCATCAAACCAGACTAGCCCCAGTAAGCTGGTGAGACGGCCCTTAACCACAACCAGCTCCAAAGGGCCTTCAAATGTTTTGTATTTTGCGTGGAACTGGCCCACCCCTTTAATGGCTACTGGGATCTTTTGGAAGTCCCTTAGCATGAGGCTGCTGTCTTCCAGTAGGGGTCCCCCATTAGGACATAGCATGCATAGGGTCTCCCCTGAGATTATCAAGAGGGAGGACACTGTGTCCAGTTCCATTACGCAAGGGGCGCCCTCTATTAAGACAGTCACTTTAATTTTATTAGTGGACACCCGGGGCAAAAAATGTACCTGGTTGCAATGTGCCAAGGTGCTGTGGAGTTCTGCTGTTTCTTGGTGCATTGTAGCATGGCGCTGGTGTCCCTTGGATCAACAGGCATGGGCGATGTGGACTTGCTTCCCACAGAATCAGCAGATGGCATCTCTGAAATGGCAGGACCTCCATTTGTGCAATTCCCCACAGCTTGTGCAGGCCGTCGGTGTGCTTGGTGAGGTGGTGGACTGGGCCAGGCAAGGGTTGCGATGAGCGGACCGGCGAACCTGTAGTACCTGATCCTCATCCAAGGAGGTCGATGCTGCTACAGGCAAAACCTGGTGTGTCGCAGAGTGTGGCTGGTGGTCCTGATGTGATCTCTCAAATGCTGTGGCGACCTGAAGTGCCTTCTCTAGCTTGAGGTTCACAGTCCCCACGACTTTCCTGTGGAGTTTGGGGTCACTGACTCCCCAGGTGAACTGTGTCAGGATAACATCCTTGACCTCAGGAAACTCACAATCTATGTCCAGTTGGCGTAACTCGGGCATGTAGATGGTCGCCCCTTCTCCGGACTTCTGCATTTGCATCCATAGGTCCATGCGCCTCGCCATTTTGGTGAGTTTTGGTGCAAAGTACTCGTTCAGGACCTTGAGGATGTCCTTGTATGATTTGTCAGCCAGCTTAGCAGGAGCCAGAAGTCTTTTGGCCAGGCAGATGGTGGCCCCTCCACACGTGCTTATGAGTAGGGCCCGTTTCTTACTGGTGTCGGTGATGTCTTGGATGAGTGGGGTCGAAGACTTTGATGTGTCCCAGAGCTGCAGTCATGACTCGTTGTGGTGGGTGGTGATCTGGGGAGCGGGACACGGTGTGGTGCTGTGAAGGAGCGATGTGGGTTGCGTTGTCCTGTAGATCAATGCTGGGTGCCAGGTTGGAGTCGGAGTCAGGCTCAGTCATCGGGATCCCACCTTCGTTGCCAGTGAAAACTACTGAGGTCTGAGACTCAGCATGGTGAAATCAGCTCACGTTTATTAGGTTACATCAGAACGGAAGATAAAATAACCAGTACGAGGCCGACTTATATGTGTGTACACACTCACACCCCTCAATTCCCGTGATAGGTCCTATATACATGGCCCAGGTAACAATAGGTTCCCGTCAGGATTCTGGCGCTCCCATTGGTCCACACTAGGATCCACGGAAAGCTGTAGATCCATTTGACCGCATGGCCAGGTGCACGCAGTCATGGCCATCTTAATACATAACATATACTGATGAAAAATGGAACAAAGCTTGAGTCCAGTGGCACCTTTAAGACCAACAACGTTTTATTCGTGGTATAAACTTTTGTGTGCAAGCACACTTCATCAGATACAATGGAACAAGACCTCCTCAACCATTACTTATAGAGGGTGGGGATTGTTGTCACAAAGGGCTCTAGGGCACATTGAGGAAGTTCTGTTCCACTGTATCTAATGAAGTGAGCTTGCACATGAAAGCTTATACCGTGAATAAAACTTTGTTAGTCTTAAAGGTGCCACTGGACTCAAACTTTGGCCCTTTCTGCCCTCCCATATTTTGCCCCAATTTCTGAGCGCATCCCATTCTTCCATTCTGCATTCCCTCCTGTTTTCACTTCCACTTTGTGTCGGGGCTTTCTCTTGTTTCTGCATTTGTTTTATAGCAATCTGCATTCAGACTGCTTCCAGCATACTGTTGCCCCGCAGCTACCAAAACTCCTTTTGCTGCGATTCTTTGTTCTCATCTGTTTTCAAAGCACTAATCCTTTCTAAAGTAGAATTGTTTCTGCAGGTATTTTAAGTGCTGACCACTGCCCACCCCTGTTTCCACCTTTCTCTCTATAGGTTGACACTTCCTCCCCGTTCTGTTTTCTTTCCCTCCTTCTCTAAAGAAGCCCCTGGTAGTAGCAGAAGCATACTGGCACTGGATTGACAAGCCCCAGAGTAGAATGACAGTCCCAGGGGGTAGCAAATGTTTTCTGGGACTGGAATGACAGCTCCCAGAGTGGAATGACAATCCCTGGGGGTAGCAGATGTGTTCTGGGACTGGAATAACAAGCTGCAGAGTGGAATGACAGCCCCTGGGAGTAGCAGAAGTGTTTTGGAACTGGGGGAAGGAGATGTGTTCTGGGACTGGAATGACAGGACCCAGGATGGAATGACAGCCCCTGGGAACAGAATCTGTGCGCTGGGGCTGGACCTGTCAGTCCAGTCTCAGCACACAGATTCTGTTCCCAGGGGCTGTCATTCCAGTTCCAGAACACTCCTGCTACTCCCAGGTGCTGTCATTCCACCTGGGGGCTGTCATTCCAATCCCAGAAAATATCTACTACCCCAGGGGCTATCATTCCACTTTGGGGGATGTCATTCCAGATAACTTAATGGAAAAATCCATTCTACATTTTCTTTGCAACTCTTCTTGTGCTGTAATTATTTCAATGAAGCCCATGCAAGCCAATGGCATTTCTGGTTTTCATTCTTAGAGAATGGGGGGGGAGGGATGCTCATGGGCTGCCCCAGCCAATGAAGAGCTGAAGAGTTGCCACTGGCCCCCTATTGCCTGCTGTCCACCCTCTCTCTTTGCAGCTGCACAAGTTTGGAAGCTGCTCAGGGCATGCTCCAGGAGGAGGAGAACCTGCCTGCCTTCAGTCTGCCAAGTGCCTAGGTGATCATCCACTGTTTAAAGAGCTGCCGCTCACATTGGCCCTGTCCCCACAGGCTGGTGTCTGCCATCCTCCCCCTCTCTTCACAGCCATGCTGCTTCAGAGGCTGCTTGGGCCGTGCTCCAGGAGAAGAGCCTGTTGCCTGGCCTCAGTCTGCTGCAAATCCGGAGGTGATTGGTCAAGGGGGGAGGGGGAGCTGAGACTCAAGGAGAGGGCCTGTAGAAACCGCTAGAGGGGAGGACCCGTGGCAGCTACGGGCCTCATGACCTATCAATGGCTATCAATTTAAATAATTGGCTGTTTGGAAGCACAGCAACTAGAAAAAGCAAATAGTTTCTTTTCAGGACAGTGTGGTTTAGTGGGACAAGCTGGCTGAGCAGCTATATTCCTGTAGATAGAGCCAGATGGCTGACTGCTTGTGGTTGACAGTGCCCCTTTCTACACCTGTATTTTGCCTCAGTTTCTGAACACATCCTATTCTTCCATTCTGCATTCCCTCCCACTTTCACTTCCAGTTTGTGTCGGGGCTTTTTCTTGTTTCTGCATTTGTTTTACAGGAATCTGCATTCAGACTGCTTCCAGTACACTGTTGCACTGCAGCTACCAAAACTCCTTTTGCTGCAATTCATTGTTTTCATCCGCTTTTGAATCACTAATCCTTTTTAAAGTAGAATTGTTTCTGCGAATATTTAAGTGCTGCCCACTGCCCTCCCCCGTTTCTGCTTCTCTCTCTTTAGGCTGACGCTCCCTTCCTGTTCTGTTTTCTTTCCCTCCTTCTCCAAAGACAAAAGAGGGCATGTCCTCCTGCAGACAAATTTTTAAAAAGCCAGAGAGAGCATAAGAAAGAATCAGTAAATATAAAGGACTAGGGGATGTGTCAGTCTTGCATGTGTGGGCCTGGATTTTCCCCTCCCTTCCCTTTCTTTTTTGCAGAATCACAGAGGGAGGGAATTGGAGAGACAGAATGGGAAAGCAAGAGGAATCATTGCAGCTTTAAAGACAGAATTCTACTCCAGTTCAGTTCAGACAGCCAATTTAAAACCATCAAGTTCTGGGAGAAAATTATGGCACAGAAAGGAGAAAATAAAAATTAACGTATTTTCATAGAAAGGTTGCTGTGTTTTTGTCATTTTTGAATCAAATATGTCGTGGATATGTTTGTGAGATATTAGTAGTAGATTATGATTGGATTTATTGTAATCACAGTAAAATAATGGATATCATATTTTAATTATTGAATACAGTGGGTTGAATACAAAGGCACTGTTCTGCAAGCAGAAGGCATATATGCTTTGACTGGGGGGGCTTTATGTGATTTTGATATGTAACCCCTCCCACAAACACACTGCATTCCACTCTGTTAGTATTCGTGGTTCTCAAGAGTGGCTTCTAAGGTGGCATGGGGGGGGGGGGTTGCAGAAAATTAGTGAGGGGAGATCAGTTCTGCGTTCTTAGGGTCCAGTACACAGTTGGTAAATAAATAATTTGTTCCAGCACTCATTAAAGTCCTTTATTATGCTATACAGCACTACTACTTTTCATAATACACATGAAAAGCAAAACAGCATTAGGCATTAAATTTCTATAATTTACTCTAATTATATGCTAAAAATATACATTACAAAACATAGATATAACAGAGGCAAAAGTCCAGTTTACAAAGTGGCCCAACATGTAGTAGCTTTGAAGATAAAATGGAGGGGAGAATGATGCTATGAGATTGTTTAGAGTCCCCATTTGGAGAGAAAGGTGTGGTATAAGTCTCTAAATATACATAAATGTAGACTGTTCAAGTAGAAGAGCACAGGAATGAATCTCACAATGCTATCCCAAGTATTTGTGGAACATGCTGTACAATACATGGTACATGCCATGGAGGCATGTATTTCTCCATCCATGCATGCCCCACCCATGCAATCCATCTACCTGCCTCCTCCCCTTCGAGGCTGACCAATAGACAGGTAGCAAGGATGGGGCATACTTGATCATGTGGCATGTTCTATGTGTAGGCTACAAGAAATGCCACTTTGTTAAAGCAACATAGCTTGTTGGTATGATAGTAAAAGGAAGAGTCACAGGTATCAAAGTAAATAAGAGGACAGGAGTCTTGGGGAAATTCTCATATTGAAGTCATAGAATCATAGAGTTGGAAGGGACCTCCAGGGTCATCTAGTCCAACCCCCTGCACAATGTAGGAAATTCACAAATACCTCTCCCGCCCACACACACCCAGTGACCCCTGTTCCATGCCCAGAAGATGACAAAAAAGAACCCTCCAGGATCCCTGGCCAAAGTGGCCCGGAGAAAAATTGCTTCCTGACCCCAAAGTGATGATCAGCATTTCCCTGGGCATGTAAGAAAGGGCCACAAGAACTAAGCACTGAGGCAACCCATCCAGCTCTCCCTCTTGTGATCTGCCTAAGTTCACACAAAATCCACAAAAGCTAGCTGATTGCTTCAGTAGAAGCAAAGAGTTAAGGGTGGGTTTTAAATAGAGAAGGCACCTCAGAACATTCTCAATTATATTTTACAGGATTTTAAAATAAGATACACTACTTTTTTCTTCAAGCTTTCAAAATTAAATGGACAGGGAAGAGAGCAAAGTTAAAGGAGATTGTCTTTAACAATTTCTGTCACAGTTTCAGTCTAACACACACATACACACTCACTTTTATCCTGTCTTTCCTCCAAGAAGTTATGGGCAGCCTGCATAGAGTCATAGAGTTGGAAGGGACCTCCAGGGTCATTGTTCAACCATCTCAATTTTATCCCTACAACAAGCCTGTGAGGTAGGTCAGCCTACTGGCATAGACAGCTGCCACTGGCCCACAAAGTTTCTCCTGGGGTCTACCTCCGACTACCCAGACCCAAACTAAACACTGTACGAAAACCAATCACATGACTTGCCCAGCTCCACGGGCCCTCAGGAAGCTGAGGACTTCCTAAATGTTGTCCCCACTAAACACAGAACAGCAAGGATTGAACCCAGGTCTCCCAGACCCTGGAAGATAGTTCTGTCAATGGCTACTCGGATATCAATGGATATTCAGAGAGCTCTTTAAATGGCTGCTTGGATAAGTCTTTCAGTAGGATTGCCAACCTTCAGGTGGTGGCTGTAGATCGCCCGCTATTACAACTGATCTCCAGGCAAAAGAGATCACCTGGAGAAAATGGCTGGTTTGGAAGGGGGACTGTATGGCAGGGGTGTCAAACATAAGGCCCCGGGGCCGGATCTGGCAGGGCTCTTATGCGGCCCGTGAGCAACTGATGCAAGGGAGGGAGTGCTGGGGGGGAGTGGGCAGAGCCACTCCATTATGGCTTTAGCACTGCAGAACAACCTCACCTGCAGCAGTCCAGCATCGTGGGAGCATCTGCCCAGCCTATGTGGGTTTTCCTCTGCATCCCCCTCCCACCCCAGGGGCAGTGAGGAAACACCAACTCGGAGCTTACCAGCTGCTGTCCTTTATACAGTTTCTATCTCCAGTACCTGGCATTATGTTTTATATCACACATGGCCTGGCCCAACAAAGAGACATTTATGTCCGATCCAGCCCTCGTAACAAATGAGTTTGACACCTCTGCTCTATGGCATTATACCCCATTTAAGTCCCTCCCATCTCCAAACCCCTCCCTCCTCAGGCTCCACCCCCAAAATCTCCAGGTATTTCCCAACCCGGAGCTGGCAACCCTATCCTTCAGTGGTAATTGAAATTGGTCTGTCAGCAGCAGGGCTGTTGGTCCCAGGAGGCTCAGGCTTAGATGCAGAGCATGAAGAAATCTTCCAGGTTACTGCTGAAACAGGATGCTGGACTAGGGGTGCATTCATATGGGCAGCTAATCCCGCCATTATGCCGGCTCAAATTTATCCAGATCTTTTAAATTTGTCTTCGCATGATCAGACATCCCCCGTGGGAATCGCCTTACTGCACGCTGCTTCTGCTGTGGATTGTCTAGATGGTGTCCACTGAAGGAGGTGCATGCGGTGGTTTTTTTTTGCACATGTGTATAGGTGTGACTGTGCGTCCTTGTAGATCCGAGGCGCTTGCAGGGATGGACTAAAGGAGTCCCAGCCATCCCCCTTGCCATTGAGATCATGCTCAATGGAGGGACTATTTTGCATTTTAGAAGACTCATCCTCCCTCCAGGTCCCATCCCATTAACCGATAGTCCTTAAATAAACATTAAATTCTTTGTGGTGCTGAATTGGGGTTCCACAGCCTTGTTTTTAAATGCATTTAAGCGCATATTGGGTAGTGATTTTTTAAAGATCGCACCTGCTTGGGGTGGTCTGATGTCAGACCACCCCAACAGGAGGATTGTGCACTGGTGGCACGATCAGACGGATGAAAGTCCACTGTTGTCCCATCGGGCCTGGAAAACTCCAGATTTAAAGTGCTATCTTTTAAGTCCGGTTACGAAGCGTGGCAAAACGGGATGTCTACGGAACAGGGATGTTTCCCAGATGTTTGTGTCTGGTCATACTGCTTAAATCCCCCAGGAAATCGTGCATGTCGCGGATCTAAAGAGCCGTCTGATCGGGACCTAGATGAACCATTATTTGGATCTAACAAGGCCCTTCTTATGCCCTCGCTGTGCCGATAGCCTTCCTTAGGGAGCCTGGAGAAATGATTAGGGAAAACAATCAAGCAAGCAGTATTCTCCCGTTTACATTCCCCAGGGGTGAACTCCTTGATGATACATTTAAACTAAGTCATTAAAGCTTTTGTTCTAAAACTTTTGGCAGGCTGATGAAATATTGAACACAATGAAAGCACTTTCAAACCCTTCCCACAGCTGTTAAAATGTTACATCTGTCTTCACTGTTACATCATAACATCTTTGCATTTTTAAAGCTGTAGATTTTCTTGTATGACCATTATTCAGAGATCTGGAATTTTGTGCTTCAGCAAAGGATATCCATTTGAATATTAGCAGTACATGAATACAGTACATGGATACTGAACAGTACATGAATACTGTTATTATAACTAATAAATTATAACAGTTGTTTTAACTAGTAAACTATAACTAAATTATTATTCTTGGAAATCTATGCATCTGGCTGTTATTCTGCTGTGTAACTGTCTGGTTTAGAGTTCACAGAGAGGAGAGATAGCAGAGAAAGAGTTTATTGTTTGTTGTTGTTCAGTCGCACAGTCGAGTCTGACGGTTCGCAACCCCATGAACCACATCACGCCAGGCCCCCCTGTCTTCCGCCATCCTCCAGAGCCTGCCCAACTTCATGTTCATTGTATCGATGACACTGTCTAACCATCTCATCCTTTGTTGGCCCCTTCTTCTTTTACCTTCAATCTTTCCCAGCAACAGGGTCTTTTCCAGTGAGTGCTCCCTTCTCATTTGGTGGCCAAAGTATTTGGGCTTCAGCTTCCAGGGAACAGTCAGGGTTAAGCTAACAAATATCTAACGTAGAGGTACTCATTCCAAGCAAGGCTGAAACAAGTAGGAATGGCAACCACATGCCCCATTCTCACAGTGCTATGGCTGATGCCACCCTACCCCCATTCCTCTAGAGCAAACCTCTCCTCCGTATTGCAACCCCCCTCGCTTTTTACTTTCTTTCTTTTTTGTATTTATTTGTGTGGGTCTTGCACCTGGAAGACATATTGACCTCTAGTGACTGACCCCTGCTGGGGGCCTGGAGGATATTCAGAGAGGTGGCTGAATAAAGCCTGCACCCCCCATGTACATACGAACATAAAAGGAGCCAATGTCGAATCAGGCCAATGGCCCATCTAGTCCAACACTCTGTCACACAGCGGCCAAAAATACCACGTGCCATCAGTAGGTCCAGCAATGGGGCCAGGACACTAGAAGCCCTCCCACTGCTGCCCCCTCCAGCACCAAGAATAGAGTGCATCACCTGCCCCAGACTGAGAATTCCCATCTATACCTTGTGGTTAATAGCCACTGATGGACTTCTGCTCCATATGTTTATCTAATTCCCTCTTGAAACTGTCCATGCTTGTAGCTGCCACAACCTCCTGTGGCAGTGAATTCCATACATTCCATACATTCCATGTAGTATTCCAAGGAAGTCTCCCATTCAAGTACTAACCACAATCAACCCTGCTTAGTTTCTGAGATCTCATGAGATTGGGCTTGCCTGGGCTATCCAGGTCAGGGAAGCTTTTTACTTTCTTTTTTTCTAGCTGTGCTATAGTGTTGCTGTGTGAATTAGTCAACAAACCAAAAAAAGCCCTTTAAAAGCTGAAAGGGGAGGCAGGTGGCTGCAAAGCACCATTTTGAAGGTGAAGCTTAGTTCCACGCTCTCCTTTGTGGATGCTCCCCATCTACAGCTACCCAAGAGTTTACCCTTTTAATAATAAAATAAAATAAAACATAAGAGCATAAGAGAAGCCAATGCTGGATCAGGCCAATGGCCCATCCAGTCCAACACTCTATCACACAGTGGCCAACAATACCAGATGCCATCAGGAGGTCTACCAATGAGGCCAGGACACCAGAAGCCCCCCCAAGCACCAAGAATACAGAGCATCACTTGCCCCAGACTGAGAGTTCCTATCTATACCTTGTGGCTAATAGCCACTGATGGACCTCTGCTCCATATGTTTATCTATTTCCCTCTTGAAGCTGTCCATGCTTGTAGCCGCCACCACCTCCTGTGGCAGTGAATTCCCTTTTTCTCTTCTTCCCACACACCAGCCAACCCTATATTTATCTGGCCCATTGTCATCAGCTTCCCTTCCTTCCCTCCCCCAGCAGCCTCTGTCTGGGAAAACTATGGCCCATACTTTTCTCATAGATGTGAGGTGCTAGCCACCAGCAGCATGGTGGGACAGACCGCCAATCGTCATTACTTGAGATTCAAAAAACCCTAAAGGCATTTGGAGAAGTGGCAGGATTAAATGTCTACCCAATCTGCATGAGTAGCTCTCTGACAACTCAAATTCAAGCAGAATACTCTTTTCAATGGGCAAAAACACACTTAACATACCTCGGCATAAAACTACCCATGAATTTATCAGATCTTATTAAACTTAACCACATGCAAATTGATAAAGAAGTTCAAGAACTATTGAAAAAATGGAACTCCAAATCTCTATCTTGGCTAGACCACATTTCAACACTCAAATCTTTTATTTTCCCCAAATTTTTATATTGTTTCTGGGCTCTCTTGATTTATGTTGCCAAATCTTTGCTGGGGAAATGGCAAAGCAACATTACCAAGTTTCTATGGCAATATAAAGCGCCATGAATCAAATATGGCACGATACGATGGCCAATGCGTAAAGGAGGCCTGGCAGTTCTGGATCTCGTGCTGTACTATGCTGCAACACACCTGTCTAATCTACTCAGACACAACAACAATAACCTGGACTGGCAGTACATTGAGGAAATGGCGTTAAAATTAACCAGCTTTAAGGAAGTCCTGTGGCAAGACTATCCACACCATTGGTTGAAGACTCTGCAAAACCCATATCTGTTAACGACGCTTATGGTATGGTTTAAATACAAAAGACAATTGACACTACGCAGGTCCAAACTTAGCACATTCACAGGTCAAAAATGGTTCCCTCCCGCTAACAACTCCAACTCGTTTCGAAGTTGGAAGACAGCAGGTGTAACATGGATAATGGACCTATTAATTAACAGCACAATGACACAAAACTTGACCTAGAAAGAAAACTCCAATTTAGTGTAGCTTGGTATGAATACCTCCAACTACAACACCTCCTGGATGACAGCCAGATTAAGCCTAATTTAAAGAAGCCACTTACCTGCTTTGAACAACTGCTATGGAAACAGGAATGTAAGAAAGGCCTGATTTCCAGGATTTACAAAGAGCTACTAGAATTAAATAACACTAAACCACCCAGCTACCTAAACGCATGGCATTGTGACATCCAGCGCACCCCTATGCCAGACCAATGGGAAGAAATATGGAAAGCACATGCCCAAAATCTCAAACTCACAACCCATCCAGGAGGCAACGCTCAAGGTATTACACAGTTGGTACCTCACACCGTTAAAACTTGAAAAAATGAATATAGACAAATCTGAATGGGAAAACATAAATGATCTCAAATATAGGTTTCTAGCCTGTGGCTAAACTCAGCAATCTCTACAAAATTATCTATTTTCTTCTTTGACTACGGCTGTGGTATTTTGTACTGTAATGGTTTTCCAATTAAATATTAATTTTTTTAAAAAATCTTTTTTTCCAATGAGGACCCAAAACAGTTTACATTTTTTCCTCTTCCCCGTTTTATGCACACAACAACCCTGAGAGATAAATTAGGCCTAGAATATGTAAATGGCCAAGGTTGCCCAGTGAGCTTCCGTGGCAGAGTGGGATTGGAACCTGGGTCTCCGAGACCCTAGTCTGAAACGCTAACCACTACACCACAGTGGCTTTTGTGAGGAGTCCTGTTTAACAGTAACAAGTAGCCAGTCCTGGGTGAGTCATGTAAGTTGGGTGGTAGCAAGTTGCCTGTCCTGACTGCTGCTTGATTGCTGCCTTACAGTTGCCAGGCACAACTGTCATGCTGGCAAGGGGATTAGGGGGGTGGTCTGGGATTGGGCAGTGATGTCCCCAACGTGATGATGTCACGCAGAAGTGATGTCATCGTGTTGGTGACATTGAGTGCAACGCTCTGCCTTGTGGGAAAACTCTGTGGTTAAAATTGGGCTCAAACTATAGAGTTTTGCCCAAAAAGCAGAGTGTTGCCACACGACATTGCTGACAGGATGACGTCACTTCCACAGGAAGTCATCACATTGGGGATGTCATATTGGGGATGTCACTTTTCGGGGAGGGCTTCCCCCACTGGCCAACTGACTGGCAGCAGGCAGAAGCTCCCAAAATTGGGGGATCCCCATCCAGACCGTGGGGTCTAGGAGTCCTACCTGACCTGGCCCTATTAGTGCTCCTTCAAAGGCCAAAACAGCCCTGGAAAGGGCCCTACTCCTTCCCACTAACTTTTACTAATAAAAACCAATGCCTGAAGGCAGGCAATACTATTCTGTTCAATAGCAACGGCCACTGAGGGTGTTTATTTCTTAAAGCTAAAGGCACCATTTCTACTGTTTGGGGGAGTTTTAACCCCCCCATTTTAAAAAAAGATTTCTTTTTTTTTTCAAATATGAGGTGTTTTTCAGATTTGTAGAATGATCTGTCTTGTTTGTTGATGGCTCCAGTCTCTGGACTGAAGTAGCCACAGCTCTGGCCATGTTGAGAATTAGATATCTTAATGATGACAGTGGTATTGGCTTTGGGAGAGAGGCCTTTCAAAGTGAACAGACCATCTTTATGTAGAAACACATGATCCTCAGCCTTTGCTAGCCTAGCAATCTTCTCCTTGGACCCAAGGAAGCACAAGTTATACCACCTTTCTCTGCAATATGCAAATTCAAAGTGGTTTACAGATATATAACATGACATCACAACAGCAACAGCAACACAAATTATAAAGAAAATCTATCTGGAAATGAGTGGTATGGGATGAATCCAGCTGCTTCTAGCTATTCTCTTTCCAGGCAGGAGATGACCATTCGAATAGTTTTGTTAGAAATGATGAATTTCGTATAAACATCTGTGATCTACCTCCTTTGCCAGTTGCCTCAGGGGAAGTCCAGATGGCTCTAAAGAAAGATGATTACCTATTTGTCTTTAGCCAAGATATTGTGATCTTTGGCGTTGTGGAAACTAAAAGTCTTATCCCAGAGAAAAGAAATTGTTTTTCAAATTTCTCTCAATGTTGGGTTTGTCCTTCAGCCAGATGTGCTTCTAGTGAAATCCCCATAAAGCTAAGTAATTCTTCTCTTAAGCATTGTGGTTTTTGGGTTCCTTTATATGCAAAGAAGTTGTAGTGGACAATAGCCAAGCATGAAGAAAAATCCTTGAGAAGTATTGGCTTGAAGGCTGTAACAGCTGTGTCCTCATTGCAAGGAATGGAATAAAACTATGCAATGTTCCTTTCTAACTTTCACATCACAAAATCCTCCCCTCTTGCTTCAAGTAATATTCTCCAAATGCCTCTAGTTTTATCCCAAACTACAAACCATTGATTTATGCTCTCCTTTAACAGTCATTTATTTAAAACATGGTGATCCACTTTGACATGAAACTCTTAACCTCTGTGTGCCAAGCAGAATTACAAACACCCATGGATAAATGAAAAGTATACATATGTAAAGGAGAGCTAGACTGAACACATATTTAATGATTTATTCAATAAAATGCATCCGCAAAAGCCGCAAAGTAAAACATAAAAACATTAGGGCGACAGGAGGGAAAGGGTTCTTAACCTTTCTTATGGTGCCATGTATCTGTCCAAAACCACCGCCCCTCAAACTGCTTTATGTTCAATAAAGTTATGCTCAACAAGCATGGGGTAGAGAGAGCTGACAAAGATAATTTTTTCTTCCTCACTCAAAATACTACAGGACAGACAAAAGGAAATACTTCTTTACACAGAGAGTGACTAAAATGTGGGATTCACTGCCAGAGGATGTAGTGATGGCTGCAGCAATAAACAGACTAGATAGATCCATGGAGGATGTCAATCAGTCATGGTGACTGAGGGGAATGTTGCCCTGCAAGCATCTTATAAAGTATGGACATTAAATATGACTGTAAGCTGGGCTGTACAATGAGTGTTCCAGGGAAAATGGACTGAATGGTGACCATGAGACAGTGCCAACCTACTGGACAGAAGACATGTGCTCAGCCAAGGGAAGCCTTGTACTGAAGCAGCATGTTAGACCAGACATGGACCCATGGAACACCCGATGCCACCCATCCCTGCAACTCCAAGGACACTGCAGATCCAGGTAGACAGCAAGCCAACCTCCCTGATATCGCAGCCATATGGAACCAGGAGCCAGACTTCCAGAGAAGCCATGCTTTGCAGAGGCAGCCAGGACATTCCTGTACAAACGCCATGGACAAGCCTCTTTTCCATCACACAGGCACCTTCCCCCCACCCCACCTTCTCCTAGCAGCATCACCAGATGCTGCACGTACTCCTCATCAAGTTGAACAATAGAACCTGACCATGATGGGATTAGCAGAGTGGCCAAGTACACCCAACGCCCATCAAGATAATGCAGCTGCAGATCATCGGATTGTTGACTCTAACAACTGGCCAAGCACCTGGAATGACTGTATTTTCCTTTCTTTTGTCTTCCGCCCTTCACTCTAAGAGGTGTCACCATTAGTAAACACTATGTCAATTGCCCAACAATTAAGCCGTTTCTCTTGACCCATTAAGCAACTAGAACTTTCTAGCACCTTCCTGGGGACCACGTGACTTGCTAGCAGACACCCCAAGCCACTTCTAGGGTATATAAGAAGAGCATTTGCCCATTGTTCTATCTCTTACTTCCTACCTACCTGACCCCACCCTACCTTGCTGGCTCCATTCCTAGAGCTGTTTGGAGTCTCCCACGTGTGTGGCTAGCCAATACACAACCCCTTCCCTAGTATTTTCCCTATTTTTGCTGCAGGATCACCTTGTCACCTCTGACAGGTAAAGTATCATCCCCATCAATGATATCTTCCTGCTAATGCAACTGTTGCTGTACCTTTCTATATAGCTTCTTAGTTCTGTATCACTTGAGTGTGTGCGATTGTTTTATTTTATATTGTATGTGTGTGAATTATTTAGTAAAAGAAATCCCTTTTAAGATCTAGGCTCCTTGTCTATTTCTGGGGATCTGGTTAATTGGACTCCAGTATATATAGGTTATTGGTCCCATTATTAAAGCCATTGCCTTTTAATACTCATAATTCCCCACATTTATTAATAAATTAAGGCAATTTGGCTAAAAGGAACATCCACATTCAGAAGCACTCGAATCCCAGAACCAGGAGGCAACATCAGAGGAAGGTCTCAGACTCTATGCCCTGTTGTTGGCCTTCCAGAGGAATTGGTTGGCCCCTGTGTGAGACAGGATGCTAGACTAGGTGGGCCATTGGTCTGTTCTAACAGGGCTCTTCTCAAGGTTGTTATTTTAATAATAATAATAATAATAATAATAATAATAATAATAATAATAATAATAATAATAATAATAATAATAATAATAATATTTATCAGTTCCTTTGCAGTGCAAAGGGAGCTGCGGTGGCTCAAGTGGTTAAGACGCTGAACTGCAGGCTGTGGAAGGTCAGTAGTTCAGCAGTTCGAGACCCGGGTGCCGCATGACAGGGTGAGCTCCTGTCTCTAGTTCCAGCTCCTGCCAACCTAGCAGTTCGAAAGCAAGAAATTGCAAGTAGATAAATAGGTACCACTTTGGTGGGAAGGTAACAGCGTTCCGTGCACCTTGGTGTTTAGTCATGCCGGCCACATGATCACGGAAACGTCTTTGGACAGCGCTGGCTCTTCGGCTTTGAAACGGAGATGAGCACCGCAACCCTAGAGTCGGATTCGACTGGCTTTCGAGCAAGGGAACCTTTACCTTTACCTTGCAGTGCAAAATGTAGTTTGGGTGAGTGGCAGTGATTTTTTTTAGCAGAAAAAAAAAGATAGGGCTGAAAAGCCCTTCAGCTGTCTATACACCAGTTCATTCATTCATTTAATTCATTTGTATCCCACGTCTCTCCCCAATGGGGGCCCAAAGCAGCTTACATTGTTCTCTTCTCCTCTATTTTATCCTCACAGCAACCCTGTGAGGTCGGTGAGGCTGAGACTGTGTGTCTGGTCCAAATACCCAGATTACAACCAGTATTGAGTTATTCACACCAGATCAGAGAAAGATCAATGGAAAAGCTGAGGCAGGCTCAGGGCAGCTTACAATATAGTGGACAGAGTGCCAGATTGAGATCTGAGAGACACACAGTCTGTCCTGGAAGTTCACTGGACCATCCTCTCTCTCTCTCTCTCTCTGCCTAAACTATCTCACGTGATTGTTGTTTTAAGTATAAAATGGAGGAGCAGAGAACAGTGTTATATGCCAGTTTGGGCCCCCATTAGGGAGGATGTCAAAGAATAAATACTTCAATAAAAACTGTTTTTCAGATCCTCCAAAACAGGAGCAATGAAGATGCCTTCCTGACTTCTAGCAACACATTCCATAGAATTAGAACTGCCAATGAAAAAGTGCAAGTTCTTGCATTGGAGGGGACAGCCGGCAGAGAAACAGTGGAACCTGTCAGCTTTAGCAGAAATGTTAGCAGTCCTTTCAGATTAAGAATGCAGCTTTTCTGGAATACATTTATATGAATGACCGATTCCGGTCAATCTCTTCTGGGCTAATCAAACAAAACATTCCCAAACAAAAGAGAAAACGCAATTAGAGATTGGGCCTGCAGCTAATCCACATAATGATGGAAAATGTGGCCAGGGATAAATGCCAAGCTGCCTGAGAGAAAGAGTCAGAAAACAGCCTTGTGTAGAAACAATTTCAACACTACCATGGTCCCATTAACAAGAACTTCGAAGTCAATAAAGTGTCAAATACTTGACTGTATAACACCATGGTAGGTGGGGTACGTGCTGGTGCCAGAAGCAAGTGAGCACGCAATACCTGGAGGAAATTACTACAAAGGACTTACTAAACTCTTCAGGGAGGTCTGCTTCACAGTTTGTGAAATGTTGTTCCTGTTTCTCCCTTTTCTGTTTTGGCTGATATAGAAAACATATTCCAGTGGGGTAGCCATGATAGGCTCTGACCAATTTATTGTAGCATAAGCTTTTGGGGTTTGAGCATGTTTTGCCAGACATAGTGAAATGACTAGAAAACACATGTCTAGTCCTTGCCGATGATGATGATGATGAAGATTTTATGCCACCTTTCTGACCTTACAAAAGCCACCAAGGTGGCTAACAATTTAAAGCATACATAATAAAACCACATTATAAAACCAATAAAATTAACACCCCCCCAAAACACATTAAAAATTAAAAATCATCAAAACAGTAATTAAAACACTGATTAGGAAACGGATCACTGAGGGAATGTCAAGTGAAACAAAAAAGTCTTCACCTGTTGGTGGAAGATGGCAACAGAAGGAGTCAGATGAATTGCCACAGTGTTAGCCGGACTGCTTATCTACGCAGTGGCTGACTAACTTATTGAGGTCTTTTTGCCAATGTATACAGAGAAAGCAAGTTTCATGCCAGAGAAGCCTATTTCTTCAAAAGAATGATGCTTGACAAAGGTTTCTTAATTTGAATCAAGATTCTCTTTACTGAATGTTCTTATCATTTACAGTCATACAAAACAGGTTCACACACACATACATTCAAGTTCCTTTTAGTTACAGTAGAAATGGAAAACAATATTGGGATTTAAGCTAAAGGTATGTCTTTAGGAGGGGGAAAGCATATACTTATCTGCTCCAGTAGATCCGGTCTTCCAGTGTTCAGGAACAATGATTATTTCTAACTAAGGATTTCTTACTTTTGCTACACACAGTTAGAACCAGCTAACCTGTGTGAGGGTTACTTGGTCGCGACTCCAAGTTAACACAATAAGTTACCTTAGCTATCTTGTTGGTATGATGAAGAAGGAGCAGTGGCTGCAGAAGCAAGCAACAACAAAAGGTTGCACCCCGTTTTATCAGCTAGTCTGGGGGCTGGCTTGGGGTGTTTCTAGGTCCATCCCATCCCTATATCATTGGCTAAAGGATGTGGGGGTTCCCTCCTACTAAGGTGGGGCAATGCTGAAAATCTACACCTTACTACAAGGGAGGTTTGGTCGAAGTGTCAAGATGGGTTGGCATGGAAACCTTTAAGTATGCAGATGGACCTGGCCATGCACAAGTGACGGACTTCACACCTGTGGCGTTAAACATCCTGTGGGTTACGTGGAGGTAGAGAGTCTCTCAATGGTGGAAAGCTGTTGTTTTTACATTCTGTTGAAGGGGCCATAATGGAGATGCTAATATGGAGCCTTCTTGTTCCCAAGGGCTCCTGGGTAAGTGTGCAAGATGTATCTGTGACCTCATTTGCATGGAAATACAGGCTGTGTGGTACCTCCTCTTACACAGAGAGTCACATTAACTCAAGCATACATTTTCCCAAAGCAAAGACACTTGCTGTCACCATTCCTGGTGTGCATGCAGGTCAGAAAATAACAAATAAAAGCATTTTCAAAGTTCACCTCCTAACAACAGGGAGAGCGTTCCAGAGCTCTGGTGCCATGACAGAGAAGACCCTCACCCGAGTTGCCTCCCACCTAATGTCAGAAGGTGGAGGCACCTGAAGGAAAGCCTCTGAGCTTACCATAGCGGTCAGGCAGGTTCAAAAGCAATTAGGTGGTCCTTCAGGTATGGTGTTCCCAAACCATATAGGGCTTTGTCAATCAAGACCAGCACCTTGAATTGTGCCCAGAATCAAATGGAGAGCCCATGTAGGTGGGCCAAGACTTGAGTGATATAGTCCCTATGACCCATTCCAGTCAAAATCCTGACTGCAGCGTTCTGCACCAATTGGAGTTTTCAAACACTTCTCAAGGGCAGCCCCACATAGAGCACACTGCAGTAATCTAATCTAGATGTAACCAGGGCATACACCACAGTGGCCGGATCTTTTCTGCCCAAGAGAGGCTGCAACTGGCTAACCAGTCTAAGCAGGTAAAAGGCACTTGTGGCCATCCAGCAGTAGGCCTCAGTCCAAGAGCACCCCCCAGACTACAGATGTGTTCATTCAAGGGGAGTACAATCCCATCCAGAACAGTGATACCTTAAATCCTGGGTCAGACTTCTGCCTACCATTAGTGTTTCTGCCTTGTCGGGACTAAGCATCAGTTTATTAGCCCGCTGCTGCTCCAAAACTGCCTCCAGGCATTGGTTCAGGGTTTCTACAGCCCCCCGGGATCAGCTGAAGGTGCAAGACGGGTTCAGGAGAATCAAACCTTTTCCACACCTCAGTGTTGCCACTGTTTCCCTAAGAACTGAATCCCCAGCTGATGCTCTGACTTTGCGGCATCCCTTCTGCAAAAGGGCACCTATTTGGGGTTTTTTTTTTTCTTGAATTCAGCTCCAACCCTCTCCATGTGTTCCACACATCCTTTGAAAAGGGGTTGCGCAGCCCTGTTGCCTTGTACTTCATCAGTGATGATGTCATGGCTCAGGTGGGGTGTCATCTGGTGCTGCCACTACTCTGGTTTTGGGATCCCTTGAAAAGGCCCAGAGAACCCTCCCAAGACCTTCAGACCTCCCTTACTTGGCCAAATAATATGCGTGAGGACCAGGCAGAGTAAAAAACAAATAAAAGGTTTATTTCTACAGGAGGTCAGCCCAATATGAGAAACAAACAAGGTGCAAGAACAATAATGATCAGTAAGTGACAAGAAAAGAAACCAAATGCCCTAAAGCAACTAGACTCACAGTCCCTAGTTCACTGTCTCAGTTGGGCCTGAGTCTACTCACCCTTCCTCTCAGGGTGAGGGTCTCTCCCAGCAGCAGCCTTCCCTCTGGCCCTGCTCTCTTAGAAGAAAGAACAGCTCTTCTTCTGTACCAGCTCTTTTGTTATAAGTCTCCTTTCTCAGTGATTGGCTAAAAATGGTGCCAAAACCTCTCAGGGACTTCTGGGAGTTGTAGGCCTGGCCTTCTCCCACGGGTACTCAGGTTCCCTGGGCCTGCTAGGCCTTTACTTGCACAGCCCAGATCATGACAGATGGAACCTCCTTTTTTCTGCATGTGCAGTAATATTATAACATCATAAACATTGTAAAAAAAGACTAGGTGTATCATGGGGAACAGCATGGTTGCCACTGTTTCAAAGGCCACCCCCCTCCTACTTAGTCACCAACTAAGAAAATGGCTGGTGAAGATTCCCACAAAAACCTAATGAAAATAGTATTCTGTTTGTGATCGTTGAACTGTATACACCAATCCATAACAGTTATTTAATCATTATGAAATATGCTAAATGGAAACACTGCATATATTTGGTATGATTACCAAATCAATTATATAATTCCAGGGCTATTTTGGGCAGGAATGCACAGGAACGGAGTTCCGGCTGGCTCCCAAGTTGGCCATGCCCAGCAGGAACTCATTAGCATAATAGGCCACACCCAACAGCAGAAACTCATTAGGACTGGCTACCTTAGGGGTGTGTGGCCTAACATGCAAAGGAGTTCCTGCTACAAAAAAAGCCCTGGGTTTTGACAGCAAAGAAGGTAAACAGAATAAGAAGCAAAAGGTGGGTGTGGCTGGATGACCACACTTCTAGTAACATGGGGGTGTGGTCTAATATGCTAATGAGCTGTGCCAGCAGGGGTGTGGCCTAATATGCTAATAGGTTCCTGCTGTTGGGTGTGGCAATGAGTTCCTGCTGGTCTTTTTCTACAAAAAAAGCCCTGCATAATTCCATTATTTTTAGATATTTAAAAGACTAAATTGTCATTGAAAACATACCAGGAGCTATAAGGGAAGAGAAGGGGGAGAATGAAGAAACAATATGTTATGTATCAGGTTATCTGTTGTAGCTTTGTAAGCATGAGCTTCAGTCACAAACCCCATAGACAGTCAGCATCCTGAACTAAGCAACCGGATTGGTCATTGTTGCAAACAGACCAATCCGGAATGACTCTGACATTCGGCAGGAACAGTTCTCATTGGGCCCAAGCACTAATCATTGATTGGATGTTATTCTTCCAGGAGGTGTGGTTTTCCTGGTTCAAACCGTATATTGTTGGGATTGTTCTGTGTGTGTTGTTGTGTTCTGAGCTGAATAAAGAAATCACTTGTTTGAAACGCTGCCTTGATCACAGTACATAATACAACACAAGTGCAAGGTGACAAAACCTACTCGCCACCACCACCAAAGAAAAGGAAAGGAAAGGAACTTCATGTCGGAGGTTTTGCATTATGTCCCAGTATACTGTCCCAGTGCTAATGAGTAACGGATGGTGGAAGTGGGAGGGTGGGCATCCCGGAGACACAAGAGGGGAACACTGTGTTAATTTTCAAGCATGTTTGTGTATTGAGTAAAAAATAATATCATTAACTGGGTTTGCCTGTGTCCTTTATAAAGGTTATATCTCCGGTATCTGGCATCACATTTTATGGCACACATGGCCTGGCCCAACAAATCGACATTTATGCCAGATCCTGCCATAGTAACAAATTAGTTTGACACCTCTGAACTACGGTCTTAACAGGCTGTCCCTTCTCCAGCAACCAGATCTAGAAAAACAAATAGAGCTGCTGTAATCAGCTGATCCCAGGAAACTGAAGAAAAACTTTATCACAAACCCTGAACTTAACTGGGCTCTTGTATGGTTTCTATTTGGGATTTTTTTTTTTAAGTTGGAGGATTTGAGCATGGATCTTCCAGCATCTCAGCTGTTTTGCCTCTGAGAACACTAGACAGCCAATGCTTGTCAAAGCAGGCAATACTAGACTGGATGGCCTGACTCACTGTAAGGCAGATTCATATGCTCCAAAGCATCATTGTCTGCCTGGCAACTAGTAAACAGAGGAAATCGAGTGCTCAGTAGATCACACACTGCCAACCAATCCACTGGTATGTCTACAAATGCTTTCTGGCTCTTTCTTGGTGAGTGGGGAGCAGGACAGATGAAACCTGACAAATTGGTCTTTTTAAGCCAGCTTGAAGAGCAGTCTGGCCCAAACTGAGTTACCACGTACATGGAAAAAACCCTAGATCCATACACACAAGTAAACTTGGAAAAATTATTAAAGCTGGAGTGAAGCACAAAATGTAAAATCCATCTTCTGGCTTAGCCAAGCCACCAAAAGTCAGCTTCCATGAAAACAACTTATATTCCATCAACAAAATATCAGGCTGTGAGGAATCGTCACCAGAAAGCTCTAAATTGCCATACGGATTTTGACCCATACATAGAACACTGATACACCTTTAATGAAGCATCATACTATCACCAATTTGTCTATTATCCATAAAACACACAATAAAAGGGCATTTCACATATTACAAAGCAATAACCTGGGTTTGCCATCAGTTCAACAGGGAGCCACAGCCGCTCCTGATTCTTTGATAAATATGTTTTTCTTTCCAAATGTCAGGTTGGATTCCACAGACCCATTATACCAACAGTGGCATTTGAAAGCCAGAAACAGTCAGAAAAAGCACTGCCATCAGCAGTACAGATATACAGGATTCAACCCACTAGCATGTTGTGTTCACGCTTTACGTTTTAGGATCACATAAAAATATTGTTGCTGTACAAGCAGACACGGGATGTGTCAAGAGGCCCTAAGCAGGACACAGTTGATTGTCAGAGGAGAAAGATCAGGGGCAGGTCAGATTATTAAAACGTCATACAACATAACACAGCATTTAGGCAGTGACTGGCAGAAAGACTTACTAGTGCGTGTCTGCTAGGGACCAAAGACTAAGAACAACACCAGAACCAAATGTCTCTGCCTATAGGGTTTGGCAACCCACCCAGATTATTTGGCCAATTTGTAAATGCTGAAGTGCCAATTCATATTTGCTATATATTTTGGCCCAGCATCTTGATTATGGCATAGAACTGTTGCCACCTTCAAAGCTGGAACCAAACCAAAGAGAAACAAGCAAAAGTGAACCAAGAAACATAAGATGGGAGCCAAGAACAGCAATCACTTCAGACTGTCAGTGTGAATGCTGGCATCTCTAGATGCTACGTACAGCCTATGGGCCATGTCATTTATTTCCCAATGATCCGAGGGCTGGGGGACCAGCAGAAATAACTTCCATGTAGGATTCTGTGTAGGGTCTGTCACGACTCTCCATGAAAAGATAAATAATGTAAATAAATAAATAAGATTGTGAGGTCTCAGGCTTTGGCTGCAGCACAGGTTTGGAGGTTTATTCTCAGTGCTGTCAGCTAGCCCCCCCCATAATGGTTTCTTTTAAGCTCTCTGTGCACACATCCACATTACTGCACATGTAAAGTGGATTTGGGAGACAAGAATGTGGCACAAACAGCTCAATTTGGTTTTATGTTTAGCACACAGTTATTTACTGTGGTATTTTTGTACCCCCCCGCCACGGTGAATAGTCCTTAAAACCACATTGTTACATACACACAGTCATAGATACCTTCAGAACAGTTCCTAGTGGTGCACTGACGTACTACTAACGTTGGGATTTGTTGTTCAGTCGCACAGTCAAGTCCAACTCTTTGCGACTCCATGGATCACATCACACCAGGCCCTCCTGTTTTCCGCTGTCCTCCAGAGTTTGCTTAATTTCATGTTTGTTGCATCGATAACACTGTCCAACCATCTCATCCTTTGCCGTCCCCTTCTTCTTTGACCTTCAACCTTTCCCAGCATCAGGGTCTTCTCCCGTGAGGGCTCTCTTCTCATTTGGTGGCCAAAGTATTTGAGCTTCAGCTTCAGGATCTGGCCTTCCAGGGAACAGTCAGGATTGATTTATTTTAGGATTGACTGATTTGATCTCCTTGCAGTCCAAGGGACTCTCAAGAGTCTTCTCCAGCACCATAATTCAAAAGCATCTATTCTTCGGCACTCAGCCTTCCTTATAGTCCAACTCTCACAGCCATACATTACTACTGGGAATATCATTGTTTTGACCATCAGAATTTTGTTGGCAGGGTGATGTCTCTACTTTTTATTATGCTGTCTAGGTTTGCCATTGCTTTCCTCAGAAGGAGCAGGAGTCTTTTAATTTCACTGGAGAAGGAAATGGCAACCCACTCCAGTATCTTTGCCAAGAAAACCCCATGGACAGTGACAAAAGGCTAAACTTTGGGATTAGGGTGGTGTAAATGTAGGCCTCTGATACTCACAAGGGAGATTCTCTCATTCCCCGCCCCCCACTTCTTGCTGGATCTGCACCCAGAGCGATTCCCAGGCCTGTGTTTCCACTGCCTGCAGGTTCAGCACAACTCCTGAGCTGCTCTGGCAGAGGCAGCAGGCTCAGTGCAGCTCCTGGGCTGTAAATGGTAGCGGCATGCCCAGAGTGTCTCTCAGGTTGCACTGATGGCATGTCTGGTACATCTCCTGAGCTGTGGTGGTAGCATGCCTAGCGCAGCTTTCAGGCTGCACAGCCGCCACTGGGCCCAGCATGGAACTCCAGGCTGTGTAGTCACTGCCACCGGTGGATCTAGTATAGAGTCCTGGGCTGTGCAGCTGCCACTGCCTCTGGGACCAGCTCAGAGCCCTAGGCTGTGTAGCCATCTCTGCCACTGGACCCAGTGCAGAGCTCTTCAGTGCACATCCACCACCACCAGTGGACCCACTGTGGCTCCCTGGCACCACTGCATCCACCACTTCAGCAGAGAACTCCACTTTACATTTGGGGGATTTTAATCCCCCCCCATGTCTTTAAAAAAAAAAATCAGATTTTTCTGCAAACCTGAGGAGTGCTCCAAGTTTGCTGAAAAAATTGTTTAGCCTCTGTGTGGCCCCGATCCACAGATTTATCTATCCACAGACGGGGGCAGCATGTGGCTAATAGCATACAGATTCCACATGAAAGAAAAAGTCCATATTCTTATCCCTTTATTGTTGACAACCTTATCTGTAGGTTGGTTCCAACTTATTGCAGTCATGCAGTTCCAAATTCCAGCACTGATAATAGTGAACATGATTCTCAGCCAGAGTTGCCAGGTATCCCACCAAATGCCTCAGATCCTGTCACCTCACATCCTGAGTTGGTCCATCTTCCTTTCGGCCTATCAATACACCCTGCATTACTGGACGGGCAAGGCGATGAGCCATGCTGACACACTCAGCCATCTTCCACTTCCCATTTCTGACACAGACCCAGCTCCTGAGCATTGCATCATGCTCCTGGAATTCCTTCCAGAACCTCCACTACACGCTTTGGACATCGCCGTGCATTTGGCTAAAGACTGCATCATCTCCCGGGTCCTCGACTGGGTATGGAGGGGGTGGTCGACCAGCCGCAAGGACACAGAATTCACGGCGTACACCTCCCACCAGCAGGAGCTCTTGGCTCACAGGGGCTGCCTCCTCTGGAGAAGTCGAGTAGTGGTCCCCACAATGCTCGAAAGCAAGTCCTGGAGGCCCTCCATGAAGCCCACCCCAGCATCATGAAAATGAAGGCTCCGCAAGGAGCTATGTCTGCTGGCCAGGCATCAACTCAGCCATTGAGGAATGAGTCCACTGATGCCACACCTGCCAAGAGTCCTGGCCCGAAGCCCCCAGAGCGCCAGTTCAGCAGTGGGAGTCCACCCGCACACCCTGGTCCCAGCTTCATGTCAACTTCACAGGACCCTTCCAGGGCCAGATCTTCTTCATCCTGATAAATTCATACACAAAATGGTTGGAAGTTGTTCCAGTCACCGCTATGACAGCCCAAACGGTTGTCAGGGCTCTACAGAAGATCTTTGCCACCCACAGCCTGCCTGACACAATTGTGTCTGATGACAGGGCACAATTCACTTCAGCGGAATTCAAGGAGTTCATCAACAGATACCTGATCTACCACATCACGTCAGCACCCTTCCACCCTGCCACCAATGGCAAGGCTGAGCAAATGGTGAGAACCACCAAAGAAGCCCTCACCCAACTCATCTACAGAGATCAGGATCACCGATTGGCAGCATTCTTCTTCAGCTAGAGAGTCACCCCTTGCACCATCACCGGCCACAGCCCTGCGGAACTTCTCATGGGCTGGCACCTGACAACCTGTCTCAACCAGCTGCACCCAGACAGGACCTCTGACTAGCCACCAGCCCCAGAGACACAAGGCACAGCCTGTAGATTCAGCCTTGATGATCCCATCTAAATCAGGAATGATGCAGATGGCCCCACATGGATCCCCGCGACTATTGCTCTAGTCACTGGCCCCATCTCCTATGAGGTAACCACCCTAGACGGCCAGACCCTCTGCCACCATGTGGACCAGATGCGCCACTGCCTCACAGACTCAACAACAGCTGCACCACTCCCAACCTTGGGTGATCACCGCCCGAATCAGCCTCCCCCTGGAGCAGCGGTCTTCCCAGACCTGTCACAGCCTGGACCGTCGCAGGAACCTCCTGGAACCTCCTGAGCCACCCAGCATCAGCACACCAGCTGTCATACAACCTGCACTGCCTGCAACCAGTGTTCCCTCTAAGCTGAGCTAGTGTGAGCTAGCTCACAGCTTTTTAGTCTCTGGCTCACACATCTTTGTCTTAGCTCAGATAGGATGGCTAATTTATGCAGTAGCCAAATCGCTCACTTACAACCTTAATGCCACTGGCTCACAAAGTAGAATTTTTGCTCACAAGACTCCACAACTTAGAGGGAACATTGCCTGTGACTACCCCGGCACCAGAGCCATGCTGTTCCCAGCGAGAACGTGTGAGGCCTTGCTACCTAGAGGACTATGTTTGCTAACCAAGGACCAGACTTAGGGGGGAAGCGTGTTATGTCTGGACATGTGCAATCTTCCACTCAGGCTTCTGCTGCTGATGCAGTAGCCAGCATAAGGAGGCATGCCTGGACTTGTCTGGCAGGCCACGTAGTTAGAGCTTGAAGCCCAGAACAAAGGCAGGCAGGATCCTGGAGCCTGCTTGCAGATTGGCCCCTGGAGGCAGCCAGCCAATTTGCAGCCTGGAGGCCATTTGAACTCACCAATCGCATGGGGGCTGGGAGTGGTTTAGGTATATATTTAGAGCAGTTGCCCCATGTAAAGCATTCCTGCAATAAACTGCTGCTTGCTGAACTCACTCTGCCTTTGTCTCTGCTGTGTTAAACCCACTATTAATCCAACACTAGAATGCTGTTTTACCTTCATTCCCTGACTGCACGCTTTCAGAAACAACTAGGAGGCCATTGTAGAAAGCAACATATTAGACCAGACAGGCCTTTGATTTGAAGCAAAGTGCTGAGCTCTTCTTATATTTGGGGAACAAGAAATTGCATCCCATGATGTCTTCAATATTATTAATTATTCTCTTAAATATAGCCCAGGCATGCCCAATCTTGTCAGATGTTGGAAGCTAAGCAGGGTAGGCCCTGGGAGCCTGCCAAGGAAGTCCAAGGTTGCTATGCAGAAGCAGGCAATGGCAAACCACTTCTGTTTGTCTCCTGCCTTGTAACCCTACGGGGCTGCCATAAATTGGCTGTGACTTGACGGCACTTTCCACCACCATGCAATGAAGTAGAGGAGCATCACAGAAAAGGAGCCCTGTAATTTTTAGTGGAAGAATGACATGTTGTTTTTAGCATCAGAAAGGGCTTTTAGCACTGAAAAGCACTATAAAAGTGATCAAAATAAGTACAGATGCCATTTCTCTTTCCTTGCCTTCCCTGTTATTATTTGCTGACCATATTCCCAGATGGACGATTCGAAAAGAAGAACAAATGAACAAACACATTAGAGCCAGTGTGGTCCAGAATGTTACACTTGGAACTTGCATTCCTAATTCAAATTCCAGCCCTTTGTGGACTTGTTGGGTGGCCCTGGGAAAAGCCACTATGCCTCAGCTTCAGTTCCCCATCTGTAAAAATAGGAAATCAGAATGGCCTTCTTCAAAGGCTTATGAAAAAGGAAGAATCGGGCGGGGGGAGCGGGGGGATGTGAAGTACTATGTAGTCTGAACAAAGTTGTATAAGATGTGCAAAGTTTCCCCCCCTCCCAAAGTTCAAATTAGACCTTTGGATCACTAACTTACTGGAATGTTTCCAATACCAAAACCCCTGGAATTCAAAAGATAAGGGTTTTTTTGCTTTGTAGTGAGAAGTGTGCCCTGACCTGGATGACCCAGGCTATCCCAGACTTGTCAGATTTTGGCTGCTCAGCAGGGTCAACCCTGGTTAGTACTTGGATGATAAAACCACCAAGGAAGTCCACGCTAATGCACACTGGAGCCAAAAATCCTAACTATAAATACACACTGATGGGTCCAAAGAGGCAGATACTGACCAGGAGAGAGAACTTGGAGTCGTGGTAGGTAACTCACTGAAAATGTTGACTCACTGTGCGATGGCAATAAAAAAGGCAATTACTATGCTGAGGATTATTAGGAAGAGAACTGAAAACAAATCAGTCAGTTATCATAATGTCCCTGTATAAATTGATGGCGCGGGGCCTCATTTGGAATACTGTATACAGTTCTGGTCACCACACCTCAAAAGAGAAGAAGAGTAGGTTTTTATACCCCGCTTTTCTCTACCTGAAGGAGTCTCAAAGCAGCTTCCAATCACCTTCCCTTCCTTTCCCCACAACAGACATCCTGTGAGGTAGGTGGGGCTGAGAGAGCTCTGAGAGAACTGTGACTGACCCAAGATTACCCAGCTGGCTTCACATGGAGGAGTGAGGAATCAAACCCAGTTCTTCAGATTAGAGTCCACCACCACTACACTACACTGGCTCTCTACACCATGCTAGCATTGGAAAAAGTGCAGAAAAGGGCAACTAAAATGATTAAAGGGATGGAACACTTTCCCTATGAAGAAGGGTTAGGGTTCTTTTGCTTGGAGAAATGACGATTGGGGGGGTGACATGATAGATGTTCACAAAATTATGCATGGGGTAGAGAAAGTAGAGAAGTATTTTTCTCTGTTTCTCACAATACAAGAACCTGTGGGCACTCAGTGAAATTAATGAGCAGTAGGTTTAGAACAGATAAAAGGAAGTACTTCTTTGCCCAAAGTGTAATTAACACGTGGAATTCACTGCCGCAGGAAGTGGTGGCTACTACAAGCATAGACAGCTTCAAGAGGGGATTAGATAAACATAAGTAGCAGAGGTCCACCAATGGCTATTAGCCACAAGATATAGATGGAACAATTAAACAAACTCCAGAGCACAACAGAAGACAGGAGGGCCTGGTGTGATGTGCTCCTGAAGAGTGAGACTCGACTGTGTGACTGAACAACGACAACAATAGATGGAACACTATATCTGGGGGCAAGTGATGCTCTGTATTCTTGGTGCTTGGGGGGCAACAGTGGGAGGACTTCTGGAGTCTGGCCATGCTGGCGGACCTCCTGATGGCACCTAGGTTTTGGCTACTGTGTGATACAGAGTGTCGGACTGGATGGACCATTGGCCTGATCCAACAGGGCTTCTCTTATATTCTTATGCTATCCAGAGTCAGGCAATGGCAAACCATCTCTGCTTGTCTCTTTTCTTGAAAACTCTACAGGGTTGCCATAAGTTGGCTGCAAGTTGACGGCACTTTCCACCACCAGTGAGGAGTATGCACTTAGCCTGCAATTCTAGGTGCTGATAAAGATGAAATCTTGGTTGCTTTCAGAAAGGAGTGATTCCTCATTTTGGTTTCATTGTTCCATTCTTTTCCTTTGCATCTGTCACCCCCACTTCCAGGGGCCTTTCTACCACTTTTTTAGTGGTAATTTGTATATTGCTATAATTTTAACACTATAGTGATATGCCTGCTACTGATAAGTTTGGAAAAAACAGCAAAAGGTCCACTGGCAATGAAGAAGGGCAGTCAGGAAGGGAAATGGCACCAGAGACTAAACAGGTTTGGTTAGACTAACACCAGAGAATCTGTACCTTCCTCTCCACATTTGAGATGGAGGCTTAGGAAAATGTGGAAGCTGGTGTTATGCAGAAGTCCCAGAAAGAACTACTGCAGTCTGGGAGGCAAGGCCGAGCAAGAGCTCCCTGTACAAGAACCCCTAGCCTTCCATGCCTACACATTCCCACCTCACTGTGCCCCTTCTTTCTCCATTTCTGACTGTTAACTACCCTCAGATCCTGACAACCCTGTATAAGCTGCTTTAAACTCCATGATGGAAGAAAGGCAGGCTATTAGTACGGTAAAGAAATACCTGCATGACAGGTTGATTCCATCTAGAAAGATGACAGACAGATACACATAAGGCACCACACCTGTTTGTTGTGGATCTGTAAAGTACAGAACCATCTCCCACGTAGTGGCAACCCCTATCCTCAAGGTGCCTGTCCTGCCTGCATACCCTAAAAAGCACAGGCTTAGATCCAACGGATATCTTCCAAGTCTGTGAAAAGCATGACTTCCCCTCTCTTGCTGCAGCCAAAATGCCCCCCATGCTCATCCTGGAGAAGAGGGAACCCCAAGGAATAGCACGGGGGGAGCTGGAGATCTGTCATGGGAGGGGGAAGCTGGCAAAAATCACCCCCCCCCCACCTTGCCTTCACAAAAATTCTATAGCGGATCCAAGCTGGAAAGTTTCTTTTTTAGGTTTAGGCAGTCACCTAAGCTTGCCATACTGCAACCCAGAAATCGCCACTGTACCTTGAAATTCCCTGATGCGATGGGAGATAAGGTGTCTGCAGCACATCCTGTGTGATCCCTCCCACATGGCTTTTAGTGGCTGATACCTAATACTTTCTGGAATTTGTGACACTCCACACCTGCTGAGGGAAGTGGGGGGGGGGAAGCCAGCAAAAGATAATTAAGCCTGATCTTTGCAGCTCTCTGCCAAGAAGGGGCCATACTATAGGAAAGGAATGTGACTCAATGGGATAGGCTCTGGCTTTGAGTACAGAAGGTCCAGGTTTCAATCCTTGGCACCTGCAGTTGAATAATCTCCTTTAGCTGGTGATGAGAAAGACCTTTGTCTGCCTTTAGATCTTGGAGAACTGGTGTTATATACAGCAGACACTTCTGAACTAAATGAACTCAGTGGTTTGTTATGCTTTTGGAAAGACTAGTACCATCCTGGTCAGGTGGCCTCCTACTCCAAATAAATAGCTAATACAAAAACACTGTAAGTTTCTGGTAGTCTCTCCCCACAAGGAAAATAACCCTATGAAGGCCTGTTGCCTGAATCTTCCTGTCTGTGGGAAGCAAAGAGAGTAAAACAATCTCTTTGGTTTCCTTTATCCTGTTTTCCCTCTTCTGCTTTGTTCAGTATAGATCTTCCTCTACCTCCTTCCATGTTTCTATGGGTTACCTCCTCTCACCTGGTTGTTGTGTTAAACATTGCGTTAGCAGGAAACAAAGCTAAAGATGAAAGTCCATCCATTTCTTGCTACATTATTGCAAAAAAAGGATTGCAAAAATCACTGTAAAGCAGGAAATGGCAGGGTGGGGTGAAGGGAATTTGGAACGAATGTTCAGTTTTTGAACGTGCAATGAAAGAACATGAGATGTTAGCTTCAGTCAAGATGTGCCAAGGGTTACTGGGCTGAGTTCTTTGAACAAAAGCGTGATTGTTATGGTTAAGTGTTCTAGAGCTTGGAAGAAACGCAGTCAAAAATGGAACATATACAAAGGATCAGAGCCAGATCAGAAATGTTGGCCTAGATCAAGTACTGTGTGCTATTATTATTTATTGTATAGCAGAGTTACACACAGGAAGCATATAATAATATAAAATACATAATCAAGTTGATACAATGGGTATGCAGACTATGTAGCCCCCTAAATACTAATATCTAAATTTTCAATCCACTCAATCACAGCTGGGGATAGTTCAAAGAGCTCTATCACATCACCCTGGAAAGCACGATGCTCACATTCCCGTGACAGATGGAAAACAGTTTGGCCAGCAGCACCACAATCACATTCGGGTCCTGGTATTTTGCCTATTTAAACAACAGGTCTGCACAGCTGCCAAAGCCAGTTTGTATTTTATTAGCCATCCTCCATACTTTACATGGCAAGTCAAATCCTGCAGGCCTCTTGTTAGTGTTTATCGGGTTATGGCTATCAGGTGGAACTCATTACATCCATGTTAGTAACCATTCATTCCCTAGATTGAAATTTTGTGATCGTAGGAATTGTGCAGATCTTACTGCTGGGCGTTAAGTGTTGCAGCAGATACACCCCAAGTTGTACCACATAATTTTTGGAGAATGTTGTTTTGCACGCGTATTTTTGCTGCTACATTGGTAAGATGGTTTTTGTAGCTCAAGATCCTGTCCAGGGTAATGCCAAGATACTTATGTGTATGGCTATAAGTTGGGTGCCATTAAGATAGACATTCAGTTCATGATAGGCAAGATTGATATTGAGATGGAAACAGGAGCATTCTGTTTTTCCTGGACTTGGGATAAAAATTGTGCTTCAGGAATGCCATTTACTCCCACTCAGTTTCAAATGGTTTCAAAGCAATTGAGTTTGTTGTGGGAACACAGGCAATTCTCTCAGTGAATAAATGATGTGTGAACAATCTACGTCCAAAATTACCTACATAAGCATTCCTGGGAGCCCTGGTCAGGATGCATAGAGTAGATATAAATTACTTGCCTACCAATTTTCTTCTCACCTTGACACAGAGAGTACTCCATCTTTCTGTGTTATACCTCTGAGGATGCCAGTCACAGCTACTGGCGAAACGTCAGGTCCTACAGCACCAAGACCACGGCCATACAGCCCAGAAAATCAACAACAACTAACAAACTCTGGCCGTGAAAGCCTTCGACAACATATATAGGGCCACCAAGGCAGCTAACAAATTAAAACATGCAAAGTAAAGTCATTAAAACCAACACACAAATACATCATTAAACAATTTAAATAAAAACAAAAGATAAATGCATGGATATTTAAGGCCTATAAAGGAAACCTGGAGGGGAAAGGGGACAGAGCCGTAACTCGTTGGTTGTAAACTAGCTGTTGATGCAGAAGGTTCCAGGTTCAGTTCTCAAGTTCTCAGTTCTCAAGTTTAAGGGTGTCAGGTTTTGAGAAAGACCTTTCTTTGCCAGATAGTGTTGCCTGCTCTTTGCGGGGGAAAGACTATAGAAAACTGGCATGACAGCTGCATATCTGGAAGTGATGTTGCAGCATCAGCAGTGTTCCAGGAACTTCCTATAAACCATAGAGATTTGGGGACTTCCTAGAACACCGCTCAGTGCTGTGACATCATTTCCAGGTATTGATGCCATGGCATCACACAACACTGCCCCTCCCTTTTGCTCCCACTGCTCCATCAAGTGGAGGTGAGAGCCAGGAGTGTGTGGGTGGGAGTTTGTTCATGGCTGATAGCCTGGCAGTCTCACGGCCTGAAACCCCAGAAAGCTGCTGCCAATCAGAAAAGAAAATATTGAACTAGATCAACCAATAACCTAATAGCAAAAGTAGCATCTATATATCTGTTTATGAAACAAAATACATTTGCCTTGTAAAGTATGGATCTGCTCTTAGTAACCCTGTTTTAACATTTGTGAATGACACAAGAGTACAGGGTAGTAGATTCTGCAGCCACCTAATTATTCAGGAAGCTAGCTAGCTTCCACTACTTGTCTCTTTCATCATGTGAATATGTAATTCTGCAGCTCTGCTTGTTTCTTTGCTCACCTTTCTTTCCTGCCTACAGTTGTGTAATCAGGTTCTAGCTGCATTCTACAGCAAACAGGGTGAGCGGTGTTCTAGGAAGTCCCCAAATCTCTATGGTTTATAGGAAGGGTGGGAATGTGGACCATTGGAGTGGGAGGTGACACCTCTGCCACATTTTCTCTCGCTGGCTCTGATCTCTGAAAGTGACAAGCAGAGTCCTGGGTCACTGGACCATGACCACCTTTGTATCTTCTGATCTTTGCTGATAGGCAAGATATAACAGGCTTTATAAGGGCATGGCTTGATGTAGGTAACTGAGTTATGCTGTTTTGTTCCCTTTATTGTTGGTGTTTTTATTGTATTGTATATAGTGTTGTATATAATATATAGTGTTGTAGCCCACCTTGAGTCTTTTGTTAGGGAAAGGTGGGCTTAACATGACATAATAAGTATATAAAATCATTCTTAGTTTAAGTTTTGTTAATATCTCCTGGGGACCAGGTGGCCACAAGTGTTAGCCTCAGGTCACATTTTAGGTATATAAGGAGAGCCTTGTGCCATTGTTCTCTCTCTCACTTGCTTTTGCCTCTCCTAACCCCACCCTATCTTGCTGGTTCCATTCCTTGCACAGTTTGGAACTTCTCGCATGTGTTGCTGGTCAACCCACGACGCCTTCCCTTGTTTCACCCCATTTTCGCTGCAGAATCAACTCGTCTCGCCAGACAGGTGCAGTATCACCCAGCCAACAATACTTCCTGCTCATGTATTTTTCTCTGTATTTTTCTATTCTATATTCTTAGTTCTGTATCTGTGAGTGAATGCTTGATTTTATGTTTGTATGATTGACAATCCTTCAGTAAAGAAATCACTGTTTTAGTAATATAGCCTCAGCGTCTATTCCTGGGTACTGGGAACTCACATTCTGGTATACACAGGTCATGGTCCTATAATGCCCATTGCCATTTAATAATCATAATTCCCCACATTTATTAATAAAATAAGGCAATTTGGCTAACAATAGGATGGGCATTGTTTCATGCTTAGATTCGTAAATCAATTGCCATATTTGGGACTGAGAAGGAGTTCTTCACCCACCAGACAGGCTAGTGAACAAGGGTATGTGCACGCATGGCATGCCTTTCCCTGTAGTGTATGCCTTGGCCCACTCGCTGAAGCTGTCTAGATAGACTGTTCTAACTATTCCTTGGCAGACATTTCTGGCATGCCTTGGGGGAATGGACTGGACTGCTGTTATGTTTTCTTTCAAGAGCTGTGATTCTAGGGTTCTTACATTGAGCCCGCCTCTGCTTTTCTCTTTAAACATGAGCAGACCATCATGTACCACTCTGCAGCTAATCTCGGCATGGTCATGCAGTTACAAAGACAACATAGCTCTGAATGAAGAAATCAAGTTCACCTAGCCATATGAATGTCAATACACACATGCATCGTAAATAGGATTGCCAGGTCACCCCTGGCCACTGGCGGGGGATGGGGGTAGGGTTGCCAGGTCCAGGCTAGGAAACTCCTGGAGATTTGGGGGAGGAGCCTGTGGAGAATGAGTAACCCAGTGGGGGTACAATGCCACAGAGTCCACCCCCCAAAGCATCCATTTTTCTCCATGGACCTGATGTCTGCAGTCTGGAGATTTTATTTTATTTTATTTATTTACTTTTCCAATTTATACCCCACCCTCCCTGCTCAGGGCAGCTACCCAGGGTAAAATACATAAGAACAATCAGAATTTCATAAGACAATTTAAAAACAGTTCATGAAAACAATATGATATTAAAGTGCTAGCTATGTTATTTAATATTGTATCAGTGGCATTACCACATGAGTGCATTCCATAAGTTGTTTAAGTATACAGCTCACTGATCTTCCTCAGATCTGATTGGCACACACAGGCTGTCAGTAACCAATCAGGGCCCAGGCTGTACAGGTTTCAGTTGTTATTGATAGTGGCGGCGGCTCCTAGTTAAAAGCTCCGTCTTGCAGGCCCTGCAGAACTGTAAAAGGTCCCACAGGGCCCTGAGTTATAATTCCAGGAGATCCCCAGGTTGGCATTCCTAATCATAAAAATGTATACTGGATGAGTATTTCACAAAATGCACTAACTTCTGAAACTTCTGAAGACGTGAGCAGTGACTCATGAAAGCTCATTCCCTGCCACATATTTTGTTAGTCTTTAAGGTGCTCTTTTCTAATAACATGTACATTTTAAACGAAGTTCCAAAAATATAGATTAGGGCAATCATATGGTCAGAATGCAGGACTGCCGATTCACCCACTACAGCTGGCAATCTTCCACCACATCCTTGCCCCCATGGCTGCTCAAACCAACGGTGGGGGGGGAAAGGGGGGAGATGGCATCAACATGTTGATGTCACTTCCCATTAAAGTCTGGCTTTTAGCTGGAAGTCACGTCACCAGATCTCTATGGTAAAACCTGAACCATCCGAGACATTCGTTCTGGGTTTTTGCTGGAAGTGATGTTTACAACATCTCCCCATCACCACCTCCCCAAAGTCTCCTGAGGATTTCAGGAATGTGCCTGGCTACCCTATTATAACATCATGCTACAAATCACTATATAATCCACGTAGACCAAACAAAAATGAAAACCTTAGGTGGTGAACATGTTTTGGCTCAGGACTTAAAGAACACAAATTTCTTCAGGCCATTCTAACAGACAAAACAATAATTACATACTGTATTATTGATTGGAGAGGCACAGTATTGTCAAAAAGTGGCCCAGCTAAGCTTTCAGTTTCAGTACATCTCCATCCCTCTCTGCCACACTGGTCTTGAGTTTTTGATTTTACACATACTAGTGGGATTATTGCAAGGTGACATTGTCATCCAAATACAGTTTCACAACATTTTTCCTTCAAAACTATAGGGTTGGATCCAGATTTTTTCACCTATTCCCACTTCTGACCCCCTTCATGTTGTTCCTCAAGGTCCCCTTCAGGGGTGGCATTTTGTGGAAAGTAGGCTATAATAGAAAGAGAAAGGCAGGATATTTCTATTCCACTGGTGAAAAATTTAGATCCAAACGAATGGATTGCTGAATTGGTACAGAAGAGATCAGACTGTATGGCAACAGCAACTATGTCAGTATAATATTATCACCTCTGCCATGTGCCTTGGTCCCTGTCCAAACTGGGCCTCTGTACAACTGGGAACTGAGTCCCCAGCACAGAACTCCAGGTGCACAGTCATCCAAAGTCCTCGTAGCTGCAAGTGTTCACCATGTGGACTTTGTAATGTAATAACTGGCTGCAGATCTTTCTCTCTCTGAGATTTCCCATAGCAGCTACCAATCAGAGTGAGCTACACGGACAATTCTGATGTGGTATAGGTTCTCTATTGTTTATTCCCTTACACCTGTACAAGCACTTTGATACTACAACCTTTAAAATGCTACCACCTTGAAAAACTAAGCTGACTTGTAACCTAATTTGAAGCAGTTCAAATCCATGTTCATTTACCGATATATCTCCTTATGGTAACATTAGTATAAAACCAGTGCAATATCAGCAATAAAAATACAGGATATAATTAACAGACAACCTTAACACAGCATCATTTTTAGAACAAACCGTACATAAGTATCCACAAGGTATTGTTCTGCTCACCTACACACTGGTTGCCTTCACTCATCTGGTAACCAAACCGGCAAATAGCTGTTCTTGCAGGTGCAGAATAAGAAGGAGCAGCAGCTGGACCTGGAGCTGGAGGTGGTGGATATATGTTAGAGTATGGATTCAGAAAAGGTGACCGAAAAACTGGATTTGCTCGGGGAGTGCATAAATAGCCACCATTCTGATTCACACACACCATATCTCCTCTACAGGCTTCAATAATTGTCCGACATTCATCAATATCTGAAAGAACGCAGGAACAAACAAAAAATAAATCAGTACAGCTGTCAGCTAATTAAATATTTTAGACAATTGATTATCTACTGTTCAAACCGATTAATAATGAATGTGTTAAACTGAATCATTAATCAGTGATGTCTATTTAAATATATTTTCATGTCAGGAAGATCAATTTTTTAAAAAAGGTATTAGACAAACCCATGGAAGATAAATCCATCAGTGGCTACTATACACAGTGAACGAACCACAATTGAAAAAGCCCTGGTCTTAAAGCAGAAGGGGATGGGGCATTCCGCAATGTTTTAAGGTACTTTTCTTATTTTACAGACCACAGCCACCATGTGGGCTGTGGTTTAAAGGAGAGATCAGCACAAGGGAAGAGGGGCTTTTAAACCTGGCTAGATCAAGTATGTGTAGGAGTTAGAATGTTGAACTGGGTCTGCGAGACCCAGGTTTGAATCCCCACATTGGGACAGAAGCTTGCTGGGTAACCTTAGGCATGACACAAACTCCCAGCCTAACATACCTCACGGGGCTGTTTGTGAGGATAAAGTGGAGGACAGGAGAATGACATAAGACTCTTTGGGGGAAGGCAGCACATAGATGAAATAAATACATTTATGGGTAGATATTTATTTTTCTCCAGTGTTAGTAAAAGCAGCTGGAGGATACCAGTTTTCAGCAGGGAAACTGAATGAGGGGAAAGGGTTAAAGAGCCCCTCTTCTACACATGGGTCTCTCCTTTTATACAACTTTTCCTGGGCCTTTACTTTTAAAAGAAAGGAGAATCTGTTGAATAGATCTCAGAACAACACAGAACAAATATTCCCACTATTTTATTTGCCACATAAGCTGTTCCTAAAGCTTTAATTGATTAATGTACCAATGTACTACATGAAGTATCTAAATGTTCCATTCCTACAATTCTGACACTTTCACATGTATCTGGCATACAGTACAGGTGCTGCTGCATGATCCAATCTTGATGTTTTCCCTTTCCTTTCTGAAACAAAACTGATCAACAAAAATTAACACAACCCTGCCGTGACCTAGAAGGTCCAGGAAGGGTTGCCAGGTCCTTTGCTCTCACCAGCAGGGGGTGGGAAGGAGTTTTCCGGGTGTGGGGGGGAAGGGTGACGTCACCACACACGACATCCCCACTGTGATCATATCACACATAAGTGACATCATCACACTGGGACATCACGTGGCAACACTCTAGTATTTTGGGCAAAACTATGGGAACAGGGTCAGCACTGCTTAGTACTTGGATGGGAAACTGCCAAGGAAGTCCAGGGGTCTTACTCAGAGGGAGGCAATGGCAAAGCACCTCTGTTGATTTTCTCTGTTGGGGGACATGTCCAGTCATTTTAAAGGAACAAACACACAGCTAACGGAAGCCAGACAAGAAAGACATCATCTAAAGAGGAGTGGCTGGTGGATAGGATTGCCGCCACACCCATTCGGGGCAGAGGATCCCCTGATTTTGGGCCCCCCGATCTACCACCAGCCAGATGGCCAGTGGGGGAAGCCCCACCTCCAAACAGAAGCATCTTGTGGGGACACCATCATCATTATGATATCACTGGTAGTGACATCATCATGCTGGGGCTGTCGCATGGCAATGCTCTAGCATTCAGGGGGATGCTAGATTACCATAGAGTTTTTGCCCCAAAATCTAGAGCGTTGATGTGTGACAGCCCGAGTGTGATGACACTACCAGTGATGTCATCGTGCCACACGCAAAAAGGAAAGTCCTGAGGAGGAGCCAGGAGTACCCCCCCCATGGGAAAGATGAGATGTGTCAATCTTATGCACAAGGTGAGTCTGAGAAGGAGGGACTGAGGATTCACTGGTACAAGAGTCCTAAGGAGCAACAGAGGCAGGCAGAAGAGGAGTAGAAGGAGATGGCCATAACAAACTTAACCCACGGCCCACAATCTGGAGGCCAGGCCAGAGAGCATCCTGGCTGGGGTCTTCTAGAGAGCAATGGGACAGCATGGCCAGTGATGTAATTGTCACAGCCAACTTCTGAAATAAATAAGTTTGATCTGCAACAACTCCTGCATTTGGTGTCACTCATAGATCCTATGGGGATCAATGCGCCACTCCCACTGAGTGAGATTAGCTCATACTGCACATCTGAGCAGGTGTCTAATTTGTTTTATTTTTACATTTCAGGCAAGACTTGTTTTTTCTTCCCCTCTAAATTACAAGCTTTTATGGCCTATCACTGTTAACTCATCTGTACAAAGCACAACATCAAGATCCAAAGTACAGGACTTTGTGATTCCCCTCCCCACCTCCGACACTGATGGTTTGATTTGGCGGCTGTGAAACTTGGTTTTTGCAGGGAAAGACTGCAGGAATGTGGTATTTTAATTATAAAATGTGAGGTGTGGCCTCTTCATGGAGGATCCTAGTTATCCATGGCTGTTTCCACTTGGGACCTTTGCCCTGAATAGAAGACAACATGCTCCCAGTCTTTGGGAGAGCTTCCATAGGATGATGTGCTCTTTCCAAGCATGATGCATGGGGCTCTCAGAGATTTCCCCTTTAACCCAGAGCAAAGTGAAAACCTCATCTGCTCTGACTTAAATGGGACATGGCAGAGAGGATGCAGCACAGCCCTGTGTGGAAGCTCTGCCAATAGCCAACCTGGGGCTGAAGGTGGTGGTGGAGCTAAGTTCTGCTTTTCTCCTGCCACCTTCAGCCCTTTACTAGGCTTTTTAAAAAAGTTTACAGCCGAGCCACAGTTGAGCCGCAGCTCAGTTGTGAGCCATGGCTCCATGGCTTAGCTGCAAAGGGGGAGATGGGGCTGCTGGGGGGTCAACAAGATTCTTGTCACATTGTTTCTTCTGTGCCAGTGCAACAGAGGGCCTGGGGGGCAGGGACAGCAGTGTGTGGTTCAGGGCTAGAGCATGTGGACCTCATCCTTGTCCCCCTCCACCCCACCTGCTACTTAGGCCCATAGCCAGGATTTTTTAATTCAGGGGGCCTTTAAATAAGTCCGGTGGCACCCCTGCACACCCCCAGGCAAGCAGCCCTGCTCCCGCCCAACCCTGCAACCACTTGGCTTTGGGGTAGGACTTGGGAGGGGGGAATCCTGTGCCAGCTGCTGATTTCTTGGCACAGGCAGGCTTGGCACCTTGGGGAGGGAGGGGGGAGTCAGCAGCTTGGGATCTCAAAGGAGGCACAAAGAGGGGAAGGAATCTGACCAAGAGGGAGTGGCTGCAGCCAGCAACCAGCACCATAAATAAAATAAAAAAATGGAAGTCGGGCAGCCTGGGCTGGATCGGAAGTTGTGGGGCCTTGGCAGTAAGTCATGGGGCCAGGCCCCAAAAAGCCCCACTGCAGCTACAGGTCTGCTGCTACTTCTTCCACAATGGGGGGGGGATCTTTCCCCCATGTGGAAACAGTCTATACAGAAATCCTGCCACATGAAATTTAATATACAGAAATCCTACTACATGAAATTTGGTTCCTAGGCAGGTCTCCTGCAAGTGGTAGATTTTAGAGTTCAGTAAAGTGAAGGGAATTAACTTACTTTAACACTATATTTTTACCACTATAGTGGTGACATTTGGATTTTTTACATCAAGCTTCAAAACATCTTGATCTATTTCTCATCACTCTGTGCAGCCTTTTGAACTGGGCAGTTGTATTTTCTGGAATTATAGTCTGTTTGGATTTCCAAGCAATCATTTTCTTAAAAAATTATTTCAGTCAATATATCTGTCACACTTTCCTGCCAACTCTACTATTTACCTAAAAGTCTATGGTGTCAAAATATAGGAAGTACTCAATTGGCAATCTGAATGATCTAATTTCTATCCTAATAGTGGATAAATCATGTTTTCATTTGCCGCTGCCTCTTCCAGTTTTGTCTTGCTGATTAGAAATTGGCGTCTACAGATTCACTTGGGAAATATGCATTTGAGCTCATATCACTAGAATCCAAATCCTGTAATGTGCTGTTGCCACATACCATACTTTTAGCCTCTTCCCCTTATTCACTGGGATTGATTCAATCAAGCGAGAGCAGAGCAAAATTCATAGAACTGAAACTTCCTTCCTCCCCTATCCATCTGCAGCATGTTGTGCTCTCTGAAATTGTGCCTCTGAAGGCCAGTGGACCCCCGAGAACAACTTGGAGGATAAAGTGGAGATCTCAAGTGAAAGTAAGAAATTAGCAAGTTTGACACTCCTTCCCCTTTTCTCATCATAGGGTGGAGTGAAAAATGGTGAAAGGAACATTAACAATTTGAGATTTGCAGATGACACCACATTACTGGCAGAAAATAGTGAAGACCTGAAACCACTATTGATGAAGGTTAATGCAGAAAGTGCCTAAGGAGGATTACAGCTGAACATCAAGATGACAAAAAGCAATAATGGCTGCTGGGGAATTACACAACTTTCTGACAATGCAGAATCTGAAATTGTTCAAGTTTTTCTATTCCTTGGCTTCATCATCAACCAAAAGAGAGACTGCAACCAAGAAATCAGAAACAGACTGAGACTGGGAAGGGCAGTCATGAAGGAGCTAGAAAAGGTCCTTACGTGTAGTAGGGATGTGTCACTGGTGACCAAGGTCAAGTTAATTTATACCACAGTATTCCCCATTACTATGTATGGGTGTGAAATGAAGACAATGAAGAAAGCAGACAGGAAGAAAGTTGATTTATTTGAAATATGGTGCTGGAAGAGCTTTACGGATACCTCGGAATACCAAAAAGATAAATAAGTAGGTTCTAGATCAAATCAAGACTGAAATCTCCGTAAATGCTAAAATGACTAGACTGAGGCTATCTTACTGGCCACATTATGAGAAGACCAGAGTTACTGGAAAAGACAATAATGCTAGGAAAAGTTGAAGGCGGCAGGAAAAAAGGAAGACCCAACAGCAAATGGATTTGCTCTATAAAGGAAACCACAAAGGCCCTCAGATTGCAAGACCTGAGCAACGCTGTTAGTGATAGCACATTTTGTAGGTCATTAACTTGTAGAGTCGCCACATGTCAGAAGCAGCTTGAGGGCACTTAACACACCCACATGCACACCCTTTTCTGCTGGTGAAGGGGGAAGGATCCACCCCAGCAGAGCTAATTTCCTGAATCATGTGTCTGTGTGAAAAGTATCTATACCTTGCTTTTCAATTTGTTGAAACCACAAGCATCTAACATTATAAAACTGCAATACACATTAAAGTAAGTCATTAAAACCATTACAACGACATAAGCAACATGCTGAGACATTGAATCCCTGTTTCAAAACAACGGATGCAGTCAAATTCTTACCTAAGCACTGGCCTGTGGCACGGTCCAGCTCAAACCCATTTGAGCACTGTTGCTAAAAAGAAGATAGAAAGGGTACTCAATTCAAATACTGTTATGAACATAAATCCACAGATCTGATGGCATACAACCCAGCCCCCTGCTCGTGTATGCTCATTCCAAAAATATACAACACATACACAACATACAGATGTGTTACATGAAATTAATTATATGAGGCATATTGCTACTCTTAGGTTCTGGATGCAAAAAGGTTGGATTCATTGGAGCACTTCCATTTTTGAAGGAGTATTTCTGTGAGTAAAAAGTGTGTTCCCTGTGCAGAATGACTTTTTAATCCAACTCAGAGCCTTCTCTGCCATAACACACTTCTTCTACTAGAGCTAAAGGAACTGGGATCTGAACTGTCTGAGGCTGATTCTGCATTGGCTTTTCCCTCCATTGTTTTACTAAACCCACACTGGAACAGAAATGGTGCCGCTCAAAACCACATTCAAATGCTCCAGGGTGATGCTGTACTGACTGCAAAGTCACCCCTGAACGGCCATAAATCTATGCAGAAAGTACCATAAAACCTGATGATCAAAGAAAGTGAAAGCAGAATGGAGTATAGAGGGTACCGTAAAATCCAGTGATGAAAGAAAGTGACAGCAGCATGCAATGCAGAGAGGAATTTCTGTTCCAGTGTGGGTTTGGTATAACAACGGAGGGAAAAGCCAATGCAGAATCGCCCTGAGACTGAGAGGGAAAGACATTTTAAGGTTGTATTGGATAGCTCAATTAAAACGCCAGCTGTCTGTGTGGGAACGCTGGAGATTATTAGGAAAGTGACTGAAAATAAAATGGCCAACACAGTAATGCTTCTATAGATCTATGGTGTGCAGAAGAGGGACACCAAGAGAGGGGTGAACTGGGGGGCAAGAATGGCCCTGGGAAGTGTTCTGCCTCCTGACTGAGGGGAGGAGGGCAGGCGTCCACAACCTCAACCTAGCTCACTCCCATCTGCATTGCTCCAGGTGGGGGCAACCAGCTCCTGTGGTTCCTGCAAGGTAGAAACTGCTGGCTTGTGCTGGTGGCTTGTGGCAGGAGGGGCTTCCATGATGCATGGGCCACTAGCTTGTAGCAGCTGCAGTTCCCATCCCCTTTTTCAGGGTGCCACCAAGTCATTGCCATGGTCACTTCTGACCGATTCCCATTAGGTTGGGGTACCACCCCCAGGACATCTGTCTAATCCCCTTTCAGAGCCATTTATGCTCCAGGAACCTCTGCAGTCAGAGGCAGCAAACCTCTGAAAACCAGTGCTAGGAGGCAACGTCAGGCCTGTTTGTTAACCCTCCAAAGGAAATGGTTGGCCACTGGTTGGGAAAACATGGGAAAATGGACAACTGGTGTGATCCAGCAGGGCTCTTATGTTAATAGTGAGAGATGTGAGGGCAATCTGTCTGCGACATCTGTCACCCCACTGATTGCCAGGGTTGATTCGGCTGATCTGGCTGGCTAGGCAGTTCTGTTCATTAGGATCTCACTCAGATTCATTCTGTCATTAAATGGGTTAAGCTTAAGTACTACAAAAGTTTCCCATCAGTTTAGAACTGACAGCCTCCAGGTAGTGGCTGGAGCTCTCCCGCTATTACAACTGATCTCCAGGTGACAGAGATCACGAGGGGAAAAATGGCTACCCTGGAAGGTGAACTCTATGGCATTGTGCCCCACTGAGGCCCCTCCCCACCCCAAACTCCACCCTTCTCAGGCTCCACCCCCCAAATCTCCAGGTATTTCCCAACCTGGAGCTGGCATCTCTATCAGCTGTGCAAACTGGCTTTTGAGTCTGCCAACATTTGAGAGTATTTTTCAAAGCTTACAAAAAGACAGCCAGAAAGAAAAGGAAAAATATATATAATTTACAAGACAAACAGGGGGCTTAAAAATGAATTTTCACTAAGCACAATTAGCTTGCTAGAAACAACAGTTCAGTTAATTCTATTGTGCTGTAGAGGCTGTGCTGAATGAGCGTACAGTCTTCAGAAAACAGAGAGCAATCTGAATTTCAGCAGGTAAAGTATAACTATCTTGCTTTGGCATGTGTATGCACTGATTTTTTGGGAGGGACTTCAGGAAAGGGATATGTTATATCCTAATGACTGGCCTAGCCCATGGAGTGGGCTGGAGTGTAGTGTAGTCTGCAAGCCTGTTTCCCATGGTAGGGACCCTGTTTATATAAAACAAGTAGGATTTTTTGCCTAATGTGTACCATCCTTGAAAATATAACCAGGGTGCCATTTAGGGGAGAAGCATCATGGTATGCGATTTACCAGATCATGTTACTTACCTCCATGCCATGAACAGCTTCACCTGCACATTCCCATACATTAGGTAAAGGTAAAGCCCGAAAGCCAGTCGAATCCAACTCTAGGGTTGCAGTGCTCGTCTCCGTTTCAAAGCCAAAGAGCCAGCGCTTTCCAAAGACGTTTCCATGGTCATGTGGCCGTCATGACTAAACACCAAGGCGCAAAGGCAAACTACCTCTGAACATATCTTGCCTGGCAAACCCCACAGGGTCGCCATAAAGCAGGTATGACTTGATAGCGGGGGGGGCATTTTTTTCTCCGGATTGTTGGAAACCTTCTCATGAGAGCCAGTGTGGTGTAGCAATCATCCCCACTCTGCCAAGAAAGCTCACTGGTGACCTTGGACCTGTCACATACTTTCAGCCTAACCCACCTCACAAGACTGTTGTGAGGATGAAATGGAGAAGAGGAGACCAATGTAAGCCGCTTTGTGTGTCCCCACTGTGGAGAAAGGTACAGTATAAATGAAGTAAACAAAATAAATGCTGTTGTGAATATAAAATGGAGGAGGATAAAAAAAACCCCCATCTTATATTCTAATAGCAAAGTTGGCCAAATCTTTGGATTCTTAAATCCGGTGACCAGACCTGTGAATGGACAAGACAGACCTTTCTACAAACCGAAAAAGAGCAGCAGGTTTGCAGAAAAATGCGAAACCTAACCCCCCCCAAACTTTGGGGATTTTAAAATCTCAGAAATGATAAAAGGACCATCTGTAGCATTAAAAAACTGGCAGGGTAGAGAAGGCAGGGTCCTTTCCAGGCCTATTTTTGGCCTTTGAGGGCAGAGGTTGGAAAATTCCTGGAGATTTTGTGGTGGAGTCTGAGAACAGGGTTTGGGGAGAGGAGAGGTCTTAGCCCCAGGGGTGATGTCATTGTGCACAGGCACGTTGTGTGGGGAACGCTCTAGCATTTGGGTAAAAACCATACAATATTTTACTCAAATGCTAGAGTGTCCCCTCAACGACATGCCCAGTGTGATGACGGCACTTCTGGGTGATGTCATTGCAGCACAAAGCACATACACCAGAAGACCCAGGGAGCCGGGCTGGAGGCCCCCCTGGGACGTAGGTAAGACCTGGCACCCCTATGCAGAGAAAGGTAAGTTGGCTGTTGGGTGGGAAGGAGATACAGTTGCCAACTCCAGGTTGAGAAATTCCTAAAGATTTGAGGGGTGGGATTTGAGGAGGGGAAGGGCTTCAGACAGGTATACTGCCATAGACTCCATCTTCCAAAGCAACCATTTCCTCCAGGGGAAGTAGTGTTGCCAACCTCCGGCTGAGGGCTGGAGATCACCCAGAATTACAACTGATGTGATGACAGCGATCACTTCCCTGGAAAAAATGGCTACTTTGGAGGGTGGAGTCCAGGGCACTTCTGAGGTCACTTCCCTCCCCACACCTCACCTTTTAGGCTCCACTCCCAAATCTCCAGTAATTTCCTGACTTGGCGCTATCAAACCTAAGGGGAACTGTAGCTGGGAGATCCACTGTGATTCCTAGAGAGCTGCTGCTGCTACTGCTGCTGGGAGGGGGAAGCAGGTGGGAGGCTGGAAGTGCTGCCGCCACTGCTGCTGCTATGCTGAGGGGAGGAAGCAGGCAGGAAACTGGGAGAGTGATGGGAGGCAGAAACAGAGAGTAATGGGGTGGGGGGAAGAAAGAGAAAGTGACAAGAGAGGGAGAGTAAGAAAAACGGTGGAAGGAGAGAGAAAGAGAGTGAAAGAAGCAGGGGAGAGGGGAGGAAGCACAGATGGGGGGAATGGGATAGCTGCTTCCCCAAGTTTCTTAGGGGTCCCCACTTGTATTGACTATTCTTACCTCCCTGGAGGAGGGTGAGATAAAGGCTGTGGTCACATGAGCAGTTTGTGCCGATATCGTCGCGGTACCCTTGCAGATGTAAAGAGCACAATCAGACAACATCTGCCTTCCATGCACCCAGGTCTGGTGCATCCTGGAAGTGGAGTTTGCCGACACCGGGGAAAGTCTGGTCTTTACGTATGCCAGAACTTCCACCCCACATTTCCCTATGTCTGAACCCCTTGTTGCAAAGTCAAGCCGTTTAGGAAGTCTGAACCTTCCCTTCAGTTTCCGCCTCCTTTGGTTTTTTGGGTTTTTTAGGATCAGGTAGCAATATTCACATAAGCGCATAAGCGCCCCTGACACTTTCAATCAGCACAGCCAAGTAGTCATTCTGGATCGTGAGTCCCCAGGGGAGTAGTTTTCAATTGCCAATCCCCACCCCTCTCTCCTGTTTCTGCATCAGAGTTGCTGTTTGAGAGCATTCCATGATTGACACACAGGTAAATGCACGGAAGTCAATGGGACTACTCTCATGTAAATCTGCACCCTCCCCATGTATTCCATGGAAGAGGGGGGAAGGGAAGGAGGCTGAGAGGGGGCAGAGTACTTGGCAGAGGTATTGTGGAGCTGTCAAACAGGAGTTGGAGCTTCGGGTACATGCTTATGCACATATGTGAAAAACAAAAAAAGAAGAAGATGCTGCACCAATCTGAATGATCACCCATGGAGCAAGCACATGGTGAAGTCAGTTCAAGGTGGGATGTATGATCAAAACTTCCTACAACTATTTAAACCACTGCAAATAGAGGTGCAGCCAGATCGCACCAAGCCTCCAGTGTGACCACAGCCAAAGATGTGACAGCGAACATTGCCTCAACTACATCATCTCATGGTTTCTTTATTGGACTTAGGACATATAGCCACAAGGACCTCCTCAGGTTGTTTTGAGTGCATCATCACCCTGAGCAAAAGTCTACAGATATTCCTGATTTGTGAGGGGCTGGGGGGCAGGTTTATCAAAGCTTGCAGTAAGAGCCTAGTGTTGATCATTCAGTGTAATTGTGCTCAGTCATTTTATTTATTATTTATTTATACCCTACCATCCACCCCAATGGGGACTCAAAGTGGCTTACATCAGTCTCCTTGCCTCCATTTTACCGTCAGAACAACTCTGTGAGGTAGTTTAGGCCAAGTGTGTGATGGGCCCAAGGTCACCGAGCCAGTTTCCATGGCAGGGTGGGGATTTGAATTTAGATTTCCTAGATTCTAGTCTGACACTTAACCACTACAGCACACAGGATTTTACTTGGACATATTTCAATGCAACTTCTAGAGGCTTAATCTTTTGCAAGAAAAATATTGTTTATGATTTTTCTGCCATGCTGACAGAGATTACTCAATAGAGAGAAGATGTTTGGCTCCAGTTCTACCTGGCTCTAACACATCATGTAAGCTGAATCCCTAATTGCATAGCTTTCTGGTCCAGCTCTGTGCCTGCCAACCCATAGTAATGAACCCCCCACCCTAAATTGACATGTTTCTAAAGGTATCTCTCACCTGTGTCTTCCCACGACTTATGAGGCAGCCAACCACCATGAAAATGGCCAGTATCCTGCAACCGAAGAGAAATAGGCTGTGAACATTGCCAGATAGATTCTCAATATGAGGGGTGAAGTAGAGGCAAGCCCAGTACTCTCTGATGTAACTCCCTGGCATCCAGATGCAAGGACAACTTACCATCATCCTGAGAAGTCAGTGCTGACAATGGACACTGTCAGAACTACGGGAGCCACTAGGAGAATTCAAGATTTACATGCCTGGATGATCAAAGGCAGGCCTTGACTATCCAAGAGTGAATCCAGCATTTCACAAACTTCCGACAAAGTGCCAAACAACCAGTTACGCATATAAGGTTGCCAATTCCAGGTGGTAGCTGGAGATATCCCGTGATTACAACTGATCTCCTGGCAACAGAGATCAGTTCACCTGGAGAAAATGGATACTTTGCAGGGTGGACTCTCTGGCATTGTACCCCACTGAAGCTCCTCCCCTCCCCAAACCCTGCCCTCCAGAGGCTCCACCCCCAAAATCTCCAGGTATTTTCCAACCCAGAGCTGGCAACCCTACATGCACAGTCACATTTATCTTTTTTCTGATTTTTGTTTAAACTACAAGCAGTCTTCAGAAGGCTGAGAGTTTCATCAGACAGATGGTGGAGAAGGGGAGGGTCAATGTGGCTTTTCCCTTCCAGCTGATACCTTTTTTTGTACAAGAAAAAAACCCCACCACAATAAAGGGACATGCAGTCCCACCCCACTGCTTGTCCACTGATACTCTCCCTGTCTGTTAACTGTTTTCAATTAAAAGAAACACAGCCAAGAAAAGTTACACACAGCTTCATATAATGCATAATTTGGCCCAGCATCCTTCCCCTCCCCGGTATTAAATTCAGCGGGAACATGTCACCCTTACAAAGGTAAAGAGAATGCAAAAACAGAGTGCCATCCCACCGTATTTCTGAATGAGTCACTGTTCTGTGTGTAAAGACAGGTAATATTGCTGCATTTCCACATTAGGTTAGGGATGCCAGCCTCCAGGTGGGACCTGGGGATCCCCCGCAATTACAGCTCATCTCCAGAATAGACAGAACAGTTCCCCTGGAGAAAATGGCAGCTTTGGAGGCTGGATTCTATGGCATTGGACCCTACTGAGGTCTCTGTCCTCCCCAGGCTCTACCCCCAAATCTCCAAGAGTTTCCCTACTTGGATCTTGCAACCCTAGGCCCCAACCCCTGCCAGTGGCCAGGGGGGACCTGGCAACCCTAGGAATAACTAATAATTTACCCATTTCCAATAAAAGAGGGCAAGGCCAGAACAAGTAGATCATGTAGTGAGCCATGCCAACCTGCAAGTGGTCGCTGGAGATCTCCTGGAGTTACAGCTGATCTTCAGGCTACAGAGAAGTGTTCCCCTGGAGAAAAAGGCTGCTTTGGAAGGTGAACTCAATGGCATTATATCCTGCTGAAGTGCCTCCCCTCCCCAAACCCTGCCCTCCTCAGTCCCCACCCCCTAAATCTCCAGGAATTTCCCAACCCAGAACTGGCAACCCTAGGAGACAGCCTCCTCCGTGAATGTGCATCCTTCGGCCTCCTGGAAGCCAGCAGCTGTTTAGTGGCTTTATTTGTTGAGGCACACGGTTTGGGAATAACGGGGTTAATCTCTGTTATAAACAAAATGCTCACTCAGCAACGGAAAGGCTCATTCCAATCAGCCATTAGTTCTTCCAGATGAAAGATCATGCATGAACTTCTAAAACCTTGGCAAGCTTCACTCACACACTTTGTCCTTGGAAAGCGGAAATTAAGCGACTTCAGGGGCTGAGGCGGGGGTGGGGGATGTCTGGGTGAGTGCCCTGCCCAGGGAACTTCTGAAGCTGAAATTGGACGTGTACATTCACCTAAATCTCCAGAAACCATTTTAAAATTTTGGTTGTTATAATTCTTTATCTCACTCCCTTTTCCAAAGCAGTTATGCTTTTCAAAAGAGTACATTTTGTAGAACATCATCGTACCATTGTTGGGAGCTGGCGTGGAGTCAGGGCCACGATGAGGCCTACAGGATGGCTTCTTCTCTGACACAGGGATTTTCTCCCTCATGGGCAGCTGGAGGCCTTCTCAGCAAAGGGTACCATAGAGGATTGCCAGCTCTGCAAGATTTTTGAGGGTGAAGACTGAGAACGATGGGGGTTTGGGGACCAGAAGGACTTCCACAGGACATAATGCCATAGAGTCCACCACTTTCCTCAGGTGTACTGATCTCTGTCACCTGAAGATCAGTTGAACAAAGTTTGAGTCCAGTGGCACCTTTAAGACAGGGTTGCCAGGTCTTACCTGGCTGCTTGGGGGGGGGGGCTCTTCTTCTCTTGGACTTTTCCATACAGTTTTTTCTCAAATGCTAGAGCATCCCCCTGCAACATGCCCTGCATAATGATGTCACTTCCTGGTGACATCATTATGCCAGGCATGTTGGTGCTGACAGGACTGTTCGGGGGAAGGGCTCCCCCACCAGCCGGCTGGGCAGCAGTGGATTGGGCCCCCTAAAAGCAGGTAAACCCCTACCCCATTGGTGGGTTGGCAATCCTACTTTAAGGCCAACAAAACTGTAATCCCAGGGGATCCGGTTCTGGGTTTGACGAGGGCAGATGCAAGCGGAACAGCTTCATTACTGTCTGCCTATTCCTACGACTTCCCTGGCAAATTCAATGGCCGAGTTTTTCTCCTGGAGAGACGAAACTTTGCACGGGGCTTTGACTGATATGGGGGAGGAGGCAAGCTCCCCCTTGAATGTCTAGTCGTGTTCCAACAGCAGGGAGTACACAGGACGCTGAGGAGAACCTTCGACACATGCTAGGCCCAACAAAGCCGACAGAGTCTGCATAGCGGAAAACTCCAAGGAATTATATACCCGAAGCTAAGTATCTCTATGTATAAACAACGAATGGGAAAGTAATGACCAAATAAGTAACAGAAAGATACAGAAGCTATAGGAAACACCCGTATGGTATAATGAGCTAGCACTATTTAAAGTGGCCAAAGAAAGAAAGAAAGCTTACTTGACTTACTTTGGGGGGAAAGGAACTTGGTGGGGCATGTTGCTCAGTGTTTGGCAGATGTTTGAAATAATATAGGATGTTTGTTTGTTTTTTCTCATCCCTCTATTAAAGTCCAGTGTCGTTGGAGATATCCTTGCTGGCCCCTTAAGGAGAGGAGAGTGGAAGCTATTGTTGCACTCGGCACGGAGGAGAGTGACGAAGGGAAAAGGGAGGAGGCACTCCACGGAGCATCAGAATTCAACGTCACAGAGAGCGACACTACAAAGAGGAAGCCCTTTTAAAAGCTGGGAAAACTTAAAGAGACAGGATAAGACTGAAACAACTGGGAAAGATGGGCAGCTGACGTGGAAGAAGGTGCGAAGCAGTGGAAGTGTTTAAAATAAAAAGACACATTGTTAAGTACTGTTAAGTTGTAAAAGAGGCTGTTAAGAACTGTTAAGTTGTAAAAGAGATTTGTTTAGCAAGAAATAATTAGATAGCTAAAGAAAGATTGTTTTGTAAGATTAGAGAAGACAAGTGCTTGTGATATCGTAAGAACTGAAAACCTTTGTTCCAAAAATTGAAAACTTAGTTAGCTTGGTTTAAACCTTAAACTAAAGGTTTAATATATGGTCTCTGGACTAAGTAATACTAAAAAGAGCTCCATACCTTTGCCAGGCCAAGTGGGAATAGCAGCACAATTCAAAATGAGCGTGGCCCAAATGAATATAAAAGATCTTAAGGCTCTGATGCAAGAATGTATGGGGCAGACTATGCCTGCTTTAATAAAGAAAGAAATAGAGCCTATCAACCAAAAGATGGAGGAAATATCTATTCAAATTAAAAATGAAACAGATGAAATTAAAAAGCAAATAGCTGAAAACAAACAAGAAATAGCAAAAATCGCACCAAAATCAAAGAAATTAGATAGGAAAGTAGAGGATATCGACCAAGAATTGCAGGAATTGAAAAATAAAAATGACAAAATGGAAGAGACCTTGATTGGATTTGAAATGGAGAAAGGTGGCTTGATTTTAAGATGTCAGAATATCTCTGAAGATATAGGCAAGAATCTAAAGGAGGAAGTAGCCCAATTTTATATCACAATTAGATATTGGGACGAAAGAGGAACTATTAGCTAATACAGAGTCAATATATAGAAGAAACACAGTATATGCAAAAGAAATAAAAGGCCAAGAGAAGTCCATATTAAATTTTATAAGAAGGAAACAAGAGATAAAATACTCACAGCATCTAAAGACAACAAAGTAATAATAAGAAATGAAGAAATTATTTTTTTAAAAGAAATCCCCTGGAGAGTAAGGGAGAAAAGAACAACTTATCAGGATCTGACAAAGCTACTTCAAATGAATGGGGTAACATATAGATAGCTTATCCCAGAGGGTGTCCTATTCAATTATAAGGGGAAAAGACAAAGAATTGACCCTGTTTTCAAACTAGAGAATTTTTTGGAAAGATTTGGAGAAGAAATGGGCTGGAGCAAAGAAGAAGGAGAAGGAGGTGGAGAAAAGGAGGCAGGGAAAGAAAATGCTGCCATAGGGAAATCAGATAGTCAACATACTGGCTGGAGGAAAAAGGATAGACATAGAAAATTAATGCAATCTCAAGTAGTAACCAGATACCAACAGAGAAACAAAAATAGACAAGATAGAGAGAAGGATGATGAAAGCTAGAAACCTGAAAATTTTATCAATTAATGTAAATGGTCTTAATAGTCCTCAAAAATATAGGAAAGTTTTCCATCAGATTGTTAAACTAAAATCATAAATTACTTGCCTGCAGGAAACACATATTTAAAAAGATTATATACAACATTTAACTTGTAAAAAAATAGGACAAACCTTTGTTGCAGCGGATTAGAAAAAGAGGTGTGGCAATATATGCTAAAAAGTATCTTCATCCTGAACTTTTTTATAAATCCCAAGACAGAAGGATTATAGCAATTACTATAATTAGAGAGGGTAAAGAAATGCTTATCGTAAATATATATATATGCGCCAAATCAAAGTCAAGGAAAATTTTTCTTGGAATTGCGAAAAATGCTTGCAATAAAGGAATTCAAAGACCTATGCATAGTGGGTGACTTTAATGCAGTATTTGACCCACATCTAGATAGAAGGAGCACATCAAAAAGTAAGAAATCAGGCAAAACATTGCATAAAACTTTTATAAAAATAGCAGAAGAATATAGCTTGGTAGATACCTGGAGAACTAGAAATATGAATTAAAAAGACTTTACATTCTATTCTGCAAGACACCAGTCGTGGTCTAGGATTGATATGGCATGGATGATGGCAACTATGATTAAAAAGTTAAAGGAAGTAGAAATTTTACCGAGCATTTTTGCGGATCATAACCCCATCTCATTAGAGCTAATCCAAAGAAAGAAGACATCTAGATGGAGAATGAATGTGAATCTCTTAAAAGATCAGAAATTCCTAGCAAAAACGAAAATAGAAATCCAATAATTTTTTAAATGTAATTTGCAATCTGAAATATTGATTAATGTAGTATGGGATGCTTTCAAAGCCTTTTTACAAGGATGGTTCATAAATAGAAATGCATGGTTAATGAAAAAGAAAAAAGAAAAAATTGAATCTTTAGGTAAGAAAATTAAACTAGAAGAAGATAAACTGAAGAAAAAATTTCAAACAGAAGAAACAAGAAGCAAAATGAAAATATTACATCAAATGAACATTCTTTTGTCACAAGAGATAGCTAAGAGTATAGAGTATTCAAAACAATACTGTTTTGAACATGCAAATAAAATCTTGAGATGGTTGGCGTATAAATTGAGAAAAGAAAAAGAAAAAAGAACATAGCTTTAAACGATAAAAAAATGAAATAAAACATACCACGTCACACATGAAACTTATTGTGGAGCAATTTTATACTAAGTTATATTCTCAAGAAGAATGGGAACCCCAACAAATAAAAGAATATCTACCTTATAATAAAGGGGAAAAATTTACTGAAGCACAGAAATATGTTCTAAATGAACCTATTACTCCATGTGAAATAGTAGAAACCATCAAGAAACAGAAAAAGATGAAATCATCGGGACCGGATGGGCTACCTGCAGAAATTTATCAAACTTTTGAGGAGCAGCAATTATTACCATTTAAGGAGCTAATGCAAAATGTAATAAAAGAGGAGAAACTTCCGAATTCATGGAATGAAGCTCTTATAACGTTAATACTTAAACCGGGAACAAAAGAACCAGAAATTAAAAATTATAGACCCATCTCATTGTTAAACGCAGACTACAAAATTTATGCACATATATTGGCAACAAGATTTAAGAAAATACTGCTTCAAATCATACATCAGGATCAAGAGGGATTTCTCCCGAAAAGACATCTCAAAATAATATAAGAACAATAATTAATGTCTTAGAATATTATGAAGCTCACCTGGAAAAACAGGTGGCTCTGGTTTTCTTAGATGCAGAAAAGGCGTTTGATAATGTATCATGGGAATTTCTGACTCAAAAACTAAAAGAATGGGATTGTGGGGAGCAATTTTTGTCTATGATATCAGCTATTTATAAGAACCAATATTTTAAAATTATAATTAATGGAGACAGGGGTCTTTTCATAGCATAAGATATGCTAATGAGCTACTAGGCTATTAGCGTAATAGCTCATTAGCATGTGCCACGCCCCCTGACATCACCAAAAGTGATGTCAGAAGGGGAAGCAAGGAGGGGGGAAGGCATCTTCAAAAACCTCCCCTTCCCTTCCCGGGGGGGGAGTGAACACTTGGGGAGGGAGTGAAGACTTGGGTGACAGAAGGAGGAAAGAGGGAAGGACAGAGAGAGAGAGTAGAGAGAAGGAAAGAAGGAAAGAGGGAAAGAAAGAGAAGGAAAGAAGGAAGGAAAGGGGATAAAAAGAGAGAAGGAAAGAGAGAAAGGAAGAGAAGCAAAGAAGAAGGGAAAGGGGAAAAGGAGAGTACGAAAGGAGGGAAACAGAGAAGAGAAGAAGGAGGGAAAGAGGAAAAGGAAAGAACAAAAGGAGGGAAAGAGGAAAAGGAAAGAAGGAAAGAAGGGAAAGAAAGAAAGGAGGGAAAGAAAGAGAGAGAGAAGGAAAGGAGGAGGAAAAGGGAAAGAAAGAAAAGGAAAGGAAAGAAGAAGGGACAGAAGAGTGCAAAGAGATGGGGAGAGGGAGGAAGGCTCTCCCACCCCCCATCAAGCCCCCCCCCACGGATCCCTCACTTACCCATGATGCCTTCCCCCAGGCTGCAGCACTCCAGGGCGGGCCCCAGGAGGCCGGGCAGGCCTCTTCAGGCCTCCCTGGGACTGCAACACAGCAGGGCGGGCCCCAGGAGGCCAGCGATGGGCCTCTTCGAGCCTCCCCGGGGCCGCAATGCTGCAGGGCGGGCCCTGGGAGGCCAGCGACGGGCCTCTTCGGGCCTCCCCGGGGGCTGCAGTGCTGCAGGGTGGGCCCCAGGAGGCCAGTGATGGGCCTCTTTGGGCTGCCCCGGGGCTGCAGCACTCCAGCACGGGCCCCGGGAGGCTGGCGACGGGCCTCTTTGGTCCACCCTGGGGCTGCAGCGTTCCAGCGTGCGCCCCAGAAGGCTGGTGGCAGGCCTCTTCCAGCTACCCCTGGGTTGCAGCGGGGGGCCGGGCACGGGGAGCTGGGGGCGGGGCTTGCCACCACCGCCATTTGTGCTAGCGAATGGGCTGCCGGAGCTGTGCTCCAGCGCACTCCGGCCCCAAAAGACCCCTGGAGACATGAAACAAAATATACGCTATCACCTCTGTTATTTATATTTGTATTAGAATCGTTAAATAACTGAATAAAGAGTAATAACCTAATAAGAGGGTTAAAAATTAAAGGTGAAGAGTTTAAATTGCAGGCATTCGCAGACAACCTTGTATTTGTTTTGGAAGAGCCAATGTCCTCAACGAAGTATTTGGTGGAAGAAATTTTAAGATATGGAAAGGTGGCTGGCTTAAAAATAAATTTCCACAAGACTAAAATACCAACCAAGAATTGTACACAAGAAACTATGGAAATTATATAAGAGAGCACAAAAATTGAGATAGTGAAAAAAGTGTGATACCTAGGAGTGATCCTGACAAGTAGGAATAGCACATTAATGGAAAACAGTTATAAGAAACTTTTGGACGAAATCAGGAAAGATCTTCTTAAATGGAATGACTTGCAACTATCATTAATGGGCAGGATCGCATCGATCAAAATGAATATTCTTCCACGATTTTTATTCTTAGCCCAAAACCTGCCAATTTTGAAGAATAATCAAATTTTTACAGATCTAGACAAGGTGATTAGACAATATATTTGGTATCCTAAAAAAGCTTGTATAAAATGGAAGATGCTTAAAGAAAAGAAAGAGAAAGATGGGTTGGGACTTCCAAACTGGAATTTTTATTATCAAGCGGCAGCGGCTACGTGGATTACGGACTGGCTAACTTTGGAGAATCAAAGATTATTAAAATTGGAAGGTCATGATCTATACATGGGCTTACATGCATATGTATGGTATAATAAAGACAAAACTCACTATAACTTCCATGAACATATCATGAAAGGATCCTTGATTAAAATTTGGATGAAACTAAAGGAGAAAGTTTATGATAAATACTAAGATGGTTGTCACCACTTGAAGCATTTATTAAACCCACTTTGTTAATTGAAGAAAAAAAGCATTTGTATGAGACTTTGTTGGACAAAAATAATAATCTTAAAAATATACATACATTAAAAAGACTCAATATAAATTTGACCTGGTGGGAAAACATGCAACTTAACTCCAGATACGCAAAAGATAAAACAATAGGTTTTTATATGAACAAAAATGAAATAGATAACATTTAATTTTTGTCAAATGATAAAATGATCCAAAAAATGTATAACTTCCTATTGACCCATTTCCTGCAAGACGAAGGGAATTTCACATTACCGAGACTCTGTCGGTTTGAAGCCGTTTCTGATTCGTCTTGAAGTAAACCGGTACAGGGCTGCCATTTCACACATGGCTTTCCCTGACCGGAAAAGAGCCGAATCAGAAGCGGTTTGGCAATTCAGATTGCACCGCTTTGTTTTCCCGCCGATTCCCGCCACGCCTTTTTAAAAAAAATGTTCGCTTTAGAGCGCTATAGCACTATAAACAACACTGCAGGCATTCCAATGGGGTTGCTATGATGCTATTGTGCAATTGCGCTATAGCGCTATAGCGCTCTAAAGCGAACATTAAAAAAAAAAAGCCGGAGATCGCCCGCACAGGCGAAAAAAGGCGGGAAAAAAGCGTATCGGATCCAGGAGAAGAAACTGATGACTACTTGGAAGCGGTTGACAGGTAGAACGCTTCAGCCCCATTTCCTGAACGGGACAGAAGCGATTCTGTGTGAAATTACAAATATATTCCGGTAGGGAACCGGTTCTAAAACGGTTCTGTCTGAAATGCCAGACCAGAAACCGTTTGGGAACCGTTCCTCTTCCGGATTATATCATCTGTCTGAAATTCCCTCAGGATAAGGTGGATGCAAGACATAGGATATAATATTCATTTAGATGACTGGACTAAGACCTGGAAGTCAGTAATGTTTCTTAAAAGCTTCATCTTATAAAGAAAACATAATCAAAATGTTCTATAGGTGGTACTGGTCCCCAGATAGAATGCATAAAGATGTCCAAGAATTGTTGGAAGTGTAAAGCAAATGTGAGGATTTTCTTTCATATATGGTGGAATTATGAAAGAATATCCAAATTCTGGAGGCAGGTTAAGAAGTGGATAATGGAGATGTTAGGAATTAATGTGGCTTTAATACCTGAGATCTTTTTGTTAAATATTATGCCGGATGGTTTAGCTAAAAATGATGTATATCTGCTAACCTATATTGTAACTGCGTCGAGAATTATTTTGGCAATGTATTGGAAAATTCTGTTAATAGAAGAACTAATTGCTAAACTATTAAATTTGGCAGAAATGGAAAAGCTAACGATGTTGTTACATGGTAAAGAAGAAAATGAATTTCAAAAACGGTGGTTGAGAGTATATGTATATTTGAAAGACAAAAACTTTTAATAGACTTCACTCTTATATTATCTTTATATATATGTATGGCTGTAATTAAGAAAACCTTATAAATAAAAGTTATATTTAAAAAATTGTAATCCCAGGAGATCTCTAGCTATTGCCTGGAAGTTAGCAACACTACATCCAGATGACATTATGCCAAACTGTGCATTACTGCCCTGGCTCTTATCTTTTCCCCTTTCCCCTGAAGAAAATACAAACCTAATTTTCTCTGGTCTAAAATGGGAACCTGCAGGGTGACTGTGGGTGGAGCCTCCAACTTGACACTCCAGGGTTGTCACTACAGAAAAGGAGGTGGAGTCAAACTCCACTTGCAAAATGGTTCCCTACACCTCACCATTCCCCTCCCCCTTTTCCTGCCAAGTCACACTGTAATGTTACAGTAGGCCACGTGTGGCTGCTAGGTCCCCCCTGGCCACTGGCAGGGGATGGGGCATAGGGTTGCCAGATCCAGATTCGGAAACTCCTGTAGATTTGGGGATGGAGCCTGGGGAGGACAGGGACCTCAGTGGGGCACAATGCCAGAGAGGCCACTCTCCAAAGCATCCATTTCCTCCAGGGGAACGGATTTCTGTAGTCTGGAGATGAGCTGTGATTCTGGAGGATCCCCAGGTCCCTTCCAGAGGCTGGCATCCCTAAGGCCACAGGAGGGTGGGCAGGGGAAAAAGAGGAGGAGCAACAGGTGGGGGGCAGCTACATCAGCAAGCCATGCAAGGATGGGGTGTGTGAGGATGTTGTTCCTGGTTGATCCTGTTGTGTCAGGGGCAAGTTTTTGTGTCCACAGCCCACTTCAGCTTTAGAGGCCCCGTGCAATAAAAAACACTTCATTATTGTTACAAAAAGAAACACTGAAAATCTCTCCTTATATATAAAGCTGACTTGGGGTGGCAAGATTCCATGCGCTCCCATTAGCTGTAAAATGCCCTCCTTCAGCCACTGGCCTGCCAGCCACCACTCAAGAGTACCTGCATGCCATTGGCCAGGTGCTGGGTCTGGTCCTCTTCCCCGCCAACTTCCCCTTCTCTGTCAGAATTCCTAGCAAATGGCTTTGTCTCTTGACAAAGGTGCTTCTCCTGCTTGCCTCCTGTGTGGGATTTAACTTTTCCCTCAGTGGATGTTGGTAGGTGTAACGAAACGGCAGTTACCTGTGTTTGTAAGATGGCTGCTGGGCTGCTGTCTGTGGTTGTTTGTTTAAAATGTTCTGCCATAAGGTTTAATTGAGCTGTAGTTCCAGAGAGGGGCCTGTAGGAGTATCACTTACTGGGTTGAATGGGCCTTCCTCATCTGTTGGACTACATTTCCCAGCTGCCTCAAGGCAGAAAAGGGCGGGAAAACAAGGACTGTCCCATCATGCAGGGCAGCATCAGTATAGACTGCAGCCCGGCTGTATTCGTCCTACAGGAGGTTAGGAAAGGCTCCTGCTGTCTGTGCTGACCAGGCTGTCCAGGCCACAAGCCAGAGACGTGGGTGAACCCTAGGAGGCAGCAAAAATTCAGCCACTCCACAGTCGGCTGGACTGGGGAATTAATGGAAGTTTCCCTGTTCTTTTGGGCCAGAGAGAGAGAAGCTAGAGCAGAGACCCAGAGGCCATTGTGTAAAGAAAGATGATGGCGTTTAATCCCTGTGGGTTTATGCCCTGCTAGTTCATAGTGTGTGCTTACTCCTACAGTGTGTGTGTGCCCCAGAACTGTGTAAATAGTTAGATAAATCCTTTTATTTGGGCTAATAATCTGTGTTGTGCTCTGGCCACATAGTCTCCCCTGCTCTGAACAATAACAAAGGGAGGGGGTACCCCAAGGAGGCAAGGAAAGGCCAGACCCTTGGCTTGCCAACTTTCCAGGGATCCCCCAAAGATTGGAAATTCCATCTCCAAACACGGAGATTCAGCCACAGGGGTCTCACTTTCCCTCTAAAAAGGCAGTGATGATTCAGTGAGCCATGGCAGCGAATTTAAGGAGTGAAATATGCACACGAGACAAGGGTGGGAGGCAAACAGCCGAGTGGTAAACTGGAGCCCGTTTCGCCACAGTAGGCAACCAAGCTTGGTTCAGACAAAGGACAGAAACTCTTTGCAGGCCTTTGAGAGGAACTCATCGGGGCCAGTCCTAAGTCTAGGATTGCCAGCTCCAGGTAGGGAGATTCCTAGAGATTTTCTGGAAGAGTCTATGGAAGCCAGGGTTTGAGGAGAGGGGAGGCCTCAGCTGAACAGAATGCCATACAGTCTACCTTCTAAAGCAGTTATTTTCTTGGGGTGGGGGGGAGATCTGTTGTCTGGAGTTCAGTTGTGATACCTGGTGATCTTCAGGCTCCACCTGGAGGTTGGCTGCCCTAGGCGTAGCAGTCAGTGCTTCAAAGCAGGTTCTGCTAGATCCAGGTTCTTGCTGTAGAAGCCGAGTGGGTGATTTTGGACCGGTTACAGACTTTCAGCCTAACCTACCTCACAGGGTTGTTGTGCAAGTCAAAAGGGGGAGAGGAGAATGATATAAGCTGCTTTGGTCCCCATTGCAGAGAAAGACGACCTTTCCTCCTGTGAAACCATTGTTGCCAATCTCCAAGTGAGGGCTGGAGATCACTCAGAATTACAACTGTTCTCCAGATGGCAGAGATCAATTCCCCTGGAGAAAATGGTTGACTCTGTGGCAGTCAGGGCATCAGAGCATGGAAAATGGTGGACTCTGTGGCAGTCAGGGCTTCAGAGCATAGGAGAGGCTGCAGGTGTGTGTGTGGGGGGAATGGAAAGCTGAAGAGAGATGGGGAAATAAAGGTAGGTTGATGGCTGGCTGGGAAGGAGATAGGGTTGCCAACTCCAGGTGGGAAATTCCTGAAGATTTGAGGGATGGAACCTGGAGATGGTGAGGTTTGAGGAGGGGTGGGACCTCAGACAGGTACAATGCCATAGTCTCCACCCTCCCAACTAGCCATTCCCCTCTGGAGAACCACTGTTCCCAATCTCAGGAGAGGGGTAGAAATCACTCACAATTACAACTGATCTCCAGGAAGAAGGGGGGGAGGAGATGCAAAGCTGAAATCAGAGGGGCAGATAATGGCAGGTTGATGTTTGGCTGGGAAGAAGATAGCGTTGCCAACTCCAGGTTGGGAAATTTATGGAGATTTGGGGGGTGGAGCCTGGAGAGGGTGAGGTTTGAGGAGGGGTGGGACCTCAGGCAGGTACAATACCATAGACTCCACCCTCCAAACCAGCCATTTCCTCCTGGGGAACAATTGTTGCCAATCTCCAGGTGAGGGTTTGAGATCACTGAAAATTACAACTGTTTTTCAGGTAGCAGAGATCAGTTCCTCTGGAGAAAATGGTGGACTCTGTGTCATGAAACCCTGCTGAGGTCACCACAGCACATTGACGCTGAGTGCCCAAGGCCTTGGCACTCTCCCAGAGCCTCTTTCTAGAGCTCGTTGTATTTATTTCCACAACGGGCCTTATTCCTAGTATCAATATAAAAGCAGCAGGTGGGACTGTGGACCTGAGTGTGCAGGGGCTGTAGGATGCCTGGGCTAAGCAGTGGATTTAACTTTTTTTTTCTTATTCAGAGATGCCAAAGGATTGCCAAGTCTGGGAAGGGAAATTCCTGGAGATTTGGGGGTGGAGCCTGGGGAGGGACCTCAGCAGGGTATAATGGCATGGAATCCATCCTCCAAAGCAGCCATTTTCTCCAGGAGAATGGGTCTCTAAGTCTAGAGATCAGTTGTAATTCTGAAAGATATCCAGGCCCCACCTAGAGATGGGAAAAACTAGAAGCACCCATAGTGCAAGGTTCTAAACTTTAGTTTACTTAGCTGACCCCTAAATCTGACTTTTTGCCAGCAGGCCTGAAGGAAAATAAATGTTCTGCCACTTTAACAGAGAATCAGTGTATGAAAATGGGATGTTGAAACTTTTAATTTATTTATTTTATTGATGGAATTTTTATGCCACCTCTTCAAGGAACCCACCTTTTCATGGCATGGAGGAAAGTAACCTCATCCAGTAAATAGCTTCCCACTAAACCTTTATTAAAGGGACATGACATTTTTTTTCTACAGGCAGTTAGCAACACTCTCTCAGACTAGAGTTATCAGCAGTGTTCCCTCTAAGCTGAATTAGTATGAGCTAGCTCACAGTTTTTTAGCCTCCAGCTCACACATTTTTGTCTTAGCTCAGGAAGGAAATCTCCAGAGCAAACTAATTTATGCAGTAGCTAAATCGTTCACTCACAGCTCTAATGTCAGTAGCTCACAAAGTAGAATTTTTGCTCACAAGACTGCACAGCTTAGAGGGAGCACTGGTGATCAGGCTGCAACTCCCAGCAGCAACTGGGACTCAGCCTCAGTTCCTCCCACCAGTGACCTAGGCGCTGGCAGGAGTCAAAGGAAATTGCTGGAAGCCAGGCCTCCTGAATAGTGGGGCACTAGACATCCCTATTAAAGCTTCAGCCTACCCCCACTAGGGTTGCTAGGTCCCTGCTGGCCACCAGTGTGGGGTGGGGGTAGGGTTGCCAGCTCTAAGTTGGGAAGTCCCTGGAGATTTGGGGTTGGAGCCTGGGGGGTGACAGGGACCTCAGTGGGGTACAATGCCTTAGAGCAGGGGTGTCAGGCATATGGCCTGAGGGCCAGAACTGGCCTGTGAGCAACTGATGCAAGGGAGGGAAGGCAGGAGGCTGCTCAGGTGTGGAGCAGTGGGTGCAAGTGGTGAGATGTGTGTGGTCAAAGCTGTCAAGATGTAGAAAGGAAATGGCTAGGGCACGAGGCTAATTGGCTGAGGTAAAATAGTGTGGGGGGAATGGCAGCAAAGGCAGAGAAAAAGGAGACATGTTATTTTTCTCCCTCCTGCTGCCTCCAACTGCAGCTCAGCAAGGACTAGCAAGGCCACTGCACGGGGGGGGGAAGCCTGAGTGGCCGGCACAGCCACCACTGCATTCAAACAGTGACCATGAGGGGGGTTGGCAAAAGTGGGCATGTGGAGCAGCGGTTAACTGATGAAGAGACAGAGCCAGTGCGCAGATTGGGAGGCAACTGGGCTGTCTTGTGCAAACACATCCTGGCCATGGAAGCAAGTGGAGGAATGAAGGGGGAAAGGGGTGCCGCTGTCACTGCTGCACAACTGGACAGCCGTGGAGCCAGGAGGCAGAGTGAGTGTTGGGGCAGGTGGGGGACAGCAACCTCCCTTTCCCCCTGAGGGAAAAGTGGGTCGTGGAAAGACAAACAGGGCTCCTTGGAGGGTTCAGAAACAACCACTCCATCAGGCTTTCCCCTCAGCCCTGTCGCTTCTGCAGGAAATGCAGGAGAGATGAAAACTGGGGGTGAGGGGATCTGAGAGAGCCAGGTACAGACCCCCCTTAAGCCAGAGCACTGTCATCTGGGTCACCTGGGGCCAGTTGCTTAGCCTCACAGGGTGATTGTTGTTGGGGAGTGGGTGGTGGAGGAGGGAGTCCAGTGTGCCTCGTCGAGATCCTCAAAGGTAGGACGGGAGGCCAGGAAACAAAGAGTAAGAGACGGATCATAGCCGTGCTCAGCCGTTGAGGCTGGATGTATGGGGTATGTGTCCCTGTAAGAACCCAGGCCACTGCATTCTGGACAAGCTGCAATTTCTGGATCAGCCTCAAGGGCAGCCTAGCGTAGAGTGAGTTACAGTAATCAAACCTAGAGGTGACCATTGCGTGGATAACCGTAGCTAGGTCAGGGCAAGATGGTTGAGTGCCCAAATTTTGTTATTGTGTAATGCAGTTTCATTTTCTTTGACTTGCTAAAACGAAATTGTGTGGTGCTTTTGAAACTGTCCAATGACTCTAGAAAGCTAGAGCCGGGCTAGGCTGGGCTTGCTACATTCCATAATGTGTCATTATTGATCTACTTCTGAAGCTGTAAAATTAGGCGGAAACTGCCATTGGCAACCTGTTTACATAGGGCTGACAGCCTCCAGGTGGGACCTCAGAATTACAGCTCATCTCCAGACTACAGAGATCAGTTCCCCTGGAGAAAATGGATGCTCTAAAGGGTGCACTCTATGACATTGTACCCCACTCAGGTCTCCGTCCTCACCATGCTCTATTCCCAAATCTCCAGGAATTTCCCAACTTGGATCTGGCAGCCCTATCCCCCAGCCCCTTCTGGTGGCCAGGGGATACCTGGCAACCCTAGAATCTACCAGAAAGTTCTTCTGTACCAATTTAACAGAAAGAATGGGAATTGCACAAGAGCAAATGGGGGGTGCAGTTATACAAAGGAGCTTCCTGGTGGATAGGACACAGTGTGCCTATTAAATAGTCATATTTGTTGTGTAGGATTAAGTAATGGCTGTATAAAATGTACTTCAAACCAGGTTAGAAGGGCCTCCATTTTTAGAAATGAAGCCACCTTTTCCAATTGCCACTCCCAAGCGTTTACTGTACCCAGTGCACCCATCGGACACTACTAACCCATTTTCCTCCCTCTCCATTATAGAGAAGGCAACCAATGCAGTTGCTAGTTCCGATGGCTACTTCTCAAACCCTTCAAAATAAGCACAGAAAAATCAGCAAATCCCACAGCTAGTAATCCATTCCAGGCAGATGTTGCTTATTTGGCAGCTTTTTTAAGCTGCAGAAAAATAGATTTGTTCTCCAGAGAGATTGCCTGGAATCGGATCCAATGTAATTTGAAGTGCTCTATCACCCACCATTTAATGTTGCAATTTGTTCACTGGACTTCTGAAAGCTTTCTAGAGTCATGGGATAATTTCAAAAGCACCACACTGGATGCAATGCAAAACATGCACAATTTTAATTTTTAGCAAGTCAAAGAAAATTAAACTACATTACACAACAACAACATTTGGGCTTGCAGCTGGATGCACACTCAACAGCCAGTCCTGGTGACTTGACATGTACACCTGTATAGTACACATTAATCTGCAAGCACGTGGTCATATTCACCTTAAAAAGTAAACTTAAAATATAATGTATGCAGGGCCCCCAGAAGAGATGTGTATTCAACATGGTAAAATTAAAGCACCGCCAGCGGAGTCTGCTAAATGTCATCAGAGGAATTTTCAGAGTCAAATGACAGCAATCAAATTAGAGAATTTAACAAGATTAACCTTTTGGTTAAACTCCTTAACCCCATATTCAAACTTAAACACATGTAGTTGTCTCATAACTCTCAACACCCCCCCCCCAAATCTTCCTCCTTTCCCTCTGTTATCTTTTGCCCTTTCGAAATTTAGATTGTATATTTCTTGGGTCAAAGACCTGTATTTGGCCCATGTTAATAACACTCAGCATTAGTATAGCACTTTCAAATGTTCATCTACCTTCCTTTCTGTGCAACAGCCTTGCGAAGTAGGTCAGTACAAGTATCCTCATATTGAAGTAAAAGAAAGACTGCCTTGCCTTGTATCTGAAGGTGTGAGCAGTGTTTTGTTTTGTCTTTAAAGTGCTACTGGAGTCTTACTCTTCCCTACTGGCTTCTAGTGAATTCATGACAGAGGTAAGATTTGGACTGGGGACTTCCTGACTTGTTATTTACGGTGCCAGCCTAAGTAGAGTCTTACCCTTCTAAGGCCAATGAGCTTAGAAGGGCACAACTCTGCTTATGGTGGCGCTGTCTCTTAGCCATGGTACTATTCCTCTTCCCTGTAAGGCGCCATCAGCATCAACAGTGTGACAATAATAACTATAACTTTGGTTATTCTATCTACAAGCTCCTGTAACTTATATACATTTATGTCATTATGAATTTTAAAATCCATCTACAAAACAGCAGAGAGTTCCAGGGTTGCCAGGTCCCCCTGGGGCCACTGGAAGTGGAGGGGGGGCTTGTAAGATTATGCTCAGCAACCCCATCTTCAGGACACCTATACTCCAGGGAGACATAGTGCAACCCCTTCATACTGTCAAGAAAATTTCAAGCTCGGTTTGCTGGCTTAGCAAAATTATTAATAGGAAATTTTAAAACAATAACTTCCACCACCGTTAAATGACCCACAAGCTGAAATCAATAGCTGCTAATGCACGCCTGTGGAGAAAACTCTCTTGGATGTTCGTGCATCTTGGGAAGCTGCCAGGGCCATAAAAGGCAGAACTGATATTGTTCCATGTTGAATACATACAACACTAAAGAATAGGGTCCCCCTGCCCCAGTTCTGTTTCCTTGCATGACTTACTGAGTATGGCATTCCACAAATAACGATTTACAAGATATAGATATAGATATATATATTAAGTGCATAGGACCTACCTTTTTAATCCTGTCATGTCCAAAGCAGTGAAGGAAGCTGAGGTGATGAAAACGGTGCCCCAAATACTTGCTGAGTAGCTAAAACTTGGGTTTGTACATTAGAGCTTTTGCTAGAAGTCCAGTCCTACCATCATTTATTTATCCCAGAGAATGAAAGAGCAAATAATACAGAAACACGAGTTAGAGAGAAAGAGAGTGAGGGAAGGAAGGAAGAGGGAGGGAAGGAGGGGAGAAGAGGGAAGGGAGAAGGAGAGGTCTGCTCCTCCTCAGACACTGGAGAGAATACAGCAGAGGCACCTGGTTTTGCTTAGTACTCTTCTGTAATTCAGCATTAAACCAATTGGAGGAGGAATGTTAAAAATGAACACTTCATTTTCTAAGTATGTTAAACAATGCAAATAGGAGGCCTCAGCCTGGGGACAGCTGGTTTGGATTAGAGAGCTCACCAACTGGCTAGACTCCTCACAACACTCTTGAGGAGCCTGCCAGAATAAGAAAACGCTGGCCATTGGAAGTGAAGCTGCTGCTTCTTCTTCTTTTGCAGACATTACCAGGAAGTGTGCCTTAGCAAAGGCAGCACTAGCACAGGGCAGGACGAATTCTAAGCAAGAAGCTGTTGAGAGCAACGCAGACACACACCAAGGGCCTTCCACAAAGAGTGAGCTTGCTTATATCTTGCCATCTTGTCTCCTGCTAAACCACTTCTTGCCACTGGCACACCGGGGAGAGCTGGGGTCACCTGACAGGTTAAGCACTCGACTTTGTGACAGTCACTGATACAAGGGTTCTATAGCATGTTGTGCACACTGACACAAGGACAGCCAACAAGTCAAAATGCTTAAAGGAGAACAAAGCTGATGATCATTTGACACCTGCATCTTGCCATGTTTTTAAGGTAATGCTGGAGTGAAGACTGCTTTTTGCCTAGGGGAAAGATTATTGGCCTGTCATCGCAGCTGTAGTTTGTTTTGAAGTTCGCGTCATGTGACTACTGGTCATGGCCTTAATCCAAAGATGCCAAAGTAGAATGCCCTAGCCCATAGTAAGTCATGGGTCACCAGACTGCTTAGAGGGAGATGTAGGGGAAATACATCATAAGTAACTGAAGTAGATGCTATGTTTGAAGAGGACAAAAATGGAGAGACAGTGCATCATATAAAACTGTGTGGGGAAGTTAACACCAACTCCTGTTTTCAGGTTAATAGGATGCAACAGAATGTGACATGTGCACATACTTTATGTTACCCTAGCACCTTAAATACTAACAAAATTTATATCAGGGTATCAGCTTTCATGAGTTACTGTTCATTTCTTCAGTGAGCACTGCCTTGTGAAAACCGTGCCAAATATTTTGTTAGTTTTTAAGGTGCTACTGGACTCTTGCTCTTTACTACTGCTACAAACATGGCTACCCATATTGATCTTGTTTTACCCTGCTTTTCTAAAGATGTTCATTCATTCGTTCGTTCGTTCGTTTGTTCATTACGTATTAAACCAGTATAAGAGTAAAATATGCCAAAGCCATTGCCTACAGTTGTTAAAATGACAGATAAAAATATAATACTTATACGTAACTGATAATAAATAATATTCCAATGATACATAAAATTTATACTGTGTGAAAAGGTTCTTGACAAAAGATAAAATAAAATAAAGGAGTATTACCTTTTAAGACTTAAAATTTATAAAACTATATATATTAAATTGACTTATATCATACATTATGTTTCTTTACTTTCTTGGATATTCTGTTGAGTTTTGCAGGTTGCTGCGCAGAATCTTGCACAAAGTGTGGTCACCTGCGGATTTTCTCCCAGAAGCAGCAGTTTAACATATCCCAGATCTGAACATCCAGGATTTCTGTTGAGCAGGAGGGAAATATACTTTGAATGGCTCTTTGATAAAAAGAGGAGTGGAGGAGGACATGTTCTGTGGTTTCTATCTCATCTCTGCCATACAGGAATAGTCTTTCATTCAGTGGAAACTTTTCATATCACCCTGCTACTACCACTGTTAGGAGGGCATGCCATCTGGTGAGAGTAAACACCCTCCAATGGCTTGGGATCTCCAGCTGGAATGAATATTCTGCCGGGACAACTGTGTATCTGATTCATTGTGATGCTAGAAAGATGTTTGCTTTTTCCTATATGTCATGAAACATTCTTCCTTTGCTCAAGCTATTGGGAACCATTTTTTAATATACTTTGCCATGCTCGGTATGGCATTCTGTGTTCTAGAGCCTGATGCATAGGGGGAGAATAATAGGTGGATGGGCCTTCTTTGTGGCAAGTAATCAGACAGAAATTGTACATGTCACAGAACAGCAATTTGAACTTCAGTTGCCCCAGGCTTCTGAACTGATTGATGGCCATGCAAGAAGTTCCATTTACAAGGAAATTTCAACATTCTTGAGCATCAACATCCATATCCATACTCAAGGTAGATCTAAAAGTAGATCTTTATATTTTAAGATCTACCCTTAGTATGGATGCCATATATTCTAATATCAAAGTCAGTCAAACCTGAGCAAACCAGTAACTGGAGCTGTTAATGGACAAGACAGATCTTTTTATAAACCTGGAAAAAGCCACAGGTTTGTAGAAAAATCAGAAATCTGAAGGGGAAAAATACACCAGATGGTTAACTCCCCAAATGATGAAAGGAGTGTGTGTGTAGCTTTAAGAAATTGATTCCTTCAGTAGCTGTTGCTAGGCAACTATGGCATTCTAGGCTTGGTTTCTCTGAGTAAAAGGCAGCCAGAGGGGGAAAGGTCCTTTCCAGCTGTATTTTGGGCTTTGAAGGAGGACTCATTGGACCAAGGCATGGCAGCAATCACTGGGTGACTTGATATCACCTAACCTGCATGACTCACGTAGGCCTGGGTGCTTGCTACTGTTCAGTAGCAGCCACCCCATGGATGTCACTATGGTATTGTGGTTAGAGCTTCAGAGTAGGGTCTGAGAGATCCATGGTCAAATCCCCATCTTTCTGTGGCAGTTCATGGGTGATTTTGGTCTAGTCACATACTTTCAGCCTAACCTACCTCACAGGGGTGTTGTGAGGACAAAAAGGAAGAGAGAATGATGTCAGCTGCTTTGATCCCCACTGAGGAGAAATGTGAGATATAGATGAAGAAGATAAATAAGAAATATAGCTGAAGATAGGAGGCAGGTAGATAGGTGAATGGCTGAGAAGGAATGAGGCAGGGGAAAAGGAGAGGATATGGGGGTTACCAGAAGGAGAGGAAAAGGAAATGTGGGGAGAGGGAAACAGGGGAAAGTGATGTGCTTGAGGATTCCCTACAATGCAGGCAGCCCTGGCCCAGTAGCTGATACCACATAACTGGTGCATAGTTTTCCTAGGTAGAAGCTGTGGAGGTGGGGGAGGAAGGTTGAAGACAGAGGGGGCAGATAAATCTAGGTTGGCTGTTGGGTGGGAAGGAGAGAAGGAAGCCGGAAGGGAGAGAGGAAATAGTGGGGGGAGGGAAATGAGATGCCCTTGCAAATTCCCACTTGTGGAAATATGATACTCATTCAAATTTCCAGTTCTATATAATTCTTGATTAGATCTTGTGGAGGAAGGAATGTGTGTGCTGTGCTGGTTTTATAGATCTATGGGGCTCTTACTAGGTTTTTTAGTTCACTACATTTTATGAATATGTTATAGGCAGGGGAATCTCACAGCGGAAACTGACTGTCCAGAGGGTTAGTACACCGTGAAATGCATTTAGAAACTGTGAAAAGTAGGAACACATAGGAATTAATTAGGCCAGTCTGAAAGATAGGAGTTGGGTTGTTTTGTTTTGTTTCTGGTGGGGAGAATCAAGACCAGGAGAAGATAGCCATTAGAATGTTAGACAGCTGACAAGATTAAATTTCTTCTCATAAGCATGAGTGCACATTCTGAGTCTCACAGGTGTATATTTTAAATAGGCAAGCTCATATATGCATACTCTGCAGATGGGAATACAGCTGGTTTCAAAAATTCCTGGTTGTCACTTCTAATGTTCCTTTGTAGTATATACTACCAACAAGACTACTGACAGGTCTGGCTGTCTCAGGCAATTTGGTTCTTTCCGTATAGGGAAAAGAAACAATATCTGGCACTTGAATATTAAAGGCGGGTGGGGTTTGATGGTCTGCAAAGGAGCCTACAATGAAAGCAAGATTCATTATTTCTGCCCTGTGAAAGCTATTCACTCTGCATTATATTACATAAATATACCACATTTATAAAGAGAGATTTCTATTCACAAAGTGTGGCTTGGTAATAGCCATTGGCAAAGGAGGAGATCTGTTTCCTAGGAAATCAACCTTTTTTACAGTTCTTTTTGCAGGATTGGCCTGGAATCTATTGAGTTAAGCAAAGGGGGTTCCAGATGTTATTACACTTCTTTTAAAGTATTTCTTCAAAAGATTTTTCTTTCCTGGTTCTGTCACTGTGAAGTATGCATCCCTGCTCCCAAGGAAATCCTTTACTACAGATGTATTACTATAGTCTATCGAAAAAGTCCATCAACCACAAAAGAAATCATTTGCAAAACACACACAGTGAAAAAAACAGTTTCTGCTTCTTATCCTCAGAGCTCTAAATTGGCCAGCTTGCTGCTCAAATACTCCCACTGTCTCTAGTGTATTGGGTTTGATTGTTGCCAGAACAATGTCAGAAAAGAATATCTCATTATTCTAATCTGAAGAACTGGGTTTGATTCCCCACTCCTCCACAGGAAGCCTGCTGGATGACCTTGGGCCAGTCACAGTTCTCTCAGAACTCTCTCAACCCCAACTACCTCACAAATTTCCTGCTGTGGGGAGAGAAAGGGGATGGGATTGTAAACTGCAGTGAATATAATGAAATGAGCGAAGGACAAATTAATTAATGCTCTAAGGACCAGATATTTATCTTACATATGCAATGCTCCCTCTAAGCTGTGGAGTCCTGTGAGCAAAACTTTTACTTTGTGAGCTACTGGCATTAAAGTTGTGAGTGAGCAATTTGGCTACTGTATAAATTAGCCATCCTTCCTGAGCTAAGACAAAAATGTGTGAGCCGGGGGCTTAAAAACTGTGAGCTAGCTCACAGTGACTCAGCTTAGAGGGAATACTGATCACGAGAAACCATCAACCCACACCCTGGACATTCTGTTACTAGTATCAGGCCCATGAATTCTGGCAAACCCAGAAGTGTACTTTCCAAGGTCTCTAGTTGTTAGTTAGATCCAAGACTTGCCCACCCGATAGTGTACTTGCCGGTCTGCTCATACCCATAGCATCCCCATGCAGTCAGGCAGCTTTTGAGTTCTCTTAAGCGGCTTCACACCCGCATACCAAAGGACGGTTGATTTTCAGTTAAGAGAGTAACTGAACCCACAGTGCAATGACCGATGTATGCAGAACACCAACGGGGCTAATTGCCTAGATCATTTTTCTTCCTAAACAGTTTAGTATTTGGGGGATAAGTAGCTGCCTTCTTCTCTCCACCAAACAGCAGCTGTGGCTCTTCTTGCAGAGGTGAACATTTCTTGAAATTAATATATAACACTGGACACCTCTTTGGATTCTTTAACTCAGTCTCCCAAATTTACCCCACTCTATTGCTGTCAACATTACCAAATATCCCACACAAGCTTCCTTACTCACTATCAGTATGTCCTCTTTCTTTTAAGCCACTTACCCCTTAGGTTTCTTCCCTCTTGGAAAGGAAAATACTCAAATCCACACACAGGCTGATTCTGCATTGGCTTTTCCCTCTGTTGTTTTACAAAACCCACGCTGGAACAGAAATTCCCCTCTGCATAGCATGCTGGTTTCACTTCCTTTAATTATCGGGTTTTATGGTAGCTTCCACACTCCATGCCACTTTCGAGTTCTCTGATCCTTGGATTTTATTGTACCTTCTGCATAGATTTATGGCTGTTTTATGGCCATTCAGGGGTGACTTTGCAGTCAATACAGCATTGCCCTGAGGTACTTGAATGTGATTTTGAGGTGCACTTTTTCCTCCCAGTTGAGAAAATGTGGAGTGAATGCTAGATGCAGAATTGCCCACATTCTTGTGTATATTAAAAAACAAAAAAAAACCAAGCCACAGAGAAAATGGTGCCCACCAGAATTTAATTTGCACAAGAGCTTACCAAGAATAAGTCCTTGAATTTGTCTTCAATCCCACAACTATAACCATGAAGCACATACATTTTCCTCATGACTAAGCAACTGCCTCTGAACCACTATACTTCCCCATCCTTCCACTTACAATATAGAATTATGGGCCATATGGCACAGACTGTCATAGATTTTCTATTTCACACATCTCTTTTTTGGAAAAAAAATTAAATATGCCTTCCTTTCCCCCTTGTTCATTTATATGCCAAGATCCCAGATCTTCTCTATGTAACTCCAGGCTTAGTCCCCACCCACCCACCCCTTCTGGTAGCTGCTAGTGTTCTTTCTTCCAAGTTCCAAATTCTCAATTTTTGCTCCTATCCAGGGATTGACCAAGGAACCTGTTCTTAATACCAGGCCTGACCCTAGAAAATCCTTTTTTCCCCCTACTTTAAAAAAAATCACTCCCCTGCTGGTCATTAAAACATTGCTCAGTAGAATGTGCCAGTTACCTTTGATGGTAAAGTCATTCCTAAGGATAAGCACTATGTATTACTGATGAAGTGCGAACTGCAGAAAAAGTCTGCTTATATGTAAACCTAGCACTTAAGTTACACTAATTCACCAAAGATTTGACATTTCTGGCAGCATAAATAATGTGCGCAGGTCATTTATTCCTTTCTTTTAAAAGCCAGCAGCTGTTTGCTTTTTGTTCACCATACCACTGCCAATGTGTATTTTTTAAAAATTTTAAACTCCATAGGAACCTCAGAAATATATGCAAGTTGTACAACATTAGAGCTGAGAGACTGTGCCTGAAAGTCAAACAAGGTATGTGATCCAAGACTCATGTGCTTGAATAGGTTGACATGGTTGGAATGGGTGACTCTTATTTAAGCGTCTACCCAGCTCACTCCATCTTTGTGGGCGATAAAAATGGGGTGTGGGGGGAGATCTAGTTACCGTCAACTTAAAAGAAATAAAATAGATCAAAAACTTTGCATCTTTTCCACACTAGATGAACTCTGCAGCCCAAGTCTCACAGTATTTTTTAAAAGATCCTCACTACACTTAAGACAAGCAGCTGCTTTATCTTGAAAGTGACCACAGCTCTTAACATCTATCCAGGCTGCTTTCTCCAGGAATTAATGGAAAACACACAGGTGCTAGTGTTAAGAGGTCTCAGGGTGTCCTCTGCTGGTCTGCAACACATCCCCCCTATTTCCAGGCTGTACTGTTGAAGAACTTTGACATCATTTATTTAGCATATGTTTTGGGAGGCTTTCCATCTAAAGGTTCTCATGGCACTTCCATTAAAGAGGTACAAGACTGCCACTAAGTGATCTGGATGGCAGTCCAATGGTACTTCTCAACTATTGTTCAGAGTCCAGACCCGTACTGAAGTCGTTTCTCCATTTTAATCTTTATACTGATTTTAACATTTTGGTAACTTTCAGGTAAACACAGAGTGATCTTACAGATGCACAGGCAGGAGTTCGTGCTGTCTTACCTTTTCCTGAGAAGCCCCATGCAACTCCTATAAACTGAAGGGCAGGGGTGCATATGAACGAAGGACCATCAGGCACAGGTGAGGTGGGGGGCTGCAGGGAAGAGCAGCAAGCAAGCAGAATCAACCCCCCCCCCAACCTGAAAGATTTTACACAAACAAAACTGCTGGTGAAGGAGGGGGGAATCAATTCTATGCTAAAAAAGATAAATTTTGAAACCTGAATGAATTATGCAGATCTCCATTCTTTGTCAATGAAAAACTTTATTCTGCTCTTTTGATGCTCATGAAAAGAAGCTCCACGCCCTTCTCACTATAAACCGGCCTGGAGGGAAAAGGTCTAGAAACATGCTTATTTTAAAGTAAAAGTTGATATTCTCAGGATCCTGAATTCTCTGCCTAACTGAATGTATTACCTTGCAGAACGGGAAATCCAGTTTTGTCAATAAGAACTTGTTTACCTACAAGGAACGCACCATGTAGTACACTGTGCAGCCTACACTGTTCTTAAAGCAGTGTTTTCCAACCTGTGGGACCTTCTGCAAGTGGACTGCACGGCCAGCCCTCCCTAATGACCACCCGCACCCTTTCCATTGCTCTCTTCTTTATCGTAGAAACCAAGATATTACCCTGGAAACGGTATCTTCTATCCCCCCCTTCACTGCACATACATATTGCGCAAGTATAATGTGTCCTGACAGTCACTAGAGTGAGAACCTTAGGGGGCATTAGAGAGCGTAATGAAGGAGATGGGTAGTCAAAGGCTGGAATGTAACCTCCATATGAAATGCCGCATATGTCATAATGCCTCTTGCCTGGGGTTCATGTTGGGGGCAGCTGCACCCTCAGTGCAATGGTTAATGGTTTCTCAGATGGTTTTCTCATCTGGTTACCCACTGTAAAAAAAATAGAATGCTGAACTAGATGGGTACCCAAGGTCATAGTTTGCCTAGGGCACTAAAAAGCCTTGAGCCAGCCCTCAGGGGGTCACTATATCAATACATTTGGACTTTTGGGTCACCATACCAAAAAGGTTGGGAACCACTGCTTTAAAAAGTGTCTCCAGGCACTTCTGCTATATTCATCTGTTAGTATCACTGGTAATAAACCACTCCACTTTGAATATAATGTATGCCACAAAATGCTGATACACATAGAATGTATTTTCAGTTTCCTTTACAGTCTATTGGAAAAAATAAGATAGTTTTCAAAGAAAACATTTCAAGTAGTCTATAATCTCAGCATTAAAAATGTGAGATAAAATTTAAGTTTTCAAATTGAGTATTTGCATATCACTCATTAGGATACATAACAGCATGCTTACTGAATTCCAGAAATTGGGTTTCTTAAAAAAGGAAGTAATGAGTTTGCTAAAGAATTCATAGGAGGAATTAACTTGTATAAAATTTCCAAACAATAACCTATGCTACCTGTTTATTTTGAATAGACTGTCCCCTTCCAATCTACAAAGTGAAATAGCGAATGGAATTAGAACATGAAAAAAGTGCAAATATAGCACTTCACTGTGCAATAGAACCTCTCAAAACCTAGCCAGAGATTCATTTGAAGGTTTTCAGAGTCTCATCAATTTATAAATAGAAACAAAACACTCCTTGAATGCATTCATTTGGCAGCTCCTGGGCAAATATGTTTCCATAATTCACTCAACAGAAATTCAATTCCAACTGCAGAGTAATAACTAAGAGAAAAAGAGGGTGCAAATTCTAATATAGAACTTACCCTACATTAGCTTAATACTAATTACATGTATAATAGCATAAAATTTCAGAGGTTTAGAAAAAAGGACACTTTAAAGAGATGTTGTGCCTCAAAACAATTCATCCATGAAGGCAAGTGCTCCTTCCAGCATGTGTGTCAACACTCTGACACATTCAGTATAAATCGTACAAGTCTGTGTGGCAAAATTTACAGAATTCAGCTTGCTGCTATTTACATATTTGGAATAAAGCATCTACCTTTTACTGGAGTAAAGCTCTATACATACGTCCATACTTTATATCTCCATTCAGATCAATGTGTATCTCTTAAATATACATCCTGAATTACTGCAGTACAATGTATTTCAATCACACTTACAGTATAAATATACATATCATTTTCTACAAGTGGCCATTTACCAAAGTGTGGGTGCACAGGCATTAGAAAAATGTTCATGAACTCCATAGTGCCGGCAGGTCTGAAATTTTCATAGTTATGAGGCATTGTACTAACATAAAAAGCCACGAGTTTTATATTTGCACACAGATAAAAGAGCTGCAGTCAGACATTTATCATGGTTTTATAAAAAAGCCTCTTCCACAGATATTTGTTAACAACAGCTGTAGAGGAGCACCGTACTGACTTCTCATTGCACCCGCGCCATTTTAAGCAGACTGACTTTGACTAATGCAGAGGATTTCCTGGCCACCCAGAGACAATGTTGTGACCCTACTGCATCCAGTGCCCCTAGAAAACAGAACAGGTCAACTGATACCATTCATTTGTACAACTGTACAATCCTAGACCTCTGCAGCTCCACGTCTGTGCAATTCAAGGCCAAAAAGATACTTGAAAGTATGAAAGCATTCTAGTTCAGTACTACATAGGATAATACTATATTGTACAATCCGCTAAGAACATGTTCCTCAAGCTCTCCCAGCAGTCATAGCAGAGGATACATATTTATCTATCATTCTAGGCTCCGAGAGGGGGCAGAATAGAGCCACTGAAGATAGACTTATGTATGGATGAAATGTGTCTTGCATGTTACCCATCCCTGTTACATCGGATTCCTGAGCCAACAGCCATTTCTGGAGAACATGTGCCTATGATTTAAAAACACTCTAGAATAAGACTCCATTTATGTTCTTTGCGGCAGTTCTTCAGCCACGTTCTGTTGCATTAAAAAACAAACATAACAATGCTCCCCCCCAATGCACATTGCACAGCTAGAGTGCCTTGATCTGTTAAAACTCTGGTGTCAATTTTCATAATTTTACATATACATTACCTATTCCCTCGTTCAGCACTTAACTTAGCCTACTAATACAAACAGAACTATTCTTGCTATATCCCCACCACAATCAAAAGAGTTTCATTAGTTCATAATTATAACTTTCAAGGAGCAAGTGAAACCATCAACATACAACTTTTTACAAAAGGCCTCTTTATGGTTATTACGTAAATGCAAAGGTTTTTTTCTTTGCTAAAGTGCTGCTATCATTGTCGTCATCAACTCTGAACCGTCTATTGCTTCAACAGGTCTTTTAGTACTGCGCCAGCACTAGCGTCAGGTGCTACTGGCAAAGGTGTGAAAGTGGGCAAAGCATCAGAAATAGGTTTCATGAGCAGATGCCCAGATCCACCAGTTCCAAGACTAGCTGGGGTGATAAGAGGGACTGCTGCGGAGCGAGGTGCAAGGAACGAATTTGCATCTGGTCTTCTGCTGGTTCCCAAACTTGCTGCATCTGACAGAAAGTGCAGAAGTACAGTTAAACATTTTCTAACAAACCAAAAACAGAAAGATTTTTAAAGCCTGCATTCTCCGGGGGGCGGGGAGGCAAGAGTTCAATAATTTTGCTTCCAGTTTGACATAGGGGTGATCCAAACTTCCCCTTCCAATGGGGGAAGTCAACTTTGGCTTACCCCAGAAGATGGGGAAGCAGTTTCTGCTGATTCCCCTCTGACCTTTGGAAGCAGCGTTTCAAGAGGGAATCAGGAAAAGATCTATGAGTAGAGATCCATATACGGTTCTTTGGATCAAACCCAGAGTCCTTAAGCACCTTTTGTCTCTAAAGAATGGCAACACTGAAATCCAACCATTTCAAAGCATATAGCAATCACTGTCCATTTAGCAATGTGTAGTGAATTTTTTTTTTACAGTAATGGTGAATTCAGAGACATTTCCCCTGGCAAATGGATGACATTATGAGATTTCATATCCCTTGAAAGTCTTCTATGCTTATGTCCAGTGGCACCTTTAAGACCAATAAAGTTTTATTCAAGATGCGAGCTTTCATGTGCATGCACACTTCCTTTGTCTCAGGAAGTCTGCATGCACATGAAAGCTGACACCTTGAATAAAACTTTGTTGGTCTTATAGATGCTACTGGACTCAAACTTTGTTCTACTGCTTCAGACTAACACAGTTACTCACCTGGTTCTATGCTTATGCATTTCTTACAAGTGTGATCTCATGTCATCAAACCAAACCAAAGAAAATTATGTGTCTATGCAAGGAACACAAGGGAACATCACCTAGTTTAATAATGCTCTGAGATGAGGTGAGAACAGTACATTCCCTTTAGCTTAAATCCTGATGAAAACCTCTGCTGATAAGACGATCTTCGTCAGCAGCATGCAACTTCTCTGCTATCCCCCTCCAGTCCAAAATCCTCCTGAAAAGCTGCTTGTGGGTGGCGAGGGACCCCACCCTCACCCCAGGAACAACATGAGGGGAGAGTTTGAAGTCTGCCGGGGCAGGGAGATTGGTGAGAACTTCACCACCCCAATAACCCCTGGCATGTGAAGGAATGAGCTGCAGGATCCAAATCATTGTCCCCTGCTGTTCAGTCCTGTGTCAAACCCTTAGAAAAGCACATAACCAGAAACGGTATAGTGAGAGGGCATAAGGGGTACACTAAAGTACACTGTGTGCGTGCGTGGGTGTGCATGGAGGAGCTATCATAAAACACCTGATTTCTAACAAAATAGCACTCATGGAAAATTCAGTTTATTATTATGTAGACAGTCAACATGTGCTTTATTTTAAAATGACTGGTTTTCTATCACATTATACACGACTGGATTCCATACAGCAGAGTCTGAATTTGTATTTGTTTTCCTGTTATTTGAGAAAGAAAGTAAATGATGCTTCCTGCAGTTTACAGTGTAACCTCCTCAAACTAAAGAGGCTTATTTCATAGTGCTCCTTGGACTCAGTGTCTCCATCTAGAGTAAGCCAAACTACCAGGGTATAAATACAAAGTTGCTTTACCTTTAAAGGTAATTAGTGGCAGCAGAAAACAAGGTAATGGTAATATACAGAAATACATGAGGCCCCATTCTCTTCATAATGACAGAGTCGTTGAGGGGAGGGAGAAGTAAAAATTAAACAGATTCCAAGTGCGCCCCAATTGCTATAAGCATCACATATCTTGTAGTCATTACAAACCAGATGCTCTGCAATTCCAAGCTTTCCTTCTCCCCACCTTTTCCCTTCCCCAGCTTCATACAAACAGTGGCACGGCACTGGCAAAAACTGAATCACCAGACCTGTGGGATAAGATGCTACACTCAGTTTTGCCACATGCTACATGACTGCATTTCAACACCATTATGTGGGACCCAGGCCTTTAAAAAAGATTTGCTTTACAAGCATGTGTGAAAAGTGTAGGCCTTTTCCTGAAGAACTATTAAAGTGAGACTCGGGAGTTAAACTACATAACGTGGCCGCAAAGAAATCTTTCATTTACTGAGGGTGACCTGGGAACTATGCATTTATGTCTGCTAACCAGTTCTATAATACTGATTCCAGATAACCTATTCTTAATATTTAAAAAGTTAAACACTACAACAATTGAGGGATGCAGAATGCATGTCTGGTTCTGCAGGCAACAGTCCAGTTCCTGAATGGATAAAGCACCTCAGAACTTTTTATCCAGACAAGAAAACTGGATGACTGCCAAAAGAAATAGGGCACTTTCATTGTAATACCACAAGTGACACAAGGACAAAGGCTTATAAAACATAAATTTATTGGAAATATAAACTTTCAAAAGATAGGTTTTCAGATTGGAAATTCCCTAGCTTTATATTAGCACAAAACACTAAATTTAAACTTCAGGCCAAAATTTCACAGTTGTTAAAAAGCACTGTGATAAGCAGCATTCCGCAAGGAGAGGCGAGTTTTTAAGGGAGAGCGTCTTTCTTTTGGCTCTATTTAACCCATTAGGATTGTACAAAATTCTCCTGCTGCCTCAAATTGATTACCTGGGAAATACAAGTCAATGGGCTCACTGCAAAAGCGGTAGTTTTTAGGCTATACTTGCAGCCACTGACTGACTATCATCAGATGATCACAAGTATTGTTCTGTCATATCACGCTAATGATACATAAAAGCATGAGGATGGATCCTATCAGCTTCTCTGCTGATGCCAGAGGGTGGATGGGAGATGTTGCTCAGTTCCACTCCTCTCTGCACCCTTATCCAGTGTGGCTTTTCAAGGGTCAAACAGGCTCATCTCCTCCCTCATGGGGCTAGCGGTGGTATCTAACTAATATTTTACTGTAATTGAGCACAGAATATCATGACACTGACTAGAATTTACATTGTATTACCCCATTTCCTTCCAATTGTTTTCTTTTGCTACCAAGTCACAGCTGGCTCATGGTGACCCTGTAGGGTTTTCAAGGCAAGAGACGTTCAGAGGTGCTTTGCTATTGCTTGCTTCTGCATAGAAACCCTAGTATTGCTTGGTGGTCTCCCATCCAAATACTAACCAGGGCCAACCCTGCTTAGCTTCTGATCTGATCTAGCTTATTACAGACAGGTCTGTAGCCAGTGGGGGTGGCAGCGCTGGGGGTGGCAGCGCTGGGGGTAGCGCCCCTATCAAATCTGCAGCGCCCCCCAACCGAACACACTGCATGGCTCCTGCTGCTGCCCAGGAGGGCATGCACCAGCCTCCCCAGCACTGCGTCCCCTCCAGGAGCTCAGCCAGCCCCAGCAGCTCTGGAAATGTGCCAGCCGCTCTCCTCCACCTCTGCCCAAGATGTGCACCACTCTGCCTGAGGCTCGCCCTCCCATGCAGCCAGATCTCTCATCTCAGGGTCAGAGCCTTCCTAGGCTGCCCTGGGTGTCACCCAAGCCATCTGTCCCCAAGTTTGGTCCTCACTGCCAGCAGCGGGCAAGGCAGGGGGAAGAGGGGGTGACTGCAGCATCTGGCGTGGGTCAGTCAGCTGCGGGAGGGGGTGGCGGCTGGGCAGGGCATGGTGGGGTTGTGCGCCCATGTGCCCGGCTTCTGTCTTGTGCTGCCCCGTCACCCCAAGACTGAGGGGAGACAGATGTGCGTGCACACGCAGCCTGGAGGCATCTTGTGATCCAGGGATGGCTGGGCCCGGGGTAAGGAGCCTAAGTAGATGAAAGGGACGATTGGGGAAGACTGGGGTGGGGGGCTTTGCAGATTAGCTCATTTAATTTAATTAGCTGTGCCCCGCCCTCCAAAATTCCTGGCTACTGTTCTAAGATCTGTTCTAAGATCTGACAAGATCAGGCTAATCTAGAGTATTTGGGTCAGGACATTGGTGCAGAAGCCTAAATAAAAATGACCCTGGAAATTCAGCTGGGACAAGTTCAATACAAAACTCTGTACCTTACAAAAGTGAAAGATTTTACCTGTGACACTGCTGGAAGGATTAGTGCTGGGATTGCTGATTCCTGTGGTTCCTAATGGTTTCATGTCATGCACAGAAAGTTTTGGGGGAGGAAGAGTCGGACGTGATTCTGTTTCAAGGAACTTCACAAATAATTCTGAGAAGGACTGCAAGAAAAAAGTGCACTAATTAAATCAATGCACACAACAGCTTTGGACACAAGAAATGTTTTTGACTCATGATCATTCCAGATGCTGCAGAACAATTCAGCTATCAATGTTCTAATTAATTTGACACAAACAGAAAAGTTCAACAATCTTGCAACTAAAGAAACATAGCTTTTGACATATTTGAGAGTTGCCAAGAGCATTTTTGGCTTTATCAGATAACAGGGTTTTTTTTGCAGACCTGGTATTGCAAACCTAGCTATGAACTGACAGTTTCTACTATATGTGTAGAACAGAGATTTCTATCATCGACTGGCTTTTAAAAAATCAAAGCAATTGAGGAGACAACCATTCATGAAGAAAAAATTAAGTCCCTAGCTCTGCAATTCCATAAACAAGCAAGCATGAACAGGATGCATACACATCCACTCAAGAGTGACCATCAGCACAATATGCAAATCTTACCTTTCCCATTCAGATAGCAAGGGACGCTAAGCACTTACACTGTTAAAAATTGATTGATGGGTTGGTCTCAGTGGTGTGCTGGGAACACTCTTTGATCCCATGCTTCCTCCTCCAAACCATCCAGTCATCCATCGTGTAACACCTTTTTGGTCTTCTAACAATAACTAGAGAGCAATTTATAAAAGAACAGGTTACCGTCTACTCCAGTTCTCTGTTTACATTATTTATAGTCCACATTTCTCACAGGGACTCAAGGTGGATCACACATATAGTGAGTCAGTGGGGGTGGTGGAAAGTGCAGTCAAGTTGCAGCCAACTTTGGTGACCCTGTAGGGTTTTCAAGGCAAGAGACGTTCAGAGGTGGGTTTGCCACTGCCTGCCTCTGCATAGCAAGCCTGGACTTCCTTGGAGGTCCCCCTTCCAAGTACTAACTAGGGCTGACTGCTTAATTCCCGAGATCTGATGAGATCAGGCTAGCCTGGGCCATCCAGGTCAGGGTAGTGAGTCCATACAATCAACAAAATGGGACATTCCGCAACCAGTGTATTAGGACTTTAGGACTGGAACCGACCAGAAAGAACTGAAGCATAGCGTAAGTATTAAAGTGACACATTAAGCTGTACAAAAATTACGTAATAGGATCCTACATACAATAAACTATACACAGCAGTATAGTCCACAGTCCCATATCATTTATCCAAGTAAGCCTGAGAACCATTTTGTACAGTGCAACCCTATTACCTCTGTAGAAAAGCCCTCTTGAATAAGTCAGTTTTGCACAGTTTGCAGAAAGCCAAGAGAGTGGGCGTTTCCTGACCTCCTTGGGCAGGCCATTCCATAAGACGGGAACCACCACAGAGAAAGCAAAGTATGTGCAGTTGTTGATTTCACCCATTTTCAGGTTGGCACCCGCAAGAAGCCCCTGCCCATGTTTGCTTATAAAACCTAGGCAGTGTAAACAGCCAGGCAACACCCCCCCCACTCACAACTGCACTGGTAAACTTATCCTCAAACAGACCGTAATGAATGTCAATAAGAACGCAGCCCACATGATTGACAGCAATTGAGGCAGGCTTGCCTAGAATGTTATCTACCAAAAAGGGGGCATGGATTTTGTATTAAAAAAATAAAACCAAATAATGTTTATAAAGTGCAGCTTATTCTACCTCAGATTAATTGAGGGCCAACAGACTGCCTGCCCACTGTGTTTCAAGGCAAACCAGCAAAACAAAACATGCCCATGTGCTGTCAATACAACAGAAGGAGAAAAATGTAAAATGTAAAATGACAGGTGAGAATTACCTGTTCCAGTTCATCCTTCTTTATTCCCAAGATACTTCCCATTAGCCTTAATACTTCATGACGCTTATTCTTTGGAGTGTGGAAATGCCCAATGAAAAGATTTCTCATCAAGACCCTACAGCAAAAGGACAGAAGCATTCAAACATCCACTGCCAAGGACAGAAAGAAGGAAATATAACGGCTTTTTGTCCATGGGGATTCCATAACCTCTGTGAATATTTTTTCATGGGTTTCAGGGGTTGCTAGAGGAAGGGGAAGGTGGAGAACAATGTGTCACCTGAAGAGCTTTCAGTTTCCTGCCCACAGGAACTCTCCTCTAGCAAGAGAATCTTCCTGCTAAAGAAAAAAGCTCTGCCACCAGTTGAAAGGAGTCACTGGAAACAATCCATAGCTTCCTTACAGACTTCTTTACATTAGGGATTACATCTTGGAGGACTCTGGAAATTATCTTGACATTTACCAGTAGTGATGGACAAAGATGAGTTGCTTTTCCTTAAATATTTCATGCCAAAATGCAACTCTGGCACAGTAACCCCTTCCATTTCTGCTCTTCATTTATGGCACACTATACTTTGCATAATGCAGGATTAAGAAAGAGACAGGCTGATGCATGTGGGTTTGCCTCATGGCACAAGCTGATATCTGGACCTCTTTCTAGCTTCTGTGCTGATGTAACAATAGTGCCAAAAAAAAAGGAAACACAGCGGTGAAGACACAGATTACACACACTGCGCTGAAATTAAACACTTGATGAGCAAACTTTGAGTCCAGTGGCACCTTTAAGACCAACAAAGTTCAGTTCTGGGTATAAGCTTTCATGTGCATGTACACTTCAGGTGTGCGTGCACATGGAAGCTTGTACCCAGAATTAAGCTTCATTAGTCTTAAAGGTGCCACTGGACTCAAATTTTGATCTACTGCTTCAGACCAACACAGCTACCCACTGGAATCTATTTTTACTTGATGAGCAGTTTATTATAAAAAGGAAGTATTTGAAAGAATCTTGCCAAGAGATAAGTGCACACATTCTTAGTTCTACTGGTTGATTTTACCTAAGAGTTTCTCTTGCAGAAGGCCCTCTTGAATTAAAAAACGGCTGTGTGAGAAAGCTATGGAGTCTACACGTGCAAGGCCTCCTGGCCTCAGGAGCAGCTTTTTGTGTGGCGTGGACTGTGGAGGAGTTGGGAAGATCTGCTCTATGAATGGAGCACCACATTTAGTTCTCTGAATCCAACCTTGGCATTTTATAAAATATCAGATGACTACTACCACTATTTTTATTCGGTTGAGTTTGTGTTCCTTGCCAAAATAAAAGAATTCACATGCAAAGTTTTTTAAAACCCCCCACAAAACTCACTTGTCCACTTTTCCTTCTGTGCTGTTTATAAGGTTCATTAGCTTGTTTTGCGCATCTTCTAACATCTCTTGTTTGATTTTACCTACAGAAGTAAATCACATTTTACTGTAGACAGTGCATAAAAGAGAAATAGGCACCCCTCCAAAATACATGTCTTGTTGAAAGACTCAACCAAAAGCATTTGTGGTGCAGGTTCAACGGCATTTTTATTTGCTGCGGCAGATATGTATGAAGAAAACTGAACTCTCCAGTCATTATTTCCTATGCAAAAATCAGAGCAGAATCTGAGATTTTACTTAATAAATTTATATCCTACACTGTTGTAACCCATACGGGTTTGTGAAGCAGCTTCCAACATAATCAAGAATAATGAACGCAAAATAAAACAACGGGCTAGATTGAATGACCAACAAGAAATGCTACCTCCACCCTCCTACAGCATCCTATGAAATGCTGTGGCCAGAAACAGGGCTGGGTGCAGTGGGGGAGTCTGCAAGGCAAATGGGGCTTGTGCCAGTGGAAAACAAACATAGGGCCAAGGTCAATAAATAAAAACAAGGGGAACAAAGCACATAGAAAAACCTACCATTAAAATCAATCCATTGTAACATGAACAGGAAACATCCAATACAAATAATAAGGAAAAATTAACCAGAAGCCTGGACAAGAAGGAACACCTAAAACTAGAGAAGGCACCAGGGGAAGCTTTGTAGGAAGAAGGTCCTACCGACAGTGCCATCACTGAGAAGGCCTTCTCGCTGTTGGCCACCCACTTTTCTTCAGAAGGTTTTAGGGGTAGGGGAGAAAAGAGGACAAATGGAGGAGTGCCAGTTCCAAAGAGCTTAGCCGCTGGACAGAAATATACAAGAGAATATTTGAGAGCAGAATGTTTCCTAGCTTTTGCTGTTACAACACTGACAAGAAAAGAGTTAGCATTTACCCATTTGGATTCCAAAACACTCTCTCCAAAACTCTACCCAGTGAAAAAAGATTATAAATTGGCACCAATGCAGTATTCACTTTGCAATGGCCCATCAGAGTTGTTTCCGAGAAGGATGATACATGTGGAAAAAGCTTTACGACAGTTAATACCTTTTGATTTCTGATAAAATACCCAGCCTGTTACCCTGACATCGAGTACAAAACTAGCCAAAAAGCGGACACAAACGTGGGGAAGTAACTCAGCTGAAGTTAAATTAGATAAAGCTGAGAAAACAAGGTCTTCTACAATGATTCATGAACACCTTGGGTGGATTCAGCCTCCTTCTCAGCTTCAGCACAGAGTAAAAATAAGTTTAAACATGTTTGACCTTCCTTGATATGGGCCACTCACAGGTCACAGAAGTAGCCACTCTAGGCTTTCAACACCCAGCAGAGGTTCTTTCAAAATGACTTTTCACTGCTAGCAGGTGAAAAGAATTTTTTGCCTTATTCCCCTTATTCAACTGGATTGCTGGCAACCAATATGACCAAAACAAGCTGTGATATTCATACCGTGCATTTGCAAAACCTATGCAAACAGTGTCCCCAATGGAAGGTACTCACTTTTTTAAAAACCCGGAAGTCTGACTTTATAATGATCACTGTTATAAAACAGATCACCCTTTTAAAAGACACATGGAAGGTGGTACAAAGAGGACAATCTAACACACAAGGCCAAACACTTATCCTTTATGAGGAATTTACTCCAATTCTCAAAACCCAGCCCAAGTACTGGTATTTCAGCATTGCTTACAGATGCTCTGGCTTAGGCTTAATAGACTTGCTAAGGCAAAGAAATTCTGATGTTAGGAACTAGGCTCTCACAGATAACTCTCTAAATTTATTAAGCAAACGGCATGCTGGACATAAAAACATAAGAAGAGCCCTGCTGGATCAGACCCATGGCCCATCCAGTCCAACCTTCTGTCTCACACAGTGGCCTCAACCAGTTCCTCTGGAGGGCCCCAACAAAAGGGCATAGAGACTGAGAGCTTTCCCCTTGATGCTGCCTCCTGGCTCTGGGATTCAGATGTTTAGTGCCTCTAAACATGAAGGTTCTCCTCAGTCACCAAGCCTAGTAGCCTCTGATAGACCTCTCCTCCATGAATCCATCTAATCCCCTTTTTAAAGCTGTCTGTTCCTGTGGCCAACACTACATCCTCTGGCAGCAAATTCCACATTGTAATCACTCTCTGTGTAAAGAAGTACCGTATTTTTTGCTCCATAAGACGCACTTTCCCCCCAAAAAAAAGTGGTGGTGGGGGGGAAGTGCGTGCATCTTATGGAGCGAACACTGCAAAGGTTGGGGGGTGGAGTGCTGGCTTTCCTGGGCGTGCCACAGCTGCGGCATGCCCAGGAAAGCCAGGGAAGGGGTGGGTGTTCTAACTCCCGCCCCTTCCCTCCCAGCCCCAGCGCCAGCTTTCCTGAGCGCACCAGTATTTCCTTTTGTCCATTCTGAATCTACTACCATGGACAAGTACAGACAATTGACAATGATGAAGGAAAACATCAGAACATGATTTAGGCTTCCTGGTCATATCCTTCTACCAGACCTGTGGACACCATATTATTTCAAGTGACATTTGTCTACCAACAGTACATACATTATATGATAAATACTAAGGCTGCCCTCAACCAATTTTAAGAAAATCATACCCAAACGGTACATTCAATCTCCCTGTATCCAAATACAACTGTAAATGAAAAAGCATAATGCTTTTATCAGCTGTCTTGATTACAACTGAGTTCTTTTCATAAAAACATCAGATTCAGCTTGGTAATGCACACCTACATTTATTAGACAGCAGTATGCCTGTTTAGCTGCGAAATCAATGGGCACACTCTTCTGAAACAAAATGAAACAAATCTTATTTTGTCACATAGCTTGCTTTTGAGAAGGATCTAAGGCTTTACTTAATGGGCACAAAAAGGGAACGGCAGAGCCAAACACACACACACACACAGGCTTCTGTAGACCAGACATTTACAATATTCCCCAGCAATTTGTTAACCATTTATGGACATTTAATAAACGTGCATCTGGTATGTTTTTCCATTAATATCACTTCTGCTGCCAAAAAAAACCCTTCAGCAGTTTTGGGCCAACAAATCTGTGTCTGGGAATGTATCTGGCCCGCTTTCAAAAGGACATTATATGTTTTCTTGTGTAAACAGCCTCTTTTAGTTAAAAAAAGAAAAACAACCATGCCAGCTGAAAAGCTGTCGAGTCTGATGGGTGGAGGAAGGTGGCAGGGCTCCAGCCCATTCCCTCTGCCCTACTCTTCCCCTCCCATGCACACAGTGCCCAAAAGGGAAACAGCCTGACCCCTTCCTCCACCCACTACAATAAAAATAGCTTTTGGTGATGGATCACCACTGAGGTAGTTGCTACAACAAAGACAAGGCTGAGAATCAGGCCTGTTTTCCCAGACCAAGTAATTCAATTTCTGGAGTGGGGGGAGGAAGAGTTCTACTCCCTTGGTCCCAGGCTAAAGTCTGGAGGACTTTCACCAAGATCTGAGTCAGCCCTCCTCTGCCTAATCTCACTATTTCATTGGCAAAGCCTTGCCTAGCAGTCCCACTTCTTATTAATGCCGAGAGAGAATGAATGTTGGAAACTGTTTTTGACTTATATCATTAAACAGGGGCACTATTATGTAAAGCGGTTATAACCTAGGACATCAGTAGGCATGCCCTTTCTTGCAGCTTTTACGTTTCAATTAACTCATTAACAAGCCGGGACACTGGGAAGCCTGACGGGAAGGAGACTTATCCCTTGGTCAAACCATTTCAAACACTGAAAGTTCAAATGAATCAAACCAAATTCCTTATCAGCACAGCATGAAGACTGTTCCCAACTAAACACATGGAGAATGTGGTGTGTTAATAATAAAACTATGTAAATTTGAACAAGTGACATGCCTTCATTCAGACAGAGCGATTCAAAAAGTAATAAGGAACAGGATGATGTGGTACACCTAGACTTGCAGAAGACTGTGTTTTTATTTTATTACCCCACGGCAGCAACAAAAAGCCAGACTGCAAAGACAAACACACGCTCAGCTGGAATTTAGGTCAATGTTTATATGACCAAGTAGTAAATATTACAGTGTCTCAGTGCAATGGCTATGGATCTACTGCTGCCAAAATTCTTTGTGCAGCACCCACAGTTCCCTCACAATCCCCAAACACAATTTTCACGTCTGGTGATCAAGCTGGCTGTAGGAGTCAAGTAAAGTTCTCTTGGCCTCCTTTGTTAAGAAAATCCCAGGCATTTTCTTTAAAGCATTTTGAACATTTTGTGTGTCATTTTAGGTTGCTTCAAATCGTGGAAAAAAAGAGAGATATAGAAGTACCATCCACTTCCCACCCCTGAAAGTCAAAGAAAATAACCAGCAGATGGAGCTACAGGCTAAAACAGATGTGACACAGATACGATTCGGATCTGCCCAAGTTCTTCCAAAGCTAACTAACAAACTACGATGCCCTCTGGGGGCAAGGGAACATCATAGCTAGCCCAGGCACCGATTTCTTGCACAAGTTGTTTTATTGCAAGCTGCCCAATCCAAGCACCTGAAAGTGAGGTTAGCTTCACCCTCATCAGGATTACTATGCATTACAAGGGAGAAGAGCGACAATAGTGTAACCTGCCTCTTTGCCTAGGAACCTACTGAGATAACTCCTCTCCCTCTCTCTGACTCCCCCCTTCCTTCCTTCTGGTTGGCTTAGTTTCCCCTTTCTGCCTCTGCTCCTGTGCCTTCTCTCTCCAACCAGCCTCCTCCCCTTCCCCCTTCCTTCCTTTTTATAGCCCCAGCTCCATACTTGGTTCTTGTGCTAAGCTCCACAACCCTCCTCACTCTTCCCTCTCCCTTAGCCAGCTCCTCCTCTCCATAGCCAGGCCCTGACTCAAACCACCTGGGTTCTGAGAGCTGATGCCCCCTTGTTCAGGGTTGCCTGCTTCCTCTCCACCTTCTGAGCCTCTCTGTGGCAGATACCAAAGCTACCCTGCTGCTGATGCACCCCTGGTCCCACCCTGCTTCACCTGCTGCTGGGCCCAGGGTTGTATCCTGCCCCACCATTCAGGTCATTGCCAGCTGCCCCATCACACACACCCAGTCTGCTGTCTGAAGCACAGGGAAGGGTTGCTGGATGACAGCAGGCTTAACCTTTCCCTCCATTGCCTCTTAGATGGCTCTTCCAAAGCTGCAATTTGCAACTGGGCATGAGGAAACAGGGGTAAAAGACAGGAGGTTCAGGCTCTTGTACCCATCTTTCTCCTCACATACACTCAAATGCAGCTCTGGAAGGATATTTTAAATGGCATAAGAGACCACATGACAGAAGAGGGCTGACCACCTGTCACCTAGCAATCCTCCTCCGATCTGCCAGAGAGGATCCTAACCATGAATCTTTTGGGTTCTCTCTCTTTTACCAAGTAGCAAAGTGCAGAAGCCAGGAAGAAAGCTTGGCTTCCAGTCCCAATGAGCTTCCTTTGTTCCTGAAGACATTCCACTTACAGACACTGGAGGCTTCAAGTTAATTTAGAAACAAATATTTAGAGCACTTCTAACTCTAATATTTAGAGCACTTCTGCCACTTGCGCCGAGTTCTCCACTTTAAAGAATACAGTGCTGGATAGAAAAACAGAAAATACAAGTGAGGAACCTGGACTTGAGCAGGGCAAAATAAAATTGGCTGATGCAGTACGTGCACACAAAGGCAGAAAAGAAGAATCGCTGAGGTAGAGTTGCCAGCATCCAGGCGGTGGCTGGAGATCTCCTGCTATTACAACTGATATCCAGGTGACAGAAAATGGCCACTTTGGAACTCTATGGCATTATGCCCCATTGAAGTCCCTCTACTCCCCAAACCCCATCCTCCTTAGGTTCCACCCCCAAAATCCCCAGGTATTTCCCAACCTGGATCTGGCAACTCCAAGTTGTAGGCAAGACAGCGATAACAACAGTCTTTTTAGCCTGCTGAATGTCTGACTCATTTGAAAATGAGCACTCGTTTACTGGTGAATATTACAGGTTAAATCCAGTGTCTCCCTTCTGCTAATCTGAATTCATTCATTCTCTTCTGTCAAGTGGTTCTCTGATAACAAAGAAGTGGAAAGGAATCTTTGGATCCAAACCCTTACCAAAACCTGCTAACTCCCTATGGCGAGGAGTGGAAAAGTGGGTCCTCTGTCCAATACAGGGGGGGTACTTTCCAACATCTGCACAGGTTAGACAGTCATGTGCATAATAAAATCTTGACTCCAGCTTGAATTTTCCAGCTTGTCCCAATACTTTCATGCCACGCAACTGGATGAAAACTGAAAAATACTTGGAGGACCATTTCACGGAGACAGCCTCCTCATTACTGGAAGTGTTTGGAACTGCTACTGGACTCCCATGGAGGCGCCATGAAAATGAACCAGTATCTCCACATAAACAGCTGCCACAAGTCTGAGGTGATCAACTGGAATGACCTCATATGTCAACTAACCCCTGTCATATGCAAATATGGTATTAATACTAGGTTGCTACTTGTCATTCAGAAACTGCCTATCTTTCTTTGAAGGTGATTCCTATCAGGCAGGGTCTGGCAGGACTCGGATGGCAATTTAGGATAATTTGGTCACCGTGAGGAAGACTCCACAAGTTTTGCCAATATGTTTGGCTTTGCCAGTTTGCTCCAGAGCTGTTTCAATGGCTACTGTGGTAAGGCAACATTAAAAACTTGCACATCTGTTTCATCAATAATATTCCCTCAACAGGAACCTTAATTATGTTTCTTTAAAACAGAAGTCCCTATTAATGCACTTAGGTCACTCAGTCAAGAGACCGTTAACCTCAAATTGGCTTAGGCAAAGAAAAGATTCCTACAAAGCTTTTCCTTATGTATTTTATCACAAGTTCTGTCACCGCAGCAAAAACTGTTACCCTTTCTTTCTTTTAAAATGTTTCTCCTGGCAAATCCTTCTGCTGTCTGGCTAAGTTTTATGTTAAATAAGATAAATTACAACAGAATTTATCAACACTTTGGAGTGTGTCCCACCTATTCAGGAAAAAAAGAAAAAAGAACCATTTTCATTTTGATAGTTGATATACCACTAAGATTATATTGATTTATTACCTTTTTACAGAAAAAAATAAATGCAAAAGACAAATGTAAAGCTATAAAAATACAACCAAATGTTTTGCGATGAGAAGACAGATTTTTCCTTATGTCAACAGCCTCTCAGACTTCATGGGGGTACTGCTCCATGGGGCCCCTAAACTTCAGAGGGGCACAGGCAACTATTCAGAGAGACATAAGAGTTGCCAGAAAGAGCAAGTTGAAAAATCCTCTGTGAGTTCACAGAACACATAGTGCCTTAGATCCCAGACACTGCACAAGATAAATCAGTACTACATACGGCAGCATCTTCCCACATCCACTAACCTTACTGCTAACCTTCAGATGCTAACAAATTCTTCTGTGAAGAACATTTGTTGTTCAGTCGCACAGTCGAGTCCGACTCTTCGCGACCCCATGGACCAGATTACGCCAGGCCCTCCTGTCTTCTGCTGTCCGCTGAAGTTTGCTCAATTTCATGTTCGTTGCATCGATGACACTGTCTAACCATCTCATCCTTTGCCGTCCCCTTCTTCTTTGACCTTCAATCTTTCCCAGCATCAAGGTCTTCTCCAGTGAATGCTCCCTTCTCATTTGGTGGCCAAAGTATTTGAGCTTCAGCTTCAGGATCTGGCCTTCCAGGGAACAGTCAGGATTGATTTCTTTTAGGATTGAATGATTTGATCTCCTTGCAGTCCAAGGGACTCTCAAGAGTCTTCTCCAGCACCATAGTTCAAAAGAATCTATTATTCGGTGCTCAGCCTTCCTTATAGTCCAACTCTCACAGCCATACATTACTATAGGGAATACCATTGCTTTGACCATGCGGACTTTTGTTGGCAAGGTGATGTCTCTGCTTTTTATCATGCTGTTTAGGTTTGCCATCGCTTTCCTCCCAAGGAGCAGGCGTCTTTAAATTTCATGGCTGCAGTCACCATCTGCAGTGATCTGGGATCCTAGGAACATGAAGTCTGTCACTACTTCTACGACTTCCCCTTCTATTTGCCAAGGAGTGATGGGGCCAGATGCCATGATCTTAGTTTTTTTGATGTTGAGCTTCAAGCCCACTTTTGCACTCTCCTCTTTCACCCTGAGGAAGAGGCTCTTTAGGTCCTCTTCACTTTCTGCCATCAGAGCGGTATCGTCTGCATATCTGAGGTTATTGATCTTTCCCCCAGCAATCTTTCCAGCTTGTGATTCATCCAGGCCAGCATTTCGCATGAAATACTCTGCATATAAATTAAATAAGCAAGGTGACAATATACATCCTTGTCGTACTCCTTTTCTTATGCTAAACCAATCAGTTGTTCCATATCCGGTTCTAACTGTTGCTTCTTGACCCTTATACAGGTTTCTCAGGAGACATATGAGGTGGTTCAGTACTCCCATCTCTTTAAGAACCTGACATAGTTTATTGTGATCCACACAATCAAAGGCTTTAGCGTAGTCAATGAAGCAGAAGTAGATGTTTTTCTGGTTTTGTTGTTCAGTCGCACAGTCGAGTCCAACTCTTCGCGACCCCATGGACCAGATTACGCCAGGCCCTCCTGTCTTCCGCTGTCCGCTGAAGTTTGCTCAATTTCATGTTCGTTGCATCGATGACACTGTCTAACCATCTCATCCTTTGCCGTCCCCTTCTTCTTTGACCTTCAATCTTTCCAGAGTTTTTCTGGTACTCTCTTGCTTTCTCCATAATCCAGCGAATGTTGGCAATTTGATCTCTAGTTCCTCTACCTCTTCGAAACCCAGCTTGTACTTCTGGCAGTTCTCTATCCACGTACTGTTGGAGCCTAGCTTGTAGGATTTTGAGCATGACCTTGCTAGCATGTGAAATGAATGCAATTGTGCAATAGTTTGAACATTCCTTGAGATTGCCCTTCTTTGGGATTGGAATGTAAACTGACCTTTCCCAATCCTGTGGCCACTGTTGTGTTTTCCAAATTTGTTGGCAAATAGAGTGCAGCATTTTAACAGCATCTTCTTTTAAGACTTTGAATAACTCAGCTGGGATACCATCACCTCCACTAGCTTTGTTGTTAGTAATACTTTCTAAGGCCCATTTAACTTCACTTTCCAGGATGTCTGGCTCGAGGTCAGTGATTATACCATTGTGGTTGTCAAGGACTTCGAGGTCCTTCTTGTATAGTTCTTCTATGTATTCTTGCCATCTTTTCCTAATCTAAGAACATACAACCACACAAATTTTTAAAAGAAGCTGGTAAACCACTTTCAGCTGATAAGAGAGCTGAGTTGACCTAGTTTAATTTTTTGGGGAAGAGGAGTGTACCTATTCCTTTGGAGGACGGAGAAATGTCAACATTATTGAGAACCATGGGGCAAATTACTCATGAAATGGCCTTTGTTCAACACTGATCACCCTTCCAATTACAGATCCATTATTCACTTGACGTTGTTCAAAAGAGTGACTGAATATGTGGCTGAGAATCTGCAACAGGGTAGTTTGGATAACACAAACCTTGTGATCCAATGCCAGCTTGGCGTCTAAACCAAGCATGAAACTGAGACCACTTTATTAGGCCAAGCGCATAATCTCTATCTAGGGTAACACAAGGAAGATGTTGCCCAGTTGGATCTTACTGAACATGAAAGTGGCATAAATACTACAGATTATCAAATATCACAAACCTATGGGATCAGATGGGGAGCATAAAACGTTCTCTCTTACTCAAACATTCTCAGAGGGTAGTGATGCACCCTGGGAATTGTCCTGTGAAGTACCACAGGGTTACATTTCATCCTTATTCTCTAATATCTATATTAAGTCATTGAAAAAGAGAGAGATTATCAAACAATCAGGAGTAAGGTTCTACCCACAGGCTGAGGGTATCACGATACATTCTTAATGCAGGAGTTATGCCTAGCATCACTAGTAAACAGAATATACATTAAGGAACTGAACTGAGAGTCTAGATGGGATGTGAATCTCTCGATTCCAGAAGGAAAAAAGCTACCTATAACTTATGGTTTTCTCTCTTCAGTTATCTGGCACACAATCCACAAATTCTATTGGACCAACTTTGCTCCTGGATTCACTAGAGTTAGCTGCAGCCAAAGATACTTTATCACTTTGTTTTGCGTATGCTGCGGCCTTTGCTGAAGGGAGAACTGGCAATGACCTTCCATGCTTTGTAACTTCTGGAACCGATCACTGCAAAGTGCTCATCACAGAGTTGCCCTTGAAGAGCGTTCAGAAGCTGAAGCTAGGATCCAGCTGGCTCACTCATACACTGTGCACAGCTTTCATCCATAAACACCACATAAGGGGCAGAAGAATATTTACTGGTAACTTCCTACTTATTTGCCTACCATTACACACTCGTCTGAGCCAGATAAAACTTCTTGTGTAGCTTATGCCCTTTTTAGCAGGTGTGGTCAAAAAGATTCTCAGCTGTCTGCACCTCATGAAACAGCTGCAATAAAAGTTAATGCAATGAAACTAAATAATCCCAGGTAATAAAAAACAAGATCACATAAATTGTGGAGAATTTCTGAAGAACACAGAGCCAGTTATTTCACATCTCTCTATATAATAATTGTTTTGGTCATGGACTCTCCTGAACATTCCACGTGGCGCTCACAACCTTTGGCTCCATGATCTGTCACTCAGAAGCTGTCCCTATCCACTGGTTGCATTGCCTGAGTCTTGCCTCCAATATTCTAAACAGTTTGCTGTTCCTCTCCCCACAATAGCCAGTCGGAACACAGAGGTCATTTGCATATGCGGCCTGATTGGCCTTTGCCTCTAACATTCTAAACAGTTTGCTGTTGCTGTTGGGAGTCACTGAATGTGTCCTGAGGTAAAGTACATTTTCCCTCAAACAGTCACTGGAGTTGCCAATCTCCCTGTGGGGCCTGGAGATCTCCCAGAAATCACCATGTTCCCCAGCCACAGCACATCATTCCCCCTACAGAAAATTTCCCAGCTATTACAATGGCTGCTTTGGGCAGTGAACTCTATGGCATTATACCCTGCTTAAATCCCTCCGCACCCCAAACCCTGCCCTCCCCAGGCTCTACCCCTCAAATCTGTGGGTCTGGCCCTCCCCTTAGTATTGCCAGCCTCCAGGCATCACCTGGAGATCTCCAAGAACAGTTCTCCTGGAGAAAATGGCTGCTTTGGGCAATGGACTCTATGAAATTATACCCTGCTGGGGTTCCTCCATACCTCAAACCCTGCCATCTCCAGGCTCTACCCCTCAAATCTACAGGTCTTTCCCAACCCAGAGCTGGCAACCCTGTAATGGAACTGCTTTCCAGACCCTTGGAACCCAGAAGACATGGCATAGGAGGAGGTGCTTTTCTACCTTAGCTGCCACTGCATAACCCCAAATCAACGTAAGTCAGGGGTGGAGGGAACCATACCTGTTACCATGAGGCTGTCCTCCCATATTACCCACTTAGGGCAGCAAAATGACTTGAGACAGCCCTGCCTTATAGCTAAGCAGAAGGAAATAAACATGGCTTGCCGCCCTCTATTTTCCCCTTCCCCCTGCCGCCCCACCAGCCACAGCTGGGACACTCACCTGGAGCTTCCTTCTAGAGCTTGTTGTATTTCTTCTCTCAATGGGCCTTAATCCTAGTAGAAACATAAAGCTGGACGTCCCCCCAATGGTCATCTTGTCCAACCCCCTGCACAATGCAGGAAATTCACAGCTATGCCCCCTCCTCCAGTGACCCCTGCTCTATGCCCAGAGAAAGGCAAACTTTATTGACCAGAAGTCCAATTTAAAAACCCTGAACTATTATCAGTTTGAAGTCTCTTGCGGCAAGATCCAAAGAACAAATCTAGAAGTACCCTACAGCTTGGACACTTCCACTGGGATCCTGCAAAATATGAACAAAAGGTTCTCATGGGAGCTTCATGGATAGAATGCACACGTAACAAAAGCTACAAGTGAGAAGTGTGAAACTGGGTGAAATCTCCCCCTCGTCGGTCACAGCAAATTCTTCTGGCACAACAGGCACTATTGGTAAACAAGAAAGTGGAGGTGATTTTGGCCAACTTTCTCTCTACATTACAGTCTTCCTTCCTTGTGGCATTATATCCATGACTCTCCTGCTGCCTCCAGCCTCACCCTTTTTGAAAGTCTTAGGAGGAGACTGGGAGAGGTGGAAAATATCCACAACTGTAAGTACCATTGTGCTTGTGGTCCACTGGACAAACCCTTTGTCTTTTTTCTCTTTTGAGCTGCAACCTCCCACTTTTAAAAAATAGCTTTAGTCATTGTTTTGCAAGAGTTTCTTCCACTGGTAGAATTCTATGTAGCACTACATCACTCAGCCGTTTGCAAAGAATCGGGGAAAGTCATTCTGCTACCTTCTCTCTTGAGTGCCTCAATTTGCTCCTCTTTGAGATCCAGTCGTTCTGTCAGCCTTGCTGCAGAATCCAGGGCTGCATTTGCTTCCTCTAAGTTTTCCTGAAAGATACAGCAAATCAGTATAACAACAGTTTGTTGGGATGATATCACTATCAGTGGGGCGATATCACAATCAATAGAGCAAGACAAGAGTTTAAAATCTCTTCTGCTTCAGCTAGAAACACAGAAACATATACATGTCATTGTCAAGCAGGTCAAGCTTTTCACAGATAGCCTAGGTAAAGGAAAATATTCCACTGAATGACTGGGCAAATGGCACATTCCTGCCACTACATTTATTTATAATATCTGTATACCACCTTTCCCCTGAGGAACTCCAGACATGACGATACAAACAACAATATAGAAATAAGAAACAACTAGATAAAAACAAACATTAAAAATAAATAAAATATATTGTAAGCACATGAATACAACAAACTAAACCCATCCATTGCCCTAACAGGATATGAACTCTTTGCTCACACTTAGGCTGCCCCAAAAGCTTTCCAAGTTAAGTCTCTTTTACAGTCTTGTCGGAAAGCCACATTGGTAGAAGCTGCCCTGCCCCAACCTTTTCCAGGAGGCTGCTGTGTGGGGATGGGCTACTGCAGAGCATGCAACAGGCAGAGGGGATGCTGACAACAGACCCCGCCAGGAAGAATGAAGCTGCCGCAGAGGACCATGCAGGGAGAGACAGTCCTTCAAGCATGCAGGCATGAGGGGCTTTAAAGGTGACCATCAGCACCTTGAATTGGATGAGGAAATGATTAGGTAGGTGGTGAAGGGACCTTAGAATAGGCGTAAAATGGCTCTGTCAGTTAGCCCCTGATAATGTATTTACTTAACAGAACAGGTATCCTGACTTTTCAACCTTACTAAGGCAGCTAACCACTTAAAACATATGGTAAAATCATATTTTAAAATCATTAAAATTAACTCCCCCAAACACACATCATCAAAACAATTAACAAAGAGTTAAAATACATACAAAACATAAAAACATTAGTTTGGAAGGAGGGATCATTGAGGGAATGCCAAACGAATTTTTAAAAGTCTTCACCCGCTGTCAGAAGATGACAACAGAAGGGGACAGACCAATCTCCCTGGGGAGAGAGTTCCAGACCAGCAGAAGTTTTTAGCTGTTCTATTTTAGTTAGTGATTTTAATTAGTACCTGTTTGATATGGGACAGATAAGGAGTAGTTTTCCTTCTTTCTTGACCTACTATTGGGTTTTGGATATCTTTTTTCAATAAATGCTTTTTAGCCATTTTAAAGTTAATCTACTTTGAACTAGTTGGCGGATAATAGACTGCAGGAGGGACTTCTCTGCATTTCCAATTGCTCTGCTAAGGAAGCTGTAAGGCAGTCAGGAATCTCTGGAAACCTACTACTGTGCCTAATTTAAGTTGACTCATTTATTTATCTGACTATGGGAAAGAAGAAGAAGCAAGCAAGAGACCATTCAGATCACTGTTCTCCTTCTAATCTTGCTAGGCAGCCTTGCATTGACGACCTCTTAATACCAAAAGATCCAGTAAGTGTAATTCCCGACTTCTCTCTTTTAAACAAGAATGTAGCTCATGAAGTGCTGGATCCGGAGCCTGTAACCTCTTTGCTTCCTGATGACCCACTCCAATCAATACCCTGGGCTGCAGCACTCTGTACCAACTGAAGTTTCCAAACACTTGTCAAGGACAGCCCCACACGGAGTGTATTGCAGTAGTCTAATCTAGATATAACCAGGACATGCAACACAGTGGCCAGATTTTTTCTGTCCCAGAAAGGCCACAGCTGGCTAAATAGTCAAAGCCGATAAAAGGCACTCTTGGCCACAGCTGCTACCTTCTTATCCAGTAGTAGGACTGAGTCCAAGAACACCCTCAGACTATGGACCTGTTCCTTCAAGGGAGTGCAAACCATTCCAAAATGGGTGACACCTTAAGCTCCAGGTCAGACTTTCTGCCCAGTGGTAGTGCTTCCATCTTGTCAGGATTAAGCTTCAATTTATTAGCACGCCTCCAAATTTCCTGCACTTTTTGGACTAAAACTCCACCACATTTTGCACCATATGAAGTTTTTGGATAGTCTTCAAGGGCTGCCTCATACAGAGTGCATTACGATAATCTAACCCTGCTTTCCCCCTTGCTTTTTGCCTTAGCCTTTCAGCAGTGACCAGATGCTCTCATGCTTCCCGTATCAACCCAGTCCATACCATCTTCCTGACACGGCTATGGCTGTCAGTTCAAATCCAATAAAGAAGCAAGCTATATTACAGAACTATCTCAGCCTACCTGCATTGAAATCACTTTCTCTTCTAGTTGCTCTGCTTTCTTCTTCCATTCTGCAGTCTGCCTTTGGTGCTTTTGTAGCTCAGCTGAATACATGGCTTTCTCTTCTAAAGATAAATTATGTACACTTAGATCATAATTTAACAGATTAATTTAAAAAGACATCTTTGCCTCGGGTCCTGTGAATGAGTTCTGTGCATGCTGAATAGTCTCTGCCATGGAACTGACTTCCTCTGTTGCTGACAGCTCCATGTGTGCCAGATCAATGGTTTTCAGTAGGCTCTTGTGCAAACAGATGTTTTAGCAGAAATCTCTGCTGAGGAGCACAATTCCTTTATCTAGTATGCATGGATCTGGTTCATAGGACCCAAGCCTTAGTTGTTAAAGTTAGATATTGAAGAGAACTGCTCACTTGGAAGGCTATCAAGATATGAGCATATTTTCACATAAACGGAAAAAAATATTCACTTCCATCTTTACATTCTATCTGGAGAAGTTAACTCACCCTGTTGAAACTGCTCTAGCACCATCTGCAGGTTGGCAAGAGACACAGCATACTGCTTCACCTGGTCCTGTGCCATCGTTAGTTGAAGGACAGTTTCGTCTCTGTGCCTGGTAACAATGTTCAATTGTTCTTGCAAGGACTCCACCTGCATACTTGCCTGATGGCTTCAAATAAAATTCATGGAGTTAATCACAAAGAATTCTCATTCCTGAAATCTCTGTATTTTTAGGGCCCAGATGTCAGGCAGTTTTCTCATCACTATTTCTAACTATAAACATGAAAACAGCTGCTATATTCTTCTAGGAAGGTTATTTCAAACATTTTTTAAAAAGAGATACAAAAATTAGTCAATTTGTTGCCAAAGAACAAAAACCTACTGTCAGAAAAATAAAATGATTTGATACTGCCAACAATTCTGATCGTATAGAAAGATATTTTACTTATCACTGTCCTGAAACTTCCATAAATATGGAAAAAATGCAAGTGATCTTGACCTACAGAAACACGTTTTAAGAACAGATTTTTCACTTGATGAACTGTGTATGCACCAATTTTCCTACAAATTTTCAAGAAAGCTTACAAATGCAGACGTAACCCACACTAATACAAATAGGTAGAAAAATAGACATAAAACCCTTGTCACATGCACTCAACTGCACAATCATCATTCCAGTTCAGTTGCCCTCAAAAGACTCTTTAAACAGGAGGGCATTGTAGTGCCTCCAGAACTGTGTCAATGTGACAAATCCTGCCAGCATCTTCTATGAGGCTAGTCTAAAAAGAAGTCGTCGTCCCAGGGCTGATAATGAATATACTTGAGCTGTAGCAAATCTAATGGACTTCAGGGATGGGACAGATATGGAATCACTATTACATAGTGGGTTGGCAAACTGAATGGTAGGTTATAAGTTACTTGAGGATCCTAAGGTATTTCTGTTAGGTCTCTTGAATGAGCACATTCCCACCAAGAACAGAAATATGGTATATGCTTACTGCAGCCAAGTTAATGATTGTTTTGTTGGAAATTTCAGAGGACTGAATATCAAGGACAGGATTCTGAAAATCTGACCAACTGTCAGAATTGGTGCAATTGAGATATGGGAGGGCATAAAGATCTTACTTATCTGATGAGTGGCAACCCTTTTATAGGTCCTGGAGTAAACAAACAAACAGTGTTTCTCTTTGGATTTATATAATTGTGCTACATTTTTGTAAGGGTGAGCTCTTAAGGTAAGTTTTAAAATAAGTTTTGTACCAAACATATCAATTAGAATCAATCATTGGGTAGCAAGCTCAAGAAGAATTTAAGGATGCAAGAAGATTGAAAACAGGGAAGGTTCTGTTGAAATATAAGGGATATTACTGAATTTTGCTTGTAATGTAATTATTGCCTATCAATTTGTCTCACTAAGTCATGCAAAGGTAATGTTTTGTATTAATTAATATTTTGCCTGGCTCACTGAAATATGTATACATGATAAGTTTTGTAGCATTAATTACTGCACTGGATTGGATCCAGCACAAAATTTCCACTTCCACAAGAGCTCTTGTGCATGTGGAAATGCAAGAAAAAGACCACGGTAATTGCTTGCGCTAAGTCAAACTTAGTGTACCCCCATTTTAGTTTCTGTTTGCCCAGGTTTCTATGCACTATAATATACGGGGTCAGAAATGCTAGGTGTTGCTCGAGATTTTGTGCAAGCAAGACTGCACTTAGTCTACCTATGCTACTGCGTGTGCATCTCTGGATTCAAGCCACAAAGTAAGACATTCAAAGCACATATGCATACACTGCCTTTTTAGGGCTAGCTTAGAAGTAATCACTGAATGCCACTGCAGTGTATCCTTCCCAACCTGACCCTGGGAGAATTTTTTTGGGATAACTGAGAGGTGGCAGCCAGTGGAATAAGGAACTTGAAAAATCAGCTCCACTGGATCAGTCAGTGGTCCATCATCCAGTGACTCAGTCTCACCCAGCAATTTATTTAGTCCAGCAGCCTCAACTATAAGCCCAGTGATTCTGGGAAGCTCATACGGATGGCATGACGGCAATAGCCCTTCCAGCCCTTGATTTCCTTCTGGATCCCAGCCTAAGCGCTAAAAGGCTTCTAACATGCATGCAGACTTTACACAAATGCACTGATACACTAACTGCCACCTAGTTCCCTAAGTTTTTCTACATGTTAGGCATTATTGTAACCGAACCTTATTTGGGATTCTTTTATGTATTACCTTTTATTACATTTGTGTCCATTTGCTCTACTGGGATATAATCTAAGACTTTCTATGTTTTGTTTTAAGAAAAAGAAGCAGAAAATCAGAATCAAGATAAGTGTACAGGAAAAAAACTGAGAGCGGGACTTATTCTTCTCTGGAGCCTGTTACACTGACTCATTCACAGACAATTGTAGAAAAGCCGAGGAGGGAGCAAGGGAAGAGGTGCTTGCGTTAATTGCACTTGTGGGCTGCACACTCTACAAGATCTTCTAGATGGTGGCTGGGTTTCCAAAGGATGGCTGCAGCTAGAGGAAAAGCAAGTGTCACCTGGCATTTTCCACAGCAGTAGATGAGGATAGTAGCTTTTCCTCCAAAGCCAGAATTTTCTTTTTAAGCTTCGATTCTCGCTCTTCAGCTGCTAAAGCTTCACGCGTGGAAGTGTCCTCCCTTTCTAAGAGGTGGTTGCGTAGTCTCTCCAGTTCATGGTTTAGACGCTGCTCCTTGTCACGTAAATGCTGCACCTGCATGGGAATGAGGACACGATTCCATGGCTTTTCAAACTTACTTTGCCTTCATCCACCCACTCTCTCTTTCAGGTGTTTTCATTTCATACCTCATTCTGAAGGGCACTGGTCTCCATTTGTTTCTGCTTGAGGGCCAACATGACTTGGTCTCTCTCTTGCTGGAAAGCAACAGCCTTCTCTTGCATTGACTTGGCTTCATTTAACAGCTGGTTCAGCTCCCCTGTCTTTCCCTTTCAAATAGAGAAATATGAAAGGTATTTTTTTTAAAGGGATACCCTCTCTTAGGTTATGCTAAGACACTAAAAAGATCATAGTTATCCTGTGTTTCTACCCAGATAGATGGCAAACATTTTTCCAAAAATGTTTACTAACTAGTACAGCTAGGGAAGGAGGTGCTGGATTGATCAGAAAGATAAAAGAACATGATAGGGAAGCCAATTCAGAGCAAAAAGGGATGACATTATAAAACAGAATGTAATGTGCAACCAATTTACGGCCCCTACCTTGGTGGAGAGGGTGAGGTATCAATTGGATAAAATAAAAAGCATTCTGTATAGCCACATGGAACATACTTATAAATATTTTTGCTGTGGAAATACACACTGGGAAAGCCCAAGTACTTGAGGGCTCCATGTATACACAGTGAAATGTGTGTCACACATGTCTATAGTCATTTACTGTTGCAACAAAAGCTGTTAGGTATTATAGTAGAAGTCAGGTGGACTTATAAAGACCATCAACTGGAAGGAGTACATCTAAAGCTGTGCTAGGCTACTTTGCAATTCTCTCAATATATATTAACACTATCAACTTCTAATGATATTGGATTGAATCCCACAATCAATTAGAAGAAGGCACCAATGGTCATGGATATTTCCTGTGCTCCCCTCCCCTCCAAGCAGTCTGTTCTAATCCCACAAAAATTTATTCTTGGAGGCATGGGAAACAGGAACTGGTCCAGCCATCAGAAGATCACCCCTTATGGTTTCTTGATATTTATGAGTGTAGAAGATTTGTCAGACATTTGTCAAAAAGATATACACAAGTTTATTCTGACAACAAAACCCAAAATTCCTATACATGCCACAGCTCTAGTATGTACCTGCAGTGGCTGTCAATTCCTTCTCATTCTCTTGAATTTTCAGACAAGTACAAAATTCAGCATCACATACCTGCTCTCGGTCTTTCAACAGTTTTTCAAAGGTCAGAGCCTTCTCCGTCATTGAATGAGATTCAAACTCCTTCTCCCTCAACATCATTGAAAACTGCATGTTAGTTTCTTGTAGCGCTCGAAATTCAGTTTCCTTCTCCCGACATCTTGCCACTATTTTGTCATTTTCTTCTTTCAGCTTGCAGAGGTCCATTTCTAAAGCCAGGGTTCTTTCTTTCAGATTCGTCACTGCTTGCTTCAGCACCTCGTTCTCATTCTCTTTATTACCAAGATTCTCACTTAGAGAAAGTAATTGATCGCTCTTTGATTTTATCAGCAGATCTTTTTCCCTGAGTGACTTCTGCAAGACATCACACTTGTCCTTCAAGTGCTTGATCTCCAACTCAGACGCCTCTTGAGCTTTTCGTTCGGACGATGCAGCCATGGAATCGGACAGCCTCTGATTATTTTCCTGCAGAGTTCGGATAGTTGCATCTTTTTCCTGCAGTGCTTTCTTCATGTGCTCCAGTTCCTCACTTGGTGGTTTGGTCTCAGCAGTAGGCCTCTGAGAAGCAGAGCTGCTGGCTATATCTAATGGCTGTCTGGCAGTGGAAGACGATACCGGCAGAGATGGTGTTACTATGTCAAGCTTCTCTAGAATAATATCCTTAGTGCTGCTAAGTTCTCCTATGCTATGCTGAACTTGCACCAATTCTTGGCTAAACGTTTTCAGTTTTTGCTCATTCTGCTCATAGCTCTGGATCAAGCCGTTATACTCTATCTGCAGCTTAGAACTGTTCTCGCTGTCAGCTGAAATCTGTGCCTGAAGCCTTTGCAGTTCCTCTTGGAAGTAAACTGACTCATGCTGCATGTTTTGGACAGTGGTCATTACTTGTTGCTTCCACTCTTCCATCTTCTTCACTTGCTGTTTCAGTTTATCGCGTTCCTGTAAAAGCTCCTCAAACTGATTGCTGTTAATTCCTCCCAGTCCACTATTTCCACCCATGTTGGATGTCTGGAGGACAGTCAATAAAGTCTGGCATTTCTGACTTAACGCATCAATCTCAATATCTTTCTCTCGAATGATACGGGATAAGTTCTTAATAGTCTCTCGGGACATACCCTGGCTGCTACTTTCAAACTCATTGGCTAGTTTTTGGTTCTCTTCGTGCAGTTTCTTCAGGGCTGCTTCCTTAGCTGCTACAATATCTATCATCTTGTGATAGTCAGTTTTTAGCTGACTGTTCTCTCTTGTCTTTTCACTGAGAACTGCCAACACTTGCTCTCTTTCCATGGCATAGGCTTGTAATTGCTGCTGAAGGTAAAGGACATCCTGCCTATAAGCTGAAGAGGAAACCCTGGCATGGAGAGCTTGTATTTCTAAGTTCTTCTCTTGAATAATCTGCGTAAGTTTACCAACTTCATCCCTTGATAACTGATCAATCTGTCTGGTAAGAGAAATGTTTTTTTCATTCAGAAGTTTGATTTCCATTTCTCTTTCCTTGATGCCTTTTACCAGCCTTTCAATTTCAACTTTAGACAAGTCATGTTTCTCACTGCCATTTTCACCATTCAGTGTTTGAACTTTGGTTTCCTGAAAGAGATCAGAAGGGTCTGGCTGAATGACGTGGCTCTGGTTGCGCAACTGAGTTTTAATTTGCTCTATTGTGCTCTGTAAGTTTTTGATTTCTTCATCCTTTGCCAAGCACACCTGTGTGTGTGCGATGCTCACTTGTTCATGCTGTAATTTGGATTCCTCTATCTCTTTTTTATACTCCTCCAAAGTTTGCTGGAGTTGGAACATTTTCTTATTCTGCTCTTCTGATGTCCTTTTGCTAAGTTTCAAGTCTTCTTCAAGATTGTTTTTCAGTACAGTTAACTGTGTGATTTCTGCTTCAAGTTCAGTGATGATATCTAGGGTTTTGGGCTCAGCCAAAGCGGGCGATCTATTCTGCTGGTCCTTCAGCCGTTCTATTTCTTCTTTCAAATGATTATTTTCCTCTTTCATGGCTGAAAGGTTTCTCTCTTTCTCTTCTAAATGTTGTTTTAAATGTTCAAGTCGTTTGGAGTCCTTAATATAAACATTATGTTCTTGCTCCAGTACAGAAGCTCTGGCTTTAAACTTTTCGACAAATACCTCTTTCTCTTTTATGAGCTCTGTCAGTTGCTTTTGCCCTGCTAAGCTAGTTGTTAACATCTCTTTGGTTTCCTCGTGGTCAGCTTCCATCTGTTCAATGTTCCTCTTCAGTTCTGCGATCTCAAAGTCTCTTTCTTGATTGAGTTTGACTAAGCGTTCATGTTCAAACTGCAAAGCGCTGGTATTCATGTTCCGTGCATTTGATAGCTCCTCAATAGTATGCTCATATTTATGTGCCTGTTCCAACAATCTGCTTTCAGCCTGGTTTAGTTCACTTTCTAACCGCCCTTTTTCTATTTTCAAAGCTTCCAATATAGTATCTTTTTCCAAAGCAATCTTACTCCTCTCACTATTAGCTTCTTGCAACTGCTGTTTTAGCTCTTCACATGCTAAGTGAAGTGCTTGCTTTTCTTTCTGAAGAGCCGAAATCAAATTCTCCAAGTCTTTGCTTGCCAGTTTATTTTCTGTGATTTGCTCATTCAGCTTTGAAATTTCTTGTTCTTTGGTTGAAAGTTCTTGATCGCTACTGTTAGATTGTTGATTTACTTTTGATAACTCATTTCGGACTGCAGAAAGCTCTTCTTCTCTACACATTAGGAGTTTCTTTATTTCTACCATTTCATGTTTATTTTTTAAGTTAGAGTCCTGGGATTTTTTCAACTGTTCTTCTAGCTCTTTTACTTTATTCTCTAGTTGTTGCTTGGTCATATGCAAATCATTAAGTGCAAATGTACACTGAGTTAATTTGTCTCTCTGGGCTTTTAGCTCCTCTTTCATTTCCATTTTATCAGCTTCCAGTTTAGATGTTTTTATTTTTTCAGAATCTGTGTCAATTTTCAGCTGATTAATAGTATTAGCAGCTTCTGCATTCTGTTTCAATAGCTGCTCTTTTAATATAATCATGTGCTAAAATAAAAAACAAATAGATATTTTAAAGAGTAATGAAATCCTTTCCATTTATGACAAATTCAGGTTATAATTCTAGTGTACTCTGTACAATAAAGTGATATAAAATGAATTATTTTAGTATACCTTTTTTACCTTGCAGTACTAAGCATAACGGATTGGATTAAAGGTGAGTTTCCATTAGAAGGAGGGAGAAGATTTTTGCCATTCCCCCCCCCCATTTTTCTGATGGAAGTGCCAGTTTGGTGTAGTGGTTAAGTGCGGGTACTCTTATCTGGGAGAACCGGGTTTGATTCCCCACTCCTCCACTTGCAGCTGCTGGATGACCTTGGGCAAGCCATAGTTCTGTCAGAGCTGTTCTTGAAAGAGCAGTTCTTGAAAGAGCTCTCTCAGCCCCACCTAACTCACAGGGTGTCTGTTGTGGGGAGGGGAAGGAGTTTGTAAGCCACTCTGAGTGAAGGGCGGGGTATAAATCCAATCTCTTCTCTTCTTTTGTTAGTAGGCACATATGGTTCCCAGACATTAACTGATCCTTTTAACTGACGATACTAGGGATTGAACCTGGGACTTCCTGCATACCAAGCAAATGCCCTACCATCATGATATTTGGATTTAAGACTATTATTTCTAGATCAGTAAGTTCCCATGATTTTTAGTAGTGATACTTTTTATCACTCCCCTGTAGCTAGGGCCACTGCATAGTAAATAGACTATGAACTATACCCTGGTGCTTCTTGTCTCCTGTACTTCAAAGCTATCCTATGTGCTTGCCCTGGCAATTTAAAGCCAGAAAAGCCAATGTAAGCTCACCCGTACTTCAGTTTCCAACAGCTTCATATCAGGGTTTGTGCGTGGCTCTTTTTTCTGTTTAAAGAACCAGCAACTGAGTTCTGAAAACAGCTGAGCATAGTGCCCTCCATGGCAGTGTATTGTGTAGCTGCGCTGACAGGCAGGGACTGTGTGTTCTGGCCAAAAGGAAAATGGGACAGAAGAGGGAAGAGAGGGGAGCAGCACGAGATGGGCAACTCCTCAATTTATTACTTTCAAGGCTGCTCTTCAGGCAACTAAACCTGGCATAGAGAAAATGCTTATTTTAGATTGCAATTTTTTGTTTTCTTCTGAGCCAGTGGATTGTTAAATAAAGTGGCAAGGAATGAACTACGGCCATCAGACACATTATTACACAAATCAGACTAGAAATATTCTGTCAACTGCAAGGACTCCATATAATTGAAGATTAAAACAAAAAACATACACCCTGGTTTGTCACACACCCACAAAAACATAAGAACATACATAAGAACATAAGAGAAGCCAATGTTGAATCAGGCCAATGGCCCATCTAGTCCAACACTCTGTCACACAGCAGCCAAAATATACCAGGTGCCATCAGGAGGTCCAGCAGTGGGGCCAGGGCACCAGAAGCCCTCCCACTGCTGCCCCCTCCAGCACCAAGAATAGAGTGCATCACCTGCCCCAGACTGAGAGTTCCCATCTATACCCTGTGGCTAATAGCCACTGGTGGACTTCTGCTCCATATGTTTATCTAATTCCCTCTTGAAACTGTCCATGCTTGCAGCTGCCACGACCTCCTGTGGCAGTGAATTCCATATGTTAATCACTCTTTGGGTGAAGAAGTATTTCCTTTTATCTGTTCTAACCCGACTGCTCAGCAATTTCATAGAGTGCCCACGAGTTCTTGTATTGTGAGAAAGGGAGAAAAGTACTTCTTTCTCAACCTGCTCAATCCCATTCATAATCTTATAAACCTCGATCATGTCACCTCTCAGCCGTCGTTTCTCCAAGCTAAAGAGCCCCAAGCATTTTAACCTTTCTTCATAGGGAAGGTGTTCCAACCCTTTTATCATTCTAGTTGCCCTTCTCTGCACTTTTTCCAATGCTATAATATCCTTTTTGAGATGTGGTAACCAGAACTGTACACAGTATTCCAAATGAGGTCGCACCAATGATTTATACAGGGGCACACCAAGGGCAACTCTGAACTCCCGACAGCATTCAGGTAAGTTCAACCTCAAGCAACAACGTTCCCTGTAGAACATCATTACTTTTCCTTTAGAATACAGAAGTTTCATTGAACAACAAAGCCTGTAAACAGAATAGTCAACAGTTCTAGATTTAACTATAACTAATGAATATGCTTGCACATTTGAACACACACTGTAAGGATATTATGTACATGTTACCTGTGTAGCTTCTTGATTCTGCTTATCCAGTTCTTCCAGTTCTGCTAGGACAGCTTCCTTTTCAGCAACCATTTCATTAAATTCATGTTGTTTCTTTTCCAAGTCTTGTCGTAACTGGTTTAATTCTAAGTTCTGTCCTTCAGTGGATGCATGTGTAGTATTCTCATACTGTGGTTGTAAAACTGCCCCTTCTTTCTGAAATCCTTCCTTAAGTTAAACAGAAAAGGGGGGAAGCTTAACTTTAACAGGATAAAATTAACTTAAATACATTCAAAAATACCTGCTTAAGATTTAATAGGAGGGAGGGATGCAAACTACTCGCCAAGAAGCAGCCTTTCTCAGAATCAGAAGTTCACTTTGACTATCAAAAGGGTTCAATCCACTTCCTGTATGAACGGCTCTGGAAGCCGAGATCTTCTTGGCAACTTCTCCTGGCCATGCCCTCCCAGTTGGGAGATTCTCACATCCCTGGGTCAGTCCCAAGACTTGCATTGGAGCTTCCGCAAAGCAGGAAAGACTGCCAGAAGATGTGCACAGAGCTCCATCATTGCTCGCATTTTACAGACCCTGTAAGTCAAGTTTATTTCAAAGGGCACTTGGTGGATAGTTTGTTTTTTTCTTCTGGTGAACTGGAGTTCTGTGACGTTGTGGCTCAGTTGGGGGTCTGTGATGAAAATTAGTTTTACCAGTTTTTACTGGCAGTGGTTTTGGAAACTGCTGGTGGTTTTTTTTGGGGAGGAGGGAAAAAGAAACAAGGGATATAGTTGGTGTTTTTTTGTTTGTTTTAGTCTTATCCTAAATCAAAAACCTACACTATAAATACAGTGGGCATCTTATCTCTCCTCCTTATCCAATGTCAGTTACGTAAACCGAAAGAAAGAAGTCCAACTCTGCATATAAATTCTATATTGCATAATTCACTGTTACAAGTTCATAAATGTGTCTGTAAACAACAGAAATAACACGATTCCATTATTACCTTATAGAATTACCACTTCAATGGCAGAGTTCTGAACAAACCAAATATCCTTTCTTAAGTAGGCTCACACACTTGTTACGGGCGGTACGCACCTTTGAGCATTCATTAACTTATCTTACCTAGTTATCATGTAGTTCAAAAATTATCTGGAAGATACGCACACCACTAAGTTCCCTCTCTCTGTGCACTAAAGGAGCTTATGTACTCCTTCCAACTTATGGATAGTACCAGGGACAACACAACAGCCTCCTATTATTAACCAAAGCTGAGGTGCCAGGGTCGTTACCTTTACTGTGGCATTAAAGCAGAGGTGGTTTACGTGGTTAGAATGCCAATACACTGAGCTTTGTTTGCAGCCTCAAACTAGCAGAAGGAACACAGTAACTGCAAATGCAATGGCAGATATTTCTGATACAGCTAAGGCTGCCAGCCTCCAAGGGGCATCTGGAGATCTCCTGCTATTACAATTGATCTCCAGATGACAAAGATCAGTTCAGAGGAAAATGGCTGCTCCATGCCATTATACCCTGCTGAGGTCCCTCCCCAGGCTCCACCCCTCAAATCTCCCAGTACTTCCCAACCCAGATGCCCTTCGTGCCCAATAAGGGCTGCCTATCTTTAAGTCTTGTGCCAACACAGGTCAGAACCTGGCATACGAAAATGTGCCATCAATCTAGGTGTTCATCTTTGAGCTCCCTTACCCTTGGCCATTCTCCAACATACTTTTTTTTTAAAAAAAAACCCTTAGAATGCTAAACAAACTTCAGAGCTCCATCAGGGCCTTAAATTGCTTTCTGGTAAGGAAAAGCCATCCCTATTTAATGTTGTAAGAACTTTTCATAATGGATTCGCACAATCAACAGTTACTTGTCACAAAGAAATCAATAGACCAAATAACTCTGAGACTATGGACTGGTGCAAATGGAAGCCAGTAAGCTGTTTACCTGATCAGGCCGTGTAAGTCTTGCTATTTCATTTTCTGCATCTGTAAAAACAATGGGGAAAATGCAAATATTTCAGAAAAAGAAAAACCAGATGCATAATAGGAATAAATCTGAAAAACTGGGGACAACAATCCTAAGCATACTTGTGTGGAATTAGCATGCCTAACTTAATTCCCCACCCCCATTAATATCAGTACTGAAGAGTACACTTGCTGCCTATCACTTTAAATTGACTTCTCATCACTGTTGTGGCAAAACACAGCTAGGGAACCAAGCAACCAAAGTGAACTGGGTTTTTTTTCCTAATATGATAGCACAAAGGTTGGTCCGGGTGGTTTTTCTAGACATTCAGTTTAATATCCAACACTTTTCTGTGGATATTCTCAAGAAGCACCTTTCTATGTACTTTGAAGAGCCACATATGGTACAGAGCTCTTAAGCTTCTCCTTCCCAGAAGCAGCCCCCATGATGAAGGCAAGGGAAAACTTTGGTCAGTGCTGAGTGGGTGAGCTGCAAGAAGCTGCAACTTATAATCAAGTCAGACAATTGATCTACCAAAGTTGGTACCATCTACTCTGACTGGCAGCGGCTCTCCAGGGTTTCAGGCAGAGGTCTTTCACACTACCTACTACCTGATCCTTTTTAGCTGGAGATGCCGGGGATTGAGCCTGGGACCTTCTGCATGTGAAGCTGATGTTCTTACCACTGAGCCACAACCCCTCCCCCTCAAGCACACTTAAGATGACTGGCAACCCCCAAAATGTATGGAAATGCTTTTAGCGCATACACAGATGCGCTTTGGATCCTGGTCTCAGAGTTTTCCTAACATTAAAAAAAGTCCTGTGCTTAAAACACACCAAGGGCAACTCTGAACTCCCGACAGCATCATACCAAGCAGGGCTTGCTGTAGCCGGAAAACTTCTGCTCGCAGCGATTGTTCTGCTTGCTGAGAGGCTTCATCCCAAGTTTCCAAACCTTCCTCCTCTTTCAGAACAGGAGACTGAAGTTTACTGAATTCAGATTTCAGTCTCTCATATTCTTGTGTTACTTGACTTTTCTCCATTTTGACCAATTCAAGCTCTTTCAAGACAACCCTTTTTTCTTCTTCCACTGAAGATAGTTCTTGATTTACAATTCTCACTTCATCCTCTAACTCCTCCAAGTGTGTTGCTGTGGATTTAGCCATACTGCTCTGTAGTCCACTTTCAATTCCAGCACCTACACCAACCATAAAGTAGAAAATAATGCATTTATAATGGTATCCCATTAGGAATATGGTGAATGGGACACCCTGGTTCTACAGAACAGAATTACAATAGGTATCTTGGTTTTAACTGCCACTGTCAGAATCTCATCCATTGTCTTCGAGCTGTTTCTTAAACTTCTATTTAGATTAAAGGCAATCTTTTCTTCAAAAACATTGTTTCCTGTTGGAATGAAAAACATCAACAATGTAACTTGATATCTCTCCTAATATATAATTGTGAAGTGGGGTGGCACTTTCTGAACATTCCACACACTGCTAAATCAGTTGACACCATGATGTGTCACTCAGAAGCTGTCCCTATTCACTGGCTGCGTTGCCTGAGTCTCGCCTCCAATATTCTAAACAGTTTTCTGTTCCTCTCCCCCCAGTAACCAGTCAGAACACAGAGGTTATTTGCGTATGCAGCCTGATTTGCCTTTGCCTCTAACATTCTAAACAGCTTCTTGTTGCAGTTGGGAGTCATTGAATGTGTCCTGAGATAAAATACATATCCCAATTTTCCCTTAAACGGTCACTGGAGTTGCCAAAATACATATCCCAATCTTCCCCTAAACGGTCAATGGAGTTGCCAATCTCCCTGTGGGGGCTGGAGATCCCCCAGAAATCACCATGTTCCCCAGCCACAGCACATCATTTCCCCTACAGAAAATTTCCCAGCTATTACAATGGCTGCTTTGGGCAGTGGACTCTATGGCATTATACCCTGCTGAAGTCCCTCCGCACCCCAAACCCTGTCCTCCCCAGGCTCTACCTCTCAAATCTACAGGTATTTCCCAACCCAGAGTTGGCAACCGTGTAATTGGCTATGGAACCACTTTCCAGACCCTTGGAACCCAGAACACATGGCATAGGAGGAGGTGTTTAACTACCTTAGCTGCCACTGCATAAGCCAAACTCTAGGCAGCACCTGAAGAATTCCAGCTATTACAACTGATGTCCAGATGACCAAGATCAGTTCTCCTGGAGACAATGGCTGCTTTGGCCAGTGGACTCTATGGCATTATACCCTGCTGAGGTCCCTCCACACCCCTTCCCTCCCCAGGTTCTACCCCTCAAATCTACAGGTCTTTCCTAACCCAGAGTTGGCAACCTTGTAACTGGCTATGGAACTGTTTTTCAGACTATTGGAACCAAGAAAAAATGGCACAGGAGGAGGTGGTTTTCTACCTTAGATGCCACTGCATAACCCCAAATCAACATAAGTTGGGATGGAGGGAACCATACCTGTTACCATGAGGCTGTCCTCCCATACTACCCACGGGGTAGCAAAATGACTTGAGACAGCCCTGCCTTATAGCTAACCAGAAGGAAATAAACACAGCTTGCCTCCTTCTATTTTTCTCTTCCCTCTGCCGCCCCACCAGCCACAGCTGGGACACTCACCTGGAGCTTGCTTCTAGAGCTCGTTGTATTTCTTCCCACAACAGGCCTTACTACTAGTTTCATATATTTCAAAACCAATCTCTTCCAAGTTTAGGTAAAAAAATCAGTCACAGATTTACTGGACCTTGGTAAAAGTTTTGCAGAAAAACCAACACTAAGTTCCAAGATTAAAACAACAAAAGTGTCATCTTTAAAGCTATTTGATTGTTAACTCTATAACTTCCTACATTGCTTTGAAGAATAAGGAAGCTTATAGTGAAACTGTTGGTGTATAATAAAGCAATTTACCAAAGAGAGTAATTAATTTTAACTGGAGACCACTTTGACTAGTGATCTAGAAAATGGTTTGCCAACAAATTTAGGTACACTCCTTCCTCCAAACATGAAGTATGTGGGGATGTAAGAAGTGAACAGCAAACACCCCAAGATACTCAATCATACCACAGTTTTTGTCAGCTTGGGGAGGGAAGGGGGGGAAATAGTCCTCAAAAACTGGCTACGTTGCCTGAGTCCCGCCCACAGTGCACTCCATCAGCCATTGGCCCATCAGCCGCCAATCAAGAGTACTTGCATGCCATTGGCCAGGTGCCTGGTCTGCTCCTCTTCCCCACCCACTCCAGCCACTGTTCCCTATCAGAATATGCTCTCTCTCCTGAGGAAGACACTTCGCCTGCTTGGCTCCTCTGTGGGACTAACTTTTCCCTCAGTGCCTGTTGCTAGACAACCAAGCTTGGTTCAGTCAGGAAAAAGACAAAGAAACGAAACCCTTTTCACGTCTTTGTGAGGAACTCATTGGGGCCAGTCCTGACTAGGGTTGCCATCTGCAGGTTGGGAAATTCCTGGTGAGTCCTTCCCCCCCAATGCTGTCATCTACAGGATCTACCCCCCAAATCTCCAGGTATTTCCCTACTCAGAGCTGGGAACCCTACTTTTCCCTCAGTGCCTGTTGCTAGGCAACCAAGCTTGTTCTGTCAGTAAAAGGCCCTTTCCACACCTATTTTGGCCTTTGGGAGAAAACTCATTGGGGTCAGTCCTGACTAGGGTTGGCAGCGCCAGGTAGGGAGATTCTGTGTCTAAGGAAGCCAGTCTAAGGAAACCAGAATCTGGGGAGGGGAGAGGCCTCAGCTGAACAGAATGCTACAGAGGCCACCATCCAAAGCAGTTAATTTTCTCCAGAGTGAGAGAGAGATCTGTTATCTGGAGTTCAGTTGTGATACCTGGCAATCTTCAGGCTCTACCTGGAGGTTGGCTACCCTAGGCGTAGCAGTCAGTGCTTCAGAGGAAGGTCTGCTAGATCCAGGTTCTTGCTGTGGAAGCTGACTGGGTGATTTTTGACCAGTCACAGACTTTCAGCCTAACTTACCTCACAGGGTTGTTGTGCAAGTCAAAAGGGGGAGAGGAGAATGATGTAAGCTGCTTTGGTCCCCATTGCAGAGAAAGACTACTTTTCCTCCTGGGAAACCATTGTTGCCAAACTCCAGGTGAGGGCTGGAGATCACTCAGAATTTCAACTGCTCTTCAGAAGGCAGAGATCAGTTCCCCTGGAGAAAATGGTGGACTCTGTGTCCTTATACCCTGCTGAGATGCCCCCCCCATGACAGCCAATGTGACATGGCAGGCAGGGCTTCCAAGCACAGTAGAGGCTGCAGGTGGGGAGGGAGATGGAAAGCTGAAGAGTGAGGGGAGAATAAAGGTAGGTTGGGAAATGCCTGGAGATTTGAGGGGTGGAGCCTGCAGAGGGTGGAGTTTGTGGAGGGGTGAGATCTCAGATAGGGACAGTTCCATAGATCACTTCGAATTACAACTGTGCTCCAGATGGCAGAGATCAGTTCCCCTGGAGAAAATAGTGGGCTCTGTGTCATTATACCCTGCTGAGGTGGCCCCCCCAAGACAGCCAGCGTAGCAGTTAGCACTTCAGAGCAGGGTCTGCCAGACCCAGGTTCTTCCTGTGGAAGCTTATTGGGTGATTTCTGACTACTAACAGACTTTCAGCGTAACCGATCTCATAGGGTTGTTCTGCAAATCTAAAGGGGGAGAGGAGAATGGTGTGACCTGCTTTGGTCACCACTTTGGAGAAAGACTGTACTTTTACTAGGTAGAGGCTACAGGGAGAGGGGAAGAGATGGAAACCTGAGGTCAGAGGGGCAGATAATGACAGGTTGATGATTGGCTGGGAAGAAGATAGGGTTGCCAACTCCAGGTTGGGAAATTCCTGGAGACTTGAGAGGTGGAGCCTGGAGAGGATGGGGTTTGAGGAGGGATGGGACCTCAGACAGGTACAATGCCATAGACTCCATTCTCCAAACCAGCCATTTCCTCCTGGGGAACAATTGTTGCCAATCTCCAGGTGAGGGATGGAGATCACTCAAAATTACAACTCCTCTTCAGGTAGCAGAGATCAGTTCCTCTGGAGTAAATGGTGGATCCGTATCCTTATACCCTGCTGAAGTCACCATAGCAAACTGATGCTGAGTGCCCAAGGCTGGGGCACTCTCCCAGAGCCGCTTTCTAGAGCTCGTTGTACTTATTTCCACAACAGACCTTATTCCTGTAGTATGAAACCCAACAAATTCTACCCGAAGTGCCTTAGAAGGGAGGATCAAATATGATTAACAGTAAGCAAATTGGTAATGCAGGTGGGGTGATACCAATACGTAGATCTTGAATCAAGACAAAAATCTTATCAGATCACTTTAGAAAACAAAATCAGGCACCTCTGTTCTCAAGCAGGAAGATAACTTGTAGGATCACGTCCCTATAGACTGCTGAAACAGGAATTTCCAGGATCTACTTCAATATTTTCTGAACCTGGCGGGTGGAAAGGGTGTGTTTGGAAGATGAATGAAGTACTGTCATCTATGATTCAGTCACTACACAAGTCATCCAAAAAAAGAGGGGGAAACGTCTAAACCACAAACCTCCAAAGGAAGTTTAGAAAACTTATTGAGGACCAAAAGTTAAAAACATAAGTAAGGGTACAAAAGAGACATATAAAGACATATAAAAACCTAATAGGGGCCCAAATAAAGCCTCATAAAATGTTTCGGGTTTAGGGTTTTTTTGCTTATCTGGTGGACAGCACTTATGCCCTGGATAAATGTCAGACACCCCATGTTGCAGGGAAGAGAGCTTTTCCAGCAAGGAAGTGAGTGAGAAGACCACCAGCTGAAGCCTGCTTGCAGGTGAGTAAATGTGTAAAAGAAACCAGCCGGTAGTTAGCTCACTGCACTAAGAGGGCCACCCTCTATTGAACTTGTTCTGCGAGAGTGTGCAGGTGAAGCACTTTATGGTCTGGAAGCCAACATGCTCATCTGCTACTGGCTGTAGATTAAAGTGGCTGTCAAAGTTGCAAGAGCAGAGCAGGCTCTGTCATTCTGGTCAGTAGGCAACCCTCAGGCCAAAGCCGCTAGTAAGAACACATTGTTTATGATGCTCCAAGTACCTAGACCTGTTTTTAATGCTGGAGCTCAGCTTTGGGATTTATGGAGTAATAATGGAGCTGAGAGAGAGCTGTTAAGCATGTGCAAAGTGTTTTTCTGTCACTACCACTGAGTAAACAACTAGCACTTATGATTTGTCCATTTGTGAAAAGGGGGTGGTGGGGAAGACAGAAGTGAGTACTGACATAGGGGGTTGGAACATCTCCTTTTGCTTCCTGTTGCCAAAGAAATCCTCACAAGTAGACAGATCATTTTTCCTGGGGCTGCCTGTCTTGGGCACACACAGGCATTAACAGATGGCTAGTCTTCCCAGAACTAAGCAGAACTGCAAATGACTTGAGGGGAAGATTATTCGCACAGGTACCTACCCCCCACACCTGCACACTAGGAAGCCAGGCTTCCCTTCCCTTGGGGGACAGGGCTGGATGCCTGATGTACAGAGTGCGTTCCACAGCCAACGCCTGGAATGGGAATTCCAACTACCCCCTCCCTCTGCTTCCAAGCCCTGACTGGGCCAGCCCCCTGGAAAAGGAGGGGGCACCCCCAGTGGCTTATCTCCAAGTCAAGCAGCTCTAAAGGGGATTCAGGCAACCAGAAGGAAAGGGGGGGGTTGGAGGGGCCAGACCCGCCAGTATTCCCTCTAAGTTGGGTGAGTGTGAGCTAGCTCACAGTTTTCTAGCCTCTGGCTCACACATTTTTGTCTTTGCTCAGGAAGTATGGCTCTAGAGCAAACTAATTTATGCAGTAGCCAGATCATTCACTCACAACTTTAATGCCAGTAGCTCACACAGAGGAACTTTTGCTCACAAGACTCCACAGCTTAGAAGAGGGAGCATTTCCTCCTTCCCTACTTTCTTGCTGGTCTCACGGCTGAAAGGGGTCCTGTGAATGGGGAGAAGAGCTGCCCCCACCCTCAGGTTACTGCCTTCCTTCCACCCTGTGGGTGGGGGTGGATTGGACTTGGAAGTCGGGCAGGCCGTCACCCCCCCCCCATCATCCTCCAGAGGCGGAGGGGGATGAAGTCCAGGAGTGCTCTCAGATGCTCACCAGCCCCTGTGCCCTCTCCAAGGTTCCCAAAAGTTCCAGTCTGTGGATTCTCAGAGCAGCTGGCATTGATCCTGCAGTAGGATCCTGTCTCTGTGGGAGGCCTAATGTTTCTGTTGCTCTAAAGATGCTTCTCACAAACGCCTAACTGGAACTCATGACTCGAGCCTAGGCAGCATGTCTTGTTGGGAATGGTTTGCAAATATATGTTTGTCTAAAGTCTGTATTAAAGTCGTTTGGTGGTAACTGCCATGCAAGAGAAAACAACTGAAAAAGTAGCTTCACTGTTGTGTGGGTTGGCAGAACACTTGACTGTTGCATGGGGGACATCTGCAGAGAAACAGAGTTTTAACTAAAGATGAGCATGGTTAGCAGCACTTTGGAGACTGCCTGTTTTGTGAAATTTAAAAAGTGGGCAGAGTTTCTGAAGGAGATGATTGTCCCTCTTCTCCTGCCATTGGGCTGACATCTGCCTTTAATGGCCAGCAAAGTTGATGTTCTTAAACCTCCTAATTAGAGAGATTTCTGCTTCTGAGGAGTTGAATTCCAATGATTGGTGATCTTGTGATGGTAGTGATATTTCAATGTGGTAAAGTCCACCTGTTCACAGGATCATTTTACCTGTGGGACAGACTCTGCATGGTAACCACTCCACTGGTACATAATTGCTTGTAAAAATATTATAGTGTAATAATTCAGATGGGTAGCCATGTTGGTCTGAAACAGCAGAACAAAGTTAGAGTCCAAAGTTTCATCCAAGGCATAAGCTTTTGTGTGCATGCACACTTCTTCCATCTGAAGAAGCGTGGGTGGCACATGAAATCTTATACCTTAAATAAAATTTTGTTGGACTGACTGGATGGGTATCATCTCTTTAAGTTCTTTTGCATTGTCATTGCTATATTAGCCTATGGGTACTATCCCTTTAAGTTCTTTTGTACTGTCATACCTTAAAAAATAAAATCCCCCCTTTTGTGACCTCTGACATTACAGCAACAATGTGCGGGTGTTATCTCCCCCCCCCATTCCTCTTTGTGACCTCTGACACTATATCAGCATTGCATCATCCTCTAATACACTATTTAAGTTCATGATATTTGTCTGTCTTCAGTGTTACATATTGATGGCACATTGATGGTTATATTTTGGAATTTATCCTTATTTCCAGGCACATATTATTTCCAGTATATACAACTACTTCTGACACAAGGCCAGATATATTTGTGGCCCCAAATAGAAACTTTTTGGTCTGTCATTCATTTCCATATTGAAAGTAGGTATATTTGGGTACAGTAAAATATTTTTTAATATTGGATAGAATTTTCAATTGAATTATTAAATATTAATCTAAAACATTTTTTATCTTTCTGTACAGCATTTCAATTTTGGTTCTATTTTATCCAGGGCTACTTTTGTAGCTGGAATTCCTTTGCGTATTAGGCAACACACCCCTAATGTAGCCAATCCTCCAAGAGCTTACAGAGCTCTTCTTACAGGGGCTACTGCAAGCTCTTGGAGCATTGGCTACATTAGGGGTGTGTTGCCTAATATGCAAAGGAGTTCCTGCTACAAAAAGAGCCCCGATTTTCTCTATTTTTAATTGCTCTACATGTGTTACAGTGACTCTGTTGGTTTTTGTATTTTGCACTATTTGACCTCTGAAGAAGGCTCTTGTGAATCAAAACACACCAGATCATACACTGTCCTTTTTTGTGTGTATTTGTAACTTTGAACATTTTATGAGGCTTTATTTGGGCCCCTACTAGGTTTTTATATGTCTTTGAAATAAACACTCCTTTGTACCCTTACTTATGTTTTTAACTTTTAGCCCTCAGTAAGTTTTCTAAACTTCCTTTGGAGATTAGGACTATGCAAATCATGCCTTGAATCTCAGCTCAAGTGCTTGGGAAAAATTAGTATTGCAAGGACTTTGAAAACAGAACAGCCTTACTAGGTACCAAAATATTGTTAACAAAACTCAAGGTTAAGGAGCGATTTAGCAGGCCTTTTTCCAGCCAATGCTTAATAAGACCAAGGTGGAGGAAGAGAAGGGTTATCACCTCAATTATGGGAAGAAACAGCTGTGCAGCAGTAGCCCCTTTGAAAACTGCAACATGTACTTTAGGCTGTAATCCTAGCATAGGAGTATGCCTCACTGAACTCTGTTAGGACTTATTTCCAGTGTAAGCATCCAAAGGACCAGACTGCCCATCTTTTCCCTGTTTCAGCCTGAAATTCATTATTGCTAGCCCCATAATTATTTTGACCTTTGTCTTCAATGACTTACTCTCTCCTATACCAGATGGATATATAAGACCTCTTTAAAGGGACGCAACAACAGCAGCTCAACATGGATAAGGAATGAATGTGTCATAAATTTGCCCCAAAGCATAGCAAAATATAGATCTTTACATACTTGCAGAACAGATATAGCATCTAAGCAGAAAAAAAAATCTTCTGCAGGCTATATTATGGTTACTACAACCCATGGAATTTAAAATGCCATAGGTCTGCAAACCTGACCTGGATTCTATGTGTGTCTGATATTCAGGATAGCCTAAAGGTCAACATTAATGAGCTAACAAAAAAATCCAATGAAACAACAATAAATGAGACCTTTCTGTAACTGATCCTCAAGTTCTTCTATTCGTTCTTCATATTCACCCAGTTCTTCTCTATGACGCCGGCTTATCTCTGCTAATTTCTGACGATGTGCATCCTGTAATACTGAAAGCTCATGCTGATGCTCATCTATTTTTTGACTTAAGCTCTGTTTTAGGTCCTAGAATGTGAATTTAAAAAAATATAGCACATCTGTTACACAGCAAAGCAAAACTGGACTGGTGAAAATTATTAATTTGTACTAACAATATGCAATGTTCCATGCAAAATATTTAAAAACTGCCCTAAGCAATCTTATACAACACCCCACAAGACATTAGATAACGGGCTTTGAAACTGCATTTTGTTTCATCTGAGCAAAGCCACTTTTCTGAGACCGTAAGCTACAAGACCCCCACCACACAAACGAAGCTGAGTTCAAAGCTAACAGTAAAAACCTCTGATGTAAATGGCCAAAAAAGGTTAAATATTAATGGTGGTAAGAACCACTTTTTAGAAACTGAATTCTTTTCTGCCCTCACTTCTACTGCATGCTTTTGTACCTAGTGGAGTCAGCATTGTACTAAGTTACGTATTTGGCTGAAAAGCATAGTGCCTATTTTAAAAGAAATGGTAAACAGTTATTACTGTATTCCTGAAAATAGCATAAAGAGCATAACTGCAACTCATCTACTTTGATTAATCTGGGGAAAAATTGTATTTCATTTCTGTCAACATTTACATTCATGCTCAGTTTTAATCAAATGTTCACCACAGTCAGAAAGATTAGTCATATTAAAGGATTAAGACAAATTTATAGCTATAATAACAGAAGTGCTCAAAGAGTGTAGCCTTACCTTGATAATATTTTGGAGATTGCAGATTTCATTCTCATCTGTGTTACTTGATCCTTGTACTTTGGAAAACTAGATTAAAAACAAAAACATGGTTTTGTTTTGGAAAATGTTGCAAGATAGCTATGTGTCTTGAAAAGATGTCATGCACAACAGGAGCAAGAATCTATAGTTGGTCAGCATACAAAAAAGCTAAGAAAAAAAACTGGCTGAAAAATAAGATGTTTCTACCGAAGTTGTGCAATCTGCAATTCAGGTCTCTGTTCTTCAAGTGTTCTTTAGGCAAGTCAACATCTCAGACAATATCCTACTTCACATTTATTTCTAAGGACGCAAAAGATTAATGGAAAGAACTCTGCACCCAAGTAATATTTTTTTAAAATCGTAAAATATTTGTGTTCATGTAGAAAAACAACTGATCAGTTTCTGTAAAAAAAGCAACATTTAACATTTTTTATACAGCTTCTTCATTTCTGACATGCCACAAACATTAAGCCGCCTGTATCTGAGAGCTTCAGTCAAGCAAGCCTGTGATTTTTGGAGCCTGTAGAAAACCAGCAACAAAAGTAAAGATTACTTGAAGGGTCTGCACAAAGATTTGGAATCAAGTGAGCAGGAAACCCAGGAACCTTCCTCTCTCAAGAAACACAGGTGCCTTCCTCTCTTAGATGGTTCAGAGTTCAAACAAGACATGAACAGTGCCATTTTAAGCAGAACTATACCCTAAAGTCAGTTTAGAAGGGTATAATACTCAAGATGGCACTGTAACTCTACCAACAGAGTTAAAACTTTTATAGCACCCATACAAGATACATCGGTATCATCCTCAGTTTCAGAAATGAGAAACAGTCTCATCAGTACCACATTTCCATTAACTACCTCTCTCTCTGAATGTAAAGCAAGAAATGTCCACAACTATGACTCACCTGCGCAATCTTCTTCCAGTGGTCAACTTCAGACTGAAGCCTAGAAACATCATTGGACAATCTGTTTATTTCCTGCTGGGACCAGATAACGTCTCCAAAGTCCATGTCATCTCCTTGAAAACCAGAAGATGCATGTCTGACCATAGGGACAAAAGAAGCTGATGTAGTGGTTGATGGCGAGACCCCCGTTCCTAACTGTGCCGACTGAGCAGCTGACTGTACCATCTGCAGTTGCTCTTGTAGTGCGTGATGCCTAGCTTTAAGATGGCTGATTTCCACCTAAATACAACAAGGTACATGTACAGTTTTAGCCAGGTGAAAAACAAATACCCTACCACATTTTTTTTTTAGTCTCTTACAAGCTGCTTCATTTATTTAAAGGTAGTCTCATCTGATATACAAAGTGGTTAGTAATGAAGAAAGAAAGGAGTTCCACATTTAACTGAATGGTAACAAGATGGATCATAACAAAAGGTTCTTTGAGAGGAAGCTTTCTCGCTTTAAAGAAATCAGTGGTGCGATACGTATTTTTTATGAACTACAGGCACAACACAAGCTAAGTTTCTCTTACCTAATCTGACCTGACAATCTTATTGCTGTAACAGACAAATGGATAGCCTCATCCATTATACCCGTAACACAATATGCTCAATGTTAACAGTCATGTGCAGAAGACTAAAACACCAGGATTTTCCAGCTCAAAAAAGGAAGATGCTGGTGGTGGTCAGGGCTGCCAAGAGCCACCATGGTCCCCTGGAAAAAGATTTCATTTGACCCTCCCATATGACCCTGATCCAAACCAAATATCATAACAAAATGAACAAATCACTTGGCTTGCTGTTACCATGAATCTATAGTAATAAAAGAATTGGCCTATCTGTCCATGTTTATTTATTTACTTTATTTATACTCCACTTATCTCCCCATAGTCCTCTTCTCCTCCATTTTATCCTCACCCACAACATGCGACTAGACCAAGGTCACCCAGCAAGCTTTCATGGCGGAGTGGGGATTTGAACCTGGGTTTCCCAGATTCTAGTCCTAAACTTTAACCACTACACCACACTGGCAGGCATAACTCATCCGAGAATAAAGCTAGGAGACTCAAAATTGTCCACCAGTTTTGGGATGACTGTGGGCGTTCTATGGCAAAATTGAAAGGCATGAGATAATCCTAGCTCAGGTGAGACTAACTACCACCACACCATGCTATTTGCAACTGAAGCTAAGGGTCTCCGTGACAGGCATAACTCAGAAAATAATGCTGCATGTTTGAAAACTAGCCACCAATCCCAGAATGATGATGGAAGTTGCAGTGCCAAAAATGAAAGCAACTGGAACACCCTGAATCAGGTTATCTTCACAACAGACAACGTGTAATAAAAGAGCTTTTAAGCAACCTATCATGTGTCTCTAATACTCAGAGCCTCAATCCACCATGGAAGGTTGCTGGGTGATACACTCTCAGCCAGACCTACCTCAAAAGGCTGGTGTGAGCATAAAAGGGAGGACATGAGAACAATGCAGCTCTGGGCACCCACCAGGGAGAAAGACTGGGTATACTATTTGTTATAAATTGAATTTTATCATTTGTCATATAGCAAAGTAGCCTTTACAAAAGGCTATTAGATCTTTCACCAGCACAATAATGATTAATAACCCAGTGCCTCAACTGAGAGTTGTAACTTCTTTTCCACATGTATAACCACTAAAACAGATTAATGTTCTATTATCATGCATGTAAAGGGTGGAGGAGGGGGGGAAGCATCCTTGTAGCATCCTCGCTTATTGGGGAGACTGTTTCTCCTTTAAACCCCACTCTGTGTACATGAACTTTGTAAATTTCTGCTGCCACCAGGATTTAAAATTCCAAATCTCTCTATTTTGGTAGAATGACCTAGTGTCTGGGCACTTCAAAGGACTATGTGACCCTGAGGAAGGACTGTTCTGATTGCTGGGATAAGTTTAAACAAATAATGGTTTATTTATAAAAGAACAAAATAGGTTTCTGGGTAATTTTGAACTGATGTTGACAAAGCTTGGAGTCACACACAGTCTCTCATACACCAAAACTCAACTCTGACAGGCTTATCTCTCTCTCTCAGATATATAGCCACACAGGCTGAACTCTCTTGCTCATATAGCCACACAGACTAACTAAACTCCAACTACTTCCACTGTCATACAGACTCTCACACAAAACTCTCCACATTCGTCTCTTCAAGAACATAGAATCACCTCATAGACATCTCTCCTCCCACACTCTCAGTCATCAGCCAATCATATCACACTTGTCTCCCTCTATCACTCTCCTTACATTACAGCCATCACACTAAACATTTAAAGAAACACACTCACCAAAACAAGAAATCATTACAATCCTTTTACTACTCAGATCATGGAGAAATATTAACTCTTCCTCCCCTTCTGTTCATAATATTAACAAAAGTTTGCAACAATACTGTTCTTACGTACATTCTGTCACCAAGCACTGTAGGGATGAGAAGGTCTTGAGACCGAGAAGTCAAAATAAGGGGGGGAAACACATAAAAATTAGGTGGAAGTAGATAGAAATGAATGAGAAGAGTACAGAAAAGAGGGGGGAAATTAAGGAAAAGAGAGGGAAAGGTGGTTTCATCTTGCTGCAACAACTTAACTACCACTTTGCAAGATCTGGCTGAGCTGGGTACAAAGAAAGGGAGAAAGGATCAACTAGTATAAAAAATGACCTTGTTTAGCAGACCGCAGGCTGACAGTGTAGCAGTGTAGCAGCCTTTAACTGGGGCTGCTTGTCTTGCTCCACTAGTTGATGGGTTTAGCATGATCAGTTATGCAAGTCTGCTTCAGTCTTGGAGAAAGGGAAGTCTAGCAGAATGCCTTTTACTGTGCTCAGACTTCCCTGCATTCAATGCAGGTGCATTAAAAATAAATGGAAAGATGTGCGGCTGGATGCAGCAAGACAATGGCTTTGAAGGCCTCCAGCTGACTTGGGCCCCCCAGTCCCCCTTGGCGGCCCTGGTGGCAGCACTATTACTGGGCCTTCATGGTATATCATAGTCACATTATCAGTGAGATGTGATTATCACATTATCATTCACTCAATCACTTGATCTTCAAACCAGATAAAAATCTACACCAAGATGTGGGTTACTGAAGTTACTCTGTGCATTAAACAAGCCTTACATCATACTTCGACCCTCCAGTTTTAATTCTAACAACTTCAGTAAAGCCATCGCCAAAGCTGATGTACAACGAAACCAATAAGTATACCTATTTCAAATACCTTAGTGAGTCAAATATTAACAATCTTGCATTTCGACCAATGTGAAACTTCTTTAGAAACAGAACACTTGCAAGGCTATAGTTTTTATACAGATCCTTAGTAACTTTGAGACAAAATATGACCAGCAGACAGGATGCCCCACAACTTAAAAGAAAACATACCAGCAATAATGCATTTCAATACAAGAACCATTTTTAAAAATAACCCTTTTATCTAGGTGTTCAATCTTAGGTGTTACCTCCTCAACATAATTACAAATTGATAACCTAACATTTTCTGTATACCTCTTTCTGTTGCAGTTGGTTCCGGTATTCTATAGACAGTTGTTTAATTTGAAGCTCTGCTGCTTCGTGTTTTTCTTCCAGATCATTACAAACTTTCTTCAGCCTCTCATTCTAGGGGGGGAAAGTTGCATCTTCAAATAACTATTCCAAACCCAACATAAATAGTATATTAAAGCTATGGCAAATAATCCAAAATATGAAAGTGACATTTTAAACATTATTTTATTTTTCCATACTTAATATTGTAATTTCATACCTCTGACCTCAGTGTTGTTAAAGTATTTTCTGTATCCTTCAGGTTAGAACTGGATACACCAAAGTCCGTTACAGTATCTAAAAACAGTGGGGAAAGAAATGCAAGTGAAACAAAAGCAAGTTGTCATAATCATATCCTTACCCGAATGAGTTCTGCAACTATCAATTAAGGACTTAGTTAAATGCAAGAGATCAAAGTGAGATCTCCCACTTCTTTTATAAAAGTTTAGCACAACTTATGAGGTCAGGAATTGGGTCATGGAAACAGTACTGGGGAAGTTGAACTTTGTTTTCTGAGTGTACACTATGAAAAGTGTTCTCTTAGATAAACGTAATCTTCCAGGGGTTTTTTTTACGTGATGTCTGTTTTACACATAAGTCAAGGTGTATGGACTTTGCTACCTGAAAAACAAATATCTAAACTTGATCCTTAAGTATATTAGGAAAGAAGATCCCTTCAGTGATACCATAATAGTATTAAGAGTGAAAAACAACTGTAAAGTAAAAAACACAAATCAGATTTTTGAAATGCCATTTCTCCATATCACTCAAAACAACGTAGATACCACCATGTTTCAGTAAACTAGGTGTTCAGCTCTGCTGCAGGTTACAAACACAATCTCTTTCCGAAACACAGAAGCAACAAATTGCTAAAGATCTGTTAACATCAAAATGGCTGCACTTGCCAATCACGTGTAAATCATGCAGAAATGTCAGCAGCAGCCCATAACAACACTAACTTGTCCATGTATGGCCTTTAATTCTTCAAAATAAACAGGAATCTATAGATTTTAAGAGTTCCATAACAATCCTATGCACATTCAAATGGAAGTTAAGTATCACAGAATTCAACAGGGCTTATTCTAAGCAAATGCAAACTACCATTAATGATTTGGAGCTGGGAGTAAGCAGTGAAGTGGCTACATTTGCAGATGGCACAAAGTTGTTCAGGGTGGTGAGAACCAGGTAGGATTGTGAGGCACTCCAAAGGGATCTGCTGAGGATGGACAAGTGGCCATCAACATGGCAAATGGGGTTCAATGTGGCCAAAGTGATGCACATTGGAGCCAGAAATCCTAAATATAAATACACATTGATGGGGTCCGAACTGGCAGAGACTGACCAAGAGAGAGATCTTGGAGTTGTAGTAGATAACTCAATGAAAATGTCGAGACAGTGTGCAACTGCAATAAAAAAGGCCAATGCTATGCTGGGGATTGTTAGAAAGGGGACTGAAAACAAATCAGCCAGTATCATCATGCCCCTGTATAAATCAAAGGTGCGGCCTCATTTGGAGTACTGTGGACAGTTCTGGTCACCACACCTCAAAAAGGATATTATAGCATTGGAAAAAGTGCAGAAAAGGGCAACTAGAATGATAAAAGGGTTGGAACACTTTTCCTATGAAGAAAGGTTAAAGGGCTTGGAGCTCTTTAACTTGGAGAAACGACGGCTGAGGGGTGACATGATCGAGATTTATAAGATTATGCATGGGATAGAACAGGCAGAGAAAGAAGTATTTTTCTCCTTTTCTCACACTCAATGAAATTGCTGAGCAGTCGGGTTAGAACAGATAAAAAGAAGTACTTCTTCACCCAAACAGTGATTAACACATGGAATTCACTGCCACAGGAGGTGGCGGCGGCTACAAGCATGGATAGTTTCAAGAGAGAACTAGATAAGCATATGGAGCAGAGATCCATCAGTGGCTATTAGCCACAAGGTATAGATAGGAGCTCTCAGTCTGGGGAAAGTGATGCACTGTATTCTTGGTGCTTGGGGAGGGCAACAATGGGAGGGCTTCTAGTGTCCTGGCCCCACTGGTGGACCTCCTGATGGCACCTAGTATTTTTAGCCATTGGCCTGATCCAACATTGGCTTCTCTTATGTTCTTACTTCAGATAACTGACAAGGAGCTTCAGTTAAACAGTATACCCAACTGATTCACAGACCAACCCAAGAATGTAAGAATATAAAAAGATACCTGCTGAATTCCACCAGTGGTCCATCTAGTCCAGCACCCTGTTTCACAGAGTGGCCAACCATTTGGCCCAGAAGGCTAACAAACAGGCCTTAGAGGCTCATGTATTTTCCAGTGTTCCCTCTAGCACTGGCTATTTAACCTATGACACATAAGTCACTTTCCAACACATATAATTGTGGCAAAACTGACTCCTGTGCAGCCTTCACAAAGTATGAGAGACAAATGACCGTGTACGAAAAGTGACAGATGTGGAGTAGCTTGGCACATCAGCACACAATACTCTTCATAACAGCACAAGATCACAATCTAATACACACCATCACCACAGGAATATATGTATAATATGTACTAATGAAGATGCTGAGCTTGTATCCCACCATCATGTCCCATCAAGGATGGTTCTTATCAGTGTGCATGTGTGTATACAGGGGCAATTTCCCCTTTTCACTGAAGACCCAATTTGCCCCCTATCCCAGTTGCAAAGATCCTCTGACATCCAGAGGCAGCTCAGTGGGCTGCAGAAGGAAAGGGAGCAAGGAAGCCCAGTACTGCAAACCATGAACAGCTGCTCGTGGCTTATAGGATACAAGTCACTAGGACTGCAAATAATTCCAGAAGGACAACCATATTAGTCAGTTACAGGGAAACCCTGGTACCCTAATGACTAACAAGTTTTTATTCTAACATAAGCTTTCATTTATTTATATTATTTATTATTTGGATTTAACCAGATGAACTAAAGTTCATTTCATAATATGCACCTGGGCCCCTAGAATTGCTCTAATCTACAAAACTTTACACTAAAATAAAAACTTGATAAGTTTTTAACATGTCACAGCTTGTCATAAAATTTTGTGATGAACAATATACCTGCATGATGTTCCAGAGTAAAATAGTTATTCCTAATATGTTGACCACCAACTTTAAGAATACTTTTAAAATAAGGTTTATTTTCATAGAGGATGGTGGTTCTCTGGTCATGGGTTAATGTAAAGACAACAAATCAAGGTTATAGGTTATGTGGGAAAACTTCAGTCATGGTTTCGCTTTACATTATGTCAAGGGTTACATGTGTACAACCATGGTTAGGTACTATGTCTACTTCACATCATTATGAACCCTGTATGTTTTCCTACTACTATAAACAACTAGCTACAAATTAGCCAGCCCAGAACAGCTTCCCTATCCATTTCAACAGACAAAGCTGATCCATTTGAATATTCCTTTACATGTGCCAGATTGGATACTTCCTTTGGATGAATTAAATGTGTGTGTGCAACAGACCTGTATGAGTATTTGAGTGCACATATCTAGAGAAATGTTTCTGGATACTAAATATGGTACAAACGTGAAAAGAGGTGTGAAACACAATTTATGTCTGATTGGTTTTAGACTAGCACTTTTTTTTTGTACTGTCCTCCTTGAGCATATGGTATTTAGAGAACATCATGACAATAGTACCAGTTACACTAAATGTCAATCTCTTGAGATAATTTAATCACATATGACCTCTCAACAGAAGTGTGCTTACAACTTATAGAAAATTTTACTATTCTAAATGGAACAAAGCCAGCTATAGATTAATGAATCAACAGAGCAAACCACTACTCCCTACAATAGTATAAACTGCCACCAGTTTGTCATAAAAACAGCACATGTTGACAACTAATAATTCTATCATATTTATACTATAAATGCTTGTTGTTACTTCATATAGTGATACAAAAAGAATGGTTTAAAAAACAAAATTCCAAAATACATAAAATCTTCCCAGTAATGTATATCTTAACATTCTTCTCCCTCAAAACATTTCTACCTGTTGTTATTTATTACTTATTAGTTTCGATTTATATCTCGCCTTGCCAGAACAAGCTGGCTCAAGGCAGCATACAACAAGTTAAAATACAATAAAAATGATAAAATGCAGTAAAAATTCACATAAACAACATTTCACATAAAGTTCTAGAGATAAGACAAACTTCTCTTATTAATCCTATCTATATATACTCCTTCAAGACAGCACTGAAAGTACTTACACTATTTTTGACAGACTGCCTAGAGACACTACATTTTCTGGAGGAGGAGGAGATTGGATTTATACCCCCCCTTCACTACCCAAAGGAGTCTCAGAGCGGCTTACAAAATCCTTTCCCTTCCCCTCCCCACAACAGACACCCTGTGAGGTGGGTGGGGCTGAGAGAACTCTAACACAAATTGCTCTTTTTCAAGAACAGCTGTGCCAGAGCTTGTGACTGACCCAAGGTCACATCAGCAGGTGCAAGTGGAGGAGTGGGGAATCAAACCCGGTTCTCCCAGATTATAGTCCGCACACTTAACCACTACACCAAACTGTAGTACGATTACTGGTGCTCCTTAATGTATTGCTGGAATTGTCCTATGAGCAGAACTGAGCCAGAACCCTTTCAAGGCAAGGGCATAGATTAGTGCCTTAAAGTATTGTGTCAGGACACTTAAATCTGAAATGGGTTCTGGATTGTTGGCCCACTTATTCATAAAGATTCATTTACATAATTATTGGAAAATCTCATGGATTCTAAATTGTCTGATTTGAATTTGTCAATGGATGTGCTTGCCAATTCACCTACTCATGAGCTTTACAAAATAATCAAGGACTGTATTTTAAAACTGGACTATAATAGTACATGTTTTCATGCCCAATGACTTTGGTCTCCTATTGCACTAGGACTACCTTTTCAGCATAAAATACCCAAATATGTATACACATTGATGGTCCTCGTTACGACAAGCCTTTATGATGGCCCAAATGGATGCTTTACAATCACTGGCGTTAACTGGATGTAATCCAAGGATTCCCTGTTCTGAAAGAATTTGCTCACACCCTGCAGAAAGAATTGAGACCATGGCATATTGTATCTGACTGCCCATTGAGAGCTGCAGCTAGGAAGACTTTCTTTTGCCTTTATTTTCTCTAATTCCAGAGCCTAGTATGACAATCAAATATAAGATTAGTTGGCTTCCTTCAGATTTTGATTGCAATTTTACCTTCTGTATAGCGACGTTTTTTTGCAACCCTGTATTGAGTATATCTTTGTTCCATTGCAGTCCATGTGGCTCTTAGCAGTATAATTAAAGTAAGCATATGTAGAGACACGAATACAACCTTTTCATAATGCTCACTATATAACATGCTTGAGAAAAGACAGAGTATCCAAAAGACCTGCAGGTGCTTAATACATATGATTATTCTTTGCTGGTTATAATATGTACACTGCCATGCATGAAATACATACTCATGTTTATTTTCCTGAGCATGCATGCACTGGGAAGATAGACAACTGATGCCTCCCAATGGACCCTGTGATCTGCAGACACACGGATCACAGAACTTTCTCACATTCCCCACCACACAGCAGTCTTTTCTGACCCAGGAAAGTTTATTCCCGGGGATGTGAGATCTGCATAGACTTACAGGCACACAGCTTGGGAGTCTGCTGTTGGGAGGGCACAAAATCTTCCCCTTTTCCCACTTCTGATATCAAAGCTACACTACCTGAGCAGGGAGAAAGGGTGATTTCATACCCTCTCCTCACTGTAGCCTCCTGACCCTCATGCCTATTAGTCCACACAGATCTCATGACTCCAGGAAGGAATGCTAGAGGAGGCAGGAAGGGAACATAGGAAAGATCTGTGCTTGTCAATGCCTTCCACTGATGGATCATGGCATTTAATCCTGTTGTGTGAACCTACAGGAACATAATTAATAAGAATTAAGAAACAGTAAGATGGTTATAATAAGCAACTGAATCATCCATCCATTGCAGGTTTTGTTATACCTTATTACACCACTGATCACTGCACCATCTAAAGCTGCTCCTCAAACTGGCTTTCAGACAGCTCTCCCAGACTGGCTCCTTCTCTGTGTTCTCTGGATAACTCCCTTTCCATCAGTTGTGTGATTGCTGCTTTTGGAATTCTTCAAGAATTCCACCCTTTTAGAAGCATCCCTTCTCTAGCCTGTTTTTGATCAATAGTTTACCTCTCGTCTGTGTCACAACTCTCAGCCCTACCTACCTCACAGAGTGTCTGAGACGCCTTTGGGCAGTGAAGGGCGAGGTATAAATCCAATCTCTTCTTCTACTCCCTCCCCCACATTAAGTGCGACAAGTGTAATATAAGAGAACTCTCTCTAACACAACAAACGTTACTAGTATAATTACTACTACTACTACTATTATTATTAATTCTTTGCATGTATATAGTGCTTTCAAATGTTTGGAGCACTTCACAGAAGGCTCAGTTTAAGTGCAATGCTGCTGAGGCAAATAGCTGTCCCATGTCACTTTGTACTGCAGCTATATGTTATTTTGCAGACCAAAGACCCTTAAGCCCATACAAATATCATGCGGACGCAGTCACCAAGCATGCACAGCTCCTTTGCACAGATTGCAGCACAATTTAAACAAGATTCTTAGGCTATGCACAATCACAGAGCAGGTGTTTGTCTCACCAGCATCACATTTAACCAGGCCTAAGAACAACAACCCTGTAAAGCAGATAAATCTTATTATCCCCATATTAGAGGGAAGGGAGCAACAGAGGTTGAAAGTGACTTACATAAAAGCAGAGAGAAGAAGAAGAGATTGGATTTATACCCCGCCCTTCACTCAGAGTCTCAGAGCAGCTTACCATTGCTTATCCCTCCCCCTCCCCACAACAGACACCCTGTGAGGTAGGTGGGGCTGAGAGAGCTCTTTTGAGAACTGCTCGTGAGAGAACAGCTCTGAGAGAACTTGTGACTGGTCACAACAGCAGCTGAATGTGAAGGACTGGGGAATCAAACCCAGTTCTCTCATATTAGAGTCTGCGCTCCTAACCACTAAACCCAACTGACTCTCCAGTACCGAGTAAATCCATATCACAGATGAGACTCAAGCCACGTGCTCCCTGATTTAATGCTCTGCTTCTTTACAACACAGCAGCCACTCTGCCCTATTCCAGAATCAAATAGGAATCCAGTCCCATTTTAAAGACTAGCAACATTTATTCCAGCATTAACCTTTGTGAGTCAGAGCTCACTTCATCAGCCTCATAGCACTGATGCTTGAACTCTAAGTATAAATGGGCACTCTACTGCATCTGATGAAGTAAACTCTGATTACAAAAAGCTTAGGCTGGGATACATCATGTCAGTCTTTCAAGGTGCTGCTGGACTCCTATTTAATGTTGCTACAACAGACAAACACGATTCTTCTGGAACTATAACAGAACACGCTAGCTTCAAAAAATAATCCCCCCCAATTTTGGGAAGCTTGTGACAGGGAACCTCTCCACACAGTACAGCTTAGCCCCACATTCACCTCCCTCATGATACACAACGACATACTTTCCGGACAACCCCTTTGCACCTCTTTCGTGGCGACCCTAATTCCAGCACGCCCACCCCCCCTGCTCTGGAAACTCAGAACAGGGACTGTTGCCCCCTCTTCCCTCCACCCCACCCTCAACATCCCTTTCCACTTACCTCCCACCTCCTCTGTGCCTTCCAACAGCATATCCTTGGTGAAGCTAGAAATCTGCCCGGTGAGCGTGGACAGGCTGCCCCCCACTTGGCCCACCAGGGACTGACCCAGGCCCGCGCCCAGGCCCCCCAACCACGACGCCATCGCCGCTGGCAGCTGGTGGCACAATACACTATCAAGGGGAACAGCAATAACAACGGCAGTCCCTGGCTCTCCTCAGCGCCGCTTCCCCCACCGGAGCCGGTTTAGCTCTCTGGCCGAGCTGCCTCGAGAAGAGAAATCTGGAAAGCCGAGTGGGTCTGATCAGGAAGGCCCCGCCAGCCCGGTCAGTCCTTCTCAGTCAGCTGCGGCGGCTCCGGATTCTGCTGCCACCTCGACGGCCGCCATGACACTTCCCGGGTCACCATAGAGCGCGAGCAGCTAGAGTGGCCCTGGGCGCCCAGGGACGTGGACAAGAGAGCCGGGTAAGGTGGAATAGAGGAGGCAGGGGCGGCGCAGCTTTCGCCGAACTTCAGGCCGTTTGCCGTAAGGGCGGTGAGGGGAGAGGTGTGCGGCCCCGAGCCTGTTGACCGAGCAGCAAGTCGCGCTGAGTTGACGGCAGGGACTGCGGCTTACTCACGGAGAAACGATCCCCGCCCCCCCCCCAGTCATGATGTTTTTTAAAAAATAAAATAAAAAGAGTCCCCTTCAATGCTCCCTCTAAGCTGTGGAGTCTTGTGAGCAAAAATTCTACTTTGTGAGCTACTGGCATTAAACTTGTGCGTAAATTAGTTTGCTCTGCAGCCATCCTTCCTGAGCTAAGATAAACGTGTGAGCAGGAGGCTAAAAAACTGTGAGCTAGGTCACACTAGCTAAGCTTAGAGGGAACACTGGTCCCCTTTGGATGAGCTCCTAAATTTACAGTGATGGTTTCCCCGTTGCAGCCGCAAATAAAGTTCAGCAGCCTCGGGGCTTATTAAGATAAGAAGAGCCCTGCTGGATCAGACTAGTGATCCATGTAGTCCAGCATCCTGCCTTACACAGTGGCCAACCAGTTCCTCTGGAGGTCCAACAGGGCATTTGTGATCCAGGCCTTCCCCTGATGTTACCTCCTGGCTCTGGGGTTCAGAGGTTTCTCTCTGAACATGGTGATTCCCTTTTGTCACTATGGCTAGTAGCTACTGATAGGCCTATCCTCCATGAATCTGTCTAATCCCCTTTTAAAGCTGTCTGTGCCTGTGGCCATCACTACATCCTCTGGCAACAAATTCCACATTTTAGTCACTCTCTGTGTAAACAAGTACTTCCTTTTGTTTGTCCTGAATCTACTGCCCACCAGCTTCATTGGATGCCCTTGAGTTCTAGTATTTGTGAAGGGAGAAAAGTTCTCTTTATCAGCAATTTCCACTCACACATAATTTTGTAATTCTCTATTATGTCCCTCCCCCCGGGCACCTTTTTACTAAACTCAAAAGACCCAACTCTTCAGCTTTTACTGACAGGAAAGGTCCCTCAACCCCCTAATCATCTTGGTTGCTCCCTTCTGCACTCTCCTCAGCTCTGCTATGTCCTTCTTGAGATGACCAGGACTGTATACAGTATGCCAAGTAAGGCCCACATCATAGATCTATACAGGGGCATTATAATATTGGCTGTTTTAGTTTCAACCCCCTTCCTAATAATCCCCATCATAGAGTTTGCCTTTTTCACTACTGTGGCTCCCTGGGTTGACGCTTTTATTGAGCTATGTATTATGACCGGCCCCCCCCCCAAGATCTCTTTCGAACCCCTTACTGATCCAGACATTAAATTTCAGACCAAAACCAAAAGGCAAATGAATCTTGTTGTGTCCTGGGATCAGAAGGCAGAGCTGGCAAAATACAGCCAAGCTTCGCTCTCGGAGAACAATAGGGACTAGGTTCCTGAGCTCGCCAGTAGAGAACCAATGGCAGCATTGGCGGGCGATTCAAACCCGCCAATAGGAATATGGGGCCGTCCCCCCCTAACTGTATATAGTTGGCCTCCGGCCGTTACTGTTTGTTCTTGTCTTGTGTGAAGTACGAATAAACGCGTCTTCTCTTATGTCGTCGTCCGAGTCATGAGGCCCGAAACCCAGTACTTTACAGTGGCGACGAAGGTGGGATTTCAACGCCTTCCGTGACTCCATGAGCGACGAAAAGGACACCGCCGAGCATCGCATCGCTGACCCCGAGAGCAGCACCGCACCGCTCGCCGAGCATCACATCGCTGACCCTGAGAGCAGCACCGCACCGCTCGCCCCGGCGCACGCCTTCCCAGACAGAGCCATGGCCGCCTCTCATGTAACACTCGAGCGCTTCGATCCGTCGCAGCCAGAAACCTGGGACGCATGGGTCGACCAGCTCATCAGCTATTTGGAGCTCAACGAGATTCGCCACCCAGACAAAAAACGATCGCTCCTGCTGAACGCGTGCGGCACCCAAACAGTCCGCCTCGCCAAGAGCCTCTTGGTGCCCCGCACGGCCTTGGAAAGCTCGTTTGGGGAGATCCTGGACGTCCTCAACGCGTACTTCAGCCCCCGGCCGACCTTCCTGGCCAAGAGGATGGAGTTCCAGAGGCGAGTCCAGGCCCAAGGGGAATCCGTTGCCACCTTCCTGGCCGCGCTGAGGGCGCTCGCGGTGGACTGCGGGTTCCCGAAGGTGGAAGACAACTTGCTGACGCAGTTCGTGTGGGGCCTGGCAGACTCCAAGCTGCGGCGCAAGTTGATTGGCTACCGGAGGCTCTCCCTGGACGAGGCCATCGACGCCGCAACAGCCCACGAGGCCGCTGAAGGGGAACGCCCGGCCGCAGCCGCCCATGGGGTCGGGAGGAGTCCCAGCCCCGGGAACTCTGATACCGAAGAGGTCTTCGCCCTCAGACCCCAACACCGCCGGCCGGCGCCGTTCCAGCAGGCCAACAGGGAGCCAGCCAAGCCTTCCGGCAACCGGACCGCCTGTGCCAGCTGCGGGGAAGGCCATGGAAGGAAATCCTGCAAGTTCCGGGATGCTGTCTGTCACGGGTGCGGGAAGCAGGGACACCTCGCACGGGTCTGCCGGTCCAAGGGCCCCCGGAATTCGAGATCGTCGGTCCCACCGCACCGCGCATCGTCCACCGCCTACGAGACGACGGAAGAGGTCGCCGAGTTGTACCATCTCACCGACCAACCGCTGCAGGTACTTCGCCTCCCCAACCCCAACCTCTCCTCTACCCCGAAGATCCAAGTAACCGTGCGGATCGAGGGGTCCCCCTGTTGCATGGAAGTGGACTCGGGATCGGCGGCGTCCATCATTTCCATGGACACTTTAAAAAGACTTTGCCCGTTAGGGGACCCCTCTACGTCCATCGCCACTAAGCTTGGTGGACTTTCAAAAGAACCCTATCCCCATCCGGGGAGTCGGCACTTTCCGAGTGCAGTACCAAGACTTTGAGGGGAACTTGGACTTGGTGGTGGTGGAGGGAAATCTCGTGAGTCTCCTGGGGCGGGCGTGGTTCGAGGCCCTAGGCATCACGATTGGGGGAGTGAATAAGTGCGGGATGCGTGACTGGGGGCGGTGTGCAAGGAATTCCCCGAGGTCTTTTTTTTTTTTTGTAAAAAACTCTCCTAAAGAGGAGAGGATTTTATTCTTTTTATATAAGGAAAAAAGGAGGGTATATAGTTGGACAAAGAAAAGTTGAGAGTGAGTTTACTGTTAAATTTGTTAATGTTAATTAATATAAAAATCGCTTTGGCATTCACCATGGTTAGAGAGTCTCTTTTAGTCAACTAAAGAGTCCAAAAACAATCTGTTAGTCAGGTTAGTAATGTCCTCTGGGGTTAGTCATTAATCATCTCCTTTCCTCCGCGTCAACGAACTATTACTTCTTAGGATGTCTTCCTTTAGTGTCCCTCAAGTTATATGATGGGCCCTTTTTCTCTTCAACGTCTCCCGCTCCGGCTCCTTCCTCCTCTGAGTCGCTGTCTTTTTCGCTACTCAAATCTTGCCACGTTGCGAATGCTGCATCTTCCTCCATGCTGGCGTGTCTCTTCAGAAATTCTTGTGCTTTGAAGATGGAGTCAATTCTCTCTTTTTTGTCCTTAAACTTAAAGTCCAGTCCTTCAGGAAATCTCCATCTATAAGTGATCTGATGGTTTTGTAGGAAAGTGGTCAAATTTTTGTAAGCCTTCCTTTTCATTCGAATTTCATATGGCACATCTTTCAGCGTTCTTATAGTCTGTTCCTCAATCTTCAAGGGCGTCGCTGAAACTGCTCTCAATATTTGATCTCTCGTACGCTGTTTAGTGAACTTGACAACCACTTCAGCTGGCAGATTATTTTTCTTTGTGTAAGTGGAGTAGGCCCTATAGACCACATCCATCTCTTCTTGTAATTCTCGCTTTTCTCTGCCAGTTACTGGTGCCAAGGCCTTCGCTAGTAACAGTCTGAGATCTTCTTTCTCCTCTTCTTTAATGCCCTGAAAACGGAGTATCAGACTTGATTTTTCCATTTGCAATTGCAAAATCCTTTTTTCTTGCTCATCCTGATGTTTTTCCAACTTGTTGACCCTTTTCTTTACTTTCTTAGTATCTTCCGTTGAGACCAGACATTTCTGTACTAATTCCTCCATCTTCTTTGACGTTTCATTCATTTGCTTTTGCAGGCTGTTGAGAACACCTTGCATGCTGCTTAATGTTTCATTAGTTTTCTGCATTTGCTCCAGCAGAGGGTGCAGTAGCTCGCTTTTTGTTTGACTGACAGCAGACTCTTGAGGGGGATTTCCCGGACCGGAAGTCCCACCTCCCTTCTTTTCCGGTTTAATCGGGGCTTTTTTCATTGCCGACATTACTTTTGTTTACTTTTCCCAAAGTTCGTGCCGCGCCCCTCCGGAGATACGCCGACACTTTACTTCGGAAACCCCAGAGGTACTTCACCAGCCCTCTCCGCTCTTTCACCTCCCCCTTTCCTTTTAACAGTCCCGTTCCCGAGTGGGGGGGGGAAACTCCCCTCCTCCCGCTTGTTCTCGTAAGGGGGGGGTTTAGATTTCCGCTTTAGTTTAGACCTCCAACTCACGGTTCAGTGCCAATTCATCTTTTTATGTTAGTTCATCTCGCTTTTCCTCACTCCTGGAAGTCGGCGGCGTTGCTAAGCCCCATTCGGGGCGCACTATGCAGCGGGGCCGATTGGGACAGGGAGAAAGCCTCAATTTCCCGGCAGTGTGCCGGCAAGAGGCTACTCCCCAAGCGCCCCCGGTTCGGAGCCTTTAACTAAGGCTCACTAGGGTCTTGCATACATGCAAAGACCCCCCCAACCGCGTGTGGGCTAACCACCTTCGGGAGCGCCCCGAAAGGTGGCCACCATTCGCAACGTCGAAACCGAAACCCCAGGAATTCCCCGAGGTCTTTGACGGGAAACTGGGGTGTTATAAAGGGCCCCCGGTGTCGCTCCACTTAGACCCCACAGTGATGCCCATCCGACGGTGCTTCCGCACCGTGCCCCTGGCCCTCCGCCCTAAAATAGAGGCCGAACTGGACCGGTTAGTGGCCCAGGGAGTCCTAGAGCCCGTCCCGAACGCTCGATGGGAGACCCCGATTGTGACACCCGTAAAGCCAAACGGGGAAATCCGCATCTGCGCGGATTATAAGTGCACCATTAACCAGGCACTTCAGGCGCACGCATACCCCGTACCCGTGGTCAGCCACGTCTTAGCCACACTGGTGGGGGCGCGCATATTTGGAAAGCTGGATCTCGCACAGGCGTACCAGCAACTCCCGGTGGATGAGGCCACTGCCGAGGCGCAAACCATAGTGACCCACCGGGGGGCCTTTAGGGTGAAGTGGCTGCAGTTCGGGGTCAGTGTGGCCCCAGGGATCTTCCAAAATCTCATGGACGATTTGTTAAAAGGGATCCCTGGAGTGACGCCGTTCTTCGACGACGTCCTCATTGCCGCGACCACCCCTGAAAGCTTCGCCGCCCGCCTCCGAACTGTACTGGGACGCTTCCAAGCCGCGGGGCTGAAAGTGAAGCGGGAAAAGTGCCTCCTCGGGGTGCCGGAGGTGGAGTTCTTGGGGTACCGGGTAGACGCAACAGGCCTGCATCCGGCGAGGGACAAGGTGAAGGCCATCGTGGAGGCCCCCGCCCCGAAGTCCAAGGCAGAGCTCCAGGCGTTCTTAGGCCTCCTGAACTTTTACCACGCCTTTCTCCCACACAAAGCCGCCGTGGCCGAACCCCTGCACAGGCTGCTGGATAAGGCGACACCTTGGGCATGGGGAGCGAGGGAGGAGGCGGCGTTTCGGGGGTTAAAGTACTCTTGATTTCTAACGCTGTACTCACCCACTTTGATGAAAAGCTCCCGGTAATCCTTGCATGCGACGCATCACCGTATGGGGTCGGGGCGGTCTTGGCCCACAAGCTACCAGATGGGAGGGAAGTCCCGGTGGCTTACTACTCCCGCACGCTGTCCCCCGTGGAGCGGAACTACGCGCAAATCGACCAGGAGGGCTTGGCACTGGTGGCGGGGGTTAAAAAGTTTCACAACTTTGTGTGCGGGCGGCCCTTCACGCTCGTAACCGATCATAAGCCGCTCTTGGGACTGTTCGCGGCGGATAAACAAACGCCGCAGGTACTGTCGCCCCGGGTGTTGCGCTGGTCCTTGTTTTTAGCGGGCTACCAGTACCGGTTGGAGCATCGGCCGGGCAAGGCACTGGGTCATGCCGATGCCTTGAGCCGCCTGCTGCTGCCGCTGCCGCATACAGGGGAAGATCCGGCCCCAGCTCCCGCAGTATTGTTAATGGAGGAGCTGCCAAACCCCCCCTTCAGGCTGCAGACGTGGCCGCCCGCACGTCCCGAGATCCCATTCTCTCCCGGGTCCTAAACTGGGTGGTGAGGGGATGGCCAGCGGAACAGACAGGGCCAGAGTTCACCGCATACAAAGCCAGGAGGGAAGAGTTATCCGCCTTGAAAGGGTGCTTACTATGGGGGGACAGGGTGGTCATCCCGGGGCCCATGAGACAAGGGGTTCTAGAAACGCTGCACGAGGCCCACCCTGGCATTGTACGAATGAAAGCTCTGGCAAGGAGCTACGTGTGGTGGCCCGGGATGGACGCAGAAATTGAAACCTGGGTCCGAGGGTGCACACGGTGTCAGGAAGTCCGCCCCAATCCCCCGAGAGCGCCAACCCAAAGCTGGGAGTCTACCCACAAGCCGTGGTCACGCCTACATGTAGATTTTGCCGGGCCGTTTCAGGGGCTCCAGTTCATGGTGACGGTAGACTCCTATTCGAAGTGGGTGGAAATAAGACCAGTGTCTACCACCTCTGCCAAAGCGGCAATAAGGGCCCTGCGGAAAATATTCGCTACGCACGGGTTGCCAGACACAATCGTGTCGGACAACGGGGCAGCGTTCACATCTGCTGAGTTTCAAGCGTTCCTCGCAAGGAACCTAATCAGGCACATACGATCAGCGCCCTTCCACCCGGCAACAAATGGACAGGCGGAGAGAACGGTACGCACCGCCAAAGAAGCCCTGAGCCGCATAACGGAGGGGATTGGGAGTTCCGGCTGGCCCGCTTCCTCCTAACACACCGCACCACCCCAAACCCCATCTCCGGGCATTGCCCCGCAGAACTATTGATGGGCCTTCAGTTTCTGTGGCATTCCCTGCAGAACATTGTATAGTCCCCACTCCCTTGCTGGTCTTCTACCTTCATAACTGGTTTAGTCATTTGGAGATGTTTTAGGGTGAAATAGGATGCTTACCTGAATTTGTGTGGACTTCTGTAGCAGGAACGATACAGCACTACACCATCCTCCTTGCTGATGTGGCGCTTGTACGTTCTTTCTCAGAAACTCAGACTACAGAGGTTCTCTCCTGCTCCCCCTCGACCTCCCTCACAACCTCCCATTGAACTTCCCAAATCCCATTGAGATCCGGGCCCTGCAGGATCTTCAATTCCACAGGGCCTCTAAGGTGGAGCTGTTCAGCCAGGCCTTTGGCTGAGGCAGCAGACATCCAGTGTATGGCTTCCCTGAGGTTCTTGTCACCAATGTTCCCTCTAAGCTGTTGAGTCTTGTGAGCAAAAATTCTGCTTTATGAGCTGCTGGCATTAAAGTTGTGAGCTAGCAATTTGGCTGCTGCATACATTAGCTTGCTTTGGAGCCATCCTTCATGAGCTATGACAAAAATGTGTGAGCCGGAGGCTAAAAAACTGTGAGCTAGCTCACACTAACTCAGCTTAGAGGGAACATTGCTTGTCACCCATTTAACAATTGGTAACCATTATTTACATCTTACCATAGGCCAGGACCTCTCACAGCCATTAATTTTTCTACTGTAGGGTTACTAACCACCATTTTAATGTATATGACCGTGTCTTAATATTGTAAGTATCTATTGTATGAACAAAATATTCTTTTGATTGTACTGATGAGATGTTGTTACCTACCCTGAGCCCACCTGCGAGAAGGGCAGGCTACAAATATGAAGAAATAAATAAGTTCAACTCCCATTAGAAACTGTGTTCAAAAGCACTGGAAACAAGCCCTGGCTTCCACACAGCAGGTTTCCCGAGTTTCCCTGTTGCAGTCCCCCAGAAGCGGCCATTCACCAGAGGTTATGCAATATTGTTATAGTGATACACCATTCTAACTATAAGTGCCACAGGTTCTCTGAAATCCCAACTTTCATTTAAAAAAAAAAAATCTTCAGCCCCCTCCCTTGCAAAGGTATCCCTTTTTCCTTATGTCTCTGGGAGGGAAGAGGTCAAACACTATTTTTAAAAGTGAAAACTGAGTATTCAGAGAACTTGCTACATGTATTGTTAAGTTATATCAACATAACAATATTCTAGTGCAATTTTAAAAGAAATAAAAAGGCCCCCCACTGGTTGGGGGAGAAAATGACTGCAGCAGGGACGGGAGCAGGGCTGCCATGCATGCAGGAAAAATCTCTTTATTCCTACCCACACTGTAGCCATCCTGGCTTTCCTGCTGTCTTTGCCAAAACTTCAGAGCAATGCACAATGGAGAAAGATCAGAGAAAAGTCAGGGAAACCCGTAGAGATACATGAATGTACCATGATGCTGTCTGAAAATAGGGAGGAAAACCCTACTACCCAAAAGCATTGACCTCGAGGCAATTAACCTTTGAGGAGATGGCCACTGTAAATGATGCATTGGCAGCACAGTGTTTAGGTCTCCTCTTTAGGTTGAGATCTAATCTCACTTCAGCCCTTGGAGGAGGCTTAGTGATAAAAACATCTTGCTTTGCATGGAGAGAAGGTCCAACATACAATTTATGCTTCTCCGATTAGAAAGGTCAAGTCATGTGAAAGACCTCTGTCTGAAACCCTAGAGAGCTGCTGCCAATTACCATAGACTATACTGCCCCAATAGATCAATGACCGTATAAGGCAAGCTCATGTATGTGATATGTTCCATTTCAAGTTCCATCAATAAAAAACCTCTTATGAATTGTGCCAACACTGGTTGTTGCACCCACCCATAACCCAAATGGTCTAACCCACTGTGCCATGGAAGTTTGCTAGGTGACCTTAGGCCATTCACATCATACACAGGGTTGTTATGAAGATAAAATGGAGGACAGGAAAACGATGAAAGCTGCTTTAGATCCCTGTTGGGGAGAAATGCAGATATACATGAGTAAGCAAATATAAATCTGTAAATGGGTCCCAAATCGAAAGATGAGAAACTCTAGTCAAGATGTATAAGCTTATGCTAAAATAAACTCTTAAGTCTATAAGGTGCCCCTGGACTCTTTTGTTTCTAGTCACTGCTACCAATATGAAATTTTCATTGAGAAAGAGGTCTTGTATGCTATAGGAAAGCAAATATTTTAGCATATGTATGCTTACTAGAAAAACATCTACTTCTGCTTTATCGACTACATTAAAGCCTTTGATTGTGTGCATCACAACATACTATGGCAAGTCCTTAAAGAGATGAGAGTACCAGACTACCTCACATGTCTCCTGAGAAACCTGTATAAGGGTCAAGAAGCAACAGTTAGAACCAGATATGGAGCAAGTGATTTGTTTAACATAGGAAAAGAAGTACGACAAGGATGCATATTGTCACCCTGCTTATTTGCAGAGTACATAAAGTGAAATGTCGGCCTGGATGAATCACAAGCCGGAATTAAGATTGCTGGGAAAAACATCAACAACCTCAGATATGCAGACGATACCACTCTAATGGCAGAAAGTGAAGAGGACCTAAAGAGCCTCTTGCTCAAGGTGCAAGAGGAGAGCGCAAAAATTGGCTTGAAATTCAACATCAAAAAACCTGAGATCATGGCATCTGGCCCCATCACTCCTTGGCAAATAGAAGGCGAAGTCATGGAAACAGTGACAGACTTCACATTCCTGGGATCCAAGATCACTGCAGATGCTGACCACAGCCTTGAAATTAAAAGATGCTTGCTCCTTGGGAGGAAAGCAATGGCAAACCTAGGCAGCATAATAAAAAGTAGAGATATCACCCTGCCAACAAAAGTCTGTATGGTCAAAGCAATGGTATTTCCAGTAGTAATATATGGTTGTGAGAGGCCAAGTGCCAAAGAATAGATGCTTTCGAATTATGGTGTTGGAAAAGACTGAGAGTCCCTTGGACTGCAAGATCAAATCAGTCAATCCTAAAAGAAATCAGCCCTGACTGTGCCCTGGAAGGCCAGATACTGAAGCTGAAGCTCAAATACTTTGGCCACAAAATAAGAATGGAGCATTCACTGGAGAAGACCCTGATGCTGGGTAAGATTGAATGTAAAAGAAGGGGATGACAAAGGACGAGATGGTTAGACAGTGTTATTGATGCAACGAACATGAAGTTGAGCAAACTCCGGAGGACTGGAGGGCCTGGCCTGATGTGGTCCATGTGGTCACAAAGAGTCAGACTTGACTGTGCGACTGAACAACAACAAATACTTACTAGCATTTTATGCAGCATGAAACCCTTTAAAATACTTAAGCAGAAGTACCACCTGAAGCAAGTTTTGTCTTGTGTTCCTTGAGGAACAGAAAGTAACCAATTTAGACAGTCATTTACAGTGTGGTAAAGACCTACAGCAATTAACTTTATTCATTATCCATTTCACAAATATTTACAAAGCATAATCAAATACTATTTTTTTTCTCCCTAAGGTGGCGTCCCATTCTTTTCACTAATCACATCAGCATCATAAAGGTCAGCATGTTTTCTTTCATACTGTCAAGATCACCAAGATATTTGAGCTTTGGAAGATGTTTTCTTTTACCAATAGGGTTTAAAATAAATCTTTATTTACAAAACAAATTCACAATTTACAGAGGTCAAATCATGGTTATGAAAAGCATGCATACAAAAAAAAAAGATTTCCATGGACTGATTGCTTCTGGGCAGATACACAGATCCTGAACCTAAACTGCAAATTACATGTCTTCAGTTTGGAATATCTGAAGGTATGTGAATTGTCTGTGAAACAGAGAAAATTAGTTATATGCCAACATGCTATGCATTCATCCAAGGATTTACAGACAAGATGGCTCATTTTCATTTCAAGTTCTTTCAATAAAGACCAACAGTTTTCCCTCACTTCAAACAACACTTGAGAATCTTCTACAGGGCTGTGCAGGAGAGTCACATGCATATTCAGTGCCAATTAGCCAAGGAGGAGCTGGAGTCTGCCAAGCAGTATTTTTTCCATAGTCACAGAAAAATACCCCTTGCAACCCAAATGCACTGTTCAGATAATCCTAGACTGAAAGATAACACATTCTTTTATGTCTGCAACCTAGATCCACCAAGCTACTTGACTGAGTTGAGTGAAAAATGGATAAAGGAAGAGGTTCTGATCAAGAGAATTCTAGTGTTCCCACACAGTCTAGGTATGAAAAGGAACAAGTAACTTAGAAACGTGTCCTTGAAATTAGGCTTTTAAAAAATAATCAGCTTAGTCATTATCTATACCATTCCATTTTCTCCCACCAGAATAGGATCCTGCATTCTTCAAACTCTGCAGGTAGCCTATGTAGTGAACACTAGGTAGTGCTTCCCATGTTCCAGGTAGTTTCAATAATGAACACCAACAACAGAATTACTCCACTCTCAGCAGGCTTGGGTGGAAGAAACTGTATAGGGGTGAGCTTTTAATAAACTAAAGAACAAGTCATGGAAAAAGATCTATGCAAGATTCTCAAAACTGAGCACTCCATGACAATATCTATCAGGTAAATAGAGACTTATGGTGATGGAGTGTTGACAATCATGGCCTGTACTTTAAAACTAGTATTTGCAAATGTGTTTTCATACAGAAACTTTCTTGCATGGCAGAGTAATTAAAGGTTGTGTATACTACCTCAGTTCTGTAGCATGCACACATTTTCAAACTTGGCCTTTCCCTACAAAATACACAGAAACCAGGATTGCAGCCCTGCCCACTTAAGTGCATTTTAAAGTAGCGGGGAGTCAATCAGGAGAACCATGCATGCCTTTTGTAATTGGTATGGTGGATATATGCCTTTGTACTTAGGTACCTACAATTAAATACAAAAATATTTGAAAAATGGCCCTATGTCAATTCAGATTCAGCTTGTCCAGAAGAACATTTATCAGAAAAGTACAAAGAAAAAAAATATATATACAATTTTTATTTTTACAGATTGGTATGCTTTTATGTCATGCTTTATATAAATCCCTTTGCTGCTTATTTTCAAGTAATGGCTTACAAGCAAAAACAAAATAAAAGCCAGATAGCTTTACTTAATTAATGCTGCAGACTTTTTAAAAGCAGTGGTAGTGCACTAAGTTTGGCAAGATGCTTTCCTGCACTAATCAAATACATTCTGAAGGTTCTACCAGTGCTGCCCTAGGTGTATGGAATCAATAATGTTTTGTGCATTTTTACAAGCAATGATCATTTCAGGGCCAGATCCCACTGCCCGTACTTCTACCAAATTTATGGAATTCAACAAAACTGAAGCACACAAGTAGGTAAGTGAGATTTGACTCTTGTCGCTACTTGTTTGAGAAGCCAAGTCATCTAAAAGATCATTATTGTAAACAAACATTATCAAAATCTGAGTGCTCATTTATATCATATTATTCCTTTAACGTACCACATACTTGCATACAGTTATCATTCAGTAGACAGGGTGAAACATTGAGAGATGCAGAAGTACTGTAATTTTGAAATAAGTTAGCACACAAATCAATGTGTAGCTCTTACAAAAGTATTTTTCCCTCCCAGCCTAAGTTTTAAGCAGAATACAGTTTGAACACTGTAAACCATCCAACACCATAGTTATAAAAAGTATATATGTAAACAGAACATATGCTTAAAGCACCATTTACAAAAACACTTAAAACCGTTCTTGTAACAAAGAATGCCAGATTTGGTCATCCTCTCATAGTGATCTTGTATATCGATTTACATAAGTCAACCAACAGAATGAATTTAGCCTGCAAAGTTTTGCTCCCCAATTTTCCTCAGTTAACAGAAGTTACAGAAACAACTGTAAGGTGCACAAAGGCCATTAATGAAAAGCTACAAAATTCCAACAGAAGACATTCATTAACTTCTGACAGAACACACATCCACACACATTCATTCATTTGTGAATACCCATTCTTAACACATAAGCAACCAGTGCAGGGTTCATTTCAGACAGCAGGTATTACAAATGTGGCAACGTACACATGGCATCAAAACATTTTCTTTACTTCCTCACTGCTAACAGAGTTGGGAACATTGGGAGGTCCCACAGCTCAGTGTTAGAGCATATGCTTTGCATGCAGAAGGTCCCAGGTTCAATCCTCAGCATCTACAGCTGACAATATCATCTCTGGCAGCAGGAAGACCTGCTTCCAATCAGTAGTGTGAAACTAGATGGACTAACAGACTAAGGCAGCTTCAAATATTCTTTCATCTAGTAACTTGCAGAAACATGGGAATGAAGAGGACACTGAAGAATCAGAAATAATCCCCACATCCTCCCTAAAAGTCAAATTAACAGTTTACCACAAATACCCAACATTACCTGCAGCTGCTCTAGTTTACCAAGGCCAGGATTGTCCAGAATTTAGTGGAAATAGTATTTTAACTAACTGTAATATTGTCTCTGAAAAGAAAGAAAATTTCTGGCCTTATCATTAGGTCTTAAAAGTAGACTTTAAGTAAAATGGCCACATCAGTTTGCAGTCCTTAAAGAGTGCCCAGATGCCCTGAACCAATTAGATCTTGTGCTTTAAAAAGACCTTGTGTATTACTGCAAATACTGGTAAAAGGATTCTGAATCATTTCCCCCTTTAAAAAGAACACCCACTAGTTAATATTGAGAAGTTAGCATGTAACTAAAAGGTAGCAAAAGCAAACTGTATCCATCTATGTCAACTATTTAGGGGTGCAGCGGCAGTCCCTGCAATGCCTTCTAAGTATATGCACAAGTCTGTGAAGTTTTACGTGTCACAAGACCTTGCTTAGTGCTATCCAAACACAAGGGCCTCAGGATGATGGGTAAGGAGTTGTGGTATTGGACTGATCTTCTTCTGGAAAACATACACATCATACAGATATCTGCAGATACCACAAACTGCTCTCAAGCATCTATTCATAAAGGAGTTGGTGGGTAAGATTTTTATGACAAACGGAAGCCTCTTTGCTCATGTGAGGCAATCTTATTGACTTGATTCAAAGCTATCATATGAGCAAAGTTAAAACACCTTTACATTGGTAAGATATTTACTGTTGTTATATGCAGACTGCCTTTTAATTTAGATCCTTAACCTCATACCTTTTAGGGCTACATCCTGCTTTGGTACATCAGTGAAATGAACCCTAACTTTATACCATCCACACAGGATTAATACAGGATTTAGTGTTTACATAGGAAAACAGATATTTATGTCATTTCTTTTCTTCTGTATTCAAGCTGTTTCTAACAGTTTCCAAGGACATATTCATGGCTGCTTGAAGCATATCTTCTTCACTCATATCACCTCCTAGCAGGAAACAAGATCAATAAGTTTTAGTTCTAAAATTCTTCTGCAAAAAGGAGAACATTAGTTGGTTTCATGTCTTTTCATTATATTTTATTGAATTTTATTAATACTCCCATAAATCCTGTTAATTTTATTTTTCATGCATGTGCAGAAGAAGGGAAAAATCAGCACTGCTATTGGAATGAAAGCTGACACAATCCAACAAAGGGAACATTTCAAAATCACACTGTACTTATGATTTTGTACATAGGATTACCATGCCAGCAATTGGCTGTCGTGGTTACAGCGCTGGGCAGGGATGGGAACAAACCAGAAAAATATGGTTTGTGTTGGTTCATGGACAAACCATAAACTGAATCGAATCAGGAGATCCGTTTGCAAGCCAAACCGGTTTGTAGCCCAACAAATCCTGTTCAAAGGGACCACAGTCCCTTTAAATGGGGTTTGCAGAAAGCCCAAAGTTCAGCTGAACAGTTGGGAGCAGCCTGCTCCTCGCCATTCAGCTGTTTTGGGCTTCTCTGTAAAGGGACTACAGAAGAAAGCCCAGAAAACAGCTCAGCTGTTTTTGCAGCTTCACAGGAAACAGACAGCAAGGATTTAAAGAGACTCAGTGTCCCTTTAAACCCCTGCTTTCTGCTCTAACCATGAACCACCACGAACTGCTTTAAAAAATCATGGAAGTTCATGATTTTCAGTTCGCGAAGCACTAACAGGGCAAAATTTATGATGAATTTTGCTTCATGGTTCAGTTTGTGGCCATCCCCAGTGCTGGGTAGGATCAGAGTCCCAGGTCCAACTCCCATTCTGCCATGTAAGCTCGCTGGAGGACCTTGGTCTTATCATGCACTCTACCTCACAGGGTGGTTGTTGTGTAGATAAAAATGGAGGAGAGGAGAACAATGCTGTAAGCATCTGTGTGTCCCCACTGGGGAGAAAAGTGGGGTATAAATATCTAACGTCAATCAAATGAGGTGAGGGAGGAGGAAGCAGGCACAGGAATAAAAAGAGTATCAGCAAAGTGGTGGGAATGATGGAAGATGGCTGCAGGATGAGAAAAAGACAATCAGGAATGCCAAAATGTGGCCAACAGAGCACCAGGCTCCTCAATGACTGCTACTACTGCAGACCCTTCCCTTTTTTGCTACATAAGTCAATGTGGACTAAGAGTCTGCTGTTAGAAGCTACCGATGCAGTGGAAGACACACCTTCAGCCCTAATATTCCCTCTTAAGCTGCACAGAGCTGTGAGCAAAAAAAGCTAGTAGTGTTAAAGCTGTGAGTGAGTCTACATTTGACTATCACATACATTAGTTTTTTAGATTTCAATAACCTTCTAAAAATCTCAAAATGAATTCTTTTAGGCTATATTTAAACTATATTTTAAGAGTAATTTAAGTATTATAAGAGAAAACAGAATCAAGTCAAATTTCATTACAGATAAAGTTGTCCTGTATGGTGGTAAACCAGGCCTCTGAAGAACAAGTCTACCCACCCCTTCCCACTATATTGGTAGACTGGGCCTCAGACCGTCGCCCTGCACTGAGCCTTAGAAAATATACCAGCACTTGGGAGAAAAACTCTTGCAATCTACTTTGTAGGGGGTTTTTTTTAGTGAAATATGACAGATTTACAGGTCAAGTATAATAAAGGTGAAACAATCACTGTCAGAACCTAACAAACCTAACCTAACAAACAAGAAATTGCTTATGTGTTATCAACCTGCCCAAACTACTTATTTATTCAAGTATTTATATCCTACTTTTCCTGTGACTCAAGGCAGCTTACAAATCATACTGAAAAGCATAATAGGGGTGTGCAAAAATAAACTGATATTTCCCTGTTCCATTATAGCCTGTGGGGACCATTGTAGTCAATGGTTCCCATAGGATACAATGGAGAATCAATCCGGGGGTATCTGGGTTTCGGGGGGGGGGCTGTTTTTTTGAGGTAGAGGCACCAAATTTGCAGCATAGCTGCTGGTGCCTCTCCTTAAGACAAAGAGTCCAATTCTATGGGCTCCAGAAGAAGGTGTCCCCACCCTCCATTTTTTCCAAAGCAGGCAAAATGCTTGTGAGCTAGAAGCCAGAATCTCTGATTCTTTTGTGCACCAGTGCCCCATAGCATAGCTTAGAGGGAACACTGGCTACCACATGTATTTTACTGCACCAACAGCCAAAACTTATTAAAAACTATTACTCTAGACTGTTTCTCAGTTCATGCAGTAGCCAGCACAGTTACAGCAGGCAGCCCACAAGCTGTATCCTATTATTACTATTTCAATTGCTACATGAAGCAGAGAGTCCTATCAACCCAAATCAGAAAGACAGAAACAGCCTTTCATGAAAGAGACACTCCCCTGCTTTTCTAGCAAAAACAGAGAACCAATCTGGTAGAAAAATTACACCAAAACAGCAAAAAACAGAATAATATGTACTGTAGCATGATTGATCAAACTGGTACCTGGATCAGTCCCCAGTGCATTTGAACTCGTAGTTGGTACATCATGAAGTTCTTGGTTCTGACACTGCTGATGCAACTGCTGCTGTCTGAAAGAATCAAACAGTCAACATTAGGTTAAAAAAACAATGTGCTAAAATTAAATTATAAGTTTTAATAGGTATGTAAAATAAGGCTAAATCATTATGCAGATATGACTGGTGAGCAGAAGGTCTGGCCCAGGACTTAAGACTTCACCTGTTCTGGGATTGCTCTTGAAATCAGGGCCACTGCTGGAAAAGCAGGTAGCAACTGGGGCCAGGAGTGCCTTTTACCAGGTTTGACCGGTTAACCAACTGCAGCCACTGTGGTGCATGCCCTGGTTACATCTAGATTAGATTACTTCAGTGTGTTCTACACAGGGCTGCTCTTGACAAGACCAAGGAATTTGGAAACTTCAATTGGTAAAGAATGAGGCAGCCAGGATGCTGAGTGGGTCATAGGGACTGTATCATTCCACTACTGGCCCACCTACACTGGCTTCCGATCTGTTTCTAGGCACATTCAGGGTACTGATACTGACCCTATACGGTTTAGGACCATCACATATGAAGGACTGCCTACTTCCTTATGAACCCACTGGACTGTTATCATCATTTCCTGAGGCCCTGCTTCTGGTGCAACCACATTCTGAAATTAGGCAGGTGGGAATGCAGGACAAGGACCTTTTCACTTGAGGACCCAAAACTCTGGAACTCTTTCCCCAGATAGACTTGCCTGTCTCCTTCTGTTGCTGTCTTCTGCCAGTGTGTAAAGGTTTTTTGCTTTGTTTGATGCTCCCTCAGCGATCCTTCCTTCCTGCCCTATGTTTTACTTGTGTTGTTTTGGGACACATATTTTAGCTTGGTTTTAATTGTTTTACTGATGTGTTTTTGTTTGGAATTAATGCTTTTTTAAAGTATGTATATTTTTTAATCTGCTAGCTGCCTCAGGGGTCCTGATCAGGATAGAAAGGCAGAGTATAAGTACTATAAAACAATAACTTAAAAATAATTCAGAAAAATCTGCTTTCCCCTCATTAGGAATATCTTATCCTCTTCTACTCCCCCTTCCAGTTTTCTTTCCACATGGTCTTAGTTGTGCTTTTTCCTGTTCAACATTAGAGCAGGAGAAGTGGGAGACCTGCAAAGTGTGGGGGGGGGTGTTCTCATTCTCTCTCTCCCCTTTGCTTTTCCTTTTCCTCTGCCCCATCAGTACCTGTACCCCCTTCAGCTTCCCCTTCCCTTCTCTCCCGCCCACCTATTTGCATCTTTGTTCCCCCATTTCAGCTTCCCCCAGCACCCCTCCCCCTTCAGTATCTCCTTCTTCCTCTACTCTTCCCCTCCCCCATCTTCAGCTTTCCCATTTTGCCTTTTGTGTACCACCACCTCCAAAGTTTCCTTCCCTGCCTCCTCTTTCACCTTTACCTTCCCTGTACTGACAGTAACAGATGCTTGGAAGCCTTGGCAGTGGGGTCAGGTGTTGCCTAGCAATTCCCCAAAACACCACCAAGTCCACTGAATCTGAGAGCTGGAGGGGGCTTTACAGGCCATCTAATCCAACCCCCCCCTAATACATATCCTACTCTGTCAACCTCTCCCGTAGGTTTTCCAGACTCTGGCCATCTTTGTAGCCCTCCTCTCAACCTGTTCCAGTTTGTTTACATCCTTTTAAAAGCATAGTGACTAGACCTTGACAGTGTAGTCCAAAATAAAAGTCAACTAGCCCAGAACCAAGCAAGTACATGAACCTGCCTTATACAGAGTCAGATCCATTTGTCTATCAAGGTCAGTACTCTCCACTCTAACAGTGGCTCTTCATGGTCTTGAGCAGAGGTCTTTCACATCACCTGTTACGTGATTCTTTTAAATGGAGATGCAGAGGATCAAACTTGGGACCATCTACGTGCAAATGTTCTACATACAGATGTTCTCCCAACAAGCCACTGCCATTCCAAGACCCTGAGATTAATAGTTTCATTTCCTACAGACTGAAGGGGCTGAGCGACTCCACTTGCACCTGGAGGACCATTTCTTCTCGTGGCTTGGCTACTTTCATTAATGGAGACTACAGCTGCATTCACTATTTTTGCAGCTGTTATCACTGTCAATTTGTGTTCAGCTTGTGATCAACTGTACTCCCAAGATCCTTTTCACATATACTATCCACCATCACTTTCTTCATGGCCATTTTCCCTTTTATCACACTGCCCTTCAGAAATCTCCCTTTAGATATGTATTTTCTCTGAACTGAGACACAACCACCAATTCTGAAGGCTAAAAGTAAAGACATATGAACTTGTTTGTACTGATATTCAGAGACATTGAGCAGAAGACTCTTTTGTTATGTTCTTCAACTTCAATAATACACACTTAGCAAAGGACAACTGATGGTGAAGCTCTTCTCTGGTAGAAGAGGCCTCTTCCACCCAAGAAAAGCAATGCCACCAGTAGAATGGAGTCCTTGGACACATCCCATTGGTAAGTAGTTCTCAAAAGTGATTTGCATCTTTAATATATCTTGGCATGTTTGTGATTGTACTGATTTGATCTGGGATGCAAGTACAAAAAACAGATCACAGAAATTTACCAGGTCTCTTCAGTCTTCCTCTGTGCTACAGAGGCACATGAACAATAGAAGCACATGATTGGTTTGACAATTCCTTCCTTGTGCAAATACTTACATGAATGATGGTGGAATTTTCACCAATCCCCTTTTCCTCCGCAACCTCCCCCTACCATGCCATATCCCAAACCATTTCTTAGTGTCCCCTTACCCTCTTCCATGAAGTCAGGGCATGGTTTTTTGGATCCAAGTCACTGTTTGTATAAACAGTTATCTGCAAAAGACTACTACAGTGCAATCCTCAGCAGAGTTGTCCAAGTCCATTCAAGTTAAGGACCTCTGAAGGGTGCAATTCTGCTTAGGAGTGCCCTGCCAGACATAAATTATGGTATACACAAATTCCAACAGACACATCATTACTTTTCAAAATAGGCCTGTCTTCTCCTTCGCAGCTCTTCTGACGTAAGAGATTCAGACTGATTTGTTGCAGCGGAGTGTGGTGTGTTAAGGGTGCAAGAATCTGACAAGCCAGTCCGATGGCTCCCTGAAATTAAAACACACGTATACATGCCATTACTGTGACAGACCGAGTTCAAGTAAGGATAACAAATGGTTCTTGATCAGGTATGATCAGCTTTAGAGATGGTGGGCCATTAATAAAACTGCTCAGAGTTCTCCTTCAGCATAACTCTCTCTTTCTCAGGACACAGTCACATGGCCCTTCTTTTGAACAATGAAACTGATGGTCCCGTGCATCCCCATGTCGGAAGGCAAGAAGCACCCTCCATCATGCCTAGATTCAGGTTAACTGAGACTCTCCTCTCCAGCTGATGTTGATGAGGCAATCAGAAGGGGGCATGGACCTGACTCTAGCTGAGGACCCTATCCCTGAGGAATATTTTATACTAAACTTGGATATTTTGTATGGGCTGCCAATTACTGTGACCCACTTTGGGGACTGGTCTTTGGCTGAAAAGTAGTATGAAAATTAACAAAACATCCACAGCGCACATACATAGTGCTTCAGGTCAGGCTGTTCCCCTGGCAGTCCTTATGAAGAGTGCAGGTCCAACATGGAGCATCTAGCTTGAATAGGTGGTTTCTCACTCTCAAGCATAAGGGTACGGGAAGAGGCATTTGTCCAGTCCACAGAAAACTCCACGACCATATGCTGCAGTGCCCAGGTGGAAAGATGGAAAAGGTGTTGCAGAGACATGCCCATACAGTGGCACAAAGGTACATGTCATGCTACTACACCCCCCTTTGCATTGGACTGCAACAACAATCCCTCAATCAGGGGTTATTTTCAGTTATTTCACATGCACACATGAAGCTTCCTTAGTCCATAGGTCTCACTCGGTATATCAGGGTCAGCATTGTTTACTCAGACTGGTAGCAGCTCTCCGGGGTCTTAGGCAGAGGTCTCTCGCATCATCTACCATCTGATCCTTTTAGCTGGCCATGCCAGAAATTGAACCTGGGACCTTCTGCACATAGACCAATTATATGCCACTGAGCCATTGCCCTGACCTTATCCCAGAAGGAACAAAAGACCACAGCAGAAAATGAAATTGCAGGTTCTAAAAATTCTAATAAATATTTAGTTGGCCAGATGAAATGTCAATTCCTAGGAAAGGTGAAGTACCTCACAATACAATCCTATGCAGAATTAGTCTCAATACTAGTCCCACTCACTGAAATTGACTAGGGTAATTCTACATAGGTTTGCACTTTATTTGCTTGTCTGTTCCATACAAAGCTATGGATAATGGAAAGCATAAACAACAGGACTAAAATTATATAAAATTTAAAAGCAGAATTTTACCCTGCATACTTAGTTGAATGGCTCTACGGAGATCAGCTTCTTCATCCTCCATATCAATTTCTTGTCTGCTGAGAGCAAGAGCTTTTTGGAAGTTCTCTTCGTCTTCATCTAACATTCCTGTACCATCAAACGGCTGGCTAACATCTAAGGCTTGTTCGAGGTCTGCTTTTTGTACTCTGGAAAGGTAAAAGATATTTTATTTCTTGTGTCAAGCTGAAGAATAAACAGAGCTTTGCCAAATTTTCAAACTCATGGAAAACCCTTTTGCACAATCTTTTTATATTATTTTAAGTTCCAGTTTTAAAATACTTAGAGGACAAGACATTAGAATTTAAACCATGCAGACGTCTTGCTCACAGAAGGCTGGCTTGGCTCACAAGATTCACCAATGAAGTTCTTCCCTCTTAGCAGTGACCTCAACTGTGAGATCTCACTCCCTCTTTTAATTAAAGACACAACTCAGCTGCCCCCCTTCTGAAGACTGTATTATTCTACAGACTCCTTCCAATCCTAGCTGACAAATGTGGGAGATATTTGAGTGGAATCTGTGCTCCAAAACAAGAGTTCTGATGAAGCCTTATTACACTACAGCAAATAGGGAGGGTCCTACTCCCACAGGAGAGACTAGACAAAACCTTTTTAGCCTTAGCCTACTGGAGCACATGGGAAAAGAAATTCACATAAGGATACCTTCCTGTACTGGTAAGAATCTACAATACAAAACATCAAAATTCAGAATGTGAGGTAGCCAATAATAGGTATGATACAGCAGAGCTATTACATGCTATAGACACCTCTCAGCAAAGGTGTGATGTCAGAAGAAATACTCAGTGGGGTCATGGACAGACTCTTTGGCACAACCTCCTTGACTTGAAATCCTCATTACAACTATATTCACTTGGTTATCTTTGGCACAACCCCCTTCACCTGGTTATCTTTGGTAGAACACCTCCACCCGAAATCTTTGTTAGAGTAATAACCATGTTGAAAAGCAGTTTATCTGCCACCACACTGAACCTATTACTGGAAGATGTATTTAATGTTGGAGTCATACGAACCCTCCTACAGGCACCCATGTTCTCAAATATCCCATACAGCAGCATGCAACAGACACTGTGGGATAAGTCTGAGTACCAATCTGAGTACCAGATCTCTCTAGGGTACATACACCACCAGCACAGACAAGCAGAAGGTAAAGATGCACTTCAAGCTACCTCTTACTACCCTCTGCTGCCTCCTACAAAACACCCATGCTTACATCCAGGATTTAAGTACTCACAATCAACATGCAACAATTATTAAAATACAAGTTTTATTTACCTTACCTCTGATCTCTTGATTGCAGTGTGTCTTCCCCAATCAATTTTGGCCTCTGCATCTGCTGTACCCGAATCATTTGCAATAACTGATCGGCCTCACAATCTGGTAAGTCGCCCTTTACAACAAATATAGAATAACCTGAGGAAAAATAAAAGCAAGATTTATGAGACTATCAATAATAATGGCATGAAGTAAAGAGGGAGGTTGTGTTCAGTGACAATGGGGGAAGAAGAAAGAGAGAAATAGTAATTTAAGTGCCATTCACCAGTACTATGCAGTTCTGTTTCCATTCATTTTACTTGGTGATTTCATAGCTTTGTTCATGAAATTGAGGTCAAGCATGCAAATGGTTGACCTTCGAATTCTACTGTGCTTTCAAGAAATAACATTCACTGTCTGAAAGTCAGCCTTACCTTCCTGTTGTAACTGAGCCAGGAAAAGTGCAAGGTAAGTATCAGATATTAGTTCTGGACCCGTCAAAAGAGAGTTCAAGTTGAACCACTGTAATTAAAAAACAAAAATTCAAACTAAGGCAATTAACAAGGAAGTTAGTCAATAGTCCAGCCTTGTACCCAGGAAGACACCTAATCATTGTCCTAGCAACTGCTATACGAGGCACACATTTCTTTCAAGCCCAAATTAATGGATTGTATCCAGAACAACATGCCTGTGGGCACAAGGACTTCCATCCCTGGTGTATGATCCCCCCCCCAGCAGCCCACAATGCCCCCTCATATCCTTTTCACCAGATTTCAGCGGGCTTTGGGGGCTGCTGCAGGGGAGGAACATCGCAGGCTATGGAAATATTACCCTGGGTCCAAGGCTGACTGTCACCTCTGAAATATATGGAAACAGTAAGGTTGCTACCCTGTCCCATGAAGAAAATCTATATAGTATTCAATTGAATAGATGTGAGCGATTAAAGATGGCTGAAACAGTCCCTTCCTTGCAAGTAGCTAATCAAAACTCCTAGTTTCTTCCTGGTTCACTTCCAGTGAACACTGGTAAACTATAATGGAAGCTTGAGTATTGGGCATGGGGGGAACAGGATCTTAAGTGGTATCATGTGTACATGGGAGAGAACTGCAAATGTAGCCAGTAGCTGCTCCTGGTGGAGGAGTTTCTGTTGCCACAAACATAAGCTACTGTGAAAACTCAACAATTGCTGCAACAGGAACACCAAGCAAATATCCCAGGTGCTTTTCTTCAGCAGACACCTATCACTTCCTTGGGTAAAGTCCCTAGTGTGCAGAACAGACCACCCATGGAGAAATCAGTTACAGTACTGTGGAATGCCAATACAATCTTGTGCATACTCCAGTCTCTTAATAAGCTTAGTCCCTGGTAACTGTGCATAGGATTGTACTGGTAAAAGTCGCAGTCCCCTTAAAAGCCCCGTCTTACTATCCATCTTATTTGCATTGTCTTACTCAGAGCCTGGACCCACTGCTGGGCCTCCTGATGGCACCTGGTATTTTTGGCCACTGTGTGACAGAGTATTGGACTAGATGGGCCATGGCCCTGATTCAACATTGGCTTCTCTTATGTTCTTATGATTATGATCTATGGAGCAGCCAATACAGTGCTCAATATCATACAAGATAAAATGATTGATTTATAATGTAAAAAGAAAAAAAACTGATGGATCACAAGATGTCTGGATTCATATTTGTTCTTAATAGTTAAAAGATGTAGCATTTTCAGATTGCCATGATAAAACCCAATCCAGAAGCAGATGTTAATTCTGACATTAAAATTTCATTGCCTGAACTAAACTAGGAGCTCAAAAGGACCAACCTGTTCATTCTTGAAATCCACCCCACTGGACTGAGGAGATGTGGAGCACATTTTTAAGTTGTCACTGAGGAGATGTGGAGCACATTTTTAAGTTGACACTGAGGAGATGTGGAGCACATTTTTAAGTTGTCCAGACTGCATAACCCTTGGAGTTGTGTTCTAGAAACTGGCCCCCTCTCCAGCATTATGTATGTCAAATCTGCTTGTAAGCAGCTATCTGAAACTAGAGCCCCATATATAGGACTGGATCTCACTGATCATTTCAGCAGATGGGGAGGGAGACAATTTTTGCCAATTCCCTCCTGCAGCAGACCTCTGAACCCTCCCCTCTCCAAACATTATGCCCAGGGATTCTATAATCCATTTCAGAAGACATTTTGGTCTATAATGGGAAGCAAAGAAGTCATGCTTCACGGACAGAAATCCTTCAGTGGAAATTTGACAGGATTCAAACCAGACGCTAACACCCATTGGTCCCAAAGGCGATGTGCTCCTCATTCCCAAGCTTGGTCAAATTTTAAACAAGGAGAAAAATAAGACAATGTCACCTGTTTTCCTAACTTTCGAACTGTAAACCAGTGTTCCTTATAGTTACAAATAAAAGATCTTTCATTTCTGAAAGAAAAACAAAAAATGACGCACAGAATTAAATCCTAGATTTCATTTGGAAAGGTTTTTGTTTTTGCTATCACTACTGTCACCATTATTTTAAAAACTATTTCAATAAATACAGCTCTGATTAAATACGTATTATTGGATCATTTAATCTACTGTGACAGTTTAGAGTATTCCGACAGAACTCACTGGCAATATATTTATTGCTAGAGATGCTTTATAAGTACAGACACAAACGGTAATGTCATAAAGCAGATATGATGCCACATACCATTCAAAATCAGCATTCTGTGATGCCACAGATACTGAGATGTCATGAAGGCTCAGAGGACAAACAGACATGTATGGCCTCAATAGTAAGAAAAAGAAAAGGCTGAGGGGATAAAACCAGAACTTGAGATAGTAAATTTTCAACAGGTACTCTGACGAAAATGATAGGGTCTTTTTTTCTCTCTTGCATTATTTTGTTTTGTATAATGGAAGCAGGGAGCTAAAAAGAAAGTCTTACATAGGGTCGATCCCGAGCCTCTGATACTCTGGGCTGTTGAAGAGGATTAGTTCTAAACCCCAAACTTTCAAGGCATTGCTTATAACCTGTCAAAAAACAGCACTTTTCATGAGACAAACCAGTCAGTTATAAAATTTAAGCAATGCAACCATTTTAGCCACTATAAAAAAACAGAACAAATACTGCTTTCACAAAGCTGGGACTGGGGGAAGAAAAGACTATAACTTTCATTAAGGGGAAACCAATGGGAGTCAGAAAATCAAACCTTCATGAATCTACATTCAGCAGACCACATACAGAAACACATTTAAGGGTGGATAACAAATACACAATTTGACTGAGAAATTCTCAAAAGGCACATGTAATTCCTAAATTGATGTTATAAGCAGCTGTACAATGATCAGTTTGCCTTCAAAACAACCTTATTTTGAATGCCTGAACTGCAAGCTGATAAGGTAATGAGGAGCTATTTGCCAGATTCTATCGTATATGAACACAAAAACTTTAGCACAAGATTGAAAGTCACCTTTTTCCTAACATGCCTCTGGAGAGAGACAAGTGCTAATCAGATCAGGTAATATTTGCACAAGACATGTGCTGTACCAAAGAACTAGTGAGGCTTGGTGGGAGTTCTGCACTCCTAAGGTATTTCTGCAGATTTTTGGACAACTGGGATATTATGTTTCTAACCTGAAATACAAACTTCTTTGTCATGCTGTTTAAAGATATAATTCAGCTTCATCTCAGACAGACACACTGACACATGAGCATAAAGCAATTTACAAGAAAGTGGAACTATATGCTGCATGTCAAAGTTGGCAGTTCTAAGAATCTCTCTCAGTGCATTCTTAAGGAGAGTTACATCCTTCTTAGCCAACAGAGGTCAATGGGCTTAGAAGGATGTAAGGGCTGCACTGTGTAGTAATTTACAAATACAGGGCAGCTCTACAGTTTGCTGCTTGTACTCTGGTGTTCATCACAGTCAAAGGTGCATTGGTATGTGTATCTAGGGACCATAGCTATAGTTATTCACTTATTAAACGGATATGTTGCCTCTCATTCTTGCACAACGACAAGCCAACTAACAACAGCAACAAGATGTAATACAATACTGGATTTCCCGAGCAATACACACATGCTGTCTGCACTTTTGTGTGTTTTCAGTGAGAAAATGTCAGCATAACACCAGTGTACACACAACCAATCTGTTTGCCATATAAAATGTGAAGCTTTCACTAAAAGTTATAATTTTCTGACTGCAGCACACCAAAAAAACAAAGATTAAATGTAAAGGCTTAATCCTATTCCTTGTCTATTTACCAAGGACAAAACTTAATGCAAATTTTCCCTGCATCAGCCCAAACAAAATGGATTCATACAACTGCATTTTCAGTTGTTAAAAAAAGGAAACATTCAACGCCTTACTGTTTTCGTCACTTTGAAAAAGAGATATAAACAAATCCTATTTCTTCAACGTAATTCAATTTCACTGACACTTCTATACAAACTGTTTGGGGGCCATGTAGTTGCTATGTAAGAATTTGTTCTCTGTAAGTTTTTGTAATGCAAAATATATTTTAAAATGTCTACGTCTACCACAGATCCTTCTAAAATCTGAATGGCTTGTATCAACACCAACTAAAATTCATTGCACATTTACATTTAACTTCGCGATGAATTTTTCAACACAATTGAAAATTCAGGGACATACTTACTTGAATAGAGAAGAAACCGCTGTCATCCATATTTCCAGAAGGCTGCTGTTCAACACAGAATGAAAAAGAAAAACAGCTGATTATCAATATTACTAGAAATCAAAAGTAGAATGTGGCATGTCTTAACACATTTTACCTACTCCAACACCCTTTTAATGAAATAACTCTTAAAGTTGCAAACACGCAATACGATGCCCTGTACTACTTGCCCATCGCTAAATCAAGGCCCCTATTAACCTCTGAGTGGCTCTCCAAGGACTCAGGTTGGGGATTTCACAATACATTCTACCTCATACCATCAACTAGAGATGCCAGGGATTGAACTGGGACCTCCATGCAAAGCCACTGAGCCATGTTCTCTGCCCTCATTGGATTGTTTTGGGTTGCTCCTGGATTGTTTTCTTTCACTGAGTCACAATAGTATTCCTAGAACTACAAATACAGTATGTAGCCAAGGAACAGGTTTGGTAATATTGTTCTCTTAAGAATCATATAAGGCCTCAAAGTTTTTCCTTCCTCCATTTCAGGTAACTATACAAGAGTTACTGTAGTCATTACCATCAATGATCCTGTTGTTTGGGAAATGTTAAATTATAAATTATATACACAAGCAGCTGACAGAAGAAACATCCTTCCTTCTGAGGAAAGTCATCATTACTACCACTCAGAACCCACTATGTCCCTTGAAAAAGTAAACAATCCTTAAGTCAAAAAGCCGATACCAGGAACATTAAAATAAATATAATATGGTAACATGTGTGCCAGCCTCCAGATCCAAAATTCACAGAACACATTTCTCAGAGAATGAGACCTTATTAGTGATGCAAGATCTCCAGGTATTGTGAAAGCACTCTTTTTAAAAAAATAAAGGGATGCAAATATTTTTGGGAAAGTGAAATGGCTGCAGCACATTTTGTTTTAAAGACAAAATCAGTACTTTTTGTTTTAAAAGCGTATTATCGCTTAAAGGGCTGTTTTTCTATTTTATTTACTACATTAATCCTATTCCTTGTCTATTTACCAAGGACAAAACTTAATGCAAATAGAAACTTCATGGAACTAAAAATTGTGTGCCACCCATTCAAGCACCAAGCAGAGCCAGTTTCAGCAAGGCTGTTTGTATCATACATAACCAATAGGCAGCTTCACACCACCCTGGCTTGGTTCACGAGCAACAGCAAGTTACAGTTTGGTTAATGTGAGCAAACCTCAAATTAGTGCACTCTGTCCTCCCTCAGTGAGCTCCAACTCCTTCCTTTTCACACTACATCCAAATCAGTTTGCACTCAGCCCTCCAAGCCCTGGTTTGATCATAGCTTCCAATATGAATTTGGAGGTTAAGCACAAACTATAGTTCAACAACTTGGATGTAACAACAAACTACTGATTGTTTCAACACAGGAAGGAAGGAATCGCAACACATGCAGAGAGGAAAGAGGATGCAACTGAACAGGCCCACTAAGAGTCACAGAGCAGTGACAGCTGCTGATCTGCTCTGATATCACAGCAAGGCTCAGTGTGGGAAGTATGCAAGCAGATATGCTTACCATTGGCTTAGCTGCCCTGATGTCATGAAGGGACTAGACACCCTTGGGTTCAGAAGCTAAGGGCCAAGACAACTGGGGAAACTGAATTTAAATTTGAAGGTAAATAAGCAGTGGTTGTTAAATAAGCCAACAAGTATAATCTACTGGCTTTTCAAATGATGACTTATACAACCAAAGTAGTTGAGCTGTTAATGGGAATCAATAGATAAGGGCTTGCTATGTAGAGAAAAATAATGCTCTGTTTATTTAAGGTATATCACGGTTCTTCAGCCAGGCATGGCACACTTCTCTGGAGAGGTAGCTGAGCAATTGCTTTCCTGTTCCTCATGTAACCTGTGGGCATTCTGGAGGTATGGATCAGAATGGATTACAATGAGAGAAAGCAAGGTGATGGCACTCAGTAGCACCTAAAGGGGTGTGTGTCAGCATACAGAGTAGGTGTTGGCACCTAGACAAATCCTAACACAAGTGTACCCAGAGGGTACAGCCATGACCAGCAATTACTAATTCAGGACAAAAGGCTTCTGTGTCTATGCTGCCCCCTCTGTGCTGCACCAAAAAGTCTCCATTTTGCAAACACTAGCTTGCAATGTTCCCCCAGCCATCAACTTTTATATGGCAATTTGCATTCAGAAAATACAAGAGCCAAAGAGGAGACATTTCTCAATAAACTACCCTTACTTTGAGGTGGAGCTTTTCTAATTATAAGGCACTCACAGATAATTTGTACAAGACACACTGCAAGATTTATATCTGGCAATATGAATAGCTCTAGAATTCTGTTACCTGTAAAAATGTCCTATATTCTTCACTGGAGAGTCCTCCCTCGGCCATCCGTATCCTCTCTTCTTCATCTAGTTGTTGTGCAATAGAAGACAACTCCACAGGACTAAAATACTCCCCCTGTAGCAAATTATTCAGACAGTGCTGGGCACACAGTGAGCCTTCTTGCTGATGAACAGAAAATGAAGCACAAAAAACCCCAAATCAGCAATTAGTGTTGAGATGTCACAGTTTAATTGCTCAAAGACCAAATTTGTTAACCAGAGAAATACTAATGCTCCTTTCAAATATATTGCTTCTCTGTTATTGCCCAGACTTGAGAAAGATTTTCCCAATTGAAATATTTAACATTCAAACATCTCTCAAGGCTGTAAAATACACACGTTGCACAAGTGTTCCTGCAAGTTCAGCAAGCCACAGCAGAACTCCACACCTGCGCTCTGCATCTGAATACCTGTCCAAATAACTTCTTTGGCTGCATCCTGGACTACCAATATTTTCTGGGGAGGAGAGTTTTACTGATACTGTGGACCACCAAAAAGAAAATAAGTAGGTTCTAGATCAGATCAAGCCTGAACTCTCCCTAGAAGCTGAAATGACTTTACCAATGCTATCGTGTTTTGGTCACATTATGAGAAGACAAGAGTCGCTGGAAAAGCTAGGAAAAGTTGATGGCAGCAGGAACAGAGGAAGAACCAACATGAGATGGAATGAAGGAGGCCTTGCCCCAGTTTGTAAGATCTGAGCAAGGCTGTTAACAATAGGGTTAGTGGGTCATCAAAAGTAGGAAGCAACTTGATGTCACTTACCACAGACAGAGCCCTCGTCATTTTGGGGGAAAAAATCAGGCCCTGCCCTTGATAGCCCAGGCAAGCCCTATCTCATCAGATCCTGGAAGCTAAGCAGGGCCGACCCTGGCAAATATTTGGACAGGAGACCTCCAGAGAACACCAGGGTAGGGAGGCCAGAGGCAGGCTATCAAGCCACTTCTCTGAATGTCCTCCATGCCCCAGTAGGAGTCACCAGAGGTTGCCATGACTTCCAACCATGGGCACGCACACACTCACAATGCAAAAATACGCCCCCCAAAGAGAAAAAAATTACCACTGGGTCTTCTAGATAAACTAGACAGGAAGACCTTTTCCACTTGCAGGAGTCTCTCTCCTACTCAGTGATGGCTCCTTAATGACAAGAAGATACTATCTATGGACATGCTACAGAATAACGTGCACCCTGAATATCGATCATTATTCGTCTTGGTGAAGATCCAGTTGAACTTCTCACTGACGGGCATGTTAATGATATACTTGCCATAGTATATAAAATACAGAAGTACCAGGTTTCACACATATTTTAAACACACACATTTCTATTCAGTGGAAGCAGCATCAAAACCATTAGCAGAACTGTTATTTTATTCTGCCCTTTTACCAGTCACTCCAAAACCCAAGAAAATGGTTCCATAACACCGCTGCACCCACGGCTCTACACTAAATGTGAGAAGCACCTCTGGCTTTAAGAGACATCCTCGCCTGCTCCTCAGCTATCCATTCCCATTGCAGAAGGCAACACACAAGCAAAAAGGAGAAGCAGTTGAGGTGCAAAATAAGGACTCCTGGTACTATACATATTGGGGAGAAAGAGTTTAAAGGATTCCTTTGTTCATAGTTTGCCTGGGAGAAAGTGGCTCAGGTGCATACAACAGGGTTGAGCCCCTGGACATGGGAGGGAACTGCATTAGAGGACAGAAGGGAATCCCCTGTAGGTTGGGGTAAGTTCTCAGACTGCCAGTGACGAGCCCCACGGTAAGTGCAGCATGAAATAGCAGAGCATTTTCTAACAATTCATTACAAAATGTTTCTACACAATCTACACAGGGCTGTTTTGTACCCAACTACAATGGAATTTTCATAATGTTACAACTCCTGCCTTGCAGTTTTGGGTGCATTTTTCAAGTCTCAGGTACTCATAGGAATGGGATGTGCATAATGCCTTGACAGAAAGGATGTGTGTAGGAAGATGCCAGGCTGTGACACCAAATTACCTTTGTGTCATTACGCAATCACAAGTAGTCCAATGTAAAAGTTTCCCTAGCCCTGTGTTTTCTTGCATTAGAAACCATAATATAGCTCTGGATGTAAACTTACTGAAAATATTTATAGACTCTTCTAAAAAGACTTTGTAATCAACAGAAAGCAGAGCTGTAACTGTTAATATTTTTAAGAGCCTAGAAATATATATTTCCTTTGCATCATGCCCTCCCTCCAAAGGAACTCAAACCAGCAGACCCAGGTCTCTCAAGTGCTGTCTTGTATAATTACACATAAACTTAGTTTTATTACAGCACCTACAACTAGATCACCTTGACCTGGGTGATCCAGTCAAGCCTGATCTCAGATCTCAGAAGCTATGCAGGGTCTGCCCGGGGTAGTATGTGGATGGCAGACCACCAAGGAAGTCCAGGGTTGCTAAGCAGAGGCAGGCAATGGCAAACCATCTCTGAAAGTCTTTTCCCCTAAAACCCTATAGGCAAGGGTGTCTAACTAATTTGTTATGAGGGCTGAATCTGACATAAATGGGACTTTGGTCAGGCTGGGCCGTGTGTATCATAAAATATAATGCCTGGTAGCAGAGATATTCCACTGGAGCCCAACATTAGGAGAGGTGTGTGATAAAATATTTTTCTGCAAAACTGGAGTTCCTCAAGTTTGTAGAACTCTGTATTTTAACTGTGGTTGGTCCCAAAACTTCTCCCCCCCCTTAAAAGTTGCCTGCCTAAAATGGAAAGGTGGGGGAATACTGAGATTTGGCAATGCAATTTTTAAAATAAAACATCAAGAAGAAGCACAAGGGATCACAGTGGAAGGACACCCTGTGGCCCCTACCTGTAAGGAGGATGACAGAGGCCAGGAGCAGTGGTTGGGAGACGGAGAGGAACTCACTGAAAGGCTGAACAAGCTGGGAAGTTCAGCAGCCTCTGTAATCAGAGGCAGCGCCACCCTCTGCTCCCTGTAGCTTGAGCTCAGAAGGGTGAGTACAGGCAGGGGAGGGGGCGGCGAGAAGAGAGCCCCACTCGCAGGCTGGATCACAGCCCTGGGCAGGCCAGTTCTGGCCAGCAGGGTGTCGAGTTGACCTCCCTACCCTATGGGGGTAAATTGGCTATGACTTGATGACACTTTACACATACACAACTAGATCCCTGAGCACAAAGAAAGTCAGAGGGACAGAACAGGAAAAATTCAGTGAGAGTGAGCATAGTGTCCGACAAGGCACTGGGACACCTGGATTCAAATCCCCACTCTCCTACAAAACTCATTGGTTGACTATGTGCCAGTCTCTCTTGCTCAGCCTAACTAAGCTCTCACAGTTGTTGTGAAGAGCAAAACTGCAGCTCAGGAAGTGACTTTTATTAGGGATAAAGCTTTTCCTACACTGATTGTCTTGTTGCCTTAAACAGATATATTTGCATGCCATATTCTTGTTTTCTTTTTTCATCTCTTCAACAACCCCAGCCCAACTGCATTATTATATCTTATTAGAAAGCTTTGTGGTTATCATGTCTTGTAATCCGTTTATTAATTGACAAAGCTTTTTTAAAATCATACTTGTGATCCACTTTGAGTCCCAGTGAGAAAGGCAAAGTATAAATGAACAATGTACATCACCCTGACTTCCTTAGAGGAAGGGCAAGATAAAAATGTAGAAATCAATGACCCCATGTGCTTTCCACTCATGTTATAATTCCAAACCACTATTTACTATAATGCCATTATGACGTAGATCTCTTAAAGCCTAAGCAGAGAGCCGATTTATGGTTCTATTCATGGAGCTCCAGGGCTGGAAGAAGGGCTATTAGGAATAACCTACTTTGATGCTTGCTCAGATCAGATACTACTCATACAATGTCTCTGCATGTCATACGTACTACACTCCTCTAAGGAATCCTCATTTAAAATGCTCTCTCAACTCTGACATTCACCATCTGGCCTTCGTATGATGATTCAATCTAAACTCTCTCAAAAGGCTGTTCGTAAGGATAACCAAGTCTGCTACACAGGTTCCAGGACCAAGGGCAGGATACAGCCTTGAAAAATAGGACAGGAGTGACCAAATTTTAAAATAGCAGGTATTTAATAATATGGTGCTGGCACCTCAGGGATAAACATACAGCTCCTTTACCAAAGTGGCCTCACACATAAAAAAGACTGAAAATAAACCTGTGTCCAAAACAGCAGAGGAAGCTGTATTATATTCAATTTTGACATTAAACAAAACACCAATTTAGGACACACATATGCATGTTTTTATAAGAATTTAGTAAGCCAATAATGTTAACAGGGCAGAAAAAATAATTTAGTGGTTGGCATGCAAACATGTCGATTCACAAAGGACAAAGATCCACACCTTTCAGGGGAACTGTAGTATCAGAGAAGAGGGGTGAAATATTTGGCATCTGAAAGATATATCCATCTTAAACCACATGCAACAAAATCACACACCCTTACTCAGTCCCCACTTCCTTCACTTGTAATTCATTGCTTACAGAAGCCTCCCCCCCCCCTTCAGCACACGGTAGAAGAAAGGGGGGGAATAGCTCCTTGAGCACACATTGAAATCTGGCTGGCACACTTTAAAGAGTGTCAAAGAACAAATAACTAATATCTATTAAATTATCTTGAGAATGCTACCACAAACAAAGGAAAATATTATTGTCATAAATCACAGCACATAATCTGATTTTGCCCATAAGGTACCACTTTACTTCCCTCAAACATCTAATTCCTTCGGTGGCTCCCTTCACCAATATACATACCTGGGTTCAGAAGAATAATTAGGGACACAAGAGCCACCTCAGGAATCAGACTTGGGCCACTTAGGCCAGCATCCTGTCTCCAACAGTGGCCACCCAGGTGCTTTCAAGAAGACCACAAGCAAGGCATGAAGGCAATAATCCTTGATCACAGTTTGACCACAACACCGGGTAGCTGCAGGTATGCTGTCTCTATACGCGGAGGTTCCCTATTTAGCACCTGCAGCCAACAGCCACCGTCAGACCAAAGTTGGTCCTACTCCCAATGGCCACCTCCCCATCTATTAGCGGCGAATGGCGCGGCTTAATTCTGTGCCGTGAGGGACAGTACTTCTCCTTTGACTGTTCCTCCTTCACGACTCATGAGTTTCCGAGGCGGCCTTTTAGCGCTGTGCCCGAGATGACAGAAGAGGCAGGAGCCAGCGAAACACCCAGCTTTCTCTTCCTTCCTTCCTTCCCTCCTGCCTTCCTTCCACCCGTCTCCCCGATCTCCCTCGCCTCACAGGCAGGCCCGCACTTAGACAGCTTGTCTTCAACAGCCCCCGGCATCCTCGCTACAGTGGTACCGTCCAAGGCGCTCACTTACCCTCTCGTGGAAGATGGCCTCCATGTTTATTTGTCTCCCACTACCACCAGCCTCCCCGCCACATGACCACGATCCAGCCAATCAAAACTCTCTCTGCCACATGACCCGTCACAGCCAATCACCACGGCTACCGCTTTGTCCCGTGACGCTTCGTTTCCCCCCCCTTCTGTGAGTTCAACAAACGATATGCTAAGAGACAAAACGCTAAGCCGTTCGCAAACCTTTATCTCCGGTTTCCATTAGACTCCTTCGTTTCGGCCTCTTCTCCCCCGCTGCGAAATAACGGAGCGCCTCTCCACGCCGGTGTTCGCCCGCCTCCGCACTTTATTTTCTACTTTTGCATGCATAGAAATGCTCTCTCATATAAAGATAGATTCAAGTGGGTAGCCGTGTTGGTTTGAAGCAGCAGAACAAAGGTACCACTGGACTCGAACTTTCTCATGTAAGTTGTATTGCTGCTTCCAAGATCCAAATAATGGGTAAAAATTCAGCCAGAAAATTTTTATCACTGCAGTTCCATCTGTTGAATTTCTGCTTGTTCTGAGAATAAAACGGGAGTTCAAGAGCTTAACCAAGAACATGATTGATCGATTGATTCCAGCATCGGGCCGATTTACACACACACACAACAGGAAGGGGGGGGGAACGTTACAAAGAGATCAATTCCAAACAAGACCCAATTTAAAAAAAACCAACAAGTTCACTAATGAAGAGGATTTGAAAGGACAGAAAATAGCCCTGACCTGAATAGCACAGGCAAGCCCGATCTTCTCAGATCTCGGAAGCTAAACAGGGTCAACTCTGGCAAGTACTTGGATGGGAAATCTCCTTGGAATACCAGCGGTCGGGAGGCGTGAGCAAACCCCATTCAGCCACCTCCCTGAATATTCTCCAGGCTCTCGGTAGGGGCCAGTCACAAGAGTCAGAGGCTACCATGTCTTCCAGATGTATACACCGCCGGTCATCACGACTTCCAGGTACATGTTTTAAAAATACGAAAGAAAACACAGGAAATATTCCAGAAAAGATGAAAGTAAAATGTACGTAGTATTTGTATTTTGAGATGAGACATGGCACCCTGCATTGTCATTTCAAAGCGCTAAAGAAAAAAGAACCCTCTACGTCTCCTTGCTTATCCTTTTTACTTACTGTATACGTGCTATGTGATCCGCACACTGAGAAGCCTACCGACTGTAATCGACAACCAGAAGTACGACTTAGAGAGCTATCAAGCCCCTTGAAAACACCATCAGAAGCATCCTTACAATAGCCTATCACCATAGCGCTAATTGGATGACAGCCTGCCCCCTAGAGGTAGGAGGCCAAGTGCTAAACTACCACCACCACCAAAACAGGCTCAAGAGTCTGCCAAAAATAATCAAAGTTTCTGAGTAAACTTTGAAACTGTCTCATATATCTATGTATGGCAAAAAAATTACTTCCTCCTCTCGTTCAGCCACTGCATTTTCCCTTAATTATTCACTGTATACTTCCTGCATTTCAGGATCCTTGAGCTTGCTGTGCCCCCCACCTCACCCACAGCATGAGAAACTAATCATTGCCTCTGAAGAAGTGGGCTCTAATCCCCAAAGGTTTATGCTGCAATACACAGACTTCAAAGAGCCATACAACTCTAATTAATTTTTGCTGCAACAAATAGGACTACCCCTCTGGAATTACTTTCCCCTCCCGATTCTCCTAGCACAAGCCTGCATATAGCTGTTGCTGTTCCGATTGCAGCAGAAGTCAGTGACCAAGTAATGAGTTCAAACAGCCAAAATTGGAACACAGCTTCATCTATGTCAAGCCACAGAAGAAACCAGTGCCAGTCGGAATCAGCTAAGGTGCAATTCTCCACATATCTCCTTAATGTGTGAACACAATGGAATTTACTTCTGCAGCAACATACAAAGGATTCAAGTACACACAGGTTCCAGATTGCTAGGTGGGAAGATGTCTAATTAACACAGAGAAAAGGCTTGCAAGCCTAAGGGCAGGTGCCTCTGGAAGGAAAGAAGTGCCTGTAGAGAAACTGTTGGCATTAAAGGCAGAACTTTAGGACCAGCATCAGAGGCAAAAATGACATGTGAACCCAGATGTGATGTAAGTGCATCATGCAAAGTTCTGGCCATGACTGTCAGAGCATCACCCAACATCCTTACATCATATCTGGGTTTTCAGCTGGATGTTGAAGCCACGCATGCCATCATTTCTGCCTCAAGACCTTTCTCCCATTGGGCCAGAGAGCAATGGTGGGAGGGCATGCCCAACAGTGGAACTCTCCTGTCAGAAGCGAGCACCTAGCAACCAGTGTTCCCTCTAAGCTGAGTTAGTGTGAGCTAGATCATAGTTTTTTAGCCTCCGGCTCACACATTTTTGTCTTCGCTCAGGATGGATGGCTCCAGAGCACACTAATTTATGTGGTAGCCAAATTGCTCACTCATAACTTTAATGCTAGTAGCTCACAAAGTAGAATTTTTGCTCACAAGACTCCACAGCTTAGAGGGAGCATTGCTAGCAACTCTACCCTAAACAGCTGCAGGTGCTTGAATTCTGTGGTAAGCAATGCATACTAGCATGCTTAATTTTGTCTGCTGATTCTAAAGTACCATGCTGAATGTCAGACTCACGCTTTAAGAGGATGCTGAACAGATGCATGAAGAAAATGGCAGTTGAGAGGGAAGAGTAGTAAAGATTGCTGAAGTGTCCCAACAAAAGGCCATCCTGAGATGCTCAGGAGAAAAAAGAAGAGTTGGTTTTTATACCTTGCTTTTCTCAAGAAGTCTCAAAGCAGTTTGAAATCTCCTTCCCTTCCTCTCCCTACAACAGGCACCTTGTGAGGCAGGTGGGGCTGACAGAATCGTGACTGGCCCAAGGTTCTCCAGATCAGAGTCCACTGCTCTTAACCACTTTGCCATGCTGGTGGACACAAAGATATTTTAAATAAAATAAACCAATTACAGAATTTGTAAAGAGAAATTACAAGCCACTAAAAATTAACCATTTTTGTATCAGCAATGAAAGCTGGACCTCTTTCAGGACCCCAGTTGGCCGTGGGTATAAACAAACTATTACCACTCTTTGGCAGAAGCCTAATTTCAGAAAATGTAGAACTAAGAGCAATCCTATTTCCCAGTTGTTTAGTTTTTCCATAAAGAGACGAGCCGGAGTACTGTTAGAAAGATACACAGAATAGTATTCTAATTAAAGTTATCATAGAAAAAGTGTGCTTTTATTCATATAAATATGAAGGTCAACTTGACCAGTCTTTGTGATTAGGTTTAGTCTGCAAGACTTCAGCACATCACAAAATTTAAATGTTTAAAACCTATTTTTCCAGATGTTATGAGTGTCACTTGTGCCGAGACCATTCATGAACTCAAAGCAGCAACGATACAAGGCTGAGAGCAAGAAAGAGAAGATAAAAATGGCAGAAGTAAACCTCAATCTTGCTTGTTCTAAGTCCCTTTGACTTCATTGGGAAAGTTTAGTATGTGCTCATCTCATCCCCTTTGGAATAAAATAGCTAACTGTGGCTGGAATGTCACCTAATATTTCTACAAGAGGAAGCAAAAATGAAAACGCAATGACACAATGACATCACACTCTATTAACATAAACAGGTTTAATTGCATGGAAGTTTTATAAGTCTGTCATTCATTATTTCCACGTAACTTCTTCACCAGGTTTCAATTCCCTGTGAAAAAATAAAAAAATCACAAAGTTACAGATCTTCTGTGGTAGGGAAGCAGAACCAACAAAAATGGTCCCCATTCTGTCAGCAGTGATTTTCACTGGATCAACTCACAGTTTATAATTCAGGCTTGCTCTGTTTAGGAATTTGGTAACGCATGTAGAGACCAGCTCTTATTAATAAACTTCTATACTTCTTTGTCCAACAACATTCAAAGCAATTCAGAATTCAGAATTTATGAGTTAAGAATGCCTCTGAATTGTTAAAAAATACTGTTCTTGTGCTTTCTGTAATCAGTATGGTGTAGGAGTTAACAGTGTCAGCCTAGAATACAGGAGACCCAGGTTCAAATACTCACTTTCCCACAGAAAGTGCTTGCTCACTCTTGGCTTTTCTCTAATATAAACTCTTCATTATACCATATTGGCATACACATGGTACACCTATACTAATTTTGATATTTTTACATCTTCCTTCCTCCAAGGGGGATAAGAGAGCACACATGACTCTTCCCTTCTCCATCTTCTCCTCACAACAACCCTGTCAGGCATATTAGGCTAACAGATAGAAATGGCCACTCAGTGAGCGTCAAGGCAGAGGGAGGATCAGAAGCTCAGTTTCTGCAAAGCCCAGCATTCAAACCACTACCCCCTACAACACCCACACACACACACACACACAGAATGATATATATTCTGTGTATCAGAAAGTAGTAGTTCTTTATTTCAAAGATAGCTGCAAAAAGTATTGTTTGTTCAGGTATGAGGCTATCCCAGATAACTAACCTTTGAAACAATTTGCTCTTGTTCCTGAAAGTTGTCAGCTTCTCGTCATTCTTCCTGTCGAAGTACCATCCCACCATGAAGCCTAAGGGGACCAAGGTAACGGGCCACCAGTCTCGCACAAAATGGATGACATTCACCATAATTACTAAGAGAAAAGAGGACTGGAGAAATTAATAAATATTTTAAAAGGCTACCTCAAGCAAAGCACTTACACGCGTACAAAAGGATTCAGTCACTTGTAATTTCCATCATGCAGAAAACTTATGATTGAACAACTAGGAAGGGGTGGGGAGAATGTTGGCCAAAAGGCCACCTCTGGGTCTCCATCTGCTTCAGAGGGCTCTCAGTTGGACAGCGGCTCTTCCTGCTTCCAGTGTCATCAGCTCTGGCTGGCTGAAGAACTGGATGTGAAGCCTTCTTTTCCACTCTGCTGCTGTCAGTAGCTCTTAATGGCGGTTAGTTAGTGACGCTCATAACAACTGAGAGCCAGTTTGGTGTAGTGGTTAAGTGTGCAAACTCTTATCTGGGAGAACCGGGTTTGATTCCCCACTCCTCCACTTGCACCTGCTGATATGACCTTGGGTCAGTCACAAGCTCTGGCACAGCTGTTCTCTCAAGGACAGTTTCTGTCAGAAGTTCTCTCAGCCCCACCTACCTCACAGGGTGTCTGTTGTGGGGAGGGGAAGGGAAAGGAATTTGTAAGTCGCTCTGAGACGCCTTTGGGCAGTGAAGGGCAGGGTATAAATCCAATCTCTTCTTCTTCTCTTCTTAGTCCTTGAACTTTTTTGGGGACAGAGCTGATGCCCCTGAGCATAGTTAAGCAATTTGAGGGGTGGATAAAAATTGCTCACGGACCAGATTGGCCCCAAACCATAATTTGCCCAGCTCTGGACTAGAATCTCTTGCAATCATAAAACTCCCTTTCCAAAACTCTGGTTTTAAATGTATTTACTTGAGAATAGGTCCCACTGAGCAAAACTGGACTTACCAAATTAATCTTTGCAGGTTTGGACTGCAAGTGGTCTCAGTGCTTTGGCATCTGAGCACAGTAGATCTATAAGCGACTCTAAACAAATTCCTGTAGCTTTCAATAAGGCTTCCAATGAATGGAACTGTGGTAAACTATCTGCTAGGCTGAGGCAATTGGAACCTGAGGAGGAAATGCACCCTGCAGTGTAGGGGATCCCCAACACTGCTGAGCCTGTGGGCACTTTTAGAATTCTGAGAATAGTTAGTGGGAGTCACCACAAAATAGCTGATATGGGGGCAGGGCCCAGCCAGTCACATATTGACTTCTATTGAGCCTAAGGTTAATCACAATATGTAGAGGTTTCAAACAAAGTATCTTCCTAGGATGGAGGCAGCTGTTTTTCAGTGGTTGCTCCCTGCTGATATTAAGCAGATGCCTCTTGGGCTACTCTGTGCGCATCCTGCTCCAATGAGGTGATGGCAAGCCAGGACTGGCTTTTGCTTTAGGAAAGGTAAAGAAATGGACACAGAAACACATCTATGGGGACTGTTGGAGATCCCTGCTCTAGCAGCTGCCAGTCACAAGCATCACTCCCTTTCTCATGAATTGGTACCATGATGCCCTCAGCCATTTCCTGTCCCACTGAGAGGTCAATAGAAGGCACACTCCCATTGTGAAGAAAATTATAAGGAGCAGCTGAGGTACCTAAAGGAAAGGCTCTGTCTTCCATAGCACTGTTCACACTGCAGGAAGAGATTAAAGAGCCGTTTGCCAGGTCTTGCCTTGCACAGAGTTTAAGTCTGTGCACAGAAGCAATACTTCCTTAGCTTCCATTCCCATAGCAGCCTGAAATGCCTCCCCAAATGCTGCTCCTGAAGGATGGAAGCAGCAGGAGCAGCATAAGGGGGAAGATGGAGAGCTGCTATGAAAAGGAAGAATCCACTTTGTATGTATGGATCTTTTCTACAAGATCCAACCCAATGAATGCAGCTAATGTAACTTCAAGCCTAACTGGCGAAAATTATGAGCCCTTCAAAATTAGTTACTCAGCAGTACTGTATTCACTATTGGAGAAAACTTTCTTAACATTCAAGATGCCTTTATGGCTTCAATCCCATGCACATGGGTGTAAACCCCAGTGAATTCAATGGGATTTATTTCTGAGAAAACAGATTGGGGTTGGCCTCTACACATAAAAATAATTTCTGCACTGAAAGCAATTTGTGGGGCAAATGTATAAGGTAACTCACACATATAGCAGCTGTAACAGCAACCCTCTGTCCACCTGCGGTTCAAAATCAAATCAACTATATTATGCACTTCTTACCTTAGAAGGATACTTTTTCAAAACTTTCTGTCTGCTGAAGAAGTCATATTTATATGATCTGCTTCAAAATGCCAATTGAAATAGGTGTATACTGCATGCCCTAATAAGAGAGCCACCCTCTGTGCACATTCAGAAGATGATCAGAGTACACACTTAATGGTGATGTTTTAAGAAACAACAGACAAATTTGCTCTAGACCATAGTATTATCACATGGATCAAAAAAGCTCAGCAACATCTAAAATACTCACATTATCAGATGTTTCAACTAACAGGGAAATATTATTTCTACAAAGTTACAGGGCTGCAGTGAATTCAGGTTGATATTTTAAATATCCAAAGTCCTAAATACATAAATAAAACAGGGAATTCAGGGGCAACACCAAGAGAACCATAACTCATAAAGTACTAATGACCATTTTCTGAAAGGTCGTATGACAACTTAAAGCAATAAATACGAGCCACAAGAAAAGTATGTCATCTCCACCTCTGATACGTACCGGGTGTTGTAGGATAAAGCACAGGCTGGATGTTGTGTAGAAATTTACACTGGCTAAACAGCAAAACAAAACAGACAATGTGTGTTAGGAAGAAAAAGATGATGATATAACATGGTTTAGTTATCCCAGAATACTTTTACCACTGCTTTGGACTCATGAAGTATTTAAAAAATGCTAGCAGGGTATATTTTATTTCCTCCCTGATTTGAAATGAAAAGAGAATTCCAGGCTGAAATACAGCTACCATACTATGTACAATCATTCTGTACAATTCTATGGACTGTATATTCAGGTATACTGGTAATTGTTAGCTGTTTAAATACTCTGATCATTGATGGTAACAATAAACACTACTACTATGGTGAATAACATTTAAGGTTTAAACTAAAATAATCTTTGATGCCTTCAAATACAGAGAACATGACTAGTATATATTTGATGCCAACTGCCTGCTAAACACTGAAATGAGAAGCACCCAGGTCCTTACACAAATCTCACATAGTCCTATCTTATGCAGAATTAGGGGCTTCTAATTATGCTTGGATTGGTTAGTGGCAAAGGAAACCTGGCCACCAAGGAACACCATGGCTAGACATCATAAAAGTTGACACCAGCCTGAGCATGGAACAACTCAAAGAAACAGTATAAGATCGGAAAATGTATTTATTTATTTTCTAATTTATATCCCGCCCTACCCCACCAGAGCAGGCTGGCCCATAAAATTGCCATGAATCGAACACTACTGAATGGCTAACAACAACAATGTTGCAAAGGATTATAACATTAAATCATTCTAACATTAACTTGGTTTTATAATCGCACTTTAGATTTGCTTTATTTCCAACTCTTTCTTTTCTACCCATTTATGCCAATCTCACTCTTCATTCTGGATTAGCATAAATGAGTAGAAAAGAAAGAGCTGGAAATAAAGCAAATCTAAAGTGCGATTATAAAACCAAGTTAATCTGCATCAGCTGTTTCACAATACAGATTCTGAAAAAGCAACCAAATTAGGCTGTTACAGCAAAAATAAAACAGGAGTCTCATCAGACGTTAAAGACAACCAAAATTTTATTCTAGCAGTAGTTTTTACAATCCCATATCATCAGCTGCATGTAATGTCTCCTTAGAGAGCTCTGCAACATATACCTGACAAAGTGAGTTCTAGTCAAAAAAAAAGTGTACAGTACAGTAAGAACTTGTACCACACGACTCCCATTTATTACAGTACATATGGAATTTAGAAAATGTAAGGTTTAGATAAGGGAGAATGAACTTTAGTTTACACCAACTTGGCATACAGAATATCTCAGGTTCAACCCCCAACATTTCCAATTGAAAATATCAGGCAATAGGCGATGGAACATCCTCTACCTGAAACACTTCACAGCCGCTGCCAATCAGAGCGGACGATATTGACCTTGACAGACTGGCGGACAGACCGTATAGACGGCTACACGTGACCAATTCATGGAGACTAAATGGCTGTCAGGTGATCCTGCCATAAGAGGTCTGTCCTTTTTGAAGTGCCTGTCAATGGCTAAATAAGGTATCCATATTCAGAAATAGTGTACCTTGGAAAACCAGTAACTAAGGAAGTTTTATGAGCTTCCTGAGGCATTTGGTCGGCTACCGGGATATTGGATTAGTTGCACACCTGCTCGGATCCAGCATAACTCCTGCTTTGACTTCATGTATTTAAGACTGAAGACCGATTTCACGTGTTGTTTTTTTTTAAAAAAACCGTTATCTATATTGCTGCCGCCCCCGCCCCTCTCCGATTTTGTTTGCTCTTTTCTCCCTATAATCCACTTTCCTTACCTGTCAAGGCCTAGACCCGCATCTCCAAACACAGCCCACCACCCAACCAAGGGCACTATCAAAAGAACACAAGCTGCGGACCTAAGAACGACTAAGTCGGGAGGAACCATTAATCAAAACGGGGAGGGGAAAGAAAGAACAAATTAAGGTTTTTGTTTTCTTCTGCCTCTCACCTTTTGCGTCATTCACGCTGTACGCGGTGAAGCATAAACTTAATCGCCTCAATGAACGGATGTGCTCCTCCTCCTCCTCAAACTCTTACCCTCCTCTCAAATGCGCTAATGGTACAGCCCGCGTCTCTATTCGCTCCCCGCGACTGTCGCTCTTCCTCTTCCTGGTAGCGGCGCTCGCCGGTTCTTTCCTCTCGAACCAAAATGGCGCTGGCTGTGGGAAGAGCAGAATGCGGCTGAGGAGGGTCGAGCTCCCTCCCTTTCCTCCTCTTTCCCCTTCAGTAGGTTTAGGGGCCGGGGCTTAACGAGGGGTTTGCTGCACAGGTAAGGGCAATAGTGAATCGAGTGGCTTCCCGTCCTTTCATCAACTCCGTATTTACCCACACGCTCCTCGGAGAAGCATACCCGATCAGTTCACGCTCTGTGGGTGCCTGCGACAGAGTTGGTGGATCCGCGTGGAATTTCTTCCCCGTCGACCACCCAGACAGAGATGTTGAGGCTGCTTTTCCACGTGACGTTTCGCGGGTGTTTGTTTCACTTCCGATTCTTTGCAGGACTGCGTGGTTGGGGGGGGGACTGTGTACAAATAAGAGCATTGAAGGAGGAGTCCTATTAAACTCTCTGAGGAAACATACTTAGGGTAAGGCTGTTAGATGTATCACTGAGACATCTAAATCGTGTGTACCAAGGCATGGGATGTGGATAACAGGTACACATTTTCCAAATGAACGTCAGTCTGGCTGCTTCCATCCACAGTGGTGTTTATCTCCTGACTACAAAGTGCAACACTTTTTGGGAGAGAGGGAAGAACATTTGCACAGCATCATGATCTAATTATGCCCCATCCTAGGTGTGTTTTTTCCTGATCCTATTTTTCTCTGTTCTTTTTGGGGAGCGCCCAGGGCAAGCATGTTATTAGGTGGTCTGGACAGGAAGGTGCACATTTCCCAAGGCCCTGTTTACATAGTTGTTATTTTCCTTCCCTGAGCCTCTCATACCTGCCATTTTTCCTGCTGCACTGCCAAAGGACTGACCTGGGGCTTCTAAAAAATCAGTAATTGGTAGATCACTATAACAGTATAATGATCAGAGTGATCTACTGCTTCTTCTGAATTTGCAGCTTGCATTTTTTAAAAGTTTCTAGCTCTTTTCATTGTAGATCTACATTTTTCTACTTATGCCACCACAGCAAAAAGAGCTAGACTTCTTTTTTATATAAAAAAGAACAAGAACTGGGTATAAAGTAGTAGATCAAGGGAAAAGATCATTATCACACTATACAATCTACCAATTGCCAGTTTTAAAAAACATGCATGAAAGTACCCTCTGATGGGGGGAGAATTGCTGTATGGAGACTCTGTTGCTACTGTGAATGCCTTGGCATTTGCAGCAGCACCAACAAGAGCTATATGGAAAAACCATTGTCATATGAAAGCTGCTATAGAAATGCCTGAGCAGTGCCTCAAAGTAATGCTGATTTTTTCCTGGGCTTCTGATGGCTGGAAGTGAGCTGAGCCTTTGCATTGCATCGATGCCCTCGGTATGCTGCTCAGAGTGGTTGCTTGAGTGAGCTTGGCCAGAGACCTGGCCCTGGTTCTCTGTTCCATGTATGTTTGGTCCTTTTGTTGCCCCAAGAAAGTTACAGCATTGCATCCTTCCATACTGCTGCAAGACCAGTCCCACCCAAAGGGTGTTCTGTGTGTAAACTTTATGGATTTAAAGGTCACATTTGACTCTAGAGAGCATCTGTGAGCCAAATTCTATGTGTCTTCCAACAAGCACAGATTTTCATATTCAGCAACTGTATAATAATCCCACTACTCATGATGTTCATATTAGCCTTGAGGGGCAATTTACAAAGGAAATCTCTCTGACCTGTTTAGTGAAGCAGGGTGGTTTGTCGGGCCCCCTTCCACTTAATCTCAATGTGAATCATCTCTCAGGGGCCTTATCAGCATTGAATTCCTGTGCCCTGGTTCTAGCTACCAGTCGGACACTGTTGTTACTGTATGCAAATAACACTAGCCTTTTATCTAGATTGCTGTTGGGGTTCATAGATTTCTAAAGATGTTTAAGAACTATTGCACTGGTGAGGGTTTGGTAATAAATTGTGAAAAATCTAGGGTTACAGATTTTGGGACATCTCAGACAAAGCAACTCTCCTGCAAGTTGAATAACTGTCCAGTTGAGCAGGTGCCTCAGTTGTCTAAGTATTCTTTTTCTTTTTCATGCTTCTCTTTCATGGAAAGCTCAGAAGAAGCTTGCCCTGCTTTCAGTGACTGGTTCCTCAGCAGCTATTTATTGTTCTCCCCCCCCCTTTTGCTGGAAATCTGTTCCTGCAGCAGTAAGTCCAGCCTGTATATAGGGTAGTCGTTTGGATTACTGGAGTTGATAGGTCTGTTGATCAACCTTTTGGGATTTTTATTTGGAAGATTAAATGAATTTCTCACTGTGTTTGGCTGGATCTTGGCTCAGGATCAGTGGAATACCAAGCTTGGAAGCTGGCTTTTTAGCTTTATTTGAATGTTTTGTTTTCTGAGGATACTGGTAGTTTTCTTTTTTCTTTTACATTCAGATTTGCATTGGCAGTCCAGTCTTGAAGCTTACTTTTCTTTTTGGGGACTGTTCCCTCCATTTCTCTTGTCTATTGGACCACAGGCTGCTAGATTATCTTTAGACAGAGCACTGGAGGTATTAGACCATCATTTGACTCTTGGTAGGGCTCACAGAGTGTGCTCTGTGCTGCATAATGTCTCCTTCCACCACCATTCCTTTTTATTTTCATTGTGATTGACTGTCTCCAGATATCAGTGGGCTTTTCTCTTGGCTAGGCTAAATGTTTTTCCCTGTGCTGTTTTTGTGAATGGATTCCAAGGAGCACCCTGCTTGGCTAGACTATGTGCATGTGGGTCTAGGGTGACTAAAACTTCATCCCATACTTTCTTTGCTCTACATTGGAAGCCTCTTTGGATACAGACCGTGATAGTTTCTGATGCTTCTCTTGGTTCTATGTCTTCCCTGCTAGCTGTTACTGATTCTGGTATTACTTTGGCTGTGGCTAAATTTTTGACAGCAGTGGCTTCTATGTGAGGATGGGAATAGAAGGTGGTATTTGTGAGATTGGTTCTGTCCAAGACCACTGGGTCATCACATTATTAAATAACTGTAAACAGCTGCAAGCCCAATCCAAGCTGAGCCCCTGTGACAGCACCAAAAAGTGATGCCTGTTTCTTCTGGGCTGCTAGTGGTTGGGAGTGAGCCATGCCACTGCAGGGCATCCCTGTCCTCATTGCGCCCCCGCATACTGTGGCTTGGGTGGCTTTATTGTAGAGCCAGCCCTGGTTCCTCATTCCATATGTGCGTGTTTACCTCCATGTGGAGTGGCAGAAGAGAGGCCTCTGTATCTTGGTGAACAAATTATGTCTGTTTCATAGCTCAACTCTGTGTTTCACTGAGGGGGATATTGAAGTTCAGTTAGACAGGACAGTGACATAGCCCAACTCCAATAACACTGAAGGTTGAAGGGGCAGCTCAAAGCTGAGAGCAGGCAGCAGGAGAGGGTGTCAAACCTTTCCCATGCTCTTTTTCTCCAACTTTTTGGGAACATCGCAGAAGGAAATTAGATGAGTATTTTTAGTGGGCATGGAACATGTTAAGGAGAAGGATTCTTCATATTCCTCATCCTTACCCCTGCTTTATAAGGATACGTTGGCAACATGAGTCTGTTGTTGTCATGTCGGGAATTGTCATGCCTTTGGGTAATTGTGTCTAGGATTGCAACCTGGCACTGAGTTGTGTTCCAGATAAGAATCTTATAATATGATAGTCTGTTCTGTGCAAAATGAAGGATTCACCTCTGAAACTGAGCATAGGCTCTGCTTGATTGTATTTAATTTATAGGTTCAGATAACTAGCTGGCAGGCTATGTTATTGGACACTGAGGTCTGTCTCCGATTTATAGCCGGGGTGTATCTGGGTGTGCTGAGGAAGTGCAAAATCTAGTTGAACCAAGTGGTGATGGTCTTGCCATGCATCCGTGATGGGCCAGGATGTTTTTTAAATAACTGTCATGTAAAGAATAAATTAGCCATATGCAAAGGAAAGAGGAGGACTACAACTACCAAATTTAAGATTGTATTATGATGCCGTCTGTTTAACATGGCTGGAGCAGTGGATTAACCTTGAGAATAAAAAGTTATTGGCTCTAGAAGGACATGATAACAAGTTTGGATGGCATGCATATTTATGGTATGAAAAAGTAAAAATTGACAAGTTTTTCAAACACCACTTCATAAGACGATCACTGTTCGAGACTTGGATGAGATATAGAAAATTCTTCTCGGAAGAAAGACCACTTTAGATAGTACCAGCAGAAGTGATTAATCCATATTCAAGAAGTCAGGGTTTAGATTGGCTACCTTACAAAAGTCTCTTAAAATTAGAAGGGAAAAATTTTATATTAAAAGATAGATTTGATGTGGAATTTGAATATGATTGGTTGAAGTATAGACAGATTTATGACTTATTTAAGACCGATAAAAGAGAACATGGTTTTAGAGAAAATAATACTGAAATTGAAACTGTATGGGTTGGTAAGAGTAAAAATATGATTTCTAAACTGTACAAGGTTTTATTGAAATGGTATACTGAGGATGAAATAGTAAAAGAGCAAATGATAAAATGGGCAGTAAATGTTAATAATGAGATACTTATGACATCTTGTGAATATTTGTGGAAAAAGTCAATGAAAATTTCAACTTGTGTAAATGTTAAAGAGAATTGCTATAAAATGATGTACAGATGGTATATGACGCCTAAAAAAATTGCTATTATAAATGACAGTATGTCTAACAAATGTTGGAAATGTAAGAAAAATGAAGGGTCTTTTTACCATATGTGGTGGACATGTGATAAAGCAGTAAATTACTGGACTGAGATCCACAATGAGATACAAAAATTTTTGAAATGTACTTTTAAGAAAGACCCACAGATGTTATTGCTAGGTCTTAAAATGGAAGAAATAAATGTAGCCAAGAGAACATTATTATGGTACTTGATTACAGCAGCCAGACTGACTTTTGCTCAATGTTGGAAACAAGATAAAGTACCTGAAACATGGGAATGGATTAAAAAGACGTTTATGGCAGAAATGGACAAATTAACAAGAAAATTAAACAATGAAGAAGACGAAACTTTTTTCGGAGACTGGAAAGACTTTCAAGAATACTTGTTGAAAAATTGGGATGTTAAACGTGGTTTGATTTGTTTTGATAGCTATTGAGGAGAAGTGGAAAGAGATCTAGATCTTTGAATTGTTACCATTAGTAAAAGAAAATAAGTTTAGTAGTAAATGTAATTGAATAAGAGAGATATCAATGGGGTTGGAGCACTGCGGGAAGCCTTGTTTGGGGGGGAGAGGGAGAAAGAAAAATGGGTATGTATTGGTTTGTTTAAATTGTATGAACATGAAAATATATCCAATAATAAATTGTATTTACAAAAAAAAAAAAAGAATAAATTAGCCATGGAGGTGTCACCACGTTAGCTAAATCCATCCATTGCTAAATTTTGGTAATACATTAATTCTGTGGAAGTTTGCGAGGACAGGCTTATTTATTTATTATTTACTAGTTCAATTTTTTTAAAAAAACCACCCTCCCCTGTGGGACAGGGCTCAGAGCTGTGTACATCAAGAAGACTTTACATAATAATAGTTAAAAGTTAAAAGTCATAAAAACACAGCATAAATAACCAGTAAGATGGTGATGAAACTGCCAAAGTATCCCACTGCCTCGGGGTGGGGGGGAGGCAGGAGAAGCAGGAGTGCCAGCCAGATGGATGCAGTCGCTGTCCTCAACCAAACGCCTGGTTGAACATCTCTGCCTTACAGGGCCCGCGGAACTGCATTAAATTTTGCAGGGCACGGATGCTGCTCGGCAGAGGGTTCCACGAGGTTGGGGCCAGGACTGAGAACAGCCTGGCCCTGGTCAAGGATAGCTGGATGTCTCTCAGACGGGGGACCACCAGCAGATTCTTGTTTGCCAAGCATAAAGCCCTTCAGGTTTTCATCATGTAGATTCAGGTTTCCTTGGAAGAGCAGGGTTTTTCAGTGGTGGCACCTTGACTCTAGAATGCCCTTCCTCTTGAGGCTCACCTGATGCCTGCTTTACTGTCTTTTAGGAGTCAGGCCAAAACATTTCTTTAATCCCAGGTTTTTAACTGTAGGATTTATTATTTTTTTTAAAGATGTCTTGTGGTCTGTTTCTAGCCTGTAGATTGTTTCATTTTTAACTTTATGCTGTTCATATGCAGTGGTTATATCATATAATTACATGGTTTTATTTTTGTGAGCCCTCTTAAGTAGGTCTCTCTCAAAGGCTGATAATGAGAAACAGAAAAATTCAAGTTTAAAGAAAAGTCATGATTTGCAAAGGCTATCCTGATCTTGTCAGATCTCGGAAGCTAAGCAGGGCTGGCCCTGGTTAGTGCTTGGATGGGAGACCACCAGGGAGGTCTAGGGTTGTTACAGAGGCAAGCAATAGTAAATCACCTCTGAACATCACTAGCCTTGAAAATGCTAGGGGTTGCCATGCATATTTGAAGGATTATCGCTTTCCATATGTCCCTGTGTGCCAACTGCAGTCTTCAGACAGCCATTTCCTGGCTATCCCACCACTTAGGATGGCCCATCTGGCATTGACCAGAGCCCGGGCCTTTTCCATCATGGATCTTGCTCTGGGGAACGGGCTACTTGTAAAAGTGAGAAAGCTCCCTCCTTGGAGATATTTAGGAGGTGCAAGCCTTGCTTGTTTGCTAGGGCATCTGAGGTGGAATAAATGGCGGGATAGCCCAATATCGTCAGATTTCAGAAGCAGGTTTGGCTAGAATCTGGAAGGGAGACTAAGGAATTCCAGGGTTTTGGTGCAGAGAAAGGCAATGGCAAACCCCTTCTGTTAGTTTCTTGCTTCAAAAACTGTACAGCAGGAGTGTCAAACATAAGGCCAGGGGACTGGAACCAGCCCGTCCAGGGCTCTTATGCGGCCCATGAGCAGCTGGTGCAAGGGAGGGAACAGGAAATTGCTCATGGGGGAGTGGGTGGAGCCACTCTGATCGTGGCCTCAGCATGGTGGAACAACCTCATCTGCAGCAGTCAAAGCAGCACAGGAGTGCTGCACCGCTGGTTCTCCAGTCCACCCTTATGGGTTTTCCTTTGTACCCCCTCCCAGACCATGGGGCCTTGCAATGAGGATACTATAACTCGGAGCTTACCAGCTGCTGTCCTTTATACAGTTTATATCTCTGGTACCTGGCATTATGTTTTATGTCACACTTGGCCCGGCCCAACAAAGGGACGTGTTAGATCTGGCCCTCATAACAAATGAGTTGGACACCTCTGTCTAACAGGGTTGCCATGAGTCAGCTGCGACTTGGGTGCACTTTACACATGCACAAATGGCAAACATTCACTTATGTGGGAGAAAACAAAGGGGCATGAACTAAATCTGTTCCCAGCCCCCTGTGCCCTGAGCCAATCAGGATCAAGCTTACTTCTGCCTGTATGAGTCCATCCTGGTGACTCTTCTTGGTTGTACCAGTAGGGTTGCCAACAGGCCTGGAGGAAAATAACTTGCCCTTTTAATAGTGGCTTAATATGTGAAAGTGTTGCATTGTATGGAAGTAAATAAAAGCACCTGATTAAGCCTTTTTGTTTCAAGCCTGTTGGCTGCCCTACATGCCAGTGTGGTGGAATGCCATAGATTTCTCTTTAATAAAAAACAGCTAATATGGAGTCCATATTTCAGTGTCTGTCCTTTTGCATGTTAGAAGCACTGAGGCAGTTAAGAGTATAGAATAAAAACAAAATTTTCTGTGGTTTGAAGAATACATTATTCTCTTTACAGTAGTTACTTTTGGGGAGCACTTTTGTGAAGGAAAAAAAATGACTTCAATTATCAAGCTGACCACCCTCTCAGGGGTGCAGGAAGAATCTGCTCTCTGCTATTTGCTTCAAGTGGATGAATTTCGCTTTCTGCTGGACTGTGGCTGGGATGAGAATTTTTCTGTGGACATAATTGATTCACTAAGAAAGTGAGTACAACCTGCGTTTTTACTCTGAAAGCTGTTTCTCTACAAATAATTCCCAAAACTCTTCTAATTCAGGTTTTGATGAGCATGTGGCTACCCAGTGCTGAAGGTGCAGTGCATGCTTTTCATTCAGGGACTGTGGAATGAGTCCTACTGAATAGCATGATGCTTACTTCTGGGTAGACCTGTTTCTTTGGCATTTGAGTACAGCCAGGAAATTTAAGAACAAAACTTATTTTTCAGAGTTTTATACTTTGAAAACCATGTTGTTGTTCAGTCGCACAGTCGAGTCCGACTCTTCACAACCCCATGGACCAGATTACACCAGGCCCTCCTGTCTTCCGCTGTCCGCTGAAGTTTGCTCAATTTCATGTTCGTCGCATCAATGACACTGTCTAACCATTGCCGTCCCCTTCTTCTTTGACCTTCAATCTTTCCCAACATCAGGGTCTTCTCCAGTAGAATGCTCCCTTCTCATTTGGTGGCCAAAGTATTTGAGCTTCAACTTCAGGATCTGGCCTTCCAGGGAACAGTCAGGATTGATTTCTTTTAGGATTGACTGATTTGATCTCCTTGCAGTCCAAGGGACTCTCAAGAGTCTTCTCCAGCACCACAATTCAAAAGAATCTATTCTTCGGCGCTCGGCCTTCCTTATAGTCCAACTCTCGCAGCCATACATTACTACGGGGAATATCATTGCTTGAAAACCAGACTTTCTACTTATTGCTACCAGAAAATCTAATCCTAAGATCTTCACAGTTTCTCACATTTTTAAAGGTGTGACAGAAGGACTGTAGTGTATAAATATAGGCAACCCTGCTTCGCATCACCACAAAAAAAAGCTAGCCTCTTACCCTAACCTTACTTGTCCCCAATTTCTCATAATTTCCTTACTACTTTAAAAAGCTCAATTTAATTGAATATTGGAGCCAGTATAGAAAGCAGCTGGTTAAGAAACGAATTGCTGAATTGTGTAAAGTTAACATAAACTAGCAACAAGAAGAACGTCATGCATGTGCATTTTGTGTCATACAACAAAACCTCATCTGATGTGAAATGATTAAAAAAAAAACCTTTGTAGTTCTACTGAGGATCACCAAGAGAGATAACAAAATAGTTGCTGAAAATACCAGGTGCCACAGTGAAATTTCTTGGCACCCTGGCATCTGGGATTTGTTGAGTCCTCTTCTAATTCTTCCATGTTTTAGACAGATATCAGTAGTTAGCTGCTTGTATGTTTGGAGGATCATGGCACAGTAATAGTGGTAACAGTGGTAAATATTCAGGGTTATTATCCGTGGAAGTTCAATTTCCATACCATAAATATTACCCTTCTTTTTTTTTTTTTGAGAATGGCTCTTATCTATATTCAAAGTGTGCAGAGTTTTTCACTGTATGATGTGTTAACACTTAGATATATTTGCCCTGATTCAACAATCTATTCTAAACCAAATTGAAACACTACAGGTGAGGACCAATTATTAACATACGTAACCTACAAGGTGTTCCATGTACATGAAAAGCAAGGGCAAAGACCCTGCTCAGAATTTCCTTATGAAGAAATTCAGCGTGTTGAATCAGGGCAGATTCACAGTACTTTCGTGCTCAGGTATCAGAGCAATCCTGTGTTAACATTCATCAAAACTGTCCACTCGGCTCACATTGTAGTACGTGTGCATTCTGTGTTGCCTTTGTGCTATAGAATCACTGCCAGTTTTGCATGATTGTAATGCTGTGGTGTTGAATGTTTCCAGTCGGAGGGGGGAAATTTCACTGTATCAATTTCCTTTTGGCTAAATTCAGTCCCTTCTGTCCCTGGAATCAGGCATTATCTCAATTCATGTTTGATAGGTCACTGAAACAATGTAATTTCTCAACTATTTCTTGTTGGTTTTCTTTTAGACACGTTCACCAGGTTGATGCGGTGCTGCTTTCACATCCTGATCCTTTACATTTAGGTGCACTTCCATATGCAGTAGGAAAGATGGGGCTGAATTGTGCTATTTATGCAACTATTCCTGTGTACAAAATGGGCCAGATGTTTATGTATGATCTTTACCAGGTAAAGTTCATTTTTTGCTTTTCTTGCAAACCTGATTTGAGTTCTGGCAGAACATGACTCATATCTAAGAATATGTTTCTGTTTTGTTTTTGGTAGTCACGCCACAATACAGAAGACTTCACATTGTTTACTCTGGATGATGTGGATGCAGCTTTTGATAAAATACAGCAGCTAAAATTTTCTCAGATTGTCAATTTGAAAGGTAATCTGCCCTGGAAAGCACTTTGTAAACAACAAAAGAAATCTCGTAACCTGCTGAAAAATCATCCTAAAATACTAAGGATGTCATACTTTGAAATGTGTGCAACTTTAAAGGAAATTGAGATTGTTCTAAAAAGAATGTTGTGCTCCCACACTTTTGATTTTTTTTCTCATGCAGCATTCCTTGAAAGCAGAACTTGCAAGACAGGGATGCCTTATTCAGACATAATGGCACTGCAGGGGCTAACAACTTTTACGTCCCTGCCTGCCTCTCATGCATGGATTCTCCTGCCCCTTCCCTTTTTGGAGCTAACTGTGGTTAACATTAGGAGTGCACCAACTTTGGCCATGGTTAGATGCAAATCACAGTGTCTGTTCATGGTGCCATTCACAAAGTCTTTCCAAAAAAGAAATGAAAAAAGTTGAAGTGTGCGAGCTGGGGTGGGGAGAGTAAAACACATGAACCTACTGGGTCTTCTTACTTTAGGTAAGAAATCAGGAAACGTTATACATAGCAAATACATAGGTTGCTACTGGTACACAATCCTACATTGTATTTAGATTATGCATTTTTGTTATTATATTATCATGTATATTACATGTTCTGCAGTCACTTCTGTATGGGCTAAGATGCACTGTATCTATATGTATTTCACAATACACCTATTTTTATTATTACACCTATAGTACTTTTATACCTTGTTTTGTTTGACTTTATGGGGGTTTGTATCTTTTTCCTTTCGTCATGCAGACATCATGGCAAAACATAATTAATAAAGACTATAAGTTACCTGCCTACCATTTTTCTGCTCACCTTGACACAGAGAGTACTCCATCTTTCTGTGTTACACCTCTGAGGATGCCAGTCACAGCTACTGCCGAAATGTCAGGTCCTACAGTGCCAAGACCATGGCCACACAACCTGGAAAATCTACAGCAATACAAACTATTGTTGCAAACTCACTTCAAACCATAATTTTGCAGCCAGTTCTAAACAATGGTATTTCATTTCAAACATCATACCAGGCCCATAGCTACTGTGGGGCCATTGGGATGACGCCACCTCCCAAATCTGCCCTGCCCCCTTTGATTTTTGGCCACTTGCCTGTTATTTGTTTTAGTAAAGCTGTGCCAGGCCCGCCGCGCAGTTTCATATACATGCTCTGCTCCTCCTTCTGGGTTTCCGGTGCATTTCCTGATTAGCTGACTGGCACCCACGGCTCAGTAGAGCTCCGCCTTCCCTTCATCTTGGATGAACAGAACACTGATTTCCCACAGTCTAAATCCCATGGAGGCGAATGAACAAGAGCAGGTGGGGAAGGAGCACGTGCTGGCTCTGCCCCCAGCACATGCAAAGGTCTTGGCTGCTGGTTGGGAGGGCAGCAGCGAGAGTGGCCGGCTGGCTGATGCCCAGCTGAGAGAGCGGGCAAGCTAGCGGTGGGGAAGGAGCACCATGGAGTTGGGTCGGACTCATGGCGACCCCGTGGTGTTTTTAAGGCAAGAGACGGCTTGCCATTGCCTTCGGCTGCGTAGCAGTTACGGTCTTCCATGGTGGATGCCTGTGCTGACCCTGCTTAGCTTACTGGCTGGAGCAGGCAATTAACTCCATCAGTTTAATTTAATTTAGCCAATTATAATTAAATGTGTTTCAGCCAATTGTCCTTTCTCAGTAGTCAAACAATGGTCTATCTTTGGGATTGATGTATGAGATTTTATTCTGAATTGAGGCTATTACTTGGGTTTATATTTGTTTGTATTGAATTTGTAATCAATATGTGTATATTTTCATGTATCTGATAGTATTTATGCTTCAATTTTAGACACAGAATCATTGGGTCTTTATATTCTGAGTTAACCTTTTGGTTCTTAATTCAGTAACTCTGGCTGGCATTCATGCACTACTTATCTTGCTTTGAGGTTGCTGGACTGTGTTAACTTTCTGATTCTGAAATACTGATCTTACCCTCTTAGGGAAAGGGCATGGATTATCCATCACACCATTGCCAGCAGGCCACATGATTGGAGGCACAATCTGGAAAATTGTTAAAGATGGAGAAGAAGAGATTGTTTATGCTGTTGACTTCAACCACAAGAGGGAGATGTATGTACACTGTTGGCTTTGGTGTTTCTGATTTCTTTGGTCTTGTAGTTAATACAGTCTTGCCACTTAGTCCACCGATGTTATTTTTTAATACACATACACATATAATCATAAGCACACCATCATGGACTTGGGAGTGTGGGGGACTCCTCATTTCCATTTGGCAAAAGCTTCCTGTCTGGTTGTGTAGAGGTGATTCTTACTTGGCACAGGTTTATTTTATTGTATTTATTAGTGCAGTTTTATCCTGACCTTCCTCCTAGGAGCTTGCTCAGGGTGGTGTATGTGATTCTGCCTTCTGTGTTTTATCCTCACAGGCACCCTGTGAGATAGGTTGCTTACGCATGTGAGACTGCTCCAAGGTTAGCCACCGAGCTTCCATAGCAGAATGAGGATTTGAACCTAGAGTGACAAACCTGAAAACTGTCACAATTCAGTGGGTCCTTGTACGTGGCAAAGTTTTTGTACAGGGGGTAGAACTTGGATATATGAGTGTGTAGAAATAGCTGCCCACATTATAGATTGCAAGTTGTGTTTGGAGATCTGGGGTTTAAAAAGTATGAGATACAGCTGTTGAGGGTGGGGATGCATTGAGATGGTCTGGAGTGCAGCATGCAATTTTTCATTCTCCAGTCAGTATTGCTTAACCAAACTGTGTGCCTTAAATGACAGGTAAATCAACAATCAACTAAACACCAATTTCCTTAAATCTCATGCTAAAAAAACCCTGTCATTTTGATGGAGGAGGGAGGAAGTGGTCCTCTACTTAAGAACGTTTTGTATTTAAGATATTCTTTGAATAAATCAGCATATTTCTAAATCACAGCAGTAGATACTTAAATTGGTATAGAGACATTTGCATGATGCTTATGAAAAAAGGATAAATTGTTGAAATGTATTTATAGGAAGATGTGGTGTTCTAAAATTTGCTTGTTTGGGATTCTATTGCAGTGCTATTTTTAGGAATGTTCACAGCTGATCTTACAAAAAAACAGCTAGTCTTTCTGGTATCACACTTCTATCCTGATACATATTCTTAAGATGAAACGTGATGGAACCTGATATTTGCCATATTTTCAGAGGGTGACTTTTGCAAATTGCAACATAGATGTAAAAGGCAACTAAAAGCCTGGTGGGAGGAGGGATTGGAGAAATTTGAAGAGAGGGGATTAAAACATCCCTTATGAAATATGGGGTTCAATCCAACCACATTTTTGCTGGCAGTAGTGAATTAGTCGCTGACTTCCGGTTCCTCAAAACAGTGCCCTGCAACCACTGAAAAGCTGGTGCTGGGTGAGAGTAGTGGGACCTCTATGGATAAAAAGCCACATAGGAGTTAGACAGCTTTAAATGAAGTTTGGACAGATTCATGGAGGACAGGTTTATCAGTGGCTACTAGCCATAGTGATTAAAGGGAACCTCCACAATCAGAGGCACTAAACCTCTGGATCTCAGTGCCAGGAGATAATATTAGGGGAAAGCTTCAGCCTCTATGCCCTGTTGTTGGCCTCTGGAGGAATTGGTTGGCCACTGTGTGAGAAAGACCACTGGACAAGACAGATCACTGGTCTAATCCAGCAGGTCTCATCTTATTATTTTATGTTGTTATGAATTGGTAGCAGTAATGACTAGAGGAACTGTGCAAGACTACCCCTCTCCTCTCTTTCATCTACAGAATCTTGGCTGGATCTAACTCATTTTGTCTTTCATTGTGATTAAATGCTTTGAAGTGAGGTTTTAAAAGATTTTAACTTTGTTTTACTGTCTCAAAATGCTTGGTAACAAAGGATTGGATCTATGGATCCATTTCTCTAACAGCAGGGTTTTCTCCAGCATAAGGAGCCTGCTGATGATTAGATAAAATAATCTGAACCATTAGGTAATTAGGGACACTGTAGATGTGCAATTGTCAAATACTCTTGCTTGTCTCCTCAAGAAAATGTCTAATATATGGAAAGAGTAGAGAAGGGACAGAGCCTGTGTGTTATTGTGGTTAGAGTGTTATTGTGGTTAGAGTGGTTAGAGCTGCCCAACAGTAAAAAGCCCAGTAGCACCTTTAAGACTCACAAACTTTATTGTAGCGTAAGCTTTTGAGAAACACAGCTCTTTTCATCAGATGCAGTAACAGATTAACAGGCTAATGCAGCTAACTCCTCTGGATCGTAGCCTGCCCAGGTTCAGATCCTTAGCCATAAAACAGACTGGGTGACATTGTGCCAGTCATTCTCTCTCAGGTGGACTTACCTCATGGGGCTGTTGGGGAATAAAATGTGTGAGGGGAACACCATGTACACCATGTTGAGCTCCTTGGAGGAAGGTAAGGATAAAAATAGGTAGGCTTAGAAATTGCTTCTAATTAGAGAGGGCGCTTGCTATGTAGTATTCTGAGGAATATACTGTTCGTTGTTTAAGTGATAACGCTGTGGCTGCTAGGTGGCTAATTTTGTCCACAGCTGCTATGACAGTCTACAATCTGACGTCATATCATGCTGACTAAGTTTGCACGCACTGAACCCATCTTCTTGTTGGGCTCAAGCACATGCCTCCTCCTTCCCACACAATGTGACAAAGGAGGAATCCTGGTTTAAAGCTAACTTTGGCTAACCCAAAACATGCCTCAACTGCAGTTCATTCTCTCTCCTGATCTAATCTTGGACAAAGGTTTAGAACCCCTAGAACTCTGATGTAACCCTGGATTAAACCCTGGTTTACAATCCCAGTTTTTTGTTTGGAAACCTAACCCCAGTTTGTTTGTTTATTTATTTATTTTATTGATAATTATATCCTGCCCTGCCCCACAAATGGGCTCAGGGTGGCTTACATCATGTCAAACAATTAGACAATTCCATACAACATAAAATCAATGAAAACATTAATTCCAATAAAGTTAAAAATTAAACAACTAATTTAAAATACCTAACTTAGCAGCTTGGCAGTTAGTTACATTTCAGTGTACACTAAGCCACACGCCTGCATTTGTATGCCACAGGTAACTAGAGGAAGCTTTATACCAGTGCTCTTATCATGCTCTGCATGAGAAAGGCAACACAAGTCTAGCAAGACCATAGGTTTGCGGTTTGTAAATAATAATGTGTTGGAGGGTTCCACAAACAGTGTGTGTTCACAGATGCAATTCTTACAGCTTTCCCCCCCTGTTCTGGAAGGACCAGTGGCTTTTTTTTGAGGGCTTAAGGGGCTACTGGGGGAAGGGGAAGGCAGTAAAACATAGCTTGCATGACTTCACTCCATTAATCTTGGATCCAACTCAGTAAAAATAACTGCTGTGTCAGAAGTGAATATGGGAAGCTGGCCTGTGGTGAAATCAATCAATACGTTCTAGCGCAAGCATATGTGTTACTTAAACAGACAACTTCTATTACAGATTGTAGTTCTATTTTTTTTTCTTTGTTCAAATCAATCAGGGCATTGAAAGAGTTTGGTCTACCTTCTTTTTCAGCCACTTGAACGGATGCTCCTTGGAAATGTTAAGCAGGCCCTCCTTGCTTATCACAGATTCTTTTAATGCTACTTACGTACAGCCAAGACGGAAGCAAAGAGATGAACAACTGCTGAGTATGTATTTTTGCCATTTCAGCTAGAGTACCGATAATGAGAAAATATCCATCCGTAATAGAACTTTAAATCCGAGCTTCTGCGTAGTGCACACGGATTACATGAAAATGGACAGGCAGCTTGCTTTCTTGATGGGATCGTGAGTCCAGTCCCTTCACCACACCCTGGCTGAATGGTTATCCAGAAAAAGAAGAGCTTGGGATGTTTACAGCTATAATGGGAAGATGCATGGTCCAGTTGTGCCTTTTTAAAAAGAAAATCATTATTCGTTCTCTTTAGCAAAATCAGTACAACCTGGCAAACAGATATATTGCCGTTTAAGTACTTGGATGGAGATTTTCAAAATTGCTTTTGCAGATGTTATTATCTGAGAGGGTGCCTCTTCCCATATGAACGCCTCATTAAAATCAACTGCTTCAAGTCCCATCTTTTCAAGAGAGATCAATCTAGAGACATTATCAGGGTCTTTTCTGTTGTGACCCCAGTGCTATGAAGGATCGTACATAGGGGAGCCTGCTTTAAGCCACCCCTGCAGGTATTTAGGGAGGCTATAAAAAAATCTTCCTTTTGAGACTGGAGGAATAAGTTAGTATTTTCCTGTATGTGGAATTGGGAATAACTTTGCCCCCTTTTTATATATATATGAAATGTTAAGGCTCATGCTGTTTTGTATGCTAAGGGTTTGGAATGGTAGTGATACAAATTAGTTAATATCAGACTTAAAAGCTGAATGTTAGTGCATTAAATGCCTGCATAAGGAATAGAACTTCAGTCTTTGTCTCATAGGTTTCTCCTCTGTGTATGGGAGGAAAAACTTTTGTTAATTATGATTCAATAACTACTATTTAGTTAATATGCTTGTGTTTGCTTTCATGTCTCCAGCAAATGTCTTGGAAACCCTGAGAGGTGATGGAAATGTCCTCATAGCTGTGGACACTGCAGGCAGAGTTTTGGAACTTGCCCAACTGCTTGATCAAATATGGAGGACAAAAGATGCAGGTTTAGGAGTCTACTCATTAGCACTTTTGAACAACGTCAGCTACAATGTTGTGGAGTTTTCAAAATCTCAGGTTTGTTTTGACAGTATGATATTTGGCTTATTGAGCTAACTTGTTTCCAGTTGTGGTATTTTATAGGGAGGCAACTGGAATGGTGCAGGGAGAGTTTACATTATCTCAGTAGTACTCTTACATTAAGTAACAAAATCCACATTGGAAAGTAGTCAGTAATGTATGTGGGACAATTCCTCTTTATTACTTAATTTGCTATCCTCTGTTCATAAAGGAAGGGCCTATAGTTTAGTGGGAAGTGCATACGGTTCACATTTTTTATGGCATGCCATGCCGTAGTTTACTGATTACATTTTCCCCCTATTTCTGTAATCCTGGTCCTGTTGTATTACTTATTGGATGTCTTGGGCTATTGGATTGAATTGTTTTTCATGTTTTGTAATCCACCTTGATTCTCGGAAAGAAAGGAGGATGATAAATGAAGGAAATAAATAAATGCAGAAGATCCTGTGTTTGGTTTTCAGCATCTCCAGGTAAAAGGATCTCATGTAGCAAGGCTAAGGGAAGCCTCTTCTCAACACCTTGAAGAACCACTTCCAGTTAAAATAGACAATACTAGGAGGATAGATAGGACAGTGTTTAGTTCACATTTGGCTATCTTCATATGTTCCTGAGTGGTATTTATGCGTTGTATGTAGAGATACTAACAGAGGGTGATTTCTGTATTAGGATTTACTTTGCTGGGAAGATGTAAAGTAAAGGTAAAGGCTCCCTTGCTCGAAAGCCAGTCGAATCCGACTCTAGGGTTGCGGTGCTCATCTGTAGTAACTGAGTATTTATGAAGGGGTTGGATTACCTGACAATTTCCCCCCCCTTCCCCCCTGCAGGTGGAATGGATGAGTGACAAACTGATGAGATGCTTTGAAGATAAGAGGAACAATCCATTTCAATTCCGTCACCTCTCTCTCTGCCATGGGCTTTCTGATTTAGCTCGTGTTCCTAGTCCCAAAGTTGTCCTTGCCAGCCAGCCAGATCTCGACTGTGGATTTTCAAGAGACCTATTTATACAGTGGTGCCAGGATCCCAAAAATTCAATTATTTTGACATATAGAACCACTCCTGGGACACTAGCACGCTTCTTGATAGATAATCCCTCTGAAAAAGTGATAGACATAGAGGTAAGAATGTGCTAGAAATCAATAAAGGCTTTATTATTGAAGTACGTGTCATTAAGTTTCACGTTAACTGTAGTAAAAATGTAGAAGAGATATATTACTGCTGAAGTTATGCCCATCTCTATTCCAGCAATAAATAGTGAACCTACAGTTCCCCTCATCTTATTTTAATGGCTTGGAATGAACTTGGTAAAATAGCATTTTGATAAGAGAGTCCTAATGAAGAAATGTTAATCATTACATTTATAACAGTTAAAATTACCTTTGGAGCTTGGATGAGGATACTAACATTTTGAAGTGTTATAGCACTGAGAGAAGCAGCATAAGCAAAATGTAACAGTTTAAGAGCAATGACGGTTAAATCTTGCATTCCACTGTATATCTTTGCTGTAATGCAAAGGTAAATGCTCTACCTTCGTCCCATTCTCTGCTTTGAACCCGAGATTCCCCAAAGAATATAACGTTTCAGTAAATGCTGGGGAGCCACAAGCTATTTTTACTCCCTAGTATGAATGCCTGTGTTGTGGACACATTTGCAATTCATGTCTCTTACAAGCATCCATTATATTTTATGTATAGTCCTAAGTATTTTAACCTAACTTAACTTAATTTTAGCTTAATTTTGTTTTAGTATATTTGGAGTTTTAATGTATACATTTATATGTATGTTAGCCACCCTGAGCCCTCCACGGCGGGGAGGGCGGAATATAAATTTAGTAATAAAATAAATAAAAAGTATTCACATGGCCATGTAAATGTACTCCTTGAAACAGCTTCCCAGATTCTCAAATAAGGATACTTATTATAATGCAAAATATGAATATAGAAGTTTCATTTCAGATATAAACTATGAAAAGTATTGCAAAATCAATCATCAGATTTGTGGCCTTGTGAATATCAAATTTGTGGCCTTGTGAATATCCTTCAGTGTTTCTACCAGATCATATAATTCTGATCATGAGTTTGAAAACACTGAGAGTTCATTGTAAACCCTGAGCATGTGAGTTGCTGCTCATATCTTTTTCATAGGCATGTGTTTTTCTTTTAGCTGAGGAAAAGGGTCAAACTGGAAGGAAAGGAACTCGAGGAGTACCTGGAGAAAGAGAAACAAAAGAAAGAGGCAGCTAAAAAATTGGAACAGTCCAAGGAGTGAGTACTTCTCTGCCTTCTGACCAGAGTAAATACATCTGTTAGAAATGGTTCAAAATGTTGGTGAAAGTGAGGCTATTTTTGTTGTCATGCTAGTAGTCATCTGATTACTCCTACTACCTGATAGGTTGGATGGCACCAATTTTTTCAGCCAGTCTAATTCTTCTTGAATTTGTAGCAACTGCTTCTAACAATATGTAATTAATAAACACCTTCAGAAAATGACAGCAGTGTTGACATGTAGTGTGGGCTGCTGTTTTGCTGGTTAGTTTCCCAAAATATCCTATGTACGGTGTAGAATTTTGGTCCCGGTGAATATTTGTGAGCTCCCAGTACTGTAGCATTGCTGAGGCTAAATGGTTATGCTCATGACTGGTGCCCAGATAGGAGACCCACGGCAGCCACTCCGAGCTTGTTAAAGAAAGAGTAGGCGAGAAGTGTAACTGTATCTGTTTTGGGCTTCTGTTGTAGAGCAGATATTGATTCCAGTGATGAGAGTGATGCCGAGGAGGACATTGATCAACCGTCTCTTCATAAAACTAAACATGATCTGATGATGAAAGGTGAAGGTAACCGGAAAGGAAGCTTCTTCAAGCAGGCCAAAAAGTCTTATCCTATGTTCCCAGCTCCAGAAGAGAGAATTAAATGGGATGAATATGGAGAGATTATCAAGTATGTGGGTTCCAAGGAAAAGGATATTGTGTGTGTGTGTAAATTTCTGCAGACAGAGGATGTGTACTTGTTTTAAATATAGAGAAACCTAACAGATGGGTACCTTATGAAACATATTAAGGATTAGGAGCAGGTGTGACATTTAAAAGCTCATTTTAAAGGTACAGCATATCATCGATCCAGGGCTTTTTGGACTTTTTTGTTTTAGTTAGGCTGCAGTCTAATGCAGTTATTTATACATGTTATAACAATGCATTTGGCAGTAGCCATTGTTCAGCTATCTTAGTTAATATGTCACTTCTAAAGGAAACAAAGTATTGTTTTGTGTCTTCATTAAAAAGACCACAAAGAGTGCCTGCCCTTTATAAGTATGGCTCAGTTCCAGCAAAAGCTTATCTACCTTGTATCAAACCTAAATAGGCTGTATTTGCAAACCCCATTTGTGGTTTTCTTGGTTTGGACCAATGCTCTTTTTCGAGCTTTGATGGAATTACTGTTGATGGTTCTGCAAATCTAATGATTTTATTTATGCATGTTGCCTTCTTTCACCATCCCGTTTCTTGAAGTCCCCCTAATTTAGTAATAATCTTCCTCTTTGTTTAGACCGGAGGATTTCCTTGTTCCAGAACTCCAGGCAACAGAAGAAGAGAAGAACAAACTGGAATCTGGGCTCACAAATGGAGAAGAGCCTATGGATCAGGATTTAGCAGATGTTCCCACCAAGTGCATTTCAGCAACGGAATCGATGGAAATAAAGTGAGTATTGTCACAGACAGACAAGGGAAAAACAGCCACTCACTTGAGCTGATGGGAGTACTACTCCAGCATCCGGGGGAATGGAAAACAGGAGTTCAGTTTAATTCTGCCTCAAGGAGGGAGCAGTGAGAGCTGCGGTCTGGCTCAGGAAAAGAGCAGTCAGAGTGAAGGCTGAATAGCTCTGCTTGGTAGTGGCAAAGTGGTTTGGCTCTTCTTCTGAGAGAGAATAGAGTACCCAGTTGCTAGGCCTGTCTCTGGCAATGAGCAGACCTTGTGCCATTTAGTCTGACTCTTGGGAAAGGGCAGGCTGGTGGGTGGAATCGTGTGTGTGTGTGTGTGTGTGAAGATCCAACCTAGTGGTTTGTCAGTAAAAGCCTGTTTATGCTTGAAAGTATTGATGAAACTACTCTCTAAATTAATGTGCCTCAGCCAAGTTTCTCTTTCATCTATCTGGAGTCCTGTGTGGCTGACCTGTTCAGGGAAACCAATCTGTAAATAAACAAATCTTTGTTGTTAATATACAATTCCTGCCTCAGTGACTTCCATATTCTACATGTGTACCACAAAACTTGTCTCACAGCGGTGAGCCCAAAGCTCATACACTCACTGCCTTCAGAACATCTGGTATCTGAGGGGAAGGTTTATAGTTTAAAATAAACCTGGTTCCCCCCAAATCATAGGAGACTGTGTGGGTCCCTCTGTTGATAGAAAAGGCCTGTCACAAGTATGTTCAGATTTGTTGCATCTGGAAAGCCATGTTCTTATTTATATTGGCAAGTATGTAATACATTCACCATTTCAGAGTTGACCAGAATATTTTTTATTTAAATCATTGTATATCTTGCACTCACACTAAAAACTTAGTCTTTTTAAAAGCAAGCTTATTTTTTTAAATGTTGTTGTTGTTCAGTCGCACAGTCGAGTCCGACTCTTCGCGACCCCATGGACCAGATTACGCCAGGCCCTCCTGTCTTCCGCTGTCCGCTGAAGTTTGCTTTTTAAATGTACACATACAATAAAATACAATCACTAACAAAGTGTTAAAAACCATGTGCAAGATAGTCATCAGCAAATGCATAATGAAATTCTGAGTATTCTCCAGGATTTCCTTTAAAAAGCAGGAGGCAAGAAATCTTTCTGATAATACCATTATTAGAAGGTTAATTAATGAGGAGGAGGAGAGATTGGATTTTTACCCTGCCCTTCACTCGGGAGTCTCAAAGCGGCTTACAATCTCCATTCCCTTCCCCTCCCCACAACAGACACCCTGTGAGGTAGGTGGGGCTGAGAGAGCTCTTTCAAGGACTGTCCCTGAGAGAACAGCTCTGAGAGAACTTGTGACTGACCCCAGGTCACACCAGCAGCTGCATGTGGAGGAGTGGGGAATCAAACCCGGTTCTCCCAGATTAGAGTCCATGCCCTTAACCACTCTCTTAGGTGAGGGGACCACCCTGTTTCCCTACAGACAGCAATACAGCAAGAAAATTATTTCGAGAAAGATGCATTTTGGTGCCAGAAACTCAAAATTCTTAGCACAAGGTGAATGGATGGACACAATATTATAAGGAATTGTGATACAGAGGATTGGATCCAGACTAAATTGGCAATGTCTGTCATTTTCCTCTTTGTGCTTCAGACCCCCACCATAGAATTCCTTAGGTTCCCTGTCCCCCAAGGAGCAGCATTTTGTCAAGATCTGTGGGCTGCAGTGAGAGGGGGGAGGCAGAAAAGTTCCATACCACCATTAGAAAATTTGGTTTGTGAGCAGCCTATTGTATTTTATTTGTATAAATAATTCCTACCATTGAATTCACATCTTTCGTGGTTTAGCAGTGTACTGAGCTGATGTTTTCAGTGAGAGTTCCATTGTGGCCTCTAGATGTTCATTGGTTTCTCATTAAAACCCAGTCAGCATTTTTTGTCCCACTGTGTACCATTCAGAGAGGTCCTTGATCTACTTGGTGAACAATTTGTGTTATCTGCAAACTTGGGTATTCTACTTTTTCCCAGGAACCACAGATAAGTTGTGAAAATGTTTCCATTGCACTTATTCCTACACATCTCCATGGGCAATCCCACAACTTACTTCCTTTCGTCGTAAAAAACTTTCTGTGTATCCCTTGGTTTGAAGTTTGTTTATCTTAAACCAGCAGCTGTGATTTGTAAGAAAACCTTCCTTGTTATCCCCTGATTGGGAAATCTTCATAGGACTCTTTGAAGGAGGCTTGCTTACTTGTGCATTCTTTTGAAAGTCCAAATATTTGATAGCCATAATAACATTCTTTTTTTATTTTTGCCATCTTTAAAAGTTTGTAAGAGGTTGAAGTGCCGTGGCTTTGGTCTGTTAGAACGTGCATAACATAAGACAGTAGAACCACCTTTTTGTTAAACTACAGTATTGAAATCATTCTGTTCCGAACCTGAAGTAGAGTTGGGCTGGCACCATGTGGCGGCCAAACCATTCCCAAAGGACTGCTTCGTACCCTTTCCTGTGCTTGAACACTTGCTATCCAGTTTTTGCAGGGACAGAAGTTTAATTTTTACTGCACATACTTATATGATCTTGGTTGTTTGGGATTTTTCTATAGCTATCTCATTCATCCATCATTGAGCCTTTTATCCCCTTTGCATTGCATTTTAGAGCTCGTGTTACATACATAGACTACGAGGGACGCTCAGATGGGGACTCCATTAAAAAAATCATTAATCAGATGAAGCCTCGGCAGTTGATCATTGTGCATGGACCACCTGAGGCCAGTCAGGATCTTGCAGAGTCCTGTAGAGCTTTTGGTGGAAAGGACATTAAAGTTTACATGCCCAAACTGCACGAAACAGTAGACGCAACTAGTGAGACTCACATATACCAGGTAAGATGCTGGAACTAAGGAAGGGGTTAGACAGTTACGTTGATAATATTTTGAACAAACTTGCATTTAACCCCTTCTGAAGCAAATACCAGTTATTTCCAGGCAGGTAGCTTGTAAGATCACTGTTCAAACGGTCCTGTGACGTGTAGGGTGGTGTGGAGAATATGGTTTTTTACCAAATGGGTTATTAAATGTGCTTGTTTATCCACCTGTAAGCTAGTTTTATTGTATATGCCTGAGGCCCCCAACCTTTTGGAATTCTGACACAGCATGGTAGGCACAGCTACAAAATGGCTGCCGCAGGAGGCAGAGCCAAGGCACAATATGGCTGGTGCCATTTACTTTCACCGTGAAGATTCTTGTCCTGTAGTAGCAGCTGCTGCCAGCGCAACATTTTTAAAAATCTACCCAGCCAATCAGAACCCTTACTAAGCAAAAGCTTCACACTTGGCCCCTGCCTCCTATCTAAATATGCATGATGGGCACCAGCGAAGATGTTGACAGGCGCCATGGCAACCATGGGCACCACAGTGGGGACCCTTGATATATGGAAAAGGAGTCACGGTCACATAATGTTTTGTTAATTTTCTCTCTTTGCTATTCACCCCAAGAAACCTCTTCCAGCTCTAAGCCCTTTACATGGGAGGGAAGGGGGCTTTCTCTCACTCTCTTGAAAATCTGAATCCTAATTTCCTCTGGTGAGGAACACTGGCCAGTAAGGAATGCAAACTCAATAATATGAGTGAAATGAATGGAAATGGTTTAGCAATTGCAATGTAAATCATTAGCAAGTAAAATAAACATTAATAAAACACATGCATAAGACACATAAAGAAAGACATAAGTTTCTAGGACAGTGCAAAGAAATTAGAAGATGGATTGTTAGACAAAGGCACACAATAACCTATATAGTCACCTCCTAATCACATAGTTAAAAGCTGAACTAAGCCTTCTGAGTTACTTTGCGTTCTAAACCATTCATAGTTACCTGCCTCCTTCAGTTGCTGTCTTCTGCCAGTGGGTGAAGATGTTTTTGTTTTGTTTTGTCTGGTGTTCTGTCAGTGATCTTTCCATCTGACTTATGTTTTAGTTGTTGGTTTCTATGTTTTTGTATATGCATCTTAGCTTTGGTTTTAATTGTTTTAATGATGTGTTATTGATTTTAATGGTTTTCAAGACATGCTTTTATTATATTTTTAATCTGTTGCCTTGCTGTCTCCGATGAGGGCAGAAGGGTGGAATATAAATTCTGTAAATTAATTAACTGCGATAATACCTCTTCAGGATTTTAATAGCTTTAGAAAACTAGTGATGAGAAAGCACTGAAAAGAAAAAAGAGAGAAAAAATGTATAAAGAGGGGTGAAAGGTTGAAAACAGGAAGCTGATCTTGAGAATTTGCTAAAGGTACTATTAAAAGTGAGAGAGGGGAATGCTTATACCAAAGGCATCCAGAAGTTTTGTTGAGGGAGAAAACGCTTTTGCCAGCCAGCTGCATATTGCGCTACACTTTTTATACCTTTTTCATTGTCTGTTCTTAAAAATGACAATTTCCCCCCTTCTAATTAGCAAAATTTGTTTTCCAATTGTTTTTGGGAGATCATCATGACTGATATCTTCCAAGAAAGCTCCATCCTTTCCTTGTCCGTTACCCTTGTAATTGTCTGTTCTATGCTCATCCCCTGCCCAGCGTGCAAAGTCATTTGGGCTCATTATACAGTCAACTCACTGTTGTTAAACTTTATTATACTTACATCATCAATTGTATTGCAAGAATATGCCACCTAATCAGCCAAACTGCTGTATTACAGTCTTCACATGGCCTTCACCGCTTCTCTGAGCACCTGTGAGCACGTGTTTTAGGCTGGTTCTATTTGAATAAAGGTTCTTCATATCTGCTGTAGCTGGGTCTATAATAGGCCAAACTCAGGGTTCTTCAAAATAATCAAACTGGATCTACAGGGGTCAGGGAGCAGGACTGGGAACTGGATTAACATAACTAAGTAGTTGGTGGTTGCATTTACTACACAGCTGTCAGCCTTACCCCAGTATACAGTGGGTTGAATCCTGCAGAGCTGAGGGTCATTGATTTTTCCTGACTTTCCCAGTCTATCCTTTTGTCTCAGAGGTGGCTGGCACTGCAGGGAAAGTTAGTCATGAATAAGGCCCTAAAATCTTGCAGAACACCTAAATCAGGGGTGTTCAACTCATTTCTTATGAGGGCCGGATTTGACATGAATTGGATTTTGTCGGGCTGGGCCTTGTGTGTCATTAAATGTAATGCTAGGTAGCAGAGATATAAACTTTATGAAGGCACAGAAAACCACAATTAAAGATATTAGCAGCTATTCCATTGGATCCCCACAATAGGGGCTAATATTTCTCTGCAACACTGAAGTTCCTTGAGTTTGCCGAACTCTATATTTTAACTCTGGCTGGTCCCAAACCTCCCCTGCCTTAAAACATGCCTGCCTAAACTGGAAAGGTGAAGGGATTATGGGATTTTGCAAAGCCATTTTTAAAATAAAAAGAAGTTCAAGAATCACAGCAGAAGGACCCCCCCCCCAGCTCCTATCTGTGACAAGGACTACAGAGGCTTGGAGCGGTGGCTGGGAAGTTTAGCAGTCCCACCCTCTGCTTCCTGCTCTCGGAGCCCCACCGTCAGCTCTTCATACTCCTACACAGGTCAAGCTGAGAATGGGGAGGTTGGGCGGGGGGGGGGGAGAAGACAGCCCCACTCCTGGGCTGGTTTAAAGGCCTGGGTGGGCCAGTTCCAGCCCACAGTCCGTAGGTGTAACACCCCTGTCCTAAACTGTATGAGAACTAGCTGGTAATATTAATGGTTCCTCATTTATTGATACTCATAAAAGCTTTTGATTGGAAGATATAACCTGCTGCCACACTATTTTTCCCACATGACCTCTGGCCAAAGCATCTGTCATCAAAAAATGAATATACAAAATATACAAAAACCAAGGTCTAGATGCGTGTTTACGCAGCCATCTCTTTGACCCAAACATACCTGTTAAGAAGAACATTATGACCGAAGAATGCCGAAATCATATCCCCTTTTCCAACTACTATCCAGGCTCCTTTCATTTCCTTTTTCTCGGTAAAGATATTTGGCTTTCTTCATTTCTTGCCCTCACAATAGCTCCCAGGTTATAAAAGTGCCATGATTTTGATGCCACCATTTATTGCCCTTTACAGTCACTTCTCAGATTGTCCCATTTTGTTTTAATAAATCTTTTTCCCCATTTCTGATTAGGTCCGGTTAAAAGATTCACTAGTCAGCTCCCTCCAGTTTTGTAAAGCTAAAGATGCTGAACTGGCCTGGATTGATGGAGTCCTGGACATGCGGGTATCGAAAGTGGACACGGGGGTGATTTTGGAAGAAGGGGAGTTGCGTGATGATGGAGAAGATGGGGAGATGCAAATTGACGCACCTTCTTCAGACTCTAGTGTTGCTGCACAGCAGAAGGCCATGAAGAGCCTCTTTGGAGATGATGACAAAGAAATATGTGAGGAAAGTGAGATCATTCCCACCCTGGAACCTTTGCCACCAAATGAGGTAGGAAAGTCTCCTCTGTCAAATAATTATTACCGGTTTAGGATTTGGGTTGTGCATTCAAAGAAGGTCATTCGGAGTTGGAGATCTTTTGTTGTTGTATAGGCCCATGTTCACTACAATAACATCAGAGAAAATATTGAATTTTTAAAATTAAGGATTTATTTCATTTTGTGGATTGCTATTCTGTGGCTGCATATTGGCAGTGTTTCTGTTTTCTCTGAACAAAGAATTGCCAATGTTTTCCTCCCAAATAGAATTGGGGCATATTAGTTTGCTGCCCCCTGATTGCTGTTTTCAAGGATTGCTGTGAGCCAGATTAAATTGCTTTGCAGGTCGGATGTGGCGCCCCCAAGCCACTCACTGGCCATCCCTGAGTTCATCGTAAGTGGTGAAGCACTATGTTCTCTTTGTACAAGATTATATCTAAAAACAGAATTGAGCTGTTCCAATTGACACAGCTGTGAAGTATCTGAGGCTTCTTGATAGATACAAACCCAGTAGCTGCTTCCCCTATAAAATTGATGGCTTTGTGAAAGTTCCATGCATTTGCAGTGAGGTCTTACAGGGAATATTCCCTGTGACTTTATTTTTCATGATCCCATTGATTTGAAGATGAAGTTTTAACCACTTACATAAAGTTATTTCAGTACTGACTTATATATTTTGAACGAGTTCTGTACATACTAGTCTCTGCTGCAGAGCACATTTCCTCTTCATCTAAAATCTCATTTGCACAAAGGCACATAGGAAAGCATTGATCTTATGCAAGCAGAAGTTTTAGAGGAAGTGCAGTTAAGTGGCAGAGACTGTCCAGTACATACAGAGTAAGCAGTGATTTGGCTAAATTTGCAGATGACACGAAGTTGTTCAGGGTGGTGAAAACCAGGGAGGATTGTGAGGCACTCCAAAGGGATCTGTTGAGGATGGGTGAGTGGGCGTCAACGTGGCAAATGGGATTCAATGTGGCCAAGTGCAAAGTGATGCACATTGGAGCCAAAAATCCTAAATATAAATACACGTTGATGGGGTCTGAACTGGCAGAGACGGACCAAGAGAGAGATCTTGGAGTCGTAGTGGATAACTCGCTGAAAATGTCTAGACAGTGTGTAGCTGCAATAAAGAAAGCCAACGCTATGCTGGGGATTATTAGGAAGGGAATTGATAACAAATCAGCCAGTATCATCATGCCCCTGTATAAATCATTGGTGCGACCTCATTTGGAATACTGTGTACAGTTCTGGTTACCACATCTCAAAAAGGATAGCATTGGAAAAAGTGCAGAGAAGGGCAACTAGAATGATAAAAGGGTTGGAACACCTTCCCTATGAAGAAAGGTTAAAAGGCTTGGGGCTCTTTAGCTTGGAGAAACGATGGCTGAGAGGTGACATGATCGAGGTTTATAAGATTATGAATGGGATTGAGCAGGTTGAGAAAGAAGTACTTTTCTCCCTTTCTCACAATACAAGAACTCGTGGGCACTCTATGAAATTGCTGAGCAGTCGGGTTAGAACAGATAAAAGGAAATACTTCTTCACCCAAAGAGTGATTAACATATGGAATTCACTGCCACAGGAGGTGGTGGCAGCTGCAAGCATGGACAGTTTCAAGAGGGAATTAGATAAACATATGGAGCAGAAGTCCATCAGTGGCTATTAGCCACAGGGTATAGATGGGAACTCTCAGTCTGGGGCAGGTGATGCACTCTATTCTTGGTGCTGGAGGGGGCAGCAGTGGGAGGGCTTCTGGTGCCCTGGCCCCACTGCTGGACCTCCTGATGGCAACTGGTATATTTTGGCCGCTGTGTGACAGAGTGTTGGACTAGATGGGCCATTGGCCTGATTCAACATTGGCTTCTCTTATGTTCTTATGTTATGTAACTCATGTGCTTTCTTCTCTTTCAAACCTACAAACTTCTTTCCAAAAGGTTCCTGGGCATCAGTCTGTCTTCATGAATGAGCCAAGATTGTCTGATTTTAAGCAGGTTCTTTTGCGAGAAGGAATTCAAGCAGAATTTGTAGGAGGTGTCCTTGTTTGTAACAACTTGGTGGCTGTTCGCAGGGTAAGTGATTGTGCGTGTGTGTCTGTGTGTGTTCAACATTGGTGATGTAGCAAATCCTCTGTCAATTCAGTAAATTTTTTTCTTTCCTTTTTTTGTAGACTGAAACTGGACGTATTGGATTGGAAGGCTGTCTCTGCGAAGATTTCTATAAAATTAGGGATCTTTTGTATGAGCAGTATGCCATTGTTTGAAGAACTGTAAATACACGTGGACTTGTTTTCTTTTTATGGCATCCTTTGTCAGCCACATTTATAGGATAATGGCCGTCTGTTGTTCGTTTTCTAGCAGAAGAACCTAATGTCAAAACCTAACTGAATGACAGCTGAGGTTATGTGTATATGCCACCAATTTTATTTTCAAAGTAATACAATAATTTTTTTTAGTTGTAAAATACCTCTCACCAGTTTATAGATATTCTTATAAGAGCTGTCCTAAAAAAATATTATGGTTATGTATAAGAATGCAAAATGTGAATATATAAAGGTTAGTTTTCTTATTCTGAATTAAAACTATTTCCTTCCAAACCTTGATACTGAGAGACAATGCGGATTCATTGGTTTGGGAAAAAACTTGGTCGTTTCTCAATGGTAGTTTTGTCTGGAAATTAACATTCATTTCATAATTGTTATTGTTCCATATAATTGGATATAGGAGATTACCAGGAAACTTAAAAGTATTATACTGGTAGTGCTTCATGTGTTTTCTTTCACAGTTTTGGATAGTCAATTCAACCACTTCACTACATGCTTTATGACTACCCCAAACCAGAGGTATATAAAGGAAATGCACACATGGATTGGTTCCCTTCATTGATATGAAGGGGAGACATTGTTTTAGGGCCCTGGAGCTCCTTGCAGAAGTCCCAGCACTACCCTGGAACATACCACTGAATCACTGCAAGAGCGTATAGCTTCAGGATGTTGCTGGCTACAGTATAGTTTTATGACTTTTTTTAGTGCTTCCAAGGTCAACAAAATAAACACCCAGATTTTACTACCAAAACCAAGTCTATTTCCAATAAAATGTCTTCATCTAGGATTTTTTCAAATGTTTTTGGTATTAATTACATGTCTGCTTCTTAAGAAGAAAAGCAGAAAAAGGCATAAAGTAAAGCCCTATGGGCTGTGACTGGCATGAGAACAAAATGTGTGTAACTATATAGCAGTTGTTTCGTTGAAAAGATGGAACCACACTGAAGGTTCAACACCCGCTGTTTTTTAAAAAATGTATGCTAGATATTAAAAATGTGATCAATTTTACAGCTTGTTATATTTTATTTGTCACTTTCCATGTTGGTTTGCCATATTAATACACTTCTGAGTTTTTAATAGCTGGGGAAATGTTGGCTGGTGAACTTTTCATACCAGTGTTACAGTGCCCAAAATTCTTGTGTTTACACAGATAATCAAACAGGATCATTTTCCTATACCAAATTGTGGATTGTGGCCTTCAGGAAAATAGTGGCCATATAGAATAGTATGAATATCATGTGCTGATCCCTTGCCACTTTACTGGCTAGCTGATATTTGAATTCTTAACACTGTTTTATTATAGCAGTGTCCACCCAACTCTCAAGCCTATAAACTAGCCAAGGAACTTTTACATAACAAGAATTGAAAGGAAAAATATTGCATCTATTTGTACAGAAATATGGGATGAACTTTGCCCCCTCCATGAAAATTACTTTGAAAAATATGTAATGTTTTGTTCTCTAGATTGATGGCTAACTTATTTATTAAACCTTATTGAAGATTTAGCAATTTAGTCTTTTGTTACTGGATTTAAAAGACCAGGATAATGACAATCATTAACACGCAGTCTGTAATAATATTTATTTCTACCTTTATCCTTGGTAGATGTTGGGAGAGGGAATAATTAACAGTAATTCTTATTGTAATTCTTACCGTCATTGCTTCTTAGACGACTTAAACTGGCTTTTAACCAGTTTTGAATTCAGATAAATAATCCTGGCTAAACATGAAACCAGGATAGTCCTAAATGCTGTTACTTTGGTGCCAATGTATCCTTTAATTGTGATAATGGAAAGGGGAAATGTATTAATGGGAGAGAATAATGGTAGGGAAAGACTACACGATCTTACTGCCACTTTTGATCTCTTAACCACAGTTATGTGGGTTGTTACATTAAGTCTGCACTGTCTCCTAAATCACTTTTCAACTCCATGGGGTCTCCAGTTGGTACACCTTTCATATGTGAATGGTTCCTCTATTGAAGGGGGGGCAGAGTTGAACCCGCTGGGCCGGGAGAAAGAACCCAGGAGGAAGCTGCTGGGAACATGAGTGTTCTTTTGCCTTTCCTAAATGGCTAAACTACTGGGGAGCATTAACTGAGGTTGTTTTGTGAGAGGACAGAGTTTGAGGGTGAGTGGGTGCTTGTAGCCTGTTGGAGAGTGGTGTTCTTGTCTGGGTCTGTTTGGGTCTTTTGTCTGGTCTGTAACTCATTGAACAAGATCTGTTTGCCTGCGGCTGATTGTAGGCCCCACCCTCTGCTGTTGCCTTTAGGAAGTGGGGGCTTAGAGCTTCTGAACTGTAAGGCTCCTCCTAATGAGCCTTTTGTGCATTGGAACAGTTGGTCACAAAGCCTGTCAGAGGGGTAGTGATTTTGGACTTGTTTCTGAGGGGGTCTTGAGACCTGGTGAGACATGTAGAGCAGGGGTGGCCAAACTGTGGCTCGGGAGGTACATGCAGCTCTTTCACACATATAGTACTGCTCCTGGCAGGGTGGCTGGGGAAGTGAAGGGGAGGCATGCCTCCCCAATTGGTCTTCCTTTCCCCAGCAAGTGTTCCCCTCCTTGGATAGGCTTGAGGTGGGGGAGCAGAGAAAGAAAGCAACTGTAACTTTAAATGTGTTCTCAAAGCCCCCCCCCGGTCGGCTTGGAAAAGGCATTTGTCTTTAAATCCCTTCTCCAAGCCAAGACAGCTGGGGGGGGGTGCTTGGAGGACACATTTAAAGTTAAAGTTGCTTTCTTTCCACCTCTCCCTCCTCCCATCTATTTCAAATTTCTTTCTTTCTCTCTCTCTCCACCTAAAGTTAAATGTGTTCTCTAAGCCCCACCACACTGCCAAGTCAGTGTGGCAGTGGGGGTGAGAGACTTGGAGAACACATTTAGTGTTAAAGGTTCCCGTCCTGTGGCCCCAGCTGCTGGCTTGGAGAAGGCATTTGTCTCTTTAAATCCCTTCTCCAAGCCAAGCTGGCTGGCTTGGGGGCATGGGGGGATTGAGAACACATTTAAAATTAAAGTTGCTTTCTTTCCACCTCTTTCTCTCCCCCCCCATTTATTTGCTTTCTTCCCATCTCTCTTTCTCTCTTTCCCCCTTCCTTCCTCCCCCATCTATTCACTTTCTACCTCTTTCTTTTCACATTTCTTTCTCTCCCTTTCTCCCTTTCTTACTCTCTTCCTTTCTTTCTCCTACTCCCTTATCTATTTGCTTTCTTTGTTTCTTTATTTCTCTTTCTCTTCCTTCCTCCCCCTCCCTCCTTCCTCCCACAGCTTCCTAGTTCTCTTAAGATCTTACATCATCATTGCCAGGAAAAAGTTTATCAATCCATTTTCTAGAGAAATTTCTTACAAGGAAAAAGTCCTCATCAGTTCCTTCTTCAATAGTAAAGTGTAGCATGGAGAAATAGTAAAGTGTAGGCTGGAGAAAGACCACTGTATTGGTTGAAACGGATTTAATCATTCCGGAGGATGCCGTTGCGACTCTGCATGTGACTCTGCATTTTCAGTTTAAAACTGTTTGTTGTTGCTGAAAATAACACATACATTACTGAAAATAACATATATATTGTTAAAAGTACAATTTGTATTGGAATTCTGTAGCCTTTTCACAGTTCTTTTTGTCCTTTCAATTGTATCAGTAGAACTGTGACCTCTTTTGTATACTTATCTGTTTTTGTTCCATTCCCTAACAGATTGATTTATGCTGAAACAGGAGGCTTTAAACATTTGTGGGGACTAGTTGCACCCTGGGAACATTTCAGAATAAGCACTTACTAAAGAAGAAAAGAGACTATTGAGCACTAGAGACTTCTGCTACTAAGGGGTGCAGGGTGCCTGCTGCTTTATCTGTAAATGTCATTGCTTTCAGACATCTACTGGTTCATTTGCAATGACCAAGCAGAGAGACAGAAGAACCCACTGGGCCTAAAATAATTGTCACCAGAGCTCTTTACTGTCCTATTAAGAAAAATTCCTGTAGTTCATGTCACTCTCTGATATGGCCCTGTGTAGAAGGAATATCACTTGTCCTTTTCACAAAGGGAACTAGTTTTTCTTGGGAGAATATTTTAAAGGTCGAACTGTATCTATGTCTGTATAAATAGATAGATAATTCTCAAAGTGGTCAAATGGGTAGATACTTAAATCCATACTCTGGAGCAATGAGCAGATAAGTTATGTCTTTCTATAAACCTGAAAAATGTCCTGCTTGCAGAAAAATCTGATACCTTAAAAAACCCGCAAGGGATTAAAAGTCCCAAAATAATAGAAGCAGCACCTGTATCTTGTAAAAAAATGAATGCATTCATTGTCCATTGCTAGGCAACCACAACAGTATTGCCAGCCTTTAAACCCTGGTTTCTTTTAAGTGAAGGGCAGAGGGGGCAGGGTCGTTGCCAGGGTTGTTTTGGTCTTTTAATGGAGGGCTCCTTGGGGCCAGGCCCCACTGCAACTTGCTACCATGCGACTTTCATTACTTACACATGCTGCTTGCTACTGTTCAAGGACAGCCACTCCACGAATGTCAGTGTTGTGCTGTGGTTAATTCAGACTAGTCTGGGAGATGCAGGTTCAAATAATCTCTGTTTTTCTATGGAAACTCACAGGGCAACCTTGGGAATATCACATACTCTCAGCCTAACTTACCTCACAAGGTTGTTATGAGGATAAAATGGAGATGATATCAGCTGCTTTGTGTCCCCTTTGTGGAGAAAGGTGGGGTGTAAATAACTATAGTTGAAGATGGGAGGCAGATACAAGGTAGGTTGGTTGGTGGGTGGGTTGGAAGGAACAGGAAGCAAGGAAAGGTGAGGATATGTGGGTTGTCAGGAGGAGGGAAAGAGGAAGTATTCATGGGGAAGAGGATATGAGGAAAATGAGATGCTCCCACAAGTACTTACAAATTCCCCACTGCATAACTGCGCCTGGCCTGGTGGGTTTTCTGGAGAAAGTCTGACTGGGGCGGGGGACACAAAAAGATGAAAGGGGACAAATAAAGGTAGGTTGGTTTGTGGGTGGGAAGAAGAGAAGGAAGCAGGACAAGAGGACAAGGCTATGGGGGCTTTCAGGGAAGAGAAAGAAGAAATAGTGTGGGAGGGGGAAATGAGATGCCCCCCGCCAAGCCCTTGAGGATCCCGTGCATGTGTCTTTGTGTATATAGCTTGCTATTATGATTTTTCAAAGTAATGAGTTCTTAGAAATACAGCTGGTATTTAAATGCAACTGTGTACTGTACCTTGAACTGAAACAGTATGTATGGAAAGCTGAACTTACAGCTAACCAAGAAAAGTAAGATCCTGTTAATTTGTGAAGGTCATTGTAATGCCTTGTACCCCTTTACCCCAATCCCTGACCACCCAAGCTTGCTGTCATTTTAAATAGCTCCTCCTGGGAGTAAAGCTGCAATCCTATACACATTTTCTTGGGAGTAAATCTATTGAACTTAGTGGAATTGACTTTTGAATAGACATCCATTATATTGGGCTGCAAAATTAAACCAGTGCAGAATATATGCTAATGTTTTGTTTTGGTGTCAGTAACTTTAAGGAGGTCAAAAGACCAATGACCAAAATTATTTTGAAATAGGGAACTTTATCCCCCCAAAACCCCCCTGAGTTTACCCCCCAAAAAAATCACATTTCAGAAAATAAGACTGAAAAATTCTGCACATGCATTATACCTTTAAATGCTTATCTTCCCACTTTTTAGCTAGTTTAAGTTTGTTTACTTAATACTTTGTTATGTAGAACATTTCACTTTAAAGCCAGTTAGCAGCTTCCAGAAACAAGCTTTGTGCCTTATGTTGTCACTTTTTCCCTGTGCTTGATTTAGGAGGATGGTTAAGGCTATATTGTTTTGGCAAGCATTTGGAGTGGGACAAACTTTCTGATCCCAGACTTAGCGGTTTGATTGGAATCTGCTGGTATTATGAAGCTGTAATTGTTGTTTATGTTCTCTTCTATTGTAGCGTATTGATTGGATTCAATCTTGTTTTTAGCTACTCTGCAGCTATTTTTGAAGGTGGGAGATAAATTGAGAACTAAATGGCTCGTGCTTATATCCCAGCCATATCCCAAGGACCAGAGCAGAACAAGATGTTCTCTCCAGACAAACTTCCTATGAATATAGTGGTGCTATTTTAGTGCAGATTGTTGGAGGTTCACAGGCCAGGTTCGATAAAACTTTTCCCCCATGAGGGTGATCTTTGGTGAGTGGACTGTGCAGGTAAGGTAACCATGTTCCTAAGCCATCTGAGACTACTGATCCGTATTCAGATCATGCAGTGCATGTCTAGACAGCTAGCCTGATAACTAGGAAGTAGCAGCCTTTCACTATCTCATGGTCCAGTCGCCAATTTGATGTATGTTCTCTAAGTGCCAGAAGGTTTTTCTGATGAATCCCTGACTCAGCTAGCTTTCCATGGAGCTGTACAGCAGCTGTGGGGAGCATGGGTTTAAAAGTCTACAGTGGCTTGATTGGCTGGGGAGCATGGCACAAGGGGGAGAGGAGCCCTTGTCTCCCCCCATCACATGGCAGTCCCAAGGTGAATCTGGCCCCTGCAGTAATCTGTTGTCCCTGTCTATGTGTACTATCATTGCTTGGAGCAACTGGATATTTTTCTTCAACATTTTTAAAGCCATAACAAGTGGACAGATCACTTTTGGCTGTTTGGCAAGGTTTCACTGTCCTGCTACTCCATTGCATAACTTTCCTTTTTTAAAAAGTAGTTGTTAACCAATTGTAAAGGACACTTAGGCTGAAAAGTTCCCAGAAATCCATCTCTCTTTGTACTCATAAAAATATCTCTTGGAAAAGGAGAAAGTATTTTATAGCCTCCAATCACTTCTTTCTTCTCTTGGTGTCAGTAGGAGGTGGAGAAACTTTAAAAGAGAATAGGAAAAGCAACCATAGTCAAGCTGATGCTGTACAGCTGTTCGAACACTTGTCCTATTGTAATTGAATTTTATTTTCATTTTAGACCCTCACCTATTACAAAAAGAAAGTTTAGCGTGGGTTTCCAGAAGTTCAGCAGCATACACAACATCATTATCTGTTCAGTGAAATAATAAAAATCTATTTTCTTTCAGCAACTCCCCCCCCTTCCAAGTCTTGTAACTTTGGTGCAAGATTTGGTGCACAGGTAAGAGTTTTCTCAATTCTGTATGGCTGAAATGTATGGAAATGAAACATGGTATAGTACTTATTGGCAGTGTGTTGGAATGGGTTTTATGTTTCTATCTTCTCCCACCTTCCCCACAAAAAAGTACAGTGTATTGGCAGAGTAGAAATATGCAAAGGAAGTGGAGCATTGACTGTTTAGAGAAAAATAAGTAGGTTAATTATAGTTAGGGTTGCCAGCCTCCAGGTGGGGCCTGGAAATCCCCTGCGTTTACAACTGATCCCCAGCTGACAGAGATCAGCTCCCCTGAAGAAAATGGCTGCTTTGAAGGGTGGAGTCTTTGGCATTGTACCATGCAGAGGCCCCTCCCCTCCCCAAACCCCTCCCTCTCCTGGATACACCCCCAAAGTCTCCAGGTATTTTCCAACCCAGAACTGGCAACCCTAATTATAGAAAAACAAACTTCCAACACTGTGTGCCATGTGGAAAGCTGGCATGTTAAGGAGAAAGCTAGGCTGAAATCCTTTATGACATGTCAATTTTCCACAGGTAGGGAAAGGTTTGTTTTAGGTTTTGAAATAAGTAAATTCCCCTACCCACAAAGTGGTACAATTGCTTACCATTTCTACACACTTCTAACTGTACTTAGGACTGATTCACACCGTGTCATCACCGACGAACATATCATTATTTGATGGCACTCTGATTCACTGCTGAATGTGTGAACTGCCTCCATTTGAAAAAGGTGGTGTGAGATGAAATTAATTTTATTTATGCCTTGTTCCTCAATGGACCCATCTTTCTCCTCTCCTCCATTTTATCCTCACAACAGCCCAGTAATATAGGTTAGGAAGAGGCTGCGATCGCACACACTAAATAATCCACTTTCAATGCGCTTCCCAACTGGATTTTGCCAGTTTACACAGTAAGATCCATCTGGAAGGTGCATTGAAAGTGGATTATTTCGTGTGTGTGATCACGGCCTGAGAGTGTATTAGTGACCCAAGGTCACCCAGCAGGTTTCCATGGCAGAGTGGGGATTTGAACCTGGGTTTCCCAGATCCTAGTCTCAACACTTTAACCACAACACTATACTGGCTCCTACTGACAGGAAGGCTTTGTTCTGTTTGAGCCACGATGGTTGCTTCACACCTGCAAGTCATCAGAACGTGTGGCAGTGATTGAGTGATAAACATGCCTATGCTCCTCTTGTGTACACACTGATCTTGGAAATACAGCATCAGGCAGAAAGCAGATATGGGCTATTTAGATTAAAACTATTCCTTTAATTTTGCTCCAAAACCCAGAGGCAGCCTCTAAAGCCCTGGTGTAATAAAGAAAATATTAAAACATCTAGTTTTACGGTCAGTATGCAGCAGAAGGGCAGGTAAAGCCAAAATATTACACGGTTGGATTTTTAGAATTGGCTGGTATTGTTTGTTTGTATAAATTTCTGGCTGCCCGGTCTTATGAGATGGCTGAAGGCCATCGGTATACGTCACACAACTGAATATTCTCTGGCTAGCATAATAACTCATCCGTTCTTCTGATCCTTCGCGTTCACTTCTAAGAAGATTCCATTTTCATTTTAAAAAGTGATGGTTTCCTAACAGAGCTGCCAAGGTTCGTGTTCTTACCACTTAGAGAGAATTGCCCCCAGTGGAGAACCTGTGATGTAATCCAGGGTTTCTGTGCATTTTTGAGATGTCATCATCTCTATAAACCCATCGCTGTGGGGACAGTTTCCCCTCAGCCTGCAGAATGGCAATAATCCCTGCTCTGTTGCAACTCTAGCAATTAAGTGCATAGTGAAGTAACATTAGGCAAGTATATATAATTCAGCTGTTTTTAAAGGGATTATTTAACAGCTGGAATCCAGGGAGGAGAGCCAGAGGCCTGTGATTAGGCAAGTTTTGCCTTTTCCCTACCATAGCTTTGCAAGCCATGTTATGATGAAGAGACTTTTGAGAGAGATGGAGGCATGGAGGTCAAGCCCATGCATGTTTACTTGAAAGCGAGCCCACTGAACTCAGTGGAGCTTAGTCCCTAGTCAGGAATGCCTAGGAACGTGGCCTTAATGTCTCTTGTATTCAGATATCTTTGTGCAAGTGAGTGGCCAAGGAGGCATCTGATCAGCTATTCTAGGTGCTTGCCAAGTTACCCATTTTTCTCCTAACTACCCTTTTGGAATAGACAATTCTTTGCTGCTTGGAAGGGGTCGGAATTGTTGCTGCTTTATCCCTGTGTGTTTTGTTAGGTCAAATAAGTTAACATTGCATAAAAAGCTCCTGCAATCTGTTTCCCTGACACGCCATATAATCTTGCTGTATTAGCCAGACAGCCAGAATTCCAGCCTCGCCTACTTTCCACCCATTTAGGGCCTGATCCTGCTCACTTGTTATTTAAGAGGGAAATCTCTGCAGTCTTAAGTGAGAGCAGGGATTTGCCCTGTATAGATCTCCGGTTCTTATTTTGGCCTGTATAGATCTACAGGCCTTATTGTTTTATGTAATTTCATTTTATTATGCTTCAGACGGTTCCCTCCCCCATTAATCCCTGCGATTTTACTAATGCACAATATTGCAAATGCGTTGCTACCCTGGCCAACAGACTTTAAATCACTTGTGGATCTCTAAACCTCTTATGCTGATTAAAAGTGTTAAGGTTATTATTTTTTTTATGTAACTAGAGCTAAATTTAATTTATGTTGCCATCAAAGAAATAGCCCAGTACTGCCAAACACATTCCTTGTTATGCTTCCACTGGAGTCAGTGGCAAAGCCCTCAGCTTTAGTTTGACTGGGCTGTATGTATCATGATCTTGGGTTGAATGCAATGATGAGCAGGTCTTTCAAGCCACAGAGCAGTGACCCCTGATGTTGTGTCAACCAGTGGGATTCCTGGCACCCATTTGCTTCTTCCCCAAAACCAAGAGCCAGACCTGGCTTTCCTCCACCTCACTGAAGCAGGAGGTTCTTCAGGTTACACATGGGAGACAGCACCCAATTAGGAACAGCTACCTCTATTATAGGATATTTCGCATGAAACCTCCGGACATTTTGTGATAGCTTCCCAAGCACCTCATGGCAGCCATCTTGTCGGACCACTATCTCTCCTCAAACTTCAGTAAAATACTCAGAGGTTCAACAAGATTCAAGACCCATGATTTACAATCTGTCTTATGCAAATGAATGTAATCACTTTAACTTTCTTTAAGAACTCAATTAGCTACCTTTGCATCAAAACAGTTTCACATGGTTTCCAATATAAGCAGTGAAGTGGCTAAATTTGCAGATGACACGAAGCTGATCAGGGTGGTGAAAACCAGGGAGGATTGTGAGGCACTCCAAAGGGATCTGTCGAGGATGGGTGAGTGGGCATCAACATGGCAAATGAGGTTCAGTGTGGCCAAGTGCAAAGTGATGCACATTGGAGCCAAAAATCCTAACTGTAAGTACACATTGATGGGAGAGACTGACCAAGAGAGAGATCTTGGAGTCATAGTAGATAACTCAATGAAAATGTCTAGACAGTGTGCAACTGCAATAAAAAACTCAAATACTATGGTGGGGATTATTAGGAAGGGAATTGAAAACAAACCAGCCAGTATCATCATGCCCCTGTATAAATCAATGGTGCAACCTCATTTGGAGTGCTGTGTATAGTTCTGGTCACCACACCTCAAAAAGGATATTATAGCATTGGGAAAAGTGCAGAAAAGGACAGCTAGAATGATAAAAGGGGTGGAGCACTTTCCCTATGAAGAAAGGTTAAAACGCTTGGAGAAATGACGGCTGAGGGGTGACATAATCGAGGTTTATAAGATTATGCATGGGATAGAGCAGGTTGAGAAAGAAGTACTTTTCTCCCTTTCTCACAATACAAGAACTCATGGGCACTCCATGAAATTGCTGAGCAGTCGGGTTAGAACAGATAAAAAGAAGTACTTCTTCACCCAAAGAGTGATTAGCACATGGAATTCACTGCCACAGGAGGTGGTGGCAGCTACAAGCATGGACAGCTTCAAGAGGGAATTAGATAAGCATATGGAACAGACGTCCATCAGTGGCTATTAGCCACAAGGTATAGATATGGACTCTCAGGCTGGGGCAAGTGATGCACTGTATTCTTGGTGCGTGTGGGGGCAACAGTGGGAGGGCTTCTAGTGTCCTGGCCCCACTGCTGGACCTCCTGATGGCACCTGGTATTTTTGGCCACTGTGTGACAGAGTGTTGAACTAGATGGGCCATCGGCCTGATCCAACATTGGCTTCTCTTATTTTCTTAATATTAAGAATTACACAAGTAATATTTGCTTATTAAAATAAGCATGCCTTGACTTTCTCATAGCTCAAGGGAGTTTACAGATTTAATTTGTTTCAGAGGAGGTTAAGAGCTTGGAGGTACTCATAGACCCAGCCTTGAACTTTGAAAAGTGGGGTAGCAAATGGGGGCCAGGAGCACTTTCAGATGTATCTGGTTTGCTAGCTCTCTCATTACCTAGGCTCAGTCAATCTCGCCACAGTGCTTCTGTATCCTTACATGCTTCTGTATCCTTACAGTTGGATTCCTGCAACATGCTGTACATGGGGCTGCCCTTGAAGACAACCTGGAAACTAAAACTGGTCCAGAATGTGGCACCTGACTATTGTCAGGGGCTAGTCACCAAGACCATATGCTGCCCATTTTGAAACAGATATACTGGCTGCCAGTCTGTGTCTGAGTTCAATTCAAAGTGCTGGCTATGACCTTTAAAGCCCTTCACAACCCAGGACCCACATATTCGAAGGACTGGCACTTTCTTTATGTCCCTGTGTGCCAGCTACAGTCTTCAGGCAGCCATTTCCTGGTCATCCCACCATGTAGGATGGCCTGACTGGCATCAACCAGAGCCTGGGCCTTTTCCATCATGGGTCCTTTCCTATGGAGTGGGCTCTCTGAAATGGTGAGGGAGCTTTCTCCTTGGGGATCTTCAGGATGCACTGCAAGGCTGTCTTGTTTGCCAGGGCATTTGGGGGGGTGTAAATGGCAGGCATCTTTTAAGGGGAGGAGGGAAAGATTTGGGATCTGTTATTTTATTATGGTTTTAATTGGAATTTTTAAAACTATCATTGTAAGCTGCCTTGAACCATGAAGAAAAGTGAAGTATATATTTTAACAAATAAATTCTAAAATACAATGGAACTCCACATAACCCCATTAAAAGCCCTAGCACAGAGGTGTCGAACTCAGTGGTTATGAGGGCCAGATCTGATATAAATTTCACTTTGTTGAGTTGGGCCATGCATACTATAAAATGTAACACAAGGTGCCAGAGATATAAACTTTATAAAGATTATCTCAGATGCCAAATGGCAATAGCAGACATGATTGGATTAGGTGTCATATGCAGAGGGGAAGTAGACATGGAGATATTAGCATTATTAATGAGACAGGAAACCTAAGTCTCAGTTCCATCCAGGAGGATTCAGTCCAAGAGGATGCAGAGAATAAATGGACATAAGTCTGACATCAGAAACCACAGCATTCAGTTGCTGACCTAAGAGTAGCAGTTCTCTTACAAAGGCAATTCAAAGGGAGATTAGAAAGAGAGACTGCTGAATTGCAATTGATAATGAAGCTCAAGACAATGCATCCTCCTGGCCTGAACTGAGAGCTAGTTCTCCTGTCTCATTACCAATGTGTGCCATTGTCGTTTGACATCTGAAATCACTCCACTTTCCAAGATATAAGGACCAATCTAAGTGTTCTAATTCCTAATCAGGGTCTTTTGGAAAGAAAATAAATCCAGATAGGAACAGAGAAATCCAATAAAAAATAATAATTTCCTCAATGTACATTTTGCTTGTTAGAAGTAAACACCCACCCACCCTCCAAAGAAGTGTGCTTGCTTACCTGGAATAAAATGCTGTTGGTCTTAAAGCTGGGGTTCCAATTTTGTTTTTTCTGTCTCTCTTTCTTCCTCCTCCTTTTTCTCCCAAAAGAGGAGGAGCAGCCCTGGAGAAGAAAGCAGAAGCTCTATGTGTGTGAGAGGGAGGGAAGGAGGGGCAAGCAGGCTTGTCTTTGTATCTCTCTGGCACGAGGCAGCCATGAGGCTCTGTGGGGGGGGGGTAAAAGGCAGGAAGCAAAAAGAGCCAATGAGATAGCTGGGGGGGAACTAAGTTAGGGCATGGCTGCAAAAGCAGCCCTGAGAAAGGAAGCAGGAGAAGGAAGTTGCTTGGGGGGCCAGTTTTGAGTCCTGTGCGGACCTGCACATTTGACACACCCCCTACCCTAGCATATAAAATAGCCTTTCAGCACTTCCTAAACACCTCTAGACTCAGCATCCCACGCACGTTCTCAGAGGCCATTCCACAGCTATAAAAGGAAAGGCATGAGCTATAAATGCTAGGTGGACTACCTTGTTGGGGGGGGGACAGGTATGTGGCAACCTGAGGATTGCAACTGGTACATGAAGACATATAGGAAAAGACTGTCCTCTAGATATTTGTTTACCAGGGTGTGAAGGGATTTAAAGGTCATAACCAGCATCTTTGAATTGGACTCTGAAACAGTCTGGCAAGCAATGTAGCTGTTTTATTACAGGCACGATAAGTTCCTGTTGGCTGGGCCCGACAATCATTAGTTGCTATGTTCTGAATCATCTGCAGTTTCTGGGTTGTCTTGATGAGTTACCCAGTGTAAGATGCATTACAGCAGTCCAACCATGAGGTTACAAAAGCATGGATCAGTCAGTCTAGACTGGCTGGGTCTAAGAAAGGGGAGAGTTGGTGAACCAAATACAGCTAACAGAAGACACTCTTGACCACTGCACCAATCTGCTTTTCAAGCAGCAAGACTGGGTCCATGAGCATCCCTAAGCAAATGTCAACTCTAGTCCCTCCACTGCAAGTGGATGCAGTCCTTCTAACACATCAGCCTTCCTGACCAGCATTACCTCTGTCCTTTTGGATTCAACTTTAGCTTGTTCTGCCTTCACCTCTTGACCATTGCTTTGAGGCTTCAGACCCAAGATGGACAAAGCTAGAAACTTGGAGAATGAACTATAGATCAGAATGTGTTATGCACATAGATAACATCCAACCTCAAAGCTCCAAATGATCGTATTCATCGAGCCTCACAGAGATATTGAAAAGCATGATAAGAATTAGGTGAACTGTGCCAAAGGCTGCAGAGAATCCTACAATCATCAACACGAATTACAGTCCCCTGAACACAGACCTGAATGTAAAGTACTGGGTTTCAGGCCTCATGACTCGGACGACGACATAAGAGAAGACGCGTTTATTCGTACTTCACATAAGACAAAGAACACACAGTAACGGCCGGAGGCCAACTATATACAGTTAGGGGGGACGGCCCTATATTCCTATTGGCGGGTTTGAATCGCCCGCCAATGCTGCCATTGGTTCACTACTGGCGAGCTCAGGAACCTAGTCCCTATTGTTCTCAGAGAGCGAAGCTTGGCAGTGTTTCGCCAGCTCAGCCCTCTGATCTCAGGACACAACACCCCTCCCCCATGGTTCGTCGTCCCCTATCAGGTGACGTAGTCTTTTAAGTATGCTGGTGGCCTCCTTTCTCTTAGCGAACGTCGGGGGGCCGGTACCGGACTGGCGGGGCCCCTATCGGTTGTTCCGCCCGCACACGGAGCTTGGGCCTCTGGAAGTCGCCGAGGCGGTGACGGTGGCGGCTGTAACGGTGGCGGCAGCGGCGGCGGCGACTCGGCTGCTACCGGGGCCAACGGTGGCGGCAGCGGCGGCGGCGGCTCAGCTGCTACCGGGGCCCCTCCGGATTCCGTGGACTCTCTGGCGCTGGCTCCGCTGTCGGTGCTTGCGGTCGATCGGATGATGGGGCAGGGGCGGCATTTCCCGGTAACTCGATCTCTCTATCGGGGTCTTGACGCCTCCGGGAGCTGGTCGATGTGTTTGCGGAGGACCCGGTCCCCATCGGTTAGGACCTCGTATGACACTGGCCCGGTGGGTTTTAGGATGCGCCCTGCCACCCACTGCGGCCCCACTCCGTAGTTCCGGAAGTAGACAGGGTCTCCCGGTAGGAAGCTCCGGGGCGCCTCCCTCCGCCCTCTGCTCGACCAGCTTTCTCTCGGGGCTCGGTCCGGGTGGAGTCTGTCTAATAAAGTGGTAGGGCGGCGGCCCATTAATAGTTCTGCGGGGCAGTGTCCGGAGATGGGGTTTGGGGTGGTGCGGTATGTGAGAAGGAAGCGGGCCAGCCGGAACTCCCAGTCCCCCCGTTATGCGGCTCAGGGCCTCTTTGGCGGTGCGTACCGTCCTCTCCGCCTGTCCATTAGTTGCCGGGTGGAAAGGCGCGGATCGTATGTGCCTGATGAGGTTCCTTTCGAGGAACGCTTGAAACTCCGCAGATGTGAATGCTGCTCCCGTTGTCCGACACGATTGTGTCGGGTAACCCGTGCGTTGCAAATATCTTCCGCAGGGCCCTTATTGCCGCCTTGGTAGAGGTGGTAGACACTGGGCTTATTTCCACCCATTTTGAATAAGAGTCTACCGTTACCATGAACTGGAGCCCCTGGAACGGCCCCGCAAAGTCTATGTGCAGGCGTGACCACGGCTTGTGGGTAGACTCCCAGCTTTGGGTTGGCGCTGGGTTGGCGCTCGGTGGATTGGGGCGGACCTCCTGACATCGTGTGCACCCTCTGACCCAAGATTCAATTTCTGCGTCCACCCCGGGCCACCACACGTAGCTCCTTGCCAGAGCTTTCATTCGTACGATGCCCGGGTGGGCCTCGTGCAGCGTTTCTAGCACCCCTTGTCTCATGGGCCCCGGAATGATCACCCTGTCTCCCCATAGTAAACACCCTTTCAATGCGGACAGCTCTTCCCGCCTGGCCTTGTACGCTGTGAACTCTGGCCCTGTCTGTTCCGCTGGCCACCCCCTCACCACCCAGTTTAGGACCCAGGAGAGAATGGGATCTCGGGACGTGCGGGCGGCCACATCTGCAGCCTGAAGGGGGGGTTTGGCAGTTCCTCCATCAGCAAGACAGCGGGGGCTGGGGCCGGATCTTCCCCTGTCTGCGGCAGCGGTAGGCGGCTCAAGGCGTCGGCATGACCCAGCGCCTTGCCCGGCCGATGCTCCAGTCGGTATTGGTACCCCCGCTAAAAATAAGGACCAGCGCAACACCCGGGGCCGACAAAACTTGCGGCGTTTGTTTGTCCGCCGCGAACAGTCCCAGGAGCGGCTTATGATCTGTTACGAGCGTGAAGGGCCGCCCGTACACAAAATTGTGGAATTTTTTTACCCCCGCCACCAGTGCCAAGCCCTCCCTGTCGATTTGGGCGTAGTCTGGCCTCCGCGGGGGACAGCGTGCGGGAGTAGTAAGCCACCGGGACCTCCCTCCCATCCGGTAGCTTGTGTGCCAAGACTGCCCCGACCCCATACGGTGATGCGTTGCACGCCAGGATGACCGGGAGCTTTTCATCAAAGTGCGCGAGTACTGCGTTTGAAATCAAGAGGACTTTCACCCCCGAAACGCCGCCTCCTCCCTCGCTCCCCATGCCCAAGGTGTCGCCTTATCCAGCAGCCTGTGTAGGGGTTCGGCCACGGCGGCTTTGTGTGGGAGAAAGGAATGGTAAAAGTTCAGGAGGCCTAAGAACGCCTGGAGCTCGGCCTTGGACTTCGGGGCGGGGGCCTCCACGATGGCCTTCACTTTGTCCCTCGCCGGATGCAGGCCAAGGCCTGATGCGCTACCCGGTATCCCAAGAACTCTACTTCCGGCACCCCGAGGAGGCACTTTTCCCGCTTCACTTTCAGCCCCGCGGCTTGGAAGCGTTCCAATACAGTTCGGAGGCGGGCGGCGAAGCTTTCCGGGGTGGTCACGGCGATGAGGACGTCGTCGAAGAACGGCGTCACTCCAGGGATCCCTTTAACAAATCGTCCATTAGATTTTGGAAGATCCCTGGGGCCACACTGACCCCGAACTGCAGCCTCTTCACCCGGAAAGCTCCCCGGTGGGTCACTATGGTCTGTGCCTCGGCCGTGGCCTCATCTACCGGAAGTTGCTGGTACGCCTGTGCGAGATCCAGCTTTCCAAATATGCGCGCCCCTGCCAGTGTTGCTAGGACATGGCTGACCACTGGTACGGGGTATGCGTGCGCCTGGAGTGCCTGGTTAATAGTGCACTTATAATCCGCGCAGATGCGGATCTCCCCGTTTGGCTTGACGGGTGTCACTATCGGTGTCTCCCATCTAGCGTTCGGGGACGGGCTCTAAGACTCCCTGGGGCCACCAGCCGGTCTAACTCGGTCTCTATTTTAGGGCGGAGGGCCAGGGGCACGGTGCGGAAGCGCCGACAGATGGGCGTCACGGTGGGGTCTAAGTGGAGCGACACCGGGGGCCCTTTGTAACATCCCAGTTTCCCGTCAAAGACCTCTGGGAATTCCTTGCACACCGCCCCCCAGTCCCGCACCCCACATTTATTTACTCCCCCAATCGATATGCCTAGGGCCTCGAACCACGCCCGCCCCAGGAGACTCGCGAGATTTCCCTCTACCACCACCAAGTCCAACTTCTCCTCAAAGTCTCGGTACTGCACTCGGAAAGTGCCGACTCCCCGGATGGGGACAGGGTTCTTTTGAAAGTCCACCAAGCTTAGTGGCGATGGATGTAGAGGGGGTCCCCCTAGTGGGCAAAGTCTTTTTAAAGTGTCCAGGGAAATGATGGACGCCGCCGATCCCGAGTCCACTTCCATGCAACAGGGGACCCCTCGATCCGCACGGTTACTTGGATCTTCGGGGCAGAGGAAAGGTTGGGGTTGGGGAGGCGAAGGGTACCTGTAGTGGTTGGTCGGTGAGGTGGTACAACTCGGCGACCTCTTCCGTTGTCTCGTGTGCGGTGGACGATGCGCGGTACTGGGGGACCGACGATCTCGAATTCCGGGAGCCCTTGGACCGGCAGACCCGGGCGAGGTGTCCCTGCTTTCCGCACCCGTGACAGACAGCGTCCCGGAACCTGCAGGATTTCCGTCCGTGGCCCTCCCCGCAGCTGGCACAGACGGCTCGGTTGCCGGAGTACTTGGCTTGCTCCCTGTTGGCCTGCTGGAACGGCGCCGGCCGGCGTTGTTGGGGTTTGAGGGCGAAGACCTCGTCCGTCTCTTCGTTTCCGGGGCTTGGGCTCCTTCCAACCACCTGCGCGGCCGCGACCGGCCGATCCCCTTCTGCGGCCTCGTGGGCAGTGGCGGCGTCGAGGGCCTCGTCCAAGGTGAGCTTCCGGTGTCCCACCAACTTGCGCCGCAGCTTGGAGTCCGCCAGGCCCCACACGAACTGTGTCAGCAGGTTGTCCTCCACCTTCGGAAACCCGCAGTCTACGGCGGCTAGCGCCCTTAGCGCGGCTAGGAAGTTGGCGATGGATTCCCCTCGGGTCTGGACTCGCCTCTGGAAATCCATCCTCTTGGCCAGGAAGGTCGGCCGGGGGCTGAAGTAGCCATTTAGGACGTCCAGGATTTCCCCAAACGAGCTCTCCAAGGCCGTGCGGGGCACCAAGAGGCTCTTGGCGAGGCGGACGGTTTGGGTGCCGCAGGCGTTCAGGAGGATCGCTCGTTTCTGGTCGGGGTGGCGGATTTCGTTGAGCTCCAAGTAGCTGATGAGCTGGTCGACCCATGCGTCCCAGGTTTCTGGCTGCGACTGGTCGAAGTGCTCCAGTGTTACGTGGGAAGCGGCCATGGTTCTGTCAGGAACGGCGCGCGCCGGGGCGAGCGGTGCGGTGCTGCTCTCGGGGTCAGCGATGCGATGCTCGGCGAGCGGTGCGGTGCTGCTCTCGGGGTCAGCGATGCGTTGCTCGGCGGTGTCCGTTTCGTCGTTCATGGAGTCACAGAAGGCGTTAGAATCCCACCTTCGTCGCCACTGTAAAGTACTGTCGGGTTTCAGGCCTCATGACTCGGACGACGACATAAGAGAAGACGCGTTTATTCGTACTTCACATAAGACAAAGAACACACAGTAACGGCCGGAGGCCAACTATATACAGTTAGGGGGGACGGCCCTATATTCCTATTGGCGGGTTTGAATCGCCCGCCAATGCTGCCATTGGTTCACTACTGGCGAGCTCAGGAACCTAGTCCCTATTGTTCTCAGAGAGCGAAGCTTGGCAGTGTTTCGCCAGCTCAGCCCTCTGATCTCAGGACACAACACTGAAGTCAAACTGAAGTTAGTCACAGGCAGATACGTCATCCAAGAATGCCTGGAGCTGCTTCACTACCTCATTTACTGTCAAGGAAGAGCCTCCTCAGTCAGTAAGGCATCAGTGATTTTCACCAGTGGTATCTTCATCTTGCGTGTAATGTACAATTTCACCCTGAGGACTAGTTATGATGTTTGAAGTTCCTTTGTGCACAACAGCCGACATACATGAAGCCAAATAACTGACTGCAAGCCTGGAACTACCAAAGCAGGTCTTAATTTCTTCTCAGAGCGGCTCTGCACAGAGGAATCCGAGGCATCTGAACTAGCATAATCAAATGCCAGCTCCCCTGATGGAAGTAGCGAGTGGCAGGAAGAGAAGATCAAGCAATTAGCAAAGCAGAACAGCATTTCAGCTGTGGTCCTCAATCTTATTTCTTTCCAGCATCCAAATTGTTGATTATTTTCTTAGCTGTCACTTTATATTTGTCAACTCTGGGTCTGTTTGGATGACCAGCTTTTCCCTCTGTGGTGGAACAGCCCTATTGACCTGCAGGCCCCATTCTTTCTTGCCGTCTGAGGCATCTGGGCACCAGTGGCCATCCAAGGACTCTGCTTTGCACGTGCCACCCACCTAGCTTTCCCAACAACCAGAGGGGTTTTTCTTTTGGTTCAACCGCTGCCACCACCTGGCCTTTGTAGGAACTACCTGCTGAGGGGACCAGGGCTCCTGGCTTCCCTTCCCTGCATTGCTGTTCTAAGGCCTTGCTTCATGCCTCTGTCTCCCACTACCCCAGTATCTGGTTACCATGGGGACAACTTACTGCTCTTGTGCACCACTGGGGAAGCAGCAACTTGGTGCTCATTTTAAAACAGCATATTTGAAACGGTGGAGATCTCTGAGGCACACAAAGTCACTACCAGCATTAAAAGGTATAAAACATTTGTTAAAAAGAAAACGCTCTCATGCATTCTCTCATGGCTCTGGAGCCTCTGCTCGGGCCTGCAGTTCTCCACATGGAAACAGCCACCTTCAACAGGCCCCAGGTAAGGCCTCCATCTGACTCAAAGGAATCAGCACAATCAGAGTCTGTGGCATCACATCTCCACTGAGCTCTACTCCCCAAATTCTACCTTCCCCAGGCACCACCTCCAAATCTCCAGAAACCTCCCAAGTCAGAGTTGGAAAGCCTAAGGCTAGGGGAGGGTTTCCTGGTGCGTGTTTGGAATCCTCAACAGACTTCTGGGGCACAGCATGTGGGGAAAACTGCACAAGATGTGGTGACATCACTTCTGGATGAAGATAAGGAAGTGGCATCATTGTGTTAAGTGACGGTTCTGGAATTTCCCCAGTCTCTATGGGAGATATCATAGTGATTGGGGGGATTTCCTAGAGTGTTGCTTGATGCAGTGCTTACTTCTGAGTTTTCCTCTGAAAGTGATATTGCTGTATCGAGTGATGCCTCCCACCCCCATTACTCCATTCAGTATTGGGAAGGGACATGGAGCATGACTGAGAGTTTGCCCACTCTAAGTGGGCAAGTGGCATGCCTAGGCTATGACCATTGTTCTCCAGTTTCCCTTGACCTTTGATACCAGTTCTAGTGCCTATAATGTTTGGTTAGATAAGCAAAGCACTTTTATGTTTGCCTGAGGGAGGTAAAGTTGCCAGCTGTCCTGGCAGCCCCTTGACCTCACAGAGTGCCTCTATGGAGGACCCTCATCCTTGCAGGGCTGTAGCTGAAAGGGATAGTCACCCCCCCACACACACACCAAAAAAACCAAAAAAACATGGCCAGGTGCAGAGCAAAACCCACACAGTAGGGATCCTAGCTGCAGCGTATGCATGCCCTGTAGCACTTAGTTACAGTTCTCCCTTGCTATTCATTTTTGAAAGGTCTGGTCCTAGAAACTGTATTTTTGTTGTTGTTTTTTAGCCTGCTGTGCTCATTAATGGCCTTGAATTGCCATGTCTTGAAAAGCTGTGTTCTGACACCTAATCTTAAAAGGGTAATTCGGTTTATTTTCTTTTTGAAATTTCACCTTCCTACAGGCCTTTATATATCTCTCTGCAAAACAGTCCTTGGGAGCAGCTGAGGTTGACACCTTGCTTTTTCAACATTTTTTTTCTTCTCAGCAAACTGTTGATAACTTAGGGAGGAGGGGGAAGTGGTTTCCACAACATCTTTGGCTAATGCGAGCCCCAATTCTGTTCTGAGCCTTAGAGAAAAGAAAATAACATGTAACTCTGAGCTAAACGTAACAATGCAGAACAGTACCTCTGACATCCTACATGTATGTCTGTGAAAGTACAAATGCACCTCTAGACCCACTCCAGCCCCCTGCTGAGGAATCTGGCTCCCAGCATGTGGACAAAGGTTAACAGATGTTGTGGTGGAATGTGCCTGCTCTGGCCTGCAGGTCCTGTTCTGCCCTGCCCTCCTAGGTTTTTCTCAACACCTGAAGGGGATATTCCTCCACTCTCAGGTTAACTCGTTGCCACCACCTGACCATTGTATAGAATTGCCCACTGGGAGGGTCAGGAGTCAGGACTCCCAGCTTCCCTTCCAAATTCTGAGGCCTTGCCTCTGTGTCTCCTGCTGCCCAGCTCCTGGTCACCATAAGGAAAGATTGTGTGGCCCTGGAGGAATAGCCACTTGCCAACTGCCTTCCTTCCTCCTGGCGCTCCTTTTAAAATAGTGCATCCGAGATGGTGGAAGTACTGCTACCAGCATCAAAAGTTATAAAGTATTTATTTAAAAAAAATGTTTATAAGCATATTTTTAGCACAGCACCAGACTGAGCAAGGGTTCCAAAAGAAATAGGTAAAACACAAATCCTCTGTCCCTTTATATATCCCCTATCAGATGTTAAAATAGGACAAGCCCTTTTCCTTTAGTATGTTACTAATCCCTACAGAGTCTCCAATACCTTGAGGCTTGCTCCAGCTCTTGAGGCAAGTAAATGGTCAATGACTGCCTTGTCAGTGGAGAAGTCTGTGTGTGCTCATGGATGCAGCACCCAAGGAAAAAGGAATTTTTATCATCTCTCTTTCTCCACCCCCACTGACCAGGTCATGCCAGGTCAAAGATGCATTTCCTGGAGATCCCCTTCTTGAAGTACCTCTAGCATTTCATCCTTCCAAAGCTCTGTTCCCTGCTAGGAGGATGGGAAGAGCTTGCCCCACCCATTATCTCTCCTGCTAGATCTATTCACATTTGTATGGAGGTGAGCTGAGGTATATCTGAGAAGCAAACTGAATTGACTTCCTCCATCCCAGCCTGTTCTTTGGCCGGGGGTGGGGGGGAGACACTGGTAAAATGCAAAATGGAGGTTCGCTCCTTTCAAACTTCCCAGGGGGAAAAAATTCTTCACAGATGTTCACAACCTTTTTAGTCCTTCCTGCCCTGTATTGGTGGGAAGCTTCTCCCAAGCCAGATTTAGGGGATTTGCTTATGTGGACAGGTGAACCCCAATCTCCCTCTGATTATCATGGAGCATATGCATCACTTGTCTCCATACCCAAAATTCTGTTCTACAACAGCTATCCATCCTGGTTATCTCCCTGTGGAAACACCTCTCCTGCTCTCCCTGATCTCTTTGTGCAGTTTATGGCTCTCTTCCCTGAGAAAATAAACAGCTGTCATTCCAAGGAGTCTCTGATGCACTTCAAATAGGGTTGCCAGCCTCCAGGTGGGGCCTGGGGATCTCCTGCTTTTACAACTGATCTCCAGCTGATAGAGATCAGCTCCCCTGGAGAAAATGGTTGCTTTGAAATGTGGACTGTATGGCACTGTACTAGGCTGAGGCCCCTCCCTTCCCCAAACCCCACCCTCTCTTGCCTCCACCCCACAAAGCCTCCAGGTATTTTCCAACCCAGACCTGGCAACCCTAACTTCAAAGCACCTTATAACTTTGAATCCCAATAGTAATGATTAAAGAAAAAGAGGCCATGTAATTAATAAGAAATGAGGGGTAGTGGTCTAAGTGTGCCTCCAAGCAAACACCATTGAAATTAGAGGCTTTATAAGAATTTCACAATGGCTGAGGAAGAGCTGAGATCTATCCCTGTGCCCCAGCTTCTGGGTGTCCTCTCAATAAAAGTAGCTAGCCTAGCATTGACTATGTCCTGTGCTCTCTCTGTAGTTGCTACCAATTTGTGTAGCAGACCCTCCCAGGGGAGAGGGAAGCACCATTCTTGAAAATGTTCAGGAGACTGTGTAAGGCTATTTATTTGCCAGAGCTTTTAGCAAAGTTTAACTGGGAGGCATTTTATTAGGCTGGGGGTGAATTGGGGTTTTATTTTTTTTATTGTCTTTACTGTTTTTGCAACTGGAGTCATAAACAGCAAGAATTGGGGTTTTATTGGATCCATTAATCTTCTTCGTGGTCTCTGTGCATCACAGCCATGGGATTATGCGCCTGCGCCGATCCAAATTGGTGGTATACAAAGCTCACAATGGGATTTTTGCATCTCCATCCCAGGCATGCACGGGAACCCCATTGCACATGCCCAAGGGGGTGAGGTGCAGACATCCTGCCAGATCTTTTCTGACTGCCACGCTTATAACAGCTTGTTTTCTGCTGGTCGGTGAAGAAGTATTATTTCTCTCACGAGGGATTTTGTGTATTAGTTTTCTTTCTTATTTTTTCCTTCTTTCTACTAAAAAGACTTGTAAAAAAGAAAAAGAAAGGGATCATTTCCTTTTTGAGGGTTGCCGCTGCCTCTGGCGGCTTCCTGCGCCGCCACCCCCGTTCTGAGGTAATTTTTTATTTGCCTCACCCGAGGGATTTTTTCTCTTTTATGGCCAAAAACTGGGGGTGTTTTAAAAGGTGTGTCGGCTGTGGGAGCAAACTCGCCCTTGGTGAAGGCCACACACTCTGCATTCTCTGCTTTGGCGAAACCCATCATCCAGAGTCTTGCTGCCATTGCTCGAAGTTTTCCAACCAGATCTGCAAAAACAGGACTGTGAGACTTTGAATGGAACTCTGGGAGTCTGCATTGGCTCCTTTGCCTTAGGGGAAGATGGCTGCTCAGACCCCTTTGGACTCTCCACTGATGGCACTTCCATTGACATCAGAAGATGCCCCGACACCAATCCCACCTCTCCGTCCTAAGTCGGCATCGGACGTGGGAACATCTTCTAAACATTCGGCGCCAAATGAGGCTTCCAACCCTACCCACCTCTATCCCTATCTACATGCCTGGACCACCATTACATCGGACCAATGGGTCCTTTCCATCTTGACCAGTGGCTATTCCATCAAATTTCTGGAGCTCCCACCTCTTCCTGTAGTTGTTACCGCCCGCCTGTCATCAATCCTGCTCAAAGAAGTAGCCACACTTCTATCGAAAGGTGCCATAGAACCTGTGCCTCTACACCACCAGGGCCTCGGTTTTTATTCCTGGTACTTCATAGTACCCAAAAGGGACAGCAGGCAGAGGCCGATCTTAGACCTTTGCGGCCTCAACACCTATATACAATATTGGAAATTCAAGATGACAAGTCTACAGGTCATTCTACCTCTCCTGTCCAAGGGTTGCTGGATGGCCACTCTCGACCTCAAAGATGCCTTTTTCCATTTGACCATCCACCCCTCCCATTGACAATATCTCCACTTTGCGATAGAAGGTGGACACTACCAATACAGGAGTCAACCGTTTGGCCTCAGCATGGCACCATGTGTCTTCACAAAGACGATGGTGGTCATTGTGGCACATCTCTGCCTCTGTGGCCTGATGGTATTCCCGTATCTGGACAACTGGCTTCTGGTTGCGCCTACCAGGGACCTTCTCATGCATCCGGTCTCTGGGTCAACGTCCCAGCTGATTCCTTCTCAAAGAGTGCAGTTCATAGGGGCGATACTCGACTCCACAGAAGGCCCAGCTTTCCTGCCCCGGGACAGGGCCTTCACTCTAGCCACTCTTGCACAACAGATTCAGCTCCAAAACATGTCATCTGCTTTTCTAATACAATGCCTTCTGGGCCTGATGGCAGCTACGAGTGCAGTCCTTCGCTTCACCAGAATGTGAATGTGTCCACTTCAGCTCTGGTTCCTACAGCACTTCAAGCCCCTACGGATGACCTAGTTGGTTTGTCTCTCTCAGGAAGCACGGGACTCCCTTCTCTAATGGAAACGGGCAGACAACCTGATACAGGGTGTCCCCTCCCATCCCCTCACTCCTGGTCTCACCCTCACGACCGATGCCTCCCTGTGGGAATGGGGTGCCCACCTCAATGGCCTCTCCGTAGGTCACAGGTGGGATGCCTTGACCTCAAAAAATCACATAAATTTTTTGGAACTTCTAGCAATCTAACCGGCCCTCTAGTGTTTCCAGCCTCTTCTTATGGTGAACTGTGTGACTGTATTGACTGACAATACGACAGCCCTCAGTTATATCAACAGACAGGGAGGGACAGTCTCCCACTGTCTCTGTTACCTGGCTCCGGACCTTTGGGCATGGTGCATAACTCGGCACATTTTTCCCATTGCTTCACACATCGCTGCAGTGCCAATGTGCATGCAGATTTGCTCAGCAGGGGTGTCTCTCAGCGCCATGACTGGGAGCTGAACTGGACCTACCTATGTCCCATATTCAAAAAGTGGGGTACGCCTCACATAGATGTGTTTGCCATCCGATACAATGCAAAGTGCAGCCTGTTCTGCTGCAGGGGGGCATGAGATCCCGAGGCCTTGGGAGATATGGTAGACAAAAAGAAAATATGAGGAACATATTGCTAAAAACATTAAGACAAACAATAAGAATTCCTTTACATTAATCAGAAGCAAGAAATTGTCCAGGGAGGTACTGGGACCCCTGGATGACAAAGAGGTGACAGGATTGTTAAAGGAAGACAGGACAGTAGAAAAGAGCAAGAGTCCAGTAGCACCTTAAAGACTAAGACAATTTTTGGCAGGGTGTGAGTTATCGTGAGTCCCTGCTCACTAGTTCTGAAGAAGTGAGCAGTGACTCACAAAAGCTCATACTCTGCCATGAATTTTGTCAGTCTTTAAGATGCTACCGGACTCTTGCTCTTTTCTATTGCTACAGACTGACACAGCTACCCATCTTGAAGACAGGTCAGTTGCAGAGAAACAATGAATTTTTTGCATCAGTTTTCATTGTGTAAAATGCGGGGCAGTTACTTTCACTGGAGCCATTGTTTTCAGGAAGTGTGCCTGAAGAAAAGAATAAAAAATGAAGAGATATGAAGTTCTAGAGCTAATGGAAAGACTAGAGTGAATAAACTAGCATGAATGAATGAGGGTCCAGATGGTATAACTCCTGTTCTTAAGGAATTCAAATATTATTATTTTTTTGATCTATCAAAAATATATGATGTCACTAAAACTAGCTTCCGTTCAAGAAGATGGGAATGTTAAAAAACCCACCAATTTTAAAAAGGGATCCACAGGAGACCCAAGAAATCACAGTACAAGCTGGTTACCTTAATATGTTGTCAAAGGCTTTCACGGCCGGAGTTCATTAGTTGCTGTAGATTTTCCGGGTTCTGTGGCTGTGGTCTTGGCATTGTAGGACCTGATGTTTCGCCAGTAGCTGTGACTGGCATCCTCAGAGGTATAACACAGAAAGATGGAGTACTCTCTGTGTCAAGGTTGTAGGACCTGATGTTTTGCCAGTAGCTGTGACTGGCATCCTCAGAGGTATAACACAGAAAGATGGAGTACTCTCTGTGTCAAGGTTGTAGGACCTGATGTTTCGCCAGTAGCTGTGACTGGCATCCTCAGAGGTATAACACAGAAAGATGGAGTACTCTCTGTGTCAAGGTTTCTGTGTTATACCTCTGAGGATGCCAGTCACAGCTACTGGCGAAACATCAGGTCCTACAATGCCAAGACCATGGCCACACAACCCGGAAAATCTACAGCAACTAGTTACCGTTTATGTTTTTTCCAGATAAATGGATGGACACTGATGTTCAAGTTAGACTTATAGATGAATGAGCCCTATTGTGGAGGAATCATTCTGGCTTCTGTAAAGAGAAGCTCTATCACACCAGCCTTTTGGAGCTCTTTGAGAAGGTTAACAAATACATGATCAAGGAGGGAGGTACTTAGACTTCCAAGAAGCTTTTGATAAAGTCCCTCACAAAAGTTCCTCAATAAACTTAGCAGTCAATGAACAATAGGGCAGGTCCGCTTGTAGACTGGAAAGTGGTTAAATGACAGAGCTCAAGAATAAATGGACAGTAATTGCAATGGAGAAAAGTTAAGCAATGGAGTTCCACTGGGATCAGTACTGGGGCTGCTGCTGTTTAATTTGTTCGTATTCAAACCGTGGAGCCCTTCTGAGAATCACTGACTTGGAGAGGCTGCAAACGGGGGCACTTTCAGTGATTCTGGGACCTTGGCAAAAAGTCCAGGATGGGGCACCAGAATAACTGCTAACTCCACTCTGCCCCCCCTCACCAGGGCCAAGCAAGAGGTGGTGGGCCCTAACCCTACATAAGTTGGGTAGGAGCCGCTACTGGAAGCCAGCTGCCTGAGCTCCAGACTAGGTGAGTGCAAGCAGCATCAGGAGCCTGCTCTTCTCTTCTTCTGCCTTTGGACAGGCAGGACCATGGGTGGTCATGACCCCCCCCCACCAGTGATGGGCCCAGGGCAGCTACCCTGATTGCTCTTTGTATAAGACTGCCCCTGGCTACAAAGAGGCTCAAACATGGAGTTAGCTAAGAAGTGGGCCTACATGAAGAATGTCTGTTTAGAAAATATTGTTTTATTTGAAGAGGAATCTTCCCACTTCCCACGACAAGCCCTGTTCTGTGTCACTGGCAATTATTAATTAATTGGCTATTGTTCTCATCGCAGGCGATATTTATTATGTCATGTCGGATGGGGAAGGAGCATGTGTTTTCCCTCCCTTAGACTGGTAATTTCTATGGAGTGTGAAATTTCTTGGAACAAATTCATTTCTGGTTTTAATCATGTAAGTCAGTGCACGATTAAGCAGGCATGAGACAGCCGCCTTCCAGAAGGAGCACATAATTAGCGTCTTCATGGTTGGCAATTTCTTGTCTGTATCATCAACATCACAGAAAGAGCAGCGTGACTTGCAGGATGACAGGGAAGAAATACACTCACATTGTGAAAGGCTACTTTTCATGTCATTTTGCAAAAAAAAAAAATAATTATTTCTTTAGATAATTTATCTGCTGCCTCTTGAGACACCTGCTCAATGTAGCCAAATAAAAAATTGTACTGTAAAATAAAACAGCAGTATAAATGATCAATATTAAAAACAAGACAAAGCACAAGAATAATATAAAACAAACATTAAGCAACCTAAAAATCCATACCACCAGTTTCACATTTTCTTAAGAACCCTTGGGTACACACCATCTGGACCCAGAGATATTATTTTTTATGTAGCCCAGTAATCCTAAAGTGGCTTCTCTCATCACCTTGATTTGATTTATCTTCTTTAGACATCCTTCCCCAAAACAGCAGCTCTGGTGTGGGTATGTGCCCCACATTTTCTACAGTAAAAGCAGATGCAAAGAATTCATTCAGTTTCTCTGCCATTGCCATCTCTTCCTTAAGCAATCCTTTAATTTTTTTATCATCCAAAAGCCCATTTTCCTCCCAGACCGGTATCCTACTACATTTGAAAAAAAAATGCTTATTGTCTGTTAACATTTTTAGCAACTATTCAAATTGTCTTTTTGCTTGTTTCATTGTCAACTTGCATTTATTTTTCACGAACCCATGTGCCTTTCTGTTCACCTTATTTGAGAAAACCTCCCACTTTTTAAAGGAAGCCTTTCGCCTCTTATGGCTTCCTTGACTTGGGTTGTTAACCATGCAGACATCATTTAGACTTGGTGGTACTTTTCCTAACCTGAGGTACACATTCTACTTGGGCCACAATTAGTTTGTGTGGTGGTTGTCATTTTTAAAGTGAATTAGTGTGGCTTCCAAGAAATTCTGTAGTGGTTCGACTGTCTTGATTCTTCCTTTGCACTTTCTTCTGACTAGTCACCATATTTTTGTAAAGTGCCCTCTTTGGAAAACAAATGTGATTGTGTTGGATGGGTTAAGGCAACTTTCCATTGACATAAATACTTGACTTAACAGCATTGTGGTTACTGTTCCCAATCTATGCATCAACATCTATAACTTGTTATGAACCCTGCACAGAGCAAAATCAAGGGCCACTACTCCTCTAGTCATCTCTGTGATCAGTTGTTCTAATACATAATCTAGGAACCTCATTTCTACAGCATGACTTTGTATACACTTGTCCACTCAATATGAGTGTAGTTGAGGTCACCCATTATTACAACATTTTCCACTTTAGTCACCTCCCTTATTTTCTTCTGCCCCTCAAGAGTACCCTCAATGTTTTGGTAACATTTAGGTTACCTTGAGAGCTTGGTCTTTTTCTACCCATGGTAAGTCTATCTGAGGGTTTATCCCCTTTATGTGTCCTCCGGCTTATATGATTCTGTGCCCCTTTTAATATACAGAGCAACATGCCCTCCAACATGTCTTTTCCTGCCCTGTCTATACAGTTAAGGATCATCTTTCTGGGCTATTCAAGGCAAGCAAGGTTCTTAGATCCCTGGAATGGAGGAAGGTAAACTACAAATTAGTGCATAAATAGTTAATCCCTAATGATTCCTTTTATCATCTGTGAGGGTTCAGAAGTTGTGCAAGCAGTGATTTGGTGCTTGAAAATTGAAAGTACAGAGAAAATTCAGCCAAGCTAATAGGCCAGATTCTACCTTCAGCTGCACATGTTTGGAGATCAAAGGGACAGCATATGTGTGAGTGACTCTGTGGTTATCCTCACCACTTCTCTGACTTCAGAAAAGATCTGTAAGTAGTATGGATAACTTTACAGATAATTCAAAGAGATGGATAGATTCTCCCATTGAATGTTTGTATGTACTACTGTTTGTTTTTGTTTGTTTTTCTGTTTGACATAAAATAAAAAATGTGCTACAAAAAAAGAAAAGATCTGTAAGTGGAACACAAGCATATAATTGCTGTCGCTAGGAAAAGACAGAAAATGGTCTGCAACAAAAATCTTTATCAAAATCAAAGCCTGCCCCTTGCAATACTGTGTAAGGAAAACCTAATTGGTTGCATTGGGGTATATCAGCAAGAAAATACCCTTTTTCTAATTGATCTCATTCTTGAGTCTTTCCCTCCTGGGTTGTTGACAATATTTATGTGTGAGGTGAACAAGTTGGGGGCACTCTTTTCTTGAAGTGTGCACAGAACACCTTTGTTTCTGTCTGGCCACATGGCTGCGGATCTGTCTCTGCTGCTGGGATGGGAACTGCTCCTGACACAAGTGTCTCGAGCCCCCCTCCTCTAAACTCACCTGTAAGTTAGGTGAGAAACCCCAAACAGAGACATCTCCCTGAGCAATGGAAAGCCTGACACGGGGAGGGACCTTAGGAGGTCTACTCAGAAGTGAGGCCCATGTTACTCATTGTGGCTTACTCTGAAGAAAGGATCCTCAGGATTGCAGCTGCAAACATGCACTCCTGGCTCTTCACCTATGGTTCAGGATATTTCCATTCAGCTACGGTTCCTTTGGGCATCTACTCTGGGCACTTGCCACATTCCTTCCAAACAAAGAAGATGACTGACAGAAACTTGGAATCATTATTGCCTTATTTGCCTGATCTCACAGGACCCCAGTCCCATTGACATGAGGGCTCTCTGGAACAGTTTCTGTCCACCCAGCAAAGCAGCCCCTCCCTCCCTCCCCTCAAAACACTTTCCTGCTGTGGAAACTCCTAAGTCCTGCCTCTGACCATGTTTTTTGGCCATTTGAGAGTTTGGTGCTTTAAAGTACTCAAGTCTTCCTTTGGATGCAAATCTGTCTCTCAGTTCCTGCTCCATCCAGTTTTTTTGGATTACTCTACTCTAACCCAGTCTCCATTGTCATTCCCAGTCTTCCTTGGAGCCTCGTCCTTTTCTTTCTAAGACCTCTTTCAAAGTATGTGCCTTGCCTCCCCTTTTCCCCTTCCCTTCTGCCAAGTGCTGAAACCCAGATGTGCAGCTCTTGAATACCAAGTAGTGGTTAGTAGGAAGTTTTGTCTCTGTGGTAAGAATCCTACAGAGGTGGGGCTAATATAGACCTGTGTGATGGACAAGCCAAAGTCCTGCCCATTTCCTGAAAACGACCAATCGCCTTTAAACCTGATTGGAATATTCATGGGGCAGGTAGCAGCCAATCAGAGCCTTCAGAATATTGGGAGAGCAGGGGGGAGGTGGGAGTCAGAGCCCAAAAGACAGTTAAACTGCCATTTTCCTTCAGACCTGGCTGGACTGCCAGGGAAGCAGGTTGTGGGGTTTCCTTGCCTGCAGGAGACAGGGCTGGCCTCTGGGTCTCTGTCTTCAGAGGAAGCTGGTTGGTAGAGTGTGGTGTCCAGGAAAGGCTCACACCTAATGTACATTCTTTAGTTTTCCAAGATCACGTTCCAGTGAAAAGTATCCTGGCAGGTCTCCTCTGGGATTCAATCAGCCTGGATTCAGAATTCTTACTCAGGGCAGGTGCCGAGGAAATGGCTTTGTCTACTCCACACTCTGGAGAGCTGCTGCTACTCAGAGCAAATGACCTTGAGTGGACCAACAGAGCTTCTTGTGGGGAACATGAGGAGATGCTCCAAGAGTCAGGCCCCTCAGACTTCAGTCAGAAAGAGGCAGCAGGTCAAGAAAAGAGCGGCAGATGTGGAGGCAAAGAGCATCTTCAGTGCCCGCTGTAGTTTTCTTGCAAAAGCTGCTCCAGATGAGCATGAAAAGGACACAGAATATCTCTTGGAAGCAAGTTCCACGGGATGCCTGTCCCTTCAAGGACGTGGCCCATCCTGCTTCCCCAACATCCGTGATGCTCATCTTAGTGCGGAGGAAAGAATGTCCCAGCATGAGACTCTTGGGCAACTCTATGAAGCCCTAAGGTAAGCTTGCCAACCTCCACATGGAATAGGATAACGAAAGAGAGATCATGGGAGAAGTGAGTAGAAAATAGTCGATGACAACCATGATAAATTTATGAAGGGCATATCACTCTTTTATAGATCACTGTTAATGGTAATACTAATACAAATACGTTTCTGTACATTCAGACAAGAATAAACGTGAAACATGATTCCACAATGCTGACAAGCACAGTCCAATAATCTAAAGTTCTTACGAACAGTAAATGTTCTTTGTGTCTTTCTTGTACTCATATTGGATTGCAGACAAATAGCATAAAGGTCATGAATCTGCAGACAGGCTTGCTCCAGTACCTGTTTCATAAGGCTTCCTCAGAGCAGAATACGTGTAGACCCAGTGAACCCTTTCCTACTCAGCATTCATCTCTGCATGAGGTCTCTCTGTATATTGCTCACGCTCAGTGAAATCTTCTCTTATCCAGTTTTCCACATGGGGCCTGGAGATCTTCAGAAATTACAGCTGCTGTCCAGATGACACAGGTCTAGGGCTGCCCAGCCTTCAGCGGGGTGGAAAATCCCCCGCCCCCAGGGTCCTGTTCTCCACTGCCACTTGGATTTTTATTTTAAATGCTGTCTCGTGTACTTACTGGAAGTTGTTACCGGAAGTAACAAAGGGTAGAGTAGCTCTGGCAATCACTGGAAACTCTATGGGCCAGTGATTCCTAGAGCTGCCCTTTGTCACTTTCAGTAAGAACATCCAATGAGTACATGAGGCTGCAGTTTGTTTGTTTTTTAATTCTCCCGTAATGCTGCCTCCACCAACTTATCAGGTGTTGCCTGGGAACACTACACAGCTCGGTTCCCCTGGAGAAAATGGCTTCATTGGAAGCTGGACTGTATGGCATTACACTCTGATAAGGTTCCTACCTTTCCCCAAACTGCTCTCCACAGCCTCCACTTCCAAATTTCCAGTGGATTTCCCAGCCCAGGGCTGGCATCTACTACCCTAAGGCCAGTTGAAAACAGGACATACCCATTTAACATATATGCTGGATCTGGTCTTCACTGCTGACAGTTCCAAATCATCTCCAACCTAATAAACCCAATTTATGAAATCTGCTAGGTGTCCAATAATTACAGAGAATAATTTTTTGGTATTAATTAATTGTCACCTAAAGTCTAAAGAAGTTGGTTTGTGTGGTTCTGCTGCTGCTGATGTGATCATTTCTCCCTGCCAGGCTCATCCTTGCTTCCCAGCCTCAAAAAAGACCTACGTTCACCACCATCTTCTCTCCGACATGCTTACGTCAAGGAGCCCCGCCAGATGCCCAGCAGATGGGTCCTCCCTCAGCAGCTCCTGCAGTAGCACCCGGAGGCCTTCCTTGGCTTCATCTGAAAGGAAGATGGAGCCAGTGTTGGGGGTGCTGAATGCCCCGCCCACTGCAGAAAGCCTTGCTGGAAGCAGGCCAGGGATTCAGGACCCCAAGTGGGACACAGTCTCCTTGACATCCTCTTGCCTTGACTGATGGACACAGTTCTCCCCAATGCTGTGCCTCAGTGATCCAGAAAAGACATAGCTTTGGGCACTACGGAACCTGCAGGCATATTTCCTCTCAACAAGGTGATCAACATTTAATATACCTGGCTTTGGGTGCTACCCTGGCCTGGGTTCCCATTCAGGATGAACCACAGAACTCATGCCATGACTGAGCTTCAGAGCTTGAGCCCCAGGGGAGTCTGGAATTTCCTGGCAGGATGGAAGGGAAAGTATTAAACTCTTCACTGTAAGGGAAAGGCTGGTCATCCAGCCCTCAGGGTGTGCTAACTGAGCCCCCCCCCCCCCGCAACTCCCTCCTCAGGCCAAGAACTGACAAGCCCCCAGTACGGAGTGGCATGATGGTGATTGTTTGTGGGGGGGGAAGAGTGGTGCAGCTTCTGAAACAGAATGACAGCCTCCAGGATACTTTGCTCCTAGCTGGAGGACGGGGCTCAGTCCTGAGGCACTCTGTCCACATCTCCCTCAGGTGAGGCAAACTGTGGCAATCTTTGGAAGCCTCCGGCTCCTGCTTGGCATCCTCAGTTTGGATGGTTCTGCTTGTTCTCCTGCAGCCCTGAGGTTTCCTGCTTCATCCTTCCTCACAGAGCTCCCCTCCCTCTGATTGCTAGGCACAAAGGTTGCCTCAACAAAAGATGTACCTGAGCTACTCCACAGCCCCTGTGGCCACTATTAATATGAGCTCAGTGTTGAAAAATGAGTCCATCATGCAGGCCCGTAGCCATGAGGGGCCCCACAAAGGCGACGCCCCTCCCCAGTTCGCCCTGCCTCTTCACCAATCACCTGGAGGGGGAGGGGTCAGGAGGAGGCCTTCCCGCCTAGTCCCCATCTGATGGTCAGAAAGGCGGGAGCCTCAGGCCATCGTGCTGGTCAGCCCACGTCATCTGGGTGCTGGCTTGGCTGACTGCAGCAAGCTCAAATTGGTGGTGATGTGGCTCCCGTGGTGGGCTTGGATCTTCAGCTCGGCAGCTCAGCTCCCCTTCAGTTTCTCTGGGCCCCTGGGATCAGCGTGTTGGTTTGGCTCCTCGTCGGTCAGCTGGTCCCTCCGGCTCAGTTCCTCGGTGCTCAGTTGCAGTGGCTGGTTGGCAGTTGGTTCCCGCAGGCTTTTTACTTGCCCTGTGAAGTTTTGCTCTGCTGCAGCTTCTCTTGCCTCTCCTGCAGTTTTGGCACACCAGAGCAGAGCCTTCCGGAACTGCTGTTTCCAGCGCTGGTGAAGGCTGCCTCCTGGGGTGGGGGCCTTGGGCTTGGGCATTGCTCCCTCTAAGCTGTGGAGTCTTGTGAGCAGAAATTCTACTTTGGGAGCTACTGGCATTAAAGCTGTGAGTGAGCAATTTGGCTGCTTCATAAATTAGTTTGCTCTGGAGCCATCCTTCCTGAGCTAAGACAAAAAGGTGTGAGCCGGAGTCTAAAAAACTGTGAGGTAGCTCACACTAACTCAGCTTAGAGGGAACACTGGTCTTGGGGCCTCAGGGAGCTGAGGAGACCCAGCCATGGGACTGAGTTTGACATCCATTCATGGCAAATGGGGTTCAATGCAGCCGAGTACAAGGGTGATACACATTGGAGCCAAAAATCCTAACTATAAATATACGTTGATGGGATCCGAACTGGCAGAGATTGACCAAGAGAGAGATCTTGGAGTTGTAGTAGATAACTCACTGAAAATGTCAAGACAGTATGCAACTACGATAAAAAACACAAATGCTATGGTGGGGATTATTAGGAAGAGAACTGAAAACAAATCAGCCAGTATCATCATGCCCCTGTATAAATCGATGGTGTGACTTCATTTGGAATATTGTGTACAGTTCTGGTCAAATATCTCAAAAAGGATATTATAGCATTGGAAAAAGTGCAGAAAAGGGCAACTAGAACGATGAAAGGTTGGGACACCATCCCTGTGAGAAAAGGTTAAAGTGCTTGGGGCTCTTTAGCTTGGAAAAATGATGGTTGAGGAGTGACATGATCAAGGTTTATAGGATTATACATGGAATAGAGCAAGTAGAGAAAGAAGTACTTTTCTCCCTTTCTCACAATACCAGAACTCATGGGCACTCAATGAAATTGCTGAGCAGTTGGGTTAGAACAGATAAAAGGAGGTAATTCTTCACCCAAAGAGGGATTAAGACATTTATGGAATTCACTGTCACAGGAGGTGATGGCGGCTACAAGCACGGATGGCTTCAAGAGGGAACTGGATAAACATATGGAGCAGAGGTCCATCAGTAGCTATTAGCCACAAGGTATAGATAGAAACTCTGGGGAAGTTATGCTCTGTATTCTTGGTGCTTGGGGGGGGGGACAAGAGTGGGAGGGCTTCTAGTGTCCTGGCCCCACTGCTGGACCTCCTGATGGCACCTGGTATTTTTGGCCACTGTGTGACAGAGTGTTGGACTGGATGGGCCATTGGCCTGATCCAACATTGGCTTCTCTTATGTTCCTTTGGAGTGATTCCATTTCTTTTAAGGTTAAAGGTGCTGGCCCTGAGTTTCACTCACCTTAATCGGCTCCCTGACTGCCTGTTTCAGAAAGGGTAAAGCTGGCTGCCCTTTCCCCTCCTGGGCCCTGCACATTCCACAGAGGACCCCAGGAAGTTTGTGTGGTGTTTCCAGCCCGGGAAGTTGCTAGAGTGAGGCTGTGAGCGGGGTAAGCTGCGGAGTCCTTGCTGCCCAGGAGAAGGCAGGGCAGGATCTGGGTTTCCACCCACACTGAAAGCAATCAACCTCATGGAAATGTGTCAGTGATGGTCCAGGAGGAAATTCCTACATGGCGGCTTTTCACTCGGCTCTTGAGCTGCCTGACAATTTGCCAGGAGCATCGGCCTGTTTCACCGCAGCATCAGCAGGCAGGGTGAGGCTCTTTAAAATTGGTCGAGGGGCTTGAGGGTGGAGCACCACCAGGAGCTATCAAGAGTCACAGCTATCAAGATTGGCAGTCGGCAGCCCCCTGTGGCTCCTCAGCACCACCAGCTGACCCAAACATGAACCCAGCCAGCTGGCAGTAGCCACATTATGACCCCAAGCCTTCCCATAGAGCTGGAAGGGACCTCAAGGGTCATCTAGCCCAACCCCTGCTCAACACAGGAAATTCCCCCCGTGACCCCTGCTGTATGCCCAGAGGAAGGGGGGGCCCTCCAGGATCCCTGGCCTATCTGGCCTGGGGGGAATTCCTTCCTGACCCCAAAATGGTGATCGGCATTATCCTGGGCATGGAAGAATGGGCCATGAAAGCAGAGCTGGAGACTCCAGTTTGGCCTTCGAGCCAACACCTGATTTCTGCCCTGAGTGAAAGAGAGCAGCCCAGTCCCCCAAACGCTCCTTGTTCAGAGAGACTCGGGATGGCTGAGCACAAGAGGTGCCACCCTTCTCAGCAGTCCCACCGGCTCCACCTCCTTTCCTTTCCACAACCCCACATCAGCTTGGAGCGACTCCTCGCCTGCAGGCTGCTGCTGGGGGTCTCCCGCTGCCTAAGGTGTTACCAGGCCAAGAGACAGGATGGTCCTGAATTCCGGACACAGTCCAGGAGCTGGTGACCATTCCCTTGGTTTTATTTAATTAATTAATTCAATTTCTGTCCTGTCCTCCCCGCAGACGAGCTCAGGGCGGGTTACCAGGTCACACAAAATCGTGACAACTATTTCAGTATTTCATCCCAGTATTCCTAGATTTCCAAAAACTCCACTATATATACAAGAAGGTGCTATATTTTTCAGTCTCTAACATTTAGTAGAAACTGAGAGTCTAACTGTATGTAACATTTTTGACTTGTTACACGTGTTCTTACATTCCCCTTAGCCACATATTATTTTCAAATCTAACTCAAAGGGGGCTCCTGGAAAAAAAAATTCTACGGAGCCTTTACAGGTCAGACCATTCAAAGAAAACAGGGGAAGCATCTGTTCCTCTATCGACACAGGAATGGTGCCAGTTCCACAGAAGAATGCATCTGCTATCATTCTTGAGGCGGCTCTCTTTCACTCAGGGTGGAAAGAAGCTGTTGACCTGAAGGCCAGACCGGAGTCTCTACCCAGCTCGGTTTTCATGGCCAATTCTGATACGCCCGGGATAATGCCAATTGCCATTTTGGGGTCAGGCAGGAATTTCTCCCTAGACCAGCCTGGCCAGGGATCCTGGAGGGTTTGTCCCTTCCGCTGGACATACAGCAGGGGTCACAGAGTAGGGTTGCCAGGTCCCCTCATCGCTCCGGGGGGGGATTTGGGGGGGCATTCTGGAGGTGGGTGGGAATGCCCCAAGCCCCACCCCCAAGCCCTGCCCCCAAGAGCAACCACCTGCCTCGCCATCCCTCTCCCTCCTCTTCTGCCCGATTTAAAGAGATCAGCTGATCGGCAGGGACCATGTGGCCTGCCAACCAGCTGGAGGGCCCATTAAATCTACCAGGAGGAAGGGAGGGGGCAGTTGCGGATCACACACTCGGCTCACAAAAAAACCTTTAAAAGGGTCTTTTGTGAGCCGAGCAAGCAGCTCGCAACTGCCCCTTCCCCCTTGCTAGATTTAAAAGGCCCTCCATCTGGTTGGCAGGCCACATGGTCCCCACCGATCAGCTGAAGCCCTTTAAATTGGGCAGGAGCGGAGGGAGAGAGGTGGCCAGGCTGGTGGTCACTCTTGGGGACAGGGATTGGGGCAGGGCTTCTCCCACCGGCTAGCTGGCTATGGGTGGATTGAAGCCCCCAGAAGCGGGAACCTGGACCTGGGGGTTGGCAACCCTACCACAGAGGGGAATTTCCTGTGTTGAGCAAGGGTTGGACTTAGGGTTGCCAAGTTTGTCTTTGTCCCCAGCAGGGGACTTTGGGCAGCATTCCCGGAGGAAGCGGGGCATCCCTAACATGATGACGTCACATTAGGGATGTCCCTGCTCCAAGCCCCACCCCTGAGAACTATCACGGGAGGCCACCCCTCTCCCTAACGTCCTGCAAGACTTAAACGGCCTGCCAATCAGGTGGAGGGCCCTTTAAATCTTGCAAGAGGGAGAAGATGGCCACCACTGCACACCTGAACTCCAAGCACCAATGCCACTTGAAATTCAGGCCCATGGGGCCCAGTCATCACTAGCCAGAAGCACTTAAAGGGTCCCCTTTAAGTGCTTCCAGCCAGTGGCCCCACATGCCAGATTTCCGAGTGGCATTACCACTTGGAGATCAGATGCGCAGGGCCCGGTCCCCGCTGGCTGCAAGCACGTAAACGGGTCCCTTTATGTGGTTCCAGCCAGTGGCCCCACATGATCAATATCTGAGTGGCATTACCAGTCAGAGATTGGACATGTGGGGCCTGGTCCCCACCTTTAAGTGCTTCCAACCAGCAGCCCCATGCGCCCTATCTCTGAGCAGTATTACCAGTTGGAGATCAGACATGCGGGGCCCAATCCCCACCAGCTGCAAGCACTTAAAGAAGTCCCTTTAAGTGCTCGCAGCTGGTGGGCCCTGCTTGCCCAATCTCCAAGTGGCATTACTGCTCAGAGATTGGACATGAGAGCCCCGGTCCCCGTTGGCTGCAAGCACTTAAAGGGGTCCCTTTACGTGGTTCCAGTCAGAGATCGGACATGTGGGGTCTGGTCCCCACCAGCTGCAAGCACTTAAAGGAGTCCCTTTAAGTGCTTCCAACCAGCAGCCCCATGCGCCCTATCTCTGAGCAGTATTACCAGTTGGAGATCAGACATCTGGGGCCCAATCCCCACCAGCTGCAAGCACTTAAAGAGGTCCCTTTAAGTGCTTGCAGCTGGTGGGCCCCGCTTGCCCAATCTCCAAGTGGCATTACTGCTTGGAGATCGGACATGAGAGGCCCAGTCCCCGCTGGCTGCAAACACTTAAAGGGGTCTTTTTAAGTGCTTCCAGCAGGGAGCCCCACGTGCCCAATCTCCAAGCGGCAATGCTGCTTGGAATTCAGGCACGTGGCCTGCAGCCACCCCTCTCCCTCTCCTCACTCAAGAGAGAAGGGAGAGAGGTCGCTGCAGGTGTTCAGGCTTGGGGGCGGGTTGAACCCCCCAAAATGTGGGTAACCCCCCAGATCAGGTGTGGGGTCTGGCAACCCTAGTTGGACTAGAGGACCTTTGAGGTCCCTTCCAGCTCTGTGTTTCTGTCCCACTTGGGAAGGCTTGGGGCCATAATATGGCTCCTCCTTCCACTTCCAGCTGGCTGGTTTTACATTTGGGTCAGCTGGTAGTGCTGGGAGCCACGGGGGCTGCCAAGTGCTGCAGGCAGAGACCCAGATGGTGGCCTCTCTGCTAGTCTTGATAGCTCTTGGTGTCCCACCCTCCAGCCGCTCAACCATCTTCAAGGAGCCTCACCCTGCCTGCTGTTGCTGTTGTGTAGCAAGCTACCACTCCTGGCGAGTTGTCAAGCAGGTCAAGACCAATACTTCCTCTAAGCTGTGGAGTCTTGTGAGCAAAAATCCTACTTTGTGAGTGACTGGCTTTAAAGTTGTAAGCAAGTGATTTGGCTGCTGCATGAATCAATTTGCTCTGGAACCCTCCTTCCTGAGCTAAGACAAAAATGTGTGAGCCAGAGGCTAAAAAACTGTGAGCTAGCTCACACTAACTCAGCTTAGAGGGAACACTGCTGGATGAAACACCTGGATGAAAAGCCGCTCTACAGGGATTCCCTCCTGGCCTATCACTTGTGTTCCTCTTGGCTCACCAGTAACCAAAACCAGGGAAAAAGTAAAAACAGCAAAAGGACCACGTTACAGAGGAGCTGCAAAGACTCAAGTCAACCCGCTGGCTGATGGGAATGGTGGATGATCAAGCCTGCAAACCATCCAGGCTGGGCTGGGCCAACCTTCAGGGCCAGAGATGCTGTGACCATTTCCAATTCCGCTCTGCTTCAGAGCCTCTTTGGGAACGGGGACTGGCTCATTTCCAGGGAGACTGACTGCTTCTCAGTAAGGAGGAAAACACAGAGCCTACCCTGAGTTGACTTGCTATACCAATGATAGTATACCCTGCCAGACTGGCACAAATGCTTAATTCAGAACCAAACTGTACGTTACTTCCTCCCCCCCAAGCACTTGTTTATGCATGTTTTTACATGTTCCCTCTGTAGAAACCATACTGGGGAGGAGTTATTTTTGCTGTGCCATGAGTCTCTGTGCATATGGAGCAGGAAAACAAGTGAAATAACTATACCCCAGCAGGGTTTTCACCCAAAAATACCATTTGGGGGCAATGTTTCCTCTAAGCTGTGGAGTCCTGTGAGCAAAAATTGTACTTTGTGAGCTACTGGCATTAAAGTCGTGAGTGAGTGATTTGGCTACTGCATAAATTAGTCTGCTCTGGAGCCCTCCTCCCTGAGCCAAGACAAAAATGTGTGAGCCAGAGGCTAAAAAACTATGAGCTAGCTCGCACTAACTCAGCTTAGAGGGAACACTGTTTGGGGGCAGAGGCAGGAGTTGTTCCTCCCCCCACGGCACCATTCTGCACCTATTTTGACTCTCTCTTTTAGAAGCCATTCCATGCAGCTGCTGTGTATGTATAGGGACAAGGTAATACTGTGAGTCATTTAAGAGGAAAGAAAAACTCTATGCAAGAAATGTTTGTACAACAATGGTATCCTTTTATTCATCATGGGAACCAAATGCATGGATTAAACAATGTTCAGCAAAAGATATTACTATGTGCTCAGTTGAGGATATGGACTCTATTTGAGTTCCCTTTTCTTCTTTACTATAATATGATGACTTTATTTACTTATTTCATTGTACAGTTGTATATATATGTTTACAATAAAGAAATTTAAAACACGTCCTTCAACTGTTTGAAATGGTGTATTTATAAAATGTTTTCTTGTTTTTGATCAGATAAAAAGTTTTGTATTAAATGTGTTGTGATTTGCCTTGCTCAGAGACTTCAAGGCCTGGAACCTGTAACTACAAGGAAACAAAATAGTACTTCACTGCAGAAGACCAAAAGGCTTTGGGGGGCCCAATATCCAGGAAGTCTTAATCCCCCTCACTGCTTGCTACAGATAGATGAAGTCTTGGTATAGAACAAAATATATCTGAGCCAAGAATAATCTCTTCTGTGAATGCTGAGACTGCAAATACTCTGCACGTTTTCAGAGTGCTTGTCTCTCACTATAACGAAAACACAGATCTCTACATATACTGAGGCTGAATGTCTAGGCAGAAGGGTGAGATTTGCAGGCTGGTGCAATCTTGGAATGTCCCAGCACTGATTCATTGTTTTCTCCCTTGCCCCTCCACTTTCAGCAGACCTCCCCACTGAACCTTGCAATGCATTGAGCCTTCAGCCTGTACTCATTCGCATTTGCAGAAGACCTCCAGGCTGGCAGTCCAAGTTGCTAAGTACAGCCTGGCAAACAGAATATGTGTGATCGTTCAGTTATCACTCTGTATAATACAGTAAACCTAATTGCTCTATGGCCAGTCTTCATGTAATGCATCACTATAGGAGCTTCTTTTCAATCAAGTGTCAAGTATTTTTGAATCAAGTGTCAAGTATTTTGGGTACAGTGTTACAGATTTTGACTGTGATGTTATATGCACAACCTCCAAATGGTGGCTGGAGATTTCCTGGGACATCCAGGTAAGAGAGATCAGTTCCACTGAAGAAAATGGCCGCTTTGAAAGGTGGACTCTATGGCAATATAGCCCATTGAAGCCCCTTTCTTCCCCAAGCCTGTCATCCTCCGGCTCAACCTGCAAAATCTCCAACTATTTTTCAACCTGGAGTTGGTAACCCTAGTTGCTCTCCCACAGGGGCTCCTTCCTGTTGCTACTGAAAGAACATGGCAGGAACTGAAGTTTTGTTGTCCTGCACGGACAGATCCAGTGCTACTATTAGGCCAACTAGCCAATCACCTAGAGTGTAGACCTTAGAGGAGTGCAGATCTGACAATCAGCATTAGGGTGTGAAATCTGTCACGTCTACCAGGTGTACATTTTCTAGTAAAAAAGGAGGAAGTTGAGGTAAACAGTGGGAATCCTGTCATAAATCTTCCAGAAGTGAATTTTCTATGCGATTGGCTAGAACAGAATTAACAGTTAGCGGGGGGGGAGTGAGATCATGTTGAAGTAAACAGAAAGTGAGATTAAGGAATGAAGGGATAAGAAAGGTGTAGCAGGCTCAGACATAAAGAAAAAGACAGAGAGAAGAACAGGACAGTGTTCCACAATAGTCCTGTAGAACTCTTATTGTTGGAGAAATTATTTTTGACAGAACAGGAGGCACATAATGAGGAATTTAGATCCAGACTTGAGCACAACTCATCTTTGGCTAATATATGCTAACCCATAGGGATTTTATTCACAAAGAGGAGGGTTGTGGTGTTTCATGTTTGCTCTGAAGACTGGAAGTTGCTGGGAGAGGATCCCACCTGTGGGCACCTCAGGGATCGTGCCACCGTTGGTTGAGCCTATGTTTGTTCACTTGGAAAAGAATCCTGCTCACAGCCTGACCCTATGCACTTTATTTTACTTAGTTTATATATGGTCTACCTCTCTCACTGCGACTCCAAATGGGTTACACACTGTAAGTCAATGCAATAATTCACATGAGACATCTAATAAACAATGCAATAAGACTAGGGTTATAACAATTTGACACAGAGCAAAAATAATTACACTTGGTAAGTTGAACAATGCAGAAAATGATATGACAAAGGTAGAAAGCAACCTAACCCTGACCCCCAAGACAAACCAAGCTGAACCTTGGGTACATGCAAGAACAGAAACTCAGCATGTGCACACTTCTTCACATACATTGAAACAGATTTCCTTAACTATTGCATGCAGATAGGGGGAGTTAGTTGTCAGGAAAAGATAATTAGAGTCAAGATGCATAAGTAACTGAGCAATAAATACAGCAAGATTGAAATAACAATATGGTAGGACATGGGAGGAGGAGGAGGAGATTGGATTTATACCCTATCCTTCGCTATCCAAAGGAGTCTCAGAGTGGCTTACAAATTCCTTTCCCTTTCCCTCCCCACAACAGACACCCTGTGAGGTAGGTAGGGCTGAGAGAGCTCTTTCCAGAACTGTCATTGAGAGGAGGAGGAGGAGATTGGATTTATACCCCACCCTTCACTATCCAAAGGAGTCTCAGAGCAGTTTACAATCCCTTTCCCTCCCCCCCCCCACCACAACAGACACCCTGTGTGGTAGGTGGGCCTGAGAGAACAGCTTTGAAAGAACTTGTGACTGACCCAAGGTCACACCAGCAGCTGCATGTGGAGGACTGGGGAATCAAACGCGGTTCTCCCACATGAGAATCCATGCTCCTAACCACTACATCATACTGGCTTTCCAGTTCTCTACATAGGAGGGTGAAACCCTATGCCAAAGGATAAATGGACACAAATCTGACATCAAGAATCACAAAACTGATAAACTGTAGGAGAACTACTGCTGCAAAAGAGACTATTTGGTTTGGCAACTGTATCAATTGAACACACACTGAAGCATTAGCACTTGACCTGAAGGAACTGGTGACACAATTTGCAAAGGAGAAGGCAGGCAAAATGAGATTCTGATGTGCCTGAAATGGAAACTTTAATTTTAACATCGCAATTAACAGGATTATTCAAAATGATCTGTGTGCTAAAACTGTTTTCTGTTTGAGAAAGAAAATCAAAGATTGTTGTATTCATTATTCTAGCAATTTTTTAAAAAAACTAGCAATTTCAAGTTTTGTGCTTTTCATGTTTCCTACAATTCATGTTTTTGAAAATTGGTTAGCAGTGTGTGTGGAGGGTGCAAGTAGTTAGCCTTGCCTAGGGCGCAAAAAAGCCTGGCACCAGCCCTGTGTGTGGGCAGCAAGGTAGAGGATGAATGGAACCATTTAGAGTTCCCTGGTAGTGTTGAGCTTCTGGGGATCATCCACCTTTAAGACTGAGTGAATGTGCTGAGAAACGCTGGTAGGAATGCTTAAACAAATGGGAAATTGATTATAAAAGGAAAGTGAGACACTAGCAAAGGACATCTGTGGGTCTGTGAAGTTGCAAAGTCAAACTATGCAGACTACTTTTTGGCAGGTCTGGCTGAGGTGTTCATAGCCGGCCTACGTGTGGTAGTGACAGAGCCTATGCATAACAAAGGTCATGCCCTAAACCTAACTTTTTGCCCTGAATCACTGAGAGAAGAGCTAATCAGGGTCTGGAGATTCACCCTGTGCCAAGGTATGACTTAGGGTTGCCTGCTCTGGATAGGGAATTTCCTGGAGATTTAGAAGTGGAGTTTGGTGAGGGACCTCAGTGTGTGTGGGGGTATAATGCCATAGCCTGCCTGAACCAGCCTTGCTGGGAGAGCGGGGTAAAAATCTAATAAACAAATAAATAATAGAGTATAACGCCAAAGCTGTCATTTTCTTCAAGAGAACTGGTCTCTGTCATCTGGAGACTAGCTGTACTACCAGGCCACATCTGGAGGTTGGCAACCCTAGTCTGACCACTACCTCCTCAGGTGTGAGTGAATGTGGCAGTGAAACTCTGCAGGAGTGAAGAGTCAGTTAAAATGGACTGCCAAAGAAGACTAATAGACCCGGTTGGCTTCCAGAATGCCTTAGGTGACTTGAAGATCCACCCGTAGGGTTGCCACGTCCCCTCTAGCCTCCGGTGGGGGATGGTGGGGTAGGGTTGCCAGACATAGGTTGAGAAACTCCTCAAGATGTGCGGGTGGTGCCTGGGGAGGACAGGGACCTCAGTGAGGTACAATGCCACAGAGTCCACCCTCCAGAGCATCTATTTTTTCCAGGAAAACTGATCTCTGTAATGTGGAGATGAGCTGTAATTCCAGGGGCTCCCCAGTTCCCACCCGGAGGCTGGCATCCCTATCCACCCGATAACCCTGTTGAGGCCACAGTGGAAATCTGGCCATTGTGTTTTATTAGGAGAGCACACTATAAACCATATACATTTGGAGGCTGATATACACTCAGAGAGCAATCCTAAGCAGGTCTACCCAGAACACTAATGCCTATTCAATGGCCTTATTCCCAGGAAAGCATTCTTAGGACAGAACACAAGAATGTAAGAAGGGCCCTGCTTTAATCCAGGCTCACACAGAACAGCCAGTCAGTTACTCTGGAGGGCCAACAATAAGACATAGAGGCTGAGGCCTTTCCCTGAACAAGACATAGAGGATGAGGCCTCCTAGCACAGGTATTCAGAGGTTTACTTCCTTTGAACATGGAGGTTCTCTTTAGTCACCAAGGTAGGAACTATCCTCCATGAATCTGTTAAATTCCTTTCTGAAAACATCTATGCTTGTGGCCATTGCTGTTTCTGTTGGCGGTTAATTCCATAATCATTGAGCAGAGAAGGATTTCTTTTTGTCCTCCCTGAATCTATTAGCCATCAGTGTAATTGGATCCACACAAGTTCTAGACAGCACTGCCAGTTTTGTTATTTCAGAGTTTTTATCATGACAGCAATTTCAGCGTTTTTATCATAACATCACTCTCCTTCTACATTTCTTTACTTGGAAATGTATACCTTGCTTTACATTACTCATATTTGGCAGCAATATTTAGAATATACTAAAAAAAGATATCCAGAGAAGAAGAAGAAGAAGAAGAAGAAGAAGAAGAAGAAGAAGAAGAAGAAGAAGAAGAAGAAGAAGAAGAAGAAGAAGAAGAAGAAGAAGAAGAAGAAGAGGAGGAGGAGGAGGAGGAGGAGGAGGAGGCGGAGGAGGAGGAGATTTGATTTATACCCCGCCCTTCACTACCCAAAGGTGTCTCAGAGCGGCTTACAAACTCCTTTCCCTTCCCCTCCCCACAACAGACACCCTGTGAGGTAGGTGGGGCTGTGAGAGCTCTTGACAGAAACTGCTCTTTTTCAAGGACAGCTCTTATCAGAACTACAGCTTGCCCAAGGTCATCCAGCCAGGTGCAAGTGGAGGAGTGGGGAATCAAACCTGGTTCTCCCAGCTTAGAGTCTACACACTTAACCACTACACCAAACTGGCTCAACTCCTCAAACTCTTACAATATTGTTAGGACAGCAATAACATAAACAAAGCCATATTCAAACTTACAAGTTTTGCCTTGTGTTATCAATATTTGCTCTGGGAGGTCTCCTTTAGATAGTTCCATAACACTGCATCATACATGGAGTAGAAACTCACAGATACATGATAGAAGATCTTCCCCACAATCCCCTTCTCCAGCAGCCATTTTTAACCCTGGGAATAAAAATTTCATAAATCCCATGTGAACTAATTGGCATGTGGGTCAGGAGATTGCAGTGCAGAAGGGAAAGAGGACAAAGTTACATTGCCTCCCTGCTTTAGCCTCCTGATCTACCTCCTTTTTAGTTCATGTGGGTCCCATAATCCCAACAATATACTTTCTATAGATACGAAAAGTTTGCTCAGGAAGAGGGGAATTCAGGAAAGTCCCAGAACCATCTGCACCTTCTGCGGATGGGTTGCTGGACCCAACCTGTGGTCATGTGACAGAGTTAACCTTTTTGCTTCACTATTTTCCTGGCTCCAGCCAGCCCCCCAATGCCACTACTATTTGACATGCAGGAAGAAGCATACAATAATCTGTATAGTAGCACAAGGAAAGGGTTCAACTCTCAATAAGCTGTGTCCACAATTTGGCAGTGCAATCCTAAACAGAGCTACACCCTTTAAATCCATATGAGTCTAGGACAGGGGTGTCAAACATGTGGCCCATGGGCCACATGCGATAGACAAAGGGCTCAAATCCAGTCCCTGGGCAACTTCCTTCTCCTGCTTCCTTTCCCAGAGCTGCTGCTGCAGCCACACCATAGCTCATTTCCCCCCAGCTCCCTTGTGGTTTTTTGCTTCCTGCTTCCTGCCTCCCTCCCCCTCCCTTGTGCGCTCTCTCTCTCTCTCACACACACACACACACAGTTCCATGGCTGCTTCCTGCTTCGTGCAGGAGAGATACAGAGACAAGCCTCTGTTTCTCTCACACACGCACATGCACACACAGAGAGCCACTGCTTCTCCTTTTGGGGGGCTGCTCCTCCACTTTTGGGGAGGAGAAAGAGAAAACAAAATTGCAGCTTCGAGACCAACAATGTTTTATTCCAGTATAAGCTTTTGTGTGCAAGGATACTTTTTGGGTGGGTGGGTGGAAGGGAAGGGGTGGATGGGTTCTTCTGACAAGCACCATGTACATGGAGGAAATTATTTTGGCTTATTCTGAAAAGTGATTTTAAAAAAGATTGGATTTCTCTGTTCATATCAAAAAGCGCCTGATTAGGAATTAGAACACTTGGATTGGTCCTTATATCTTGGAGTGATTTCAGATGCCAAACGATAATAGCACACATTGATAATGAGACTGGAAAACTAGCTCTCAGTTCAGGCCAGGAGATGCATTGTCTTGAGCTTCATTATCAATTGCAATTCAGCAGTCTTTCTTTCTAATCTCCCTTTGAAATTCCTTTATAAGAGCACTGCTACTCTTAGGTCAGCAACTGAATGTTGTGGTTTCTAATGTCAGACTTATGTCCATTTATTCTCTGCATCCTCCTGGACTGAATCCTCTTGGATGGAATTGAGACCTAGGTTTTCTATCTCATTACCAGCACTGGTATCTGCATGCCTACTTCCCTTCTGCATATACACCTAATCCAATCAAGCCTGCTATTGCCATTTGACAACAGAAATCACCTTTATAAAGTTTATACCTCTGGTATAAGAGAGCCAGTTTGGTGTAGTGGTTAAGTGCTGGGAGAACCGGGTTTGATTCCCCACTCCTCCACTTGCACCTGCTGATGTGACCTTGGGTCAGTCACAAGCTCTGGCACAGCTGTTCTCTCAAGGACAGTTTCTGTCAGAAGTTCTCTCAGCCCCACCTACCTCACAGGGTGTCTGTTGTGGGGAGGGGAACGGAGTTTGTAAGCCGCTCTGAGACTCCAAGTGAAGGGCGGGGTATAAATCCAGTCTCTTCTTCTTCTTCTACCTCATGTTACATTTTATGGCACACATGGCCCAGCCCAACAAAATGACATTTACGTCAGATCTGGCCCTAGTAACAAATGAGTTTGCCACCTCTGGTTTAGGATATTTGTTAATGGAGCTCCAAATGTTACATCTGTTGTAGCCCTTTTAGTATAAAGTCCCTTTATTCATATTTCAAAATGGCAATCATTTTAATGAAAACCTATCAAAAATATTGTGCACTGCTTGATACTATAGATGGGTGACATCCTATCAGGCTCAGGATGATTGACCGTCTGTACCTGTTGTATTACTGTCTGAGAATCCCTGATGTATCTTTTTTTCTGCTCTGACCGAGCTCACCCCCTCTTTCCCTTAGAATGTATTTCAGAGAGGTGAGATCTAAATTTTGTAAAATAAATACATTTTAAAAATACAAAGGTTATATAATTTAGTACATGCAGCTGGTCTATAAAATGCCAGCTTTTGTTTTATTTTGCTGTGACAGAGTAACACAGGTACCTCTTTGCAATCATATATGTTACTCTTCAGCAAGGACTAAGCAGGATCAAAGCAGCTTCTAATGATTATTTGTTTAGGATTAATAGCATCAGAAGAGCTGGATTAGTGGGAGGTTTGTAAGGATCTGGGCTTCTGTTCCCTCATCAAAGGCTCCAAACAGCAAGAGGCAAGTACAACTTCAGGCTGCAAAGCGGGCTGAATTTCATACCCATCTTGAACTTTTATTTCTGCATTACTGGCTTAAATCAGTGGAAGGTAGAGCTATAACTTCAAAAGATGAACCTCCCAGGTTCAGACTCTCACATAACCATTAAAAAAATGATAAGGTACTTGATGAGGGAGAGCTGCTTGCTGTCAGAGGAGACAGTTCTAACCTTGATAGATCAGTGGTCTGATTCAGCATTAGGCAACTGTGACGAATTGCAAAGAAAACCAGGCTTTTTAAAATGCTGCTTGTGTCAGAGACTCAAGGAGTTCAAGAGTTCATCTTCCCTGGAGAGAAGAATGTATGTGATTGGCTACTCTGCTTGCTCTCTGATTGGCCAGCATCAGTTTAGAGAGGAAATAAAACAGCAGATATGGAGGGGAAAGTTTCATTTGCCTTTTGAGACACTTTTGGTCTGAAATTTAACATCTGGATCAGTAGCCAGAGGGTTTGGCTTCTGAGGGAAGAGATATTTGGGAGTCAGTGATTTCTGTCAGGGATTTATCAGAAAAGTACTTCTACTGAGAGAAGAATAAGTACCCCATTGTCTTAAATACATTCGAACTACTCTGAGGGAGAATTTAGATTCTTAGTCAAGAAAGCTACAGAACAGCTTTATACAGACAATGGATACTGGAGAACGATTTGGCATAAGGTCTGGGTAGTTAGAGAGAACTGCCATACAAGTCAAATGGTAAAAAGAGTTATTGCTTCTTCGGGACAAGGAGAGTAACTTCCTGCCAATGAAAGGGGATCAGAAGTGAACCCTGGTCTGTAATAAAGGGGAGAAACTTAGACACCTCAGAAGTTAAGGGGAAACATAGATCTCTGAATGGAGAAACCTAGAAGCACTAAGACAAAGCTATTCTCTAAGAACTGTATTCAAAATTCTGTGTAACAGCTGAAATATATAATAAGCAAAAACAAGCAAAAAGAACTTTGTATGTTCAAAAGCTTCAATTCTGTATATAGTTGAAAGTTTTATCTCAGCAACCTCTATACCTTGAATCCTCATATTTATATATTCCCTGCCTACTTATTCTGTTTTTGAAAGTTAATCTGCCTCAAGTGCCATTTCATAAGGATATTTTAAAACAAGACAGCTTCTGTAATCCCTCTAGTTCTTGTGCTGGATCATAAGCCAAAACTAATATCTGTGACAAGGTGGGACAATAAAGTTTATAAAATAAGGAAGAAATACGTGCTACTGTTGGGTGACTCATTCACTGAGTGGAACGAAAAATATTTTTGGTGGAAAAATCTGCCTGGGAGTGGGGAAGTATCAGAGGTTTGTCATAGCAACTTTATGTGTCGATGAGAGGGAAGGATCCCTCATGTGGAAAGGATACCCCTCAGGGGTTGGAGGGAGGTGGGCTAGGATCTGTGACCAGCATTTTGACTGCATGGTGCAAAGGTTGTGGACATCACATGCTATCTGGATCATAAAAGAATAAAGGGATTGCTAAAGGAAGATGGGGAGAAGGCAGAGAAGCTCAATGACTTTTTTGCTTCTGTGTTCACTGGAAAGTGTGGAGCATGTACCCATGCCCCAGCCACTATTTTCAGGAAGGAAGTCTGAAGAACTGAGCCAAATTTAAGTAACCAGAGATGAAGTTCTAGACCTACTGGCAAAATTAAAAACCAGTAAGTCTCCAGGTCCTGATAGCATACACTCAAAAGTTCTTAGGCAACTCAAATGGAAGATAATTGATCTACTGACCTGTATGTGTACCCTATCACTAAATTCAGCTACTGTACCAGAAGACTGGAGAGTAGCAAATGTTACACCCATTTTTAAAAAGGGATCCAGAGAGGAACCAGGAAATTACAGTCCAGTCAGCCTAATGTCTGTCTCAGGCAAATTAGTAGAAACTATAGAATTTTTTTGCACACAGAAGGACAAAGCCTGCTGAGGGGAAATCAGCATGGCTTCTGCAAAGGGAAGTCCTGCCTCACAAATCGTTTCGAGTTCTTTGAGAAAGTGAACAAGCATGTAGACAATGGTGACTCAGTAGACACTGTATACCTGGAGTTTCAAAAGGCTTCTGACAAGGTACCTCACCAAAGATTCCTGAGTAAACTTAGCAGTCATGGGATAAGTGGACGGGTTCTCTTATGCAATAAAACCTGGTTCAATGACAGGAAGCAAAGACTAGAAATCGATTAGTAGTTCCCACAAGGAAGCACGCAGTGGGATCCCACATGGATTGGTATTGGAGCTGGTACTATTAGTTTATTCATAAATTATCTTGAACTAGGGATGAGTAGTGTAGTGGCTGACTGTGAAGAGCTCCAGGAGGACTTCCACAAACTGGGTGAGTGGGCAACAATGTGGCAAATGAAGTTCAGTGTTGGTAAGTGTAAAGTGATATACACTGGGACAAACAAATCCCAGCTTCAAGTATAGGCTCATGGGGTCTGAAATTGCTGAGACTGAGAGGGAAAGAGATCTTGGGGTCATAGTGAATAGCTCAATGAAAGTGTCAACCAAGTGTGCTGCAGCAGTAAAAATGTCAAACTCTATGTTAGGAATTATTAGGAAAGGGATTGAGAATAGAACAGCTGATATTGCAAAGTCCCTGTACAGATCTATGGTGTTGCCTCATTTGGAATACTTTGTACAGTTCTGATCACCATATCTGAAAAAAAGATATGGCAGAGCTAGAAAAAGTACAGAGGAGGGCAACCAAGATTATTAGGGGGTTGCAGCACTTTCCCTATATGGAAAGGCTGAAGAGTCTGGGATTTTTCAGTTTAGAAAAGAGATGATTAAGGGTGGGCATGATAGAAGTTTATAACATTATGCACGGAATGGAGAGATCTGACAAAGAGAAATTTGTCTCCTTCTCCCAAAATACTACAACTTGAGGGCATTTTAATTAATTAATTAAGCTGATGGGGAGTAGATTCAGGATGGACAAAAGGAATTACTTCTTTATACTTAAAGTGATTAAGATGTAGAATTTGCTGCCAGAGGATGTGGTGATGGCTACAGGAATAAACAGCTTTAAAAGGTGATTAGACAGATTTGTGGAGGATAAATTTATCAATGGCTACTAGCTATGGTGACTGAGGGGAAGCCCACATTCAGAGGCACTAAACTTCTGAATCCCAGAGCCAGGAGGCAACATCAGGGGAAGGCCTTGGCCTCTACGCCCTGTTGTTGGCCCTCCAGAGGAACTGGCTGGCCACTGTGTGAGACAGGATGCTGGACTAGATGGATCACTGGTCTTGATTCAGCAGGGCTCTTCTTATGTTCTTAGGGGGGTAAAGGCTCCTAAAATAATTTTCATACAAGAAAAAGAATGCCAGAGCCCCTTACCTGAGAGGATAGTTTAAAGAGTAACACAATAGACTTGTAGTGTTTTTGATCCTAAAAACCTAAACCTTCCAATTAAAGCACCAACTTTTGACTTGCTTGTTTTCAGGCTTTTTTTTAAAGTAAAGAATTCTAAACACTTCAAGCTGGAAGCCTGAATCACGTATTGCCTTGGTGATTTATGGGGTAATGCTAAGCAGAGTTATACTGTTCTAAGTCCACTGGAATCAGTGGGCTCAGAAATGCATGACACTGCTAAGGATTTCACTGTTAAAATGATTAAGTGTATTAAGACAGGCGTGCTTTGCAAGTCATGCCCTAGCTTAGTTGTGGTCATGTGCATGCAGTCATAGCTTCCAATCGTGTGTGGGGGGGGAATCAACAAAAGGGGTTGCAAAATCTCACTTTGCTGCATACCACATTCTTCCCTTTTGTCATTTGCTACTAAATAGTATCATATTTAGTACTTAGCAATTTAAGCCTTAGAGCTCATTGCTGATGTTTTATAAAGGTGCATCTTCAATTAACAGTGCCATCCTCAGTGGGCTTAGAAAGGTGTAAGTTTGCTTTGGATTACACTGTCGGTCATCCAGAGGGCAGCATCCTGGCATAAGGACTTGGAAGGCTGCTATGTGGTATCCAGCAGGTGATGTTTATGTCAGGGACATGCTGAAAAGCACCTTTTGAAGAGCAGCAATGCTTACTTCATAGCAAGAGAAGGTAAGTTTTGAAAAGGGAGTTGAGAGCAGGGCTAATCTTACACCAGGCAATGCCAGCAACTGTACTGTTGCCTGTGACAATCTACTGTTCACTGTGGAAAGTGTAGAGCATGTACCCATGCCCCAGCCACTATTTTCATGAAGGGAGTCTGAAGAACTGAGCCAAATATCAAGTAACCAGAGATTAAGTTCTAGACCTACTGGCAAAATTAAAAACCAGTAAGTCTCCAGGTCCTGATAGCATACACTCAAAAGTTCTTTTTAACAGGCTGAGTCCTTCATTTCTAACTAGCTGATGAAGTTCTCTGAACTGTGCTGCATCATATTGTATAAGGGAAAGGTGCTTGTTCATTCATAAAATTGTAGGAGATCTCAACTGAAGCAAATTAGCTTTCACAAATCCTCATAAAAACCTTCCACTATAGATTGTGAGGTCAAATGTCCACTGAACGTGTCAGCACTTGACATCTGTCAGTTTATAATATTTGGCATCTACGCCAAAATATTAGGGAAGGCAGCATGATGGTATAGCTCGATCTTGTCAGATCTCAGAAGCTAAGCGGGGTTGGTACTTGGAAGGGAGACCACCAAGGAAGACTCTGCAGAGGAAGGCAATGGCAAGCTGTCTCTGCTTCTCACTTGCCTTGACAGCCCCTGGCTGGAGTCGCCGTAAGTCAGCTGTGACTTGACAGCATTTTACACACACACACAGAGTCCAAAGTATTAGTAAAGAACAAGTGGGGGACTGATGAGACTATCCTTCCTGCCTGCCCTCCCTCCATTGCTGGGCCACCCATTCACCAGTCAGCCTGCCTGCCTGCAGAGCTGCAGCGAACAGGTACCTAATCCTCAGTGGGGAGGCAGCTCCACTTCCCTCCCACCCTCCCACGGTGCCACCATCTCTACCTGCCTGGCTCTCTGGAACAAACCACACATGGTTTGTGGGGTTAACTGCAGCCATGGCCAAGCCTGGAACAACTGCTGGGCTCTACCACAACCCTCACCAAGCCCAGTATGTTTCCCAGGCTCCACTGCAGATGCTGCCAAGCCCAGAGCAGATCTAGGCCTCCATGGCCACTGCTACTGAGTCTGGAGGAGCTCACAGGATGTGCCATAACTGGGCCCAGAGTGGCTTCCAGGCCTCCATGGCTGCCACCACCAAGCCCAGAGCAGCTCCCAGGCTCTGCTTGTGCAGATAACACTATTTTGTTGGGGGTGGGGGGAGATTTAAACCTTCAATGTGTTTTTAAAATTATTTTCAAATTTTCCTGCAAACCTGGGGGAGGGTGTCCAATTGCAGAACTATCTGTTTTCAGTCACTGTGGTCCCGATCCACAGATTTAAGTACCCACAGATCGGCTCACACTTGGCTATTGGAATATAAGAATGGACAGATCCAGGGCTTTTTTGTAGAAAAAGACCAGCAGGAACTTATTAGCCACACCCAAGTAAGCCACACCCAACAGCAGAAACACATTAGCATATTAGGCCACACCACTGACAGCACAGCTCATTAGCATATTAGGCCACACCCCCATGTTACCAGAAGTGTGGTCATGCAGCCACAACCACCTTTTGCTTCTTATTCTGTTTACTTTGTTTGCTGTCAAAACCCAGGGCTTTTTTTGTAGCAGGAACTCCTTTGCATGTTAGGCCACACACCCCTAATATAGCCAATCCTAATGAGTTATTGCTGTTGGATGTGGTCTATTATGCTAATGAGTTCCTGCTGGGCGTGGCCAACTTGGGAGCCAGCTGGAACTCTGTTCCTGTGTGTTCATGCCCAAACATAGCCCTGGACAGATCCATTATTTGATCTAGGCTTGGATCCTGAAGAGCACAAAAAGAAGGCAGCTTTCTTCCCTCTTCCTTCCCACTACAGCCTTTTGTGACACCCCTCAAATTATGCTCCTATGAATCATGGAACTCACAGAAATAGTGTTGGGGGCAATGTAGAGTTCTATAGGGGAAGGAATCATCTTTCCTTCATCTGTAACGATGGTATGGAAATGATGTTCCACTGGCAGAACTACTATTAGGGCGATGGAAGAGCAATTTAAGAACCAAGCCATAATACCTGATGGCCTCTGATATATAGCAGGGCTTGATGTCTCAAAGCCACTAGGATATAATAATCAACTTAGTTATTAGTAATTGTTAATTTTTAGCAATCTGTTTAGAATAAATTGTTGGCTATTTAGACACTTTATGTATTTGTTACTTGGTAGCATTGGAATATATCTTATCATTCTGCTGAGCAAAGTTTGAAGCCTCCGTCCAAGTGAAGGAGCCCTCCCCCAAATTAAGTGGACCCTCCTGTGGCAAAATTGCCACTGAAGTTGGAGTACGGGACGCTTCCCTAGGCTGGAGGAAGGCTCCAACCTATGCTCAGCAGAGTGACAGAATACACACCACCACTTGGAAGTCTACATATCTCATACAAATGAAATAGAACTTAGCAGTACATGAGCATCACAACAAGCCAGGGTTTCACCCTCTAGAAACAAACTGGGGTTTGTCTAGCCCTTTTCAGTAGTTATGTTTGGGGTTATCCAGTCATGCATACTGGGAGCCAGTGTTCCCTCTAAGATGAGTTAGTGTGAGCTAGCTCACAGTTTTCTAGCCTCCAGCTCACACATTTTTGTCTTATGCAGTTAGTGCCAGTGGCTCACCAAGTAGAATTTTTGCTCACAAGAGTCCACAGCTTAGAGGAAACATTGCTGGGAGCATGTGCTGCCCATGGTACTCTTGATACATATGCCTGTTATTTCATCTCTGTTTTGGTACATGGTACACGGAACCGTTTGTGTAGTGTATACCCTGTTCAGACCAAATAGTGGCCACGTGTATTGCAAGGATTGCAGCTACTGCACAGTGATGGTTTGCACAGCTGGACGCCCTCAAATGTAATGACTGCACAGGGCTTCGGTGAGATCGGTGACATGGACGAATAACAATACTAAGGAGATTTATGAAACATGCCAAGACCAAATTGCTGTACATTAGATCCTACATCTTTGATTTAATGTTCCAAATGATTCTACGTACTGATTTAATGCCTTACCTAAATGGGTTGGCTCTAGTTCTGAACATTCATTATAAATCTCTTTCTATTCCTTTAGAACCACAGACTTGACAATGATTTGTCCTGTACGGTTATCTTAGATTATGTCTCAGAGTAGCAAGATGGATTAAGCAAGACGAGAGCGAAGATTCACATGCAGCAGCCTTGGAGTGAATGTGTGTTACTAAAAAGGTAGCAGTGAGTGGGAAATGCACATGACTCTATAGGATAAGTTAAGAAAGATGTGCCTAGACACACTAAATCCAGCCCCCATAATCTCCATCAGTGAAGAAAGGAGATTTTTGTTCCTAGGCAAGCAGCCTCTGAAATAGCCCCCAGAACTCCCAGCACGGATTTACTGTGGCCTTGGAATGTGGCCTATTGATTCCCCACTTGGCTCGTGTTAAAGTAGGCTTGCAATTTCCTCACTATCATCCAGCAAACTCCTGCTCCCCTGTTCCCAGCCAGGGGGAGGCGTTGGTGACAGTCTAGGAATCTTCCCAATCTCGATGGGTTTGGTTTTTTTACCAGAGGTTGGGCAAAATCCTAGAGTGTCAGTGATGTCACTTACAGGGTGTAGCTGGAAGTAACGTCAGCACATCACTGACATCCTTTTCCCTATGCCCCCACCCAAATGTCTCGAGGTTCTAGGCACACACCTGGCAGCCCTAAGTTAAAGCAGTTAAAGATCTGGTTCATGTGTAACCTGTATTACTTCTCCTTTAAGATATTATTTTATTTCTATTTTTAAAACAATTAGAAGTTAGAGAAATGACTCCAATCAGTCTGCACCCAGGAGGCAAAAGGATGTGAGGCATGAGCATCTAGTATAGCTAGATGAGCATCTAGTATAGCAATTATAAGAGCCCACCCCTCAGTCAGTCTGGTCTACGGATGCCAGCCTCCATGTGGGACCTGGGGATCCCCTGGAATTGCAGTTCATCTCCAGACTACAGAAATCAGTTCCCTTGGGGAAAATGGATTCTTTGGAGGGTGGACTCCCCTGAGGTCCCTGTCCTTCCCAGGCTCCACCCCCAAATCTCCAGGAGCTCCCCAACCTGGAACTGGCAACCCTACTCCCCATCTCTTTCCTGGGGGACCTGGCAACCATAGTCTGGCCAGCAGCAGGAGGAAAACAGCCTGGGGCTTCATCTGATGGAACTACTAATAGTGTTGCAGGTATGTGGTGGGCCCTAGACAGGGAGAAGGTAAAAATTAGAGCCTTTTAAGGAGGTACAATAAAGAAAGGGGCTTCAAGTCGATGACTGACTTGTAGTTAAGATATTGGTGTTTTCCAGACTTTGGCCACCTTTGGTGTTTCTATCAGTGTTGTGGTGCTTCCAATGATTGCGCTAGGAGTGCAATCAGTTCACACTGACATTTTTTCGTAGGCCTTTCCCTGCCAGTCTTCTGTCCCTTCAGATTCATGTTTGAAGACTGCTTTTCCACTCTGAAGCACTGCAGCAGGCTCAAGGAGACATGTAAAGGTTAAAGGTAAAGGTTTCCCTTGCCCGAAAGCCAGTCGAGTCTGACTCTAGGGGGTGATGCTCATCTCTGTTTCCAAGCCGAAGAGCCAGCACTGTCTGAAGACTTCTCCGTGATCATGTGGCCAGCATGTCTAAATGCCGAGGTGCACGGAACACTGTTACTTTCCCACTAAAGTGGTACCTATTTATCTACTTGCAATTTCTTGCTTTCAAACTGCTAGTTTTGGCAGGAGCTCAGGCCAGAGACAGGAGCTCACTCTGTTACATGGCACTAGGGTCCCGAATTGCCAAACTACAGACCTTTCGGTCTGCAGCTCAGCGTCTTAACGTCTGAGCCACCATGGTCCCACAGACTAAAGATCGCACTTAAAGAAGTTCCGAATTCCCCCTTCCCTTCAGAGCCGGTTCTCTTTCCTGCTTTGCATTGGAAGATTTGACTCCCCCCTTCCCTCATGAAAATGGCTCCGAGGGTTTTTGCTCTGGAGTCTGAATGAAATAGAGGGCAATGATTGGCTGCTGGTGTCAGCACTCCTAATGGGAGTGACTGCTTCTTTCAGTGCAGGTGCCTTCCAGTGCTGAAACATTCTGCTCTGGCATGCAAATTTTAAAAAGCAGTCCTCAAGGTGTGGGGGGAATGTTCAGAGTCCCAGGAAGAGGTTTTCTTATGGATTCATTTCGTAATTAAAATAAAAAGTATGGGAGAAACCAGTTTTAAAAGGAATGAAGGGGAATGGGGAAGAACTGGGGCAACATTGGGATGTTTACAAAGTTGTTTGGACACAAGGAACCCCCCCCCGAAATATTAGGGAATAAAAAGGGAACTTTAAGGCAGTTTGGAAAACGCCATTATTTAAAGCTGTTCATAACTCTTTCACCTTCTGAGTCATATTGGCCAGCAGTAGGAGAGGGTAGGCCTGGAGCTTGCATGGATGAACTGCTGTCTTCATAGGCCCAAACCAAAGATAAAGCATCCAGCACTTAGCAGCAGCAGCAGCAGCAGCAGGGGAAGTGAATGCTCTGAACTTACTTTTCTTTGGGCACCACCTGTTGGGGCTTGCCATTGTTCAGAACTTCCCAGACCCCCAGTGTGCCCCTCCTTCCTGCAGGGCCTAACTAAGAACTGAACTAGACAAGAGGGCACCCCTGAGTCTGCCTTGGGGGATCCGCTGCTATTTTGTGGGAAACTTCTTCTAGTAGAGCTGTGGGGACTAAGGTTGCCAGCCTCCAGGTGGGGTCTGGAGAGCTCCTGCTATTACAACTGATCTCCAGGCAACAGAGATCAGTTCAACTGGGGCAAATGGCTGCTTTGGAAGGTGGGTGGGTGCTATGGTGGGCTCTATGGCATTATTCCCCATTGAAGTCCCTCCACTCCCCAAACCCATCTTCCTCAGGAGCTGGCAACTCCAATGGGGACCCAGATTCCAGTTGGGCCCACCACAGAGCACAGGGATGAGTTCCTGCTTTCCCTCCAGTGCCATTTTTATGAACCAAAATGGTGGGGGGGAGGGGCATTATAATTTGCCCATACATGTGGATCTGACGCAGCTTGGGACCACGGCGCACAAGGAGAGGGGGATTAAGTTTTCCAACTATGTCATTTGCCTAACGAGAAACAGTCCTAGGGATCTGCTATCTGCTCCCTTGGAGAAACTAAGATTGCCAGCTGAAGCCTGGCAAATGGTAGGGGGACTTACCAATGGCAGGGGCTCTGCCAGTGTCATCACTGATGTCACTTCCCATGTACCTGGAAGTGAAGTCTGCATGTTACCAGGGGACATCAGGGATTCTCTGGCATATGATCATGTAGTTTCCTCCTTGGGGCAAATAGTACAACTGCACGCTTCACTGTCCCAGTCTGAATCACCCTGTGCATTCCTTGAGCTTAAGTTCTCAATGTGGAACTCGCAATGCATGGCTTGGGGAGTTATTGGAAATGTGGGGGAGGTGCCTGATGAAGGAGTAATTGAGGGAGAGGAGGCGGAAGCTCAGGAGGGATGTGAAACAATACACCTCCGCTGTCTGGAGATCAAGTGCAATTCAGGGAGAACTCCAGCCCCTACTTGGAGACTGGCAACCCTGAGGGATGTTGCGAGGAAAATATAATATGTAGTTAAGCCCTCATTATGTTCCAATCCCTGCTCTCAAACAATATCTTTTTATGTCAATCATCTAGCACATGCAAACTTTCCTACTGAAGCTAAAAGTCCTCCGCCCCATAACCAGAATGAATTCAACCTTCCTGTTCCTCTCAGTCTAATTCACCTCACAGAGTGGTTGTCGTGAAGAGAAAATGGAGGAGGGGTGAACCATGCTGTCAGCCAGTTTGGGTGCCCTTCAGGGAGCTATGTGAGCTATACATATCTAAATAAATTATGACGTAGTCCTTGTAAGGTCATCGGGCCAGGGATTCCTTTTTGTGTTCTGTAAGGTGCTATAACAACACCTCAGTACCTCTTGTCACTAAAAAATAAATTGTAATGTTATTGGGGAGTCACAGCCCTGTAAGAAATGACCTTAAACATTCCTAGGAAGCAGCCCAAATCTCACAGCTTGCATCCCTTTCCCAGTCTTCACCTCCTGCTGTCAAGGTGCTGCTCCATATTGCCGGGCTTGACGCCATCTCCAAAGATAGGAGAGCAGCTGTGCTAAATCAGCCTCTTGCAGACATTCCATTTGCTTAAGGCACACGACGTACTCCCCAGAGCAATTTCCATGACTATCCCCAAAGCAATGCTCGATCCCACAGTGAGTGACAGGTATGAAAGGGCTTGGCAACACCTGAAAACTGCTCAGTTTTCGCCCAGACAGCAAAAACTGGGGAAATGTTTTGAACTGAGTGAAGTCATGCTGACCAGTTGAATCCATGGGCTGGCTTGTCAGAGGTTACTGTAGGTGTGCCAGATCTCCATGTAAGACTAAATTCACACGTGCCCCTTTTAACAAAAAAAGAGTTCCAGGCTTTCTTCTGTTGTTGGCATAAATATGTGAAGACTGGAAAAATCTAAAAAATCTAAAATGAGAAAGATCTAAATGTGCTTATTCTTTAATCAATTGGTTGCCAAGCTGGAAAATTGATCTATAATTGCATGTCTTATTTCGATAATCTCATGCTTCAAATGCAACTGAGAATTTGCGTCACACATAAGAAACGCCTTGCTGGATCTGATCAATTTAAGGCGGCAATCTCTTGCAGACCTGCAATGACTACCTAAGATGTTTATAAGTGGTGCACGAGGGCAACAGGCTATCCCAGTTGATTTTCCACAACTTGTTGAAGTATATGGGCAACAAATCTTGCAAATGTGTATACTGTTAAGCATGTACAATCAGAAAGACTGGACTCTTTCCTCACCTGTAAACACCAATATTATCTCCAAGCCTTCCACGTGGAAAAACACAGGGAACTTACACACTGCATCATTATTCTGGAATAGGTACACCTTGACATTGTGGCTGTCATGAAGAATCCACATAGCATTGTGGGGCCAGTGAGTGACACGGCCAGACGGCAACCTGCCATAATCTCTGTTAGGATTTCAGGGCCGGATATTTATACCATTCCTGCTCGATGGGATGTGACATACTTCATGGCTCCTACATGCTGTTGCAAAGAAACAAGGGCAACAGCAAGCCCATCAAGTGGCCTCTTACTGCTTCTCCATCATATGAACATATGAAGCTGTCATGTACTGATTCAGACCATTTTGGGCTCAGCACTGTATTGCTGTGCGGTGGCTTCTGTGATCTTGCCTGGAGAAAGGACTTTTCTGGACCATCCTGCTTGAGATCCTTTAACTGAACTTATGAAGGACTGAACCAGGAATCATTTGCATACAAGTTTTATTTTCTACCTCCAAGCTTTGGCCTTTCTCCAGTTTTGGGAGCACTACTGTAAATTCAGGCCCTGACTTAGATGGCCCAGGCTAGACCAGTCTCATCAGATCTTGGAAGCTAAGCAGGGTTGGCCCTGGTTAGCATGTGGATGGAGACCACCAAGGAAGTCCAGGGTTGCTACGTAGAGGCAGGCGATGACAAACCACCTCCATTAAGTCTCTTGCCTTGATAACTCTGTGGGGTTGCTGTAAGTTGGTTGTGACTTGAATGAGACGTTCCAGAGGCAGCACTTAACTAGACTGGTTCTCTTTAGAAGAGAGAGCATTAGAGGATGATGACATTTTTGTAGCATTTGCTTTATTTACAAAACGCACCAGTAAGGCACAGAGGCATTCCTACAGGTCAGCAGTTCCCCGTCCACTACTAGATGCCCAGAGACAGAAAAAGAGGGTGATCTTGCATGGTGCTTTGTGTGTATACTTCTCTCACTATCTCTTCCAGCATCAAAGCTTGCATTTTCTTTTCCACACGCACGCACCTCTATGCTCCCTTCAGCCGAAACAGGAGTCACCTCCTCCAGTTCCTGGTGGCTGCTTGACTAGACTCATTAAACCCCATGAGATATATCCACAACCAGGGCTCTTTTTGTAGCAGGAACTCCTTTGCATATTAGGTGACACGCCCATAATGTAGCCAATCCTCCAAGAGCTTACAGAGCTCTTCTTACAGGGGCTACTGTAAGCTCTTGGAGGATTGGCTACATTAGGAGTGTGTCATTGCCTAATATGCAAAGGAGTTCTTGCTACAAAAAGAACCCTGTCCCCAATCACTGAGAAATGTCACCATCCTCACTGGGCTCCATTTCCAGATGCCTCAAAAATGCCCAGTCCAGGCCCATAGCTACAGTGGGGCTCCCCGGGGCCTGGCCCCCCGACTTTCTCCCCAGGCTCCCTGACACCTGGCTAGTTGAAGGGAAGATCAGGAGCAGGGCTACTCACTTAGGGTGTGTGTTCCGGGGCGCCCCCTGGCTTATTTAAAGGCCCCCTAAACAAAAGAAATCCTGGCTACAGGCCCAGCCCAGTCCCACAGGTAAGCTGATAGTCACCCCTTCATTCTGGCCCCAGACCATGCTAGGTTCCTTCTCTATGCTCTGTCCAGATTCCAGAATCCCCCCTCCCTCCCAAGAACTGCCAGCCCTGGTTACAAAGGGTCGCTTGTTAACCCATTGCTAACCCCTTGACACATTCTGGAAAAGCAGAATTTGCCCAAATGAGCAACTGTAATTTTTACTCAAATCTGTCAAGGTAATGAAGCCCAGGTGCTGATTGTTAGAGGAGAGAACAGGAGCTCAGCTTGCTAGAAGCTCTCCTGTGCAATTTAATGGCCACGTTATTCCAAACTCCACTTCCCTCCTTCCTCACCACTGGCAAGCCCAGGCATCCCCTTGAGCAGTTTTCTTATATTTTGTAATAATTCTAAATCAAATCTTTGCAACATGTGAACTTGCAGTGACTCATGGTCCAGGAGAGATTTTCTTTCGTTGCAGGGAAATCTCTCTCTTGGCATGGGAGAGAAGGTTAAAGCAAAATCTGAAATTCTCTGTGTGCCATCTGTTCCCTGTATTACAGAACCGACAGCTTCTGCCTGGTTAGTCTGCAGTCAATGCTCTTTTTCATTCAGGACAGTTATTCTGCCTTGCCAACAGAGCCATAGCCAGGATTTTTCATTTTGTGGGCAATTCTTTTTCTTCTGGAGCACCCATTATGCTTATACTTATACTTAAAGGTAATAAATAACTGGAGATGTTGGGAGCAGAGCCTGAGGAGCACAGGGTTTGGGGAGGGGAGGGGCTTCAATGGGATAGAATGCCAGAGAGTCCATCTGGAGATCGGGTGTAATGCCAGGGGGTCTCCAGCCACCACCTGGAAATTGGCAACCCCAGAAGAGAGATACTGGCTTTCCCCCACCATCACCCCTCCCCGCCATGGAAAATTATGGAAGAGAGAGAGAGATTGGCTTCCCCACCATCACCAACCCCCCCACCCCGCCTTCCATGGAAAGTTATGGGAGAGAGATTGGCTTCCCCACCACCATCACCAGGTCTTCTCTCTCTCTCTCCTTTTCCTTCCCCAGGTGCCCCCCCCCCGCAGCAGAAAGGTTGGGGAAGGAAAGAAAAGCTGCCCTGTCCCTTCAGGTCAGTTTCACTCCCCTCCTATCAGCTGTTAAACCCATAGGAAACGGTCCAGAAACTGCAGGGTGCCTTCCCTTTCTTTCTCCAGCCTCGCAGCTGAAGGGCTAGGTGCACTGGGGGTAGGGCTGTCTGGCATCATCAGGTGGTGGGGCAGGGCCAGTGGGTGGTGGGGCTCCATCCCCAAATGCCCCACGGTGGCTATGGGCCTGCTTGCCAACGGGGAAGAGCACAAACATCATGCATTCCTTTGGGAGCTGGTCTTTTCTAATTCCATCCTATCTAGAATTTATTACACTATTGTTTATTCATCATGTTTATATATGGCTTAAGTATTGTTTTCCCCATTTTATACTCACAGCAGCTCTATGAGGTGGGTTAGGCTGAGAGGTGGCTAGGAATTGGCCTAAGGTAAGCAAACGAAGGCCATGACAAAGTGGGGATTTAAACTCTGGTCTTTCTACTCCAAACTTGACAATCTAGCTGCAACTTTACACTGGATCCCTCAGACTAGCCATAATTCCCTCATAAGTAACTGTAAACTGGGTCCAGAAATGCAGGTGCAGAGATTCTGCAATTCTGCTTGCACAAATGGCTGCAGCAGCACACAGCACTAGGGGTGAGCATGAATTGGGAAAATGTGGTTCGTTTCAGTTCGTGGTTTGTGGTGTGTGCAGTTTGTGAGCCATGAACCATCACAAACTTTATGAGCCAAACAAACTGGCTCAGTTTGTGAGATTTGTGATGTGGAAGACCCCCCCCCAGCAAGCTAGAGTCGCCAAACTCACAGGGGATCTCTGGCTAACTCTTCTCTACTTGCCCTCCCTTTTGATGAGGATTTGATTTATGGGGTCCAAGTTACACCACCCCCAGAAGGTGCCCCAATCCTCCATTGTTTCCAATGCAACCAGAGAATCTCTGCAGTAGAAACTGAAAGCAGAAGCACTGTAATGTACAGAGTGCCCAGCAGTACCAGTGCAATCACGAAATGTCCAGCAGAATCCAGTGCCACTGTGGCAATGTCAGCTCTATTTATCAGTTGCTGTAGATTTTCCAGATTGTGTGGCCGTGGTCTTGGCACTGTAGGACCTGACATTTCGCCAGTAGCTGTGACTGGCATCTTCAGAGGTATAACACAGAAAGATGGAGTACTCTCTGTGTCAAGGTGAGAAGAAAAATGGTAGGCAGATAATTTATATCTACTCCAGAAGGTGGGGTAGGGCTGAGTCATTATCTTGTAGGAGTTCCCCAGGCTATGAACATGCTAATGGAGGAGTTTTTCTGAGGAGGTTCTTTTGTCTATGGATTGTTTCCTGAGGAGGTTTCCTGTTTCCTAAGGAGATTATTTTGTATGTGGATTGGCTGTTGAAATTCTAATCTTATCTGTAGTGCTATTGTCAGATGTAGAGCCTTTTGTGTTTTTCAGGATAGGAAACCATGCCCTATTTATTTTTAAACTCTCTTATTTCCTGTTGAAATTGTGTTTATGTTTATGAATTTCAATGGCTTTCCTGTGTAATCTGACATGGTAATTGGAAGTGTTGTCCAGCCTTTCACTGTCTTGGAACAAAATACTGTGTCCTGTTTGAGTTAGGCTATGTTCAGCCACTGCTGATTTTTCAGGTTGGCCAAGTTGGCAGTGTCTTTCATGTTCTTTTATTCTTGTCTGAATGCTACACTGTGTGGTCCCGATGTAAACTTGTCCACAACTGCATAGTATGCAGTATTCTCCTGCAGAAGTGAGGGAGTCTCTTCAATCTTTTGCTGATTGGAGCATCTGTTGTATTTTTCTGGTGGGTCTGAATACTGTTTGTAGGTTGTGTTTTTTCATAAGTTTTCCCATCTGATCAGTGATTCCTTTGATATATGGCAAAAACACTTTTCCTGTGGGAGACTGTTTTTCCTCCGTTATTTGTTTTACCTTTGGTTTAATCACTTTCCCGATTTCATTCTTGGAGTAGCCATTTGCTTGAAGTGCGTGGTTTAGATGATTTAGTTCATCATTGAAAAAGTACAGTTCATATATCTGTTTTGATTATGCCTCTTTTTTGCCGAGGGTGGTGATTGGAGTTTTTGTGTAAATAACGATCTGTGTGGTTCTTGGTAGACCTTGTGATGTAATTGAAGGTTAGTTTTGTGGATGACCATGATATCTAGAAATGGGAGTTTATCCTCGACTTCTTTTTCCATGGTGAATTGTATGTTGGGGTGGATGTTGTTGAGGTGGTCTAAAAACTCCATCAATTGTACTTTTCCCTGGCTCCAAATGATAAAGGTGTCATCTACGTACCGGAACCAGACTGTCAGTTTGTGAGGTGCAGATTCTAAAGCTGTTTTTTCAAAATGTTCCATGTAGAAGTTTCCTATAACTAGGCTGAGAGGGCTTCCCATGGCAACCCCAGCCATCTATTCATAGAATTCGTTATCTCATTGGAAGTAACTGGTTGTCAAGCAATGGTGGAATAAGGCTGTTACGTCATCTGGAAAAATCTGATTAACTAGCGCAAGTGTGTCTTTTATCGGAACCTTGATAAAAAGAGATACCACATCAAAACTGATGAGTATATCCTATGGGTTAAGTTTCCGAGAACTGATTTTGTTGATGAAATGTGTTGAATCTTTGATGTATGTTGTGGTTTTTCTGAAGTGGTTCTGTAGAAGATTGGCCAGGTATTTAGCAAATTCATATGTAGGGGAATCAATGACACTCATGATGGGTCAGAGTGGGACTGTCCTTATGAATTTTAGGGAATCCATGTAGTCTTGGTGGCCGTGCTTCTGTCTTGCATAGTTTTTTGTGTGTGTCAGGATGAAGTGAGGAATTCCTGATCAGTGAGCTCGTTTGTCTGGTGATTTTGTAGGGTTTTTGTATGTGGCAGGGTCCAGAAGTTCTCTAATCTTATCTTTGTATTCTTCCATTTTCATGATCACTGTGGCATTGCCTTTGTCAGCTGGTAGAATAATGATGTTTGGATCCGCATTGAGGGTCTTGATGGCATTTCTCTCCTTATGTGTTATATTGCTGGTGGAAGGCTTTGCTTTTCGTAGAATCCTTGCCGTCTCCCCTCTTATTTCTTCACCTTCTTCAGGTAGATGGAGAATGGCAGCTTCTACATTTGCGGTGATGTCTTTCACAGGAATTTCTGTAGGGGTGACTGCAAAGTTACCTCCCTTGGCTAAGATGGAGGTTTCTTCTGGTGAGAGTTTATGATCCATCAGATTTATGACAGTGTGTGTGTTGTTGAGTACTGGGTTTGTCTGTCTTTTATCCTGGATTTTATTAAACTTCTGCTTCTGTCTGGAAGTATGGCTTGTTAATCCATGTTCCATTTTTCTGTAGGTGAGGTTATCAGTCTTGTCCCAATCATGACTTCTCATTTTTTGGCTGATGTTTATTTATATATTTATTTATTAGCCCTCCCTCCCCTGCACAGCAGGGCTCATTGTGACTTACAACAATAAATATAAAAAATTAAAGCAATTAAAACATAGACAGTATTAAGATCTATATACAACATTGACTAATGCAACACAAGATGGCAGTCAGGCAGAAATTAATAAATGCTCCTGAGAGGAACTATATGTATGTACCCAAGGATGAAACTGGATACTGGGCAAGTGGGTGAAAAGCCATAAACAGTAGCATGAGGTGGATGGTGCAGCAAGGTAGGGGAGGCCCAATGTAATTCAACACATACTGCCTCAACTGTAGGCCTGGGAACATCTCCATTTTGCAGGCCCTGATTTCACTTGGGAGACTGTTCTATGAGGCCGGAGCCAGAGCCAAAAAGACTCTGGCTCGGGTCGAGGTTAAGCAGATGTCCTTTGGGCCAGAGATCAGCAGCAGGTGTTGATCTGGAGAGCATAGAGCTCTTCAAGGGACATACTGAGAGAGATGGTCCTGCAGACAATGTTCCCTCTAAGCTGTGGAGTCTTGTGAGCAAAAAATCTACTTTGTAAGCTACTAGCTTTAAAGTTGTGAGTGCACCATTTGACTACTGCATCAATTAGTTTGCTCTGGAGCCATCCTTCCTGAGGTAAGGCAAAAATGTGTGAGCTGGAGGCTAAAAAACTGTGAGCTAGCTCACACTAGCTCAGCTTAGAGGGAACACTGTCTGCAGATATGTAGGTCCCAGACTGCACACAGCTTTGAAGGTTAAAACCATAACCTTGAACTTGATCTGGTATTCTACTGGGAGCCAATGCAGCTGTTGGAGCACTGGTTGTATGTGGGCTTGTAGAGTTGTCCCAGAGAGGACACACACTGCCACATTTTGGACCAGCTGGAGTTTCCAGGTCAATCTCAAAGGCAGCCCAGCACAGAGAGAGTTACAGTAGTCCAGTCTGGAGGTGACCATTGCATGGATTACTATGGCTAAGTCACGAGGAGAGATATTGGGAACCAGTTGCTGGACCTGCTGGAGATGATAAAATGCTGATCTGGCAACAATTGTGACCTGGGCCTCCATTGAAAGCGAGGCATCCAAGATCACACCCAAACTCCTCACCATTGGTGTTGGTATTAATGGCACCCCGTCAAGGGTTGGGAGCTGGATTCCCAGCTCCATACCCCCCACCCCCGTGGCTCAGGCACAGGACTTCCGTCTTTGATGGATTTCGTTTCAGTCGACTCTGCTTCAACCAGCCAGCCGTGGCCTCCAGAACACTGGCCAAAACATCTGGGCTGGTATCCAGCTGTCCATCAACAGATACAGATGGGTGTCATCAACATACTGGTGACAACCCAGGCCAAACCCCTGGACTAACTGGGTGACGGGGTGCATATAGATGTTAAATAACATAGGGGAGAGGATCGCCCCCTGAGGGACACTGCATACCAGAGGATAACTCAGTAAAACCCTCTCCCCAAGGTCCACCCTCTGTCCCTGACTGTGGAGAAAGAAGACAAGCCCATTGCAAGGCAGTCCCTTGTATCCCCACATCAGCGAGGCAGTGGGTCATAAGAGTGTAAATGACCATGTCAAACACTGCTGTTAAATCCAGTAACAACAGCAGCACTGACCCACCTCAGTCCAAGAGTTTTCAGAGGTAATCCATGAGGGTGACCAGTGCTGTTGCTGTTCCATAGCTAGGGTGGAAGCCAGATTGGAATGGGTCCAGGATAGAAGAGCTGCTCATGGGTACTGCACCAACAGGAAGAGGAGACATATCAAACATCTTGAAGACCACCATATCATGGGCAGTGGCCTGCACTCAGCTGGTGGAGAAGACTCTTCTAGCCATTGCAAGCTGGGCAAGCCCTCTCTTATGCAAAAGCTCATTCAGCCCACATCGTTCCCAAACTTCCCATTGTCCAGTTCCTTAAAAAAAATCATTATTGATTTCAGAAAGTCTTTTCCCCAACAAACTATCACACATTGGAGTTACGCAATGCGAGGAAGGAGACAGGAGAGCTTGGTGACCTTATATACCTAGCCAGGTATGTGAGCAAACATATAGCAGAGATGAAGACTCCCTGTGAACAAAAGCACACTTTCATGAATGTACTTCAGATAAAAGAATGTACTTCAGTTTTATTCTGCCTGTATGGCTACTTCAGTTCAGTTCCTTGAGGAACACTTTGTGCATGGAACAGAATCCCTCCTATAGGGATGCTTTCAGTCCCTTATATCCATCTGTTCTTTAAGACTAATAGCATCTGCCACAGTTTGACAGTGAATCCACACTGCAGCCACAAGGCGTTAACTGGTGCTCAGTTCAAGCCCGTGGTGGCTGCTTCACCCTGAGCATCTGAGTAAGAGTCCTCTAAGAGGAATAATCTTACTGCTGTAAAGAAACCAAACTGATTGCTACTTTCAGTCGTGTGGGTGGCCTGGGAACAGGTTGCTGTCCAAGCTGCTTGGCTATAGCACCACCCTCGTTAACTTCTGCAGAAGACCACGGTCTGGAGGATGCATACAGAGCCTTTCCAACCAATTATCTGATAACACCACCCACACACTTATCCCGAGTCAGAAACCAACACATGCATTCGCCCTCTCTCTCTTTTTGTTACATAATTGTTTTGGCTTTTTTCTGGCAGTTCCCTTCCAATAAGGGGGGGGGGAAGCCTGTACAACTCTAGTGCTACTATTTAGCCAACAAAAAATTAAGCTAATGACTAGTAATCTAATCCTATTTCTTTGGAGCTTGACGTTCAAGTTCTTCTTGACTTTCTAGATGAAAAGGGTGTTTGAATTTACAACATGAAGGTGCCCCTTTGACGGACAGGTCCAGTTCCACCTCTTTCCTTTTTTTGTTATTTAAAAAAATAACATAATATTTTTAAAAATTCTTTACACAAGAAAAATATATCCAAGAGAAGATTCAGTAAGTTAAGCTTGCTCTTAGTACTGTATTTCAACTCCCAATTCTGTGAGACGAGGAGATTATAAATAGTTAATTTAATCACTGTCTTCAAACATGTAATGTAAACAAGAATTAGTTATTGATTTGATACACCAGTTGTCTCCAAACACCAATATTATTTAAAGGCTTTCTTTTTAAATAAGCCATCAATTTAATCATACAGAACATTTTTTTTAACTTCTATAGCCACTCATTCTTACTTGGAAAAGAATTTTTCTTCCAGTGTCTGGCAAAGACAATATAAACAGTTGTTACTTTGTATAGGACCAGTTCTTGAAGAGAAGATGGGCACTGTTTTCTGGGCAAATCAAGACCAGGTATGCATCACTGCATCCATAGTTAAATTACTAACTGTAAAGTTTCTGCATTGCATTTTTTTAGATGTCTAAGGGAAATATAACATATGCTTTATTATGGATTAAAGAAGAGCCCTCTTTCAGTGATACCTTATATTCTAATAGCCACCTGTGGTCACCATCTGCGGATAGCTAAATCTCCAGATCGGGGCCATATGGAGGCTAAAGAGATTTTTCCAGAAAAATCTTAAACAAAAAAAGTACATACAGGGATTTCAATCCTCCCTAATCCAATTGCATTGTTTGTGCGTGTGGAGGACTCTGACAGTCACAGCAAGTGAAGTCACAGCACAGGATGCTGGTAGCCACCGTGGGCCTGGTTGCCACAGTAGTGGATGCTGGCTGACACTGCGGGCCCAGGATCAAGAGATGAGGACAGCAGCAGCTGCTCCGGATCTGAGTGCTCTGGCGGATGCCAGCAGTTGCTGCAGGCCCAGAGGCAGCGGGGGCAGACACCAGCTGCCAGGCTCAGTGTTGGTTGTAGGGCCCGGAACCTCATCAGCTCAGCAATGGGGGGAGATACGGGATTCCCCCCATGAGCCTCGTGGGCCTTCCCTTGTCTGTTTGATTAAGCAAAAGAGCCGAGTTGTATGATAATAAATTATGATATTAGGAGAGTCTAAACCACTCTTACGCCATCGATCCTGTGTGGTAGTCAGGCTTATTCTTGGTTTCTTATTACATCAAATAATCTGTTTCAAAGGGCTTTTGGGTTTTTTTGCAGTTTCTTAACTTGTATTAAAATTCAGACATTAGTAAACATATAGATTATTTTTGGAAGTGCAGACATTTTTATAATGTTAATTCTGCCCAGAAATGAGATATTAAGTTTTGACCAGTTGTCTAGTTTTGCCTTAATTTTAGATATAAATGGACTAAAGTTTTGAAAAGATCTTTATTATCTTGTAGAGATATTAACTCCTAAGTATTTGAATTCACTTTCACTTTATTTAGGTTTAACAGCCCATAAGCCATACTCCAAGAAAAAGATTTAAGATTTAAAAACAACCGCAAAGAAGAATTTAGCCACATCAACCATACAAGGTTTACAAAGGTCACTCAGGCTGTGATCACACTACATAATCCACTTTCAATCCATTTTTAGTGTACCTTTCAACTGGATTTTACTGTGTGAACTGGCAAAACCCAGCTGGAAACTACACTGAAAATGGATTAAAAGTGGACTATTTAGTGTGTGTGTTTGCAGCCTCAGAAACGATCTTAATTTATCAGTATCAGAAGTGGTTGAATATTTTGACAACCATTTTAAAAAAAAATTCTCCCTGGCATCAGTATGTTTGGAGCAATAAAAGAAGGCATGCAATAATGAACCAACCATTGACAAGGAGTAATCACAAAAACATTGTTCTGAAGGAATCACAGTAAAACACCTCTTCATCTGTGCTGTAAGTAACTCATTACAGTGTGCACGCATATACGACAATCTTAATTTAGGTATTGTCAGCATATCAAGATAGAATAAGAATTCAAGTTCAACTAAGTATTCGATTCCCAAATGAAGTGGGCACAATTGCCATCTGTCATCTTGACGTAATAGGTTCCAGTCTTGTTTTAAAAGCTCCTTTATAATTAACACTCTTTTGTTGTCTGCCAAAGAGGCTCAAGACCTCAAAGGAGCTAGTTGTGTGATTTTGAAATCTGTGGTTTTATTTCACCAGGACTAACGGTGCTCTCAAGCTGCCAATTGAGTAAACTGATTATGGGTTTACAAACCAAACCAGAAATTTTTAGAAGATCTAGTTCCAAGCACACAACTGAAGATGCTACGTATGGAGGTAAGGCAAGAATTTTTTTTTTGGGGGGGGGGAGATCTGAAGCCATAATTAACTGTTTCCCCCCACTTAATTTGGCCAAATTACTAACTTTCATCAATTCCACCTATTTCAGAGTGCAGCCAATGAGAGCTGCTGGAATGTTGGGGGAAGGTTGAGTTGATGGTTAGGATAACTGGAGCAAGGAGAGCTGTGGAAGAAGGAAACGGGACTGAGTCCATGACTGAAAGACCATGAGTCAGAAGCTGTCTGTAAGAAAGACAGCTTGTAACCAAGAGGACTGGAAGAATGAAGAGAGTTAGGGACCAAAAGTTCAAGTACTGAGAAATGAAGAAGAGCTGGTTTTCATACCCTACTTTTCTCTACCGTAAGGAGACTCAAAGTGGCTTACAATTGCCTTCCCTTCCTTTCCCCACAACAGGCAACTCATGAAGTAGATGAGGCTGAGAGAGTTCTGAGAGAACTGTAACTGGCCCAAGGTCATCCAGCAGGCTTCTTGTGCAGAAGTGGAGAATCAAACCTGGTTCTCCAGATTAGAGTCTGCCACTCTTAACCACTACACCATGCTGGTTCTCAATGTAGCCACATGCCTACAGGACTCCAATGTTGTTTAAAACACATTTTGAATAAAAACTCCTTCTGAATAAAAGTTTTGAATAAAAGTTAACTCCTTTTTGTTCATCCCTATTGATTGAGGTTGCAAGTGTGGGTGCTGCCGTGACTCCCTATTGGATTTAAAATGCATGATCAGATGGTCACATCTGCCTCCTGTCTGACATGCGTTGCCTCCCGCAATCAGCTGTCAAGGGTACTGGCTCTGCTGAGGCTGACTACTCCTCAGATGAGGAAGAGGCATGGAGTAACCCAGTGTCCTCTGGACTCAGCCCAGAAGAGGAACCCTTAACAGCACCCAAGGGAGAAGAGGCCCCAGCAGCTGAACAGGAGGTGCAGCCAGAGGGAAAGACTGATCCAGAGCCTGACCCAGCACCCCCAGGTGGAGGCACCCCGAGGCCAGAATCCCCACCTAGTTCTCCTGAGTGCCCCAGACACATGGCACACCAGCGGCTGAATGTGCAAGAGCAAAGGAAGAGTGCCAGGCTGCAGCTCTTGCAAAGGCAATGGGAGGGGCTGTGAGCCTTGGCAAATTGACTCCCAGGAAAGGGAGGACCTGGTCATAAACACCCCCATGCAGCTGCCTCATGCAACCATGCATGCTTGGACCTGATCCTGGCTGGTAGCCTCCGCTCCTTGCTCCTAGCTCCTGCAACCTTTGATCGATTTCCCAGCTTTCTGACCTTTGGCTCTGTTGCTTGACTTGATTTCGGACTCTGTATCCAGTTTCCAGTGCATGGTATCCATGGTGACCGGCTGATCCAGCACATCAGCCCTCTTTCATTGCAGTTTTCTTGACACCAGGAAAATCAGGTTCCTTGTGGTTGTTTCCAGCTTCACCCCACAATTCCACCTGTCTGGACTGCCTCCTAGTGAATTGAAGCTGTTTAGGATGTCTGAACCTTTTCCTTGCACTTTTGCCATTAAAAAAAAAACAGTTGGCGATGTGCGCATGACTGGATCACCGCTCATGTGTTTCAGCTCTCTCCTGCCTATAGCTTTGTGGCACATGGAGTAAGGAAGGGGTTAATTGACAAGATGAGTTTGTTTCAGAGAGGGAGGGAGTCTGAGAACAAAGCCGGTGACTCCAGCTTCACTCTAAGCTTTTAAATAAAAACACCAGCAGCACATAGGATGAAGCTTCTCTATTCTCCCCCCCCCCACCGCTTTTAAATATTTGAAACATGAAATTTCTTGGAAGCACAGTTTAAAAAACACTACCCTCACACTGGACTCCATTTCCTAGCAGCCTCCTCCAGCAATCCCACTGGCCACCAGCTGCCGCCATTCTTCCAGGAGTCTGAAGCGCTGATTCCCATCAGTGCTTATATGCATGCTTGGAAGACTAATGGTTTCTTGAAAGGGGCCCAACTGCCCCACTCCCTGGCTGCTGCGTATGCTTGATCAAGGCACATTGAGGAGGTTTAAGGGGGTCTGTCTGATCAAAACTCTCCATTACAAAAAAAATCCATCCTGAATCAATTAGAACCGGGACCACTCTGGATCAAATTGCCCGTCTGCCACACCCTGAGAGTGAATAATCTTGGGGAACAAGATACATATGCAATGGTTAGGCTCTGCCTAGATATATAGATAAAAGTATATAAATCGTGCTGGCATGAAAGGGAAGTACTATTCAGTTCCCTAACTGAATAGGTCAGGGAAATATCTGGGTAAGGAATGGCTGAAAAGTGAACTAGGCTGCCCTGTCTTGTCATGTCTCTGAGAAAGAGAGTGGGGACCTGGAGCAGAAAAGGGTCGGAGTTTTTGTAAAAATGAACAGGGACCAGATGGGTGGGAAACCCATGACTGTGTAACTCTGAGTCTGAAAGGGGTTGCGTTGAGTGGTAGGATTGGAGGGCACAGCTGGGAATATAATATCTCAGCCTACACAGGAAAATGTGCATGCTTTTATGTGTAAAAGTTTCCCTCTCCTCTTTGTCACCTACAATCCTGTGGCCAGAGGAGACGCATTTAATATTATTTATTTTTATTTTATTTTCAAATTTCTACTCCACCCTCCCAGCCTGAGCTTGGAGATAAGAACATAAGAGAAGCCACTGTTGGATCAGGCCAATGGCCCATCTAGTCCAACACTCTGTCACATAGTGGCCAAAAATACCAGGTGCCATCAGGAGGTCCATCAGTGGGCTCAAGACACTAGAAGCCCTCCCACTGTTGCCCACCCCCCAGCACCAAGAATACAGCATAAGGAATCTATCTTAGTAAAACTAAGGAACTTTAATTGACCCTTGTAGTTTATAAAATCAAATGAAATGCTGTCTCATGATGAAGTCATCAGGAAACCATTATGAACTCTCTGCCTAAAGGCTTGTCTTGTGACTCCACAAGATCACCCTAAATCAGAATTAACAGGGTGACTGTTGCTTGCAAGGAATTCACAGACATTCCAGCATACTTAGCAAATTTTTCAAATGAATACAGAGCAGCCTTCCTTACTTGATTAACAAAATAGGATCATCTCTTGTCCTAATTAGCATAGTCTCTTAAGTAACTCATGATGAGGTAATTTCCACTTCTCCACTACCATTACATGAGTAGGAAAGTGTGCAAATGTAGAAATTTAAAGGTCTACCTTTCTGATTGGTAAAATAGGGCATCTTTCACATTACCTTAAAAATTCACTTGCATCACCTAGTACGAACATGTTTTTTTCCCTTGTGCTCACACAACTTTGTAAACATCCCAGCACTTTCTCATATTTTCCCAGTTCCTCCCCCCCCATTCCTAATAAACTGGTTTTTCCCACACTTTTTTGGGGGGGAAGTGAAATATATTTGCACAAAGCCTCTGCTCTGTAATCCCAGATTACAGAAAACTAAGTTTTTCACATTGGTGACTTCTGGCAAACCTACCACCTTGCCAAAACCCTCCCAGAAAGGGCAGGCCGATGTGGGTATTTTTTTAAAAAAACTGCATCTCAATGGTGAAACATTTCAGTGATCAGTGCCTGCATTGGGGCAGCTTCCTCTTTGCTCTGCCTTCCCAGGATCATGTTCCCGCTTCAATACGGATTGAAGATGCCTGCATTGGGGCAGCTTCCTCTGCTCAGCCTTGTGAGTGCATGCATCTCTCTCTCTCTCTGATCTGGTCTCGTCTGGTCTCTGCCTATTTCTCCAGACTGTCCTGGGATCATGTCCCCCTCTTCAACATCAAAGCCAATAGAGGTGCGAATTATCTTTTATGCTTCAGCTACTGTGCTTTACATAAGAGTAAGTGGGGCTACTTTCATGTAAAGAAGACAGAGTGAAAGAGGCTGCTGAAAGGCTCCAATACTTCCAACGCATGTGCAAAAACTCACATAAACATAAGGAACAGATGGAACTCTGGCGGGGAAGTCTGAATGGATCACACTGATGGCGCAATCATCAGAAGTGGCACAACATGTGTGAAAACACGAAGGGCGGCTGCAGTCTGAAACCCCCCTAGGTTGACTTTTGTTCCAAAACTGCCCTCAGCTGCCACAATGCTTAGACAACATATAAACAGGTTGCTTACCTGTAACTGATGATCTTTGAGTGGTCATCTGTGCATTCATACCTCTGGGATATAGTACGCCTGAGCCGACCCCGATCGGTATAATGGAAAGCAAAAGGGATTTTCATGCCTGCTCCCCAGTCACATGCCAGGCCCCACTGCGCATGACTAGGGGAGGGGCATGACGATCCTGCCAGTTCCCTCTGACTACTGCCCTCAGTCTCCAAAGAAAGGAAAGGACCGAAAGCAGAGGGGAAGGAGGGCAGGTGGTGTGAATGTACAGATGACCACTCGAAGATCATCAGTTACAGATAAGCACCCTGTTTATCTTCTTCATGGTCTCTGTGCATCACACCTCTGGGAGACTAGCAAGCAGTACACGCCTACCTGGAGGAGGGAGCTGAAGGTCCTAGATATGCGCTGCCTGCAACACCACTCATCCAACTACTGAACGCTGATGAAGACATACATCTAGGGCATAGTGCTTCACAAATGTGTGAGGAGTGGCCCAAGTCGTTGCATTGCAGATACCTTCAAGCAATGCACCTCACAGGAAGGCCGTAGACGTTGCCACAGCCCGGGTGGAATGCGCCCTTAGCGGGCCTGGGGGTGACTTTTAAGCCAAAGAGTAGCATAGTTTAATAGTCTCCACAATCCATTTGGATAGACGTTGGGATGATAGTTTCTTCCCCTAAACGGGTAAAGCATAAGAGGCAAACAGGGCCGGCAATTTTCTAAAAGGCCGTGTCCAATTCAGATAAAAAAGCAAGGTTCTCTTAACGTCCAACGAATGGAGCTGGTGTTCTTCATCAGTCATAGGGGATGGGAAAAACACCGGGAGGATAATGTCCGCTTGCAGATGAAACTCGGAGACCACCTTCGGTAAGAAAGAGACATCTGGAGCCAATGTGAGCCCATCATGATGGAAGCTCAGGTATGGAGGGTCACAGCGAAGTGCCGACAGCTCGCTCATTCTCCTGGTGGAGGTAACAGCTACTAAAAAGACTGTTTTCGGGATAAAAGCTACAGGCTACAAGTAGCCATTGGCTCAAAGGGTCTGCCCATAAGTCTTGTGAGTACCAAGGGTAGGTCCCAGGCTGGCATGGGGCCATGCGATGGAGGAAAAAGGTGGGTCAGACCCTTCAGGGATTTCTTGGTCTGAGGGTGTGGAAAAATGGAATGACCATCAATTGGTGGGTGATTAGCTGAGATGGGAAGGAAAGGGAAGCTGAGATTAGCTGAGGAGGGAAGATCTTCAACAATGGTTTTGGTGTCTGGCTGCAACACCGAAGAGCGTAACTATGCATGCCATCGCAGGGCAAACGAGGAAGTAAGGATCTTTGCTGCAATGTCTGATGTATGTTTGGAAGTATCAGGAGTCCAAAACACGAACCAAGAGCATAGTCATTCCAAGCTGGGCTCGAGAACCCAGGGATTCAGAGCATGGATCAGGAATCAGGAGTACAGGCGAGGTAGGTGCGGAACATTGACTAGTTGCTGGCACACAGAACCAGCATTGGGTAGGGAGCTAAATACCCCGTAGGTGCCTCAGCGTGTGCATCCTGGCTCCTGCTAGAGCTCAGGGCTGAGGGACCACCTACTGCGCAGGCACACCTCCCTTCACTGGGATGCTAAGTCCTAGCACAGCCAGCTCCGTAAGCGTGCCACCTGTGGAGGCGAATCAGGGGGGCTGTCTGCCGGGCGTTGTTCTTCCTCAGCTGTTGCTGAGACAGGTAGCAAGGATACACTGACAGGCTCTGGAGCCTCATCCAGGTCAGGTGTGGGCTCTACTGGGGCCAGGAGCTCATTCTCAGCAGTACTCATGACACCAGGGGAGTGAGGAACTTGGGTCAAGTCCATGTCCTGCTCTGTCAGTGGACTGGGTGGGGCAAAGTGAAGGTGACTGAAATGCACCTTGTGGCTGCCCACGGCCAAGTAAGACAAGTGAAGTGGCTCTGGAAGACATCACTACCTCAGTTTGGAGAGGAGTCGATGGAGTTTTATCAGAAGTCTTTCTTGTGCTTCTTATGCTTGATAGGCCAATTGTCCTTGCCCTCCTTACATTTTTTAGAAGGAGTATGGGCTTCAAACTGTGGTGCGGAGATCGGACGTTTGAGCACTAATCGACATTGAGACATGACCAGGCGTGTCTTGTGATGATGCCATTGGAGAGAGCACGACCTCCAGCAACGTGACACCAAGTCTGGCTGCCTGGTTCTTTCTGGTTTGTTTGGAAAACTTGGAACAATGGCTGCAAGAGTAAACTCGGTGCGATTCCCCCAGGCACAAATGGCAAAGTGAGTGTGTCCATCAGGGGGGCAATTTTGCTACCGCACTTCCAGCACCGTTTAAAGAAACCCCACCATTTGGCCATAGGCCGGAGGGCGGGGAAAAAATCTCTGCTGGAGCAGAGATAAAGTCCAAAGAAAAAAACTAACTGTACTTTACTTTCCTAAAACTAACTAACAAAAAGGCGAAAGAGGGGCCTAAGGGCCAAGACTGTTACTGACCGAGGTGGAGAAGGTCCTACCAGCACGGCGGTCAGAAGAGAACTGGCGGGATCGTTGTGCCCCTCCCCTAGTCATGCACAGTGGAGCCTGGCACGTGACCGGGGAACGGGCACGAAAATCCCTTTTGCTTTCCATTACACCGATCAGGGTTGGCACGGGCACACTATATCCCAGAGGTGTGATGCGCAGAGACCACGAAGAAGATGATTTAATTCTCTTCCTTGACACCTTTATCCCTTGCTCTCCTGCAGTTTTGGGCTCTTTGTTTTCTTCTCTGTCCCTCTCTCCCATTTAGTGCCTCACGCCAAAGCCTCCCTTCCCAGCCATCCTTCCCTGATATGGCTTCTTTTCCCTCATGTGGCGTCTCTTTCTCTGTTCTCCCCCTTCCTGTGCCTATCTAGCCCATCTTGGCTGTGTGAACTCTTCCTTGCCTGCTTCCCATTACTGTCCTCGCTTCTTTTTTTATAGAATAATTTCTTCCCAGCCAATTTTTTATTTATTTTGAAACAAACAATAAAACAATCAAAAAGAAATGATCAATGAGAATGATAAACATAATAGTTCCAAAGTAATAGATTTGTGAACAATATAGGATAAGTACATGGTTAATTAAAGAGATTTCAACATTAGTAGGTTTGAAGAAACAAAAATTTTTCCGATACAATTATGACTTCCAGTATCCACTAACCAAGCTTCTCTGCTGGTTATAAAAATTAACTTGATCATAACTTTATAACAACTATGTTTTTGAAAGGATTCTTTACTAATTAGATTATGGTCTAATCTTTCCAGCACAGGAAACTATTTACTAATAAAGTCTCGATAAGCTGAATAAGGGTCTGTTTGTGTACTGTCTGCTGATATTTTATCCATTATAAAATGGTCTCATATTCTAGTGTACCACTGGTTGAGTGTTGGGGGACCTGCCTCCTTCCATTTTAAATCAATCAGTGTTTTAGTGGTTGATAACAATAAAGGTATCAAAGTTTTTCTTGACAAAGAGATATTAATGTCTTGCCAATGATTCAACAATATTAATTCTGGTTTTTCCAGAACTGAGTAATCTGTCAGAGACTGTATTTGAACCAAAATCTTTTCCCAGAATGTCCTAATTATTTCACACTTCCACCAACAATGTATGTACGTGCCTGTTTTCCCACAATTTTTCCAGCAGATGGGAGAATATTGCTTAGTCATGGTAAAGCTGAAAAGGTGTTAAGTACCATCTTGTCATAAGTTTGAAATTTTGTTCCAGAATATTAATGGCATCAGTGGAGAAGGCTTGAGAAGACCATATTGATTCCCACTGCTGCTTGGACAATGCCATTCCACAGTCTAAGTTCCATGACTTTGTGTAGGATGATAAGTTTAAATTTTCTTATATATCCATTAGAACTATATACATTTTTGAAATAAGTCCTCTTGTTTCCCTGGCCATGTTTATAAGAAAATCTTCAAATTCAGATATGTTGTACCTGGAGATACTGAAACCAAGGAATTAAATTGTGAGCTTTTTTTGTCGAGCTTTATTCAGGATTCCATTTTGTTGTTGTTGTTGTTATATCAGTCAGTTTGTTTAAAGAGGTCAATCTCCAGATTTGGAAAGTGCATGGGAGTTTAGCTGTCAGAAATCAAATTGGCCCAAAAACATTGATGCTGGAGAGATATTAGGAGCTAAATGCCTCCTCTTAGTATCCCAAGTTTGAAGCAAAGCTTTTACAAATATATTTTCATACATTTGATTGGGTTATTTGTTTTTGTTTTTTTTAAACCAAATAGTTTCATTATATTTGAATGGTTTTTAGACAGGTTTCTTCTATTAAACTCTATTCTGTCTGGGATTTTGAATCCAATATTCTTACTAGGCTAGATAGAATAGTAGCTTCATGATATAATGTAATATTGGGAAAGGCCAGTCCTCCAAAGGCTCTAGGCCTATGGATTGTATCAAATCTGGATCTAGGTTTCTTAAATGACCATACTGTCCTCCCTTCATTGGGGACACTGTACAAGAGACTACAGAGATTGATTACTTCACCATTTTTCTTGCTGATTTTGCATGTTAACCAAAAGTTCACACGCTCTTCAACTGTCAGTGAACTCTGGTTCCTTAAAGTTACTTCAATCTTTGATAGTTAATTGAAGCAGTTACAGAAAAGTTAGATGAATTGACTTTAATAGAAGTTAAATGTTAAGATTGGCCTTCATCAGATGTAACTCATATGTACTTGCTGATTGGCTCATTTACACTTGCATTGATTATCTCATATCTAGTTAAGAACCAATCACTTGTCTAGATAATAATTGTACGACTATGACAGAAGAGATTTAGAGAAAGATGACTGATTTTTTTCAATAAATATGCACTGCTGTGATAAGCAAATCTGATTTCTCTTGATGGAGGTCTCAGAAGATTGGGTGAAATTTCTGAATGTAGTGTGTGTGACTTGGGCTTTTTTAAAAAAATAACCCCTAAAAGCACTTAGATTTGATCCAGAAACCACTTTTTTGTGGCCCACAGTATTTGTAAAACCATCTCTCAACACATTTCAAATGATGTTATAATCACAGGGATGTTCAGAACTGGGAATTATCATCCAGCCAGAAAAACATCTTTGTGGCATATTCTGGTTGTTTATGTTCAGAATATATATATTGACCAAGCTATTACCAGGATACTGTAAATCAGAGGTGCAATTACTGTTGAATCAGAGTTGCCCTCTTCCCCTGATGAGACCAGAATATTTTTATGTCTGAAGTCCAGGCTGATTGCCTGCCTGTGATGCATGCATCAATGTACTTGATCAGCAGGCGTCTCGGTGATTTGTTTCAGATAAAGCAACAACATAACTCCCAAGTAATTTTCAGCTTAAATTCTTGTTGCAAAAAAATTGTTCCAAATGGAGGGTGTTTACATCCTCTTTGAATACAAGCAGGCATACATCTGTTTGTACATATCCAAACATCCATGTACTTTGTGGAGCCTTGTGGAGCCTTTCCCTCTTTCCTCAGTGGACATCACTGCTCCCTCTCTCCCAGCTGGAAAAATGTCCACTGGAGGAACTGTGTGTACTATCTGAGGAGATGGGCTGTGACTCACAAAAGTTCCTATTGAAAATAAATATTGTTAGTCTATAAGGAGCCACTAGACCTTTGTTTTATTTCATACTGCTTGTCAGCCTCACCAGTTGATGGTACACACTGGGGGTGTGCGTGGAAAAAATTGCTATTTTTCAGATTGAAGGGTTTTGGATCCTTAAAAATTAGACCAGGGTGCCCCCATCCTTCATTGTTTCCAATAGTGGGAAAAAGGCAAGGCAGGCATACAACTAGCCCAGCAGATTCCTCCAAAGAGTCTCTGCAGTAGAAAGTGAGGTGTGGGGAGGGGGGCATGTTTGCAAGGCCAGCAGCAGAACCAGTGCCACTCTGGGTTGCACTGTCTGCAGTGAAATATAGTGCCACAGAGTCCACTCTTCAAAGCAGCCATTTTCTCCAGGGCAACTGACCTCCATTATCTGGAGATCAGTTGTAATTCTGGGCGATCTCCAGGCCCCACCTCTAAATTTAGCAGAAGGGAGCCTTGGACAGGCTGGGGAAGGCACATTTAAATGCCTCCCCAATCCCCCCTGCCTCAGTTGCCGGGGGGAGGGTTGCTCTCCAGGCCTTCCCTCCATAGCTACGCATGCAGAGGTTTTAGCTGTAGTGGGCGTGGCCAACTCAGAAGCCAGCTGGAACTCCGTTCCTCTGCATCGTTGCCCCAAAATAGCCCTAACAACACATATTGATATTTTATGGCATTTTTTTAACAATGGGGGGTGCTGTAATGCCAGCAATAATGGCACCAATGACAAAAGCACCCTCCTTTAAAATTCTCATTATTTAAGCCACACGTGGAAGAAAATAAACTGCCTCCACAACTGTAAAAATGCATAGGGAGGCAGACATGTGGAAGAACTCTGCCCAAACTGATTCCAGTGCTTGTGGATCAACTCCCAAGAAAATCAGGAGTAATTCGAGCATGTGGAAAATGTTATCTTCTTGCCAACAAGGACTGCAGAGGCATTTGCACTGGCAATAGAGCATCCACCTGGGATTTTTGTACACACTTTCCTCCATCAGCTATCATTTTCCCTCCATTTTCCCCCTGCCTTGTAACTGTAGGGCTTTTTGAGGGCTTTAAAAAAATCAATAATTGCAGTTGTACTCCAGCACAGTAACATTATAACGATCTGCTGACACAATCCACTGGATGTCAAATAGCATGGAGGACAAGAGAAAATACTGTAGCATCCCACAGTATAAGTGCCATCGAGTGGAATAGCAGTCTGTCAAGAGTCCCCTTTTAATTTTTTTAAACTCTCCTTGATTTTGAGTGGGACACTTAAACATGTGCTGGTGATTCATCATGAGGCACCCTTTGGATCTTCACATGACAAGATGAAGGAAATCAATTTCAGCATCTCAGTGACAGAGAACTATCGGGTCCCATTGTGTACTTGGACCAATTCATCTGTGATGCAGCTATGTGCTCTTTTCTTACAAAAGCCATCATTATATCTCTGAGAGGCATGATCATTTCAGCTTTTGCAGCTGAGAATCTAAAACAACTGTGTTTCATTGCTGTGGACCAGATTGATTTGTTTCACAGACGTACACTAATTTGTCAGATTATAAGCACACATAACTGGTTAAGCAGAAGAAACGCCCAAATAATCTAAATCCTGTATCTGTTTCTCCTGGCTTTATACGTTGTTTGCTATCTTCTGTCTTGCACATTAATCCTGCCCATCTGCCAAGGAGCTCAGAACACATAGTTCTTCCTTCCTTATGTCCTCACAACAACCCTGTGACGTAGATTAGACTGAGAGACAGAGTGGCTAGCCCAAGGTAACCTAGTGAGCTCTATGACAGTGAGGAGATTTGAATCCAGGTGTCCAGCCACTGCACTACATTGACTCACTTGTTTCATTTTTGCTTTCAAGTCGCAGGCAACTTATAGTGACCCATAAGGTTTTCAAGGCAAGAGATATCCAGAGGTGGCTTTCCAGTGCCTGCCTCTGTGTAGCAATCCTGGTATTCCTTGGTGGTCTCCCATTCAAATACTATCCAGGTCTGACCCTGCTTAGCTTCTGACAACCTTGCTATCCAGGTCAGGGCTCACCTCGTGTACTTAAAGCAATACAGACATTTATTTGTTTAGTGAAAGTTAAACCAAGCTGAACAAGAAAGCAGGTGCTATTTAATATATTTTCCTCATGCTTTTCTTCCATGGAGCTCTGGGTGGGGCACACAGTGCTCTTTTCCTCCGTTTGATCTTCACAGCACCTCTGGGAGGAAGACTTATCCACAGACACCCAGTGAACCCCATGGTCCAGTAAGGATTTGAACCAGTGTCTCCATGAACCAACACTCTGCAGGGTTTCTCCTAACAACAGCAGCTATAAGAAAGTGAATCAAAACAGGTTAAAAACATCACTTTAAAAATCTGCTTTATTTGTAAATACTATAAAAATAAATAGATTTGTAACCAATCATAAATGCAGTGTACACTTATAAGTGGTTGTGATTGGCTTTTCTCTTGACTCATCAGGGCTAGGCCCACCAGCACCCACTGGGGAACTGGTAGCAAGCACCCTGATTGCACGACTCACTCAAGCTTGGCTGCTTGCTACAACAGCAGCCACCCCACGAAACCCAGTGTTGTATAGTGGTTAGGGCTTCAGGCTAGGATATGGGAGACCCAGGTTCAAATCCCCACTTTGCCATGGAAGCTCATGCACTCTCAGCCTAACCTACCTCACATAGTTGTTGTGAGGATAAAATGGAGGAGAGGAGAACAACGTATGCTGCTTCGGATCCCTATTGAGGAGAAAGGCAGGGCATAAACAAAGTAAATACATAATAAATATAGATAAATATGAGGGAGCAAAGGTTGATATGGAGGTGGGGAGAAAAGGAGGCAGGGAAATGAGAGGGCATGATAGCTGCAGTGAGGGTGATATAGGGGACAAAGAAGTGCCCCCTGCGAGTCCTTGTGGGTTCCCCAACATGCAACTGGACTTGGCTAGGAGGTCATAACTATGCAGATTTTTCCCAAGAAGAGGCTGCTAGGGAGAAGGAGGAAAAGCTGAAGACAGGGGGGCAGATAAAGGTAGGTTGGTGGATGGATGGGAAAGGGCCAAGGGGGAAGGCTACACAGGCATTCAAGGAAGAGAAATATTGGGGAAAGGAAAATTAGATGCCCCAGCAAGTCCTTGAGGGTCCCCTGTTGTAAATACTATAAATGCTAAATCCCATAGAAAACAAAACAGCAAAGAAGTAGTAACTGTGAGCTCAGCTGTGAAAGAATGGAACAAGGACAGGAAAACAGAACTTTAGAAATGTGCTACTGGGATGACGGAAGAATAATAGGGGTGTGTGTGTGGAGAGGGGGTGGGCTTGGCCCAGCCAGTTGAGAATGTTATGACATAATATACAAGGGCCTTCTGCATGAGAGGACCTACCATCTGTTCTCTCATGACCTACGTGCTTCCTTCTGCTCTGCTAAAATTGCTGTTCCCTGTGCCCAGAGAATAGTGGGTATTTTCTTGGAACACTAAGGGGAAACTCACATGAACGTTTTAACACCAGGAAATTGACCATTGGAATGCACCATTTCTGTATACAGACAAGCCCAGGGGAGGGGGAAACAAACAATTCTGCATGGTTGCCAAAGAAGCTGACTGTGGATTGTGCTTATTAGGTGGAGCCTCTGGTGTAATCTATATACACTCATGACGTCATCAAGGAAAAATATCACCAGGTTTTGCCCCAAAGAATGTTACTCAGTTTCATTCATTGTATGAGGGCAGAACAACATCTTTTGTGAAAAATTTGTTTCCCAACACAACATTTACCTCATAACACACTAACACAGGAATGGGGCAGTATGTAAAACACAATTGTTCAGAAGGGCATTTTTATAAAAGCAACAGGACTGTGTTATGATGCCACAGTTCAATAAAGTGTAAAGGGAAAAGGACTGTGGAATAAATTAATACGAATTATGTTGCTCTCACTACATTGTTATCTACCTATGTAATTCCACCTTTTGGCATTCTTAACACATTGTGTCTAATACTTACACTTTGTTTTCAGATTTCTGTAATCTTAGTCCTATTACATTTTTTTTTCAGTTGTCCTATTCTGTTGAGGGCATGATTTACTTTGTCTAATCCACCCTCAATCTCAACGAGAAGGCAGATTATAAGGAACACTAATACAATAAATAATAAAACTGTGTTGGGGGAATCACTGCTCCCCTTCTTCCTGCATTGGTGTTATCTTGACAAACTTGAGCATATCATTCCACACTAAGTGATATCAGTAAGGAGGAACTGGGCTCAGAATATCTGGAATTGTATTGTAATTGCCATGGAGAGAGCTCACAGTGACTCCGTGTCACTGTTACTTCTCCAGGGATTGCTAACATAGCCAAACTTCTAAATGAGAGAAGTCTGAAGGAAATGTCAAACAATTTCTTAAATCATAATGCATGGGACCATGCAACTATAACTATTTCATTATAAACTCTCTTGTTTTTTATTATATTTATGTATTCATGTTTTAATTGGTTTTATCTTGTTTCTGTTTTATGAATACTGTATATCACCCAGAACCCTGCTGAGGCAGGGATTGGGCAATTCATAAATTAAATAAATAAAAATGATGATGATGATTTACTTTATTCATTCATTCCGCACCTTTCACCCCAATGGGAAACCAGGGTGGCTTACATTATTCTTTTCTCCATTTTATCCTCACAACAGCCCTGTGAGGTAGGTTAGGCTAAGAAAGTATGCCTGGCCTGAGGACACCCAGCAAGCTTCCAGGGCACAAGTGGGGATTCCAACCTAGGTTCTAGTCAGACACTTTTAACCACTACACCACACTGGCTCATATTATGTCACTTGTATTAATTTCTACAGCATTTGTGTTGCTGATTAATTTGGAAAATGGGAGACACTGAGACGCAAGCTTATTGGGAAAGCCTATTGTTTGACCTGGTAGATCTGTCCACTAATTCCAGATGTGTATGGTGCAGTGGCTGTTCTTCCAAGCATGGCAAACTCTGCACATGCTTGGGGGCATGCCTTTATTTTTTTACCTCATGAGATCTGGCTCAAATAAAAGCCTGGCTTGGGCAGGGGTTCTAACCATTAGAATAAATAGTAGGTGGCATGGCAAGTTTTCCTTGATGCTTCTGAGAGCAGAAGCCTACAGGAAATGCAAGTCAATTCTTAAATCACAATGCCTGCATTTTTCATTTAGAAGCACATGGAATCTGAAGCAATGTTTCATCATATTACTATTATCGAATATTCACTTAAGTGCTAAGGATATATAAAATACAGTCTCTCCTGTCACCTCGGTAAATATTACACTATTCTGGAAAACAGCTGTATTCTGATCTCATACCACTAATTTCCTGAAGGATTTGGTAAGGACTATTTCATAAGGTCTAGTTGCACAACTGTTTTTGTTTAAGAAAAAGTACCCCTTTCTTGCAATGTAGATAACACACAGGATGTGCACTCTTAAAAAACAGCCTCATTACAGCTTTAATGGAACGGCCAGAACCGCATGGTCTCTTGGGTAAGCCGCCTGTCTGATTACGCATTGACCCAAGACACAGTCTCTCAAGTAAATAACACAGCATTTAGAACTCTCCTAATTAGATATTTACCACAGCAAAGGGCCTCTCTGTTAGATGAACATTAACATGGAGAGCAGTAAAACACGAATATAAAAATACCCAAGAAAGGAAATGTTATTGAATAAATAAATAACGTTATGTTCAGTTATTCTTATGGTTGGAAAGGGAGCCTTTCCACCCATTTCAGTTGAAAGTTATCCTGGGCTTTAAGATATTTTGATATATTGATTCATTTTTGCACACGATTGTACACATAGGGAGCCAATATAGTGGAATGGTTTGCATGCCTGACTTCAGAGACAAGGGTTCTAATCCCCACTCATCCATGAAGTTTACTTGGTGACCCTGGGCCTAATCTGCCTCACAAAGTTGCTGAAAGGATACAGTGAGGAAGGCTGAACCATGCACACCACTTTGAGATCCATGGCAGAAGGGCAGGATAAATATGTACTAGACAGAGATACCTCATGTTTTGAATCTGAAGTTTTTCCCAAACTTTTATTTCGGGTTACATGAGTAATATTGATCACAAATACATAATTAATAAGAATATGTTTAAAAATGTATGTGTGTACACAGATTTGGTAAATGTTGACATTCACACGTGGAAAACTTTTATCTGACCATTGGCATGTACTGGTATGAACTAAAAAAATGGGAAAATATTTTGGGACATTGACAAAGTTCAGCTGGGATTGTCAGCATTTACATATGTATACTAACATGTCAGATTTTTGACATTATAAAAAGTTTGTCTGAAGGCTTTAACACAATTTTGAGTTAGACGTCCCCAGAAGTGATATAAACTACAGATATCTATTGATTTCTGATTAACCTGATCTTTACTACACAACAAAGATGTGAAGTAATCATGTAATTGAAAGATGCAGTAACCCCTACAGCCCTGTATGTACCATTCTTGAGTAAAGTGATTGAACAAGTGCTGGATGGCCAACATTGGAGATTCCTGAATTAAAGTGGATTGCTTAGATCCATTACAATCTGTTTTCAGGCTTGATTATGGGGCTAAAACAGCCTTGGTTGCTCTGGTGGATGACATACACCAGGAGATAGATGGGGGAGTATAACTTCAATGTAGTATAATGCCATATAGTTCACCTTCCAATGTGACCATTTTTTCCAGGGGAACTGATCTCTGTCACCTGGCGATCAGATGTAGTCCCAGGCAGGGCTTTTTTTGTAGAAAAAGCCCAGCAGGAACTCATTAGCATAATAGGCCACACCCAACAGCAGAAACTCATTAGCATATTCAGCCACACCCCTGACAGCACAGCTCATTAACATATTAGGCAACACCCCCATGTTACCAGAAGTGTGGTCATCCAGCCACACCCACTTTTTGCTTCTTTTCTCTTTACCTTGTTTGTTGTCAAAACCCAGGGCTTTTTTTAAAGCAGGAATTCCACTGCATGTTAGGCCACACACCCCTAATGTAGCCAATCCTAATGAATTTCTGCTGTTGGATGTGGCCTGTTATGCTAATGAGTTCCTGTGGGCATGGCCAACTTGGGAGCCAGCTGGAACTCCGTTCCTGTGCATCCCTGTCCAAAAATAGCTCTGGTCCCAGGAGATCTCAGAGTGAACTGGCTTGCAGGCTCTGAGTATCAAGTGCAAGAAATGAAGAAATGAAGAGTTGTTCAGTCCAAGGTCAGGGACCAGGAGTCAGGCAAAGCAGAGTCGTTCAGTCCATAGTCAGGGGTCCAGAAGTCAGGCAAGGCAGAGTTGGTGGCTTAGTGTCTATCGTACATGTTGCATCCGCACCTAAACACCTTTCTTGGATGGTTTTATAGCCCCACGGCTAAGGGTCACACCTGCAACCAGTTGCTCAGAAGCAATCCTGCAACAACTAATCTTTTTATCACCAAGCAGCTGGCATTGGGCCAGGAGGCATGCACTTTGCCGTCTTGTCTGTAGCTCTGTTCTCAGCCTCTGTATGTGGCATTCTAAGTGTGTAGGTGATACAGATGGCTGGGAATGGCTAACTGAAGTTCACCTGCTGAATCAGGGCTGAATCTGCACCAGCTGTTGGCTGTGAATCCTGACAAGCCTGCAGCTCAATTTCCTGTTGGTCAGCTTCTGTTAACTCAAGGCTGGCTACAGGAGGCTTCTCTCTTCCTGAGGAGTCCTCTTCCTGAGGAGAGAGCCAGCTTGGTGTAATGGTTAAGTGCGCGGACTCTTATCTGGGAGAACCGGGTTTGATTCCCCACTCCTCCACTTGCACCTGCTGATGTGACCTTGGGTCAGTCACAAACTCTGGCACAGCTGTTCTCTCAAGGACAGTTTCTGTCAGAAGTTCTCTCAGCCCCACCTACCTCACAGGGTGTCTGTTGTGGGGAGGGGAAGGGAAAGGAGTTTGTAAGCCGCCCTGAGACGCCTTTGGGCAGTGAAGGGCAGGGTATAAATCCAAACTACTACTACTCCTCCTCCTCCTCCTCCTCCTCCTCCTCCCTCCTCTTCTTCTTCTTCTTCTTCTTCTTCTTCTTCTTCTTCTTCTTCTTCTTCTTCTTCTTCTTCTTCTTCTTCTTCTTCTTCTTCTTCTTCTTCTTCTTCTTCTTCTTCTTCTTCTTCTCCTCCTCCTCCTCCTCCTCCTCCTCCTCCTCCTCCTCCTCCTCCTCCTCGAGGAAACCTCACTATCACTGAGACCTGGCTGACCAATGGCATGGAGTTTGGCAACCCTACACAAGTCAGAAGCTGCTCGGAAATGAGATTAGTGGGCAGCAGCTGAAAAGAGAAAGCAGCTTGTAATAGAAGTTTGTAATAGGGAGTTCTTATTATGTTCATCACATGCAGCTGTTTATTTTGCCATTTTTAAAAAAACAGAGAAGAGAGTTAGTCTTTGTTTATGAGGTTGCAGTTCATCAGGCAGTATATCTCTGAGCCAAAACACAGATGCTTGAATAAATGGGAATTTTGTGAGAAGTCACTTCCTGTGCAACACTGGCAACAAGAACTGTGTCTTCTTCTTTCTCCAAGTAAGTCCCGCACAATCACCTGTCAGTGGCCAGGAGAGACCTGGCAACCCTACTGATAATTGATTAAAGAACCAGGAAGCAAACAGTAGAAATAAATGGACAGTTCTCATAATGGAAGGAAGGCCCCACTGCTGGACCTCCTGATGGCACCTGGTATTTTTGGCCACTGTGTGACAGAGTGTTGGACTAGATGGGCCATTGGCCTGATTCAACATTGGCTTCTCTTATGTTCTTATGTTCTAAGGAAGTAGTAGGATCTCCCAAAGATCTGTATTGGGGGATCTAACTAAGTATTTGACTTTTATGCAAGTGGTCTGGAATTAGGGGTAAGAAGTAAAATGGCGAGATTTGTAGGTAACACCAAATTATTCAGGGTCATGAGAACTAAAGTAGGTTGTGAAGAGCTACTCAAGTCTCCAACTAAATTAGGTAAGCGGGCAACAATATGGCAAATGAGGTTCAATGTAAAAAAATTAGGTTCAAACATAAAAAAACTGGAGCACTCCCCCAACTTCACATTTATTTACTTAGTTTATTTATCTACTGCCTCATTAATGTAAGGTTCTTAAGAGGATGAGTAAGAATTTATTTATTTATTTATTTGATTTATACCCCGCCCTCCCCATGTGCAGGCTCAGGGCGGCTTACGACATTGGCACATTGCCAATAAAACGATAAAACACTATGATATAGGATTATAAAACATAAAAGCATAAGGTGCTATTAGTAGTACAATTCATATTTGTGGTGGCATACTGGATATGTCTCCAACTGCTGAGTTCAGTTCAGTGTCATCCTGATTCATTCGGTGCAATAAGCCAGATGTTGAGACTGAGGGCTGGGCTCATTGATGGTGTTAGTAGGGTACCTCCTAATAAAAAGCCTGGTGGAAGAGCTCCGTCTTGCAGGCCCTGTGGAACTGTAATAGGTTAAAAAACAAATAATACTACTGGGAAACTATGATATTAAAACAATAAAAAGCAGTCATACTGTATCAACTTGATTGCAATAAAATAACAGAACATTATTTATTTATTTATTTATTTATTTATTTTACTTAATTGGACTTCTAGACCTCCCTCCCCTGCATAGCAGGGTTCAGAGCGGATTACAACAACAGATACATACAATTAATATAAAACAAAATATAATTAACACTTTATTAAAAACAGAAACAAACATCAAATGATGCAACTCAGCATAGTGATCAGGTACAAATTAGTAAGTGCTCCCAAAAGGACTATCTGTTCATGTGTCCAAAATGGAACCAGGTACTGGGTAGGTGGGTGAAAAGCCACAACAGTAGCACAAAATAAATGGTGCAAAGCAGGGTAGGGGAGACCGATGTACTTAGACATCCGCCACCTCAGCCATAGGCCTGGTGGAACATCTCCATTTTACAGGCCCTGTGGAATTGCAACAAATCCGCAGGGCCCTGATCTCACATGGCAGAGTGTCCAACTAGGCTGAAGCTAGGGCCAAGAAAGCTCTGGCTCCAGTTGAGACTAAGTGGACATAATTTGGGCCAGGGACCACCAGCAGATGTTGCTCTCTAGAGCATAAGGCTCTTTGAGGGACACACAGGGAGAGATGGTCCTGCAGATATGTTGGTCCCAAACTGCACAGGGCTTTAAAGGTTAATACCATAACCTTGAACTTTATCTGGTATTCAACTGGGGGCCAATGCAGCTGGCAGAGCACTGGTGGTATACGGGCTCTTAAAGGTGTCCCAGTAAGGACACGTGCTGCTGCATTTTGGACCAGCTGAAGTTTCCGGATCAGTCTAAAGAGTATCGTCTTGTAGAGTAAGTTAGAGTAGTCCAACCTGGAGCTGACTGTTGAATGGAGCACTTTGGCTAAGTCACGAAGGAAGTGATAGGGAACCAAAGGTAGACATAGTAAAACCCTCTCCCCAAGTGCTTCCCTCTGTCCCCATCCGTGGAGAAGGGAGACAAGCCACTGCAAGGCAGTCCGCCATATCCCTATAAATTATTGTAGAAGTAATAAAACCCAAGCAATTTACCAAGGGAACAAAACTAGCCATACACAAACACACAAAAGCTAATAACTAAACACACGGAAAAATGCAAATGTTATCTGGTGCCTAAAACTTAACAGTGAAATTGCCAGGGGTTGAATGATATGGTGGGACTTCCACAACCAAGGTGCCCCCAGAGTAAAAGCCCTGTCTGCTGTGGCTACCTATCACAATTGGTAAATGGGGACACACTCCACAGGGCCTCCGATCTACAAGAGAATGACAATAAGGATTCAAAAGAAAAAGGTGGCTTGTATCTTGATACAATGCACTGTCATACACTTTCATGCCGGTGGAAAGCCCTGTTTCATTCCTTCCCACGGCAGCATCTTTGCAGAGGAAAAAAGAAGTTCTACACAAAGGCATGATTTTTGTACAAATACAAAGTTCAAATGAGAATTTTTGAATTTCAAATGCTGTCAACTTTTGCTTTTTAACATTCAGCTGTGAGGCATGTTTTTTTTTTAAAAGCCAGAGAACTGAAAAATTAATCATGTGTGGCTTGGGGCTTACGTTTTCTGAACAGCGGCCTTCACATACTACATAGTGGAATACATATACATGGGCAGGCACTGTTTAAAGAAAAGCCCCAGCAGGACTTTAAAGCAGCCATCTGGATCCTGGCCTTCAATTTAAACCAGTGCTATGAATTTTAAGTTAATTATCTATGCATTTGTTGTCTTTTTACCCCACTTTTTGGTCACCACTTACTTTCAAGGCAGCTTTAAAATAATAAAATCCATTGTATATGCCAATGTCAATGTGAACAGGCGCTTGGGAAGAGAGTCTAGGTCTGAAGTGAGGCATGGTGGGGGAGGGGTGCCTTGCATTTTCTCCCTCAGATGCTCTCAGAGATGGCAGTTGGCAGCTGAGGGGGGTGGGACTCAGCTGGTAATGGCTCCCAGTCCAAAGGACAATGGGTGCGTTTAGACAGCGTGCTGAAGCGGTTTAAACTGCTCCAGCACGATGCGTTTTTTTTTTAAACTGGAGAATCGCGATCAGACTCACCTCCTCCTTCCGAGCTCCCCGCCGTCCTCCTGCAGGTGTGGGGGGGTTTTCCCCTCTCCTTTGAGCATGCGCACAGGCAGCCCTCTCCCGAACAGGAAGTTTGGCGGGTGCGCAGAAGAGCGATCTCAACAGGTCCCTTTAAAGTTTAAATGAAGACTCCTTTTTAAAATGGCCTCCCCGAGATCCCGGACTCCTCTAAATGCCTAGGCACCAGTGAAGCTTTTCTTTTTTTAACTTAAGTGCGGAGCTCCGCTCAAGCGCACACCGCTAAGGAAAAAAAACAAATGGCGGACTGAAGCCGGAAGCCGGAGGCAGCTTCCCAGAGGGGAGGGGGGTTGAAGCACCCGGAAGTGGCTGGATGGAGCGATCAGACAGGGAAAAGTGCGGCTTGAAACGGAGAATCATGGAAAACACCACTTGGGTAAGTGGTGTCAAAATACTCCGTTTCAAAGGGGGTTTGCTCCAGAAAGCGACGGCTGGGGACGGTGGGCAGATGTTGGGCGTGTGAACGCGCAGGTAAAAGCCGTTTCTGAGCCGTGCCGAAAACGGCTCAAACGGCGCGTCTGAACGCACCCAGTGTGTCAATTCAATTATCCAATATCTTTAAAAGGCACTTTTGCGGGGGAAGTACAGTTTTTTGCGAACAAAATATCCTGCAGACATTTGCACCTTGTAAAAGTTAGCCATATCTTATGGTTCAGAAGCCTCTTCTACATGGTCTCCCCTCTCCCCATTTCTCCTCACAACAGCCATGTGAGTTAGGTTCGACTGAAAATGAGTGACTGGCCCAAGATGAGCTTAGTGACAGAATGGGAATTGAAATGCGGCTCTCCTCAGTTCTTGTCTACTCTGACACTAACCACTATTCAATACTGACATAACCATACAGCTATGCCCTTTTTTCTAGAGATGGGATTGCACCTTATTTGTATTACCATTTGTTTAGCTGCTGCTTGAATTGACCAATAAGGTTGGGAAATTTGGAATTTTGAACATCCTAGAGTTATTCTTTATTCCCTGAGGTGTTCATAAGCTGAGATTTCTCCATGGAAGTATGTTGTGGGTCTTTAGCTGATATTTGCAAAGCGCGTAGAAATCTGTCGAGACATCTGCTCTCGAAGTGTAAAAATGTTATTTGCTCAAACCTTGTGCAGGAACATTTTCCTCATTTTTCACAGGTTACTTTGGCAACGTGGGGGTGTTCCATTTACAGACATCTGGTGTTATTTTATCACAGGTAAAAAATAAAAGCATCACTCAGCCCCCCCCCAAGCTGTGCCAGTTACCAAAGAAGTTCTTAAGTCTCCCAGGATGTTCTACTAAAAAAGATACAAAAACCTGTGAAAACTGGAAGATATTGAATATAATCAACAGATTTCTGAGTCGTAGATTAGGATCTTTTAAAAAGCTGAAAGTCAATTACTCTAAAAAGTTCAAAATGAATGGACTCTTGGAATTTCACAGATCCATTGTACTGATGGAGACAGCGTGATGGCACCCATGGGCCAGGTTCCTCAGGTGGGTCATGGAGTCACACCTGTTGGGTCATGAGCTGCCATATTTTATTGCCTTTTAGAAGTACCTAATGCTAATGCACAATCAGAGAGATCAAGGGCTCTGTGATTTTTGCTTCTCTTGCCAGGCACCCTAAGAATAGTGGGACTGTGAAGCAAGGTCATTCAGTGACAGGAAGAGTACCTTTTGTTGTTCTCTCTCTTGAATTGTTCCTTGCACTTCTTGGTGCTCGGCTTATTTTTACTCATAACTCCATCTCCCCCTCTTCTTGTCATGTGTCTCTTATGTCACATGCTTGCAACTCAGTGGGTCCCAATCTGTAAAGACTGAAGACCATTGGCATAGAATGTGGTACATGCAAGCATTTTTAACTTGCAGAATAGCTAACATTCATTTTTCCAAGCTGGAAGTCACATGCCTGTAAAAAAAATCCCTGTAAACATGAAGATGATTGTTTGTGTGTTTGATAAGCTTCTGCAGGGAAAGTTCACCTTTCCACATTTCTCTTCTTATTCCGTCCTCAAACAGTGAAAGCATCTGCTAGAATATGACAATTTCTTGACAATTCTCCTGGGTTATGGATTTTGCCACTTAGATTAGCTGCTTGTTCACATACTGTTTTAGAAAATGAATGCTCTCCCTGTCAAGAAGCATACCTGAAGCCTTTTATTTGGTGATGCTAGTTAAGCTTGGAGAACTCAAATTGGGATCAGCTCACAACAGATCAGCAGAGACAGCAAAACCAAATCATTTCTGTTGTGGTGTTGCCACTTGAGCTTCATGCCATGCCACTTAAAACAAGAAATCCATCCTTCTTTTGTAATGTATTTTTCCTCTTCCCTAGCAGATGACATTTGTGAGAGCTGTACATACTGTGTAAGGAAAAACAACAACTGTATTAACGTAACCCAAAGTACGCATCAGGACAAGCTGAGTTCTGCAACGTAAATAAATAACACCAATGATGTTTTTGCTCAGTCTAATTCCCTACTCCAAATCATGGTTTTGTGCAGGGCAGTGGTAGAATTGTTCACCGCAACCACTCTACTCAAGCCTCCCCTTGCTTCACCTTGCAGGATTTCACCTGTTTGTATTATCCCTGCCAACATTTCACAAATGAAACACACACATAACTCCTCAGTTCCTCATACCAAGGGGCACTTCCCGAGCCTTCGGTTCCCCACATGCTACTTCACCTTGCTGAAAGCTTTCTCTCTGCTTGCTTTACACAACATTTATTTATTCGGCAATAACCTCCCTGGCACTGATTTGAAAGGCAAGAGGCTGTACATTTAGTTAAAGACAGACTAGAAAAGCCTGAATGGACCTATAGTAGATTATTAACAACCCAAAATATACTTTACCAACTGCAGGGTGAGAAATGGTAGGCTGTACAGTACACCGTAAGGTGCATTATGCATTTACACGGATGGATGCTAGAAATGCATCTCCACCCTGCTCTAAGATTTAGCATCTATAAATTCTGGGGCTGAGAGTTGAACACTGAAGAGTATATATATATTTTATTTTATGAAACTTATACTCTGCCTTTTGGCCCTCTTAAGTGCCCCAAGGTAACTAACAAATTAAAACATACATAATAAAATTACATTTTAAAAACGTTGTTGTTGTTCAGTTGCACAGTCGAGTCCGACTCTTTGCAACCCCATGGACCACATCACGCCAGACCATCCTGTCTTCCATCGTGCTCTGGAGTTTGCTTAATTTCATGTTTGTTGCATCGATAACACTGTCTAACCATCTCATCCTTTGCTGACCCTTCTTCTTTGACCTTCAATCTTTCCCAGCATCAGGGTCTTCTCCAGTGAGTGCTCCCTTCTCATTTGGTGGCCAAAGTATTTGAGCTTCAGCTTCAGTATCTGGCCTTCCAGGGAACAGTCAGGGTTGATTTCTTTTAGGATTGACTGATTTGATCTCCTTGCAGTCCAGGGGACTCTCAAGAGTCTTCTCCAGCACCACGTTAAAGCCAGCCAAAAAACCCACACATCATTAAAACAGTAAAACCACAGCTAAAATACATACAATTAAAAAAATGGGCAGGAAAGAGGGATCACTGAGGGAATGCCAAATGAAACAAAAAAAGGTCTTTGCCTTTTGGTGGAAGATGACAGCAGAAGGGAACTTGCTTGGTGCAAAGGGTGATCACAGGCACATGAGGGTGAGGACTGGGGAGTGGGAAGGACAGCAAGTTTGCTATTGCATTGGTTGGATCCAGCAGTGTATGTGGGGAAAGGAAAATGTACTTAGCACCGTTCTGCTTGGGAAAGCAGTAGCCTAATAGCTTATAGCAACACATAGTGCTTTAATGTAATTTTAATGAACTATTAAAATGCATATAGAGCAATCACATATTAATGCCATATGGAACAAAAGAATTTACAACAGACAGTTTTGATTTCATTTAATTTGGTTTTGAATAGTGTTCCCCAAAATGTCTTCTACTAATCCTTGCACATGCAGAAAAGATAGTAGGATAAGGCAGCAAGGAGTAATTAGCATTTTCTCAAGGACTGTTGTACATGCGGAAATCTGGGGGATCCAACCCATTATCTCCTCTTTTCCTTTCTCATTCCACCATATAGGAACTTTTTATCAGTGTTAGCTCTGCTTATTTTGCCACCTGAATGGGTCAGAGCATATAACCATCCTGTTGGCACAAGTATTACAGGAGAGGAACACCTGCCCTCTTGTGCTCCCAATTAGTTCCTGGTAGCAGTGGCATTAGCTGGGAGGAAGCACACACTCCTTTCCCATTTGTGGTACCCCAGTTCCAAACAGAGCAGAACATCTGCAGCCTGTTGGAGCAGGTGTGCTAGGAACAGATGTGGGGGTCAAACCACACCTGTCACTTCCTCCCCATGGAGCCTTACCAATATGGTGCCTCTTGCATTATTTGGGCAGTGAATCAGCCCTGCTGTTGGTATGCAATAAATAAATATATCTCCCACTGTCTCTTAGGTTGGTAAGCATATTGAAAGATACAACATTGTTTGCAAGCACATTCAAACACCTTCTCTTCATCCTCTAGATCTGCTAATAAACAGAGTAATTAGTCCTGGAAACAACTGTTATAATGAGCTACAAAGAAATTTTACAGCTGGTGATATCCATGAAACCACTGCCTGGGGCTTATGAAGAAGTCATTGCCACCAGAAAACGACAGTAAATGACACGATTACACCAAATGAGGGTGAAATGAAATCCTTTTTGCAAAGTAAATGGCTTTTGGGGGAAGAGGCGATAGTTCCCTGATCAGCACTTTCGCTTGTATATAGTTCATGGCCCAGGCACAGTCATTTATACATTCAGGCTTCACGGTTCCAGTACTATGTCAAGACTCAGCTGGTGTCAGAATATTTGTGATGGGGATCATTCCTAGATCCAGCACTGGCACATTAACACCCATTTACAGAGCCGATATCCATCCCACACTCCTGGGAATGGTATTAATATGATTTATGTCTTTATTAAGAGTTGCTTGAAAGCCCTGACCCGGATAGCTGAGGTAAGCCCGATCTTGTCAGATCCTGGAAGCTAAGCAGGGCCAACTTTGGCAAGTAATTGGAAGGGAGACCTCCAAGGAATACCAGGGCTCGGGACGCAGAGGCAAGCTATCAAGCCACCTCTCTGAAAAGTCCCAAGCCCCACTAGGTGTCGCCAGAAGTCAAATATGTCTTTCAAGAAAATGCATACACACACAAAGTACTCACACCCCAAAAAAGAATTGCCTGAAAGGATGATCAACACCCAAAGGTGTGGATTGGTCCTTTAACTTACTAGGAAAGCTCCAAGTGGGTCTCTAGAAATCAGGCACAAGCGCAACTATTGGCAATGGTACGGGAGCCTTTCAGCTCAGACCTGGCCAGGGGTGAGCATGACAATGGGGGCAGGCTTGTCAATCACATCCTCTTGTGCATGAGAAGAGGCGACAGGCAAGCTTAAATCTATTGTCATTGCCACTGACTGGGTCCAAGCCCCTTGATGCACTGCCAGTACCACAGGATTGCTTGGCTCAGTTTGCCTCACAGGTTTTTTTTGTTATATCCTAATTTACCCTCAAAGCCCAATGTACCTAACAGGGAGCATGTCACCAGTTTTGGAAGAGGTATATTGGCTGCCTATTTGCTTTTAGGAACAATTCAATGTGCTGGCTATAAAGTCACCTAAAAGTTTGGGACAAGAGTATTTAAAGGAACTATCACTCCCCTATGAACCTGCCTGTCAGTTAAGATCTTCTGTAGAGTTGTTGTTCTGTGTCCTTCCAACTTCAGATGGTCACTTTTCTGCAATGGCATCTCTGTTATAAAACTTCCTTCTGGAACAGCTGTAGTAGTTGCAGATACCACTCTTCCCTCAGTTCTCCCTTTGCCCTTGTAAAGAGTGAGCATAGAGACCCACAGCTGGGAAAGGAGGGAGGGATGTGTGTCTGCACGGAAAACCATTTAATGAACAGTGGTCACAGTGCAACCCCGTTTTCATTTTTGTGGCTTCTGTGCAGTCCCACATGGGGGAAAAGCAAGTTCATTTACAGAGGAGGGGTCTGTGGACTGGATCAGCGGAAGATTTACTGTAACACCACCTTCCCCACTGCTGCCTCACTCCAGGAGTAATGCTGGACTTCCATGGAGTAATGCTGTACAAAAGTCGAGGGCGGTGACCAGGTGGCTGACTTGCGTACATCTTCAAGAGGTAGCCTTGATGAGAAGGTTGCTGAAGAAGCTCGAGTCCTCATAGTGTGCAGCTACAGTGATTGGACAGCTCCTACCTGTTTTGGTGTATGCTGCTCTAATTGTGGAAATTATCCATGTAGACAAGGTTTCTGCAGAGGTGGCCTTCCCTTTATTGAGGCCTCTGAAACTGATGAATAAATTCCTGTCCCTCCTAAAGCCCTCTATTCTTTTTAAATAAAAGAGGAGAGCCCTTCTAACAGCTAACATATGCAGCATCCTTTCTGATGTAGAAGTCGGGGAAGGGAAAAAACCCAGAAGGGTGATGTCCTGACCCAAGTGGAACTCGCAGGCTATCTTAGGGAGGAAATCCAGGTATGGTCTCAGCACCACTTTATCTATATGGAATTTTAGAAAGGGAGGGCCACAGTAAAGTGTGCTGAGTGCCCCCACCCTGCGGGTAAAGGTGATACCCACCAAAAACACTGTCTCATATGAAAGAAAAGACTAATCAGACCTCACCACCGATTCAAATGGTTTATAAATCAATCAGGACAAAACCAGAGATAAACTCCATTGTGGGACAGGGTGTACAACAGGTGAGTATAAATTCAACAAACCTTTAAGGAACTGTTTGGACTCCACAGGAGAGAAAACTGGAACCCTTTATTGTTTCATGGAAAGCTGAGATAACAGCTAAGTGGACTTTAACGGATGAAATTACTAAATCCTCATCCTTCAGGGTAAGGAGGTACTCAAATATCTTCGATGTGTCACAGGTTTCTGGACTAATCCCTTGTTCCTTTGCCCATATTGAAAACGTCTTCCATTTATACTCATATAATCTTCTTGTAGAAGGTCTGCATGAGGCAATCATTACCTCTGTCACCCTCTGTGTCAATGGTGGTAGGGGTTGATCAAGAAAGCTGTCATTTGTAAGGACCTGAGCCTGGAGTAGTAGATTGGACCTACTTGTAGAAGATCCTCCTCCAATGGGAGGGATTTGTGAATTCCCCTTGCCAGGTTCCAGAGCAGTGGGAACCACACCCATCTCAGCCAATAGGGTGTGAGGAGTATGCAGGTCATTTTGTCTGCCTTCAGTTTGACAACCACCCTGAGAAGAATACCAAAAGGGGGGAATGCATAAAACAGATGCCCATGCCAGTGTAGCTGGAACATATCCCCAAGCAAGTTGTGGTCTGCTGCTGCCCTGGAGCAAAAACAGGGGTATTTGGTGTTGGATGTAGTTGCGAAAAGATCTATTTCAGGGAATCCCCATTCCTGAAAAATTGGATGAAGGTAAAGGTCATTGATTGACCACTCTTGGCTTACAGACACATCCCTGCTTAGGACGTCTGCTAAGGTGTTGTGTTGCCCTGCTATATGTGTGACTGTTAGATGCATTCTGTTCCTTATTGTCCAACACCAGATGCAAGACACTTCTGTGTATAAACTGATGGCCCCTGTGCCCCCTTGCTTGTTTATGTAAAAATTGGCTGTTGTGTTGTCCATAGCCAGGAGCACTCACCTATAAAAGAAGCAAGAGCTTTCCTTATAGCCCTACGCTCCAATAGATTAACGTATAGTTTAGCTTCAGCTTCAGACGACAGGCCCTTAGCTGTATGCACCCCACAATGTGTCTCCAACTCATTAAGGAGGCATCTGTAAAGACTTGTAGTTCATGTGAATGGGTTCCCAACCAGGTTCTCCTAAGTAGATGTGGAAATTTGGTCCCCCAGTTAAGAGTTCTAAGAACGGATCTGGGAACTGAAAGCCTTTTTCGCTGTCTCATAAGGAGCTGCACATGTGGGTTTGCTGCTGTTAGTGGATGCCATATACCCTAGTAATCTTTGAAATCTGCAAGCTAGGAATTTCTGGGCCAGTTTTTAAAGTTCAGATAAGGCCCAAAGGAAGGTACAGTCTGTCTTATCACACCAGGGGCATTTGGAACATGTACAGAATATGTAATAGTTCACTCAGACACTCTATGGTGCCATAGAGCAGTTGTTTGAAACAGGGTATAAGAAGGGCCCCCACAAACTGCAATGGGTGGCCTCTTCTCCAAGGGGGCGGGGTGACCCTGTTGGCAGGCCACATCTCATCCACAGCAACACAGACTTCTGCTAGGTAAATATCCAGTCTCCACGCCTGTCTGTTCCTCAGTTCTCTATCCTGATCTGGGAGCTTATATGGATTTCTTTAACTGCTTGTTATCTACTGTTGAATAAATTCTGCTTTGGACAAGAGCCTGTTTCTTTTAATCTCTTTCAAGTGAGAGAAAGTGTGACCTCTTGGGGAATGGCCTGATACTCCCTTCCATGACAGGCTGCTCCTAAAACTCTAGAGCAAACATTTCCCCACAGGGCACAGCAGCCCTACTCAGGTGCGGTGTTAACCTGTGAAACTATCCTCTTCAGGCCATCTCTGTACTTGAGAGCCAATGTGGGGTGGTAGAAGAACTGGGTTCAAGTCCCTCTCATGTTGTGGAAGCTTGCTGGGTGACCTTGGGCCAGTCATACTCTGTCAGCCTAACCTATCTCACAGGGTTTCTGTGAGGTTAAAATGGCAGAGAGAAAAAAATATGTAAGCCTTTTTGGGTCCCTGTTGGGGAGAAAGGCAGGTTGTAAATGAATTAATAAAATAAATTTTATATTTAACATTCAGAAAAGGGGCCATACTGGTAAGGTGCTAGCCCTGCTTCAGAATGTTTTGTATGAATGACATCTGTGTCCTTCAGGACTTAATTCAGTTCCACAGGATTTATAAGACAGAGAGGTTCCGACAGGCTTACAGTTGAGGACAGCAATGGTTTTTTAACTAGTCTGGCTCTTTCCTTCCTTCTCCCCCATCAGGAAAGGATACTAAATTGAGTGTTTGTTGGTGCCATCTGAAATTGTTATTTGAAATTGTTAGCTGAATTGTTAAACCTATTTTAATCTTAATTTTTTATTTTAAATCATTGTGTATATTTTTGGAAATGTTGTTCCTGCCCTGAGCCCTGTTTATACAGCAGGGCGTGTTATAAACTGAATCAAACAAACACATAAAAGAGTGAAATCTGGAGTGAGCCAGGTTTAAAAAAGGCAAAATATTAGGTGGGGAGAGTAAAATCGAAGTCTTGTTTACAGAGAGTGAATTCTTTCAGAGTTTTATATTAAAAACAACAACAACACTGGTGTATTGATGTGGTGAGATCAAGTGCCGTAACCTGTTAGTTTCGACTGTCGTTATTATACTGGCATTGGGCTGCTCCCACAGTAATGTTGTCACACTATAGTATTCCTCTTGGTGCACAGAAATATTAAATTAAATTGGAAAGGATTTTGGTTGTCACTGGATGCCACCAAATGGCCCTTCTATCATAATGATCCCTAGCAACAATGTTTGAAAACATTCCCCATGAGATTCACCGCCATCATTCTGTGAGTCACCACACCCCCACTCGACATTCCTTCGCATCTAGTGTGGAGGGTGTAGCGACTCACAGTATGCTAAGGGTGAATCACACAGGGCATATTTATTTATTTTATAGGTTTATATGCTGCTCCATTCCCTTCCAAGCAGGGCTCAGGGTGGCTTATAATAAAAATACAATACATTCAACACATTACAGTTTTAAAATCCACATTATTATAATTTAAAACCTAAAACTTCTCTACTGCACCAGATGACACCCTAATGTCCATCACAGGTGAAACAGGTGGGGGTAACCAGCACAAAAAAGAGGTAAAGAGAGAGAGAGAAGATGGGGGAAGGGAGGCCAGCAGATCTCTCTAACCGTCACTGTCCTCAGCTATATGCCCAGTGGAACATCTCAGTCTTATGGGCCTTGCGGAACTTAGCCAAGTCTTGCTGGGCCCGAGTCTCACTAGACAGAGAATTCCACCAGGCTGGGGTCAAGTCTGAAAATGGCCTTGGCTTTGGTCAAGGACAGCCAGACCGTTCTGGGGTCAGGGATTACTATTTTGTGTGGGTGTGTGTATGCCTGGAAGTCACGCTTGACTTCTGGCAACCCCTGGTGGGCTTAGACATTTCAGAGAGGTGCCTTGCTATTGCATGCCTCTATATCGCAGTCCTGGTATTCCTTGGAGGTCTCCCTTCCAAGTACTGCTTCTGAGATCTGATGAGATCAGGCTTGCCTGGGCTATCCAGGTCAGGGCTGGGCCAGGGATCACTAATAAATTGTTTCCAGAGGAGCATAAGGCTCTCTAAGGGGTATATAGGGAGAGGCAGTCCCACAGATACGATGGTCCCAGACCATTTAGGGCTTTAAAGGTAAGAACCAGAACCTTGAACCTGATTTGGTACACAATCTGGAGCCAGTGCAGTTGATAGGGGTCCCAGTAAGGACCTGTGCTGCCACATTCTGGACCAGTTGAAGCTTGTAGAGTGAGTTACAGTAGTCTAATCTAGAGGTGACCATTGCATAGATCCTCACAGGACAGGTAAGGGGTCAGTTGCCTGGCTTGGTGAAGATGGGAAAATGCTGCCCTGGCCATATTTGTGACCTGAGCCTCCAGCAAAAGGGATGCATCTAGGATCACACCCAGACTTTTGATGGAGGGAGTTGACACTAGCTGTACCCTGTCAAAAGTGGGAAGCTGATTTCCCCAATCCAGAACCCTCGGCGTAGTCACAGGACCTCCATATTCGATGGGTTCAGCTTCAGATGGCTCTGCTTTAATCGTCCACCAACAGCCTCCAAGCAACTGGCCAGATCTTCTGTAACAATATCTGGTTGACTGTCGATTAACAGATACAGCTGGGTGTCATCTGCATACTGATGACATCCTAACTCAAATCTCCTAACTAGCTGTGCAACATATAGATATCAAACAACACTGGAGAGAGGATTGCCCCCAAGGGACTCCACACACCAGTGGGTGTTGTGATGAGACTCTCTCTCCTAGTACCACTCTCCTAGTGCCACAGCCACTGAAGGACTGCTCCACATAATCCAATGGAGGAAAGGCAGTGGGTCAACAGGTCACAGCCAACTTTGTCAAACGCTGCTGAGAGACGTAACATCAGCAGCAGCACAGATCTGCCTCATCCAGCTGTCAACTGAAATAATCTGTAAGGGCAACCAGCACTGACTCTGTCGCATGGTCCAAGTCCAATGTGTCCCCCAGGAAAGCCTGCAGCTGTTCTGCCACTGCCTGCTCAGCCACCTTACCCAGGAACAGAACATTCAAAACTGGGTGGTAGTTGGCTAGATAAGAAGGATCTAGCGATGGGTTTTTTTCAACAGCAGCCTCACCACTGCCTTCTTCAACATTCCCAGGAAGATTATGATTATGATTACTGGAGATTGCTTACCATCAAGAAATTTTCCAACACTATTCTTTTGCAACATGTGAAGAAATGCATTTTGTCCTGGGAGGTTTGAAAGGAGCCAAACTTCTATTTTGCATTTTAACAGCTTTTTACCTCTGAGCAGAGACCAGGCAGAAGGGGAAGGAAGTCAGTTCAATTGCTTCCCAGATGTACCTCAGCTCACATTCATGCAAACGCTAATAGATCTAGCAGGAAAGATAACGGGTGGGGCAAGATCTTCCCCCTCCTCCTAGCAGGGAACATAGGTCTGGAGGAATGAAATACTACAAGGACTCCAAGAAGGAAAGGCCCTGGAGATCTCCAGGAAAAGCCTCTTTAACCTAGAGTGACCTGGTCAGTTGGTAGAGAAACAGATATGATAAAAACTCCTTGCAACAGGAAGGAGCTCTCTTTTTTCCTGGGATTCTGAGTCCATGACAGGATGCAGAACTCTCCTCTGAGAAGGCAGCCATTTTTTATCATATGCTGCCTAAAGAGCTGGAGGGAGCTTCAAGGTAATGGAGGTTTGTAGGGATTTGTAACTACCTAAGTTAAAGGGGACTGTCCTATATTTTAACATCTGATAGAGCATGTATAGAGAGAGGGACAGAGGAGTTGCATTTTACTCATTTCTTTTGTATCTCTTGCTCAGTCTGGTGTATGCTTGTAAACATTTTCTTTTTAATAAATACTTTATAACTTTTGAGGCTGGCCGTGGTTCTCTGTACCACATAGACCTCCACCATCTTGGATCTGCTATTGTAAAAGGAGCACCGGGGGAAGGCAGGCAGTTGGCAAGTGGCTATTCCTCCAGGGGCACACAAGACAGTAAATTATTCCCATGTTGACCTTGCACTGGGCAGTGGAAGACACAAAGGCAAGGCTTCAGAACTTGGAAGGGAAGCTGGGAGTCCTGACCCTATTAGTGAGCAATTCCATACAAAGGTTAGGTGGTGGTGGTGAGTTACTGGACACATAGAGAGAAAAGCATCTTCTCCAGGTGTTGGAAAAACCTTGGAAGGCAGGGCAGAATAGGGTCTGCAGGCCAGAGCCAGCCCGTTCTGCCACATACAACATGTGCTCCATCCATCCTTTAGTAGGGAGTACAGCTACTTCACACTGTATTATCTACTATACTGCTCACATAAATGCATTTAAGAAAACCCCAAGTGATTTTAAAAAAGAAGCAGCAGCCATTTTGGGAGAGGGATTCTTAGAGCGAAGGATTCCCTCACATGCCACTTCTGTGCTTCTACTTTCATCTTTGGAAGGGTGACTGGAACTGTGTTTGGGGGACAGCATTATATTTTAAATGCCATTTCCCAGCAGTTTCAGAGGGTAGCCATGTTGGTCTCTGATGAAGGGAACTTTGACTATCAAGAGCTTACACCTTATCTTGTTGGTCTCTACCCTGCTACTGGACATGAATCTAAGCATTTTCCAACAATGTCACATTATCTCTCTGTCTTCTAAGAAATTTAGGGATGGGTATATGGTTCTCCCTCCTTCATATTATCCTCACAACCCTGTGAAGTAGACTAGGATGAGAGTGAATGACCAATCTAGGGGCACTTAATAACCTTAATAAGCGAGGGGAGATGTGAACCCACATCTTCCAGCTCCTAGTGAAACACTCTGACCACTCTACTGCAGTAGTGGCACTTCCTCAACACAAGATGCTTAGATTACCTTCAAAATGCAGAAACCCCTTGTGTGTGCAGTGCTAGAATATCGTATCACCTGGATAGTCTGTTACTTAACCATTGTAATAATAGCAACATATCCAAAGTATACCGTGACAGAGCAAGCCCATTCATTGTTTCTTTGGACAGAAATCCTCCAGAGACTGTCACAAATCCCAGATCAGCTTGTGATATACAAAAGACACCTGGAGGGTAGCAGCTCCCTTTTGGCTCTGCCTCTTAGGAATCTCTTGAATATTGTTTACCAGAGAATGTGGAAGATCATACAGAGGCCAAACACTGTACGGCTCATTTTTAAAATCTGGATCATTGTGGTTTAGGACAGAGCAGTGCTAGTTCCCACTGTTCATGTTTTGCCTTGGAAATAATACTGTAAGACAAATTTATTCCCAATTGTGCAGGAGGTGTTGGGGTATAGATGTTGGGGGGGGGGCTAATTTCAAACTTCATCAAATTTCTCAGAAAAGAATATTGTTATTATGCTACTTTCTACCATAGGATGAATAGATGCTGTGTAAAAATAAAGCTATGTGTGAGAGATTCTAGATTTCTTGTACTGCAGTCCTGTGCAGTCATTCCCATTCGATCTCATTGATTTCAGGTTTAGACTGGAGAAACTCTGCATACCGTAAAACTAGTATTTGGGAATTACAGCTGTGGGAAAGGCTGTAGAAGGTTTCCCATTTCTGCTAACAGAGGACTTGTTTGTATAACATGCAAACAACCTCAGTGGGTACAGATGCGCAGACTTTCTCAGCATGGATAGCTGCAATGTAAAAGGAAGTACCAGCAAATACTTCCATTTTCTCTATACTTTTGCTGTAAGACCCTTCCCATTCTCTCTTCATTAAAAATTATGGAAATAATTTTACATTTCATAGAATCATATAGTTGGAAGGGATCTCCAGGGACATCTAGTCCACCCCCTGCACAATGCAGGAGATTCACGAATACCTCCTTTCCACACCCGCAGTGACTTTTGTTCCATGCCCAGAAGATGACAAAAAATTTCCAGGATCCGCAGCCAAACTGGCCTGGGAAAAAATTGCTTCCTGACCCCAAAGTAGTGACCAGTGTTTCCCAGGGTGTGTAAAAAAGGGCCACAAGAACTAAGCACGAAGGCAACCCTTCCTGCCCTCCATCTCATGATCTGCCTAAGTTCACACAATCAGCATTGCTGTCAGATGGCCATCTAGCCTCTGTTTGAAAACCTCCAAAGGAGAGCCCACCACCTCCTGAGGAAGCCTGTTCCACTGAGGAACTGCTCTGTCAGGAAGTTCTTCCAAATGTTTAGCCAAAAACTCTTTTGATTGATTTTCAACCCACTGGTTCTGATCTGACCTTCTGGGGCAACAGAAAAGAACTCTATACCATCCTTTATATGACAGCCCTTCAAATACTTACTACTATCACCTCTCAGTCATCTCCTCTTCAGGCTAAACATACCCAGCTCCTTCAACCTTTCCTCACAGGACTTGGTTTCCAGACCCCTCATCATCTTTGTTGCCCTCCTCTGGACATGTTCCAGCTTGTCTATATCCTTCTTAAATGGTGGTGCCCACAACTAAATCCAATACGCTAAGTGAGGTCTAACCAGAGCAGAGAAAAAGCTGTAATTATGATCGAGCTGAAAAACACAGAGAAAGAAGATCTCTCCGTACTTGCTTCAGGGACATTTTTCATTTTTTCTTTAAAAAAAAAGGAACAAAGAAAAAAACATAAAAAGGGAGGGACTCAAAATCCAACAACTAACTAGAATTAAAAAATTAAAAAGCTATACATAAAGACCAGACAAAAATATGACAATAGTGGTGATGAATCTGCACATAAGTTTCTATAAAAAGAATGTAAATATTTAAAAATAATTCCATATACAATTGCCATCTATATGCCATATATTCAAATTCGATAGAGTTCTAATGTACTCGATCAATTGAATTACCAGAGGTGGGTTTTTTATCTTTCCAGTGCTGTAATATGAATCTTTTAGTAGTAAGAGCACAGATGGTCCATTTTTGCTGACCATCGGTTAGCTGCCAAAAGATAGGCAGTTAATTTTAAAATACATGGACATCCTCAAAAAACAATGAACATTCGAATACAAAATCCATATGTGTAATAACTTCTTTAATTAATCCTTTGCTAAAGAGTCATTCTGGTGTCCAGTAGTCCCTAAACATATTTTTTGCTGAATGAGTCACAATTTAAGATCCCTAGACAGGGCAGGGATAAACTTTAAGGTCATATCCCACGACTTTGGCAAAATCTGGTGATCTAGCTCTGTATTCCATTCATTCCTGAGATTCTGCATATAGTATTAATTAACTGACATCAAATATACATAGACAAATATTGTAGGTTTCATTTTTTGCAGCAGTTCAATTTAGTGTTGCCAGCTCCAAGTTGGGAAATACTTGGACATTTTGGGGGTGGAGCCTAAGGAGGGTGGGGTTTGAGGAGGGGAGGGACTTTAACAGGTTATAATGCCATAGAGACCACCTTCCAAAGCGGCCATTCTCTCCAGGTGAACCAATCTCTATCACTCGGAGATCATTTGTAATGATGGGAGATATCCAGCCATCACCTGGAACCTGGTAACCCTAATTCAATTAGGGTTTCTACCAGCAAAGGAGACTCTGAGATACTGAATGCCGCAGGCTGGCTGCTTGTATTGGAAAAGCATTATACTGCTGTTGTTTCTGGATTTTGTTCTGTGGATCTACACAGCTACCTACGTTTTTTTCTCTAGCTGCTTGTTTATGTTTGCACATTTAATAAGATGTGACTGAAGCTCTCCCTATGAAGCTGAGATTGCTGTGCTAATTAGCAGCACACTATATAAAGGAGAGGCAGTTCACCTGGCAATCGACATAAACTCCCTTTGAGGCTGCTGCTTGAATACGGAGGTTCATGCTGCTTTCTCTCCTTCTCTTTTTAAGATGAAATTCTGAGTGCATTTTGCAGTGAAGTTGAGGACTAGATTAAAACTAGTAACATAGTTGTAATTTTTGTGTCCTAAACATTAAAGATTGCACGTTTGTTCATGCAGTGTTTATTCCCATTATTGCAACTGTGCTGTAGTCAAATGACCCACTGGATCCAACCAGCTTTTCTGCTGGCAGAAGGACAGGTCCCTTTTGACCACCAAAAAGGATATTCTGGGACCTGCAAGTTCAAAAGCTATGTGAGATGAAGGCTGTAGTAAGAAACAGAACTGAGAGTGAGATTTAATGAAAAAGTTGCCAGCATGCTTACTGAACAGAACTCCATTTACATGGAAACTCCTCTTCATGCACTTCTTTTCTGTGCTTCCTTCTGCATCTGTGATCCTGGATACCCACCCACCCACAATGCATTTCATGCAGCATGAAATAAAAAAGGGTCCCAAACTAAATGGGATCCAAACCTGGGAAGCAGTCAGATACATCTTCTGCTAAAAAAAATTGCATAAGAAATTATCAACCCTTCTAAGCCCATTGACTTCAACCACCTAAAAGAGTATGACATCAATAGAGTAATCAATTGCACAGGAAAGGGTATACATTCAGCATTCCTAAAATGATGGTGCTTTGTGTGAGATTTTTGTCCAGATCTAGTCTCAGGGACACCTGAGCTTCTCCAACGGGATCCAAGCTTTCAAACATCACCCCCCCCCCAATAAACTCTCCCCCACTATCCAAACTAGAAGTCGAGCATTACAGAGATAGAATAGAAGGCAGATAATTGGTGTGAATGTGACACAATAATTCTCAGATCATGTGGGGGAGGGACACAGTGTCAGCACTTCCTTTCCAACTGTGGAATTCTTTTTTATTCGCATCCCCCTTGACAAAACAATCATGAAACAGCCTTTGAATGCAGATTCTCCTATGAACTATCAAGCCCAGAGATGTCTTCCTTGCCTGGCAGTGGCTCTTAAGGGGTCTCAGACAAAGGAGGATCTTTCCTAATGTCTGAGGTCCTTTATAGAAGATGCCAAGAACTGATCTTGGGATGTATGTGATCTACTGCTGTATGCAATGTATGTGATCTACTGCTGAACTGTGGATCTTTCCCTACCCTTTGGATGGAGAATTTTTCTTTTCTAGCTGTTGCTCCAGCACCATTTAAATAAATACAGGCAACCCCTCCCACCCACTTACCCTCCTTTGACTCTTTTGTAAATCTCTCTAGCTTCTTTCTTGTACTGCCCCCCTTAAACGTTTTAATTGCATTTAGAGATGCACAATTAACAGGATTCTTTGGCTGTCCATTCATTTAAAAATACAGAATTGAGTTCACCCGTATATATCCTCCCCCCCCATAAACAATTTTGTTTTATTCTACAATTTACAAGTACATTCCACATATAAATTAATGAGTAATACTTCAAAAATTCCACAATGAAAGCAATTGAAAATACAACAACCAGATCTATATACATGAAGCTGTCTTATACTGAATCAGGTCCTTGGTCCATCAGAGTCAATATTGTCTACTCAGACTGGCATGTACTCTCCAGGGTCTCAGGGGGAGGTCTTTCACATCACTTCCAGCCTGGTCCTTTTGACTGGAGATGCTGTGGATTGAACCTGGGATCTTCTACATGCCAAGCAGATGCTCTACCATTGAGCCACAGCCCCCCACACAGATACTACATATATCAGAGATAGAACTACCACAGCTATCCCTCATCTCTTCTTTCAACTCTCTCTCTGTTATGTATTGTATCCTGAAACATTGCAGGACTGTGTTGCCAGAGACATGGTGAGCTTAGAGCCGAATAACAATAGACCAACAGGATTCTGGCAGTAACCAATTAAGATGTAATGTTTTGTAAATAGCCTATCGTTGGGAGTGGGGTGTGTTGGGGTGTGGCCATTGCATGCAATATAACCGAGCGGAGGCTCTGGTCTACAGTCTTGTTCTTGCTGAAATCACTGAATAAAGTAGAGCTGATCACTAGACATGTTCACCCATGGAACCCACTATTTAACACTCTCTTTCTTTGTTCAGTGCCTCTCATATGTACTTAGGATTGTCACCCTATCAACACACCAAAAATCCCCACACAAAAATCCTCCTCCAAACTCACACCAACACACACACACAAACTTAAAGGAAGGAACACTCTTGGCAGTTTGAATTCTTTGTCTCCAAAGCACTGAAAAGTTACACTTCCTTTCCCTTCCTTTCCCAGTAATTTCAGATATCACCTTATGTTAGGATATCAGCTCCAAAACCTACTGCCAAATCTGGCTGTACCTGAGAAATACCCCGTTGCCTTCCCATTCCAGTTTTCAACCTAGAGAAAACGTATGTGCTTGGAGAGAATACTGTTTGTGCCAATTACACTTGCTCTCTGTGTGCTTATATAACTCGCCTTATATCCCCAAGTATGCCAATATTCCACCCCTCCCGTCATCGCATGCCTGCGGAACAGCCCCATTGCCCCAGAATAACTCAGTGGCAGCAGGAACAGGATTCACTTCAAGTAGGGGAGTACTGACAAGATCAAAAGATCAAACACGCACGATCTATGAGCATTAGGAGCAAACGTTAGATAAGACTAAAAGGAGGTAATCTGCAACAGTGACATATCTGAGGGGAGAGAGTAGACGAATGGAAATTTCCCACAGTCTGAATGAAGTACACTCAACTTGCAGTCTTACAAAAACATTATGCTCTCTCCTCTCTGCCTGCCTTGTAGGCAAGAATTTCAACTCCCACTGAGCGCCGTGCTGTGAAACCACTTAGGTAGCAGCAGAGCAACTGATAGCGATGCAGGCACTGACGCACCTGCCTGGGGATGGCCTCATTCTTTAGCACAGCAGCAACAGCCCAGTGCAAGAGAAATAAAATTAAGCTCCTTGCCACAGAAGCCTTGGAAAGGGTTCAGGGCTCCCTTCTGTAAACAAATAGCTCCATGTTATGTGGAACACCAGTAAGGTCTGTGCTGGATCCTTCCTTGTAGCAAGCAGGTTGGTCACTGCAAGCAGATTTTGTCAGTTTTTTGCGAGTAACCTCAACCACTGCAGAGCACACTGTTGATGGTGTGCAGGTCAGATAGCATCTGCATGTGCATGTGCTGAGTGAGTCTGAAGACCTACTCACTAAGCTAGATAGTCCAATGGCCTAACTCAATATGAGGCAAGTTTTAATGTATATATTTTCCTGAGGTACATGCAAGTTACAGAACAAGCTTCAGTGCTCTCCAAGTAATCTGCCTTGCAGACTAGAAGGTTAACTAGGATGGGGAAATTACTGAGCTCTAAATGGTTACAGAGTTAGTTATTTGAAGGTTTTCTGCTTCCACATGTACCTGCTTTTGCCTTCAGCACTGGAGGCAAGGAAAGTGAGCACAAGAGGCAGGGTCTTCTCAGTGATGGCACCTGAGTTATGAAATTCCCTTCCTTAAAGTTTTGCCATGTGCCAGACTTAGAGTTTTAGACACTTGACAAATATATTTTTTGACTTGCCTTCCCCTTTTATTACCCCTGTATTTACTTTAGTAACCCTGTAGAAATGCTGCCTCCTTTACTTTATTAAATGTTTAATTAAAATGCCTCTGTTCTGCTTTTATGTATTTTATTTTATTGTACAGCACTATTTGATTTTTATTGTATAATGTTTGTCAGATTTTAACCAGGCTTTTTTTCCTGAGAGGCGAATGTGTGTGTGTGGGGGGGATTGCTGAGGCCTCACACATGGGAGAGGCCAGAATAACATTCATTTAAGGGTTTTTTATTGCACATTTCTGACAAAATGACCCAGTCGAGGCTGAACAGTAAAATAATATAAAACACATTTTAAAAATTAATGAGTAAAATGGAGCAAAATCCAAAGCCCGACAGCAAGAATGATCCAATCAACAGAATTCATCAGCAAAAAAATCCACCTATACCACAGGCCCATCTGAACAACCAAGTTTTTATAGTAAACCCCAAAGTAAGAAGAAGAAAAGAGATTGGATTTATACCCTGCCCTTCACTCGGAGTCTCAGAGCGGTTTACAAACGTCTTTCCCTTCCCCTCCCCACAATAGACACCCTGTGAGGTAGGTAAAAAGAGTTATGGTCATACAGGCCTCCCTTGTGACAGCATTCCAGAAATCTAGCCTCTGCAACAGAAAATATTCACTTCTGATTGTCCAAACTTCAGAGGACACAGGGATGTGAAGAGCTTCAGATCTTGATCTATTAATTTGGGTAAGTTCCTACAGGAAGAGATAGTCCTTAACTCCAGACCACTGTAATTCAAATAGTTGCCAAACAAAATGATGCTCACACACAAAGGAAAACTCCATGCTTCTTTATCAGAGATAAGTTTTTACATTCAAGTATAGTCAGTGATCTCATATGTCATGAGAGCTTATTTGATCCCACTACATTTCAGTTACCTTTCAGATTAGGTTAAGATTGTGTCAGGAAGAAAGCCAGTTGATTAGCACTTACTGGAAAAAATCCACAGGAGATGTCTGGTTTAATATCACACTTGAATAGCTGTGGAATTTATACAATATACATAAAGAAAACAGATTTGATAGGCCATGAGTCTGATAACTCTATCTAGATATGGGTTTGAATGCTTGCCCCCTTTCCCTGCGCTACGACCCACTATTGTCTTCTTTGGAACCACTTTCTGAATTTCCTGCTGTGCTCTAGAGTGCCAACCTAATAAAATAAAGCAGGAGTCCAGTGGCACCTTAGCGAATAAAACAGCATTTTATTCCAGCATAAACTTTCAATAATCTCTAAGGTGCCACTGGACCCCTGTTTTATACAGCTACAGCCTATCTTTTCAGAAGTTACATTTTTGGTGCTCCTACCTCATATAATGGGAGAACACAGAAACCTGTTTTTGCTGTCCGTAAGAAAATATGTGTGCTGCCCTATTCATACAAAATGGCAGTCTCATGTACTGGGGGGGACTGTGGGTAGCACACCCTCCCAGTAGCTGAAGAACATGAAGTAGAAGCACCAAGGTTGTTATGACAGAGGAGGGCTATGTCCTCAGGCAACCTGTGGAAATCTTGCCTTCTAACTCCTTCAGGATTGTTAAAAGCAGATGAATATGTGCACTTTTTAAATGAGGCCTCCTTTCAAAACCACACACTCTGTTGTCTGCAGTGAGTGACCAGCAGTCTTACAATTGTTGACATGCATTTATCCCAAAGAGACCTACGGTCCTTTTTGCTGAGCATGTTTTTATGTACTGAGGATTCTCCATAGTAAGGGGGGGGATTCTGTTGTCATAGTGGATGGAAGAAGTGAGGTTTCCTGTAAGGAAAACTAATGGACACAGATAGATGCACACTGTTACCATCATTAAATAATAATTTATTCTACATTTAAGGCTACCCTGGAGCATTTTGGCAATGCCAGGTAACTTGACTTTTACACAGAGATGCCTCATCATGGTTTCCATGGTGATGTGGCTCAAACATCATTTCATTCTGGGCAAGGAACGATGCAAAGAATCCATGGCTCAATATATAGGTATTTCAATATTTAAATGAAACAAGTTAAAAAGGAAGAAAGACAAGTTGGGATGCACCCATGTTCCTCCTGACTGGTACTTTTACGTAAGACTGCATAAGAGCATGTTTTTCTGCTTTATGTGGTCAAAGCAGAGAACAAATCAGCTAACATGAATGCAGAATCCCAAGCATGCTGGAAGAAAGGCAGCTTGACTATTGCAGATACTTTGTGTTAAGCAGAATAGATGCCAGCATTCAAGCAAGCTCTAGAATACATTTGGCACCCTGATAAATGCTTCCCTTGCTAAAGCTACATACTCAGAAAGCACACTAGGCTTAAAATGCTGCTCTGGCTACTGCTGATGGTGTTTCACTTGCAAGAGTTACCCCCTCCAATTCCCAGCTGCTTTCCCCATCCCTAATTGCAGGCCTCTGGAGTGAAACTGAACACGCATTGCTTAACTTTTGTTTCCTTCTGTAAGTTTAGCCAGGGATCAGTTTTAATTGGATCAAGATTCTGCATGAAATATAAGGGCATCCTCTGACCTGAAAGCATTTAAGTCCTTCTGATTCATACACATTATGTATTTGGACAGAGAGAACATTCTATACATGCTGTAGATAACCAACATGGCACTAGGGGCAACAAGCTACCTGCCAATATGTTTATTGGCATCCATTAGTGTGATGCATTAGAGTGTCAGACCAGGATCTGGACATGTCATGTTCAAATACCCACTTTGCCATGGAATTTTGCTGGGAGACCCTGGGCCAGTCAAACACTCTCAGCCGAAGCTATCCCATAGGGCTGTTGTGAGGATAAAACAGAGAACATAAGAAGAGCCTTGCTGGATCAGAGGAGTGGTCCATCTAGTCCAGCATCCTGTCTCACAGAGTGGCCAGCTCAATACTCTGGAGGGCCAACAACAGGGCATAGAGGCCAAAGCTTTTCCTTGATGTTGCCTCCTGGCACTGATATTCAGAAGTTTTACTTGTTTCTGAATTTAGTTTCCCTTTTCTCAACATGGGTAGTAGCTACTGATAGACCTGTCCTCCATGAATCTGTCTGATCTCCTTTCAGAGGTGTCTATGCTACATCCATTGGCAGAGAATTCCACTTAATTGCTTGCTTTGTAGAGTATTTCCTTTTGGCCACCTTGAATCTATTGCCCATCAACTTCCCTGAATGCCCTTGAGTTCTAGTATTTCGGGAGAGGGGAAAAGAATTTTTCTCTATCCACTCTTTCTACCCCATGCATAATTTTACAACCCTCCACTATGTCCCCTCGTAGTTGTCTCTTTTCTAGACATTACAGTCCCAAACTCTTCAACCTTTCCTCATAGGAAAGACAGCCCAACCCCTCAATCCTCTTGGTTACCCTCTGTACTTTTCCAGCTCTGCAATGTTCTTTTTGTGCTACAATGACCAGAATGGCACACAGCATTTCATATGAGGCTGCACCATTAATCTTTATAAGGGTGTTCTAATATTGGCCATTTTGTTTTCAGTACCATTCCTAATAATCTCCAACATAGAATTTGCATCCTTTTCACTGCTTGGTACACTTTGCTGGCACCTTCATTGAATTATCCCTTCTGAGCTCAAGGCCTCTTCACTTCTCCATCTCAGCAGATTCTGACCCCATTGGCATATACCTGAAGTTGGGATTTATTTTTGTTCCAGCATGCACCAACCAGTGTGGTGTGTCGTGGTGTAGTGAATAGAGTGGTGGTCTAGGATGCTGAGTGATCTGGGTTCAAATATCTACTTCTACCATGGAAGCTCACTGGATGATCTTCGGCCTGTCACAAACTCTCAGTCTGGCATACCTTACAGGGCTGTTGTTGTGGTACAATAGAGGAGAGAATAATGTTCTAAAGGCTGCTTTGAGCCCCAAGTGGAGAGAAAAGTGGTATATGCAAATGCAAGCATCACCTTATACTTACCTACACTGAATTTCATTTGCCACATTGTTGCATGTTCACCTAATTTATGGAGATCCTTCTGGAGCTCTTCACAAACAGTCTTGATTTTATGTTGTCTTGATTTTCACCATCCTGAATAATTTTGAGTCATCTGCAAACTTGGCCACTACACTGCTAACCCCAGTTCCAGAGCACTGATGAACAAATTAAATAGCACAAGCACCAATCCCAATCCTTGTGGGACCCCACTGCATACTTCCCTCCATTGTGTGAACTGTCCATTTATTCCCACTTTTTGCTTCCTGTCATTTAACCAGTTTTTAATCTATAAGAAGACACATCTTCTTATCCCATGACTGCTTTGGTGAGGTATCTTGTCAAAAGACTTTTGAAAGTCCTGTAATGTCTAATGGGTAACTGTTACCTACATGCGTATTCATTTTCTCAAAGAACTTCAAATGGTTGGTGAGGCAGGAATTCCCTTCGCAGAAGCCATGTTGATTTTCCCTCAGCAGATTTTGTTCCTTGATGTGCCTAACAATTCTATCTTTGATTACAGTTTCTACTAATTTACGTGGGACAAATGTTAGGCTAACTGGTCTATATATTCTGGTTCTCCTCTGGACCTCTTTTAAAAAATTGGTATAACATTTGGTATTTTCTAGTCCTCTGGTACAGTGGCTGATTTTAGTGATAAGTTATGTATATGTGTTAGTAGTTCAACAATCTCACATCTGAGTTCCTTAAGAACTCTTGGGTGTATGCCATCAGGGCCTGGAGACTTACTTTTACAAATTTTCCCAATAGTGTTACCTCTATCAGCATAGATTTAAGAAGCTGAATTTGCTGCCTTCAGTTTCTGGGGGAATGTAGCTAAATGGCAGGCCTCAGCAAGAAGTGGGGTATTAGCAAGGATCTACTGCCTATGTTTATGGGGATCTTTCTCTTTATGAGAGCACTCAATAACCAGTCCTAGGGCAAGATAATGTTTTATTGAAGGGAAATTAAGGAATTTAACACACAAGGTATACACATGGAACATACATTCAAGATCTATGGAAAATAGAGGAGAGGGAGAGTAGCGGGGTGTCCATATGTGTGAGCTGATAGCTACCTTTTTCTGAAGATGTCCATGAAGAAGAGATGGCAAAATGACCAGTGCTTCATGGAGAGGAAGGACCCAGATGTTGGTAGCACCCAAGATAACACAAACAGTAATGGGTCTGCACTGGGCTAGTTATACGCAAAAATGTGTCCAGAGGGCTTGCTAATGTGTGGGGTTGCTCAGAACGAAGCACTGATGAGATTAATCCGGGATAAAACAATGTAGTTTTGAAATGCTGTATAGAGTTTCCAGGAGCGGACAAAAGAGACTGGAGGTTTTCTCCGGTAGTTCAAAGAACTAATGGATTGCTAATTTAAACTAATCAAAATGGAAACAACACTGCTTGATGAGGAAGGCTGAGGTGAGATTGATAGGATTAGTGATTGAGACTGCAAGAAGTAGCTCTGGGGCGGGGCAAGTCCATTGTCTGGAGTATGCAGATGTCAGCAGGGTGGAGGGGGAGTCACAGCTGTCAGATCTTATGTGCTTCCCAGGGTAACTGCCATGGCATGATTATGAGGCCTGCCAGTCCTGGCATCCATCTTTGTGTCCACTTATGTCAAGTTGCCTGGTATATGGACTCCTGAGGTACATCAATGGGGTCCATTGCTGATTGAAACAACCCCTCCTGAGAGACAGGGGGTCACCATACTTACAAAACTTACAAACTTCATCTCTCGCCACCTCAGTTTGACTCAGTCCTTCAGCTTCCCTTCCTGGAAAGAGTGGCTGTGACATGGGTACATGCCCCACAATTTCCATCATGAACACAGATGCAAAGAATTTACAGAACTCTTCTGCTCTGAGAGAATGATGGGAGGAAGGGTGGGGTACACCTGAAGTAAATAAATAAAATGCTTTGTGGATACAGTCCAAGGGTTCGTGGTGAAATAGGAAAAAAAACAACCTGGGACCAGCTGACTGTCCAGCAAAGTGCTTTTCTCAAGCAATAGTATCACAGCCACCCTCACTTTGGCCACAGTCACAAACTTTCTAATGTCTGTGAGACTGCAGGGGACAAACCTTTCTTCGGAAACTAAAAGGAAAGAGCTGATTCCCCATGGCAGCCATTTTGCAGTGGTGCAGAGTACTTATGTCAACAGCCCCAAAGTGCTCATTAATTCAACAACATTGGACACCTCTGCTGTAGACACACTTTTATTTATTTTTACTTCATATATCCTTGGATGGAGCCTTGGCATTGAAAGCAGGTGCTAGAACTAAGCCCTGGATATTGGTTTGCTTTTATTCAGGAGACATGATGCAGGAAATCAGTTGGTCTCTTTTAAGTATTGACAGGCAGGAGACAATGAACAATAACAAGTCTTTTATTCATAACATTGCTCAGCTCTGATCCGCTCGAGTAAGAGTGGCACCCAAACCTATACTGTTCCACAACTGAACTATATACAATATAACTACAAACAAGAGGTCTGATTGGACCTAAGCAGAGCTTTCTGATAGGTTACTCTGGGTGGCTTCAGGACCACTAGAAGGTCTTTATTGGACAGCCAATCACAATAAGGGAACTAGGATACCATAGGGCAATCCATAACTAAAACAGCATAGAGTGAACCCAGAACATAACAGTCTCCCAATTTTAAATCTTGTTAATCTTAAAACCGGGGGAGGGGGGGCTCTAAATTTTATAGGAAAATTGTTGCAGAGGGAGGTATGTTTAAATCTCTCCATGCCCTTGTTATTAACAAATTTGAGTTTTAATAGTAATAACACCCACCCACCCCCAGTAATCAGATTCACATATGCTAAAGGACAGGTTTCTATGTTTTTTTCCACTGTTGGTTTAACACTACTGGTATATTTATGTGTGATTTAAATCAGGAAAAGGTCCCAAGGGGCACCCCCCATCTTTCCCAGAACCACTTCACTAATCAAATTCAGAGCCCTCTGCATCTCCCATATCACGCATAGCTCAGTTCTTAGAGTGTCAGTACATTCTCCTCAAATGAACTTACTTCGCTTCTATCCACAAAGGGAGTTCCCTGACTGAATTTTTTATGTTGTTTAATAGCAGGTAGATATTTTTCTAGAGATAAAACAGCCGCTCTAAATCTTGAGCATGGCAGGAGGTTATTGAGTGATTCAAATAAAAGTGGATTCATAAACACTTTTCTGATTCCAGCTGACCTCTTCAGTCCAGTAAGGCTTAATAAGCATAGGTTCTTTTAATCTTGTGAGCCAATGTTGCCAAATTTTGGGAAGGATCCCTGTGTCTTAATAGCTTTAGTAAAATTCCAGCAGCTGGGCCTTTTCCTCCAGCACAGAAGTGCTGTGAGCAGAAAAGCTATTATTGCTTATTGTGCAGGGTTTTTTTGTTAACACAAGTATTAATTGGGAACCAACTGTCTTAAGGACCTGTGGTGGTTGCTAGGGCCCACTTGTGAGGGGGCATGACTTTAAACAATCACATGGAGATTAAAACCTCTTTGAATTAAAGCAATGCATATTAACCAGTAAATCACAGTGCTGCTTGATAACTGAATGTTCCTTTGAAACATTCAATCTTTGCAGGGCGAAGTCCTTGTTATTGAAAGGGAAATACTGAAGCTTGTTTATTTGTTTGTTTCAGTTTCATAGGGTCGCCATATGTCAGAAAGAACTCGACAGCACATAACAGATACAAGTAACTTAATCAGAAACAAAAAATGCAATTAATTATTTCACTGGGTGACAGCCTAGTTATAAGTCAGCGTGTGATCCTCATCCTGACACTTGTGGGAGCTATGGTACCAATCAGTCTTTTTACTAGCATCCACCCACTTTTTACGCAAAGCAGAGCTAGTCCTAGTTTTCTTACATTCAAAGAGGAGGTGCTTCAGAAGAGCTCAGGAGGTATCGCCTTTGCATTGGCTGAGAGTACTCATTTGGAAATGGCTCCCTCCAATGTAGAAGGGTACTTGTTTTGGAATCTCCAAACATTCTGCAACTGGCTCCATCTTATGGCAACCATTTTGTGATGGCACCCATTACCAGTCCTCAAGACTTCCAAAAGTGCCCACAGGCCCAACAAGCTTGGGGGCCCCTTTTATGAGTTACTACCATAGGGCACATCTCTGTGCACTGCTCAGCTATGACCGTCATTTGGATTGGGATAGCAGATCATGTATAAATCTTCTACAGAATGCTTACCAGCTTGCTCTTTGATCACTGCCTGCTGTTTAATACTGCTGTTTTGAAATATGGGGGGGGAATTGTGCCTCAGGAGCTTAGAAGATTAGTATAATTCTGGCTTTACATGCCCTATTGTGGGCATATGATTGCAATTAAGATTGTTTTGACAGTTGGTGAATTTCCTTTGTTGAAGTAACTCACAAAAGATCCCTTTCCTTTCCATTAATCTTCAGAGGCTCATCCTTTCCCACAGGTTCTTAAGGCTGTAAAAGGTTGCATTTGGACAACAAAAGATAGAACATTCCTTATCAAAAGTCTCAGTTAGAAATGAAACCACACATTTGCATTCCCCTAACTAACGTCAGTAAGATCCTTGTGATTTTTTTCATGGGATCTGATAGCATCAATGATAATCCTCAACATCACATGTCAGATAAAAGGCAGGGGCTTCAAGCAATATACAAATTCCTTCCTCATCGTGGAATTTGAAATGCAGAAATAGGTATACATTTGTAGAATGATTCTTTTCCTGCCCAAATGCACTGCCTGCCATACAAAACTACTCTTGTCTATCCTGATAACAGTAGTTATTTTCAACAGGACTATCATGGGATTGATTTGGATGGAAATTAAAAGTTATTTATTTTTAGAAACATGCATCACACATGAGAATAAGCTCTCTTGTATGGAGGTTGTTTTCCACAATAGAACTCTACTGAAAGGATGCTGGTGTCACTTCCCAGCTCCAGTCTCATGCAACTTTTAAGCAGAGCCAATTCTACTAAAACTGGTTATCTGGTATGGCTGTTTTTAACTTCATAGTTCAGCATGCTGTTAAGATTAGCCAAATCTGCAAGCTGGATACTTTCAGTTGTGGGAGAGAAAAACCCTCTATAACAGGAGTGGCCAGGTTTACCAACCTTCTGAGCCACAAATGATAATCTTTAAAAGTTCAAGAGCTGCAAGACATACACATCTTATATCAGGAGAGCATTTTTATAATGGGAACAGGGTTGTAGTTCACTGCACTGTTAACTGTATATAGTAACTGGTCTGTACTGCACTGTTGCCCAGTTTTGGTAATCCAGTTGCTGTACTGTTCATGATAAGCATTGTACTCTTTTTCCTTATTGCACTGTTTTTCGAATTTTGTGATCTGCCTCATAGTCCACAAGACAGGTGGACTATAGCTAAAGCATATAAAAGAATTTTTGGCTAACAGATTGCTGTATAAAATATTAAGATCATACTTACAATATCATGACTAATCATCACAATTACCAACCTGTTACACAATTTTAGAATTAATAACTTACTGAGTTACCATCTATAAGAAGTAGAGAAGAAGAGATTGGATTTATACCCCACCCTTCACTCAGAGTGGCTTACAATCTCCTTCCCTTCCTCTCCCCACAACAGACAGCCTGTGAGGGAGGTGGGGCTGAGAGAGCTCTGAGAGAACTGCTCTTTTTTTTTTTATGGTAAAACTCTCCTAAAAAGGAGAGAATTTTATTCTTTTTATAAGAAAGGGGAAGGGTAGACAGCTGGAGAAAGAGAAAGATGGAGTGAAGTTTTCTCTGTTAATAAAGGTTAATTTTAGTTAGTAATCAATACCATTTTTGGCATCTATCGTGATTCGAAGATCTTCTTTTAAACTTTACAAAGTCCAGAATCACTCTGTTAATACAGTTAGTAAAGTCCATTGGGGTTAGTAATCAAACAGCTCCTTGCAGATGGTACACGAACAATCCTTAAAATGTCTTCTTTTTAGGTCTCTTCCAGTTGTAGATTGAGTCCTTTTCAACTTTGATGTCTTCCAATCCGTCGCCTCCTTCCCCTGGGCTGCCGTCTTCTTCTCTGCCAATTTTGGGTGCTGCGTCTTCCTCCAAGCTGGTGTGTCTCTTCAAAGATTTTTGCTTTTTAAAGGTGTAATCGATCTTCTTTCTTTTCTCTTTTTCCTTGTGTTTCCGACCTTCAAATTCCCAGGGCGCCATAATTACTACACATGGAATCGGATCTCTGGTATATTGCCTGCTGTGTTCAACATCCCCTTCTACTGGCAGAGTATCTTCTTTTATAAAAGCGGAATAGGCTTTGAGAGCCATGTCCACCTCTTCTTTTAATTCTTTCGCTTCACTGCCAGTTAGGGGTGCCAAAACATTTATCGAGGTAAATCCGAGATCCTCCTTCTCTACTTCTTTCATGCCCTGAAAACTTAGAATCAAATCCGATTTCTGTTCTATTTCCTCCAATTTCCCCTGTCGACTAATCAAGACACTTTCCACTTTAAGCAAAGTTTCATTGATTTTCTGTATTTGCTCCAGTAGAGGGCGCAGATCCTGTTGATTGACAGCTAGCTCTTGGGGGAGGCTACCCGGGCCGGAAGTCCCTCCTCTCATCTCTTCCGGTTTCTGCAGGACTTTCCCCGTTGTCGACATTTTGTTTTATTATTTACTTTTATAAAGTTCGTGCCGCATCCCCCAGGAAGCTAAAAGGATCGTAGTCTTTTATACAACTCCAACGGTACTTTCACCAACACTGTTTTCCTCTCTGCCCCCCCTCGCGCTTCCTTTGTAAATCTTGCTTCTCAAAAGGGATGGGGACTCCTCCCTCCTCCCATACGCTTAAATGCTTACGGGGGGGCTCGAATTCACGCTTCAAAATGGATCTTCAACTCACGGTTCGATGCCTTCTTCTTTTTATATTAAATCGTAACGCTGTCTTCACTCCTGGAAATCGGTGGCGCCGCTAAGTCCCATTGCGGGCACGACGCAGCGGGGCCAATTGGGGCGGGGAGAAAGCCTCAATTTCCCGGCTGTCTGCCGGCAAAGAGGCTACTCCCCAAGCGCCCCCGGTTCGGAGCCTTTGCCTAACGCTCACTAGGGTCTTTCGCACACGCGAAGACCCCCCCTGACTGCGTGTGGGCTAACCGCCTCTGGGAGCGTCCCGAGAGGCGGCCGCCATTCGCAGCGCCGAAACCTCTGAGAGAACTGCTCTTGAGAGAACAGCTCTGAAAGAGTTTATGACTGACCCAAGGTAACATCAGTGGCTGTATGTAGAGGAGTGGGGAATCAAATCTGATTCCGCACTCCTAACCACTACATCAAAGATGGAGGGGGTGGAGAACTGAAGATTCTCCGCAACTGATGAAGCGTGCTGAGAGTGACTTCCAGACAACCAGGCTCTGTGTCTGTAGTCATAAGTATGATGCATGGGAAATAAGCCCCACTGAACTCAGAGGAATTTTCTTCTATGTAAACACTCACAGGAAATAGAATCAGGCTGTGTGAATGTGTGTTCTTCCTCTTTCATGGGCAGTGATGGCTGCAGCCTTTCCAACTGAGAGAAGAGAAGAATAGGATGAGCTCCTCCTTCTCAGAACATAGGCCAGTTGGGCACACAAGAAAAGCAAACAGAAATAGGTGAAGGAAACAGATCTGGCAGGGAATTCTGCATTCCTCTTCTGTTCTTACCATTTAGGGCTGTAATTGGCAGTGGTAGCTAATCAGGAGAGCAGAGTTATGCAAACAAAGGCTAGCACTCCTGCTATTCTGGTTGCTCTGTTCACTTCTCCCCACATCTCCTCTTTGCAGGCTTATAAGAATTAAAAATTGTTTCCTAAATCAGTCCCTAAGCTGAGTCTGTCATGTCAGAACATGCTACATGTGTACCGACTACACACAAGTCAGTACTCTAACTTGAACTGTTCCAGTCCAACGTATACACAACTCCCAGAACTGACTCAGTGATCCACAGTATAGACAGAAATGTACAGGAGACAAAGTATCTGCAAGTTACTTTTATTACCCTAACAAAGTACAGATTCAAAGATTAAGGTCTGGAAAGAAAGTAAAACATTAAAAAAAACAACACCCTGTCTTAGGAGAGGATGGATCTTCTATCGTAGTATAACATAGCAAGCAGGCCTGTGGCCAGGATTTTTTCATCCTGGGGAGCTCCGGGGTTCAGGGGGCTGCTGGGGGGGGGCTTAAATTAAAAATTTAAACCCACGAGGGGAGGAAGATGGCAGGCCAGCCTCATTTCCGGCCAGGCAAGTCTTCTCCCAGGACAACTATCTACAAAACATGAGGACTTCTGTTGCCTTTCTTAGAGTTCTCTGAATCTACCTAGATGCTTATGGAGAAAAAAATTAATGAACGGGAAATTATGGAGCAATCATGGAGGAAAAGAAAAGGCACCCAAGTGTCACATGAGCTGCAAGTGCATTGGCAGCAAGCTGCAGTTTTCCTATCAAAGAGCTGCATGTGGCTCCTGAGCTACAGTTTGTCCATTTCAACACCATCACCTCCCCCTAGTTCCAGCGCTGTGATCCTTCCCCAGTAAACTATCAAACAGTCCTATGAATTTTCAGTTGTGGTTTCTACTCTTCTTTGTCCCTGTGGCCTTCCCCCTTGCAAGAAGCTTCTTATTCTTAACACACAAGCAATGATAAAACTGCTTTGTGGAGGGTTCTGAGGAGTGGGATTTTGAAATCTTTTTCTGGGAAGACAACAGATTCACCACAGGTGACTCCTATCTATTGGGCCCTGCCCCTGGGTGTTGTGAACGGAACTGGCAGTCCTGCCTTCCTGATCTGAACACATCTAGCAAACAGGTGGTTGTCTGCAGGCTGGTTTTGTTCTGCCAGGGGATTCACACTCTTATCTTCAGGGAGCCTTGCAGCTTGTGCAGTGGCTAGCCTCCTCACCTGCTGCAATGTGGATATCTGCTCTGCAAAAGAAGTGTGGCCCCTATCTGCCTGTCCTGTTGTGTGTGGTCTGGATTCTCAGGGCGGCTTACATAAAATCAGCAAGTGTCATTTATTATTTATTTATCTACCTTGAAGGCATAATGTAGTCTTTCTTGTTGAGACTCGATGCAGAGTTAGAAGGCAATGCAATATACACGCAACAAACAGTGCAAGGGAACTAGATTACAAAACATCAAAATAAAAAACATATCTAACAATACAAAGAGTGAAAACTGACTAATTTTTCAGATACTAAAACTAGAATTCTGTTCCTTTTATAAGGGAACCCTCTTAAATAGTACAGAACATTTCCATTTTACTATCATCCTAACTTATCCACCCTAAACTCGTGGATGGTGATGCAGTTTCCAGGATGCTATGGGTATATTTGTCAGAGTTGCTACAGTGGCTTTTGTTTCAACATATATTGCGGCAACACCTCTGCTTTTGGCTGAGCGAAAGTCTGTGATTTAATTCAGCTAATACTATCTCTGGTGAAGCAGGCACAGCAAGATCAGAGGACCCACCTGCCTATTAACTATTTGTTTCGAAACAAGATTTGTTTTGATGAACTTTGGATTGAGGCCATAAAATGAATAGGAAGTCCAGAACACAAGTTCATAAATGAATAATTAAACTTCAAGAGCCAGGCAAATAAAAAATTTAAGTAAACACAAAACTTCTTTTAATAGCATTTTATATTGCACAGATAAAAGATTATATGAATTGTTCCAGTCTTTCTTGTCCACAAGAACACACTGCTTTGTAGATAACCTGGGATTATCTAGAGAGCATCTAAATCACTGTTTACACACAGGAAAGTTTCCAGTTTAGCTTCCACATCTGCACAGTAAACTTTTCATCTTTTTTCCCCCACACATGGAAAAGCTTGCCTTAAAAACCACTGGGATCTGCAATACCCTGTGAACAAATATTCAGTGCACTGTTGGACTCCAGTGGTTCTTTGTTATACTTTGTATTTGTCTCTTTGTTTCCTTTCTATCAACCCTGAGGGCATACCTACTAGTAACATCTCACACATAGTGAAATTAATTACCGTGTCTAAGAAGGGCTGGTCCCAGGGTTTTTTGCAACCTATGCAAGGCTAACTACTTGCGGCCCTCCCCACTAACTAATTTTCAAAAAGAGATGAATTATAGGAAAAATGAAAAGCACAAAACTTGAAATTGCTATTTTTTTTAAAAAAAATTGTGAGAATAAGTAAAACAACAATCTTTGATTTTCTTTCTCAAACCAAAAACAGTTTTAGCACACAAATCATTTTGAAAAAGCCTGTGAAGTTAAAATGTAAGTCTCTTGAATGTTTCCATGTCAGGCACATCAAAACCACATTTTGCGTGCCTTTTCCTTTGCAAATTTTGTCACCAATTCCTTCAAATCAAGTGCTGATGCTTTGGTGTGTTCCACAGATATAGTTGCCAAACCAAATAGTCTCTTTTGCAGCATTGTTGAGCATATGTACACTGTTTGAGCTTTGAGAAACTGAATGTAAGAACATAAGAGAAGCCAATGTTGGATCAGTCCAATGGCCCACCCAGTCCAACACTCTGTCATACAGTGGCCAAAAATACCAGGTGCCATCAGAAGGTCCAGCAGTGGGGCCAGGAGACCAGAAGCCCTCCCACTGTTGCCACACACCTCAAGCACCGAGAATACAGAGCATCACTTGCCCCAGACCAAGAGTTCCTATCTATAAATTGTGGCTAGTAGCCACTGATGGACTTCTGCTCCATATGCTTATCTAATTCCCTCTTGAAGCTGTTCATGCTTGTAGCCTCCACCACCTCCTGTTGCAGTGAATTCCATGATTTAATAACTCTTTGGGTGAAGAAGGACTTCCTTTTATCCATTCTAACCTGACTGCTCAGTAATTTCATTGAGTGCCCACAAGTTCTTATATTGTGAGAAAGGGAGAAAAGTACTTTCTCTACCTGCTCTATCCCATGCATAATCTTGTAAACCTCGTTCATGTCACCCCTCAGTTGTTGTTTCTCCAAGCTAAAGAGCCCCAAGCACATTAACCTTTCTTCATAGGAAAAGTGATCCAACCCTTTTATCATTCTAGTTGCCCTTCTTTGAACTTTTTCCAATGCTATAATATCCTTTCTAAGGTGTGGTGATCAGAATTGCACACAGTATTCCAAATAAGGTCACACCATCAATTTATACAGGGGTATTATGATACTGGCTGACTTGTTTTCAATTCCCTTCCTAATAATCCCCAGCATAGCGTTGGCCTTTTTTTAATCGCAGTCGCACACTGCCTCGACATTTTCAGTGAGTTATCTACTACGACTCCAAGATCTCTCTCTTGGTCAGTCTCTGCCAGTTCAGACACCATCAATGTGTATTTATAGTTAGGATTTTTGGCCACAATGTGCATCACTTTGCGCTTGGCCATGCTGATGCCCACTTGCCCATCCTCGACAGATCCCTTTGGAGTGCCTCATAATCCTCTCTGGTTTTCACCACCCTGAACAATTTAGTGTCATCTGCCGATTTAGCCACTTCATTGCTTACTCCCAACTCCAAATCATTAATGAACAAGTTAAAAAGCATCAGACCCAGTACCGAGCCTAGCAGTACTCCACTGCTTACCATCTTCCACAGTGAAAATTGTCCCATTTATACTCTCTCTCTGTTTCCTATTAATTAGCCAGTTTTTGATCCACAACAGGACTTGTCCCTTTATCCCATGACTATTGAGCTTACTTAGGAGCCTTTGATGAGGAACTTTATCAAAAGCATTCTGGAAGTCAAGGCAAACAACATCTACTAGGTCCCCTCCTGTCCACATGTTTGTTCATCCCCTCAAAGAACACTAGCATGTTAGTGAGACAAGCTCTTCCCTTACAGAACCCATGCTGAGTCTGCCTCAACAGGTTTTGTTCATCAATTTGCCTACTGATTCTCTCCTTAATAACAGTTTCCACCAACTTACCCGGTATGGACGTCAGACTGAGTGGTCTGTAATTTCCTGGATCTCCTCTGGAACCCTTTTTAAAGATGGAGGTGACATTAGCTACCTTCCAGTCCTCAGGAATTGAGGCAGATTTTAAGGAAAGATTACAAGTGGCATTCACCAGTTGCCACTGAAACTGAAAGTGTGAGAAGGATCCTTAGAGTAACAGAAACATTAAGCACAGTCTCCAGGAATTTTTATTGCAGTATGAAGAGACGTACTCCTTGTGATGGCATAGACTCTGGAAGTCTCCAAGCTATTGCTCTAACTTCACAGCACAGATCTTCAGCATCAATACCCTTGTTTCCATTGTGCATCAGTGATTCTTCCAAATTCTTGCAGGTCTTAAGTACACCTTCAGTAAAAAATTTTTTGTTGATACTGTACATATCATAAAAGGACAATAATCACTCCTAAGACTGGGCAACTACATACATTTTTATAAGTTTGACCTTTGAGCATTTGACTTGAAGGAATTAGTGACAAAACTTGCAAAGGAAAAGGCTCCTTTGCAGTAATTATGCTCCATGGCTGCAAGAAAGGGAAGGAAAACAGGGAAATTCTGCATTGTTGAGCAACGGAAACATTCATTCCCCCTCTCCTGTGAAACCCCCACATTATTATGCCAAATAGAATACTCTCTGTGAAATAGATCTTATAGAAGAAGAATGGGGCTCTATGTGGACTTTGACATACAAGGTGCTGAAAACACTGAATGCAGGGTAATTACACACTGGTATCTTACTATGGTCAAGCTACAACATTTTGCAGATTTGCCTGGCGGTTTCTGCTGGAAAGGCTGCAGCTCAAAGGGTACACATTTCCACTGCTGGTGGTCCTGTCCATCGGTATATCATTTCTGGAGCCAAATAGTCTCAGAAATTCAAAAAGATGACAGGGTACACAGTTCCCATTAAACCTGACGCCATCCTCCTTAATTGGTGGGACCAGGATCCTATTCCAGCATCTAGCCAGCACCTGATAATGACTATGTTAGCTGCGGTGAAGTTAGCTTTGACCAGCAAATGGAAAACCAATGAAGTGCCCTCTCTTACGACTTGATGATCCAAGCTTTGGGATTTCTATGTCATAGAAAAAATAGACGATCAAATAAAGCAATGAGACACAGCTACTACTGTTTCCCGTTTTGTTACAAAATGGCTTCCATATATCACCTACCTGACAGAACACAATTTACTTCCAAGCAACCCGATCACAGTGGAGTTTTATAAATTCTGACTATTTGTTTCTTTTATCTCTCTGTTTCTACATCACCTCTCCCTATCTTATTTCTATAATACTCTATCTATGCCAATCTCTTCTGCCTTCTCCCTATTTGATTAAATGTTTTATTCCAATTGTATGTCTTTTTAAAGCTTTAATAAACTTTCAAAACTTCAAAAAAAGAAAATAGGGAAAGTCTGTTGTAGCAATTTGCAGAGCAGTATTGTTGAGCAACAGAAGCATTCACTCCCCCCTCCTATTAATTGCTAATTCTATTCTAGTCAATTGCATAGAAAATCCACCCTTGGAAGATTTATGACAGGAGGATTCACTCTTTTTACCTCAACTTCCTTCTTTTTTATTAGAAAAATTTCACCTGATAGACGTGTAACAGATTTCACACCCTAATGCTGATTGTCAGTTCTGTGCTCCTCTGAGCTCTGCACCCTAGGCGGCCATCTAGTTGGCCTAACGGTAGTACTGGCTCCGGTTCTAAGGAATTTCAATGGTGCTTGCTCAGCAGATTATCTATGAATTGTGCCGAGAGTGAGAAAACTATAAAATATTAGTTACCATTAAATGCCACCAAATATATTACATATGCTCATTGCTTGTGTCAAATGAAGTTGAAGTAAAATATGTAACTACACAGACAATAAACATGCCCACTGTCTTTCTCTAGCCAGGGTATGAGATGTTGTTGTTAACCATTCAGTCGTGTCCAACTCTTGGCAATTCTATGGGCCAGCTGTCTCCATGTTTTCTGATCTTGTACTGTTTCTTTGAGTCATTCCATGCTCAGGCTGGTGTCAACTTTTATGGTGTCTAGCCACCATGTTTTTTGGCGGCCCAGTTTCCTTTCGCCTCTAACTAATCCAAACATAGTTGCTTTTTCTAGTGAGTTCTTCCCCATGACATGGCCGACATAAGTCAGTTGCAGTTTTATGATTTTTCCTTCCAATGACATGTCTGGTTTTATGTGCTCCAATGCTTGCTTGTTTGTCACCTTTGCTGTCCAAGGAATGTCAGGAGCCTTTTCCAGCATCACAGCTCAAATGAGTCGGTTTTCCTCCTGTCTTGCTTCTTCATGGTCCAACTTTTGTAGTCATAGGTTGCTATGGGGAACACAATAGCACAGACTAATCTGCATTTGGTTACTAGGCTGATGTCCTTGCTCTTACATATTCGATTCATGCTCATCATTGCTGTGTGACCCAGCATGATTCGAAGTTTTATTTTTGCACTGCATTCGCCATCTTGGTTGATCTGTGATCCTAAGAAAGTGAATTCTTCCACATATTCAATCTCTTCAACTGTTATTTTGACGTTTCTCTTCTTCTCGGTGGTCACAAACTTGGTCTTTTTGATGTCTAGGAAGAGGCCAAACTTCTCACTTTCCTCTTTGATTTTCTTGATCAGGTATTCCAGGCCTTCTTTAGTTTCCGAGAGGTTATGTTGTCAGCATATCAAAGATTGCTGATATTCTTTCCTCTAATCTTTACCCCGATTTTTAACTCTTTCAGCTCTAACTTCCTCACAATTGTTTCAGCATACAGGTTGAATATGGAAGGTGAAAGAATGCAACCTTGTCGTACTCCTTTTTCTCTCTTGAACCAATTGGTATCGCCATATGGTTTTTGCACAGTGGCTTCCTGGTTTGTGTACAATGCTTGTATCAACTTGACCAGATGTGCTGGCACCCCCAGGTCTTGTATGGCTCTCCACAGTTTGTCATGATTGACACACTCAAAGGTTTTCTTGTAATCGATGAAGCATAAGTAGATAATCTTTTGATTATGAGATAATGAATGTTAAACCAGACTATTAGACCCTTGCCTTCAGCCACATCCACCCAACAGTGGAGATGCCCTTTTAAGACTCTGACAATGCAAAGCTAACCAGAGTTACACCCTTCTAAATCCATTAAAGTCAATGGGCCTAACTCTGCATTGAATGTTCAAGATCCCCTTCTCTTTCTCACTGCATCCTGTGTCAATGCTATTTCTTTCACAGTTGGGTAAACAACAGATACACATTTTTTCTTTACAAAACCCTATCTATAATTGACATCAGAATTTAATACAGTAGGATGTTAAGTTTTTATGTGTCAGAAACTGAATTTTTTTAAAAATACCATTGGATTAGCTTATGAAATAAAGCACTCCAGTAAATGCCATCATCACATTTTTCGCAGGTTTTGGACCACTGGCTGACTAAATTCTAAACAAAACAAAACAAAAAATTGGTACATTGCCTACTAGGAACTTCAGCTGAGTCAACAGGTATTTCTTTCCATTACTGACTGGGGTTATGATTTAAGTGCCCTGTCCTTCAGCTGGCAGCGTGATAGAAAAGAGGAAGAAAATAGCTAAATTGATTATATTTGGAGGACAAGCAGAAGAACAAGAGAAAATAGATGAAGGGGGGGCATGACAGAGATTTATAATATTATGCATGAGGTAGAGACAGTGGATAGAGTCAACTTTTCCCTCCCTCTCCCAAAATACTAGAACTCAAGGGCACCCAATGTAGTTGATGGGCAGTAGATTCAGGACAGACAAAAGGAAATACTTCTTAACACAACAAGTGATGAAAATGTGGAATTTGCTGACAGAAGATGTAATGATGGCCAAAGGCAGATGGCGTTTAAAGGGGATTAGACAGATTCACAGAAGATAGACCTATCAGTGGCTACTGGACATGACTAAAGAGAACTTGCACATTCAGAGGCAGTGAATATCAGCACCAGCAGTCAACATTGGGGAAGGCCTTGGCCTCCTTGCCCTGTTGTTGGCCCTCCAGAGTAACTGGTTGGCCACTGTCTGAGACATGATGCTGGGCTAGATAGACCACTGGTCTGATCAAGCATGGCTCTTCTTTTGTTCTTAACAGATACCTCCACTGAACTCTAAGGCCCAATATTTGGCAGGCCAAACTAAACTCAGTCTTGGGGTTACATTTTCATTGACCATAGATACTGTCTTGGAAGTAAAAGGATCTGTTAATTTCAGACACTGAGACATACTGTTGTTTGTCAGTGTTTATGAGGCCCCTTTCTTATGTGAAGCCTATCACCCCTATTAGTAAAAGGACTGACAGTGGGCTCTGGGTAACAGGTTTGTTTATAGGGTTAACAGACACAGACTCCTGTTCTGTGGTAAGCTTCAAGCTTAACAGAACCCATATACCCTCTCACACTATCTTTCAAGCAAAATTTTCAGGGCATCTAAAGGTCTGGCTTGAAGCCTCATTATGGCACTGTTGAATGTCATCAGACTGTGTCCCCTGCTTTCTCCCTTGGAAGTTAATTGCCTCGAATGGCCAAACTAGACCCCCAAAGTCTAAACTGCACCTCCCTGATTTAGAACTGGGTAATACCGTCCTCTTTGAGTTCAAGAATTATCCCTCAGGTCTGGCAGATTCAGGGGTCGGATTATAACTGATTCAGGAGATCTCCTAGGTCAATAATCCTAACTCAAGATCAGAGTCTTAGGATACTCCAACAGAAAGATCCAGGACCCAGGTACAATACCTTTTGAAAAGTGTTAAATTATTTACAGCACAGAAGTTGCAACACTGCATTTTATTTTATTTACTTCATTTATATCCTTGCCTTTCTCTTCAACAGGGACCCGAAGCAGCTTAAACTGTTCTTCTCTTATCCATTTTATCTCCACAACAACCCTATGAGGTAGGTTAGGCTGAGGTGTTTCACTGGCTCAGGGTCACCCAGCAAGCATCCATGGCAGAGTGGGGATTTGAACCTGGGTCTCCCTCATTCTAGTCTGATCTTCTGACCGCTATATCATGCTGGCTCTCTGTACTTAAGGTGAACCAATATTTCTTACTTTGATATGAGCTTCAAAGCCTTCCTGTTTCAGCTTCTGAACTTCTGTTTTTCTCTCACAGGAGAAAAGTCAACAAAGTTTAACAAAGAAAAAAAAATGTACCTCACAATGCCAGCTTTAGTGACAACAAGGTGACATGACGTTATTAAGGTAGCCGCTCTCTCACATCTACAGGCCTGCCCTGGCCTCTGAAATCAGTATGACAAAAAATTCAGCAGCCAAGGATAGTAAATTTGAAGAGCAGGTTATACACGAGCAAGGCCAACAATTCTGAAATATCTGAAACATATGCTTGAATCAAGATGAATCAGAGGCATACTTCAGACATGCCCATTATGTCCCACATTCCCCATGCTCTGAGAACCTAGAGCTTTTTCTTGGGCAATAAGCTTTAATTCTGTCTGTTCCAGCAAACATTACCTATACTTCAGACCTCTTCTTATCTGAAACCAACCTCCCATCGCTAAAAAGGCTTTTTTGAGTGTGCACATAAAACAAGACCATGTTCCCTCAGAAAGTACTTTTATATAGAAAGATGAAATAATGTTTGACAGGCAGGGGGAACCACCAGATGTCCTTGTTCAGGAGGAGGAGAGTTGGTTTTTATACCCTGCTTTTCTCTGCCTGAAGGAATCTCAAAGTGGCTTACAATCGCCTTCCCTTCCTCTCCCAACACTAGACACCCTGTGAGGTAGGTGGGGCTGTGACAGCTCTGAGAGAACTGTGACTGACCCACGGTCCCCCAAGCTGGTTTCACATGGAGGAGTGGGGAATCAAATTGAGTGCTCCAGATCAGCATTCGCTGCTCTTAATCACTACACCACACTGTTTTTCTCTCACAGGAGACTGTCAACAAAAGTCTGGCACAAGGTGTATATAATAGTATGGTGGCCAGCTTGAAGTAACCAAGGTTATATGCTCTGCCAAAGAATTTTTGAAATATTAACTTCAACATGGGCTTCCCCAACCATCATGAAAACCTTTTCGTTTACACTGGCACACAGGTCACTTCAAAAAGTTGTTTATTTCAGCCTTTATACTCTGCAGCCTCTTATATTCCAGGTGGATAGTAATTGCAGCACTTAAAAATATTAAAATGTTCAGAATTTTGAAGAGTTCACAGAAGCGAAGATGCCAGATCCAGTTTCCAAGAGACGCAGGCAGCAATACTTTGCCAGGCAAATAGGGTGTTCTTGGCGGGTGAGGCCTAGAATAAGGTACACCATCAATCTGTACACATAGTACTGAAACAAGACCTATTTAATACGTACAACTGGAGCTCAGTGAACCTGCCAGTCAACATATTATGGGCATGGCTTTAAATGTCTTCTTTTTGTTCATTAATGTGTCTGGATTACAGATTAATGGGAAAGTACACATCTATGGCATGGAGTTTGAATCCAGTTAAAGTTAGGTCCAATGACATACAAAAAGAGGTTAATGTAACAAACTCAAATGATTTCCCATGGGGCAGTGGATTTGCAGACCAGGGCCCTGATAGGCTCCCTTAACATACCAAACTTTTTAAGTTTGGTTTTTGACATCTTTAAGTATCTGTGGATTGTTGGTAACTCTGGGGTGCCAACCTCCAGGTAGCGGCTGGAGATCTCCTGGGGCTGCAACTGATCTCCAGGCAACAGAGATCAGTTCAACTGGAGAAAAGGGCCACTTGGGACTCTAGGGCATTACACCCCATTGAAGACCCTCGCCTTCCCAAACCACGCCCTCCTAAGGCTCCACCCCCAAATCTCTACGTATTTCCCAACCTGGAGCTTGCAACACTACCAAGACCACTGCTTTTTTCTGGAATGGAGATTAATTTTCCTATTAACGTACAAAAGACAGCACAAGCATCCTGCGCAGAAAAGCGGCTGCACACAAGCTTCCACACGTGCACTTTTCAAAGCGATAGTGTTTGTGGAACTTTTCTCTTTTTGCGGGGTGAACATTTCTGATTATTTTTGTCATAACTTTCTAGACTGAATAAATGTACGGGATGCCCAATACTTACACCACGCAGGCGAATCCCTCTGAGCTTTTCATTGCCGCCGGAGCTTCTTCCTCAACTGCAGCCCACTTTTCCATCTCCAACCATTTCTAAAAGGCGGCAGACATTCCTGAGGCGAGAAAAAAAGACTCTCGACCCTTCTCAATTTCGGAGCCTCGGAAAGTCCAGCGCCACAATTTTGGAGACGCCGGGGCGTGAGGTGGCGCGTGCTGCTGGCGCAGCAGCAAAGCACATGTACTCGCAGGCTTCATCCCCGCCTCGCAGCCCTCCCAAGTGCTAAATGCAGAAAGGATAATTCCTGCGCCATTTAGGGGAAAAGATTAATTTGGTCAGTTAATCCCACACCTTCCCCTCCCCGCGAGAGAGGGGACGCGGGAAAACACAGACTGAAGTGGTGATCCTCGGGAGGCGCATGCGCGTTACCCTGCTGGGGAGGCAAAAAGAGACTCAGGTGCTTGGAGAGAAAGTTGCCCGGGCGCGGGAGGTGGAGGAGGAAAGGGGGGGCCGGGAGAAGGGAGGGGCTGCCCGCCAGGACTCTCCGAAGAAACTGGCTCGGCTGCCTTCCCCAGCAAAGGCGAGGAGAGCGTACGCTGGATGGTGCCGTCGGCATCCCAGGCAGCGAGCCAGCCGCCAGGGGGATTCTTATTGCTACGATAATGACGGAGATGATGCTCGCCGCTGCTTTGCGACCTTCTGGCCATAGCGGGAAGAAGCGAGGCCAGAGGATGTAAAAGTTTCGCCCGGGATGCCTGCCGCGCGCCGCTCGGCCGCTCTCCACCTGAGCCGCTGGGTCTTTGCCCCGAAAGGGCAGGCGACTTGGGCTTCATTCTGAGAGTCGCTTCGTCCGCCGGGAGGGGAGGGCAGCCTGCTGGATGCGGCGGCTTCTGCGCCAGCGGCGGTGAGTCCTCGCCGGGCAGCGAGCTAGCCGACTGGCCCCGGCCATGGGGCGCGGGCTTGCCAGCTCGCCCTGAGCGGAGCGCGTGGGAGGACCGACTCGCCACCTGCTCCTGGGCGGCTTTCCCAGCTGCAGCGGCGCCGCTGACTCCCCTCGGCCCACCACCTGCCTCCGCCCGGCCGCCCCCTTCCCGGCGCCAGCCGCTTTCCCGCACGCCGGTACCTCCCTCGAGGCGCGCATCGCCCTTGGCGATATCACGATGGAGCCCTGCGCGGGGATCCCTTCCGAGTGAGCCCCGCTGCCCGAGCCGCAGAGGGAGGTTGTCCTCCTCTCTTGCCCTCCTGATTTACCCAGCAAGCCCCGGACCGAGATGGGGCTGGAAGCCGACCCGAGCATCCCCCCGAAGCCTCCCCTCCTTAAGCTGAGAAAAGTTCGCAAGCGGCGGGAGATGCTCCTGCAACAACTGGGCTTCATCTGCGCGATCCTGTTCTTCGTGTGGTGCATGTCCGCCCTGCTTTCCAAGATAGGTAAGTGGTGGGAAAGGGGCGGGCGGGCGGCTAATAACACCCCACCCCGGGATCTCTGCTGCAGGGGGGCTAAACGGATGTAACTCGTTCTTGCTCCCCCAGGCTGGTCAGTATGTGTCTGGCCAGTGCAACAGTTTTTCCCAGGTTCCTATTCACACCTGCATTATTCCTTCCTCACAACTGGGTCTTAAGAAAAACAGTGATGTTTCAGCCATTTCTTAATAACCACCATAGGGATGACTCTTCTTGGCTTATGGGGTGCATGCCATACATTCAAGATAGGTTTGATCTGAAGGGAGTATCAATGCTGGGTTGCTTATGGATGCCCCGACCAATGGCTCATACTGGTACTTCCAGGTCTAGGGTTACATACCAAGCTGTGGATTAGTCAGAGCACATTAATACATGGCTTTCCCCCACTAAATGGGGGAGAATCTTTCTGTAAGGGGAAAAAATTACTAGCTCGTGTACACTGTCACATGTAAGTATCATGTGACTTCTGCATGTGAATTGATTCCATACCGACCAACTATGAACTCTAGGGAGCTGGACCTTGAGTACATGCAACAGTTTTAAAGAACAGCAGTGTATTTCCATGGGACACAGGTGTAGTGCTTAATGGAAGTTCTCTGGAGAGGCATCACATACATTTTCTAAATAGATCTGCTTCCTAGATTGGAGAAAATAATGTATGAAGGATTGGCTAAGGATAAGGCAGGTTCATGTGTTCAAGGGAGAAAGCATAATTATTATTATTTTATTTTAGATTTATATCCCACCTTGCCTGCGCATGCAGGCTCAAGGCGGCGTATATAGACATTTTATTTATTTTTATTTATTTTGGGATTTATACCCCGCCCTATCCGGTAGCTCAGAAGTGGGAAGTATACAGATCCAGTGTAAGGCTGTCATTGTCTGAGCTTTAAGTAGGGATGGATTTTGTAGAAAATGATGATTGCCATCTAATAGGCTTCATTTCTACCTTATGAAGAGCGCTCAGCAAATTGAGTTGTGCAAAACCCATCAGCTGAAAATTTATCCTCTATATGGGCTTACAACTATGATTACAAAATAGTCTAAACTGCCAAATTAAAATTTAAAAACAAGTAAGCAAGCATGCACTGAGTTTTATTGTCTTTTTTGTGGAGTTTGGGAGCAATGTGGGAAACAAAAAATAAGGGACCTGACCTGTGGGTCTGTTATATTCCAGAACAACAGAAAACCTTGTAAAATCAACCAGATGTTTAAATAAATGGGCATTTCCCACCCTTTCTTATATGGCTTGTAGTTTCCTTCCCCTGCTAGTAGAGCAGAGGTGTCAAGGTCATTTGTTATGAGGGCTGGATCTGACATAAATGTCACTTTGTCAGGCCAATCCATGTGTGCCATAAAATGTAATGCCAGGTACTGGAGATAGAAACTGTATAAAAGACAACGGCTGGTAAGCTCTGAGTTGGTGTATCCTCACTGCAAGTCCCATGGGGTGGGGGGGGGCAGTGCAAAGGAAAATCCATATGGGCGGACTGGAGCGCCAGTGGTACAGCCCTGGGCAGACGCTCCCACGATGCTTAACTGCTGCAGACAAGGTTGTTCAACTGTGCTGAAGCCACAACGGAGTGGCTCTGCCCACTCCTCCCCAGTACTCTCTCCCTTGCTCCAGTTGTTTGTGGGCTGCATAAGAGCCCTGGATGGGCCAGTTCCGGCCCCCAGGCCTTATGTTTGACACCCCTGTTAGGGTTCCTTTGCTTTTAACAGAAGGTGATGTTTGGTGTCCCCTTATTGCCAGGGATGGGAGAAGATCTAGGCTAGGGAACTCTGAGGCCAGAAAATGGCAGCTGTCCTTGGCTGGGACAAGGGTTGTGTTTTCACTCATGATGTTAATAGCAGTTGTTGGGGAAATACAGTCTTAACAGGCCAGGTTGCAGTATAGGATGTGTGATCTTTGGACAAGATAAGAAGTTCCTTCAGTAGCTTTCCTAATACATCCTCTTAATCCAGAATTCATACCCCCCCAATACAAAGATTATCCCCTCAGAATCTGTCAAACACCCAAGCCCTGCAAATTAACTCATAAACCCTCAGGCTAGAAATCCAGGCTATATAATTCAGCAAACAGTGTGTTATCTTCTGAAGATTTTCTGGAACAAGATGGTCTGTCTTGCATGGTTATGTAAATATTGCCAGATAATATTTTCTATGACTTACTCTGGCAGGTGTTCCGAAGGGTAGGGGCTATGATGCAGAGGGCTGTGGCCATTACAGAGATCTGATGAACCTCTAAGACAAGGTCCTGGTTAGTACTTGCTGGGAGATCACCAAGGAAGTCCAGGGCCATTAGGTAGAGGCAGGCAATAGCAAAACACTTCTGTTTGTCTGTTGCCTTGAAAACCCCTATGGGTCATCATAAGTAGGCTGCAATCTGATGGCACTTTCCACCAGCCAGTAAGGGGCACAGGAGATAGGGGGATCCTCCCCCAAATCCTCTGACAAGTGACTCAGGTAAACAAACCAAGCCACAGGGTTTTTTTAAATATCACCTTTCAACTCTCTGTGGTAACTAAAAGGCAACTTGATGATTCTCTACAGGCACCCTTTAATTACTCAGTAGCCCTTAAAATGAAGGGAATATTAAAGGCTTTGTAATGCCTATCTATGAAAGCTTTGTCTTGCTTCTTCAGATCTTCTTCCGCTTTGACTCTGCTGACCCTATGCACTGTGGTTTGTCCGGCTGTCCACTGTGTGTGACTGTGTGGCCACTGTGTGTGACAGGATGCTGGACTAGATGGATCATTGGTCTGATCCAGCAGGGCTCATCTTATGTTCTTATGACTCGCTGCAGCAATCCTTGCATTGGGAAAGAAAGGTTTTTATTGGCAAACAGAAGCATATCTATGATTGTAGAACACAAGCAGGAGTTAATGCATTTATAGACACGTGCGCATACTGTATGAAATTCCTGAACTAGTCACATGAGCTATAAACCATGAGATTGTGCCTTGTTATTATTATAAACCACAAGATTTAGTAGGCATTACCACTTTTGGCTCATGTGGTAATCCAGAGAAATATATAGATGGAGACTGAGTCTAGTTAGCAAAGTCGACAGACATTTGACATTCCTGTCTCAAACAACGGGATTAAAGACATTATGACCCTGTGCCTTATTTTTATAACCTTCCTTTATTTCAGGGGTGAAAATACCTTTAGCATTTTAATGGTGGTTCAGTTAAACTCAGACCAAACCAACATGGTAAAATCTCATCTAGACCCTTCGACCCTTGCTTGGCTTAAGTGCAGGTAGCAAGTCATTCTGAAAGGTAAGCAAGTGATGGTCCATCCTAACCAGGCTAATACTTTTCTGAATCCGTTGACTTCAGTAGACTCGGAAGGGTATAATTCTGTTTAGGATAGGACGCTGGGTTTTTGAGTAAAGAGACTTGCAGTGATTGGGATATCAGCAGTTGCACTAAGAACTGCTTTCTGCTTGCCCTTGCTGCTCTAATTTTGAGCAAATGTGTTAAGAGGCTGATATTGATTAGTTTTAGAGATTTTTTATGATGGGTGCCATGAAATGCATTTTCTCCTGGGAGGCTGGCAAGCAGCAAACATCCACTTGGCTGTTTTAAAAGTTCTCTCTCTCTCTCTCTCTGAGCAGAGAATGGCTGGGAAGGGGGAAGTCCATCAATGGCTTTCCAGGCTCACCTTCATACAAATGCTAATGGGCTTCCTGCTTCTTCCCCCCTTCTCTAGGCAGGGAACAGAGTTTGGAGGACTGTGGACTAGAACAACTCCAGGGATTAATCTCCAGGAAGGGCTGGAGGAAATGCTTCTCTGACTTGGCCTGTTCAGGTCAAGTGGGAGGGGAGACAGAGATGATAAAATCTCACTGCAACAGGAAATAGGTCTTTTTCTTTGAGATGCTGGGTTGAGGAGAACTTGGAGCTCTGGTCTGCAAGCAGGCAGCCATTGGCCATGTGGTCACCTGGGAAACTTGAAGCAAGCTTGAAGGCAATGGCCACTGTGTAGAGATCTGTAACTAGCTAAATTTAAAGAGTTTGTTGTATTTTACCATCAGATAGGGCATGTATATGGGAAGGGACAGGATTTGCGTTTTTACCAATTTATTTTGTTTCCCTTGCTCAAAACTGGTGCAATGCTAACAGTATACTTGTAAACATTGTCTTTTTAATAAATACTTTAAACTGTTGATGCTGGGACTGGTTCTCTGTACCACATGGACCTCCACTGTTTCAGACGCACTATTTTAAAAGGGGCCCCAGGGGGGCTGGCAAATGGCTATTTCTCCAAGGGCACCGAAGGCATTAAACTGTCCCCATGGTAGCCAGGCCTTGGACAAGCAGGAGACACCGAAGCAAGGCCTAAGAACTTGGACAGGAAGCTGGGGGTCCTGATCCCCCCCAGTGGGAAATTCCTACAATGATCAGGTGGTGGTGGCGAGCTACCCTGAGTGAAAGAAAAGCCCCTCTAGGGAGTTGGGATCCCCTAGGAGGGCAAGGCAAAACAAGGCCTGCGGGCCAGAGCCGGCACATTCTGCTACAATTGGATTGGCAATGCCTAAGATATGGATGGTCCGAGCCCTGCAAGGAAGAAGCTGAAAACAGTTTCTTTACTTATCTTCAGAGACAATATGAAGGCAGGGTAGATTTCGTAGTGGTGATATTAATTCCCCCAGACACACGTAAAGAATACACAGGCCATCATATTCTGTACCAGTGGATAGGATAGTTATCAAGGACAACCTCCTGTAAATATGGGGGAAATGCTGGCTTCAAGCATCTATTAAGATCCATTGAAACTGTTTTATTATTTCAGCAGACACTTTCCCTGTGGGGAAAAAAGGGTAAGCTGAAACATGCAGTTAATCAAGAAACTTCCTTCCATACCTTTATAATTTAAAGATGTGGATCACCCTTCAGAAAGGAGAATTATATCGAATTCTACCCAGTACCTGAGTACCAAATGTGTGTTGGTGCAGAAGAAATTGAGAATGAAGACAGATACAACTTCTAATTATGGAGGAGGCAGCTTGCCTTCAAGTTACAGATTCATTTTTGTGTTGTAAAACTCTCTTAAAAAAGAGAGAATTTTATTCTTTTTATAAGAAAAGGGAAGGGTAGACAGATGGAGAAAGAAAAAGGTGGAGTGAAAATTTTTTTCTGTTAGTGAGAGTTAGTTTAGGTTAATAACCAATACCAAGTTTTGGCATCCATCATGGTTAGAAGATCTTCTTTTTAACTAAAACAAAGTCCAAAATCACTCTGTTAATGCAGTTAGTAAAGTCCATTGGGGTTAGTAATTAAACAGCTCCTTCCAGATGTAACACGAACAGTCCTCAAAGTATCTTCTTCTTAATTTTCTTCCAGTTATGGATTAAGTCCATTTTAACTTTGAAGTCTTCCGTTCCACCACCTTCCCCTGGGCTGCTGTCTTCTGCACTTATCCCAATTTTGAATGCTGCATCCTTCTTCCTGCTGGCGTGTCTCTTCAGGAGTTTCTGTGTTTTGAAGATGAAATCCTTCTTCTTTCTTTTCTTTTTTTTTTTTAAACTTCTGGCCTTCAAGCTTCCAGGGCTCCACAAACTCAGCAGATGAAATTAGATCTTCCGTTTGTCGCCTGCTATGCTCGACATCCCCTTCTACTGGCAGAGTATTTCTTTTTATAAAGGCGGAATAGGCTTTGGGAGCCCTATCCACCTCTTCTTTTAACTTTATCGCTCCACTGCCAGTTAGGGGTGCCAAGACATTTGTCAAGGTAAATCCGAGATCTTCTTTCTCCTCTTCTTTAGCGCCCTGGAAACCTGGAATCAAATTCGATTTCTGTTCAATCTCCTTCATCTTTCTAGTTGTTTCCAATATCTGTTTCTGTCGACTGATGAGAACACTTTCCATTTTAAACAAAGTTTGGTTGATCTTCTGCAATTGTTCCAGCAGGGGGCACAGCATCTCCTTTTTCTGTTGATTGACAGCAAGCTCTTGGGGGGGCTATCTGGACCGGAAGTCCCTCCTCTCTTCTCTTCCGGTGTCTGCAGGGCTTGTTCCATTATCGACATTTTATTTTTTTGTTTACTTTTAAAAAGTTCGTGCCGCATCCCCCAGGAAGCTAAGATGAACACATTCTTCCATGCAGCCCCAACGGTACTTTCACCAACACTTTGTTTTCTTTCTGCCCCCCTTCGCGCTCCCTTTGAATAACTTGCTTCTCGAGGGGGTGGGGACTCCTCCCTCCTCCCAACGCTTATACGCATGCAGGGGGGCTCCGATTTACGCTTCAAAATAGATCTTCAACTCACGATTCGATGCCACTACTTCTTTTTATGTTGAACCATAGCGCTGTTTTCACTCCTGGAATTCGGTGGCGCCGCTAAGTCCCATTACGGGCACGCCGCAGCGGGGCCGATTGGGGCGGGGAGAAAGCCTCAATTTCCCGGCTGTCTGCCGGCAAAGAGGCTACTCCCCAAGCGCCCCCGGTTCGGAGCCTTAACCTAAGGCTCACTAGGGTCTTTCGCATATGCGAAGACCCCCCCTAACTGCGCGTGGGCTAACCGCCTCCGGGAGCGTCCCGAGAAGCGGCCGCCATTCATTTTTTACTCTTCTGAGGAGAGATCTCAAAAACCCAGTTCAATAAATTTGTGTCATTCAGGCTGAATTGAGAAAAAGCTGGTTGTAATGGGTGCCTTTTTGTTAGCACCTGTGCCATCATTTCCACACTTCCAATTTGGCATCTAGTTTTAAAATCAGTTTCAGAGTTTTTTAAAGTTATCAAGTTGCAGTGGATTTATGGTGACCCCATGAAGTTTTCAAGGCAAGAGATGTTCAGAGGTGGTTTGCCATTGCCTGCCTTTGCATAGTGACCTTGGACTTCCTTGCTGATCTCCCATCCAAGTACTAATCAGGGCTGACCTTGCTTAGGTTCCGAGATCTGATGAGATCAGGCTAGCCTGGGCTGTCCAGGTCAGGGCATACATACCTGCATCAATGGTTATGTACCTCTTTAAAAAGCAGAGAGAAAAAACCCAGGTAGTGTGATAATGAGAGGAAGGCTGAAAGCCACCTCCTTGACTTGGAAATCAATTTACCAAACACAAGTGGGGAAACTTGTGATGACTCTTGTTAAAATGCTATATCTCTCTTTGTCCTAAAATAAATGTGGTCTCTACAACTTGCCCAGAGAACCATATCTTCAAGTTAGTTCCTTCGACTGAAATGGGAGCGCGAACTTCCTGTTTCAAACTAACTAACTAGATTCTGATCTCCTTGTTCAATCTTTATCTGTATATTTCTCTGAATTGGGAAGATTAGATGAGATAATCTTTGGATTGTAAAACGTTGTTAATTATTAACAGTAAAGAGGGAAGTTGCATGATGATTGCATGGTTCAAGTGAAAGATTATGCCTGCGAAATGTTGTGGTTTATAACCTTGTGTTTTATTATAATCATGATCTGGTAATTTATAATCTCTATAGCTCTCATGACACATCTAATTCCAAGCATCTCATATGATAAGTTGTGAACTTTAAGTAGTATGTCCATGTGTTTATGTACGTATTAGTAAATTTAAGCTAGCATCCCGCAACCATAGTAGTGTTCCTGTTTCCCAGTGAAAATTCGTCCTTCCCAATCCTAGGAGGACTACTGAAGTGTGTGAAAGAGGAACCCACACATAATTTCATTTTGATTGTTTCAGAGGGTAACAGTGCTGGTGTGCAGTAGAAGAGCTAGGTTAGAATCCAACAACACCTTAGAGACCTAAATTTTTTTTGAGGTTTAAGCTTTTGAGAGTCAAAGCTGCCCTTCGTCAGATATAAGCATCGTGTATTTGGTGAAGAGAGCTTTGACTTTTGGAAGCTTACATCCTGAAAATCTTGTTGATCTCTAAGGTGCTCCTGGACTCAGATCTATAATTTCATTCAGGTGCATGTATATCATGGCTCAAAGGATTCTGGTTACCAATGCAAATTTGTTTGTTTTATTGGATTTCTATCAATGTCGCCTGCATTGCAGGGCTCTGGGCAGGCTACAATATCATAAAATACCATAAATTGACTAACGTAACATCAACAGTTATTAAAATCTAAATGTGATATAATTTATAGTGCCAATTAATGCCACTACTCCTGCATCAGTTTCACATCTGTGCACAGTAGATAGTAACTAATAATATGGGGGGGGGGATGGGCAGATGCGTAAAACAGTATAAGATGGAAGCACACTGGGGGAGGTCAATACTGATAAGTCATCACCACCTCAGCCATAGGCCTGGTGGAACATCTCCATTTTGCAGACCCTGAAAAACTGCATTAGGTCTCGCAGGGCCCTGATGTCTCTTGGGAGAATGTTCTACCAGGCTAATGCCAGGGCTGAAAAGGCTCTTGCTCTGGTTGAGGCTAAGCAGACTTCCTTTGATCCAGGGATCACCAGCAGATGTTGGTCCAAAGAGTGTAATGCTCTTAGGGACGTACCGGAAGAGATAGTCCTGAAGGTATGTTGGTCCCAGACTGCACAGGGCTTTAAAGAGCTTTAAATTTGCTCTCTCCCTATTTAAGGCTGATTCAGTAGTGGCATACAGATAAATCCCATATTTGACTTGGTTTGCTCTGTGCTGGAGTGCTGTCCTCTATTAAGTGGTTAGGGTTGCTGGCTCTGGGTTGGGAAATACCTGTAGATTTAGGGGGTGAAGCCTGAAGAGGGCAGGGTTTGGGGAGGGGACAGACTTCAGTGGGGTATAATGCCATAGAGTCTACCTTCCAGAGTGACCATCTTCTCCAGGGGAACTGATCTCTGTTGCCTGGAGACCAGTTGTAATAGCAGGAGATTTCCAGCCACCACCTGGAGGTTGGCAACCCTAAAGTGATATCCTTTCTCACATTTTGTCCAGATATAACAGTGTTATGTTTTCAGATGTTTCTAATAATTGGGATGACTTCATGTGCAACAATTTTTTATGTTCCGACTAGCAGCCTAACTACTTTGAGACTTATTTTGTGTACCGTTTATCAAGGCAGAGATGTACAGGTGTCCTGTGTTCAGATATTTGTGGTAATCTGAGTATCTTGAACTGTATATGTACAGCCTAGCTGTTATGGGACTACCCTAACAATTTTGATAACCATGTGAGTGAATCTATCAGTCATTTATGCACACATAACATTCTGTGGTGCCTGAAGGATTATTCTGTTTCAACTGTGGGCAAGAATGCCTGTGGACAAATGCATTTGTTGGAATGTAAAATCTGCTTGGATTTTTGTGGGGAAGATCTGTGAGCAGCAGCTGCCGAGCACGAATGTCTGCAGGTCTTACAAATATGTGTGGATTTTGCTTTCTCATATCTATTTTTGCCCTTTTGAGAAGAAGAAATTATTCCTGCAGAATTTCTTGTAAACAGAATCTACATATCTGAATTCCTTGCGACCTATATGTATTTTTTTTTTTGCCATCAGGTCTCAGCTGATTTATGGCAAGCCCTTGGTGTTTTCAAGGCGAGAGACATTCAGCATTGGCTTTGCCATCACCTGGCTCTGCTTAGTAACCCTTGTATTTCTTGGTGATCTCCCATCCAAATACCGACCAGGGCCAACCCTGCTTAGCTTCTGAGATCTGATGAGATTGGGCTAGCCTGGGCATATATGTAATACGCATACTGAATTACAATAGTTGACTCCATTTACATTTTTTTGCCTTGAGCACTTCAGACTGTTAGTATTTTTTAAAAAATATATAGCCTCAGTCCCCAACCCAGCAATATACTTTACTTCCCTTACCTTGTGTTGCTGAAGCCAGATCTGTGTGGATGAATCCAGGATGCCAGTTGGAAGATCTCTGCCCAGTTGTCTCCATTTGAACAACTACAATTTCTGTGAGCATTTAAAATGCAAGAACTTACTGGGCTTCTTTAGAATGAAGGCTTCCTTCAACGTGACCCTGTGCCCTGCAGTTAAAACAGGTCCTTGACAGGAACCCATCCTGTGTTAATTGAGATAAATGGTAAGCTCTGTACAAGTTGTTCAACAAGCCAATGTAGTCTTCTTTTCAGGCTTATTTTCCTTCCCTGAGGGATGCTCACTGTTGACATTTTCCATCCATTGCCTTGACCCTAGTCAGAATTACTAGCTGTAGCACCTGTCTTTAGTCTTCCTTGCAACCAAGTCTGCTTGTTATAGTTTTGCAAGTTTTTTCCCCAAAATGTGGAAATTATCACTTCTGTTCTCACAAAAGCCTGTAGAACTGTATTGTTTGAACTGATTTCCCTTTGATATAGCTGAACAATTTTTGCTGGAATGAGGACATGAGTTGAGAAAACCCTGGTTTAAACCAGTTACACTGTGGGAACTTCTACCTGCCTTCTTTCCTAACCTCTGCCACTCCGGGTCAGCTCCTGGTCACGTGCATTTCTCCTTTCAGCCTATTCTGTTTTCCAGTTTTCACCTCTCTCCCTGATTCCTCCTGTGTGCTTTCTACAGTCCTTTCCATAATCCTCTAGTCTGCTGCTTTTTCCTGTCCTGGACCCCTCGCTTTCTTTGGCCTGAACACATGACACTGTCTTATATTGAATTAGACCCTTGGTCCATCAAAGTCAGTATTGTCAACTTTGACTGGCAGCAGCTCTCCAGAGTTTCAGGTGGAGGTCTTTCACATCACTTAGTGCTAGATCCTTTTTAAATGGGAGATTCCAGTGACTGAAACTGAGACTTTCTCCATGCTCAGTAGAAATTGTACCACTGAGCAATGGCCACCTTCATGGCCTGCTGTTGTCATGCTGTGCAATCCTAAGTATATATACTCAGAAGTAAATCCTATTGACCACAATGAGATTTATTCCTTAGTAAGTGTAAGTGCCTCAGTTTTCTGCCTTCTAACCCTCCTTCCCTTTCTGCCTTACTTGGCAGCTCAACCAATAGTATCAAGAGTACACAGCTCAACCAATAGTATCAAGAGATACCTTCTGGTTGCTCTGTGACATTAGAACAGCTCAGCCAATCATGGTCAGAGGAATCAGTTCTGCTGCTGTCGACACCTGTTACAATATAGATAGCAGAACCATAGTGGTGTTCTGCTGTGCCACTTTAGAGATCACTGGTCTACTTGGGCATGAATGACTGCAGCTGTCAACTCAGGTGCATGATAACATGGGAGTATAGTATGTAAAGGCTGGAGGTTGAATAGCGATGCATAATAAAGGAAGGCAAGAAGATGGTAATTAAAGTGTGGAAAAACACAGCCTGATGATTTGAGTATTATATGGTATCCATCTTCAACTAACGCTGCAAGTAAGCCAACCAAAGTCCTCTTCGCATGATTTCTGTAATGTGCAACAGCCTTGCAAACAAGACCACAAAAGTTAGTAGTCTGTTTCTGCACATGTACTTGTGTTAGTTATTTGTGACTCAAAAGGCAGGGGAAAATCTGCACCTATTGAAAAACTTCTCAGGTTGTGTGATCTGGGGTGTGTCGTCTGTGATTATTACCATAGGTAGACAAGCAAGTATCTGTTAACTATGTTTAATTTTCCAATTGTTTGTGATTAATTATAAATGGCTTGTGCCAGACTCACATCTGCATCAAGCATGTCCCAGTTCCTCCTTTCTGTCTCACACACGGCATGATCAAGGAATGTTGATTTAAAACCAGCTCTGGTTATCTGTGATGTGGGAATTCAAGTGCCCATACCCCCTAAAAAAACCCCAAACAACAGGATTTTTAACCAACGTTTAAGGAAAATGTAAGTCCAGTTAAGCTGTATGCCTGCACTCATACATCCTGGGATTATCTTAAACTATCATTCTTTTGTGCTCTCCATGGGAAGGGAAAAGGAAGGTACCAGGTAAACATAAGAGCCTGGTGCAAATCACATTTGCGCACTTTTTAAAAGCCTGTAGTTAAACTGGACATCTGATTGCAGCCCTTCTGTTGAACACCCATGCAGTTAAGATGTGTGTGGGAGGTTGTTGTTTGCATTGGTTTATATTTGGCTCTTATTCAGCAGCATGCTTACATCCATTTATAGTAGTGCGTGCCAATGGAAGATGCAACCCTTTGCTTTAGTTTCTACTAACGTTTATCTAGTAAAATTTATCTCAATATCTATAAGCAGCAGTTTTTGCTTGTACAAACGCCATGTCTGTCTTTGCTACAGGACAAGAGTCAACTATTGTCGACAAAAACATTGTGTCAGACTCATGGAGGAATCGAAGACTGATGGCATCAAATAACACGTCGCTTGAAAAAGAGAACTGCACACCGCCAGGTAAGAAATAGGGAGCTGGAAGAAATCTTGCCAGCCTTTCAGTCCTGCTTTATTGTGCTTCTGTGGCAAGATCGTGCCCAGGCAGAAAGGAGATTTAATGAGCACTAACGCTGGTGAACATGAGACAGCTAACACAGGCACTCAGGCGCTTGCCAGTGAGAACGGGGAAGGTAATGCTTTTTTCGGCCATAAGATACTTGCCTGAGGTTTCATGGGGACAGCTGCCCCTGTTACATTTGCACTTGTATGTGAAGGCACGATTAAGGCAATGAAACAATGATATGAGTTTGATCATTTGGTTTTTTGTGTCTGTGGCTTTTTTGAAGTGTAGCACAGTTCCTTAAGATTTAATGATCCAGTCACTCTGTTACAAATGAAGAGTCTGCTTATTGGGTTGTGTTTATATAGGCAGAGTCTTGAAGAAGGAAGGGGGAACAGGAGAAGCCAAAAGATCACCAAGTAATAATGAGGTGATGTGGAGAGGAGATGACAAAAAGGTGATATGATAGCCATCTTCAATTATTTGAAGGGCTGCCATATAGAGGATGGAGCGGAGTTGTTTTCTGTTGCCTCAGCGGGTCAGACCAGAACAAACGGGTTGAAATCAAAGCAAAAAAGTCTTCGGCTAAACATTAGGAAGAGCTTCCTTACAGTTGTAGCAGTTCCTCAGTGGAACAGGCTTCCTCAGGAGGTGGTGGGCTCTCTTTTGGAAATTTTTAAGCAGAGCCTTGACAGCAATGCTGATTCTGTGACTTTAGGCAGATAGTGAGAGGGAAGGCAGGAAGGGATGAACTGGTGCTTGACTTTCTTGGCCCTTTCTTGTATGTCCAAGGTAATGCTGATCACCACTTTGGAGTCAGGAAGGAACTTTCCTCCAAGCCAGATTGGTCCAGGGATCCTGAAGGGGTTTTTTGCCTTCCTCTGGGCATAGAGCAGGGTTCACTGCGTGGGGGGTGAGTAGGTGAGGAGCTTGTGAATTTCCTGCATTGTGGACGGTTGGACTAGAGGATCCTTGAGGGTCTATGTTTCTGCGACCAGGGAGGAGTCACGTAGTCAAGTCTGCTGCCAGGTAGGTGGTTTAAGCTGAGAGTCTGCAAGCAGTTCAGTCTACAGACAAACAATGAGTTACTTAGACTGAAAAGCCGGGGGAAGTCAGTACTTTACAAATTTGTACACTTTTTGCCCCTTGTGTTACCTGGTCCTTGTTTTAGTATCTAGCTGTAATATTGCCCTATGGCCATTTGCAATGGTGGTGCTCATGTGCAGTAGAGAGTAGGCAGCAGCTCTCTTCTTTCCATGGTGGCCACACTTGGCTCCTGCTGCTTAATTGCCTGGTTTGTGGTCCCTTGTCCCTTCAACAAGCAGTCCTTGAATTGCTTGCTCGGAATGTCCCCCAAATCAGATTATGCATTTCCAAATGCTAATGAGTTTGCACCCTCATTTGTGCTCCTCCTATCACTTTTAGTGCAAGAGAGGCAACAATACTCCTATGATACTTGTGTGGATGCTATGTTTCCCTCTGACCTGGTGTGTTCACAGCACTGGAAGTGCATGGCCACCATCTTATTTAAATTAAGCAACTATGGAACTATAATTTTGACTTTCAGACTTCCATGATATGTGCTGAAGATATCCTGATGATAAATTTAAGGAAAACTCACCAGACGTGGGAAAAGGGAGACATTCTGAGCATCTCTTCTCTAAGCACTCTGAAAGTGCCGGCCATGACCAAATTAAAAGATTACGTTGATCTATATTCTGGAGCCAAAGATATCTCTTATCCTTAAATCTCACTTTCTCTTTTGGCAGTCTGCACACAAAGAGGATGTCGCTGTCCTCTTAACTCAGTCCTGAGCCACAGGGGACTATTTTGAAAGAGCAGGGAGGAATCACTCATTGCTCTTGAATACCAACAGATGATGTCAGCAAAGCTAGTATTCTTTTTCACGTGGCTCCTAATGCCAGTATTAGCTGCCCCGTGTTACTGAAAATAATACTGGCTTCCTTCAGCTAGGTATTTGACACATTCACCTACTGGCTATCCTTCTTATCTGTTGTTCCACCTTCCCGTGTCATCTCTTGGATTCATCGTGGAATGCTGATGGTTTTCTCCTAAACTAAAAATACAGTTTGTGGTCACCCACTGAGTGGGAATGGGATCTGTTCCCAGAAGCTGACAACATCAATTCCACTAATGCTACCAAGCACAGATTACAGGTCTGGGGTTTTGCCAGCTGTGGGTACTTGAATGTCTCCTCAGATTCACTGTTGATTTTCTTCCGTGTTCAATATAAAAAGATTGACTGGCAGAAATCTTCATTTGTCCTGATTTCCTAGTATTCCTGTGTTTCTGTGTAGATCAGATATCAAGGAGGAAACAGAGAGGTGTGCTTTTATGCACCTCCACATATAAAAACGTATCATAAGAACAGCACTGCTAGATAATGGGCTCCTCAGTTGTAGCATCCTGTTGCCTTCAGTGCCAGCAGGATGCTTTCAGGGAGCCCCAGATGGGACATGAGGCAACGGAGCTCCTCTACAGTTTGGTCTCCGGTATTCAGTAGTGGACCACCTTGGGACGTGAAGTTTCAATGTAGCTATTGTGGCATAGAGCAGCCGATAAATCTACTCCCGCTGAATTTGTCTAATCCCTTGTTTTAAAAGCTATCTAAGGTTCCCTCCCTCATAAATCTTGTGGCAAAGAATGCAGTAAGTTAATTACGTGTTGTGTGGAGAAGTCCTTTCTTTGGTGCATCCTAAATTCATTGCCAGTTTTGTTGGGGCAACTCTGAGTTCTGCCAGTGTTTTATTTATTTATTTAAACGCTTGGCCTTGGATACAGAGATGTTGTTCCCCCTCGTGCTTCTTTACAGTCGCCATGGAGGTTTTCCTCCACCATGGCACTTGTTTCCTTTTCCCCTAGCACTTCTGTATGAGCAAGATCAATGTTTTCCAAGGCACCGTTGTGTATGTGGAAGCGCTGGTGAAGAGGAAATGAGCACTGTGGCAGAAGTGAGCACTGCGGTGGAAGAATGCCTCGCCTGAGGCTGCAGAGAATAGTGAGGGAAACTGTAATAGGATCCAAGCCTATGTATCCAGTGGTTGTTTTTGGTTGTGTTTTTGTTTTGCCAGCAGATGAGCCTGCGTGGTGTAATTGTTGAGCAGTAGATTCTAATCTGAATAACCAGGTTTGATTCCCCACTCCTTCTTCATGTGAAGCCTGCTGGGTGACCTTGGGCCAGTCACAGTTCTCTTAGAACTCTCTCAGGTCCATCTACCCCACAAGATGACTGGTGTGGAGAGAGGAAGGGAAGGAGACTGTAAGCTGCTCTGAGACTCCTAAGGATACAAAAAGTGGGCTATAAAAACCAACTCTTCTTCTATTTCCACTGATGCAGTGGTGATTGGTTGCTGATTTTCCTGCTCCCACAACAGACCTCCTCACACTGTGCTCAGCATTTTTCCTGGGGTTCCCTGAATTCTGGGGACAGTGTTGGTGGGAGGACTGCAGTGGTAGAGGTTAAATGAGGTCAAAAGTTATCTCTTCTCTACTTTTTCTAGTTGGATACCACTATTCATAGTGATGACTACAGCTTATGTTATAAGCACACTAGTGCTGATCTGTGCATTGGGTAATGTATACCATTGGGCTTTACTTGCGCAGAACAACAGTTCCAGATGCATGTCTTGCACTAGATCTTGTTGGGAAAAGAGCCAGTCCCGAAACTGACCTGTAAACTGTTATGGGTTGCCCCTGCATTTAGGCTAACAAGGAGCCAATGTTGACTGGATGACAGGTTCTTATTTAGCTCTGCTGTTGGCCACAAATGGTTGTTCAGTGCTGGATCTGGATGTCAGTGTGCAGTTCTGTCAACTGGCTGCACATGGCAGTAGTTATGTATAGCATGTATTTTTACATATGGGTATCACTGGATCATTAATATTAGTGCCTAGTCAGTCTTGTTCAGGGAGGCCTTCTTCTGATCTTGTTCCGTTGGCCTTCCTGGAACTCATCCACTCATTCACTTCTCTATATTTTATTGATTATTTATGTATGGCCAGTATGTGTTTTTATTCCATTATATGTTTTGTATTTTTTCTATGTAATTGTTTTATTGACGTAATCCACTCTGAGCCTTCAGGAAAGGGTGGAATTGAAATCTAATAAATAAATATTAATTTGCATATTGTGTAGTCAATGTCCAAAATGCAGTAAATGATAACAATCTCAAATTGATTTTATGAATGTCTTGAAACTTAGATACAGTGAATGGTGATGGTTACCTAAATTTCTGTAATCTGTCCTTAGAGAGATATTTCTTACTGGGCAGTCACAGAAACTGTCTGATTACTAGATTTCATATTTGTATATCAAAAGCTGGGTCATTTGCTGAAACACATGCATTATACGTACTAACCCTGGTTTTGTTTTCATGGCTGTTTTGTAGGTTGCACGGAGTACTGTACTATAGGGAAGTGATTGGAGAAAATTGTGAAGGAATAAATGCACATGCAAAGTCTTGCTATGTGAATAAACAGGCAGGATATCCACCTTATTTATTTTGTAGCTGAATTTTTGAAGAGTATCTGTGTTGGCAAAGCTGGCGTATGGGTTGCTGTATGTATTTCTGAATTGTGCAGCTTGAACCCCGTGTCAGGTCCAAGCTGTCAGGGTCCACAAGGAACTGCCTGTCTGTCTGGCACTGCTGGAGACAAGTAATGCTGACTTGGATAAGTGAGGGGCAAGTTCCAGAGGTAACGATTAAAAGTCAGGAGGTCTGCAGCCAGGTAGTGCAGTCCCAGACTGGTAGGAAGCCAAATTCTAAGAAGCAGCAGGGGAAGAGGATTGGCACTTTATGGTGCAGTCCTAAACAGAGTTACACCCTTCTAAGCCCATTGACTTCAGTGGTGCTTAGAAAGTGGTGACTCTGCTTAGGATTGCATTGTCAATCAGCTTGTTTCCGTTCCAGAAAGGCAAGTTGCTCTAATGAAGCAGCAAGCTCTGTTGGTCTTTTATAGGAGTGGGAGGACATGGACTGGGTCTTGGCTTTGAGTTTACAAGTGCCCAGTCAGATGGCAGGCTGGTACTGAACCTGGATAGCATTGTTGTAAGGCAGAGCTCAATCTGCATGGTTGCGGTATAAAGAGAGTACTGGTACCATACAAGGTTAAGACCCTGGGGGCCGGCTGCTGCTAAAAGCTTTGATTCAGCACAAACACACACACACTCTTGGTGCCTTACAACTGTCACAACACAGTGTCGTGTGCACGCTTGTTCATTGTGTTGTTCTGTCGCTCAGTTCGGAGAGAACCTTTACTATTCTGAATAATTTGGCAGTATCCATAGATGTGGCTGTCTCCAGACTACTATAAATAGCACCATCCACAGTCAGCATAGATTTTTAGAGAATACAAAAGGTATATCCATTCTGTAAGGAGATACATCAGAAGTCCAGAATCACAACAGAACAGTGTGCAGGATCTGAACTGGGTCATGCCAGGCAAAGTCATTTGATCAGAAAACCTGGGAAAGACCAAAGATGTCAGGTTTCAAGGGCAACTTTAAGAGAACCTGTGATTAAGGTTGTTGGAGGGGGGGGATCCAGGAAGGCAGTCTGTCGATAAAGAGAACCAGAAAACTTGGCAGTAATTCAGCATTAGATGCATATTTATTTACAGCATGAACTGTTTAGATAACTCCTTGGGCAGAGAACTGGTCAGGGAGTTGACTGATAATGATTAGAAGCATATCATCCCCAATAAAGAGAGGGAGAGCAAAATACTTTCATACTTCAGTTGGGTTCATCTAACTATTTTATGTTTGTCCTGAGATAGTAATGGTAATAACCAGTACAAACATACAAGAAACAATAGTTCATGCTCTCATGAGGTTACAGCCTAAAATCTTTGCAATGTATATGACGTTATGAATACCTTTAGAGAAGCACTGAAGGAGGGAGGGGGGTAAATGGCACACCCCAGAGCACCACCTATAGCAGTGGCAAGGGGGATCCGGGAACAAGGCTGCCAGCTATAGAACATTGGATGAGCTTTTCTTTCCCTTACTGTCTGCAGGTATAGAGCCCTGGGGGCATGGCCTGAGGCCCATGACTCACAGCCTTTGGCTTCTGAATGTACCAACACACTGGATACAGAACCTGTGTAGGATGTTGTTCTGTGCTTTTTAATTTGAATTTTATTTAGGTATGCTGAGAAAAGAGCAAGAGCCCAGTAGCACCTTAAAGACTAGCAAAATATGTGGCAGGGTGTGAGCTTTTGTGAGTCACGGCTCACTTCTTCAGATACAGCTAGAATGGGAGCCCATCTGTCCTATTGTATGCTTATAAATCGCTTTGGGCTCCCATCAGGGGAAAAAACCCTGAAGGGCAATAATAAATTGCCTAAGTAAGCACCGCAAGTATAAAATTATCTGGTTCCTAGAAATGTGCTACCAGAATTTAATGCCTAAAAATCATGAGACAAGGATGATGAAGAGACACAGCTGAGTTATTTCATGTTGTGCTGTAACCTGCATGTAGCCTCCCCCCCCCATGTGTGTGTGTGTGTGTGCATGTGTGTGCGCATGTGTGCGTACAGCAGGGTGAAGGGGAGGTGCAGGTAGAAAGACTAGCTAGATATTAAAAGGAATAAATATCAAGATAAAGATGAAATCTTGAAAACGTGTCTTATTTGCAAAGTATGAGGGATGCGTTTACAGAAGAAAGCTATTTAAGAACTGTGCAGCCCAATGCTTGCTTAGAACTGGCCCCCTTCATTTCAGTGGAATTTATTCCCCAGTAAGTGTGCAGAGGATTGCATCCTGAAACCTATGCGTTTTAAAGGAGTATATTTTTGAGGGCTAAAATGGGAGGTGAAGGAATTGATGCCAGTTCTTGCATATTAACAATTGCACAATAAATGGCTCTTCCTTCAGGTTTGTTTCTGTTGCTTTGGCTTTCCAGCACCTGTTCAGCCTTTCAGCTGAGCTGCATGTGCAACAGACAGAGATTTTGTACTAATTTAGCTTACATCCATTACTGGCACTAAAAGGACTGAGCTAAAACCAGCTATTACCCCTTCTCCTTTGCTTGCAAGTAATCTCTTCTTACGGAGTTGTGTGAAATCATGAGTTTGTTCTAATCTGTAGAAAAGAGTCCATGAGCAACAGCTTTAGTTATCCTTTAAAGAGATAAAGAAATACGGCAAATCCCTGTATAATCACGAGCCCGGTTCTCGCTGAGGTTGTGATCCTGTGTCTGGGCTATCCCATTTCAGGCTGCAGGATGGAGGCTCACATGGTTCCGAAGAAGAAGAAGAAGAAGAAGAAGAAGAAGAAGAAGAAGAAGAAGAAGAAGAAGGCTCTGCAGATAACCTTCTGCCTTGATTACTAGTTCTCTAAGCTAGAACCCTTCTCTCTGATCATGTTGTCTACATAAAGGAAATGCATTCAGTCACCTGCAGCCTGATGTGTGCCAGCACTGATACATTCTGACTAATTGTATGAGGATCAAGCTGCATGTGTAGGCCAGGGTTCCCAACTTCCAGGTGGCACATGGAGAGCTCCTGCTATTACAATTGATCTCCAAATGACAGAGGTCAGTTCCCTGGGAGAAGATGACTACTGTAGAAGGTGGACCCTATGGCATTATACCCCGCAGAGGTCCCTTGCTTCCCCAGCCCTGCCCTCCTCAGGCTCCACCCACAAAATCTCTGAGTGATTCCTAACCCAGAGCTGGCAACCATAGTGTATGCCCAGTGTTGCCAGCAAAATCTGCAGAATAGCTGGTGAAAGACTTGTTTTATTTACTGTATGTATTAGTATTTTTACAAGCAGTGAGATGAAATAATACAGCTGAAATCTGCAAAGGAGTCCATTAAGAATTGCATCATTAAACTCAGAATCTCTCATTTTATCATAGCCAGAAAATGCTACACAGTTCTCAGGCTGTTACCAGAATCCATAAGATGTTTTAACATTTTCTTACCACTGTTGATGAATCTAGATACCAGTGTGTGAGTGGGCCCTCCTCCATCGTCTCAATTACATTCATCATTATGTAGATCTTGACTCCTCTTAACACTCTTCAGGGAAGGCAGTACTGAAGACTTTCCTAGGTAACTTGTTCCTTGGTCCAGCGGTTTGAGAGTATGATGCCGAAGAGACTCTCCAACTATTAAAAAGCAGAAAGTATGAAATAAGACCACATCATTTTACACTGTGTTCTCTTCTGTGTACTAATAATCCTTTTGGAATTTCTGTACAAAAATAGAAGACATTATGAAGTTCTAGCAGTACAGTAAACTTTTTTAAAAATAGCTTGAGGCTGTGAAACAGGGAAGGAAAAACTAAAGAATACAAACCTATGTGTTGGTTGATTCAGGTGGGTAGCTGTGTTAGTCTGAAGCAGCAGAACAAAGTTTGAGTCCAGTGGCACCTCGTGTGCGTACTTCTTCAGATACAATGAAATGGAAATTACCAGTCCATACATATAGCTAAAGGGTGAGCAATAAATTAGCATACAGCACAATGAAGATGTGTAACAGATGCAAAGACCAAACAGGAATAACAAGCTTAGGTTATATGGTTACTATTTGTTTAGATCTGATTCTGGGGGGAAACATAGTGAAGGAAATAAATATGTCAGAATTGGAGACTTGATGGGCAGATATATCCTTAACTGTGGAATTCTGATGGTAATTAACTGAGACCCTGCCATTATGCTCCATCTGTCTTCTCTCAAGCATGGTGGCGACATTAGAGCATCTTCTTTGAAGTGAGGCGATTAGCTGTGTAGAGTTATTTCCCCTGTCCCCAAACCAGAGAAATACATTCCAATCTACCATTTCAAATCACATTACATTCTACTATTCATTATGTTACATTACAATCTACTATTCTAATCTGTTATTCCAAATGAGAAATAAAAGAAGGAGGACGTATGGCCCTTCTGTGGGATTGATGAGACTACAGATGTAAGGGCTGAATGAGGTTAGCATATGTAGTGAGATAAAAAACCAATATCCCTGTTAATTCCTGGGGATTCCATTGTTCTGAGTGTTGTAATAACTTGAACTTCAGCAGTTTCCCTTTCTAGAAGAAGGAGAAGAGAAGAAGAAGAGGAAGAAGAGGAAAAGAAGAAGAAAAGAAGAAGAAGAAGAAGAGATTGGATTTATACCCTGCCCTTCACTATCCAAAGGAGTCTCAGAGCGGCTTACAAACTCCTTTCCCTTCCCCGCCCCACAACAGGCACACTGTGAGGTAGGTGGGGCTGAGAGAAAAAGCTTTCTTGCACTGGCCCCTGGTCAATGAAACTCAAGGCAAGTTTGTCATGTACACTAGCCAAAGTTTATTTTATTTATAATATTTTATTGAACATTTCAATATATACAACAATAATAGAACAAGTATAAATAAACAAGGTTCACTACATACATTCTATTTCATCACTATGTATGTGTTTACAATATTAACACTCATTCTACAACAAGGCAATAAATTTACTATTTCTGTTATTTTCAAATGACTTTGGATTTTCCCAGTCAAAACAACATTTTTCCAAAAAGGGGTACCATTTCTCCAGGTAATCAGAGTTAGCCAAATTCTTTCCTGATCTTTGGGGTACCATTTCTCCAGGTAATCAGAGTTAGCCAAATTCTTTTCTGATCTTCTGTTAATTTGTCCATTATGGTATATTCCCAAATTTTAAAATACCAGGATTCTATTGAAGGGGAGGTTTGGCATTTTTCAGTATGTAGCTGTTACATTCTTCGCAGATAACAGAAGTATGGAAAAAAGCTCTCAACATGCTTTGAGGATGTTTAGATCTTGCCTAAAGTTTAATAAAATTGACTGGGGATTTTTTGGTATTGCATAACTGGTTATAGTTTTTATGTGTGTTAATACCGATTTCCAGAATGTTTGGATTTTTATACAGGTCCATCAACAGTGGATATATGAACCTACCTTGCCACAGGCTTTCCAGCATAGTAGAGAAGTATCAGGATTTATATATTGGAGTTTTGTAGGAGTTGTATACCATCTTGCTACTAGTGTGAATGACTGAAAAGAATTTTTTTTAAAAATTGAGGTAAATATAGGAGAATACCAGATGTATTCCCATTGATCTTCAGTAAGTTCATTCTGGCAATCTTGTTTGCCAGGCTTTTGTGTATGATGATTGTTTATGAAAGTTATTGGAAACTAACATAAATCTTGGAAATTAATACTTCATGGGAATCAGTGTTATCCAGTAACATTTTTCCATATTCTGTATGAGCCTTTGTTGTATTATTTTTAATAGTAGGTAAATCACAAAGGTGTTTCGAACCATGGCAATTGGTGGTTAGCCAGATTCTCCAAATCAGTTTTGCTTTTAATTTATCCTTTCTTTGTTATATTGCAGAATCTAGTTACTTTATCTTTTTTCCAAATGGGAAAGGATGTATTTTCAAACGTTGGTGAAAACCTAGGTTGGTCTGTAAAATTTGTTATAGGGGAAGTTTGGGTGGAAATTGTCTTTTTATTCCTGGTTCCAGATGTTTAGTGTGTGTGCAAGGAAAGGATTATTTTGGATATTTAGGGCATGATCTGTTGATTTTACGCCAAATTAGTTCTTGAATTAGGTCTATGAAAGAAAATTCAATAAGGTTCTGGTATGATTTATATTCTATGTTGTAAAGTTTAATAATATTCAAAAGGGCTTCATAATATAGCCTAATTTGAAAGGCCAGACCACCTTTGGAAATGGGTTTTGTAAGAGTCTTGAAAGCTATTCTGGCTTGTTTGTTTTCCCAAAGGAATTTTGTAAAGGATTTTTGCTATTTAGTGATCTGGGCCTGTGGGACAGATGTTGGTAAAACTTGAAAAAGAAATAATAGTTTTGGGGAAATGAATGACAATTTAATAATATCTTTCTAACCCTGAAAATGAGTTTTTGTTCCACTGAAAAAAATTGAGATTGGATTGACTTAAAAAGTTCCTTAAGGTTTATTTTAATTTAGGGGCACTTTGACTCCTAGATATTACCAATAATTATTAGTCTAACTAAACTTATAATTATTTTTAATATGAAATATTTGTTGGTCAGTTAGCAAGATGGAGTAAAGTTTAGTTTTGTCATGGTTGATGTGTAAGCCAGAAAGCATGCTAAAATGATCTATGGTACTATTGATTGTTTGTAAGGTTTCCATAGGATTTGTAAGGTATAGTATAATGTCATCCACAAAGAGACTGGTTTTGACCTGTGAGTCTTAAATATGGTTGGGTTGTTTTGAATTGCAAGTGCTAGAGGTTCTACAGCAAGGGTGAAAAGAAGAGGAAAAAGGGGTGTACCTCATGAAATGGGGTACTGAATTTATTCTGTTAACTTTCACCTGTGCTTTGGGGGGTTAATAGAGTGCTGTAAAGGCCTTTTTAAAGTTATTGGCAAATTTCATGTGGTCTGTTAGTTTTGCCAAGAATGGGACTTCAAGTGCATCAAAGGCTTTCTCTATGTCCAAAGCCAGAATGCAGGATGAACTTAGGAAGGTGGTTTTACAATAGTGAATAACATTAAGCATTTTTTTGATATTATCAGTGATATCACAATGTAAAATAAAGCCAGTTTGGTTGGGGTGGGTGTTGTCTGCTAAGATTTTGTTTCATCTCAAAGCTAAAACAGCTGTAAATTTATAGTCTTGTGTGAGAAGAGAAATGAGTCTGTATGATTTGGTACGTGTTGGGTCTCTGTCTTTTTTTGGGATGACAATGATGCTTGCATGTTCCCATGATTGCGATATCTTACCATGTGTGTAAAGTGTGGAGCTATGATGTCCCTAATATTTTTATAGAATTCAGCCAGAAGGCTATCCTCACTAGCCGAGGTTTACATGATTGGTTATTCATTGGCATCTTTAGATGCAGTGAAAAATGAACCTTCCCAATGTCCATTTCCTGTTTGTAAAGGTGCCTGCACTGGAAGACCACATTGTAGACATTTTTTCCCTGAGGGCTAACTGTATTTACTCAGTTGCATGGAAAACAACATGAGTCTTGTGGCTGACTAATTCTTATTCTTGAATAAATTGTCTTGGACTAAAGCCCACTCCCTCAGATGCATAAGAGATTCCCCCTGTCCCATATTTACCAGGCCCCAAGAGGATATGTACTATGGAACTTGCCTTGTGCAAATTTCACAGAGAGGATGATATCTAAATACCTCAGATTTCACCCTGACAGTATGTGTTGAGTTATTTGTCCAGCTGTTGAAAAGCAGATGTTGCCAGCTCTGTTGCTTTGTTTCCCCCTCTTGGTTCTCACTTATTGTTCCAGCCTTCTAAAAGTGTAGCACAATGACTGTCCTGTACCAGCCTGAATGGGGCTATCAGAGGCTGTTTAGACAGCAAATAGTGAGTCCAGGTAGATCCCAATAGCAGAGAGAGGGTGAGTTATGCAGGACTTGGGAGAGCTCCCTGCCAAGGCAGCTGTTTCATTGATTGGGATTTGTTCAGCTGAGCTCCAAAACAGCAATACCCAAGGCTTACCCTTTAGCTGAGAACTAGCAGGAACCTGTGTTTGTGTGTATAACTTCTCATTCTGCATGTGTGTGGAGCATGCCTTCACAGGGCATACGACAGAGGCTTTTCTGCCCACAGCGCAATTTCTGCTTTATAACTTCCATTGTTAGATATCCAGACTGAGAAATTGAACATGGGATCAGCAAGTTGCTTCCCAGGCCATGGAGGCAGGTCATCCCTCCATCTTGTGTCACCATTTTGTGTATCCAGTAGGCTATGGGTTTTTCTTTCTTTCAAAGCAAGATGTGTGTATATAGGTTTGAGTCCAGTAGCACCTTAGAGACAAACAAGATTTTCAGAGTGTAAGCTTTTGAGAGTCAGAGCTCTCTTTGTCAGATACCTGGCAATGGTATTTGAAAGCCTACATCCTCCAAACCTTGTTGGTCTCTAAGCTGTTACTGGACTGGAATCTAGTTCTTCTACGGTAGACCAACATGGCCACCCCCCTGAAACTATCCACATTTGTATATTATCCTCACCTTGCCAGAAAAATAAAATCAGAAGCAATTCAGAGTAGCTGTGATGTTTCTCCAGGAATTTAAAGAGGCAGAGATGGTGTGTTGCCAACCTCCAAGTGGAGCCTGGAGAACTCCTGGAATAACAACTGATCTCCAGATGACAAGAGGTCAATTCCCCAGGAGGAAATGGCTGCTTTCGAGAGTGGACTCTGTGATGTTATACCCCAATGAGGTTGCTCCCAAGGCTTTATTCCCAAATCTCCAGGAATTTTCCATTCTGGAGTTGGCAACCTTAACAGACCGATCCAAATACAGGTTGCCTGCAGCCAGCTTTTCCATGGTTCAAACAGAACTCTGTTGAAGAGAAGCCTGAGAAGAACATAAACGCCAGCTAGATCAGACCAGTTTTTCATCTAGTCCAGCAACTTGTTTCATACAGCAACCAGCCAGTTAAAATAGGCAGCCAAACAAACAGGGCACAGAAGCCAAGGCCTTCTGCTGATGCTGCCTCCTGGTACTAGGATTCAGAGACTTGCTGCCTCTGAATATGGAGGTTCATTTTAGTCACTGTAGCTAGTGGCTGTTCAAAATGGCTAGCAGCCATGCAATTTTTGTTTGTTTGTTTCATAGCAGAAAAGAGTGTGTTTATCTGGAGGGTTATAACCACCTTATCAAATCACCCCCAAACACTCTTAAAATGTTACTTCTGCCTTCTCCTTAGGTGCATCCTGTAAACGTTAGAGCACCTTCAAGTTTATGTACTGCTAGCCATACCACATGTGAATCTTAGCAGGATACAGAATGTAGAAAAGAAATCATTTGCACATTTCAGGCTGTAATAGTTTTATGTTTTCATGATGAGTTGACTTAATGAAAAGCTACTTTGAAATGTCAACAAGGTACTTGAAAGCTTCACGTACAGACACACACGTAAGTGGTGTGGTAGTCACCCAAGCTGAAAGAAAATAAGAAAATTAGTCACCACTCGGTTTCTTGACTTCAGAAGAAGAAAAATCTTGGCTGGAAAGAATAAACATATACCACTTGAAAGATTTGAGTCAGCAAGTGTATGACTTGTTTCAGAAGTTGGTCCCTGATACCTTAATTTATCATTCTAGGCTGTCTTCTGTGTCCCCAGAAACCAAGTGCTGAATTTTATCCATGGTGCTGAGGCTTAGATTGTTGCAAGGGGAAAGGGATCTCTGGGGATTTAAAAGCACAGAAATGGAATTGGGTCCTGCCAATGATGTTCCTTTGCCTTGGGCACAGTCTGGACCAAGACAAAAATGGGCAGAAACAGTCATGTGACACAAATACTACATGATTATGTAACGCTGTCTTTTCAGTGTGGAGCAACTAAGCAATGTTTTTGAGAAAATGGACAGAAGACCTAAAAATTACATGATTATGTAGTGTCCTCTTTTGAATGTGGGGCAAGTGAGCATGTTTTTGAGATGTTAGATTGAAAGCCCAGATATGGGTAAATTCAGAAGCTTGGTGAGAGCAGCAAGCCTAGCAGAATAATACTATTTGCAGCTTCTGCTAATAGTATTCTGCTAATAGAAAAGCATATTCAGCCTAGGACTACTTATTGGCAAAGTAGGAGAAAACTGGCAGGACCAGCTGACATATTAAAAAAAATATTTAGAGCAGATGCATTTTATCTGAGCAGTGAAAACTCTGAAGTTAAAGAGCTCTGCTGGATCAGGCCAGTGGTCCATCTAGTCCAGCATCCTGTCTTCCACAGTCCCCAGCTAATTCCTCTGGAGGGCCAAGAATATGGCATAGAGGCCAAGACCTTCCCCTGATGTTGCTTCCTGGCAGTGGGATTCAGAGGGTGGCTGCCTTTGAAGGTGGAGGTTCCCCTCAGTCACCCCTGCTAGCAAGTACAGATAGACCTATCCTCCATGAATCTATCTAACCCCCTTTTATAGCTGTCTATTCCTGTGGCCATCACTACATCCTTTAGCAGTGAATTCCACATTTTACACACTCTGTGTGTAAAGAAGTATTTCTTTTTTGTCTGTCCTGAACCTACTGCCCATCAGCTTCATTTGAAGCCCTCCAAGTTCTAGTATTTTGTGAGAGAGAAAGATTTTTCTTTGTCAACTCTTTCAACCCCATGCGTAATTTTATAGACCTCTACCATGTCCCCCCTTAGTCATCCCTTTTCTGAACTGAGAAGTCCCAGACTCTTCAGCCTTTCCTCACAGGGAAAGTGCTCTAACCCTCTAATCATCTTGGTTGCCCTCCTCTGTTCTTTTTCCAGCTCTGCAGTGTCCTTTTTGAGATACAGTGACCAGAACTGTATGCAGTATTCCAAATGAGGCCTCACCATAGATCTAGACAGGGGCATTATAATATCAGCTGTTTTATGTTTAATCCCTTTCCTAATAATCCCTAACATAGAGTTTACCTTTTTCGCCACTGCAGCACATGGGGTTGACACTTTCATTGAGCTATCCACTATGATCTCAAAATATTTTTGCCTCTCAGTCTCAGCAATTTCAGACCCCATTAGCCTATACTTGGTTGGGATTTTTTTGTCTCAGGGTGCACTTACTAACATTGAACTTCATTCGCCACATTGTTGGCCATTTACTCAATTCTTGGAGATCCTCTTGGAGCTCTTCACAGTCAGCCTTAGTTTTCAGCATCCTGAATAATTTTGTGTTATCTGCAGACTTGGCCCCTATACTACTCCCTTCAGCAACAAGACTGATAAAAGTCCATAACAATTTTTCTTCTTGCCTGGGAGAAAGCAGGGTATAGAAATGACTAACTGCAATACTGTAAGGGCCTTCTATGTAGGTTTATTTACTGCTAATTTACTGTTGTGGGGAAAGGAAGGGAAGGTGATTGTAAACCTCTCTGAGACTCCGAGAGAGGGGCAGGGTATAAATCCAACTCTTTTTCTCCTCTCTTTGTCATCTTCTTCCCCATTTCACTGCTGCTCCAGAAGCGCAGAAATAATTACTAGGAGAGTGAGTGTGATTCCAGGCTGGCAGATGTGCTACAGAAAGTTATGCAAGGAACTGGGAAAATCTGCACCACGTTGCATAATCTGTAGCTACCCGCCCCAGTTCTACCCGGCTGATCTGCATGTGGTAGTCTTGTATTGATCCCTTCCTTAGCCACTTCCCCATCTGTCCTGTGGTAAGGGGGCATCCCCTGCCATTCCTGAGAAATGCGTTTGGCATGCTGGGCTCAGTGCTCAAAGCATTCTGTGCAAGAGTGATGGGGGATATTTTATTTATTTATTGGATTTTTACCCTGCCCTCCCAGCCAAAGCCGGCTCAGGGCGGCTTACATAAAATCAATACATAATTTACAATAAAACACTACTAATTTGAATTAAAACCATTCTAAAATCATTTAACTATACAACTCAATAAAGTGCTAATAACAATAATTCCCGATGGCTGTGATGACACAATTCACTCTTCTTATAGTTGGTTCCTTGATCTTCTTGTAGTAGCATGCAAGCTTGGGAAGGCTGGCTGAAACAAGCTACAGAAATGGGCGAAAGCTAAACTTACAGCTTGAATTTCTTGACCAGTGGGGCATCATTCCATCCTTGCATCTTTGTGCAGGGTTACTAGCAATGCTCCCTCTAAGCTGTGGGGTCTTGTGAGCAAAAATTCTACTTTGTGAGCTCCTAGTATTAAAGTTGTGAGTGAGCGATTTGGCTCCTGCATAAATTAGTTTGCTCTGGAGCCATTCTTCCTGAGCCAAGACAAAAATGTGTGAGCCAGAGACTAAAAAACTGTGAGCTAACTCACACTAACTCAGCTTAGAGGGAATGCTGTTTTTTTTTTTTTTTGTATTACTGATAAAAAAAAAATAGGTTGCTTTGCCCTGACTTGGATAACCCAGGCAAGTCAGATCTTGGAAGCTAAGCAGGGTTGACTCTGGCAAGTACTTGGATGGGATACCTCCTTGGAATACTAGAGGCGGAGGCAGGCTTTCTTCAGCCACCTCTCTGAATATCCTCCAGGCCCCCAGTAAGGATCAGTTACCAGAGGTCGCCATGACTTCCAGGTACACACACACTCACATGCACATATTAAAAAAACAAAAAAAACCCTACCAAAAACACCCCATAGGTTGCTTTCACATGGGGATTTTCCCCCCAGGTGGAACACAGCATGCCCCTGCTTTCTGTAGAGCCACCACAGAACAGCCCCCTTCTGAAGATGTTATGGGGATCACAGGGCTTTCCCCTTTGAATTGGAGCACTCCTCCCTCCTTTGCTCTGACTTAAAGGAGAAACAACACCACGGCTGCAGGCAGAGCATCTGTGTGGAGGCTCTGCCCACAGCCAATCTGCTCTTCTCCGCAGCCTTTAGCATTTTAGCATGGCTTTTTTCCTTCAACAGCAGAGGCGTGGTTGAGTTGTGAAGGGGGAAGGGGGCATTCCTGGGCCTGAGGGAGGGCAGCAGGATTCTCGTCGGGCCAGTGCACTTGCCAGGGATGCTGGCCTTCAGGTGGGACCTGTGGGGATCCCCTAGAATTAGGGCTTATCACCAGACTACAGAGATCAGTTCTCTGGGAGAAAATGGCTGATCTGGAGGGTGAATTCTGTGGCATTGTAACTGTCCTCTGCAGGTTCCCTCTCCAGCTCTCCAGGAGTTCCCCAACCTGTAACGGGCAACCCTACCTGCCCCCATCTCCTGCCAGTGGCAATCCTAGCAGTTCTGCACCAATGTGGTTGGGGGAAGGGGTTGGGGTCGGGCAGCAGCAGTAGTGAGCAGCATGCCTCCGTCACACTTGCTGTAGCTTTCACAGCTTTGCACTCCCATGAGTTAGAAGGGGAGAGGCTTCTCTTCCTCTTTTTTTCTGTACCATGTACTGCTTCACTCAACTGTTCTGGAAAACTAGAGTTGAAGAGGCATTGTAAATCCAGCTGTCTGCTCATCAATACCTGTGTTAGCTCAAAGGCCAGTCTAGGATGAAGCCCCTGCAAATCACATTCTGGGAAGTGTTAGCACATAGCAACCATTTGTCTTCTAGCATAACAACTGAGATGAGCGTAAATAGATGAAGGATACCATTTGTCTGGTATACCTTTCAATCTTTTTGACCTCCTTGCTTTCCTGGTCTGGAGCTCTTTAATGCTGGAAATTTCTCATCTCCTCTGGTAGATTTCTCTCGGATCATCTTTATCCTTGCTCAACAGCAGGTGTTGGGAAAGAGAAGCAATGCTATCTTTTAGATCAGTTTCTGAATGATTCTAGGAAATTGTCACAAAATCCTTCCCCAGCAAGCTGCTTCAAGCAATGGATAATTGTGTTGCGATGGCTTTTCATTTAGAATCAGCTGGAAAGGTGGGTTGGGGACAATTACATTGTTCTTTGCATGGAAACTTGCACCAAGTTCCCTGAAAGTTCTCAGTGTTCTAATAATTGCCTGTTGGTACTTCCGACCAAATGATAAATAAAGGTCAGACTGCATGTTAGTTGGGAGAAATATTACCGGTCTTCTAATGGAGAGAAGGTGGCCTGGTATAGCCCAGTCTCAGAAGCTAAGCAGGGTCAGTACTTGGAAGGGAGACCACCAAGGAAGACTCTGCAGAGGAAGCCAATGGCAAACCACCTCTGCTTCTGACTTGTCTTGAAAGCTCCTTGCTGGGTTTCCATAAGTTACCTGTGACTTGACAACGCTTAAAAACATGGAGTATTTTATTTAATACTGTAATGCAATTGCATATGTATGGAAGATTATAATTTGTGCTGCTTCTACACATGGGAGTAGGTTTTTCATGGAGCATCTACGTGATGACTCTTCCTAATCATTCCTTTTTTGAGTTTTCCTCTGCTTTGTTCCAACCCTTCCCATACGAAATTTGGTAGAATCTTTTTTGGAAAAAATGGGCTCAAAGCATGTTTGCACATTGCATGAAGGGTAAGGTGCTCTTTTTTAAAGGTCCGGCCCATGTCAACACTGTTTTTCTTCCACAAAGCCACCAAAGGATTTTTCTAGGCTTACAAAAAATTGGCTGTTGACATATGACTGTGACATATAACTGTCTACTAGGTCCTCTGAATGCCCAGCTATCTTAAACACATACACACACACACATTTAGCTCTTTTCATTGCAGAGGTATGCCTTTCCCTTAAATCTGAGCAGCAGATATTGCAACAGATATTGGGGAGGGGCTGTGGCTCAGGTGGAAGAGCCTCTGCTTTGAATGCAGAAGGTCTCTAGTTCAATCCCTAGCATTTCCAGTTAAAAGGATCAGGTGGTAGTTGATGTGGAAGACCTCCACCTGAGATCCTGGAGAGCTGATGCCAGTCCGAATAGACCAGACTGACCTTAAGAACATAACAGAAGCCAATGTTGGATCAGGCCAATGGCCCATCTAGTCCAACACTCTGTCACAAAGTGGCCAAAAATACCAGGTGCCATCAGGAGGTCCAGCAGTGGGACCAGGACACTAGCAGCTTTCCTGCTGTTGACCGCCCCCCAGCACCAAGAATACAGAACATCACTTGCCCCAGACTGAGAATTCCTGTCTATACTTTGTGGCTAATAGCTACTGATGGACTTCTGTTCCATATCCTTATTCTAATAGCCAAAATGTGTGGATACCTATTCCCACCAACAGGGGGCTCACTGTCCCCCAACAGCTTTTCCTGCATAGTCCGTAGACTTCCTGGGTTTGTAGAAAAATCCAAGAAGTGAAGAAATCCCTTCAGGAACTCTTGAGTTCCCCAAAATGCCTTTTGAAATGGCCTCTGCAGGGACCTAACTCCAGGCAGCAACGGTGAGAGATTAGAACGTGGGGGGGGAGGCTTCTGACTGGCTCTGTCAGTAAAAGGGTGGGGGAAGGGCCCTTTCCAGGCCTCTTTCGGCCTTGGAGGGAGGGAGGGAGGGAGGGAGGGAGCCTTGGGGCCAGGCCTCACAAGAGTTGCCAATGCCAGGCTAGGGGATTCCTAGAGATTTTGTGGTGGACTCTAAGGAGGGCTGGGTTTGGGAAGGGAGAGGCCTCAGCTGGGTATAATGCCACAGAGTCCATCCTCCAAAGCAGGCATTGTCTGCAGGGAGACAGACCTCTGCTGTCTAGAGTCCAGTTGTAATTCTGGGGGTCTCCAGGGCCCATTTGGAGGTTGGCCACTCTAGGCCTGGCAGTAGTCTAGGGTTGCCAGGTCCCCCTGATTTGCATGACTCACCTAGCCTTGGCTGCTTGCTACCATTCATCAGCAGCCACCCTATGAAAGCCAGTGAGGTGCAGCCGTTAGAGCTTCAAAGTAGGATCTGCAAGACCCAGGTTCAGATCCCCATCTTGCAGTGGAAGGTGACTGTGTGATTTTGGACCAGTCACATATTTCAGCCTAACTGACCTCACAGGGTTGTTGTGCAGATAAAAAGGAGGAGGGAATAATGAAAGCTGCTTTGGCCCTCACTGTGGAGAAAGACAGTAATTTCCCTAGGTAAAGGCTGGGGGGTGGAGATGGAAAACAGGAGACAGAGAGGCAGATAAAGGTAGGTTGGCTGTTGGTTGGGAAGGAAATAGAGTTGCCAACTCCAGGTTGGGAAATCCCTGGGCATTTGAGGGGTGAAGCCTGGAGAGGGTGGGATTTGAGGAGGGGAGGAACTTTGGACTGGTGTAATGCCACAGACTCCACCCTCCAGCCATTTCCTCCACAAGAACCACCATTGCCAGCCTCTGGGTGAGGACTGGAGATCACCCAGAATTACAACTGTTGTCCAGGAGACAGAAATCAGTTCCCCTGGATAAAATGGCTGTTTTGGAGGGTTGAGTCTATGGCATCATACCCTGCTGAGGCTGCTTGCCTCCCCAAGCCTCACTGTCCTAAGGCTCCACCCCCAAATCTCCAGGAATTTCCCAACCTGGAGCTGGCAGCCCTAAGATGAATTGATCTCTGTAGCTGGGAGATCCGTTGTGATTCCCAGAGTGCTGCCACTGCTGCTGTGGGGGGGAGAGGAAGCAGATGGGTGGCTGAGAGCACTGCCACCACTGCTGCTGCTGCTCTGCGGAGTGGGGGAGGAAGCAGGTAGGAGGCTGGGAGAGTGATGGGGGCAGAAAGAAAGAATGATGGGGTGGGGGCAGAAAGAGAAAGAGTGATGAAGTGGGGAGGCAGAAAAACAAAGAGAAAGATGACAGATCAGAAAGAGAGAGGAAGTCACATGCATGGAGCAGAAATAGAGTAAGAAAAGGGGGGCAGAGGGAGAAATAGTGTGAGAGAAGTAGGGGTTGAGCAGAGGAAGCAAAGGTGTGACGAATGAGATAACCATCCCGCAAGTTTCTTGCGGGTCTCCACTTGTGTTTATCTAATTCGCTCTTGAAGCTGTCCATGCTTGTAAGCCTCCACTACCTCCTGTGGCAGTGAATTCCATGTGTTAATCACTCTTTGGGTAAAGAAGTACTTCCTTTTATTTGTTCTAACCTGACTGCTCAGCAATTTCATTGAGTGCCCACAAGTTCTTGTATTGTGAGAAAGGGAGAAAAGTACTTCTTTCTCAACCTGCTCTATCCCATGCATAATCTTATAAACTTCGATTATATCACCCCTCAGCCATCGTTTCTCCAAGCTAAAGAGCCCCAAGCGCTTTAACCTTTCTTTCAGGTTCCAACCCTTTTATCGTTCTAGTTGCCCTTTTCTGCACTTTTTCCAATGCTATAATATCCTTTTTGAGGCGTGGTGATCAGAACTATACACAGTACTCCAAATGAGGTTGCACCATTGATTTATACTGAGGCATTATGATACTGGCTGATTTGTTTTCAATTCCCTTCCTAATAATCCCCAAAACAGCATTGGCCTTTTGTATTGCAGTCACATACTGTCTCAACATTTTCATTGGGTTATCTACCACGACTCCAAGATCTCTCTCTTGGTCAGTCTCTGCCAGTTCAGACCCCATCAACATGTATTTATAGTTAGGATTTTTGGCTCCAATGTACATCATTTTGCACTTAGCGACACTGAACCCCATTTGCCACATTGACACCCACTCGCCCATCCTTGGCAGATCCCTTTGGAGTGCCTCACAATCCTCCCTGGTTCTCACCAACCTGAACAATTTCATGTCATCTGCAAATTTAGCAACTTCACTGCTTACTCCCAACTCCAAATCATTAATAAACAAGTTAAAAAGCATTGAACCGAGTACTGATCCCTGTGGTACCCCACTGCTTACCACCCTCCATTGAGAAAATTTCCCATTTATACTCAGTCTCTGTTTCCTATTATTTATTTATTTATTGCATTTGTATCCCGCCCTCCCTGCGAAGAGGCTCAGGGCAGCTTACATTGATTGGTACAATGTACCTAGTCCACATAAAACATTTAAAACAATTTAAAAATAACCATACATTTATAAACAGTCATACATTTAAAGTGCTTGCAGTACTGGTCATTCCTTTATTAAATTTAAAGTGGCGGACTCTAAGATGTACCACCAAAGTTCCCGACTCAGCGATCTTCCGGCCTGCTACGAAGATGTGGCTCTGTCTCTACATTGGGGTCGGCCCTGTACCACTGATGTTCAAGTAGTGGTGGTTGGTGGTAATGGTAGGCGGCTCCTAGTTAAAGGCCTGGTGGAAGAGCTCCGTCTTGCAGGACCTGTGAAACTGTAAAAGGTCCAGGGCCCTGAGCTCCTCCGGGAGCTCATTCCACCAGTAAGGAGCCGCCACTGAAAAGGCACTGGCCCGAGTGGTGGTGAGCCTGACATCCTTGGGGCCTGGAATAATTAATCGATGTTGTGATCCTGACCATAGTGCTCTCTGGGGTATATATTAGCCAGTTTTTGATCCACAAAAGGACTTGTCCTTTTATCCCATGACTATTGAGCTTACTTAGGAGACTTTGATGAGGAACTGTATCAAAAGCTTTCTGGAAGTCAAGGTAAATAACATCTTTTGGGCCTCCCTTGTCCACATGTTTGTTCAGTCCCTCAAAGAACACTAATGGGTTAGTGAGACAAGCTCTTCCCTTACAGAAGCCATGCTGAGTCTGCCTCAATAGGTTTTGTTCATCAATGTGCCCACTGATTCTTTCCTTAATAACAGTTTCCACCAACTTACCTGGTATCGACATCAGACAGAATGGCATGTAATTTCCCGGATCTCCTCTGGAACCCTTTTTAAAGATGAGAGTGACATTAGCCACCTTCCAGTCCTCAGGAATGGAGGCAGATTTTAATGAAAGATTACAGATTTTTGTCAGGAGTTCCACAAGTTCACATTCGAGTTCTTTCAGAACTCTCGGAGGTATGCCATCTGGGCCTGGTGATTTATTAGTTTTTAAGTTGTCTATCGGTCATAGGACCTCCTCTCTCATCACCTCAATCTGACTCAGGTCTTTCAACATCCCTCCCGAAATCAGTGGTTCTGGAGTGGGCAAGCATTTCTCATCTTCCACAGTGAAGACAGAAGCAAAAAATGCTTTCAGCTTTTCAACCATTTCCCTATTATCCTCCTATTCCCTATTATACTCCTTTTACCACTTGGTCATCCAAGGCCCCACTGCCTCCCTGGCTGGTTTCCTGCTTCTAATGTATTTGAAGAAAGTTTTATTGTTGTTCTTTATGTTTTTTGCTATATGGTCTTCATATTCCCTTTTTGCCTGCCTGATCACAGACTTGCATTTTATTTGCCACAGCCTGTGTACCCTTTTATCAACCTCACTGTGACTAGCTTTCCACCACTTAAAGGAATCCTTCTTAACTTTTACAGCTTCCATTACTTTGTTTGTTAACCATGCAGGCTTTTTTCTATACCTATTTGTGCCTTTCCTAACCTGCGGTATATATTTTTTCTGAGCTTCTAGGATTGTAGTTTTAAATAGTCTCCAAGCTTCCCCAATGGTTTTGACCCTTTCTACTTTTCCTTTCAGTTTCCTCCTCACATGTCCCCTCAAAACAGAGAAGTTACCCCTTTTAAAGTTAAAAGTGGTTGTGTCAGTCTTTTTGGCCAACTCCCTATTTATAAAAATGTTAAACTCAATAACATTATGGTCACTGTTCCTACATAAGAACATAAGAGAAGCCAATGTTGAATCAGGCCAATGGCCCATCTAGTCCAACACTCTGTCACACAGCGGCCAAAATATACCAGGTGCCATCAGGAGGTCCAGCAGTGGGGCCAGGACACTAGAAGCCCTCCCACTGCTGCCCCCTCCAGCACCAAGAATAGAGTGCATCACCTGCCCCAGACTGAGAGTTCCCATCTATACCCTGTGGCTGGCTAATAGCCACTGATGGACTTCTGCTCCATATGTTTATCTAATTCCCTCTTGAAACTGCCCATGCTTGTAGCTGCCACCACCTCCTGTGGCAGTGAATTCCATATGTTAATCATTAACAATATTAATCTTAAGCGGTGCAATCACTTTTACATCTCTCACCAGGTCTTGGACATTACTTAGGACCAAATCCAGGATTGCCTCTCCCCTGGTAGGTTCTGTGACCATCCGTTCCATAGCATAGTCATTGAGTGTGTCTAGAAACTCAATCTCTTTTTCCCGACTTGAACACATATTGACCCAATCATACTGATGGACCAATAGTTAGGGAGCTTCATATATGATCAACAAAAGGGCTAGAGATTTATTTATGTATTTATTTGACTTCTACCCCGCCCTTCCCACAAGCAGGCCCAGGGCGGGTAACAGCAACTATAGACAATACAACTTAATATGTAAATATAACAGTCATTGAAACCCAAATTTTCAATACAACGATATCAACAGTAGTAATCAATGGCACCATTCAACCAATCCATCTCCATCTGCTTCCGCCTAGATTCCCCATATGCTTGCTGGTGGATGGAAACTGATACTGGGGGGAACAGGTAGACTAAAGACTATGCAAATGACAACAATGCAGGGGAGGCCAGTATGAATCGATCTCTGCCACCTCAACTATAGGCCTGGCAGAACATCTCTGTTTTGTAGGCCCTGTGGAACTGCATTAAGTCCCACAGAGCCCAGATATCAGTAGGGAGATTGTTCCACCAGGCCGGCACCAGAGCCAAGAAGGTTCCAGCTCTGGTTGAGGATAAGTGGACATCTTTGGGGCTGGAGATCACCAGCAGAACTTGATCTATTGAGCATAATGCTCTACAAGGGACATATCGGGAGAGACAGTCCTGAAGGTATGTTGGTCATAGGGCTTTGAAGGTTAAAACCAGAACCTTGAACTTGGTAAGACAAAAGTTGGGAAGTCGGAGGACCTAAAAGAGAGATCATTATAATAATACTATACTATAGTGATATGTCAATGGGTGATTTTTTTAAAAAAGAGCCCCAGAGGTCCTCCAGTGGTATGTGTTTGTGGACGGACTGGTGGCTGTTGGGGGCTGACGCAAAGAAAGTTGAGTGTAAAACTGCTGTATGGATTATCCCTTGCAAGGAAGCTACATGGAAAATTATTGCGGTGTGAAAGCAGTTTTGGATTGAAATGGCAATGTTGCTTTCTCTTCCCCTGCACCATTTTACAAAAATAAGTCTTCACAGAAAACTTTTAAAAAATTTCTGTTTGCATTTCTATCCCAACAATGAATTATTTTATGAATGGATGCATGTCACATTTGGAGAAAGGTATTATCTAAGGTTCATCCCAATTCAACATTCATATTCATTACTTAAACAAAGAAACGATTATAGAATACCTTGAACTCTCCAACATGCTGAAAAGAAAAACTGTTCTTTTGGAGGACATTTAAAAGGGCATCAGTATATACTTCCTGTATTTATTGATTTGCATTTGATAACATCTCTTCATGGTGATAAGAGTCTGAAAAGGTTGGGTCACTTAAGAACATTTGAAAAAAAACCCTGCTTTCGTGGCATCCCATTTTTAAAAAGGCTATCCAGCTTTAAATTATATATTTGGAAGGAATGTGTAGCTGAAATAGATAGTGCTGTTTAAAAGGTGAAAAGTGAATATTTTTTTTCAGTGTTTGTTTAGAGGACAAAGAAATAAAATGTGGCCAAACAAATTGTTTCTTATCTTTTGCCATTCAGTGCCTTGAACTGTATGGTTTCATTCTAAACTCTACGTGTGAGCTCTGTGGCAACTCTAAACAGTTTAGAATGTGTACCTGTTTCAGGTCTGTGAGACAGTTTGCCATTCTGCTTTGTATAGCACACCATAAACTCAGCCTCCTTGTGTGAACAAATCCACAAATTGGTTGTGGTTTCCAGTTCTGGTTTTTGAGGTTAAGCAGCAGCTTGAACCATAGTTTGCCTGTTTAGATGTAACAGCTAATTAATGTTTGCTGCAAAGATGGAGGGGAGGAGGGAGGGAAGAAACCACCATGTGTCACAGAAGGAGGAAGCACCTTGTCTGCTCACATAGTGCTGAACTGTGCTTTAGCATACAGTGTTCCTTAATCTTTCCACTGACAGCCTTCTATTTTGCAGTGCCTTATGCTTCTGATCAAACATTAGTGGGACCTCTTCAACATGTGCAGTGCAAATGGTGGCGGTGTGTGTGTGTGTGTGTGGGGGGGAGGAAATCAATCCTCAACTGGCATCCAGAAGCTAATTTCTACAAATCAAATTATTGTTAGATGTACGTGAGCAGGCTAGGCTAGGTTTCCTCGTCGGCTTTACTCTCCTGCTCCTTGCTTGGCTTGATTAAACCGGAGGGAATTCTGGTTGCCAATCAGACCCTTCCCTTTGGATTGGGTATACTTGCCCAGCTCAATTCTAATCCAGTGTTTCAGACCTAGGGGATTTATTTCCATGCAGGCATTCATAGGATCAGGCTGCTGTCAATAACCTGACAGTGACAATGCCCAGCAAGCTGGTCAAAGGCAGTTGTGATATTTTTAGCTTGCTTTTCATAAATAATTTGAGGTAAAATCCAGGGGCAGCAAGATTCCATTTCAAAAGAGTGGAGTCTCCTCCCCCCATTATTTATTTATTAAAACAATTCCGTGCTGCCTTTTCCACTGACCCCAGTGGCTTTGGGTTCCGTCTGCCCGCAGTTAGCAGGTGATCCATGAAGAGCATCACCAGGTGATTTCTGCATAACAGATGTCTGTTAAAGACACAAGATTGCTCCCAAAGAAGGGTTTCATTTCCTGGCCATTTGGCCAATGACTGCCCAATGCTAACTCAGCTTAGAGGGAACACTGCATACTGCCTACCCTTTACCATCCCCATTGGTAGGGGTAAGCTGGCCAGACTTCTGTGCATTTAAATACCTTTACCAAAGAGGGAACATGGGCTCAGTTCTGCAGCATCTGCTTTGCATGCACAAGATCCCAAGTTCAGACTCTGGCATCTCCAGTCTAAAATGATCAGGCAGTAGGTGATGTGAAGGATCTCCACTTGAAACCCTAGAGAGCCACTGCCAATCAGAGTAGACAGTACTGACCTTGATAGACAAGTGTTCTGTCTCAGTATAAGACAGTGTCCTGTGTCACTAGATGCAGCGTTTAACCCCTTTATTCCCCAATAATTGGTACCCCTCTGCTAGAGTTGCCAGCCTCCAGGTGGGGCCTGGAGATCTCCTGGTATTACAGTTGATGGCCAGGTGACAGAGATCAGTTCACTTGGAGAAAATGGCTGCTTTGGAGGGCGGAGTCTATTGCATTGCACCCTGCTGAGATCCTACCCCTCCCCAAACCCCACCGTCACCAGGCTCTACCCCCAAAATCTCCAGGTATTTCCCAACCCAGAGCTGGCAGCCCTTCCTTCTCATGATATAGTTCATCCCCTTTGTGTGTTTGTGTACAAAGACTCAAAAAAGAACATCCGTTCCTCTTTCCACCTTCCTCTTTCCATCTCTCATTCATATATATATATAATTCCCCCCCCCCAAGAGTTGATCAGTGAGGGCAAACTTATCTGTTATTGCCTTTTTTTCTGCTGTTGTCACTGTTTGTCACATTCCAGTGGACTGGACATTCTGCCAAGGGTACCCTGTTATAGATAAGCCTTGGCAAGATCCCAACTATGACTCAAGGCAAGCGCCAAACTGCGCTGCGAGGCCAAGGGCAGAGGTCTAGTGTAATGCTCACAGAGCCATAAAAAGGTAAACAGACAGGGCAGGATACTTAAGGAAGCAGTGGGTAAGCCAAGATCAAGAGCCAGGAATTGGTCCAGAACCAGGAGGCAATTGTGTAACAGTTTACACAACAGTTTGTGTAACAGGAGGCAGCTGTGTTATAGATGTAACAGTTTCTTAGTTTATCCTATAGTGTTCAAACTTCTTTCCCAACCACTAGCAGCCAGAGGAAAGTTCACACATCCTGTGCAAGCTGCTAATGACCCTGGGAGCTGATATTTAGCAGGTGTGGGGGAGGCCACTTACCTTGATGGCATGAGGAAAGTCCGCAGTCTCCTTGTCTTCCCCGTCCTTTAATTTCACAATAAGACAGGGCTTGACGGTCCCAGGTGCCAGTTCACCATGGTACCTAGAAATTTAATGGTGGCACCTTGCATGTTTAGCAATTATTTTATTGTAGGGTCTGTCAGTGAACGCACAGCTTATATATCATTTCCCATCAGAATATGCTTCATTGCATGGCATAAAAATACATGTGCTTGAAGTTCTTGTCATTGCTTGATATGTTCACTGTACACCATTCAGTGGTGGTGGATGAGTTCACTTCTTAACTGGTTGTTTTCTATATTGGCTCCAGTTTTCAATTAAATGGAGCTTTTAAAGCAATAATGGAATTATCAGAAATAGGGGAGAAGTTAGACTGGGGTCAGAGGTCAGGTGTTTGTTGTAGTGATGACAGCCTGGGCTATCCCTATATTTATTTACATACAGCGTTTTTTGTTAGATTAACTGGTATGGTGTGGCCATGAATCTCTATTACGTAACAGGGTGTACTAGGCTTATATGCAGTAGCAGCTTCTCGGTACTGCGTATGCCAGCAAAGTTACACTGAGCTTTATTTCAGTTTCAAACTAATAAGAGTTCTGAACCCTGCAAGTCTCATGGGGGTCTGTACACAGCCTATGCAGGACTTCCATCTAACTGTATAGTGCAGGCTCCATCTCATCCTTCCCAATTTTATACTACCCATAATTTCTATTACCCATGAAAAAGCTTGCTGTGCCGGTACACGAAACTCTTTACTACGCTGCATTTTCTTTTGTCGGTAGCTGCTTCCCACAGTTCTGCATTTGCATTAAAGTGTCAGACCAAGAATATCGGAACTTCCCTTGGGAATGTTCTCGCTTCTGCTGTCTGTGCTTGTCACCAGCAGTCACAGCAGTACTTTCTGATATGCTGTTATAAACGTCCCCAAAGCAGAGCAAATGACCCCAGAGGGAAAATGGTTCAGGAGGCCTAAGGCCATGAGAGGGTTAGCGTGGGCTGAAGAAAACTGTTTGAATAATAGAATCATGGAGTTGGAAGGGGCCATACAGACCATCTAGTCCAGTGATGGCGAACCTTTTAGAGACCGAGTGCCCAAACTGCAATCCAAATCCCACTTATTTATTGCAAAGTGCCAACACGGCAATTTAACCTGAATACTGAGATTTTAATTTAGAAAAAACAATTCATTAACATCTTCTGTCTTAAAAGAAAAGCAGAGCTTTCAATGATACAAACAACTTTTTATTGAAAGGTAAAAGTTTGCATTTGGCATGAAGTTTGCATTTGACGTCATACACACAAACTCCTTCCAGTTAGTACAGGACGGGACCCTTCCTATTTACCTGGTCTGTCTTTCTCAACATGATCTTACACATTTTCACACCTAAAGTGACAGCCCTCTTCCCCCTTCCATGGGAAAGAGACAGAAAAACAGCACACTCAGTGGAATCTGCCACTTCTAGAATGATTTGAAGTAAATTAAATTTTGATCCTGCAAATCTTGACAGATGAACAAATAAAGCACTTCAACTTGAGCACTTCAACCAGGTGACCCACCCCCAAAGCATATCAAGGCTGCAAGGAATGAGAGACCACAGAATGGAATGACAGCCCCTGGGGGTAGTAGGAGTGTTCTGAAACTGGAATGAGAGGCCCCAGAGTGGAATGACAGCCCCTGGGTGTAGCAGAACACTTCTGCTACCCCCAGGGGCTGTCATTTCACTCCATGGTCTCTCATTCCAGTCACAGAACACTTCTGCTATACCCTAGGGCCATCATTCCACTCCATGGTCTCTCATCCCAGTCCCTGAACATTCCTGCTCCACCCTGGGGCTGTCATTCCACTCTGGGACCTGTCATTCCAGTTCTTGAACACCCTACTACAGCCTGGGGCTGTCATTCCACTCCGTGGTCTCTCATTCCATTCCCAGAGTAGTGTATTTGGGCCTAGAGACCCCAATGGAAAATTCATTTCGCATTTTTATTGCAACTCTACTTGTACTGTAATGTATTTCAATGAAGCCCATGCAAGTCAATTGGCATTCCTGTTTCCCATTGTTTCCAATGGGCAATCCTGTCCTTCCTTTTCGTGCATCCCATACATCTGCCCTCCTACACGGCTCCTCCAACCGGCATTTCAGTTATTCCCATGAGTGCGAAAAGCCAGAGCAAATTTACAATCAGACTAAAGGCGCAATCCTATGCTCTCATACTTGAAAGCAAGTTTGGTTGTCTCAGTGGTGCCTAATTTTGAATGTATGCACAAGATCGGGTACTGCTTTTGAAGCGGCTATTCATTTCTGCCTCGTCCCTCTGCCTCAGCTCATCACTGGAGTCAGAAGCTCTGAAGTTCAGGGACAGTCTTTCATCATGGGTGTGTGTGTGCCCTATGTGTGATTCTCTGAAAGCTCTCAGGAAGCTATAATTAGGGGGGAGGGGTACTGCGCCTTACCTCTACAGAGCAGGAGCTCTGCCTCGCCTTGAGCCACCTCACCACAGTGCTGGCTGCCACCCCCTCTTGCAGCACCAGCTCCAAAACAGTCTCCATGTCCAACTCCTTGAACAGCCCTTCTAATCACAGCCTCTGAGCAGGCGCACAAGACATGCCACCCAAAGGAGCAGGGCAGCCCTGAAAGGAAGCGAAGGGGGTGGGTACTAAAGTTTTTCGGACTCCAAGTTACAGCACAGGATGCTGGAGAGCGCAGCAAGAGAGACCAGGCAGACAGCCAAAGAGGGAGGAGTGGGAGAAGGAATAGCACACCTCCCCAAAGAAGGCGGGTTTGGAAAGTGGCACAATCACGCAGATGCAACTTTTGGCAATGAGCCTGAGTGGGCATCCCTGGAAATGCTCAGCCTCACTCCTCTGGGGCAGAAGGGGCGTGGATTGGAGCGCGCATTTGCAAAGGAAGGGGAGTTGCCGCACTTTCCTGGGCTAAGGGGGCGGGCTCAGGCTGTGGGGATTCCTTGCTGAGCAGTTCCTGGACTTTGAGTAGGGAGGGATTGTGGGTTGGTGTCAGGCTGTAAGGACGGTGGAGCCCACGGGGAAAGCGATTCCCCTCTTCTCCCTCCCCCATGTCAACAAGTGGGGCACTTGCACCGGGGGTTTGCACATCTTTTCCTCTCATGTGTGGTATTTGCTTTCCAACCAGGGCCCAGGGTTTGGCCTAGGGCTGGCTGGTGCAGCAGCTGCAGCAGCACAATAAGCAGGCTCAACCGCCTCCTCGCACGTGCCCACAGAGAGGGCTCAGAGTGCCACCTCTGGCACCCGTGCCATAGGTTCGCCACCAGGGATCTAGTCCAACCCCCTGCCCAACGCAGGACCAGCCTCAAGCATCTCTGACAAATATTTGTCCAGCCTCTTCTTGAAAGCTGTCAGTGAAGGGGAGCTAACCACCTCTCTAGGCAGCTGATTCCACCTTTGAACCACTCTGACTGTGCAAAAGTTTTTCCTCATATCCAGCCGATACTTTTCTGCATGTAATTTAAACCCGTTGCTTCAGGTCCTGTCCTCTCCTGCCAACTGGAACAGCTCCTTGCCCTCCTCCAAATGATAACATTTCAAATATTTAAAGAGAGCAATCATGTTCCCCTTCAATCTCCTCATCTCCAAACTAAACATTCCCAAGGCTTTAGCCTTTCCTTGTAGGGCTCAGTCTCCAGACCCTGATCATCCTCATCGCTCTCCTCTGCACTTTCTCGATTTAGTCCACATCCTTTCTGAAGTGAGGCCTCCAGAACTGCACACAATACTCAAGGTGCAGTATACAGAGGGGCTATGACCTTCTGCGATTTTGATGCTTTGGCCCTTTTAATACAGCCCAAGACTGAATTTGCCTTTTTTGCCACTGCATCACACTGACTGCTCATATTCAGTTTACAGTCCACTCTGACCCCAAGATCTCTTTCGCATACACTACTCCCCAGAAACGTATCACCCACCCAGTATTTCTGCTTGACATTTTTGTGGCCCAGATGTAATACTGTGCATTTTTCTTTGTTGAATTGCATCCTGTTTGCAACTGTCCACTTCTCCAGAATATTCAGGTCTTGTTTAATTTGAATTCTGTCTTCTTGGGTGTTTGCTACTCCTCCCAATTTGGTATCATCAGCAAATTTAATGAGTAGCTCTTCTACCCCTTCATCCAGATCATTGATAAAAATATTGAAAAGTACCGGACCCGAAACCAAGCCCTGTGGCACCCCACTGGACACCTCCCTCCAATCTGATGAAATGCTATTGACCACCACTCTTTGGGTGCAGTCCTCTAACCGGTTCCCTATCCACCGAACTGTCCTATAATCTAGCCCACAGTCTTCCAGTTTGCCCATCAGAATGTCATGGGGGACCTTATCAAAAGCTTTACTGAAATCCAGGTAAATCACATCAAGAGAGTTCCCACGATCCAGTAAGCTTGTCACACGATCAAAGAAGGAAACCATGTTGGTCTGACAAGATCTGTTGGGGAGAAAACCATGCTGACTTCCCCGGATCACTAAGTGGTCCTTCAGATGCTTACATCTGATGCTTACCTTAGGTCCTGCCAACCTAATCAATAAGAAGTGGGAAGTGAATTCGGAAAAGACATGGCTCTAAATCTGTCATAGCAAGTTGAGCTAAGGCCATGAAGATGGTAGTGATAGATTTGTAGTGGGAAAGAATGTAGACCGTGGGATCTGAGCTGTAGCAGAGAGGTCACCAAACAAATTTAGGAATATTATTTCTGTTACAACGTAAGTGGCATGTGGTTTTGACAGAACAGAATCCGGGCAGGAGATTCAGACTGAAAATGAAAATTGGCAGAAAAGTCTGTTACTCAGGACTATTAAAATCTATTAACAAGTTTCCATTGTCCCATTTAATGTATGCGTTCATGAGATAGAAAGAAGAGAGGAATGATGCCATGACTTTCCAAGACAGGAATTTTGCTCTGATTTGCATGGCTGCTTGCTCAGAGATAACTTCAGTATCTTGTTCTGAGGGAGCTGTGGGCAGAAACGACCCTGCTTGAGCAGCCAAGACTGCAGTGGGACCTACACTTCAGACCCCTTTTGCTGCATTTGTTCTGCTTTCTCCTAGCACGTTGAGTTCCATGCAGTCTCTGGCTGGTGCTTATTAATTCTCTAAGCAAGGTGCTTAGCTGCCGTGCCTTTCTACTTTTAAATGCTGTAAGGATCCTATTGTGTGAATCTGGGGGATTTCATTTTGAGATGATGTTCTTCAATAAAAAGAGAGAAACAGATTTTTCTTGCATTGAGGAAATGCCCATGCTTGAGGGACTTACCTAATGGTACATTTTGGAAGTTATCTGGATTTCCTTCAAGTTCACTCTTCTGATAAATTACACTGTTGAAATGGGTTATTGCATTGGCCTGCCACTGAGTTAAAGAGAGGAGACTTTTGCGAAAAGAAACAAATTAGCAATGGGATCTTGTGAAGAAATCTTGACTCTTGTTTTGTTAGTTATGAGTTCTTTCACTCTCTTCTCTAGTTTTCTTCTATAGAAGAAGAAGAAGAAGAAGAGAAGAAGAGACTGGATTTATACCCTGCCCTTCACTACCCAAGGGAGTCTCAGAGCAGCTTACAAACTCCTTTCCCCTCCCCTCCCCACAACAGACACCCTGTGAGGTAGGTGGGGCTGAGAGAACTCTGACAGAAACTGCTCTTTTTCAAGAACAGCTCTTATCAGAACTATGGCAGAACACTGGTTGCATTGTTTGCTAAAGTAGATCTTGTCAAATTTGTAACTTCGATCAGTAACAATTACATATTTTTAACGTATAGCTCTGTGCGATTCATTTATTTGCAGATTTCTTGCAGTGGGCCTTCTCCCCCCCCCCCAAGCAATGGCTTTTGTCCTTCAGTGTCATTCTCACCAATAACTGCTGGGTCTTTAGTTCTGTAACCTCAAACAGTGAACACTATTGGTGATATGCTAATATTACTGTCAAAACAGCCTTGCTTATCAGGTCTTGATGGGCTTGTCTTAGTTCTAGCATCAAGGATCTGTACAGTTGTGCAAGAGGTCTTTCTAGTCTCACCATGACTGAATGCAATCAAAAAACCCACAGTCCAGTTCAAATTCATGTGGTCTAGTCATTAGGGCTGCCAGTCCCCTAGTGGGGGCAGGGGATTCTCCAAGCCTGCTTCCTGTTTCCTGCCACCACTTGGAGAAAAATAAAAAAGGCCATCAGGCTAACAGGGTGATATCACTTATGCGTTTCACATCTTTCTAGGAATTGCCAGAAGCAAAATGATAAAACCATAGCATTTTCAGAGATTCCTAGAGAGAATTTTGAGGGAAAAACTGGCTTTACCATTGAGTTTTATTGTAGCGTTTCCTGTGTTTCCTAGAGAGCTGAGATATCACTTGTTGATTTTTCTTGGAAGTGACACCATGCTGTCCCCAGTGGCTGGTCCCTCCCATGTCCCTGCTGCCCCTCCTATTTCCTGCTGGTTGTCAGACAAGGCCTGGCAACTCTAGTCGTGGCTAAAGCATCACACCAGAAAGAACTGTGTTCAAATTCCCACTGAACCACACAGGATTATTGCAATCATAAAGGGAAGGGAGGAGGGCCAAGAAGGCTTCCCTGATCTTTTGAAAAGAAAGATGGAATAAAAACGTGATGAATAAACTGCACAAGCATATTCTGATGGATGCTTCTTGGACATATAAATATTTATTTCTTTAATGCATTTTTATCCCAGCTGTCCCACAAGGAGGCATATACGGTTCTCCTTTCTTGCATTTTATCCTCACAACAACCTAGTGTAGTAGATTAGACAGAGAGAGAACCTAGCCCAGTGTCACTCAGTGCATTTCATGCCAAGCAGGGATCTGAATGTGGATCTCCCTGGTTCTAGTCCAGCACTTTAAACCCTACAGCATACTGACTAAGCAGTATACCATACTGGCTAAGTAGCTAGGTGCAAAAAGGTGCATGTTAATGAAGAAAGGAGGCACAAGAGGAGAGGAGAAACATAGGGCAGGGCCCTCTTGTCTTCACTGGGCCTACCAGTGAAAAGTCTTCACTGGACATCGAATCCCCCTTGGGCTAGGTTTGCAAAATTAAGTGCTGCCTGTACCGAACTTTGAAGATATGTTAGAGGTGGACCCAGGTTGGGGGACTCCTGGGTCTCAGCCTTGAGAATGACATCTAGTAAAAAGCCAAAATCAAAATGGGGCCCCATGTTGCAGATGGAGTAAAAGCTGGGCCCCAGCTTCCTGGTTTGAAATGGTTGAAGATTACTGCTGTAGTGCAGTTTGATGCTGTAACTGGTGAAATAACGTATTCATACAAGATATGAGCAATGTCCGTTGGCCTTTTCTTCTTCCAGTGAATGATTTCTACAGGCTTGCTTATGTATCTGTGTGTTATTTATGTAAATAGTATGTAACACAGCCAGTCTCTTTCCCTGTGTGCTATTTTGGTTGCATGGTGACTTCATGTGTTTGAACCGAGTTGTTGAATCTTATTATTACTCAACAGCTCTGGACAAAAGCTTCTTGTCATTAAAAGATTAGCCAGAGTTACACTGTGTTTTCATTCCGCCTTAAGTCCATGGGTTTGTTAATACATGTGCTCTTTGACTGAAAGCATGCTCTGATCTCTTTTGGACAGGAAACCCACATTAGTCAAAAGATTTTGAGATTGTCTGGAAAGCTTAAGATCTAGGATGGCTGTGCTGTTCACAACCAGTTTCATCGCTGAGGGGAAAAAGAGATACAGCCATGTGCCGTCTTTGGTTGGAGGAAACTATGAATGGTTCAGTGCTGGCACTGTGGTCACTCAGCAGTGCCATATGAGACATATATCTCAGACTACAGAGCCACAACTAGTTCGTGTGCAGGGGCGGATTGGCCATTTAGCTTACAAGGAAATTTCCTGGTGGGCCGCTGGCTAGGGATGCCAGCCTCCAGCTGGGACCTGGGGATCCCCAGGAATTACAGCTCACCTCCAGACCATATATAACACAACACAACAAACCAAACTACAGAGATCAGTTCCCCGGGAGAAAATGGATGCTTTGGAGAGTGGACTCTATGGCATTGTACCCCACTGAGGTCCGTGTCCTCCCCAGGTTCCATCCCCTAATCACCAGGAGTCTTCCAACCTGAATCTGGCAACTTTTCATTCCCCCATCTCCTGCTAGTGACTAGGGGGGACCCTGGCAGCCCTACCCCACTGCTCTAGAGGGTTGCTGGTGGCCAATCCTCATCGACTCTGCCAGTAACTCAGGGGCCACTTGGGTCAGACCGTTTTTGTGGAATTTTGCCGCTTTGTGGGATGAGGCGAAGGCTAGCCAGTATCCACTGTTGTTGCCACTGAGTCGATTGGTCCCAGAAGTATTGCCTTGTAGCGCCACAGGGGCTGCTCAGCTGGGCTTACTCCAAGGCCAATTTCTCTTTCCAGTCTGCTCCTGTTTGTGTGCATTATCCGTCTGTAATTATAACCTGCTACACACTGTGACGTGAATCTGGCAGATGCCATCCAGTTACAGTTAGGGGACTTCAAGGGTTCACAAAAACAGTTACCAAAGTGACCTCTAGAAATAATTGGTGTCCACATGCTCCTGGTTTTTCAGCGCAATGTGGGAGACTGCCAGTGCGATATAGTGGTTAAAACGTTGGACTAGGATCTGGGAGACAAAAGTCCGAAACTTCAATACTCTACTCTGCCATAAGAGCTTACTGGATGACTTTGGGCCAGTCACACACTCTCAGCCTAACCTGCCTCACAGGGTTGTTGTGGGGATAAAATAGAGGAGGGGGGAACAATGTAAGCGGTTTAAGCTGGATGCGAACCTAGGTCTCCCAGATCCTAGCCCAAACACTACACTACACTGGCTTTCTAAATTTCTAAACTGACTGTACTTTTCAGAACCTATTTGGAAGATAACTTCACATTTCTTCCCAATATGAAATATAAGAACCTCATGCCCATTAACACCAAACAAGTTAATATTTTATTTGTTGTGCTTGGTACACTATTGATAAACTTGGTGCATTACTAGGCTGTATTTCATTGCCATTTTGCATGTAATCAGCCTCTTACTCTGTTACATTCCTACAACCTGTCTACAAGAGATCTGCAGCCCATTTTTGGGTCCCAACCTGCAGAGAGTTACTGCAATACGTATATGACTAGCATCAGTAGTTGCTTAAATATTTTTTTTTTGTATCCTGGCAATTGACCAAGAGAATAAAATTCTGCTCAGGTCTATAAAATTCTGACTGAGTGATAAACTTAAATGAAGTCTAGAGATGCAAATGTAATGTGCTGTAGTAAAGGCATGATGCTTCTTTGGCTTGCTTGTAGCACAAAGATCTCCGTATCCCCACCCTGGCCCACCCCATCAAAGTGTTTGGTTAACTCTAGTTGTGCCAAGCTATTTCCAAGAGAAGATAAATCCTGCATCACAACATTCTTCTTTAAAAAGGCAGAATAAAAAGTGGGATAGATTCTCTTACCTGGGTTCTTTGGAAGGCAAATAGAAACACATACACACCACCCCTTTTCCAGGGTGTATATTTCAGGCAGCCATGGTGCCAAGCTCTCAAGAGATGAGCTAAAAGGCTTGCTTAACCAAATCTCTAACCACCACCACCATAGGAATCCATTCATTGTTCTTGGCCTCAGAAAAATAACTGCAGCCTTTCCCTCTATGACAGCCCTTCACTTAATACTTAAGGCTGGATCCTATGAACTTACGAACATAAGAAGAGCCCAGCTGGATGAGACCAATGGTTCATCTAGTCCAGCATGCTGTCTCACATAGTGGCCAAATGGTTCCTCTGGAGGACCAACAACAAGGCATAGAGGCCAAGGCTTTCCCCTGATATTGCCACCAGATGCTGGGATTCAGAGGTTTAGTGACTCTGTGTGTTGATGCTGCTGGGATGGAGGTGGGTGTGGGTGGCGGGGCTGGCCGACTGGGCCGTTCCCCTGGCCCTCGGCCCTCGGGTCTGGGGAGGGCTGACAGATTGCTGCTGCTGCCGCCACAACCCAGTTCCACCAGCGGCTCTGTGGGGCACCCAGCAGCTCTTGGCTCCGCTTCTCCCGCTGGAACTTACAGTGTGCCCGGCACCCTGCTGAGAAGGGGCAGGGGAGCAGGGAGGAAGGGTCTCTGCCCTGTCAGTCTTCCCCCCGCCAAGGCCAGCTGTGTCTGTGTTCCACCTTGCACAGTGCCCACCGCTACCCCTGTGGAGGCTCGCTTGCCAACTCCTTCCCCACCACCCTGCACTTCTGCCTCGGCCGAGCCAGAACCAAAGGAGGCATTGGCACCCCCCCATTCCCACGTGCAGTGTCCCCAGGGGGAGAGCAGTGGCTGCCGTGTCTACCGGGGACTTTCGACAGGGCTGCCAGCAGGGAGGTTGAGGGGGAGGCGGAGGAGGCGTGTCAGTCCAGAAGCGGGTGGCAGAGCTGGGTGGCTGGAAAGGCAGTGATGGGCTGTTCCGCTGGCCCTTGGCCCTGGGGTCTGGGGAGGGGGGAGAAAGCGGATTGGCATCATCTCCTTCTCGGCCCAGAGGTGGCTGTGGGCGGCCGAGGCAGCTGGGCGGGCAGCTGCAAAGGCATTGGCAGGGAGTTCTGCTGGCCCTCGGCCCAGGGGTCTGGGGAGGGCGGAGAGGGCGGCTTGCTATCATATCCTTCTAGAACTCATTGTATTGCTTCTACAATGGACCTTACGGCTAGTATCTAAATAAAACTAATTTGCACTAATCTTCACGCTGGCTTTTCCTTCTCTCTTGTTGTCTTCCTCTTCTCCCTGAAGTCTGGCCCAGTTCTGAAGTAGCTTTTACTGACTTTAGATCACAGGATATGTTGCATGTGATTCTGTGGGCCAATGTGGTGAGGTATGCCTCAGGATCCTATGAATGAGTTCTGTGTGTGCTAGAGAGTCACTGCAATGGAGTCTGTTTCCTCTTCCTCTAAAATTTTTATTTTGCAAGGGCCCACTGAAAACCCATTGAACTTGTGCCAACAGAAATTTCAGAAGAAGAGGAAGCACATTTCATGGCAGAGACTGTCTCGGGCGCACAGAACTCATTCATAGACGCCATGCTTCTATCTTTTAATAGCAACTTTCTGATGTCATACTCCTTCAGGAATACAGCAAAATACCTTCAGGTGTTCTGTGATTTCACCATATATAGTGGAAATATCCTCCAGGGGGTAATTACAGGGTATCAACTTCTTTTTCCAGCAGATTTCCTATTCCTTTTAATTTTCCACATATCAGGCAACTGCTAAAATTAGGAAGTAAGTTTTCCCCATCTTCTCCAAAACAGGAAGCTGTTAAAGGCACAGGAGCCCTGGTAGAAAATAATTCGACAATCCCAGTTCTCTAATTTTTGTCAGTTGGATACTTTTTTGCTGTCAAAGGATGACGCTCTAACAATGCAATCCTGTGCAGAGCTACTACGGTCTAAGCCCGTTGATTTCAGTGGCCTGAGACTAGAGTAACTCTGCATGGGATTACTCTGTCAACCCACTTTTCCAGACATTGTTTCCTCTCCTTCCTACAGCCTTTGCCCTACATTCATTTTGTCCGTGCATTTCCCATGACCTCTAGCACAGCATTTTTGGTGGTCAGCGTGGACCCCTTCCTCCCTTTTTCATCAGTGGAAATGTTAGCTGGATCCAGCCCATGAACTCTGGTCCAGGAAGTGTTTCAATGGACTTGATGAACTCAGCCAGCTTTTGGGGGGCAGTATTTATTTTCTGGAATCAAGCCAATAGGAAGAGAAGCGGGAGGAGGAGGAGATTGGATTTATACCCCACCCTTCACTCGGAGTTTCAGAGTGGCTTACAATCTCCTTCTCTTCCTCTCCCTGCAACAGACACCCTGTGAGGTAGGTGAGGCTGAGAGAGTTCTGAGAGAACTGCTCTTGAGAGAACAGCTCTGAGAGAACTGGGACTCACCCAAGGTCACCCAGCTGGCTGAATGTAGAGGAGTGGGGAATCAAACACGGTTCTCCCAGATTAGTCCGTGCACTTAACCACTACACCACACAGGCTCTCTTCAGAGCCTTCTTCATGCCCTTCAGGTATACTTCCTGCATCTTCAGTGCTCAAATACATGTAAAATTACATCATGCATTCCTGGCCCTAGTGTCATGCCCTGACCTGGATGGCCCAGGCTAGCCTGATCTGGTCAGATCTCAAGCTAGGGAGGGTCAGCCTTGTGTAGTACTTAGATGGGAGACCACCAAGGAAGTCCACGGCTGCTATGCAGAGGCAGGCAGTGGCAGATCGCTTCTGTTCATCTTTTGCCTTGAAAACCCTGCAGGGTTGCCACAAGTCAGCTGCGACTTGACAGTACTTTACGCCATGCCAGTAACATGATCACATCTTTAAAATGTGGTCTGTGCAGAAGGATTTAACCAAAGAGCTTTAAAGTCTTTGTGATATAGGTTAAGACTTATCCTCATCCTTTTTTTATATGCAAAGTTTATTGCTCTGTAAACTGTTGATGGCTGTTTAGATGTGGAGCAAGTGGAGCAATTATTTGGATCTGGATGGACACTGAAGCTTGTTTACAGCATTTATGGCAGTGCTGCAGTCCTGTTGTGTTTCATGTAGTCACCTGGGATGTGGACAATTAAGGGAGCAGGGCACTGCTGAGCCAGTTTACTGCCAGTTTGGTCTGAGCTTTGCTGTCCCAAGTGGAGTTAAAAAAGGAAGAACTCAGCTCATTTAAAAATCCAAATTGGGATGATTTAGTCTATAATTGATTTCAGTGGGATTTCAGAACAATGTGACTTACTCCTGAGTAGGTGTACTTAGAACTGCCATTGTAAATCTTCTGGAGAATGATGAAGCCGTTCCATTTTCCTTTCCTTTACAAGCTGAAAGAGGGATGCGTTGTTTTTAGTAAACAACTGCCAAGGGTTCACAATGGCAAGGGGAGACGACACACGGAGCTCTGCTTAGAGCTGGAATTTCTGTCTTCACATAATTGCAGAGCAGGTGTAGGGCATGTGTTATTGGAGCTACAGGGCAGTAATATACAGTAACTTCCTTCGTTTTTCTCAAACATGCTTTTCTGCATTCTCAGACTCTGAGAAGGAAAGCAAGCAGAATGTATGAGAGAGGCCACCTTTTTCTTTTTACAAATCAATTGTCATGGCTTTTCCACTGCTTTTTAACCAACTTTTGGGGGGTGGGGAAGGAGCAATCACAAAATCCCCAAATTAATATGGCTTGAATCCCCAAATTAATATGGCTTGAATCAGGCCATTGAACTATCAGACCCAGTATTATCTACTCTGACTGGCAGGGGCTCTCTGAAGTCTTAGGTGGTGGTCTTTCACATCACCTCCTACTTAATTCATCCTTTCAGCTAGAGAGGCCATGCAAAGCAAGATGCTCTACCACTGAGCCATAGCCCCTCCCTATGGGTAGCAAATCCAAACAAGGGGAAAAGACTAGTGTCACAGAAGTCCCAAATATACAAATCCCACTAGTAGAAAACACCATCAAAGATTGCCAAAATTATATTAAACAATTATAAAGTTGGTGGTGTCACAACAACAACATTAGTGCAAACTGTAACTATAATAAGGCATAAGATGCAGTATTTCCTCCTTTGAAGATAAGACATAAAGTCCATGTAGTCAGTGTAACTTGATAGGAGGAGTCCACATAGTCATAACATTTTCCAAACAGCCTTTGCAAGGATGCCCATTCTAGATCCTTGGAAGATGCATTTCCTTTGACTTCTTCAGTTTATGTCTTATCTTCAAAGGAGGAAATTCTGCATCTTATACCTTATAGTTACAGTATGCATTAATGTTGTTGTTGTGACACCACCAACTTTATAATTGTTTAATATAATTTTGGCAATCTTTGACAGTGTTTTCTACTAGTGGGATTTGTATATTTGGGACCTCCTCATGGATAGGGCTGATTTGCATGGGTAGGGCTGATTTGCATGCGTAGCAGTATATAGGGTATACAAATTAGTCTGCTTGGATTTGCAACGGAATTACATAAACCCCTACCCAATAGTGTCCAGATTGCCTTTATTCTGCAGTATTCGTATTTTGAATGAGGTCTTCTTTACACGGACCCCATCCCCCTTAACCAGCTGCCTTGTCTCAGGTCTGTGAGTATTTGCTGTGGCATTTCATTGAGGCCTAGAAACTTGGTTTTGTTTTATATATATCTTAACCTGACCCTAACCTGAATGGCCCAGGCTAGCCCAATCTCATCAGCTCTCAGGAGCTAAGCAGAGTCAGCCTGGCTGGTGTTTGGATGGGAGACTACCAAGGAAGTCCAGGCTGGCAATGACAAACTACCTCTGAACGGCTCTTGCCTTGGAAATCCTGTGGGGGGGTCACCATAAGTCAGCTGTGACTTGACAGCACTTTACACGCAGAGAGATCTTGAGACTTTTAACCCAGGACATGCAAAACTACTTCGGAGAATCTGATCCATAGACGGCTGTATTGTCTACCACTACATTAGAAAATTGGCTGAGCTCTGAGATTAGAGCAGTCACACTCTATTTTTGTATTTACTTTTGTAAAGGGAAAGTACTGGAAATTAAGAGGCAGGACAGCTTTCTTTCCTCACTTCTTTTGAGCTGTCATGATGTAACAATGTATAAAGAAAGAGAACGATTATTGGAACAGCAGGAATAATCATTTCTGGATTCTCTCTGTATGGACTGTCCTGACATTCTTGCTTTTTGCAGGAGTTGTCAGATATTGGTAAAATTTTGTTCGTCTGAGAGGGTGATGCAGTGTGTTCCACTAAAGCCTACCAAAAGCAAATCGTTTCCTATAATTAGACTATAACTTGAGTATTCTTTGGGGGCATTCATCATCCCTTGTTGTTAGGCTGGAAAAAACAAATGGTATGTGTATGAAAGCATTCCCCAAGTTGTGCAATATAGATCTTTTTAAAAATAATTCTGAACCTGCAGACAGAAAAATTGGTTCCTTTGGAAATGAAAGTGTACTACATGAAATGGCATTTGTTGATTTAAAATTGAATGTCATTGATATAACAGGGCCACTGTTCTTAACACTGTGAAAGAGCATCTTTTGGAGATTAATTTTTCCCCATGATATGTCAGAATGCTCCCACAATCTTAGCTAAAATTTGAGGTGGAGTTCTCAGTCAGTAGCAGCAGCAGCAGTATGAGCAGGCATTCTACCAAATGTAGCCTCTTCTGAGTTTCTAGGTAGATTAGAATTTCTATTTTTTTGTGTTTGGCTGGTGTAAGCTACCTCCATTTCTTGAGAGGTGGGATATAAATTGATTTTTTTTAAAAAAGCTTATCTCTTTGTTTCAAGATGCAGTAACCCTAGACTGTGTATTTAAGATACTTATATCCTGCATTCTCATTAAAAAAACAAACAACAGTAAAAGAATAAAACCATGCTGTTGAGATTTAACAGGATAACAACAGAGTATATAACTCTTGTATACCTTTTTGAAAAATGAAAGCTGGGAATTCAGAGGAACAAGTAGATCATGGCAGTAGATACTTTTAATGTTATAGCATGATAGCAATCTAGCAATTACCAATTTCTGTAAAAGCCCTTTGGTGATGTGAAGGGAAATGGCCATGTTGGGGCAAGAAAAATGGTGTTGATATGAGTGGGACCTTTAAAAATGTTAATCTTCTCATCCATGCAGCATGCAAACACACTTCGCAGTCTTTTCAAAAAGATCATGATCAAACCAGTCTTGAGAAAGACCATTGCAAAGCAAGGGAAACCCATAATGTGAATGAGTGGATGTCAGTCTTGTGTGAATGCTCCAAAATTATTCCACTCTGGTTGAGAAAGAAAGGCGGAAAGGGGGGAGGACAGTGGGCAGCACTTAAATGCCGGCAGAAACTTTAGAAAGGATTAGTGCTTTGAAAGCAGATGGGAACAAAGAATTGCAGCAAAAGGAGTTTGGTAGCTGTAGGGCAACAGTATACTGGAAGCAGTCTGAATGCAGATACCTGTAAAACAAATGCAGAAAAAAAGAGAAAGCCCCAGCACAACGTGGAAGTGAAAACAGGAGGGAATGCAGAATGGAAGAATAGGATGCACTCTGAAACTGAGGCAAAATACGGATGCAGAAAGGCCCTTGGTCTCTCTCCCCTCTCCTTCACGGGATAGAAGAGGAGCTGTTTTTTATAACCCACTTTTCTCTACCTTAAGGAATCTCAAAGTGGCTTATAATCACTTTCCCTTTCTCTCCCCACAGCAGTTGCCTTGTGAGGTATATGGGGCTGAGAGAGTTCTGAGAGAACTGTGACTGGCCCAAGGTCACCCAGCAGGCTTTATATGAAGGAGTGGGGAATCAAAACCCAGCTCATTCAGATTAGAGTTTATGGCTCTTACCCACTACGCCATGCTGGCTCTTAATAGCTGTTTGTGGATAAACAACAAGATGAAGGAGGGCAGATGGTAGATGGTCGGGAGGCTGATGGGAAGAGCCAAAAGAATTTTAACCTTTCCACATGCACAACATTGCCTGGATTGAGTCCCAAGTCATTCAGCAACCCTCCTTCCTATCGAGCTTTCTTTTCATGGGGGTGGCGGCGCTCGAACTGGGGCCTCAGCTGTGTGAAGTAGCAGGGATTTAACTCTTTCACATTGCACTGTTTTCCTGACAGAGTCAGCTCCCTCACAACAGCTATTAACCATTGTGGAGAAACAATCAGGTTGTGAATTAGCCCTGGAAGGGGGGGGGGGAGGCAGTAAAACCTCCCCCACAGTAGCTGCTTTTGTAGAAAGCTGAAGACTTTTGGATATGTAATCACAACCTGTTCATCTTCTTTCAAAAAATAGCAGGAAGCAAGTTAACTACAATTCACTGCAGACTATTTCCATTTTGCTTCCACGAGAGCTCCATGGAAACCCATGTGGTGAAGTGGGTAGACTGCATGACCCAGGTTGAAATCCCTACTTGTGAAAGCTCACTAAAAGTGACCTTGGGTCAATCACACTCTCTCAGCCTAAGGGTTTGTGAGGATAAAATGGGAGTGCCGTGTATGCCACTCTGAGCTCATGGGCGGAAAGGTGGGATAACAGTAACACCCATGGGAGGGGAGGAAATGGCTCCTTTTTCAAGATCCAGCACCTTGTTAGCACCATCTTTGTAGGCATAAGGTCAGTTGACCTGTCTGACCACTTCGTTTTCTGCTGTCTCAGTCTATCACAGTCACGAGTGGTCCAAACATGGGTTCAAGCACTGCCATGCAAATTGCACTTTCAACCTGTAACACGACACCCTGTTTGTCACAAGTCAGGTACATCATGGGTGTCAGGTAGCCCTGCCATGATGGATGGAGGGGAGGGGAGGTTGGCTCTGGGCGCCTTAGTGGCGTGACAGGCGGGAGGTTGGAATCTGGGGAGTTGTTGATTTACGCTTAGGGTGTGAGAATGGAATGTAGCTCTGGTTACCCCTATCTCCTGCAGACGGGACATTCTGACCTTGAGGAATCAAGCTGCGAGCTTTCCTATCGCTTTCAAAGCTGCAGCTTTGCTGTGAATAATGGGGGCGTTGGGAACTTCATTAGCGTAGTAACTTTCGATTCCCAATCGCATGGTATTCTGTGATTAGGAGAAGGGGTTTTATACGGCCAGCATCCTCCCCGTTTGCAGCTCCAGTGCTTTTCCGGAAAAAAAGGACGGGGGGTTGCGGCTATGCACTGACTATCGTGGTTTGCATGCAGTGTCCAACACAAATGCTTACCCCATGCCCCTCATAAAAGACTTGTTGGCGGCGGTGGCTGGGGGAAAATCTTCTCGAAGTTAGACCTCCGAGATGCCTATTTCAGAGTCCGAATTCGGGAGGGGGATGAATTTAAGACGGCGTTCAACACCCCCCTGGGCCAGTTTGAATATCTGGTCATGCCATTCGGGCTCCAAGGGGCCCCGGGGGTCTTCATGAACTTAATTAACGAGGTGTTGCATAAATATTTGTTCAAGGGGGTCCTTGTTTACCTTGATGACATTCTTTTATATTCCCCCGACCTGAAATCTCATGTGAAACTGGTGCGGGAAGTACTACAAACGTTGCACAAGCATAAACTGTTTGCCAAACTGTCCAAGTGTGAATTTCACAAAACGGAGATCCCTTTTCTGGGCTACCGCATATCTCAAAAGGGAATTGAGATGGACCCTGACAAGATTAAGGATGTAGTAGGGTGGGAGGCCCCCAAAACGCGGAGGCAACTCCAGGGTTTCCTCGGATTCGCGAACTTTTATAGATCGTTCCTATCAAACTTTGCCCAGGTGGCTCTCCCTTGACTGACTTATTGAAAACCAAAGGGAAGCCACCCGAATGCACTCGACCTGGAGCTAAATTGGAATGGTCACCAGAGTGCCAACGGGCTTTTGACAAATTGAAAACCCTTTTTAAGAAGTGGTAGCAGCTGGCCACATACAGAGAGATGCTCAAGGCTCTGTGTTGAGACCCTTTTGTGCATTGCAGTCATATTACAGCCTTTCTAGCTTTTTAAAATCCTGGCTTATTTTTAAATTGATTTGAGAGAGACATTGCGTTGGAGTCCACCAATCTTTTGACCAGATAGAAGGGGGAATGATTTTTGCTGATGTTCCTCCTCCACACAGCGGACCTCTGAGTCCTCCCCCCCATGTTATACCCTACTTTCCTTCTTGAATCAAGGCAACAAACAATTTCCAAGATTAAAAACATACAAAACACAATAGAAACCTCTTGTCCTCTTTCCCCAAGAAGATGCCTTCTGTTTACACTCTTTAACACCTTCACATGTTTAATGGCCTTACAGCACCTCCAAAAAATTTCTAAAGACAGTGCTCCCCTCCCCTCTGCATGGATCTCTGTCATGGGGGACAATGATAGCGTCAGGCCCCCACCGGAGTTGGCAGCATAGCCAGAGGCACTGGCATTGCCAGAGACCGAAGCCGCCCCCCTGACTCCTCATGAGTTGACAGCTTGCTGCCGCCAGTGCCTGAGCCTGTAACTCTGCACCTGGTCGTGCAGCAGCCAATGAGGTACAACTGGGAAGCCCCCTTGATTCGCCTCCGCAGGTGGTTCGACTGAGGGAGCGGCTCTGCAAGCACTTAGCCACCCACCGCCAAGATGCATGCTGGCCAGGAAGGTGAGCACAGAGTCCTGAGTGCTAGCAGGAGCAGAACCACCACCAAGAGAAGCACAGCCGGAGGCCTATATAGCTCCCACTCAGGATCGGGCTCTCCATGGAAGCAATGAGTTGCCTCCGTGCAGACCTCGCATCCACCTTCAGCTCCTGTTCTTGGACCCTGGTCTTGTTTGGATTCCTGACTTCCTGACCCCTGCTTTGGTCAACCACTTTCTCGGACTCACTGTTCAGCTCTCGCTCTGACTCTCCTGGCTACGACCTTGAATTGGACCTTTGCCTCTCAGCCCAGCCCAGCCCAGCCCAGGACAATCTCATTCCACAAGGTGGGAGCCACTATAGAGAAGGAGTGGGCTCTAACAGATGCTTTAAGCAGGGGAATGACTACAGGTCAGCAACCAGAAGCCAACAGTTGAAAGATGGTCCCATTGCCCAGGAACAACATTTTTGGGGAGGTGATGGCTTTTGGGGTTGCCATGAGAGCAGAAAGGCAACAAAGTCACACTGCATGGGCAGAAATCCTTCAGTGCTGTGAAATCCTTTGGCAGGAGCCAGGCCATTGTGTATGTTGGGAAGCAGGGTCAGAAACATGGCAGGGTGCACTGTGAGAGCTTGGAGCAAGAAGGCAGGGATACCAACTCAAGCAGCATAGTCAAGGCCCAGTCCAAGGTCATATAGCAAGGTCTAGAAGTCTGAGAGTTATTCACAAACAGGTTCAGGGGCAAGATGAAAGGCAAAGTCAGGGAATGGTCCAAAGACTCACAGGAGTCAGGCAGACTCCAATGCAGTGGTCCCAGAGTCAGCAAGATTTCAACTTGTTGCTTCCATGCCTAACAGCCTCCTTTGGCTGGTTTTTATAGCCCTATGCTTAAGGGTCATGCTTTCAGGCAGCTGCTCAGGAGTAATCCTGCAGCTACTCATTTGTGCTATCAGCAAGCAGCTGGCATTGGGCCAAGAGGCATGCACTATGTCATCTCTCCTGTAGTTCTAATCTTAGCTTCCATTTGTGGCGCTCTAAGGGTATAATGGACGGCTGGAAATGACCAGCTGAGTTTCATCTGTTGAATCAAGGCTGGAGGGTGTCAGTGGCTCTGCACCAGCAGTTGGCTGTGAACCCTGACAAGCCTGCAGCTCATCTTCCTGCTTGATGGCTTCTACTGACTCAGAGCTGACTACATGGGGCTTCTCTTCTCCTGAGGAGTCCTCACTATCACTGAACCCTGGCTGACCCACAACAGTGTACCTTTTAAAAGCAACAACATAGAGATGCTAGACTTTGCATGCCTTGTAGAAATGTTTCCAGTGTCCAAGCCATTGTGTACCTTTTAAAAACAATATCATAGAGATGCTAGATTTTGCATGCTTTGTAGAAATGTTTGCAGTGTCAGGTCAATGCAGTGTGTGCAAGCATGAATTTAGACAAGTTAATAGCTCCAGAGCTTTGTTTGGCTTAATAAGAAAGATTTTGGATGCTTGGCTAGATCAATTGACCAGTCCTATATTCTATAATTGTTAATTGACTGTCACCTGACTGCCATCAAACATGGAAACAAGAATGCCTTTATGTAAGTGACAAGCATCCTTTCAAAACTGGATCATGGGGTCATATGATAGTAAAGGCAGGAGAGAGGGCCTATTGTTCCCATAGATGCTCTTGCCAGAGGGCTTCCTCCCTCTACCAGATAAGTTACGTGGTTTCACGTCTGCTGGACGTAAGCTATCACTGCTGGAATTTCTGAGCATGGGCATAGAGTGAATACATGAAACACACACATGCACAGCAGTCATCAAAGTAGAACAGGCAGTTGCTTTGGGAAAGTGAGACCTCTGGGGCTTGGTGGTAAAGCATCCCATTTGCACACAGAAGAGCCCAGGCTCAATCCCCCTACATCTCCATTTTTTTTTTAAAGAAAAAGGATTACATTGTAGGTCAGGAGTCCCCAACTTTTTTGAGCCTGCATGCACATCTGGAATTCTGGCTAGGTATGGTGGGTGCAGCAAGAAAATGGCTGCCACAGGTGGTGGAGTCAGCCACAAAATGATTGCCACAACTTAACTTCAGAAACGCAGTATTGATCCTTGTGCTGTGATGGCATCTGAAGCCAAAGCAACATTTGCACAGCCAACCAAATCTCTAATAGCCAATCAAAAGCCCTGCTGGGCAAAAGCCCTACCTGGCCCCACTCACTTCCTAAAAACACTTGGGAGGCACTAGAAAACATGTCAGAGGGCGCATCAGGAATCCCTATAGTAGGAGATGTGAAGAACCTTGACCTGTAATCCTGGAGAGCCTCTGCCTGTCAGAGTAGATTACTGACCTTGATAGACCAATAGTCTGAGTCAGTATAAGGCAACTTCCTGTGTTCTGTGACCTCCACATTCAGAGGCAGTAAACCTCTGGATCCCAGTGCCAGGAGACAACATCAGGGGAAGGCCTCAGCCTCTATGCCCTGTTGGACCTCCAAAGGAACTGGTTGGCCACTGTGTGAGACAGGATGCTGGATTAGATGGACCACTGGTCTGATCCAGCAGGGCTCTTCTTATGTTCTTAAGTTTCTTGAAGAGACTGGATGATGGACTCTCTTGTGTCCTAGAAGTTTGTGTGTTTACTCTGACATGAAATGAGATATAAGTGCTGGAATATTACAGTCTTACTGTCTGATGTAAGTATATATTTTTGTTGCCACTTTGGTGGAGGCAGATAGTAAGTCCCCAAAGCCTCCTTCTGCCTTGTTCGGCCGCCTTGTGGTGGCTTGGCATTATAGCTTGCAACAGTAGTCATGCCCTGCTGACCTTTCATTAACACAAAGTAGTGCAAAGCTCCATATCAGAACCACTTAAGAAGTTTCAGCTAAGTTTGGTGTAGTGGTTAGGAGTGTGGACTCTAATCTGGGAGAACCGGGTTTGATTCCCCACTCCTCCACATGCAGCTGCTGGTGTGACCTTGGATCAGTCATAGGTTCTCTCAGTGCTGTTCTCTCAAGAGCAGTTCTCAAAAGAGCTCTCTTGGCCCCACCTAACTCACAGGGTGTCTGTTGTGGGGAGGGGAAGTGAAAGGAGATTGTAAACTGCTCTGAGACTCCTTCAGGTAGTGAAGGGTGGGGTATAAATCCAATCTCGTCGTCCTCCTCCTCCTCCTCCTTCTTCTTCATGCTGAGTTATTTGCCTTTTATATTCTGAGACTTTGGGTTAAGCTTTAGTCATCTCTTCAAGCCTTTTTTTCTGTAGATGGCTGATGTTGTGTGGGAGTTGCCCTGGGCGCTTGCCATTTTTGAAAATGGTGCTGCTGGGAGGGTAAAAAATGTTCCCCAGCCTACCTCACCTCATCCAAAGTAACTTAATTTTTAATTAATTTATTTAAAACATTTCTACATTACGCTCACCAGTATGGCATGGCTCACAAGGCTGTTGCCATACGTCTGTCATTTTGCAGAATGTGCAGCACAGAAATATTCTGGAGGGCATTTTTATCAAGGGATTAGAATTGTGGTAATATGGAACATCTCCGGAATTTCCTTTTATAAATGAATAGGATTGTAGTCTATTGCAGTGTTTGTTGTGTGTATCACCTTGCTTGTATTGACTTTTCCCTTTAACTCATTTTCTGCATTATAGGATGTGAAACTTTTGACGGTTTGTTGTTTGCATTGTTTTCCAGTTCTGTAATCCGAGCCCTGTTGCATTGTTCATTGGTTGTCTTATGCTGCCTTGAGTCTCACAAGGAAGGCAGACTATAAATACAGTGAATAAATAAACAAACATAAATGCAATACAAGCAATAAGTATGCCAAAAATCAGCAATAAAATCTTGCCTAGAATAAAAACCATAGTCTGAGAATTAAAAGAAAAAACTAAGAGAGCAAGAGAAGAAGGTGGGGGGTGGGACAATCAAATGGACCAACACCACAGGAAAACCAAACTGTTTTTGAATGGCACCAAGTAAATCTCCATGGAGACAGAATCCTACAATTAAGGTGCTACAGCAAAAAAAGCCCTGCCTTTAGAGCTCAGAAGAGCAGGGCCTCTAAAAGCAGAACTGACAGGCGGCTTCATAGGGGGCTGAATGCGAGCCAACTCTAAATTTGAAGTATAAGTGAAATTGACATGTAAGAGGTGAAAACAAGTCATACTAAGTGTCTTGTATGATGCCTGGTACATTATTTATTACATCTTTATGCCATAATTCCCCAGAGAAACTCATAGCAGCATTTTAAACCCCATGAGGTAGCTGAAGTGAAGATAGTGGCATACCCAAAGTCATACATGAACTTCTTGTCTGTATGGGGTTTCCAATGTACAACAAGTTACATCCCATGCTGGCATCTCTCACCATGAGCATTAGATGCTTAAGGATCCACATTAGGGCAAGTGGAGATGACTGAGTTTCCCTGACCATAATACCTGCCTTTTCTTGCCACAGATTGGGGCTGCATCAAGATATCACTGGGTGTTGCATTATAGCATTCATTTGCAACTGGCTTTTTTTGTATAGACAAAACACTCCAGGAAGTAAATGATTGCTGTCGAGCAACAGTCATACAATATCTAGCAATGTGTGGCTGCAGCCCAAGTCTTTCAGGCACTGCGTTTGGTTAGCATAATGAATGGACTTACTGTGCATATTGTTGGTTTACAACGCTCAGGCTATGAAAAGTAAAAATTTCAAGAATTTTAAGCTGAGCAGTAAGTCCTCCAGGAGCTGTACAGCTTTACATACTTCTCTGTGTAATCCCTCAGTATGCTTTCCTCCCCTGCCCAACAGAGGACAGCTGATTACTGTGAATTAAAAGGAGGGACTTGGAGTTTATTCTTCTGCCATTCCAGTTTTCACAATAAAATTAAAATGAGCATTGGTTGGGGTACCTGAGAAATGGAGGAAAGGATTAAAAATATAGAAGGGATATGTTTAAAACAGGCAAAATCCTCTCTGTAAAATGTGAAGTTTTCCAAGTGTTTCTCTAAGCCTCAAGTACTTGGCATTTTTTTTAAAAAAAATCATTCTTGTCAAATAAAATGGAAGCTGTTAATGGCATCATCCAGAGCGGGTTCTTTGTCACTTATTTTCCGTTCTTACAGCCAAATTAAATTTTGTTCCCAGCAGGGATAATGTGCATATGTTTGACAGCGGGATCTGACCTCTTTTGAAAACACAAACAGATCTTAAGTGCTTCTGGCATAATGGAACCCTAAGCAATGTGGAGACCCTGTTGAGATGCTGGGTGGATACTGGCTGCTTCCTCCGCTGTTATTCTTTAGGGATTCGCAGTAGGACAAGTTGCTTAGCATTGTCATGCGTGGGCGTTTCGGTGGCTGTTTGCCATTAAACCTTCATTCTGCCAGGGATTTGGTGGTAAACAAGCTCATTCTCTTTCATGGAAGCTGTCCACGGTCCTATGGCTTTCATCTCTTTTGATGCCGTAGAAAGACTGTTTACCTGGACTGAGGGCATATCTTCCCTACAGACTTAAACTGGTTTCATAGCTATTCCCGCACTCCTCAGGGGATCCTGACTATTGTAGTTCTCTTTGTGTGAGATTTAATAGAGAATGTTTTATCACTCCTACCAAACTGTAATTCCCAGGATTCTCGAAGGAATGGGGGAAACAATAACAAACTGGTATGAAAGCTGGTTCATATAAGCACATATTTTAAAAAATCTACTTGCATGAAAAGTGTTGTGCTGTAGGAGGTAACTGCAGAAGATCAAGCAGGGAGCAAGGGAAAGCGGAAAGTACCATCAATTGTACCCCAGTGCCACCAGTCCTACTTAACTGCAAACTCTTGAAAAAACCCCCACAAAATCTGGGCCCATGAGTAGCCCCTGAAGTCTGACCCTTTCTGGGGCATGAACTTAAGGGGCAGCAGCTTAGTGACAGAACCCCTCCTTTGCATGCAGAAGGTTCTTGGTTCTATCTATGTTTTCTCCAGTTAAAGGTTCTTCAGTGATAGGCAATCGCATTGGACAAGATTCTTCCATAGACTTTGGAGAGCTGCTGCTTCAATAGGAATACTGACCTTTTACCCAAGGGGTAGCCTGCCTCGTTAGTCTGCTGCAGCAAAAATTGTCTTGTTAACTTTAAAGACTAACACATTTTAATTCTAGAATAAGCTTTTGTGGACTAACACCCATTGCCTCAGGTACTCTTGTTCCACCAAATGTATTGGAGAGAATGAGCTTATGCTAGAATGAAAATGTATCAGCCTTTAAAGGGCCACAAGATTTCTTTTGGTTCATGTTGAGCTAGATGGATCAATCAATCGTTCATCTCAGTATAAGGTGGCTTCATGTTGTGCTACAGTGAGTATCTCTAGTCCTGGTCACAAGTTACAGTGAACTCACATACAATCTGCATATACTTGATTTTTCTTTCATGTGTATCATGTGACTAATTTTCATATTACATTCAAAGTACACACAGTTCAACATGCAATTTAAACCCCACATCCAGCTACTGGTCCCGGGTTTCATTTATAAAGTGAACGTGTGTTGGCTCTTTCTTAGAAACAGAATGTACATGTGTACATGATACAGATACATGCACCTGTATGTTCACTGTAACATGTGAACAGAACTACAGAGTGACCAGGTAGTCGTACAGAAACTTTTAAGCTTCCTCAAAATATGATAAATTGTGAGAATCAGGCACATACATTAGATGCATAAACACTTGGCTCATATGTCATGTGCACAGTGGCGGACCTATTGTTCTCCATGTATACTGGATTAGTGTCAAATGTGCAAACTAACCTTAGGTTTTGCCCCCTGCCAAGTAGTACTTCAGTGACCTCTTGTGCTGCAATTACTTTTTACATTGGAGTGATTTTTTTTTAAGTTGTTTGAAATTTCAGTAGTGGGAAGAGCTTCACAAAAATAAATGGCTAGAAATAATCATGTGAATGCCAGGCTTGAAATGTGGATGTATATAGAGAATAGGCTCAGTTTATGTCACTTTAATAACATAGTTGATGCATTTTGGAAAACGTTATCTGACAAAGTAGTCTCACTGTAAAAGTTTATAGCATTTTTTTTTTTTTTGCAATCTGGATTTATTGATATTTTTGGTGGCCAAAACGTTTTAAAAAGCAAATATTTTTTACTGGACTCTGTTCCATTATCCTTATGTGACTCGGGGGAAAAATGAGTTACTTATGCAGAATGTTTGGGCTGAAATAACTTTCAGCAAGGAAGGAATTCTTGATAATACATTATTTATTAGCTCTAGTGCTTTAGGGATTTTTAAAATATATTTTCCTGCCTTGAATTCAGCTGAATCTCAGCTGACACTCCGTGAACAATCTTCCAGAGCAAATTGGATCTTGCAAGGGAGGTTAAAGGTGCTAGTCAGCTTTCTGTATCAAAGGCCTAAAGCCAATTAATTTTTCACAATTCCGTACAAAGGGTTAGAATTCTTGTGCAGGTTTAATTTGTTATAGAAGGGTGTAATTTTTAAAGGACTGTTTGGAAGCACTTAATATAGTTTATTCATTTGGCTGCAAAAGGATAATGATATTTTTGACTGTGTATATTGCCTGTCTTGGCAAAAAGGTACAAAGGGAGGTGGAAAATGGCTTTTGACTCAGATATTAACTGTAGTGACTTCTGTAGTCAGAAAATCAGAGATGAACTGGACACTGTCAATCATGCGTGTTCAATTTACTCTTGTGCTTTTGACGTATATGGGTGGCAGCTAGGGATGTGCTGGTCTGAATATATACCTGAAAAATTCCTTATTAGTATTTTTCATCTGAGTTTGGAATCTGGATCAATATACAGGAATATTGGCAATACTGGTATCCTGATCCCAAATATTTCCAGAAATATCTGGGGCTGGTGTACTAAAGCTGCAAACTTGGAGTTTTTTGCTTTTACATGTGTCTTGGGCCACTGGTAGGGGGAGGGAGAAGGAGTGACAAATGGGATCACACTTCAAAGTAGTTTGGTGTAGTGGTTAAGCCAGTTTGGTGTAGTGGTTAAGTGTGTGGACTCTAATCTGGGAGAACTGGGTTTGATTCCCACTCTTCCACTTGCAGTTGCTGGATGACCTCGGGCAAGCCATACTTGGGGCAAGCCAAACTGTCTTGAAGCAAGCCAAACTGTCTCAAGGACAGTTCTGGAAAGAGCTCTCTCAGCCCCACCTACCTCACAGGGTGTCTGTTGTGGAGAAAGAAAGGGAAAGGAGTTTGTAAGCTGCTCTGAGACTCCAAATGAAGGGTAGGGTATGAATCCAATATCCTCCTCCTCCTCCTGTTCTGCTGAGATTCTCTGGTTTGAAATTGGTTCTGTCAGGCACATGCTGCCACATTGGGTTCTGCTTGGCTTCCCTGATTTGACATTCATTCTGTTGGGCTAGAAATACTATCCATTCCTTTGCTTCAATTTGTTTGGCTTAGATTCTCTGGTTTGACATTGGATGTATTGGGCTTGCCACATTGGCCTGAGATTCTGCTGCGATTCTCTAGGTTGAAGTTGGTTCTTTTGGGCTTGTTGGTTGTGTTTGCATTGGGAGGGTTTTGGCCAGGGGTTGCTACTTTTTGCCCTGGAGAAAGCATGGAATTTCCCCCCCCCCCAGGAAACAATGGAGGGTGGCTGGATTACCTTGTTCAGGGGGCTGTAGAATAGGACTCCTTGGTCCAATTCACCTGAAACTTGGAGGGAGGAGGTCTTTAGTGGACAGGCAGCACCAGCTTCCCTGCTATTTTGGTGGTGTTTGCTTGAAAAACAGTCACTCCAGCCTCCAAAAGGTTTCCCATAGGGAATAATAGAACCTGTCACGCCTCTTGCTGCGCCTGAGCCTTCAGAGGCCGCGGAGGAGCTAAGTGTCAGCAGGAACGAGCTCCCCTCACCAGAAGCCTCCACACCTGACGACACGGCAAGCTCTGAGCCCAGCCCAGTAACAGCTGGGGCAGATCGCCACTCAGGTGACACACACCCTGACTCGCCCCCACTGGTATCTCGCTTACAAGAGCGGCGCCGGCAGGACTTGACAGCTCGCTGGCACACATGCACGCCTGGCGTTCGTTTAGCCCAGAGTATTAGCGGGAGCCGGGCCGTACTCGAAGCGTGCTAATTACCACCTGCTGGGATTGCTATTTAGCTCGTGCTGGCACAGCATCAAACTCATGCCAGCAACTAGTCGCATCTGCGAAGTTCTGCGCTGCACCACTCCGGTTCCTGACGCCTTGTTCCTGATTCGATCTCTCCAGTTCCTTGACCTTGGTTTGTCTTGACTTTGTTACTCTGCATCCCTGGACTCTTGACCCTTGGCTTTCGAACTCTTGACGCATGGCTCTCATACTCTGGACCCTTGACTCTCGGACCTCCTGACCACGCTAACGGTTGGTGACTTGGACTTGGCTCCCCGGTTCTCTTGGCTTGCTCGGCTTCTGACTCTGAACGGTCTCTCAACCACTGTTGCTCGTCTCCCTCCTTGGACTTGGTTGTTTGCTCCCAGCTGGCTCTGACCTCGGACTGTGTCTCTCGACCACCCGGCTTGTTCTACCCTTGAACTTGGTTGTTTAGTCTCGGCCGGTCCTGACCTCAGACTCTGCTCTGACCATCCCACGCTTGCCTAGTCCCGCACCCCAGCCTGTGACAGACCCAAATAATTTTGGAATTCTGGGGGGGAATCCCTGAATCTAAATACTGAACCAATATTGGAGACCCAATTAATCTGGAATACCAATAATTATATCATCCCTGAATCTATATCCTTGACAATTTTTGCAGTAGCAAAATTTAAATTCTTCCATGTTTTCCTGTGGAACAAGGTTTATTGGGGGATGAGGGTTTGCTGTTTATGACTCCGGTTGCAAAAACAGTGAAGACAATAAGACTATCAATCCATATCCTAAAAATACTGATTTTTTTTCCTGCTGCACATCCCTAGTGGCAGCATGTAGTTCTTTCTCCTGTTCAGGTATGAAATAAATTTTATGATACTTCAGAGGACAATGGATTGGATTCCCATGAAAACACAATTTTCTGACCTCCTCCGGCCCACTCAGGGTCAGTCTTAACCAATGGGCATCAAGGGCCCATGTTGAGAGCCAGCTGCCCATAGCTTCAATCTCTAACAGAGGGAGGCAGTTGGCTTAGCATCGGTGACCACTCACACCTGTCTTGCCTGGGATTCAGGCAGCCAGCTTCTAGTGGCAGCTTCTGGCCCCCAGTTGCAGAAGGCAGGTGCACCAATGGGTAGCATTGATTCTGGACGGAAGACCTCCTAAGAACAGAGGTGAGGGATGAGTTGGAGGTTTGCAGCAGTAGGAGGGAATTAGCAAAAATGTCCCTCCACAGACATGTTATGCAGATTTTTAACCCGAGTTGTTATTCCCCTCTGGTTCTGATGGACCCTGTTCTACTTTCTCCTCTGTCTTTCATTCCTCCCTCTACTCTGCTTTCTCCCCTAGTACAGAGGGGTCTAATCTGCCCAGGAACAGACTGGAGTCTCCCTAATGGGACAAACTTCTAAACATCAACTATTGTGGAGGTGAAAAGGACTGAAACTATCAAATTTGGGCTTGTGAATTAAAGGAAACGGTGAAGTAAGGAAGAAGGTAGCCTGCCTCTGAGTTATTATGATATGTGGATCAAATATGGAGTGAAGGCTGTTTGGTGGAATTTGATTGAATCCTATCATACTAGAAGGTACACAGCCCAATCTTTTATATCACAACACTGTAACCTATGGCTCGAGAGCCAAATGTGACTTGATAGTGAACCAAATATGGTTCTTTTAAAAAAAGAAAAGCAAATTTTTAAGTTAAGGTATATAGGAAGACTAGGTGGGATGCAAGAATAACCAGGATATGAAGGGAATGGCAGGAGAAGATTTTTATGGGACCAAAGGTCTTCCTAGGGATACAGGTGATACAGGTGAGCTGTTCCAAGTAATCCAAATGTGAACTATGCATAGATTTATTCCAGTGCGTTAATGTCCAGCCTTGGACTTTCCCAAGCTGGTGTGGCCATGGCTTCCCAGGCCTGTGACAGCTGGGCTGCAGCTTCCTGAGCCAGTGGGGCTGTGGCTTCCCAAACCAGCAGGGCTGTGAGTGAGGCTGCCTCAGAAAAGGCCCTCCCAGCTACCTGGGAAGTCACCAATGGAAGTGGACCTGGTGGGGCTGCAAGCAAGGCTGTCCTGACAGAATCCACCTCGGCTGAATCCCTCCCAGCCACCACCAGGAGAGTGTCCAACGCTGCAGAGAAATGGTGGCCCGCCTTACAGGGACCTGTGGAGCCTGCTCTGGCTACTGCAAGGGATACAGGGCAGGACTCCCAAGACCTCAAAGCAGGGGTCTTCCCATGGCCGGGCTCTGGTGAGAGAATGAGGGAAAAGGAATAGGGGAAGAAGGCCGGAGTTTACTTATCTTTGGCAGGAACAGGAATGCTGGAGAAGAAGGGAGCAGACTCTGAGCACAGCCACACCCACTCACACCAGGGAAGACAGACGGGCACAAGAGACAAGGGGGAGGAGCTAGGGAAGAGGCCTTAAAAGGAGGACTCAGGAAGGCCAGTGGAGGAGGGGGAAAGAGGGGACAGACAGGAGAATCCACTACATACTCAAGAGAAAGGGGAAGAGGGGGAGGCACAAACAGGTGGGGTGAAGGGACAACTGGCAGAGGTTGAGGAGGATTGTTGTTTGGTCAGAGGTCCGCACCAGGGAGAAAAGTGACTGTGACTGGGAGTAGGCTAGTAAAGGGGGAAACTGCCCCAAGCCCTCCCAGTTCTGAGACCTCAGCATCCCTGGGACAATGGCAGAGGGGGGGAAGGGCCAGGAGTGACCAGGAGAGAGCTCACAGCTAAATTGTGCAGGAGTTCCTGTCTATATTTGTTACATATTTTTAGATCTTGTTTTTTAATTTTTATTTTATTTATTTTTAGACTGCCTTTGTCCTGAGGCTCAAGGTGGATTGTACAACAAAAACACCTTAATCAAATAGTGAGGTATCTAATGAACAGTGCAACAGAACTAGGATTACAAAAATTGAAAACAATGTAAAAAAAGCATTGACGTGATTGATTAGAAACAGTGCAAAAAAAAAGGAATCAGACATGGTATGTCAGACAATACAGAGAATGGAACTACTGAATTAGAGTGCAATGTGGGAGGAGGAGCATAATATACACAATAAGCAGATAAATGGTGGCATATACAACAGTCCTATTCAGTCTACAGAAGAACCATCACAAGTCATTCAGTTATACTATAGCCTGTTCCCTTTGTAAAAAACCGCCCTCCTGAAATACTACTTTACATAGTTTGCAGAATGACAGAAGTGTGGGAGTCCACCTGCCCTCTTCAGGCTGACCATTCCATAAGTTTGGGGCTGCAAAAGAGAATGCAGTGTGAATGGACAGCCAGTTTGGTGAGGTGGTTAAGAGTGGTGGACTCTAATCTGGAGAACCTGGTTTGATTCTCCACTCCTCCACATGCAGCCAGCTGGGTGACCTTGGGTCAGTCACAGTTCTCTCAGAGCTGTTCTCTCAAGAGCAGTTCTCTAAGAACTTTCTCAGCCCCACTTACCTCACAGGGTGTCTGTTGTGGGGACAGGAAGGGAAGGAGATTGTAAGCTACTCTAAGACTCCAAGTGAAGGGTGGGGTATAAATCCAACTCCTCCTACTCCTCCCGTCTGCAGGGTGGCATCTTTGGAAGGCTTTGCTCAAATGAGGAAAGATGTCATGTTTTAAGCATAGCAGGAGAGACAGTCCTGCAGGTATGAGGGTCCAAGACCATGTAAGGCTTTGTGTATGATAACAACTACCTTGAATTGAACTTAATGACTGATAGGTAACCAGCAGCTACATAAACTTTATTGATTATTAACATGCCAATGATTTATCAGTAATGTTGAGTTGTATATTTAACATTATGCCATGGACCTTCTTAGATCTCATATTTGGTAATGTAGTTTAATTATAAAAGGTTGCCGATCCCTATTATATGCGTTTATGTGTAGCTTTCTCTAAAATAAGTTTGCATGGGATTCTGGCTTCAGTGATCTGACTTGTAGCCGCCATCCATTATTTGCTGTACCTGATTGATATGGGTTAAATGGGAGGAGAAAGGGGAGTCGTTTTTTATGGTTATCGCTGATTTTACCTAATAATGGGATTGTTTTCTTTCCCATGAGCTATTTTGTTATATTGTGAACTGCCAAAGGTACATGTTTTCAGAGAATAGGCATGTAAATATTTTAAATAAAACAAACAGAAATGTTTGTGTGACTGCATTATGCTATCAAGGCAGCAATTTCTATTTCTTTTTTTCCAGATAATTTTGTAATCAGATGTTGAGATAAAAAGCACCAGCAGAGTGCTTTATCATTATATTACACATCTAAATGGCAAAACTGACATTTTAAAGATTCTGTCACTATATAGCAAGCAAAACAATTCTTCCCTCCCAGCCTCAAATGATGAATTTCATAATGAAATTTCACATCTGAATTTCCAAGATATGTCCTTGGAAATGTGCTTATAGAATGTCTTTTACTATTTTGTGGTTCTGCACCGTATTCTGAGAAATGGCTTTCAGACTTTCAAACCCAAAGACCCAAGACCTAGTGTTATTTTTTGAGGGGTTGAGAAGAGACCAGACCCACTTCTGTGACAGCTGCCTCAAAGAAGGTGTTTTTTTAGAAAACCAGGGATGGAGGTGGGCGCGGTAGAGCTTGTGGATTTCATTAAAGGCCCTGCTGCCATTTCCCCCATAATTCATACACTGTCAAGGCCCAGATTTCCCCCTCAGTCTCCAAGATGGAAGCCGCTGAGTCTCTTCCCATCTCAACCACAATCCAGAAGTGATGCAAGAGCAGTTTAAAATAAATGATTTTAAATGTGCCCAAGTGTGTAGGATTTTGCCCATCCTGCCAACCTAGCGGTTTGAAAGCAAGAAATTACAAGTAGATAAATAAGAATCGCTTTGGTGGGAAGGTAACAGCATTCTGTGTGCCTTGGTATTTAGTCATGTCGGCCACATGACCATGGAAATGTCTTTGGACAGCGCTGACTCTTCAGCTTGGAAACAGAGATGAGCACAGAGTCAGATTTGACTGGCTTTCAAGCAAGGAAAACCTTTACCTTTAACTTTATTAAGTTTGCTAAATTTGACTCCCATTCTCTTCCTTTCTCCCTCCTAAAGGTGGTTGTGGCACTGACTTGTGACCATCTTGGATCAAATTGTCAGTCATAGCCTAATTGAAGACTAATGGTCTAAGACAGTGGTCACCAACCTTTTCAGACCTAGGACCCTCTGACATAGGACCCCATTGAACTAAAAGCACATGACAGGAGGTCACATGACACTAGGGCTAAGAGTTGCCTGCCTGTGGTGGGCAGCCTGCCGCCCTCACCCAGTCTCATTTGCTCTTGGGCAATTGAATGGTGTGAGAAAATGGGGGGGGGAGATGGTGTTATGGACATGGCAAGATCACTTTTGGTCACTCTTGGCATGACAATCTGCTAGTTCTCCCAGTCTCTCAGGCCCGTAGCCATGAATTTTTTTTGTTGGGGGGGGGCATTTAAATTTTAAAGGGGGCACTTATATTAAAGTTAATTAGATTAATCTGAATGCCTGTCTTTAAAGGGGAGGGCTCCAAGGTTATTTCTAGCCCTTCCTTTCGAGGGACAGGCAGCAAGCATGTCAGTTCCTAGGAAAAAAACCAGCTCAGAGGGCATTTAATTACTTTCAGAAGGCATTCAAATGCCTTTGAGTTCCCTTCCACGGGGCAAGAAAGCTTAGAAGGGCACTCATGAGTGGTACCTTTAGCACTTCACCAGTCATCCCCCTTTCTGCTAGCCCAGTCCTGCTGTATACCACCTAGGTTATGGTGAGTCTTTCAGAAGCATCCCCATGAGCCTTTCCATGTTTCCCAAAGGCTCATGGGAATGCTTTTGAAAGACTCACCATGACCTAGGTGGTATACAGCAGGATTGGGCTAGCAGAAAAGGGGATTGTTAGAGATGTATTGGAGGTGCCACTCCTGAGTGCCCTTCAAAGCTCAAAAATAAGGTTTCTGACATGGCTATTTGTGGGGCATGCCTTTTAATTGGGGGGGCAAGGCCCCCAAATGCCCCACTGTAGCTACAGGCCTGCAGTCTCTGTGTTCTTTACCACACAAATTGAGGGAATTCCTAGACCATCACCACTGATGCGATGATGCCATTTCTGGGTAATCATCTGGAAGTGACATTGCCAGGTCAGCAATGCTCCCCTTCCCCACACTGTGCCCCCCCCCCAGAACTCCTGTGGGTTGCTGGCACAGGGCTGGCAACCCTATGTGACAGCACTGTGGCATGGCAGGAAGCAGAAGAGTTAAAGCTATGTACACACCATTGTCAAGGCCAGGACCATAGGCAGCAGACCCCAAAGAGCTGGGAACAGGAAACACAAGCCAAGCACCAGGGGGTGTACCACAATGAGAAACGAGACAAGAGTCAGAGCCATGGAGGAATCCTTTCTACCTCTGCACGACTTTACCTCACCGTCCTGCTGCGCTTCTTGGCGTTCATGCAAAGAGAGGCAGAAGGCATGGCACGCTTACTCTCCATGTAGCCAGTCATAGAATCACAGATTTGGAAGGGGCCATACAGGTCATCTAGTCCAACCCCCTGCTCAATGCAGGATCAGCCTAGAGCATCCCTGACAAGTGTTTGTCCAGCTGCTGCTTAAAGACTGCCAGTGCGGGGGACCTCCCCACCTCCCCAGGCAGCTGATTCCACTGTTGCACAACTCTTACTGTAAAAAAATGTTTCCTAATATCCAACCAATACCTTCCCACCCTTAATTTAAACCTATTATTGCAAGTCCTGTCCTCTGCTGCCAACTGGAACAGCTCCCTGCCCTGACATTCCAAATGTCAGCAAACAGGAGGCAGCTTTACAGGGGCTCATGACCCAGTAGAAGAGGCTCCATGCCCCACCTGAGGGTCCTGCTCCATGGGGTGACGACCACTGTCTAAGAAACTTGAAATAATCACAAAGGGGACATTATTGTAGCCTTGGGTAAATGAGGCATAAACCAGAATGTTAGGCCCAGCCCAAGGGTTGATTTGCACTGTGAAATTCCTCTGTGGCTACATGGAAAAAGACTGGTGCAAAGTAATATGCATTCAGCTGGTGTTCATTCCAGTTATTAACAATTGAGATTTTCACAGCAGCCATCATCATGAAATAGTTTTGGGATCCCATTGTGTTACAGCCTCATTTGTACATGATGTTCTCCACATAGCAGCGTTAACTAGCCCTGCATCCCTATAATATCAGTGAAACTTAGTGTAGAGTTAAGTCTATTGAGTTCAGTGGGCATTCATTTCCATAAATGCAGATGAACAGAGCTTGGTGCTTAAACAGGAAATATACAGCTTGGGAGTAGCTGACCCTAGAAAAATGGGAACGAACCCTAGCTTCTCCCACTCAACAGGGTTACACGTTCCCCCCTTTCTAAGTAATTGTCCGATGGGAGCTTTTCTTATGGTGGGGAAGGGATAGCAGAGAGGCTGGTTTTTAATTAATTCTCTATTATTTATTTGTTTCCCTCATGAACAGAAGAACTTGGAGAAATCTGGGTAATCCCGCCCAAAGTAATTCGGGTTGTTCAGGTTATGAAGGCTGAAAGTGGGGAGGGTATCATGTGGGTGGGCTTTTAAAAGCCTTCACCCTGTTTCCTTCCCCTTCTTCACCCTCAGCTTTTTTAGCAGGCATGTGGTGGGTGGTCCCTGGACTCAGCCCTGATCCAGGATAGATCCCACCCTTGCCAGATTTGTGCCTTCCATGCCTTCCATGATCTGGCAGTTCTACTCTCCTGAGGACTGCTTGTTGTGAAGTTAAATAAGGTTATTTCAGAGTTCTTTTGGGCTGTGCTGCCTACATTCTCTCCATTGGGTAGATAAACATTGTAGGAGTTAGGGCATGCATCCAGAAACTGGTTCACCGGTGGAGGATGCCTTTGGCAAGAGGGAGCCACCCCAGCCGTGCCAATTCCTTCCCCCAAGCTCTCACTTGTACTGCAGTTTGGGGAAGATAAGCTGCAGGAGGAACTCCTGTTGTTTCTGGCTTTTTCCAGACTGCAGCACAAATTTCTGACTCCCCTCCCCCCCCTGAGCTTTCTGCATAGAATGGAGGAACCAGGGAAGGGATGGCATTCCAGTTTTGGATAGAGTTTTTAGTCGTCTGTTCATCTTCCATCTCCTCCAGTTCTTCGATTCTGGGGTAAAGCATCCATGGTGGTACTATATGAAGAAAGGTGCCTGGCTTGAAGGAGTTCTCTGTTTAACAAGGGAGATGCATGCAAATCTTGAGCTGGAAGTAGCACCTAAGGTTAGCTTTTTCAAAGGTTAGGTTCACACTTGGGTGCTTCCCTTTGATTGAATCCCAGCAGAAGCTAGGATTCAAAATGCCATTGTGACCTTTTAAGAATTGACTTATTCAGCACTTATTCATGCTAGTGTGGCTTAAGTCCTCTTCATTGCTGCTGCTGCTTCTTTTTTTGCAGCAAAACATGACCTTGAGTGCTTTGCAGACTCAAGACTTCAACAACATAATGAAAGCGGAAAGCACTAAGTGGGATGAAAGTGGAGTCTCAACCAGATACGCAAAGTGGCGGCAAAGAAGTAATGCCATCAGCAGGAAGAGTGCAAAGTGAGCACCTGGGGAAGAGAAACAGGGCTTCTCCAGACCACAGGAAGAAATCTCCCAGTTCTTTTTTGCTCTTAATAGTGCATTATCATGGGAAAACTGGGCAGACGAGCAGAGGAAGACAGGGGGAGGCAGGCGAGCCAGGAGAAGGTGGGGGGGGGCTCTAGAAAGAAAGGTCTTTCCATTGTATTCTGTGGTCCCATAGAATATAATGGAAAGATGTCTCTAGAGAGAAGAGGTTTAAACTTCCATGGACACCCAGGTTTGATTTCTGTTCCAGTGCTAACGAAAAGAGCACACAGCCTAGAACAGGAACACTTTCTAAGAAGAGAGATAAGAAAGGGTGGGTGGAGGGAGAAAAACAGCAAGGCAGTGCTGGAATAGGCAATGTCTTGTGTACAAAGAAGAAGACCCTGCAGGGGGCAGCAAGAAGACAATTAGATAGGATAGTGAGGTCAGCACCTTCCCTCCTGCTAAAGGTCATTCCTTGTCTGTCTCCAGATTGCTACTCTTAGAGCAATTTCCTGCTTCTTCTCAGAAGTTCCACACTTAGGGTACAATCAGACAAGCCGCTTGGTCCGATGTCATCACTTCGCCCTACTGGACTTAAAGTGCTTGTCCAGACAGTAACATTTGTCTCCCAGCCCCGATTCATCGGCCCCCATCAGCCTCCTGTCTGTATCCCCTGCTTTCCCATCACTGGATAAAGTCCAGTGTTTGTGATGGAACTGGTCTCACCATACATTTCCGGACATCTGATCTCTCCATTGCCTACACAAGCCACTTGGTGAAGTCCAGTGCTTCTGGTTGCTGGCCATCATTTTTTTTTTTACATTTAACGATATACATATAATGGCATATTTGCTCCTGACAAATAAGCAGTTCTACACATGCGTGCATTGGATTTTTTTTTAAAGACACTGCCAGCCAACCCTCTCCATGGTACCATGCAGCGCAGTCTTATTGGTCCACTGCAGGGTCAGGCTGGATTAGGGTCACATGTCTGGTCACACCTCTCTGGAACAAATAGCTCTGGAGAAATTAGAGGCATGGCCAGACTGCACCAAGCCTGCCATCGGATCACAGCTTTAGTCTTACCCTCTCTTTCAGCTAGAGATGTATTTAGGACCCCCCCTCTCCTCTTTACGATCTCTATTTAGTTCTGAAATAAACTGCTATTTAGTTCTGAAATAAACTTTTATCTATAGTACACTTTGATCAGGTTGTGCACCATTGCTGTGTTAATTACTCTGTCAACAGGCAGAAGAGGGATTTGTTTTGCTTGTATATGCCAGGTTTTGGGGTTTGTTGCATATTTTAATATGAATGCTCCCAACGGAATGGATGCTTAGCCTCTAACGCAGAAAATAGATGGAAAGCACTTTTAACCCTCTCAGAAGTTTTTCAAATAACACAAGCATGCTGGGGGAGATGCAGAAATGTTTTATGAGTCACAAATACCTTGGATGTTAGCCGGTTGGTACTCATAATGCTCATGGAAGTACAGTAGACATTGCATTCAGAAATGGATGAAAGTGCTAGCTAGAACTGCAAACTCTGGATAGGGAAATGCCAGGACTTCGGGGGGGGGCTGGGGAGGGACCTCGGTGGTTTAAAATGCCATAGAGAGTCCACCCTCCAAAACAGCCAGGAGAACTGATCGTTGTAATCTGGAGATTGGTCTGGAGGTTGGCAACCTGAAAAAATTCACAACATACTATTGATCGGTAGATGAGAGTATTCTATGATTGTCCCTAAACATTTTCATTTCTGTTTTGTAATCAAATATACAAGGAAAGGCCCTAAGACACCAATGAGACATGGCAAGTATTGTATGAAATCAGAATTAAGCAACCTAAAACAAGGTTAGATGCAAGGTTGAGTGGATTAGATGCAAGGTCCAGAGATTGAGGCTTATATGTAGCCTCTAGCATCTCTTCAACCCATTGCAAATTTCCTTGGAAGTACTAGGATAATATTTTATTAGTCATTTTACATCAGAAACCATGATCTTGCAAGATAGATTCAGGTGGGGAGCCAGTCTGGTGTAGTGGTTAAGTGCGTGGACTCTAATCTGGGAGAACCAGGTTTGATCCCCCACTCCTCCTCTTGCAGCTGCTGGATGACCTTGGGCAAGCCATAGTTCTGTCAGAACAGTTCCTGAAAGAACAGTTCTTGAAAGAGCTCTCTCAGCCCCACCTACCTCACAGGGTGTCTGTTGTGGGGAGGGGAAGGGAAAGGAGTTCGTAAGCTGCTCTGAGACTCCAAGTGAAGGGTGGGGTATAAATCCAATCTCCTCCTCCTCCTCCATGTTGGTCTGAAACAACAGAACAAAGTTTGAGTTGGGTGGCATCTTTGGGTGCCAAAGTTTGAATCAGGTGGCACCTTGTATGCACATGAAAGCTTATACCCAGAATTAAACTTTGTTGGTCTTAAAGGTGCCACCCGACTCAAACATGGTTCATGATCTTGCAAGCATCCAGGAGAAAGTTCTGTGGGCAGCAAAGAAAAATAAATAGAAAGACATTTTTTCTACATGTCTTGGTTGATGTACAGATATGGCATATGTGTTGGTTGGCATACAGATATGAAGAGAGGGGAGCAAACTGACAGGGGGGGTTAGACATGTAAATTGTAATGCAGATGTACATATGATCCAGCCAATACAATCCATATTGGTACTACTAAAGGCAGATGAAGGTCTACAGTGTAAAAGAAGAGACATCTTCCTGTCCATCTGATTGTACAGATGGGAGTGTATGCTTGCCTGTTATCTGAATCAGTTGTACATAAAAGCAATCATTGTGTGCTGTTACTTTTTTGTAAATGCCTTTTCTGGATTAGAGACAGATTAGCCTTGAGGTATTCAGAACAAAATGTTTCAAAAATATCTCTTCAGTATAGAAGAACCCTTTCTGCCTCTGAGTTCAAATTTCCCCTCTTCTAAGAAATTCAGTAGCAGTGCCATCCTAAGCAGTTATACCCTTCTAAACACACTGAAGGGTATATCTCAGTATAGGATGGTACTGTACATGACCTTGTGTCAGCCAGGGCTCAGTGATAGCAAGGACTCCTTAGAAAAAGAGGAGCCCTCTGTAGTCAGCTTTGAGTTAATAGAAGTTGACCAGCAAGAAAATGAACTGCAAGCTTGTCAGGATTCACAGCGAACAGCTGATGCACAGCCACAGTAGCTCTGATTCAGCAGGTGAACCTCAGTTGGCCATTCCCAGCCTACCAGTATCACTTGTACCCTTAGAGCACCACAGACAGAGGCTGAGAAAAGAGCTACAGACAGGACAGCAAAATGCATGCCTCCTGGCCCAACACCAGCTACCTGCTGATAACGAAGATGAGCAGTTGAAGGAGTGCTTCTGAGCAACTAGTTGCAAGCATGACCCTTTGGCTGGGACTATAAAACCAGCCAAGAGAGGCTGTTAGGCATGGACTCAATGTGTACAATAGATGCTAAACTACTGACTCTGCCTTGCCTGACTTCTGGACCTCTGACTTTGGACTGAACTACTCTGCTTTGTCTGACTTCTGGCATCTGATACTCGGAGCCTGCAAGCCAGTACGCCTTGGATCAGTTGCTTTTTCTCAGCCCAGCCTACCTTGTTGTGAAGATAAAAGGACGAAGGTACAGTCATGTATGCCTCCCTGAGCTCCTTGGAGAAAGGGCAGGATAAAAATTACTAGATAGAACTTGGGAAATGCTTGGTTTTGCATAGATGACAACTCCAGGAGTAGGGATGAAGAACAGCTTTCCTTGGTCAGTTCTAGTCTTCTGATAGGGTAACCTGGGTCATGGTCAAATTCAGATAGGATGGTACTCAAATCACAGGATTTTCTGCCAGCTGAAGCTCCAGGTAGCACCTGGAGATCTCTTGCTATGACAACTGATCTCCGGATTACCAAGATCAGTTCCGCTGGAGAAAATGGCTGCTTTGGAGGCTGGGCTCTATGGCATTATACCCTACTCTTCGCAGGCTCCCTCCACCAAATCTCCAGATAGTTCCCAACTCAGAGCTGGCAACCCTAAGCTGAAGTTTCATCTGAAATCCTCTAAATGAGCTGCTGCTATTGCTGATGCTTGATTAGCAGCTGTGACAGACTATCAAGGGTTAATGCCTCACCGAACCTTTCGAGTGACAGGCTGTTCAAATGGTATTATGTGGAGAGCATCAGTTAAGAAATGGCAGTTGGGAACTGACAGTTGAAGAAGAGACAGTTTTGCACAGACTGAGGACTGGGAAGGAGGTAGAAAGGAGTAAGAGGATCTTGGAAGATCCCCATTCAAGTCAAAAACTGCTTCTAGTGAAGAAAAGTAATCCCTGCCCAGTGAAAAGGAACATAACTCTTAAAAGAGTGATCCCTGGTCTGTTTATATAAAAGGATTTTGGAAACTTGGTTGTACATTCCTGCCTTCTAAATGTGAAGTGTCAGTGAAACTCAGAAACCTATGCTTGTGAGTTAAAGCAGAAAGCCTCTCTCCTCAAAGTTTCAAAAATCTTATTGAAAAGCAAAAAAACTTGTTTGTTGGCAATATATTACCTGGATTTAGTGTGATTACAAAGTTACCTCAGTTTTTATTATTGGTTCACCTCATACATCCTCCCTCTGATTCTACCTGACCTTTCCCCTCCAAGTTAAGTAAAATATTTTGGTTATTTTTGTACTTTCAAAAGCCTCTTGTGTGCCATTACAGAAGTAAAATATATGCAGGTGATTTTGTCTCTTCCCTCAAGTCCCTGGGCTGGGCCAGCCTTAAAATATGTAATAACATGACAGGGTGGGACAGCTACAGACCAACAAATAAGAAGAAAACAGACGTAGGGGCTGCTCAGCAAGAAAGAAAGAAGAAAAAAGGGGAAATCCTGTGCGTAACTGAGGGAAGAGGGTGAGATCACCATAGTAGACTTACCAGAAGATGTCTCTCTTTTTTAAATATGCCGGGGGAGGGGTATTTTTTTTTTTTTTTACTTCCGAAAGGCCAATCATCTTAGAAGGGTATAACTCTGTTTACAGTTTCACTGTAAGTTGCTCAGTGCCAATGCATATGTTATGTCTTTAAAGACATTGGATGTCTCACACAAGTTGCAACTGTGTCTGATGGCAGATGTGATGTCCATAAACCTTATTATCAGAGGCAGCTCTAACAAATTGGTGACTTCTTAAAAAGACAATGTGAGAAACCCTCTTTAGATGCCACAGTGCCCTCCTGATAAGCTGCTGCAGAGGGATTTGCCAGAGTCCTCTAATGTTATGCCTGTACAGATACTTCAGAAGTGAGCGGTTTTTCAGTATATGGCTATGCACAAGGGAACCATCCCTGCTGTGCTAGCAGCATTGGATATTTTCTCCCTCAGACATTAACAAGATGATGTTCTCAAATAACTCTCCTGGAAGCACAAAATATCCAGCCTCATTGCAGTCCATTTTCTATTGTCCCCAAGTCCAAAATGGCTATTACATTTCTGGGCACAGCTTGCCTTCATATTATACTTGATGACTTTCCCCTTGTGTTACAATTTAGTTAAGGGCAAGGCAGAAGCCTGAAAGCATTTGTTTGTAGTGAGAGCTGAAGTAGTTTAAAGCAGTGTTTGAATTTGACAGCTGGACCTGACTGGGGTGTGTCTGTGCATGTATTTTATGAAGAGGAGCAAGACCCTTAAGTCTGATACACATGTAGCCCATTAGTGTGTGTGTGGGGGGGGAATCTGAAACATAGAGCACTTGTATTTCTGTCCCTTCAAACAATGACTAAGGTTTTTCCAAGATGTCCAGAAAGCTAAAATGTGATGCAAGAATAGCCTGAGGCACAGCAACTGTTTCAGCTGATGGAAAGATATCTGTCAGTGGAAACGCACACAGACCTTTATTGGCATTACAGCACAATTCCAAATAAAATACACTGGAATCTGTGGTCAGAAAGAACATCTCCTCCTAGAAGCCTGGTAGAGACATTTTGCTACAGGTTCAATGATTTTGCTCTTATTTGAGGCTAAAAGTATAAAGGTCTTATGATCCTCAGATCGACCCTCCAAAGGTAGCAGAGAAGGCTTTAAAAATACAGCATGAAGATCATCATAAAATTTACAGTGCAAAATGACATTTGTTATCGTCAATCTCACTCATCCCACATGGACACAACCTATTTGTATATGGAATTTTCTTGAATATCCCATATAACACCATAGATGGGAGAACATTAAAACGGGCTAATGTAAATGCCCTACGCAGATGAGGATCACACAAACAGGTATTCAGGAAGGGAAGGGCCAGATGAACGCTCCCAACGCAACGGGGAACAACCACCAGAAGCCAGGCTTTTCAGTTCTTGTGTCTCAATATCAATAAGTCTTTGCTTAATCAAGGCAAAAGCCTGCTTCTCTGAGAGCAAAACCATGTCATTAATGTTAAGTCCAATTACTGAAATTTTCTCCTCAATATAGGTCAACCAATCAAATAGATGAGATTCAGAAAGCGTATATATAATGAGGATCGCAACTAAAATAGAGGTGTAGCCAAAATTTAATGGTTATAATCCAAGCCTTTGGAAACATGATTTCCTCACCTCCACATACACAACCCTCCCCCAGCCCAAAATGCCACCTTGAAATACTGCTCTTGAGGGACAGTAGGTCCCCAAGAACAGCATTCCCAGGGATGCTTTTGGGCCTGCAACAAGGGGGAGGAGGCAAGAAACACACTAAGCTGATAGAAACCTTCTATCAGCAGAAATCCTTGTTTAAGACAAGTGGGAATCTTTTTTTTAGAAAAGCAAACATTCAAACATTGGGGCATGAAGTTAACTTCATGTTGAAAGACCAGCAGTCTAGCTCAGAGCAGGTCAAGATTCCTACAGAGAATAAGCATTTCAAGAAATACTTGCATTTAGCTGACAAAAAGAAAGAGATGAAAACAGGCTGCTTTAGCTGGAGGAAAATGACATAGAAATGGGAACAGATTGCACTTATTTGAGTCTTGCCTCCCAGTGACTGTTTCCTGATTTGACTAATTATTATTAATATTACCTTATTAATTTTGATTCCCTCATCAGCGTTTGACACATTCATCGAAACTCACATAGCTAGACATTCTATTCCGTAGCGATTTCAGGTAGCTGTGTTGGTTCAAACCAACCATCCATTCATCCATCCATCTATTTGTCCGTCAACAAACAAACTATATCTATAATACTTTTTTATCAGAAGCAACCAAAATAACACAAAACAATATGCAAGCTTTCAAGTTCTTGAGAATGCTTCATCAGGCCAGATGTTGGTTGGTGATGGGGAGATGTTTCATATCCTGTTCTTGAGGCCTGCATCCAGTACAGAATGCCAGACAGACCTGAGTAGATAAAGTGGTGCTGCATAGAGCTGTTAGAAGGTTTCACCTTGAGCCTTCTGGGGAAAAAGTAGCCCTTTAACAGTGCTTCTGCAAACAGGGCCACAAAGTACAAGAAACCTGATGAGCAAATGAATTTGCAAGGAACCTGATGAATAAATGAATTTGCACAATTTCAGTACGGTGAGAATAATAAAAAATTTATAATTGTCATTGTTCCAAGAAAGGCGTTCTCACTTGGCCATTCTTTTAATAGAGCTGCCTTTAGCAGGGATTGGGGTTTGACAAAGTGATTAATTCCTGGTGTTTAACATGAAAGGTAGAGTTTTCTTTAAAAAAAAATAAAATAAATGCAGTACTTTCAATGTGCAGAGAATTACCTTTGTGAATATAAATTAAATATCAAGAACACATTCAGCATGTCACATTGGCCTTTTATATTAGTGTGTTCTGCCATGGTTAAATAAATATTCAAAGCCCTATAACATAAATGGGTTTATTATTTAAAATTGACATGGTTGGACAGGTGCCTGACTTTTGCTTTAATGAGGTTTAGATTTAGAACCACCATCCTCTGCTAGATATTGTGCTAGCAACATAGCCAGTGCTGTTCTTATGATTGTTCCTAGGGTTGCCAGCTCTGGTTTAGGAAATTCCCGGAGACTAGGGAAGGGAGGGCAGAGTTCAGAAAGGGGAGGAAAGTCAGTGGGGGATGTGATGACACTCTAGGACTCCCATTTATCCTAGACTTTATGGCAGGGGTCCCCAACCTTTTTGAGTCTTCAGGCACCTTTGGAATTTTAACACAGTGTGGTGTATGTAGTCACAAAATGGCTGCTGCAGAAGGTGGAGCCAGTCACAAAATTGTTGTAGCTTACATTCAGTCACACCGTGAAGATCCTTGTGCCATGGTAGCAGCTGCTGCCAAAATAACATTTTTAAAAACCAGCACAGCCAATCAAATCTCCAGTAGCCAATCAGAAGATTTGCCGGGCAAAAGCCCCACCCGGTCCCACCCACTTTCTGAAAACGCTGAAAAGGTGTCTGTGGATGCTGTGGCACCCATGGGTACCACTTTGGGGCTCCTGCTCTATGGTATACCATAGGGTCCACCCACTGAAGCTGCCAGTTCCTCCAGGGGAACTGACCTCTCTAGTCTGGAATTCCACTGTAATTCTGGGAAAGTTCTAGGCTCCTCCTTGAACTTGGTAACCCTAGTTGTTGTTGGGCTGAAGTCTTTGACCCAGCTACATAGGTTGCTGCTTTATTGTGATTGGCTACTGTACAGGTGCTGTCCAGCAACTTGAGAAGTGCATTTCCTACTTGCACAGTTCCTAAATGCAATTTGCAGCATGGGTATTTCAGTGAGTTCAGACTGCCTAGTATCAGCCACATTCACAAGAAAATGTCAAGGCAGCAGCTAGAGGGAGTCCAGGATGTGGAACTGGGAGCTAGGAACCGGCTCTAGGGGCAGCCCAACAGTCAAAAGAAGAGCTAAGATTGCTTCAGGTCATATGCTAGGGCTGAGGTCACAAGGAAAGTAAGGCTGAGTGGTCAGGAAGGCAGAGGAACAGTCAGCAGTACTGGAACAGAAGCAAGACTGTTGATCAGGCAGGAATCTTCAGCCTTCCTTGGGACTTCTGCAGTGTTTCCTGTTACTGCTGTAGGGAGTCAATGAGCTCTGTACACAAGTGGAGCCTCTTTATGGCTATTATGTTGAATGTGGAGTGCTGCAAGGGGCGATCCTCTCGCCAATGTTATTTAACATCTCGCCCCCTCGCCCAGTTAGCCAGGAGTTATGGGCTGGGTTGCTATCAATATGTGGATGACACCCAGCTCTATCTGTTAGTGGATGGTCATCTGTCTTCTCCCCTTGACATTCTGACTGAGGCTCTGGTGGCTGTGGCTGGACGTTTGTGGAAGAGCCGGTTGCAGCTTAATCCATCAAAGATAGAGGTCCAGTACCTGGGTGAGGGGTGTGTGGATGTGGATATCAGACTCCCCACACTGGAAGGGGCGCCTTTGGTGCCAACCCAGAAAGTGGGGAGCCTGGGAGCAACATTGGATGCCTCTCTTTCTATGGAGGCCCAGGTTACAGCAGTTGCCAGATCTGCATTTTTCCATCTTAGGCAGATAAGGCTTCTGTGACCATATCTTTCCCCCCAGGACTTAGCTACAGTGATCCACGCAATGGTCACTTCCAGGCTTAATTATTGCAATTCGCTCTATGTTGGCTTATAATTGAGGCTGACCCAGAAACTACAGCTGGTGCAAAAAGTGGCAGCGTGCCTACTGACATTGACGCCTATGCGGGCTCACATCTGGCAGGTGCTCTGCCAACTGCATTGGTTGCCAGTTGATTTCCAGATTCACTTCAAGGTGCTGGTAATCACCTTTAAAGACTTATACGGCCTGGGACCCACATACATGAGGGACTGTCTCTTCCCATATACGCCCCGAAGAGCGTTATGCTCTATGGACCAACATCTCCTGGTTGTCCCCGGCCCAAAGTACGTCTGTCTTGCCTCAACCAGGGCCAGGGCCTTTTCCACCCTGACCCCTGCATGGTGGAACATGCTCCCACTCGAGATTAGGGCCCTGCAGGATCTTTCAGTTCCACAGGGCCTGTAAGACGGAGCTGTTCCGCCAGGCCTTCGATTGAGGCAGTGGACTTTCCCACGTGGTTTCAAGGGTAGATGGATTATTATTACCTTATTTTGCTCAGTTATAGAATCACAGAATGTTAGAGTTGGAAGGGAACTTGCAGGTCATCTAGTCCAGCCCCCTACACTCTGCATGAGCATAGCTGAAAGCCCTACAACATACCTGAAAGATGGTCATCCAGCCTCCGCTTGAAAACATCCAGCGAAGGAGCATCCACCACCTCCTGAGGCAGTCTCTTCTACTGCTCAACCACCCTTACAGTTAGGAAGTTTCTCCAGATATTACTTATGCATGTTGACTCTAACTAGCCCTTCCTGACAGCTAACCCCCCACACCCTCTCTCCACTGATATGTAAGGCATTTTTTGTAATATATTTTATTTTTACAAACAAAAAATATACATCACTACAATTATACATAGACAGAAGCATAGACATGAACATAGACAATCATTTATGGTCATCTGCTTTACTATATCTAATCCCTACATGAACTACAGTACTGTACTATTTATTACAGTTGTCAATCAGAACTTACTTGGTAGCATAAGATTTATTTAAATAAATTATCACTTCAGTTTGATCTTTATTCTGTCTTTTCTTCATTGCTTCATATCTAACATTTCAGTATTACAAACGTATTGCCTGACTCTATCAATTAACTAATCTCTACTTTAATGATTCAGTGCTAATTTTCAGCTATATAGTTAAAAAGTACATTCCATTTTTTTTTTTTTTTACAAATCTGAATTCGATCTGTTATGTAATAAGATGTTAGTTTTGCCATTGTCGTATACTCAATTTGTTCTTCTAGTCCATCAATTCTGGGCATTTTTCTGCCTTCCATTTAGATGCAAATATCACCATTGCCACTATTACCATATATTTGAATAGTTTACTATGTATTCTTGTAATATTACTTGGTAAAATATTTAACAGCATGTTTTTTTGGGTCCATCACAACTTAAATTTTAGTATCTTTTTTATCTCTTCATTGATCTTTATCCAATATTGTCTTGCGTTCTTTCATGACTACCATACTTATACATAAGGCTTAAGGAATATGGGTGTGCACTTGGTATATACTGAGCCAAATAAAGACCCCCAAAATACTTTATTGGTATGTTTGGGGTATTTATTCAGCTGAATACAGATTAGACAATCCAATTTGGCTACCGAAATAGCCACACACCAATGAAAGCCAGTATTATTTGGCTTTTATTTGCGTGCAGCTAAATGAGGTCAGCTCAGTCATTGAGTCATGCTGCTGCTGCATCACAACTCAGTGATCGAACTAAAGCATTTAAAGTTTAAATGCCCCATCCACTTTTCTGTTGAAAATTGCTTCCTCATCTTTTCAGGGTTCCAGACAATTGTTTGCAAGGATAAACACTCACCTGGAAACCCACAAGAGGAATGTGGTGGATGGGAAATGGGTTAATTTACTAGTCGTCCTTTTCTGATGTCCCTTTTCCATACAAGAGAAAGCTGTCATGGTTTTATTGCCCACATCTACATGTAACATCCAGTTTCTGTCAGCAGTGGCAATGAGTACATCAGATTTTGTACATCTTGTTTCAGTGTGATTTTTGTCAACATCAAGTGTAAAGCGTCCCTTTCCTTATTACATATGCTTAATTGTTACATGCATCCTCCTTGAGTCCTGTGAGACTTCCACTGTGTTTCTCCTTATGTTCAGCATAGGTTTTGCCTGAAAAAATGTCACAAGTACAGTCCACAGTTTTTAGTGCATACTCATTCTGATTAGTGCTCCAGGATTTCCTTGCATGAAGTTAGAGCCTCATTAAAAGTTACTTGTAGTCTTCTAGAAAAGACACCCTTTGAAATATTTGGACAAAATGTTTCATGGTGTCCCTAAATGCCTTGCTCTTCAGAGGCTTCCCTCCCACTTTAGAAACCTTCTTAGCTGATAGAACAAAGTTTGAGTCCAGTGGCACTTTTAAGACAAACAATGTTTAAATGTGGGTATAAGCTTTTGTTTGAATGCACACTTTCTCAGATAATTATGCACACAAAAGCTTATACCCAGAATTAAACTTTGTTGGTCTTAAAGGTGCCAGTGGACTCAAACTCTGTTCTGTCAGCTAAGAAGGAAACTCCTGGAGATTCGGAGATGGAGCCTGAGGAGGACAGGAACCTCAGTGAGGTACAATACCCTAGGGTCCACTCTCCAAAGCATCCATTTTCTCCAGGTGAACTGATCTCTGTAGTCTGAAGATAACCTGTAATTCTGGGAGATCCTCAGGTCCCACCTGGTGGCTGGTAACCCTAGATGGGATGATAGCCTGCTGAGGTCTCACCTCTTCCTAAACCCAGTTCTTCTCAGAGTCCATCCCCCAAATCTCTAGGAATTTCCCAAGCCAGAGTTCGCAACCCTAACCTGAGGTAACTATGATGACTATATTCTAACAGTACCTCCTTGGTGCCATTATGCCTGTTAGAGTTCCCAGGATGAGCTATTAGATACTGGGACCTAAAAAGCATATTTGAGGGGGCTGTACTTTGAGATGATCAGGAATGAGGTGACTAAGAACTGTTGCCCTTAGAAAATAGTGAAGAGTTCATGTCCCTATTCAAAGAAAACTGAGAGAGCTCTGTTTTTCGTGTTAAGTAAATGATCATCATAGAGGTTCAATGTCTACCTGCAAAGGGCTCACGAACCTTCATGCAAAGTAGCCCAGGGGTTTCCAGACCCAATTGAGAAACAGTGTTGTTGAGCCTGGATGAACAGCAGTTGACTGTTTTGACTAGATGGAAATAAGATTGACTGCTTTAGGACACACACCTTTGTCAAGCATTTGCAGCAAAGCACTTTTTGTGTTTATTAGCATATTTTAGACATGATAGCATTGAGTAGTACACCCACTATGAGTAGACCAGAACTTGTTGCAGGGTTAGTCAAAAGCTTGCAAATTCTCTTAAGGCTTTTAATGGTTGGAAAGACCTTTTAACAACAACAACAACAACAAAGTTTACAGTGGAAGAAAATATATAGGTCATTATATCTGGGTCATAGCACTTATGACTTGATTTGCTATCTAACAGTTGTTGTGAACATACTGCAGGCTATTGCATTACTTAGATAAGAGCCTCTCCCACCTATTGGCTCATTAAATCACAGCAAGTATTCAGTTCACTCCTCATGACTAAGGGCCAAACTAGAAGTGACAGTGCCCTTGTGTCTGCCGTGGGGACACCACCACCATTTGAAAGTGATTTAAAAATGCTGTGAGGGCCTGATTCTGATCAGGCTCACAGCACAGTAGACTGAAGCATCTGGTCCCTTCCCCCCACAACTTTTCAAGTGCTGAAACAGCCATGGGGGAGTGGGGTGTGTGGCTGTTTTGTCACTTTAAAAGGTGGACAAGAGCACTTAAGCCTGTCATGCTGTGGGTCCAGGACCTTGCAGCATTTCCCACGGACTCACCTGACTCAACTATGGTTCCATGTCATTCACATATTTGTGGCACCTTAAGCAAATCCCCTGATGATACCTCCTAGTGATTTCATGGAACCCTGCAGCAGTCCTCCACACCGTCTTCTGGAATCAGTAAGTCAAGTAAGAGTGGAACCACCAAGGCATGGTATCCCCACTTTCAACCCAGGCAGCCTATCCAGATATATGTAACACAGCAGAAAGGTCCAGGAAGATCAACAGGGAAACACTGCCCTTGGTCATTAATCAGGGTGACCAAGGCCATTTCTACCCAAACCCAGGCCTGAGTCCAGATTGAACTGGGTCTAGATAACTTGTCTCCTCCAAGACTGCATGAAGGTGTGTATCCACCACCTACTCAAGTATCTTGCCCTGAAATGGAATGTTGTGTACCAGGTGGTACATATTCAAGTCACTGGAATCCAGGGATGTAATCTTTAAGGGAAAGTCTCACAACCTTCTCTTTCAAGGCAGTCAGGACTATACTCTCTCATAGAGAAATGTAGTGGTTAAGAGGAACAGACTCTAATCCGGAGAATTGGGTTTGATTCCCCACTCCTCCACATGAATCCTGCTGTGTGATTGTGGGCCAGACTCAGTTCTCTCGGAGCTGTCTTAGCCCCACCTACCTCACAAGGTACCACTTGTGGTATCTTGTGATTCTAGGCTTCTTCAAGACTCCTTAAGGTACAGAGAGGCAGGGTATAAAAACCTACTTTTCTTTTTCTATTACCTCCCGGACCCAGCCCGGGTTGCCAGTAATTCAAGTGTGAACTGTGCACAGATTTATGTCAGTCCTCTAAAACAATCACCAGGATGCTCCTGTGTATGTTTATTACTTATTGTGAGATTTCATGTGTAAAATAAAGGACTCAACTAGGCTGCTGAAACTGTATAGATTATTAACCAACATGCCAGTTATCAGTAATGTTAAATTGTATATCTTCAGCTATGCGGATGGGCTTTCTTAAACTGGTTCTTAAACTGCCCTGAACTTTGATGAAGTGTGGCTCTTCAGCTACAAAAGGCTTCTGACTTTTGCTCCAACCTACTCCACGTTGCAGACCTGCACTCATATTTTGCTCCCTGTTATTTCTGTTTTGTGGAGGTTCAGACAGAAGAGTATTCCACAGAAGAGTACGTTCCCCTGTGCTTTTCAACATCTACACGAAACCAGAGATTTGGGCTGAATTGTCACCAATACATCGATGACACTCAGCTCTATCTTGTGCTTCTGGCTGATCCCAGGGAGCCTGTGGAAACCCTGAACCAGTGCCTGGAGCTTAATCCTGAGAAGAAAGAAGTGCTACTGGTGAATGGAAAGTCTGACTTACAGTATCAACAATTCTGGATGGCATTACACTTTCCTTGAAGGAACAGGTCCATGGTTTTGAGGTACTGCTGGATCCAGGCCTACTGCTGGATAAGCAGGTAGCAGCTGTAGCCAGGAGTGTCTTTTACCATCTTCGACCAGTTAGCCAATTGCAGCCTTTCCTGGGCACAAACGGTTTTTATTTACATTATTTATAGTACACTTTTCCCACTGGGACTCAAGGCTGATCTGGCCACTGTTACATCTGGATTAGATCACTGTGATGCACTCCAGTTGATCATAGAATGCTTCAGCTTGAATGTTGACTGGAATGGACCACAGGGACCACATCACTCCATCTATGGTGGCTCTCAGTCTGTTTCTGGGCCCAATTCAAGGTGCTAGAGTTGAACTTTAAAGCCCAATATGCCTTTGGAGCAGCATACCTGAACCTACCCAACCACTGTGGTCTGAAGCCCTGTTTTGGGTACCCCTGCCTTCAGAAATTATGTAGGCAGCAGACCAAGAGAGGCCCTCCTCAGCTGTGGCATCAAAAATCTTCTCAATGATGTAAAGAATTATTTACCATTAAAATATCAAGGATTAATTATAAATATGACTACTTCTTCCAGAATGGCTTATGCCGAATGCTGGAATTTCCCTAGCCCTCCAACTTGAGAGTCGCTTAAGGTATGAGAGGTAGCATTTCCTAGCACTCTGCTCAGCCACATTTTGAAGTCTTTTTGCAGCTGAGCTTTCCTCCAACAGAGGCTGAAAATGATCTATTCCATCAGAGGAAATCTCTTTGGACCAAAGGAAGGTTTCACACTTGATTGAGTGAGGTGCTTTCATGTGAGCCATTTGCTGTGGTAATATTGACTGTTCAGTAAAAGTGTCTAGGTAATACTGAAAAGATTGAAAGTTGGTCTCATTTAATTCACTATATGTATTTAATTAATCTTCTAAATAACAACATTAAGTTGACCTATTGCTGACATTGCCTTAAACTGATAAATTGCAGCTGCTGGACAGGAATGCTGGAATTGAGAATCTGGGGATCTGACTTGTTGCTGGGTCTCCACAGACAATTGCGAGGTAGCCTCAGGAATGCTGGTGATATACATGTTACTCCATGTGGATTAGTAGTCAAAAAGTAGAGATAAATGATGGCAAAAGGCACGTATAAAGGATTTTTCCTCACCTCTAACTTCAGGCTGCAGTTGATCATTCCATCACCACAACCCAGACTTCTTTTCTTGTGCTCTTTTGGTTGTGTGGCTGCACATGGCGTGAAGAAATCTGTCAGAAGGTCCTTTCCTGTGGCTTGAGGCTGCAGCTCATTCATCTCCAAGGCACTCATGGTATATTCTATACTTTCTTTCAACTTCTGCTCATTCTTTTCCCAGTACCCTTTTCAAACCTGAAGCTCTTCCTCCAGCTTTTCACCTTCATCATTGCTGACAGGCCTCTAGAGTAACAAAACCTCTTGGCTTTTGCATTGTGTCTGAACTGAGCCATTAACTGTTGGAACCAATTTGTCATTCCTCCCTAAACCAGATATAAAAGACAGCAAGCTAGATCATAAGGGTCTACCAAAGGCACAGTGGGTTGTATTTCTCCAAGCAGGTTTTTAATTATTGTGAATCTGTTGGCCGATCATTATGAATGAATGTATCACAATGGAGACAGAGGCCACTTCAGCACTGTCATTTCTGTCACTCGTTTGTCCCTATTGCTTTGGGTCATTCCCCCCCTCCTTTCCACATGTGTTTCAATCCCTCTGGGACTGCTAGAGGGCAAAACACACTGGGGGGGACGAACCCTGAAGCAATAGAGACAAACGAGTGACAAAAATGACAGTGCAGAAGTGGCCAGAGCTAAGACTTTTGATAAAAGAAAATGATTGTTCTTTAGTAGCTGTAGATGTTTCCTCAATAGGAGTAATTCCAGAGGAGTAGCTGCATTAATCTGTTGCAACAGAAATAAATAGGAGTCTTGTGGCACCTTGGAAGGCCTAACAAGTGTATATTCTAGCACAGACTTGCATGGACCAGAGCCTGCTTCATCAGGCGCTTCTGTGGTTTTGTGCAATAGTTGACATCCTGGTTTATCCCCTGTCAGTGCCCTCATGGCAGAGCCAGCTTGACCCACAATTATGTAGATTCAGTTTAGGGTCTCGTAATCTCTAAATCAAAATAAATAAAGTTTTACATAATGCCATGGAGCATCTTTAACTTGATGTAATTTAGGACCTCAGAGTGTCTTTATCTGGACCTGCCCCACGTACTGTTGAAATGCTCGGCCAGAATGATTCAACCAGCATTTTTTGAGGCAAATCAGGATGTGAGTGTCTATAAGTTGCATTCTGATTTCATGAACTAACTAAGGCTTGGCATTATGTCTAAACTGCATTACCAGATGTTCTCAGGGCAACACTTGTGAACTTGTGGATATAAATACAATACAGGTCCAGGCTTATGGAAGGGAATGAATAGTGCATGCCCAGAAGTTTGGGATCAAAATGAAGATGCAGCATAGCTCCAAAGCTGGCCTAGAAAGGAAAATGAAGTCTCTAAAAATTAGAATAATCAGACACAGTTGATTGAAGAGAATCAGGTTTCCAGGCAACCAATTAGAGCAGTACTTTAGTATGTCTCAGCACACAACATTGCACAGCCCATCTATACTAGTGTCTGATTCTGGAACCCAACCAGTAGTTACCCCCTGAAACAGTGAGTACCTTAGAGAACTGGGCGTGGGGGATAAACAACAAATAGGCAGAGGAGGGAAGAGAGTCAGAGGAGGTGGGAATATTACTTATCCTACTCTTTACGGGGGAATCATTTGGGAAGGTTCTTTCCGTTGATCCTCAGACAGGTATGCCGGCTGTGGTTTGGAAAGAGAGCCAGAGAAGGGCACTTGGCACAAAAGACAGGAGGAGCCAAGCAAAAGCTCCAAAGTAATTATAGTCAATAAATCCAGAGATAGCCAGTGTGTGATGGACATGTCACAACCCATGGCACAAGAGCAGGAAACTTCACCCTGGGAAGGGACCCTAACTGAAAACAAAAATTGACAGGCTTACCAGGAGGAGGGGGAAAGCCTGAGAGAGTTAGAATTAGATTCTGGCTGGTATAAAAGTAAGTGCTAGGAAGATCAGAGGCCTGCCTTTCCTCCAATAGGAGAAGGAGATATGTAGATATGAAATTGGAGATAGGGAAAGAGGTTTGATTCATCCATTTGAAGGCGAACTGTCTGCAAAGGAATCTTTGCTTTGCAGGGCAGCCTTTGCCTCAGCTGTATTTCTGAGTACTTGATTGGGTTAAAATGCACTCCTTGTGCCTTAGTCTTGAAGGGCTGGATCTCCTTCTCTTACCTCCTTCGCTGATGAGCCAGCCATTTTTGCTCTGAGGCACTGGGTCAGATTTGGTTAGCCAGAGTGGTTAGTCTCAGCCCCAGATTCCTTTTGCCAGCCCACCTCCATTCTTGCCTAGTGATTTCTGTAAAATTTAGTAGACCATCTGGATGTGGCAGAGGTAGTTGGGCCAAGTATTAGTCAAAATGGTTGGGAGTGATGCCAACAAAATGGAGGCATATTAGTCTTGGCAGCAAGTGAGAAAATGTTCCTTTGAAAGAGAACATGTTCTGATACGAAGGAGGCAGTTGTGAGGTTTATTTATGTATTTAGAACATTTTAATGTAGCCTCTCCAGGAACCTGCCCAATGTAGCTTATGAAAGAAAAATAACAACAACAAGGCATTAAAAGATGTTAATAAAAATCCTAAAGAAGCCATGCCTGGATCCAGAAGGTCTTAAGGTTTGGCCTGTTGTATATAACCACAGTGTTGTCAAGATGTTTGAACAGGTGGTAGACATGCAGTTTCAGACTTTCTCAGTTGAGATGGATTTTCTGGATCGATTTCAATCCCGTTTCCAAGCTGGTTTGAGAACCAAATCTTTTTTGATTACTTTTGCTGTGTGAGAGGAAAGTGCAACCCTTTTGATTCTCCTGGACCTCCTAGTGACTTTTGAGCCATTGACCACTCGGTCTTTATGGACTGTCTGTCTGGTATGGGTATTGGGGGCACTGTCCTTCGTGCTTCTGTTTCTGCCTGACTGATCAAGAGGTGATGCAGGTATAAAACTGTCTGCTCCCTTGACGCTTGTTCTGTTGTTTCTTGCAGTATTCCACCATGTCTGTCATGCCTTTTAACATCAGCATGAAATTTGTCTGGGTATTTGGTATGAAGTGTCACAAATATGAGGCTGACATCAAACTCTGTTTCTCCTTTTCAGCTTACTCAGGTAGATAGCAATTGTTTCTCCTTTTCAACTAACTGCAGTTGATAACGTATTTAGAGGTGGTATTAGAGCAGTGGAGGGCAAATAAATTGAATCTCTATCCAGACAAGAGTGAAGTGTTTTGATAGATATATAGCCAATCAGAGAATGAAGTGTCAATCTTGATGCAGTAGCACTTGCCCTGAAAAAGCAGATTTGCAGTCAAGAAGATATTGTTATATCTGTTTCTGACAGCTGATGCTCAGCTCTCATCTGTGGCCTATTGCACCTTTAACCATCCTCAGCTGGCAGAGCGTATTTTGGCCACAGTTACCCCTGCGTTGATCATATCCTGATAGCTGCATGTGGGTGGATCTGCCTCTAAGGACTGTTTGGAAACTTCACTTGGTTCAGAATGCAACTGTGAGGTTGCTGATTGGAATAAGGTACTGTGAACATATCTCTGTATCTCACCAGTACTGAAAGAACGACAATGTCTTCCAGTTTATTTCTGGACATAATTTAAATCCCTAATCAGTGTGGGGGCCAGGGTATCTGTTTCTGTTGAGTCTCAGGAGAAAATCAAGATATAAATATCTTAAATAAATATCTGCAGCCCTGCCTTCTTCCATATGCACCTGTCCAGCCATCAAGAATGTCAGTGGAGAGTTAAAATGAGGTGGATTAAAATACCCCAAACAGAAAACAGCTGGCTGGCTTGTACAGTTACCTGCTCCTGAGCCCATGCTGTCAGTGGCCAGGAGACGAGGAGTGGGGGCCTCTTCTTCCCCCATCAGACACTGAGGCTGCTGTGTTGGAAGCGGACGTGTGAGCAGAAGGGAGCCTCCCACGTGGCATAATGGTTAGAGTTTCAGACACAATCTGCGTGACCCAGGATCAAATCCCAACTGTCAAAGCTTACTGAGTGACCTTAAGCCAGTCACACACTCTTGGCCTAAGCCTACCTCACAAGTTTGTTATAAGGATAAAAAGAAAGAAAAGGAGAAGAATATATGCTGCTTTGGATCCCCATGGTAGAAAAAGGTGGGGTGTAAATGAAATAAATGCATAATATATATGTAGCTGAAGATGAGGAGCATATAAAAGGTGGGAGGGAAGGAGGGGAGGGGAAGAGAGAAGGAAGTATGGAAGAGTGACGATATGGGAGCTACCAGGAGGAGAGAAAGAGGACATAGTATGGATAGGGGGGTACAGGGGGAAGTGAGGTGCCTGCTGCAAGTCTCTGTGGTTTCCCCATCATGCAGTTGGGCCGGTCCAGACCAGCAGGCAGCAGCACACAACTCAGCCACCATTGTCCAGGGAAAATGTGCAAAGGGGAGGGAAGGAGGGAAAGCTGAAGACAGGCAGATAAAGGTAAGTAGACTAGTGGGTGGAAAGGAGAGATGAATGCAGGAAAAGGGGAGATACTATGTGGGCTTTCATGGAAGGAAAAGAGGGAATCATTGTAGCTGTGAGGGAGTATTAAAATATTTTAAATACATTTGCTTTTAAAAAAATTAGTAAGTATCAGCAATCCCACTTGAACTGCAGAGCAGATTCACAGTTGCATTTTGAATGCCTGCTAAAACATAACATTACATACCCATAGTATGCATTTGCAACAATTCCTCATGACTGATACCGTGGTAGATGCAAAGCATGCCAACCCCCAAAAAAACATTTACCCTTTTGTTAGAAATGTACTTCTGTCCTGCCACTTCTTCAAGGATGATCCCATGAGGTAGATCCTAGATCCTTGTTAAATCTAGCAACTTGTGAAGATGACACATTTATACGTGCCCAAATGAATCATTCCAGAAGGCTTCTGTTATCAGTGAGCTTGCAAATCACTGTTGCAAGACTAGTAAAAATGTCTTCACTTGTTTTTACTGTCTCAGCAGCTTGTTATTTCACAGACAAATTCCTTTTTTTAAAAGAAATAATCTCCTAGGGTTTTTATAAAGTCTAGCACATTCACAATAGTATATATAGAACCCACCTGACTTAGAATATCTCTAATGTTTGTTCTTCAGCTTCCCCGGTGAGATTCAAACAGTTGACATTTCTTCCTTGTTAAAGTGCTTCCTTCAGTACTAAAAACTCCCCCTTCCCCATTTTGGAATGCAGTCTTCTGAGACTTTCTCAACAATTCCCTGTTTTCTTCTGTATGGTTACCTAGAAGATATTTAGAAATATGCCTATACCTCCCTGGCCTTGAGTATACAAATTCGTCCCCTTTCAGTCTCTCAGGAGCACCATAATCCCATGGAAGCGAGTGTACTTATAGCTTGGAAACAACTTTTCCTTCTCAGTTGCCACTTGGGAATTTCCACAGGGAAACTTCCCAGGCCTTGATCTATGCCGTATCATAGCGATGTAGTTAAAACAACAGACAAGTAGATGCAGAGCTGGGGTATAAATCAGTTGCCTTGTAACTATTGTCTGGTAATAAACACAGTTAAAATAGCAATCCTTAAAACTTATTAACACAATTTTAATTGTGTGTATTGTCTAACTGCCTTACTTTAGTGTGTAGATATGTTTCCCTTTTCTCTAGAAATAAATATAAAATGCTAGCCTTGCTCATATTTGGAGGAGGTTTACCCCCCCTTTTAAATCTGTTGCAGAGTTTTAAGAATGTGCAGAGCTTCCAGTATATATTTGGGGATCTTTGTTCAGTGCAGAGTCAATGTCTGAATGTCTTACAATGTCTTAACATACAAGTTCCATAAGGGACACAGAACTGGTCTGCAAGAGACTAAAATGGGGAAAAAATATGAATATTTTCCAGGTGTTTCGGACTCAGAAAGCATGTACATGGCGGAAATGGGAGGAATGGGAGCCAGACACCAAATATCTCTACTTTGGATCACCCTAACATTCTTCTAAGTCTGCAGCCCTGTGGAGATGTGCTCTTTCAGTAGGGTTGCCTGCTCCAGGTTGGGAAGTATCTGCAGATTCCTGAGGAGAGTGAGGTTTAGGCAAGAGGAGGGACTTCAGTGAGGTATGATGCTGTAGAGTCCGCCTTCCAAAGCAGTCATTGTCTCCGGGTGAACTGATCTCTGTCACTTGGAGATCAGTTGTAATCCCAGGAGATCTCCAGTCACCACCTGGATGTTGGGAAACCTCTTTTAAGCTTACTTTCAAGTAAACATGCACAGGGCTGGAAGGAGGTCCGTTAGTCTTCTACGAGTGCTTTTGACAGTACAGAAGAAAAATTCCCAGTACATTTAACTATCTGGACATTCATTGACAGTGGAATTACTGCAGTCTGCCCTCCTCAAATTAGTTAAGGTTTATTCTTGTTATCTGTGCCAGAAAAAGAATATGGAACAGAACATAGAGTAACGTAAGAATCCTGGGATCCAGCTCTGACCTGATAGTCCAGGCAAGCCCAATCTCCTCAGATCTCAGAAGCTAAGCAGGGCCAACCCTGGCAAGTACTTGGAAGGGCAACCTCCTAGGAATACCAGAGGTGGGACACAGAGGCAGACAATATCAAGCCACCTCTCTGAAAAAATGTCCAGGTTCCCAATAGCAGTCACCAGAAATCAACCATGACTTCCAGGCAAGCGTACACACACACAGAAACACACAGAGAGACACACGCACAGTTTAAGCAATTCTGGGATCCTACCATTTTTGAATGAGTAGGGGTTGTCATGTGAGGATGTCACATAAATGTCCCATGTAACAACAAGAACAACAAAAACCCTTTCTGCACATAGAAAACTAGAACATTTGGGCAAGTATTTAACCCTACTCTCTATGTGCTAGTTTTCCATGGGTGGGGAGTCCTTGGTGTGGGAGGAAAATCTACTCATTTGATCCCCCCCCCAGCCTGCATGTTGAAATGGTACAGTCCCAGGAAGAGAAGGCCATATTGATTTTCTTGAATATGTGAAAGTGGTACCCTAAACAGTTCACATTCAGCTAGGAGAGTCAAGGGACACCTCACATTGGTGGTTCCTAACATTTTCACATTCAGACTAGTTCTTGGTTTCTTTGCATGAATTCTCAAACTAGCTAGATAAAAGACTGGAAGGAATACTTCCTAGTCTCCCTTATTTGTTTTTCAGCATGGAATCTTTGTGATAGTTGTAATAATCTGGAGGTGGTTGTATCTCAAAGGCCTGACTTAGAACACCACACAGTTATAAACAGGAGCAAAGGTTATAAGGTTCCTTTGTTGTTGTTCCAGTCCACAATAAGTCCTGGAGTAGATCAACATGTGGCCAGTTCAGGGCGGTATACAGCACTGACCAGGATCAAAGGAACATAGTAGTCGCAATACCACAGTGGTCTTAACTTGACTGCCAGCCAGTGTTCCCTCTAAGCTGAGTTATCATGAGCTAGCTCACAGCTTTTTAGCCTCTGGTTCACACATTTTTGTCTTAGCTCAGGAAGGATGGCTTCAGAGCAATAGCCAAATCACCTGCTCATAACTTTAATGCCAGTAGCTCAGAAAGTAGAATTTTTGCTTACAGGACTCCACAGCTTAGAGGGAACATTGCTGCCAGCATCATTTCTTTTGAGAAGGTGTTCTGGCTTTGTTTTTTTTTGTTTTTTGCTGTCAAATTGCAGCCAACGTATGGCAAGCCCATACTGTTTTCAAGGCTAGAGATGTTCAGAAGTGGTTTTCCATTGCTTGCCTCTGTAACAGCCCTAGTCTTCCTTGTTAGTCTTCCATCCAAATACTAACCAAGGCTGACCCTGCTTAGCTTTGGGCTCGCCTGGGCTGTCCTGGTCAATGTGGAGAAGTATTTAACCAGTCGAAAATGTCTACATTTGAGAAATTTAGGTACAATGAATTTTCATTTACCATTCTTTTATGAAGTACGATTTTTGAAGTTTCTCGGTAAGCTGAGAAAACCCTCCAAAAGTGGCCTCTGTTAGTTTCACGCTAATTTGTTACTAAACAGATGCTAATTTGCTGTGATGAGATTGGCATACCCCATGGATAGAACTGCTGTGCAAAGTGACATGAATGAACCATCTGTCTTATAAAAGAAAGGGAAGTAGTCCAGTGATAGATACATTCTTTGAAGATCTGGGACCGTTGTGATAAAAACAAAGAAATGGAAACAGCCCAAATATCATCACATTATTGTTTGGACCGACATACCCATTGAATTCACACAAAGTTGCCTCTCTGATAAACTACATCATTCTGAATGTTTTTGAGCAACCAGCTGCAGTGTTTGGATTGTCACTGATTTTGACCTGGCATTCCAGTGTATCTTTTTCCAACGTCTATTTTCCTACAAATAACATGAAGCGTTTTCGGGGAAGGGAGCCAGGGTACTACAGTGGTTAAATGACTGAGCCATGCACTCAGAACATTTGGATTCAAATCTAATCATTGCCACACATTTATGGTGTATAACCAGGAGATGCAAAGACTCAGAAAAAATTTTTTTGGGGGGAAACAATTCCTTCTTTTTACCCCAAAGAGTTCCCCTCCCATTTTTCTATTAGATCTGGGGGATGCAAGCAAGCAAGAATGTTAAACAAAGTATGGTCTCAGCATTTGTACAGAATTCAACTCTGTTCCTTCCCATTCCCTGGTCAGAGCTTCTACTGAGTAAGCTGAACATTTAACTCTGTCTGACAACTTCCGCCCCACCATCAGTCTAACTGTGAATTACTCTTTTCTACTGCAACAGACAGACTAACGCGGCTACCCATCTTGATCTATGAATTACTCTATACAAGAAATAAACTTCCTGGACACTATAGTACGGATACATGAGGGACACATAAGTACCACATTATACTGGAAACCGACAGATCTGCAAACATATCTTCATGCCTCCAGCTACCACCTCAGCCACATCAAACAATCATTGTGTATAGCCAAGCCCTATGCTATAGTCGCATCTGCTCCAACCCCTCAGACAGAGATACTCACTTGAAGGATCTGCAATAGGCATTTTTGCAACTACAATATCCTCCTGATATGGTGAGAAAGATGATTTGAAAGGCCAGATTGATACCTAGGGACAGCTTCCAACAAGACAAGCCCAAAGAAAATGACAACAGAACACCCCTGGTGGTCACCTACAGCTCACAAGTCAAGCCATTATTAATGACCTATAACCCATGGTGGATAGCGACACTTCCCTCACACGGGCACTGGGTGGGTAGTGACCTTTTCTTGCTTACAAACAGCCTGCTAACCTAAAACAACCTCTCTCACCCATTACTTAACTACTTAACAATAACATGGACTCAGGTACCAAGGCCTGTAACAGATCAAAATGAAACTTTGCCCTCATAATCCCACACCATCAGTGGACCTAGCAACATCAGCTATACCATCTCAGGTTCATACTTCTGCTCATCCTGTAATGTGATTTATGCCATCATATGTCAGCAATGCCTTTCCACCCTCTCCATTGGACAAACAGGCCAGTCCCTATGGCAAAGAATGAATGGACATAAGTCTGATATCAGAAACCACAACATTCAAAAACCAGTGGGGGAACATTTTAACCTTCCAGGACATTCAGTTGCTAACCTAAAAGTAGCAGTTATCTTACAAAGGAATTTCAAAGGGAGAGTAGAAAGAGAGACTGCTGAACTGCAACTGATAATGAAGCTCAAGACAATGCATCCACCTGGACTGAATCAAGACCTAGGTTTCCTGTCTCATTGCCAATGCTGATTTCTCCACACCTGCTATGTCTCTGCATATCACACCTAATCCAATCATGCCTGCTATTGTCATTTGCCTGCTAATGTCATTTGGCATCTGAAATCACTCCACTTTCCAATATATAGGACAGATGGGCTTCCATTCCATCTGTATCTGAAGAAGTGAGCAGTGACTCATGAAAGCTCATACCCTACCACAAATTTTGTTAGTTTTTAAGGTGCTACTGGTCTCCTACTCTTCTGATACAGACAAACCAACGTGGCTACCCAATCTTGAGCTAATGCTGATAAAAGGTGGCCTCTCCTGGGGGGGGTGAGCCTTCATAGTCATGCTTTTACCTTTAAATATATTAATGTATGACTGACTTTACAATTGCTTTAACAGTTTCTATAAAGTAATTACCTATAAACCCACATTTTAAACCAGGAATTAGTGCTATATTTTATTTTAGGCTAATCCTGACTTTTCACAAAATAAGTTTTCATGATAATTTCATAGTGTGCGAGTGCTGTTGGAATGTGTTTCTTTAATACACCTTCCTTTCATATGCAGATATTTAAATGGATTTAACTGTCTGTAGTCTGTTTGCTTTATAAACTGCTACTTGCCATGACAAAGATAATCGTATTTGTCAGCCTTCTCTTGGTTGAGCCAAGCAAATTGAATTAATATAACTGCACAGATTAAATGTTTTAGCAATTTGCAGTGGCTTGCAGGATCAAAGAGAGGGAAAGCAAGGAGGCTGCTATGAGCAAGACACTTAACGTTCTGTCCTGCCATATGGTGCGCTGCTTGTGAAAGAGAGTTTGATTTTTGGTTTCTCATCAAATCAAATTGATAACTCAAACCCTTCCCCCCAAAAAACATGTTAATGCTGTTTCATCCCAGGTTCCTTTGCAATCAGTTCTGGTTGTCTTAGCAGGCGAATCAATTCAACCTGGGTGGTGAATGGCTTCCAGAGGAGCTGCTTTTAGTATTCTTCTTTTAGTGTCAGTCCTGGTCATGTGCTGCTTTGAAGTCATTGGTCCGTAATCCATTTCTTGAGACATTCATTGGCGATTAGAGGCAGAAAGCTGTTGATATGCAATCTGCCATCCATTAAGAACTCAAAAAGAAAAGGATAGCTATTTGGAAATCTTGGAAGCTAGATTCAGGTGGGTAGCCGTTTTGGTCTGAAGCAGCAGAACAAAGTTTGAGTCCAGTGGCACCTTTAAGACCAACACAGTTTAATTCTGGGTATAAGCTTTCGTGTGCAAGTGCACTTCCTCAGATATTTTAACTTTATCTTGGAGGCTAAGCAGGGTCGGTCCTGGTCAGTACATGGATGGGAGACCACCAGAGTCGCTATGCACAGGCAGGCAATGGCAAACCACCTCTGCTCATCTCTTGCCTTGAAAACCCTTGAGGTCACCGTAGGTCAACAATAACTTGATGGCTAAAAAAACCCAACACATGGGCCACAACCTGAAGTAGGTGAAATCAGAAAGTCCATACTTTGCAGCAGGGCAGAGGAAGGGGGAGAAACAAATGTCAGTGTTAGTGTGGCAAACCATTTTCAGAAGTTCACTCTTGCTGTGTTATCATCAATGCCCCCTCTAAGCTGTGGAGTCTTGTGAGCAAAAATTCTGCTTTGTGAGCTACTGGCATTAAAGTTGTGAGCGAGCGATTTGGCTGCTGCATAAATTAGTTTGCTCTGGAGCCATCCTTCCTGAGCTAAGACAAAAATGTGTGAGCTGGAGACTAAAAAACTATGAGCTAGCTCACATTAACTCATCTTAGAGGGAACACTGGTTATCATAATTATTTATTTACTCTATTTATATCCTTCCTTTCTCCCCAAAATTATTGATATCATTCTCATCTCCTCCATTTTATCCTCACAACAACCCTGTGAGGTAGGATAGGCTGAGAGTTTGTGACTGGCTGAAGGTAACACAGCAGGCTTCCATGACCCAGTGGGGATTTGAAACCTGGGTCTCGGGGGGGGGCAGGTCTCTCACTATATTCTGCCTTCTCCCTGCCAGGAAAAGAGTGAGGGGTGTTCTCTGCCTTAGAGTCAGAGATTTGGAGCAGCAGAACATAGAGCCAGGTTAGAAAGAAAGTATTTAAATTCAGTCTACATAAGAAGAGGAAGCAGAGATTGCATTTATACCCTGTCCTTCACTACCTGAAGGAGTCTCAGAGCGGCTTACAATTCCCTTCCCCTGTGAGGTAGGTGGGGCTGAGAGAGCTCTCCCGACAACTGCCCTTGAGAGAACAGCTCTGAAAGAACTTAAGACTGAACCAAGGTCACACCAACAGCTGCATGTGGAGGAGTGGGGAAATGAAACCGGGTTCTCTCATATTAGGATCCACCCTAACCACTACACCAAACTGGCTGTCTAAATGCCCCCTCTGGCAGATATTCTTGCAAAGACCTCAGTGTAGAAATCAGCCCTCTTCCTCCATTCTGAGTGTCCTGGCTGGGGGGAGGAGTATACAGAGACTCTGCAAAGCTCCAAGCTGCAAAGCTTTTGCTCCAGAATAAATATGTAGCATGTCCTAGGTATCACAGTGCCACAATGACGAGTGTGTTTGTATATATAGCTTTGAACCCAGAATTAATCCCTTCAAAGTAACAATATATATCCATAGGATTTTGGAGGGAACAAAGACTTGCATTATGAAGGTCTGGGAGCAGAGTTGCCAGGTCCCTCAAAGACGATGGCAGGGGAATGGGGGGACGGTTCCAGGAGGTGCGAGCATCCTCGTGCAATGTCCCCGCGTCACCGGTAAGTGTCGTAGGGACATCGGTGATGTTGGGGGTGATGCTCTTATTTTTGGGCGAAACTCTATGGTAGAATCATCTTCAACCATAGAGGTTTGCCCCAAAACCAGAGCATTGCCCCCCTGGCATCACCGACATGCCTATGACACTTCTGGGTGATGTGGGCATGTCTCATTTATTTCAAGTGATGTTGCTTTGCAGGGGGGAGTTTCCTCTTGCCAGAGGAGCCCACAAAATCAGGGGATCCCCCACCCCCAAACTGGGGAATGGCAGCCCTAGCCGGGAGCCAGTTAATAAAGTGTGTGGATAGGTGTTCTTTCTCTTTTGGGGGCAATAAACGCTGTCTTGTTGGAGCTTCCTGCCTTTGGTATCATTTGTTGTTTCAAAGCATGTACTTTCTGTCTTCATAAAAATACTCTTGATCTTTTAACAGAGTTAACAACTTTATTTGAATAATTTATTTACAGAGCTCTTTCAGCCTGGGCCTACTCTCCCTCTGCTAAGGGCCTCCTGCAGAGAAATAGACAGTAGGTCCTACTCTTGCCAAATTCCTGGTTCTTCACAACATAATCAGTTTCCCCCCTCCCCATAGGGTTGCCAACATCCAGGAGTGGCCTGGAGAGCTCTCGAAATTACAACTGATCTTCAGACTATAGAGATTAGTTCCCCTAGAGAAAATGGCTGCTCTGGAGGGTGGACTCTATGGCATTCTACCCAACTGAGCTCCCTCCCAAACCCTGCCTTTCCCAGGCTGTACCACCAAATCTCCAGGAATTTCCCAAACTGGAGTTGGCAACACTACTCCCCCATATCACTACATTTATTGCCAAGCAACACAGCAGGTATCCCTGCTAGTTAACAATAAAAGGGGATGGATGTATCCTGCCTACTCTGAAGCAATTGAATGGCATATGCACCACAGAGAAATGCACCACAGAAATAATGCCTGTGTAGTTGCAAGTGATAGTAGGTAGCATTTTTTACTTTGTAACATCAGTTTTATATAATGCGAAGCCATTCTGGCCTCTGGAAAAATTGGCAACAGCCGCAAACAATTACTGCATGCTTAACAGCCATTTTATGGATTATCCTCTTCTGCATCCCAGAAGATTAATACCATCACTTTTGCTCCAGAATAAATATGTAGCCTGTCCTAGGTATCACAGTGCCACAGACACTCTTCCCATAACAACGGGGGAGGTGTGAGCCAATTACTGGTGGCGTGCTTGTGCCTTTCAGCATCCCTCTCTTGGATACCTTTTGAAGCGGCTTCCGAGGGGACAAGGCATGCAGGAGACACAAGAAGGATGACCTGCCTCATGCTTCCTGTTTCCTCCATAGCCTCCAAAATCAACCTTTTGCATCGCAAGTAATCTTCCCTTGCATCTCAGAACGGCTATAAAAATGTTACAGCTTGGATCCTAAGCCTTATTTCTGCTTACACAGTGCCTTTTTCGTCGTGGTGCTGTTTTCCTTGGCAGAGGCCCTTCTTCCAGCTTTAGGCACTTCTGTTCATACAAGACTTACAATGAGCTGAAAAGTACATAGCAGTAGAGGAATGCGGTCCACAGTGGAAGATAACCTCCTCAATAGATGAAGGGCACATTTGAAACGAAAGCTTAGGATTCCAGCTTTGGTACTCCATGGCTTATCACAAATGTTACTCAAAGTGCTTGCAATGGCCTTGTAGTCAGTATCAAACAGTAGCATCCTGTTGTCCAACAGATGTAGATGGCACATCTCTTGCCTAATGAAAGTTATGGCTAAATGTCAAAATTCACGATTTCATCTTATTGAAAGGAGATCTTAATGCCAAGGCCTGTTGAGGATTGGGGAATATCTAGTGGAAGTCAAGATGCACTCTATTCTTGGTGCTGGAGGGGGCAGCAGTGGGAGGGCTTCTAGTGTCCTGGCCCCACTGCTGGACCTCCTGATGGCACCTGGTATATTTTGGCCGCTGTATGACAGAGTGTTGGACTAGATGGGCCATTGGCCTGATTCAACATTGGCTTCTCTTATGTTCTTATGTTCTTATGTTAAGATGAGACCAGTGAGTGCCATTAGGCTAGTCTAAGGATACTAACACTGCACTGTTTTGAAGAGAAGGGAGTATCATGTTATGTGACATGTTATTTGTCTATGCTTTTTCAGTTCTGTGGTCACTGTGGGTAATTCTTCTCTACCTGATGAAGATCCATCATATGCTGGCACGATAATATCGGTTTCCGGCGTTGCGAATGGCGGCCACCTTTCGGGAAGCCCCTGGAGGTGGTTAGCCCACACGCAGTTTGGGGGGGTCTTTGCAGGTTTGCAAGACCCTAGTGAGCCTTAGGCAAAGGCTCCAAACCGGGGGCGCTTGGGGAGTAGCCTCTTTGCCGGCAGTCAGCCGGGAAATTGAGGCTTTCTTCCCGCCCCAATCGGCCCCGCTGCGGTGTGCCCGTAATGGGACTTAGCAACGCCACCGATTTCCAACAGGAGTGAGGAACAGCGATGAATTAAAGCAAAAAGAAGAAACGGCAGGAACCGTGAGTTGGAGGTCTGAATCTGAAGCGAAACCCGAGCCCTTCCCCCGTAAGCGAATAAGCGGCTGGGAGGAGGGGGAATCCCCCCCACTGAGAAGCGGGACTTGCATAAGAAAGCTAAGGGGGATGAAAGGGAAGAAGGGTTGGTGAAATTACCTTTGGGGTGCCATTGAAGCGAATGAGTTAGCGGGACTCCTGAGCGATGCATCACGAACTTTTATAAAGTAAACAAATACAAGAAATGTCTGCCATGAATAAGGTCCCTTTGAAAACTGAGAAGAAGGGAGGCGGGACTTCCGGTCCGGGTAATCCCCTCCAGAGCCGACTGTCAGTCAACAGACAAGCGAGCTACTGCACCCTCTGCTGGTCCAAATACAGAAAATCAGCGAAACCTTAACTAATATGGAAGGTGTTCTCAACAGTCAACAGAGGCAACTAACAGAGACGTCAAAGAAGATGGAGGAGATCGCACAGAAATGTTTGGTCTCGTCGGAAGACATCGGAAAAGTGAAGAAAAGGGTCAACAAGTTAGAAAAGCATCAGGATGTGCAAGAAAAAAGAATTTTGATGTTGCAAATGGAAAAATCGAATCTGACTCTTCGATTTCAGGGCATTAAAGAAGAAGAGAAGGAAGATCTCAGATCTATAATTGCGAATGCCTTGGCACCCGTAACTGGCAGAGATCAGCATGAGTTAAAAGAAGAAATGGATAAGGTCTATAGGGTCTACTCCACATTTACAAAAAAAAATAATCTGCCAGCAGAAGTGGTTGTCAAGTTTGTCAAGCAAAGTACCAGAGATCAAATCTTGCGTGCAGTTGCAGCGGTGCCCTTGAAAATTGGGGAGCAGACCATCAGAATATTGAAAGATGTGCCTTATGAAATCCGGATGAAAAGGAAAGCTTATAAAGGATTGACCACTTTTCTACAAAGAAGACAGGTCATATACAGATGGACCTATCCTGAAGGCCTTTTGTTCAAGTACAAGGATAAAAGAGAGAAGATTGACTCCATCTTCAAGGCGCAGGAATTTCTGAAGAGACACGCCAGTCCAGAGGAAGAGGCAGCACTCGCTACGTGGACAGATTTGAGTAGTGAAGATGACAGCGGCCCAGAGGAGGGAGGTGCCGGAGCGGGAGAAGTGAAAACCAAAGGTGGCCCATCCTATAACTTGAGGGATACCAAAGGAAGACAACCTAAGAAATAACTGTTCGGGAAACGTCAAAAAGGAGATGACTAATAATTAACCCCAAAGGACATTACTAACCTCATTAACAGAGTTATTTTGAATTTTTGTTAGATGAAAAGAAGACTCTCAAATCACGGAGATTGCCAAAAACTGTATCTATATTGATTTAAACTAACCTTTATTAACAGAATACTCACTCTGCTCTTTTCTTTATCCCTCTATATACCCTACCTTTTTCTATTTATAAAAAGAATAAATTCCTCTCCTTTTTAGGAGGGTTTTGATAAAAAATATCATAAAATCATGACCTGAAAAATCTGCTTTCTTCCTTCTTTTTTATTTACATCTGGCCTGATAAAGAATTCTGCTGAACTCAAAAGCTTAAAGATTGTTATGTATCATTGGGTTGGTCCCAAATAAATGGTATTACATGGATTGAATTCTTGGCTTTTACTTTTAGATTGACACAGCTATTTGGCTATTAGTATGAATAAGGCCAATCTCCAATTACTTTCTAGGCTACTGTCTTAGCAAGCTGTCAGCAAGAGTTCTACATAAGTTTACCTGATCAGAATGTAAAAACAAGTAAGATATCTTTCCAAGGGGACTGCAGAATTCTACAGTGTTCTATGTTCTGTGGGACTGTGAAGTTCTGGAATAAAAGCAAGGGGATGTGTACCCCATTAAAATTTATTGTCATGCTATCTGTGCAGTCCCACAATGGAACTGTGTATGTGTGGGATGTTCCAGAGGTCCCTGGATCATGAGGTGCCTCTCTCCCTCCTCAAAGTTTCTCCTCCACCTCTGGATCCTGTGAACAGGGAGGAACTTGCCTCTGTCCCTCAGTCCTGTCGTTTGCCTCTGTAGTGTGGTATAATGCTATGAAGTAGGGGTGGCCAAACTTGCTTAATGTAAGAGCCACATAGAATAAACATCAGATGTTTGAGAGCCGGAAGACACAAACAAATATTACACACACATTTTTACTGGAAAATATGCACATTTGCTTTTTATTAGTATTAAATGAGACTGCCAAAAATAAAAACAAAAGGGGTAAAAACAGATATTGATAATATCAGATATTGATATTTATTTGTTTGCTAATGATTTTTTGTTTGAGAGAGGGGAAAGAAAGAGGGAGAGAGAGAGAAAGGAAGGAAGGAAGGAAGAGAAAGAAAAAGAAAGAAAGAAAGAAAGAAAGAAAGAAAGAAAGAAAGAAAGAAAGAAAGAAAGAAAGAAAGAAAGAAAGAAAGAAAGAAAGAAAGAAAGGCCATATCTGCGTTAGTCTTTCCCACCAGTGTCCCCGCCTTTTGATTCCCTCTTCAAAAAAGCTGTCCACATTTGGTGTCGTTTTCATACCTCAACTATGCTAGCATAGTTTCACACGTCCACATCTGTTTATCGCCCTCGGGGTGGCTCCACTGTCATTGCACCTCTGCACTGCTTTAAAAGAATCTTCTCCAAACCACTCTTCAAACAAGCATAGAGAAAGACGCTGTCACAGCAGCACGCAACTGATTTAAAATGCAAATGCAGATACAGCCTCAGAGAAAATAAATGGAGGAGGGAGGGGAGAAAGAGAGAAAGAAAGGAGGAAAGAAAGCAAATGGGAGGAGGAGGAAGAAATGGAGAAAGAGAGAAAAACAAAGCAAATATATGGAGAGGGAGGGGCTGCGGTGGCTCAGTGGTTAAGACACTGAACTGCAGGCTGGAAGGTCGGTAGTTCAGCAGTTCGAGACCCGAGTGCCGCATGATGGAGTGAGCTCCCATCTCTGGCCCCAGCTCCTGCCAACCTAACAGTTTGAAAGCAAGAAATTGCAAGTAGATAAATAGGTACTGCTTCGGTGGGAAGGTAACAACATTCTCTGCACCTCGGTGTCTAGTCATGCTGGCTACATGACCATGGGGAAGTCTATGGACAGCTCCTTTTTGTGGAGATACTGGGGAATGACTCTGGGAGCTTATTAATACAAAACATGGGCTCTACCGCTGATACACACAGTCCTTTACCAGAAGAGGTGAAGTGAAATGGTTGCAATTAAGTTCAAGGACTGCAGATAACTTCACTGTGTTTGAATGGAATCAGTGAACCTAGAAGTGCTCTGTAGCATAAAAATCTGTCCTGATTTGGCTGGCCAGTCTGATCACAGAAGCTAAGCAGAGTCAGCCTTGGTTAGTACGTGGATGGGAGACCACGCAGGAAGTCCAGGGTCATGGTGCAGAGGCAGGCAATGAAAAACCACCTCTGAACATCTCCTGCCTTGAAAACCCTTCAGGATTGCCATAAGTTAGCTTCAAATTTATACCACCAAAAATCTTACCGCCTCACCTGTATAAAATTTTTCCCTTCATGGAATATGTTTTCGATTTGTTCTAGCAGTTTTAATCATGCATTGTGTGATGAATGCGTGTCATCTTGAGGCAATCAGTTTCTGAAACATAAAAGAAATAAACAGTTTTGTGTTCTCACTGATCTCAGTGAACAGAGTCAGGTGGCTATGGGGCAACACCTTAGCCAGGAGCTACTTGCATGGTCATCTGTGGTGAGTAAATGTGGTCACCAGATGACCATATGGGGAAGCTTTGGCTGGTTCTGCATCTGGCATTCGCTTTGCATTTTCTCAACACTGAGGAAAAGATGCAGCTCAAAACCAGGTTCAGATACTCCGGGCCAATGCCATACTGACTGCAAAGTCACCCCTGAATGGCCATAAAACAGCCATAAATCTATGCAGAAGGTACCATAAAACCTGATGACCAAAGAAAGTGAAGGTGGCATGCAATGCAGAAGGTACCATAAAATCTGATGATCAAAGGAAGTGAAAGCAGCATGCAATGCAGGTGGGAATTTCTGTTCCAACATGGGTTTGCTGAAACAACACAGGGGAAAAGCCAATGCTGAATTGCCCTTTATGATGCTGGACTTTGCGCATTTGTTGGGTGTGTGTTTTGGATGTATGTTAATCGAGTGTATCTTATTTCAGGCCAGAAATTGATGACATAAATAGTAGTTAGAAAAGCTAATAACTTTTGGTAGATCATTAATTTGAGTGCACTTATTGTGTGTGACTGAACAACAACAAAATTGTGTGGCAGAATTTGGTGTTAAATGAACCTGGGCCTTTTTATTTTACTGTGCTATGTAGGTTTTGCTATAATTGACTTTGGTTTCTTGGTTCTGAAGTCCCATGAGCCTTTGCTCTCTAAGCTACATGCCTATGCTTGAAAGCTACAGCCTTGCCCTCCTAATGTACCTTTGTCCGAGTTCATATGCCTTCCAGAGCCTCCACGTACCAGGCTCCAAGCCTAAACATTTAAGCTTAGTAGGTGAGGCACTGTACTATCTAAGAACACATACATACATATGTGGGCAAAGGTTCATAACTGAGCAAGGAGTTCATACCATCAGTAAGGGGGTAGGGTCTGGTTTCTATCAAAGACCACCCCATTCCTGAGTGGCATCTTGCATTGAATCCTATAGGTGAGCAGAAGGGTAGAAGTTGTCTGTTTTTACACTGTCTGGGGCTGTTTCGCCAGTACCTCTTGGGAAGGTCTTGATGAACTGACAGGAAATGTTCCTTTTGGGGTTGTTTTTTTAGTGCACTATAATGGATCCATTCGTTTTCTGTAATCTTTTTTATGAAGTTCAATAAATAGTACGTTAGTGTGAAGCCGACTGGACTGTCTCTCTCTGTGGGATGAATTCAGTGGCAGGGCTAGTCTCACACTGACCCTTTGGACCCTGGGGGTTCTGGGTGCAGGTCCCTGATCCTTCCACAATTTGCAAGGCTGAATTTAACTCCCCCCCCCTGTTGTTTTATAGACACATTCGGAGGTCATCCCCTGTCACGCCTGACTAAGCTGTTCAGTCCAGTGTCACTACTCTGAACAGCTACAGAGGAGCGATTGGAAAATACCATCGTGGTATTCTCAGATGTGCTTATATTTGTAATGATGTCTGGGCTTGAATTACAGGGGATGGAGGAACAGCTAATGTTTTTAGACACCAATTATTGGAGCCTGTTGATCAAGGAATCCCCTATCTGAAATGGAAGTGAATCAGAGCCACCACTAGCTCTTGATCAGTTGTCCCTCATGCACAATCCCAGGATAGCCGTTGCCATTTTGATTTGTTCCAGCTATGTGAATTCCCTGCCATTCTCCATCTCTTAAGGACACGTCTTCCAGCAAGAGCTGTCATTTACGCCCCCATATCTTGAGATGTTTGCTGAGGTATGCACTGGCCCCTTCAGTCATATGTTTTTGTGGAAGGGTTTCCCCTCACTCATGAGGCCTCTTATACATTATTCAGTTAGATATCTACTCAGAAACAGGTTTCTGCATGCACACTGCTCCTTGGAGTATTGAGGCCACAGTCTCTACCTCAGGAATATTAATTGGATTGAGCCTTATTTATTTGAGTTTACTAGGGGGGTTTCCCCCCCCAGAGATACAGGGATGTGTAGCTCTCTGCAGTGCCCTCAATTGACCCAGGCCTCCTTTGACTATTTAAGATGTTTTCCTCCATATCAATTTTACTGTTTTGGTCTACTTCAGCCAACCTTTTCTGTTCATCATTTGTCTTTCAGCCATTCATGAATTTCCAAATGATATATTCAAAAACAAGGACAGACAGCAAGGAGCCGTGCTGCTTCATATCATTGGTGTAAGTTATATGAATATGTTCACATTTCTACAGAATATGTTGCTGTTGCTGCACAAAAAGCACAGGCCAGACTTATTCCTCAACTTAGGTATTTTCACCTAATACATCCTAGGTTTGGTGCAAATAACAGTTTCCAAATGGAATTCTGCCTGAGTTGACAGAGCTGTCTGGTGCCTAACTAGCCAAATTTCAAATCAAATTGGGCATTATGCAGAAAACATGCCTGTTGCTAAGACCAGGAGCTACTACATATGTTCTCCCCCATCTTAGATTATGGCTAGTAGTATAAATCAGGTAACTTCGTATTCCAACCCCAGAAGCAGCAGACATGAAATGGAGCAGGGGCAGGAAGTCTGCTCAGACATCACACAGTGTGAAACCAAGCTCCTGTCTTGGTCTTTGCTCTATCGCCTCCCACCCCAAGGGGAGGGGATGCTTAACCCTTTCTCTGGACATTACTTTCCTGCCTGAAACTGAACATACATGGACCCCCAACAGCTTTTGTCACCACAGGATCTTAAATTATTAGGTAATTTTATTTTACCAATAAGAATTTAAGAAAGATTTAAGATTTTCACAATAACTTTGATTAGTGAGCCTGTAGATGGTTATCTTGTGGATTGATGTTTTATATTTAGGATTGCCAGGTCCCCTCACTGTCATGGTGGGGTGATTTGGGGAGGCATTCCGGGGGTGGGCGGTATGTCACGTGCAATGCCCCCAACATGATGATATCACCCGGAAGTGACATCATGTCAGCGAGGTTACGTGCAACGCTCTGGGTTTGGGCAAAACTCTTCATGGTTTTTTTGTCTTCAAAACCGTAGTTTGCCCAAAAAACAGAGAATCACTGCGTGACATCCCCAGTGTGATGATGTCACCTAGAAGTGATGACATCACATTAGGATGTCATGAGACAACATCCCTGTTGTTTGGGGGATGGGGTTTTCCCCACCAGCCAGCTGGGTAGATCGAGCCCCCAAAAGCAGGGGAATCCTTGCTGGGACCTGGGGGCTGGCAACCCTATCTATATTTTAGGATGTTCCTGCCCTTATTTTCACCCTTATCCAAAATGTTTTCTTTGACCTCCTGGTCTCTAAGCAACTACATCTCAGTCAAGGACTGGTGCCATTCTTATATTTCAGGGAAAGTATATAAGGTTTGTTTTCCTTATGCCCTTCTTAGGAATGTGAAATGTACTCTAAACAAAGGTTAGAGTAAATTATGTTTAAGAACAGAATGGTTGAACCTTCTTTCCTAAATACCTGGCCCTGACCTTTTGCCTGTTTATCCTCTAAAGGAAGAACTTTCAGTCTTGTTCAATATGCCAGCTTGTTCGTGAGTCTTGATCGCTTGGATGAGCTTGCATCAGAATGATCATTCCTAAATAGATCCGCCTGCTTTGTTAGTGGAAAAAAACCCTGAGTGGATCTTTTCTCTTCCAGATTGAACTTGGAAAAGAAGGGTACCTGAATTTTGAAAACTCCCCTAACCAAAATGCATGCTTGCAAATGCTTGCGCATAATGCGTAGTTTAGGCCAAAGAAATAAGAATAACAGCCTCCTCACAAGTATATTTTTATAATTCCTTAGGTCTTTCCCCATAAAAACAGGTTTCAGTTGCAAACTTTTTCTGTATTAAAAAAAAAAATGCAGTGTGCCCACTTGCACCTACTGATGCAGTTAAATGTAGCTGTATATTGTAAATGGTTGTGTTCCATTAAGGCAAACAACAAAATTATCTGAGACAAGTAATAGCAACCCTCCCTTCCAAGCTAATCAGATATGATTTCAAGCTGTATGGTTTATTGTAAACTTGATAGATGCAAACACATGAGCTAGGGTTGCTAACACCCAGGTAGTGGCTAGAAATCTCCTGGGATTACAAATGAGTACCAGGCGACAGAGATCAGTTCACCAGGAGAAAATGGCTGCCTTGGAAGGTAGTCTATGGCATTATACCCCACTGAAGTCCCCTCCCTCCCCTCCCGAAACCCTGCTCTCCTCAGGCTCCACCCCCAAATTTCCCGGTATTTACCAACATAGAGCTGGCAACCTTAACATGAGCCCTAATTAACCCTGATTTCTTTGTAAATGGGTCACACCAGGAAGGTGAACACAGAGTCTGATTTTCAGATGTGTTCCACTCTGTTCAGTGGAGCTTATTTCTAGGAAAGTGGGTATAGGATTGCAACTTTGTACAACATGTGAACAGCCTCCATTAAACACAGAGCTTCTAAACATGCAGGCCCCCTTATAGAGTGCAGATTTGTATATGACAAAGAATTGAGATGAATGGTAGAAGACCATAAGAACATAAGAGAAGCCAATGTTGGATCAGGCCAATGGCCCATCCAGTCAAACACTCTGTCGCACAGTGGCCAAAAATACCAGGTGCCATCAAGAGGTCCACCGGTGGGGCTAGGACACTAGAAGCCCTCCCACTATTGACCCGCCCCCAAGCACGCAGATACATTGTCCCACCAAGAGTTGTAAAGCCTTTATGTCCCAACTTTCTCTCCAGTGGGAGTGCAAAATGGCTTAAACTGTTTCATCACCTCTAGTTTATCTTGACAATAACCTTAAGAGGTAGGTTAGGCTAAGAGTGTGCGACAGGCTCACGGCCACCTGATAAACCTCCATGGGAGAGTCGGGATATATATCAGGGTACACATGAAGCTGCCTTATAGTAAATCAGACCATTGGTCCATCAGAACCGTATTGTCTGCTCGGACTGGCAGCAGCTCTCCAGGCCAGTGTCTTTCACATTACCTGCTGCCAGTCCATGTAACTGAAGATGCCTGGAATTAAACCTGGGACCTTCTGTATGCTAAGCAACTGTTTTACCACTGAGCCACAGGGCATCATCAAATCATAACCAGAAAGGTAATCATAAGGCAAACAAATCTGCGACAAGAATGTTTTACTTATTGTACAGCACCTAGCATCCCTTTTTGGTACTTTATGAATAATAGCAATCATAAACGTATGACTGAGTTCCATGAACTCTGGATAGTCTTTGCAGTGGAGCACACTTCCTCTTCCACTAAAACTGGTTTGTTCAAGATCAATGGTTTCCAATAGGCCTTGCACAAATGAAAGTTTTGAAGGAAGAGGAAGCGTGTGCCGCAGCAGAGACCCTCTAGTGTGCACAGAACTTTTTCATAGGACCCAAGCTACTGTCTGTAAGATACCACAAATTAAAACCCCACTCTGCTTTAGAAAATTATAATGCCTTGTGTACAATATAACTACTGCTCCTCTTCAGTGACTCTGCAGATTACTGAAATAATTCAATATCCAACCTTGAAATAATGAGGCTTAGACATATTTGCACATCTAATTTAATTTCACCTTTTCACATTTTAAATGCAAATTATGCTTTTTGCACTGTGTTTTTAAGATTTAAAAATGTATTTCATGTTTGCTTTTGAATAATTGTATGGCATAATAGCTTCCAATTAAATTGCTAATCAGTGTGGCTTTATATGAGGTGAAAACATCTGGGAAAGAGGCCCACTGAACACTAGAGTACTTGAGTACTGTACTGGTAATGAAGTGTTATTATAACTCAACTCAGTGAACCAAGACAAACTGTCAGCTTCAAAATCTGAAACATTCTAGCTTTGTGAGTTGAAGTATAAAGATCAGTTGTTGCTCACACATGCTTTGGGACAGAAGGAGATGTGTGGGTGAGGTAAGATGGGCAGTGGGAAATCCAGCATGATGCAGTGGTTAGAGTGTCAGATCTGGAGATTCAGTTTCAAAGCTCCACTCTGTCACAGAGGCTCACTAGGTGACCAGTCACACCATTCTCAGCTTAACTTTGTCATAAGATTGTTGTTGTGAGTATAAAAGAAGAAGGGGAGAACAATGCTGTAAGCTTCTGGAGGTAGGAAAGTAAGGACAGGGGTCCCAATGATACGGTTGCTGAAGAAAAAAGACATGGAAGGCAATAAACCAGAGAAACAGAAATGTGGTTTATGAGGTAAAGGTCTGAAGAATAGGAGGAAAGACTAGACAGGTTTGCGATGAAGGAGAACTAATGGGGGGGGGATAGTGCTGTGTGGAAAAACTCACAGGACCTAAGAAAAGTGCACGATGTCACTGACAGAGAGAGGGATGGAGAGAGAAGCTGAGGTAGAGCTTTCTACCTCTGTACTGATGGTAGGTAAGAACTGACAGGCAAAAGAAGCATTTGAATATTTTATACCTATCACAGGAATGTTCCACCTCTGCTGCCACTCCCCAGTAAGGCTACTTAAAGATCCACCCCATTGTCAACAGGAATTTCATTAATCCATTTTCCCAAACCTCTCATAGCAAATACGTGGAAGGAAGTGAATATAGTTCTAACCACTTTTGTCACATTTTAGAACATATATCAGTCTTTACCCTCAGTTTAGTCTGAACACATGCCAGACTGGAAAGAGCTTCACACCAATTCTCCACAGGAAGAGTCGATACATACCCAAATGAGTGTCAGTAACATGGCTAGGGGTGTGCAGTGAAAAAATATATGATATTTTTCGGATTTGGGTATAATGAAGCCGAATTTTTTCAGTATTCCTGAATATAACCGAATACCAATACCGGTAATGTATTGATATCAGGAAAAATTCAGGAATACTGAAAAAAATTGGCTCCATTATATCCTATGAAGCCGTTGTAGTCAATGGCAAAATCTTCTAAGGAGTATTCAGTGGACTGAGGAGAGGGGGTTTGAGATAGAGGCACCAAATTTGTCCTGTAGCTGCTGGAGCTTCTCCCCAAAAGAACCCCCAAGTTTGGAAAAGTTTGGACCAGGGGGTCCAATTCTAAGGGCATCCTCCATTGTTTCCATTACCCCCATCCTCCATTGTTTCCAGAGGCAGGCAGATAAAACATCAGCCCAGCAGTTTCTCCCAGAGAATCTCTGCAGTAGAAACTAAGTGAGGTGTGGTGTGAGGGGGCGTGTTTGCAAGGCCAGCAGTAGAACCAGTGCAATGTGCCCCCAAGAACCAGTGCCACTGTGGTACTGCCAAAACCCAACAGGAGAATCTGGGAATCTCTGAAGTACAGGGAGCATGTTTGCAAGGCCAGCAGCAGAACCAGTGCAGTGTTCTAGTGCTACCTATCAACAGAACCCAGTGAGAGCCAGTTTGGTGTAGTGGTTAAGTGCACAGACTCTAATCTGGGAGAACTGGGTTTGATTCCCCACTCCTCCACTTGCAGCTCCTGGATGACCTTGGGGAAGCCATAGTTCTGACAAGAGCTATCCTTAAAAGAGCAGTTCTTGAAAGAGCTCTCTCAGCCCCACCTACCTCATAGGGTGTCTGTTGTGGGGAGAGGAAGGGAAAGGAGTTTGTAAGCCACTCTGAGACTCCAAGTGAAGGGCTGGGTATAAATATTTTTGGCTTTTATTTGGTATTTTGTATTCATCAGCCGAATCAGATCAGAGATTCTGATTCAGCTTGCTGAATACCTGAAAAATAACGAAAAGGAATCTTTCAGTGTTTTCTGGTTTGGCTTTACCAAATGCACACCCCTAAACATGACTTTCCTTTTATATCTCAAGGGTGCCCAACTTTGTAATACTAGTTTGTTTTCCCCTCATTCACAGACTCTGTATATGTTCTATGCCTTGGCCATTGTATGTGATGACTTCTTTGTTCCATCTTTAGAGAAAATTTGTGAGGTAAGTACAAGAGAATTTTTGCTAACTTTTATAAATATGTTAATTACATGAAGATGTGATCTGTATACTAAGGGAGAAGGAACATCAGGTGTACCAGTCAAATGCTTGGATTCTGAGGTAAATCTCTACTGACAGAAAGGATTGAAGAATGCTCCTGCCAGAGCCAAAAATAATCCCCTAAATGTTGTTCCGGGGAGACAGGGAACCTCTAGAAACATGAACCTGCCTTATATAACATTAACACATGACACTGCCTTGGTCCATCAAGGTCAGTATTGTCTACTCAAACTGGCAGCAGCACTCCAGGGTTTCAGGCAGAGGTCTTTCACATCACCTGTTGCCAGAGTCTGTAACTGGAGGTGCCAGGGGCTGAACCTGGGGAAGTCAGAGATCTAATGCAGGAGGCTGGAGATGATGAAAATCATCCCCCCTTCTGCTAGCACATAATTTCCATGAGGCACAATCCCAGACCAGCCCTCTTCAAATGCATCTCAGAGAAAAGAATGCACTTTTCTCAGAGTGTATTCCTGCTTGAGGTCTGCCACAACTCTAATTCTATAGATAATGTCAGCCAAAGAGAGCATAAGCTTGGCCTCCCTGCCCCTCTCACGTGTTAAAATGGTATAGAGAACTGACATAACCAGTCCTGATTTTTTTCTTTCAGAAACTACATTTGAGCGAAGATGTTGCGGGAGCCACATTTATGGCTGCAGGAAGCTCAACCCCAGAACTGTTTGCTTCAGTCATAGGTAAGAAAGCTACCAGCAAAAGTGGAAAATGTGAAATTGGTTTCTAAATTAGAATGTAAGGCTTACTACTATAAAGTTGTATCTGCACATACCACTGATGTTCAAAATAAATATTCCATTGAATTTCTAATATCGGACTCTATTAGTGACCTTCCACTAAGGGCATTTTTGCACTGGACTGATTTAAGAGATCTGAGGTGCTCATGCAGCCCTATCTCACCATAGTCCAACTCATTTTGGTCTCCTGTCCATGACTATGGGTATTATGGGTGACTATGGTAACATAGTCTATAGACTCTCTGAGTCTATACAGTCAGTAAAAACAAGACCTGGAGCTGACTGTGGCTCAGATCATGAGCTACTCATTGCAAAATTCTGACTTAAACTGAAGAAAGTTGGGAAAACCACTAGGCCATTCAAGTTTGACCTAGATCACATCCCTGATGAATATACAGTGGAGGTGAAGAATAGGTTTAAGGGACTAGATTTGATTGATAGAGTGCCTGAAGAACTATGGACGGAGGTTTGTGACATTGTACAGGAGGCAGCAATCACCACCATCCCAAAGAAAAAGAAATGCAAGAAAGCAAAGTGGCTGTCTGTTGAGGCTTTACAAATAGCAGAGGAAAGAAGGAAAGCGAAAGGCAAAGGTGAAAAGGAAAGATTTACCCAACTGAATGCAGATTTCTAGAGAAGAGAAGGAGAGATAAGGAGGCTTTCCTGAATGAACAATGCAAAGTAATAGAGGAAAACAATAGAATGGGAAGGACTAGAGATCTCTTCAAGAAAACTGGAGAAATCAAGGGAACGTTCCATGCAAAGCTGGCCATGATAAAGGACAAAAATGGTAGGAACCTAACAGAAGCAGAAGAGATTAGGAAAAGATGGCAAGAATACACAGAACTATACAAGAAGGACCCCAATGTCCTTGACAACCATGATGGTCTAATCACTGACTTCGAGCCAGACATCCTGGAATGCGAAGTCAAATGGGTCTTAGAAAGCATTACCAACAACAAAGCTAGCGGTGATGGTATCCCAGCTGAGCTATTCAAAGTCTTAAAAGATGATGCTGTTAAAGTGCTGCATTCAATTTGCTGGAAAATTTGGAAAATGCAACAGTGGCCACAGGATCAGAAAAGGTCAGTTTACATTCCAATCCCAAAGAAGGGCAATGCCAAGGAATGTTCAAACTGTCACACAATTGCACTCATTTCACATGCCAGCAAGATCATGCTCAAGATCCTACAAATTAGGCTTCAGCAGTGCGTGGATAGAAAACTGCCAGAAGTACAAGCTGGGTTTCGAAGAGGTAGAGGAACTAGAGGTCAAATTGCCAGCATTCGCTGGATTATGGAGAAAGAGAATACCAGAAAAACATCTACTTCTGCTTCATTGACCATGCTACACAACAACAAACTGTGGCAAGTCCTTAAAGAGATGGGAGTACTAGACCACCTCACATGTCCCTTGAGAAACCTGCATAAGGGTCAAGAAGCGACAGTTAGAACTGGATATGGAACAACTGATTGGTTTAGCATAGGAAAAGGGCAACAAGGTTGTACGACAAGGATGTATATTGTCACTCTGCTTATTTAATTTATATGCAGAGTACATCATGCAAAATGCCGGCCTGGATGAATCACAAGCCGGAATTATGATTGCTGGGGAAAAGCTCAACAACCTCAGATATGCAGACAATACCACTCTAATGGCAGAAAGTGAAGAGGACCTAAAGAGCCTCTTGCTCAGAATGAAAGAGGACAGCACAAAAGTTGGCTTGAAACTCAACATCAAAAAAACTAAGATCATGGCATCCAGCCGCATCACCCCTTGGCAAATAGTGGTCCATGGGGTTGTGAAGAGTCGGACTTAACTGTGCGACTGAACAACAACATGGTAACAATACAAGCTATGTTGTCTGCAACTCTATCTGGTGGCAGCCATAAAAACCTACCCAACCATTGCAGTCATCTTTGGGGGTCCTGCTGCAGGTGTCATCTGGGGCTAAATATGTGGTGACTTGAGAAGAGAGCTTTTAAGTTGTGGCACCAAAACTGTGGAATTCCCTCCTGCCAAAGGGTAAAGGCTTTTTGCTTCATTTGGTGTTCCATCCTCTTTCCTGTTTATGTTATAATTGCTTTTTTACAGGTATTATTGATTTTTAATGTTCACCGCCTTGAGGACCAAATTGGATAGACAGGCAGGATACAAATGTTTTAAGTAAATAATAATCTGGAGGAAAAAGTCCCTGCCTAATGATATTACCTTATTATATAAGGTTAACATTCATAAAGATAACTTCCTATCCTTTTGTAAGCAAACTTGCTGCAAAGCTGGTACCATTTGGTTGTAGAAGAACATAGGTGCATGATATACGGAGCAACCAGCAGTGCTGGATACTTAGTCTCCTCCTTGCCTCCTTGTGTTTCTCCTCTCTTCACTAGTCCCACTGACCAGTCTGTGTGCAGTGGTTACTCGTGCTTCCTTTTTCTCTTCCCCTTTATTCCTTCACCCAATTTCCTCTTTTGTTCTACACTGCACGGTTACTGCCTCTGTTTTCCCCAGGACTCTGAGCAGCCTTTGCTTACTTTAAGCTGCTTGTACGATATTTCCCCAGGGAAATATCCTTCCTTCCTTTTCTTGAAGAAGCTGGTGGCTGTTGATGCTGCACAGCTCAAGTCTTCACATGGCACAACTCTGAGTCTGGAGCGATGCTTTCTCAGGCCAAAGAGTATATTGTACATTTTTTTTTTAATTTTTGTTAAAAATATTACTCTTACAGACATGCACACAGACCTTTTTCTTGCTCTCCCTTCAGGTGTGTTCATCACTCATGGTGATGTAGGAGTTGGAACCATTGTTGGTTCGGCAGTTTTCAATATCCTCTGCATAATTGGAGTCTGCGGGATTTTTGCTGGACAGGTTAGTTGGGTTTCTCACATTCTTGCCTCCCAGTTAGAAATAAGACAAATAAGAGAAGGTGATCAAGAATAAATTTCATCTGAATGCAGAGGTCGCCATTGTATTGCGGATATGATGTGTTAGATTTCTGGTGCATGAATGACTCAGTGGGGAACAGCATTGCAGAGTATGTGCAAAAGTACACATACTAATATAAATGTTGGCTTGAGAAAACATGTCCTTTACTTCCCGCAGTGCTGAGCCACAGTTCATGGCTGGAATAGTGGGTTATATCCTATCAGCCTTTCCACCAGGCTCACCATTTGCCAATGGGGACAGGAGCCCTCCTCCCCTAACTCCTGTTGGCTGCCACCACTCCACAGGTCACCAGGAGAAAAATAAAACAAAAAAATAGCTGTTGGTGTGATGGGTTACATCACTTCTGGGAAAAACCCGGAAGTGATATAATGCTGTCATGCCAACCAGTGTTCCCTCTAAGCTGAGTTAGTGTGAGCTAGCTCATAGATTTTTAGCCTCCAGCTCACACATTTTTGCCTCAGCTCAGGAAGGATGGCTCCAGAGCAAACTGATTTATGCAGTAGCCAGATCGCTTGCTCACAACTTTAATGCCAGTAGCTCACATAGTAGAATTTTTGCTCACCAGACATCACAGCTTAGAGGAAGCATTGATGCCAACAGCACCCCCACCTAGACTCCCACTGGTTGCTAGCCGCTGGTTGATAACCTTATTTTCCACTGACAAAACAGGTTTCTTCTGGTCACCAAAAAAGTCTGTACCTGGATTGTGGGACCCATGTGGATAAAAACAGGAGCAAAGTTTTGGTGAAGAAAGGAACTAGGCAAAATTAAGTGGGAAAGCTGGTAGGATATCACCCAGTGTTCTTCACCCTCATAATCAAACTGATTTATTTAGCTCCTCAGTTACTCTCAGGAGAAGGAGAGGACCAGTGCCTCTTCCTCCTGAAGTTTTTGTTTATTTGAACATGACAGGAGTAGGAACTACTGCACCCCTTTCCAGGATGCTTCAGTCCATCACGGACAATGTGGTTACTGGCAGCGTAAGAACTCTGGGACATTCCCTCATGTATTTACTTACCCTGACCCTCCTTAGGGGAAAAATAATGTTCTTAAATCCAATACAAACATAAGGGGACTAGGGTAGACCCTTCTGAATAACAGTACCTGAAGCTGTTTGCCAAATATTCAGCTTGAACATAACCCCCTTTCATTTGGGGAGGCTGGTAAACTGTAATAAATAATGGATGCAAGCAGAGCACAGCAATCCTGTTGCTGTCAATGGGAATGCGCTGAACTCTCCTACTTCAGTCAGTGGGACAGAAAAGTGCTTCATGTTGACTGCACTGTGCCCGATGAGAATTTAGTTCTAGTTTCCATTTGACCACAGTCCAGAAATAGACTATTATTTCTGTTAATTTTCGGTTTCCAAAATGATGTGGCAGGTGGGTTACACATTTGCATTTTAATAACATCTGTAATTCTCATCATTTCACAGTCTCGAACTCTTTTACATAGGCCTGTAGGTATGCTCATGTATTTTCCCTTCCTCCCTCAGTTTAGAAGAATTCACTTCTGAAAACTGTTTCTAGATAATGATTATTATGAATTTACACAATCAAAATCCCGTTTGTTTCATGGATCTGATGGATAGGACTGAACTTTAGCCAACAGAAGTTTATAAGTTAGCCTTTAATATATTTTATCTGTTGTGAGGAGAGACAGTTTGGTGTAGTGGTTAAGAGTGGCAGACTCTAATCTAGACAACCGGGTTCAATTCTTCACTCCACCACATGAAGCTAGTTGGGTGACCTTGGGTCAGTCACAGTTCTCTCAGAGCTCTCTCACCTCCTAAAAACGAGTCTACCTTACCACTAGCATAATGCTAAGAGCTAGAACTTGCATCTGCCAGACAATCTTTGGATCTTCTGGCTATTCTACACACAATGCCATACGATAATTAATTTATTTATTTAATTAATTTGTTGTGTGTTTGGAATTAAACTAGTTTTTTTTTAAAAAAAAAATTCTGGCTGCACTTTTTAGCAGTTCTTTTTCTATTAAAGTCCTGGACTGCTTCATAGTATACAAATAGCCATGTTCTATCTGCTGGGCAAATATCCCCAGGAAAGTCCATGTTATTACTCTTTTTTGCTTTCTCTCATGTGGTTGCTCATTTAAAACAACAACAATGAAAGGATTAAAAGTACTCTCTAAAAATGTTGCCATTCTGATCTACTCCCATCTTGTCTCATTTGGTCCAAAGAGAACATTTTTCAAGAGGGAACTGGATGTATACATCTCAGTGAGACACAGGGCACTTAAAAAAAAAAAAAAAGATGTGCTGGAACTCTCAAGAGGGAAATGAAGTTTTCAGTCTGTATACTGAAAACTCAGGAACTTTTAAACATTTTAAAAATTATTCTATCAAAGAGGTTCTGGAACTCCATTCTGACATGGTCCCCCAGAAAAAAAGCCCTGGTGAGACATATTTTCAAGTGATGAGAAATGAAAGTGAACTTCCATGTGTGAAACCAGCAATGTTAGTTATTCACAAGCATAAACCCTAAACATTTGCTAAAGGCCTTTGCATGGAGCAATTGCATTTTCTTTTCAGGTGGTCCGTCTAACCTGGTGGTCCGTGTGCAGGGATTCAGTTTACTACACACTGGCTGTGATTGTACTTATTGCGGTAAGTTTCTTGTTTGCCATGTTCTTTTCCCCAGCTAATTGGAAGGACCTAGTTTGTGATCATTTGTTCATACTTAGGAGGAGTTCTGAAAAATCACTAGAGCCCTTTCATCGTGATGGGAAAAGTGAATACCATAATACTATATTCCTAAAGAACTATGCAACACTGCAGTTAACCACACGCCCAAATAGCAAACTCTTTAAAGAAAGCTGAAAAATGATACATGCACGGAAGGACCTGTAAACCTTGAGTCTCTGCATGCTTTTTGACTGTTAGGCAAATTCTCACCAGAGGGACTGCTTTCCCAGTTAGTTCCCAATCACCCATATTCAAGATTTTACATTGCCTGCTAATGAATATTAAATATCAGCTTTTATTTCCCCCTAAGCTTACAATATGCTGACCAGAAATGTGGGTTAATTTGAAGTAATTGCTATGCATTGTCTACATAAATGTGACCATGGCTGCAACCCTAAGAGCACTTTCCTGGAAGTTGGCACCATTGAATAAATGTGACTTACATTCAGGTAGACATGCTTTTGATTGCTCTCCATGCCACCTGCATTAGTTATATGATGCATGCAATTAGAGGCAGTGGCAGAGCATCTTATTTTCATTTAATTCATGGAAGGGAAAGAAAGCACAACTAGAGGGATAGTACTGTATTTAATTCTATATGGATATGTGCACACATGTAAAAAAAAGCCCTGGTTAAAACATGTCCATAGAATTGTATCTTGTGATACTATCCTAAACAGGATTACATCCTTCTAAGCCCATTGTTTTTAATAGATTCTGAATGGTATAAATTTCACTGTTAATGTTCTACCCAGGATTTGGTGCAATACAAGTTACATCTTGTAAGAAGTACACTATCCAGTTCACACTTCAGACTGGAGGGCTGTCATGACAGTAGTAGAACATCTACTAGGTTCAACATATCCAGTTAAAAGGATCAGGTAGTAGGTGATATGAAAGATCTCTGCCTAAATAGGTGATATGAAAGATCTCTGCCTAAATAGCACTGACTAGTCCTATCTCTTCAGTGCTTCAAAGCTAAGCAGAGTTGGTCATGGTCAGTACTTGAATGAGGGACCACCAAGGAAGTCTGGGGGTTGCTACACAGAGATAGGCAATGGTAAACCTCCTTTGCTTATTTGTTGCCGGTTTATGGCAACCCCAGGATGGCTGTGACTTGACATCATACTTTACACTGCGGCAGGAAGTACCGTTGCTGCAATACTATTTTACAGCTTAGTCCTAAGCAGAATATTTAATTGAAGTTATACGCCAATGCCTGTAATGAATCTCTAACTTTTTAATGGACAAGCACTCATAAATACATATCTGGAAACCTGCCAGGGAGTGGTGACATAGTTCGTAGGGATGATTTGAGCATAAAAATGGCCAGTGGAAAGAGGGTTAAACACCCCCCCCCTTACCACTGCTGTTCCTCTGCTCATAATTATGGCACCCCAAGACTGCTTTACATGTAATACAAATGTTAGGGCTTCATTAAATTCTTCTGTGAGTAATGTGTAATTTGCGACTCAGTGTCTCAAAACATCTTCAACCAAAGATACTTTGTAACCCTGCTCATAAAGAAATTAATACTGCAACCCCTCGTAATACCAATACCATGTATATATTCTGCCATAAACACACAACTTCAGCGTGGCAATGCATGCAGCTAAGACAACAGAAAGAATGACTCAGTGCCAAGCAGTTATCCTAGCTAAAAATGAAAGTCATTAAATGTGCCGAATAATTCATTTTCAGACATTTATGTGTGCTGAGGTGTCTCAGACACAGGAGAGAAGTTCAAGTCAGGACAAAAGTCCAACAAACCAAGCATCAGGTGCAGATAACAATCTGTAGATATGATAGGAACAATGTGAGGTCAGGCTGGAAGTCAAGATCTAAGATAAAGCAGGCATATGGGCAAGACCAAGCAGCAAATCAGAGCCAGTAAGGTCATCTAAAGAGGAGGAAAAACACACTCAGGATCTAACAGCATTACATTATTTACATTACCAGCAAGTTGCCCATATTGAAGGAGGCAGTCTGGAAGCAGCAGCTTGATAGTCTCAGGCTAGTCTTAAGTAGGAGGGAAGGCAGCATGGTAGCCTGATCTTCTCAGATCTCAGAAACTAAGTAGGGTTGGTACTTGGATGGAAGACCACCAAGGAAGGCTCTGCAGAGGAAGGCAATGGCAAGCCATCTCTGCTTCTCACTTGCCTTGAAAGCTCCTTGTTGGGGTTGCCATAAGTTGGCTGTGACATGACAGCACATACATATGTAGGTCTTACTGGACTCTTCAGTCAGCTGTCATTAGAATCCCCCAGGCAGGACATGCTTCCCCTGCAGGCCTTCTTGAAAAGAGTGCTGTGGTACAATGGGGATTGGGCCAGCAGCTCTCCCTAAAAGCTGGCTTCTCAGCCAGTACATCAAGCAAGGTCCTGGCGCACTAACTTCAGATTCTGGAGTGCTAACTTCAAGTTCTGGGTTTGGGTGTTTATGATGCCCTGTTTTGTGAAATATAACTGACGTTCTTCAATTGGCATTGAGAAATATCATTTCTTTTTCTCTCTCTCTCTCTCCTCCCTTTTAGTTTATATATGATGAGAAAATTGTATGGTAAGCTCTGCTTGTTATTTTCCACATAACCTAATTATTACAATTCAGCTTTGATTCAGGCTGCAAGGCTATGCATGCTTTCTTGTTGACCCTGTTGAGCATGGAGGAGGGGGCTTACTTCTGAGTAAGCATATGTAGGGTTTGGCTGTAAGGACTTCGTTCCAAATGTCACGAGAGAGCTCTGAATTTGGTGGCCTGTGTTTGTGACACTGACTGTGGAAAAAGAAGCAAGTAGTGATGAACAGTAGGTGTGGTAGAAGGGAAGGCCAAGTGGCACTGGAGGGAAAGGGGAAAGTGGTTTGGGTTAAGCTCAGTGAAAGAAATGGGTATTGAGGAGGACCTGGGCAGAGAAGAAATGGCTTATCAAAGAGAGATGGCAATGCATTCCAGTCCTAGGCACTACCTTTACAGGAAGCAGAACAAAATTTGAGTTCAGAGACACCTTTAAGACCAACAAAGTTTTATTCAAAGTGTAAGCTTTCATGTGCAAAGCACACTTCTTCAGACATTACACGAAGCAGTACTGGACAGAAGGCAAAATAGGTCTAACAGTGGGAAGGAGGGATTGAAAAGAAGGACACAAGCAGAAAAGAGAAGACCTTTGCCAGCATAATGCCATTTGTATTAAAAATAGGAGAACTGCATGAAGACATTACGCCAGAGATTTTTGAATCACAATTTAAATCTACGAGACAAAAGGCCAAATTTAAAGGAATAATTTAAAGAGAGACTTTTCCCTTCATACTTGATATGTTTTCCTAAACAACTATACCTGCTAACGGATTAGTTACCCACTAAAACATGTTTATAGTTAAATAAATTTAAAATGTGTTTACACTGCTTATTGAAAAGAAAACCTTGCTAATTATAGTGGATGCAAATAGGAGCTGGCAATTTTCATAAGGAGAAAAGGAAATGCGCTTATTTATTTGTAGACAGTAAATGTTCCTTAGTTGAAAACTGAGCCAAATGCAGAACCCAGGTAGTTAAAGAACACAGCAATATGAATATACATGCTGTCTCACCCATCATCTCCTGGAACCAAGGGGCTGGACTTCAGTCCCTATGGTAATTTGTAACAGTCCCTATTGTAACCCCCAGTTTCAAGACCAAAACAACAGTATTGTGTGCTGTATTTGTGATGCTTGTTTTCCAAGAAGATATTTTGTCTTACTGTGTTTTATTAAAATAGAAAAGCAGCTTCTATATTTATAAACATTGGCTAAGTTTTGATTTAATTTTATTCAGGCTGGTTTTTTTTAAAAAAGAAAGAAACTTGCGATATTGAAACAGCAAAATGTCGACTTTTTACAAAATAACTGTCTATTTTTCTCCTCCCTATCTTGATTGTAGAAAAGGTAGCAAATACTGCTCATGGTAGCGCCAGTGATAATTTTCGGCAGAAAAATATAGGTTTGAGCTTTGTTAAAAGCATCTCTAAATGTGCTCAGTGCATGACTAATTTCATTCCTTTTCTTCCTTTGAGGTGGGAAAGCCTTGTCCTCATCATTTTGTACTTGTTCTATATACTTATAATGAAGTAAGTGCTTTTCCCCCTTATCCTTCTGTTCTTTACTTATGTTTGACTATCCTTCCATCAGTATTGCTCTGACAGCCCATAACTCAGAATATTTTGCATTCCTGTTTTATCAGTATTGTTCATTTTCCTCTCTGGACATATACAATAGCCAGAAGATAGACATTTGCACATTTCAGTATCTGTGGAATCTGCAGTACTGCTTAGGAAAGTTGGGCTAATGGAAAATATTGTCTTTGGAAACTGAGGCTTCAACATTAAGTCAATTTAAAATGTTTTGATAAGACTAGAAAGCCTGATTATTTGGGCAGCTTCTTTTTGTTTTGTTTTAGAAAGTTAAATTCTTCTTGATACAATTACTTATCAAAACAGTGGATGGCAAACAGCTACTGTAGAAGAGGCATTCTCTCCTGTCCAGGATTGAAGCAAGAACAGTCTTTCAGCACAAAGAAAAAATGCTTTTTCAGTCAGAACTGTTTTTCATATGTAAACGTGTACAGATTTAATTGATGAATATCCTGAAACTCGTTTGGTTGATGGATAACCTTTTTGCAATGCCAACAAATGCAATGCCAATAAATATACAGTTTTCGCTCTGATGGACTAATAGTGAGAATCTTTCCCTCTGAAAAAGACCAGAGAGCAGATATGGGAAAAGGATGCTCCCTTCTCATACATTTCCTCTTCCTGTTCTTCTTCTTACAGTGATGTTAAAAGTAGCAGAAGAGGATTTTTTTTAAAAAAAGTCTCCAAAATAAAGAAAGAAAGAAAACTCATCAATTAAAAGGAGCAGTGTAGGGATCTGCTTCCCTTATCCCAGCACTGGTATTCAACCATACTGTCCTTATCTTCCATGAGATGTTTAAAGCAAACTTAATTGGTGGCCATCACTACATCCCATGCTAGTGATTTCCACAATTCACCAAGCTGCTTCCTTCCTGTATTTAGGAAATTTGTGCAGATTTTATGGCTTGACAATGTCAAATATATAATTTTGTTGGTTGTCTATCAGGAGATGGGAGCACTGTGATCCCTGGCTCAGCAATCTAGATAACTTAGGCAACAAATGGGATTTAAGGCAAAAGTTAATGGGCAGAGATTTAAGATAAGGTTTTTGTTTTTGACAAGTTACTAAAACAACAAATCATTGGAAGACAGTGGGAGGGCTTCTAGTGTCCTGGCCCCACTGCTGGACCTCCTGATGGCACCCGGTATTTTTGGCCACTGTGTGACAGAGTGTTGAACTGGATGGGCCATTGACCTGATCCAACATTGGCATCTCTTATGTTCTTAAGTGAATATGTTGCATGCTATATAGTGGCTTACTATGTGGGGTGGGCAACTTTTACCAATGCACCACGAAATGTTGATTTGAGAGGTTTGCTCAAGAAAATCTGCCCTGTTGGCTAAGAACGATTGCTGCATGGTTACAGCTACCACATGGAACAATATAAAGTGGCAGCCATGATATCAGCCCTGAGTCAACTCTTACTTCCTGCACAGAGGGAGGGGCAACCTCCATATTCTCTCAGTCTTGTTTCTTCCTCTTCCAATTTAAGGACTTTTCCAGTCACATCTAGTGGTTTATTGTACCTTTCATCCTGGAAAGGCCCCAAAGAAACACTACACTCTGTCAGAATCCTCAAAGTCTGTTTTATTTATTTCAGGATTTTTACTCTACTTTTCTCCCCACTGGGAACCCAACCTCATTCTCCCTTCCTCCATTTTATCCCAAGAGCAAGAATCCTGTAAGGCAGGTTGGACTGAGAAAGAGTGACAGGCAGTACACATCATGGCTGAAAGGAGATCTGAATCTAGGTGTCCCAGATCCTAGCCTAGCGCCATAACCATTACACCGTTATAATTAATATAGTTACTTATGTAACAATTTATTATCATATTAATTATATAATCAGTGCCCAGAGTGTTAATTGAAATTGTTTAAAAAGCTTTGTATAAAAAGCTTTCTAATGCAAAATTAAGCACACATGAAATCTGCAGATTCTCACAAGTGGCTTTAAAAAGCTCAAATATGGCTTTTATAATAGCTACTAATTAGCTGCATTTGCAGAAACTAAAGGCTTTATTGTTTGCTGAATTTACAGTACAGGATAACGCCCCCCCTTTGTCAATGCCATCCTAAACTGACATTCATTCAAATTAACAAATCTCCCCCCCCCCATTAGAGATATGGAATGCAAAAGGTTGGTTTGGTGGGGTTTTTTTTTTGAGATATGCAGAATAACCTGCAGTTGAAACATTTGTTCCAGCATTTTGTTTATAGCCTGCAGAATCTGATGTGTTAATGTGAGATTCTCATTAGCTTCATGGACCAACTTTGGTCTTCTGACTGGTTCTGATAGGCAGGTTTTGTGGCACTCTTTTAGGTTATACAATTGTACACTTAGTAAGGTAAAGGTAAAGGTTCCCTTGCTCGAAAGCCAGTTGAATCCGACTCTAGGGTTGCGGTGCTCATCTCCGTTTCAAAGCCGAAGAGCCAGCGCTGTCCGAAGACATTTCCATGGTCATGTGGCCGGCATGACTAAACACCAAGGTGCATGGAACGCTGTTACCTTCCCACTGAAGTGGTACCTATTTATCCACTTGCAATTTCTTGCTTTCGAACTGCTAGGTTGGCAGGAGCTGGAACTAGAGACGGAAGCTCACTCCATCATGCGGCACTCTCGGGTCTCAAACTGCTGAACTACTGACCTTCCACAGCCTGCATTTCAGCGTCTTAAGCAATTGAGCCACTTAGTAACAAAGCTCTAAAACCTTAAGAATCAAATAAAATAAAAAGAATTCTTGGGCACAACAGCAATATCCTTGTTGCATTGTTGTGAAACCTTGATATACAGGTGGTTGTACTTGTGCACATGGCCCATTGGAAGTAGCAGGCTATTCAGAATAGCAGTGGTCTTTAGCTGGGAGTTTCATGGTTTATCTGGGTTTCATGATTCATTTCTGAGTGAATAAGGTTCTTGGGTGTTTCTCCACTGGAAGATAGTATCCAATGGTTATTCCGTGATTGTATGATTGTGGAAAAGTTGGCTGGACCCAACCAACCATATGTTTTTACATGTACACTTAAAAACTACGAAGCACTTAGACACAACAGAAGTCTAAGTACCCTTAATTTTCCATTGCTTTTAATAGGAAAGAGCACACCTTTAACTCTCCCATTGAAATCAAATGGATATAAAAATGTTTCACTTTGGGTTCATCATGACCATAATGGCTGAACCATGATAATCTTTCAGTCATTGTCTCTCAATCTAGCCAATGTAATTGAGGTATGTTGTGAGGATCAGTGCAATGAGAATTTACATACATACACACACACACAAACACACACAAGAGATAACTCAAAGTAAATGCCTATGCTTTAAGCAACTTGCATTTTTTTTCTCTTTTATGCCTCTAGGTACAATGTGAAAATGCAGAACTTCTTCACGATCAAAAGCATGAATGTTGGGAATGGCAATACTGTCACCAGTGAACTGGAAGATGGTAAAGATGAATCTTATGACATTAGCTGTGATGACCCATCAATGCCATTGCTGTGGAAAGGTAAGGCTAAGCAGACAGGAGCTGGACCAAAAGTTGACCTGAAATACCATTACTCTACTGGTGGCTCAAGCACTGGTAACCAGCATAATTGTATTTTTCCCCAATTGTTCAGCTACTTCCAGACAAATTCAATACAACTGAGTCTTTGGGGCATTATTAAACTGCATTAGCATGTTAATAATAACAATGTCTGTGCCTGTAACATGAATTGTTTACTTTTTTCCTCATTTGGGGAAGATCACACTTGCAATGATGTATTTCAGCATTTCCATTTGATCTTCTCTGCTTTGCTTGGAATATGGATTTTGTGCACGTTGGATAAAGTCAGTAGGAGGCATGGTATTTTTTCCATTGATTGTCACACCCCTGTGGCCATTTGGGTCATCCATGCAACCACATGCTCTTAATTGTCATATATTTCTGAAATATTACATTCTAGTGTATAAGTGTCATCTTGGGACATACTAAGATATTGTTTTTCTAAACTGTATTTTGGAGGGCCCTGAAGTTCCCCAATAAGAACAGGGAAAAAATAGTCTTCTTTTTACTAACTCTGCATGGAAGAATCTATATGTCTCTGTGTGTGTGTCTAATTCTTTAATACTGCCAGATTTCTTTTCATCTGAAACATATATATAATCTCACTTTTAAAGCAGGAGGGTGAATTTATTCTTTTTATTTTATTTGGGGGATTTATTCTTTTTTTTTCTTTGATAGCCAGATGATGCTCCCTTTTTTGGTTGTCCTGGACCGTCTGCTCACAGATTCTTGGAGCAGAATTTCACTTTTCTCAAGTCTACTTTCAGGCTGCCTCTTAAGTTGAGGCCAAAGATGCCTGGCTTCTCAGTTAACACCTTGCTTAGGTCAGTGAGGCTTAGACCTCACCTTTAATCCACTCTGGTATATGACTCCCAAGTTCGATTATTTTCAGAGACAGAACACCTGCGCTGTCCCTATTGCATTCTACAACACCACAGCAAGAATGCTATTACCATGGGTGCAGATAAAAGGGAGATTCACAGACTGCCAAGTTGCCTTTGAAGCTTGTAATTTTTATTGCTTTCAAGAGCTTCAACTGGCAAAACATAAAAGCTTTTGTTACTGGATTCATGTATATATACACACAGAGAGAGCTTTTCACACAGAGGAAAATCCAATTTCAAAAACAAGTCTTACAAGCTAAAGTGAAGATTTGTACTTCTGCAGCTAATGTTCATGTTTTGACAGTAAAATTACATTGGCTGGGCACCTCTGACTTTTATTGTGCTGATCCCACATGCCTTTTGGCTTTAATAACTGTGTGGCCATTAGAAGTCCAATAAATAAGTGAACCTAGGTAGAGCAGAAGCTGATTGCTCTAATGTTTTCTCCAAATTCCAGAGTAGTCGTCGTGTTAGTTTGTTGCAGCAAAAACAATTAAGAACCTAGTCTTGGTACCTATGTTGTAGCATAAGCTTTAAGGGACCAGAGCCTGGTTCATCAAATGCAGCAAACCACAAGGAAGCCAGGGCAACCAGAAGAAAAAGAAAATGGGGTTCCTGTATCTGTAGCTGCTATGCAAATTAAGGAACTTTAGCTTTTCCCCACTGATTCTTTAATACTCCAGAAGAAAATGGAAGTTGAGTTTCTGTATCTTTAACCACTATGCAACGAAGGACTTTTAGGTTCTCCCCAGTGGGGACCCAAAGCAGCTTACAACATTATCCTCTCCTCCATTTTATTCTCACAGCAATCCTGTGAAGCAAGTTAGGGTAAGAGTGTATGAGTGGCCCAAGGCAGAGCAGAGATTTGAATCTGGGTTTACCAGATTCTAGTCTGACAATCTAACCACTACATCATGCTGACTGACATGCAATGAGGAGAAAAGTTCACCTTCTGAAATTCCTTCTGCTGCACAAATACGCAAGGTATAGAAGCGCTAAGTCCCAACTGAAATCTATTAGACATTTTCCTAACTGGTTCTGGGATCTGAATTTTTGCATACTTTGCAGGACACCTCTAACTTGTTTTATCTCTTAAAACTTATTAAATTTTGCTAGATTTCTAGCCTACTTTCTATCAGAAAATTTCAAAGCAACACAGTCCAGAGTATCCTGTATCAGAGAGTACCTGACACATGCCTGTAACACATGTATTCCAAGTGCATTTCTGTAGCACTTATATTAAGGTGGTTGAGAGCTAGTTTGGTGTGAGAGCCAGTTTGGTGTAGTGGTTAAGTGCGCGGACTCTAATTTGGGAGAACCGGGTTTGATTCCCCACTCCTCCACTTGAAGCTGCTAGATGACCTTGGGCAAGCCATTGTTTTGTCAGAGCTGTTCTCTCAAGGGCAGTTCTCTCAGAGCTCTCTGAGCCCCACCTACCTCACAAGGCTTCTGTTGTGGGGAGGGGAGGGGAAAGGAAAGGAGTTTGTAAGCTGCTCTGAGACTCCAAGTGAAGGGTGGGGTATAAATCCAGTCTCTTCTCTTCTTCTTGTCATTGGCGCATTGGACCTTTCTTGCATTTTTTGAAAAGCCTGCATAAAAACTCTGAATAGGAGGCAGACAGAAGAAACTGCTCACTTTTTTTTTTCTTTCTCAAACTCCTTCAGGAAGTCTGTAAAACTGGACTTGGGGAGATATGTCAAGAAGGACTAGGACTATAATCTAGGGCCTCCTGATCTGTGTTCCACAGCCCTGGGGCAGACTACTTGAGGCTGGAGAGAGAAGCATGGAATAGTTTGCTTGTCCTTCCAGGTTCCACCATAGCCCAAATTACTCAGGCAAGACATTGGTTCCTCTGACCTGGATTAGCTGAAAATGATTCTGCAGTCTCATCAACCCTGGATTTTGTGTCATGGGTACCAGACAATTTCTGGCACTGTTTGTAAAGCTCTCCAGATGCTTTCCAAGTCATCACACTTCCCAGTTTGACGGACGTGAAGCTATTTTATTTATCTTTCAATTGGAGATGGCGAGGGTCGAATTTAGGACCTTCTGTATTCAAAGCAGGTGCTCTACCACCATGCCGTATTCCCTTCCCAAGCTCTCCATTTCCTATCTTCCCAGCCTGTTCCCAGCCCTGCCCACTTTCTCCCATTTAATTCTGATCCTGTTTATTTGTACCTTCAGCACCAGGTTACCCACACCCCAGACAGATAACCCTCAAGGCTCAAGGAAAGTGATTGAAGCAGTGCAATGAATGAAGGCAGCTTACTAAAAACAGAGTGGTAATGAGCTGTACTTTGCAGCAAACCTGCAGTTAGATTTCATTATCTCTAACCCAAGTCCTTTTATGCAGTTGTCAATATGCTATTTCCACCTTTGTGCATCCTCCCAGGCTCTTCCGTTCCCACTCTTCACTCTCATTAGGGCTCCCGGAATAAGTTCCACAGCATCTCCCTTGATGCTTCTCTGTTGTTTTCACTGACATGCTGCACTTTAGAGATTTCTCAGAAGTATTTCACTGGAAAGAAGTTTATCTCCCTTCTACTCCTGCTGAAGCCCCATGTTAAGGCCCTGTTAATCATCATCATTAAAGACGTTTAGTATTTCAGCAGAGTTTTTGCCAAAGTGGTTTCACACAGACCGTTTCAGCCATGCCCTCAACAGCCTTCTAAAAACCGGAGACTATTGTTATTGCTTCTGTTACTGGTGGCCGAGAGTGTGTGACACACTTAAGGCCATTGAAGTGATTTTGCGACAGAGCTGATACCTGAACTGGTGGGATCACCTTCATAGCTTATGGCATCATAACCCTAATTTACTGGAGCATCACCAGTATCATACATAATGAGTTTTGCCAAGTGGAGGACAGGCATTGTCTGGTGCATTCAATGTCCTCTGAAGATGGGGAAGGGAACTCGTGCATTTTATTTTATTCCTTCAAGAGGAGAGGGAAGTATTCAAAATACCTGTTGGCATTTTAAGGATTGGAGAACTGTCAGAGTTCAGTTGCAGCTGTGATAGTCTGTCTGTAGCAGTAGAAAAGAGCAAGAGTCCAGTAGCACCTTTAAGACTAACAAAATATACGGCAGGGTATGAGCTTTCGTGAGTCACTGCTCACTTCAGATATATTAGGCTGCTTCTAAATGAATGATTTTTCAGATGGCAGAAATTAATAATTGAATGTAGCAAGCCACACTGATAACAGTGATCCTCAAAATATCCTGGAATGCATGGCATACAGCAAGTGTGTGGATCAATACAGTTCAGTTGAGGGACTGGCCAAGGACAGCCATGTGTCTAAATGCGTCAGAATGAGATAACAGAATCTTGACATCATAGAGTGGAATATAAGGGTGAAGGTAAGGGCGCCACTTTTGAATGTTCTCTATGTTTAAAAAAACCCTCCATGTTAAAGAAAAACCCTCCTTTGTAAGTGGAAAATGAACGTACCAGGAAGGAAGGTTCTAGCCCACTCCTAGTTAGGCTAGTTTTCTATGATCAGAGAAGGGTTTTTTTTTATAGGAGAACACTAAAAAACCCCACCCCTACCTATAGTCTGAGTTTGGAGGCTGCCATCTCATTCTTCTACATGTGTAGACTAGGTAGACGATTGTGCAAAACACAGCACAACTTTGCATTGCCTTTTTTTCCTTCTGGTATTGCTTCTTGCATGTCCAGTTTAGCGCTGAATTGTACAACTAGCGGAGACTGATACCTGTCATCTGGACTCAGCCTTGGAAGATGTTGCCGTTGACAAAGCTGCCGTCCATGATCCAGTTTGTAACAAAATATTGTTTTCAACCTCTTCCTGTTCTATTTCTTCTCTCTGTTTGAAATAACAGGCATGTTGTCATCAGGTGTGAGGGGGATCTCCTCTGATTAATCTAAACGTTTCCCCAGATTTCAGACTATTTCAGACTGAAATGATGCACTAATTATTTTTTCTTCTTCTTCCACCCCACTAAGTGTTTCTGTTCCTCTTTAATGTATGTAATCTGTCGTAAATATATACATATATATCCATTCTAATAACTGAGGCAATAAAGAATGGTATTGCCCCTTTTCCCCCCATCTGTCTCCCACCGCCCATCCTTCTTTTTCTCTGGAGTTAATATTTACTTTGTTGCAGTGTGTATTCTAACAACAAACGTCTCCTGTCTGCTAAGCCTTACTACATGCTACATAGAAGGTAGCATTTGTTTTTTAAAAAATACTTGCATGCATTTATTGTGTTTTCCTTTTATTAATTATTAGGACTGCATGTTTTGTCTCTCTTGGTTTAATAACAGAACTTAGAACAGGATAATACTCCCATTTACATAAGTTGTCACCAAACCTGTTTTCACTGAACTGCGCAGTAACCTGGAATTTAATAATAAAGCATGTGATAGCTTCTGAAACTGTACAGAAGTTTAAGGGGCTAGAATAATGAGAGAACTACACCTTTGCTAGTGTTTTTGTTGAATATCACTAATTGTTAAGTCCTCGGATAAGTTTTTGGCTCATTATTAGTATTTATAGGCATAGGCCTCCCTCCTCCCAAATTCCTCTGTGACTCCTAGGGTGGGGCGCTTTGAGAGTACATCCCCTTAATTTTGAGCCATGCCCCACCACCCAAAAGGCCAGCTTGTCCGGGAGTGTTGGCAGTCAGCCACGCTCGATTGCCTTGCTCTCCAACCTTCCTCGCTCTCCACCACAGCTCATCCAGGAGTGCCAGCAGCCGGCCACACTCGATTGCTTCTCTCCAACCATCCTTGCTCTCCACCACCTCCACCCCTACCCCACACCTCTCCACTTCTGCCCCAAAAGCCAAGAAGAGACAGGAAGCTCCATCAGGAGTGCTAGCAGGGCAGCGAGCGAGCTGAGCAGGCAGGCGAGAATCAGGCAGGCCTCTCTGCAGTGCACCTGCGCTGAGGAGTCATGTGACACAGTCATGTGACACAGCACTGCAGAGCAGTCTGCCTGCCTGATCCGCCCACTGCTCACCCACCCACTCAGCTCGCTCACTACCCTGCCAGCACTCCTGATGGAGCTTCCTGATCTCTGCCTGGCCTTTTGGGCAGGGGTAGAGAAGCGTGGAGCAGGAACAGGGGTGGTGGAGAGCAAGGAAGGTTGGAGAGGCAATTGAGCACAGCTGGCTGGACTTTATTGGAGACTTTATTGGAGAGAATGTTGGGGAAGGGGCCAGCCAGCATGCATGTGAATGAGTTTTTTTAATTTAATTTTTTATTTTTGTGATGTCAGACGCCCCCTCCAGTGCCCCCCTGCCAAAAATTGCTGGCTGTGGGCCTGAAAGGTGCCGAAAGGACAAAAAAGTCATGCAGCACAGTGGGCTGCAGTGAAGAGGAGGAATTGGCAGAAAATATCCTCTCTCTTTTGTGCTGTGTGCTAGCCCAAAGGGGAAGGTTGATTGCACCCACTTCCTCTTCCCATACTTGCCATGTGTTGTTTTTTGTGACCCTCAGCATCAGATTGGGAGGGGGAGGGATTTACAGAGGGATCTTGAGAGACATCAGGGAAGGTGTGCCTCAGCAAATTCCTTGTGCTAGTGATTCATAGGATTCAACCCCACTATTAAATATTATTAATTTGCCTAAAATATATTAGAGGTATACAATAAGGGAATGATAATACTAACCTAAATATGATGCAAACCAAGGAGGATGATTGACTAGAGTGAAGAATTAGGAGGAATCTGTTTCAACACAACGGCAACTTGATGCAATTGTCCAAACTAAAATGTAATCAGAAGTCATAAAACCAGTAGATTTCTATTGATAGCCAGTTTAGTTTGCATGCAATCCAGTTATAGATAGAAATCTGTTAAAGTTATTTACACTGTAAGATTGCCCTTAAGCTAATGGGAGGAGCCATTCCAGGGTAAATATGGGCAAAGAGAGTCATAGAGAAAGAAGCACACTTTATAGCTAACCATTGGCATTGTGGTCAATAGTAAAGGGAACGCAACCATATGGCCAAAACTCCGTGGTGATGGTCGATGAGATAATTTGTTCCAGTCCTCCGAAATTCCGTTTTCCTGAAGCTGGCTTGCGAGTAATGATAACGAATAAATTTGGACCAAGGACCAGGCTACGGATGGCGAGTCGTCTGATTATTAATGAGGTGAGCCTGCAAGAGAGGAAGCTGAATAACTTATTCAGGAGCTTTTTAATTTTTGCCTTGTTTCAATTATTATTATTATGTACTGTTTACATCGTGCCACAAATGTATCTGGTGCTTTACAACATCATCAAGGAAAAAAACCCCAAACCAAATGGGCTGTTGCCCGAAGGAATTTGCAGGCCGATGTTTAACAGTAAGAACAGAAAAGGTGAAGGGTGGGACAGATGAGGATAAAAGGAAGAAATGCTTGGCCTTTTGGGGGGGAGGGGGATGCTTAAGAAAGCCGCCAAGAGTTCTTCACATGTTATCGTAAGCATGTTAGGAGATCAGAATATGATTCTCTGTATGTATCAGCCAAACAAATGTGTCAGCTCCACCTTTTTCAGGGTCATGCTTTCGGTGGGATGCTAATCTTGCATGGCTAAAGGAGAGCATGAAGCCCTGGCATGAAGTCCTTGCAAACAGAACTGAAGTCATGCCAGAAGACACTGACAGGGAATTCAGATGTTAAAATGGCCTTTCTTTTTTAGCATAGGCAATTAGTGCCCTGTTTCCTAAAGAGAATGTGGGGGTGGGGGAGATGGTTTGTTTCATGCCTCCCTTTCAGTACTAGGGTTGCCAACAGGCCTGGAGAAAAATGTCTTGTTGCCGTAACAGAAGTTTAATAGGATGTTCATCATCGATCTTCTGTGCAGTCCCACATGGGGACTGAGCATGAGCCGGCCTACCATCAGATGGTTCTTTACAGCTAAAAGATTCGGGGGGGGGGGCTGTGCCTCAGAGCCAGAAGCTTGTTCCTGCTCAGGGACCATGTGATCCTGTGCAGCAGTACTCCCCACCTCACCTTCAGTTTCTCTTTGCTGCTGAAGAAGAAGGTTGTAGTTTTGGAGTCTCCAGCTACAGTGAGGAGAAGAGACGGCGACTGAATTCAACGGATCTGACACAACATCAGATCTGAGCTCAAACGAGAGGGTAGGCAAGCCATCTCTGGCATCTCCCATGTAAATCTCCAAATGTTTGGAGAACAGATGATTTCTATGGCAGGAAGACATTACCACGGAGCACAACCCCAAAGATAAGATACTGAGTCACCTCTAATCAGAGTCTCCTGGGATTATTGCTTTCCCAGTGTTGGAGGGCCTTGGGGACCTCACACAGGAATTGTGGCAAAAACCTGGCGTCTCTCCAGCCTATCTCCAGAAGGGTAGAACATTTTGGTGTAGTGGTTAAGTGCGCGGACTCTAATCTGGGAGAACTGGGTTTGATTCCCCACTCCTCCACTTGCACCTGGCTGGATGACCCTGGGCAAGCCATAGCTCTGGCACAGCTGTTCTTGAAAAAAGAGCAGTTTCTGTCAAGAGCTCTCTTAGCCCCACCTACCTCACAGGGTGTCTGTTGTGGGGAGGGGAAGGGAAAGGAGTTTGTATAAGCTGCTCAGAGACTCTGAGTGAAGGGCAGGGTATAAATCCAATCTCTTCTTATACGATCAAGAAGAAGCCATTTAACTATTTGACAACTCATCCTCTCCCATCCTCCTTGGTTATGGAGGAGATGCAACTGAAGGGCCGTTAGGCCTACCACGCCACTCCCCCAGATAGGGAAGGGAGAAAACTGGAGGTTTTGGGCGGAAAATTATATTCATCAGCATTAGGTTTCAAAATTGCTAACTATGAAACCATCATGGCAGGTTATCAGCTCTTCTTGTGGGAGAGGATTCTTCTATTCTTTGAGCTTCTGCTGGAAGATAAGTGTCTCCTTGCTAAAGTTGTTAGCCGCCCTGAGCCTCCGGGGAGGGTGGGATACAAATCCAAATAAATAAATAAATAAATAAAAGTTCTGTACACGGAGGCCATTAAACTTTTGAGGCAGCAAATTAATATGGGATGACATTCTATGGATTTGGCTGCATGGGCCATGGTGAGCACCATCGTACTCAGGCGCCATGCATAGTTAAGATCAATGGCTTTGCCTATGAAAACCAGGCTTAAAGTTGAAGACTGACCTTTCAAAGGTTCCACTCCTTCTCTTCCAAGACAGATGAGATGCTTTCTCTGATGAAGAACAAGTAGACAGCTAAGTCCCTAGGAGTCTCACAATCGTCCGTGCTCCAATTTAAGCAGAGATCCTTTGTGAGACAGCCCTGGCATCCGGATCAAACAGATTACCACCTTTCTGGTCCCTTGGGGTCTCAGTATCCTACCCCCAAGCCATTTACTCACAACAGTGTTACCAACAGAGTTACTATATGGAGATCTCCCAGGACTAGTTCCTTCCCCTACCAAATTGACCAGATTTAATCAGCCAGATGCTTCATCACAATCTGAACTGCCTCAGCCTGAAGGCTTGGAGGCTTCAGACGGAGACCTAATTTTTTCTAAGCCTAACACTAGGAAATCCTATAAGTGGAGGCAATTTTCCTTCTGGTTTAGTGGGAAGGACATGTCACCAGGGGTGCCCTGCTGCAGGTTATATTTGATTGTTTATTATACCTGAAAACTAAGGGCCTGGCATGTTCTTCTTTGAAGGTTCACCTAGCTGCTGACTCTTGCTGTCACAGAGGAATTGAGGGAAGATCAGTGTTCTCCCATCTTTTGTCTAAGAGGTTTCTTAAGGGGTTAGGTAATCTCTGCCTGTCCCAGTGGTCTCTATCTGTTACGCTAGCACAGTTAATATCCAAGCCCTTTGAACCTCTTGCTACCAGTTCTTTGGCAGAGCTTTCTGTAAAGGTATGTTTCTTAGTAGCTATTATCTCAGCCAAGAGGGTGAGTGAGCTAACAGCTCTTCAGGTAGATCCCTCATTTTTTAAGTTCTTTCCTGAAAGGGTGATCCTTTGCCGTAGTCTTAGGTTTCCTTCTAAGGTAGTTTCTAGGTTCCATTTATCCCAATATATTGTTTTGCCCATGTTTTTTCCTGCACCAAGCTCTGAGAATGAGCATTCGTTGCATTCTTTAGATGTTGGGAGGGCATTATTATTTTACCTCAAGAGAACCCTGGAATTTCTCAGGGATACAGCCCCATTTATTTTAGTGGCCCTAAGAGAGGTAGGAGAGCATCATCTCAGATCCTGTCCTGATGGACTGTCAGCCCCATTAGGGAGTGTTATGATAGAGCCAGATTTCCATGCCTTTTGAACATTCATGCCCATTCCACTAGAGCAGTGGCTTCTACCGCAGCTTTCCTGGATGAAGTGCCTTTGACAGAGATCTGCTGAGCTGCTACCTGGTCATTGGCAGACACATTTGTACATCGCTACGCTTTGGATCTGCAGGCGAGATGTGAGGCTGAAGTGGGCAAGGCAGTTCTTCATTTGCTGTTCAAGTGAGAAGAGCATGCCCCACTGTCTGGTGAGTAGCTTGCTAGAATCCCCATGTGAGGCTGCACAGAAGATTGATAATGAAAACAAAGTTGCACTTACCTGTAACTGTTGTTTGAGTGTCTTCTGTGCAGACGCACATATACTCCCTCCTACCCCACTACATGCTCTGGCTTTGGTGGCCCTAGAGGTACTGAGGGTAGGGAGATGCACAGGAACAAGTTTCTGGCTCCGGTATGCAGTGCCTCCTGGAGGCTTTTGGCTGTAAAGACCTATCTGATGGCAGGCCTGTGCAAGTGCAGTCTCCATGTGTGCTTGCACAGAAGACACTCGATGAGCAACGGTTTCAGGTAAGTGCAAATTTGTTTTATTTACCAGGTGATGTTCTGCTATGAAGTTTCAAAGAGACTGAAAGACTTTCCAAAAATAACTGTGATGTTCGTTGATTTACATATCTTCTAGCGCCAGCGACTGATCCACTCCACCAATGGCAAAGTGCTCCAGAATGGGAAACATGAAAATATTGAAAATGGGGCCATACATGTTGATAACCAAGAAGAGGCAAATGAACATAACAACCTGTCTCCATTTTCACCACCAGGTAAACTTAGAAGGTTGTTTTATTATTTATTTATTTTTCTGATTTATACCCTGCCCTCCCCGCCAAGGCAGGCTCAGGGTGGCTTTTATAGAATTAATGAATCATAGAATCATAGAGTTGGAAGGGACCTCCAGGGCCATCTAGTTCAACCCCCTGCACAATACAGGAAATTCACAAATAACTCCCCCTCCACACCAACGGTGACCACTGATCCACACCCAGAAGATGACAAAAAATCCTCCAGGATTGCTTCCTGACCCTAAAGTGGCAATCAGCATTTCCATGGGCATATAAAAAAGGGCCACAAGAACTAAACACTGAGGCAACCCTTCCTGCCTTCCCTCTCGTGATCTGCCTAAGTTCACACAATCAGCATTACTGTCAGATGGCCATCTAGCCTCTGTTTGAAAACCTCTAAAGAAGGAGAGCCCACCACTTCCCAAGGAAGCCTGTTCCACTGAGGAACCGCTCTAACTGTCAGGAAGTTCTTCCTAATCTTTAGCCGAAAACTCTTCTGATTTAATTTCAACCTGTTGGTTCTGGTCCAACCTTCTGGGGCAACAGAAAACAACTCCACACCATCCTCTAGATGACAGCCCTTCAAGTACTCGAAGATGGTTATCATATCACCTCTCAGTCGTCTCCTTTCCAGGATAAACATAGCCAGCTCCTTCAACCTTTCTTTATAGAACTTCGTCTCCAGACCCCTTACCATCTTAATTGCTCTCCTCTGGACGCGTTCCAGCTTGTCTATATCCTTCTTAAGTTGTGAGAAGAAGAAGAAGAAGAAGAAGAAGAAGAAGAAGAAGAAGAAGAGGAGATTGGATTTATACCCTGCCCTTTACTACCCAAAGGTGTCTCAGAGCGGCTTACAAACTCCTTTCCTTTCCCTTCCCCTCCCCACAACAGACACCCTGTGAGGTAGGTGGGGCTGAGAGAGCTCTTGGCAGAAACTGCTCTTTTTTCAAGAACAGCTGTGCCAGAGCTATGGCATCCAGCCAGGTGCAAGTGGAGGAGTGGGGAATCAAACCCAGTTCTCTCAGATTAGAGTCCGCGCACTTAACCACTACACCAAATTGTGGTGCCCAAAACTGAACACAATACTCTAGATGAGGTCTAACCAGAGCAGAATAAAGTGGTACCATCACATCTTGTGATATGGACATGATACTTCTGTTGATACAGCCCAAAATCACATTTGCCTTTTTAGCAACTGCATCACACTGCTGACTCATGTTCAGTGTATGGTCTACAAAGATCCCTAGATCCTTTTCGCACATGCTACTGCCAAGACAAGTCTCCCCCAGGCCCGTAGCTACAGTGGGGTATCTCGGGGCATGGCCCCCCGACTTACTGTTAAGGCCCCCTGACTTCCCATCCAGCCCAGCCCCCCTACTTCTATTTTTTTTTAATTTGTGGCACTCTTTGGAGCGGGTGCAGGGTGCCTCCCAACTTATTTAAAGGCCCCCTGAATTAAAAAATCCTGGCTACGGGCCTGGTCTCCCCCAACCTATAATTGTGCATTTGATTTTTCCTACCTAAATGCAGAACTTTACATTTTTCCCCACTGAAATTCATTTTATTTGTTTTAGACCAATTTTCCAGCCTGTCAAAATCATCCTGTATCCTGACTCTGTCTTCTACCGTATTTGCTACCCCTCCCAATTTAGTATAATCTGCAAATTTAATAAGCCTTCCCTTTATCCCTTCATCCAAATCATTGATAAAGATGTTGAACAAAACAGATCCCAGGACAGATCCTTGAGGCACTCCACTTGTCACTCCTCTCCAAGAAGATGAGGAACCATTGAAAGCACTCTTTCAGTGCAATCTGTCAACCAGTTACAGATCCACCTAACAGTGATAGGATCCAAACCACATTTTTCCAGTTTGTACTGGAAACCTTGTATGTGGAACCTTATCAAAAGCCTTACTAAAATCAAGATAAACTATGTCTACAACATTCCCCTGATCCAGCAAGGGTAACTTTTTCAAAAAAAGAGATAATGTTAGTCTGGCATGACTTGTTCTTCAGAAACCCATGCTGGCTCTTAGTAATTACAGCCATCTATATACTAATAGCCAAGTGTCCCCGGTGCGTGCGGATACTTAATTCCACAAATCAGGGACACATGGAGGGAAAAGTGATTATCCTGCACACGTGGGCCACTCCCCACATGTGCAGAAAAATGTAAAAACTGTAAAAAAATATAGGGGGAGGTTAAAAATGGCCAAAAAGTAAATCAGCCTTCACTGCAAGTAACGGACTTACCGAGGCAGAGGACAGGAGCGTTCTCTCCCCCTCCCTCCCTCCCCTCCCCCGTAGTTCCGATTGCATTGAGTCCTCCCGCATGGCCACGCCCCTCCACCAAACGTTCAAGCCTGCAGCAGCCGACAACAGGATCTACCTCCAGATTTTTAAAGTGACTGAACAACAACAACAATAAAAGCAAACCGCTGCAGCTTTCAGCTCCCTTCACTCTGCTCAGGTGGCTCCTTCTGCTTTCCATGAAATTGCAAGAAGAAAGTGCACACTTACCTCAAAAAAAGGGGGGGGGGAAAGCCAGCAGAAAATAAACATGTCTTTGATTCTGCCCTTTAGAGCAGGCGAGAGCAGTTTCCAGTGCCTCCGCTCTTCCCTGTTTCCCCGCTTCCTCCCAGCCAATTAGTTTTATGGTTTACTGTTACAGGGAAAATAAAAAACAGAGTGGGTGGGGAGGAAAACCTTTTCTCCTTCAGAGACTACAGGAGTGTGAGTCTGTGTGGGCTTGGTCATTTCTTCCCCTGCACTGAAATGCCAATAAGGAGGGATGGCAACATTTTGTTGCGGGTCCCCTCTTGTCCTTTCTAAATGCTCAAGGACCGTCTGTTTGATTATTTGTTCTAAAACTTTCCCAATTATAGACATCAAACTTATGGGTTGGTAGTTACCTGGATCCTCATTTTCCCCCTTCTTGAAGATGGGGACAACATTTGCCTGCCTCCAATCTTTTGGCACCTCACCTGTTCTCCAAGAATTCTCAAAAATAATGGACAGAGGCTCAGCAATTACATCCATGAGTTCTTTTAATACCCTTGAATGCAGCTCATCTGGCCCCGAAGACTTTGTTTCATTTAAAGAAACTAGGTGTTTATGTATTACCCCTACGTCAATCCTAGGCTGCAACTCCATTCCCTTATCATGTGTTCTGTTTTTGCCATGTTGAGCACCATTTCCCTTGCGAGAGAAGACTGAGGAAAAGTAGGAACTGAGCAGTTCTTCCCTCTCTTCATCACCTGTTACAATTTCACTTTCCTGTCCCCACAATGGGCCTACCACGTCCTTGCTCTTTTTCTTACTTTGAACATAAGAAAAGAACCCTTTTTTGTTGTTTTTAGTGTCCCTCACTAGCTTAAGCTCATACTGAACTTTAGCTTTCCTAATTCTCTCTCTCCAACCACTGGTTATTTGTTTGTATTCATCCTTGGTTATAAGGCCCTCCTTCCACTTTCTGAATGAGTCTTTTTTATTTTCAAGTCTTTAGAAAGCTGTTTATGGAGCCACCTTGGCTTCTTTAGGCTCCTCCCATTTTTCCTTCTCATAAGAATTGTTTGTGATTGTGCCTTCAGTATTTCACTTTTAAGAAACTCCCATCCCTCTTGAGCTCCCTTCTCCTTAAGTATTTCTGACCATGGGATTCTACCCAGCATAAGTTTATCAAAATTTGCTTTCCTGAAGTCCAACTTATATGTCTTACTATGTACAGCTTTTACCTTCCCCAAGACTGTAAATTCCAAACTTACGTGGTCACTATTACCCAGGGTTCCCACTACTTTCACCTCATCAACCAGTTATTCCCAGTTGGTAAGTATCAAGTCCAAGATAGCAGATCCCTTGTTTCCCTCTCCACTTTCTGGAAAATGAAGTTGTCAGCAAGACAAGTCAGGAATTTATTGGACCTTTCATTCTTAGCAGAGTTAGACTCCCAACAGGTGTCTGGGTAATTGAAATCTCCCATGACCACCATGTCCCGTCTCTTTGAGAACTTTGTAATCTTTTGTAGGAGTGTCTCATCCAAATTCTCTGCCTAGCTTGGTGGTCTATAGCAGACCCCCACCATGATATCAGTATGATTTCTTAATCCTTTTATTTTTACCCAGAGATTCTCAACCGGACTTTTGTGCTCAGATTCACATATTTCCTCACAATGAGAGACTAAGGTTGATTTGTCATGAAGAACCAGTCAAAGCCCTAAGGACACCACCATGTCTGTAGTCTGCCTGTGACTCTGTCATTGTTCTATCACTTCCCTTTCTTTTGCTCTAGCCAGTCTTGTCTGCTTGGCCCAGGAGGTGAGGGAAGAAGTCAATTGCCAGTTACCTGAAGGCTGCCAACAGCAGTGTTCAGTGTTATGCCTCCACCCAGGGCAGCTGTCCAAATGCTCAGTTTCCCATGTAGATAGAACTTGCATACAAATGTGGATCTGGTAGGCAATCACTGACACAAAAAAACCCTTTGCATACTTGTGGTGTGTGCATAACAAGCGTACAAGGGGGAAAGTGTTGTGAAGAGGTTCTGATATATAGAAATACTCTGTTGTAGCAAAATAACTTGGAACTGTAGGGGCTGCTTGCTTCACCCTTGAAAATTAGTTGTTTCTAATTTAACATGGACCGACAACTTGCCTTTTTTGAGGGGAGAATACTGGTAGCTTTCATTGAAGCTGAAGACAGAGCATGTAATGAAAGGGAGCAGTCCAGAATGCCACCTTCTCTCTCCTTCTTCTCCTTCATATGAAACAAAATCCACAAGAGCCTCTAAAAGCCTCACTGAGGCCGTGGTCACATGGCAAGGTAATTGCGCTTTGTTCCCGCTTTGTTTAAATCAAGAACGTTTTTCTTTGCGTTGGGCTGACTAGATGCAGCCAGCCCCTCTCTTCCAGCATCCGCTCGCCTGCTGCTGTGCCGTCCCTCCAGGCAATCCTGCCAGCCACGGGGAGGCTCGAGCGGCTGCTGCTCCTGTCGCCACTGGGGGGGGGGCACTGTTGCTGCTGCCGCCATTGCTCCATGAAAAAGGCTCCGCCGTCTCCGCCGTCTCCGCCACCCTCCTTGCCAGCCCCGTCCAGGTTGCTGGAGCCCCCGCCTCTCGTTCCCACCTCCAGGGCTGTCTTTGTGCGTTTTTTTTTTTTTTAAAAAAGCTTCCAGTTTGAGCGCTTGAGCATATGTTTGCTCAAGCGCTCAAACCGGAATTAAAAAAACAAAACCGCACAAAGAGCGGTCAGACAGCCCTAATCGCAATCATTGTGAAAGATGGGTTGTCCAGATGGGTGAAATTGCGCATTCAAAGCGCAAGTGCCAGGAAAATAGCTGATTTTCCAGGGTTCAGGAAAACCTGGCAGCATTGCGGGAGTGAACCTGCTTCAGCGCGGGAGGCAGATTGGCGCATGTGAACGTGAAATTGACATGTGCAAGGGAACAGCAGCGAACCCCGATCAAAAGGTCAGTGTGACCGCACCCTCAGAGAAATTACAGATGTGTGAGAATATTGCTATGCTTGAGCAACTCCTGTTGATTTCAAGAGGGGTTGCACTTCAGAACTTTCTAATGAATTGTTTGCGTTAAGGTCAAATCTGTATCCCACTGGTCCATCTACAGTGGAACCCAAAATCTGCCCACTTGTAAAGGGTACTTATCTTTGCTTCATGATGGGGCCACCTTCCACTGACCTGTGTTTAGGGTCACCAATCTTCAGGTGGGGCCTGGGGATCTCCTGGAATTACCACTGTCCTCTAGACTACAGAGACCAGTACTGCTGTAGAAAATGGCTGGTTTGGAGAGTAGACTCTATAACATTGGAGGGTAGACTCTATAAGGTCCCTCCACTACCCTCCCTCCCCAGGATTCACCCCCAGATCTCCAAGAATTTTCCACCATGAAGCTGGCAGCCCTACCTGTGTTACACTACCCTAAGTATAAAAACTGCAATGTCAGGGAAAAGACATGATATATTCTAGGTGCTTTGTAAAACCTTAAAATCAAACTGTTTTAGCTGCTAGTTCATCTGAGCACCAAATGCCACTCTACTAACTGAATTAAATGGCAACACCTCCAGCCTTTAGATATATGCTACAATGTGAAATAAGTTCTTCTAGTGAATTACACTGGTGGAGTCTGGTTCCCCCTTTCCCCCCATTTTGGGTTTGCTTAGGAAGTTTTGTTTTAGAAATACAAACTGAGAAAGAAACCAAATAGAACTATTTGTATCTGGTGTTTTCTACAGGAAGCACAATAGTTTGAACTAAGAATAGGGGTATTGATTATACCTCCAGCATAATTTTGATTTGTTTAGCCAGAATTTTCGAAAGAATATGCTTCAGGTTAGTTGCTGCACAGGTGACTGAATGGGACAGCAGCTGCCTGTTTCAGACTAGAATAGGCCAGTGCCTCAGAGAAGACTTCAAGAGTTTAAAATCCTCACTGACATTTAACATCTATTCTTCTTCTGTCTGATGCTAATATTGTATCATTCAAATGTATATTCATTACTTAGCTGACATATTAGTAGAAAGATATATGTTTTGTTTTTCTTCTTGTAATATCTCAGTAACGTAAAGGCACCATTTTTCACAGTGCCATGAACCTGCTCACCTAAAGAAGTCTGGACAAACCTTTTTCTTTATGCAGAGTCTTGTAATTTATTATTAAAATTTCCTCTGGGATTTCAGTTACCTGTGGAAGCTCATGTAACAATTAGCCAACTGGGGGCTGTGATGACATGACTTCATCACACAGTTATGTATATTTCAGAGGGGTACTAAGGTATGTAGCTGAAACTGTAACTCAGGAGTCTGTTGCTTTGAGTAACTGGGATAGAGAAGTATGCATAGTAACTTCTGAATCAATATGTTTTCTCATTAACATATTTTAATAGTGGTATGAGTCTGGACATAATGGCTTGCATCCTGAATGGCAGAAGCAGAGTCACACTTGAATGCAACTTTGCACCCTGTTCCCTCCACCTGCAGCCCTCTGTCTCCCCAAAATTGTGCTCCTGCTGGCCAGGGGACTTGTAGGGGCAACAGGGCAAAGTGTGTGTGTGAGAGAAAGACAGAGAGCAAAACTCTAATTTCCTCCACCAATGGAATGGTACCTTAGGATCCAAGCCAATGCATTTTTATTCCCTAATTAATTGTTTTTTAAAATAAAGCTTGTACTTGCAGTATCTTATTAACCTCTCATACCTATTACCTGCTTACCAGAAATTTATTAGGAAGTAATTTTGCCCTAAACTGAGACTTCACAATAAGCTTGAGTAAAGGAGACACTGCATGCTCAGTGGAACAATTTAAAGAACAGCTCTGACTGGTGGCAGTGAAAAGCAGGTAGGGATAGCTGGTAGGGAAGGGTGAAGCATCCTACCTGGGTCTACTACCTAGGCAAAACTGGCAGTAGCAGAGTGAGATGCTGCTGTCTGTTCTTCCACAGAGGCCTTTCTTGAAGACAAATGCAGTATATTCCATCAGTATCACCTTCAGTTCCAGAGCTGAGTTAGGGCTTCTTTCCCGTTTGAAAAGGGTATGTACTAAGTGTAGATCTGAAACCCTAACACTATGTATGCAAGGTCTTTCTAGTCTAGCTCCTTCAGGCCAGAAATGCTATGAAAGCATTGGTTTATTACCAAGTGTGTAGAGCTGTATCACTTTACAACATGTAAATACAGGTAAAAGCATTAAGGTGCAAATTGAAGAAAGAAGCCAAAAGGAAAACCGCTGTGCTATGTTTTTGCACTCATTTAAGTTGCCTGAACCAAATATAAGACTGCATTTAGATGTTACAAACAAACCTTCAACTCAGTTGAATTCTGGTGCAGAATCCCATCTTGTAAACTAGAAAGAAACCATATAATCGGTGAAAGCATCCAACTGGAGTGTGACACCAAACCATCGTTTATGAAAAGACTCTGTTTGCAATTCTGATTCTACAATCAAGTGGAGGAGAAAGAGATTGCTAGCTTAAGGACTTTGGTTTGTTCTCATCACAGACAAACTGAAGCTTGCATATGATACTTGAATGCTGTTTAATTGCGAAGCCAAAAGTTAGCATCTATTCACTTGCCTCTGAATCAGAATTACAACAGGACAGAGAGGTCATGTCAGTTACCCTAGATGGGCAACTTCTGACACACTTGAATATATCCTTATAGGAAAGGTCCCTCTTTTTCAAAAGGATACTTTTGGAAGTGGAATTTTGCTTTGATACTCTCGACTGATCATTCCCAGATATGTCAAGTCACTGGAAAATTTGGCACTTGGAAATAAGGAACTTTACTTTGAATCTGGCCCTTAGTATTAGGAAAGGCCAGCTTCAAGCAAATGTTTTTGTTGGCTGGATACGTTAATTACTAAAAACAAATGGGTAGGGGGAAGGAATATCTGTCAAGAAAGGGATGTTCTTTAACAGTCACAAAATGGGAGACAATCCAATTTAGCAGAAATCTATGTTGTCAAAAGATAAAATATAACCTGGGAAGTGGCTGGTTGGATAACATTACTTTGGGACATGGTTTTCAACCCCACCCTCCTCAATCCCTCTCCTTTAAAATGTACAACAGTAACCAACTTTGACTTAGTTTTCTTCTAAGTTTTATCTGATTGTGTCTCAGTATAAATATGATTTTGCACAGTAAACCTCAAAGGCAAAATTACTCCTTTCTCTTTCACTTTATCCAGAAGGAAAAATTGACAAAGTCAAATGGGTTCTGACATGGCCGCTGATTGTCCTCCTTTTCTTCACCGTCCCAAACTGCAGCAAACCACGGTGGGAGAAATTTTTCATGGTGACCTTCATTTTCTCTACTTTGTGGATTGCTTTGTTTTCTTACTTCATGGTGTGGTTGGTGAGTGAATTCACTTATTTATTTGTTTAAAATATTTATATGCCACCTCCCTACATTTGTTCAAGGCAGTTTCCAGTAAAACGGGTACAGTTAATATAAAATGAGCACAATAATCAGCTTTAAAAGAGCATAAAATACCATAATCATCAAACTAAGCAGCATTAATCTATATTAAGATGCAAGGATATTTGTCTTACAAAATGAAAAGCTCATTGTATAATTCAGTTGCTGGGGGAAGGCAATGGTGAGAGTCAGTGATTCTTTCTCATTTCCTGATTCTGGTCTTCTGGGAGGCATCCAGTTGGCTGAGCGGGAACCCGCTGAGTGAGAAATATGTAAGAGATTCACACATTTCTGGTTTGCATTTAAACATTGCCAAAAGATTATGAAGGGATTGTCACAGAGGGCCATATTCAGCTGGGAATTAAAAGTGTGCTCTATCTATTTGTGTATGATTTTAGGGTTGCCAGGTCTTACCTGGCTGCTGGCAGGGGTTGGGGGGAGGGGGCTCCAGCCCAGGTTCCTGGATCTTATGGAGTGCATGTGAAGCACGTGTGCTGCAATGACGTCACTTAGAAGTGACATCATCATGCTGGGCATGTCTTCCCAGGAGGAAGAGTGGAATTAAAGCATACTAGGGTTGCCATCCCCTTGATGGGGCAAGGGTTCCCCTGCTTTTGGGGTTGCAGTGGATTGGGAGGCCCAAGAGTGGGGAAATCCCCACCCCCATTGGGGGGATGGCAACCCTAGTATGATTTAATTCCAATCTTCCTCCTGGTAGCTGAAGGCCATCAGTATGGATCTCCTTCCTGTTTTATCTCTCAACAACCCCTGGGGTGTACCACGTTGAGAGAAAGTGACTGGCCCAAAGTCCCCAGTAAACTTCAGAGGAGTGTGAGAGCTTGAACCTGGATTTCCTAGATCCTAGAGTGACACACTAATCACTCCAAACATGATTCTGGCTGTACTGAATCTGTGATCTCTTGACTGAGCCAGCATTCAGTTTTCAGCAGAAGCCAGGAAAAAACTAAGCTATTTTTATGAGAGAGGAAGAGACTTTCATTTCTACACATTGTATCCGCTGTAATGCTCAGAAGAGATTACCTCTGAGGTCACCTGAAGTCAGTGTGTCAGGAAATGGCAGCAGGTGTTCCACACCTATTTTGAGTCACACCCCCTTTTCAGTATCTTTTAATGACCTCATTTTTTTTCTAAATTAGCTTCAGCTAAAACACAGTCTTGTTTGATGTACTTTATGTCAGTAACTCTTCAGATTCACCAGCTTGAAATACACAGATTTCCCCAGCTATTAGAAAACTGAAGAGGAGTGTGTGTGTGTAAAGGTGATCCACCTGATGTCTTAATGGGCTTGCCCTGGCATTTCTGTTTTGGCTGGAGAAATGTGAATAAGGAAGAAGTGGCCCTTTCTCACTTTCCATTTTTCTGGTCTCCTGAACAGATAGGATTTACCTGCAGATTATCACTTGGAAAGATCTGGAGCTGAATCTATTATCCAAGGGTTTTGGCCTTGTGAACTGGTTGATCCAACAGCGCTCCTGTGACAGACATTAAATGGTTAATGCTGTAGCCGTGTCTGAGAACCCTGAGTGACAGGAGATTCAAATGGAATTCTTCAGTTGAGAGTGTCAGTTAGGAGTGGCAGTTAAGAACTGACAGTTGACTGGGAAGGAAGACTAAAAGACTAGGAGAGGATCAAGACAGATCCTGAGTTAGGGAAGTGGAAAACTTAGCCCTTCCCAAACAATTCTGAGGGAAATAGCTCCTAAAAGACAGGGGTGATCCCTAGCCAGTGGATAAGGAAGGAAACTAGAAGTTGTGTGAATGTTCCTGCCTTCACCAATTTTAGTGTCTGTTCAACCAAGAAGCTTATGCTAGTTTATGTAAGAAAGTCTGCCAAGAAATCTCTCCTCAAGTTTTAAAGACCTGTCTGAATAACAGAAACAGTTACTTGTTTGTGACAAATTATCTGGTGTTTATTTTAATTCAGAGTTGCCTCTTTCCTGTCACCTGTTCACCTCATAAATCTTATACCTGATTCCTACCTGACCATTTCCCCTCAAAGTGAAATAAAACAGTTTGTTATTTTTTTATTTACCATCAGCCTCTCATGTGCCATTATCAAATCAGGACAAAAAAAGGATCTTAGTCTCTCCCCTCAGTTCCCTAGGCTGTATCAGAATCTAACAATATACTTTCAAATGACTGGGAGGGACAGCCAGAGAAAAACAAAGAAGAAAAAGAGATTGCTCAACAAAGAACAAGATAAAAGAAAACCCTGTAAGGGAGGAAAAAATTGTCAGCTTAAATGGACTGAGGAACACCTGCTCCAGCTGTTTTGCATGCAGTTTCTGGAACTCTCCTGGTGAGATCTCAACAAGTCCAGAATCCTGCAGAGAACTAGGCCTAGTCTGGTTCCACAGCTGGTGCATGGGCTGCTAATCTGGCACTGTGTCTCCTTTCAGGTATCTCAACACGGAGCTGGTTTAGGATTGCCAACTCTAGCTTGGGAAATACCTGGAGATTTGGGGGGTGGAGTCTGCAGATTGCAGGGTTTGGGGAGGGGAAGGACCTTTATCAAGTATAATGCCATAGAGTCCATCCTTCAAAGTAGACATTTTCTCCATGGGAACTGATCTTGGTTATCTGGAGATCAATTTTAATAGTGAGAGATCTCCAGGTGCCACCTGGAGGTTGGCAATCCTAAGCCTGCTGCCTCTGCTGCTCCTAGTGGATGGAGGCAAGTCCTGGTGGGCTTGTGAGCCAGGTCCTGGGCTGATGCTTAGTTGCCCCAGGATCAGAGGTGACAGAGGGAAGTTAAGAACATAAGAACATAAGAGAAGCCAATGTTGGATCAGGCCAATGGCCTATCCAGTCCAACACTCTGTGTCACACAGTGGCCAAAAATATCAGGTGCCATCAGGAGGTCCACCAGTGAGGCCAGAACACTAGAAGCCCTCCCATTGTTGACCCCTCAAGCACCAAGAATACAGAGCATCACTTGCCCCAGAATCCCTATCTATACCTTGTGGCTAATAACCACCATTGGACCTATGCTCCATATGCTTATCCAATTCCCTCTTGAAGCTGTCCATGCTTGTAGCCGCCACCACCTCATGTAGCAGTGAATTCCATGTGTTAATCACTCTTTGGATGAAGAAGTACTTCCTTATATCCATTCTAACCCGACCACTCAGCAACTTCATTGAGTGCTCACGAGTTCTTGTATTGTGAGAAAGCGAGAAAAGTATCTCTTTCTCTACCTGCTCTATCCCAATCATAATCTTATAAACCTTGATCGTGTCACCTCTCAACTGTCATTTTTCCAAGCTAAAGAACCCCAAGCGCTTTAACCTTTCTTCATAGGGAAAGTGTTCCAACCCTTTTATCATTCTAGTTGCCCTTTTCTGCACTTTTTCCAATGCTATAATATCCTTTTTGAGTTGTGGTGACCACAACTGTACACAGAATTCCAAATGAGGTTGCACCATTGATTTATATAGGGGCATTATGATATTGGCTGATCTGTTTTCAATACCCTTTCTAATAATCCCCAGCATAGCATTGGCCTTTTTTATTGCAGTCGCACACTGTCTCGACATTTTCAGTGAGTTATCTACTACAACTCCAAGATCTCTCTCTTAGTCTCTGCCAGGTCGGACCCCATCAACGTGTATTTATAGTTAGGATTTTTGGCTCCAGTGTGCATCACCTTGCACTTGGCCACATTGAATCCCATTTGCCATGTTGATGCCCACTCGCCCATCCTCGACAGATCCCTTTGGAGTGCCTCACAATCCTCCTTGGTTTTCACCACCCTGAACAACTTCGTGTTATCTGCAAATTTAGCCACTTCACTGCTTACGCCCAACTCCAAATCATTAATGAACAAGTTAAAAAGCATCAGACCGAGTGCTGATCCATGCGGTACCCCACTGTTTACCACCCTCCACTGAGAAAACTGTCCATTTATATTCACTCTCTGTTTCCTATTAATTCTGGTGGAGGAGTCTCAACTGCAGGCTCCGTAGAGAGAGAGAGACTCTAGAACCGATGGGGGACCATGCAGGGATCTCCCTGTGTTTCATGCTCTCCCCCAGACCATGTGTCTGGCTTCCCAAGCTCCTCATCTGAGGTTTCTGAACCAGAGTCCAGAGCCAGCTCTTTGGGGGTCATGGCTAGGCTTACAGGTGGCAAAGGAATCTCTCTCCTGGTGAGGATGCAAATGAGTGTTCTCTCAGAGTGCTGAAGGTGGCTTAGTGCACACTTACTCCATTATCTTTCCTTTGCACACAAACAGAATTTGCTTGACCAAAGGCAACAGTAATACAAAATATGAAAGTGTATCTACACCACGAGCAATGAAGCATTTGTTGTGCTCCTTTTATCCACCCTGAAACCTAGGCTAGATTTGCACATTGGGTATTTCACTGTTGTAATATTTCACCTCCTGGATTTTCTGGTGTGCATGATACTCAGGTGGTCAATAATTATGATGGAGCTATGATAGCACAGTATCCAGTGATGTGAACATCAAGCCCTTTTCTTAATTCCTGCTTTGTGCTTTCAGTTATCTCTGCTCAACAGAAGGGAAGTGTGTCAGTTGAAGGAGAAATGTGTACATGTTCAGGAAAGGAATAGTGCAATGAAAGTGAGCCAGACATAGCCTCAGTACCCACTGGTGCCTCATACATTGGTCCATTTGCCTGCCACTCCAGATTTGCTTAGTGTTCAAGTTGAGGCGATTTAAATCCATGGCAAAACAGCATCTAAAAAACCCAGGGCAACAGCAGGCTGAAACCAGGCTGGCCACCGAAGGGAGGTAACATAATGCAGAATGGGGAAAAAATGGAATAAAAAGAAGGTTGAATTTCTATGTTAGTGAATTCAATTTTTGGAGGACACTACGGTGAACATGGATTAAAAGGAGAGTGCAGAAAGGACCATTGTTTGGCTGCTCACATAGGCACAGTCCAATGGGAAATGCCTATGCAATTTCTCTTAAATGAACAGGAGACATGCAAGAAGTTTGTACCACACCACTCTCTTCTCTGCAGTTACCATTGTTATCTGCAAGTGCTTTTGGTTTTTCACTTACGATGAGTCAGATTGTAGCTGCAATTTAGTTTCATTACTGAAATGCTGATGTTTATCTTGATTCATTTTATCACCTACATGCTCAAGAAGTTAAAGTAAATCAAGAATCACGATTTGGAGCAGGAATGCAATAGCAAGAAGTGGCTCCTCTATTGTTTTCAACTTACTGTGTTTTCTGCTGTTGCATAGGTTACGATAATTGGATACACTCTGGGGATCCCTGATGTTATCATGGGCATTACCTTCCTAGCTGCAGGAACCAGTGTACCAGATTGCATGGCCAGTTTAATAGTAGCAAGACAAGGTATCATCTGCATTGCATTCAGATTGATGTGATGGTCTTTATATTAATATTTATTATGGGTCTGCACAACTTTTTTCAAAACTAGTAGGGCCCTGGGGCTTTGAATAGGAGATTTCTTCTCCCATCACTGAAGCAATGTCACAAACTGTTTGGAAAGTTGTCTCTATTTCACGAATAGTTTGGCATTTGAGGAGGGGACGATTGTTCCTGAGAGGCAAGCCCAAAGTTTTCCATTTGGGGTATGCTCAACTAGTATGGTTAATTGGGTCCCAGGATAGGCTTATTCTTTCTTCCTCATGCAATATAGCATCTCTTAACCTCCTGAGGCGTAATATAACTACATAAAAAAAAGAACTGGGGCATTTTCTGCTTGAAAACCCTCTAAAATAAATGGGAATTATGATGGCATGCTACTGTAGTTCCTAGGTCCCAGTGCTTATCTGAGTGAGATACTTCAGCAAGATCCTTCCACTTGTCTAATACATACAACCACATGTAAGTATGGTTCCAAAACAGACAGTTGCCAAATGAATGGCTTGATAGATAAAGCAGGAGTGGTGGTGGTGGAAAGTGCCATCAAGTCACAGCTGGCTTATGGAGACCCCGTAGGGTTTTCAAGGCGAGATATGTTCAGAGGTGGTTTGCCATGGCCTGCTTCTGCATCACAACCCTGGTATTCCTTGGAGGCCTCCCATCCAAATACCAGGGCCGACCCTGTTTAGCTTCCAAGATCTGATGAGATCAGGTTAGCCTGGGCTATTCAGGTTGGGGCAGATAAAGAAGTACATAGAAATTTTAACCCTGCTCTGTTGCCCACTGCTTACTGAAGTGATGTTTTTGGAGCTTATTCTTCTAATGGTGGATACTCTGTGATGTCAGAGGATACTGACACTGGACTATCTCATACACAGGAGAGGCGGGGCCAGTGTGCTCAGTGATGCCTGGGGGCAGGGCCCGTACATTGGTCCTGTATACAAATATATCCTTACTCATTACTTGAGGTATCTTTCTATATTCCTGAAGTTCCAGACATTGTTGACGCAACAGTTCAGCACTACAGATATATTCCAGTTGTTAAACTAATTCCGATGGTTTGGATCTCCTGCCCTCCTCCAGGAACCCCGAAGTTTATAGTTTTGTGAGGGTGCAGAGATTTCTTGCGAGGCATCTATAGCCAGTTCACAAACCTACAATGCCTCAGGTCACAACAGCTAAACCCATGTAAGGTGGTTGTCCAGACATGCCCCTCATTTGTGCTTTATGTTCCTTGCTTGCTGTGAAGACAATTGTTATATTAATGGCAAATGCTGGGTGTTATTTATGAAATGTTTATATTTCAGGACTTGGTGATATGGCTGTGTCCAATACCATTGGCAGCAATGTGTTTGACATTCTGGTGGGCCTTGGAGTGCCATGGGGCTTGCAGACTATGGTTGTCAATTACGGCACAGCTGTATGTATATATACTTAGAAATTTCTCTTTAGACCTCTTTGTTACAGTGAAAAGGCTGAATTCCCTGGGCGTTCAAATTCCTTGTGTGCACAGGCCTCAGGGAACTAAATGCATGTGAATATTCTCAAAATCAACTGGGGGGGCTAGATCTTCTTGGACCAAGGTATCTGGGGCCATCAGCAATATACCACAGTCACTGTTACTGGGAGAATCCTTTAAAGGATAAGTTTAGTTATTCGTTTTTAAAGCATTTCCCCCCAAAAAACAAATACATATATAAATGGTACTAAATAAGATGTGAGTTTCCCATTCACTTTGCTTAGTTAGTGAAGAACTGAATGTTGTTAATTATTTGTAAGTGTAGAACTATTACATTGGAAATAGCAATGTGCTAGCTAATGCATCCTTGATTTGATTAAAAAGAAACTTTTTTATTTTGATTTTTCGTAGGTTAAGATCAACAGCAAAGGACTAGTCTATTCTGTTGTGCTCCTCTTAGGATCAGTAGCTCTTACTGTAAGTGCATTTCTATTGTGTTAGCAAATATCTGCATCCAGTCAGGTTAATAACGATGATATTTCAAGGTGTGCTCTCCAGTTAGCAATTCAGGTATTTTTAGGTTCCAGCACTTCATTGAAATATGCAAAGCGTCCCATGAGATGTCTTTCCTTGACATTTTAGGCAGCTCTAAAGCCAACAGTCAAACTTTCCATTATTACAACATACCTGGCAGTTAATTTTAGCTGAATAGCTAATGGGAGTGAGTACTTTAGCACACTCAGGTCTTTATGTGCTTTATTATCACTGAAGGATCATCTTCACTTTGTTTTCTCACTCAAGGCTTCCTTTAATGAAATATTAACATTCTTTCCCACCAGCTTTGTGGCCAGTCACTCTTTCAGAGTCCAGCTTGCATCACAAAGTAAGGGACACAGATGTGCAGACAAGCATTAAGATGCTTCTCTAAGTTCTCTGAAGGAAGGACAAGATTTGAAAAAAACATAAGGACATAAATAAATAAACCTAGCTTCCTTTTCTTTATTTGTTAGGTTTTTTTGTGGTGAAGTTACAGCTGACTTATGGCAACACCTGATGGGATTTTCAAAGCAAAAAACATCCAGAGGTGCTTTGCCATTGCCTGCCTCTGTATAGTGACCCTGGGATTCCTTGGAGATCTCCTATCCAAATACTGCCCAATGTTGGCCCTGCTTAGCTTCCAAGATGTGATGAGATCAGGCTAGCCTGGGTTATCCTGGTCACAGTGATTAATTGTTTAAAATATTAATATACCCTGGTTTGCTTAGAATATTTAAAATATTCTAAACAACAAATGTTCTGACACAGTCAGGACCCAAGGCAGGTGACAACAACCAATACATTACCATCTATTAAAAAGAACCATCTATTAAAATAAAAAGATGTAATTAAAAACAGGTAATTTTAAAGAAATACATAATCAGGCAAGCCATATTCTGTTCAAGTTTCCCCATAAGCTTTTTTAAACACTTCTGGCTTACAGTCACACCAGAAAGTCCCAAAAGTCCCAAAAGTCCTAAAGGTAGGTGCGTGCCTCATCCCTTCTGGAAGGCTGTTCCATAGCAGCTGGGCAGCAGCAGAAAAGATTTGGACATAACACTCCCTATCCTCTAGAGCAAGGGGGCCGTTAGGAGACCTTGTTGTGAGGAATGCAATAGCTGCAAAGCTTCATAGCCGGAGGGTCTTGTCTTTCAAGTATGTGGGCTCCAGATCATGATGGGCTTTAGAGGTGAGTACCAGCACCTTAAATTGGGCCTGTGGGCTTTTGCACCAGCTGAAGTTTCCCAGTCCTCTTAGAGGGCAGCCTTGAAGCTAGGGATGCCATATTTTAGAGAGGTATTGTAGCTCAGTGCTGGAGCACTTGCTTTGCATGCAGAAGGTCGCAAGCTCAAACCCTGACATCTCTGCTACAAGATCTCAGTAGAAGGTGTTGGGAAAGGCAGAGTTATCAATATTGAGCTAGTTGGGCCAGTTGTCTGATCTGGTATGAGGCAACTTCATGTGTGTCTTGACAAACTGCAGTAGAGGTTACTTAATGCTTCACTCCACACTCCCACAAGCTTGTCAGTCCTAAGCCATCCAATCACACCCCACTCCATATTTCTGAATAGCCTTACAGTATTTGATCTGCTATGGGGGATGGTGAGAGTTGTCCATACAGCAGAAGAACTACACTGCAGAAGTCTTTTTCTTGGTGCAGTTATTAAAATTAGAATTAGAAGCCTTCTTTTAGCTTGCATGTTAATTGATTCATATCTTCTGTTCTTACAGGTGGCTGGGATCCACTTAAATAAATGGAAACTTGACAAGAAACTGGGCTTCTGTGTCCTCTTTCTTTACGCAATCTTCCTGTGTTTTTCTATAATGATTGAGTTCAATGTCTTCACTTTTGTGAACTTTCCAATGTGCCGAGAAGATGACTGAAACACAGCACTGGTCAGATATCATCTGGACCCATTTGTGGTACAAATGACAGGAGCCATTTGCATTTCTGCCTGCTACTTATCCAAAATCTGAGTGTCTTTCTTGCTTCATCACCTTGCAAGCACATTTCCTCTGCAGGCAAGGAAAAGAGACAGTTCTTCAAACAACAAACAAGCTCAAGGCAACCAAAGCTTTTTCTTCATTTTCCTTTTGGGATATTATTGCTTTGTCGTGCAGCTCTTTGGATCTCTTGCAGAACTTGCAAAAGTGCAGTTTCAGCAATGTCTCCTGCTGTGGTTTTCAAGTCTTTCTTTTTTTAGACAGACAATCATTCATCAGCATCAGGTTTAATATGAAGACTGGAGGGGAAAAAAGCATCCTCTGCTTTTTGACATTTAGCTTTCCAAATACTAGGAAAAGCAAGTGGGTGCAGATTTTTCCCTTGTCTCATTTAAAGCATCTTAGCCATGAGCTACAAGGAACTTTGACATGCACTACTAAGGACTTTCCTTTTCCCCTTTCAAGTGCTCTGTTTATAGACAACTTCCAGTGATACTGAGGACTCTTTGGTGGTGTTTGATAGTACTTTGTTAACTTTTTTTATTTAAAGAAAAGAAAATATGAAAGACACAATTGCAAGAAGACCAAGGAAAATGGATAAAACAGCACTTCAGATAATTATCATGTACATTATGGAACCTGAAATACTGTAAACTGGATATCCGTACTTGAAGAAAAAACATTGTTTTACCATTGATGAGGAATAATTGCAAATATCAAGCATGATTATATATGAAACATTAAGCTTGCAAGTCAAAACTTGTGCCAGCACCCATAAGCATACTTTGTAATTTTAGAGAAAAACTGAAAGACTGAAATCCTGGGTACTCAGTAACTAAGTGCGAGTTATCATCTGAAACACATGTGAGTCTTCAATCCAGTCGCCTTCCGGGTCATAGCAGATACACTATGGATTTGGGGATGTTTTAATTTTCAGAATTGATATATCTGCTTTAAAAAATGCTGCACAATCCCAAGTTGGTTATTGTTCCAGTTTGAGGGCCAGTCTCGAAAGAGGATGTGCTGACCTTGAGATGATGGTAAAACAGTTGTGCAGGTGCTTTACCATGTGCCCTAGCTCTCACTTTTCAAAGCAGGCTTACATTTTAGGAAAGGTTTTTGTGGGTTGATCTGTAGTAGCACAGTTTTATCCTGTTTTGCAAAACTGGAACTTTCACATATATCACATTAATCATATAACACTGCATGGTGTATGCAGATGCACATTTGTTACTACGTAACACATTTGAGCCTGCTTTCTGGCCAAAAGCTAGGTCTGCCCAGTCAGCACTGTGATGATCATTATCAACCGAGATCTATAAGGTCCTGAATATTTCATCTTTGGTCCAGTAAAGCTGTTGAGAAGCAGATGGGCAGTTATCTGGATGAAAACAAGGTCTTTGCTGCCCTAGGTATCTTAGCATTTTGCAGGATAGATTTTTACGCACCAGGTTTACCTTGAGAATTATTGTTAACTTGATTAACATGCAAGCTGTTTTGGTGACTTTGCAACTGAGTTACAGAGCAATCCTAAGCTTGTTTACTCAGAAGTAAGTCCTACTGAGCTCACTGGGTCTTACTGTCTCGCAAATATGCTTAGGTTTGTGGCCCCAAACTCTTAACCTTCCTAGTGCCACAATCTGCTTTCCATTTCACCAGCATATATCATGAGTTAATTAGATCTTTGGATTTTTATAAATATGCTACTGAGAAGAGAACCTGAGCTATAAAACAGTTTTTTGGGTGGCTTTGGATGTTACGATGCGGAAGGGGAAGTGTGAGTGCCTCGCCTGTGTTTGCTTTTCTTGTGCAAGGACTTGTGCATCTCCCATGCTTGGAGATCTTCAAGTTATATCCACACGTGCCTCTCATGTAAGGGGAGCACATGAGACTCTCTTTAGGCAAGGTGGTCAAAACCAGGGAGCGCAAGTCACTGGTCCTTCCTGTCCTTCAGCACACTGTAACCTCCAGAGTGGTTCCTGTCACATGACAGGCCCAAATGGTGATCCTAACAAAATTCACCACATAAATTTAGCACATTTAAATAGTTTCCCCCTCACTTCCAAAATAATGTATTGTAAAGTTGCTTACAAACATAAGAGTTCTTAGGAAAGCACAACTTACGCTTTATTTTTTTAGCATATATAAGAAGAAGAAAAAATATATTGGGTGGATTTTAAAAGTTGTTAAATATATTTTTGCACACAGAACTATTTGGCAGATAAACATGTCAACAACAGAATACTATACAGACGCCAACAGGCTCTTTCCCAAGCCACTTAGAAAATCACTTTAATTATCACCTGCACATCTTTTATGCCAGTGTTCACACTCCAGCTGATTAGCAGCACCACTCAGAAGTTCATCTTCTCCCGCTGGAAGAGTTGACCCCCCTACTCAAGCTACTGTAGAATAGAGCTTCCGAGCCCCTTGCCAAGTCTCTTAGGCCATCATGTCCTGTTCACCACACCCACAGAAGTGCCTGGTTGTGCTCACCATACGGCACAGAGACTGTTCTGGAAAGGGAGGCGAGGCAATAATATGAAAAGAACCTGCCTTGGTATCTATCCCTATGATTAAAATGATGGATGGAGGGCTGATAGCATATTTCAGATAGAGCTCTTCTTCTCACAGGGGACATATAAAAAGGACTTCTGGACTGAGATGCAAATTTAAGTCCTCCTTCCTGCAGTGCCCCTGGGGATGCCTGAACATAAAAAGCTGTGTAATGAATGCTTCATACATACCTGTTCCATCTGTTCACACTATCAGGTCCAAATGAGCCATCTCAGACAGAACTTTCATATCCCCTCACCTCAACCATGACTTTGCAAGGGAATCCTATCAGGTCTAGACTCCAGGGTGACTATTCACACATTACATGGTGGCAAACCCAGGTTTGCTAATGAATGTAGGTATAGTCTAAGGGAAACTGCAGCTCACCATTGCTCCCTGATGAGTATTGGGTGTAACCCAATTGGGTGATAAACATGCTTGCCTCTATGCACAGCGGTTGCGTTCAGCCTTTTACAATGTTAGGCACGTACCTACAAATGTAATGTAAAAATTGGCTTTTATTTAAATACAAGGGATCCATTGTTGAGTAATCGTTAAGGGCATCCCATTGCAGGCAGTGGGGGAAACTTTTAGAGCTGCTTGTGTAAACATCCTTGCAGCCTATGTTCTAGCAATGCATTATTCATCTGAATCACACAGAACTGCTGATCCCTTTCAAAGCAAAATTGTACACAGACGATTCATTATATTGGACAGTGTGCTGTAAATGAGAACTCTTTTTTTCACAGTTTGCTTTGCTGTTAGTTAGTGTGAGGAATTCAGCTCAATTTCAACAAAGGTTTATGCAGAGGGATCTGTTAATCTCTTTTTGCTCTTTGTAACAAATATCAGTATTAATGAAGCAGGCAACCTGATCCCACAAGTCAGCTTTTGCTGCCATATCGCACATAGTGGTTTGTGTCATAAAAGTTGAAACCTCCTTCATCTTGCACTTGGCACATGGGAAGGGGTGGGCAGAGGCATCATGCTCTTCCTGAGAGACAGCGATAGTTTGTTTTCGTCTCCCTGGCTCTGGGCTTGGCAGCTCAAGATGGTTTATTGGCCCTTTCACCATGCTCTGGACTAATCCTGCCATCACAAAGAGGAAGCAGAAGACTTTAGGTGAAGCAGTGGAGATCGCTGCCACTGTGTTAACACTTGGACTACAATTGTGTTCCTTTGTCAGAACATACTGTTCCAACTAACTGGCTCTGTGGGGCTCATACCAACCAATTAGGGCCAAACTAGATGTGACAGGATCCTTGTGGCGAGAACTTCTGGATGACCTATACCCCGGGGGGATTGAAAACCATTTTCCTCATACTCTGAGAACACCACAGGTTAGACTAAGACTGGGCTGCAAAGATTCAAATCATAAGAAGAGACACCGTGCACCATTCTCTTATCCCTCCTACATGTGATTGTATCAGAACTCCTTTCCCTGCTCGTCCTTTGGTTCAGGGCCTAATTCATGATCCAAACCCAAAATCGATTAACACAAAAATCATTTCGTCATCATTCTCGTGACAAAACAGAATGGAAATTGCCTGCACTTTAAAGGAGTCTGGATTGAGACACCAAAACCTGAAATCTGGACTTAAAGAAGAACAGTTAGCTTTTCTACCCCACCCTTCACTACCCAAAGGAGTCTCAGAGCAGCTAACAATCTTCTTCCCTTCCTCTCCCCACAACAGACACCCTATGAGATAGGTGGGGCTGAGAGAGCTCTTTCAAGGACTGCTCCTGAGAGAACAGCTCTGAGAGAACTGTGACTGACCTAAGGTCACCCAGCTCCAGCATGTGGAGGAGTGGAGAACCAAACCTGGTTCTCCAGCTTAGAGTCCACCACTCTTAACCACTACACCAAGCTGGCTTCTAAGCTTGTTTCATTGCTGGTTAATTTTTGGCAGATATCAAATCAAATGGTCTGATAAATAGGTGTGTCTGTCTGTCTTGCACACACAGAGAGAAATAAATTAATTGCCAAAGAATGGATACACTTTATAAGGGGGCAGTGATGTGCAATTATGTAGAGCAATCTATGCTGAAAATTCTTATAATACTTAATCCATATGCAAAAGCCCACAATATCCAAGCCATGTAGACAAGTTGAGCTACCAAATAAGAATCCCCTTATAATTTAACTAGTTGCCACATTGTTGTCAGTCCCATAAGTTCCTATACTTCTGCAATTTTTTGCCAAGAATCTCTAAGTTGATATCAAACTCGTGCCTTCTCTTTGCTCATTAAAAGCTTGTTCCTGTTATCTGGAGTGGGGGGTGGGAACGGGGAGGGGGGTTCAATAAAATTTTACTTCCAGGGACTTATGTGCACTTTCCCTTACAAACTGGTAAGATGTTCATATCCATTAAATCCATGTATTTAAATTGTATGTTTCTTAGGGAAAATTAGCAAAGTCAGTTCAGTTATATTGATTGTATAGGTAGTGCATTGTTTTTGAATAGAATGAGACAGAAGGCTTTTTACTGAGATACCAAAGTGGCCAATAGAATAAACATTGAAAATTGCGTTATTTCAGGTATATATGTTTTATGTGTTTGTGTAAGATGGATGACTTTTGACATATGGCACTGAAATCCTCGAAAGAATGATTCACAGACCAATAAACCTGTAGTACTTTGCATTTAAGGCAACTTAAGGACCAAACCAGCAAGACTCTGAACTAGCAAGTAAACTTCATAAACAGACCCAAATGTAACTGGCTAAGTAGCATCTTAAGTAGTGTCTTAAGACCCTTATTTTCATAATTTCATCCCTGGGTGCTAACAGGAAGACAAAAACAAAATGAAAGAATATCAAAGCAGTCAGTTTGGGAAATCAGTGACAAGGCTGTAAACAAGGTGAGCAAGAAAACGTTTGGGGAACACTTTGGTGATCTTCTCAAATTCTCACACACAGGATCTCTTTTTATTTTCAAAACATAAACCAAGTATTTTTAGAAAGTGGGAGGGTGAGGTGCAGCTTTTTGAGTCTTATATTTATGGTATAATGCTTACATTGACTTTATTTTCCTGTACAGATAGTGGCACAATTCTGACAAAACACCATTGTGCAGTGTGGATAAATGCTTAATGCTCCTAACTGGAACTTCTAATGAAGTCATCAGATCTTCCCAAGTTTTATGTATTCTTAAAATTCAGGTGGGAGTTGGCAGTAATATCAATAGATTAATGTATCTGAGGAAGCTTGCATGCACATGAAAGTTTATACCCAGACTTAAATTTTGTTGGTCTTAAAGGTGCCAGTGGACTCAAACTTAGATCAGATTTTGTTCACTTTTCAAAAACCATTTATGTTCCTCTCAAAATCTAGTCAGAATGTCTCTGTTACTATATACACATGCAAGAAGTTTTCATCAGGCCTTCAGCTCCAACTGCCATAGTTATAAATAATAATGCAGGTTAAAAATGGAAGAGCTTATAAGAGAAGGGCTCGTGTAAAGGGGATAGCTAGGAAAGATGCCTTTGTTCCCCCTAGTCCTGTTGCATACGTTTGTTAGATGCCTGCAAAATGAGGTCATTTTCTGCCAGATGATGGTTTCTTAGCTAGTTCAACATGTATTTTTGGTGTTCAAGAAAATATTTCTGAACAATATGTTAATTTTAAAAGGCAGAGCTGCTTGAAACACTGAAGAACTACTGTTAGAGTTATGGCCAACCTCATGCCTTGACATTTGTCGATTGCTCCACCTCTTGCAGCAGCCATTTTGTGGTTGCTTCTGTGTCCCAAGGTAGCCATTTTGTGGTTGCTTCTGTGTCCCAAGGTAGCCGTTTTGTGGTTGTGCCCAACACACCATGTCAAAAAGTTTGATGCAAACATTCTGTACAGCCCATAATCTGGCTGCACAGAAGAGCGGTTTTAAAAAACCTTGCAAACCAACAGTGGGACAAAAGAAATGCATATATACATCCTGAGGGCCTAACGAACTGTTATACTTTTTATGTTGCCCTCTCTAGCCCATTAGTACTTGGAAGTTTCCCCAGCGAGGCAAACAGCAGCCCCCAGAGGCCATTTAAAGTTGGGAAAACAGTACAAGGTTTAAGACCCCTCTTCCTATATGCCAGTGTCATTCACTGTAAGCTGCTTCAAGTGGGACTCTGAAGAGGTGGCGTAGAAATACTCTAAATAAATAAAAAAATAAATTATCTCACCTGCCCCTCCCATACCTGAAAACCTTTCAACAGGAAACCTCCATAACATATCTCCTGGACAAGGGCCCAGGGTGAGCCCACAAATTATCTATAACATGTAGTTAGTTCTCAAGCCAGTCTTTTAAAAAGCTATTGTTTCCAGCCTTCTGCTGCCTTCCCTCAAAAGAGCACTGCTTTAACTTTGTAGGTCCTGATCCTACAGTGGGAATGTGTGCTTCATATTTAACTCACAGGGAGTAGTCACTGCAGAGATGCTACTGGACCAGCTGTTTTGGTTTCAGAAATCAGTACGCAGCAGCTGGTTTGGTTTTTCTTTCTGTGACTGTGATAATCTGAGCCCTGGAGAGCTAGTCTGAGATTGCCTGGCTGCATCTTCCCATTTGATCAGTTCCCCCTCCCCCTTCATGCTCACTCGTCATCATTGTGCCAAGGTTATTTTCTTTTTTGTATGTTTTCTTATATGCAACACAGTTGTGACCAGTAAATACTTGCTCAGTGATTGGTCTTTGCTTATTATTGTTTGGTCACTCTTAAGATTCAGTCATTTTTACATCGACAGCTGCACAGAAAGTTGCATTCATCTTTCCAGATTCTGTTGTGAATGTTTGTAGCAATCAGTATTCTTCTTTTTTCATACTTCAGTTCTCCCAGACTTTTTGTCATTTTCCATTCAAAAATTCTTCCTTGATTGATTGAAATCAGATGTCAGCTATTAAAGATTAGGTTGCTTTGATGGAGTTCTGACTGAGTTTATCATAAATACTTACCTGCATGTTTGTCCCAATGCAAGAAAGAAAAAGTCAAATCCAAGGTCATTTTCAAGCAAACAATGAGTAATGTTTGTACCCGTGTGAAACCAAAGACTTTTTCTAGTTAATATTACAGCACCTGAAAGCCCCTAATTCTGCAGAGTCAGATTTTCCTTGCTGCTTGGTACACACAGTCCCAGTCGTATGCCTCTATTTTTCAGTTGTGCTTGATATACATGGTTTTTGGTAGGGTTTAGAAAACTATTCTCCCAGTGCCCTATACCAGAGGTACTCTGCAGGTTGGCTATATGTATCATTTATCTTGAGCAAAGCAAGCAGGCCACCGTTGCTACTCACTTAAAAAGCCATTGACCCTGCCTCGGGCTAGCACCGAAAGGCCATGCTAGGGATTAGATGCATGTCAACTCTACATCTCCCTCCTGGCTTCTTTGAATGTACACTTCCCTAAAGCGATGATTGTTAAAGTTTCTACAAGCAGGATCTCCTTTTCTTTCCCCATTAATTTGTCTGCCAAGGAACGCCAACACGCTTCAGAGAGTGCTGGGGATGAGAGTGTTGTAAGGTGCTTCGGAGGGTATTGGCCAAGCCTGCTAAACTTCCCTGTTGCTACACTTCCAACAAAGAACATGAGCTAAAACAGTGGTCTTCAGCCCATAGGTCAGGGCTCTCAGGTGGCTGCAGAGCCCCAAAAGATGGGGCCTGAGACCCTTCAAGACTGCCCCTTTTTACTACTTTTTTGGAACAACCTGCTGCTAGTATGAATGAGTACAGAGCAAGGCCAACATTCCGTTGACCTCTCTATGCATACACATATCAGGATAGTGAGGTAAGGTCAGTGAGCAGCGGAGAGGACTCCTTTTTAGCACTAGTAGATTGGCAGTGCCATCCTAAGCAGTTACACCCTTCTAGATCCATTAACATCAATAGATTTTGAAGGGCGTAACTCTACTTAAGATGGCACTGTCTCTCTGGCTCCTCCTCCTTTGAGTCTTCCTGACATGTGCTTGTAGTTTAGTGGATCGCATGTTGCTGCCTGGGGTTAAAAGTGGGTTCCAGATCATGAAAGATTGAAAACCACTGACCTTAAATGCAGCCAACACTCTCCTGTGGCTGCACACTGAAGGGGAAGATAGATAGTAGCAGGCAAGTTCTGTTTAACGGGTGCCATTACTGGTCTTCTCGTTAAGGAACCCCTAATAGGCTTTTGGGGAACCCCAAGGGTTTCTTTTGTCTGAAACCACTGCCCTGAAGCACCAAATGAGTGGAAGTCTGATTCACTACAGGAAGTACCAAGGCCTTGTACCCATGGTGTTACAGTTTGATGCACTTAGCTATTATCGCATATGGCACATTCTCTGTGCAGCTAACCTTCTCATATACAAGGCACTTTCTGAAAGAAAACTGATTGTAATGAAGAGCCAAGGGTAGTTTTCTGTCCACTTAAAGGCATACTCCCCCCCTCCCTCCTTATTTCCACTGAAAGAATGTAGCTCTTTTAGGTCTGTCAGTGCAATATGCTTGAAAGGTGTTTAGTTTTTGGTATTTAGTAACTCTGAATTTAGGTGAAAGCTGAAAACATCAGGAGCTGACATAACTGGATGGGCAAGGTCTCCCAATGAGTAGATCAATGCCCATTGGGAACTGTTTCAGTGCAGCAAGATGGTGGCCTTTTGTTCATCAGCCATGGGTAAAAAACAAAAAACCTGCAACTCTTCAAAAAGCAGCAGTGATGTTCCCAGTGGCTAAAGCTCTCCAGCAAAGCTTGACTTTGTTGGGTGGGGTGATTCAGGGACATTCGGAGCACAGGACTAACTGCTGGTTTATGTTGGTTTCCTTTGGATCTGCAGTCCCCCGGCCCCTGTGATGTGCATCCCACACAATGGGATGTGGTGGTACCTCTTCTGAAAAAATGATGATACACTTTTTATAGTGCTACTCAGAGATCGGAAAGTGAGAACTTTGTAAAATGTACATTTACACAGATCTATTTATCATGTTATTTATTTTTTCAATGACTGTGACCTTATGCACTGTGAATGCTTTTGTGATATGGGGTTCTTTGTACAGATCTGTATGTCATAAAAAAATCCAAATGTGATAATTTGTTACATGATAATGGCATGATTTTTGATTATTTTTATTGTGAAAAAAGAAGAAAAATAGTTAATATGAACTGAAGATTTATATTTAAAATAAACCTAGCAGTCAGTATTGTAAAGCACTATATTCCAACATATGTACACTCTTAATAAAATATATAGGGACAATCAGACAATGCAGTGATGAAGTCTTTCTCAGGGAAAAACATATGCACAAGTTTGGAAAGGAGACTGTGATCTTTGCAGTGAGACCAGCATTTGCATTTTAATACTTTTAAAAAATCAAGAATAAGCATTGTGCTTCACAAACTTGTTCACAAACTAGAATTGATTCACAGGAAAACAAGAGAGAATCAAGAACAGAATCTTCCATTTTTAGGATTCAAAAATGCATATAGTGTATGCATATAGAAAGAGTCTGCATGTAGAATACCTGCTGCCCCACCCGACATCTGTGCATTGAACCAACCATCTGCAACAAGCACTAAGTATGCAGAAACATATATGCATAGGCTTCTCACATAATCAGAAATGCTGAAAAAAGAGGGGCCCTGATCACATATACAAAACTTACATCCATACATTTATATGTGTGTAGGGCTTTCTACAGACTCTGACTGTAAGTGATGGGGTTGGGGCCTGTGGGCACAGTCCTGTTGCCTGCTGTACACATGTGCTGTACATACTTTGGAACACTGGTGCAGCCCTTTTATAAAAAGCCCCCAGCATTCCATCCCATCTCTCCCCAACATTCCATTGCATTGCAGCATGATCACGAAATGTAACCTGAAGAGCAGAGCTATACAGATTTGAGCCAGTTTGATTCTTAATGACTGGGACGTCGCAAAAGTCAAGGAGCAGTTTTAACACCCATCCCAGCAATGTCTCTGAGAGCACCCCCTTAATATCTCCCATTTAAGTGGCTGTTTGTTATTTGTTTTTAAGGTGGAAAATAGAGCACTTGAACTAAAGGATGTTGTTATGTTGAGGCCAAAACCTGCCCTTCATCTCTGAAATCTGGTAGTCTAGGTCTTCTCTGACAGGGATCCCACAAATGCTTCTAATGGCAATGCAATATAGCTTCACCCCTCATGGATGTCTGCAAAGTACAAGCCCTCCAGCATCTACGCAAGGGCATTTTGCTAGTTACATGAGGAAAAGGGGAAGGAAGTGGAAAGTGGGTGTGTGTAACCTAGGCAGAAGCCGAAAATAGATGGGATCCACAGCCAGTCTTTATATGTTTATAAAAATGGCAGACAGAAGATGGGTTTCGGAGGGTTGTTGTGATGGTCTGCAGTAAAACATCTAGGTTCAAGTCCAGTGGCACCTTAGAGAGTGACAAGAGTTCCAGGGTAGAAGCTTTTGAGAGTCAAATCTTCCAAGGAGGCAGGAATACTTAAGCTACCAGCATTCTAGGGAGGCAAGAAAAATCAATCCATCGTAACCTAGCAGTCCTCTTTTTCATGTCTTAGAAATGTTCATGTCTGCAAAAAAAATAAAAAATCTTCCAGATTTACGAAGCCCCATGGGAGACCATTGTGCCTGGAAATAAGAGATCCACTTCTTTCTCTGTGTGGAAAAACACCACACACAGATCGGCAGCCAGTCTCAACTTCTCAGTCTCATCACAGAAAAAAATCACATATATGTGTTTCGGTGTTGCTATGAATTTGTATCTACATCAAAGTGCTTTGTCAAAGTACCACCATAGTTCAAAAGGATGGTTTAACTCTGCACCCTTGTACTATTTACCGGATTGTAAATGGCTTTCTCAGATTGCTTTAAGCCCCCAAAGGGGAAAAAAATGAACAAATGAACAAACGTACTAGAGGTCCCGTCTTTTCCCACCTGTGGTTTGGCCTTCTGAGACAAGAAGAGAAAGTGCTGCGGTGATACTGGAACTAAAGTGTGTCCTACCCGTACTACTTGGATGAGGTTGCCCCTCCAAAATAGCCTTTGAAATCTTCTACTGGCTGGCTCTGGTAGTGTCCACCCCTCTCAGTAGAGCAGCATTTTTGCAGTTCTATTTTGCTGCTGCCTAGAAAAAAAAGATTAGCATTTATATATATACCAGGAAACATGCAAAATAATGCTATGGTTGTGCAGATATTCATTTGTGCCCTATGTCCATGTGTAAATCATCTATGGGCATACATACACCGGGCAATTCAATTTATCCCATGTGTGTATGCATCTGTGTGGTGTGTGCATGTGTTAGTTCTGACCCTTATTCTTGCAGAGATAAGTTGGGAAACTTGTGGATGTTGCCTGGTGGAGTCTCATAAGACAAGAACAGAGGTGACTCCCGATGCAACGGGGTGGGGGGCAAATCAGGGTGCTGGAGAAGACTCTTGAGAGTCCCTTGGACTGCAAGGAGATCAAATCAGTCAATCCTAAAAGAAATCAACCCTGACTGTTCCCTGGAAGGCCAGATCCTGAAGCTGAAGCTCAAATACTTTGGCCACCAAATGAGAAGGGAGCATTCACTGGAGAAGACCCTGATGCTGGGAAATATTGAAGGTCAAAGAAGAAGGGGATGGCAAAGAATGAGATGGTTGGACAGTGTCATCGATGCAACGAACATGAAATTGAGCAAACTTCAGCGGACGGCGGAAGACAGGAGGGCCTGGCGTGGTCTGGTCCATGGGGTCGCGAAGAGTCGGACTCGACTGTGCGACTGAACAACAACTATATATATATATATATATATATATATATATATATATACACACACACACACACAGTTCATTAAAAGGCTCAGCGTTAGGAGCCAGCCCCATTCCAATATGCATTATCAGCCAATGCTTTGACTCAGCAGGCTTTGATGGCCAGTTATGTAATCAGAGATTGTGCTATAAAGAGTTTGTAATCCGTGGATTAGCAGTGCAGGAGCCCACGACAGCTCATTCAACGTCCTTGTGTAGCATGTAGATGATATAGCAACTCACATGGGGTGGGGGGGAGAGCCTTATTGTTATGCAATCAGCGTATTAGCTCAGTAAAAGCACTTCTGATCATTTCCTACTGGCAACTGTTAAAGTTCATCAGCACTGCTGGAATTCTGTTTTGGAAAAAGATCATGTGGAATATTTCCATTGCTGGGAATGTGCCCACCATCAATCTGCGCCAGTGAAGAATTTGGTAGGATTCCCAGCATTTTTGTAATGTAAAGCTGGCAGCTAATGTGATTTTAGTGTGCATAAACACCCATGATTGAACACATTCACATAATGGGTTGGATGCAACCAGTTTTTTCATGCAGTCTTGCCCAATTCCTTGCCTTACTACAGTCTGGGTCCACATGGCTTTTGTCTATGCAGATCCCATGATCCCCTAAAAAAGCCTTTTGGATGGGAACCCCCCCCCGCCGCCATTTTCCACCACATCTTGGTGGATCCAGCCCAAGAATCTGAAAAATTAGCTCAAATGTACAGGGCATTTTGTCCAAGATTATCCATTTTAACCAGGAAACATGCAAAATAATGCTATGGTTGTGCAGATATTCATTTGTGCCCTATGTCCATGTGTAAATCATCTATGGGCATACATACACCGGGCAATTCAATTTATCCCATGTGTGTATGCATCTGTGTGGTGTGTGCATGTGTTAGTTCTGACCCTTATTCTTGCAGAGATAAGTTGGGAAACTTGTGGATGTTGCCTGGTGGAGTCTCATAAGACAAGAACAGAGGTGACTCCCGATGCAACGGGGTGGGGGGCAAATCAGGGCCATGAAAAGCCTTCACAGTAGCTGGATGTGCCTGTGACACAACCTTTGCATGTGTGTACTAAATATAAATAGTTCTTTGAGTTAAAGGGAGGTTGGAAAGAGGTGTCATGGGGGAAGCAATTTGCATTCTCTCTGAAATTTCAGTTATTAAAACTGAAGACAGTAGCTGTTGCATTGCTCAACTTGGGGGGGGGAGTGAGGTACAACATTTTGTAGTGAGTTTTCTTGAACACAGTATTGCAGACTGGCCAGTTTTTGCATTCAGAATCGCATTGCATTCAACAGAGCCTATACTTCACCATGAGAATACAAAGAAGAGCTCTTCTGTTTTGTGGCTTCTACTCAAAAGGTGAGGTCTGCCATCCAATCCTTGTTGGGATTTGAACCTTGCCTCTCGTGACTGTGCTTGGCTGCTCTCGTCTAGTGAGCCACTGAGGAGTTGGCTACAAGACCTTCTGACGACTGGGTGGCCGCGTGTTCTTGTATTGCTGCCCTTCTGTCTTCCTCATCCCCCCTGCCTGGCACTCCTGCCCTTTCCCCAAGACCAGGACCTGGGCATTCTATTGCCTCTGCTGAGTGAATGGCAGGTTCATTTTGGTGATCTGGCTAGAGTGTCCACATTTCCCTCACTCTGTGGGTGTGCCTGGCAAATGGGAACACAGTTACAGGAGGAGAATCAAACCCAATTCTGTGGAGCCTCCAAACAAGTGCTCCTTCCACAACTCCTACAGGTCACACCACGATCCTTTTCCATAGTACAAGGATCAGTGTTCCTCTTGTTTCCTCCTTTGCTGTGTTCTGGGGGGTTGTGGCAATGGCTTACCATGCCAAGCTTGATGTATTATAGAAAGGTTGCTAGAGACTCTTGTGCAATTGCTATGGTCTATGCACCTTGATGTTAGCTCTTTTATTCAGTCGTATCTCATCGGAGGAGTGAGAACAGGATACCAGTCAGTAGCACTAGCATTGTGCTGGTACTGGTACACCATCACAGGATGGGCTACCAGTGATCTATCCATCCCAAGCTCAAGATTTCTTGCCTAGCTAATCACCACTAGTTCAGATTTCAACCCATATCTGATGCAGACCACTGAGGTTCCATCACTGTGTTAAAAACATAAGCCCTGTGTTAGAAAAGCAATGCTGTGGATGGTACCCTGTGAGATGAAGGACCACTGCTTTGCAATTGCTGAGTTCACAGGAGGATGTGGGAAACTGCTTAACTCAAGCAGACCCTGTTAGATGCAGAAGCAAGCCCATCCTATCTGTCCCACATAGTAAGGTCATCAAAGAGTGAGCCAGTTTGGTGTAGTAGTCAGGAGTGGCGGACTCTAATCTGGAGAACTGGGTTTGATTTCCCACTCCTACACTTGAAGCCAGCTGGGTGACCCTGGGCCAGTCACAGCCCCCAAAATAAACCTAGCTCACCAAAAAAAGAGCTAGGGTTTCAGGCTGCCAGACAATCTTTGGATCTCCTGGCTACGCTACACCCACTGCCATATGATAATTATTAATTATTATTAGGTCATCAAAGGACCCCAGATTATGGAAATAAAAGGCCCAGACTTGAGGTTAATGCTCTGGATTGGCTGAACTGCACAATGCTTTAAATCGTTCCCTACAGGAACAAGCCACATGCTATTGCAAGCTTTTCCAAATAAAAATGCTGATGGCTATTGCACATGTACAGTTAGCCTTAGCGGGGAGTTGCTATGCAAAGTAATGTTAAAAAGCTACTGTACAAGGGTAATGCCACTTCAGTGAACCCTTCAGCATAAGCAGGCAACAGTAAAGCACTTCTGATCAATGTTCCCTCTAAGCTGTGGAGTCTTGGGAGCAAAAATTCTACTTTGTGAGCAACTGGCATTAAAGTTGTGAGCAAGCGATTTGGCTACTGGATATATTAGTTTGCTCTAGAGCCATCCTTCCTGAGCTAAGACAAAAATGTGTGAGCTGGAGGCTAAAAAATTGTGAGCTAGCTCACACTAACTCAGTTTAGAGGGAACACTGCTTCTGATAATCTCTTATCTTGAAAACCCTACAATGAAAAGGCAATAACGCTAGGGAAAGTTGAAGGCAGCAGGGAAAGAGGAAGACTTATCATGAAATGGATTGACTCAGTCAGGGAAGCCATGAGGGCCCTCAGTTTGCACCGCAATTCCTGAGCAAGCCTGTTAACAACAGGAGGTATTGGAGGATATTAATTCACAGGGGTTACCACAAGTCAGAAGCTACTTGATAGCACTTAACACACACACAGTGTACAAATCCAGGAATACTGCATACTGGCACCATTTTTTATACATATGGAACAACAATATGTTGTCGAAGGCTTTCACAACAATTCATAAAGCAGCAAGCCCAGGAACAGTAATGTAGGCAATGCTGTCAGGAATCTGTGTTTCTCTGGCATTACACGCTTCATTCTTGCAGGTCGTGTTGTAAGCTGCCTGAAGGTTTCCAGCCTCCATCTGGTTCCAGTTACTCACTCCAACACAAATACACATGCCTCTGGAATTCGCAGGCAGACAGTGCGCGGCCGTAGAAATCCCTTTCCAAAGTTCCCTGGGCTCCAGCTGCCTGGGCTCCTAGATGTACCTGCAGGGCCGACGAAATAAACCCCTCCTTCCCTGGTTCTGTTCTCGGCTTCCCGGGTATGCCGGGTACAAATGCAGCGGCTCGCAGTCCCAGGCCTTTCTTTCTAACAAAGTTCATGACTAAAAATGGGTTGATTTTAAAAACACACACACACACCCAACCACCCTTGACCACCAAGGACTGCCTCTTCCTGAAAGCCCCTGCTCGCATAAATACAGGAAGTAGAAAAAGAGAGACAGGCTAAAAGCACATATAACTTGGAAAGTTTATTCTCACCGCAGTCTCTTGCATGGGCAGGGGAAAGAGTGGGGAGAAAGCGCCCGGGTTTCGCTCGTGTGGAACTTCTCGATTTTAAAAGAAAAGCACGGAAGGGTGTGGATTGTGGAAGCTTTGCCAGGAAATGTCAAGGTATGAGTTTCTTCACGAGGGAGATCTGAAAGGAGTTTGAAGGGAGAAGCCCCTCCGCAATCTCGCTGCGACGATGAAAACATCGGAGAGAAAGCAGAGAGATGGGTGAGTCCTCCAACGGTGGCAATTCTCTCTCCCCGCTTTCCTGAAGTAAAAGGTGTTCCCGCACCACCACTTCTCGCCTCGCTTCGAGTAACCGCAACTCTTATAATTCACTGACTTTCCTCCAGCGTAGTGCTAATAAACGCCTCTTGTAAAGTTTTTGGAAAAGGCGGAAAACTCACGGCCAGCTAAGGAGGGCGGGAGAGGGAGGGGAAGCTGGGCAGGGGGCGTTCTGTTTCCAAACTGCGACCGTCGTGTGCAATGCTCCCTCTAAGCTGTGGAGTCTTGTGAGCAAAAATTCTACTTCATAAGCTACTGGCATGAAAGTTGTGAGTGAGCGATTTTGGCTGCTGCATAAATCAGTTTGCTCTGGAGCCATTCTTCCTGAGCGAAGACAAAAATGTGTGAGCCGGAGGCTAAAAACTGTGAGCTAGCTCACACTCACTTAGCTTAGAGGGAACACTGGTCCTGTGTATCTGGATCCTAAGGGGAGGCTGGCTTTGGTTTTGCCTGCTTATATGGATGTGGCTGCGAGGGTAGGACTCTCTCTCCCACCCCTTTCATCCCTCTGCTTTTGACTAGCCGCTCTTGACGTCTGTAAATTAAGCGGGTGAGGCTTTCTCTAACGTTTTAACTCTGCGGCTTTACCTGTTAGGTTTCTGCGTCTCGGCTGCTGGTAAGGCCGGAGAGCCGGGTCAGTAAGAAAGTACTGGCAGTGGATCACGGATGCAAGTTATGGAATCTTGAGATGTCGGGGCAGGGCGGGAAAGCACGTGTAATTTTTTACAGTTCTCTAAGCAAATGTACATTTTTTCCTCATGAGGTGGATTCAGGGGAAACAAGCTCTGCAAGTTCCTGGAGCTATTAAGGTTGAATGGGAGGGGGTATGTGAGTGCCTATTGATTAGCACCAGTGACATCACTAATCCACATGCATGCAATCCTGGAGCAGTATTTTAAGTGTTTGTTTTTGCTGCATATGCATTTTTACAAGCGAACATATGTCCACATGCCACTTTGAGGAGAGGGGAAGCAGAGTCTGCAGGATGCCCAACTGGAAGAGGAAACTGCAGGCTCATGTTTGAATTGGTGGAACATATGGATGTAACGCAAGTTGCAGCACCATGTTTTACACCATGGGAGAAGAGCCTGTCTGCCTTTTAATTCCTGTCATCTCCACACTTGCTGTTTCTGGTGAGGGCATATATTACATTTTGTTTTAATCTTGCACTTCCTCAACCGTTCACTGTTTGCACAGCTAATTTTTTTAGCTAATAAAGGAAGGGCTTTTCATCTATAACCTGGACTTCTTGTCATGCAGGGGGAAAGCTGCTATATTTCGAAATGCATCTTGAAAGAAATGAATGGAAAACCCACCATTTTCTCCCAACAACCTTCTAGAACCTTCTTATCAAGGCCAGCTTTCTATGTGCAGTGCAGTGTCTAGGAGTTTCTAGTATCTACCTTGAACAAGGGCTCATGGGTGGCAGGTGGAGACAAAGGCAGGTGGAGTCACAGTGGTAAGTGAGTGGGAAGGGAGGTGCAAGATGAGGGCATCTTAGTGGGCAGGGGGACTTTGGGCCTCTTTGCCCACCCTACCCCATCTCAACCTGGACCAGCCTTGTTCAGGTGATGGAGGTTGTTGCAATGCAGTCCTAAACCGAGTTGCAACAGGTTTACGAGGGTGTACCTCTGCTTTGGATTGCACTGTAGTAATGCATGTTACCGACTTACGCTGGTGCACTAATTGTGTCGATTTCTGGAGAAGGTCGATGTAACCACAGGCACATGTGTCTTGGAACGTCTAGTTTGGGCTACTTCAAAACACAGTCTACATGGAGGTGCTTTAAAGGACTGCTTGGAAATTTCATCTGGTTCAGACCTTGGTGGACCGCAGGTTAAGCCTGGGCCTGACCCAGTGAACTCATTGCACATATTTTTATACCACTGACATTCTATTCCTGGGCCTAATACACAGTATTTGTGATGACTTTCAAATGCTAGTCATGGCCAAGGTGGAGCAGTGGATGAATAAGGATCTGGTTCAAATCCCCACTCAGCCATGGAGCTCCCTTAAGGGACAATGTGCCAGTCACTTTCTAGCAGCCTAACCTCCCTTACAAGGTTGACGTAAGGATAAAAATGGAGGAAGGGAGCCTGATATATACAGCCCTGATCTCCTTGTAAAAAAGGAGGGATAATCACAGACAAATAAATAAATGAATGGATTGTGTCCGTGGAGTGTTTAACTTACAGGGATGGTTCCTGTTGAAATGCTGCACCACTTTGCTTTGGTGCAAGACAAGGCAATAGGAGAGCAGACTTGGTGGCCCTATAGTGCTGACTTGCAGTTTGGCTTATTCCTGGGCCACTTTGACTGCCAGACTATCCCCAACAGTATATCCGAAGGACTACTTCCGCTCAGTCATATCTGCCCTTGTTTTGAGGTTAGCCAGAGAGGCTCTGCCACAGGAAACCACAGTAATATTTAGAGATGACCGCCTACAAGCACTTCTTGGCAGTGCCCCCTACTCTGTGGAACTCCTCTGAAATTGTACATGGCCCCCTCATTAGTGCTAGCTAAAGCCTTATTACATGGAATCTTTGTCTGGCTAAGTTTTGTTTGAAGGATAAGCTTTAAAGATTGTTTTAAAGGTACTAATGATTGCATTCTTTTGATATTATGCATGTGTAAGTTGCCTTAAGCATTTTGAATGGAAAGGTGGCATATAAATACTCTGTCCACATAACTTCAGGCAGCAGCTGTAGTAATACTCACAGGTATTACTAGCCAGATTTAATGCTGGTTATTCCCAAAGTGCTTCCAAGGAATTGGATGGAGCTTCTTTTCTTCATTTTTTAATAAAAAGAAGGGTGGGAGATGCATGGAGGAAGCTGATGACTAAACTAATGGGGAGGTGGTTCTGTCCCTCCAAGTAGCCACTCAAAATGGATGCAGGTGATAGAATCTCCCGCAGCACAGAGATGTGTTTGTAACCGTAGCAATGTTAAATTCGTATGAAAACCAGGAACTGTTAAGGAATTAAATATGCAAGAAGCTCAGTAACCACAATGTGGTTTGCTAAACTGGTGGCAGAATGAGTAAGGAAATCAAAGACCCACCAAGTGCACTCAGACTTTTTTAAAAGATGTATTAGAATCGCTTATGAAAGTAAGATTTTAAAAGCAGGCCTTGTGCTTTTTTTAAGGGATCTCGTCTCAAGATTTTTTAACTATGTGATTTTGATGAGGTTGATGGACAGTTTGAAGATGCTTAACTGATGGGCGTGAATGGACAGAGAATTCTAGGCTGCTTGCTAGTAGAAGAAGCTGTTGGGAGGAAATTGTTCGTGAAATGGTGAAAAACCACTCTTGGGGCTTGGGTGTGTGTGTCATACTATATGACAGACTGAGTTCAGGCTTATCAACCCCCCCCCCCAAAAAAAAAAAAAAAAAAAGCACTAAAAGGAGTTCCTGTTTCCTTCTGAAAACAATTGGAGGAAGGTGACATCACCATGTAAAACCTTTATTAACAAAGTGGGGAAAAAACCCATAACATGCCAGAGAGTGCAAGGGTTTCTTATCTGCCTTCCACACTCTGGGAACAGCATTTCTTAGTCTGAAAGTATCCAGATATCACAGCACAGCATACAGTAGAAAAACCTGTGTTGAGATAACTGAGAAGGAATGGAACTGAATACATGTTAGAGATGCTTGTTGTGCTGTCTTAACCCAGACTCCTTTTGAACAGTAAAAGTGGATGGGAAAGGAGATTGTAAGCTGCTCTGAGACTCCTTCGGGTAGTGAAGGGCAGGGTATCAATCCAATCACTTCTTATATGAAATAGGTGTGCAAAATTCTTATAATAAGCCATTGCAGTATTTATCAACACAGGTAGAGTAGGCTACTGTAATGCAAAATCTCCCCTTGAAGTCAACTTGGAGAATCCAATAGGTATACATTGCCACAACTAAGCTGTTATCAAGAGCCATACAAAGCCTGCATATTACTCCCATTCTGCAGTCACATGTTGCTGTATGTATTATCTTACTAAGTAATTTCTGTATTGTTTAAAATGTCATATTAATACTTATGCTTTGTTTAAACAAAAATACAAGTAAAGTAACACCTGTTTTTTAAAAGCAAAGGTATACTATATGGATTGTTTAGGCCACAGTCCTGTATGTAGTTATTTGGGATTAAAGAGGGACTTCTAGGTAAACGTGTGAAGTATAGCACTGTTAATAGTTCATAACCGTAGTGACATAGGCTATAAATGAGTGATTAAAATGTGGATTTTGCTGCCAGAGATTGTAGTGAGTCACTATTAGTGATGGCCACAGGCATAGATGGCCTTAAAATGGCATTATACAGTTTCATGGAAGATACATTTAGCAGTGGCTACTAGCCATGGTGACTAAAGGGAACCTCCACATTCAGAGGCAGTCAGTCTCTGAATTCCAGTGCCAGGAGGCAATATCAAGGAAGGTCTTGGCCTCTATGCCCTGTTATTGGCCCTCCAGAAGAACTGGTTGACTGCTGTGTGAGACAGCATGCTGAACTAGATGAAACACTGGCTGATCCAGCAGGGCTCTTCTTCCTCTGAGGTGGAGGACATCTCTATGGGTTATTCCTACCGTGCCTTTAGGGAGGCAGGAAATAGTTTTCCCCCCTTCCTGTTGGCACCAATATCCCAGGGCCAAGACAGGACATGTTGCCGTTTGTTCTTCAGCTTTCCATCGTAACCCACACCAGTCTAAAAAAATGTACAGTGGAGCTTTTTTCACACCTCTCTGTAAGGCTTGTCAATTCCAGAACCGCCTGAAGTAACAATAAAGATCCGTATGTGCAGAGTGGCTTCCCCAGCCAGTAAGTTACTCTTCCAGCCCAGGCCAGTAGGACTAGGCTATGACTTTTAGGCTGATTTCAAGCCCAACATCTTTGCTTTCAGGAATTAACAACAGTTCCCCTCCCCTCCGTCTTCTGACATTAATAGGGAAGGACAGCTAGGAAGTCACAGCAACAGGGAAAGGTCCAAAGTGACAGGGACCACTTGTAATTAAATTAGCTGTCCTGAAGTACATAAATGTGCCCACAACATAGAAGGATCTGAACAAGAGCAGCTGTTTTGTAGCTCTAACAGTGGTAGATACATATTGGAAAAGGTGATACTGTCTTTGGCCAAAGGGTGTCATGGTTTTTCAGTTACCTTGAAATTAATTGCACTTGGAGCTTCTTCACATGTACACATTCATTAAGTGATGACTTGTATATGTAAATGGGACATCACAGAGCAAATCTTTGCTGCATTATACAAGTGCTGAATAGACATGTGTTAATCAATCTTGAGCCAAACAGAATGGAAAAGGTGAGGTTAGCTGTACTAACAAAAAGAAAGGTATATAGAGAATCCAATTCAGCGGATTGGTTTATAGCAATAATATCATTGTGGCATGTTTTTATTTAGGGGTTTTCTTTAAGAGAAAGACAAAAAGGACTGGATGATGCAAAGGAAGACAGAGAATTCCTTTACAGTTCATAGTTGCATAGAAAAAGGGCATTTCAGCAGGAACAGGTTTTCTCATTACTACAGGACAAGTTTTGTCTACCAAACTTCCTCCCATTTTGAAATGTACAGAAGCTCTATATTTCCTTGCAGCATAGACAAAAAAGCAGGCCATGAAGGCCATGGATATTAAAAAGGAGTCCTGTTTCACAGATTGTCATTCAGATTAAATCCTGTGTCTGGAAACAACAAAATAAGCAGATGACCGCTGCATCAGATACTGGGGGAAACTGTTGATTCTACTGCTGAATTGTTCAGTGCTGCATCAAAGGCAGGAAGGTGCTTTGGGGGAGGGAAAAACCTGCTGAAGGACCTTGTTCCAGTGACTGTGGGAAAGGCAAAAACTGAACTATAATTATAGGACTATGGACTTGTTCAAAGCAGAGACTTCTTATGGTGTGTGCCATAAGCATTTTCCTTTCCTAGCTAATATGCATTCTCTAAGCCTTGCCCGTATATGGGCATGCCTGGAACTTTTGACTGGTCTTCAAGCGAAACCATTTAAGGCTTTTGCTGCCTGTTCTCTTCACAGGAGATCAAAGCCTAAGTAGTGAAATTTCCCCGGGGGGAAATGTGAGACAACCATAGCCTGGAGCAACAATTGTGTGCCTCAGTACTTGTAGGAACACATATGAAGCTGCTGAGTCAGACTGTTGGTCAGTGTTGTCTAGTCTGATGAGCAGCAGCTCACCATGCTGTCAGGCAGAGATTTTTCACATCACCTGCTACCTGATACTTTTAGCAGGAGATGCCAGGGATTGAACCTGGGACCTTTCACATGCAAAACAGATGTTTGACCTGAAGAGTGGGGGAATTGGTCTTCCAAAAGACCAAATTAATCGCTCAGGCTCTTGATTTCATTCTCTGCTAAATTAATCCATTTGCTGAATTAAACAGGGTGTAAAGTACTGATACTGATACATGGAGGAGTGATTTCAGCTCATACTTTATTAGTTAAATGGAGAACTTGAGATACTTGCAGGACCTGAAGGTCCGCTTATATTCCCATTCCAACCACACCCAACACACACACCCATTCCCGTGATAGATTTATTTACATTGCCACTGTCCCTCATTGGTTCCCTTTAGGATCTGAACTGGCTGATGGGCAAGTTCTAGGATCCTCTGCTTCTATTGTTGTGGATGCAAAACTCGGCTACGTGTGAGCCCGACCACATGTGCAGTCTCTCTTGGTACACAACACCCCTCCCCCCTAGGTCCAGATCGCCCCCTAGCAGGCATAGTCCCTGAGATAAGTGGGTTTCCTCTGCTCCCTAGTGGAGTGGCATACTTCTGGAGTTGGGGCTGTGTTCTCTGGGGTTGTTCTTACTGGTGCTGGGGACAACACTTCATCTACTGGGTGCTCGACAGGGGCGGGTGTGTAATTCAGCTCCTGGCTGCTGGTTGGCTCCGTGGTGTCATTGTCTTCAGCTTCAGGCAGAGCGCTTGACCCTGGCAGCATTGGAGCAGATGCCTCAAGTTCTCTGGGTCCGGGATCCTTGCATTCGCTGTTGTCAGGACCCACTGAAAGTAGACGGTGGCGCAGCTGATTGATGTGCCATCTCAGTAGTTGACTGTCTTTTCTGTCACCCGGACGATCCTAGCTGGAATCCATGCGGGACCCCGTGCGTAGTTCTGGGCATACACAGGATCCCCTGGGAAGAAACCTTGTAGGGCCTCCTGCTCTTCGGGGGCTGTGCCGTGTTCTGGTGCTCGGTCTGGGTGGAGGCGGTCCAGCTGTGTCATCGGGCACCATTCCATGAGGAGTTCGGCCGGACTGCGGCCAGTTGTGGTGTGGGGAGTCGTGCGCTGTCTGAATAGGAAGGCAGCTAGCTTGTAGTCCCAGTCCCTGTGGTTCATGCGGTGCAGGGACTCTTTCGTGGTTCTGACCATGCGCTCTGCCTGGCCGTTCGTTGCAGGGTGGAATGGGGCAGAGCGTATGTGCCTTATGTCATAATATTGCACAAACTGCTGAAAGTTAGTGGAGGTGAAGGCTGTGCTGTTGTCAGTTACCAAGGAGTCTGGTATACCCTGGGAGCTGAAAATCTGCCACATTGTGCGGATGGCCGAGCGGGATGAAGTGGAGAGAACCGGCATTACTTACAGTTGCTTTGTGTAAGCGTCTACTAATATAAAGAAGATCTGTCCCTGAAACAGCCCCACAAAATCCAAATGTAGCTGTGCCCAAGGCTTGTGAGAGGACTCCCATGGCTGCACCGTGGCTTTTGGAGGCTCTGGTCGCAACTCCTGACATTTCTGGCATCGCTTTACCTTGTCCTCAATTTCACTGTCCAGCCCCAGCCACCACACATAGCTTCGGGCTAAGGCTTTCATCCTGATGATCCCTGGGTGGTTCTCATGCAGGGCTGTGAGTACTTACTTTTGAAGAGGTGTGGGGATCACCACCCAGCTGCCCACACATCCACCACCAGGATCGGGCAGGGACTCCAGCAAGGCGATGTGGTGACCTGGAGCTGGATCGGGATCGGAGGGACGGTAATGGGAGGCAGCTCAGAGCATTGGCATGGCCCATCGCTTTACTGGGGTGATAGATGAGCGAGTATTGGTACCCTGCCAGGAAGATCGACCAGCGCAGCCCCCTGGGAGACAGCATTTGCGGGGCCTGGTGGTCCGGGGTGAGGAGGCCCAAGAGGGGCTTGTGGTCCATTACGACCATAAAGGGCCGGCCATACAGGTAATTGTGAAATTTTTTCACACCAGCAATTATCGCCAGGGCCTCTTTATCTATTTGAGCGTAGTTGCACTTTGCTGCAGATAAGGTGCGAGAGTAATAGGCAATGGGAACCTCACGGCCATCTGCCAACCTGTGCCCCAGGACTGCCCCCACCCCATAAGGAGATGCATTGCAAACCAACACCACCAGCAGGGTCTTGTCAAAGTGGGTGAGGACCACATTGGATAATAACAGTTCCTTTACCCCCCGGATGTCGGCGGTGTGTTTGGGCCCCCAGACCCAGGAAGCATGTTTATCAAGGAGGCGGTGAAACGGCTTCACCATGGTGGCCTTGTGAGGCAGGAACGAATGGTAAAAATTTAAAAGTCTTAAGAAGGCTTGTGGTTCTGCCTTGGAAGAGGACATAGGAGCATGAACGATGGCTCGTATCTTGTCTTCCATGGGGTGGATCCCCTGGGCACCCATGGCAACTCCAAGAATTCCACCTGCAGCACCCCCAGGAGGCACTTTTCCCACTTCACCTTCAGACTGGCAGCTGCGTCAAAGCGCTGGAGCACCATCCAGAGCCGGGCCGCAAAGGTCTCGGAGTCAGGAGCTGCGATTAGAACATCATAAAAAAAAAAATGACTGGACTCCTGGGATGCCTTTGAGGAGACAGTCTGTGAGATTTTGAAAGATCCCCGGTGCCATGCTCACCCCAAACTGTAGCCGCCTAACTCTGAAAGCCCCCCTGTGCGTAACTATAGTCTGGGCCTCTGCAGTGGCTTCATCCACTGGTAGTTGCTGGTAAGCCTGGGCCAAGTCTACTTTACTGAAAACCCGTGCCCCTGCCAATGAGGCCAAGACATGGCTGATCATTGGTACTCGGTATGCGTGGTTCTGAAATGCCTTATTAATTGTACACTTATAATTGTACACAAATCCTGACATCCCTGTTGGGCTTCACTGGGGTGACTATGGGGGTCTCCCACCGGGCATGTGGCATGGATTCTAGCACCCCCTGTTCCACGAAGATGTCTAGCTTGGCCTTGATCTTGGGCCTTAACGCAAACAGGGGCCGCCTGGCCTTCATTCGGATAGGCCTCACCGTGGGTCTAGTTCAAGAGTAACCAGGGGTCTGGAGTAGCGGCCAAGCATGCCATTGAACACCCCTGGAAACTCATTGCAGACTGAGTTAAAGTTCTGCGGCCATACGTGATTCACACCCGTAACCCCAAAACCCAGCGGACTGAACCATGAGAGTCCCAGCAGGCTCGTGAGCCTCCCTTCCACCACCAGCAATTCTAAGAGTCCATCAAAGTCTTTGTACTGCACCCTGAACTTGCCCCACCCCTTGATGGCCACCGGGTTCTTTTGAAAGTCCCACAGTGTCAGGCCCCATGGCTGCTGAAGGAGGGGTCCCCCCTGAGGGCAGAGTTTCTGCAGGGTTTCTGCAGAAATAGAGAAGGACGAACCCGTGTCCAATTCCATTTTACAGGGGGACCCCTCTATTAACACTAACATGCATATTGTTGGGGGCGTCAAAGGGCAAGTTCAGTACCTGATACTGCTGGTGGTTGATGGTTAGGGTATGCAGCTCTGTGACCTCGTGGTGGGTGTATGTCTTCCGTTGGGTCCCTCGGGATCGGCAGGTGCGGGCGATGTTTGCCACAGGACCGGGAACCAGCATCACGGAAATGGCAGGCCCTCCATTTGTGTGCTTCCCCGCAGCTGGCATAGGATGCCTGGGTGACCAGCTTCTCAGGATGCACGGTGGCTGATTCCGGTGGTCATGGATTCCGACAAGCGAGGTGGCTTACTTGCAAGATCTCCTCCTCGTCCGAGACGTCGGAGATGCACTTGTGAGGTGGATTGCATGGCCACAGCACTCTTGATGCGACTTCTCGTATGCTGTGCTTCCCTTAGGGCCTTGTCCAGGGCCAGGTCGTTGTGGCTAGTGAGCTTGCTGTGTAGCTTGGGCCCCCGGAGGCCCACAACAAACTGATTCATCAGCGTGTCACTGTGGCTGGGAAATTCACATTGAGTGGCCACATGGCAAAGGCCCGTCAGGAAGTCAGTTGTAGTTTCATTGGAGCCCTGGAGGCGCAAAGTGATCGGTGAGTGCCTTTTTTAGCTCTGCATAGGTGGCCTCTTTTGGAGATTTTGGGGCTAGCAGATAAGAACATAAGAGAAGCCAATGTTGAATCAGGCCAACGGCCCATCTAGTCCAACACTCTGTCACACAGCGGCCAAAATATACCAGATGCCATCAGGAGGTCCAGCAGTGGGGCCAGGACACTAGAAGCCCTCCCACTGCCGCGCCCTCCAGCACCAAGAATAGAGTGCATCACCTGCCCCAGACTGAGAGTTCCCATCAATACCCTGTGGCTAATAGCCACTGATGAACTTCTGCTCCATATGTTTATCTAATTCCCTCTTGAAACTGTCCATGCTTGTAGCTGCCACCACCTCCTGTGGCAGTGAATTCCATATGTTAATCACTCTTTGGGTGAAGAAGTATTTCCTTTTATCTGTTCTTTCAGTAGCCTGAGTGTCTTGATCCCGCTTGAGCTGAGCATTAGGGATTTCTTCTTACCCTCGCCCGTGATGTTGTGGAAGTCGACATAATACTCAAGTCGCTTGATCCATGGTTCCCGCTGCTCAGGATGTGCAGCATCGAATTCTGGGAGGTTACCTGGTGCGGCAGCCATGACTCGGACGGCCGCGCATGGCTGAGTGTTGCCTGGCGTGGTGCGAGGCATGGTGACCGGAGAATCGGAGCACGGTGCAGTGCTGGACCAGGGTCAGCGATGTGAGGCGCAGCATCCTGATGGTCAAAGGTGCGGTGCTCGTGTCGCTCATCGGGATGTCATCCTCGTCGCCAGTATAAAGTACTGAGACTGATGCTTGGAGGAGTGATTTCAGCTCATACTTTATTGGTTAAATGGAGAACTTGAGATATTTGTGGGACCTGAAGGTCCGCTTATATTCCTGTTCCAACCACACCCAATACACGCACCCATTCCTATGATAGGTTTATTTACATTGCTACTGTCCCTCATTGGTTCCCTTTAGGATCCGAACTGGCCGATGAGCGAGTTCTAGGATCCTCTGCTTCTATTGTTGTGGATGCGAAGCTCAGCTTGTCCACGTGGCCACGTGTGAGGCCAACCGCGTCTGCAGTCTCTCTTGGTACACAACACAGGGTCACATCATAAAAAACATTGTTCACCTCTAATCCATTTCAAGGTGCCGTCCAGGATTGTTAAACTCCAGGTGGGGCTTGGAGATCTCCTGGAATTATAACTGTTCTCTGGACTACAGAGATCAATTGCCCTGGAGAAAATGACTGGTTTGGAAGGTGGACTCTATGGCATTATACCCTGCTGTGGTCCTTCCCCTCCCCAAGCCTCACCCTCCTCAGACAGTGTGATGTAGTGGTTAAGATTGGCGGTTTGATTCCCCACTCCTTCACATGAAGCCAGCTGGGTGACCTTGAGTCAGTCACAGTTCTTTCAGAGCTGTTCTCTCATGAGCAGTTCTCTCAGAGCTCTCTCAGCCCCACCTATCTCACAGGGTATCTGTTGTGGGGAGAGGAATGGAAGGAGATTGTAAGCCTCTCTGAGACTCCGGGTGAAGGGCAGCAGGGTATAAATCCAATCTCTTCTTCTTCTTTACCCCCAAATCTCCAGGAATTTTCCATTCTGGAACTGGAAGCCATAATCCCACCAGAAGAAATAATGTGAATAAACTGTTATACTAAAGGCTTTGCATTTTGTCACTTAAAGGTTGGTCCTTAATTCTTTCTTTTTTCTTTTTTGAGCTTTTGTCAACAATAAAACACAAATTGGCTCTAGGGCTTGCATTTGGACACAGTTCATAAGCAAATTCAGCATGCAGAACCATGTACCCTGAATACATTATACACTATAACTATGTACTATTTATTTTGCTTAGAAATGAAAAATTAACAGAGATTGCTAACCACAAAGTAAGGATTAAAAACAAAATAAACTCCTAGTGGCATCTTAGTTTCACAAGAGAACTCAGTTATGCACATATTATCTGTAGAAGAAGGTCCAAACTAGACATGCAGGCTTTTAAAGAGTGAGGTCCCACACAGTAGTTGTGGGAATGGCTGTTAAAAAATGAAGGAAAGCCAAGATGCTCAGAATGCTGCTGTGGGGAGAGGAAGGTCTTCTCCCCCCCCCTTCACTATTTTCGTGTGCTGAAATAGTGCTGGAGAGGGAGCCATTTCCCTGCTTTTGCGCACAGAATACTCCCATGTGGAGCAGCAAAACTGAGGAAATAACTCTCCACAAGTGGTTGAGTTTTTATTCTGCCATAATCTTTTGGGGACTAGAGCACACTTTATAGGCCACAAAAGCTCACGGTAGAATAAAAACTTGCCAAGTCTCTCCTGTTGATTTAAATAAAGGGGTTTGTCCCTGAAATATGTCCCTGCTGAAGCCGAGATCTAGTTTTCTGTAAACTTTCTGTAAACTTTGATTCAGTTGAATGTTTTCTGTGTCTGTTCAACATTATGAACTGGAATTTTATGTGAGTATAAAGGGACGTGGTGGCTCAGAGGTTAAGACACTGAGCTGCAGACTGAAAGGTCTGTAGTTCGGCAGTTCAAGACCCTAGTGCTGAGTGACAGAGTGAGCTCCTGTCTCTGGCCCCAGCTCCTGGCAATCTAGCAGTTAGAAAGTAAGAAACTGCAAGTAGGTACCGCTTCGGTGGGAACGTAACAGCATTCGATGTGCCTCGCCGTTTAGTCATGCCGGCCACATGACCATGGAGAAGAGTTTGTACAGCACTGGCTCTTTGGCTTGGAAATGGAGATGAGCACCTCCTCCTAGAGTTGGATTCGACTGGCTTTCGAGCAAGGGAAACCTTTATCTTTTTTAACACAAGAGTAATAATCCCACTGAACTCTCATCAGGCAAGATCAACCCCAGAGGCATCGTGCAAGAGGGCTTTTCAAAGTAAAACATGCTTTTGCTACCTTTTTTCCACTCTGAAATCAAATGTGGCTTGTATGTTTCTGACACAACAGCAAGGGAAGCCACTGTGGTCATGCAGGCTGCACGGCATAAGTTCTGGATGTAGCTGCAAACTCTTTCCCCTCCCTCTGGTGCTGTGGTAATGATTACCGCAGCTGCAAGCACATTTCCTTTGTCCATCTTCTATAAAAAGGGTAAGCACTTTGTGCTATCAAGTATGATAAATAAGAACCCTTCATTCTTTCTAAAGTAGCCATCGTACTCAGTCTTGAATGGGTGTCTGGGATTCTTAAGATCGCTCAAGCCTTTGTCCCCTCTGGTTAAACAGGTTTGCCAGGTTCCCTCCCCCCCAGATTACAGAAACCCTGCAAAACCGGTGAACAGAGAGGGATGGTAGTGAGATGAGTGTGCATAACGTGGACAACAATGCCTCTTGTCGTATCACTGGGGTAGCCAACTTTTAATTTCAAAGCTACAAGCCTCTTGGGATGAAGCCAAGTTAAAGCCTGGCTGGGCTTTGACCTCTGGAGCCCCAAAGAGTATAGGTCCAAAGTACCCCTCCCTCTCCTTCCAGCATGCAGCTTTCTCTGCCATTTCCTCCTTGGCAAAAGAAGGAGGGACTAATTTTGCCCCCATTTCTCTCTCCTTTCTCTGTGATGTATGGCATTTTATTTAGCCATGCTTCCTTCTATCATTCCACAAACTATATGAAACAGAATTGTTCAGGAGGGCATTTCTGTAAAGGTAACAAAGCTGTACTATAATGGAATGGTCCAGGAAGGCACTTTATAAAGGGAAAGGGACAGTGGACTACGCCACTGTATATGGTGGTGGTGGTGGAAATAGTCAGTGGTTACAGACTAACTATACCCAGCAGGTTATGGGCCCAGCAGAAAGTGCTGTCAAGTTATAGCCAATTTATGGTAAGCCCACAGGGATTTTCAGACAAGAGACTAATGGAAGTGGTTTGCCATTGCCTGCCCCTGTGTAGCAACCCTGGACTTCCTTGGTGGGGTCCCATCCAAGTAGTAACCAGGCCAACCCTGCTTAGCATCTGAGATCTGATGAGACCAGGCTAGCCTGGACCATGCAGGTGAGGGCAAACCACTGTGTATAGGACATATTACCTGTTCGCTGCCTGTTACTTAACTCTGCCCATATTATCTTGCTGACACTGCGTTATTTTCCACTGATGTAATACAATTTTTCTGCATTGTATCTGTACTCTGTACCATGTGTGATATTCTGTGCTTGTTTTAAGATTTCTGTAATCCTAGTCCTAGTACATTGTTTATTGGATTTCTGGTCATATTGATTGCCTCAATTTACAGTGTAATCTGCTTGGATTTTCAGTGAGAAAAGCAGACTATAATATATAGTAAATAAATATTGAAAGTATTTATAAACCTGACTTTCTTCCAGAAAACAGGGACCAATGTTAGGTAACAACAATAAAAACAAATATATCATAAAATGTTTTTAAAATAACGGTTAACATATTTAGCAATAAGGCATTTGTTGGTAAGAGTTCCCCAACTCCCAGCACTACCTTTTCTGGGGTCAAAGGGGGCTTCTGGGGAGGGGGGGAAGGTAGAAAAAATCCATCTCATGACAGCTCTGCTCACAGTTTGTAAAATCCAACCCAAAGATGAGAAACATGCAAGCTTTTTTGTTTTCAAAAATGTCATTCATTTTCACTAATTCTTTCTTATTTTAGGCTTCAATGGGAAATATTTCATGGGGAATATATACAGCTGGGCTGGACCTTCTTTGTTATCTGTCCAGTTAGAATAAATTTCTCAGGGGCTGTATTACACACGCCTGCTAGGGATGCCAGCCCCCAGGTGATAGCCTGGGGATAGCCTGGAAATACAGCTCATCTCCAGACTACAGAGATTAGTTCCCCTGGAGAAAATGGATGCTTTGGAGGACGGACTGTATGACATTGTACCCCACTGAGGTCCCTGTTTTTCCTAGGCTCCATCCCCAAATCTCTAGGAGTTTCCCAACCTGGATCTGGCAACCCTACTTCCTCAGTGGCCAGGGGGAACCTGGCAGTCCTAACTAGAGATGTAAAATTTCTGGAAATTTTGAAGCTTGGAAAAAAAACCCAGTTTTTTTCGGGAGGAAACAGAAATTTTCGGAAAAATTGAAAAAAATGCTACATTAGCACTTCTTTTTTCTTTTCCAGATTGAAAGTCATTCTGTTATTTTAGGAACATAAAATATGACTATGGACTATTTTACTTGGCATGAAATTATCACAATTAGCATATTAAAAATACAGTGTATCCAAACAATTATTACAAACAGAATTTACTTTTTAAAATAATATTTATTTGTAATTGTAACAAATGGAGCAACAGTCTACTGAACTGTTTACTAGTTTATGTGGAACAGACAAAAAAAGCTCCACGAAACAATTTTTAAAAACCCAGAAGTAACAATTATTCATATTTTCTCTCCACACTATTAAATAAAAAAACCTCATTCTCATAAAAAGAATTGAAGAGGGGGGAAGTGTATAGAAGGGAGTGTGGGACTAAATTTCAATGAATGGGCATGAAATTTAATCAGAATCATTTTCTGAGCTGTAATTATCAGTTTCAGTCTCTGCTTCTGCAGCTACTCTGTTATGTCTGTCATTATCACAGTTATTATGGACCTCTAAAAACTGAAGGTTTGCCCGATTGAAACAAGCTTCTCTACCCTTTCACATGTCAGTTTATTTCTTGATTTAGTGTGAGTGGTTCCAAACATAGACCAGATTCTTTCACATGCTGCAGAAGATGGAGGAATCTAAAGAAGGCGACAAGCAAGAGGAATCAGAGGCTGTGTTGTACAAAGACCTTGCCACCATGTTGCAGGAGGAATATATTTGGCAGAATCCCAGATTGCATTCCTGGACCAAATCCCTGAAGATGTTCTATATTCTGCAATGTTTGAAAGTACCTTCCCACCATCAAGTCCTAAATATGATGCTTGTTTTATAAGCCAGTCAAATGCAGTAACAGTGTTATCATCACTTATATTTCCACTTTTGAATCTTGGATCCAGAAATTTGCAGTAGCATGAATTGGATGGCAACAAATTCTTCCCTTTTTAAAATAAAATCTTTCACTTTACTTTCTTCTATAGTTGTAAGTGGAGATATACTGAGATTTTCAAAAATGGTTGTTTTTATCTTGGTCATTAGATAAGGAATTTCTGACAAAAGTGCACTGATTCAGATGCAGTGATTGCTGCAGCAATTGGCTTTAGAATCTTCAGGGAATTTTGCAGCTGAACCCAGGAGACATCCTGATCAAAAACAGTGTTTCTTACACTCCTGGGTACTTTCAGATCTTCAACTATTACTGTTTCTTGAAGAGCTTCTTTGTTTTTTAGTAAACTTTCAAAGGAGATCACCACTCCAGCCCACCAAGTTTTACAGAGCTATTTTATTCTTTGCATTTTTTTATACTTGCTTCTTCTTGGAAACTGCAGCTACAATATGAGTCCCATTTACATGTTTTATAACTTCTTTTGCTTGTCTATAGATCATTTGAAGGGTGTCTAGTTTCATAATATCATTAAGAAGCAAGTTTAGGCCATGAGATGTACATCCTATTGCAGTAATATGTGGATGCTTATCCATTATGATCTCCCATGCTGCTTTCATACTGCTGGCATTGTCAGTTAACAAAGCAAATACTTTACCACTCCAAATGTTCTGTAGGACATATTTTACAGCTCATATATTCTGCAGTATATCTGTTCTCTCCTGTTAAATGCTTTTGTAAAAAAACTGGTTGAGGTGTTGTTATAACAAAATTTAGAATTCCTTCTCCTCTCACATTTGTCCATCCATCTGTAAGTCGTGCAAGACACAGTGCTTCGTTAAGTTTTCCTTGCACAGATTCCATTACACATTCATATTCCGACTCCTAAAGAGGCTTGCTCAAAGAATGTCTGCTGGGCAAATGGTATGATGGTTTTAGTAATTTTAAAGCTTCCTGCCAGTATGTATTTTCAGTTATTGAAAACGGTGTTCCAGAAGAATATATTGCTCTTGCAAGAGCTTGATCAATTTTTTCCTGATCTTCAGGTGTCATCTTGTCTACAAATGAATTAATTTAATAATTTTTGGATGCAACTGTCTTCAGTATCTGTTCACTTGAAGATGCTGCTGATGGGACAACACTTTGTGTTGTTGCTGATTTTACAGATGGACTTCTTGAACGAGAATGTTGAGGAAAACTATGTGCATTTTCATCATTGTGATCCTCTTCACTTAGATCCATGAAGGATTTTTTAATATCTACAGGACACTTGTTACAGTTTGGTGTAGTGGTTAAGTGCACAGACTCTAATCTGGGAGAACCGGGTTTGATTCCCCACTCCTCCACTTGCACCTGGCTGGATGACCTTGGGCAAGCCTTAGTTCTGATAAGAGCTGTTCTTGAAAAAGAGTAGTTTCTTTCAAGAGCTCTCTCAGCCCCATCTACCTCACAGGGTGTCTGTTGTGGGGAGGGGGAGGGAAAGGAGTTTGTAAGCCGTTCTGAGACACCTTTCGGTAGTGAAGGGTGGGGTATAAATCCAATCTCTTCTTCTTCATACAAGAATGTGTTTTGTCATCCTGGTAGCATTTGGAAATGCATATTTCATCTGACAATATTTGCAAATCACATTTTTCTTCTCAGAAGAACTTGTAATATGAAAATGCCTCCATATGCTAGATGTTGGTCCTACCATTGTCTTGAGGGGAGTAGGAAGAAAGAAAAATAATGTAATGATTAGTTTGCAAGAAGACACTAATCTATGGTTGTAGGTGGGGCTCGGAAATAAAAAACCAGGTTAGTAGTAATTAAATTATTATTTACACAAAGGTTATAAAGATAAACTAATGTAGCTAAATGATTCAGTGTTCTGGAATCAGGTAAATGAAAACTTTTAAAAATAAGTATATACTTTCAGGTCCTTTTTGTTGCTCTGTATTTTCTTCCAATGCTTTGAGGCCTAGTGAAGCCTGAGTCCCAGTAGACCCACCCACATGCAAAAACAAAACCCTTTTCTTTTCTTGTGATAATAGCACCTCCTAAAGGAAGAAATGCATCTTGTTCTTGCATTGGAGAGTTCAGTTTGTAAGGACTTGCTTGTCCTCAGTGCACAGAAATTAGATTAATCTGATACCATACATATTTTTTAGAAATGATTTGGAAAATATTTGAACACCTTGTCTTAAAATATTTTATTCATCATGTTAAAATAAAATGTTCCATAATCAATTTTTTTTCTTTTTTCAATTTTTCCAATTTTTCGGAAAAAAACAAAAAGGCTCCAGGAAAAAGATGGGGGAAAATGATTTTTTCCCGAATTTTCTGGTTTTTTTCTGGGCCTTCACATCTCTAATCCTAACCCCTGCTAAATTTCACACAGATAGGAGAAAAGGAACCAGGTTTATAGATGTTTTCCAGTAAAATCCTAAGCAGAGTTAACTCCCTTCTAGCATTAGCATTGAAGTTGATGGGCTCAGAAGGGTGTTAACTCGGCTTATGTTTCCACTATAAATTTATTTGCAGACTGGGCAGAGGCAGATATTTGACACCCCAAGGAAGGAAGGCAGAGCTACAGAAGGGCCAGAGGGAGGCATTTTGAATTCCCGAGGAAGGCTGGTGGCATGACAATGCAGACCTAGAGGCTTGCAATTTAACAGCCCCAGGAAGGAGACTGCAGTTCTCTCTGGATACCCATCCTTTTCTGATCCACTGCCTTTCTTGGCAGCTGAATCCAGCTTGGCTCATCCTTGCATATGACCTGATGCTAAGCCTGCGGCCTTAACAAATATTTTGTACACATAATTTCCTAGACGGAGTCTCTAGTCATCAAAACGCTAGAGAAATTCTGAGAAATTCCCCTTCCCTCACCATCTTTCTCACTGTACAACTTCCTTGAAGGAATGTCAGATGCTTGAATGAGTCCCAGGGGTGCCCTCTCAGCAAAATATTGATTTCCAAATCTCCAGCGCTTTCGGGTTCGGCCATTCTGTCTTCAGCATCACGCCACACCCATTTGGCTAACTCTGAGTCTGGGAGCTGGCCCAGCCTTACACACTACTGGCTGGCAATAAATCCAAACCATTTCCCATCTGTATAGGCGGTGAGCAGTTTCTGTTTTCCTTGATTGCAGGGGACACGTTCTTTAAGGATGACTCTACAGCAGTCATTGCTAAAAAATGCGTCCCTCACACTGAAGGAAAACTGAGACGGTCCACTGCACTGGATTTACTAAACAGATGAGGAAAGTGGTTGGGGCTTGGCTTCTTTAAAAGTTAATACCTAGAAATGATGTGTGCAGAGAGTGCAGCTTGCAGAACCCTACAGACCAGCTTCACTTTGCCTTTAAGTACTTCTCTTATGGGACACATTACCAAAGGTACTTGGGGGAAACGGCATATTCCCAATCCCCACCACTTTGGTGAGGACCACCTTTTCTGAGCCACCACTGTACTTGTCTCATGCTGTCTGGTTGGACTGAGCTAAATATTTATGACTTTTTAATGGTGTGCTGTTCAGTGGTTGCCACAAAGAATATTCAGGCTGCTTTCCAAAGTCATGAGAGCCAGCATAGTGTAGAAGAAGAAGAGATTGGATTTATACCCTCCCCTTCACTACCCAAAGGAGTTTCAGAACAGTTTACAATCTGCTTTCTCTTCCCCTCCTGACAACAGACACCCTGTGAGGTAGGTGGGGCTGAGAGAGCTCTTTCGAGAACTGCTCATGAGAGAACAGTTCTGAAAGAACTTGTGACTGGCCCAAGGTCACACCAGCAGCTGCATGTAGAGGAGTGGGGACTCAAACCTGGCTTTCTCAGATTAGAGTCTGCACTGTTAACCGCTACACTAGACTAGTTAAAGTGTCAGACTAGGATCTAGAAAATCCAGGTTTGAACCCCCACTCTGCTACAGGGCCAGTCACACACTTTCAGCCTAACCTAGCTCACGGGGTTTCTGTGAGGATGAAACGGAGGAGAGGAATGCAGTATTAGCCTTCTTGGGTTCCCGCTGGGGAGAAAGGTAGGATATAAATAAAGTAAAGAAAGAAAGAAAATACAGCCTACGAGTAATGTTGATAAGAGTACTTTGGAATGCTGTATTTGTTGCAGGTATTTTGCGACGATTGGGAGACATTGTCAAAAAGGCAGAGAATTATGCAAGTGGGGGAGAAGGAGCAATGTCTCCAGATTTGGAGCACAATCCAGCTACTGTTAAGCACTTTTGATTTCAGTGGGAAAATTAAGAACGGGCTTAAAATTGAAATCATTTGAGATTCAAAAGTTCCAACAGGTATTCGGCGTGACAAGCCTCCAGCTGCTGCATACCTCTTTAATTGACCACACCGTGTATTTACTTCCTTATTACTTTACCATTTTCCCTTTCTGCTCATTTAGTTGCCCTATGCTCATGAGAGAACTTTCTGTACTTACTAGTATTTTCCACCTAATTCCAAAAGAGCTCTAAATAAGGTGTTGTTATCTCTTGCTTAGATCAGACAGTCTTTATGATAGAGGGTATTAGGGCCATCCGAGATTCCACGCTGACACATGTGCTCCTGGCACCAGCTCCCGTGTCCTAGATTATGTCTGCCGGGTACTCAGTGTTTTGAATCTGAAGGATAATCTGTCATCTTGTCCTTACAAGGGGGGGCAGGGCTGGTAACAGCTGGTGTTGCCTTTTTAAAGCATGCAGATTGGCAATTGCAGCAGGCCTTAGACAGACACTGCTAAACCTTGTCTCTTAAGTATTATTTTCTCTGGGACATCAACCTCATAATGAGCTCCTCATTTCCTTCTGTCATATCAAATGCAGGAGTTTGGTTCAGTGATAGTATCAGGCAGGTAAAATTAATGCAGTGGATTTCAAAAATCCTTTCGCAGCAGTTCCTTTCTGGAGTGGAGCTTTTTGATTAGTATGGATAACCACTTGTCTGTCCTTCCGTACTTCCAAGGAACTTTCCTCTTTCCTTTCAGGAGCTTTCTGGCTACTCATAGCAAAGATAGTTGGCCTTTTACATGTTCATCTGGGAGCAAACGAATGCATGGAGAACATGGTTGGGATTGCACCTACTGGACACAACGCCAACCATTTTGCATTCCTTGGTATCATTTGAACAGAACCTCCATGCATGAAGCCAAACTTGCACAGGCTCTTGTTGACGTAGTTTGGTACCTGGAAAAATGCATGGCTCCAGATTATGCATGGTTCCAGATTAGTCACATACGTTTCTATGTGCACATGTAGGATCTATGTGAATGGAACTTCTGAGGCATGGAAGTTGGATACAAGACCACTGGGAGTGACTCTAACCACTCTCCCTTCCACTGGTGCCAAAATGAATCAATGCAAAGAGCTGTTGTGTGTCAGAGACTGAAGAGTACGGAGGACGAGATTGTCAACTTTCTAGCTTCCTTTTAGGATTCCATGTGTGCTGCACAGCAGTGAAGAGAAAGGGCAGGTGTATTTCTCTGTCTAGTATGTTTTTTTCTCCTGTTTTTCCTCCAAAGGTGGTATAGATCATTCTTTCTTCCCCTTGAAGGGGGGAGGTGCCACAGTCCACATTTTAAAAATATCGTATTATTTGGTGTTTGTCTGAGTAGTCCTTAGCAACGTTAATAGATGTTAATCTGGATCGACAGCATTTTGGAAAACAATAACAACAGTGCAAACCTATTCAGCAGGGGTTCAAGTTATTCGTTGCTTGAGCCAAGCAGAGCCAGTGATTGGCTCACACGTCTGATCGCCACAGTCAAGTTCGTCTGCTGGAGCACCTTCCACAGGCTTCTGTAGTTCTAGTGGCCCCCCCAGTGGGAAGGACGGGAGGGGGCTTGCCTTTGCTGCCTCACAGCACACAGCACCCCGTGGACCTAGCAGCGTTGTAAATCAGCATGTAATTTGGCTGCCTGTTCCTAGGGAAATATGTCATGGCACTGATGCAACTAATTGCCTCGCTACCACGAGACTCTGAAGGCAAATTATCCCTGCTATTTCTTCTTGCTTCCAGCTGAGCTAGCCGGCCGACTCTTGTCAAATAAAGAACAGTGCTTTGGGGTAATTACTATGTAATTAATTAAGCCATATCCCCCACCCCATTACTCTTCAAAAGGCAGGCTGCTCTGCAAAGTGCAAAAAAAAAATATAGTGCCACCCTGAGCGGATTTCTTGTTGTTCGGTCGCACAGTTGAGTCCGACTCTTTGCAGCCCCATGGAGCACATCATGCCAGGCCCTCCTGTCTTCTGCCGTCCTCCAGAGCCTGCCCAATTTCATGTTCATTGCATAGATAACACTAACTATCTCATTCTTTGCCATCCCTTTCTTCTTTTACCTTCAATCATTCCCAGCATCAGAGTCTTCTCCAATGAGTGTTCCTTTCCCATTTGGTAGCCAAAGTATTTGGGCTTCGGCTTCAGTATCTGGCCTTCCAGGGAACAGTCAGGGTAGATTTCCTTTAGGACTAACTGGTCTGATCTCCTTGCAGTACAGGGGACTCTCAAGGGTCTTCTCCAGCACCATAATTCGAAAGCATTTATTCTTCAGTGCTCAGCCTTCCTTATGGTCCAACTCTCCAAAGGATGTAACTCCACTTGAATGGAGCAGAAACTCTGCATAGGATTGCACTGTCATCCATCCATCCATCCATCTATCATCTATCATCTATCATCCTCTCTCATCCAGTCCATCTATCCTATCTCTCTCATCCAATCCATCTATCCTATCTCTCTCATCCAATCCATCCAATCCATCTATCTCACCCAGTCCATCTGATCTATCCATCTGATGAATGTCACCTTTGCACTCAGGGAGCAGAATACCCAAAGTGAGGATGGGGTTTACTTCTGTACTGAGCAGCTGGTGTGCTGAGGTTGTTCACACCACCTACTACGTGATCCTTTTTCCAAGTGGGAATGCCAGGGGTTGAAACCTGGGACCTTTTGCATGCAAAATAAATAAATAAATAAAAACCTGCTGCTACTGAGGCCCAGCCCTTCCCCTGTATTTTTCATCTCCTGGTACTTAAAGAAGAATGCTGGCATTTCAGAGGACAATCTGCAGTATATTTTCAGGGATTGCCCCCCTGTGGCAGGCTCCTTGCCCAGCTGGAACAGCCTTGGCTTTAGGAGTGCCTTCTTCATCATAAAGTAGGTTTACCAACCTCCAGGTGGGGCCTGGAGATCTCTTGCTTTTAAAGAGTCTACAGAGATCTGTTCCCCTGGCTCTTGGAGGGTGGACTGTATGGCATTGTACCCTGCTGAAGTCCCTCCCCACCCCAAACCCGCCCTCCTCAGGCTCCATCCCCCAAATCTCCTGGTATTTCCCAATCCAGAAGCTGGCAACCTTAAAACAAAACAGAGGGTTCCTCCCTCTCACTTCGGGGGGGGGCACTGTCTGCTCACTGGTTAGAGCTGTCATCCTGGGGTGCTAATTCAAGACAGAGTGCAAATAGATGCATGTGGAGTAACCATGTGATTCCAGAGACTTGGCAGAGCCCAGAAGTTATTCCTTTTCTTTTCTGTGTGCAGCTACCTGCAATGATGTTTGCCTCGGAGTCAGGTTGAATAGCTGATTAAGCTTTCCCCCCACAGCTTGGCCTCTGGATGGCCTGCCTGCTGATATGCAGCTGGATGCTGCTTCCACTGGCTCCATTTATCAGTATGATTCAGGTCTTGGACATGCAGAGGGAAGAAATAGCCGTTGGGGACAGCAGTCACATCTAAAACATTCTTTCCACTTCCAGCAGTTGTTCGCTCATAGTTATTTTCATGTTGCATGTTTCCAAAGGATTATGCTTCTAACAAATCTAAAGGGGACCCCTGCCTCACGAGTAGAAACATAGAATCATAGAGTTGGAAGGGATCTCCAGGGTCATCTAATCCAACCCTCTGCACAATGCAGGAAATTCACGAATACCTCTCCCTCCACAAGATGGCAAAAAACCTCCAGGATCCCTGACCAAACTGGCCTGGAGAAAAATTGCTTCCTGATCCCAAAGTGGCAATCAGCATTTCCCTGGGCATATAACAAAACACCAAAGAACTAAGCACTGAGGCAACCCTTCCTGCGCTCCCTCTCATGATCTGCCTGATTTTACAGAATCAGCACTGCTGTCAGATGGCCATCTAGCCTCTGTTTGAGAACCTCCAAAGGAGCACACACCACCTCCCGAGGAAGCCTGTTCCACTGAGGAACCGCTCTAACTGTCAGGAAGTTCTTCCTAATGTTTAGCTGAAAACTCTTCTGATTTAATTTCAACACATTGGTTCTGGTCCGACCTTCTGGAGCAACAGAATACAACTCTGTACCATCCTCTATATGACAGCCCTTCAAGTACTTGAAGGTGGTTATCATATCACCTCTCAGTCGTCTCCTCTCCAGGCTAAACATAGAGCCAGCTCCTTCAACCTTTCCTCATAGGACTTGGTCTCCAGACCCCTCACCATCTTCGTTGCTCTCCTCTGGATGCATTCCAGCTTGTCTATATCTTCCTTAAATTGTGCTGCCCCAAACTGAACACAATACTCTAGGTGAGGTTAACCAGAGCAGAGTAAATTGGTACCATCACTTTGTGTGATCTGGACACGATACTTCTATTGATATAGCCCAAAATTGCATTTGCCTTTTTAGCAACCGCATCATACCCCTAGATCCTTTTCACATAAAGTACTGCCAAGACAAGCCTCTCCCATCCTATAATTATGCATTTGATTTTTTTTCTACCTAAATGCAGAAATTTACAGTTGTCCCCAATGAAATTCATTTTATTTGTTTTAGCCCAGTTTTCCAGCCTGTCAAAATCATCCTGTATCCTGACTCTGTCTTCTACCATGTTTGCTACCCCTCCCAGCTTAGTATCAGCTGCAAATTTAATAAGCCTTCCTTCTATCCCTTCATCCAAATCATTGATAAAGATGTTGAACAAAACAGGTCCCAGGACAGATCCTTGAGGCACTCCACTTGTCCCTCCTCTCCAAGAAGATGAGGAACCATTCACAAGCATTCTTTGGGTGTGATCGGTCAACCAGTTACAGATCCACCTAACAATCATAGGATCCAAACCACATTTTTCCAGTTTGTCGACAATAATGTTATGTGGAACTTTATCAAAAACTTATGTTCCAGTGGGGGTGGGTTAGGAAAGGGGAGCCAATAGCCCAAACCTCTTGATTCACTTAAAGTACCATTTAGAAACAAATTTAGAAGACACTGACATGTATTTAACTATGCTGTTCCTCTGAAGGAACGGCCTTCCATTTGCAGAAGACGGGGTAGTGATTTCTGCTCATTCTCCTCTCCCACTGCAGACCCCCACTTTGCCCCCTATGCTGTTTCTGCCCCCTAGGACTCACGGTGTTGCAAGACAGGACAGTCCTGCTCTTCAAAGTCCATAGATGGTTGAATAGACACTATTTGTTTCATTTAACAGACCCAAACAAGCTAGATTTATTCCAAGCATACAGCATACTTTAAAAGTTCCATTTTACAGCTGAGGAACACTTGAGTTTCTAACTAGCACCAAAACTGTTCAGTGAAATCACAACAGAAAATAAAGACTAATTTTAAATTAAGATAAAAATACCACAAGAACCATCTCTTCATCTCCATTAGTTGCATTACAGCCATGGAACACAGTTAATCTGCAGGCATATGCTGTGCCTGGAAAATAAATACACATACATGTATATTTTAACTGTTTCTTTCCCCCAGCATTTCAAATGCAACAACACATTTAAAAACAACAACTGTTGCCTGATTATGGAACCTGGTTGGTAAAATACCGAAGGCTGGGTACTAATATTAATAAGATGTGGGAAGGACGGGGGCTGTTCTCACCTGTGCCACTAAAAGCTTCTTTTTGCATTTCCTGTGTTTGCAATTCAAATTCAGAAGCTATAATGGATAGAATATACATGTTCTATTTTTAAATGGTTTTCCCCCACTTCCTATAGTGCATGAATCACTTGCATAAAGAATGCTTCTCAGATGAAAAACATCTGAGCATTATGTGTGATAAGCTCTGAAGGGATGTAAGTACATTTTGCATTGTGGAAGTATAAATAGCTTCCCAAAGTGATTATAAATATTTTGCCAGTGCAGCTCATAGATTGGTTTGGGCCATTGTGTATTTGAGCCTACTTGTTTTTTAAAGGAAAATAATTCAGTGGAAACTGGCAAGCGGCTGTCTCCGTGCGGGTCTTTAAAATATGGAACAAAAATCATGTACCTTTTAAAAGAAACCTGTTTGTATCTGTGGAGAAAATAGCTGTTAGCAAAGCACTCAGACCAGTTTGAAGGGAAATGATCACATCCATAGGAAATAAAGGTTGGATTTCATGAGGCTCATTCCATTGGAAACCAACTTCCTTTTATGTTTAAAGAAAGGTTCTTTATGAAAAGAAAAAGGAGAAGCCAGCTTTAGAGTTGATGCTTGTGTGATGCTTGCTTTTCTTAAGGTGCTTTTCTTTAAATGTTGTCTTGAGGGGAATGACAGTCGCCATTGTTTTTGAGCAAAATATTGTTGCTGTACAAAACCTGGGCAAAATTTAACACTGATTTTCTGGCAGGGAAAGTGGTATAGAGGAAACAGCAGCTGAGGCTGAAGGGAGGGCCATCACAGGCCCCAAGTGTGGTACTTTGTGCAGACATTGGCAGGGGCTCATGCTTCACTTGCCAGCTTCTACCAATCTAGCTGCTGTTAAAGACATAAGAGCAGGCCAAGGAGGTTTTTTTTCTAGTCAGTTGGCAACTCTGTCCCAAATAACAAACTTAAAAACAAACTTTGTATTACAAATACTTTGTAATGAATTGCCATTGACAGACAGAAAAGAAATGTGATGCTTTTTGACACTGACAACATCCCTGTGCTGGGAAACGCTGCACCCTAAAGAATTTTGTATAACCATGTAGTTTGTCAAAGTAGAGCACCTCAACAAGGCCAAAAAGATTGGGGGATCAAACTTCAGTGACAACTTTTCGGAGTCAAGCAGTGACATTTTATATGTCACTCAAAATGTCCAATCCTGTTGATGTATTTGGCTTACACTATGTAATCTGCCTTGATGTCAGTGAGAAAGACAGACTATAAATAATGTGTATAAATACATCAGTTCATTTCTATTATTTTATATAGCATGTGCAGTTATCAAATAAAATTATTTTATGGAAGGAAACTCCATCTGCACGTGAAGGAAGTGGTTAAATGCCAGTCAGCAGGACAGCAAAACGGGGTACCCACAATTAAGAGAGGAGAAGAAGAGAAGAGATTGGATTTATACCCCACCCTTCACTACCTAAAGGAGTCTCAGAGTGGTTTACAATCTCATTTCCCTTCCCCTCCCCACAATAGATACTCTGTGAGGTGGGTGGGGCTGAGAGAGCTCTTTCAAGAACTGCCTTTGAGAGAACAGCTCTGAAAGAACTCATGACTGGCCCAAGGTCATGCCAGCATCTGTGTGTGGAGGAGTGGGGACTCAAACCTGATTCTCCCAGTTTAGAGTCCATGCAAAGTAGTATTCTGTGCAGAAAAATACTACTTTGTGTATATGAAATAAAGGAGGAGAACAGCCCCTCCTCCCAATGAGAACTAAGCACGCTCATTGCCCTCTACCAGTGCAAACCTGTACAGAATTATTCCAGTTTAAGCCTGACAAAATTGTATACTGCATAGGATTGCACTGTAGGAGTCATGGAATATTGAGAGCAGTTATGCACAGGGCCTGTTCCAGGTTTTGGGGAGCCCTAGGCAGATAGCCTATACTATCCCTAGCATCAGCAAGACCCTAGCAGGACATAGAATGTGTAAAGAAAAGTAAACACCCAAGTCCACCTAAGCCACACTCCTAATTAATAGGAGGCTACAAAGAGAGGCAAACCAGCTGCCCTTGAGAGCCAGTTTGGTGTAGTGGTTAAGTGCGTGGACTCTAATCTGGGAGAACTGGGTTTGATTCCCCACTCCTCCACTTGCACCTGCTGGATGACCTTGGGCAAACCATAGCTCTGGCACAGCTGTTCTTGAAAAAGAACAGCTTCTTTCAGAGCTCTCTCAGCCCCACCTACCTCACAGGGTGCCTGTTGCCTCAGCTGGCTCACACAGGTTAAGCAAACGGTTTGAAAACTACCACAAAGCAACTGCTGAAAATGTAGAAAGGCACAAGGCAAGATCAGGACTTCTGTATTTCCTTTTTCTCAAGGCTTTGGAATGTCCCTTGGTTGGCCTGTCATTGGAAGGAGCATTTTTGTAGCTCTCTCTGAGCAGCAAGTGGTGTCGGCATCCAAGACTTAATATGTTTTTCTTGTAGAAGAAAGTTGGAGTCCAGTAGCTCCTTTAAGACTGACAGAGTTTTATTCAAAGTATGAGCTTTTGTGTGCATGCACATTTCCTCAGATACATTGAAACGGAAGGCAACAGTTCATTCGTTTAAGTAGAGGGTGAATTAGCATACAACATTAGGATGTTTTAACAGATGCAGAAACTAAACAGAAATAACAAGTGAAGTTTATATGGTCACTATTTAAACCATATAGACTTAAAGGTGCCACTGGACTCAAACTTTGTTCTATTGCATCAGACCAACATGGTTACCCACCTGGATCTGTATATTTCTTGTGTTATTAAATTGTCTGCATCTTCTTTTGGATTCTCCTCCTTTTAACAATAATCCACTGATGGCTGGAGATAAGTGCATTATTACACCCGTCATTCCATAAATGCTCTTCCCCCCACCTGTCAAATCTGCCTAAGAATAAGCACCCAATTATGTTTTCATTCAGCCTTTCTTCTAACGGCACATAACACCTACATCAGTTGTAGTTTATATTTGCTGTTGCAGCATTAATTACATAAATTCTCCTGCAGAGCTTCTGTCCATTCTTTCTTCTTCTACCTGGGCTTGCACCTGCAGTTCCTGTTTCTGTTCCTGGCATCAAAACTATGCATTTTTAAAGCTTCTAATAACCATCCATCTGCATTTGTGTTGGAACGTGAGCTTGAAAACTATATTGAGTTCTATTCATCTATACTGAGTTCATTCTATATCAAGTCTCCAAGTAACAAACTAAACAGTATGTGAAGAGTTCTCTGTTCAGAGCTTTCGCATTTGTCCTTTGTAAATAGCGACTGTGCAGGGGCCTGATTTGTATTAGGATTGTAGGTTGGGAGAGGCATACCAAGACACCCAAGTAGTCAGTTTCAACACAAAAACATCCAAAAAAAGTTTGCTTTTAACAATGTGCCTTTAAGTTGGCGGTAGAGATGGCACCACTTGGGATTGCACCACTTGGGAACAGTGACCATAATGTCATTGAGTTTAACATTTGTACAGATAGGGAGTTGCCCAAAAAGACTGACGCAACCACTTTTAACTTTAAAAGGGGTAACTTCTCTGGTATGAGGGGACATGTGAGGAAGAAATTGAAAGGAAGAGTGGAGAAGGTCAAAACCATTGGGGAAGCTTGGAGACTATTTAAAAAGACAATCCTAGAAGCTCAGAAAAAATATATACGGCAAGTTAGGAAAGGTACAAATAGGTATAGAAAAAAGCCTGCATGGTTAACAAATAAAGTAATGGAAGCTGTAAAAGGTAAGAAGGATTCCTTTAAGCGGTGGAAAGCTAGTCTTAGTGAGGTTGATAAAAGGGAACACAGACTATGGCAAATAAAATGCAAGTCTGTGATCAGGCAAGCAAAAAGGGAATATGAGGAGCATATCGCAAAAAACATAAAGACCAACAATAAAACTTTCTTCAAATACATTAGAAGTAGGAAGCCAGCCAGGGAGGCAGTGGGGCCCTTGGATGACCAAGGGGTAAAAGGAGTAGTGAAGGATGATAGGGAAATGGCTGAGAAGCTGAATGCATTTTTTGCCTCTGTCTTCACTGTGGAAGAGGAGAAGTGTTTGCCCACTCCAGAAGCACCGATTTCGGGAGGGGGTTTGAAAGACCTGAATCAGATTGCGGTAACAAGAGAGGAAGTCCTCCGACTGATGGACAATTTAAAAACTAATAAATCACCAGGCCCGGATGGCATTCATCCGAGAGTTCTGAAAGAACTCAAATGTGAACTTGTGGATCTCCTGACAAAAATATGTAATCTTTCTTTAAAATCTGCCTCAATTCCTGAGGACTGGAAGGTAGCTAATGTCACTCCCATCTTTAAAAAGGGCTCCAGGGGAGATCCAGGAAATTACAGGCCAGTCAGTCTGACATCGATACCGGGTAAGTTGGTGGAAACTGTTATTAAGGAAAGAATTAGTAGGCACATTGATGAACAAAAACTATTGAGGCAGACTCAGCATGGGTTCTGTAAGGGAAGATCTTGTCTCACTAACCTGTTAGTGTTTTTTGAGGGAGTGAACAAACATGTGGACAAGGGGGACCCAATAGATATTATTTACCTTGACTTCCGGAAAGCTTTTGATACAGTTCCTCATCAAAGGCTCCTAAGTAAGCTCAATAGTCATGGGATAAAAGGACAAGTCCTCTTGTGGATCAAAAATTGGCTTATAAATAGGAAACAGAGAGTGAGTATAAATGGGAAACGTTCTCAGTGGAGGGTGGTAAGCAGTGGGGTACCACAGGGATCAGTACTCGGTCCGATGCTTTTTAACTTGTTTATTAACGATTTGGAATTGGGAGTAAGCAGTGATGTGGCTAAATTTGCAGATGACACAAAGTTGTTCAGGGTGGTGAAAACCAGGGAGGATTGTGAGGCACTCCAAAGGGATCTGTTGAGGATGGGTGAGTGGGCGTCAACGTGGCAAATGGGGTTCAATGTGGCCAAGTGCAAAGTGATGCAGATTGGAGCCAAAAATCCTAAATATAAATACACGTTGATGGGGTCTGATCTGGCAGAGACGGACCAAGAGAGAGATCTTGGAGTCGTAGTGGATAACTCGCTGAAAATGTCTACACAATGTGTAGCTGCAATAAAGAAGGCCAACGCTATCCTGGGGATTATTAGGAAGGGAATTGATAACAAATCAGCCAGTATCATCATGCCCCTGTATAAATCATTGGTGCGACCTCATTTGGAATACTGTGTACAGTTCTGGTCACCACATCTCAAAAAGGATATTATAGCATTGGAAAAAGTGCAGAGAAGGGCAACTAGAATGATAAAAGGGTTGGAACACCTTCCCTATGAAGAAAGGTTAAAATGCTTGGGGCTCTTTAGCTTGGAGAAACGACGGCTGAGAGGTGACATGATCGAGGTTTATAAGATTATGAATGGGATTGAGCAGGTTGAGAAAGAAGTACTTTTCTCCCTTTCTCACAATACAAGAACTCGTGGGCACTCTATGAAATTGCTGAGCAGTCGGGTTAGAACAGATAAAAGGAAATACTTCTTCACCCAAAGAGTGATTAACATATGGAATTCACTGCCACAGGAGGTCGTGGCAGCTGCAAGCATGGACAGTTTCAAGAGGAAATTAGATAAACATATGGAGCAGAAGTCCACCAGTGGTTATTAGCCACAGGGTATAGATGGGAACTCTCAATCTGGGGCAGGTGATGCACTCTATTCTTGGTGCTGGAGGGGGCAGCAGTGGGAGGGCTTCTGGTGCCCTGGCCCCACTGCTGGACCTCCTGATGGCACCTGGTATATTTTGGCCGCTGTGTGACAGAGTGTTGGACTAGATGGGCCATTGGCCTGATTCAACATTGGCTTCTCTTATGTTCTTATGTTCTTATGTTCTTATGGCAGATGCCAGGGCAAGGGCACGGCAGGCATGAGGGGGGCAGCAGCTATAACAAAACAGTATGTGTGTGTATAGAGATAGATAGATAGATAGATAGATAGATAGATAGATAGATAGATAGATAGATAGATAGATAGATAGATAGATAGATATAGAGATTTCTGCAATTATAAAGATTTGAGCTATTCGGATGCACCATTTGTCTGTATCAAACATTAATCTTCTATGATGACTCCATATTAACAAGGTGTGTTGAACTGACAGGTGGTTGAATGTGTCTGGCTACAATTCAGATCGTCCCCCTGCCTTGCAGCTGCTTTTTTATATTATACACAGCAAAGATACAGTCACAGATCTCCATTGTAACAGTTAGTTTAGGACAGTCTATTTATATTTCTTCCAGCTTTTTGTTTGTTTGTTCCTAGTAGCTTTTTTTTTTTTTTTTTTGGGGGGGGGGATCACAAAAATCTCTTTGAAATCCTCTAGAGATGGCAAAATGTTCCCCATATCTGCGTAGTTTCCTTTTAATTCTCCTAGTATTCATCCATTATGCAGATATTCCTTAAACGTACTGTATAATTCTTAATGATTCATTTACCTATACTCTTGTCTAACAAATTCAATTAATATTTTAAATTATCTAATTCAATTCTTTTAATCAATTTATTAATACACATTGATCAAATAAAATTTATACAGGTCAAAACTTCATCTGTATCCTGTTCTGCGATGGCTTTGCAATAAATAATATTAATAATCTGGCATTATCTGGAATTAATTTACATACTCTTATCTCACATTCTTAATGATCATGCAGTTCCTTTCAGAAATCAACCACACAAAATAATTCAATTATATTAGACTTCATTACTTTATAGTTAACACTGCCAGTGAACAGTCAATTTTTTTAAAAAAACACTTTTTGTAATATCCAGCCTGAGGAAGAGTTCTTGTGAACTCGAAAGCTTGTACATTTTTGTGTGCATTTGGTTAGTCTTAGTAAAGGTATGATAGATATTATGTTTTCTTTTTTAAACTTTTGGACAGGCACAGCTGTTTAAGAACTTCATTCAGGAATGAGTTGACAGTTCATTACTATCTTCCTATTTTCTTAAACAATTTATTCTTCGATAGATTATTAAGAAAGGGATTAAGAATAAAGCAGTTGATATTGTAATGCCCATATACAGATCTGTGGAGTGGCCTCATTTGGAATACTGCATATAGTTCTGGTCACTGTATCTCCAAAAGGACATTGCAGAATGGGTAAAAGTACAGAGGAGGGCAACCAAGATGATTAGGGGTTTGGAGGACCTTCCCTATGAGGAAAAGCTGAAGAGGTCTGGGACTTTTCAGTTTAGAAAAGAGACGAATAAGGGGGACACACATGACAGAGGTTTATAAAATTATGCATTGGGTAGAGAGAGTTGACAAAGAATTTTTTTTCTCAATTTCCCAAAAGACTAGAAGGCATCCAATGAAACTGATGGACAGTAGGCTCAGGACAGACAAAAGGAAATACTGCTTTACATGGAGAGTGATTAAAATGTGGAATTCACTGCCAGGGGATGTACTGATGGCCACAGGAATAAACAGCTTCAAAAGGGGATTAGATAGATTCATGGCGGATAAGTCTATCTATGGCTACTAGACATGGTAGCCGTCGTGAGCTGGCTCTGCTGGGAGGGTGGGGTAAAAATCTAAATAAATAAATAAATAATGGTGACTGAGGAGAACCACCACATTAAGAGACACTAAGTATCTGAATCCCAGAGACAGGAAGCAGCATTGGGGGTAGGCCTCAACCTCTATTCCCTATTGTTGGTTGTCCAGGGGAACTGGTTGACCATTTGTGAGACAGGATGCTTGCCTAGATGGACCATCGGTCTGATCCAGCAGGGCTCTTCTTATGTTCTTATCTAGTCCAAACCCTCCCCCACGCACACACTCAGTCCTAGGGTTGGCAGACTCATGGTCGGGGTGGGGAGTTCCCCTGATTTCGGGGGCTCCAATCTGCTGCTGGCCAGTTGGCCCATGGGGGAAGTTCCACCCCTGAACAGCCCCGTCTTGCATTGATGTGGAAGTGACATCATCATGCTGGGTACATCACACATTGACACTCTAGCATTTTCCTCCACCACATAAAGCTTGGTAGATACTCAAATGTCAGGCATGATGCGCGATGTGCCTGGTGTGATGATGTCATATTCCCCTGGAGAAAATGGCTGCTTTGGAGGGTGGACTCTGTGGCATTCTATCCTGCTGAGGTTCCCAGTCCCCCAACCCTTGCTTTCCGCAGGCTCTACTCCCAAACCACCAGGAATTTCCCAACCTGCAATTGGCAACCCTATTTCCAACAATTGTCTGTCCAGCCCCTCCTTAAAGATCTCCACTGAGGGAGGCTGGTTCCATTGTCGAATTGTTGTTACTATTAGGAGGTTTATTCTAATGCTGTACTTAAATTTACCCCCCTGCAAATTAAATGTGTTAGATTCAGTGTTGCCCTGTGAAAGCAGTAGAGAACAAGTCCTTGTCCTCTTCCACATGACAGGCTTTCCTGAAGTTGAAGAGTATAATTAACCTCCACCTCAGCCGTCTCTTCCCCTGTGTAAATATACCCAAGTTTCCTTCAGCCTTTTCCCACAGAAAACTAGATGCCAGTCTTCCCCCCTCTCCTGCTTCTGAAACCATTCCAATCTGTCGTCTTTGTTCAATTTTGATTTTTACAAAAATTACAAGCTATTGTGTTCTGTAAAATCAATGTAAACTCCGCAAGAAATAGGCACGCATAGAGTACCCTGCCGTGATATACGTTTAACAAGATATTAACTTGATTGTTACCTTTATTTATAAGCATGCAGAGCAATTGTAAAGGTCAATGGTTAATCCATATTTTTTTGTTCCGTACAATCTATTAAAAAGATTTCCAGCACTTGTAAAAAGTAGGTTTAAATTGTCTACTGTCTCTTAAACATACAAGTTCTGCTAATTCAAGACAGTTTGAATGTTTGCCAAGCTTTATGTGGTGGTGGAAAGTGCCGTCAAGTCACATAGAGTTTTCAAGGCAAGAGACGTACAGAAGTGAGCACTCTATTCTTGGTGCTGGAGGGGACAGCAGTAGGAGGGCTTCTAGTGTCCTGGCTCCACTGCTGGACCTCCTGATGGCACCTGGTATTTTTGGCCGCTGTGTAACAGAGTGTTGGACTAGATGGGCCATTGGCCTGATTCAACATTGGCTTCTCATATGTTCTTATGTTCTTAAGTGTTGCAACCCTGGACTTCCTTGGTGGTCTCCCATCCAAATATTAACCAGGGTCAACCCTTCTTAGCTTTCAAGATCTGACAAGCTTGGGCCATCCAGATCAAGGCAATTCTTATATACCCACAATTTAAGGCTCTTAAAATATCTTAAGGGTTATTCTTATCAGTAGAAGAAGAAGAAGAAGAGACTGGATTTATACCCTGCCCTTCACTGCCCAAAGGTGTCTCAGAGCAGCTTACAAACTCCTTTCCCTTCCCCTCCCCACAACAGACACCCTGTGAGGTGGATGGGGCTGAGAGAGCTCTTGACAGTAACGGCTCTTTTTCAAGAACAGCTCTTATCAGAACTATGGCTTTCCCAAGGTCATCCAGCCAGCTGCAAGTGGAAGAGTGGGGAATCAAACCCAGTTCTCCCAGATTAGAGTCCGTGCACTTTAACCACTACACCAAACTGGCTTATGAAACCATAAGTAGAAATGTGTTAATTCAGCTGCCTGGTAATATCTTAAATATTTGGACAAAGCAATCCTCTTTCCTTGTGCCAGTTTTGCATAATACTTAAAGCAATTCTTGATATCTTACTAAATCAAATAAATCTTGAGTATGACTTTTGCCAGCAACCTGGAGGAAAAAATGCCCTGCCCCTTTAACAGAGACTTAATGGGGTGTTATTTACTGCTTGACCGTGAAAAACTTCTGCTGACCATTTCCACACATTAAGTCTCTGTTAAACAGGCAAGACATTTTTTCCCTGCAGGTTATTAGCAACCCTAGGTCTGATGAGCAAGTAATAGAGTGGGACCATTAGTAATAATTTTCAAACAAATCTGAGAAACAAACAGCTCAGTTTTATGGTTCCTTTCTGGCCCCATTGGAGAACTACACCCTGACAGGTGAAGCCCTTGGATACTGCCCTGCACATATGATGTCTCCTGGTGGCACATCGATTTTTATAGGTCCACCCATGGAAGGGGCTGTGGGGGCTTCTTCAGATGCCAGCTTGCAAATGGACAAAATCAATGTCTGCCCGTGCACATGCTTTCTGCCCTTGCATGACTGCCCTTGCACATGTGGCTCCCGCCTTCTGGAAGGGCCTGTCCGAGGAGGTCAGGAAAGCTCCCACCCTCCTGGCTTTCCTGCAAACTGCAAAACTGAACTATTCAAGAGGGCTTTTCTGCCCAGGTAATAGAATTGCACTGTCCAAAATGGTCCAGTGGTCCATACTGCGGTGTATAGCTTATTGTAAGTGGGATCCTGTTATGTTAATTTCTCTGCTGCTTAATGTGTCATGTACTTACGCTATGCTTCAGTTCTTTCCGGTGGTTCCAGACTTCTGAAATCCTAATGCATTGGTTATTTTTGGGTGATTGTACTTTCTCGCTATGTGTAATCTGCCTTGAGTACCTGTGAGAAAGGTGGACTGTAAATATTGTAAATACAAATAAAAAGTAATAAAACAGGCTGCATCTCCTTCTCTCCCTTCCCATACCAGGAGAGTGTGACCCAGGATTCAGGCATTAGTAGCTGGCTATGTTGGGAGGTGAGCAAAGGAGAATGTGCTTCTCTTTGTAGTACCTTTAGTACTCTTTTTAGTACTTTAGCTCAGTCCCAATCACTGGGTTAAGTGGTTAAGTGTGTGGACTCTAATCTGGGAGAACCGGGTTTGATTCCCCACTCTTCCACTTGCACCTGCTGATGTGACCTTGGGTCAGTCACAAGCTCTGGCACAGCTGTTATTGAAAAAGAGCAGTTTCTGTCAGAGTTCTCTGAGCCCCACCTACCTCACAGGTTGTCTCTTGTGGGGAGGGGAAGGGAAAGGAAAGGAGTTTGTAAGCCGCTCTGAGACTCCAAGTGAAGGGTGGGGTATAAATCCAATCTCTTCTTCTTCTAAGAATAATTCTGAGGGGCTTAGTATGTAGGGTTGGGAAATACCTGGAGATTTGGGGGGTGGGGTCTTGAGGAGGGCAGGAGTTGGTAGGGAGGGACCTCGGCAGGGCATAATGCCATAGAGTCCACTCTCCAAAGCAGCCATTTTCTCCAGCGGAACTGATCTTGGCCATCTGGAGATAAATTGCAATAGTGGGAGATCTCCAGGTGCAACCTGGAGGTTGGTAACCCTATTACTATACATTACATGAAGTATACAGATTACAGTTCCAGTGCCACTTTTACAAAGCAACTTCAAAAGGGGGAGTGAAGACATAGGGGAGGGAGAGGGGCTACTCTCCCAGCCAACCCCTGTTACTCTGCTGCAGATAGCATCCCAACTTACTTTTCCTCCCTTTCTCTCCAAAACGTGTGATTGCTTTTGATCCTCATGAATGGGCCAGCAGCTGAGAAGGGAAATAGTAGCCATGGAAAGGGCTGATCATCCACTCTCCTTACTTCTCTGATCTAAACGTCCCCCTCTTGATCCTCTGCCTGGGGCTGTCATGCATGTACTTGTGCACACTGTGCACTGTTAGCCATCCATCTGGTAAGCTGTTTCTCTTGCTTTAACAGGCAGAGGTGGAATTTAAAATGTCAGCCATTCCAAATGGCTTTCCACCTGCTCCTTGCATCTGCAAATAAGTCTAACTACAGACAGAAAACAATTTGTGTGTTTGTTTTTAAAGTGTTAATGATCTTCACACGGAGCCTCTATAGGGACTCAACAACACATTTGTTTGATTAAGTTCTGACTTGCCGTAACCTGTCCTCCGTGGTGTATTTGGAAAATACAGTTAGATACCAGCGTGGATTCATTCAGAGTGCCTTTTATTTTTGAAGGAATAATGGGTTTATGTATAGATTTACAGACAGTGGAGAAAATGAAATCCCATCCTGTAGCAAGCCAGAGTGATGCTGGTAAACTGGGGGAGGGGGGGGCTGTCTCTCCTTCTCGAAATTCTCATTCAGAGAGACTGTTCTTTATTGTCCTACAATTGAACTTGGCTCTGTTTCCTTTCCTTCTACCTTTTAGTAAGCTGTGATCACCTAAGTTGTCAGTAGCTCTTTCTGGAATGCAGCCAGCCACCTACTTCTCCCTCAGATGTTCGTCTGCTCCTTGTTCCCACCCCACCCCATTCAATAAACAGCTTTATATATTTTAAAAGCCTGCCCTGACCATTTTTCTTGTGGCACTCAAGTGCCAACTTTGCTCTCTCTGCCGCTTGCCTGCTCAGTGGTACCAAACACCAGCCTCCGTTGCCTGCTCTGCAGTCTGCCTTTCTTGGGATGACCAATACAAGCTTCTATGCCTTTTCTGTCCTGCTGTGTGCCCTTCTTGGGATGCCAAATGTCTCCCTTTGTTCCATTTGCCATTCTGCCTGCCTGCCTTCCTTGGGGTGCCAAATACCTTTCTGTTCAAGCAATCTAATACTGATAACACCAAACATCCAGCTCTTCCTGCTCTAAAAGTTAACGTTTTAATTGACCATAAAACTGAACCCATCCAGTGGCCAAACCTGGCAACCCAAACTGGAACCCTTTTTTCTGATTCCTTGAAATACGGCAGGGGCAACCCCTTCCGTGAAGGATACAATTCTGGGGAAAATAATCTCATTTAGAAATCTGGGGAACAAAGATGTAACAGCCATAAATCTATCTTGCTTTTAATTGTTATTAAAACGAAGACTGTTAACTCTATAAGCAGAAAATTTTGTGTGGAAGGTTCAGTGGGATGCAGAGGCTGCGCTCACACAGACTAAATAATCCACTTTCAATCCACTTTCAGTGCACTTTCCAACTGGATTTTTCTGTGTGAACTGGCAAAATCCAGTTGGAAAGTGGATTGAAAGTGGATTATTTAGTCTGTGTGACTGCAGCCATAGATTATCATCTCAATTGTATGGAAAACAAAACAAAAAAAGGTTTTTAATAATAAATTAAACTAAGCGGAAATGCAATGGAATCGTGAAATGAAAATTAAATTTCCAAAAAAAAGAAAGAAGAAAGGTGTGTACCCTTACCAGAGATGGGAACAGTGGGCCATATGTAGATGGTAGTGTTGGAATGCCAAATACCTTCCTGTCCGTGCTCTGTAATGTTGCCTGTCTTTGGGGGTTAGGGAATATGGCTCAGTGGTGCAGCGTCTGGCTTACATGCAGAAAATTCCAGGTTCTAATCCTTAGCATCTTTAGTTAAAAGTCACCTCAGGTAGATTCCCTGCATAAGCAGCACAGGAATTTTCTAAAGATATAAATAATAGGGAAGAGGTCACAGGTGATGTGAAAGACCTCTGCCTGAGACCCCGGAGAGCCACTGCCAGTAAGAGCAGACAACACTGACTGTGTGCACCAGAACTGATGTCAGTGCATTGCTGGGCGGGGGGGGGGGGCGCAAGGAATACTTTGGCCTTTGCATAAAACTTTACAGTTAAACCATAATGATTTACGCAAATGCCGGGGCATCCCCCAGTGATGTGCTGACTTCACTTTTGGATGCGCGGGGAGGGATATCAGCACTTTGGGATGCTTTTGATGTTCACCTCCATATTTTGGCACCATTTCTTGCCATCCAGCTGAGCAGCAGTGGGAATCACCCACTGGTGGCGGGGGATCCCCCGCCCCTTCATAGACCAGTAGTCTCACGCACTGTAAGGCAGATTCATCTCTGCTGAGCAACAGGCAGCAGGGAGCACCAAGTATGGGCAATGAACATGTATTCTGAGCCCACTCTTTCCTGAATATGAACTCCAGTCCCTCTCATATATGCACAATGCACAGACCATTACTGGAAACAGGTTTTGTGGCCAAGCACAGCCTTCTCAGCTGTACATGCTCAGATCCTCTTTGTACCTCTCACAATGTATCCCCAAACCATCTTTCAGTACAAGGCATATGGAGAACACCTTTGCATCACTTCCTCTTCCTTCTTTACATGCAGAAAATTCCAGGTTCTAATTCTAGAGCCAGTTTGGTGTAGTGGTTAAGTGCACAGACTCTAATCTGGGAGAACCGGGTTTGATTCCCCACTCCTCCGCTTGCACCTGGCTGGATGACCTTGGGCAAGCCATAGTTCTGATAAGAGCTGTTCTTGAAAAAGAGCCATTTCTGTCAAGAGCTCTCTCAGCCCCATCTACCTCACAGGGTGTCTGTTGTGGGGAGGGGAAGGGAAAGGAGTTTGTGAGCCGCTCTGAGACACCTTTGGGTAGTGAAGGGCGGAGTATAAATCCAATCTCCTCCTCCTCCTCCTCCTCCTCCTCCTCCTCCTCCTCCTCCTCCTCCTCCTCCTCCTCCTCCTCTTCTTCTTCTTCTTCTTCTTCTTCTTCTTCTTCTTCTTCTTCTTCTTCTTCTTCTTCTTCTTCTTCTTCTTCTTCTTCTTCTTCTTCTTCTTCTTCTTCTTCTTCTTCCAGATGAACACACATGCACAGAGTTTTGCTTAGGTCTCAGGTGGAACTGGCAGCTGGACATGATTTTGAAAGAGCTCTTTGTTATTCCTCTCAGTTTGGTCTTTTCCATACTCTGTTCTTCCTCTGTTGCCAAGGTAGGAAGGGGAATTACAGATGGCCTGCTGCAGCTCCTTATGCACTTGGGTAAGAACAGGCCCAGAATGGGGAAGAAGCCTGTTTCTGTTTGTTCATTGACGAATCACACTCAGCTATTGAAGGATGTGAAGTGGGCACAACTAAACTGAGTTCTAGCTAAATAACTATACTGTTCTTGCCACAATTTACATTTCTCTGCTCCGTAGCAACTGACATGGCTGTTTCCTAAGGATTTATGGGTTTGTTTGGCAGGCCTATCACAGACACTGGCAAAAAAGAAGAGACTAAGACCCCGCTGGGCCAGCCTACTGCTCAGTGGAATTGCTGTTCCCCTCCAGGCATCAGTGTCCTTGAGAAGCTCATCAAAACATGCCCAGCTTGGCTTCATCTGAGCATCACTTGGGAAAGGGCTGCTGAGCTGCTCTGCAAGGAACCAGCAGGGGTATGTCTGCTGCACCTCTCAAACAATAATGTATCTTGCTCCTTGGGGGGGGGGAGATAATTTGTTGGGCTAGAATGTTTCCCCGCCTTAAAGGCTTGAGATTGAATCGAACTCTTAAAGAGAGGGACGGTTGGCTTTTATTTTTGTCCCCCTCCCCTTCCCATTACTGTCACTTCCTCAAGCTTTTGTGGAGGTGTTAGCATGGCTATAGAAGGAGGGGAAGATAATTTAAAGATAAAGAATCAATCCCTGGCATCTCCAGTTAAAAGGATCGAGGAGTAGGTGATGTGGAAGACCTCTGCCTGAGACCTTGGAGAGCCACTGCCGGTCTGGGTAGAAAGTGCTGACTTTGATGGACTGAGGGTCTGATTCTGTATAAGGCAGCTTCATGTGTCAGTGTGAGGAGGGCATCCCAAACAGACAGATGGATGACAAGATGAATTCGGCTTTGATTTCTTTCCCCCAGCATTCCCCCCAGCAATTGTTCTGCCATATCAGAATGCAACCCTGGTGTAAAAATCTCCAGTTTATAAAGGCTCAGGGTAGTAGGTGATGTGAAAGACTTCTGCCTGAGACCCTGGAGGGCTGCTGCCAGTTAGATTAGCCAGTACTGACATTGACAGCGGACTGACTCAATATAAGCCAGCTTCAGGGGTTCAAGGTACATATCATAATGGGTAGAATGAAGTGATAACCAGCTAGAATTTCCATGATTGAGGCAGTGGAGCAGCTTTCATATGAGGAATGATTAAAGGTTTTGTGGGTGGGGGGAAGACTTTTAGTTAGAAAAGGACTAGTTGGGTGGGGGAAGCACATGAAATTGTGAATGGAATGGAGGAGGAAGCAAAAAGAGATTTTTCTCCATCTCTCATAATACTAGAACTCAGGGTCATCCAATGGAAATAATCAGTGGTAAGTTCAGAACAGAGGAAAGGAAGCATTATTTCATACACTGGAGAGTTAACTTAATAGAATTCATTGCCACAGGATATGTTGATGGCCTCTAGCTTATGGCCAAAATAGAATGTTGCTGGGAATCCATTTTCAGATGCCCACGTACAAAACTGAACAGCCATGGGGACCCTCCCTCACATGTCGTTACCCCCTTTGGAAATCCCTCCCCAAGAGCATTAACTGGCAGACAGAAAAAAGACAAGTATATGAACTGCTGCTGTCTTTTACCCTCACAGCACTTAGAGCAGCCAGGGGAAGCATTTCCAAACAGGGAAATGTTATGTGGGGGAGTTAACCCCCCTCCCTCCCCGGTGCTGCAGCCCTGATCTAGATTTTACAACCATGCAGCTACTTTTGGCAGTCCATTTTCACGTCTTGGGACCTTAACGTGGATTTCCAGTGTCATGTCTGTTTTGGCCCTTAGGTATCTTTAAAGGAGGGGATAGAGAAATTCACGAAGAATAGATGCAGCAGTGCCTATTAGACCTGAGAGAGCTATGCTCGAAGGCAGCACATTGTATAATATGAGACAGGATGGATGAGTCTGTTTTTTTCTGTGTTCTGTTTGTTGGCTTTCCAGAGGCACCTGGACCCTCAGTTACATCTAGCAGGGCTCTTCTTGAATTATGATGTCCTTATTGTCATGTTCTGGCCTGCCTGGGCCAATTTAACCCAAACTAAATCGCAAATATGTGAAATTACCCCAGATTCCTCTCTCAGATTCCTCATAATGTCACAGCTACCAGACATGGTGTTTCACTTCCTGTTATCAAGAAATTAACACTTTGCTATTTGATATTCATTTTATTGTTAAATAGCAGCTGGGAGGCAGAATTCAGATCAAGCCCATGGTGTAGAGGAGGTTTTTAACTTTCTTCCTCGTGCTGTTTTCTGGACCTCAAACAGCCCCTCCAGGAGCTATTATTTGCCCTGTTGGGGGAAACATAGAAGCAGCGTAAGGCAATTCGTATGTTTAAAACTGAGGGACAAATAGCAGTTCTACAGCGGACTCTGGGTGTGTGGAAAAAATATCAGTTTTGCCCCCCCACACAATTGTTGAGGTTTATTATACGAGCATAGATTTGCTGCAGCACTATTTTTGATAAAAGTGTAATTGCATTATAAAATTTTAACTCAATTCTTACAACTATTGTTCAACATGTTATAAATGGCCCTTTTAAATAATTACCTTATCATTTCACATATCCTCTTTTCTCTGTTTAGATATTCATTGTTAGGAAAGATGAGACCCTGAAAAACCTCTTTCTCTCGGTTCATTTCCCAGCCCAGGCAGAGGCATCTGAAGTCGTGGAGTACAAGATTAAAGAAGAAAAATCGTGTAAGTTAATCCCCAGCTGTTAAATGCATAACTAACTCAGACTGTTTCCTTTTTAAAGAAATGTCTTCATCAGTATTTTCTGCCTTCCAGCACCAATAGCTTGAATGCCAGCAGAGATTTATTGATTTATTTATGATCATCCAAATCTTTTTCCCAGGAGCTCAGGGCAATGTACTATACGGGCTTTTCTTCATGTCTTATTTTTGTTGTTTCTGTGCTTGTACTGCATCAGGATTTCCTCCCACTTTTCCACATGTGTTTTCCACATGTGTTTTGCTCCCTCTAGTGGTCACTTCAATATATCATCACTGCATCTCTGGTTTATTTACAGGCACAGTATCAGAGATACAGCGATGAAATATTGAAGTGTCCACTAGAGGAAACAAAACACAAGCAGAAAAGGGGGGAATGGAGTATGGGCACACAAGCAAGGAAATAGCACATGTGGAAAAGCACTCTCACAACAACCACGTGCGGTACTTTACACTCAGAGAGAATAACTGCCTGAGGTTGCCCAGTGACCTTCGTAGGGATTTGAACTCATGTCTTCACAGTCATAGGTCAGTGCTATAGCCACTGTACCACAATGGCTGTTCAAATCTTTGTTGTATATAAAGTGCAAGTTTTTTTCTTAGATAAACAGGAAATAATAGAAACTCACCTCTCTAGTGCTATGTCTCCATCCATATCTGAATTACATATCTAGAGGTTGAATGACAGATCCTCAGTACCATATGCAGTTTGGCCCTTGGAAAAGCAGGGAGAGTGCATGACCTCTGAAGGGGAAAAAACTGTATAGAAAAATGATCGCCTTTTAGTGATTTTAAATTTTTGTGGAGGAAATTGCACATCACAGTACCATTCACTATGTGTCCGTAACACTTCTTATGGCTAACCTTTTTGTACTGAAGTGGAATACTGCTACTTATCGGATGTGAGAATTTGGCTTCTGAGAATTTGGGTTCCCTAAAGTTACCTCAGAATGTGGAATGGTGTGGTATAGTCTGATCTTGTCAGATCTTGGAAGCTAAGCAGGGCCAGTACTTAGATGGGAGGCCACGAAAGGCTGTTCAGAAGAAGGCGATGGCAAGCCACCTCTGCTTCGCACTTGCCTTGAAAGCCCCTTGGCGGCGCACTAATACAGACATCTAGCTACCCCACAACTGGAAGCCTGGCTGGAGCAATGTCACTGTATTTCTTTGTTCACCACCTCACCTGTTGCCACAGTGTCCTTCGGATGATCCCTGTGCCTACAAAGAAGTTTACGGCAAAAGATAGGAAAGAAATAGTACCTTAAAAATAAGATTGACAGTTCATGGCAACGAAGCCCCATCAAGACTCTACCCAATGTCCATATAATTGTCATTCCAAGGCTGCCTTTTCTTCCCAGAGCGGTGCCCAGAAGGGTGACTCCATTCTTTGGAGCTCGGGTTGGCTGAACAGGCTAAAATCAACAGTGACATTTGAAGAATATAAGCAGACTCCTGCTGTTTCTGGTCAAGGCCCAGCTAGTGCAGTATTTGATTTCCAGTATCAGCTAAACAGATATTTCTGGGCATTTGCAAGCAGGCCATATACATGTGCAATGGTTAGAGTGCTGGAAAGATCCAGGTTCCAATCCTGCTCTAAGGACACAAACAGAAACCATGAAGTGCATGGATACTTGGCTGTCTATGAGAGGAGAAGGAGGACATGATTGGATTTATACCCCGTGTCATATATCTGCCACCATATCACATACATGTGTCGTAAATGCTTCGTCTATTAGAGCCCTGGGGTGCCAGGTGGGTGTTTGGCCACAATATCTCTCAGGCAACCCCTTGGGTCTGGGCCTCAATTTAAACTGGGGCTCAGGGTCACTCTGGTAGCATGCTTCCCTTATCCTGAGTCCCCTTCGTTTACAGAGCCAGCCGGCTCAGCTTAGGAGAAGCAAGGAGGGCACATAAACAGTCTCTACTGCCCACAGACTTGTTCAGACTCCCGGCTTATAAAACATAAAGGTTTATTCAAACAAATAAAAACAAATAAGGGGGAGTTGTGGAATAAAACGGACAATAGACAAAACTAATCCTAACTATCTAGCTACTATATACAGACAGTTTGTTGATCCTTTCTCCCTGAACGTCCAGCTCCCTCTGGCTTAGCCACTTGCTTCAGGGTTTACACAGAACTGCCAAGACTCACTTGCTTGCAGACACTGGCTGTCTTCTAAGCAGCTCCTGCACCCGGACTATACCTCACGGTGAGCAGTTCAGGAAGATTCCCGCCACAGTCTCTGGCTCTTCAAGGCCACGTGCAGCATTCCTGGCATTCGTCAAGTTGTCGAGAACCTCTGGTCTCACAGCTTCCTCCAAATGCGTAGATGTGTGTGTGTTCAGGCAAGTCCATCAGTTCCTCTGGTTCCTCTGGCCTCTCTCTGCTTCTTGGACTGGATTCTTATTCCTCACTTTCCCAATCCCTGTCCTAGGCTAATTAGAGATTGCTGCCTTGACCCAGCTGTCTCCCATTTGCTTAACTCACTGGATGTGCTGATCCTGACTAAACTTACAGGCATCTTATCCATGATGATTCTGCAAATCAGTACCTCTGGCATGACACCCTGCCCTTCACTACCCAAAGGAGTCTCAGAGCAGTCTCTTCCCCTCCCCACAACAGACACCCTGTGAGGTAGGTGGGGCTGAGAGAGCTCTTTTGAGAACTGCTCCTGAGAGAACAGCTCTGAAAGAACTTGTAACTGACCCAAGATCACACCAGCAACTGCATGTGGAGGAATTCTTGGTGCTTGGGGGGGGGTCAACAGTGGGAGGGCTTCTGGTGTCCTGGCCCCACTGGTGGACCTCCTGGTGGTACCTGGTATTTTTGGCCACTGTGTGACAGAGTGTTGGATTGGATGGGCTGTTGGCTTGATCCAACATTGGCTTTTCTTATGTTCTTAATGGGGAATCAAACCCAGTTCTCCCAGATTAGAGTCCATGCTCCTAACCACTACACCAAACTGGTTTACACCGTCAGGAGTTTGGACCCCATAGTAAATGTTCACTAATAGAAGGCATTTCCACAAGTGGAACTGGGCTTCCATGGCTTTCCCTTGCTCCTGCAGTCAAAATGTCTCCCCTCAGTGGTGCTGCTCAGTGACGGGGAACCCTCCAGGAACAGTAATGAAGAGCAGATCAGAAGTCTGCACAGGAAGGGAGGAAATCTGCAGAAATTGCCCTTCTTTCATTAGGGGAAGTTCCCCGTGGAGCTGAAGCCAAGATTCAGACTGAGGCTATGTAGAGAGGAGGTTTAGTATTTCAGTCCCTGCAAACTGAAACTGGGTACCTTGTGTTTTTATCATCACTTTAAAGGGAAAAAATGGTTAAAAAATCAAATGCTGGTAAAAGAACATCAACTCCATATCAATTTGCAGGAAATGAAGGATTAAATGCCCAAGCCACCCCCAGTCCAAATCAGGTCTGCTCATTCATGCAATGTAACTTCGAAAGACAGCGGAGCGCACTGGGGGAATCTGGGGGCCAGTCTTTTTCTGCCAGCCTAACTTACCTCCTAACAATAAAGGAGAAGGGGTGTGTATGAACATCTCGGTGGAAGAATAGGACAGAAACCTCATAAAGAGATTGCCAGCATCATATATTCAAAAATATACTCTCTTACTGCCTAGAGGTTGTTTTCCTGTTGTGGTTAACAACGACATCACCATGAAGTTCTCTGATCCTTTTTCAAAAGCCACCGCCACCTGCACATCTGGTGGTTGTGAATCCCATATAAGAACTTCCTGGCAGGGTAAGGCTCAGGTCCAAAAATGTTTCTAAAAGCTTATGGAAGAGGCAAGATTTGAACCAGGGACTTTGTACACTACAGTCCCTTGACTGACTTGCTTATTTTGGTAGAAGCCATTTTTCCCTCTGCATTTTTTGAAGCACAACATGGCCTTCCTTAATTATGTGTCTGGCAACTTTCCATGTAGCCGTTTGTTCTATAAGATGTTGCTTCGTGCCAGTATTCACACAGTTCCTGCTGGTAAGAAGATGAAGGGAATTCGAATGCTAATAGATACCAAGAGCACTGCCAGTGTTAACTGCACAATACTCTGTGCAGCCTGCTGCACAAAGGACCTCTTGCAGATAATATTTCTCCTATATTCTCTGCAGCAACTCCATTAGCAGGGGTAATGGGTTATTCCAAAGAGAGGTCATATCTGCCTGCCTGCCTGCCTGCCTGCCTGCCTGCCTGCCTGCCTGCCTGCCTGCCTATCTATCTATCTATCTATCTATCTATCTATCTATCTATCTATCTATCTATCTATCTATCTATCTATCACACACTTTTTCACAGTGGTTAACAATCAATACTTTGCAAGCCCCCCACCTCAGATAAAATAAAATAAAATAAAATGAGGGTTACAGTTTGCTGTCACGCACCTGGAAGTGCTCAATCTCATTTTCTGATAACTGTCCTTGCGAGCAGTTGTGTTTCATTCACTGCTGCTTTTGGAAAGGTTAAAAAAATGGTGCCTATTTTTTTAAAAAATATCTGGCATTACAAACTGCTAGAACTTAAAAGTGTGTAAGTGCTTAGGAATATTCATGGGCTCCCTGGTATATTGTGATTCAGAGACGATTAAATTAGCTTGAACAATTGAGGAGTTATGAAACTATCTGTAGTAGCATCTATGTATTATTCATATGGAAGCTAATGAGGAAATTGAAGGGGGATAACTAGGCAGAGGTTGACAATAGGCAGCTTTATCCCTGCGAGGGAACAGACCGTTTATCTTCAGCTTTCTTCATTACTGGCTCAGAAACTCTGGATTATTCTGCATTACTCTCAACTGCAGCGTTCAGCTCACAGATAACCGTGCGCTTTACAGTCTTTCATTCCCTGAATAACAATTTAATGAAATGTTACACAAACTAATTGCAGTGGAGCGCTTGTAATAGAATTGCCCCCTCCTGCCTGGGTACGTTTCATTTGTATTCCATCCTTCTTCTGAGGAGTTTGGTACACTATTCGAGGGGTTTCTCAGGTATGCTCCCATCCAGAGGCTGGGCAAAAACTTCTAGATCTTCATGTGGAGATATAGTTGTCTGCAAGTCAACACAAGAGGGGACACTTTGTCATGAGCACACCACCACCTCCGCTCTAGCCATCTTAGCTCCCACTTCATCCTCCACAGCTCCAAAGTATACCAAGGTGTTGCTTTGGTGTGAGGGTGTAGAGGGGTCCATTTGATTCCGCAGGTGAGCATAAATGCGCTTGCCACCTAAACAGAGAAAGCACAGAATGCTCAGCTGGACCTTCAGGGCGACGTGGTCAGACCATGGGACTACATCTGTAGTCATCTAATCCACATGTATCCCCATCAGTCTGTTATATGGAACTACCAGGTATCAACCCAGACCACTGGTCTTATATTAAAGTACTGTCTTCTAAGTCCATTGAAGTCAGTGGGCTTGTGTACCAAATGGGCACTCCAGTCAAACAGTCACCCTTATATTGCCTCAGATTTTTCCTCCACTTTCTCTAGGAATTTCAGTTCCCTGTATGTTAACTGGGTAGCCTTTAGGTAGATGTCACTCTTCCTATATGGTAAATATATTTTATTGTAATGCTATTGTCCCACCTTATTACTGTTGGCTCCTACCTCAAGTATGGAACTGTGCCTAAGAAGCATTCTAGGAATTTTCCTTCAGAAATAGGCACCTAGGCACACTTAAAGTTGAAACAGAAGTCAAATTTATTTGAACAAACAGGTGGGGGATGGAAATTATATTTAGAAGTAAGTTTTGTTTGGGATTGGTAGAGAGAGGTTTAAAAATATATACAAAACTGCTTTTATGAAACACTAGAGATATTCAGGGAGTTATTTTCCCTGGTTTACTTTGGTTTGAACATAAGAACATAAGAGAAGCCAATGTTGGATCAGGCCAATGGCCCATCCAGTCCAACACTCTGTCACACAATGGCCAAAAATACCAGGTACTGTCAGGAGGTCCACCAGTGGGGCCAGGACACTAGAAGCCCTCCCACTGTTTGGTGTAGTGGTTAAATGTGCGGACTCTAATTTGGGAGAATCAGGTTTGATTCCCCCCGCCTCCACTTGCACCTGCTGGATGTCCTTGGGCAAGCCATAGTTCTGGCGCAGCTGTTCTTGAAAAAGAACAGTTTCTGTCAGAGCTCTCTCAGCCCCACCTACCTCACAGGGTGTCTGTTGTGGGGAGGGGAAGGGAAAGGAGTTTGTAAGCCACTCTAAGACTCCTTTGGGTAGTGAAGGGCGGGGTATAAATCCAATCTCCTCCTCCTTCTGTTGTCCCCCCGCCCAAGCACCAAGAATACAGAGCATCACTTGCCACAGACTGAGAGTTCCTATCTATACCTTGTGGCTAATAGCCACTGATGGACTTCTGCTCCATATGTTTATCTAACTCCCTCTTGAAGCTGTCCATGCTTGTAGCCGCCACCAGCTCCTGTGGCAGTGAATTCCATGTGTTAATCACTCCTTGGGTGAAGAAGTACTTCCTTTTATCCATTCTAACCCGACTGCTCAGCAATTTCATCGAGTGCCCAAGAGTTCTTGTATTGTGAGAAAGGGAGAAAAGTACTTCTTTCTCAACCTGCTCTATCCCATGCATAATCTTATAATCCTCGATCATGTCACCCCTCAGCCGTCGTTTCTCCAAGCTAAAGAGCCCCAAGCGTTTTAACCTTTCTTCATAGGGAAAGTGTTCCAACCCTTTTATCATTCTAGTTGCCCTTTTCTGCACTTTTCCTAGTGCTATAATATCCTTTTTGAGGTGTGGTGATGTTGTTAGAGACATTTCTCTGCTTTAACAGGGTTACAGATATTACTAGAGTGCCTACTCTTGAACTTGTTACTGGCTGGTCAAAGAGACTTGAGATTTTATTATGCTTTAACCCTGTGTTTCTAGATGAAGGGTTTTCTTACCTGCTCCTTTTTCCTCTGGCCAGATTGGTATTCTCTTCTTCTTAAGAGGAATAACCTCTTTTGTCTTTCTTGAGGGACCTCCATGTCTCCTCAAACCTTTTGTCAACTCCCTGTCTGCCAAAAGAACAGTCTCTGTAAACTGGTTAACAAGCTTCCATACTGAGAGTGACTAATTCTCCACTCAAGTAGTTGGTTTTCACACAAGGAGATTCCTTCTACTCTTTGAATAGGGGAGGTTCTGACACTTCTTTGCCAGAATCATTGGTCCAATCTGCATTGATCTTTCCTGCTGCCGTGCCCGCGGTCCCAAACTGTCTCACAAATCTCTGTCTGCACTTTTTGCTACAGCCATTCCCTTATTGTATCAGTTCAGCATTGGCTATCTGCATCATTTTATTGCCTTGTAGGGGTGACTCCAAGGTCACTATGGCATCTCACCGGGTTAAGTGGATCTGGTTTTCAGCCGCAGCAATTGCTCCTCCCCACCCCTCAGCCGGTGTAAGCAATAAGCAGGCAACTGGAACCAAATCCTCCCCTTCCCTCCGGTTTTTCTCCAATTATGTTTCTTTGCTGGCGGGTTAGAAGCACGCCCACCCCACACCATATTATTTCCTGGGGCAGTCCCCAGAACACCCTGCCTGGCAACCGCTGGGTGTTTTGTGTTTTTTAACCCAGTTTGTTCACTTTCCAGTCCCCCTCCGCTTCCTCCTCTGCCAGGTCACCCCCGTTTACTTTGGGGGGTGGTGGTCGTGGGTGCCATTACCTCCCCACAGTGCAGTGCCCTGGCGGTGCCCCAGGAGGCCACCTCTCCCTCCTCTCTTCCATGTTCTCCCTCCTGTGTGCCCCCACGGTCACCATGGTGAGGTCTGATGCAGACAGCAAGCTTTTATCCCAAGCCAGAATGGGAGGGAAAGGGGAACAATGTACAATGGCGCCACAACAGACCGAGACTGCTTTGCACAGCACATGCAGATTCAGCCACTGTCTCCACCCCAAGACTGTTATTTGATGAGGCTACAACACACACGCTCTGCTACAGACGGGGCTTATCAGACACTTTTCTTCAAAGACTTACTAAGCAGTTTTTTCTGTCAGCTCTGCCTCTTTGCTCCAACTCCTCACTGTTCTACTCCAACTGGCTAACTAACGCCTTCCCGCTTGAATTTTTTAAACAGCTCAGTTTTCCATTCCACAGTAAGATGCCTTCACCCAGTCAGAATGAGCTCCGTGAGCTGTCAATCATTTTTCAGTTAGCTCACCCTTTTTCCAGCAGCATTGCCTAAAGGCCTGCAATTGCTTGCTGTCTGTCACTGCTTGCAAGGCTGTAACTCTGCTTAGGACTCTCTTGTTAATCATTCAGAATAGATACTATTAAAATTTGTACATAAGGACAATCTTCAGTATGTGATGATGGGGTAGAACCTATTCCTATCCTACAACTCCACTGGGCAAAGTTTTATTTATTAGTTCAGTTTATTTCTCCCCTTTTGTTTTGGGTCAAGTTTGAAGCCTTCCTCCCATCTAAAGAGCCTCCTTCCTGCTTAAGTGGCTCTTTTCCTCCAACAGAAGAGTCACTTAAGTTGAAGGATGGCTCTTTAGATTGGCTGAAAGCTACTTGGAGGATAGTTGAATTGACCCCAGTAAGCCTTGTGCATACTGTAGACATACACAACATATTTCCAAATATATGCTCATTGTTTGAATGTGACTAATTTTTTCCATGATGAATGGACCTGGTGAGAGATGTAAAAGTGATTGCACCGCTTAGGAACAGTGACCATAATGTTATTGAGCTTAACATTTGTATAAATAGGGAGCTGCCCAAAAAGGCTGACACAACCACTTTTAACTTTAAAAGGGGTAACTTCTCTGATATGAGAGGACGTGTGAGGAAGAAACTGAAAGGAAAGGTAGAAAGGGTCAAAACCACTGAGGAAGCTTGGAGACTATTTAAAACTACAATCCTAGAAGCTCAGAAAAAATATATACCGCAGGTTAGGAAAGGCACAAATAGGTATAAAAAAGCCTGTGTGGTTAACAAACAAAGTAATGGAAGCTGTAAAAGGTAAGAAGGATTCCTTTAAGCAGTGGAAATCTAGTCTCAGTGAGGTTGATAAAAGGGAACAAGAGGGAATTAGATAAACATATGGAGCAGAAGTCCATCAGTGGCTATTAGCCACAAGATATAGATAGGAACTCTCAGTCTGGGGCAGGTGATGCACTCTATTCTTGGTACTGGGGGTGCAGCAGTGGGAGGGCTTCTAGTGTCCTGGCCCCACTGCTGGACCTCCTGATGGCACCTGGTATTTTTGGCCACTGTGTGACAGAGTGTTGGACTAGATGGGCCATTGGCCTGATTCAACAATGGCTTCTCTCATGTTCTAACATAGGCTGTGGCAAATAAAATGCAAGTCTGTGATCAGGCAGGCAAAAAGGGAATATGAGGAGCATATAGCAAAAAACAATAAAACTTTCTTCAAATACATTAGAAGCAGGAAACCAGCCAGGGAGGCAGTGGGGCCCTTGGATGAACAAGGGGTAAAAGGAGTACTGAAGGAAGATAGGGAAATGGGTGAGAAGCTGAATGCATTTTTTTGCCTCTGTCTTCACTGTGGAAGATGAGAAGTGCTTGCCCACTCCAGAACCGCTGATTTTGGGAGGGTGTTGAAAGACCTGAGTCAGATTGAGGTGACAAGAGAGGAGGTCTTACGCCTGATAGACAACTTAAAAACTGATAAATCACCAAGCCCAGATGGCATACATCCGAGAGTTCTGAAAGAACTCAGATGTGAACTTGTGGATCTCCTGACAAACATATGTAATCTTTCATTAAAATCTGTCTCCATTCCTGAGGACTGGAAGGTAGCTAATGTCACTCCCATCTTTAAAAAGGGTTCCAGAGGAGATCCGGGAAATTACAGGCCACTCAGTCTGACATCAATACTGGGTAAATTGGTGGAAACTGTTATTAAGGAAAGAATTAGTAGGCACATTGATGAACAAAACCTATTGAGGCAGACTCAGCATGGGTTCTGTAAGGGAAGATCTTGTCTCACTAACCTGTTAGTGTTTTTTGAGGGGGTGAACAAACATGTGTTCAAGGGGGAACCAATTGATGTTGTTTACCTTGACTTCCAGAAAGCTTTTGATAAAGTTCCTCATCAAAGGCTCCTAAGTAAGCTCAACAGTCATGGGATAAAAGGACAAGTCCTCTTGTGGATCAAAAACTGGCTATTAGGGGGTGGGGGGATGGGATGGAAATTTTTTCAAATTGTATTGGTAACGTTGTTGAAAATGTTGAGCGCATCCCAATAAAATTTTGTTTAAAAGGGAAAAACTGGCTAATTAATAGGAAACAGAGAGTGAGTATAAATGGGAAATTTTCTCAGTGGAGGGTGGTAAGCAGTGGGGTACCATAGGGATCAGTACTCGGTCCGATGCTTTTTAACTTGTTTATTAATGATATGGAGTTGGGAGTAAGCAGTGAAGTGGCTAAATTTGCAGATGACACGAAGTTGTTCAGGGTGGTGAGAACCAGGGAGGATTGTGAGGCACTCCAAAGGGATCTGTTGAGGATGGGCGAGTGGGCGTCAATGTGACAAATGGGGTTCAGTGTGGCCAAGCACAAAGTGATGCACATTGGAGCCAAAAATCCTAACTATGAATACATGTTGATGGGGTCCGCAGTGGCAGAGACTGACCAAGAGAGAGATCTTGGAGTCACAGTAGATAACTCAATGAAAATGTCTAGACAGTGTGCAACTGCAATAAAAAAGGCCAACACTATGCTGGGGATTATTAGGAAGGGAATTGAAAACAAATAATCCAGTATCATCATGCCCCTGTATAAATCAATGGTGCGACCTCATTTGGAGTACTGTACAGTTCTCCACACCTCAAAAAGGATATTATAGCACTGGGGAAAGTGCAGAAAAGGGCAACTAGAATGATAAAAGGGTTGGAACACTTTCCCTATGAAGAAAGGATAAAACGCTTGGGGCTCTTTAGTTTGGAGAAACGACGGCTGAGGGATGACATGATCGAGGTTTATAAGATTATGCATGGGATAGAGCAGGTTGAGAAAGAAATACTTTTCTCCCTTTCTCACAACACAAGAACTCGTGGGCACTCTATGAAATTGCTGAGCATCGGGTTAGAACGGATAAAAGGAAGTACTTCTTCACCCAAGGAGTGATTAACACATGGAATTCACTTCATGGCGGCTACAAGCATGGACAGCTTCAAGAGGGAATTAGATAAACATATGGATCAGAAGTCCATCAGTGGCTATTAGCCACAAGGTATAGATAGGAACTCTCAGTCTGGGGCAAGTGATGCTTTTGGTGCTTGGGGGGGCAACAGTGGGAGGGTTTCTAGTGTCCTGGCCCCACTGCTAGGTCTCCTGACGGCACCTGGTATTTTTGACCACTGTGTGACAGAGTGTTGGACTAGATCAGCCATTGGCCTGATCCAACACTGGCTTCTCTTATGTTCTTATGTTCTTAATGGACTAATTAATTAATTAATATGTATTATGGTAATATACTATTGGAACATTCCTTATTTTCAGTGTTATGGAATTTAACTTGATATTTAGATCTGTTGCTAGTCCCGTTGTGACTATATGAGACCATTTCTGTCCAAATAATAGTTTATTTTCTTTGTTATGCCCCCCCCCCTTTTCCAGGTTTTGTCTTTCCCTACCTCTCAGGTAGCAAAAATTAAGATCCACATGCTAAGGTAGCATGGAGGGCAACAGTTTTCAGCTGTCTCTCATTCTTTAGTACTAAGTATACTCACAGTTTCTTTTCTTGTAGAAAACTAAAGCATTTATACTTTTAATTTAAGTAATTAATTTATTAAAGATATTTTTATGCTGCTTCTTCAGAGTCCTACTGGGGGTAGCTTTTACAGTTTATAAATATGCAAGATCATATAATATTATCTGCTTAGTTATAAATTATGCATTTTATGCTGTTAAAGTAGTAAAATAAGTAGACTTGACAGTAAGTATTGCAGTTATTTCCTCCCCTCCTCCCGCCTCCCATTTTTTTTCTGGCTTCTAAATTTCAGGAGTTTTTAACATTTCTGCTCTGGAGTCATGAGATCCTTAATTGAGTGGAGCCAATCCAAAGTATTTGGATGGATGGAGCAGAATTATTAGGATGGAGCAGAATTATGTTTTTGGCTGGAGCGCCATAGCATCAAAGCCAGGTGATGTGTGGCAGAAACTGCTTGGCAGGCAAACTCCAGGAGGCAACAAAACAAGTAATTATGAAGAACTTCATAGCCATATCAGACCACTGATTTGCATAATTTGGGTCAGAACTGATGGTCTTGGAAGAAATGGGATCCTGGGAGTGACTAATAACAAAAGTAGAAGCACAAGCCCAGAGGGTCAGAATTAGGGGCTGCACAAGTTAGGCTATTTGTAGCGTCTCTAACCAGGGCTGCTTTCACACCAAAGATTTCTCACGCTTCAGCCTCCCAACTGATGTGTGTGTGTGTGTGTGTGTGTTCATGTTTCCACATGATGTTGTACTCACAGACCATTAAGGTTGCAATCACACACTTCACTTGAAGCGGAGGGGAAGCTAGGCTATTCCTTCTGGAGAAATTTAACCTGTGGCTGCGAGATCACACAGCCCTTTGTTGCTGCGGGCTGAGCCTGTCACTGTGTGATCAAATGCAGCTCCGGGTGAGTCTTTTTTTTGCCATTTGTTTCCTATGTAGATAATCGAGGAATCACACCTCCGCACCAAGGTCCCCCTATGGGTATGCAATGATGCACATACTGCGAAGGGTGAGGGGAACAGCACCAAGCTGATCAGACCATCCCAATAGCTCAGAAGCATGCTTGTGCGATCAGACAGGGAAAATCTGTCCATGGCCCATTGCAACCCGTTTACTACCAGATTTTCTCCGGTGTCTTTTTACTCCACTTCTGCAGCAGAGCAGTACAGGTTGCTGATGGCTGTGGGACACTTCTCAGATGTTGCTGTCTGATCGCGCCCTTTCAATCCATCGGGCATTCGCGCCTATGTCGGATCTTCTGGCATGTGTGATCACAGCCTTCCATACAGTACCTTCCATACAAAAAAACCCTGCTTTATTTTATACTTGTAAAAAAGGGAGTTTCCTGGACAGGGTGCTATTACAGGAGCAGTTCTTTGTGTTTGAAGGGGAAACAGCATAATACAGGATTTTAGTGAAGAAGGAGAAGAGGATAATTGAGGACTGTGTAAATATGAGGAAGTTTCTTAATATGTTGTTAAAAAGGTATTGTGTTATTCCTATCCTTCTTTACGTGTGCTTAGCAAGTCTGGTTTTTTTAAGTCACCCATAATTCAGCCTGCCTTTTAAGGGAGGGGATCATCAGAGGTTTCTCAGCAAATACATGTAGGGTGTTTAAAGTTTTTATAAGCTATTATGTTATTCCTATGCCGCATTATACCAGTTTGGTGTAGTAGTTAAATGCGCAGACTCTAATCTGGGAGAACCGGGTTTGATTCCCCACTCCTCCACTTGCAGCTGCTGCTGCTGGATGATGTTGGGCAAGCCATAGTTCTGTCAGAGCTATTCTCTCAAGGACAGTTCTGGAAAGAACCCTCTCAGCCCCGCCTACCTCACAGGGTGTCTGTTGCAGGGAGGGGAAGGCAAAGGAGTTTGTAAGCCGCTCAGAGACTCTTCTTCTTCTTTCTTCTTCTTCTCCTGAAAAGTTTATAAAAGGGGGGATGCCTTTTAGATTGGAGAGGGGGAGATGCCTCTGCAAAGATGTGGATTTTAAAAAAAGTTGTTAAAAAGTATTGCGTTATTTGCTGTGCAGGTTACCCATGCTCCTGAAAATCTAAAAAAAAAGTAAAACAGGATGTGGAGAGAATCCCCATGGTCATGTGAGAACACAGGCAGGTGGGCCCTTCAATGCACATCAGGTCTGAAAGGGAAACCATGAATGGAGAGAAAACAGATTACCTTGTGTCTAGCATCCTCATTGCAGCGATTTAACTCCAGATCACATCAGCAACCTGACCACCAAAGAACCAGCCCAGGATAGGAAATGATGCATATTTCAAAGCTGTGATGCTGGCTTACATAAGGGGAAGCTATCTCAGGACAGTAGGTTGTCCTGGGTGACCTTCACATCAATTCTATCTTTACAGTTTAATGGACTCCAAATGTAGATGAAGACATAGAAATGTCACCTTCTGCCAGTGACAGGAAAAAGCTAAGCAAGGTGTAATAGTGACACAAGGAGAGTAATAGGTTTCAACATTTGATCCCATTCAATGCATAAGAAATGGCCCCGTGGACATGCAGAATGAGTTTGGGAGCCTTGGAGATGTTGCATTCCAATCATGGTGACTCATTTTATTTTTAGCTCCAAGTAATGTGCCAGAGTGATAGCTTTCTTGGCTCTCCATATTTAGTAACTCTGACCGCAGCACACCAGAGCAAGCTAAGGGTCGTGTTTTGGTTCCCGTCCTCATTTAGGGTAAGTTGCCCACCTTGTTGAATTGGCTAAGTGATCTATGCAGGTTTATTTTTTTAAAAAACCCTCTTTTCTTCAGGAGCTAAAAAAAAGCCCTGTTGATGCCTATCTGTCAGACTAGCCTAATTGATTTTTTTTGTAGTTGAAGTACTTAAAAAAAAAAAAAAGCATAAGTTTGCTTAGTGAAGATTGTAGTTTTCAGAGTACTAAATATGAGGATTGAATGTAGAGGACAAAGGATTTCATTTTGCCAAAGAGTCACTTCTTTAGTACATTTTGGTTGACCTTTGTTTTCTCTGACAAAAGTAAACAGGAAGGATAGAACTACTCACCAATAGAAACAAGAAGCAAGTGACATCATATAACCGGGGATATGCGTTTTCATTTGACACTGAATTATATTTCAAGAGAAAGCATTCATGGCTGTGCTTTGTGCTGTGAGAAACAAGGATGTCAACCACATAAGGATGTAAATCACATTAGGTGGAAGTGGATAGCATGTTTAACTTTGACTAGGAGTACCTGTGTTCAAATCCCTGCTCCCTGATAAAGCTCATTAGGTGACTCAAAAGAATAATTTTTCCTCATTCCACAGTTACTTGTAAGGTGGGAAATTCTTATCTGCATCCCTCAGCTCCTTAGGGGAAAGTTAGGCAAGGATGCAGGAAGACAAACAAGGCTGTAGAGTTGCCAACAACCTGAAGTGGGTGGAATGTTCTGCCCCTTTAACAGGGTCTTAATGGGATATTATTGGCCAGGTGAACTTGTTTACCTCTGTACCATGAAACTCTTGAACTGCCTAAATTATTATGCCTAAATTAAAGAGACAAAAACATTTTTTTCCCTCTACTTTGTTGGCAGTGCTTACAAGTTGACAACATTGACCTACCTGTGACCTTCAGTGCAGTGGCTCACAGAGTCAAATAGGAAGCTTATTGCGTATTGAGTTAAGGTTAGGCATTCATGGTAATTAATGAATTTATTATTATTCAATATCGCTTACTAAATTATATAACACATTTATCATGTTGCTATTCCATGTACTTAAATATGTTATCCACTGACAACATTTGCAGGCGGGGGTGCCATATGTTGAGGAGAGACAGATAAAAAGGAGATGGTTTCTTCCTGTTACCCTCCCTCTTCATTAGGGTTGGCAGGCATGGCCCAGCAACTGGCAGGAGATGTGGTGGCAGGTACTTACAGTGGGAAGAAGGCAGCAGTCTTTGGTGTTGCGTGATGATGTCATTTTTGGTGTGACTTGGAAGTGCCAGCATTGCACCAGTGCAACGCTCTAACACTTGCCCTCAATGCAATGCCACTGCTTCCAAGTTGTGCCAGAAGTGACATCATCACATGACAAAAAAGACCACCGCTCCCCCGTTTTGCTGGCCTGTTTCTGCCTGTCGATCAGATGAACATCAGCAGGCATCAGAAAGAAAGAATTACCAGGAGTTTGCCAGCCGTTAGCAGACACCTGGTAATCCTACTCTTAACCCACAGCTCACATTTTCAGATTTCATGGAAATAGTTTAAAGGAACACTTCTTTGCTGATCGATGGAGGCTTGAGCAGTGGATCTTCCTGGACTCAGCCCCTGGAGCTGGCCAGTGAGGAGACCCAAAGGGAAACCAGGCCCTTGAAGCTTGGGGAAGGTAGCTGTCTGATTAACCCCTCTCCTGACCAGCAGCTCTGTGGAATAGCAAAAGAAAAGTGGTGTTTAGGGCCCAGGCAACAGCCACATCCTGAAAGGTCATGTCACCCCTCAGCCATCATTTCTTCAAGCTAAAGAGCCGCAAGCCTTTTAACCTTTTAAACAATTTAAAACAATTTTTAAAAATGTTCTTTGTTGAGCGCTATAGCACTAGACCAAAATAGCTGCAAGGCACCTCAATGCTCCTACTACAACACTGAAATGCTATTTTGGTCTAGGGCTACAGTAGTCACTCATGAAAGCTCATACCCTACCACAAATTTTGTTAGTCTTTAAGGTGCTATTGGACCCTTACTCTTTTCTACTGCTACAAGATGGGCTACCCATCTTGATCTGACTGCAGCAATTCACCATAAATGTAAGAGGAATTAATCCCCTAAAAAGAAGTGTATACACAAAAGAGTTTTTTATTGCTGTATATAACTGTAACTTCTATACAAATTTACCCTTTTTTCTTGTGGGCATATATGGAAATTAACCTAATCTTCCTTTAAGGTGTTTATCTGCATCTGAAACAACTTCACTGCCTACCAAAGTTGCATCTGGTGTCAGTTCAAAATGCTGTTTTAAGTCCCGGTATTAAGTTCTTCATGATCAGCAGGACCTTTTCTGATTAATATTGCCCATTGGGTGACTTGGAGGACATTCCTTTGTCTTACAGAATTGTTTCATTCTATTTTTAATACCCCTATTATACACCACCCTGAGCTTTGGATAAGGCCAGGACGTAATTTTTCGAAATTAATTATTAAATCTAATTTTTTACTCCATAAATGAAGAATTTCCACATTAATCCTTAAGCTAAGGTTGTACTTCCTGAAAAAGTCTGCCTCTAGCCACAATTTCCCATTTTCTGTTCTGTTTTTCTGTGAACAAATCACCTTTTTAATGTCTCTGTGTGGGAGTTTTGCAGAATTAATGTCCTTTTGTGAGAAGATATGTGGTGTTCTTAAACCTTATAAATTGCTGGAAATCCCTGTGCAGGGATCGAATCTTTTTTTTTTTCTTGTTCTTTTATTTGTTTTTGCACTTGGGAATAATTTTCTGATCTTTGTTTTTTCCTGTATGTTGTTTCTTTTATCATCCATCCTCTTGCAGAGGCTTTGAAGGCATCCCAAACAATATTTATAGACATCCCAAGCTGTATGTTTCTTTTCCCCCAAAAAATGGAATTCTTTCTTGGATTCCTTTACAAATCTTTCTTTTTTTAGAATTGTTGTGTTCAACTTCCATCTATTCCTTTTGAAAATATCTTGAAGTTCCAGGGTAATCGGATTATGGTCCGCAAATGTCTGAGGTTGTATTTCTGCTTCTAGAATATCATTGGTCATTATAGCTGAGGTCCAACACATATCTATCCTTGACCAAGTCTTCTGTCTTGCCGAATAGAAAGTATAGTCTTGTTTATGTGGATTTCTGGCTTTCCAAGCATCTATACATTTATTCTCTTCCATTAGTTGGTAGAAAGTTGGCAGAAGTTCATGCCTTCTTTTCTGTTTCAGTTTCTTAGAAATCTTTCTGTCTTGACTTCCATCAAAAACTGCGTTAAAATCACCGATTATACAGGTCTCTTGATAATCCTGATTCGTCATCAGGTCTTGTAAAAATTTATAAAAATTTTCTTGGTGATGGTTTGGTGCATAGATATTAACAAGAAGGGTCTTTTTAGTTTGTCTTTGTATTTGGACCATTAAAATACGTCCATCTTGAGAAGCATATACCATTTCTGGTTGAAGATGTTCCTTTACATAAGTCATTACGCCTCTTTTCTTTTTTTCTTTATCTGAAAAAATAAAAGTTTTGCCCAGCTTTGGATTTTGAAGATATTTTTGGTCAGCTTCTCTAATGTGAGTCTCTTGGAGGCAGATGACGTCAAAGTTGATTTTTTTTAATTGATGGAAAGTCTGTTTTCTTTTTGGGGGTGAATTTAATCCATTGACATTTATAGAAATTAGTCTCATTTTATTTTTATTTTTATCCATCTTGGCAGTATATAAAGGTTTTAATAAATAAATAGCTATCTGGTGGGGCATCAGAAAAAGGAAGACTGAGCCCCATAATTGCACTGGGATTGGTGAGATGAACAGGAAATGGAAAATTACACGTCATTCATTTTCTACCACTGGTTCAGCTGATATCAGAGAAACCGTGAAGGAAACCATATATACTATGATAATCTCATAGAAAATATACACATCTCACTATGAAATCCAAAATAAAGCAAATATATACAAGGTCATTCTATAAGCAATTCATTTCAAAAATATTACTATAAACATTCCATCTCACAAATAAAGTCCAACTTGAATGAAGGTCCTCTTTAATATATTTGCTTTATTTTGGATTTCATTGTGAGATTTGTGTATATTTTCTATGAGATTATTATAGTATATATGATTTCCTTCACGGTTTGACTGTTGGTGTTTTTCTGTTCTTATCACCGTGGTTCCTTTTTTTAAGCTAGAAACAGAAAGACTTTTAAAAATTATAGTCCCTCCTGTAATGAATCAATAAGGAACTCTGAGATTATCATTTCATTCCAGAACCCTATTCCGAATTCCATATAGAATCATAGAGTTGGAAGGGACCTCCAGGGTCATTTAGTCCAACCTCCTGCACAATGCAGGAAATTCACAGATACCTCCCTCTCCACACCCGCAGTGACTGCTGTTCCATGCCCAGAAGATGATGTAAAATCTCCAGGTTCCCTAGCCAAACCAGCCTGGAGAAAAATTGCCTCCTGACCCCAAAGTGGCAATCAGTATTTCCCTGGGCATGTAATAAAAGGCCACACGAAGTAAGCACTGATGCAGCCCTTCCTGCCCTCCCTTCTCATGATCTGCCTAAGTTCACAGAATCTGCATTGCTGTCAGATGGCCATCTAGCCTCTGTTTAAAAACCTCCAAAGAAGGAGAATGACAGAATGAATGTGCATGCAGGTTGAAGAACAGGATAAATGTGGCAAGCTCTGCCCCCAAATTCTCACATTCATTGAAACATACGCATAGATCATATATACCAGGATCTCTGCTTCTTCAAGCATTCCTGACTCTGTGAAGAAAGCTCTACACATCTTGTTGCTCCGCCACGACCTCCCCGCCATAGTTGAGACACTGTTGGGGAACTTGAGGCCCCATGCACGTCTTCTTGTCAAATTCTGAATTATTTTGGTCCTCTCAGCCTAGAGGAGGTTGACAAATTACTCTCATCTGGTCACCTGACCATTTGTAGCCTCGATCCGTGCCCATCATGGCTAATTAAAGCTGGCCGTGATGGAGCCAAAAATCTTAACTATAACTATACGTTGATGGGGTCTGAAATGGAGGTAACTGACCAGGAGAGATATCTTCAAGTCATGGTAGATAACTCACTGAAAATGTTGACTCAGTGTGTGAATGAAATAAAAGAAGCAAATGCTATGCTGGGGATTATTAGGAAGGGGATTGAAAACAAATCAGCCAGAATCATAATGCCTCTGTATAAATCTATGATGTGGCCTCATGTGGAATATTGTGTACAGTTCTGGTCACTGTACCTCAAAAAAGATATTATAGCATTGGAAAAGGGCAACTGAAATGATTAAGGGGATGGAACACCTTCCCTACAAAAAAAGTTAAAGAAGTTAGGGCTCTTTAGCCTAGAAAAATGATGATTGAGGGGTGACATGATAGAGGTTTACAAAATTATGCATGGGATAGAGAAGGCAGAGAAAGAAGTACTTTTCTCCCTTTCTCACAATACAAAAACTCATGGGCACTCAATGAAATTTATTAGCAGTAAGCTTAGAACAGAGAAAAGGAAGTATTTCTTCACCCAAAGAGCAATTAACACATGGAATTCACTGCCGCAGGAAGTGGTGATAGCTACAAGCATAGACAGCTTCAATAGGAGATTGGATAAACATGTGGAGCAGAGGTCCTTGAGTGGCTATTAGCCACAAGGTATAGGTGGAAAACTATGACTGGGGCAGTGATGCTCTTTATTCTTGGTGCTCGGGGGGGGGCAACAATGGGAGGGGTTTCTGGAGTTCTTGCCTTGCTGATGGCACCTGGGTTTTGGCCACTGTGTGACACAGAGTGTTGGACTGCATGAACCAATGACCTGATCTGACATGGCTTCTCTTATGTTCTTATATAACATCCAGGGAAAACCTAGAAGTGACATCAGTTTTACCAGTTTTCCCATAGAACAGTTCTGATAGCAGACTGATATTGCTTCTGGGTTTTCCACAGAAATGATGTAACGCCATCACACCAACAGCAATTTTAATTTTTTTTCTCCCATTGGCCACCAGGAAACAAGAACTAGGGGAGATGGGCTCCCTGTCCCATCCGGGAACCTGACATCCCTATGTACTACCCACACACGTGAATTATTAGTCTAGGATAGAAAGTGGAAGAGAGGCCCTCTTTAAATCAGATTTACATTCTAGCCAATATACATCTTGTTGGAACATTAATGGCCTTGGAAATGTAAAACACTTCCAGCCTAATGTGTGAAAAATGCTCTTAGCATAAATATCAGTGTAGCTGCTTTTAGATCACTCTGGGCGCTTTTTTCTTTTGAAGTTCCCACTGTGCTCATGAAAAGGTGACATTTAAAATTTGAATGAATTAACATAAACAAAGGAGAGGGAGGAATTGAAATAATGCATCAAACCCTAGTGAGGACTTAAATGGATGAATATAATGGGAAATTGTTCTGATTGTAGGAGAAAGAAGTCCAGGTCGTTTAGCTTATTAATACTTCTTTAACAGAGACTTAAATAGATTCATTTTCTTTCTAAACTCAAGTATAAAAATATCCACTTCCAAAGGGGAAAGATAAATTGGCAATATCAGTTGTGAATAATATGGTGTGTTTAGTTTGGTTTCTTCTCCTGAGTTCCTTTTCAAGGGGGGGGGGAGAGAGTACAGAGTGCTTTTTCCTAATAATTGGTTTGACTTTTTAATTGTGTTTATTTCTCTCCCAAGGAGTCTTCTATTTTTCTCTCAAATGCAACTATATAATGGCTGTAGTCAGATGCCACCGTATTCCAGTTTGTTATGCTCTTGCTGCGAACAGACATGCTTGAAACTGAGGCAGTCATTTCCCATTACAGGGAAGTCTGTTCGTCTTTGCTCATCTACAGTTTCATGTTGTTGGCTCTGTTTGTGAAACCACTGTACATGCACACACGTTTCCTAGTGAAATCAGTAGCAGCTCCCTGTGGGTGGTCTGAGGAAGCACAAAACAACATAGTGTGTGGGAGGCTGAAGCCAGTTCAGGTAGATGCAAGGAAAAAGGGAGCACAGGCGTAAGTCTGGGAAGCACAGGATGTCACATACAAAGTCACCTTTTTTCTACCAACAAACACAAGGACTTTGTAATGGGTCCAGCTTCAGTGTATGTTGGGGGATGTGCTGGAGAAAAGAGGGATCCTTGCCATAGGACTAAAGGGATATATAAGTGAGCTGAGAGGGAACTGATGAGAAAGAGCTGCAGATGGAACTGTATAAATAAGGAACTTGAAAATATAACTTGTGATCCTGGATAAATATGGCTCAGGCTGCGAACATATTCCAAAAAACTTGTTGACCTCTGAATGAATGGCGTGGAAAGTGTGGGTAGAGTAAAACAAATGGCACATTTACAGGTGAGAAACAAACATATGTAACCATTTAGAATGTGATCTGACCACTAGAGGTCTCAGTGGTACCCACTGACCTTGAAAAGGAAGAGGTTTGCACAAAGCATGGGGCTTTACGTAGCAGGACAAAACGCTGCTCAGAATGGCAGGCATTCTACATATAAAGTGTGTCAGTCAATTTTTGTATATATTTATACTGATTCACCGTATTGTTTTGAAAAATCAGCTGGATTGGATGATATGCAAAGGACTGTGTGTGTGTGTGTGTGTGTGTGTGTGTGAGAGAGAGAGAGAGAGAGAGAGAGAGAGAGAGAGAGAGAGAGAGAGAGAGAGAGAGAGAGAGAGAGAGAGAATGTATGAAAGAAAATAACTGTGGGCAGGAGATATTGCGTGGAGGAATAAAGCCCATCTCAACCCAGGCGGAGATGGGCATGCTCTCTCTTTGCTTCAAGCCCAGACTCCTTGATTCCTAGAAAGGACATGGTCAGAAGAGTTTAAAGACAGCCCAGGCATCTTCAGGATCAGAATCTATCAGAATCTTGAAATGTGCCTGGAGAGGCATGGAAAACCGATCCACATAATGGAGCACTTCTGCATAATCTGTATAATTTTTCTGTATAACCTTTTCAGATTTACTTGTGCTCTCCTTCACGAAGTGCTTTCTGCACTGCCCTTCAAATACTTCTCCCAGTTTATATGGAGAGTACACTTGCCAACCTCAGGGTGGGGCCTGGAGTTCTCCTGGAATTACAACTGACCTCCAGACTACAGAGATCAGTTCCCCTGGTGACAAGACGGCTGCTCTGGAGGGTGGACTCTATGGCATTAGATGCTGCTGAGGTCCCTCCCTTCCCCTGGCACTGCACTCAAGTCTCTAGGAATTTCCCAAGCCAGAAATGGCAGCCTCAGTAGAGAGCTATAATAGTTTAGGGTCAGGTATATAGAGGCATAAATAGAGCAAAGAATTGAGTCTGTCTTCAGAAACCAAAGCAAGGAAGTTGAATTCAGTCAGGGATGTGCATCACAACACTGTATACTTTCTAAAATATTCTGCTGTAATCCAGAGGGTTTTGTAAAACATACTTTAGACTTTCTTTGATTATAAAGGATTCTTCCTTAATCCATGGAAAACAGAAAAAGCAAATGATTAGGCACTGATGCTCATTTTCACTAATAAATGTCTTCTTTTTAATTTCCTGGCATCTTGGAAATATAGGGAAAAGAGCTGTCCGGGCCTATCAAGAATTTATTTATTGTCTCTTTTCTTATTTTTGCCATGACAATACTTCTTTTTTGCTGTTTTCCCCCAAAGTGAGCATACCAAAATGAACAAGAGCCAATCCCTATTCATAATTCTCTCCACTTTCATGACAGCAGGTCATGAATTCTTTCCTTGTTTCTTAACAGTACTCTACCTGGAAGGATCTCTTCTTGTGTTTGGAGACATCTTCAAACTGGTCGCATTCTACTGTGTCAGTAGGTAAGTTGAACTCATGTTTTCACTAATGGTGCTGATTTGAATACATCTGTAGAGTGGGTGAAGGCATTGGTCTAGGCCATATGATTCTCAAATGGGAGAGTTATAAGCTGACTCGTTAACATGTTCAGTTATAAAGTGACTCTAATGCTTCCTAACCCGTAATTCGCTGAGGACAATATTGTTCTATGTTCTTTTTGGGTGTGGTTCACTAAAGTGGATCCTAGGGTTTCTTTATAGCCAGCTCTCACTGGAGAGTTGTCCTAGGTATCTTTCATTCCTCATTATAAACTTAAGCAGAAACAGCTTATAGATGGGAACACTCCTGCACACTTAAATAACTGCAGTTACTTGCATGAGTGCTTCACTTTCCAATACTAGTTTATTCTCTCTCTTCTAGTTTAGTAACCTAATCTGGAATATTACATTCCCAGTGAATTCCGAATGCTCATCTTAGTACTTCCTGGTATATTTTTGATAATTCTTTCGGATTTAAAATTGGAGGCATACCTCAATGTGTAAGAATGACCTACTGCTGAAGGAACCCATCCACCTCAATTTCTGTTTGAGTCACTGGCCTATGTCACCTGGACACAGAGACCAAATGGGCAGCTTCTTCTCAGGCTGGGGAAATTAGTAGTTTTAAATTTATTATTTATTTATTAAATTAGACTTCTAAACAGCCCTCCCCTGTAAACAGGGCTCAGGGCGGCATGCAGCAGTGGAAGACAATTTATATATTAAATTCAGTTACATATAACAGTACAATAATAATACAATAATTAGCCTAATTAGATGGTGCTAAAAGCATCCAATTATGCCACTGCCTCATTGTGGGGGGGGGGAGGCAAGAAACAGACGTGTCAGACAGATGGAAACCTTCGCTGTCCTCAACCAAACACCTGGTGGAACATCTCTGCCTTACAGGCCCTGTGGAACTGCATTTAGCCCCACAGGGCACGGATGTTATTCAGCAGAGAGTTCCACCAGGTTGGAGCCAGGCTGTGGTTGAGAACAGCTGGATATCTCTTAGGCCAGGGACCACTAGCAAGTTCTTATCTGCTGAGCACAGTGCTCTTTGGGGCGTATGCCAGGAGAGGTGGTCCCGAAGATACGTGGGTCCCAGACGATTAAGGGCCTTAAAGGTTAACCCCAGAACCTTGCACCTGATCCAGTAGTCCACGTGCAGCATTGCAGCTCACCCAGCACAGGTTAGATATGTGCCATTTGCAGGGTCCCCATAAGGACCCGCACCTCTGCATTCTGCACCAGTTGGAGTTTCCAGGTCCATCTCAAGGGTAGCCCTGCTTAGAGCAAGTTACAGTAGTCTAATCTGGAGGTGACCATTGCATGAATTACTGTGGCTAGGTCAGGGTGGGACAGGTAGGGGCAAGTTGCCTGACCTGGTGTAGCTGGAAAAACACCAGTCTGGCAACATTTATTATTATTTATTTAATTTATATCCCGACTTCCCTGCCGGAGCAGGCTCAAGGCCTCCATAGCTAGGGAGGCATCCAGAATCACACCCAGGCTCTTGAATCACACCCAGGCTTTTGACAGTTGTTGTTGGTGGTACAGGTACACCTTCAAGTGCCAGGATTTAGCACCCCAAAAAAACCCTTCCCAGCCACAGAACCTCCATCTTAGCAGGATTCAGTCTCAGCCAGCTCTGTTTCAACCATCCCATCACAGCCTCCAGTCCCTCAGCCAGTTTTCCTGGGGCAGTGTTCAGCCAGTCACCCATCAACAGATATAACTGGGTGTCATCAGCGTACTGGTGACATCCCAGCCTGAAACTCTGCACCAGTTGGGTGCATGGACACATATAGATGTTAAACAACATTGGAGAGATTATTGCCTCCTGAGGAACGCCACATACTATGGAGTGCCTAGTTGACACCCTCTCCCCCAGTGTGACCCTTGTCCCCAGCCATGGAGGAATGAGGTAAGCCACCTTAAGACTACCCCACAAACTTCTACTTTGGTGAGGCAGTGGGTCAAGAGATCACGATCGACCATGTTGAATACTACTGTAAGGTCAGGTGATAATAGCAGCACTGACAAGCCTTGATCCAACTGTCTGTGGAGATCATCTGTGAGGGCAACCAGTGCCATCTCTATTCCATGACTGTAGTGGAATAATAGATCTAGCACCGATGTGTCTTCCAGGCAATTATGGAGCTGTTCTGCCACCACTCTCTCAATTACCTTGCCCAGAAACAATAGATTCCATGCTGGGCAGTAATTGGAAGGATCCATAGGATCCAGGGTTGACTTCTTTAAGAGTGGTACAACCACAACCTCTTTTAATCCCTCTGGGTAGACCCCAGATTGATAACGTCTACCAGGGCACCCCGAATACCAGGTTTCACTAGCCATGAAGGATACGGGTCCAAGAGGCATGTGGTCAGCCTAACAGCACCCAGAATCCTGTTGATATCGACCCAGGAGAGTTGGCTGAAGCGATCAAATACTGTATCCAAAGACAGCCAAGGGCTTCCAGTTCACATACTGTATCAGTGTTGGCCAGGAGATCCTGATGGAGCAACAAGACTTTATCTGCAAAAAAGCTTGCGAAAGCCTCACAGCTAATGGCCAAATTCCTAACATTTTGGGTTCTCTCGGTGAGAGAAGTTAAGAGATCTAATTACCCTAAACAATTGTGCTGGGCGAGAGTTAGTAGATCCAATGGAGGCTGTATAAAATTCCTTTTCGCAGCCTTCACAACCACCTTGTAGGATTTCATAAATACCTTATAAGATGTTTTTGCAGCTTCATCACAAATAAGCCGCCAAATTCTCTAGTTGTCTAGTTCCCGTTTCCTCACCGTAAGTTCCATTGTATCCTGGGGGATAATTTAGATCAGGAGCAAAGAGGACTTAAGGAAGCTATTTCATCAATGGCTACAGAGAGACAAAGAGAAAATAATCTTTCATAGAAGTTTTCCCTGACAGTGAGGACAACTTTATCTCTCTCTCTTGCCAGAAAGTTTGAGGTAGCGCAACACAAGCCACTGTTTTCACTTTTACAGCTGCCAAAGCTGGATAGAATCTGAATTGTGTATCTTAATTCCCTTGCCACAATGACATTTTATAAAGTCTGAAAAGAGAAGATATGAGCTCTTCAGGGCTGATTAATTGGCCAACAAAACTTTAGTTGCAGTGTTCACTGTTGAGAACTAAACATTTTTAAAAATCCTATTTTGCTGAGCAATTCTAAACAGGTCTACTCAGAATTCTACTCAGGTCTACCAAGCAAGGCTTACTCCTGTGCAAGTATCTTTATGGTGGCACTGTTAGATACATTCATGTAACAAAACCTGAACATATCTGTGTCAATTCTTTAGTAAAAATAATCCTAAAATAGTAATAATATCTAAGAACCTATTTGAGGCAAAGTAGACACTTTCTCTTATTTAATGAAATAGATTTTAACATTATTTGTGTACTCTGCACCAAATAAATCTCTTGTTTTCCCCCCAAGGAAACTGCATATCTGATCCCATAAAAAGAAAGCAAAAGATACATTTGCTCAGGGCTAGGATTTTAGAAGGGAACTGAAGACTGAGTACATACTCTCACAGGATTGGGAGATAAAGGATAGGAGACATTAGGAAAGGAAGAACAGGACCACCCATAAGCAACGCATGTTTAAAAGAGCAATCTTAAGCAGATCTACTCAGAATCCTACTAAGGTCTATTCAATGTGGCTTACTCCCAGGAAGGAGTTCTTAGGATTGTGCCTCTTCACCATTTCCCCCTTCCCTCCCCATTTAAAGCTGAATGGTTCATAGCTGCTGTTCTGCACTGAATGTACAGTTCTCAATCAGTTCAGTGTGGCTTTAAGGAGAAATCTGTCACATTTGGAATGAGTAGTCAAAAAAACAAGACAGGTAGGAAAAAATGTTTTTATACTGTATTGTCTTCTGCTCCTGTAACCTGCAAAGTCTCTTGCCCTTCATCTTCGTCTTGGAGTTCTGGTGACCTTTGTCATCAGAGCATGGCCGTGGTGAGGAGAGAAATGCACTTTGCATAGGTGCTCAGGGCACATGCCTGCCTGAAAAGTTCCAAGGAATGTTAATACAACAACTGGGCATTGGTATGGCTGGGAGGTATAAAAAAATCCACAAGGGAAATACAATGCTTTTGATATGCATGCAGTTCCTACTACAGCCCCATGAACTCAAAATTTCTCCAGACTTACCTGTGCAGTTATAAAATTTCCTTAGGAGTCCCCCTTTCGCCATTTAAACCTGTTCTCAGTTCATTCTCCTCGATGTATATACCACAGTTTGTGGAACTAAAGACCTATCCTTGACTTCTGGAAATGCTATTCAAAGCCCCAATAGACTTCTAAGTCTCCAGATATTCAAATACTCCTTCAGTACCATAAGAACAACTAACTTCCTTTTTTAAACATGTGGGTCTTTTCCCTTTAAAATCAAATTTGTCAATCATAAAATGCTGCATTCTGCATCAGGTATAACATTTGTAGTTGTGCAGAACACATAGAACCCTGATTATATTATGGTTATTATTATTTATTTATTTGATTTATATCCTGCCCTTCCAGCGTGGGCTCAGGGTGGCGAACAAGAGGCAAAATAGAAGATATGTGGCACTTGACTGGCAGACCACTGGCCAGTTTCCATTGGACTACCAAGGGCTTGCTAGTTTCCAGGGTTCTTAGGTACACCATCGTCTGATCCTGCAAAGCTCATTTCAGGTTAGGAAAATGGTATGGGGAAGTCTTAAGCTCTAGAACACCATTGATCCCAGAAGGGAGACATCACAGGATTTCTCCTTGCTTGGATTGACAAAAAAGTAGAACAATAAATATGTTAAGTAAATTCAACATAAATCCAAACAAACAACAAAGCAGGAACAAGCTGTTTAACAAAAAAAAGCTCCAGTGAACAGATATGGCTTCATCTGGTGCTAGAAGCTCATAAAGTCCAGCATCAGGTGAGCAGCTGGCTATGGGTGGGCATTCCATAACCGGAGTGCCACCACTGAAAAGGCCCTGGCTCTAGTAATGGTCTCTGGTAGCAGCAGCAAATAGAAAAAAGCCTGTGATGCAGAGTCATGCCTGATGAGCAGGAATACCTGGATTCTGGCAGTCCTTCAGATACCCTGGTCTATACAGGTAAAAACCAACACCTTGAATTTCACCCAGAAACCTACTGGCAGCCAGTGCAACTGTGTTAAGAGTGATCAGATGTGTTCTCTGTAGTCTGCCACATGTTGCACTGACTGTGCTTTCCAAACCGTCTTCAAAGGTGGCAGCCACAACAGCAAGGCATTCCTTGGTCCTTGTACTTCTGAATTCTCATTACAGGTTTTCCAGTATGGCTGTCAGATTTTAAAGATTTCCCATTACTCCAGAATATAAAGAGATATTTTATTTCAGGGTCAAATGACAGGAGGAGCCATGTGTGTTTCTCCTTCTGTGTAATAGGGTAGAGGTCTATTTTTAACAGGGGGGGGAATGGTACTTGTGGATATCTGGCATGTTTAATTTCCATACACTCAGCAAAAAAAGGGTTTATTTATAGATTTTAAAAGAAGTCCTGTGAATAATTATGTGTCTACTGAAATCATACATTCTGACTGGCCCTAAGGAACTTGAGGTAACTAAAACTGCCTTTGAAGGAGAATTTGAAGGAGAACCTTGGCTAAGGAAAAGACTGTGTGAACATTTTTGGCTTCCTTAAAGCAAAGCACTAGCTAAGGGCAGGGGGAGGCCACAGTGATTTCATCTGTTAGCCATTCTGAGATCTGCCAAGGCAGGCAGTTTTGATTCAGCACTCATGCTAGTCATGTGAAAGAATGACTTCCTACAGTGCAGGGAAGCTACAGCCAAATTTTTCTGAAACTGGAATGCTAACTGAAACCTGCCGGTTCCTGGCTGGCCTGCTTAAAGCTTTTTGCAGGGGATAAAGAGAAACAGCCAGCATACACTGTTGGCCCTCAAAACACTTTGGTGGTGTTATCTTTCTGCAAATAGTCTAGCCTAGAGCAGGTGTTCCCAACCTCCTGAGGATACGTGAATATGCATACCAAGCCTCCTGTGATCCCATTTCTCGCCTTCTGTCTACCACAGTCACTGAAGAGTCACTCTTCCAGAGACTGGCTGTAATATTGAAAACATTTGCTGAGAACTCATGAGATCTAGCTCAGATTAAAACTAGAATCAAGGAGGTTCACAGTTACTGGTTTTGTTTGCATCCTGGCCTTACTTTAAAGAGCTCAAGATGGTGCACTGTGTGTGCATATTGTGTGTGTGTGTGTGTTTCATTTGATCCTTAAAGCAACCTTGTGAGATAGCCAAAACAACACAGTGTCTTTTGTCATTTTAAGTACTATTGATCAAGTTTACTAAGCTGAAACATGCTTCTTCAAACTCAGAAAATGTTAAATTTAACTGGCTTTCAGCATTATCTGCTTGTGAGGTAGGTGCAGCCAATAGTATGTGATGAGCCTAAGGTCACCCAGCTTGCCCTATGGCTGAGCAGGAATTCAAATTAAGGTCTCCCTCTATTCCAAATCTAATATTCTGTTTACTGCATCACAAATAAAGACGATCTTAACTATGTTTAATATCAAGGCACATGCATCCTTCAAAGCATATTTCACTGTCTTTCCAATTATCTGTTAATGATGCCATGATCTGACATTTAAAAATGGCAGCATTCAGAAACCCAGTGACAGACCATTTCAGTCTTCCTGAGCATGCTGCTGCTGACCTAAGGAAAAAATGCTGAACTTGGGAAGGGTTTAATGTTATTACTTTGGGCTCAAACATGTCAAGACACCTTGCTTAGCCTCTACAGGTGTTGAATTGCTAGGTAGTTTGTGTTATTACTACCTTCACAGACGTTGTGACATGTTACTCTGCTTATCCTGTATATTTATTCTTCCATAGAAATGTCACAAACTATACCTGTTGTATTTTATAGCCTTTTAACCCACTCTTCACAGTTTTCTTCCTTTGTTATATATCTGGTTTTGCTCACTTAATGCAGTACTTTTAATTTATTTATTTATTTGTTCAACTTATATCCCATCCTTCCCGTGAGTGGACTCAGGGTGAGTAACAACAACAGGACGCATCCAACAATTAAAACAAGTTATATGAACAATAAGGGAGCTGTGGTGGCTCAAGTGGTTAAGACGCTGAACTGCAGGCTGTGGAAGGTCAGTAGTTCAGCAGTTCAAGACCCGAGAGTGCCGCATGATGGGGTGAGCTCCTGTCTCTAGTTCCAGCTCCTGCCAACCTAGCAGTTCGAAAGCAAGAAATTGCAAGTAGATAAATAGGTACCACTTCCGTGGGAAGGTAACAGCGTTCCGTGCACCTTGGTGTTTAGTCATGCCGGCCACATGACCACGGAAACGTCTTCGGACAGCGCTGGCTCTTCGGCTTTGAAACGGAGATGAGCACCGCAACCCTAGAGTCGGATTCAACTGGCTTTCAAGCAAGGGAACCTTTACCTTTACTTATATGAACAATAATAGTTAAAAACAGGTAAAACAAGAAAATATCAGTCTAGTTAGCAGCAATTCATGGATCTCGTGATGTTAAAAAACAAGAAACAGAAACAGGAAGCCCGCCAGCAAAAGGTGCAATGGTAGGTCTTCCACATGGATAGATTTCATAGGGCAATTTCTCAGCAGGGCAGGGCAGATACATTTGATAAAGTGGGCTCCAGGAAAACTTCAATAAATCTCGTCTTTAACCTAGCACGAAGTTCTTATCTTTTTCTTTCCCTGCTCAGAAATTCTTGGGAGGCAGTTCCACCGCTTGGGGATGGGCTTGCCAACAGTTTGGAGGGGGAAACTGCCTTTAATAGAGGTTTCATGTGTAGAAATGGGCAGCTGAAGTCTTTCATGGCCTGGAGGAAAATAACATCAAGTGGTGAATAATATCCCATTAAGCCTCCATTAAAGGGACAGGATGTTTTTTCTCTTACTATGCAGTTGGCAAACCTACTTGGGGTTTTGATCAGGAAAACAGCACTGAGGGAATGAGTTAATCCAGGGTTGTCTAACACAAGGCCCGCGGGCCAGAATTGGCCCATCTAGGGCTCTTGCGCAGCCCATGAGCAACTAGTGCAAGGGAGGGGAGACTGCCCGGGGGGGGAGTGGGCGGACCCACTCCAATTGTGGCTTCAACATGGCAGAACAACCTTGTCTGCAGCAATCAAGCAGTGTGGGAGTGGTCTGCCCAGTGCTGTACTGCTGGCTCTCCAGTTGGCCCATATGGGTTTTCCTTTGTACCCCCCTCCCAGCCCATGAGGCCTTGCAGTGAGAACTCGGAGCTTACCAGCTGCTGTCCTTTATACAGTTTATATCCTGGTACCTGGCATTACGTTTATGCCATGCACGGCCAAGCCCAACAAAGTGACGTTTATGTCAGACTAGGAATAAGGCTCGTTGTGGAAATAAATACAACGAGCTCTAGAAAGAGGCTCTGGGCAGGTGCCCCAGTCCTGGGCACTCAGTGTCAATTTGCTGTGTTGACCTCAGCAGGGTATAATGACACAGAGTCCACCATTTTCTCCAGAGGAACTGATTTCTGCTACCTGAAGAACAGTTGTAATTCTGAGTGATCTCCAGCCCTCACCTGGAGATTGGCAACAATAGTTCCCCATGAGGAAATGGCTGGTTTGGAGTATGGAGTCTATGGCATTGTATCTATCTGAGGTCCCACCCCTCCTCAAACTCTACCCTTTCCAGGCTCCACCCCTCAAATCTCCAGGAATTTTCCAACCTGAAGTTGGCAACACTATCTCCTTCACAGTCAACCATCAACCTACCTTGATCTACCCCTCTGACTTCAGCTTCCCATCTCCTCCCCCCTCCTTCCTGGAGAGCAGTTGTAATTCTGAGTGATCTCCAGCCCCCACCTGGAGATTGGCAACAATGGTTCCCCCAACAGGCTCTAAGGGGAAATGTATTTTACCTCAGAACAGCAACAGCAAACTGTTTAGAATGTTAGAGGCAAAGGCCGCATATGCAAACGACCTCTGTGTTCTGACTGGCTGTGGGGGGGAGAGGAACAGTAAACTGTTTAGAATGTTGGAGGCAGAACTCAGGCAAAGCAGCCAGTGGCTAGGGAGACTCTCTGAATGACAGATCAGAAAGTGAACTGATTTTGGAGCATGTTGGAATGTTCAGGGGAGTCCATGACCAAAATGGAATTATATATACCAGAGGATCCTGCCCTTGTAACAAACAAATGGGATTGAAGCTTCTTAGTTAATCCTCTCCCTTTCCCACCATTGCAGCCCCAGTCTGAACTGGACCACTCAAAATGGTGTCTTAGGGTCAAAAAACCCTGGCTGCTTCCATCTCTTAGGTGGTTTCAGCTCATACTTGGTCTTTTTCAGGGGCAGCCCCAGTCCTTTGGAAAGAATTGCACTGACCAGCTGGAGGAGTAATCTCTGTCGAACGAATTTAAGTGGGGAAGAAAAAGGGTCTTTGGAAACTGAGCTGCGGCTGTGCTGATTGTTTGGATCTGTTGCCATTGGTTTTAACATTTACGGGACTCTTTGTATCTCCAATGTAATATGTAGTCTGGCCCTTAATTTGATGTGCTAAATTCTTGAAAACAAACAAACTGTACAATTCTTTTCAGCCAAACCACCTGCTGCTGTATCTTTTTTTTTTTTGCCAGAGATGTGCTTCCCTTCACACTAAGACTGCCTCAAGCAATATTGGAGGCCAGAAGTTTGACAGACCTGGAAACCATCTCCAGTCTGGGAACGGGTAAGTTATGTTGAGAAGATTGTCTCACAGACTCAGAGCAACTTCTTACCTACTCAGCAGCTTTATAATTTATGCATCTTGCCTCAAAGCATGAATGTGTTCCTGGCTGCTACTAGCAATCTGCCTTTCCCCCAGTTCAAGACTGCTTCAGCATATGTAAAGGAGGAACTTCCACAGCCCAGCACGAAGGTTAGGCCTTTCCTTGTATTCTGCTACAGTGCTCTCCATGCGTATGAAGCGTATTTTGAGAGCAATAAATACTTGTAATGTTTGTGTATATGCATATGATGTGTACTGGATCTCTACATTCCTTGTCTGTTTCCATTTGCTTTAAACAAAACTGGTATTGTCAGGCTCAGAACAGATGGCACGAGCTAGAAGTCTCTGCTTCAGAGTTTAGTTTAGGTACAATGATTTCATTGGGTGGTCACAATCTATAGCCCTTCCTCTGTAATTTTGGGGTAATAAAATTATTTTACCATACATAATTACTGAATTAACATCCACAAAGGTCTTTGAGCCCTTGGAAATTCTTTCTCATTTGTGTAGTGCCTTCTTTTAAAAAAAGGCCTGTTAAAGAATGAAATCTGCTGGATTGTTCCTAACTTCTTGACGGAATTTAATCAATTCAGAGAAAATGTGAGAGGGTGGGGGGGCAGGCAGTGCATTCAAGTTTCCTTTTCCGAAAGGAAACATTTCATAACCTACACTTATTTATTGTCAATTTCCACTTCCTCCAAAATCATGCAGACCTTAGGAAGAGGAATTCCCCGGTTTGAAACTAAACTTTCCAGGAATATATGCAGGGTCCTAAAATCCTGCTTCTACCTTTCCGTTAGTATTTGTGGCTATTTTGATTTGTTTCAAGACCCTTTTCAGATTTTGTGGCTTGATAAGAAACAGAAAAATAATACAATATAGAACAGTATCTGGGTGTAGTAATGGAGGTATTATGATTAGGGATGGGCACGAACCTTGCCGCAAACCTAATTTCATCACAAATGTGGCCAGTTTGTGAGGCCTTGGTTCATGAGATCACGTCACTCACGAACCACCCATGAACTGCCATGTTTTTCATGGAAGTTCATGGCGGCGGTTCGTGAACCAGATATGCTGGCACCAATCAATTAATTGTCAAAACAATGGGGGGGATGGACTTGGCATCACCAGCTGCCTTTGCTGTACCTGCCCATCAACTTGGTTTTCCAACTTGTCTCCCCCCTCCTGCACTGTACCTTCCCCACCTTCCCCCCCTTTGCACTTTGGATCCTAAGATTCTTGACTTCTGCGCCACTGGGCACCTTCCCCACTGGCCTTGGCATCATCATCAGCCCTTGCTGTACCTGCCCATTGACTTGGTTCTCCAACTTGCTGCCTCCCCCCATACTAGACCCTCCTCTTGTAGAGGGGCATCCTGAGGAAGTCTGCTGCAAGTTCGATGCTTCTACCTTGCAGGGGGCCCATTCAAATTGACGCACTCCTGAATTTGTGGGTGCTGTGTTTTCCCCAGAGAGCACTTTCCTGGGGGTACCTGCTTTGGAGGGCTGTAACTTGGCCCCCTAAATCCAATCCTCAACAAACTTGGAGGACAGGTAGAGAAGAGGAGGAGGAGGAGGAGGGGATTGGATTTATACCCCATCCTTTACTACCCAAAGGAGTCTCAGAACAGCTTACAATCCCCTTCCCTTCCCTTCCCCACAACAGACACCTTGTGAGATAGGCGGGGCTGAGAGAGCTCTCTCAAGAACTGCCCTTGAGAGAACAGTTCCGAAACAGTTTATGACTGACCCAAGGTCACACCAGCAGCTGCATGTGGAGGAGTGGGGAATCAAACCTGGTTCTTCCAGATTAGAGTCCGCACTCTTAACCACTACACCAAACTGGAGAGTCAGCTGGAGACTCACTGCAAGTTTGACATCTCTAGCCCACAGTGGGCACTTTACTGCATCACGAACCTCACAAAATGAACCGTTTTGGTAAACAGGAAGGTTCTTGAAAGTCTGTGGTTCGTGAGACCTCACAAACCATGACCTGGGATGAACCTCCATTTTCTCAGTTCATGCCCATCCCTAATTCTGATACTTCTATTCCTTCAGATAAAAAACCTTAATTACTTCTGGGCACCATAAATGAGAGCTCAGAGGGGATTAAATTCCTTTCAAGCTATTCCTTACCTTTGAGAACAAGTACTCACTTTCTAATTTTCATAAATTATTATGTGCTAGTGTGTGGAGTTCTGGCCAGACCTATCTTAGAAAATGGTAGAGTCCCCTTGGGCATGAAATAAATGCTAATATATGGAGATTCTGTTTTCCTCCCAGTCAGTTTATCTTTCTCAGTAGTGAGCCTTGGTCTGCAAGAAAACACAAAATCCTACATCAGTGGCAGTTTTCTTTGGCTAGGCTTGTGTGAATTTGTAAGGATGTTTCCAGTAATTGCTGGTACTGTGGTGAATCAAATGCAGGCTATATTCATGTGTGGTGGAGCTGCCTAAGGGCATGAAGTTGTTGGAGAACTGTTGTAATCATGATATCAAGGGGTCAGCAGTATATGGCTACATCTTCTTGAAAGAGCTCTCTCAGCCCCACCTACGTCACAGGGTGTCTGTTGTGGGGAGGGGAAGGGAAAGGGAAAGGAGGTTGTAAGCCATGCTGAGACTCCTTCGGGTAGTGAAGGACAGAGTATACATCCAATCTCCTCTTCTTCTTCTTCTTCATCTTCTCCAGAACTTTTTTGTTAAACTATGTTGAACCTCTGTATGTGTGTTAAGTGCTGCCAAGTCGCTTCTGACTTAAAGTGACCCAATGAATTGATGACTTCCAAAAATACCCTGTCATTAACAGTTGTGCTCAGGTCATGCAAACTGAGGGCCGTGGCTTCCTTTATTGAGTCAATCCATCTCACGTTGGGTCTTCCTCATTCCCTGCTGCCTTCAACTTTTCCTAGCCTTTTTGTCTTCTCTAGTGAGTCTTGTCTTCTCAATTGATCCTCCAAGAAATGTTGGACTCTGACATTATATAATTACAGCTGCCAGACTGGGACTAGCTAGAGTACTGAAGAAGAAGAAATGTCAAAATGTAGAGTGTTCCTGGATAAGGTTAATGTTGTATATGAACATGGAACTGTTGACTTTTAAAAAAAAAATAGAGGCTTTTCATGGGTATAACTTGGGAGGGTATTGTAAGTTGGATGGAACAGTTATTTTTGCATGATTTCTTACTGTGTTTTCTTACATTTGTTTCTATTGTGTAAGTGTAAATTTTAAAAAACACTTTCTCTAATATTCAGGAAATAACACGGGGAAGCAAGGTTGGGCTTGGGGTAAGTTTGTATAGAGCCAGTCTTAAAATAACATGTGTATGCTCTACTCAGATTTCCATATGGAGATTGGGAGTAAGGACAAAAGTTGTGGTTCTGCTCCCTGCGTCATGTATTGATTATCCATGGTTATAAAATATCTGAATCAGGCTTCTATAATATCTGTTTTCTAGATCTGTGCTTAAATAAGGGCCTGGGAATGTTGAATTTATGTTTGTCAAGCTATGCCTAGGCTTTGATTGGAGCAATTACATCCTGTTTATTATTAGATCTCCCGGAGACCTTTGATACAGTTGCTATAATCTTGAAACTGTTGCTGTGAGATGTGGGAATGATAGTTTGCCATGATGTTTGAATCAAGGAAACTATGATTTCCACAAATCATAGTTGGCCTCCAAACCAATGCACTACAAATAGTGATTTCCTACTCTCATGTGGAGGCCCTGTTAAAGGAACGCAGGATACCTTGATCAACACTGAAGGCAGCCCTCATCTCAGAGAAAACATTCTTTTCTGGAGAGCAAAGCCATAAATACCTCAGATTGCAGGCTGAGAAGATATGAGTTTCCTTTATGGAGACAAATAGGCAGAATGGAGATGACCATTTGCTCACCGGCCAGGAAGAAGCAAGATAGATGGCAATTTCAATATTCCATTGGGCAGTAAAGGTTTTGGGACTCGCACCTTAGTTTGATTGGAGAAAAGGTGCAAATTTATACATGTGGGACCCACTCCCAATTTCATGATAGGTTAAGGTGAAACCTTTCCAGATGGATTAGGAAGAGTTAAAAGGTTTGGACACCCTGTCAGAAGTACACAAGCCAAGGACCAGGGACCAAGAAGGGAAATATTGTGAAGTTTGTCTTGACCAGTTTCTATTTTTCAAAGTTCCAGCAGGCTTGCGTCCATTCCAGTAAAGGGAATGGCCAAGGTAATACCAGGAAGAGGAGGAGGGTATAGGAGTATAGTTTTTGCACCATATCCGTAAGCTAAGGACACATAAAAAAGGTGTTCTTGCCGGCTGCTCCACAACTGAGGACTTAAAGAGGTGCTCTGCTGTATTTATTTATTTATTTATTTAATTTATTCCCTGCCCTACCCCCCCAAAATGGGCTCAGGCTGGCTTACAACATAAAACCATGAAACAATAAAACAATAGATGGCAGCAACAGATAATGACAAAGACCTATACCTCATGTTAGGCAGGAATATCAGACCAGAGGCCCATCAAGTCCAGTATCCTGTTTCAGACAGTGTCCAACCAGTTGCCCTGGAAGATCAGCAAATTAGAGCATAGAGACCAAGACCTCCCTCTTGGGGTTGCCTCTGAGCCCTGGTATTTAGGCACTTGCTGCCTCTGGATGTGAAGGTTCCCTTTAGTCATCATGCCTGGTAGCCACTGATGAACGTGTGAGGGATCACTCCCCCCCATGTGAACTCAAAAGTCTGTTTGCTGTGCTCATTTCCCATGCTTTCCCCCCCTTCCAGGTGACATTTTTGAGTATTTCTTTTAATAAGCACTTAAAATACAATATTTTTTTCCTCAGAAAATGTGCTGTTTGCTCCAGATAGTGCATTGACTGGAATTCTAAATGTAATAGGAAAGGTGGTTGAGTTCAGTCAGATCATTGGGCATATTTTGTGGTGTTGTTTCACAGGGTACAGAACAAATCCATTCTATGCTCAAGCATATTCCTTTACCTATTAAAAAACAACAACCAGATTCACATGAAACACGCTGTGCTTCAGCTTGGGGTGTAGGTTCTTCTAGATGCACACTCTAAATTCTCCAGCACTAGTATGCAGCTGTGCCTGCCCTTTAGGAATGTTTTCAACATCTATACTTAGTCAGATCCTAATTCTCTTTTCAGGCAATCACAAGTCAGTTTCAGAAATGCACAATTCTAGGGTCTGAGATCCCACAGTATAGCTCCATTACCAAGCTGTGTTAAAGGTGATGTGAAAACGGTTCAGCACCAGCTTGTTATTATGCAACTTACTTCTTACAGATAGGAAGTTCTTTAGGTATGTGACAACTTCCTTTGACTTTGGCCCATATCCTCCTGATTCAGGACTGCTTTGGTCATGTTTTTAGCTATCCGTGACTGAAAGTGACTAGAAAATGGCTCCAGCATATGCTTGTAATGTCAGATGCAAGTACTTCAAGGGAAGTAAAACTGAAGAATTTATTTTCTGCTTCTAGCTCTCCAAGGACCTTTCCTTTACATTAGTCATTTATCTGCTGTCTATAATTCTATCCACACTAAATTTATAGTGGAAGTTTCCACTATCTAAACAGAATTCTTTTGGAGTACCACCCAAACGTAAATGTTTTTCTACTGCCCCAACTCTTTTCCTGTGTAGCTCATTTCCTCGTTTGATTTTTAAAGCCCTGAAAAGACTGAGACAGAAATAACTGAGGGAACACCTTGTCCTATATAGGCCACCCCCAGCAGTGTACTAAGGACAGGGTGGTGGGGGTGGTCCGCCCTGGGTGTGCGTCGCCTCCATCCCTGAGGGAAGACTCCCCTCTGACTCCAGAAAGCCTGGCTGCTGGGACTTGGCTTGTGGCTTGCGCTTTGTATTTAGTATAGCCACTGAAATGTGGCTATAGCACGGCAAACTGTCTGAACTCAGCCAGAAGATCTATTCCTGGTTGTACAAATGCCTTTTAAAGTGATCTTAAGTTTAGGGATGACTGACAGTTGTCCTAATATCAGGAAGAGTGGAACAAAAATGGAGCTCAGAAACATCCTTATTCTAATAGCCAAAAAGTGCGGATACCTATTCCCACCAACAGGGGCCTCACTCTCCCCCAACAGCTTTTCCTGCATAGGTCAGTAGTCTTCCTGGGTTTGTAGAAAAATCCCAAAAGTGAAGAAATCCCTTCAGGAACTCTTGAATTCCCCAAAAACCTTTTGAAATGGCCTCTGCAGGGACCTAACTCCAGGCAGCAACGGTGAGAGATTAGAACGTTGGGGGGGAGGGGGAGGGAGAGGCTTCTAACTGGCTCTGTCGGTGAAAGGGGTGGGGGAGGGCCCTTTCCAGGCCTCTTTCAGCCTTGGAGGGAGGGAGGGGAGGGAGGGAGGAAGCCTTGGGGCCAGGCCTCACAAAAGTTGCCAGGGCCAGGCTGGGGGATTTCTAGAGATTTTGTGGTGGACTCTAAGGAGGGCTGGGTTTGGGAAGGAGAGGCCTCAGCTGGGTATAATGCCACAGAGTCCACCCTCCAAAGCAGCCATTGTCTGCAGGGAGACAGGCCTCTGCTGTCTAGAGTCCAGTTGTAATTCTGGGGGTCTCCAGGGCACATTTGCAGGTTGGCCACTCTAGGCCTGGCAGCATTCTAGGGTTGCCAGGTCCCCGCCCCTGATTTGCATGACTCACCTAGCCTCGGCTGCTTGCTACCATTCATCAGCAGCCACCCTATGAAAGCCAGTGAGGTGCAGCAGTTAGAGCTTCAAAGTAGGGTCTGCAAGACCCAGGTTCAGATCCCCATCTTGCAGTGGAAGCTGACTGTGTGATTTTGGACCAGTCACATATTTCAGCCTAACCAACCTCACAGGGTTGTTGTGCAGATAAAAAGGAGGTGAGAATAATGAAAGCTGCTTTGGCCCTCACTGTGGAGAAAGACTGTAATTTTCCTAGGTAGAGGCTGGAGGGTGGAGATGGAAAACAGGAGACAGAGAGGCAGATAAAGGTAGGTTGGCTATTGGTTGGGAAGGAAATAGGGTTGCCAACTCCAGGTTGGGAAATCCCTGGACATTTGAGGGGTGAAGCCTGGAGAGGGTGGGATTTGAGGAGGGGAGGAACTTTGGACTGGTGTAATGTCATAGACTCCACCCTCCAGCCATTTCCTCTATGAGAACCACCATTGCCAACCTCTGGGGGTGAGGACTGGAGATCACCCAGAATTACAACTGTTGTCCAGGAGACAGAAATCAGTTCCCCTGGATAAAATGGCTGTTTTGGAGGGTTGAGTCTATGGCATCATACCCTGCTGAGGCTGCTTGCCTCCCCAAGCCTCACTGTCCTAAGGCTCCACCCCCAAATCCCCAGGAAATTCCCAACCTGGAGCTGGCAACCCTAAGGTGAATTGATCTCTGTAGCTGGGAGATCCATTGTGATTCCCAGAGTGCTGCCACTGCTGCTGTGGGGGGGGAGAAAGCAGGTGGGTGGCTGAGAGCACTGCCACCACTGCTACTGCTGCTCTGCGGAGTGGGGGAAGAAGCAGGCAGGAGGCTGGGAGAGAGGCTGGGGGCAGAAAGCAGCCAGGAGGCTGGGGGCAGGAAGAAAGAATGATGGGGTGGGGAGCAGAAAGAGAGAGAGTGATGAAGTGGGGAGGCAGAAAAACAAAGAGAAAGATGACAGATCAGAAAGAGAGAGGAAATCACATGCATGGAGCAGAAATAGAGTAAGAAAAGGGGGCAGAGGGGAGAAATAGTGTGAGAGAGGTAGGGGGTGAGCAGAGGAAGCAAAGGTGTGACGAATGAGATAACCATCCCGCAAGTTTCTTGCGGGTCTCCACTTGTTCACATCTAAATGCAAAGAAAGGAAGCTTCCAGAATTTCTGATTCACAGATGACATTCAACCCCTCGAGGTTTTCTTTCCCAGATTCCTTTTGTTGTTGTTGTTGCTCTACCTGTCATGGCCCTTTCAGCAACATTCCAGTTTGGAAATGTTACCTTGATCCCTGTGGTGTCCATCATATTGACACCAGGTGGGGCTGGCATGGCTCTAGCATAGCCAGTGGAAAAGGAGGCAGGAATCTCTGGCTCAAGGAATGAGATGGGGAAGCAATCCCAGAAGGGTGGTCCCCCAAAAGTTTCTGAACCCACCGCTCTTCTTGCAATGCAAGCTCAGCATGGATGCTTTGAAGGTCCTCCTTCTCTTCCTCCCTCCCACCTTTGCTAGGATTGTTTGGACAACTTTTTCCCCAACAACGCCTCGGCAGAGGAAGGCGGGGTACAAATCAAATAAATAAGTAAAAATATCGCAAATAAAGAACAGGCGCTCTCTTTTCACAGGCTTTCTGTAGCAATGGGAGGGAGATGTTAAAAATGATCTACTCCGGGTGTCAAATCTGCTAGGTATGCCACTGGCCATTCCATCTCTTAAAATCTTTCAGCGAAGCACTGCTTAGGATATCTTCATAGATGGATGGCAGATTGGTGTCCACTAGCAGGAGGGGCTTCATTGATTATCCCCAACCTGTGGAACTATCTCCCTGTGAAGGTCTTTTGGATACCTCACTTGCACACAGGCAAGTGAAGGCTTTTTTCTTTTTCCATCTTGCTTTTGATCCTGGAATTCTGGTGCTGTTTTCAATATTCTGAAAATTGCCCTGACTTCTAATATAGAAATGGTTGAGATGCTTAATAGATAAATAAAAAGGTTGGCTTCTTAAGGCTGAAATAGCTCATTAATACACAATACAAAATTAAAGAACCAGTATGGTATAGTACTTAAAATGTTGTACTAGAATTCTGAGCTCCAGGTTCATATTCCTGTTCAACCAATAAAAGATAAAATCCAGTAGTTCTTTAATGACTCAGTTTATTCCAGAATAATCTAGAAGTTGCCACTGGACTTCTATTTTAGTTTTGCAGCAACAGACTAACAGTGAAATCTAAAGCAGAGTTAAACTCTTCTGATTGACTGGGAAGGGTGTAACTCTAATTAGAATGGTGCTGTAGTACAGCTTCCCCTCTTGAAATACTGTTCAACCAATGAAACTCATTGGGTGGCTTTAGGCCAATCACTTTCTCACAGCCCAATGTACCCCCTGGGCTGTTTTGAGGATAAAACAGAGAAAGAGAGAACCCCCTATAGCATCCTGTATCCCTTAGAGGAAGGTTAGGATTAAAATCTAATAATATGGTAGATGGTAACTAAGCCTGTAACAGCCAGGAGAGTTGGTCATGCATAGCCTATTAGCATGTGGTGAACCCAGCTTCTCTGGATATCTGAGCAGTTGTGGGTGGGTGAAATTGTCAACTTACCGCATGATTGGAGGGTGCAAACAAATTCCTCTTTTTTGGTTTCACTACATATAAGCTGCCTCTTCATGCGATTATAGCCTGCTTTTCCTTCCAGTCAAGGATGCCCAAAGTGGCATACATAACAGCAAAGCCCAAAGTAGGTACAACCCAAGAACAATCCAAAATAAAATGGTAACATTGCAGTCTTAAACAGAGCTGCTTAGAAGTGTGTAAATCTATTTAGGATTGTCCATCAAAGGCCCTCCTAAACAGCACTACTTCTTGAAAGGGCCCTTCCAACTCTGTGATTCTGTTCTATGCACTTCAGTGGGCTTAGAAGGCTATAACTCTACTTTGTGTGTGTGTGTAAAATGCCATCAACTTGCAGTCGACTAATAGCAACCCCATAGGCTTTTCAAGGCAAGAGACTAACAGAGGTGATTTGCCATTGCCTGCCTCTGTGTCACGACCCTGGAATTCCTCAGTGGTCTCTCATTCAACTGCTAAGCAGGGCCAATCCTGCTTAACTTCCGAGATCTGATGAGATTGGGCTAGCCTGTGCCAACCAGGTAAGGGCCAGGATTACACTACAGATATTATATAAATAAAGCTCAAAATAAAGATCAATAATTTCTTACTTAGATGTGATATCAGAAAATTATGGGCCAGTTTTCCAGTTTACATTGTGGTTTGCTTTATAAGTCTTGAAATATGAAGCATCTAAGTTTTGGTCCATAGGTAACCAAACAACACCTTGTCCCCTGTGGGAACCCTTGTCAATATACAAGCCCAGCAATTGTAACCCTAAATTCCTGAATGCAGTATTCCTCGATTCCTATCAAGAACCTGCTTTTCACTGACCTAAATTCAGCTACCAGTTTGTTAGCTGCAACATCGAGTCTCTGTTTGAGTTATGATGGGGGAATTTAGCTGAGAGACCTTTGCTTAATGGTCTCCAAGCTAGGGATCGTTCTCCAACTATACCAGAATCAGAACCCTCTCGCAGTGGCACAAATGACAGACAGGAAATATATTTTATGGAATTTATTAAGAAAATATCCCTAATACGTTCAACTAATTCAATAAAAATATCACACACACATACATACAAGAGGTAAGAAATTAAGGGTTGAGGTGATCTTAAAAGATCAGAGATAGAAGAGGGCGAAGCGTTGATGGGGTAATACCTACCTTCTGAAGAGAAGAGTCCATGGTGAAGAGCAGACGGCTTGACTGGCAAGCATGTCCATGAAGACACAAGAGAGATGGGGGATCCAGCCAGTACTCATCCCAGAAGACTGAACCAAAGATGGCTGGGTTGGGAGCCCGGTTATAGGAAAATTGTTCCTGCAGGGCACAATGGGAGAAATGGTCCTGAATGGACTGGAACAGCCAGTAATGGCTTGAAAAGGGGTTTTAGATAAAGTCCAGGTTTGGGAAGGGAGACCTTTATTAATTAGGCATGGGGCAATTGTATAAGCTTGGCTGTGTTAATGGCTGGGCTATCACAGGAACAATGGTGACAATGGACCATATCTGGGATGGTCCCAGTATTGGGGGCAAAGTCCAGAGGTGCAACTGTAAGACGTAACACTGGAATGTAAGTATGCTGGCACCTTTTGAAATGGTGAAACTAAGGCATTGTCCTTATATGATGGCAGCTACGTGCTGGCTGCATCTGAGTTTGATGGCTGAAGGAGTCAGAGAGAGACAGTCCTGAGCACACGTCCAGGGTTGTTGGCCTTGCACACAGACAGTGCTAGGCTTGCCATGTGCCAACTTTGGCCCTAAGCTGCCCAGGATACCATCTTTCATGTTGTAAGGGGAGGCTTTTGCTAGCAAGTTATGTTAAATTAAGACTATATTGGCAATAGATCGACTTTATATTGTATTTTAATAGAACCAGCTGGTATGAAACATGTATATGATGAATGCAAATTAATCTGGGCTATCTAAACTGCTTATGGGCTGGTTACTGCTCAGTGTTAATGTATGGGAAGATCATACAACCAGTGCTTCCCATGTGACACAGCAGGGATCAGATAGAGGCATTGATTTTATGAGTTGGCTCTTCCATAAAGAGATTGCAGGAGCCAGATGTCCAATTTAAGCAATAACAGCTTTCAAGCTGTTTCGATGTCACAAACCACAGCAGTCCCATGGCTCCACCCACCATGGAATCATCATTTCATACAGTTGATGCTTCTGCTCAAACGTAGCTAGGTCCTGAACCCATCTGCAGTCCCACATGCTCACGGCTCTTCTTTATCCACGGTATCATCCTGACCTCTCAACTTGCCTTACACACATACTGAATCAGTGCCCAGGTTTCCTATACTGAGTCAGTTCTGTTTTGCCCCTGCTTCAAGCAGGTACTCTGCCTTTTTAAAATATCTTTTAAGGTGTTTCTCCTTCACTCTACCAAAAAAGCCCAAACACCTTCCATGAAAACAAAACTCTCATGAACTTTTTGTTCTTAAAGAGGGAATATTACTCTGAGGATTGGGAGAGGTCAAGTTGGTGATGTTACAAAGCTGGTGTTGCTAGCCAACAGATACCTGCAAAGGGAGCTTTTCCTTCATGTATTGGAAGCTCGCAATTCATTTCAGGGGTCTTTTCGTAGAAAAACAGCTGCAGGAGCTCATTAGCATATGGTATGCTAATGAGCTATTAGACTATTAGCATATGCCACACACCCTTACACCACCGGAAGTGATGTCAGAAGGGGAAGCAAAAGTGGGGGAAGCATCTTCAAAAGCCTCCCCTTCCCTTCCCCAGCTGGTCTGGGTGGGGGAGCTAAGAGAGAAGGGGTTTAAAGTTTAAACTCCTTCTCATGAGAGTTGGGCTACAGAAGGAGGAAAGCGGGAAAGAAAGAGAAGGAAAGGGGAGGGAAACAGGGAAAGGAGGAAAAAGAGAAGAGAAGAAGGTGGGAAAGAAAGAAAGAGAGAAGAGAAGAGAAGAAGGAGGGAAAGAGGAAAAGAGAGAAGGAAAAGAGGGAATGAAAGAAATTCAGTGGCAATTCGGCCCCATTATATCCTATGGGCCATTGAAGTCAATGGTGAAAACATAGGGTATATTCTGGGGGCTGGAGGAGGGGTTTGAGGCTCCAAACTCACAGAGTAGCTGATGGAGCCTCTCCCCAAGATACCCACCAAGTTTCAAGAACATTGGATCAGGGGGTCCAATTCTATGGGCCCCCAAACAGGTTGCCCCTATTCCCTCCATTGTTCTCTATGGTGGGAAAAAGTAAGTTTTTTTCCCACCATAGAGCACAATGGAGGGAATAGGGGCAACCTGTTTGGGGGCCCATGGAATTGGACCCCTGGTCCAATGTTCTTGAAACTTGGTGGGTATCTTGGGGAGAGGCTCCATCAGCTACCTTGTGAGTTTGGAGCCTCTCCTCAAACCCCTCCCCTCCAGCCCCCAGAATATATCCTATGTTTTCACCATTGACTTCAATGGCCCATAGGATACAATGGAGCTGAAATTGACATTCGGCTGCCTGAAAGACTCTCCGGGACGCCGGCTGGGGGTGGGGCTTGGCTCCTGAGCTCCCGGAGCTGCGCTCCGGTGCGCTCCCCCCAAAAGACCCCTGCATTTTTTCTGCAGAGCTTTCTTCAAGACATTAAAATGTACACGTGTGTTGTTTTTGTCAACAGACTTAACATTTTACATCTGTTTTCATCCTTAATATTCTGCCTGAGTAAAACGGTTGAGGCTATTGATGGCTTTGGCATTTCTGAGCCTCCCAAAATAACTGGGGTTAAAGGCCCTGCTGTCTTTCACTTTTCTGAGACAAAGTTATTTTATTATTTTGGACAGGTTTCTGGGATTCCGCTTTAAATCAGAAGCAAGGAGGAAGGCTTTCCCACCCTGGGAAAGGTTCTGCTTTTGCCACTGCCCACGCAACAAAAATTAAAAAACCCACCCAGTGTTTTGCAAGCGGCAGGAACAATTGTTCATGTGAAATTGAGCTGTCAGTCGGAAGTGACAGGCTGTGGTTTGTGAATCCTATTTTTATAGAAGAGAGAAGCAATCCATTTCCCCTGAATGTGCCTCCTCAAAAGAGCTGTAGGGAGTCTCTTTCTTCAGCTCCAGACATTGTGACGCGACCCATCAAAAGAACTCCCAGCCGTCGCCCTCCGCCTCCTCCGCCACTGCCGCCTCCTCCACATGCTCTGAAGCAACCTGTGAAGTCTCCTGAGATTACATCTGAAGAGGACCACCTTCAGCTTCAGGAGGTAAAGGACATGAAAGCAGAGGTCAGTAAAGAAAAAGAAAATGATGGGGAAGGACCCTTTTCTCCCAGTGGCCGTTTGCCTGCAAAGACAAGCGGTTCCCCTCCATTCATTCCACCAAGAAGGTGCACATCTGAAAGACCTTTGGGGAAAAGTTGTGTTGATAAATCTGGGAAATGTACACTGCCAGAAAAGGAACCGGCAGGAAAACAGAGTGATGGGACTATAAGGCATGTTAATAACATTCAGGGTGCTGAGGCTCCACTGGAGGCTACAGAGAAAGACCCCTCACAATGTCAAGAAGCAACACCTGATACAGGCAACTTTGAGACAACACAGGATGAGATGCAGAGGAAGCCTCCAGAGAGGCCAGGGGGGCCACCCATCCCTCCCCCAAGAAAGAAGAGGCTCTCTAGACAGGCATCGTCGGCCAGCTCTTGCCTTTCCAAACAAATGAGCTTTGAGGAGTCGGAAGCACCCACGTCACAAGGAGACAAGCGGCCCGTTAAAAAAACCTGCTTGGATGCAAAAAGGAAATCGAGACTTGACCGTAAGCTTGTCACTTTATCAGATCGTGAAGGCTCGCGTGACTCTCTAAACTGCCCAGTTAGCAATACGTCGGCTCAGACTTCTGCCTCTGAGCAAGACTCCTATTCCACCAGCAGCACAGAGGATGAGACAGAGCAAGTCACCAGTCCCTCGGTTAAGAAGACCCGCTCCTTGCTCCTAGGCCGAGCCAGGCACCGCCTGTCCATGGTCAGCTTGAGTAATGTGTTCACAGCTTTCCTGTCTGCTGACCGAAAGCTGCAGAAGAAGATTGTGGAGCTGGCCCAGGACAAGGACTCGTACTTTGGCAATTTGGTGCAGGATTACAAAGAGTACAGTTTGGAGATGATGGCAAGGCAGAGCTCCAGCACAGAGATGCTGCAAGAGATCCGCTTAATGATGACACAGTTGAAGAGCTACTTAATACAAAGCACAGAGCTGAAATCTCTGATGGACCAGGTGGTTTACACCGATGACCAGCTGGGTAAGTTGCTGCTCGTCCGTGGTTAAAAGATGAAACAATGACTAAGTCAGTCAGTGTACTGAGCGTCTGCCACAAGTCCACTCTGTGACCTTAGGGCTCAAACAGATAAAGACCATGTGTCTTGTCCATGAAAAGCATACTGCTGGCCTGTGCAGCTTCACTTTGCCTCAGGGCCATGTAGGGAAAGGAGCAGGCCCGTAGCTAGGATTTTTTTGGGGGGGGGGGCTTTTAAATCTTAAACAGGGCTTAAACTAAAGCAATGTGGGGGGTGCAAAATGCACGGAGAAGAAATTGGGCTGGATCGGGACCAAGGTGTGGGGAAAAGAGTGGCCCACCTATTTGGACACCACCGGGGGGGTAGACTCTATTTGCTTCTCCCTGCGAGCCTATCCTGTCCTGCTGTAGGCTGCCTTCCAGAGCCTCCTGGGTGGCCCGGCCCACTAGGCCACAAAGAATGGGTGCTGCTGTGGGGAAGCAAAAGAAGAAGCCAGGGAGAGCCCCAGGGGTGGGGTCGAGGTCTCAGCAGTTCTCTTCCTGCGGTGCAGCCATAGCCTGCCTACCTTGATCACTTCCTCTAAGTTGATTTCTCTGGTTGAGACTGAGTTCACTGCTTGGTTGTTGGCATTTTAAAGGAGAAAAGGTGTATCTTTTTAAAATGCGTACTTTCCCCCTTTAAATTGCTCACAATACAGCTGATAGCCCAGTTTTGAACAGCAGAAGCAAGTGGCGGTTGAAGGGTTAAACACTCTCTCCTTTTCTGTGTGGCCCAGAGGTAAACTGAGGCAGTATGAGCCCACAGATTGCTTTTTATGGACAGAATGGGATTGTTTCATCTGTTGAAGCCCAAAGTAAAGCGATTTTCTCTCAGTCTCAGCTGCACCCCGCCATCTGTGGTATGGTAATAATAATGACCTACCATGCCAGATTGATGAAGAACATAATGTGTGTGAAGCAGGCTATTCAAAGGGATGATGATGATGATGATATTGCAACTGTTACTTGATAGCAGCGGCTAAGCCTAGATATTTATGCTTGCAGCGTAGGGGTACTTGTTTCAGAAAGACATCATCACATGAAGCTGCCTTATAACAAGTGATGGACTCTTGGTCCATCAAGGTCCGTATTGTCTGTTCAGACTAGCAACAGCATTCCAGGGTCTCAGGCAGAGGTCCTTCCGCTCTCCTACTGTCCCATCCTTTTAACTGGGGCTGCTGGGGATTGAACCTGGGACCGTTTACATGCAAAGGAAGTGCTCTACCACTGAGCCACAGCCCTTTCCCAAGTCTGAGTTTGAAACTGATAATTTCAGCTTTTAAACAAAACATCCTTGAGTTTGGATGCAGAGAAAACAGGTCACGGGAATGCCGATCTGACACCACTCTTTGCTAAAATGACAGAGTGCGTTTGTATTTCTCAAGGAGTTCCAATTGGCCCATGTGATGTTATCTCATTTCGATATCACAAGGCTATAAGGTGAGCCAGACCGAGATGATGAACTGTCCAAGGCCGCCCAGTGAGTTTCCAGTGTGAATACTGGTCTTCAGACACAAGAATTCTAAATGACCCCCAGACTTTCCCCACTTCTAATCAAATTCAATGTTTAGAGAATATTATTTTGGCGGTCTCAGCATACAAAGAAGAATGTTGAGAGAGGTCAGGTTAAGGCACTGATCAAGGGTGCCTCAGTTTTTCAGTTACGGTTCTCTTCCTCATAGAACTTTCACTTCTTGTTTCATTGTGATGCTGTATGATCATAGTATAAGTGCAGAAAGTCTGTTCGATTGGGTAAGAAGCTGGAATGAAACCTGCCTATCTGAAGAACTGAGCCATTCTTTTCCCTTCCCCATTGCGTTCAAAATCCTTGCTGCTCATCTACTCAGAAGCCCTCTCTTTCTGAGAGAAAAGAACACACATAAGAAGGGGCATGGGAATGAATGCACTGGCCCCACTCCTGTAGGTGATCATACTTGGGCTGTGCCCCCGTGATCGAGAACGTTGCTTTTTTAAGCATTCTACTGAGGGAGCCTAAATGTGTACATTTTGTCTCCTGCTCCCCCTCTGGGTGCTTCTCTTGGTGTAGTGGTTAAGAGCAGCGGACTCTAATCTGGAGAACTGGGTTTGATTCTCCACCCCTCCACACACAGCCAACTGGATGACCTTGGGTCAGTCACAGTTTTCTCAGAGCTGTTCTCTCAAGAGCAGTTCTTTCAGAGCTCTCTCAACCCCACCTACCTCACAGGGTTTGTCTGTTGTGGGAAGAGGAAGGGAAAGGAGATTGTAAGCCACTTTGAGACTCTGAGTGAAGGGCAAGGTATAGATCCAACTCTTCTTCTTCACCTGAGATTGATCATCTGAAGAGGGCTTGCACCAACTTGTGTCATGTGTTGCACAGAGAGACGCACCAAGTTGCCTTCTCCAAGTCAGTCTAGTGGCCTCTAACTGGTGGAGGATCTCTGAAGCAGAGATCTTTCCCAGCCTTGCATCCTGAGATCCCAGAGGCTGAGGCCAGACCTGGTGTCTCAGGTGCAATGTACGACTGCATCTGTGCATTGCTAACATCTTCTAATTAATGGCCCTGCCCTGTGCAGCATGACATGGCAGAAGTCTGGCATCCAGAGCTTTCCCCAGCATCAGTCTAAAGCAGGGGTCCTCAAACTACGGCCCGCGGGCCACATGCGGCCCGCCGAGGACATTTATGCGGCCCGCCGGGTGTTTATGCCCGCCCCCCCGCCTGGAGCCTCCTCCTCCTTGGGGGAGCAGCAGCAGCGCCCCCGCCCGCCTGCCGGGCTCCTCCTCCCGAGTAGCCCCATTGGAAGAGGTGCCTTTGAGGGCGCGGCGGAGAGCAGCCTGGGCAGAGCTCCTCCTGGTGGGGTGGGCGCCTCCCCCCTCCCTCCCCAGCCCAGGCGAGGTTCAGCCGGAGTGTCTGGGGACGGGGGGGCTGCAGAGAAGAAGCTGCGTGGAGCAGCCGGTCAGGGCAGCAGCAGGGAAGGGTCCCGGGAAGGGAGTCTCTCGCGGGGGGGCCCAGCTGCCGAGAGGTCCTGGGAGTGAGGGAGGGAGGCGGGGGACACGCTCGGCCACGGTTGCCGACTCCGGGGTGGAGAATTCCTGCACATTTGGGGGGAAGGTGCATTCCGGGAAAGGTCTGTTTGGGGGGGGGAGAACCCCCCGTGGGAGCAATGCCAGCGAGCCCCCCTCCAGTGCCACAGGGGCCCCCCGGGGGACTGATCCCTTTCAGCCGGAGGGGGATGTCATCCTGGGGGCGGGGGCTAAGGAAGTCCCATTGAAATACTGGTAAGTTTGTTGATTTAACTTTACTTCATTTTAAATATTGTATTTGTTCCCGTTTTGTTTCTTCACTTCAAAATAAGATATATGCAGTGTGCATAGGAATTTGTTCATAGTTTTTGTTTTTACTATAGTCTGGCCCTCCAGCGGTCTGAGGGACAGTGAACTGGCCCCCCGTTTAAAAAGTTTGAGGACCCCTGGTCTAAAGCAATGGGGAAAGTTTGCCAAGACAGAATTTCTACATATTGTTACAATTTCTACATATGGCTGTTAAAGGCACAGGAGGAAGGCCACTAAAACAAGCTGGTGATCCCTGTTTGGGTCTAGAGCTTTTTACCTCCCCACCCTTCTTTAAAAAAAAAAAAAAAAGGACAAGAGGGCAAAAACATAAAATTCAGCAGCTAAATAGGATTTTTTTAAAAAGCTATACATAAAGACACTACATTGATAGACCTGGTCTCCAGAGAACAGGCCTACCCACTCTTTCCCATTATATTGGTAGACCTGGCCTCTGGAGAACAGGTCTACCTGCCCCAGTCCACTATATTGGTAGAATCATAGAATGTTAGAGTTGGAAGGGACCTTACAGGTCATCTAGTCCAACCCCCTGCACTCTGCAGGAACGTAGCTGAAAGATAGCCCTACAACATACCCGAAAGATGGTCGGCCAGCCTCCACTTAAAAATGCCCAGCGAAGGAGCATCCACCACCTCCCGAGGCAATCTCTTCCACTGCTCAACCTTACAGTCTCTTACAGTTAGAGATTCTCCTGATATTTAGGCGATAACGACTCCCTTGTAATTTCCACCCATTACGTCTAGTCTTGCAATCCGGAGCAAGAGAGAATAGATCTCCATCTGGCCTGGCCTTGGACCATCGCCTTGTGCTGAGCCTTAGAAAACGTACCAGCGTTTGGGGGGGATGGACTCTTGCAGTCTACTTTTTTTTAGTGAAATATGACAACCAGCATTATAGGTCAACAGAGGTGGAACAATGGTTGTCATAACCCTGCCTAACTTAACAAACAGGAAGTTGCTTAAATGTTATCAACCTGCCCAAACTACTTATTTATTCAAATATCTATATTCCATTTTCCCTGTTACTCAAGGCAGCTTATAAATCATACTGAAAATCATTTCTTTCTGGCTCCATTATAGCCTATGGGGACCATTATAGTCAATGGGCCCCATAGGCTATAATGGAGAATCAATCTGGGGCTCGGGGGCCCCTGCTTTTTGAGGTAGAGGCACCAAATTTTCAGCATAGCTGCTGGTGTCTCTCCTCAACCTCACCCCCAGATTCAAAAAGATTAGACCAGGGGGTCCAATTCTATGGGCCCCAGAAGGAGGTGCCCCCATCCTCCTTTGTTTCCAGTGGAGAAGGAAAAATGCCTTCTCAGTTCACTTGTGAGCTGATTGAAAAATCCCTGAGCTGCCAGTTAAAATTTTGTGCAGCTTAGAGGGAATTCTGGCTGTAGTCTTTTAGCTGTAGTAAGGGTATGGGGGAGTCCCTTTTTGTTAATCATCAGTTAGCCTCCCAAGAAACGGGTAGAAGTCCATAAGAATCCTCAAAAATCAATGAACATTCTAATACAAAATTGATATGAGTAATAACTTCTTCCTAGAAAAACCAAATAACTAGACACACCCAAAGCATGTGTTTAAGAGATGGGTCCTGTGAGTTACAATGCCAACAGTTAGATACTTTACTCAGTCCTTTGCTAAAGGGTCACTTCGGTGTCCAGAATATCCTAAACATGTGCATTTGCTGAATAAGCCTCAACTGAAGATCCGTGGAGATAGTAGGTGTAGACTTTAAGGCCATATTGCATTGCTTTGGCAAAACTGGCCAATCTAACTCCTTATAAATAAACTCCTTCATAAATTCCAGCAAATTCTAGTTTCCGTTGACCCTGCTGATTATTGAATGGACTGTAAGTAATAACTGAATGATAAACTCATAGAGAGAAATGAGGCAATGGCTCAGTGGCAGAGCATCAGCTTTGCATGGCAAGAGTTCTCAGGTTCAATCCCTGGCATCTCCAGTCAAAATGCTCAGGTGATGTGGAAGACCTGAGACCGTGAAGAGCCACTGCGGACAGTACAGATCTTGAGAAACCAGTAATCTGACTTAACTACAAGCTAGCTCCATGTGTTGTTAAGTGTCCTAACAGTGCAGAAGGACACTGTTTCTTCCTGTGCTGTAGCTAGACCTCGATGCATGTGGTTTATCATTCTCATGGAGAACATGATTGCCCAAGAGTCAGCAAGGGAAGACTGGTTTGGGCAAGAGCTCTGAGGGAAGAAAAAAATGTCTTCCGGGGATCTCAAACCCTCACTACCCTTGCAGGAAAGATCCTCTGATACAAGCTCATAGCAGATGCTGCAGCCTGGTCACAGGGCAACACAGAATTAAGCTTGTCCGTTGGGTTGGTGCCCCTGTAGAGTTGTCAACAGGACAGATGTGATGCAATCCACTTGTACCTTTTGCAAATCTGACGGAAGATTTTGTGGGTGTGGGTTTTTTTGCTGGAAGTTAAGCAAGCATTAAGCAATAGCCTCAGTAGGTAATAAACAGAGGTGGCTTGAACTGCAGAACAAGGAGCTTTGTGCTACTGAATGTATGTGAATATGTGCCAGTAGTGCAGAAGGTTGCCTTCAGTAGAGCTGGTAAGAAGCAAAGCAGCTAACAGCCACAGGGGGAAATGAAAGTTGAGAAGGATTGCTTCACCTTATCTCCACCCAGATGGGTTGTCTCTCTACACAGTCACGTTGTCAGCATTTCCTCCTAAATGTTCTTCTGAAACCAAGCATGGCAGAGACTGAGCTGCTCGTCTTTATACCCAAGGCCACATTGCCCATAATGTGCCAGTGCATCTGCTTGGCATACAAAAGGTTCTTGGTTCAGTCCCTGGCATTTCCAGTTAAAAGGGTCAGGTAGAAAGTAATATGAGAGCCTCTGCCTGGTAGAGTAGGCAATACAGAACTGGAAAGACCAATGGCCTGAGGCAGTATAAGGCAGCTTCATGGGTGTTCAATTTACTTCCCTTTTCTCTCCCACTCATGACATTTAAGAATTATCTTCACCCTCACATTCTCTTTCACATCCAGGCCAGGTTCTGCTGCGTTTTATTTTCTAACATCCCAGAATTCATTTCTCTCTTCAACCATCTACTTGCCCATGCTGTGAAAATATCTCACCTAAATTACGGAAACTGCTCCTAGCCGGCCTACTTTCCTGTCATTGTTCTCATTTTCTGTTAATTCACTCTGCCTTTACTAAACTCGTCTTTGTCTTCTGTTACTAGGTGAGACTTCCTGACAAATATTATCCAAATAGCACAGAATCAAGTATGTTGAGGCTGATGAGGGTCAAGGCAAGGAGTTCCTAAAGCAAACCCCAAGAATATTCTTAAATAAGGAAATGGTTTATTGAAGAAAAATAAATTCTGGCATATAAAAGAAACATACAATGCAGTTAGGCTACTGCCCTATCTTATCTGAAGAAGCAGGGCTATTTTGGGGCAGGAACGCACAGGAACAGAGTTCCAGCTGGCTCCCAAGTTGGCCACGCCCCGCAGGAACTCATTAGCATAATAGGCCACACCCAACAGCAGAAACTCATTAGGATTGGCTACATTAGGGGGTGTGTGGCCTAACGTGCAAAGGAGTTCCTGCTCCAAAAAAGCCCTGGGTTTTGACAACAAACTAGATAAACAGAATAAGAAGCAAAAGGTGGGTGTGGCTGGATAACCACACTTCTGGTAACATAGGGGTGTGGCCTAATATGCTAATGAGCTGTGCTGTCAGGGGTGTGGCCTATTATGCTGAAAAAAAGCCCTGTGAAGAAGTGTGCATGCATCTGAAAGCTTATACCCAGAATTAAACTTTGTTGGTCTTAAAGGTGCCACTGGACTCAGACTTCACCCTATCCTAGGCTTAGATGATGAATACTTAAAAATAACGGATATCCTGTGGAGAAGCTTGTGGGAGGAGTTGTTGGAGAGATTGTTTCCCCACTTTCTTCCCGCAGCCTGAATATCCTCTAAGAGGGTCAGGGGATCCTCATAAACAAAATGTACTGCAGTGCTAGGGTAGGGGCTGTAGCTGTTGTGATAGAATTTATTATTTCAAGATATTCCCTTATATTAGACTAGTGTGTTAATTTGAAGACCTTCCCCTAAGGTCACATGTTCAAGTAGCCAGTTCAGCTAGTTGAGAGTGCTTGCATGGACGTGTTGGAGTTGCTTCTTAGATTTAAACTGTTCTAACTGCTTCTTGTTCTGGTCTCTATACTGGAACCCAGAAACATTGCATGGTGTCAGAAGTGGAGACTGAGGAGTGTGGTGGCTTCAACTGCAACTTATTTGATGAATTAGGAGCTGTGCAAGCCCCACCTGGAGCAAGTGAGGTGGCTTCTTTAAGTAGCCCTTGTTCAGCATGGATATGTTGCAACCACCATCAGGCCTGGAGTTCTCTGGGGACACTACAGACAATTGGAAGGAGGAGGACTTTGGCAAAATCCTTTTTTGCGGTCTCTACCCACTTTCCAAACCTCAGAAGAGATTTTTGGGGACAAACAAGATGGGAAGTCGGGGAAATATCCATTCCACCAATTACTTCCATAAGCTTTTCTGCTGGATCCAACACTTAAAGAGTTGTTCAGCTAGATTAAAGTCCGATAGCACCCTAGATTTTCAGGTTATAAGCTTTTGAGAGTCAAAGCGACCTTCATCAGATATTTCATTAGAGTTGTTCGTTTTACTCTTATCTGCCTTTATCAAAGTCAAGTCCCTCTAGCATTCTCTGTTGTTGTGACAAAATCTCTTCCCACTCTAAAATGCAAAAAGGATAATTTGATCATGCATTCTGTAGGGGCACATTTATTTAATCATCAATCCCATGAGAAATTTTAAATAGGCAAAGGGGCACAGGGAAGGATGGGAGAGAAAGAACCAAGCTGGACTCTTGTTCATACAATTAGTCCAGTGCCTGAGAATATTTGCATACCTTTTGAAAGGGAATGGGACACAAATTGGTATTTTAAGCAATATCAGTATCTGAACTAGCTCTTCTGGTTTCCTGCATCTTGTTTCTCACTTGTTCCTTTGATATCTCATTCCCCTCTCCCAGAGGTGATCATTGAATCCGCTTTGCACAAGTGTGTCTTGAAGCCTTTGAAGGAGGCCATCTATACCTACTTAAGGGAAATTCACAACAAAGATGGATCCTTTCAGTTCCTGAAGGAGAACCAGCAGGTCATACAGAACACGACAACTACTGACCTGGGAATCACCACCAGTGTGCCTGAAACCACGTTGCTGGAGAAAATCCTGCAAAAATTCACCAACATGCACAAGGCTTACTCACCAGAGAAAAAGATTTCCATCCTCTTGAAGTCTTGCAAACTCATCTATGACTCCATGGCCCAGGGAAATCCAGGTACTGTGGGACAATCCAAACACCTGTAGCTGATTTTTTTAAAGTCTTTTGGATTGCAGAGAATCTGACTAGTTATTGCGGTACTGATTCATTTAGAATTACCCAAACTATGCTTCGTCACATAAAGTCTGTTGCAGGTGACATGAAACTGCTGCTAGACCTTCTGATGGTTATTCATGGAGACAGAGGTACGAACAGAGAGGTTCCAGTGGTTGTAGGCACACATTGAATCAAATGCACACACCGCACAATGCAAGTCTTCCTTGGTACAATATTTTAGAACTCCTGTTTTGCACTTGCTCTACAAAGATTTTCAAACATTGACTTACTACTTGCAATATCTTTCTTCTTTTGTAACCTCTGTTCTGAGTCTGTAGATTGCACCTGCAGTAGAAACAAGGGTAGTAATAACAGCTCTTCTGGGACCAACCAGAAGGAGAGTTCTGAACTACTGCTGCTGAAGAAGACATTTTGGCCAAATGTGTTGAGATCTCTGTTGAGTTTCATAAAAGTAGATCCTATACCTATTGGAGAATCTCTTAGCTGTAGTTACTTACTGAGATATTTGTCCCCTGCTTTTGTCCCCAGTGGGAATCCAAAGCAGCTTACAACATTAGCCTCAACAACAACCCTGTGAGGTAGGTTAGGATGAGAGAGAATGATAGCAACAGGTTACTCAGCAAGCTTCCAGGGCAGAGAGGTGAAATGAATCTGGGTCTCCCAGATCCTGCCCTGACCTGGATGGCTCAGGCTAGCCTGACCTCAGATCCTAAGCAGGTTTGGCACTAGTTAGTACCTGGATGGGAGAGCACCAATGAAGTCTGGGGTTCCATGTAGAGGCAGGCAGTAGCAGATCACCTCGTGCCATGAAAACCTACAAGCTCACCATAAGTTAGCTGCAACTTGAGGCAATTCTGCATTGGCTTTTCCCTCCGTTGTTTTACCAGAGATGCAGCTCAAAACCACGGGGCAAGAAGTCACCCCTGAACAGCCATAAATCTATGCAGAAGGTACCATAAAGCCTGATTATCAAAGAAAGTGAAAGTGGCATGCAGTGTGGAGGCTACCATAAAATCCAATGATCAAAGAAAGTGAAAGTGGCATGCAATGCAGAGGGGAATTTCTGTTCCAGCGTGGGTTTGGTAAAACAATGGAGGGAAAAGCCAATGCAGAATCGCCCTTGATCCTAGTCTGACAGCCTGACCGACCACTAATACACTCTGGCTGCCTTGAATTATTCTTGGAATGTTATTCAAAATAAACTCTAGAGAGAAGGCAAAAGGATCCCCTAATGGTGCTACATGACGGGCATAGGAGCTGCCGCCTTTTTAATGCACAGACATTTAAAATACTGGTATATTGCCCATTAAAAAAATAACAGTCCAAAGATTTTACACTCCAGAAATCTCAAGTGTCAGACAATTAAGTGTGAATTTTAGAATGCCTTTGTGTAATTATAGACAGGGGCCTTTGAGATCAAAGAGATATCTTTAATTTTTTAAAAAATGAAACCGAACAACAAAGGCAGTGTTACTGAATTTGGTCTCTGGATCTCATTTGATTTGTCAGATTTCCTTGTTTATGAGATTAGGATATTTGTTGTGTTAAGCAGATAAGTAGACTTCAAGTTCCAAAACAGGTAGACCTTAAAAAGGCACAACAAGTGCTGAATTGCTTGTTGAGATAGACTAGGTCCCTCCAAATTGCCTCTTTCTTTCATGTCTAAAGACTACATCTCCCAGCAAGCGGTGCTTCCAACTCTGTTTCTAGCTGCTGCTATATCTAAGAACACCACCATATTGCATTTCTCCAAAGCAAACAGTGTAGCGGTTAGAGTGCTGGACTAGAACGTGAAAGACCTGGGATTCATATTCCTGGCCATCCATTAAACTTAAGGGGTGATCTTGGGACAGTCACTCTTTTGCAGCCTAACCTCCTCATGAGACTGTTGTGAGGATAAAATGGTGGAGGGGAAAATAGCGCTCTTCCTTGATAGTGTGGTGTGCTAAGGCTTTGCAAGAGATTTGTAATGAGTTTTGAGATCCTTGCTGCTTCATCAGCCAGTGATGATTTGCCCTGTTGTGCCTCAGACCCAAAGGAGTGGCAGCTCCCTGCATGTGTAAGGGCAGAACCTTCATTTCTTTATGGATGTCTGGGCAGGACTCCAATTCCTTTAAACTCTGCATTCAATTATTAAATACCAATTTCATTCAAGTGCTGTAGTCCAACCGGTGGCCGATGCTGCAGATAGTTTACCTAGAATGTAATTGCGTTGGGGTTTGTAACGGAGGAGAGGGCTTATTTTAAGCCTCTTATCGATATTTATGAAACAAATGTTTCATGTCATTGAAAAACAGAAAGGAGGCAAACTGGATTTGGAATAAGGCAATTCCACCTTGAACAAGTGAAGCCATTTTCAATGTCATTGAAGCAGCCGCGTGAAAGGCTTACAGTTGGTAATGAGGCGTTTGGGGAGAACCAGGAGATAAATACAGAGTTTACAATGAAGAAGGTGTCGACTTCCTTCCTTCCTTCCTTCCTTCCTTCCTTCCTTCCTTCCTTCCTTCCTTCCTTCCTATTTCCCCATAAGGATTCAAGGAGGCAGTAACCAAAGAGGGAGATAATATCGAAGATTTAAATAATATGCAAGACTTTTTCATATAATAAACATTCAGTAGGGTTTTTAATGAAGTACCATCTATGAATCATATTTTTAAAATGTGAATGTGAAATGAACCCCTAATTTAATTTTGGGGTATTGTAGGCTTGCACAAGTGAACAGTGTTAACGTGGCCAGTACCTGACCACTCCAGTCATCTTTAGAGGCCCTGCTGTGGGTGGCCTCACTACTTGGGGCTAAACCAGTTGCAACCTGAGAAAGGGTCTTCTTGGTTGTGGCACCAAACTCTGGAACTCTTTCCAGAGAGATTCTCTTGCCTCTCTATAGCTTTGTCTTCTGCCAGTAAGTAAAGACTTTTGCTTTGTTTGGCATTCCCTCTCTGACTCTTATTAGCTGTCCTCCCTGTTTGTGTGTTTATTTGTATGTTGTGTTTACATGTTTCATTTAATTTAGATATACACACACATGCATGCGTGCACATATATAAATGCTGTTTTAATGTTTGAAATGTTTTAATGTTCACCACCTTGGTGACTTGTGGGGGAGGCACCATGGAAATAAATAGGGTTAGGGTTAAGAAAGGGATGCCTTGCTAAGATCATGAGTGGGTCAGGGAAATGTTTTGAATAAATAGGGTTAGGGTTAGGGTTAAGAAAGGGATGCCTTGCCAAGATCATAAGTGGGTCAGGGCCCCCATTCCTGGAGCCCGGGGCCCAGATTGTGTCCTCTTAATGAATGGAAACAGTGTTTCGCTTCCATGCATGTGAATGCATGAAGCTGCCTTATACTGAATCAGACCCTTGGCTCATCAAATCAGTATTGTCTGCTCAGACTGGAAGTGGCTGTCCAGGGTCTCAGGCTGGGGCCCTTCACATCACCTCCTACCTGATCCTTTCAACTGGAGATGCCGGGGATTGAACCTGGGACCTTCTGCATTTCAAGCAGATGCTCTGCCACTGAGCCACAGCCCCTCCCCAGCTTGAATCCAGCCAAGGATTTCCATGGGTGCAGATGCTCTGCCATTGAGCCACAGCCCCTCCCTTTCTGACTGTATTTAGTCATGCATTCGCCAGGACATGTGATGTTTATGGATTTTGTTTACTCATTTAATGTGCCTGACCTGCCTCTTGATACAGTTTACAAAGTTAATGATGCAGTCTACAAAGTTAAAATGTAGAATCTCCATAATAAAATGTGATAAAACAACCATATCTCTTAGACCATCTGTGTAAAAAATTACACAGCTGCTGTCTCCATCCTGCCCGTCAGAACCAAAGCACCTACTGTCTCCATCTTTCCAATTATGACCAAAGATTAACACATACAAAGTTTAAAACAGAGTCAAAAATGTCAATGGTTAAAATTTCAGGGGGACAGCAAACTCTCCAAGCCTAACAAAAGCCGGGCGATACAGATGCCCCTTCATTGTTTTTCTGAACACTGCTGTGCGCGCATGTTTGTCAAGTTCTGTGGAATCACAGCCAACTAATGGCGACCCCATAGGGTTTTCAAGGCAGGTGATTAAGCAGAGGTGGTTTGCCATTGCCTGCCTCTGTGTTATGCCCCTGGTATTCCTTGGAGGTCTCCCATCCAAGTACCGACCTTGCTTAATTTCCAAGATCTGACAAGATCGGGCTATTCTGTACCATTCTGCATTCTGAACACTGCCATGAGCAATTGCTAAGCAAAGAACCAAAGTAATTCTTGCTTCCTTGCAGTTGATGCAGCTCCAGTGATATGAACAGGTATGCTGACTTTCATCAGTAATTAAGAGGGCGTGCACTTGGATATTTTCCTTCAGTGGAATACAGTATTCCCTTGCTTATTTTGGAGCTTCCACATAAGTACAACTCCCAGGGCTGCTTCTGGGACTTTCCCCTATAAACTGGAGTAAAGGGGGGAAATCCTAAAGTGGGAAATGGTGGGGGGCTGCAGGCAGAGCCCCCATGTAGAAGTTCTGCCCACATCTAATCCAGGCAGGAGACCAGAGCTCAGCTCTGCCTACAGTATGGCAGAATTGAACTCTGATTTCTTCTCCCCCCCCCGGTTCAACCTCTTATGGGCTTTCTTTAGTTAACAGCTGAGCTGTGGCTCCACTGTGAACCACAGCCCCCCTGCTACAGGGCAAAGGGAGGGTTTGCCAGGCCATGGAGGCCCCAGCCAGGTTCTCCTGTACATTGGTGTTTCTCTTTCCCAATGCCATGGAAGAACGGGAGGTGAGTGAGGACAGGGACAGCAGAGATAACACTGGAATGAGGTATGCAGACACCATCTTTGCCTCTCTCCACTCGCCTCACTGCTGCTTCTGCAGTGGGGGCAGCACCCCCTCTCTAGGGTTGCCAGCCTCCAGGTGGGGCCTGGGGATCTCCCACTTTTACAACTAACCTTCAGCTGACAGAGTTCAGGTCCCCTGGAGAAAATGGCTGCTTTGAAGGGTGGACTCTGTGGCATTGTGTCATGCTGAGGCCCCTCCCTTCCCCAAACCCCACCTTCTCCTGGATCCACCCCCAGAGTCTCCAGATATTTTCCAACCCAGACCGGGCAAAGACCTCCTATGGGGAATCAGCCTAAGTTGCCATTTCGTTTCAGTTTCTCTGTTTTAACAAGAGATAGTTCTCTGTTTTAACAAGAGACAATTTTATAGATGAAGCTTTAAATATATTACATATACATGTTGGCATGTTTCTGTCAACAACTTGACGTTTTGGGAGGTCTCCAAAGGCAGCCCTCCTGTCAAACTTGGGGTGGGGGGATCTTTATGCAATTAAGTGTGTAGACGGCTGCAAATCTTGATATTAATTTTCCATTGTGGATCTCATTCATTCCACATAGGGCTGCCAGCCCTGGCCTCACAACCAGTGGGAAACCATGGGCGGGGGGGGGGTCTTGGAGGCAATGGTGTGATTGTGATATATGAGGGTCAAGCTAACAAAATACGTTACTATAAAAATACAAATATTTATTATGGAGTGTACATTAGTAAAAGATAAAATATGTTAAAAGAAATGATCCAAATAGCAGACTCTTAAAACTTTTTACACACAGAGCTGATAGTTTTACATATATAGTTGATGATCTTATGACCAGTAGACCATACACATTTCGGCTGACCCTAGATCTTTTCTAAGGATTCATCAAAGAGCATCTTTTTTCTGCTAAGCATAGATTTGCGGCACATGGCATCTACATGACATAAACATTAGTTCAGGTAATTTCATTTAGATTTTTGTTTTAAAATGTATATATGGCCTTATAGTAAATTTGCTCTCAGTGTGGCTTATGCATAAATCTCTTACTCAATATAGTGATAAAATTTATAATTTAGAGATATTCCCTTGTACTAAATAGTGTTAAGGAACTGGTAGTTTGTGGACTTGCCCTAACATCATATGACCTTAGTTCTAGAAAAAAAGGCTTAGACACTACTGTATCAAGTTTTTTAAAAAAGAAATTTCGGTGAGTATTGTGTGCTCGACTTCTAGTGACTCCTACTGGTGTGCAGAGGATGTTCAGAGAAGGGGCTTGATATGCCGGTCTCTGAGTCCCAGCCCTGGTATTCCTTGGAGGTCTCCCTTCCAAGTACTTGCCAGAGTCAGCCCTGTTTAGCTTCCAAGATGTGACAAGATCGGACTTGCCCGGGCTATCCAGGTCAGGGCCTGTATCAGATTTTTTAGTTGCTGTTCATATTGTTTTAAGCCATTCCTCAGTATCTGTGGATCCAGAAATATTACACTGGGTACACATCAAGCTGCCTTGCACTGAATCAGATCACTGGTCCATCAAGGTCAGTATTGTCTACTCTGACTGGCAGCAGCTCTCCAGGGTCTCAGAAAAGGTCTTTCACATCACCTCTTACCTGATCCTTTTAACTGGAGATGCCAGGGATTGAACCTGGGACCTTCTGCATGCCGAGCAGATGCTCTACCACTGAGCCACAGCGCCTCCCCAGCTTGAATCCAGCCAAGCATTTTCATGGGTGCAGGGATTTCTGCCCGCAGAGCACAGCTATCTCTCTTGCCCCCCCCAGGCTATTCCTACAGATCTGCAGTTTATCATAACTGTGGCTGTGTCATCTAAATGGAGCTTAATTGAACAACAAAGTCCTATTTCTAGTGTTTGGCTGTATATTTTTATGGATGATGGCTATATATTTTTGCCAACCAGGAAACATCCCCTCTGTGATGATAATAACATAAGATATGGTTAATAAGGATGTTCTATCACTTTTTTTAAAAAAAATGTGCTGGCTTTCCATTAGCTGGATATATTTTAAAGCTGTCCTTTTGAAGAAGGAACAGAAGCACGTTTATTCAAGGTTCCCGCTGAGCATAGTTCTCAGCCCGGCAAACAAACAAAGCTGATTCATAGGAATCACTTGGAACTCGTCAATGAGAGCAATCCAGTGCACAGTTAAGCATGCTTAAGCTTTTGATGTTGATTTTAAAAGAAAGAAGTGTGCTTGTCTCTGCTGGATTGCTGCCAGTGTGCATATTTAAGAGATGATAACCATGGATACCATTCCACTGGGTGGGGTAGCCCCAGCAGCTCTATTAAGGAGGGAAAGGGCTGCACCCACATGGCCAGGATTCTTCGTTTTGCCTTCATCAGTGCTGCAAATGCAGGGGCAGGGGCTTTGGTAACAGAGATTCCACCCGGGGATTTTCTGTGCACTTTCCTCTGTTGGTGATCATTTTCCCCTAGTGCACCACTAGGGAGCTTTTTAAAAAAAATCAGTAAATGGTATTGTACTATAGTGGTATAGCAATTAACAATTTTCTTTTTTAAAGCTTTAAAAGTAAATCCTTCTGATGGAGTAACACAGAAGATGGCAGCTGTAAGAGCCCCATGGAGGGGAAATGATGTATGAAATGACCTATGAAAACAGGCATCCAGACAGCTTGAGAGTGCACTTGGACGTTACTCTCCCCCAAAATATCATAGCAAATCAAGGCTGTTTCTACACAAATGTTTTGTTTTGTTTGGCCTTGGCTTCCTTACTGCAGCACTGTTTTTATGAGGATCCATATGACATCCTGTTTTGTCCTGATTCTGTGTTTTCCCCTGCTTTGCTGTGGCCTTTCTCAAATCTAGTTTGATACAATCTTTTTGGAAAGGTTGCAATCAAAGCATCTTTGAATGCTGTGTGGATGGGAAGGTGCACATTTTTTTCATTCCTCTCCCACATTCCCTTACCTCAGGCCCTGTGGCACCCATTCTATCGCACACGTCAGAGGAGATTTGGGGGCTTTTAAAATCAGTAATAGCTATATTGCTCTATAGCGTTATTATGTTGTAATGGTTAATTTCACAATGCACTGGTTTCCACCTTACATTTTTTTAAAATGTTTGTCTCTCTAGCCCTTTTGGTTGTGGACTGAAAAGGGGAAAGATAGTGGCTACACATTTCTCCTTATAGTTCTGCAATGAAAAAGGTTAGATTAGAGAGTTACATTTAAAACAGTGAAAGTTTGTAACCAGTACATTGTTGCAGTACAGCCTTATAATACTATAGCTATAACTATTTTTTTAAAGGCTGAAAACAGATTTCTGCTGGTGTGGAAGATGGCTGAGGCAACGGGAGTGAGGGGGAAACTTCTGTGTGGATTCACTGCAGCCACTGCAGACATATTTGTATTCACAACACCAATAAGAGCTACATCAATAAGAAATTTGCAAAAGAGTGCAATAGGGAAAGAGAAAGGACCACTGATGCACAATTACAGCATGATGTCATGTGAATGACCCCCCTCACCCCAAAGCTATCCAGCTGAGATAGCACCAAAGAGAAAAAGCTTGGTGTGGAAACAGCCTAGGAAGGATCTGACAAATGTATCTTGGAACAACACATTACAGTGTTGATTGTTGGAAGTCCATTGTGCGTCCATCCCCTTCGGACAACCTGGTTCCACTTCAAGCCATAAAACATGCATTACACAATAAGTAAACATTTCAACAGACGATATTAAGAAAATCCAATATTAAAAAACCTTTTATGCTAATAAGTATTCAATAAATAAGGATTACATAGCTAAGTACAGGTAGGAGAGTTCAGGCGTATCCAATATAAATAACACATGTTTTCATTTTTGTTCTTTAAAAAGTCTGCGCTACATAATTATAAACATGGCTGTGTTGTAAATAGTGGGCAGAGATTTCACCCAAAATAGTTATTCAATCTTTTTAATATATATATAGATCAGAATTGGAATCATTAAAGGAAATATCTGTTTTTCTTGAATCCCACCATATGGACGTAACATCTTGCAAATCTGCCTCTTTTTACAGGAAATGCAGAATATTTTCTTCTCATGGTACCTTCATAAAATATCCCTTCTTTAATTACCATCATCTGAGAATCCACAGCTGCAAACATTCTTCTTTATTCACAAGAAATTGGTTCCATAATATTGCTTTCCAAAAGGTGGTTCTTTATAGGCAGGGGAAGAATCTTGAAACTTGATTTACTGCCACCTTAATTTGCACATTTCCCTGATCAATCCATTTTTTAAATCTGTGTTTTGGCTGCTATGCAACCTGGTTGTTCCACAATTACTCTGGTAAGGGTAGTATTCATAAGGGCCTGTAGGTCAGTTGTACACTCGGTGTGGGCCCTGCCTTGGATATGTGTATTTTTCCTTCTTCTACCCCACATAGATTTTTGCATGTCTGAATCAGCAGCCCTTGGCTTGTCAGCTGGTACCTGAATGGGGTCTCTTCTTGTTTTCAGGGAAGCCGTATGGGGCAGATGACTTCCTTCCAGTGCTCATGTATGTTCTGGCCCGCAGCGACCTCTCTGAGATGCTTCTGAATGTGGAATATATGATGGAACTCATGGACCCTGCTCTGCAGCTGGGTGAAGGTATGAGAGATACCAAGTTCTCCTCGTTGATGCTGTAATCTTTTGGGAGGTTAGGGCTGGGGTGGGGCCACGGCTCAAGGGCAGGAGCAGACTGGGAGGTGAAAGTGGCCCTAGAGAGCAAGCCAAGTGAAGTATCCCCTGTGGTGCCACGCCAGTGCTACAAGGGTCACTACAAGAGATATTTGCTTACCCACTGCTTCTTCCTGAAAATTGTCAGCAGTATAGGACAAGATTGTTGATGGATTGATACCTGTTACCATTGCCAATGAAAGATCTGCTCCAGGTGGACCCTGAGGCTCTGGCAGAGTTGCTAGAGCTTGGTTATGCTTGCCCCTGGCCACCCTTGAGACCAGTGGCCCACTGGGAAATTTCCCTCTAAGTTAAACAGCCAGTCTGCTCCTGCTTCTGTTTCTGCTCCTGGAAGAACACCTGCTTTTCTTGCAGAAGGATCTAGGTTCAATCCCCCGTGTTGCCAATTAAACAGATCAGGGAGGAGATGATGTGAAAGACTTCTGCCAGAGACCCTGAAGAGCTGGTACCAGTCAGAATAGACAATACTGACCTTGGTAGACAGCTTCATGTGTGTGTGTCTGTGGCTACTGTCTCTGAGAGCTGAACAGTAGCATGCCACTGATTATTGGGATTCATGCCTTGCCACTGGAGGCTTCTTGGAGGCATCTGGTTGATCACTGCAGAAAATGGGATGCTAGGTTAGATGGACCTTTGAGAAGATGCATCGGGGCTGCCCTTATATCCTTAAGTGTGTGTTGCTGTAGCATAAGGAGGAATGATGCTTGAAAGGGAAAACTGTTAATGGACATGAGTTTTTGCTGGTTGACCTGAAATTATTTTGAAGACTTTTTTTCCCACATGGTTTTTTTCCATCGGTCCTGGCCCCAGACTATTGCAGTCACCCACAAGACCACCTGATGCAGGGGAAAGCAGGCTGTCAGCAGCCGGCCCTGCACCACTAAGTCTGTGGTTGGCAGGATGGAACTACGTTGTCTCCTCTTGTGCAGACAATTCTTCTCTGTTGTGTTTTTGTAAACCCACCCATTTTTTTAAGGTTTGGGATTTTCTGCAAAATTGGATGTCCCTCCAAGTTCTTAGAAAGATCTCTGTCCGTGGCCCTAATCTGTGTTTTTAGGGATCCACATCTAGTGCCATGTTCAGAATTAGATAAAGGATTTTGTTGATTACCCTTTTAATAAGATCAATGCCTTAAAGAGCCTCCTGCTCTTTCATGGAAGACCTCTGAGTACCACACACTGGATTCCCATTCCATACTGGTCTGGCCAAATCCCAGATCTGCTTAGTTGTAAAGATGGAACAAGACCAAGCACCTTTAATAACATACAGCAGTACAAATATGCTAAGTCTCTGGGTGTTTGTTTTTCCGCCGTATGTTCAAGACTTTTAGAGACTATGAAGATTAAAGATTCCAAACAGTGCTGTTAACTGTTATGCTGATAAAGCATTCAGTTTCCTTTGTGTCTTGGCATCGGGGCCACGTGTCACTGGAATCCACTGTGGAGTTGGTGCACACAAATTGGCAGCTTTGATAATGTGGCTGCCTAGGCGATAGATACCTAGCAATGGTCTAAAGGGAGCAGAACGTCGTGTGTGCTTGAAAAGGAAGAGCAGGGAAATTGACTGTCTCCCACACCCCCAGCTGCTGTTTTGGAAATCAGGGCATCCTTCAGAATGCCTCGGTCTCAATCCAAGTGACAGCTTAGCATATTTATTAGCTAACAGTCATAAGTTGCTGGAGGTCCTACGACTGATGGACAAATTGGAAACTGACCCAAACCCAGGCCCAGATGACATACATCCAAGAGTTCTGAAAAAACTCAAACGAGAACTTGTGGATCATCTGACAAAAATATACAGTCTATTACTAAAATGTGCCTCCATTCCCGAGGACTGGAAGGTAGCTAAGGTAACCCCCCAACTTTTTAAATGATTCCAGAGGAGATCCAGGAAATTACAGGCCGGTCAGTCTAACGTTGATACCAGGTAAGTTGGTGGAATCTGTTATTAAAGATAGAATTAGTAGGCACATTGATGAACAAAAGCTATTGAAGAAGAATCAATATGGATTCTGTAAGCGAAGATCTTGTCTCACTAACCATTTAGAGTTCTTTGAGGGGGTGAACAAATATGTGGACAAAGGTGACCCAGTAGAGACTGTGTACCTCAGCTTCCAGAAAGCTTTTGATAAAGTTCCTCGTCAAAGGCTCCTAAGTAAACTCAGCAGACATGGAATGATAGGACAAGTCCTCTTGTGGATTAAAAACTGGCTAATTAATAGAAAACAGAGAGTATAAATGGGAAGTTTTCACAGCAGAAGGTAGTAAGCAGTGGGGTCCTGAAGGGCACAGTTCTAGGTCCAGTGCTTTTTAACTTGTTCGTTAATGATTTGGAGTTGGAACTTGGGAGTAAGAAGTGAAGTGGCTAAGTTTGCGGATGACACTAAGTTGTTCAGAGTGGTGAGAACCAGGGAGGATTGTGAGGTGCTCCAGAGGGATCTGTTGAGGCTGGGTGAGTGGATGTCAGTGTGGCAAATGAGGTTTAATGTGGGCAGGTGCAAAGTAATACACATTGGAGCCAAAAATCCTAACTATAAATACACATTGATGGGGTCTGAACTGGCGGTAACTAACCAGGAGAGAGATCTTGGAGTCATAATAGATAACTCATTGAAGATGTCAACTCAGTGTGCAACTCCAATAAAAAAGGCAAATGCTGTGCTAGGGATTATTAGGAAGGGGGTTGAAAACAAATCAGCCAGTATCATAATGTTCCTGTATAAATCTATGGTGCAGCCTCATTTACTGTGTACAGTTCTGGTCACTGTACTTCAAAAAAGATATTATAGCATCGGAAAAGGTGCAGAAAAGGGCAACTAAAATGATTAAGGGGATGGAACATATTCCCTGTGAAGAAAGGTTAAAGAAGTTAGGGCTTTTTAGCTTGGAAGAAGAAGAAGAAGAGGAAGAAGAAGAGATTGGATTTGTATCCTGCCCTTCACTCAGAGTCTCAGAGCAGCTTACAAACTCCTTTCCCTTCCTCGCCCCACAGCAGACACCCTGTGAGGTAGGCAGGGCTGAGAGAACTCTGACAGAGACTGCTCTTTTTCAAGAACAGCTGTGCCAGAGCTTGTGACTGACCCAAGGTCACATCAGCAGGTGCAAGTGGAGGAATGGGGAATCAAACCCAGTTCTCCCAGATTAGAGTCCGTGCACTTAATCACTACACCAAATTAGAGAAACAACAATTTAGGGTTTGATAGAGGTTTACAAAATTATGCACAGGATAGAGAACATTGAGAAAGATGTGCTTTTCTCCCTTTCTTACAATACAAGAACTCATGGGCACTCAATGAAATTAATTAGCAGTAGGCTTAGAACAGAGAAAAGGAAGTACTTCTTCACCCAAAGAGTCATTAACACGTGGAATTCACTGCTTCAGGAAATGGTGGTGGCAGCTACAAGCATAGACAGCTTCAAGAGGGGATTGGATAAACATACGGAGTGAGCCATGAGTGGCTATTATCCACAACGTACAGATAGAATACTATGCACTATGCCTGGGGCAGTGATGCTCTGTATTCTTGGTGATGTGGGGGGCGGGTGGGAGACAGTGGGAGGGCTTCTGGAGTTCTGGCCCTGCTGGTGGACCTCCTGATAGCACCTGGGTTTTGGCCACTGTGTGACACGGAGTGTTGGACTGGATGGGCCATTGGCCTGATCCAACATGGCTTCTCTTATGTCCTCAGCAGGTAAGGGGGAAATGTGCAGGGTGGAAATATTCAGTTTCACATAAGTGTGTATGGGGGAAACACTGGGAGTCAGCAAAATTTTTCTTCACACACCGGCATAGGAGAATTGTTGTGCACAGTGAGCCGAAGGTGTTCATTTCACATCAGTGGTGGAAAGGGGATTGGATCCTTTTGTGTGGGTGGTTCATGAATTGTGTGCCTTTGTATGTTTGATGGGGCCAGGCATCCTGTTCTATTAGTTCAGCTTTTTTGCACATGACTGAAATACCCATGCACTGTGGGTATTTAGACTCTTATGGCATAGTGGTTGGAGTCTCAGAATAGGATCTGGGAGGTTCAGTCCTCCACTCTGGGACAGAAGCTTGCTGGGTCACCTTGGGCCATTCACCCTCTCTTATCCTGACTTACCTCAGAGAAATGTCATTTAGGTAAAATGGAGGGGAATAAACACCATAAGCTACTTTGGATTCATTTTGGGGAGAAAGGTTGGTCACAAATTAAGGGAATTTGGGCATGATCTTGGCCCTACATTATTAGTCATATGTAACTCTCATTAAAGAAAAGGCTGGGGGCTCCCAATCTAGGCAAAATTAGGCATGTTTTACATCAGTGGAAGGATTACTCATATACTTTAACTTTTGTCTTTGGAATGCAGTGGGTCTTCACAGTGCTTCTTTCTGCCTCATTTTTGCCGTTTGCAGTTGAAGGCATGATTTATTGTTTAAAGGATATTTTCAAGTATTACAATGAGTCCTCCATTTTTAAAAAGCTTTTCATCTTGGTTGCAGAGTCTACTCATTAATTTTCTCTGGTCTAATTTTGTAATTGTGCAGTTATGATAATTTTCAAAAAAAAGAAAATTCATGTTTCGTTGCAAAGGTGAAAAAGAGTCATTAAAACCTCCACCAATGGCAATGGATCCTTTCTCAGGTATACCTGGCACCAGGACTTAACAGGAAGTCATTAATTAGGCACCAAGTGGAATCTACTGAAAAACAATGGAGGCAAGGTTGATTAAAAGGCACAGGATCCTTAAGTAGCCTGAGAAGGATGGGTTTTTTAGCCCTGCCTATGTGGACAACTGCAAAATTATTTTAAATGCAAAAAACTTTGCCGTAAGTCAAGTCTCCCTCTTTTAAAAAAGTAACAGGGTGATAAGGTTGTTATTCTTTGTAAAAATTGTTCCAGACCCAGGAGCTGGTGCAGAAACAACCTCTCTTCTGTCACTGCAGCACTGATATACTTACATGATACATAGGCGCCATCTACTAGCCGTTCTCCTTAACTGCAAGGTTTAGCTTTTCGCCTTTTAAAACCATCATTATAATGTCTTTCTGCACAAGCTGAAATTATCTCTTCATTCAACTTTTCTTTCCGTGCTTTCCCTGACCATCCCATTGTGATGGTTTTATTCCTATTTGCGGTGCTGGCTTAGGGCTGCCAAATCTGGGGTTGAAAATAAGAGTGTGAACTCTAATCTGGGAGAACCGGGTTTGATTCCCCATTCCTCCACATACAGCTGCTGGTGTGACTTTGGGTCAGTTACAAGTTCTTTCAGAGCTGTTCTCTCAAGAGCAGTCCTTGAAAGAGCTCTCTCAGCCCCACCTGTCTCACAGGGTGTCTGTTTTAGGGAGGGGAAGGGAAAGGAGATTGTAAGCCGCTCTGAGACTCCAGGTAGTGAAGGGGCGGGTATAAATCCGATCTCCTCCTCCTCCTCTTCTTCTAGATTTGGGGTTGGAACTTGGGGAGGTCAGGGTCTAGGGAGTGTCCCTTGTGCTCTAGGGAAATTTGTCTATGTAGTCTGGAGATCAGTTGTGGTATGCCCCCCAACCAAGCTACAGCATGAGTTAACCATCTGCCTGTCTACCTGCTACATTTTTACCATACCCTTCCTCTAAATTGCCCAGAGTGGTGGTGCACATGGTTCTCCTTTGCTCGTTTTATCTTCACAAAAACCCTGCGAGGTGAACAAGAGTGACTGGCCCAAAGAAATCCAGTAAGTTTCATAGCAGAGCAATAATTTGAACCTGGATCTCCCAGCACACTGACCCAGGTATGCACAGCCACAGTTGCCAACCTCCAGGTGGGGGGCTGGAGTTCTCCTGGAATTAAAACTGACGTCCTGGCTACTGGGATCAGTTCTCTTGGAGAGAAAAGGCAGCCTTGGAAGGCAGACTCTACAACATCACATCCCCACTGTGCTCCCCCTCCCCAAACTCTACTCCCCCCAGACCCTGCCCCCAAATCTCCAGGAATTTCCGAAGCCAGAGTTGGCAACCCAGTGCTCAACATATAGCCCAGGGGCCACGTGTGGCCTTCCTGTGCAAGTTTGATAAGCCCTGACCCCACTGCCAGTTCCAGCAACTTAGCAGGTGTTCCTGAACCCCATGCCCCTGGCTAGCTGCACTTCCAAGCGGGGCCAGCTGTGTGGTTTTATGAAGACCAGGGGGGCTGATCAAGCAACCCCTGCAAGAGATGGGTGGAATGCTTCAGACAACCCACCAGGCAGCACAGATATTTGGGAGGGTGGATAAGGCAAGATCTTTGGTTCCCACAAGAGCTCCAGTTCTCATGAGAGCCCAGGAGCTCTAATGGAGCAGGTATCACTTCCTGTCATTCATCTACAGAGTTTGGAGAGGCATCCAACAATAACACATTCAGCCTTGGGGGTGGGACATGGCTGTGTGGCAGAGCATCTGCTTTGCACGCAGAAGGTTCCAGGTTCAAACCCTGGCATCTCCACTTAAAAGCATCAGGTGGTAAGTGACGTCAAACACCTCTGTCTGAGATGTTGGAGAGCAGCTGCCCATCAGAGCAGGTTACTGAAGTTGACAGACAAATGGTCTGACTCAGTATGAGACAGCTTCGTGTGTTCTGGTTTTGAGGCAGCAGGTAGGAGCAGAGAGGAGGGTGCTACCTGGAAAGCGTCTGTATGGGATAGCCAATACTGAGCCTAATAGCCAATAACTGAACCCAGTAACAAATGGGCACCAATGGAGTGTCTTCAGAATGGGAGTAATATGCACACTCTGTCTAGCTCCCAATAATAGCCAAGCTGTGGCATTCTGGACCAGCTGGTGCTTCCAACTTGCTTTTGAAGGGAGACCCAATATACAGTGCATTATAGTAGTCTAGTCTCAACATTACTGTGGTGGGGATCCAGGTAGCCAGGTCATCTGTGTCAAGTTAAGGGGCCATCTTACAGACTAAGCTGGGTTGGCAGAAAGCATTCCTTGCGTTAACTTTCTTCTCCAGTAGTAAAGCTGGATCTAATGTAACCCCCAAGGCTTTTAACTGAGTCAGCAAGGGCCAGCTACACTCCATCAAAAGTGGGGAGAACAAAGTCCTTCAAGACTTCCACCTTCCCAACCAGTATTGTGAGGATGTATGGAGCAGAGGATTGTCAGCATCTGGACGGTTTGTCCTAAGGGCTTTGCATAGGGATTGCAAAACATGGGGGATAGAATTACTCCCTGCAGAATACCATAAAATTGGTCCCACACCGATGATAACTGGTTTCCAATAGCAACTTGTTGAGTCCAATCCATGAGGAATGATTTGAACCATTTCAGTGCACATCCCCTGATAACCTTCTTCTGCCTCCAGGCACCTCAGCAAGATGGCACGCTCTGGTGTATCAGAGGTTGCTGATAGACCAAATAAGAGCAACAAAGAGACTTGGCCTTTGTCTGCACTCAGAGGTCAACAACCTAAAGCTAGCAGAGCCGTCTCTGTCTCATAGCCAAACGGAAAAGGGTCCAGAGCAAATCCAAAAAGACATGGGCCGATTCTGCACAAGGAGCTGCGCCGCCGTCACACCTCCCTTTGCCCCGTTTCCATTGGTCAGTTTCCCACTCAAAGCTGCACGGCCGCATTTTGACCTGCAGCTTTGCCCGATTTTCCCTGCAGTTTCGTGATCCTGTTTTTTGAGGATCGTGAAACCACGGGGGAAACCAGGTGACGCTGTGGGTCAAAATGCGGCTGCGCAGCTTCGAGTGGGAAATTGACCAATGGAAATGGGGCAAAGGGAGGCGTGACAGTGGCGCAGCTCCTTGTGCGAAATCGGCCAAGGAGTTGGTATGCTAACACTCTCTCAGTCACTTTACCCAGAAAATGAGACCAGGAGATAATTGACCACATTATTTTTCTGTATGGATTTTTTAAAAGTTGTGAGTGGACAACCACCTCTTTGAGTGGCCAAGAGAAGGTGGTTGAAACAGATACCAAAAATTTTGGGTTTTAGCATCCAGGGTAGGCAAGGATGGAGGGTGCAAGTAGTGGCCTTCACGGATCCCAGGATCTTGTCACATCCATAATGGAAACTGGGTCAAAATGATCCCTAAGTAGCCCAGGCAGTGTATTAGGCCTTTCTTCTTCTGTGGTGTTACCTGTGTTACAATTGACATCCAGGTCAGAGCACTGCAGGAAGGGCATGTAGACCCAAGGACAGTTAATGGATGCTTCTTAATTTTCCCACAGGCTCTTATTATTTGATCACTACTTATGGGGCGGTGGAGCTGATCAAAAGTTACGACAAGATCACAGTCACCCGGCAGCTGAGCACCGAAGTGCAAGACTCCATCCACCGCTGGGAGAGGCGGAGAACGCTGAACAAGGCCCGGGCCTCCCGGTCATCTGTGCAGGTGAGACGCTACAGCCACTCTTTGGCCTCTCTTACCCTTAGCAGCATGTGCCATAAAATGGGGACTGTGGCCTGGATTATCCAGCCGGTCCTGCGCGAGCTTTCCCTGATCGAGGTCTCTGCAAGGGAAGGACCTATCATCCAGGTCAGCAGGTGCTGGCAATCATACAGCGCAGTCTTAAGCAGACTTAGCACCAGTCTAATCCCATTGTCTTCAGTGGATTTAGAAGGATTTAACTCTGCTTACTAGGATTGCACTACCAGTTGCAAAGACAAGTGTCTCCCAACTTGGTGTTATTCTCCCATCCTGCCCCCGCCTCAGGCACACTGTTATTTCATTGTCTGTGTGTGTTTGTGTGTGTGTTCAATATGATTCTTGGTCTTTTTTAAGAGAGAGCCAGTTTGGTGTGGTAGTTAAGAGTGCGGACTCTAATCTGGGAGAACCAGGTTTGATTCCCCACTCCTCCACATGCAGCTGCTGGTGTGACCTTGGGTCTGTCACAAGTTCTCTCAGAGCTGTTCTCTCAAGAGCCATTCGCAAGAGAGCTCTCTCAGCCCCACTTACCTCACAGGTTGTCTGTTGTGGGGAGGGGAGTAGTGCAGCTGCTAGTGTGACCTTGGGTTAGTCACAAGCAATGTTCCCTCTAAGCTGCGGAGTCTTGTGAGCAAAAATTCTGCTTTGTGAGCTACTGGCATTAAAGTTGTGAGCAAGCGATTTGGCCGCTGCATAAATTAGCTTGCTCTGGAGCCATCCTTCCTGAGCTAAAACAAAAATGTGTGAGCTGGAGACTAAGAATCTGTGAGCTAGCTCACACTAACTCAGCTTAAAGGGAACACTGGTCACAAGTTCTTTCAGAGCTGGTCTCTCAAGGGCAATTCTCTCAGAGCTCTCTCAGCCCTACCTACCTCACAGGGTGCCTGTTGTGGGGAGGGGAAGGGAAGGGATTGTAAGCCATTCTAAGATTCCTTTGGGTAGTGAAGGGTGGGGTATAAATCCAAGCTCTTCTTCTCTTCTTCTTCTTCCTCTTCCTGTAGCATAAACCTCGGGGTTGTTACTTGGATAGAGGCTCAAGGTATTTATGTGAAGTCGCAGCCAACTTATGACGACCCCAGCTGAAGGCAAGTGAGAAGGAGAGGTGGTTTGCCCTTGTCGTCCTCTGCAGAGTCTTCCTCAGTGGTCTCCCATCTGAGTCCCGACTCTGCTTAGCTTCCGGGATCTGACGAGATCGGGCTTTAATGTGCTGCTTTCCCTTTCCTCTTTGCAGTTAGCAGTTGCCAAGCAGGCCAAGTTCACCAGATTCAGTTTTCCTTATCACCGCATTTTTATTCTAAAACTCCCAGTATGGTATTCGGCCTGGGGAGGGGCTGTATGTTTTAGATGATTTTATGCAGATTCTAATTGTTATTTATGTTTTAACCAGTGTAAGCCGTCCTGAGCCTGCTTTGCAGGGAGGACGGGGTACAGATTCAATAAATAAATAAACGCTGGGGCGATGTTATGTTCCCAGTCAAAAGAGCTCCTATTCTCCCCCCCCCCCATTGCTTTTATCCCTAGTAAGAAGGAGGGAAAGATTAGATATTATGCAGCTTAAAGCTAGCAAGGGGGCATTCTTGGTTAGGGAAAGAGCACAGGGGAAAATAATGTTAACTCCCCGTCCCATAACACATTGGGTTGGCTTGGTGCTGAAAAGCAAATTCTGACCATGCTTATATTCAGCCACAAGATGGCAGCAAAGACTGCTTCTCTTCCATTTTAAAGGCATGATGTTTTCAACCAAGGCAAATAGCTTTAGGAAGTTCAGCAGGGCAGTCTTCTTTAAGGGTGGGTCTTTGGACATTGGAAACAAACAAGCAGTGGCAGAGAAGTTTGCAGAGCCTCTCCCAATTAATTGCCTAGTTGCACCTAGCATCAACTGCCATTCAGTTCTCTCCCCCCACACACACATACTTTGTTCATGCCAGCACAATTAACTGATCGTGTTGGTGGCTGTGCAAGTTGCAGGAATTAACAGGTGCACGTCCATGTCTGTAAGGCACGTGGTCCCCAGAACAAAATGAGAGCCGGGCTTCTTTTCTTTTGACTCTATGCACTGCACGTGTGTCTCTGCCACAGAAGCCAAGGGTCAAATGAGGTCCCCTCGTGTTCATACAGAATACCTCTGCCCAAAGCCCATGAATGTGATGCAGTATGAGAAGCAAAGTCCCCAGGTTAATGGTGACCTCTGGTACAAACTCACCAGGTTGTGCTGAAGAAGCTACTATATCTCTCAGCCTTACCCCACCCCAGCCCCCTTGCAGTCAGCAATACTACTGTTGTAACTGAGAAGGTAATTGTCAGTATTGCTGAGCTATCGTACAGGCGACACTGGAAGGGCTTTATTATATACTAGGAATAAGGCCCGTTGTGGAAATAAATACAACGGGCTCTAGAAAGAGGCTCTGGGAGAGTGCCCCGGCTTTGGGCACTCAGTGACAATTTGCTGTGGCAATCTCAGCGGGGTATAATGACAGAGTCCACCATTTTCTCCAGAGGAACTGATCTTTGCTACCTGAAGAGCAGTAGTAATTTTGAGTGATCTCCAGCCCACCCCCAAGATTGGTAACAGTGGTTCCCCAGAAGGGAGTGGCTGGTTTGGAGGGTGGAGTCTATGGCATTGTACCTGTCTGAGGTCCCACCCCTCCTCAACACTCACCCTCTCCAGGTTTGACCCCTCAAATCTCCAGGAATTTCCCAAACTGGAGTTGACAACCCTATCTCCCTCCCAGCCAACCATCAACCTACCTTTAGTTTTCCATCTCCTCCCCCATCCCTCCTAGAGAGCAGTTGTAATTTTGAGTGATCTCCAGCCCCCACCTGGAGATTGGCAACAATGGTTCCCCATCAGGGAGTGGCTGGATTGGAGGGTGGAGTCTATGGCATCGTACCTGTCTGAGGTGCCATCCCACCTCAAACCTCACCCTCTCCAGGCTCCATCCCTCAAATCTCCAGGAATTGCCCACCTGGAGTTGGCAACTTGATCAGGACTGGGCCCAATGAGTTTTCTCCCAAAGGCCAACATAGGTGTGGAAAGGGCCTTTTACTGACAGAGGAGAAAGTACAGGTGCCAACTTTGATTAGGGAAATGCCTGGAGATTTGGGGGGGTGGATCCTCTGGAGGGCAGCATTTGGGGTGTGTGTGGAAGGACTCAGCAGGGTATAATGCCATAGAGTCTATCCTCCAAAGCAACCATTTTCTCCTGGGGAACTGATCTCTGTCATCTGGAGGTCAATTGTAACAGTGGGAGATCTCCAGGTCCCACCTGGAGATTGGCAGCCCTAGGGGAAAGTCAGCCACACATTGGGAAGTTGAAGGAAATGGTCTGATGGTCGCTGGCCCACTTTGTTAGCCAGCCAGCCATGCTGAAGCTAAGTAGGAGAAAGAGCCTTTTTCCATTTATTCTGACAGGAAAGTGGCCACTGGGGAGGGGGTTATGGGTGAGGGAGGGGGTTATGCTGAAAGTCCTTTGGTTTTTTACTCACAGAACCAAGCTTGGCTGCCTACCAACAGCCACTGAGGGGACAGTCCCCTCACAGGAATCAAGAGAACTGTCTTCCTCAGGAGAGAGAGCTGTCTGCCAGGGGGAGTGGGTGGGGAAGAGGAGCAGACCCAGCACCCGGCCAATGGCACGCGAGTACTCTTGAGTGGTGGCTGATGGGCCAGTGGCTGAGGGAGGGGCATTTTACAGCCAATGGGAGCGCATGGAATCTTGCGAAACCAAAAGATAATTATTTATAAGGAGAGATAACAACATCAATGTGTGTGTTGCTTTGCCAAGGTGACATAAGCAAGAGGAGAGGTCCCTGTCCAGAAGAGCAGGGGAGGAGAGAAAACATGCGAGACCCAGTGTGGTGGTGTAGTTAGACTAGTATCTGGGAGACCCAGATTCGAATCCACACCTGCTATCGAAAGTTGCCGAGTGATTAAGCCATTCGCACACTCTCAACTCACGGGGCTGTTATTGTGAGGATAGAGGGGAGGAGGGGAGGAGGGTGTTGTAAGCCCCTTTGGGTCCCCATTGCGGAGAGATGCAAGTTATAAATAAATAAAAATAAGTAGCAACAGAGGGAAGAAATAGAAGAAGGGGAATGCTAGTATTTTACACAAGATAATGGCTTGGATCCTACGAACGAGTTTGCACAAAGTGGTTTCCAGGGGGCCCTGAAACAAGCAAGTTTTAGTAGAAGAGGACGGTGCTCTGTGACACAACCTAGAGAGCATGGAACTCATTCATAGGATTCCAGCCCATTTCCATAAAAGAATAGCTAAGTACACCAATACTACAATCTTATATAGCACATTGCACTATCCTGGTATGTACCCATGTGGCAACTGTATACCTTGAATTCATTCTGTTGAGTTTCAGCCAGATAGTTAGACTGTAAATGAAGTAAATAATAGGAATGAACAACCATGGCCAGCTTGGGGGTATTTTTACTTGTAGCTCCCACATCCTAGAATGATGTGCTGATTGTGATGTTGAAGGTACACACACTTCTGAAATCCCATAAACTCTCCCGTGGGTGGGGGTAGGGGGGGAGCTGCATCAAGCTGTCACAATAAATAGGAGTTTTGTGTCCACCACCTTAAGAACTAAACAGATTTTATTCCAGCATAATTTTTTTTTTGCGAGTTTAGCTCACAAGAGTTTATGGGGAGATAAAATCTGGTTGGTCTTTTAAGGTGACACTAGACTGCTTTTTATTTTTCCAAAAGATTTTTTATGGCTGAGTTATTCAGGAGGGGCCTTCCATTCCTGATGGTCTGTTGATGGTGTCATTTATTGTGTTGTCTGCTTATGTGTGGCAAAGACTCTTTGGATATTTTGATTGTAACCATTGTAATCTGCCTTGAGTCCGTAACTGGCAAAAGATGAGCTTAAAAGTGCTGCAAAGAAAGAAAGAAAGAGTCACCTTCTAGCATTCTCGTTGACACTCTTTGTTTGCCTGGTTCCCAGGACTTCATCACAATCTCCCTTTCGGAAGCAGACGCCACGACACGGACGCTGGCCTATCGGACTGATGCAACAACTCAGCAGCTGACTGAGCAATGTGCTGTGAAGTTTGAGGTCCCAGAGCCTCAGGACTATGGCTTGTTTGTCCAGGTGGACGATAAGAGCCTGCAGCTTGCCGAAGACGCCCTCCCTCACCGTATCAAATCTCATCTCCTGAACAAAGACCCCAAGGCAACGTTCCACTTTATTTATAAGCAGATAAGCAGCCAAGAGACACCCGTTCCCATTATCAAGGAACCAGACGATTTATAACAGCAAAGCTGCATGGCTGTAGCAGTCCTGCTGGAAAGATGTCATGATGTTTTTGCCGTACAGAACATTCTGATCTCTGTGGGTTTCTGAAGCTTGTCAAAACACAGCTTCCGATCCGAACGTTGAGAGGGGACAGCATAAGCCATCTTCCACCAGAACATTTTCTGTTGGCAAAATTCTTTTGCTGCAGGAAATGGAATATTCCGAGCAACTGTTACTCTTTGGGGAAACTTGAATCATTTATGGTGCAGTTCTTGTCAGAGTTGCCGTGACCTGGATGGCCCAGGCCAGCCTGATCTCATCAGGTCTCGGAAGCTAAGCAGGGTTGGCCCTGGTCAGTACTTGGATGGGAGACCACCGAGGAAGCCCGGGGTTGCTATGCAGAGGCAGGCAGTGGCAAACCCACCTCTGTTTGTCTCTTGCCTTGGATATCCTGCATGGTCGCCATTAATTTGGGCACAACTTGAGGGCACTTGGCACCACCTAAGCAGAGCTACAGCCTTCTAAGTCCATTGAGTTTGGAAGGGTGCGGCATGGCTTAGGATGGCACTGCTAGAACCTCATAACCTGCTAACAATATCGGTCTTGTTATTGTGATATATACTGATAGTTCAGTGTTGTTCCAGCTTGTGCTGGGATGAAGCAGGGGGTGTCCAAGGTTATCAACAAGGCAGCAGCATCTCAGACCACAGAATGATAAATCCACAGTGTGCTCAGAATTGGCCCAAGAAATTCACAGTGCTTTTCTATGCAATCTAAGTCCAGTGATTTCAGTGGGCTTGGACTGGACAAATGCCACATAGGATCTCACCGTTTGGCACCTGGAGACAAGAAGAGCCTAACAACACTCTTTGTTTTGGTTAAAATATAGTGGAATTGAGAGCAATTTTCTGTCTGGTTTTCACAGTGCACGACTAATCATGTAATCTGGGGCAGTCCATATTGCCCTGGTCTAGCGGTAAAGTTGACCCTGGATATTACAGAAGATGAAATCCCCTGCCAGACTTCTAATGCTGCTTCATGCCTCTTTCCTGTTTACCTTTGCAAAGCTGAGTGGAGCACAGAGTGTGACATGACATCATTGTGCTGTACCTTGCCCCATCCATTCTCACCTGAGGTGGCAGAACAAAGCATAGTGAGTTGTTGTTGTTGTCCTACATTGTAGATCATTAGATGCAACAGAAAGCTATAGAAAGGGACACACAGCACTTGTTCTGTGTCTCTTTGCCTCTTGGGTGGGAAACGTGTGGCGCATGAGCCAAATGGAAGGAAGCACGCCAGCCATTTTGCACAGTACACAAGGGCTGAGGTGAGCTCTTGAGGCACTGGCAGAACTGCTGGGCTGCAAAAGAAACAGGCAAGTGGCTGGGAAAATGGCATGTGCTGTATTCCAGTGGAAAATCGGTGTACTGAAAAGTTCCAGATATTTCCTACAGACATGGAAGCTAGTGGCATTCTTTTATTGTTACAGAGGGAAAATATCAGAATTATTAAGGAGAGTGCTGGACAAAATGGTGTTGAATGTGGCCTAGGGTTTGTGAGTTGCAACCACTGAGTTACCTGGTGCCATTCCTTCTGCTCTTGGTCTCTGCACAGTTCAGCCTGTCTGCATGAAATCATTCTGGGCAGTGCCACAAAGCTAAGTTTGGCCAGGCAGATGTGCGACAGAAAGGCCTTGTATGTCGGTATATGACAGCTGCCATGTGCCCTGCTACAGTGCCTACACCCTGGTATCATGCAGCACACCCCTGAAAGCCAGGTTGCATAGGACATGGGGCTGCTGTTGTTGTTTTTAAACCCTCTTCTGCCCCTTTTTTCTGCTTGTTAGAACCTGCGATAATGTTCCCAGTCCACTGGATGTGCGATGCAGCTTTTCCGATCACATGCTGTGGAAGCTCACTGTGTGACCCAGCCACTTCCAGCCTAAATGACCTCGCAGGGTGGTTTTTGTGAGAATGAAATGGAGAAGGGAAAAAGTTATATTGTAAGCTCCTTTAGGTCCCCTGCTGCGGAAGAAAGCAGGATATAAATATCTAAATAAATAAATAAAATCTGCCCCATCCAAACATGGTAGCCGTTCTGTCTAGCTTGGTTGTCTATCCCAGAGCACATAGCCATAACCGATCTGGTGGATATTCCGCCTTTGTCAAGGTATGCACGTTTTTAGAGAGCCTGAAATCTACTCATGGTTTAGAATAATGGCGTACCTAATTTGGACCAGTTTGGTGGTGATGGCTCAAATAAGGGGCCTTTTGTTTCACTGGCGATGATAAACATTTTCCAATAATGTATTTCCCCCCACTGGAAACTTTAAAAATGTCATCTCCATCTCAGATTTTATTAGATCTGTGTTGCAAAAGCTTCTCTTTAAATGTATTTATTTCAACGTGCTGTATTATGTATTTGGATATGTATTGTTCACGGAGAAAGCACAAACGGGCGCATGCTCAGTGCAACAACTTCCATGTAGCTCAAATAAAAGAACTCAGAGTCACAGGATGGCCTTTGAACCATCTGCTTTTTTTTTTTTTTGTACCTGCCCTTGGGAGTGATTCTTCACACTATATCTGCTGTACAGAGAGGCTTTCCCATGATTCTGTGTTATTTTTAATGTTATAACAGGAAAGCCATGTTGTTGCTCAGGGCATTGGTTTAACGTCCATCCCAGTAAATATGCTTTGGTTCTTGACCATGGTATTATCAATCTCATGTACCTGTCTTAAGTGTTCCATAAAAGTAATCAGTTTCTCACTAAAAACAAGTTGACTGAGAATGCTTCAGAGGGTAGCCATGTTGTAGAGTTAGATTCGAGTCCTGATAGCACCTTAGAGACCAGCCAGATTTTTTAGGTATAAGCTTTCAAGAATCAAGGCTCCCTTTGTCAGATATTTGTTTATTTATCTATTTATTTGCATTATTTATAGTCTGCCCATCTCACTGGGACGCAAGGCGGATTACACAGAGTGTGCCTGTGCAGTCAGCAAGATGGAACATTTGATAAACAGGGAGATAGGGTTTGAGTCGTAGGTTCAGCCAGAAACCTAAAAAACAGAACTGAAGCAAAGCACAAGTGCACATTAAATAGTGCAGAACCCACAGCAGACTATGCACAGGGGTACAGACCACAGTCCCCATTAATTTATCTATGTAACTTTGTGGAGCTTTTTGTAACTGTGCTACCCTATTGCCTGTGGAGAAAAACCCTTCTTGAACCATTCAGTTTTGCACAGTTTGTGGAAGGCCAGGAGAGTGGGAGCCTTCCTGACCTCCGCAGGCAGGCCGTTCCACGAGGTGGGGGCCACAACACAGAAGATCTCTGCACGGGCCATTTTGCCTCTTTGCGGGTTGGCACTTGCAGAAGGCCTTGCTCAGATGAGTGGAGCATAATATGGGGGATGTTGTTTTGTCAACAGAAAGAAAGAAGAGTTGGATTTATACCACACCATTCACTCGAAGTCTCAGAGCACCTTATAATCCCCTTCCCTTCCCTTCCCTTCCCTTCCCTTCCCTTCCCTTCCCTTCCCTTCCCCACACCAGGCACCCTGTGAGGTAGGTGGGGGGCTGAGACAGTCACACATGACCAGAAACAAGAACATAACAGAGACCAATGTTGGATCAGGCCAATGGCCTATCCAGTCCAACACTCTGTCACATAGTGGCCAGAAATACCAGGTGCCATCAGGAGGCCCACTGGTGGGGCCAGGACACTAGAAGCCCTCCCACTGCCCCTCCAAGCACCAAGAATACAGAGCATCACTTGCCGAAGATTGAAGGTTCTTATCTATACTTTGTGGCTAATAGCCACTGATTGACCTCTGCTCCATATGCTTATCCATAACAAGGAAGGGGGGGAAATGGGACTGTCCCTGAATAGAATGAGTTGCAGCATACTGACTGTGGCTGGTTTATGCACATGCCTTAGGAGATACTCCCCTGGAAGGCAATACATTCACCAAAGGGAAATTGCTCCACGATTGCAGGGAGCATTTTCAGCCTATCTTGTGGAAAAAACAGCCTTGCTTGTACGCAGGTAGAGAGAGAAAAACAGGCCATTCTACAGGCTACATCCTGGTCAATTACTGTCTCTTTTTGTTTGGAGCAGTTTGGATCTCTTTTCAAAAACATGTCATTTGACAGAGATGCATTTCGCAAGCTTTCAGTTCCTTCATCCAGTGCCTGGGAATTCAACCTCTAAGCAGGGAGCAGATGTATCTTGTTTCTGGTGCTCATGCACATAAATCTGCATGCATGAACCACCTGGCCATGTAGCATGTGACCTACTGCTTCACAGGCTTCAACGTACGTTCACTGATCCGTTCCCCATCCTTTCTCCAGCAAGCGCACAGTGGTGTACATGCATGGGGCAATCCCATTTTGTCCTGTCATAACAATCTAAGCAGAGGGGACGGGAGAGTGGCTGGTCCAAGGCTGCTCAGCAAATAGGGTTGCCAGCTCTGGGTTGGGAAACACCTGGAGCCTGAGGAGGGTGGGGTTTGGGGGAGGGGGCCTCCAGTGGCGCATAATGCCATGGAATTTGCATTTCCAAGTGGCCATATTATTCTTCAGGTGAATTGATCACTGTCGCCTGGAGATAAATTGTAATCCCAGGGGTTCTCCAGCCTCCACCTGGAGGCTGGCAACCCTATCAGTAAGTCATAGCAAAGTGAGAAGTTTGAACCCAAGTCTCCCCAGTCCTTGTCTGTACTATAACCACTGCACAATTCTCTTAAAGGACTGGAAGTCCTGATAAGGTATTAGAGACTTTTGGAGCATATCTGGCCCTGAGAACAGGCAGCCTCTTTGCTCTTAAATCAATGCATGACTGGCTAATATCATACAGAACAGCCTTTCCACAGCGGGAAACTGGGGCCCAAGTGGTGAGCATCCAAGAGTGTCCCTCTGATTACCCATGAAATGCTGGAGGTTCAGCAGACTCCCTTTCCTTCTCCCAAACACCTGCCTGTATTTTTTTTTTTTTAACTCCGGCAGGCACTTTTCTGGGGATGGCCAATTGCAATCACATGCCGGCCCTTGCTAGCCTGTTGACTCAGTACAGTCACATTATAACTGGTCAGCAGATGCTAACGTAGCTTTCTGGGAACTTTGCCCTCTGAACAAGCCACCTTGTGCAATCCAGTCAAACATCTGTTTCCTGGCAAATCTCTTCTGCCGCCACTAAAAAGACCTCTCTTGCTGAATGCAGAACTCAGGGTGGGGTGGGAGGGGAAGGGAATTATCCATTTCTCCGATTAGCTGACCTGGCCTGGAGGGAAATCCTGTCTCAGTCCCAATCTGAGAATGAGTGAGACCTTGACATCAGTAAAAAAAATCCCTGTTACTCAATGTCCCTTTTCAGAAAGGTCTGCAACTTCTTTTTTGACTGGCCCTGTTCTGTGGCCTTTAACATCAACCTGACATGTAGAAATGAAGCAGCACCTCCTGTGTTTTTTACTGGTCCTGTTCTTGGACCTTTTAATGGCAGGCAGAAAGTGGGGGAAGTTTGTGTGGCCTGAGGTTAAATATTTGCATCAGCTGGGCTGTTGTTAAAAGGCAGAGGAAGAGGGATAAGAGGTGCTCCTACTGGATCAGACTGGTGTAGGGATACCAGACCCCCTGTGGGGGCAGAGGTCCCCCGCTCCTAGGGCCCACCTCTCCACCGCTGATCACTTGGCTGGCGGGGGGGACTTGCTCTTGGCACGTAAAAATAATAATGCAGCACATGCATGTAAATAACCTAAAAGAAAGTTTACTAAAGCATAGGAAGGGTTACATGGAGGGACAGAATAATAAACAGTCTAGCTGACCAAGCTACATCTTTCTAGCTGATGTTAACTCCAAGATGGAGACTTTGGCTACTGAACTCTAAAACTAAGGGACAAAGAAGGACTACAAGAATGCCTACGTGCAAAATCTCAGGTATCTCAACTATGAACTGGCCAATGATCAGGCTAAAGTTCAGTTCATTATGTACAGACATTCTCCTTCTAGCCAAGGAACTTCTACTTGACCGCCCCCCTAGGTTCTAACTAACTATCTACCAATTAGCATAGACAAACAGGTTAACTCTTTCATGACATCAGGGAGAGAACTTGTAGATCAACACTTATTGCAAAAAAAAAGGAGTCTCACCCGACGTTTCCGTGACATCCCTGACGTGTCTTCAACATGACCTAGAAGTGACGTAGGCACTTTGGAGACATTGGGGAGACACTCTGGGTTTGGGGCAAAGACCTAAGGTGAAAGCTAATTATACTATAGAGTTTTTGCCCCAAAACCAGAGTGTTACCCTGATGCATCTATGTCACTTCCAGATCACGTTCTCCCCATCCCTCGCCAGTTGCCCAGAGGAACCTGGCAACCCTAGAACAGTGATTCATCTAGTCCAGCATTCTGTTTCACACAGCTGCCAACCAGTTGCCCCAGAGGGCCAGACAAACAGGGCCTCACCCTAATGTTGGCTCCTATATGCAGATTTTTACTGCCTGTGGATGTGGAGGTTCCTTTTTCATCATCTTGGTCTAGTAGGCATCAATGGATCTACTCTCTTGCCCTGACCTGGATAGGCCAAGCTAGCCTGATCTCATCAGATCTTGGAAGCCAAGCAGGATAGATGGTGCCATCTGCATATCTCAAATGGTTAATGTTCCTTCCACTGATTTTCACTCCACCTTCATCTAAATCTACCCCAGCTTTCTTTATGATACATTCTGCATATACATTGAAGAGATAAGGAGATAAAATGCATCCTTGTCTGACACCTTTGCCAAATTGGAGACCATTTTGTTTTCTCTATATTCTGTCCTAACAGTAGTCTGTTATCCAGAGTACCATTTGTCCATCAACACAATCAGATGCTGTAGCACACACATTTCTTTTAGAACAAATCATAGCTTTTAATGATCCATACAGTCAAAAACTTTGCAAGGAAAACAAGCTGATTTTCTTCTAAAATTCTCTCATCATGTTAGAAAATCTATCCAAGATTCATCAGGATGGAAGCACATTTCTAAATGTTACTTCTCCTCCCCTGATTGGAATGAAATTGTTGTGAATAGTTCCCCGCATTCAGGGGATCTCCTCTCCCAAATTTCAGGCAGATAGGGAGAAAGTATCTCCATAGTGTCCCCATTTTATAAGGGATTAACAGTGCAATCCTAAACAGCATTACACACTTCAAAGGCCATTGACTTCAATGGATTTAAGTGAATATAATTTTATTTAGGATTGTATTGTAAATATTTCTGGTCCAAAGCCAACACTGGAGCTGCGGTGGCTCAAGTGGTTAAGACACTGAACTGCAGGCTGTGGAAGGTCAGTAGTTCAGCAGTTCGAGACCCGAGAGTGCCGCATGACGGAGTGAGCTCCCGTCTCTAGTTCCAGCTCCTTCCAACCTAACAGTTCGAAAGCAAGAAATTGCAAGTAGATAAATAGGTACCACTTTGGTGGGAAGGTAACAGCGTTCTGTGCGCCTTGGTGTTTAGTTATGCCGGCCACATGACCACGGAAACGTCTTCGGACAGCGCTGGCTCTTTGGCTTTGAAATGGAGATGAGCACCGCAACCCTAGAGTCGGATTCGATTGGCTTTCGAGCAAGGGAACCTTTACCTTTACATGAGTGAACATTTCCTTCCTTTCCTGGCATTCTCGAGTGGTGGTTTATATGTGTCTTAAAAAAAAAAAAAAGAGGACAGACCCCCCCACACACATTTTTCTCTCATTTCAGCTTACTTCCTGTAGCAAAGCCTGAATGTTGGAAATAATTATTTTGTTTTCTTTTGTTTTTCTAATTCAGAGAATGTCTGATATGTTGTGTCCTGGGATCAGAAGGCAGAGCTGGCAAAATACAGCCAAGCTTCGCTCTCTGAGAACAATAGGGACTAGGTTCCTGAGCTCGCCAGTAGAGAACCAATGGCAGCATTGGCGGGCGATTCAAACCCGCCAATAGGAATATGGGGCCGTCCCCCCTAACTGTATATAGTTGGCCTCCAGCCGTTACTGTTTGTTCTTGTCTTGTGTGAAGTACGAATAAACGCGTCTTCTCTTCTGTCGTCGTCCGAGTCATGAGGCCCGAAACCCAGTACCTTACAGTGGCGACGAGGATGGGATTTCAATGCCTTCCGTGACTCCATGAGCGACGAAAAGGACACCGCCGAGCATCGCATCGCTGACCCCGAGAGCAGCACCGCACCGCTCGCCGAGCATCGCATCGCTGACCCCAAGAGCAGCACCGCACCGCTCGCCCCAGCGCACGCCTTCCCAGACAGAGCCATGGCCGCCTCTCATGTAACACTCAAGCGCTTCGATCCGTTGCAGCCAGAAACCTGGGACGCATGGGTCGACCAGCTCATCAGTTATTTGGAGCTCAACGAGATCCGCCACCCAGACAAGAAACGATCGCTCCTGCTGAACGCGTGCGGCACCCAAACCGTCCGCCTCGCCAAGAGCCTCTTGGTGCCCCGCACGGCCTTGGAAAGCTCGTTTGGGGAGATCCTGGACGTCCTCAACGCGTACTTCAGCCCCCGGCCGACCTTCCTGGCCAAGAGGATGGAGTTCCAGAGGCGAGTCCAGGCCCAAGGGGAATCCGTTGCCACCTTCCTGGCCGCGCTGAGGGCGCTCGCGGTGGACTGCGGGTTCCCGAAGGTGGACGGCGTTTCCGCACCGTGCCCCTGGCCCTCCGCCCTAAAATAGAGGCCGAACTGGACCGGTTAGTGGCCCAGGGAGTCCTAGAGCCCGTCCCGAACGCTCGATGGGAGACCCCGATTGTGACACCCGTAAAGCCAAACGGGGAAATCTGCATCTGCGCGGATTATAAGTGCACCATTAACCAGGCACTTCAGGCGCACGCATACCCCGTACCCGTGGTCAGCCACGTCTTAGCCACACTGGCGGGGGCGCGCATATTTGGAAAGCTGGATCTCGCGCAGGCGTACCAGCAACTCCCGGTGGATGAGGCCACTGCCGAGGCGCAAACCATAGTGACCCACCGGGGGGCCTTCAGGGTGAAGTGGCTGCAATTCGGGGTCAGTGTGGCCCCAGGGATCTTCCAAAATCTAATGGACGATTTGTTAAAAGGGATCCCTGGAGTGACGCCGTTCTTCGACGACGTCCTCATCGCCGCGACCACCCCTGAAAGCTTCGCCGCCTGCCTCCGAACTGTACTGGGAGGCTTCCAAGCCGCGGGGCTGAAAGTTAAGCGGGAAAAGTGCCTCCTCGGGGTGCCGGAGGTGGAGTTCTTGGGGTACCGGGTAGACGCAACAGGCCTGCATCCGGCGAGGGACAAGGTGAAGGCCATCGTGGAGGCCCCCGCCCCGAAGTCCAAGGCAGAGCTCCAGGCGTTCTTAGGCCTCCTGAACTTTTACCATGCCTTTCTCCCACACAAAGCCGCCGTGGCCGAACCCCTGCACAGGCTGCTGGATAAGGCGACACCTTGGGCATGGGGAGCGAGGGAGGAGGCGGCGTTTCGGGGGGTTAAAGTACTCTTGATTTCTAACGCTGTACTCGCCCACTTTGATGAAAAGCTCCCGGTAATCCTTGCATGCGACGCATCACCGTATGGGGTCGGGGCGGTCTTGGCCCACAAGCTACCGGATGGGAGGGAAGTCCCGGTGGCTTACTACTCCCACACGTTGTCCCTCGCGGAGCGGAACTATGCGCAAATCGACCGGGAGGGCTTGGCACTGGTGGCGGGGGTTAAAAAGTTTCACAACTTTGTGTACGGGCGGCCCTTCACACTCGTAACCGATCATAAGCCGCTCTTGGGACTGTTCGCGGCGGACAAACAAACGCCGCAGGTACTGTCGCCCCGGGTGCTGCGCTGGTCCTTGTTTTTAGCGGGCTACCAGTACCGATTGGAGCATCGGCCGGGCAAGGCGCTGGGTCATGCCGACGCCTTGAGTCGCCTGCCGCTGCCGCATACAGGGGAAGATCCGGCCCCAGCTCCCGCAGTATTGTTAATGGAGGAGCTGCCAACCCCCCCCCTTCAGGCTGCAGACGTGGCCGCCCGCACGTCCCAAGATCCCATTCTCTCCTGGGTCCTAAACTGGGTGGTGAGGGGATGGCCAGCGGAACAGACAGGGCCAGAGTTCACGGCATACAAAGCCAGGAGGGAAGAGTTATCCGCCTTGAAAGGGTGCTTACTATGGGGGGACAGGGTGGTCATCCCGGGGCCCATGAGACAAGGGGTTCTAGAAACGCTGCACGAGGCCCACCCCGGCATTGTACGAATGAAAGCTCTGGCAAGGAGCTACGTGTGGTGGCCCGGGATGGACGCAGAAATTGAAACCTGGGTCCGAGGGTGCACTCGGGGCCAGAGTTCACGGCATACAAAGCCAGGAGGGAAGAGTTATCCGCCTTGAAAGGGTGCTTACTATGGGGGGACAGGGTGGTCATCCCGGGGCCCATGAGACAAGGGGTTCTAGAAACGCTGCACGAGGCCCACCCCGGCATTGTACGAATGAAAGCTCTGGCAAGGAGCTACGTGTGGTGGCCCGGGATGGACGCAGAAATTGAAACCTGGGTCCGAGGGTGCACTCGGTGTCAGGAAGTCCGCCCCAATCCCCCGAGAGCGCCTCCCAAAGCTGGGAGTCTACCCACAAGCCGTGGTCACGCCTACACGTAGATTTTGCCGGGCCGTTTCAGGGGCTCCAGTTCATGGTGACGGTAGACTCCTACTCGAAGTGGGTGGAAATAAGCCCAGTGTCTACCACCTCTGCCAAAGCGGCAATAAGGGCCCTGCGGAAAATATTCGCTACGCACAGGTTGCCAGACACAATCGTGTCGGACAACGGGGCAGCGTTCACATCTGCTGAGTTTCAAGCGTTCCTCGCAAGGAACCTAATCAGGCACATACGATCAGCGCCCTTCCACCCGGCAACAAATGGACAGGCGGAGAGAACGGTACGCACCGCCAAAGAAGCCTTGAGCCGCATAACGGAGGGGGATTGGGAGTTCCAGCTGGCCCGCTTCCTCCTAACACACCGCACCACCCCAAACCCCATCTCCGGGCATTGCCCCGCAGAACTATAGATGGGCCGCCGCCCCACGACTTTGTTAGACAGGCTCCACCCGGACCGAGCCCCAGAGAAAAAGCTGGTCGAAACCCGGGAGGCACCCCGAAGCTTCCTCTCGGGGGAACCTGTCTACTTCCGGAATTACGGAGCGGGGCCTCAGTGGTTGGCCGGGCGCATCCTAAAACCCACCGGGCCAGTGTCATACGAGGTCCTAGCAGATGGGGACCGGGTCCTCCGTAAACACGTGGACCAGCTCCGGAGGTGGCAAGACCCCGACACAGGGATCCAGGCCCCGTTACCGGGAAACGCCGCGGCCGCCCCAGCATCCGATCGGCTGCAGGCACCGCCAGCGGAGCAAGCGCCTGAAAGACCACGGAGTCCGGAGGGGGTCCCGGAGACAGCTGAACCGCCGCCGCCACTGCCGCCGCCGTTACAGCCGCCACCGTCACCACCACAGCCACTACCAGAGATCCAAGCTCCTTGTGCGGGAGGGCCACCCGATGGGGGCCCCGCCAGTCCAGTACCGGCCCCCCGACGATCACTAAGGGAACGGAGGGCACCAGCATACTTAAAAGACTACGTCACCGGATAGGAGACGAACTATGGGGGGAGGGGTGTTGTGTCCTGGGATCAGAAGGCAGAGCTGGCAAAATACAGCCAAGCTTCGCTCTCTGAGAACAATAGGGACTAGGTTCCTGAGCTCGCCAGTAGAGAACCAATGGCAGCATTGGCGGGCGATTCAAACCCGCCAATCAGAATATGGGGCCCTCCCCCCCAACTGTATATAGTTGGCCTCCGGCCGTTACTGTTTGTTCTTGTCTTGTGTGAAGTACGAATAAACGCGTCTTCTCTTCTGTCGTCGTCCGAGTCATGAGGCCCGAAACCCAGTACTTTACATGATATTTACAAATTAGTTTGCTTGAGTCCAATTTATATTAGTAAAATTTTTCCCATGATACATCCTTCCTTTCTTTTTCATTTACGTCTCACGGTATTTGGCAAACCTATCATGTGAGGAGAACACACGGCAGCAATAGGAAGAGATGTAGGCAGAACCTCTGAAAAACAGTTTGGCTCAGCAAGATTTGCAAGCAGCAGCTTCATGACAGAAAAACTTCCAGGCAATGGTGGAATTTTATTGTCTTTGTTTGTGGAAAGTAAGAACTTACTGATGCTTTGAACACAAGAGCTCATTTCCTGACTTCCTGATAGCAAAAGACACTGTTGGAATCATCCTTCCTGGGGGGAAAACATATTTACTGTCTCAAAAATAGGAGTCCAATCTTCACTCTCTCTCTCGTTTTTTTACAGGAGACATGTAATATCAGCAAAGAACAGATATAACTTTGTGAAAACTGTGAAGCAACAGATCACGAGGCCAAGATCCAAGACCAACTTATCCTTATTTTATCTAGTATAAACAGTGAGATTAGGGGGTTGGACTGCAGGTTGGGATACTAAGGTTCAAATTCCCACAGGGTGACCTTGAGGCTGGTTTCTCTCGCAGCCTAATCTACCTCACAGAGTTGTTGTGAAGATAAGGATGAATGACTTTATTTATGCTGCCCCAGGCTCCTTGGAAGTAAAAATACAATGGATAGATGCTACATAGCAAAGTGTAATCAAAGAGGAGTGAGGCCTAATCAGATAGTGGCCATTTTGTTTCTTGACAGAACTGCCAGGGCCTTAAGGGAGCTATTTTTGGGGAAGAGGCTCAGCAGAATTTCCCTTCTCCACATGGCAGATCCATGAACCAAACAGAATTTTACACCATCAGATAGCTTCTGTCAATGTTAAAGCAATAAACTCTAGCAAAAAGGAGCTCGCAAACTCTGTTCATCAAAGGTTCACCAATGTAAGTTTTAGCAGGTAAGGGCAGTGGTTACAAGTGGGAGAATCTGAGCATCCATTATTCCTGCCAAACGTGGGGCGATTTTGCAGAAATTTTCAAAAACAAGAGATATTGTGCTTTCCCCATCTACAAGTTTTAGCCTTCCTTTAGTGTAAAATACTACATCATGTAATTCTTCAGCCTAATTTCCCTGATCTAGACTTATTTTGTCCACATTTTCTCTAGCACAGTGACATCCAGTTCCTACAGTGGTCAGCAAAAGGGCAAAGGGCCTCAGTGGCTGCTCCTGGGCATGCTCCATTGTGACTTTCCTTTAACAACAGGTGTGTGTGTGGGGGGAGCTGGTTGTAGCTGTTTTGGTCCAAAAGTAAAATCCAGAAACAAGAACACAATTCACATAATATCTTTCCATAGGATGAACCCAACTGACCCCAAAAAATGCAAGCTGCTAAGCTCTCCAGAACTCTTCCTCAGGCTGGATGCTACAAAGAAAGCATAAATGGCTGTGTTCCAACTAGGGTTGCTAGGTCCCCCCGGCCACTGGTGGGGACAGGAGGGGTAGTAGGGTGACCAGATCTTGCACATGAAAAAAACAGGACACTGTTCATCAACAAGATTTTTTTTTTTTCTGTTATGCCCAGAGGAGTAAGAATTTCTTGCTGGCAAATGAAACAGGGCTGCAGAAATCACCCAGCCATTGTGGATGGGATGAGCTTATACACACACACACACGGAAAACTATTTATTATAAAGATATAACTGCTTATTTTTACTGAAATGGCAAGTTTGCACTGAAGTGGGACAGAAATAACACAGTAAGCTAATAAAAAGAATGGCCCTCACAAATATTAATTTACATATCACCAAGCATTTCTATGCTTACAACCCAGTACTCGTATACCTATGATAAAGTAGCAACTGAATACATTTTGGAAGATTTTATCTCCCTTAGTAGAGTTGGTTGTTCAAGTAGATGTTTGTATAACTGAAGGTATGAATAGTTAACGTAGGTTATATTGCAGTAACAGAATACCCTTTATAGCTTCAGTGGTAACTCTGTTCCTTTCATCTGTCCGCTGGGCATTAATTAAAGAAAATATTATCTCAACATTTGCATTGTGTGCTGGAATGCAGAAGAAATATTGTGCTATTTTAAGCAACTCAGAATGGCAGTCTCTGTGTTGCAGCACTCTTGAAAGTATTTAACCCACTTGTCACTAACTGGTGCACTTTTGAAGTCTTTCAACAAAAGTCTTCAGGTTACAGTACTGGTCAAAACATTTTATATCATCCACCATGATGTCTCATTCTCTCAAGCGTGTTATGGTATGCTTGAGAGAATGAATGGGTATCAATTAAAGTCATTCAATGAAAACAGTCAAACTCATTAAAAGAAATTACCCATTTCTGCAAATATTCCAAACACACTTCTTCCATAAATAGACCAGCTTTTTTCTCCATCTTTCCTTTGCTTAGTATCTCTTTTGTTTTCAGTGAAAGGAAGGCTGCTTCAACACTGTGTTGCAACATTTTACAAACTGACTGCAATACAGTGAAAATCTCCAAATTGGAATTCCCTGTCCTATTTCCTGGATTTTTGTATGGAACATTGACATTAAGGAATGTAAATGCCACAGATATGCTTCTGCTAAGTCATTTTCAAAAACTTTTTTCAGCATGCATGGTGGGTTGGATTGTGGCATAAAAGAAGAAGAGATTTGATTTATATCCTGTCCTTCACTACCCGAAGGAGTCTCAGAGTGGCTTACAATCTCCTTTCCCTTCCTCTCCCCACAACAGGCACCCTGTGAGGTAGATGGGGCTGAGAGAGCTCTTTCAAGAACTGCTCATGAGAGAACAGCTCTGAGAGAACTTGTAACTGACCCAAGGTCATACCAGCAGATGCATGTGGAGCCACACTGGGAAATATCTGCAGTAACCATTCTACAGCAGGAAAGAGTGATAGCCATCTTGTTCTGCCGTGGGACAATAATTGTCTGTAATTTATATCAACGAATTCACAGTAACTTTTTGAGATTTTCTGTTCTTACCACACATATATAAACGTGTAGTGGTCTGGCAATGTTCTATGTGCGGCAAAATCAGTTGGCTGCAGGAACTGTCCATCACAAGGTGTCCTTCGATTGGCTGCCTTCCCTTCCACCGTGGCGTCAGTCCTGCCCCCAGACCTGCTGCCCAGCGTCTTGCCCTCACCCTGCGCGGGGCCGTTGGCAGGGATGGATGCTCCGGCGGCCACTCTAGTGGGGAGCCAGGAGGATGAGCCCGCCTGGCCTCTGCAAAGACTGGTTGCTCCCTCTGGCCCTGGCCCTGAGGCTGCTGGGAGGCCTCCGGGAGGGGAGGGTGCCATGGGGCACCTTCGCCCAACCCCCCCACCTGGCTGGGAGGCCTCCAGGAGGGGCGGGTGCCGTGGAGCCTCTCCGCTGCTGGCCCGTCTTCGCCCCCCCCAACTGCCTTCTAGGCCCACTCAGAGCCCTCCAGTAGGGCTGGGTGCCATGGAGCCTCTCTGCCAATGGCATGCTGGCCACGGATGGCCATCTTTGCCCAACCCCATGGCTTCTAGGGTTGCTCAGAGGCCTCTGGGAGGGGAGGGCGGTGTAGAGCCTTGCTGGCGGTGGCGTGCTCATTGCTGCTGGCCCATCTTTGCTCACTCCCGCCTTCTAAGGCTGTTTGGAGGCCTCTGGGAGGGGAGGGTGGTGTGAGGCCTCTCCGCCAGCAGTGCGCTTACTGCCACCACCCCTCTTTGCCCACCCCCCCACACTTCTAAGGGGTGCTGACCGCTGCCGGACCAGGCACATGCTGCACACCACCATGCTGCCCCCGGCCCTCTGCCTGGCACCCATTTTCAGTCTCTTTGCAACGGGCCTTGCCACTAGTATATATATAAAGATAATTGTAAATTTTCATTATGATAAATCTGCGTTTACAGACAATGTGTCTGCTCCATGCTATATACTGCTGTGAAGGATGTGTGTTAGACAATTCTCTCTTTAATTCATGCTTCTAGGCATGGAAGATGTTTTGGCTTCCAGAGCAATTGAGTCCTCCAGAATTAGTGCTTGTATTGTCTCCACACTTTGTAAGAAGGCCATGGTCTTTTAATGCTTGTGTAACACAGTTCACTATCATTTCTGATTTTTAATTTGGAATGCTATTCAGCTGTATACATTTTGTTTTCATACCATGAATTTTATAAAAATATTGTATCACAACAGGGAATAGTTTTTGTGACCCATGGTTGCTGCCATCAGTGGAAACACCTAAGCAGAATATTTCATTTAGATCCTGGATTGCCATAGCAACAGAATGTGGAGCAACCACTCTATTGACAATGGCCTTAGCTTTTGCTCTTGCCCAGGAAACCTTTTTCGGTATGTCTGAATCAGAATATATCACTTGATTTAATTTTGAAGCGCAGTCTCTAGACCTACATGCTTATAAGTGATATCTTACAGCATGAAATGCTCCTTCAGCTGCTATAACGCAGCCTTCTGTTTTCAGATTTTGTTTGCTAAAGAATTCACTGGCCTTTGGAGTAATTAAGACAGCACTGGACTTTTTTCTTGTGCTTGTCACTGTTTACATGCACTTCTGCTTGCCACAGAGACAAAACTCTTGCATGAAGTTCATTCTGCTTCATTTTAATTTCTGCCAGCACTGAAGCAAGGAAACATTTCAAGTTCATAACTAAATTTACACTTTCTCTTTGGCATGCTCCTGGTCACAATTTGAAAATCTTCTGCCTTACTGGTCTGAATATTCCAAAGGGCTTCTCTCCAGCACACAAGGTTGCTTACCAGCAGCAGAAGGCAGCAGATGCAATGAAAAGCCTTCCATGCAAACTCACACTCCAAGGGAGAGGGCTCTTAGCCAGAGCCCAGAGCTCACCAGAGTGATCAAGTCCACAGTCTTCAAATAATAAACAAGATACTTTACTTGGATATGAGATTCAAGACAATTAAATCTTAAGGAACACATGAACACAAAGCATTCAGAACAGAAAGCAAGGCCTTCAGTTCTCTCTCACACACGGGCAGAAGCTTCTAGTAGGGAACCCAAACATTGTATCAAACTCGGTTGCCATACAACCTTGCCCTAACTCATCTTCTGCTAGGCCTCTAAAAACTGTCAATTATCTCCAGTCATGAATCACTGCTATTGCACAGCTAACAAGAGCGACACCAGGAATGTCCAGAACCCCTGCACTTTCTGGCAGTGGGTAAGGACTCTGTGCCATTGCTCGAGAGAGGGAAGGAGTCAAGAACATGCAGCAAAGCAATCCACAGACCTAAGAAAATTCCGATACACAACAGTGATATAGGAAGTCCTATTCAAAACACATACTAGGAAGTAGTGCTTGTGGCAAACTGAAGCTTCTCTCCACTGGGGAACTGTAGGGCAAAATAGAGAGAGAGCATCAGTTTAAAAAAAGCCCAAAAGAGGACAGTCATCAAAAAAAGGGGATATGTCCTCTAAAAAGAGGACATCTGGTCACCCTAGGGGGTAGTGTTGCCAGATCCAGGTTGGGAAACTTCTGGAGATTAGGGGATGGAGCCTGGGGAGGACAGGGACCTCAGCAGAGTACAATGCCATAGAGTCCACCATCCAAAGCATCCATTTTCTCTGGTGGAACTGATATCTGTAGCCTGGAGATAAATTGTAATTCTGGGGGGTCTCCAGGTCCCACTTGGAAGCTGGCATCCCTAGTTCCAATTGGGTAAAAAAAATCTCTGTGGAAGCAGCCCTGATAAATAACATCCCATTAAACCTCTAGTTAAAGTTGGCAACCCTTTTGGTGTCTCTTGCAACGAAGTCTGGGAAGCAAATTTTGTTGCCACCCCTGACAGTATTCCCTTCTCAGACCATCTGCAAGCAAATCAAAGGAAATTGCAGTCAGTGGTGATGCAGGTAAAGCTGCTGGCATTTTTCTTATAATAGTTCCTGTGCCTTTAGCTGCAGCCTCCCATGCAGGAATGTAGAAGAATCAAACTTTTCCTGGCTCAGAGATGGTGAAGCCAAATACTCTGTTTAACAGCCGCCTAATGGACAGAAATTAAGCAAACAGAGGGTTTTCCTGTGCACATGAGCAGAGTCAGTGAAGCAGTTGGCAGTGCTAGAGGCCATAATATGCTCTGGAATCCTTCCCACTCATTGTCAAGCCAGGATCTTTATTTCTTTCCCCAGGGGGATGGGGTGGGGAGGCATGCCGAACAGCCACCAACTTATTGTGCATCGCACTGCAAGGCCAGTGATCCCGTTCATGGGCCTGGTTTAGTCGTACTCAAGGCAAACTCCAACCTGCCAAAATGGCCAAGGATCACTGCAGGAAATTGTGGCAGTCCGTTTTCCTTGGCAAGCAGCTAGACCTTACCTTCTCTAGAGCAGGCTCAAAGTGCTGACTTTTAGCTTTAACCCAGCCCACGGGCACACACTGGGGAAGCTGCTTAGCCACCAGTCACAAGATGCAGATCTCACAAGTTTTGAGTCCATCTGCCACTTCCTCCTCCTCTGGGTTTTTTTGGGGATAAAGCCATAGATGTGACTTACTCCATATGGGCTAGCTTCATTATCGTATGACCCATCTTTAGGAAACTTTCAGAGGGGGCAGCCATGTTAGTCTGCAGTAGAACAGCTAAACTAAAGTCCAGGAGCACCTTAGAGACCCACAAGATTGTCAGGGTGTAAGCTTTCAGGAGTCACAGCTCTGGAGTTCTGACAAAGGGAACTTTTGGTTCTTGGAAGCTCATACCTGGAAGTCCTACTGGACTTGAATCTAGCTAATCCTTAGGTAAAGTTGCCAGACCCCACCCCAGTGGAGGTGGGAGTCCCCCATTGCCAGGCCCCTCCCCCAGCCGCCAATCACATAGCTGGCAGGGGGACTTACCAATAGAAAGAAGGCCTAGACCTCTGGAGATCAGCTGTATTTCTGGGAGAATTCCAGGCCCCACTTAAAGGCTGGGAAGCCTACTGAGCCAAATTTGCACATCTGGAGACTACTTACTTTCTGTCCTCCAGTTTACTGCCTTCTGGACCCCTTCTCTGTCACAGGGCTGCATGGCACTGATTTGACATCCAAGTCACATGCAAGAGCTACCACCAGTGTTACTGCAGATACCCAGGGCTTTTCTGTGGTGGTGCTCACTGGGACTGAGTATTGGCATCTTGTGCGGGGAGGGGAGCTCTCCCATGTCCTGAGGGCGGGATCGGTGCAATTTTATACATGAATACTGGCACTTAAAAACAAAAAAGCACTGCATATACCTTTGATTTGTCATCTTCTGGACACCCTATCTCATTTTCATCCTCCAAGGAGCTCAGGGCAGCTTTATCCTTCTCACAACCACCTTAGGCTAAAATTAGTGGCTAAGAGTGTTGAGCAGTGGTTAAGAGTACTGGGCTAGTTCTGGGAGACCTGGGTTTAAATCCCCACTTGTTCCATGGAAGCTCGCTAGGTGATCTTGGGCCAGTCACACTCTCTGAGTCCAACGTGCCTCAAAGGATTGTTGTGAGGATAAAATGGAGCAAAGGAGAACAATGTAAGCTGCTTTGGGTCCCCACTGGGGAGAAAAGTGGAGGTCAAACGAAATAAACAACCAAATAAATAAGAGGCCCTGGCCCAAAATCAGCCAATGAGCTTCATACCTGAGCCTCCTTAAACCTTTATTAAATGCAAGTCCAGAAAATGCTTGCTCCCAGGCATGACATCAACTGAAGAGTTATCTGACTATATTGTTATGAATGCAGATTGACCATCCCTTTGTTAAGCAAATGTCCGGGAACACTGACTGATGTTTCATCAATGGACACAAACGACAGGAGATGGATTCCATAGGCCTGTCTCAGCATTGTCTATGCTCACTGGTAGCAGTTCTCTAGCGTCCCAGGCATCGAAAAGTCTTTCCCAGCACATACTTTATCAGGAATTACCAGGGATCTTCTGCATATCAAGCAGGAGTCCTACTGCTAACGTGCAAGTTTTCAATGAAGTGAAGTTTCCTTGACAGTCTTTAGATTTGGAAGTGAGAAATACACAGCAGTTGCTTCTGTCTACCTAAGATCGACAGCTGTCAGCAAAAGCCCTTTTTGTCCCAGTGTAGCCTAAGGGAAGGCTCACACGCAGTGTTCAGAGATTCTAATACAATTTAATTAAACAATGCATAGAACATTTCAGAGTCCAAGAAAATGTCAAAAAGGTTCATTAACAACTATCATAACTATAGAAGGGGAGAGTACTACTTGTGATCCACCCTGCACAAGTCACAGGACAGGGAGTTCTTCCATAAGCTGGGCTTGGGGGTGATCCAAAATACCACAATTGTCCTCTTCAACAGGCAGGAGTTCTTCCCATGAAGACTGGAGAGGGAATCTTTGTTCTTGCTTCATTGCCTTAGGAGCCATTCCCCTTGCTTGCCATGCAAAGAACTGGGACCGCTCTTGACTAGGGTGCAGGCCAGGGCCTGCCATAGCCTGCGAGCTTAGGTTTAGCTAACAGTGATTTTTGCTCTTTTTCTCTTAAAGTGAACCAGCTCTTGGGAAAGACAGCGGTTAACTCTTCACACTTCTCAGTCCCTTCAGCTTTGTCTTCTCTGTCCTTTCAGTAACCAGCAGTCACCCACCACCAGTGGGCCAGCTCCCACCTTACAGACGCCAAGACTTGCTAAGGTCTTGCAATTCAAGAATACAATCTTCAGTACTCTTGTTTTCTTTATTTTTCCTTTAGTTAGCAGGGTCCACCTCTTGAAGTCATGGTGGCTCTTCCAGTGCACTTCTCATAAGCCTTTGCATAGCATTCAAAGTATTGTCAGTGAGGAGCAAAGCCAGAATCATCTGTCTGCTAGTCAGCCCTGTCCCAGAGCCTCTTTACCAGCACAGGCCTACATTCAGCTAGGCCCACATTAGGGTCATCTCCCAGGAGGAGCCTGGAGTTCTCCCACATTTACAGCTGACCTCCAGACCACAGAGGAGGAAGTGCCGGCTTTAGAAGGCTGCCTTTATGCCGCGCTCCTTCCCATCTCCAGTCTGTGCTCTCCCCAGGCTCCTTGCCCAAATCTCCAGGAATTTCCCAAGCCAAAGCTGGCAACCCTAACAGCTGTGGATATCACAATTACACTGAAGCCTCCTTACAGCCACCAGCCACAGGGCTGAGGGGTTTTTCCCTCACTGTTTCCGATGCAAAGAAAAGGCACTGGAGGATGATCATCAGCAATAGCTCCTTTAACCCTGGGAACAGAGTGCTGTCTGAAAGCATCTTTAGAAGAAATGTATCTAACACTATTCTAAAGGAGATGTCTTCACACGGTATCACCATTTCTTACATATGAGTCACATACAGGGTAGCAACGGTGGCAGCCACCAGCCGACTGCCTGTGTTAGGCTCCTGTGCTGGAGCATCCCAAGAAGCCTCTGCTTCTCGGAAAGCTGCAGCCAGTTTGATGTAGTGGTTAAGTGCGTGGACTCGAATACGGGAGAACTGGGTTTGATTCCCCACTCCTCCACTTGCAGCTGCTGGATGTCCCTGGGCAAGTCATAGTTCTGACAAGAACTGTCCTTGAAAGGGCAGTTTGTGTCAAGAGCTCTCTCAGCCCTGCCTACCTCACAGGGTGTCTGTTGTGGGGAGGGGAAGGGAAAGGAGTTTGTAGGCTGCTCTGAGACTCCAAGTGAAGGGCTGGGTATAAATCCAATCTCCTCCTCCTCCTCAGTTATCCCCACAGCCCCTACCGAGGCCCTGCTCCCCAGTCACACTGGCCCTTATCAAAGATTTCTGATGTGGCTGGGAGGGTGGCTGTCACTCCCACCTATGGTAGCACTCTGTGGCCCATCCATACTTTCTTCCTGCTAGACCAATCAAACTGTCCAACTCCTCCTCTTTTCATTAGGAAAAACGAATAAACCTTCTCACTCAGTTCAACAGCCCTGCGGCACATGGCACTTGCAGTGTTGTTTTGTAGGGGCTCGGAGGTCTAACCTCAGAAGTGGTGTTTGGCCAAATTTTTTCCCTATAAGTATTTTCAGTAAAGCTGCTCCCTCCGGAGCAGGGGTCCCCAGTGTTCTCTCCTCTAGCGTCTTCCAACAACTTTCCTGCCAACCACCAAATGTTTTTCAAGAAGTGGGTGGGACCAGGTGCGGCTTTTGCCCAACAGAGACTTCTGACCAGCCATCGGAGATCCGATGAACTGTGCAGATTGAAAACAAAACAATTGCTTCAGCAACAGCTGCCAGCGCAGCACAAAAACCTTCACTGTTTTTCAGCAGTGCTTATTTTAAAAGGCATTTTGCTAAACAAGAGTTTTTGCCTGCAGCACTGAAGAATTACTATCAGACCTATGCTTGATTTCACTCCCTAACATTTTGTGGTTGGCGCTACCTCCTGTGACAGCCGTTTTGTGGTTGGGTCCACCACCCTTTCAGGATTCCAAAGGTGCCCACAGGCTCAAAAGGGTCAGGGACCCCACTCTAGAGTATCATTGTAATGTGCATCATGCTCAAGAAAACCTCTTAGTTTGCAAACTGTCTGAAGGTTTGACAGCCTATATACTCTGTCTTCACTCTCCATGTTGCTCGCACCACCCTGGCTTCTAACACACAGGCCCAGATTATCTCAGAAACACCCATCCCCCCCTTGGTACTTCAACTGTTAACAGATTTACTTCATTTACACACCACTTTCCTCTCCAGTGGGGCATTCATCCATTTACAGCATTCTCCTCTTTCCCATTTTTATCCTCACAACAGCTCCATTGAGAGAGGTTAGGCTGCGAGAGAGTGACTGGTTCAAGTTACCCAGCAAGACCCCACGGCACAAGCAGGGATTTGAACCTGGAGTATCCAGATCCTAGTCTGACTCTACCTACTACACCACACTAGCTCTGATAGCTCAGAGACATTAACCCCACCTTTGTTTTGTAGACAACAGGATGTTTTCCACCCTCCCTGTCTGTTCTGCCTCCATTTTTCCTGGGTTTGAACAACTAATCAGTGGCTTCCACTGGTAATAGCACAGGTGTGTTCCACAGGTATTTGGAATCAGTGTGTTCATTTTGGGCTCTGCAATACCCAGGGTCATCCTGAAGTGGATGGTCAATTCCGAGGAATCTAGGTTGATTTTCTGGAGAGCTAGACTTGCCCCAAGCAAATGGATGACTCACATGTACTTTTATTGTTATAGATCACGCCCAGGCCAGAGCACTATAACAAAACAGCTTAATAGGAAGCTTGACTGAACTCACAAGGAGACTCCTACACAGGCTATTAATGTCCCAGTGTCATCTGACAGCCCCATGTTCACCTGATGTACTAAAAAGAGCAATGAAACAGACAGACTTACAACTGTCGATGCAGAGCCGCACCATACTGAAATGCAGTCGTAAATAGAGCATCATGACGAGAGTGGGAGGTTCTCCTTAAGAAGGGGTGGAGAACAAGCTTCTGCTGATGTTACCCCTGGTCCAAACACAGAGTTGCAAGATCCAGGTCTGGAAACTCCTGGAGATTTGGGGATGGAGCCTGAGGACAGGGACCTCAGCGGGGTACAATGCCTTAGAAGCCACCCTCCAAAGCAGCCATTTTCTCCAGGGGAACTGATCTCTGTAGACTGGAGATGAGCTGTAATTCCAGGGGATCCCCAGATCCCACCTGGAGGCTGGCATCCCTATCCAAACAGCCAATTTAGGGTCTTCAAGGCTCCCCGCCCCCATGAAAATCTGCCTGCTCAAGAATCCATGCATTTGTGCCTTCACATTCCTGGATGTTGTAGGGGCAAATTCTGGGTTCATGCAGAGCAACGGCCTGGTTGGGCTTTGCAAGCACCCTGTATAGACTGAGCCCACACAGCAGGGCATGGCCAATGTAGTGTAATGGCCAGAGTCTCAGACCCAGGTCTCCCTACTCTAGTCCATGGCTGAGCTTGGGTCACTGTTCCTTAAAGCCAGTTTGGTGTAGTGGTTAAGTGTGCAGACTCTAATCTGGGAGAACTGGGTTTGATTCCCCACTCCTCCACTTGCAGCTGCTGGATGAATTTGGGCAAGCCATAGTTCTGGCACAGCAGTTCTTGAAAAAGAGCAGTTTCTGTCAGAGCTCTCTCAGCCACACCTACCTCACAGGGTTTCTGTTGTGGGGAGGGGAGGGGAAGGGAAAGGTGTTTGTAAGCTGCTCTGAGACTCCTTTGGATAGTGAAGGGTGGGGTATAAATCCAATCTCTTCTTCTTAGCCTAAGCTTCCTTATGTGTTTGTTCTGAAGAGAAAAATTGGGGGTGGGGGTGGAGATAATGTATGCCATCCTGAACCCCTTGGAGGAAAGGGTGGGATACAAATATGCTAAATAAATATTATGGCCTGATATCATGTAAGAATATTAGCAATGACAGATGAGCTATCGGGGAGGGACCACGGCTGAAGCTGCAGACAGTATTAAACCAGATGGTCTGACTCTATTCAAGGCAGCTCCGTATATTCCTATCACTGCCTTTCTTGAAAGCTGGTTTGCCACCTCTGACCTCCTCAAGGAACCTCTGAGGAAACCCAGACCCTCCCTCCCAAAACAGCTTGATAAACCAAGTGTAACGAGGCTGTGAACTTTTTAAAGATCATATCCCACTCACTGAAAAACAAGTTTAAATGACCCCACAATCATCTCATCAACTTCCTTTATTCACAGGTTCCCCCAAATACTGCACAGTTCTCTCAACAAATCGTGTAAACATACAATTACATAAGAATCAAAAACACAGACAAGCAATAGACAGTCCTGGAGGGCGGAGGAATGGAGGCAGGAAGAGAGAAGAGGAATAATCCCTGACTCCGAATGGGATTTGCTCTTTTATTTTCTTATAAACCCAAATATTTGAAAGCATAAACTTATTAAAATTGAAAATTAAAAAACATGTCCTTTATTTCAGTTTGTAAAGGTTGAGGAACAAACTGTGGCCTTTTATTCTTGTGCCAATGGACAAAATAACTCTCTGTGCAACCCTTTCTAGTCATTTAATTATTACTTTTCAATTATAAAAAAAAATCAGAAAATAGTATTCATCACAGGCCGTTCCCCAGCTAATTCTCAGAAGGCTACCACCAAAAACTGAGTACAAGATTGAAATAAAAAAACCAAAACACACTCATGTAGTGAAAGTATTCATATCACATGGGGAGGGGGGGGAATCAAGCAACGAATATGCATTCCAAATGTAAAGATACCGATAAACTGGCAGACTCCAGGGGCCTTCTGAAAGTGCTTCCGGAATGACACAGATCCCTGAAGAGCATCTTAACATTTTTCATTCATTCATTCATTCAGTGCTTTAAAGTGCAGAATCTGATTAGAGGTGTCCATGAGAGCTTCCACTGTAATTTATTCCCTCTGTGGATGCACGTAGCCAAACTCTCTTCACTTTGTAGGAATTCCTGCTCTGATTCATCTCAGCTCTCTTTTCTCACAAGGCTGCATTTTCAACACACTTTATCCATGGCCACCAGAATTCTGCAAAAGGAAGTTAAGAGCTGGGACAAACAGAACTCATGAAGCTGCCTTATGCTGGGTGATACCACTGATCTATCAAGATCGGTATTACCTCCTCTGGCTGGCAGTAGCTCCCTGCTAGAGTCTCAGGCAGAGGTTTTTCACATCATCCATCACCAGAAACCTTTTAGCTAGAGATGCCAGGGCTTGAACCTGGGACCTTCTGCATGCAAAGCAGATGCTCTGCCACTGAACCACAGCTTCTACCACAGAAGAGCAAGATTCCAGTCCAGTCGCACCTTAAAGACCAAGGGACCTTTGACTCTTGAAAGCTTACCCCCTGGAAGTCTTGTTGGTCTTCACGGTGCCACTGGACTCAAAGCCAGCCACTACCAACAGATGTTGCTGAGTTTCATTATCATCTTTCAGCTGCTCCCCCAACCTCCACTGTGTGTAGGATAATTACCTGTCAATGGGATATCCCAGTTCACAGACGTTGACCAAAACATACAGCTGTCTCAGAGAATATTCATACTGAAAGGCAATAAGCAGGACAAAGGTTACCCTTTTTCTTTTTAAAATAGGTTCTCTCCCAATTTATATTCCCATTTTTCTACTCCTGGGGAAGCCAGTTGGGAGGCACAGGATACCCCTCAGGAGATCTCCCCATCCAGGATACCCTCCCCTCCCCGGGAGATCTCTCCATCCAGGTATGGAATAGACCCAGGCCTGCTCAGCTTCAGCAAAGTGGGCCAGATGCCTTCCAGCCATGACCTTCTCAACTCAAACTGTAGCATCAGAGAATCTCAGAGACGGTGTTAATCTCATTCCTGTAGCATCAGAGAATCTCCAGGTGTTGCTAATCTCATTTCTTCCTGTTGGGAAGTTAGAGCAACTTCCTGCATTTCAAATAGGTGCACTCTGGACCCCAAATGTCATGCCAGGATTGAATCCAATTTAAGATTTTCCCCTCCCCCCAGTATACAGCATATTTTATGTAAGCAAGACCAAAATGTATTCTACTGGGGGGGGGGAAGTCACATGGAATAGAGTTTAACTCAAATAGCTTAAAGAAAGGAACATGATAGCTGTGGTGAGAAAACCCTCTCTCTCCACCTGCAAAAGGAAGCAACCCTTTGTTTTGTTCTAAGAAAAAAAAGAAGCAATCTCTGAATGCGGATTCTTTCTGATCCCAGATGCAAGCAGGCAGATCAGGATGCTGGCTTCTCACTCTGAATTCTGCTCATTTGCAGATATGCAGGTATTTTATTTTATTTTTATCCCTCTTTACAGCCCCAAGCCTCACTGGAGGGAAGGATCATGGCTCTGGGACAGGCATGCTCCAGGAAGCTCCACAGACAGGAATTCACACCTCCCTCCTGAAGCCGCTTCCCCCCCTTTTGACAGGGTGACACAGAGGGATGGGCTCCATGGCTGCTCCAACCAGACCACTCGGCCTCCAAAGCGCCCTTAGGGGAGGCAGCCAGAAGCCTCTTCTGCCCAAGCGCTCCAGTCCTGGGGACTGACTAATGTTTATTTATTTATCATTTATTAATCATATTTACACCCCGCCCACCCCACGATGCAGGCTCAGGGCAGCTCACATAAAATACAGTTAAAGCAACATAAAATCATATAAAACAATTCCATTATTAATACAGTTCATAATGTTCCGCTGGGGGGACGGGATGTTCAACTGAGCTGGCAAGCTTAAGGGGCACAAAAATGAGCGTATCTCGCATCAGCTGAGAACGGCTCAGCCCTTTCCCTGGCAACAAAGCAAGCAGCAGGGAAGAATCTGGCCTCCAGTTCTGCATACTTTGCCCAAGAATAGGAGCGGAACTTCACTAAGGATAGGGGAATGCTAAAAACCCAAAGTCCGGAATGACCCCTAGTTTCAAGCGGACCTACCTGAGGATTGTGCCAGTTGAAGCAATGCGTTTTGAAGTGATTCGCAGCGGATTGGTAGCAGTCATGATTGCTGAGGTCCATCCTCTCAGATAAAATTTGCTCTGTCTGCTCTGCGGAGTTGGTTATAAGGTATACAGTCTTGTACATGGAATCTTGGATTAGGCGTTTGGACTGTAAAAAAAGAGGATAATAAATGAGATCATGATCTCCTCGTGGACTCTGAAAGATGGGTGGTTCTTAAGAAAGCCAGTCAAAATCCTATTTTAAAGGCAATTTGGTGTTCTTTCAGATCCTTTTGGACAATCAGTTCTAAGGGACAGATTGGTCTGTACAGACAGATGACAAACAATTTCTTATTTGAACATGGAGGGGGTGGGGACTCCACATCAGAAACGATGACATTTTTGCGCAAGGGCTTTCATATAGTGCACAATTACTTTTTTGATTCTCATCTAACAACTCAAGCCCGGGGGTGGGGGGGTGGGGAATGCACCCTAAGAATGAAGACTTTCTACCTTCAGGTAACTTTGGGTGGGGACTGATGGAGCAAAAACAGAGACACCCACATGCACACCAGGATTCTTCTTGGAGCTGCCCACAAGCTACCCTTGTAAGATTTCTAAGCTCAAAAAGAAGTTTAAGAAGCTTTGATCAAACCAATTGTTCAGGGGAGAAAGCCACACTTCTGACCTGCAGTCTAGCAGCACCTGTAAAAGACTTTCATTCTTAACACACCCATGAAAGAGAGAGACTTTTAAGATGTGTGGGCAGTTTCTGCTACAGATTCCAAAACCAGACATGTAGGAGGCCCATCTGCCTCTACATGCCACTTCCTGGACTCAACAGCACTCGGGGTCCTTGTCTCTGGTTTGTACAGACCCTGATAACCTTCAAAGATGCACATGCCTGTCAAGCTGCTAACTTCTGTTAAAAATGCCACATTCTAATGCTGCTCAACATAGGCTTTGCAACCAGCGTGCAAGTTCACTAAACTTTGTAAGTTATTCCCATAAGAGAACCAGACATTTCTGAATGCAGAATTTGGAATTACCAAAGACTGAGCCTTATACGAGAATTAAGACAACCCTAGAAACAATCTCTTGCAGCACATTTTGAGCCCTTCACAGAACTGGCTCTTGCACATACAAAAGGATACTGTAGGGAGGACGGTCACTCTGTGATTACTGTTCACCGTCCCAGGTGCTGACCTACGGTGGCTCCAGTTCTTTCGTGAAACCCTTAACCAATGGACAATGTAGTCAGCACTAAAAGTTGGGGGTCAGCACAAGGTCAAATCAGGTCTCTTATCCTCCCAGATAAGGTACTTTCAGAATAGAGCACAGCAATCATCTTATTGCAGGGGGGCGGGGGGGGGCAGAAAGGGAGAAAAGGGAGAGAGACTGCAGAGCTGAAACATTAATTTCAAAACGCAATGAAGTTCTGAATTGAAATTCTGTGCCAAAATTTAAAAGTGGGCGCATCTCACTCGTGGGCAGCCTTCTGACTAGGCTGGTGTTTGCCCCGTGACAGACACCACAGCTCTTAACTGGCCAACTCTCAAAAGAGTGCCAGAGATGCATCACAGTTGTCAGACACAATCTATCACTAAATGTGGTGCGGCCTCCGGTGACTCCTTAGATGCCGCCCCCCCCGAGTAAGACCGAACTATTTCAGAGGGCTTTTGGAAACTGGGCCTGCTGCGCTGTCTGTCTGATAATATGTAGTTGTTGGTTTTAACACTTATGGTTCTCTCTCTCTCTCTGTATACAGAAAAGCAGCAGGGAAATACTTTAGATCAATAAATGCCACCAGATATTAAATACTGTCAATAGCAAATACTGCAGTCACACCAGCTAAACATTAACCAACACAATTTGCTAAAGGTAATGGTTTTATCTGTGTAGGTAAAACCCTGCGTCCTGAACTGTCTGTTCCAACAGGGATGCCGAAGCAATGCTGAGGAGCATCCAAGGTCTCAGTGCAGTTCGCTTCACTCGTATTGGCACGATCTGTATGGCTTCATCCTCACCGTGAGAAGTATGTTGGTCTCTTCTATGATGGCCTTTTCTTTAAACCTGTCATTGGTGGCCCTCAGTTTGCGCTTCAAGATTGCAAGGGGCACGTCAGGATTTGGAGTGAGGTCGTAGTCGCTTACAGGTGGCAAGGAAATTGGGGCGCTGGCAGCTTTGCCTGTGCCCTGGAACTGCACCACTTTCATGTGAGAGATGGTCTGCAAGGAAAAGGGGGAGGGGAGAAGGGGAGACATCAGAATACTCCATGTAAGTTGAATAGAACTGGACTTATTCAGCATATACGTTTTCTAATGCTTCACAATGCTTGCTTGAGACTTTTCAGTGCTCTGTCAAAGGTTCATGGTGGACTGCAATCTTCAGTTTCATTTAATCACTGAAATCACACTATGAAGCATAGCACTGCCTTATACCGAGCAAGCCCATTGGCTTATACTGTGGCAGGCCTAGAACTCAGGATCATCTCCTCTGCTTGGTGGCAGCTCTCCAGGTTTAGGCTGGCAGACGAAACCCTCTCCAGAGCCACTCTTTCAGAGATTTAGCCCAGTCCTTCTGCATCCTTATTCAGCCCTGGCTGGAACACTATGCTGGAGTAATATCACAAGCACATAAAGGGAGGACTCAAACTGCATGCCTTGAGATGGCGGTCATCCTCAGGGAACAGCTTTGCCACCATGGTGCAAGTCAGGCTGAACACGTGGCTGGTTCAAGGAGACTGGGGGAAAAGACGCTCTCAGCTCTGCAAACGGAGGACGTTGCAGAGTTGAGGGGGACAGGAAGCAACTGTGGCCCAGGCGGTGATCCAGACACAGAGAACACATCATTCTACTGCTGCAGGTCAGCAATTTGAGCCCTCTAAACTGCCTGGATGGGAGGCTGCCTGGGAAGCACAGGGGGATGCACGGTGTGAGTTCTCTGAAAAACAAGCAGGGTCGAAAAGTCAAAAGCAGTGACTGCTGCTTTCCCCCCAGCAAGGCTTTAGGCTGAGAAGCTGTTGCGATTCACAGAGCTCGTGTTGTGCAATCCTAGGCAGAGTTACTCTAGTCTAAGACCTTGGTAATTGGTAGGTTTGGACTGGAATAACTCTGCCTAGGACTGCACTCTAAAGCAGGCAAGTAATAGAGCCAGAAAGTGTTGTGCCTGGAAAGCTAGATTTAGACTGGGGGGAATTAATTTTATTCACTTATTACAAATTTAGACATCCAAGGAACTCAGGCTAGCATGCATTTTTTACTCTTCCTCCATTTATCCTCACAATAACCCCATGAGAAAGATTAGGCAAAGAGAGAATGACTGGTCAACAGAATCAGTATCATGGCGAGCAAGGATTTGAACCCAGAGCTCCCCAAGGCACAAGCTGACTCCTCTAACCACTACGCCACACTAGCATTCTGGGTTGAAATCCTGGCTTAGCCAAGAATCTCACACTGGGGGACTTCAGCAGTCATTTTTTCTCAACCTAACCTACTTTACTAGGCTGTTTTAAAAAAAGAGGAAAGAGCAACAGTCCCCTCCTGAAATACTCATTCTCTCTCTCTCACACACACACACACACACACACACAGGTTTTCCTTTCCTGATGGCTTTTCAGTCCTGTTTTTATTGCACCGGAGGAAAGGACAAGACAAATTTATTCTGGTTTCAGAAACCCACTTGGACACCAAGCACTCACTTTGTTTCCATATTGCATCACATGGCTGGTGTTGGTGCGGTGCTTTACCAACTGAAACTGCTTGTGGAGAGTTTCTCGTTTCAAATCCTCCTGCAAGCAAGAGAGAGAAAGAAAGAGAGAAGTGGGTCATCTGTCATTAGCTTACAAATAGTGAAGAAAACCCCCACCAACAGAGAACAAAATAGCCCCTCATTTCCAGGAACTATGCAAAGAATCAGTAGTTCAATATTGAAAGATCAGTTGATAAGATAGCAATGAATAGTCATCCACAGCATGTCTAAACTACAGAACTAGCTCAAGGATGTCCTTATCAGAAAATCTGGGCCTACATCCAACTTCCAATACTCTAAAATGCAACACCTCTTAGGAAAGAGACTGAACAATCAAATAGTCAGTTCTCACAATTCCCTAGTGCAGATCTTTGGTGCAACAACATTTTGGAAAACTGCATACAGACCCCATACTCCAAATAGGATGTTCTAGAGATGTAAAAGGTTCAGAAGAAGGAAACTAAAATGATCAAGGGACTGGAACAGCTTTCTTATGAGAAAAGGTTAAAATAATTTGGGAGGGGTTTCCGTTCAGGACAAAAGATGACCAAAGCAAGACTGGAGTGAGGGGAAGGTTAGAGGATTATAAAAAATATGCAATTTCTAGACCAAGTAGGGAGGGAGGAACCCCTCCCCCCCCAGTAATAGAACTTATGGAGTTCACAATGATAACTGGTAATAGATTCAGAACAGAGAGAAAAAACTTGATCCCATAACACATAATTAACTTACAGAGAAAGGACCACTTGAGTAGGCCCTATCACTTTATTGGCCACTTTACTGCAACTCTTGGTTGATGACACACACATACAGAGACACTGGAAATTTTATACCAGATTGTTATAAATCATTAAAGATTTTGTTGTGGGAGTGCAGTTACCATGAGACGGGATCCATGGCCTGCTTTATAAACTTTCAGCAACCACACAACATAAGAGAAAGCAACACCAGGTCTGGATTTATATATTAACTTCTGAATGTGTGTCTTTTTGTAATAGTACACATTCTTAACCACTGAGGAAGGCCCTAGACGCCAAAACACATATGGTCTTTTTGGTCATTGGATATATTCATCAACTGTGTATGTGAAACGACTACAGCTTATGTAAAGCTCATGTTGATGTTCTTCAGACCGTATGCTTTTAATCTTCACCACTGTATACACCATATAATAAAATATTATCAAAATATATATTTATTTGAGGCAGCTTGACCCTTGTAGCATTATCAGTATATTTTGGGTTGAGTTTGTTTCCCCCTTCTCCTTTGTTTGGTATACTTCAAAATACAAGTTACTGGTGGGGGGGGGAGAGAACCGACCAGGGGAGGCTGACCCAGGAGGGCTCTTCTCACACTCTCTTATCTTCCTGATATGTACACCAGCAGCATTGAGGAACTGGTGCAGCTGAAGCTTCCCATCGAACCCATTAAGCTGCCTTATACCAGCCCTGCATGGACAGCCCATCTGCACACCGACTGACTGCGCATGGAGGGAGAGTGTGCAAAAGTGTGCTGGCCCCACCCTCACCAGCTTGTGATCATGGTGCCTAGAGAAGGAGGGCGTGCCCACCAATGCTTCCTCTAGGCTTTGGAGTCTTGTGAGCAAAAATTCTACTTTGTGAGCTACTGGCATTAAAGTTATGATGTGAGCGAGCGATTTGGCTGCTGCATAAATTAGTTTGCTTTGGAGCCCTCCTTTCTGAGCTAATACAAAAAAGTGTGAGCCAGAGGCTCCAAAAACGTGAGCTAGCTCACACTAACTCAGTTTAGAGGGAACACTGGTGTCCACATGTCCCCGTGATCAGCAGTGTTCAGAAAGCAGTGCTACTGGTCACAGGGAGAGTGCAAACATGCAGGCACTTCCTCCAAGCACAGATAACATGCCCACAAGCTGGCGGTCACGTGGAGTCAAGGACCAGCACGCTCATGCCCACTCTTCTTCCTTGCGCAGTCAATGCATGGATGGGTCATTTGTTCAGGGTCCCTGAATCACTACTCTGACTGGGCAGTGGTTCTCAGGTTGAGATCTTCCATATCATCTCTTAGCTGAGCCTTTTAACTAGAGATGCGGGGGGGGATTGAACCCAGTAGTACCTTCTGAATGCAAAGTGGATGCTCTACCAACATCCCCCCCCCGCCCCCCCGCTGCCTATTTTATCCTCTGTGCTGCAAAGAGGAGTCCGAATGAATAACTTGAAGGCCTGTCCTTGCTGCGTATAGCATTACCTCCTCCCATTATCCTTCATGGGAAAGAAAGAAGTTTTGTAGGGCTTTACTCAAACCCAGCAGAGCTGTTAAGCTGATGAAAAGACATCAAACAGAGGTTTGTTTATCATGGCAACTCCTGCATGATGCATGACTGTAGCGTGACACACAATACAGAATGCAGGACTTTGAGAGAAATCTGGTTCCCCGTAATGTCCATCCTCCCAGTTAAAATCCTCCCTCAAAGCCCTGTCCTGCATGGGGAAGGCAGGTGGCAAACAAGGACAAGGCTTTTGCAGTAGTGGCCCCTTGCACCAGCAATTCCTCTCCCCTGCAGGCTTTCCTGGCACCCACACTACTGTCCTTTGGGTGCCAGGACAAAACATTCCCTTCAGCCAAGATTAATTGAATTGTTCCATCTTTTCATGTGGGTTTTAAGCTTATGTCATCTTATGCCGTATTTAACACTGATGGTTTCTCTTTTTTACATTTGTTGTTCTTATTATACATTTTTACACTGACAGCTGTCTGAACAGGACTCTGGAGAGGTTGCACACACTTTTGCTTGGCAGTGGGGAACTGGCTATTTTATAAGCCTAACCTATTGCATGGGGTTGTTCTGCAGACAGAAATAATCACATGTCTCCTGCTGGGCATCTAGTCTAAAAGGATGAAGGCTGGGACAATTAACAAATGCTTGCTCTGAAAACAGAAAAGAATATGGAAGAGTGAGAAGGAAGGGAAATATGGGGAAGGGCTCTGAGGATGAAAAATCACAGCTAGCAAAGTCTGAAGAACTACTCAAGTGATTCTGGGGAAACAAAACTGCATCACTCAGGCAGAGCTGCAGATGAATCATGTCCTGTCAATACTATGGAACAGAAGTGCTGACAAACCCTTACAATCCCAAGAACTGAGCTGTTCTTTAGGTTGGACTCTGACCTTTTCTTTCTCAAGAGTTCCTCTCTTTGCCTGGCATCCTCCTGCATTACAAATATGTACCAAAGTCCCCGTGCAACACTGACATGAATCTGAAAATTCCTAAAACTGCACTGATAACATGTATGTATATGGGGGGGAATTGCAAATGGTCACTGCCTCACTGAACCAAAGGGGGGGGGGGCTCAGTTTGCACAGATTACATCAGCTGGCACTGGTGTGGTGTCATGGTTACAGAGTATCGGACTCCAGCTGGAAGATTTGGGTTCAAGACCCCTTTGGAGAGCCCACACTCAAAAGAAGTAACCATTTCTCAGCTCCCAGAGTCCAAAGCGCTCTCGGCAATGAACAAAGTTGCCCATATCACCATTAAAGCAAACAGAATTCTTTACTGAAAAGTATGAAAGTCTTGTTAAAACAAAGCGATATCCTTAGATCTTAATGACTCACAACGTCAGAATCCTCCATCCAATTGACACTGTACCAGTCCCCAAGGTAGGTTTGCCTCTTTTCATCATAGTAGCATGCATAAGACGACTCCTTAGGATTGGCTGCGGTAGTGGCATAAACTGCAAAACCAAAACAGTGGAATCATGCCCTGTGGCTAGTCTGCTGTAGTGAGTTATGTTGTCAACAAGCAATTCGGTTGTGGGATTCACTGCTGGTAGACACACACAGCGAGGGCCCCTAAGCACAGATGGCATTAAAAGGTGATTAGACAGATTCATGGAGAATAGGTCTCACAATGGCTATGAACCAAGATCACTAAAGGTGTCTTCCCGGTCCAGAAGCAATTAACTTCTAAATACTGATGCCGAAAGGCAGCATCAGGGAAAGGCCTTAGCCTCTACACCTTTTGTTGGCCTTCTAAGACAACTGGTTGGGCATTGGATGAAATAGGATGCTGGACTAGACGGACCATCTGACAGCAATGCTGACTCTGTGAACATAGGCAGATTATGAGAGGGAGGGCAGGGAGGGTTGCATCAGTGCTTAGTTCTCGTGGCCTTTTCTTACATGCCCAGGGGAATGCCAATTGCCAGTTTGGGGTCAGTAAGCAGTTTTCTCCAGGCCAGTTCGGCCAGGGATCCTGGAGGTTTTCTGCCATCTTCTGGGCATGGAGCAGGGGTCACGGGGTGTGTGGGGGGGAGGTATTTGTGAGCTTCCTGCATAGATGATGGAGGTTGCTTCCAACTCTATGATTCTATGACCACTGGTCTGATCCAGTGGGCTCTTCTTTATCTTCTCATGCATAACAGCTGGATCCACAATCCTTCAGTTTAAAGTCAACACATTCTGTATGCATTCAAAAGGCCCCTTCACAAAAAGAAAGTAATGAGCTAGAGGACTCCCATGTATAATGCTGGAACTCCCGTGGCCATTGTGGATTGAAATGTCTTGCTCCAATCCAGAAAAGGACATGTGAACCTCAGTTTGCCTTGTCAAACTTTTAACGAGGGCTCCAAATTCAAATATTTACTCTCTCAGCCTCTGTGTTGCTACATAAGCCCTTCTCAGATGGTCAACTGCATCCAAGGTTCGGTAGTGTCATTGATGGGAAAAGCCCTTAGGTCCTAAGAATGGAGACCATCACTATTTTCACAAAATATCAACAGCGGGGTTCCAAATGGGACCCGAAGTACTGGAATTCTCTGTGAAGTCTGCCACTGCCAGAGGTCTACAATCCAAGAAGAACCAATCACAACCAAAGTTACTCATGCTGTCCTTATTTCTATTGAATGAACAATTATAATCAGTAAATACAATTAGAATCAGTAATACAATACAATTACAGGTGTAATCTTAACACAAAGTAAAGTCCTAGATATTATCACAGTCAATCAGTTTGAAAAGCTGTTTCAACAGCCTGTACTTGGATTAATGATTTATTGAACATTGGGCTGAAAAATTAAGGACTGAATCTTGGTGTAGTGGTTTGGTGTAGTGGTTAAGTGTGCGTTTGGTGTAGTGGTTAAGTGCGCAGACTCTAATCTGGGAGAACCGGGTTTAATCCCCCACTCCTCCACTTGCACCTGGCTGGATGACCTTGGGCAAGCCATAATTCTGATAAGAGCTGTTCTTGAAAAAGAGCAGTTTCTGTCAAGAGCTCTCTCAGCCCCACCTACCTCGCAGGGTATCTGTTGCGGGGCGGGGAAGGAAAGGAGTTTGTAAGCCACTCTGAGACACCTTTGGGTAGTGAAGGGTGGGTATAAATCCAGTCTCCTCCTCTTCTTCTTAATGGAGAAACGTTAATAGAGAACTTTATGGTACTTTGGTATGAGTCGTGACTCAAGTTTAAATAGCGTTTGAAACTGATTGACCGTGATAATATCAAGGACTTTACTTTGTGTTAAGATCACACCTTTAATTCAATAGAAATAAGGATTGCATTGGTGATTTTGGTTGTTATTGTTTTTCTTGGACTGCATACCTTCTTTTCGCAACTTTCTCTCCCATTTGACTGTCAGAGGTCTAGCAAGTGCAGCAGGGCATTTGAGTACATGACAAAATAAAATATGTGGGTTTTTTTGTGTGCATCGTGAGCTTTTTTGTGTGCATTCTGTGAGCTACCTGAGCCCCGTTTCGAAGACTCATTCATTTTGCAGAACTGGAAACGTTCTGCCTGCTACAAAGGGGAAAGCATCAAGCTGGTAGCAGGCATGCTACGAAACCTTTGCTTTCGCCAGACATACAGCAACCCTCAAGCTCTTGGCCTCCATTTCCCTTCCTGACTGCAGGTATTTAAGCCTCAGTTCACGGCCTGTGGCACAGAGCGAGCCTGTCCTGTGGATCAGCCTAGGATGCAGCCTTTACTATCTTCACTGTAGTCTTCATTATACTTCTTATTGCAGCCCCCCCCCTTTCCTATTTATTTATTTAACTTGCATTCATATAAGCTTGGGGGGGGGGAGAGTGAGGTAAAATCCCTAACCAAATAAATTCTAACCTCGGGTTTCTGATTTCTCCCAGCATTTGACTATCTCGAGTACAACCAGGAAAGGTCTAAAAGAGACTATTCCCACACGCTGGCCAATTACTTACCATTGATATCATCAGGTAGCTCATTCATCATTGATCCAGATTCGCAAGCTTCAATGTAAAACACCATCTGCAATTTACAATCAGGAAGCACATTTTTACCATGGGGAGTCCCAGGTTTTGCTGAGAAAGTTCATAGTTTACATTGAGAACAAAAAGAAAAAGAAAAAGGTAGGACTAATCCCTTTACGAATAGAAGCCAAATAGGAAGGAAAACACCACTTGTGCAAATAAGGGTCTTCAGGCACAAGACTTGCCCGAAGACTTGCCTCTCCCCGCTTTTCTTTCCTCCAGCCCCACCATGCCCAACAAAGGGAACATTATCATTTTGTGTCTGCAGGCAACAGCTCCTGCTAGTCACGGCGCCACAGCTCCCACGGCTTGGGGCAGCTACGTGTTCCAGCTACATTTTTTCTTTGTGTAACTATAGTATTGAAAACTCACATCTTCCAGACTAGCTTCTCCATTTTGTCATGCAAATTCACTTTGAAAACCACGACATCAGCCTGCCAAAACCACTGCTCTCTGTGCTGTAACTTCAATTACTGGATTTCTCTGGGAAATGCTTCACTTGTACTATTTTAAATCTAAACATTGACTGCAGGAGTTCCTTGTGGGTTTACTCAAGATGTCTGATCTAGTTCAACAGGACTTGTTATGGAATAAGCTTTTACTAGGGACTAAGTGCCACTGAATTTAGCAAGTCTTCCTTTGGAGCAAATGTGCATAGGATCAGGCCCGTTCATGTACGCTTCCAAACTTACAGACTAGATATTCTAGTGACACCTTTCAGGTTTCCCAGGGGAGTATTCTAGGCACGGCCAAATAAAGTGTCTAACGCCTACTGATGATCCTATGGTTTGCTGCTGTAATACAGGATCCTTCCTATGATTTACTTAAAGTAACCATCAGCCAGGATTCTACAGCTGCAACACCCTCTTCCTTCCTTAAGCACCAGGGCAGGTGTGGTTGAAGGTGCGCTTCCTACATAAACAGTAGTTAATTCTTCTTTGAAGTCTGGAAAAAACAGCCACTATTTTACCTTCTGGTACTTTTTATGACGGAACATGTACTGAATGGTCTTATTCAAGTCCTTTGCGTAGAGCTGCAAAACAAAATCAACTCCATTCATAACCTATTTGATTCCAATACGGCAAGGAGAAACACACATTAAGTATTGACAAGAGCACAATGCAAATGCTGAAAGCAATTCCCATATATTACAGGCAAGTACTACTTTCATCGAGGCCGCAGTGGCTCAGAGGTTAAGATGCTAAGCTGCAGACCATAAGGTCAGTAGCTCGATAGTTCAAGACCCTGGTGCCATGTGACAGTGTGACCTCCCGTCTCTGACGCCAGCTCCTGCCAACCTAGCAGTTCAAAAGAAATTGCAAGTAGATAAATAGGTACCGCTTCAATGGGAAGGTAACAGGGTTCCGTGCACCTCAGCATTTAGTCATGCCAGCCACATTACCATGGAAAAGAAGCGGAGATAAGCACCACCCTCTAGAGTCGGATTCGACTGGCTTTCAAGCAATGGAAATCTTACTACTATCATCATCGGACTACAATTTAAGAATCCTGAATTCAGGAATTTGGAGGGGATATCCCTCAGTCTGCCCTAGGTAACCTGTTAGACCTACTTGGACTGCACACACATTATAAGTTTACTGCCTGCATAAATAGGCAGGTTGTGGGCCCAGGCCCAATGCCCATACCACGTATGCACATTTCTCAAAACCAGTGAAAGCCTACACACATACAAATGGTATGTGTATGTGTGTACGCTCTACCTGATCAGGAATCCTGCAAAAAGCTGGAACTTCAGTGGTGCAAACAGAGCTACATGTGTACAATTCGTACGCATGTAGGCTCTTTCATGGGTTATGACAATAATACTCAAGCAGTAGACAATACTGGACTACAGAGACCATGACTGTAATTATATAAGACGTTTTCCCAAAGGATAACAAAACAAGTTATAAAAAGACTGGTTTATAGGCTCATAGTTTTATAGAAATTGGGGGGGGGGGAAGAGATGCTTACGTCATCAGATGGAAAAGCCAGAAGTCCAGGAGCTCCATGGTCAGTGAAAAAGACAAATATGTGATCCTTAGGACCACTGCAAAGAGATAAAAAGGTAAGTTTGTTGACTCTCCTGTCATCTCGGCTCTGGTTTTGTGTAGGCTCTAATGCTAACAAGAAGTCTCCTTTGCATTCACTCCATCTGAACATCATTTCTATTTACCTTTTTAGCACTTTTCCTGATCCTACTTTCTTCACTGCTGCAGCATCACCTCTCAGAACAGCAAGGAAAGTTTCTGGTGTAACATCCTACAAGTTGGGAGAGAGTTGAGATCGAAACATGGGAGAAACATTACCCTTCTCTCATCTGGTCTGGGCACTGGCTAGTCAAAGAACCATAGTTTGCAACATCCGTCTGGGGAACCTCGGAAGCTTAATAAGGGCTCCTCAATGAGAGAACCAGTCATGCTAGAAACATTCCCTAGAAGGCAGTCAGATCACCACGGCAGACAACCCCTGGTAATGTGCAGACACAGAAGAACAGTGGGCATTTCTAGTCATGCTGAGGCAGTGTTCAAAAGAGGTCCTTCCAGGAAGTCCTTTGAACTGAAACACACCCCTACAGGCATGCTTCCAAAAGCCTCTGTAATCTGCCAAGTTTATGCAGAAATAGCAACAGGAATACTTGGCAGAGGAGTCAACAGTCTGGATCAAAGGACTCAGTCAGAGGTGGTCTTAGCAAAGGGAGCCACTGGATCTGTCTGAATGTGGAAAGGATTCCATACCAAAATCTACTCCTTTAGTACCACTCATCCAGAGACACATCAAAAGCACAATGCTGGTGTGGCATAGTGGTAAGGAACATAAGCTATGAGCTGGATGTCTCTGGTTCAAGCAGCCAAGGGCTGAATTCACAGGACATCTTTAGGGAAGACATACTTGTTCAGCCATAGCTTCCCATCAATACTAAGGGTTAATTCTGGCCTGCCATGCAGCTTGTCTGTGAGGGCAGAGCAGGATTACCTGGATCTGATAACATTCAAGGGGTATTGAGATTTTTAAACTGATAATAGCCAAAGGGTGCTGTGATCTTAATCTGAGATATAAGGTGTCTTTCTACCCACAGGGTGGGATATATCCCAAGGGATCTAAGCCACTGTGTTTATTGTTTTTGCAAGATGCCATTTTAATATTTCTTGGAGAGCATAGGACATAAGTATTTGAAATAAACAAACTGGAGTAGGGACTCCTTTTCAGTTCAGGAGAAAATTTTAGTAATAGGTTTCAAAGGCATACTCCTAGATAGATATGTGACTAAATGATACTAATAGCTCCACATGGTACCTAATAAAACATGGATATTATTACATTCAGTATAAATCTAGATTCTGGGCAGGGCTGAATCTCTTGTTCATTGCATAGCTTTTTGCTACAATTATGTGGTGTGGCAGAAATCCAAAATGGTTGAGAATTAGGTTTACCTTTAATTCAGAGGCCTTTGTTTTTGAATTCCAGGAAGTCACTTTGAGAAAGTGAACAAGCATGTAGACAATGGTGACATTATATACATGGACTTTCAAAAGACTTTTGACAAAGTGCCTCACCAATGATCCCTAAGTCAACTTAGCAGCCATGGGCTAAGAGATGGGTTTTCTTATCGATTAAAATGTGGTTAAATAACAGGAAGCAAAGGGTAGGAATCAATGGACAGTTCTCACAATGGAGGGAAGTCAGCAGCGGGGTCCCACAACAATTGGTATTGGGGCCGGTACTATTTAATTTATTCATCAATGATCTGGAACTAGGGGTGTGTAGCATAGCGGCCAAGTTTGCAAATGACACAAAATTATTCAAGATGGCAAAACCCAAGGCTGACTGTGAAAAGTGTCAAGAGGACCTCCACAAACAGGGTGAGTGGGCGACAATGTGGCAAATGAAGTTCAGTGTTGGTAACTGTAAGGTGATGCACACTGTCACAAAAAAATCCCAACTTCAAGTATAGGCTCATGGGGTCTGAACTTGCTGAGGCTGAGAGGGGAAAAGGTCTTGGGGTCATAGTGGATACCTCAATGAAAGTGTCAACCCAGTGTGCTGCAGTGGAGAAAAAGGCAAACTCTATGTTAGGGATTATAGGAAAAGGGTTGAGAATAAAACGACCCCTGTACAGATCTATGGTGCGGCCTCATTTGGAATACTGTGTACAGTTCTGGTCATCGTATCTCAAAAAGGACATTGCTGAGCTGGAAAAAGTACAGAGGAAGGAAACCGAGATGATTAGGGGGTCGGAGCACCTTCCCTATGAGGAAAGGCTGAAGAGGTCTGGGACTTTTCAGTTTAGAAAAGAGATGACTAAAGGGGGAGACATGACAGAGGTTTATAAAATTATACATGGGATGGAGAGAGGGAAATTTTTCTCCCTCTCCCAAAATACTAGAACTTGAGTGCATCCAGTGATGGGCAGTATGTTCAGGATGGACAAAAGGAAATACTAATTTACACAGAGAGTGATTAAAATGTGGCATTCGCTGCCAGAGGACGTTGTGATGGCCACAAGAATAAACAGCTTTAAAGGGGGATTAGACAGATTCATGGAGAATAAATCTGTCGGTGGCTACTAGGCATGGTGATTGAGGAGAACCTCCACATTCAGAGGCACAAAGCCTCTGAATCCCAGAGCCGGGAGGCAACCACAAGGGAAGGCCTCAGCCTCTAAGCCCTGTTGTTGGCTATCCAGAGGAACTTGTTGGCCACTGTGTGAGAAAGGATGCTGGGCTAAATGGACTATTGGACTGATCCAGCACGACTCTTCTTATGTTTTTATGTTCATTTAAGAAGATAGTCCTAGGATTCTGGAATGGTAGTCTTTTGTTGGATTCAAGGGAACAGTGTATTTATAAAGCACTCTTGATTTAATACACTTTTTAAGACTTTAAAAAGATTTATTACAGTGTACAGATTGCTTTTAGTATTATTATAAACTGGATGTACACATGCAGAAGGAAGAGGTGACAGAAGGGAAGGGACAACAAATATGCAAGATCAAGTCTTACAACTTGTTGCTACAAAGGGTTAAAACTTATTTTGACTAGCCACTGAATTGGAGGATGAGAAGCGAACCACATTCCTGGGTCGCTGAGTTAAGAAAAATGACCCCTACCTTCCCTGTGTAGTCCTTTAGTACTCCTTTGTATACATCTGTGCCATTGGGTCTGTTGATGATTATTCCTGGGGTTGGATTCCTGGAGTTGGGAAAGAACGGAAGTATTAAATCCCAATGCAACCCCCCCCCCAAAAAAAAACCCACCTCAAACCTTTTATTTCTTTTTAAATCCTAAGGCAATCAACTGCGCTGCCATATACAGACCATGACATTTAAACTAAGTGGTCACCAAACATCTGGACTCAGCATACATACTGACATAAATACAAAACTAATTAAGAGAACACCAAGCCAGAACAAAAGGTGAAGTACCATTCGCAGGCCTTTATGCACTTAAAATACCCTTGGATTTCTATCCCAGCTTCTCCACAGAACTCCAGGAAGGCTATCCCTGTATTTTAAAGTCTGCATTCGTGCCCTTGATCACGCTCCCCCTGCCTCACAGTATATATGATCAACTCTTTGAGGGAAAAGATTTTTCAAGTTATGCTAAGTGCCCTGCAATAAGCTCTGTCCTCAGCCAAGATCCTGTACCCCATTTAGGAGAGATCTCTGCTTGAACTGCTTTCAATCAAGCAGGATGTCTCTGATCTATCACCCCCTCTCAAGGGTTACTAAAGCTGATTTCTGAAGTGTTGGATATTCAGACCATATTATCATGCCCCCACACCTACCACTGTATAAAAGAAAGAAGATTTTTTTTCTCTCTCTCATCTCCCCACATCAAACCACTTGCTGTGGAATGCTACAATTGAGTTTTCCAACAGGGAAAGATGGAGAGTCAACCTTCAACAATGATCAGAACACAGAAGTAGTTTGTGCCAATGGTTACTTCCTACAGCTCCAGACTTTGCTGGTGATCAATAAAGACGGTTCAACATGTGCAAAACTGCCATATGTGGGCATGTAAACAAAGGTCAGATGCGCGCAAAAGCAGGATAGTGAACCCAGGAGGACTGGAACATATGAATCAATTGCACGCTTCTTTAAAAACTACACACTGCCCATTCAGGGTATGTGCTGCAGGCTTCTAGTGTACAAATTCTAGTAAGCTCATCAGATGACCGGTAGCTACTCACAGAGAAAAGCTGAGTTCCACAATGTAAGGCCAAACGTAAGCAACAGCCAGGAACAAAAAAGTATCACATTTCAGTGGTTTCGTACATCCAGCGACATCTGATCTGAACATATGAAGCCACCTTAGTTAGACTAGTCAGACCATTCATTGATCCAAGCCAAAGCTCAATGGCAGAGCACTTGTTTTGCATGCTGAAGGTCCTAGGTTCAATTCCCAGCATCTCTAGTGAAAGGGATAGGGTAGGAGGTGATGTGGAAGACCTCTACCTGAAACCCCAGAGAACCACTGCCAGATTAGACAATACTGATCTTGATAGACCACTGCTCTAGCAGTAGACCTGAGATTCTATCAATGGATTTGGCAGAGACTGAATTTGGGACACTATTTACACAGGGCATGCTCCACTGCTAAGGTACAGACTCCTCCCTTCCTCCAGTTCTCAGCTCACAGACCTGACCACAAGGAATCTCTCTTTCAGTTAATAAACATAATGGTAAGTAGTCAAGAGTATGCTTTTGAATGACAAAGCATGCTCTGAAGTCTACCAATGAGTGTACTGCAACAGCGAGTATTTCCTGGATACAGTGCTCTCCAAAGTACCTCAGCTGTCTTGTGACTTGAAACTCCATGGAGAACAGCAAAGTTAATAAGGGACCACAGGGATTCTATTTCCCTGCTGAATCCAATACTTACTCGCTATCATAAGCAATGTCATCATACATCATAACAACAATCTGTTCATCAGGAATCCCATTCCGGTGCACGATCTGATAAGCATGACATACATCAGCCTGAAAGACACAGGAGTTTTCTTTATTGGTTTGCCTTTAAACTTTCTGTATGTAGCACAGGACATGCTTCCCCCTCCTTTTATTTCTCCTTAAAATATTTACTTGTTCATTAGCAAATCATCTGGCTTCTTGTATGTGCAGAACCCAGCTTCACACTCAAAGCAATTGTGGAACCCTAACAAGTGTACCACACACCATCATCTTACAGTAACTGCATGAAGACTGGTTCAGAGGGCAGTCATGTGTTGTGAGTCAGTCAGGAGAGAATAACTCCTCAGGAGGAAAGGACTCTTCAGGAGGAGAGGAGCCCTGTGTAGCCAGCTCTGAAGCAAGAGAAGCCGGCAAGCAAGAAGATGAACAGCAGGCTTGTCAGACGGTTCCAACAGAGGGAACCCAGGTGGTTGTTACCAGCCCTGCAGTTTCACCCACACCCTTTGAGCACAGGAGACGAAGGCTTAGAACGGAGAGATTACAATGTGAGGTTGCTAAACTTCAATTTATCCACAAATTCAGAAAAATGGACACCCACACCAAGGCCGAATAAAGATATAGGAATCTTATCTCATTACAGAGCCAACCTTCTGTCCCTAAGCATTTCTCCACTGCTCTAATCAAGCTGATTACATTTTGTATTGTACCTCTATACCCTGACTCCTTTCTATGGAGCATCCCCACCTTCTGACTGGGGCATAAAGACTCAGGGGTCTCCATTCCTACCTGTATCTGATGAAGGGAGCTTTGAGTCTTGAAAGATCATACCCTGGAAATCCTGCTGGTCTCTAAGGTGCTACTGGACTCAAATCTAGCTGCATGAAGATTATAAACTTGAATTTGAACACTTGAATTTTAAGACCTGTATCCTCTTCACTCCAAAAACATGAATGGCACTTGACTCTGGTTGATTCTTGCTCATGGTTGATGAATTCCTTCTAAGCTATTGTAACCAGACTTTAGATACAACAACCCAGGGAGCAAAACTCTTAAGGTACCAATAAACCCCCACAGTTGTCTGTTCCTTCACCTTGTGCACCTGAAAGCAGCACAACTTGTACTTGCAGCTACAGGAATCTCCAGACACAGGGCCAGTGACTAGCTGTGAGTAGCAACTGGAAATTGTATGTGCACGGAGATCACAGAGTAGACCAATGAGCTACTTTGGAGAAAAACAACTCCCAAACCAGACTACTTTCATACACGTTCAGTTTCATGGATACTGTTTGCTGCCTTGGGAAAGAGAAGCAGAACATTTAAAGCATGCTAGCTATGGGTTGGATGCAGACAAAATTGGCAATCTCCACCAATTCCCCCTTTCCTGCTATAGACCCAGCTTCTGTCATTCCTCAGGGTCCTCTATTAATTAGCCCCCTGAAACCCAGAATGCAATCTGTCCAAAGCCCTTTTCCTGCCATCAACAAAACTCTCAAAAGTTCTTAAGTACTCTGGTCAAATGCAATTTGCTTCAAAAAGGGAGAGAAAACAGAAGGGAAACTATTGATTGTGTGAATGATATTCCTATACTGTTGAAGGAGAAGATGCTGAAGTTCCAGCATTCAATCCAGAAACTGAGGTCCCAGGTCACAGAGCCCTGAAATTATTGCCAAGACAACAACTCACAGACTTCAGCAAGCTCTCGGTGTTGAATGCCACCTGCCCTTAGCTGAATGGCCTTGACTAGTTGGAAGGAAAATGCAAAAAAACTTAAGTTTCATAATTCTAAAGAACTGTTTATACCAAAGGAGTCTACTGCCAAACAGTGCAATGAAGCCAATATATTGTGTAATAAACATCCTGCTTAAACTGGCAGAGATTTCCTTCCAAGAGATCAGGCACAGGCAGAGGATTCATTTATAAACAGAAAGAAGGAAGAGAGCAACCATGGTCAGATGGCAAGCTCGTGGATTTCTGTGATTTTTATCCTGTTCTTTTAAGGCACTCGGGGAAGTTTTAATGGTTATCGCCGTTGTTTGAATCTGTACAACAGCCCTGTGAGGTAGGGTTAGGGCAAGAAAACCCAACTGACCCTAAGTCACCTGATGAGCTTTGGGGCTGAATAGGGATTTAAACCCAGGTCTCCCCAGTCCTGGTTCAATGTTGCAACTACTAGAGTAAACTGGCTCTCCGCTGCTCTTGCCTCTATCGTCACTTCCTTGTCCATCATCCCCCAAGCTGCCTAAATTCAGACTGTAGGCTTCCTGGGGCAAAGATCCAATTTTTACGTTATGCTATAAGACTCTGCAAATATGGACAGTGGTCAACAAACAACCATATTCTATGACAACGATCTTCAACCTTCCCCAATTTGAACTCACCTTTAACCCCCCAGGAGGCAGCCGGGATCCACTGAGCTGCAAGCATGTGACATCAGTAGTGACATCAGAGTCATGTGATAGGAAGGGGAACTGACAGCATATGTGAACCTGCCTGTTCCCTAAAGGAATTCCCTCCACCACCCTCCTGCTACTCTCATCTTGGGTGTAAAGACAAACAAGGGGTGAGACAGCCTTGCTCCTTACACATGTGCCTTAGCAATGGCTACTTCCCAAAAGCAACCCCAAACTGGTTGTTCAGTAGGAGCTCACAAGCCAGCAGACAAGGGCCTCCATGACGCTCCTGAAAGAGCCCGTCCATGAGCTGAAGAGATAAAAGCCCCTCTTACAGAGAGGTCATGAAACTTGGCTGGTATCTCAATTACAGTTCCAGTAGTGTGCTGTGGCTTCTCTGAACTTAACATCACAGATGGGGGGTTAAGGGTCTCTTCCTCCTCCTCTGCAGCAGTTCTGAAAGAGTGGGCCCTTTCTTTAGAAGATCATGCTCACTGCTGAGATGGATCAGATTGCTTGTGTTGGCACAAATCTCAGCACACTTCATTTTCCTGGTTCTGTTGGGAAATTACCCTCGTTTATTTAAAAACAGGGGCAACAGGACTCTCATTAGGCCTGTTTGTTTGAACCCAGTCTAATTTGCATGAGAATCATTGTCTTATAAACCGGCCACTCTGAGGATTCTGGCCAAGAACAACCCGAGTGTCCTTATGGTGAAACACCTCAGAAGACAAAGAGGCAGGTTGCTATTAAAACTCTGGTGTCGCAATCTCTCTTCGCATGACTGACTTCAGTCAAGCAGAGCTTACCTAATGCAGCCTACACTTCCTCCTCCTCGCACCCAGTGTTTTTCATTCTCTAACATCTGTTTCTAAGCATACTTGTCTCATGAGTAAGACCCAGCAAACAATACACTTCTGAGCTAACATGCATAGATTCCACTGACAGTAAACTTAAGTGGTTAGATTAACTGATCCAGAAATGTAAGGGGGCCTCTGTATAATTAGGAAGCAATTTTTAAAAAAATGTTTAATACTTTTGAAAGTACTTACAAAAGCAGTGGGTGGCAGCTGCCATTTTAGAAGAGGCATTCCCTCGTGCCTCTTAGATGACAGGGAAAGCCTCTTCTACAGATGGTACCCACTGTGTATCATCATCTAAACATGTCATTTTCTTTGGAGCCATTATATTTATTCGTACACAAATGCATGCAGATTTGATGCATCAAAATCCATTAAGATGTATATGATTCTCTAAAGTGTTTTTAATCAGATCAGGGCCCTTAGATGGTCTGTTCTGTGCCCACACCTACACTGATGCAAGAAATACCCACTGAGAAACATATGTTAAAATGCCATTTTAATTGAAAGGGCATTCCAAGTTCACTGTAGGAAGGGCTTACAATTCCTTTTGTTTAATTAAGAAGTCTTACATCCAAGACAATACTCAGCTGGCTGCAGGTAGTCAAAGGTTTCCAGACTGAAAGGAAAGGAACTGGGGATGAGACAATATGTTTTAAACCTTAAGTTCTGTGTGAGATCATACATTTTAAGCCTCAAGTTTTACTAGACTTTTTAAAGAGAGGGCACCAGGAAAGCTAATGCAATCTTAGGATGCATTAACAGAAGCATTGTGTCTAGATCACGGGAGGTGGTAGTTCCGCTCTATTCTGCTATAGTCAGGTCTCACCTGGAGTACTGTGTCCAGTTTTGGGCACCACACTTTAGGAAGGATGTTGACAAGCTTGAGCTTGTCCAGAAGAGGGCAACCAGGATGGTGAGAGGGTTTGAATCCAAGTCTTATGAGGCTGAAAGAGCTGGGTATGTTTAGCCTGGGAAAGAGAAGACTTAGAGGGGACATGATTGCAGTCTTCAAGTATGTGAAGGGCTGTCATGTAAAAGATGGAGCAGATCTATTCTCTCTTGCTCTGGATTGCAAGACTAGATCTAATGGGTGGAAATTACAAGAGAGTCGTTACCAGCTAGATATCAGGAGAAACTTCCTAACTGTAAGAGTGGTTGAGCAGTGGAACAGTCTGCCTCGGGAGGTGGTGGATTCTCCTTCCCTGGATGTTTTCAAGCAGAGGCTGGACGACTATCTTTTGGGTATGTTGTAGGTATGTAGGGCTATCTTTTGGCTATGCTCCTGCAGAGTGCAGGGGGTTGGACTAGATGACCTGCAAGGTCCCTTCCAACTCTAACATTCTATGATTCTAGGAGTCTACTTCCAATGGGAAGACACCAGCACTTGGTTCCAATGGTGGCTTAAATCATCATAGGAGGAGAAAAAAAATCAACACTATTAGCTACCCCATTGCCTACACATACACAACTCTGCCACAACAGGGAGCAGCTGGCCCAGACAGCTTGGCCGTCAGAAAATGCTTCTAGCTAGAGATGACCTCTGAGAATCTGGCTGGATCCAGAAGTACCTGAGATGTCATCACTCAGGTAATGCAATTATCAACTTGTCGGTCAGATACTAGATGACTAGCCTCAGTTCTTACGTGTGATTTACACATGCACACCCAACACCAATGCACTTCAGCATGGCATGCCTGCAAGTAGGCTGCTGCAAAGAACTTTTGCATCAGACAGTGCTTTTCCATGGCTATGTGGGAAAACTGAGCAAGTGCTGAACTGCAAAGGTGACCAGCTGATCCGGAAGATTCACCATTTGTTCCTGGAGGAGTCTATACTATTTGCAACCTCATGTTCTGTATGCCACGTTACATCATAAAGTAGCACTGCTACATTTTGCTGAGCAGGTAACAGGGCCGTGCTGCACAAAACGGTTTTAGGCCAGGCACAAACTAGTAAGTGCTCCCAAAAGGACTACCTGTATGTGTGCCCAAAGATGGAACCAGGTACTGGGCAAGTGGACAAAAAGCCACAAACAGCAGCACAAAATAAAATGGTGCAAAGCCGATGTTGGGGAGGGGAGGCCAATGTAGTTAGATGTAGGCCTGGCAGGACATCTCTGTTTCATGTGTAATTCGCCTTGAGTCCCTGTGAGGAAGGCAGACTATTACATAAATATATAAAAACAGAGGAGGGACATGGACGTATGAGGCAAGAGCATGACAAGACCCAACGCAACAGCTGCCTTCCATTTCCAGAACACAAAGCGCTCTCACCTGGTGCCTGTAGTTATACCAGCCATTCGAGCCTGCTACGATGAGAACCCAGTGCTTGCCACCATCTTCGGGGTCCTCCAGAGGAAGGGCACTGATTCCCAGGATACAGCCCAGCAGTATGGCCACTTTCAAAGCCATTCTCTCTTTTCTTCGATCAAGGGCTTAATTGAGAACTCTGGGAATGCAAATAAAGTTGTGTCAGACAGAAAAATCAAGCCATAAAAAACTCCAATATTTTCCCATATGTTTCAAAAAAAGCACAATGGAGCAATCACTTAAATTCATTTGCAGAGGCATTTCTCATATCTCTCTTGTTCTGAACTTGGTAAAAAAAACAGAGGTGGCTTCTGTTGGATCCTGGGTGGTCACTAAAAATCCTAGCTGTTGAGATCAGTTTTATCCCAAGGAGCTCAGGGGGAAATGTGCTTTCCACTCCCTGTTTTTTTCACAACAGCCCTGCAAGGTGGTTTAGGCTTTGAATTTGCATCTCCTCACATCCAACACTCACTATCACACACCACCATGGCAGTCAACCCTTATGTGTGTTTATGCAAAGTTTGGTAGGGCTTCCTCTCAAATACGTATCCCTAGGTTTGCAGCAGGCACATCTTAAAACACTCTTGCAGCATTTGGCGAGACTAACATATTGCATTTCTTTATTTCAGGCACCATCTCTGTTAGGGCTGGGGTGGCCCCACCTGCATTCAGTCACCAGGTCAGAGATTAATGGGCAGCTGAGACAGCACTGCCGGTCTTGAAAGAGGAAAAACAAACTGCAGTGCCACTGAGTCTTCTATTTTTGCCGACTCATCCTGCGGAAAACGGAGCCAAGGAAGCAAAACTTGCAGCAGGAGGGGGAGGGAATGAGGACATGAGACTCGGACAACACCGAAGGTAAATGACCGAGAACTTGTTCTCTTATTTGGTTCAGCCACTCGTGAACGTGGGCGTACACAATGCTGCTGAACTGGAAAGGTAGTGCAATGAGAACCACTTCTCGCAAGCCCTCGCGATTGCAAGCAGATAATGTGGTTAAAGCACATGTCCTGGGAGTACCCTGGCATTAGAAGAATAAAACAAAAAACAAACAAAAAACCGCAGCTACTTCTGTCGAGCTCTCAACAAGTGAGCTGGGAGCCAGCATCCTCAAAGTATTGAATCACTAAATCTGATTCAACCCAATCAGCTGTGTCATTTCGGTGATGTTCAGATTTACCTCCCATTCCATAATTGACTCGTCTGTCAAGAGATTACTGCAAAGGACTCTGAGTCGCCTTCCACACTCATGAGAGGGGCCGGGGCCCAGGCTAGTCGGGACCCAGCCTTCTTGCCATTGCCAGAGACTGCTCTCAAACACCCTCAGGCAGCTCAGTGGTGGAGGGACAGGTTGGTAGCAGCGGGCAAGCTCTCTCGCAGGAAACCCAGTTTGCGATTACTGGGCTTCTCGCTGGCAGCCAGTGCGGTACAGCAGACGCTGGCCCTCAGAGACCCATAATGTCCCCTATTCTGAGGCTGTAAATCTCTGAAAACCAGTGCTAGGAACCAACACGAGGGAAGGCTTTGGCCCCCACACCCTGTCTGTCAGCCCTCCAGGGAAACTGGTTGGCCCCTGTGCAAAATCCAGCAGGGCTCCTACTAGGCTTATTCAGGGCCCTTGATTCAGGCCCTCCCCACGCCAAGCAGAGACCGAGTCACAGCCCCTCCCCCTCCAGTTTCTCACTGGAGTCTCTGAAAGTTTGTTCTACTGAAGGACTGCCAATATTCAAGTGTTACTGAAAGTCCAGGGGAGGTTGAAGCGTTCTTCCACAGGATTCTGAATAATGACTGATTTGCATCTCTTAAGCATCTGTTAAACATTCTTGTCCAGAGACTGTAGCCGCTTGGACTTAACCGATCAATATCTCCTATTAACTCCTATTAATTACTCCTAATGCAAGAGCCCCCTGACCTGGGTGGCCCAGGCCGGCCCGATCTTCTCAGATCCGCAAAGCTAAGGAGGGCTGGTCCTGGTTAGTATTTGGATGGGAGACCACCAAGGAAGTTCCGGGTTGCTACACAGAAGCAGGAAATGGCAAAACCACCTCTATTTTTCTCTTGCCTTGAAAACCCTATGGAGTTGCCATAAGTCAGCACCTTTAAGACCAACAAAGTTTTATTCAAAGTGTGAGCTTTAGTGTGCCCGCACACTTCATCAGACAATTAAATGGAATTACATATCATAGTTATGTGTGTGTATATATATATATAGGAGTGCTTTGTCAAATTAGCATGCAAAACGGTGAGGACACATTTTTTAACAGATCAAAAGAACGCTTGTCATTCTTTTGATCTGTTAAAAAACATATTCCCACTAGTTTGCATGCTAACTCAACAAACCACTCCTATATATACACAATTATGATATGTAATTCCATTTCATTGTCTGACAAAGTGTGCATGCACACAAAAGCTCACACCTTGAATAAAACTTTGTTAGAGTTAGAAGCAATAAACTATCCTTGCTAAGACCCTTAATTGTTTATCTAGTCTGCCATCCAAACAAGGACAGGTCGCAGGCTATCAGGAAATCCTCAGCAAAATCTATTTCAGTGAACGGGAACTGGGCATAACCGTAGTATTTGAAGGGTGTCTGTGCAGGAGCTCTTCCTGGTGAAATGAGGCTTGTTGCCGGTAAGCGACAAAGGAACACTCTTTCTGAACAGTATATTTGCTTTCGTGAAACACTTTAAGGAGGCCTCAACATGACTTCTGAAGTAGCAATTCGACCTGAGGCCCCATCACTTATGTAAACTGGCTGCCTACCAAGAATGCTGGTCTTCTACAAATTATGGAAACACCCAGGCTATTCCAGAGATAAGAACACAGGATCAGACTAATGGTCCATCTTAGAGATGCCATCCTCCAGGTGGGAACTGGGGATTCCCCCAGGATTACAGCTCCTCTGCAGACTACAAAGATCAGATCCCCTTGGAGAAAACAGATGCTTTGGAGGGTGGACTCTATGGCATTGTACCCCACTGAGGTCCCTGTCCTCCCCAGCTCCATCCCCAAATCTCCAGGAATTTTCCGACCTGAATCTTCCCCAACCTGGATCCCCATCTCCCAGTGATAGCCAGGGAGGACCTGGCACCCCTAGCCCATCTAGTCCCACAACTTGTTTCCTCAGTGGCCACCAAGATGCCCACAAGTATTGCATAGAGGCCAAAATATCCATCTGTAACTGCCCCCACCCGCAATTAGTATTCAGGGGTACACTACTCCTAACATACAGGTTCTGTTTAACCATCATGACTAATAGCCACTGATGGAATGAAGTTTGAGTCCAGTGGTACCTTTAAGACCAACAAAGTTTAATTCTTGGTATAAGCTTTCGGTTGCATGCATACTTGCATGGACCAATCCTCGATTACTTTCTACACACACTTTTAAACACCATCTAAGCTAACTGCCCTCCTAACATCTTGTGGCAGAGAATTCCAAAACTTAATTAGTTGTTAAGTGAAAGAGTACTTTCTTTTTTTTTTTCCTCTGTCCCAAGCTTCACTAGATACCCTGAATTTTAATATTATGGGGCAGGTAGTAAAAGTTCTCCTCTCTAACCTTTGCTAGAATGAAAAATCCCCAAAGTTCAACTTTTTCTTCTTCTTCTAAAAAAAAAAAAAAAAAAGACGCTGCCACCTATCGATCATTTTAGCAGCCCTTTCCAGCAACTGAGTTTTCGCCACCAGATTTCCAAAAACACTAGGGATGCCAAAATGTGTGTGTAAGAGGCTCAAAGGTTACATGCAATAGATCTGCAATTCAATGATGTGCTGACTCCTGTTGTGAAGACCAAGATAAATATTTTTTTTCATTCTTTCGCCCTACTTTTCCACCAGGGAACTTAGGGCGTTGCACATGATTATACCCCCTCCTATTTTACCCTCACAGCCTCCCTGTACGGCAGATCCTAGTCTTAATGCTCTAAAAACTACACCACACTGTCTCACACCATGCATCTATATGACTGCAGAAAACAAAGGATGACCCCTGATTAAGAGTTAAAATTTTTCTGCAATGATGTCACTAATAAGGAACTCAAAGGGCAATGAAAAATAAACTAGTTCCATCTTAAAAAGAAAAGGAAAAAAAAGACAAAGAAGAAAAGGAAGCTTCTTTTGTGCAGGTTCTGGTGATAACAGCAACATTATTGGTACCCAGATTTGATCAAAGAAAAGCAGCAGTTAAGAAGTCCTTGACAAACTGCAGTGCAAATCACTGCAAGACAATTGCCCTGAGCTTGAATTTCAGTGCCCACATCAAGCATGCACAGTGTTTTAACATTCCAGGTTTATAACAAACCAGTTTAGGCAACCGTGTCTTTTCAATATACTGCTAAACATAACATATGCATCTGAAGCTTGGATACGAAGGGTTCTATGAACTCTCTGGGCAGATGATTTGGGCTGTTTTTAAAAGTGAGCTGAAATTAATTTGCTAAATTCTAAAACATCGCAACTGGATTTTTCAAACTCCCTCACGCTGGCTCACCTCCTTGAAGAAACCAAGTTTCCACCACAGAACCTCTGTGTTAGGGGTATGCAAACCCCCCTCAATGGTATTCTACAGGTTCTGGTATATTGAACCTGAAAAATATCAGTATTTCCTGATATTCTCAACTCCCAATACTGGTATGGTATTCAGAGTCTGTAAACAGTTGGGATTCCCAAACTTTTTGGCTCCATTATACCCTATGGGGACCATTATAGTCAATTGTTCCTACAGGGTATAATGGAGTATCGATCTGGGGGTATCTGGGGCTCTGTGGAGGCTGTTTTTTGAGGCAGAGGCACCAAATTTGCAGCACAGCTGCTGGTGCCTCTCCTCAAAAGCACCCCTCCCCCGTGTTTCAAAAAGATTGGACCAGGGGGTCCAATTCTATGAGCCCCCAAAGAAGGTGTCCCCATCCTCCATTATTTCCAACGGTGAGGAAAAGGAATGTAAAGAGACTTTGTTCCCTTTAAATGCCTTTTGCAAACCACACTGCAAGTGAACTCCGAAGTGGAGGATTCACCAGTCAGGCGTTTAAAGGGAAGGCAATCCCTTTAAACACCAGCTATTCGGCAACCCTAAAAACCCAAAATATTTTCATGGTTTTTTCAGCTCAGCCATTTTGGATACTGATAAGGTGTTTTCCAGGTATTTTTTCAGCTCAGTATTGCCCAAATGCACACCCCTACTCTATATGTCATACGAAGATTCTGTGACATATCTGGGGCATACACTCAGCTCACTGGCCAGGCCAGTTTCGTCACATGGTTACATCACACAGCATTGAGAGTGCTTCCTGTCACACACCCCATATGTCTCTCCAATTTCAAGACAAAGATCTGTGACTGAGGACAACCTGGCTTTCTGGGGAACCTGTCAGGCCTATCACTCATCAACTCAGTTCAGATGCATATGAACTTCATTGTTAGAAGTCTTGGAAGTGTTTCAGTATGAGTTCCCTCACTCTTGTCCCTTCATCTTCCCGAACACACAGCTCAAGAACCAAGGACTCTCTCCATTTTATGACCCATAAACTATGGCTTGCTTTTCTGCCTACAAGCCAGCATTCCAAAACAAGGTTGAACCCTGATTAGTAGGTAAGATACGTCTCTTGATTTCTTTGCAATCACTATTGAACCAGCAGTTTCACTTGGTTTCAAATTTCATTTAATCAAGATTCTTTTTGAACACAAAGAAGTCTGAACAGGCCAAATACTTCAGACAATTAGCTAAACAAACTGTAGCTGAATCTGTCTGCAAAACCTTGACAAGGATGTTACAGAGAATGCTGCCCATTATTATTTGAGCTTTATGCTAGAGTTAGAACTCCAGTGCAATCAGCAGACATTTTTATTTTGGGAGAGTGAAAAACTTTGCTCTGAGACAATACTGCATTCGTAAGTCCACAGAAAAAGCATCTTAGAAGATGGTCACTTCCTGTATAACCATAAACATTTAAATGGCTGAAGAGGGTCTAGGTAAGATACAAGTTTATTCTATTTATTTACAGAATTTGTATCCCACCTTTCTGCCCTTACAAGAGCCACCAAGGTGGCTACAATTAAAAATCACATTTTAAAACCACTAAGAAAAATCCACCATTAAACTATTAAATTGGCCCATGACTCCCCCAAACATGGCTCTAAGAACTGCCCAAGCGTGGACATCACCTTGGTAGATTTGAACTCCTGAATGCAAGGGCTAAAAAGGAACTTATTTTTCTTGGCACATGCTGCACCCATAGAGATTACAAGGCCAGCCAGTTTCACCAAAGGGATCCATTGATCTCATAATTTACAGCCCACAAGTATCCCAAAAAAATGCCTGCATATTTTTTCAAGTGTTTGAAATTGCAAATGTATTGCTTAATTTTCTGTCCTTGTAACTAAACTAATCACATCAACAACATTTACTGAGAATATTACATTTATTTAGTTATCTTGGAGATTTTTTAAACATTTATGACTAATACTTTGGAATATTTAATGATGCACTACATCACTTACTAACTTTTCTTTATTACAAGTTTGAAATTGAGAAAAGGAACTATTTGAATCCTAGATTCTATTACTCCTCGTGCAATGAACTAATAGTGCAGTCTTACACAACATTGGCCCACACCTCTGTACTTGATTGGACTGTAAATTATATATTAATTCCCCACTGGAATTAGTACTGGGGTGGAGGTCATGGAACACTGGTAATCTGTTGGCTGGCACAGAATACCACTGTAGGCTGTGTTTGTTACACATAAATTAAAGTTGTGCTATAATATTGTGTTCTGTAAGAAATGCCCACGGGCTATTTTCAGTACTTCTGTCTGTAAGTTTTTATCCCATCCTTCCAATGAGCTCAACATGGTTTGTTTCTTTGCCACATTTTACCCTAAAAAACCCAGTGAGGTAGTTTCACAAGGTAGCCGTGTTGGTCTGCAGTTGAACATCGGGAGCTGAGTCCAGCAGCAACCTAAAGGTCAACAAAATTCTGGAGGTAAAAGTTTTCAAGCATCAATGCTCCCATAAAGTAGGTTATTCAGAACAAGAGTGACTGACCCAATGACCAATGCTCCCTCTAAGCTGTGGGGTCTTGTGAGCAAAAATTCTGCTTTGTGAGCTACTGGCATTAAAGTTGTGAATGAGCTATTTGGCCACTGCATAAATTAGTTTGCTCTGGAGCCATCCTTCCTGAGCTAAGACAAAAATGTGTGAGCTGGAGGCTAAAAAACTGTGAGCTAGCTCACACTAACTCAGCTTAGAGGAAACACTTCTAAGGACATCCAGTAAGTTTCATTGTCAAGAAGGGGTTTGAACCCAGATCTCCAGACTTCATTCAAAATACTGTGGTACTGCCCTGGCTTTTTATGATTTGGCAGAAAATGAGTACTTCAATCCTGTCTGTTTGGCAGGCGACAGATACAGTAAGATAAGAGCTACTGGTATAAGACACTTTTTTAAAAAAAATACATAAAAATAATTCCCCTCTTTTCTTCCACATGAGGGCCCGAAGGTAGCTCAATTTTAAAACAATATAAGACATCACACCAAACTGAGTGAAAGAAACAGTATTGCACTTACCTGTAACCATGCTCCCTCTAAGCTGAGGAGTCTTGTGAGCAAGAATTCTACTTTGTGAGCTACTGGCATTAAAGCTGTGAGCAAGTGATTCGGTTACTGCATAAATTAGTTTGCTCTGGAGCCATCTTTCCTGAGCTAAGATAAAAACGTGTGAGCCAGAGGCTAAAAACCTGTGAGCTAGCTCACACTAACTCAGCTTAGAGGGAACACTGCGGTGGTAACTGTTGTTCATCGAGGCGTCTTCTGTGCAGGCACACACTGGGTCTGCGCTTGCACAGGCCAGCCAGCAGAGGCTCTCTTACAGTTATTCTGGTATCTTTTTCACACTCCAAGGGAAGCCCCTCCCCTGCAGAGCTCCTTAGAGGCCGTCTTTCCGCCTAACGGACACGTGCTCTGCAGCGTCCCCCTTTCCCTCAGTCCTCCTGAGCCGCCACGAGCACCATGAATATAATTATATCCTACGAACGCACAGCGGGGCAGGAGCAAGGGAATGTGTGCCTGCACAGAAAACACCTTGATGGACAACAGTTACAGGTAAGTGCAACACTTTTTTCATCTTCTGTGCAGTCCCACATTGGGAGACTACAGACCGTGCAGTCCCACATTGGGAGACATTACTTGGGAGGTGGGCTGAGTTTCAGTGGAACAAGGAGCGCAGCCCAGCTCTGCCAACTGCTGAATCTCTTCTCACATTCACGTCCATTGAAGTCTGCTGAACAAAGGTGTCCGCTGATGACCACATCGCTGCATGACAGGTGTCCTCCAAGGGAGCGCCTCTCCAGAATGCTGCTGACACTGCCTGTGCCTGTGTTAAATGCACCTGAAGCTTCAGAGGACATGGTAGATTGCCCCGCTCGTACCCCAACCAAATAGCCAAGACTATCCATCTGGAAATGGTCTGCGCTGAGACTGGCCTCCCCCTTCAGCTACCAGAGTAGCAGACAAAAAGGCACAGGGACTGCCTGAAACTCTTTGTTCTGTGTAGGTAAAACAATAAAGACCTTTTTACATCTAAGGAGCACAGTGTTTTCTCGGCCTCTGAGACAGGAGATGGAAAAAAATGCTGGAAGGACAATGTCCTGAGCAAAGGTAAAAATTACAGGCCACCTTAGGTAAAAAACATAAACTAGGTCTCAAAACTACATAATTAGCCTGGAACTTAACAAACAGATCGTCAGCCCTCAGAGCTGCCAACTCTCTTTGACTGCTGCCAAAAATGCAACCTTGACAGACAAGAGTCACAAGCTACAGGAACCTAGCAGTTCGAATGGGGTTAACATGAGCTGGGAGAGAATGACTGACAAGGACCATGGGGAAAACAAATTAAACAACCTCTTCAAAAAAAAACTCTTGCACACTGGGTGAGAAAACAGCACTGGATTCTGATATAATAGGCAGATACAGCAGCTAAACGTACCTTAGGGGAAGAAACCACCAGATTGGAATCTTTGAGAGACAACAGATATTCAAACACTGATGCAATAGGGCAATTTTCCATGTGAATTCCCTGTACCCTGGCCCAGTTAGAAAAATGGAGCCATTTATCCCATAAGACTTCCTAGGAGAGAGTCTACAGGCGTTAAGGACATTGGCTACTTGGTCCAAGAACCCAATCTGGGATCATTCAGCTGTCAACTTGAGCCTGCTCACCTCATGGTGGACCACAGGACGCCCTGTGAAGTAAGTCTGCAGCTGAAGGAAGGTATATGTAGATTCCCTTGGATAATGCTAGGAGGACCTGGAACCAGATTTGTTTGGGCCAAAAAGGAGTGATCAGGATACGCCAAGTGTGCTCCTCTCAGATCTCGGTCAACACTTTGTGAATGAGCAGGAAGGCAGAATATATGGAGCTTGTCCAGCGGATCTGAAATGCATCCCCTAGAGAGAGATGATCTGTACCCACCCTGGAACAGAATACTGGGGCTTTCACACTGATGCAGGTAGCAAAAAGGTCTACTCCCCAAAACCCCCACTGCTGGGAAACTGGGAAAATGGACTTCTTCCCCGGAGACCATTCATGTTTTGATTGTGATTTGATTTTGATTTGATTTATTTGATTTCTATCCCACCCTCCTTGCAAGCGGGCCCATTCTGCTAAGGATATCCACTCTTGTGTGGGCAGTACCTGCTACATGTACTGCTTGGAGGGAGGACTTTTGATCTGTGATCAATTTCAAAATGAAAGTGGCTTCCCTGCCCAGGGCCGTTGAGGTTGTGCCTCCCTGTCAGTTTATACAGGTCATTGCCATAGTATTGTCCATAACAACCTGAATGACTTTCCCCTCAGTGAGCTCTGCGAATGAGGTAAGGACATGCAACTCTAAGAGGTTAATATGAAGACCCCTTTCCTCAGGTGACCACACATCCTGAACAGAAAAGCTCTGCTAGGAAGCATCAGAGGTGACAGACAGCTGAAGCATCCTTCCCCCAAAGGGTACCCCTGCTAGAAGGTTACTATTGCAATGCCCACCAGCTTAACTGCCATATTATGGATCTATGCGCAGCAGGACAACGTTTACTTTAAAATTTACTTTAAAAATAATTTTGTAAAGGCCATATTCTTAGGCATGCATATGGGGTTGTGGCTGTGGTAGAAGCCATCAGCCCTAACAACTGCCCTAACAAAAATAAGACTGACTGAAATCTATTGTTAAACAAGCACCTAATCAATGCCTTAAGATGTAAGGCTTTATATACAGGTAGAAAAGCCCTGACTACTGTGGCAACTAGAACGGCCCCGATAAAGGAAACCTAGGCATGATTTCTTACTATTAATTATTAAGCCCAATTCCTGGCAAGTCTGTATAATCAGGGAAACCTGTGACTCAAATTCCCCACAGAAGGTGCCATCGCAAGCCAAACATCAAAATATGGGTGCACAGAGCACCCTTTAGACCTTAGGGGTGCTACTACAACAGCAACACATTTAGAAAATACCCGTGGGGCAGCTGCCAACCCACACAGAAGGGCCATGTACTGGTAGGAAATGTGGTTGTATTTAAAGCGCAGGAACCTGCAATAACCGGGGTGGATAGCAACATGGAAATAAGCATCCTGAAGGTCAAGTACACAAAACCCACAGTTTAATGTTAACAATTGTAGGACTAACTCCAACAACAACATTTTGAACTTCCAAACATTCAGAAAAAATATTTAGATCAGGTCTAGGATTGGTCTAAGATCACCATCTTTTTGGGGACCTGTTGTGATGACAAAAGAACGAGCTGTCTGCTAGTTCTTTTAAATTTGGGATAAAAGATTGTCAGTTGACGAAGCAAAGAGCGTTGCTCCCTCAAATGGGAGGTCTTTCACCTTCTGCCGGGTGTCAGGCGGGAGACCCATGGAGTACAGCCAAGCATGTCTTTTCAACGTGAGAGCGGAAGCCATGGCCCTGGAGGAGGAGTCAGTGGAATGTCTGCCTGCATTGATCTGTTTTTTTGGAAAGGTGCAACACTTCCACTTGGGAGGAGTATAGCCAGAGGCCTCTTGTCTTCCAGCAGAAGTGCTATATAAGCAGCCATCTTTTCCCAGAGGAACAACTGGTATCCTCCCATAATTACACTATAGTTGGCAGTGAGCAAGTTGAGAGCAGCAGATGACTAGACGTTTCTACTAAGTGTGTCAATCTTTCAGCCTTCTCTATCAGCTGGTAAGGAATGCTGCTTTGCCTGCATTACTTCAGCTATTAGGGATGAAGTCAGAGGGTGGCAAAATAAATAGGAATGGCCTTCCCATTGCATTCTGTATAAATTTTCTACTTTTTTGGATGTGGCAGCCATGTTAGCTGGTTTCTCCTTAGGGCCTTGGAGACATCAGCAGTACCCTCCAGAATCAGGAAAGCGATTATACCCAGCAACTCAGCATAGAGCTTGCCTAAAAACTTGTCTCAAGGTCTTGGATTGCTGGAGGACACCTCTATCTGTGTAGAGCTTCAAATCTTCATTAGGTGACACTGGATCAGGGTCCCCTACAGTGTCATCAGGAGACAAGTCAGATGGTAAGTCTGAGTGAGGGTTCCCATCCTCCAGGTGGGGCCTGGAGATCTCCTGCTTTTACAACTGATCTCGAACTGACAGAGATCAGCTCCCCTGGAGAAAATGGCTGCTTTGAAGGGTGGATTCTATAGCATTGTACCATGCTGAGGCCCCTCCCTTCCCCAAAACCCGCCCTCTCTCGGATCTATCCCCAAAGTCTCCAGGTGTTTTCCAACCCAGACCTGGCAACCCTAGTTTGAGCCCAGACCAGAAGGAGAGTCAGCCCTCAAAGCCTGCTCTTCCTCAGAATCGGAATGCCCCATAAGGGGGTGAGGAGAAATTGCAGGAGGGTACAAAACTATTGGGCCTGCAGCGCCACGATTCTGTGAAGTGGGGTAGCTCAGTTCTAGAGGCACTCTTCATAACTGCCAGTCACCCCATTCCTGAGGTCTAGGAGATGGAAAATAATAAGGGTAGCCTTTCCAAGGAGACAGAGGCATAGACCTCTGCCACAGAGCCGGGGAGGATAGTTTCACCGAATGGCTCGCTGCTGGAACTGCCAATGCACCCTGGCCAGGTTCCAATTCCCCTTTGGAAAATGAATGAGCCTGGGAGGCATGCAGAGAAGGCACTGGTGGTGGGAGACTCCTTTCCGATCCATCCAAACTGATGCTGACTTGATTGGAACTGAAGAGTCACTCGATTCCAGGAGCAACTTGGAACTGGAATGTTGTTTCTCCTTATGTTTGGACTTGGAACATGCCTTTTTTGGTGGGGGTTCTGACATGCAGCATTCAGACGAACGAACAGGTGACTGGACCCAACACTTCAGTTCTGTCCCTAGGACTGACAGAACCGAGATGCTCACAAGTTGGTCAGTTCTAACTGTTTTGAAGGCAACGATTGGCTATGCTCCACTGGGACACATTTTCACTGCTGGGCTACCAGAGCAAGAGAGCGTCTTCTCCCATAAATTAGCCTTCAAGCCCATTGCTTGATCTGAGTGGGCCTTCGGTGTAAGCTAGAGGCAGATCTTGAACATGGCTGCATTATGGGCCTCACCCAAACAGAGAAGGCACAGGAGGTGCTCATCTGAGAGTCATTTGTACCACACTGGGTAAATTTTTTAATTAAAGCCTTCTGCGACACACCTCCAGCAAGGAGAGAGCCCAAAAAAAGAGAGACCTCAAGAAAACTCACAATACTCAATAGCTGAAGAGAACATGTCCTCACAACATGACGGTGAAGAAAGGACTGAGGAAAGGGGGGCTCCTCCCTGCGGAGCACGTGACCCCATTGGGCAGGAAGACGGCCTCTAACGACCTCTCAAGGGGAGGAGCTCCCCTTGGAGTGTTAAAAAGATACCAGAATAGCTGTAAGAGAGCCTCCAGTGGCTGGCCTGCACAATCTCAGTCCCAATGTGTGCCTGCACAGAAGACTGAAGAGGAACATAAGCACATAAAAGGGCAGAAATAAGTAGCAGTATTTGCCATCTGGGGGCCTGGAAGAGAACTGAACAGCTTTACCCTGATGTCAACAGGAAAAGCCATGTTCTCAACTCTTCCAAACCCACTGACCTCACTTTTGAAAGGGGGGGGCGGCATTTGTCACCAAACCTTAGAGGATGGTCTCAGCAAACAGGCAGGCTTATCTGGGAGACAGCAGTCCAAATATTGCCTGAGGCACTGCCTTTACTCTCGGGAGCCCCAATAGCAGAGGCACCCCACTTCTAACCTGATCCAGAGACCCACAAAACTCAGGCCAAGTAAGGCACTCCTGGTTCTGAAACACAGAGCTACCCGCAGTTCTGAAAAAGGAGTCTCCATTTTCAGGTTTCGTAAGGGGACCTCAGAGCAAGTCTCCAGTCTTCCCCCTCCACCCAGCAGAGATTATGTTTATGGAATAACAATGGGTTCCACCAGGTAAAGTATCTACAATCCTAAAAGCTATTCAGAGGCCTTCTGGCAAATAACTCTGTCTCCAGATTCTTTGTCTGAATACTTGTCTTTCCTGCTCTGTCCCTCAAGATACAGGGATAAACCAATCAATCATTCAAATGTTTAGCAATCCTTCCAGACACTAATCAGGGACTCATCTCCCACCTTTTGTCTACCCTGGCCAGGACCATTAGTGGTCAGATAATCCATTCAACTAACGATCCATTCAACTAGCAGCCCACCCCTAAACTCTGAGTTTAGGCCACAACACTTTCTTCATGGACCTCTGCACATCTGGACAGGTTGTATCACCCCTCTATAAGCTATCAATCACCTCTGCTTCCTTAGTTCTATATTGTGTGTGTGAATGTTTGAATATTGTTTGTATGCCTGAGAATGTTTAGTAAATAAATCATTATTTTAGCCACCCAGTTTCTGTGTCTATTCCTGGGTTCTTGAGAATTCTAACTCTGGTATACACAGGTCTGATCCTATAGTTAAGCCAACTGCATATTAATAATTATAATTCCCCATCTTTATTAAATAATAGAGCAATTTGGCTAACATGAATACTAATATTTAGATGTAAACCAACAATGGTATTTTAAAGTTTTTGTTCTGCTAGTCTGTATGAAAAGACCCAAGCCACTGTAATATATGTTAAAGTAAAAACTAGCTAGTATACAGATTCTTCTTGTGTTCTCAAACCGTAAAACATCTGTCCTTTAAAGCTCTGAAGTCAACAGAGCACTTGGCAAGATTATCTGTGGGCAGAACATGTAGGAGAGAGATGTCCTCAATACATAAACAGGCAACACATTTCAGTGTGGCACAGGGCAAGGCAGCATCTTGGATAAGATTAAGATTCATAATCCGGACAAAACTAACCACTTTGAAAGCTACAACCTCATGTAAACTTAAGAGAAGCCAATGTTGAATCAGGCCAATGGCCCATCTAGTCCAACACTCTGTCACACAGCGACCAAAATATACCAGGTGCCATCAGGAGGTCCAGCAGTGGGGCCAGGACACTAGAAGCCCTCCCACTGCTGCCCCCTCCAGCACCAAAAATAGAGTGCATCACCTGCCCCAGACTGAGAGTTCCCATCTATACCCTGTGGCTAATAGCCACTGATGGACCTCTGCTCCATATGTTTATCTAATTTCCTCTTGAAACTGTCCATGCTTGCAGCTGCCACCACCTCCTGTGGCAGTGAATTCCATACGTTAATCACTCTTTGGGTGAAGAAGTATTTCCTTTTATCTGTTCTAACCCGACTGCTCAGCAATTTCATAGAGTGCCCACGAGTTCTTGTATTGTAAGAAAGGGAGAAAAGTACTTCTTTCTCAACCTGCTCAATCCCATTCATAATCTTATAAACCTTGATCATGTCACCTCTCAGCTGTCGTTTCTCCAAGCTAAAGAGCCCCAAGCATTTTAACCTTTCTTCATAGGGAAGGTGTTCCACCCCTTTTATCATTCTAGTTGCCCTTCTCTGCACTTTTTCCAATGCTATAATATCCTTTTTGAGATGTGGTGACCAGAACTGTACACAGTATTCCAAATGAGGTCGCACCAATGATTTATACAGGGGCATGATGATACTGGCTGATTTGTTATCAATTCCCTTCCTAATAATCCCCAGCATAGCGTTGGCCTTCTTTATTGCAGCTACACATTGTCTAGACATTTTCAGCGAGTTATCCACTAGGACTCCAAGATCTCTCTCTTGGTCCGTCTCTGCCAGATCAGACCCCATCAACGTGTATTTATATTTAGGATTTTTGGCTCCAATCTGCATCACTTTGCGCTTGGCCACATTGAACCCCATTTGCCACGTTGACGCCCACTCACCCATCCTCAACAGATCCCTTTGGAGTGCCTCACAATCCTCCCTGGTTTTCACCACCCTGAACAACTTTGTGTCATCTGCAAATTTAGCCACATCACTGCTTACTCCCAATTCCAAATCGTTAATAAACAAGTTAAAAAGCATCGGACCGAGTACTGATCCCTGTGGTACCCCACTGCTTACCACCCTCCACTGAGAAAGTTTCCCATTTATACTCACTCTCTGTTTCCTATTTATAAGCCAGTTTTTGATCCACAAGAGGACTTGTCCTTTTATCCCATGACTATTGAGCTTACTTAGGAGCCTTTGATGAGGAACTGTATCAAAAGCTTTCCGGAAGTCAAGGTAAATAATATCTATTGGGTCCCCCTTGTCCACATGTTTGTTCACTCCCTCAAAAAACACTAACAGGTTAGTGAGACAAGATCTTCCCTTACAGAACCCGTGCTGGGTCTGCCTCAATAGTTTTTGTTCATCAATGTGCCTACTAATTCTTTCCTTAATAACAGTTTCCACCAACTTACCCGGTATCGATGTCAGACTGACTGACCTGTAATTTCCCGGATCTCCCCTGGAGCCCTTTTTAAAGATGGGAGTGACATTAGCTACCTTCCAGTCCTCAGGAATGGAGGCAGATTTTAAAGAAAGATTACATATTTTTGTCAGGAGATCCACAAGTTCACATTTGAGTTCTTTCAGAACTCCCGGATGAATGCCATCCGGGCCTGGTGATTTATTAGTTTTTAAATTGTCCATCAGTCAGAGGACTTCCTCTCTTGTTACCGCAATGTGATTCAGGTCTTTCAAACCCCCTCCCGAAATCGGTGCTTCTGGAGTGGGCAAACACTTCTCCTCTTCCACAGTGAAGACGGAGGCAAAAAATGCATTCAGCTTCTCAGCCATTTCCCTATCATCCTTCACTACTCCTTTTATCCCTTGGTCATCCAAGGGCCCCACTGCCTCCCTGGCTGGCTTCCTACTTCTAATGTATTTGAAGAAAGTTTTATTGTTGGCCTTTATGTTTTTTGCGATATGCTCCTCATATTCCCTTTTTGCTTGCCTGATCACAGACTTGCATTTTATTTGCCATAGTCTGTGTTCCCTTTTATCAACCTCACTGAGACTAGCTTTCCACCGCTTAAAGGAATTCTTCTTACCTTTTACAGCTTCCATTACTTTATTTGTTAACCATGCAGACTTTTTTCTATACCTATTTGTACCTTTCCTAACCTGCGGTATATATTTTTTCTGAGCTTCTAGGATTGTCTTTTTAAATAGTCTCCAAGCTTCCCCAATGGTTTTGACCTTCTCCACTCTTCCTTTCAATTTCTTCCTCACATGTCCCCTCATACCAGAGAAGTTACCCTTTTTAAAGTTAAAAGTGGTTGCGTCAGTCTTTTGGGACAACTCCCTGTCTGTACAAATGTTAAACTCAATGACATTATGGTCACTGTTCCCAAGTGGTGCAATCACTTTTACATCTCTCACCAGGTCTTGGGTGTTACTTAGGACCAAATCCAGGATCGCCTCTCCCCTGGTAGGATCTGTGACCATCTGTTCCACAGCACAGTCATTGAGAGTGTCTAAGAACGCAATCTCTTTTTCCCGACTAGAACTCATATTGACCCAATCAATGTGTGGGTAGTTTAAGTCGCCTATTACAACACAGTTATTTCGTCTAGCCGCTATCTTTAATTCATTCATCATTTTATAATCCTCCTCTGTCTTTTGATCTGGTGAGCGATAAACTCCCACTTACTGGGGAGCAAGCACCACCAATTCAATGGGATTTATTTCTGAATAAACATGCTTATGAGCATGCTGCATGATCAACAGGATTTGACAGTCCTTAGCTTTAGATAGATCAAATCCAGAATGAAGTAATCATCACAACAACAGAAGTTAACCTTGCAGTTTACAGCTCTAGTCCCTTCACTTCCATTCCTCACCTTACCATAAAGACTTCACAAAGAAACTGAACAGAACATATTTCCATCCTCGTCCACAGAGTGACATGAGTCTTTGAATGTATTTCCTATGTCTGGCTTTGATACCAAAGTATCTGCAAGCTTGCTTTCTGGCAAACTGAATTCTGTTTATTTTGTGGCCTATCTGCTTTGACAGGATTCCCATCAGATATCTGGCACAGCACAGTGGTTAGAGCATCGGAACAGGATCTCTGGACATAAGGTTTGAATCCCCACACTGCCATGGAAAATCTTTGGGCGACCACACACCTGCCACCACACAACCTACCTCACAAGGTTGCTGTGAAGAGGGAGCAGAGGAGGGGAGAGGAATGTGGTAAGTCACTTTGGGTCCAGATTGGGGAGAAAAAAGCAGAGTTACAAATTTTAAAAAATGGCTCAAGTGCCAAACTCCTTACTAGTGACATACTAGTGACAAACTCCTTACATACATACCAAACTTCTATCTGAAGAGTGAAAAAGAAAATCAGTTAGCCACCACCTCTCTTGTTTTTGTAGAACCTATCCTCTTCATCCTACCTCAAGTATCCAATCTAGGCTTGAGGAATTTCTTCCGGCCTATGGAGCTTCCCTGCAGCTTCAGTGGCACTTCCTCCAATGGAGGAGGCCTTTCTCAAATTTAAGTGGCTCTTCCATTGGGAGAACAGCCACAAGTCAGAGGAAAGCACCTTAGGCTCAAGGAAAGCCTGTGACTTTCCTCAGTGGCACAGCAGCATACAGGCCAGTGTCATGGAACCAGGCTATGGAGGTAGTACTTCAGGTAATTGCTGACAAGACAACAGCAGCCCATTTATTTTTTCCTTCAGGTCTTGTTATTTATATTTTAAATATTAAATTTGTTAATTGCCCAATCCCTGCAATGCAGGGCTCTGGGTGAGGTACATCATTCACAAAAACATCAAGATAAAATAACTGAAACATTAATGAAACACTTGATGCCTGTTACTTGATGCCTGTCTTGATGCTTCAGGTCTTGAGACTTGGTATCAGTGGGATCAGGCTATTAGGTTCGGGTTACATTGAAGAAGAACTTTGTGCAAGCAGAGGGGAGAGAAAAGTGGATCTCCCCCTCTTTGATGGACAGAAGGGAAATGAGCAGTAATCAATTCAAGGGTTTTTGGGCTCAGAACACCTCGTACACCTTGGGAAAATTACCTGTCTCTATACAGTTCAACCCTTTATTCCTGACAGCGGCTAGCCAAATGCTTTCAGAAAGCTTAGAAACAGGACACAATGCTAACTAGTTTCTTTTGCAACTGGCCTCCAGAAAAGCTGGTCTTCAGCGGTCTACTGTCTTTGAACATGGAGGTTCCATTCAGCTATCATGGCTGATCTGAGCAGCCTACCAAGAGCAAACACATAGCCAGCACAAACAGCTTTAAGTGGGGGAAACCAAGGAATGTACAATGTGATTGGTTTGGCCAGGGAATGAAAAGAAGGCTTTTTAAAGATACTAGTAAGAGTACAAGAAAAACATTTTTAAGCTACATACTGCTTCCCGTTCTACTTTCAAGCTGTGGTAAAACAAATCTAGAAATTACCTCACTGAATCAACCCCAACCTACCTAGGCCCCATAGGCCGTGGGGAAACACTCAGGATAAGATAATAGCCATCTCTAGCAGCAGGTCCTCAGAAACTGGCAAGACCTCTCTCTAAAAACAACGAAACATCCTGCCTCTGAGAACAAAGGGTTTTATTTTGTCATTTTGATTTACAGTGTTAAAGAGAGGATCAGACAAAATGGATTAAAAACCTCTCTCTGACTATCTGAGCTAGCAACAACAGCATTTCTGGGAAGAAACTGCACGAAGTCAGTTGTGCACAGAGGAAGTAATTATGCAGTCTGGTCCATCCTTAAAACTACTCTCAGTTTTAGTGGACACACAGCCTCAGCTGCTCCAGCTAAGTCAGCGACCATCTTCTCCCTCCATAAGAGGGTGTGCGGGTTCGGATCTTCTTGCAGTCTCCTCAATCATAGGTCATTTCCCAGGTTGTCATAAGATGTTCCCAAATATAACAGGAAGGAAAACCTATGTGTCAATAACGTGTAGGTTTATTCTCTCGAGGGCATGCATTTTCTGAAGAAGGGAAAAAAGAGATCGACACATCTTTTCCATGTAATCTGTCCATGCATCTTAAGAGACAGGTATATACTCATGCATCATTCCACAACTTGCCCAGTAACAGCTTTCTATGCTCATAGTTGGGCACTGCTGGAACCCAGCCTAGAATCTAAAAGCCCCTGGGGGAAAAGTCACAGATCTTCTCCCAAAGGACACCACACATAAAGCCGTACAGGTTACGCACCCTGTGTTGTTTCCCATCAGCTAAGTGGGATGGACAGCCATGCACTTTCTAGCAGCGGAACATGAATCGCTGAAACAGCTCTCCTGACTTTTAAAGTGAAAGTTTGTAGTATGTGTGTCTAAAAGCTGTGATTCCTCAATCGTTCTGGCATTAGAGAACACCTCCCACACTGCCTTGCCAACAAATGAACCCCTGAATATCAGCCACAGAACATGGATACAGGATGTCAATATGCCAACAGAGCACATTTTGGGATAAAACACTCAATGCAGTGCAATGACCAAGCCAGCTAGACCTCATTACATCAGCCCTTGCAGTAGCGCCCTGCTGGGGAAGATCCATAAAAGGGGGCAAGCTGTTTTTCAAGGAAGCCTGTCTGCTGTCCTGGATTGTCTCACGGATGAAGCCCTGGTAAGTTTCCTCCAGATTTCCCTTTGAGACAACAGAACGCAAACATCTCAGGACTACTGAGATCCCTCTGCACAAGAAGCCAGTACAATCCAGTACTGCCCATCCGTCTCAGTGAGCTAGCCAATGTTATAAAACTCATAAGGGTCAACACAGACCTGTCCTAAACACACATCCTGCTAAGTCCACTGAAAAGATCTAACTGTGCTTAGGGCAGCACTGTAAAATGTGCAAGTGTGCTCCTGGGTGCCGACACCTGGGGAAAACCGTAAACTTTTCACGAGTAATGTTGTCTTCATATAGTAAAGACAGACAAGGTACAAAAAGAACTACTTTCATAATTCCGCCCCCAACTACTCCTCTGATCAAGAATTCAGTACTAGCCAAACTTTGCTGAGTGCCATAGCAAATGCTAGTTTAATCGATATATCTCTGATGTCTGATATAACATAATGGTAGTTTTGAAAAGCCCTAATCTGAATAGCCTGGACTAGCCTGATCCTGTTGGACCTCAGAGGCTAAGCAGGGTCACCCCTAGCTAGTATTTGGATGGGAGACCTCCAAGGAATTCCAGGGATATGACACAGAAGCCGGCAATGGCGAACAACCTTGTAAAGTCTCTTGTCATGAAAACCCTATGGAGTCACCATCAGTCAGCTGTGACTTGACAGCAAAAAAAAGTTTTGAAAAAATATGTGTAATCTGCTGTTACCACTGCCCTCCCCACCCACCCCCATAGTATACATCCATTTGCAAAGAACAACACCGCCCTAGAAACCACTTCGTGCTCTGGGATATAGACTCTGGGGCATGTTTAGATATTTCTACCCCACTGCTGCCCAAGTCCAAAGCAGCTTACACCATCATTCTCACCTCCTCTACTCCATCTTTACAACAATCCTGTAAAATAAATTAGGTGAAAGTGAGCGTAGCCTACAGTCCCCAAGGAAGCTTCCAAGGCATTTACTCAGAAAGTTTGTATGCTGCCTCTCCATAACTGCTGGAGGCAGCTACAAAACTAAAACAAAACCAAGCATGCTAAAACCAGCCAAATTTGTCCACAGCAGCAGAAGTCCCCAAGAGGCAAAAAGATTCATCTCATCATCAATTTACTTACATCATTTAAATTCAGAATTTCTCCTGCCCCCCCCTTTATGGGGACCCAAAGCTGCACTCATCATTGCCTTCTTCTCTATGTTATCCTCACAACAACCCTGTGAGGTAGGCTAGGCGAAGAGCAAACAACTGCCCCCAAGGTCATCCAGAAAGCTCCTGAGGCAGAGCAGGCATTCATAAGAACATAAGAGAAGCCAATGTTGAATCAGGTCAATGGCCCATCTAGTCCAACACTCTGTCACACAGTGGCCAAAAATACCAGGTGCCATCAGGAGGTCCAGCAGTGGGGCCAGGACACTAGAAGCCCTCACACTGCTGCCCCCCCCCAGCACCAAGAATAGAGTGCATCACCTGCCCCAGACTGAGAGTTCCTATCTATACCTTGTGGCTAATAGCCACTGATGAACTTCTGCTCCATATGTTTATCTAATTCCCTCTTGAAACTGTCCATGCTTATAGCTGCCACCACCTCCTGTGGCAGTGAATTCCACATGTTAATCACTCTTTGGGTGAAGAAGTACTTTCTTTTATCCATTCTAACCTGACTGCTCAGCAATTTCATGGAGTGCCCACGTTCTTGTATTGTGAGAAAGAGAGAAAAGTACTTCTTTCTCAACCTGCTCAATCCCATTCAGAACTTTATAAACCTCGATCATGTCACCCCTCAGCCATCGTTTCTCCAAGCTAAAGAGCCTCAAGCGTTTTAATTTTTCTTCATAGGGAAGGTGCTCCAACCCTTTTATCATTCTAGTTGCCCTTCTCTGCACTTTTCCAATGCTATAATATCCTTTTTGAGATGTGGCAACCAGAACTGTACACAGTATTCCAAATGAGGTCGCACCAGTGGTTTATACAGGGGCATGATGATACTGGCTGATTTGTTTTCAATTCCCTTCCTAATAATCCCCAGCATAGCGTTGGCCTTCTTTATTGCAGTTACACACTGCCTAGACATTCGAACCTGTGTCCTCCTGAACCCAGACTTACACCACACTGGCAACACCGGCATAAATTCTAGTCTCGACTGCAATAACCTTAGGCATTTTTCCATCCCACATCTCCATACACCGTTAAGGTATCCTAAGCTTCCTTTCTGTTTTTCACCTCAGCGGCAGCATAGCCCACAATCCCTGGCCACGAAGGCATCAAGACACCCCCGCTGATGGCCAGTCTTGGGCTGCTAAAAAGGCCCTTGGGTCTCATCCAGCAAACGCACGAGGGTGGGGGAGCCATCTTCCCTTCCCCTCCCCACTGGATCCAACCCTAAACCTGCTCACTCGGGGACAAAGTCCTGCCGCTAAACACAGGAGAACTTACTACTACGAGTAAACACGCGCAGGATGGCAACTGCCCGCGAAAGTAATCACGGCAACGCTAAACCCCCGCGCTCCCCCTCTTTCCCTGCGCGTCACCCCCGGCGGCGCGCTTCCGACGGCGCGCCGCTCAGCCCCGATCCGGCTCTTACCCAAGCTAGGGAGAAGAGGAGAGAGCCAGGAGCGCCCGAGTCCGTCTTCCGAGGAGAACCGAACAGCAAGCGGAGGCGGCTGAGATCGGCGCAGCTGGCGGGGGACGATACGCCACCCGAGGTCAGAGGCGGAGCAGCGGTCCCATTGGCGGAGCCCGCAGATACTGCTCGGCCGGCGAGGCACCGCCTCCTCCTCCTCCTCTTCCAGCCGGCCCCTCTGCACGGGATGCCCATCCCAACGGGGCGCCGTCGGCCGGCATGCCGTAGCGATGCATGTCGGGAATTGAAGGCCGCGCTTTCGGATTTGCCCTAAAATCTGGAAAAAACGGACCGAGACGCGCGCTTGGGGAATTTAGCATCTTGGATCGCAGCCACGGCTACCCTGAAGTAAAGGCTACCGAGTTCAGTAGAATTTACCGCAAAGGATAGGGCTGTTTCTATGAAGGAAAAGCCACTGGAGTTTCCTAGGGCTTACTGTACACAAATAAATGTGTAAACGTGTCTAGGAGTATGCTGTCACGTTGCAATCCAAAGCATACTTACTTGGATGTAGGCTCCCCGCCCCTCGATAGGGATGCCAGCCTCCAGGTGGGAATTGGGGATCCTCCGGAATTACAGCTCATCTCCAGAGATCAGTTCCCCTGAAGAAAATGTGTGCTTTGGAGGGTGGTCTCTGTGGCATTGTACCCCACTGAGGTCCCTGCCCTCCCCAGGCTCCATCCCCAAATCTCCAGGTGTTTCCCAACCTGGATCTGGCAACCCTATGCCCCCCGTCCCCCGCTGATGGCCAGGGGGGACCTGGCAACTCTAGGTCTCTCACCTTTCCTAGGATCGCCAGCTCCTTGTGGGGAAATACCTGGAGATGTTGGGGGTAGATCCTGAGAAGGGTGGGGTTTGGGCAGGGAAGGACTTCAATGGGGTATAATGCCAAACAACTCACCTTCCAAAGTGGCCGTTTTCTCCAGGTGAATGGTTCTCTGTTGCCTGGACATCAGTTGTAATCCCAGGAGATCTCCAGCAACCACCTGAAGGTTGGTAACCCCCTATTTTCCTGTGGCTTTGCGGAAGTTTTGTACTTCCGTGGGTTTGTCCACACATGGCTAGATATAGCACTGCAGCAATCATTTTCAACTGGACTGACTTGTCCACACAGGAAAATCCAGTTGCAAATGACTGCACTAGCACACCAATAGTGCAATATCCAACCATATACAGGAACAGCCTGATAAGTCCATATTGTCTCATTAAAAAAAGGAACATTCACCTTCAGTATGGTGCAATGAGTAGGTAAAGGGTCATCAAATCGCACCGGACCCATGATGAACCTGTATGGTTTTCAAGGCAAGAGATGTTCGGAGGTGGTTTTGCCACTGCCTTCCTCTGCATAGTGAGGCTGGAATTTCATGCTAGTCTCCCATCCAAATACTAACCTCGGCCATCTGGGTCAGAGCTAATGCAATCCACAGTGCTATTAACCTGATGCCAGATAGGGGAATTTCCCTTGGCACAAAGAAACTTAGAGCACAAATTCGTATAAAAGGAAAGAAACATTTTTAAGCAGCAGGAAGAAAACCTTGCAGGGACATAATAGCCTCTCTACCCCACTGTGGGGATCATGAAAAGCCATGGATGGTTTCAAAACAAATGTGTGTGTCACATCATCTGTCTGTTTTGATGCACAGCCTCTACTCTGGCCAAGAGGCTACTATTAAGACAGGCTGTGGGGAAGCAGAATGGTTTCCAACTGGCAAAGATGTCAGACAAGGATGTATCTTATCTCCCCTTCTCTTCATTCTGTATGCAGAACACATCAGAGAAAAAGCTGTATTAGATTTAAATGAAGGTGGAGTCAAAACTGGTGGAAGGAATGTTAACAATTTGAGATAGCCAGATGACACTGCATTATTAGCAAGAAACAGTAAAGACTTGAAAGGGCTATTGATGAAGGTGAAAGGTGAAAGTGCCAAAGCAGGATTACACCTGAATATCAAGAAGGCATAAATGATGACTGAGGGATTACACAACTTTAAGGCTGACACTGAAATTGTTATTCTATTTCTTGGCTCAGTCATCAACCAAAAGGAAGTCCACAACCAAGAAATCAGAAGGAGATTGAGACTTGGAAAGGCAGCCATAAAGGAGCTAGAAAAGATCTTTAAACATAAGAAAGTGTTGCTTCATTTGAAATGTGGCATTGGAGGAGAGTTTTATGGATACCATGGACTGTCAGACAAGTGGGTTCTATATCAAATCAAGATTAAACTCTCCCTAGATGCTAAGTGTTGGGGAAATGAGGGGTGCAGGAGCCTTTTCATACATTCCCATTTTGTTCCTTTTGGGGAAGGGGAGAAGCTGGCTTCCCAATTGCAGAGAGAGAGACAGAGAGACAGAGAGATGTTCTAAACCAAAACTCAATTTATTCCATTACACACTCTTAAGTCAGAACACACTTTTGTAGCATTTCAGTATTCAACATAGAATGTTTCAACACAACCCCAATATATAAAGAGTGCACCTGAAGTTCTATAAAGGATATATTTGGTTGCTCTGCCAAGACCCATAACTGAGGGTGGTTGGCCAGAACAACAAGGAACAAAACTAAATTCAGACCTTAAGTACTCTTTTCCAACCAAGTCTGTGATGAGCATTTGACATATATCTGACGTATACAACAAAGTCAGCCCTTTCTCTCTCTAGGGTCAGGAAGGTCAAGGAAAGCTAGGTTAAGCTAGATTGATTAAGAGAGCCCCAGGAAGCTAGCTTCAGATACTCTTATCTATTTAGAATTTGATAATGCATAAACATTCCATAAGGCAAAAGGCATGTACAGAGTTATCTGTACCCAAAGGCCACAGCACTTAGCAGAGTCCTGAAGCTTTCTGGGAAACAGAACCACAGATTCAACTACAGGTGCTAATTGCTATAGAAATCAAAGTATCATAGGTGCACCAGAGGTTTAGCAGAGGACTGAGGCTCAATCCAGCCTTAATTCCATGACAACTGAGGCTATTGTACTTTGGTCACATCATAAGAAACCAAGACTCTCTGGAAAAGACAATAATGCTAGGAAAAGTTGAAGGAAGCAGGAAAAGAAGACCACCCAACATGTGACTGGCTCAATAAAGAAGAACACGCCCTTCCATTTGGAAGATCTGAGCATTAATAAATTGAGATCATTAATTCAGAAGTGACTTGATGGCACATAACACACACCATGCCAGAGTCCTTTCAGCATCACAGTGACTTAAGAAAGTGAGTGTAATAAATCCTTTGATGTTCTGCATCTTTTATCCTACTGGTAAGGAAAATAGCTGGATGGTCAACTGTTTGCCAAATTAAAAGGTAGCAACCTTCTCTTATTGAATTTTGGCCTTTATTGATGCTAGCTCAGAAACCCTGCTAAAAAGGGTAGAAATTCAGATCCTGCTAAAACAAAATCCATGTATGCATTTTTATTCTGCCTTTTCTCTCCAGGAAGCTCAATGTAGTAGTCAGAGTTTTCCCCACCTCCATTTGTTGCCATGACAGTCTGTGTGGTGGAATGGGAGGGTCACTCATGAACTTTGTGATAGTGTTGGGACTTCAGATTGATCTCTCAGGTCCTAGTCCAGCCCACACGGGCTCCCCCTTCAAAAGAAAGACGTCTGTCCAGAAAGCGGGGGGGGGGGGGAACCTGAATATTTCAAGGCATGAAAACCCAAGTAAAATCAAGAAACATTCTAGGAAATATTAGCAGGTTCCAGGTTTTGTGAATTTCCCCCTCCCTTTTGATGTATACAGATCCATTTGCTACTGGCCAACATTTCTCCACCACTTCCAGCCATTCAGGCTGACTGAAAGGTTTTAATCTCAGAGGAGTAGCCAGGTTAGTCTCTTGCAGCAAAAATAAATAGGAGCCTAGTGGCACCTTATAGACCTAACAAGATTTCACTCTCTCACACAATTTTGTGGACTTTGTTACTTCACCTTGACAACATGTGTTCTTCTGGCCAACAAAAATGTATGCTGGAATAAAAACTTTCCTGGTCTTAAAAGTGCTATTGGAGGTCTGAACAATAATGTTGAAAGGTTTTAGCGGCCCCTGCTGGCTAAAAGCTGAAATTTCATCAAGAGTCTTGGAATGTAAATATTATTCTTTCGCGGTGGGGTGGGGGAGTCCATTCATTAACTAAGGTAACTTATTTACTTCATTTATATCCCACTTCTGTCCCCAATTGGAACTCAAAGTTGTTCAGCATTGTCCCCTCCTCCATTTTTTCCTCACAACAACCCTCTGAGGTAAGTTAGGCTGAGAATGTGTGTTTGGCCCAAGGTCACCCAGCAAACTTCCACAGCAGAGTAGGGATTCAAACCCGGAGTCTCCCTGGTCTTAGTCTGACACTCTGACCACTACACCACACCGGCTGTGTATTCTGTACCTTAACTGTGGCTACAATAAATCGTCTCCATGTAAAATCATAAACAGAATTTGTTATGGTGGAATGACCAGCTTGAGGAAACTGTTCATGAGAACACGTTTATAAAGGGAACAGGGAATAAGATTGTAGTTTATTATACTGTTTACTGTACAGATTGATCTAGGTTTTTTAAAATTGCTTATGGCATATTTAATCATTCATTCTTGGCAAATAATTCTAGCAATCCTTATTTATTTCTTACTGATGTGCTTCACTTATATCCTGCCTTTCTCCCCCATGGAAATTCAAAGCGGCTTACATCATTCTCCTCGCCTCCATTTTATCCTCACAACAACCTTATGAGGTAGGTCAAGAAGGTACAACTGGCCCAAGATCAGCCAGCATGTTTCTATGGCAGAACAGGGATTCAAACCTGGGTCTCCCAGAAGCTAATCACTACACAACATTGGCTCTTCAAACCTTAAATATACATAATTTTCAAACAAAGAGTCAAACCATGTTTTCCTACTTACTTCAGCTCAACCTATGGAAGCCCAGAACTTCCAGCCTACTTCATCCTGTTCTTTGTCAACCTATCCATTATTATCACTTGAGATGAGCCAGCCAGAAGTGTAATCATTTGATTAAATACACATGGGGTGCGTTCAGACGCGCCGTTTGAGCCGTTTTCAGCACGGCTCAGAAACGGCTTTTCCCTGCGCGTTCACACGCCCAACATCTGCCCACCATCCCCAGCCGTCGCTTTCTGGAGCAAACCCCCTTTGAAACGGAGTATTTTGGCACCACTTACCCAAGCGGTGTTTTCCATGATTCTCCGTTTCAAGCCGCACTTTTCCCTGTCTGATCGCTCCATCCAGCCACTTCCGGGTGCTTCACTCCCCCCCCCCTCTGGGAAGCTGCCTCCAGCTTCCGGTTTTAGTCCTCCATTTTTTTCCCCCCTTACCGGTGTGCGCTTGAGCGGAGCTCCGCACTTAGGTTAAAAAAAGAAAAGGTTTACTGGTGCCTAGTTTAGGCATTTAGAGGAGTCCGGGATCTCGGGGAGGCCATTTTTAAAGGACTCTTCCTTTAAACTTTAAAGGGACCTGTTGAGCTCGCTCTTCTTCGCACCGGCCAAACTTCCTGTTCGGGAGAGGGCTGCCTGTGCGCATGCTCAAAGGAGAGGGGGAAACCCCCCCACCTGCAGGAGGACGGCGGGGCGCTCGGAAGGAGGAGGTGAGTCTGAGCGCGATTCTCCAGTTTAAAAAAAAAACGCATCGTGCCGGAGCAGTTTAAACCGCTCCAGCACGCTGTCTAAACGCACCCATTAATTAACAGCAGCATTTATATAATACTTTTCAAGCAGCCCAAACCACATACAACAGCACTGTAAGGTGGGACAGAAGCCTGCCTAAGCCTTTCATTGGGGAAGTACTCTGTTAATAGGTCACATTCTTAGCCACCACCCTGCACACTAGTATTACAGTCATATTATAATGCTAGCATCTTTATTTTCTGTTCCTAATAATTCCTAGCAACCACATAGCAAATCACAAGCCAGAATTTGAAAAATGGTCTACAAGATGAAGACTGGCTTCACAAACAAACCATAGTTAAAATAAAAACATGGTTCTGCTTTATATTTTAATCAAGTCTCCCCCCTGCCTCAAGTCTTTTTTTTCCTGGGCTGATATAGTTTGCATAATGTTGCATTTGCTAATTTTTCTACGTTTTAAATTTGGAAAGTGCTTTGTAGTTGGGAAAATGAGAATGATACACACTGGCTTTCCCAAAGCTGCACAACAGGCCACTGACATGTCTGATAACTTCCTAGCAACTGGACTGCACAGGATCCACACAGAGGGCTAGTTGAATTTACTCAGGAGTGGCAAAACTGGAACTTTACACATGGTCAGTGGTACTCTGCTCTTGTTACTGAGTCCTGAAACTGAAAAATGGGTCCCTGAATTAAGCAATGTCAAATCTTGGCTCAAAGAACAAATGTAAAGAAAACGATCATGAGAGAAAATGCTTTCTGTATTTTATGGTCAACAAGTTGGCTACAATATTGTCAAATAAGGGACATTTATAAAAAAGATTGTAAAGAGTTTGGTTTTAGAGCTGTAAATGATGACTTTGAAAATATATGGTTGAAAGGAGAACGGAAAATGATATCAAAGATGTATAAAACCTTGTTGACTGTATATACTTTGGATGAAACTGTTAAAGAACAAATGATAAAGTGGGCCATAAATATGAACAAAGAAATTTCTATGGAATCATGGGAATTTTTGTGGAAAAGATCTTTCAAAATGTCTACCTGTATTAATGTAAAAGAAAACTGTTATAAGATGATGTATAGATGGTACATGACACCAAAAAAGATTGCTAATATTAGTATGGATAAGAACTTGAGTAACAAATGTTGGAAATGTAAAAAAATGGAGGGTTCTTTTTACCATATGTGGTGGTCGTGTGATAAAGTGAAAGCATACTGGTCTAATATACACTGTGTGATGCAGAAGATATTAAAAATCCCAATTGAGAGAAAGCCAGAACTTCTTCTCCTTGGTTTGACAATGGAAAAAATTCCACAGGAAAAAAGGACATTGTTATGGTACATGATTATGTCGGCGAGAATGGCCTTTGCTCAGCAATGGAAAATGGAGAAGGTGCCAGATATACATGATTGGTTGAGAAAATTGTTATTTTTAGTGGAAATGGACAAAATGACAAAGAAATTAAATGGACAAATGGCAGAACAGTACTTAAAAGACTGGGAAGGATTGAAACTATCTAGAAACTGAATATAGAATGAAGGGGAAAATATATAACTTGGATACGTATGGATATTGAACGAGAAGTGAAATGAATTTTGAACTGTATGTACTGTTATTTGAAAATATGTTGAAATTGTAGAGGTTATATATAATTGAAATGTGTTACCTTGTTTGTCGATGCATTTAAGTCTAAGCTTGATTACCTTATAATTTTTTTGTTTGTTATTAGCAGTGTTGGAAGCCTATTAGGGGGGTTGGGGGGTTGGGATGGGGATTTTCTTTTTCAAAATTGTATTGGTAACGTAATTGGAAATGTTGAGTGTATTCCAATAAAAATTTTGTTTAAAAAAAAAAAAAAGCACTACAGCACAATAAACAAATTCCTTCGAATCATAAGACAATCCTAGTGTGAAAATACATTATCAACATCATCTGTGGATTATATAACAACGTTTCAAAATTGGATCTTTCTCAGGAAATATTAGAGTAGTACAAAAGCTCTCTTGCTCATAAAGTGCTTTACAAAAAGTCATGAAAGATAATACATTCAGATAGGACACTGATCTCAATAAGTATTTCCTGAGGAAGATCCAATTTTGAAACATTGTTATATAATCTGGAGACGACGCTGATGATGTATTTTCACACTAGGATTTTCTTATGATTTGAAGGAATTTGTTTGTTATGCTGTAGCACTTGTTGACCATAATATACAGAAAGCATCTTCTATGCAAGTCTTGTTGACTGCTTGATCTGTAGGTCAGACTCTCACGACTGTTTCTTTACATTTGTTCTCTGATTAGGTAGTGATTGTCCACACAAATCTTGGCTCAAACCAATCAAGGCTTGCAGCCACAGACTAATAAAGACTCTTTGTTGTGCCAGATGTTTACAAAACAAAACACTAAATCAAGAGCTCCTTTCTCTGCAAGACCAGATTTCCTGGTCGTTCCTGGCACCATTACTGCTTAGTTAAAACAACTGCAGCTCATCTAGAATGAAAATATAAAAATCTAGAGCTGTGATTTATAACATGTCCTCGTTTAAACCTAATCCACTGTTACCATCCCCACACTGCAGATAGGGGCTTACTCTTCTCCCCCTTCTGTCTGCCATCTAGCAGGCTAAGCATCACAACTACACCTCCCTGAACCTCAGCAACTCTAGGAGTCCTCAAGAGCTCTGCTCCACCTCTGATGTTCTACTAAAGACTGCCCCACCACCTCCTCCTCCTCCTCCAATGATGAAACTGAAACTATACATTTTGATACTCCTACTTGTCTCTACCACATTCTCTTCTGGCTTTTCCTCTTTCCACACCACCTTCAATCCTTTATTCTTTTCTCTGATCCTACTCAAGAAGATGACTATCACCATAAACTTGGTTCACCATCTACACACACCCTCGATGTTACATAGGGTTGCCGGCTCCTGCTTGGGAAATTCCTGGAGATTTGGAAGCGGAGCATGTAGAGGGTGGAGTCTGGGGAAGGAAGGGAGCTCAGCAGAGATGTGATGCCACAGAGTCTGCTCCAGAGGAAGTGATCGCTGTGAATCCAGAAAATCTACAGCCTAGCCTGGAAGCTGGTCACCCTACCTTGATCCTATCACCGCCTGGTTACCCTCATATCTCCCATTCTCACCCCATCCTCAACCACGTAACCAACCTATCCTCCTTCTCTACTGTATCCCCACGATCTACCGTCTACAGTCCAACACATCATTCTCCACATTCTCAAAAAAGCCACTTCTTGACGCGACTTCCCACTCGAATACTACCCAGATTCCCTTTTGTCTTCAAACTCCACCTAGAGCAATAGCAAGTTAATCCTGTTGGCCCTAAAACGTCTTCTCATCACTCTATCTGCCCTAGTCTTTCAACGGCCTTTTTTAAAAACACTGCCTCCAACGTGGATAACTGCCCCCCTCCTATTTTGTACGGTGAAAACAAAATAATTCATTCGACTCCGAATTCATTCATTCGAGACCGACAAGATTTTCAGGGTAAAGGCAAATTTCCCTTCGCCGGATACACCAATACGAGGAAGACGCATTTCGCGCTCTCCTTTCGCTTACAGAGACGATTTTACCGGCTCCATCAACACAAAAGCTCCCAGGTCCCATCAAAAGCAGAGTATGAATTACACATGCACGCTGTATCTGAAGAAGTGAGCAGTGACTCACGAAAACTCATACCCTGACACAACTTTTGTTAGTCTTTAAGGCGCCTCTGGACTCTCGCTCTTTCCTACATGCACGCTCGGACCCTTGAGATGCCTGTTAAACCAAAATCTGACCATTGGCCATGATTTTGTACAGGGGCGGTACGGCGTCCGTCTAGTCCTTCACCATCTCTCTATGGCCATACACACTTCGCATGGGTCATCATAAACCCGGAAGTGCCGAAGATAAACACTGAATGCGACTCTAGCCTGACGCTAATATTATGGAATAACCTTCGCGCCTACGGGCGTTCCTGGGATGGGCTAGTCTCGTCACTTCCGCACCTGGTCTCGTCTGCGCAGGCGCTCTTCGGGAGGGTGAGCGGCCGGCGCCGCCGGGTCCTTCCGCCTGCGGATCCATAGCCACGTCTCCCGGAAGACCGAACACGGGCAGCTTTCGCTAGGCTGCGGCCTGGCCGAGAGTTGCTGCTGCTGAGCCTACTTTCCTCCTCTTATGTTGCTGTTGGGACGATTTCTGCTCCAGGGATCGGGGCCCTTAGAGAGTGTGGTTGAGGGTAAGCGGAGGCCCACAGGACGGGCAGGGCAGACAGCAAGGCGGCTGGAGGAAAGGAAGTGTGTCGGGGGGGGGGGGGCGTGCTGACTGAGGGTGGAAGAAGGTCAAGAAGAGTTGTGGGGAGGCGGGTATGTAAAACAATTTTTAAAAAGTACGGAAATTGACAGGCCCGATTTCTGGGGCAGGCGGGGTAAAATTATCCCAAATGCATGAATCGAAACGGGGGCTGAGATATGTTGCTACACCTGTGGAGAGGGTCTGTGGCATTCCAGTATCCCATACAGCGCCGAGCACGCAGGTTCGTGGCGTCTCCCCCCCCGGGCTGGGTTCTTGCAGATACAGACTGAGCAAGCAAAGCTTTTCTCGGTATGGCAGTGATAAGCCGTAGTCAGTCAGAAGCATGCAGAAAGTGAGCACTGATTCAAAGTAAACTAAGAGAAACACAGGAAAAGACAACAAAGTTTGAGTCCAGTGGCACCTTGAAGACCAACAAAGTTTCCAGCCTATAGAGCCATAGGTAAAACCTGGCTTGGAGTTACTCCAGGTTTTGGCACCCTGGAGCGTAAACTGCTGAATATTAGAGCAATCGTAGCTGAGGGTCTTCGCGTCCCTAGTGCCTCTCATAGCCCTCCTGGTACCCTGCTGTTGTGGTAGAAAGGCCAAATAATTTACTGGCAGTCCAAGAGCCAGGAGGGTTTATGTAGAGGAGGGAAAGTGAGAGTGTGACAGTTCAAGGAATAAGGGAAGGTTGGAGGTTTGGTGGGAGGGACAGGCTTTAGTAGGGACAAGATGCAGAAATTAGGTGGACTGGATATTTCTGGGATGGGAGGCTAGTCGTTGGCAGTGGGGTTTAAGAGTTTTGCTTTGTGTGTGTTTCATGATGAATAATAAGTGTTGAAGAAAGGGAGAAGAGTAGGCTGGCTGATGACAGCATTTTGTGTGAATGTCAATGTGAGCGCCGATATTTATAGTTCCTACACCAGCCCTCTGACACACCCACGTGTTTGTTCCAGGTGCTTTTTCTGTTGGTGCGTCTTTCCCATGCACCAGAAAAACCACTCCCACACACAGCAAGTCAGGGTTTGCCAATGGTGTGGCTTTGTAAAACAGTGACTGTTTAAATATGGCTTAGCTATGCTGATTAAAACAGGTACCTAAAAGCTAGTTTACAAAATGTTTTTCCCCTTTCATATGAACAATTGCAACCATTTCCAGGTATGCATTTATGTGTGCAGATGTGAAGGAGGCAATCAGTGGAAAAAGACAGGGGGGAAATTGCCTTTATGTTCTAGCCATTTGCTGTTGCCTTTATCCACAGTTGTTATGAGATGGTGTGCCTGAGCTTGTTATGGTGGGAAGCTGAGAGATCAGGCCCTAAATAATGACTACATACATGGTAGCTTTTCTGAAGCAGCTTTTGTACCACAGGTCACCTCCTGAATATCAAAGGAGAGTAGCAGGCCTGTTTGCTTGAGCTTTGATACTTGCATAGGAAGTGGGGGAAGTCTCCAGTTTAAGACTCAAGGTGGTATACGTGGCTAAGAGGAATTGAATTTTGCCCTGCATCAATGCCTTATTTATCCACAAGCTTTCCCCACGTGTGTGTGTGTTGTTGTTGTTTTGCTTAGCCAGGGTTACTTCTGGTAATAATGTCCTTACACAACACACAATGCTGCCCTATGCTGAGTCAGACTGTTGGCCCGTTTAATTCAAGAGGGGTAGCTGTGTTTAGCCTATTCTAGCAAAATAAAACAGAAGTCTGGTGGCATGTTAAAGACTAACAACTTTTATTTCAGCATTTATTCTATTGGTCCTTCAAGCTCACTGGTAGGTAGACCGCTGGCAGACTGATAGTGGTTCTCCACTGTCTTTGACAGAAGTCTTTCACATCAGCTACTACTTGATCCTTTAACAGGAGATGCCAGGGATTGAATCTGGGACCTTCTGCATGCAAAGCAAGTGTTCTGCAACTGAGCTGTGGCCCCTTCCCTCCCTCTCTGTGACCTTTTCATTCCATAATCTGGAGATTCCCACATATCACCTGGCTTTTCGTTTTGTTTTTAGAGCCGTGAGGATTTCTGCCTACAGACATTTAATTTGGCTTTGATGCAGTTGATCCACCTTCTGTGTTTGCAGGGCTGCCTTGAGTAGTACAGGATTACATGGCATTATTGTATTCTATCCCCCTTTCACTGATAATGTGTATCTTATAGTGACTAGAAGAAATATTGTAGTACATGCCTTGTCTGCGTTTCAGCTCTAATGCATGCAGAAGTGGGACAGTCTCATCAACCCAGCTATCATAAATAGACTTAAGGAGGCAACATACAGGAAAGATAAACCACATTCTTTAGTTTTGTAACTTTTATTTTGTGTCATTGTGATCTGAAATTCCCACTGTTGTTTCTTTCTTCCTTTAGGTTGAGCATTTGATGATCTAATTCCATATAGTCTTGGTCTTTGACTTCCGTTATGTCTTGGTTTGCTGAACTCGCTGGGAAGGCAGAGGACCTTCTCAACAGAGTCGATCAAGGAGCTGCCTCCGCTTTAAGCAAGAAAGACACTGTGGATATTGCATCTTACAGCAAGAGTCAGTTGGATGCTGTCAGTGAGTACCCCAAGCTGCACCAGACTCCGTCTAAGTCGAGCTTTATCTCTTCAGCAGCTGATAACATTAAACACCAGAAAGCCACCATCCTAGCAGGGACTGCAAATGTGAAAGTGACGTCCAGGACATCTGTAGAACCTCTGCCTTCCATGGAAATGGCTTCCACACCCAGGCCATCTTCCCAGTTTGTGAGAAGGAAAAAATCTGAACCAAATGACGAACTCCTCTTTGACTTTCTCAATAGCTCTGAAAAGGAACCGAACGGAAGAATGGACCTCAGGCGGGAGAAAAGCAGAGCAGCCCCTGCTCAGAATCATTCTCGGACTTCGAGCATGAGCTCCATCTCGGCCAGTTCACAGAGTGTCAAAACTGGAGAAGACGTTTCCCTCCGGAGTCAAAACGGTAGCTAAGCATAACTACAGAGGTTAAGAAATATTAAGTTTGGTGGTGGTGAGCAGATCATAGCCTTATGACGTTGTTGTCTAATTGTGGAGTGAATTCTAAATGTGATGTTTAAAGTAGTTATGCATATAATACAGGGAGTCTTGAGTTCTGCTTCCAGCCCTTGGATGGATTGCTGTCTGTCATCTGATGAGTCTTACCTTTGAGAACCTGGTTCCTCAGTAGTGAGAGTGGTGCCATTTCGTGGGGCTTACAGACTTTCTGTCCACTGGCAGTGTACCAAGTTCTCCCTCCCCATTTTATCCTCAAACAGTACTGTAAATTGGTTGAAAGGAGGGGTCTGACCCAAGGAGGAACCAATGAGGGTCATGGCTGAAGGGGGGATTTAAACCTGCAGTGCCCCTCTTCCTGGTCTTAATACTCTGTCTGCCACAGCATACCTATTTTTGTATCCAGTTGGCATCTTCCACTGTGCTGTACAACTGAATCTGTGGAAGATGTCACTGGGAATAAAAAGGCAGGTATTTTGTACCCTAGCCACGCCACAAAGCTACAGTTTACTGCAGGAAGTGAACCATGGAGGCTGCAAGGCCTAGGATGATATGGAGTGGTAGGACCTGAGCATGGGCTTGAGGTATCTCGCCCATGTGTAATGTTGGGACTGGATATGCTTAAATCAGGGATCCCTCACATGGTACCTTTAGGCACCAGGATGTCCGCTGATGTGTTTCATGGTGCCCACTTGCTTCTTCTGCAAAGCGTCTCTTCCACAAAGCCATGAGTCAGTCCTGTTTTCTCCCCCACTTCATTGGAGTAGAAGGTGCTTCAGAACAGCCCATGAACCTTTACATCTGCATGGAGCACCCATTTGTCAGCAGTTGCCTCCTCTGTGCTTGTTTTGGAACTTCCCAGTGTTTTGTGATTGGACTCAGCCAGTTTGGTTACGAGCACGGACTCTAAACTGGGAGAACCGGGTTTGATTCCCCAATCCTGCACATACAGCTGCTGGTGCGACCTTGGGTCAGTTACAGGTTCTTTCAGAGTTGTTTTCTCATGATCGGTTCTCAAGAGAGCTCTCTCAGCCCCACCTACCTCACAGGGTGTCTGTTGTGGGGAGGGGAAGGGAAAGGAGATTGTAAGCCGTTCTGAGACTCCTTTGGGTAATGAAGGGCAGGGTATAAATCCTATCTCCTCTTCCTCCTCTCTTTATCTTCTTCTTCCCCATTTCACAATTGGTTAAGAACATAAGAACATAAGAGAAGCCAATGTTGAATCAGGCCAATGGCCCATCTAGTCCAACACTCTGTCACACAGCGGCCAAAATATACCAGGTGCCATCAGGAGGTCCAGCAGTGGGGCCAGGGCACCAGAAGCCCTCCCACTGCTGCCCCCTCCAGCACCAAGAATAGAGTGCATCACCTGCCCCAGACTGAGAGTTCTCATTCTATACCCTGTGGCTAATAGCCACTGGTGGACTTCTGCTCCATATGTTTATCTAATTTCCTCTTGAAACTGTCCATGCTTGCAGCTGCCACGACCTCCTGTGGCAGTGAATTCCATATGTTAATCACTCTTTGGGTGAAGAAGTATTTCCTTTTATCTGTTCTAACCCGACTGCTCAGCAATTTCATAGAGTGCCCACGAGTTCTTGTATTGTGAGAAAGGGAGAAAAGTACTTCTTTCTCAACCTGCTCAATCCCATTCATAATCTTATAAACCTCGATCATGTCACCCCTCAGCCGTCGTTTCTCCAAGCTAAAGAGCCCCAAGCATTTTAACCTTTCTTCATAGGGAAGGTGTTCCAACCCTTTATCCTCAAACAGTACTATGGTTCCACTTCTCCATAGCAGCCCTTTCATGGTGGTGTCTGTTCTCAAAATGTCCATTGATTCAAGAAAGTTGAGGACCCCAGGTTAAATAATTAGATCTATCTGTATGCAGCCTTCTGATTACTTGCTTTGCACAGAAGCAGGGTGGATGTGCCCTAATATTTTTTTTAAAAAAAGAATTGTATTAAAAAAAATTAAGTTATTTTCTCTTTTAAATTAGCCTGGTTGAAATTAAATTTGAAATGATTGCCATCATAAAACCTTTTAAAATTGCACTTATGAACCTCTTATGAAATGCTGTGTTTGTTTGTAAAGACAAAGGGGAGGGGCTCAGACATATCTGCTTGGCATGCAGAAGGTCCCAGGTTCAATCCCTGGCATTTCCTATTTTAAAAAGGATTAATTCGTAGTTGATGCAAAAAACTTCCACCTGAGTAGACAGCACAGACCTTGATGAGCCAGTTGTCTGTGTCAATATAAAGCAGTGTCATGTGTTTTTTTAAAAGTGTGTAATACAGCTTTTGTCAGCCATCCCATAGCATAACACAGCATGCACACATTAGGCTTGCTACTGGGAGGCTGGAACCCACAAGGAACTCCAGGTGATATCCAGTGATCATCTGGTTTTTCCGATTTTATGCCTTGGAGTTACCTGCTCTCTGCTGTTGGCTCCTTCTTGTAATTTTAAATATTGATTCAACCTGGCAATCAGAAAAAAACATGGCCTTTCCAGCTCATGGAGAGCAGTGACCCAAGTGGTCACAACCAACAGCTTTTGCTTCTGGTTGAGATTTAGTTTTTTGTGAGGTGGGCCAGGGCTGATAGAATAGAGAAGATACATCCTAAACCAAAAGGTAACATGTGGGATTTTTAAAAAGCACTTTCTAGTGTTCGTTCCAACCAGCACCTGGCCACAAAACACTGTCAAGACTTCAGGTATTCAAAGAGACCCAGTTTGAGGTCATGAGCATTATTATTATTATTGGGAAACGTGCATAGGGTTGGGTTGGATCAGTGATGTCTCACAGGGAGGCCCTGTGCCAACAGCAGTGGGAAGGAGGGAGGAGTGATTCTTTCCCTTCCTCTCCTTGCTGGAACTCACAGGCTTGCAAGGTGATGATTCCATGTGAGTCCTATAGCCCTGGTCATCAACTTTCCCCATGGTCAGACCCAGAAGAGATAGTTGGCAGGGAGAAGGAAGCAGGGAAGATCAAGCCAATCTTTGGATCCAGCCCAGGTATTTTATATCATTTTCTAACCTAGCAAAAATATTAAATAAAATACTTACATCACATACCATGTGCCTCTGAGGTTTTATAAGGTCTCTATTCGATTTTAAATCACTATGTGTTATGGTGATAGTATCTAGCAGGGCTTTTTTGTAGAAAAAGCCCAGCAGGAACTCATTAGCATAACAGGCCACACCCAACAGCAGAAACTCATTAGCATATTAGGCCACACCCTGACAGTACAATTCATTAGCATATTAGGCCACACCCCTGTGTTACCAGAAGTGTGGTCATCCAGCCACACCCACCTTTTGCTTCTTATTCTGTTTACCTTGTTTGTTGTCAAAACCCAGGGCTTTTTTTGGAGCAGGAATTCCTTTGCATGTTAGGCCACACACCCTGAATGTAGCCAAACGGAATGAGTTTCTGCTGTTGGGTGTGGCGTATTATGCTAATGAGTTCCTGCTGGGTGTGGCCAAATCTGGAGCCAGCCGGAACTCTGTTCCTGTGTGTTCCTGCCCTGGTATCTAGTTTTAGTAAGGGAGTAGCTAAATAATAAATGGAAAATTTTGGTTTAAAGCAGTGATTTCAACTGCTCCCCCCTTAGTCCACCTTGTACTTTTCAGTGGATTACGCAGATGAGTGCTTCTAAAAATTTAGGCTCTTATTAGTCTGTTACAGAATTCCACTGTGTTATGAATTAATAACCCACCCATTGGTTTGATGCAGGTAGATGTTATTACTAGATACCCTCCTGCTTATCCTGTTAAGCTGTAAACTGAATAGTATATGCCAGGCCACAATCCGCTGGGAAGTTCTGCATGTTGTTACAAACAGAAGCTGTTTCATGCATGCTGTTGTCATTGAGGCTTGTGCAGGGGAACTTCACTGCTGTTTATTGACTTATTTTAATTTATGTGATCATCTCCCTTTCTCATTGCAACTGAAGGCAAATTCCAAACTTACCAAAACAAATTGAAGAACACTATAATAACAAGTATAAAACATACAATTAACAGTGCCATAAAACTGCATAACACAGAGATCAGTATAATCCAATAGACAATGCAGTATGGAGGGAGAGGGGAAAAACTGCCTAATTTTTTTCCTGTACAGACAATTAAAAATGCAGCTCTGTTCCTTTTATAAAATGTGCCCTCCTTTTTCTGTGTCCCTCTTCCCTTTATAAAAATGCCCTCCTAATTTTCTTGTGGACTGCCGTTGAGTTGTTCTTTTTTCTTGGGTTGGGGTTGCTGTGTTGCATGCTGGTGCCTAAATATTCAATGGGAATAGTTTTGCACATTCAGCTTGGGGTTTGTTTTCTCTCCATACAGGGTTTCCTCCTGGTCTAACAGGAATAGGCTTCTTTTACTAATATCCATCTGTTTTCACAGCCAGCAAAAAAAACCAACTTGGGGACTTCTTTTCACTAGTGCATCTATCAGTAACAATCGATGGCAGGGCAGGGGGGGAAACCCATTTGGCCAAAGTGTCCCTGTGCATGCTGGGAAACATCACTCAGGAAAAAAGGAGCAGAGCAGAAGAGAGTTGTCTGGACTGCTCTTTTAACTGCAGAAAAATGTTCCACTTTTGTTCTGTCTGGTGTCGCTCATCCTACACATAGCCTGCATACCCATTGACCTACTTACCCATTTTTAATATTTTTATCCTGCCCTTCCCCCTAGGAGCTCAGGCTGGCATACGTGATTCTCCTCTCCCCATTTCATCCCCAGAACAATCCTGAGTGGTTGATTAGGCAAGGAGAGAGTGTCACGCCTGAGGTCAGCAATTGCGTTTCATGGCAAATGGGCATTGGAACCCAAGTTTCTCAATAGTCCAGCATTCCAACCCCTGCAACACAGTGTCTCTCCAGAGAGCCAGCGAGTTGTGTGTTATCATGGTTGGTGTGTCAGACTAGGATCTCTGCCATAGAAGCTTGCTGGCTGACCTTGGGCCAACCACATGCTCTCAGCCTAACCTACCTCACCGGGTGATAAAATGGAGGTGAGGAGAATGATAAAAACCGCTTTCGGTCCATACTGAGGAGGAGGGGAGAGTTATAAATGCAGTACACATGTAAACACAGCAAGTGTATATTGTAGCCTACAAAATGCTGCATTTCCTTTCTCTGTCACATACACCCACATTTGCACACCCACTCCCACCTGTTTTTGCAGGCCCAGGCAAACAGCAAAACCCAGAAGTTTATCAACTCTGTGACTGGCTTCATTGGGCTTTGGCTTAGGGGAAGGGGGGATGGCATCTGACTGTGTATAGGCTTGATCTCCACCTGATGACTAACAATACAGTCCTACAACAAATATAGAGTCCAGTGGCACCTTTAAGACCAACAAAGGTTTATTCAAGGTATGAGCTTTTGTGTGCATGCACACTTTATCAAAAGCGTTAGAATGGCAAGCAAGGTTCAAACTTATAGCCAGAGAACGAACAGCAAATTAACATGCAACTTGATGATGATCAAGATATGCAAAGTGACACTAAATAACAATTTAAAGGTCAATATGTCAAACTAGCAGGTAAATGTCTAAAGGTGTCTTTTCTAACTGTGGGAAGTGACAGGGAATCTTCATTCTCTCCTGTCAGGTGTGGAGGGCACCCAACATTACCTCCCCCCTGCAAAAAATGCTGTTACAAACGTTAACTCCAATCTGAGCCCATTTATTTCAGTGGTCTTAGACTGGAGAAACTCTTCATAGGATTGCATGAACTCAGAATAATTAGGTCTGTTTGTGGTATGGTAAGGATTCAGAGGAGCTGTTAAGAAGTATATTTTGGTGTGGTATTGTGCTGAGTTTAGTGTCCCCGTTTACTACAGTGTTGATTGTTCTACATAGCAAATAGGCCATCCGATGAATGCACTGAGTTGAATGTGCAACTCTTTTTTCAGATACTCCCAGTAGCTCCAGTTCTGGCCTAGAGACAGATGTGGATGTGAAAAAAGAGTCGCCACCAAGTGCGGAAGCTAATCCAAGCCCAGCACCCAACGACAGCACATCACACGAGCTTTCCAATCTCCGATTGGAGAATCAGCTCCTGCGGAATGAAGTGCAGTCTTTAAACCAAGAAATGGCTGCGTTAATTCAGCGAGCAACAGAAACCCAAAAAGGTAGGGAAATGTCCTGAAACTCAGAGGTGCTGTGTTGGTAACACTATGATGTTCACAAGCTGTTTCCAATGAGCCGTGAGCAGAGCAAAGCTTATGGCACAGGACTTTCCTTCCTTCCCTATCAGCTGCAGCCTGCTGTGCCCCCCAAAAATAAAAAATTGTGGGACCTTTGCAAACAGCCGGGTGAGATTGCTAGTTGATGAAGAAATTGATGGAAATTGCTCCTTTTCTGATGGAAGTGGCCTCATGCTGGAAATAAATTGCTTTTGGGATATATCTCAGTACAATATAGTGCTTAAGAATGTGAGTTCTGGAACGTGAACTTCCCAGTTCAGGTCTCATCTCAGCCAGCCCTAGGTGGCCGTTTGCAAGCCACTGTTTTCTTGGTCCCTCTTGAGATGATAAAGCTGGCATGCTTTTACAGAGGTGATTTGTGTATTATGGATTTTATTAAATCACCTTGGTTTCCTAAAATGTGCTATAAAAATGTTGAAGGTTATTACCGATTATTCACAGTTTGGTGTAGTGGTTAAGTGCGTGGACTCTAATCTGGGAGAACCAGGTTTGATTCCCCACGCCTCCACATGCAGTTGCTGGATGACCTTGGGCAAGCCATAGTTCTGTCAGTTCTTGAAAGAGCAGTTTCTGTCAAGAGCTCTCTCAGCCCCGCCTACCTCACAGGGTGTCTGTTGTGGGGAGGGGAAGGGAAAGGAGTTTGTAAGCCGCTCTGAGACTCTGAGTGAATGGCGGGGTATAAATCCAATCTCTTATCTTCTTCTTCTCTTCTTTTTCACAAGTGGGCACTTTGTTTTTGAAATCAGATATACAATTGGCAAATAAAAACACGAGATAGCTTTCAAATTCCAGTCCTAAAGCTCTCTGGCTCCTTGACTGCCATAAGGCAGTGTTTGTTTTGATTCTGCAGGAGCACAGAAAAAATGCAGTTTGTAGCAGTGGCTGCAAGATTCAGCATTCTGAGGATCTTGATCTTCGTTTTAAAATAAAGAATGATCTTTTCATTATGCATGCAAAGGTGATGCTTTAAGCGAACTGAACAGTGGCTGTGAGAATGTCCAGTGTATAGAGAGATGGTTGAATAAGATTTCTGTTGGTTGAGAATGAGGCTGTGTAGTGTTCTTCATCTTTCTTGCATCCGGAAGAGCCAAAGCAGCAAAAACTGTAGAATAAATTATGTAAAAAGACAGAAAATATGCAAATATGCCCGATTGTTCATACTATGCAGAAGTCACAGAATTCAGCTTTTCTTGGTGCAGAATTTTGGGCTTCTTAGACATACACTCCTTAACCACAAAGTTTTCTCTGACTTTGCCTCTTCTTACCCATTTTTCCTCTTTTCCTTTCTGATCACATCTGCTGTATTCTGCTTCTGTAACTTATTTCCATTGCAGCACTTTGGGCACAGAATTTAGGTGGGCCTCCACAGCATTCTAGATCCCTGGTCACAGGCTCTTAAACTTGACTGGGCATAACAAACCTTTTGGACTATCTCCTTATAATTTCTTGCTTTGCTTTCTTGATCTTTAAACTTTCTGTGTGATTTTTTTCTGTCTCATTCTTGTGCCAGTGATTCAGCCTGTGATTTTTACAAGGTAGCACGTATTTATGGCACAATTGTTAAAGAGCCCATGAATGTATGAACTTCCTCTCCTGTACGTATCTACCTTATACTGAGTCAAACCATCAGTCCACTTAGAGCACTATTTTCTTCTCTCCATCTTCCACCCACAAGGCTTTCACTGGAGATGACAAGATTTGAACCCAGGCCCTTGTGCATGCAAAGCATATTTAGGAGACAGATAGTGTGCTGTGGTTTCCTGTGCTCCCTTTTCCCCTCTCCTGTGTGAATCCTCCCTCCTTCCCATTGTTTGCTTTGACCAAAGTTAATTTTATGTCCTAACCACAGCTAGTGTTAGCCAGGATTGCCCTGGGATCCAAGAGCTTGAAGCTAACATTTAAAGTGGGTTTTGCAAGCTCTGTTTATGATGGTATCTGCCTAACACTGTCTGTGGTTGGAGATGTGATCAAAGTGAATAGTGAAAGAGAGGGGGAAATTGAAAGGGGTGGAGGAAGGGGAAGGGATGGGAAGAGAGTGCATAGGCAAATGGCCCATGCCCCCCCCCATGAGTTTTCCAGCTGTGATTAGGTAATTAGGAGTATTATGCCTGCACAAGGTCAATGCGCTCATGCCCCACTAAGCTTATTTCTTGTTGCTGCCTCATTTCTGGTTTCTGAGACGAATCATGCTAGGCACGCAAGAAATGTTGACTGTAAATATGCCAGAAATAAATATGCTTGTCAATCACACTAATATTTGCTGACTTGAATTACGCAGAGCTGAACAATGCCCGATCAAGGGTTGAAAAGTGGAATGTCGACAATTCCAAGAACGACAGGCTTGTTCGCGAACTTCAGGCTCGGGTGGACGATCTGACAGAAGCTGCCTCTGCCAAGGATTCCCAGTTGGCTGTCCTGAAAGTGAGGCTGCAGGAAGCCGATCAGCTGCTGAATTCACGGACTGAAGCTCTGGAAACCCTGAAGACAGAGAAATCTCGGTATACAAAAGCCTCCTTGCCACTTTATGGATAAGGGTTTCAAGCTGTCTTTGCTTTCTCTAAAGCAGCGGTCTTCCCCAGCTCAAGTCTCACTGAACATGGGACTCACTGAGTTGCGAGCATGTGATCGGAAGTCACATGACTTTGGAGAAAGCACACATGACAGGAAGAGGGGGAGCCAGACTTTGGAGCTTGTTGGAGTCAAGGCTGACACCATGGGCAGTAGACCAAAAGAGCTGGGCAGGGAAGACAACAGCTTTGAACAGGACTCAGGAGTGTAGGCATAAAAAGCTCCTAAATAAAATAAATAAATATATACATGGTAAGCACCAGAAGGCTTCTTGTAGTGAGGCCAGAAGGGTCAGAGCCACGGAGAGATTTTTTTTTTCATTTATTACAAAAATGACAAAGTCTTCCATTTTAAGGCGGCTTGCTGTTCTTGTTCTTTTCTTTTCCTTTTTGATAGAGGGAAGGAAGAAAAGGTCCTAAGTACGAAAACCGTCCTTGTCAGAGGGACTAATTTAGCTTTGTTGGTTTTTTTTTTTTGGGGGGGGAGGAATGTTTCTAATTTATGTTTTGAATTTCCTAGACTGACATCTATCTATCTTATCTTTCTCTCACAACTTTTGAAAAAAAGAAAGTGTGCAAGTTAGTGGATCAACAGTGCAATCTTAGGCATCTTTCTGTGGCACTGTGAGTTCAGTCCACTGTTTGTCTCAGCATTGGTCTAGTTCTAGGGTAGCATCAGAAGTTGGATTTGAAGGTTCCCTTTATGGTGGAGCCCTCTTCCACGGCAAAAGGCCCTCCTTGGCTGCCTGGAGAGTTCCTCCAGCAGAAGACTCCTTATACCAGTGCAAGGCTCTTTATGTTGCAGGGAGGCTACATGGTTTGTGGAAACTCCAGTGTTTATGGCATTTTTTCCATTGGGGGGAAAAAAGCACTCTGAGAAAAAGAGCAAAATAATAATCACATCTGCTCTAGATGGCCCTGGCTAGCCCAGTCGCATCAGATCGTGGAAGTGAAGCAGGGTTGGCCCTGGTTAGTAGTTGGATGGGAGACCACCAAGGAATTCCAGGGTTGCTGTGCAAAGGAAGGCCATGGCAAACCACCTCTGTTAGTCTCTTGCCTTGAAAACCCTACGGGATCGCCATAAGTCGGCTGTGTCTTGATGGCACTTTACACACACGCAGTAATCACGTAGGATAAATTCTAACATACTTTTCTAAAAAGAAAAGTGTCAAGCATGTGTGCTGTGCCTGACCATCAATCCAGCCTAGGTCTGTCTGTTCTGACTGGCAGCAGCTCTCAGAGGTCTCAGGCGGAGAAACGACTTGCTCAGTGCCTACCAGCCTTTGACTGGGCGTGGTAGGGATAGAGCATGGAACCTTCTGTGTGCAGAGCGTGTGTGTTTGGCCGCTGGCACAGTCCTGAAACGATCGAATTATCTTGAAGGCAAGGGATGTGCTTTCCTCTGTCTCAAGTTTACTGATTCCAGGTCTGTCTGTCTGTCTAGAATAATACAGGATAACTGTGAAGGGAACAGCTTGCACAACCAAGCCCTTCAGACTCTTCAGGAGAGGTTACACGATGCAGAGTCTGCGCTCAAACGGGAGCAAGACGGCTACAAACAGATGCAGGTCAGAACGGCTGACTCACTTCGCTGCTTGAGGGCTGACCCCTAAAGAGCACAGAAGGGCAAATACTGTTGTTCCTTCTGCACTCTAATGACCCTTCCGGGGAGTCTTCTATTTCCTTCGGTTTCAGTGACTCCTCTTACATATCCCATCTGAGATTCAGCATAAGTCAAGTAGCATTTGGGGGGACGGGGGTTGATTTCTGTTGCCAAAGGAATAAGCAGAGTAAGCCAGAACTCGAAATGCATAACAAAATAGCTTGTGCAACGAATTCAGTGCACCTGCAACGTTGTGTTTTCTTATCACCTCTTCCTGGGAATTATAAGGGCCTGTGGGAATTGATTAGGCCCCTTTGCAAGTTGGGACTTGAAACAGCAAGTGGCTGTTCAGTAACCCAGCGGGGCCCTATGTGGCAAGTGCCCGCTGGCCAGGCCAGCGTTTTCCAGCCTGTTTGCAGCATGCTACAACTGGAGTGGCAGCTAGGCAAGCCTGCAGAAGCTGAGTGCAGCCCTCCAGCCATGCCTGGTTGGTCACCTGCCAGGTGTCTCATAGTCTTTGGAGGCTGTGCCAGTTTGCTTTCAGTTTGATGGGTCCTGGGCTGTGCAGGCTGGCACTAGAATGTTGGGTTTGGACATGGGGGAAGCGTGTGAATTCCTGCACAGTCCCAAATCTCTCAAGATGGCTTTGCCCAAGTCGTTGACCCCTCAGCCAGGCCTATTTAGGTTGATTTGAATTTGTGACACTGGAGGGGAAGGAGAGCTGATCTTTGCACACTTCCAAGCATCTTGGATAAGCTGGGCCACTGTCTGTGCAGTGCAACTGTTTGTGCGGAGTTAGCACATGAATGTGACACCCCACCCCCAGGCTACAGACCTGCTGCACATGAACATTGCATGTGCAGTGTTTGGGGGCCCAGTTTGAACTAGATGGTGTGTGCGTGCAACGTTGCACAGGTCCTCCGTCCTGCAGTGCCATGTTAAATTGGGCCTCATTAAATGATTGTGAGGTTGATTTGAAATGCTTTTAGAGAAATGGCAAGAGATACAATTAAGTTCAAGTCCAGTAGCACCTTAGAGACTAACAGGATTTGGGAGGGGCGTAAGCTTTCAAGAGTCAAGGCTCCCTTCATCAGATATGAAGGAAACTTTGACTCACAGACGCTTATCTCCCCCCCCCCAACAACAATTTGATGGTCTCTAAGGTGCCGCTGGAGTTGAATCTGGCTTTTCTGCTGTAGACCAACTCAGCTACCCTCTGTGAAAGGATATATAACATGCCAGTAAAGGAAATATGTGCCCCTTTCCTTAGCCTACAGTGGAATGTTTCACTCTCCTTCATGTCTGGGTTCTGCCTTTATTATAGATGATAATTTTTAGCTTTCCCCCTTCCCCTGCTTATTTGATGGTAAAAATGACTTTAAAACCTGCTCCTCGCAGAACGAGTTTGCAGCCCGCCTTAGCAAAATGGAAGTCGAGCGTCAGAGTTTGGCGGAAGCCGTGACTGCAGCCGAGAGAAAGTGGACGGAGGAGAAGCGGCGAGCCGATGAATTTCAGCAACAAGTCAAAGGAGCCAAAGCCAACCTGGAGTCTGCTAAACAAGAACTTATTGACTACAAGCAAAAAGCCACACGCATTCTCCAGGTGAAGCCATTAATGTAACTCCACACAGAATGAAGTAGGCCTTGTCAGGAAGGAGATATAATTCCTCATTATTGGAAGCTCAGTGGAACCTCCTTGTATGAAAGTGACATAGCTTAGCCCCAGATGCGGAGGAGAAATGGAAGGGAGGAGCCATCCCCTTTAAGCCCACGCTTGGGTTCAAGATGTTGTTCCCAAATGCAGAGAGCGCAGGTAGCGTACATAACTGAGCACTGACTTTTGGGACTGTGCACTAACATCATTATGTCTTGAATCGCAGTCTAAAGAAAAGTTGATCAACAGCCTGAAAGAAGGCTCCGGCATTGAAGGCTTGGACAGCCAAACAGCCAGCATCATGGAGCTGGAGGAGCTGAGGCACGAGCGAGAGATGCAAAAGGAGGAAACGCAAAAGCTTCGGGGGCAGATGCAGCAGCTGAGGGCGGAGCTCCAGGTAGGGGCAAATGTGCCGACGGTTCTCTGGATGTGGTAATAACATCAGCGCAGATCCTGGTGTTTCCCCCCTCTTTTCCTAGACTGTATAGTCAGGCTGGAGGAGAGAAGTCGGGCCCATGTGTTGTAATGGAGAGAGCACTGTACTTGGACTGAGAAGGCTTGGGTTCAGATCTCCTCCTGGCTGGAGACCAGTTACACACTCTCAGCTTAGCCTACTTCATAGGGCTGCTGAGGAGATCATGTACTCGGTCTGGAGCTCCTTGGAGTACAAATGCAGTTTAACAAGAGAGAGGTCTTTAGGGCCCCACACTGTCCTTTCTTTCTGTTGATTCAGGCAGCAGACATAAAAGCAGGAACAGAAGTGGAGTTTTTTGCTCCCTTTCAGTTTGTTGTAATGGTCTGGGGTAATCATTAAGAGCGGCAAGCTCTAATCTGGAGAACCAGGTTTGATTCCCTACTGCTCCATATGCAGCCAGCTGGGTAACCTTGGGTCAGTCACAGTTCTCAGAGCTGTTCTCTCAAGAGCAGTTCTCTCAGAGCTCTCTCAGCGCCACCTATGTCCGTTGTGTGGAGAAGAAGGGAAAGGAGATTGTAAGCCACTCTGAGACTCTGAGTGAAGGGCAGGGTATAAATCCAATCTCTTCTTCTTCATCATCTTCTTCTTCTGCTGTTGCTGCTGTAGTGATTCCAGTATGAGGTCTCGAGCAAAACTGGATTGTTGCCCCCTCCCCACTGCTTCAGATGAGATGTCTGCTTGGTTTTCTTTTTCTTTTCAAGCTTTTTGCATGACTATCTAATTCATAGGTTGTTTGGAGTGTCATTATAGATGTTTTAAGTTTCCTTTCTGGGTTTTTACCCTTTGAAATCTGTCCTAGTATGGCAGGGGAAGTGGCTTCATGACTGCCACGAGGCCAAGCCAATCAGTGTTGTGCACAGCCCTGCTTTAAGGAAGGGGGACAATAATTTAATGAGTAACACCAGGACTTGACAATCAAAGCCCTGCGAAACTGACTGCTGCTTTTCAAAGCGGGAAAACGTGTGTGTCCCCCCGCCCCCCAAAAAGTTTTAACTTATGCAGATGCAGTGAGTGTGTTTCCACTTCAGCTTGGTGATGAAAATGGAAATGGGTGCTAGCAACTACCAGCAAAGAAATTTGGGGCATCGCTAACGGGAGGGGAAATGATAGATACACAGAGAAGTTGTGGATTTAAAAAAAACAAAAACAAACCTAGCACCAGATAGACGTACAGTCAGTGGCTTGGATCTGTCAAATCATTTCTGTAGGCAGAACAATTTCTGCCTCTCCCTTCCAGCAACAATTCAGACTGCAGCAGGAGGGGGGGACTCCATAGAGTCATGTGCCATGGGAGGAAGTCTTTCCATCCATGGAGACACTCAAGTGGATCCAAGCCAGTGTGGTGACTCTTCTTTGTAATATCCAAAGGATGATTTGTGTGGGAGTGAGCTCAGGTTAAAGACACACATTCAGCCTGCATGTACCCCTCATACAAGTGGTCCAGAGGAAGCCCCAGTGGCCAGGTCCCCAAATGACTGTGGATACAGCTGCCAGCACTGCTTCTTGACATCTGGAGACACTGTCAGTGAGACTGACTTGGCTCACAGGCTGTCTGTTGGGGGAGACAAGCACAAGGAGTTAAAGGGATCATATACACCAGTGCAGAGATGGGGTACTAGGTGATGGGATCAAGTTTATGAAAAGGAACTGGGACCCCACTTTGTTTTATGAAATTGTGCCAATGAATAATTTATTCATAGGATATGGAAGCACAGCAGATGAGCGAAGCAGAGTCCACCAGAGAACAGATTCAGGATTTGCAGGACCAAATCTCAATGCACAAAACAGCCAAGCAAGAAGTCGAGGCTGAACTGGAGAGGCAGAAACAGGTATGTTGATTGTTTTTGCTATCCTTATGTTTATGCAAGTGAAACTGAATTTTGCCCTTCCTCGGGCTTATAATACTGGTTTAGATAAGAACTGCAGGACTTGCTGTGGGTGCCGAGGAAAATTTTCAGAATAGTCACTGGTCCTGTAGAAGGGGAACTGTGGAATGGGTGGAGATTTTAACTTTTAATAAACAGACTCTTGAAACGTATGCACTTGAGGTACTCAAGAGCAAATGGTTGGTAACTTCCCTGATCTGACAAAGACTCCAGCTACCAAATGTAAATGCTGGAATCAGGGCCAAAGATACAGAAGGAAGATGGGTTGTAAAGGGAGCCTTAGTGTTAACTGGAATCCAGCTGTGGTTCATTTTTGTGCTTCTGTGATCAACTGACTTTCCTGCCTTCAAAGCCCAAAGTAGATGATGGCAGATCCCTTCAGGTAAAGAGATGCATCACATATCCCAAACAGTTGTTGTACTGGCACTATATGTGCAGCCTGTGAAGAAGGTACTGTATTGGATGGATTTTGATAAGGGAAAGGGATTGTGTCCTTTAAATATGAACATTACTAAATTGTACTGTAATCAGTCTGCAGCAGGCATATGGCACAACAGCCACTACAGCTTGTTGTTTTTGCACTCAAGCGAGACCCTGATGAAGTCCCTGTACACACACACCCGTATATGAAAAATGAAATATGGTCTCTCACCCACTTTGGAGAACCACTAATATGCACTTGGAAACGTGACTGGTTTTCTGCTATCTCATCAGGGATTTAAAAATGTGTATACATATTTCTGTGAATAGCTGTTGGCGAAGTGAAGAAAGTTTCATGAGAGGGTAGATGTTTAATTTCCTTTCCCTTCTGGGAACCACTTATCTTCCAGGATTACCTGTTCCTTTCAGAGATCCCACGTTAATTAGATGGCGGCGAGACTGCCTTCATGAAAATGCAACAGTTCCACATTTGTTCTCCTGAGCTGGCTGCATAATGTTTAATATCTATATTGAACCATATGGTGGGGTGTTCTATTACGACTGTCCTTTTGATGGGCAGTCCTTTTGAAGCCTGACTTTGTGAGCCAGGAATTCTGTTAAATCCCTCTAACCCTCATCCATTTTGACTTGTAATGGCACATAAAAGAGTGTCCCGCAAGTTCTCTTGAATTTCCCCCACTGTTATTTGGCAATAATAGTTGAGTGTTTGGGTTTGAGAATAACAGCAGTTCTGACAACTTAATATTCCTGTGGTAGTCGGTATAGAGTGCCCACCATGCCAGCCACAAGTGTAAAGCAGTACATGATCCACTCACACACACATGCCAGTCTCCAAGACACCTATTATTATAAGAACCTTCATCTCATTTCCTTTACAAATACATTTTTAGGTTCTAGTGGATGGAAAGGTTGGTTTGTTCACCCAATTCAAGCCTCCCCACCAAAAGGAAGAAAAACTAATGAGCAAGTAAAAGTCCAGATTAAGTATCTCTTTTTTTATAGATATGCCCTTTTTCATGATTTCTAGGTTACCCATGCCAAAAAACATTTGTTAGTGAATTTCAGAGTAAGACCATTGTAGAATGAAACAGAGATAATCTTCTTAGCTGTGAAAGCAATGTATCAGTCCTGCTGAATGCCATGCTAGGGAAATTTCTAGTTAGCCCTGGCATTCCCGTTCATGAGCTGATATTGTGAGTTGGCCTCAGTGATGGACAAAGTGGTCGTTCATAGTTTAGCAGGCTGATCTTAATTACTGGAATAAGACTGTTTGGCACACACACCATTCTCTTCTTCTTAAGGCAGCACTGATAATATTTAAAATTAACTGGCAAGAAAACTAGTCACAAAACTAGTCACAAGAATACTAGAGTCTACTAGCCAGTTTGTCATGGTTAAGTGCGCAGACTCTAATCTGGGAGAACCGGGTTTGATTCCCCACTCCTCCACTTGCAGCTGCTGGATGACCTTGGGCAAGGCATAGTTCTGTCGGAGCTGTTCATGAAAGAGCAGTCCTTGAAAGAACTCTCTCAGCTCCACCTACCTCAAAGGGTGTCTGTTGTAGGGAAGGCAAGGGAAAGGAGTTTGTAAGCCACTCTGAGACTCTGGGTGAAGGGCAGGGTATAAATCCAGTCTCTTCTGCTCTTCTTCTTCTAGTGATAAGGTTAAGCCTCCAACATTACTTTGTACAGTATTGCTCTGTTGGCTTATCCAGATAGTTTTCTGATCAGGTACTATGATGTAATGTCAGAGGTACAGAAATGTCCTGGAGAAAGTCACACTCATTCCCCTAATACTGGAAAGCCAGGGGATGCACTGCACAGACTATGCTGCCCCCTCTCAGCATGATGAGTAGGCAAGGACTGACACAGACTGCAGACCAGGGAATGACCATCTGATGTTGAAACCCAGTAGTAGGGACGTCCCCGTGGCACACTTAATAACACTTCCCTAATAATTGCTGGATATATATATATATATTTTACAGGAGCTCCACTATACTGAAGAAGAATTGTACCGGACAAAGAATACATTGCAAAGTCGAATATCAGACAGAGAAGAAGAAATTCAGAAGCTGAGAAACCAGGTAACGGTTTACTGCCGGCAGGGTTTACTGCTTGCAGAACAGATTGTTCCCACCTCCCCCGTCTTCTGCTCCTTCCGTGCTGCTGAAAAAAACAGTTCAGGGAACCTTTGGGAACAAGGAAGCATGGAGAGGGTGAGGAGGACTGCTGCTCAAGCGGGAAGTCCATGGGACTTGCAGAAACACCTCCCCCTCCTTCCCGGTGACACAACATCTTCCACTTGTGGAAGGGATACCTTTGGATCCAACTTATAGGCTTGGGGTTCAAGAGGGCCGGTGAGGTAAGGGGACTCTGGGGAAGGAAGATCTATCTCCCCGAGCATGTTGTGCTAGCAGCTGGTAAAACAGAATCCTTTATCTCTACGTGGACAGTTCCGTGGTGCAGAAGGTATTCAGTGTGGGGGCTGGATCTAGCTAGATTTTCCAGTCAATTACACCCAGTTCCCCTCCTTACTACAATCCTCATCCCGCATAGGTTCCATTATCCCCAGCGTGTCCTTTTCTGGTGGTCAGTGGGGATCCCTCCTTCTTTTCTTTGTCAGGAAAAAAGCTAGTTGGATCCATCCTTATGGGGTGGCTCCTCCCTCTCCCCCGAGCAACGTTTGAAGTGGCAGAAGAGCCACTGAAGTCAGAGGGCGCTTCCTGAGACGGAAGGGGAGGGCACCTTGGAGGACAGTTGGAGCCGCCCCATTTGTCCAAAATTCTTGAATTATGCTCTGAGGCTGCATAAGCTTAGTTGCAAGCAGATCTAGGTATGTATGGTTACAGCAATCATTTGTCAAGCCTTGCTTCTTCAGGAGATGTACAAATCATCTTGATTTTACATCGGTTCACCCTGTACTGTACCGTCTCTTCTTGTGTTTTCCTTCCAGCTAACCAACAAAACACTGAGCAGCAGTAGTCAGTCTGAGCTGGAAAACAGGCTTCATCAGCTGACAGAAACACTAATTCAGAAACAGACCATGCTAGAGAGTCTCGGCACAGAAAAGAACTCCTTGGTCTACCAGCTGGAGCGAATGGAGCAGCAGCTGAAGGCCGTCCAAGGCAATTCAGCAAATGGTCCCTCCATTAACATGCCTGGAATTGACAGCAGTGAAGGTAAAGACCAAGTGAGAGCCAGTTTGATGTAGTGGTTGGGAGTGCACGGACTTTAATCTGGGAGAACCGGGTTTGATTCTCCACTCCTCCACATGCAGCTGCTGGGGTGACCTTGGGTCAGTCACAAGTTCTCTCAGAGCTGTTCTCTCACGAGCAGCCCTCAAAAGAGCTCTCTCAGCCACACCTGCCTCACAGGGTATCTGTTGTGGGGAGGAGAACGGAAAAGAAATTGTAAGTTGCTCTGAGACTCTGAGTGAAGGGCAGGGTATAAATCTAATCTCTTCTCCTTCCTCTTCTAAAGATGGAGAGATGACAACAGCCGGTGCCCTTGCAGCCATTTTAGCCAAATAAAGAAGGCTAAAAATAGTTTAAATTAATTGTTGTATTTTACATGCGTTGGCTGAAGCCATATATAGGCTGGGATCTTGCCTAAAAGCTTCACTGATGGAAAGATTTCTGACCTTGGAACACAACAACATCCATGTTTCCCACCCTGTAGCCCCAAATGGCCCCTGAAATGCTACTTCTGGGATTCAGGGGACCCCCAGGAATAGCTGGGAGATGGCTCTAGAGGCCATTTGTCATAGGATGAAGGAATTGGTGAAAATCACCTCTTCCCCCTCCCTTTATGCATGTGGAAATGCATAAAGAAAGAAGAGGGTTGGTCTGTTCCTACTCTCTGTGTTGAATTTGCATAGCTATTCATGCAACTCTGTGTCATGGATTCTGTGAATGATTCCTGTGTGTGCTAGATGAGTCTTTGCCATGGAGAATGTTTCCATTCTGCCTGACTGTCCATTTGTGCAAGATCGTTGGTCTTCTGTGGACCCTTGTACAGCTTGTACACCCGTGCAGAAGAAGGAATAGACCCATGTATTTCTGCTGCTATTCCAGCAACTTAAGTTGTCAGCATGCCCAAAATGATTTTCAGGGGTTTAAAACTTTTCCTGTTTCTGATACATTCTCATTTGGAAGAAAGTACCATGTTGATTAATGTTTCCAGGGTTCTAATATGTAATCTGAGGATATTTTAATAACAGCCTTTAAGAAATCATGAAAATTTCAATTTGATTGCAGTCAGCTGCTTAGTAATTGTTTAGTAAAAAAATTGCTCACACTACTTAGCTTGCAGTTCATAAGTGCTTTTTGTACTGTATGTTTTTTGGGAGAAACACTTAGCATTTAACAATTTTATTTGATGTGTGTGTGTTTTTTTTAACAACCCCCCTTTTAATTACGCACAATCAGTAACTAGATTTAACCCCATCCCTACTGTTTGAAGCTACCAGAGATGATAGAATCTTATTTTTGTGTGGCTGAAAGCATGCATTATTGAATTGGGGTGGATTTTAGTTGGCATTGTCCCCAGCAAGCCACTTATTCCAGTGTACTTCTCTTGATGCACAGTGAGTAACAGTGTGTTCCAAAGGATGGGAAATCATTTTTTTTTTTTAAGCCAAGGGTAGTTTTAATTTCTGTAGAATTGTAGGATCGGAAGCATCTTCAAGATAATCTGCTCCAGCAATCTGTAAAGCTTGAACATGGATCCACCAGCTAATGTCTGTCAAATTAACAAATCTGATTCTATCTGGGCTGGTGTAGAACCAGCCAGAGTTTAGGAACCTTCAGGCTAGGAGCGTTCATGACATCAAACCAGGTGGCTTGAGCAAGTGTCTCTAAAACAGCTTATCTGTTCAAGTGTGGACCTGAGATGTGTGTATCTAACTGTTGATCCCCATCAAGATAGTGATTAGTTAAAAACACTTTTGGTCAGTTAACATTCCCCGCCCCATCGTTTTTCTAGTCACTAGATATTGTGCTATTGTAATCACTGGTCTTCTGACTTTTGCTGTCTAGACACAGTTATAGTAGCACAGTACTAGATGTTAAATGGATCCAGCCCAGTAGCTGCCACAAAGACAGAAGCCACTATACCAAGAGTACAGTCAACCACAGTGGGAGCAAGTCTCTTCCTTATGCACTCCCGCCACCTTCCCAGCACATGCTGGATTTAATATTGAGCCTCAACTGATCTGAAGGACTCCCCTCACTCATAGCATTCTGCCTGACCTTTGAGATTAAGGGGGGGGGTGTTCCTGCAGGAGCCCACATCGCCTGAGGTTCTGTTACCAGGAATTCACAGGAGGGCCTTTTCAGCTGCTGCCCCTAAACTGAGAAACTCTCTCCCTTAGAAGGGTGAGATTAACAGCTGGAGACCTTCTGGAGTAGGTTAAAAATGTTTTTTATTTCAGTAAGGTCTTGCAGCCTGATAGGCCAGCCTAGCCCTTACCTCATCAGAGCTGTGAAGCTAAGCTGAGTACTTGGACAGGAGACCAACGAGGAAGACCCAGGTTGTTATGCAGAGGAAGGCAAGGGCCAAAACACCTCTGATCTCTGCTCCTCTCTTGCCTTGAAAACTTCCTGGTCCTGGGATCACCATGAGTCGGTTCAGACTTGACGGCACAAAAGGGGTCTTGGAATGAGCCGCTGGAGGTTGTGGTTCTTTGCTGTTTTCATGAAGCTATTTGGTTCTTTTGATATCATATTTTAAAAATCTGTATTTTGTGTGTCTGTTTGTGTATTTCTTTGTATTTTGTGTGTTCTGTGCAGCAATTAACTAAACCAGAATCTTCTTTGTCTGGCCTTCTGTCTCCTCTTCCAGTCAGGGATGGATTGTGAGGTTGAGAAGATACCAAGGGGGTGTGCGCAGGAACTCAGCACATGATCCCTTTGTTGCCATGTTCTTACCATTTGTGTTTAGGGATTTTTCTCCTGGCACTACATAGCCTTCTGGCCAGTTTACAGAAATGCCAGCACACTCTTAAAAACCTACGTAGGGGTGATTAATATTCATGATTGCTGATATGTTGGTTGTCTGTTGCTGTTTATTTATGTAGTGAATTTGTATGTCACTCCTCCAGAGACCTGGCACTAATTATTATTATTTTAAACCCTTTATCTAGGCACTCGTATGCGAAATGTTCCTGTCCTTTTTAGCGATATCGATGTTAATGTGGCGGGGATGTATGGCAGAGTCCGCAAAGCCGCTAGCAGTATAGACCAGTTCAGGTGAGGGAACGGTTCCATTGTGGGCTTTGTTTTTCTTCCTGTAAGCAAAGGGGGAGGGGCTCTGACTCAGTGGCGGAGCATCTAGTTTGCATGCTGAAGATCCCAGCTTCAGTTCTTATTATCTCCAGTTAAAAGGATCAGATAGTAGGTGATGTGACAGACTTTGACCTGAGATGCTGGAGAGCTGTTGTCAGTCAAAGTAGACGACAGGTACTGTGCTAGACCAATGGTATGACTTGGTAGAAGACAGATGCTTCATTTTATAGGCTGGCTTTGGCTTTACTCCTATCCGAAGCTGGTATGTCCATGCTGTCTTCATCTGCCTCCCTTTTCGAGTTCTCTCACAGCGTAGCAATTGATCTTGACTGGGTGGGAGGGATCACCTTTATTGGCCATTTCTCCAGGCTGTTTGATAATTTATCAAAAAAGAATCCATCATTTGTGTTTCTTAAATGAATGGTACTATGCAGAAACTTGCATTACTCCATGTTACTAATGGAGTAAAATCAGTGGTAAGGCCCTTAAAAATTGAGGTTGAGATAGCGGTAGAGCTTACAGGTGGCATCAGTTCTGTGGATTTTTTCTCCACGTTCCTCCAGATCTGCCCCACCAGCTCTTTCTGTGAGCTTTTCCACTGGACCAGACTTCAACCATTGTTTTCCATAATGTATATACTGGAAAAAAATGTAGTCTTGCATCATGCTTAGTATAACATAGAAGTGAAGCACTGAAATTATTACGCCTTTCTGGCATTACTGTGCCTTGCCTTATCTCCTTCCCGCATCCTGCATGTTGTGGCATATTAAAGCTTTCCTACTTTGTTAATGATGTGGAATCCTCCATTTTGAATTTTTATTTTGAAACTGGCCGATTTAGTTTATGGCACATCGCTTGTTTGAGGAAGTCCGTCCCCTCCCCTTCTAGTTTTGCAGAATGTGCAAAAAAGACTTGTTCAGGTGGGCATTCTTATAAAGGGAGCAGAACTACAGTATAATGGATCAGCTCAGGAGGGGTGATTTCTATAAGGAATAAACTTTTCCTACGTTGATTGTTTTGTAACCTTAGACAAGAGTTCTTCTGTTCTCCACTTCATTGCAATAATTTGTTTTACTAAGAATCTTGTGGTTAGATTTAATTGTTTTATATAAGGGATAAATGTTACCTATATTGATTGTTTCATTGCTTTAAGCACAGCTTTTGTTTGTTTTGTTTTTCCAGTTCTTCAGTCCCAGTCTCACTGCATTATTTTGTTTTATGAAAAATCCTTGCTGTTAGACTAAATTATTTTGTTATACTTTGTACTCTGCTCACTGATTTGACTGAATATTCTTTCTCATACCTGTGATCTGCCCAGCTCCGATGCCTTATTCTGTTTTACCAGGAATCCTTGCTATTAGATTCAGATGTTTTTACAATACTTTATAATTTGTTTAAGAATTGATGTAATAGTTTGTACTATACTTGTAATCCTCCTTGAGTCCCAGTGAGAAGGGGGGACTGTAAATGAAGATAATAGTAATAGCTAGGAAGATTTAAATTGCTATATGCAGCAGTCGGAACAAAAATTGAGTGATGAGGCTTGGCTTTTATTGAAGGGCATAAAGAGCATCCAGAAAAGAACTAAGGAATTAATTTTTGCCATGAAGTAAAACACAAGAAAAGAAATATTTCTTTCTCTAATGCTATATGTATCTTGGTTACAGCATTCGATTAGGAATCTTTCTACGACGGTATCCCATTGCAAGGGTGTTTGTAATCATTTATATGGTGAGTTTGTTTGATTTACTGAAGAGTATTGCGTTTTTCGTCTCCCTTGGATCGTCTGTGATCTTGATCTGACAGGCAGTGAGTGGCATCCATAAGAAATGGGATATAACTAAGTTTAGCATTTTAGCACGCTTCATAAGGAGATTACACAGCCCTGCATCTTGGAATTGAGCATCACAGCAGATGTTAGCATGAATTTATGTTGTTGTTATGCAAACCATTGTAGGGAATTTCACATTACTGAGATTCTGCCGGTTTGAAGCCGTTTCTGATTCGTCTTGAAGTAAACCGGTACAGTGCTGCCATTTCACACATGGCTTTCCCTGACCGGAAAAGAGCCAAATCAGAAGCGGTTTGGCAATTCAGACTGCACCGCTTTGTTTTCCTGCCGTGCCTTTTTAAAAAAAATGTTCGCTTTAGAGCGTTATAGTGCTATAACACAACACCCCAGGCATTCCAATGGGGTTGCAATAATGCTATTGCATTATAGCGCTATAGTGTTCTAAAGCAAATGTTAAAAAAAACAGCCAGAGATCGCCCGCGCAGGCGAAAAAAGCACATCGGATCTGGGAGAAGAAACTGACAACCACTTGGAAGTAGTTGACAGGTAAAATGCTTCTGCCCCATTTCCTGAACGGGACAGAAGTGTTTCTGTGTGAAATTACAAATATATTCCGGTAGGGAACCGATTCTAAAATGGTTCTGTCTGAAATGCCAGACCAGAAACCATTTGGGAACCATTCCTCTTCCGGATTATATCGTCTGTCTGAAATTCCCCTGTGTGTATCAATGCAGCTAAACTTGTGACTGTATCTCCCAGACATTAAAACAGCTTAAAAGTTCCATAGTTCGCTTCTGTGAAGTAAAAGGGGGGAAGCATGGTATCAGTGGTTTCCTTATTGAATGACACTTGTTTGTTTATTTACTTTATTTATATGTCACCTTTCTCACCAAAGTGGCTTACATTATTCTCCTCGCCTCCATTTTATCCTCACAAACAATCCTGTGAGGTAGGCTAGGCTGAGGGTGTGTCACCCAGCAAGCTTCCATGGCACGAGTGGGGATTCAAAGCTGGGTTTTCCACATTCAAGTGTGACACGTTAACCACTACACCACACTGGCTGTGTTGATACAGTAGCATTTCCAAAATGCAGTCCCGATTGTAGCTGCCATGCAAAGGGTTGGAAACGACACTTCCAGATCAAAGGTTAAAATTACCTATGGGAGACCTGAAGAAAGCCCAGTTTTCAGCATGCAGCCATGGTGGTAAAACATTTGGGGTGAGCAGCAAGACAAGAGTCAGAGTCCTAGGGGGATCCTTTCCATGATTGCTGTCCCTTAGCTTGCTTGGGCCCCTGTTCTCTATGAAGGTGCCCTAGAAGTATGTCTGTACAAAAAGTAGCCCAAAAAAAGTGTTTCTATAGGGGACCCAACTGAAGGTTCCATCCCATGGATTTAAAGACCCCTGACCTAAAATACCCTCTTCCCCCAGTCGTTAGGGGTGTCGGCTGCTGCTGCTTCTCCGTCATGCACTGGCTAAAAGGAAAATAGTCCTCTCCCCCAAAGTGTGCTATCTAGGAAGTAGGGCTAGAGGGAGCACTGCTTGCTTTCATCCCTCAAGGCTGGGCTTCTTGCTCAGGGTAGGTCTAGAATCTGAAGCTCTTGGCTGCTCCCTGATGCAGCAAGGAAAAGCATTGGGGGGAGGGTTTTTTTTATCTAAAATGCCCTCTCCTTCCAGTCCTTCAGAGTTAGTATTGCTCGATGTTAGACTTCCACTGTAAACATTGCTCTGCCAGGGTGGAAAAGCTGTCAGACAGGTCTGCACAACACCCCATCATGCCTTGCAGGGTCAGAGCTGGTCTCATGTTGTCCAGCGTCAACCTGCTTCATGTATAGTGCTATCCTGGACCATCTGGGCCAGCTCTCTAGTTCTGTTCATGTTTTGAGTGTTCAGTACAGTCATAAGAACATAAGAAGAGCCCTGCTGGATCAGACCAGTGGTCCATCTAGTCCAGCATCCTGTCTCACACAGTGGCCCACCAGTTCCTCTGGAGGGCCAACAGCGAGGCATAGCGGCCAGGTCCTTTCCCTGATGTTGCCTCCTGGCACTGGGATTCAGAGGCTGACATGATTAACACGAGACAGATTTGAGGTAAACGTGAGGCAGATTCAACAAGCCTCAGCAATACCTGGGGGTCACTTGTTACAGGATTGCAGGATTCTGTCTGTGAAGTGTACCTTTTCTAAATCTGGTGTTCCCAGAGCAATGGTTGCATGCTGTCTGTACAGCTAGAGTTTTTGCTGCTGTGGGGATCCCCCAAAAAGAATGTGGGTCAGATCCTGTGGAGAAATTCTGTGGAGAAATTTTTGCTGATTCCCCTCTCCTATCTCAGCCCTCTGACTCTCCCCTCTTCCTGTTCTGGAGCTGTTACCTTGTCCCTCTGGGATCAGTATTCCAGGGGGCATTTTGGTTTGCAGTGGGGGAGGAACAGAAATCATGCTTTGCTGACAGAAACCCTTCCATCAGCAAGTATTTCTGTCAGGATCCAGGCCTGTACCTGTTTTTATTTCTTGAGTGAAAGGGGGGGAATCCAAAACATTTGTTAACTTCCTACCATTTTCCACTAGAGGGAAGAGAAGTCTGTGGTTAGCTGAGGTAAATTTTATAGTTACATAAGAAATCCTTTTTGTACTGCTTCTTTACTGAAATATTCCCAGTGTTAAAATCATGCACTTCAAGGCCGTAAAACTACCTCTCTTGAAAAAACGCCCTGAGGCTCTAGGGGTGCCATTTTTCTGGGCTGCAAAATAGTGAGGTGCTGCAGGGGGCCAGAACCAACACTTCAGGCTAACCCTTTTATTCAGCATCTTTCCTTCCTGCTAGCTCCGAATATTAAATCAAATGGACTCTGTAAATTTCCCTCCACTGTTAAAATTATTCACAGCCCCTCTGCCCCACAATCAGTGGCTTTTTAAGAGTCACAATTCTCAGACTAATATCTAAGCTCAGTTGGCATCTGCAGCATGAATCAGCAGGGCATCAGCCCTTCTCCCGATCTAATCTGCAGTCTCTTCAGCCACCATTGTCGCTTTCTCCAGGAGCCTCGCGCCAGGGTCACTGTGCATTTTGAAAGGCTTTTCGGAACATGTCAGGAAGGAAGCTTTTTCCTGGGCAATCATGCAAAGCCTTTGTCATGACAAAATTAAGTGTATGTACTCTTGGTTTAGGTGGAAATAAAAAGTCAGAACTTTGGGGGGGGGGGGTTTCCACAGAAAGCGTTTGTCATAGACTGTGGCAAAGATCCTGTGCTCACACAACCTCCCACTGGACATTGCAGCAAGTAGATGAAGACCTGGTATCGTGTGGAGCCAGTGGAGTGTTGGACTTTGGGGGAGAGATCAGATTTTAAATCCTCACTCAGCTGTGAAATGTGCTGAATAGTCTTGGGCCAGTCACTGTCAGTTGGATCCAGACTAAATCTTCTGTTAACAGAAGGGGGTAACTTCCGCTAATTCCCGCTTCCTGCTGCAGACCCCTGATTTTCCTCTCATGCTGTTCCTGAGAGTCCCGTGTGCCCCATGAACAGCATTTCAGGATGATCAGTGGGCTGCAGCCGAGGGGAGGGGTAGAAAAATTCTGTTCCACTGTCAGAAGTGCCTTGCATAGGCAGAAAACTTAGTCTGGATTCAACCTTAAATCAGGCTTAAGTCGGCCTAACCTCACAGGGTTGTTGTAAGGATAAACTAGGATGATCCCATCTGTGCATATGTGTGTTCTTTAGAGAGAGGATGGAATACAAACATGATAGTTTATGTGATACTGTGATGCTTCCCCCTCCGCCCAGTTATTGCCATGATGGGGAGAACCCTGTTTGCATGTATGAGGATTCAACTCAGGCATGTAGCTCAATGCTGTGCTCAGTGGATGGGAGTAGCCCTTGCTTGTGTGCTGCTCCTTATGGACCTTGGAGCCCTGTGGGGCTCTGGGGGGGTAGGTTTTTGCTGCTGATGGTTTCATTGCCATTCACTGACTCTCATTTCTCTTTTACTAGGTGTTGCTTCACCTGTGGGTCATGGTGGTTCTCCTTACCTATACTCCAGAGATGCATCGCGACAATCCAAGCGGGAACTAAAACATGACCCTGGAACAGCACTCACCCCAATGATTAATAAAGTTTTTACTGCTGGTGTATTTAAAGCAACTGATTTCTCTGGAAGGGGAAAACTTTGAAGAACAGGACAGCTGCCAAGTCTGTTCTGTTGCTGCTTGGGCAAACTTAAATTATTTGGCAGACATTCTGAGTTCCTTTCACTTCCATAAAGCAAGAGCAGTTTCCTTGATAAAAGGCTGCTTGAATGAACTCCGTTCTATTTTCATCATTTTCCTCTAAGGGTACATGCACATCAGAACATGTACACCTGCAGAGTGCAGATGTACATGCTGTATTCTCAATCCTATAGGAAATGGGCTGTAATCAGGGAAACTAATTATGCTTAGAAGCTGAAATAAACTATTTTTTCCCTGTTACTACAGTTGTTTCTACAACTTTTAACTGTGTAAATATATAAATTCAGCTTTTCTTTAACGCATACATTTCTGGCAGATCTGACAGCTGTTTGGTGGCATTTATCTTTTCTGTAAATAGCTTTAAGAAGAGAAATAAAAATATATATTGCGTTAATGTGGGTCCTTCGACATTCTAGAAGCGTATCTTCCAGGGTAATGCAGAAGGGTTGGTATTTTTAAGCTGTATATTTTAATAGTCCTGTATAGCTGTGTACATCTAGAACTGTGAGACTGGGAGTGCCTTTGTTCTTGGCATCTCTGAGAGTGCCCCTTTGCTGCCTTATTAAAAACCTTTCATGTCTTCAGAGATTCATGGTATTGTGGGCATTTTAATCTAAGGAAATATACATGGATTCAAACTAGGCTTGGTTTCATAAACATGTTGAACATTCCTGATCAAAAGAGGCTGCCAGTTGACAGTGAAAACAGCAAGCTAATTCAAAATTGTTTTTAAACACCGTTGATTCCATGCAATTGTATATAGCATCTCACATCTGTGAACTATTGATCGGCTGATGCAAGTTTGCTGAGGCCATTTGATGCATTCTCTCATTAAGAGAAGACTGCTTTCTCCCCCCTTGCCCCGGCACACACATCTGAGAAGCGCAGCAATGAGTCAGGCAGGAGAACTGGAGCTCTTGGGCAATAGCGAGGCATGCCTCAAGGGTAGGATTGTACAGTGTGAGCACAGATATTGGACATACAATATTGATAGTGGCCATGAAGTTCTGCATCTGGAAAGCCTCAGTTCTCATCTTTCAGGAAGGGAGTTTAATTAGGCTCTGCCTCTCCTAGCACTCAGTGCAAAGCTTTACCACTCACAGCTGCAGATGTAAGCTTTGTAATACACGGATGTGCTCTCTGAAATCTCAGGAGTTAGGCGGGGGGGGCCTGAGCAGGATTGCAAAGAATGAGGGGTTTGTGTTTGTGACGCCCCTTCTCCACTCACACAGAGTGCCTACCACCCTCAACACGCCCCCGCCCCCCCCGGTTCAGAGTTATCCGTAGGTTAGGGCATCGCATCGCAAGCTGCCCTTCTTGCCTCTTAAAATACACAGAGAATCTGAAAACAGCTTTGGCTCATTTGTTGCAAGGACTGGGTCTGACATAAATGTCACTTTGTTGGGCCCAGGCCATGTTTGCCATAAAATGTAACGCCAAGTTTTAAACAGAGACATGAAACCCTATTTTTTACTCAAAATACAAACGTGCTTTAAAATATTAACACTCTTACAGTATTTCCTTCAAGTATCTCCCTGATGCCCACCCTCCCACTTCCACCGCCCATTTCTCAGGAGTCCTGGGACAGTATACAGGGGCATCCTGCATAACCTCTGTCATCTGGCAATAAAGGTAATGCTCATGGGCCAGATAAAAGCCCTGGAAGGCCTGGTCCCAGCCGAGGGGACATATATTGGACACCCCTGGTCTAGACCCCTGCCCCCTCCCTTCAGAGAAAAAAAACCCATCTCGCTGCCCTGCTCGCAAGAACAGCTTGGTGAATGGACAAAGACCAATGTTTAAATAAGAATGAAAGATTTTGTGGCTTATCGGTGGAACTGGAGCAGCTGCTGTTGTTCCACAGCAGGGTTGTTTGCTTTAATGTTCCCTGATGAAAAACCAGCAGCAATATAATTGCAAAACACTGCCAGGCATTTCCAAAGCTTTTTTCTTTTATTTTTTGATTGATGCCCATTGGAGCTGTTTGCCTCCTATGCCCTACCTCATACATGGCCCATTAGGTTTGATAAGCACATTCATACCTCGTTTGAAAGCCAAAAGATGCCAGGGTGGGTGGGAGAATAGTGCTTTGTCGTTCTCAGAATTGGGATGCATAATAGTTGGGAGGGGGTTCCAGCCATCTCCCTTTCTGCATTTTCAGCAGAATGAGCTGCAATTTAATGACATCCCATGTGTTCCTCTCAAAAGATGATTTTTGCAGATGATGTGTCATCTATTCTCATGACCACTTTGAATTTAAATTTGTTGGATAAAGTATGAAATATGGCAAATAAAATCCTGCTTCCAGGAATAGAGGTTATTCATAAAAAAAATAAAATCTGTTTAAATTGTGAGAGGCTTTTCCCTACCTCCCAAAAGTTTTATTGTGAGATTTGTGTGTTGACATATTGGAAAGTTGATGTATATAAATCTAGGGAAGATCCAAAATGAATACGTAATCCATAGGCATGTTTGGTTTTAATATTCCAATATTCCTTTCCTTTCATTTATTAGCTTCATTGACTGGAGGTCTTAAGCCAAATATTCCTATATTTATTTATTTAGGTATTCACACCCCAGTTCACATTGTTCTTCGCTCCATTTTATCCTCACAATACCACCTCTGTGAGGTAGACTGGGTTGATCAAGTAGGCCTAGCTCAAGGTCATCCAGTGAGCTTCCATAGCAGGTGTGGATTCAACCCCGAGTCTCCTAGATCTTGGAAGAAATGTGAAAGTAGTTTAAACCAGTAGTGTGGATGCGTCTCAGATTTTCATGAGGATAAATTGCTACTCAGGTGTGTCAGGTCTTCTTTTGTGGACAGACTCTGACCTCTATTTCTTTGGAATACCACCCTGTCCTACCTGGCTTACCTGTGTGGCCTACCACTAACCTTCTCACCCATCAACTGAAAAAACTTGGCTTTATCATTCTCTGACTGCTACAGACCCGCCCACAAGCTGGCCTTGAATCCTTGTTGGTACCACCGACAATTTTCTTCCCACGGTTGGGTCATGGATGCTGTTTGGTTTCCCACAGAACAGGATTGATCTTCCTTGATCTGTCATTTTGGTGCTCAGGAGGAGCTCTGGTATTTCCTCCAGAAACGTCACAATCTAACCACTAAGCTTGATTTAATGCTCAATATTACATTGAAAAAGGGAACAGCAGAACAAATTCCTCATATGTTCATTGCATACTTTCCAGGAAGGGCACAATAAAAAGCATCTTCTCTTCCTTAGGTGCCAATTCTACAGAGTTTGTTTTATGATCTTTAAGCATTTTATATGACTCTTGCATAAATCTTTCCTCTACATCAATCTGTGTAGCCTTTCAGCTGTTTGCTGACTGTGAGATGAATAGAAATCAATTGATGTAGTTTAGGTAAACAGTGACTGCAGCTGATATTCTGCTATTGCTGTTCGTTGCATGGCAAGATGAGCTTATTGTTGAATACTACAGTGCCGAGGTTCACTCCTTATGATAAATTGCTGCTTATTTTGCCAAAATATATGGAAGCAGGGACTGGAGCCTTTCCAGTTGTTGCTTCTGCAAATGCAAAATATTTGGGGTGGGGGGGGTGGGAGAATGCTGTTTTCAACCTACATGTACCATAAGCTTTGTATCTCGGTTCCCAAATGCAACAAGTATCAGAAATGGCTCTAACCCTTGTTCAGGGCCGGCTCCAGGTGTCTGGGCACCCTAGGCAGGACAGCCTGGGGCGCCCCCCACTGGGGATGCCAACCTGCAGGGCCCCCAGGAAAGCCAGGGAAGGGGGCGGGGGGTCTAGCCGCTGCCCCCTCTCTCCCAGCGCCGGCTTTTCTGGGGGCTCCGCGGCTGCGGGACCCCCAGGAAAGCCAGGAAGGGGGCGGAGGTCTAGCCGCCGCCCCTCCCTCCCAGTGCCAGCTTTTCTGGGGGCTCCGCAGCTGAGGGACCCCTAGAAAAGCCGGGAAGGGGGCAGGGGGTCTAGCCGCTGCCCCCTCCCTCCCAGCGCCGGCTTTTCTGGGGGCTCCGCGGATGCGGGGCCCCCAGGAAAGCCAGGAAGGGGGTGGGGGTCTAGCGGTGGTGGTGGCGGGCACCCGTTAGGGTGGTGGGGGGCGCTTTTCGGGGGGAAGTGGGGCGCCATTTGGCGCCCCTGAGGCCGGCGCGCCCTAGGCGAGCGTCTAGTTCGCCCTATGGGCGATCCGGCTGTGCCCTTGCTGTTGAACCAGTTTTGAACTGGTGTTTTCAACAGCAAAAATTCAACAGTGCGGTGTGGTCGTTACTGCACTGGATTAGGCCTTGAGAGATCAGGAGGAGGAGGAGGAGATTTTTATACCCTGCTTTTCTCTGCCTTAAGGAGTCTCAAAGCGGCTTAGAATTGCATTCCCTTCCCCTCCCCTCAACAGGCACATTGTGAAGTAGGTGGGGCTGAGAGAGTTCTGAGAGAGCTGTGATTGACCCAAGGTCACCCAGCAGGCTTCATGTGGAGAAGTGGAGAAGCAAACCTGGTTCTCCAGGTTAGAGCCTGCCACTCTTAACGACTACACCACACTGGCTTGGATCCCCACTGTGCAGTGGAAGTTTGCTGGGTGACCTTGGGCCAGTCACTCTCTTGTAGCCTGACCTAAAATGGAGGAGAGGAGAATGCTGTTGTAAGCTAATGGCACTCCCCACTGAGAACGCATCTCAATAAATATGTAAAAATTAATACACCCTTGTAAGGACATCTTGGAAACAGGTCCTAGCTGCTTATGCACAGAGGGTTAAAAGTGCTTGTGCAAATGTATGATTGTCCACCCATTACAACTTTGCTGCAGGAAATACTAGTTGCAACTTGTGGCACTGCTATCAGGGATGTACCCTGCAACATCTCGTTTATGAGGGCTTTTGACCTGGTATTTTGTATGTTCTTTCAAGGGTGTTAATTTCCAAATCAGAATTTTGTAGTGTTTTACAGTTGGTGACCTTTGGACAGTTATTGCATCAAGTTATTTATTAGATGCAGGTTGAACATTTAGTGTGGGATTTACTCCTAAGAGCCAAACTAGATGTTACTTTTTACACATGTTGGCCCTGGGAACTTGCTGCCATACTGCAGCTATAAGTGCCAGAGCCAATGGCAACTCCTGTGTAAAAAGAACAGATGGGTCTGATTCTGATAGAGATTATGGTGTGGGTGGAGGAGATGCCCCCCACCCCACAGTGCACTGTTTTCAGCAGCTGCAATGACCTGGGGCTGCAGGGCTGGGCATGTAAAACACAATGCCTAGTTTGACTTCAAGCTTGCATGGGATTACAACACTGTAGTTGCTGGCTATAAAGCAAGGCTGAAAAGTTCTGCATTTAAAAGTTACTCAAAACTGAGTTTGTCTCACATTGATCCTGGGTCTTCCTTTTACTGCGCACAGGAAGGACAACGACTCCCCAGTCCCTGGCCCGATCTGCATCTAGCATTTGCTCCGCTGTTTTACCAAAATCACACTGGAACAGAAATCCCCATCTACATTGCATGCCACTTTCACTTTGATTGAGTGTCGCATTTTATGGCAGTGTCCAGACTGCATGCTGCTTTCACTTCATTTGATCTCTGGTTTAATGGTGGCTGTCTGCATCGATTTATGGCTGTTTTATGGCCATTTGGGGGTGACTCTGCAGTCAGTACAGTGTTCACCCAGTATAATTGAATGTGGTTTTGAACTGCATCTTTTTCTGTTCCAGTGTGGGTTTGGTAAAAATGCTAAATGCAGATTGGCTCCCTGTCAAGTTCTATGGGATCTAACAATCTTGTAATGCTGACAAAGGCTGGGATTGTATGACTCCCACCAAGTTTTCCTTCAACAGAGAAAGTCTTCAACAAAGACTTTTCTTTATTGGTGGAAGCCTAGCTCCACTGCAGCAAAGTCTTTCTCTGGTGAAGGAAGACTTAATGGAAGAGAGTCACTGGATTCGGGACAGTGGCTTGGATCCATCCTAGGTATTTCAGCTAATGCAGGGAATGTTGTCTCACTTGGTTATCAGTGTGCTGTGTTTCTTTCTGTCAAAAACCCCCCACCCCAAGCATGATTTTAGAAGGTAGCTTTGGGCTGCCACAGGAAAGGAAAGGCAGGAAAATATAATGTTCCGCTGGCAAAAATCCTTGCACCTGCGGAAACATTAGGCTTAAAAAAAAATATTTATGCAAAGGGGCGTATACTGAGTTTGAAGATCTCAAAAAGCGACTCTTTCCCTGCCCTACGGTTTGAGTAGCTTTAACAGGGACTGAACTTGGTACCTGTCACATTTGAAACATGAGTGCTCCATCACAGAACTATACTTTTTCCCCATTCCAGCAACCACAACACGAACCCTCCTCACTGTATGGGACTTACACAAGAAAAGGATTGCATCTGAAGCTAATCTTGTATACTATTGTAAAGGTTCTTTCAAGCAATCATTCATCCTGATGTGTACCTTAAGATAAAAGAATCATCCCATTTGTGGTCCAATGAGAGCAGAACATTTGTTTCTCCTTTATAAAGACTGGGAGGGAAAGCGGCATGGTGTAGCCCAATCTCATCAAATCTCAGATGCTAAGCAGGGTTGGTACTTGGATGGGAGACCACCAAGAAAGACTCAGCAGCGGAAGGCAATGGCAAATCACCTCTGCTCCCCATATGCCATGAAAGTCCCTTGCCATAAGTCAGCTGGTGACTTGACAGCACTTGCATATGTTAAAAAAAAATACACAAAGACAGTCACCAGACAGATTTAACGAAATGGTTTTTAATTCTGCCTTTTCTAACCCAGATTTCAAAAGGAAGCCTACCATGTTCAAGGTACATTATTTTCCCATTTCCAGCCACAGTTTCCACCACTCGACTCCTTAGTTATTAGCTAGGCCAGTTTAAGGTGCGGTTAATCTCATAAGTGCAAAAGGAAGGTAGTTTTGTCCATCAAGTGTTTGCAGTCCTATAAATGGCTTGCCCTTTGCTATCCGTCTTTGTTCTCTTACAGGTCTGCTGAACAGATATTTCTGTCTTCCAGAATGCTATTTAATAGTTGACCCTTCACAACAGCTCAGACAAGGAATATCAGTTCTACCTACTTCCAGTGGGTGTCTAGTGCTGCGCGCTGTGAATCTTTTCTGAGATGCCAAGAGTCTAATTGGATTTGGTGAACTTTCTCTATTGAAACGACATGTCTGAAGAGAGATTGTACAAGTACATAAGAGCTACAGAAGATTTGGTCCTCCGCAAAACTTCCACATTCATTCAGCTGCTGAGTAATGCTTCATCATCCCTGGCACACAACAATTCTTCCAGTGCTCAAGATTGCACAGTGCTGTCTGAACCTCAGTGGGGGCCGTCTCTGTATGGTTCTTAACCCGAAGGCGTCTGACTATTCCAGTTGGATGTTTATATCCATAAGGATGCTTGTGCTCCGGTTTCTGGTTCCTCGACTTCAAGTGAGACAGCCGGTCAGATTATTTTTTTTATCATAACATTGTTTTAGCAGGTTTCTGTTTCTGTCCAGATGATTTTTGCACCGCTCCTCCTACAACGGTGCATTCTTCCAGTGGCATTCCACCTACAGGGTGAAGTGTGATTCTCCTTTGTCTACGAAAATATGCTGGTTCTTTTCCTGTTAAATTGCATTATTTCTTCAAGGAAAATGTGGCTGGAATGTTATCTTCTTTTTTTACTTTGCTTCTGGCTTTGTTGTATTCCAGAAACAAGAAGACAGCATCTTGATGGTGGCCTTCACAAAAGTCTACTTGCTGGCTGTTCTTCTGAGATTGACTGCTGCATCGTGATTTCTCTTTTGTGGGCAGTTCCACCTTAACCTTGATGATTCCATTCCTTCTCTGTGTTAGCGCTATATAAAACCTCCCCTCCCTCTGGCCATTGACTATCTTATCAGGATTCTGGTGCCTCTTCTGGGGCTTCTGGCACCTCGTCTGGAGCCTCTTCTGGAGCTTCTGGTGCCTTTTCTAGAGTTTCTGGTGCCTCTTTTGGAATCTCTTCCAGAGCTTCTGGAGCCTCCTCTGGAGCTTCTGGTGCCTCTTCTGGAGCTTCTGGCACCTCTTTTGGATCCTCTTCTAGAGCTTTCAATGCCTGTTCAGGAGCTTCTGCTACCTCTTCTGGTGCCTCTTCTGGAGCCTCTTCTGGAGCCTCTTCTGGTGCCTCTCTTGGAGCCTCTTCTGGAGCCTCTGGTGCCTCTTCCAGAGCTTGTGGAACTTCTTCTGGTGCCTCCTGTGCCTCTGTTGGTGCCTCCTGCCCACCATCTTGTTTGAATTCTAGTGCTTCTAGCTGTTGGCTACCATGTTGCAATTCCTGTTCTTCCACCTGTGGACTGCTGGGCAAAACTTCTTCCACTGCTGCCTGATTAATTTCTCCTACCTCAGGAGAAGCAGTTGGAGGGCACAGAATCTCTGCAAGTGGTTTTCTTTCCCAGATGAAGCTTGTCTGATTAAAACTGCTTTTCATTTCTTTGCCTGTTTTTTTGCTAATCAACTTGATGTCCCCTTCCATCATAGCATCATTTAGAGGCTGCACTTGGGCAGGTTTTCTGTCCTGTGGGGGATGGGACAGAAGTGTGTGCTCACTACCATGTTGCGATGCCTGTTCTTCTGGCTGTTGACCGTGCTCAGATTCCTGTTCCACTGGTGATGGGCTACCATCCTGACCATCTGTTCCCTCTAAAGGTTGCATGCTGTGGGCAGATTCTTGCATGGCATTTTGCTCAGTTTCTGTATCCTGAACAGGAGTTACAGTCTCCCTAGCATCTGTCTCATCTTTCTCTGTATCTTCACTTATCTGCGGTGTTTTACTAGAAGGGTATAGAATTTCTGCAAGAGGCTTTCTTTCCCAAATAAAACTTGTCTGATTAAATTTGCATTTCATTTCTTTGCCAGTTCGTTGGCTTAGCCAAGCGACACTTCCTTTGGTGCCAACATCTTCGGAAGGCTGCATCGGGCCTTGAAGAGGCATTGGGCTTGGTAGGGACTGGCGGCCAACAGATTGTTGACTTCTTTGGGAATGACTGCTTCGCCAGGACTGTTTCCTGGAAGATGCTAAAGTCTCTTTCATGCTACTAGAGATACTTGTCTTTGTGTCAGTGATCAGAGATGGTTCCTCCTCTTCAATATTTGAAAGTGTTTTCACTGGCTCTTCTTCCTCTGTTACTTGGTTGATAATTCCACTTTCCTGCTGTTCATTCATCTCATTCTTACTCTCCTCACTAAATCCATTATTTGGTTCTTCAGCATCTGGAATTGTCTCATCTGTGTTGTCAGTCTCAGGAATCGCTGGACTAAGTACTGACTGAGAACTCTCCATCATTCCCTTCACCTCCGAACACTTTCTGGGACAGCAGTGGCACTTTCCCTTTTGTTAGCTGTCTGAAGGTGACAGGCCTCCTCTTGCTTTGTATTTATATTGTATAAACTCCTGCTTGTATTTATGTTGTATAATTATCCAGAAGGGTAGGAGGTTCCTTTATATGCCTTCTTTCTCCAGAGAGCCAGTTCAAATTATGGCATGTCTACTAAAACTATAGCCCTTGTTGGATGTAGCTTTCTTTAGTGTCTTCCTCTTTTAACCGCTGTTTGCTGCACTGTTCTAGAAGCTTTGAGTCTCTGTCTATGACATCATTCCCTTCGGATTACTAGAATGCATGGATTCTATCATTGGGTTTTGAGATTATAAAACAAGAGTGCTTAAGAACACAGACATACCTTGTTCATTCTGTGCTAGAATCTGGTGCTCTACCAGAACTTGGCAAGTGGTGCCTGGTCAGACCTTCTGCATAAATATTTATTTGAGAAAGTATCTGAACCTAGATTGCAAACTGGATTCTCTTGAACGTTAGGCAGGATGTGGCTGTATTTTTTTTACTGCTCTGTGAAAATAGACAACACTGACCAATGGTCTGAGTCCGTAGAAGAGACCATCATGTACTCACTACACCAGGGGTTCCCTGCATGGTGCCCAGTGATGATCATCTTTTCTGGTGCCTTAGTGACTACTATTTTTAGAAAGTGGGCAGGCCCAGGTGGGGCTTTTTCCCAGCAGGGCTTCTTATTGGCTGAGCCAAATTTTAAACAGTTACTTTCAGCAGCAACTGCCACCACAGCACAGGGATCTTCACTGCATGAATGAAGGTAAGCTGGGTGTATTACACAATTTCTAAACAGTATGTTAATTTTACAAGGCACCCTGTTAAGCAGAACTTCTGCCTGAAATATTAAGTGTTCCTATTACAGTTATGCATAACCTCACTTCTTGACATTTTGTGGTTGGTTCCACTTCCTGTGGCAGCCATTTTGTGGCTGTGCCACCACCCTATATCAGAGTTCCAAAGATGACTCAGAAAGGTTGGAGAGCCCAGCACCACACCATACAGGTTCCCTAGCTGTGTGCTCACACTTGATACGGTTTGGTAATCTAGTCTAACTGAACAAACTCAGGGCAATAGCTGGAAGAGGACATTTACCAAGGAATGACATTCTTAGCAAATTTTGGAGCTGCTTGAACTTTAAGCATGGCTTAGACTTATGGGCAATGTTCCTTCTAAGCTGTGGAGTCTTGGGAGCAAACATTCTACTTTGTGAGCTACCGGCATTAAAGTTGTGAGCGAGCGATTTGGCTACTGCATAAATTAGTTTGCTCTGGAGCCATCCTTCCTGAGCTGAGACAAAAATGTGTGAGCTGGAGGCTAAAAAACTATGAGCTAGCTCACACTAACTCAGCTTAGAGGGAACGTTCCTTATGGGTGGCACATGTCTTCTGACAGCCTCATAGAATTGTCACCAGCCACCAGGTGCCTGTTGTTTTTTCCCCTTTCCAGAATACACACTTTATCTATTAAATACAGAGCAAATTTAGTTACCGCGTGTGCTCTGTGCTTTACATCCTAACAACAGGCCATGTGTGGCAGAGGATGTTCACCTCTTCCAAGCTCATTTCTTTATTTTACATCATCACGGCTAACAAGGTAAGACGCGGGACAGCCTGTTATTGTCTGGCTCTCTGTGTAAACTTTCCTTAGAAAAGCTGTTAAATAAGCAAGGAGGAAAGGTGGTTGGAAAATTCTATCCACTCCAAGAGCCATGTGTGCTTTTCATTTGTTACGTGAGCAAATATCACAAAGCCCCTTTCCTTCCTGTGCAACTGTTCTCCCACCTCTTTTGCTAGCCAGGAAACATGACTCAGACTCCCACCTTTGTGGCAGCACAAGCAGGAAATGGAAGAACTTGACAGTGCAGGCCTAAATAGAGTTACATCTTTCTAAGCCCATTGACTTCAATGGAAACGGATGGGTGCAACTCTGCCAGTTTGGAGTAGTGGTTAAATATGCAGACTCTAATCTGGGAGAACCGAGTTTGATTCCCTACTCCTCCACTTGCAGCTGCTGGATGACCTTGGGCAAGCCATGGTTCTGTCAGAGCTGTTCTCTCAAGGACAGCTCTGGAAAGAACTCTCTCAGCCCCACCTACCTCGCAGGGTGTCTGTTGTGGGGCGTGGAAGGGAAAGGAGTTTCTAAGCCGCTCTGAGACTCCAAGTGAAACATGGGATATAAATCCAATCTCCTCCTCCTCTTCCTCCTCCTCCTCCTCCTCTTCTTCTTCTTTGTCTTCTTCTTCTGGATTGCACTGTAAGTTACTAGTTCGTTACTAGTGTTTGTTAATTGTTTTTTCATTTTGACCTTGATAGTTCTGTGCTTCGGGACCCTTTTCAAAGGAGATAAAGGGACTCTACCTTTTACATTCATCGTAAACTTTGGCAAAGAACTGTTGTGTAAAGCCACACAATAGACATGACAAGGTGCGTGGGTTTGTTTGTTTTTTTGCATGTGCATTGCTTTCCATGTGAGCACATCACAGTTAATACACCTGCTGGGGCATACAAACCACAGGGATTGCAACTGATTTCATGCATCTGATTAATTGTTCACAGCTTGAAATCGAATGCAGGACTAAATGGATCCAGCAGGGATTTTCTAACATACTTTTAATAGGGGGGAACAGTTCGGTTTTGGTTATCAGTCTTTGGGAAATGATAGTGTAATGTATAAAGGTCAGCATACTTTACCTTAAAGGCTGGCTCTTTATGAATTTCTACAGGAACTGAAATCAGCAAAAGCTCATATTTTACATTTTGGGATTACATCTTTGGAAACTCAGTTCCACAGTGGACTAAAGAAATTCAATTTCATTTGGAAATTTTTACCCTTCCAGGTATGTTGGATATCATTTTTCTAAAGTTCAGCAACGATTAACTCATTTGCTTTCATCTACTCCTCCATCATCACCACCACCCAGGACAGCAAACACAAAGAAAGATGAGGGTTTGCCATGAAGAAAATGGCTGAATAGTATTGTCCTGTATTACAATCAACGAGAGAATAAGGGATGACCTTGCATAAGATCACCTAGGTGTCTTCCAGGAAGCCTTAATTTTCCAGTTTAATTTCTCTTTGTCACTGTCCCCCCGCCATTTCCACCCAACTTCTTAACCATTCCTTGATGTTCTGGTTATTCTTTATTCCCCCCACTCCTACTCTTTCTGAAACCTCACCAGTCTGAAATGCCTGTGCCATTTTGCAGTGTTCTGCCCACATTGCCATTTTGTTCTGGGGTGGGAATAGGGATGCCAGCCTCCAGGTAGGACTTGGGGATGCCTCAGAATTACAGCCCATCTCCAGACTACAGAGATCAGTTCCCCTGGAAAAAATGGATACTTTGGATGGTGTACTTTATGGAAGAAGAAAAGAAGAGATTGGTTTTATACCCTGCCCTTCACTACCCAAAGAAGTCTCAGCGTGGCTTACAATCTCCTTTCCCTTCCCCTCCCCACAGCAGACACCCTGTGACATAGGTAGGGCTGAGACAGCTCTTTCGGGAACTGCTCATGAGAGAACAGCTCTGAAAGAAGTTGTAACTGACCCAAGGTCACACAAGCAGCTGCATGTGGAGCAGTGGAGAATCAAACCCCGTTCCTCAGATTAGAATACACACCCCTAACCACTACACCAAACTGGCTCTCTTTATGGCACTGAGGCCCCTGCCCTCCCCTGGCTCCATCCCCAAATCTCCAGGAATTTCTGAACCTGGACCCCCTCCCCATCCTTCACCAGTGTCCAGGGGGACCTGGCAACCCTAGATGGGGTGGGCAGTGATTCCTTTATTTTTATTTTTTTTAATTGCATGCTAGTCTTACAGCTGGCCTGTGGTAGACCATGCATGCACTGAATAATGAAGATGAAGATGAAGATGAAGAAGAAGAAGATGAAGATGAAGAAGATGAAGAAGAAGAAGAAGAAGAAGAAGAAGAGGAGGAGGAGGAGGAGGAGGAGGAGGAGGAGGAGGAGATTGGATTTATACCCCGCCCTTCACTTGGAGTCTCAGAGCGGCTTACAAACTCCTTTCCCTTCCCCTCCCCACAACAGACACCCTGTGAGGTAGGTGGGGCTGAGAGAGCTCTTTCAAGAATTGCTCTTTCAGGAACAGCTGTGCCAGAGCTTGTGACTGACCCAGGGTCACATCAGCAGGTGCAAGTGGAGGAATGGGGAATCAAACCCGGTTCTCCCAGATTAGAGTCCGCACACTTAATCACTACACCATCATGGCTGATCAGAAGGCCCAAAAGAAGCAGCCACTCGTTGCCTTGCTGCCTCATGGAACATTCCTTAGAGCACCCTTGAGCATCATGCCTGGGTGCCATTTTCAAATTCTGCGTGCAGTGGGGATGGGCAAGCCAAGGCAGCGGCAAGGGGCCTGGTAGCCCAACAAGCCCTGAGTAGGTGGGTGCGCTGAGACTGTCACCCCAATCTCTGCTGGCCAAAGGAGGTGCCTGAACAGTGTATGGTTCCCTCCCCCTCATACTCATTTTCTGCAAACAATACTGGTGAACAGTAAAAATGAATGGAGCATGAACATTACAAAATTCTTTACTGATGTCCAGAACATGAATGGTCTAAAGGTGATTTGAAGAACAATAACCTTCCAAAGCAATATTCCCCTAGCACTGTGATCGGCCATGACCATAGCAAAGCTGAATTCTTTAACATACTTTAGCATAATTCAAAAAGGGAAAGGAGGGCAGCACAACTAATCAAAACAACCAGTCTAACACAGGAAAGCAACTAACCAATCAGGCAAGGTATGATTTGCTGGTGGGCTTTGTGGACAGTAAATGTATAAGCCAGTGGGGACCAATGGAGTGTTAAATTGCCTCATTGGTCCAGCACAACAGCCCAAGTTCAAAGCTGAAAGCAGAGCAGTCTGCACACAGGGGGAAGTTCCACACAAAAGCAGGTGGTGTGGAATGATTGCCCTAATTGCTCTATGATCAGAAGAGCCCCTGAGGTGGGGGGGAAATCGATCTTGGTTGCAGTCTGATAGAAGCCCCAGTAAGTTCATGACTGTGGAGTCAGATCCCACAGAAGTTTGCCATGTGCACCACAGTACCTGGAAAAGTGGCAAAACTCCAGTTTCCCTGCAGTCTCTTCCTTTGCCAAGTAAATGCAATTGTATCCCTACTGCTTTTCCATGTTTGCGAGGCATAGCATGAGGAATGTCTTCTGATTCAGTTCCAGAATCAAATTAAATGACATCATGCTAACGATCTGCTGCACATTCCTTTGCTCCGTATGCACATTAATGTAGTTTTTGTCAAAATAATGAAGGACTGTGTGTTGCTGCAGCAGTTGTTCTGTTGCTTGTGCAAGTGCAACTGGATAAGTCCATTTTCCTTTCCACAAACACATCATTCGATCCAGCCTATGAGTCTGAACCACGGACCTTCCCGTGCACATGTGCTTCACTACTATGCCACATATTGCAATACAAACTGTTTCAGTGCATTTGCTACTACGATCTGAATGAATTCAAATATTACATTTATGTCAATCTATCCGTTTGTGACACAGGGCCTGTGCGGATGTGCCCCCCCTTTCTTCCCCAGGGGTAGCCAAAGCCGCTCACATTGTTCCCCCCTCCTTCATTTTATCCCCACAACAACCCTGTAAGGTAGGTTAGGCTGGGAGCATGTGACTGGCCCAAGGCCACCCAGTGAGCTTCTGTGGCAGAGTGGAGATTCAAGCGTAGGTCTCATAAGAACATAAGAAGAGCCCTGCTGGATCAGACCAGTGATCCATCTAGTCCAGCAGCCTGTCTCAGACAGTGGCCAGCCAGTTCCTCTGGGGGACCAACAACAAGGCATAGAGGCCAAGGCCTTCCCCTGATGTTGCCTCCTGGCTCTGGGATTCAGAGGCTTGATGCCTCTGAATGTGGAGGTTCCCCTCAGTCACCATGGCTAGTAGCCACTGATGCACCTATCCTCCATGAATCTGTCTAATCCCCTTTTAGAGCTGTTTATTCCTGTGCCCATCACTACATCCTCTGGCAGCGTATTCCACATTTTAATTCACTCTCTGTGTAAAGAAGTCTCCCAGGTCTTAGTCTGACATTTTAACTATTTGTAGCACACTTGGTCTCAGAATCAGTCCAAATATTACATCAGGGATCTCCAACTCCAATGTATATATTTTAGCATGCTCCTTCTTAAACCACGTGTGGTGGTAAAAAAAAACCTCTCAGGGCAAGCCAGCAAAACTCTACCCCCAAACCAAATGCAGCCACCTGTCATGCATGACAACCCACTAGTGATTTGATGCTTTTGCCACTGTCACTGCTTGCCAGCTTCTGGGTTGATCCTGTGCCAGCTTGCCTTGATAGGTTGTACATTGGATAGGCAAGCTTGCTTTAGGATCATTGCTAATTTTGTTAGATTTATGCAAACACAACTGATGTATGCAAACACTTCTAGGTTATGTTGTCAAAGGCTTTCGCGGCCAGGGTTCATTAGTGCTGTAGATTCGGTTGTGGCCACGGTCTTGCCAAGATCACGGCCACACAACCTGGAAAATCTACAGCAACTAACTTCTAGGTTAGATGGTTCCTTTTGTGGACTGGCAAATATGATAGTCTCAAACAGTCATAAGAACATAAGAACATAAGAGAAGCCAATGTTGAATCAGGCCAATGGCCCATCTAGTCCAACATTCTGTCACAGAGTGGCCAAAATATACTGGTGCCATCAGGAGGTCCAGCAGTGGGGCCAGGGCATCAGAAGCCCTTCCACTGCTGCCCCTCCAGCACCAAGAATAGAGTGCATCACCTGCCCCAGACTGAGAGTTCCCATCTATACCCTATGGCTAATCTATACCCTATGGCTAATATGGTCAACTGCCATCCACGGCAGCACAAAACTAACTGTGCTTCTTTTCTGTCCAGTTCTCGGCTTTGGTTCTGCCTGAGAAGAAACGCATCAATGCACTATTTTGGCAGTTTTCCTTTCTGTTGCCTGTTTTATTATTCAGCTTGTGTCAGCTGGTTACCGCAGGCTGTTCAATCAGAGGCCGCACATGAATTCAATTGATTCTTGTTTTGCTCATCCTATTGGGTCCTTTTGGTGACAATTCGGGGCATCCTTTCTAGTGCTGAATATGAGTTGTGATGACCTCTTCTGGGGTCAGACAGAAACCCAGCACATAACACAAACTACTGCTCTGCTGGCACAGGCAAAGGATGCTGGGAGAATGACAAAGGACACGGCTAGGCTGCAAGGATGTGGCTCAGTGCTAGGGCATCTGCTCAGCATGCTGAAGGTCCCAGGTTCAATCCCCAGCATTCTAGTTAGAGTGAATGGTCAGTAGGTGATATGAAAGACCGCTGGCTGAGCTTCCAGAATGCTGCGGTCAGTCTGAGTAGACAATACTGACTTTGATAGACCCATGGTCTAATTCAGTTATAAGGCAGCTTCATGTGTTCATATGTACATTGCAGAACGGGGAGAGGGAGGCTACCTCCTCATTGTTACACAAACAGCACACTTTTTTTTTTTTTGCGAGCAGAGTTTTGAACCTGGCCACCTCTGCATTAAATTAGAGAGGTCAGCCCATCAACTCAAGGCCGAGCTCATTAGCAGCTTGCTGCTAATCTGCTCTGTCTGTCAGAGAGCGTAGAGGCTAGAGATCCCAATATGGTTTTGAAAAATTGATGCAAAGTATCTCTAAAACTTGGAACTCTCATTCTGTGAAAGCAGCTCTCTAATGAGGAGAACTTCATGTCATGATTTGCTGTCACTGGTCACGTAAGTAACTGGGCCGCAATCACCCCAGATGTGATTCACAATACAAGAACTCGTGGGCACTCCATGAAATTGCTGAGCAGTCGGGTTAGAACGGATAAAAGGAAATACTTCTTCACCCAAAGAGTGATTAACACATGGAATTCACTGCCACAGGAGGTGGCGGCAGCTACAAGCATGGACAGTTTCAAGAGGGTTCCATTACTTTATTTGTTAACCATGCAGGCTTTTTTCTATACCTATTTGTACCTTTCCTAACCTGCGGTATATATTTTTTCTGAGCTTCTAGGATTGTCTTTTTAAATAGTCTCCAAGCTTCCCCAATGGTTTTGACCTTCTCCACTCTTCCTTTCAATTTCTTCCTCACATGTCCCCTCATACCAGAGAAGTTACCCCTTTTAAAGTTAAAAGTGGTTGCGTCCGTCTTTTGGGCAACTCCCTATCTGTACAAATGTTAAACTCAATGACATTATGGTCACTGTTCCCAAGTGGTGCAATCACTTTTACATCTCTCACCAGGTCTTGGGTGTTACTTAGGACCAAATCCAGGATCGCCTCTCCCCTGGTAGGATCTGTGACCATCTGTTCCACAGCACAGTCATTGAGAGTGTCTAAGAACGCAATCTCTTTTTCCCGACTAGAACTCATATTGACCCAATCAATGTGTGGGTAGTTAAAGTCGCCTATTACAACACAGTTATTTCGTCTAGCCGCTATCTTTAATTCATTCATCATTTTATAATCCTCCTCTATCTTTTGATCTGGTGGGCGATAACAAACTCCCACTGTTAAGCCTCCTTTTGGACCCACTATTTCAACCCATAGCATTTCCAGAAGCGAATCCAATTCTCTTACCCTCTCAATCTTACTGGATGGTACACCCTCTCTGACATACAGAGCCACCCCACCTCCAACCCTTTCCCCCCTATCCCTCCGATATAATTTATAACCAGGAATCACCGTATCCCACTGATTTTCCTCATCCCACTAAGTTTCTGAAATACCCACAATGTCTATTTCCCCCCCAACACCAAGCATTCCAACTCCCCGATTTTACCTCGGAGACTTCTAGCATTTGTGTATAAACACTTATAGTTTCCCATGTTTGTTAAGCCCACAGCCTTCCTCTTGCTGCCTCGAGACCTTGCCAGGCAGTTCCTATCATTAGCCACAGTCTCAGTGGACAATTGTAATCCATTTCCTTGTACAAAAGTAATAGCTACCCCTTCATCTCTTTGAGATGAGCCATCCCGAACCAGAGACTTTTCATCTCCTGTCGGCTTTCCCCCATTATTCAGTTTAAAAACTGCTCTGCCACCTTTTTGATTTTGAGCGCCAGCAGCCTGGTTCCTTCTCGGGACAAGTGGAGACCGTCCCTTTTGTACAGCTCCCTCTTGTCCCAAAAAGCATCCCAGTGCCTAACAAACTTGAACCCTTCCCCCTACACCACCGTCTCATCCACGCATTGAGACTCCTGATCTGTGCCTGTCTCTCCGGCCCTGCGCGTGGAACAGGTAGCACTTCCGAGAAGGCTACCTTGGAGGTCCTGGCCTTGAGTTTCCTGCCCAGCAGCCTAAATTTCTCCTCCAGGACCTCACGACTGCATTTCCCCACATCGTTGGTGCCGACGTGCACCACGACCACCGGCTCCTCCCCAGCACTATCTACCAGCCTATCTAAAACACGCGTAATGTCCGCTACCTTCGCACCAGGCAGGCAAGTCACCATACGGTCAGTACGCGGGTTCGCCACCCAGCTGTCTACCTGCCTAAGGATCGAATCACCAACTACCAAGAGCCCCCTCCCACCCTTCCCAGGGACGGTTCCTTGGTACGAAAGGATACCCGTTCACCAGCTGAAGAAGAGGTCCCTTCTGAGGGCACATTCCCCTTATCCTCAGCATGGTGCCCCTTTTCCCCTTGACCCTCATGCTCCCTGGCAGCAGCCGGGCTGCCAGATCCAGAGTGGGACATATCTAACAAGTCCCCGAGAGTCTTCCCGTGCACCTAACTGACTGTCCCTGCTTCTCCAGGTCAGCCACCTTGGCCTCAAGGGAGCAAACTCGCTCCCTGAGAACCAGGAGCTCCTTGCACCGAGCACACACCCAAGACTTCTGACCAGTGGGCAGATAGTCATACATGTGACACTCCATGCAAAACACTGGATAGCCCCCAACCCCCTGCTGGCATTCTGGCTTCATAATTGTTTTTAAACAAATACTTTTCTATAACCCCCTTTTAAAACACTTTGTATTTATATGGCTCCTGTTGTAGGAGTCTACTTACCTTACCTTACCAAGGAGCCAAGGTCCTGGCTTTCTGGCTCTTCCTGGGCTTCTTACAGAGCCCCTAGGCTCAGAGCCACAGGCAAAGAGCCTCGCCCTTCGGCTCGTGCCAGAGGCTCGTGCCTCTTGCAAACTTCCTGCCTTAAATGGAATTGTCTCCCAGGAGAGGGCGTGGCCAGCAGCTACTCAAAATCACCCAAGGCACTTAATGACGGTCAAACAAAGCCCCTTTCACACCCCAACTCCAGCAGCCAGGAGTCTGCTATTCAATTTCACCCAAGCACTTAATTACAGGCAACAATGACCCTTTCACACCCTAACTCCAGCAGTCAGGAGTCTGTTACAACTCACCCACACACTCCCAAATACAGTCACTGACACAGTACCTTCTCAGCTAAAGCACCTCAGCTGAAAGTAAATAAATAAAAATACCACTCACCCCTCTGGCAGCTCAAACACCTAGCTCCTTCTCAGAGCTCAGCTGGGTCAGCCTAGATAAGGCTAGATAATTAGATAAACATATGGAGCAGAAGTCCATCAGTGGCTATTAGCCACAGGGTATAGATGGGAACTCTCAGTCTGGGGCAGGTGATGCACTCTATTCTTGGTGCTGGAGGGGGCAGCAGTGGGAGGGCTTCTGGTGTCCTGGCCCCACTGCTGGACCTCCTGATGGCACCTGGTATATTTTGGCTGCTGTGTGACAGATAGATGGGCCATTGGCCTGATTCAACATGGGCTTCTCTTATGTTCTTATGTCAGGAAGGCACCTGCTCCCTTGGCTTTCTGCAACCTGTGGAAAGTGGAATTATTCTGGAGGGTGGTTTTACAAAGGTAACAGGCTATATTATAGTTAGGGTTGCCAACTTCCAGGTGGTGGGTGGAGATTTCCCAGTATTGCATCTGATCTCTAGGTGACAGAGATCAATTCACCTGGAGAAAATGGCTGCTTTGGAAGGTGGACTCTATGGCATTGGACCACACTGAAGTACCTCCTCTCCCCAAACCTTGCTGTCCTCAGGTTGCAACCCCAAAATATCCAGGTATTTCTCACCCCAGAACTGGCAACCCTAAATTGAAATGGCTCAGGAGGTTGCTTTAATAAAGGGAAAGAGATTGTGGGTGATACTGCTGTGTATGGTATTGTGGTAGGGTTGCCAGCCTCCAGGTGGGGCCTGGAGATCTCCCACTTTTACAACTGATCTCCAGCTGACAGAACAGAGATCAGTTCCCCTGGAGAAAACGGCTGCTTTGAAGGGTGGACTCTATGGCATTGTACCATGCTGAGGCCCTTCCCTTCCCCAAACCCCACCCTCTCCCAGATCCACCCCCAAAGTCTCCAGGTATTTTCCAACCCAGACCTGGCAACCCTATATTGTGGCAACCTAAGGGTTAATATGCTGCGCTGCAGAAGATATACTGGACAGCTAGGGGCAGGCTTAGAACATTCTTAAACTTGGTCCCTACCAGAAGGCTGTGTCTGGTCTCTGTTCTGAGTACTCACTGTGAGCTAGGCCAAACTTCCACCAAGTGTATACTTTCTGTTGCTGTATGTATTACCCTGCTATGTAATTTCTGCATGCCATTTTAATACCTATACTCTGTCTCAAAATTCTGTTTGGTTTCAGATTTCTGCAATCCTGTTACATTGGATTATAGGGTTGTCAGGGTCCCCCCCCCGCCACCCAAGGGGGTTGAGGGGTAGGGTTGCCAGATCCAAGTTAGGGAACTTCTGGAGATTTGGGGATGGAGCCTAGAAAGAACAGGGACCTCAATAGGAAATGGGGTACAATGTCACAGAGTCTACCCTCCAAATCAGGCATTTCCTCCAGGGGAACTGATCTCTTTAGTATGGAGATGAGCTGTACTTCAAAGGGATATCCAGGTCCCAGCTGGAGGCTGGCAACCCTATTGGATTATTGGGTGTCCCTGTCCCACCCTGTTGCTTGCATTGGCTTACACTGTGTAATCAGCCTTGTGTCTCAGTGAGTAAAGCAGGCTATAAAGTAAATCCAAAAACAAATAGTTCATAAGCTTTTGGTAGCTTGCCAGCTGCTGCACAGTAGCTCACACTTCCCCTAGAAGACCCAGGAAAAAGCGGTGAAAAGATCTGAGCAGCAGTGCTGATTCTAGATGTCTCACTATGAATTTAGGCAGATTGTAAGAAGGAGGGCAGGAAAGGATGAGCCACTGCTTGGCTCTTGTGGCCCTTTGTTATAGGCTCAGCCCAGGGTAACACCGGTTGCCACTTTGGGGTCTGGAAGGAAGTTTCCTCCAGGCTAGATTGCCGCAGGGACCCTAGAGGAATTTTGCCTCCTAGGCATGGAGCAGGGGTCACTGGAGGAAAACTGGTAGGGAGAGGAGACAGCTGTGAATCTATTGCATTGTGCAGTGGGGTTGGACTATATGACCCTTGGGTTCCCTTCCAGTTCTGTGTTTCTGTGATCTGCTCTAGGTTTTCTCTCTAAGCGTCTGTTTCATAAGATTTTTCTCTGTGCTGCTTAGCTGATAGCTTCATTGCTGGTACTCTCCCTAGTTCATTGTACCATGCCCAGAGTGGGGATTTGCTCAGGATATTTTTTCATTACTGAGAAGTAGCTCTCATTAAAGAAAAGGTTGGTGACTCCTGCTGTGGAGTAAGACAAACAAGGTCATAACTATGTACCTTTGCAAGTTCAATAAACCAGGTATTGTCTCAGGTCACTGAAAGGTCACAAACACAAAAGATTTTTTATATGTACCTATTTATCTAACACTGTCGAGTCTTCCATACTTTTCAATATCTATACAAAATCACTGGGTGAGCTTGTCTGACATTAGGGGAAGAGGAGGAGGAAGAGGAGGAGAAGGAGATTGGATTTATAACCCACCCTTCACTTGGAGTCTCAGAGAGGCTTACAAACTCCTTTCCCTTCCCTTCCCCTCCCGTGGGTGGAAGAATCACCTGTCAAACCAGAAAGTGCTAGCTGCCGTGTGGAGAAATGACCCATGCTCAAGTACTGAAGCACACAGCTGATTGGGCACAAGAGAAACAATCCAAGCCTCAGGCTGGGATCAGGTGGCCTGACTGTCAGAAGTACGCAACCAGTCAGTAAGGCCTAGTATTCAAAAATCAAAGTCAGGGTCAGACAAGAAGTCAGAATCCATAGGAGCAGTGTGAGATAAGGCAGGAGTATAGCCTAGATCAGGTGAGGTCAGAATGTGGAAGGGAGTCTAGGCCAAAGGCAAGGGTCAAGGTCAAAGAGGAAGAGGTCAAGCATCAGGATTGTCAGCATGAACAGTCTTCACACCACAGATAAGTGGTTCACACTGAAGGGCTCAGCATGGAGGAAGGTGCTTTATATACCTTCGGCCTAGGTCTTACTGAGCCATTGAGTCAGCTGGTCTGAACTGTTCTCATTGACTTGCACCAGGTGGCATGTGCTGGCTAATTTGATGCGGCCCAGCAAAGCTGCTGGACCCAAGCTCTGGGTTCAAGCCCCCATGGCGTCTGACACCTGTCCCCCATCACACACCTCTCATGCTTGGACCACTGCATTACTCTATGTGGGGCTACTCTAGAAAATGGTTTAAAGTGTAGTTGTACTACACCTGTCATGGAAGCTCCTGGGTATTATTGAAGGGATTGGTTCCGTTTTCAGGTACAGCTGAAGGGGGTGACTCTCCCTCTTATAGAGCCAGAGAGCACCTTCTCTTATGTGAACTTCCCTGTGTATAACTTTCTGAGTCTTTTCTTTTGCCTCACCTCAGTCTCTTGGAATTCTCTCTTGGGATTTCGACCAGATGAGATATGCTGTGCTTGAATGCTGCTGCAGTCAACAGCCAGCTGATTTACCTCATGGGACAATATGTTGATGCTCCTGTTGTTGCTAGTATGCCCACTTCATTAGCTGAGTCAGTGGGGTTCTGTTGTAAAACACGGCTTGGCTCTGTAAGCAACGGTACTTGTTAGGGCAATGAAAGAAGGGCTCTGGGTCAAGTATAATAAAGTCCAAATTTCTGAAGTTAAAAAATGAGCAGGGATGATTAAGGGTGGAGAGAGGGTTGAGGGGACATAAGAAGAGCCCTGCTGGGTCAGACCAAGTGTACTTAGTCCAGCATCCTACAGCAGCAAACCAGATGCCTCCCCCCCCAGGCCCACAGGCAGGAGCACAGTGGCCAAAGCCTACTCAGTTGTTGATCGCCCCCAGCAACTTGTTAATCCAAAGTATAATACCTATGAATATGGAGGTTCCATGTTGCTATCATGGCTGATAACCCTTCATGGTTGTCTCATCCCCTGTAAATGAAGATGAAAAAACAAAATGGTGCAGAGGTATAAGAATCTTTAATAATTGTACAACCGCTACACATTTTGCATGTAGCTTCATCAGGGGGAACCTACTTTCAGATTCTTTTTAGTTCCGGTCCCATACATACACTTAAACAGAGTTCACACCTTGTCCATACATGCAACAAAAAGAGGCAGGAGGGTAGCATAGATGATACAGGTGTCAAGGAATATATCTGTTTTCACACAACACATTTGTTTGCTTATAAGATTTACCAGGTGCATTTAACATGTTGACATGAGGTCTTGAACAATTCTGTGATGGCTTCCCATAGTAGTAGAAGAGAAGAGATTGGATTTATACCCCACCTTTCAATCGGAGTCTCAGAGCAGCTTATAAACTGCTTCCCCCCCCCCGCCAGAACAGACACCCTGTGAAGGTAGGTGGGGCTGAGAGATCTCTTTCAGGAACTGGTTTTTCAAGGACAGCTCTGTCAGAACTATGGCTTGCCCAAGGTCATCCAGCAGCTGCAAGTGGAGGAGCAGGGAATCAAACCTGGTTCTCCCAAGATTAGAGTCTGCACACTTAACCACTACACCAAACTAGTACTTGACATTCTGAATACTGCATTTTATTCCTAGGGAAGGAAGCTTTCAGAATCAGTTGGCCATAAAGTTTTGATTCCAAACTGTGTGAAATTATAGGATCTGTCTAGTCAACTGTGTCTATGGTTCTTTTTTCTAAGTACTTGATTCTACAACTACCCTTAGGAAGTTTAAGGGATAAAAAAAAACCCTACGGAATTCTGGGGAAAGATTTTTTTAAAAAACAAACCTTTACACTGCACAATGCAGATTATTGTCTGCAATGATCAACACTTCTGGCAAGTAATCTCCCTAGACACCTCATCACCAGCCAAGAACATAGTAAATATCATTTAGATGAGACTTCAGAATGGGGTGTCAGAGTGTTGAGATGGTAAAATGGACGGTATTATTCCAGACTATACATTAGGGTCAAGATTATATTTTTTAAATGTTCCTCTGCTTAAGTAATTCTATGGCTGCGTTCAGACGGTCAGTTTAATCCATTGCTCTTGCTGTTCCTTTATGGATTTAAAGTGCACGATCAGACAGCAACATCTGTCTGTCATGCCCCAGTTGTCTGCCTCCCGTTTCCCCCCCACTATTCTGTGTGTTTTTTCGCTACCTGAGAAAGTCCGGTGGCAGATGATCCGTGCAGTCTCAGTGTGGATTTCCGAAGGTCTGATCACGGCCTTGCACATTCAAGTTCCGGCCTAGCAACCCTTTTTTTAACATATTCGCTGCATGCACATATGTGGGTCTGTGGTCTGTGCATGCACATATTGCTTCTTCGGTTCTGGGTGGAAGAATCACCTGTCATACCAGAAAGTGCTGCGTACCAATGTGCATGTGTGGTCGAGTGAGGCAGCCTTCTGCTCGGCTGCTTATACGCATACGAAGGCAGTGAATTTTTTTTAAAAATGGCAATCGCGTGTGCTCTGTGGTTAGAGCGGGGGGAAGTCTGGACACTCAATAACAGAACAACCTCGTGCTGAAGCAAGTGAGTGGAGTGACATCTGGATGATCCTTCGGTTTAATTATAACCGGGCTCAATGCTCTTTAACATTGCCGTCTGAATGCATCTCATGTTAGTAGAAAACCAGCAAACTATGTGAAGAGCTACAGCTAGGCTAGAATCTTTCTTCCTAATACACTACTTTTTTGTTCACTTGCATTTTAGGTAGGGGAACATTAAAAATGGGACTTCTCCCCACCTACAGCCTGAAATGGTGTAAAACCCTTTATACCACCTCAGAAGTCTATCACCTTATTCTGCTGCATATGTAAACCAGGCCTCACATTCTGCCCTTTGTGTGGGAATTGCCACTTAAACATCAGAAAGAGATTTGACCGCATACAGAATATTTAGAGTTCAGTACAGGTTTTGGTTTCTGTCCTTTCTAAAAGGCAAAACTGTCAGTTGCCCAGGCATAAATTAAGCCAGCACCCTTAGTAGGAGCTCTGCAGAGATTCCAGTTCTATGCAGCAACAATCCCCTGATACTCATAGAAGCAACACCATTACAGCTGTCAGCTTTAATTAAACACATTCATATTTCTGTGTCACTCTAAATTGTCCACCGAGGTCAGTGCTAATTCAATATGCAGCTGAGTTTCACCTGGATTCCCCCCCCCTTAAGGCTGCGATACCACACACTAAATAATCCACTTTCAATTCACATTCAGTGCACTTTCCAACTGGATTTTGCCAGTTCACACAGTAAAATTCAGTTGGAAAGTGCATTGAAAGTGGATTGAGAATGGATTATTTAGTGTGTGTGACCGCAGCCCGAGTCTACTTGATGTACTGGTGATAAAAAGTATGGGTCAATATTTTTGGTTTTGAAATTGAAGAGCCAGTGAATTTGTAAAATGAAGTCAGTCCTTTCAAGAAATAACTTCTTCTGGCTTTTATTCTTTTTTTTAAATAGTAATTTTTATTTATTTTCAAAAACATACACAAAACAAACGTACATAAAACATAAACAGGGGGATAAGTTGCACGTGAATAGTAATTTTAGTGCCTTCTCGTAAAAATTCCAGAATAAACTGTTTAAAGTTAAAAGGTTCTTTTTTGCAAATGTTGAAAAAGAAAAAAACACATTTTTCTAGTCTGTGAACTCTACTATAAAACATTGCTTGATTATAGCCTTGTCTTGTTAAAGTTCTCATACCATGTATAAAATCTTGCCCATGTATTTTCAAATGTACTTTCTGTGTGGCCTTACAACAATAAAGTCAGTTTATCCATTTCAGCTGATTCAAGTACTTTGTTAATGAACTCTTCTTTACTCAGCATTTCAGGACTCCTCCAATATCTAACATACAAAATTCTAGCAAATGTACTCAAATACAGAATAAGATAGGAGTTATCTCTTTTACAAGTTTCAGGCAAAATATTCAAGAGAAATATTTCTGGAGTAAAGGGTATATGACATTTAATTTTTTTTTGCAATACTTCATGGATCCAAGCCCAATATTTTTTTGCTTTATCACACAGTCACCACATATGATAAAAGGATCCCACTTTGTTTTGACATTTCCAGCAACTGTTTGAACATTTAGGATCAAATTTAGCCAGTTTCTCAGGGGTAATATACCATCTATAAAACATCTTACACAAGTTTTCTTTATAGGAAATTGCTTTCGTGATCTTAATATTTTTTCCCCAAATCTGGAACCAGTGGTCTAACTCAGTATTATGGCCCAAGTTTTGAGTCCAGTGTATCTTAACACTTTTAACGGTTTCATCATGCATCTTATAGTTTAACAGCAAAACATACATTTTTCTTATAAAATTCTGTTCAACAAACAACATTATCTTATCAATTTCTAAAAAGCTTTCATAGAATTCTATTCTGGCTTTTATTCTAAATGCCATAGGGGTAGACACAAGTAGAAGGATTTACAGTGCAGTCCTAAAGAGAGTTCTACCCTTCTAAATCTGTTAGAAGGATGTAACTCTGCTTAGAGTTGTCCTATTAGCAACTGATTTCATTGTGTGTGTGTGTGTTTGGGGGGGAGGATTGATGGTCACTGATGTGAAGTCTAGCACTTTGATAGATCTAAGAGAAAATTGGGAATAAAACATTTGTTGTGGTTACATTTACATAATGCATAATTCAATGTTATCAATACTTGGTCAGTCCCTGTTTTTATGCACACCTTTGGAATGTACACACTGGTCCTACTCATTCAGTGTGGACAATCAACAAATTAATCAAGAAATCCAGGTTTTCTTTGTGAGGAACAGGCATGGCCCTCCACCCAGATGGTGCCCAGGTGAGGACTATCTTTTGCACCTCCTCTAATTTGTCAAGCTTTATTATTTATTCTTAGCTGCCATCTTGTTTTATTTAACTGGTTTTAAATTATATATTCATTGTATTTTATTCATGTTGTGAGATGCCCCGAGCCCACTGTGGGATAGGACGAGATATAAGAGCAATATATAAATAAATAAATTTTACTCTATGTATTCCCTGGCTTTCTCTCCAATGGGGACCAAAAGGAGCCTATCGGCGTCTCCTTTCCCTCATTCTGTCCTCATTCTGTCCTCACAATCCTAAAAGAAATCAACCCTAACTGTTCCCTGGGAGGCTGGATACTGAAGCTGAAGCTCAAATACTTTGGCCACCAAATGAGAAGGGAGCACTCACTGGAGAAGACCCTGATGCTGGGAAAGACTGAAGGTCAAAGAAGAAGGGGACAGCAAAGGATGAGATAGTTAGACAGTGTTATCGATGCAGCGAACATGAAATTAAGCGAACTCCGGAGCATGACAGAAGACAGGAGGGCCTGGCGTGATGTGGTTCCATGGGGTCGCAAAGAGTCGGACTCGACTGTGTGACTGAACAACAACAAAAATCCTCACAACAAACTTGTGAGTTAGGTTAGGCTGAGATTGTGAGTCTGGCCCACAGTCACCCACCAAGCTTCCATGGCAAAGTAGGGATTTGAACCTGCATTCTCTCAGATCCTACTCCGACACTCTAACTAATATGCTACCTCTAATATCTTCACATTTTATTGCATCTGTGACTCCATTCACAATTGTGGTGAGCTAAGTCCCACTTCTCAAACACACCAAGGTGCTGGATTCTCCTCCTCCAGTTCTCTTCCAAAAGGATTCCGTTCCAACACACTGGAGAACACCATAACCAGAGTGCCATCTGCAGCTTGAAAGATATAGCCCTGCAAATTATACATTCTAGCAGTCAAGCATGGCATAATCTGCAGATCCTTAAATCTGCGACTCAGGTCCGTACAGACATAAAACAGATACTTTGGTAAACTTGCGGGACTCCCCAGATTTGCAGAAATAACTGAAAACATTAGAAATACATTGGGGATTTCTCCCCCCCCCAAAAAAAAATGTGTGCAGACAATGCACCTGCCTCCTCCTGCAGGCAGCAATAATGATGGGGGGGGAGTGTCAGTGGGCCCAGCAGCAGAGGCTGGAAACCATCCTAGGCTCATCTGTGGCAGTGGAGGGTTAGAAGAAGCTACTGTGGGCCCAGTGCTGGTGGCAGCGATGTTGGGGGGAAGGAAGCTTTGGCAGGCCCAGTAACAAAAGCCAGGAGCCTTGCCAAGCCCAGTGACAGCAGCAGCAATGATGTGTGTGTGTGGGGGGAAGAAGTTGTGGCAGAGGACAGACCCAGTGGTGGAGGCCGGGCCTGGTAGTGATGGTGGCAGGGTCACCACTTGTAACCATATAATTACTACAGTAATACCAGTTAAACTAAATTTACTAATTAACTTTCATATATGAAGGTTTTCAATTGCCTTCTACAAGGCAAAGAAAGTACATAATTTTTTAATGAAGATCCTCAGCATCATTCTAGCCTCTTCCTCTGCTGCTAAACTCCATACATTGACTCTGCCCCTACTGGGCTAAACCAGCTACTCCTTGGGGATTACCCTAATAGCATCGCCCACTTCAACCCAACAAAAGGATTATTGTGAAATGCAACATAGACTTGCACAGGGCAGGCTGTTCATCATCCAAGTCTTGATACAAACCATTGCAAAGCTATGGAGTGCTCGTGTCACAGTTCTATGGTTGGTCCAGTGGAGGAGAAACCTTCTTATCTCCACCCTCCACTTGCTATGATGGGGTAGTGCCCCATAGTCTTGCAAAACTTGGCACTCAAACATTGTGAAGCTCCTGTCCACAGTTGTCAGTGCTCCATAGTCTTGCAGTTTTGCAAAGGATGGATTGGGACTTGGCACCTCCAAAGTTTTGAGCCAATCTTTTGCAAGGCTGTGTGGTAATAGCCTCACAGTGCTTGGGCAGGGTGGCATAGGATAGGAATGGTGAGCAGCTTCCTCCCTTAAAAAAACCCACAATGGGGAATTTCTCCTCCCTTCCCTATAATCCAATAGCAGTGATCTCCAGTAGTGCCCGCTGATGGGTTTCCTGGTGCTTCTCTGATTCTTTGACAAAGTATCTCTTTCCCAAGGTAAAGGGTACACTGGCTTTCTTCTACCTCACTAGAGCAGGATGCATTTCAGAAGAACACAGAAGACATCTTTGTGTGTGGGGTATACCCAATCAGAAACAGCTGCCTGCACTGTAGGAGGCTGCTTGGCCTGCAACTCTCCAGCACCCAATGGCAGAGTTGTAAGGTGGGCTAGCTATAACAAGTATTCAGAACCAAGACCAGACACAGCCTTCTGGTAGGAAATCAAGTTTTAACCTGGTCCCCAACCGTCTGGTATATCTCAACAAGAGCAGGAGATTAACCCTTAAGTTACTGTTGGAGGAACTGTAGTCAGGGCCGATGCTACCATTAAGCCAACTAGCTAAACGCCTAGAGCGCAGACCTCAGAGGAACACAGAACTGACAATCAGCATTAGAGTGTGAAATCTGTCACATGTCTATCAGGTGTACATTTTCTAGTAAAAAAGGAGGAAGTTGAGGTAAACAGTGGGAAACCTGTCATAAATCTTCCAAGGGTGAATTTTCTATGTGATTGGCTAGAACAGAATTAGCAGTTAGTGGGGGTGTGTGTGTGAAATCATGTTGGAGTAAACAGAAAGTGAGATTAAGGCATGAAGGGATAAGAAAGGTATTGTAGCAGGCTCAGACATAAAGAAAAAGATAGAGAGAAGAACAGGACAGTGTTCCACAATAGTCCTGTAGAACTCTTATTGCTGGGGAAATTATTTTTGACAGAACAGGAGGCGCATAATGAGGAATTTAGATCCAGAGTTAAGTGAGCACAACTCTTCTTTGGCTAATATATGCTAACCCATAGGGATTTTATTCACAAAGAGGAGGGTTGTGGTGTTTCATGTTTGCTCTGAAGACTGAAAGTTGCTGGGAGAGGATCCCACCTGTGGGCACCTCAGGGATCATGCCACTGTTGGTTGAGCTTATGTTTGTTCACTTGGAAAAGAATCCTGCTCACAGCCTGACCCTATGCACTTTATTTTATTTAGTTTATATATGGTCTACCTCTCCCACTCAAAATGGGTTACACAGTGTAAGTCAATGCAATAATTCACATGAGACATCTAATAAGCAATGCAATAAGACTAGGATTATAGCAATTTGACACAAAGCAAAAATAATTACACTTGGTATGTCGAACAATGCAGAAAATGATATGACAAAGGCAGACAGCAACCTAACCCTAACCCCCAAGACAAACCAAGCTGAACCCTGGATACATGCAAGAACAGAGACTCAGCATGTGCACACTTCTTCACATACATTGAAACAGATTTCCTCAACTATTGCATGCAGGTAGGGGGAGTTAGTTGTCAGGAAAAGATGATTAGAGTCAAGATGCATAAGTAACTGAGCAATAAATACAGCAAGATTGAAATAACAATATGGTAGGACATGGAAGAAGGAGGAGGAGTCCTGAGGAGGAGGAGATTGGATTTATACCCCACCCTTCACTACCCAAAGGAGTCTCAGAACAGCTTACAAACTCCTTTCCCTTTCTCTCCCCACAACAGACACCCTGTGAGGTAGGTGGGGCTGAGAGGACTCTTTCAAGAACTGTCCTTGAGAGGAGGAGGAGAAGAAGGAGAAGAAGAAGAAGGGGAGGAGTAGGAGATTGGATTTATACCCCACCCTTCACTACCCAAAGGAGTCTTAGAGTGGTTTACAATCCCTTTGCCTCCCCCTCCCCACAACAGACACCCTGTGAGGGAGGTGGAGCTGAGAGAACTCTTTCAGGAACTGCCCTAGAGAGAACAACTCTGAAAGAACTTGTGACTGACCCAAGGTCACACCAGCAGCTGCATGTGGAGGAGTGGGGAATCAAACCCAGTTCTCCCAGATTAGAATCCACTCTCCTAACCACTACACCAAACCAGCTTTCCAGTTCTCTACATAGGACAAACAGGTGGAACCCTATGCCAAAGGATAAATGGACACAAATCTGACATCAAGAATCACAAAACTGATAAACTGATAATTTCCAATATATAAAATAGTGAACAATTAGAATAAGGAAAGGAATATATTCCAACTACCTGCCAAGCTCCTGCCAAATCCCCAGGGTGGTTGGCGTGTAGCGGTTAGAAATGGAAATACAGGCCATATATATACCTTGCTGGCATCCATAGATACATGTATACTTGTCAATCAGGAATGTGACAAGAACCACTGCCCACCCCTCATTAGCATATTGAACTTTGCCCAAATTTAGTTTATTATCCGTGAGGGCAAGAGGCCCCCGACTACTTCAGACAAGGCTAATGGCTGAGGAGCCTCTAAGATAAGCATTCCATATGTTTAGACTTAAAGCCTGGTACCAAGGACTTCTGGTACATAAGCTATGTACTAGGACAGAGTGCACCAACAGGTCAGCACGCTTGCTTGAGAGACTATAGAAGCAGCCAAGCTGCAAAGCTTTGTGGGAGAGGGAATCAAATTATAGAGACTTAAGCCAATTCCAGTTGACCCACAAAAAATGGCCTTGTCTCCCTTAAATTCTGTCACAGGTACCATAGGCAGTCACCGTGATTTTCCACCATGCCCACTCCTCATCCTCAAAATTCCCAAAATGGCAATGAGCTCGACATGATTGGAGACCCCTGCACTGTAGGCTGAACAGAAGCGAATGGAATGTCACTATTTCTATTCACACTTACAGCGCACAGAATGAGGCTGTGAATGCACAATACTCAATCCATACAGTTTGGGAGCAATTCTGTGGAGTCTTGTGAGCAAAAATTCTAAACTGTGGAGTCTTGTGAGCAAAAATTCTACTTTGTGAGCTACTGGCATTAAAGTTGTTATGCGAGCAATTTGGCTACTGCATAAATTGATTTACTCTGGAGCCATCTTTCCTGAGCTAAGACAAAAATGTGTGAGCTGGACAGTGTCCCCTCTAAGCTGAGTTAGTGTGAGCTAGCTCACAGTTTTTTAGCCTCCAGCTCACACATTTTTGTTTTAGCTCAGGAAGGATGACTCCAAAGCAAACTAATGTATGCAGTAGCCAAATCACTCGCTCACAACTTTAATGTCAGTAGCTCACAAAGTAGAATTTTTGCTCACAAGACTCCACAGGTTAGAGGGTACATTGGAGCTGGAGGCTAAAAAACTAGAGGGGATGCTGTTCAGGAGGCATTTCCCATCTGCTTAGAGCGGTCTATTAGGAACATAAACTTTTCTTGTATGACTGAGGGTGTCCTTTCTTGCGCACAAACATCCTTCTGGCATGTCCCATTGTGCCGTCTTTCACCACTGGCATGGATTGGGGCACAGGGAATGTGTTACTAGAAGCAACAAACTAGGGTTTGTGAGGAGACACAGGAGGGAGAAACAATTTGGAAACCCTGCCCCCTTCCCCAAATTTCCACCTCCAGGAGGTTATAAACTTTCGGGGCCTTGAGTTTGCTATTTTCCCCTCCTTCCCATTGTCCCCTCAAGGGATTTACAACAGTTTCCAAACTTCCTGGAACATCAGACCATTTGGGGGATTTTCTGTGTCCCCCCCCAACATCTCCTAGAATCAGCACATGGTGCATGAGCTTCAAAAATACAGAGTGATTTGTTTTTAGGGCTGTCTTGGCAGTCATATCAATGTAGCAGGAATGAAGTATCCAGGCAACAAGCCAGCCTTGCTGATTAGAAATATGGTGCCTGCCGTCTGATTTAATGAAACCTCTTGCAAGGGAAAGTGACAAGGTGCCTGTGCCAAAGAAAAAGCACATTCAAAAATGGAAATATGGTTTGCTTCCCAAAATATATAACGTGTATGCATGCGCATGTGTTCTTTTTAGATTGGTCACCCCAAAAAAAAACACAGTGTGAATTTCATAGGAAGATGTGGATGGATATAGTTACACTGCATTTGCCATAAAGTCAAAAGCATGTGGGATCCTTGTTGTTGTTGTTGTTATTGAATTGCCCAACCCGGTGAGTGGGCTCTGGGTGATTTACAGCATTGAACAGATAAAAACAAATACAATATAGTCATCCTGATAAAATTATCACAATGCATTAATAAATTGACCAGATTCAGATGGTGATCAACCCACTTTTGCTAGTAGGAGTGCTCTCTGCACAGCAGGGCAGGGAGGGGGGAACGTGGGGGCCATAGGAGAAAAAATTACTAACAGTTGCTGCCCTCAACTAAAAGCCTGGAGGAACATCTCTGCCTTACAGGCCCTGCGAAATTGTATAAGATCCTGCAGGGTCATGATGATGTTATTTGGCAGAGAGTTTCTCCAAGTTGGGGCCAGGACCAAAAAGGCCATGGCCCTAGTTGAGGATAGCCAGACCTCCTAGGGCCAGGGATTCTTCTGGGGACATTGCAATTCTACTATGTTGCCAGAGGGCTTGGTACACTAGAATTGGTCTTTAGGTAGAAGACAACCTACTTGGCAGTGACGGACTCTTGTGGGACATAATAATATAAGGCAGCATTGAACAGCTAGCAAGCTTACTCAAGCCAAGTCACATATTATGGTGGTAGGCATGTTGGCCTTGTGTATGCAGGTACAACCTGATTTATAGTGAGCGCATCATTCTGAAAGTGAAGCACGTTTCCCCCATGGATGTCCACTGGACATCCATTTGTGTCTTTGAGTGTTCACTTTCAATATGAAGTAGCATCAGGAAGGGTTGCCAGGTTGCAGTCTGGACTGGTGCTGTGTTTCCCTTTCAGAGTCAGAAGACTTGAGTGGGACAATCCAGCCCCAACCACACCCACCCCTTTCCTTCATTAGTCTTTCTCTTAGTACTGTAGTACGTGGGACTCTAGCTGTGCAATTTTATGCTGAACCACACCTGTCTGTTCACTTGTACTACTTAAAACTGCAACAGGTAGGGGCATGGCTGCCAACAGGCCTAAAGAAAAATGGCCTATCCGGATAGGAGAGGCTTAATCAGCTGCCATTTACCAGGTAATTCCATAAAATGATTCCCTTGCCCATTTCTACCTATGGAGCCTCTGTTAAAAGGACAGGATGTTTTTCTTCCGGCTTGTTGCAAAGGCTAATAGAAGATACTAGGTATGCAAAGGACAGCATTTCTACGAGGATCCTGGTTACTCCATTCACTGTACCTCTCCTCACTCACAAGAATTAAATAAGAAAAGGGGCATTCTTGCATGCCTTCTTTTTTCAGCTCCACAGCCAATCACAGGCAGTAACTAATGGCTGCTCCCTGAAGAGAGAAAAATTGACCAATCATTGGGGGAGAGAAAAGGCATCTGAGTGCCATGGAAGCTACAAAGTATAATGGCCAATCAGCTGCACTTTTACCTATCAAAGAGCTGCATGAGGCTCCTGAGCCAAAATGTGACCATCCCTGGTTCAGAGGTAGTACTTTATTATAAACCAAAGATTATCCAATCTAGAGGGGAAAAATACAGCAATCATGAGACTGGGCTCATGTAGATCTGATTAAATTTTGAATTTCAGCTGTATTAATTCTAGGAGTTGTGAGCGCCCCCCCCCGCCCCCAGCCTTTGTCATAAATAAAAGCAAAACATTCTATATCTGTTTGGACAAACCGACCCAATCACTGTCTCATTGAAAATGCTTGTTGAATAAACACTTCTTGATTAAAGTCCAGTTCAAACTGCTCTGGTTACTCTGCAAGCTTATTAAAAATCCACGGTCCCTATGTTACTTTACACACCATCAATTAATTTCATGGATGTTCATAAAGCAAGGTGTACCAGAGGTTTAATTAGGTGGCCCCGTTTGTTTAGTCATCGTATCTTGTGTAATATGCAACAACAGGATATTGAAAGCAGATGTGTTGCTGACAAAGATCTATCTTAATATTTCTGCAGAACACAAAAATGGAACTAGGAGGGAATAGTCAGTATGATGCAGCTCCCTTAAACAGCAGTGGAATTAGGGGAGTTATAACAGTAGAATAATTAGATGAGAGAACCAAAATGGCAACCAAACGAGTTCAAAACCCATCAAAAGAGTATGAGACCCCTCAGCTGAGTACTGTGAGGGTTAAACGACATATTGCTTTGGAGATCCGTGATTCAATCCCTCCCCCAGGCCGCCCGTTTACTTGCCGGGGGGGGATTACCTGCCCTTAATCCCAATCTCCCACCCCCAAGGAATTGAGGAGTGGGAGAAAAAAATGGTCTACACATAGTGATGCTCTAGAAATTTCCCCTAGTCTCGATGGCAGACTGTCAGGATTACAGAAGGCACCAAGCAGAGCGAAGAAGAAGGAGAGACTGGATCTTCTGATGAGGACTCGGATTCTAAATTGGGGGCAGTAGCCCCCAAAACAGGCTATCATTTGAGAGGGGAAAGAGGGAAAAAGTAGACTGTTATTGTTCTCTGGAGTACTTAATTATGTTTATTGCAGGGCACAGCTCTTTAAGAAACTGGGATTGCTGGGGAAATACTGAAATGTTTTATTAGCTAGATTCTTGGGTTTTTAGAGGTTTTTCTTTTCTTTCACCTGTAGAATGTAGATTCCCCACCCCTATTTTTCTGTGTATTGTAGTTTGTTTCTTTTTTCTGTATGTAGATTTAGAAAAAGCAATAAAAAAAATCCCCTTGGGGGGGGCAAAAAAAGGATTACAGAAGGCAGCCTAGAGCATTACCCTGAAGTGACATCACATCCTCTCCAAACTCTGCCCTCTGCAAGAACTGCACCCAAATCTCCTGCCATTTTCTGAGGCAGTGTTGGAAACCCCACCTCCATTATTTTTTTTTCTTCCTAAAATTCAGCTTCTGGGTGGGTCAGTTGGAGGTAAGACTTGACATTGGGCCAGGGGATGGTTCAATTCTCCCTCCCTGCACTATTTTCCCTGTGGTAGGTGCCCTCCTCATCTTCCATTAGAAGAAGTGATTGGATTTATATCCCACCCTTCACTACCCGAAGGAGTCTCAGAGTGGCTTACAATTTCCCTCCCCTCCGCACAACAGATACCCTGTGAGGTAAGTGGGGCTGAGAGAGTTCTCTCTCGAACTGCTTTTGACAGAACAGCTCTGAGAGAGCTGTGACACCAGCAACTGCATGTGTCAGAGTGGGGGCTCAAACCCCAATCGGCCATGTAACATTGTGTTACCTAAGCCTCAGTTACCTAAGACCAGCATCACTTCCTATCAGCTGACTGGTAGCACTGAGTTCATCCCAGACAGGTGTCCCACAGCTCAGTTCTTGGCCATAGACAAGGAGTTTCTTATGTCTCTAGACTTAGTAACCTTTCCCTATGGCTACATAGTGAGTAAGTCCTCATCATTCTTTGGAAACTAAAACCAAGCATTGTTTCCTTCTTTGTTGTTGTTCCATCACACAGTTGAGTCTGACTCTTTGTGACCCCATGGACCACATCATGCCAGGCCAGGCCTGTAGCCAGGTATTTTTAAGTGGGGGGGCATTTAAATTTCTTAGGAGGCACTGACTTTCTGGGGGAAATAGAGAGGTGCTGTCTGGCTCCTCATGGCCACCATTGCCAGCCCTTCATGCCAGACAGCTGTGCAGGGATACCTGGCTCCTTCCCAGCACCCGCTGCTACTTGGGGGCCCTGGGCTGGATGGGAAGTTGGGGGGCCTTGCCAGTAAGACAGGGGGCCTTGCCAATAAGTTGGGGAGGGGGCAAGCCCGGAGATGCCCCACTGTAGCTACAGGCCTGTGCCAGACCCTCCTGTTTTCCATCATCCTCCAGAGGTTGCTTAATTTCCTTCTTTGGCAAAGAGCTAATCCTGTCTCCTCATCTGGACTGTTATTGTGATGGCTCTGCCTGAGTGGCAGACATTTTGTGATTGGCCCCACCCCACATGACAGCCGTTTTTCTAGTGGCACCGACTACTACCCTGTCTCAAAATTGTATAAGCACCCATAAGCTCAACAAGATTGGTGACCCCCTACCTTTGATCCTACTAATGATAAGGAGTGGAATACTCATTTTACCTAGAAGGGCAAAAAACTACTAGATTTGGGAAATTATGATAAGGAAAGGCACACTTAATTTCTTTGGTGTAGTGATTAAGTGCATGGACTCTAATCTGGGAGAACCGGGTTTGATTCCCCACTCCTCCACTTGCAGCTGCTGGATGACCTTGGGCAAGCCACAGTTCTGTCAGAGCTGTTCTCTCAAGGACAGTTCTGGAAAGAGCTCTCTCAGCTCCACCTGAGTGTCTGTTGTAGAGAGGGGAAGGGAAAGGAGTTGTAAGCTGCTCTGAAACTCCTTCAAGTAGTGAAGGGCAGTGTATAAATCCAATCTCTTCTTCTTCTTCTTTTCCCCCACAGAAATTTACAGAGTTATTGATTGATATCAGTTCCAAGTGGTGGGAGGAGGAAACATAAGAGGTGGCCTGCTGGATCAAATCAATGGTCCATCTGGTTCAGCATCCTGTTTCACATAGTGGCCAACCAGCTGCCTTCAAAGTTTTGAAGAAAGACTAAAAATAATTTCAAAAGCTGTTGAATTCTTTATTGTACAATCGTAGGAGACAGCAAACGCAGAATGTCAAAAAAGCTACAGCCTCCAAGCCTGTTGTATACTTCTTGTAGCTAAGCATGTATAATTCAAGCCCAAAATAACATTTTCCATTCCTGTATCTGAAGAAAAGAGGGAGAGTCCAGTGGCACCTTAAAGACTAACAAAATATGAGCTTTTGTGAGTCGCTGCTCACTTCTTCACGAAAGTCTTGAAGGTGCTACTGGACTCTTGCTCTATTCTACTGCTACAGACAGACTAACACAACTACCCATCTTGATCTATTTTCCATTTCTGACAGACTTTCTGCTAACTTTCTCAAAAGCTGGCTAAGGTTGCTTCCAGTATTGTGGTCGCTTACTCGTCCCTTAATCGTTGATGATATGGCACATTCCACCCAGCCTAGGTTATTTCCCCACCATACTCCTTGCTTAGTTTCCAATATGTCTTCAGGCTGGCTCATTTTACTTCCACAGAAGAATGACAAAGGGGGCATATAGTGGCCAAGGCTTTCCCCCAGTGTTGCCTCCTAGCACTGGTATTCAGAGGTTCATGGCCTCTGAATATGGAGGAGAACAAAGTTTGAGACCAGCGGCACCTTTTAAGAGCAGCAAAGTTTAATTCTGGGTATAAGTTTTTGTGTGCATGCATAGTTCTTCAGATCAAAGAACATAAGAACACAAGAGAAGCCAATGTTGCATCAGGCCAATAGCCCATCCAGTCCAACACTCTGTCACATAGTAGCCAAAAATACCAGGTGCCATCAGGAGGTCCAGCGGTGGGGCCAGGACACTAGAAGCCCTCCCACTGTTGCCCCCCAAGCACCAAGAATACAGAGCATCCCTTGCCCCAGACTGAGAGTTCCTATCAATACCTTTTGGCTAATTGCCACTGATGGATCTCTGCTCTATATGTTTATCCAATTCCCTCTTGAAACTGTCCATGCTTGTAGCTGCCACCACCTCCTGTGGCAGTGAATTCCACGTGTTAGTCATTCTTTGGGTGAAGAAGTACTTCCTTTTATCTGTTCTAACCCGACTGCTCAGCAATTTCATGGAGTGCCCACGAGTTCTTGTATTGTGAGAAAGGGAGAAAAGTACTTCTTTCTCAACCTGCTCTATCCCATGCATAATCTTATAAACCTCGATCATGTCATCCCTCAGCCATCGTTTCTCCAAGCTAAAGAGCCCCAAGTGTTTTAATTTTTCTTCATAGGGAAGGCGCTCCAACCCTTTTATCATTCTAGTTGCCCTTCTCTGCACTTTTTCCAATGCTGTAATATCCTTTTTGAGGTGTGGTGACCAGAACTGTACACAGTACTCCAAATGAAGTGTGCATGCACATAAAAGCTTATACCCAGAATTAAACTTTGTTGGTCTTAAAGGTACCTCTGGACTCAAACTTTGTTCTGTTGCTTCAGACCGACACAGCTACCCACCTGAATCTATCTGAATATGGAGGTTCTCATTAGTCACTATGACTAGTAGTCATTGATGGAGATCTCTTCTCGGAATCTTTCTAATCCCTCTTTAAAGCTATCTTTGCTCAAGGCCAACTCTGCCGCCACTGGCAGTTAATTTTACAATGTAATGACTCATTGAGTAGAGAACTAAGTCCTTGTCCCCTGTCCAGTATCTGTTGCCCATCGATGTCACTGTGTGCTTCCAAGGTTTACTGTCATGGAACAGAGAGAAAAAGTGCTTTCTATCCAGTGGTAGCCTATGCAGGTTTACATTTCAATAAATGTCATGGTCTGCCCTTACCTGAATAGCCCAGGCAAGCCCAATCTCATCAGATCTCAGAAGCTAAGCAGGGCTGACCCTGGCAAGTACTTAGAAGGGCGACCTCCAAGGAATACCAGGGCTGGGGTGCAGAGGCAGGCAATAGCAAGCCACCTCTCTGATACGTCCTTTACGTCCAAGTCCCGCTAGGGGTTGCCAGAAGTCAGCCATGACTTCCAGGCACACACACACATGCACAAAATACCAGGGGGAAAAGTCGTAGCCTGAAGGCTGGGCTTGCAGTTCCTTCTGAACATGCCCTGTCACTGCTCAAGATGATTTGTGTGTCAGCGGTTGTGCTTCATGCTGGACAGAACCAACAAGCTCCTGCTGCAGCGGGCTTGCCCTCTACACTAAGCGTATAAAATGAGACTAGGGGATTAACACATGAGTAGTGGTAGAAATGAAGTGCCTGTACATAAAATATGCTGCTGTTAGTTTTTAAAGTGCCACCACTGTCCTGTTTAGTTTTTTGGAAATAAGGGACAGGCTGGAACTGCGGTGTTACGCCCTCTGGAAAGCTACATTGAGTAGCAGATTGATTTAGTTGGGTTTTCAGATTCTGCTCAGCCTTTCTGCAAAGTTTACCAGGAGGCTAAGGGGAACCCTTGCTTCCCAGATCCTGCTAAACCCACAAGCCAAGCCAAGCCAAGCCAGCCCTGGAACAAGGCAAGACCAGCCAGGACAAGCTTCAGTCGATGCCAGGATGCAGCCTCCTAACATGATCTCCAGCTCTTCCCTTTACTTTCACCCAGCTCCTGAACAGCCAGATCTTGCAAAGGGGCAGCTCCGTTAGTGTGTATTAGCAAAGTGGAAAAATAAAAACCTTTTGTTGTCTGTTCCTACATTTCTCTCTTTTCCACACTTTTATCCTCCTTTGTTTCGTTCTCTGCCTTACATGATCTGCCATTCATCTATCCCCACTTCTAATCACCCCCCTCCCCATTTTTCAGTCTCAACACCTTCTCATCCATCCTGGTTGGCAACTTATAACATATTTAGTAGTAGTATAGAAGCAAACCTTTGTAAATATTATGAACAGAAGGTGGAGGGGGGTGTTAACATTTCCCGATAATCTGTCAATGGAGTAAAAGGATGCTTCTCCCCCCCCTCCATCCTTTACATGTCTGATAATAAAGGTTAGTCTGCCTCAGTGGTTACAAATGAGGAACAGAAATTAGAACATATTTCTTTATTTAAATCCTGCCTTTCTCCCCAAGGGGAACCCAAAGCGTCTTGCATCGTTCTCCTCTCCTCCGTTTTTCCGCACAACAACCCTGTGAGTTGGGTTAGGCTGAGAGAGTGTGTGACTGGCCCAAGATCACCCAGCAAGCTTCCATGGCATGAGTGGGGATTCGAACCTGGGTTTCCCTAGATGGACACTTTAACCACTACACAATCAAAGCCAAGTTATTCCAGTTTCTTTTTGTCCCTGGAACTCCCATGATCATCCTGAAGCTGGTGACCAATTTTGAGACCCCTGGTTTTATTTTCTGATGACTTACGCCTACCACAAATGGACATTCAAAAACCAGAACAACCATCGTGTATATAGATATAGATATTGCAACTCATATACATTTATATGTATTCTATTAACTTGCAAAAATGTTTAGATAAACAATCACACTATATGTATAAACTGGCACACCTTCAGTTGCAAGTGATTCTAATAAGGAGCATTCTACACATTTTTACGTGACAATACCACATGGAACTATAATCCCTGTGTTGCAGAAACCTCAGTATGTAGAGGCAATTGTGAAGTCCATAATATAAACAACTTTTCACTATGTAGAAGTAATGCAGAACGTAAGGCACAGTGCGATGGCATGATGTGACAACGTGCATCCGGACTATAAGCACCTTTCAAAAATACTTCTTCAGAGTCACACCACCAATATCATGCAGAATGTAAACCAGAACCAGTGCTTAATAATATTCTATTCAATAGATACTGCCATTTGCATCTTGTTCACTGGTGTGTAAGTTTATCACAATTCTTCATGCAAGCGTGGTTCTTGGCAGCCCTGCAGAGACCCAACATGGCTTACAATTCTGTTCTCCCCTCCTCCATTTTATTCCTGCAGCAACAACCACCCTGTGAAGTAGGTTAGGCTGAGCGAATGTGACTGGCCCAAGGATACCCAGTGAGTTTCTAAGGGGGAGGCGGAATTTGAACCTGGGTCTCTGAGATTCTAGTCCTACATTCTCCCCAGTACACCACACTGGTTCTCTTTCAGATTGGAAATTGATGGGTATACTTTGTATTTTGTGGAGCTGCCAAGTTCTGAAACGGTAAGCATTTGCTTTTAATAGTGACCCGTCTTTAAAATAACGAACTGCTTTCAACCTTGCCCTGAACATGAAGCAAAGACTTGAGTTTGCAGCTGTTTTGGCAACCTTCGTGCTGCAAGTGGAAACGGTTCCAATTCTATTTCGCTGCTAATTTTAAGTAATTTTAACAGGAAGGCGAGAGAGCTGATATAATTTATGGGTGGCCCATTTACTGACACCCTATGGATCATGCTGACTGAATTGCCATAAAACAAATGTACGGTAATGGATGGAGAATGTGGCGGAACCACCTGATGCTTGAAGCATGACAGCATTTTAGGAGACGGCAAGCCGTAATGACAAAGGAGATGCCTCAGGATGAAATACTTGAATTGCCCAGCATCAGTGGGGTTGGGATGCCACGTGATCAGAAAAACTGGCCTGTCCTTCTCTTATGATTTTAACATCAGTTAATCCACAGGTAAATCTTTACCTAGTCTGGAGAGAAGGATGCTCACCTGCTTGCAGATCATGCTGCTGTTAAAGGGACAACTGCAGGTGCGGCAGGGTCAGAAGTTGGCAAACCTTTTAGCACCTACAGGACTAATAAAATTAGTGCAACAGAAGCTTTTGGGGTCTAGGCTTTGGTACGTTCGATACACAACATAGCCAATGGCTCCAATCCAGCTAAAGTCAACTGTGAGTAGCTACATCCAATTAAAAGCAATGAGGCATAAGTAAAAATAAAATAAAGGGAATAGGTCTTTAGTTTGATAGAATGGCTCAGGAAGGCACTTTTGTAAGGGGAACATGACGGTAGACTATGCAACTTTTTATGGTACGTATTATCAGTTTATGATGAAGGTTAAAGCAGAAAGTGCCAGAGCAGGATTACAGCTGAACATCAAGAAGACAAAAGAAATTACTGGGGAACTACACAACTTTAAGATTGACAATGAAGAAATAGAGATTATTAAAGATTTTCCATTCCTCGGCTCCATCATCAACCACAAGGGAGACTGCCACCAAGACATCAGAAGGACATTGAGACTGGGAAGGTCAGCCAGGAAGGAGCCAGAAAAGATTCCTAAGCGTAAGGACGTGTTGCTGGCGACCAAGATCAGGTTAATCCATGCCATGGTATTCCCCATTACTCCGTATGGCTGTGAAAGTTGGACAATGAAGAAAGTTGACAGGATGAAAGCTGATTTATCTGAAATCAGTGGTGTTGGGGGACCGTGGCAGGGATACCTGGGACCATGGAAAAGACCAATAAGAGGGTTCTAGATCAAATCAAGCCTGAGCTCTCCCTAGACGCTGAAATGACTAAACTGAGGCTATCGTACTTTGGCCACATGATGAGAAGACAGGAGACACTGGAAATTACAATGATGCTAGGAAAAGTTGAAGGCAGCAGGAAAAGAGGACGGCCCAACAGGAGATGGACTCAATCAAGGAAGCCCCAGCCCTCGGTTTGCAAGACCTGAGCAAGGCTGCTAACAAGAGGACGTTTTGGAGGTCATTAATTCATAGGGTTGCCATAAATCAGATGCAACTTGATGGCACTTAACACACAAACACATTATCCTGCTCTTACTTCACTGTTGTCTATCTTTGTAATTCTATTTTTTGCACCACTTGATGTATCATTTCTGACACTTTTTTGCACTGTTGCTAATTTTTGTAATCCCAGCCCTACTGCATTGTTTATTAGATGCCTCGTGCTACTTGGATTGACACGGTGCAATCTGCCTTGAGTCTCAGCGACAAAAATGGACTATAAATAAACAAACTATGGGAATAACAGCACAGCGCTCACTTTCAGTGTGTGAGACTCTCAGTTCAGTTCTAGGCAAACCCATGTCCAGTGAGGAAAGGGTTACAAGAGAATATGCACTGTTAGTTCTCCACACAATGGTCAGTACCATTGGTGTTTTTATGTGAAATAAATTCATGCAATTAGCAGTAGCTATTATCTAACTCGTACTTCCAAGGTAAAAAGCAGGTGCACTTGCTGCTCTGCATGAACGACAAGACGTAACTATCTCATGGTGTGGGATTCACGCCTTCGTTTGATCTCCCAATGTAACTGCCATGTTCTTCCCAGACTGCTGCCTGCCAGTCTTGCTGTGGCAGTGGCTTCATGCTGCAATCCCACCTGGCATCCCATGTGCGACTGGGCCAAGGAAGCTGCACTGCCTGAAAGTGTCCTGGGGGGAGAATGTTGGATGACATCCTGTGTGGTAGCCTGAGATAACCCTTATGGCTCTTTTCAATGCTTCTCCAGAACATGCTGCGAACTCAGTCACTGTGCTGGAAACATAAGAGTGAAAGACTTAAGTGGTACCACTCAAGGCCAGAAAAACACCAGGAAGGTTTTGCAACAGCAGTTCTGTTTCCATCAGCAATGGCTCGAGGCAGGCCCAGCAGCTGGGTCCGGTCCCACACGTGACATAGAGGCAAGCTAACCATACAAACTGGTTGAACCAGAAAGTTTCTCTGTTTAGCCCCAGGCTTAAATGTCCTGGAGAGCAGGTGGCCCTACCTGGTCCTGGGCTTCCTCTGGCTAGGGCTTGATTGAGGCCCAATCCTGCAAGGCACTGTGTGTGCTTACGCAGGGATCTGGCTCAGCAGCTGAAACTCAGGCTGCCAGCCTGGTGCTTCTTCAGGAGCCTGCTGTCTTTCTTACCAGGTAGGGGGAGAACATGGAGGGCTGGCACGGATTCTAACCTGTTGACAGCAGTGGTGCCTGGAGCAAAGCCTTCAGGGGCAAGTCCTTTGATACAGGGACTCTGGGTCTGGAGGAAGTTCTAGATCTGTAGAGGGTTCATGGGGGGTGGGATTATCTCTTGAGCCTCCTGGTCATCAGCTGAGAAATCTGTGCTGGAGTCTTGGGGGGTGGAAGGTCATGACAAGGGGCATTTCAGGAGTCCTTTGTCCCTGACTCCATTTTAAGTTTGCTAGTCCCCCGACGCGGACAGGGAATGGAGAGGAGAGGAGGAGGAGATTGGATTTATACCTTGCCCTTCACTACCCAAAGAAGTCTCAGAGTTTACAATCCCTTTCCCTTCCCCTCCCCACAACGGACACCCTGTGAGGTAGGTGGGGCTGAGAGAGCTCTTTCAAGGACTGATCGTGAGAGAGAACTTGTGACTGACCCAAGGTCACATCAGCAGCTGCATGTAGAGGAGTGGGGAATCAAACCCGATTCTCTCAGATTAGAGTCCACACTCCTAATCACTACATCAAACTGGCTCTCTTCTGCCTTTCGTTACCCACTGCCACTTGGAACAGAAGCAGGAGGGAAAAAAATTAAAATGGGTGTTGGGCCAACAGTATGATATCACTTCTGGAGAAAACCCAGCAGTGATGTCAGTCTTCTCTAAGAATCACTGGAAACTTTATGGTTTTAGATTCCTAGAGAGGTGTGTGAGGTCATCTCCAGGTTTTCCCATTGCTGACAGCTGCCCCCCCCATCCCGTCTCCATGCCCAGCAAGTTTGTATTGTTTTAAGTTACATTAGCCCTATTCAAATGTTTAACTTAACTTTAGTTGCCAAGCCAAAAAATTCCTTTTTACCTAATCTTTTACTAAGGGTTCTTAGGTTTTTTTAGAAGTTGTTTCATTGTCTGATCCTTACCTAAGAACTGAACACATTAGAAGATGCCTTAAACTGAATCAGAGCATTGGCCTATTAAGGTCTACTCCATGAATGTGTCAAACATATGGCCCATGGGCCTGATTCGGCCCCTGCAAGCCTCCAATCTGGCCTGAGAGCAACTGGCTGTGTGCTGCTTCTTGCTTCCAGTTTCTAACATCACAGGTCCTTTTGCCAGTCTCTCCTATTTTCTGCTTCAGAGGAGAGAAAGAAAGCCTTTCCTTGATTGGCTGAGGGCTCCTCCCCCCCTCCTCCTCTGGAGAGGGAGGGGGAGGGAAAGGGACAGGGGGGGTGGGGTGGGGAATGATGTCTTGAGGAACTTTTAAGAACACCAGCAACATTTTATTCCAGGTATAAACTTGTGTGTGCAAGCACACTTTTTATTCTTCAGAGATAGAGAGGGAGGGAAAGAGCCAGAGGGAGCATGCCAGAAAGAGAGAGAGAGCCTCCTATGTTTAAGACTAAAAACGTTTTATTCCAGATACGAGAGAGAGAGAGTCCTGTGTTTAAGACCAAAAATGTTTGTGGGCAAGCACACTTCTTCAGAGAGAGGGAGGGAAAGACCCAGAGAGAGCACGCCAGATGGGGGTGCGAAAGGAGTCCCATGGCACTTGGAAAGATCCTCCTTTTCATTTGGGGCGGGGGGGAACCTAACAGTACAGCTTGCATTCCTTATTAGTGAATGGGTCAAGAGTCCAGTAGCACCTTAATAACTAACAAAATTTGTGGCAGGGCATGAGCTTTCATGAATCACTGCTCACTTCTTTAGATACAGATGGAATGTGAATCCATTAGTCCTTATATCGTGGAGAATGATGTGCTTTCAGGTGCCAAATGACAATTGCAGGCATTGCTAATGAATGAAGAAATCTAAGTCTCAATTCAGTCCAGAAGGATGCATTGTCTTGAGCTTCATGATCAATTACAATTCAGCAGTCTCTCTTTCTAATCTCCCTTTGAAATTCCTTTGTAAGAGAACTGCCACTCTTAGGTCAGCAACTGAATGCCCTGGAAGGTTAAAATGTTCCCCCGCTGGTTTTTGAATGTTGTGGTTTTTAATAGTACTAGAAAGAGTCCAGTAGCACCTTTAAAGACTAACAAAATTCGTAGTAGGGTATGTGCTTTTGTGAGTCACTGCTCGCTTCTTCAGACTTATTTCCACTTATTCTTTGCATCCTCCAGGACTGAGTTCTCTGGTACCAAGTTGAGAACTAGGTTTCCTGTCTCATTACCAATGCTGTTATCTCCACAGCTCTGTATATCACACCAGTGCTGATATCTCCACCAATCTGCACATCACACCTAATCCAATCATGTCTGCTATTGCCATTCGGCATCTGCAATCATCTTTATACAATTTATATCTCCGGTACCTTGTGTTACATTTGATGGCACACATGGCCTGGCCCAACAAAAGTTACAGTTATGTCAGATCCGGCCCTCGTAAAAAATGAGCTCGACGCCTCTGGTTTACTCAGACTGGCCATTGTTTCCCCAGGGTCTCAGGTAGAGGTCTTTCATATCATCTATATCACCATATTCTGGGCATGGAGCAGGAGTCACTGGGTGTGTGTGCAGAGGTAATTGTGAATCTCTTGCATTGTGCAGGGGTTTGGACTGGATGACCATGGAGGTCCCTTTAAACTCTATAATTCTATGATCCTTACTAGAGATAGCCCCTCCCTGGAACTGTTTTATCTGTATCACTTTAGGCTGCTTTATGTTTGTCTTATGCTGTTTTAATACCCTGGTTTGTTTTAATGGATACTTTTTAATGGTTCTTGTTTTGCTTTAGCTGTAAGCGGCATAAAGTACTGTATTATCTCTCACACACATAAGTCCATCACAGAAATTAAGGTTGCAGAATGCTCATAGGGTTCCCAGCAGGTCTCCCACCCAGGCACTGACCAGACCCAGATTAATTTAGCTTCAGAGAAGTTGCTACGTCGTGTGCCCACCAACCACACCCTGAGATCTGCAGGGATGTATTCTGCTGAAGCAATGGATCCAAGTTCCAGGAAAAGGTTCAAGTAGATATGAGAAGGGTTCTGATACTGGCCCAACCGATGGTGACCAGCGGGCATTGGCTCACAGGGCAGATAGCCCATCATGCCACTTTGGGTCCCCCACCACCACTAAGGCACTGCTGCCTTGGACGCCTCAAGGAAGTCAAACAGACTCAAGAGAGGAACTTACCATTTCTCTGTGCTCTGTGCTCTTGTGCACACAATAGCCTAGACTCACAAAAGCACTCAAACACTGTGGCAAACCTCTTCTTAGGGTATTCTCCTTTTCAGGGGTCATTTTGTAGAAAAAGAGGTGCAGGAGCTCATTTGCATAACTCATTTGCATATGCCACACCCCCTGACAAAGGGCTACGTAAGTTCCCTGCCTGATCTTCTCCAGTTGGGCATGGAACCCAGGCATGTTTAAAATGCCTTTCTCTCCCTTCCCCATGTGGAGAAGAGAAAGAAAGGCATTTAACCCTCCCACTCCCCTGAGTTTCTCCGCAAAAATGGAGAGGCTCAGGGGAAAGGGGGGGCTGGCTGGAGAAGTGAAGGGGAGGGCAGGGAGGCAGACATGCCTGGGTTCCCTGCTCAGTCTTCTCCGTGGGGCACCTGGAGAAGATTGGGCAGGGAACCCAGGCATGCTTAGAATGCCTTTCTCTCCCTTCCCCATCTGGGGAAGGGAAAGAAAGGCATTTAAATCCCCCCAGGTGGTGTGGGGCTCTGCAGGCTTTCCCTGGCCCGTCCACCTGTGCAGGAGGGCCAGGAATGGTGGCAGGGGGGTGCCCTGGGCTCCTTACTGCTGAAGCGCCGCTTCGCCACACTCCAGAGGAAATGACCCCTGCTCCTTTTGACTGTAGATAGGGGATTGAATGGCTAAGCCATTCTCCACATAAAAATTCTCTCTCTGCAGACAGAAAAGTAGATGTCAAGGAGAAAAGTTTCAGCCTAGCCTTTTCCAGTCTGGTGTAGTGGTTAGGAGCATGGACCCTGATCTGGAATAAGTGGGTTTGATTCCCCAGTTCCCCCACATGCAGCTGCTGGTGTCACCTTGGATCAGCCACAGTTTTCTCAGAGCTTTTCTCTCAAGAGCAGTTCTCTCAGATCTCTCTAAGCCCCCCCTGCATCACAGGGTGTCCGTTGTGGGGATGGGATGGGAAAGGAGTTCGTAAGCTACTTTGAGACTCTGAGTGAAGGGTGGGGTATAAATCCAATATCTTCTTCTTCTCCTTGATGAGCTACTTTTCTATGGGCAGGGTTTTTTTCTTTCCATGGGATGCATTCAGCTATGTGATGCTCCACCTACAGGCTCTACAGTGTAATACTCTAAAAATAGTGTTACTACTACATCTGTGACTACTACTTCATTGGCAAACAGGGTTGCCAGCTCTGAATTGGAAAATACCTGGAGATTTTGAGGGACAAGCCTGTGGAGGGACCTCCGCAGGGTATAATGCCTTAGAGCAGAGGTGCAGAACTCATTTGTTATGAAGGCCAGATCTGACATAAATGTCCCTTTGTCAGGCTGGGCCATGTGTGCCGCAAAATGCAATGCCAGGTACAGAAAATATAAACTTTATAAAGGACACAGGCAAACCCAATTAACAATATTATTTTTTACTCAAAATACAAACAAAAACAATTGATTCCTAGCAGTGAGAGAAATTGATTTACTGGGGAGCCCACAAAAGCCACAATAAATGTGTTTAATCATATACAAGACTAGAGTTTTTTCCCCAAGGGATGCCATAAAAGGAGGAGTATCTTATATTTCCATACATACCAGTAGCTTGCAGGCTGGGTAAGAGGCCTGGATGGGCCAGTTCTGGCCCCTGAGCCTTCTGTTGGACACCCCTGCCTTAGAGTCCACCCTCCAAACCAGCCAATTTCTCCAGGAAAACTGATCTTGGCTGTCTGAAGATCAACTGTAATAGCAGCAGGAGATCTCCCAGTGTCACCTGGAGTCGGGCAACACTACCCGCAAAGCAGTTTACAGCATTGTTCTCCTTTCCTCCACTGTACCCTTGCCGCAACCCTGTGAGGTTATGTTGAGAATATGTGAGAGTGTGTGACTGACTGGTCTAAGGGCACCCAGCGAGCTTCCGTGGCAGAGTTGGGAGTTGAACCTGGGCCTCCCAGAGCCTAGTCTGACCCTCTGGCCAAAACAGCTGCAGCAAACATCAAGCTGGATGTAATACTTTCACTCTTTACTCTTGACCTTTCCAAGGGAGAAAGATGGCCCACACTGAAGAAATTTGTGCTCCGTTACCCTTTCTTCCCCAAAGTATTCTTCTTGCGACTGCTTTTTTGCAATTGGCCGTGCTCTCTGACTCAGAGCTAGGAAAGGGCCCTTAAAAGCAAGCGGAGTGCTTTTCACTGTGGAAGGCTTGTCATTTTCCATTTGCATCGCTGTCTTTTATTACCAATATCGATTCACTTTACATAGTTCATTCAGCCCGCTCCGCCAAGGACAGCTAGTCTGCCTAACGGCATAGCAACACATTTTTATTTGGCCAAGGGTTTAGTTAAAAGGCCCCATTCCCTTTTACAATAAATATTGTATGACAAGTCAGCCTCAGTGGTGAGCCATTAGACTCTCCCCTGGCGCCCAAGAACCACAGTTCAAGTACGGAGCAGCCCCGGGAGGACAAAGGAATCCTGGCCCATCCTTACTGAGATCTCTCCTCTCCTCCCTAAGCTGGCCTCATAGCAGTTCACTCAGGCATTTCCGATTAGGATCGGGCACAAACCATAAAAATGCAGTTCTGTTCAGGGTTCACGGGCAAACCACAAACTGAACCATGAACCCAACGAACCCAGTTGGCTTGCATACAAACCGAACCAGGTCTGTGATGTTTGTGTGGAGCTATGGGGGCAGCCTGCTCCCACAGCTCAGTTGTTTCAGGCTCTAAACAGTTGAGCCGTGGGAGCAGGCATCCCCCCCGCGCAGTTTAGCTCTTTCTGATCTAAACAACTGAGCAGTGGCTCAGCTGTTTAAAGGGGCTTTCTTGGGCAGCCAGCCCCAGGCTTGGAGTTATTAAAACCCCTGCTCTCTGCTCCCTGAGGCTGTTTTTCATGAACAGCAGAAATCAGGGGTTTAAACCTCTGCATTCTGCTCTTCACAAACCTCCATGAACTGCTTCAAAATTTGTGAAAGTTCATGGTGGTTCTTTAGTTCACAAACATTGCTTCGCAAACTGCCCAAAGTCTGTGATGAACTTTAGTTTTTCAGCCAGTTCGTGCACATCCCTATTCCCAGCATAAACTGGGATGTGGTGATTAATAAATCATCATCATCATCATCATCATCATCATCATCCTGATGGATGGGGGGTGGGGAGGCTTTTGGGCTTTACACCAGCTTCCCCAATGGCTTCTTTCCTCTCAGCCATAGCAGAGCATAGAAGTAGGACTCCTAGAAAATAAAACTTCCTCAAACAGATCCAGAAAATATTGTGTGAGCTTTTGGGGGAAACCAGGAGGCCTGGTTCACACATGCAGGGGAATTTACTAGCAGAGGCCTGAGGAGGGAGACTGGACTGTATTTAGGGTTGCCAGACAAGGACTGGCAAACTCTGTGAGTTTGGGGGGGCAGGGTGAGTGATTCACAGCATTTCCAAAATGCTTCCTCTATCCACCCAAACTCTATGGCTTTACCACAAAGTTTCATGGGATTGCTAGAGCGTTACAGTGACATGTGATGTCATTTTCAGATACATGACTGGAAGTGAGATCACAGCATTACCACAATGTCACCCCCCCACCCACGCACCCACCCCCAATTTATCCTACAGCAGCACTGGGCAATGATAGGGAGAGGAAGAGAAGAAGAAGAAAGAATAAGAGATTGGATATACACCGCACCCTTCACTACCCAAAGGAGTCTCAGAGTGGCTTACAATCCCTTTCCCTTCCCCTCCCCACAACAGACACCCTGTGAGGTCGGTGGGGCTGAGCGAGCTCTGAGAGAACTGCTCTTGAGAGAGAACAGCTTTGAAAGAACTTGGTACTGACCCACGATCACACCAGCAGCTGCGTGTGGAGGAGTGGGGAATCCAATCCGGTTCTTTCAGACTAGAGTCCGTGCCTCCAGTTTGGTGTAGTGATTAGGAAATCACTACACCAAACTGGAGGCAGGAGGTCTCCTGTAATTGAGGACAACTTGGTCTCTCTAACTGTATTACTTCAGACTGCATGAGGACTAGGATTGCCAACTGCCTGGAGGTGGGGAAACTGTTCCTTTAAAGACGCATTAATGAGATATTGTTATTGGATGATGTTATTTACCTCCATCCCATGAAAAACTTCACCTGCCCATTTCTACACATTAAGCCTCTATTAAAGGGACAGGACATTTTCCCCCCCTCCAGACCAGTTGGCAATTCTTCTGCCAAATCTCACTATCAAAGCAGACCAGTCTAATTTTTCCTTCTCAGTAAGTGTCCTTGGACGGGATGAATTCCACTGAATATTCAACTGGTACATAAATCTGGCCTGCTTGAATCAGGATTTGGCTGGTTCAGAGGCAGGGTGGCCAACTGTTTCCACTAGTTCCTGTAGCCAAAGACTTAGGCCTGAGGCCAGAAGAATGGAGTAGTAATGAGGGACATCCTGTTCAGTGTAGCTGTTAGGGATGCCAGACAGGGTGTGTGAGGAGACTTCAGATCACTGCACTGGAGGGTTGACAGCCTCCAACTGGCACTTTGAGATCTCCCACCATTACAGTTGATCTCTTGACAACTATCTGAAGAAAATGGCTGCTTTAGAGGATGGACTCTATGATATTAGACCCTACAGAGGTCCCTCCCTGGGCTCCACCCCCAAAATCTCCAGTTATTTCCCAACCCAGAGCTGGCAACCCTACTGCACCTTGCTGGGTGACCTTGGACCAGTCACTCTCTCTCAGCCTGATCTACCTCACAGGGTTGTTGTGAGTGTGAAATGGGGAAAAGAGAACCACATACGTTGCTCTGAGCTCCTTGGGAGAAGGGAAAAATGAAAATGTGCCAGTGGAATAGCAGAACTCCAAGATGGAAGAATGGAATACACCTCTGCAGGTTGCTGGCGGTGGGGAATTCCAGCTTTGAAATATCCCTTCAGATTAAAAAGAACCCCGCCACTTTATGCAAGTATCTAGCATAGCAGAAAGAAAGGTTTTCTCACTGTGCTGATTTTCTGTGATCCTTCTCACTCAGGTTGCTGCTGGCAACTGAGAGCAAAAATGTCCTGTCCCTTTAAGAGAGGCTTAATGTGTGGGAATAGGCAGTTGACGCTTTTCATGGCAGCAAAGAACATAACATCACCTGGTAAATAAAATTCCCTTAAACCTGTGTTAATGGTTCAGGTAGGGATGCCATCCTCCAGATGAGACCCGGAGATCCCCTGGAATTACCGCTTATCTCCAAACTATAGAGATCAGTTCCCCTGGAAAAAAATGGATGCTTTGGAAGGGGGCTCTATGGCATCGTTCCCCACTGAGGTCCCTGTCCTCCCCAGGCTCCACCCCCAAATCTCCAGGAGTTTTCCAACCCAGATCGGGCAACCCTACCCCCCCCCGTCCCCCGGTGGTGGCCAAGAGGGACCTGGCAACCCTAGGGGCAAGATACTGTTTCTCTCCAGGCAGTTGGTAACCCTAGAACTGCGTGGTTGGCTACATGCCATTATTACTGCAATTATAATCAGCAGGTTTCTATAGCATTCCTATATCATTTTAATTCAACATAAGCTTCCTCAAATGCCCTTTGTGACAGAAAGACAGTATTATACATTTTAAAAAAAATTGGCTGTGTCTGCCAAGTTGCTGTTAAATGCACAGGAGCAGATATTGATAAGAAAGTTGGCAACCCTTATCTCACCAGGCTGCGCTGCAATAGTTAATGGCTTGGAAACTAGAGCACAGCTGGGCCAGTCATCAGTAGTCCGAGGGCTTCTGTTCTCTGTCCTCGGCTCCAAACCTAGTCCCAGTGGAGGTACATGGTGTAAGCTGGTCGTGGCATTTCTGGGGAAGTGTGCTAATCGATTTTTTATCACAGCCACCCAGAATGTAATCTGTTTCAGTGAAGCATTTCATGCAAGATGGTTTCCCATGTTCTCGGTTGTTCTGTGTCCCACAATATTAATGAAAGAGACAGAAAAATATGTGTTTACATTATGCAAGGTATTAATTTGCTCTTAAGTCCTGGCTGAGTATGTCCAACAACTGGTTAATAATAACGACAGAAATGGGCAGCTGAAATTTTCCCTGACATGGCAGTAAATAACTTCACCTTGTAAATAGCATCCAGCTCGCCTGATCTCATCAGATCTTGGAAGCTAATCAGGGTTAGGCCTGGTTAGTACTTGGATAGGAGACCACCGAGGAATACCAGGGTTTCAAGACAGGCAATGGCAAACCACTTCCGAATGTCTCTTGCCTTGAAAACTCCACCAGGAGTCCCCATAAGTCAGCTGTGATTTGACTGCAAAAAGGGGGGGGGACAGGGCACCCCCCCCATGTCTCTTGGCCACCTCATGTCACCATCTTTTCTGGTATCTGCTATAGCTCTGTCCTAGGCCTTTAATTCCTGCCTAGCTCCCTTTCCTGACCTTGAATTCTCTTGTCCAGAAGCACAACCATAATCTGCTTGTCTCCCGAAGATGGGATTTTCGCAAGTGCGCCTTTTCTAACCTCTGCATGAGCAGCTGCAGCCATCAACGTCTACTCTTCCACCCAGCTCAGAAGAGTACAGGGGCACTGTTCTTGGGGTCTTTTCTTGGTTCCCACAGCCAGTTTGATGTAGTGGTTAAGAGTGGCAGACTCTAATCAGGAGAACTGGATTTGATTCCCGTCTCCTCCACATGCAGCCAATTGGGTGACCTTGGGTCAGTCACAGCTCTCCCAGAGCAGTTCTGTCAAGAGCATTTCTCTCAGAGCTCTCTTGGCCCACCTACTTCACAGGGTGTCTGTCGTGGGGAGAGGAAGGGAAAGGGGAGTGTAAGCCGCTCTGAGACTCCGCGTGAAGTCTCCTCCTCCTCTTTGTTCTTTTTCAGTCACAGGAAAGCAATCCTATCCTGAGAATACCCCATGGCATCTGCTGCTGGGACTGACCAACTCCATCTGGAAGAGGATGGCTGTATCTCTAGTAGCAGTGCTGCAGAGAAATGTTTAACAGAAGCAGGAATATTTTCTTCCCAGAACAGCACTCTGCTGGGTGAAGCAGAACTGCCCCTTCCCCTTGCCTGGACCTCCACCGCAATATGGGGCAGTGACATTTTCCTTATCAAATTTGTGCTTCAGAAGGGTTGAGAAAGAAGTACTTTTCTCCCTTTCTCACAATACAAGAACTCATGGGCACTCAATGAAATTGCTGAGCAGTCGGGTTAGAACAGATAAAAGGAAGTACTTCTTCACCCAAAGAATGACTAACACGTGGAATTCACTGCCACAGGAGGTGGTGGCAGCTACAAGCATGGACAGCTTCATGAGGGAATTAGATAAACGTATGGAGCAGAGGTCCATCAGTGGCTATTAGCCACAAGGTATAGATAGGGACTCTCAGGCTGGGACAAGTGATGCACTGTATCCTTGGTGCTTGGGGGGGGGCAACAGTGGGAGTGTCCTGGCCCCACTGCTGGCCCTCCTGATGGCACCTGGTATTTTTGGCCACTGTGCAACTGAGTGTTGGACTGGATGGGCCATTGGCCTGATCCAGCATTGGCTTCTCTTACGTTCTTATGTTCAAAGGATTTCTAAATGATAGCTCAGATAAATATCAGTTCTTTCCGATAGATTACAAATCAGGGGTCCCCAAGATGGTGCCCACCAACACTTTTCCTGGTTCCCACCATTTTTTTTTAGAAAGGGGGCAGGCCCTAGCCAGGATTTTTAAAGTCAGGGGGCATTTACATTTCTTAAGGGGCACTGGCTAATCAAATGAAAGGAATACCTGGCTCTTTCCCCGCACCTGCCGCCACTCGGGTGCCCTGGGCTGGATGGGAAGTCAGGGGGCCTAGCCCCAAGACACCCCACTGTAGCTATGGGCATGAAAGGGGGTGTGGCCTGATGGGGCTTTTGCAGATTTTGCAGATTTTTTAAAACTTACTTTGGCAGCAGCTGCCCCCATGGCACAAGGTTCTTCACTGTGTGACTGAAGTAAGCTGTACATATGCAAGAAAACATGTTTAAACAATATGTTCATTTTAAAAGGCATCTTGTTAAATGGAGCTTCTGTCTGAAATGTTGAAGAAATTATTGATTTAAACATTTATACCCCACTTTCCCCTTCAATGGGGACCCAAAGGAGCTTGGAATCATAGAGCTGGAAGGGACCTCCAGGGTCATCTAGTGCAGGAAATTCACAAATGCCTTCCCCCCCACACACACCCAGTGACCCCTGTTCCATGCCCAGAAGATGGCAAAAAACCTCCAGGATCCCTGGCCAAATTGGCCTGGAGAAAAACTGCCTAGGTTCACAGAATCAGCATTGCTGTCAGATGTTTAAAAACCTCCAAAGAAGGAGAGCCCACCACTTCCCGAGGAAGCCTGTTCCACTGAGGACCCGCTCAGTCAGGAAGTTCTTCCTAATGTTTAGCCAAGAACTCTTCTGATGGAATTTGAACCTATTGGTACTGGTCCGACCTTCTGGGGCAACAGAAAACAACTCCGTACCACCCTCTATATGACAGCCCTTCAGGTACTTGAAGCTTACAACCTTCTCCTGTCTTGTATCCTCCCCCGACCTTGTGAGATATGTGAGGCTGAGAGGGAGCTACTGGCCCAAGTTCACCTAACAGGCTTCCACAGCAGAGTGAGGATCCAGACTGGGCCTCCCAGATCCTCATCTGACACTCTTAACTACTACACCATCGCTCTCTAGGCTGCAGAAGATTTCCAGAACATTTCTTAACTTCTCACAGGCTGAGCACCTTTTTGGCAAAAGTTTTGTGCCCCCCCCTTTACTAATGCAACTAATTATTTGAAATGCTCTCAAGACACATCCGTTTTAACTTATAAAAGCTATATGTGGTCCTCTGTTAAGAACAGAAATCATTTAGGGTCCCACTAGTGTTCACAAATGAACAAGCAAGCCAACTGGGGCTTTAATGCAAAATTGTTTTTTCCGTATATTTCTATAGAGAATAACATTAACACAACAGCAGCTTGAAGGAAGCACTTATCTGCACAGCCTTGCAAGAAAGTGGTTTTGGCTAATTAAAAACTACAAGGTTTGCAATGTGGGGTTGAGTATAAACGCCCTATCAGATTCTGCCTCATCCTCCCAATGGAAAACATTGGTTACAATAAAAACATAGCAGGTGGCTAGTTATAGCAGCGGCTGAGATGATACCTCTTCAGAGTCCTCCGTCTTCCTTTCCCCATTTATTTTCAAATCCTGAAATATCTGTGGCCAGATTCTGACTTGGTAGATGTTTAATGTGAAAACAGACAGCTGGATACGTATAATTTTAATTATCTGGGTCCCATATACATCTGGGAGGTACAAAAACTCCCATCACAATCTGCTATAAAGTCCTCATGGTACACACAAGGATTTCGTAACATGCAGGGGTTTGGGTGCCCTGGAGAAACTATAATTTTGTTCTCCTCTGACAATTAATATAAAGAAAAAATAGAAGAAAAGAGCAGAAGTCCAGGAGCACCTTAAAGACTAACAAAATTTGTGGTGGGGTATGAGCTTTCGTGAGTCAAGGCTCCCTTCTTCAGCTGTCTGAAGAAATGAGCAGTGACTCATGGAAATTCATACCCTGCCACAAAATTTTGTTAGTTTTTGAGCTCCTGAACTCTTGCTCTTTTCTACTGCTGCACACAGACTAACATGGCTACCCGTCTAGAAAAATGGAAATTAACTTTTACTTTTATTGTCCTGGCATTCAAACTGTGCAAAGTAAAAATAAACAAAGAAATTCACTTCCATCTAAATTGGCACCCTTAAGGACTTAAAATAATAGAAGTTGGAAGGGACCTCCAGGATCATCTTGTCCAACCTCCTGCACAATGCAGGAAATTCACAAATACTTCCCTGCCCCCCCACCTCCCCCCACACCCCCAGGGACTGCTGTTCCATGTCCAGAAGATGACCAAAAACCCTCCAGGATCTCCAGCCAAGCTGGCCTGGAGAAAAAATTGCTTCCTGACCCCAAAGTGGCGATCCGCATTTCCCTGGGCATATAAGAAAGGGCCACAAGAACTAAGCACTGATGCAACCCTTCCTACCGTCCCTCTCATGATCTGCCTAAGTTCACACAATCAGCATTGCTGTCAGATGGCCATCTAGCCTCTGTTTGAAAACCTGCAAAGAAGGAGAGCCCACCACCTCCCAAGGAAGCCTGTTCCACTGAGGAACTGCTCTGTCAGAAAGTTCTTCCTAATGTTTAGCTGAAAACTCTTCTGATTTAATTTCAACCTGTTGGTTCTGGTCTGACCTTCTGGGGCAACAGAAAATGACTCTGCACCATCCTCTGTAGGACAGCTCTTCAGGTACTTGAAGACGGTTACCGTTATCACCTGTCAGTTGTCTCCTCTCCAGGTTAAACATACCCTGCTCCTTCAACCTTTCCTCATAGCCCTTTGTCTCCAGACCCCTCACCATCTTCATTGCCCTCCTCTAGACACGTTCCAGCTTGTCTACATCCTTCTTAAACTGTGGTGCCCAAAACCGAACACAATACTCTAGGTGAGGCCTAACCAGAGCAGAGTAAAGCAATAATGCAGAACTTTACATTTATCCCCACTGGAATTCATTTTTAGCCCAGTTTTCCAGCCTGTCAAAGTCATCCTGTATCCTGACTCTGTCTTCTACTGTATTTGCTACCCCTCCCAGCTTAGTATCTTGCAAAAAGCCCATTTCTGTGAATTAAGCCCCTGTTAAAGGGATCTGACATCTTTTTTCTGGCCTATAACTAGGGCTGCTAGACCCTCCCTGGCCACTGGCGGGGGTGGGGTGGGGGTAGGGTTGCCACCTCAAGGTTGGGGAATTCATGGATATCTGTGGGTGAAGCCCGGGGAGGGTGGGGACCTCAGTGGGGCACAATGCCATAGAGTCCAAATGAACTATTTTGTTCAGGGGAACTGATCTCTGTAGTCTGGAGATGAGATGTAATTCCAAGGGATCCCTAGATCCCACCTGGAAGGTGGCATCCCTACCTAGAACCAACGGATACAAGGAGCCATTCTCAGTCATATGCTTTTCCATATCCCTCCCCCAAAGAGTTCAGGGACAGAGAAGCAAAGGGGGGGGGACTCCAAAAAACAGAAACTAAAAAACAAAAACAGTCGCTCTCCTTTGTAAACTGCTTGCAAGTATATTCTCATGGGTATTTGCAGTACCTGAGGTCACCTGTCCTCTACTGTATTGAGTTTCACCTCAAAGAAACACAAAAGTCTCATTTTCTGAGTGTGTTTCTTTCTATTGCTTTGGGGCTGCTGAATATTTCACAAGAGCTGCAGTGCTGAACAGTACAGGGTTTCTAAGGCTACGATCACACACATGAAATAATCCACTTTCAATCAATTTCTAGTGCACTTTCCAACTGGATTTTACTGTGTGAACTGGCCCAAAAGTAGACAGAAAGTGGATTATTTAGTGTGTGTGATCACAGCTCAAGAGGATTGGAGAAAAATGTCCTGTCCCTTTAATTCAGGCTTCTTGTGTGGAAATGGGCAGCTGAAGCTTTTCATGGCATGGAGGTAAATAGCATCTCCTGGTAAATAACACCCTGTTAAGCTTCTAAAGGCAATCCAGGTATCACTGTAGGCATAACCCATAGGACCAAGAGAATAACGGGAACACAGGAATAATGGGAACTCTGGAATTTTGCTGCATTTCACAAAACACTAGCATCATGGCAACCCTACAAAGCAGTTCTGAGCCAGGGTTTCCAGAAGTGCATACACATATCCTTGGGTATCGTGCTATAAAAATCATTTGCATTTGGATGTTTTTCTTTCTTTTTCTTTTGGCAAACGCCAATTCATTGGAGTATTATTTCTCTAGCGCAATGATACCAAAATGTCCAGCCATGTGTAGATGCAGCCCTGGGTTTCTGCACCCTTAAGAACTGCATGATGAACACACCTCTGCCCATGAAGCTTTCACTGTGAGATGGGGAGGACTGAACCCGGGACCTTCTATAAGCAAGGCAGATGCTCTACCACTGAACCACAGCCCTGGCCCCACCCCAGACATCGGTTCACCAGCTACACCTTTTCGGTTCATAGGCAGCAAAAACGGCATCTGCTGACTGGTTGCTTGAGAAGAAGGTGTTGAAAGTGCAGGAGTTCCACCAAGTAGAAAAAATCGCTATCTCTGATTTTTGTGCAATGCACACAGACTTGCATGTGCTTCAGGCGGGTTTTGAAAGCAGCCTTTCAGCAACAGCAACTTTCAATTTTTTTTTTTAAGTATGGGTGCCCTAATTACAAGCACAAACCTTTAGCTGTGCTGGGGTTATTAACTAGGTCCAGCACGGCTGCTGCTACTACAAACTGGACAGAAGGAGCAGCGCTCATAGGGCTGACTGGGGATCGCTTTGCCATCTGTAGCTCGAATAGCATTGCCAGCGGCTGTCATAGACCTAATTGTGAAAAAGATTGGAATTAAGTACAGCTGTAGCTGCAGGGTGTCCCGAGTCGTGTGAGTCATGGCACAGTTGAAATACTCGTGAAAGTTAAAAACCAGACAACTGGAATGTTTTTACAGTAACAATTAATTTCGGATCATTTTTAAAAGCCTGTAGAGAGCGGGTGGGGGAAGGACACTCCTATATACTGTCAAAAACCGAAATCTAATGAAGCAACAGCTGCCACGGAGAAAGATGAGCCTGCAATTAATCTCAGTAGTCAAAATAGTGACACAAATAACCCAAATCAGTATTAATGTGGTAGACAATACAGGAGCCAAGCTCTTGGTAATTCTGTTAAGAGTTTTTGGGAAATAAGTTGGTCAACTTCTGCTCCTGTGTCTCTTACAGTAGAAATTCAAGGGAACTTTTTCCTATGGCTTTATCTCCATGCCAGGAAACTATAAAGTACTGAGACTGATGCGTGGATGCGTGATAACGGCTCATACTTTATTGGGTATACTCAGGGCTCTTTTTGTAGCAGGAACTCCTTTGCATATTAGGTGACACACCCCTAATGTAGCCAACCCTCCAAGAGCTTACAGAGCTCTTCTTACAGGGGCTACTGGAAGCTCTTGGAGGATTGGCTACATTAGGGGTGTGTCACCTAATATGCAAAGGAGTTCCTGCTACAAAAAGAGCCCTGGGTATACTTAAGTCTTGAGATGGTTACCCGGCTTGCAGGCCGGTTTATATTCCCGTGTTTCCCACTCCCCCAACACACACACACACACCCATGATAGGTTATTTACAGTGCATCCTATTCCCCATTGGTTTCTCCTAGGATCCTAGCCGTCCAATAGGCGTAGGCTAGGATCTGTTCGGGCTATTGTCTCTGGAGGTGACGCTCGCTTCTTTTCCTGACCGCGTGGTTCCCTGACCACGTGTGCCGTCTCCGCTTAGTATACAACAGAAACTTTTCACCTTCTAAATATCTCTGGACTTTAAATTTGTTCTACTGCTTCAGACCAACACGACCGATCACCTGTATCTAAATATCTCTGTGCTGAGCTGCTTTTAAAAACATAGCAATAGAGTCAGCTTTTTAAAAAGTTGGCAACTGTTGTGTACTAACTGAGGACCGCACTCGCAGTCGGGTTAGCACATGGTCATGCGAAGAAGCAAAGCTTCACACCCAGAGACAATAGCCAGCCCGGATCCTAGAAGGGACCTATCAGGTAGTCAGGATCCGAGGAATGACCTATGGGATTTGGGGACACTGTAAATAATCCTATCACGGGTGTGGGCATGTGTTTGAGTGTGGTTTGCAATGGGGATTTAAGCAGGGCTCCGGTCCTGCTTCATTGTCTCAGTTTTCTCTAACTGAATAAACTATGAACTGATTCACTAACAACACGTCTTGAACCCAGTATATTATAGCATCCTTAAGGGCTCATCTGTGGCGAAGTTAGACATAAAGCTGAGCCACAAGAAAGGCTTGTTACCAGCTGCTGTAACCACAGAGGTCCATGCTGCAGGAAACTTCAGGATCTGCGATCAGAGTCTTCCATGTGTAATTTAGACTACATGCATGTGGTAACGGTTTTCTGTGTTCTTTCCATTGCTATTTAGAATGCACATAGGGATAGGAAATGGACCAACTTCTAAAGTGATAGCAAAATGTCAGTCTGCAAATATCATTGACTATCATTCTAGTTTAAAATCTGTAATTGATGTACTTCTGTATCATGTCAATTACTGATTTTTTAAAAGCTGGAAAATAGCCCTCTAGTGAATGGCAGCAGTTGGGGACCAGTGCAAAGAAAATGGCATCCATGTGGGTGGGAACCGAAAGATACTCCATTTCCTGTCCACACAGACTTTAAAGGCACTTTGACTGCAATCGAATCATACCAAACCAATTTTGAGGCAAGATCACAGCAAAGTGGGCAAAAACATGGAAAATAGACAATTAGGGGATGACTTTATGCAGGTGATCAAAAACAACAACATTCTAGTTTGGACACAAAACCAGAGCAAATCCTCTGTGTGGAAAAAGTCTTTGCTGCCAAAAACAAGGTGCAGGGAGAAGAGAGAGAAATTGACGGGAGCTGTGTTGCTGGGAAAGGGAACTTTAACTCTTCCCCTTCATATTTCCCCCCAGGTTAGAAATCCCCACCCTGATTACATTAAGCCACAGTGGGGGGGGGGGAAGAGAGGTAAACCATTTGAGGCATGTTTGGCTCAGAGTGACTGGCCCCAAATAACCCAGCAAGTGTTGTAGCAGTAGTGGAGATCTGGACCCAGTTCCTAATCCAACATTCTAGTCACTACCCCACACCTGCTCCCATTATTGCAGCAATTGACGGGGTTTCATCTGCCTCTAAGAGTGGTCTACATTGGATTCCGGCAGCTGGAGGTATTCTGGGAGGACTGTCCTGAAATCTTTGCATATATCCAGTTACCAGAGACACAGGAGGATCTCTGTCTGGTATTGCATATCACCACAGTCTGCAATTGAAGAGTTTACTGTGAAGGCAGAGAAAGTGCTAACTGGGATGAAAATCTCAGTATAGAAAGGAAGATGCAAAGGAATCACAGAATCATAGAGTTGGAAGGGACCTCCAGGGTCATCTAATCCAAGCAAGATTCGGTCTTCGATGGCTGTGAAGGGGAGCTCAGCTAGGTAACACATTGGAAGCTCATTCTGAAATCTCTAAATACAATGCAGGGTTGAATGGCACAAAGGTCATGGCATCCATGCCAGAGTGACATGGTGCAAAGGGGCATGGAAAGGACTCTGATTTGTAGAGAAGGGGGCAGGACAGTGGCTACAGCTTTCTCTTATATGAAGCCATTGATAGAATTCCCTTTTCTACATAGCTATTACTGGAGTCCTCTGTTCTCCTTGGAACCTGGCATACCAAGGCAGGTTCCTGCTTCTTTTCCCTTTCTTGTGGCTACTGTTAGTGTGGCCAAGTCACAGCAACACTGGCAATCAGAGATGGTGTGAGCTTCACCAGAAAGGCAAATGACCCCTCAACACAAGTTGAGCCCCTCATTGAAATGCCTCAGTGTACCTGCTTGAAGACTGAACTGAACGTCATGTCTATCAGCTTTGTACCTGTGCATCAGCTACATCGATAATGTAAAGTACTGGGTTTCGGGCCTCATGACTCGGACGACGACATAAGAGAAGACGCGTTTATTCGTACTTCACACAAGACAAGAACAAACAGTAACGGCCGGAGGCAACTATATACAGTTGGGGGACGGCCCCATATTCCTATTGGTGGGTTTGAACGCCCGCCAATGCTGCCATTGGTTCTCTACTGGCGAGCTCAGAACCTAGTCCCTATTGTTCTCAGAGAGCAGCTTGGCTGTATTTTGCCAGCTCTGCCTTCTGATCCCAGGACACAACAGATAAGCTTTCCTGTATACTTTGCTTTCTGTTGTACAGGACTGTGACCACACAAAGGCAGTCAATCAGATGAGCTCTTTGTCATGATGCAGGGTGAGTCATGTGGTTCTTGCCTGACATAACTACAGTTCCCATGAGGCAGTGTGAAAGAATGCGCCATGTAAAAATTATTCCAAATCCTAATAATGTGCCTGCCTTTCCTATTAACAACACCAGATTGTGTGGGCATGATGAGCCAAGGATGCAGATGTCAAAACAAGCCACACAGCCCAAGAGGGGTGTGGAGAGAGGTGTCAAGTAGCACTGCCATTTTCATGAAGCTATGTGAGAACATGTATGTTCTGATCCAGATAGCTGGCCAGCCTGCCTTCACTGTTGACATGCACAGAATGAGGCAGCAATGATAGACAAGGGGAATGTGAAGTGTTAAGTCACTAATCATGAAATAAATGAAGTTTGAGTCCAGTGGCACCTTAAAGATATGCTGTATCAGAAGAAGGGTGCATGCACACGTAAGCTTATACCTCGAATAAAACTTTATTGGCCTTAAAGGTGCCCCACTGGACTCAAAATTTGTCCTGCTGCTTCTGACCAACATGGCTACCCACCTTAATCTAGCTTCATGAAATAAATGTTCATGCTTGGCCTGCCTAAAGAGCATGACAAACTGCAAGCAAGAAAGTGGTGGTGGTGGCAGAAGCAGTGGTGAGGAAGTGGGGAAGCTTTGGGAAGCCAGTGTGGGATCCATGTTGGTCTGCAGTGGCTTTGAATCCAGTAGCACCTTAGAGACCTACCCCAGTGTCGGCCCATCATTGACAAAATTTAGGCAGCTGCCTATGGCCATCGGCTTGACGAGAGCGCTGTTCTGGCCTGCCTGCCGCCCCGCCTTCCCCTCCTGCAGAATCCAGCCAAGCGAGGGCTAGGTGCAAACGTCAGGCTGCTATTCCTACGGTGCAGCGGTGGGTCTTCCGGCAAGGGAGGTAGCCTTCGCCACCAGCAGGGATGCCATTTTGGGCCTCTGGAGATGTGGGGAGGGGAGGTGCGCACGTGGGGATGTCCCTGCGGGGTGAAGGAAAAGGGCCTGGTGGCCTGCTGGGCCACGCGTCTTGCATGGCCGTCTCTTCCCTCCCATCAGGTGGAGCTTGCTCTGGCCACGCTCCTGCTCTGGAGCCATCATGCAAGTGGCCCTGTCCCGCAGTTCCAGCCAGGAGGGACTGCAGCAAGAGCATCCCCCACCCCAACCCCTGTCTTTGTCATGCCCCTGAAACCAGATGGCTGGTGCTAACGGAAGGGGTGGGGGCCCCCAGAAAATTGGTGGGCACACGGGGAGGTGCCAGAAGGGGGGGACGCCTAGTGTGCAAAAAAACCTGGGGCCAGCCCTGACCTACCCATGTCTGATGAAGGGATCCTGAAAATCTTGTGGGTCTCTAAGGAGCTACTAGACCCCAGTCTAACAGTGTGGGATTGGAAGTGTGCCGTTGTCTTCGTTGCACAGCCCAACACAGGCAAAACAAGCAAAGAGTCTCTTAAAACATTCAACTCCACTCTTTGCAGCCTGTGAACAAACTGTGAAATGAGCCAGGAGGTGACTGAGATTCTGAAGAAATCCATCCTGTTCCTTTCAGTCCCCTGATGTGCTGGAAGGTGAAGCAACCAGTGTTCCTCCCACCTGTCCCTCTCCGGGGGGGGGGGTTGTTGTTGTCTGCTCCTCTCCTGCCTGCCCAGCCTCCAGGTGCCCTCCGCAGCAGCAGCAGCAGCGGAGGGAACATGGGGAATGATAAGACCCGGTTGGGGGGTGGGGGTGAACAGATGGAAGAAACCACATCTGCTTCATCTCCATGTAGTTTAGGTGATTTGAAAATACAGGGCAGCTCTCCTGATGGTAATCAGGCTAGGGCCAGTGGCTCTTCCCAACCTCTGAAGCCTTTCCCCCCCCCCCTCCAATCTCAGCAACTTTCCCTCCCTCCTCGAGTCTCCTCTCTGGGGGAAAAAAATCCGAAGAATTTGCCCTAATCCAAGAGCAGGATAAAATTACACCGAGGAACAGGGATGCACACGTTGTTCGGCTTGCACTATTTAATTTGATTGTAGAGGTGATAATGCTGGACGTGTTTTATGCCTGTAACCTGTCAAGGAAATGTGCTCCGACCAAACACATCCCCTCCCCCAGGCCACTTAGATAAATTAAATTGTAATGCATATGGCATTTTTAAATGGCCATTTTATCTTGCATCAAAGGGTTTTAAACCTTCTCCCTTGTTTTTCTAAACTGAGGGAGATCGAGATTTTTTCTCTTCCTCAGCCTTGGCTAAGTACAAGATAACGGCCTCATTAGACTGTTGAATGTTGTTCCTTCTAAACGCCGATATCCTATCCCCCTCGGTACTTCCCTCAGCCGCCGCATGCAGCATTTGTGGTAATTAAAGTGCGCTCTGGGCCCATCTGCAAGGACGGTCAAGGTCACCATTTTTTCTTCATATCACCATCATTCCTCAAGGTCACTGTATTTTGGACACAGTTTTATACAATAAGATGTATGGCACTGGCTGCCTTTCCTGGCCGCTGGATCTAATTTGTGGCGCTGTTTGCAGATTTGCAAATGGACATTTTTCTCCCCTATAGAACCCAAGATATAATCTGGTTTGCTGCCAAGGGATGGAAAAAATTGGCTCAGCTTCTGACTCAGTCTACGAGCATTCAAAGCCCTTTCTTCTCAATCCTCTTTGTGGCAAGCTTGGTTAAGGAGGCATTTCAGCCCAGGCCTTTGGGTGAGTCCTAATGTTGGCGCCATGGAAACCTGGTTCCACGAAGTATTTCAATTGTATTTATAAACAATGGCCACAATCTAGAATTCAAACCTCCACACATGAAACAATCCTCAGACTGCTTCATTCAGGGTTGCCAGCCAAGCTCCAGTGACATGTTAATAGGCATGACACAAATGCCACAATGTGACTTCTGAGCCAAACCTGTAAGTGATGTAGTCAGGGCTCTTTTTGTAGCAGGAACTTCTTTGCATATTAGACGACACACCCCTAATGTAGCCACTCCTCCAAGAGCTTACAGAGCTCTTCTTACAGGGGCTACTGTAAGCTCTTGGAGGACTGGCTACGTTAGGGGTGTGTCGTCTAATATGCAAAGAAGTTCCTGCTACAAAAAGAGCCCTGGATGTAATCATGCCAATTCGACACTCTAGGATTCCCCTGGAACTCTGTGGGAGATTCGGTCTAAGGTTGCCAAATTCCTGGAGCAAAAATATACTAATAGAGATTTAATGGCTTACAGTGGGGGGGGATGGCTGCTGTGTGAGCAGGGCAGGAAAAATTCAGACTTTCACACACACATGGCAGCCAACCTGGCTTTGCTGCAATCTTTCCCAGGATGTGACAGAAAGTTTGCAGAAAAGTCAAGGAAAACCTGGGTAGTGCATGAAAAGACCATGATGCTGTGGGGAAGCGAATTGTGCGTGTGTGGGAGAATACGTCCAACAGCATTGACCTTGGGGCAAATCAGCAGTCTGGAAATGGCCCATGTTTGCTGTAAAAGCTGCTGAAATGGGCAACCAAAACGATCAATGTGTTGGAGCACTTTCCTATAGGGAAAGGCTGATGGCCCTGTCATTTATTTGCATCATACAATACTCCATTTTCTCAAAACAGCCCTGTTGTGTTGGTTGGGCCAAAGGAGCACAACTGGCTCAAAGTCACACAGTGAGCTTCCATAACAGAGTGGGAATTTGAACCCAGGTCTCCTGAGATCTTAATTCAACATTCTACCCACTGCACCATGCTGGTTCATTGGCCCCTTCTCATAATACTTGAACTCCCAGGCAGCCAATGAAGATGATGCGCAGCATATTTAGGAGAGACGAAAGGAAGTACTTCTTCACTTGAAGAGCAGTCAGTGTGAAGAATTCACTGCCAGAGGATGTAGTGATAGCCACTGGTAGCCACAATTACTAGACGGATCCTCCACGTTCAGGCAGCAACCTTTTGAATAGCCAGTGCTGGGGAGCAGTCACAGGGGGGGTGTCTCTGGCCTCTATGCCCTGCTTGTAGCCCCTCTGGGGAAGTCTTCCTGTCCCCCTGTGTGAAACAGGATGCTGGACTGAGCCAGCGTGGCTGGCTCTTATGTTTCTACGTGACTTTGAGTTCCATGATAGATGAAAGAAAGCATCTAAGTGAGAAATACAAAATTTCCTCTCACTGAGTCTAAAGAAGCAGCCTTGAAAACAGCTCCTTTTAATGAGCCAGTGGCTGGCGAGATTGCACACAAGGCATTCACGTTAGTGCCCAGCCTGAACAAGTCAAAATAAGACTTTGGGGAATGAAAGCAGCCATTTCACAGAGTTCTGCCTTGCTGTGCTTTGATTACACAACCACCAGATGCCCACAAGTTCTCTGTTTCCCAGCCAATTATCTATCTCCCTCTCCCTCCATCTGTATTTGCCACTGGGATGCCTGGAGGCTGTGGAAGCACAGCAAGTAGTAGGGGGGATGTCCCTGGGGTGTTCTGTGTTGCTTACCTCATGGTGCAGACAGACCCTTCCTGGTACATCTTAGCATCCAGCTGTTGACGACTGCGTTGCTCAATGGAGTTGGCATCTGCAAGTGCTGCACATCCTTCCTGTGGATTTAAACAAGAGGTCCGACTTCCGAAAGCCAGGCAGTGACTTGCCAGGCTGGCTTCTCCTCTCCTCCCCTCCCCAAGTGGCTGGCAGAGAAAAGGAACAGCTGGGAAACTGCCCAGGATTAATTAATACAGGCTGCATTAGCCAAGGGAGCCAGACTTGATGCCAAACCCAGCCTGGAAGTTCTAATCTCCAAAGGGCACCCCCCGCCTGCCAAGTAAAGGCAGTGGACGGCAGCTTTCCAGACTCGTGTCCCACACGGCAAATAGACATATAGTTAGACTGCGGCCACACACCCTAAATTATCCACTTTCAATGCACTTTCCAACTGGATTTCTACTGTGTGAACTGGCAAAATCCAGTTGGAAAGTGCATTGAAAGTGGACTGAAAGTGGACCATGTCCGCTAGCAGAACTGTGGCCTGGCTGACACTTGCAAGTGTACCCAACTTAGTGTCTCTTAGGCTGCAATCACAAACACTAAAAATAAACACTTTTAATGCACTTTTGAATTGGATTTTGCCAGTTCACACAGTAAAATCCATTTGGAAAGTGCATTGAAAGTGGATTATTTAGTGTGTGTGATTGCAGCCTTAGACTTTAATTTTGATCTTTCCTCTTTATTTTTGAATCTATAGCCATATAACGGGGGGAAAGTCAAATCTGCACTGACTGCACTACATAGATCTGAGTGTTACGTAAGAAGGCCGGACTGCAATCTGAGAGGGATAGGCTGGAATCCTCACTCTGTTGTGAGACTGCCAGGGTGAACTTAGGCCGATCGTCATCTCTCTCAGCCTAACCTACCTCACAGGGTTGTTGGTGAGGGAAGAATGGGTTTGGGAGAACCACATGTGCCACGCTGAGCCCATAGGAAGAGGAGAAAAATAAAAACGTACTAGATTTGTAGTGTATCCCATAATGCACAAGTGGGAAATGCACCCTGAGTGTGTGCCCATGCCATAGATAATAGAAATTAGCCCGGACCCCCAAGGCCACAGAAGTGTGACACATTCCATTAAAAAGGGTATATTTTAAATTACAGGGAAGAAATGATAATGTTTTTTGTAAAGCTTGGTTAAGATTTTATATATGGCTTGAAGGAAACGCATAGGGTACAACAGGGATTGTTGGTATCTTTGGAAATAGATTGGATATATGTATATGTTATTGTGTTGGTATGTTATGCTTATGTTGTGTTTAGTTGTGTTGTTTGATGGTTTACTGTAAGAATAATAATAAAGACCTATATATAAAAAAGGGTATATTTTCTCTACCACATTACAAGGCACCCTGCAGTGACCCCACATGACCAACTAAGTTTGTGCATTGCTTGACCAGCTGTTTGACAAATGTGATGTATGAATGAGTATCTGATTGTCATGGAGCAACTACTCATCCCGATGCCCCACTGAAGTGCTTGGGGCCCAGGGCTGGTGCCGGTTTTTTTTGCACACTAGGCAGGGCTACCTTCTGGTGCCCCCACCCCACCCCCACGCTCCAACCATCTTTCAAACATAAATGCATTTTAGGAAGAATGAAAAATGCAACATTTGACATTGCTAATTTCTTTTTCTTTTTAATTGTGAGGGAAAGTAATACAATCTCTGATTTTCTTTCTCAAACAGAAATACACAAATCACAAAGCATTTTGAAAAATCCCGTTAATTGTGATGTTGAAATTTAAGTCTCTTTAATGTTTCCATTTCAGGCACGTCAGAATCTCATTTTGCGGGCATTTTCCTAGGCATGCTGCCCTTGAACACATGAAGCTGCCTTCTACTGGATCAGGTAATTGGTCCATCAGACTCACTATCTTCCATTCAGACTGGCTGCAGATCTCAGGCAGAGGTCAGATTATATTACTTGTTTTCACAATTAAAAAAGAAAGAAAGCAATTTCAAATGTTGTGTTTTTCATTCATTCTAAAATGCAGTTATGTTTGAAAAATGGGGGGGGCGTACGGGGGGGCACCAGAAGGTAGCCTTGCCTAGTGTGCAAAAAAAAAAAACCTGGCACCAGCCCTGGGTCCCCATTGGGGGTAAAAGTAGGGTATAAATAAATAATTTCTGCTACCAGGTTTAACTGGTCCTTGGCTGGCTTTCTTGGAACTCTAATAAGCGACCTAAGCGAATCAAGCTTCTTCCTGTGGTTGTCTTTACCGCTAATCCTCACCTTTGCTGCCTTTGTGCAAATATGCCTTTGTACACAACAGTTCTTCCCAGGCCTCCTCCATGGTCATCATCAGGGACCATTTTCCCACTGCAAGCAAAGCTGAGGTTGATCCAAGCTGCTCCTAAGCAAAGCAAATTTGCTCAGTCTTCTGAAAGGCTATGTTAATATGGAGAGGATAAAAATACTTAATATATGATTGCTAGATTGATGATGGTAGGAATTCAATAACTTATTAGATGAGAAAGCATAATGACATGCTTCACTTCCTTCCCCTGACGGACCATTAAACTAATTAGTGATGTCATTCACAGCCCTTGAAGATGGGGAGATGTGAATACAGGAGATAAGAACATAAGAAGAGTCCCGCTGGGTAAGAACAATGGACCACCTGGTTCGGAATCCTGTGTCTCACATTGACCTCAGAAGGCCTGAGCCAGGGGCCAGAATCTCTCCCTGTTGTTGCCCCCCCCCCACAACTGGAATTTAGAAGTATGCTTCCCCTGAGGATGGGGGTTCTATTTGCCCTTTGATGGACCTGTCCCCCCCATGAATTCGTCTCATCCTCTTTTCAATCCATCTCACTGAGTGGCTATTGTTTTCTTTGGACAGGGAATTCCACAAGTTAATCAGGCATGACCCCTGACCTGGATGGCCCAGGCTAGCCTGATCTCATCAGATCTCAGATGCTCAGCAGGGTTGGCCGTAGTTAGTACTTGGATGGGAGACCACCAAGGAAGTCCAGGGCTGCTATGCAGAGGCAGGCAATGGCAAACCACCTCTGTGTGCTTCTTGCCTTGAGGGGATGCCATAAATTACTACTTAGCAGCGCTTTCCACCACCATACAATAAGGAGTTGTATGAAGAAATACTTCCAGTATCCCATCTTGCATCATCCATCCATTAATTTCATTGGGTGCCCCAAGGTCTAGTGTTATGGGGGGGGAGCTCTCTCTGTTGGCTATTTTTATACTAAGCATAATCCTGTCCCCTTCATCTCTGAGTCATCTTGTTTCATTCTGAACTGATAAGCCCCAAACTCTTCAACCCTGACCATTTGGTTGCCTTCTGCTTCACTTCCTCCAGCTCTACAATACCCCTTGGGAGATGGGGACAACCAAGTGCAGCCTCATCAGAGATCTGTTCGTGGGTATTATTATACTAGCTGTTTTGTTATCAGTCCTTTTCCTAATAATTCCTGGACTTAGAGATGCAGCCTCTAGGAAGTGACTCTTAGACATTACCACTGAGGCACAATTGTTAGAGTGTTGGACCGGGGACACCCAGTTTCAAATTCCCCTGTCAGCCATGAGCCTCACTGTATGACTTTATCTCAGCCTAACCTACCTTACAAGACAGCTGTGAGGATAAAATGGGTTCACTTGACAAGAAATCATAGGTAAGGAATTTGTTAACTGATCAGGAATGCATCATGAGTCTCATAGAAAAATCCTTTCCATTTGGTAATTTTCATTGCAGAGGTAACACTCCATATGCATGAACACAAAGAGAGTAGGGTTGGCTGGAGATCTCCTTGGATTTTAACTGATCTCCAGGCTGGTGTCCAATTTGCCCTATTTGGGCAAAGTACTGGAGAGAGCAGTGGCAATTCAGTTGCAGAGCTTTATGGATGACAGTTCCATGCTGGACCCGTTCCAGTCTGGCTTCCGGCCAGGTCATGGGATGGAGACGGCACTGGTCACTCTCGCAGATGACCTCTGAAGGCATCTGGATTGAGGCAGCATGGCGGTACTGGTGTTGTTGGATCTGTTGGTGGCGTTCAACACCATCGACCACCAGTTAGTGACCCACCACCTCGCCGACACTGGAATCCAAGGGCTTGCCTTGCAATGGCTTGTTTCCTTTCTCCAGGGCCCGGGACAGAGGGTGGCGTTAGGGAAGCAGACATCCCAGAGGCACCCGCTGTTGTGCAGGGTGCCTCAAGGGGCAATGTTGTTTAACATCTACATACACCCCCTTGCCCAGATTGCCTGGAGGCATGGGCTGGGGTGTCATCAGTACACCGATGACACCCAGCTATATCTGTTATAGGGTGGCCGGTCCAACTCTGACCCAGATGACCTGAAATGGGTGCTTCAGGATGTGGCAGGCTGGCTTAGACTGAGCTGATTGAAATTGAATCCAATGAAGATGGAGGTCCTGTGCCTGAGTCGGAGCAGGTCGGCGGTAGGGATTCCATTACCAACCTTCGGTGGGGCACGAGTGGTACCAGCGCCGAGGGTTAGGAGTCTGGGAGTGCTCCTGGATGCCTCCTTAACAATGGAGGCCCAGATAGCAGCCACTGTCAAGGCGGCTTTTTACCACCTACGGCTGATTAGGCAGTTGGTTCCCTTCCTTGAACACAATGACCTAGCAACAGTGATCCACGCAATGGTCACCTCAAGATTAGACTACTGCAATGCTCTCTACATGGGGCTGCCCTTGTCCCAGATCCGGAGGCTGCAGCTAGTGCAGAATGCTGCAGCCAGGCTGCTGATGGGTCTCTCTATACGGAACCACATCCAGCTGGTATGGAGGACACTGCACTGGCTGCCTATAGCGTACCAGTTACGGTTCAAGGTTCTGGTTCTAACCTTTAAAGCCCTATATGGTCAGAGGCCTGCCTACTTGAGGGTCTGCCTTTCCTCATATGTGCCCCAGAGAGCACTGAAGTCAGGATCGCAACACTGCTTGACCCTCCCTGGTCTGAAAGAAGCCGGGCTGAATATAACCAGAGCCAGGGCTTTCTCAGTGGCAACCCCATACTGGTGGAACAAGCTCCCGGAGGACATCAGGGCCCTGCGGGACCTTTTACAGTTCCACAGGGCCTGTAAAACGGAGCTCTTCCACCAGGCTTTCGACTAGGGGCCGCCACTGACGAAGGTGCCCTGGAACATCTTCTGGTCCTAAATCTAGAACATCTTCTGGCTTGAGACTCTGCTGGATGCTACTCCTATCATTGGGTGTGATTTGGATTATTGCCATCATCTGTCGGTTTTTACTTGTAAACTGTTGTTGTCTTAACTCGGTATTGTATTTTTTAGTTGTTTTAGCTCTATATTGTTTAAGCTATTTTAACCCTGTGAACCGCCTTGAGCCAGTATGTCTGGCAAGGCAGGATACAAATAGAAATAATAAATAAATAAATAAATATAAACGGAGATCAGTTCACCTGGAGAAAATGGCCACTTTGGAAGGTGGACTCTATGGCATAACGCATTGAGGTCCCTCCTCTCCCCAAACCCCACCTCCTTTAGACTCCACCCCCCCAAATCTCCAGAAATTTCCCTACATGGAGCTGGCAACAGAGAGAGAGAGAGAGAGAGAGAGAGAGAGAGAGAGAGAGAGAGAGAGAGAGAGAGAGAGAGATCACGTGCTTCATGTATTATGTTTTCATGTGCACGTACAAGTATGTGCTCATATGAGAATATTATCAAGTGCCTTGGCCTGTGAGGCCATCCCTGCAAGCCACTGGCTACACTACTAAGATGTCCCAAAATGTTTATGAATATTCTAAATGTGAGGCAAGTAGGGGTCAGCCATAGATGGTTAAAAACCAAAACAGTGATGATAAGGAAAGTAGACTGTCATTTTGGTTGAGAGGAAATCTCATAAGTGATGTAGGGACAGGGCAAGATGTGTGTTTTGGTGAACAGGAGTGCCTGCATTTCACGTACTGATTCACCAAGTAAAGGTCTGGTTTCCCAAGCAGGTCTACTCAAAATCCTACTAAGATCTTCTTGATGGGACTTGCTTCCAGGAAAGTGTTCTCACTGTAACAATATTGAGCAAGGTTTCTACAAGAGACAGAAAACCTCTGTTTTTCCATCGGCATCCACTTCACAAAGCATTCAGCATTCACTGTGGTTCAGCAGTTAGGCTACCAGTCAAGGATCTGGGAGAACCAGGGTGAAATCCTCCCTCTGCCATGGAAGCTTGCTGTGTAACCTTGGCCCAGTCACTCTCTCTCAGCCTCACCTGAATGCATGTTCATGCCTGATCTGAATCTGTGGGTGCATGGCTGTTACTTCAGGCAATAACTTCCCACCTGCTAATGCAAGTGTAGTACAGTGGAGAGGATTGTAGACCTGAGTTCAAATGCTTATTAGTTGGGGCTGGGCTTGTCCATGGAGCAGGGGTCACTAGGGGTGGGGGGAGGTATTTGTGAATTTCCTGCATTGTGTAGGGGGTTGGACTAGATGACCCTGTTTCTATGATTCTGTGTTTTGCAAGTGCATTGTGAAAATAAAATATATGCTGCTCAGAGTTTTTTGGAAGAGGGTTGTGATATCTATATGACAAATAAATAATGGCAATTCACACATAATCACACAGAAAATTTCAGGTCAGTGAAGAAATGGAATCCATTTCTAGATTCTACTGCCTGCCAGATGGACTGTACACACTTGTGTAAAGCAACCTTGTACCTTTCTTTCATAATCGCTTGGACCTGGGCTGCAAAGAATCAGAAGGAAAGCTAGGTTTAGAATTTCCCAATTAAGGTTAGCTGCTCATGAAACATGCAACGACATCAGAGACTTAATCAACCAGTTTTTATTTAGTTTTACTTAACGGTTTAAAAATTATAACTACAGATTTTGTTTACTTGTCACCATAGCAGAGCAACAAACAATACCAGCTGCTCTAGTAAAATAAAGATTTCACATGCTTTGGTCTCAGAAGGTGAATCAGCATTGTGCAAAGACCTAAATATACATTGGTAAATACACTCAGTTGCAAGCTATTCAGGGGAGGAATTGTGGCTCAGGAGGAGCAGAGGACAGGCTTCGCATGCAAGATGTTCCTGCTTCAGTTCCTGGAATCCTCGCTGGGAAAGACCTCCCATTGCCTGAGAATCTGGAGCGTGGTTGCCCAGCAGAAGACTCAGAGCAGGAGAGTTTCATATGTTCATTCAAAGCCATAAGAGATCAGACAAAGAAACTGATTTCCACTTATCTCTATTTTACTCCAGTCTGGAGTAATTCATAATTCATAAACCTCTAATTAAATAATCAACCTCTAGAATCCGTAGGAAAAAAACGGGTTGTTTATTTGTGGCTACAGATTATTCAGTTGGGCGAAATAACAACTTTGTCTGGTTCAGCATTAGCAGATATAACTCACCACCTTTTGAAACTATTTCCAAATCTACCCAGTCCAACAGATGATCCCTAGAAGTCTTATTTAGGGGGATATCTTGGTATCGAACAGCACCTTCCTAAGCAGAGTTACACTCTTCTAAATCCATTGACGTTAATAAGAAGAGTAGAAGAATTGGTTTTGTACCCTGCCCTTCACTACAATCAAACTCAGTTCTCCAGATTATAGTCCGCCACTCTTAACTGCTACACCAAACTGGATCTTAGGAGGGTGTAACAAAGCTGACTCTTAGAAGGAGTACACCTTAGAAGGGTGTAACTCTGTTTAGTGGTTAAGTGTGCAGACTCTAATCTGGGAGAACCGGGTTTGATTCCCCACTCCTCCACTTGCACCTGCTGATGTAACCTTGGGTCAGTCACAAGCTCTGGCACAGCTGTTCCTGAAAAGAGCAGTTTGTGTTAGAGTTCTCTCAGCCCCACCTGCCTCACAGGGTGTCTGTTGTGGGGAGGGGAAGAGAAAGGAGTTTGTAAGCTGCTCTGAGACTCCAAGTGAAGGGCGGGGTATAAATCCAATCTCTTCTTCTTCTTCCACTGTAAAACTTGCAATTTAGTCTTTGTTTCCATATCATGAAACTGGACTCAACTGGGCCAGTCCAATGAGTGTAGGAATCTATGATTCGTCAGGAATGCACCTGACTATCATTTGCATAAATTCTGTCTTGCCACTGTGGAAGGTCTGATGCCTGCCTGCAGCTTAAGGGGTCTTCTAAATAGAAAAGGTCCCTTCAGCAGGAGGCAGGCTTCACAGACAAGCTGCATGCCATTAGAATACGTCTCCCAGTAGCGGAAGGAGGTCGATTAGACAATTCTCCCCCTTCCCACTGCAGGTCCCTGGGCTGTGCCCAGTGCTGTTCCAAGAGGGGGGTGCTGCTGAACCCTGGAAGGAGTGTTTTGAGGGGCACAGTGGGCTGCAGCAGCAGAAGGGATGCAGGAAGGTACCATTCTGCATTGGTGGATTGGACAGAGCCCAGCTCCACTCATGGTTGACTGAATACGAGCCAGTCTCTGGCATTGCACAAAATCTATATGTGTTTTGGACGAGACTGTGAGATGCTCAGCAATTCGTGCAATTAATTCCAGGCTGCTACCAACACAGCCGAGGCAAAGAAAATCAAAGAGATTCAACGTCAATTTACTGCTGACCTAAAAACGACTGCGAGAGACAAATACCCTTTAAAAATGCAGATGGCTGACAGTCTGGCCTTTGAAGATGTTATATTTAGGAGAATTTATTAGTATGTTTTGACATACTTTGCTTATGCTGTGAAAACAGCTCTGTTTCTGGGGAAATGTGAGGCCTGGGGATGATGGGAACCATTCCACTCTCTTGAATCAGGTGAGCAAGAGCTCTGAGAGGGACCACGGGGCAGTCAGTCACAGGGCACCTGGTTGGCTCCATGCTCAGCCCCTGGTAACTGAAGTGTCTCACTTGGCAGGGGGAGGAAGGAGCCCTGCTGGAGATCTTGAAGAAAGGCTGCAGATCAGAGGAGAAAATGGAATGGATCCAATCGTCCTCCAAACAGCTTTCCTCTAGCCAAAAGGAGTCTTTCTCCCACTGGTGGCTCTTCCTCCAACCGAAGGGCCACTGAAGTGAGAGGAAAGCTGCTTAGATTGGAGGAAAGTTTTAGACCTCAAGCTCACAGGAGTGGAAGGATATACTGTAGCAGTCTAGGTAGATCGGTGCTTGGACTTACTGGAGAGCAGTCTTCTGTGATTTAATGCACCATTCAGTACTAGTTTCTCCTCTTTGTGAAATGTCGTGTGAGATTCCAGCTCTGTCACTGTGCTTCAAAGCACATTCTTCCAGCATTGTTCAAGAAAGTCGGCATTGTGTCACGGGTCCTTTCTGCACTAGACCTTAAATCCTGGTTCAACCCTGTTCCCAAACTTACATTCTATGCTATATGTGAGTTCACTCCTGTAATCATCTTGGGGTATTTTTTGTTTCCACATTACACTGAGGTCACTCCAGTTTCACCCCACACTTGTCCCGGGATAAACTGATGTTGTTATGTTGTTGTTGTTCAGTCGCACAGTCGAGTCTGACTCTTCGCGACCCCATGGACCAGATTACGCCAGGCCCTCCTGTCTTCCGCTGTCCGCTGAAGTTTGCTCAATTTCATGTTTGTTGCATCGATGACACTGTCCAACCATCTCATCCTTTGCCGTCCCCTTCTTCTTTGACCTTCAGTCTTTCCCAGCATCAGGGTCTCCTCCAGTGAATGCTCCCTTCTCATCTGGTGGTCAAAGTATTTGAGCTTCAACTTCAGGATCTGGCCTTCCAGGGAACAGTCAGGGTTGATTTCTTTTAGGATTGACTGATTTGATCTCCTGGCAGTCCAAGGGACTCTCAAGAGTCTTCTCCAGCACCATAGTTCAAAAGAATCTATTCTTCGGCTCTTGGCCTTCCTTATAGTCCAACTCTCGCAGCCATACATTACTACGGGGAATACCATTGCTTTGACCATGCGGACTTTTGTTGGCAAGGTGATGTCTCTACTTTTTATCATGCTGTTTAGGTTTGCCATTGCTTTCCTCCCAGGGAGCAGGCATCTTTTAACTTCATGGCTGCAGTCACCATCTACAGTGATGGTATTGTGTCCCAAGCTGAACTCTGATAAAACCAGGGATGAGATCCAAGTGCGGAAAGGACCATGGTTAGGGTGTCATTCCACATTCTGGGAGATCCAGGTTCAAACTCTCCACTCTTCCAGAGGGTAGCCTAATCTACCACACAGTGCTGTTGGGAGGATAAGATGCAGGAGGGAGACTGACGGTACAAGCTGTGTTGGGTGCCCATTGTGTGTGTTGGGGGGAGGAGACAGTAGGGTATAATTATCTAGATAGATAATGAATGAATCGCAGTAGCTCCACCGGCTTCACCGATGGGTGTTCACGCAGGGGAAGTGGGGCCAGAGAAGATGAGGCTGGGGAAAGGTGAAACTTGGGAGCAGCCAAGGAAGGAGAGGGCTTAGCTAACAAACTTGGTGGTAGTAAAGGCCTTTTAATGAATACAGCTTGCATGGAGGCCTGGTGCTTTTAGGACTGGAAAATCCTGGCAAACCAAGGGGTTTGGGGTTGTTTCAGAAAACTACCCTGGTCTATCATTTACATACAAACCTGTCTTACCTTCTTGTCCTCACAACAGCCCTGCAGTTAGGTTAGGCTGAGTGTGTGTGTTTGCGTGTGTGGGTGGGCCCATGGTCAGCAAATGAGTTTTGTGACAGAGTGGAGATTTGAGCCAAAGGCTCATCAGAACTGATCACAGAATTCTTAAACATTGAACGACACCATCACTGGTCAAGTAAAGAGCAATACCTCCATTCCATCAAACTGGGTTGTCTGAAATGTCTTGTTCCCCACTTCTCCACAGAACCCCATCTTAGACTACATGTGTGGTGGTGGTGGTGGAAAGTGCCATTGAGTCACAGCTGACTTGTGGGGACCCCGTGGGGTTTTCAAGGCAAGAGACGTTCAGAGGTGGCGTGCCATTGCCTGGCTCTGCGTCATGGCCCTGCTCTTCCTTGGGGGGTCTCTCGTCCAAATACTGACCAAGGCCAACCATGCTTAGCTTCTGAGATTTGATGAGATTAGGCTAGCCTGGGCTATCCGGGTCAAGGCAGACCACAGGTAACAAAATCCAAATATATATATCTGAAGTATTTCTGAGGTCCACAAGTAGTACTATAGTTCTAGCAAACTAGGTAGCTACCCACAGAAGACTGTTATGAGATCTGTGTGCATTTTTAAAATCCATCAGTCTGGTTCTTGGTCATTCTTCGCTACAATTTCAGCCCGTGTGCAATGAAAGTGACACATATACCTCTTGCTCTGCAAGCAGGTGTGCATGGCACTCTTCCACAGTGTCTTGCAAAGTATTTTATTTTCTTACAGCAAATTGTCTGGAAAGCATGGGTCCTAGGAAGTGGGTAATAAAAAGCAACTGCTGAATTGCCAGTGCCTCGAAGATGGTCTTGCCAGAAGTGGATGATAATGACCAAGCCTAGGGGGCTTTGTGAGAACAAAGTCTGTGCCCGTGCATCAAAAAGTGAGAGATGCTTGCCAAAATATTTAAACCTTTTGGACAAGTCCCCAAATTGAAGATGTGTGATTGTGGACTGTGCTAAAGGGAGAAAAAAATTCTTTATGGTCAGAAGCACTTTTTGCAATGTTAGGAGTGAAACCTGATATTATAGGTTGGTTCCAGAGTAAACTTTTATGCAAATTAAACTATAAATGCAGGTCTCACACATTCTGCCTATGCCCAGGGCCTACACAGAAACAGCAGTTGACTATCAATGTATTTGAGTCCCCTGCTATGTTCGATGCAATTTTCTTAGCACGTCACCAATACTTTTCACAGCATCTTCTGTCAGCAGAAGGCTCCTTGAGCCAGAGGAAAGAATCTTTGCTAGCAGAATGGATTCAGCTCAATTCCTGTTAAGATGTGATATTTTTTACTTCACTCCTAAGCAAAGTTATGGCCATCTAAATCCATTCACACCAACAGGCTTCTTAGAGGATGTAACTCTGCTTAAGATTGCACTGTTGGTCTTTTTTATCACCCAAAAGATTTGATCACTTAGGGGGTCAGAAATGTCTGCCTTTGTAAAGCCAGAGAAGGGTATGGAGCCAGCGTGGTGTAATGGTTAAGAGCAGTAGACTCCAATCTGGAGAACTGGGTTTAATTCCCCACTCCTCCACATGAAGCCTGCTGGGTGACCTTGGACCAGTCACAGTTCTCTCAGAACTTTCTCAGCCCCACCTACCTCACAAGATGCCTGTGGTGGGGTGAAGAAGGGAGGGCAATTGTAAGTAGGGATGAACACAAACCAGCTCATAAGTGTACTTTTGTGATGATTTTTGGCTGGTTCATGATTCACGAACCAAAGTTCATGAACTGAAGAGCTGCCACGAACTTCCACAAATTTTAAGGTGGTTCATGACGGTTTGTGAAGAGCAAAAGGCAGTGGTTTATATGGCTCCTAACACTTTTTGTGGGGAAACCCTTGCTTTCTGCTCCCTGTGAAAAGCAGTGGGGAGCAGTAAGTAGGGGGTTAAATGGCTCAGAGCCATTTAAACCCCTGCTTTCAGCTCCCTGTTGCTTTTAATGGGTAGAACACCTGCTTTCTGCTCCCCGAGAAAAGCAAGGGAAGGGCACCATTGCAGGGGTGTTTTGAAGTGGAGAGGAGAAAGATTGCAGGGGTTGTGCATGTGCAAGATTCCCAGCAGATTCCCAGCAGTGGTTAAGTGCATGGACTCTAATCTGGGAGAACCGGGTTTGATTCCCCACTCCTCCACTTGCACCTGCTGGATGACCTTGGGCAAGCCATAGTTCTGGCACAGCTGTCCTTGAAAAAGAGCAGTTTCTGTCAGAGCTCTCTCAGCCCCACCTACCTCACAGGGTGTCTGTTGTGTGGAGGGGAAGGGAAAGGAGTTTGTAAGCCGCTGTGAGACTCCAAGTGAAGGGAGGGGTATAAATCCAATCTCCTCCTCCTCCTCTTCTTCTTCTTACCAATCATCAAAATTAAATTGCCCCCGAGCAGCAGTCTGCTTCCAGAGCATTGTTGCGGTTCATTTTGATTAACCCACTCCTTGGTGGCATGACAGACGTTGCTTTAAGCAGGAGCCTCGGTCTTTCTCTGCCCCTTCTTTTGGCATGGCTAGCTCGAGTTCCTAGATCGGACTAGCGGTCTGAGTCCTGAGCCCTGGAGCAAGAATTTTGAGCTTGGCCATCGTGCCTGCCGGGTCACAACTGCAGCGCGGGAGCCGAACACCCCGCGCCTGCCGCTGTGCGCCTTTGAAGAGGCCCGCTGCTGCCCCCGTGGCTGCGCCGGTTCGCGCTCTGGCTGCTGGCCGCGCTCGCTAAGGAGGGGCGCCTCCCATCGACATCTCGCCCCGTTGTCAGCAGCAAGGAAGACACTGGCCGCGGCCCTGCTGGGAGGGAGATGGCTTCCTCCTCCTGACGCTGTTTCCGGGAGGGGGAGGGCAGGGGAGGGGATATAAAGGAGGTTGCTGCTACTGCAGTGCCCCGTTGGGGATCATCGGCAAATGCAGTAGAGAAGTAGGAGAGGAGCGAGGGAGGGACAGGCACGCCAGTCCATCCGCCTCGTAGCTCAGCTCACGCCCAATGTCCTCCAACGCCTCTCTCCAGCAAAGCCCCTCTGCCAACGGCTACCTCTAGACGCCCCGTCCTCTGCCACCGAGCCAAAGGAGAGCCCCCCCCTCCCGCCTGCCGCGCCGCCGACTGCCCTTCATCTTCCCGGCAACATGACCCGCACAGTATTTGTGGCTCTCCTCCTCCTCTTCGCGGTACAAGGTAAGCCCGAAGGACTGGCAGCGGCGGTGGGGAGCGGGTGCCTTTGCCTTCTTGGGCAAACCGAACTTGCCCGGGATTGGGCGTCCTTTTCAGCACCAAGGACAGCGCCAGAGCGTCTTCGCCCGGCTGCGGCGGCCCTTGGCCGGTTCAGCCAAAGCCTGGAGCGGAGATCGGTCCAAATTAATCTATAGTCTTTTGAGGAAGAAGGAGTCTAGTTTTTGAAAGGGGGGCAGACGTTGTGTGCCTGCGAGGCAGTCTAAACAGACTAACACAAGAGTCTGACGGGATCACAATGTACCTCATTTTTACCCTAACAAACTTCTGTGAAACCTGGCCCCTTTCCCCCTATACCCATTCTTTTGCAAAGCATTGGGCTCCTTTAAAAAAAAAAAGTTCTGTTTTTAAAGCTGCATTTCTCCTGCAGTTTCATGTCTTTCTAACCAAACGCCTCTTCTCCTGGTTTCCCTGCACCTTCTTCCTTTTCCATTTCTATACTGATCTGAAATCCATATATAGTGCAGTCATAAACAACTAATGCAGTCGTAAACAACTAATGGACTCGCCAGCCAGCTGGTTTACTCAGATCCAGAATGCTGAAAAGATTTCCGCAATCTTCTTCTGAGTGATTTATTGCAGACCCCTTGCCCTTATGAAAGCATTACTGCAGTCTGCTGCCTTTCGCTCAGGGTGCCTGTTTAAGCAGTTTGAGACATGGATCTTACCACTCCCCCTGGTTTTAAAGACTGGGAGATGGAAACAAATGGGTGATGCTAAGCTCTGTACCTTTTTTAATGGCTTATGTGATCCAGATCAAGCCCAGCAGTGAATCTTAACATCAATATTCCTCTTTGCCTTTTTTTTTTTTAATCTGGTTTGCCTTAGCTGAATCTTGTATGCCGTGAGCCAGCACAGTGGAACTGTTTCAGGAAATATACAATATTAAATGTATTCTCCTTTCTCTCTCTTTTTTCTTGTTTGCAGTAATGTCACTTCCAGTAACAAATCCAACAGCTAAAGATGACACCAAGGTGAGCTGCCGGCACAAAATAGTTAAATATAAGAGCATTGCTACATACTGTTATTTATTAAATACATATATATGGAGCCATGTTTTAGAAGATTCTCTGATATAACAATCACCCCTTATCACAGCCAGTTTACACATTACATTTGAGGTATATGCCTAAGATTTTTTTAAAGAGTGCTCTTTAAAAAGTACAAATGGAACAAACAGATGTTTGAAAAGAGGAATACTTGTTAGAGAGTCTGGGCTGCTAATCCCTGCCCAGCATCAAGCAAATGCAGGCCTGATGCACACTGTAATGTGTGAAATGGTCCTTCAAAGAAGAGGCTTTCTTGCCATGTTTCCTGCTCCTCATTAGATTTTGTGGGATCACATTGCATGCTGAAGACATGAGTGCGGATTTCTACAGTGCAGTTCCATAGAGACTGTAGATGCTTTTCTTGAGTATCTCAAAGGATACTGAATTAGCTTTCCAATTATATCCTGCATAGCTCTGTAAGCCCATTGTGGGCTAACTTTAACCCCCTGCAGTTAATGGGCTTAAGAGTTACTGGTAACACGTTTGGAAAATGTCATAATCAGGCTGGTCCTGCATTGTGCAGGGGGTTGGACTAGATGGTCTGTATGGCCCCTTCCAACTCTATGATTCTATGATTCTATTATTTTAGCCAGTACATTGGCTTTTAGACAACAACAGATAATGTGCAAAATGGTTTAAGAGAAATCAACAGTGCTAAGACAATCAGTGGGGTAGTTTCAGTTTCAATTTCAGTTTATTTCTATTAATCAGTGGGGTAAATATGTATTTGTTTTTAAGGCAACAACTGATATTATACAATGTATCATCAAATGGTTTAAGGGGTATCAACAATGCTAAGATAATCAGTGGGGAAAATAGGCATGCAGTCTACATAGGCTTGGATCTGCTGGAAACTTCTGCTGATGGATGGCATTTCCAACAGCAGAGCACAACTTTCTCACCCTGTTCCTGTTGCAGCCTCAGATGCCCCCCAAATGCTGCTCCTGGGGAGACAGGGAACCCCTAGGAACAGTGTGAGAGTTGGAAGTCTGCCGGTGTGAGCAGGGGATTGGGGCTTCCATCCCTCTCCCACCTGCAGAGATCACCTGCTGGCTCCAGACCATCGGATGCGGTTGAAATATGGCTATAAGTGAGATGAAATAAATTAACATTGGAACAGAGGCTTAGTGATGCTATGGTGGTTCCAGAAAAATCAACTAAGGTGTGTGATTGTGAAGACTCCAGTGCAGTCTGGGAACTTCTGGGGAATGGGTGTACTTGCAATTCTGTCTATAACCCCTCAAAAATCTAGCCAAAGTCTTACATATTTATTGTTGCTTTTCATTAAATGTATTTAATAAAATAGGCATTTGACTGGAAGAAATGTGCGTGAAATGAACCATGTTGGTTTACTGAGCCTGATGGACTTCAGTGGGCTCAGAAGGGTAGAATGCTCTTTAGGATGGCACTGACAGTGTCAACTGAAGCTATTGTTCATTAGCATCATCTACCGGGTAGCTGCCCTCTGCTCTGGGGCGCCGGTCGCATTTCCACTCTCAGGAGAGAGAGAGAGAGAGAGAGAGAGAGAGAGAGAGAGAGAGAGAGAGAGAGAGAGAGAGAGAGAGAGAGAGAGTGTGTCAAGAGAATACATCTGTCTTTGCGCTCACAACTTGTAGCCTTTGACAAGGGGGTGTGACTAGGCATTCACAATCACTTCAGAAGTCTGGTGAGAATGTACATCACCATCCACATTCTAAGGAGCGTGTGCTCCTTCTTATGCAGATGTGCACCAGCCATGCAAATGTGTAGTCGGATGCACATTCGAATCAAGTCTCCACATGCCATTACCAACCCAAGAAGGGAATCAACACATGGAAGCCTTTTTCTCCTTGGCGATGGGTTTAAAAGTAAAAATAATGGGTGTTAACCTAACCCAGGCTGGAGGAAGATCCTCCAGCCCACGGAGCCTCCCTCCCATTTAAATGGGTCTTCCACTGGAGGTAAAGCCATGGGAGATGGAAGCAGGCTCTTTTGGCTGGAGAAAATCTTCTGACTTTGCTCACTACAGGGGTAGGATACAGGCCAATATATTTATAAGCCACTCCCCCCCATCTGGACCTTGAGATGGTTTTGTGGGCAAGGGGGTCTCTGCAGAAAGGACTTCGTGCATTTTGGCAGCAGCCACTGTTGTATTTCCTACCTACTCCCTGTATACAACTGCTGTAAACAGGCACAATTCTATAGTGCTATGTGTTCCATGCGAGACTTTTTCCAAATCACTGCCTTTGTTCAATTTACCTAAACAGGCTTCCCTGGGAAGTGCTAATGGAATTGAACTGCCAGGTCTCTGTTCCTGCCTCCAGGCTTGTCTTTCACTATTGTGGATAAGCCCTTGTTTCCAGAGAAAGGGAGGAAAAAGCTATTGCCAGCTTCTCAGCTAGATTAATTATCCTTAATCTCTCCCAAACACCACTATTGCTTCCAGCCCTGGAGCTCTAAGAAAGAGGGCATGGCCCTCTCTCTGCCAACTTGGAGCCTGGAGGGCACCTTTGTTTGGATTCCCCAGCATGCCAAGCAGCAATTCAGCAAGTGCCAGGCCCTTTGCTGTGATTTCACTGTGATCTGGAAGAGGCCCGTGTGGTGCAAAATCACTGTAATTGTGCAGCGTTTTCCAAGGTAAAGAGCCGATCAGCATTGGCCCCGGCACTGTACTGTCCAGACTGTTCAGCAGCAGCTGTTTCAGAGAAGAAAGACTAGTAAGACTCCAAATCCCATCGCCACCCTGGACAAATTTTCATGTGCCATTTTATTTGGGCTGGATCTCACCACCCTGTTCAGGAAACACATTCTGCTGGCACAAGGAACCTTCCTCTGGTGCAAGAGGTGCTTCCACCGGTAGAAGACATCTTGTTTCAGAGGAAGGCTTCCTGAGTTGGAAAATGGGGCCACTGTTAGTTGAGCAAAGTGGTAGAATACCTCCCAAGGAATCTTTGTGGCAAGTTCTCGAATGTGCCATCGGCAAAACCAGTTAGCTGTCAAATGTCTGGGAATTAGCCCTGACCTGGATAGCCCAGGCTAGCCCAATCTCATGAGCTCCCAGAAGCTAAGCAGGGCTGATCCTGGCAAGTACTTGGAAGGGCGACCTCCAAGGAATACCAGGGCTGGGAGTCCAGGATGAAGAGGCAGGTGATGTCAAAGCCACCTCTCTGAAATGTCCTAGCCCCACTAGGGGTTGCCAGGGGTCACCATGACTTCCAGGCTCACAAGCACAGGAGCACACCCACACACAAAATACAAAAAAAGAATTTAAAAATGTATGGGAATTAAAGGGTCAGTTAGTAAAACCTTAACCACTTAGTTGCGAAAGGGCTGGAAACAAAAGGGTCTGATTGTAAAACCAGGTACTACAAAGGACAGGGTTGTGTGTGGCTCAGTGGTAGAGCATCTGCTCTGAATGCAGAAGGATCCAGGTTCAGACCCTGGCTTCTCCATTTAAAAAAGGATCAGGTACTAGGTGGTGTACAAGACCTCTGCCTGAGACCTTGGAGAACTGCTGTTGGTCAGAGCAGACAGCAGTGACCTGGTAGACCAAAGGGCTGGCTCAGTCTAAGGCAGCTCCAAGCACAGTTCTATCGAAGTGAGTCTAGGCCTAGTCCAGTCTGAAGGCACATGCTATCATTCCAATGCTGGGGAACAGTGAGCAGTACCAGGCTTGGGAGAACCATGGACCATAATCCAAACACACTTATGCCCCATTCTGGTTATGCTGATTCGAATGGATTTAAACACATCCAAATTGGATATATTACATACTACTCTATGTTCCCTTGAGGGAAAGTGGGGGAGGAGTACAACAAATAAAAATGGCTGGCCCTGAGATTCCCATGTGTCAAATGGTAGCAGTAAGGCTTGTAACAAAATTCTGCATGCTGCTATAAAACAATGCCTGTGACACTGCCCCTCATCCAGATTGCCAGCCCTGGCCCCTTGCCATGGTACCTCATGCTGACTTGGTCACAGACAAAGGGTGGCTAATGAGAGAGAGTCAATGCTAGGAGTTCTGAAGCCTCTTTCTGCAACTGGGGTTCAGGACAGGCAAAAGGAAACACTTTACTCAAGCAGTACTTGTGGCATTCACTGCTTGGAGAAACAACGGCTGAGGGGTGACATGATCGAGGTTTATAAGATTATGCATGGGATAGAGCAGGTTGAGAAAGAAGTCCCTTTCTCTCACAATACAAGAACGTCGTGGGCATTCCATGAAATTTCTGAGCAGTCAGGTTAGAACGGATAAAAGGAAGCACTTCTTCACCCAGTGAGTGATTAACACGTGGAATTCACTGCCACAGGAGGTGGTGGTGGCTACAGGCATGGGTGGCTTCAAGAGGGAATTGGATAAACATATGGAGCAGAGGTCCACCAGTGGCTATTAGCCACAAGATACAGATAGGAACTCTGGGGCAAGGGATGCTCTGTATTCTTGGTGCTGGGGAGGCAACAGTGGGAGGGCTTCTAGTGTCCTGGCCCCACTACTGGACCTCCTGATGACACCTGGTATTTTTGGCTAGCTGTGTGACAGAGTGTTGGACTGGATGAGCCATTGGCCTGATCCAACATTGGCTTCTCTTATGTTCTTATTCTTATGTAATGTGGCCTTAGTCATGGCTACAAGCATAGATGTCTTTATTTTATTTTTTTGGTATTTTTGGTATTTATGTATGTGAAACAGGATGTATTGTGTGTGCATGTGTGTATGCATGTGTGTGCACGCACCCATGCCTGGAAGTCATGGCGACCTCCGGTGACTCCTATTGGGGTATGGAGGATGTTTAGAGAGGTGGCTTGCAATTGCTTGCATCTGCCTCCCGGCCCTGGTATTCCTTGGAGGTCTGCCCATCCAAATACTTGCCAGGGTCAGCCCTGCTTAGCTTCTGAGATCTGACAAGATCAGGCTTGCCTGGGCTATCCAGGTTAGGGAAAGTATAGATGTCTTTAGACTGATTCATAGAGGAGAGATTCCTCAGTGGCTGCTAGTCATGGTGGATAAAAGGAACACACGTGTCCAGAGGTTGCAGACCTCTGACTACCAGTGCCAGGAGGCAGCTTCAGGGGAAGGCTTTGGCCTCTAGGCCCTGTTTGTTGACCCTCCAGGGCAACTGGTGACCACTGTGTGAAACAGGATGCTTTAGTCTGACCCAACAGGGCTCTATTTACATTCTTGGCTAAAACTCCCAGCAGCACTCACACTGATTTTCATTGGCTACCAGTTCCCCAATCTCCTTGGCCAGTAAAATAAGAAATGGTGCCGTCACCCCAGCCTTCTTCTGTCCACCACATTTTTGTCCTGCCCTTCTTCCGAGGAGCTCAGGGCAAGCGTACTTTGCTCTTCTGTCTTCATTTTATTCTCATGACAGCTCTGGGCAGTAGGTTAGGCTAAGAGTGTGTGTTATAGACTCAAGTCTCAAGGTCACCCTGGGGATTTGAACCCAGAATTCCTGGGTCCTGGTCTGACACTCTAACCACTAGACCACACTGGCTCTTTTGTAAGACTGATTTTTTTAAAAATTGCCAGGAAAAAGTTTAAAGCCAGCCTTTCCCATACCACTGGAACAGATGCTTGGCTCATTCCTTTAAAAAGTCTCCTCTTTATAGCCACAAAGTTTTTCTCAAAGGTTTAATCTTTAGTTCAGAATCTATGGCAGCAATATGTACATGGGCTCTGGGAAACTTAAGGGGAAATCATTCTAATTAGAATTCTGCTGCGGAGAAATTCCTTGCTTAAAATAGCCTGCTTGTCTTCAGTTGTTTCTCCATGTTTGCACGGCGTTCCCATGTCCTTCCTGTAAGCCTGCTTTCTGGAAAGTAGTCCAGGCTTTTGCAAATCCTAGCAAAGACATCCTCAGCCTTCTCTAATGGAGGGAGTGGTTGGGTAATATCTCAAAATAGTTTTTTAGGTCTCAAGCTTATATAGAATTGCTTGGATTCCTCATTCCCTGACCAGTGGAGTAATACATTCTGCACAGGCTCAAAAGCATTCTTTTGTGACTTCACAGATTTTTGGACTGGCCTTCTAAGCAAATTCTGGCACTAAGTCCTCTTTCAGAGCGAACCCTGTCCGAACAGCACTAGAAATGGAAGCGGCTTTGCCCTGAAAAATGTTCTCAAGACACTAGCATAGAAGATCAGGCTCCTCACAGGGCCAAGCGATGCAGTCAGTTTGCATTCAGTCAGGCTAGTACAGTACAGTACAGTATAGCAGCAACCATAAGTTAAACTTGAATGTTTGTAATAGTTGTTTTTTAAAAAATACTTTCTGCTGTCTTGTGCCATTAATCGTCCATGCTGCTGAGTGCATCCGCCATTTTTAATCTTTGAGATTGCTTCTATTGTTTGTTTGTTCTTTGTGCATCACTTTAGAGCCAGTTTGGTATAGTGGTTAAGAGCAGCAGACTCTAATCTGGAGAACCGGGTTTGATTCCCCATTCCTCCACATGTAACCAGCTGGGTGACCTTGGGTCAGTCACAAGTTCTCTCAGAGCTGTTCTCTCAAGAGCAGGTCTCTCAGAGTTGTCTCAGCCCCACCTACCTCACAGGGTGCCACCTCCTCCTCCTCCTCCTGTGCTAAGGAAAGGTAGTACAATTGAATAAACAAACCACTGCAATAAAAGGATCTTGTCCAATCATCTTGTCCTTTAAGTATTCACACAGGCTCTTAGAGCACTTTGCCCTCCTCAAGAGATTAAACATGCACAAGCACACAGACATCCTCCCTATGATTTCATGGTTTTCTTTCTTTTGTTTTCTCTCTTGCATGCACTTTCACGACAGTTCACCTTTTGAATGGAAGTTTCATGAAATGCAGATGAATACGAAAGTGTGTAAGGTGGCAAATTTATGGGAAGGCCACTTTAAGGAGAGGATGGAAGGACTAGGTCCCATCTAGACCCTTGTCCTACCAGTTCTGTCATGACAACTACTGTCAACAGAGCTGAGGGAGGGGGAACAGCTAGTATGCTGGTCTGGATTTGGCCCTGGCCTCTGTGCTGCTCTGGATTTGGCCCTGTTCCTGAATCCTAGTGTGCAGCACTTGGCCACAGAATTGGGTTGCCAGGTCCTGTCTGGCTGCTGGCAGGGGACTCCAGGGTCCATCCTGTGATCTTCTGGTGCATATGCAAAGTGCACATGCCACAGTTACATCATCCAGAAGTGATGTCATCACATCACCAACGCCAGTGGGGTGATGCTCTAGTTTTTGGGCAAAACTCTATGGTTTGAGCCCAATTTTACCATAGAGTTTTGCCAGAAAAGTAGAGCATCACCCCCTGCTGTTGGCAACATGATGACATCACTTCCAGATGATGTCATTACATTGTGTTTGGGGGCACACTGGCTAGCGGGAAAAAAAGGGCCCACAAAAACAGGGGAACCCTACCACAGAATAAAACTGCAAAAATATTATCCCAAATTACAACAGGCATTTGCAAAACTGATGTTGTTTCTTTGAACCAGATCTGCTCTGAGAGAAGCTTCCCTGGACCTGTGTATTTCTTTTGCTCCCATTGAGGCCATGGCGGTGGACAAGGTGAACAGGGACAGCTTGAAGTTTAGGTGGCTGATTCTCACTAATTGGTGTGCTAACAGGAAAATATGCTAAGCAATGCACAGCAGAGTGTGCAAAACAGAAAATGAAGAATATCTCTACAAATGAGACCACCTCTCCCACTGTGACTGGAAGATAGATCTCTGTGTCAGGAAGTTGAAATTAAATGTGGTTAGGAACATGGTCTTTTCTATGGCTGTTTCAAGAACAGGGGAATGAGCTTCTCCACAAAGTGCACCAGTTATAACTTCTTTTTAGGAAGAAGAAGAGAAGAGAAGAGATTGGATTTATACCCCACCCTTCACTACCCAAGGGAGTCTCAGAGGATGGGAAAGAATTACAAACTCCTTTCCCATCCCCTCCCCTCAACAGACACCCTGTGAGGTAGGTGGGGCTGAGAGAGCTCTGACAGAAACTGCTCTTTTTCAAGAACAGCTGTGCCAGAACTATGGCTTGCCCAAGGTCATCCAGCAGGTGCAAGTGGAGGAGTGGGGAATCAAACCTGGTTCTCCCAGATTAGAATCCGCGCACTTAACCACTGCACCAAAAGATAAGATGCTTATCTTTTTTAAAAATAGATCAAGACAACAGCACTATCCCCCCTCCCAGGCAATTTACAGTTGCTTGCACTTTGTTGCACTTCTTAAAATATGTGAACAGTGAAAATATACGGGGATTGAACCTGGGTCCCTTTGCATGAAAACAAATGCTCAGCTACTGAATCATAGCCTCACCACCCACAGCCTTTAAACAGCAGAAAGAAGTTTACTTTCCCAGTTGATGATCATTCCAAATTATCTTTAATCTGCAAATTAACGTGGTGAAAGCAATTTGTCTACAGGGATGAAAAGGATTAGCCACTTACAAATTGCTAACATTTGGGCAGCACTTAAATAAGGAACTCTGGCAAGTGGAAATCAATCACCAGATCATCTTAATGTTAAGAGCAGGTGTAATAGTCTAGCATGGCACATGGTAGATTTAAATTTATATGTATGAATGGTATGAGGTGTTGCTTATTAAAAATTGTCCAGTATGTAGAAAGGAATCATTTTCTGTGATATGCAGAGATTCCCCCTCCCCCCAAGATTGATATATTTGCTTCTTTGATAGAAGACCAATTTGAATTAATCATAATGCTTCCTGTAAAAATCTAACTAAAGTGGCTTGTGCATAGACTGCAAGGCCAGATATTAAAATATTTCCATGCAATGCAACAGTATTAATAGTTTACATGAATGTCTGATAAATTATATGTGAATTGCAATTTTGATTTAACTTTGGGAAAACTTGATGTGTTATGAGAAAAGGCTAAAGTATGTTTTTTTTAAAAAAAAATTGGACAGCTAAAAGACATGCAGAATAAAGATCTGATCCTTTTGTAACAAAAGGCATGGTGGAAATGCAATTAAAAATATTGAGAAATCTGTACAAATGCCAAGATTATTGCTGGTAGCAAATGAGGCTACTAGTAGGATCTCCCAAGTCAGACGGTCACATTTACCAAACAGGTAAAAATAATGGGTTGGATCCGTACTAAATTTCCCATCAGTGGAATGGAACTTTCTGGCTTCCCTTCTCCCACTGTAGTCCACTGATCTCCACAAAGGGCTGCTCCTAGGAGTTAGGGGGCCCTGCAGAACTAACGTGGGAAGGGGGGAATCCATGGAAAGTGTTGATTGAGTTTGCCAATGGATCAAATCTGTTATCTGTTTGGTGTAGTGGTTAAGTGCGTGGACTCTAATCTGGGAGAACTGGGTTTGATTCCCCTCTTCTCCACCTGCAGCTGCTGGATGACCTTGGGTAAGCCATAGCTCTGTCAGAGCTGTTATCTCAAGGACAGTTCTGGAAAGAGCTCTCTTAGCCCCACCTATCTCACAGGGTGTCTGTTGTGGGGAGGGGAAGGGAAAGGAGTTTGTAAGCTGCTCTGAGACTCCGACTGAAGGGTGAGGTATAAATCCAATCTCTTCTTCTTCTTTAGTCAAACAGGCATGGAACAGAATCTGGTCCCCAAAGTGTCACTGAATTGACCTGGCAATAGGTCTACAATTTATTGAAATTCGGAGAGGAGTAAGAAAAATATCACATAACCCATCATGAGGGTTACAGAAGGAAGTGTTTGGTTCTCTCTGTGGTATTCACATTTTGTACAGGAAGAAACCTTTTATAAGCTTATAGAACAAAAGGTACAGGAAAAATTTGATCCTACACAGGAAATAGCTCTCTGAAATAGAGAACCAGAGCATTAAAAATGAAATAATGGAACAGCTCCAACAATGTGGGTCACTTTTCACTGTCTCTGAAACCCTAATGGAAAATCAGGACTGTAATAGTTTGGAATGTTTATTCCAGTGACAGAGATGGTGATTTATTTCAAGAGGATGAACTTGAGTTAAACAAGGGAGACAATGTGGTTAGTGTGTTTACCAGAACTGGAATGATCCCCATTCAACCATTAAGAATGCTGAATGTCCTTGGGCCAGTCATTCTCTCTCTAACCTCCCTCACAGGGTAGTTGTAAACCTAAAACTAAGCAAGCTAGAACCATGTATGCAACCCTGAGCTCCTTGGAGGAAGTGCAGGGTAAAAATGAGTCAATATAAGGGATGTATTTTTTAAAAAATAATCCATATGTATGATTGTATAGGTGAGCCAGCATGGTGTAGTGGTTAAGAGCAGTGGATTCTAATCTGGATTTGATTCCCCACTCCTCCACATGCAGCCAGCTGGGTAACCTTGGGCCAGTCACAGATCTCTCAGGACTCTCTCAGCCCCACCTATTTCACAGGGTGCCTGTTGTGGGGAAAGGAAGGGAATGCAATTGTAAGCTGCTCTGAGACTTCTTTAGGGTAGAGAAAAACAAGATATAAAAACCAACTCCTCCTCTTCCTCCTCCTCCAAGATACAGCAACATCTCATGTTTGTGAGAGGCACTGAAACCTGGAATGTATTTATTTATAATATATAAAATAAACAAAAAAGGATCAGGTGGTAGTTCTTCCAGAATTATGGCTGATCTCCAGTTCCCCTGGAGGAAATGGCAGCTTTGGAAAGTGAACTCTATGGAATCACATCCTCAGTGAGCTACCTCCCCCCCTCCCCTTTCCAAACTCCATTATCCCCAGGCATTGCCCCCCAAAACATCAGGAATTTCCCATGCTGGAGTTGGCAACCCTATTGCAAGGTGTCATATGTGAAGCTGACCTTGAAAAGTGGTAGGAAGGTCAACTGGTTCAAAGTACGGTGGCCAAGTTATTGACTGGGATGTGCCTCAGAAGTGATCATAGGTGTGGTTGGCAAGGCATTTCCTCCTGCTAGGCCAGTGGTTGGGAGCAATCCATACCTTAGCGACATTCCTTAACCTGGGTTGGCAGTGGCATGGATGTGAGAGATGATGACTGTTGCCTTCTCCTGGGCTTTATTGGTTGGGAGCAAGTGCAGCCCAGCAGTGTGCCAATATCCTCCTGCAGGAACCTGCCTGGAAATCAAGATTTTATTTTGAGGTCCTTTTTTGATTGGCTTACCCACCAGAAGTTAGGCAGATGGCTATTGGAGGAGAATTTTGAGGAGATCAGTGGACAGCAAATAGGACAGGAGACAGGAACATTCTGTTCCCCTGAGAAAGGTGTTTTGTGTCAGTGGAAAATTTAGTCTGGATCTAACCCATTACTTTTTGATGCTCGACTACTATCGAAAACTGAATTGGTGTCCATAAGTTGCATTGCTGTTTTTACTTTTGTTGATTCTTGTTTTAACACTGCCTTGGAGACTTTCAAAGTAATTTTTTTTTCAGAATAGATCAATAAAACCAGAAAACCATTTTTAGAAGGAACTATAATGCAGAATTATGAGTGAAATTTTTTTAGGGCACGTGTTAAATTATAGCAGTATCCTTCACTCACATTTTCCAGGTACCCCAACATATGTAGCAGCATCTCTATGCGATGGTATCACAGACACCCTATAGAAGTTTGGTGAATAACCCATCCAGTGGGTCATCATTACAACTGCCAACTTTTGGTCAGGAGATTCCTGGAGATTTTGGAGGTGGAGTCTGGGAAGGGTGGGGTTTGAGGAGGGAAGAGACTTCAGTAGGATATACTGTCATAGTACCAGGAGAGTCCACCCTCCAAAACAGCCGTTTTCCCCAGGGGAACCGATCTCTGTAGACTGGAGATCAGTTGTAATCCCAGGAAATCTCCAGGCCCCACCTGAAAGATGGCAACCCTACTGCCCTGAGGTAGGGTCTCTGGCAGGACCCACTGTTGCCAGCCCTCTGCCTGCGCGTCTCCCCTGTAACCTGCATACCTGCCCTTCTCCTGCGTGCTTGCAAGGGCTCTGTCACCCGTGCTTTTGGCTGCACATGCTGCCTAGCTCTGCCAGGGAAGGATGTGCTGAAGGTGCACAGATGTAGCACTCTGGATAGTCACAGTGGTGGCACTCCCAGACACATGTACTGCCTGGTACCATCAGAGAATGGACGTGCTTGTGAGGTGGGCAGCCGTGGCCACAGGTGGTGGGGGAGCTCACAGTGGGAGGAGAAAGGACACAGGCAAGTGGAGGGGAATGTGGGTGGATGGGCACCAAGGGGCCCCTGGGCAGTATCCGCCTAGCTCCCCACAAAACCTGGAGCCATCCCTGAACCCACTGCAGAAAAGGCTTGCAAGAATGACATGGGGGGACTTTCCTAGAGCAATGTCATTTTGCATGGCTGTCATCTCTACTGACTCCAAGAAGGCAGAAAGAAACCCGGAACGATGATAAATAATTTGCTGAAATCTCCGGCTAGAGTCAGTGCCCTCACAATCACTTCCAATGAAAACATAAAACTGTAGTCTGGGCTTGAGGCAATGTAGAAATCAGTTTGGTGGGATGGAGCAGCTGGGTCAAAAGCAAGTCTCGGTTAATGGCAGTGCTTGGACTTGGATCTGGCAACCATTCTGAATGAGCTGAAGACTTCAGAGAACTTCATTCTCTGCAAGCTGCCTAAAGGGAGAAGGAAGGGAACATGCAGGCTTGACAACTAACCAGGATTGTGTCCTTTTACAATAGATGGAGGTTTGTTCACGGCATCTGAATTGAGCCTCACGTGCATCAGTTATCCAGCTGATGAGATAGTGAAAATACTCCCAGATAAGTGTGTGTGTGTGTGTGTGTGGAGAATTTACACTGAGCAATCTTGGAACCATTTGAGTTTAACCCCTGCCTTTCTGCTGTTGTTCCCTTCCCCCCAGGTGATGAAGTGCATTGTTGAAGTCATCTCGGATACAGTGTCAAAGCCAAATCCACTCCCAATCAGCCAGGAATGCCTAGAAATCCTTCAAGGAGGTAGAATCCCTATTTTTCTCTATGATATTCTATTAGGGATTGGTTTTGGTTCCTTTAACTCATCTGCTTGGAATTTTTTTTAAAAAAAAAAGGGCTGGATCCCACCAGCTTTCTATGAGTTCAAGAAGATGGAGGGGCAGTCCCACCTGATTTCCCATCCCAGATGGCTTTTTGTCCTGGCCTAGATCTTTGCGTCCCTGAAAAGAATCCTCCTCATGTTTCTCCTGTCAGCAAAAAAAAGCTGGCAGGATCCAATCCAAAGAGGCTGTAGCCATAGCTTTGATGCAATCAAGGCTAACTCAGCAGAGTCTAATAAAACATCAGATATTAATTCCCTCCAATTAAGGTTTTTTTAATGGGCCATCATAGAGAATTTTAAAAAACACCTCAGCCAGCAGATATGCTAATAGAGCTATGAAAGGCAAAAAGCATTGCTCGCCAGTTCATGCTACTACTGGAAAACTTCCATAATGAGCTTCTTTTTCCTGCAGATGAAAGAATCCGTTCCATTCTTCGTCATCAAAACTTACTAAAGGAGCTGCAGGAGATTGCAATCCAAGGTACCATTTGGTGGGAATGATGCCGGGGGGACGGGGGGGCACAGTGGCAGAGTACCTATTTTGCATGCAGAAGATACCAGGTTCAGTTCCTGGATTCCCCGGCTTAAGGAATCTTGGATGGGTGAGCTCAAGCTAAGACTGAACTAGCCGGTGGTGAAATCACTGCAGTGCATGAAATTAAGGACAGGGGAGGGGACAGGGTTTAGGTCTTCTTGTTCATATACTTCGTTTTTGTTTAATGACAACCCCCTCATCCACACATACAAATGCACTGTTTTAGTTATGAACAGGAAGAGGATCCCCTATGGAAACACATACCAGTGTCACAAAATGGATAGACGGCCTGGGTGGTAGTCCTTGGCCATGTTATCATCCACTAGCCCCTGCATGCCTGGCACAGAGGCAAGCTGCATGTTCCTGCTGAATGTGGAGTATTTTATTCCTTATATATGGTATGCACCTGCTCTGCTTTGCTTGGGTTTCCAAATACCTCTTTTTGTTTGCTCTGCAAGTGAGCATTTCAGTTGCCTCCCCTTGGCCCCTGAAACCTGGCACGGAGGGTTCCTGGGGTGAAATCCTTTAGATTTCCTCCCAGCTGAATGGGCAGAAAAATTACAGCTGAAAAAAAATCTTTCCTATTGAAACCAGGGATTGGGGGCGGGGGCGGGGAGCAATAATTAAAACAAATAGTTTTCCTGACCAATTTAGCAAAGTGTAATCATTTTTAAAAAATAACATTAAAATTCATCCAATTTTAAAAAATTGTATACATCTTTAACATTGGATTTTGTTTCATTTCCAAAATAAGATGTTAAAACAAATGAAAAGTTATTCCAGACAAAGCGTCAATTGCATAAATCTGTCACATTTATTATCCCCATCTGCTCCTCTCACATATAACAACATAATGAATGACTTCTACCATAGTTTTTCACTGTGTTCAAACCAAACACAACAGCACGTATCCAACCACACAGTTCCTCTAATGGAACAGCATTTCTGTTTGAGGAAGTCGGAGGGGGGGGGTATTTCCACCAGTTCTTCCCTCCCACTGCAGACACCCCACTTTGTCCCATTTAATGTTTGTGAGTGTCCACCCACCCACAAGAACAAAATTGGAGGAGAGGGTGTGTCTCAGGAGGCCGTAGGTAGAGGGGAAAGTGGGAATGTCCTGCTCTGTGAAGTCCTTGGATGTTTGGCTTTCTCTCCAATGGTTTGCTCTTTTCCTTGCATAACATGATTTCAAGCCAGGCTCAAACTGGAATTTGAGGATCTGATTGGCAAGGAAGAAAGTGGGGTCTATGGCTATCTACAAAAACAGAAGTCTTCAATGACCTCATTCCCCATAGGGAGGAAGTAGGGAAGAACAGAAACGAAGATTTCCCAGGCTTGTTCAGTGTGATGTAATCGTTAAGACTGTCAGAACAGGATCTGGGAGATCCAGGTTTGAATTCCCCATGTCTGTCATGGAAGCTTCTGGGTGATCTTGGGCTCTCAGTCTAACTTATCTTACAGGGTTGTTTTTATGGTGATAAAATGGACCGGAGGAGAATAATGTAAGCCATTCTGGGTGTCCAGTGGGGGTGGATGGGAAGTGAGGTATAAATATCTAATAAATGTGTATGTGTTGAATGCTGTCAAGTTGTGACAAACCATGGTTTACCCTTATATCTGAAACATGCCAGTATGTAGTGCCAACTTGACAAAATCACTGAAGTCCTCTGAGGTTCACATGTCGTTTGATTTTCTCCATATTTGATTTCGAGACACTTGGTGACTTTCAGTTAAACATGTGAGGCGACTCCACTGCAAAGCATTGCAGTGGAGTGTTATGAAACTTCACACTGTTATGTGTGTGACAGCCCATTCACACAGAGAACCCGTTACTCGATGCTGCAGTCACCTAGTGAGGCATGCAGCCCTGAGCTTCGCCTCATCATGAGTATTAGAGCTCCTGGAGCAAATGGCTGCTTGGGGAGGTGGACTCTATGGCAATTAGATCCCACTGAAGTCCTTCCCCTCCCTTGACCCCACCTCCCTAAGGCTCCACCCCCAAAATCTCCAGCTATTTCCCAAACCACAGCTGGCAACCCTAACGTGTGTCCTGCAGAGGGGAGGACTTGGGGTGGACGGGGAGGCCTCAACGAGATATAGTGCCATAGAGTCCACCCTCCAAAGCAGTCATTTCCTCCAGGGGAACTGATCTCTGTCCCTTGGAGACCAGCTGTAATTCTGGATGGTCTCCAGCCACTGCCTGAAGGTTGGCAACCCTAGGTTAAAACACTCACTCAGCAACCAGGATTAATACTGGGAAGAGAGGAAATTATCATTTGCTTCTTTTACTGTAAACCCCTTTGAGCGATGGAGAAAAGTGGCATATAAAATAGGTAAAAGTAAAGCAGAGTACAGTCCATTTTAGAACCTCGTTTCCTCTTCCTTTCCCCTGCAAGAGTTCTTTTCAATTCTTTTAGTTTAGGAGACTGGCAATGTTTTGTTTCAGGGCACACTTATTGCAATGAGCATAAGCATCCTGAAATAGTGTGTGTTTTCAAAGAGAAGATCTGTCAAGTACGCTTTCCTTCTTCCCTTCTGTGTGTTGAAACAGGAGCCAGCGAAAGGAAGGAGCAGCAGAAGAAAAACAGCGGTTTCGAAGATGAGCTTTCAGAAGTCCTTGAAAGCCAAAATAATAAGAACACAGAAAGAGGTTAGTGTCAACCTAACCCATGTGAAATCCAGGCAGAGTCCCACAAATGTGGGTGTCACTTCCAATGGCCTTGATGTGCTCACACACATCTGCTCTCCACTGGAGGTCTTTTGTGCACCAGCATAATTAGGTGTTCTTGTCACTTTGACACTGGTTCAGGGCCGTGGAAAGCATCCATAATTAACTGACAGCTTTCTGAATAGCAAGTACTGACATTTTCCTCCCCCATCAACTTTGCCTTTCCTTTACCCCCTGAAGATGAGTGTCAATGGCTGAAAACACTACTGTGGCTTAGGCTTCATTGGGGCCCAAGAGCTGTAGCCTAGGCTTTTGGAATATCGCCCCACAAAATGGATATATATCCCTGTTTGGAAGAACAGGTGCTTTGAGCATTTAGAAATACACAATAATAATAAAGCATGCTACTTTATATTTTATAGCACTTTTTATTAGTGCTCAAAGTAGTGTCTGTATATATGTGTATGTTTGTGTATGGTTGGAATGAGCCAGGTTTTTCATTCAATCTTACTCCATTCCCCTCCTCACTATAACCTCCATTCCATAGATTTTGTACATGCAGGACCCAAGATCCTCAGCATAGCATTTTTGAGGCGTTCGTGGGGACCCCTCCTTCTTTTTTCACCAGTAGAGAAGCTGGTTGTATCCAATCAGGGTTGCCCCCTGGTCTGGCAGGAGATTTCCCACACCCCAGCTCCTGTGTCCTGCTACCACTCTGAATGGTAGTGGAAGAAAAGTGAATAAAAAAATGGCTGCTGGGCTGATGGCATTACATGCCACTTCCAGATTTCCCCAGAAGTAATGTCCTACCTCTCTAGGAATCATCAGAAACTCTGTGGTTTTACCATAGAGTTCCTGGTGATCCCTAGAAAGGCTTGATGTCATTTCCAGGGGAACCCAGTAGTAATATCTTGCCACTGTTGCTGGCTGCCTCCTATGTCCCTGGCCTCCCCCGGGTCTCCCATAATTTTATTTGCCTACTCTTGATCATATTGTTTTATTTATGTGTACCACTTCAAGTCAGTGAGCCCAGAAGGGTGTCACTCTGTTTAGGATAGCCATGTGATATCTTCAACTTGTTCCAAATGTAGAAAAAGGGCCATACAAAAACCTCTAAATAAATACACTACATCTGTGCTCTGATTTCTGAAAGAAAAAATCAATATGTTTCAGATAATTAGATAATTCTCCTATGTCTATTTGGAGCTAGGGTTCTCCAAAACCCCGCCCCCCTCACAGGGGCAGAGAATTTTAAATAGCGGTTTGGTCATTTTATGACAGGGCACTGGGATAGTTTGCAGTGAGAATTCAGCCTTCGCACATCGAGTCATTTTTTGCTTTTTAAAATAAATTTGACTTGCAGATCTATCAGAGGGGATCCCTAATGAAGAGCCTGCTACCTCTTTTGCTGAGCTAGAGAAAGAGAGGATTCTGATGGACAGGGAAAGGGACGTTTCAAAAGAGGATGAGAGCAACAGCTTGGAAGAGAGAGAGATGAGGGCTCGAGAAGCTGATCCTGAAGAGCGAAAGGAGAATGTTGCAGGTTTTGAAAGCAATGAAGTTGGTGAGACTGAAGAATTGCCTTGGGATGATGCAGTTGACAATCATATCCGTGATGACCTTGGAGGCAATGGAATACATGAGCAGGGACATCAGGAGGGTGAAGAGCTGGCAGGGAGAGAGGAAGCAGACGAGTTTGAGCAGAAGGAGCGCATTTCTAAAAACACTCAAGAGGAGAGCCATGAAGAAGTAGAGGACACTATCCAAGACCATGCTGAAGATGAAGAGGAGGATGAAGAGGAGGTGGAGGAGGAGGAAGAAGAAGAAGGAGAAGAGAGAGGGACCTCTGAAGAGGAACGTGCTACTAATCCAGAGGATGAGGATGATCAAAAGGAGATTGGTAGGTTACGCCCAAGCCTCTTGCTTTAGGGAGGGCTGGGGCTCAGTGGAAGAGCCGTCTGCTTGGCATGCAGAGGGTCCCAGATTCAATCCCTAGCAACTCCAGTTAAAAGGATCAGGTAGGAGGTGATGTGAAAGACCTCAGCTTGAGACCCTGGATAGCTGCTGCCAGTCTGAGTAGACAATACTGACTCTGATGGACCGAGAGTCTGGTTCAGTATAAGGCAGCTTCATGTATGTACGTGCGTGATTTGTTCTCTGATGAGTTGTGTGCTTACCAACATTAATGTTAGTCTGAACTTTATAAGGACCATTACTCATTTTATTTAAGCTTCTAAAAGGGGCAATATCAGGAGAAGGCCTTGGCCAGGGCCTCTATGGTCTGTTGTCGGCCCTCCAGAGAACCTGGTGGTTGGCCACTGTGTGAGACAGGATGCTGAACTAGATGGACCGCTGGTCTGATCCGGCAGAGCTCTTGCTATGTCTCCTAAGCCCTATTAATTACTTGTGCCAGCAGACAAGGCTGTTCTGTCATGTCCTTAAACTTAGGTTGTGATTTTAAGTACACTTGTTTGGAGGCCATTCAAATGTTCAGGATGCTCAAAAATGCTCCACAATGGGAGGGACTCTGTACAGGGGAATTGTGCTGTTTGCACTCTCCTCTCCTTGCCCACGTTTGTTCCTGACCTTTTGCTTCCAGGCATATTTAACACAGAAACCTTTGCTCCCTTTCCTTGTTGACCAAGGGGACTTCCAGTACAATCTTATGCAGAGTTACTCCAGCCTGGGCTTATTGAAATGAATGGGCTTAGACCGCAGTGACTGTCTATAAGACTGCACTGTTCTAGTTGTTGATCCAGATTCTGAAATCTCACAAAGGGTACAGAATTCTGCCCAAAATTGTGCATTTGATTTTTATATCCCATTGACTTCTACAGGAGAGATTTGAGCACAGATTTCATTCCCTTGTTTGGATAAAAAGTGGGACACGAAAGTGCTTAAATTTGGCTGTGCTGTGCTGTACAGGACAGCATCTGCTTCCAAATTCCTGATTTATGAGTGATGACTAGTAGGTTATTGGGGAGGGGGGGTTACTTTTCTGTATCTTTTGGGGGGATTAGTATTAGACTGTGGGGTAATGCTTTCAGTAAATACTGTGGCCTTTTTGTGGAGGTTGTAAGCTGTTCTGTGCTTTTGAAGATGTGAGGTAGAATTGTTTTAATAAACCTGTGGGAGGGGCCATGGCTCAGTGACAGAGCATCTTGCTTTGCATGCAGAAGGTCCCAGGTTCAACCCCAGACATCGCCATTTAAAAGTAGCTGATGATGTGGAATACCTCCACCTTGGGGAGCACCTGCCAATCAGAGCAGACAATACTGATCTAGATAGACCACTGGACTGACTCAGTAGAAGGCAGGCTCGTGTGTCAGTAGAAGGCAGGCTCATGTGTCTGTAAGGCAGAGATGTTCTGCCAGGCTTTTGGTTGAGGGCAGTGATGGTTTCCCTCCTGGCTGGCACCCTCCCCTCTTCTCCTCAGATTGTTTTTGCTTCCTCCCCCCTCACACCTGTGAGGCAATCACAGGCCAGAAAAGGGAGAAAACTGTAATTTCACCATGTGATTAATTAATGTATTAATACCAATACTGTTTGCATTTATTTTATAGTTTTAATGTTTTTAATGTTTTTATTATGTTGTACATCACCCAGAGCTCTGCAATAGTAGAGATTGGGTGATTCATAAATATAACAACAACGACAACAATACTGATGATGATGATGATGATGATGATGATGATGATGATGATGATGATGATGATGATGATGGACAAGAAGCTGTTTTTGATTACGGAGAAGGACTCCTGTCCCTAAATTGCACCAAATGATAGCCCAGGCTGAAAGAGGATCTTAGCTCCTAGAATAAGTCCACCATGCATATGGTGGAGGGAAACCCAGATGTACTACAAGCGCACCCCTAACAGATGTCAACAGCCAATCTTGGCTCCTTAACTATCACAGTGGTATGATAGCAGTGTTTACAATCACGTCTGCCCAAACGGATGCCGTATATTTTAGGGATTTTAAGACATATGAGGTGTTCCTGCAAAACTGCAACATTTGATGTGGTTCCTTTAGAACACTTCTCTATAAAGGATACATTTGGGCTTCAATGATTGGGATTTTGGGGATCTGGAATCCATATTTAATTTGTTCTGTCCTTTTTTGCTTCTTCAGAAAATGAAGGCACTAAGGGCTCTGAAAGGGATGACAAGCCTCTGGAAGAGAGAGAGAAATACAACAGCTTGAAAGGTGGGAGGCACCACACTCTGGAGGAAACCACACAGGCTGAAGAGCCTTCACGCATCAGAGATACGGGAAGCCAAGAAATGGGAGAAGAGCCCTCCAAAGACTTAGAAGATGCCAAGAGGTGGAACAAAATGGATGAGCTGGCCAAGCAACTGACCACGACGAAACGTACAGAGGAAAACGAAAGTGACGAAGACCCAGATCGGTCCATGAAAGTGGCTTTCCAGTCTCAAAAGTATGACCTCCGTAACCCTGAAGAGGAGATGAGGAGCCCCCAAGCGCATCACTCCAAAGAGGACACTGGTGAAGGAGGCTTTCCGCTTGTTGCCTTGCCCGAAGAGAAAAAGGACGAAGAGGGCAGTGCAAACAGAAGAACAGAGGTAGGGCATCATTTGCTGCAGTCATTTAGAAGTGCTTGTCAAGTGTTAGAAAACGGCAAAGGGAGGTACCCCAGTGAAGGAAGTCATTTCACTTTGTGGAGGAATTTAGCCCCAAATTATGTCCTAGCTGCTAGGCAGGAATGTTCATTTAGCTCTGTTGTTTTAGTTTGGTCAATCTTTGTTCTGGTAACGCTGTCGTACCAGTCAGAGGCCACAGTCCAGTGGTGGGGCCGTGAAGTATCTGGGTGGGTATGCCTGCAAGGGTGCCCAAGGATTGGGATTCACACCCATCAGCTGTTTGGCAAAGAGAGCTAAATTCAGACCCTGCCCCTTGCCCCAGTTCCCTGCTCCTGTACAAGATAATTGGTGCCAGCGCTTGTATTTGGACAGGGCTGCAATCGCACAGCCCTGACTGCTGATCAGGTGAAGGGACTGGATGCATGGCCTTTATCAGGAGGCATGAAACTTTATCCAGCTGTAGCTATTTATGTCTGCCTCTTAACTGGCTCTGGAGCAGGGTTCCCTCTAAGCTGAGTTAGTGTGAGCTAGCTCACAGTTTTTTAGCCTCCAGCTCACACATTTTTGTCTTCAGTTCAGGACAGGTGGCTCCAGAGCAAACTAATTTATGCAGCAGCCAAATCACTCATTCACAACTTTAATGCCAGTAGCTCACAAAGTAGAATTTTTGCTCACAAGACTCCACAGCTTAGAGGGAGCATTGTTCTGGAGTGGGACCATTTCATGAAGACGTGGTTAGAAACAAGGGAAGGAATCCAGTGGGCTTTGGATCGAATGCACGTTGTGTTTAGATATGGGCTTGAAGTGTTTCTGAGTAGAAAAGGAAACGACTCAGAAAGAGGAAATACCTTTAATCACAGTTGGGATTTAAAAGGCTGCTTTCAAAAATGCTGAGAACTTCAGGGGTAATGGATGAAATCTCAAAATAATGTGCTATGGATGGGAGATCAAACAAGAGCTAAGCAAGTGAGGCTGTGATCTTTTACTGAGGATAACCAAATCCCAACAGATTTGCTGTGGCCGAATCCAAGCCCCCTCTCTCTGCACACTGTTTTCCCAATCTGCATTTGGAAGTGTATAATATCAGAACATGCCTCTCCACCCAATCCCAGGACATCCCAAGGGCAAACATAATGTGTAGTTAGACCCTTATAAGGCACATTCGATTTATTTAAAAGAATCATTTCTTATTCCATTGGCCACTAACATGGTATTAGTCTTCTAGTTATGATAATATATAATGATCACAATGAATATAAAATCTAATAAAACTCACAGTTGCAGAATGCAGATATTGATCTGACTCCAAGTCCCCTGATTAAAAGCTTTGCCACAATTTATTTTTTTAAAAAACAACTACAACAGACTTCCTCCTGCAGGTAGCGAGAATGTTCTACGGCTGTAGCATTTGCCAAATTTATATCTATATATCTGAAGTCAATTTTCAAATCATGTCCAAGTTTAGCTGGTGTATTTTCTCTATTACGTGTGCTCCATTTTGACACACACTAAATAATGCACTTGCGATGCACTTTGCAACTGGATTTTATTGTGTGAAATGGGAAAATCCACTTGCAAATGGTCAGTGAAGTGGATTGAAACTGCATTATTTAGCATGTGTGAAAGGGCCAACCTGTGAGTCTGACCCAGAAGCTTCAGCTGGTAAAAAATGTGGTGGCACACCTGCTGAGAGGCGTGTCTATGTGGATGCACATTCAGCCAGTGCTGCACCAATTGCCTTGGCTGCCAGTCAAGTACTGGATCAGATCCAAGGTCATAGACGGCCAGGGAGCAGCACACCTATGGTACCATCTCTCCCCATATGTGCCCCGAAGAGCTTTACACACTTCTGAGCAGCACCGTTTAGCAGTCTCCGGCCTGAAGGACATCCGCCTTGCCTTGACAGGGACAGGGCCTTTTCAGCCCTGGCCCTTACCTGGTGGAACATGCTTCTGGTTGAGATTAGGGCCCTGTGGAATTTGTTACAGATCTGCAGGGCCTGCAAAACTGAGCTGTTCTGCCAGGCCTTTGGCAGAGGCGGTGGACGTTCAAGCGACACCGGCCTTCCCTGCTCAGCTTGATCAATATGCTCAATTTGCCTTACCTTCCTTAGGGCACTGCCTATACCCACTTGGTGTCAGCGTCGGCTGACTTGGGTCTCTTAAGAGAATGTGCCCTCCCTGCCATTATTGCCACAGGCACAATACTTAGTCATTGTTATGCTGCCATCAGAAACATTTTAACTGGAATTGTTGAGGCTTTTATGTGTTATTATTTATTGTAGAATTATTATTTGATATGTCTTATCTATGTTGTAAGATGCCCTGAGCCCACTTATGGGATAGGCCATGGAATAAAATAAACCCCATGAAGCTCCATCCCATTGGGTTTTCAAGGCAAGAGATGAGCAGAAGTGGTTTGCCATTGTGTTCCTCTGCGTAGCAGCCCCTGCCTTCCTTGGTGGTCTCCCGTCATCCAAGTCCTGACCCTGCTTAGCTTCTGAGTTCTGATGAGATCGGGCTGGAGTATGCTGTTAACAGCAACCCTAGGAGCCAAGCCAACAAACAGGGAGGGGAGTTGCTGGCCACAGCACCAAGCCGTATTTCAGCTTCCTTGGTATCATTACGGGGAGTTTTCCAGTATACAGCTCATGCCTGTTTAGCACACAACATCACCATGTTGCCAAAGAACTGGCAAGATGCCCCCAAGACACCAGGGAAGCAACCAGAAAACCTTGGCGACGGTCTCTCCAGAGCCAATGGCAGAACAACAGCCCACATTTTCCGTTCAGGAAAAAAGAGAAGCGAGAGCTGGGGGAGGGTCAGTGGGGAGAGCATGGCTCACCGGTGCAGATTTAGTCTGCTGTCAGTGTCAGCACTGCTAGGGGGAGATGGAAGTTTGATGCAGGTGGGGTTCTTCAAGCACATACAAGACGCGTGATCAACAGCACTGATGCATGAGGTCCATTTGAGTCTTGTTGCAAACTGCTTCACAGCCACAAATTATTTTCCATTCGTAACACCTGCTGGGCTTTCCTATTTCACACTGCAGAGACACCATGTTGAACTTCTGTTTGTTGGCATGGATGTCTTTTCAGTCTTATCTTGTGGACTGGATTCAGAAGCTGCTGCAGTGGTGTAAACAGTAAACCTTGTGCTCTGCATCGAGCAAACATATATCCCCCCCAATGGAGCAGCAGATGTCTTCCTGTTGCACATGGGAGAGTTGATTGTTGTTCCTGTCCCAGGAGTGGGCCTAGATCAGCAACATCTCATTGATTATGCTGGTACCCAAGCACTCCTGCTGTGATCTATGGGCTTGGAGGAGGGACAGTGAAATTCAGACCATGACGTCTGATGCCAGAAGTGCCGGCCTTCATTTGGATTAGATAGGCTTCGATGTTCTGCAGCACTGCACAAGAGGAGAGCAAAACCTCTGCTTCCCCCTCTTACTGCAGCCTTCTGTGCCCCCTCCCCAAATTGTGCTCCTGTGCATCAAGGTCCCCATAGGAACGATGGGGGCTAAGTGAGGTTTGCAGAGGGTAAGGAGAATCGGTAGAAATCACCTTTGCCTCCTCTGCCAGTGGAACAGCTGAACCACTGTTGCACCAATGGAACAGCGACTCAGGATCCAGGTCAGATATTCCGCAGAGGAACATTGCACAGGTGTAACTTAGTCATAGCAGAAATCAAAAACCTAAGTGTTTGTTTTTAAAAAGCAGGAATTCTCAATCTGAACAGGTGGCAAAATTCTGGGCACAAAATTCTTATGCTACAGAATTTTCATATTTTTTTAAAAGGACCCCATGTCTACAGTGGACGGCTGTCCTTAGTTACTGCCATCTGCACAGAATCTGATTGCTGCCTGCCACTGTTGTCCCCTGTTAACAGCCAGGAAAGGCAAAACCAGTTCTAGCTGCCCCCCCCAACTACCCACAAACACCCAGTGGGTTGGATCTACTGAAGCATTCCTGCAGACAGCGGGATTTCTGTCCACAAAGCTTGACTTTCTCCCCTCTCACTCCCTCTGCAGCTCCAAATGCCCCCTTCCTCATGCTGCTTGTGTGTGACAGGGACCCCAAGGAGCAGCATTTCAGGGGGGCAGTATTTGGGGTGGCAGCAGGCAGAGGGAGGGGAGGAAGTTGTCCTTACATCTGTGGAAATGGTCTGGTGGAGTCAAGCCACCAGCTTATGGTACTTGTGGATGGTTTGAGTTGTGCAGCCATTCTTAAAATGTGGTCCAAACACCTTCAACTGTTGCCTGCATTCACCTAAGACAAAATGCCTAAGAACCACAGACAGGCTGAAAACCAGATTCTCTGTCTCCTCCCTGTGCATTAGCTATATGGGTCGCTTTTCTTTCAGAAGTGGGATAATCAGCTAGTGTTTTTGCCTATATTCTTGTAAGCCTCGTTTTGAGCCAGCCTCAATATAGGACTTTGCATGGCCTGTCTTGCAATATGCACTGCTTATGGGTCTGCTTCTTACACAACACTTGCCCAATCCTGAGCTAACCTCTACACTAGGGAAGGGAGTACAGCTCCCCCCCCCCCGTATACAGTCATGTAATATTACGCAAGTACTAAAAGATATCTTGGGATGGCATGGGAAAAACATCAATTCACTGGGACAGCAATGGTGAAACACATTTTATGCTAGGGATTAGTAGAAAATGGATTGAGAACCAAACAGCAAGCATCGTAATGCCTTTATATGAGTCTGCAGTGCAGCTGTTTTTGGATACCTGTGTGCTGCTTTGCCTTATCTTAGAAACGATTTTGTAGAGCTGGAAAAGGTGCAGAAGAGGGTAACCAAAAGACGCAAATAGGTTAGAGCATCTTGACTCTGAGGAAAGGTTTTTGAGACTTTTTAATTCAGAAGAAAGGTTATTTAAGAGGGGGCAGGATTTATAAGATTATGTCCAGGGTGGAGAAAGTAGAACCTTTTCCCCAGTCTCATGTTGTTAGAGCTGAGTCCAGAGAGTTAGCGGTGTTAGTCTAATGCAGCAACATAAAAGAGAAATCCAGTGGCAGGTGGAAAGCTAACAAAGGTTATTCCAGCCTAAGTGCTGGTGAGTCAGATCTCACTTCATCAAATGCACACACCAAGCAAGTTTATGCTAACATAACCTTTGTTAGTCTTTAAGAGACCCAGGGAGTCCTGTTTCATTTTGTTAGCACAAAATGGCTGGCTATAGATTCAGGACAGACCAAAGGAAGTACTTCTTCATGAAACAGGTAATTCATTCCAGGCATTCATTAACTGTACACTTCTAAGTAGACCTCGGATGCCCAGTTGTTGGTGGTAGGAGTGGGGAATAGATCCTCTAGGCGGTTTCTGGAGGAACCCATTTCCCTACCATGGAAAACAGGATGCTGGACTAGATGGACCTTTGGTTTGATCTCACAGGGCTCTTCCAATGTCTTTGTTTTCTTACCATTTCTGCAACCAGAGGCCACAGTCTGCATGCATAATCACAGTACAGATACTCATGCTATTGTCACCCCCCCCCCGCAGCCTCTGTAGTACAATGCCACGCGCGAAACGGCTTTTAGCATACAAGTCTTAACCTCAGAGTCTTCTTTGTTTTAACACCCTGCCCTGTCTTGGCACCAGGAGAGAAATCCAGCCCAGTGAGGGAAGGGTTTCCATTGATCCTGTGAAATCCTCTTTCCTTAAGTCATATCAGTGTGTTACTGGCCAAGCTGTTTCTCAGCGATGCCAGCACTTTCGTTGCATAGGCAGCCAGAGCGGGGGACCATGGCCAGAATGCCAATCCTCTTAAACGAGACGGGGAAGAAAAGGTGGGAGGAGAAGGGGGAGCTCCTGTTGCTGTGGACTGAGGCACAGAAACCTCGGTGGTAACAAGTCATGAGTGTGTGTGTGTGTGTGTGGGGGGGCAGATGCTGAGAAGAAATGGACCTGACTCCTGCACCTGGTGGAGCGGTGGAAAGTTGTCATCAAGTCGCAGTGGGCTTAAGGTGAGCCGCTAGGGTTTTCTAGGCAAAAGACGAACAGATGTGATTCGCCGTTGCCTCCCTCTGCAGAGCACCCCTGGACTGCCTTGGTGTTCTCCCATCCAAGTACTAAGCAGTCCCAACCCAGCTAAGCTTCCAGGATCTGACAGGATCAGGCTAGCCTGGGCCATCCGTTGCAATGCTTATCTGTCATTAATGTGCACAGGCACTTTCAATGCCCCCTGTGACAAGTGTTTAAAGTGCAATTTTCCCCAGTCCATTTATTATGCCCCAGTTGTTGCTGTTAGCTGCCCAAACCCTTCCTCCCTAGTGCTGGAAATACAAGCTGCCCTGCACTCTGCCCTCCAGGCCAGGATTAGACCTGGTCCCCTGCTACCATCAGTGTTGCAACAGCTTCTCTGGTCTTTATAATCCTAGTTCAGTTTCCAAAGACTTTCCATCTACCTCAGAGTACCCCCTGCATCTGTTCATTCCTAGAGGGGATGGAGCGTGACTCCTTTTGGCCTTGCCAATGGGGCTTTATGGAGTCTGTTACAACTGCTTGGCGGGAGCAGAAGCTCATAGCTCACTGGAAGGACTTGTGCTCCCATGCAGCAGGTTTAGTCCCAAGCATCGCCCACTGAAAGAGAGCAAGGCTGGGAAAGAGAGCCTTTGGAAAGCTGGTATTGGACTGCCAATGGTTGACTGTCAGGCCAAACTGGATGCAGTGGTGGGAGACTGAGGCTGAAAACCACCATGGGTGGGGCTATACCCTCTTCACTGTGCAATTTTCCCGACACAGATGTCCCCACCCACTTGATCTGCTGTTTCCCTTACAGGAAAAATATGCAGGTAGATGCATGCTTTGCCCCTATGGGGAAAACAACAGCTTTGAGGGGTTATACTGACAATGGTATAGGGGACGGGTTACTCCTTGTCATAATTCAGAGGCTGGTCCATCCAGCTTCTGGTCTCAGATTCAAAGAGACAAATTGCTTGAGATTATAGTGCTGCTTATATAGTGACAAGCAAGGTGAGAACGTAATCAGAGCAAGCTTGCAACATCCCTTCAGTTGCTGGGGACAACAGTGAACGAACTCCTTGGGCCGAGTGGCCCAGGGCCCATCTGCGCTGTTCCCCATCCACCAGAGGGGATAAAGACTTTGGCAAAGTGATATAAACTACCTAGACTCTGCTCTCAGCTACACAGCAGCAAAGGAGTCAGCAGCACAGACAGGTGCTATGTTTATAGCAATGTCAGGAGGGGCCGAGGCTTAGTGGTAGAGCATCTACTTGGCATGCAGAAGGTCCCAGGTTCAGTCCCCAGCTAGACTGGATCAGGTGATAAGTGGTGGGAAAGACCTCCTCCTGAGACCCTAGAGAGCCCCTGCCAGTCTGAGTAGATGATACTGACACCTTGATGGCCCAGTAGTCTGATTCAGTATAAGGCAGCTTCATTTATAGCAATGCTTATCTACCTTGTAGCTAGCACATTGTCTCTAGCTAGCTAAGAATTCAGGTCTCAGCCTGTGTGCTATGTGAGAGGCCATATTTGGGACAGAACACGGGCAATCAGGAAACCCTGGGAACAATTCATTATGGCCCCTCCCCATGATAATGATCTTCCAATCTTATCCTCAACACGCTCTTCCCCCACAAGCACCCTGAAGCTGCCCCGATTTTGTCCACATCCTTTTTGAACTGAGGCCTCCAGAACTGCACACAGTACTCAAGGTGCAGCCTGACCAAGGCTGTATACAGAGGGGCTATGACCTCCTGCGATTTCGATGCTATGGCCCTTTTAATACAACCCAAGACTGAATTTGCCTTTTTTGCCACTGCATCACACTGACTGCTCATATTTAGTTTACAGCCCACCCTTACCCCAAGATCACTTTCACATACACTACTCCCAAGAAACATATCCCCCATCCAGTATTAGTGCTTGATATTTTTGTGACCCAGATTTAATACTATGTATTTATCTTTGTTGAATTGCATCCTGTTTGCAACTGCCCACTTCTCCAGAGTATTCAAGTCTTGTTTAATTTGAACTCTGTCTTCTTGGGTGTTTGCTACTCCTCCCAATTTGGTATCAGCAGCAAATTTAATGAGTAGCCCTTCTACCCCTTCATCCAGATCACTGATAAAAATATTGAAAAGTACCGGGCCCAAAACCGAGCCCTGTGACACCCCACTGGACACCTACCTCCAATCTGATGAAACGCCATTGACCACCACTCTTTGGGTGCAGCTCTCTAACCAGTTCCCTATCCACCAAACTTCCTATAGTCCAGCCCACAGTCTTCCAGTTTGCCCGTCAGAATGTCATGGGGAACCTTATCAAAAGCTTTACTGAAATCCAGGTAAATCACATCAACAGAGTTCCCATGATCCAGTAAGCTCGTCACATGATCAAAGAAGAAAACCAGGGTGGTCTGACAAGATCTGTTGGGGACAAAACCAAGCCGACTTCCCCAGATCACTAAGTGGTCCTTCAGTTGCTTACAGATCGATCCCTTTAAAATCTGCTCTAATATCTTCCCAGCAACAGAAGTTAGACTAGACAGCCTTAAATGATTGGAATCTCTAAATTTAGTTATTTGCTATAGCAACTGGAAGGTAGTCCTATATTTAGGGACAACTGTTTTTCCCCCCGATTATTGAGTTTTGCTTTTAAATGTTTTTAGCCTCCAGTAGGACTTGAAATTCAAATCACTGAACAATTTTGATTTTTTTTTCCCTAGTGGAGAATCTTTATTTACTGAAGGAGGAAAAAAAGGCTTAATAGCCTTTGTGGGAATGCATGCACTGTCTGCATCTGGTTTTTCCCCCTTCTGTGATCATTTTTTAACTGTCTCTTAAAAGGGGACAAATCTCTCCAAAGAGTTGGTTCCAGTGTGCTGGGCTCTCACAGCTTTAGATCTTCTACATCAATGCAATACGGATGTCCCAGTTTCCCTTAGATCTTAGGGAGACATTAGCAGCTGTCTTGGATGATGCTTCAAGGTGTTTTATTTGGTCTGACACTCCAGGTCTTTCATGTAAACATTGCAAACGGAGAAAAAGTAGATGAAGAAATTAGACAGAAAACTTGGAAATGTGCTGCAGTAGGAAATAACAGAGGCAGCCCTCAGTCTACAAGACTACAAGACAAGGCTGTTAACACTAGGATGTTTTGGAGGATATTAGTTCCTAGGGTTGCCATAAGTCGGAAGTGTGCCATACACACACACACACAGTGCAAAACACAATGAATAGGCCCACATGATGACCCAGCTTGTGCAATGCTAACTGCGTAAGTCTTTGGCTCCTGGATTTTTAAAAATGCTATCAGTACTAATTGTCTGTGGCCAATAGAAGTCGCCTCCATTGACATTGATACCATGTCTAAAATGTTCTGTAATTACCAGATTGTGTATGGGTTTCAGCCTCTCAGGCCTTGAAAGTAATTTCCCCACAACTTCTTTCTAGATAATATCAGTAGTTTGGGTATTAGACTTGGAACTGGGAGACTTGCGTTCAAGTCCCACTCTGCCATGAAGGCTCACTGGGTGACATTGGGCAAGTCACTCTGTCTCCGACATTGTAGGGAAAATGGGAGGAGAGGAGAATGATGTCGTAAGTTGCTTTGTGTGCCTATGGGGATATAATATCTAATTAACATAAATCAAGAGCTACAATTCCAGATGTCAAGCCACGGGCACACACAAAATGCACATGCAAAAAGGAAGGAAGTGTGGTGGGTTAGTTAGAGCATCTGGGCTCCAAATCTCACATAGCCCTGAAGCTCACAGGGTGACCTTGGGCCAGTCACACACACTCTCAGCCTAACCTACCTCACAGGGCTGTTGTGAGGATCAAATAGAGACAGTGACAGTGAGGAAGAGATGGGTTAAAAAGAACGGGACTGTGTTCATGTTATTCATATACTATTTGAATGTCACAAACTCACTATACCCATAATTCTATAAAGGATGACTGCTTTGAATACTTCCTGCTGTGGCAACAATTTCTATGGCTTGGATCCTACAATATTGTCCCCCTGGCACTTCTTCTCTGGCTGCTGCAGAGGCTTTCCTCCCCTGGGATGCTCAGATCCTGTACCGTTAAGACTTCTGTGTGCACAAGAGAAACCTTCTAGCATCAGAGAACTGAGCTCCAGAGCAGAGAGAAGCACAAACATGAGAGTATCCAAGCCAAAGCCTGTACTTTGATCACGCCCCACAATGAAAAATCTTCTGAGGAAAAGATAAGGCTGGATCTAGGTTGAAGTGGCCATTTCAACTGCAGGCCTCCCTCACATTGTTCCTCAGGGGGCAATTCTGCATTGGCTTTCCCCTCCGCTGGTTTACCAGACCCACCTTGGAACAGAAATTCCCCTCTGCATTACATGCCGCTTTCACTTTTATCGGGTTTTATGGTACCTTCTGCATAGATTTATGGCTGTTCAAGGGCGACAGTACGGCATTGCCCCCGGGTATCTGGATGTGGTTTCGAGCTGCACCTTTTCCTCAGTGTTGAGAAAATGTGGAGCGAATGCCAGATGCAGAATTGCATCTCCACTCTCCCCGGCAGCAGAAGGTTATGGAGATCAGACTCCTGAGCTGCAATGGGAGGGGAGAACGTTCTGCTCCACTGATGGGAAAGTTTAGTTTGGATCCAGTCCAGTCATTTGCCTTCTTTTATAACTGAAAATATGTGCCAGCCACAGGGACCCAGTGTCTGTGTATGTACACAGGAAGCCTTCTATAACAGCAAGAATGAGCAGAACACAGAAGAAATGTAAGAGGGGTTCGTTCCCTATTGCCCCACACATAAAGAATGCAGTTACTCCTTAGAAGAATCTGGGTTTATTTACATATTCCTGACTACACAGGTTGGGCCCACGGTTCCCACAGTGTGTGACAATCAGAGGCTTGATCTCAGTCCTGGAGTGCAGGGTGTGTGATTCAGATCATGACTGTGTGGGGAAGCAGCTACAGCCTTCCCTAATGATGTTTTCCCTGATCCCAAACAGTCTGGGGGAGAAATATGCAGTCTGCTGGGCAAACCAATGTGTATTCTCCCCATTAGCTCACCTTCTGAAGCCTTTTCCCTCTACATACATTGCAGTTGTAATCCGTATCAGGCATTGTGTGGATGGGAACTGAATTTAAATCTGTTGCAGTCAGCTCTCAGGTTTTGTAACTGACCTCTGTTGATGGAGATCATTGCAGTAATTGATAGAAAACACAATGCATTGCATTTTAAAAACCTATTCTAGCCCCTTAATCTCAGTTTTCTGTAAGGAGGCCAGGCTGAAAACCTTGCTGCTGTCTCCTCCTTCCCTGCTGGAACCTGGCGGCCCGACAAGACCACCCATCCCACTAAAGTGATTTGCAGGGACCAACTGGTGTTTCCTTTTGTCTTTCAGGAGCAAGAGCTGGAGAGCTTGGCAGCAATTGAAGCCGAGCTGGAGAAAGTGGCCCAGAAGCTCCATGCCCTACGGAGAGGCTGAAGCTTTTAAACTACGTGCTACCTGAGCAAAAAAAAGCAAGAAGTTTAAACTCACCCTTTGAAAACACTGCAATTTATTTTATTAATTTTTTTTAAAAAGGAGTTATAATGGAGCAGTTCCATTTGGCATAGGAAGCCAATTATCGGTAGAAAACAGACTTTTCCCCTCTCTGTGTGTCTACAGTAGTCCTGCGCTTGAATTGCTTGCCATTTTGATTTTGTGCTCCCTTTATTGGCTATCAATTTTCTATTGTAACTTTTGGATTACAGCAACAGTGTGATTTACTTATGTATTTGCTGTTGAAAGAAAAAAGAGGGGGGATAGGTTTGGGGGTTTTCCCCTCTTATTTTTGATTTTTTTAAAAAAATAATAATTAAAAGCCATGACAGCTTTCTAGAATGTTTTACTTCGACTATTAGGTTTACTGGATAAAATAACTTGCAATAATTTGTTAATCTTTTGATTACAAAAATGATGAGTGACTATAATATATTCTATATAGAAATTAAGGACAACAATAAAAATACAATTTTGGGCTCCTTCATTGCTCTCTCAAGTCTTCAATTACTACGCCCTCCAGTGGTTCTACAAAGCATTGGATTTGGGCTGGAGGACCTGGGTTCAAATTACTACTCACAATGAAACTGGTAACCTTGCACCAGTGAACCTCCAGCCTAAACAACCTCACATGGCTGTTGGGAGGACAAAATGGGATAACTGCCAAGCATGCCACACTAAATTCCTTGACAGAAAAGCAGAATATAAATAAAAAGTAGAGTACATATTTTCATTCTTATTTTAAGGAATTGGTCACCCTTGGATAGCTTTGCTTTCTGATTCTCCAGTAGTTCACCTTCATTGCAAAGTTGTCCTCATTAGGTCAGATGTAGATTTGGTGTAGTGAATAGGAGCGTGGACTCTAATCTGGGAGAACTGGGTTTGATTCCCCACTCCTCCACATGCAGCTGCTGGTGTGACCTTGGGTTAGTCACAAGTTATTTCAGAGCTGGTCTCTCAAGAGCAGTTCTCTCAGAGCTCTCTCAGCCCCACCGACCTCACAGGGTGTCTGTTGTGGGGAGGGGAGGGGAAGGGAAGGGAAAGGAGATTGTAAGTAATTCTGAGACACCTTCGGGTAGTGAAGGGTGGGGTATAAATCCAATCTCTTTTTCTTCTTCTAATTTAAAATATGTATTTGGGAGATACACCAATAACTATGAGGAATTTGATGTTTTTTTTTGCTTTGGTATACATCTTCCTTACAACAGAAATCCAGAACAAGTATGCAAGTGTATATACAGCTTTGGCAGATAGTTCTGAGATTGTGTGGGTCAATATGGGGTTTACAAGTTTTCACCCCTGATTTCAGCCATGGAAGAGAAGAGCTGATCAACAGGATAGAAATAACCTGAGATAGGACTAACTATACAAGCTAATAATTGTTTAATCGGACTGTAATTTTATATGCCTTGTGAACCATCATTAATTTAACTCAGTCATAGTTAAAATGGAGATCAACATACTCTTCCTTCTGCTCTCTGCCGTCAAAGAGAACTGGGCTTCTTTAATGGATTTCTCAGTGAAATTTGGATCTAGCCGGACTTCATTTTCTCAGTGCAGATGCACCTTAGTTGTTTACTTTTCCTTCTCAGAATACAAGCGCTGGAATCTAACCTCTCAAGTTAAGCGTGCCTATCAGCACCCAACATCACTAGAGCTGGCATGAGGCCCTTCCTTTTCCCTCATGAACTTTATATTTTTGTAATATCTGCCTGATGAAGTGTTCATACACATAATATTTGATGTCATTTTGACTGGCCCTAATAAAAAGGTATGGCATGGATTTTCTCTCTTTATACCATCCCTAAGCAGAGAGTTACACCCTTCAAACTTCATTAACTTGGAAGGATTCAACTCTGCTTAGGATGCCTCTACAAGCAGTTTCTCCTTCCAATGAGATCTTGGCCCAGAATTACGATATGTTGACTCCAGTGATAGAAATGTTTAAAGAAAATTCCCACACAAGAAAATGGCTCTGAAAGTTTGCCTACAAGGAAACAAGAGTGGGGAAAAACTCAACCCGCTTCCAGATTATTATTCATGGCTCCCCACCCTCAACCCCCAGCCCTTACCAGTCACTGACACGAATGCTGGACAGAGTCATTGTAGTAAGGCATTTATTTTTTTTTAACCATGTGTTTGAAAAAGGATAGTTTTGTCTCCAAAGCAGACACAAACAACAACAGAAGATAATTAAGTGAATTTTACTTTACTGTTAAAAATCAAAGTTTGTCTGTCACAGCCTGGTGTTTTGGCAAATAAAAAACAAATGGGACAAATTACTATTGAAATTGATGGTGAGAGAAGAAAAAGCACCATATTATTTCAAAAGGATGTTTGTCATGCGGTACGATTAAAAAGCCAAGGAGCTAGTATTTTTTTTTTTTTTTGGTTTTTATATAGACCAGATTTTTTTTCTTACTTTATAATATATATTTATATATTTATCTTATATATGTGTGTGCGTGCATGTGTATCACACACACACAAATTAAATACAAAACAATTTAGATTTTCATAAAAGTAATTTTATGAACAGGACCAAAGCGATCACAACACTCACGCTTACTAATACTATATAGGGGGGGGGTGTCAGTCGCATACAGACAGTGATGTTCACAGGCAAACTCAGCATGAGCAAAAACATGGTCCCAAGTAGGTTGGACTCTGATCTGGAATTGACAATGCTATGCATGCCTCAACACGCACACAAACACACAAATTAATTTTCTTAAAAAAACAACAACTCACTGAGTAGGATCTAGTAGCGCATTTCCTTTGAGAGAGATAGCTTGACGGTAGGCACCTTCCCATCAGTGGAAGGCACTAAAAGATCCAGCCTGTTCATTCTTTATTAAGTAAAGACATTCTCGAGGATGTATGATGTTTAACTATCGGTAAAGAGGAGACCAGTAAAATGGAATATTTTGGGATCTCCCTTAGAGGATGCACAGGGATCAAGGAAGGGATCTACAGAAATAAATAATCTAAAAAAATTACATCTAATGCATTTTTACAGCACTGCTTTTCTTTTCTTTTCTTTTTTACAAAGAGATAAAATACCGCTACCATTCTTGTTGGCTGCACACAGTCTGAAATATAGAAATCACTATTTTATACTTACATATTTGCAATATTTAAATACTATATGTCTCTTCACACATTGAAACTGTATAGTAGGAAGGTACTGTGTATATGATGGAAGATTAATGTTAAATGTGGCATGATCACTTGACAAGAAAAGGAAGACGTGATCATTCCCCCCCCTTTCACTAACTTTACTCATTAGGCATTATGAATGGGCTTCATAATCCCTTCTGTTTTTTGTAATTAAACTGAACAGCTACCAAGAAACATGTTTTCCAGTTTAACAGCCAGAACAAGATATTAGATTATGTTCAGTTAGGCCTGGTCCGCACAAACAAAAGACAACCAACATGCCCTGTCAAACTAAGGTCTGGCCCCTGAAAGTGTGTACCACAATAACGTTTGCTGTTCTTTGAGGTACCACACATCACTTTGCTCCTGTTCCTGGACACTACCTGGTCTGACAATGGTTGGGGTTTTAGTGTATTGATTACAATATTAAGCAATACCCTAGATGTCAGGGGGAACTCTTCCCCCTGATCTTTGAGCTTTCTTGTACAGGTTTTTCTCCCATGGGAGAATATTCAAACAAGCAAACCAGTAGTCTGAAGTGATATTGTCTAGGAACAAATTTTACCTCATAATCTGTGCTGACTGAACCTCAGCTGTGCTGTAAGGGATGTTGAAAGCTAATTAAAACCAAATATTTAATTCTGGTTAAATTAGTGGGATCATGGAGGAAAGTTTTTTTACATAAACACAGGGAGAGCTGAAAAGACGGTTAAAGAGTTTGGTTTGTTTAGAAAAAAACCCACTCTGTGGTAAAAAGTGATAATCAACAAATGTCCAGTAACAAAGCTCAGATGCATTGCAGAAGTAGATACCAAGCTCTATTTTTGCTACAGACTTTACCCTATGAATTCTGCCAGAAGGGTGGGGGGGAGAGGGTGTCCTTGTGACTCTTAATTAAAAGTATAATTGGTTAAACAGCTAATATCCACTACCACATAAAAAACATTTCAAGCCACATAAAACCCTATTGAATCTATTCTCAAAAGAAGGAGAAAAATGGAAGGGTAATGCTTTCGATTTAGCGGGTACAAAACAAAAACAGGCAAAAAAGACAGGAGCGGAAACAGGGCTAGACCCTTGTGATTTTAAGTCTGCAAACACAACAATAATAATTCACGTAATATTAAAGATACATAAACCCTAATCCTCTTCTTGTAAAAATACAGTTCATTGCTACGAATAATTTACACAAACAGGCTACAACTTTACAGCAGATGTTAAAAGAATATTTGTTCAGTCTCAACATGCAGCTGAGCTGCTCTTAACAGCCCAATGGCTAATTGCATTACATTCACACTGAAGGTGCTAGGTTTCCTCATTTTGCTAGAAAGAGAGGCTTTCAGAAGGAGGTGTGGAAGTTGATGGGGCATTTTGAAATCTCCCGGGCCAGAAACATCCCAGATTTCATGTGCTCTTTCCCCTGCCTGTTCCTGCTCGCCCACTGTTATTGGGCCAGCACGTGTCACAGCAGCAGTACAAACACACGTACTAAGGCGCCTGCAGAGCGAAAGAGCTTGCAAGACGCTGGAGCTTCACGTCAACCCTGCACTTCTCGATAGCGTGGGAAGCAGCCATCTGGAAGAGGCCTAAGGCTGCCAGCTGGTTCAATAGAAGCCTAATCGGCTTTATCCCGCTGCAACTTAAAAAAACCCAGTACGACAAATATTTGCACAAGAGCCAAGAAGTTTGCACTGGTTTAAAGAACAAAAATGGCAGTCTCTGTAGGCAACAGCCAAGCGGCTGCGTTTTCCCCCTGCTGCTGATGGGAGCGTGTGATTACAATATCTGCTTTAGTGTCACTATACTGTTTATCAGTTTGGACGTGTCATTATGTATGATTACGTACATAACAATTTTAAAAAGAAGGAAAACCGAGATAAAAAGTAATCTACTGCCTTAAAAAAATAATCTGAAAGGTTCCTGATTTTAATTCTTCCAGGCTTTTTGCAACCAATTTAGGATCAGCCACAGACTGAAAAATGAGGGTTCAGCCACTGAGGAGACTCTGTAGTAGCATCTATTCACACAAAGACAATCCCATGCAGCTGGAGTAACCCATCAGCAGAATCTTCCAATAGTCCAGCACACTACCAGACCATCAGGAGGCTCCAAACTAAACTAAAAAGCAGAATGTTTCCTACAACTTCCCAGCTCTTATCATGCAAAGGTCTACAAAGGACATGCTTTCAAGGGCAGCTTCCTATGTGTACTTACCAGGCTCAACATTCCCAGGGTTTGGAATGCATGTTGCCCCACATGTGCTAGGGAGACATGCTAAGGAACCTACTTCTGAGAATACAGCAACCTTGTGGCTGTGAATCAGTAGAACCTTATTTTGGCTACTGAAAATACACTCTTGGCAACAGGGTTGCTGCTTGGGAGAAGACAGATGGCACTTTAAGAACGGTGAGTCACTTCCCAAGCTTAGGATGCCTGACAGCCCTCAACTTGTGAATCAGCTCTTTTTAAAATTTTAAAAGCAGATATGTACCGGGGCACACATACTTTCATCCTTCACTTCTCCTCTGCCAAGTTTATGATACTTTGGAAACAGTGGCAAAACTGTTCCAGGGACTGATGGGTGTGTGTACATGACTACATCCTACCCCACAAATGCTTGACAAAGTCAGCTTTTCCTGGTTTAAACTGAGGCACACCAAAAACAAACAACCCCACCCTAAAACTTTGTTGTATATGGATCCATGTTTAATATCAGCCTGTGGTATTCCAAGAGGAGGACATCTGGTTGATACACACCACAGAATGCAAATGAATGAGGCATCTCTGAAAGGGCTCATCCAAGATTGGTGGAGGGACACAACCAAGACATAAAGTAGTGCAAAACAGGCCTACGAGAATTTAGATGCCCCGTCCCTCATGCATGAAAAAGACCATGCATATCAATACCCAAGAAGTTTTAGGTGTGCTAAGTTTATGCACGAAGTTGTCTGTGGTAACTAATCACTGAACCATTTCAGATCTAATGTGAGCTCAAGGGTTGCAATATGAGCATTGCCCAAAGATGAAAAAAATCTATTTTGTACAATCTGCAATCCCACACACTTGCTTTCCTTGGGGCCTTTATGAACCTGGATTCTATGAATGGCGAGAGCTTTATGGGGAAACAAATTGTGACAAAAAATTAGAAGTTTGTCGGTCAAATCCAGCTGTAGTGCTTATTGCAGAATATTTCCAAGACCGGAAGCACTGACACTAGTGAAATTCTTATAGATCTGACTACTGAATTAAACTGGTTGGAGTCAAGATCACAACTGCATTTTTATAAGACGCTGCCATAAGACTTTCAAGAATTCATAAAACAGGCTTAATAACAATAACCGGAATGATTTGTAAACAAATGTAAAATGCACAATCATATTTCAGTAGTTTTATTACGGAGAAATAAAGCAGTGCAAAATAGGCCGACCAAAATTTAGAAGGCAGCCATTTAAAGAAAAAATAATTCATTGTTAAAATCAGGAAACAGCATAAAAGACACCATAATTGGATCCAATACTCAGATTCATGTAAACATAGTTAGTTTTTGAAATGTCTCCCATTACTAAATCAAACCAAACAGAATCTCTCCTCTTCTCTCTCCATCAGCTCAAATTTAATGTAATATTGCCACTTCATTTTGGGGGTGTGGGGGGGAGGGGGAGAAAGAGAAAGGTTAGTAGTAAGAAAAAGAGAGAATTCCAAAACCCAGTGATGCCATAGTAAAATCATATACCCTAGTAGGGTGCTCCCTGAGGCCATCAGTATCTGGAACTACCCCATGCCTCTTTTCTCCTGTTCTCCCGTTAGATTTAGTATGGCACAACATGACATCATCAGTCCCAACATCCAATGAGGTGGAGCAGGGGTGGAACAAACGGCAACATGTTTTGCCTTACTAAATGATACAGGGAGCTGCTTTGGGTTGTGGTCACTTGTCCGGGGGAAACTGTGTTCCAGCTTGCATTGCTCATAAAAACAAGGGGGTGGTGGTGGTGTTCCTGAATGCAATCTTTTTTTTAAAAAAAGATCATGAACTTGCGAGAGGCTTATGGTATCAAAGAGTTCTATAAATCCATGCTCAACCTACTTTTCGCCCCTGCCTAATGCTCGTTAAAAATGTGCACCCAAATCCCTACCCATTTTTTTTACTGTGATCGCTCAGCAAAACTGTCGATAACAGAATGCACCATTCAGAACCGCAACAACCCAAACTGGAATCAGAAATCCAAAATGAATGTCTGATGATCTCTCTGTTGAAACCTCTGAGCAGAATCCACCTACTTTTAAAGGGTGCTTATATCAATTGCTACTTACTGCAAAGTCTTTATAGAGGGCTTAAAAATACATAGCAAGCCAAGAATTCTTCCCCCATATGGACAGTTCTAGGGCATTCCCACAGCTAGAAAGGGCAGGCCAATATGCAGTCTATAAAATTCTCTTGGCATTCCCCTTCTTTCTTTCTCTGTCCCAAAATCTCATCAGGTCTTCCTACCTTCTCTTTCCAGACCAGAAATTCAAGAATGTTTGACATCACTGGGGGATTAAGACTAGTTCATTCTCTTAAAAGGGGGTGGGCTTTCTGGTATGGCTGCTCAGTGAGTATGAGCATTCACTGCCCCCCCCCATTTATAGCCCTATGACATAATGCGTGATGTTGACCATGTGCAGGCATGATTCACATCTTCCTTCCACCTCTCCAAAAAGGGAGGCACACATTAACTTCAGATGCATTCATCATGAGCACAGGAAGTAGATTCTGGTAAGCAGGTGAATTGATCCTCAGACCCTAAGCCCGTGTAAAATGTTCAACTGCTCCACTGATGCTTAGACAACTCAAAAATTTTTAAACGTTTTCCTTCAAATAATTCAGGGATTGTTTCAGACAGGAAGAAGCCCTAAGACTTACTAACAGAGCCTTCTCTTAATAGTCTTAACTGGTCCAAGCTAGTTTCGATATAATAGCTAGAACTGGCCAAGGCTGGATAAGACTCTCGGTTCAGTGGAAAGAAACACTTAAGCACTCCTGGTTTTGCTACTGGTCTTAAGGCATGGCCAGAGAGTGCAACAGGGTTACAGATGAGTACACATTACCCCTTCAAGAATTATCCCACAGAGTCAACCCAGAAGAGTGAAAAGGGTAAGTAAGGTAAAAAGCTTGGCCTGTTTTTGAGCAAAATGAATTGTAGGGAGGTCACAACCATAGCTGACCCTTGTTAAGTCGCATTTCAGGGAAAGCAGAAGAACTGCTGAGGGAAACGAAGAGGCTTGGTTGAAGGCAACCTTCCCAGGCTTCTCTTGTGTCCCAGGGTGGCAACACAACCAATGACCACAGAGTCATATAGGCTTCGCCCTGCAGAGAACCTTTTCAGTGCCCAACGAAACAATCTATGCACTCTCTTGCCCTACTCTTTGGAGTGAGCTTGGAAGGGAAGCGAAGAAGGGCTGTTGGAATCCAACTGGGTAATTTTCTCAAATGCTATTCTTTTCATTTCTGTGAGGTTTACTGGTCACTAATGATTACAAAGGAAAACAAAACAAAAACAAGTGATATCCCCTTCCCTGTCCTCCCATAGTAAGGGGTCTAGTGTTTAAAAGGACACACACGCACACAGACAGACAGACACACACAGACAGACGCACAAGTGTGTGTAAAATCACTACAGAGCTGCAGCAGGAATCTGATGAAGTGGACCCAGATCACTAAATTTGTCTTTTTTCTTTAAAAAAAAAAATCACGTTGAACTAATAGAGATTTCTTTTTTTCTCTCTCTCTCTCTTTAAAGTAGTAGTTGCGTTACCAACCAGCCTGCTTTGATCCTGGGGCCTAGGGTTCTCCCCCTCAGTCCATGGCGCCGGTCTGGGTTATTGAGAGGAAGCTTTTGTGGCCAATGTGGCCACGCAGTGCTGCTGAAAGCTTGGGGACATGGCTGAGTTGCAACCTAGTCTCTGGTGCTGAAGCTTGACGGAGGGGGTGGTCTCGCTGTCCACTATCCAGGGGTCTTTGCCCACCATGCTCCGGCAGCCATTGCTCGCACAGCACGTCCGCTCCCCTGCTAAGCTGCCGGTCTGCTCGGCCAGGTGCTTGCTACGGTTCAGCTGGGACACCTCGGGCGCTTGCCCCTGCAGGACGGCAGCTATGTGGTTGAGGAGGTCCGTGAAGAATTCCGAGACGCCCTCATAACCTGGAGGGAAAGAAACAAAGAAGAATTCAGGCACCACCATCTCTCTGATCATTCATTCACTTTAAAGATTTACACACTCTTAACCTAAAGCAGGTTCACGAAGGAGACTAATCGATAATTCAGGCTGCTTTTCTAAACTTACTCCCCCACCCTGAATTAATACCAGGCAGCTCCTCTTGCTGCAGATCACTGTGAAGGGATCCTACTCATTAGATATTTAGTAGGTTTGTATTTTCCCCATGTTTTTCCTATAGAAAAAACACTCTGGGAATATATATATATTTTAAAAAAGGTAACCCCCCCACCACCAAATGCAAACAAGTTGGTAAGGAAAAAAAGATAGCATATTTAAGGAGAGGTGGATTTGAGTCCAGCGGTACCTTAGAGACCAACAAGATTTTCAGGGTATAAGCCTTTGGGTGTCAACGTTTTCTTTGTCAGGTATTTGACACGGGGACCTCCAACGTGTAAGCTTATACCATGAAAATCTTGCTGACCTCTAAAGTGTTGCATGGCTACCCTCTGAAACCATATTTAAAGACTGACTTTGCTCATCCTCTCCCCTCCCAAACACCAACCAATTCCTCTCTTGACCAGTTCTTCTGACTCAGTGGCCATCCTAGTGCTACAGTCCAGTGCTGGGGTCGGATAGCGGCTCCAACTCTAGGAATGGAGAACAGAGAGACTGCTGTATTCTATTGAGATTTTAATTCCAACCACCAGGAATTCTGTGGAGCAGTCTCTCAATTTTGAGTGTGGACACCTGGTGCTGGGCTCACAAGGCAGAATAAGACAGGGGTCCCCCATTTCTTTGAGAATATTTAAAATGGCTGCCATGGGAGGGCCAGAACCTAATCACAAAATGGCTACCATAAAGGCTGGGTCCAAACCAAACATTCTCCTATGATGGAGGCAGCTGGTTCAAAATGGGTGCCTCCTGCAGATGTAAACTGCATGCCTCCTGGGCTCTCCTGAACTCCTATTGTGGTAGATGGAAGAAAGCCAGATTGGCTCTCTGCTTTGGGGATAATGATGCCAGAAAACACAATGGCAAGCACCATGGTGCCCAAGCTGGGGATCACTGGAATAGGGATTTGAGGCACAGAGGTGACAGCAGAGGCCAGAGGAGGCCCCCAACCTACTGGGCCAAAGGCAGCAGCTGCTCCAGGACAGGGTGGGGTGAGGCAAGGAAGGGATTAAGAGATGAACCAAGGCTCAAAGAAGGGAAGAGCAGCGCTTTTAACCAGGGGAAGAAGAAGAAGAAGAAGAAGAGGAGGAGGAGGAAGAAGAAGAAGAAGAAGAAGAGGAGGAGGAGGAGGAGACTGGATTTATACCCCACCCTTCACTTGGAGTCTCAGAGTGGCTTACAAACTCCTTTCTCTTCCCCTCCCCACAACAGACACCCTGTGAGGTAGGTGGGGCTGAGAGAGCTCTGACAGAAACTGCTCTTTTCAAGAACACCTCTGACAGAACTATGGCTTGCCCAAGATCATCCAGCAGCTGCAAGTGGAGGAGTGGGGAATCAAACCCGGTTCTCCCCGATTAGAGCCCATGTACTTAACCACTACACCAAACTGGCTACACCAACTGGGAGATGTCAAGACAGAAAGGAAGTGGAGTGGGCTGCGAGAGGCTGAGAGGGCACAGAGAAGGGAAGAAGAGAAACTTAGAGGAGGAGGTGAGACATTGGCAGGAGAAGACAACCAGACTTGGACAGGCCTGGTGGAACCGCCCCTCAACAGAGGCAAAGCTCAGCCCCCTGAGGTTTTGAAGGGGCAAAGTGGGAGGGTGAAGGAAGACGTGCTCATGTGGATACCTGTGTAGATGTGATTCTTAACAATAAAGGGAATTTTAATGCACCACAGAGTCTCTGCTGACTGTGGAAGACACTTATGGTGTCCCGCTGCTCCTTGGTGGTGCCACGGGCTTCTAGAAATATACTGGCAACCCTGCTGTTTGTCTGCCGGCCTAAACTGGCTGAGGGTGGTGTTGAGGGGGCCCCAGGCTCATTCTCCTAGGAGATTTCAACATCTAGGACAAGGCTTTGTTGTTTGGTGTGACTCAGGATCTCATGGCCTCTATGGCAAACCTGTGCCTGTCTCAAATTATATCTGACCTTATAGACCTGAGCTTTTTGGTCCCCTGTTCAGGTCAAAAGGATTATCATCTGGAGTCAGGGGAGTTTAATAAACTACTTTACTGGTAGAAAGATATATTATCTGTTTGGAGTTACCGGGCCCTTGAAATTATGCAGGGTAGGGAAACAGCTGAGAGGCTCCTGACAAGATGACGCAGGAAGTTGTCTTGCAATATGATTGGGTAGGAAAAAATAAAGATTTATCTTTATAACCATTCTGTGGGGACTGACTGGAGAAAGAAGAACTGAGGGAATAAGAACACCTCTCCTCTCACCTGACAATGGTGGGGGGGACACCCACCCACCGCATTTTTAGCTACAATATTTAAGGGAAATTATTTTCCTGAGAATGATAAATCCTCATGACAGAATAAAATAAACATAGGATAAAACAGAAAAATCTGGATGTTTTTAGACACTACAGCAAGAAATGTTAATCTAAACACACAAGAGATGTATCCTGAAACTGAATTAAGGTTCTTTTTGTTGTTGAATATTTCAGTTCACAGAACCAATTTTTCCATTCTCAGACTCCAAATTTCTGTTTCTCTGTCACACAATGTGTTTCTTTTCCCTAAGGGAAAGCACCACATGCTATGCGTGCTGTAGGAAATATCAGTGTTACATCAGATCCCCTTGCAAAGAAATTATGTTACACACTAATATATATGCATCTGGGAAAAATCAAGCAGGCCATTTTCTCCGTATCTGCATAGGCCAGTGCTCAAGATTAGCATACACTCAAGTGAGAAGAATCTTGATCTCTTTTACATAAATATGTATTCAGAAGGTTCTTCCCCATTCTTCTTTTACACAGATCATGCAATGTATTCCATTGAAAAGGCATCAGAATTTCACAGCACAAAATGGCCACCACAGGAGGCTGAGCTGACCACCAAATGGCTGCCACATAGACAGAGGAAGCCCAAGTGTAGGGGAGAACAGGGGTAGTTATAAAATACACCTGGAAAGAGGTGTGAGAGAGGATAAAGCAAACACTGTTGGTGGCAGGTGCCGATGAAATAATGTTACCTTAGCCTGCCTAGTTGATCAGATCTTCTGTGGCCAATCAGAAGCTCTGCTGAGCCCCACATAGCCCACCCACTTTCTGAAAACACCTGGCAGATATCACATTGGAGACCCCTGCTCTACAGGGAGGGGTGGTGGTGCAGAAACATGACACTACCCTATAGTGAAAGCCAGTTTGGTGTAGTGGTTAGGAGCGTGGACTCATCCTTGCCTACTCTGACTGGCAGTGGCTCCCCCCCGGGTCTTGAGTGGAGGTCTTTCACATCACCTGCTATCTGATCCTTTTTAACTAGAGATGCAGGGATTAGACCCAGGACTTCCTGTGAAAAAAGTGGATGCTCTACCACTGATCCATGATGGCCCCATGACTTTGTACTGATGAAAGGCATCAGGAATGACTGGAGTGCCTAGTAACCTCGGAGCATAGCACCACCCTAGGCTAATCCACAAAAGCTAGCTGGTCTTACCAAGGTCGCAAGCAAGTAAATTACGGCAGTTATAGCTAAAGAGAGAAGAAAAGATTGTAGAGGAGCTGCTGTGAAATTAAGATGGCAAACAAAGGTAGCTCTTGAGCAGGAGAAAAGTGGGATGCGCAGATGCTGGTAATCAAAATAAAACCCGCCTGCCCCATTTCACACAGACCTGTGAATTAAGGGTGCTATGGATGGACTCTGCATGGCTCGCAGCAGCTCCCTCTCACCTGGGAATGCATTGATGTCAATCACGGCATGCTGACCAGTCTGGTTGTTAATGATGATGTCAATCCCAAAGAGGGACACCCCTAGGGCCTGCCGCAGCGCCTTCGAGATCGCTCGTATGACCTCGTCGTTTGGCCTCTCAAACACACCTTCTATTTTATCAAGCTATATATAGAGAAGAGGGGAAAGTGGAAAAACAATGAGTTTAAGAGCCGGAGAATATGGATCATCTCAGCAGATTAAAAGGAAAGCTCATTAATGGGTTATATGAAAGACTATACAAATGACATCTTCACTGTATGTGGTGATTTAATTACTTCATTTGTACCCTAGTTTTGTCCCTAAAGCCGACTCAGAGTGGTTTATAACTGGTGTCTTGGCCCCGATGATGGACCTCCTGATGGCACCTGGTATTTTTGGCCGCTGTGTGACAGAGTGTTGGACTGGATGGGCCACTGGCCTGATCCAACATTGGCTTCTCTTATGTTCTTATAACATTTCCCCTTCCATTTTATCCTCATAACAACCCTGTAAGTTATGTGGGGCTGAGAGAAAACTGACTAGCCTGAGATCACCTTCCGTGGCACAATGGGGATTTGAACCTGGGCCTCTCAGATCCTAGTCTGATGCACTAACCACTACATTGTGTTGCCTCTCACTGCAACACTTGCTCTGTTAGATGCTGTAGGCGTCATCCAAGGTAAAAACGTGATATTCACAGCATGATCTCATGAGCAAATACTCAAAGGAAAATTATGCTGGAGCTAGCAACTTATGTAACTTTTAAAGAGGCAGACAGCACGTTGTCCTCTTTTTTGGGAGGTGGGGCTCACACAATTAAATGTTGCTCCTTGCAAAACAACATCTGAAGATAGAAAAACGGCATGACAGGAAGGAGGCTAGGCTAGACCCCATGTTTCCAACAAGCTAATTTTCTGTGTGTAGAGAATTATTTTTTAATATGAAGGAGCTTTCTATAAAGTGAGCTGTTACTGTCTAAAGTGCTCGGCCCGTAGCTACAGTGGAACTATTCGCGGCTCCACCCCCTTTCTTAAAGGCACAGCCCCACAGGAATTTGTTCTAAAAACACTTTTAAAAACATTTTTAAAGGAGAGTGCTGCAGCAAAAGCTCTTGCTTGGGGCTTCTCCTACCCTCCCCGCCTCCTTTCCTTTGGCAGCAGGCCTGCAAGTGCTGCAACCCAGACACAGTTCAGTGAGAAGCAGGCCTAATTCTTTCCTGGGACACAAGAGGAAGAAATCTCTCCAATACTGTATTCCACACGTATGCACCCCAATAATCACAAAAACATGGACCCTGGATAGATAGTGCAGGGGCTGCTGTCTGTCTTGGACAAAGGGAGGCCCATGTCTGAAATCCCTACTCAGCCATGACAGCTTGCTGGGTGACCCTGGGCCAGTCACCTATCACAGGCTAAAGTATTCTGGAGACATTCCTGGTTGATCCCGAGTAATCCCTTGTTCAACAGAAAACGGTAATTAAACCACAGCACTTTCAAATGTTCAAAGCTCTTCATTCACTTTAATTTCTTGTTATGTACTACAACAGGCAGGTCAAAAGTATTACCCATGTCTCCCAGCTGGAGAAGACTGGCTTATCTAAGGTCATCCAGCAAGTTTGTGAAAGAGGACAGCTTCTAATTTATTCCTAGGCTACACCAGCAAAGAACTGCCTCTAACCGAGAAATCCCTCCATGAAGAACATTGAGGTCTCTCTGCTATTTGTACTGTCACAGAAATAAGTAGTTAAGTCTTGTTTTTCAGAAAGTGGCTTGTATCACTTACTGCTGTTAGGACTGAAGAGGATTCTGGCTTTGATACATTGTGGCTGTTGAAAAATATCGATTCTCTATCTGCAGTCAGGAGAGAGGTAAAAGGGAAAAAAAAACCATGGGTGTTAAACAAGCTATAATTCTGAAAGGTGGGAATATGCGGATATCAAGTTATTAGCATACACAGCATAAAATACTTCCTTTTAAATCTAAATTATCTACTTCAGACTAACACAGCGGCCCAACTGGAGCTAAATGAACTTGGTTCCTAATAGGATTTTAGCTCACCAAAGCCAACACTAGGGGGCAGCACAGTCCATCAACTAAGACGCACATTTCCATCAACCATATACAATCTTCAAATTTTATCATCATGCCTACAGGTGAGCTAGCTCTGTTTCAGCATCAGTACTGCAACAGCCCGTAGAACAGTTAATGAGACAGCAGCCTTGTTGCAAAAGGCAGAAAGAAGCACCATGCGCAGTCTTTAAAGAACAAATGGTTTTAAAATGGCAAAGTTCAAAATGGCAAGACGCAAACTGCTACAGCAGCAGAAGATGATATTGACAGAGCTTGGCACCTTTTGCTCGGTTAAAGATTAGAAGAGAACTCTTGCTCTGGAATATTATTGCTGGGGGGGCACTTCACCATTAAAATGATTTTAATTAAAACGTTTAAAAGGTTAAATAAAGTACAGGTGCAATGGAGGGCATTGCTCATGATTAGTGATGCTTCGGGTACTGTCCAAAAGGTGCCTGTGATACCCACATACCAGTATTCCATACAAAACCTGCCGTTGCAATGTATACCATGTAAGGGAATAATCATATTTCTTCAAGGGACAATATACTATGGTTTGATTGCAGGAAAAGTAAGACTTGCCCCATTACTTTAAGGAAAGACACATGCATCCAATTCAAACAGTGAGAAATTCCTAAGCATTTCCTGCATACCCCATCCCCCTGCCAATCATTGGGCAGGATGAGGATGCAGGGGTTTTTTATAAGTCAGTACTGTCCTCCTGACAAAGTGAATTTCAGGAACGCCCCCCCCCCGCAATTTTGCCCCCAAGCAACAAATCATTCATTTTGATTACTCTAAAGACATCAAAATGACAATCTCTTATATTCAGGGTTAAGACTTGAGAGTCTGCTCTATTTATCAGGCCCAACGGGGTTGGCCACATGTCAAAGTCCATGGCCACTAGAGCACCCCCCTTTGAACCTTGCTTGGTTATGCCGGGCTGGGCTGGCAGGCATCCTGTCTGCCTGCAGTTTAGACAATGCTTCGTAGCATGCACCTTTCTACTCTCCCCTGTGAGAAATTTGCCTTGAATTTTGATCTGCATTGCCCCTCTTGTCCTTAACACAGCTCTAGTTCTAGCTTGGATCTTTGTTCTTAGATCCTTTTGGACACACTTATTCCTTTTCACCTGCTACAGAAGTTACTGCAACTGCCTTACCCTGTAAATAACTTGCTTATGTGTTCTTAATGGCTCACGTGGAAACTCATGCAAGATCACTAGGGTGAGTTGGATGATCGGGGGGGGGGGAATCACAAGATTCAATTTCTCTAGTCATGGAAGTAGTTGACAGGAGGGCCAAACCAGACAAAGCACAAATGGGAGTTCTATGTATGGAACTCCACTAATCAAATATGGAGCTCCCAGTGATTTATTCATTTTAAGTAACAGATATATGGAGCCCCAATTTGGATGAGGACTGCAGTGTGGAGGGGGGGCTTCAACCCTCCCCCCTCTCACTGTTTTCCCTACCTGAAACAACCCTGAAGAGCTGCAATTTGCCAATTGGACAAACATATAGGTCCTGATCCAAAATGAGGTCCTGAGCACCAGCTATTTAAAAGAAAAAAACAAACACAGTTCTCTTAAGGCAACAAGAGCTTTTAAAGACAACGGTGGATCCAGCAGCCTCCATTCCGTGGCAAAGTGACTGGTGAAGGAAGCTTCATAGAGGATATGATGAATTAGCACCCTGCTGGTTTTTGAGAGGGTGGGACAAGGCGAGGGAAAGGAAACTCACCTCTCTTGTGCCTGAGAGACCTTGCATTCTGAAGGCACGCAGCCTCGCCACCCAGCCACCCTTAGGAGCTGTGTTCAGAACACAAGAATGAAGTTCAAGGCCAGAGGCCTGTGGTGGAAACTATCCAGAAGACCCTACAAAGCCTTAAGCCACCCAGTGCTCTAAGGAGAGTTCTGTTCCCTTCCTGACTTCCCCTGCTTGCTCCAACAATTACACGGCAACTGCTTCCCATCATGCAGTCCCTTCCTCTTAGGCCCTCTCGGAAGAAGAGTGCACTGTCACGTTGCCAACTGACTGCAACCCCATCCACAGGGCGTCCCAGACAAGAAACGAGCAGAGGAGATTTGCCACTGCCTTCCTCTGCACAGCAGCCCTGACCTTCCTTGGGGGGTCTCCCATCCAAGTACTGACGGTGACTGACCCTGCTTAGTTCCCAAGCTCTAATGAGCTTGGGCTGAGCTGGATTATTTGGGCTGCTACTGTCTCAGAACCTGAATTAGATTCATCACTTTAATTTAGGGTAAAGGAGCCTTTCTGAGGACAATGACAAGGGACGGTGCGGGGTGTTCTGAGAATAGGTTGAACGACACACAGAATAAGTTGCAGCTGAATAAATTAAAGAAAGTAAAGGAGGAAGAGGAGGAAAAGCACTCTGATATTTTGTCCCAGCTGTGTTGTTACACAGGAAATAAGAAATTTCTTGTTCGTCGCCTATACAGTAACATGCTAGAAACAGAGCAGCTTTCCACTCTCCCCAAAAGATCTTTAACATGCAATCCCACCGCTTAAATCTTCCCCCTTGCCAATTAAAATCTTCCTCTTGAGCTGCGGTCCTCCATAGTCCTCCACAACACATCCCCCTGCTCCCAAGAGTCCCCCCCTGAGGCCCAGGAGTAGCTTTTCAAGAAAGGCAGAGTGCTGCAAGGGGAGAAGTCCTGTCCTGTAAACTCATTCCATTCAGCTGTCCATGCAGAAGCGACATTACAAGAGCTTCTTGGCGACTGCAACTCCACCTTCCCCAGCCTCGTCTGGTTTGCTTTTAGATGGAAACCAGAAATGCCCCACTGTCAGTCTCTCCTCACGCCAGAACAGGACTACTGCTCCAGTCTACTGATTCTGACACACACATAAAACAGGTCGCTACATACGCAAGGGCCGTATGCTGTTTGCTGAAGGAATAACTCTCAGAGAGTCGAGGAGCTTGGAAGGTATTGAAAGTACAGACCCTCCTCCTCAGTTTAAATAAAAATTTAAGAAATGCTGATGATCAAGCTGGGAAGGTTTTGGATTTCTCATCCCTGCTTGGTCCAGCTTGAAAATCCCCCTGCTTTGATTTCAGGTTTCCTATCTGCAAACTGAACCTGTGAGTTTTATTTCTGTGACATTTTCCATCTCCTTGATACCAAGTTCTCCTGTATTCTCAACAATATTTTTGCATCTATTAACTGATGGTTTAAAAACAAACAAATTAAGACGACCAGCAATGAAAACAGGGAGAACGAAGACTCGCAGCCATCACCTAGAAACACAAAAAGAAATGAGAAATGGAGTGTGTATGTGTGTGTGTGTGTGTGTATATACACACATCACTGTTAAAAAGCACTGCTCTGCTTCTGGCAGCCTGTCAACCGTGTTCTTTCAGAATAATGCCTGCAGCACTTTGCTGCTCTCCAACAGACTTTACCTGAAACGCCAGCTGAGAAGTTCTTGAGAGACGGCCTCTTCACCACACTGTATGACTCTCCAACCACGAAGACTTTATAGAGGACGGCGTTATGGTTGATGAAGCTCTGAATCACACAGGGGGGCTGGATGGCCTTCAGGCCTTCCTGGTTGAATATGATAGCCATCTGAAAAACAAATACTTTTCTTTGCCACTGCTCACATCAGTCCCAAACGTGATTGCTGTGTATATAACTACTATCATGTCAGTGTTTCCAACTGGAGTGTTTACGACATGTGTGACATGAACATGCATCTGACTGGGGCATAATTTAAGGATTCCCCCCCGCCGCCCCCATGCATGGAGGTTGCCTATTTATTCTTTGACCTCTTGCTCCAGAAACTGGAGTTCCACTCTGCATGGAACACCTGCATGTGCACAGCTGTATGTTGACTACGCTCCTGTGCATCGGATGTGACGATTATGCTTGACATCTAATGTATATGGCTGTCTTATATGGGCAGCCCACCTCCCAAACTTTCCAAATGAAGCAGTGCTTTTTGTAGGGTGTAAAACTGGCACCAGAGGAACCAAGCACAGGAGCTCAGGAGCAATATGTAACTGAGCAAACACTTCGCAAGATCAGAGGCAGGCGGAGGATGAAAGCCATCTCTTGAGAGTCCTTAGGGCCCACTATGTGCAGAAACTGTCAGATTGGCTTGAAGGAGTGCCTGCGTTGTGTGGGGGCCGTACTGAACAGCATTCCACGTAACTGGCAAAAGTGCAGTGGGAAAGAGCAGCACTCCTGTTTCATAGACTGCCACTGAGAATGTGAATATAAATTTGCTGAGCTGGATCTGTGAAAAGCACCCAGGGCATACAAAAAAACTAACGAGACAGAGCATGTGTTATTGTCACAGCACACCCTTATAGTCGGCTTAGAAATTCTGGCTTTAATTGAGGAAGCTTTATTTACAACTCTCAGGGTGAAGGCAACGGTATTTTTTTTTTAAAGCAGGGGTCCCCAACGTGGTGCCCATGGGTGTCATGGTGCCAGCTGACACCTTTCCCGATGCCCACCAAGTGTTTTTAGAAAGTGGGGGGGCAAGGTGGAGCTTTTGTAAGCAAGGCTTCTGATAAGCTGTGCTGGCTTTTACGACTGTTGCTTTGGCAGCAGCTGCCACCACGATACTTCACCGTGCGACTGAAAGTAAGCTGCAGAAGCCATTTCATGGTTGGCTCTGCCTCCTGCAGTACCTATTATTTGACAGCCATTTTGTGGCTGCATCCACCATGTTGTGTTAGAATTCCAAAGGTGCCTGCATAGAGTTGCCAGGTACTCACCATGTGCTGGTGGGAGGGAGCCTTCTGGGAGTGGGGTGGGGCCCTGCCCCCAAACAGCAACTCTGCAGTGATGATGTCACACAGAAGCGATGTCATCATGTTGGGGCATCGCACAGCGACGCTCTGGTTTGAGGGCGAAACGCTATGGGTAAAATTGCCCTCAAACAACAGAACTTTGCCTTCAAACCACTGTGTCACCATGTGACATGATGACGTCACTTTCGTGTGTTGTCATCACATCTGCAATGTTGTTGTTTTGGGGTGGGCAGAAGCCCCCAAAAGCGAGCAATCTCCCACCTCCACCTGGGGAATGGGAACCGTATGCCCACAGGCTCAAAAAGGTTGGTGTTTCCTCTGTGTTTCAGAGGAATAGGGCCACCTTTTCTTCTCCCAGAGGAAGCTTCTGCCAGTTAGCAAAATGACTCAGGCAGAAACCAGGAACAGGTGTCTGTGGTGGGCACCAACTGGATACTGCCCATGCCATCATCAACTCCTATCCCCCCACCCCCATTTCCAGCACAGCTTTGCAACAGTTTACATTAAAAAAAAAAATTGAATCCACTGATGGCTTAATTAAGAACTGACTTGCTGTTGTGTGAATCTGTTATGCAAAATGCAGAGCCAGAATGACACTGTGGTTCAAGAGTCTTAGGCTGACCCACTTCAGCCTCGGAGTCTTGATGAAATTTGAATGAACAGGGCTTTCTAGACTGTTTTCATTCACCCTCAAAGAAAAAGCTCAACAAGATCTAGTGCACATAAGGGATTCTATATAAATAGAAACAACATTTCTAAGCTTCAACAAACAGTAGCAATTGATGGTTAAGACTTTTTATTTCCGTTTTTTGGTGGGTTTTTTGCATACCACATCGGTTTTCCTCAGCAAATATCTATTGCCACTGTAGCGCTAATCGCTTATGCTGCAGTTCAACCAGTGGTCCATCTAGCTTTCTGGCTGGGGGACTACGGCTGCAATCCCAAGAACATCTTTCTGAGAATAAATGCCACTGAATAAAATTGGGCTTACTTCTGAGTAGACTTGCTTAGGACTGGTCACTGCTTAGCAGTAATAGCAACAACTCCCACAGACATATGAGCAAAACGGGCATGGGCAACCCCCCCCCAATCTTGTTATCAGACAGTACCCAGAGTCTTGGATGGGTACTCACTTCATGAGAGCTGGTTCCATGGGCCACTCTTGTCTTGCAAACTACAGGAATAAAACAGATATGTAACCTGTGAGCACACAAAGCTGAGCATAACAAAATGCTTAACAGCAGTTCAAACACGCCTGGTTGGACACGCAGCCCTTCAACCTGACTAAAACTAGCTGCTGATGAGTCAAATCCTTCAACTTTCACTTGGATTGAGTTAGGTAGCAAAATATCGCCCCACATAATGAAATGTCATCCACATAATCATACAGCTGGGCAGGGACCAGAGGCAATATAACCAAAGGTCAATTCAGAGTACGGTGCAACGCCATTTGAAGCAAGGAGTGAGTAGAGTGTTGGACTAGGCTGTGGGAGACCCAGGTTCAAATCTCCACCCTGCTTGGGCCAATCACTCTCTGTGAGTATAGCCTACCACACAGGGCTGTTGTTGCGAGGATAAAATGAAGGAGGGGAGAATAATATTGCAAGGCACTTTCTGTCCCCATTGAGTAGAAAAGCAGGGTATAATTATCTAAGTAAATGTAAATAAAAATGCCATGGCTAGAAAGAGAGAGCTTCAGGTGATCTACAGGTGATCTAGTGTGCAAACCTTGACCCACTTTCCTGCTCAAGGGTACTTACTGGCCCATCTAGTGTGAAAACGCCAACTTCTGCTGCCAATATAAGGAATTATTTGTCCCTGCCAGAGCAACACCCTGTTTTTTAATGAGCAAAAGTCACTGACTCTTATTCAATTCCACTTGGACATTTTGCTCTGATTGTCGTTACCCAAATTGTTCACTGCCAGTGCATCTGAACAAATGCAGCTCACAAAACAAGCCAGATACAGCCTAAAGTGCAACCACTGCCCGTGATCAAAGGGACTCACCTCACCAATCCTGGTAGCTCGGAGTGATTACAATAAACTGCAAGACTTGTATACTAGGAACATTTTTAAACTTCAACTTTTCATTAATATCTGCATGGGTGTTGTAGTAACTCTTTTCATCTTAAAAAAAAATTATTATTTTTTTGCACTGCCTTGGTTACCAGCATCTCGTATGGAACAATATTGCAGGAGTTCTCTTAGTATGGCAAGACATTTGGTTACGTACTAAATGGGAATGCTATTCCACTCTTCTCTATTTGCTGCAAGGTGTCGTCTCCATATGTGCTTGTCAGCTCCATAAATGGTGGAGAACAGATCCTCTCATCTGCAACACACACAAAAAGGAGGATTTAATTAAGCTCTTGGCTTCCCAGCTGGTGCCACCATGCCATTATTCCTGCAGAAAAATCTCAGAACGGTTATGATTACATTCATTTCACGGTTCCAATTATTTTGTTACTGTTATTGCTATGGGTCTCACTGAAGACTGCCATTATTTACCAATGGTTACACCCTGTCAGTTTTTCTTTGGTATTATCAACTGCCTTAACTCGTACAAATGGAAGCCGTACACTAAGAGTGCAAGACATAAGCATTTCAGCCCTGACCTGGATAGCCCAGGCAAGCCCGATCTTGTCAGATCTCGGAAGCTAAATAGGGTCGACTCTGCCAAGTACTTGGATGGGAGGTGACCTTGGAATACCAGCAGTCAGGAGGAGAGGGGCAGGCTTTATTCAGCCACCTCTCTGAATATCCTCCAGACACCCCCCCAGGGGTCATTCACCAGTGGTCCCCATGACTTCCAGGTGCACACACACTCACGCACGCACATATGAAAAAATACCAAAAAAATACCAAAAAAAAAAAAAGATACAAGTCTACAGGAAACATGCATTCAGAGCTCGAAAGCACAGAAAGACTAAGTGCAGCCAGCTGTATGATATCTGTATGTATGGCCATTCCTGTGACCCCACCCCCAAATCAAACCACTATGCCTGCAGTGCAGCACAAATTAGGCTGCACCATGACCCCTGCCAAGCAAGAGGCTTCAGATATGTCAAGATTCAATGAAGATAAAATGCATCTCAGAGCAACTTTAGACGTGGAGGACAGGGAAGAGTGGAAAAAGCTGATGTAATCGGAGTGGACATAAGAAGCAAGAGAAGAAATTAGAGGCACCCACTTTGATAATATCTGGCTGCATATGATTCACTTAAGCTTAGGCAAACACAGTCCGATGACTGATTCCTCACCTTGTTTGCAAGCTCGTTTCAAACCGTAAGGCTTAAACATACAACTTTCCCAACCTTCAGCTGAATTTGGTTCCAACAGTAACTGCTCTTTAGTTGCTGTAGATTTTCCGGGTTGTGTGTCCATGGTCTTGCCATCGTAGGACCTGATATTTCGCCAGTAGCTGTGACTGGCATCCTCAGAAACTCAGTAGTTACTGGCGAAACATCAGGTCCTACAATGCTAAGACCACAGCCACACAACCTGGAAAATCTACAGCAACTAATGAATTCCGGCTGTGAAAGCCTTCGACAACATATAGTAACTGCTCTACTTGTTCGAGGAGCACAAAGCTGGAACCAAGAGTCCCCTTGGCAATTTCTATTTCCCCAAAAGTGGAGCCAAGAGCTTACAGGACCAACGTTACGCTGCTGATGTGACAACTCCTACCAGTGGAGGTGGGATCTGTGTATGCTCAAACTGAACAACTGCAATCCAAACTGACTATGAGTCAGGATTAGAATGAAATTCATCCCACATGTGAAAGACCGGCTGCGGCAGGGAGAGGCAGGGCTGTTTTCTGATCCTGGGGCCGCTCACTTATCATAACGAATTTTAGGAGAGACGCAGCCTGGTAACGTAAAAACACAGGCTGGCAGACAGATTGAGGCTCTGAGGCTGACTTAGATCTAAAAAGAAAAGAGAATCCAAAAAAAGTTTCTCAGACTTCAAAGCTTTTGTGTCATTGCTCTGATAAAACCAAGCATCAGAATCTGAAAGCGTTGCAATATTTATACGTTTCTGCCACAGGAGAGATCCCCAACTTGGCTTAATTTGAGGACTCCCTTTGTTTAGAGAGACACAGGAACATCTCTGGCCTTGGCCAAGTTCCCACTCATATGCCTGAAGTTCACAAATAACGTTGTCAGCCATGCAAATTCAGCGGGATGTCCGGTTCCACCTGGGTTCCTTCCATTTGTTTCCTGTACAGACAAAAGCCGGGTGGAATCCAGAATGCTCATGACTTATGAATCACCATGGCATATTTTCAGCGCACACACTGTACCACTGCCACCCAGTCAAATGAGAAGGGGGGGGGGATGGGTGAATGATCTGAAGCACTGTCCTAAGTAGACACATGCACATCCAAAGAGAGGGTCAGTAGCAAATGCCATTGGCTTATGCCTCTCTGCATTGCTGATATTTAGCTATTCTGAAGCATGTCTGCAATTGGCTGTATTGTCTGAACAGGGTTCAGCTGCAACGGCATGGTACCCCCAACTACATATAGCAGATGGGAAGAGGATAGTGTTGCTGCAGTTTACGTGAGGCAGGTCGTGGAAACTAGGGTTGCCAGACCACACCTGGCAACTGGTGGGAGGTTTCGGAGGTAGGCCATAACATTGTGTGCACCACTATATCACTTCTGGGGAAAAACTGGAAGTGAGATAGGGTAGCTCTAGGAGTTTCCAGAAAGTCCTAGAGCTACCTTCTGCCACTTCTGGGTTTTCTCCTGAAGTGATGTAACACCTCAGGGGATTGGCAAGCCCAGTGGAACCCCACTATAACATTTATCAGTTGCCTTCAACATCAAGGTCATTTTAACTCTCTGAAGCAGAGGTCCATCAGTGGCTATTACACACAAGGTATAGATAGGAATTCTCAGTCTGGGGCAAGGGATGCTCTTTAGTCTTGGTGCTTGGGGGGAGCAACAGTGGGAGGGCTTCTAGTGTCCTGGCCCCACTGCTGGACCTCCTGATGGCACCTGGTATTTTTGGCCACTGTGTGACAGAGTGTGGGACTGGATGGGCCATTGGCCTGATACGACATTGGCTTCTCTTATGTTCATATGAAATATTTCAAAGAACTGTAGATGCAGTAGCTCAAACTAGATTTAAACTAATTTGATCTCAGAGCTTTTGACAGAATTAGGCCCATTTAAAAGGAAGGTTCCCCAGCTTAAGTAATCTATTAGACTACATTAGAAAGAGGGCTCAATTTGAGACAGGGTGGAGCAAGCCCCAGAAGCTGCATGTATTCAAAGCTAAATCGCTGTCTGGGAACACATGGAGCGGTCTATGGGACTTGCACCTGCACACACACAGAGTACGTTTCCTCCAAACTGGGTAACCACAGGCATAGAATTAGACTGTGAGATTTCATGTCGAAGGAAGTAGATTCCAGCCAGGGCTGAGCGACGGCACTTCTCTTTTCAGAATTCTGTTGCTGGCGGCCAAATGTTATTTTCTTTCCCTAATGAACAAATCACCCAAACATTCCCAGAAAATTTCTTGTCAGGTTTAACTGAACATATCGCAAACTTTGAGATTGCAGCAGCAAAGCTAAAAAAGGCCCACCTGCAGTCACCAATTACTGTCACCTTTATCTGCTGCTTAAGGATGAGAGAAAGATTCCTATGACTGAGGGAGAAAACAGTGGCTTTGGAACCCAAGGGAAGCAGGTGAGGAAAAAAAGAGAGAAACATTTGATGGCAGATTTTCACTGCTTCTGCCCAAAAAAACACCAGGGAGACCCAGTTATGTCATATTAATCCAAGGCTTGTGTAAACATCCCGTTCTCCAGCCAGTCGCTAGCCCACCCTAGCTGCATAGCAGCAATATCTTACAGCAATGGTTTCCATGATTAACAAGCAATAGAAGGAACCATGAGGTAGTAACACAGTGAGATGGTGGGATTCTTAGTTTCACCACCTTCTCAAGCTGCATCTATACACAGTTCATTGCTTCTCTGGTGCAAGAGAAGAGACTTTCCCTTCTTATTACTGGATCACTGATTCTCATTCAGTACTGGTAGCATGGTAAACACATAAGTGAAATGGGAGTAAGTAGAGCTTTCCTGAGCGTAGGTGTAGGAATGCTATCTCCTCTACTTTTGTAAATGCCTACTATAATAAATAATACCTTAGCACAACTCAAATATGGAATGCCTTCAGAAGGCATTAAGAAAATGTTCATTTTCTAAAAAGCACTGTGTCTAAGCCAAAGACTTTAATTTGAAAGCCTATACAAGAGAGTACCTTATGTGAAATGCCAAGAGAATCACTATATCTAATTAAAAATGGCCTAGTCCTTGCAAGGGTAACGGAAGAAGCACAGCAGGACCACCCACAGGCAAAGCGCATGCATGCGCGCACGTGTGTGTGTGTTTGTGTGATTTTGCAATCTAAACAAGAGGAAAAAAGCAATTTTGCAACATAACCAATTGGAAAAAAGCAATTAAAAATGGCCTGTTGAGGATTAAATGTGCTCCAGAAATGGATGGAATATTGAGAGCAGTTATTGAGGAGAACAGGAATATTGAGGATTAGTTATGGCTGGGGGGGGGTTAAGCTTGTTCAAGTGTCCAAAAGCATAGAGAATCCGGGGGGGGTGTGCATTTGCAGGATGGGTTGGGATTTCCAAACTGTTGCCCCCTCCATTAATTCCTCCCAATTCCCTCACCTTGTCTTTACAAATCCTGTGAGTGATTACACAGGACAAGACAGATTTGGGAAAAACCGAAACTTGCCAGAGAGCAATCAGAAGAGTACCTGATCCAAGAATACAAGAACCGCTTTGCGGAGTCAGACCAAGGTCCATGTCACCCAGCAACACAGCCAGCCAGATGCCATTGTGAAGCCTACAGTGGGGCATAAAAACTTGAAGCTGGCCCTTCTGTCCTTGCTTCACCGGCAGAGCAGTTCCTTCCATATTTCAGGATGCAGCTCAACCCTCCAGCAGCAGTGACTGAAAATGGACCACAGGTTGGAAAATGCTCACTCCAGGTTGGGATGTAGGTGTGGCTAGCCATGGTATGTAGTGGAGTCATTTATGTGAGGAGGAACCTCCATGTGAAGCTACAAGTGCTCGTGTTGTGATGTGTACCATCATGGTGGTTTGGAAGGGCGGCTTTGGTAAGCAGGACAATGCTGAAGAATTGACAGTACTGTACCAGTGGTTCTGTCCCTATAATCACTCTATCAAATAACCACACCAGAAACAAAAATGCTCACTTTTCCAAGAAGGAAACACCTATGTTCACAGGCATTCTGTTGTTATACTTACCATTCATGTTAAGCTTTAAGGCCATAGTCTTGGCATTGTAGGACCTGACGTTTCGCCAGTAACTGTGACTGGCATCGCAGTTACTGGCGAAATGTCAGGTCCTACAATGCCAAGACCATGGCCACACAACCCGGAAAATCTACAGCAAAAATGAGATGAATTTGATTTAGGAATGGATGTGCTAATGAGGTGATCTTGAAGAAGACCTTGAGAAAACTGGCTGGCCCTACAAAGAGGATAAAGGTATCCCAGGCATGGTAGCTATCTACATAATGCAAGCCTTTGTGTGGTTTAAGGCAAAGAAATAGGAGGAAATACTTTATTACTGAAAACCATCTTGAATGTTGGCACTACTGTATAGCGACAGAAATGTATTATGTATTTTTTAAAAAACTGGAGAGCCAGACATGCATTGCAGCTGGCACACATTTACAACTATTTTTATTTAAAAAGAAAGGCACATTACATTAGCCAGCTCAGCAGGTGATTTCTACCTGGACAGACTAGAAACATTCAGCCACTGTCAAGCCAACGCTAATTTTGTTAAGCCAATGTCCTTTTCAATTTGACTGGTGGCAGTTACAATGACTCCCATTTTGAAGGGGGCGCTTTTAATATTTGTTTCGTCCATTTTGCCTTCGGAGAGCAGCATTTCCCACCAGAGCTGCACAGTGGGAAAAGGTCAGGCTGGAAGAGTAGCGGTTCCAACTCTGCTCAAGGGAAACAAGCAACTGCTTTCACGAAAGGATGTTAACAAGGCCCTTTTTTTCAACCAGTGCTTCGGTCCAAACAATGAACTCCAGGGACTGTACAATACCTGTTACAGGCTGAGAGATTTTCTTTAAAGGCCCCCACAAGCAAAGACCTCATATTATTCACAACTCCAAGAGACAGACTGTTGCTTACCAGTGCTGCATAATTAGCAATCTGGGCCCAAAAGAGTTTCACAGAAGACAAAACGAGGGCCACCACAGGAAAGTACAGGCAGGGCTTTTAATTCACATAGGGCTTTGAATGACATTAATTACCTCCAAACTGCTTGGGCCCTACACTGAGCGAGAACCAGCATGGGTACTCTGGTTTCTGGCAGGTGGGCCCTGTTTAATTGGTCAGGCCCCTCAACAACTGCCCAACACCACCAACCTCTAGGCCCAGCCATAATGTATTAATTTTTTAAAATATAAACAACAAAAAGAGAGATAAATTCATGGGAGACCAGTTATTTTATATGAAAGAACCTAAGCCTCAGTTCTGTGGGGAGGAGAAACTACATATATACAATGTTAGCTCAAAACTTTCACATTTATAAGGCCCCTATGGGATTAAGAAAGCTCAGTGTGGTAAGGACTAAACTAAACTTCTACTTCAAACTGCCAAGCAGCTTCCTGACAGTTTAGCTCATCTGGATAAATGCTTGACTACCAAGAAAATTTCAACAGCAATAAAAGGTAAATCAAAAAGATAGCTGACATTCTGGCTACTTTTCAATGAAAAAAAACACAGCTAAATTCAACAAACCTAAACACTTCTTGCCACGGATTGTATGTCTTGTATAAAATAGGTTTTGATTTATTGGACAATCTACTTCCTTTTCATCTGTGTTATTTAATATCCCTTTCTACACTTCAGTTTATTTTTGCTTTGAGATTGGTGTCAGAATCAGAAATTTAGAATTTAAAAAAAGGGCTAGGCCATAGAGGAGATGACTTTGTTTCCAGTATCATCTCCATTAAGATCTTGCCTACCTTTCCAGAAAGGTTAGCACCGTTCTTTCCTATCAGAATACCAGAACTGGCCTGTACTTATGGTCAAAGTACAAGGCAAAGTGATGTAACTGGATGTTTTAGAGAGCAGCTGCCGTGTTGTAACATTGCACTGAAATAAGGATGAGCGTTTTTTTAAACACCTCATGAATAATAACATCCATAAAGGAGAGCTTGGAACTTTTTTCTCCAGAAAGTTTGGTATATATTTAAAAAAATGTTTCAAAACCATTAACTGCGTTGCAGAGTTCATATAACAAGAAACATTAGCTCCAAAGCCTAGTTCTCAATGAGGCAGTCTGGAATTCAGATTGCAGGTAGTATTCTTGTCATGAAGCCACTTCAGATGGCACTATTAAAGACTCTTCAATATCACTGCCTTACTGGAATGTGAAAAGCGTGTGCCAGGGCAGAGGACAGAGCTGTGGTCTTAACTGAAGTGCCCAGTGCTGGACTATGGACTGTATACTGTGGCCAAGGGAAGCTTTGTCCCAAGGAAGTATGCCAAGCCAGATGTGGACCCGGAACTACAGAAGCCTTCTGCCCCTGCACCTCTGCATCCACACAAGGACTGTTGTGCAGACCAACAACCCTGGCCTCCATGAACACAGACAATAGTAGGCCAGAAGAGAATCCATGTTCCAACAGAGTACCAATGTTCCTGCACAGGAGCCATCAAGAGATCTCTTCTTCACCACGTAGCACATTCCTCACCCCCTCCTAAGCCACTCTCAATCAAAGACTGTTGCCCAGCTAGAAACAAAAGCCTTTCTGCCACCTATCCAGATAAAACCTCTGACAAGCATCGGATCATTAACATGAAGCACCGAAGCCGTGAACTGATTGGATCCCTCTACCCCTTCCTTTGTCTCACCCTTTCCCCAAGAGGTGTCACTCCCTGCCACACATCAACCCTAAATTACCCAGCCGTCATTTTCCTTTGTCTGTCCATCCTGGAATATTATTCTTTTTGCTACATTTCTTGGGAACCTGTGACCACATGACCATGGCCTCTTGTCACAAGTTGGCTATTTAAGGTGAGGCTTGCTCTCTTCTCTTCGCCACCTATCTACCTTCTCATTTCCATTCCTGATCAGTTTGGAACTACTCCACATGTGTTGCTGGTTGGCTCATCCCCCTCTTTTAGTTCCCTTCTTGCTGCAAGACCTGCTCATCTCATCGGACAGGTAACGTATCACCCCCCAACAATACTTCCTGCTAATGCAAACGTCACTATCTTTTCATATCTGCTTTCCTAGTGCTGTATTGATTGTGTGTGTGCTTGCTAATTTTATTGTATGCTTGAGAACTATTCAGTAAAAGACCAATTACTTCATCAACCTGGTCTCTTGTCTATTCACAGGCACTGGGAATTCTGACTCTGGTATACACAGGTTATGTCCCCATATTTTATGCCTACTGCCCTTTTATATTCATAATTCCCCCAAGCTTATTAGAGAAATAAGGCAATTTGGCTAACAATATCTTGTGTGACTGAATGTTCCTTCATACCCAGACAAAAACATTTCTCCACACAGTAGACGCCAGAGGGAAGGATACATTGGAACTTCTCTCCATGAACTGCTAATTACCTGTGGTCTGTGTGTGTGTGTGTTTTAAACAGATAAGCATTCACTGATGTGAATCCCTGCTCTGCAATCTGGAACAGTGTAGCTTAGAAATGGGCTTACCTCCTCAGTGTTTTGTTTATTTAATTAAAACACTTCAAAGTCGCCTTCCCATCCAAATTACGGTTTCCAAGGTAATAAATAATATTTATTTATTTGAACACAAACACACAATATATATATTAGAACACATAAACAAATAAGCACATAAACAGGAGGAAGGGTCAATGAGAATCAGGGAGGATCAGCAAGCCTAAAAAGGCTCAGGCCCAGCACTATTCCCAAACCATTAAGGGTCAAACTATGCTCTACGAGAGAATCCACATTCATGTCTAAAGCAGGGTTCTATATGAAAAACAAAAACAGAATGTGCAGGCAAGAGAAGGTAAGCCCTGCCTACAACCCACCTTAGGGCACTCTGTTGCTTTAAGGAATCTTTTCCCCTAGCTTGGCTCTAAAACCAGACGTAAGCCAGGCGGGAAGAGAACACAGAAATTGCCAGAGTGGAGAGGAGAGAGCAAACAGCCAATTCTGAACTGCTCAGACAATTCCTAAAGAATGCCTGGCAATTTTAACTCCCCACTTTGATGGAAGTGATTACATTTCTGGGGGGGAAAGGTTGAGGAATAAGTAAGCTCAAAATCTGTAAAGGGAAAACTTTGGATCAAAACACACTTCTCTGTTGTATTGACTCAAGGCTGATACTCTTACTGCATTTTTGAGATGGCACAAGCATGTGGCACATCTGTTTGCATGCCCATTTGGTCTGTCTGCTTGTCCATGTGGCACTCTGGAATGTTGCCATGCAACTATAAGAATTGAAACACTAATTTTTTTCACTTGCATATTTTTTGTCCATGTGGTGTTTTTTATTCATCAGTGCAAACAGTACATACACTGCAAATAGTCCACCTGGCCATTAAGTTCTTATTGTAGAGTGATGCCATCTTGTTATTCCAGTCTCCTCTGCAGTTTCATGCCATTGCAGGTTGGCAGGCACACTGTTTTCCAAGTGCCAAACCATGACTGCACAAAACCATGCCAAACAACTCCTACCGTTCACAAATGATTGACACAGGCGGCAGCAGCTGGGGGTGGGGTGTGTGTGGGGAGAAAACAGTACTGCAATCCATACTGAAGGAACTGGTGGTCAGATCAATGTGCTGTGCAAACGATTATCCCACTTATTGTTAAATCACACTGTGTGGGAACTGCAAACATGAGTATCAGGTTTAAAAGACAACGTATGAAAGGCACATTGTTCAGGGGAGATACTGCATGTTCAAACCTAGATCGACCTGCCAATGGAGAAAAGTAATATGGAAAGGTTAAAGGTATCTGCCCAATTTATACCCTGATTGCCTTTTTTTTTTTTAAAGTATGGAGGAATTTATATGTGACAAAAGCTCTCAAACACACAACATGTTGCCTGCAATTTGAAGTTGTACAGGTCAGGAAGGGCTGTACCACGTGATAGTTCTGAACACAGCACAGCACTAAGTGGGTATCTCTAGGCAAGATTGCCTCTAGCCTGTATTCCTCCCCACCCCTTTTCTGTAAAAATAATATAGACTTGGCTCATTCAAAAGGACGTCAAGAGGATTAAGGAAATGGAGACTGCATTGTGTTGTTACAAGAATCATTACAGTGAGAGCTTCAGAGAGCTGCACATGGCAAAAGCATGCTTGAGAGGACTTGGATGGAGTGTAACAGGGTCTCAGTTAATTACTCTCGACATTCCACAATTAAGAAGGGTACATTTACACATCAGTCTCCAATTCTGATATATTTATTTGCTTCACTATGTTTCCCCCCCAGAATTAAATCCAAACACATGGTGACCATATCAACTAAGCTTGTTACTCCTGTTTGGTCCTTGTATCTGTTAAACATCTTCATTATGTTGTATACTAACTTCTGCTCACCCTCTGCCTATATGGATGGACTGATAACTTCTATTTCAACATATCTTTCAACGTATCAGAAGAAGTGTGCATGCACACAAAAGTTTATATCTTGAATAAAACTTTTTTGGTCTTAAAAGTTGTCACTGGACTCCAATTTTGTTCTGTTGTTTCAGGCCAACATGGCTATTCACCTGAATCTATTGCAAAAACAGACATCTATTCAAAAGACAATGTCGTGGAAAAGATCAACTGATAACAGATAGCAGCACCCAGCTGATTAACTGGTTAACTGATTTTTAAAACATTCTGATCCAGCAACAAGGGACTCTTAACTAACTAGACAGAGATGTTAATTTTGTTTAAGTCAATACTTACCAAAACCATGGAAGACATGGTACTATCTTAGAAGAAGCTTTCCCTCCTTCCCACATATAGGAGGGGGTGCCTCTTCTAAGACGGTACCTAGTGTGACATGTTGTCTCATACCACAAGACATATGCTTTCCCCCCTTAAGAACCGATTGATTATTCCTATGCAAATGTATAGACCAATCAATCAACTAAAGCTTTATTAAGCAGCTAGCATAGCTTTAATCATGTGACTGCTCTAATCCATATGCTGTTTGGTTCCGTAAAAAGAGTAATCTATTCTCTCCTTCATCTCCCTGCTGCTCCCAATCCTATGTAATAGGATGTATTTATTCCCAGGCAATTATTTTGTCGCTGAAAGAACATCCTGTCCCAAGCACCTGTTTCTTCAGTCTCCATGAATAATGAATCTGCTGGAAATGTGTCTGTCAGCTGGTCAGCACACTTACTATTTTCTTTAATGTACCAAAGTTCTTTCACAGCATGAAAAGCTCTCCCCCCCTCCCTTCCTTGACCCTCCTCTGCTTGGATTGTATGTTTCTGCTTAAGAAGAACATGATTAAGAGTTTCACTTTTTTGTACTGAAAATGAGGGGGATGCCCCTTTGAAGCCAACCAATTGAGAAGTAAGGCGGGGGGAATTCCAGCCAATACCCACTGAACAAGTAATTGTCTTTTGTCCACTTCTTACATTCCTAAAAAGCACAGGCTCAAATGGCTGTTTATTCTCCCCAGTATTGTTGTGTTTATTCTCACTGAACAGGCAAAGATCCCAAGACCCACTAAACCATCTTTTGATGGACAGGTCTTTTCAAGAGCAGAATATTTTGACAGACTCTTAAATACATAAAAAACCTGCAAGGATCACTGGGCAATCTGGCCTGGAGGAAAATTCCTTCCCGACCTCAAAGGGTGACAGGCATTACTCTGGGCATGTTAGAAAGAACTGTGATTGCTGAGCATTGGCTCATCCTTTCCTGCCCTCCCTCTCATGATCTGCCTAAGTTCACACAATCAGCATTGCTGTCAGATGGCCATCTAGCCTCTGCTTAAAAACCTTCAAAGAAAAAGAGCCCACCATCTCTCAAAAAAACCTATTCCACTGAGGAACTGCTCTAATTGTCTGGAAGCTCTTCCTAACGTTTAGCTGAAAACTATTTTGATTTAATTTCAATCCATTGGTTCTCGTCCGACCTTCCGGGGCAACAGAAAACAACTCCACTCCATCCTAGATATGACAGCCTTTCAAATACCTGAAGATGGCTTTCATATCACCTCTCAGTCACTTCCTCTTCAGGCTAAACATACCTAAAATTACATATCTAGGAAGGTTCTTTCTGAAATGCTTCTCCTGAAACATGGGGTATGATATCTCTTGCTTTAGCGATCTGTGTTTTATTTCCAATGTAAAAAGAAAAACAAACAAACAAAACTTAGATTCTCAGATATAACTCACCCCAGTACCTGCATCTTGTCTTCAAACTAAAACACAGACTCAGAATATGTGAAATGGGATATTTAACAAGTCATCTTTCAGCTGGAGATATCACCGCAATCTCTTAAACCATTCTTCTTGTACCTTATTAGAGCAATACAGAACAATGTCCCAGAGGACAATCTTCACTGGAGGAACAGAACACATCCTCTAGTAAATTTATTTTTATTTACTATATTCATAGACCTCCTTTCTCATTGAGACTCAAAGCAGATTACACAGTGTAACTAGATGCAATCACAAAACATTAGACGTGATACGGAATGCAGATACAATGAAGAAAAATGGTATTCATCAGTGGAAAATAATGCATTGATAGCAGGAAAGTACATACAGCACAAAGATAATATGTCCTATACACAGTGGTATAATCAACAGTCCCTTTCTTTTTCTGAAGTGCCTTTCTGAAACCCTCCTTTGTAGTATTGCCCTATTATCATTAGGTTGTGGAATGAGAGAAGCGTGGGAGCCTTCCTGACCTCTTCAGGCAGGCCAGTCATAAGAACATCAGACCCACCTTCTGACATGTCAAAGGTACAAAGTCTTCAGAACGAAACACAGCATGGCAAGACTTTGGCAAGGGCAAAGAACTGCAAGCAAGAGTACACAAACTGCAAGGCTGATTCAGTTTTACTCAATGAGGCCCTTACCACTGCCGAGAGCTCCCATGGGCCCCCTGACAAAGTTCATCTGAGCTCCCTGTGACCCTGACTCAAAACGAATATCATAACAAATCACTTCAGCCTCATAGTTTTAAAATTTACAGCCATGGACAGCTCTCTTTAAAAACTGCTGCTAAAAAAGGATAGCAAACACCACCCCCTCCAGGAAGTCTGTTTGCTCTGTTCTGCCTGGTGTGCTCCCCTAGCAGCTGCAGTGCAAAATTGCACTAAAAGTAGAACAAATGCAGCTGGATGATTCTAGCTTCACTAGGCCCTCAATCTGACTTAGGCCCAGGAATTTTGTACCCCCACTTCCTGCACTCCGTTGGCAGCCCTGCATACTAGATAATCTGCTCTACCTTATTTCTGCACAAAGGCTTGCTGCTTAGACTGGCAATTCTCTCCTTTACTCAGAGCTTGATGTGGCACATAATCTGAATCCTTGCCTGGCACACACCAATTCATTTTCATTATCTGAATATGAGCAAAAGGCTTCAATGCTAAATTTGGAGCAAAATATTTCCAGAGGCTCCACCCACCCATGACCAAGGCTTTTAAAAAATAAGCAAGAGTTTCCAAAGAAATGCCAAGATTTGTGTGTTTTTGTCATTTGGCTGTACGAAGAGCTGCAACACAGGCCTTGCCTTCCCTGCTTCCAGCCCAATGAGCCGATCAGCATAAATATGTGCCTCTTCCATCTCTACTGATGGGCAGTAATGAGAGCCAACAGAGCCATTTCCTGCATTTTAAAAGGCTTTTTCCTTCTTTCTTAAGTTCCTACCTTGGGGAATCTTAGAGCATATTATTAGCCCATGGGGGACCTTCTGGCTACTCCTCCATTCTTCCGCTTGACGCTATGCTTGGGCCAAGGGTGAGCTCTACTAACAGATTTGTTTTGACTATATTTTGGAAGTTTGAAAGCATTTGCTTCTCGTTGTGTAAAAATCTACTGTGTTCCAATGTGCACTCGTAGATATCATAAGGAGATACTTGTTGGTTCAGACCAAAGGATCTGCTTATGATACCTACCTATGCATGTAGGGCCACAGTAAATAGTAGAGCAGCACCCTGCTTTCCACAGAAGCAAACTATAGGCCCCCCCCGCCCCCAAATTCTGTAAAACAAGGCATGAAGACAAACAGGGATTTCCTCTACTGCTTTCTCCCCTCGTCCCTTACAACCAGGGCTCAAATGGTGTATCAGCTACAGGGTTTTCATGTAGCCATTTGCAGGTGATATACCAACCATGACTCGTCTGGCTTCAGACTGACACCTTCTCAATCTCATGATCATCTGGTTTCATATAAACCAAAATAGTGGGAATGCTTCAGATAGTTAAAGGCCGTTGTAGTTGAAGCCTGCTAATATGACAGTTTGTGAGGGAAGAGGAGAGGGGGAAAATTCAGACCAGCATTTTTTCAGCCTGGGAAGGAGGTGAAGAATGTTCAAGTTACAGACAGCTGTTCTGACTTCGTTAATGCCTGTGGCAGGGGTCCCCCGTGCTGTGCCTGTGAATGCCATGGCACCCACTGACATCTTTCCTGGTGCCTGCCAAGTGTTTTCAGAAAGTGGGCAGGGCCAGGAGGGGCTTTTGTCCATCATGGTTTCTGACTAGCCACTGGAGATTTGATTGGCTGTACAGATCTTTAAAAATGTTGCGTTAGCAGCAGCTGTCCCTGCAGTACAAGGGTCTTCACTGTGTGACTGCAGGTAAGTTGCAGCAGCCATGTCCTAGTCGGCTCTGCCTCCTGTGGCAGCCATTTTGTAGCTGAGCCTATCAAATTGTATCAGAATTTAAAAAGTACCCATGGGCTGGAAAAGGCTGGGGACCCCTGGCCTATGGCGTTCAGTTGACGTATTGTTTCTTGCCTAAAAGAGATGGGCATAACTTGAAACCAGAACCATTTGAAACAGCTCTGCACCTACCACACAACATAGGCTTGACCAGGACTTTCTATTATATCCTGAGAAATTCTCCTTTCTCTTTTAAAACATTTTTTTGGGGTGGAACATCCAGCCTGAGGAAGAGTTCTGGTGAACTTGAAAGCTTGCATGCTGCTATTTGTCATTTGGCTGTTCCTAATACCGAGTGCCACATGACGGAGTCAGCTCCCGTCTCCGGCCCCAGCTCCTGCCAACCTAGCAGTTCAAAAGCAAGAAACTGCAAGTAGATAAATAGGTACCACTTTGGTTAGAAGGTAACAGCGTTCCATGCACCTCGGTGTTTAGTCATGCCGGCCACATGACCACAGAAAAAAAGTCTTAGGACAGCGCTGGCTCTTCGGCTTGGAAATGGAGATGAGCACTGCCCCCTATAGTCGGATTCGACTAGCTTTCAAGCAAGGGAAACATTTACCTTTACTGTTCCTAATAAAAGGTATTATGTGGATTGTGTTCTGTCCCCACCCCTCCATTTAACAAAACCAACACAGCACTAAAAGGCTGTTTTACAGGCAACAAAATGGACCCCAAATCAAAGATATAAGACAAGACAGCAAAACTTTACATCAGTCTGTATCTTCTGTTTCCCATGTCTTATTTCCAGATCAAGTGAACCACTTGAGAGAAACACCGACCAGCAAAGAGGAGCTTTATTTGGTTTTGGCTCATAAACAGACACAGGGAGAACCCAAGAGGGAGGAGGAGGAGGAGAGGAGAAAGGGTAGCATAAATTTACAGAAAACAACAGCCTTGATGTTATCTGGTCAGCCATCTGCCAGAGTTGTGCCTATGGAAACTTTTTGTGTTGGTAAATAAATAAGAATAAGTAGCAAATCTAAAAACAAACCAGCATTGCTTTGGAAACAAGACATGACCTTTCTTGGTCACTCTGGCCAGTAAAGATTCAGCCCCATAAAACTTGGGGGGGGGGAATGAAGGGATTCCCAATTTAGAAACAACATCATAAATCATGTTACCTGCCTCAAAAATAAATCCCTCCCAGGCCTAGAATCTGATTTAACAAATGCTAGGCATACAAAATTACATTTTCCCTTACATAAAAATAATTACAGTATAAGAGGGCAAAGGAAGATTAAATACCAAAATACCCAAGGCTTCCATGAAACCTCTGCAGTGACCTTCTATCCCCTATGAAAACTAAGCCTGCATAGCTGAAATGAAAGGATATTCTTCCCCTCTTTAAACCCTGCTTCTACGTCCCTTCTTTTCTGCTTGTTCTTTAAATTCTGTCTGATTTTGGACTATAACCTTCTTGGGGCTAGGACCTGCCTTCTTGCAGTGTGGAAAGAGCCACAATGCTGACTGTATAAGAGAAGTAATGGGGAAGAGAAAGATTAGACTCTAGTAACACCTTCAAGACCAACAAGATTTCCAAGTAGGGTTGCCAAGTACTTACCGTAATTCAGCGGGAGACACACAGTCCCTGGCCGGAACATTCCTCCATGGAACACCCATGCTGCACGATGCCATCGCCAGGAGGTGACGCCGGGCGACACTCTGGCAATGGGGCTGTACCATCGAGTTTCCAGCCCCATTGCCAGAACGTCACCTGGCGTCACTTCCTGGGGACGGCATCGTGCACCGCATCTTCCCTGCCCTGGGAATGGTCCTGCCAAGACGTATCTGTCCCCCGCCGAATTACAGTAAGTTCTTGGGAAGGCTGTTTCCAGGGTATAAGCTTTTGATAGTCAAAGCTCCCTTCATCAGATACAGCAGGGATGCCAGCCTCCAGGTGAGCCTAGGGATCCCTCAGAATTACAGCTCATCTCCAGGCTACAGTTCCCTTGGAGAAAATGTATTATTTGGAGGGCGGACTCTATGGCATTGTACCCCACTGAAGTCCCTGCCCTCCCCAGGCTTCACCTCCAAATCTCTAGGAGTTTCCCAACCTGGAGCTGGCGGCAACCCTACCCCCCATCCCCCACTGGTGGCCAGGGAGGACCTGGCAACCCCAGTGAGTTGATCCCCCCTCTCAAACAGTCAACCGAGACAGCAACCAACTAACAGTGCAGTCCTAAGCAGAGTTACATCCTTATAAACCCAGAGACTTTAATGAATTTAGAAAGGGGCAACTCTGTTTTGGATAGCACTGTAAATACATCCATGAACAGCTATGGACTAATCTTGGCTGAAAGAATGGCAGTGCAATTAATGTAGTAAGAGAGGCAGCAGAGGGGTTCTCAGACAGCAGTGAAATTTTTCCAAAGAACGTTTGCTCCTCTCCGGTTTTACAGGCTCTGTATCCAAACTTGGATGGAACAGAGTAGGAAAGAGATGCATAAGAGAAAGCAAGAGGTCAAATACAACAGGCAAATATTCTTTAAATATTATCCTGCTGCCTCACAAAGCCCTAAATTCTCTTCGACATAGTCCACAAATGTCGTTTTGGATCGAATCAACTGGGTGAAGATATCGACAGGTAAAATACAGCATACTAGGTAATTCCATCCCATTTTCATTTGCTTTTTGGGATATAATCCTAGCACTGGCTAATGACAGCCTAAGGCAGTGACTGGATTATCTAAGAATGTACTTGAGTCATAGAACGGATCATGCAAGTAGTTCTTCCTGGGAAAACAAAGTATGACTGAATCCCTTGCTGTCCAGTGCAATGGACACCGGTATAAGCTAATGTTTGGAGAGCAGGGGTTCTCATACTGTTCTTCAGAGGGACCTTGGACCCTCTCAAGTAGAGCTTCAATGCCATGATGGAAAGAAAAGCTGGCCCGAACAACTTTTCTCCATGACCATTTCCTCCCAGCAGTTTGCAGCCACAGGTGCCATCTAAGAGCTGGTGATTGCGAAGGGGTAGCCATGTGAGTCTTCCCTTGCAAAATGGAACAAAAATCTAGTGGCGCCTTAAAGGCTAACAACATTCATGAGTCACAGTCACTTTCAGGCTCAACACCTTCCCTCCCCCCAAAATTTTCTTGAAACAGAATAGCCCATTTGATTTCCTTCCATATATTTGAGAAACTGAGCTGTGACTTTGGGAGTTTTAGGGGCAGGGCTAGACGTCGTGGTGTTGGGCATTACATCTGTTCCAATCACATAACCAGGCTATAGTGGGAGATCTGGCAAGCCTAGCCTGAAGTACGTTTCATACTGATGAACCATTTAACACTTAAGATTTACATGGATAACCATTTGTGTTTATATATACAGACACATTTCTGTTTGTTGTAAACATTACTGTTTATCAGTAAAATGTAAAAAAGGAAACAAAAAGCAAAACAAAACACCCAAAGGGCCCAGCTCTCAAAAGTCTGAGCCATGAATCTAGAGCGGGGGGTCCCCAATCTTTTTGAGCCTTTGGGCGCCTTTGGAATTCTGACAAAGGGTGGTGGGCACAGGTACAAAATGGCTTCTGTAAGTGGCGGAGCCACACACACAAAGGAAGCCTATGTGTGGGGGAATAGAGGGATGATTTAAAGAGAGAGAATTTTAAAAAATACACTGTGAAAGAGGAAAGAGAATAAAACCAACACTGTGGTGGTAGCAGCCACTGAAACGACGTTATTTTAATCTACCTAGCCAATCAGATCTTCCAGTAGCCAATGAGAAACCTTGTTGACCAAGAGATCTATCTGGCCCCACCCACTTTCTAAAAATACTTGGCCAGCAGGAAAAGTCTTGGCAGGCACCATGTTGGGGTCCCAGCCTGCATGAAAAATTCAAGTTTATGGAATTCAAGTTCCAGACATCATTCATATTAAACAAAAACCCACTGTTTTGGCACATGCATACTTTGCACATGTGTATACGTGCAGATGAGAGAAAGAAAAAAGATACATGACTAATGCCTTTTGACCTCTACTTATATGGTCGGGATGATGGCAAAGTATGGCCCAGTAATGTGCACCCTTATATTCATGGATCCAAAGACAGAAAATTCTCAAGTGTGTGCTGGAAGGAGGTAAAATACAATGCCAGAATCAGAACTTTCTGTATTCCAAGGGAGAAAAATACTCTATTTATCTTGTACATTTTGGTAGATAGTCACAGTCATAGAATCACAGAATCATAGAATGTTAGAGTTAGAAGGGACCTTACAGGTCATCTAGTCCAACCCCCTGTATTCTGCAGGAACATAGCCAAAAGATAGCCCTACATACCTACAACATACCCAAAAGATGGTCATCCAGCCTCCACTTGAAAATGTCCAGGGAAGGAGCATCCAACACCTCCCGAGGCAGACTGTTCCACTGCTCAACCACTCTTACAGTTAGGAAGTTTCATGTACAATCATGTACATGAATTGATTCATAGGCTGTAGCTGGACAAATTCACTCATGTATCCTTTTATTACTGAACTGGCACAGGAGGCAAGATATCTAATAGTGGCTCCTAGGTATCCAAAAATGTTTATAGCCCTCTGGGGGTTGGCCCTTTAAAGATCCTAGATTTGGTGACATTTAAGGAACTAATTTTTGGTTATATAAGTAGAGTAGCAGATACTTGTCTCTGTTTGCCCAGGACTTGCTCCCTGTATGGAAACCCTTCTTGTTTTATTAAAATATTTCTATCTCGCCTCAGTTCCTTAGACTCAAGACTCTTGAGTGCTGGTGTCTCTTTTAGAATGTAAGCTTGTCCATTTTAAATCTTTTTAAAGACGCCTACAGTGCCAGCCTAAGCAAAGTTACATCCTTCTAAACCCACTGACTTCTATGGGCTTAGAAAGATGGCACTGCTAGTCTGCTTATAGCTTCAACTTTTATAATATTTTTTTTTAAATTGTGATTCATCTCCAGCACATTAGAAACCTCAATTAATACATAAACAAATCTAAGGTGTTAAAGCATTAATTCCTCAACGAACAACAACACACTGTGAACAGCTGTGATACCACAAAAGCGAGAGGCATGAAAAACCTGAAATGTTTAAATGATAACTTTGCATGCAGCTGTAACAAGTTAAATTTACATCTCAGGTATAAGGATTTTATAATTCTTCCCCGGAGGCTTCTCAAAGATTGTAGACAAGAATCTTAAACTGCATCAGAGACCATTATGTAAAAGAACTGAGTAATACCCTGAAGTTAATCAGGCAATACAATTCTTTAGATTGTGTTTTGGTAAGTGGGAATGAATTCTTGTGGCAACATGTCTCTACGGTAGCCACATTCCAAAATGTAAATGTAATTGCAAGAATTTTAGCTGTGCCATGGACTTGACTATACTGTTTTCTTTTTGCAAAATCACTGTATGGCAATATTTTTAGGATTCATCTTCCCCCAGATTTTTAAGGAAAAATATTCTTACTTGTTCAACATTAACCATGGCTGTGCCCTCAATAATTTGAGGAGAAAAAATGAGGAGGCATCAATGGTGAAACTCTGAGAATTTCCTCTAGTTTCTAAGGTCTTTACTACAGAGACTAAGGAAATTTCCTAGAACACCATCCAGAAGTAACTTTACATTTTCCTGAACCTCCTACCTCCCCAAGCACTGCTCCCCAAACCTCCCAACCTTTCCTGCCTCAGGGCTGGAAACCCCTACTTGCAGCCTGTGTTTTCTGCATCTCAGCTCTCACACTATGGATTGGGGCTCCCTGAGGAGGTGAGTGGGGCACCATCTCTGGAGGCATTTAGGAGGCACTGCAAGACTATTCTGTTTGCTAGGACTTTCAATGAGGTTATAGGCAATTAGGCATTATTTGGGGGAGATGGGGTTATGTGGGGTTTATTGCATTTTGTAAAAAAAAAGTGAATCTGTAAGCTACGTCGATCTTTGGAAAGGGGTAAAGATAAAAATTTTTTTTTAAAAAAGGGGGAGCATTCTTCAAAGGTTAGAAACAAGTTCATTAGGGCTGCCAACCTCCAGGTGGCACCTGGGGATCTCCTGCTATTACAACTGATCTCCAGACAACCAAGATCAGTTCCCCTGGAGAAGATGGCTGCCGTGGAGGGTGGACTCTATGGCATTATACCCCACTGAAGTCCCTCCCCTCTCCAAACCTTACTCCCTCTAGGCTCCACCCCCAAAATCTCCAGGTATTTCCCAAACCAGAGCTGACAACCCTAAAGTTCACAGAATTGAGAAAACTGGCTGAGTGGCCATATGAAAGCAGGGGGGAAGTCATCAAATGATTTCTAATATTAGATCATGATAGAGGAACGTCATCTACCAACATGCATTATTTTTTCATATCAAAGCCTAAAACCCCAATTCACTATTTTAGCCAGGATATACATCCCCTCAAATCCTCAAAAGAATTGATGTTCACAGGTTTGCCACCATCCAATGAGAAATAAAAGAACTGCTGAGTGATCATGAAATATAGGACAGTAGCTCATTGTTCAAGACAAAATAAAACACACACACACACACAAACTACAGAGCAGCTAAAGAAACAAACCAAGAAAGGCAACAGATTGTTTGCAGCATTGTTGCTCTTTGCCTCAGCCTGTGTTCCCCAACATGATGACCACCAATGTGTTTTCCGGTGGCCCCTTACCTCTGCAATGCAAAAAGCCAACCTTAGCTTCTTCCCACCTCTCTGGAACAGGAAATACTTCCGAAGAGGCAATGATCCATTGCCTGCCTGTCTGTCCATTCAGAAACAGCTGCCTCTATGGCAGCTGATACAAGTTCTTAAAAGTTCCAGAAGTGCCCTCAGTCTCAGTAAGGTGGGAGCCACTGGGATAAGCTATTCCATCCTGTCAGATAACTATTAATTTACTCAAGGCAAAGACTTAAATGTAAATTACTTCCCGCTCCATCCTTATTAGCATGATGACTCTGCTAGCCTCTTAAACTTTGTTAAATGAACCACACAACAGATTTCAAGAAACCGCATGACCATGTGGTCATTAACTCATCAGGTCCAAAAAGAAAGGACTGTATGAGTCAGAGGAGTGTGGTGTATTGGATTGACTGAAACAAAACCGAAGTGCAAATCCTTGTCAGCCATGAAACTCACTGCATAATTTTTTCAGCCTAACCTATCTTGTTTGGCTGTTGAGAAAATAAGGTTATTACCCTCTCTCACACCTAGTTTGGCACCTGGAGCTCAATGGAAGCATTACAAATGTGATAAAAATCAAATAAATGAAAAGGACATACTGGGTATCTGGGGGTCTCTTGTTTTCCTGTTCTACATACCTGCTTTGAAATTATGTCCCAGGCTGTGACAAAAGACTTACTGACTAGGATGCTATGGTAACAATAATCACCTTTCCCCTAACCTAAATAGTTTTATTAGTTGTTGTAGATTTTCCGGGCTGTATGGCTGTGGTCTTGGCATTGTAGGACCATACGGTTCACCAGCAGCTGTGGCTCACATCCTCAGAGGTATAACACAGAAAGATGGAGTACTCTCTGTGTCTTAACAGAACATCAGGTCCTACAATGCCAAGACCACGGCCATACAGCCCAGAAAATCTACAACAACGAATGAACTCCAGCCGTGAAAGCCTTCGACAACATATTAAATAGTTTTAGTTAGGGCAACCATCTTGCACTCACTGTTTTCTTGATTTTACATTTGTTCTCTTTTCCCTCAATGAACCTTGTTTTGGTGTTTCAAGAAAAATATCATAGCGTTGCCTTGGATATTAAAATATACTGGCCTGCTCCTTGGCTCTCCCCCTATTTGAGATAATGGTCTCTGGGACTGGACATTGTCTTCTGGAGAGTCTTCTCCCCTCTGTTTGACAAATAAAGGGAGGTATGGGTCTTACATCAGATCCAGATCCTCCAGCTTTTTGTGCTGTCACAAAACTTTATTCAAAGGCCGAATACATGGCAACTTCCCACTCCCTAAGTAAGGGCAAACACGAAAACTGGTTTGTCAGCTACTGTTCCAACATATACAAAATGACCCCAGGATTCTGTGCGTGTGAGGAGGAAGGAAGTATTTTATCTCGGTGACGCTAATCTGAATCAGAAACCAGTGACCTAATCCATCCCGCTGAGCAAAAACACACATAATACCAAAGCCCAGGCGCAACAGTCGGGTAGCATTTTTGCACAGTCTCAAAATTCAGAAGTCTTTATTGTAGGAAATAAGGGGTTTTTTTTTGGGGGGGGGGTATTTAAATAGCATGAATGCAACCTAAGACCATAAACCGAGCTTTAAAGAAGGGATCAAATATGGTTAAAATCATTTGCGGGAGTTATATGAACACATCCCATTTGAATATATGAAGAGCCTTGCTGAATCCATCTCGGCCAGCATCCTGACTAGGGCTGCCAGCCTCCAGGTGGTGGCTGAAGAGCTCTTGTTATTACAACTGCTCTCCAGGTTACAGAAGAAAATGGAGAAAATGGCTGTGTTGGAAGTTGGACTCTACGACATTATGTCCCAAACCCCGCCCTCCTCAGGCTCCACCCCAACCTGGCGTATCTCCCAACTTGGAGCTGGCAGCTCTAATCCTGACCCACACAGTGGCTTCTGGTGCCCTGGCCCCACTGCTGGACCTCCTGATGGCACCTGGTATATTTTGGCTGCTGTGTGACAGAGTGTTGGACTAGATGGGCCATTGGCCTGATTCAACATTGGCTTCTCTTATGTTCTTAGTTGTCAACCGGTTTCCCTAGGAGGTTAACTAACAGGGCACTGGGCTTCCCCTGATGCTGTCTCCTGAGGTCTTCTGCTTCTCTGTATGGAGGTTCCCTTTACACACAATGGCTAGCAGCCGTTAATGGTCCTGGCCTATCCACTTTCGATGCCATCTTTGCCCTACATAAAAGTTCTGAATGGTAGAATATGTAGAGAAGAACCAGAACTAAATGTTTAATAATGACACACCAGCTAACACACACACCAGTTTATCATCATACCACCAGTGAAATGGGCAAAATTCTCCACTCAAGAGTTAACAAACCCAAACTTCATTCCTTGAACAGTCTGCCCAGAATAGATAATAGAAGAAGAAGATGAAGGAGGAGGAGATTGGATTTATATCCCGCCCTTCACTCGGTGTCTCAGAGTGGCTTACAAACTCCTTTCCCTTCCCCTCCCCACAACAGACACCCTGCAAGATAGTGGAAGCAACATGAGTTCCGTACTCTGTTTAATATTAAAATAATCACTTTTTAATAATACGATCTTCTGTGGCTTATAGCTGACTTCAGCCGACCCATAAAAACAGGATTCAGATCAGAAAATCTTATACCACAGTTTACCTTGTAGATGTGCAACCTTAAAGACTAACACAACACTCTTTGCTCCTTTCACCAAAACAGAATATTGCTACCATCCTGGCAAGCCAATCTTTAAAAATACCTAGGATGAAATTTTCTGTACAATTATTCTGTAAACCTAGCCAGCTTTTAACTGATTTGCAAGGCAGCACAAAGAATATATGTTTCCTTCAGCTGAGGTATCTGAATGGATGGCATTTTATGAAAATATCTTGATGTGTAGCCAGTTCTCTGGCAAACTGATGAATGCTTGAATGCAGTGTTCCACAAGCCAATTTGCATAAAAGGATATCAAGGAGAGTATCAAAATAACAAACATGCCAAGAAAAAAGGGGATTTGGAAGCTGCTCCCCAGAGGAAAACTCTGCTGCACTGAACACAAATTGCTATTAGACATTTGTTAGACGTTCCAAACCAGCAATTAGCATTTGGCTCTTCCTGCAGTGCTGACAGACAACATCAAAACAAACAAATTTAAATATTTCAAACACCGACTAAAGCAATAAACTTCGTAATTCAGGAATGCATGCCTCATCTACCTCTACCTTCTCAGGTAATGAAATTACTTTATAACAGTCCCCTCAAGAAGACAAAAAAGTAATGGGTAATTCAGATCTCAAACCATTAACGCTGCCAGGACACACTAAAAAGGCTTGCGTACGTATGGATCCTCCTCCCTTAAATGCTTTCGCAATCAGACAGGTAAACTTCATCCCACTTTGCAAATGAAGAAATCATGCAATAAATATGTAAATGTTACAGCAAGGTTATGAACTATCAATTAAAAGCTCTTCTCCTGCTTCCTGTTATTAGTTGCAGGATTTTTGTAATGAAAGAATACCTCTTGAAATCCTAGTATTAGTCGAAGACAACCAATTTGGTGTCAAATACATGAAAACATGAGTGGCAGTGCAGAAGTATATTCCTGTCCTTTATGGAGTCATATCTGCTTGCCCCTTTAGTTTTGCGGAATGTTTTGATTTATGTGGCACCAACTGGTCTGGCTCACCGCCCCCCCCCCTGCAAGGTGAGGCAGCCTAGTGCCTAGATAGCACTCTAAAAGCATCAGCACCTTCTTCTTCAGCCTGGTTCCTGCCTTGACCAACTCCCAGTAGCTGTCGCTTCGTACCCAAAGCAGTAACAGCTGCGGCTTCCTAAGCCCTATTCAGGGCTGGATTCACCATGAGTTGGACAACCCATATTAAGGTCGATCCAGCCTTGATATCAGCTACCTTCACTATGCAGAAAAACTGATGGAAAAGTCATTCTAGCAAAGGAAACAATGTGGCATCAGTTTTACTGACAGTGTATGAATAAGAAATATTAAGTGAACTATAAAATAGAGTTACAAAGTTAGTCTTTACAAACATTCATGGAACTGCTCAATATGCCTGGAAAAGAGATGTGAGGTGAGGATCCTCAGCAGCATAGTCAGAGTTGTGCTAAAAGACGATGGCTTCCCTGATGTTCCCGTCACTACAGCTCTTTGCCTCCTGATATCATGTTCCTTTTGGTTGCTGACCCAAAGGAACAGTAGTGGTGGTGGTGGGGAAACTGGGAGTCTACAGCAGGAAGGGGGAAATCAGCAAAGATCACCTTCCCCAACTCCACAAACAGAGAAGGTGTTCCCCTCCAAAAGAGCTGCTATAGTACCGCCGGAACAGCATCACAGGATGCAAGCCACAATCTTCAGGAATGGCCCATTTATCCTTTTCAAAGTCCTCGCACTGGGATGCGCTGAAAGTAGTTGTTATTCCAAATTATGAGCAACTTGCTTTGGCACAACTAGTCAACCATGTACAAAGGCAGGCAGTGTTCTGGACCAGGCCTCAAACACTTTCCCCACCTCCCTAAACATATAAATTCCGTCAAGCTCAGTTGAAAATGCAAGAGGCTTACCTTGCATATAGGCCTCTATCTGTCTAATAAGTTCATAAGACTTTGATCGATCCAGCAGTGTCCTGATAGCAGGAAGGGGATCCAGAATTATGGTTTCAGGATGAGCATCAATATACTCCTAAGAGAAAGATGAAATATGGCACAGAATGTTAGGGAACAAAGCAGCAGATTTGTTGGAAACATGAATACATGAAGGGAACAATGCCATGTAACAATGAAGATGCACCAAGTTCAGCTTACCTAGCACTAATATCCCCTAACTTTCAGGTGTCCTGTCAATTTACCCAAAACACCTTGCCATTTTGAGAAAAGCAGCGGCTTAAGTTAATGACGCTATGATTGGTAACTACATTCCAAAAACTGGAAGGCTGTGGGTTATGGAATATCTCTGTCCTCCTAACCCTACATGCTGAATGGACATGCAAAGAAGATCAAACACTTGAAAGTCTTCCTTAAATCCTTGGCCAAACTAACATACTGAACTTCCCAGAAAAAAATGAAATCATGAAAGATCCTCAAGACCATTACTGGGGCAATCTCCAAGACAGCTAAATGCTTAAGCAGCATTGAAGCTGATTTCATCTCTATAGCTCAACGAGACGTATAGCCGTGTTAGTCTGTTTGTAGCAGCAGAAAAGAGGGAATCTCAAGAGGGAATTAGATAAACATATGGAGCAGAAGTCCATCAGTGGCTATTAGCCACAGGGTATAGATGAAAATTCTCAGTCTGGGGCAGGTGATGCACTCTATTCTTGGTGCTGGAGGGGGCAGCAGTGGGAGGGCTTCTGGTGCCCTGGCCCCACTGCTGGACCTCCTGATGGCACCTGGTATATTTTGGCCGCTGTGTGACAGAGTGTTGGACTAGATGGGCCGTTGGCCTGATTCAACATTGGCTTCTCTTATGTTCTTATGTTCTTAAGAGCAAGAGCCCGGTAACACCTTAAAGACTAACAAAACTTGTGGCAAGGTGTAAGCTTTCGTGAGTCACTGCTCAAGATCTGAAGAAGTGAGCAGTGATTCATGAAAGCTCATACCCTGCCACAAATTTTGTTAGTATTTAAGGTGCTACTGGACTCTTGCTCTTTTCTATAGCTCAACAGAATGTGATGCCTTGAGGGTCATGATGGCTGGTGCTGGCAGGCTCAACCATGTTGCAAGTGCCTACATCTGCTGTGAGCACAGGACAATATCACTGGACCATCTAGCCCAGAACAGGTAGTGGCACTCGAGGGACTCAGGTGAAGGTGCGTCCCAGTTGTACTTCCCAAGCTGGTTTTGCTTTTTTGTTTCAATGGAAATCCTGGGCTCACATCGGGGACCTTCTGTATGCAAGACATATGCTGAACTATGACGCCTCTCCCATCCCCTACAAGTACTCCCGTGTCTAAACAAAATAAGGAACACAGCAACCGTACTGCTAAGGTGGCACACAATACCTTGCACGGTACATTTGCACAGTGTTTCATGTAATGTTTTAGGACTGCCAGCATGCTACAATTCACGATAATGATTAATCTGGAATCCATATTGTTAAGCAAACTCATAAAACAACCATATATCAACTTGTCTTCTTAAATACGGCTAAGCGAGCAAGCAAGGAAGGGGGGGATTTAAATGTTTAAATATACTGGAGTCATCCGGACAGTGAGCTCTGGGATGTTGAGCTCTGTTGATCCCTTGATTGACAGCTATGCAAAGATGGTCCTGCTCCGTGAGCCCTTTCCTAACTAGTGTAACTGTTTTATCTAACCTCAGCTTGGTTTTATCAAGCATAGCTATCATATTTGCACGCACCTCCATGTAAAACTTTTTGAGAAGCCTGTGCTCCTAGTTTATGATCAGCCTGACCCAGAGACACCATATGTGTCTTTTCTTTCTGTCTAATCTTTAACACAATACAAGGCAGACAACAAAGAGACTTGTGGGTAGGATTGTTCTTTGTTTGGTAATACACATTAGCAAGCTCTTGGCTGGCAGGAAGCCAATAAGGAAACTCCTGTCTGATTGTTCCTAGAACACCACAGAAGAGCCACAGTGTGCCAGGGGTGAGGAACAGAGACCGTAATAGAGAAGGAACAGAATAGGTTACTGGAATGTTCTCCATCACATTTGAGGACCAACAATAATTTGCAGTGGAGAGGGCATGTTTGGCCTTTCCCTTCTTCACCATCCAGGCCTCACACTGAATCTGCCAGACTCCATCAGTGGAAAATGGAGACCAGTTCTAGAAGGTCAATTTCCTCTGCCAAAATTGTTCTGGACTTCAGAGCCAATAGTAGAAGATCCTGGGCCTGCCTCAAGGCCACAACAACCATCTGCTGTGGCTCCTCCCATTCAAGTGACTTTTGCAGAGGTCTTGGAAAATTCCCAGTCACAGGCTTTATTTCTTGCTGCTACCAATTTCCTCTGTCCAGCACCAGGATCACCAGAAGATACCAAGCCAAGAACAATTTAAACCCCATTCATAAGTTACCAGGAACAGTTATCATCCTCTGAGGCTGCTGTATCTATATTCCATTTAATTACATGGATGCATCATGTGATTATAGAACACATTAGCAATCTCTGTTACTCTATTAAAAGGTGTGTGGGTAGCACAATATGCAAGCACGTATTCCATCTTAATACCTACCACTTCTACCCAGTCGGTTGTCAAGGAGTGAAATGCAGCAACTTTATCATTCCAGGTAACATAAAATAGGGGTGTGCAAAAAAAAAAATTCGGTAAAATTCGGATTTGGGCATATTGGACCTGAATTTTTTCGGTATTCCCGAAAAAACCCGAATACCTATACCAGTAAAGCACTGAAATCCGAAAAGTTTTGGGATTCCCGAAAAATTCGGGTCCATTATATCCAATGGGGCCATTGACTTCAATGGCAAATTTTTCTGGAAAGTTTGCAGGGGGCTGGAGAGGGGGGTTTGAGGTAGAGACTCCAAATTTGGACTGTAGCTGCTGGAGCCTCTCCCCAAAAGACCCCCAAGTTTTGAAAAGATTGGACCAGGGGGTCCAATTCTAGGGGCATCCAAAGAGGGTGCCCCCAGTTCTCCATTGTTTCCTATGGGACTGGATCAGGCAAGCAGATTCTCCCTGTAAAAAAACCTGAGAGGTGTGGTGGTGGTGTGAGGGGGCATGTTTGCCAAGCCAGCAGCAGACCATGTGCAATCACCACCCCACCAACCCCAGGTCTCTCCCAAACCAACCCTAAGGAAGAATAAAATAAAGAGAAAAGAAATTAAATTTAAAAGTGCCCTAATAAATCAAATCAGTCTGAAGTCTTCTGAGGTATTGATCCGAGATCCATGAAGAGCAGGGAGGAAAGCAGGGCAGACTCAGGAGCAGGGGCAGCAGAAGCCAGCCAGCCACAATCTCCAACAGCCAAGCCATGCAGCTCTCTCTCACCAGCCAGCAGGATCCAGGAACACAGCAATGAGAGTCAGCCCAGAGACTGGCTCCTTTTATGCTCTCTGAGCATACACAGAAGGATTTCAAAAAGGAAAAACCTTCTGTGATTGGCCAGAGAGCAGATGCCAGAACCCTATTGGCCACCACAGTGCTCCTTCCCTGGGAAAGGAGCAAACTGGTGGTTGGGCTGCAGGCAGCAACAACAGCCTTGCAAGCTTGCAAACTGCAATGCATTTTGCAAATGCATTGCAGTGATTGGCTGTCTGGAGCCTCCTTCCCCCCCCCTCCTGGAAACAGGAGGAAAAGGCGGGGAAGAGGGGGAAATGGTGGGAAAAGGAATTCCCGGGCCCTTCAACAGTTTAAAACCCCCCCCACGCCGTTTTTCAGCAATGCCGAAAAATGCCGAAAAAATCCAGAATTTTCCGGGATTTTTTTTTTGGAATTCGAAGATTACAGTGAATAGCCTGTCTGGAATCCCGAAAGCCGAAAAAAACCCGAAAATGCTTTTTTTGGGTTTTTTTCCGTTTTGGGATTCCTGAATGCACACCCCTAACATAAAATACAAGAACTTAGTCAAACACTCTTTCAATACATTTGGTGTTCCACAGAGATGTCGCCCCATTCTATTTCCAGTCTGCAGATCAGATGGGAACAGGTCAAGGAAGAACCATGTTCTTAGAGGCATCTTAGAGACCCCCAGCAAGCTGTCAGTCTTCATTCAACCTTGAAGCAGCCATTTTGCTCAAACCAAATGACAATGTACTCTTCGAAGAATATCAGGACATTTCAAGAGTCTCCAAAGCAATGGCATTGGGCATAAAACCAGCTAAAGCATTTGTGTCAACAATGGCTCACAGGCAGAGAACATGCTTTGTATCAGGAAGATCCCTAGTTCAATTCCTGCCACGGAGGGTTAAAAGAAGGTACTGGATGGCAAGTGTTAGGGGAAATTTTCTTTTTCCTGAGATTTTGTAGGGTCCCTGCAGTGTTCCTGCCAGTCTGAGTAGGTAATACTGAGCTAGATGGACCAACAGTCTGACTCAATGGAAGGCAGCTTCATATGTCAATCTTGTTCTGGAGCATATTTCTGCTGGAGATACCAAAGCAGTCAACCACATGCAATTCATAGGTCATTAAAATTAGCATGCATGGGTGTATAAAAGAAGAACCTATGATGACATATTGCCTAACTTTCTACTACGCTTCCCTTCAAAAACACAGCCTGGGAGAAAGACAGCTTGAAAATCTGGATGTCTTGTAACTTCCAGAGAGATTTCAGAAGAGGTTGTGTGATATTAAGATAATTGTTGGCTGGCTCTCTTCTACTAATCAGAGAGGGACATTAAAACTAGCATCTGCAGAATGCCCCCTAAATACCTAGAGGAAATGAGGAGTTCTACAAGGCCAGCAAGAATAAAATCCTAGAAAAAGAGGCAGTAAATAAGTCCCGAGATGGGGCTTACACGCCAGGAACTTTAGTAGGCCAGACTCAAGCAGCAGGATACCATCTTTCTGTTCCCCAAACAAGTAGATTCAGGTGGGTAGCTGTGTTGGTCTGAAGCAATAGAACAAAATCTGAGTCCAGTGGTACCTTTAAGATGACAAAGCTTAATTCTGGATATAAGCTTTTGTGTGCATCAGTATCTGAAGAAGCGTGCATGCACATGAAAGCTTATACCCAGAATTAAACTTTGTTGGTCTTCAAGGTGTCACTGGATTCAAATGTTGTTCTATTCCCCAAACAGTATGTGCAAAAACGTTCCGTGATAAATAAGTCAGTTTGTAAATGCATATTAAGTAATTCACCGAGCTTTTCAAGCAAACTATGCAAAAGCATCTACTAAAGAAAAAAAGCTAATTAAGTTAAGTTAAGAAGCAACTGTTTTTATATTCTTTGGAACTTATTGTACCAACTATGGAGATGCTACAAATGCAGTTCAGAAAGACTATTGTGCAAGTTCTGGTTAAGCAACAACACACATCTTGCTAAGAAGCTGTTGTGATACTAGAATCACGCTTTCTTTAGTCATGGTCTTCTACCATTTAGAAAAAAGTAGAGACATACAGCTCTTCCTAGATCATGCAGTTTGCTAAAAATGAAAAGGTTATGTGACCACTTCACCGAGAGAAATATGTATTTTTTAAAAAAATGCAAGCAAGGAAAATGCCCCTTCGAGCAATAGCAAACTAAAATGGCTATATTAAGGCATTACTTATTTTTAGCTTGACCTTGGATTCCTCTAACTCTGTATCTCTCAGTTAGGCCTAGAAAGTTAAAGCTGGTCAGGAATACCGACCACCTTATGCAACAAGCTAATGTCTACTGGCTCAGCTACTTACACACAGCTTTTAGAGTAACAGCGATCCTACTGTTACGGATGGTTTGTTTTAGCACTTGTGGGAAGGATCTCACTGCTATTTTGCAGCATAAGACTATACAGCCCATCATACCATGATATTCCATTTGATGGAATGGCAGTAAACTTAAGTGCTGGTTTATAGAAGAAGAAGAGGAGGAGGTTTTTATACCCTGCTTTTCTCTACCCTAAGGAGTCTCAAAGCAGCTTACAGTCACCCTCCTTTCCTCTCCCCACAACAGGCACCTTGTGAGGAAGGTGAGGCTGAGAGAGTTCTGAGAAAAATGTGACTGGCCCAAGGTCACCCAGCAGGCTTCCTGGGGAGGAGGGGGGAATCAAATCCGGCTCTCCAGATTAGAGTCTGCCGCTCTTAACCACTATACCACGCTCGCTCTCTAGACTGCATACAGTAAGTAATGAAAGGAAAACATAGTTCTGGGAGGGGAAGAGCATCTATAAAGCATTAAAATGTAAGTACCCAGTTTACTCTTGCATACAAATGGAGTTACTCTCAAACTTTGTGACTTGCTGGCCTGTCCAGTGCTGTTTCATCTGTATTCACAAACCACTTAAAAGCCCTGCTTCTCTGTCTGGCCCACATCTTTGTACTGTCTTATCTTTGGATGCACTTCTGGCTTGGACCATGCAGGATGAACATCTTATGTTAAGACAAACCAATAATCCATCCATATAGCCCAATATTGTCTGTTCTGATTGATGGTGGCTCTCCGGAGTCTCAGGTGGAGAAATGTCCACCCCCCCCCATGTCTGCTGCCTTGGACCCTTTGATTACAGATGCCCAGGACTGAACCTGGGTCCTTTCAGAATGCAAAGGATGTATTCTCACAGTGAACCACAATATCCCCCCTCAACAGAAAGAGAAAATCCATTGAGAGAATCAGATTACTGCACATTCTCAATACACTTCAACATCTGATTTATTTAAGCATTTGTGGGTTGAATCATACACAGGGAGTGAGAGGGTAATCAAATTGCTCTCAGCGCATGCAAGACTGGCATCTATGAGAAGCAGGGCCTTTCCTGTAGCTACTGTGTAATGCTCTTCCTCCTGGAGGCGCACACGCTCCCCAATCATGCCCCTTCTTGGAGGCATACAGACGTCTGTGGTTCATCACACCTTTAAGGACAGACACAAGCTTTGCCAGCTGAATTTATATGATGGAAGATGGGCCCTGCTTTGTCAGTTCTGGGTTTTGTTTTTGTTAGTTCTAATAACAGCATTTTGCTTTTAGGCAACAGACTGCTTTGTAAATGCAGCTACTGAAAAGAGGTTACAAACAGAACAAAGTTTGAGTCCAGTGGCACCTTTAATAGAACAAAGCTGAGTCCAGTGCATGCACACGAAAGCTTATACCCAGAACTAAACTTTGTTGGTCTTAAAGGTGCCACTGGACTCAAACTTTGTTCTATTGCTTCAGGTCAAAAGGTTACTCACCTGAGGTTACAAATAGTGATTGTGAGTAAATAAATGGTTAAAAAAATATACTGGGTATGATCACCATACTTAGTATGATTATGGGCTTTTCATCTGCAGCAGCGTTTTTCAGTCTTCTTTAGGTAATGCTTTCACATTGACCTTCCTCTCAAGGAACTCCTATATATATGTAAAGCTGCCTTATAACTGAATTAGACCAATGGGCTATCAAGGTCAGGACTGTCTACCAGGACTAACAACGGTTCTCCAGGGTTTTCAGGCAGAGGTCTCTTTCACATCACTCATTACTTTTAACTGGAGATACCAGGGATTGCACCTGGGACCTTCTCTGTGGAAAGCTGATGTTCTGCCACTGAGCCATGGCCTGTCCCCAAACCCTATGTGTTCTAAGCCACACAGAATTATTTTCACAGATGTCCAGTGCAGGAAAGAAGCAGGAGAGGTGGGACAAGCTGACTTTTGGGGAAATTTACGTGTCATTATGGATGGCCTCGGTGAGAATCCCCAGGTTTCCTGGAACTCATCTACCACCATGAAAATAAACCATCGCAGAGCCCCAACTTTATGAGCAAATTTACAAGCCAGGTAAAACCTATTGTTTGTTTCACCTGGGTACCCCACACTTCAGGTTTTTGATAAGAACCATCTACCTCTATCAATGGAGACATCCAACCAGTAGCCACGCTTGTGTTCTGCTCCCACTAACAGACTGTTGCTTGCAACATATTTTCCCCTACATAAATTTCTATGTAGTGAAATATGTAAACTGGAATGAGGGAAAATCAGCACTAACTATTTACATCATAGGGATAGTGACTGGACAGCTGCTGAACTCTCCTCCATACAGCAAGACATAAAGGTGCCTTCTTATTAAGAAATTCCCAGGGGAAGTGAAGTAACATGAAAAAAAGCCTCAGCCACCCAAATATTGATTTTTCACAGCTTATTTTACACTTGTGTCTAACTTCATTCATTCCAAAAACTTTCAGCATTTTTGAGCTAATGGCTGTGCCAGTAAGAGATAGGTGTCACTGATCTGTTTTGGCCTGTCCTACATTACAGCTGCATTAACATTTAATATTATTTTACCACTTCAGATAAGTTTACTAAACGATCCCAATGCATTTGCTCAACATTTGGTTTAATATTTCCCCTTATTTTAATTGCTGCAGTGTTTTAAGTGGTGGTGTAAACTATCTTGAAAGCTCTTAGAATGGGAAGGCAGGGCAAAAAATGAAAATAAAATTTAAAAATGGCTTGTTGATCCTGATGGGCTGTACTCAACAGTGACCATCCAATAAAAGCCAAGCATGGATCAAATCGAGGATCCATCTATTCCAGATTCCTATTTCTAGCAGTACTCAACCAAATTAGCAAAGACCAACAGCAAGGTGGCATCACCTTCAGATAGGGCTCTCAACACCCCAGTTGTCAAGTATCTTCCCAGGAAGACTCAACAAAGTCCAAGGCATAGATAGGAACTCTCAGTCTGAGGCAGGTGATGCACTTTATTCTTGGTGCTGGGGGGGCAGCAGTGGGAAGGCTTCTAGTGTCCTGGCCCCACTGCTGGACCTCCTGATGGCACCTGGTATTTTTAGCCACTGTGTGACAGAGTGTTGGACTAGATGGGTCATTGGCCTGATTCAACATTGGCTTCTCTTATGTTCTTAACCTGAGCTTCATCCTCCAGAAGCAATGTATGAATTATTTCCATTGGCTATTTGACAGCCAGGAAACAGCACAGTACAATGATTACATATCTCTGTGTTCTAGGCACTGGAATGGGAGCAGGCAATCAATTAAAGACCTAAACAACTAACAGTTGCATTAACAACATTCTCTTTGCAGTTTGCCTGGAAATGCTGTAAGGGGAAAGCCTTTTAAAGTCAATCCTGATAATGGAGAAAGAAAAAAAATTACAGTCATATATGGAGTTTACATGAAGAACAGGCAGACCAGTTGCAAACAGATAAATGGAAGGCCTAATTAATAAAAAAGAATTATGTCTTTAAACAGAACATATGCTCAGCTGTTCTATGTCCAGAGCAAGATTTGATATTACCCAGCACATATTTAATTTACACTCAAGTGCTGACCTCCATATATCTGTCTGGATTCGCACAGTAGATAAATAGCTTTCCAAAAAAATACATCTTGTCTAAGAAAAGGCAGCAATTAGTTAAACTGGATGTAAAGTAATCGAATGGCGACAGAGAGAGTGATAAGCCAAGTCATAAAAGGCCATGTTAGGTTACTAACAGTGCAATCCTATGGTGAGTTACTTCAGTCTAAATCCATCGATTTCAATGGGCTTAAGACTGGCATAACTCTACATAAGACTGAACTGTAAAAGCTACACACGCACACACAGACAAAATTGTTATGAGAAAGGCAATACCAAGAAGCAATTATGTCTGTGCAGCTCAGTGAAGGCAGCAACTGGAGCAGGGCCAGAACGTCAAGAAATCCAATGGAGCTGAAGCTGTGAGTGACCGACATTTTGAGTAATGATCTCCCAATGATCCCCCCCCCCAGTCAATGACCACAGAAGGATTACACCACGGAGCTAAAAGCATTTTTTGCGATGTTGGTGCACGCAGAGCATATTCTGTCAACACCCACGGATATATTCTCAACTGGATATGCACTGTGTGTCAATGCGATTACTATACATCTGTGCAATCATGCTTGGAAAATTTTTTACAAAGCTTATTTTATTTTATTTGGAGCTTTCTATGCCACCTCTTCAGAGTGCTATTTGAGGCACCTTACTGCTCCTAGTCCATGGGATGGAAACAGCACAAAACTTCTGCTTGAGCTAGAGCTCTTCTACAAGCGGAAATGCAAGAAAAAGACCATGGTAGCCTCTTGCAGTACCTCAGACGTGGGATCACCACTTGCTTTCCCACTTCCTCAAGATGTTGTACATCCAATTTCTGGATAGTACAATATATAGGGAGAAAAGCAGTAGGTGTTGCACAAGATCCTATGCAAGCGGAACTGTGCTAAGACCATTTACGTTTTGCTTATGCATTTCTGGGTCCACGACCCTATGCGGAGGAAAGCAATCTACTCAACAGTGTGGGTACGGCATCAACAATGGGGGGGGGTGTCCCCTCCTTTGGTCTTTTTTTACATTCTATGGTGTGGTGGGGTGTTTAGAAGGTGAACCTCACGCCCAGCTGCAGAAACACAAATCTTTACACCCATTTAATCTGGGACTGGCAAGTGGAAGCAACAGAAGACTTCCACAAGTGTGAAAAAGGCACCTACAGTCCAATGCATTTTGGGTAGAAAAGCCACTATATAAACAAAGTTTCCATGACGGTGACTGTCACAACTCTGTACTGCAAAAATGCTATAGCATTCAAATGATTTTTTAAGGCAGACAGCAATGTTTTATTCATGTGAAATCACCTGATAATTAGAACACAACAATTTATTATCCAGTAATAAGCTCAGGGGAAACTCCAGTCTGTCAGGTAATTCAGAGGTCAGGCGAAAGCTATTTATACATTGGCAGGCTTTCCTGGGCATTTATTCCTGCCGATCATTGCATAAGTGTGCAGCCCTAACCAGACGCTTCTCCTTGCACGAGACATGCAAGTTATTGCCAATTAGTGCTGCGTGATGTAGTAACAATTCTAGCAGCTAGCAGGAGACCTAGTCTAGGCAGAAATCAGACATACAAGGGCATGCCCCAGTAGAGAATCCTGGGAGATAATACTTCTAAGTAACTAACTGAGGGGGAGGAATGCTTTAGGGATGAGGGGAATTAGCCCAAACGTGCAGGATATTTCCACACCTCCTCCTCCTCAAGTGCCTCTATCCTCGGCCCTGGAGACTTCTTTTTTGTGCTTGGCTTCAGTAGTTATGTAAAAGGATACTTAAACCATATATAGATTCAAGTGCATGTACTGAGAAATCCACTTTGAAAGGACTTAGTAAACTAATCTCTGGGAACAATAATTCTCTTGCTTTGTTTATTTGAAGTTTGGCTGTAACTATCATTCAAAGATCTTCCCATATTTATTTTTTAATTAAAAATAGGTCTCTCCACACAAAAAGTGATAACTGAGGGCTTGTTTCCAGGTAACCTGCTGGACGTGCTATGTTCACACAGCCAAGACTAAGAATTTTAAAGTTACAAGAGCATACTTCTGCTTTGTACATAGATATTAACTGGAACAGCTCCTCTTATTTAAGTAGGTTTCGCTTTGACATTTATCTCCCTGGGTGTTGTGCAAAGAATAGCTCAGCAACATGAAATGCTTGCAAAAGAAGTCACTCTCAATATTTCGATCAAGTGTAGCAAATGAAGCTACCTTATACCGGGTCCAACTGCTGGTCTATCAGGATAAATATTTTCTATTGTGATTTGTAGTATCCCTCTATGATCTCAGAGAGAAAAAAAGAGAGAGATCTCTGACATCACCCACTACCTCATCTTTTCAACTGGAGATTTCAGGGATTGAACCTGAGACCTTCTGCATGTAAAGCAGGTATGTTGGGCGAAATGCTCTCTAGGGGTGAAGCACTTCGCCACAGGTATAATTAATTTCGGGATCTTTTGGTCTATGTCTACGAGGAATGGGCTGCCGCGGAGACTTCCCAGTGAAGAGGCGAGAGACAGGACTCAGAATAATGTTTAGTTTACTTAAATATCCAATAACAGTTACACTCAACAAATACAATTCACACACACATACATTCAAGGTCTAAGAAACAGAGATAGATAAAGCACAGTTGCATGAGCAGGTTATCGTTGGTTTCGAAGAGGGCGATATTTACCTCCAAGGCGCAGCTCCTAAGCTTCCAGCGAGTGGGGTTAGGTGGGGTAAGAAGGATGGAAGAAGGGACACGTGGTCTAGAGCAGCTAACTACACACGTGTATGGTTCCAGCTGCAGACTGGAACAAAGCGAGGCAAGGGTTCGGGTACAGGATGGGGGCTTAAGAGGGTAAAAGCAGACAGACAGAGGTCGTGGTTTCGGCAGCAGCAACAAGGTGGGGGTGCAGCAGAGAGAGCCAAGCAAACCCAGAGATCGCGTTATTATAGCGTCTTGGGTGCTGGGCGTGGAAGGCCAGGCGGTGTACACCTACTGACCCTCCCAGCTGGCTGTGTCAGTGTCAATTTCAAATCTTATTGGCTATGCTGTCCATTGGATACCTGGGGGGCTGGACAGAGGAAGCTGGCTGGCAGGCAGATGGTTTCTCCAGGTAGTTGATGGCTCTGGTATTGTTTATGTGTATGCCTGGGGTGGGGAAGGCACTTAATCTCATTATGCAAACGACTTGCAGAGGAAAAGTCCTTTGTCTGCTGTATGGCCCTTAATCCGTGTATGTGACATGCGGCAGGTATGCAATGGAGTCCCTCGGAGTAAAAAGACAGCTTTTTCCTTCCCTATGGGTTTCTCCTTTGGCATCCATTTTACAGTCTAGCAAGTACACAGACCATGTGGGAACAGCAAAGCCCCATAATGGCGTCGGGGCTAACAGGTACTCTACCACTGAGCTATGGCCCCTCCCCAATTTTATTTTACTTTCCCTTTCCCCTTATGTAACTATGGGGGGGGGGATATCTTTTTTCAATGTATGGAATAGCCAAGAGAATGTGTTCACATAAAGGTAACAAAATGCATGTCTTTAGTTACCAACTTAATTATTTACTATAGTTATGTATCACCTTTCAGCCAAAGCATACAAGGCGCTTTACAATTTAAAATAATGTTTCTAAGACATGATACAAAAAGTGACAGGCAGGAAAGGGAAACAAACAAACAGAAGAAATACCAACTCTTCTGGCAGGAGCCCATTGTGGGAGAGGACTAGCCAGATGGGAATTGGCTCCAGCAGAGCCAACAAACGGGGCCTTTGCCATCTTGCCTCCATTTCTGATAGGGCCAAATGGAATCATGCCTAACTTTTTACTGCAGTCACTGTAGCACTTCATGAATAACTGCTAGAGTTAAGGGGAACCACCCTTTATGTGTGACATGGGGACATCACCAAAATCAGTACCCCCACATTGTTCTCTCCCTTTTCCTCCAAAACTTCTAGGATTGTGAACTTCTAGGTTTTTCACAGCCACCAGCCAACGAAGGTAGGTAGAGATAGTGAAACATCACAACAGGGCAAGTGATATCTACAAGTTATGGGAGAGAAAGAAGCATTCCATCATGGGGGAATGTGCCATTTCCTGTGCAGTTCTGCCTTAACAGGACAAACCTCTAAGTCTTTAAGGTATTTATAGCAGAACATGAAATTATATTTTACAAGTTGGGATCCGCAAGGAACTTGCTAGGCAGTTATCCCATCTCCCTCCCATCTAGGAGTGCCAACCTCCAGGTGGAACCTGAAGATCCCAGAGAATTACAACTGAACTCCAGACAACAGAGATCTGTCTCCCTGGAGGAAATGGCTGATTTAGAGGGTGGACTCTGTGGCACTATACCATGCTGAGGACTCTCTCCTACTCAAACCCCGTCCGTCCTCAGACATCACCACAAAATCTCCAGGAATTTCCCAACCTGGAGCTGGCAACCCTAGGCAGGCCTGGGCCCAAGGTGCCCTCCCTCAAAGGCCAACATAGGCCTGGAAAGGGCCCTCCCCTCTCCCCACCTCCTTTTAATGACAGAACCAAGCTTGGAATATTGTGGCTGCCTAGCAACAGCCACTGAGGGACTCTGTTTTTTAAAGCTATAAGCATTCCTTTTATCATTTTCGTTTTTTTTAAAAAATCCCCAATGTATTTTGTTTAGATTTTACAGTTTTCTGCACACCTGGGGCCCTTTTCAGGTTTGTAGAAAGATCTCTTGCCCATTCACAGCTCCAGTCACTGGATTTAACTATCCAAAAACTGGTTGACTTCACTATTAGAATATAAGACACAGTTTATCAGTGGAGCATTTCTAGAGATGCAGTCACAGCACTAGTTCTATGTATTGTGGAGGACAACAAAAAACTAAGCTGTGTGATCTGCACTCTCTTTGCAGAGTACCTAATCTACCAATGTCCTACAGTGTTGAATACTGTTCCAACCTCCAGGAGCTGGCTGAAGATCTCCTGGGTTTAGAACTGATCTCCAGGCAACAGAAATCAGTTCCCCTGGAGAAAATGGTGGTTTTGGGGGGGGAAACAATTCCTTCTTTTTACCCCAAAGAGTTCCCCTCCCATTTTTCTATTAGATTTGGGGGATGCAAGCAAGCAAGAATGTTAAACAAAGTATGGTCTCACCATTTGTGCAGAATTCAACTCTGTTCCTTCCCATTCCCTGGATCTGAGGAATGGCAAGCCTAGATGGCCGCAAGATTAAGCAGTTACTGCAAGTGAAGGAATTTTTGTGCATGACATGAATGCTCTACAGACATGGCATCAGATTAGGTTTTCCATAATTAGGGGCAAGCAAGCAGTAGTCACTAATCTCTTGCTTTCTGTGCCTTTGCTATAAATCATAATTGAAGCACACACACCCCAAACTCACACCCCAACTGTTGCTCACCTGGAACCTGTGCACCAACTCCAACGACTGGCTGTCATTTTGGTCAGCTTCAATGATGACATCTGTTAGTTTGTGTATGATCACATCTAGTGGGCCCTGATCTTCTATTGGTCTGGTAAGGTCAAGCTGGAGAAATCACATAAAAGACAGGAAAAACAAATTTATCCCATGAAAGATCAAAAGAGACTTGTTTTGAAGGTGGAAATTGAGGAATTCAATTCCTAATGTAAAGTATGGGAGAATAGATCTTTGTAAGTTATTTATTTCCTTAATATCTCACCTTTCATCCCAACAAGGACACAGAGTGGCTTACATTGTTCTCCTCTCCTCCATTTTATCTTTATAACAATCCTGTGAAATAGGTTAGGAAATATAAACCTAGCCTACCTATCAAACTGTTACTTTACCATCACTGGTACTCTCTACTTTGACTGGTAGTGGTATTCCCAAGAAATATCCCTCCTGATACTTGCAATCCTTTTTACTTAGTGATGTCAGGATGGAGCTTTGGATCCTATGCGTACAAAGTATGGGGTCTGCTATGGAGCAGTGTCCTATCCCTAGATTTCACACAACACCTGGTGCGTTAAGGAATCTGCACACAGATATACATGATGAAAACAGCTCAATGAAAATATCAACTTGGTGTGCAAGAGTGGTGAAAAAGGAAATCCTTTTGCTAGGGATTATTAGGAAAGGAATTGAAAATAAAATGGTCAATACTGTAATGCTCCTGTACAGATCTATGGGGAGACCTCATGTGAAGTATTGTGCGAAGTTCTGGTACCTGGTGTCTCATTGTGAAGTTGGAAGGCATACAGAAGAGGGCAATCAAGATGCTTAAGGGGTTGGAATGCCTTCATGTGAGGAAAGTCTGGATAATCTGGGGACTTTCAGTTCACAAAAGGCAAGGAGAGGGGCGGGGGGGGAACAGAAACAGAGGTTGAAAAAATATGCCTGGGGTGGAGAAAAGTGGATAGAGAGAGCTTTTTCTCCTTAGCTCATAATACTAGCATTCAACTTAATGGGCAACTGATTTAGGACAAATGAAAAGACACACTTCTTTACTTATCAAGTAATTAAATTGTGGCGCCACTGCCAGCGGATGCAGTGATGGCCACGAGAATAGATGGCTTTATAAAGGGGTTAGACAGATGCATGGAGCAGAGGTCCATCAGTGACTACTAGCCATGATGACTAAAGGGAGGGGGAGGTGATGGGTCACAGAGAATTCCCCTTTACTGCTTTAAATTGTGCTCCTGCTTTAGAAGTGGCTGCTTTAGAAGTGGCTGGGGACAGAACTCCATTTGAACACACCAATGGGACACTATGTTGACACGCATCTGGGCCTTTTATTCCACTAGAAGGGAATACCGATGTCCTCTGGTAGCACAGATATTGAATTCTGTCGAGTTTAGAGAATTACTTTTTAGAGGGGAAAATGGTATAGAAAACATGGTTATCAAACAGCCAGATTGTAGAAGCCCCTAACCTGTTCTAGGCTTCCCTCTCCCCAATCTTTATTGTAAAATCCTCAGAGAGGTGATACAATGACGACATTGAGGAGTGTACAAGTGTGTTGGTCCCTGCCCCCAACAGCATGCAGACATCAGATCTAGAACATCTATTCAAGTCAGCCGATGATTAAAACCCAGGATCCTGCTGATGCAGCAGCAGACAGCCCAAAATGGCTACTGCATTTAACATGCACAAGAGGGAATCCCACAGTCTCTCTCTTTCTCTGAAGCTGGGCTTTTATGAAGCCTGCAGGCAGATTACTCAGAGCACTTAAAAAAGGGGGAAGCAGCATGTTTACTTTCAGGTTAACCTCAACCACTCCCAAGTTCCCTGGGAGAGAGACAGGATGCAAATGCAGTAATATTAACCTTTACTTCCTTGAGCATGCAGGCTTTATCTTTTACCTTGTAAAAGATTTACAGGAGGGAAAAATAAATCTTAAGAGGGCTCACTTGCACATTTCAAGAATTCAGTAGCTCCAGCATAAGGCAAAGCATTCAAATGCAGAGCAAAAAGTACTTGTTGGGAAGCAATGAATTTCCCAAAACCAAAATCCATATTAAGAGCCATCAAAATACCACCACACATCATGCAAGTTTCTCCAGAACTCCGCATCAGGCTCGCCGTTAAGAGGTGAGGTGGGGGCAAGAAAAACATATATTTCAGTATAAAGGCCTCTTTGTTTGAAACCTGTAGGATGCTTATCTGTCTTCAGTGGGCACAGGATGTAGTACCCATGGCATCAGATTGCTTGGGCCTCTGCCACACGGAAGAAGAAGCAAATATGGAAGCCATCCAGTCGGAAATATGACCACCAATAGTTGATCAAATGTCTCTCAGGTGTCAAATGGAACGCATAAGTCCCTTAAAAGGCTGAGGATAAAGGGCTAATGTAGTAACACCAGAGAATAATTTTAGTTGGTGCACTAAGAATCAAGATAAGCCAAACTGTGCTGGTATCATGACTGAATTGCTGTTAAGCAGGAACTTGGGATGCAAGGGCTCTCCTTCCTAACCAGCTTCAGCAAAACAAAACTCTGGTTCCATTTTGCAGGTAGGGGGAGCAAGGATGAGAATAGCATGTTAGCAGAATGCTCATCAATAATGGTGGCTGCTAACCCATTTGCTCCACTCAATTCTCCCCTCACCCCCCGCCCAGGCACTTCCTGAAGGCATATCTGACTGACGTCTCTTGAAATCTAGGCATGACACAAAAGGAATACTCCACCTTATTAATTGTTCTTATCTTTTAACAAGCTTTCCCCACCAGAAGATCCCAAAGCAGACCCCAAAATTTGGGACCGACTGCACCAAGAATGTGATTTTTTTTCTTTTAGCAACTAAGCAGCAAGAAAGATCAAATGCAGAAAATGCTACTAAGAATGGTACAATCTTTAAACTAATTTCTAATTTCCACAACCTCCACCTTGTTTAAGTCATAGTTAAATTCCCTCCCCCCATGCCTCAAAGTGGCAGCATATGAAAAACATAACTGTTGTTTTCTTCCACCATATTTTTCCATGTGTTTTTAAAAGAGGTATTCCTTTAGTGTATTCTTTTCTGATAGAAAATATATTACACTGGAACCAACTCTTTGTGATTGGCTTCCCTTAGCTTAAAAACCATTATTTAGAGTTACCAAATCCAGGTTGGGAAATTCCTGGAGATTTTGGGTATGGAGTCTGAGGAGGGCAGGTTTAGGGAGGAAAAGGACTACATTGGGGTATAATAACTTCCAAAGCAGCCATTTTCATCAGGGGAACTGATCTCTGTCACCTAGAGATCAGTTGTAATCCCAGGAGATCTCCAGCTACTACCTGAAGGTTGGCAGCCTGACTTATGGTAAAACAGGCCCTGTGAGCACCTTATTCTACCATGGGGAAATGTGGAATTTGCCCAGTGGCCTAGGTCTCAAGCTTCTAGAGCTCAATGAGGAGTTCACCAATCCAGTTTTTCTCCCCCCACCCCCAGCCCAGCTGTGGTTAGCTTTTGCTGCCATCAGCAGATTGAGAATTAGAGTTATATATATGTCAGGTGCCCTGACATCAGACCTTCCCTTTCTGTCTCTTGAGAGACTTTTCTGCAGACTGAGAATCACCCCCCTGTTCCAAACTCCCATGGATGTAGGGGGAAACCTTGCCAAATCTCACTTGTCAAGAGTTATTCAGAGCTATGCAGGTGTCTCCCAGCTTTCCTTTTGTATTCTGGCAGGGGTGAGCCAAGTTAAGTGTTTGTGTGGATATAGAGACTGTCTAAATAACACTGGTTTGGGGGGGATGGACGGACTATACTTATACAAATAGTAATTTGTTTAAAAAAAGAGAAATATATAGCTGAGCAACAACTAACAACATCTGAGCAAAGGCAAATAAAATAGGCAATACACATAACCCCGAACCCTAGGTCTAAAACTCCTCCCACCCCTGAAGGTAAGAAGGAAGGGAGAATAATTTTAAAGTTTCCAGATTTTTTGTTGAGGTTCTGTTTAGTGTCTCTACCTCTCTCAGCCATCTTATTGGCCTCTGCCCTGAGGCTTGAATCCCCTCAAAAGAACTCCAAGATCTCTACTCTCACCCCACCATTTGCTCCAGATTCCTCACGACAAGACAAAAATTCTCTGTGTAGTCCATAAAACCTCTCCTTAGATTCTGTCAGCTTTCCTTGCATGTAGCTTTGAGCAAGGGCATCGTGTTCTGGATAGTTCCATCAATGAATGAACCTAACATTCTACTACATTTATAAACTGGAAGGTACACAAAGGGAAAACTTGTTTCACAGCCTTCCGACTGCCTGACAAGGCAGTTTTAGTTCAACCTCTGAGGATTCCCAGAGTGCAAGTTCAACATTCGTCTTGCAAAGGTGTACATTTTTACACAGGTATTTTACATTTGCAATAGAAACCTAAGAACACTTCCCTGGGAGTAAGACCCACTGAACAGACCCAAGTAGGATTCTGAGTAGACCAGCCTAGGATTGTGATTCAGACAACCATGGGTGTAAAACATTACACAGCTCACACTTCTGAACAAAGAGATGTACAATTATCTGCACAAGCAACTGTACAACAGAAAGCACAGAGAAGCACAATTAGCTATGAAAAACAAGCTGGTAAACATCCAAATGCTCTGGATGAAGTTTGGCTCCCCCCCCCCCCACAGGATTTTCTTGCCCAAGCTGCTTGTGAAAGGAAAATAGCTACTCCACATGTACAAACAGGTTTCTAAATGTGGAACATGTTCTCTAGTTAGGGACTTCAAACAGTGAGAACCATCAATGTCGACCAATCTTAGATGGATTAAGTAGTTTGCAAGTTCTCCATGTTCCAGGAACAATTCTTTGCTGAGGAAGGTAAACATTTCTAAATTGGGGAAAGTTTGGCGTATTTCCACCTCTTCTTACCAAAGGGAAAAAAATCTAGTCTTTTCAACAGAAATATCAGCTCCTGTCACAAGCCTGACAAAGTCTAGTGTGCATTTCTGATGGCCCTCTACTGAGCAAGACAACAAGCCAGTGTTTGTCCTTGGCTGGAATTCCAGGCCTCCTGCTTCCTGCTCTTTTCAACATTCTCCCTCCAAGAATTTCTTACATTTGACATGTTCACCTCAGAAAGGTTCATTCTGCCACAGAAGTTAGTGCACAGTTCTCAAACTCTGTCATGGGGAGGGGAAAAGCCACCAAAGTAAGGAAAAATAGATACAAAAGACCCTGACATGAGGGACACAGTTGCCAGTATGGGTATGAGTATAAGCCAAGGCTTGGGAGGGGGAGATCTTTGGGCAAATGTGCTCCCTGCTCTTCGCAAACAAGTGGCTTAGTAATTAAAGTCTCCAGCTTTTGTGGTAAACCAGAGATCTAAGCCACAATTTTGGTTTTATCCTCTTTCCTACAGAAGAAGAGACGGCTGGTTATCCCCAACAGAAAAAAGAACTGAATGTAGGGACAAACTAGACTCTGAGACTCTGAGTGGTATAAATCCAATCTCTTTTCTTCTTCTTATGAATGGGGGGGGCCCCCCGCAATCCGCCTGTGTATCCACCTGCTTATGTGTAAGGATGGAGTTTATTTTTAGCAGAAGAGTATGTTGGTGAGGGGAAGTAAATCTGCCCATCCACAATGCTCTAGGAATTTAAGCATTTTTCTTCACGCTGGCTCTCTTTTGGTATTGGAGAAAGACTGGGAGGAAAAACAAATCATAAACCAAGGAAGTCCCATTTGTAAGGTGGTGCCGGGGATTTAGCTCCCCCATCTTTTATACTCTGTTCTTTTTACACAAAGACAACACACACACACATTTTACATATAAACAGACAGGTGCATGAATAAATACACAACGTTATCCCATCAGGTCTAGTTTGGCCCTTAGGGTGGAGCTATAATTGACATATCTACCTCATGCATTTAAACAGCAGATCCTCCTTCTGGTCTGTGATGGATTCTTTCCTTACCTACCAGTTTTCTTTTGCAATTACACTGTCTCACCAGGGTTTAGAAATAAGAAGTATATCTGTCCTAGCTTCTTTTATATGCCCCTGTTGGGGTGTACATGAGTATGTGTTTCAGGAATACTATTGACCTCCCAGGCAGGTCTACAATAACCTATATAATACAATCAATAACACACATTTTTAAATAATACACACAAAGTCCTTTGAACAGTACTCTTCTTTTCCACTGCTAATCCAAAAGGAGTAATATGGAACTTTTAACATTTGACAGTTTATGAACAAGAGTCTGTGACCACCTGTCATGTCAAACACCTACTAAGGCAAAAGCATTTGTGCATTCTGTGTATTTTACTCCAGCAGCAGATTAATGGCACTTGAATATACTGTCATAAATAGTAGAATTTCAGCTTTTGGCTGATCCTTTTCAGAGTTCTCTGGCAGCGTATGTTCCTTCTGCTGAACAGAACGTACAGGGCCAGCCTGGGCTAGCCCTCTCCAAAGTCTGCATAGGGCATTCCTAAAGCAGCTGTATCATTCCTGGGATTACAGAGTCAGAGAAGTTTTTATACTTTATCTTGAGTTCGAGATTTCGGCTTATAAAACTGACCAGGTTTGTGGAATGTTACCTTCCCAGGCAAATTCAGGGTGGGGATTGCCTCTTTAATTCATTCTTGCTATATGCAATCCCACTGCAATAATCAATGTATCTAATTCTCAATGTGCTCAAGGGCAAACTTGACAGATCTTTCTCCAAACCTGAAAAAGGTCCAGGTTTATGGAAAACTCTGAAATCTAAAACACAAATGCACACATTCACTTGGGGGTTAACCCCACAAAATAATAGAAGCAGCACCTGTAGCCCTAAATAACAAATACCCTCCATGGCTGTTGCTAGGCATCTACAACAGTCTTGCCTGCCTTCAAGCTCTGGTTTCTGTTAGCAAAAGGCAGGGGGAGTTGGCAGGACCCTTTCCAGGGCTGTTTTGACCTATGAGAGAAGACTCATTGGGGCCAAGCCCAGCAGCAACCACCAGGTGACCTGCTACCACCCAATCTGCAAGACTCACGCAAGACTGGCTGCTTGCTACTGTTCAGCAGCAGCCACTCCATGAGAGTTACAGTGGTTTGAGTTTCAAACTAGGATCTGGTCTGTCATGAAAACTCAATTGGTGACTTTGGGCCAGTCACACACACTTAGGCTACTCTACCTCACAGGGTCGTTGCAGGAATAAAATGGTATAGAAGAGAATGGTGTCAGCTGCCTTGGGTCCCCACTGTGGAAAAAGGTGAGGTATAAATTAATCAAATAATAAATATAGATGAAAATGGGGGACAGATAAAATGTAGGTGGATGGGAAGAAGAAAAGCAAGTAAGAAAAAAATGGGGAGGGGGATGCAGAGGAAAATTAGTTGTCCTCCCCTGCAAGTCCTTCTGGTTCCTCCACTTGTAATTGTCCACATCTCTGAAGAACTATAACCTATGTTGCAACAGCGACACCAGCCAGATCAGCAGAAGTCTTGGCAACCATTATTTGAATTGCTTATTTCAATTAGAAGCCATTTCAGGAGCCTAACTAGCAGAACAGTAGGATACAAATATAATTAATCAATTAAATAATCCCAGGGCACTGCTGATGTTAATACAGCAGCAACATGGGTAGGTGAATGGTTCTAAATATGTTTCAGCAGTACTTGGCTGACAGAGGCACAAACTGCTATTCAAAAACCTACTGTACTTCTCCCTGTCTTGAGACGAAGAGCCTGTTGCTGGAAACAAGAGAGAGCAGTATCTTATCGTGTTACACTGCTTGTAAAAATGTCATTGACTTCACAGGGAAGGGAGATTCAAGAAAGGTTATTTTAGAGAGGGTAAGTGGGGCTTGTGTTTTAAAAATAGAGCTTGCGTGACACATGTTCTCAAGGCTTTTGAGTACCTACAATTGTTCAGGCATGGAAGAGAGTCTAAGATGTGGGCGGATGAGGTAACCAACAGTCCACCTCATCTGTTATGGGAGACACAGGCCACAACAAAGTCTCTCTGCTATCACAGTCCAGAGATGCTTTAACTAAAAATCCCTAGGACAGAGTCTAAGGTTTGGCACAGGCAAGAGCATATGCTCTGTGACAGATGCATAACCAGGAGAGGGTCAGATGTCAATGTCCACCTTGATGTGCCCAGAAGAGGTGCATTTATTGAATATCCACCCCAAATGAAGAGGCATTAAAGGCAAAAGTGGGCAGGTTGGACAAAGATGGTAACCTGAGTATTTGCAGAAGTAGACATGCACAATAGCCAAGGAAGAATGTGTACACCAATCTAGAATAGTGGCTCGGCTAAGGCCAAAGAAACCTGGGTTGAAATCCCTACTCAGTCACGAAGCTTACTGGGTGACCTCGGGCCAGTCACACACTCTTTCAGCCTAACTTATTAGGCAGGGTTGTTGTGAGGATAAAATGGGGAGACACTACCTGCATATATCCCACTAAGTCCCCTAGGGGAAGAGCACGATAAAATTAGACTGTTTGACAGCAGGCAAATTTAAGAGTAGAAGAGAAGAGAGAAGAGATTAGATTTATACCCCGCCCTTCACTCGGAGTCTCAGAGCGGCTTACAAACTCCTTTCCCTTCCCCTCCTCACAACAAACACCCTGTGAGGTAGGCGGTGCTGAGAGAGCTCTTTCAAGAACTGTCCTTAAGAGAACAGCTCTGACAGAACTATGGCTTGCCCAAGGTCATCCAGCAGCTGCAAGAGGAGGAGTGGGGAATCAAACCCAGTTCTCCCAGATTAGAGACTATGCACTTAACCACTACACCAAACTGCATCCTGCCATTAACTTGCATCCTGCCATTTCCCCCTGTGAGGATCCAGAATGGCTTACATTGTTTCTTCACCTCCATTTTATCCTTACAACAACCCTGTGAGGTAGGTTAGGCTAAGTGTGTGTGCCAGCCCCGAGGTGATCTAGTGGCCTTGCATTGCTGAGTGGAGATTTGAAACTGAGTCTCCCAAATACTCGCTAGACACTCGAGCCACTACACTATGCTTGCTCTTATCTGTGTGCTGTTCACATCTTACCTTCAATATGCTTCCTTAATCATTCCTAGCCCTTCTAAAAGTCTCTCTCCCACTGATGCCAAAATTCAGTCGGCTGTTTAGCACTTGCTGCTGCTGATAACGGAGCTGAAGGGCAGGGAGGGAGAACTGTATAAGCCTCCCTTTGTGACAGGGGAGTCACCCTGATCCCTTTTTGCAAAGGGCAAACTCAGATTAAGCCACTGCAGACTTAACAGAAGAGTGAAAAGTTCAGCGAAATTTATATCCTTCTCCCCCACCTTCCACATTGCACATTCAAGTTCTGCTGAAGCAGCAAAGGGAGGAGAAAGGAAATCCACTTTCACTGCGGAAGTTTCCCAGCCTCCTCCCACCCCCTTCAGCCCCAGCTAGACAGATGTCTGCACCACAGAGTGTCGAGAGAGAATCCAGCTCCCACTGTGAATGAAAGGCATCAATGCACTAGTTTCCAGTTCTTCACAGAGCTCACAAAAAACGAAGGTGATGATTTGTTATTGCCTACAGACGTCTGTATTGCAAGATACTATTCCCTTGCTGTTTTCGCTTTATGTCCAAAAGCCCAAAGCCCATCCATATAATAATTACATGAGTGTATTATTTCTAAACTGTTACATTACTGTATTACTAAATACAAACAGCCCTGACCTATATGGCCCAGCCTAGCCTGATCTCATCAGATCTCAGAAGCTGAGCAGGGCCAGCCCTGGATGGGAGACTTCCGAGGAAGTCCAGGGTTGCTGCACAGAGGCAGTCAATGGCACACTGCCTCTCTTCGTCTCTTGCCTTGAAAACCCTAGGGGATCGCCATGTGCCAGCGGCAACTTGAAGGTACTTTCCACCATCAAATACAAATTATACATTTACTTTTCTATTTATTTACTTCATTTATATAACCTGCCTTTCTTCCCCACATGAACCTCAAGCAGGGGTAGTGGTTAAGTGCGTGGACTCTAATCTGGGAGAACCGGGTTTGATTCCCCACTCCTCCTTTTGCAGCTGCTGGATGACCCTGAGCAAGCCATAGTTCTGACAACAGCTGTCCTTGAAAGGGCAGTTCTTGAAAGAGCTCTCTCAGCCCCGCCTACCTCACAGGTATCTGTTGTGGGGAGGGGAAGGGAAAGCAATTTGTAAGCTGCTCTGAGACTCCGAGTGAAGGGCGGGGTATAAATGCAATCTCTTCTTCTCTCTTTTCTTCTCTTCTTCCATCCTTCTCTCCATATCATGGTAATGGGATTGCTGACTGGACTGGACTGGGCCCTCCTGGAGACCAGTACAGTGAAGCCACTCCCACTCATCGGGGCTCCTCAGCAGTGTCCTAATGCAGTGGTCCCCAGTCTTTCTGGCATAGTGAGTCACGAGGCAAAATTTCCTTGGTAGGGGGACTGCTTGAAAAACCAGAGAAAGCACAAATCATTAAAACTGTGAAAGCACTGAGCCCGCTTGTGCAAGCTTTACAGCCCACTTTTTGGGTCAGAACCAACAGGTTAGGAAACATGACTCTAAGGTTTCAGAGCAGTGGGTTTTTTCCAAGGCCTTATGAACTGGGAATCCCTTTCGGGCTCTGGGGAGTGAACCTGGGTTATTTGGCCTTGAAAACAAGCATTCTAAGCACTGAGATATAACAGCTTCCCCAAATTCAAAAGCACAACTGCTGATGCGTAACATAACCCATGACAAAAGGTCTTCCTCAGTATGTTCTTTGTGAAATGTATACTGAACTGTAAAGAAGCACGGCAGCAACAGAATACACCCTCTGCAGCTGCTAGTCTGCTTTCCAGTCTTATTATCCACAATGTTTACAGTTCTGCTTTGTGCTCCACAAAATTAAATTAGTGCAGAGGCACACCTGCATCTAATCTCATTGCACACACACCCCATACACTCCAGGCATGCAAATGTCTGGATCCATAATATTTAAATTATTTACAATTTAAGTAATACCTAAAAATGATTGACATTGTATCAGTACCTTTTTGAGCGCTCGGATTCAACTAGCTTTTGAGCAAGGGAAACCTTTACCTTTATTAGCCATGGTGACTGAAGGGAACTTCTACTCTGAGATGCCAATAAACCTCTGAATACCAGTGCTAAGAGGTAACATCAGGGGAAGGTCTTGGCCTCTATGGTCTGTTGTTGGACCTCCAGAGGAACCAGTTGGCCACTGTGTGAGACAGGATGCTGGACTAGATGGACCGCTGATCTGATCCAACTGGGCTCTTCTTAAATTTTTACGATCCTTTTAACTAGAGATGCTGGTATTGAACCTGGGACGTTCTGCATGCTGAGCAGATGCTCTAACAGTGAGCCATGGGGTACTCAACCCAAGGGGTACTCAGCCACCAGATGACTAAAGCTCATGATAAAGCACTCATGTACAGAGCTAATTCAGTCACCCACCCATTTCTTGGATATTAAACAAATGATGCTACATCTGGAAGCAGTGTAATAAAACTGAAGATTTAAGCAAGGAATGGATATCATATGCAAACTGTTTTGGGGGGAAGCAGAGTGTCATAATTGCACATTTTTTAGGTTTCAGAGCTGAACAGTCCCCACCTAAAATACTTCTTGGACAAATGGCATTGATCCCATCAGGTGCAAAAGCCTGATGGTGGAAACAGCAAAAGGTGGAAACAGACAGAGGCCTGTTAGCACTGTTCACATGAATTTAGCATGTGGGCTCTTGAAAAAGCTACAGCTCCTAGACTTTAATATTGGAAAATCAGCAAAATAAATGAATGAATAAATAAATATCAAAACAATGTGCCCACATTCAAAAGTGACTCCAAATCAGCACACACTTTCGTATAAATGTCATTCAGGTGATCAACTGCCTGTGTTTTTTTTTTTAAAAAAAACCACATACGTTTCTGTTTTCCAGATCTGTCTCTGTGTGAAAGCTGCTCCTATGCAAACGTTACACTAACTGCCTGCAAACTATAGTTGGCAAATGGGAAGCCAACCTTTGGTATGATCCTCACTCTCAGCACAAATTCCTTGGCACTTCAATATCCACCTTAAATGTGAAACATTGTTATTTCCCTATAGTTCTAATACCAGGGTTCTGAGCCACGATTTGAAGATGGTTTGCAAATCCTAGTGAAGAAGAATCTGGTTAGCAATGGCCATAGTTAATACATGCGGCAGAATAATTCTGAACCATGATTACTACCAACCAAGAGAAAATTTGATTCAGAGGATGGGGCGGGGGAGGGGGGAAGAAGAAGTGAAAACAGTGTTCAGAAAGCCAGAATTATGTACTGGGTGGGTCTCTGAATCAGCAGACTGTGTGCGTGTGTGTGAATGTAAAGGACATAATGTCTAAGAGCAAATAAAAATAATGTCAATGATCTCAGGAAATCACTTCTCCCTTAACAATTCTTTTCATTTTGAATCAGTCTCTGGCTGTGTTATCAAATCAACCAGAAAAAAAAAGACATTTCGGGGAGAACTTTTCATTTAGCTCATGGTGGTTCCTTGCTGCTTGTTCCATTTACTGCAGACAAAATACTGAGCTGATAAAAAGATGGCGGCTCTTCCAATCAGTTTCCATTTATGGTGCCCTCATAAATCTGCACATTCCTCAGCAGTTTGACTTGGGACCTTCTCACTTTCATACACTAGAAAATGCATTAAATTGTCCTCTTTCAGAGGGCCTTTTGCCAAGATTGGATGTTTGCATTCTAAGAACAGTGTTTAAGAAGCTGTTGGCCTTTTATTAACGATGAATTGTATTACAATGGTTTGTAGTTTTAATGTATGTTGTCTGATGGCATACTGTTACCTGTACTGAATCTGGAGAGAAAGGTGGGATGTAAATGTTTTGATAAAGTGTACAAGAAACAAACAAAAGCTAAACATATCTGGATAAGCTGGACCCACACCCCATTTGCAGTCACTGAAAAAGCTTTTCAACACATGAAGCTGCCTTATACTGAATTAGAACATTGGTCCCTCAAGGTTAGTACTGTCTACTCAGACTGGCAAAAGCTCCCCAGGGTTTCCAGTGAAAGCCTTTCACATTAACTGCTACCCAATCTTTTATTTATTTTAACTGGAGATACCAGGGATTGAACCTGGGACCTTCTGCATGCCAACTAGATCAGGGGTGTCAAACAAATGGCCCAGGGACCTGATCAGGCCCCCAGAGGACTTTTATCAGGCCCATAGTGGAACTGGCTGTCTCCTGCTTCTTCTTCCAGTTCTGCTGCTGCTGCATCATCGTAGCTTGCTTTACGAGACTATCTCAATCACTAAGGAGAGATAGATAGGCAAGCTTCTGTTCCCTGCACTGGCTGAGGCTCCTCCCCTTCCCCCTTCCAGGGGGAAGGAGGGAATGAGCCAGAGTTTACTTCCTGGCCAGGCTGCCTCAATCGCACAGGAGAGAAAAGCAAACCTTTCTTTCTTTCCATTGGCTAAGGCCCCTCCCCAAACGGAGGGAAGGAGGGAGAGCTTGCTTTGCTTGGCTGCCTCAATCTCACAGGAGAAATACAAAGCACCTTTAAAACCAATGGTTTATCCAAGGTATGAGCTTTTGTGTGCCTTGCTACAGTGTGTGTGTTTTGTTGGGCTTGTTATGCTGTGGCTCTCCTGGGTGCAACTGGGTTTGCCTCCCCCTTTCCACTGTATTCGTGCCGTCATGATTCAGTCTTGCTTGGTAGGAAAGCAATGCGACTTATTTAGATGAGGAATAACAAGCCAATGCGGTGGATTAGGCTGAGAGGGTGTGTCCAGACCAAGTTCTCCCAACACATTTCCTTTGGGGATTCTGAACTTAGACTTCCCAGCTAGTAGGCTGATACTGACCACTGAGGGAGACTACAGTCTTTTAGACAAACACATAGCCCTCAGTGTGTGTCATGGTGCCTTCTCATGTTTTTGACCAGAACACGAAGCAATTTATGTACAAAAGTTCGCAATGCTCAGCCGTTTCATGTTTTCCTCTGGTCCCTAGGCTCAGAACTCTTTAGCATTAGATTTCTGTAGTGAATGTCAATAAATCAAAAGTAGGTTTGCAGCTTTAACTTCTGTTCGAAGTGAGAATGATAGTCTTATTCAGAAGATCTTTTCCACTGGAACTTAGAATATGAAAGGTTCACCCAAGCTTTAGTAAAATTTCCTGGGTTTGAAACCATCTAACACTAGTAATTCTGACAGTTTTGGTCCCTTGTTTTCAAAGATAAGAAATTAGCATTAGTATTGCTGAAATTTGTATGTCTCTAATCTGGTTTTGCATTATTTTTGTGTCTAAACTGCATTTTGGAACTTTTTAACATTTACAAATTATTCCAGGGTACTGAAACATGATTAGTCAATTGTTTTATAAATTATTTCTCTACAAGATTCAAACTGAAGAAATAATTTGAGATGGATCCAATTACAGATGCCAGTTTGTTGGATAAATCCCCGTTAGGTCCTGTGTTGATTTTTTTTCTCTTCTTTTGATTTATTTAGCTTTTTTTTGTTATAGCTTTTATACTAAATAAAAGATATATGTATTTTAAAAAGAAGATTCACAGCTTACAGATACACACTTGAACAGCATATTCAAGATTGCAACAGCACAGACATTTTGATGCAGTAATTCAGAGCAAGAGGCATCAGTTATCAGACACTGTTAAATAAACAAAATATTGCAGGAGTGCTAATGTTTTAAGCATGTTTTTATTTTAAGTTAAAAAAATCTTTCTGTCTATTATAAAGTTTATATCTCTGCTACCTGGCATTACATTTTATGACCTGGCCTGGCCCAACAAGGTCTCATTTATGTCAGATCCAGCCTCATAATAAATGAGTTCGACTGAACTAGATGCTATAACCATTGAGCCAAATTATATCTTCTTAATTTCACAGCAATCTACAACTCAAATGAATTATGATCACGGTTATTCCCTCCTTGAAGTATCCTACAAAGCTCAATGTTTGTTCTCAATTTTCATCCCTCCTGAATCACTGCAGGACAGAGAATCCTTTGGCCTCTTTCTAATGCACATTCTCTATTAACATAAATCCAGAGATGCCAATAGAGTAAAACTGTCATAAAACATGCATATGTGTGTACACCTGGTTATCAGTGAGCCTGCAACACATGCAGTTACTGAATGAGGGGGGAGTTAATTTTCCTAAAAGGTGTTCCCTGCAGTCTTATTCTGATGCCTTAGAAGTAAAAAAGAGAAAATATATAAATAAAAAATGGGAAAACATTATCCTCTAACCTCTGGAGCTTAATATTTGAAGGCTTACACAATTTAATATGGCAACTCCTGAAGGAACATTTGTTCAAAGCCTACCATTACAGAGGGTTATTTTCCCACAAGGCAAATTGGCTGTGTAGAAAGCAGTCACGTGATCAGGCTCACCTACACTGAAATACTGACTCTGACTCTTTGCTCTATGGAACTGAGGGCCAAACCAGACTTTATGGAAGCAGCTATATGTGATCACATGTCAGTTAGGTTCAGGCCTAAAATGGGGGCTGGGGGAAGAACAGTCATTCAACAACGTTTGTGTGCAACTTGTGTGCACACGCTGTTTCTCTTTCCAGCTGACACTTGAGGAAAAAAGAGCTCATGTACACAGAGCTGGAGGGGGGGGGGATCAGCCCTACACTTCTGAATTAAGAACTCCTCCCTCAATCATTTCAGATAAACCACAAGGCACACAAACAAACCTTCTAGTTCGGCCCCATCTCTTCCATACCACCTCTGTATGTTAATGAGTTACTCAGAAGGCAAAAGTAAACTGCATGGACACTGGTGGTTCATGAGGAAAATATCTAAGAGGGAATTCACAAAAGCCCCCTTCCCCCCCTTTCATTACACAATAGCCTTCACATTACATATGCCATGAAAGGTCACAGGTTCTGTCTCTTTGACACACTCAGTGTGATTATGTTAAAAAACCAAGGATGATGTCACATAGAGAGGAGCTGGGTCAAGGTCTCAGGGATTCCTGTTACAGTTCTATGGGAGACTGTTGGGGCAAAGACAAAATTTCCTCTGAAAGGAAATGAGGCACCAGGGTGAGAGGAGATTAAGCCTCTAACCCAATAATGTTCTTGAATGCACAGTGTTGTTTTCAAGGGATGCCAGACCCCCCACCCCATCCTGCTTTTGGGTCCCACTTCTTACCCCCCCCAATAGGGAAGAATGACAGAAATTAATGTGAGGTGCCTACATGACCCAGAAGTGATATAGGCACATCAGGGAGCAACACTCCAGCTTTTGGGCAAAACTCTATGATAGAAGCTAATTCTACCACAGAGTTTTTGTCTCAAAACCAAAGTGTTGCCCCCCAATGTGCCTACGTCACTTCCGGGTTCCAGGGGCATTTATTTTCAGCGTTCCTCCCTGCTCTGGGAGAACTGGGTTTGATTCCCCACTCCTCCACTTGCAGCTGCTGGATGACCCTGGGCAAGCCATAGTTCTGACAAGAAGTGTCCTTGAAAGGGCAGTTCTTGAAAGAGCTCTCTCAGCCCCACCTACCTCACAGGGTGTCTGTTGCGGGGAGGAGCAGGGAAAGGAGTTTGTAAGCTGCTCTGAGACTCCGAGTGAAGGGCGGGGTATAAATCCAATCTCCTCTTCTTCTTCTCCCAGTAAGTTCACCCCCCATCCCCCACTGACTGGTCTGAGGGACCTGGAAAGCCTATCATTTACGTCCATGTAAGCTAGTGATAGCAGTTCAAAAACAAAATACTATTCACAATCAGTGTTCCCTCTAAGCTGAATTAGTGTGAGCTAGCTCACAGTTTTTTAGCCTCTAGCTCACACATTTTTGCCTTAGCTCAGGAAGGATGGCTCCAGAGGCAAACCAATTTATGCAGGAGCCAAATTGCTCACTCATAACTTTAGTGACAGTAGCTCACAAAGTAAAATTTTTGCTCACAAGACTCCACAGCTTAGAGGAAACATTGTTCACAATCACAAATTCAATGAAATTACATTACTCTTTAATTTCAGAAGAGGGAGAAAAGATCTTGGCCTAAACCTCCCTGCTCTCACAAGTGTATAAACCAGTGGTCCCAAAAAACTTTCCGCCTATGAGAACATCTGCAATTTTAAGAGAGCCAAATGAGATACCTCCTTCCTCACACCTCCTGGGAAGAAAGAAAGCCTGAAGGGGAAACAGGACTGCACACTGCCTAAGGAAAGCCCAGGTACTTACCAGTCCTCCTGATCCTTTAGTGGAAAATATTTTCATTAATAACAAGTCCTGCCTTGTAAAAAACCCAAAAAAGCCACTTTCTGCAAAGCTCAGCGCACAGCAAGGGAAGTATTGGTGGGTGTCATGGGCTGTGGTCACACGCACTAAATAATTCACTTTCTATCCACTTTCAAACTGGATTTTTGCTGTGTGATCTGGCAAAATCCGATTCGAAAGTGCATGGAAAGTGGATTGAAAGTAGATTGTTTAGTGTGTGTGATCGCAGCCATGGTGTCCACAGTCACCACACTGGGGATCCCTGGTGTAAGCTTATTCCCGTGTTCACTTTGTCTGAATCTCTCGTAATCACCTTGAACTTTTCTGTTTAGTTCTTTAATGCTTCAAGATGTCGGTACTGGTCTATTTCAAACTGATATAAATTTAGATGTTAGTATGTCATATGTTAGTTTTTAAAGGTTAACATTCAGCGATGGGATGCTATTATTTAAGATTTCCCGGGGGATGGCTGGAAGACACATGACAGAGCCACCACACTGAAGTGAAACAAATTCCGTCAGTACCTGGATAAGAGACTCTTACGTACGTTGCAGTGAGTTCCGTAATGGAAGTAAGGCAGGTTATAAATATATTTCTGTCCTGCATTCCTTCACAGAGCACAGAGAAATGTGCCTGGGTATTTCCTCCACTTTAGGCTCAAGAATGGCCTTGCAAGATAAGTAAGGCTCAGAGAGCATGAGCATGCAACTGGCCCAAGATAAGCAAAGGAGTTTCATAGCAGAGTTGCAATTTAAACTCAGATCTCTCTAGTTCAGTATATGGTCCAGACACTAAAGCACATTGCCCATTTAAGGATGAGGCCCTGTACTGTAGATACACATTTATTCTGTCATGTACAGAGTGCACATAGTAGGACCTTCCTGTTTCCCTCTCCTGCTGCAGCCCAAATCAGCTCTGTTCTGGGAAAGCAGTGCAGGAAAGGCAGGGGTCTGCAGAATGTGGATGGAACCACCTTCTTCTGTGAATGGAAATGCCAGGGAAGCTGTATGGTTGGATTATGTGTAGGGCCACCAACTGCTCACCCCTGCACCTTCTTTCTGGATCCCTGCTTAAGGCAGAGCAGGCCAGTTATGCACCCCTACATAGCCTGCACTGATCCTCACCAGCTCCAGACCGTACAAGGACCAGGATGAAATGCTTGTTAGAGTTTAATCAATTCCCACAAACTGAACCCATCTTGAATGGGTATTCATTTTAATCAATTTTCCTGACCACTGAACAATGGAAGGTCCTCCCACCTCTGATTCTAGATAATGTTATCAGAGTTTGTATTGTGCTTGTTTATGCATGCTATTGTTAGGTAAGTGAATGCTTATCAGAGTTGATTTAGGAAAAGTAGTCTTCCTTTCCATAGAGGACTTGAACACAAGCTGTATGTTCCTTTAATTCAAAAGGGATTATTTTACTAAGGAGACTAATGTTGATATTCCCCTGAGCACAGCATGCGATGGAGAACATGGGGGCTGTATGAATGAATTCCCATTTCATGCAACAATTTAGATCCAGCTAATGTATGCAACAGGGGGTCAAGCCCACACACAGCTCCTAGTATGCTGCAATGAACATTCAGCCAGATGAAACCATCACCTCCAAAGCTTAAAGGGAACATTTTGCATTCGCTAAGAAGTCTTGATGTAGGAGGCAGAGTAACACAGTTCTACCTTCACATTTCTTGCACGTACCCTTTGCAATAGATGGGCCTACAGATTTTACCAAGGGGGCAATTCAAGAAGGCAGTGGAAGGAAGTGGGTAAAACATGTAACCAAACAAAACTACAGGCACTGTCAATGATTCCTCCACATGTATTTTTTTTACCTCTCAGTTGGCAAATGAAGACCACAAGATGCCCTTAGGGGAGGCAAATTTGGCCCTAGGGGCAACCAAGGCCCAAGGAATTATCAGGTATTAGCTGCTGCTGCTGCTGCTGCTGCTCTTTTTACTGGAAGAATACTACATTTTATGCAGCTCTGTTCTGACTCCTGCCACTGTATCAGTTACAGTTAGGGTTGCCAGCCTCCAGATGTGGCCTGGGGTTGTCCTGGAATTAAAACTGGTCTCCAGACTACAGAGACCAGTTGCCCTGGAGAAAATGGCAGCTTCACAGATATACCATAGATTCTAGATGGAATCTGTGGCAGGCACCTCCAATGGGCAACCCTCCAAAAGGAAAGATGAGGGCACAGGGCCAGCGCAGGAGAAAGAGGGAAGCCTATACGGTGCATCTGGCCAAATGCCCACAGCATGGGACATAGCTGGCTGGCTGTATCTGCAGTGGCGAAGGGCAAGGGTGTGCTGCTGGGACTGTAGGGGCAACCAGGAACAGGTGGGGCAGAAGCAGCCACGGGGGACAGATTTAAAGGCAGTTGTGCACAGGTGCTGGAAGGTGAAGCAGAAGGCAAGGATCATCATGTGGGAAGGGCAGGGAGGTGCACACGGAGGTGATGACAGAGCCAGGCAGTGAGGGGACTGCCCCGGACACGAGGCCAGAGGACAGGCAGAAAGGCACATCACCAGGAAATCCTTATTTACAGCTGCCTTCTGTGCCTCCCACTTCTTCCTGAGACTATGGAGGCTCACCCACTTCCTAGCCTCTTAAGGGCTCCTGTGCTGCAGGTACCCCAAACCAGCCCAGAGGTGGCGCCCAAGCCTACAGAATACTTCCCCAAATTTCCCCCCTCCACAAACACTACCTCCAGATCTCCGGGAATTTTCCAGGCCAGAGTTGGCAGCCCTAGTTACAGTCACAGTAGCATTAAAAATGCAAGCAAAACCGCATAGGCTTGAAACTGAGTGAGCTGCTTCCAGCAACTGAATGAGCAGTTCTTCATTTCACACTGCAGAAAAGTAACAGCCTTTTTTTTTTGGTGCCGATTCTGCACTTTATAATTGAAAGGGGACAAAGTGCAATGCACAGGGGAAACTCCCTGTGCAAATGCAATCGGTTTTATTTACTGCCCCGATAAGATATTTGGGGGGCCATTGAGACTTTATTAGTTAAGCAGTTGGGAAGGAGAAAATTGCACCTGCACAACACTTTATGGCCCTGGTGCCTCAGCATATTTGAAGGCTATTACAGTACTCCATTGTGACAGCTCAGGGTAACTGACACAGGAGTCAATGGTACATCCATAAGATATGGCCCCGAGACACGAACAACCTCAAATCAAGATCACTGCAACCATGGGGTCACTCAATACACAGACCAACTGCAGCTGCAAGGATGCCTGGTCTCCTAACCCTGACTGGAAGATCAGAACAGCCTTGGGGGTTCACATGCTCCCCCCCCCATGCCGACATGCTCTTCCTTCCTTCCAAGTTGCATACATTAATTATCTATTAATTGTCTCCATTGTTTGATTTTCTGATTAACCCCTACTAGCTCACACTACTGTTTGCAAACCTACTTCTAATCAGAGTTGCAAACTATGCTTCGAAGGTATGCATGTTTAGCAAGAACCAAAAAAAGGTAAACATCGAACATGTTACCTTAATAATTGTGTGCTGCCAAGTCACAACTGATTTATGGCAACCCCTCATGGGGCTTTCAAGGCAAAGGATGAGCAGAGGTGGTTTGCTATTGCTTCCTTCTGCACAGCAACCCAAGTCTCCCTTGGTGATCTCCCATCCAACTATGAACTATGGCCAACCCTGCTTAGCTTGGGCTCATCTGTGTTATTCAGGCTGCTAACAAGCTACCTGGGCTAACTGCAGGATGAGAGGAACAGGCAAGAAGAGCAGGCAAAAGAAGCAGTACGACGGCCCCAGGAGTATTCCTCCTGAGCTCCTAACCCGTTTAAGAGGTCCAAAGTAGCACTGCACATCGAATGAAAGAGAATATGTTAAAATTACATAATTTTATTGTACCAAATCACTGCACTTCTTTGGAACCTGACAAATTTCTACAAAAGTGCAGCGGGGAGGGGGGGGTGGAGAGTAAGAGGTGTAAATTCCTGCAGGTCGAGAAACAACACATGGTCACCTGCTTGTTTTGAAAACTTCTGCCTGGTCCAACCTTCTCTCCCCCTTTTTTTATTGCCCCCTGCATGTACTGTCTGAATTTTGACTGTAAGCTCTTCAGGGCAGGAATCTGTTTAACATAAGCAATCATCCTCAGAACATCGTGCCCCTATGTAAGCAGGCAAGTGACATGATCTGTTCTAGCAGAGATGTTGATTCAACAATGGTTCCAATCGCCTTGTCCAAAGAAATGGTTTTGGATTAAAATTTCAGGCCTTCTAGAAACAGCAGCAGGCAAATACGCAAACACAGAAAGACATTTTAATCAGACGATTCTTGTTAGGCAAGCAGCCACTGTACATTCTGCACCATTAGGCTATTCTTTAAAGCTTGCTTCACTCAAGGTTCACTGCAGATATTCAACCCAGCTCCACATTTCTGTCCTTCTGTCTATTTTTACTATGGTTATTGGAGAACCATTGTGAAGCACACAATGGCACATCACAATTCCTAAGTGGATGTGAAATGCATCCTTTTTAAAACATGAATGATGAGATGTCATCCTTTTTAACATAAACAAAGGAACTCAGAAGCAGCAGAGGGGCAAAAGCAATCTTTACAGGATGAAGCACACATAAACCTTAGAGGTATGTATGCAGAATATCTGTGCTGTCATTATTTCGTACCACTTTAGGTTGCTGCCAAAGTTCAAGCAATGCAACAGTTGTGAAATTAAGGGCTCCCCTTCCCCCTTTTTGGCATAAAAGTACATTTCTCCAAAGTTTTCTCTTGACAGAAGCTGCAAAGAGTATGACAATGCAGCCAATCAATAAAATGTATTAGGTGGCTAGTTCCGTGTGATGGAGATCCACCTGGATTCTAAAGGATGCTACTGAATGAACATTTCCACCAGAATGCTGATGGGCAATTCCATAAAAAGTTTTTTTGGGGGGGAGACAATTATTGCTAGATTGTGATATTTTACAAGAGGTTTTGAGGACCTACATCACACAAGCCATGTCAGGCCCGCCTGGAGATGGTTAGAGGGGTGATTGTTCTGATACCACCATTAGAGCACCAGGCTATGAAGGCTTGAGCCGCATGCATGGAAATGGATTGGACCTTTACCACCACCTCTGCACACTCTGCCACTGGGGGAGAGGAATGGTCCAATATGCACTATACAGGGTCGAGGTACTTCTTAGGCAAAACAAGGCACTGGAGCCAGATGCAGACAGAATACTGCAATGGGTTCCATCCATCCAGGGTTGCCAAGGCCCCTGCCATCTGCTGTTGATCAGCTGGTTGGGGGGGGGGACTTACTGGCAGTGGGGGCAGGCCTAGGCTGGCATGCCAGCAACATCAATTCCAGCACACAGCAGAAGCAAATGCATTATAAGTAACTCTCGTGTGGTTTTAGTCACTTGCCACATATGGAAGACTTTGAATAATAAATAACACAGAAGAAACTTGGGAGTTTCTCCTTTTACTGCATTTCAGTTCTGCAGCTTTCTTTCATTGAGGGTGAATCCAGAGCACTTGACCCTTTCTCTAGAATACTTGCTTACCTCAGAGCTCGATCACTCCAGTTAGTTTACTGTTTACATCACCAGTACCATGAATTTTCACACAGATACTGATTGTCAAAAACATGTGTATGTGATGTGAGTATCGAATGAGTTTCTGGTAAACTCCCAGTTCCAGCAAATCACCAAACTCATAAGTAGTGTAGCATACAACGCAACACAATCTATCGGACACTAAGTCCCTAAACTTTGCAGTGGGCCAGTTGCAACCAGCTGGGCCGCAAGTCATAGCTGGGTGCGATCAAGACAGACTTGAAATGGAGCAGGTAATGGAAACAGCCTGATGTTGATAATGTCCTTCAAACAACATCTCGGTGAAGTTAGTGAAGGGAGCTGATTGGGTTCTTTTTGTTTGGTTTGGTTTGCAGTGTGGCTGTTTCTTTACAAGCGTATTAAGCAGGGGTACTATAAACATCCATATTTCAGTGGCGGATTAGGTGTTTGAGATGATGTAGGGTTGCCAGGTCCCTCCTAGCAATCAGCAGGAAGGCTAACCAGTAAGATGGGGAGGCATAAGTTGGTGTCACAGAGACGTCATTGGCAATGCAGTGACATAACTTCTGGCATCCAGCAGAGGCGACACAGAAACACTCTAGTATTTGGGCAAAAACTCTGCTAGAAGTCATTTTTAACAGATTTGGGGGGCGTTCCAGGAGGGGGCATGGCCATCCCTGACATGATGATGCTACAGAGTGATGTCATTACATCCTGGACACAGCTCGTGCACACCCCCACTTTCCCCCAACCATTTAAAGTGAACCTTCCCTTTAAACAGTTGCAAAAAAAGCAAGGGCCATGCATGCCTGCCCTGCAAGAGATGAACTCGCCTCTTACAGGGTAGGAGCCGGCAGCCCCCATTTAGAAAGAACAGGCTTGCAAGGCAGGTGCGTGCAGCACCCGTTTTTTTTAAGTGGGGCCACAGATGACTGTTGGGGCTGGGCTTCTCCCCTGCCGGCCACCAGGTGAGCCCTAAAAATCGGGGGAAACCCCACCTAGGGACTGGCATCCCTATGCTCACCAATATTTTTCTTGGTGCTACCAAGCTTTTCAGAAAGTGGGCAGGGCCACTATAAGTTAGGACTGCTTTTTTTTTGGCTAACCTCATTCAAATGAAAGGGTTTTCCACTGAAGGATCAGGACTGGTAAGTACTTGGGTTTTCCTGAGGTAGTATGTGGCTCCATTCTACCTTCAGGCTTTCCTTCTTCCTAGGAAGTGGCTCTGTCTACTACAGCAGGCGTTTTGGGATTGGCTCCAGTCCCCGCTGCAGCCACTCTGGGGTGGCACTCACTACCCCCCTCTAAAAGTTCAACATATGCCTGCAGGCTCAACAGGTTTAGATACTGACTCGGCGAATCTCTTTCCACTCCAAAGAAAATAAGCAAGCACTTTGTTGCCATCTTGTCGCAAGTGCAAGAGGAAGTTCTCTTTTGTTAATTTATTTTTTTTCTAACAGCGTCTCCTTTCACTTCAAAAAGGATGTAGGTCAGCAAACTGGGTCATTTCCACCCCAAATTTATGATCTGTAAATGGATACAACGGGAGGCTTTTAACAGCAGCTCATACAAATGTCTGACATAACCCTGCTAACTTGAATGGCGCTACTGAAAAGCAAGCCGGGGACATACTCAACAGGATGGCAGACGTCTGCTGCTAATAGGTGATATATGTGGTGCAGGCTTTGCTGACAAATCACCACATAACAGAGCACCCGCAACAGTATATTTGGAGTACAGAAAGAAGGAAATGGCATGATATTTATCAAGATGGTTACTACTATCCCAGTACAACTAGTTTGTCTTCTGCTGGGAAAAAACCCTAATTCTTCCTAAACTAAGGCATTCGTATCTTCTTCACTTTACCTTCTCCAATCACAAATATGTCATTATGTGACAGTATAGCGGAGAAGGACAGCGGCTTTCCATCTTTCTGCCTTCAGGGTACACATTCCACATTGATTTGCTTAACATGTAAGTTCTTGTAGAGATTCATGAGATCTTATGGAATCACGGACACAGTTATTTTATAGATTTAGTCACCACTGCTTTGCCATATCTGATAGTTCTATAATATATCAGTAGTTCCATATCCATATTACTGTTCTCAGAGACAGTCTACAGCACTAAATAATGATAATTCCTATGTAAACTACAGGTATTTGGAAAATTTTTGCATTTTATGTGTTTGCGTGCATGCGTGCACATACCTGGAAGTCAGACAGACAGACAACCTTTACTGGCATGTCAGAGATAAAAGTACATTAAAATTTAGGAATGCATCAAAAATGTGGCTGTCATACAAACAAACAGCAAGGAAAAAAACCTGATCAGTTTATAGTTTCCCTGAATTGAATTGCAGATTGAAGAAAACAGGCAACATTAAAAGTTATAGAAGAGTTTTGTCCTGAGAGTAGCAACTGGACTTTGACACTCTTAGGGAGACCATGCCATGTAAAAAGAAGAGAGTCCAGAAATTTATCCCAGGTTTTAGTATAAAATGAGCAATTTAAAAGAACGTGGGAAACAGATTCGATGGCACCCTGACTACAAGGGCATTGTCTAAGTTCATAAGGGATTTTATGGCATTTTCCAGAGAAGATGGCCGATGGCAATATGTTAAATCTGGCTAACATAAATGCCCTTCTTTGATGGGGGTCAGTTAAAGAGCAAAAATAAGTAGCTATCTGACTCAGTGTCCCAAGAGAGGATGCAAAAAATTTGCAACGATTTGCAGCTCTTTTGGGTATATCTGCAATTTTCCTTAAAGAAAACCAAGACATTTCTCTTTTAAAATTCTATAAATATGCCACAGAGACCAATTTTACATGCTGACTGAACTTATTTTACTGACCAAAATAAAATCAGTAAGACATATTTTGATAGGAAAGTAAGTATTGCATATATTTAATCCCCCCATCCCAAATTTCATAATAATTATTATTTTTTTAATGATTGAAGTGCCTTGGAAAATGAGACTATCGCTTTGTCAACAACCTGCCTTGCATTATTGGGTTTCTTCTCACTGTAAGATCACACCAGGAATCCTTTTGGGTCCACCCACACCAGCAGCAGCTCTCTAGCACCATGGGCAAACATCTTTTCTAGGACAGCAATGGAAGATCATTTAATTGGAGATTCTCAGGTTTAAACCAAAGCCTTCCCAGAAAGTTGATGTTTCTATGTCATGTTTTATTTATGAGTTATATCCCCCGGCCTATTATAACAGCTGCTCAGGCGTAGGGGTCTGCCCACGTAGAAACAGGCCACTTTCTGAATTTTCAGCTTTACTGTTGAATGGTACTGCAACTGAACTATGCCTTAATACCCTCTAGTTCAGCCAACATCAAATCAATTTTCCTTTGGCCTGCCCTCTGCTGAATGACGTAAACAGGACAGATTTATAAAAGCCAGAGCAAAACCAACTAATCTGCTCAGGGAAGGGCTACGTAGTGGGAAGTCATTTATCGCCTTTATAAAAGAGGTTTTATTAGCCTGCATGAGCAAGCCAGACAGACAAGTGTGCTGGCATAATCTCATTAGCTCTTGACAGCCCAAAGAGAAAAGGCGTGGCAACAAACATTCTTTAATGGTCTCCCAAAACCAAAGATAAAACAAATGAACCAGCACTAGCCACGGATCAAGGACTATGATTTCTATAAAGCTTTCGGACACAATGTGCTTTGAGGGCATAATTTTATTGTGCCAATGTAAGGGGGGGGAGATCCAAAGCAAACAAGAACTGAATGATTCTTTCTTCCTCCTGAGAACAACAATAGGACTGGTCTAACCACCAGGAAACAAAAGGACCCATGAGGCCAGAAACCCCCTTTCCAGTTCCAGACATCTGGTCATCCAGCAAACATCTGAGTTCCTTGATCACTGCCCCATCTTCAAATTTTTTCAGATGCCTCCTACACGGTCTACTTATATTATGGACTACTTCACTCTTGGTGCTTTCCCTTTATATAGCTTACCTCAGCGTCTTGTGGGAATCTCAGGCATCCACTTGAAAAGCCATTTTGAAGACCAAGGATTTAGCCATGATTAGCCTTGTTTGAACACTTCCCCACCAACCTACGTAATTACTTCTATGCAACATCAGAATTACCCAGATCAAAGTCTCTCCATTGGCCTCCACCATTTACGATATGATCATAACACTGCTCTAACTTATCAGGCTGTGGTAAGCATTACTGAAGCAATACATGAATTAGCGGTCAGGAAGGCTCCCACACTTTCGGCTTTCTGCAAACTACATAAAACAAAACTGTTCAGAAGAGCATTTTTATGAAGCAATAGGGCTTCATTAATTATAACAGGAAGATTCAGGAAGACACTTCAGTAGAGGGAACTGTACTGTGGACTATACTACTAATATGTATTACCTGTTGCTGTATTTATCTTGCTCACACGACATTGTATTTCTACTTACGTAATCCAATCTCTTGCACCATTTAATATGTTATGTTTAATATTCATGCCTTGTTTCAAATTTCTGAAGTCCTAGTACTATCACATTGTTTGTTGTATGTCTCCATCCTACCTGTCTTACATTATGTAGTCCACCTTGAATCTCAGAGGGAAATGTGGATTATAAGCAACTTAAACAAATTTACAGTGCCTTCCTAGAGAAGGTATACTCAGTGCCACTGAGTCCAATGGGACTTACTCCCTAGTAAGTGTGCTTGCAACCGTAGCCTTAAGCGTGGTAATGCAGTACTATACAAATAAGGTACTATCCCAAGAAACTTGGGTTATATTATTATTTAAAATGATTAAGATGTGCACTCTCAGCAGAGTAGCTATTGAGACCACATCCCTGTAACTAAAATAACAGAACAAAAATAAGAACAAGAACAAGCGATAAAAACAGCAGCATAAGATCAATAGCATAGGAGCAGCAGAATTAGCAACCAAGAAAAAAACAAAAAGGCACACTACACTTAAAAAAAGCTTGAGGGGAAAAGAATTTCGGCCTGGTTCTGAGAGTTACTGCATCTTGCACCAGTTGTAGCCTCTGAGCAGTTTTTAAAAGGGATATCAAATCCACTGATGTAATTTACGTTGGATGCGATCACAGCATAGATAACTATGGCCAGACCATGTCCATCACGGAGAAGCCAAAACCAATGCCACTCCCCCAAAGCCTTCACCTGGATTCTCAAAGCACCCATCAAGCTAGGAGCAACCTCATCCAAAAGGGTTCCTCCTCAACTGGCTATTTTACTGCCCTCTGGAAAGTTATCTAGTAATTTATATCCATACCCTTTCTGAATAAAAATGATTATGGGCTGAAGAAAGAATTGAGTCGCATAGCTATTTGAGGGCTTTTACAAGCTTTGTACAAGTTTAAAAGGCTTCAGGTACAATTAGTCCGGTAAAAATTAGTTCTCACTCCTACAGAAAGTAAATACATTTCCACTTTGCCTAATAAACATTTCTGACAAAGAAATGAACAATTTACAACAAAGGAGACAGACGCTAAGTGCTGGGACAGACAGTTGCCTCTAGTCCATTTAGAACATTTGTATCCTGCCTCTCTTTGGTTTGAGAAGGCTTCCAAACAAACAAACCAGGACTGATAAACATTAAAGCACAATTTAAAAGAAATCTAAAAAGAGTAATCAAATTAAACCAAGCCTGAACTTTTCCTAGAAGCTACAATTTCTAATTTGACAAATCAGTCAATCCTAAAAGAAATCAACCCTGACTGTTCCCTGGAAGGCCAGATCCTGAAGCTGAAGCTCAAATACTTTGGCCACCAAATGAGAAGGAAGCATTCACTGGAGAAGACCCTGATGCTGGGAAAGATTGAAGGTCAAAGAAGAAGGGGACGGCAAAGGATGAGATGGTTAGACAGTGTCATCGATGCAACGAACATGAAATTGAGCAAACTTCAGCGGACGGCAGAGGACAGGAGGGCTTGGCGTGGTCTGGTCCATGGGGTCGCGAAAAGTCGGACTCGACTGTGCGACTGAACAACAACAACACAATTTCTAAACTGAGGCTATATTACTCTGGTCACATTATGAGAAGACAAGACTCACTGGAAAAGGCAGAAATGCTAGGAAAGGTTGAAGGCAGCAAGAAAAGAGGAAGAACCAACATGAAATGGGTTGACTCAATCATGGAAGCCCCGGCCCTCATTTTGCGAGACCCGAGCAAGGCTGTTAACAACAGGACGTTTTGGAGATCATTGATTCACAGAGTCGCAGTAAGTTGGAAGAAACCTGGTGGCAGTTACATACATAATCGTGAAAAACTTTACTCTAGAATTAAATATTACAAGACCCAGGAACAAGGTCCAAAAGAGAGAGAATACAAGCCCTGCATAAGATCTTGTAGAGGACCTGCCAGTTCGTGTAGACTGTTATCAACCACCATTCTAAAGCAGTTTCAAGTGGACAGCCAAGTTGGTCTGTAGTACAAGAAGACTGAAGTCCAGTAGCACCCTAAAGACCAACCACATTTCCAGGGTATACACTTTCAGGAGTCAAAGTTCCACTATGCTCTGATGACGGGAGCTCTGACTCTTGAAAATTTATCCCCTGGAAACCTTGTTGGTCTCTAAGGTGCTACTGGACTTGAATCTTGATATTCTAAGTCCGTAGCTTATGTTCTTAACAACAGAATCTGCTCTAGTAACAAATTCCACCTCCCTCGGTGTCCAAAGAGCCCTAAATTATCTGTGCCCAAAGCTGATGGAGACACTGTCCACATCTCCATGAAATAAAAACAGACTTCTAAAGGTAGTCACAGCTGCCAGGCTCTCTCCTCGTACCTTGCTGCCCCGCTACAGCACTTAATTAAGCAGAAATTTCAGGACTGCAGAGCATTCCTTGACTGAGTAGCAAGGATTTCCTCCTCCTGGATTCCCTCATGCTTGACTTGCCCTTAACTCATGTCATTAATTCATTAGACAGCAAACCTTCCATTGTCCAGCTTGTCATTCCTATTATGCAGTTGCAGGGTCTGGGCCACCTCCTCCGATACCAATCTCTAGATACAATACTGAGCAAGAGGTGCCGATCTTACGATATTCTCTTGACTTCCACAGTTTCAACAATAACTTTTAAATCAAGCTTTCTAAATGCTGTTGTTGATTAAAGGCTGTCCACTGCATATCCATTACTATCATTTACCTCAAGAAACAAACTGAACTTCAGCATGAAACCAATGCCTACTATCCACACAGCCAGTTTGGTGTAGTGGTTAAGTGTGCGGATTCTAATCTGGGAGAACTGGGTTTGATTCCCCACTCCTCCACTTGCACCTGCTGGATGACCTTGGGAAAGCCATAGTTCTGGCACAGCTGTTCTTGAGAAAGAACAGTTTCTGTCAGAGCTCTCTCAGGATGTCTGTTGTGGGGAGGGGGAAGGGAAAGGAGTTTGTAAGCTGCTCTGAGATCCCTTAGTGAAGGGCGGGGTATAAATTCAATTTCTTCTTCTTCTTCTTCTATTTGTACCCTAATAAGCTTTAATCTAGAGGTGGTAATTGCTGCCTGTTCCACAGAATACTGTGTAAGATTGTAAGAATTAGAGATCCCTCTACAATTAGAATAATTGTAGAAAAGCATCTAGAACCCATGGTGTCATGAAGACTGGCTAAGGAACCAGGGTCATTTTGGCTCAAGGTGCATGGAACAGGCCATCCATTCTAAAAACAAACCAAACTCTGTGCGGTTTAGCTCTGTTATTATTTACTTATTGCACATTCATTTTCTCTGCAAGACACTTTTCTGAATTTGCCAGGAAACTGTGGCTTTCATTTACTAAGAGGAACAACCAGGGGTCATTTCCTGCTGGAGTGCACCAGAATGGCGCTCCGACAGTAAGGAGCCCAGGGGTGGGCACATGCAGCAAACCCTGCCCCCAGCCCCCAGCAGCAAGTTAAGTTGGTGGGGTCTCCACCAGCTCGCCGGCTGACATGGACAGGCTGGGAAAGGCCTGCGGAGCCCCCCCCACCTTTCCTGGCCTGTGTGTGTCTCTCTCTGCCCCTGTGTGTTTGTGTGTGTGTCTGTCCCTCTGTTCCTCCGTGTGTGTTTGTTTGTCTCTCTCTCTCTGCCCCTCTGTGTGTCTCTGTCTCTCTCTCTCTGTCCCTCTCTGTGTGTCTCTGCCCCTCTGTGTGTCTCTTTCTGCCCCTGTGTGTGTGTGTCTCTGCCTCTCTGTCCCTCTCTCTCTCTGTCCCTCTGTGTGTGTGTGTGTCTCTCTCCATGTCTCTCTCTCTATGTTTGTCTTTCTCTCTCTGTTTTTCTTAGCATATCAAGTCAGTGTTGTTTCAGGGGGTTTCAAGCTCATACCTTGATTAAAACTTTGTTGGTCTTAAAGGTGCCACTGGACTCAAACTTTGTTAGACAGACAGACAGTATTATTTTCTCCTTCTGCCTTCCCATGGTGTGAAATATTTGGACTTGATGGTAAAATGCAGACCTTTTTGTGTGGATTTAAGTGACTTTCTGTGGCTGGGGCCATGTGGTTGTTGTCTCTAGATGAGGCTGAATGAGGGCAACATGACTTAAGGTTCCAGAGAGTGCAAAGTGCACAGCCCCAAGGGTTTTGTCAGGCCATTTTGTTACACAACAACAATATTGTTGGTGGAAACTGCCATCAAGTCTCAGCTGACTGATGGTGACCTCGTAGTGATTTTTAAGACCTGAGATGTTCAGAGGTGGTTTGCCATGGCCTTCCTCTATGTCACAACCCCAGGCTTCCTTGGTGGTCTCCTATCCAAGTACTAACCAGGGCTGACCCTGCTTAGCTTCAGAGGTCTGACAAGATCGGGCTAGCTCAGGCCATCCAGGCCAGGACAACAACAGAATGCTGGCACTTTAAGTACCACTTAATTGGGATGATCACTGCATTTCAAAGGGGGTCAAATTAATGATGTCTTCAATGGGTCCTTTAAAAAGAATTTTGTCAAAGAGGTTCCAGAACTCTGTCCTGGAATGTTCCCCCAGAAAAAAAGCCCTGGGACTTGTCTTGCTCACAGCAACAGGCAAAGCTTAGCTTGTATTCACTTGAAGAAGGCAACTTGGTTATGTATTTAATATTATTTAATGTTATTATATGTGTCATGTGTGTAACTCCATTTTAGGCACGCCTCTCTTTCAAGGGGGTCAGGTTATTCATAATTTACTAGAGAAGGGAGGATGTCTTTTCCAGATAGTAGTTCTGCTAGCCCTGTGAAACATGGAGCATGCAGAATGTGTACCAGTTGCTGGAGTGTTTGCAAGTGACTGAAAGAGAAACTTGCATGAGATTGTGACTTTTCTTCCATTATTAAAAGTTTTTGCTGAGCATATAAAAAAGCTGCGATTTTGCACAAGTCCCATTCTCTAATGTCACACTGTTCATACAAGTAGACCATTTATTTGAACAAGGTTTTTGCAATAATTCATTTTTCATGTAACTATACAGGTGTGATAAGAATATAACTTCCTTTTACAAAACAAACTAACCCCACTCATATATAGCAAAGGTCGCTGCTAATTTGCCCTTCTAAGAAAACTGGATTTTAAAAAGCTGAACCCCAGGAGGCTTTGTATAGCAACTATCACAAAAATAAATAGCAATACTAACTCGATCTGTATTTTCATGCTTGTTGTAGGATAGCTTCTGGTGATGTCAGGGGGTGTGGCATATGCAAATAAGTTACACTAATGAGCTCCTGCACCTCTTTTTCTACTAAATGACCCCTGGGAACAACTGTGGAAAGTTTGTTGAAAACTTCTTAGCTGTATACAAGAATGCAGCAGAATTCCCCCTCAACCTTCACACTTTTGTTTGCCGTGATCCACTTTGCAAGGAATTACTCCTATCTTCTTGATAGAGGTGCCACTCAGAAACTTGGAGCTAGATTTTATGTTCTACTCCACTAACATCACTGCTTTCGATCAGCATAAGGAATCAGATACTGAATTAGATTCATAAGAGCCAACCCTTGGCAAGCCACATGCAAAACAAAGGTGAGATTCTACCTCAATCTGTAAACTACAGCTAGGTAAAATTATGTGTTGCTCGCATTGCTTTAATCGACTTCTACAGTCCAAACATAACAAGTCAGCCTCACTGCAAGACTTGGTCAATACTATCTGGATAAACCTATAATGCTATAATTCTAGAAAATGCATAGCAATGAATGTGCAAAAAGGGCATAATCTGATGACTCTGATAGTGCTTATGACAAACCACAATTATTTGTGTAGCCCTAGATATGAACCTCCACACTGCAAGCTGCCAAGATATTTTATTTCCTTGTTTCTCCGTTTGCTGGTCTCCACTTGCCTCCCTGAAGCTATTCTATTTACCAAAAAAATGCTATTTTACTCAATCTAGGAACAGTCTTTAGAAGCAGCTCTTCTTTCCATTCCTAGAAATCTGGATTATAAAGCCACACTCCTCAGAGGTTCAAGACTTCTGACGCCATTATATTAAATTGAATTTGAACAGTTCTCAGTTTAAAGTCAGATAAGAGTTTCCGCTAAAGCCTTATCTGAAAACGTGGCAAGCCTGGAATCCTGAGGCAAATTCTATCAAGAAGGTTCATGTCTATTTAGAGGCATTCTATGCTAGGGCGAGACCTTATGGTGGGACAATCCACATTGTATATGCCTACCATCCTCACAACATTCATGGAAACAACAAATCTATGAGACAATTGCTCGCAGATTTCAGTCACAACAGCTCCAGCCATTTGAAAACATCTCCCATGATCAAAAAATTTCCCACATTTACTATCCTGTACACTACAGGTTTACACATAAACTTGCAACTGTGAAGGCAGATTCAGGGTGCCACCTAAGCAGGTTAGCAGAAATAGAGATGAACCCTTGGGGAGAAAAGGACAGAGTGCTGGCAGTGATGTAATATAGGTGACAAGTTGCCATATGTCCATCTGTAAAATCTGACTGCATTAAACCAGGCTGGAAGGCAAGGAGGAAGCCAACGCAGGTACTATAAAAGTACTAGGGTGTAAAATATCACGTCTGGGAGAAGGGAGATACATTAATGAGGACGCAGATGACATTTGAGCTGGTCTCACATCCTGAAATCTTCCACAGAGAATGCAACACTTAACTACAATGGAGCTTTCACACTGCCCTGAGGCTTAGAATTTTGGCTGGTTTGTGCTTCACCGAGTTTGTGGCATGTCACCTGTCACGAACTTTCCATGAACTTTCAAGCTGTTCCTGGAGGTTCCTGAGTAGAGACACTTCCAGACCGTCTGGGCTCAATCAGAATGTTCGAAGCAACAACTTGGAGGACATGTACAGAAGCAACTGGGGAAGGTCCCCTGTGACTTTTATGTCTGTAGCTTGCACAGGGTCCTTCTATACAGTCCTGAACCTTGGCCATTCTGACAGGCACAGGTTCTGGAGGTTTAGGATTGTATAGAATGGATCCTGTGTGAGCTAGAGATTCTGTGCAAATGAGAGACTCCAAGCTAGAGGCCTCCCGCAGATGCTCCTCTACATGCCCTCCAAGTTTGGTGTCTCTAGCTTACACAGGATGTATTCTATACACTCCTGAACCTGCGACTGTCAAAATGACTGAGATACAGGAGTGTATAGAACAGATTCTGTGCAAGCTAGAGACACCAAACTTGCAGTGGGGCCTCCCACAGTTGCTCCTATATATGCCCTCCAAGTTTGATGTCTCTAGCTCTCACAGGATCCACCCTATACGCTCCTGGACCTGACAGGCACAGGTTCAGGGGGTTCAGGAGTATATAGAACAAATCCTGTGCAAGCTAAAGACACCAGACTCACAGAGGATCTCCAGGTGACTCTTCTCTACCAGTTCTCCAAGTTTGGTAAAGATTGGGTTTATGGGGTCCAAGTTCCAGCTGGAGATCCCCTTCAAGTTCGGTGTTGCTGGCATGTCAGGGGGCTTTCCTACTGCCTCAAGAACCTCATGAACCAAATCCATTCATGAGGCGGCTAAAAGTTCATGACAGTCCATGGTTCTCCAATGGGGCATGCCACAAACTGAACCACATTTTTCTGGTTTGTGACCATTCCTGCTTCTGGTAATTTCAACTGCTGTGTGGAGCCTAGTCTTGTAAGATACAATGTTCCAAAGAAGGAATGGAGAGGGCTGTTTTTATCCTACGTGCATGTAAAATGCCATCAAGTCACAGCAACCCCACAAAGGGGCTTTCAAGGCAAACGAGAAGCAGAGGTGGTTTTGCCACAGCCCTCCTCTGCAGAGCCTTCCTCAAAGGTCTCCCTTCCAAGTACCAAGCCTGCTTAGTTTCCAAGAACTGACAAGACTGGGCCTATACCATGCCACCTTCCTATCTTTTCATCCTGGTGCATGCCTCATAGGGCAAACGAGAGCCAGTTCGGTGTAGTGATTAAGTGTGTGGACTCTAATCTGGGAGAACCAGGATTGATTCTCCACTGCTCCACACGCAGCTGCTGGAAGACCCTGGGCAAGCCATAGTTCTGTCAGGACTATTCTTGAAAGAGAAATTCTCGAAAGAGATCTCAGCCTCATCTACCTCAAAGGGTGTCTGTTGTGGGGAAGGGAAGGGAAAGGAGATTGTAAGCCACTCTGAGACTCCTTTGGGTAGTGAAGGGTGGGGTATAAATCCAATCTCCTTCTCCTCCTTCAAAACAGCTTGCCTTTCAGAGCTTCCCCACCACTAGGCTTGAGGCCAATTTCTACTTACATTTTCAGCAGAGGGCTTTCTGTGCCATCAAAGCAAGTTGTCTCAATGTCGGAGCTGTTGTGGGGGAGGGGCGCTTTCTACTTTCTTTCCCCACTTAATACACCCTCAGCTAGAAAGACAGAGAGGACAATTTCCTCTGTATACATGCACACTAACAGCAAGTCCCTCCAAAAAGCACTAAAAGAAAGCCACTCTACAGGGATTTACAGCCCAGCAAATAAGGCTGCATGACCAACCAAAAGGATCCAACTGATGAGTTGGATCCAGCAATTTGTCAGGGGAAGGTGCCAACAGTTCAGAGATCTTTCCCATGCTCCTTTTCCTCCAGCAGTCTGTTTTGACCCCAGGAAGCTTTATTACCAGGGCCATAGGACCCACAAGAATCATTAACCACATGTGTCAGGAGGCTGCAGTGGGGAGGGGAAAGAAGACAAAATCACCCTTTCTGCTTCATTCCAGTGGCATGAGCATTTTGTGGTTCAAACTAAACTCCAACTGTAAAGGAGTTATAGATTGGCCCAAATTCCTCCGTGTCTGTGAAAGGAAATTCCTTCACCAGAGAATGCACATATGGAATTTATTGATTATTTGAGATTATACACAAAAAAGGGTTTTTTGAAAGAGCAAAAGCATAAAATTAACCAGTTTGTTAATTCTGTCAATTCTGGCAAGCACTAAATACAGCAAGTTTAATACTTTAAAGACTGTTTGCCTTTTATTACCACAGGTAAGTATATGGTTGACTCAGTCTAGAAATTATGTTATTGTTACTAATAAGATTGTGATGGGATTGAACTTTACGTCTGGCAAGTAAAGTTGGCTGTCAAGCCCAGCCACAATTTGGGGACCTCTGACTGTAATTCAGTGAAGCAAACTTTGAATACTGAGCAGTTTGTCAGAAGGACAAAAGGACACCATTTCTATGTACTTCAGTGATGCAAAATGAAATGTGTTACTATGGTTTGTGTTGATCAAATATTTAATAAACACAATACACTAATACCTATAACCAGTACTGTAAAATATCTAAGTTCCTGGGCTACCACTAGGTCCTTTAAAGTGACACAGAGGGAATAATTAACAACAAAATTAACAGGGAAATACTAGCAAAATTCCTCTCCAACTGGTTGAAAGCCTCCAAACAGATACCAAGCATAAGCAACCAGGACTAGGAATCCAAAAGAGAAACTGATAGTACGAAAGAAAAAGTATATTTGTGCTGGAGAAGGAAAAGAACAACTGGATGTCCTTTCAGAATTTTAATTTTTTAAAAAACCAACAACTTTGGGTATCATCTAGCCAAAGCTAAGCACTTTGAAGCTGCATTTATTTCAACAGAAGAGATCTAAGCTCCTGTGCTTGAAATGCATGATAAAATTCATGGGAGTTAGTGCTGAACTTTGGCTGGCTCACCACTTTTGATGTTTGTACACATTACGATGTGTGGGTTCAAGTGAATTTATAGCTGACCTTTTATTCATGAGCATTTGCATGTGAGGGCAGTGTAAATAGACAAGTCCAAATTACACATACAGCTTAGCCTGGGAATGTTATCAGGAAGCTACTCTCTTCACAACTACTTAATACTTCCGGTCTCACACTTGGAGATGCCATGTCTTAAAAGCTAGAGCTTCTCAGCTTCCTGAGCCTGTCTGGCTCAATAGCCTTTGGATTGGGAAATGTTCGACTTTCCTAACATATGGGAAGGCTCAATCCCCCTCCCTCCCCAAGAATACAATGATTTACAAAAGGTTGTTAATGCCCCATTGGTTCTTCCAAAAGCTGGCTTGTTAAATAATCTGGTTTGACTCAGTCTCTGCTTAAACTGTCAAACTTGGCTTAATTAAAACCCTGACATTCAAAGCAGGGCCTCTATATGGCTGTATAAAACTTCAGAAAGTATTTCTAATGTTTACATCCTGCAGCTATAGGCTAGCAAAATCGCAGTGATGGGTGGACAGACTAATAAGCAGAATGCACAAAAGTATTTTAAATTAAGAATCTGAAAGTTATAAAACATACTGTTTTTTTTAAAAAAAAAATAAATCTGAAGCTTTTAAAACACTGTTAGACAATTATTTTGTTTTGGTGGATTCCTAACTTCTATTTATATTACCAAGCTGGAAGCATTTCTTAGAGTTGCCTGCTTTATCATCCACGCTTTCTCTTTACCAGGCCTGACCATCGCTGCAATATACCCCGTTGCTATGTCACCACTTGACAAAACACACACACACACAAATGTTCTCCGGGAAAAACTATACATAGCTTTGAAAGATATGATAAAGAAAGATCTGAAGTGTTCGATCAGCAGGAACCTTGGGGGAAATTAGTATTTATAACCACCAAATATGTTCAGTATGTGTTACAATGAACATGAAAAAATAAAACACAGAACACTTTATATATTAGCCTCCTGCAAAATGCATTAAAGGAGTGACTAGGTTAGATGTCAGAGATAATAACTGAATTTCCAGTCAACTTTAATTTAATAACCTTTAAAAGCAGGAGCAATGGGGGGGGATGGAACTGGGGCTGTAGCTCTGATGTGTGTGTGGGTATGTGGGGGTGTCTTCCCCTCTCTATTGTGCATTCCTACATCCAAGTTCCTTACATCCAGCTGCTATTCACCCTAGAATGGGACCAGAAGTAGTGCTGCTGAGTTCCCTCATAAGACCTCCTTCTGTATCAGGGTCTTTACACAAGAAGAACTGCATTTAAAAAGTCATAATTGCTCTTTGAGCTAAGTTAAAGTGTATCCCAAACTGCTTCCCCTGAGCACAAGCAATTTCTGGGCACTGTAAAATATAGGGAGAAAAGTGCTAAATGTTGTGCAACTGAAACTGTACTAAGTCTGTTTGCGTTTCTAGTGGAATATTTCTGGATCCAAGCCCTGGTCTTTTTAAAATCTACAACTCTGTGAGGAGGAAGCATGTAGGAGAAAGGACTAAGCTCCTTTACCCGACTCAGATATCCTGGATAAAGTAAAACATACCTTAAAATCTAATCATGAATCTCCAGAATACTGTCTCCCCGTCTATTTATATTAAGTATATCTACCCTGCCCTCCAACCTCAGAGGTTCTTGAAGGAGCTCACAACAGACCAAGAAAAATTCTCTCATAGGCTGCAGTTAAACAACAGTACTATATAAATGCAACAAACAGTGTGTTTATATTAATGTGTTTGACCCCTGTCCCCCAGCTAGCCAAAGTGTATTATTTGCACAATTTACTTAAATATAACACAGACTTTAACTTCTTGAGCACTGGCAACAAATTTACAGGTCCATCTAATAGGGCTGCTCCAGTTTTCCCAGTCCTAATCAAACCATCTGACCACTTTGCTAATGATGGCAAATCAAGCTCCCAGAAGTTTTCTACCAGAAACTTTACTTGCCCCTCCTGCTAGTATTCACATAGGCACACAATCTCGTCCAAGACAGATTATTCAGAAGGATCTCGGCAACAACAGTTCATTTGCAATAGTCTTCTGTACAATTTTTGATACGCTGTATACTAATTGCCACTGTACCTTCTGCACAGTCCAAGCCTTTCAATTGCCGCAGTTCTGTGCCAAGACGATTATCAGATTTTCTAAAGTCCCTAATGTGTGTCAATAAAGCTTGATGGCCCACTTCCTTGCTACAGAACAGTGCTAGGAAGAAGTCATTTGCTGAGGAAAAGGGGAGGGGTAAAAAGAATCCCCCCCCTAATTTTCTACCTTATCTCACATGAACATAGGAAGCTGTCCCATCCAAATCACATTGTTTGGTCTTCCCAGGTCAGTATTGTGTAGTCTGACTGACAACAGCTCTCCAAGGTCTCATGTAAGTCTTTCATGTCACCTGCTACCTTTTAAAACTGGAGGTGCCAGCCATTGAATCTGGGACCTTCTGCATTGTAAGCAGATGCTCTACCACTGAGTCCTGGCCCCTCCCCACACACTGCATTTCTACTTAAGGGGTTCCAGATGATCAATTTACTGGGCAGGTGTGTATATGAAACCTCACACTGAGCAGCATGGAGACTGACAGGAGCAGAGGAAGGAAGCATTCACTTCCTGACACTTTTCTGCGGTAGATCATATCTTCCTGATGTTACTTTGCAAAATGCTACTGGATTCTCTCTGTACATGTTCAGGTTTGAGTATATGCATCATATACATACGTTGTTTCTCCACACTGCATGTGGTAGATTAGGGTGTTTTGCTATCCCCACCCCCAGATTTTGCCACACTTAATGAGCCATGGCCAACCCTCCCCCCCAAAGTAGTCAGAAATGCCAATTACTGTTTGCACCCCTATGATGTATTCTGCTCAAGGCCTTGCTCCAAACGTCATCTTTATCTGGATTGATGGGGTCAAGGAACAGCCCTTCTCAGCTGCAATGCCCTTGTTATGAAATAAATGTGCTCTCTAGAGAGGCCTGTGTCAGGCAAGCTCTTATTTTAGCTTTTAGAGAAATCATAAAGACTTTCTTTTTTCAGCAAATATTTGAAGGGACAGGGAGGAAGGGAGGAAAACAGACTGTTAGCCTGATTGTAAGAAGGATCCAGTTTTGGTTTTATTACGATCTCGTTCTCAGCAATTTGTTTTAGGAGGCTTTACTTTGGTTTATTTATTACTATGTTTATGTGATTTGTTGTAAGAGCCCTGATGGCTCTTCAGAAATAGATGAGGTGACATAAATTGCAAAATAAATAGCTAAGCAGCAACCACTACTTTACTTGTGCTCCTTTCAAGCTCCTTCAACCTCTCAAAATGAGAACACATCTTTGAAAAAGAGATCACTGAAGCTGTATCTGGCTCTCAAAAAACACATGTTCATTCATGACAAGAACAAGCCTGCTTGCATGCTCTCTTCTGAAGACTTCTTAAGTCTGCTATAGGATTAGTTTAATGTAACACCCAAAGTTGACACTCCAAACAAATTGCAATTTATTTCTTGTTTACAAACGAGAGTTCTAAACCAAGATAAAACCATGATCACAAGAGCCAGCACACTTTAGTTGTTAGAGTCTTGCTCTAGGATCCAAGAGACCCCAAGTTTGAATCCCCACTTTTGATGGAAGATTGCTGGATGACCATGGGTCAGTCGGCACATTTTCCACCTCAAAAGGACAAAGGTTGAGTCCAGTGGCACTCTCAAGACCAACAAAGTTTAATTCTGGGTATAAACTTTCGTGTGCATATGTACACTTCTTCAAAGTGTGCATATGCACACGAAAGCTCATACCCAGAATTCAGCTTTGTTGGTCTTAAAAGTACCACTGGACTCAGATGTTGTTCTGTTGTTTCAGACCAATACAGCTACCCACTTGAATCTATTTCAAAAGGGTTGTTGTGAGGATGCAGCTGAGGAACAGAGAATGATCTAAAACAGGTTGGGTCTCCACTGGAGAGAAAGGTGTGTAAATGAAAAAAGCAAACAAATTAAATCAATCATGAACAAACAGCAGTTTGTTCTCAAATTACAACTGCAAGTCACTGCAAATTTTCTTGAAACAGGCTTGTTACAAACCAACAGAGTAATTACATGCGAAAACAAGTCAAGTATGATTCAAAAGGGAATTGTACCAAAGATTCTCCAGTTTGGATTCTTTTGTTAGGAGCTAACAATTTCTGTGGGGTAGACTCCTCTGCACACACACACACAACAATGATAGTGACAATCAGTGCCACTATTTCTCTTAATTGCTGCTAAAGCCCCCCCCCACTACTTCCTCATTCCTAGATTAAGTCATACTGGAAACTAATCCCGCACAATCAGGATAACACCACAGCATTACATAGCCAAATGGCTATGTAAGATCTCTCAGGACAAGTGACAGAGCACAATGTAAGTGCATAGGCAAACATTTTCACAGAGTCCCAGAAAATGGAGTGTTTCCCAGCATAACCTAATTAAAAAATTAATAAATTAAAAACTGCAAAATGCTGAAAGGGTTGGGTGCCATTCAAAGTAAAGCAAAATTAGCAACTTCAAAATGCAGACAACCTTTGCTGGGAATCCCCTTAAATGGTCTGCCTTTTCTGTTAGCCAGATCCCAATAATTTCATCTCCCAAGGCAGCCCCCTTCCAAGTGGTAAGACTAGCAACATTAATCCTTTTCTGTAATGATTTTGCCAGGGAAAAATATTTTCTAATGCCTCTAAAGCCATCAGACTCAGTGCCGTAATCAACAAGATTTAAAAGTTTTCCTTTGTTTGTGGGGAGCTAGCCAACATTCTTTCCATTTCCCTTGCATGTTGGTCCAGTTCACTATTAGCTCAAACCTCATGGCATCTCTTCCATCCAGCCTATCAAAACACTGTAAATAACTAGTTTGCCTTTGGTGAACTTCATGTGGGAAGGAGGGGATGGGGCAGAAAAGAACTATAATCTCTCTACTAGGTATTGAAACCAATTACTTGTTTTGCTAAAGGAGAGAATATCTCAAGAACTAATTGCATGGAATGAGCAAGCCATTGGTGCTTGAACTAAAAAGTCACTTAACGGCGTGTGAATCTTGCACTGTTAGACATATTTATAGAAGTTTGTTACAGAAGAACGGCAGCAGCATGTCCAGATTGAGATGAATGGATCCCAACCACTGGGGAGCTAATCTGTTAGCCACACATACAAGCCAATTAATAATATTAATTAAAATTAATATCAATCGCTACAACCATCTGAACCACCACATCATTTATTCTAGTCATCAAGACAATTGTCCCATTTTCCACTATAATTATATTCACCTCATTTTTATCCACTGGCTCTTAGGAACATGTAATGTGGCCAACCTGCGTAGGAAAAAATGGGTACCGTTCCTGTAAAATCTTACCCACCAATACGAACATTAACAGCTTCAATCCAGCTGCCTGCCCCTTCTCCCTGGCTACTACTGAAATTCTAAAAACTTCTAGAACAGCGTATAGTGAATAGAATTCATGTGAGGGACTTTTCAGAAGTCGTTTTCACCGTTTCCCCTTGTACTGGAACTTTAGGCTCATCTGAAAGTGTTAAGGAGCATCTTTCTATCTTCTGGGAATGACCTTCTTGGGGATTGGAGGGGATTGCTGGGGGACGACGACGACAGAACTAAGACCTGAAGAGAACTAAGGCTAGAGCTATATGCACATGAGGCTGAACCAATACATTTATGCAGCCAGGAAACTAAATTCTTGCATCAAGAAAAACTGGACTAGGGATTCTGTGCAAATAATTCTAATGAACTCTAGGTTCAATCCAACTTTCCACTACTGCATGAAGAGCATTTTTGCCATCCCCCCCACCAGCAATCCCTTCCAACCCCCAAGAAAGGTGATTCCCAGGGCCTTGGAACTAATAGTCATTGGGCCAGGAAGCAGCAGTGAGAAAGGGGCAAAACTCCCTATTCTGTCAGCACAACTCTGATGATGGAAAGAGAAGAGGTGATTTTGTTCAGTGCAGCACACACACCCAATGGCTATTAGTCCACAGGAGTCTGGGGAAAACTAACTTTTTGGAGGTAAAGACAAGTGCATGGGAAATGTTAGACATCCTCCACTCATTTGCAAAAGCCAAGCCTTTTGAAGCATATACACCACCCTTGGTCCAAAAAGCACCAAGGTTAGCATTCCATGTAGTACTCAAGTAAAATGTGCCAGCTTATTTTCATAGGGATGCCAGCCTCTCAGTAAACAGCTTTCCCCCAGTTACAGAGAACTAGTTCTCCAACATCAATCAATCCCAGCTTGTCTTGGAGGGGTTCCAATCAAGACTCCATGTGTACGTACTTTATAAGCTTCCTTTCCTTGGATATATTCTGCTGTTCCATGCTTACTCAATCAATGTTTTATGCAAAAATAAACTCAGCATTTCAAGACAACATCTATTCCCTGGCAACCATGAATGGAAATTCATTTCCATCAGTATTTTCCTTCAGCTGAAGATAAACTCAGTTCTTTTTCAAAGCTTTCTGATGAATCCAGCTGTTTAAAAGAGCCTGGCTTGCTCTTTACAGAAGTAATTAAAAATATGTCAAAGTCATATCTGAGTATCAACAATATGATATACCAGTGCCACTTATACAATATGATTAGTTTAAAAGGGCAAATGGGCTAAAAGTTCGTTCACAGAATGGCTCCCTCCCTCCTGCCCCCTTCAGCCTCCTGCCTCCCCCCAGTTTAGAGATCTTTAGGAATGACCAGGATGTGGCATGGGGAGGCAGCAGCAAGGAGACTGCAACACTCTAAATATTTCAGAACAGCCTAATATGATCCAGAGTGAAAACACAGAAACATAAGAGCTGAAAGTTACACCAAAAGACATCTAATCCAACCGCCTGTATAATGCGGGAAATTTACAATTACCATGTTAAAAAGTTAACCAGAAATAAGAAAAAAGAAAACAGTTGCTTTTCTCTTAAAAATCAGCTAAATTCAAGCTCACCTCAAGCACCTCAAAGACCAACAAGATTTTCGGGGTATGAGCTTTCAAGAGCCCAAGCTCCTTTTGTCACATTAATTATCAGAAGGCCATCTTGACAAGCGCGATTTTCGTAATTGATCTTCACAGTCACTGAACAGGAAGCATTCTCAGAACTTTGTAGCAAAGAGGGTATCCTGAAGACATTGTATTTATTTATGTTATTTATAGCCCACCTTTCTCACTGGGACTCGAGGCGGATCACACAGAATAAGTCATGGAAATCAAAAGCAATTGACAGTGCAATCAGATTTGACTTGTAGAAATTTGGATGCAACCAGAGGTGAAGAAAAGCGTAAGTATTAAAGACAACACTTTAAACAAATACAAGAAATTACATAGTAGGAACCTACCTGCAGTAAAAGACAGTACTAATTATACACTGTGGTATGGTCTACAGTTCCTAACTCTTTATCCCAAGCTTTGTAATCATCTGAAGGGCATTTCCCACCTACCGTAAAACAGTACTATAGATACCTATCAGATTCTATCACTACAATGGGATGCGGGATTCACAGTGGAATTGCAGGCACACCATTCTTACCTTTAATCTTAAACACACACATTGCTGAGGACTAGAAACTTAGGGCATGATCCCTCCCAGAAAATACAGATAAGGCTCAGCAAACTCCCATTTTGCTCCAAGTGTGTGGGCATACATGTCAAGCAATGTGAGACTCCTATAGCTTCATTCAGACTTCTCTTTCTGTCTGAATCTGAGCAAGAATAACATACAAGACAGAGAGGAGGGAAAACCGGATGTAGCAACACAATGAACACATGAAGCTCCGTTATACTGAATCAGATCCTTGGTCCATCAAAGTCAGTATTGTCTACTCAGACTGGCAGAGGCTCTCTGGGGTCAAAGGCTAAGCTCTTTCACATCACTTCCTACCTGATCCTTTTAACTGGAAATGCCGGGGATTGAACCTGAAACCTTCTACATGTCAAGCAGGCTCCTGAAGATATGCCCAAACACACAAGCTGGTGGGGAGGAGCAAGATTATAGCTGAGCCCTGTCAGGCTAATTTGTGTATCTTCTTTCCTCACAGTTAATCCCAAGGTTCTTTATTTTTTAATTCACATTATTTATAGTCCACCTTTCTCATGGGTCCTCAAGGTGGATTACACAGAGTGAGTCAGTGCAGTCAACAAAACAGGACATTCAGCAACCAGGGCATTAGAACTTCAGAAGTCTGGAACCAGCCAGAAAGAACTGAAGCACAACATTAAGTATTAACATGGCACATTAAGCAGTTCAGAAATTACATAACAGGATCCTACTTACTATAGGCTATACGCAGCAGTATAGACCACAGTTCCAATCATTTATCCAAGTAAATGTGTGAAACCATTTTGCACAGTGCAGTTCTACTACCTGTTCAGAAAAGGTCTCTTGAATAGTTCAGTTTTGCATAGTTTGTGGGAAAGCCAGGAGACTGAGAGCCTCGGGAAGGCCATTCCACAAGGCGGGAGCCACGACGGAGAAAGCGTGGACAGTCATTGATTTTGCCCATTTGCAGGTTGGCACCTGGAGAAGCACCTGCTGACATGAGCAAAGTTGTCATCGTGGAGCATAAGGAGGGAGGCACTCCTGCAGATAAGAGGGGCCATGAATGTGATAGCATATATTCTACAACTATAGTCTGGGCTCTCCTTCTTTGTGGAGGTTTTCAAACAGAGGCTAGATGGCCATCTGACAACAATTCTAATTCTGTGAACTTAGGTGAATCATGAGAGGGAGGGCAGGCAGGGCTGCATCAGTGCTTAGTTCTTGTGGCCCTTTTTTACATGCCCAGGGAAATGCTGATTGCCACTCTGGGGTCAGGAGGCAGTTTTTCTCCAGGCCAGTTTTGGTCAGGGATCCTGTAGGGTTTTTTGCCGTCTTTAGGGCATGGAGCAGGGGTCACTCACTGGGGGTGTGGGGGGAGGTATTTGAGAATTCCCTGCATTGTGCAGGGGGTTGGACTAGATGACCTTGGAGGTCCCTTCCAACTCTACAACCCTATGATTCTATGAACTGAACAGCGATCCTGGAGGTGAACAGGGAACTCAGAGCCCTGTTTCTGATCCACATAAAAAAACAAAACACACACACACACACACACACACAAGATCTTATGTTGTTTCTGTTACAAGTTGTTTGGTTGTCACCAGTAATACAAACAAGGCTTCTGCTAAGCTTGGCTCAGCTCACAGTAGGACACCTTCCTGGAAAAACAGATCAAAGCATCCCTGCTGCTGAACACAAATATACCTCCTACCAATTTGTCCTTGTCTAGCATACTGCTATCCAGAACAATCTCTCCTCCTTGCAGTCAAACTAACAGAGCACATAAGGTACAGCAAGAGTCCCTGGTGTGAAGAGATCCAATCAGATCTTTTTTTAAGCATGTAGGTTTTCTACCTTCAACATCCCCCCCCTTTTTTTTGCACTGCATGCAGAATGGTTCAGCAGCACAGAAGTGACATCCTCAAGTGCTACCAGTGATTTCATGTCAGAAGCTTAGTAAGATTTATGGGACTTGCTTTGCCATGAGAAGAAGAAATCTTTAACACAAAGCCAATGGGCAAATATGCAGCCCAGCAGAGCGCTGCCACAGCACTAGCAGCAACCAATTATTTTCATGCTAGAGGCCTGTTAGGTAATCCTCTGTTTTTTAAAACAGTAGAGGTTGATCTTAATTGGCCACAGAAAAGTGAACACAAAATTGAGGGTGGTATACCCAGATGGCTTTAAGGCAAGGCATCAGGGATGGGATACCACACAGGGGATTCCTAGTTAAAGCAAGGTCGGAGGTGGAACAATTCACAGGGCAAGCAAGTTCATTTGGGATGCTTGCCATGCTAGACCAAACTGTGCTCAAACTGTGTGAACTGTGTTATTTGAAGTCACCAGCCAAAAAACAAGAAAGGCTTTTCCTTGTGTGCAGATCCTACCAGCACCTGCTTGATAAAAATCTTCCTCTCTTAGCTCTGCTTGCGTAAAAGGAGTCTGTTTTTCACTGTCAGCTGAAAAGGCCGTTAATTCCTACCTGCATTGAATTTCTCCTTTGTGTTGTTGCTGTGCTTTTAAGTTGCCCTGCAGATAATTTTAATAGAAATGTAGCATAAAAATGCTCTGTACTTCATTATATTTTTAAAGGGAAAACTTACTGCTATTTTTTTCTGTGACATTTTAATACAACCCTTTCTCCAAAGGAACTTGGAGAAACTCCATTGCTCGCTTTTATCATCATTAGCCTGTGAAGTTGATAGGCACTGAGAGATAGAGACTGGCCCAAAATAACCCAATGAAGTTTATGGGTCAGTAAGGATTTGAACTCAGGTCTCCCAGGTACTAGTCCAGAGCACTCTAACCCACTAAACGATGCTGGTTTAAATTAACCAAAAAATAGAATCCCACATCACATGCATCACCCTGACAAATAAATCCTTAGACACTTCCTCCCATCTATTATTGTATTCCTATTATTCCTCTAAAATCGATCACTGTAAAGTTTATTTAAAACATTTATTGGCTGCCCTTCTACCTTGCGGAAGTCAAGGCAGTTTACACTGCAAATAAAATACATAAAAGAAAATACATAAAACTTTAAGATCACAAGTTAGGACTGCCAGTAAATTAATCAAATGAAGCCCTAGATAAAACCACCTTCCACTGCCTCCTAAAGATCAAAAATGAGGCTGTACCATAATTTTGGGGTTTGCCACTGAAAACACCCTCTCTTGTGTGCCCACGCAGAAGAGCATCTCTGATTGATGAGACTGTTGGGAGGGCCTCTCCTTGTGGTCTTCTTAATTCCCAGGCAAGAACATATGGGAAGATGGTCCTTTAGATACCTTGGTCTTAAGAATGTAGGGCTTTGAAGGTCAAAACCAACACCTTGATTTAGGTTTGGGAGTGAGGATCAGTAGCCAGTGTAATTGCTGCAATACTGGAGTCACATGATTGTGACAGTGGCTCCAAGCAGCAGTCTAGCCACAGTGTTCTACACTAGCTGCAGCTTCCAAACAGCCTTCAAGGGTAGCCCCTAGTACAGGACACTGCAATATTGGTGTGTGCATTTGGCCTATACTGAGCCGAAAAAATATCTGAAAAATACATTATTTTTTAAGCCAGATATATTTATTCAGCTATCCAAAAATGGCTGCCCCGACCACCAGATAGTGGAGCTTGCCTCTTTGAGAAGGCATTTAAAAGGACCACGAGCCCTCTAAATGCCTTGGAGTTCACTCGTGGCTTGCAAAAGGGATTTAAAGAGACCACATTCCCTTCAAATGCCTTTTTCAGACACCAATGGAAACAATGGAGGATGGGGGCAGCTCTACTGGGCGGTCCAGTTTAAACTGGGCTGTCCAGCAGAGCCCCAGCAGTACCTGCAGGGAGAACTGTCCTTCCCAGATAAGCTCCTGGGCGGGCTATGTTGGACAGTCCATTCTAAACCAGGCTGCCCAGCAGAGCCTGCGGGGAGAATTCTCCCTGCAGGATCAGCTCCTTGGTGAATCCAAATACCACACCGAGAGAATATCAGGAAATACCAATATTTTCCAGGTTCAAAGTACCCAAACCTGAAAAAATACCCATAGTGCAATAGTCCAGTCTAGATGTAACTAAAGCATGGATCACTGAGGCTAGATCTGAGTGAATCAGGAACAGACCCAGCTGACACACCAGCCAAAGCTGGGCAAAAGCACTCCAAGTCACCGCAGCCACCTGGTTTTTTAAGGGGACTACTGTGTCGAGCACCACTGTCAAGCTGAGAACCTGGCTTCTCGAGGGAAGTATAACCCCATCCAAGACAGGAGAGATCTGATGTCCCTAGTTTGCCTTTCTACTAACCCAGAGAACCTCTGTCATGGAAGGATTAAGTTGAAAGTTACAGTGTGAATGTATTCAGTTTCTCCCTACAATTTGCTCAACTTGTTCTTTAACAGATCGATTATGTTTGATACACAGCAAAACCAACCTAAAAGGGGGACAGAACTAGGTGCCGTGGCTCTGCATACAAGATTTTATATTTTATTTTTCAAGAGGAATGGCAGACTTGCAGTGGTTCCACCACACTGTATGGTGTAGGACTAAAACTTGAGAGACTCTGGTTCAAAACCCAATTTCCAACCCCAAAGCTTGCTCAACCTGTCAGTCTTTCTTGGCCTCAACTAACTTACAGTCTTCTTGTAAAGATAAAGGTGCTTCACCATGCCTGGTCAATAGTTCAAAAGAATAACCTGAAGTCAAACCCTGACATGAGGAAAGTGATATCCTTGGTAAGACACCTCTGCTTTGGAGTAGATCTTGCTCCCCAGATTAGATGCTAACTTTCTTTGGCAGACACTGCAAAGAGTTTAGGAGTCCTGAACAGGTGATAGCAGTGGCCCAAAGTGGTTTTTAACAACTACATTTGTCCTGTAAACTTTCTTCCTATCTGGAGACTGCTAATCTTGCCACACTAATCCATGCAACTATAATCTAAAGGCTTTACTACTGTAACACGCTCTGTGTAGGACCGCCCTTGAAGTCAACTGGGAAGGAACAATTGGTGTAAAATGCAGCAGACCATCTGTCATCAGAGACTGCCTCACACCTATCTTGGTTACTTTATACTGGCTACCAATTAGTTTCCAAGTTTAATGCAAGATGCTGGTGCTTACCTTTAAAGCCCTACCTGGGGCCCCTGCATCTGAAGGACAGTCTCTCCTGACATGAGCCCATGGGGCAGTTTTTCTCAGCACAGGAGCACCTATTGGTTACCTCAAATGCTGAGACGGTGTGTTCTGTTGCTGCCCACTCAGGAGTTATCTCTGTAGCTGCTCTAACCCTGCAGAACAGCCTACCAGAAGAAATTAGGAATCCCCCATCTATTCTGCCATTTTATAGGGGCCATAAGACCAAACTTTTTAAAAGAGCGCCTTTGGAACCTCTTGATGGTTTCTGTAGTCTGCGTGGTTCTTATGAAAGTTTTGTAGGTAGTTTTCCATAGTTTTAATCCTTTGACACTTTGTGTTTTATATGGTTTTAATCCGCTGTCTGCCTTGGGCACCAGTTACCTGGTGAGCTTATCAAGGTTTTAAATATATATCTTTCATGGGGGGAAATAGTTTCTTCTTCAGTTAGAATTCCACCCCGGAGTGCGTTAGAAGAATGTGGGAAATGCAATAATCACACACGTTGGTCTACTACTGTGAAAACATGGTTGAGAAATTTAATGACAAAAATATTTATCCCACGCCATGAGATGTCTTGCAGTGAAACTGCAGTTCCTAAGAAGTGGAATATATATAAGGCCAGCCCAGTGAGGTGAGAGGAGTATATACTATATTTAGACAAATGCATGAGTTGCTAGTGAGCAAAGTAGCTTGATCCTCTTAGGGAATGAAATAAGGGGAGGAGCCCAAGCCATTTAATTCCCATAGCACAGTCAAAGTGAAGGGCAAAGAAAAGGGCCAAATGTTCTCAATATGTACAGATAAGTCTTTGGAAAGGCACCCACAATGTTCCTGCTTCTGGTATCCACAAGGGACTGCTTGTAGCTACGTAAACTTTTTAAAAGGGAGCTTATATTCAAATAAACATTTAATTTCAAAATTGGTAGTCTATTCTACCTGAGGAACACATTTTAACATCTAAAGTGTGGGTTTCTTCTCTGATGTATTTGTGAATTTTGTATTTGGGTTTTTTATTTTTTAAAACATCAGGCCACAACAGTTTTTCATCTTAATTTTACCCACCACCATTTTGCTAATCCATTCTCATGATACTCCAACTTAAAGCAATAAATAATTATCAGGTCCCTGTATCTTGGCTCCTCTGACTATGTGTGGTAATCATTAAATTAAAAAAGCTGTGAACAACCATGTAGCCCAAGAAAATACAGAAAAAGTAACTGGTAGAACAGGGTCTTAAGATCCTGGGAAATTTCCCCCCTCCTTTTTTTTGGCGACGTCCACCTGACTAAGAGTTCTATAGAACTCAAAAGCTTGTGCAATGTTTTATGTCATCTGGGTTGGCTTCTTTATCTGCAATAGTGTCATGCATACCTCTGCAATGTATTGCAAGGAAGCCAGTTAGGAATATCCAGTAACCAGCACCAAACATTATGAGAAGGACAGAGCAGAGCCTTGGTAACTGATGGCAGCTTAGAAATAGGCAATGCCAGCAGGCAATGTTATTGCAGTGCAGCATCCTGCTGTGTGCGCTACATTACAGTAAAAGATTCCTTCAAAGCCACCATAATTCTCAATATTAATATTTTATTGGGCTTGCTTTGCGTATTTTGAATGCAGTCTTAAGCAATTTCATGCAAATGCCAACAGGACAATAACTGAACTGCAAAAGAGAAAAGAAAAAGAGAATCCCCATCATGATCTTGCAGGTTATGATACAACTAATGTTATGGCAAATTCGGTGGAGCCCCTTACTTGATCAGTGGTTCAACATGCATTTAAAAATTAAGGTCAATGAATCAAATGGTTTAATGAGGACTTGGAGGAAGCGTCACATTTCCTTTCAAAACATCAAATGCAACTGTGGCAAAATGTGCCTACACTGACCTGCAGGCCCCATTCTGCCTTGCCCTTCTTGGGGTTCCCAATTCCCCTGGAGGGGCTTTTCCTTCTCTCAAGGGTAGCCTGCCACTACCCACTAAAGGGATCAGGACCTTTAGCTCCCCTTCCAAGGTCAGAGGCCTTACCTCAGTGTCTCCCACATTGCCCAGCACCTGGCTACCACAGGGAGAGATGCGCCCATGGGAGAATAGCCAGTTGCCAACCCCTTGCCTTCCTGCCCCGTGTCACTTTTAAATAGCATGTCCGAAACAGTGGGGGTCTATGTGGTACAGAGAACCACTTCCAGAATCAGAGGTTTACAGTATTTATTAAAAAGAAAACTTACATAAGCATACTTTTAAGCACCATGCCAAATTGAAGCAAGGAAGAACAAAAGAAATCAGTAAAACACAAATCCTCTGTCCTTCTCTCTAAAATATGCCCTAACTAGATGTTAAAATTAGGACAAGCTCCTTATCTTAGGTATTCTAATTCTCTAAAGACCTTCCATTACCTTCAAAGCTTGCCCCAGCCCTTCCAGGCTGACCACATGTTCAATGGCTGCCTGCTTGCAGACCAGAGCACAGTGTCCTCTTCAGCCAAGCATCCCAAGGAAAAGAGAGACCACCTTCCCCTTGCAAGGAGGTTTCAACAAACCTGTGTCTCCTCCCCTTTGACCCCGGTCAGCCCAGGTCAAGGCTTCTTTTCCTGTTGTCTCCAGGAAGCCCCTTTCGGTAACCTGTCTGGCAAAAAGTTCTCCAAGCTTCTATGTTCCCGGCTTGCGGAGGCGGGTGTGTGTGTGTGTGTGTGAACTGGCCTGATCCCATTGTCTCTAGCAAGACCTATTAACATTTCTGAAGAGGTGTGCCTGGAAACCTATTGATGGGCTTCCTTTTTCCCAGTCTGTAGGTGAGAAAAACCCTTTAAAAGACCAATTTGCTGCTTGCCAGCCTCCCTCCAGGATCAAATGCATTTCTCCACAGCAAAATTATATATTATTTAATGATTCCTTTGCCGTACCCAATATAACAATCATCAGATTGGTTTTACTTATCCTGCATGAATGACACATCAATACCTTTCATTCATTAAAAAAGTAACAGAAGAAACAGGAGGAGTAAAATACAGCCATAAAGGCCGAAGAGTGAGTTTTCCTATGGTGGCATTCCAGCCTGTGCATCTTGGGGTCAACTTATTACATTAACAGCTGCTATATGAAAGCGGCTTTGAATCTCTTGCTGGGACAGCTTTCCATTAACTATTTTTGACTGCTTTAAACCATTCGGATTAAACGGTTAACTATGCTGATCCAGCACCTTTCCCCTCCCTACCAGAAATCATACTTCCTGTTGGAAAACTAAGCCATGCCTAAAGTAACACTTCCAAATAGAATAAGAGTCCCTTCCAGATGGTGGCGGGAAGTGCCATCAAATTGCAGCTGACCTATGGTGACCCTGTAAGGTTTTCAAGGCAAGAGACATCCCGAGGTCGTTTGCCATTGCCTGCCTCCACATCAGGACTCTGGTATTCCTTGAAAGTCTTCCATCCAACTACTAGGCAGGGCCAACCCTTCTTAGCTTCCAGATACCTTCCTAAATTTTAGTCTGACAATTTTGTCTCTCTCTTGAATGGCCACAGTCATTGTTGTCTCTATTTGGCAGGTGACGGGAAACAAAAAGAGGTACAATATCCCCCTCTCTTCACAACAAAGTCACTTGAATGTATAACAAAAACATAGTTTGAATGCTAATCCCCTACATCTCCAGGGCCAAAGAAGCCAGTAACATCAGATGTGGATCTGGACAGTTCTCTTAGACACTCCATAGGACATTTCATGGTTCAGTTTCAAAAACCAGAACTAAGAGGGAAAAGATAAATGAGAGCTAGAAAATCCAGCTCTTGAGCAAATATTGATTATTGGGTAGTGGAACTCTTAGGATGGCATCCTCAGGTGGATGAAATATTTACACAAAGAAATACCTTATTTAAATTCAGTGGCATGTGGGATGTTTTGGGGTGCTTTTGATGACAACTCTCTTGCTGCACTCCAACCGCCTGTTATTCTGCCGTTTGCTTAAGATGACATGGTGGTAGAAACTGCTGTCGTGTCACATCTGAGACATTCAGAGATGGTTTGCCATTGCCTGTCTGCATGTCATGCCTCTGGTATCCGTTGGAGGTCTCCCATCCATTTACAAGCCAGGGCCGATCCGGGTTAGATTCCACGATCTAATGAGAGCAGGCTAGCCAAGTGACATACAATGTCTTATTTCTTTCCCTGCACTCCGTCTCCCCCTCCCCCCACCTCATGTTGCTTCCTGCTTACCTGGATAATGACTGAATTGTTGATTAACAGAGATCAAATAGCCAAGAATAAACATTAATTTTAGGAGAGTCTTCTCTTCTTAATTAATTTTGTATAAACCAGATAATGGGTTGGATAATATGACTGTGACATTGGCAGGAGCTCTTACTTCTTTGGCAAGGAGGGCTTTTGCACCAGTGAAACTATTCACAGCACAATTAAGCACTGGCAGCTAAAATGACCAAACTGAGGCTATCGCACTTTGGTCACATGATGAGAAGACAAGAGTCACTGGAAAAGGCAATGATGGTAGCAAAAGTTGAAGGCGCCACAAAAAAAGGAAGACCCAACATGAGATGGATAGACTCAATAAAAGGAAGACATGGCCCTCAATTTGCAAGAGAATGGATGTTAACCATAGGACATTTTGGGTGAAGATTAATTCATAGCGTTGCCATGAGTTGGAAGTGACACGCACACACATTAGGGGAACAAAGTTGTAGGATAAGACTCACAGCACTGGAGATCATTCTGAAGACTGTTATCCAGTCTTCCTGGATAACACTAGACTCCTTTTGGTATGGTTTCAGACCGGTCTATGGCATGGAGATGGTTCTGTTGGCTTTAAGCTGATGATCTCTGTTTAAATGTGGACAAAGGTCATGCTTCCTTGTTCCTCTAACAGGATCTATTAGCAGCCTTTGATACTGCAGATCTTGTTGAGGAGTTCTGAGAAGAAGTAGAGATTAAGGGTTATGCCTCGGATTGGTTTAAACCATTCCTTGTGGGCAGGATTCAGAGCACTGCAGACAGAAGCCAGCTATATGATGTGTGGTTAAATGGTTCAGAGTGAACAAGTGGAATCCTGACAAGATGGAGGTAATGCTGGCTGGAAAGGCTGAGATCCTGAAGAACACTGTGCTCCCCAGTTTTAACAGTGTCCAGCTGATCCTTGATGCTCACTGACTCATTTAAGAGCTGGGGGTTATACTGGATCCATTACTGCTAACGGAGAACCAGTTAATGCAGCTGCAAAAATGCATTCTTCCAGCTTCATTTAGCACAGAAGATGAACCCCTATCTGTGCTACAGTTACCTCAAGGCTAGATTACTGTAATGCACTCTACATGAGTCTGCCCTTGAAGCCTTCTGAAGATACCACCCTGCAAATGGGTAAGATAGCAGCTGCCCATTCATGTGCATTTCTCAGTGGTGGCTCCCATCTTTTAGAACTGCATGTCTGAGGAGGTCAGGAAGGCTCCTACACATGTCTACCATTCCACAAAATGTGCAAAACAGAAAAGTTCAGGAAGGCATTTTTATAAAGGGATTAAAATAGTAGTCAAAGGGAACAGTCCAAGAGGGCACCTTATAATGGAATAGGACGGTAGCCTACTGTATTGATAATTGCAGGTACCACCATTCTTTGCTGTTCTGCCTTGTACTTGTTATTCCACTTTCTGTATTGTTTACAGCATACCTTGTTTCAGGGATTTTGTAACTCGCATTGTTTTCTAATTCTGTGTTCCTAGTTCTACTGCACTGCTCACTGGTTGCTCTTGGCTGTCTGATGGCACTGTTCTGTATCCTGTAATCTGCCTTGAGTCACAGTGAGAAAGGTGGGCTATAAAGCAAAAATCAATAATATCGCCTGTTGTTAAAGATAATGGAGAAAATAAGCTATAATCTCTCAATTGAACCTGCCTCATGAGGGCAGAAAGGAAAGAGCCTCATTGAGCTCTCTGGAGGAAGGGCATAATCAAAAACAAATAAGTAAAGCTTACTTCATTAAAAAGCAATCTTATTGAGTCAGAGAAACGGTCCACGGTGCCCAGCTTACATTCTGAGATGCAGAACAGATGTTGAAGATATTTGAAAACAGAATGTATCATTTACTGGGTATTCCATTTCCTATTCTCTTGACAGACAAATTTCATGTACTCTGGATACTTATTTTTCTTTTTATTAAAAAAAACATAGTTGGGATAGGACTGGACGGCCCTGTATCTAATCATGATGTGAAACAATGAAAAGCATGGCATGATGTCATCAAGATAGATTCAGGTGGGGCAGCCATGTTGGTCTGAAGCAGCAGAACAAAGTTATAGGTGCCACTGGACTCAGACTTTGTTATGCTGTCATCGAAGTATGCATTTCATTTCCACATATAAAAGGGACAGGAGGGGAACTAGACACTGGGCCTCTGTGCCACAAGAAGTAATACAAGATGGACAATTTCCCATTGCTATACCACACACTTCTAAAACTGCATTGTTTAATAACTTAATTAACGTCACAGGGAGTGGAAACACCAACAGGGCAACTGGGCAGTTGCAAAGTTGTATTTAATTTTTTTTCTCAAGTGTCTGTTCCTAGGGAGCATGTACATCACACACAACCAAGTGTACTTTGATCACACCCGACCAAACATTTTTAGGGCCAAGGTGAAATTTTGTACTGAAAGCCAGTTTGGTGTAGTGGTTAAGTGCATGGATTCTAATCCTGGAGAACTGGATTTGATTCCCCCCTCATCCACTTGTACCTGCTGGATGACCTTGCGCAAGCCATAGTTCTGGCACAGCTGTTCTTTCAAGGATAGTTCTGGAAAGAGCTCTCTCAGCCCCACCTACCTCACAGGGTGTCTGTTGTGGGGAGGGGAAAGGAAAGGAGTTTGTAAGCCACTTTGAGGCTCCAAGTGAAGGGTGGGGTATAAATCCATCTCTTCTTCTACTACTGCCCCAATTCATATTTTACCACAAATTGTAAATTTAGGGGCTCCTTTATAGCAACTTTTTGGAAGAGCTGTGAGAAGGGGTGAAGCATTTGGCCCACTTACTGGAGATTATGACAGCATTCTCCACTGCTGCTAGGAGCTCTTGCTCTGTGTTTATGTGAAAGTTGCAAGTGAGAAGCCGTGGCCTCACTCCATTTCAGCTTCTTAATTCCAAGGGGTCACCAATCCCATCCTTCTGCTAAAGACCTGATTCTCCCCTCATGCTGATCCTGGGACAGTTATCTTTGGGGATATTTGAGGGTTCAGAGGGTAGGGGAGCCACAGAAATCCCACTTGGTGGTCTTGTCCCTGGAAATTTCCAGTGAATCCAAAGCATGGGTGAGGACAAACTCCCTGCTGTCACTGGCACCTTTGGACTTGAAATGGAAGTAAAAAACAGTACCCAGCAACAGTAGAGAGCACAACTGCTGCCACCAGGACACAGAAAGGAAGAGAAATAGGTGAGGAAAGAGTATTCATGAAAATCTTTCCTACTCTTTCTCAGAAGGCCCTCTTTAAGAGTTGCAAGCATCTAGCATGGCCTTAAGTATTCCTGCTCAGCTATTTTTGGCTATCAAGAAACTTGTTATACTGATATCCTTTGTAAAAATAATGTGGTGTACTTATTTGGTTTTGTTTACTATATTTAAGTGAAATAAACATGCTATTTCCAATCCCAATCACCTGACACGGAAAATTTCTCTAGGAAGCTCACATCAAAAGCAATGCCCAATTCCATCCATATACAGAGCAGTCACACAGGTTAAATGCTAACTATAACCATCATCAGCAATCTCTATCAACCATCACAAACCAAGATGAAATTAAAATGTAACAACCCTATTATCCATACCTGATAACAAGGCAAAGTAATTTTTCTGTCCAATATTCATTATGAAAAAAATTATAAGGACAATTTAACAAACAAACAAGGATTATAAATATATCAGTGGTACTCACCTGTATTACTTCTATCCCCCTTTTCCTGGAAAAAAGCAAAAGAAAAATAAATTATTAACAGTAAAAATATAAAACATTATATGTTGATATTAAACATGGATATAGACCAGGCTGGGAAAAGATACTTCACATCTCTAAAAGCTGGCACCAAACTCTTGCTTCCATTCCATCTATAGGCCCTAGAGCATAATTTCAATTGGCAGGCACTAAAGTCAAAGCTTCAGAAGTGGGCCCTGACCTGGATAGCCCAGGCAAGCCCAGTCTCATCAGATCTCAGAAACTAAGCAGGGTTGACTCTGGCAAGTACTTGGATAGGAGACCTCCTTGGAATATCAGCAATCGGGAAGCGGGGGCAGGCTTTATTCAGCCACCTCTCTGAATATCCTCCAGGCACCCAGTAGAGGTCAGTCACCAGAGGTCACCATGACTTCCAGGTGAGCATGCGCGTACACACACACAAAAAAAATACCAAAAAAAACCCGGAAAAAAGTTTCAGAAGTGTGAGATTTCCCCTACATTGAACCTGGAATTAAAGCATTCAGAAATACAAAATACTAAAGTTATTTTAGACCTCCAAAATTCTTAATCTGAAGGCAATATTTCTGTTGTGTAAATGATGGTAGTATAGATGTTTGGGGCCAGGCTAGATCTTGGAAGCTACAAAGGGTTGCCCCTTATTAGAAGAAAAAGAGAGAAGAGATTGGATTTATACCCTGCCCTTCACTACCAAAGGAGTCTCAGAGCGGCTTACAAACTCCTTTCCCTTCCCCTCCCCACAACAGACCCTGTGAGGTAGGTGGGGCTGAGAGAGCTCTGATAGAAACCACTCTTTTTCAAGAACAGCTGTGCCAGAATTATGGTTTTCCCAAGGTCATCCAGCAGGTGCAGGTGGAGGAGTGGGGAATCAAACACGGTTCTCCCAGATTAGAGTCCACGCACTACACCAGACTGGTTCCCATTAGTACTTGGATAGAGACCACCAAGATGTCCAGAGTTGCTATGCAGAGGCAGACAATGGCAAACCACCTCTGTATGTCTCTTACATTGAAAACCCTACGGGGAGTCAGCTGCAACTTGCCAACACTTTCCATCACACAGGATGATCCACGAGAAACCATATTCCAAACTTCCCTTCCCATTTTCAGAATGGAAGAAATCATATGATAACAACCAAACAAGCGCAGGAAAGTGGAGAACAACCCCGTCAACGAGAAATGCAGCTTCAGCTGCAGAATCATCTGATTGGTCAATGCAAATTTAACCCAAGGATTCACCCTCTCCCCAGAGAAGCATGTACTGAATGCTTCCCAAAACAAAGAGACAAAGAGAACTAAACTACAGGAGAGTAGCTGCGATCCTTATTTTGAAGTAAGCCCCCATGAATTCAAGGGGACTTGCTTCTGAATAATGTTATGTAAGACAGCATACAACAGGGGTGACCAAACTGTGGCTCAGGAGCCACATGTGGCTCTTTCACACATATTGTATGGCTCCTGGCAGGGCAGCTGGGGAGGTGAAGGGGAGGCATGCCACCTTGATCAGTCTTCCCTTCCCCAGCCATTATTTCCCTCTCTGGGTAGGCGGGGGGGGGGAGAGCAGAGAAAGAAAGCAACTTTAACTTTAAATGTGTTCTCAAAGCACCCCCTCCCTGGCCAGTCAGCTTGGAGAAGGCATTTGTCTCTTTAAATCCCTTCCCCAAACCAAACCATCCAGCCTGGCAGCATGGGGCGGGGTTTGGAGAATGCATTTAAAATTGCTTTCTTTCCCCGTCTCCCTCCCTCCCCCAATCTATTTGCTTCCCTTCCCTTCCTTCCTCTCTCACTCTCTCTCCTCCCTCCCCATCTAAAGTTAAATGTGTTCTTCAAGCCCCACCACATTGCCACACTGGCCAGCTGGTCTGGCTCAGAGAAAGGTTTTGTCTCTTTAAACCCCTTCTCCAAGTCAAGCCAGCTGGCGCAGGGTGGGGGATGGAGAACACATTTAAAGCTAAAGTTGCTTTCTTTCCACCCCTTGCTTCCTCTCTCGCTCTCTTTATTTGCTTTCTTTCCACCTCTCTCTCCCTCTTCCCCTTCCTGCCTCCTTCCCCATCTATTTGCTTTCTTTCCACCTTTCTTTCTCTTTCCCCCTTCCTTTCTCTCTCCCTTTCTTCCTTCCCCCTCCCTCCCCATCTATTTGCTTGATTTGTTTTTCTGTCTGCCTGTCTCTCGCTCTGACAAATAAATATCATTAGTAAACAAATAAATATAATTGGACAAATAACTATCATTATCAATATCTATTTTTACCCCTTTCTGTTTTTATTTTTGGCAGCCTCATTTAACGTTAATAGAGAGCAAATTTGCATGTTTTTCAATAAAAATGTGTGTGATATTTGTTCATGTCTTGTGGCTCTCAAACATCTGACGTTTATTCTGTGTGGCTCTTATGCTAAGCGAGTTTGGCCACCCCTGGCATACAGCATCACCAAGCAATTTCTGCACAGCCTGAGGGACCAAAGAGAACATTATGCAACATCCAGCTGTAGCTGCTTACTGAATACTGCAGTTTTTCTAAACAGAAGCATCTCCAATACAAAAGTATTTCAAGCATCTCAACCAATTTGGGTCTTATAACAAGGCCAGTTAGTGAAGCTGAAGCTCAAATACTTTGGCCACCAAATGAGAAGGGAGCACTCACTGGAGAAGACCCTGATGCTGGGAATGACTGAAGGTAAAAGAAGGGGATGGCAACAAACATGAAATTGAGCAAACTGCAGAGGATGGTGGAAGACAGGAGGGCCTGGCGTGATGTGGTCCATGGGGTCACGAAGAGTCAGACTTGACTGTGTGACTGAACAACAAAAAAACAAGCAAAGTAGCAGTAAGGATGAGGCAAAAAGAAGGAACCTGTAGCTCATCCCCAAAGATCCATATTTTCTACCTATGCTGCAATTTTCTTCCTACACTGCAGTTTTTAATGATGCTTTCCAAAGAATCGGAGAGCTATGAGTTGGGTGCAAAACATCAGGGTTTTGCTGAAAGCCCTTTAGCATGCCAATTAAAAAAACCACCTTCATAGAACTGATGCTGTACAAGGATTAACTGTGAAAAGACTATCAAAGATCAAATGGAAAGGGTATGCTTATACTTGACTACTGACTTCATCTAACTCACAGCGGTACAAAACTTGGGTATGTTACTTGGGAAAAAAATTAAGTGAGAAGACAGTTGGGAAACTTTAATTTCATTTGAAGAACCTTAGTAATTGCTTCTAATTTATTCTTCCTCCAAACTGAGATCTGTGTCACAGAACATAGGAATAGAAAAAAGAACAGAGTCACTCAACTTGTATTACCTTTGCAAAACTCTGCTTTTTCAAGTAGATCACTTACAGTCCTTTAGCAAATAAGTAACTCTGCCCTACTCACTGACAATAGGTTTCTTTCTCCCCCACTTACCAATCCCCTCTCCTACCTTTCACTTTTGGAGCAAAACCATAGTTAACATGACATCTGCACTGGCATCTTGGTTAACCATTAGCTCAAACTATATTTTTTAAACTTCTAATAATGGAGGGAGGGTACTGGAGGGAGGGAGGGCCATACAAGGATACACAAGGCACTCTGTAAGACAAGGGGAGTCCTGTCTACTGAATTCCCGAGCATGGGTCTGTTTGTTTTTTCAGTACCAGCTGTCCAGGACCAAAATTTGATAAAGACCATGGCAAATGCAAGATCTGAAGCAGCACCCCACCCCCAAACAACTATTTGCACCACTAAGCAAACAGCTGTTCCACAGGGCCGATTCAGATCAGAAAACGTCTTTGGGGTGTGTGTGAGGAACACACTGATTTCCCAATCCAAATCATTGTCCTTTGTCTTTAAAAAAAATATTTACTTCGTTTACTGGCTTGCAGGGATCCCCAAGGGGCAGTGCTATCCCCAAGGTTATTTAACATCTACATGTGTTCCCTTGCCCAGATTGCTGGAGACATAGGCTAGGGTGTCACCAATACACAGATGACACCCAGCTATATCTGTTGTTGGGCGGTCAATCCGACTCTACCCCAGATGACCTGGATCGGGCACTTCAGGATGTGGCAGGCTGAGTTAGACTGAGCTGATTGAAATTGAATCTGACTAAGACGGAGGTCCTGTGCCTGAGTCGGAGTGGATCAGGGGTAGGGATCCCACTACCGACCTTCAATGGGGTGCCACTGGTGCCAGCGCCGAGGGTCAGGAGTTTGGGAGTGCTCCTGGATGCTGCCTTGACAATGGGGGCCCAGGTAGCAGCCACTGCCAAGGCAGCCTTCTACCATCTACGGCTGATTCGGCAGTTGGTTCCCTTCCTCGAACGCAATGACCTGGCAACAGTGATCCATGCTATGGTCACCTCAAGATTAGACTACTGCAACACTCTCTACATGGGGCTGCCCTTGTCCCAAATCCGAAAGCTGTCGCTTGTGCAAAATGCGGCAACCAGGCTGCTGATGAGTCTCTCTACACAAGATCACATCGGGCCTGTGCTGAAGGCACTGCACTGGCTGCCAATAGCATACTGGATTCGCTTCAAGGTGCTGGTTTTAACCTTTAAAGTCCTATATGGTTGGGGGCCTGCCTTCCTGAGGGACGACCTTTCCCCATATGTCCCCCCAGAGAGCACTGAGGTCAGGGTTGCAAAATCGCCTGACTCTCCCTGGCCTGAAAGACACCAGATTGGCCATCACCAAAGCTAGGGCCTTTTCAGTGGCAGCTCCAGACTGGTAGAATGAGCTCCCAGAAGACATCAGGGCCCTGCGGGACCTCTTATAGTTCCACAGGGCCTGTAAAACGGAGTTCTTCCACCAGGCCTTCGATTAGGAGCCACCACTGACGAATGAGCTATCAAAAACTGAACATGTTACGGCCCTCATGTTACTGGCATTAAGAACAACTTTGGATACTGGCCTTCCTACATCAGATCATCTTATTACAATCGCCATCTGCACTTACTTGCACTTTATATAAACTGTTTGTTTATGTGAAATTTTCTAGTACTGCATCCATGCATTGGTGTTTTATTGTATTTTAACCTGTTGTACACTACCTTGAGCCAGCTTGCTCTGGCAAGGTGGGATATAAATCAAAATAAATAAATAAATACTTAATTTATAGCTCACCTTTCTCCCCAACAGAGACCCAAAGTGGATTACAACATTCTCCGCTTCTCCATTTTATGCTCACAACAATTCTGTGAAGTAGATTAGGCTGACAGTCTTGCTAATGACCCAGCACTCTTCAGTTGGAAAGTGGGGATTCAAAATTGGGTTTCTCAGATCCTAGTTATACCACACTGGCCCTCTAATGCTGAAGAGTTCAACACAGAGAGCTCACAATATCTGATCTGCATTCAGTGCAAACAATGGCCAGACTGGGCAGCAGTGCAGCTACACTGTGCCAAGACACAAGGAAGATGTCTTTCTTAAAGAGTGTGTGCGCATGTGCATGCACATGTGTGTACAAAGCACTGTCTAGTTGCAGCAGACTCATGGCAACCCCACAGGGTTTTCAAGATCAGTGAGTAAACAGAGGTGGTTTGCCACTGCCTTCCCTAGTCTTCCTTAGTGGTCTCCCATCAAAATACTGGCCCTACACCATTCCACATCCTCCAAAGAGCTTGCTTACTTAAGCATAGTTGATTGGTTCTGGAGTTCAGCCCTACAGCTACAATGTTCACTGTCCTGATGGTCAGAGGGAATATTTCAATCAAAATCTGTACAGATAATAAAAATAATAAGAGTTGACAACTTAAAACTTATGATTAAGTTTTAGATCAGTAATTTTTAAAACCTGCAAGAAATGAAATCTCAGCCTGCCTGGTAAAGATCGCAGTGATGTTGTCTGGAAAGGCATCCTTGAAGAGAACCTTCTAAACCTGGGGTACTGCAGAGAATACCCTGCTTGCTTCACACCAAGAACTAGGTCACCGTAGGGAAAGGGAATCTTGCACAGCTGCCAGCTTTCCATCAGTTTTAAAGTGCAGCAACAGTCAAGACTACAGGGAGTGGATTCAAGGTCTCTAAGAAAGGGCACAGTCCACTGTATCTGATAAAGGATATGGCCACAGCTGCCACCAATATGACATTTCCAGGGTCATGCCAAATCCAGATGTGAACACACATTAACACATGAAACTGCCTTATACTGAATCAGGCTCTTGGTCCATCAAAGTCAGTACTGTCTACTCATACTGGCAGCAGCTCTCCAAGGTCTCAGGCAGAGGTCTTTCACATCACCTACTGCCAGATCTTTTAACTGGAGATAACGGGGATTGAACCTGGGACCTTTTGCATGCCAAGCAGATGCTGTGCCACTGAGCCATAGCCACTTGACCAGCAGAATAAACATGACTTATCTACAACTGACATACCTACACCCAAGATTCCACACATTATCATTCATCACCTCTTCCACTTTACCCAAAGTTTACCTGTTGCCTCTCTTTTACCATTGGAAGCAATGACACTGGGACAGAATCACAGCTATCAGTGCTGCCACTGAAAATAGGGTGGGGGTAAGCTAGGCCATCATCATATTGATGACAGACACCATACTATCAGGTGATCTTCCCCTGCTGCTGGAGTACACTGTACTTTTCCTAATTCAATTATATATAATCACAGCGTACAATGGATAAGCCATAGAAACATACTGCTAATGCACTTTCCCTAACAACAACCTAGTAGTCCCTGAGGTCAGGAAAATGCCGGTTGACAAAGCAGCTGAGCAAGACCTTACACAATGATGTTTTCCCTAAGCAACAGTATTGATGGAATGGCATGATCACATTCTTGCAAAGTGCAAATGAGTTAGGATCCAAAGCTTCTGTTCCACAACCTTCTACTACTGCAAGAGCGACTCTTCTGCCGAGAGGAAGTATCCCCTATATTAGCATAAAGAAGAAGAGGTTGGATTTATACCCCGCCCTTCACCACCTGAAGGAGTCTCCGAGCGGCTTACAATCTCCTTTCCCTTCCCCTCCCCACAACAGACACCCTGTGAGGTAGGTAAAGCTGAGAGAGTTCTTTCCAGAACTGTCCTTCAGAGAACAGCTCTGACAGAACTATGGCTTGCCCAAGGTCATCCAGCAGCTGAGAGTGGAGGAGTGGGGAATCAAATCCGGTTCTCCTAGATTAGAGTCCACACACTTAACCACTACACCAAACTGATAAACCAGAGGTGTGTCATACAAACCATTGTGAAATTTGTTTGGATGTCCTGGTGCCTCCCAAGATGAGATACCAAAACATGAAGAGGGAAAGCAACTAAGTCACTGTAACATAATGACTTCCACAGAAGAGTGCCATGACACAGTGAAACTTATACACATCCTAATATCTCATAAGCAGCATACAAATGTTTAAACAGAAGCAGCAGTAGTATGACCAGTATGCTGTTCCAGGGTTTGGCTAAGGATTTAATCTATTCACAGCCTAAAGGCCTATTTTCACTTGCTGTGTAGACATAATCCAAGTTCAAAACACACACACAACCATCAATACTGAAGGGGCACAGGTGTGTAAAATTCAAAAGGTCTGGCAAAAATACCAACATCCCTTCCTGGATACAAAGTATCAGGGCAATGGTTCTCAAAGCATTTTTATTTATCTTGAAGAGATACATCGGGTTCTATAGGCACATACCCTAACAATGGGAATCAACCCATACTGATGCAGACAGACTCTGATGTGCCCAGAAGTTTCTAAACCACAATGAAGTGCCTTACAGAGGCATGATACTACTTTCCTCTTGGACTTACAATTCAAAACGGGCAGATTGCATCAGGGCCTTGGCAGCATGCGAATACGCGTGCAGCCCTCTTGGAGACCTTGCATGAGCTGTGAGGCCTTGCTGAAACCTCAACTATCTTGGCATTCGGTTTTGAAGTTTTCCAGAACTCTTGGGGGTGGCTAGGATAGAGGTGACAGATTCAGATACCAGAAAGCAGTCTGGTCATACTTTCAAACCTCATAAAGGAAGGGCTGAGTCATTATTCTGGACACTGGGGATTAACATTACAAGAGTTTTTGGCCACCACCCCAGCTGGCTAGAAAACAGTGTTATTTAGAAGAGACTTATCACGCCTAACATACCCAGGATAGTTCCTCCAACATGAACTGCCAGACTTGGGAAACCTAAACCTGAGATATATGGGTCAGGGAGACAGACAACCTCAGAATGGCTCTCAATATTTCTCTGTGGCATTTGAGCAGGCTAAAATTTGTCAGTCTAATCCTATATATCCCACACTACCTCATTTTGCCATGAATGACACTGGCAAAACTGAAAAAAAATGTAATTAGTACCTTTCAAATGCACCCTAACAGTAGCCACTTGAAACACACACACAGATTTTCAGTACAACAATAGGAAAGGCACAAAATTCCTGCTTTTGGCAAACACACATACACAGCGTTTGCCCTTGTTACACAACTAAGTCCCAATCTAACTTTCAAAGAATGAGAAATACAAAAAAGCATCAAATAAGGCCACCATAAACTTAAGCGGTACAGCTTCCAGAGGAGTTTAAATTTATTTGTCTAGGAGAAATTTTCAGTAGTCTTTAGGACAGCAGGAAAATTCTGTATTTGACCGGTGTCTTACCAGACACATTGGCTTTATGACCATCCAGCTCCCATTTGGCAGTTTCTCTTAAAGCGGACAAAAAGATAAACAAGACATTTTAGCGGAGTAAATCTGAAGTTCCTTGGCCAGCAAGGTTCTCATTTCTGCAGCAATGTTAACAAGCCAAAAGCACTACACTTCTCTTTTCTGTTTATACATAACAGCACAAGTTACCCTGCAACTATCTGCACTGAAGTGCTGCTATGAGGTCTTTAAGAGACCAGCTCCTTCACAGTTACAACACCTGCTATGCTACCTATTATACTGCTAGATGTAATTATGTGGAAAATGGAACAACAAGAAAACACAAGATTCAAGCAGGCATTAGGTCAAGAGAGGTCTATTATGACTCATCTCTGCTTAATTTAAAAGTCTCCACTCTGCTGAAAAGCTACCTGGTTTCCTTGCCTGCAGATGATGGGCCGACTATTTGTAACGTCCCATGCTATAACAATCAAGCAATCAGGGGGTGGGGAGATACTCCAGGTTCTGAGTGGCTCTCTTATGGCAGAACAGTCAATTTAAAATCTGAACACTGGAAACAGCACCATAGACAGACCAAAATCCAACATGCTGATCAGTTGTAACATGCTTCTTGTCCAGTCATGCACAATCATATTTAAATTGCTTCTTGTGAGACCCAAATGCAATTCAAAGGAAGCCCTTCTGTTGCTGAATGAGTATTTCACTAAGGCAATTAGACTACTGCTCTGCAAGAAAACATGTTCCAGGTAGTTACTACAAAATACATGATAGAACTTTTATTAGTTTTCACTCTATGCTACTCTAATGTAAATATAGCCCCCCCCCAGGGGGCTAAATTTTGATTTAAGGCAAGGGTGAACTTCTAAAAAAGTCAAGCGTCTAGAATTTCCAATAAAGAGCAAGCTAGGATACCGGGAAGATGAACACATTTTTTAAAACTTTTTTTGTATTTTTCATTGTGTGTGTGTGAGAAAGAGAGAGGAAGAAGGAGGGCACCTGGAAGTCATGGCGACCTCTGGTGACTGACCCCTACTGGGGGCCTGGAGGATATTCAGAGAGGTGGCTAAGTAAAGCCTGCCCCTACCTCCCAACTGCTGGTATTCCAAGGAAGGTCTCCCATCCAAGTACTTGCAAAATCGATCCCTCCTTAGCTTCCGAGATCTGACGAGTTTGGGCTTGCCTGGGCTACCCAGGGGAGGGAGAAGATTAACACATTTACTGTGCTAGAGGTACCCCCCCACACACACACATTAAATTCAGAATTTCATCTCCCACAATTCCTGTTTTTTGGCTAGCATCGGGCCTAAGCAGCTCACATTTCAGAGCTGATCTGCTTCAACAGGAAAATTCTGCCAAAATCCCAAATATTCTTTGTAAATGGAGGAGAAACTAATATATTCTCCCTGATGTTTTCTGTATACACACAAACATGCAAACCACCCTAAAACCTCTCCCATATAACAACACAATAGTAAAAGAGTAAGAATAGAATAGATGGAAATAAAACAGACTACTAAAACTTGAGGGTGGAGATCAGAAAGGTACAAATGATGAACCTTTCCAATATTTTGAATGGAACATTTAATTTACCAAAGGATAGCTGAACCTCAAAACTATTCTAGCTTGCCAAGGGTTGAGTGACATTATACTTAGTTCAAGTTTGCTGCAAACACTGTCAGCTCATCAAGATCCTGCCAGTTTTAATAGCAACTATGTACCACACAAGCAATTAAATCAATTCAAAACAGCCCCTTTGTGATTATTCTGCACAGCAGCTATCTTTCTAGGACTGCTGTGAGGCACGTACATGGATGTTTGTGTGTGTGGAAACACAGCCCATATGCATCTACCTTGGTAAGAATCAAAGCTAAATGAATTTATTGGCAACACGATTCTCTGAAAATTTCAGACAAAAATATTAATCCAGCCAACAACGGAACCCAGTCCTGATCAAAAACAAAAAAAGCATTTAGCATTTGAACAGTTTCTTTACATCCACATCGGCAGATGTGGAAAGTGCCTCCAAGTAGCAGCTGACTTATGACAACCCTGTAGGGTTTCAAAGGTAAGAGATGAACAGAGCTGGTTTGCCATTGCCTGCCTCTGTCTAACAACCCTGGGCTTCCTTGATGGTTTCCCATCCATGCACTAACCAGAGCCAACCCTGCTTAGCTTCCCAGATCTGATGAGAGCAGGACAGTCTGGGCCACCCACATCCTTCTATGGGAACAGCTCTGTAAATATAAATAAACACACACATACACAATCTCCCCTTCACTAAAACAAGAGCTGATAAATACAGGCTTGGATTCTAAATAATCCAACCAAAATCATGCTTTCCTGCAGTCTTCTGTGCCACCCCCACCCCCCAATTGTGCTCCCAGTGCGGGGACCAATTTGGGAGTCTTTAACTGGTAGGGAAAACCAGCAAGTCTCCCTCTCCTCTTCCACAGATGGAAAAGCCATCCCAAAGGAGGAGTTCTGTTGTGCTACAGAACAGCATGTTAAGATCCAAGCCAATGAATACAGAAAGCCCTCATTACAACTTAATGTGCATTTGCAAGGATTCTGAACTGATCCCTCCACCACCGCCCAGTTCTATACAATTGCCAGCAATTATGCAGTGGTTTAGTGCACACCGAAGGTTACAAATTGCACCCCTTGCTGTCTGGTATGTGGACGCTCTTCTACTCAGAAGTTTGTCTTTCACTGTTTCCCCTGCAGCAGCAGCTGCTTCGTAATCACCAAGCTGGAGCCAGGGGAGGCAGCAAAGAAGTTACAAGAATGAGGAGTCAAGTTACTAGCCTTGCCTCCTCTCTAGCTCTTTAGTAAATGGGAGGAAGCACACAGTGGCTGACTTGGGTGTTACTGAAGAAGGTGAGCACCTGGGGAGAAGATGACAACTGGAGACCCCCTTTTTGATTCTGTCCAAACTAACAAGATGGAAGTTTCCAAGGCACTACAAAACTTACTCACCTCGGTAACTGCTCCTTTGCCCTCTGCTAGAAAGACTTTTTCCCCTCATCTTTGACTATGTTGTGCTTTGCGAGCATTCTAACATCCAAAGGGCAATGCACAGTCAGAGATGAGTACTGTCTCCTCTCTGAACCTAAAATTCAGGTACAAGGTCGGACATTGCTCTTGCTCAAAATGCTCCCAAAGCAAAGCACAACACAGAATTGAAGACTATTTTTTACTTAATTACTTCATTTATAAGAACATAAGAAGAGCCTGTTGGATCAGGCTACTGGTTCAGCTAGTCCAGCATACTGTTTCTCACAGCAGCCAACCAGTTGCCTGGGAGGGTTCACACCCACAGGGCATAGGGTGGAGGCCCTCTCCTGTTGCTGCCTCCCATCACTTGTATTTGGAGGTTTGCCACTAGGGATGGGCACAAACCAGGAAAATGGGGTCTCACGAACCACAAACCTTCCTGTTTACTGAACCGTTCATTTCTTGAGGTTCATGATGTGGTAGAAAAGCCCCCCTGCAGGCTAGAGAAGCCAAACTCTCAGTGAGTCTCCAGCTGACTTTCCTCTTCTGCAAAAGGGAGATCACCCCCCTTTTTCCTTCTGACCCTGCAATCCTCAACTTCAGGGCCTCCTGTGGCTCCCCTTTTTGGCTTGCCCTCATCTGCTGGCCTCCCTCTGACTGCCTCACAGACCAGTTTCCCAGAACTCCTGCTGCTTCCATCAAAAGGAAATCGCCCCCTTTTCCTTCCGACCCTGCAACCCTCGACTTCTGGGACTCCTGGGGTCCCCCCTTTTGGCCTGGCCTCATCTGTTGGCATCCCTCTGACTGCACCACAGGCTGGTTTCCCAGAACTCCCACTGCTTTTATCAAAAGGAGAGTTCCCCCCTCTTTCCTTCCAACCCTGAGACCCTCAAAAAGGGAGACCAACTTCCAGGCCTCCTGGGGTCTCCCTTTTTGGATTGGCCTCATCTGCCAGCATCCCTCTGACTGCCCCATGGGCCAGTCTCACAAAGCTCCTGCCACTTCTGCAAAAAGGAGATCACCTTCCCCTTTCTCCCCCAAGCCTCAAATCTCCGCCTCCTCTCTTTCCTGCACTGCCGGCGGTGTGCACCCCTCCTCCGCCTCTCCCTCATCTTCTTCCATCCCTGACCTGGGCTCTTTCACGCTTTCCTCTGCGGCCCCAGATCCCACAAGGAGAGCCACTATTGGTGTTTCCAGGGCTGCAGAAGTCCACTCCCCCATCGTTGCTTTGACGATTAATTGATCAGCGCCAGCATGTCTGCCCCACGAACTGCCAACATGAACCTCCATTTAAAAAAATGGAGGTTTATATTGTTTATCTTTAGTCTTCAGAAGTGGATGTATTTGCCTTATGGACATTTGAAGATCTTATTTTGCAGTCCATTGAAATTGTGACCTGGGAATCTGTGAAGTCTTTCTTTTGGGAGTGCCAAATAGTAAATGTTAGATATTGCTTTAAATCTCCAGCCTATTTATTGCAGTTCATGTATTTCGTATACTGAATACTAGTGTACATTTGAGAAATATTTGGAGCCTTATGTGATGTTAAGTCATATATGATAGAAATAATGGCTGGCTGAAAAAGGTATCCAAGATCTGTCAATCATCTAAATCTAAAGATCACCTTTCTCCTTCAATGCCTCCTCTCCTCCCAACACCAGTCTTGGGTGATAGATGCAGCAAGACAACATCTCACAGCAGTGTATAGTAGCAGGTGCATTATAGAACTTTATAAAAAAGTAAATGCACTATAAAAAAATGTGGATTTCAGTGACATAGAACGATTATGGATCTAGATTGCATTTACCAAAGTTGGTAAATACTCTGTAATTAGAAGAGAAATCCCTCATGGGGATAGATGTCTATCCTCCATATTGCCAGAATTTCTACAGATATGCCCCAAATGTTGGCACTTGCAGGTTAGCTATCCCTTTTCATGCCCTTATCCTGTAAAGTGAACAGAGCATGGCTCCTCCCCGTAAAGGGAACACATCATCAGATTATCAGAACAGAAGCAAATGTGTCACATTGCTGAGACAAGTAGAACTCATCAGATTTGAAATTTAGCACAGCCAATTCACCCAAGGTAGCAAAATTGCTTGCTTACTTATCCCATGAATATTCATCTCATGTCACAACATAAGCTACATTTTTAAACAAGTCTGATGATACATACCTCTGTCTAATGTAGAAGGATAAATATTGACCCATAGGTCAACTGTGAGGGCATTGGTGAAGTTATGTAAGACAGGGCTGTTTCTAAAAATGGAACAAAATGTCAAGTCCGCAAATCACATGCATCTTAAGAAATATCAACTGATCTAAAATAAAAGTGAAACCAACTACATTTGTCCCATCATAAACAAAAGAAATTATAACCTAAACTTGTGGAGTAATTTTTCTAACACCACCTACAAAATTGGACAACAGTAATTAACTGATTGTGTTGGATTAAAGAGAACTTTATTGTGGATAATACTTTACAGATCTTATATATTTATTGTACAACATTATAATCCTGCCTACCCAAGAACCATCATTATCTAAAGCTGTACACTGTCTCATAGAAAGTATTCATATGCAGTGTTTAGAGAAAACATTTTGAATGGGGTGAACCTTGTCCTAAAACAGTTCACTCATTCCAAAGGAGAAGTTCCTTAAGATATCTTTTCCCCCAATGTTTCCCAAAATTTCCAATTTTTCTGTACACAATTTTTTTTATTTTTTTTCTAGGCTTTCATACCTTTAATTGAAACCCAGAATCACTCATGACCAGCAAAACCCCTGTGGAATTTGTTGAATTAATTCCATTACATAGACTGAGTCATGAGAATGAGAGTCGGTGGCCACACAGCATTATTACCCAGCAAGATAAAGACTAGGCTAAGATTTTAGCCCAGCTATAAACAGAACAAGCTATTCACCAAGTCAGTGCTGGCCCTCTTGTCAGGATGTGGCTAACTTTCCCACATAGTAATAAGGAAGAACAAAGGTGGATGATTCATTGTACTACAAACACCACATGCCCATGCACAAGCAGATCAAATGACTTTAGAACAAGGGCTTAGAAGAGATACAGCTGCAAAGATGACATTGTGTCTCAGTGGAAATGTTCCATTAATTCTAAAAAACTACAACTGATTTAGTGCAAATCACAGTGCACTATAAATATGGTCCAAGAAGAACAGGACATCCTAAATAAGAGTCCTAAGTTGCGGGGGGAAACCCACAACACCACCTTCTCACTGCACAACCAACAAATGTCTTCCTCTTCCCATAAGCATGTTCCCTTCTTAGGAATTCAAACCTTTGTTTGATCCAAAAAATCCTACCATTCTGGTGAGCACTTTGCACTGGGATGTCAATTCGAAAGGACAAAAATCAAGCAAATGTTAAAAACAAGGCAAACTATTGGCAGAAATAGTGAGTAGAATTTTGTTAACTGTAATTTATAAAGCATAGTGAAAGGCATTGTGCAATAATTAAATTCAATAACAAATAGCATTTATCGGATATTTGAGGAAAAAACCAAAGTATGTTAAACATCAATTTGTTCTTGATTTTTTTAAAGAGAAGAAAAGAAAAAGCAGGTATTTTAAAAGCGGTCCCCTGTTTCAAAACATACCCGGCCTGCATATACACAACAGAAGAACAAGTGTTTCATAATTTTGACCTTCGTCTACACAAATGGCTAAACTGGTGGTGCTTCTCAAACCACTCTGCCCCTAGATTACATTGAGCTTCATATCAAAGAAGAGTATTGGAAGCCTTGGATACTCAAAAGATTAAGAAGAAATTACTTTTCCTTAAACAGGATACACGGCAGAAGACGGCTAAAAGTCTTTAACATGGAGAGTTAAGGGGAAAAAATGTGCTAAACATACTTTTGCCCTAAAGGACAGACATGTCCATACAAACTCAAAAGCTCTTACACAGATTATGGCAGACTTTTATAAGCATTTGTACACTTCTAAATGCCCAGATGACAAAGAAATTCAGAACTTTCTGCAGAATCATGACATAGTGAAACATATAACACCTGAACAATGTACCTGGATGGATGAACCTATTTCCACAGATGAGATACAAAGGGTGATTAAGCAGTTAAAGAACAATACAGCACCAGGAAGTGATGGCTTTCCCCCCCGAATTTTATAAACTGTTCACAGATGACCTTGTTGACTTCTTTACAGAGATATGCAATAACATCCTGGATAATGGATCAATGCCTAAATCATGGTCTGAGGCAACCATCGCAACAATCCCAAAAGATAATAAAGATGCTACATCACCTTTATCTTACAGGCCTATCTCTCTTATTAATGGGTGCTAAGATTTTTGCAAATCTTAGACTTTGCAAATCTGGACTTTCATCAGTCCAGACCAAGTGGGATTCATCCCCAAGAGAAATATGGTAGATAATACTGGTGCTCTCTGGATATAATATCTTTTGGCCAGAGATCTAAGATGGACAGTATCATTTTGGCATTGGATGTGGAGAAGGCTTTTGATTCTTTGGAGGTGGCTTTCTTACAGTCAGTTTTAAAAAAAATGGGCTTTGGACCAAAATTTTTGAATGCACTTCAGGTGATATATCATTCCCCCCCCCCAGCTAAAGTTAGAGTTAATGGGTGTTACTCTTCAAAGATCTCCCTGCAATGGGGTACGCAGCAAGGATGTCCTTTGTCCCCTCTCCTGTTTAACCTTGCTTATGAAACCCTGGCAGAGACGATAAGAACAAATCCATTAATTTTGGGAATTAAAATTAGTACTCAAGTCCATAAAGCATCTTTATATGCAGATGACCTGGTTCTCTATTTAAGTAACCCTGTATCCTCTCTGCAAATGTTGCTTCCAATACTAGAGAAATTTGGTTGTCTGTCTGGATTGAGAGTAAATCCATCAAAAACAGAGCTATTTCCAATATATCTCATGGCTGAAGCAAAAGCGACTCTTGAAAATGAATTTAGGTTTAAATGGACTGAGATGGCATAGAGACACTTGGGAATTTTTATCCCAAGTGACTTGAAAGATCTATTGAAGGTCAATTACCATCGCCTCCAAGAAGAGGTACGGAATAGCATGAAAAGATGTAACCTCCAAGAAGAGGTACGGAATAGCATGAAAAGATGTAACAACATGTCTTGGCCAGACATATTCCATCTGGTTAAGAGTTTCATCCTTCCCAGATACATTTTTTTTATTTAGGGTATTGCCAATTAAAATACCTCAGTCGCAATTGAAAGTATGGCAGTGGGAACTGAATTATTTTTTATGGGCTAACAAATAGTCTAGGCTTAATTTTAAGATGGTTCGTAACCCCAGAGAATGTGGAGGTATGGACGTCCCGGATTTAAGACTCTATCATGAGGCAGCTTCCTTGACTTACCTGGTAATGGCAATGACCCAAGCCACAGTTGTGGGCTGGCTGCAGACAGAAAATGCTTTTTCTCCAGCCTTAGCTGACTTTTTGTGGAATGACAAGAGGAATAGAAATGTAATGGAATTTTCTTCTCCATGTCTACAGCATGATTGCAATATGGGATAAAAGACGGAAAAAGATATCTCCAGGGAGATCTTTACTATCTTCGATTCAGAACCAGAAATGGTTCCCTCCCGCAAATTCTCTGTCGGCAAGTTGTACCTGGAAACCAACTAGAAATCTACGTTCAATGGATCTACTTGATAATGGACTATTGAAATTAAAACAGAATGTAGAGGATCTTTTGCAACAGCCTCTTTCGTGGTGGCAGTATCATCAAATTAGACATTTGACACTTCTACTGTTAAAGAGTCAATCTCAAGGCCTCTCACAGACTTTGAAATTTTGCTCAAAAATATACCTAAGCATACATCTGGTCTACTTTCTAGATTATATGATATTCTGTTATGATTAGAAATGCCTAAAGGTTATGCTTACCAAGAGCTTTGGCAGATAGACTGTCAACAACGAATTTCGGGTGCTCGCTTCGGCAGCACATATAATAAACAACGAATTTCGGAGGATTGGCCAGGTATATGGGAGGCAGTATGTTTCAAATCAAATATATATTCTCTTAAATACTAATATATTAAGTTACTGACAAGATGGTATTTACCGCCTACAAGAATGCATCGTATCAACAAAAAGACTTCTCCAGGATGTTCAAAGGGATGTGGCTGTGTAGCAGATTTTCTCCACTGTTGGTGGACTTGTGAACAAGTACAAGACTTCTGGAGAGGTATTTTCTTACACATCAAGAATATCACAGGATGGATCTGCCATTTCTGCCAGAGGTTTTGCTATTAGATTATTGGAAAATGCCATCTGGAAAATTAAAATGCAACCAATTGACCTCAACTCTGATTTCGGCAGCTAGAACATTGTTAGCCTCAAAATGGAAAGATAAGAAAATGCCAACAATAGATCAATGGCTCCGAAAGTTGTGGGACTTTTATATTTTAGGTAAACTGAATAATAATACACAACTGAACAGATCAGATCAACAGAAACTAGCATTCACTGAATTGTGGTCTCCTGTTATTCATTATTTGATGGAAAATGACATTCTAACAAATGATGAGAATTATGTGGACTTGATATGAATATAAGCAGATCCTTTTGTTTCGATGGTCGACCAGGGCTTATTTATCTTAACTTCACAGTTTCCTGTTTTATTTATAGTTTCAATATATGTGTTGTGTTTAATATATGTGATGTATTTTAAAATTAAAAATTAATTTTTTTAAAAAAAATCTGGTATTAACCTTAAAAAAGAAGAAGTCCAAAGGACTGTTATGCTGTTTACAATGCACATAACAGCACCTTCCTACATCATATTTTCCCATGATGCTGAAATTCTGCTGAATATCACAGCTATGCCTGAGCCACAACGAATATTTTCAGTGTGTCTGCTTAGGCAATATCTGAGATATGGTATCTGAGTACCACTTCTGCTTCAATGTCATCTGTTCACATGGGAATGCTGTAAAATACAGACTTTCCACAATTGAGGAACTGCTCACAACAGAAAAAATACATTCTATATAATTAATATACCTCTCTTTTTATTGTAATACAAAAGGGGGGGAGTAGTTATAAAGAGAAGCATAAACTAGAAATCCACATATGTTAAAAGAGGTGTGCCCAACTCACATTAAATGCAAGCCAACCTCTCCCTTCCAGCATTTTAGCTTAAGCAAGATAAGGATGCACTGACAACAAACAAGAAGACCTGCAGGGGAAGGCAAATTCCATTTGGTCCTTCCGTATATTGCCCACTCAACTCCACCGGAAGATTTTACTTGTCAAATGGGGTTGCTATGGCAGCCCAAAAATGCTATACTCTCAACTATTTTTGCAACATCTGCCCATGTGCAGCTATAAATTTGGGAAATTACCTCCCAAATCTGGATGGAGGGGGCTAAAAACAAGATTTTTCTGTGAAACTGGAGGTTCCCCTGGGTTTTCAGGGTCCAAAAGGGTAGCCATAGCTGGCCTTACTGACTAGGAATGAGTATTAGATACAGGTTATTGGTGGTGCACAGTGCTGTCAAGTCCCAGCCAACTTACAATGACCCCATCTGGTTTTTAAGGCAAGAGACAGAGATAGCTCGCCATTGCCTGCCTCCATACAGCAACCTTGGACTTCCATGGTGGCCTCCCAATGCTAACACAGGGGCCAGCCCCTAGTGTTTCTTCTGGGTCACCTTCCGCCCATGCTGTCCCCCAAACTGAATTTAATTAACTTTGATATATTTAGCTGCGCCCCCGCTGAGGCCCCCTCCCCCAAAATCCCTCGCTAAAGCCAGGGCTGTCTCCCATTCAAGTATTAACTAGGGTGAATCCTGTTTAGCTTATGAGATCTAACAAGAGCAGGTTAGCCTGGGCCATCCAGGTCAGAGTAACAGGTTATTAAGATAAAGTTATAGTGACTGAAGTAGGCATAAGATCCCTGTTGTGCAGTAGGCTAGCTGAATGACAGCCCCTCTTTCCAAATTTAACTGAGGTGCAAGTAGATCCAACAGGTAAGCAGAGGCAAAGAGCATAGTCTGAGGGAGCAGGGCAGGTTACGGAAGGGGGGAATGCCACCTTTGGAAATGTTTTTAAATGTATTTTAATGGTTTCAAAGTTTCACCATGCAAACTGCAAGATGGTAAAGCTCGGCAGACCTCTGACCCATGAGTGCTCACTGTTCAAAGAAACCACCCACGGACTCTTGAGCAATTCTGAATAATTTGTTAACAGGAAGAAGTTCAGAAATGTGTTCTTGCCTTCCTCCAGGAAGAGTAACTTCAGCAAATAATTCAGCTGTACTTCTCTTTTCCTTCCTTAGGTGATCAGATGTCTATTAGCACAAGCAAAGACAGAAAGCATGAAAATAAATAAAAACTTAAAAGTGAAATTCTGCTTTGTATAATGTGCTGTGAGTAGATGCGGGTATAGCTTCTGATGCTTTCCTTCTACTAAAAAGAAGCAGGTACAGCTTTCGTTTAATAAAAGGAAAGTCATGAGTATCTAAAAACCATTTATCCAATACTTCCTCATCTGTGGATTCCTCACTACATTGGTCACCAAACCTGAGAAGATATTATACATATTCTGAGCCACTGAGGTTTAAGAACTTGATACCTTGTTTTATTGTCAAGACACTGGTAGCTGCCTTTAACGGCTATGTGCTAGGAGTTGCAGGATATACCTACATGCATATTTAAATATATACACATACATAAATACAAAATATGGAAGCGACTATGTATAATTTTTGTTTCTGAACAGTTATTCACTTGAGCTGCGGTGGCTCAAGTGGTTAAGACGCTGAACTGCAGGCTGTGGAAGGTCGGTAGTTCAGCAGTTCGAGATCCAGGTGCCGCATGACTGAGTGAGTTCCCGTCTCTAGTTCCAGCTCCTACCAACCTAGCAGTTCGAAAGCAAGAAATTGCAAGTAGATAAATAGGTACCATTTTGGTGGGAAGGTAACAGCGTTCCGTGAGCCTTGGTGTTTAGTCATGCTGGCCACATGACCACGGAAATGTCTTTGGACAGCGCTGGCTCTTCAGCTTTGAAACGGAGATGAGCACTGCAACCCTAGAGTCGGATTCGACTGGCTTTCAAGCAAGGGAACCTTTACCCTCTTTGGCTACTTTGCAATAATTTAGCATAAACTCACCTCAAAAACATGTATTGTCACTCATATACAGGATTCTCAACCTCTCACATTTACAGCAGGCTAGATAAAAAAGTTTTGTAAAAATCTTGCAGCTCTGTGCCACAGGAAAATACCTAAATTTTTAATTTAACTAAAAAAAAGTGGAGAAACCAGCATAAAAAAACAGAGAATTCTGCTTCAGAAAACACAGAAAGCAATGTATAGCCAGCAGTCTCATCAATTTCTAACTTTACTTCAAAAGCTTTAAATACCACCTCAGGGGCTCCTGCCTTGAGAGCTACATATCTAAATCACCCTATAACAACCTTGGCAGACTCGGGAGCTCCCCTCTCCACACATTAGTTCAATGGCAAGTCAGCACTGCAATTATGTTAGAATTGTGTATGATGAAGTTGTAGTTCTTTACGCATCTTGCTTTTTTAATAGCTGAAGTGTCCTAGGTCATTCTCAGACGTATAGGGTTCATTCTCTTTATGACCTCAGATTGTTGGTAACTTGCACTGACTAAGTCTTCTGCAAGTTTGCCGGCTTGTCGAGGCCAAAGTCTCTCTTGCACCACCTGGACCATCAGACTGGTGCAATTAAAAGGACAAGCCATGTTCAGTGACCCTGGAACACACATGGAAAAAAAAGTGACTGGCACTATGTCTGGCCACCTTGGACTTCCCCAGTGGAACTGGTACCCACTTATACAAAAGTGGGCAGGAGGCAATTACACAGTGCAAGAGGAAACACTGAGTCAAATAACATTCAAAGGTACAGTTACATGCCCACATAATCTAGGCAGAACATTCATATGGTCTGACTATCTCAGCTGCATTTAGTGGCAGAGGTAGAATGATTAGTGTTGCCAACCTCCAGGTGGTTAACAACCACATACAAATGGAAATACAGCAAATATAGTTGTGCAAACAAATAACCAGAATAATCTGTCACATTGTAAAATCACACTTGAAACTACCTAATAGTCCTTGAAAGTACAAGTCTCTCTTCAGAATGGTACAGTCACCAGCTCATGGTGTAGAGAAGAGTTTCCAGAAGAAAGCATGCAGTAGACAGCATGAGCTGAAGACTAGCTGTGGCACAAACCAAAAGAGTGGCAACAGCATGCCTAGGTTGTTTTGCTGTTTCTTAGGGCTTCATCAGGAACATACTTGTAGACTTCATGTCATTTTGAATCTTCCCAGAGCTGGGTTGAGCTCCATCACTGAGAAAAGCAGCCTGATGAAGCCCTGAGAAACGGCAAAGCAACCTAGGTATGCCATCGCCGCTCCTTTGGTTTGCGCCACAGCTAGTCTTGAGGTCATGCCGCCTACTGCGTGCTTTCATCTGGAAACTCTTCTCTGCACCATGAAGAGAGACTTGTACTTGCAAGGACTATTAGGTGGTGCAGTTGTCATTTATGCATGGTGGCAAAACCATTTGTTATTTGTATCGTTTATGGTTGTAAGTAGAACTGTATAAGAAGACAGTAGTCTCAACAGTGCGACAGATTATTCTGGTTATTTGTTTGCACAACCTCCAGGTGGTGGCTGGAGATAAAATGTCTGTTTTGGAGGGTGGATTCTATTGCATTATACCCCATTGAGGTCCCACCGCTCCCCAAATTATTCCATCCGCAGACTCTACCCTCAAAATCTCCAGGTATTTCCCAGCCTGTAGCTGGCAGCTCTGAGAATGATAATCAGAACCAATTGATTCTCAGCATTAAGTATATCTGGCCTAGAATATTATCAACTAGGTCCCACAATACTGATGTATGGAGACACCTTCCAAAGACAGGGTTATTCCATCTCTGAATACTGAACATAGTACATCAAGCCTTTTGGTGAAGCAGTATTTTCCCCCTCACCAAATCATAGCAATCCTTCTGCAATACTTATGTTGACATACACGAACCTTAAAACCGACACAAGACACACCATGCAACATATAACAAATAGAATTCCCAGTCTCATTCTAGTCAAGTCATCATGCCAGGATGAATTGAGAACTGACCTTTCAATCCTTCACACCAAGTTCTTCTACTTTCCACCTTTTTAAGGGTTTTTGCAAAACAGGCTCAAATCCATTTACACTGCTATCATAAAGCCTAAATTGGTTAGGATGTATATTCAACTTAAAAAGCTGCTCTAAATTCCACTTGCCTCACATTAACTCTCACATATGGTTCAAGTACCCCATAACAAACCCAAAGGCATTTTAAATAAGCTTGCTCAATAATGTGAGGGACTGCACTTGTTATTATTAGATGTTATTAGATGTTCACAGATTTTATGCCCTGACAAGTATCCATTACAGCAAGAGTCTGCTGTTATAATTGAGGGATGCAAGTCACAAGAGTAAATTGGATATTTAAGAACTAGAAGTTTCCTTAACTGGGACTTTCATTCCACAGACAGATTAGTAAGACTTTCTGGAACTCCAAGTTAGTAGTGGTTGACATTTTTCAAAAGCACCCAACATGGGCTGTCAGCCTTGAACCTCGTGTGACTTGAGAGGTCAGGGTTCCCACCACAAATGCAGTCATCATTCTGCCTTCAAAACAGTAGGATATCCACTGCAGCACAAAACCACATCACATTATCTATTTTCATTTTATCTAAATGTCAGAGCGGAACTGGCTTATTTTTTTTTCATTCAAGACACAGTTGCTCAAGAAGATGAGGGTTTTGTTTTTGCTGCTGTTCTATTTGTGCTGTAATATTTTTTTAAAAAACCCACAGGCCTCCTGTATCCTGTAGGTAATCCAGACAGAAGGATATTATTTGCCACATAAAACTTCATCACAACTGAATGTTTAAAAATCACCTTTTTCAAAATAGCTGGCTAAAGACATGCTGGAACAGATAAAAGCCAAGGTGGTAATGGCTTGACACTGCTGTCACAATGGAACTTCTAAAGACTTACTGTGATTCAATTAATGTGTACAATATGACTAACAGGAACCTTCTCAAAAGATGACCAATGAAACTGTGCCAAGGAACACAAGTTAAGAACCACAAGAACCCTGGTGGGCTCACATGCTGTTCTCACTAGCCTGCTTCCCTCACATACAATGTCTCCCTTTGGCCTTAGACATGGTTACATTGGCACTGTTGTTGCCCAGATTAGCAACAGCATGGATTTTCTTTTAATCTGGGATTGAAGTGTTTTTTTTAAAAATCCTTGGTTAAACTCAAGGCCAGCAGGGAATTTGCACCTGAAAGGAAAAGAGCTGGGTGGGGAGGTGTTGCATGATGTAGTCAACCACAATCCTTTAAAAATAGCCAGAAGCCTAAGAACCATGAGTGATCACGCAACCTCATTCTACACAGTGACCAAGAGAACAGCAACAGATGAGTGGAGGTGTAGCAAGATTGTCAAACTTTTTGCTTGACGTAGCTATGGATATTTACAAATGTCACTGGGGCAGTTATAAAAGGAACAACTTGACTCCTAGACCTTTTCTCAGATATGCCCTAACGCAGTAGGCAAAGGAGATCATTTCCACAATTAACTTTGCAAACTTTCAGAAAAGAAAAATGCCCAAAGCATTTGCAAAGGTGGCTGAAAGTGAAACAAAGACACTGAAGTGTTCAACAAATGCTTTCACTCCTGAGAACAGAGAAGCAGAAAAAGAGGTTGTAGTCAAACCTCCAGTATGCTTTAGAATCCTCCATGGTATTAAAAAAGATGCCATCAAGTCTCAGCCCATTTACCGCAACCTCATAGAGTTTTCTGGGCTAGAGATAAACAGAGGTGGTTTGCAATTGCCTGCCTCTGTGAAGCAGCCTTGCCCTTCCTTGGTGATCTTCCATCCAAGCACTAACCAGGGCTGACTGTTTAGCTTCTAAGAGCTGATGAGATCAGGCCAACCAGGACCATCCAGGCTAGCCCTGAACTAGGGCTGGACCAGAGCTAGCCTGAATCCTTACAAAAGAAAAAATGTTCACAAAGAAGATTCAGCCACCCTGACCTGAATAGCCCAGGCACGCCCGATCTCGTCAGATTTCAGAAGCTAAGCAGAGCTGACCCTGGCAAGTGAATGGAAGGGAAATCTCCAAGGAACACCAAGGCTCAGGATGCAGAGGCAGACAACCAAGCCACCTCTCTGAAATGCCCAAACCCCACTAGGGGTTGCCAGAAGTCACCATGACTTCCAGGCATGCAAGCACATACACACATAAGTCCACAAAAAAGAAGATTCAGCCAGCCCACCCACCTTCTTTGGATAAAGATTTTAACACAAGTGATTTCCAAATCTTCCATATACACAACAACTGGAGAGGGGGCATCACTCAATGTCCTCAGAACACTGAGAAGTGGAAAATACCCACAACTAAGGTTTTGGAGAATGACAACCCAGTCTGAACAAGCAGAATTGGGACAGATGGACCAATGGTCTGTCTCAGTGTAAGACAATTCCATATGTTGAAGGTATCAGGAGAAGAGTTGTGCAGTTCTCCTACCAGCTACTCAGACCTCACTGGGGTTTTCTCATTTATGCTTTCTGGATTTTACAGAAAAATATTCCATACTCTCTTACACTAAACTTTACTGCATACATGTCTAGAGGACAAGGAAATACGGAGATAAATGCATCCTGCTTAATTTGCTTAAAATCTGCAATATTCAACATGAACCAAATTATAGTCAGAGAGTATATTCTCCAACAGAACCACATTTTGTGGTCACAGGTATAACACATCTGGACCTGTACCAGCTCATGGTTTTATGGACTAAGGATGATCCCCACCCACAACCAGCCAAAACTTGGGAAAATGTCATGTCTAGGAAGCTGGTAGGGTTACCAAACCTGGTTTGGGAAATTTGTGGAGATCTGAGAGTAGAACCTGGGGAGGGACCTCAGCAGGGTAAGCTGCCATGGAGTCCATCCTCCAAAGCAACCATTTTCTCCAGGAGAACTGATCTCTGTAGTCAGGAGATCATTTATAATATTGGGATATCTCTAGGCCTTACCTAAGAACTGGCAATCCCAGAAACTAAGCTTGGTGCAGTTTTAAATGGAGATGATCTGAGTATAGCCAGATGTTCAACAGTTTCTAGCAACTATGTACTAGCTCTACTGCTGGATGAGGATGCCCATCTGCTTTCAGAGGTGAACCTCACAGGAATTCTGCAAGAATAAAATAGTTATCATCCATGGTCCAATGGGGAAGGACAACAGACCAGTGCTCCCTCTAAGCTGAGTTAGTGTCAGCTAGTTTACAGTTTTTTAGCCTCTAGCTCACAGATTTTTGTCATAGTTCAGGAAGGATGGCTCCAAAGCAAACTAATTTATACAGTAGCCAAATCACTCGACTCACAACTTTAATGCCGGTAGCTCTCAAAGTAGAATTTTTGCTCAGAAGACTCCATAGCTCAGAGGGAGCACTGGAACAGACCAGACTAAATTTAGGCAGGAGAGACAGCCTTGTGCATCTTTGTATATAGCCCAGCCTTCACAACTTTCTTTATCCTACAAGTCCCTTCCGGTCATCTCTGCACAGTCCTGTCTCTCCTGTACTCTCTATGATACCCAGAATGTAAGAGTTCCTCAGTAATTGTAGTGGGTTAGTAAAAAGTTGTTATGCTCCAAACAGCGTCATGGCAGCGTCAGTGTTCCCTCTAAGCTGAGTTAGCATGAGCTAGCTCACAGCTTTTTAGCCTCTGGCTCACACATTTTTCTCTTAGCTCAGGAAGGATGGCTCCAGAGCAAGATAATTTATGCAGCAGCCAAATCGCTTGCTCACAGCTTTAATGCCAGTAGCACGCAAAGCAGAATTTTCATTCACAAGACTCCACAGCTTAGAGGGAACACTGGGCAGCGTTAGCCCAATTCTATATTTTTATCACCTTATTCAAATAAACTAAGCAGTTATTTTATATTGTTTCAATAATTTAAAAAGCCATTTATTCAGCTTTACCATGCTAATGATATACTAACCAGTCATTTAAAAAAATATAACTCCATCTCCACATCCCTATAAAAAGATGCTATTTTTGGGCACATTAAAGAATAAAATCTAAATTTAGTTAAAATGAAATGGGAGCGATTCCAGCTATTTCCCATTATATAAGTCATTTTGACCTATTATTTATAAATGCCTAAGAAAGGTTAAGTGTTATTTTGAAAGTGCCTGGACAGAATTACTTGCAAACTGTGGGTGATTCTGGTATAGTTTAGAGCAGAGGTGTCAAACTCACTTGTTATGAGGGTCAGATCTGACATAAATGTCACTTTGTCCAGCCAGGCCATGTGTGCCATAAAACATAGTGCCAGGTACCAGAGATACAAACTTTATAAAAGACACGGGCAAACCCAATTATTTTTTACTCAAAATACAAGCATGCTTAAAAACTTAACACTCTTACAGTGTCTCCCTGATTCCCACCATCCCACTTACACCGCCCCTTATGTATTAGCACTGGGTCAGTATACAGGGACATAATGCACAGCCTCTGTCATCTGGCAATAAAGGGAATCAGTTGTTCGTGGGCTGGATAAGAGCCCTGGACAGGCCAGTTCTGGCCCATGGGCTGTATGTTTGATACCCCTAGTTTACAGTGTCTGAGTTACAAAGATGCAGATTCTCACTTTCTAGAGCAGGGATCCCTAGTGTGGTACCCGTGGATGCAATGGTGCCCACCAACATCTTTCCTGGTACCCTCCAAGTGTCTTTAGAAAGTGGGTTGAGCCAATGGATGGTCACATAGGATTTGATTGGCTGTGCAGTTTTTTAAAAGCATTACTTTGATAGCAGCTGCCACCGCAGCTCAAGTGTCTTTATTGTGTGCCCAAAGGGTAAGCCGTGTCAGCCATTTGGGGGCTGGCTCCACCTCTTGCAGCAAGCATTTTGTGGCAGCCATTTTGTGAATGGGCCCACCATGCCATATCAGAATTCCAAAGATGCCCACAGGCTCAAAAAGGTTGGGGACTCCTATTTTATAGCTTCCTTAATATAGAATTTCAATGCTGAAACTGTCTACTGTCAGTCTCAAAACACATCTTGATTTTTGAAGGTATTAGTTATCAGAGGAAAGAGCCTTTAAAAAAAAAGATTTCATTCAGTCAAAGAAGGAAAAAGGAGGGGGCCCAGGCTTCGGTAACTCAGCCTCACAGTCATTTCTGCATCATAAAATACTCTAGTAATTATCTCCTGCAGGCTACTGCCGTCATCCCAATTCTAGAGACACCCACACACAGGCACATCTTCAGATTCTTAAAGAATGAACAACATGCAGTTAGCAGAAAATATCCTCCCTGGGCTCCATTTCCCAAAGCAACAACATTAGTACCATTCTTGGCTACAGTGAGCAAAATGAACCATCCTCCCCCCCAATAACCGTAATTAAAAAATAAAAAATCTTAAGAGTTCTTTATATGTGCTGCCTCCGGTCTTATGAATAGATCACAAGTAGAGGGAACAAGTTTATATTCAGTCACAGTATATGTTCAATGACAGATTCACTTCCGAACAAGGAAAGGCTGAAGAAAGCTCAGAGCCAGTAAGAGGCGGGCCATGATAGAAGCATTTGAAATGACTATAACCGATCATTCCATGTGTCAAATACAACTTAACACAGTTGCTTAAGAACATTCTGACTAGGATAAATACTCCCATAAATACACTCCCAGACCTTCTTGGGTTTATTGCACAGTTTTGCTTGTGTGTTGAGGGGGTGGGGAGAGAAGAGAGGAGAAAGAAGATAATTGAATTTTGTTTTAAGAGCTCAAAACATGGCATGAGAAGGAAAAACAAGCATTTGACTGCAGTGCAAAACAGATGCTAGAAGATACTTTAGATAAATAATTGCGTATTCCCAACAGGTTTCTATATGAATGTCTACCCTAGAGCAATCTGACCTTTGGTTATTTTGCTATAGGACACTGCATTGTTGCAAGAATTACCACCATAAAAGGGTCTCAGGTCACCTTCTCTCAGTTCTTGCTATACTATGATCTCTGCATCTGCTGAGGCATACCAGAAACCAAAGTATTTGGTGCAAAAAGCTGTTTGTTGTAGCGAACCTCATCTTAGCTATAGCATTTTGAACCAGTTGAAGTTTTTGGACCATCTTCCAAGGCAACCCCATACATAGTGTGTTACAGCAGACTGGTCTGAAAGTCACCATGGCATGTGAAATAGCAGCCAGGTCTGTTGTCTTCAGGAATGACCGCAACAGGCAAGCCAACCCACTTCTGTCAGTTGCTTGTCCAGGGACAGTCTAGAACAGCATTCCCCAACCATGGTGTTTGTCAGCACATACCCTGATGCCTGCCATGTGTTTCAGAGAAGAGGATGGTCCCAAAGTGAAGGCAGAACCTGCAATCAGTTGCCCTCATACAACTTAAGGAGGCCTTACCTCTCTCTCCATAATGTCCTTCTGGAAGGATGTTATTCCCCATCACCCTTCCACTAGTTGTGTATGTGCATGCTCATGCTTGGCTATGCTTCCTGAGACAACCATTTTGTGGTGACACTCACCATCCTCTTTTGAAATACCAAAAGGTGCTACAGGGTTGAAAAGTCTGGGGACTCCAGGTCTAGAAGCTCTCCAAGCCTTCCAAAGAAAGATCCAGAGCAATATACAGTACATGGCCATAAGTAGCTGGCTGTTTCACAGTCACTAATTGACTGTTGTTAGGGGGCATAATGAAGCAGAAGGAACTTCTTGTCTTCCCCCCCATAAGCTGCCAAGCAGCACCCTACTAATGGATTTTATATTCACAGGACTTCTGGTGCCAGGTCAAATGACTCTACAGCAATATCCCATTCAGAAAAATCCTCTATAGCACAAGAAAATAGAATCATTCACACAGGCTTGTAATAACAATGCTCAAGCAATTTTCAAGTTCAAAGACTTGGAAAATTACATCCCGCATCGACCACAATAATTAGCACACTATTAAGGCAGCTACTGTCCACTTCACTCGAGGAACTAGGGGCAAAGATTAAGAAGCATCTGTGGAGGAGAACAATCAATAGAAATAAACAATTTATCACCCATCTACCTGCTCCTGTTATAGGGCTACATTTCGCCTCCCTTATGCAACTGACAAAAGAGTTATGTAGAATGAATTTTAGCTTAGAAACAGTGAAGCGGCATTTTAATCCTGCCATACATGCAGACCAGAGTTGTTGACAACCAAGAGCATTTGCCTTCCATTAGCAACAGTTATCACAGGGAGAGCTGAACCCCCCCCCCCCAAAAAAAAAATCACATAGGGTTGGACTGCCTATTACTTTTTAACTTCAAGGCAACAGTAGAAAAAAAATATGACAGGAAAAGTGCTCTTTGCCAATTCTCCCACTAAACAATGTCCATTGTGCAAGTGTGTACACAGAGGGAGAAAGGCTGATCAGGAAATAACGGCACCAGGGTAAGCAAAGGGGATAAAAATTCAGGGACATAATGAGTAAAATCTATCAGGCGCTGCTGTTATACAACTTTTTAGTAGGGACAGGACTTTGGAAATGGCACATGGCCCTTCTCTGCAAGCCACGAGGTATCCTCTTTTTATCAAAGTGTTAAGGACAGAAATGTACCAGCCCAAGTTTGGGATAAGTTCATTCAACATGTAATCGATGTGTAATCATATTTCTTTAGTGGTCAAAGAAACTAAATATCCGAAGATTCAGCAGAACAGATGGACTAAATCCCCCCAAAATCCAGTTTCCTGACGCTTTTGTTAAGATCCCACCCAACAGATGATCAAAATAAAGTCAGCAACATGAAAGAGTAACAATGAAAGGCAGGGTGTCAACATCCACAAAAAACTCAGTATAAGTTCTTTCTAAAAAGAAAAGTCTTCACCAGCCTTCTAAAGCTATAAGGTTAATGTTAAAACACTTACAGGCCAATCCTAAATAGGGCACTTAAGCTCAAATGGGACTTCAAAGTCTAAAAAACAAAAACCTGGAGGGGGTGTTGCTGCTCCTTGTCAGAGGAAGAAAACATCTAGAGCAAAGGAGGAAGAAGGGGATGTTGACCACGTGCTCTTCCTTGCACTCATACTACGAGACAAATTATTATAAAGCAGAGGACCAGCAAGGAATTGGGGGGGGGGTTGAGGCTCACCCCCTGTTGGTCCTCTCACCTATGCTGTCTCCACTTTCCCTCCTTCCCTCTCCCTTACAGCCTCTGAATATCTCCCCCGCTTCTCTCCTTCCTTCCCACCAACTGGTCTAAACTTCCCCTCAGCTGCCACTTTCCCTCCAGTCCTTCCTTCTCTTCCTTTCCCTTGTAACTCCCATAACTTCTCCCCCTTTCCTTGCTTCCTTCCCTCCAGCCCATTTTTTCCTCACCCCCCACTCATGCTTTAGTTCTCTTTCTGCCCTCATTTCTCTTTCTGCCCTCCACTATGGCTTTGCTCCCCCCTCCAGCTAGTCCTTGCCTCCATGCTCCCCCCTCTGTTCTGTGCAGCCCTCACAACATCTTCCCTTTTCCTAATTCTTCTATCCATTCCCCCCCAGCCCCCATTTCCTCCTTTTGTTCCATTCTTTCCTTCCTCCCTCCACTCTAGCTTCACTACCCCCTCCTTCCTTCTTGTCCTCCTTGCCTGCCGCCTCCACCCCCCACGACTCACTTATGGTTTCAAAATGAAACTGCAGCAGCCATTTTGGGATTACCTAAACAACTGTGTACTGCTGTCTGAAGTTGCCTAGGCAATCCGAAATAGTTGCTAAGATTTCAGGAAGCAATCTCATGAGAGCTCAGCATTTTAAAACTGAATTTTCTTTTAGCCCCTCTTTTTTAAAAAAATAAGATTATTCTGCAAACCTGGGTTCCTCCTGATTTGTAGGAACACCTCTTCTTTTTGTACTCAGTCCCACTGTACTGAATTTTACATCCACAGTGGGGCCAAGTTTAAAATTATATATGTAGATTTATATATACATGGGCCAATAAGATTCAGGTTCCATGGGATAATTATGACAGATGGAAAATTAGGCTTGCCAACTCTGGGTTGGAAAATTCCTGGAGATTTCGGTGTGTAGATTAGAAAGGGTGGGGTGTGGGGAGAAACCTCAACAAATGTCACAGTCCACCTTCCAAAGTAGCCATTTTCTCTGGGGGCCTCACCTGGAGGTCAGCAATGCTATGGAAAACAGTATTTGGGTTAGGATGTGAAGGGGAGAGGGACAAAGTTGCAGTTCACAGGTTCAAATGATATGGTTTTCTTAAACAGGATTTCTTAAGGCCAGACCGTATGTTTTATTCAAGTTTGCCATTGGGACTTGCAGCCATAGTGAAGCTGTGTGTCCTTGGTGGCAAATCTGTGTAAAAGAGGTACAGGAGGGCCCAATACAGAATAGGACCATGGCACAGGGGGAGGAGGGGCTTTCTTCTCCTCCCCTACCCCTGCACCATTTGCTGGAGCCAAAATGTCGTCTTGTTAGAGGGCCATATGATCACTGAATGCTTTGTTTTGGTTTAACTCACCCCATGTCCTTATTACCCAAGCCCTTCATGAACTGGGGCCCACATATATGAAGGACGGTCTCCCTATCTCCCTGTGAAACACATTAATCAGGCAGCCATCTGTTGGCTATCCCACCACTTGGGAGTGGGCCACCTAGCATTAACCAGAGCCTCCACCTTTTTCATTGTGGCTCTGGCTCTAGGGAATGGCCTCCTTGAAGAGCTGAAGGGGGGGCCCTCCCTGGAGATCTTCAGAAGGTCTTGCAAGACCTGCCTTTTTGCCAGGGTTTTTAGGAGGCAGGAGGGATTTGGGGCTTGCTATTTTATCTTTGGTTTCACCAGGAGATGCTTTAACTATCACTGTAAAGCTGCCTTGAACCAAGAGGAAAGGTGGGATATAACCACTAACCAACTAGCTAAGTAAAGGTTGAGGCCTCAGCATTTGAGGGCAAACTACTGGACAGATAAACTTCTAATTCCTATAAAGGTTTGTAAAGGCTATCCTAAGGATGGGGTCTAACCAGGCAAGTAACCCTGCAGTGACGCTAGAAAGGAGTAAAGCTTCCACAGGACACCCCCCCCCTTTGTATACGAGACTCCCCCTCTGGATTTTGCTTCCACTGGAGAGTTCATGCTTCCTACATTTCCATGGGAGCAACAAAAACCTGTGGATGAATGTAGTGAGAAATCTCCAGCTGTGGTAGAAATATCTAGAAAAACAGATTCTAAATAATTAGCTGTGACAAGACTGTATTTCAGTTATAAAAATTTAGATTAATAAATGTGGAGTTATCATGTAATGTTTAAAAGATGCATTGTTATACCATTAACTTTATTGTACAATGCTACAATCCTTACTGTTTTGTATGGTTTTAAGATAGTTTGTTTGCATACGGTTTTAACAAAAAATGTTAAAATTTTAAAAAAAGCTTTTGTGAAAATAAACAGCCAGATGGAGGGGCAGTATTCCTCTTCCCCGTCACTGTGGTAATTTTGGAGGCTTTGTCCGACAGCATTTCCCACTTCTAGAACACAAAGAAGTTAGTTATTTTTCTCTAGACTCATGCTTGTAGCCCATGCATTTTAAAATTTCCAGACAGTTAAATGGGTCAAATCACTTTACACAATTTCTCGGTTCACCTCTTAATTGGAACTATTCCTTTTAGTCTGCAGGTTTCACAAACTGCCCAAGCCTCCAGCAGTTACAATGGCTGCCACGTGGCATTTGTGAAAACTAAACTTACCATTGACAAGCCAAGTACCTATGCCTGTGATCACATTTATCAGCAGTTTTAAACACAGTAGTGCATACCATAAAGTGAGGGGAGAGAAAACTATTCTCTGTATCAATCCTTACTAACATCACCTGTATAACCAGGAAGTAGAGGAGAGGTGCTGGGCTTTATGGTACTTGGAAAAAGGGCATTTCCTTTTCATTTACAAACCCCCAAGCTACTGCTGCTCATTCTTGCCACTGGCACTGTTCCATCATCACTGCTGGGACAGGACTGTGTTGATTAGTTCAGTCATTACAGAGAAGAGCAGGAAGAAAGACCACCAGGGAACTTCTGCCAATGTAGTGCACACTCTCAATGACTGTGCTATGGAACAGATGGTCACAGAACCTACCAGGGGAGAGGCAAATCTGGATTTGGTACTAAGTAATGCCCAAGACCTGGTGAGAGATGTAAAAGTGATTGCACCGCTAGGGAACAGTGATCATAATGTTATTGAGTTTAACATTTGTATAAATAGGGAGTTGCCCAAAAAGACTGACACAACCACTTTGAACTTTAAAAGGGTTAACTTCTCTGATATGAGGGGACATGTGAGGAAGAAACTGAAAAGAAAAGTAGAAAGGGTCAAAACCATTTGGGAAACTTAGAGACTATTTAAAACTACAATCCTAGAAGCTCAGAAAAAATATATACCGCAGGTTAGGAAAGACACAAATAGGTATAGAAAAAAGCCTGCATGGTTAACAAATAAAGTAATGGAAGCTGTAAAAGGTAAGAAGGATTCCTTTAAGAGGTGGAAAGCTTGTCTCAGTGAAGTTGATAAATGGGAACACAGGCTGTGGTAAATAAAATGCAAGTCTGTGATCAGGCAGGCAAAAATGGAATATGAGGAACATATCTCAAAAAACATAAAAACCAACAATAAAACTTTCTTCAAATACATTAGAAGCAGGAAACCAGCCAGGGAGGCAGTGGGGCCCTTGGATGACTAAGAGGTAAAAGGGGTACTGAAGGACGACAGGGAAATGGCGGAGAAGCCAAATGAATTTTTTGCCTCTGTCTTCACTGTGGGAGATGAAAAGTGCTTGCCCATTCTAGAACTGCTGATTTCAGGAGGGGTGTTGAAGGACCTGAGTCAGATTGATGTGACAAGAGAGGCGGTCCTATGAATGATAGACAACTTAAAAAATGATAAATCACCAGGCCCGGATGGCATACATCTGAGAGTTCTGAAAGAACTCAAATGTGAACTTCTGGATCTCCTGACAAAAATATGTAACCTTTCATTAAAATTTGCCTCCATTCCTGAGGACTGGAAGGTAGCTAATGTCACTCCCATCTTTAAAAAGGGTTCCAGAGGAGATCCGGGAAATTACAGGCCAGTCAGTCTGACATCGATACGGGGTAAAGTTGGTGGAAACTGTTATTAAGGAAAGAATTAGTAGGCACATTGATGAACAAAAACTATTGAGGCAGACTCAGCATGGTTCTGTAATGGAAGATCTTGTCTCACTAACCTATTAGTGTTCTTTGAGGGGGTGAATAAACATGAGGACAAGGGGGACCCAATAGATGTTGTTTACCTTGACTTCCAGAAAGTTCCTCATCAAAGGCTCCAAAGTAAACTCAATAGTCACGGAATAAACATACAAGTTCTCTTGTGAATCAAAAACTGGCTAATTAATAGGAAACAGAGTTTAAAAGGGAAATTTTCTCAGTGGAGGGTGGTAAGCAGTGGGGTACCACAGGGATCAGTTCTCGGTCCAATGCTTTTTAACTTGTTTATTAATGATTTGGAGTTGGGAGTAAGCAGTGAAGTGGCTAAATTTGCAGATGACACAAAATTGTTCAGGGTGGTGAGAACCAGGGAGGATTGTGAGGCACTCCAAAGGGATCTGTTGAGGATGGGCGAGTGGGTGGCTGCTACAAGCAGGGACAACTTCAAGAGGGAATTAGATAAGCATATGGAGCAGAAGTCCATCAGTGGCTATTAGCCACAAGGTATCAATAGGAACTCTCAGTCTGGGGCAAGTGATGCTCTGTATTCTTGGTCCTGGGGGGGGGGGGCAACAGTGGGAGGGCTTCTAGTGTCCTGGCCCCACTGCCGGACCTCCTGATGGCACCTGGTATTTTTGGCCACTGTATGACAGAGTGTTAGATTAGATGGACCATTGGCCTGATCCAACCTTGGCTTCTCTTATGTTCTTATGTTCCAGTATAGTGGTTACAATGCTGCAGCAGGAAAGGGGAGGTTCAATCCTCTCCACCAGCCACGGAGGCTCACTGGGTGTCCTTGGGACAGTCACTCGCTCTCAGCCTAACCGGAACCTCTGCGGGTTGCTACTGGAGAAAAAAGCTGGGTATCATATATCTAGCCCTGATCTGGATGGCCCAGGCTAGCCTGATCTCATCATATCTCAGAAGCTAAGCAGGATCAGCCTTGGTTAGTACTTGGATGGGAGACCACCAAGGAACTCTAGAGTTGCTGTGTAAAGGCATACAATGGGAAACTACCTCTGATCGTGTCTTGCCTTGAAAAACCCAATGGGGTCTCCATAAAACAGCTGCAACTTTCCACCACACTTTTCCCCTGACCTGGATGTCCCAGGCTAGCCTGATCTCGTCAGATCTCGGAAGCTATGCAGGGTTGGCCCGGATCACTATGCAGAGGCAGGCAATGGCAAACCACCTCTGAACGTTATCTTGCCTTGAAATCCTACAGAGTCGCCGTAAGTCAGCTGCGACTTGATGGCACCTTACACAGACACAAAAGTATCTAAACAAAATTATAATATAACAATGTTGGGTGAATATCTCCTGCAAATAATACGATACACAGTCCCCCAAATATGTTTGCTGATGCCATATACGACCAAGGAATGTTTTAAAAGCCATTTGTAGAAAAAGAAAAATTTACAACTGTTTTTTTGAGTTTGTTTCCACTTTGTTGTAAAAGCATGTCTCTTTGTGCCATGGCAACAGAATCATGGAGTACTTTGAACCAAGGTATAGCTTCTCCTAACCACAGAAATAATTTAGGGGTGGCGTAATGAAACAACTGAAGCATTTTATCGCTGTAGTAAAAGGGAAGGGAGCATTCTAAATGAGCCTTTTATAACGTCTTCGTTTCTCTTGCCCATACCATTAATCATCGAACACATCCATCATTCAGTTAACAGTTAACCAGCAATTCCAGCAGGATGATAACACTGAGATTAGACAGGCCGTAGACAATATTAGATACAGTTCAAGCACAGGGACTTCATTAACTACGATGAACTATGTTGAACTCCAACAAAACTAAAACCCACACTGTCTATTCCGTTTCTGCAGGGGAAACAAGTTTCACCCGCATATACAGAAATTATTAGCATCTTTAGACCAATAAGTGTCGGCCAGTTACAGGAATTCCTACTTTATGTCCACATTCGCAAAGAAGAACCAACTAATGTTTTCTGTACATGTTACTTTACAGATTTAAAAAAATCATCTGCACCAACCTGGATTCCATGTTGAATACAGTACGCGTTCAGCCCTTGCTTAATTTCAGAAGCACAAGAGATACATAGCAGCCTGAATAGCCCAAATTAACCCAAGTTGATTAGAACTCAGAAAGTAAGCAGGGTTGGCCATGGTCATACTTGGATGGGGGACCCCCATGGAAGACATGGGTTGTTATGCAACCCAGGTGGCAAACCACCTCTGCTCATCTCTTGCACATGGGGTCTCTCCATGAGTCAGTTATGACTTGATGGCACTGTGTTATCATTGAGAGATACACACAGGCCACACCTCTGCAAATATCCTACCCTTCAACCTGTATGCTTTCTCCTTGCTAAACATCCCTGGTAACATCAAGAACAATTTATTGAACCTGCAACCTGATTGTGGTGCCTGGCCCCCAGGACATTCGCCTGGCATGCACCAGGACAAGAGCCTTCTTTGTGGTGGCCTCTTCTTGGTGGAACTGGCTGTCAGATGATACATGGGCCCTGCGAGATTCATCTAAGTTCTGCAAGGCCTGCAAAACAGCTCTTCTGTTTGGCTTTTAGTTAGTTGGGTTTGGTTTATGTGAGCTGCCTTCTAGTTTTATTTGGATTATGTTTTTAAACTGAGATTTGTGGAAGTTTTAATTGTTGTTAGCCACCTTGAGACTGCCTGATGGCAAGACATGGCATATAAATTTAATAAATAAATAAAAACAAATAAACAAGTGAACACTCAAGAAAACTGGTGAAAGCATCATTGAAACAGTGTGTGGTCCCACCAGTCTTCAAGAAGGCAGCTGTGAGACTGTTCCCAAAGGAGTCCTTTTTAGCCCCTAACCACTGCCCAACTAACAGCCAAAAGCCCTCCACCTTAGCAAGGTGCTCAAGGTGTGTATTATAGGCACAACTGCAGACATTACTGGTCAACATCAATTTCCTAGTCTAGTCTGGCTTCCAACCCAGTTATTTGACTGAAACAGCTCCAGCTGCCCTGATGGACTATTTGCACTAGAAGGGACAGAGAGGCAGAGAAAGTGTGACCCTGCATACTCCTGGTTTCTGAGCTACTTTAATATCCTAAACCATGGTACTATTCTAGATCACTTGTCAGGATGAGGAGTATCGAGGTCTGTGACTTCACTTACCATGAAGCCATATTTATCACAAAAACGTCACATTCTAATCTTACAAGCTGGTAGATGCCAGGAGTCTCTATATGGATAACCACCACCACCAGATATTCACCATGTGAAACTGATTTTTATGGTAACTTTTTCACATCAAGTAGCAGTACAAGAGTTGAGTCTCTCCCTGTTTTCCCTCCTGTTATTTTCAGTATGAGTTACTTTCTTCTTCCTTTCTTTTGGATCCAACCACTCACTCCTTGTTAGTCTCATGTTAGCAGAAAAGCCGACCCCTTAGACAGCTGGGTTTAACCTGCAGGCTCCCTCCAAGGTGCCAATGTACAACACACTGCTAGACAACAGCGAACTTCAACATTTTTCAAGTGCTGTGCAATTCTTGCATGCTAACGATAAAGATATCTTCCCACTGAACATAAGGGGCTCACATATGTGAGTACTACTGGCTTTCTAACCTATCCCACATTACTCACTTCTTAGCATTTCATATAAACACTATGCCCACAATTCCACCCATTAGTAACGCCAACAGCTCACTGTTTGGTTGTTGCAGAATAATTCCAAGCACACTCCCTCTTTTACAAGCCAAACAAAAAGGACTATGGAACATTATAACACTAATAGCCTATAAAAGCTATTTGTAAACTTTTACAAGAAGAAAAGAGAAAATGTAAAATACACAAAGGACTTCACCAATTAATTTCTTCTATGACAAAGAAAGTTTTCTTAAGGTGGTGTTTTTCTAAAACACAAATAGGTTTTATCTACCCACGTGATTCTTGATACTTATTGCTGACTGATACATTGAGGATCTACACACCAAGTCTTAGCCATAGGCAATTCGCCACACAGACTCAGGGATCACCAAATGAACGAAGCAGCTTTTTGTTCCAGCCAAACACGCAGGCAGCTTCAGGAAGAAGGAAAAATGGACAGAAGCATACAGGATGCCCTAAACACATTCCTCATGGTTTTCTTGGAGTTACTAGCACGAGCATCATGTCAGCCTAGAATTTCCAGTTTCAGATATCTGCAGGCACGCTAACAAAAGCAAAAGATGTAGGGGCATAGGGGAAAGGATTCTGTGCTAGACCAGCCTTCTGTCCAATGTAGTTGATTGACCACGGAGCTAAAACAATCACAATCCAATCACAACTGGAAGTCTTCTGAAATTCCAGGAATTCCTGCAGCACTAGAAGGGAAATCCATGATGACTCCAAGGTAGCAGCAGATTCTGTCAACATTTCTCTCTTATATCCGGACTTCCCTTAAATGTACAACTCATGAACAGATTGATGTTGTCAGCCATTCCCTCTTGCACGTACACCAGTCCAGACATCGCAAAAACCTTCCTGTCTACCCACTCAAAAGCTGCTCTGAGAGAAATAAAGAGCTGCCCCTCATTTAAACCTATTGTACTTCAGCTCTCTAATTAGACTGCAACATAACAGGTTTCAAATGGTCATCATCTTGGTTATCACAATCGTGCTTTTTGACACAATTCAAGAGAACTTCCTGTCAAATGAAATTAACGCATAGCCTTGTTGTTCCTTCAAATGTCTACTCCGCCTCCCATAAGAAAAATTTAAAATTTGCCTCTTCTGAAAGGATCACTGCAGCATATAAGAGAAAGAGGACTATATTTAATGTACTGTTGCTTCCTTAGAATATTGGAGTGTGTGAATTAATTGATTCTTAATTGATTGGGATGTTCACTATTTGTAAGAGCCAGTATAGTGCAGTAGTCACAGTGTCACCCTTGGATCTGAAGATCCAGGTTCAAATCCCCAGTCTACCAAAGAAGCTTGTTGGGTGACCTTGGCCCAGCCAGAATCTCAGTCTAAGTTACCCCACAGGATTGTTGTAAGGATAAAATGGAGGCGAGGAAAGTGATGTAAACTGTTTTGGATCTCCCATTTGGGACATATATGGGTATACAGTACATAAAGAAGGTAAATGAATTGATTATAAATTTAGTGTTCACAACAAACAGAACACTGCCTACATTGGGAGCTGTCTTTTCTCCCACTGTGTAATTTAAAAAAATATCAGCCAAAATTGTCTCTTACACATAAAACAAAGCATTGATGAAGCCAAAAGAAGTTTAACAGTTTGTATGAGAACGCAAAGAGAACAAGGCCCCAGGCTCACCGGTAAGGTACACATGCCTTAACATGTAAAGTCCCAGACTCTTGGGAAGCAAAGCTGGGCAAGAATACCCCAACCAGAGCCCTTGGAGAGCTGCCTCCAGTCAGAATAAACAGCAGGAGAAAAGACAGCTCCCTATAATCTATATGTACAATAGGTAATTAAGGTGCATGCCCTAAAAGAATACAGCAGATGAGCAGAAAAATAAGAATGCTCAGTCCGGATTTATTGCCCTGTGGAAAAGGTCCAGAGTGTTCCCCCAATGGCATTTTTCCTGCCATGCCATCCATACACCCACAGATTGTATTTTGTGCTCACTTAGGACTTTTCTTTCTTCCATTTCAGTGCTTCTATGCAACAGAAGGACGGAAAAGTTAAATTTTATGGTATAGGGGAGACACCAATGCTGCAATTGGGTCTGTATATCTAAGAACCAGCATGGTGTAGTTGTAAAGAGTGGCAGGCTCTAATCTGAAGAACCCCCACTCCTCCACACAAATCCTGCTAGGTGACCTTGGGTCAGTCACAGTTCTCTCAGAACTCTCTCAGCCCCACCTGCCTCACAAGGTGACTGCTGTGGTGAGAAGAAGGGAAGGCAATTGTAAGCCGCTTAGAGACTCTTTTGGGTAGAGAAAAATGCAGTAAAAAACCAACTCTTCCTCTCCACCTTTATTGATCCCAAAATTGCCCCCATACGTTCCACAAGCAAATGGAGGCCCCAAAGCAGAATTCAGGGCATCCATGAGTAATGGGGATGAGGTGCACCAAATAAAAGCATCCAACAGCTTCAAGCCAAAGTACATCCTCCTAGAAGTCAGAAACAACCATGTTAGTCACCTGGCACGCAACATGATGGCACGATCTAGGAACTTGCAGCAAAGCACTCATGCTACATTTTCTATTTTGATGGGTCTACTCAGAAGTCAGTCCCAAGTTATATAATGGGGCTTACTCCCAGGAAAGCGCCCACAGGATTGCAGTCTACGGCTTTCACCTTTTTCCTATATAATGACACTACATCTAACAGCACATGAGCATGGGTCACAGACAAAAAAAAAAGATGAAATAGGGGAGTAAAATGGGGATGGGGGAGCAATTTCATGCAGACAAGGGTGGAGGGAATTGCTGACATCCTCCTCCCTTGAGTGTTTTTCTTCTGAGCTGATCTTCAGAAAGTCAATTTAGCTGAGAAAGATATTGACTCTGCCAAGCTGTTTTCAGGAGAAAAGGCCTAGAAAGGGGAAGGAACTTTGCACCCTCTTCCTCCATGCTGATTCTCCACTTTACAAAATTACCACACCATACCTTAACCAGTTTTATAGCTGCTCAGCATTACCTATGTTATAACAGGTCATACTGCCATTAAATTTAGCTAGGCAAAGCCTTGCTGGCGGAAAAATATAACAAGATGAACTGATCTAATAAGCAGAACACAGATTCTGGAGGAAACACCACGCTGATAGCCTAACAGGGAACATACGCAAAACATCACAAGGTTGCATGTCTGTAACTAGAGGTTGAGTAAAATACTAAATAAGATTTCTTGGAGAATCACAAAGGGTAAGCCATACCAGCTCACAAGAGCCTGTCAGCATTCCCAATCCATTACTGTATCATGAGTCAAACCAACACATCAAAAAAATTATTCATCTCTTGGTTCCAAGTTAAATATGAGTGCACAGACACTACTTACACAAGAACATAAGAGAAGTCAATGTTGGATCAGGCCAATGGCCCATCCAGTCCAACACTCTGTCACACAGTAGCCAAAAATACCAGGTGCCATCAGGAGGTCTACCAGTGGGGTCAGGACATTAGAAGCCCTCCCACTGTTGCCCCCCCAAGCACCAAGAATACAGAGCATCACTTGCCCCAGACCGAGAGTTCCTATCTATATCTCGTGGTTAATAGCCACTGATGGACCTCTGCTCCATATGTTTATCCAATTCCCTCTTGAAGCCATCCATGCTTGTAGCCACCGCCACCTCCGGTGGCAGTGAATTCGATGTGTTAATCACTCTCTGGGTGAAGAAGTACTTCCTTTCATCTGTTCTAACCCGACTGCTCAGCAATTTCATTGAGTAAATTTCCTCGACTGATGACCAGTCACCTTATTCAGGAGTAAGTCCAATTTATTTCAGCAGTGCTCCCTCCCAAATAACATGTTTATGACTGCAATGTAAAATTGGGCAGTTTTAAATTTTGTTTTGTAACCAAAGTCTAATTGTTCACCTTACCGCAATTTCTTTAAATCAGTACTGCTCTGATTTTTTACAACACTCAAGGAAACAAGGCTTTCAGAACAGTGCTGTGTACTGCAATATCACATGATACGTTCCTCAGTCATCATAAGAGATGGCATGCTGGATCAGAATAGTGGTCCGTCTTGTCCAGAATCCTGTCTCATACACCTAGCTGACCAACTAAGACCAACTAACACATCTCTCTCTGATGTAGCCTCCTAGCCTTGTTCATTCAGAGGTTTACTGTCTCTGGTCATGGATAGTCTCTTTAGTCATCATGGGCAGCAGCCACTGGTGGACCTCTCCCCCTTGAACCTGTCTAACTGCCTTTTAAACCAATGAATGCTAGTGGCCAGTAGGTTGTGGAATGGTCAGATCTTGGAAGCTAAGCAGGGTTGGTACTTTGGAAGGGAGATCATGAAGGTAGACTCTGCAGAGGAAGGCAACAGTGAGCCATCTCGTTTTCTCACTTGCTTTGAAAGCCCCTTGCTGTGGTCACCACAAGTTGGTTGTGATGTGATGGCACTTACATACATACGCTAGTTGCCATCACTTTATCCACTGGTAGTGAACTCCACAATTTTAATTAGTAACTATATTTGAGTATACAGATTTTATGTATTTGCTACAGGGAACACTAGAGTTGCCAGCTTTAGGTTGAGAAATACCTGGAGATTTGGGGGGGAGGAGCTGGGGAATGACAGGGTTTGGAGAGGGGAGGGACCTCAACAGAGTACAGTGCCAGAGACCAGACTCCAAAGCAGCCATTTTCTCTGGGGGAACTGATCTCCATTGTCTGGAGATGAGCAATAATAGCATGAGATTTTCAGGCTCCACCTGGAGGATGGCAACCCTATGAACACTCACGTAACACTAGTATAGCAGTGGAAAACAGGATTACTCCATAACTTGTGAAGTTGCTCTCTCTGTAACATTGACCCAGCCCTCCAAGATCCAAGTCTTAACAGCCCACACTGGATCTCCTTTCCAAAAATTCTCTTTTAGCCAAGGCGCCTGGAGTTACATGCCTACTATCAGGATTTTGGTTCCATCAAGTAAAGTTCAGCTCCCAATGGGTTCTAAGACATTTATCAGCAGTAGTAGTCTATTGTTGCCGCCTTTAGTGTAAAATTTGCAAAAATCCAGTCAACAGCTAGCACAAGGTACCTCACAGCTCTTAAAACCTGGTGAAGGAAAAGATGTTTATTCTATCTACAGCTCATACTTGAAAATTACAAAACAGTCACGGGTAACAAGAGACACTGTTCTTCAACACGCTTAATTTTAACTTTAGAGTCTAAAGTAAACTCTTAACTGGCACAAGGCAGGCATCTGACAAAAGACTATTTAGCTTTTGCAAGCTTTTGGAGGAGTTAATGAGAATTCCTAGGTGGAAATGCAATATGCTTGGTGGCTATAAAAAAAAGCTGGTTAATGTCTCAAATCAGAATTTTCTACACCTCCATCCTATCTCCAGCATAGTCCCTTGCACCTAGGACACTATACAAAATGAACAATACTGCTTAAGCCAGTCTATGAACAGCATATCTACAAGGTTCCAATTAATTAGCGGGAACTGTTAACTTTTGTTACTTATTCAGAACTGCTGACAGAGAATGTAACCCCCATCCTAACCCAGGCATGAAGAATCACTCCCAGCCTCAGCACAACAGAGAGGGATATTCTCAGCTAACCCATAATATATGCATTTAGACTATTAAGGGAAAACACCACCCTACCGCCTATTCCAGAAGCATGTCTCAAGAGCATTAAGGAGTAAGTGACCACACACTAAACAACCTTGAGCATGTGCCTCAAAAATTGTGTTTGTATCTCCATACCACAGTTATTAAAAAGTCAAGTTTCAGCAAACCAAGACCAGAAGAGGTGGCTGAAATATTCCAAAAAGTCTTTCATTTCTTATATAAGGACATCCTCCACAAGACTGGTTGCTCCCCATCCCAGATTCTGCCACACACAGGAATGAGCCATCTGAATTATTTGCCACAGGTACAAGTCACGATTTTCACATGTCAAAGACAGCCGATGCCTGATGAGAAAGGGACTAGAGTCATGGTTTGGCTACCTTTGCAGCAGTCTGGATACTTAGGTTCATCCTTTGGTCTTACTTTGCTTACATTTTGGGTGTACCTTCCTTGGGAGTGGTTTTCTAACCCAGTGAGGTAGCCTAGTGGGTAGAAGTCCAACGAAGACCAAGGTTTTTTGCCTCCAAGCTCAAAGTCAGACGGTGAATAGAATTGGACATACTGCAATGTGGACATAATACTACACTATGACTATATTTATTTGATAGTTCTTCTCTGATCTTCCCACCATGGTACCAGCACTTCAAAATGAATCCAGAAACAACTTGGTAACCAGTGAAGTGAATAAAACATTGGTTTTATATAATTTCTTCAGCAATTCTCAATTCTTATGTAGGCATACACTATAGTTATAGTATACCAAGAATCACACAGGGGAAATCATGTACAGAAGTTTATGGCAGGTTCCTGGTCTCAAAAATCCTCGTCTGGAGGCCCGTAATGTGATGCATGGATCACACTTGAACATTTGCTTTACATGATTAGAGCATTTTCCTACCTGGTCCCTGAAGAAGCCAAGTGGGTTACAATACATCTAAATCTGAAGCATAAAATATATATAAACGCCATAATAAAATCTACCCCAACACCCCTGCATCAAACATTTTCATAAGGCTATGAGAGGATTCTCTGCATGAGGTGAAGGCAGATCACAGAATGCGATTTTGGACACACTGGCTTCCCAAGAAGCTTAGCTGTTATTTTATGTAAACATATGTGGGTGATGTCTGGTGAAAGCTCAGCAAGAAGAAGCTAAATAAGATTTTCAAAGATTGAGATTGGAGCCTGAATGCCCTGCACAGTTCCGTAGCACTCACTTACCTGACTCACTTTAGCTAAACCACAATAAATTATACAGAAATAGAAGGCTATTGTGTAAACTTGATTAACACAGGGCAAAAAACCTTGCCATTAACCCAGAATGTGGATTGTCTGGGTGTCAGCTTCTAGCTGTTTTAAGCATGGTATTCTCGCATGTATGGTGCGTACAAAACCACCTTGTATTTCTCACTTTCCTGACTCACTGGAGTTAACCTCCAAAGCCTTCAAACTATGACTGCAAACCATGACACTAATCTGACTTAGCCCCCTGAACCTCACTGACTCCAATGCGGACATAATACTACACTATGACTATGGCACACCATGCAGGGGAACAGAGAATTCATTCATAAGAAGAAAAGAAAAAAGCTCTGACCTGGACAGCCCAGGTAAGCCCGATCTCATTAGACCTCAGAAGCTAAGCGGGGCTGACACTGGCAAGTATTTGGAAGGGTGACCTCCAAAGAATACCGGGGCTGGGACTCAGAGGCAGACAATCAAGCCACCTCTCCGAAACATCCTAGCCCACTAGGGGTTGCTAGAAGTTACCATGACTTCCAAGCTCACACGCATACACACACACACAATACTCACAAAAAATAGTTTTAAAAAAGGAAGGAAAAAACACTCAACCCCATGGCACGCTCCCTGAACTATGGTCTGGAAGCCAGAGAAAATGACATTTAAGGAGAGCTTTAAAAGGGTGAACATGTCCAAGTTCATTAAAAGCTAAGTGAGAACCACTCACAAGCAGCTAACGGGGAACCTCCCCAGCACCCTTGTCAGATTAAATGTTATGATCCAGAAAATAAAGCAATCATGGACGAATATTATGTGGGAAATCTGGATGAATTTTAATAAAGTAGGTAAACTCAGATCGTGAGAGACTGATAGGAAACAGGTGGAAACACTGGCCAGTATTCAGGGAGACCACAATGTACACCTTGTTTCAAACCCACCATTAACTAGAAAGTTGTTTTCACGAGAAGCAAAATGTACATACGCTGCATTTTTTATTTAAGTGGAGAAATCCAATTACTTTGGTGCGATGTCTGAAGTCCCACTCCTCCCCCCACCCACACTGTGATCAAGCCTGTTCCCAGCTCCAGTTTATTAGATACAATGGCTAGTGTCTTAATGCCAGTCTAATTACACTATTATGCTACAGGTGTCTTAACACAGTACCACCCCCAGGAAGATACAGGGAGGCCCATGGGCCTATGAGAGCTATTATCCTATCTGCTCTCCATCATTATGAACAAAATTGCCCCGAGATATTGAAGAGAGGTATACTGGGGGCTGACTATGTACCACAAACCACGCTACAGTGGTGCTCTTTTATATCTTAAACTTGTCCTGTGCCACAGTTTCCAGAAAGACTGGCCACTATTAGTCTGTACTATAACACCGATATTGATTTCAGAGACAGAAGAATGGGGAAAGACGAGACATTTCAAAAGTGCCAGCTATACTTAAGTGCCAAAAACTAGATACTGATTATATGCATTGGAGGTGGGGACACTTTAGTAGTGTTATTTGACTCCTAGCTCAAAAAGAATCAGGTAACAGGTGACGTGAAAGACCTCCATCTGAGACCCTGCCAGTCAGGGTAGGTAACAGACCTGGATAGACCACTAGTCTGATTCAGTATGAGGTAGCTTCATGTGCTTAAAAGCTTACCAGCAGAGAAAGTGTCATATACCAGGTACGGGAAAAATGGTAAGGATTGATGTGGTATAGCAGCTAGAGTCAGAGCAGGACTGGAAGATTAGGGTTCAAATCCTCTCTCAGCCACAGAGGGTGACCTTGAGCCAGTCACACACACTCTCTTAGCCTAAACTGTCTCAGAGTTATTATTGTGAAAATGAAACAAAGAAGAAAAGAACCATGCTGGCTGCCTTGAGGTCCTCTGAGGAAGAAAGAACAGGATGAGAATGAATGAATAAATGAAGAGAGAGATGACAATCTTGGCCTCCGACCTAATTACAAAGCTGCAAGCATGTCTAAGCCACAGAGATAGGCACTCAGGAGCTGCTCCTGAAATATTAAGAGTGGAAAGAACTCCCCTCTCCCCAAAAAAACATGTCTGAAGCAAGAATGAGACCAAGCCGCTACAAAAAACATTTTAAGACACGACTAGACAATCTGCCTCCATCTTGCATTCTGAAATCGCAGCCTCGGCTTTTCTTCTGCACCATGACATTAAGTGAGGCAATTTTCAGGGTTAAGCAGAGGGAGGGATGCATAATCCTTCCGTTAACACCTCCCCCACCCCTGGTAAGAGTTCTAGACCACAAAGTACCATTACCCATAAATGACTGAGGGAGAAGTTGGACCTCTGTCACTTGGGATAAAACCACCAGAATGTCCATCTTTTTGATCAATTTCCTAAATAACCTCCTAAGATCTAAAGAGAGGCACAGTTGAAAAAGCAACAACACTGTTAAGGCATGACCAGATAAGCATTCACCAAGGACTTGCATCAAGCTAACCCCAGTTCAGAAAGAAGAAATGTGAGGTACTACCCTAAGACTTTTCAAAGAAAAACAAAAAAGGAAAGAAAAAGCAGTCACCCACCCAACAGAATTATCACAGGGCAGATGGGCTTTCCCTATCACTTAAAGCAGTGTTTCCCAGCCCATGGGTTGGGACTCAAAAGTGGGCTGTGAGCCAACCCTCCCTAGTGGCCACCACTGCCTTTGCCACTGCTCTCTTTTGTATTTTGGAAACCAAGATCTGACCCTGGAAACAGTACCTTCCAGGCCATACATTAGCGGGTATTTTTTCTTCACTGCAAATACATGTTTATCAAGAAAAACTGTGCCTTGATGCTTACTAGAGTATGTTTCTCAGACTCTTAGCAGGGATTAAGGGGTGTAATGGAGAAGGAGAGGGTGGTCAAAGCCTGGAATGTAAACTCCATAAGCAAAGATCGCATATGTCAAAAGGTCTCTTGCTTGAGGTTCATAGTGGGGGGAGCTGCACCCTTTGTGTGATGTTTCTTGGTTTCTCAAAATCATCTGGTTAGCCACTCTAGGAAGTAGAATGCTGAACTAGATGGGTGCTAAGGTCACAGTTTGCCTAGAATGCCAAAATTATGGGCCAGTTCTGGTTGGGTCATCTTGCCAAGTAAATTTGGGCATGTGGGCCACCATACCAAAAAGTTTGGGAACCGCTAGCTTAAAGTCTATAAGTAACATTCAAGGACTTGTATAAGCCTGAATAATATTGACAGGGTTGGTCCAGAACTCCATTTTTGGAGGGAAAAGTCCCAAGCCAATCTTCAGAGCCTGAAGTACCCCATTCTGTCTAGTGAAAAGATTCCCTCACCATACCCTGGTGGTGCACACATTTTACTCTGTCAAAGCTCTGCTTGGCTTCCCAGGTCCTCGTCCCTAGTAGGTTGACAGGCCCCCATTTTCAATCAAAGTTCACAACAAGAGGCCCAGAAAACTTGATTAACTTTCTCTGCCCCTCACAAAAAGAACCTGAAAATTCAGCTTTTACATTTTGTGACAAAATACTTGTGAAATCTAGCTAGACATTTCAAGAGGAGATCACAATCATTTTTAAAAGTAGCAAGGAAGATAGTCTTGGAATAGCCACCCACTCAGAATGTTGTCTGGGTGTCGAACAATAAAGCCTCAATTGTGCTCATTTGCTTTTAGCTGAAAATCTTATCTGACTTGGGGAATTCAGCAGGTCAAGAAGGGGTAATAAGCAACACAGAAAGAGCTACCCAGAATGGGAACCATGGAAAATAATTACCTTTATGTGAAAATTATCTCTTGACCAGACAAGATCTACATTACTCTTTAACCATTCATAAGTCACCAAAAATGCCCACATGAGACCTTCAGTGTCTGCAGCCGGACTAAGATACAGTAGACCTTAATAGCTCGTGTTCCACATCAAGACAATCAACTCATTCATTAGTTCAGTTCTTATTAGCAGGAGCCATTTAGTGTTGCCACTTTAATTCCCAAGCAAAAGTCTATCTTGTCCTTAACAATTGATAAGGCCAAAGAAGCTTTCAAAAACAGAGCGTGCAAGTTTACTCAGATCACAAACAGCAAAGACACAGAGCTAGGAAAAGTCATTCGTATTCCTAGGCTTTTTCCAAAAAGCCAAATCAGGCCCATCTTGGATTAACGCTTATGGTTGATGGCACTACATGTTAAGGGAGAAGATAAAGAATATGACACCAAGAGAAGATACTAGGAGAGAGAATGGGGACCGATACTCTACCAGTACAAGCCTAAGCATGTATACTCAGAAGTAAATCTTGCTAAATTCAGTTACTTCCTATTAAGTGTGTTTAGGATTGCAGCCTATGCTTAACTATACAAAACAGCATAGACAGACACTGCTTCTACCCCTACACAAACCCCCTAGATCCCTATTTACCTGTGTTTTTTTCCTGGCTTACATTCAACTGCCTTCCTGGACCAGCTCCTTATTATAGCATTTAAAGCACAAGAAATGTCTAAACAATCCAAATCAAAGCTGTAACTTCCCTCAATGATTCTTTTTGTCTGTTTTTGTTAAAATCCTGCACGTGTCTCTGTAATACCCAAAGCCTCACATTTTACCTCACTGTTATTTAGTTATATTGGGATGGGGAAGGGAGCTTAGCAAAATTATAACGTTTCTCACATCCCCCTTGTGCCAAGCAGGGCTTTGCCTTGTTCAGGGAGAGAGAAGGTGTCAAGGCTCGATTTCCCAAGCGGCATTCGCCAAGGTCTGACAAACTGCACATTCGTTGGCTAAGCAGAAGACGGTTTCGAGGGGAAAGGCCCACCGTCTGAACGGGCTTCCCTAAAGGAAGCGAGGAAAAGGCCAAGGAGGATCAAGCCAGAGAATCCCAGAGGGGAGGGGGGGGACTCCTTTAACCTCTCCCACCCCACCCGTAACCCATGACGACGGCGGAGTTCCGAAAGTCTGTTTTCGCTTACCTGCAAAGCACCGCAAACGCCTGGAAATTCAGCTTCTTGATTTTCTTTTCACTCAGCCAATAGCCAACCCGTTTCCCTTTCAGAAACGTCTGCATCTTCCCTTCCGCTTCACCAGAGTTAAGTTATTTCAAACAATAATTTAATAATAATGAATCAGAGGAGGAGCACGAATGCCGGCGACACAAGCGGCCGAGAGCCACCCCTTCTCAAGACACGGCGCTCATTCAAGTCTTCAGGGTGCCTGGAACTCTGTCTGTCCGCGGGGGTGGGGGGGCTCTTTTAGAATTTCACACACATTTGAGATTTCCAGCAGCAGCGGCAGGAACCTTGCAGAGGGAGGGGAGGAAGTCAGCAATCGCTCAGGAGCCATCTGGAAACTTCCCCGCACCAAAGGCAGAGCATGGCTCTGGCGGGCTCCTTGAGGGCAGCAAGTTGGGTGCAACCCTGTTTTGCAGGCCCTCCGAGGCCAAGCAGATCCAGGAAGGTTCCGAGACAACGAGAAGGTGCCTCCGGTGAAGGGGAAAGCGTCTCCCCGGTGGTGGCGGCAGCAACAGCAGCCGCCTTCCTCCTCCTCTGCCGGTTAAATGGAGCAGGCGGAGGCGGCTCCTGCTCTCCCAGCAACCACAGCCTGAGGCGACGGCGACTCGGAGCTTGCACAGACCGCCCTGCGGGAGGAGGGAGGCGTCTGGAGCCGGGCTCGCCCGCTGACTGAGGCTGCTGCCGCCGCTGCAGCCCTTCAGGTCTCCATTTGCCCGCTATTCCCCGCCGCCTCCACTTCCTCCTCCGCCGCCGCCTCCTGCCGCCGGTCTCCACCCCCCCGACCGACACCGAGGGGTGGGGGCTCAAGGACACACCCTCCCTGCAGCAGTGGCGGCATTCAGAGGCGCTCGCGAGCCGCTGCCGGCGCGGGGCGTCCCTGGCCTCCCCTCCCCCGCGGCGGGCGGCAGCGAGGCGGACGCGGCGGTGGGCACGCTAGACCGAGGGCGGCCGAGCAACGGGCCCAGGCGTTCCCAAGTGCAGCTCGGCCTGCAGGCGGCAGCACCGGGCTGGTTGTGGCATCCCCAGCCCCTCTCTCGGCCCGTGTCCTCTCGGAAGTCAGCCCCGCACAGTTCAGTTAGGCTTACTCCCGAGTAAGTGGCTCTAGGACTGCAGCCTTCAAGACCCGCTCTCGTGCTGCTGCTGCTGAGCATGGCTTTCCCGTTTCTGCTCGGTGGGCGTGCTTTGCTAAAAGCAGGTTACCTCTGAACTTATGCAGAGTGTCTCTGCCCTATGACAGGGAAGGGAACAGCTTCGGAATGATGAATATGGTATGAACTTATGAAACTGCCTCATACTGAAGCGGATGATCGGTCAAGGTCAGTGTTTCCTCAGGACTGTGGCAGCACAACAGCTCTGCAGAGGCCCAGACAGAGGTCTTTCGGTGTCACCTACTGCCTGATCATTTTAAAGGAGGTGCCAGGAACTGAACCTTGGACCTTGTGCATGCAAAGCAGGTGCTCTGCCCCTCAGCCACAGCCTGGCCCCTGTTCAGGCTCTCTGAACGTGTACATAGCAGTGTGCACAAACCAATGTCCTTCTTGACTGTACCAGTAAAAATTCTGACCAGTTGGCAACTGTAAGGTGCAAATGAGATTTGTTAATTTAGTCACTTGCAAATAAGGCTCACAAAGATTTAAATGTCCAGAAATGAGACATTAAATGAGAAAATAAGGAAAAGATGTCTTTGATCACGAACAAATTGTTTTTTCCACCCTGTGCACAAGCAGACCATTCATATTTGGAAGTAACTGTCAGAGAGTATAAATTCCAGGTGAACATAAGAAGAGTTGGTTTTTATACCCTGCTTTTTTCTACCTTTGTTGTTTAGTCGCACAGTCGAGTCTGACTCTTCACGACCCCATGGACCACATCACGCCAGGCCCTCCTGTCTTCCGTCATGCTCTGGAGTTTGCTTAATTTCACGTTCATTGCCTCGATAACACTGTCCAACCATCTCATCCTTTGCCATCCCCTTCTTCGTTGACCTTCAATCTTTCCCAGCATCAGGGTCTTCTCCAGTGAGTGCTCCCTTCTCATTTGGTGGCCAAAGTATTTGAGCTTCAGCTTCAGTATCTGGCTTTCCAGGGAACAGTCAGGGTTGATTTCTTTTAGGATTGACTGATTTGATCTCCTTGCAATCCAAGGGCCTCTCAAGAGTCTTCTCCAGCACCATAATTCAAAAGAATCTATTCTTCGGCGTTCGGCCTTCCTTATGGTCCAACTCTCACAGCCATACAGTACTACTGGGAATACCATTGCTTTGACCATTGCTTTGTCTCTATTTTTTATTATGCTGTCTAGGTTTGCCATCACTTTCCTCCCAAGGAGCAGGCATCTTTTAATTTCATGGCTGCAGTTTCAAGGCTGCAGACCTTAAGGAGTGTCAAAGCAGTTTACAATCTCTTTCCCTTCCTTTCCCCACAGCAGTCACCTTGTGAGGCAGGTGGGGCTGAGAGAGTTCTGAGAGATCTGTGACTGACCCCAGGTCACCCACCTGGCTTCACATGGAGGAGTGGAGAATCAAACCCAGCTTTCCAGATTAGAGTCCGTGGCTTTTGACCACTACACCAGAACCTTGCTGGATCAGATCAGTGATGAGTCCAACATCCTGTTTTACACAGCAGCCAACTAGTTGCTCTAAAGGACCAACAAATGGGCATAGAGGCCAAGCCTTTCCGGATGCTGCCACCTAACACTCCTGTTCAGAGATTAAACACCTTTGTATGTGGACATTCCCTGTGCTCTCTGTGCCTAGTAGCCACTGATAAAACCTTTCCTCTATAAATCTACTTGCCTTTGAATTAGGTAGGACCACCAAGAGGAAGGAACAGGGGTAGAAAATTCAGGTCACCCTGGAGTCTGTCTGTGAAGCTGGGCCAGTCATGTGATTGGGTTTTATATGATGGTTGGGTCTGGGTGGTATGAAAAAGGCCTAGAAGGCATCTTGGTCCAGGAGATGACAAACCTCTGCCTGAGACCTTGGAGATCTGCTGCCAGTCTGAATTGATAATACCTTGATGGACCAATGGGTCTGATTCAGTATAAGGCCAATTCTTATGTTATTCATGTTTTATGGTGGCACTTGCTTGTTTAGGGCACGGGAGAGGGCTTTTGGGGCCACATTTTTAGCCCTATCCTGTTTCATCTCTTGTTTCTATGATATAGCCACCTTTAAGGCATGTGCAAGCCAATGGTACTCCAATGGGTTGGGGATTTTTAGGTCACTGAAACCATGATAGACAAATGCTTGGCAACGGAAATTGATGGTACTTCTCCAGACCATATGAGAAGGAAAAAAGTCTGAAGATACACACAGGGTGTGGTCAGACGGCATGCTGGGAACGGTTTAAATTGCTCCGGTCCCAATGTGGGTTTTTTTAACCCGGAGAATCACAATCACAGTCACCTCCTTGTTCCGGATCGCTGCACAGCCACATAGGTCCCTGCCGTCCACACGCGGGAGTGTGCGTCGGTGTTTTTTTCTCTCTCTTAGTTTGAGCATGCACACAGGCAGCCATCTGTAGAACTAAAATTTTCACACATGCGCAGAACAGCAATTTCCACACTTCCCTTTAAACTTTTACCCCGAAACTGGCCTCCGTGAGATCCTGAACTCGTCTAAATGCTAAAACTAGGTACTGTTTAAACTTTGGTTTTATTAACTTAGGAGCAGAGCTCTGCCTATGCGCACACCGCCAAGGCATAAAAAAAAATGGTGGATGAAAAGTGGAAGCCTCGGGCTTCCATGGCAGCTTTCCAGAGGGGAGGGGGTTGAAGCACCCAGAAGTGGCTTGACACCGCAGGAGCAATCAGACATCAGAAAAGTACGGCCAGAACTGGAGAATCAAGAAAACACTACTTGGGCACCTGGTATCAAAATACTCCATTTTAAAGGGAGTTTGATCTGGAAAGTGAAGGCTGGGGACGGTGTGCAGATGTTGGGTGTGCACATAAAATCCATTACTGAAGCGTGCCAAAAGCGGTTCAAACAGAGTGTCTGAATGCACCCACAGACTCTCAAAGTGCACATTTGGTGGATGCCCCATGGCTTCCATTGATGTCAGCAGGTGAATACGGACAACCAGTTTACCATGTGGGAAAGTTGACTCATTTCTTAAATGTAAGCTGAATTACTGCAATACAGATGACCATGGCTGGTTTTGCAGTGTTCCATGGTTGTCGTTGCTCCACCCCTAGTTACTGACTTGTTCTGTTGCTATGGTGTGAAGATGTTACTTCTACCTATCTCTCCACGTATTGCTGCAGCATTTTATCACTACTTCCTGGATCTTTCTGTACTGATGTAGAGGGCTGGATGAGACACTGAAACAAGCCCCAGCTGTGGATAATTTAAATTATTGATGCACATTCTCTACACGGTATTATTTACACAAGTAGATTTTGAGTTATTTTTTAAAACTGTGTCTCTATTGTGTGTGCTGCATCTGAAAAATGGAAAAAATGAGGGGGGGGAATCCCCTAAAACATTAATTTGTACTTTAAAATCAAAATGCCTATATGCACACCACACCCAACCCTTTTATCATACAGCATACATAGTTACAGAACTCGGTAAACTTTTTCAGAAACACTTCAAAAACATCAACATATGAACAATATTTTAAAATCTTGTGGAAAATGTTATTGAAATCTTTAAAGAACCTAAATACCATTTGTGTCATTAAATCTGGAAAGCAGGGAAGACAAATTGTTCCATTATATAAGACTTTGGCTATGAACATCTATGTTTAGAACTTCAGGGAGGGACATTGGCTCAGTGGTAGAGCATCTGCTTTGCAGGCAGAAGGTCCCAGGTTCAATTCCCAGCAACTCCAGCTAAAAAGATCAGGTAGCAGGTGATGTGAAAGACTGCCACCTGAGACCCTGGAGAGCTGCTGCCAGTCAGAGGAGACAACACCGACCTTGATAGACCAATGATCTGACTCACTATAAGGCAGCTTTACATCTAAGTTCAGCAGCAGTATCCACAGATTATTAGAACAAATGCCTGTCTAATTATGTGAAAAATATGGGGAAGTAGAGATGGCAACCTCCATAGTAAGTGGCGTGTGCACAAAACAACAGCATGGTGAGGTGGTTAAGAGTGCTGGACCAGGATCTGGGAGAACCAGGTTTGAATCCCCACTTGTGCTGTGGCAGCTCGCTGGGTGAACTTGGGCCAGTCACACTGTCTCAGCTTAACCTACCTCACAGGGTTGTTGTGAGGATATAATAGGAGAATTATGTAAACCACTTTGGGCCCCCATTGTGGAGAAAGGCAGGGTATATATGAAGCAAATGAAGAATGCATATGACTGAGCAACAACATGGGGCAAAACTATATGGTAAACTACTGCACAGACCCAGTCTGTTAAATTTTATGTAAAAGACACAGTGCTGGGTTGATGATGAAGAAGAAGAGATTGGATTTATATCCCACCCTTCACTACCTGAAGGAGTCTCAGAGCAGCTTACAATCTCCTTTCCCTTCCCCTCCCCACAACAGATACCCTGTGAGGTAGGTGGGGCTGAGAGAATTCTGAGAGAACTGCTCTTGACAGAACAGCTCTGAGAGAGAGCCATGACTGGCCCAAGGACACACCAGCAGCCACATGTGGAAGAGTGGGCAATCAAACCCATTTCTCCCAGATTAGAGTCCACGCTCCAAACCAGACAACCACACCAAACTGGCTCTGACAGAGAAAAGGTCTGTCGATGGCCATTACCCATGATAACTAAAGGAAACTTCCATATTTAGAATCAGTAGACTGCTGAATACCAGTGTTAGGAGGTAACATCAGGGGAAGGCCTTGGTCTCTGTGCACTGTTTGCTGGCCCCCCAGGGCATCTGGTTGGCTGCCATGTGGATCAGGATACTGGACTGGATGGACCACTGGGCTGATCCACCAGGACTCTTATATTCTTACAATGCAGTAGAAACTGGATTCCCCCCCGCCCCGCCATTTGCATGGTAGGGTTGTCACAACTTGCCAGGCTGCAACTCTGAGAATGAGCATTTTTAAACATGCAGGAGAGAAAAACAGTTGTGGCTACTTGCCCTTGATCTTTCCAGGGCCCTTGCTTGTTCTCTTCCACCTCTAGTATCCTGTATTTTAGAATCATACCATCCTGCTATTCCATCCCTATGACTGCATTTCTGCACACAGAGCCCTTCAGGCAGCTGCAAGATCCTTCTGGTTTCCCACCCTGACTGAACAGGAAACAGAACTCTGCATCTCCAAAGATGCTGAGCAAAGGCTGCTGACTCACTAGACTGGGTGGAACCTGTTAACTGTTCTGAGCTATTTAGAAAAGTGATAGAGGTTGCCTGGTCTTTATGGTGGGGGAGAGACTTAGGGCATTTACCGGAAAAGTAGGGAGGAGGTGGAAATGAGGAAAGAGAACATTTTACGACAAGCCTGACATGTACAGTAAATGTTGGCAGTGCTATTGTTTGCATAAAGTTAAGCCCATAGAGGAGGTTTCTCCTTACACAGGATATGATGATTTGATAAAATCCATCTCCATTCCATTCCCGGAGTGGGAGTGCAAAATTGCCATTGTGAGCATCCCCACGTGATGCATGTTGCCAGGGAAGCAAGAAATGGAGCAACCAGGTCACAGTATTTTGTACTCTTTTTATTAAAAACAAAATCTGACTGAGTTAACAGGCTGGAATTTTTCAAACAAGGAAAATGGCAGCCCAAAGTCATTTGACTGAATTTCACCTCCCAGCGCCTGATTTGTCACGCCTGGGCTGTTAAATCTAAATGGCTCCTCCTCATCCTCCCCAGTTGAAAAAAAAGGGGAACATAAATACCTGACAACTTGCTGCCTTTTAAATCAGGGTCGGCCATCTCTCTCCATGATAGGACTACCCCTGCCAACGATTTTATAAATGGTCAAAGCAGTCTGTTGTTTTTAAAAAATCATGCAAATATTTGCTAATTAAAACTAACATTTATATTAATTAAAACCAACAAGAGAGTGGGCTTGAAAGAAGGTTTCAGGAGGGCATCCATGCTGGTCTGCAGTGGAAGTGCTAGACTTGGTTCAAAGCTGACAAAGGGACTCTTGGAAACATGCACCCCCAAAATCTTGTTGGTCTTTCAGGCCCTACTGGACTCGAGTCTAGATCTGAAAGAGTGTTGTTAAATACTGGGTTCAAGACGCATTGCAATGAAATGCGTCTTGAACCCAGCATTTAACAACTTTATTTAGTGATTTCAGGAACAAGACTGAAGACTCCAGTGCAACTGCCCTGTTTAAGTAGCATGCAAAACCCACACCCAAACACACCCCACTCCCAACAATAGGCTATTTACATAATATTGTCTCCTCATTGGTTACCTCTGTTTACATAACATTGCCTTCTCATTAGTTACTTCTAGAGTCCTGGAGGTCTTTTGTTCCAGAGCTCCAAGCTCAGTCCGTCTCTTATGGACAGACCTGGGATATTCCAACCCAATACATAAGAAGTGTTCCCTCTCAAAAACTGCATGAGAGTGTCTTTGCTTGTGTTCCTAATATGAGCGAGCGATGGAGTCAAAGGCCCTGAGTATTGTATATGGGTAGAGATTATCTGAATATGTATCAGGCTGTAGCCAAGGAGGGAAGCCTATAGGAACCTGGTCCATCCAGAGATATTCCAGATCCCTTTGCAAGATTTTCAGTTTTCATTTTAAAATAAGTAAATCTCTACCAATGTCATCCTAAGCAGAGTTATACCCTTCAAAGCCCACTGACTTCCAGGAAAGGGTGTAACTTTGCTTGGAATTGCGCTTGATTCTTTTACTTATGAAAAAATAAGGAAAGAGATGCAGGCAACATTCCACCAAGTTGCTCACTAAGAAGGAAACCAGCACTTTTTAATTACTTGTTTGCTAAAAAAATCCCATCCCACTTTATTGAAAGTTTTGAAGTGGTTTTCAATCAGTCCCTTACAAAAACAAAGAAGCACAACCTCGGAAGCTGTATGCCCAACAACACAAAACAAATTAGCCAGATAAAACTTTCTCATGCACTGAGAAGATACTAGTCTTCTAGTTTATTCCTACTGTTACACAAATGCATTTTCTTGCCAATAACATTATTTAATATGTTTTGGAGTGTAGTCCTAAACAGAGTTACTAGGATTCCCAACGCTGATTCGCCAAATGCCAGGAGATTTCGGGGGAAGTGCCTGAGGAGGTGGATTTTGGGAAGGATGTGAGGTCACTTCTGGGTGATGCTCTAGGCTGCCTCTTCTGGTCTCTACCATAGATACTGTGGAAATTCCTAGAGTGTTCCTATACAGAGGCAGTTTTGTCCTGCTTCTCAATTCCCTGTGGGTGGGCTGGGGGTAGTAGATAGGAGGCCTAAGTTTACCAATGTAAACAGGCTTAGAAAGATGCAATCCTGCTAAGGAAGTCTGCTGTTAAAAACTTAAAAGATGGACTACTTAAATTTCGGTTTCTGCAGGGACACAATGACTTTGTGATGGTTTCCCACTCCACCACATTTTTTTGCTACAGACTGTCCTCATGTGTAATTATTTCACTTTGTAGCAGTTGTGGCGGGGGGGGGAGTGGCATAGATGCTGACATACAATTATCCTGCCCAGCAGAACGTGCGTGTGGGAACACACACACACATTCTAGTGGGACCAGCTCAGTTTCATTTCTCATCTTCTCCACAGTCCCAAATAATATCCCACATGCATATGCCTTCCCATCCTAAATTTGCATGTTTTTTTTTTTTAAATTAAATATTAATGTGGGAAGAGATACTATCTTGCTGTGGGTGGCCACTGAGCAGTAAGAGCAAGATAATTGCCTGGTAAGTGAATTCCCGGTTTGGCTCTTATTGAACCCTCCAGTCAGCAAGCCCCTCCAGGCAGGGTGTGCTTCCTCTGCTGCCATCTTGAGGAGATGACTGTGGTGCAGAGGAGATTAGACCTGTGCCTCTCCCTAATCTTGCTTGAAGTGAAATTAAAAGCATTTCAGGCTTTTAACTTTTTTAACTTGCTATATTTATACCCCACTTTTCTCCCTGATCAAGGACTCCAAGTAGCTTTTTGCGTGGTTCCCCCCTCTTTTACTTAATCCTCACAACAGCAAACTTGTGAGGGAAGGTTAGGCTGAGAGATTGTGAGAGGCCCAGGGTCACCTGGCAGGCTTCCATGGTGGAATGGGTCACGGGTGGTTCAAACCCAGTTGTACCAGGTCATCATCCAACACTCTAACTACTACACCACACCAGCCCTCAGCTGCTCAGCTGGAACACAAAGCAAGGCTCTGGCACTGCTGGCCATCTTTGGTTTCAGCCCCCACAGTGCCTAACACTACTCCTTGTGGTAATCATGACTATACTCCTCCCCCCTAGCTTGTCCAAAGTTGAAAACATGAATGATTAAACTTTCCAGGTACCTGAAAAAATGGTTTTAAAATGTCTGAAGTCTTGCCCAAACAATTCATGAGGGCACTGGAATATGAGGCAGGAGAAGAGTGAAGGCACAGAGGAACAAAACTTGCCCTTCCATGAGAGATCATGCACTTGTTCCTGAAGGGAGGCATATTTGTACACAACCATAGTAAACTTTTATTTACAAAAGCCATTCTCCAAGTTTGGAAGTTGTGGATGGAAAAAAAATGCTCTTCTGTCTCCACTAGCCTCCTTTCTTTAACATTTCTCTTTTGTGAGAGGCAAAAATATATCAAGGAGAAGGAGGAGGATGTTGGATTTATACCCAGCCCTTCACTCAGAGTCTCAGAGCGACTTACAAACCCCTTTCCCTTCCCCTCCCCACAACAGACACCCTGTGAGGTAGGTGGCCTTAGAGAGCTCTTTCAAGAACTGCTCTTTCAGGAACAGCTCTAACGGCTTGTCCAAGGTCATCCAGCAGCTGCAAGTGGAGGAGTGGGGAATCAAACCCCGTTCTCTCAGATTAGAGTCTGCACACTTAACCACTACACCAAAATGGCTGTAATATCAAGAATGAGCAAGGTTAAAAAATATTTAGGCTGTTTCTTTTATCATAAATACATCTTTGTATGTGTGTGCGTGTCAAGTGGCATCAAGTCACTTCTGACTTATGGCGACCCTATGAATTAATGTCCTCCAAATCGTTAACAGCCTCGCTCAGGTCTTGCAAACGGAGGGCCCTCGTGGTTTCCTTGATTGAGTCAATCCATCTCATGCTGGGTCTTCCTCTTCTCCTGCTGCCTTCAACTTAGCATTACTGTCTTTTTCCAGTGACTCTTGTCTTCTCATAATGTGACCAAACTATGGTTGTGATCGCACAGGCAATTTGATCCAGCTTAGCCACCCCGCTTCCCCGGATCAAAGTGGCATGATCAGACATGCACATCTGGCACTCGGCAGCCATCCATCTCTACCCCATTGCAATACAACTCCCATACGTCTTAAACAGCCATCAGGGAAATCTGGTGGTTTTCCAGGTGAGGAGCTTCTGTGGCGGCTTTTCTGGCGTCTGAACACGCAGGGGCACCATGGAAGTGCGGGAGCCATGTGATTGCCCCTCCTGTTCCTGGCGCAGCAGTATGCCATTTTCAGCAACCCAACCAATCAGAGAGGCGTGTCGGCCATGGCTCCGTGTTGGTGGCATTGTAGCCATGTGAACCGGCCCTCACGGGTCAGCTACCCAATACAGTCGGTGTTGCAGGACCGGTGTGAATGCTATGAAGCGCACCTAACTCCGGTAGCTTTTTTCTCCGCAGGATACTGCTGCAGCAACCTGCCGGTCTGGACACAACCTATGATAGCCTCAGTTTGGTCATAGGGAAAGCACAGGATTACCTTGATTTAGAACGCAATTATTTGTCTTTTTTGCAGTCCACGGTATCTGAAAAACTCTTCTCTAACACCACATTTCAAATTATATTTCTTTTGGGGACAGATTATAAAATGGCTGAGATTAATGGTAACAACTTCTATGGGTGCAACATTTGATCAACTAGGATTACCAGGCCCAGACTGGCAACCAGTGGGAGACAGGGTGAGGTGGGGATATGGGGGGCAGCCATAAGTGACGGCATGTCACCACTTCTGGGAAAACTCAGACGTGATGTTAAGCCTCTCTAGGAATCACCAGAAACTCTAGAGAAACTCCAGAGAAGCATGATGCCACTTCCAGGTTCTCCCAGAAATGACATTACACCATTACTGATGGCAAACTTTTTAAAAAAATTCTTTCTCCTGCTGGCCACTTGAGTGCCAGCTGGCAAGGCCTGCTGGGGGCAGGAGCTCTACCACCCTTAGTGGGCACATGACAACCATATCAATGACAGCTCTTATGCTCAATCAGGTACAGATATCCGATTGGATTTGAACAGTTTATTCTGAACAGAGTTTTGAAAGCAAAGGGGAGGGGTTCCATCTTTTACATAATGCATATTTATACCATCCTCCAAGCCTTGAGCAAATTTGGTCCAATTAATACACTTTGGTCCAATCAAAAAGATCCAAACAATCTTACTCATCATGAGTCCAAATTAGATTATTTCTTTGCAGCACAATACATTATTATTCCAGAGAGAAAACATGGACTTGGCATTCAGCCCATATGATATAATCTTTTTCTTCTCTCTGACATTAAAACTTCAGACTTGAGAGCTAGTATCATTTGGTTAACCTTCTGTTTACTTATGGATTGATGACTGTCTTCTTTGGTTTGCCTGTTTGCTTCTCTCATGTCTTTCATCTCTGTATTTCCTCTGTGGGGTGGGGTTGGTTCTGTCTGTGTATTATAGCTTTCAGAAAATCCAATAATTATATAACTATCAAAATGTTGAATATGGCAAACTGCCAAATTGTCTATTGGTGTGGTTTAGAGACAGCAGACTAAAACTTGGAAAACCCCTACTTTATCACTGAGACCAGAAACGTGGATTGGAGATTATATGTATAATTGTTCTTCCCCTTGATAGTGTTGTGGTGATAATATATCCCACTTGTTATTAATATGCTTTATTACATGTTGTATGCTGATATGTTGTTCAGCGTGAATTGAAATGTGTAGTTTCCCTACAGCTTTGTAATATATATATTTATTAGTTTTATGTGCAATTTTGGAGTGGAAGGCAGCTAGTAAACCGAAGCTTAATCTTGATAAGATGGAAGTGCCACTGATGAGTGGGAAGTTGGTTCTGGGACTTAAAGTGTCACCTGTTCTAGATGGGATTACGTTCCCCTTGACAGAACAGGTCTGTAGTTTTGGGATGCTCTTGGACCCAGGCCTGCTGCTGGATAAACAGGTGGCAGCTATGGCTAAGAGTGCCTTTTACTAGCTTCAGCTGATGAGCCAATTGCAGTCTTTTCTGGTCAGAAAAGATGGGGCCACTGTGGTGCATGCCCTGGTTACATATAGATTTTTATTGTTGTTAGCCATTCAGTTGTGTTTGACTCTTGGTGATTCTATTGGCCAGCTTCTGATCTTGTACTATTTCTTTGAGTTGTTCCACGCTCAAGCTGGTGTTGACTTTTATGGTGTCTAGCCACCGTGTTCTTTGGTGGCCTGGTTTCCTTCTGCCGCTAACCAATCCAAGCATAATTGCTTTTTCTAGAGGGTTCTTCTGCATGACATGGCTGAAATATGTCAGTTGCAGTTTTGTGATTTTTCCTTCCAGTGGCATGTCTGGTTTTATGCGCTCCCTTATGAACCTACCTGACTGCTACGGTCATTTTCCAAGGCCCTGCTTCAGGTGCCCCCAGCTTTCAGAGATTAGGCAGGTGGCAATCCAGCAGAGGGCCTGCTCAGTCATGACAGCAAAATTCTGAACCTCTCTCCACAGGGAGACTCATCTTTCTCTTGCTGTTGCTGTCTTCTGCCATGGGGTGGAGATATTTTTGTTTCATCTGGCACTCTCTCAGTGATCCCCCTTTCCTGTCTTGTGGGTTGTTTGATGGCTGTTTTTATATTTGTCAGACGTATACATGAGCTTTGGTTTTAATTGTTTTAATGATGTGTTTTTTGTTTGTTTTTAATGGTTTTTAAAATGTGTTTTTGGTTAGCCACCTTGGTGGCTGTTATGAGGACAGAAAAGCAGGGTATAAGTTTTATAAATAAATAAATAAATAAATAAATAAACATACAAAACTGTTGTTTTGGCCCATGAAGGTCACTATTGTCTACTCTGACTGGCAGCTGCTCTCCAAGGTGCAGGTCTTTTGCATCACTTACTACCCGAACCTTTTAACTGGGGATTCTGGGGATTGAAACTGGGACATTCACCATGGTAAGCAAGTGCTTTATCATAAAGCCAGAGCCTTCCCCAATATATATATATATATATATATACACACACACACACACACATTTGTACACACTTTGTTCAGTATGCTGGGAAAAAATGGGGAAGAGAAGATAACTGTCAAAGCCCCCTGTCCCACAAGAAGGCTTTGGTTGAAGGTCAAGAGAGAAACACACAAGCCTGGGGAGCAAATCCTCACTGCCCACGGTAATGAGCTACCATCAACCCCTCTAAGATAACTCTCAGCGGAGAGACTGAAGGACCAAGTCTCCAGCTCTACTGGGTGCTAATCAAGAAGTCAGCCCTGCAAGGTAGGATACTTGCAAGTTGAGTTCCACAAACAATTACTTGGCAGCTGTAGCCAAAATAAGCCAAACTACTGGGCTTAGATTCATAGGTTTATTGAAAAAAATGTGGAAAACTATGCAAATATTGAAGCAGTGCAAAGCAGGGAAGAAAACAATAAAATTAAATAACTATCCTAGAATATTTATTCAGGCTTTAGCCCTCACTAAGGCGTTACCTGGTCAGACTGAAGGTACAGAGTCCAGAAAGAACTCCAGAGCCTAAAATCCAAGAACCAGGTATTCTGTCTGCACAAGGCCCAACCTAGAATCAAAAGGATGGCAAGAAGGCATGCAGCCCATTGGGAGGGGAGGAAAATCCAAACTAGAATGAATGGTCTTGCTTTATGCCAAACTGTTCGCAGCTGGCCTGCTCCCATTTGGTCAATCAAGTGTGTTGCTAAAACACATGGCCATGGACTTCTGCATCTAGCACGTACTCACCATCCAGCAATTCACCCACACCCAAGGTTCCTTATGCTAATATAATTGAATGTGAGTGCAAAACTTCTGGCCTTGAAGCTCCCAGGCTGGAGGAGGGGAGAGAGCCAGCATGGTGTAGTGATTCTAATCTAGAGAACCGGGTATGATTCGTCAGCCCTCCACACTGGTGGTGTGCAATATTTTTTTAACTGGTATTTGTCTAGGTTTGCCAGGTCTTACCAGGCTTGTGGCAGGGGGCTCCAGGCTCCAAGTCTGGATCTTCTGGCGTGTGTGCAAAGCATGTGTGCTGCATGATTATGTCACCTGGAAGTGATGTCACCATGCTGGGCACGTCGTGCACAGATGCTCTAACATTTTGACTAAAACAATATGGTTACCATAGAGTTTTGGTCAAAATGCTAGAATGTTGCCATGTGACATGCCCAGCATGATGACGTTGCTTCTGGGTGACATCATCATGCTGATGCCATGTGAGTGGGCTGTTCGGGGGCGGGGCTTCCCCCATTGGCCAACTGGCCAGCGGTAAATTGGAGCTCCTGAGATCAGGGGAACCCCCAGACCAGGGGGTCTGGCAACCCTATATTTTTCAGTTTGGATCTATTGGACTGGACTTTGAAAAGGGGGATTTCTGAAAAACTGGATCTGGGAATTTTCAGAAATCCTGATTTTTTTTCTGGTAGGTCTGTTACACCCAAGAAGAAAACTACCAGTTTTTTTTAAAAAGCTAGACTGATCCTGGGGCTTGCTTGGCTTCTCCTGCAGCCCAGTTTAAACTGGGCTGCAGGAGAAGCCAGCACAAAGCCCAGCCTGCGGGGAGCAATCTGCTGCCACCAGCACAGCGGATCCTGGGGCTGGCTTCTTCTACAGCCCCATTTAAACCAGGCTGCATGAGAAGCCCGCCCCAAGCCAAGCCCACAGGAACAGTCTGCTCCCGACCATCACAGCTGATCCTTGGGCTGTTTTCTGCAGTCCCTTTAGACTCTCTGTTGCTTTTGAATCTACCCTGGTAATCCCCAAAGATATCCAGGATTTTTCCAGGATTTTTTCCTGGTTTTCCTGAGAAATCCCAGGCACATCTGCCCTACCCCACATGAAGCCTGCTGGATGACCTTGGGCTAGTTACAGTTCATTCAGAATTCTCTCAGCCCCACCTGCCTCACAAGGTGCCTGTTGTGGGGAGAGGAAGGGAAGGCAATTGTAAGCCACTTTGAGACTCCTTAGGGTAGAGGGAAATGGGGTATAAAAACCAACTCTTCTTCTACCTGGGCAGGGTATAATGGCATAGAGTCCATCCTCCAAAGCAGCCATTTTCTCCAGGGGAACTGATCTTAGTTGTTTGGAAATCAATTGTAATAGTGGAGGGTCTCCAGGTACCTCCTGGAGGTTGGCAACTCTACAAATGAAACTGGGGCCAGTACATGTGTTCAGTATAACAAGAGAATTACTCAATGCAATTTTAAAAAAGTGTATACCATACACAGATTGTACATATGTTTACTGTAACTTGTGAACAGGGTTACTGTCTGATCCTCCCCTTCTCTTGCTGGGTACTTTGCTATAGCCTGTTAATCTGACCTCCAAATCCCAAAGAAGTCAATTCTAGTAAATTCTGAAGATTCTTGAGTTTGGCCTCTTTTTGGCCCAGTTACGGTGAACAAGCAGCATCTTGCAGAAAGGGAAACAGCCTAGCTATGTGATCTTAGGAGCTCAAAGAGATAGCGAAGGCCATGAAAAATCATAACTCAGTGGTATGGCCAATGAGAAGATAGAGACAACATACCTTCATTGTATAATTGTTATCATAAGCGTACCAAATTATGTGCCAAACCGGCTTGCATACACCTGTGTGTGGTGATGATACAACAAAGCAGATGTTTCTTTTGGGTTGAAGGTGATGGACAAAGAATGGACTTTGCTTGGAAGGTACAGATCTGACCCCCCCTCACTTCAAGAAGATAACTGGATAATAAATACATTCTGAACACTTGGACGAGTGGAGAAGTTTACCCCTTCATAACATAAAAAGCTATCTGTTCACGTAAAGTTAAAAACATATATCTGAAGGGGTCTTTCTAGTAATTGACCTCGAACCAAATTAACGGCAAAATTCTGTAAGTTGTTTTGGGCTACTGATTTAAAGATCTTTATCTGCCAACCTTATATGTCAGCCATGAAATTAGCTGTTTTCTTCATCCTCCTGCAGACTTAGTTGCAGACATAAGTATTCAATTAAGTGTTTTAAAGAAGGATAATCTATTAGCAACCCATGTGAGACCACCAATCTATATTCCATGTTCACAGGTATACATGTTACTTGAAGGATGGGATCTGGATATCTTCCATAAATAACTAACTATCCCACAGAAGGCTAACTTTACTTTGGTTGCTTGGCAACCCTGGGAATCTGGGTGGCAGGAGGATCACAAGCAATCAGGTGGGCAGCAGGGAAGGCAAGCATGGGGGCCAGTGGGCTCAGAGAAAGGCCCTGAGTCTGAGCAGTGCCCCACTGGGTATGCTGATGCCAGCTCTTCTGCAGGCCATCCGATGAGTTCCACCATTGATCAGAGAACATTACAAAACATAATCTTGGACATCGAAATTACTCCTGTGACTGAGGGGGAGGGGGAAAGAATGGTTCAATTGCCTCTGTCAGCCTCTGCCATGAACAAGTTTATGTTAAGTAAGAACATAAATGTGAACACATTAAATTAATTGTATTCTTTAAACGTAGATGTGTAACCACTGTAGTGCAAAGATCCTGATGTGGCCGATGAAACAAAATGACATTTTCAATTGTGGAAGAACACAGATACGCAGAGACAGATTAAACAGCAGCAAGATGATTTTTGTTACGTAATGCTTGAGTAACTAACTAAATACCAAGCAATCATTGAACCAAATCTCTTTCTTTTTCTTTTCCTGGAGAAGATTGTGCCGTTTAATAACTAGGGATTAATTTTGAAATAAAGTCGTGGGCACAGGGTTAGGACATAACAAAGGCAAACAAGCCTCAAATAAATAACAAAATCCTACTAATTAAAAATACTGAAGAATAAAACAAGGATGCATAGAAAGTAGAATTGCTTCACTGAGTTTCAGATTCCTCTCCTTTCCGTCAAAAAGGGGCATCTGTTCTAGAGGAAGACCTGTGCTTTTCTAACATTTGAGGACACTGAAGATTTCCTAACACCTGTGAGACCTGAAGTATAAGTATGCCTTTGAAATTATTGTTACTTTTTTAGAATAAGGGAGCTTTATGCTCCTAATCATATGTCAGGCTACTAATGCCCATTCTACTGAAAAAGGACTAAAATACAAAAATATTTAATTAGTGGAATGTATTATATGTTTCCTTCCAGAACATTCAAAACCCAAACAAAATTGTCCAGACATGGTGGAGGCTGAGAGGATTGTTAATGCCCAGCGGTGCAGAAAGGTGACAAGGACAGCGAGCTGTGGAATATGAAGCTGGTCTTTGCAGCATGTTTCATTTGTTTTGTCTTTCCAAATAATATGGTAACAAAAACAATTTTTTTTAAATACCACTGCTCAAGGCTCTGTGCAATCCCAAATGTCATAAGGAACCAGCCCACCACTTCAAGTAGCCCTGCCACAACAATTTTGCTCACTGGAGCACAGCCTCTGCATTGTATGTAAAAGGCTCCAGGTTCAATCCTGGGCATCTCCAGTTAAAAGGATCAGGTGCTGGTGATGTGATATATCTCTACCTGAGACCCTGGAAAGCTACTCCAGTCTGAGTAGACAATACTGACCTTGATGGACCAATGGACTGATTCAGTAGGAGGCAGCTTCCCATGTGTTCAGTTCCCAGGTACAGTTAGTGATATTGGTATCTGAAGAAGTGTGCTCGCACAGGGAAGCTTATACCTTGGATAAAACTTTGTTGGTCTTAAAGGTGCCGCTGGACTCAAACTTTGTTCTGTTGGTAACTCCAGTTATAGGATTTCAGGTGGCAGATGTTGGGGAAGACCCTTTTCTGCCTGTGATCCTGGAAAGAGTCAGAGTAGATGATAACTGAGGTAGATGGAACAGTGGTCTGCCTTGGTCTAGGGTAGCCTCATATATTCATAATAGGGCAACCTGCACTAAGCATCTACTGAAGTATGTTTTGAGAGTTAAATGTGTAACTTTCACTTGTACATTTTGAACATGATTCCACTAAGCTTAGATGAATGAGTGAAGGTGTCATCAGAATATCATTTAACACAATTAAGCCAACAACAAATCATGTTTTTGAAAAGCACAGTATTTAAAAATATTCCTGTTTATTTTACCTGCTACAGATATTACATTGCTACCATGCTAGAAATGAGAACTACATCTTATTTCTCTTTAAGGTGTTGTGCTCCATCTAGTGGGCTTCAGTAGGACTCCGAGGACTTGAGAAAAGATCAGTGGGGAATTTAACCAAGAGTTCTACCTGGATGGCTTTAGACTGGAACTACAGATTTTTACAGCTTGGGGCCAATATCATACATTTCTTATGTGTGTGTGTTTTTGTGGATGACCATATGACCTGTTGGCTAGTGAAATCCCCCTGAGAGATCCGTAGGATTCCTTTATGTCACAGTTCTTCATAGCTCAGTGATAAGAGTACCTGATTAATATGCAAAGGTCCCAGGTTCAATCCCTGGCATGTCTAGTTAAAAGGATTTAGTAGAAAACGTTTTCCTGAGACCCTGGAGAACCATTGCCAGTCAGAGTCAACAATACTGATCTGGATAGACCAATGATCTAACTCAGCAAAAGGCAACTTTGTGTATTAGTGTAACGGGCTATTAGAATAATAGTTCCCTCTCAAAAGATCTAGAATGGAGAGGAAATGTGTGAATGCTTTTAGTAAATTCAAATATTAACTAGAATGATTTGAATTGCAAAATAACATTTCTATGAAATCCACAGATACATATTCAATGAACATAATCTCTCCTTATATATAATTTTGAAGTGGGGTGGCACTTTCTGAACATTCCACACGCTCCTAAATCAGTTGGGTCCATGATGTGTCAATCAGAAGCTGTCCCTATCCACTGGCTGCGTTGCCTGAGTCCCTCCCTTTCTGAATATTCCAGAGCTCATTGTATTTATTTCCACAATGGGCCTTATTACTAGTCTTATGAATAAATCCAAATGTGAGAAAAAATATTTTGAGTAGAAATAAACAGGAATCTTGTGGCATCTTACAGACTTTAAAGACTTTTTTCCAGCATAACCTCCTTCAGATGCACATGGTGGGACTCTCTCTAAGTAGGCGTTTATATACAAGGTTATGAAGAACACCGTTTTAAACACCAGGGTCAAAATGCCATGAAAGCCAGGCAATACAAAATGAGATGTAGTTACGTAAAATTCAAATGTGACCAAGAAAATTACAGACACTTTCAGTGCCATCCTAAGCAGAGTTACACCCCTCTAATTTCATTGAAGTCAACAGGCTTAGAAGTGCATAACTCTGCTTTGAATTGAACTAATCGTAATTACTGGTATTGTGAATGGTCTTTGTATTTTTCTTGATCATATTTGACTTTTACATAACTGCAGCTCACCTTACACTTCTCACATTTCATGTTCCCTTGACCCTACTGGTCCCCTCCACCGTAACCTCAAATATACACATTGGCCAAGTGAGGATCCACTACATAGCACCTGACAAAGTAGGCTTCAGTACAAGGAAGGTTATGTTAAAAGAAAAACTTGCTTCTCTTTAAGGCAGGGGTCCCCAACCTTTTTGAAACTGTGGGCACCTTTGGAATTCTGACACAGAGTGGTGGGTGCAGCCACAAAATGGCTGCTGCAGGAGGCAGAGCCAACCACAAAATGGCTGCCACATCTTACCTTCAGTCAGAAAATGAACATCTTTGTGCTGTGGTGGCAGCTGCTGTCAAGCAATGCTTTTAAAAATCTGCATAGCCGATTAACAGATCTGAGTCCAGTAGCACCTTCGAGATCAACGAGATTTTCTGGGTATAAGCTTTTGAGAGTCAAAGCTCCAAGCCCCCTTAACCAGGTACTACAGCCAATCAAATCTCCAGTGGCCTATTAAAAGCCTTGCTGGGCAAAAGCCCCACCTGGCTTTGTTTATTTTCTAAAAACACTTGGTAGGTGCCAGTATAGATGTTGGCAGGCACCATTTTGGGGACCCCTGCTTTAAGGTGCCACAAGACTGTTGTTTCTGTTGAAACAGACTAACATGGCTACCCCTCACAAATGATGTTGAGTCAGTATCTTGTCATCCAGCTTCAAAGATGATTGGCAGGCACTTTATTAGGATACTATAAACATTTCTATGTACATGAGGAATTTAAGATTGTTGTTTACAAGAGAAAAGGGATTCCCACCAGAATTTGTAGTTTTTGATCTTCCCTGGAAAAACCATGAGAGTTTTTAATGTTTTCTTCACAAGCCATTTTCTTGTTCAAAAATGTCACTCCCAAGCTGCCTTTATCCCCAGAGACTCTGATTTTTCTCCCAAGGGAGATCAAAGCTTTGTGTTAGTATGTGGGGGTGGTGATAGAAAAGAGTAAGAGTCCAGTAGCATCTTTAAAGACTAACAAAATTTGTGGTAGGGTATGTGCTTTCATGAGTCACTGATCACTTTTTCAGTGATCTGTCTCCATGAGGGTGGTGATATTTTGCACAAGAAAACTAGGCAGGAAATGTTTAAAAGGCCCTTCTGTGCTTTCACCATTCTCTCAGCAGCCTGAACAGCTGCTTGTGAGAAAGTTTTAAAATGTCTCTAGAACTACCATCCATAACATGAAGTTACACTTTTTTAGTCAAGTGAAGAAAAGCAGTCTTGTAGCACCTCAGAGACCAAAAATAATAATGAATAGGTTAATCTTTAAGTTGCCACAAAATTCTGCTTTTATAGCTGAGTAAGCCATGTACCCAGGTTCGAGGGATGTGCATTAATTTTTAAACTTAGGGAAAAGTAGAGCATGGGAAGCAGCTCCCCTGGAGAAAATGCCTGCTTTGAAGGGTAGACTCTATGGCATTGTACCATGCTGAGGCCCCTTCCCTACCCAAACTTCACCCTCTCCTGGATCCACCCCCAAAGTCTCCAGGTATTTTCCAACCCAGGCCTGGCATCCCTATTCACTAGGCTAATGAAAACTAATGGGAATTGTTGTGTATTCATCCAAGACCACATATGTGGTTGGGCTTGCGCATGGTCAAGCAAACTCATGGAGCTTTGACCCGTAGGAACAATAGATCCTAGGATCCTGAAACGGACCTATAGGAGTGCCCAGACCCAAGACGGGTTCTATGGGAGATGCTAAACTGTAAATAACCAATCTTGGGGTGTGTGTGTATTTGGGGTGTGGTTTTGTTTGGGGATTTAAGCAGGGCTTTGGTTCTGCTACTTTGTCTTCAGTCTTCACTAATTTCCAAATAAACTATGAGCTGATTCACTCAACACATCTACGAACCCAGTACATTATAGGAATGATGATGAATGACCAAATCCTCTAATTCTTTTCTTTAGGCCTCTAGCAGTCTATGGGTTGGACTCAGTGCAAAATTCCTGCTTTTTCTAGTGTTCTTGCACAAACATTATTGCAAGAAAAAGTCAGCACTAGCCACTTGTGCTCAATCAAACGTATTGTATCCCCATTTGTGTTTCTGCTTGTGCAAGATCTTGTGCAACCAGTTTCTGGCACTATAATATATAGGGAGGAAAGCACTAAATGGTGCATGAGATCTCCCTCAAGTAGAACTGTGCTGAAGCCATTTATGTTCCTGCTTGTGAATTTCTGGATCCAAGCCCTTGTTTAGAGAGTTCAGAGTTAGGAGGGATCAGGAGTGATAAAACCCTGATGTTTTCTAATCATTACAGTCAAACAAAACTCACAAAAGAATTAAGCAAACAAATCTTTCTTTGTCATAGTATTTACACCAACCTCCAAACTATTGCTGGCTCAGTGGTTTGGGGAAACACTTTCTTGGGAGGGACCGTGTCCCAGGGGTAAAGCATCTGCTTTGCATTCAGAAGGTCCTAAATTCAGTCTCTGGCATCTCTGTTTAAAAAGGATCAGGTAGTAGGTGATGTGAAAAATCTCTACCCGAAACTCTGGGGAGCTGCTGCCAGTTGGAGTAGACAGTACTGACCTGGATGGACCAATGGTCTGATGAATTATAAGGCAGCTTCATGTGTTCTTGAATTCATGTCTAGGCTAGATGTCATATGGTTATGCTTCATGTACTGCCATAAGGATAACCTAGCTTCTTGCACACTTCAGCTACCAAGCTGTTTTTCTTGTTGTATTTGTTTGTGTGCGTGTGTGTGTTTTAGTATCTTCACCAGGCTTCCCAAGAACTTACCGTAATTTGGCGGTGGACGCATACTTCTTGGCAGGACCATTCCGCTGAGGGCTGCTGAAGGGAGACAGCAGACAGAAGAATTGTCTTAACAAGAGAGCAGAGAATTTCATGAGTGGTGCTGCCTGGTAGTGTACTAGAATGGTTTAACTCTTCCTCTGGGAGAGGCCAAAGTTGTGAGGCACGTCTCTGGTCATGAACAGATGTCATAACTATAAGCTTTAAAGAGAGTTCACCACATAACCTGCATATAAATAAATCTTTGTTGTTGTATTAAACCACCTATTTTAGTGATAGCTGTTTTCTCCATGCACAGTACAAAACTTACCTCAGTGCAGTGATCCAAAGCTCTTACACCTGCTACTTAAGAACATCTTGTAACTGAGGGGAAGGTTTATATCTCAAAACTAATCAGGCTTCCCAAATTTACCATAGAAACAGTGTGGGTCCTTTTGGTTTCAATAAAGGGTCTATCACAATGAGCTATTGATGATATTATTACATGGATTGGTGTGTGATGGGTATTTGGCTTTAAATTGCTGTTTACCAACACACTAGGAAACTACAAATCATAGTTTCCGCATAACCCAAATCTTACAGGTTCAGTATTGGTAAGTGTAAGGTGATGTACACTGGGACAAAAAAATCCCAACATCAGGTATAGGCTAATAGGGTCTCTGAACTTGCTGAGGCTGAGAGGGAAAAGGACATTGCAGACCTGGGAGAAGTACAGAAGAGGGCAACCAAGGTAATTAGGGGGCTGGAGCACCTTCCCTATGAGGAAACATTGAAGAGTCTGGGACTTTTTAGTTTAGAAAAGAGATTACTAAGGGGGGAACATGATAGGGGTTTATAAAATTAAGCATAGAGTGGAGAGAATTGACAAAGAGAAGTTTTTCTCCCTCTCCCAAAATGCTAGAACTCAAGGACATCAATTGAAGCTGATGGGCAGTAGATTCAGGATGGACAAAAGGAAATACTTATTTACACAGCAAGTGATTAAAATGTGGAATTCGCTGCCAGAGGATGTAGTGATGGCCACAGGATTAGACAGCTTTAAAAGGGGGTTAGACAAATTCATGAAGGATAGGTCTGTCAGTGGCTGCTAGCCATGGTGACTGATGAGAACCTCCACCTTCAGAGGCACTCAACCTCTGAATCCCAGTGCCAGGAGGAAACACCAGGGGAAGTGCTCAGCCTCTATGCTCTGTTGTTGACCCTCCAGAGGAACTGGTTAACCGCTATGTGAGACAAGATGCTGGACTAGATGGACCACTGGTCTGATCCAGCAGGGCTCTTATGTTCTAATGTTCTTGTTAAATTTGGTTAGCAAATGCCCTGAATGTCTATTGGATAGTTCCTCTGATGCTACTGCCAATACCAGTTTTTTTTGTTTCCTTTAAAAAAAAAAAGCGCTAGGGGCTACCATGGCATGTATTTACATTCCACAGGGGTAGCCATATTCTTTTTTAAAAAGTGTCTAGAGGCATCTTAAAGATTCACAAACTTTATTCCAACACAAACTCTGTGTGTAGGATACACAGGTGAGAACCCATGCAAAAGAATAAATGGACAAAAGTCTGACATTAAAAATGGCAATATTCAAAAAATGGTGGGAAAACACTTCATGATATTCTGGTTTTGATTTAGAAGTTATCAGTGTTGTTAGCCGCAACACCAGGGTGAGACCATTCTTAATAGGTGCAAGAACCAGGGATCGTCCTCCAACTATACCCAAGTCAGAACCCTCTCAGAGCAGCACAGACAACACATAGGAAATATTTTTTTGAAATTTATTAATAAAATATCCCTAATACATTCAGCTAATTCAATACAAATATCACACACACACACAAGCTAAGAAATAAAGGGTTGAGGGGCCCTTAAGAGATCTGAGATGAAAGGGCGAAGCATTGATGGGGTTATAAGCTGAAAAGGAGAGTCTGTGGTGAAGAGAAGATGGCTTGGCTGGCAAGCACGTCTGTGAAGACCCAAGAGAGATGGGGGATCCAGCCAGTATGCATCCCAGGAGACTGAACCAAAGATGGCTGAGTTGGGAGCCCAGACATAGGAAAATTGTGCCTTTGGGGCAGTGGGCACAATAGGGAAATGGTCCAGGATGGACCATGATGGCTGGTAATGGCTCAAAAGGGGTTTTGGACAAAGAAAGTCCAGGTTTGGGAAGGGAAGCCTTTGTTAGCAAGGTGTTGGGCAATTGCAGAGTCTTGGCTCCATTAACGGCTGGGCTATTCAGAGAACAATGATGACAATAGACCATGGCTGGGGTGGTCCCAGTATCGAGGGGCAAAGTCCGCAGGTTGATTGTGTGATATAGAGCTGGAATGATACCTTTGAGATGATGAAATTAAGGTATTGTTTGTCCTTTCACGATGACAGATATGTGTTTGCTGTATCTGAGCTTGATGGCTGAACTAGTAAGAGGGTGACGATCCTGAGCGCATGTCCAGGCTTGTTGGTTTTGCATACAGAGAGGGCTAGACTTGCTGTATGCCAACTTTGGCCCTAACTTGGCCAGGATACCATCCTTCATGTGGCATGGGGAGGCTTGGGATAACGCTGTCCTGCAAACAATCTTTAAAATGAGAATCCAGCATGAAAATGCTGAATTAGAATTCATCAAGAGGTTTGATGCACCTCCCCACCCAGATTAAACATGAACTTGGGGTTTCTTAGATACTATAAATCTAGGGTTGCCAGGTCTTACCGTCATGCCAGTGGGGGTATGTGTGTCTGAGATCTCTTTGGCACTGGGCACTTTGGGGGCAGGGTTCCCCCCGTTGGCTGAATCCAGGCTGGCAGATTTGGGGTCCCTAAAGTGGACAAACCCCTGCTCCCCCAGGGAATCTGGCAGTCCTATATACATGTTAACTGATTTCGCAATGTCTGGAACGCTCCACCCATTATGAGTGTTAACTAGCTCAGAAAACTAGTGAATGTCTCTGTACTTTTCTTGATTAGATCTGAATTTTACATCACACATTTAACCCTGAAATGTATGCATTATAGAGCCCCTTCAACGAGCTGCTTATTATTTTTTTCAGACCTCCTATATAAAAGGTCTGCTTAGTCAGAAGCCACTCATTGCTTCTGAAGATGTGAGTTCTAGTCTATGATACCTTATGCCAGAATAAAATTTATTTAGTCTTTAAGGTACCTCTTGAGTCCTGTTTATGAATTTGCATGCAACAGGTAACTTGGTCCAGAGATGTGATCAGAAGGAAACTGTTGTGTACTAACTGAGGACCGCACATGTGGTCGCCTGTGCATATGGGCATGCGAAGGAGCAAAGCTTTGCATCCATAACAATAGTCAACTCGGATCCTAGAATGGACCTATTGGTCAGTCGGGATCCAAATAGGAACCTATGGGGAATTGGGTGCACTGTAAATAAACCTATCACGGGTGTGGGGTGTGGCATGCTATGGGGATTTAAGCAGGTCTCCAAGTCCACTGTTCATTCTTCTTTAACTCCTGATACTTAATAAACTATGAGCTGATCACTGTGCTACGCCTCGGAACTCAGTATATTTCAGAAACACAACTCCATCCACTGTAACCACTGCGGCCTGATCTCCCACAGAAACCAACTGTCTAGAGCCAGCCCTTATATTTGTTACTGCAGCTTGCTATAGAGTGAGATTAAAGCCTAATGAAAGCAGTGAGATAAAGAAAACGTTACAAGCAGATGTGTAGAAATCACCATACACTCAAAGTCTAGTGCCAGCAGATCTGTATGCATATAGGGTGACTACTAACATCAGTGCAGACTATAATTTTTTTACTATAATATGATGGGGGGGGAGACATATAGTTGCTTAGGAGGAAAGGCTGGAATCCTTCTAGAGCTCAGGGTATGCAGCTGGGTGTAGTGTTTTGGAATGAGCCCTGATATAGGTATTCCAAAGTCACGCATACACACACAGAAGCACAACTTAATTTGGGGAATGGGGAGAAACCTGTGCTTGTCCTTCTCAAAGACTGAACCTAAGGTATTCCCCACTGAGGTATAACTTATTTCTTAAATTCTCCACAATTGAGAGATGTAGTAGGCACAAATAAGCTCCCAACAGTAGAAACAGAGGTTGCCATTAGTAGCCATCTTGGTCCAAAGCAAAACCCATGTAATACCTTTTATTAAGGCCAACTAAAATAATACAGGACTATGAAAGTTTATACCTGGAATAAAACCTTGTTCGTCTTAAAGATACCACTGGACTCAAACTTTGTTCTGCTGCTTCAGACCAACATGGCTACACACCTGAATGTAAGCTTACAATTTAAATAATGCTAGGCTAATCAATGACCTTCTTGCCCTGCTTACTCCAAACCTTGTCCTGGCTCAATACTTACAACATAGAAAGGGGGGGGGCTCAGTCCAGATATTCTTCAGCTGGTAAACAGATAGACTCATAGAATCATAGAGTTGGAAGGGACCTCCAGGGTCATCTAGTCCAACCCCCTGCACAAGGCAGGAAATTCACAAATGTTCCCAACCTTCCTACCTAGTTCAATTTTAATCCACATTTACTCTAATTAACTCAGAGCAGCACATATGCTGCAATTCCCAGTTTATCCTCACAACAGTCCTGCATGGAAGGCTATGCTCAGAGACAGCATCTGATCATTATGGAAAGCCAAGCAAGTTTGAATAACTAAAATGATGCTAGATAGAGCTGGTATTAGCTTGCATTTCTGATGTCCCAGGAAGAAACAGCTTATACATTTGCACCAACAAAGCTAAGATGAAAGGGGTTGGTTTGGATCATGAAAACAGTACAGCAGGGAGAGGATTAATTCTCGCTCCAGCGCCACCATGGTTTTGATGAAACTCAGAACCTCCTGCAGCTGTTTGGCCTATGGAGCAGATTTTGTTTTGCAACCAGAAGTGTGCGCGCTCACGTGTGTGGAATTATGCATTTAAACACTAAACCTGCCTGTAGCGGAAGATGTTATCTGTTGAACATGGCAGGTAACTACACAAATTTGGGATAGACCAGTTTCCAGAGGCTGTATGCCTCTGTCTGGACAATACCAGCATTTTATGTTTATTATAAACTAGGAGTAAGGCCTGTTGTGGGATCTAGAAGGAAGCTCCAGGCGAATGTCCTGGCTGTGGCTGGTGGGGTGGCAGAGGGAAGGGGAAAATAGAGGGAGGCAAGCCATTTTTATTTCCTTCTGCTTAGCTATAAGGCAGGGCTGTCTCAAGTCATTTTGCTGCCCCAAGTGGGTAGTATGGGAGGACAGCCTCATGGTAACAGGTATGGTTCCACCCCTGACTTATGTTAATTTGGGGCTATGCAGTTGCAGCTAAGGTAGAAAACCACCTCCTCCTATGCCATGTCTTCTGGGTTCCAAGAGTCTGGAAAACAGTTCCATAGCCAGTTACACGGTTGCCAACTCTGGGTTGGGATATACCTGTAGATTTGAGAGGTAGAGCCTGGGGAGGGCAGGGACCTCAGCAGGGTATAATGCCACAGAGTCCACTGGCCAAAGCAGCCACTGTCTCCAGGAGAACTGATCTTGGTCATCTGGACATCAGTTGTAATAGCTGGGAAATTTTCTGTAGAGGAAATGATGTGCTGTGACTGGGGAACAAGTGGTTTCTGGGAGATCGCCAGACTCCACAGGGAGATTGGGGATATTTGTTTTACCTCAGGACTCCCAACAGCAACAGCAGACTGTTTAGAATGTTAGAGGCAAAGGCCAATCAGGCCACATATGCAAATGACCTCTGTGTTCAGACTGGCTATGGGGGGGGGGAGAGGAACAGCAAACTGTTTAGAATCTAAGAGGCAGGACTTAGGCAATGCAGCCAGTGGCTAGGGAGACCCTCTGAATGACAGATCATTCAGCCAACTGATTTTGGAGCCTGTTGGAACGTTCAGGGGAGTCCATGACCAAAACAGAATTATATATAAGGTCAGATGATGCATTTTAAAGGTTGTTAAAGCAGTAGAGCAAGGTAAAGTTTGATGTTAGTTTCTTTCTGGTTTGCTCCTACTATGGCTTAAAACATTTTCAGAACTTTTTTGCGTCTTTTCAGAGGGACTAGCCCATGTCAGTCTTTAAAGGAACAGGCTACCCCTTTGTAACCAAATTCAGGGAGCTCTGCTGCCAAGACACACTCGAACGCGGGCCCTCTTCCCGTTACTCCAATCAGCGCGACGTTCACCTCCTACATCAGTCACCTTCACCAGGCACCAACATGGGCAAGCCCCCATCTTCTCTATGGTCCTGTTTGCGAGAACGTCAACCCCCAGACAGGAAATCCGGTCTGCGGCCGGAGGGACTCTGTCGAGAGTCATGAGCCCCTAGCAGCCGCTGGAGCGGTCCGCGCGCCACCCGGAAGTGGAGTGGGAAGGCGGATCCTTGGCTGCCGGAAGGGATGGCAGAGTCCCGGTGCTGGAGGCATCCCGAGTGCGGCTGGAGCCGCGCAGCTCTCGTTGCCCGCTGCTTTCAGCTGGGAGCGACGGAGTAATGTGACTGGGTCGCTCGCCCTGCCTCCCGGCTCTTCCAGTGTTTTCCCGGCGGAGGAAGGTGAGGGTGGGCCGAAGGGGTGGAGAGGCGGGCCTGTCTGGGCTGGTAATCGCGGAAGCCCTGCTGGGTGAAACCAAAAAGTTGGGGCTTCTGCTGTATCAGGAATCCCTGACCCCTGGAATAGGTTTGCCTTTGGCGTGTGGGTCTGTTATTTGTTAGGGATGAGATTATAGCACTCTTGCACGCTAATCTGTGCTTCGTGCTTTCTAAGCTCGAGCCCAGTCGGTCTGCCTACCTGTTGTATCAACTTGGTGACATATTTTATATTATTATATACTACTTATGTGTAACTCTGCCGTACTATAAATAAATAAGTAGCTCGAACCCCGCTGTTGCAAGTAAGAGGCCTTGGTCCTGCTGTGGCACGAAGGAAATCTTGGAAGGGAGCAAGGGGGATGGCTTTGCAGTGCTGAGCAAAAGGTAGTGAGGCTCTTGTCGGCTTCCCAGCCACGCTTTGTAGTGTGTGTTTTCTCATGCAAACTTGGGAGCGGCCTGGCTTCAATGTCATGGCACGGATGTATGTGCCTTTGTTTATGCTCAGAGGCGTGCTTCAGGCTGTTTCTGCAGGTGTGTCTGTTGAGCAAAGGATCACATTCAGTTCTGGAGAAGGGTGAACGGGCACGATGCAAAAAAAACAAAAAACAAAAAAGCCTGATTTCTGGGGTAGAAAAGGAGCTGGGTGCTTTGAGGATGTGATGTGAGAGTGATGGGGGAACAGTGATTCAGGGCTGAGATGGGGGGAAGAGAGTGATAGAGCAACATCTTTGTTATTTATCCTTGAGTTCATAGTTGTTTGATATTTCCAGGGCTAGACAGTTTTTTTGCTCTCAGTGCTAAAAATCCTCCAAAATTAGCCTGCTGGCAGATGAGTGTGCATTTGTGGAGACAGAGACCAGGGTTGCTTTTAGGCAGGCAGAAGAACCCAGCAGCACTGCCTATGCCTTGCAGTGTTCCCTTAGGCAGAGAACTGGCCCACCTTGTTGACAACAGTGTGTGCTGTTATTCAGTGTTCATGCTGCAGATTTCCTATTCTTGGATTAAACATTTCTTTTATGATACTGTACAGTCCTCATGCTGAACAATGGCAGTCTCCATGTGAGCCTCGTGTACAGTGGAAGTGGGCTTGGGTGATTGAGTAATCCCATGTAGTACGGCCAGTTCTTTAGGGGAGGCTGAGCAGATAAAAATCTCTATGCAGGAAGAGAACTGTTCATGCGGTTCAAACTGAAAACAAGCATCTGACAGATGACAAAAATGATAAGTGTAAAGTAGCTGGCTCCAGTTCTTAATCTGCTTACTTCAGCTAGTCTCTTCTACTTCAGCAGGAGCTCACATGAAGAGGCAACTCCAAAATAGGTAGGTTGAACAATGCAGTTTCTCTGTCCCTGTTGCGGGATGTAATTTGATGTTGTTTGTCCTTAGATTTGAGGCAAGCAGTTCAAGTGATCACATTTAACACAATTCAGATTATGATTCAGGCAAAGATCAGGAAAGCAGGAAAGGACTTTGCCTGGTGGGGCTTTCTGGTCAACAGGTGGCTTCCCCCTTGAAACAGCTGCTGCTAGAGGACATGTATGCTCTGAGCATCTCTTAGATGTGCACCTCATGCCAGGGATGGAAGTAAAGGAACTGTTCCCTCCAACAGCCCACCCACTCCGCAGCCTCTAGATCAGGGGTGTCGAACTCATCTGTTATGAAGGCTGGATCTGACACAAATGTTACTTTTCCAGGCCGTGTGTGCCATAAAACATAATGTCACATACTGGAGATATAAACTTTATAAAGGACACAGGCAAACCCAATTAAGTATATTATTTTTTATTTAAAATACAAAATAAAGCAATTGATTCCTAGCAGTGAAAGCAATTGATTTACCGGGGAAGCCACGAAAGCCCCAATAAACTTATTAGATCACGTTCAAGATGAGTTTTCTCCCCAAGGGATACCATAAGGGGGGGGTATCATACTCTTCCGTACAAATTAGATACTTTTTGTGTATATATAGCACTTTTAGGAGATCAGTCGTCATCCTTGCAAGTGAATAAGATAGTTTTTCAGCACCTCTCCATACACCGATCCTCAGCAGCTGAGCACAGCTACAATCCATCTCTTGCTCTTTGTTTCCTGCCTCTGAGGATCTTGAGGAGGCACACCAGATTCCCCACCCCACTCCCCACCAACAACGACCCTGTGAAGTGGGCTGGGCTGAGCGACTAGCCCCAAGTGACCCAGATAACAGGGTCCTGGCTTATGAGGAGGGGGAGGTCTAAATCTGGCTCTTCCAGATGCCCCCCATCCCCAGTTGTCATCCCAGTTTGGTGTAGTGGTTAAGAGCAACAGACTCTAATCTAGAGAACCGGGTTTGATTTCCCATTCCTTCTCCATGTGCAGCCAGCTGGGTGACCTTGGATTAGTCACAGTTCTCTCAGAGCTGTTCTCTCAAGAGCAGTTCTCTCAGAGCTCTCTTAGCCCCAGCTTCCTCACAGGGTGTCTGTTGTGGGGAGAGGAAGGGAAAGGAGTTTGTAAGCTGCTCTGAGACTCTTAAGTGAAGGGCGGGATATAAATCCAATTCTTCTTTTTCTTCCCACATTTCCCACACAAGCGGTGGGGCTGAGGGAATGCCTGACGAAGAGGTTGTTTCTGAAACCTCCAGGGAGTGCTTTTTGTCCTTCTCCAACCCCTTTTCCCTCATGGGCTGACAACAGTTGGGGGGGAAGGGAGGTCACCATCCCCCACCTCCCCCAACACACTACCTCCTGGCTTTGCAACTGTTCAGACATGTGGTGGTGACATCAGTGCCCCCTTTTCCCTTTGCTCTACTCACTTCCGAGGCTGGGAGGTCTTTTAGCCTCAGAACGACACGGACGAGACAGTTGCATCCCAATCCATGTGCTGGCACTCCTCCCTTCCCTGCTGGTCCTGTCCCTTTGTTAGCTACCTGCTGCTCCGTGTGCCCACTCTCACCAGCCCCCCTCATGGTCACCATTTGAAAGAATGTGAAGCTGGTTGGTGCAGCAGTGGCAGCGCTAGCCACTTGGCTCTGCCCCCCCATGTAGTGGCTTTTCCAGTCCTTGCTGAGCTGTGGTCAGAGGAGATGGGAGGGGAAAAACACCACATCTCCTCTTTCTCTGCCTTCACTTCCATTCCCCCCACACTATTTTAGCAGCTTCTTAGCCCCACTCTTTAGCCATTTCCTTTCTATTTCTTGACAGCTTCAACCACATACACACCTCACCACATGTGCCTGCTTGCACCCCCAACCAGCCTCCAGCCTCCTTTCCCTAGTTGCTTGCAAGCCCGGATCCAGCCCCCGGGCCTTATGTTTGACACCCCTGCTCTAGATGCTTATCCCAGCACCCAGGTGGCTGTCAGCTGGACACCAAGCTGTCCACAGAGAAAAGAGAGTATGACCACTACAGTAGATGCCCAGGAAGAAAAAGAAGTTGGCCAGAGGGGGTGACATGCCCCCCTTTCTTCATGGCCAGTTGAATGTCCTCAGGTGCCTTGGCAATCACACTTTGTAGCATTAGCTGCTATTTGTGATGCTGGGGAGAGAGCAGAAGGCAGAGAGGCAAGGCCTTCCCCTCACTCCAGATACCCAAGGTTCGGCAGTGGCAGGGAGAGACAACCTACATGCTCAGAAGTAGTCTTAATCCAGTACTTTAAAAGGTTATAGTGATACATTTAATATTAATGGCTATGTCTTCATTATTTTGTGAGTGTGTTTGTTGGGGAGGCTCACAGGGCGTACAGTAGTCATGTGGCTCTTTGTGATGACAGTAGCTGTGAATGTGGCTCTCTGTGAGCAGGGGAGTGAGTACCGCTGCACTAACACTTCTGCAGGGCTGGCCCAGCATGTTGCTTTATATTATGCTGGTGGAATGATCAGGAGATAGAATTGAACACCATTTTGCACATTGCAATATGCAGTGGAAACCCCAGATTTCCCACAGAATGTATGTTTTACAGGAAGCTGCAGACAGCCATGGCTGTCCGTCAAGTGTACTTGTCTAATGCATGTCTTTGCAGAAATGAACTTATTGCATTAATACAGGTATACTTCAAAAATCTTAGATGTACAACTGAAAGGGTAACATGTGAGATGGCCCTTATATACCTTATTTCTAGTGATCTTATGATGCAAGCCAGTGTCATTGAGGTGTTGAAGATAGGGGATGAGATTAAGAGAATGGTAGCTGGCTGAAACCTTCCAGTGCTCAGCGGTGAGCGAAAACTAGATGTTTTCACTGCTCTTAAGGAGGGAAAGATCCTCCAGTGAGCCTCTGACCAATTTCCAGCAGTTTGCATAGTGTGTGCTAGAATTCTTGGTCTAATCCTGCAAGAAACTTCTTGTATTCCTTTGTAAAACTGTATACTTGGGATTAGTTAACACAGTTTGGCCTGGATATGCTATCTTGTTTTGCCAGTTTAAAACACAACAATGAAATCTGGCCACCCCTGCCCTCATGAGTGACTGAGTAAGACTTGAAATGAGGACTTTTGGACTCTGAGCTACGTGATATCTGCTCCACTCTGTTATGCTTAACATGTTGCAGTGGAATTTATTAAGGATCAGGGTATATGTATAGTAATTTGTCATTTTGAAATATTGCCCTTTACAGGCCTTGCAACAACAAAAAAAGGTATTTGTGTCTGCGACTGCAGTACAAATCACAGTGACTTGACCTACAGTGCAACTTATCAAAAAGTTCTTGAGGCACCAGAATGTACCATAGTTTGCTGTGCTTGTCCTTGAGACAACATTTTAAACAATTGTAAGTAGTGTTTGTGTAGTCAAGGTAACTTAATGGATGTCTTATTCCTAAGGATGATAAAATAGTGATTGCGTAGGAAGGGAGGGCAACCTGAAATTGCATGGGATCATCTTCAGTGACAGTGTTCAGCTTAGGAGATTTGTGGTTTTGGTGAAGCCCATTGAAAACCCTGAAGGTTTTAAACATGAGAGGATTGCCTTGTTATATCAGACAAAGATCCATCTAGTCGAGCATTCAGTTGCCAAAAGCAGCCAGCTTTTTGCTTCTGGGGGATAACAGATAGGGTGAAGGCTTCCTCTCTTGGTGGGGGCCACCCAGCAGCTGTTATTCAGAAGTACACTGACTCACTCATGGAAGATAATGATTGCGGTTGATATGCACTGATTAACCTTTTAAGAAATGTGGAGTTAGATCTCTTAAAATGGGTTTGATACAGCTAGCTTTTTAATTCAATCTCACCCAGTTCCCCTGCTCACTGTGACCCCAGCGTGGTGTAGTGGTCTAGAGCAGCAGACTCTAATCTGGAGAACCAGGTTTGATTCCCCACTCCTCCTCCTCCTCCACATGAAGCCTGCTGGGTGATCTTGGGCCAGTCACAGCTCTCTCAGAACTCCCTCAGACCCATCTTCCTCACAAGGTGAATGTTGGGGAGAGGATGGGAAAGCCAGTTGTAAGCCACTTTGAGACTCCTCAGGGTTAAGAAAAGTGGAGTATAAAAAAACCCAACTCTTTTTCTTCTTCCCACCTCACATGGCTTATGTGAATGATCCCCAGCAGAAACGTTTTTTTGGGGGGGAGAGGAAGGGCTCCTTCCTTTTTCATCAGCTGAAAATCTATCTGAATCCAACCAAATGTGTCCGCCAAAATAAAGGTTTCCTGAGATACCATGAGAAGAATATTCTTGTAAAATGTTAATATAGTATTGTTAACTGTTCTATAAAATTCTGCTATTTTGATAGTGTTCAGGCTTGGCTTCAGTTTTCTCATGGTTTTGCTGTCTCACTTCTGTGAACCTCCCTTCCAAATCCTTTGTAGTCATGTTTTGAAAACAAGGCTGTAAAGAAGGCTTCTTGATTTGGCTGTTACCAAGGTCGGTCAGTCTGTCAGAACAAAGTTGGAGTCCAATAGCACGTTTAAGACCAACGAAATTTTATTCAAGGTATAAGCTTTCATATGCAAGCACACTTCCTCCAGATACGGTGTGCCACTGGACTCAAACTTTGCCCTGCTGCTTTCAGACCAGCACAGCTACCCACCTGAATCTGGGGTCAGACAAGAGTTCTCAGATCTGTGAGCTGAGCCTACATAATGATCCTGATGCATTTTGCAAATGTCTTGAATTCAGCACTTCCAAAGACCGTGGGATGACTAATGGTTGTGTGTGTGTGTGGGGGGGGCGGAAGCGTTGGTTCTGCAGTTTCTTTTTCTGACCAACATTGCTTTGGAGTGTCATAGTCATACTGGAGTGAGTGATACTGGCAATCACATGCTTATTGTGTTTTTTTTCCTGCTGGCAGTACTATGAACTGAGGGTTTGGTTTTTTTTAAAAAAAAAACGCTTTATGCACAGAGGGGATAGCGATTTAGAGTGAAAACAAGTTCTACAAGCGGGGTCCCCAGTCTTTCTGATCCTTTGGGCATCTTTGGAATTTTGAAAGGAAGAGGTGAGCCCTACCCCAGAACGGCTGCCACACGATATGGAGCCAAACCCCCAATGGCTGCTGCAGTACCTCCCTCCTCACTGTGCAAAAGAATCGCAGAAGGGGAGTAAAAATGAATGAAGGAAAATTGGAGGGGTGGGGGAAGAATAAAAAGAATTAAATCCTGAAGAGGGACTGGAACCACACTGACTAAGGAAAACCCACTTGTCATGACCCCAGTGGGTTGCCACCTTCAGCTGCCACCACTCTGGACATCGGGTTCCTTGAGAAGGCCCAGAGCACCCTCCCAAGCCCATCCAAAATGTCCTTTTTTTTTTCAGCCGAGAACTATTGGTGTGATGACCAGGCAGATAACAATTAAACAAATGGTTTATTAATACAGTAATGGGGCAAGGAAAACGACACAAGGTGCTTTAAAATGTATACCAGTGTTTAAAGGCAAAATAAACAAATCTAACATGACTATCTATTTCTCCTAACTAACTACTATTTCAAAGGCCCACAGCCTTTTATACCAGGCCTGTCCCTGTACTCACTCTGTCCCAAGTGAGGGATCTTTCTCTCAGACCGGCCTCCCCCTCAGTTTAACTCTGTGAGAGGGAAGACCACAGAAGAGACAAGAATGCAATTTCACAGTTCAGAAAGCTTAAGTTACATCTCCTCACACAATCCCTGAACTTCGATTGGTTACAACCATCACTAACCATTACGGGGATTGTAGGCTGTCTGCTTTCCACTTCCACACAGGTCTCTAGAGGCCTAGGCCTCTTTAGGCCTTGTCTCCCAGGCCTACACAGATCATGACACTACTGCTTACCAGTCCTGATCTTTCAGATGCTGCAGTTGCTATTGCGGCCATGGACAACCCTGTGCTTTGAAGGAGGGCAGCCGATAACAAGTCTTGCCTTACAGTGGCCCCCACTGTTTCTGAAAAGCTTGGTGGGTGCCAGGGGATGTACTGGCTGGCACCATGGTGCCCATGGGCACTGTCTTGGGGAAGCCTGTTGTACAGGTTACCACTTGTTAAGTGAGAATCATATTTCCAATTAGGAATGTTTGAGTATAGTGTACTTAAGGGCTTCTGAGTGGTGAAAAATCCAAGGGCAGTGTCTGCTGAGTTTAGTTTCCTTTGGATGGGGTGTGTGCAAGTACTGAAGTTCCAGGCTGTTTTAATAATATCTACTTACAAATATAAAAGCAGAACTTGCTGAAAGCAAGACTTCTAAAATCAGGCAGTGCAGCTGCTAACCCTAGTTCAAACTCCCAAAGGTAAGTATGCTGCAAGGATACTTTTGTTTTTATGAACTTGTGCCAAAACCTCTCTAGTCTCTGGATCCCAATTCATACTTTCCAGAAACTGGCTAGGATCCAGATAATTTTTTCCATGAGTGCAAGGACTTCTGCCTGATTACAAGGGACGTTTTGGGCTGCCACTGGAAGAGGGAGGTGGGCAAAACATACTCCACAAGTAGATGGACTTCTAGCTACAGAAATATTCGTCTGGATCCTGTTTCTCTGTCCTTCGCACTAACTGAACAGTATAATCTTCGGCAGAGGGAGAGAAATTTCCAGCCATCAAAGAACATGTCCCTGATTAGCCATTAATTGCCCATTGACAGCCCATTGACAGTAATCGACGCAGTCAAACTCCAAACAGTATATCCTGAATATGCTTGGGAAGACAAGCTGTGTTGAGTCTGAAAGTTACATGACACAGCCATATAACCTTGCAGCAGTTGTGACCGTACAAAGAAAAAAAGCTTGCACTGCTGTAGATAAAACAGTATTCTGCAATGGGCAGGTAGAGACAAAGTCTGTAGGCATTACTCATCATAACTGCCTCCAGCAAACAATGTTAAAATAACCAAGTGTGGGGTCATGCCGGCATTCCTTAAATCTTACTGATCCTCTGTCATGCGTGTCGTCCTTAGAGTTGTGGACTCGCAGAACTTCCCCTACACTGATTTTGGGGGGAACCTTACGTGAACTATTTTCTCTTTTAGAATGAGTGAAATGCTTTTGAGGACAGGATGGGTATGCTGTAGACAGACAGATCTTAAATCTAAGTTGCATTTCTGCACCTAGAAGGATACGTAACCTTCACAAGGGGAACAAACAGCCCCACTTTAATTGCTTTTCAACTATTGCAGGCCTTTTGTTGTCCTTTTGACTTGAGGTGGTTGACCTTGTGACCTCTCCCTCAAATGGTTGTGACACACATATCCACCAGTTGGGTAACAAGTAGTTTATTTTCCTAACTTGTAGGAGGGTAGAAAGATTAGAAGGAGGTGGGGCAGAGACTGCACCAAAGTGTCAGAGGGAAACTCTGAAAGTTTAATTGAGAACTGAGCTCTCTAATCAGATAGCAAAAATTAAGACATGTGTGCTAAGATAGCATAGGTTGCATCAGCTTGCAGTTTTCTCTCAGGTATTGTGTATGTTTGCAGTTTTGCTTGTACAAACTTAAGGAATTTGCAACTTTTAAATTCTATAAATATGTCAAGTATTGCAATTTCATATACTAAATGAGTTATAAATGATGCATTTTATATTGTTAAAGCAATAAAATTAGTTTAGGTTTGATAGATCAGTAAACATTGCCTATATTAAGTTTCCCCCAAACCTCTGTTTTCTTTCTGTTAAAAACCTTTCCCCCCTCCCGGCTTCAAAATTGCCAAAAATCTTACATCTCTGGTCCTTGCCAGTTTAGGTGGCACAGGCTTGCTGATGTTGGGTCAAGGGGCTGCCGTTGGGCTCCAGTGACCATTTCCACAGATTAGGTCTGCCTTTGTGCATACTGTGATACCTGGTATTTTAAGCTGCTTTGTGGCCCTGTGGCTTCTATGGTTGGAGTGCTGGTCTGTTGCCATTAATAGAAATGGATTGTGTATTTTCCTCCCTTTGGCACAAGCTTGCTTCCCATAGTGGACATTTGTTGTAATAGGAGTCTGCTGCAATGGTATCTGCTCCCCCTCCCCTTCTAAAAGCAAATTAAGGCTGATGCAATCTTTAATTCATAGTGTCAAGGAAAGAAGGTGAAATTAAATAATGTAGCCTTGCATCAGAGACATCTTATACCCTTTAATAATCACTCAGGGACCAATCAGAATTTTTTCCTGCTGTTCAGCTGGGCCACAGCTAACATAAGAAATTGTTGTTTGAGAATCACCGTTTTGAACTAACAGGCTTAGCTGAGTCAGTGTTTATGACAGGCATTCAACTTCCTCAATATTTTGTTTCGAGCAAAAGCAAATATATATATTTTGAGGAAAATGTGACAAGCTCAGAAGCAAGTCTAGTACACTAATAGCTTCGGGGTTTGGACCTTACAAGACAAAAGGAGGAAACCTTTATAGCTGAGCTTGGTGAACTTGTTTTTGTCTGTATTCTGATAGTATCTGTCAGGGAGGATTGAGTTTTCTGGGATATCTGCAGGCCTAAATTAATCTTTCCCATTTATTATTTCAGTGGGCATTTCCCGCCTACATGTGAGCAGTCCCAGTGTGTGATATGGTATGCCTATGAGGAAGTATTAGCAAGAAATAGGGGACAGCCAGAGCAATTGCTGGGATCATAATGGGTAGATAAACTGAGATAAAGAATTGTCCTGAGGACTCCGCAGAGGCATGAAAGAGAAAATGCTTCTAGTTGTATAGGTATACACCTAGTTTACTCTTTGTGCGGTTGCAGTCATATAAATAGCTGACTGGCAGTGGTGATCTCAGCTGCTTGTGTTCACTAAAACTATGCAAGCTTGACCCTTAAGACTCAAAGTCTCACATAAGCTTGAGACATGGACCCGAGGAGACCCAGGTTTAAATCCTGGTATGTCCTTGAGGCTCATGTGGGTCAGTTGCTATCTGTCAGAAGGTGGTTCACCTATCAGAAGGTGGTTTTGGAGATAAAACAGAGATATTGAGGTGGCTGGGAAATGAGCTTTAAGCTGAATTCCTAGGAGAAAGGGCAGGATAAACATTCACTAAATAAGATAAGCTTGGAATTACTCCAGGATGAGTGCTTTGAAGACAGCTGTTTATATCCATTTGGGATCACATCCCATACCAGCTGGTTCATCCCATTCACTTTTGTAGCAAAATGAGATGTGCTGAATCCTTTTCTTAGCATGTTGTTTTCTATTGTTATTTATTCACAAAACGTATATCCCACCTTTCTGCCCTTAGATGGGCTGCCAAGGTGGCTAACAATTTAAAACATACAGGATAAAATGACATTACAAAACCATTAAAATCAACACTCCCCCTCCCAACCATACATCATTAAAACAATTATAAAAAGAGTTTAAAAAAAGAGTTAAAATATATTTTAAAATGTAAAAACATTGTAAGGAGGAAATCACTGAGGGAATGCCAAAGGAAACAGTAAAGTTTTCATCCGCTAGTGGAAGACAGCAGCAGAAGGGGACCGACAAATCTCCCTGGGGAGAGGGCTCCAGAGCTTTGGTGCCATGACCGAGAAGGCCCTCTCCCACATTGCCACCCGCCTGATCTCAGAAGGTGGGGGCACCTGAAGCAGGGCCTCCAAAGGTTAGCCATAATCGTCAGGTGGGGTCATAAGGGATTAGGTGGCTCATCAGGTATGTTGGTCCCAAGCCATGTAGGGCTTTGAAAGTCAAGATCACCACCTCAAATTCTGCCCCAAAACAAATGGGAAGTCAGTATAGATCTGAGGTGTCGAACTCATTTGTTAGGAGGGCCGGATCTGGCATAAATGAGACCCTGTTGGGCCAGGGCATGTCTGTTATAAAATGTAATGCAAGGGAGCGGAGATATAAACTTTATAAAGAACACAAATACAAAGGGGTTTTTTTTACTTAAAGTAAAAACATGCTTAAAACATTAGCTCTGTAAGCTGCAAACCTACTTTTGATTTATTGACATTCACCACAGAAATTTCATGCTCAGAGTTCTGAATCTAGGACCCAGGTCAAAACATGAAATGGCTGAGTGATTAAGAGAGTCTGGCAAAGCAAACTATGATGCAGCAGCAGAACTGGAAGGCTGCCCCGGGCCACATGTTTGACACCCCCTGTTATAGATAGATCAAGACTGGAGCTGTATGGTCTTCAACTCACTCTAGTCAACACTCCGTCTGTAGAATTCTGTACCAACTGAAGTTTCCAAACAGTTCTCAAGGGCAGTCCTATGTAGAGTGCATTGGAGTAATCTAAACTAGATGTAGTCAAGGCATGCACCACAGTGGCGAGATCTTTTCTGTCCAGGAAAGGCCACAGCTGGCAAACCAATTGAAGCTGCTAAAAGGCAGTAGGCCTTGGTCCAAGAGCACCCCTAGACAATGAAACTGTTCCTTCAAGAGGAGTGCAACCCCATCCAGATTGGACAGGTGACACCTTAAATCCCGAGTCAGGCCTTCCGCCCACTAGTAGCACTTCCATCTAATTGGGATTAAGTGTCAGTTTACAAGCCCACCCCCACCCAACATTGCCTTCAGGCACAGGCTCAGGGTTTCTACAACCTCCCTGGGATCAGCTGGAAGTGGGAGGTAGAGCTGAGTGTCATCTGCATATCAGTGACAAGCCAGCCCAAATATCCAGACGACCTCACCCAGCAGTTTAAGAGCATAGGGGACAGGAACCTTGTGAAACTCTATAGGCCAAAGGCCAAGGAGCTGAACAGCAGTCCCCCAGCACCACCTTCTAAGTAGGACTAGAACCACCACAGAATGGTGCCTCCCCATCCCAGTTCAGATAGGTGGTCCAGAAGGATACTGTGATCAATAATCTCAGAAGCTGCTCAGAAGTCCAGGAAAATTAGTTGCCCTCCCTCTGTCTATTCCTGGCACAAGTCATCCACCAGGGCAACCAAAGCTGCTTTTAGTCCCATAATGAGCTCTAAACCCTGACTTGAAGAGGTCTAAACAATTTGCCTCATACAGGAAACCTTGGAGTTGTCCAGCACCACATGTTCAGTTACCATGCTCAGGAATTGAATGATTGACAATTAGATCTCCTGAGTCAAGGTTAGTTTCCTTAAAAGTGGACACTAGGCTGGGGCAACCATTCCCTCTCTTAAGGAGGCATTAACTGCCTCTCAAACCCAATCAGCCATTCCTCCTCCTGGGAGATTTAAGTAACCAGGAAGGGCAAAGGTCATAAAGCAGGTGGTAACTCTCAGACTTCCAAGGATCCTGTCCACATCCTTAGACTGAATAAGCTAAAAAGTATCCCAAACATTTGGACAAGGTGGCACCTTGACAGCATCCAACCCTCATTGCCAGAGTATGCTCTAAAATGAGCTTTTGCCCATGTCCTATCATATTCGGCCCAAGTAAGCCAAGGGGCAACCTGGGCTCTTAGACCTGAGAGAGGGTGCCTGGGAGTGATTATGTCAAGTACCTGGGTCATTTCCTCATTCCAGAGGTCGACCAAGGCATCAACAGGAGCATCAGCCATATCCACAGAAAAATACCCTAGAGCCAACAAAGCCATTTGGATTCATCCATCATTTTAATAGATCCCCCACCTCTTCAGAGTCTTGGTATCCTTGTCCGTCTAAACCCAAGCAGGTAGTGATCTGTCCATGACAAAGGAAGCATAATTTCCTCCACCCTAAAATTGCATTCCTCTTGCCCAGAACAAAATATCAGATGATCAAGAGTATGACCTGCACAATGTTTAGGACAAGTTGCTACCTGAGAAAGGCCCAGGGTTGTCATGGAAGCCATGATATCCTGAGCTGCTCCTGACATGTGAGCCTTGGCATGAGTGTTGAAGTCCCTCAGGGCAACCATTCTAGTGGCCCTCAACATAATCCCTGAGGCCAGCTATGGTAGGGAGACTGTTAGGCAGCAGCGTTAGTAGTACACTAACAGAATTGCAATCCTGTCCCTCAATTCCAACATTAGTTACACAGCCTCAAAACCAGTAATAATGCCCTGGATTGGGCACCATGCTAGGGGGTAGAATCCTTATAGACTACAGCAACACTGCCTCCCAGATCTATGCTGATGTATCACCAACTACTCCTAGCCAAGTCTCAGTGATACATGCTGGGTCAGCCCTCTCTGTCTTTCCTGTGACTGACCTGGCATTTAGCAGCAGGATTGTTGTTGTGGGTTGTTTCTTGATGGGTTGTTGATATGGTTGCCAACATCACTTCGGCTGGAAGAACCAGAAGGGGCAACAGCATGCTTTCCCTTCCCTTTAGTTCAGCAGTTTGAAATCTGAGTGCTGCGTGACGGAGTGAGCTCCCGTCTCTTGCCCCAGCTCCTGCCAACCTAGCAGTTTGAAAGCAAGAAATTACAAGTAGATAAATAGGTACGCTTTGGTGGGAAGGTAACAACGTTCCATGCGCCTTGGCGTCTAGTCATGCTGGCCACATGACCACGGAAGCGTCTTTGGACAGTGCTGGCTCTTCGGCTTGGAAACAGATGAGCACTGCCCCCCCCATCCTGTCCCCCCCACAGCACATCTCTTCCACCAGCAGGCAAAGGAAGAACATCTTTTTAATATACAGACCCACCTGTCACCTGGATCTTGGAAACATAAAGCAAAGACCAACACTGTTGTCCCAGTGGCACATCACATGTCTAATGGAAGTCCATAGGGAGGCCAAAAAAGTTAAATGGATCTGGTTTAAATAATGCAGCTGTAATAATAATAATAATAATAATAATAATAATAACACAACAACCAGATCTTGCCCTATAACAAGTATTTGTGGTTAAGAGTGTTGGACCGGTATCTGTAAGATCCAGGTTTGATTCTCCATTTTTGCCACAGAAGCTTTGCTGGCTGGATGAGCTTGGGCCAGTCACACTCTAAGCCTGACCCTACCATACAGGGTTGTTGTGAGGATTAAATAAAGGGGAGGAGAATGATGCAAGTCACTTTGTAGTCCCCACTGGGGATAAAGGCAGAGTATAAAGGAATTAAATCAATTTATCCTTTTTTTAAGCAATGGTCTTTTTTGAAAGTGCATAATTTTTCCCCTTTTATTTTTAAGGTGCAGAGCATGGAGAATGATGAACTTCCGCCAGAGGATGGGATGGATTGGTGTGGGATTATATCTAATAGCGAGTGCAGCAGCCTTCTACTATGTTTTCGAAATCAATGAGACTTATAACAGACTGGCACTGGAACATATACAGCAACCCCCTGAAAAACTCAGGGATGAAAGCACCTGGATGCACTCCTTAAAGACGCGACTGCTGTCCTTGCCTTTTTGGCTGTGGGCTATTATCTTTTTAGTCCCCTATTTACAGATGTTCTTGTTCCTTTACTCCTGCACCAGAGCTGATCCCAAAACAGTGGGCTATTGCATCATTCCTATCTGCTTGGCTGTTGTTTGCAATCGTCACCAAACATTCGTGAAGGCCTCCAATCAAATCAGCAGACTGCAGTTGATTGACACTTAAAATCATTCTGAATTTTCTCATGAGCTGTTTTAGATAATCATGAAGATGCTTGGCTGTGTCAACTAAACATGTGAATGGAACTTGGGAGTCTTTTTGTCGAAGCGTTAACTACTGATTAGAGCTTCTGCCTTCTATTTTTTAAAAAAAGGTGATTTTAAATATGGCTAATTTATACATGGTAGAATGACAGGGCCCCTCTTTGAGACTTGAGAGGGGCATTATTCATATTGCCTTACGACACAGAATTTCTACACTCCATCTGAATTTTTGTGAGGAAACATATTTGAAACCTTAATTCACTGTGCACATGATGCCCCAACTGTTTTAAGTGGAGAATCGATTAAAAAGGACTTTTCCTTTGTACTAATGTATAAAGTTTTGAATGATTACAAAAGTGGCATATAAGACACAGTTGTGTTTTCTCCTTCAACAGTGTTGCACTCAATAAACCAGGGCTCCATTCATAACACGACTGAATGAAAATAAAGCCTTTGTTACTCTTTTCCTTCATACTAGGAATGGTACAAAAGTAACTTGCCAGTGTACAGCTCTTGGGCCAAACTAGTTGTGACTTCAGGAGATCTGAAAATGTATCTTCCACAGGTTTTAAACATGTAAATAGAAGTGATGAAAACATTAAGGGGAAAAGGTTAAACTCAACCCCTGGTAATTCTGAGCCAAATTATGCCTCCCTGATCCTCAAGTAGAGATGTCATATGATATCTGGAAATTTTGAAGGAATGGAACAAAAACCATGGTTTTTTTCTCCTCCCTGTTTTATTCAAGGAAAAAATTTAAGGGAGAGTTGAAACCTAAACTAATTTTACTGCTTGAACAGCATAAAATGAGTAAATTTTAATGTAGTATATAGAATTGTAACATTTGACATACTTATGGAATTTAAAAGTTATAAATGCACAAGAAGGGGGACCCACGATACTCGTAAGGGGGGGGAGAAGCTCCACGTGGAGGAGGAGGAAGCAGCCACAGGTGAGCCTTCTCCCCTGCCCCCCCCGGCACCAATGGAAAGGTCCACGTGGCTCCCAGCCACCAGGCCCACCAAGCCTTCTTTCTCCTCTCCCCGGCACCGGTGGTGAGGCCTGAGCTCGGCCCACCAAGCCTTCTCCCTCCCCCCTCCCCTTCCCCAGTGGTGGTGAGGTCTGAGCAGCTCACAGCCACTGGCCCACCAAGCCATCTCCTTCCTCCCACACAGCACCTGCGGTGAGCCCTGAGCTCAACCCGCCAAGCCTTCTCCTTCCCTCCTTCCCCCCCACCGGCAGTGGCAAGGCCTGAGCGACTCACAGCTGCTGGCCTGCCAAGCCTTCTCCTGCCTCCTCCTGCCCTACTAGCGGCGGCAAGACAGTTGCCAAGGCGTTCGTGCATGTGCAGGGAACACTCTTTTACTTTGGGGGGATTTAAGTATCCCCCATATAGTTTTTTAAACTTTTCAGATTTTTCTGCACACCTGGAGATTTGCCCCAAGTGTGCAGAAAAATTTCTTTGCCCCCAGGTGCCCCTGATGTGCGGATTTAGACATCCGCACACAGGGGGTGTCTAGGCTATTAGTATATAGGTTAGTTTTGTACAAGCAAAATTGCAAATATACTGAATACTTGAGAGAAAACTTCAAGCTGATGAGCCCTATGCTATCTTAGCACGTTTCTTAGCTTTTGCTATCTGGTTAGGGAGACTGAAGTTCTCAATGAAGCTTTCAGTTATCCTCTGGGTTTTGGCCTAGTTTCTGCCCCATTCCCGTCTGATCTTTTTTCTCCCTCCTGCAAGGTACTTTACCCCCAGACTGTGGGTACATGTGTCACAGTGGTGTGAGGAAGAGGTGAAAAGGTCAACCAGATGATGTCAAAAGGACAACAGAAGGCATGCAACTATTGAAAAATAATAAAAGTTCTGTAAGCTCCCATCATGAACATTAGGTTGCCTTCTAGGTGCAGAAATGCATCTTGGATTTAAGAGCTGTCCATGTCTGCAGCATGCCCACCTTGTTTTTAAAAGCATTTCACTCATTCTAGAAGAGAAAACATTATAGGTTTTTTCCTCAGTACCCCCCCCAAGGGGTACTGGGGCCTCATATTTCTACCCCCAATTCTATTAACTGTTCTTAAAAACAAACAAACCCTTAAGGGAGATTGTGTCCGAGTATTCCCTGTGTCACAACTAGTTTGGCCCTTGGATCATGCCTCATTCCATGAATGAGAGGGGTCATAAAATGTGTGGGAGAAATTGTTTACCTTGAGGAAGTGGTTACTTGCAAGACTATATTAGATAGAGCAATGATAAACTGACTCAAATACAACAAACTTCTGAATTCATAGGGCTCTTTGCTTTTGGCTGTTCAGATAACTGGTTTCATCCTGTCAATTTTTCTGGGTTTGCAAACAGAGGACTTGGCAGTTTTTTTGCTTTGTCTGTTTCAGTTCCTTGGGCCAAGTCCTTAAATGGAAGTTGCTTAAGACTCACTGCCATTGTGCAGCCATTCATTTGAGTGTTCGCAGGAAAGGGGTACTGCAGCTCTTTAGCCCACATCAGATACCAGCCCCGCGTCTGTCTGAATTTGTTCCACATAGTGCTAGGCAGAAAGAGAATTTTGGACTATATGAGTACGTTAGATTCTACACAATCAGAATGCATTTCTAAACTTGATCATATACATGTTAATTTGGAAGTATGTCTCATTGGTTTCAGTGGGACTTGCTCTCAGGTTTATATAGGATTGGAGCCAGGCTTAGGACAGAGAGTTCAGCAATATGATACAAAAACTATGCACTGCTGGAGATGTGAATTACATGGGTGTGTGTTCATCGATTTGTATACCGGCATCTATATCTGAGTGCAAGACTGGGAATATACACATAATGTGTATTAATGTGAGTTCATCACCAATTGAAAATTGGCAGCTTCATCTCAGGCAAAATGAAATTCCCTGGTTATGGAAGGAGTGGTCTAAAAATCAACATTTATTTGGAATAACTCAGTTGCCTTTTAATTTAAATATGTGAAAATAATGTGAACTTCTATTCAATTTAGGCTTAAACTGTTGCCTGCCTCAGAGAAAGTCTTTTGCATATTGCAAGCTCAACATAATTGGAATGTGTTGGAATTGCATGTATACAACTGAATAGCATGAGAATCACTTAGAAGGCTGAATTTCAACAAAACCATTCCTTTGACAACATATAAAACCATTCCTGAATGAACTTTTGCCAGTGAACATATGTGATATTCAATTATCGTTAAAGAATTAGAAGTATATTGCCTGTTATTGAGAATCTGGGCTGGATGCTAAGCCTTGCTTTTGTTTGTCCCTTATGGAATTGGTCTGGTCGTGCAGTGGTTTCCTCTGGTACTTGGTGCTTTGGGCTTTTTTGAAAGATGATAGTCTTAGGTGTGTAAAGCTCCTAACATTGCAGGACCAGCGCTCCTGCCATGGAAAACAACACGGCACAAGCAAAAATCAGGCTTCTGATTCAAGCACTGAAGTCTGCAGTAAAAACCCAAACATGCATACCAATATGGCAGGATCCAGTGTTTTGCCTTTCCAGAGCCAGCCCAGAATAGTGGTTAAAGTGCTAGACTAGGCTCTGGGAGACCCAGGTTCCAATCCTTATTGTACCACAAAGCTTGCTGGGTGACTTTTGGGCTAGTCACTCTCAGGCTACCTGTACTTACAGGGTAGCTGTGAAAGTGAAACGGAGAAGGGGAGACCCATGTATACACCACCATGAGCTTCTTGAAGGAAGGGTGGGATACAAATGCCCTAAATGAATGTTTCCAACTATCTACAATAGATATGCAACAAGCCCTCCCCAAAAAAACTCATGGGGGGATGCCATCCCCCTCATTGATGAACTGACACATCCAGGCCCAACTGCTCACCTTGGACCAGTGTATGGGAGCAGCTCTGAGCCCAGGGTGGCTCCTGGCATCTGCTGTCACCACACCCAGGCCCCAAGAGACTTCTGGTATCTGCCACCACAGCCAAGCCTGGAGCAGCCCCTGATGTGTGTTGCCATGGCGACTGAGCCCCCAGTGGCTCCTGACATGTGCCATGGCTATGACTGGGCCTCAAGCAGTTCATGATGTGTGCTGATGCCATGCCCTGAGCAGCTTCCAGCAATCCACTAATGCTCAGTTAGGCCCTGAGTCCCCATGTGCAGCATCTGCTGTCACAGCCAAGTCTGGAGAGGCTCTTGATGTGTGCCACTGTTGCAGCCAAGCCTGGAGCATCTCCTGTTCTCTGCTGCTGGGATCTGCTGCAGCTACCTATCACCGCTGCAGAAACAAAGTGTGCAGTCCGAGCATGTGCAAACAATGCTTTCTAATTATTTTAAATTGGGAGGGGGGAATTTAAACATTTCAGATTTTTCTGCAAACCTGGAGAGTTCCCCAAGTTTGCTGAAAAATCCGTTTAGCCTCTGTGTGGCCCTGATCTGTGAAATTAGTTATCCGCAGATGGGGGCACATGTTTACCCTAATGTCTATAATACCAGTCGGACAATTCTCTTGTTAACTAATTCAGAATTCAGAATCCATTTTGGGACCTGTTCCAGTTCTTTGGAACAGGCTGTCTGAAGAGGAAGCCCAATTTCACAGGTGAAGCTGTCTTTTGTAGATGGGGATTTGATTGCTGTTGCTTCTACAATTTCTTCATCAAGAGATAAACTTTAGTCTTCTTTTCCAAGAGGACCATGTTGGTAACAGTCACCCCCTTCCAGCTGTCATGGTGAAGGAACTGGGAGATTAGAAAAGTCAGAATAAAAAGAGTGGAAGGCTCAATGAAATACGGGGAACCCTGGCCAAGTGAGTTTCTTCCACAGCAGAGATGGGCCTACTGGTAAGAATATTAGTGTGTGAAGCTGTTCTGGGTTTAAATCATTTTGTCAACCAGTTTGGGTTGATTTGTGAGCCACTTTGAGTTCCTATGTACAGTGAGAAAGTAGGGATAAAATGTTTTCATAAATGGCAGATCCATAATAAGATTTCGTGACTCATCATACTGTACTAAAAACAGTTACATTCTCTGAAGCTGTTAAATTAAAAATACAGGGCTGAGAAAGTAACAGGAAGCTTCGTTGTACATGTATGAGCCTATGCATGTACCTAACTGGCACTGTGGATGGGAACAACTTTACTGAAACTAAGTTTAATTTTTGTAACCATTACTTCAAAGCAGTCTGTTGTTTGAAATGTTTGCTATGCTAGTATCACCTGAGATGCTTATTACAAAGAAAAAAACACTCTAAGGCTGAGAAATAGGTATTTAAAATTGTGTTAAATTTTGAATATGACAATATATTTAGCATCTGAAACAGAATGGATTTTAATTGGTATTTACAGATTTCAAATTACAACATTACAATGTACAGCCAGAGAATTTACAAATAAATACAAACATCTCTTGCTGTTAATAATGGTAAATTTTAAAAAGACATTTTTCTAGCTATCAAAATGGCACAGAAGTATTCAAGCAAAGAAAGTCCATAGATTTACAATTTCAATTCATATAAAATTCTATTTACAGTTCCTGTCAGGAGTGAGTTTTTGTCCGTTTTAACGGTGGCCCATCACCACATCGTTTGGCATTAACATGATTTTCTTCCTCGTCTTCGTCCTCTTCATCTATATCCTCCTCCTCCTCCTCTTTTTAAAGACAAAAGGCGCATATTAGCAAATTACATACAAGAACCCTTTCCTCAAGAACGGTTACTCCAAGAGTACCATTCCAATATATACGCCCATGAACTGGGGCCTGACTATGGACCCCCTACGGTTGCCAGCCTCGAGATCTGCTATGGCAACAGAGATCAGTTCACCCGGGGAAAACGGCCACTTGGGAAGTTGGACTCTATGGCATTATGCCCCAAACCCCACCCTCCTTAGGCTCCACCCCCTCCCCAAATCTCCAGGTATTTCCCAGCCCAGAGCTAGCCTAGGACCGCCTCTATTCTTCACTCACCTCCAGTCTCAGCTCGGTTACAGGCACCACCGCCGCCGCTTTCCTGTTGTACCAGAGGGCCGAGCAGCGCCGACACTTGTTCCTTCAGCAGGACCAGGCCACTTAGCAGGCCCCGTAGGTCTCCTTGCGGCTGACAACAAACTCGTAGCTGCCGCTTCAACCCGTCCCGGCCTGTCAGTTCCCCCCGGAGCTCCATCTTTCCCTCCTCTCAAGAAAAAAAACAGCCTATCAAAGGACGAGTAGGCTCAGCGCCCACTCACCCCTTCCCGATGAACCGGAAGAGAAAGCAACAGGCGAACGCCGGTCGAAGTTTCCGATAGGGCACCAACCACTCTCTTGGCTCCGCCCACCAGACTCGCACTCCGCCTTCAAACAAACCGTCCTATTTATTTGTTCCTAACGAGCCTTGTCTCCTTCCGCGCTCAACGGTTTCCTTCTTCTCGTGATTGGCTCTGGCAGCTCACGTGCCCCTTCACGTAAGTCACGTGCTCCTAGCCTTTTGTTCTGCGCGGAGCCTTTCCCGCTCAGCGTCCTTTTTGTGAGTGTGGTTATGGCGCGATAGCCGTGTTCCGCTTCCGGCTTTTGCTGTGGCGCCTCCTGGTGGCGGTTTCAGAGCTTTCCCGCCTTTTCCTCCTATTCCTGCTGCTCGGTGGGGCTCTGTGAAGGAGCGGTTGTGGCGTGAGATGGAAAAAGAGGCGCCCGAGTCTGTTGCCGGCGAAGGGGAAAGAAACGCTGAGGAGCCTGTCGTGTCGCTGGCCGAGGTGCTGGCCGAGAACGAGGAGCTCGAGAAAGAAGCCCGCGCCGTGCTGGGCGGGAGCGACCACGAACGTTGCAGCTATTCTCAGGTGAGGGGGGGGGCTGAGGGGGCGGGGGGGTTCGTTTCTGAGGGGGAGCGCGTGCGAGAGGGTCCCTCCCTCCCTCCCCCCAAAGAAGACTGGTAATCCGTAGTTTGGGGGCGGGCGGAAAGCGACCCCCCCGCTAATATTTTGCTATGTATTCAAGACATTTATACTCCGCCTTTCTAGGGATTCCCTCCTCTCCCGAGTCCTAGGCGGCTCATAGGCCGCAGGTAAAAATACAGCATAGAAACAGAGAAATGCGACATACGTGTTATAAACGTGTGTGTGTACAAAATATAGGGGGCTGTACTCAAAACATGGGAATACAAAGATAAATAAGCCAATATATTTAAAATAAAAATGGCAGCGCAAAACAGTAAGGGCAAGAGTAGGAGGAGGACGCTGGGGTTGTGAAAACACAACAGCGGTTAAGATTGAATCCCAGTGGCCAAAACGAAATAGTAGTCACCAAACGTTTCTCCATTGCTCCTGGTGTTCCATCCAGTGTAGACCCCTCCCCAACTCAACCATCGTTCCTTCAGTGGCTGGTTAAGATGCGTATCTTCTGATGAGTTGTCTGCTTGCCGATAGCGTTTTAACTTTTTATAAATATTTTGATTTTGTTGCCTTCACTTTCTTTTACTACTACTATCCTGGCAGGTAATTCAAACTTAGGAACTAGAAACAGAGGACCTGTGAATAACATGAAAGCAGCCTTGGTTGGAATACGTGCTGTGGCACCTATACCTGGCTGGGTCAGGAATTAAAGATGTATACTTGTGCCAGTGCCCTGTGTCTGTAGCTACTTAAGAAATACAGAAATCATTGGAATCCTTTGTGAGGCTGAAAGCTGAATCTGGTTCTCTGATTCAGGTTGCTGGCTTTGATATTTCACCTAAATTGCCAGTATGGAATTATTTTCTTTAATCTATTTTTTTATATCGCTCTTGTCTTTGCAGGGAGCAGTGAAGAGGCAAGCCCTGTATGCGTGCAGTACCTGTACCCCATCAGGAGAAGAACCAGCAGGGATCTGTTTAGCATGCAGTTATGAATGTCATGGAACTCACAAACTATTTGAGCTGTATACAAAAAGGTAATATTGACTCATGGAGGTGTTTTGTGAAAGAGTATTTTACCATGTTGTAAACTAGTGCATTTCAAACAAGTTGCCAATTCGTTTGCACAAAAGGAAATGGCTAGTAAATGTTCTTGGGAAATCTCTCACTTCTAGTTGAGACAGAAACGTTACTTATATGAGATCAACAGGATGCACAAATCATTTTATTGTGGATGGTTTTTTTCTAAATAGAAGCCTTTGTTAAGATATCTTCAAAGATCCAAATGAAAAAAGCATGACATTTGTAGCACTCCAACCACACTTTTTTGCTGCAATTGTATTTATGGTTTGTGAGTCTGCAGTAATAAATATCCAAAATCAAGAAGCGCACTTCTTCACAGCTTTATTCATAATGTATGTCATATTATCTGTATCCACATTAGAACACAGTAGGAGTGATTATTATTATTATTTTGCCATCAAGTTGCAGATGACAAGTTATGGCAATCCCATAGTGTTTTTAAGGTAATAGGTGGTTTGCCATTGCCTGCCTCTATGTTGCAGCCCTGGACTTTCTTGGCAGTCTCCCATCCAAATATCAACTAGATCCAACCCTGCTTAGCTTCTGGATTGGGCTAGCCTAGGCCATCCATGTCTGTGTGTGTAAAGTGCTGTCAAGTTACAGCTGACTTATGGCAACCTCATAGGGTTTGCAAGGCAAGAGACGAATAGTGGCAGTTTGCAATTGCCTGCCTCTGCATAGCAACCCTGGTATTCCTTAGTGGTCTCCCATCCAAATATTAACTAGGGCTGACCCTGCCCTGGTTAGGGCGGATTGAATAATAGGAGGAATCTAGAAATATGTGTTTCGCTATATAATTATTTGTCCATTCAGACTTCCCACCCGAATACAAATGCAGTTAGTGGTGTGCTTGCTTCAGCTTTGGCTGAACTATATGAAACATTAACATTAAGAACATTTTGTTTCTTCCAGAAACTTCCGCTGTGATTGTGGAAACAGTAAATTCAAAAATTTGCAATGCAAGCTACTTCCTGTAAGTATAAAGATAAGAACTAAAATGTTAGACTGTTGTTTTTCTAGCATTTGGCCTTGTATTGAAAAAAAATCTTCATCGGGTTCTGGTATCAATTGCTGTGGTCTGGTTGCCAATATTCTATTTTTGGATAAGGCACTAGAATGGTAGCTGTCCGCCTCCAAATAATATTGGACAAAAGTGAATATCTAGACCTTTTTTCAGCTGGGTCAGCTGAGTCTGTGGCTGACCTTTTTATTTGAATCAGTATAAATTCTGAGTCATTGCCTGGAGGATATAGTGGGATTAATGAGGGCCAGTAAACTGATGGTTAATCCAGATAAGACTAAGCTTCTGTTTGGTGGTGGTAGGGCTGATTGTCAAACAGTCTGCTTTGGATGGGGCTGTACTCTCCGTGTACCTTGGAAGGATAAAGTATGTAGATTGGGGGTGCTATATCAAAATCTACAGTTGGATGCCCAGATGTCAGCTGTAATATGTAACACCTCTAAAAAACTTTGACTGTTCAGGTAGTGAGATTTGGCCACAATTTGGCCAGTTTTTCATCACCTCCAGGTTAAGTTAGATACTAAATGTGGAGCTGTCCTTGAGTATGGCTCTAATCCAGAATACAACAATGAAACAGCAGTTGGACATGCTCCTGGGCAGCTTGTCTCTGCTTGTTCATTCCCAGGCCCAGCTCAAGCTCCTGGTTTTTAACTTTTAAAACCTTATTAAATCTGGGATCAGGACATTTGAAGGGGTGCATGTTCTCATGTATTCCTGCCTGGACATTGCATTCATATGCACAGGCTCTGTGATGACTATCTCTCCCTACCCATCAGAAGGAATGACCACCATGAGTGAGGTGGGTTGCCATGAAGGACAGGGCCTTCTCGGGTGATGGCCCCACTTTTGATTGCCCCCCCCAGCCCATGCTGGTGTTTTGTTGCTCAGCACCTTGTTTTTGTTGTTGTTGCTGTTCTTAATTTGTGTGTAGGTGGTTTTAGGATTGGTTTTGTTTTTGTTTTAAGTTGTTAATATAATCTGTTTTGTTACATTGTGAATCATCTTGCATGTGGGCTGATATATGAATATTTTAAACAATAAGCGAACATACTAATATGAACAATTGCATTCTGTTCCTCTTGTCATAGCTTTGTACGTACATCAGCATTTCTGAGATACGTGAAATTGGCCTTAGATGCACACAAATGTTAGTGATCCTGAACATGTGTGCCTATATCTGATTGCATCAAAGGTTGAACCTACCCAGCTTAGTGAGGGCTAGATAAGTACTGCACTGTATATGTGGATCTCATGTGGATTGGATACATTCATGGAGATCTGCCCTCACTATTAGATTTCTCTCAGTGAATTGTGCAGTGTTGAAGTTTTGCTGGTTATAACTGTAACATTAATATGCATTCAGTTTATCTACTAAACTGAAATATTTTGGAGGGATTTTAAGAAACACACTGATTTGATCAGAGTTGCTGAAAGTGATGTTGTGAGCAGGTTCCCTAGATTTCTTTATTTCTATAATTCCTTTACACTCTGCCTTTCTCCCCAGTGGGGACCAGTGCTCCCTCTAAGCTGTGGAGTCTACTGGCACTAAAGTTGTGAGCAAGTGATTTGGCTACTGCATAAATTAGTTTGCTCTGGAGCCATCCTTCTTGAGCTTAGAGAAAAATGTGTGAGCTGGAGGCTAAAAAACTGTGAGCTAGCTCACACGAACTCAGCTTAGAGGGAACATGGGTGGGGACCCAAAGCAGCTTACATTCTTCTGCCCTCTATTTTATTCTCACAACAACCCTGTGAGAAGTAGGTTAGGCTGAGAGAGTGTGACTGGACCAGGGTCACCCAGCAAGCTTCCATGGCACAAGCAGGGATTTGAACCTGGATCTTCCAGATCCTAGTTCGACACTCTTAGCCCACTATGCCATGCTAGCTTTCTTTTTTCCCTTCAGTTAAAAGGGATTATTTATTAGATTTATTAATCGCCCTATCCCAGCTAATCTATGATCCCCATTTGGTTGTTTTGTTGAAGTTATTTTTCCCCCAGTTTCATGCTGCTCTCAATGTAAAATCAATTAATCTTCTTATTAGCCAATGCTTCTCTCACTTAAGGAATCACAAATTATTTCATATATCAAAATCATAAGGCCTGATGAGAGATTCAAGAGGGGATGCTTGATATGTATTCAAGATACCAGGACTTTAAGTGTTTCTGGAGTTGTGAAGTTACAAAGTGCTTTCCTATTTACATCCCCCCCCCATGTTCTGTCATTTTTTTTCTAGGAAAAGGCAAAGTTGAATCCAGCAAATAAGTATAACCACAATTTCTATGGTTTGTATTGTGTCTGTAAAAGACCTTACCCAGATCCAGAAGATGAGGTAAGATGGCTTTCTTAGAGCCTTGTACAGAAGATGCAAATATTCTTTATTCAGTTTTTCATTATTTGATCAGTAAATTTACTGCATTTATTTTGTTATATGTGTTAAAATGAAGTAAGGAGTCCAATGCAGAGTTGGGAATGCTCTGCATTATGTGCAACTGTTTTGCATAACACTAGAAATCACAGAAGGCTCCAGAAACTAATAAAATTTTTTTGCACAGCATGTCTAGACTAGAGCATCTTAGTCACAAAATACTAAATCTGCTACTTTACTAACACAAATAAGTGACACACAGATACGTGAAATAAGGTAGCTAAACTATTTCTCAAAAGTGCCCGTACTGTAATTCAAACAATCACCTTTGCATTTTGAATGCCTGCTGCTTCATTTACAATGACAGGCATATTGAGTGACTGGCAGGTACCTGCTCAAAAGAGAGAGGGAAGTTTTATTTCCATAGATTTAGACTTGAAGGATTAGTACATTTTGTAATACTGTGGCTCTGAATTAGATTCCAGATGAAATGATCCAGTGCATAATTTGTGAAGATTGGTTTCATGGAAGGGTGAGTACATCTAATAAAATAACTCCATTAAATAAAAGGAATGGAAATGTAACATTGGTAACTGTCAGCTGCCAGACGAGATTTTTTCTAGCTTGTAAAAACCTTTGCATTTCTGTGGCTGCTTAGTTTAAAATAACCACACAAATTCCACAAGCATTATTCTGCAACAATTAAGCTCCAGTTCAGAACCCGTATACTTAATTTTATTTACCTTCGTGTTATTGAATCTCAGTTTTACTGGAATGTGTACCGTTTGAATAATTTGAATGTATGAATTCCAGCTTTTAGTTTGCATGAAGGTTTTGAGATAAAATTAATTCTGGCTGGCTGGCTAATGCAGTATACATTAGAGACATAGGAAGTCCCAATGTTTTCCATTTTTGCTGAAGAAGTGCTATTTATTGGTCTGATATTGCCATGTGTTCCTGTTCCCCCCCCCTCCTCTTCCTCCTAGCATCTTGGTGCTGTTCCTCCAGATAGTGGAGACTTTCATGAAATGGTGTGTCAGGCGTGCATGGATCGCTGTCCATTCCTATGGAGCTATGCCTCTCTGTTAGCAGGTGAGACGAATAAGAGCAGTTGGTGTGCTGACTATCTTCTGCTAGAGAAGCCTCTTAGCTTGCTCTAAGGAATGTGCTTCAGTATTTTAGTTTTATTGAGGTGAATGAAACTGTGGCCCGTTGAGGATGTGAATATTGCTACACCATTCTCTGAACTTTTATGAGTTTGTCTTATTAAGAACTTAGTGCACATACTTTTACACTAACTACTTAAACCCTGTTTAAAGTTCATCCTTGTAGCCTGTGTGTTGGTTGCGATAGTCAATCACTTGCTTGTTTCTTGGGGGGGATGCTCCCTCATGGGAGCTGTAGCACTGAAAGTACAAAGTCATGCAAGACGGAAGCTGATCATCTGTGTATGTAAATAATTCTGTTGGATCTGAACAGTTTTTCAGCTGATGAAGGTGCTGGGAGGAGGGCTTTTTGATTCCTCCAAGAAGCTGTACTAGGGATGTGGGTCCTGCATGGAAACAAATAAAGGCATAGAGGCTGCAGTAATAAGGGGATTTGGGTGAGAAGTTTGACAGGTGATTCCACATTATGTTGCTTTTGAGCAGTCTCTGCACAAGTGGCTTATTGGATCACCTCAACCCACTCCTAAAGAATGAAGGGATGCATGTGAACGTCTGTAACCTGATCCAGCAATGGAGATCTGTATGTGATCTGACTCAGCTGGTATGTAGGGCCCAGGTGGTGGAGTTGGCAGTGGTACAATTGTAGAAGATGTTAGTGTTGTCCTGTTCCCCTTCCCCCATCCCAGCAGAGATGCTTCTTTCCCTGATTGCCCATAGAACAATTGCAAATGTGCCAACCTGTTAGTGGGTGGATGGGAAACAGGGATATTCAGTCAGCCTGTTAACTTGATTGTTCCCTGGCAGAATCTCCTTTCCTTCCATGCTTGGTAGTTGATCACTGCTGTGAGGGGCTTCAGCACTCTAGTCCTGGCTGTTGAGATGCAAAGCAGCACAGATAGACACAGCCTCCTTTAACAATTGTAGTTCTCACTTTGCTCAGATCATTTCTTCATCCTACTCCTTGATCACTTTAGTTCTAGTAGGTAGGCAAATATAGAAGTGCCAATAGTTAGAATAAAATATTTCCTATGAATGTGGAAGTTTGTTGTTTTAAGGGGATGGATACTGAAACCAGTCACCAGTAAGGAAGAATAAAAGATGCAGAATTATCATTGTCTCATAGATGTTTGATCTGTCAGCTCTCATGATAAACAGATAGGTGATGTTTACAGTATGTGGGATGAAGTGTGACTTTAATAGCAGGCAGAGAAGCTTGAAAATTGTTCAGTTTTGTTATATCTCTGTTGGAGAGAATTAATGCCTTGCACTCAGAAATGAGGAATTACTGCTAAAATAAAAAATGTGGAAATATGCCTGATGGCTAATCTCTCAAAATATGAATAAAGCATCCTCTAACAATTTGGTGAGGTCCTTAGTTGTGGTGGGTTTTCCATTCCTTCCTTTTCTTTCTGGTGCTGCCTGCTCAGCAGGGACAGGGCTATTTGCAGACCCGCTGAATTTCACTTTAACTTATAGGCAATGACTCAGATCACAAAACACAAACAAACCTTGAAGGCAGTTAATTTGGTCAACAGCCCAGGAATGGCCTCAGAGGATATCTTTCCTTCCTCCTTCCCTTTCTTGATGTTTGTTTCACTAGGACAGAAAGGAAATTGGACCGTGAAGATTGGGAAGGATGTGGCAGGAGACATCTTCTACTTGCCATACATAAAAGTGCAAGTAGGGTGTATATGGGAGTGCAGAGAAGGAAACATGTTGACTTGCATTCTGTGGAACACAAAGTGCTTGTGGAAACGGATCTCTTCCCCCCTCCCCCCCAGTCCCCTAAGATTCTCAGAAAGTGAATGCTGGGGGGTTTGAGAACCCTCATGGACAAAATGCCACAAGGCTTTGGGGAGGGGAAAGGGTCATGAGGAAGGGGGAATGGACTGAAATGGCTCCCACTTCTCTTTCTGCAGACTGAGCAAGCTTACTGCTGGTACAAGGAGGAGGGAGGATTTAATCCAATGCCCTTTCCTCTTTTTGACTCTCACATTTTTATCCCGCTCTTCATCCAAGGAGTTTAGGGCAGTGTACATGGTTTCCCCTTTTCCATTTTACCCTCGCAACAACTCTTTAAGGTGGGCCATGCCCCCCCCCTTGCAGTAAAGTGCAATTTTGATGCTTCAGAAAATAACAATGTGTTCCACAGACAAACTGATAATTAGGTGTGGATGCTTGTACTTTGTAGTTCCCACTGTGACCAAAGTTACCCCTGCTGCTGAAGAGGGTGCTGTGCTGAATGTTGAAGAAGCCGAAGAAATTAAAAAGGAAAATGGTACTGACTGCCACATAAAGACCGAAGAAGAGAAAGTAGTACCGAGTAATGAGCCATCCACCAGCTCTGGCACCGAATGTTCAGAGGCAAGTGTGTGTTCCTTCTCTGGCAGGTTAAGGCTTCAAGTGGTCACATCTGTGTTTGAGATCCATTAATGGAAGAGAGTGTTTTTAAAAAGCATAGTAGTATCATTTTTTATGCTTTGTATGTTTGTGTGTGTGCTTGCCTGGAAGTCATGGGGACTTTTGGTGACCCCTACTGGAGGCCTGGATGTTTTTCAAAGAGGTGTCTTGATTAGCCTGCTTTTGCGCCATGCCTCTGGTATTCCTTGGAGGTCGCCCTTCCAAGTACTTGCCAGAGTCGGCCCTGCTTAGCTTCTGAGATCTGACAAATTCAGGCTTGCCTGGGCTCTTCAGGTCAGAGTTTAGTGGTAGCATCATTTTTAATTAGCAGTTAACAGCAGAGAAATCGGTGACATTAGGCACTTTCAAGAGGGCCTGGTGAAAGAAACCTAGTTAACTCTTGCTGGTCCATGCTATTTCTGGCTGTCTCTGGTGCACGAGGCAGCTAGGAAGGCTTAGTAGGACTGATCCATGTTGTGTATGCAGTCCTGTGAAAGCATAATTTTATGCAGGTGTCTGCTGCTAGAAGCCTTGGACAGACAGAATGTGGGTGTGCAGCCACTTAGCAACCTGAGTCTGCTGTGTCCTCAGCTGGTATTCTATGGTGTCAGCCTCTTCCTAGCTCTGTAACCTTCCTGGTGGAAGAGTTGCCTGTGGGATATCAGACAGCACGAGCGTTTAGTGTGTGAAGTGCAAAACCTGTGTGGTTAGGCAGTTTTCATTCTGCCAGAGGCTCATTCACATTCACTAGTAGTGCAGAATCGCTTGACCAGTGTTTATACAAGCAGCTAGCATTGCAGATGGGGATCCTGGTGGCAGCATCCTCACAGTCAAAATAGTAGCATGGATTCAACAATGAACAAGCAGAAGCATAAATTTAGCACAATTCTATTTGCACAAGACCTTGTTGCAACACTTGGCAGTATAGTGCCCAGAAATTGGTTGCATGGGATCTTACACAAGTGGAAATGCAGGTGCTGGTCCAATAAGTTTGAGTTGCCAGAAATGGCTACTGTGATGTTTCCGTTTGCATGAGAACTCTAGTGTAATCAGAAGTTTTGTGCTGGATCACATTCAGTGTCTAAATTGGCCTCTGGTAGTACAGCTTCTGTAGCTTTGGGCAAGCTATGACTTGGGAGGGAGCAGACTAATATGCCAAAGGTGTCTTTGGAGTTGGGAATAATCAAGGCGTGTTTTATTTCCTGTGATGGTGTTCTAACATCCTTTGCTAAAAAGATTTGCCAAGGTGAGGTTCCATATTAAGTTCCATATTAAGAAATTTGGTGTGTGTGATAACCCTTTGAAAATCTAAGGTGTCAGGGTAGGTGATCTCTCTGCACAAGGTTTTCGTTTGGCATTCTGGCCCATTAATTTCTGGCTTCACAATCTTCCCCATAATGTTGCTGAAGAGTGGGGCTGGAAGTAGATAATTTTATATGCATCTGGGAAATTAAGAAAACTGCAAGCCTCAGTGAGTTTGGAAATGGAAGTGAAAAGTGGTTTTTAATTTTACTACAGGCAGTTAAGAATGAAACACCCACCTGCAAGCTGCAAGAACTTCAAACCAAGCAATACCTAAAGACCAACACGGCCACATTTTGGCCTCACAACTGGCGGAGCAAATTGTGCACTTGCAAAGAATGTATGGTATGTAGGGTTTTTCTAGTACAGTCTGTGGTTGAAGGCTATAGAAGTATCCAAAATGAAACTTGTTTATAAAAATGTAATGTTAGGAAGTAGTAGCTTGTTCTATGTTGGGTGACATTTGTCTTAAGAAATATACAAAATAGTAAAGGATAGGTTGTGAAGAAATATTGCTTGTCTGCAACTTGTATAATCCATCAGCATGTGAAAAATGGGTCAACCAGTTGCTGTTAGACTTCTCAAAATGGGGAGAGGGCACCAGGATAGGCTAAATGAAGTTCCAGACATGCTGAAGAGAGCGATGTGCCACCACAGTAAGTTGCCATATGACAGACCTTCTATTTTGCCATTGCTGTTCTTGGCCTGAAATGTGGAAATGCAGGTTCCTCTGGAGGTGAGCCCAGTAAGTGTGGCTGCAGGCTTCCTTGGCTGGCTCAGTTTCTCCCTGGAGTTGCTCTCCTCATTGGGTTCAAGTTAATGAGCATCAACTGCGCATCCTTGTGGCTTCCTCCACAACAATTGAAAAGTATTTTAAAGCAAACACATTTCTGTATAAAGTAATCATGCTTCAAAATGAATGTGTTTTCAAAGGATGAACGAAAGGCACTTGTTTCAGATGAAAGAAATGCTGAGCCCATTGCTCAAGTTTTGCTGTGAAAAATTAATTTTTGCTGTGAAAAAATAAATTCCTTAGGGGTCTGCGGCAGTAAAACACATATGAAGAAACTACTTAAAGACCAATGACATTAGATGTTTTTGAGCCAGATGTGTTTGATGAAGGAAGCTCATGCCACAGTGTCATTAGTGTTTAAAGTGCCCCAAGACTTTTTATTATTTTGTTTTTTAGAAAATGTACTTGGATCTGGAAGTCTCATTCCTAACAGATGAATGTGATACAGTCTTGGCCTATGAAGATAAAGGGACTAGTGACCAGGAAGCGGACAGGAGAGATCCCCTGATGGACACACTTAACAGCATGAATAGAGTCCAGCAAGTAGAGCTCATCTGTGGTAAGTAACTTCATTGTGTAATCTGCAGCTGAATTTCCAAAACATCCTTTCACAGGCACATATGGAGGCAGAGGTGGCACATGACTTTTTTATTTAATGGGGTGTTGCCTTTTAGTACCAGCTAATTTTCTAAAATTTAAAATTTCTTGAACTTATGTAGGTCTTTAACATGATATTTGCTCAGACTGAGCACTACCATTTTACTTGGCTGCTTCAACAGAGAATTTGCTGACCATTCTCTTGGTTCCTCTTTCTCCTTCTCTCTGTTTACCTGTACTATAGCAGTACAATCTGTTTTGCTTCTGCAGTGTACTTTGGATAACAAAAACAAAGGGAGTCCTTTGTGTACTCTGTACTGTTTGTGTGAGCTCTTTGAATGATGTATGTTGCTGCTAATCAGGAGGAGGCACACGGAGTGCCATAGTGCACTGAAGCTCTGCTTCCAGTTACTGGAAACCTTACTTACCAACTCCTCTAACTTATGAGATGTTTCTAAGCATTTCTCACATGTTTGCAAGCATATCTTCACTAGTATTAGGGCAAGAAAGTGGTGCTCTATTTTTTAACAAAAATTCTAGTTCTGGGAAGGTTGTGGTAGTGTCCATTAACTCATTCTGTGGTTATTTTGGAGTGTCTTGAAATGTAGCCTCCCCAATAAGGAACTGGGTAGATGGGATTTTACTTTGTGTAACTAGTGATGGGGACTAGAATATTGATCTGTGTGTGAGGAAGGGCTTTGTTTTCACTCATATTTAGATGTAGTGTTAAAGTTATAAATTATTTGTATTTGCTGGGCCCCAAGATGCTGCAGCCAATATTTTACAAAATGTAAGGTTTCCTTTCTGAGGTGTGTGTTGTTTTAGATGCTATATATAACTTTCTGGAAATAGAACTTAAGTCTCATTAGAAAGGCAACAGAAAGACCTAAGACTTTGGTAAGATGGAATCTGATACAGCTCTGGCATTGCATTTTGGTTCAATTAAACCTTCTGCCTTTTGTCAGACAGGTAATACTGTTGTTTGGACTGGCCTTTAAATAAGGGGAATTGGGGTGTCCTAGGATTGAAACATGTAGAATTTGTTCCATTATGATCTATGCTAAAGTGTTGGACACAAAAGTGGAGTAACCAAAAGTGGAGGGTAAAGATGCCATCTCTAAGGTTAAAGGCTCAACTACAGCAAAACTTGTTTTTTACCCTATCCAGAATATAATGACCTGAAAACAGAGTTAACAGACTATCTGAGAAGGTTTGCAGATGAAGGAACTGTAAGTATGTTTGACTTTGTATTTTATTACTATTACTGGGGATTTTTTGGAGAAGTGGAAAATATAGTTACTGTCTTTAGTGTTAATCAGAAATGAATCATAAAGATCTGTTGTGAAAGAAAGATATTCCTAGCTGATTAACTTGCTGTTGGAGCTGGTAACTTAGTTTATTCACAAATGGGGTGGAATTCTCTCTGTACTGAACTGTTTGAACTACAGTAAAATAAAAAGTCACAATTCCTACCCACTTAAAGACATAAAATTTGTCAACAGCAAGCTAACTTGCACAAGATTTTTCCCTCACAGGATTTTCACAATTTATTGAAGGCCTAGGACTGGATACTATGAACTGTTGTGGGGGCAGTTTCACCCAGTTTTTTTCTCATCACTCTAGTCTCAGTACTGCATGGCATTTTGTTTGAGGCTCCTGTGACACTGTTCCCTGGTCCCATACATCACCTTTTCCTGGGTCCCATGGAAGTGGGGAAAATGGACACTTGCTGCTCATTGGATCCTACCTAATGTTACTATATTTGTTATCGAGAAATATCATTTGGAGCAGCTGAAGTTAATTTAATCACTACAGTAGCAAAGACAATTTTATGTAAATCTCCCATTTTTGATAGCCAACTCTGAATGCTTACTGCTTATATATACAGCTGAGTGTGTGAAGAAATGTTATAAGCAGTTAAGAGTTAAAGGAGAAGGATAGGGGAAGTGAGCTTGCAGTCCTTGAGAAGTTACAGAATTATTAAGGGGTGGGATTTTCAATTTGCATCCCCCCCATTCTCTGGTATCCTACTGCATACTCAGTTGCCATGCTGGTTTTGCTTTTTTCCATTGACTTTGAATTGACTTTGTAAATTAATCTACAATTTACAAATTCATTCTGGAGGGCCCCCTTCAGGTATGTAGATGCCTTGTCCTGCTGTGGGTGGCTTGCTTTTTTGCTGCCGAATAAGTCAGTTTCCTATTAAGCTATATTGAAATAAAGGCTAAGATCTTGCCCATAGTATTCCCTCACTCTCCCTTTCCTTGTGATGCTTCAGTGGTAATAGATAAATCAGTCACATGCTCTGTCGTGCTTCTAAAAGATCATGGAGCTGTGCTCTGGAAAGCCCTGGCTCAAATTAAGCCTTGCTGCTGGAGAAAGGGCATGACTTAAAAGAGAAAAAAAGGCAAAAAGGCTGAACAAGGGAAGAAGACAAACTAACCCACATGGAAGAAAGTGACTAGTTTTGTTATCTTCAGCAGCCCAGTTTCCAGTCTGGATTTTGATCCCTTCATCAGCTAAGAGTACAACAAATAATTGCATGCAAATAATTCAGTACAATTTCATGTTAAGACTCTTGACTGGAATCCAAAGTGCAAGCTTGCTTCACGTAGGGAGCATTTTCTATTAATTGTGCAGCCCTAATTGTGCAGTGTTGGCTTTGTCAGTTTTAATATTCTCTTCTACTGACTTTATTTCCCAACAGGTTGTTAAGAGAGAGGACATCCAGCAATTCTTTGAAGAATTTCAATCTCGAAAGAGGAGGAGGACAGACCAGATGCAGTATTACTGTAGCTAGACTGGCTTGGATGTCTCTGCTAGCTTTCCACTCCCCTCTCCCCTCTCTGCTTTAATCTACTTTCTTACGGCCTAGATATGTTCTCCAATGTGAGAGCAGCTGTACTAAACAAAACACAGAATCATGGTTCTTTAGAATGTGGGGGTTTTTTGTGTGGGAGGGGATGTTATTTGATTAAGGTTACTTGAACTTTGACCCTAGATATCCGTTGGGTTTATATTTAGTGTCAAAGGTACATGTTTAGAAAAGGAACAGCAATCCTCTTGAACTGGTATAGGTGAACTATTTTTCATGTGTGTGGTTTTTAAAAGTTAGATCAGTGTGCTTGGCATATTAATATTTAGGATCAAGGTGTTGCCCCATGTGATACAGACCTCTCATCTTTTAACATAAGGGTTTGTATCTGCTCGGTTGAAATGTATATCCATATTAATTTCTGCTGTATAGTTTGGTCTGTTGGCTTCTGCTTCTGAAAAGCTACCCATGCCAAATGTGAATTCATGAGCTGTTTCTGAACTAAGATTTCTAATCAGTTAGAAAATAACAAGGCTGTCCCTTTGACACACGACTACTTATTCCAGACAATAGTTTCTTGCTGGGAAAGATCACTTTTCCTGTATAGGGTTGCTATCAGTTTCCCTCACCCGCCTAACAGGATGCAAATGAAATGCCTGCTGCAGGCTGGTTCTGTTAGGTTCTGATTTTAGACCAAAGGGGAGATTTCAGTGTTTGGAAAATAACACAGTTGTATTAGTTTGTAAATGGTTAAAAGGAGATTATTTACTAACTGTAAAAGATGAGATTTTGATCTTTTTTGTAGAGAAACTTAACAGGTGTACTACAAATAATGTTAACCAACTTAAATTGGATCAGTTTTTATGAACCTGACCTTCTCTTAAGTAGGCTAAGCAAGCAATGTGAATATGTTCACAGATCAATACAATAGTTGCCTAAGTAGGCACAGCCAGTATGTACAATATTTGGGGATCTCTCAACTGTAGTTAAGAGGAGGCACTGTGCCATTCATGTTCCATATTGGTTTTAAACAGGCGGTGGCACTTTATACAATATAGTGGCACTTTGAACAGTGTCAGTGTCACATTAACACTTGGGATGAGGAAGGCTGCATAAATTCACTTGTGAGAAAGAGTATGATTCTGGAATTTGTTTCTGTGTAGCCATACATGAGAGAGACCCTGTATATCGTCGTGGCAGCAACCTGACTGGCTAGGGAAATGTAAATATCATGCAAATAACGCTTCATTTATTTTGTGCTTTAATAAGTGCTGGGAATTATATGCTTAAAAGATCCCCCCACATCAAATATTCACATTCTAATTGGTTCAGAATCTTAAATAAAAAGTCTTCTCTGTTCAGCAAGGATACTGAGAGAGTGTATCGCTCAGCCACATCTGTATTGGCAAGCTCAGCTCTACATTTCTTGATATAGAATAATGAAGTGAATTTTACAGTTTGAAAAAGGTATCTTTTGGGCTAGGGAAATGAAGGTGTAGTTTATTTTATGTACACAACTGGAAGTGGAAACAGCTAGAGTGTATTAACCAACCAATAAAGACTAACTGTCAGAAAGTATAAATGTTTTAGTCTGTGAAATTGAACTGCATGTCTGTGCAAGAGCTTGTTCAGATTTGTGTGGTGGTAGCTTTATTTTAGTTCTCTCCTTTTTCTTTGTGAAATGCATACTGCTGCTTTAATGTAGTTTGTACTCTCTGTGTTCTGTCACAGACGGAATGTAATGGGCTGTGTACAGCCCTGCTCTGGCAGGACCCCTGACCTTCAGGAGCAGCATCAGAGGCAGCAAAAGGTGTTACAGGGAAAGTAAAAACTCAATTCCATGCAACACTGAAAATGCTTCAGCTCTCTGAATCCATGTCATGTTACATATGTGGGTACATGAGTCTTACTAGAATCATGGATTGTTTTTAAAAACAGTTGCTCATCATGGCAACGTACCTACTGAATGGCACATTATTAGTACAGTACAAATCAGGACTTGTGGGTAAATTTCCCTTGTGCTGCCTGGAGGGAAAGAGTAGAGCAGCTTGGAGATATGGCAGCTGAGCACTAGCAGTGTTCGGAATGCAAAGGAGCCCAATTGGCTGCAGGCTCCCTGCCACCTCAGACAATGCCAGTGTTCAGCAGCCCAAGATCAATTGGTAGAGGTGGGTGGAGAGAACTGCTGGGACCTGGGGCTGAGATATCATGATTTACTGTTGTAAGAGCTGTCTTTTCAGAGGTTTGGGGATTTATAGATCCCTATTAACCTTTCCAGTTTTTAGATTTTTCTGGACATGGAAGGAGCTCCCCCCATCAAGACATGGCTTTTCTCTCTCTTCCAAATCTGAATTCTAGGACCATTGTTCAGAATTAGATACAACAAAGAAGGAAGCTGCCAGGTCTTGTAGGATGGTCCTGTATCCTTTCCTTCAAGGTATGTCCTCTTTCTTACCTCTGGACACCCTCCCATACAGTCTTTCCATGCTTTCTTCTGTGCCTTCCACTCACCAAACAACCTTTCTTCTGTTTGACCCTTTCAGCTTTTTTACTTTCTTTCCAACCTTTCTCCACACTTGGAACCCAAAGCAGTTTACATAATTCTCCTAGGTAGCTTAGGCTGATTGTGTAACTAACCCAAGGATACCGAGCAAGTTTCTGCTGTAGAGTGGGGATTCAAACCTAGATCTCCCAGATAGTACTCTGAGATTCTAAACTACTACCATACCAGCTCTCAGGTTTCTCTCCTTCCTTTGACCTAAGAGCTTCTACCTGGGAAAAGTCTGCCCAAGATGCAAAAATAGTGCAGTATGAAGCCACTTGTGTGAGTTCTGTAGTGGCCATATCTGGCCCAGGCAAGTTGTGTGGCATCAAATTGTCTGGAAGCCACAACTACACATAGGTGATTTGCATGGTGGGAACTTGCGCAGTGGTTGCTGCTGGACCTGTCCCCAAAGAGTCCTCCCTTCAGGGGTGGATGGGGAAGCCGGCACAGCCCTGGAAGTCCCTCTTCCTTTTACTGACGGACCAAGGTTTGAAGGCTGGCAATATTGTTGTGGTTGCTAACAACCTCAGTAATAGACACTGAGGTCTTTCTTATGGGTACAGGTTAGGGAAGGGCATGAACTGGCCAAGTTCATCACAAATTTTGGTTGGTGAAGAACATGAACTTCCATAAATTTTGGTGCAGTTCGTGGCAGTTTGTGAAGAGCAGAAAGCAGGGGTATCTGCTCTTCATGAAAACAGCTTGGAACCGTTTAAAGAAAACAGCCGAGTGGCAGTCAGCTTAAAAAGCCGCAGGGAGCAGGAAGCAGGGGTTTATACGTTAAATGTCTCATGAGCTGGATTGGTTTGTGAACCGGTGTAGCATTTCATGGTTCAGCCACAAATCACAAACTGAACTGCAAAAATGTAGTTCTTGTCCTTCCCTAGTACAGGTGCAACTTCTATTATGGAGGTGTGGTCAGGTCAGATGTAAAAAGTGCTGGCTCTCATTCATTCCATAAGTGCTAAAGCTCTCAACCAGAGAATCCATTCTGCCTCCTTTCTCATTAATACTTTATCATTGTGGCCTGATATTTTTTGGGTGGCCCAGAGTCTCTGGCTTTAAGTATCCATATATGGGGCCATGCTGAGAGTTAGATATATGGACAAGTGGAGGAAAACCTAAGGACTTGCAGGGGGCTTCTCATTTTCCCTCCCCCACTACTTTTTCCTTCCCTGAAATCCCCCGTAGGGTCCTCCCACACAACAGCCATCCTCCCCATTTCCAGTTATATTATTTACTTCATTTATTTCCAGTCTTCCTCTACACTGAGATCCCACAGCAGCCTAATTCCAATTCTAACCACTACATTCCACTGGCTTTTGTGTGTGTGTGGGGGGGTGCTGCTGTTGACCAGTAGCAAGCAGCCAGTCCTGGGTAAGTCATGCAAGTTGCATGGCAGCAGATTACTTAGTGGTTGCCACCACGGCAGGCCCCAATGAGTCCTCCCTCAGAGGCCAAAAGAGCCCTGTAAGAGGCCCTGCACGCTCAACACTGCCTTTTAGTGACAGAAACCAAGGACTGAAGACCTATCTACTCTCCGAATGACTGAGGGCATTCATTTCTTAAATCTACAGGCACTGCTGCTATTTCAGATTTTTCTGCAAACCTGGAGCTTTTCTTGGCTTCATAAAAAGATCTGTCTTGTCTGTTCATGATCCCAGTCTCCAGCTTTAAGGATCCACAGATGAGACCATGTTGGGAATTGGATACATTCTTGGGTTTTTTTTTGGGGGGGGGGTGTAAATATTTGTGTGTGTGTGCCTGGAAGACATGGTTGACTTCTGGCAACCCCTAGTGGGGCCTGGATGTTTCAGAGAGGTGGCTTGCTATTGCCTGCCTCTGTATCCAAACCCTGGTATTCCTTAGAGGTCTCTCTTCCAGATACTTCCCAGGGTTGGCCTTGCTTAGCTTCCAAGATCTGATGAGATTGGATTTGCCTAGACTATCCAGGTCAGGACTAGAATCAGATATACTGGTGCTGAGAGTAATAGAGAATAACAACAGTTACTGCAAAATGTGTGCCTCTAATATTGATGTAACTGTGGAACTATATAATACAGGACTGTGTAGAATTTCCTTCAAGTCACAGGGCTTAACAAGATGTACTTTTTAGACTAGGAATAATATAATCACAGGGTCTGACAGTTATGCACAGTAATTAAGATACGTTCTAGTCTTCCACTGAAATTTGTTTCTATAATTTAGTACTGTGCAGACAGGAGTACAACATTATTGTCCCTTGTGGTGACTAAATCAAAACAATTCCATGTTCATTTTTCTAGACAAGCCATTTATTTGAAATGCCAACTATATGTAGGATAAAGTCTGTGTTAACATGCTTCTCAGCAACAGTAGAAAAATAGAACCAGTGAAAACCTTTTTACAACTGTAATGGTACTCAAAAGAGAAATGTATTGTTTTACAATGCATCACACAAGACTAGAATTCAATTCTAGAGGTACCTAAATAAAAATACTATATTTTCTTAAAAAACCAATATGTACAGTTGAAGCGTAAACAAGTTTTACAAAGTACTGGTTATGCAGGTTGTAGAAAAAACACTTGCATAGGACATGAAGTTGGTTTAAGAAAATTTCTGAGCCTTTAGCATTGAAGGCACTTGACTTTATACCAGTAACAGCACAAGAACAATGTAACATCATGGACACTTAACACCTTCCAGGAATACATACAAGCACAGAAATACCAAATTAGTTTTTCTTCTTCAGCTTCACCCAGCATTTCACACATAACCCTTCACCATATAAACATAATCATCGTTGGAACAGTGCTACCTGCAGCCCATTTCAAAATAAGTTACATAAAAGATGAGGGAACGAAAAAACAGGAGAGGGCCAATTTTTTTTTATGGGGGGGGGGAGAGATCAAAGACCTGCAATGAATCCTGAAGTCTACTAAACAGTTACTGAGACAGCTACTGTGACCTTAAAGGCTGAGGAAAAATTAAGGAATAGCTCTGTCTCCTTAGACTTAAATGTAAACACTTTGGCCAGGATCCAGAGTGTCGCATGCATGCAGAATCTTTTTGGCCTCCTGGCAGCAACCCCTCCCTCCCTCCCTCCCCAAGATGAGGGGCCACTTCTGAGCAGTACTTGCTGTGGCAGCTATCTGTGCTGTTGGAAGTAATCATACAGTGTGCCCACACACACAACAACTCTCTAGATCCTGGTCATGGATTAGAACAAAAACATTTCCCCCAGATGTACATATGCCAAACTAGTTTTGGACAAGATTCTGTAGCCTCAAAGCAAAATTAGCCAAGATTATATAGTTTTAAGTTTCCATACTTCCATTGTATACCAATTGTTCAGTAAGCAATTATTTTCTCTTTCAAAGCCACAGCTGTACAGTTACTAAATACTTGGAACTTCCAACCATTTATTCAAAAGTGCTTCATGCAAACAAAGGATTATTATTCCTTTAAGCTGCTAAAACTGCTCAGTGCATGGAAAATGCCAAGCACATGGCACTGCTGTTGATTACTGCAACTCTCAGCAGTTGGGATTTGGTTGCTGCTCCACGTGCCCTGCTTTTTGGAGCACAAACGGACCGAATAAGGAGAGTGTGATGAAGTCATCTGTCCAGCAGAATGTGAACGTTATTTCATTTTATGGCACAGTTTGTTTCTGGGCCAAATCAACCCCCTTAGCAACAGCTGTGCCCATCTGGCTCCAGTGGGTCAAAAATACTTCAGCGACACCTTTTTATTTGTATTTTGTTGACAAATATAGATAATGGTCAGTATATGACAAAGTAAAGTTAACCTTTTTGTAAGGAAGCACACCAGGAATATGGGATGACTTTGCAAGCATGTCAGTGAAACAGCTATCCAGAAGTGCTGTCGACCATTCTCTGAACTAACCAAACCCAACATACAGTTTACTGGGGAGATGGAGGAAAGTGTTAGTGATCCAAAGGATCTTCTAGGGATAAATGTGCTACCAACACATCAGAAGGAAAGCACTCAGGCTTGGATCCTATTACATTGTTCCCACTTCTCTCTGGCTGCTGTGGGGGCTTTCCTTTGCAGTGGGGCTCACTTCCTCTCTTGCCAGCACTTCTGTGTATGCATGACCAGTGATTTTCAAGGATGCACACAGCAGTGCTAGTGGCCGTGGAAGCAAGCACCACAGCAAAGGAAAGTATCCACAGTGGGTAGTGAGAAGCACGAAAGGAACCATCTCATACCACCCAAGCCCGAGTCCTAGTGGTAACTTAAAAAAATAATAAAATTAGAAGCTGGTTTCTCCCATTCTCTAAGAGGTCTGTAAGTTTTTCTGCATCTCCTTTTCCAGCTTAATGCAAGTTTAGATTGTACAAATGGCCCGATTGTCCTAAGAGCCCTACCGTACAAAATTCTACCCCCATTCAAGATTTGGTTTCACCTCTCCCTATAATGTGCTTTAAAAGCTTCAGTTTGGCTTTCAGAGAGCCAACATCCATTAAACAGCTTCTCAAACAAATTATTTTATTCCACAGTAGAAACCAAGTGTAAACAGTCCCCACAAATAATCTCAGCCAATGCTATCACCGCTACTGAGATGCTGAGGACTTGCACCTTAAACCTATCATGCCTGCTAGATTACACTAGCGATTTGCTGAAGTATTTTTGGGGCTATATGGCTCTGTTTAGGGATGCATGAAAGGGACTACATGAAACAGCAGAGCGTCTAATGTCTAGACACAGTCTTGTCAATGAGTGGGTGAAAATTCTGTGCGTGAGAATAAACGGGGAAGAAAGAGCCGTAGACCAAGTGCTCTAAAAATCAAAGCCAACCCAACAATCATACCAAACTTCTATACTCCAAAAAAGGATAAAACAAAATTTGGAGAAATGCCATTTCACACTGCAAGCGGGTCTGATGAATGGTCCTGTGAATGGATTCAAAATGCACCCTGCCAGCAAGGCTACAAAAACTTGTCTTGCAGAGAAAATGGCAGTGAGTTACATACAAACCTAACCCACCAAAGCAGCGATCATGCTGTACTGCCCAACCCACCCAATGAGCACATTTCTGTTTTCAAAAGGCATGATGTGAGGCTTTGCTCTGTGCAACGACAGTGCCATGCAACACAAAAAATTTGGCCAAGACGCCTCTCCCTCTTCCCCTAACATAAGCAAAATCACAACAAATGTTTCTGTTTTAACGACAAAAACATTTCTCCCCTCCCACACACCTTGAAGAAGCCGAGAAGAGAAGACTCTTTTTTTCAGAGCTCACAACAAAGGTGTTTGTGATTCAACAGTGAAACAAAATTTACATTTAAATTGTGTCAAGTATTCTTAAAAACAGAGTCAGGCTTAAGGTAAGAATTAGCCTTTAGTTAATATTCTGACTGAGGTCTTCAGGTGATGGAAGAGCTTTACTAGAGTTGACCAAGGTATCAAGTCAGGCCTCTGTTAATTGTGACCAAGTGAGCGTTTTCTTCTGAGAAGATGGCCATCATTGGTGTCAATGGACATCTCTGCCTATCAGCCCCAGGACTCCACTTTGTGTCCACAGAATCAGAGGAGTCCCCAACGGTCTTCAGCGGAAAAAACCAAACGACACACATTCAACAGGCTGAGAAAGAAGAGTTTTATGTGCTAAGACTGCTCATACCTCGTGAGGCTAGAACAGCTGGCTCTTCGATCTGATTTTGATCTACAAAGCTAGCGGTTATGTGAAGGAGCATGGAACAACACCACTAAAGACTGAAAGCCCTTGGTTTCTTAAGTAGAGGCAGAGCAAAGAAGGCAGCGAGCATTTCTTTTAGCACCTCTATTTAGAGAGGCAGCCCTCTGATGAGACAAAGCAATTAACACCCATGTTGGATGTTAAGCTGCACCTTTCCCACCTTTCTCACTTGGTATGAAACCTTCCCATCTCTGCATATCTTTATACCAAAAAAAGGAAAACTTGAGAAACATTGGGCACTTTCAGACATGCTAAATAATGCTGTTTCAGTCCACTTCAGTGACCTTTTGCAAGTGGATTTTGCCATTGCGCACAGTAAAATCCATTTGCAAAGTGCACTGGCAGTGGAATGAAAGTGAATTATTTAGTGTGTGTGAAAGTGCTCAAATTGTCAATCTGCAGGATTTAAACCATTCTTAATATATTCTAACCATTTTTATTGTGGTTTAATAAACCACAGGAAGTTAGTAAGTGCTTCTCGAGGTTCCCCTCCCCCCCAATAAGAAAGGGGAGTTGTACTCCTTGCTTTCCACAGAAAATTCCAGCCCACAAGCATGACTTAGTTGAGGGCTTGCTACATCAAGACGGAAGGCCAGCTGCCATGGACTTGGTAAACAAAAGATAAATATTAGGCTGGATTCTTGCATGAGTGGTAAACCAAGAAGGTTTCAGATCTAACCAGAGTAGTTACTTAAATGTGCTGTTCTTTGGAATTCCTATTGTCATTCAGAAATGAGGACAGACATTCTCACCATCTTATTAGAAAATACATTTCACAGTGTGCAGCCCAATGCACACCGAAAACTGGGAGCTGAAAGACATATAAAAAGCGGAAAGACTGTGAACATAGAGTCCTTTAGAATGAGTCAAAAGTTTTAACATACTAGTACAAAAAAACCCAAAATTAATGTACAGGTGCAAACAGCTACCCCCCCCCTTCTTTAAAAAAAGGTACCAGCTAAAATATTTTTTTAAAGAAGCTTAACAAAATTTGTTCCAACACACAAACCTTGAAGCAGCATTCCAAATAAACTGACAGCATGCCATTTCTAAGGAAGCCATGTATATACAAAGGGGGGGAGGGAGGGAAGAGGAAAGGAAAAAACAACTGATTTTAGAGGCTGGCATTATGAACTTGCCCGACAACGTCAGGCCAAAGGTTGCAAAAGGATTGGGTCGGTCACGATTCTTAGGCACAGAGAAGAAGTGGAGGTGGTTTTCAGAGGGCAGATTTTTTGTACATGAAGTCTGGTTTGCTTGGAGACCGCCTTCCTCTGCTTACCACCTCTTCCCTTTCCAAATCTGCATTTCTCTGTGCTTCGTGCTCGAGAGGCTCCGTGTCTGCCAACCTACGGCTGGACTGCTCTTCGTGGCTCTCCAAATTGTATGCTGGCAGAGAGGGCCGGCTGGCGGTCAGCCCGTAGGTCAAGTCTGTTTCCATTTTTGCTCGTCCCCTCATGTGAACCGGGCCGTTCCCAGTGTTCTCTTGGGCAGCCAATGCCAAATCCAACCTCTGGGGCGGCTGCTCTAAGACATCGAGGTGTATCGGTTCATTCTTTTGTCTGTGGGGATGCCCTTCTTGAGAAAGTGTGTACTCTCTCCTAGGGTCCTCTAGCTTTTTGGGGGAGAGGTGATTAGACAGGTGGGTGGGCTTTAAGCCACCGGGCGATGCTTTGTTGTGGCTATACAAATCCGGGCCAAAATAGACACCTTGGGAAGGTGAAGGAGTATGCCTGCCAGGCGCTGGAGTGGAAGGTCTGCACGCAGCATTGGAGAAATCGTAGAAATCTGGATATTCCTGTGAATTCTCCCTCATATCCAGCTTCTGCTCGACGGAATGCTTCTTCCGGGAACTGTGCATGTGCCTTGTCTGAATGCACGAGATGTGCTGGGGTGGTCCTGGTCCAACCTCCAAAACAGGCTGGCTTAGTTCTGTGTCAACAGTGAGCTCCGGCAGCCTCCTGTCCTTGAGAGACATCGTCGACACACCCATTGCAATATCTGGCACCAGTTCATTGAGCACAGGTTGCGTACCCTGGGAAAGAGCAGAGAACATCCATTTCACTTGTGCTATTTTCTTCCCCCTTCTGTTCGAGCTGTAAACCACCTGGTCTATTACTCCCCTCCCTCCTTTCCAGAACTGCTTCAAGCTTACCACAGGCCACCAGGAAGAGACTGGACCCCTACCACCACCACCCTTCTCTGTCACAACAATTCAGGCTCAGTGTAAGCAGACAGGGCTCAGGTATTCCTCCAGCTCCAAAAGGAGTTGGCTGCTGATGTTGTTTTGAAAAATGGAAGTGCCTAATATTCTGCACTCAAGGTTTACAATGAATGCACATGAAGCTGGGCTGACACTGAAGTAGACTCTCATTCTATCAAGGCCAATCGCTGTCTCCTCAGACTGGCAATGGCTCTCCAGGCAAAGGTCTCTCAAATTGCCCGACTGGTCTCTTTCCCCCCCCATTGGAGATGCTAGGGATTGAATCCAGGATCTTCTGCAAAGCAAGCAGAGGCTCTTCCACTGAGCTATAGCCCCTCCCTGATGACAAGCTGTGGTGCAGATTTGTGAGCTGCCTCAAGCAGGGAGACGGGGCATACACATTCTTCTAACTATACACAAATAAGTTCCCAGGATTAGCTTCCCAAGCCCCACTCAAACTTGGTCAGCGAAGCAGCCAGGCAGAAATAATGTAAACACCAGTGGAGGCAACTGCCTTAAATGAAGTGGCCTCCAAAGTCAGCAGGGCTAAATTCCATGCAGGGCATTTGCAACTGGACTGGGCAAGACGTAAGTCCTTATATATGGCAAAGAAAGCTTACCCAATAGTAACTGGGAGAATGGTTTCCCTATGAGCAAACTTACTGTACTAAATGACTTGCGCCACCTGTTACCACTCTGGACTCATACTGAATAAGATAAACAGACGATAAAAGGCAACTGGTGGTGGAAACTGACATCACGTCACAGTTGGCTTATGGCAGCCTTGTTGGATTTCCAAGGCAAGAGATGTTCAGAAGTGGCTTGCCCTTGCCTGCCTCTGCGTAGCAACCCTGGACTCCCCTGGTGGTCTCCCATCCGAATACTGACCAGGGCTGACCCTGTTTAGCTTCCAAGATCCGATGAGATCGGGCTAGCCTGGGTCATCTAGGTCAGGGCAAAAGGCAGCTTACTGTGCCAGATTCTGCAACTGGGAGAAGTTTTTATAAAGAGAAGGTTTTTTTAAAAAAATAAAAGGAGTGTCTTTCTAAAAGGAACAGAGCCTCAGCTCTTCACACACTGGCCAAAACATATCTGGCTCAACTTGCCAGCATTTCCTTATGCATTATTACTGAAAACAGTCCACACGGTTATATTCACAAAACAATTCCATGGCAAATTACTTAAAAATAGTCCTGAAAATCATCACTTGAATGCTTTCCGCCACTTCACGTGCTCCAGCTGAGTTTTGTCTAACTTGACCAGACGTTTAAAGAATTACCTGAATCAAGCAATTAAACTTTCTGAATGAAAACGAGGCCTCAGCAGAAAGCCTGGGAAGTGTCAAAAGCAAAACACACACACACAATCCCCCCCCCAGTGCTTCCTAAATGAAAGCACCCCTCAGCTACATCTGACTCTTGAACAAGTCACGGTAGCTCAAGATTTCTTTCCGTCAAGGAGTTAATAGTAGTTGGACTCCAGTCCAGCTACCACAAGCAGCCGCTACTGGCCTTGTCCAATAAAATACTTCCCTCGTCACTCAGACAAGAAAATAATATGGATTTAGCAGTAGGAAACAATCCAGACTCGAATGCAGCTTTCTAAACAGTAATTACAAGGAAAGAGGATTTTATGAATAATGGAGAGGAAGTGAATCTGAACTGCTCCCGTGAGACTCACAGGAAAAGGGGAAGAGAGACCATCAGCAGGATGAACCAGGGTGACCTTTCAGCATTGAGGCAGACACCAGGATATCTGCACAAACACTCCCAAATTTACCTGGCTAACTACACCAACAACTAAATCCTTCCTTAAATTGTTTCAGGCCAGCCTTCCTTGTTGTCTGCTACATGTTTTACATACTGAGAGAGTGAGCCAGGTTTGTATGGGACTTACTTTCTGAGCAGCAGCTCTGTCGCTTTGGCCGAGACATAAACACTTTTTGCCTCGAACCGTTAAGCCACAAATTCTCCACTGTGCTGATTTCATCTCTTAACACCTTGTCATGAATTATTCAGCTAAACGCAACCCGATTTACAAGTGAAATCCTGGGACAAAGCCTCAAAGCTTCAACTGCCATCTACGCACCGCTTCCAAAAGCTTCAGTAACTAAACACTCAAAAAGTGACAGTAAGAAGAAAAATCCACCTCCACTAAATCCACTTGTGCCCCCCCCCTTGTAAAAATGGAGAGAAGGGACTAGTTTGGCTGCCCCTAAGAGGCTACTGCATCCGCATGCATGCGCACACACCATTTAAATGGTAGATTGCTTTGCAGATGCACCTGCACATTAAGTGTTTGTTCTGTGTAGGTGAAGCTCCCTGCCACACCGAACAAAGAAATATCTCAAGGTATTTAGGGTAAGCTGCTACATCAAAAAATATATTCATCTGAAAGACTCAGGCTGAGTTGTTCAGAGGCAGTAACCCTTCATGTAGAAGAACAAGAAAGAAGAGTTGGATTTATACCCGCCCTTCACTCGGGAGTCTCAGAGCCACTTACAATCTCCTTTCCCTTCCTCTCCCCTCAACAGACACCCTGTGAGGTAGGTGGGGCTGAGAGAGCTCTGCGAGATTGGTCTTGAGAGAACAGCTCTGAGAGAACTGTGACTGACCCAAGGTCACCTAAGCTGGCTGCACGTGGAAGAGTGGGGAATCAAATCTGGTTCTCCGGATTAGAGTCCTCTGCTCTTAACCACTACACCAGACTGGCTCTCAGTACGAGCACCGGGGGACAAGAAAGGAAGGCTCTGGGCCTCTGTGACCTGTTGATCAGCTTTCCAAGGGCATCTGGTTGGCGACCATGTGAAATAGGATAGATGGACTACTGGTCTGATCCAGCACAACTGCTCTTATGTCATTACACCCAAGACAAAAAAGAAGCTGCATACTGCCAGACCCCACCTGGAGAATCCTCGATCTGTAATTAGGTCAGCGGGAACCTGATTTCATACTGTTAAGTGCCAAACTGTTCTTGCAGGCATTTTGCTTACTGCACCAGGATAATGCACCACAACATCTTGCCATTCACATATACTGGGGGGGGGGGGAGATGTCGTGAGTGTATCTGGCACACTTACCACTTGCTTTTCAGCCGCCATCACAGCCGCTGCCGCTGCCACAGTTTGTCTTCCCAGTCCTGTCGTGTTAGTGCAATCGGGAGGTGTGGCTTTGACCCCAGACAAGTAGATGGGCGGGGCCACTTTCGGTGCTGTCCTGGAGTGGAACAAGGAATGGTTGCAGGGGTAGGAGAAGGACCGCGAGGGGTGCTGCTGGCTCTGGGCCCTTTGCTTCCACCCAACTTTGAACTGGTTGTGAATCGGAGTGGCTGGTGGATGGTAGGGGGAGGGGGAGGGGGCAGCGGGGGATGAAAGGCCACAAAAGAGTCGAGTTCTGTAAACAGGGTTTCCGCAGTGGGCGTGCTGTTCACGCGGCATCGCCCCCCCGACTGCCTCAGGGTCAACAGTGGGCTTTCGTCGCCAAAATGCTCCTCGGGGAAGAACTTGTGAGGATTCTGCAATGGAAAGACACAAACAGTAAGTGTTCAGAGTGGGCCACGTTTGCTCCTGCCGCAAGGTGGGCGTTCTCAGCGACGGTCTCCATCTTCATCGACTGCCCCACTCTGTGCAAGACTGTTACCTGCTTTCTATGAAGACTGAACATGTTCAGCCAGTATTTCAGCAAGAGAAAATGCCCATAGAGCTGAAGTCTCAGTGTCAACTTCTTTCCTGCCAACGATTACGTCCAAGAATGGAAATTATGAACCATAATTATTCTGCAAGCAGAATACATACTCAGAGTGTTAACTGGACCTGTCTAAAATGCCTGGAAAAAATGTAAATTCTGTTGCAAGGGTGTCCTTTTTTTTTTTGCTGAAAGTAACGCAAAACTGTACTTCAAAAAACAATGTTTCAGGCCACCACTGGGTGGCTCCCTCTAGGAAATAAAGTATCATTTTATAATTCTGGTTGAAGTACATTCCATCCTTTATTTAGGGCTTGGGAAAAAGAAACCAGACCAGAAGTTTGGGCTTTGTTAATTTCCTTTCCCAAAACCATGCCACCCCCTCTTTGGTAAAATTAGGTATTTTACAGTGCCCTCCTAAGCAGGATTACACCCTTTTAATTCTATGAAAGTCAACGGGCTTAGAAGGATGTAGAACTAGGACGACACTGTTAGACTGTAAGCTCTTTGGAGCAGGGACCTCTCATATTGAATTCTGAAAGAGCCATGCACATTGCTGGTACTCTTTAAAATAATCATAAAAGCTGTTGGAAGAATATGGAGCAGCTGTTGGGGAGGGGCACAGTTAGGATACTTAACGCCTGATTTGTTCACATGGGCCTCCAGTTAAAAAGTTTTGGAAGGTGGCTATGAATGCACAAAGCTGTGCTATGCCAAGTCAGACCATGGGTCTATCAAGGTCAGTTCTGCCTACTCCGACTGGCGATGGCTCTTCAGGGCCACAAGAGGAGGGCTTTTGCATCATCAACAACTGGAGATGCCGGGGACTCAACCTGGGCCCCCCTGCAAATAAAGCAGATGCTCTGCCACCGAGCCATGGGCCCTCCCATATGTTATATATTATTCTTTACTTGTATATTAGGGGGGTGGGCTTACTTCCATAGTTTAACTCACTGGGAGCATTCATGATCAAACAGTGTAAAAATCAGACAAAGCCTCTCTCTTACTACACACCCTTGGCTTGCCTTGGCTGAGTAGGAGACCGCTGTAATGGTCCTCCACAACCCTGGCAATGCTTCCTCTGGCACTTACTCACTCTAGCAGTATTCTGCATTACCATCGAAGATGATGACACACAATCCCATTTCCAATTAAGTTGGAACGGGGGGGGATAAAGTCAGAGGCCGTCGGCTGGGGGAGGGTCAAGTCCCGGCAGCCAGCTTCGCAGCCCAGGGTCCCGTACCTGCAAGAGCTCTGCAGCAGAATCAGAAAGCCCAAACTCTCTCAAGACACGGATCTGAATCTCGTAACTGACCGTGGCTCCTTCTCCACAGTTAAGAGCGTAAGCCCTCTGCACCTGTTCTGTATGGCGGAGTTCCTGCAGTCTTTTGACCATTTCTTTAACAACCAGGAGACGAGGAACTGGGGAAACAAAATATACAGAACAGAGAACAACCCATGTTAAAATATTCATTCCCCATGCTCGTGCAATGATGCCAGGGGCCTAGAGTTCGCAAAGACCTGAGTTTGGATTTTTTTGGTACACCCCTTAGTGCCAGACCAGCCTTGCTGCAAGAGCACCAGTCTGGGAGGGCAGGCACAGTAATGAGGAAATGCTCTGGGCCCAGCAGAGGTGAAGCAGGGCAGAAGGACCCAAACGTGACTTCCTCTCTTGAGACAATGCGCTACTGACACCAGGGAAAAGGCGGCTGAAAGATCAAACTTTCAGACCCCTTCAGTGCCTGAAGAAGGCAGACTTTTAACTTATGAACCCCAGAGGAGATGGCAACCTCTAGGCTTTGCAGGCTCAAAAGGGAAGGGGAAGCCAGATCAGAGGTGCTCTTGGAACGGAGGCTGAAACCTGCAGGCATCCATCTGCCCGTGGGGTGTATTACAGAAGCCCCGCCTCAAGGTCATAAAGGCTAATTTGGACAGTTGCTACGATCACCTAGAGTGATCGCCAACTGGAACCAGAGGCTTACAGTATCTTCCGCCCTCCCCTTTTCTTTAAACGCCAAGTCTCCTTTAGAGAAGGAGCAAACAGATTGCATCTAAACAAGGACTGGACTACCCACGCCGGCTGGTTGACAGCTACACAGGCTCATCTGAGTGGGGCAGGAGTCACAAGCCTAAAGAGCCTATCAAACAGCAGACCCTGAGCTGATCATTACCAAGAAACTAATATAATCCTTTGTCGCTTGGCCAGTTTGCTCCCAGTGTTTGTCAGAGACAGGCTGCCATGCTTAGAACTTCTCAGCTGCACATCCAGTATCCCCAGCCAGGTTTCCCAAGGAATTTAGCTGCAGGAACTTGCTCAGAGATCCCTGTGATGTCTGGAAGTCAGTTTAGTTAAACTAAGGGAACACGTGGAGAATTTTGTTTTTTCAACCAGTCTATCCTATTGTGCTGTCTGCACTTTTGAAACAGACCCCAGCACAAGGGCAAACCCTTGATACAATCTGTTTGTTACGTATAGTATAACTCCAATCATCTCTCTGAGTCAAAAGGAATAATGTGCTGTAGAAAGCAGCCTCCTTGCGTTCTTCAGAGCTGGCAAAAACCATCTCCTTTCTTGGCAGAAGTGCAATCCTGAGGGGCTAGAAGAATATCTAACGCCTGCATGCACAATACCACACAAGCTCTCAATATTGGTGGAGAGGGAAACAACTCCTTGAGTGCGAGCAGCAAAAATCAAGGGTATGTGTCCCTGGAACTGGTCCAGCCTGACAGTTTATTAAAGCTTGGGAAATAAGGGAAGCAGTCCCGTAACACTCTGTTTCACGATTTGGTGACTTGCTCTATTTCAGCTTCAAATGAAGGCCTGTGAAGTTCTGGTGTTGCTGGAACCATTGAGCTCTACCCATCAACCAAATTGGAGAAAATTAGTCTGAACCCATTCTTATACTGCTGTTCTACCCAATTAGGGTCCCCAAGGTGGTGAATATGAACATTAAAACAGCATTTAAAATAACACATAAAACAATTCAATAAAAACGAGCACATAAACATGCAACACCAAAACCAGGAATGGCCAAAGACTGTTATTGGGGATATGCCAAATGAAACAAGGAAGTCTTCACCTGTGGGTGGAAGACACTGACAAGAGAAAGACAGATGCATCTCTCTGGGGAAGGCGTTCCCAAGTTTTGACACCAGCTATGTTTTTTGTCTGTTTCCCAGCTCTTCTTTCTGCAGCCCTGCCCCGTATAACACATTGCCCAGGAGAGTTTCCCAGCTCTTGGTAGCGGAATTTCAGAGGGCACAGGAACTGAAGGGAAGATCTGTGACTGAAAACGCCTTCCATTTGCAGGTGTTTCCTTCCCTCCCACCCAAGCAAGAAGCTTTCCACTGGAGGTAGAGGCTCTGCTGAGGCAGGAGTGGTGATTGTTATTGCTCCTTTTTCTGCACTGCATCTCCCTGTCTTTACGCAGCTTCTACTCCACATAGCTCTCTCAACCCTCAACACTGCCTTTCCGGCATTTGCAGGAGGCCTCTCTGGGGGAAGGACAACGCAGAAAGGGATGCGTCTCTGTCAAAGCCATCTGCCAGCCCTGCACAGGAGTCTGACGGTTTTTAAACAAGTGCTCTTTCTAACATCCAGAAATGGACAGCGTCATTTTTTCATGAGTGCCATGAAGTTTTCTGCAGAACTCCAGGTGTGTGGGGACCTTTGCTTTCATTTCTGCTAAATGCTCACATCCTTTTATTTTGGCAGCATTGTGAGGAAAGTAAGTTTCTACAGGATGTTACAGTATTCTTTTGAAAAGAATCAGCCGTGATCAATTTTTTATAAAAGGAATATGCATTTTATGCAACTGTGAGCTTGTTTATTTTTAAAGGACGTTTAGATACAAGGACACAAAGGATTACATGCAACAGGTACTTTCCAACCCCCTCCTTATCTTAAACAAACATGAAATGGAAATGTTTTCTTATAAAAGTGAGAAATAAAATTAGGGTTAGACTGCATGCTAGGGGGCCTGGCCCTGCTAACCAGACTCTCTTAAGACTACATTACAAACAGTCAGCAAAGCTCTGCTTCATTCTTTGGAATCACAAGGGCTAGAGATTTTATTTAGAGAAATTCAGATTTCCAGGATGCTCAGTATAATGAAACTGCAGTCAAACAGATTCCAAGATTCTTGCAAAGAACATATTTTAAGACTGTGAAGAGAAAGCAATTCACTGTGCAGGAAGCTTATACACTTACCTGGGATTTCATTGGCTACAACTGAAGGAGGGCTGGATTGGTTACTGCTTATTTGCTGGTGACTTATCATGTGACAACACTGCGGAACTGCATTATTTACCATGTAGAGGGTGTCTGGGACATTGGACATTCGAACCATCCGTAAACGAACCAGGTCTGTCTGTTCCACCATCATCTCATCTAGAACCGACTGAAACAATAGGTTAACACAAAGAGAAGTTACTAAACGTTTGCTGACACCAGGTCACCAACATCAGCAGCATAACACAGATGCGTTCTCTTTTTCCCTAGAATCAAGAACACAAAAAAGAACTATCACATTCCTGCCACCACCAGATTATACTATCAAAATGTGTTAATACCTTTTTTTTTAAGCATTCTTCTTCAATCAACCGTCATCATTTAAAGGGAGCCAGTGTGGTCAGATGTCAAACTAAGAACTGGGAGACTCGGACTCAAATCCCTCAACACGAAGCTTGTGGGCAGCTGCATGCAGAGTTACCTACTATTTGATTAGTGGTTAAGAGCGCAGACTCTAATCTCGGAGAACCGGGTTTGATTCCCCACTCCTCCACATGTAGCTGCTGGGGTGACCTTGGGTCAGTCACAAGTTCTCTCAGAGCTGTTCTCTCAAGGGCAGTTCTGGAGAGAGCTCTCTCAGCCCCACCTACCTCACAGGATGTCTGTTGTGGGGAGGGGAAGGGAAGGGAAAGGGATTGTAAGCTGCTCTGAGACTCCTTCGGGTACTGAATCCAATCTCTTCTTCTTTTACTACTACTACTGATTTCAATGGGCTTACCCTGAAGTTACTCTGCACAGGACTGCCATGTAAGTAACCTTAGGCCCGTTCCTTTGTCTCAGCCTAACTCACTCACAGGGTTGTTGTTAGAATAAACTGGAAGTGCAGAGACAGGGCTATTTATGGGCAGGAAGGCACAGGAATGGAGTTCTGGCTGGCTCCTGAGTTGGCCACACCCAGCAGGACTCATTAGCATAATAAGCCACACCCAACAGCAGAAACTCATTAGGACTGGCTACATTAGGCGTGTGTGGCCTAACATGCAAAGGAGTTCCTGCTCCCAAAAAAGCCCTGGGTTTTGACAACAAGGTAAACAGTATAAGAAGCAAAAGGTGGGTGTGGCTGGATGACCACACTTCTGGTAACATGGGGTGTGGCCTAACATGCTAATGAGTTTCTGATATTGGGTGTGGCCTATTATGTTAATGAGTTCCTGCTGGGCTTTTTCTACAAAAAAAGCCCTGTGCAGAGACATATGTATGGTCAAAGAGGCTGCCAATTCCTGTTACGCCTCCTGAGCTTTTGTTTGCTGTGTTTGGCCACCAAGTCGCAGCTGACTTACGGTGACCCCACAGGGTTTTTTTAAGGCAAGAGACATTCAGAGGTGGTTTGCCACAGCTTGCCACGGTTCTGTGACCTGGATCAATGATTTCAAAAATAAATTTAAAAAAACAATTTCTTTTATTTAAATTGGATTTTTTAAAATATAAATTGGATTTTTAAAAAAATAAAATGCTTTTTGAGGAAAAATCTATCTAAAGATAGTTCTCTATTTAAGAGACATTATTCTCCCATTCAAACAGTGACCGGGGCCAGCCCTGCTTCGCTTGTGAGATCTGACAAGACGGGGCTCTCCTGGTCAGGGCCCATTCTCTATAAGGCTGTGTTAAAGTCCACAGGTAAGTGGGAGAAAGAGGGGGAAGCTCACTGCTTTCAGACAGGGCACCTGTCCTTATCCGGATAACGTTTAACCCAGATCCTGATACTATGTAGAGTCGTAAATGGTTTCGCTCTTTAGAACACCCACCTGAAAACAGAACTCCTTCATGAGCATCACATTCATCAACACAAGGACAAAGTTCTTCCCGTTACCTTGGCTTCCTCCACGTAGGGTGAGAAGAGCCTCGGCCTCACGTAAATCCCCGCATTCTTTTGCCGCAGCCATGCGTTCGACTTGCCGCCCTCGGCTGTCGGCAGCATATCCGAAGGAGGAGTGCTGATGAGGCCTCTCTTCATCTGTGAGGGGAGAGAAAATGAGAACCTTTCTGAACACTTCTGGGTGATGACGGGCACAAGCCTTCCTCAGGCTATTTTCGGCCAAGGTAGGCAAGTGGACTGTGAACTTGCCGCGAGGCAAAGCGGCACAGCCCAATCCCCATTACCAGTACCTAGACCAACTTTTTTACTCCTGCGTTTGATATGGAATACAAACCAGCTGCTGGCAACTTCAGACATGAACAGGAGATTCCCGATGTTACCACAGACAGGATCTTTATGCGGTTTTTTTAAAAAAGGTAAAAGATACGTGACTCCGGGAGAGACTTACGGAATCTGTGAGCACTTCACTGTTCATGGGCAAAATGTGTTCAATGCGGACAAAGGGCAGGAGAGGAGACAGAATCTCTCTGAGCTCTTCGATATCAAGATCTCGCCTCTTTACGCCTCGCTTGTTCACACTGTGAGCTGTGCCACTCAGCAAGTTAGGCTCTGTCAGAAAAACAATTCATTTCATCCACGTTTATTAGTGATAACATCAACAATTCCCTGTTTCTGCTACAGCAAGGGAGAGAAGCCACTGAGAGACGTTAGGTACTGTTACTGTAAAGCTACCTTGTACACCCATGTTTTAAAAAGCCAACACCCATATTTCACAGAAAGGCATCTCTCCCAAATCTATTTATCTGACACATCGTTCCTGAAACCACAAGGAAAGCCTGTGATTTAGGCTGCCTGTGGGACTTCCTTGTCCAGCATCTCTTTAAAAGGGAAGATGGTTTTCTAGAATGGAAAACTACTGCAGGCTTAGAGAACATTGGTGTGGTCAAGGGGTCACTTGGGGCTCAAACATGTCAACAATGCACTCTACACTGCACCAGTCATGCATGAGGGTTGCATGTCAAAATTATGTTGCATTGCACACACGATCATCAACAATTGCCTGGGTGTCCCCAGCTGAACACTCAAATGCAAAAGCCGCAACTCATGTTAAGCATATTTAGCAGCTTGTTAAAGCTTTGGTAGGTGTTATGTTCATTCAGATGCTTCTAGTGACACAATCAATCACTCTGAAACACAAGCCTTTCTGAACGGGAGGTATATTCCCAGTCTTTGTTGTTCAGTTGCACAGTTGAGTCCGACTCTTTGTGACCCCATCACGCCAGGCCCTCCTGTCTTCCACTGTCCTCTGGAGTTTGCTCAATTTCATGTTTGTTGCATCGATAACACTGTCTAATCATCTCATCCTTTGCTGTCCCCTTCTTCTTTTGCCTTCAATCATCAGTGTCTTCCAGTCTTAGGGATACACTATTAAAATAGGCTTCCCCATTAACTTTGGTGAAGCATATAGGAAGCTTCCACAACATCCATCTCTGAGGGCACGGAGTGTAATTATTTTGTGTGTGTATGCTTGGAAGTTATGGATGACTTCTGGTGACCCCTAGTAGGGCTTGGACGTTTCAGAGAGGTGGCTTGCTATTGCCTGCCTCTGTATCCCAGCCCTGGTATTCCTTGGAGGTCTCCCATCCAAGTAGTTGCCAGGGTCAGCCCTGCTTAGCTTTCGAGATCTGATGAGATTGGGCTTGCCTGGGCTATCCAGGTCAGGGCAAGGATTGACATTGGTGAAAGTGAACTGAGTAGTTCTTATGAGCAGAGAAGCCCTGTGTGAACACTGGTGCTCTTGTTTCTACAAGGAATTGCCAAATCAGGGGACAACTCTGGACGCCCAGGATTCAAGAGAGATAGGAACACATACGGTGCTAACGCACAACCCAACAGTAACATCTCCTTAAATGAAGAAATGCTAAAAAGAACAGCTAGTGCAACTCCCATTCAGGACACTGGGGCCACAGCTTAGTGGCAGAACAGATGCAAAAGGTCTCAAAATCAATCCCTGGCCTCTCCGGTGTCCTTTAAAAAAAAGCAGTATAGGGAATAAGAGCTAGAAAAGACCTTCGCTTGTGACTCTGCCAGGCACAAAACCAACAATACTGAGCTCGGTGATATGTAGAAGGCAGCTTCCTACGAAGGACACGAATTCACAGCAGAGGATCCAGTTCAAACTTTTTAAAGAGTAGCAGTTTATTCACTGAAGATTAAATTAGACATGCTTGTTAAGCAGCACTTACCTCTGTCTGCTATTCTTTTCATCAACTGATGCTCTCCCCATTTAATAAGGTACTTCAGGACATCTTGCTCACTTGCCTATCAGAGAAGCATGCAAGCCAATGATTGAGCATGCTCAGTTCAGGGCAATGCACAGTAATCACCAAGCGCACACACAGTTCTCAGACCAACACTAAGTTACAGTCAATTAAGTTTCCCCAGTGCAAACAGCATTTAATATACTACTCTTGTTCACAGCATCTCAGACCTTCTGAAGCCTGGAAAAACGAGCAGGAAGTCTCAAGATGTCTAATCCTATCATAGTTTCCCTGAAAGGACATCCCTAAAACACAGCAGTCTATTTCCCATGATGTGTGCACATAAGCTGTTGGTCTCTCCCAGCCATCTTTCAACCCAATCTAATCGGTGCATCGTTTTTACACAATTTATTACATACGTCTAAATGTTCAGGTGCTTTAGCAATACAGAACAATGCATGGTACAATTAATTATATAAGCACTGCAATAACTTTTTAAAATGCAACTAGGAAGGTTTTCATTCTTGAACACTTGACTGCATTCTTCCCATAGAAATGCTGACCTGATCCGCTCAGTTTGTAATATTTCCCCTCAAAGAAGGGGATTCTAGATTCCAACTGTTGGTCCCATTAGCTGATGTGATTCAGACAGATCTCCAACACCTTAATAGAATCTCCAGTGCTTAACAGAGATACTGGCTTCTCATCTCACTACACATGCTAAGTCACTTATTTATTTGTTTATTTATTCGATTTATATCCCGCCCTCCTTGTATAGCAGGCTCAGGGCAGCTTACAGTAGGTTAAAATACGTTAAAACACAGATGCAATGAAACAATGCAATAACGTAGTATGTAACAAATGGCAATCATAAATACATACTTAGACATATAAAAAGATAAAATGCTGATGGCAGTAGCGTCCCATAGGGTCGAATTATGCTGGCTGTTCATATTCAGGTTAACAAAGAGGGCTTTAACAATTCAGATGTTATCAATTATATAATCAGGGGTCAGTGGCGGCTCCTAATCAAAGGCCTGGTGGAAGAGCTCCGTTTTAGAGGCCCTGTGGAACTGTAGGCGGTCCCGCAGGGCCCTGATGTCTTTTGGGAGCTCATTCCACCAGTATGGAGCCGCCACTGAGAAGGCCCCAGCCCTGATGATGGCCAATCTGACATCATTCAGACCAGGGAAAGTCAGGGAATTTTGCGACCCTGACCTCAGTGCTTCCTGGGGGACATATGGGGAAAGGCGATCCCTCAGGTAGACAGGCCCCTGACCATATAGGGCTTTAAAGGTCAAAACCAGCACCTTGAAGTGAATCCAGTACGCTACTGGGAGCCAGTGCAATGCCTTCAGCACAGGCTGGATGTGTTCCTTAGTTCTCACTTATACCCAGAAATCAAACTTTATTAGGCTTATAGGTGCCATGTGGCTCCAACTTAGTTCTCACATCTGTTGTTAACTCCTTTATTATCTTTATGCCAATTTGCTGCTATTTACAGGTCTTATCTCATGTGCTATTCCAATCTTAGCTGTATTTATTGCATCTTGACTCTAATTAGCTCTTCCCGGCAAGTACACCCCCATATGTAATGTTGGACGAAATCTGTTTCAATTAATCTGGAGGTATGTGTACATGTACACTTGCTAAGTCTCTTAGTTCTCGCTTATACCCAGAATTCTACTTTGTTTGTCTTAAAGATGTTACTGAACTCATACTTTGTTCTCACATCTGTTAGTTAACTCTTGTATTTGTATGTTAATTTACTGCCATTCACAGATTTTACCAACCTCCTTAATCCAATCTCAGCTATAATCAGCTTGTACTTATGCATCTTGACTCTAACTGGCTCTTCCTGACAATCCCCTCCCCATATATGTAATGGTTAAGGAAATTCTGCTTCACTGTATCTGAGAAAGTGTGTCTACACACAAAAGCTTATACCGTGAATAAAACCTTGTTGGTCTTAAAGGTGCCACTAGACTAAAACTTTGTTCTGTTTCTTCAACATGGCTACCCACCTGAATCTATAAGATATCTAGTATTTATATTTTCTTTTTTTAAAAAAGGTACAGTATTTAATGATTATGGGGAGAGGACAGTCATGAAAGTCTGAAAGAGAAAAGGAGACCTAGGTGGCACAAACTAGGTTGGAACCTAAGCATTGTGGAGAAGCAAACCCATCTTGGCTTCCTGCATCTCATCTCCCAAAAGTCACTTCTAAAAAAGAGGGGAACCCGCAGGAATGGTGTGGGATGCAGTTAGGGAACTGGTACAAGAAAGGCGTCAGCAAGTTATAAGTTCCCACAGTCAAGGCTCTTATGAGCTCTTATTCCAGTTGCAAAGGACTTTTTTGGAGGGTGAGATTTCTGCCCATTTATCTACTTAGCTGCAACCCCTTACACCACATCCGAAGGGTCCTCTGGCCCACAACTGCAGGTTATTTGGTAGTACAGGGTGCGGCAATAGGAAAATGAGCACAACAAAGATACCCTCTACTTTTCATGAATAACCACTACTTAGTGTGTAAAAGCAGGAGCAATTGTCAGCGATTCCCTCTCTCCCCCAGCAGAATCATTACCCCCTTGGTATTTCCCAGGGCTCTTCTGCCTTTTTAGAATTTCAGAGGGCACAGCAGGATGTGTGTGTGCGTGCGCGGGGGGGTGTGCGGGGGTGTGTGTGTTGCTGTTTGTTTCCTTCTGAGAGCAGTGCTGGGCTTGTGTAACTTGGGAACCAAGGCCAGGTCTACAGAGTGATGGATTTTCATGACGGGAAAACTGACAGGAGGCCAGACCCCAAGCAGAGATCAACAAGATGAGAACAAACATCCAGAGAAGTTGGAACCACCACTGCGCAAGTGCTGATTTGCACAACAAGATTTTCTCTCTACGCGAAGACAAGTTTGCAAGCCACATAGGAATTTCCTCCAGATAACCCACGATTACGTGGCTTAGACTTTTCTTTTTAACAAACTAGTATACATACAAGGAAGGATACGTCCTTGGACAAGAAAAAATAATCTATTTTGGAAACCAACCCTTAACCTTCTTCACGAGATGTCCCTGCAGCATGCTGGATACCACAGTAAGTGGAAGGCTAGTTAAGCTATTTTGTTAGCTTCCGCTGAATTCAGGGTTATGCAAAACGCGACTGCTGTTAGAAATAAAAGCACCACTTCCCAAAGTCCACATTAGTGAACAAGTGCAAAGCAAGAGACCCTTTCCCTAAGTTCATCATGCGCAGCAAAACAAATGAACAGACATTAAAAATTGGGGCAGACACATTTTGCTTCATACTGCTTTGAGCACAAGAGAGAGAAGGAATGACCCATTCCTACGTTAGTTCTTCAGCATGCAAAAGAAGACTTGAGGAAGGGGTCTTCCTTTCACCACATGCTAGTGAAAAGTACTCTGAAGCAACTGGAATCTTTCATGTTATTTCCCAACGCTATCCAGCCTGGCACAACACCCAGCCCCAAATACCCCCTGAAATGCTGCTCCTGAGGGCTAGGGGACCCTAAGGGATAGCAAGGAGGGGATCTAGAGGTCTGCCATGGAAGGGGGAACCACTGACTCCCTCCCATGCAGAAATGACTAGTGGATCCAACCCGCAGTTTCTAATTAAGAATGCCAGTTAAAGTCTTCTGACTAGGGATGGGAACAATCCAGAAAAATGGTGGTCTGCCTGGTCCATTTGGTCCATGGGGTTCATGGACCCCCAGATCACAAACCACCATGTTTCATGGACCAGATCAGGTCCATTTGGACTGTGATGCCCGAGTGGTAAGAATATAACATAAGAGAAGCCAACGTTGGATCAGGCCAATGGCCCATCCAGTCCGTCACACAGTGGCTGAAAATACCAGGTGCCATCAGGAGATCCAGCAGTGGGGCCAGGGCACTGGAAGCCCTCCCCCTGTTGCCCCCCGCAAGCACCAAGAATACAGAGCATCACTTGCCCCAGCCTGAGAGTTCCTATTCTATATCTTGTGGCTAATAGCCACTGTGGGACCTCTGCACCATACGTTTATCCAATTCCCTCTTGAAGCCGCCCATGCTTGTAGCCACCACCACCTCCTGTGGCAGTGAATTCCATGTGTTAATCACTTCTAGGTGAACTGGAAGTGGGTGAAGTTGCTGCTCGGCCTCTTTACAAAACCCCATTAAAATTTAAATGGCTTTTGCAAAGCCACACAATACGCTGAGTGGCAACTTTCTGCTTAGCCTTTGTAAAAGCCATTTAAATTTTGCAAAGTTTTGCAAAGTTGGGCAGCACACAAACGAAGGCTGAGCAGCGAGTTCACTTACCCAGAAGTGGGTGAACTCTCCACTCGGCCTTTACTCGTGTGCTATGTGTTTTGCAAAGACAGGTGGCGTGCCCATGAAGGCCAAGCGGCGGGTTCACCCACCCAGAAGTGGGTGAAGTCATCGCTCAGCCTTCACTTGCGTGCTGTGGGGCGTTTGCAAGCCCTGCTTCCACATAGACCTATGGACCTCCTGGGGCAGTCCTGGGAGGTCTCTGTCGGCAGGTGAATGGACAGGGCTAATGGACCATGAACTGGGCCCCGGTCCATGGAAAAATTAAGTCTGTGGTCCAGTCCATGCCCATCCCTACTTCTGATATTCCCCTAACTGTAAAATAAGCCAACTGTATGAATGAAGTTCCAAGTTCCCTCAGTACACCCAGGGCAAAAACCATGCAAAGATACACTGGAAAATACATCGCTGGGTTTTTTTTGTGATGTGAGGTAAGAACAATCACCAAGAGAGTTTTCAGCATCTATTAAAATTGCAGAACAGGTACAATTGCATTTAAAATGACCAGCTAGACTTACTTTTTCCATCCATGATGCATGATTTTAGCATGAGAACCACTATATAATTTCCAAAAACTTCTGAACAGGCAAGGCAAACATTAAACCTAGAAAAGTTTCACTTAAAATAATTTGCAGCGACTTCTAAACTATTATTAGGCTCTCAAGAAATAGTTTATACTGCCAGTTTGGGTTGGGTTATGTGCCAAGAAAGCAGAACACTCTTCTTAATCACTACCTCTGCTTGAGGGTTGTGTGTACATATGCCAGAAGAAAAAGAGAAAGAGCCCGTTCTACACACTCTCCTTCTGGCAGATTTTTTCCCCTTTTCCACTTAAAATCTGAAAATCAGCATGTTTCTGCTCCATACGAGACAGTGATTACCAATTCATCTCAACTTTGACTAAGGAGAAGACGGAAGATAAATTACCTGTAAGTAGTCAGACTGGATAGCAGTTTGCAGGTGATCTTTGCAGAGCTCATAAAAGACGTCTGAGGTCATGACCTGGGTAAACTCCTCACAGAGGAAATGGAGTGCTTGGCGGTGTACCCAGTTGGAGCCGTATGGCTGAGAACTCCACTTGAGGATGGCAATTAAGGTGTCTAGAGAGATGCTCTCAGCAATAATGTCCTCACAACCTACAAAGAAGCAGAACACTACTCATTAATGTTCCGCTCTTCTGGAATCGATGCAGAACACGTAATTTTGCAGAGATCTACATGGAAGATTACAAATGGATCTGACAACCGAATATCTAAGCGTCATCCGACATTGCTGCGAACAGGTCGCAAGACCACATAGGTTTGATCCAAACGGTGGCAAATGATTCACTACTACATTTCACTACTGAGTCAGGTCATTGGAGATCAATACTCCCTCTAAGCTGTGGAGTCTTGTGAGCAAAAATTCTCCTTTCTGAGCTACTGGCATCAAAGTTGTGAGCGAGCAATTTGGCTACTGCATAAATTAGTTTGCTCTGGAGCCATCCCTCCTGAGCAGAGACAAAAATGTGTGAGCTGGAGGCTAAAAAACTGTGAGCACGCTCACACTACCTCAGCTTAGAGGGAACACTGGTGGTGATCCATGTAGCCTGGTAGTATAACTCCTGGCTGGCAGCAGCGCTCCAGCGCCTTGGCAAAAGACCCTTCTCAGCTCTGTACTACCCAATATCCTTTAAACAAAGCTGTCAGACTAAACCTGGACCACATTACTAATTCCGAGCTGTGGCTCCTCAGTGTGCCATCACAGATGGGTTAAAGTTCCACCCCCTCCAACTTATAAAGCTTCTGTAGTTAATGCTTTATTCTGGTCTGCATTATCGAAAACCATTGTTCAGCATAAATTAAGCTTACCATCAGACAGCACTAGGGCTTCATGGTATGCCAAGTGCCACATTTCCCAATACAAGTTTAATGTATTACCAGCTCCGGTACTTGCAACTAGGAGCCACGCTAGTAGTATTAATGAGATTACACTCTGCACTGAGCTTTAGGTTCAGATTTTGCCAACAGAGTGAGCTACAATTATCTTAAATATCTATGATGCCTCAACATGTTTTAAATGTTCTTCTCCACCCCGGCTCCAATTAAGCCTTTTTGGAATTATGTCAGATGCAATTACGATCAGCAGTGCTGTATTTTAGCAGTTACAATTTAAACATTTGGTAAGCTTTTTAAAATCATATGCAGATTTTGGACACAAGTACTCAAAATCCACAGTTTGCCCACTGGTGATTTCTATACATTGGCTGTCTATGTATTCTGGATTTCCCAGCACGATTCAGATAAATGGGCTGAACTGTGGTGTTTGCTTCTGTAACATTAGTAGTAAGGTACTACGATTGGACAAGCAGCCTCTAAACTACTAAAAAAAGAAATACTCTGCTGGGGATATACCAATTGTGCGGAAAGAGAGAGACCGGAAAAGAGAACATTTTATTCAAGAGAAGGCAATTACTCTACCTAATTCTACAAGTGCCGGCTGATCCCCTTGTGGACAGTGGAATCTGTGCACTGGTGCCAGTCAAGACTACCCTATTAGGGCTTTGCAAACTGTGGGAAGCCCCCAAATTTTCAGAAAAATAAACCCAGAGCAACATAATAATGAGAACTGCAGAAGTTAAAAAAAAAAAAACCTTGCAGAGTTTGGTGTTATTTTGGGTTGTCACAGCAACCACATGGACACAGGGGAAGAGGGGTATAAGGTGTGTGTGTGTGGGGATAGGATTTCCCTTTCCTGATGTTCCTTGCGGGTTCCCCATTTGTCTAATCTACAAGTGAGGATGAAAAAAACACAACAAACCACCTGGGCCAGTATAACTCTGAGCAGGTGGCATGCTATTTAGCAAAACTCTCTGGAATACCCATATGGAGTGAAAAGGGCAATGTAAATATTAGACGTATCCAACAACAATTGCAAAACTGTCTGGCTTTCAGAAGTTTCATACAAGCCCATTTATACGCTAGTCGCAACCACTAAGACAGCCAGAGACGCTGCTCTTCTGTTCTCAGCCTAGCCAATCAAGTCTGCTTTAAACAGACTTGTGACTTGGATCGTTAACACAACAGGCTGCTTTTTAAAAAGTCATCCTAAGCCTAAGCATGGCCTGCCTCTTCCGTAACTCTGCTTCCAACTAGTGCACTACAGCTAGGATGACTGAGGACAGAGAACTATGGATGCTCATAAACACTTCAGAGCTTCAGAGTCAGTTGTTCCCTCTTTCCTTGTCACAGAGATTATGCTCTAGACAAGTTAAGCCTCTGCACAAAACAGAAATGTGACAGACAACAGCAGGGTTTTTAACACAGTGGAGGATCAAGTGCATCTGATATCGTATGCAGAATGGTCTATAATCCCCTGCCCTCACTCACACAGAAGTCCATTATTCTATAGGCTTTTTGAAAATTCACAGCTGGCTGACCGGGAAAATATGAAGCTGCCTTGCACAGAGTCAGTAATGAATAGGAAACGATAAAGTACCCGCAAGTCACGGCCCATTTAGGGAGACCCCAAAGGGGTCAAGGCAAGAGGTGGTTTGCTATTGCCTGCCTCTGTGTAGCGATCCTGGACTTCCGTGATAGTTTCCCATCTAAGTACTAACCGGGGTTGACCCTGCTTACCTTCTGAGATATGCAAAGATCAGGCTACCCTGAGCCATCCAGGTGAGAGTCAACACATTATTGGACTGGAAACGCCAAGGGGGTTTACGCACAAAAAACTAAATGGAGGTGCTGGGGATTGAACCAGGGACCTTCTGTAGGCCAAGCAAATGCTCTTCCACGGGGCTACAGCTCCACAGGGTTATGATGATGATTATTATTAATTTTATAGCCCACGAAGACCAGCTCAGAGCAGATAATATCAGTTTATAAATATACAATTAAAATTTCCAAATATCAAAAAATTCAATCATCAATAAAACACATTAAAATACTTACAATATAATCAGTTATATAAAATCAAGATGGCATAAACCCAATATGAAGGGGAAATATTCAACCACTGAAGAAGGGGGATGGCAGGGAGAAATGAGGGAAGGGGGAGGCCAATCCATTATCAATTGAGACTGCTCTCAACCAGAGGCCTGGAGGAACAACTCATTTTTGCAGGCCCTGAGGAATTGCACTAAATCCCACAGGGCCCTGGTCTCTCCTGGAAGACTGTTCCACCAGGCTGGGGCCAGGTTGAGGATAGATGGGCACTCTCTGAGCCGGGGACCACCAGTAGGCTTTGGTTACTCAAGCGTAGTGCTCTGTGGGGGGACCTACCAGGTTGGGGTTGCTGTGATGATAAAATGGAGAAGAGGAGAATGAGGTAAGCTGCTTTGGGTCCCCCACTAGAGAAAATGACAGGGCATAAACGAAGTAAGTAATAAATAAAGCATGTGCTCTTTCACTGAGTCACAGCCTCTCCCTCAGAGACAGCAGCTGGGGGCGGGGTTGTTTAAAAATGTTTTTACACTGCCTTTCTCCCACACAGTGGGAGTCAAGGTGGTTTACAATAAAAGTCACACTACACAAATATAACTTTGGTGGAAGACACCAAGTATACAATTTGTTGACTTTGTACAAGGCTACACTAGTGACCTGAAATGCCATCTTTGGAGTCCATTGGACTGGAGTGGCATTGGAAAATTCTCATTTTACTTAAAGGGGCGGCTTCTTCAAAGCATAAAGCTCCTATTCTTCCTGATTAATCCTGATTCACGAAATTCTAGAGTGGCACCGGCCGTACCAGCCTTTCCCTCAAGAGATACAACAGGCTGCTTTGCTCTCACATCCTTCTCTGAAGAGGAATCACTGAAGGACAGACTATGAAGATATACTGGAAATGCAGCTCGATCAGATATTCATGTCTGAGATACCAGCCATTGTTTCAGAGGCTAACAGTAACCATGGAAGGCCAGTGGTGTATTCGACTTCACAACTTTTAAAACCTAAGTTTAAAATATGCCACCTTATTTGCACATCTAGTGAAGTAGTCTGGTCCATCCAAAAAACCCTGAAAATGACCAAAAAAACACCCACAAAACCATTTTATCAGATACAGATCTAATGTCAGATGCTCTCATTGTTCACATTTCCATTCCAGGGTAGTGACCGATCTCTTCTGTATAATATTAAACAGTCAGCAAAACTTAATTTCTGATTATAGTTAGGCCCCAACGATCTGCACTGAACAGGTCTCCCTAGATTAGAACATGTCCTGCCCCCCTCCCAATCAAAATGCATTTAGAAAGGAAAATGTCATCCTCCTTTCCCTATTTCATTCTCACAACAACCTAGTGAAGAAAATTAGGTTGACTGCGTGCGACTAGTCCAAAGTCATCCAGTGTGGGTCACGGCAGAACAGAGATCTGAATCCTGGTGTCCTTCACTGATTCTAGTCCAACACTAACCATCACACCTCACTAATTCTGCATGAAAAAGATCTAGGACAACTACTCAACAGGATCTAAATCACTGCTTTAAAATCCTTTCTACTACATGGGGAATATATCAGAAGAACAAGTGTGATAAGAGGCCAGCAGGCACTAGACAGATTTGTTCTAGTTACGCCTGAAGATCGGATTAACGTCTCTAAACAGGGCACATGAATTTTCATCACAAAGGCATGGTGCTGCATCTACTCTCACATGACGATCCTCTCTCTGCATATTGTGTACGAGCTAGTTATTAAAAAAAAAATCAAACGTGCAGGCAAATTTAATCAGAGTTCCCAAAACCTCTGAGAACTCTGAAGATGAAAATATTACTTTTGTTCAAAGCGGATAAAGCCAGCAGTTGTTGAAACAGCACTTGCGCAAGGAATCTCTCAACTGCTCTAAATGTTTAGTTGAAAGTGACTGCAATCCAAATGAATTTTTCATCTGCTAGCTCACACCACCTGAAATGGCTTCAGAAAAAGACTTCAGCTGGAGTTGTACGCTTACAGGAGAAAAATCAGTATTTGTGCAAAGCTGGGTAGTATGACATCAATATATCTATTCCTCAACCTGGCCCCATCTGGGGATACTTAAATCCGCAGAATGGGGGCAGGTGAAGAGAAGAGAAATTTTCATGCAACTTTGGGGGACTCTCCAGGTTTGCAGAAAAATGCAAAATCTTACCGGAAGTGGAGGGAGGGGTTAACTTCCCCCAAGGAACTTCTCTGTACTTGCACAGAACTGCCACTGACGCCACCTGCCCCGCCATTGCTGACTCTCCTCAGCAGCAGTGCTGTTTGCAGGAGAGTAGGGGGCGGCACTTTGAGCAACGAAAGAGGGACCCACCACCACTGCTGCCAGCCCTGTCATTGCTGGCTCTCCAGGAGTGGCACTACAAGAGAGTGGGGGGGAGGAACTGCTGCCATTCTGCCATTGCTTCTTCTGCAGCAGCAGCACTGTGGGCAGGGGGGAGAGGAGAAACGAGTGTTGCTGCTGTTACAACCACCGGGCCTGCCATCGCTGCCTCTTTGGCAGCACTGCCTGTGTGGGAGAAGAAGGAGCTGCCCCTACAGCAGCACTGCGCGGGGGGGGGACACCAGCAGTTTTGCTGCCACCACCATCCCTGCCCTTGCTTCTTCCCCAGAGAGAGAGTTTGACAGCAGGCACTGAAGGAGGGAGAACAAGACAGAGAGAGAGAGAGGGTAGTGATGGAGACAGAAAGAGAGAAAGATTTTGGGAGGGAGGGAGGGAGGGAGAAAGGGTGACAGCAGTGGCTGGGGGACAGAATTAGAGAAAGATTGACAGGTATTAGAGAATGGAGAAAGAGAGAGTGACAGCAGGGGGTGTGGGTGGGATAAAGAGACAGAAGGAGTGATGGGGTGTTGGGACAGCGAAAGAGAGAGAAAGAAACTAACAGAAGGGAGGGGGGGAAATGGAAGGACACAAAGGTGTGTGTGTGTGTGTGTTGGGAGGGGCGTGGCTCCTCTTGCGAGTTTCTTGTGGCTTCCTGCTTGTTCTTGTCTAGTTCTCAAACTCTTAATTATGGTATCCCAAGCATGGAAAGACACAAAGTTGAATAACTTTAACTGTTTTAGTGACTGGAAACATCACTGGCAAGCATTTATTTACATCCCACTTTTCTCCCCAGCTGGGACTCGAAAGCAGATGAGGACATCATTCTCCCCTCCTCTACTTTTTCACAACAACGACCCTGACAGGTATGTCAGGCTGAGAGTCGGAGACGGACCTAAAGTCACTCTGTGAGTTTCCATAGCAGAAGTGGAGATTCAGACCCAGGGATCCCAGCTCTCTCTCTATACCACACTGGCTCTCCAAGAACCACTTTGAGCATTGGTCATAAAGGCAGCAGACTTGCAAATGTTCAGCATTCTGCAAACCTCAGCTTAAAACACAAGCAGGCCAAAGCTTCATGTTTCTTGACCTTATGGTTATTAAGAATGGCTAGGAAATGCCTCACCAATGAGTGACATGTATGATCTTCAGTAGGAGTAAACAGGATGATACTGCAGTTAGGACACTGCAGAGATTCTTCCTTCTCCCCACAGCCACCCCCCCACTCCAGAATTATACACAATCTTTATACTTAATGCAGTCACAATTTTGCTGTTCTTGATGCAGGATTTCACTATCTTTAGACAGCCTGACTAGATTAATTGCCAACAGAAACTCAGTTTTTGAGACTTGGAATTTGCCAACAGCAGCCCTTAAGCACCAATATGGAATCATTAACTCAATGAACCAGGCTTGAATCAGCCAGTGTAACCCTCTATCCTTCCGAAAAATCATGTGCCTCAGCACTATACATGCAGGGGGTGGGGAAAAAAAGAAGAGACCCCAAATTGTTTTGATAATTGCAGGTTTAGTGGTGGGAATAAGACGGTTCGGGGGAGGGGATCTGACCTTTAGTGCTGTCCTCTGTTCTCAGTCTTCTCCTGTCTAGCGAATCCCTAATACTCATGGTCAATAAGCCACCAGTTCTAAAACGGTTGATGGGTGGATCAGTACAGAATAAAACAAATTGCTCAGACTTCATCTGGACTGAGAAAGCTGCCCTGAGCTAGATGAAGCAGGGTGGTGGTGCTTAATTTATCCCTGCTGTGTACGCCAGCCTCCTTTCCACAGCATCAGCCTGTTCTTGAATGGAGGGGTGAGGGGAAGGGAAGGAGAGGGGAGACAGAAGCCAGGGTTCCCTATTTGCACCTGATGTTGAGAACTCAGGACAGTGTGGAGAGAGTCCACTGGTGTACCACTGGCAGTCTTCCTACCCAAGAAGTGGTCTTGAGTGGATGGTTGAGGCCCCTGACCCTTTTTGCCCTATGGGACTTCAACACTCATACTGAGTCTACCTTACTGAGTGGGGTCAAAGGGCTGTACCAGATCATCTCATTTCCCACTTATAGTACAACTCATACTCCTGATCTGGTTTTCGATAACAGGAGAAATCTCTACTACATTACTGCCACAGAGTGATCACTACCCTGGGGAGGTTTAAACTCAAGGGTGCTTGTAACCTCTGTGAGAGTGGAGAGCTTATTAGAAGGATCCGTGTTCAGAGCCTGATGGATTCAAATTCACTGCCACAGGAGGTGGTGGCAGCTACAAGCATGGACAGTTTCAAGAGGGAATTAGATAAACATATGGAGCAGAAGTCCATCAGGGGCTATTAGCCACAGGGTATAGATGGGAACTCTCAGTCTGGGGCAGGTGATGTACTCTATTCTTGTTGCTGGAGGGGGGCAGCAGTGGGAGGGCTTCTAGTGTCCTGGCCCCACTGCTGGACCTCCTGATGGCACCTGGTATATTTTGGCCATTGTGTGACAGAGTGTTGGACTAAATGGGCCATTGGCCTGATTCAACATTGGCTTCTCTTATGTTCTTATGATCTTGATTTCCAACTGCCTTTAGAGTTCCCAAGTACAAAGTCAGCACTCTGCTACTGCCCTAGTCTATCTCTGAAAATCAGGAGATGGCCTTGGTGGTTTACGTGATCATTCCCAAATGCTGTTCATTAAATCCTTGAGCCACTAAGAACTGGGGAAAATATGGCAGATGACTTCAATGTAAGGTGGTGGAAATCTCATGACAAGGAGGACTATACACAGGCAAGGAAGCCTTATGGATGTTCAATAACAAGAGGTTAAAAGATCAGACTAGTCATGGTAGCTTGGATAAATTTCAGTAGTTGCAGCCCAAGAATGTGAACAAACCGCTTGATAGCAGGGGCCAGCTTACCACATGAACGCTTGACCATGGCCCATTCTAGCTAATTCAAAGGAAGTTGCACAGTTTAGTCTAGGAAGTAGTGAATGGTTTGTAAAGGAAGGAGAAAGTTCTGCCCATGTTGAAGGAAGTGATCATGAGGTCCCTCCGGAAGAACCTATCCCTGTGCAATTTGAACAAGCATTGGTCATTAGCAAATATTCCCTTTTTGGTGCAAGGTGTCTGAGTAAGTGGTGGCTGCACAACTTCCTGAATAAAGAGATTACCTAGTTGCATTTCAATCTGGCTCCCAACTCCTCTTCTAGGACTGCAACTTCCTTGGATGTCCAATGAATGAATCCTTGTTCACTCTTTGGGACCTCATATTGCAATACAATCTACTATAGCGTTCTTCTAAAGTGAGTGACTGTGATGTTTATCCAAGGCACTGTACTCTGGTAGTTCAATTTCTGTCTGCCAGGCAGTTTTGAAGATGGCACTGGGACATCATTATTCAGACTTTCCTCACACAAAGTTCTGCAGGATTCTATATGGTCTCCCATGCTATTTAACATCTGCACGAAACCAGTGGGAAAGGTCATCTAGAGATTTGTGGTGAAGCATCATCTGGATGCCAACACACAGCTCTCTAGTCCTTTTCAACTGAAGCAGATGGGACTGTGCATTTTCCGAAACTTCATTTGGAGATGGTAATAGGGGACCAAACTGAAGCTGCTTCCAAATGGAAGGATAGGATCCTGCTGGTCAATTGTTATGCTGATCTATTTAATTAAATATCCTGCTCTCACTGGTGATGTATTCCCTCTGAAAGAGCAGGTTTGGATTCACTCCTCCACATGATGCCTGCCGGGTGCCCTTGGGCCAGTCACAGTTCTCTCAGAACTCTCTCAGCTCTACCTGCCTCACAAGGTGGCTGCTGTGGGGAGAGGAAGGGAAGGCGATTGTAAGCCGCGTTCAGACTCCTTAGGGCAGAGAAAAATGGGGTATAAAATCAACTCCTCCTCTTCTTCTTCTTGTAGTGCTATTACATATGGGCTTACAACTGAAGGACAGGTGTTCTTTGTAATACTTCGCACCTGAGACCTAGGTTTAGCTGGTGCATTAGTTGCAGTCGTTCCATAATCAATAGAATTTGCCCATGTTTATTAACACAATGCACTCTGTGGGTGACTGCCTTTGAAGACTGTCTGGAAACTTCAACTGGTTCAGAAAGCTGCAGTTGGACTGCAGCAAATTGCAGATTACCAGAAGCCTCTCCGTTCTGTTTTTAAAAAAGGTTATCTATTCACTTTGGGCACAATTAAAACTGATGCATCTCTCTCTTAAAATCCACAATGGTTTATTTATTTAAAGTATTTATTAGCTACCTTTCTTCCTTACGGAAGCTTACAAGGCAGCTTACAATATTATGGTTTGGGACAAGAATGCTCCAAAGGACTGCTTTCCGCTATTTACAGCCCTAACCTGGATGGTCTAGGCTAACCCTATCTCACCAGATCTTGGAAGCTAAGCAGGGTTGGCCCTAGTGAGTATTTGCATCGGAGACCACCAAGGAAATCCAGAGTCACTACACAGAGGCAGGCAGTGGCAAACCACTTCTGAACATCTCTTGGCTTGAACATCCTATGGGGTGGTCACCATAAGTTGATTGTGACCTGATGGCACTTCCCACTGCTCAAGAACTCACCTGCTCAAGAACTCATGTCACCTGCTGTGGCTTTTCTTTGTGTGCCCCCACCAGAGAGAGGGCCTTTTCCATAGCAATTCCTCATTGAGAACAGGGATTTCTCAACTCACAAGAGACCTATGTTACAAAATATGCACAAATTTGCACTCAGTGGCTTGGATTTACCAGAGTGTTTTTGCAGACCGAAGGATTTCTGCCTGCAGAATGGTGCTTTCTTACCTCCCCATTCCTGTTCCCTCTCACGGGGAGCATTTTGGACTGTAGCAGGAGGCAAGAAATTCATATTCCATTCATTGAAATGTTCTGGCAGATCAAAGCCATAGTGTGCACTACTACAGCACATGCTTAACATGCATGTACCTCCTCCACTGTCACCCCACCAACTCCAAAATGCACCAACCCACTTCTATGCAGTTTTCAATTTTCCTTAAGACAACCCGTAGAACAGGGCTGTTTTAAAAATCTAATTACTACAGACTTCAGCAACTTTTTTTAAAAATGCAACATCTAGCATGAGAACCCAAACATTTTACCAGCACAAAGTTACAGCTCTACATCAGAGTTTTCTCTTTAATGTCATCAATGACATCCAGACGTCGCTTAGATCCTTTAGTTGTTCCAGTGAAACGCTTTTCCCAAAGAGGAACTTTATGAATGATTCCAATGAAGGAAAACACATGAGACACTGGCCAGGATCCAAGGAGCTGCTCAGACCCCACCCAAGGGGCCTACACTAGCTCAATGGAATTTCTGACGAACTCTTTCAGCGTCTGTCCACATCATATCATAGCCCTTTTTTTCAAAATCCCCCTCCATTTCAAAAGTGATTTGCCAGGTGATACGGGAACTGCTATTTGAAAAACAAACATTAAAGTTCAAGAATGAGATTCACGGGTATCCAGAGTCTGGCCATTAGTGCAGAACTGGAAATCCATGCAGCTTCCCAGGAAAGATCCATGAGAGGTGATTAAAAACTTTTCAGCTGAAATCCAAATTTGGCTCCATCCTACTTATGCTGGGAACTTTACAGCCATCCTTTTATGAACAGGAGCCAGATATCCCACTATGAAGCTTTCCTATTTTAAAAAAATCCACGTGGATTTTCAGCTCCAGCTCACCTTCCGTATACGCTGTTCTTTGGAAATGATTGCAAAGGCACCCCTGCAGGGAAAAATGTTATGGCAGAGCCAGCCTTATTTTCCAGTACTGCAATAACCGCATGTTTTGCATGAGCTAAACCACTGCACCTGAAAGTATTATAGGTCAGAAGGGCAGGGCACTGGAAACTCAAAGCAAAACAGGAGGAGGAGGAACTTCAGTACAGGAACAACGGTAGGAGCAGGCAGGCGAGAAGGCAGCATTAGCAAACGGGGACACAGTCTGCCAACCATCATTAGTATTTGTATAAAACCCAGCATTCCTAGAACACAAACAGGCTGCTACAGCAAAAGAAAATTAGGTCATTGCCTTCAAATGGCTTCTCTACTGGAGTTCAATTTATTTGAAATGTCATAATTATAACTTGACTGTAACAGGCCAAATTCTCCATTCTTGCTGCATGAGCGAACTTACTGTGCCATCTCAGAAGATGGCCCCAACCCGTTCCAGGCTTCAATTTTGGTTAAATATATAAAGGAATAAGCAGAAACACAGTTGCCTTGTGCTGCATACATTGAAGTAAACACTGTTTTCAGACACTGCCCTTTTGACTACTCAGTATCCAGGCTCCACTGATCCACAACTCTGGCATCACAGCAACAGCTCTGAGGGCACCATTATGTATTAACGTCTATGCTTTTGCTCTGGGCTATCCATCGCTTAGATGTTTCAATTACAGTGAAATTCAAGCTGGCTTTAAAACATTACCAGCCACCAAAGACCAAAAACAAGCTTAAATACCACAGAAAAACACAGTGAAGGTTAGAGTCAATGGTCTGGATCCTATTTTGACTTCTAAAGAAAGAGCTCTTAGAGGTGCCCCTTCCCTGCTGTGCTCCTCCTCCAGCAGCCGCCTATGCGGCCCCCAAACCGGGGTGGTGGTGGTGGTGGTCAGGGACTATTGTAAACAAACTGCACTCTGACTGCGGGGGGGGGGGTTGCCATGAAAAGGGGAGAAATTAGGAAAATGGCCTCCCTCTTCCTTGGATGTAAGAAGCACAGTGGAAGAAGTTTCCATTTATGCAAAAGGGAGGCAGGGGGGGCAACTCAAGTCCTCCCTTCTACTACCCCCCACAATACTTTATTTGATTTGCAAAGGTTCCCCAACCCTCAGGAGACTGCGTTGTACAGGGGGCTGCTGAGCAAAGGGGAAGATCTCCCTCGGCAAGCTCTTTCCACTTGCACTGCCTGCCACAGGATCCAGCTCAATTACTCCGTCATGACAAGAAGACTTCTTTCCTTCCTCCAGCCCAACTAAACCAGACACGTGAGGTCCACATTTGATGTGTTTGCCTGTCAAAGGACACTTATGGCTTGCGATGGTGGAGTATGAACATCACAAACATTTACACTGAGAGCATTAGAGATATGTCTGTGAGGAAGCATAAACCACTTAGGAATGCGAGAATATGGAAGCAGCAGCTGATACGCGCTGGGGGGATGCACCTGAAGCTGCAGCGCAGCAGGTGCTGCTATATTGTTGCCCACAGCGATACATAAGCACATGCCACTGTCCCAAGAAGGCACAGGTAAAGTGGCACTCTCCACTTTTGATTAGGGGTGTAGCAAACTCAGCAGCAAACTTGTTTGGCAAGCAAACTTGCCGTGTCTAACATCTGCAATTCTGGGTGAGCCAAGCCTCGATCTCCTTGCCACGGTCTGCCTCGAGCAGCTGCCAAACAGCTTTGCGACTGCACAGTAGCTACAGTGTTTCATTTCCTTCTGTCTTGCAAGTTGCTTTTGCCATCTGCACAGCAGGTGAAATTAACTCTCCCCCAGGACCAGAGATGGTTCGGTCAGGTAATTACATTATGTCTGTGTGTGTACTGAGACTCCCTCAAGTCTGTGCGAAAATGCACATGCATGAAATAAACCTTGACAACAACACAGAGTCAAACGAACACCAGATAGTAAGTCTAAGTAAGGAACAAAACAAAGTTTATAATCTGTAGCAGATCAATTAATTAGTTCACTCTTAATTTATACAATTGGCAGCTGAGCAGCAACTACAGATCTGTGGGGAGGGGAGAAACTAGGACTACCACTGAGCTCTCTGACAACATACATGCATGAAATATTAGCAGTTACACTGTACTGTACTGTTTTAACTATGTAATAAGTTACTCGAACAGGGTGGACCTACTTGCAAACAGCTGAAATTGTCAGTGAAAAATCAGCTGCCTGTTCACAACCTGTTTGGTGTAGTGGTTAAGTGTGTGGACTCTAATCTGGGAGAACCGGGTTTGATTCCCTACTCCTCCACTTGCACCTGCTGATGTGACCTTGGGTCAGTCACAAACTCTGGCACAGCTGTTCCTGAAAGAGCAGTTTGTGTTAGAGTTCTCTCAGCCCCACCTACCTCACAACTGTCTGTTGTGGGGAGGGGAAGGGAAAGGAGTTTGTAAGCCGCTCCGAGAAGGGCGGGGTATAAATCCAATCTCTTTCTTCTTCTTCTATGAGCACAATACAAACAGAACTGGCAGGTGTTTGACCATTCCTATTTCTGATATAAGGGCCATGATGGCTCAGAGGTTAAGACGTTGAGCTACAGACTGGAAGGTCTATAGTTTGGCAGTTTGAGACCCTGGTGTCGCGTGACGGAGTGAGCTCCCATCTCTGACCCCAGCTCCTGCCAAACTAGCAGTTCAAAAGCAAGAAACTGCAAGTAGATAAATAGGTATCACTTCGGTGGCAAGGTAACAGTGTTCCATGTGCCTCGGCATTTAGTCATGCTGGCCACATGACCATGGAACTGTCTTCAGACAGCGCTGGCTCTTCAGCTTGGAAACAGAGATGAGCACTGCCCCCTGGAGTCGGATTCGACTAGCTTTTGAGCAAAGGAAATCTTACTTCTGATATACAATACAGGCCAAAATTTAACTATGGACCAAGCATGGACAGAGTATTCCTGATCTGTCCTACTTTTAACTAGTATTATCTATGCTAATGCATAATGTACTAACATGAGGCTCTGCAAAAAGTGGATGAGGCTAAATAAAATCTTCTACACACCAGCAAAGCTACACACATGATCACATATGCAGAAGTTGTTACAGATAGCTGCCCAAAGCACTTGAAAATAAATGGACACAATCAACTGAAAACTGCAGTAATCTTAAATGTCATGGAAACTAATTAGTTCTGAGTTAACACTTAGGATTAGAGTATTCGGATTCTACCTGGAGAACTTTATAGTCCAAATTCCTCTAAATCAATAGATTTTCTGATAGTTCTAGACTGAGTTGAACTGAGCTTGAAGACAAGCTGCATAAAGTTCTGCTTTTTTTAAAAAAGGCAAAATTGATCTTAGCTGTGATATTAAGTTATAAGTTCCAAATAAATTGCACACCCCTTGTTATTGAATAGCACACCCATTTTCACATGACATTTACCTAGAAGAGCCATGACTTTAAGCATCTAATGTCTGTGTCAGAGTTTTACTCTTGCTTATGGCTTACCCCTTTGCTTATGCTTACCCCTTTGTCTTAGTTTTACTCTTGCTTATGGCCTACTAACGTAATACCTTACATGCCAGATCTTGACTTGCCAAGTGCATGAGTTACTGGGTCAGGTACAATGACTGGCATTTCTGAAATCCTGAAGCAATCAGACAGCATACAGATGGTTAAGTTCCTTCCACAAAGCTTCAGAGCACACTTTCGCAGGCCAATCTCATACCACCATTTACTCAATACGGTCAAACTGTCCCATCTGCTGAAGACAACATGTCTGCAGCCGGCTGACAAGAAATATCCTTTCCAAAAATACTTCTGTGTGAGTAGTTCTCTGCACTGCCTGCTCCAAAGTGTGTGTGTGGGGGAAAACACAGGCTTTCAATGGAAGGACTGGGGCTTGGGGGCAGAATCTTGATGCTGTTCAGCAGACACCATCTCGGTCTTTTGTACTCTGGCCTTTTGTACCCAGCACAAGGTTGACGTACAGGCAGCAGAGCAAGTAACTAAGGAGCTGTTGTGAACCGCATCAGTTCTTGTTATGACAACTGCGATGATTGAGAAAGTCAGTACCTACGTGTCATTGATATTTAGGACCTGGTTTTCAGAGAGACGGCTGCCACAGCAGCTTCAGTATCCAGGTGCCCTTGAGAGCTGGGGAGAAAAAACAGAGGAAGAAAACTACTCTGCTCATTGATCTGAGAAACCTTTGTACCAGCAGACCATCAGGATAACCAATTCTTTTAACATCGGCCCTTCTCTTCTGTGAAATGGAAACCGCCTCATCTTGTGGTTGCCCACTTCACGGAACAGAAGGCGTGATGGGGCAAAGTTACACTGCTTACAAAACTAGACCAGGTGCAGAAGTCTGCCCCTGCTGCATAATCAAAACAGACTGAGACGACCCATATCAAAACCACATTTTTAACCAGTGAAGAAGTGACAATTTCTTCTGTAATTTCAGCATTATGAGTTCAAGACTGCTTCAACAGGCTACACTGGATTTAGCACTGAACTGGGTATGATAAAGGCAGCAATTGGATGGATATTTAAAAGTTCAGCGCATCTGTGGAGTTGGGATCAGAGAGAATTATTCTAAGCCAAGGAACTAAATTAAAATACCACACTAAAATCAAATTCCCTCGATGCTACCTGAATACACTTCTTTTGAGGAATACTGAATTCTTTGACTTAAATAATTTAAAAGAAAAAGAATGAAAGCATCTTCCAATTATCTAAATGTAGCATCTTAAGACTTAAACAGAACGATGGGAGGGGGAGGGAGATGAATACAAACAAGCTCACATTGTCAAAATGAATGCTAAGTAGTTCAGTCTGACTGCTGCATGTTTTAGCTTATATTTCCTAGTGTTTACTTTCATGCACGTTCATCCATGAAAGAGTAAGAAAAAATACAACAAACTTGTGTCCAAGTTTAAGCAAAATAAATAAAATTTAAAAAACGGAGACTAGTGTACCAGATAATGTCCTAAAACATCCCATTCACACAAGTCCCGCTGGGCATGGATGTTACTTCGCAGAGAGTTCCAGCAAGTTGGGACCAGGGCACTGAAAGCTCTGGCCCTGGTCCAGGACAGACGGATCTCTCTCAGCACCTGGGACCACAAGTAGGTTCTTATCTGCAGAGCATAGTGCTCTTCGGAGGGTATACCAGGAGAGGAGGTCCCGATGACATGTGGGTCCCAGACCGTTAAGGGCCTTAAAGGTAAACACCAAAACCTTGAAACTGACCTGGTGCTCCACTGGTAACCAGTGCAGCTCACACAGTACAGGTCGAGTATGTGCCATCTGCAGGGTCCCTGTAATGCATTTTGGACCAGCTGGAGCTTCCAGGTCAGTCTTAAGGGCAGCCCTAGGCAGAGCGAGTTATAGGACTCTAATCTGGAGGTGACTGTTGCATGGATTACTGTGCCTAGGTCAAGGTGGGACAGGTAAGGGGCCAGATGCCTGACCTGGTGTAGCTGAAAGAATGCCAGTCTGGCAACATTTGAGATCTGGGCCTCCATTGATAAGAAGGCATCCAAAATCAGGCCCAGGCCTTTGTCAGTTGCTGCCAGTGTTAAGGGCATGCTGTGAAGAGCCAGGAGTTGGCACCCCAAACCTGAGTCCTCCCCACCCAGCCACAGAACGTCTTAGCAGGATTCAGTCTCAGCCAACTGTTACAACCACCCCACCATGGCCTCCAGACCAACACTCCCTCTAAGCTGTGGAGTCTTGTGTGCAAAAATTCTACTTCGTAACCTACTGGCATTAAAGTTGTGAGCAAGTGATTTGGCTTCTGCATAAATTAGTTTGCTTTGGAGCTATCTTTCCTAAGCAAAGACAAAAATGTGTGAGCCAGAGGCTAAAAAACTGTGAGTTAGCTCATACTAACTCAGCTTGGAGGGAACAGTGCTCCAGACCCTCAGTCAAAATGCTGTGGTGGTATCTAGCTGGCCACCCATCAGCAGATATAGCTGGGTGTCATCAGTGTACTGATGTTATCCCAGCCTGAAACTCCACATCAGTTGGGCAAGGTGGCACATATAGATGTTGAACACCATCAGGAAGAGGACTGTCCCCTAAGGGAGCCTGCATACTAAGGGGTACCTAGTTGACACCCTCTCTTCCAGCACCACCCTCTGAACCCAACCTTGGAGAAATGAGGTAAGTCATTTCAAGACTACCCCCTTGAACTCCTACACCGGCAAGGCAGTGGGTCAAAAGGTCATGATCGATATGGATAAATATACTGAGCAGATGATATGGATAAACATAAGGAGCAGAGGTCCTTCAGTGGCTATACCACAAGGTATAGGTGGAACACTGTGTCTGTGGCAGGGATGCTCTGTATTCTTGCTGCTTGGGGTGCAACAGCGGGAGGGCTTCTGGAGTTCTGTCACCACTGGTGGACCTACTAATGGCATCTGGGTTTTGGCCAATGTGTGATATAGACTGTTAGACTGGATAGGCCATTGGCTTATGTTTGAAAGCTGTGATTTAATCAACATATTGTTATGAGCTATAAAAGCATGGTTTCTCCAATCATTTCAACATGCTTTGCATGCACATTGATCTGCTTTTTCCACTGAAGTAAACAGAGACACCTTGGAAGAAAGGGTGGCTCCAGCTATACAATGAACAGCCCTTCAATTAGAAAAAAGTGCAAAATACACACCTTGTACTTTATGCATAATTTAGTTCCTGTCTTGATCCAAAGGAACAGTTGGATCAAAGTACACATTTATGCATGTTCATTATCCTTCCCCTTTAAGATCCTTCCAAGGTATAAAAACAGGCTGCTTACCTGTAACTGATGATCTTTGAGTGGTGATCTGTGCAGTCACACCTATGGGATCTAGTGCACCTGCGCTGATCTGATCAGTGTTGTACAATGCTCACGATGGGATTTTCACGCCTCCACCCTGAGCATGCACAGGAATCCCCACTGTGCATGCCCAAGGAGGTGCAGCGTGGACATCCCACCAATTCCTTCTGACCGCCATCAACCAAAGCCATGCAAAACAAGCGACTGAGGATGACAGCAGAGGGGAAGGACAGGCAAGCAGTGTGACTGCACAGATGACCACTTGAAGATCATCAGTTACAGGGGACTTCTGGCTTTTGGTGCAGCAATGGTAGTCGCTCTCCCCAATGCTCGGGGGAGCGATTCACATACCAGCGGTGAGGAGGGAAGCCGCTGATGCGGTTTCCCCATGGAACCCTAGGGTAGGGTTCCAAGCCATAGGGCTTTTGAGGGGTAACCTCTTCAACAGAGAATTGAGGCGCTCCTCCACCCTGACGGTCCCACTGTTGTGTGGCCGCATGGCACTAGCTGGGTTGACCGAATCAAGCACTGGAGATCGAGCGATTGACGAAGATATAAGCGAGGTCAAAAGTGGCCAACAATGAAAGTGAGTTTGATGTAAATGAATATTGAAATAACCGAAGAATTCCCTATCCCCCCCATACCAGTAAACGGAGAGAGGAGGGACTCCTCCCGCGAGCACGTCAGATAAGCGGAAAAAGAGAGGGGGGAAGAGAAAAATCAAGCGTTTGATCTGTTTTGAGAGACTTACCAGAGTGGATTTAAATCGAAAGCAGTTTTCAGAGGTTGCAAATCAGCGGTTGGCTTTTGTAAACAATCGGCAAAGATGTCGAGCGTAGGGAGGAAAAGAGCAAAACCGAAACTTACGGGCAGTCAAAGTCCGAGACCGGAAGAAGAGGGAATGGATGTCATGAGACTCCTAGCGGATACGCTCAAGCCAGTGATGGATCAGCTTACTGGTATGAACCAGCAGTTAACTGCACTTAATCAAAACTTTGCAGCGCAACAGCTCCAGCGGGAGGAAACAGTTAAAAAGACAGAGCAAACGGTGGAAGTAGTGAAAGAGATACACGCTGAGAGCAAGGTTTTGAAGAAATGGATGGATGAATTAACGAATAAGCAAAATCATCAGGAAAATAGACTATTGTTTCTACAAATGGAAAAAGCAAATATGATCCTCAGATTCCAGGGAGTGCCTGAATCACCGAATGAGGATTTGAAGAAGCTACTCAGTGATCTTACCGCACCAGGAACAGGCTTGAAAGCGGAATAAATTATGAGTGATATGGAAGCAACATATAGGGTGTACTCCAATTACACCAAAAAAATAGCCTGCCTGGGGAGATCTCAGTCAGAGAGCTGACCCAGCTGAGCTCTGAGAAGGAGCAAGGTGTTTGAGCTGCCAGAGGGGTGAGTGGTATTTTTATTTATTTACTTTCAGCTGAGGTGCTTTAGCTGAGAAGGTATTGTGTCAGGGACTGTATTTGGGAGTGTGTGGGTGAGTTGTAACAGACTCCTGACTGCTGGAGTTAGGGTGTGAAAGGGTCATTGTTTGCCTGTAATTAAGTGCTTGGGTGAAATTGAATAGCAGACTCCTGGCTGCTGGAGTTGGGGTGTGAAAGGGGCTTTGTTTGACCGTCATTAAGTGCCTTGGGTGATTTTGAGTAGCTGCTGGCCACGCCCTCTCCTGGGAGACAATTCCATTTAAGGCAGGAAGTTTGCAAGAGGCACGAGCCAGGACCTTGGCTCCTTGGTAAGGTAAGTAGACTCCTACAACAGGAGCCATATAAATACAAAGGGTTTTAAAAGGGGGGTTATAGAAAAGTATTTGTTTAAAAACAATTATGAAGCCAGAATGCCAGCAGGGGGTTGGGGGCTATCCAGTGTTTTGCATGGAGTGTCACATGTATGACTATCTGCCCACTGGTCAGAAGTCTTGGGTGTGTGCTCGGTGCAAGGAGCTCCTGGTTCTCAGGGAGCGAGTTTGCTCCCTTGAGGCCAAGGTGGCTGACCTGGAGAAGCAGGGACAGTCAGTTAGGTGCACGGGGAAGACTCTCGGGGACTTGTTAGATATGTCCCACTCTGGATCTGGCAGCCCGGCTGCTGCCAGGGAGCATGAGGGTCAAGGGGAAAAGGGGCACCATGCTGAGGATAAGGGGAATGTGCCCTCAGAAGGGACCTCTTCTTCAGCTGGTGAACGGGTATCCTTTCGTACCAAGGAACCGTCCCTGGGAAGGGTGGGAGGGGGCTCTTGGTAGTTGGTGATTCGATCCTTAGGCAGGTAGACAGCTGGGTGGCGAACCCGCGTACTGACCGTATGGTGACTTGCCTGCCTGGTGCGAAGGTAGCGGACATTACGCGTGTTTTAGATAGGCTGGTAGATAGTGCTGGGGAGGAGCCGGTGGTCGTGGTGCACGTCGGCACCAACGATGTGGGGAAATGCAGTCGTGAGGTCCTGGAGGAGAAATTTAGGCTGCTGGGCAGGAAACTCAAGGCCAGGACCTCCAAGGTAGCCTTCTCGGAAGTGCTACCTGTTCCACGCGCAGGGCCGGAGAGACAGGCACAGATCAGGAGTCTCAATGCGTGGATGAGACGGTGGTGTAGGGGGAAGGGTTCAAGTTTGTTAGGCACTGGGATGCTTTTTGGGACAAGAGGGAGCTGTACAAAAGGGACGGTCTCCACTTGTCCCGAGAAGGAACCAGGCTGCTGGCGCTCAAAATCAAAAAGGTGGCAGAGCAGTTTTTAAACTGAATAATGGGGGAAAGCCGACAGGAGATGAAAAGTCTCTGGTTCGGGATGGCTCATCTCAAAGAGATGAAGGGGTAGCTATTACTTTTGTACAAGGAAATGGATTACAATTGTCCACTGAGACTGTGGCTAATGATAGGAACTGCCTGGCAAGGTCTCGAGGCAGCAAGAGGAAGGCTGTGGGCTTAACAAACATGGGAAACTATAAGTGTTTATACACAAATGCTAGAAGTCTCCGAGGTAAAATCGGGGAGTTGGAATGCTTGGTGTTGGGGGGAAATAGACATTGTGGGTATTTCAGAAACTTGGTGGGATGAGGAAAATCAGTGGGATACGGTGATTCCTGGTTATAAATTATATCGGAAGGATAGGGGGGAAAGGGTTGGAGGTGGGGTGGCTCTGTATGTCAGAGAGGGTATACCGTCCAGTAAGACTGAGAGGGTAAGAGAATTGGATTCCCTTCTGGAAATGCTATGGGTTGAAATAGTGGGTCCAAAAGGAGGCTTAACAGTGGGAGTTTGTTATCGCCCACCAGATCAAAAGATAGAGGAGGATTATAAAATGATGAATGAATTAAAGATAGCGGCTAGACGAAATAACTGTGTTGTAGTAGGCGACTTTAACTACCCACACACTGATTGGGTCAATATGAGTTCTAGTTGGGAAAAAGAGATTGCGTTCTTAGACACTCTCAATGACTGTGCTGTGGAACAGATGGTCACAGATCCTACCAGGGGAGAGGCGATCCTGGATTTGGTCCTAAGTAACACCCAAGACCTGGTGAGAGATGTAAAAGTGATTGCACCACTTGGAAACAGTGACCATAATGTCATTGAGTTTAACATTTGTATAGATAGGGAGTTGCCCAAAAAGACTGACGCAACCACTTTTAACTTTAAAAGGGGTAACTTCTCTGGTATGAGGGGACATGTGAGGAAGAAACTGAAAGGAAGAGTGGAGAAAGTCAAAACCATTGGGGAAGCTTGGAGACTATTTAAAAAGACAATCCTAGAAGCTCAGAAAAAATATATACCGCAGGTTAGGAAAGGTACAAATAGGTATAGAAAAAAGCCTGCATGGTTAACAAATAAAGTAATGGAAGCTGTAAAAGGTAAGAAGGATTCCTTTAAGAGGTGGAAAGCTAGTCTTAATGAGGTTGATAAAAGGGAACACAGACTATGGCAAATAAAATGCAAGTCTGTGATCAGGCAAGCAAAAAGGGAATATGAGGAGCATATCGCAAAAAACATAAAGACCAACAATAAAACTTTCTTCAAATACATTAGAAGTAGGAAGCCAGCCAGGGAGGCAGTGGGGCCCTTGGATGACCAAGGGGTAAAAGGAGTAGTGAAGGATGATAGGGAAATGGCTGAGAAGCTGAATGCATTTTTTGCCTCTGTCTTCACTGTGGAAGAGAAGTGTTTGCCCACTCCAGAAGCACCAATTTCGGGAGGGGGTTTGAAAGACCTGAATCAGATTGCGGTAACAAGAGAGGAAGTCCTCCGACTGATGGAAAGTTTAAAAACTAATAAATCACCAGGCCCGGATGGCATTCATCCGAGAGTTCTGAAAGAACTCAAATGTGAACTTGTGGATCTCCTGACAAAAATATGTAATCTTTCTTTAAAATCTGCCTCCATTCCTGAGGACTGGAAGGTAGCTAATGTCACTCCCATCTTTAAAAAGGGCTCCAGGGGAGATCCAGGAAATTACAGGCCAGTCAGTCTGACATCGATACCGGGTAAGTTGGTGGAAACTGTTATTAAGGAAAGAATTAGTAGGCACATTGATGAACAAAAACTATTGAGGCAGACTCAGCATGGGTTCTGTAAGGGAAGATCTTGTCTCACTAACCTGTTAGTGTTTTTTGAGGGAGTGAACAAACATGTGGACAAGGGGGACCCAATAGATATTATTTACCTTGACTTCCGGAAAGCTTTTGATACAGTTCCTCATCAAAGGCTCCTAAGTAAGCTCAATAGTCTTGGGATAAAAGGACAAGTCCTCTTGTGGATCAAAAACTGGCTTATAAATAGGAAACAGAGAGTGAGTATAAATGGGAAACTGTCTCAGTGGAGGGTGGTAAGCAGTGGGGTACCACAGGGATCAGTACTCGGTCCGATGCTTTTTAACTTGTTTATTAACGATTTGGAATTGGGAGTAAGCAGTGATGTGGCTAAATTTGCAGATGACACAAAGTTGTTCAGGGTGGTGAAAACCAGGGAGGATTGTGAGGCACTCCAAAGGGATCTGTTGAGGATGGGTGAGTGGGCGTCAACGTGGCAAATGGGGTTCAATGTGGCCAAGTGCAAAGTGATGCACATTGGAGCCAAAAATCCTAAATATAAATACACGTTGATGGGGTCTGATCTGGCAGAGACGGACCAAGAGAGAGATCTTGGAGTCGTAGTGGATAACTCGCTGAAAATGTCTAAACAATGTGTAGCTGCAATAAAGAAGGCCAACGCTATGCTGGGGATTATTAGGAAGGGAATTGATAACAAATCAGCCAGTATCATCATGCCCCTGTATAAATCATTGGTGCGACCTCATTTGGAATACTGTGTACAGTTCTGGTCACCACATCTCAAAAAGGATATTATAGCATTGGAAAAAGTGCAGAGAAGGGCAACTAGAATGATAAAAGGGTTGGAACACCTTCCCTATGAAGAAAGGTTAAAATGCTTGGGGCTCTTTAGCTTGGAGAAACGACGGCTGAGAGGTGACATGATCGAGGTTTATAAGATTATGAATGGGATTGAGCAGGTTGAGAACGACCATTGGACTTACCGTGAGGGGTCCTTCTCCTCTGAGGTCAGGAGGACATCTCCAATGGGTTATTCCCACCGTGCCTTTAGGGAGGCAGGAAATAGTTTTTTCCCCTTCCTGTTGGCGCCTTCGGAATAGCCCCACCTCCAGTTCTGGGACTCCGAAAGCAGTGCTTGCAGCCTAAGTAACTGGTCTTGCCCTATAAAAAACATAACTGTAAACAGTAAACTTAACTATTCAACACAAGAACCCTGCAGACCTAAAAAAGGGCAGAGTACGCCAAGGAAATGAGAGAAGAATCAGCACAGACTAAGAAAAAGAGGAAGATGAAAGCGGGAGGGCCGAGATGTCCTCCTGACCTCAGAGGAGAAGGACCCCTCACGGTAAGTCCAATGGTCGTTCTCCCTCTGAGGTGGAGGACATCTCCAATGGGACCTCCCCGAGCAGTGTCCCTTATTCGGGTGGGTTGCCATCTTCCTCCAGGGCAATAACGTGCTGAAGAATTCTTCTCCCAAACGCCGCATCAGCCGATGCTAGAGTGTTGATCTGGTAGTGTCTCACAAACGTGGAAATGGATGACCAGGTAGCCGCTTTACAGACCTCTTCTACCGAAGCTCTGTTAGTGAACGCTGCATTGGTCGCTGCGCTCCGCAGAGAATGAGCCGTGATGCCACTGGGTACCTCCTGACCGGAGGCTCGGTAGGCCTCGGTGATACATGCTTTCAATACTGCGCTGATCGCTGACTTCGACATCTTCTCCCCTCCCTTGGTGGAGATATGCCAACGAATAAGGACTCAGTTCTCCTGCAGGCCTCAGTTCTCGCTATATATATCCTGAGGGCACGCTTGACATCTAGGGTGTGCCATATCCGCTCCTTAGGATGCTTAGGATGCGGGCAAAAGGTAGGTAAACAAATCTCCTGGGAGCAGTGAAATTTGGAACCAACCTTGGGCTGGAATGTAGGATCCGTGCGAAGCACGACCTTATCCTTGTGGAAGACGCAAAGGGACGATTTGACAGACAATGCCCCAAGTTCAGAAACTCTCCTAGCCGACGTGATGGCCACCAGGAACAGCGTCTTCATCCGTAACCATTTCAGTCCCACCTCCCGGAGAGGTTCAAAAGGTGACTTAGTGAGGGCAGCAAGTACTACGTTCAAGCGCCATGTAGGGAAGCGGTGAATTTGGGGTGGCGATTTAGCCACGGCTCCCTGAATGAACAACTGTATATGAGGGTGTTTGGTGAGTTTGTGTCCCTCAATAGAGGAGATAACAGTAGATAGAGCCGCCAACTGTCTACGAAGTGTAGCAGATTTTAGTCCCGAGCTCAGACCGTCCTGTAGAAAAGCCAAAATTGAGGCTACCGAAGGAGATAATGGTTCCACCTTCTTGCGTCGGCACCAGCGTACGAAAGCCTTCCAGGTGGTGTTGTAGATGCGGACTGTAGATTGTCGTCTGGAAGCAAGAATGGTGTCCAGGACCTGAGGCGAGTAACCTAGCGCTGACAACTTGTGCCGCTCAATCGCCAGGCGGTCAAACACAGCCACGCTGGATCCGGGTGCCACACCGGGCCCTGAGATAACATGTCGGGAGACACTGGAAGTACTAGAGGTGGGAGTATGGACAACTCCTGTAATGCCGAGAACCACGGGCGACGTGCCCATCTCGGAGCCACCAGAATGACCTCCGCCTTGAGCTCCCGAACTCTGCGGATGGTTCGTGAAATTAGGACGAATGGAGGGAAGGCGTAAAGCAGACCCTGGGGCCAAGGGGACGTGAGCGCGTCGGTCGCCTCCGCTTCTCGATGGAGGAACCTGGTGTAAAACCTCGGCAGGACGTGGTTCGTTGGGGAGGCAAACAGGTCCACCCTGGGTCGTCCGAACCGCGTCACTATCATGTCGAACAAACGGGGATGGAGGGCCCATTCCCCCTCCTGTAGTGTGACTCTGCTGAGCCAATCGGCCTCTACGTTTTCTGAACCTTTTATGTGTTCCGCTGTCAAGGAAATCACGTGATGCTCCGCCCAAGAGAGAATCTTCAGTGCCTCTCTGTGAAGTTGCGATGATCGGGAGCCGCCCTGTTTGTTGATATGCGCTTTGGCGGATATGTTGTCCGTTCTTATTAGCACCTGCTGGCCGCGAAGATGGGAGGCAAAGTAAAGAAGAGCCAAGCGGATCGCCCTGAGCTCCAGAAGATTGATGGGCAGGCCCTTCTCGTTGTCCCGCCACGTTCCCTGGACCGGGGCACCGTTCAGCACCGCCCCCATCCCAGTAGGCTGGCATCGGTGAACAGCTCTCTGGTGTGGCAAACGTAATAGTTCTTGCCCGACAACAGGTTGTCCAAATTCGCCCACCAACGTAGGCTCTTCTTGACCCTCGGGGGAACCTGGAGGTTGAAAACCTTCCTTTCCATGATGGAGATTTGGTGAGGACGTAGGAAGACCTGTAATGGTCTGGCATGAAGACGAGCCCATTGGATCAAATCGATGCTGGCGATCATCAAACCCAGTAGACTGGCTAACTCTATGAGTGGAGAGGACCTGCTGTTGTAAATCCGCACAGCGGACTCCTTGATCTTCTGGGCCTTGTTCAGTGGAAGGAACAAGGCATTGAGAGTGGTGTCGATCACCGCTCCCAAATGTTCGATGCGTTGAGACGGTGTCAGCGAGCTCTTTTCGAAGTTGACCAGGAACCCATGTTCCTGCAGACACTGTAGTGTCCTTTCCGTGTTCTCGATGGAGTCTGTCAGCGTGCCAGCTCTGATCAAGAGGTCGTCGAGATAGGGATGAACGTGAATCCCTCGGGATCTGAGATGTACTACCGGATTGATGATCAACTTGGAGAAAAGTCGGGGAGCTGTGGAGAGGCCAAAGGGGAGTGCCCTGTATTGAAAGTGCTGGTTGTAAATGCAGAACCGGAGGAATCGTTTGTGTGCCGGATGAATGGGTACATGGAGATACGCCTCCGTCAAATCTATGGACGTCAGGAACTCGTTGGGAGATAGAGAGTCCGCCACAGCCTTCAGAGTCTCCATACGAAAATGTCGTAGCTTTATAAACTTGTTCAGAAACTTGAGATCCAGAATCGCTCTCCAGTCTCCGTTCTTCTTGGGAACCATGAACAATATGGAGTAAACACCCCGGTTCCTCTCGGCGACTGGGACAGGTTCGATGGCTTGGATTTCCAACAGATGTTGTATTGCCTTGCCGATTATGGATTTCTTGTTTTCTGACTTGCTTGCTGGAGACTGTATGAATCGTTCTGGAGGCTGACGCAGAAATTCTATCGAATATCCCTGAGACACCACCTCCACAGCCCAGGCGTCCGCCTGTGTGTCTGTCCAGGTCTTTGAGAAATGTAGAAGGCGAGCCCCTACCGGGACGGAAAGATAGTCACGCCTGCTTGGGTTTGGCCTCTCTGTCTCCTCGGTCGTTCCTGTTGAACGGCTTGTTGAATCTGGAGTTGAAGGGGCCACGTTTGCCTGTCTGTTTGGAAGACTCCCAAGATGACTTCTTAACGTCCTGTCGATATCTTGGAAGGGAGTGCTGCGTACGAAAGGACTGAGGGTTCCGCCTATCCGACCGTCGGAGAGATCTGGGCATGGCTTTTTTCTTATCCCTGGTTTCCACCAGGATGTTATCCAGAGCTTCTCCAAAGAGACGGTCACCCTGGAACGGATAAGCAGTGACAATAGATTTAGACAGAGCATCTGCCTGCCAGGCTCGCAGCCAAAGAGATCTTCTAGCCACCGCCGTGGAAGCCATGGCTCTAGAGGCAAAGGAAATAATGTCCAGGGTGGCATCAGCTGAAAAGGAACTAGCCTTAAGAACGCGAGAAAGCCCTTCCAGAATAGCCCGGTTACTCTCTGGAACGATTTGGATGAGTTTCCGCAACCAAACGATAGATGCTCTGGCTGCAATGGAAGTAGTGGACGCGGCTCTTACCATCATGGCGATAGCCTCATGGATTCTTCTGAGCGTTGCCTCCACCCTCCTATCAGTCTGATCCTTGATGGTGCCTGAACCATCTTCAGAGACCAGGCCCGGCGATTGGAGTGCAGCCACTGGACCGTCCACCGGGGACACCTGCAACAACTCGTTAGCATAGTTAGGCATAGCATATAATTTTTTGGCAAAAACAGGAAACTGTTTATTGACCATGGGCTTGTCCCACTCTGCCCTGAGCTGGCGTTCAAAATACTCAGGGAAGGGAAACACCTTGTCAGAATGTTCCTCAGGAGGAAAAAACTCACGATTGCCCCCAGATTTTGACTTGAATTTAGCTTTGGCCGCCTTCTGATACTCAGAGGGTGATAAATCATGCAATTCTAGGGCCTTGAGGGCTTTAGATAGAAGGAATTGTTAGTCCTCAGGTTTGAAGAACCGACTGGACTGTTCAGGGAGCTTCAATTCCTCCTCCTCCTCCTCTGATAAAAATTCTCCCTCCTCTCTATCTTCAATAGAAGAGGCATTAGATTCCACCTCCTCCCTCCAGCGCTCATCACTGGATCTCCCTGGATGTGGGGGGAGCCTTCTTAGCTGCTTTGGTTGGCCACCCAAGGGGGGGGGAAATTAAATTACCCTGAGAAGAATTCCCTTGTGACAAGGGAGCTTCTGGTCTGGAATGGAGCTGAGCCATCTCCTGTTGGATGGTCCTCCTAATAATGGCCATAATATCAGAAGAGTGCAATAAAACTCCCTGTTCTGGGAGCTTACCCTGGCTGGATTGGGCTCCAGAAACTTCTTCTTCTGAAAGGCCTGGGGGAGAGCATAGGAGTCCTCCTTCTGTCCCCCTAGTTCCCGAAATCGCCGTCAGAGAGGTCCCAAAGGCCGAAGCTGGACCTTCAAAATGGCCGCCGCCCGCGTGTATGCGCGCGGGAGGAATGGCGGGGTCCTCCTCTTCTGGCTGCCGGCGGTGCTTCAGAGCGCGGGCGCTGCCGCCGAGTCAGCCTTGAGGTGCGGGAGAGCACGATCATGCCGCGAAGGCAGATCGGTCCCGGGATCGTCTCGCGCTGCCGCGGCCGCGGCGCGCCCGTCTCCCTCGTCGTCGGAGGAAAAAACCTCCGGGAGCTCCGTTGCTGCCATGGCGGCAGACGAAGAACTTCCTCTTCGGGTCTTTGAGACCCCACAAACTTCGGCTCCAAGGTAGGAGCAGAAGGAAAAGGAAGAAAAAAGTGGTGAAGAGAGAGAAGGCAAAAAGGGCAAGACAACTGGCTGAATAGGAAGAGAAATTGAAGAGAAAACTCAGAGGAACAGCTAAGCTGAAAGAAATTGCTGCTTCTCCCTACTGAGGCAGGAATAGAACTGGAGGTGGGGCTATTCCGAAGGCGCCAACAGGAAGGGGAAAAACTATTTCCTGCCTCCCTAAAGGCACGGTGGGAATAACCCATTGGAGATGTCCTCCACCTCAGAGGGAGAAAGAAGTACTTTTCTCCCTTTCTCACAATACAAGAACTCGTGGGCACTCTATGAAATTGCTGAGCAGTCGGGTTAGAACAGATAAAAGGAAATACTTCTTCACCCAAAGAGTGATTAACATATGGAATTCACTGCCACAGGAGGTCGTGGCAGCTGCAAGCATGGACAGTTTCAAGAGGAAATTAGATAAACATATGGAGCAGAAGTCCACCAGTGGCTATTAGCCACAGGGTATAGATGGGAACTCTCAGTCTGGGGCAGGTGATGCACTCTATTCTTGGTGCTGGAGGGGGCAGCAGTGGGAGGGCTTCTGGTGCCCTGGCCCCACTGCTGGACCTCCTGATGGCACCTGGTATATTTTGGCCGCTGTGTGACAGAGTGTTGGACTAGATGGGCCATTGGCCTGATTCAACGTTGGCTTCTCTTATGTTCTTATGTTCTTATTCTCAAGAAGACAAACGAGGGATGAAATACTAAAAGCAACATCAGTAACTCCACTGAAACTGGGGAATACAACCATCAAAACTTTAAAAGACATTCCATTTGAAATTTGCCAAAAAAGAAAGGGCTACAAGGACTTAATCCTTTTTCTTCAAACTAATCAAATCGCATACAAATGGGTGGTTCCGGAAGGGGTCATCTTTAAACTTCACGAAAAAAGAGAGAAGATGGACTCTGTGTATAAAGCCAAAGTGTTTTTAAAACGCCAACTAGGAGACAAAGAAGATGGTGAAACTGGTTCAAGTGGCTCCACACCCTCAGAAACGGACGAAGACTTGGCCGCAGAAGAAGGTGCTGCTGCCTGCAAACCAACCTATGGTCTTAGAGACAGAAAGCCTAAGTAAACGCAATACTTCTTTACACAAGTGATTAAAAGGAAATACTTCTTTACACAAGTGATTAAAATGTAGAGTCGCTGCCAGAGGATGTAGTGATAGCCACAGACACAGAAAGCTTTTAAAAGGGAAACAGAGAGATTCATGGAAGACAGGTCTATCAGTGGCTACTAGCCATGGTAACTAAAGGGAACCTACACATTCAGAAGCAATAAACCTCTGAATACGAGCGCCTATAGGCCCTGTTGTTGGACCTCTAGAGGAACCGCTTGGCCACTGTGTGAGACAGGATGCTGGACTAGATGGACCACTGGTTTGAGCCAGCAAGGCTCTTTTTATGTTCTTTCATGTGTGTTTAACATCCCTATATACCCACCGGCGAGAAAGTTCATTAGGGCAACATCTATGAGGACTATGCTCTTTCATGGGGACAATGCTTTGTTTACACTTTTGGATCAGCTAGGTTTCTGTTCAAACAGTACATTGGTTACATTCTCAACAACGCTATCGTAACAAGCTTTGCTTACAGGTTCCAGAGGCCGCTTATGGCTGGAGTCCCTCCCTCACTAGGTCTCAAGCCACTTTTCCATAACCTTATATCACAGAAGTTGGGCTCCTGGCTCTGCAGAGTCATTTAATGCATTTACAGCTTCAAGCAAAACAGCTGCTCTGTTAAGTGAATTCTTCCACATGTTTAGTAAGGCTAGCCAGCTGTAAAGGACCTCTGAAGTAAAGAGGGTAAGTATATGCAGCTAAAAAACCATTCCATAAGTCAGGTTTTTCAGCAAGACTTGTCCGGTTTGGACACTTGGAAAAACAGGAAATGCTTTGGTGTTTTTTTGCACAATCCAAGACCATAAGCTCCAACGTCATCTAACCTTTAGCACAGTATACCTATAAGGCTGTACAGAGATGTACTTTTTCTTCTACCTGTTTGATGCACAGCCAAATTCACCTGCACTAACTGGCTAGCATTCATAATTAAATCGTAGAGTTGGAATGGGCCATACAGGCCATCTAGTCCAACACCCTGGGCAGTGCAGGACCGGTCTAAAGCATCCCTGACAATTATTCATCCAGCTGGTACTTGAAGACTGCCAGTGATGGGGAGCTCACTACCATCCTAGGCTGCAAATTCCATTGCTGAACTACTCTCATAGTAAAAAATTCCCCACCCCAATATCCAGCTTATATATTTCTGCATGTAACTAAAGCCCATTATTGCAAGTCCTATCCCCTTCTGCCAACAGAAACAGCTCCCTGCCCTCCTCTGACAGCCTTTCAAATACTTAAAGAGAACAATCATATCTTCCACACAACCTCCTCTTCTCCAGACTGAACATTCCCAAGCCCCTCAGCCTTTCCTCATAGGGCTTGGTCTCCAGGCCCCTGATCATCCTCATCACTTCCCTTTGCACCCACTCCATTCTGTCCACATTCTTTTTGAAGTGTAGAACCGCACAAAGTGCTCCACACATGGCCTGACCAATGCAGTGTAAAGCAGGACTGTGACATCTTGTGATCTGGATGTAATGCCTCTGTTGATACACACCAAGATCACATTTGCCTTTTTTGCCACTGCATCACACCGACTGCTTATCTTTCACTTACAGTCCACCCGTACCCCAAGATTTTGTTCACACACACTGCTCCCTAGAAGTCTGTCTCCCATCCAGTATCCGTGTTTCTCATTTTCGTTATCCAGATGTAAATCCCATCTCCTTAGAGGTTCAGAGAAGGGAAAGAGCTCTGCTACCTAGTTACATGCATTTTTAGCCACAATTCTTTGAAGGTGCTTAGAGAATTACATGGATCTTCCACTACCATTTTATCCCCACAACCAACCTATAATGGTCTGGCCCAGGGTGTGCGACTGGTTCAAGTTCATCCCCGAAAGCTTCATTGCAGAGTGTGGTTAATGAACCTGGGTCTCCCATTGCAAAGTGTGGTTAATGAACCTGGGTCCAACACTGTTATTTCATACTGCTGCTGTGCAACATAAAGGATCACTGGGCTCACCATGCCAGTTCCTTCTACTCCTTGCAAGTTTCCCCAAGACATGGAAGAATAACTCAACACTAGAAAAAATAAGTAGGAAAAGGGCTAACAAGCCAGGTCCAAAATTCAATTCTGCAAACAATTGGAAGGTAATAAACACAGGAAAAAGTAGAGTAGATCGGAGACGAAACCAAATTCTACAAGTGCTCCCCCTTTTAGCCAAGGTAGGGGTAAGATGCTCTCCCTTACTCTGAGAAGAAGGAACATTGAAAGTTTCTCACTCTTGACAGCACAGGATTGCCCACATCCACACTCTCCCATGATGGGAGGGAATGGCTGATGACTTAAATTGCCTACGCAACTTCTTGTTACCTTGCAGCCAAAAATTGCATCAGCTTAAGCAAGGCTGTCATTTCTGTGGTGTCTCACCAAAGCAGAAACTGAAGTCCATGTGGCTACCTTGCATATTTCTTGTTCAGAAACACTGGCATCAAATGTGCCCGAAGTTGCTACACTGTGGACTGAACAGGATGTAATGTCTGTGCTTGGTACACAATGACAATGTGTTATTTATTCTATTCAGTTATTTATACCCCACTTTTCTCCACAGTGGGCACACCAAAAGGGCTTACGACAGCATTCTCAATGCCTCCAGAACTCACTCATGATCCAACAGAGGCCACAGCTGAACAAACTGGCCTGGATATTCTTGCCGGTTTTTCTGTGACCAGGTCGATAGCACTGAAGCCTGTTTGTGGAGTAACAGGAACTTGGTACTTCCCTGTCCATTTATATGGTGGGCCTCCACTGCTATACTGTCTGTCCTAACCAGAGCATGAGGCCCACCTTATTCTAGGCTAAAAAGTCACAGAAGGGGCCATCCAGGCCATCTAGTCCAGCCCCCTGCTCAATGCAGGACCAGCCTAGAGCATCCCTGACAAGTGTTTGTCCAGTCACTGCTTAAAGGCTGCCAGTCAGGGGGAGCTCACCACCTCCCTAGGCAGTTGATTCCATTGTTGCATAACTCTTACTGTAAAAGTTTTTCCTAATATCCAGCTGGTACTTCTCCACCCATGATTTAAACCCTTATTGTGAGTCCTATCCTCTGCTGCCAGCAGGAACAGCTCCCTGCCCTCCTCTAAGTGACAGCCCTTCCAATACTTGGAGAGAGCCATCATGACTCCCCTCAACCTCCTCTTCTTCAGATTGAACATTCCCAAACCCCTCAGCCTTTCCTCATAGGGCTTGGTCTCCAGGCCCCCAGTCATCTTTATTGCTCTCCTCTGCACCTGCTCCATTCTGTCCACATCCTTTCTGATGTGACTTCCAGGATTTCTAACCAGTCACTGTTTATCACTCAGTCCTGGTTATCCCAAGCTCCCTGGGCAGGCCTTCCCTGACAGGTGGCTGCCCAACCTGTCAAAGTTGGCACCTGTACAATCGCATGTTCCCAGCAGCAAAATATCAGCTGGGGTGCAGTGAACATGGAATAAGCTTGTAACAGAAACTTTGAGAAGATGAGGTCACCTACAACTGAGCAGCAAGCAGTCCTCTTTGTTGTGCTGAAAACATTGTCCAAAAAGGCTCTGTGGATCCCAGTGGACCTTGTGTGACTTCTTCATGGCTAAGATAATCAGAAAATAGTATGTGAAACTAGTAGTCCAGAATAAATTCCTCCGTAAAGCAGCCAATTATGTGTAATGGCGAAGATACAGCTTTTATTCTTTAACAGCAGGCTTCCAAGAACAGCTGATGGAATGTCAGGGTGGTGGGGGGGGAGAGGAAGGAGTGTAGAGACTGTTCTAGGAATGGCAACAGGAAAGGAGTTCAGCAGCAGGGGTGCAGGAATGCACTGTAATCTTTCAACAGTATTTATCTGATCTCCTGAGATTGAGGTCATCTTTCAAGTCTGTTTGCTACCATAGTTTCCATGATAACAGTTCCAATTTCAGCTTTCCAGAGAAGCATGCAGCAAACTGTATAAACCAAGATGATCTCCTTCTCCACTACCACATTTTCTTCAGCCTTGTTTCAAGTCCCATACTTAAGGCACAACCAAGACAAAAGTTTACATTTGCAAAACAGTGATTTCCCCCCTATTTATTTTGCTTCACAGTCCAATTTTTCCTTCCTTGGTATACTAAGAAGTGGTCTTTACATCATCCTACTCACTTTAATGAGAAGGCAATAGTATAATGGTCGGAGACTTGTGTGAAGGTTTACTTATTAAAACAGTTGGATCTCGCTTTTCCTTGCAGTTCATAGCCACTTACAATAAAAAACATCCCCAGCTAAAACCAAAAATAAAATAGCAAATCCCCAAATAAGAAGGTTCCTGAAGGTTACCCAAAATCAGAGTATACTCTAAGAGTGAAGTCATTTAGTGACCAGAGATGTATTTAATGTTTTTTTAAATACCCGTCCTTCACCTTATCAAGGGTAGAATGTACATTCTACATCCAGTTGAATCCCAATCAAAACAATTAAGAGGGGATTCCAATTCCTAAAATGGCTTATAAGAACAAGAAAATTATAGCCTAATTTATACCTCTGCTAGCTATGCATTCAGCTCATGATTCAGCTAGACCTAGTACACATAGGTGGCATTTGATCTTCAAAAGGAATACAAAGGAATGATTATGGGCTGTAGAACTGGTTGGTCATGTATTCAACATATGGAAGCCTGTGGTGTTTGAGGCAACTTTTATTTAAGTTCTTTGCAGAAATTATATGTTCATAATCAGAACAAAAACATGGCACATGGTATTCTTGCCACTTTTTATATTTAATATTCCAAAACAATGTTTATATTTACAGCAAACAGAAGAATAACTGTTGCATTTCAAGGCCTAAACTACATAAGAAGGTGGTGACTTCAGCACCAGTCTATTGGTTCATCAGCCCACTACCACCTGCCCTGAGTTACAGCAGCTCTGGAGAATCTCAGGCAGACATATCTCTGCTTTCTGCTCTGCTATCTGAACATTTTAACCCTTTGTTTTATTATACAGGTTCTTAAAAAGTAAGACATCCTCTTTTTGTGTGTGTGTGTGTGTACATACACACAAAGTAAGGTATCGTCACAATTCTCAGTGAAACAAAATTTGAGTTCAGTGGCACCTTTAAGACGAACAAAGTTTTATTCAAGGTGTAAGCTTTCATGTGCAAAGCACACTGACTCCCAACTTCGTCTTGTGCTTCAGACCAACATGGCTGCCCACCTGAACAATGCTCGATGTTACAAAATTCTAGCTTTTTTCTAATGGGCTTCCATCATGCTGACTTCTTATTCAGGAAATTAATAAATGAAACCACTGATAGCAAGATCTCCCCCATTCTTTCATGAGGAAAACATCTTAAAAGCAGTGGAACATCCTGAGATCCTTTAGCTGTGGAGATTCCAGTGGCTGAAACAAGGGTATCAAAATGCAAACCATGTACTCCACTGCTTAGTCATACCTCACTGCTTCCACTCCAGAAGGAAGGCTTGGGACACACCTTGACGAAACATGAAGACCTCCACTTGGCACTTCCTGTACTTGTTTCTGGTCTGCTCAGACCCACAATGAATACTGTTCATACCTGCCCTCCTTGCCCTATTATGATTTTACTTTCAATACATTTTATTTCTAATCTAGGGAGATGCCACTCTAAGTCCATGAATTGTGTGTAAATCTCATCAGAGGGCTAAACAGCTACAACTGCTGCCTTGTGCCTCAATATCCTTAATTCTTTCTCTCGCCCTAGTTCACATATTTTATTTAGAGGATTTTTATGCTGACTCTTCAGGGATTATTCTTGCTGTTCCCTCTGCACCAGCTCTTACAAATGCCACATCTGCCTGTTCTCTGGTCAACCTACTCCTTTACCACTTGCTAAAATATATTCATGACCCCTAGTCCTCAGCGATTGCCTTCTAGTCATCTCAGAGTTCAAGCTGCTAAATCATCATCTGCTTTTCTGAAGTTCTGTTTCTTCCCTCCATGAAGCTGCTTTATCCCAGTGCCAAAAGTAACATCAAGGGTACTTGTCTCTAGTACTCCAGAAACGTGTGAATGTAGCATGTAACACAGGAAACAGTCAATCACTCCTTAAATTATTAACCACTAGAAATTAGAAACCAAGCTAATGAAAGCAAAAATCTACACTTTTGTGTGAGCCATTTTGGTCTTAAAAGATAATTACCATCAGTAGGTAGCTGTCTACTATCTCTACCACAATGCATAGGATTTTTATGAACATGAACGGGGCTGATACAGCTCAGTAGAATGTAGTCACATTAAAAACGTCTTATAGCATACAAAGGGAAAGGTGGAAGAGTAATTCTCCATCTTGAATTATTTTATTTCTTGAATTGCCAGGAAGTCACTCTCCAGCTAGGTCCAAACCTGCACTCGTGACATTCCATTGAATTCCAATTTTGTCCCTTTCTGCCCTGGAACAAAACTGGGTGTTTTCCATAATACGCTCTTCCCCTGCTGGAACTGGAGGCTGATGTTATTAATTAAGAAATGCTGAATTTGAACAACTGTACCCTATAGCCATTTCATCCAGTTTGCAAGCAGGAGGGAGCAGGGAGGGGAAGATTTTACATGACTTTGTATAGTAGCCATCATTATAAAGAAAGACCTGTCATCTTTCAGATGAAGATAACTATGAAGTTTTAATTGTTTCATGTTATCACAGTTTAAAATCCAAGGAACCATGAACAGGGGAAAAAAATCCTATACCCCCAGTGTCTCGCCTGTATAAAGCTGCTCCTCAGGATTGGGGGATGCTTGGGAACAGGGTGTGATAAAGAATGGGGAGGCCCCAACTCAAGGGCATGTCAGCACATGCCAACCCTTTTCTCTTGCATGGACTCCTCTGCAAACAGAGCTCACACAGTAGCGGGAGAGTTCTTGCATCTCCCCACACCTCACCCCACTCTGGTCCTGAGGGTTTCCTGCTATGCTTAACCTTGCACAAACTGATTTACACTGCAATCCAGGTTTCCAAGCACTGGTTTGCCCCCAGTTCAGAACTGGTTTGGAGAGCAAGCACAAACTATACTTCCTGGGTCCAGATACAACAGCAAGCTATAATTTCCCACAATATTTCGTGGCTCGCTAAAGAAGGGAGTGTGTCATCCTACAAATTCCCCAGGCTCATTCACGGAGCAGCAAGTAACGCTTTTAATTACATCAGAATCAAAACATGGTGTTTTGATATGCTGGGGCATTGTTCCCTCCTGTATTGTACTTTAAAATGCAATAGCTAGTGTGTGTTGATTTAAAAAGCCTCTTTGTGCTCTGAAATGCTCCAAATATGTCCCCAATATGTCAAGGAAATTATGTCAACCCTTAATCTGCATAGAGTTATTCTTTTTTTTAAAAAACCTCCTATCTTCTTTAAGATATCACAATCCTTTCATATGAAATTCAGAGAATGAGGTCCCATCTAACCTCCCAATTCATTTTAGACAGTTTACGCCCAGAAAAAGAATATGATTGCAGCCCTGAAGGAAACATGCAGGAGAGGAGGGTCCATTGCAAAGAGAGTAAAGACTTCAGCAAAGCTTTTGACAGGGGTCCTAAAGGACTGTGGACTGGACTCTAGGATAGTTAGGTAGATAGGAAACTGGTTGGAGAACCACACTCAAAGAGTAGTTGTCAATGGCATTTCATCTGAATGGAGCGAGGTGTCCAGTAGGGTGCCACAGGGCTCAGTTCTGGGCCTGGTACTTCTCAATATTTTTATAAATTATCTGGATAGAGTGTGGAGGGGCAACTCATTAACTTTGCAGATGACACCAAATTGGGAGGAGCAAAGAATACACCGGAAGATAGAGAATTCAGTGAGATCTGAACACACTGGAAAAGTGGGTGGATGTGAACAGGATGCAATTTAACAAGGATACATGTGGGTAACAAAAATGAGGAACACACATACTGGATGGGGGACACGCTTCTGGGTAGTGTGTGTGAACAAGATTTTGGGTTATGTGTGGACTGTGAGTTAAATATGAGCAGCCGGTGCAATCTGGTGACAAAAAATGCTAATGTGATCTTCGGGTGTATCAACAGAGGCATAACATCCAAATCACAAGATGTCATAGTCCCACTGTACACTGCATTAGTTAGGCCGCACCTGGAGTATTATGTGAAGTTCTGGAGGCGTCACTTCAAAAAGGATGTGGATGGAATGGGGCAGGTGCAAAGAAGAGCGATAAGGATGACCGGGGGCCTGGAGACCAAGCCCTATGAGGAAATCTGAGGGACCTGGCAATGTTCAGTCTGGAGAAGAGGAGGCTGAGGGGGGACATGATTGCTCTCTTCAAGTATTTGAAGGGCTGTCACTTAGAGGAGGGCAGGGAGCTGTTCCTGTTGGCAGCAGAGGATAGGACTCACAATAATGGGTTTAAATTAAGGGCAGGAAGATACCGGCTGAATATGAGGGGAAAAATTTTTTACAGTAAGACTTGTGCAACAGTGGAATCACCTACCTAGGGAGGTGGTGAGCTCTCCCTCCCTGCCAGTCTTTAAGCAGCATCTGGACAAACACTTGTCAGGGATGGTCTAGGCTGATCCGGCATTGAGCAGGAGGTTGGACTAGATTGCCTGTATGGCCCCTTCCAATTCTATGATTCTATGAACTAATCATTTGTTGTTGTTTTTTAAAGTGAAAGCATCTGTATTCTTATTTCCTTAAAAAGGTATAGCGAAGACCTAACACTAATAACACTTAGGGCTGGCCATTTCAAACCCTCATTTCATCCCCTAGTTAAAATGGAAATTCAGATTAAGATTAGAGCTACTTTAAGGCAAGCCCGAAAGAGGCAAAGGCCAGCGAGCATGCTAGGACTACCCATGAGATCAGTCGCATTGCCGTGACATAAGGCCAGAGAAACGGACACACAGGAGTGAAACGAGCTTCCTAAATAGGCTGTGATGCAATTTAATTTATCATCCCTCCTGGTTCAGCCAGAAAATCCACATCTCAGTTTTTCTTCTGAGAACTGAATTTGAGTCTATTTTTGGGCCATTTCCAATTTCTTCATGTTCAAAATCTCCAATATGCTTTTTTCAACCTTATGCACCAATAAAACAGCACTACATAAATTATATACACAGTGCATATGCACTGCCTTAAAACCCCAAATTATCAATCCCAGTAATGAAAATGAGTGGACTGAAGCTGTTCACAATGAAAACACAAGAAAACAAAAAATGAAAATGGACAGATCATCAAGTGGCCTTCTTTATGGCAGCACTAAACAATAATTTGTTGGGTTGTTGAAAAACAAATCTTTATAGCTAAGTACATAACCAAACATAAATATAAAGGAATGCCTCATAGGTTCTACCATGTCTGACATTTATCTTACGTTTCTAATGGACTCTAGTCCTCCAGAACACAGAGAGACAATTTATGGACTGCAGGCAGCAGGCAACCCATGAGATAATGCTGCCCAGTTCTGGAATTCCTTCTCCCAACCCCTGGAACAGGACCCAGGCTCATCACTGGCAATTTCAGTGCTGCCATGTCCGCCTCTCTGCTAAAGTGTTCTATACCTTATTCACCCTCTAAATGCAAGAAAAACAAAGATTAAAGTTTATGACCATTCCTAACCTGCAGCATATAATTTTGCCCAAACTGACTTTCAGCAACAGCATGCACCTACCTCTGTCCTCCCAGTTGGCCAACCCTGCTACAATGATCACGTTCCAGTAGACCCTCAGCATTCCTTTTATAAGCCACTATGACAAGGACTCTCCTCTGCTAAGTTTTTCCCCCCCAATGAAGAATGACTCAAAGGGGAAAAGGTCTCTGTTGAAGGAAGTCTTTTTCTGTTGGAGGAGGACTTGGTGGGTGGGAGTCATAATATACAACAGTGTGCTTTCAAGCAAGGGAAACATTTACCTTTTTAAAGGAGCCATAGCATCAAATACTAGGGGAGAATGGCAAGCAAAAAAAATTAGGTGCTGGAAGGGGCAGCAGTGGGAGGGCTTCTAGTGTCCTGGCCCCACTGCTGGACCTCCTGATGGCACCTGGTATATTTTGGCCGCTGTGTGACAGAATGTTGGACTAGATGGGCCATTGGCCTGATTCAACATTGGCTTCTCTTATGTTCTTATGTTCTTATTAACCACTGCAACAAATTCTACAGCCTTCTAAATGCCGAGTTTAATTCCCCACTCCTCCACATGCAGCTGCTGGTGTGACCTTGGGTCAGTCACAAGTTCTCCCAGAGGTGTTCTCTCAAGGGCAGTTCTTGAAAGAGCTCTCTCAGCCCCACCAACCTCACAGGGTGTCTGTTGTGGGGAGGGGGAGGGAAAGAAAATTGTAAACCACTCTGAGACTCCTTTGGGTAGTGGAGGGCAGGGTATAAATCCAATCTCCTCTTCTTCTTCATCATGGTAGTGTAGCCTAGACATTACCCAAGCACGAATAATTGAGACAAGGCAAACTTTTTCCAGGAGGGCTGCAGCTAGTATGCTTACTGAAGTTGGTAAAAGGTATTCTAAGCTATTGACACTATTTGTGCATCTATAAATCATGTGGGTCCTAACAGCACCCCAAAAATCACTCAGCTGATCTTCAAGAAGGAATGTAAGCCCATCCAACATCACATACATAGTCCAAGTAACTTACCTACTTACAATACCATCATTTTGCCCAGATTCAGCTTCTAATTCACTAAGCCCCCATTAATCTTATTGCCCCAAGCACATATTCGTAACATCCACTGCTCTGATGAAAAGGACAGCTGGGAGTCATCCAAATACTGACACCTCATCCTGAATCTCTCAGCGACCTCTCCCAAGAGTTTTATGTCAATGAAAAACAACATGGGAACAAAAGAAGACCCTGATAAATACCCAGCGATGCAACAGGGGTGGGGGTGTTCTTTAGAAGTATTTTCATAATGCTAACTTATGCAGTTCAAAACACACAAACACACACACCTGACTAAATGTTCGAGTGAAAATACTAGCATTCATACCCTCACCCTAGGAGACAGAAGATTTAGCTAGAGTGCATCATCTATATTGTCAGAAAAACCCTTCAAGGAGGGATTTATATTCAACTCCAGATCAGACTGCAAAATTCAGAACAGAATGGAAGTGCGACGTACCTTGCGCAAGCATGTTAAACTCCAAGAAGAGTGCTATGTGGTAAAGTTCCATAGCTTCTTCAGCCCTCGTCATGTTTGGCTTTCCTGCTACCAGAGCCTGAACTTCACTTAGACTACCCACTGAAGGACTACTGTGCAAAATAGAGAGATCCACCACGTCAGTATACATACAGTTTAAAATTACTCTCACATATTTTTTTGGTATGATTGACTCATCCAGTATAATCCTAGTTGGAGTCCTTAGTGTTCGATCCGTGATTTCTTCACCAGTCCGTATTCTGCGCTGCAGCAGATGTCGAAAGAAGGGGGACCGTGATGAAATTATAGCTTTGTGCGCTCTGAGCTCCTCATCTAGGCAGCTTTGACTCCCACCATAAGCTTCAACCAGTTCAGAATCAGATGAAAAACTGAGAACCACGTCATAGTAGCACATGTAGTCCAAGAGCCCTCGCATGTCAACATCTAAAGAATTCGGTGTTCCGAATTCCTCACTAAGCTGCATGAGGATGTCAACGTTTTGAAATCGCGAATCCTCCATTCCAAACTCTCCTGTGTACAGGTAGTGTAACAAAGCAGAAAACATGGGCAGGTCTATGCCAGCAGTGTTGATATCCATTATAATCTCTGCACCGTACTCTGGTGAAGAAGAAAGTAGGGTCTTAAAAAAGGGACACCTTGCAGCCAAAATAGCACGATGCACAGGGAAACAAGTGTCTTGAAATATAAGATCTACATCCGTACAATATTTAAACTCATATAATTCAGCCATGTCTTTCTGTAACGTTCTGGCTTCTGGTCTTGCCAAACTAGCTTGTAGAGAAAGCTCTTTTAAGGCTGACGTTCCTTCATACTCTTCCACTAGTGCGTTGACGTCTCTAACATCCCAGCCTGAGAGGAGCTCACGCATCTGTTTGGCATGATCGGCAGACCGGCTAGACTTTCGGCGCTTAATGAACTTCTTTTTGAGGGTGGCCAGGCCAGAGCTTTTCTTTTTCTTGTCTTGGGGTTTCTCCTGCCCATGGTCAAGGCTGTACAGTTTGGATTCATAGCCATAGCCTTGATGAGAATAGGACGATGTTCCTGCAAAATGGAGAAGATAATCTCACTTAGACCAACACTGGATTTAATAGGGACAACACAGGAAAGGATTAAACTATAAAAACCAAAGCTTTCCGAGGAGCCATTGTGGTGTAGTGGTTGAAGTGTCGGACTAGGATCTGGGAGACCCAGGCTTGAACCCCCAACTCTACCATGGAAGCGTGCTGGGTAACCTAGGCCAGTCACACTCTTCACCTAACCGACTCATCCGGTTGTTGGGAAAATAATATGGAGGGAAGGAGAACAATGAAAGCCACTTTGGGCCCTCATTGGAGAAAAATAGGTATGAATAAGGTAAATGATAAGCAGTTTAAACCAGCCAAAGTAGGAGAAAACCTAGAATCAGTAAGATTTAGTAATCCCAGTCTTAACCAGGAGCCCTGCAAAGCAAGTGGGCATAATTTCAGAGCAGCAGCCTTCAGGTTTTCAGGCTACTTTTAGTATCAATCCATAACATAGAGATTAGGGAGCAGCTTTTCCCTTCTGAACACCATGCGTCTAGCTCTTTTCTGCTTTTCTTAAAGAAAACATCACTGGTGTGATTCATCTTCAGTCAACTTAACCCTGCTGTTCCAACCCACAAGCTGAAAGCCAATGTTTTAGATGAAAGATAAAACAATTTTTTAAAAAAATAGTTTCCTCTCTTTTGCCATCAGCTCTAAAAGAGGGAACTGGCCTGAAACTATCTGGAATATGCAACTGAATGGAAAAGAACCCACTGATTTTCTTCTGTGGTTTTGCTATATTTATCTTTCTTGTCTTTTCATTCTTCCGCTTCTGAGGATTATCCATGTATGCCATTTGTAACAGTTTCCCGTGGAAAGCCAATATAGCAAAACTTGTTTTCAAGATCCACAAATGCAGCACACATACAAAAAGAAACAATGCAAGCCATTACGCGCATTCAGCTTTTACTGCTTCAATGCATGTGACATTCTGTGAGGAGCTGGTACATAAAAACCTCATGCTAGCTCCTATAAAGGTCACACTGGCACCTCAGATTCTAAAATACTTCTACCCCCATGATGGACCTAGGGAACACCATTTCTTTCTTGAACTTGTTTCAAGTTCGGTGGCTTAAAAATGATTCTGTAACTTGGCATATCTGTTAACTTAGTGGTAGTACTTCTATGTGTGAGTGTCCCATACCTCTGTAAGCCTTCTTAAACCCCCAGATGCCTTTGCATAGAAGAACACCTCTGTCCAATTCTGCAGAGAATTTCAATTTACTAGCAAAGACAATTTTGGTTGGAACACCAAAAAATAAAAACCGTGGTGAAAAACACCTTTGAGGCCACTTAGGGAAGGTATTGGGTCCCTGTTACCAATCTGAGCATGGTGTCTTATTCACAGAAATCAAGCAATCAAGCAGGCAATCAAATTAAGTCTGTGGACCCTGCTAAGCAACAGGTTTAACATTTTAAGAAATCCTTTTGTTCTAAGCCATTTCAAACGTGAAGTTGTCTGCCTGGATCCAGGCTATAAACCTTACCTATGGGACTCTTTCGCCGGCATCCTGCTTAAAACTTATTCTCTGTGAGCAAATTCTGTGAGGGCAAAGACAACCCACAACTTGCTTCTTGTGTACCAAGCAAGATTCAAAGGAAATTAAACCCAAGCACAATCCAACTCATTCTCACTGATTTGCAAACATTTGCAGCTCTCAAAATGACAGCAGACTTTGAAAAGAGCCTTAAAAAACTGCTGCATACTGTTAAGTTCACCCCCCACCAGCCGCATTGCCCTAGTGCTATCGGGCCTTTTCCTCTATTGCTGCATTTCTTCTTTGAGGCTTTAAGAGATATACCACTGTTTTCACTAAACCAATATCCATCACCCTCTTTAAATCCAGCCCCACAGGGGTTTGCTTTTCAGGAAAGCGCTGGGAAGTATGCATGGAGATTGCTCTTCACCTATCCGGTCATCCAACCGTTAAGAGGCCACTTTCCTTGCTCCATTAGGCAAGCTGCTTGCTTCTACTCAGCCTGCTACTGAGCCAAGTGGGATCTGTAGCCACGCTCCACCCTTACCTTTATGAGTTCATGGCAACATACAGTCCTTAGCCTAGTTGTTTCTAGCCCTCCCCCCCAAGTTTGGGGCAAAGGTGATGTAACAGATGCTCCCCTTCTTGCTGTTTTCTTCTACTTTTTGTGATCAAAAGGCTACACACTGCATTACTCTTGCACACATTTTCTTTCCCAGAGCCCAGGAACCTCTCAGTTAATTCTATCAGATGTCATCATAATCACTGGATGACTCCTCTGGTGATGACAGGTAACTGATTCCACAAACCAAACCCAACAATTCAAGTTGGAGCCTGTGTCAAATAAAGCTTTGCTTTTGGGGTACGAAAGTGCCCAATACAACTCCCCCTGACCTTGGGAAAAACACTGAACGTTTTCACAAATGCTAAATAATGCAGTTTCAATCCACTTCCGTGATTGTTTGCAAGCGGATTTTGGCATTTCACACAGTAAATTCCAATTGCAAAGTGCAAAGTGGATTGAAAGTGTGCTATTTAGTGTGTATATGTGAAAGCACCTAATACTGGCTTTGAATCCTGGCATGGCAAAAAAGTTACATCTATCTTCCTTCTTTGACTGGCACCCCGACCCAGCAAAGCTCCTCAAAACTGTCAAGAAAACAATGAACATTTGACAGCTGTTGAGTACTAACAAACTCCTCTCTGGCCTTTCTCCAAGGACTTGGAAATTATAACAAGATTCTTGTTAGCATTTCTTGCTAAAAACAACACTTTTATTTTCTTCTGCAACTGCATTCTCCCCTTTCCTATACTTCTCTCTGTGCCTGTGTTATGTGTGTTGTGCCACCAAGTCGCTTCCAACTTATGGCAATTGTAGGAATTAACGACCTCCAAAACATCCTTATCATTAACAGCCTTGCTCAGATCTTGTGAACAGAGGTCCATGGCTTCCTTTATTAGTCAATCAATCTCATGTTGGCTCTTCTTCTTTTCCTCCTGCCTTCAACTTTTCCTAGCATTATTGTCTTTTTCCTATGACTCTTGCCTTCACATAGTGTAAACAAGTATGATAGCCTCAGTTCAGTCATTGTGGCTTCTAGGGAGTGTTCAAGCTTGATATGATCTGGAACCCTCTTGTTTCATCTTTTTGGTTGTTCGCAGATCCATAAAACTCTCCTTCAACAACACATTTCAAAAGAATCAACTTTCTGTGCTTAATGACCTTAAAAACCTGTACCGAATACTCCATTATTGCCGACTTCTACCACAAACCTAAACAGGTTTTCTTCTGCTGGAAATTAAGGTGATGAACCTTAAGAAGATAGTGATGAAAAATGGATGCAGGAAACTCCCTCTGGGGAAACTCATCCCTACGTATTTCACCCCTCCCCCAATTTCTAAGAGAATCCAGGGTCTACCAGGAGATCAGATGTATTTATTTTATTAATTACATTTATTAATTGCCTAATCCCCATGATTGTGGGGGCTCTAGGTGATGTACAGATTTTAAAACAATTCAAAACATAAAACCACATCCAGCATAAAGGTAAAGGTTTCCCTTGCTCAAAAGCCAGTCAAATCCGACTCTAGGGGGAGGTGCTCATCTCCATTTCCAAGCCGAAGAGCCAGTGCTGTCCAAAGATGTTTCCATGGTCATGTGGCCAGCATGACTAGATGCATGGAATGCTGTTACCTTCCCACCGAAGAGGTACCTATTTAACTACTTGCAATTTCTTGCTTTCGAACTGTTAGGTTGGCAGGAGCTGGGACCAGAGACAAAAGCTCACTCCATCATGTGGCGCTTCCGTCTTGAACTGCTGAACTACCCACCTTCCGGTCTGCAGTTCAGCATCTTAACCACTGAGCCACCGCAGCCCCATCCAGCATACTATACAGTAATTAAAAGGCAAGTGGCGAAATTTTTTTGCAGTTCTCTCCCATATCTGATCTGTGGGTGCTTCATAAGCACAGGGAGGGAGTACACTCCACAAGGAACAGGGATCAAGGTAGGGTGCCAGCTATGATGTAAACCATTGCTGTCCTCATCTGAACACATGGCAGAACAGCTCTGCCTTACAGGCTCTGCGGAACTGCATAAAATCCTGTAGGGCCCTGATATTGTTTGGCAGAGAGTTCTACCAGATCAGGGCCAGGGCCTTGTTGAGGACAGCCAGATATCTCTAGGGCCGGGGACCATCAGCAAGTTGTTCTGTGAAGAGTGTAATGCTCTCCCAGGGATGTAATGGAGGAGGCGATCCTGCAGATACGTTGGGTCCCAGACCACTCAAGGCCTTAAAGGTCATTACCAGAACCTTGAACGTGACTCGGTGCTCCATCGGAGGCCAATGCAGCTGGCGCAGCACAGGTCAACTATGTGCAGTCCTGGTAGAATATGCGCTGCCACATTCTGGATCACTTGGGGCTTCCAGGTCTCAAGGGCAGGCCAGCGTAGAGTGAGTTACATTTAGTCTAGAGGTGACCGTCACATGGATTACTGTGGCCAGGTCAGAGCACGACAGGAAAGTAGTAAATGAAACACTTCCAGTAATGGCAGTTCTTAGTGAATTAATCCAGCATGAGTAAACAACACTTATCACCGGAGGAAAGTTTTGTTTTTCCTGCATTCCTGAGGTTTCCCCAAGTATAGGCAGAAGCCTCCCTCTTTAGCTACTCTCTGCTGTTCAAAAGAAACCTGAACTAAAAGGGACTTGCTGCAAAATAGTCAAGCAGGAACTGAGGCTTCAAAGGAAGCCTCCGCAAGACTTGGAGTTAATTAATACCAAAGATTTACCTTGAGCAAGAACAATCTTGTTATTAATTCTGATGGTCAAAGAATGAGACATTTTAATAAACCACTTATTTCAAGTTTGTGCCGGAGGCAAACTCTTACAAAATCACGGCATTATAATGCCACTGTTCATTTTTGAAATACCAGCATTTGCCAGCTTCCAGTTCCACAGGTGAAAAAAGGCAGCCTTAATTCTGGATAAGCACATCTCCTACTTTGAATTGACCTTTTGTTTTGTGACAGCACAGAGAAACACTGCCACGAGACACTGGCCTGTAAAATGCTGTGGACTTGAAAATATCTTTTTGCTTCTGAGCTGATGGTATTTTCAGAGACCTAATTCTACCTACTTCTAATGCATCTGTACTCTCATTTGGGGAGGGGATTAAGCACTAATTCTTTAACGAGCCCTAAAATTTTCTGGAGCTGCTTCTGCATAGAATTTCGTGGCCAGAGAAAGGCTAAGAACAATAGGCTAGGTATCATCACCATGGTCAATTGCAAAAGTATTTCAGTTTTGCCTAGATTGAGTTTTAATTTATATGCCCTCAATCCAGCCTGTCATTGACTCCAGGCACCTGGTCAGAACATCAGCTGCTGCACAGAAGAAAAGGAGAAACTGCTGGCTGCCACCAGTTTATTGATGTCAATGTCCCTCTGACCTCCAGATCACTTCACTCAATATCTTTATGTAGTTACCAACAGCCTTGCAGAATCCTGAGTGGAAATTCCATAAGGCAGTCCACAGATCTCATAGGAGCATTTTCTGGCACCCTCTCACCTAGCAGAACTTGAACCAACGGAGCACGAAGACTCCTATCCTTACCTTAAACAAGCAATCTGGGAGGACATATACAAGGTGACCGAGCCAATTTCAGTTCCAAAACTATGCCAGTAGTCCAGTAAGCTAGAGTGGTCTGTAATAATCAATTCCATGCAGGAGTATCTGCAGTCATGCCACCCCCACCTCACACTAGAGTACCTTGCCCTCAAGGGAAGATGTAAGACTGGCTGATAAGCTGGAAAATTTATTTAAAGCATTTTTATGCCTCCTTTCCACCCGATCAGGGTCCCAAGGGTGGCACATATAAAAGCATTTGAATGTCTGAATAATTAAAAACATTTAAAATGATTAAATAATCCAATAATCCAATAAAAACATGTAAACACACACACCAGATCCAAGGAGGAGGGCCAACCACTGTTATCTGGGATATACCAAACCAAACAAAAAAGTTTTCACCTGCTGGAGGAAGACACCAATAGAGGGAGAGTTCCAAAGTTTTGGTGCCATGATGGAGAAAGCCTTTTCTTGGGTCGTCGTCACCTGTCTAACCTTAGATGGCGGGGGCAACTGAAGCAGCATCTCCAAAGATGGCCTGAGTATCCGCATAAGTTCAAAGGGGAGGAGGCATTCCTTTTGGTACGTTGGTCCCATGCCACACAGGTCTTTAAAGGGCAATCCCAGCACCTTGAATTGTGCCCAGAAGCAAACTGGAAGCCAGTACAGATGGAACAACTCGAATGATATGCACCCTGTGACCCACTCCAGTCACCATTCTGCACCAACTGCAACTTCTGGACAGTCTTCAACTGCAGCCTCACATAAATTTCATTGCAGCAATCTAATCTAGATGTTACCGGGGCATGTGCCACAGTGGCAAGATCTTTGCTGCCCAGAAGGGCTGTACCTGGCTCACCAGCTTCAGCTGGTGAAAGGCACTCCTGGCCACTGCTGCCAGCTGTTTATCCAACAGGAGGCCACTGTCTAGGAGCACCCCCAAACTGCAAACCTGCTTCTTTAGGGGGAGTACAACCCCATCCAGAACAGGGGGATACCCTATTTCCTGGGTCAGACCTGATCTAAGGAGAGCTGCTTCATCACTGTCTCCTCAGAGAGGTAGGGATATGGCTCCAACAGCCTTTACAGGGCATCCACTATCTTCTGCGTCCAACTGCTAATGGCCCTTGGGTCAGATGTGATTAGCCAGGGTGGGCAAGTGACACACATACCTGTAGTAGGCTTCACCTTTCCAGAACTATGCCAGGCATTAACTCTCTGGAAGACTGTAGAGCTATTCCAGAAGTTATAGAGCAGATTTCAGTAACAACAAAGCAAAAATACATATACCCTCTTTTACAGACAGTAACCCTCCTGTAGATTCAGGAAGGTAATGACGATAGCAAATGAAAGTTTCAGAAGAGGTCATATTTACATAACAGCTACAATTTGCCCTGGAATACCACTGGCTGAATGCTTTGGTGGGAAAAAAGTCCCGTCCCCCCCACAACAGCAGCAAGAAACAGCAAAATAATTTTTTTAAAAAAATTCTCCTACTAGAACAGTTCTACTGAAAAGGTATCTAACTGGAACAACATCATTAGGATACTATTCTAACTCAAATAAAATGAAAGCTATATTCACAGGAAACACCATGAATGAGGTTAACGCACACACACACCATATACTTAAATAAGTCACCTTTTGGTTTTGCATGTAATAACGAGGCATTGTTCAGACTCAATGCTAAACTATGATTAAATGCTATGTGAACTAACCTGGAAGGCACCTTGAGCTGATGCACATCAGGCACAACTAAGAACCATGAAGCAGTCAACATACTCTCCAGTGCCATGTGCAGCATTTCTGGGACATGAGAACACTGGAATGTAAGGATTCTCTTCATGATGGAGACTAAGGCCTAGTTAAGTCAACAACAGCCAGTTGGATGCCTCTCAAATTTCACAAGCAGGGCAAAAAGGAAATTGCCACCATCTGCCCTTGCCATCTGGAGTTACACTGCCTCTATACACAAAAGTTCCAGTTAACCATCATGTATAACGGCTGATCAACATTTTCTCACAAACTTGGCAATTAGCTTAGTTTGTATTAAAGCAGAACTGAATGTCACCACACCTTACAGTAGTGAAACCCACAAGTATGGTTTGTATGAGAAACTTCTTTTGTTGATCTCAAACTCACAGGCCACTTTCATCGAGCGACCCCGATTTCTAATACTAAAACAGGATCAAAGATTTTACGACTACACTTCTAGCCTATTAGTAACTTTAAAAATCTCCATCATGCCTCCACACCTATAAAGTGGATGGTGCCAAGTCACTGTCTCAAGGCCTCCAGTGACCATCATGACCGAGTCGGAATCTGAACCCATGTCTTCCAAAGTCCAACCTCTCTCTATAACACTGGCCCCAATCATGACACTCAACTGCATCATTCCTGCAAAATTAATTTAGAAGGGGAAAAAAACAGAAAATATGCATGAGAACTGATAAGGCCACAGTGGTTTTAACAATATGAACTGCTGTCAATTGGAAATGGCATGACCTTACCAGGTTATCAAACTGTGCAAGACAACCTATGACCTGAACAGCCTAATCTAACACTGATAGGCAAGGTGGAGTTTAAAAACTTACCTATGAAAGTCTGCTGTGCCTGAGAATTTCCCCCTACCCTTGGGGAACACGAATGAGGGTAGTTCGAAGCATTAGCACCCATTTTCTTCAGTCACTCAGGCATTCCACTTGCTGGCTCATCCACGCACAGTCCCATGATCCATTATAAAACTTCAGACAGTGTTCAAGTAGGTTCTTCGCCTTCATTTCTGAACAAAAGACATCATCATTATTTTCCTAACACACATGATTTTGTTAGTACTGTAGTTACACGATGGTTCAACTTTTTAGTAAGAACATCCATTATTCACCCCTGACCCTTTTGTTAACAGATTGGCTGTTAAGCCAAGTACAATAAAAACAAAACATTACAATAAACTAATTTACTTGTTCACAAGTATGCAAGACCTGAGTATGGCTGTTAACAATAGGAAGTTTTGGAGGTCACTGAAAGCAACTCGACAGCACAACACACATACAATTTACTTATACTGGGCTGCACACTTTTTCACTGGTAAAAGAAGGAGAAAGGGCCCTCTTGTGACCAAGAAAAAGGCTATGCCAGGGATCATAGCACTTGTGTAGACAAAAGCCACATGGGACAGTGGTTACAGTTAGTGCGGGAACCAGACAAAATTGATCAGGAAAGCAGGTAAGAACCAACCTACTGTTTCAAGTTAATTTTGCACACATACATACAATGATCTAAGATGTAAAGCAGTACTTTGGACCCACCTACACTACCAACAGTAAAGATCCATGAGGCTGGGAGACATGGTTGTAATACCTAAGCTTACCAAATATTTTGCCACATTCTAGTAACATGCAGGATCTTGTAAATGCAGCAACAAAGGCACTGCCTTATCTGTAGTGCTTAGAGAGCCAAACAAAAGGATAACAACAGTGGAAGCTGACTGGGTTGGGCAAGTGAAACTGCAAATTGATTTTTAATATACCATGCAGCTCTGAGCACATGACCCTGACATTACAGACATTTCCTACTGCGATGAGTCATTTCTTTTTGCAGGATACCTTGTTGGTATGGAGAAAAACTTAATATATCTAAAGCTATTCAGACAAGTTCCATTTATTAAAATGACCCATTGACATTGGTGATATTATATGGGGAGGAAAACAAGAGTGGTTCTGGTCTAAGGAAGCAAAAGGAGAATATATGTGAAGGGATTTTTTTTTAACGGTTTCCAAGGAGAACCAGCACTGATTCCTTTACAAATAAAATTTTCAATCACAGAATCTGAAAGAGTCACATGTAGGCTACTTATTTGTTTCACTGTTTTCAACTCTGTCTTCATGATTATGAGGGCTTCTCCCCTTTTCACTGTTTATAACCATGCTCGGTTCAAACAAAAACTTATTTCTAATTCAAATTACTCTGGCAGCTCTCTTTACAAGTTCATACTTCCTTGATGTGGTAGATTTATCAATTCTAGGTTTTTTTAAACAAAAGCATATGAAATGAGATTATTAGAATTAGCTTTGGCATAATATTCATACTTAACCTCCAAATCCTGAGCAATGTTCCTGCTAAGAACCAATGTTCCTGCTAAGCACCGACACACAAATTTTTAGTCCAAGTGCACAGATTTTTGGCTCAGAGCAGAGCAACAAACTGGCCCATGCAGGCCTGTTAACCTTGTTTGGAGAAGTGGCTGCAGCAGCTGTGGGGACTCGGGCTCGCAGGAGTCGGGGAGGAGGTGGCTACAACTGGGATAGCAGAGCGGCCAGCAGACCCAGAAGTGGTTGCATCCACTGGGGGCAGTGGGAGTGAATGGCACAGCTTGGTGGGTGAGGGAGGGAGTGGAAGGAGGAGGGGTGGGGTGGGAAGCACGCCTTGGTCCCTCTCTCAGTGGATGCATGGGAGGGCGAAGCAACTGGTTTGCCCGGTTCAGCTGCGCCAGCTCAGGATGCATTTGGATTGCCAGCTGCGCAGGAGGCACAGAGCATGGTGAACTGAGAAGCTCGGGGCACACATTACACACGGGGACCCTGCAGACAGTGGCCTCCCTTCTTCTGCTCCTTTTGCTTTGGTGGGATGAGACGGCTCAGAAAGGTACATACTGGACCTCAAAGAAGGGAGGGGGGCTGAGGACGGCGGAAAAACAAAACAAACCTTCTCGTCTTCCTTAGATGCCCATCTGAGAAGCCACTGAGTGGGTGTGCCACCCTCTCCTGGTGAGTGCATGGTTTAGGCTCAGAAAATCCCCCTTCATCTCTCTCTGCTCCCCCACACCTTGACCTGAACTCCTAACATTTCAAAAGGATGGACCACTGAGTAGTCCTGACTTGTGTCAACACTTTATCTTTCCCTCCCTCCAATTTTTTGCAGCTTTCCAGCCTCAGCACGCACACATGAAGGAGGCAAGTGGGTGTTGTGAAAGAAGTGATATACTAGTGCAAGAGAAGTGTGCAGTAACTTTGCGCAATGATTTGCAATTACATTTTTAAAATGTGGCCCTTCCTTCAAGGCACTCAGAGCAGCAAACGTGTTTCTCTCCTAGGTATGTTACATGCCACAACTTATATGCACAGTAAATACAAATTCCTACACAGAAGTGACTTCTGGCTAGCAATGTGTGAAATGGCTTACAAGTCGGTTTCAGACACAAAGGGGAGAAATGGGTCCCTAAGTAAGATATGCAGCACAAAGTGGTTAGAATGGCCAGGATGGTATAAATTTTCAGAGGCCTCTGGTCTTACCAAGCAGAGAAGTGGGCTGGAAAAATCTATAATGTTCTATCATAAAATTAACTACAAATGGACACCGTTGTTAACAGAATATTAGGCAAACTTGGTAGTTTCAAAATTATAGTCACAGGAACTTGCAAGAACTTGTGGGAAAGCCATGTCATTTTCCTTTCTGGCTTCTCTCACTATCTCTTCTCTCCTTTCCCTGGCAGCACCCATAGCCTCTCTCTTTTCCTGCTTCCTTCTCTTCTTCCCACGCACCAGCATACCCACCCCCAGAAGCCTTTCCTCGGGGGGGGAATCAGCTGAGTTACAGTGTCCACCAGTGTTGGACCAGGCCTACTGCACTATGGCTACCGACACAGCCAGGCCCAGCCCAGCTGCTACAGCCATCGTTTCCATTTTTGATTTCTTCCACAAATCTTGGACATTTTTCAGGTTTCTAGTGAAATCGTCTTGATCTGTCCCCAGCACCATTATGCAGATCTATGAATCCACATGTTATGGCTTGGTTTGGAATATGATTTTTCCAGATGTTTATCCCCAGATATTGTGAGAATACATGTCATTTTATTCATTTTTGAAAAGGGTGTGGGAGATAAAACCATATTATAAATGTAAATTTATACACAAATACAAATTTTAAAGAATTATGAATTCACTGTGCAGGTCAAATCAAAGTCAGAGCTAAAATTCTTCTTTATGTGTTTCCTCTTACATAGAAGGGAAATTTTAATGGAATGAAAAAGTAATTTAAGTGACCCTACAGAGGAGACAGTAAAACTGAGGTGCACCAGTGACCTCTGTGGAAGAGTCAAATTCTGATAAACAGATTAGTGGACAACCATGTTCACTGCACATGATGCACAGTTCTCTGGATGCCAAAATTAGTGTGTCAACAGTTCTCAGTGTGTTAGGGTTTTTTGCTTGAGAGCCAGTTTGGTGTAGTGGTTAGGAGCGTGGACTCTACTCTGGGAGAACCAGGTTTGATTCCCCACTCCCCCACATGCAGCTGCTGGTGTGACCTTGGGTCAGTCACATTATCTCAGAGCTGTTCTCTCAAGAGCAGTTCTCTCAGAGCTCTCTCAGCACCACCTACCTCACAGGGTGCCTGTTGTGGGGAGGGGAAGGGAAAGGAGGTTGTAAGCCACTCTGAAATTTCTTTGGATACTGAAGCGCAGGGTATAAATCCAATCTCCTCCTCCTCTTCTTTTCCTCCTCTTAAATGTACACCATGTAAGGGGAAAACACGCTAAACTGACTTGGATTCAGCAGTGTTTGTGGGAAGAAGGATTTCTACCTGTGAAGTATGATTTCCTTAAATCCACCCTCCTGCATCAGCCCAAAATACAAATTCAGGCTACCACAGGATAAGGGAAGAAAGAACTCCCCAGGTGGAAACCCTTCTACCCACAGAAGCATAGTGTTGAATCCAATTCATTGTTTTCACATTTATTTCTACTGGAATAATACCTGCAAAATGTCCACATAAAGCTCTGGATTTGTTTGAACAGAATATAAACCACACTAGATTTATTTTTTCCCTAATCAAATATTTCAGTTCAACTTTCTACTGCTTTTGGGAGAGAAAAATTAACATGGGGAACTTTAAAAAATTGTTTACTAAATTTAAGTCAAAATAAGCATGCTAAATCAGATCATGTTCTATTTAGGGCACTGGGAAATTTTCTAATGTATATTTTTCTGGAAAACCCACAGCACTGTTGCCTGGAAAGAAGACAAGTATTTTCTCTTTGCTGTATTTCAAGCTTCAGCTTAATCCCCCACTGTGGTTCTCAAAAATGACCTGAGAGAACTGTGTAGTACAATACAGAGGCAATCCTCAGCCCTGGTTCAAAATACGGGAGGCTGCTCCACCAGTTGCCACAGCTTGCAATAAAAGAGAGCTAATTTTAAGAGCCCTGATACACAAACAGAGCACAGATCTAGAAATCTCCTTTTATCAGCTTTAAAAATGGGTTGGGGGGCCAAAGAATGAAAGATCCCGGATACAAAAGTTTTGGACTTCCAAAACTAGTTGCTTACTTATGGACTTTGCCACTTCTCTGGCTCACGGACATCTACAGCTTTAATTAGCACTATTGCTACTAGGGTCAATGTACTTGAACATGAAGGTAAAAACCATGTAACCCAACCAATTGTTTTTTAAACAAACTCTGGAGTGTGGCAGAGAAACTATGTTTGTAGCACAGCTGAAGGAGTACAATACCTCTGTCAAGATCATCTTAATTACTTTGCTGGATCAGGCCAGAGTCTATCTATCCCATCACCAGTCAAACCAGGAGTGTTAATAATTAGCATGGAAACATTACAGGCATGCTTTAACAGCCAGCCACCATATCAGTGGTAGCTGTAAATCATCTGGCAACAGGGAGGGGGTGGGAATGCTTCTGTGACCAAAGGAATTCACAGTGTTGCATCACTGCAGTTAAATTCTTCCAGACCTTGTGATTATGGCTGCTGGTAAGCAAAGTACTGTGAAGTCATAGCTTGTTAATTTCATTCAGTAGGGAAACACAGGCAACTGACATGGTGAACAGAGAAAAATATAGTAGGGATATGGTTTCTGGACAAGCACTAGTGACCTGATTCCTGCAGCAGTATTTTTAACCTATTCTCTTAACTGATACCACAAATATAATTGCAGCCATCCACGAGATTTGCCACATGAAGCAAGCAATTTTTTTCCTAGGGTGTGGATTGCCACCTGCACAACTGAAACTGCCCTTAGATGGGAAAAACTTCTGTTTTGCTTACCAGCAAGACTGCTTTTGGCTCCAAATCCAAGATTCTTGTTTCAAAGTTGCAGTTTAATATATACCAAGGCTGGACAATTCCAATGTGCCGAGTCACCTCAAACACACCAGCAACAACTAAGAATTCAGAACACTGAGTCCTGTGCAGGGCCACCCCTTAGAACATGTATTACTGGCTTCAGTTAACAAGAGTGCCAATGACTAACTTCAACTATTCCTCTGGCTCTGACTATATGTTTTAAAGTTATCACCATTTTAATTCCTTAACTTTTTGAAGAAGACAAATACAGAACTCAGATTCATTTTGACCCTTAGCTCAGAGAGACCTGTTTTTCCATTTTATTCTTAAGATAGTGGGTATATGTGGAACATTTTAAAGTACATTTGTTAATATTAAGCAATGAGGAAGTATTAACCCTTCCCAATGTGCAGCACTCAGAACAGAACATTGCACATGCTTGTGCAACACAATATACGTGACTCTACCCAAATTCCTAATGGCATCTGAATTCAATATTTCACAAAACTGGCAGTTGTAAAAATAGGAAACTTCATTTGGGAAAGTCAAGCCTACATAGGAAATACAAGCTGTAACAAGTCAGGACCTACATCTGCAATACAACAAGCATCAGTTTTCCTGTGAGTTCCCACCACTTTTCACAACTTTAGAATGTCTAAGGAAACTGGCAATACTCTGAGGCATCTGGGCTTACAGCCAGGAGTCTCTAGACCTCAATCTCTGATCTAACAAAAGCTCTGTGTGCAACCTGAACTTTGGGCAACAGCCATGCTTTTGTATACAAGTTTCCCCTCAACACCAGCATTTTCATAACGTTTTCCACTGGGACTTCAAAAAGATTAAATGACAAGGTGCAAAACAAGAGACGTGTACTGTGCAGCCAAATATTTCAAACTTTACTCATTCTTCCAGTGATTCTCAGCAAAATACTGAATTAGACAAGCCTTCAGAATGTGCAGGAACTGGAATATCATGGCTATAACAGCCTGAGGGGAAGGAAGGGAAGAGACCCAGAAATACTACGCTGATTTATAAAACTACACACAATTTCCCTGCCTTTAGCCACCTATTAACTTAACTATTACAAAGCTTCAAACACCACATCATGTACAGTGATGAATAAATCCATTACATTAATACTGCAAGTCTTACTGCCCTTCCCCTCTCCAAAAACCTTACCTGCTGCTATGCAAATACAGCAGAACATGGAATAGCCAACATGGGGCATATTTGCCACAGGCAGATGAGCAGCCATAAACTGGCTAAGGTACAGACTGAGGCCTTCTACACTGCTGGCTGCTCCACGGCTCACTACACAAGAGAGCACACATACAACCCATGGGTAAGGAGAGCTACAAACATACAGCAGTGTACATCAGAGGGGCATGCTTTCATACTCTGTCTGGCAACCACTTTGGTAGAATCTTTTTGAATCCAGGAAATCAAAATGAGAGGGTTTTTGTTTTAAAAGAAATTTCTCAAGCCTAGAACAAATGTCCACAACTAGGAAGCCTCGTTCTTAACCCAATCTGATCACAGTTTAAGCTTGCCTTTTATTCTACTCACTTTCATGGATTCCTGTCAGGTAGCTGCAACCGGGGCATCAACTGCAGAATACACGCAGGCTTTCCCCAATAGCTTCTATGAAGCTGAAGGTTTCCCTAGCTGCACAAACTGTTTTCTAAAAGTACCCAGCAATGAACAGGCCTCTGGGCCAAAACTGCAAGCCAAAAGACGGTGTGTTTGAACACATGGCCAAATGGTGGAAGGGTAGTAATGTAAAAATCCTCAAAGGTTTCAAGTGCCTCCTGGAAAGAGTCATTAAGCTAAGTGAATCCCATACTTGACATAGCCCACATTTTCCACATAAAGAGATCTAACTACAATTTTTAGGCCCTTGATTGCCTCAAATTGGTGCTTCCTAATGAAAATATGGATTAAATCCATGTTGCTTAGTCAAGCTTTTCCATTTAGCTCTAGCCCTTCTATAGTGGTGCCACTGAAATGTGGAAACTAGAACAACAAAGATGTATACAAAAACTCCCAAAATCTAGTTTAACTCTCCATGTTGCTATTTAGGAGTTAGGTGTGTGAGAGATTCTGAAAAAAGTATATTAATCTCTCTCCTTTGGAGGCTTTCAAACAGAGGCTAGATGGCCATCTGACAGCGATGCTGATTCTGTGAACTTAGGCAGATCACCAGAAGGGAGGGCCAGGAAGGGTTACATCAGTGCTTAGTTCTCCTGGCCCTTTCTTACACATCCAGGGAAATCAGGAAGCAATTGTTCTCCAGGCCAGTTTGGCCAGGGATCCTGGAGGGTCCCCCTCCCTTCTGGGCATAGAGCAGGGGTCACTGGGGGTGTGAATTTGTGAATTTCCTGCACTGTGCAGGGGGTTGGACAAGATGACACTGGAGGTCCCTATGATTCTAATCTGTCTGGATACATGAGGATTTCTTTTATCTGATGGGTTTTTGCCCATGCTGCTGACATTTACACAGATCCATATTCCTTAAGTAGGAACTAGGCCAGGACAAAGCAGGGTGAATAGGGAGTAGGCAACTAAATACAGATTTACCCCCTCATGGTATCTGCTTGTGAGGGGTGCAATTAGGGAGTATAAGAACTATGAGAACTTCTAGTGGGCCTGAAGGCTTATGAGTCATATTTTAGTACCCTGGATCTATAAAAAGATGAAGCCTGCCAAAAAGGGTGGGGGAATGTACCACCACTATTACACAGGAATTTATATCATATCCTAGATTGCTATTCTGGCTAGAGACAAAGAGATGCAAGACTAACATTTCCTTTCCCCCCTATAAAATTATGCTCTCCGATGGTATCGGGTACCTTCTTGCTTGCATAATCTGCATGCAACAAGGCATCTTTACCTCTTAGAGCTTTGTTCTAATTACATGTGCCACTGTGGGTATTCTGCCAACTTTCCAAATCAGATAAAATTAACTGACTCCAAGATGAAATATAATTAAATCTGTTATATGGAAAATGAAACCCATTCAAAGGAATTTTAACAGCATTGGACTAATAGTTATATACTACTTGTATCGATTGCATGTTTAAGAATATTTACATAGAAGTCACATTTTACATATGTCTGTGCAGACAATGTGGGATAAATCTTTATACAAATTCTCTAACTAGTTCAAAAAGGCCAGAAAGATAGAGCAATGATCTGTATCTTAGTACACAGTTATTAATTTCCCTACCAATGCCAGCAACACAGTTTCCCCCTACAGACCACCCAGGTTCCCTTGAGGAAAGGGGGCTTGGGCATCACCTTCTGCAGTTGGTCTCATGCAGGCACAGACCTCATGTGTGGGACTGCAGGGAAACCAGGAACAGCAAACTGTTCTACAGCAAACTATTCCACTGTCCTCTCTACGCAAGCAGGGCAACTGGATTGCATGTTATCCCACACAAACATCTCCTTTTACTTAAAAACAAACAAACTCAGCTTCAAAGAAAGAACCGGGTGATCTGAAAACTGGCTCACCAACTGAAGTGCAAATAGTGACTGGTCTTATATTACTACTATTTTACTGAATATAAATACAGCATGTTGGCATTCAAGACTGTATTTTGTCTGGCATCCAGGGAATCAACAGATCTTTTGTTATTCAAGTAACATCGGTTGGCATAAAAATTGAGGACATCCATCACAGCTTTCTGATAGAAATCTGTAACACTTATAGCTGACATACTTGCACTGATCTCCATTAACTGGCCTTTCATTTCTTTCAATAATTCAAATATTCTTTCATTAATATTTAAGACAGGCTGTATTTACAGCTGACCTATCTACCGCTGGTAAGTATTAGAAAATGCATGGCCAAGGCTCAGTCCACAAATTACTTCTCTTAATCAAATGAGTCACCCTGGCCATCACTGAAATCTATACCTACACATGCAAGCAGCGTGTGAGTGAAGCATTGCACGAACAGGTCAGTAGCATCTGCTGTTACTTCATAAGCAATTTCCTAGTCACCCAAATCAGAAAGGTGCTGCTAAGCCAGTAACCATGACCACCCAGTACACACATTGAGTCTGCTCACAAAAAGCTGGAACCACCAAAGAGAGATTAAAAACGCTTCAAGTCATTTTTCAGGAAGGTACAGAATTAGTCCTTATAGTTTATCACCACATCAGGTTGCAGCCTAATGTCTAAAAATTGAAGTCTTCCCTTTTATTTAGATGGGTAGCCATGCTCGTCTGTCTGTAGCAGTAGAAAAGAGCAAGAGACCAGTAGCATCTTAAAAGACTAACAAAATATGTGGCAGGATATGAGCTTTCGTGGGTCACTGCTCACTTCTTCAGATACAGTGAAGATGTGAGCAGTGACTCACGAAAACTCATCCCCTACCACATATTTTGTTAGTCTTTAAGGTGGTACCGGACTCTTGCTCTTTCCTACTGCCCTTTTATTTGTAATCCCCAGCAACACCCCCTTCCGTCACAAGGAACTCACAAGAGTTAAGCCCAACTGCTTATCGTCAGATAATTCTAGACTGCAAGAGTGCTGTGTATTAATTCGAGAAACAAGAGCCCCACATTTTAAGGCCTCTTCAGCAACAACCACTGTACAATGCTTTGCTGACTTCAGTGGGCACAGGGTTAGGTTAGTATCAAGTTCTAAGCGTGGCATGCTGGGTTAAAAAGCAAAAGAAAAAAGAAACCATCCATTTGAGAACATAACCAAGAGTTGAACAAATGTGTTTTTGACACCAAGCAGAGATTACTTTTAGCTGAAGCACTAAGAGTCAGTGTAAGCCAAATTACAGTAATATTAAACTTTCGAACACAGGATGCTGACAGAGAAGCCTTTAGATCGTGGCCTGAGAGATTTGTCCTTTTTTAAAAAAACACATCCAGCTTGATGAAGAGTTCTGGAAAACTCAGAGGCTTGCAAAACATATAGTGTTATTTTAGCTGATCTTAACTTTTATTATATGGCTTTCGTTTTTAGATTTTGCTACGGACCAACATTACATATATTACGTACAGCTACATCACATATTAATTTTGTAATCTTATTGACTTACACTGACTTGCATTCATTTGTGATTTACATTCGTGTTCTGGGAGAAGGGAAAGAGACTGAAGTTTACAGTACTTGTACAGAATGATTAAAATGGCTTATCTCTGTGAGGCTATAACTTTTTCTACTTTTCCCACCTGCAGTTTCAACAGATTTGGCACCAACACGTCACTTTAACAGCTGACTGTACAAGCTGCAGTTTTATTATATCTGAATTGCTCATCTGCTATCACACTTGACCTCAGCCTAGTTTTAGAAAATGGTGTGACAGCAAATGAGATCACTGTGTCACATCTCACTAAGTGCTGCAACACTCAGGTACACATGACTGTCTCCTGATAGTTTCCACAATACTACTTTAACCACTTTTAACTTTTCCATTATGAAAGAAACCCAGATACATTCACACTATTAAAACACCACTTTAACCACTTGTTATCTCTTCCATTATGAAAGGAATCCAGATATAATAATACTATTAAAATATGAATTTCCAATCCCCAACACAATGGGCTCAAGGAACAAGCAGTTCACACATCCAGGCAATTTACACAGCAAACCTAAGCAGAAGTTACCCCAGTAAATCAACAAAGAAACTCACAAACACATAAGACTGCCTTACACCAAGTCAGGCCACAGGCAGTGGGTCTTAGGTGGCATTATTTCACACTACCTACTACCTGATCCTTTTAACTGGGGATGCTGGGATCTGAACCTGGGGCCTTCTGCCAATGGAGCAGACTCTACCATTCTGTCACACACCTTGCCCGGACTAACTCCGAATAAGATCTACAGTATTTCTACATGTAGTATCAACTTGGATTTGTTCACATTGATACTAGATACTATAGATAAAATACACATCATACGAGGCACTCCGACTACCCTAGCAGGGAAAAACTGACCTGTCTTTGGGTCTTTGTTTCAGCTGAAGATACACTAATACTTCATCACCAACTCAGCTCTCTTTCTTTTTGTGCAATGACAGGAATTACTAGTGCATGTTTACCTAGCTATATACATAACTTAGCTACATACTTGTACACCTCAAAGTCGTCTTAAATGTTCACGCAGTCACCAAATGTCACCAGGGAGCAGATGAACTCTTCAGAATAAGCACTCCAGCAGTGACCACTCTATGTACTCCATCACTACAGTATTTCTCAAAGCCAAAGGCAGGGAGTGACAGACAGTGCTTGCATGTGGGTAGAAGTGCAAGTCCTTGGGCACAAGCCAAAAGGCAAAATCCAAGGGATCACAGCTCCCAAGCCAAAGCCCATGTTAGCCAGTCCAGTGCGTTAGGGCTCACCTATGGGGTGTTGTGCGTGCAATTTCTTTGTTTATTTTGTCTATTTAAATTGTTTTTGTATATTTTGGAAATTATTATAAACCATACTGAATCCCTTTCAGGAGAGAGGCAGTGTAGAAATACCATAATAAAGCTAACGGAGAGTCCACTTAAGCGGGCATGAGTTTTTTTTGTAAAAACCTCTCCTAAAAAGGAGAGAATTTTATTGCTTTTTTAATAGAAAAGAGGTAGGGTATATAGATGGATTAAGAAAAGATTTTGAGTGAATTTTCTGTTAAAATGTTAGTTTTAGTTAGTACAAATAAAGTTTTTGGCATCCGCCGTGGTTGGAAGATCTTTTCATCCTACCGAAAGTCCTAAATAAATCTGTTCGTTAAATTAGTAAAGTCCTTTGGGGTTAGTTGTTGATCAGCTCCCTTCTGCCACCTCACGAACAGCTGCTACATCTTGGGGTGTCTTCTTTTTAAGTCTCTCAGATTATATGTTGGGCCCTCTTTTGCTTTCTCGTCTCCCGCTCCTGCACCTCCCACCTCCGGGCCGCTGTCCTCTTTGCTGCTTAGCACTGTCCAATTGGCGAGTTCTGCATCTTCCTCTGAACTGGCGTGTCTCTTCAGAAATTCTTGAGCTTTGAAAACGGAGTCAATCTTCTCTCTTTTATCCTTAAATTTGAACACCAGTCCCTCGGGAAAGCACCATTTATAAATGGTTTGATGTCTTCGTAAAAACATGGTCAATCCTTTATATGCTTTCCTTTTCATACAAATTTCATATGGAACATCCTTTAAAGTTCTGATAGTCTGCTCTCCAATCTTCAAGGGCACCGCTGAAACTGCACGCAGAATTTGATCTCTAGTACGCTGTTTAGTAAACTTGACAACCACTTCTGCTGGCAAATTATTTTTCTTTGTAAAGCTGGAATAGGCTCTATAGGCCACATCCATCTCATCCTTTAATTCTTGTGCTTCTCTGCCAGTCGGTGGTGCCAAGGCATTCGCCAGTATAGCTCTGAGATCTTCTTTCTCTTCTTCCTTTATGCCCTGAAAGCGGAGAGTCAGATTTGATTTTTCCATCTGAAGCATTAAAATTCTTTTTTCTTGCGTATCTTGATGTTTTTCTAATTTGTTGACCCTTTGCTTAATTTTCTTGGTGTCTTCCGTCGAGACCAGACACTTCTGTGCGATCTCCTCCATTTTCTTTGCGGTTTCTGTTAATTGTCTTTGTTGACTGTTGAGAACACCTTCCATGTTGCAAAGGGTTTCGCTGATTTTCTGCATTTGATCCAGCAGAGGGCGCAGTGGCTCGCTTTTCTGTTGATTGACAGCTGGCTCTAGGGGGAGGCTGCCAGGACCGGAAGTCCCTCCCCTTCTTTACCGGCTTCTCTGGGACCTTTTTCTGCCCCGACATTTTTTATTGTTTACTTTAACAAAGTTCGTGCCGCGACACCCAGGAGACAAGCTGGCTTCTTAATCTTTAGTAAAGCCCCAAACCGCTTTTTTGCTTCGCCCCCCCCTTCACTCTTCCTTTAACAGTCCCGTTTTTTAAAGGGGGTGGGGATTCCTCCCTCCTCCCATGCGATTATACGTTTACAGGGGGGAGCACCTTTATACCGTTTCAAAACAGATCTCCAACTCACGATTCACTGCCAATTCTTCTTTTATTAATTCATCCGCTGCTTCTTCACTCCTGGAAGTTGGTGGCGTTGCTACTTCCCATACGGGCACAATGCAGCGGGGCCGACTGGGGCTGGGAGAAAGCCTCAATTTCCCGGCTATCTGCCAGCAAAGAGGCTACTCCCCAAGCGCCCCTGGTTCGGAGCCTTTGCCTAAGGCTCACTAGGGTCTTTCGCATGAGCAAAGACCCGCCCCAACCGCGTGTGGGCTAACCATCTCCGGGAGCGTCCCGAGAGGTGGCTGCCATTTGCTCCGCCGAAACCGAAACCCTTAAGCGGGCATGAGTAACAGCCATCTATAAACTATCCCTTTACAAGTCGTTCTCATCCTTTTAAAATATAAGCTAGTGGCTATTACAGTTTACCACAGTGAATTCCATATTACTTATGTGTAATTATGTACTCATAACCCCCCTCAGTCCTTTTCTTCTCCTCAATCAATTCAGATCCTTTCATATGAAGGTGGGATTTCTTGACCCAGCACACATTACTTTATACTTGCACTGAATTTGATTTGTCATTCTGTTGGCAATTATGCCAAGATAATTTCAGAGCTCCTCAGCATCATCTTGGAATTTCACCACCTTAAAAAAATTGCTACCACCTGCAAATCTGGTTCTATTACCATTTAACCCAACTGCAGATTATTTATGAACAAGTAGTGCGTCTTACCATACAGATCCTTGGAGAGATGTTCATTTCATTATTCATTTCCTGTATGCCACAAATATATTCCTTTATAGCTGAAGAGACTACATACAGCCTATTAAATGTCATGTTGACAACATCTGAAGATGAATATTACCTCTTAAAAATGCTGCATTTCTACCAACATATTCTACACACAGGAAGCTTTTCAACAGCATGGCTTATAACAGTCAATTCCCAAAAGATCCAAGCTCAATGATTTTGTTTTAAAGATAAGTTGGACTTCCAAGGAACTTTTTATAAAAGATATATTCATTTAGTTGATCTGGCATTGGTGATAAAACCTAGAATAGAACTCTATTGTTTTTCCTGTTTTCTACACTCCCTCAGGGATCACTGCTTTGTCGTGGCGAGGGGGCTTGCGTGGTTCGATGAGGCTGTGGGCTATGCCGTGGAGGGCCACCCAGGAAGGACAGGCCACAGCAGAGAACTCAGACCAAGTGTGATCCACTGGAGAAGGCAATGGCAACCCACTTCAGTATCTTTGCCAAGAAAAACTCATGGATAATAACAAAAGGCTAAAAGATATGACGCTGGAAGATGAGCCCCTCAGGTCGGAAGGTGTCCAATATGCTACTTGGGAAGAGCAGAGGGCAAGTACAAGTAACCCCAGAAAGAGTGAAGTGGCTGGGCCAAAGCCGAAAGGACACTTAGTTGTGGATGTGTCTGACGGTGAAAGGAAAGTCCGATGCTGCAAAGAACAATACTGCACAGGAACCTGGAATGTAAGATCTATGAATCAAGGTAAACATGACATGGTCAAAAATGAGATGGCAAGAATGAACATCGACATCTTGGGAATCAGTGAACTAAAGTGGACAGGAATGGGCGAGTTTAACTCAGAAGACCATTATATCTACTACTGTGGCTAGGAATCCCATAGAAAAAATGGTGTGGCCTTTATAGTCAACAAGAGAGTGAGAAAGGCAGTATTGGGATACAATCTCAAAAATGACAGAATTATCTCGGTCCGAATCCAAGGCAAACCATTCAACATCACAGTAATTCAAGTCTATGCCCCAACCACTGCTGCAGAAGAGGCTGAAGTGGATCAGTTCTATGAAGACCTACAACACCTCACAGAACTAACACCAAAAAATGATGTCCTCCTCATCATAGGGGACTGGAATGCTAAAGCAGGAAATCAAAAGGTAACTGGAATAACAGACAAGTTTGGCCTTGGAGAACAAAATGAAGCAAGGCAAAGGCTAACAGAGTTTTGTCAAGAGAATACGCTGGTCATAGCGAACAACCTTTTCCAACAACCTAAGAGGCGACTCTACACATGGACATCACCAGATGGGCAATACTGAAATCAGACTGACTATATAATTTGCAGTCAAAGATGGAGAAGCTCTACCCAGTTAGTAAAAACAAGACCTGGAGCTGACTGTGGCTCAGATCATGAGCTACTCATTGCAAAATTCAGACTTAAACTGAAGAAAGTTGGGAAAACCACTAGGCCATTCAGATTTGACCTAGATCGCATCCCTGATGAATATACAGTAGAGGTGAAGGATAGGTTTAAGGGACTAGATTTGATAGACAGAGTGCCTGAAGAACTACGGACAGAGGTTCGTGACATTGTACAGGAGGCAGCAATCACCACCATCCCCCATCCCCCCCCCCAAAAAATGCAAGAAAACAAAGTGGCTGTCTGATGAGGCTTTACAAATAGCAGAGGAAAGAAGGAAAGCAAAAGGCAAAGGTGAAAAGGAAAGATTTACCCAACTGAATGCACATTTACAGAGAACAGCAAGGAGAGAAAAGGAGGCTTTCCTGAATGAACAATGCATAGTAATAGAGGAAAACAATAGATTGGGAAGGACTAGAGAGCTCTTCAAGAAAATTGAAGAAATCAAGGGAACGTTCCATGCAAAGCTGGTCATGATAAAGGACAAAAACGGTAGGGACCTAACAGAAGCAGAAGAGATTAGGAAAAGATGGCAAGAACACACAAAAGAACTATACAAGAAGGACCACAAAGGATGTCCTTGACAACCACGACGGTATAATCACTGACCTCGAGCCAGACATCCTGGAATGCGAAGTTAAATGGGCCTTAGAAAGCATTACTAACAACAAAGCTAGTGGAGGTGATGGTATCCCAGCTGAGTCTTAAGACTTATTCAAAGTCTTAAAAAGAAGATGCTGTTAAAGTGCTGCACTCAATTTGCCAACAAATTTGGAAAACACAACAGTGGCCACAGGATTGGAAAAGGTCAGTATACATTCCAATCCCAAAGAAGGGCAATGCCAAGGAATGTTCAAACTATCACACAATTGCACTCATTTCACACGCTAGCAAAGTCATGCTAAAGATCCTACAACCTAGGCTCCAACAGTACGTGGACAGAGAACTGCCAGAAGTACAAGCTGGGTTTCGAAGAGGTAGAGGAACTAGAGATCAAATTGCCAACATTCGCTGGATTATGGAGAAAGCAAGAGAGTACCAGAAAAACATCTACTTCTGCTTCATTGACTATGCTAAAGCCTTTGATTGTGTGGAGCACAATAAACTATGGCATGTTCTTAAAGAGATGGGAGTACCAAACCACCTCACATGTCTCCTGAGAAACCTGTATAAGGGTCAAGAAGCAACAGTTGGAACCGGATATGGAACAACTGATTGGTTTAGCATAGGAAAAGGAATACGACAGGGATGTATATTGTCACCTTGCTTATTTAATTTATATGCAGAGTACATCATGCGAAATGCTGGCCTGGATGAATCACAAGCTGGAGTTAAGATTGCTGGGGAAAAGATCAATAACCTCAGATATGCAGACGATATCACTCTGATGGCAGAAAGTGAAGAGGACTTAAAGAGCCTCTTACTCAGGATGAAAGAGGAGAGTGCAAAAGTGGCCTTGAAGCTCAACATCAAAAAAACTAAGATCATGGCATCCAGCCCCATCACTCCTTGGCAAATAGAAGGGGAAGTCGTAGAAGTAGTGACAGACTTCACATTCCTGGGATCCCAGATCACTGCAGATGGTGACTGCAGCCATGAAATTAAAAGACGCCTGCTCCTGGAGAGGAAAGCAATGGCAAACCTAAACAGCATGATAAAAAGCAGAGACATCACCCTGTCAACAAAAGTCCGCATGGTCAAAGCAATGGTATTCCCCGTAGTAATGTATGGCTGCGAGACCTGGACTATAAGGAAGGCCAAGCATCAAAGAATAGATTCTTTTGAACTATGGTGCTGGAGAAGACTCTTGAGAGTCCCTTGGACTGCAAGGAGATCAAATTAGTCAATCCTAAAAGAAATCAACCCTGACTGTTCCCTGGAAGGCCAGATCCTGAAGCTGAAGCTCAAATACTTTGGCCACCAAATGAGAAGGAAGCACTCACTGGAGAAGACCCTGATGCTGGGAAAGGCTGAAGGCAAAAGAAGAAGGGGACGGCAAAGGATGAGATGGTTAGACAGTGTCATTGATGCAACGGACATGAAATTGAGCAAACTTCAGAGGACAGCGGAAGACAGGAGGGCCTAGCATGATCTGGTCCATGGGATCGCGAAGAGTCGGATCTTTCTATTCCTAAACTGTCTTTAAATGGGACCAGGCAACCACCATAAAGTTTCCAGGTTAAAGACCACATGCTAGGCAGAGAAAGCCATCAATAAAACTCGCTTGACAGGAACTGGCCTGCCCTCTTTATAAATGCCTGCCCAATGGGTTTTGAAAATACTAATTTCTCCAAAACAGAGCTCTCCTCTATTCTTTTTACCTACAGCAAAGAGGTGTAGTCAGGTATACATTCTTTCCTCAGGGAATATAGAGCACCTGGGTATGCACATATTTCTAAAAGGATAGCTGTGCTTGTTGTTGCTGCAATGGACTAACTGAAGTCTTACTGCACTTGTTTTACATCAGCATGCTTCCATGGACCAGATTCACTTCCTCAGATGAAATGAGCAGCTCTCCCCTATGCAGACATATTAAATAGGAGGTACAGGCGAAAAAAGCAGTGTCAAGCAGCCCTAGGCAGACCAGGATGATATCTAATTATGTAAAATTCCAACAGCTACGGATCTCTTTCACTTGTTAATACCTGTAACAGCTCCAGACTTTGCTAAAATAGTAAGCAGCTACAGTGAGACACAAAACCCAAGTCCCAATTCAAATCTAGGGAGTAGGTAGTGTGTTCATTTTCATCTCTGCAATTTCCAACTGAAGTCTCCCTTTGAAGTACATGAAATGGAGTTAGTGACCTTGACTGTCTCCTCCCTTCTACACTGCACCCTCTCTGTTTACATTTAAATAAACTCCCCAAGCTGGGTAGGTACCTATCTCTTTGCTTCTTGCACTGTAGAATATATGCATAAAGTGATCGATGGCACTATATAAAGAACAACAGGCATACACTAATCTTGTACCAGCTCCAATATTAAGAAAAAGTTCAAAGATATCCAGAAGCTCTTTCCCCCTCCCCCCACAACAAGACAGAATATTGAGAAAAACTTAACGAATAAGTGATTTGCTGTTAGCATACCAAGTGTCTCAATTCACTCTGTCTTTGTATGGGCACAGTATAGGCACTGACCCTGTCACTTTGACAATAGTTCTCTGCATAAATAAGCAACTTTACAGATAAATAAATGGCACTTGGAGGAAAAAAACAACCAGATGAGATCCCTAGAGACGCTAAGATCTCCCAGCCTATTAACTAAACATGGCAAATTATGATCAAACATACAGTTCTACAACAAACTATCAGAATTGCTTTAGAAACACACAGCTGAGAAACTAGACTATTTTGACAAACAACATTTCATTCTGTCCATCCACATATTCTTTAAAATATGACAACCAACTGCAGGTCTTTACTATATTAGGCTTAAAACTGGCACTCATAAATACTGCAGTTTTCTAAAAGCCAAAAATGAATGGCTAGCGGAGTTAAGCCAGTTCTACACAGTTACAGTCATGGCAACTTTGCAGATTACTTTGAGTAAGGACAGTAACATTCAAACCTGCAGAGGTCAGATTCTGAAGCACTAAGCAATATATTAAAAGAGAGAGAGACAAGCAGTATTACCTTACCAGAATTCTCACTGTGAACCCTTCTCAAGCACAAAATATTTTCAGGCAGGTATTTTGCTTTACAGCACCTGCCAAGGGCAACTTCTGATGGTGCAGTACAGGCTGATCATGGGACAACTGATAAAAAGTAGCAAAGAGACCATTAAGCAACAGGGTGAAATTACAATCACATTATGCAGTATGGGGAACTGGGCTTCTACTGACCACTTTCTGTCAGCAAGCTATGGCTCCTGCCCCCATTTTCTACAGAACAATCCTACAGTGGTGAAGATTAATGCATTGCTTGCAGGCAGGAACAGAGAGGTGCTACATCAGCTACCAGAATCCATCCCTGTTCTCCAAAACTTAAAAACTTTCCCCCAAAAACCCTACTGCAAAAACAGAGGGGTTTTTAAAGGCTTAATTATAACTCTCTAATTGTACAAAATATAAATAGCAGAATCATCTTTGGAAAACTTACCTACAGCACACATGACTGACTTTCAGGAATCTTACATCAGAGAGATGCTTTCTGATTCCTTTCAGTCAAATACACCTAATATATCAAAGTTTGTTTTCCACACACTGAGAAGAGAAGCTACCACCATAATATATTCAAGATAGCTCAAAAGCTGTACAGTCATAAAGTGATTAAACGAATTTAATATGTCATCAGAAACACAGCAGTTGATTTTGATATGGAATACTTAAGAGCACCCCTCCCAATCAACACTGAGCTTGCTATCAAAGTCCAACAGATTTGTTTCTACATAACCAAGGAAGAAGGGAGCTACGTTAGATCACAGAGCAACATCTAGAGTTGAACGCCACAAGATCAACACAACTCCTTCAGTATGTAACTGCTCCCCGGGTAGACCACACTCTCATGTTTCAAGCTTGAAAAATCTCACTGGGGGATAGAAACCTGGTAGGCTCCAGCATCACAGCTTGCTAACTTTCAGCCTTTAGACATTTTTATAAAAATATTAACCAGCATACTTAAAAACAGCTGGAATAAACAGATAAGACATGGGAGAAGCAAGAATACACACAATTATTTTGAATTTGTTTTAACACTTGGCCATCATGTGGAAGACAAACACAGACTAAGTTAGTAATCAACAGTAATGAACAGTCACTCTTTATAAGAATACATCCCTTGAGTTGTATGGCATACCAGCTGTGAGTGTGAGCTGTGAACCGGGGAAAGCCCAGTTAGTTAAATATTTTAGAAGAGGCACAAATTTAGCTACCCTTAATTCAGGCTCAAGTCGTATATCATTCAGAAGTACAATTCATATTCACTATATGGTGAAAGCTTTGCTGCCCAGCAATTGATTATCTGGAACACTCAGTTAAACGGCATCACCTAAAGCTTGGTGAGCTCCTCCCCACCTCAGCCACCATACCCCTCTGTCCTCAGAGGCATGTGAGCCCCACTCCTATCTCCTCAGACAAACAGCTGGATGCCTCTGGCCACTGCTGGGTTTCTGACAGCTGACTTTACCCTTGGGTGCCCCCTTCCCCCACAGCTTGCCCTAAACTTTCTCTGCTAGGAGCCTGCTTGTCAGCCTGTCATGGAGGATTGTTGCATGGCTCAAGGGGAAGGGGAAGCCAGGAGTGGGGGCTTCTCATAACATTCCCAAAGGAGCAGGGTTTGGTCACTGGGGATTCCTCTGGGTAGGGGCCAGCACAGAGCAGTAAGCTTGAGCAGGCAACACATTTGATTCACCAGCAACCCCACCTCCCCATAAGTGGGAGATAAAGCTTGTCCTGCATCAAAATGTGCAAACCCTTTCAGATCAAGAACTCCCGTTGCATGGCCATTTCTATACCTTAATTTAAAACCCAAACCATTACCTTCCCCAGCAGGGTTTGAAACCAGAGCTGTTTAATCAGTGAAATTCACAAACCACCCCACTGTTCACAATCATTAATTGCTAAATTCAGCTCCCTAATCTGAAGGTCTGATTCAGTATTTAGAACTCCTGGCACTGCCAAACTCAAACCTCTTATTCACTCCAACTGGTTGGAATGTTCAGCTGTCAAAAGGCTCTCACTCCACTGACCATGTCAAAAAACATTTTTGCACAATAAATAATACATGGCTCATGTGGAGAAACTATGGCCAAAGTGTGGAGAAACATCCAAAGAACTGCCATTTACAGTATTTGCACAATTCCATCCAGAGATATCTATATTCCCATGTAGCAATGAATTTACCTTTCCAAAATAGGGAAATACAAGCAGAGAACCTTGCAAGAACTCACCAAGGAGGAAACTTGTTGGTCACTGGGATCACTGAAGCAGCCTGAGGCAGAAAGCTTACATGGTGTACTTTCTGCTCCAAGCCTCCCCCCCCCCAAAGCTGGCCAGATAATAGGGGAGCTGGGCTTGTAGCAGCAAATGTGCTACTTTCCCAATTATCCCTGCATACACCTTCCACTCCAAGCCTCCCTCTCTTTGAGCCACTGTTAGCCAAGAAGATCAGGGGCCACTTCCACATTGTCATTTTCATCACTCTTTTGTCCCTATTGCTTTGGGTTCCCCCCTTTTCCACATGTTTTGCTCCCTTTGTGACTACTAGAGAAACCAAAACACATTGGGGGGGGGGGGGAAATCCTGATACAATAGGGACAACTGAGTGACAAAAATGACAATGCAGAAGTGGCAGGGTTTGTATTCTAGCTTGGAGCAGAAAGTTCCCACTTCAAGTCATCTCCAGCCAGGTAGTGATCTTATTCTGCATTATTTTGTTTGTTTGATTGATTGTGAAGTCTGCACAGACAGCACTTCTCCAATTTGGGGGTGTTTTTTTTAATTCCTCTTTTTAACTTTGGCGATTTTTCTACAAGCCTGATATTATTCCAGGATTGTGGAAACTAGGATTTTTTAACCTAGATTCTGAGGCCAAGTTCAGATATAGGTATGAGAGACATCAATCAAAAGCCTTCTCAGAGCTTAGTTTTCAATAATTTTTAATTGTCCTCAATGTACCCAGGACTTTACAGTGTCAAACAAACAAACAGAAGCAGCACATGTTTCTGCCCTGAGAAGCTTACAAGTTAAGTTCCAGTAGTCAATAGAGGACAATCATATCCAAAGTCACAGTTTCAATTGAGAATAAAGAGGGATGGATTTATTTTTAACCATGTATACCCCACACACACACCCATAAAGGTTAAGCTGGAGAATGCCAGTACACTGTAGAAAGGACTCAGGAGACCCAGGATCAAACCCCCACTCAGCCATGGAGTCCATTAGGTGACATTGCACCAGCCTCTTTCAGCCTGATGTGCCTCACAGGATTATTGTAAGGATAAAATGGAGGGGAAAACATGTAAGCAACTCAGAGCTTCCTAAACTGCTGAGATAAAAATGTAGTAGACAGATAATGAAATTTGTATAGCAAACTGAACAGCCTTAATATCTACAAAAACAGATACAATCACATAAACCGCAAAAAGGCTTCAATCAAATGTCCCCATTTGAAACCCTGAGAAGACACCCATTTCAGATTGTACTGAGGGCACTACAGAAGAATCTGCTGGGTCAAATGAAAGCAGATATTTAAAAAAAATTCACAGAGGAGAGAGATTTTGAAGGAGGATTTGAGAGGAGGGGGTGATTAAAAACAGGAGATCTGAGAGGGAGTTCCAAATGCAGTGGGCAGCAAATAAGAATAGGCAGTTGTGGAGGGGGGTAGGGAAGAGGTACAGCCAAAAGAGTGAAGTCCAACAAAATATGACAGGAAATAGGAAAAGAGAGTTCAGATGTAGCAAGGATGCTTTGAAGGAAATAATGAGATTATGTTGCATAAAGAAGGGACAGGGAGCCAGTGTAGGGATTTGTGCATTGGCAGAGCATGGACTGAACAATCAGAAGGGTGACTGATTTTGGCAGTAGAGTTCTGGATCAAGACAAGCAGACTGAGATGTGATAAAGGAGGGCTAGAGGAGGTCGTTGCAGTCATCAAAACGGGAAACGACTGGAGTACGAACCTTAATTTCCACTACAGGAATTGAGAGGAAGGCAGATGCAGCATGACTGAGCAACAGTTTTTTACTTCTCCTTTTGGCCAAACTGTCGATGCTTTCAGCCTGAATGGGATGAGGAAAGTGTGGGAGAAAAGATGAGGACTTTTAATTTGGATACATTGAGCTTGGTGATGAGACTTCAAGACAAAGCAGGTAAGGCAATGGAGAAGCAGAACTGGATGAGTGCTTCAAGAATGAAAGGTATAGCCTGGCATCATCAGCTTAAGATAATGCTGAATAGGGAATTTGTGTGTATGCACACATATCACATAACAATTTAAAAAATGAGAAAATGTAACAAACTGGGTGAAATCCTGAATTGTGTGCTCCCAGTGGAAACACTGGTACTGAGAGCCAATTTGCTGTAGTGGTTAAGAGCATGGACTCTAATCCGGGAGAACTGGGTTTGATTCCTCACTCCTCCACATGCAGCTGCTGGCCTGACCTTGAGTCAGTTACAGGTTCTTTCAGAGCTGTTCTGGAAAGAGCACTTCATGAAAGAGCTCTGTCAGTCCCACCTATCTCACAGGGTGTCTGTTGTAGGGAGGGAAGTGAAAGGTGATTGTAAGCCACTCTGAGACTCCTTCGGGTAGTGAAGGGCAGGGTATAAATCCAATTTCTTCTCTTCTTCTTCTAAATTAATCACAATCATAAGAACATAAGAGAAGCCAATGTTGAATCAGGCCAATGACCCATCTAGTCCAACACACAGTGGCCAAAAATACCAGGTGCCATCAGGAGGTCCAGCAGCGGGGCCAGGACACTAGAAGCCCTCCCACTGCTGCCCCCTCCAGCACCAAGAATAGAGTGCATCACCTGCCCCAGACTGAGAGTTCCTATCTATACCTTGTGGCTAATAGCCATTGATGGACCTCTGTTCCATATGTTTATCTAATTCCCTCTTGAAACTGTCTATGCTTGTAGCTGCCACCACCTCCTGTGGCAGTAAATTCCATATGTTAATCACTCTTTGGGTGAAGAATCACAGAAGCTCATGTTTTGTTTTGTTTTTGTTACTTCATTCTTGTCTTGTGGCCACTGGATTAACTCCAAGAACCAAGACTTGCAGTCTCACGAAACAGTGCCAACCTTGCATATTTGCTCAGGTCAGTCCTATGAATATTGATGGGGCTCACCCATACCTAACAAAATTCAAGTTCAGCAGCATCTTAGAAACCAACAAAATTTCCCAGGGTATAAGCTTTCATGAGTCAAAGCTCACTTCATCAGATACAAACATGAACAAAGATCCATCAGTCCTTATATCCAGGTCAGAAGGTAGGAGGGGGTGTTACCAAACAGGGAGAGATGGATCCAGGATGCAGATGTACAATGCAAAAACAATGCAATTAGGCTTGTAGCCTAAGTGACCTATACCCAAGTTCAAAGTAAGTCTTCTACACGTTCTCCAAAGCTGACAAAGCAGTATTGCAGCATGTCTGTGCATGCATTCTACAATGGTTTGTAAAAGCACATCTAGTATTTTATGTATGACTATCAGCCTTAAAAATCAACCACCATCAAAATGACACTCCTGATTACCACAGAATTGTATTTATAGCTGAGCAAGGTAAGTTAAACACACACACATCAAAATAACCCCACAGCCACCTAGAAGCCAGTTTATCCCAATGGCATAAAAAGGAGAAAGGGGAAGAGGCACCGAATAAGTCAAAATGCTGACCCAGGAGATAGAAGGTAAACCAGTGCAGCAAGTTTGGAGACAGGGGACTCCAGTTCAAACCTCTTCTTAGCCACACAAACTCATCAGGCTTTGTGTGCACACTAGAAAAGCAGAGAAAGAATACTACATGTGTTTATAAAGGCTTTTCATTCAGGAATACTCCAAGGACTAAGGCTCTAATGTGTTAAGGAATCTTTGTGTCCCATACGTGCCTACTGCAAACCTTCAACCAAGACAAGCTTCAAAAGTCACCATGGTCAGAAAGTACTTCCTGCGCATAAGTATGCCTGAAATGGATCAGGACCAGGGGCAAGAGGGAGCTTAAGCCCTCTCTGTTCTCCTGACCTGAAATGGCCCCAGGGAACTGCTATTTGCCCTGTTGGGGAAACCCGTGCACAGCCCATGAGAGCTAAGAATTTTTAAAAACTTTTTGTGCTCTGAAAAATGCTCAAGGAAGAACAGCAAACTACATTACATTTAAACATCAGTTTATATGAACACTGAATATGTCTGAATGGGAAGCATCTTCTACGGCATACAGTAATGTTCTGGGTAACTTCTATTGAACTTTGAATGATACTCTGCTCACTGCCTTTTGGTGTAGTGGTTAGAAGCATGGACTCTAATCTGGGAGAACTGGATTTGATTCTCCACTCTTCCATATGCAGCTGCTGGTGTGACCTTGGGCTGGTTACAAGTTCTTTCAGGGCTGTTCTCTCAGGAGCAGTTCTTGAAAGAGCTCTCTCAGCCCCACTTACCTAGAGGGTGTGTGTTGTGGGGAGGGGAAGGGAAGGGAAGGGAAAGAGGTTGTAAGCTGCTATGACATTCCCTTGGGTAGTGAAGGGTGGAGTATAAATCCAATCTCTTCTCCTTCTTCCCCAAACATTCAATTCAGACTATCTTAAATCATCAGCTACACTATTCGCTACAAGTATTTGGCTTGCATCCGAAAGCGAGTTATTTTGTATATTGATTGTATGGTATTTTATTATAGTTTTAACTTAATCTAAATTATCTATTCTTTGTATCTTGTTGTAAACTACCCTGAGCCCTGCTCACAGGGAAGGGCAGTCTAAAAGTTTAAATAAATAAATGAATTGTACACTCAGGGAGGCCAGCACAGAGCAACTTGGTGTGGCCTCTAGACCACACATAGGCGATGTTATAATCTGGGAGGGACAAGAGGTGCTGCATATACATTTCTAACCCTCATAATTGCAGAGACAAAAGTAGTAATAAGTGACAGTGATATTTACTGATGCAAACTTTCATGCTGAACAAGTTGCCTATCCCAGACTGTCTCATGTGGCAAGATTTATGCATGGTACATTGAAACAGTGACAGGGAAAATTTAAACAGTTTTACTATTTTGTGTTGTCAAAACAGAGACAATTATCAGCCAAAGGATGCACGTCTACACACATATAAAAGATAACTCCATTCTGCCAAAACTACCCTTCTACCCAAATGGCTCAGTACAGATTAACACCAGATTATGGATTAGGGATCAGAGCACCCCTGCAGATCCACATGGTCACTTTTCTTCCTCTCCTCCCTCATGAGTATTCCCTCCTCCCCATCCTGGTTTTTGCAAACTGTAATTTACCATGACAGTCAAACAGGCAAATATTGTTAGTGCTAATCACCAGATCCAATTTTGCAAAAACATAGCTTTATTATCGTGGTTTGGAGCCAAGGCACTAGCTGTCATTCACCCTGATGTCCCAATGAGCAAGTTATTGTTAGAGACAAGGAAGAGGAAATTAATGAGAAGAGAAAGTGAAAGGAGGGAGCATATGAGTCCTGACAGTCAAGCCATAACACTGGCATTGAACCAATATGTGGGGTCTGTTGCACGCTGTCAGGATCAAACAAAATCACGCCCCTCTTTCGCTAATCCTCTTCAAAACACCGTTCTGCTATTGTAAACACTGAGCTGGATTCTTAGCTAGGATGCAGTTGTGTTCTAGTCTCAAACAGCTTCAAAGGGGGAAAAGCTACTAGATGAAAAAAATATATAAATAAGAACAGACAATTGCCCCAAAATGTGGCAAATGACAAGAGCATTTAACATTTATATCAAAGACATATCAAAGACACACACCATCAAGTTAAATATTTCAGTGCTCTAAAACAGGGCCCCCCAACATGGTACCCATGGGCACCATGGCACCCGCCAGTATCTTCTCTGGCACCTGCCAACTATTTTTAGGAAGTGGGTGGGACCAGATGGGCTTCTCGCCCAGCAAGACTTCTGATTTGCCACTGGAAAGTTGACTCCCTGCGTAGATTTTTAAAAGTGTTGCTTAGGCAAGTGTTGACACCACCAATCATCTTCACTGTAGCTGGCTCCACCTCCTGCAGCAGCCATTTTATGGCAGCCATTATGAGGCTGTGCCTATCATGCAGCAACAGAATCCCAAAGGTGCCTACAGGCTCAAAAAGGCTGGGGCCCCTTCCTCTAAAATATCTAAGTTCCTTTCAGACGTTCAACTTCCACAAAATACAAGAAAAGTTAACTGTAATAATACCACACTGCAAGAGGGGAAGAATTTCACCAAAAACAAAGTACGGCGAATGTGCTTCCTCCACACACCTTTCTACACTGAACAAAAATGTAATAACTATTTTAAATGGCTGGCAATGAAAAAGATTATACTCCTGCTTACTGTACTATCTTCCATGTAAGAAAAAATGAGGTTGCACCAAAATATCCAGTACAAAAGAAATGAACTGTGTCACCCTCATTCCATTCTGAAGGCATTTATATCTACAGTCTGCATCTATAAGCCTGCCTGGCTCTTCTGGATACTAAGATAATAATAGCCTACATTGCCTTTCATGCTTGACAATCTCAAGGTGCTTCAGAAACCCTGCTTCAGACATGGATGAGAAAGTTTGTGCAAAATGATCAGTCTCTTTAGAACCTTGGTCAAGGAAAATCACAGAACAAGAATGCTCTCCCTTTCTACATAAGTACAGTACAGACTTAAATGTGAACAGAAAAGCAGCCATGGAGTTCCTGGAGACATAACTTTTTGCATGGAATGTGTTGCTGGCTAACTGAACTCAGAAACATGGAGTAAATTGTAACAGTATCACTGCATATCCACATATGCTCAGCAGTGGAAGCATGATAAAGACGTGCTTTAAAGGACCAGGCCAGCCCTGTAAAGTGAAAATCTCAGCAACCAAATAAGACAAATTTCCAAAGAGAATGGACAAAGTGTCTTTCCAGTCCACAAGTACGCAAAAAAGCATGACTGTTATCCTGTTGACAGGCAATAATAATATATATATTTTTAAAAAAATCACATACACTTCTGACCACAACTGATTATTATAATAGTGGTTCCCAAGCTGTGGGTTGGGGGACCCAAAAGTGGGTTGAAACTGGTAGGTGAACAACACATTATTATTTACTCACCCTACTTTTTTCCCCAATGGGGACCCAAAGCAGCTTACATGTTCTTCTCTATATTTTTATCCTCACAACCCTATAAGGTAGATTAGGCTGAGGAATGTACAACTGGCCCAAGGTCAAGCCAGCAAGCTTACAAGACAACACTCCAACCACTACACCACATGAAGCTGCTTTATTCTGATTTAGACCATTTGTCTATTAGGGTCAGTACTGTATACTGCAACTGACAGTACCTCTCTGGTAAAGATCTTATGTATCACCAAATCCTACTCCTCTTAACTAGGGATTGAACCTGAGTCTTTATGCATGCAAAGAAGAGTGGCTTACAATATCCTTCCCTTCCTCTCTCCACAACAGACACCCTGTGAGGTAGGTGAGGCTGAGAGAACTCTGAGAGAACTGCTCGTGAGAAAACAGCTCTGAGAGAACTGTGACTGACCCATGGTCACCCAGCTGGCCGCATGTGGAGGAGTGGGGAATCAAATCCTGTTCTCCAGATTAGACTCCGCCACTCCTAACTACTACACCAAACTGCATGGGGGCAGGAAATTGGGCTACTCAGAGTCTCAGATGCACCAGGGAAGAAGACATAGGATTGCAGCTGCCCCAGAGCACCTACAGCAAATGTTCCGGGCTATGGAAGAGAAGGAACAGAGTGAAACAGAAGGCTTGATAACCGATTTGGGTTTGCTTCTGCATAACGTGCAACATGTTACTCAACAATATTATATATTCAATAGCATTAACCATGACAAATGGAATATAAAAGTTGTGTAAAGTAATGTCTAATTCCTGTGTCTTATGCTGGGGAGGGAGAAAGTAACATTCAGTTACTTTGCAAGAAGATTTCAAGCAGTACAGTAGGTTTTGAAACACGTTCCTGCTTCAAAAAGTTTAAGAATCACCAGATTACTACATGGTGCACAGCAAATGAATCTAGCCACTCAGCTGAGGGATGTCCCCCCATGTAGTTAAGTTTACCGAGTTTAACTTTTGACCAGAGCTCCAAACAGCTAATAATCACAAAACAGACACATTACACAAAATACTATATAATAATCTACCCATGCATTCAATACACGTACAAAACATTCATTCACAGCTTTCAAGCTATACTCTCCAAAGATTTGTTTGAACCGATCAGTCTTAAAACTCAGCGCTGTCAGCAAAGAAAACTGCTGGGCCTTCCTGCGGAAGGGTTGCCAAAGGTCCTCACTCTTGAGAATGGCTGTTATAACTACACAACTTAAGCTATTCATGTATCATGCACAGAGATAAATCATGTGGATTCACTGGCGAAAGTCACAATTACCTGTTTCAGGGATAAATTCACCTCGAGGTAAATACAGAGCTGCGTGGCACAAACTTTACAAAGCATCACCCATTCTCACAACGCTGAGAAGCAGATCAGTATAAACTCAAGTCTACAATTTACAAAGATTGTCTAAGGTTGCCAAATAAAAGCCACAGGAGAAAAAGAATGCATGGCGGGGATCCACTCCTCAACACACAACCCGTGGACATCTTCTACCCTGGTCCTTTGCCCATCTGCCCCACAAAGGGTACCTTTGCACAGAGACCAAAGTATGCAGTAAGCATTCCTCACACCACATCATACGATTCGCGGGGGGGGGGTGTTGAGTTCTCCCCTATCACAAGTCGCACGAGAAAGAGAGAGCGAGAGAGCCCGAAGCCTAACACATCAAGTCCCAAGGAGCTGAATGGAAGACGACAGAAAGCCGGGGTGGGGAAAAGGAGAGAGTCATCATCACACAATTTAGTTCAGGGCGGCGAAAGGGGACAGAGCAGGTATCTGAAACGGCAAGTCTCCGCTGCCCGCAGCACGGGAAAGAAGCACAACAAAAGCCAATCCGCCGAGGCGAATGTTGAACTTTGGCGAACGAGAGTCAAGCCAGCGGGAAGAGAGGGGCTCGGAAGAAACAGGAGGAGACCAGCCTGCCGAGAGTGCAACACCTGGGCGAAGAAGTCGAGGCAGAGGGAAGCGGCCATCCGGGGAGGGAAGCTGCGCAGTGCCCGAAGCCTCAGGACTGGGAGTCGTGTGTCTCTCCCTCCCCCGCGAACACCTTGTTTGGGTTGTGAGGCAGGAACTCCCGACAACACAAACACTACCGAGGAGGAGGAGGAGGGAGGGGGCGCCGGGGCAGGAAGTCAGGCTACTCAGGAGTCTCGGGCGCACCGGGGAGGAAGGCAGGGGGCTGCGGCTGCCCCAGAGCGCCTACAGGTCGCGTGTGGGGTAGCCTGCATGGGGCTAGGGAGCCCCGAAACACACACGCACACACACACTCCCGGGGACTGCTACTTTCGCCCGCCACTTTCCCCCCATTACTCACTCACCGAGCTTGTTTTCAGCCTCCACCCGGAGCCTCCATTATTCCCGGCTGGACACCCAGCGCCGGCCCGACTCAGCGGCTCCTGCCGCCCCCTCCTCTGTCTGTTCCGGCCGCTGCCGCGGCCGCCATTTTGATCCGAAGCTCCTGCCAGACTCGTTCGGGCGGGAGGGGAGGGGGATGAGGGAGGGGGAGGAGCGAGCGGGGAGTCTGCGCGGTAGTGCCCGTGACACGTGGTTCATTGTGGGCCGCGCGTTGGGAGGTGGAATGTTGGCGCGCGGCTGGGGGGGGGCGGCGTTGCGGGCTCCAGCGGACAAAAGTTAATTGGGGGTTCAGTCGTCTTGAGTGGTGGCGGTAAAGCCCGGGAGAAGCCCCGTTGCGTTCAAGGGCGCTTTCGCCCTAGTAAAGGTGCGGAGAATTGCGGCATGCACAGATGAGACTCCCTACGAAACGGTCAGCACGGATTGCGGTCTAAGGCTGCATCCGCACCTCGTGGGCTATTGTTGCGCTACAGCAGTCATTCGCAACCGGATTATCCTGTGTGGACAAGGCGGTCTGTTCGGGAACGGTTGCTGCAGCGCAACAATCGCTGCCCAAGAGATGCGGATGCAGCCTAAGGTTGCAGTGCCCTACTATTCACTCTTGAAAGCAAGCCTTGTTCAACGCACTGAGAGCTCCAGACTGCAACCGAGTCACATGTATTCATTACCGCCACCACCCCGCAAACAAGAAAGACTAACGGTCAGGGTACCTTAACGATTAGCAAATTTGCGAAAATAAGCTTCCCACAAGGTAAACTCCACGTTGTCAGATGCATCGAGGCAAATGTCTCTCCAAAGTGTCCCCCTCCCCTTTCATTCTTACCGGCTCCCAGTCCCTTCTTTCACTGTGGTCTACTACAGAAACCTCTTGGGCTTAAACAGTTGGGAGGAAGGAAGAGATGCCTGTTCGAATAAGTGCAGAAAACGAGGAGACCATTGGAGAATAATGAGGACCTGAGGGAATTGCTGTCATCCAAACATAGGCAGCTGCTGTTATCAACTGTTTACCCCTATGACTGGCAGCAGCTCTCCAGGGTCTGAGATGGTGAAAGGTCTGTCTCAGCTTCTGCCACCTGAGATCCTTCAACTGGAAACCCCAGGAACAGAATGTGGAACCTTCTGCATGCAAAGTGGATGCTCTCTCACTGAGTCATACCCCCTCTCCTGTTTGAGATTCTCTTTAATTTTTTGGCCTTCAGGTTGCAACTGATTTATGGTGGCCCCATAGGGTTTTCAAGGCAAGAGGCCAATAGAGGTAGTTTGCTATTGCCTGCCTCTGCATAGCAACCTTGGGCTTCCTTGGTAGTCTCCCTTCCAAGCACTAACCAGGGCTGACTCTGCTTTAGCATCTGAGATCTGATGAGAACAGGCTAGCCTGGGCTATTCTGGTCAGGGAGATGCTGGCATACCCTATCCCTTCTTTAGAGCATCCAAAATAATTCACATGTTGCAATATTTGGGTGTAAGTTTTACCATATCCAGATGATCAAGTAAATCAGTATTTTTTCCAATTTGCATCTCATCCTCTCTTTGTTTTAGAGCGTGTGATGGCCCTTTCGACCACCACCCTAATCCTTGGAAGCCATCTAGGAAACTCATTGGGTGATGCTGAAACTATGACACTCTGTCAGTCTAAACTACCTCATACAGGTAGCCCTATTAGTCTGTAGTAGCAGAAGGCCAGCAGCACCTTGAAGACTAACAAAACTCCCCAGGTGACAAAGCAAACTTTGACTCATTAAAGCTTATACTCTGGAAAATTAGGGTGTTGGAGTACCTTCCCTTTGAGGAAAGGTTGAAGAATCTGGGATTTCTCATTTTAGAAAAGGGACAACTAAGGGAACATAACAGAAGTTTATAAAATTATGCATGGGATGGAAAGAGCAGACAAAGAGAAAGTTTCTCCCTCAAAATACTAGAACTCAAGGGCATCCAATGAAACTGATGGACAGTAGGTTCAAGATGGACAAAAGGAAATACTACTTTACACAGAGAGTGATCACAATGTGGAATTTGCTGCCAGAGGATGTAGTGATGGCCACAGGAATAAACAGCTTTAAAAGGGGATTAGATAGATTCATGGAGAATAGTTCTATCAGTGGCTACTAGCCATGGTGACTAAGGGGAATCTCCACATTAAGAGGCACTAAGCCTCTGAATCCCAGAGCCAGGTAGCACCATCAGGGGAAGGCCTCGGCCTTTATGCTCTATTATAGGCCGTCCAGAGGAACTGGTTGGCCACTGTGTGAGATGGGATGCTGGACTAGATGAACCACTGGCCTGATCCAGCAGGGATATTCTTATGAAAGGAGGGAGAGGAAAAGTGCAAAATGAAATAAGCCCTACTGGATTTAGTTGAATTTACTTTTTCCATCATGACTTCCTCTCAGGAAGAAGGGAGAGAAAGAAAAGACATGTGCTTTGTGGAAATGAGTGAACATACCAAATGCTTAAGCGAATGAATGTGGGAAAGGCCTCTCTAGGAAACTTTTTCTAGAACTATGTTACTTTTGCTTCTTTCCCACTGGGCCTTTAAACAGCAAAATGGTACTTGTTCCCTTACAGTTGTTCCCATGAAGAATGGCCCTGACCTGGATGGTACTGGCAGAGTGCAGATATGCAGTAAAGCAAAGAGGAAAAAGAAGTCTGTTTAACTAACTAGGAGAGTCAGAAACCAACTGTTCTCAGCAGGAGCAGGAAAGAGCCCTAATTGAGCCAATCAGGAGACTATTTGAAAATAGTAGGAAGTCCCTAATCTCACCATGCTAACTAGTTGCCCCCCTCTGCTGCTCCCTGCAGGATATTCTTGTCATCTTTATCTATGCACAATAGACCTTGCATATTCCAGGCTAGCCTAGTCTCATCAGATCTCAGTAGCCAAGTAGGGTTGTTCTGGGTAGTATTTGAAAGGGAGACCACCAAGGAATTCCAGTGTCTCTGTACAGAGGCAGGCAATGGCAAGCCAGCTCTGTGCATCTCTTGCCTTGAAAACCCTATGAAGTCACCATAAGTCAGCTGCAGCTTGATGGCATTTTATATATACATGCAAACACGAAGAATTGAGTGACACAGTAGCACTTTGCTAGTTGTTTGTCCCAACTGGGGAGGCGGGGGGAGGCAGAAGACTACAGTGCCAGTGCAGAGGAAGTTCATGACTATTAAATCCCACTGAAATTAATAGGTTTACATTGGTCAAGATCAGTTTCTCATTGATTTCCTTTAGACAAGACAGCTTTCTCTAGACTGGGGCCTATGAATATCATCCTTCTCAAAATGCAACTGCTTCCTTAACTGCCAGGTTCCTGTTTTTCCAGCACCTGCTCCCATTTAATTGTTCTATTGTAGCAGATTGGGGGGAATGGTGAGGACCAAAGGACAAAGTTTTTCTTAAAGCCAGGAATCTGAAACGGGTGCAAAAATAAAGCCTGGTGCATTCAGTTTGCATGAGAGAGATGCAGAAATGAAACAGCATCTTTCAAGCTGAAACAGGGCTATGAAATTTGATAGCATCCCAAGTAAAAACAATCACTCCTTTATTGGAAGAAGCAGACTTATGTTAAATGTAGTTCCAGATAAAAGGTTTTCCTGAGTAAGAGGCGTACTGATTATTTGCTCTTGGCAACCAAAACAATCAACCCATGCTGATTACTTCTGTTCCAAACTCTGGAGTAGTTTGTGTGGTAAACATTACCTGAAGGAGCCTTCCTCAAAAATTCCTCCTCTCTGTATTTGTTTGTGGGTCCTAAGACAGTCCAGAAGGGCCATAAAGCCAGCACTGCAACCTTTTGGCTAGTGAACACAGTGGAGGTGCGGAAATAGCCCAAGACCTGGAATGTATAGCCATTGAAGCTTATGTCAGTAGGAACTTTTGGAAGAGGGGGTGTGGATCACCCAATGCTATAAAATGGTCATAAGATTCAGAAAAGCTATACAAAGTCGTTAAACTGTATTTGTTTTGGGAGGGGTAGCTCAGTTCAATTGTGAGCTATGTCCTTCATTCAGGTAAGGAGGCACCAGAAGGATTCCAGTGAAAATGTAAAGAATTGGATAAAGGTCTAAGGAAATGTTTCCAGTTAGATGACTGAGCCTGATATTTCTTTTTTTTTGCAGTTGCTTTTAAGTAATGTTTGCATAAGAATGACGTTGCCCAAAGGTTGATGCTGTTGGGAAGTGGGGTTTTTTCCTGCTTCCCCAAGGCATTGTGACGCATTTATACACCTCCCAGAGTTTCTCTTATCTTTCTCTTTTATCTTTCTCAAATCTGCTTTGCTCCAAAGTTTTGGGGAAAATTGCAACAAAGCCTCGGTGGCTGCCATGTGGAGTGAAAAAATGTGGATTTCCTTGGCTACTATGGAGGCACAGGTCACTGCTGCTGCTAGATCTGCCCTTTTCCATCTGAGGCAGATCAGGCAGTTGGCCCCATATCTCATCCCCCAAGACCTGGCTACAGTGATCCATGCAATGGTTACTTCCAGACTGGATTATCATAACTCTATGTGGGGCTGCCCTGCTCCAGAATTTGCAGCTAGTGCAGAACATGATAGCACGGGTGTTGACAGCGTCGCCTGTCCAGGCTCACATCCAGCCGGTGCTACATGAACTGCCCTGACTGCTATCAAATACTGGATCCATTTCAAGGTGCGGGTGCTTACCTTTAAAGCCCTATATGGCCAGGGGCCAGCGTATCTTCAGGACCACTTTTTCCCATATGAGCCCTGTAGAGCACGGAGGTCTACTAATCAACATCTTTTGGTAGTCCCTGGCGCCAGAGACATTAGATTCACCTTGACTAGGGCCAGGGCCTTTTCGGCCCTGGACCCACCTGGTGGAATGAGCTCCCATGTGAGATCAGGGCCCTGCAAGATTTATTACAATTCCACAAGGCCTATAAGACAGAGCCTTTGGTTGAGGTGGTGGATATCCCCTTCCTCTGGCTGGCCTGGACTCTTAATTCCATCTTAATCACTAAGACATTTAAACAGAATTTACATGGTATTTTAGGATTTTGTACTATTTTATATTGCTGTTTTAAGTGGTTTCAGTTGTATTATATATTGTATTGATATTGTTGGAACCCACCCTGAACCTGCTTATGAGGAGGGCAGACTATAAGTCCAAATAAATAAATAAATAAATAAATAAATAAATAAATAAATAAATAAATAAAAAATAGATAATGAAAATACATGAAAGCTGGGAATTCAGGGAATCTGATGCATACTTTGATATAATGGTGTAGCAATACAACACTATTAAATTGCTAATTCAGGGGTCTTTTCATAGAAGAACAGCTGCAGGAGCTCATTAGCATATGGTGTGCTAATGAGCTATTAGGCTATTAGCATATGCCACGCCCCCTGACATCACCAGAAGTGATGTAAGAAAGGGAAGCAAAAGGGGGGGCGGCATTTTCAAAAGCCTCCCCTTCCCTTCCCCAGCTGGCCTGGGTGGGGGAGCTAAGAGAGAAGGGGTTTAAAGTTTAAACTCCTTCTCATGAGAGTTGGGCCACAGAAGGAGGAAAGAGAGAGAGTAGAGAGAAGAAAAGAGGGAAAGAAAGAGGGAAAGAAAGAGAAGGAAAGGGGAGGGAAAGAAAGAGAGGGAAGAAGGAGGGAAACAGGGAAAGGAGGAAAAAAGAGAAGAGAAGAAGGTGGGAAAGAAAGAGAAAAGAGAAGAATGAGGGAAAGAGGAAAAAGAAAGAAGGAAAGGAGGGAATGAAAGAAATTTGGCGGCAATTCAGCCCCATTATATCCTATGGGCCATTGAAGTCAATGGTGAAAACATAGGGTATATTCTGGGGGCTGGAGGGGAGGGGTTTGAGGGAGAGGCTCCGAACTCACAGGGTAGCTGATGGAGCCTCTCCCCAAGATACCCACCAAGTTTCAAGAACATTGGACCAGGGGGTCCAATTCTATGGGCCCCTAAACAGGTTGCCTCTATTCCCTCCATTGTTCTCTATGGTGGGAAAATAGTAACTTTTTCCCCCACCATAGAGAACAATGGAAGGAATAGGGGCAACCTGTTTGGGGGCCCATAGAATTGGACCCCCTGGTCCAATGTTCTTGAAACTTGGTGGATATCTTGGAGAGAGGCTCCATCAGCTATCCTGTGAGTCGGGAGCCTCTCCCTCAAACCCCCTCCCCTCCAGCTCCCAGAATATACCCTATGTTTTCACCATTGACTTCAATGGCCCATAGGATATAATGGAGCTGAAATTGACATTCGGCTGCCTGAAAGACTCTCTGGGACGGCGGCTGGGGGCGGGGCTTGGCTCCTGAGCTCCCGGAGCTGCGCTCTGGTGCGCCCCCCCCCAAAAAAAAGACCCCTGTGCTAATTAATAATAATTTTAAAAACTACTGGGGAAACCTGCTGTGTGGAATCTCTGTTGCCACTGTATTATATTAGTAGCTGCAGCAGCAACACGAAAACTATACAAGCCTGCAAAAAACACTAGAGAAAGATTGTTTCTGTGTTCAGCCTGTATAGCAAAAGTCTAACATAGGTGGTGGCAGTGTACCAAGACTCCTCATTTTCTTCCTCAAACATTACTATCCCAGATCATCAATATGTCTATAACACTTGGTTATACATTCCATGAATTAAGCCTCCAGATTCAGCTGTCTCTGCTCTAGGCCAATGTAGGCCTGCTGTGATGAAGAAGCTGAGGGAGAACAAACTGAAAATAAATCAAGAAAAGATTATTGTGGTTTGCAGGGATGATGATATGAATAATAATATGTTGCTCCCCATCCTTACAATATTAACTCAAATGCGAGATGACACCCCCCATGTTACCCCCCCCCCATATTACTGGACACAGCTGTAGCTTGCACACAGATATAGTAGATCTTTCTTTTGGGGGTGGGAATGGCATAGGGGGGCGGGAATCAGTCTTGCACTTCAGTCAATAGAAGAAGGTGTTTTCTTTGTATGCTTTGGTTTAGAAGTTGGGCGTGTTGTTGGATCACCCTCTTTCATTTGAAAAATGGTGGCTAAAGCCATTTTCTTTTAAATTTGGGCCTCTTCACATGGAATTTTTCCTGTGGTTTCAGTGCCAGCTTTGGGCTTTTCCACATTGGGTTTTTACTTCAACTTGGCTTCTTAGCTCCATTGGTTTTCCCCCTCCCTTCCACACAGTACCATTGGCCAGTTGTTGCTCTCCTGGTTTTTCTTTGAGTTTTTCTTGTGTTTTCACAGGAAAAAAGAAAGAAAAAAGAAAGGGAAAAAAGGAGAGTAAGAACTGGCAAACAGTACCATGCATAAGGAAGAGAGAAACCTGTCCCACTAAGAAGCCAAGCTGGAGCAAAAGTCCAGAGTGGAAAAGCCCTTTCTTCCTCACTGGATCCTGATTTTCCTTAAAAAAAAAAATAATGTTTTCCTTGCCATTTCTGTACAATTTCTCAAACCACCTTTGTTTGGGTTTGAGAACGCACAAAGAAGCAACAAAAGACTGTGGAACGACAATAGATAGAAAATGAGGACATGAGGAAGCTAATAGCAAAAGTGCTGCAGATCAGCACCCAAACCACAGGAAAACATCCCTTGTAAAAAGACCCATTTCCTTGATCTTGGAAGCTAAGCAGGGCTGGCCCTGGTTAGTACTTGAATGGGAGACCACTAAGAAAGTCTGGGGTTGCTACGCAAAGACAGGCAATGGCAAACCATCTCTGTTAGTCTCTTGCCTTGAAAGCTCTATGGGGTCACCATAAATCAGCTGCAACTTGACACAAGTTTATCTAGTGCAGAGGTTAGCTTTTTATATTGAGCCACACAGATCTAGGTGGGCTGGAAGTGTCTTAAATAAAGAGCAAACCCAACCAACTAGGAGCAGTGTGGGTGACACCAACCAAAACAAGGAGTGTAAAACAGACACCTGCACTCCTCCTTCCTCGAGACACTTCCCATATTTACCATACACGGAAGTGACTCACTTGCAACTGTGCTCTGATCTTCACTACCAGTGCATTTTAAGTAAGTCAAGCATACCTGCTTTCTCCCCTGACATATTGGAGGCTGTACATGTTTTGACAGGAACTCCAGCAATACCTTATTTTGCAGACTCGGAAGTGTTCTAAGGATATATCAAAACTGTTTCTATTCCCAGGAGAGAGCAAGCGCCCACACAGTTGTTTCCTCAAAGGAAAGAGCTGGCACAGCAAGTTGTAAGCAGCTCCCTAACCAGAATAAATATCTAGGGCAACATCGGTTGATCCCATCTCACAGACGTAACGACAAAGATGCTGTTGTGGCTTGTTTGCTGAGAATCGTCTCTGCATGCGTTTTAGCGGCTTGCAGTGGCACTTCCTAAGTCAAGAGACTTGCAGTGCAATCCTAAACAGAGTGAGGATTGTAGCTGGGAAGGGTCTGGGTCCCCATCCCCCAGCTGGGAGCTGGCATGGAGCAGCCAGAAGGAGGGAGCCTGTTGCCTAATGAAGGGCACACAGAACTGTCCCCAGGACAGAGGGACTATGGCAGGCAGTTGGACAAGCCAGTGGGCAGGGTGTGGCTGGGGATTCATGCCAGAGGGCAGGACTGAAAGCAGCAGCTACAGCTATTGGGGGGGGGGTGTTCTTTTAGGACTGAGATGGATGTGAGGGCAGAAAAGAGGGAAGAACTGGACAGGAGCCTGGGGGTGAGACCAGATGTTTGGGAGGGCGAAGAAGAAGAGGAGGAGGAAGAAGAGGTTTGATGTATACCCTGCCCTTCACTCAGAGTCTCAGAGCAGCTTACAATCTCCTTTCCCTTCCCCTCCCCACAACAGACACCTTGTGAGGTAGCTGGAGCTGAGAGAGTTCTTTCAAGGACTGCTCTTGAGAGAACAGTTCTGAAGACAACTTGTGACTGACCCAAGGTCGCACCAGCAGCTGAATTTGGAGGCGTGGGGACTCAGACTCAGTACTCTCAGATTAGAGTCTGCACTCCTAACCACTACACCAAACTACACCAAAAGGCTATAGTCAGACAGAGTCTGGAATGGACCAAGGAAGTAAGGGGCTTGGGAGACCCGAGATATGAGAGGAATGAAGAGAACTACCCTCTTGACCTCGGGACTCAGGGCGCAGAAAGGCTGAACCTGTAAATGAAGATGGAATAAACAGGTGTTAATCAGACTTCCTGTGTCCTGAAGTTCTTTGTAGAGAGAGGGTGGCATGGACTCCTGACCACCCCACAGCCTGCTATATATCCCCACCTTGCATGGGCCATGGGGTACCCCAGTTGTGCCCACAACCACAGTTAGGAACCCTGCTTTGGAAGGGGCTACCTGTTATAGCTAGCAGAGTAAAATTAGGGCAGAAATCCTGTGTATACTCACTGGGGAAGAACAGATTGAAGCAAGCAAGGTTTACATTGGAGAAAATTTGCCCAGAAGCACACTGCACAGTGACTAAGGTTCATTTTCCTAATCATATGCAAGAAAAGTCTGAACCAACCAAGTTTCACAGGTGCCGGTAGCAAGTGAGTTGCTGGAAGGACCTTGCTTTCTAAGCACATTATTTTGTTTCGCATGCCAGTGTTTCAAATGGTTTCAGAAGGATATGGTTTTAAAAATTTTAAGCACTGCTTGACGTTTGCATTCAGGGTCAAAGATTTGCTGGCTATTACATAGGTATAACTAAAAGACGTATTATGTGCTTAGAAGCATGCAGTCCACGGTGCCTTGATTCAGCACGCACACAGTCACCGCCGGTGCTGCGTCAAAGCATGTTATGACCTGTTCTGAAAATAAAACAGAGCACCTGGAGTCTGTAGCCTTGATGCCATAATCACTCACCAAGTTGTCTTTTTATGCATGTAGTTTCATTCTGCTTTTCCTCAATCACCTAAACGTTGACTATTGTATAACAGATCTAACAATTTCAGTGTAACTCAGCAGTGCTTTTCTCTAGCTAATTGACAGTTCACCTGCTTGGATCACAAGGCAGGAAGAAACCAAGGCCCTAGTAACTTGGTAATTAGACAGAAAGGTAGTGAAACCTAAATGGATCCTGGTTTTTAATTGCATTAAACCTATCCTCCTCCTTTTTGTAGGAGCACAAATGGTTATTTTTAAAACTCTCTGGTTTGTCTACTGACAACCTTTTGCTTAATTATCTTATCTGCTTAAGCTTTCTTGCTACATGATTATGACAGTGCTATAGTTCAAAAGTCAAATAATGTTGCTTCTGACATTGATGTCACTCTTAAAGGAAAAATGTACATGAACTTAGCATGTTGTTGGTTCCACATGTTCATCTAGTGCTCCCCCCCCCGTTCCCTTTTTACACAGAGGCTTATAGTTAAAGACTAACTCTGATGACCTATGCAAGTATGCAGGTTAGACGGAGTTAATTCTCTCCAAGTGAGATTCTCTGAGTACAGCATGTATACTTGGTGTGTCATAGGTAACCTGAGCTAATTTTCAACTACATTTATCTATATGAGAAGGGAAGTGAGGAAGATCATGCACACAAGCCCAGCAACAAGTCAGGTTAGAGAAGTGTGATATCTGAACACATCTTAGACTGTTAGTATCTCTTTTTGTGAAAATGAACAATACTTCTCACCAGTAATAGTTTTCTGCTTCAGTCTTTATATGGGAATTAAGTGATTTCCATTGGATTCAAACCAAAAATATGTACAATCAGAATCAAATTGTAAGTAACTTCTTAAACCTAATAAACACTCAGTGACAGAAAACAAATGAACATAGGTGTATGCATATACAAAATTTGGTACAATAGTACAATGATGCTGTTCCATTTTTCACCAATACAATAATATTTGCATCAGTTGTACAACAAATCAAGTACACATGAATTATTCCCACATTGCTCATAATAGAGGAGTACCTTTCTCAGCTCTGTAGAAGTCACTGTTCCTTTGAGAAACATGTGCCCCAACATAGACCTAAAATTAGCGTGAGGCTGAGTTTGCTACATTTTGGAATTTTTGGCATTTCAGTTGTCCTAAACACACACTTTAAAGCTGCATGAAATTGATTGGATTTTCCTGAATTTCAAAAGTGCTAGGTACTGAAAAAAGCAAATGCTGCAGTATTTAGTTAAATGTAAGATTAGTTTTTTCACTGCAGGTATTCCATAAAAGAAGGGGAGGGGGAATTATCCAACATTTGCATAAGGTTACAGCTATATCCAATGTGCATAACATTAAGGGTTGTGTTCCTTCTGAGCAAATATGGTATAATAAAGAATTTCTCAATAATATGTGCTAACAAATATGAATTCACAATGCAATCCTACACAGAGTTAATGTATTCTAAGCCTATTAAAATCAATGGGCTCAGACTGGTGTAGCTCTGCAGAGGGTTGCACTGTTGTTTTCTTACTGGCGAAGAACATGATGAATTGATTCCAGACTAAATTTTCTATCACCAGAAGGAAAATTTCTTGCAGTGCAGGGGCTGTTGCTCAGTGGAAGTGCCTCTGCTTTGCATGTAGAAGGTCCCAGGTTCAAGCCATAGCATCTCCAGTTAAAAAGACCAGGCAATAGATGATATGAAAGACCACTATCTGAGACACTGGAAATCTGCTGCCAGTCTGCGTAGACAATACTAATCCTTGGTCCCGGTCACACGTGCCAGATAACGTAGGGGGGAAGCGAGGCTTTTTGCACCGTATCAGTTTGACCCACCACAGCGTGATCAGATGCAGCGGTGGATGAATCGATTTTTTCCCCTCGCCACATGTTTCCAGATGCACTCCAACAAGGGATCAGTGTCACAATGGGAGTGCACCGGAGCGATCACACGGGGAAGTCCGTCTGTGGCCCACCGCAAATCCGTTTGCTATTGCCCTTTCCCTGGTATTTTTTTACTCCATGTCTTCGGCGGAGCACAACGGGTTGGTGATAAGTGCGGGACACTTGCCAGATGTTCTCATGTGATTGTGCCCAGAAAATCCGCCCATCATTTGTGCGTATCATGTGGCTACTTCTGTGTGTGAACAGGACCCTGATATGTGTTCGCTGATCTCCACCAAATGCTGTCCCTGCAGGATAGGGGACCTTGAGAAACAATATGAGGGTGGTGATCTGCAGGAGGGTGGCCAGCTCTGGGTTGGAAAATACCTGGGAAGGTATTTTGGGAAGGGGTTTGGGAAGGGGAGGGACCTTACCAGGGCATAATGCCACAGAGTCAGGGCCGGCTCGCCCACTAGGCGAGCTAGGCACTCGCCTAGAGTGCGCCGGCTGTAGGGGTGCCAAAAGGTGCCCCCCTGTGAAAAGCCCCCCCCGCCTCTTCCCCGGCTTGCTTGGGCGCCCCGCAGCCACGGAGTGCCCAAGCAAGCCGACGCTGGGAGGGAAGGGGCGGGGGTTAGAACTCCTGCCCCTTCCCTGGCTTTCCTGGGGCCCCTGCAGCTGTGGAGCGCCCAGGAAAGCCAGCACTCCGCCGTCCCCTCCGGTCTCCAGGCCCCACTGGGAGGTTGGCATCCCTGGTGGGGTGGGCGCACCAGGGTATCCTGCCTAGGGCGCCCAGACACCTGGGGCCAGCCCTGCACAGAGTCCACCTTTCAAGGCAGCCATTTTCTCCAAGGGAACTGATCTTGGTTGTCTGGAGATGAACTATAATAGCAGGAGGTCTGCAGGTACCACCTAGAGGCTGGCAACCCTAGGAAGAGGCAAATGACAATTTTGCCTGGATTCAGTCTAGGATTGCCAACAGGTTTGGAGGTAAATAACACCACCCGATAAATAATATCCCATTAAGCCTCTATTAAAGGAACAGGACTTATTTTCCTCTCCAGATAGCTGGCAACTTGCTGTGATTTCAGATATTCCATCTCCACTTTCTTCCTTGCCATTCTGATTTTCTTCCCATCTGACCTGGAAATTAAATTCTCACAATGGAAACACTGGGCTCCTGCCTGTGTTGGTAGCAATTTACCTGCCCAAATGGGACAGTGACTACTTTCAATGCCCTTCCCCTTTTTACAAACAGAACACTTAACTTATTTGAGAAATCCATCTTTTCAAAGACAACAAAAGAAGGACGTTTTATATATTTATATCACCATCATTGTGCATGGTGCTTTACAGAATACAGGAAGAGAAGTCTCTGCCCCAAGGAGCTCGCAATCTAAAAAATGTACATAAGGGAGACAACAAAGAGGAGTTGAAGCAGGGATAAAAAAGGAAGACTATGCATTCATTCCAGGTACCTCTAGGTTTAATTTCAGTAGGTATATATCTAAGCACATGTTAAAACCATTGTGTTTTTTTTACAAGTGTGAGAATGAAACAGTTTGAAGACACAATTGGTTCTGTATGTTATAAAAACCTCTTATAAAACCAACTATCAACCCTTTGCCATCTACAGTGTAGGCCATAAATTAGTCCAAAATACTGCTTAAGAAGCAGAATTTTCAGAACAGATCTTTTCTCAGAGCCACCAAGGGTGGAGTTAGTTTACCTGAGTATGACTGGGGAGTGATTCAACCCCCTCCAGCTGCATATGCCCCTTCTCATTGCCACTGCTGCACTCACAGCCGAATCCTATCATGCTGAGAAAAGCGCCACTCTTTCTGTAGAATGAGCTGGGTATTATTAATTGAAACTGGACTTAAATGCAGCATAGCTTACCTTTCTCATAATTAGAAGCTTGGGTGTGAAGCTGAGTCAGAGGAGCAGAACAGGAGGAACGATCTTGCAAGCAAGGTGGCCAAAACATTAAGAGAAGAGCAACCGTGAGCAAAACAGAGAGTAGCAGCTGAAGATGGAGTGAAAAGATCAGTACAAGGAAGCCACCTTTACAGGGGAGAAGGCACAATTCAGGCTAATTTGACTGTCCTTGAACTAGCCCTGCAGCAGCCCGTAAAAAAGGAGGTATGGGGAAGCTTCCAAGAGTGTGATCAATAGTTACTTCCACAGCATGAGGAATGATGCCCTTACAGCAAGCGTCATCTCCCTTGACTGGCTCAACGTGTCTATTTTGGGGCTTCTATGTAGGGAAGCATAAGACCAGGCAAAGTCAAAGGGCCATGTGGGGTTTTGACGTGGTTTAATTGACTTTTTGTACACTAACTACAACACTCTAATTGAGTCAGACTTCGGAAACCTGCTAGATGATAGGGTTGTTTTTTTAAAATAAACTAGTCAAAGGAGGGCTTCCATGTATCAGGAAATTGGAGTTGCTGTAGGGTTGCCAGGTCTGGGTTGTTAAATACCTGGAGACTTCGGGGGTGGATCAGGGAGAGAGCGGGGATTGGGGAGGGGAGGGACCTCAGCAGGGTACAATGCCATAGAGTCCACCCTCCAAAGCAGCCATTTTCTCCAGGGGAGGTGATCTCTGTCAGCTGGAAATCAGTTGTAAAAGCCACTGGAGATCTCCAGGCCCCGCCTGGAGGCTGGCAACCCTAAGCTGCTGTCAGCTTCTTTAAATATTCAAAGCCCAATGAAGAATTTTGGGGGTTCTATGTGGTTTTGAGGGAGAAGTCAGGGAATTTATGTAGGATTCAGCCACAGGCTCTGAAGTTGCATATGCCTTCTGCTTCATTACTGAGACCTAGCACATCACAGCACCAAACCCTCACCCTGGGTTTGAAAAGTTCAGAGTCATAAAAGGGCAGGGACTTTCTTAAGAATAATTCTGGGTTAACAAACTGGATGTATATCAAGTATGCAGAAACATAATGTGGCAAACCTGAATTATTTCCAAATGAGATGTGACAGAAATAGATAGACAGACAGGCTATTGTCACCTGGGGGGTGGGAGGAAGAAGGCGTTATTCCTTTTTCCATGTGGTTTTTGTTACCTCAGTCCTTTACCCATCCCATCTGGCTCACAGGAAAAACTTCAAGTACCACAGAGGCACTGTTTGTTTGTCTCCAGCGGGGCAAATGATGCAGGAAGGAGAGGATAAATCTCCCCTGTGACTCAGCTGAGCCCCTCCATGACTGCTATTGAGAGAAAAAGAATGGAATATCCATTCACAAATTTCCCATTGTGCCATCTAGTTAGGCCCTTAGGAGAGTTCTGAAAGAGCGAACTAGGAAAACAGGTTCCTGAAACCAAATCAAATGTTTTTTAAAAATATAATTCTTGCAAATGGGTACAGTCAGCCTGCTTTTTGGGGTGGGGGGGTAGGGTGTTCTTCCCCTCTCTGCTCCCTTTGCAATAGTCTATTCTCTCAACCAAAGCTGAGGCTGAACGAAGTCCAGTGGCACCTTAATGACTAGCAACGTTTATTCCAGTATGATTTTTTTGTGAGACAGAGCTCACTTCTTCAGATACAACAGGAGAAAAAAAACTTTTTACCTCAGTTTTACAGAAAATTACAGATCTCGCCTGATTTATTATACTAGGCCTCTCTCTGCTCAACTCTTCCCTCTTACATAATTTTCTGTAAAACTGAGGTAAAGATATTTCTTTCTCCTACTATATCTAAAGTAGTGAGCTCTGCCTAACAAAATCTCATACTGGAATAACTACAATTATCTTTTTGGTGCCACTGGATTTTTTTTCAAGCTTTGCTACAGCAGAGTAACACAGATACCGCACTAGATCAGAAAAATGACAAACTGCATTTCCGGCTCTATAGCTGTCATTTATTTATCTGTTTGGCACTGAATTTGACCTTCCTAAATCATATTGTTTTCAAGGATGTGATCATCTATACCTATAGCATGGGCCATCTTTAAATTTGACCATTGTGCAAGACTCTTTGTCTCCTTTTCCTTCTTCCTCTTCCCCAACCATCTGATAGTAATTATTTACTATAATAGTCCTCCTTTGCATTGTGTGTGATAACTCAGCGCCATCTGCAGTCAGGACATGAAAAGTGGGTATGATGCTGGAAGTGCTAATTACAAAAGGCCCCCCTCCCCCCAGTACCATTTTAAAAGGCAGCAGCAGCAGACGAAGAATAGAAAATTAACACAGTATAAACAGTTTTCTAAATAGGTAGCGGAAGGCTTCCTGCTAAATCCCTCATCCTGTTTAAACCTTATTTCAATATGGATGAGTGCATTCATCTTCAGGAGGATTCTTTTTTTAAAAAAATTTGGGTACACTTCATCAAGTGATTCCATTCTAAGGAGAATGAAGAATTATGCAGTTTGTCTTACTGCATTCATTTATTTGGGCTATGAATGTCATGAACAGTTTATTGGCTTGTCAGGTTGTACAAACAAAGTCAAATTTAGAATGGGGGTAGTATGTCTTTTAAAAATCTGAGTGGCATCCTTGAATTAATATCTAACATAATGTTTGTGAAACTAGGGTATCAATCTGAGAGCCATTTCTTTGTGTTTCAATAGGAAACATATTTTCTGAGTGTACCCACCTCCCCCAATATTCAGGATGCATTTCTCAGGTACTGCACCCCTCCCCCTTCCCAAATCTGAGGCAATCAGGATAAAGGACCTTCATTCTGTAGACACTTAACAGTTCAATCTTAAACACGGTTATATAAATCCATTGAAATCAATGGGCTTAGAGACATGAAACTCTGTTTGGGATGAAAGTGTAAACTTCTCACTGGCAGGAAGGCACAAGTGTGCGTGAGAGCAAGCTTTTCCCTCTTTTCCTTAACTGTCAGGTAGGACTGGGAAAAGGTACTTTTTAAAAACAAAGCCAGAGCACTGAGAGGAATCTAAACTATACTCCCTCCCTTGTGAGAGAAAATATACTTCAAATGCAGCAATAAAATGTGGGATGAGGCAGTGCCCCACACACTTTGGTTTAATTTAAAAATATACACCCATGTGCCACAGAGAAGGGTGTGACATATTATGGGGAAAGGTGTGGCTGCATGGCCCTTCCATATAATATTGCAGACTCTGAGAATTCTCAGATCCTCCTGAAGCAACAGTTCTTTCTCACAGGGAAAGCTGATTCTTCCTCATCCTGCTCTCTCACAACTCTGGTCTGGATGAAGCCTTAGCCTCTCTCTGTATTCCCCACAAATTGAATGCATGGAGTTGCTTTACACTGAGTCAGCGCATTGGTTTCTCAAAGTCAGTATTGCCTACTCTGGCTGTCAGTAGCTCTCCAGAATTTTAGGTCAAGGTCTTTCACATCACCAATTGCCTGCTTGTCTTAACTGGAGATGTCAGGGATTGATCCTGGGACCTTTTGTATACCAAGCAGATGCTCAGCCGCCATGGCCCCATCCTAATTGTCTCAGCGCTACCACTGAGTCCTTTGCATCTGCCTCTATTCCCCTGTGTATACAGCTCTGCCTGTCTGACACTTAGTATAAGCTACCTTCCTATTATTGGGGAGGAGAAAAGCTGTAGCCTTGGTTTCTTCTATCTCCCTGTCCTCTCTCAGGGATACTGTTCTGGTGAGGAAGGCCTTGCTTTCTTCCACTGACAGGCCTGCACTAAAACTGGTATGTATTTACCTCAGGAGATGACCTTGAATTTGCCTCAGAAGATGATCTGTATTAAAAAGGTTACACACAACTATAGTACTATTATTACTGTACAATTGCATGTCATTACTTGGATGAGGATTAAGACAACTTTTTTTTTTCTTGATGGCATTCCTGTGAAAAAACCTAAGATTCATTTCAGGTAAACAAGGTACATCTCTGTGTGTGCATGAGCGCACAATGTGTGTCTATATAGCATGTACTAGAAAGAGAGAGATGCAAAAGGCAGTTTCTAGTCAGCCATCCCATAATTGCTTGGCCAAGAAAAGCACGTTCCCTTCTCTCTTCAAAACCTGTCCCCCAGAGCTCAACAGTATATATGCAAATATCTCCTTTCCTTTCAGAGCAGCACTTTGTTCAAGAAAGTACCTAGTGTGTGGCTTTTTCAATCTGCACTTCCCCCTTCAGTGTCCCCTTGATATTCTACAGTGAACTGTAGAAACGAGAGAGAGAGAGAGAGAGAGAGAGAGAGAGAGAGAGAGAGAGAGAGAGAGAGAGAGAGAGAGAGAGAGAGAGAGAGACTGGAGTATTCAGATTGCTTGATCCATCTGACAAATGGTTGGCTATGACCTTTCTCTCTCTCTATGTTGAAAATATAATTTAGAATGATCAATGGCCATATGTGTAGTCAAACGAGAACTCATTCTAAATCCTTAGATCTTGCTCCAAAATCCTTACAAAGGCAGACTGACACTGATTTCTACAAGGTAGGATATGGATGGATGAGTTAGGAAGCCAGGGCCACCCTTTTCTGGAATCAATTTAAATTAATTTGGATTGGCAGGATCTGATTAATTGTACCACAGAGTATAGAAGCAGCTAGCTGGGGAAATCTTGGAACAGTCGCAGTGTAGCTGAAAAATCGATGGAAATCAGGAGAGGTTTGGGATGAGCAAGGAAACAGCAAAAATAAAAAAATAAAAAGCAGTGATTAGTGTTGATTTTTTAGATAATAACCCTGGAGAACAGAAACCACCTTACCTGACATGAGTCAATACGTGTGATCAGGTTACATCATTTGGTTTGTAATTACTTTAAGAAAAGGCAACTCTTAGGAGTCACGATGCACTTAAAGAATTTGATTTGCTCTTCCATGGATAACAGAAGAAGAGACAAAGGTTACGTTGAAGGAACACAGGTGGAATAAAACATTAGTAGAAAACGCTGTGACCTCTAAGGACCATTTGCCAATTGAGCAAGTTTGTGGGTGAGGAGGCCGAAGAAAGAACCAGCTGAGGCTGCCTCCCCTTCACGATCAACTTGTTAACCAATAAATAAAAACACATAAGCATATTGTAAAGGTTTTAAATTAATTTGCTAACCAATATTGCTTTGTCTTCCTTCATCTTATCCTCACAACAGCCTTCTGAGGTAGGCTAGTCTGGCCCAAGGTCACCCAGCAAGTTTCCACAGAAAAGTGGGGATTCCAACCTGGACTACTCAGATCTGGCACTCTGACCACCGAGCCACAGTGGAGAGAACTTCTGGGTTTCTAGCAGGTAAATAACAGACAGAAATTCAACAGGTACACTGCATCAACCTGCCAGGAAAGCTTGTGCAGAGATGCTGTCAAAGTTCTGTCTGTCATGAAGCTATTAAAAGCAAAGAGCTTCTGTCAGGAACCAAAAAAAGATGGTCCTTCGAATGGAACATCCTCAGCGAGAACATTTGAGGCCAGATAGGAAGTATGATAAAGGTTTTGTGTGATAGGCGCGGGGTGCTTTTCATCACATTTTTTTTTGGGGGTAGGAAAAGGTTTCTGCAGATCAAGGAGAAAAATGAATACAAAGCTTTGAGTTTCCACAGAGACCTTGGGAAGCATCTCTGCAAAAATGCAGTATGTAGTGATCATAGGGCTAGAATGCTGCCTTAGCTTTATCAAAAGAAGAAGAAGAAGAGCACATATATAATATACCTGTCTACAGTATAGGGTTGGCATAGTTTTTACTGTCTTACAGTATTTACTTCATTTATACTCCACCTTTCTACCCAGTGGAGACTCAAAGCAGCTCACATGTTCTTTTCTCCTCTGTTTTATTCTCACAACAACCCTGTGAAGTAGGTTAGGCTGAGATTGTGTGACTGGCCCAAGGTCACCCAGGAAGCTTCCGTGGCAGAGTGGGGATTCAAACCTGGGTCATCCAGATCCTTGTCCAACACTGTAACCACTATAACTAACTGGTTCTCAGTTATATCATCAGTCTTACATCTAGAAACCTAACAGGTAAGACTTTCCTTTGGCATGGAGATACAGTATATTGTAATAGAGGGGTAAGGGATTCTTTTTCCCAAAAAGAAGGTAAGGTTATAAAGATGAAAAATGCACTTTAAAAGACTTGGACTGGAGAGGGGAATGGCCTGAATGTGTCTCTTAACTGTAACAAACCTGGAATTGTTCTAGCTGTATTCCACCTTCAAGGAGCTTGGTTTCTTCCCCCTTCTAGTTTGTCCTCTCAACACCCCTGTCACGTAGGACAGGCTGCAAGAGACTGAAGTTCAGTCCATGCCTGAGTGGGGATTTGAACCCATATCTCCGGAGTCCTAGTCTGACATGCTAACAGTTATACAATACTGGCTGGTTTTGCACAAGAAAGAGCACAAAATGTGACTTTACAGGAATGTTTTTACTCATTTTTCGAAACCATTTGTCGGATCTGAAGGACATGAAATGGGGGTCCCCCTTTCCAAATCGTAACATACTGGAATGCTCCCACACACACACACAAAATACTTGGAAACTTTTCTTTATATTTATTTATTTATTAAAACATTTATATCCCACTTTTCCTCATGGTTCAAAGGTGGCTTACAATAATAGTTAAAAACATTTTCAGATTAAAGCAAAAAATAAAATAACGATCAAATCTTTCCATCTCCCCCCCCCTTTAAAAGATGCTGGCTAATGCAAACCCCCTCAGAACTCCTGGCAAACAGGCAGGCCTTGTAATACCTCCTGAAAATCTCCAAGGAGGCCCCCCCCTCACCTCTTCAGGGACAGGGAGCCCATCACACAGAGCTGGAGCCCTGAAGGAAAAGGCCCAGGCTCTGGTCAATGCCAAACAGGCCATCCTAATTTGTGGGATAGCCAATGGATAGCTGCCTGATTACCATAGTTGGCATACAGGGACATATGGAAGGAGACATTCCTTCACATTTTATGTTGTAAGTGAAAGCACGTTCAGGGACTCAGGTTTTTATCCACAGCTCACTAACTGGATTGCCAGAGAGAATTACCACCATGTCTGACAGCGGCTCATCATTGCCTAGCCCCATTGCACCCCAGAGGACTAAGGGGGCAGCAAAGCTGAGTGTCACAGCTGCCACAAGAGTGCTTAGCACCAGCTGCTGAAGCCTGGTGGGAGAGCTACAGCAAGGCCAAGGCAGCCCTTGCATTGGCACTAGAGACTGTGCATTTGGGAATTCACGCACAACCAAGGTCACAATGCCCAGTATGACTTTACACTTTGCACACCACCTTAAGCTTATATCCAGAACTGTTAATACAATGACTAACAAGGAGACTGTGTATTTTCTGTTTTTAAAAGGATCTAACGTGCATCTCACTTGGTATCAGAGAGAGATCAAAAGAAGCTGACTGGCTTTTTTAATCCCAATGCAGAAGCACCATTGCTTTTGTTTTTCTCTCTTGCTCAGACATATTATCTGTACTTGCTCCAATGTTCAGCACAGAGATGTCATTGAGAAAAGGCCTTTAAAATCATGGCCTGGAATATGCCCCCCCCCTTTTCTAATTTTTTATACCTTCCAGCCTGACAGAGGGAGACAGGGCTGGGTGGGATGTCTCTGGTGGAGAGTTCAAGGTGAGGTGGCCCTCCAGGATGGCAGCCCTTTGGGGATTTCTCCAGTAACCTAAGTAGGCAGTTCACCTTTGAAAGTACTGGTGGGAGGTGAATGTTTACGCTTTAGCCTACCTGCTGCTTCTCCCCTGCAAAAGGATCCCTGCCCCTCTGGCCATTTTGGCTGACTTCTTTCACCCTTAGCCAGGCTCTGAAACTAGCCTGAGGTAGAAGACAGAGGAAGAGGAGGAGGAGGAGATTGAATTTATACCCTGCCCATCACTCAGAGTCTCAGAGCGGCTTATGTTCTCCTTCCCTTCCTCTCCTCCAGCAGACACCCTGTGAGGTAGGCGGGGCTGAAAGAGCTCTTTCAAGGACTGCACTTGAGAGAACAGCTCTGAGAGAATTTGTGACTGACCCAAGGTCACGCCAGCAGCTGCATATGGAAGAGTGGGGAACCAAACCCAGTTCTCCCAGATCAGTAGATGTAAGAGACACCCCTAAGCACGTACCAGTCTTCCCTCTAAGTGCCTTTCACTCTGGGCCAGCCCATTCACTAGGCAAAGCTAGGTGATCTTGACTCCTACTATGTTCAGTGGGTTTAATTCCCAGGTAAGCATGTTCAGGATTGCAGTTCCAAGAATGAGCCAGTTGATGATTCATGTATGTGTACATGCAGGGCTATTTTTGGGCAGGAACGCACAGGAACGGAGTTCCAGCTGGCTCCCGAGTTAGCCAAGCCCAGCAGGAACTCATTAGCATAATAGGCCACACTCAACAGCAGCAACTCATTAGGTTTGGCTACAGTAGGGGTGTGTGGCCTAACATGCAAAGGAGTTCCTGCTACAAAAGAAGCCCTGGGTTTTGACAACAAACAAGGTAAACAAAATAAGAAGCAAAAGGTGGGTGTGGCTGGATGACCACACTTCTGGTAGCATGGAGGTGTGGCCTAATATGCTAATGAGTGGTGCTGTCAGGGTGTGTGGCCTAATACACTAATGAGTTTCTGCTGTTGGGTGTGGCCTATTATGCTAATGAGTTCCTGTATGTTGAGGGGGGGGTTTACACCAAAGTTGTAGTTCACCTATGGTGCCAAACATCCTTGGGCTTTGCTCTCAGTCCTAAATTCCCCTGAACTTGGTTTCAGGACCATGTGCTGGAGAAATAACATCTAACTGAGCTCTTAATCTCTAACACTAATTAAAGCTGATTGTGTTGCCCTTCTGACAATGTCAACGGTGCATCAAATATGCATAAGACACATACAGGGAAGCATTCTGCCAATTCACTATAGTTTAAATCTGAGAGGCTTTCAGGAGTATTTTCAAGACCTTGCTTGTACTTGTTTCCTGTAGATGTGCTTAGCTGTTCATGTTTCTTTCACTGGGATTCACAGTTGCTCACCTATAAGACCCATAAAACACATCTAACAACTTTAGGTTAAATATGATGTGATCTGGCTAATCTTGCAGAGCAAGGCAACTCAATAGATAAAAAGGTAAGTCTTTAATAACAAATTTACTGTGGTGTAAACTTTTTCAGAGCCAAAGACCAATTTGTCAGGTACATAATCTCCCAGCTGACATAAAACTCCCAAGCATTTTAGATGATCTCATTATACAACAGCAAAAGGTGTCATTATTTGTGTTGTTATTTTGCATATCCTCCTAGTTCCACCCTTGTTTACACTGGGAAAAATAAAGGACTGCCATCATGAAATGGCTTTAGAGTAGAATGGAAGATCTAAATATATTCAGGCATCACCAGATGGCACTGTTTGCAACAAATGTTTATGGTTCTTACAACAAATTTAGAGTCCAATGGCACCTTTATGACCAACAAAGGTTTATTCAAGATATGAGCACTCATGTACATGCACACTTTATCAAGAGTTATGGTTCTTGTAACTATTTGCATTCTAGGGTTTAGTTTGTGGCAATGAGATTGGATACAGGTATTGTTGTCACCTTTTCCACCAGCCACTACCATTATGTCTTCATTGGCTTTAGTGTTCATCAGCATGCTGGGAAAAGCTTTACTTGCTGTTACATGCAAATCCATCTGCTGGTACGGACTAGGGTGGTTATTGTTCCTAGTCACTGGCCATCTTGGAAATACACAACATTGGTTTCAGATAGTACAGTGGTTTGAAAGGGAGAGATTGGTTCCATCTTAAGACTCTATAGCCTAGAAGCTGCAGACTAGACTTTTTCAACATGCCCTGAACATCTTTTTACCCCCTCCCACTTTAAACTGAAATCCAGCTGATTGGAAGAATCCCATGCAACCTGAAAGCTTGGGCACCATTTTGTGCTATTTTAGTTGGGGATACTTTGCGGGGGGGGGGCGGGCATCCTATGGACCAAGATCCTTACCTATAAACTTTGTTTGCGGTATGTACATTGACAGTGTATACACTGATTTTTGCTCCTGGTGATCAGATTATGCAGGCTTCTGTACTATTTTGAAAACCTGCAGATCCCACCTAAGCATGGGCAACAGTGGAAGAACACGCCCCCCCCCACATACCTTTTGTACCTCATGGGAAATGAAGTTTTCTCAAACTACTTTCAGTTCTCTTACTGTTTGTTCTCTAGCCACATGCATAATTCCTTTGCTTTGTTCCAAAATACTTACATTTAAGATGCTGTTCTGAACTAGTGTGGTGTAGTGATAAGAGCAGGGGTCCCCACCCTGTGGGCACCTTTGGAATTCTGACACAGTGTGATGGCCACAACCACAAAATGGCTACCTCAGGAGGTGGAGCTAGCCACAAAATGGCTGTCACAGGAGGTGGAGGAAACCTAAGTACAGGCTGCCACAGGAGCCATGGAGGAAACCCAAGTGCAGGCAAATACACTGGGAGAAAGGGGTGAGAGAATAAAACGCTGGTTGCAGCTGCCACTGAAACAGTGTTACTTCAATATGCATAGCCATTTGGATCTTCAGTGGCAAATCAGAAGCCTGGCTATGCAAGAGCTCCACCTAGCCTCACTCACTTTTTAAAAACACTTGGTAGATGCCAAGACAGGTGGCGCATGCCATTAGACAGGTGGCGCATGCCAGGTTCCCTTGTCAATCTGGCGGGGGGGGGGAGGGATTTGGTGGTTGTTCTGGGTTTGGGTGGGGATGCCAAGCCACAGCCACCCAAAGCCACCCCTCTCCCTCCTTGCTAAAAGATTTAAAGGGCTTCAGCTTATCGGCGGGGAGCATGTGGCCCACCGACCAGCTGGAGGGCCCTTTAAGTTTTTTAGCAGGGAGGCAGAGGGGCTGTCGCAAGCTATAGATCCACTGGCAAAAAGACGCTCATTTCCCAGCAGTTATTCAGGGCGGCGGCATGGGGGCTTGGATCCCAAGCAGTGAATCGCCACTGGGAAACTAGCCCTGTGCACACCATGCCCCGCACCCCACTGGCAAAAAGACCCTTTAAATCTTTTAGCAGAGGGGGACAGGGGTGTCCATGGCTTGGGCGTGGATTGGAGCCTCCAGGAATGGGGGCACCCCACCCAGACCTTGGGGCTGGCAACGCTATGTGCCATGGCACCCATGGGCACCATGTTGGGGACCCCTGAATTAGAGTCCTGGACAAGGATCTGGGAGACCCAGATTCACATCCCCAATTGGTTATGAAAGCTCAGTGGGTGACCTGGGACCCATCGCTCTTTTTCAGCCTAACCTTGTTATTGTTATGAAGACAAAATGTACAACTGTGAGAATGGTGTTGTAAGCTGCTCCATTTTGGAGAAAAGTGGAGTATAAATATAGCACAGGTAAGAAGGAATGTGTGCCTCAGGACGGCAAGCAAGACCTGGGGCTCTGGAACCGATGCAGAAACACGGAACAGAGCAGAAAAAGGGCTTACAGGGTTTACTCCTGTTTGCCATGACAATGCTTATGCTAGTGTGAAGTAGTGTTAGAATACTGGATATGGGCTGAGGGAAGCTGGTAAATAACATCCCATTAAGCCTCTGTTGGGGGTGGGGGGGAAGCAGCATGTTGTCGTCCGATCTCATTAGATCTCAGAAGCTAAGCAGGGTCAATACTTGGAAGGGAGACTCTGCAGAGGAAGGCCGTGGCAAACCACCCCTGCTTTTCACTTCCCTTGCTGGGGTGCCATAAGTCAGCTGCACCTTTTTTAAAATAAACTTTTTATTAGATTTTCAAATTTCATACAATTGTATGAACTAGAATTTTTGTTGGCAATCGGTACACAACAGTAGCAACAATGTTAAATATAAACAGCATAAATCTTCTGTTACAAAGATAATTGGAGGAAATAAACATCAAACAAATAACAACAAACATTGAGGTAATACATTTTCAGGACAGTGTCAAACACATGTAAAAGAACTTATGTTTACATAGCCAGATGACTGTAGACTCAACAGCTAAAAAGTGCTATACTATAGGAGGTATAACAAGTAAATTTGTTGATGGAGGTCTCTTACTTTGGGTAGCAAACATTGTATTATTAACTGCATGTTTAACAACTATAACCTTAACATTGATTCATAAAAGAGCCATAATGCCATAATATTGTTGATTGACCGCATAAGTTTTAGAGGCCATGTCCACTGTAGTGAATTCTAAAAATGGTAACCATTTTTCCATTAAATTGGAAAAGCCAGAATGAGGATCAGAGTGAGACGCTGAGTCAGCTATTTTGTCCATTTGGAATATCTCCCATATTTTGACAAACCAATCTTCTATAGATGGAAGAGTGATATTTTTCCATTTAGCTGTGATGAGCCATTTTGCCGCCATTAAAAGTATCTTGCTGTATTTTTGGAACTTCCTGAGTTTCCCGCAAATCAAGTAAAATAAGCTCAGGTATTTTTGGAACCTGATAACCCATGATCAAATTGATTTGAGAAATAACCTCATCCCAAAATTGGTCAAGTAATTTACAGTTCCACCAACAATGCATCATTGTTCCTAACTGACCACAACCCTTCCACCATCTGGGAGAAGATTGAGCCTTTATGCAGTGAAGCCAAGTGGGAGTTGTATACAGCGCTTCAGAATTGTATAGGCTAGGAGCTGCATTTTAAGAGATTTAGATCAATAAGTTGGAGATTTCCAGATTTTGTTCCACTGAGAATCCTTGCACCACAATCTTGCCCATGCTGTTTGATATATTAACAGTTTGTTTGTATCTAGTTGTAGTACAATTTACAGGCTTTGGATAAAGATTCTTCTGCCTCTCTCTCTCTCTCTCTCTCTCTCTCTCTCTCTCTCTCTCTCTCTCTCTCTCACACACACACACACACACACACACACACACACACACACACACACACCTCTTTGTTAAAGGGACAGGACATTTTCTTTCCAGGTTGCTGACGACCCTAGCCCTCCAATATGCTCAGCTCTTGCCTGGTCTTGTCAGATCTTGGAAGCTAAGTAGGGTCAGTACTTGGATGGGAGATTACCAAGGAAGACTTTGCAGAGGAAGGCAATGGCAAACCACCTCTGCTTAATCACTTGCCTTGAAAACCCTATCAGGTCATCATAAGTAGGCTACAACTTGACAGAAGTTTACAATCTACACACACACACACACATACACACTCTGTTTAGGATGGCATTGTTAGTTACCCTATTTGTTTTGAAACTCCACTAGTTGTATGAAAACAGCACTGTGTTTGCAATCCTCAGAACATTTTCCTGGGAGAAAGTTCTATTGAATAAAACAGAACTTGTTTCCAAGTGGATCTGCCCAGGGTTGCTTCCAAAATGAGCAAACGTATTTACTTGGGCCTTCAGTTATCCTGTCCCCCCATTATATGATACAGGGGCTGGAACACTGGCAGAGACCCAACCATTTTCCGTTTTGAAAGAGCCAGTGCCTGAATCTGCCTTAAGAATCCACCAAAGAAAGAGCCTAACATATACCTTTTCTACCCCATCTAGCTTTGATATCTGGCCCAAGTTTGGGAATGTTGGTCCCCCCCCCTTTAGATATTTTTTACTCACTTTAGAAGGCTTGATGGGATGTTACTTAGCAGGTGCTGTTATTTAGCTCCATGCTATGAAAAGCTTCAGCTACCCATTCACATGCACATGAAGTGTCTCTTAAAGCGACAGGACACATTTCCTCTAGGCATTTTAGCAATCCTAGGGATGGGACCTGTAGTGCTTGCCATCTGCATCAAAATTGTGGTTCCTATATGTGCCTGAGTGTAATAAAGGATAAGGGAGGATGAGTTTCATCTGCCTTCCTGGTCTGCAGCCACCCTCAGCAGCAGGGACTAGCTCCTCCCATCCTTTGGCCTCAGCAGCTTACACAAGTTAGCTTTGGGGACGTGACCGTGGCTGATCCCGAGGTTCTGTTTTTTCTTTAGTGAGAGAGCAGAGACACAAAGTCACAGAACAGAAGCCTCAGTTTTGCCAAACCAGTAGTGCGCACATACATTTTAAACAAAGGAACCTGGTGATGAAGTTTATCACCTCTGGTGTACTCAAGGAAAAGCCCACTGTGCAACATCTTCCTTATCAGAACCAGAACTGCCAGCTAGACAGGGACTGGTGCTGATCATCTGTGATGGCTCTCCTTGCTCTTCAAGGCTTTCATCTCCCTTCGGGGCTGCTCTTCTTCAAGACTGCAAGCAGATGTGGTCGTTTCCTCCACAGCAATCCCCGCAAACACAAAGTGGGACTGGTGGTGAGTTGTCCTTCTAAACCCTTTGTATTTTTCTCTTTCTTGTCCTCTGGTCTATTTACTGGAAAAGCAGGAGAGAGTGGGAAACTTCTGCACGCTGCGCCCAGCTTGGTAGGGCTGGGCATATCCATGCGTGCATCACATGGGACACACCTTCCCCAAGGTGTGCACTGCCCTTCTACCCCAGGCTGTACCAGACCAAGTGGATGGGCAGGCCACTGACCTACTCGGAAATTTCCCACTGGCTCTTATGGCCAGTCTGCCCCTGCCATACTGGTTCACCAGGTTGCAAGGCACCTGCACTGCTAATTAACATCAGAGTCTTTTAGAATATGGGATATACAGTATCCTTTATTTCATTACATCTCCAGTTAACTTCAGGGAGAAGATGTAACTACAACATCCCTCATTTTTACAGTGTTGATCCAATAATTCTGGTGAAAATATTTCAGGGCCCTACTGCATATGGTACAGGATTTTTGTGGTTAGAACTCTGGGTGTGTAATTTGGTCCTAAAAAGCAGCCCAGAGGGAAGGGGGATACTGCTTGAGACAGGGTTGTTGTTTTTTTTTAATTGCTCCCTCTGCTGTTTCCTTGACTGAGAAGATACCTTCTGGGCTGCTTCAAGCTTGGTAAGGGGCGGGGGAAGGACAAAATATTGGAACATTACTTTCTCCCCCCCCGCCCCCGTGCTGAAAATATATTAGCCCAGTGAGGGGCATTTCTGATTGAGGAAATGGTACGGAAGAAGAGATTAACCCCACCACCACCACCTGTGATGGGTGCCTTTTCCATATAATTCCTCCCACAATTGATTTTTAGGGCAAATGAACTTTTGGAGTTCTAATTACCAAACACCAGATTCGTGCATAGTTTGGCTATCAGAGAACCTGTAGAACTCTGAGCTTCTTAATGGTTTCATCCAAGGCAAGGGATATCTTCTTTAACACTGGCCTGTGTCAGAGGGCTAATACCCCACCTGTTCTGTCCTCTTCCATGACTGAATGTTTCCCATGCAGAAGAAAACAACAAAAATAAAGGGTTTTTTTGTGTCTATGGTCAAAGACATGTAAAACAAATTCACAAGTTTGCACCAGTTTTTGACGACAAAAAAACTTTACATTTAAAATAATTCTTTTTCCGTTTCCTTTTCCTCAACATTGCCTTTTGTCGTCTTTCTCAGTATTCGGCACGGCCTCATTTTATTTTGTTGGCTCCTGTCCACAGGCTCCAATCACCAAACATCCTCCATCACAAGGCTACATTTCAAGCAGGAGTGCTTCACAACCGCAGTAAATGCTGCAACAAAGCACTTCACTTCTGAATTGGTGGGGATAAAACTATCACTGTTCCTCTGTGCTTCCATACTAGAAAAAAAATTAATAGCTATTTCTGATCTCAGCCCTCACTGCATTTAATAGTAAACTGGCTGGTTTGTGTCCATCAGAAAAACAGCCTAAATAGGCCACCTGCAGACAGACTGTGGGTTCCTATGCATTTTTTTTGTGGGGGGGGGAGCTTCCCAAGTATAGGGAAAATATAGGCTTGGATCCCATGGAGAATTTCCATGAGCAGAAAGGGAGGCAAGAGGGATTTTTGCTGATTCCCGCCTCCTGCTACAGACCTCCAACTCCATCCTTATTCCTGGAGATCCTCCATCCCAGAAAAATTTGGGTGGTGAGGCATTGGGAAATCTGGGGGAGTGGGAGAGAGGGGGGACAGAAGAAGACTTCCCCCTACCTCTCTGACTGCTGGAGAGGCACGGGTTTGCTGGGTTTTCTTTCTGCTTCTGCAGCCGAAGTAGGGAAAAGACCTCCTCCCACCTTTCTGACCGTTGGGACTTGTGGGGCATGGGTGTTGAGTTAGGGGGCATGGCCTCATGATGCCCCACTGTAGCTATGCCCCTGCCCCATCCCCCTAAAGGAACGTTATGGAGGGCTGTTTGGGTTTCCACAAGAGAGAGGAGGCAAGAACTTCAAGAATCCCTTCCATCTGTGGAAATTTCTCATAGAACCATGCCGTAACTTTTTGTGAATTAACAGGAAGCTTGAAACATACTTCAATATATTGTTTTAAAACCGCTCATTCTGATAGAAATGACTCAGTAATCTAAATGTAGCTCAATAACATACCTATCTATGTAAATAAACCAAAAGATAAAACTAAAAAACAAAATTGGCCTGAGCACACTATGGGAGGCACAGATTGTTGAAGGCAATCGAGCATCAGTTCAAAGGGTGCAAAGGGAAGAATGAAAATGAGCTTGCTCAAGCCCTTGACCAGGGATGTAATAGTGGTAGAGGAGTGCTGAAGAAGAAGAGGAGGAGGAGGAGATTGGATTTATACCCCGCCCTTCACTCGGAGTCTCAGAGCGGCTTACAAACTCCTTTTCCCTTCCCCTCCCCACAACAGACACCCTGTGAGGTGGGTGGGGCTGAGAGAACTCTAACACAAACTGCTCTTTTTCAAGAACAGCTGTGCCAGAGCTTGTGACTGACCCAAGGTCACATCAGCAGTTGCAAGTGGAGGAATCAAACCCAGTTCTCCCAGATTAGAGTCCGTGCACTTAACCACTACACCAAACTACACCAAACAGGGAGGGTCCTGGCATTCTCCTGGAGTTATAACTGATTTCCTGGCAGCATCGATAACTTGGGGGTAACGGGATGCTTCAGAGGGTAGACTGGGTGGAACCATATCTCCACTAAGCACCCTCCCTTTTCCCAAGCTCCACCCTCCTTAGGCACTGTCTCCAAATCTTCGGCAATGTCCAAGGCCAGAGTTAGCAGCCCTACTTTGGGACCTAGCCAGGATTTTCTGTGGGTCCCCAGTTTGTTACTTTGTGTTCTGTATAGTTAAATTTGTTTCATTGTCCAGTGCCACATTTTAAGTTAGCACTGAAGCTTTATGAAATGTTCAGATCATTTATTCATGTTATTTACTCTTCACTCTTTACCTGTGGCTCCCCAGAGGTCCCCTGGCAAAGCACTGCTCTGAAGGAGACCCTTCCGCTCCCCTTTCAGGGGGCCTTTTGTGTCATTCTTCGGCTGACCTCCTTTCATCCATTACCCCAGGAGCTGGAAGCTATAACCTACACACTGAAGAGAGAGAAGCCCCGTGGGTAAAAGGATGCATACATGAAGCTGCCCCCTCCAACGAAATGAATGGAGAAGGCGGCTGTTGGGTTGGAGCTCCACATCTCCATTGGAGGATACAGGGAGCTCTGGGTCAGGAGCTCCATGAATGAGAAACATCATTTAGCAGTGACAGATTCCAAGCAGAAAGCTATGATTCTGTGTAGGCTTTATGTATGAACAGCTGGCACCGTTTGGCCTCAATTTTACTGTGTTTGCAAAGAAACACAATAAAGCCATTAAGCCTTCGTGAGGCTTTTTCTGTATTTAGCCTGACCTAAAATTGCAAATTGTGCTTTGTTTTTTGGTTTGACATGAACTGCTTGGGCTAGTGACTCACTGTTGTCTGGATTTGTATAATCATCATCGTTTGTTGAGAGCAGCTTTAACATCTTATCACATTACTGGGATTACAGCCTTAACACATTCAATGACATAGAAGAGGAAAAGCGGCTTCCTCTTCTGGCTGCCTTTCAGCCCCACTTTCCCTCACATAACCTTCTTTTCTTCCATTTAGGAAACCATCATTGCTTTTACTGCATTGTCATTGGGTACCTTTGGACCAGCTGGATGGATCCTGTCCCATCTTTCAAGCTACAGAACGAAGTAGAAGACTTCAGTCTCTCTGCAACATCCAGTTCAGACCAGCTATATTAACATCCCAGGAATAAAGGCACATCGAAGTTCTGTAAACTAAAAGCAGGATCATAAACCTGAGGTTTTGTATTGGTCACCTTATTGTTATCAAAGGAAATGCACACACATCACATACATTATCACAGTAATTCTGACAATATCCCCATGGTCAATATTGTTATCTCTGAAGAGAAGACAATTAGTAGTTGGTTGTGTTCAGAGGCTGTGACATGTGGTAATGAAACTTCATTTGGGCACGGATACAGTTTATGGCTGCGCTTGCCCACCCCCCCAAGCTCTTGTTCCTTCCACTGCATTCAGAATTTGATTGCAAACTTTCCAGGCTGACCAAGCTCCAGTTTGCCACGACATCAGCACTTGGGGACAGAGGAGTTTGTCTACTCTGCACGAACCTGAGATTATTGAACTGAGGTTTAGAATAAGAGCTTGTGGGAGGAAACAAACTTCAGTTTGCCAAGGCAACTGCATTGAAACTGACGAGTTTCCAATTCAGCTTTGTGCATGGGAGAAGGAGGAGAGAGAGGAGTGCGAGAGCATGGCAGCAAGCTGCATTCATGCCTCGCTGGCTTATTGTGAGTTCTGAATGCAGCCACTAGCTCTCCATCAACTGAATACCAGACTTGTCATTGCATGTTGCACAGAGTTACTTGTCTCTTTCATCTGTGGAGTTCATTGTTCTCAGGTAAGGGCCTGTTTCAAGGCACTAGAAGCAACAGAGATACGTCAATGGGCTTGCTTAGGCTGCCACTGTAAATGTCCTAGATTTGAAGGAATACTGGCAGTGTGTCTATCTGCCTCTATTATAGCAAAGTGTTGGGCGAATATTACACTACCATCACCTATAAAGCTGTCTTACAGGGAGAGAAGGCAGCACAGTATAGCTTGATCTTGTAAGATCTCAGAAGCTAAGCAGGGTCAGTACTTGGAAGGGAGAACACCAAGGAGGATTCTGTTGGGGATGGCAATGGCGGTTGCCTCTGCTTCTCACTTGTCTTGAAACCCCCTTGCTGGTGTCATCATAAGTTGGCGGCAACTTGATGACATTTTACATACACACACAGTCTTATATGTCACTCCATCTCTCTATGCTGATCAGTAGTAGGGAAAAATATGTTGCAGTACTTGTACTTCAGATCCATTAATTGGAAAAGTCAGGGGTTGAAACAGAGGACTTAGGTCAGCAGATTATGTACTCTGTCAATGAGCACAGTTTGTCAGTCCTTGTGCTCATAATTGTGGGAGACCTGGATCTACCAGGAAGCCCTTTAGGCATGACTATTTACATCGGCTCCTGATCACTTAGGAAGCAGATAGGACTCCTGGGGTAGGAGGAACATGATTGTACAGAGAATTTTGCTCTAGCGCAGGGGTCCTCCGCCTTTTTGAGCCTGGGGGGCACCTTTGGAATTCTGACACAAGGTGTTGGGGGCAATCATAAAATGTCTGCCACAGGAGGCAGAGCCAACCACAAAATGTCAAAGAGGTTATGCGTAACTCTAATAGTAAATTTTCAACGATTCAGGCAGAAGTACTGTTTAATAGAATATCTTTTAAACTGATCATACTGTTTTAAGAATACTTTCTTGCATACACACTGTGTTGGGGACCCCTGCCATAGTGCGAAGGCAAGAGAAAGTAAAAGATCTTAAACTAGTGAAGGAAGTTTCTGTATCCGTCAAATACATACAAAACCACTTAAATCAGAGATGGAACGGTGATTCTATCCCTCCCTTATGGCAAATTTTAGGCTGTAAGTTTGGGGGGGGGGCAGGGATTTGTCGTCTTGTACTCTGTATAGCATCATGCACATTATCAGTGCTATCTAAATAATAGTTTTCTGAAACAACAGTGTGGCATGCCCGGAGTCCATTTCAGTTTGTCATTTCTGAAATGGGGATTCTGATGTAAATACTGGGAGGTCATTCATTCATAAGGATGCATCTAGGAAGAGGGAGTAAAACTGTAACAAGAACAGGGTGGTGTATTTGCTGGAAAATGATCCTAAGTTCTTGTGTTTGCTGTTCCAGTGCAATCACTTAGCATATCTTTACTTGGTGGTAATACTAAGGATTAGACTCAGAATATCTGCAGGTAGCTAAATAGACCTCAGGCTGAGCTACTCACTGGATAAATGAGATTTTTTGTTTTGTTTAACAAAATAGTAATGTTATACCGTCATTACATCTGACAGAAGATTAACAAGGATTTCAGTCTGTTTTGAACTGAAGCCTGAATTTCTAAATGCAGACAGGAAATCAAACCAATGTTCATCAAATGAAACTAAGACTTGGTGGGAGGAAAAGACAATACATAGATCTGATCTTGCAAATAAAATTGTGAGTTAGCTGAGCAACTTGAATTCAAAGGGATCATATATGTTTTTTGAGTTAATAAGCATTCCATCCTGATTGCTTTGAAGACTTGGCTCTGTTCTATATATCTTCATATCTCTTTTGTCTATATCATACCAGAAATAGCTTGGTGAGATGCTGCCTGAATAATCTGCTGTTAACGTGGTACTAATGAGCAGTGAAAGTGTATGCTTATTGCAAGATAAACAAAGGATGTGAACCAGAAGTAACAGGAATGAAAATCTGGGGAAAAAAATATATTTGGGCCAATTAAGGCTATATATGGATGTTTATCTTGAGCTGGGAACTTGAGCTGTTGTCAGCTGGAGCAGTTGTTTGAAATTAAAGCAGAAATAAAATAATGATGCATATTTTTGTCAGTATACCAGAGATGGTATTGATAACAAAGGCACGGCAAGGTATTTCTCTAAAATGGCATGGGATGAAGAGTGGTTTTGTTCATCACTAGTGATGCAGCAGGGTTAGCTTTGGGTTTGTGAAGGCCTTTGGAGAAGAGGTTTCACTGGGGTTCTTAGGCAAGAGACTTGTAATCACTCCCATAGCTGGGGCAAGAGGCTCTTCCTTCCACAGTTCACCACTTCCTTAGTCCACCTTCTTCTCTTGATTGTTCTGGATCTAGGGCTCAGCTCAGTATGTCATACAGTCATCCATGGCTTCTTCCTAACTTTGCTTGATACTGGCAGTAGCCACGCAGGCCCTATCCAATCTGTGCTTATAACACTCATCTATCACAGTCTGCAGAGCATACACACCTATGAAGACATGATGCTACCCAAACCATTGGTCTGTCAGGATCAGTATTTTCTGCTCTGGCTGGCAACAGCTCTCCAGGATCTCAAGGAGAGGTCTTTTGCATCACTTACTCCCTGATTCTTTTTAATTGATGATGCTGGGGATTGAACCTTAGATCTTCTGCAGGCCATGGCCCCTTCCCAAATCACAGTGAAACAACTAGTAGACTGGGAGATGAATGCCATTTTCTCAACAACAAAATAGTTCTAGGAAAAGGCAATATCCCTTTAATCCAACAAAACTCGAAGGGAAAGGTGTTTGGTTTCTCTGCAACAGAAAGACTAGATACACATTGGTCTTATCTCACAGTGTTGTTTTTACGCCTGGGAAAAACAAAACATAGGCATTAGCACATGTTAATGGATATTTTTCTTGCTTGTCTAATATTATTCTTGTGCATTTAAAAATTATTATTAAAATGGAATATGTATATTTAAAAGAGCAAATTGGTTGTGAATCCTTGATAATATAGAGAATGATGTATGTTTCATCTTGGTAGGAGAATAGTATTTTTGGACACACAAGGCAACCCCCCCCCATTAGTAGTGTGTCATAATTTCATTAGATACCACTACAAAGTTTAATTTGTTGCCATAGTAATAGATAGAATTAAGTGATATTCCCCTCTGATAATTAGAGCAAATCTAATGAAGACAAGCTTGGTTTCTTGCAAGTTACAGGTCTGCACTAACGAGGAACATAAAAATATCCTGATCAGGCAGGGGGATAGGCCTGCACAAGAGCTGGCTTGTCTCAACAGTGCACACAAGACTCCCACACTGATAAACTATTCAAGAAAGCAATTTGAGGCTGGATTCACTCCCATTCCTTCTCTGCCAAACAGCTCATCAGATGGATTTTTTTAAGGGCTACACATCTCTCTGCATTGGAGATGTTGTTGGAAACAGTTACTTAAGTGTAGAATACCTACGTGCAAATGCTCACTGACTCCTAACATTTTTTTTTCTATAGGGGTCATATAATAAAATGCCACCGGCTGTTTGTGTTTCAGTTCCTAGTTAGAGTGAGCCCACTATCGTTCATGGTGATGAGTGCATGCAGATGGGGAGGAGAGCAGAAAGAAGCAGGTGCAATGTCCTTGATCTATTGGACTTCAGGAAGAACTTATACAACCTTATGAAATTGCCTTATATGGAGACAGACTATAATTCACCTGGGTTTGTATTGTCTACTCTGACTGGCTGCCTCTCTCCCAAGTTCCCAGGAAGAGAAAAATCCTTCTCAGCACCTCCTGGAGATGGCAGGGATTGAACCTGGGACCTTCTGCAAGCAAAACAAGTGCTCAGCCAGCCCTCTCTCTGCCTACAAACATGGTTTAGCCAAGCACGATCCCCTTCTCCCTGATTTGTCAGTTTTCAGTGACACGTGTGCCCATCCAGTGTGTGGGATTGTATTGGGATGTTCAGAGGTGCCAGGTACACAGGACTGGAGATGGTATGCAAGATCTGCCCTGTGATCATCCCTGCTGATAGTCAGTCATGCCCAATGGCATTTTACAAATGAAATGAATGACAAAAGGGCAGGTCTCCATTTCCAGACAATGAATTGTTCTGGCAACCTGCAGTAAGCAGATTCCCTATCACAGAAAGGTGCGTCTGTGAGAAAAATGAAGCAGACCCATTTGATCCAGTCTGTTGCCTTCTGTCTGTCTTGCTCTCTCTGATGAGGTCAGACCCAAAAGACTGTGCCATAATTAGGAGACGTTTTTAGTCCAATGTGAAGAAATCCGAAGCTGCCATTAGTGACTAGGACCATAGTATTAACGACACCTGTTTCCACACCCCTGGTTGCAACAAACTGAGACACACATTCTGAAATACACGGCTCTTTGTTGTAAAAGTGACATTCTGTGATGGGTTGAAATTCTGTTTGTGTTTATTATTGATTTAACATTCAACTATTATATTATAACAAACTTCAGGTTGACTTTGGTATTCTGAAGCTGGTTCTGAGGATTTATCAGTCTGAGGGCTGGGACTGCATCACATGGCTTTCTAAATAGCAGCCACAGAGGGAGGGAGCCACACAGGGAGGGAGGATTGGGACTGTAGTCCTGGGAGAAGAGGGGTTGAACCCGATTGTCTATGTTAATTTTCCTGCACTATGGCTGCTCCATGACAGTGCAGTTTGCCTCCAAAGAAAAAAAACATGGGGGTAGGAGAGACAAGGACTTCCTGGCCCTGTGGTGTCTTCTCTAGTGATGCCTGAGGTTTCATCAGTGGATCAGTGGGGGAGATAACAGAAGGGGGAGGAAATAAGCAGCCAATGGGATGAATATGAGAGGCATAGAGTCAATATAAAAATGACAAATAGGAGCTTTGTGGGGTGCAGCACCCACGCGATCCTCCCGGTTCCCTCATGAATTTTCCAACACCGGGAAAATCAAGTACTTTCCAGGCATTTGCCCTTTGAATCCGCAATTGTGCCTATCTGGACAGCCATCTCTCACAATGATTGCGATAAATCATCTGAACATCCTTTTTCCAGTAGTTTTTTTTGCGACATTCACCTGTGTGCGCATGTGTGCACATGCACACCCGTGCACATGTGAACATGTGCATATGCACATAGAATTGTCGCACAAAGCAAGCGGTTGGGCAAGGGATGTGTGATCATCTGAACCCGCTTAAAAATATCCCTGATCAAATCTACAGTGGGAACAAATTGCAGTACGCTTGCCATGTGACCACAGCCTTAGAGTCTCAGAGCTGTTTACAATCTCCTTCCCTTCCTCTCCTCACCATAGGCACCCGGTGAGGTAGGTGTGGCTGAGAGAGCTCTGAGAGAACTGCTCTTGAGAGAACAGCTCTGAAAGGACTTATGACTGACCCAAGGTCACACCAGTGGCTGCATGTGGAGGAGTGGGGAATCCCTGGTTCTCCCAGATTACAGTCCACACTCCTAACCACTACACCAAACTGGCTCTCAAACTGGTACCAAGAGGATGTCTGTATGTATCTTCCCTGGGCAAATAACAGATCAGAGGGAGAGGGAGCAATGATTTGCATCAGGAAAATGTGCGAGAGGTGAGTGTTCATCACCCTTCAGCCAATTCCACAGTTCCCCAAGGAAATCTCCTCCTCAGGACTGCCAAAAAGTCCTAAAAAACCTGCAGGACACCCACTCATAGAAGACACAGATATGACACTATTACATCTAATTTTGGCCTTTCGCTCTCATTGCACTTGGGTGGGGGGGTATTTTGAAAAGGGTCTGATGTCTTCAGTTGTGCATTCTAGTACAGGGAATGGAGGAAGCTCCATTCTGCACATGGTCTGATAAAAATCCTGCTTTCATTTGCTTGAAATTGACCTAAATCATGGTATTAAAGGATTTAGGCTCAGTAACTTTTGGGTTCTGTATAGTGAAATTAACAGTTGTAGTGGTGCTGGGAATGCCTAAGCTTCTTCAACCCACCCCCAATCCAGTTGAGTGGAAAAACCCGACAGCCTTCAGTCTTCTGAGAAAAGAGAGTCGGAAACTGAGCCAGTAGCAAATGTTCTTGCCAGAAGCAGCCTCTTTGCACAGATCTGCTTGGTATACTTACATCCGGGGAAAAAGTTTCCCTGCTCATTTCCCGATTCACTATTTTTCATTCTTAATGAGCTGTCCACAGTATTGCTGAAGCTGTTATTATCAGGCTGTTGCCACGACACCACAACTTAAACTGCAGAATGTTTCTTCATTCATAATAAGCAAGGTGGTCTTTTACTAGGGTGGAGCCTGCAGTCTCCACAAATTGCAGCATGTTAACTGCCAGTTTTGGGGAACTTGCATTTTATTGTTACAAGCCTGCTGTCAGTGGAATAGGCAAAATTACTTGTTTGTAAAGCCTTCATCATTTGCTGCAATACAAAAAGCTTCCTGACAGAGCGTGTTAGATAGATTGCTCTATTTCTTAATAATAGATTGGGGAATTATTATATTAATGAGCAATTGGCATAACTATAGGATCAGACCTGTGTATGCCAGAGTTAGAATTCCCAAGAACCCAGGAATAGACACAGAGACTGGGTGGCTAAAATAATGATTTTTACTAAATATTCTCAAGCATACAAACAATAATCAAACATTCACACACACAATATATAACTAAGAAAGCAGAAGTGATTGATAGCTTATAGAAGGGTGATACAACCTGTCCAGACGTGCAGAGGTCCATGAAGAAGGGATTATGGCCTAAACCCCAAAGGGGTTTAGTTGGCATCATGGCAGAAGCACACAGTCTAAGGCCATGCGCTCATGGATATAGACATAGGAAAACAATGCAGACCAATGGAAGGTCTTGGGGGCTGGTCTCAGGTGAAAACAATAGATTACCTGGACCAATAATGAGTCCCAGGGGTGTGTGGCATCAGGATGGGCAAGGCCTAGATGTGACCAATGAGCTTCCAGAGAGGCAGGGTGTGGATTTAACAATAGAAGCCAGGTGTTGGATGACTGTACTGGGGGTGTGCCTTGTGGAACAATAGAGTGGTTTGGCGTTTCCCTGTTGCCAGACAAAAGAAGTGATTTCAGGATGAACCTGAATGGATGGCCATTCAGTAGACATGGAAAGTTAATGTTTTACATTGATAGGTCTGGCATAGGTGTAAGAATGCAGATATCTTAGACAAATATATGGAGACAGGAATTAGAGGATTATTCCAAAGGTACTTCCTGACAGAGGTGAAACAGGAGAGTGGGGTGGAAACATGCAACGTACTTCATTCATGACAATAGCACAGACCAGAGACTTTTTGTCCCTGCCTGCCTGCACATTTGACAGACAAAAGACTAGCCATTTGGTCAGTAGAAGATGCCTGAGGCAAGGGCAGAGACTTGCCAATTCTTAGTCCTTTTTGGACTAAGATGACAGGATAGATGTTGGGAGGGTTTTTTTTGCTTGCATGGAGAAAGCTTGGAGAAAGCTTGGCAATACAGCCAGACTGGTGAATTCTCTTTGGCTTGAGTTTTCCCAGCCAAGATGTGGTTCTCCTGGGCTCCCAGCAAAAGCCACCATTTAAGCCAAGCCTGGCTTCACAGGGCACTGCTTGTGGAGGTTCAAAGGTTCTTTTGGAGTGTTTCTCAGGAAAGACCACCCCAGGTTCAGTGCTGAGGATGCTGGCAACAAGCGGTTCCTCAATGGAATAGACTTCCTTGGGAGGTGGTGGGCTCTCCTTCTTTGGGGTTTTTAAGCAGAGGTTAGATGGCCATCTGACAGCAGTGCTGATTCTGTGAATTTAGGCAGTTCATGAGAAGAAGAAGAAGAGATTGGATTTATACTCCGCCCTTCACTTTTGAGTTTCAGAGCAGTTTACAAACTCCTTTCCTTTCCCTTCCCCTCCCCACAACAGACACCCTGTGAGGTAGGTGGGGCTGAGAGAATTCTAACACGAACTGCTCTTTCAGGAACAGCTGTGCCAGAGCTTGTGACTGACGCAAGGTCACATCAGCAGGTGCAAGTGGAGGAGTGGGGAATCAAACCTGGTTCTCCCAGATTAGAATCCACACACTTAACCACTACACCAAATTGGAGAAAGAGGGCAGGAAGGGTTGCATCGGTGCTTAGTTCTCATGGCCCTTTCTTACATACCCAGGGAAATGCTGATTGCCACTTTGGGGTCAGAAAGCAATTTTTCTCCAGGCCAGTTTGGCCAGGGATCCTGGAGAGGTTTTTTTTTTTGCCATCTTCTGGGCATGTAGCAGGGGTCACTCACTGGGGAGTGGGGGGGGGGAAGTAATTGTGAATTTCCTGCATTGTGCAGGGGATTGGACTAGATGACCCTAGAGGCCCCTTCCAACTCTATGATTCTACTTGATGACCATCAGGCAGCAGGGCCGGCATCAGCATACCCAGAGGTGGTGACAGCTGTCAGGGGTCATGGCTTCTGGCAGGGCCCTCTACTGATGACTCTCTGCCCATGCATCTCCTCTGATTCCTGCTCTCACCCGCTTCCATGGCCTGCTTGTGAGTGCTTTGTCCCCTGTGCTCTCTGCAGCATGGGTTGCCTGGCACTGCTGCAGAAGGGCACGTGAATGGTGCACAAAGCATCTGCATTCCTGGTAGCCATGGCACTGATACTCCTAGTTGCACTCAACCCCCTCCCCCAGCACCATCAGGGATAGGGCATGCTGGCAGTGGAGGCAGCTGTGACTGCAGGCAGCATGAGAGCTTGCGAGTGGGCACGGGATACACACACAAGCAGTTGGAAGCTGCAGGAAGCTGGGTGAAGCAGCATCCCCTGCCCCAGTGCCAGTTGCTGCTGGCAGCACCCCCACCTCAGTACGACCCTTTTCCCCTTCATCATGTGGGCACTGAACCATGGATGTGATGAGAACTTTGCCACCATCCCCAGAGCCCAGCAACCCCCTCTTCCCTTTTCCTTTCACAGCTAAGCCAGTGTACCACTCCATCATTCTGAAGGCAGAGTTTAGCTTTGCCTCATCCCCAGATTCACTGCTGGCCAAGTGTCCACATGGATGATCCCCCCTGCCACTTCCCCTTTGACCCAAAGGAATCTCTTGGGGGGGGGAGGGTTGCTCCTGTTCTAAGGGGGAAGTCCTGGGAGCCTGACAAGTTGTGCTTGGTGTGAACACAATGTCATGTGGAAGCCCCCAACAAAAGTTGGGGTATCCAGCTGTCCATACGAGGCAAGCTCCCCATGTGGACGTGGCTGCCTTCTGGTGGCTATTAGCTGCTAGACTCACCCACCTCCTCCACAGGTTAGAAATGAAGGGAAAAAGTATTTAAATATAGCTAGCTTGGAAGCTAAGCAAGGTCAGCCCTGGTTAGTATTTTGTTGGGAGACCAAGGAATACCAGAGTCGCTACAGAAAAGGCAGGTGTTAAGGGATTTCCATTTAAATCTAATGAAAACCCCGCCCCCTTACTGAGGTGTACTGGGAGAGACAGAAAGACTCACTTCAAAGCTTTTCTGTTTGCAAAGTAGGTAATTTTATTTAAGAATGAATTCATTCTGATGCCACCCGTTCACTAACAAACTGGCATTCTGAGCACCAAAATAGTTGATCTTTTATACCAAAGAAAAGGACAGACAACAGGAACTCAGCTCCCAGACATAGTTCACTCTAACCCCTGTTTATAGAACATTTCAAATTCCCAGGAAGGGCAAAAAAGGAAAACAATCCTTCTACGGCTTAAGACAGATAAGTGAGTTGCCACCTTGTGACCATGGAAATGGTTGCCTAAAGTTCAGGGGTGTTAATTAACAACATTTGGGCAAGGGTGAGAGAAGGGACAGAAACATCATAAATACAGAAAGCTAATTAGGAACATAATCAATCTATCTCATGCTCAATTATCAAATGGCTGTGAGGAAATTGGATCCTTACTATTTTAATAATGAACTACGTTTCTCTAACAGCAGGCAGTGGCAAACCACCTCTGAATACCTCTTGCCTTGAAAACTTTACAGGGTCACCATAAGTCAGCTGTGACTTGATGGCAAAAAAGAACAAAAGATGGAGCCTGGCAGATATTTTGAAGCTCCAGATCTCAGTCCTTCTCTAGCTTTCACCAGCTACATCCCTATCCCATGAAAACAAGGCATGTCCACTGATAAAAGCACCAGCAGACACCAACTAAGCCAGCACCTTCCTAAAGAAAGCAAGCCAAGGAAATATCCTGCAGGACATTTGATGTTCATTGGCCCCGTTCACACTGAGCATTTGCCCCGCTGAAGGCATGGGAGCCCTGCGGACTTTCTGTGCACGATCATACGAGCACATCTGGGAGGCGTAGTGCTCCCGTGGCCAACTCGTGGCTTCCCGTGGAAAACGCGGAGTAAAAAACTACTAGGTCCGAAGTACTAGTTTCCGGAAACCCCGGGGCAAAGGCTGGCGTCTGATCGCGGGAGCGCCAGTATCCCACGGCTTCCAACGCCCGCACATGTCCCCGGGGTTTCTGGATGTTGTAAGTTTCCATGGGATGCGCACCAACGCTGAACAACACATGCGCACACACGAGACCCCGACAGCGCCCCCCCCCGGCACATGCGCACTTCGCAATACTTCGCACTTGCGTGGTCTGCTGCGCTGCTTTTTTGCCACGCTGCAGCAGCACGGTGTGATCGGGGTGCAGAGCTGGAGCGTGGCAACCTGGTGGCCCCTGTGATCGGGCTACCGCGCCTTATTTAGCTCTGGGGCAAACTGCCACGCCTCTCCCCCGCGTTTTCTGACCCGTATGACCGGGGCCATTGATCTTCTACCTAATTAGAATTTTTGTTTGTATCGTTACCTGCTTCACACAGAAGGGAAGGACACAGCCATCTCCAGCTGGCTTACAAAGGTTCAGGAGGAGTTTGTTGGAAATTTAGCTAAACAACACAACTAGGGAAGATACTGGAAAACAGTGACCCCTCCTCAACAGTGAGCAGACTTTAGGAATTCAGTTCCCAAGAGATGGCGTTCCTGCCTCTGTCTCCTGTTGATGCTAAAACATCCTCAGATGTCAGAGTAACCTGTTTTCTGTCACTGTTATATATTCAAAGCATTTCTGCACTTTGTGATATGTCTCAGGGTCCTAGCTGGATGGTGTCTCTATGTTTGTGAAAACTTTCCTCTGGCTAGTGTTCCCCCCACACACACTCTTGAGATGTTCCCAAGAAATAGTTCTCATACAACTTCTGCAAGAGTGGATGAGACTATGGGCAGCTGCTAGGCAGAGTCTGGGATAGAGAACCAGGAAATGGGAATAGGGTCAAGGGTTGAAAGTCATCAGATCAGAAACTGAGACTATACAAAATTGTAAGCCAAGAGATGAAGTCACAGAGAAGACCAGTGATCAGATACCAAAAGATCAGAGAAGCTGAGACTTACTGGATAAAATGGTAAGCTAGGAAATGGCTGCCCTTGCAGGCAATGCTGAAGGATGAACAGATCCCCCAGCTTGTCTGGAAAGAACTCCTGAAAGATCTGGGGTTCTAGAATGGAGCAAGTGAATGCATCTAAATGTTGCTTCAGACGGCAGGGCTCTGGGACAGTTGTAACAACAGTGCGGAGGTAAAGTCTCTGCTCTTTTTTGTTCAAACATATTCTCAATGTCTCAGCATTTTTCAAGAGACTGCAAGCCACAAGGTTTGTCCACGTAACATGTATACCATTCATTGTACCGATCCCAATGGCTACTTCCTTCTTTTGAAGAGTTGGCTGTACTGACTGCTGACCTTAAACAGGACTTTTGTCAGCCTGAATTGCATGATGTTTCATGAAATACTAGGATCATGGGTGATTAGCCATGGGATCTTCAAGATGGTTGAGGAGTGTGAGGACTGGTCCAATTCAACTGGTGTTTTTTCCCAGTGTTCTTGGAAAGAAAAAGCACAAAAAAGGGATGGTTTCAATGGGCACGGGTCCCAAAAACAGACAAGAAGCCCTTGATTCCTTCCACTGAGATGGGGACTGCCTTGTTACAGTAGGAAACTACAGCGCATAGACAAATTTATTTATACGATCTGAAGAGGAACAAGAGTTTTGCTTTGGCAGCACATCTACTAAAATTAGAATGATACAGAGAAGATTTATTCACAAATCTACAAGTGGAACACAAGAGTACTCCTGTAGGGCAACAGCAGAGTGCAAATTCATAATGACACCAGTAACAGACAAGAATGTATCTAAGTGGAGAGAAACTCCTACAACATCATGTGCCTTCTGCCATGTTTTACAGAACCAAGTATCAGTTGCTGCAGGACTTGAACCAGTAGCCTTATGTATCAGGTACTAGCGCCCAGCTCTCTACTAGCATTGTGGAGTGGTTAGAATATCAGACTATCATCTGTGGGACTGGAGTTCAGATTTTCCACTTGCTTCAAAATTCTCAGGTTGGAGCACTTCACAGGAGACCAATAAGGAAATTGCTGGGATCTGGGTTTATGGGTGCAACAGCATTTCGTGTCATCATCAAGGGAAAATATGAAACGGCTGGGTTTTTTCTCTTTTGCTATGATCTTATTTACCATAATTTTTAAAGTTCTCATTATGGTGATTGTGTTGAATATCCATGTAATGTGTCTGGAATTGTCACTGATGTTGGAGAAAACATTATTGTCTGCCATTGTAGTTCTCATTATGGTGATTGTGTTGAATATCCATGTAATGTGTCTGGAATTGTCACTGATATTAGGGGGAAACATTATTGTCTGCCATTTGTAGATTGTTCCTCAAGGTCACTTTGGAAGCAACCAATCACAATTCTTTTACAGTTTCCCAATGGCCATTCACTCATACAGGAACTGTATCTGATTACTCTGCTAGGGTTGCCAGCCTCCAGGTGGGGCCTGGGGATCTCCCACTTTTACAACTCATCTCCAGCTGACAGAGATCAGCTCCCCTGGAGAAGATGGCTGCTTTGAAGGGTGGACTCTATGGCATTGTGCAGGGCTATTTTGGGGCAGGAACGCACAGGAACGGAGTTCCGGCTGGCTCCTCAGTTGGCCACGCCCAGCAGGAACTCATTAGCATAACAGGCCACACCCAACATCAGAAACTCATTAGGAATGGCTACATTAGGGGTGTGTGGCCTAACATGCAAAGGAGTTCCTGCTCCAAAAAAAGCCCTGGGTTTTGACAACAAACAAGGTAAACAAAGCATATGGTGTGGCCTAATATGCTAATGAGCTTCTGCTGTTGGGTGTGGCCTATTATGCTAATTAGTTCCTGCTGGGCTTTTTCTACAAAAAAGTCCTGGCATTGTGCCAAACCCCACCCTCTCCCAGATCCACCCCCAAATTCTCCAGGTATTTTCCAACCCAGACCTGGCAACCCTGTCCTAGGCCTATAGCAGTGTGACCTACAGACTCTAGGGAGGTCTAGTGGTTCAAGGGAAGCCTGTATTAGAGTGACTACAGGACCTACATTTCCCAGGTCAACCTTTGGATCCTGTAATTGGTTAACAGGGGATTTGGAGGGAAGACTGTCACCAGAAGATGACTAGAGGGTGGTGCCTGGGAAGAAGGAATAAAAGGCCTTGCCCACAAGTGGGGGTGGTTCACTCCCAGGGAGCAGAGCTGTTAAGGCTGCTGCAGAAGGAGGGATCCCTCATTCAAAAGGGGTAAGTCAGCTGAAGGCCAAATACCTAGAGAAGGCTAGGGACGGTATGGTCAGATGTGTTAGGGTGTCTTATTTTGCTGGTTTACCTACCTTTACTGTGCTCATTTTTCTTATATGTTATTGGATTAGTTTCTTTAATAAATGTTATTGGATTAGTCTCTTTAATAAAAGTCATTTGTCACTCTGCCTGGGTCCTCACGCCTCATTTGGTCATGTATAAGGGGAAACCTACTGGAAAAGGACTGTATAAGGGGTAGGGTGGGTGCTTTGGGCCCTCCCAAGGAGACCCATACCAGAGTGGTGGCAGCCATTAGAGAACCTTTCTAGCTGCTGCCTGCAACACAAAGTCTGATGCCTTCTTCCAGCCAGAGGAGGCTTTCTTCAGCTTAATTGGCTCTTCCTGCAGCTAACCATTCTTTCTGCAGTTATGGTAACTGAATTCAGCCAACAAAGGTAGGAACATAACAGCTGCAAGAAACAGTCTGAGAATACAACATGAGGTAAACTACAGAAGTTGGCCTGGGTGTCTTTATACCTCTGGCAACATCTTACATTTATCTCCTAATTTAAGATAAAGACTGCCAAATGATTTCTGTGGTCTCTTCCAACAAGGGATGTGTCTCTCTGGCTTTGAGAGTAATTATAAGGATAATTGTTAGAATATGTCAATGTCTGTGGAGTTTGTTTTATTGCCCCTTGCCCAAAAGAGCTGCTTGGAACTCAGAGCCAGTCTTCTTGGAAGCAGCTTGATCAACACTCCTCCATCACATCCTGAGAAACCTTCCTTTCCTTTTTAAAAAGCATTTGTAATAAAAATAAAAAAAACAACAACATTCATTCCTGATAAAGAGGGCTAATGAATTCAAAAGCCTGCATACTGTTATGTGTCATAATAAAAGGCACCATAGAGACTGCATTCTGATCATGTTGGAAGGAACTGACAGTGCCCATAATAATTTGGAAGGTATCAATGGATTCCAGTGGCCATTTCTGTCATTAGTTTTAGCATGCCTACTTTTCCTGTCCTCCATTACATCCTTCCTTGGTTTTACTATCTATTATTTTCACTATATCAATAATATCTATCCTGCTCACTCCACTAAATGTGCCTGAGGGGGTTTATAAACAAGTAAAAAAAAATGGGCTGGATCTATCTAGCTTTTCTACTCCACCTCACCTATTATTATTTATTATTTACTTATTAATTTCAATTTATATCCTCCTTACTGCAACCATCGTTGCATATTGCTCTTGCCTACGCAGGCCTCGTGATCTCCAGTGTAGTCTTCTTGGTGGTCAAAGGGAACCTTGGGGAATTTCAGACAGAGGATATAATCCGGAAGAGAAACGGTTCCCAAACGGTTTCTGGTCTGGCATTTCAGACAGAACCGTTTTAGAACCGGTTCTCTACCGGAATATATTTGTAATTTCACAAAGAAACGCTTCTGTCCCGGTCAGGAAATGGGGCTGAAGCGCTTTACCTGTAAACCGCTTCCAAGTAGTCGTCGGTTTCTTCTCCCGGACCCGATACGCTTCTTTCCCGCCTTTTTTCGCGATCGCCGGCTTTTTTTTCCCCAAACGTTCGCTTTAGAGCGCTATAGCGCTATAACGATATAACGGAACCATAAAACAGCGCCATAGCGATCCCATAGGAATGCCTGGACTCCACTGGGAGACTTGCGATGGCTACATCTGCCACCTGGAGACAAGCACCCCATTGGATAGAGGCTTCTGGCGGGACATCGGGGCACCACTGATTGGAGAGAGAGATGTTGCCAACCCAGCCATGCCCAAAGAAGTGTTAGGGAAGGGGATGGGTTGTAAGGTTGCCACCTGGAGACAAGCACCCCATTGGATAGAGGCTTCCGGCAGGACATCAGGGCACCACTGATTGGAGAGAGAGATGTTGCCAACCCTGCCATGCCCAAAGAAGTGTTAGGGAAGGGGATGGGTTGTCAGGTTGCCACCTGGAGACAAGCACCCCATTGGATAGAGGCTTCCGGCAGGACATCAGGGCACCACTGATTGGAGAGAGAGATGTTGCCAACCCAGCCTGATGAGCCCCCATCCATGCCAAGAGGCAATTGGCTGGCGCACAGCTGGACCCAGGTATAAAGGGCAGGGAGGCAAACCCCTCATCTCTGTGGGTTGAAGTTGGTGAGTGGCAGGCTTGGTGGGATAGAGTGCTTTTGTGTGACTGTGAGAGACTGATCTATTGGAAGGAGGATGAGTGTGACAAGGGGGGTAGCTTGGACAGAGCAGGAGGTTCTTGACCTCCTTGTATTGTGGGGGGATGAAAGGATACAGGATGTCCTGAAACTTAACCAGAGGAATCATTCTGTATTCCACAAAATTTCTTTGGAAATGGCCAAACGTGGCCATGACCGGACGGCAGAGGAATGCCGGAATAAAACAAAAGCTATGAGGATGAGGTACAGGCAGGTTCTGGATGAGAATTCCAGGCCTGGTAATAGGAGAAGGTCCTGTCCCTATTTTAGGGAGCTTCACCAGATCCTCAAAGGTGAAGGATTGCTGAGGCCAAGGGGGAGGTGGCAAGTGCCATCACCTTCCAGGACGAGGTGCCAGGACATTCACAGGACCTCTTTTGCCCAGAGACCGTGGATCTGGAGGACATCAGACCTGGTAAGTCATGTATATAAGGGATGGGGGGGGGTGAGTTCACTGTCGAAGATGATGCACAGATGACTGTAGTATGCATGTACAGATCTTCCTTGCTTGATTGCTGGGTGGACCTTTCAGTGAAGTGGAATGAAAGTTGTTGCTTCCCTAGTTTTGTCTCGGTCTCTCTGTGGCTTGCAAGAATTCTGAACTGGGGGCTTATTAAAATGGACCTTGTTTATGGGTGCTGTCTACCTTACAGGGATGTCATTTTCTTCTCCAACTGTATTCTTGCAGTGATAGAAAGGCAGGAACCGTTTGGTTTTTGTTTGCCCAAAAAACTCTGTACTGTACCAATTCACCTATGCCAACAGGCACTGCCACAATTGTATTTGATGGGAGGCAAGGCAGCATGTTAGAATTCAGACATGCTTCAAGTTAGAGGACTATGAAGGACAGACAGAAGATTATGCATAGATATAAACTTTTTTGGTCCTAAAGGTGCCACTGGAGTCAGTGTATGCCTATTACACTGTTATTGGTATATAGCTGGTGTGGTCAGGGATTAACCTGGTTGTGTAATCATTTGCATTTTGTTACTTTCATAGATGATCCCTTGGAGGAGGCAGAGGAGGCAGAGGAAACAGTGGCAGAGGAGTTCATTGGTGAGTCTTGATTTAATCCTATATGTCAGCAAGAAATCTGCTCTCTCAATTGCCCTCCCTTCAAGTAAAAGGTGCACATTGCACTTTTATTTTATTGGAATTCTAACTGATTCTAACTACAGGTGTAATGCAAACCTGGGGGACAGGGTGGGTATATAATTCCAACAGAATAAATCACTGTTGTGTTGCTGCAGAACACTGCTTGCCAGGGACATTCACAAATAGGAATTTTCACTTTGCTGTTATATTTTATTTCCCAACAGTTCCAAACACCATCCCTGATGAGGAGGAGCAGCCAGGACCCTCTCATCATGGCAACTGTTCTCCACCAGAACATCATGCCATCCTGGAAGAACCCAGGCAGCTCACAAGAGCACGGAGGAAGCGACAATATGGGCTGTATGCTGTGGCAGATAAAATAATGGAACAATCAGACAGGCAGCATGCTGCGCAGTTACAACAAATGGACAGCCACCATGCTGAGCATATGGAGGCGAGGAGGCAGGAGTTGCTGGAGAGCAGGGAGGACAGGGAGTTGCTCCGTGAAGCCATCTCACAGCACAATGAGGTGCTAAGGAACTGCTCCCAGACTCTCTCAAGGCTCACGGATCTGCTGGAGAGGGAGCTGCAGAACAGGCAGACCTCAGCTCCTGAGAACCGTGGGGGTGGAAGGGGGAAAAGGAAAAGTGCGGGGTGTCCAAGGGAGAGACTTTCACCCTAATATTACTAATCTGTTCTATTGAGAAAGTTTAGTGTTGAGTTGCTTCGTTTATACTAACAGTTCATACTAACTCAGTTCCTAAGGGGGGTTGGGTGGGTATGGGAATCCTAACTTTTCACTATCTGTTCTGAAATAAAAGTTTGCCTTCTTGTTTTGCACTCATAAGACTCTCCTGTGTGGTCTCAATTCTGCCCTGGTATGTGGGTTTTTTCCCCTGCCCTAATATGTTAACAATCTGGGGTTCTCTGGTCATCCCTGCCCAAAGTAATGGGGCGGGGGGGGGGCAATGATCCCTCTAAGCTCTGGAGTCCTGTGAGCAGAAATCCTACTTTGTGAGCTTACTGGCATTCCAGTTGTGAGTGAGCAGTTTGGCTACTGCATAAATCGGTTTGCTCTGGACCCCTCCTTCCTGAGCTATGGCAAAAACCTGTGAGCTCAAAGGTAAAAAACCTGTGAGCTAGCGCACACTAAGTCAGCTTAGAGGGAACACTGGTGGGGGATGGGGTGGGGTTATCTAAGAAATCACAGCAGAGAGAGACATATCAAGGGATATATCATTTGCTGACCGCTTTTTAAAAAAAACATTCACCTATTGGAACAAGAAATATCAAAATGTCAAAATCAGATCTATATACAACATGAACTATCAAAAGGTTGCCTGGTCATTCCTGGCTACACCACTGCATTTAGGTGGGGAGGTTTATCAGACTGTATAGTTAAAGGTTTAGAATCAATTCCTGTCCTAAGTGAGACATAACTTGAGGAGCCCTCAATGGTTTTGCATGGAAATACTAACTAAATCATGTGTACATCTGATGAGAGTCATGGGGTGGGGGGGGGGGCCTGCCAGCTCCTAGTTGGGTAACTCCAGGAGATATTGGGAATGAGCCTGGGGAGAACAGGGATTTCAATGGAGTCCTCCATTGCTCCCTCTAAGCCATGGTGACCTGTGAGCAAAAAATCAGCTTTGTGAGCTTATTGGCATTAAAGTTGCAAGTGAGCAATTGGGCTGCTGAATAAATTAAGTTTGCTCTGAAGCCATCCTTCCTGAGCTGAGACAGAAATGTGTCAGCCAGAGGCTTACAAAACTGTTAGCTAGCTCACACTAACTCAGCTTAGAGTGGACACTGGCTGAGGTGACTACTGGGGGACTCTGTAGGGTTTTCAAGGAAAGAAACAGACAGAGGTGGTTTGGCATTGCCTGCCTCTACACAGCACCCCTGGACTTCCTGGCTGGTCTAACCAGCCCTGACCCAGCCAAGCCTCTGAGATCGGGCTGGTCCGGGATCCCAGGGTCTTATGCACTGCCAATCCCACCCATGCCGTACCTAGTATTACCAGTCATGTCAATCCCTAAATGCTGGTCATCAGAAGGAGGATCCTCTTTGCTAATCTGGAAGGACTTGGGGCTTGAAAAAGCAAAAGCAGGCTGCCCACTTTTCAAGAAATGCTCTCCAACCGCGCGTTCCCGCACTTTCACTCTCTGATTTTAAATCCTCCAATAAAACTGCGCGATTCCACACATTACCTATAAGAGCGCTATGACGCTATCGCGAAACATCGCGATAGCGAAAAACGCGGTAGCGAAACCCATGTTCTTTAATTTTAAATCTTTAAGTCTTTGAAGAACCATGGCAGCCCGCCGAAGGAGAGGCGCTTTTGGAGCGACGAGGAGGTGGAGGCAATGCTCCAGATCCTTATAGAGGGTCACCTGGGCTCCAGAGTCATGCACAGCACCCACGAGGAGAACCTCAGGCTGTTCTCGAGGGTGTCTGTGACATTGGAGGCCAGGGGGTACCATCGAACGGCACTTCAGTGCCGTTCGAAATTCAAGCGGGTCAAGGGGGACTTTTATAGTGCCCTAGAGGCCTGGAGGGGCTTCCCCCCAACTAGAGCCAGGCCACCATACTTCGCGCTCCTGGCTGAACTTTGGGACCAGGCAGACCGGCCTCACTGGTCCCATAGAAGGCACGCTTGTAAGTATGCCCCCCCCCCCAATGTATCTCCTGTCCTTTCCCCATTCCCTAAAATGCAAGAGTGCCTTAAGGGGGGGGGATCCAGAACCCTTGATCCCATGTAGTTTGCAGGGGGGGATAATCTGCTGGAGAATTGGTGCTGGAGCCTGGGCAGACCAGGGACATCACTGGGAGTCCATCCAGTGAACATATGTAAATGCCTGCATTTCCCTTGATCTTGCACAATTAGTAAACAAACAATAAAAGTGCAGTGCTAATCTTGAGTCCAGTGGGATCTTTCAGACCCAGAAAGATTTAGTTGAGGTAGAAGCTTTTGTGTGCATGCACACTTCCTCAGATACAGTGAAGTGTGCATGCACACAAAAGCTTCTACCTCAACTAAATCTTTCTGGGTCTGAAAGGTCCCACTGGACTCAAGAATAGTTTTGCTGCTTCAGAACAGGTACCCCACCTGAATTGAAATGACATGTATGAAAAATTTCCAAAACCAGATGGCAACCCTAGTAAGTAGTGAACTATAAAGGGCTGGAAACTATAAGGTTTAACTATAAGAACTGGTGGTTCAATTCATTTGCATATACCGTTTCTGTAATCCTCTGTAGCAGCCCGTAGGGGCCGGCCTCAGGAGCAGCAGGCACCAGAGGAGGAAGAGGAGGAGGAGGCAGCAGCTGCAGAGCCCCCCCTCCCCCAGGACAGGATGAGCCTGTGGCTGAAGGTACACAAATGTTCAGCAGGTTGGTGGATGGGACAGCTGGGGAAAATAATACTGGTCACTCAATTCACTGCTCTGAACTGGTCTTCCATGCAGATGTACAAGAGCAGCCAGGGCAACCTGAGGAGGAGCCTGCGCAGGGAGCTGCAGCGCTTGGTAAGCATCCATCAGCAGTACAGGTGACCAGTCCTGAGGAGGGCTGGAGTTTCTCAACAGCAAGAAGGAGGGGGGAAAGCAAATCCCACCCTGAGGCCCACAACCCCCAAGAGGTAGAGAGGGGTGTGCGTAGGGACAGAGGAGTTGTGATTTCATCCTGTTTATTTTCTGTGCCCGGTTGTGCCAAACTAGTATATAGTTAAAATAAACCTTTTTTTAGTTACAAGACCTGATGTGCCCTGACCACGTGGTCCTCCCTACTCTGCACATTACCAGAGGCAAAAGGGAGGCCAGGGAACCCAAATGGGCCCAAACCAGAGGGGTTGCCAACTCTCCAGGGGGTGCCCAAAGATTGTGGTACCCGCTTTCCCAGGTTGGGGGATCAGTCAGAGGGGTCTCACTGTCCCTCTAGGAAGATGGTGTGAATTCAATGAGCAGTGTGGGCAAATTACGAAGGGAAATAGCCCCACCAGGCAGTGTGGGCAGGCGAAAACATGGACTTGTGAGCTACAGACCGGCTGCTCAGTCTCCCAGGGCTGAGGGCGGGTCCCTATTTCTTCACAAATGAGGGGAAAGTGGCATGGCAGGCTAGGACAGCCTGTTCAGTCCATGCTGAAAGTTCCAGGTTCAGTCCTAAGGTGTCAGGTGATACTACCCAAGCCTGTGCACCATGAGAATCTCTTCCATTCTAAGAGGATGGAAGCGAATTGGAGGCACCAAAGAAGCTCCCTGTGTTCATGTATCTATTGATCACCTCTGTATTTTCAAAAGGGGGAGAATGGCCACCAGGGCATTTGCAGATGGAGGCGGTCCTGGAGCCCTTCCGCATGGAAGTGCGGGCCAGCTGTGAGTAACAGATGCATGTTTTCTTTAAAGAGGGTACGGTGGGTGGTGATGCTCTGTATTCTTGGTGCTTGGGAGGGGGTCAACAGTGGGAGGGCTTCTAGTGTCCTGGCCCCACTGGAGGACCTCCTGCTGGCACCTGGATATTTTTGGCCACTGTGTGACAGAGTGTTGGACTAGATGGGCCATTGGCCTGATTCAACATTGGCTTCTCTTGTGTTCTCTTATGGGTGGAATACCGTAAAGTCCAGCAATATAAACTAACCACTGTGCCTTTCCCCAACAGTGGATGCCATACACCAGCGCCTTGAGGCTGTGGAGGGTGCTGTCAGGCCTCCTTTGAACCCACCAGAGGGGGATGCTGGTGGCCACTGATATTTGTATATAGTTTATTATTCTGTACATAGTTCATTTTCCAACCGTTTATATTTCTTGTTGTATTCTGTTGTCGTTTTGTTCTACCTACTAAAACTTTTTACAAAAGGTGAATCATGGTTGTCAGTAAGTGATATATCCCCCTTGATATGTTTTAACCTCTGCTGTGCAATGATACCTCTTGCATCTCTGCTGTGATTTCCTAGGAGGAGTGTAGTGTGATAACCCCCCCAACCCCCTGCCCCATTACTTTGGGCAGGAATGACCAGAGAACACCAGATTGTTAGCAAACCAGGGCAGCAAACCAGGGCAGAGTTGAGACCACACAGGAGAATCTGAGTCTTATGATTGCGAAACAAAAAGGCAAAACTTTTATTTCAGAACAGATAGATAGTGACAAATTAGGATTCCCATACCCACCCAAACCCACCATAAGGAACTGTCTTAGTGTGCAAAAGGAAGCTGCACTTTATTCAGTGTTACAAACCACAGACATCAATGCAGCCCGCACCCTTTGACCCCGTGCTGTGTGTCTGCGATCAGACAGTAGATCAGGGGGGGGAACAGGTAGTACTTGAATGTCCCCTGAGCCCAGGGGCTCAGCAAAGTGTCCCTTTTCTTCACAAATGTTTTGGAGAACCACACATGCTGCAGTGATGGGGGTGAAGTCCTTCTCCTGGAGACGTAATCTTTTACTGAGGCATCTCCATCTAGATTTCAGTCTTCCAAATGCATGCTCCACCACAATACGTGCCCTGGACAGCCGCTTATTAAAAAGTTTCTCCATCCGGTCAGTGGGGGTTCTGAATGGTGTCATAAGCCACCCTCTGATGGGATAAGCCCCATCAGCCAGCATCAGTGGGGGGATAGTCACTCCATTCACAGTGATGGTGGGGTTCCCTGGGACAAACATCCCACCATCCATCGCCCTGCAGAGCTTAGATGCCCTGAAAACACTGGCATCATGTCTCTTGCCTGACCTGTCAATCTCAGCATCAATAAAACGGCCTGTGCTGTCCACCGCTCCCTGAAGCAGAATGGAGTGACCGCCTTTCCTGTTTATGTAAATGTGTGCCCGATGAGCTGGGGGAGCCACCAGTATGTGGGTCCCATCGAGTGCACCGATGCAATTTGGAAACCCCAGTCTGGAGAATCCATCCATTATCTGTATGGGAAGAACAGCAATGATATCTGCAATAAGTTTTCAATTTTAATACCAGGAATACTAGCTACCTGCTACTTGTGACAATACCTTCAGTACAGACATAGAAATGGGGAACAAACAAAGGCCACTAGGTATATGACACATATCCACATTGCAGTAGCACAAATGCCATTACAGAATAGTGAGAGTAAGTATCAATGGAAACAGCAGGGAGTTACTTAGGGCTAATTAATCTGTGGAACCCAAATCACAGTTTTGTTCTTCCAGAACTATAAGACCATCACTCACTAGTACAGTTAGTCCCTCTCTCCCACCCCTTGGTTTATTACTGAACCTACAGATGACCCTTGGCAAGCATCTGTGCAAAAAGAACCCCACTGAACTCCTCCTGAAAATAAAGAATCCATACTCACCGATCCAACCTCATTGCCAAGGCAGACCTTCTTTTTGAAGAGCTCCTCCAAAATTGCTAGGCACACCTCCTTCACAATAAGGAATCCGGTTGACAGGCCCACACCGAACTGCTGTTTGAGGTTCCGGAAGTATTCCTGATTGGCCAGGTACCATAAGGCGATGCCCAGCCTTTTCTCCACTGGTATGGAGACTCGAATGTGCGTGTTCTGCCGCTCCAGGCGGTGCCTCAGGGTGCCAGCCAGTTCAAAAAAGGTTGCCCTAGACATCCGGAAATTCTTGAGCCAATCTTCATCAATCCATCTGCCCATCACATCGCTGTCCCACCAGTCCGCACTCCTCTCTTTCACCCACCAACGTCGAGGGACTGTATGGGCAGCAATGACAGGTGCCCATGCCCTGATAGATGCCCTCCGGTTGTACCTGAAGGGTGCATGGGTCATGGCAGGCATGTCAGTTCTCCTCCCCCCCCTCCTCCTGGAGAGATGGAGGTAGTGCGTAAGCACCTCATTCAAAGCTGCTGTGCTGCTGATCATCATCTGCAACACCTCCAGGATCAGTTGCAACAAGGTAGTTATGGAGACCATGACTATGAGCTCAGTAATCTCTCTCACAGTCACACAAAAGTCACACACAGTCACACACTCTATCCCACCAAGCCTGCCACTCACCAACTTCAACCCACAGAGATGAGGGGTTTGCCTCCCTGCCCTTTATACCTGGGTCCAGCTGTGCGCCAGCCAATTGCCTCTTGGCATGGATGGGGGCTCATCAGGCTGGGTTGGCATGGATGGGGGCTCATCAGGCTCTCTCCAATCAGTGGTGCCCCGATGTCCCGCCGGAAGCCTCTATCCAATGGGGTGCTTGTCTCCAGGTGGCAGATGTAGCCATCGCAAGTCTCCCAGTGGAGTCCAGGCATTCCTATGGGATCACTATGGTGCTGTTTTACGGTCCCGTTACATCGTTATAGCGCTCTAGCGCTCTAAAGCGAACGTTCGGAAAAAAAAAAACCGCGGCGGGAAACGGCGGGAAAACAAAGCGGTGCAGTCTGAAATGCCAACCCGCTTCTGATTCGGCTCCTTTCCGGTAAGGTCAAGCCATGTGTGAAATGGCAGCCCTGTACCGGTTTACTTCAAGACGAATCAGAAACGGCTTCAATCCGGCAGAATCTCGGTAATGTGAAATTCCCTCTTGTCTCCCTTCTTCACCAGCAGAAAAGCTGGCTGGATATACCTGAATAACCACATATTTAAAATGCATTTTTAAAAAATCCACAACAAAACGCTTGAGTAAACAATGTACATCATTAGATGGTGCTGGAAATGAAGTAGATGCACACCCAAGCAGTGTTGCATGACTGAGGAACCAAGACAGAAAAAGCTTTGTCTTGCTTGGCCACATATCATATTTCCATTAATGGTGGTATTCCAGGAAAGAAAGTGACCAAATATCCTGGTTCCAGAAAGTTTACAGCTTTAAGAGTCATAACCAGCAATTCAAATTGAGCTTAAAATCAAATTTACCAGTGTAAATACTTTGACATAGTGTGTTCGGTAATTGGCACCACACCAGAAAGTAATCTTTGCCGTTGCCTTTTTGAACAAGTTGAGCTTCCCAAATGGCTTCAGGGACAGCCCTGCCTGGATCACATTGCAGTAATCAAGCTTGCATGGGATTAGAACATAGACTGTGGCTTTAGCCACAAACCTGAGAACCCTTTCCTGAGACCAAGCCCCATGAAATAAACTGGAACTCACTTTTGAGAGCCTTGACCTGGATCTCCCAGGTTAGCCTGAGCTCATCAAATCTTGGAAGTTAAGCAAGGCCTGTCCCGGCTAGTAGATGGATGGGAGATCTTCAAGCAGTACCACAGTCACAAAGCGGAGTCAGGCAATGATGACAAACCACTTCTGAACATCTCTTGCCTTGAACCCCCCCAAGGGGTAGCCATAAACAGGGCTGGTGCCAGGCTTTTTTGCGCCCTAGGCAAGGCTAACTACTTGCGCACCCCACACACACACTGCTAACCAATGTTCAAAAACAGATGAATTGTAGGAAACATGAAAAGCACAAAACCTGAAATTGCTAATTTTTTTTTTAAATTGAGAGAATAACGAATACAACGATCTTTGATTTTATTTCTCAAAAAGAACACAGTTCTAGCACACAAATCATCTTGAATAATCCTGTTAACTGTGATGTTAAAATTCAAGTCTCTTGAATGTTTCTGTTTCAGGCACATCAGAATCTCATTTTGCCTGCCTTCTCCTTTGCAGATTGTGTCACCAGTTCCTTCAGGTCAAGTGCTAATGCTTCAGTGTGTTCAATTGATACAGTTGTGAAACCAGGGCTATTTTTGGTCAGGAACGCACAGGAATGGAGTTCTGGCTGGCTCCCAAGTTGGCCACGCCCAGCAGGAGCTCATTAGCATAATAGGCCACACCCAACAGCAGAAACTCATTAGGATTGGCTACATTCGGGGTGTGTGTGGCCTAACATGCAAAGGAGTTCCTGCTACAAAAAAAGCCCTGGGTTTTGACAACAAACAAGGTAAACGGAATAAGAAGCAAAAGGTGGATGTGGCTTAATGACCACACTCCTGATATCACGGGGGTGTGGCCTAATATACTAATAAGCTGCACTGTCATGGGTGTGGCCTAGTATGCTAATGAGCTGTGCTCTCAGGGGTGTGGCCTAGTATGCTAATGAGTTCCTGCTGGGCTTTTTCTACCAAAAAAGCCCTGTGCGAAACCAAATAGTCTCTTTTGCAGCAGTAGTTCTCCTACAGTTTATCAGTTTTATGATTCTTGATGTCCGATTTGTCTCCATTTATCCTTTGGCACAGGGTTTCACCTATTTGTCCTATGCAGAGAACTGGAAAGCCAGTTTGATGTAGTGGTTAGGAGCGTGGATTCTAATCTGGGAGAACCGAGTTTGATTCCCCACTCCTCCACATGCAGCTGCTGGTGTGACTTTGGGGCAGTCACAAGTTCTTTCAGAGCTGTTCTCTCCAGGGCAGTTCTTGAAAGAGTTCTCTCAGCCCCACCTACCTCACAGGGTATCTGTTGTGGGGAGAGAAAGGGAAAGGAGTTTGTAAGCTGTTCTGAGACTCCCTTGGGTAGTGAAGGGTGGGGTATAAATCCAATCTTCTCCTCCACCTCCTTCTTCCATGTCCTACCATATTGTTATTTCAATCTTGCTGTATTTATTGCTCAGTTACTTATGCATCTTGACTCTAATAATCTCTTCCTGACAACTAACTCCTCCTACCTGCATGCAATAGTTGAGGAAATCTGTTTCGATGTATGTGAAGAAGTGTGCACATGCTGAGTCTCTGTTCTTGCATGTATCCAGGGTTCAGCCTGGTTTGTCTTGGGGGTTAGGGTTAGGTTGCTTTCTGCCTTTGTCATATCATTTTCTGCATTGTTCGACATACCAAGGGTAATTATTTTTGCTCTGTGTCAAATTGCTATAATCCTAGTCTTATTGCATTGCTTATTAGATGTCTCATGTGAATTATTGCATTGACTTACACTGTGTAACCCATTTCGAGTCTCAGTGAGAGAGGTAGACCATATATAAACTATGTAAAATAAAGTACATAGGGTCAGGCTGTGAGCAGGATTCTTTTCCAAGTGAACAAACATAGGCTCAAGCAACAGTGGCACGATCCCTGAGGTGCCCACAGGTGGGATCCTCTCCCAGCAACTTTCAGTCTTCCGAGCAAACATGAAACACCACAACTTTCCTCTATGTGAACTCTGGACCTAAATTCCTCGTTATGTGCCTCCTGTTCTGTCAAAAATAATTTCCCCAGCAATAAGAGTTCTACAGGACTATTGTGGAACACTGTCCTGTTCTTCTCTCTGTCTTTTTCTTTATGTCTGAGCCTGCTACAACACCTTTCTTATCCCTTCATGCCTTAATCTCACTTTCTGTTTACTTCAACATGATTTCACTCCCCCTCCCAACTGTTAATTCTGTTCTAGCCAATCGCATAGAAAATTCACCCTTGGAAGATTTATGACAGGATTCCTACTGTTTACCTCAACTTCCTCCTTTTTTACTAGTAATTATACACCTGATAGACATGTGACAGACTTCACACCCTAATGCTGATTGTCAGTTCTGCGCTTCTCTGAGGTCTGCGCCCTAGGTGGCCGGCTAGTTGGCCCTCTCTGTGCAGGACAACAAAACTTGAAATCCTGCCATGTTCTTTCAGTAGCAACAGGAAGGAGCCCCTGTGGGAGAGGAACTAGGGTTACCAACTCCAGGTTGAAAAATACTTGGAGATTTTGTGGGTTGAGCCTGAGGAGGGCAGGCTTGGGGAGGGGAGGGGATTCAATGGGCTCTATTGCTACAGAGTCCACCTTTCAAAGTGGCCATTTTCTCCAGGAGAATTGATGTCTTTCACCTGAAAATCAGTTGTAATCCCAAGGAAATCTCCAGCCACCAACTGGAAGTTGTGCATATAACAACACAGTCAAAAACTGTAATACCATACCCCAAAATACTTGACACTTGATTCAAAAGAAGCTCCTACGGTGCTGGCCATAGAGCAATTAGGTTTTCTTGTATTATACAGAGTGATAACTGAACGATCACACAGGATTCCTATTCTGTTTGCCAGGCTGTACTTAGCAACTTGGACTGCCAGCCTGGAGGTCTCTTGCAAATATGAGTGAGTACAGGCTGAAGGCTCAATGCAGTGCAAGGTTCAGTGGGGAGGTCTGCTGAAAGTGGAGGGGCAAGGGAGAAAACCATGAATCAGTGCTGGGACTTTCTAAAATTGCACCAGCCTGCAAATCCCACCCTTCTGCCTAGACATTCAGCCTCAGTATATGTAGAGATGTGTGCTTTCCTTATAGTGAGAGACAAGCACTCTGGAAACATGCAGAGTGTTTGCAGTCTCATCATTCACAGAAAAGATTATTCTTGGCTCAGATATATTTTGTTCTATACCAAGACTTCATCTATCTGTAGCAAGCGGTGAGGAAGATTAAGACTTCCTGGATATTGGGCCCCCCAAAGCCTTTTGGTCTTCTGCAGTGAAGTACTATTTTGTTTCCCTGTGGTTAGAGGTTCCAGGCCTCAAAATCACAACACATTTAATACAAAACTTTTTATCTGATTAAAAACAAGAGAACATTTTATAAATATACCATTTCAAACAGTTGCAGGACGTGTTTTAAATTTCTTTATTGTAAGCATATATATACAACTGTACAATGACATACATAAATAAAGTCATCATGTTATAGTAAAGAAGAAAAGGGAACTCTAATAGAGTCCATATCCTCAACTGAGCACATAGTAATATCTTTTGCTGAAAATTGTTTAATCTGTGCATTTGATTCCCATGATGAATGAAAGGATACCATTGTTGTACAAACATTTCTTGTGTAGAGTTTTTCTTTCCTCTTAAATGCCTCACAGTATTACCTTGTCCCTATATATACACAGCAGCTGCACGGAACGGCTTCTAAAAGAAAGAGTCCAAATAGGCGCAGAATGGTGCCGTGGGGGGAGGAACAACTCCTGCTTCTGCCCCCAAATGGTATTTTTGAGTGAAAACCCTGCTGGGGTGTAGTTATTTCACTAGTTTTCCTGCTCTGTATGCACAGAGACTCATGGCACAGCAAAAATAACTCCTCCCCAGTATGGTTTTTAAGGCGGGAACATGTAAAAACATGCATAAACAAGCACTTGGGGGGGAGGAAGTAACGTACAGTTTGGTTCTGAATTAAACATTTGTGCCAGTCTGGCAGGGTATACTACCATTGGTATAGCAAGTCAACTCAGGGTAGGCTCTGTGTTTTCCTCCTTACTGAGAAGCAGTCAGTCTCCCTGGAAATGAGCCAGTCCCCGTTCCCAAAGAGGCTCTGAAGCAGAGCGGAATTGGAAATGGTCACAGCATCTCTGGCCCTGAAGGTCGGCCCAGCCCAGCCTGGATGTTTTGCAGGCTTGATCATCCACCATACCCATCAGCCAGCGGAATGACTTCGGTCTTTTTAGCTCCTCTGTAATGGGGTCCTTTTGCAGTTTTTACCTTTTCCCTGGTTTTGGTTACTGGTGAGCCAAGAGGAACACAAGCGATTGGCCAGGAGGGAATCCCCGTATAGCGGCTTTTCATCCAGGTCTTCTTGAGCTGCTTGACAACTTGCCAGGAGTGAAAGCCTGCTACACAACAGCAGGCAGGGTGAGACTCCTTGAAAATGGTTGAATGGCTGGAGGGTGGGCTATCAAGACTAGCAGAGCTATCAAGACTAGCAGAGAGGGCACCATCTGGATCTCTGCCTGCAGCATTTGGCAGCCCCCATGACTCCCAGCACCACCAGCTGACCCAAATGTACACCCAGCCAGCTGGCAGTGGAAGGAGGAGCCACATTATGACCCCGAGCCTTCTCAAGTGGGACAGAAACATAGAGCGGGAAGGGACCTCAAGGGTCTGCTAGTCCAACTAGGGTTGCCAGAACCCCCTGGTCTGGGGGGGTTTACCCACTTTTTGGGGGGTTCAACCCGCCCCCAAGCCCGAACACCCACAGCCACCTCTTTCCTTTCTCTCTTGAGAGAGGGGAGGGAGAGGAGTGGCTGCAGTCCGCAGGCCTGAATTCCAAGCAGCATTGCCGCTAGGAGGTCAGGCACATGGGGCTCCGTGCTGGAAGCACTTAAAGGGACTCCTTTAAGTGCTTGCAGCCAGTGGGGACCAGTCCCCATATGTCCGACATCCAAGCGGTAATGCCACTTGGAGATTGGGCATGCGGTGGGCCCACCAGCTGCAAGCACTTAAGGGGACCCCTTTAAGTGCTTGCAGCTGGTGGGGACCAGGCCCCGTGTGTCCAATCTCTGACTGGTAATGCCACTCGGAGATCAGACATGTGGGGCTGCCAGCTGGAAGCACTTAAAGGACCCTGTTAAGTGCTTGCAGCTGGTGGGGCCACCAGCTGAGAGCACTTAAAGGACCCCTTTAAGTGCTTTTGGCTAGTGGCGACTGGGCCCCATCAGCCTGAATTCCAAGTGGCATTGGTGCTTGGAGTTCAGGTGTGCAGTGGCGGCTGTCTCCTCCCCTCTTGCAAGATTTAATGGGCCCTCCACCTGATCAGTAGGCTCTTTAAATCTTGCAGGACGCTAGGGAGAGGGGTGGCCTCCCGTGATAGTTCTCGGGGATGAGGCTTGGAGCAGGGACATCCCTAACATGATGTCATCATGTTGGGGATGCCCCACCCCCTCTGGGAATGCCCCCCAAAGTCCCCCCCTGGGGACAAAGATGGACTTGGCAACTGTAATTCCAACCCTTGCTCAACACAGGAAATTCCCCTCTGTGGTAGGGTTGCCAGCCCCCAGGTCCAGGCAGGGGTTCCCCCACTTCTGCGGGCTTCAATTCACCCACAGCCAGCTGGCTGGAAGAGGAAGCCCCGCCCCAATCCCTGCCCCCAAGAGTGACCACCAGCCCAGCCACCCCTCTCCCTCTGTTCCTGCCCAATTTAAAGGGCTTCAGCTGATCGGTGAGGACCATGTGGCCTGCCAACCAACTGGAGGGCCCTTTAAACCTAGCAAGGGGCGGGAGAGGGGCAGTTGAGAGCCACTCGCTCGGCTCACAAAAAGACCCTTTTAAAGGTCTTTTTGTGAGCCAAGTGTGTGATCCACGACTGCCCCCCTCCCTTCCTCCTGCTTGATTGAAAGGTCCCTCCAGCTGGTCGGCAGGCCACATTATCCCCGCCAATCAGCTGAAGCCCTTTAAATTGGGCAGGAGGGGAGGGAGAGGGTGGCCAGGCAGGTGGTTGCTCTTGGGGGCAGGGCTTGGGGTGGGGCTTGGGGCATTCCCCCCACCTCCAGAATGCCCCCTCCAAATCCCCCCCTGGAGCGATGAGGGGACCTGGCAACCCTACTCTGTGACCCCTGCTGTATGTCCAGCGGAAGGGACAAACCCTCCAGGATCCCTGGCCAGGCTGGTCTAGGGAGAAATTCCTGCCTGACCCCAAAACGGCAATTGGCATGTAAGAATTGGCCATGAAAACCGAGCTGGGTAGAGACTCCGGCCTGGCCTTCAGGCCAACAGCTTCTTTCCGCCCTGAGTGAAAGAGAGCCACCTCACAATGATAGCAAACGCATTCTTCTGTGGAACTGGCACCATTCCTGTGTTGACATAGGAACCGATGCTTCCCCTGTTTTCTTTGAATGGTAATACTGGCATGGTCTGATCTGTAAAGGCTCTGTAGAATTTTTTTTCCAGGATCCCCCTTTGAGTTAGATTTGAACATAATCTGTGGCTAAGGGGAATGTAAGAACACGTGTAACAAGTCAAAAATGTTACATACAGTTAGACTCTCAGTTTCTACTAAATGGGAGAGATTGAAAAATATAGCACCTTCTTGTATGTATGGTGGAGTTTTGGGAGGTCTAGGAATACTGGGATGAAATACTGAAATAGTTGTCATGATTTTGTGTGACCTGGTAACCCGCCCTGAGCCCGTCTGCAGGGAGGACAAAATAGAAATTGAATTAAAACCAAGGGAATGGTCACCAGCTCCTGGACTGTGTCCGGAATTCAGGACCATCCTGTCCCTTGACCTGGTAACACCTTAGGCAGCGGGAGACCCCCAGCAGCAGCCTGCAGGTGAGGAGTCGCTTGAAGCTGATGTGGGGTTGTGGAAAGGGAAGGGAGGTGGAGCCAGTGGGACTGCTGAGAAGGGTGGCGCCTCTTGTCCTCAGCCATCCCGAGTCTCTCTGAACAAGGAGCGTTTGGGGGACTGGGCTGCTCTCTTTCACTCAGGGCAGAAATCAGGTGTTGGCCCGAAGGCCAAACTGGAGTCTCCTGCTCTGCTTTCATGGCCTATTATTCCATGCCCAGGGTAATGCTGATCGCCATTTTGGGGTCAGGAAGGAGTTCACCCCAGGCCAGCTTGGCCAGGGATCCTGGAGGATCCCCCCTCCTCTGGGCATACAGCAGGGGTCACAGGGGGGAATTTCCTGTGTTGAGCAAGGGTTGGACTAGATGACCCTTGAAGTCCCTTCCAGCTCTACGTTCCACTTGGGAAGGCACGGGTTGTGATGCGGCTCCTCCTACCACTGCCAGCTGGCTGGGTTTACGTTTGGCCAGGGATGGTGCTGACTGCCACTCTGATGGTGCTGGGGAGCCATAGGGGGCTGCTGACTGCCACTCTGCCACTCTTGATAGCTGCTGCTCTTGATAGCTCTTGATGGTGCTCCACCCTCGAGCCCCTCGCCCATTTTTAAGTAGCTTCACCCTGCCTGCTGATGCTGTGGTGAAACAGGCCGATGCTCCTGGCAAATTGACAGGCAGCTCAAGAGCCGAGGGAAAAGCTGCTATGAAGGAATTCCCTCCTGGGCCATCACTGACACATTTCCATAAGGTTGGCTGCTTTCAGTGTGGGTGGAAACCCAGATCCTGCCCTGCCCTCTCCCGGGCAGCTGGGATCCCACTAATGTTCCCTCTAAGCTGAGGTACTGTGAGCTAGCTCCCAGTTTTTTAGCCTCCCGCTCACACATTTTTGTCTCAGCTCAGGAAGGATGGCTCCAGAGCAAACTAATTTATGCAATAGCCAAATCGCTCACTCACAGCTTTAATGCCAGCAGCTCACAAAGTAGAATTTTTGCTCACAAGACTCCACAGCTTAGAGGGAGCATTGGACACCACAGCTTACCCTGCTCACAGCCTAATTCTAGCAACTTCCAGGGCAGGAAGCACCACACAAATTTCCTGGGGGCCTCTGTGGAATATGCAGAGCCCAGGAGGGGAAAGGGCAGCCAATGTTACCCTTTCTGAAACAGGCAGTCAGGGAGCAGATTAAGGTGAGTGAGACTCAGGGCCAGCACCTTTAACCTTCAAAGAAATGGACTCACTCCAAAGGAACATAAGAACATAAGAGAAGCCACTGTTGGATCAGGCCAATGGCCCATCCATTCCAACTCTCTGTCACACAGTGGCCAAAAATACCAGGTACCGTCAGGAGGTCGAGCAGTGGGGCCAGGACTCTAGAAGCTCTCCCACTGTTGCTCCCCTCAGCACCAAGAATACAGAGAATCACTTGCCCCAGAGTTCCTATCTATACCTTATGGCTAATAGCCACTGATGGATCTCTGCTCTATATGTTTATCCAATTCCCTCTTGAAACTGTCCATGCTTGTAGCCGCCACCACCTCCTGTGGCAGTGAATTCCATGTGTTAATCACTCTTTGGGTGAAGAAGTACTTCCTTTTATCTGTTCTAACCTGACTGCTCAGCAATTTCATGGAGTGCCCATGAGTTCTTGTATTGTGAGAAAGGGAGAAAAGTATTTCTTTCTCTACCTGCTCTATCCCATGCATAATCTTATAAACCTAGATCATGTCACCCCTCAACCGTCATTTTTCCAAGCTGAAGAGCCCCAAGCGCTTTAACCTTTCCTCCTAGGGAAAGTGTTCCAACCCTTTTATCATTCTAGTTGCCCTTTTCTGCACTTTTCCCAATGCTATAATATCTTTTTTGAGGTGTGGTGACCAGAACTGTACACAGTATTCCAAATGAGGTCACACCATCGATTTATACAGGGGCATTATGATACTGGCTGATTTGTTTTCAGTTCCCTTCCTAATAATCCCCAGCATAGCACTGGCCTTTTTTTATTGCAATCGCACACAGTCTCGACATTTTTATTGTTTTATCTACTACGACTCCAAGATCTCTCTCTTGGTCAGTCTCTGCCACTTCGGAACCCATCAACAAGTATTTATAGTCAGGACTTTGGGCTCCAATGTGCATCACTTTGCACTTGGCCACATTGAACCCTATTTGCCATGAATGGATGTCAAACTCAGTCCCATGGTTGGGCTTCCTCAGCTCTCTGAGGCCCCAAGACCAGTGTTCCCTCCAAGCTGTGTTAGTGTGAGCTAGCTCACAGTTTTTTAGACTCCGGCTCACACCTTTTCGTCTTAGCTCAGGAATGATGGCTCCAGAGCAAACTAATTTATGCAGCAGCCAAATTGCTCACTCACATCTTAAATGCCAGTAGCTCCCAAAGTAGAATTTCTGCTCACAGGATTCCACAGCTTAGAGGGAGCAATGCCCAAGCCCAAGGCCCCCACCCCAGGAGGCAGCCTTCACCAGCGCTGGAAACAGCAGATCCGGAAGGCTCTGCTCTGGTGTGCCGAAACCGCAGGAGAGGCAAGAGAAGCTGCAGCAGAGCCAAAACTTCAGAGGCCAAGTAAAAAGCCTGCGGGAACCAACTGCCAACCAGCCGCTTCAACTGAACACTGAGGAACCGAGCTGAAGGGACCAGCTGACCGACAAGGAGCCAAACCAAGACGCTGATCCCAGGGGCCCAGAGAAACTGAAGGGGAGCCAACCTGCCGAGCTGAAGATCCAAGCCCACTGCAGGAGCCACATCACCGCCAATCCGAGCTTCCTGCAGTCAGCCAGGCCAGGACCCAGATGACGTGGGCTGATCAGCACGATGGCCTGAGGCTCCCGCCTTTCTGACCATCAGATGGGAACAAGGTGGGAAGGCCTCCTCCTGACCCCTCCCCCTCCAGGTGATTGGTGAAGAGGCAGGGCGAATTGGGGAGGGGGCGTCGCCCTTGTGGGGCCCCTCATGGCTACTGGTCTGCATGATGGACTCATTTTTCAACACTGAGCCCATATTAATAGTGGCCACAGAGGCCGTGGAGCAGCTCAGGTACATCTTTTGTTGAGGAAACCTTTGTGCCCAGCCGTCAGAGGGAGGGGAGCTCTGAGAGGAGGGATGAAGCAGGAAACCTCGGGGCTGCAGGAGAACGAGCAGAACCAGCCAAATGGAGGATGCCAGAGGCTCCCAAAGATTGCCACAGTTTGCCTCATCTCAGGGAGATGTGGACAGAGTGCCTCAGGACTGAATCCCGTCCTCCAACTAGGAGCAAAGCATCCTGGAGGCTGTCATTCTGTTTCAGAAGCTGCACCACTGTTTCCCCCCGCAAAAAAACAATCATCATCATGCCACTCCGTACTGGGTGTTTGCCAGTTCTTGGCCTGAGGAGGGAGTTGGGGGGTGGCTGAATTAGCACACCCTGAGGGCTGGATGACCAGCCTTTCCCTTACAGTGAAGAGTCTAATACTTTCCCTTCCATCCTGCCAGGAAATTCCAGACTCCCCTGGGGCTCATGCTCCGAAGCTCAGTCATGGCATGAGCTCTGTGGTTCATCCTGAATGGGCGCCCAGGCCAGGGCAGCCCCAAAGCCAGGTACATTAAATGCTGATCAGCTTTTTGAGAGGAGATATGCCTGCTGGTCCCATAGTGCCCAAAGCCATGTCTTTTCTGGATCGCTGAGGCACAGCATTGGGGAGAACTGTGTCCATCAGTCAAGGCTAGAGGATGTCAAGGAGACAGTGTCCCACTTGGGTCCTGAATCCCTGGACCTGCTTCAAGCAAGGCTTTCTGCAGGGGGCAGGGCATTCAGCACCCCACACATCAGTTCCATCTTCCTTTCAGATGAAGCCAAGGAAGGCCTCCAGGTGCTACTGCAGGAGCTGCTGAGGAAGGACCCGTCTGCTGGGCATCTGGCGGGGCTCCGTGACGTAAGCGTGTGGGAGAGAAGTTGGTGGTGAACGTAGGTCTCTTTTGAGGCTGGGAAGCAAAGATGAGCCTGGCAGGGAGAAATGATCACATCAGAGTCAGCAGAAGCACACAAACCAACTTCTTTAGACTTTAGGTGACAATTAATTAATACCAAAAAAATTATTCTCTGTAATTATTGGACACCTAGCAGATTTCATAAATTGGGTTTATCGAATTGGAGATGTGTTGGAACTGTCAGCAGTGAAGACCAGGTCCAGCATATATGTTCAAAGGTTATGTCCCATTCTCAACTGGCCTTAGGGTAGTAGAATGCCAGCCCTGGGCTGGGAAATCCCCTGGAGATTTGGAAGTGGAGCCTGGGGGAACAGCGTTTGGGAAAGGGAAGGAACCTTATCAGATTGTAATGCCGTAGAGTCCCCCTTCCAATGAAACCATTTTCTCCAGGGGAACTGAGCTGTGTTCCCAGGCAACACCTGACAAGTTGGTGGAGGCAGCATTAGGGGAGAATTAAAAAACAAACAAACTGCAGCCTCATGTGCTCATTGGATGTTCTTACTGAAAGTGACAAAGGGTAGCTCTAGGAATCACTGGCCCATAGAGTTTCCAGCGATTGCCAGGGCTACCGTTCCCTTTGTCACTTCCGGTAACAACTTCCAGTAAGTACCTGAGGCAGCATTTAAAATAAAGATCCAAGTGGCAGTGGAGAACAGGACCGTGGGGGCGAGGGATTCCCCACCCCACTGGAGGCTTTGCAGCCCTAGACCTGTGTCACCTGGACAGGAGCTGTAATTCCTGAAGATCCCCAGGCCCCAGGTGGAAAACTGGATAAGAGAAGATTTCACTGAGTGTGAGAGACAGAGAGACCACATGCAGAGATCAATGCTGAGTAGGAAAGGGTGCACTGGGTCTACACGTATTCTGCTCTGAAGAAGCCTTATGAAACAGGTACTGGAGCAAGCCTGTCTGCAGATTCATGACCTTTATGCTATTTGTCTGCAATCCAATAATAGTACAAGAAAGACACAACAAAAATTTACTGTGTTGTAAGAACTTTAGATTATTGGACTGTGCTCGTCATCATTGTGGAATCATTTTTCATGTTTATTCTTGTATGAATGTACAGAAATGTATTTGTATTAGTATTAACATTAACAGTGATCTATTTTTAAAAAATCTATAAAAGAGTGATATACCCTTCATAAATATATCACGGTTGCCACTGACTATTTTCTACTCACTTCTCCTGTGATCTCTCTTTGGTTATCCTACCCCTTGTGGAGGCTGGCAAACTTACCTTTGGGCTTCATAGAATTGCCCAAGAGTCTCATGCTGGGACATTCTTTTGTCCCCGCTAAGATGAACATCACGGATGTTGGGGAATCAGGATAGGCCAGGTCCTTGAAGGGACAGGCATCCCGTGGAACTTGCTTCCAGGAGATATTCTGTGTCCTTTTCATGCTCATCTGGGGCAGCTTTTGCGAGAAAACTGCAATGGGCACTGAAGATGCTCTTTGCTTCCACATCTGCTGCTCTTTTCTTGACCTGCTGCCTCTTTCCGACCGAAGGCTGAGGGGTCTGACTCTCAGAGCTTCTCCTCCTGTTCCCCACAAGAAGATCTATTGGTCCATTGAACTCAAGGTCATTTGCTCTGAGTAGCAGCAGCTCTCCAGGGTGTAGAGTAGACACCTGCCCTGAGTGAGAATTTTCAATCCAGGCTGATTGAATCCCAGAAGAGACATGCTGGGATACTTTTCACTGGAACGTGATCTTGGAAAACTAAAGAATGTATATTAGGTGTGAGCCTTTCCTGGACACCACACCCTGCCAGCCAGCTTCCTCTGAAGACAGAGACCCAGAGGCCAGCTCTGTCTCCTGCAGCCAAAGAAACCCCACAACCTGCCTCCCTGGCGGTCCAGCCAGGTCTGAAGGAAAACGGCAGTTTAACTGTCTTTTGGGCTCTAACTCCCACCTCCCACCTGCTCTCCCAATATTCCAAAGGCCCTGATTGGCTGCTACCTGCCCCATGAATATTTTAACCAGGTTTAAAGGCAATTGGTCGTTTTCAGGAAATGGGCAGGACTTTGACTTGTCCGTCACACAGGTCTATATTAGCCCCACCTCTGTGGGACTCTTACCACAAGGACAAAACTTCCTACTAACCACCACTCGGTATTCAAGAGCTGCACATTTGGGTTTCAGCACTTGGCAGAAGGGAAGGGGAAAGGGGAGGCAAGGCACATACTCAGAAAGAGGTCTTAGAAAGAAAAGGCTGAGGCTATGAGGGAGACTGGGAATGACAATGGAGACTGGGTTAGAGTAGAGTAATCCAAAAAACTGGATGGAGCAGGAACTGAGAGACAGATTTGCATCCAAAGGAAGACTTGTAAAGCACCAAACTCTCAAATGGCCAAAAAACATGGTCAGAGGCAGGACTTGGGAGTTGCCACAGGGGGAAAGTGTTTTGAGGGGAGGGAGGGAGGGAGGGAGGGAGGGAGGGAGGGTTGCTTTGCTGGGTGGACAGAAACTGTTCCAGAGAGCCCTAGTGCCAATGGGACTGGGGTCCTGCGGGATCAGGCAAATAAGGCAATAATGATTCCACGTTTCTGTCTTCTTTGCTTGGAAGGAATGTGGCAACTTGCAAGTGCCCTGGGCACTCTTCACATATGCTATATAATGGAGTTTCAGTCCACTTCAGCAACCCTTTGTGAGTGGATGTTGCCATTTCACACAGTAAAATCCAGTTGCAAAGTGGATTGAAAGTGAATTAAAAGTACGTTGTACAGTGTGTATGTGAAAACACCCCAGAGTAGATGCCCAAAGGAACCCTAGCTGAATGGAAATATCCTGAACCATAGGTGAAGAGCCAGGAGTGCATGTTTGCAGCTGCAATCCTGAGGATCCTTTCTTCAGAGTAAGCCAGGATGAGTAACATGGGCCTCACTTCTGAGTAGACCTCCTAAGGTCCCTCCCTGTATCAGGCTTTCCATTGCACAGGGAGGTGCCTCTGTCTGGGGTTTCTCACCAAACTTGCAGGTGAGCTTAGAGGAAGGGGGCTCGAGATGCTTGTGTCAGGAGCAGTTCCCATCCCAGCAGTAGTAGAGACAGATCTGCAGCCATGCGGCCAGACAGAAATAAAGCTGTTCCATGCACAGGGTTGGTGCCAGGCTTTTTTGCGCCCTAGGTAAGGCTAACTACTTACACCCCCCACACACACACTGCTAACCAATTTTCAAAAACAGTTGAATTGTAGGAAACATGAAAAGCACAAAACTTGAAATTGCTATTATTTTTAAAAATTGTGAGAATAACGCATACAATGATCTTTGATTTTCTTTCTCAAACAGAAAACAGTTTTAGCACACAAATCATCTTGAATAATCCTGTTAACTGTGATGTTAAAATTCAAGTTTCTTGAATGTTTCCATTTCAGGCACATCAGAATCTCATTTTGCCTGCCTTCTCCTTTGCAAATTGTGTCACCAGTTCCTTCAGGTCAAGTGCTAATGCTTTAGTGTGTTCAGTTGATACAGTTGCGAAACCAAATAGTCTCTTTTGCAGCAGTAGTTCTCCTACATTATCAGTTTTGTGATTCTTGATGTCCGGTTTGTGTCCATTTATCCTTTGGCATAGGGTTTCACCTGTTTGTCCTATGTAGAGAACTGGAAAGCCAGTTTGGTGTAGTGGTTAGGAGCGTGGATTCTAATCTGGGAAAACCGGGTTTGATTCCCCACTCCTCCACATGCAGCTGCTGATATGACCTTGGGTCAGTCACAAGTTCTTTCAGAGCTGTTCTCTCCAGGGCAGTTCTTGAAAGAGTTCTCTCAGCCCCACCTACCTCACAGGGTGTCTGTTGTGGGGAGAGAAAGAGAAAGGAGTTTGTAAGCTGTTCTGAGACTCCCTTGGGTAGTGAAGGGTGGGGTATAAATCCAATCTCCTCCTCCTCCTCCTTCTTCCATGTCCTACTATATTGTTATTTCAATCTTGCTGTACTTATTGCTTAGTTACTTATGCATCTTGACTCTAATAATCTCTTCCTGACAACTAACTCCCCCTTCCTGCATGCAATAGTTGAGGAAATCTGTTTCAATGTATGTGAAGAAGTGTGCACATGCTGAGTCTCTGTTCTTGCATGTATCCAGGGTTCAGCTTGGTTTGTCTTGGGGGTTAGGGTTAGGTTGCTTTCTATCTTTGTCATATCGTTTCCTGCATTGTTCGACATACCAAGGGTAATTATTTTTGCTCTGTGTCAAATTGCTATAATCCTAGTTTTATTGCATTGTTTATTAGATGTCTCATGTGAATTATTGCATTGACTTATACTGTGTAACCCATTTTGAGTCTCAGTGAGAGAGGTAGACCATATATAAACTATGTAAAATAAAGTGCATATGGTCAGGCTGTGAGCAGGATTCTTTTCCAAGTGAACAAACATAGGCTCAAGCAACAGTGGCACGATCCCTGAGGTGCCCACAGGTGGGATCCTCTCCCAGCAACTTTCAGTCTTCAGAGCAAACATGAAACACCACAACCCTCCCCTTTGTGAATAAAACCCCTATGGGTTAGCATATATTAGTCAAGGAAGAGTTGTGCTCACTTAACTCTGGACCTAAATTCCTCCTTATGTGCCTCCTGTTCTGTCAAAAATATTTTCTCCAGCAATAAGAATTCTTCAGGACTATTGTGGAACACTGTCCTGTTCTTCTCTCTATCTTTTTCTTTATGTCTGAGCCTGCTACAACACCTTTCTCATCCCTTCATGCCTTAATCTCACTTTCTGTTTACTTCAACATGATTTCACTCCCCCCCAACTGCTAATTCTTTGTTGTTGTTGTTCAGTCACACAGTCCAGTCCGACTCTTCGCAACCCCATGCACCAGATCATGCCAGGCCCTCCTGTCTTCCACTGTCCTCTGAAGTGCTAATTCTATTCTACCCCAATTACATAGAAAATTCACCTTTGGAAGATTTATGACAGGATTCCCACTGTTAACTCAACTTCCTCCTTTTTTACTAGAAAATGTACACCGGATAGACATGTGACAGATTTCACACCCTAATGCTGTGCTCCTCTGAGGTCTGCAGTGGTCACCTAGTTGGCCTAATGGTAGCACTGGCCCTGGCCATAAATCAGCTGCAACTTGACAGCAGTTCGCACCACCCCACCCCCCCTCTGGAGAAGAACCGTGTAGGACTGCTTCTTAAAATCCCCTTGCTCGGGGAAGGGTGGTGTGAACTAGCCAAGGCTGGCCAGACCAGCAACTGTGGTGCCAGGCAGAGAGGTCTGGTCCGAGCCTCCAATCGTCAACGCGGATCTGTCGGCACAGCAGCATGTGCTCCCCAAGGCAGTTCAGCCCCATTCAGAGAGCAGGAGACCTTCACCCCAACCACTCCCCGGGCGGGCTCCTCACGGCCAGTGAAGTGGAGACCGGGCGGGTACCCAGAGCCTGCAAGAGCCCGGCTGTTCCTATTCAGCACGGCGGACTCCCTCCCTCTTTCCCCTGCAATCCCCTAGCGGAGGCGCAGAGGCCGCCTTTGCCTTTAAGGGGCCGGCCGCTCCCGGACGCCCGTCTCCATGAATGGAGGGAGCCCCCGCTCTCCTCCCCCGGTCGAGCCCAACATCCCTTCCTCCTCCTGCGGGCCCATTCCCCCGTCCTCTCGTTGGGATGGTTTCTCCTTGACGCGTCGCTCTCCCTCCCTCCCTCCGCCCCCGGATCGCCAAAGGCCGCGGGTCTTCCTCGGTCGTCCAGCCAGCCTTCCGCGCCATTGAGCGGCGCCCTCCTCCTCCTCTTCCTCCTCCTCGTGGCCGCCCCTCCCTCCCTCCCTCGGCAGGGCTGATTTTGCGGCGCTGCCTTCCTGCAGCCATGGCCGCGGCGGAGGCGAGGGAGGGACGCGGCTCGGGCCGGGGGGTGGCTTCCCCGCCGCGGCAGGAGAGCCTCCTCGCTCCTCGCTAGCGGAGCCACGGAGAGGAGCCCCCGCGCCGCCACGATCGGGACCCAGCCTCGCCACCCGGAGCCCACCATGTCCACCAAAGCGGAGCAGTGTAAGTCACCCGCCGCTGCCCGCGAACGAGCGGGCGGGAGGGCCAGCCAGGGACACCCTACGGCGGTGGGGGAAAGAGAGAGAGGGAGAGAGGGCACTGTCCGTGGTGCTGGATGCGACAACGGCTCTTGGCTGCTCGATCGCACGGGCGGGGGGCGGGACGGAGATCCCTGGGATCTATAAGCGCCGCAGCCTTAACAGACTGATTCTGGGAGGAGGCCCTGTCGAGCATTTCGAGAGACCATTTCTTTGCATCGCCAACGACGCCCTTAAAAAATATTGCACGGATCATCTACCCAACACTGGAGGATGATCTAGTATTTGACGCCCTGTCTTTACATGAAGGAAGGGATTTTTAAAAAAATGGTAAACAGTGATAAAAAGTGTAGAACCCCCCCCCCCCTTAAGGGCCTAGCTTAATGTCTTCCATCCGGTTTCCTGGCTAGATGGTGGAAATCTATTATTTTCATTGCATAACCGGCCTGGGTGAATTAAGCAGCAATCAGGATCCTTCAGGGATTGCAACCTCTTGCATCCCTTGCACACCCACTCTGTTGCTGCTGCTGCTGCTTTTTAAAAGGGCAGGGTTAAAAAAAGTCTTCTCCAATGGCTTTGCGAGTTGCCTGGGAGATAACCATTAGGAGCTGACTCTGAGAACAAAATGGAGATGGGGAAAGTGGATGGAGGGAAGGGGTGGTCTGATCGATCTGTACATAGCCAGTTCTTTTGAAGACGTCCTGGTGAATGGCAGCTGAACCTCAGATTATTTTCTGCATTTTGAATGACCCAACATTGAACAAAATGGAAACATCATGTTGGCAGGATGCTCCCAAGCCCTGGTACCTCATCCTTAAAACACCCAGGATTAGACCCTAGCCATCTGAAACAAAACCAAAACAAGTGGAAGGAAACAAATTCTGCAGCCTGCCTTGGCAGATGATTCCATTGCCAAACTGTCCCATCATTTCTAACCATCATTTTTATATATTCAGTTTAAGTCACTCTATTTACAGTTTAGAGACAGGCCTTCTTGTCCTACACCGGATAGATAGGGTGACTATTTGTCCCTTCTTCCTTTGCATTCAAGTTTAAACAAGGAGTCTACTGGTGGACTGTTTTGGTATTGGAGGAAGAGCTTTCACGGATCACAGAGAGGTGGAAGGGATCTTATCAGTTCTGCAACCTCCCTCCCTAAAGCCAAAGACTGGGTAGCCTCCGTATAGTTCCTCAACAAGTGCATGGCCATTCTTAAAAACTATGGGGGAGGGAGGTCTTCTTTGGGCAGGATGTGGTGCTGCCTGGGAGATTAAATTACCTTATTGATTAGAGCAAGAGCTCTGGCAGAAATATATACAACTGAATGAACTGTGGCTTTGAGTTATGTTTGCAGGTTGTGTTTCAGGAGATCAGGGAAAATGTGGTAGTGGCCTTTCCTTCCTCTGCATTGATCTGAAACAAAGGGATTTATTTTTCATTTCACAGAAATGTTTCTCTGTGACAACAGTACTCAGCCAACGGGATGACAAATGGATGGGAGGTTGATTGGCTCTAATGTGCACAGCATTATAGTGCAATCCTAAAACGAATTACATCCTTCTAAGCCCACTGACTTCAGTGAACTTAGAAGTGTGTAACTCTGCTTAGAAGTGCACATTATTGTGCATTAATTCTACTTTGTACACCTCTAAAAGCTGGGGTCAGCACCACAACTTAAAAACTCACATAGGATGTAACGTTTTCAGGACTTCTGAAGTTCCCATGATTCCAATACAGGACTTCTGGGTAGAAAGGAGGGTGGGCCCCCCATAAAGGAATCTGTCAATTCATTTATATCCCACCTTTCTTCCCAAGGCGGCTTACATTGTTCTCTTCTGCTCCATTTTATCCTCACAACAACCCTGCGAGGTAGGTTTGGTTATGACAGTGTGGTTGGCCCAGGGTCACTCAGCAACATTCTGCGGCAGAGTGGGTTATTCATAGCTGGCCCTCCTTGATCCTAGTCTGATATTCTAACCACTATACAGGCTACAATAACTGGTTCAGCAACATGGGAATGTGGGATATTGGTGTGCCTGGCCTCAGAGTGTATAGCTTTGGAATGGGATTGCTGAGTCTACAATCACAGCATTGTGCTTTAATTCAGCTTTGTATCTCTAAAAGCTTGGGAAAGGAAACAACATTTATTGAAAAACACAAGTACGATATCACATTTAGAAAAATGCACCGTTTAGCTTTTGCAACTCAGCGTCCATCCCTGTACATCTTCTGAAAGATGTTCAGGTCTTGACGAAACACAGCTCTGAAGGAGTAAGGGATATTTGCTCGACAGTGTCTTGGAAGGAAGATGCCCAGCCTGATCCATACTGGGAGAAATGGCGACCACTCCTCTTGTTTCTCTGCATACTTTCCAGGCGGCCACTCAATGGCAAATTAATCTGGCAACGACAGACTTAAATCTTTAAATCTGGGTCAGTGCCAGTGATGCACAAAACAGGCAGGCAGGTGACTTACCTCCCTGCAGTCTGTTTCTCAAGATAATTTCTTTTCCCATCAAATCTCTAATGCCAAAAGTGAAACTCACTGGGAGAAAATCACCTGGGTGTAGAGACTGCAGGAAGGTAATGGAAAGGGTTTGGCAGCATCCACACTTCCATTTAAAATCAGATCCACCCACCTCACTCCTTCCCGCTGGTAAGCAAGAATTAAAGAGATGGGCCTTCTGCTGTCAAACGTTTTGTCCCCAAACAAAGCAAGAATAAGGCAAGCAAGCTTCTAATCCAAGCAGCTTTTATTAAAAGGAGTGAGTGAAAAGACAAAGAACAGAGGACATCTGCACGCAGGAAGAACCCAGAAAACAAATACTGTGTTTCCGTAACCCACAGCTCAGTCCTGCAGCCAGAGACCCCAAAGTTTCCCTGTGTTTCCTGTTATCTTTCACTCATTGTATCTGGAAGATGATTACTGCGGGAGCACTGTGAGCCTGCTGTGCCAGGCAACAGCTCAGCAGGAGGTGGGTGCCATACTGCGTACCCTCTCCGCCTTTCCCCTGTATACTGGTTTCCTAGGTTTTTACAGTCGAACTGTTAAGGCAAAAGTGTATCAATAGTAAAGTAATGGCACTGAAATGCCAAGAAGGATGGGAGTTCTTCAATGGCAAGGTAAGGTTGGCACTGAGGATGTTTTCCAAAGGTTACCTTCATCTGGCTGTTGACATCATGCTGGGACAAATAGGAGGAGAAGACACACTTAGATGACTTAACCCCATGATTGCAGGAGACAGTTTGATTTCTGTGTACTAACTTTATATGTTTGAGCTGCCACTGAAATATCCCCGATTGGTTGTCTGTAAAACTGCACACCCATTTCCTGTTGCATATTCAGAGTTTTGGTTCAACGTATCTACAGACCTCCGCCAGTTCTCTATTGCCAGTGCTAGAAAGATCCCAACCTCAGATATTTGTTCCCAAAGCTATGTGGCCTCTTCAAGCATTACAACTTCTATGTGCACTTTGATATGTATAGAGGATTACTATGCAGTCCGTCCATTCTAAGGAACCATCCTGCAACTTACCTGGCTCGTCCATTGGAGGAAGAGCCACTTAGGTTGGCGGAAAAGCTCCTTTCACTGAAGGAAGGGTTCAAACAGTTCTTTTTAGCACAGTGGTTGGATACTGGGCCTCTGTTATAAAATGCTTATCTCTTCTTGCATTCCTTTAGGAAAAGCAGTGAGTCACCCAAGAGAGAAAAAAGATTTCTTCTTCTGTTGATCAGTAATTTCAACAGTCTCTCCACTTTCTAAAAGTGTAGTGGCAGGCTGGCAGTGCTATCCTAGGCAGAGTTGTATCCCTTCTAAGTCCACTCAAGTCAAAGGGCTTAGAAGGGTATAACTCTCCCTTGGATGGCACTACAAATGTGCAGTCCTGTGCAGGGTTACTTGATTTCCCACTGGTTTAAGTTGGCTTAGACTGGAGTCACTCAACAATGTGCTGTGCTGTTAAACTGGTTTAGGGTCCGTTCTTTCTCCGCATGGAATTGCTGCTTGTTAGTGGTGGTTTCCTTTTCTCTCCTGTGTTTTCCAACTCACAGTTGCCTTTCAGTGTGACTACAGCAAACACCAATAATGTAGATTTCAGTGGGCTCTATAGGCCATTGTGTTTTCAAGTACTGTATGTACTCAAATGCAAGACCAGGTTTTTTCCCCAGGTACGCAATAAAAAAAGATAGAAAGAAAAAAGGAGGGAGTCATTTTAACGTTAGCATATAAATTACCGTTATGTTCAATAGCAATTTTTTTGTGTGTGCATAACTTTTTTTTAGAGAGGTCATCTTACATGAGTCGCTTTTCTTTCAAGTAAATAACCGAATAAATCTTTGTACATCTTTTGCAAATTGTCAAAGAGTAAAAATCACCTTTCTTCCAGGCCTACGATTTTAAATGGATAAATGGATTATGATGCTATTCTGTTTAAAACCTCAGTTTGGGAGTACTGTGATTCCTTAGCATTAAAAAAATCCTGATTGTTTCTGATGGGGAAAAACAGAAGCAGATGAACCCTATGAGTCACACAATAACAGGAAAGAGTCTGGGGAAAGGGCTGATTTCTTCTGAACTCTGCCTCTAACAGTGTCTGACTAAGAAAAATACCGCTTGCACTGCGGACCCCCATTATTCATATTTAGTATATATGCTCTATTATTTATTTATATTTATACCCCACCTTTCTCACCCTTCAGGGAAGACCCAAAGTGGCTTGCATCGTTTCCCTCTCGTCCGTTTTATCCTCACAACAACCCCATGAGGTAGGCAGGCTAAGAATGTGTGACTGGCCCAAGATCACCCAGCAAGCTTCCATGGCAGAATAGGGATTTGAACCTGGGTCTCCTAGATCCTACTCTGACATTTGTCATTACAATGACAGTTACAATAAAGTCAGCAATTCACTCCTTTTTTTTTTAGCAGAGATGTAGCTGAAAACGTTAGCATAGAGGGATGTGATTTATTTATGTGATTTTAGGCCAGCTATTCACCCAGGGGCTCCGGGTTGTGTACAAGATCCCTTCCTCCCATTTTTAATTCACAACATCCCTGCATGGTAGGTTAGTTTGAGAGAGAGAGATACTGACCTTTGCTTCTTTGCTGAATGGGTATCTGGATCTGGACACATCTGCCCCCTCCAATCATTATCCTTTCCCCATTTGCCTGCCACTCCAGATTTTATCAGTGTTCGAGGCAATTTAAGTCCAGGGCAAAACAGCATCCAGATAACCTGAGGCAACAGCAGGCTGAAACTTGGCCAACCACTAAAGGGAGGTAATGTAATGCAGAATGGGGGAAAAGCCTGGAATAAAAAGAAGATTGAATTTTGTTTTAGTGCAGAATTGTTTGGAGGACACCATGGTGAACATGGATTAAAAGGAGAGTGCAGAAAGGGCCTAAATCACACTGGCAGGCGTGCAACTCACATTCATCTGCGCAAGAAGACATGCCTTTCATGGCCTGCTAATATTGCAGACTGGGAATTCATGCATCTGATGAAGTGGGCTGTAGCCAATCAAAGCCTTAGGCTTGCATAAATCTGTAAGTTTTTAACACACCACAAGGCCCCTATTTGTCGTTACTCCATTTCTGTGCGGCAACTGCAAATGCAGCCATTTTATGAGTGACTTCTTTCTCTCAAACTCACATCAGAAATCTTGCTTTCATTGAATCACTTGCATGCAGCAAGCCAAGGATGGATCAGACCGCAGTTCCTTCCTGGATAAGGCATAAAGACGGCAATGAAGGAGAAGGCTGGGGAGAATCATGGCTGCTCCCCGTGCCCTACACATACCTCCTTGCTAGTTTGTTGGCGGGGCCATGGTAGCTCAGAGGTTAAGACACTGAGTTGTAACTCAGCAGTTCGAGACCCTAGTGCCGTGTGACAAAGTGAGCTCCCGTCTCTGGCCCCAGCTCCTGCCAACCTAGCAGTTCAAAAGCAAGAAATTGCAAGTAGATAAATAGGTACTGCTTTGGTGGGAAGGTAACAGCATTCTGTGCCACATGAGCACAGAAAAGTCTTTGGACAGTGCTGGTTCTTCAGCTTGGAAACCCTAGAGTCGGATTCGACTGGCTTTCAAGCAAGGGAAACCTTTACCTTTTCAGTTTGTTGGCGCCTTCAGATTAAAGTACAAATTGACTGGATCTCTTGGATGTGAATATTGTTCAACATTGAAAAGCAGCCAGAGGATGACCCAATTTAGATTGGGATCAAAGTGGTGGTGCACAGTTCTGAGGATTCTCTCTGCCCCCATAAAAATTGTCCCACCCACTTCCCAGCTGCTACTAGTTGTAGTGTGGGGGGAAGACATGTACCGTTCAGGTGGCAGTCTCCCCTCCTCCACTCTCAGTGCTCCTAGCAGCTCAGGGATTTTATTGGGGAAATTACCCACACACCCCAAACACTTCAGAATTGCCCTGACCTGGGTGGCCCAGGCTAGCCGGATCTCATCAGCTCTCAGAAGCTAAGCAGGGTCTGCCCTGGTTAGTACTTGGATGGGAGACCACTAAGGAAGTCCAGGGTTGCTATGCAGAGGAAGGCAAGGGCAAACCACCTCTGTGTGCTTCTTCCCTTGAAAACCCCATGGGGGTCACCATAAGTCAGCTGCAACTTTATGGCAACCCCCCAAAAAAACCTCTAGCCTCATGGCTCCAATGCAAATCAAGCCCCTATGCAGTTGCTTTTTAACACTGAAAAACACGTCAGGAGGTCCGGCGGAGCTGGGCTCTCACAGAACCAGCCTTGTTCTTATGAAGGGAGCACCACTGTGGCCCTTAGAACTTCATGATGCCTCAACAAGCCTGACCCCTCTTACCATCTAAAGCAACTGTCCTCGTGTTCTTGCTCAAGGGTAGCATTACTTCCCTAATTTGGCTTTGTGATTGCATTCCATGATAATAGTGGCGATGATGATGATATAAGACCTGAAGAACACTGCAACAGTTTCTTCTCACTCTTCTGTCACTCTGTGGTGACAAAAAGTGCTGCCAAGTTGCAACCAACTCATAGCAACCCTGTAGGGTTTGCAGGGGAAGAGACAAATAGAAGAGGTTTGCCATTGCCTGCCTAATCGTAGCAACCATGGACTTCCTTGGTGGTCTCCCTCCCAAGTATTAACCAGGTCAGACCCCACTTAGCTTCCAAGATCTGATGAGATCAGGCTAGTCTGGGCCATCCAAGTCAGGGCATGTGACTCTGTATTGCTGGAATACTGTCAGAACATATACAAATATATGGAGCTAACTTATACCAAGGCAGACCCTTGTTCTATCCATGCCAAATGGCAGAGGCTCTCCAGGGTCTCAGATTGATCAAGAACTTTGCCAGCACTTGTTACCAGGCAGCCTTCCACAGCGGATGCCTGCTGGGACTGGACCAGGGACCTTCTGCATGCCAAACAGCTGCATTACTACTGAGTCATGAGCGCTCCTTGTAAAAGAAAGGTTATCAATCAAATCGATTTTGAGATTGGCAGTCATTAAATCAATCTGCTTGGCAATTCATTAGATTCTTGCCTCAAGATGTAGTCCATTGATAAAGTGGGTTTAAGCTTGCCTAAATCTGTTGAATTGTGTGTAGAATGTGTAAAATGTGTGCGCGCCTTTTGAATGGCATGAACGGAGCTAAGAGTCTTCCCCCCCCCCATTTTCTTTTTTTTCCTATGACACGCACTCCAGTTGCTTCCAAGATCCGGTACTTGCAAGAATACCATAACCGCGTTCTTCACAACATTTACCCCGTCCCTTCTGGAACTGACATTGCAAACACTCTGAAATATTTTTCTCAGACATTATTAAGGTAAGCTTTAAATTATGCTCTCAAAAATAATAATAGCGTTGAAATGATATGTATGGCTAGCTTATGAAAAAAAAGAGTGCAAAACCAGAATGATGTTCTGCCAGAAGGGTCAGAGCTCAACAATATAAAATCTGGAATTAATAAATAAATTTACCTGCTGCTGCCTCTTTGACCAGCTGAGCTGCCTACTGCTCATTCTGGCCAATTCTAAAACAAAACTTGGTTGATTAACACTTCTGTTTGTCCCTATGAGAGGCCATGGGTTGGATCCCATAACCCCCTTTTGTTAAGTCTTCCTTCAATAGGAAAAGACTTCCTCCAACAAGTGTCTTCTGATGGAGGAAAAAGTCTTTCTTCATTAATGGAAGACATGGTAGAAACAGTCATGGGATCCACCTTAGTGGAAGGGAATCTTAAGGTCTAAACCAATGAGTTTAGCTGAAATTATACATGCCAAACACAAGACTGGAAGACCTGCAGTATTTATTATGGTACCAGAAAGCTGAGTCTGAGCATCTTGTTTAGATCCAGTGAGGGCTGTCCTCAGGTTTGGTTGGTCTTCAGATCAGAATTTCTGTCAGTCCATTATATCTATAGGTGACAGTGTGTACATTTGCAATTAGTGCTTTTGATTCTGTCTTAGCTTAAAATAGAAGCTAAGGATTGGATCTAAGCTCAGGCCTGTTTTGTATTCAGGATTTGGTTTAGCTCCATACCAATAAGGAAGTGACAAGCTTGATTTATGAATAGCTGTAAAATTGCCAGGTATTTCCATGGAATGCTTCAGAAACCCAAATAAACTAAGCCAGCAGGTTATTTCTTTTTTTCCCACAGTCATGGTGACCTCATCCATAGGACTGCCACTGTTTTAACCTGCCCCTGTACCCTGAACAGCAACTTGACCTGCAGATACTAGCAGGTGATAATACCACTGAACAGTTGTTTCCCATAATCCCACAGTTGCCTTAGAGATGGGGTTACCAACTGGTCAGGAGAGAGAAAAAAATGTCCTTTAACAGAGGCTTAATGAGATTTTTTTAAAGCAGGTGATATAATTTACCTGTGTTCCATTACAAAAAGCTTCAGCTACCCATTTTCCCCACACCAAGCTTCTGTTAGACATGATTTTCACCCCCTCCAGACCTACTTAAGCAACCCCTCAGGTAACCTTACTTAGTTAAATGAAAGCACATTCATTTTGCTAACTAGGAAGAATAAATATGTATACAAATGATGCCCTTTTCTTACGATGTCGACGGCTTGTGCAGGTCCTTTCCAATAAGAGACGCCAAGAGATGTATCCTCCTTCTAGGATCACTTCTCCAGAACATCAAGCTCCTCCTCCCATGGGGATTGGAGAGTTTCCCATTCTCCTGGCAGTGTCGGAAACAGCTGTGCTGCAATGGCTCTCACACCACCCACACCACATGAAAAAGGGATGCTGACATATGTTCTGATGTTCCCTCTAAACTCTACAGTGTTGTGTGCAAAAATTCTACCTTGTGAGCAAAAAAAGCTAGTAGCATTAAAGTTGTGAGCAAGTCTACATTTGACTATCACATAAATTAATTTTTAGAAGACTATTTCCCTAACTTTGTAAAAATCTCTGAATGAATTCTTTTAAACTATATTTAAACTATATTGTAAAAACAATGTAAACATTATAAGAGAAAATAGAATCAAGTCAAATTTCATTACAGAAAATGTGGTCCTCTATGGGGGGTAGACCAGGCCTCCAGAGAACAGGTCTACCTGCCACATTCCACTATATTTGTTTATCTGGGCCCCGGAGAACAGGTCTACCCACCCCTTTCCACTATATTGGTAGACCTGGCCTCAGACCATTGCCCTGAGCTGAGCCTTAGAAAACATACCAGTACGGGGAGGGGGGGACTCTTGCAGTCTACTTTGGGTTTTTTTTTTTAGTGAAATATGACAAATTTACAGGTCAAGTATAACAGAGGTGGGACAATCACTGTCAGAACCCTGCCTAAGCTAACAAATAGGAAGTTGCTTAAATGTTGTCAACCTGCCCAAACTACTTATTTATTCAAATATTTATATCCCACTTTTACTGTGGCTCAAGACAGCTTACAAATCATACTGAAAAGCATAATAGAGGTGTGCAAAAAAAATCATTTTATTCCTGCTTCGTTATAGCCAATGGGGACCATTATAGTCAATGAGCCCCATAGACTATAATGGAGAATCAATCCCAGGGTATCTTGGGTTTTGGGGGGACTGTTTTTTGAGCTAGAGACACCACATTCGTAGCACAGCAGCTGGTGTTTCTCTTAACCACCCAAGTTTAAAAACGTTTGGACAAGGGGGTCCAATTCTATGGAGGTGCCCCATCCTCCATTGTTTCCAATGGAGGGAAAAATGCTTGTGAGCTGGAAGCTAAAATCCCTGAGCAGCCAGCTAAAATTTTGCACACCAGCACCCCTACTGCAGCTTAGAGGGAACACTGGTTCTGATCCATTGTCCTCCACAGCTGTTAACTTCCATGTGCTAGAAATGGTTCTAAACCAAAATCCTCAACAGCATTTAAGGCTTGACACCTACACTTGGACTGCTGTAAAATGTCTAAAATGAACTAACTGAAATCCTAGATCTGAATACTTTGGACATTAGGGAGTCATTAGAAACACAAGGCTTTAGGCATGAAAAGAACCCATCAGATATTATTTCTGGAGAAGCCTCATTGAAATGAATGAAGGTTGTGCCATAGACCACAATCGCCTCATTCATCTACATGGAAGTTGCCTGTGTGTTCCTTTCACTGCAATGACTCTTATGCGGGAGAAATTCTCTTGCATCTTAAACCTGGACCTTAACAAGAAAGTTAAGGGCTGCCTTTAATCTTATTAATCAGGATCCCTTCATATTTTAATAGTTAGAACTCTCTGTCTATAGCTAGGATTTATCCAACAAGGAAGACAGTAATGAAAGGAATAAGGAATTTCTCAGCTCAGTCAGCCAAACTCTTCTTATTGTGAGGTCAAATTGATGCATCCTACCTTAGTATCTGAAAGGCCCCCTCTGTTAAAGAGCACTGCTAACTGTCTGGATGGTCTTCTTCCTCCATCGCACATTATGGCTCCACCAAGTTGCTGGTATCTCTTCATCACCAGTGTAGTATAGGGTTGCCAAGTACTTACCGTAATTCGGCGGGGGACACACAGTCCCCGGCCGGAACATTCCTCCTTGGAACACCAACACTTCATGATGCCATCGCCAGGAAGTGATGCCGGGTGACGCTCTGGCAATGGGGCTGGAAACAGGATGGTACCATCGAGTTTCCAGCCTCATTGCCAGAGCGTTGCCCGACATCACTTCCTGGCTATGGCATCGTGCACTGTGTCTCGCCCCCACCCCAGGAATGGTCCTGCCAAGAAGTATGTGTCCCCCGCCAAATTACGGTAAGTTCTTGGAGAGCCTGGTGTAGTACCACTAGGGGGTTCGGCAGGGAAAGGGCTAAGAGGCACACAGACTGCAAAAAGCATAATGAAGTTTCTACCTAGCTAATCCTTATTAAAATAATTTAAAAGGTTATTACTGACTTCAAAGGTTCAAGTCATGCAGCAGAATCTTATGCAAATTTACTCAGAAGTTAGGACTCCCAAGTAAATGTGCATAGGATTAAGACTGTGGGCTTTTTAAAAGCATTGTTCAAATTATTTAGAAAGGCCTGGATTCTCTTTGTGTCTAACACATGGGATAGATAATTGCACAGAAAGGGTGGCATATTGAACAGCAAGATGGTTTAGGAGGAGTTCATCCTGATAGTTCATAAATAAAGGTCACTTGAATGGAATTTGCAGCATATTACTATCAGCTTTTTGGGTCAATGTACTTCATTGGTTATTATGATCTCAATTGGCTTCTTTCGAGTCACACCAGGGTTGAACGTGATCCTTTGATTTGCAGACATCTTGAGGGTATAACAAATTTTGGGGAGGGGATTGGGCTGAAGCGGTTTTAGTTGAGGGCAAAAGCATAAAGAAATTGCATTTATTTTTTGACAAACAAAACATCACATGAAAATCACCATACACGACGCATAACACATTGGTTCATTGAGCTCTTCCTTAAGTTTATCTTTGGGTGAAAGCATTTCTCTGCATTACGCATGAATTTAATTTTCATGCATTGCTCATTTCCAGCTTTCCTTCCCCAACCTGAAGAATGATTTCAAATATAACAAATGCCCTACAGGGTCAAGGCAGGAGAAACAATGTATTTCTTCATAGAAATCACTAGTACTTGTGATATAGCCCTTTAGATGCATGCATGCCCAATGGGAATCGCCCCAGATGTTACAAAAATTGCAGCTCCCAGGAATGCATCAAAGACTGTTCTTGAAGTTTTAATGAACTTTGGGAATGGCCTTCTGTGACAAGAAGACAAGCTCCAGAAGTTCATAGAACCATAGAATCATAGAGTTGGAAGGGACCTCAAGGGTCATCTAGTCCAACTCCCTGCACAATGCAGGAAATTCACAAGTGCCTCTCCACCCCACCCCCAGTGACCCCTGATCCATGCTCAGACGATGACCAAAAACAGCAACAGCAACCAACCTCCAGGATCCCTGGCCACAAACTGTTCTGTTGCTCATATAGATTTCCTTCAATGTAGTCGTATCTAGGGTAACCAGATGTAAAGAAGGGCAAGATAGAAGGTGTTTCAGCAAGTGCAGATTATCTGCTGACATTCTTTTGCAGGCCAATGGCTGAAAACCCTTTTTCTTTCCATCTGGTCATCCTAGCTAAGGTTGCAAACCATCTGGTACTATTTCTATCACAGTCACCTCTGGAAGGTAGTAATGTGTGGAGACTGGAAGAAGAACTCAGTACTCTCTTCCCTTGAGGCTGTAAACAAGTTCTAGCACTATGTTTGGCAAACTGGTCTGTGTGAAGGTGTATAACTTAATTGGCTACAAGTTCCAGCGTGCAATGTTATTTTGGGGGGGGGACAAAAAATATTTGTTCCCCTGGAAGGTTCTATCACTGTACTCTGTACAGGACAGTTGTAGATACTTCTTTGGGACTTAATGGTTCAATGACAGAAAGAAATCAACATGTGAAACTTTTGCTAGTGTGGGAATGATGAAAAGTGCCTTGTCAGACTGAAAGGGAAGCGTGGGCAGCCACTGGTACTTTAAATAGCCCACACCTGCCTGTCCCCCCAATGTAGCATATCTGTATGCGCTAAGGCTAAACACCTGTATGCCTCCTGTTCGCAGGCTGCTGGCAAACCATGCCCTTTCCCCCCATCTCAGTCCAGGTGATGGCTGGTGTGGCATTTGATTAATTGTGTCTGTTAAAGCTACAGGTGATTTAAAGGTTCAGGCAACCCCTACCTGTTAAAAGTGCAAGTGTCTAGAAAGGTGACATTAAGGTGGCATGGCACTATAAAATTGCAGTCTGCCTTCCAAAAAGGCTACATGAGCTATACAGAAACAAAAATGGTATACTGGAAACAGGACTTTATTATTAAATAAATCATAGTTGACTAATGATATGAATTTCCATTAATATTAGGGAGTTCTTAAATTTGCATATGAGGAAATCAATTATGATGAAGGAAAAATAATGTTTTAAAATGATTCAGGACATGTTTGCAAGATATACCATCTTAGAAGAGATATTCCCACCTGAGTGTGAGAAGAAAGAACTCTTTTGTTAAGATGGTGCACGCTGCTTGCAGTGCTACCAATACATGCATCAAAAAGACGGACAATTTAAAAAGTTGCCTCATTAATGGGCAGTTTTTTAAAAAGAGATCAAAAGATTTGGATTGATTAATATGATCCATTAATTAAATACTGCAGCTTTAAGGAGAAGTTTTAAAATGGCTTTTATAGTAAGGAAGAAGAAGAGTATTTGATAATTAGAACAAGAATTGAAGGCAGTCTAGTGTTACCTTTCTTAGGACCCTAAATTTCTTGGAACTCCTGGACTTTAATTTTAATTTAGGACTTACCAGAAATTTCAGTGGGTTCAGGTGGTGAAAAGGGGAGGAAGGAGACGGACAGTGCAATCCTAAACAGAGTTATACCCATCTTAGTCCATGGATTCAGACCCTGCTTTAAAATTGCACAGTTACAACACAACTCTGTACAGAGTTATTCTATTCACTGCCCACTGTCTAACTCTGCATAGCAGTGTGCTGCCATTGCTGTATCCCTCTTCTTTTCCCTGTGCTCCAATCACACTGGTCTGCCTCACAGCCAGACACTTTCTCATATACCCATGGATTTACCCCACACACATGCCCTGCCTCACAGACATGCACTCCTAAATGAATTTTCACAAAGGGTGCACCACAGACAGATTCACTACATACACATAAGATAGGGTTGCCAGGTCTGAGTTGGGAAATACCTGAAGACTTTGGGGGTGGATCCAGGAGAGGGTGGGGTTTGGGGAGGGGAGGGGCCTCAACATGGTACAATGCCATAGAGTCCACCCTTCAAAGCAGCCATTTTCTCCAGGGGAGCTGATCTCTGTCAGCTGGAGATAAGTTGTAAAAGCGGGAGATCCCCAGGCCCCACCTGGAAGCTGGCAACATAAGGACATAAGAAGAGCCCTGCTGGATCAGACCAGTGGTCCATCTAGTCCAGCATCCTGTCTCACACCATGGCTGACCAGTTCCTCTGGAAGGCCGGCAACAGGGCATAGCGGCTGAGGCCTTCCCTTGATGTTGCCTCCTGGCTCTGGCATTCAGAGGTTTAGTGCCGCTGAAATGTGGAGGCTCCCCATAGTGACTAGTAGCCACTAATAGACCAGTCCTCCATGAATATATCTAATCCCCCCTTGAAGTTGTTTATTCCTGTGGTCATCACTACATCAGGTTTCCAACTCTGCTCAGAAAATTCCTGGAGCTCTGGGGTGGTATCTGGTAAGAGAGGGGAGGAAGCTTAGTGAGCTTGTGATGCCACAGATCCCACCCTCCCAAACTGCTACTTGCTGCTGGGGAACAGACCTCTGTAGTCTGGAGGTCAGTTATAATTCCAGGAGAACTCCAGGCCTCACCCTGAGGTTGTTAACCTTATGTATATACAAAGTACAGGCACATAAAAAGATATCATCATATGCATATGCACACATAATGCACATTATCATCTACAGATGCATCCTGTACGTCATACACACTTCCCCAGTCATACTAACAAGCAGGAGTCCCTTTCTTCTTGCTAATTTGACCCCCGTGAACGACTCAGTTCGGACCAGTAGGGGTGGAGTTTGTGGATGGAAGCTTGGATGGAGAGTCTGTTTTCTGGGGAGCTGCATAAAATTCTGGATATTCTTACCCCTCTGTTCCTCCTTCTTCCTCTCCACCACACTTTCATACTGCTGGGGAGGGATAACAATAGTGAATGGTGGGATTGGAACTCCAAGAGCACTGGAGTTCTTACCCCATGCCACCTTGAGACCGTTTTACTATTGGGCAAGGTTTGGGGATAGGGCTGCCCAACCTCCAGGTGGTAGCTGGATATCATCCCTGATTACAACTGATCACCAGGCAGCAGAGATCAGTTCATTGGGAGAAAATGGCTGTTTTGGAAGGTGGACTCTATGGCACACTGAAGTACCTTCTCTCCCCAAACCCTGCTGTCTTCATGCTGCAACCCCAAAATCTCCAGGTATTTCCCAACCTGGAGGTGGTAACCTAATTTGGGGAAACGATGAGGGAGGTCTTAGTTTTAACACATGTATTGCCTGTGATCAGTAGAGACCCTTTGGTGCCCTGTCCGATTTACATCATTTGGTCATTAAAACACAAATTACTGAGCTGGCAATGAAGGTGGCTTCACCTATGAAGAGCACAGGCAAGACATTAACACCTGGATCCTGGGTCCTTTAGAAGATGTAATCAATGTTCCCTCTAAGCTGTGGAGTTTTGTGAGCCAAAACTCTACTTTGTGAGCTACTGCCATTAAAGGTGTGAGCAATCAATCTGGCTACTGCATACAGTAGTTTGCCCTGGAGCCATCCTTCCTCAGCCAAGACAAAAATGTGTGAGTTGGAGGCTACAAAACTGTGAGCTAGCTCACACTAACTCAGCTTAGAGGGAACACTGGGTGTAATCATTGTTCTTGATAAAAAAACAAGCTAGATGAAGATGGAGAATTGTATGCTGGGACATGTAGTCTCTTAGGGCTTCCGTTCCATGGGGAGGCAGATGGCCTTGCCCAACCAGTTGGCCTTGAGTTCCTTATATTTCTGAAAGCAGTGACTAATAACGTTTTGTTGCCAAATGAGAATGCAGCTGAATTGAGCTGGTGAGGGACAGAAAGAACGTTAATAGCAAAGGAAGCTGAAAAGTGCAGCACTAGAAATTCAATCAAAACAAAAACAATCAGAACAGTCTGTGCTCTTAATGTTTTTTTAAATTTTACAGTCAGGATTACAGCAGTGATTGTCAAGAGATTGACTGGCCTGATTTCATATGTGTTTTAATGCCAGATGATTTTCTTTGATCGGGTCTTGGGGAACAAGAACCGAAAGCAATTTAAAATCTACAGAAGGCACAATAAACAGACTAGGGAGCACTATAAAAGTGGGGGTATATACAGGGTTGCCAGACTCCAGGTGGGGTCTGGATATCTCCTGGAATTACAGACTACAGAGATCACTTTCCCCAGGAGAAAATGGCTCCTGTGGAGAGTAGACTCTGTGGCATTATACTCTCCCCTCCCCTAACCCACTCCTTCCTGGGCTTTACCCCCCAATTTTTCAGGAATTTCCCAACCCAGAGTTAGCAAGACAAGTTGCAAGGTCTGTGCAATGGAGATGGTGATTTCCCCAAATCAGCCCCACATCCTTTCCAAGGCGGCCAATGGCACATGAATCTCTTTCTACCTTGAGGGAAGATTAACTATAGACATTCGCAGGAGCAGAGTAAGGCCAGCAGTTCAGACCTTCAAAATGTATCCCCTTCTTGCAAAACACACCTCGAAAACTGGGTTATGTGGTTGACGTATCGTTACTATACTATATTTGTAGAAGACAATTCTTGAATGTCTCTTGTGTGATAAATGGGGCGGGGGGGAAACTATATACTCAATCCAGTCAAAGTGAAGTACTTCTCCAAACCCCTTTGAGGTCACTGTGTGGACTGGGAAGCTTTAAATGTACACATATTTAATTCTCTCATTGAAATCAATTGGTCTTAAAAGTGCTACACTTTTGCTGGATTGCGCTGTATAGTTTTGATGCTTCAACAGCATATATATATATATATAAAAAATTGTCATTTCAGGAAATTTGAATCATTTGCTTGCAATGCTATTCAGAAGGTAGAGCAATCTGATTGACTTAGTCTTCCTTTGGATTCCCACTGAGCCTTTTAATTATTTTAAACTATTTCTCCTTTAGTCTGTAGTGAGTTTGTTGAATAAGTTACGTAAGTAGCATTAGAAATGTATGATTAAGTCCCATGTCTGATATGCAGTTATATAACGGGTAATGCTTGCTTAGCCCTTAGATATCAAAAGTGACCACTTACAGGAAAAAAAACCCCTGGTGTTTGTATTTGTAAAGTAGGATGTTTCCCCCCCCCCAAATTAAAAGCACACAAAACCCCCCACCATTCTCATTAGCTCACAAAACATACGCTGCAGCCCCATCAACTATATATTATTTTTAAAGCTTTTCCAAACGTAGTTTAGCTAACATTTTTAGAAATATTATATTATTTCTAAATCCATGTGCCTGTTTTGAAATCTCATTACCTCAGATGATACTGACGGAATGTTGCGAAACAGTATCATGAAAATACATACAGACATTATTTTGACGCAATAAACATGTGATTTTTAAGGCTCTCTTAACAAACACACATGTTTATTCTTTGCTAAAAACATGTTTCTGCAAGTGCCACACCTATTTTTCGCACGTAATTCCTCCCTGGTTTCCAATAATGGTATTCAAACTCGCAATGCTGTTTTTTAAAAAATAAAATAAAATAATATTTCATACAATTCGATTATGATACTCTTCTGCTTTCTCCCCCTCTTCTGTGGCAAAATGCATCAAATTTCACTGAACTGTGAAACATGGGTATGGCACTGAAACATGCATTTTTTATATTTTTGCTCCTTATGAACCAGATAACACATGAGATGCAATGGAAATTTCCCACACGTAGCAATTCTGAATTGTCTTTTCTCCGAAGCATGGGAATGAATGGTTGCTAGATTTTGCAAGATGGCACTGGTATTGGTGACGATTGCATCTCATGTGGGATGTATCTGGAGTTTTATTATTTGTTTTATAGTGTCATTTCAATGTAATGTGCTGTTCTTTGTGTCTTTGTTGTCTCTTTTTTTTCTTTGTCCCCCCAACAGCATTTTGTCCCGCACAGGGAAGAAGGAGAATCAAGATGCCTCCAATTTGACAGTGCCCATGACCATGTGTCTTTTTCCTGTGCCATTCCCACTCACCCCATCTCTAAGACCACAGGTCAGTTCCATCAACCCTACTGTTACTCGCTCCCTCCTTTACAGCGTCCTGCGAGATGCTCCCACTGAACGCGGCCAGCAAAGTCGTGATGCTCAGTTATCAGACTACCCATCATTGGACTATCAAGGACTATACGTGACATTGGTGACTCTGCTGGATCTAGTTCCTTTGCTACAACATGGTCAACATGGTAAGTGGATCTTTTGGAACTTTACCTTCAACTTGATGGCTGGGGAAATGGTGGAAGGCTTATGAAAGGCACGGGTTTGGATTGCCACGGATCTGCATTTCTATCCCTGTTTCATTTACGGTCTGCTTTTCCTCACTGAGACTCAAGGCAGATTACAAAAAAAATCTGACAATAAAATGAAAACAATAAGTACAGTAACTATCTCCTGTGTTGGAGCTATACACTACATCTGCACTAAGCTATATAAATGTTAACAGAAATAAAACGAGCATAAATTGGTGTAAATCTAAATTCTGCAAAGTGGGGAGATCTAGCGCTGGTCACAATGCAACGTGATGTACTGTTTAATTCATGTGAAAATGTATATGCCTGAATGCACACCTATATTTATTTACAAATACTATAGAAACAGTTCTCTGTTAAATGTCTAATGTGATCTACAAACTCAGCCATTGTATGGGGTCAAGGGCCACCCTAGATCCTGCCTCCTTTTCCTCTTCTGCCAGCCCCTCTGGAAATCCTGTTTGTGAGATGGCTCTTACCTTCACACACACTTGTGTTTCAGTTGATTTCTCTTTGCTTGGTGAAGAGACTCCATGGAGAAACAATTTTGTCTGAGGTGATATGCAAGTTCCTCCTGGGGTTTGATCTACACGGTCCATTCAGACTGTGAACTGGCATACAGAAGGAACCAATCACCACAAATGCTGACATTCCTCCCTTTTGTCATGAATGCATGACTGCGAGCTTATATTTCCAGTGTACCTCCACTATACTGATGTGTTTGTCAGTAACTTCACAGCTTGGGTGAAGGTGAGACAGAGCAAGGAAAATAATGGCAAATGTTCTGAGTGATCAGACAGAAAACTGGAAATTAGGTGGTAGAGGTCTGAGTGGAAATTAAGTGGGAATTAGGTGGTCGAATTCTGAAGGAGCAGAAGGGTCTGTACCAATTTAGACTGCAGGAGATGGATCACATTCTTGGTTACCATACTGCCATTCCTTTGGGATCTATATTTTAAGAGAAGATGCTTAAGGAAAATGTTGACACTCTGCTATTGTTCCACTGATGGAAGTGGACCTTTTCTTGCCTTTCCCCCTGTCAGCTGTGGCCCCCCCCAAAGGACACTGTTGAGGAAAGGGGAACATGTGCAGAACAAAAAGCCAGGCAGGGGTGGGCAGTGATACGTTATGGAGGTGATACAGTAGCATGTGTGTCCAAAGGGCAAGCGTACTCAGGAATCTTGAATGCATTTTAAATGTAGCGGAATGCTTTAATAGTTGTATTGCATCAAATCAACATGAAGGTGCGTCAGGAGCCACTGTTTCGACTGCAAAGATTATAGTCTGTGGCAATACTTACTGAAGTTGGAGCTGTCTACTTCTCCCTTAGGGACAATAATGACTACCAAAAAAAAGAAACCAATGAGATTGTTATATCCTGCTTTCAGAGTCTTTCAGGGATCGCCAAGATAACAATTTAATCCTGTTTGAAAACAGGGAGAGGCTTCACAAAGAATGGATGGTAAATTTATGTTGATATAAAAGCAAAAAGAAGCATTTTTGTTGTCTTGGCTGATGGTAACATTGGCATCCTGCTTCGGAAGTGTGCGCATGGAGTAGGGTTGGGACAGCCTGATGGTTGGGACAGCCTGAAAGAAGAACCACAGAATAACAGTGGCACGAAGACCCTGAGGACTGGAGAGAAGACCCTGAACCAACATTTGCCCATCAGCTTCATGCCTTTTGTGTGTGTGTGCTTCTGAGAATGTGTATTTATTGATTTAAAACATTTCTATCTTGCCTTATCTCCTAGGACTCAGTGCAGAGAATAGTCTAGCAACCAAGTTGCAATGGGCATAAATTAATGAAATTAAAAAGATACTTAATACACCCAGGAGTTAGAACACACAGGATCAGCAAACTCACAGCCAGTTCTGCTGGAAAAGTTCATCCTCCACCAAATGCTGTCTGGACGAGGACTGCCTTATATGTCTTCCTAAACGTATCAAGGGATGGTGTCCTTCTCACCTACTCTGGCAGGCTGTTCCAAAGGATTGGGAAAACCACAGAAAAGGTCCATGATCTTTGCTGTGGCCGTGTGGACAGTCTGAAGGGAGGACACCTTAAGGAGAAAGCTGTCTGAAGAATACAAACTTTGTGGGGAAGTATACTGGGAGATGTGGTTTGACAAATATGGGGCCCTAAGCTGTGATGGTCCTTATAGGTAATAACTAGCAAACCTGGGTCCAAAAGCACTCTCAAGCACTTACCTTGATCTACTACTGAAAATATAACCCCCATATAAGTTTGATATATCAACTCCAGCCAAACATCCTGCCTTCCCATTCTTAATTTATTGTATTTTTAACGAAATCATATGGTGGAAAGGCAGAATAAAAAACCTGCCAATCAATCAGTTATTTATTTATTTATTTACTTTGTAGTCTACCTTTCTTGCTGCGATACAGGCCATTGTGTTTTAAAGTATATGGTATTTGTCAAATGGATTTAGTACCTCTTTGGATATCTTGATATATAAGGCATTTCTCTACAGATATTGTGTTCATCAATATTTGGATTTGCTTCAGTGTTGACTCTTCCACCCTCTTTTCCCTGCATCATTCTGGTTAGGGCAACTGGTGGACTGGTGTTATTTTGAAAGAGTTTATGCTTTCGACTTCATTTGTCACAGTTGTTTACACTGTTTTTTTTACAAAAAATATTTTTAGGGCATCACTGATGTAGACCGAATCTACCCCATATGGATGTAAAACATAGGATGTCTTCTCATGTTTTGATTATCAGTTACCCTTCCAACATTTCACAGAGGAAAACAGGGATCCTGTAGTAACACACCAGTTTTCATACCAAGAATGCCCAATCTCAGTATCCCCCCCCCCGCTATCACCCATTGCTGGGGGATGTACTTTTGATATGCTGTATTCATTTATCATGCCGTTGCCTGTTTCCTACTGATTTGAAAGCCAGGAGAGAGTGTGTTCCTTTGGTTAAATGTATATTTCAAAATCAGAATTCTCCTGTTAAGTTGTTAGCAGTTCAAAATATACTTAAGCCACTGCAGCATGGGAGATGTCGCTCTGACCTGCTTGGGGCCTGCATGCACATGTATCTTACCATCTTGTGCATTAAGGACAAGATGTATCCAACCATCCTCTCAGAGGTTTAACTATACTGAGGAGGGAACTGAATCCTGAAGGGTAACAGTGCTAGCAACTCACTCCAAACAAGTTATAACAGCATGTCCCCAAAAGGACAAAATAGGGGCAATGATTTTCCAGGAGGCAGAAGATAGTTGTAACGTAGCTTTATGTTGTAATCAGACGTTCATATTCTTTATTTATGTGCCTTTGACAGATCTTGGACAGTCAATTTTTTACACAACGACATGTTTGCTACCCTTTCTCAGCGATGACATCTTGAGTACTTTGCCATATACAATGATTTCCACTTTAGCCACGTTCCCGCCGTTTCTCCATAAAGATATCATAGAGTACCTCAGCACATCTTTCTTGCCGATGGCTATACGTAAGTAACTCCTAGTTATGTTTCTACATGAGAATTGCAGGCTCCCTCTTCTTCATTGAGACAATATGTGCACTCCCTCTAGGGGTGCGGATACATCTTGTGAAGCTGAAACAATCCCCAAATTTACTGTTATTCTTATTTATACAAGAATGAGAAAGGACAGATTTCAGTACAGCAAGATTTGAGTCCAGTAGTACCTTAGAGATCAACCAGATTTTCAAGGTATGAGTGTTGGAGGGTCAAAGCTCCCTTCATCAGATAGACCCCCAAAATCTTCTTGGTCTCTAAAGGTGTTCCTGGACTTGACTCTTGCCCTTCTGCTACAGAACAACAAAGCTGACCTCCAAAACTGTCAATAGAGTTTTGTGTTGTGATGTCCCAACTACCACCAAGAGATGCTCACCATTTTGATTGCAGCTGATAAAGGGAGTTAGCCTATACAAGGGTTTTCTCTGCAACTGTAGGGCTTGGTTCATTCCATTGATTCACAGCCTTGATAATGTTCCTCCCAACCTGTTGCTTTGCTGTGTGTTCCTTGTCTTTACTGGGCAGTTTTCAAGAACTGATTAAGGGTCTGCACAATGATAAAGGTGAAGTGGAAGTTTTATGTACGTGTCAAAGTTCTGTTGGTTGGATGCAAAATTCTGTCGGCTTATAACAGCACTTACGTATGCAGAATGGCAATTTGATGATGGAACAGGTGGATGGTTTTTGCTGGTTTCTTCCTTCTCCTATGGATCCCCATTATGCCCTGTACACCATTCCTGAGGGTCATTTCGGGTGGGGCCAATGAGCTGTAGTAAAGGGCGGGGAGGAAAATCCCATTCATGAACTTTGCTCTGTTGAAACTTTAGAACCAACCCAGTGTCTTTAGTGTTGTTGTTTTTAGGGGTGGATAGCTAGGGGAAAATGAGGAATACTACTCTCCCAATACCAATCAAATGCGTCCTTTTGATTTCCATGGCAGCTTTGTGAGCATCCTGTTGATTCAAGGAGCTCCATGAGGTCAGGAGCTTCCATAAGAAGCTCCCAAAGGTAGAGTTTGTCTGTCAGTATGCAGCTTCTCCTCTGTAGAGAACTCTGTGTTGAGGGCAATCAGAAGCCCTTTTATGCTCATATTTCAAAATGGCAATGAAGTACTCCATTGTCTGTGTACTCTTGGTACTGCTTCATCTGTACAGTTTAACTCATTTACGAACTAATTATCCCAAAGCACTAGTTAATTCCCTTATGCACAAATCAGTATTTTGCTCTTTGGGCTCTCTTACCTTTGGATCTTGTGATCTTTTATGCCTTTGATGTTTTCCCGCTATATGTTTTCTATATTAGTTCACAACATCAGGAGCATGTCTAGTTTAGGACTGTGATTTTTGTTAGAACAGCTTGTTGTCTTACAGCATTTTCCATTAATAGGCTGGATGGCAACTTTACAGTAGCTTTCTGATTCATTACTCTGTTGCTGTTTCCATCTGAATGCAACTCCCACTACTTTGTGGTGTTCCCTGCCAGCACTTCCAAGGCTGCTGTGGAAAAAAACAGGGGGAAACGGAAGGGGCACACCAACATGCAACATTGCTTCTGGTCAGAAAATAGAAATGCTGTCATGACACTGAGGGGCACTCAAGGATTCACCCAAAACAATATGGTTTAATCACAGAGATCATGATGTTCCTTCTGGTTTTTCATTAGAAGTGACATTATGCATGGGAGATGGGTGCATTTTTCCCTAGCCCCCTCAATCCTTCAGCAGATTGTCAGCTGTGGCTGACAACCCTTAGGCATGAATTCGGTCCAAAGACAAAGCTGGAAATAGATATGTGCATTGTTATTTCATCACAGATTTCCAGATAGCTTATTTAATAAATATAAATATTTCCTAGTTATGTACAGAAACATCTGTTGTGCTGTTCTCCCAGTATAAAAGAATGTGCACAAAAAAGACAAGAGTTGTATATTATCACTCCACTCAGCAAAGTTATGGTGCAGTCCTGAGTAGTACAGTCTAAGTTCAGTGGCTGTAACTCTGAAGACTTCCTCCAGCCAAAGGAGGCATCCTCCAGTGGAAGTAGTTCGGTGATCTGTGTCAAACCAACACAGTTTGCAAACCATTTTCCCATTGAAGACTGCACCTTTAGTTGGAAAAAAAGTGTTGTTTCCAGAGTTTCCTCTAAGCGGAGTTGGTGTGAGCTAGCTCACAGTTTTTTAGCCTCTGGCTCACAGGTTTTTGTCTTAGCTCAGGAAGGATGGCTCTGGAGCAAACTAATTTATGCAGTAGCCAAATTGCTCACTCACAACTTTAATGCCAATAGCTCACAAGGTAGAAGCTTTGCTCATAAGACTCCACAGCTTAGAGGAAGCATTGGTTGTTTCCACTCCCCCAGATAAGCCGGCTGAATGGTGCCAGCAAAGAACAGTGCCAGCAAGTGCCTTATATAACTGAAACCAAGGCGTTCTTTCAGTATAAACAGCAGTTCTTCTTGCATCAGATCACATGTTGTCTTCAATTTTCTTCTCACAATCTAAATCCTACAGTTCTTTCATGCAAAATGTTGTAAAGTGCAGTGGCTCAAAAGAATCCTGTTTGTGCCTGGCTTTAAGAAAGCAATTTCACCAAGTCGGAAAGAATGAAGCTAGATCATCTTCACCCTTACGTGAGGTCAGGTGCCGCCTCTTCTGCGTCAAATTACTGAATATGCTGAGGGTTGGATATGTTCCCAATGTTATTTGCAGAGCATCGATGATCGTCATAGCTCTGAGTCAGGAACATAACGAAGCGAGAAAAGGATAGCTCCGAGTCATAGAAGGGACACATCATCCAGGAGTCCTGACTCCTTGGTCAACCAGCTATCACCAACCTGCACTGAGCAGATTATATGATATGAATCAGAGAGATGTCTTTGGCTGCTATCCAGGACAGAGTTGGCCCGGCGATTGACTTTGTGACAGGATGCCATAAGCCACACACAAACACACACTCTAGATTTCTAGAAGGAGGCGGCCTGGGATTGATTGATCTGCCTTCTCATCTTTATTCTATCCATCCTCCAAGGAATTTAGGGAGGCATTCGTGCCACATTTTGTTCTCACAACTCCATAAGGTAGATTGAAACTAAGAAAGAATGACTGGCCCAAGATCACCAGTGAGCTTCATCGCTGAGTTGGGATCTGAAGCTGGGATCTGAAGCAGGAGTCCCAACTTATTGATCCTATCAGCACTATTGGAATTTTGAGAAAGCGAAGTGAGCCCCATCACAAAATGGCTGCCATGGGAGGAGTGACTCATCACGAGAAGGCTGTGATGGGAAGCAGAACTGATCACAAAATGGTTGTCATGGGAGGCAATAACAAAACGTTGGGAAGTTCCAAATCAACCTTCCTTCTGTTGTTGGGGCAGCTGTTTCCAAAGACAGTCCTCTGCAGACCTAAAGGGGATACCTCCTGGGGTCTTCCATAGAGTTGCCAGGTCCTACCTTGTTGCTAGCGAGGGGATTTGGAGGGCATTCCTCTGGAGGAGGCAGGGATATTGCACAATGTCTCCAATGCAATGACATCACCTGGAAGTGATGTTATCACGTCTGTGACATCGCACAACAATGGTCTGATTTGCGGGCAAAACTCTATGGTTTGAGGGCAAATTTACCATAGAGTTCTGCCCTCAGACCAGAGCATCCCTTGCGACATCTCCGATGTGATGATGTCACTTCTGGGTGATGTCATTGCATTGGGGATGTCACTTGGGGATGTGGCTGTTTGGGGGTGGGGTTTCCCCTGCTGGCCATGCTGGCTGGCGGTAGGCAAAAGCCTCCCAAAGCAGGGGAACCCCTGCTGGAACCTGAGGACAACTCCAGTTCCACCGAGGTAGAGGAAAAGCAGGATGGGAACGTCAACGGGAAACCCCTGTAAACTTATAATTCCATGTTTGGCTGAATGTTACTCATTCCATATTGAAATTTACATGATCAAAATGGCAAATTTGCATTGCTAACTGCTAAACCTCTGTTTTTCCTTAAAGTGGGCTCCTCAAGAAGAGAAGGGGTTCCAGCTCATGTTAATCTATCTGCTTCTTCAATGCTAATGATTGCAATGCAGTACACATCCAATCCTGGTACGTATCAGCCTTTCTGGTAGTGTGTACATTTGTCAAACTTCCATGAAATGTTACATAAAAAGCACATAAATGGTTTTTTAGCAGGGATGTTTGAAAGCTGATGCTGCAGGAAATACTTCTTATGTTTGCATTTTGAAGAAGAATTTTAAAAAATAGTCCTTTGAAATTGCTAAGCCTGGAGCAGCCAGTTTGGAGATAACAGATTTCACAGTGTTACAAGCATAAATTTGCTTAAACTTTTTAAAAAGCTTTGAACTACTTCTAAAAATTCTATTTTAATACATGAAAGCAGAAACATGTCAGTTTTTATCACCATGGCATTAGTGATAATTAGGAAACACTGAAGGTTGTGTTAAATTTAAACAGAAAGCTGTTGATTGCCTCATACATTGCACTTCTGTAAGGACAAATTATGTCTGCTAGATTCCTTGTGGTTCGAAAGGAAGAAGCAGGTCTGCTGGACTTGATTAGTGGAAGTCTAATCAGTTATCACGTGTAGTGTATAAGTTGCCACATTTTTAATATAGAAAAGCTTGTTGCCTTTAACAACTCAAGCATTCTGCATCAGAACATTTCAGTGCTCTGAAAAGCTTCATCTACTGAGCTTCTGATATCCAGATAATATGACTCCTCTGTCAATAAAAAGACAGCAATCCTTGACATATCAAAAGGAAACCAAAATATATACAATGGCATAGTTAACACTACATTATTCTATATTTTGACTGGAATGGAATTTCTTCCCTAAAGTATCCTGAGCATTATGGCTCTTTCAGGAGAGGGATTGTTAAAGCAGTTGAATGGCTGCAGAGCTTGTACTAGCTGGAGAGCTATGGTTTACACCAGATGAAATAATATAATATACACTACACCAAGACTTGTGTAATGAGCCAACATTGTGTTCCATGGTGTTTACTGTAGCCCTGTTCATATGTTACGGTGAATGCTTGCACATCCTTTCTGTCTGCACATACATCTGTAAGAAAGAGCCAACACACTTTCACTTTACAAATGAGACTGGGGACCAGTACCTGCATAAATGTGGGGTTTGAATCACACATTCAGCTGTACATGTGTTGAACAAAACATGATAATTGCACAACACAGATATGAAGAAAAATCGTGCGCTCACTGTAACTTGTGAACAGGGTAGGGTTGCCAGGTCAGTAGGACTCATGGGCAGGGGATGGGGGGGATTTACCAGGAGCTGGAACAATGCGACATGCCTACATCACCCAGGATCCAGAAATAAACACAATGTGCCTATGGTGGGGTGTTCTGGGTTTTGGGCAAAACTCTATGGTTTGAAGCTAAATCTACCATAGAATTTCCTCCCAAAACTAGAGTGTCCCCCAACATCACTGATGTGCTTACATCACTTCCGGGTGATGTAGGCATGTCACATTTATTTCCTGCTTCTTGCTTGTTTGGGGAGGATAATTCTCCCGCGCCTGCCAGATGGCTGAGTGATGGGGGTGCGCCAGAAACCGGGGGATCCCTCACGCGCCGGGAGGACCTGGCAACCCTAGAACAGGGCTTTTTGTTGGGACCGTAATAGGTTTCACTATTGTTTCCATGATAGCTTTTAAAAGGAATTGAAATATTTTCTGGTTCAGTTGTGGTAAGCTTTGACATAGAAAAGAGCAATTATTCAACATTTCAGTGCAAGTAAACAGGCCTTTAAGGTGGCTTGCTTGCAATTGTTGGGTTCCCCCCCATTGATTAGCTTTAAGTACATGTATTTAATGCATTTATATATTGCCTTTCTGTCAACTCGAGACCTCCAAGGTGGTTGACAATATAACATTTGACAAGAGGAAGCAATACACTGTAGAGGCTGTCTCATGCTGATGGTTGTCTTCAAAGGTATGAGATCCCTTGCCTTTCTCTCAGGGTTCCACATGTTGTGAAGTCACTCCAGGGAAAGTGTGGGAGGGCTGCCTTAGCTGGTTTCTCTCAGGCCTTTGGTGCTTCCTTCATGATACGATGACATAATTAAAGTGGTAAGAAATGACTGGATTTGACTGAATTTCAAATGTTCACCATCAATGGTCCTCTTATTTGAATGGGCCTGTATATTCCTACATACTGACGTCTCACATGCTAAGAACTCCTTCATGCTAGCTTTTCACATATAGGAGAAGTGTGACACAAGGACATATTTATAGATGCTGTCTTCTGTATGTACTCTGAGATGGCAGAGGACTATACCACGTGTCCTTGAGGAACCTATGGGGACTATGCCTTGTGTCCTTGAGGAATATCTGAGTTGGCTTCCAGAGTCTGGGTATGGTGACTGTAATATTTCTGGGACCACCTGGTTTTTGGCCACTGTGTGACCAGAATGTTGGGATGGATGGGCCACTGGCCTGATCCAACATGGCTTCTCTTATGTTCTTATGTACTACCACAATGAAGAATGGCTTAAAAGAAACACTATTGCTATTCTTTTGCTGCGTTGACCTGCCAGACAGATCTCAATTAAACCAATAAAAATGTTATAAAGCTTTTCTGTTCTTTGATTTTGCATTTCAACTGGTGTGTCTCCATTTGTCCTTTTTCCATCCAGTGTATCACTGTCAGTTACTGGAATGCCTTATGAAGTACAAACAAGAAGTGTGGAAAGTAAGTTTGTCGCCCAGTATATTTTGTGGGAACAGTTAAACAAACAGTTCTTTATTTGAAAATTGAGATCACTTGAGGTGTCACTTCAAAACAGTGGCAACAATTCGCATGTCTGATACCTTTCCTGGAGTCTGAGTTATATTTTGTATTGAAGTGTGAACTTACAAATCTAAAATTTCAGTTGTACTTTAGCCCCCAGCTTCCCCCCAGTCCTCGGTTCTGGTTTCAGAAGTAGATCGAGCCATTTGAAATTGGGGAAGAAATATTGATTCAGTCTTTAAAACAGGATGCACATGCTAATGCATGCATATAAGGGCACAATTTCTTTTGCAAAACTTGAAGTCCTTAAGTGCAGATGAGGTACCTCAAAGGCCTTTTGCTTGAATATTGATTCTTAGTATGGCTTTCTTACTGAGACTTAAGATGGATTACAAATATGAGCCTGCCCACACAGTGAAATTTTCTGGAGGGGCATTGCTCTGTGTCCCACCACCATTTCGTGGTGATGGGGGGGGGATTCCAAAATTATGGAATACTCCCCTTCATAAGGTCCATTTGATACCATTTCTGTTAGCTTTTCATTAACTGGTGAGGACCACCATGTTTAAAATAAAATTATTCTGAAGTAGGAACATTTGCTTCCCTGATGAAATTTTTGCTGATGTCTGTGCTTTGGGTTCCACTGTCAATTTTTGCATTTTAAAAATATACTTCAAAATGTTTAATTTTTCTAAGGTGGCTATAGATTGGATAGTATGCGATTTTGGTTTATTTTAAAATAATGGTATTCTGCATGCTGCCTTAGAGATCACGAGGACCCAAAAGCAGGATATAAATATTTTAACAAACAAATATCACTGAAATGTACATGAATGCACTTAGGATCTCGCCAGAGCTTTCAGTGACGGAAGTGCTTGTCTTATATTATTTCAGTGCAGTTTTTTCTATGCTCTATCTGCTTCTCCTGGGGATATGAACACCTTCTGAAATTGAACTTGCTGTTCCTGCTTTTGTTTTAGGATTTGCTGTACGTAATTGCGTATGGCCCTTCTCAAGTAAAACCTCCTGCAGTACAAATGCTTTTCCACTACTGGCCCAACCTAAAACCTCCAGGGGCAATAAGTGAATACCGAGGCCTACAATACACAGGTCAGTGAAGCACTACCTAGCTGCATGCTAATAGCAGAGGCTAATCACTTGTGGAAAGTTCTGTAGCATTTCCCACCTGAGCAGTGGTTTCTAATGTACCTTGTTTCTTCAGCATCATATAGTAAGTGATTACAAGGCATAGTGTGGTTCCCTGTTAATATGCTTGCCCCCCGCAAAAGGCGCAACCAAGATGACAACAGTTTCCAGCTTCTTAACTTTAAAATGAGTTCAGCTTTGGGAAAGTTTGCCAAGACAAAATGCGGAATGCCCTTCAGTTTGGTTTTCAGCTTGTATCTGTCAGGAATGTTTCAGTTAGAGGAGATCCTCTCTTAGGGCAGAGGGTTGGACTAGGTGACCCATTGGGTGCCTTTGAATTCTATGATTCTATAATGAAATGGGTGCATTCTCCAGCATCAGCCACAGAACCTGTCAATCTGCCAACTGTGCTAATTCCTTGCTTATACCTCCCTAAGTAGGGGGGTAACTTTTTTCTTCCCAGACTACTGGAAAAAGAAACTCTTCTTTCTCACCTTTTCTCTATTCTCTCTTGCTGTCATTTAGGGCTGGTTTGGACATGTTCATAGGTTGTTTGATTTCTCAGTGCTGAATGTGTGAACTGACATCACTGCTGAGCATGATGTTGGGAAGTGTTAACAAAAGTTCTGCACATAGTTTGACCTGTGGATGAAGACAGGTGTAATATTTTTATAGCAGTTGGGCCAATTTGTTAGCTCCCCCACTGTGCTCAGTCCAAATGTGCCTTTCCTTTCCAGGATTGAACTATGGGGAAAAAAATAATTGAGTACAAAAAGTTGGGTATGGATGGAACTGATTGGCTACTGTCCATGCTGCTAAGAAACCTACCCCTAATCTACAAAAGAATTTTGTACTTCATTTAAAAAAACACAATTTTTGAGCAATAGAGCAATGAATGAATCGCTAAATGTACCTACCCTGCTTTAATTTTTTTAAAGGTAGACTGCCCACCAAAGGCAAGGGGTGGGGACAGGATTGGTGGCTGAACCAGCATTTGATGCTTCAGTATATATGACTGTCAATCAAACTGTGATGTTGGGAAGAAACCGTGGTTCTTTTTATTATTTATTTATTAGATTTTTACCCTATGTCTGTCTTTATTTGCAGTAGCTCTTTGACTTGTGCAAGTCATCATTTGAAGCTGCAGATACTATGAATTTACATGTGTGAATTAGCCATTAGAAATATCTTAAATATATATATATATATGCAGAATTACTCTGCTGGGATGTCCAAGGCTTTCTGCACTTATAATATGGACTGTCATTACAATCTAGCTGAGTAGTTAGTGGCACTCTAAATTGTCAGGTAGGGTTGTTTGCCAGCTGGGCTGCTTGAGATCTGGATTTAACTGAAGTTGTTGAGCACTGAAATTGCACCCTTAATGCTCAGCCAGCACATGCTGTCTCTGAGCTACAGCTGCGTAAATACTGATGCTGAGCTGATATCAGAATCAGAGATCAAAAAAATTTCAAATCCAGCTGGAGCTGAGGACCAGAACTTGAACCCCAGAGCTTGTCACATTAATTGTTACAGAGGACCATCCCTCACAGCTGTATCTAATCCATATTTAGCCATTCATTTGCTTATGTGTTTATTAGTGGTGGTTTTGTTTTTCAGCATGGAATCCCATACACTGTCAGCACATTGAATGCCATAATGCCATTAACAAGCCAGCAGTGAAGGTAATGGACATATTTGCACCCCTTAGAGTTTGCCCACTGAAGAACCATTCTACCGATTATTATATTCAAATAGTCTCATGAATTAGAAGGCAGTTCGTCTTTCAGAGTTAGAAAGGAAAGCCTTTCTCTGTATCACCCTCTTATCCTGAAACCCTGCTTGTCACTCAGATCCTAGCAACGCCAATGGTAACAAAGACCCAGAGTAACTCTTTATAAATAAGGACATAGGAAGAGTACCTTGCTTGGCCAGGTTAGTGGTCCATCTAATCCAGCATCCAGTTTCTCACCTTGGTCAATCAGATGTCCTGAACACAGGGCACAGAGACCAAAGTGTCCTCCTGTTTTAGACCCCCAAACCATAACTGGTATTCAGAGCTATATGGCTTCTGAACATGGTCTTTCTATTTCATCATCATAATCCACCTTCTGATCCCAAAAACTTTGCTAAAATTATATGCACATTGTTTTCCTTGTTCCTGGCTCACACTGGAGCATAGCAGGCCCGTAGCTAGGATTTTGTAATCCAGGGGCCTTTAAATAAGTCAGGGGGCATTGACGTCCCAAAATAAAAAAATAAAAATAAAATTTTAAAAACTCACTTTTGCGGTGTTCGCACTCTGCTTGCTTACACGGGGAAGCAAGCCACGCCTGGGGAAAGGGTGGAGGTGGGGAGTCCTCCAGGTGGCCCAGAGAGTTGGGAGCCCTCTGGGTGGCCCAGAGAGTCAGGTGGTCCGGGGCCTGGATGGAAGTCAGAGGGCCCTGGCAGGAAGTTAGGGGGCCAGGCCTCAAAATTCCCCCCTGTAGCTACGGGCCTGGAGCAGAGACATCCCTTACAGAGCCCACATAAACAGAGTTACACCACTTCTAAACCCATTGACTTAAATGGGCTTCGATGGATGCAAGTGGGGAAACTGCAAGACTCATGAAAGAGGACATCTCATCCTTTCTGCGCTCCATTGCTGGGTTGCCCATTTGCCAGCCAACCCTCAAGCCTGCATCACAGCTACTAATGGCTGCCTGACTCACAAGGTGGAGTTGGTGAAGATTCCAGGTCCCCCTTCCTCCTTCCCACCCACTAGCCTACTGCCAGATTCAGGTTGCAAGTGCTCCTGTTTCCTCCTGCTTCCTCCTCCTCCTCCACCCACTTCTGGCCCACAGAGCACTTCTTTTGGCACAAGCACAGACAACAGGATTAACCATCCCCCTCATTTTTTAAACTTCACATTTTTCTGCAAACCTGAGGGGTCTCTGCAGATTTGCAGAAGAATACCTCCATCTGAACCTGGCCCCATCGTACCGATTTTAATATCCACATGGAGGCCAGGTTCAGAATTAGATATATAGTAACTCTTCTTAGAATGGCACTGTTATAAGACCGGAGGCATTATTACAAAAGACACAAAGGCTGTGGTCACACTGGAGGCTTGCCATGATCTGGGCGCACCTCTAATAGCACCGGTTTAAAGCGTTGTGGGGTAGACCAACCAGACAGCACTCCCTAGGATGGTTTCCCCACATGTTTTTCTAGTGGTCAGGCATTCACATTACTTCAGCAGCTCAACCATGGAGTGTGCTGCCGAGTCATTTTTGGTTTAATGCAGGTGGGTGCATGCGCATATGCACATATAGGCAGCAACTCAGTGGCAGAAATGGATCTGCAGGTTCAGACTTCCCTTCCGGTTTCCTTTTGCGGCAGGAGAGTTCAGATATCCGGGAAAGCTGAGTGGAAGCACAGGCATCCATAAACACAGGGTATTCCCCGGTGCCTGATTACTCTGCTTCCAGAGTGGGGCAACACGAGGTGCAGAAGATTGGGGCATGGAAGGCAGATGTTGCTATGTGATCATGCTCTTTGAATCTGCAAAGGTAATGCTACTATATCGTGGCAAACTGCTCATGTGACCGCAGCCTAAGTGTGATCAAGAGAAAGAATACCAAATTGGTCTTTTTACTTAGGATATTTCTGCCTGTTTATTTCCCATTGTGTCCCAACTCCAACTCATTATCTTTGTCTCATTTATATTATCTTCAGGACAATTCTGCTCATCCTTCAACTATATAGTTGGGCTGTCGGACACTTGTAACCAGTACATTGCATTGCATGTAAATTGGTGAGGACTGTGTAGTGCTCAGGTTTAAGAACACTTAACATTTAAGCAGTTCAGGATTAAATGGGTAAAACTTGAGCTAAGCCTGAGAGTAAAACGACCGATTTGAAAGGCACAGAGCTATAACCTAAGGTGGCATCCCTGTGCCAAGCTTTCTCCACTTATTATGTGCATGATGTTGCATGTTTGCTCACCCCTGCCAGCCAGTGTTGCAGAGCAGGTGGGAACACACAACATGAGGATGTTGTGACACAGGGTACGCGATGTTACAGGATACGGGGGAGGAGAGGATTTGACGTGGGAATTCCATTTTTGGAGGCACCCCATCTCCTGTAATGGGCAGTTCTCCCACGAGTGATGCAGCTTAAAGATTTTGTGAGCTTCCCTTCCACCCGGTCACTAGCTTCCAATATTCAGTTCTAATTGCAAGCAGATTACATGAAATTGTACTAAATAGTGTTTTCTAGCTTGTGTAGCCCAAACTTGTTTGCATATAAATCCAACATCATTTTGGCATGCCAGTTTTTCCACAGAGAAAGATTTAGTGAAATTGAACATGTTCCCACCAACCAAAACAGTTACGTGAGAGATGATCACATTACCTCTTTTCCTGCAATTAATGTATTCCCAGCAACTTTAATCCAAACAAACATTCAGCACTTTATCTCTATCCTGCCCTTTCTCCAAGGAATTCAGGAATGGTATGTTAGGCCTGCCAGTAGCCCTGGAGAAGAATGTTCTGTCCCTTTAATTGAGGTTTACTGGTTGGAAATAGGCAGGCGAAGCTCTCCATGATATGGAGGTAAATAATATAATCTGCTAAATAACATCCTGTAAAGTCTCTATTATGGGGACAGAACAATTTCCTTTTTCGAAATGGTGGACGACTCTAGCACACAGAGTCTCCCTTCCCCTACTTCACTCATCCCCGATTATCCTTTCCTATACCCAAACACTGACAAAGCTGGTAGGTCCACCTGGGGAAGTCCGAAGCCCATAAACATAGATTCTGTTCTGTCTATGCAGGGGAATCATCTGCTAATGAGGTTTAGAGGATTCATTGACTGGAACGCCTTTTTTTGGAGAGAGAAACTGATTCTATCCTTCCTGTGTGTTTCAGATGTGCATAGATCCTTCCTTGTCTGTGGCTTTGGGTGATAAACCACCCCCTCTCTACCTTTGTGAAGAATGCAGCCAGAGGATTGCAGGGTGGGTAGATTATGAGAGGCCAAATCGATAAATATGAAACCTATCAAGAATTTAGGAATCATGTACTTTAAAAGCTGTGTAGAACTTAATCTAGTAATAATCAAACAAAAGTCCTGCTCAAGTGAAATTATGCAAGTCTCAGAGAACTGAGGTCTAGAGATACAATCTTTTTCTTCCAAATTACCCACCAGACCACACTGTGGACTTCCAATTAGTTCAGAATTAGAACCTAAGAACCGATCTATCTATCTATATATACAGGGGTCTTTTTGTAGCAGGAACGCCGTTGCATATTAGGCCACAAACCCCTAATGTAGCCAATCCTTCAAGAGCTTAAAAAGCTCTTCTTACAGGGACTACTGTAAACTCTTGGAGGATTGGCTACATCAGGGGTGTGTGGCCTAATATGCAAAGGAGTTTCTGATACAAAAAGAGCCCTATATATATATATATATATATATATATATATATATATATATTTCAGCCTCCCTAAAGTTTCTGTTTCTCCAGGGAGAGACTGCAAAAGGACATGTATTGGAAAGACTAAGTCCACTCCCCACATCCCTGGACCTCAATCCAAATCTGGATTGCCAACAGCTGCTATTTGCATTTTTTTTTAAAAAGGAAAAGCAGTGTTTTTCTTATTGTCCTTTTTAGTTTTGACCATTTCTTCTGTCTGTAGGAGTCTTCCATTAATGGAAGATTTCTCCCACCAAAACAAAAACAAAAGTGGCAACGGGTGACAGCTCATGGAAGACTCTTCCGTTCCCAGAAGGCCACCTTCTGTGAACAGAAGATTCCTCCAAGAGCCGAAAGGCACCTTTGCTACAGAAAGCCAGTCAATATCAACAGCTTGCTCAAACAGCTTGCAAATGAAAACGAATTCAGTCCACTGAAACTGTAGGCCAGAAGCTCTCCTCCTTATACTGGCTTCCTGCTTCATAACTGTTTTGGCACCTCAGAGGAAGGTAATTTAATTTGATAGAAGTCACCTTGGTGTTGAAGTCATTTTTGATTTAAACCTGAAGCACAAATAATTCAATTTGGTAGGAAGCCTGGCTTCTCAACAGAGGTAGCGTGCCTTTTGATATCGGAGCTGTTCATTCTCTTTTAATGTTTGTCTTTCACCTTTTGCCATCTGAGCATAGCCAGAATGCACTGTATTTTGTCATCTGCGCAATTAGAGTCTTCGGCGTAGCCCATGAAAGCCAAGAACAGGGCAGACATGACATCAGCACAGCAGCAATTAGCAATAAACACCATGCAACAAAGAGGGCTAATTAACACAATCCAGATTTTTTTAAAAAATAAAAAGCTCCACATAATTATAATAAGGAGCCCACCCTGTACAATTAAAACATGGCTGTTTCATTTGTGGTGAAAAAACAGAACAAAAACATCACAAACTACTCTGATTCTTTTTTTTCCTTTTAAGGGATCACAGTGAATGGTTGATTGATGTTCTATTGCCACAAGGTAAGACTTAATTTAAAAATGGATAATGAATAATATTGACTATACTATCATAAGGGTGTTTATAGAATCATAGAATTGTGGGATTATAAGGGTGCTCAAAGGTCATTCAACCCAACCCAATATATCAGTAATTCCTGGGGCACTATCAGGTGCCGCAAGAGAACTAGAGGCATGCTGTGTGAAATACATTTTTTGGTGAGTATTTTGTGTGTGTATGCCTGGAAGTCATGGTTGACTTCTGGCAACTCCTAGTGGGGCTTGGACCTCTGCATCTCAGCCCTGGTATTCCTTGGAGGTCTCCCTTCCAAGAACTTGCCAGGGTCAGCCCTGCTTCCGAGATCTGATGAGATTGGGCTTGCCTGGGCAATCCAGGTCAGGGCATGAAATACATTTATTGAAACAATTAATGCAGAATTACTTGCACTCATAGGGGGCATGTCCAGAGCAGTGACTCACACAAAAACCCAAAGTGAACTCCTGTGAGGACTAGACAAGATGCTGAGAGAACTGCAATTGGATCTTCTGAGTGTTTGTAAAAAGTAAATTGCAGCTGCCAAGTCCCGTTTCAGACTGTTGCAACTTGGGAAGGGGAGAAGGCGCCGCCGAACCCTTCTACCCCTGCATGGCTTCACTGGTACCATAGGAACTGGCCACCCCACACTGCTATTAGCCTTGGAAGGAAAAAAAAAAAGACTGGTAAAAGATGGTTGCCCATTTTCCCCCCTTTGCAAAGCTAGTAAGGAGTGGAGTCCATGGCTAATAATGAGTGGGTTCCAGTAGAGATCAGTTGCAATTCCCTTTTTAAAGATGTTGGGAAGACCCATTGATTCTCCTTCTGTTTGGACCGTCATACACACTAAAAATAAATGCAGTCAGGTGTAAGTAGGCCACCAATTTTTGTTCAGAATTCAAAGTGTTCCTCTGAATTTTGACTCTCTGTATCATTCAGTTGTTCAGAGTCAATATACGGTCACACCTACTATTCCAGCACCTGATTTACATGCATTGCAGGAGAGGTCTGAACAGAGCCCCTTCTTCTAGGTTCTGTTGTTTAGTTGAGCAACCTGTAAAGACCGGTGTCCCTGGCTGTGTGGAGATAGTCTATGGCACATACCAGGTTAGATTCTGTGGTGTGTCGGTGGACAGAAGGATTTCTGACCTCAAAATAAGACTTTGTCCCTCCCTCCCTTCTATTGGCACCCCAAATGCCCCCGAAACTTTTGTCCGAAGGGGAGCTATCTCACAGAAGCAGAATTTCATGGGGTAATTTGGGTTGCAGCAGGAGGGGAGAAATGAAAAAATCATGCTCTGAGGACCAAAACTCTATTGACTTTAGAAAGGCTTTGGTGGATCCAAGCCAACTGTTCAGACCTCTGTATTAACATGTGGAAACTGGCTACAGGGACAGTTGATGCCATCTTGTTTCTTCTCCATCTATTGAATAGACACAGATCCCCAATGACAAAGGGCTTCAGTCCTTCTACCAGCTTTTTGCACTGGTGCAAGCGTGATACCCTGCACCTCATGGTTTGGTGTCTATGCAGGTCCCATGATCTTCCAACATAGCTTTGTGGTGTTCAAAAGGAGCCCCTCTACCCTCATCCACCAGTAGAAAAACTGGTAGGATCCAACCCCATAAGAGTAATCAGAACAGGAAAAGTGAGAACTATGGGAAAACATATAAATATGAAATACAGCATTGAGCAAGAAGTGCCAGGGCGCACCCTAGTTAGTTCTATATTTAGGACAAAAAGGGTGATGAAGATGATGATGATGATTAGTTATTTAGTTTATACCCTGTCCTATCCCACAAGTGGGCTCAGGGCAGCTTACAACATAAAATCCATAGAACAATTAAAAACAACAAAACAATCAATGGCATAATACACAGTAACAACGAACCTCATGCCTCGTATCAGGTGAATATAGGTCCCCAGAAAACTCCAGTGCTCAATAGGCATGATAAGCAAATAAAAGGCTTGATCCAAGGGAACTTTCCATGGATGGAAGGGAGGCCAATTTTTGTCAATTACCCCCTCCTGTAGCATACCTCCAGTTCCCTCCCAATGCTCTTTCTGAGGGTCCCCTATTCCCCAGGAGTGGGATTTCAGGGGGTCATTTTGGGCTGCTATGGGATGGAGTAGGGAAACCCGGCTTCACCAAGAGAAGTCCCTTTTGTCAGCAGAGATTTGGTGCGGGGTCCAATTTCCAACTCAAGAAGTTTCCGGAAATTGGCATTATGCTATTTAAATCCTTGTGGAGCCTTTCACAAAAATTGACTGCCTACAGTTGTTAAGGAAAAATGACGACTGAGCTGTAGTTATTGAAGGAAAAGCTAAAATTAAAACTTTTTCAGAGAATCAATATAGTGACTGCCTCTGTGTCTTTGTGTCTGTGATTCTTTGTGAACAAACTATGCTGGGTTTGAAAGAAAATCATAACATTGTGGCACCAGTTCTATTGTTTTTATAATGTATATCCTAATAAATATAATTTTAATGTGTTATTATTTGTGTTGTGGTGAACCCCATTTGCCCATTCAGTAGATTTCCTCTGGTGATGGACCTACTGGTTTACCAATGGTTAGATAGAAAAATCAGATTTGGTTGCATCTCTGTTCTTGAAACTCTTCAGTGTAGTCTATTTGTGCGAGCCTTCCTGTGTGTGTGTTTGTGTGTGTATATGTGTGAAAAGCACTGTCAAGTCACAGCCAACTTATGGTGACCCTATAGAGTTTTCAAGGCAAGACACATTCACAGGTGGTTTGCCATTGCCTGACACTCCATAGCAACCCTAGATGACTTCCTTGGTGGTCTCTCATCCAAGTACCAACCAGGGCTGAATCAGCTTAGCTTCTAAAACCTCACAAGATCAGGCTATCTCAGGCCATCCAGGTCTGAGTGAAAGTCTTCCTACCTCACATATATGGCCCATATTCCTCTGATGAATTCTCTAGCTTCTTGACCAAGTTCATCAGGTTAGCACCATTTAACGTTTCCATGCAAATAAGAAGCAGGGAGCTGTTGCTACATGTCTTCTACAGGAACCCAATTTCCATCCAGATTCTCGCTACATGCAAATTTGCTTAGCTTCAAAAATGTACCTACACATCTATGTCTTATTTTATCTCAAATATGACAAGAGTTTTGTTTATAGCATTACTCCTGTTTTGCTGAACAGACAAAGAAGACCCAGCAGTCAGACAGTCTCACTATCCTAGGATTAAATTTTCTTTCACACTGTAAAAAAGCCCCCTCCAGATCAATCCATTTCATACCTACAATACAGGAGTGATCTTAACAGCTTTGATATTCCATTTACCTTCCCCTTACAGCTGAAATTTCTGCTATATGTCAAAAGAAGGTAAGACTGCTCCACATATGTGATGGAGCATCATCATTCAGAATTTTTGTCTGTAACTCCATCTCATCGTCATGTGCTGTGCAAAATTTTCCATCTTTGTGTCCACCACTGCAGCAGCTGAGAAGAAGTTATGATTTTTTAGAAGGAGAATTCGTTGAACATTGCTGGGATATGTGGATATTGTAGTTCTTTTGATTGTTTGGGGTGGATATTCAGCATACAGTTTTAAGTGTTGTCACTGATTTGACTTTGTACACTTCAGTATGTGTGCACTTTAGACATGATTACTTTTACACAAGATCTGTAGAAATGAAAGCAGATTTCAAGGATAGAGACAGAGTGTTGGACTGGAGGGGCCACTGGCCTGATCCAACATTGGCTTCTCTTATGTTCTTATGATAATTTCAGACCCAGAAAAAAAACTCATGTTCCTGGGAAAGAAACATTCTTTTTGTGTCGTGTTTTCTATTCACCTTTTCCCCCTGAAGAAGAGTAATTTCCTCAAATTTTCTCAAACTGCAATTGCTTCAATACCTTTGTATGCCTTGGGAGTTGTCACTCTGTCCCTAGCAAGTTGTGGCCCTCCTGTGAAAAGATTAATGAGGCAGTTCAGGTAAAGGCATAGGACTAAGGCTCAGATTTAGATGGTGGAACTAAAACAGAAGACTGAGAGTCAAGCAACATTGGGGCCAGCAAGGCAGATTGGACCCCCCGTCTCTTTAAATTGCTATCAGTATATGGAAGAATACATATGGTGGCATGCGGAGGGATGACCTGAGGAAAACTGTGCTGGGAAAAATGAGTTAATCTCCTGCCTCCCTCTGTCCTTATCCAATCATTTTCACTCAGTGGCTGCTATTAATAGAAGCTCGAAGAGCAGGCAGATCTGTTTGCAGATCTTGAATGTCTGAATGTATGTCATCCATCTCATTTCACAGCCCTTTTATCATGAAAAGAGGCCGAAACGGAAGGAGCAGAATGTGTCAACAAGCACAAATATGGAGTCTGGTTTTTTAACTGCTGAACCTGACTTGAACTAAATGGCAACCACTAATTTTCCTGTTGACCCAGCTTTTATACTCTGCTTCCATGCACCCTCTGGTCCTTCTACCAGTTGCCTTCCAACCTGTTCTGAGGGAATGAATTATTTGTTGGTGGTTAATTCTTTGAGTATTGATTCATGGATTCCTCCTTCCAGCCACTCATGGCTTAATTATATGTATTTCTTTCCAGAACTGTAGCTCGCATGTGAGGAGGGCCGTTGTTACTTGCTTCTCAGCTGGCTGCTGTGGTCGCCATGGGAACAGGCCAGTGCGCTATTGTAAACGATGCCACTCAAACCATCATAGCAGCGAAGTTGGGGCAACTGCTGAGACTCACCTCTATCAGACGTCACCTCCCCCCATTAACACTCGGGAGTGTGGGGCTGAGGAGCTTGTTTGTACTGTGGAAGCTGTCATCAGGTAATCCACTGAAGAGAAATTAATGCGTAGAAATGAGTTGTGTTCTCCCATCTCCCCTTCATGCATGTTACATTTAGGTAAAAATTGTGTTGTATGCACAGGTTAATTTTCTGAGGCCCTCCTGAGGTTCTTGGGATATGAGGAACTGGCATTGAAATGGCTGGATGACACCCTGAAAGCTGTATATTTTAGCCATTTCATTTTCAAACACATAGTTGCATTCTAAAAACTCACCGAAATTAGGCTTTGGTTCATTGGCTTCATTTTGTACTTCAGGTAATACTTTGAAACAGAAAACCAAATGTGGTGTTTTGCCATTTAAATACTGTTTGTGTGTTTTATTTCTATGTTTTAAAAGTATATGGCTGTGATCTAAAATGTAGGCTTGTACAGTAAGAAGGGAGGCTGGATGGGTGAGTGAAGTATGTTATGCTTGGATGTTAGTTGTACCTTAGGGGGTGGTTCAGAGAGAGGCTTTGTGAGAGAGAGTGCCAGAGCTCTGTGTGTGTATGTGTGCACATGTGCAGGTATGTGTGTGTGTGTGTGCGTGGAGTAAGGAGATCAAGTGAGGCACTGTAGGATGAGAAATCTGAATTCTGTGTGGAAGTTATTAGTAAGGTTGCCAGGGCCCCCCACTGTGCCGTTGGGGGGATTTGGGTGTGTGTGTTATGTCCTGACTAGTGAACTGACTGTATTCTTTTCTATGTTAAGCTTCAAGTCAGGACCAGGATTGTAAGCCTTGACAATCCTATTGGTTGTTGTAAATTTGTAACCAATCAGAATCTGTATAATAGTTATGGAACGAACAAACCTCATCAATCTTTATCTCTCTACTGTTATTGGCTGTTAACTTAAGAAGGGGCGTGGCTTTGTTAGCCCGCACTGTTTAAAAAGGGAGCTGCGCTCCACTGTTTTGTTGTCTGATCGTCTTGTTGAGTTGAATAAAGCTGAAATCACTGTTGAAATCACTCTCTTCATTAAGTCTCATACTTAACAACTGGCGACGAGGATGGGATATAACAGCAGGTAGGCAGCCCCGCTGAACCAACGTGAAAACGGCAGATGAAGACACACACCCGGTTGAGCCAGCTGAAGCGCCACCCGCTGTAGTGGCCGCCCAATCAGCTGCAATGGCCGTCAACCCGGCGTTCAAGGCATTCGAACCCAGCACGGAGGACTGGGACTCTTCCCTGTTGTGGTTTGAGTTTCATCTCCAGGTGAATCTGATCGTTGAGGAGGCGTGGAAGAAGGTGACCCTCCTCAGTTCCTGCGGCAAGGCCATTTTTGATGTCGCCCGGTCCCTGGTCACTCCAACCGAGCTCAGTGCAGCTTTTTGGATGGACATTATCAGCAAGCTGAAGAGCCATTTCTCGCCTCAGCCCTCCAAAATCGCTTGCAGACATGCCTTCTACAAGCGGGGTCAAAGTGCTACCGAGACCATAACTGAATATGTCACTGCCCTGAGAAAGGCTACCTGGCCTTGCAATTTTGCCAACCTTGAGGAGGCCCTTGTTGATCGTCTTGTGTGTGGCCTTCGAGATGAACATCTGCAGCAGTGCCTATTTGCCAGAGCCGAGCTGACCTACGCCGTGGCGTATGCCGAGGCCATCACCACCAAGGCTGCAGAAAGGTCAATGCGTGAAGTCTGTCAGCACCAGGTTCCGAGCGGAAAGGATCAGGCAGTGCACCAGCAGTCAACCAGCGAGTCTGAGGGGGAGGCCGGTGATGTCTGCAGGACGCGAGCTGCACACGGACCTCGTTGAAGACTGCACCACGGCATTCCTGTGCTGGCTGTGGCGGCAGACACGAGAGGGATTGCTGCTGGGCACAGGACATCACTTGCCAATCCTGTGGTAAGTGTGGCCATCTGGCAGGGGTCTGCCGGGCCGCGAAGAAATCACCGCCATCATCTCCACGTGTAAAGCCTAGGGTTCATGTTCGAGACGGTGATGGAGCGGCCGATTGCCATCAGACTGACGCCCGCAGTTGCCCGTCAAGAGTCCTGACCACTGGAGGCAAGCCAGGCAAGAAGATCCACATCACGCTTCGCCTGGGCGGCGTTTCCTGCACGATGAAAGTGGACTCCAGATCATCCGTCACCGTCATCTCAATGCAGACTTGTCAGTGCATGTTCCCGCAGAGGAGTTGCTGCTGTTTGGTGCCTGTTTCAACCCACCTGTCTGATTTCCAAGGCTGGCGCATTCCGCTAGCGGGAAGGGCGAGATTTGAGGTTGAGTTCAAAAATCAGAAAGTAGTGTTACCCCTTCTGGTTGCCGAGGGCGATTGGATCAGCTTATTGGGCCTGGATTGGTTCGAGGCTCTTGGCATTGCTGTAACTGGTGTAAATCAATTTACCCCGTTTTACCTCACAGCCACCCCTACCTGTTGACCATTCTGTTTTTCTTTCAAATATAATTAAGCCATCCTGTTCTTTGGGTCGACTAAGAATTCTAAGGCTTTGGTGGTGGTGAAAATAAGGAAGGCAAGGAGGCAATTTAACACACATCACCTCAGAACACTAGAGGGAGGTGCCTTTACAGAGATTGCACATAAAGGGGTCACATAAAGAAAGAGAAAAATGTCATACCAAAGTTCACGTAGACATAACAGGCAGTTTATGGAATAAAGGCCATGCAGCCCAGAACAAACTTTTTTTAAAAATTGCAAGAATCTGCATGATAAAGGAGAAGCCAATGCTATTTGAGAAATGTAACTCTGAATAATATTTTGCAGGGATATGTCCCTGCCTCCAGAAATAGAATTTATTTTATGCTGGTTGTAGATATATCTCAATATATATCTCTGCAATTCTTTTTTTTTTTAATCCATGACTATGTTGCCACCTTCACGTGCCAAAGTTGCTTAGGCATGGTCTGAAATGGCAGAGGCTGGATTTGGACCAGGGACCTGTCAGGGCACAGCTGGTTCTCACACTACATTGATCCTACCTCTATTTCATCCTTCTTGCAAAGAACTCAGGGCACCACGCATACACATTGGCCCTCTTTTAATGGGATACAGCAAGCCTGAGTTGGGAAGAAGTGAAACAAAGTGATGATCTGCCCAGAGTCACCCACTGAACGTCAAAGCTTCATAGGGATTTGAGCCTAGGCCTCCTTCAGCAAAGTCCACCTCTTTGTCCATCACACCACATCAGTTCTCCACTTAGGGGTCCATGTAGTTGTGTAATTATTAGAAAAGATTCCTCCTGTTTGCAGATTGCAGCTGCTGAGACTGCAATTTCCGCGGAGGGAACGGGGCTTTTTAACCCGTCCCGTATACTGTTCTCTCCCCACCCCCAATACCACCTCCAACTTGTTTTTGCTGCCACTAGGGGAAAACACACTCTCCCTCCAAGCAGGGATAAAAGCTCATATGAACAGAACGCTGTCTCAGACCACTGGTCCATTTGTTTGATACTGTTCCGTTGAACTGGCAGCAACTCAATCGGGTCTCAGTCATGGCCCTCCCCAATTTGAAGTCTGGGATCACAGCTCACTTACTTAATCACAACTCTATAATATCTCCCAAGAAGCTTGGAGGTGGTGATTTGGGGATGGGGGAGAAAATGGCATATGTGAAAGGTTAAAAAGCCTCTCCATCACAACGGCAAGCCCCAGCATTTACAATCTACAAGAGAAAAAAAAAACCTTAACATGATCACAGTTGTCAATGGAATTGGTAGTTTCCCCTTTCACTGTGCTATTCAGAAGATACAGAATAAATAGAGAAGGACATAGGCTTTGGTCACACTGGTGGCTTGGCACTGTATGGTGGCGCCTCTAATTGTACCAGTTTAAAATGTTACAGGTCATATCATCTGGACAGCACACCCTGCTGCGGGTTACCCATGCGACCATCCTGTGGTCAAGCATCCACATTACTGCAGCACCTCAGCCATGGAGTGTGCTGCCAGTCAATTTTTTTTTTTAAATGCAGGTGGGTTCGTGTGCATATGTGCTCATGCACTTATGCACATATAGGTAAAAACTAAAAAACAACAACAACAACCCAGCAGTGGAAACGGATCTGCAGATTCAGATGTCCCTTCTGGGTTCCTTTCACTACAAGAGAGTTCAGCCATCGGAAAACCTGGAGGGCACCCTGAACAACCTGATAATACCAGACTTTCTCTGGTATCTGTTCATTCCACTTCCATTGTGGAACAGCACAGGTCGCTAATGACTGTGCCACAGGAGGCCAATGTTCTCGTTCGGAGGGGCCCGTTTATTCTGCTCAAGTAATGCTACCGTAGTGCCACAAACTGCACGTGTGACTGCAGCCATAGTCTAGTTCATTTAGATTAGTAGTGTCAGATCTAGAGTTCCTTCTTTTCCACTGTGCTCCAGAGGAATGTCTCTGGAATTGTTTTCTGTTGCTGTTACCTGAGAGCTATTTCTGCCTCACGTGGAGCTGTCAAAATGGCTGTTCTGCAGGTATGTATCAAAGCCTGCAAATGTTTTGTTTATGTGCAATTGGCAGAGCCTTGGCTAAATAAATCCCTCTCCTAAACTCCTTTAAGTGGAGAATTGGGAATGGTTCAAGTCAAGAAATCACAGCATCCTTTGTGGCTTGTCAGGCAATTCTTAAATTTCCTCAAGATGATATCCAAGACGGTACATTTTCCAAAATAACATATCATAAACTTGAAATATAACAGCTTAGCAACCACATGTGTAGTAGAGACACTAGTGCTGTGAACATAACAAATTTTGTAAATACAGGATCTTCAGCACCCTTCAGAAAGGGTTTTCAGAACAGGGGCCAATCCTACACGTGGCACCCAGTAAAACAAAGAGAAGGAAATCCAGAGTATTTATTTCCCCTTCTTCTGCTGCTAAGTACTGGATGCTTTATCTTTAACTTGGGTCTGCAAAGAAATTAGCAGTTTCCCCCATGCAAGTTCAAATCCAAGCCCTCTTTCCTACTTCTGACCAGACTGACTCACAGGGTAAAGTGTTGGGGATTTTTGCTGTCAAGTTGCAGCTGACTTACGGTGACCCTGTAGGGTCTTTCAAGGCAAGAGACATTCAGAGGTGATTTGCCATGGCCTGCCTACGTGTCATGACCCTGGTACAAATACAAGTCAGGGCCAACCCTGCTTAGCTTCCAAGATCTGACAATATCTGGCTAGCCTGTGCTATCCAGGTCAGATATGTACTTCTTTTAACAATATCTTAATAATGCCTCCTAAGAAGAGGAGATTTGAATTTGCAACTTCTGTGAGTAAATGGAAGTGATGCTCTAGAATTCACACAAAATCACAGAGTTTTGAGTAAATCCTAGAGTGTTGCACTTACACAATGATATCACTTCTCGATGCCAGAAGTGATATTTTAAATTGGCGCAGTGCTGAAGACCTCCCATTTCCTCCCACTGGCCTGTTAAGTGGCAGCAGGGGATGGGGGTGGGGTCCAGGCCAGGAGGTCTCCTGCTGTAGCAGGAGACCTGCCCCCCATATGCCCACTACCTGTTCTTAAAATTCTGTTAGTACCCACAGGTTCAATAATGTTGCATGCTAGAGTGTTGGACTAGGATCTAAGACTGCTGGGTTCAAATCCACTGAGCTTGAAGCTCAATGTGTGAGCTCAGACCAGTCACTCTCTCAGTCTAAATCACCTCTTAGGGTCACTGTAATGACAGAAAGGCTTGACAAAAAGGCCCACAGATGGATAGATGGGACCGTGAAAATCATAGATTGCCCTTGCTTTTGTTTTATAGCTTGTTGAAAGAGGCGGAGTTCCATGCGGAACAAAGAGAGTATGAACTCAACCGCAGGAGGCAACTGGGCCTCTCCTCTTCACATCATTCATTGGACAACACTGACTTTGATAACAAAGATGATGACAAGCATGACCAGCGTCTCCTGAGCCAGTTTGGAATTTGGTTCTTGGTAAGCGTGGTTGGATGTTTCTCATTTCTCTCCCCCCCCCTTCTTTCAATTCTACAGACCTTTTTTATTATATCTGAGTATTTTGAAGGACCAGCTCTTTCCATACTGCCCAGCCTATCATTTAAGATCTGCCTTCCAGTTCTTGCTCTCTGTGGCCCCACCTGCAGAGGTGAGGAGTGTAGAAAACAGATACAGGGCTTTTTCAGGAATGGCACCTCACCTTTGGAATGTCTTCTACTTTGAGGCTTGCCTGGCTCCTACCTTACTCTCTTCTAGCTGCCAGACTTTTATTTAGGGGTTCGATCTTTTAAAATTGTTTTTTACAGTCTGCTTCTAGTCTGATTGAGGACAGTTTTATGAGGATCATTTTAGGCTGCTAAATATTTAACATGGCTGGGTTTTTATGGTTTGATAATTTTAATGACTTTGTGCTTTTCTGCTTTTTGTTTTTGGGGTTTGTTTTTTTTTAGTTTGTGAGCCACCTTGAGCAGGTCTAGGACTAGGTCTACCTCGAGCAAGTCTAGGACCTTAGAGAGCTAACCTTAGAGAGGAAGCATATAAGTTTTCTAAACAAATATGTGGAATTTATTGGAGAGCCCTGCAAACTAAAGCAGCAGAAAAGAGTTTGATAGTGTACAGATAGTAGTTTTTCAAGACATTCCCTTGTGAGGCAAGTTTTGTAGGTTCTAGTAGCATTAGAAAAACCTGCCAAATCTGTGTAAACCCACACTGGGACAATCAATGTATAGGCTTCAGGCATTGATGGCTCTGTCAAACACTTTTAAATTTCCAGAAAGATGTCTTTCATTTTTGCTGCATGGCCTGATCCAATGCATGTTTAACTTGTAAGTGCAATTTCTGTATTCAGTAGGGCTTACTGACAGTAAATGTGTTTATCATTGCAGTCTTAGTAACACAGATTGGAAGGGTTATGCACATGGGAATAGTACAGTCAGGAAGGAAGGACCATGAGGCATTGGCTGACTCTGATTCATTTTAGTATCTGAATATCAAGATTCATGTCATGAAACTGGAGAGTCAACGTGCTGAGCTCTGTGAGAATAGCCGATTATTAACATCCCAGGGAAAGAAAATTTGGTATGCTTAAAATAAGTCCAGATTACCCAGCATTCCAATTTTCTGGGAAAGGCAGGACAGATAAATAGAAAAGTCGGTTTCACCCATCACGTTAACAACACCAGATTATTTACAGAATTAAAAATGTATACAAATTTCCAGTCATTAACAGTAGCCCAATCCACACCACAGGATGAGTTTTCAACAATTTCTGAACTGAGCAGTGACTCCCGAAAGCTCATCCCCTGCCACACCTTTTGTTTGTCTTTAAGGTATCAGTGGACTCTTGCTCTTTTCTACTGCTACAGACACACTAACACGGCTACCCGTCTTGATCTTCAACAATTTTATATGAACTTTAATCAAAACGTGTGCTAGAGCAACCCCTGTCATTATGGTACCTTACAAAGGAAACTTCTTTGGGTCCCCATTTGGTGAGGAATGAATGAAGTAGTTAAATCAAATAAATACTTTTTCTTTGGCAAATAAATAGTCTATTTGTTGAAAGCTGAACCAATATTCACCATTGTAAAAAATACTTGCAAAAGAAATATAATTTTTAGTTAAGCTGGTGGGTTTACAAACTGGCTCCAGGAGAATGGATCATACCTACTCTTGGCCATGGGGATGTCTCTTTCCCCTTCCACACATAAACTCATAAGAACACAAAAAAGCACCTCACTGGATCAGACCAGTAGTTTGTCTGGTTCAGCAACCTATGGCTTTTCTGCATTCACATTTTCCTCACTTGTAAGTTCTTGCTGCTTTGAGGTTTTTCCCTGTTTCACATGTGTTTTGCTCCCCCTAGTGGTCAATTTGATATTTCAGTGGTTTATGTCCAGCATAGCTCCCTGCAGTTTTAAACTGCAATTTTTATGCTGGATATAAACATTATAAACATTTCCTTCCTGGAGTGCCTCTAGCATTTCATTTCTCTATATCTCTGCCCCCTGTCAGGGGAAGAGCTTGACGCACCCACTGTCTCTCCTGCTAGATCTATTAGCATTTGTATGAAGGTGAACTGAGGTATGTCTGGGAAGCAACTGAACTGACTCCACCCTCCTCTTGCCTGGTCTCTGTGCAGAGGGAGAAAAAATAAAATAAAATGCAACATTGAGGTTTTGCTCATTTCAGACCCCCTGGGAAAAAAAGGCATTTCTTCACATGAACCAAACATGTTTTCCAGGTAAGCCTCTGCACTCCTAGTGAGAACACTCCCACAGAGAGCTTGGCCCGGCTTGTCAGCATGGTCTTTCAGTGGTTCCATTCTACAGCATACATGATGGATGATGAAGTTGGTAGCCTGGTGGAGAAGCTCAAACCCCAGTTTGTCACCAAGTGGCTGAAGACGGTGTGTGACGTTCGGTTTGATGTCATGGTGATGTGCCTCCTTCCTAAACCGATGGAATTTGCAAGGGTGAGAAGACATGCCATGTCTTTTCTGCAGCAGCAATGCACTAATTTGGCAAAAATTGGATGTATAAATATTGGACATTTCCAGTTATGCTTGAATTTTGATTTGAGAAATGAGAGAATGAAGTGTATGAGTGAGCTATTGTAATGCAGCGTTGTTTCAAAATAATGAGTCATTAATGAACCATTTTTCCTGGAATTGACCTCAGGTGGGTGGATATTGGGACAAGTCCTGTAGCACCGTGACACAATTAAAGGAAGGCCTGAATCGAATTCTGTGCTTGATTCCGTATAATGTAATAAACCAACCTGTGTGGGATTGTATCATGCCAGAATGGCTAGAAGCCATCAGGACTGAAGTTCCAGACAATCAGCTGAAGGAATTCAGGGAAGTCTTAAGGTAAGTCAGAACAGATGGGAACTTTTCAATTTTTCTACCTGAGCTCCAGTAAAGAACAACATCTTTTGTAAAAGGAAGGCGTTACATTTCAAATTCTGGTTTAAATATTAGGAAGTTCAAATGTGGAGCAAAACTGGATTTGCCAAGGTCCAGGTCTGGACTGGCTCCCCAGTTGACTCTCTGGTGCTGGAATGTCAGTCATCAAATTTACAGAGGTATAATAGTAAAAGGTAAAGGTTTCCCTTGCTCGAAAGCCAGTCGAATCTGACTCTAGAGATGCGGTGCTCATCTCCGTTTCCAAGCCGAAGAGCCAGCGCTGTCCAAAGACATTTCCGTGGTCATGTGTCTGGCATGACTAGATGCCGAGGCGCATGGAATGCTGTTACCTTCCCACCAAAGCGGTACCTATTTATCTACTTGCAGTTTCTTGCTTTCAAACTGCTAGATTGGCAGGAGCTGGGACCAGAGACAGGAGCTCACTCCGTCATGTAGCACTTGGGTCTTGAACAGCTGATCTACCGACCTTCCAGTCTGCAGTTCAGCGTACCATACAAAAAAAAAGCCTTTTGGAGGCTGTTGAAACCTTTGCACTGTAACTGATCCATGCAAGCTTTCTCCAGTTCACTCCCTAATGGCAGACCATAGCGTGGTATGTAGTTTTGGAAAAGGGAGGGGAGCTTGGCTTGCAAGCTATATATTTGCATTAGGTTTATTTAATTTCTAACATGTTTTATTAGCAAGTGCTCAAAATGGCTTACAATTAAAATACAAGGTCCATTATTTTTTAAAAAAACTTTGGCTTATAAAAAACATTATTTCAAATGAGTAGCTATGTTAGTATCCCATGCAAATTTTAAAAATTGCATGCTTTGTACTTGTGTAGAGAGGAGCAGGATTGTGGCCACTTGTGGCCGCTGTTTCTGACATCTGCTTGTTCAGTCAAGCATCTGCTCTGAGTTACCCCAATGTAGAAGCACATGCATGTAGGCTCCTCCATTTTGTCATGTGCAAACAGTTGTGTGGATGCTACGCTCACTGAAGACACTGAAGATAGAGCATACTCCCATTTTCCTTATGCCAGTACAATGTATAGAATTTTAAACATCTGCACAGGTCTCATTATAGGTAAAACAATTAATAGTCCTGTGGTACATTAAAGACTGACTTTTTTGTGTGTGGCATGAACTTTAATGAGCAAGGTGTTACGAGCATGTCCATCATTTTATATTTATTCACAACCATGAATTCATATTCTTGCAACAACTGCACTGTCCACTTCATCAAGAGGGGTAACTGTGTTAGGCTGTCTGTAGCAGGGTATGCCCCATATTGTTAGTCTTTAAGGTGCTACTGGACTCTTGCTGTTTTCTACTGTCCACTTCATGTCTCTGATAAAAATCCTACACTATAGTTAGATTCTAATGTGTTGCAAGATTTGGCATTTGCTACTATCAATTAATACAGCTGCAGGATCTCTGTGGATGTTATGTGCTGTCAAGGCACTTCCAACTTATGGTGACCCTATGATTTAATTACCTCCACCGAAACAGTCCTATCCTTAACAGCCTTGCTCAGGTCTTGCAAACCAAAGGCCATGGATTCCTTTATTGAGTTAATCCATCTCATCTGGGAGCGTCTGCTTTTCCTACTGCCTTCAACTTTTCCTAGCATTATTGTCTTTGCAGGATTAAGCTTTGTAAAAAGGAAACCCATCAGACTAATTTATGTTTGGCTTGTGTTGGTGTAGACCTTGGATACAGTATAGCACAGATACTCAGGCCCGTAGCCAGGATTTTTTAATTCAGGGGGCATTTAAATAAGTCGGGGGGCACCCTGCACCCCACCCCCAAGGAGCACCACAAATGAAATAAAAAATAGAAGTCGGGGGGTCTGGGCTGGATGGGAAGTCAGGGGGCCTTAGCAGTAAGTCGGGGGGCCAGGCCCCGAGATGCCCCACTGTAGCTACGGGCCCGCAGATACTTTTTTAAGGATTAAGAGTTCTGTCTTTCTTGAAGCTTGTGAAAAGTACTTGGTGATCCATCTTCGTCTTTGAATATTGCAGCAAAATGTTTGACATCGAGTTGTGCCCACTTCCCTTTTCCATGGAGGAGATGTTTGGCTTCATAAGTTGTCGGTTCACAGGGTATCCTTCTTCTGTGCAAGAGCAAGCTTTACTCTGGCTCCATGTGAGTGTTCACTTTTACCTGGTGTGTTGTTAGAAAGCAATTCCAGCCCTGAAGGGGTAAATGCCTCCAGATGCTATTGATGTTGTTTGAAACCTGCTGAAAATCTGAAATCGCCTTTAGGGCGATCTTCACAAACAGAGACTAAGGGGTGATTCTGCATCTAGCATTTGCTCCACATTTTCTCAACTGGGAGGATAACATTCAGATAACTCAGAGCAACACCATACTGATCGCAAAGTTACCCCTGAATGGCCATAAATCTATGTAGAAGGTACAATAAAACCCAAAGATCAAAGAAAGTGAAAGCGGCATTGAGTGTGGAGGCTACCATAAAATCCGATGATCAAAGAAAGTGAAAGCGGCATGCAATGCAGAGGGGGACTTCTCTTCCAGTGTGGGTTTTGTAAAACAATGGAGGGAAAAGCCAATACAGAGTCAGCCTAAGTGGCTTGGTAAATCCATTGCTATGCTTTTGCTATGCTGTGCTTTCGCATATTTTAAGACAAACTTTCCACCCCCAAATTGTCAAGGCTATTCATGTGAGCAGAGAGCTAGAAAGTCTCTGTTTTAGATCATAGCTACAAATGTGCAGAGACTGGTCCATATGATTCAAGCAAGGATGTTGAGCATTTCCTTAGAATCATGGAATCACAGAGTTGGAAGGGGCCAGACAGTCCATCTAGTCCAACCCCTTGCTCAATGCAGGATCAGCCTAGAGCATCCCTGACAAGTGTTTCTGCAGTCGCTGCTTCAAGACTGCCAGTGAGTCTGCCTTGTATTGGCACTTGGGCTCCCGTGCCCAGCTCTGGTTCTGTTGGGTACCAGGGCACAGTATGAAGATGTTTGTTTTATATATTACACACTATTCTGGCCTAGTCTGAAATGTTTCTTAGTTAGAAAGAGTAGGATATATACAACACACCAAACAGGAAAGAGGTTCAGTGGGGAAATGCAAAACAAAACAAAAAAGTTTTCACCCACTGGCAGGAGATACTCATATGAAGCTGCTTTATGCTATTAGTCCATTTCTCTGTATTGTCTACTCTGACTGGCAGTCGTTTCCCCAAAGGTCTTCCCTAACATCTGTTGTCTGAGGGCCAATCTAGACATGATGACTCCTTTTTGGATGCCATGAGAATGCTGCTGCCATTTTAAAGACATTTAAAAAATGTAGTGAGGGCCCTCTTGTCGCCCCACCTTTTCAAATACCAAAACAGCTATGTGGGGACGGCACAGCCATTTCGGCACTTGATAAGGCGGTGTGTGTGTGCACACAAGGGTGTGGAAACAAGTGCCTCAGCCCACTGCACTGTGGCCCCAATCAGGCCCTCACAGCATTTTAAAATTACTTTAAAATGGAGGTGGCATCCTTGTGGAAGGCCAGGAGGACACCATCACATCTGGCTTGGCCCTGAAATTCTTTAGCTGGAGATGTCAGGGATGGAACCTGGGACCTTGTGTTTCCTATCACCATGATCTATCTCCATATCCCAGCCTATATAGTTGTGGGTCTATATTGTATTGGTTGGCCCCATGGATCTGAGAATCTCTCTGGCTTGTTTTCAGGTGTTATCTGAATTAGACATTATGGTTCCTCTTCAGTTGCTGATCAGCATGTTTTCAGATGGGGTTAATTCTGTGAAAGAGCTGGCAAATCAGAGGAAGTCAAGAGTCAGTGAACTAACTGGGAATCTTGCAGCTCGAAGGGTAATGCATTATCCGTGTGTTTTTAGTCAGAGAGAAAGCTCATCCTTACCAAAAATGATGGGCATGATCCAGCTAAGTATGTTGAACTGTGAAAATAAGTGAGGCCGAATATACAGCTAAGCATGTAAAAGTGTAATACTGAAGGCACCTCCTGAGAAATAGGCTCTGCTGAAAGCAGTGAAATTTAATTTTGAATAAATGTGCTCAGTAGCAGTTCTTTTCATTTTAATATGGTTTTGGTGCACCTAACTTTTCCAGTGTGTTTCCAAGAACTGTTCCCTTTTAATATATGTCATCAGGCCTTTTAAACATATTTAAAATAGTGTTGCCATCTTTTTGTTTACTGGTTTCTGATCTTTGGCATTACTACCTGCTTATGATTTCTTACCTCCATGCTATGAAGTTCTTTGCTGATTTCTGCAGGGAGAGGAGTAGGTCATCCCAGTTTTTTTGGGTCAGTTGGCAACCATAGTGCCTATGTTTCTGATCCAAAATTCGAATGTTTATTTTATATCAATTAGGGACACAAGAACTAATTTTGTGTGGGGGTGTTTTTTTTCATTTTGATTGCATTTAAACAGATTCTTCTTACTTTTCCAGGTGAGCATTGCCTCTGATCCTGGACGCAGGGTTCAGCATAATACTCTGAGTCCATTCCCAAGCCCATTTCAGAGTCCATTCCGCAGTTCCATGCGCAGTCCCTTCCGTAGCCCGTTCAAAAACTTTGGGCACCCTGGAGGAGGAGGAGGAGGAGGAGGAGGGTGGTGGTGGTGGTGGAGGAGGAGGAGGAGGAGGAGGAGGAGGAGGAGGAGGAGGAAGAACAATTGACTTTGACTGTGATGATGACGAGATGAATTTGAATTGTTTCATCCTGATGTTTGACCTCATCCTGAAGCAGGTGACTGCAAAAGAAGCATTCCAGGACGTAAAAGTGCAGCAGAAATGGATATTGCAACTGCCATATTTTATGATTTGCAGATTTCAGTTTTTCTTAATGATTCCTCGAATACTCAAAGTAATTGTTGCTTCGCCAGTCCATAATTGGCCTTATCAGCACTCTGAAGTTATGTGCAGTTCTTTATGGTCCATTCAGACTTAGCTTCCTGTTTATTATCTAAGCTTGCCAGCCATCAGCCAGCAAACAGTAGAAGAAAGAGTGGTGCAGGGATGGGTGGGAATGATGTCACACTAATTAATTAATTAATTCATTCATTCGTTCAATTTATACCCTGCCCTCCCTGCCAAGGCAGGCTCAGGGCAGCTGACGTCACTTCCAGTGAATACCCTGAAGTGACATCACATTGCCAACACAGCACTCCAGGATTTGGCCCAAACTCTGTGCTTTTACACTGATGCCCCTTTACCAGTTATTTTTTTCCCATTGATGGCTGGCAGGAAGAGAAGAGGAAGGCCAGAAGGTCTCCCTGTTACCATCATGGCCAGCCTACTGCCTTTTTTAAAAAACATGTTGAAAACATGATGGATTCTGCATTTGCAAAGAGTGACATATATAGCATATATACAGCCCTCTTTTTAGCTCAGGTCAGTGCGAGGAACAAGTATTTTGAATGTCAACCAGGGATGTTGCAAATTGCATTTAATGGGTGGCTCAGGAAGTGACAAACATCCAATTAGGATTTAGGACTGTAGCAACCAATCTAGACCTAGGTAAGAAACTTCTGTCTTCATGAAATTCTGCATGCAATTCCTTCCAGTTTGGACTCAGGCTAAGAAGGAGCTGTGGCCATGCTCGGAGCTCCCGCTGATTAAACTTAATTTTCAGTTATGCAGCACTCCAGTTTGGATCAGGACTACAGCATACAGGGTGATGGGGCCTGAGCCTTTCTCCTGCACCAACTGATCTGAAACAGTCATACGGTGCCACTATTTGCCTCACTGGTTTAAACTTATGGGTGCAAGAATTAAGTCCACTCTCCCCAAGCAGCCAAATCGAACCCCTGCATGACTGGAAATTAAGCTGGTAAACAGTTATTGGGAGTTCCAGAAACAGATGCTCCAGTGCATGTCTGCTTCTTTTTTGTCCCTCAGAGTAAATAGCGCAGGACTAGATCAGTCAATTGTCTGACTGGCTAAAAGGTATCGTAATACACTCAGGAAGACTTTGTGCCAAAGCAATCAGTGTAACCCAAAAACTATCTTTTTTGTTTCTTAATTTATCTTTCCTGCTATCCTCCCTGTCCCGTTCTAGAACCCTCTGCCCCCATTATAGAACTGTGACCTTTCCCCTGAAATAGACTATTTGCCTTTAGAAGCTGCTTGACGAGACAATTTTTTCCTGGGATTTTGTGCATGATATGCAGATATTGTGCATGCCATGCAGATCTGAAAGGCCTAGAAGGTCTGTTCATAAAGGAGATGGCAACTCTAGAAGATGGTTGCCTGTGGCTTTTATCTTGTGCCGATGCTTGCTTTCATCCATGATCCTCTTTGTAACTTGTTTTTCAGATGGAATTGCAAGATGATGGCATTACCTTGGGCTTAGAAAACAACATCTCTAAAGACATAATTTCTATCATATGCAATGTGTTCCAAGCCCCTTGGGGTGGCTCTCACACTTGCCAGAAAGATGAAAAGGCAACTGAATGTAACCTGTGCCAGTCTAGTATCCTGTGCTATCAGTTGGCTTGTGAACTGCTGGAGAGACTAGCCCCTAAAGAAGAAATCCGGCTAGTGGTAAGCAAGGCAATAACTGCAAGGATATTGCCTCAGTGCACATCCATCTATTGCTTTTGTCTAATGTAGACTAACATTACAGATTATGTTTGTTATTAGTGCACATACAACAGTGTAAAGTATGCATATGAAACCCATATTTTTGCAAACAGTGCTGGATCAGACCAATAGTCTACCTAGTCCAGCATTCTGTTTGACACAGGAATCGACCAAATGCCCCCCAAAGTAGTCCAATGGCTCCCTCTGTTGCCTTGTTATTCAGAAGTCTGATGTCTCTTAACACAGAGGTTCCATTTAGTCATCGTGCCTAATAGCCATTGATGGACCTATCCTCTATTAATAACCCTAATCCTCTTTTAAAGCAAATAAAACTCATGGCTGTTAACACATCACATAGCATCAAATTCTATAGGCCATCCTTTGAGTGAAGAAGTACTTCCTTTGGCCTGTCCTGAATCTGTTGCCCATTAATTTCATTGGGTGCCCATGAGTTCCAGTATTATAGGTCTGAGGAGGGGAATCTCTCTTTCCACTTTCTTTCCACCATAATTTTATAAACCCCTATCATTCTCCTTCCCTGATTCTTTCTCTAAACCATCAGCTTTTCATTATAAGGCAAGTGCTCAACCCCTTTGGTTGCAATTACAGATTCATGTACCAGGGTACTGAAATTGGTTGTGGCACAAGCCATGTGAGAAATGAATGTGAAATATTCAGCTGTAATCCTCAGAAACCCAGTGGAATGTCCATTGATCAAGGTCAGCAGATAATGAGCCTGCACTCAACCTTTGTAGTGATCAGCCATGACAGGGAAGAGGGATAGAATGAAACCTTTTCAGACTTTGCAATGTCATGTACCCAGAGCCTACCAACTCTATGTAATGGGAGCATGCAATACCCATGATCCCCACCACCACCAATGCATGTGGCTATTGTGTTATGTGAACAGGAGCAATAGATCAAAGTTTGAGTCCAGTGGCACCTTTAAGACCATCAAAGTTTAATTCTAGGTATAAGCTTTCATGTACGTGCACACTTCTTCAGATAGATGTATCTACAGTGAATTTACAGCCTTGAGAGACAGTGGGTGCATTCAGATGGGCAGCTAATCCCACCATTATGCCAGCTCGAATTTGATCCCAATCTTTTTAATCCATCATCACACGACCAAACATCCCCCGGGGGAATCGCCTTACTGCGCACTGCCTCCGTTGTGGATTGTCTAGACGGCGTCCACTGAAGGAGGTGCACGCAGAGGGTTTTTTAAAAACTTTTTGCACATGCGCATAGGCGTCACAGTGTGTCCTTGTTGAAGGAGGCATGCAGTGGGTTTTTTAAAAAACTTCTTGCGCATGCACATAGATGTGACAGCGCATCCTTCTTGATCCACGCATATGTAGAGATTTTTTAAAATGGCTCCTGCTCAAGATGATCTGACATCAGACCACCCCAACGGGAGGATTGCGTGCTGGTGGAACAATCAGATGGATGAAAGTCCGCAGTTGTCCCACAGGTAACCGAAACCCCCAGATTTAAAGTGGTATCTTTTAAGTACGGCTCCGAGGCGCGGCAAAACTGGATGCCCACGGAAGAGGGACGTTTCCCAGATGTTTGTGTCTGGACATTAACTTTAGATCCGTGAGGCAATCGTGCCTTGCACAGATCTAAAGAGCTGTCTGATTGGGCTCAATGAATACAAACACTGAAAAATCCACAGATGTGCATATGGCAGCTGTTCATACATGGTAAATATATGTGTTGCCCCTGTTCAAACTTCATAACAACTGCCATTGGGTGCCCATGAGTTCCAGTATTATAGGTCTGAGGAGGGGAATCTCTCTTTCCACTTTCTTTCCACCATAATTTTATAAACCCCTATCATTCTCCTTCCCTGATTCTTTCTCTAAACCATCAGCTTTTCATTATAAGGCAAGTGCTCAACCCCTTTGGTTGCAGTTGGGAGGCTCTCGGTATGCATCTGTGTAATATTGGAATAGGTCTTGCCTAGATGAGTGGCAGTAGTTTTGGTGCCTCTTTTACTGAAGTGCAAATGTTCATGCAAAAAGAAAAATAATTTTCTCCAAGCCTGACGGTAACCCTAGCTCAGACTTCAAACCTCTTTGATGTCTTCAGGAGGTATGCTTGGCCTAGAACATGAAAAGGTGGACGTCAAGAGATTAATTTAACCCCTTGTTCTGTTCTAAAGGAACCTACAGATAACCTCGAGGACAGTCTTTTATACAGTAGACCTGAGTTCATTATAGGAACTGAAGGGGAAGAGGAGAAAAAATCAGCACCAAAGCATGGAGAAAACCCAGGAAACCACACAGAGACTACAGGAAATACAGGTAGAGTGAAGGTGGATGAGCTTGTGAACTGTTGCTTTTACAGCCACCTAGATTTTATGGTGCTCACTGATGGTTTTGGTTGTCTTTTGAGACACTTGCAGTCTCAAGACTAATTTAAGAAGGGCATACATTGGAATCAATGGGCTTAAAAGGGCACAAGTCTGCTTAGATAGCACTGTTAAGGAGACAGCCTAAGAAGGTCTTTTCAGAAGTAGAGTCCCATTTATTCAGCGAGGCTTACTCCTGGAAAAGTAGTCTTCGGCTGCGATCACACACACTAAATAATGCACTTTCAATCCATTTTCAATGCACTTTCCAACTGGATTTTACTGTGTGAATTGGCGCTGTTGAAAGTGGATTGAAAGTGCATTGTTTAGGGTATGTGATTGCAGCCTTAGGAGTGCATCCTTAGTCCCAGGCCCTTTCTGCACCCACAGCTTACTGCTGTTTTCTGCAGAGTATCCAAGCAGTCGAACCACTAAGCTTCACTTTGAATTTCTTTGCCTGCCATCTATTCTTTTATTCTCTGATGGCGTCATTCTGCAGCTACAACAGAAAAGTGCAGTTGTTCTTAATTGGTGTGAGAATGTCACTTGTGACATCCAAGGGTTGTCCAGTTGCCACTGACTTGGCCAAGGGCATGAGCAAGGCATGGGGCACACTGCACCCTCCCCTTTCTCTCCTCTCCTCCCTGCTCCCCCGCCCCCTTTGGCTACCTGCTGCTGGGCTACTCCAGGTATACACAAGCTAGGCAGCTGGCTGGCTGGTCTGTTGGGAGGGTTGGCATCCCAAGGGCTCTCATTTTTTTTAATAAAACAAATTGGCCTTCAAGCCTCTCCCATTGTTTCCAGTGGGCAAACCTGTCATTCCTTTTAATACATCCCTCTCCGAGTTGTGTGCAGATTGGCTTTGGGAAAGGAGGAAAAGATCCCTCCATGGGCTCCACTGTGTAAAGGTGGGGAGGAGTGTGTCAAACAGCCCCCCTGCAAGCTAGAAGCATCAAACTCACAGAGGACCTCCCCAGATTGCTCCTCTACCTGCCCTCCAAGTTGTGCGCTAGGTGAAAATTAAATAGAAGCTGAAATAGTGTTGGGGGAATGGGCAGAGATGACTAAAGCTGCATCAAGTGATCTATTTATTGTTCCTTCCAATTTGGAAGTGGAGGAGGCAAAAGGTCCAGTCTGAAACAGCATTCAGATACCTCGGGGCAATGCTGTAATGACTGCGAAGTCAACACTGATTGGCCATAAAACAATGCAGAAGCTTCAACCTAACCCAATGCTCAAGGAGAGCAGAGGGAGATTAATGTTCTGACATGGCTGCGGGCAAAAAGCAGGGAAACAGACGGGTGCAGAATTAGCCACAGTTGTCTCTCATCCTCAGTTCCCTATCCCACGCTAAGAAAAAAATGTGTGGCAGAAAACACATTTGTGATGGAATCTGTTTCACTGAACCTACGTGAGAACCATGTGAAAAAAATCTGGAAAACTTATATGGACACTATCCCAGCCATTGGTTACGATACCTTGAAGATGAGCCGGTATTTCACCTGCCTAGAGCCCTGCCTCCTATAGCACTTTAACAATATCAGATGACTCCCAGATGCAGTAAACTGTAGTTTTGCTGTTTCACATTTCACAGACTTCACACTAGTTCTGGAATTTTACCTAAAGTGACATTCAAAATAGATTTGGGATCTCCTTGTCAGGTAAAACGTCTGGGGATGAAAACAGAAAGAAGTTTTTGAGGGTGGTTTTTTTTTCTTTTTTGTGTGTGGGTGTGTTTGTGTCCATGTCTGGAAGCCATGGCAACCTCTGGGGACTCCTACTGAGACATGGAGGACATTCAGAGAAGTGGCTTGATAGCCTGCCTCTGGTCTCCCAGCCCTGGTATTTTTGGAGGTCTCCCATCCAAATATTTGCTAGGGTCGGCCATGCTTAGTTTCTGAGATCTGACGAGATCAGGCTTGCTTGGGCTATCCAGGTCAGGGCAAAACTGAAAGAGTTTTGATTGCAGTACTAATATTGTAGCAGATGATTCTGCTCTGCCCTAATTTGACACTTAAAGAACAATTGACTTAAAGAAAAATCCAAAGCAATTTGAGGAAGTTCTCAGGTGAAACATCACAGAAATATCAGGCGAAGTCAAAGTTTTAGTAACATTAGCAACAATTTCTCAGTCCTGTGCTATAACTAGCCCTGGGGTGGGTGGGGGGAAGATGGTGAAAGGTAGGCTTTTTTTTCATTTTGGGGGGTCAGTTTTCATTGGTGAACCCACATTGTGAGGAGGGTTGAGTAGGTAAATCCCTCTTCTCTGTGGGTGGTCCTAACTGGGTGGAAACTAGCATTTTTAAAACTGTGGGAGGATCCAGTCCTGAATCTCCCAACATCTCATCTGTTTTAACTCTGGGTATGACTCATATTAGATGATATCCTGTGATTTGGTGTTACAAAGTAGTACCAAAAGGAAAATCCTGAACTAACTTAGGACGCCACTGGGGTATACTGTACAGCATGTATTTTTGTATGTGGAACTGAGTTAGGAAAGTAGGTGAGAGAATACCTCAAGGACTCAGGGGAAGATAGAGTGTGAGGGAACAGCTGCAGGAAGTCACGGAGGGCGGGGGGCGGGGAGGGGGAGAGAGAGAGAGAGAGAGATCAGAAGATATAGGTAAATTTGTTTAACATTTTCCTTATTGCTCTGGTCTGACTCTCACTAAATTACCACCACACTTGGAACACAGTGGATTTACACAGCCAGGTAATAACACATCTGTGTGGTGGAAATTTTATCAGCTGGAAGCTTTTCTTACATTGGCAAGACCTCCCTTTCCATGATGGGAATACTGTTGCGTGGAGAGCCAGACTGTAATATGTGACTGCAAAAATCATGAGAATGATGTGGTTCCCTATATTATCCCAGATATATATATATATATATATATATATATATATATATTTAAAAAACCCTGTAGAGTTAGTTCATGGCTTCAATGAGGTATAACAAGATGTTTGTGATCCTTTGTATGTGTTGCTTTTCCACAGCCATAAAAAATGACACCGAGAGGAAATTCTGTTATCAGCAGCTCCCGGTGACACTGAAGCTCATATACACAATATTGCAGGTAAAGTCTAATCTTTTTTTTGGTTTGGGTTTATGGATCTGGTTGTGTGGAACAGTGGAGTCTTTATATGGCCATTCCCCCTTTTGGTTTTGAATCTGGGCTCATGGGAGATACCTGGCTTGGTAGCAGTTCACATGAAAAGGGATAACAGGACGGCAGGCTGAAGAAGAGTCAGCAGTGTGATGTAGCAGCCAAAAATGAAAAATGTGATTTTAGGCTGTGTTAATAGAACCATACTATCCAAGTCATGGCAAGTAATGGTTCCCCTCTGCTAGCTAGAACTCATCTGGAATACTTTGTGCCCTGTTGTGGTTATCAAGTTAAGAAGGAGGTAGACAAGTTGGTTCAGGCAGTCAGGATGGTGGAGGGTGAAGAAAACCAATCTCATGAAGAAAAGTGGAAGGAATTTGGTATGTTTATCCTCAAGAAGACTGAGGAAGGACATGCTTGTACTCTTCAGCTGGCTCAAGGGATGTTGCATAGAGGAGGGCTAGGGATTGTTCAGTGCTGCTCCAGAGGGCAAGGATAGATCCATCCCACAGATTTCCCACAGGAATGTAGATTGCAGCTGGATGTAAGGAGGGATTTCCTAATGATAAAAGCAGTTTGACAATGGAACCAATTTCTTAGTTTGGATTACCTCCATTAAGCAGGGGGCTGGACTAGATGACCTAGAAGACCTCTTCTAACCCTAGTACTATTTATTTATTTAGTACATTTTCCTGCCATCCTTTTTCTAAGAAGCTTGAGGGTGTAGACATATATTGGTCTCTCCTTCTCCATTTTACCCTCCCAACAGCCCTCTGAGGTAAGTTAGGCTGAAAGAAAATGACTGGCCTGAGGTCACATGAACAAAAGAAGCTGCCATATGCTGAATCGGACCTTTGGTCCATCAAAGTCAGTATTGTTTACTCAGACTCTCTGAGGCCTCCTTTCAAATTACCTGCTGTCACCCAGCATGGTAGAGTGGGGATATGAATGTGAGTTTCCCAAATCTAATGTAACTCTTCAACCACTACACTAGTCCGGCTGTCTCCTAAACTCTGGAGTAGTAAAAAATATGAGCCAGAGAGTGTTTTCTTTCATGTATGAGGCTTAAATCACCTCTGTCTTGTGATTTACATTAACATCAGTTGTGTTTCTGATTGATGACCTCCTGCTTTTTCTTAGAATTTGTGGAACAAAGGATTATGTACTTTGGTTGGAATGAATGTGCTTGTTTATTTTGCTTTCACACAGGAAATGGCTCGGTTTGAAGAGCCAGATATCCTTTTTAACATGTTGAACTGCTTGAAGATTCTCTGTCTTCACGGGGAGTGTTTATACATCGCAAGAAAGGACCATCCCCTGTTCTTAGCCTACATTCAGGATCACATGCTGATTGCCAGGTATGTGCTCTTAGCCAGCAGCTCACTTTTGCAAAGCCAGTTGGATATTTGTTGTCTATAGCAAAACAATGGTGGGTGGCAATAGTGGTGTCATTAAGGCTGAGTATGGGGCAGAGGTCCAGGGCCCCAGCTCATGGGCACAGCTGGGGGACGTCAAAAACAGGTATGGCCCCACCTGCTCCCGAGGTAAATTCCCCAGTGTAAACAGAGGCAGTATTCCAACTGGAAGCAGAAAATGATCATCTTGTCTTGGGACCAAGATGTTTTGCCTTCCAGGGAGGAATACAAACTCCCTGAAGTAGTAGGCTTCAGCATAGTTATGTTGCCATTTTGTACATAGTTTATGAAAACTCTCGAGTGATGGTGTGAACTGATGAGCTTTGTTCGGCTTTTCTTCTCCAGCTTATGGCGAGTTGTCAAATCCAAATTCTCCCAGCTTTCTTCGTTAGCAGTGCCTCTCCTTCTTCATGCTCTGTCCCTTCCGCATGGAGCGGACATATTCTGGACCATCATCAACAGCAACTTCAACAGCAAAGACTGGAAGATAAGGTTTGAAGCAGGTGTGTCTTTAATATTATGCAATTTTTGCTGCAGTAAGAGTGCAGACATCTGCAGAGATCTCTCATTCGTTCAGGATGTGTTTGGTGCATGGTCACAGCTCACAGATGCTGTGCTACGCCAGGAGATTCTTCTTCTTGCAGTGAGCATGGATGGAGGACTAGGGTACAGTGAAAGCATGGGACATGTGAACTGTGATGGGTGAGATGTGCTGATGAATGTGCCATTGGTTCTAATCAGTTATCAACAGGTGTGAGGGAGAAGGGGGCATTTTCTTCTATCAATCCAGTTATTAATATCAGAAACAGGAAGGACATAGTTCTAAAAAGCATCCCCATGGAAACAGCTAGGCAACCATCGTATCTTTCTCCAGAATTTAAAATGATTCTAGGATCAGCAAAAGCTTCAAAGCACTGTGATGCTGGGGCAGATGGGTTCATCAGAGGATATCCACTGAACTTAGATCTAAGAGGCTGATGTTTAAACCCCACCTTTTATAAAATTTTATGTTCAGTTCCTGGCATCTCCAACTAAAGGATCTGAGGTATCATATGTGGGAAAGATTTTTGCCTGTGATCGGAAAACTGCCTGTCAGAACAAGTGGGTCATCCAAAAGCAGAGGTCCTGGATCAGTGGTAAAGCAGGCGTTTGACATGTTTGTTTATTAATTATACTTATATCCTTCTTTTTGACCAAAAAGTCCTAATGGCATCTTAAAAACTTTTTGACCATAAGTTCTTATGGCATTTTAAAAATCAACAACCTTATCTGTTCTTTCCCCCTCCTGAATAGATCACTCTTGATTGCTGAATAAGTGTTGTATTTCTTCATCTCAGGGGAAGATTAGGGGTGTGCAAGGAAAAAAACTTGGCTTTTTAAAATTCAGATATATTGGATCAGAAAAATATCGGTATTTTCCAGTATACTCGAGTACCAGTATCGGTATGATATTGTTATTTGGGAAATATTCAGGAAACCCGAATATATTCGGGCCCATTATACCCTATGCAAGCCATTTCAGCTATCATTTTCGCTCCTCCTCGGAAGCAGGGGTGAGCGAAACCCACTGGTGATCTGGCTGCCAGCGGCTGTCAGATTTAAATGGCTGGTGGCCATTTCATAGTGGGTTTCACTCCCCTGCTTCCAAGCGTGGGGAGCAAAAAGGATTGCTGAAATGGCTTGGATGGGTGCAGTGGCCCACTGTTAGGCTGAAATGCTTGCATGCCCTTAAACTAGTCAGTTTCACTCACCTCTATTTAGAAGTGGAGGGGAGTGAAACTGACAAGTTTAATGGCTGGAAGGCATTTCTTCCTAAGGGCAGACTGGCACACCTACCTGGCTGTTAGGCTGAAATGCCTTTCAGCAATATAACCCTTCCATTTCACTGCCCTCCACTTCTAAGCAGGGAGCAGTGAAAAGAAGGGGTGAAATGGCTGCCAGCTTGGAAGAGGAGGGGAGTGAAACTGACCAGGTTAATGGCTGGAAGGCATTTCTGCTTAACAGTGAAGGAGCACACATGCCCTGCTCGCTCGGTTTTGCTCCCCTCCCTTGGAAGTGGGGGAGCAAATCCTGCTGTGAAATGGCTGCATCCCATTTAAACCTGGCAGGCTGACCAGCCACTGATCAGCTGTTAGGTTTAAATGGTCACCAGCCATTCTCCACAGCTGCTCTTCGGTTTTGCTATTTGAACCCAAATAAAAACTGAATAATTTCAGCTTCCCACAACAGACCTAGGAAGAAGCAATGGATCCTGATCCTGGATTGTGACAGCACATATTGGGGGGGGGAACCAGATGGTGCATTCCCCACATCTCTCCATTCTGAGGCCTGGGGTGCTGAGGGACTGACACTCACCCATCAGCTGAAGGACAAGCTTCAGGGCTGGTCAGGGGGGAGTGTCACACCCAGTATAAAGCAGCTGCTAGTTTTATATCTGAACACAGAGGGGTCTCTTGGTTTCAGTTCCTTAGTCTGTGAAATGGGAGTAGTAACTGCCCATCTTGGAGGGTTTTGTGGTAAGTATGCGTAGGGAACAGATTTTAAGGCACAAAAGCATAATAGAAATGTTATTGTAAATAATAAATGAAAATGAAAATACGGATCCCCCAACAGACTTCATTAACTTGTCTCTAAGTTCAGGGACCTTCTCAGGGACTGTAAAAGAAGCAGTGATGAAGGCACTCTTAAAAAACCCATCCCTGGATCTGACTGATCCAACCAACTACCACTCAGTTTTGAATCTTTCATTTATGGGTAAAGTAGTTGACAGAGCAGCAGCGGAACAGCTCCTGGCTTTCCTGGATGACTCCTCTATCCTGGATCCATTCCAGTCCGGCTTCCAGGCTATGGAATGGAGATAGCTTTGGTCTCCCTCACAGATGACCTCTGCAGGCATCTGGACCAAGGCAGACCAGCACTGCTGTTATTACTTGATCTGACAGCAGCATTTGATATGGTCAGTCATGATCTTATGACCCACCACCTCACCAATGTGTGGCTACATGGAACAGTCTTGCAGTGGCTTGTCTCACTTTTCCATGGTCAGGGACAGAGGGTGGTGCTTGGGGAGAGGGTTTCTCCATGTTACCCCCTTGGTATGTGGTATCCCTCAAGGGGCAATCCTCTCCCCTATATTATTCATCATCTATATGTGCCCCCTCTCCCAGCTGGTGTGGAGCTTTGGTCTGGGTTGTCACCAATACATTGATGATACCCAGTTATATCTGTTGATGGACAACTGGCTGGATACCACCCCAGATATGCTAGCCAGGGGCCTGGAGTCTGTGGCTGACTGCTTAAAACAGAGTCGACTGAAATTAAATCCACCGAAGATGGATGTCCTATGCCTGAGCCGGGGGGGGGATGGGATTATGATAATAAAATATTAAACCATGGCTGACAATTGTGTCTCTTCCTCTAAAACACACCTGTCTTACTTATGAATCACTATCCAACCCCCATGGCCATACCTTTTAATGTTCCTGGCTGTGTGGTCTCCATTTGTCTTTATGATTAACATTACTAACCTTATGGAACTTTTAGCTGGCCTTATGTCTACTTTGAACTGCAATTCAATAGAACGATGACTGATACTCATTATAACCCTGAATGTCTTTCTGCTGTATTATTAATCCAAAACTGAAAAAGGGGGGAAATTGAACTTTTAGATCCTTTTTCATCGGTGTAGTGTTGCAAAGCTTAAGTGTGTGCCATTGTTTGAACTAAAGCAGTTCTTTTTTTTTTTTTTTTAATTAAAATCTTGATCTTTGCTACCAGTGGAGAAAGTAGCTGTGATGTGTCGGTTCCTGGATATTCACTCAGTGACCAAAAACCACTTGCTGAAATACTCCCTGGCTCATGCCTTCTGCTGTTTCCTGACTGCGGTGGAAGATGTCAACCCTGCAGTTGCTACCAGAGCAGGACTACTGTTAGACACCATCAAAAGACCAGCCTTGCAGGTAGGTTAATGCAGCAGGATGGCTCGTGGGTATTTCCCACACCAGGGCCATTGGCGTTGAAGCATATCACAAAGGGAGATATTTTCTAGGATGCTATGTGCCTGAAATAAATATTATTGTGAGCAAAGCCAGAATATTTGCCAACCATTTTCAAATGAAGGGTATAGAAATACCCTAAAAGCCCTTTTCGAAGGATCCCTTTTTCAGAGAAAGGAAAATGTCTGGATGAGGATAACAAACCTTAACTACATGACAGTGGTGCAGATGAACAAAGTTTGAGTCCAGTGGCACGTTTAAGACCAACAAAGCTTTATTCAAGGTATAAGCTTTCGTGTGTATGGCACACTTCTTCAGATATGATGTGCTTGCACTCTACTTAAGTGTGCCTGCACATGAAAGCTTATACCTTGAATAAAACTTCGTTGGTCTTAAAAGTGCCACTCAACTCAAACGTTGTCCTGCGCTTCAGACCAATATGGCTGCCAGCCTGAATGGTGCAGACTGCAGGCTTGTTTTCCCTGGAACAGAACAGTGTTAGGAAGGTTCATCTCCACCTGTTACAGGTGTGGTTTGTATTGGTTCCACTTGTGAACAGTTGAATTTTTTGCTCATGTTAAAGTAATATCATTTCCCAACAAACCTCGCAAGGTTGCATGTATGTAGCTGAAGCACAAACTATCCGTCACTCTTCCCCCCCCCTCCAAATAAGCCTTTGCTTTCTAAATTCATTGTCACCCTAAACTGTCCTCGTGCTTATCTGATTCTGAATATTTGCAGGGTTCTGAATTTGATAATGCCTTGTACTATATTGTTGTTATTAGGCATTGTGTGTAGAATAGCCAGGAGATCCTAAGATTGTCTAGCAGCCAGAAGTTCTAGTTCTTTCACGTTATGCACTGTTAGATGGCGAGCTAGACTTGTTTTTAAGGAAAGAGACATTACAGAGGTGGTTTGCCATTGCCTGCCTCTGTGACACGACCCTAGTATTCCTTGGAGGTTGCTCTTCCAATTACTAGCCAGGGCTGACTCTGCTTAGCTTCTGAGATCTGATGGGATCAGGCTAGCCTCTGCTATCCAGGTCAGGGCAATGCCTTGGACTATTGTTCATTAAGAAAGCCTCGTTGTTCTTGGCTTAATAGAAGTACTTTAATTTCCACCTGGGTTGAAGTAAGATTAGGCCCTCAATGAAATGTCAGGTTTTTTGTTTCGCTGCAGTCCATACACAGTTAAAGGAAAACAAACCAGGCAAACTAAGGCCACATCAGATAGAATAACAAACTTCTGTGTGTGATGGACACAGGCATAACGCGTCTGCCATGTCTGCATGTTTCTTTCCCTCTTGTGTGGAGTGCTGTGGGGTCTGAAAGCGACTGCCTGAGCAAACTGAAATGTTGCTTCTTCTCCACAAACCAGAATTCTAAATCTTGGTTAAATTGTGGTTTACAGGAAAGAAAAGGGCTCCAATTTGCCCAAGTGCCTGCATTTGGATGGCATGGCAAATTGGAGCTTGGCTGAAGGCTTCCCAAATCAGTTAGCTTTCACTTGTGCTCCATCCATGAGAGACAGAGGGAGGGAGGAGGAGGAAGGAGGGAATGCGCAGGCACAGCAGACAAGCTACGTTTGTGCCTGTCATGATCAGGGGGTTGTGATGACATCAGAGTGCAGCCTAAAATAGGATCAATGTGTAAAAGTCAATTGTCTGTCATGCCGTCAACAACATTGTAATTTATCATTCTTTTGCTGCTTTTTCATAGCTGCCAGATCATATGTAATTAGTTATTTTGTCAATGGCCATTCCAGTTTGTGTAATCCCTCAAGATCCTTGGTGACATTGAGCGATACATTTTATTGGAAGAAATAATTGTTATTGTATGTGTTACACCTGCCTTTTATTCCCTTTCCTCCCCCAGGGCCTGTGCCTTTGCTTGGATTTCCAGTTTGATACAGTAGTGAAGGACAGGCCCACAATCCTTAGCAAGCTTTTGCTGCTTCATTTTCTCAAGCAAGACATTCCAGCGTTGAGCTGGGAATTCTTTGTGAATCGGTTTGAGACGCTTTCGCTAGAGGCACAGCTTCACCTGGATTGCAACAAAGAATTCCCCTTCCCAACAAGTAAGCATTATTTGGTGCCATTATATATATGTAAAAATAATAACTGTCTGCACTTAGGTGTTATTTTCTTAATAAGAGCCCTTATTTATTTATTGCCTTTATGTATACCCCACCTTTTCTCTATAACAGAGACTCAAAGTGTCCTATGTTGTTCTCCTTGTCTCCATTTTATCCTCAGGACAACCCTGTGAGGTGGGTGGGGCTGAGAAGGTATGACAGTCCCAAGGCCACCGTGACTGGAGCTTCCATGGCAGAGCAGAGGGTTTGAGCCCAGTTGTTCCAGATCCTAGTCCAGCACTCAAACCCAGGGGTCCCCATCCTTTTTGAGCCTGTGGGCACCTTTGGAATTCTGACACAGGGTGGGGGGCTTAACCACAAAATGGCCACCATGGGAGGAAGGGACACACACACACGCATAGGCAGCCCAAGGAGTAATCTTTAAAAATACAGTGGGGAGTGAGAGAAACAATAAAACCAAAAGGCACCTGCCCCCAGAACAATGTTATTTCAACCTGCATAGCCAATCAGAAGCCCTGCTGGACAGGAGCCACAGCTGGTCCCATCCACTTTCTAAAAGCACTTGGTGTAGTGGTTAAGTATGTGGTGTAGTGGTTAAGTGTGTGGACTCTAATCTGGGAGAACCGGGTTTGATTCCCCACTCCTCCACTTGCACCTTGGGTCAGTCACAAGCTCTCGCACAGCTGTTCTCTCAAGGATAGTTTCTGTCAGAAGTTCTCTCAGCCCCACCTACCTCACAGGGTGTCTGTTGTGGGGAGGGGAAGGGAAAGGAGTTTGTAAGCGACTCTGGAACTCCAAGTGAAGGGTGGGGTATAAATCCAATCTCTTCTCCTCTTCTCTTCTTGGTGGGTCCCATGATGGCCACACTGGGGACTCCTGCCCTAAGCATTACATGACACTGACTCTCACTACACTGGCTTTGCAGGAGGAGAAGAAACTGACCTCAATGTCTAGAAGGAGGAGCCTACCAAACCCTATCTCTCACTGGTGGGGAGCAACTCCAGTAGTACCCATTTAACTCCAATCAGCTTGCAAGCCTTACTGTTGGGGGAGATGAAATGGAGTGATGCCTCCTGCCCCAACGATCTTACTCTCGTACAAAAGTGAAAATGAGACAAATCGAGAGTCTGTTGGTTTAAGCCATGGGTGCTGATGCTGCATGAAGTGTGCTTCAGGTTCTATGCATAGTTATGTCCTGAAGGAGTGGAGCTGATCACTTGAAATGCTTTTGGGCTTGATCCTACAGTACAGCAAGGGGAAACCGATTGCAGGGCCACATTTTTATCCACATGCCCTCTTAGCAGAGGATTTGGGGGACCCTTCTCATCAATATAGTGGAGGGCAAAATTGTCCACATCTCCCTCTTAGAAAGCTTATTCTACCAGACCTCCTCCACCAGTGGACTGAGGAAGAAGGAATTTTGCCTGGTTTACATTCCTCACATGCAGCCCCCCATATGCTGCAGTGTCTTTTGTTGATGAGGATGTCTTAGCCATCAGCAGAGGATTTACGGTGTGTGTGTGAGGGGAAAGGAGAACGTGGGAAGACCTTTCTCCATGACCTCTTTCTGGTTGCACTTCTGTAGGATCCAACCTATTATTATTCAATTAAGTATATTTATGTAATTTGTAATGATTTGAAATAGTTTGACATCTAATAGTTTCATGTATAAGTATATGATTCCACTTGAAAACATATAATTTGGAACATGCTGTGAAATGAAATCTGACTTATTGAATCATGTTTGAAAAGCAATCACGGCTGTCCGGACCAATGTTGCAAATCTGAGTGATACAGCCATGTGGAAGATCAAGAGGGCTCGTTTTGCCCGCAATCGGCAGAAGAGTGTCCGCTCTTTGAGAGACAGCGTGAAGGGCCCCGTGGAATCCAAGAGAGCCCTTTCTCTTCCAGAAACCTTGACCAGCAAGATCCGTTGAGTATTTCTTCGCCTTTCCCACATCATTGAAAGAGTTTCAAAATTTCTTGGTGGGATAAAGTTATAAATCATGCTCCTCTTTTCAGTTTCAGGCTGATACAAATGTTATTCAGGCAAGTACTTAGGTTGGAGTTTGCATATCTGTTCTACTCACAGAGGTACTTTCCTCTGGTGGAAAGAGCCATTAACTGATGCATCAAGCAAAGATTCCTTCTGGCGCAGGAAAGTGCCACTGCTAGTGGAATGGACAGGTTAGAATTAGCATCTTGTATTGGACCAGGAAGCCAGCACTCAGCCATTGTAGATGCTGAAGAGTAGATGTGATATGACCAAGCCTCTAAGCTCTAATTAGTAAATGAGTAGCTGTATTCTGTGCCAACTGAAGCTTTTGTACTGCCTTAAAAGGGCCATAAAGAACTTTTTTTCAAGGCATGCGGGGGGAAGATCATGTGCGCACCAGCCTGAAAGGTGGTCAGGGTGATTTTCTGTAGAGTCTGGCCAACCAGTGACTGAATGTCAGGCACATTTATTTATTTATCAGATTTATACCCCACCACTCCCTCGACAAGCGAGGCTTGGAGTGGCATACAACAAAGCAAAATACAATTCAGTATGCAATGTTAAAAGCAGCAAGAATAATAAATATACAATAAATATGTAACACAATTTAAAATCCATGATATAAAACTCCTATTTAAAACACAGCAGCATCCAGGAGCCCAACAGTAATGGGATGATGTCAAATGATTGGCCCCGCTGTATTATTGTTTATTCATTAGAGCTGCAGTGGCTCTAATGAATTCATTGCAATTATATCCTGCCCTGTCCCATGAAGGGTTCAGGGTGGCTCACAAACAGAGATAAAACAATAAATACACAATTAAAACCAATTAAATAAAAACAGGATAGCAGCCAAAAATAATGTCAGTCCGAAGGATCCTGATACGCTTCCTGCTGGTGTCAGTAGGATAGTAGACATCCGTAGGCCCACTATGGGCAGAGGAGGCTGAGATGGTAAAAACAAGATTGTATAGCAAGATTGATTTCCACACTGCTGAGAGATATGCATGGATGAAATTATTCACCTCTGGCTTGTTGTTGGACTATGGGCAGCTATAATGTTGAACCCTTTGGCCAAATCTGATGTTTTGGCCATATAAACAGACTTTCGATGTCACAGCTACGGTAGCTGTGGAGGACTTAGCAGGGAGGGGGCCAGCCAGTGACATTATGGCGTCACTTCAGGCATGACCCTGAAATGATGTCACTGCATTGGGGTGACACCGATGGTCCCCCATTTTCCCCAGCATTCCCTCCCTGCCTCCCAGCTGAGCAGCAGCAGGCAGAGATGGAAGAGGACAGGAAGTCTCCCACTGAGGCAGGAGACCTGGCCTCCCTAGTTGTAGCACTAACATGGCTACTGTACTGAGGACATGCAGAAGTGATATAAGATCTAGAGGTGCCATGGGAACACAGAAGCTGTCACTGAGGTTGCATTAACAGGACATTTCTTTTTTCCTGTTAGCTGCAAGACTCACCAGGCATGAACAGTCTGCTCCAGCACTTGGTGGAACACCAGAACAAACACAAGGTAAAGGTTTCATCCAGTTACTGGACAAGAAGGGAACATTTTTGCAAATGCTGTAGAATGGGAGCAGGAGGGTCCATTAGTCCTCAAGGCATCAATAGTTATGATAGCATGCTCAAAGCACTTGGAATTTACTTATAGGGCTAATTTTAATTGTTGTTTGTTTGAAGTATTTCTGTTCCACTTTTCTGTAGAAAATATCCCCAATATGTCTTACAAAACATTAAAGCATCAATAAAATAGAAATTAATTAATGATGGGTAAGTACTCCCTATTTCCATTTGGCACCAGAAGCAGTGCAAGGGAATCTGATGATGTCACTGAACTTCCTATAAATGTTCAGCAATGCAATCTGGGACCTGAACTGGATCATCTGTAGCATGGGGTCCCCATGGGGTTCCATGTCCCACCTCCCCCAGCTGCCCCGCCACCTCCTAGTTCCATTTCCCATTGTTAGCTGGATGTGGCAGCAGCATATGTGGCCGTATCTTCCATGTGGAGGAATGATGGGAAATGTAGAAGTATATTTCCCATAGTTCCTTTTTTCCAAATTGTATTTCTTTCTTTGAAAAAGGGGGGGGGAGAACAAGGGAGAAAACTTAAAATCCAGAGACTAAATAAAATTATAAACAAGGAGGAGAAAAAAAATATATGTACATAGAAACAAAAATATTATACAGTGGTGGCAGATCTACATATAAATGTCTATAAATGGTTTCCAAATATCTAAAAATAAGTCCATACAAGTTGTTTCTATGACATGCATTCAGATATTGTGTTCTAAGGTCCTCAGTTCATTGATTTACAGGAGGTGGGCTTTTATCTTTCCAGTGTTGTCATACGAGTCTTTTAGTTGTAGTAGGGCATGGTCGGTCCATTTTCTTTGACCATAGATTAGCCTTGAAGAGACAGGCAGATAGTTTAAAAGTACATACGCTTCTCAAAATTCAATGAACATTTTAATACAAAAGAGGAGGTTGAGGGGGACATGATTGCTCTCTTTAAGTATTTGGATCCCTACCAGTCCGGCTTCTGACCAGGCCATGGGACAGAGACTGCACTGGTCACCCTCACAGACGACCTTCGAAGGATCAGGGCGGCTTGGCTGTTGGACCTGTTGTTGGACCTGTCTGTGGCATTCGACATGGTTGACCATCAACTACTGATCCACCACCTCGCCAACACTGGAATTCAGGGGTCTGCCTTTCAGTGGCTCTTCTTGTTCCTTCAGGGTCGGGGATAAAGGGTGGCATTAGGGGAACAGCTGTCCCAAAGACACCTGCTAGTTTGCGGAGTGCCACAAGGGGCGGTACTTTCTCCGATGCTATTTAACATCTATATGCACCCCGTTGCCCAGATTGCCCAGAGGCATGGGTTGAGTTGTCACCAGTATGTGGATGACACCTAGCTCTATCTGCTGTTGGGCGGCCAGTCTGACTCTAGCCCGGGAGACTGAAATTGAATCCGACGAAGACAGAGGTCCTGTGCCTGAGTCGGGGTGGCCGGGGGCTATGGATCCTGCTCCCACCCATCGATGGGGTGTCGTTGATGCCAGCATCAAAGGTTAGGAGTTTGAGAGTGCTCCTGGATGCCTCCCTAACGAGGGAGGCCCAGGTAGCAGCCACTACTAAGTCAGCCTTTTCTCATCTTCGGCTGATCAGGCAGCTGGTTCCCTTCCCCGAATGCAATGACTTGGCGACAGTGATCCATGCTATGGTCACCTCGACTACTGTAATGCTCTCTACATGGGGCTACCCTTGACTCCAATCTGGAAACTTCAGCTAGTGCAGAATGCTATGGCCAGGCTGTTGCTGGGACTCCCCATGCGGGAGCACATCCAGCCTGTGCTGAAAGCACTGCACTGGCTACCTATAGCATACCGAATTCGCTTCAAGGTACTGGTGCTTTCCTTTAAAGCCCTTTATGGTCAGGGACCTGCCTACCTGAGGGACTGCCTTTCCACACGTGTTCCCCAGAGAGCACTACGGCCAGAGTCTCAATATCATTTGACCCTCCCTGGCCATAAGGACACCAGGCCAGGGCCTTGTCAGTGGCAGCTCCAACCTGTTGGAATGAGCTTCCAGAAGAGATCAGGGCCCTGCGGGACCTTTTACAGGTACGCTGGGCCTGTAAAGTGGAGCTCTTCCACCAGGACTTTAGGTAAGGAGCAGCATTTAACTATCTAAGACCCCGTGCCCAATATCATCACCCAGTCTGAGCATGCCGATAGGGAAATCACCTGCTGACTGTATATTTATTATGTATACTGCTACTACTGTGCTGCCATTGCCATACAAATTGTTTTTAGCAACCATGTTGTGTTTTATGCAGATCTTTATATTGTTGTTTTATCCGTTGCAATTTTTATGTAAGCTGCCCTGAGCCTGCCTTGGTGGGGAGGGTGGGGTACAAATCAAATCAATCAATCAATCAAATATTCAGGGCCGGCTTGCCCACTAGGCGAGCCAGATGCTCGCCTAGGGCGCCAGGCCTGCAGGGGCACCAAATGCCCCCCCGCCCCCCCAACGGCCCCCCCCCGCCGCAGCCATCACAGTGAAGAGCGCCCCAGCGGGGCGCCCTGGTGGGGGAGAGGAGGCAGGGTGGCGGCGCAAGAGGTGGCGGCAGAGCTTTCCCGCCCTCCCCCTCCCCCCTCGGGCTCAGAGAAGACAAGAGGGAAGAGACGGGGGCGTAAAACCCCACCTCTTCCCTGCCTTGCCTGGGCGCCTTGGGGGGGGGGAGAGGAGGCAGGGGCGGCGGCGCAGCTCCTGCCAACCTAGTAGTTCAAAACCAAGAAATTGCAAGTAGATAAATACGTACTGCTTCAGTGGGAAGGTAACAGCGTTCCATGCACCTTGGCGTCTATTCATGCCGGCCACATGACCACGGAAACATCTTTGGACAGCACTGGCTCTTCGGCTTGGAAACAGAGATGAGCACCACACCCCTAGAGTCGGATTCAACTGGCTTTTGAGCCAGGGAAACCTTTACCTTTATTAGTTGTATATTAGTAACTGAACCACAGAGAGGTGTCTGCCTGCTCTGAAAGGGAACCGGTAGGTTGGCGGCAGATATGTAAGATCAGGGGTTTCAAACCTCCCGCCCTCCCTCCTTTTTCAGCCCCCCCATCACTCTGTCTCAGCAATTCTTAGAATACTATAAATTCTGAGGTGAGATTTACAATCTGATTATAACAAGAGCGACAGTCTTCTAAATCCACTGAAGTCAGTGGGTTTAGAAGAGTGTAACTCTGTTTAGGATTACACTGTTAAACTTGTGCTTTTCCAGCTCCTAGCTCCTACTTGTAGTCACAGCTGTAACCCCCAGCCCACAGCTTTGCTGCAAGGATATGATACTCAAGAGCATTAACAAACATTATTTCTAATAAGGAAAAGTTCCCCAACAATGGGGCCTTTGTTGGCACAGAAAATGTCATTATAATGTGGTTTTTAGTGTTGCTGACTTCACAAACAAACAAGAGTTATAAACAGCTTGTCCTGCCATCAGTCTGTAGCTTTTCATCCTATCTGCATAAATATTTAATTCATGCATGGTTCAAATCAGAGACAGCCCAAGCCACAATGCACTTAGTCTACTTAACTACCATCTAAGGAGTACTGAACCAATATAATGCTTGGCCTCCCAAGCCTAATCTAATTACCAAAGGAAATAGAAAATCAGTTTCCCTTTCCACAGTCGTCAAGTCATGCCTACTGAGCGTCAGGCAGTTCACAGTGGAAGATGCTCTTCTGTTGCATTTTATTCCACAGTCCTTGCACCTCTCTGATCAATTCCCAGTGTGGGGGAAGTCTGGAGCAGACGTAAAGTGCAGGTTTTGTGTTCTGCAAAGCACAAAGGGGAGTTTAATGGGTGGCAGGGAAGCATTTACAGAACTCTGAAGCAAACTAATTCAGCTGAAATTAGGTTTCAAGCAAATTTCCCCTATGATGGTTTGCTGTTAGGTTCTCCCTTTTGGATCAAAGGCTTACTGGAATAATCAAAGAGCACATTAGAGTAGTCTTTAACAATAATTAAAATTCATGATACTGCTCCTTTTTGATATAGTGTAATCAACAGGATCCTCTGAAGGCTATGGCTTAATGATGCAGCAAATAGTTTAATTAATATTTACACTGAACAATAATGGCATTACATTCTTTGCTGACATTTATCCTTTTCATCCACTAATCTTATTTATAAAGGGTAAGAGCCAGATTTTGTTTCCCCAAAACACAAATATATTTCTCATAGCAGACTCTGATTGCTTTTATGAACTTTTAGTACAATGTGTTCATTTTGACCAAGAGTCTTTGATTGCATTAAAGACTATTTTTATAAACCTTTGGAACATATGATTTTCTTTCAAGTATCCTAACTGGCATGATTAATTCAGGCTTGTCATGGTAGGTTTGGAAAGTTTGCAGTATAAGATCTGTAGGCCTATCTGAAGAGTGTTGAAAGTGAGTAGGAATGTTAGGAAAATGTTCATATTTGTGACTGAGCTTAGTGCTAAATTCTGTCCTTCCCAACTATTACACCACACTGGTTCTCAGCCTTGCATTTCTCATTCCTAAATGGGGAGACCTAAGTGGCATAGGGCCATCCTTTGGGTATCTACCACATTCATATGTAACACAGAAGGCTGAGGGCTTCTAGTGTCCTGGCCCCACTGCTGGACCTCTTGATGGCACCTGATATTTTTGGCTGCTGTGTGACAGAGTGTTGGACTAGATGGGCCATTGGCCTAATTCAGCATTGGCTTCTCTTATGTTCTTATGTTCTAACAGTCTACTTTAACAGTGGAGGGATCCCAGACAATATGTTTCCCAACCTCATTTCCTTGTGGTAAACATTCCCCCTTCTTGTGTCTTAGCTTCCCACATTCAGTTTCTCCGGGTATTTTTCCTTTATTGGCATCAGTTATGGAAGTGAAGAAGGAAGCAAGCAAAGTACTTGGAGAAATAAGTGAGGGGAGGTAACATTTGGCCGAGAGAAGGGTTCAATGTCCCTGTCCTGTGTGTTTATAGCAAGAAACCTGCTTTATGTGTGAATGACATGCACACTACTGTAGGCCAACTCAGTCACTGAGGGGAACTGAAGATTTGGTGGGAAAAATCTGCCAGACAACTGGGGAGATACAGGGGTTTGTCATAGCCAGGTAGGTATTTTGACCAGCAGGACTTCTGGTTGACTGTTGGAGATTTGATTGTCTGTGCAGATTTTTTTAAATGCTAGTCCAATCCCCTGCACAATGCAGGAAATTCACACACACCCAGTGACCCCTGTTCCACACCCAGAAGATGACAAAAAACCTCCAGGATCCCTGGCCAAACTGACTTGGAGAAAAGTTGCTTCCTGACCCCATAGTGGCAATCAGCATTTCCCTGGGCATGTAAGAAAGGGCCACAAGAACTAAGCACTGAAGCAGCCCTTCCTGCTCTTCCTCTCATGATCTGCCTAAGTTCACACAATCAGCATAGCTGTCAGATGTCCATCTAGCCTCTGTTTGAAAACCTGCAAAGAAGGAGAGGAAGCCTGTTCCACTAAGGAACTGCTCTAACTGTCAGGAAGTTCTTCCTGATGTTTAGCCAAAAACACCTCTGATTTAATTTCAACCCATTGGTTCTGGCCCGACCTTCTGGGACAACAGAAAACGACTCCACACCAACCTTTATATGGCAGCCGTTCAAGTACTGAAGATGGTTATCATGTCACCTCTCAGTCGTCTCCTCTCTAGGCTAAACATAGCTAGCTCCTTCAACCTTTCCTCATAGGACTTGGTCTTCAGACCCCTCACCATGTTTGTTGCCCTCCTCTGGACATGTTCCAGCTTGTCTATATCCTTCTTGAATTGTGGTGCCCAAAAATCTAGGTGAGGTCTAACCAGAGCAGAGTAAAGTGATACCATCACCTCACGTGATCTGGACACTATCCTTCTGTTGATACAGCCCAAAATCACATTTGCCTTTTTAGCAACTGCATCACACTGCTGACTCATGTTCAGTGTATGGTCTACTAAGACACTTAGATCCCTTTTGCACATACTACTGCCAAGACAAGTCTCCCCCAACCTATAATTATGCATTTGATTTTTCCTACCTAAATGCAGAACTTTACATTTAACTCCATTGAAATTCATTTTATTTGTTTTAGCCCAGTTTTCCAGCCTGTCAAGATCATCCTGTATCCGGACTCTTCTATTGTATTTGCTACCCCTCCCAATTTAGCATCATCTGCAAATTTAATAAGCATTCCCTCTATCCCTTCTTCCAAATAATTGATAAAGATGTTGAACAAAACAGGTCCCAGGACAGATCCTTGAGGCCCTCTGCTTGTCACTCCTCTCCAAGAAGATAAGGAACCATTCACAAGCACTCTTTGGGTGTGATTGGTTAACCAGCTACAGATCCACCTAACAGTTATAGGATCCAAACCACATTTTTCCAATTTGTCAACAAGAATATTATGTGGAACCTTATCAAAAGCCTTACTGAAATCAAGATAAACTATGTCTACAGCATTCCCCTGATCAAGCAAGGTAGTAACTTTCTCAAAAAAAGAGAGAAGGTTAGTCTGACATGACTTGTTCTTGAGAAACCCGTGCTGGCTCTTAGTAATCACAGCTATCCTTTCTAAATGCTCAAGGACTGTCTGATGATTTTGTCTAAGAGTTTCCCAGTTAAGCTGTGGCAATCATTTTGTGGCTGGCTCTGTCTACCTGAGCTACCTGAGCCGCCTCGGCAGGAGGGTGGGGTAGAAATTTAATAAATAAATACTGCAGCAGCCATTTTATGACAACCCTCACTGTGCCCACCATGCCATATCAGAATCCCAGAGGTGCCTGCAAGCTCAAAAAGGATTGGGGACTCTTGCTCTAACTACTTGACCCAGGTTTGTTGCTACTGTTCAAATTGTGAATCAGTCTGCAGAGTGGCAGCCGTTTTCTCCCAGCTTCAGAAATACTTACAAAGCAAAAGCACACCCTTCTGTGGTAGCTCATTTGCCAAGATGTCTTCAGTTTATCCATATTGCCATATGTAGTATTGTAAACAACAGGACACGCCAGCTTTGTTTCAATATAAGAAGGCTGTTTTATTTAGCCCTCTCATTCTCTCTCTGGTAGGGTTACCAACCTCCTGGTGCACCTGGAGATCATCTGCTATTACAGTTGGTCTCCAGATGGCCAAGATCAGTTCCCCTGGAGAAAATGGCTGCTTTGGAGGGTGAAATCAATGGCAACGGTCCCTCCCTTCCCCAAACCCTGCCCTCCCCAGGCTCCACCCCTAATAACCCTAATCTCTGGCCTCTCAGTCAGCTCCCTCAGCATCTCACTCATATACCGAAGCCCTGCAGCACCAAAGCTAAAGGGTATGCAAAGCAGAAACTTGCTCCTAGACACTGTTTGTATACATTACGACAGTTAACTACAAATTGGATTCATATTTTGGCAAAGTTATCCTATGTAAATAATCACATCCCTACAAGAAACTTTATTATAGTATATTAGCATAGGTGGTTTGTCATTAGTTATTGTGGTTCTGAAGATGCTTTACCTGGCTACTGCCATCGGAGGCTGCTTCGATCATAGATATAGCTTCACTGGAATCAAGTTTGCTTCACAGTGCTCTTTTTTAACCTCTAAAACCCAAAAGGGGTTGGGAGGGATATTTACAAATGCATTTAGGTCATCTGGAGAGACCTTGATCTGTGTTCTACTGTCAGAAGTTGGGCAGATGCTTAGATCTGCAGGGCCTTTTTGGTGGTGGCTCTGAGATTCTCTCCCCTATGAGGCACGTTTTGTCCCTTCCCTCTTATTTTTTATTGGCTAGGTTAAATGATTTGCTTTTATTGCGCTTGCCATATAATTTAATTTATACATTAATTTTTTAAAAAATGTGGCATTGGAATCTAGTTCAATCTGTGGCAACATCCACTCTGCTCTTGTTGCCTAAAGTCATATCTCCTTCTAAGGGCTTGGACTTTCCTTCCAGGTGTCATTTTGGTTTATGAACTACAACTGCATTTTTTATGTGCTTACAGGGCAGCCTTCACCGGAAAATGATAACACCATAAAGGATGTTCTCCCAGAGGATGCTGGCATTGACCATCAGACAGTCCATCAACTCATTACTGTGCTGATGAAATTTATGGCAAAAGATGAGAGCAGTGCAGAGTCGGACATCAGCAGTGCGAAAGCCTTCAACACAGTCAAGCGCCACTTGTATGTCTTGCTAGCCTATGATCAACAGGAAGGTTGCTTCATGATCGCTCCTCAAAAAATGCGTGTTTCAACTTGTTTTAATGCCTTTATCGCTGGGATTGCCCAAGTAAGTTGGCTTTATTCTCTGTAAGGCATGCCATTTTGCTTCCATTTGGTGTAAACGATCAGATTATCCAGTACTGGATGGATTCTATTGTTGGCTGTTTGCCATGCCTGCAAACCATCTTGGTGGCAAAACCCCAGAAGTGGTATATGAACCTATCCAAATTTGTTTCTCAGAATATGATTATTTCTCCTTTGGAAAATAAAATGTTTCTAACAGTATGGCAGTTTGGGTAGCTTGAGAACAGGAACTCTTACAAAATATCACTTCCAGGTTCTGTCCTTTTTTTGTGCAAAAGCCTTTGAAACGATTGAAGGCAGAGTAGAACAAGCTTGTGGTGAATTGCACAGCTGTTTTTTTTCTGGACATGTTATAATGGCCCAATCTGCATATAGCATTTGCTCCGTTGTTGTACCAAACCCACACTGGAACAGAAAAAGATGTGGCTCAAAACCACTTTCAAATACCCCAGGCCAATGCTGTACTGACTGCAGAGTCACTCCTGAATAGCCATAAAATGGCCATAAATCTATGCAGACAGCCACCATAAAACCAAGAGATCAAATGAAGTGAAAGTGGCATGCAGTCTGGACACTGCCATAAAATTTGACAATCAAAGTGAAAGTGGCATGCAATGCAGATGGGAATTTCTGTTCCAGTGTGGGTTTGGTAAGACAGCGGAGCAAATGCTAGATGCAGATTGAGCCTGTGTCGGTTATGTGCCTGTACTGCATCTTCTTTTCCGCAAGTGTTCTGCTCCCTCAAGTGGTTGCTTCAATCTTTCATGATAGTTTCTCCGCTTTTTTTAAAAAATGGTGAAACCTCAATAAAAGAGCAAAGTGACCACTAGAGGGAGCAAAACCTATGGAAATTGGAAAAAACCCTGACGCAGTACAGGCACACAAGGGACAGGCACAGGTGAGGGAAAATCCCTTAATTGCTGTACTGTGGACATTTCAAGAGCCACATGATTGGCTGTATACAGACATCACCTGGTTTGTTCATGACAAGAATAGGTCAGGAAGTTTCCCCAGCTTGCACATTCCTCCCTGTTTTCCTTGTCCATAGGGGGACAACTTCCTGGTTCTACCAAACTGCCATTTTCTCATATTGTCTGAATCCAGGTAAAATAACAAATGGCAATTTGTTTCTTGCCTACAGACCATGCTTCTAAACCATACTTTAATCCTGGTTGAAAATGCTAGTTAGTAGCAAAAAGAACCAGCCATTGTTTCTTTCTGTATTTGGATGCCATGGCATACTGCAGTTAGAACCAGGGAGTATATGGGGAGTGGAAGGAAGGGAGTAAATGAAACAAAGGGCTTGTTCTGAATGCAGGAAAATCAAAAGGCTGAGGAGAAAAAACTGTTTCTGAATATGTGTATAAACCTGTAGAGAAATATAAACTGAATCTATAAAAATGCAATTTTAATAAACAAAATTATTTCAAAAATAGTATCTCTCACAATCAGGGCTTTTTTTGTAGAAAAAGCCCAGCAGGAACTCATTAGCATAATAGGCCACACCGAACAGCAGAAACTCATCAGCATATTAGGCCACGCCCCTGACAGCACAGCTTATTAGCCTATTAGGCCACACCCCCATATTACCAGAAGTGTGGTCATCCAGCCACACTCACCTTTTGCTTCTTATTCTGTTTACCTTGTTTGTTGTCAAAACCCAGGGCTTTTTTTGTAGCAGGAACTCCTTTGCATGTTAGGCCACACACCCCTAATGTAGCCAATCCTAATGAGTTTCTGCTGTTGGGTGTGACCTATTATGCTAATGAGTTCCTGCTGGGCGTGGCCAACTCGGGAGCCAGCCGGAACTCCGTTCCTGTGTGTTCCTGCCCAAAAATAGCCCTGCTCACAATAAAACCTCTGTTGTGCAACAGTACAGATATCAATAACCAAATATGCAAACAAACCAAAGGATGTGGCCAGAGACTGGCAGTGCCAGCCTAAGCAGAGAGTTACATTCTTCTAAAGCCATTGATGTCAGGAGGCTCAGAAGGGTGTAACTCTGTTCAGCGTATCAGCCTTTTAAAATTTAAATGCTCACTTTAAGAAAGTCTGGTTTCCAAAACATAATAGTTCCAGGGGAGTAGCCATATTTAGTCTGTTGCAGCAACAATGTAATGTCTAAAAAGTTTTTATTTTTGTAGCATAAGCGTTTGTGGACTTGTGTCCACTCTGCACATAGTGGAGGTCTGACGAGGCAGGCTTGTATGAGGTTATCAAGAGAAGAAAATGTCAACAGCAGGCTCAAAGGACCGTGAGATACAGGAAAGACAGTATGAGATATAATTATGTGATTTTTAGAAGTACAGGAATTGGCCATCTGTCTAGTTCTGTTAAGGAATGAAGAAGGGATATCAGGTCCTAAAGCCATCAGGAAGTGGGGTTTGCATTTCTTGACTGAATTCTATTTCAGCTGTTTCGTGCTGGAGTGTCCCTGAAGATTTTCCCCCAAGGGGCATTCCTTTCTTATGTGTGGCTATTGCTGCCTCTTTAGAAAAGGCATCTTCAATCGGCAGGAACTGTAATATTGAATGCATTGAACATCATTTGGAGGGCAGCCCAGCAGATGGTGGTATTTGACAGTTCTTCTGGGAAGAGGCTGGCTGTAGCAGCCTTCGGTCAGACTAGATCTTTGTAAGGCTGTGCAGTGTTAGGTCCCAACAGGCATGGACTAACAACCAGGCCACCTGGGAATTGTGCTGCACCTTCATTTGACGGAGAGCTTTTCTGCAGTGAACCAGGATTCCTTCATTGGTTTCCTTGTAAGAAAAAAAAGGCAGAAGAGAGCAGGGGTGGTACCAATGACTCTAGGGCCCTGGGCAAAAGCCCACGATAGGCCCTCAGAAACCATGCACTTCCATGGGCCCCCCCTCCCAGGCCAAGCAAAGGGTGGTGCTTGCCTCATGGAAGGTGGGCAGGAGTCACCAGTACTACCATCAGTCAGCTGCCAGAAACTCCAGATGGGCTGGGTACAAGCAGCAATAGGAGCCTGGTCTTCTTCTTTAACTGCCTCCTTCAGAGGGGGGCAGGCCATGGGTATTGGGGACCCCCAATGTCCCCCTATTGCTCGTTGGTTAAAACCAGCCCTGGAGGAGATAGAAGCTTGTGCAAGCCCAGCACCAAGCTGCATTTGTGCCCATTTGAAGCTTAATGTGGACTCAATGCAAACACTGACCTCAGCCAGTGATTTTATAAGACTCTGTGAATACCACGTTGGTAGGAGAGTTTTGTTTCCCCTCGCGTAGTTTTGAGTCATTTGTACTCTACTCGATTGCAGTGTTTCCTGCTAACAATCACAAGCCCTGCATGCAGGGCAATGGAGAAGGAATTAGGAAAGATTACCAAGGCAGCAAGGAAATAATGAATGGAATGGTTGGGATGCTATCATTGCTCATCTTCTCTGTCAGTGGATCCAAGCAGTGTGTAATTTTCTATGCCGATTTTAATTGGTCCATTGAGAGGAAGGTCTTTGGCAAACATCTGCGGCAGCTTCTATACTCCTGAAGACTCCAGTGCCCATATTTAGCCAAGGATGGCCATGCATGTTTTAAAAATTACGAAGTGGATATGGGAGCGGCTTGTATTCCTAAACTTTTGCACGGCCATGCAGCCTGGAAAATCTACAACAACTAATGAACTCTGGCTGTGAAAGCCTTCGACAACATATTTCTGGTGTAAGTTTATAAGGGGCGATCTTACACCCTTTGCCTTTGGGGAAATGTGCAGGTTTCTTCTTAGTGCATTGCACTGGAAGAAACCTGGAAAATCATGAATCATTCATGCACCTGCTTCCTCCAATGTGCAAAATAACTCCTATTGACAGTGCTGGTAAGACTCTTCCACCTCTGGTGGTGGCAAACCATGCCACCATTGCATCCCAAAATCTAATGCTAACCTGCTCTTTCTTAGAGCTTCTTCCTCTTTCGTCCCCCGTGCTGCTTTTCTTTCCCATTCATCTTCAGACTGTAAACAGAGTGGAATACGGACTGCGTTCATCCTTTAGTCTAGCAAAGCATCGCATACACTGACGAATAGCTGGCAGCTGCCCTGCACTGCACGTATACGAAACGTTCACATTGTGGACGCATTATACGTCTGTAGGCACATATTCTCGGTTTCAGCTCATGGAACAGTACTTGCTGATCACAGCAGGCATGGATTCATATTTTCCCATGGCAACATGAGCAATGATCTTTGGAAAATTTTGCCCAAGGAGAATTTTGAAGTGATAAAGTCATCAGGGTGACAGAGTCCACGTGAAAGCACTCCTTGTTCCAACACCGGGCAGGAAGCTAACGAAAACAGCAGCCAGTCTCCCTTGAAATAAGTTCTGTGATCCCATCATTAATCATTTTGCTTTTCTAGCTCTCTTCTTAAAACCATATGTCATCTCTCCCTTTCTCATTGTTACTGTTAACCGCAATGGAAGCTTTCGGTGTGCTGCGGATAAAAGCAAACAGGCAGCCTAGTCCTGTGCGTGCTCAGTAAACCCAACGGGGGCTGCCTTTCTAGCCGGAATGTGTGGGTCTGATAAAAGCTTGCAGCCATGTCTTAATCAGTTGCCAAACATTTTCTAAAGTTAAATTGCCCTGTATTGATATTCCTATCAGGTGATGGACTACAACATCAACCTCGGCAAGCACCTCCTCCCCTTGGTGGCCCAGGTGCTCAAGTACTGCACGTGCCCACAGCTGAGGCACTACTTCCAGCAGCCTCCCCGCTGCTCCCTCTGGCCGCTTAAGCCTCATATTCGGCAGATGTGGCTCAAGGCATTGCTTGTCATCCTTTACAAGGTAAGTGAGAGGGGCTGTGGCTCAGTGGAAAGAGTCTCTGCTTTGCATGCAGAAGGTCCCAGGTTCAAGGCAGTATGTGATGTGAAAGACCTCTGCCTGAAACCCAGGAGAGCTGCTACCAGCCTGAGTAGAAGAGAAGAGAAGAGATTGGATTTATACCCCACCCTTCACTACCCAAGGGAGTCTCAGAGCAGCTTACAAACTCCTTTCCCTTCCCCTCCCCACAACAGACACCCTGTGAGGTAGGTGGGGCTGAGAGAGCTCTTGACAGAAACTGCTCTTTTTTCCAGAACAGCTCTTATCAGAACTATGGCTTGCCCAAGGTCATCCAGCCTGGTGCAAGTGGAGGAGTGGGGAATCAAACCCGCTTCTCCCAGATTAGTGTCCACACACTTAAACACTACACCAAACTGGCTCTCAGTAGACAATACTGACCATGATGGACCCATCGTTTGATCCAGTATAAGGCAGCTTTGTGTGTATGTACAAGTGCTCATGCATTGCTGCCAGAGGAAAGCATTAATGCTGGTTGTTATCACAATAGAAAACTGAGTAATGAAGAGCACTGGAGAGATCTGAAACATCAAATGGGAGTCCAGTGACACCTTAACGACTAACAAAAATTGTTCCAGCATAAGCTTTCATGAGTTAGAGCTCATTTTATGTGACAGAGAAGTATTTATTCTCAAAACTGCAGAGTGTGTGTGGGGGAGATGTTACAAAGAGAAGCCAGTCTGAAAACAGTAATCGATCCATTCCTAACTGTTGATGGGTAGACGAAGTAGGATTAGCGTAACAGAGGTCAAGCGAACCATATGTAGATAGTTGATATGCAGATCCAATTAGAAAAGCTGAGGAGTAAAGAACTAATGAACATGTGTAAAGGGTGGAATGACCAAAGGTATTAGGACCTGTGGTGAATGATAAATGTCCAGTCCTTATGAAGGCCTGGCTGAGAAATAGTGTTAAACTTCTTGTTGAATTCTAATTAGGCCAATTTCCTGTTGGTCTCTCCCTCTGACATTCTTCTATAGGAGAATACTGACATTCAGATGAGCAATAGAATGCTGTGATCAGTTACAGAAAAACACAGAGGTCTTTAAAAACCTGCATTTATAATGATTATCATCACAGCAGCTGAATGACTGAAGGAGATTGCATAGGAATATTGCTATTTTTTGTAGGCTGTGTTTTAAAGATTGCTAGTTTCATCCCATTGATGAAAAAAGCCACAGAGTAGAAAACCCAGTGATATTAGGTTAGGGTTCTTATGTCTGGTAACTGTAATGAATTTGTTTCTGATGTTTTTTTGCACAGTATCCATACAGGGACTGCGACATCAGCAAAACTGTTTTGCATCTCATCCACATAACTGTCAACACACTTAATGCACAGTACCACAGCTGCAAGCCTCATGCCTCGACAGGCCCTTTATACAGCGACAACAGCAATGTTAGCAGATATAGCGAGAAGGAAAAAGGTACTAAATAATATTAGATACGACTGTTAATTTTCCAGATCACTGGGTGGCATCGATCAGGAAACGTTGCATTCGAGAATGTTTGATCGGGAGTAGGAATGGCCATACAACATGCATAAAATCCTAGCATTTACACCCTGAATTAGGCTTCCACTTCACAATTAGTTTTACAAACTGAAGTGGAATCGAACCCTGCTTTTATATGATTTCCCAAAGAGTTTTGGAAGACACGAACTTCCCTGACTTGATTCTTCAGGCTAATCTAGTGTCACTTTTAATAATATCTAAGGAAGGTTTGCCTGAGAGGCTGTCCTGGGAGGCTAAAGAAGAAAAGAATTAAAAATAGATTGGTGTATGGGGGGGAGGTCTCATCTGTCATTGTCCGCATCAGTACCTTTTCTGCTTTGGTGCACCCAGCTCCATGATTGCTAGTTTCGAGAAAGAGAGAATGTCTGCCACCAGCTGAATTCACACATCCCCAGGCAAATCAGAGACCACTTTGGCATGGAGTTTTTATAGTATCTGAATCGAACTGGTGCTTAATCACCAGAGTGGATACACGATTTGCTGTAGGAACAGTGGCATCTGAGTTGGATGGAGCAGTTCTAGCCTCAGAGGACAGTAGTATGTTGGTAGTAGTTCCCCCATCTGGGATTCTAGGTTGATTTGATGGAAGTGTGACCATCTGCATTCCATTCTGAGAGTGTCTGGAATCCGTGGTCCCTCAGGAGCCCCTTGGTGTTGTTCCTGAGTAGCTTGCCTCGACACTGGTGAGAGTGAAATATGGCCACCTACGGTTACTTCTAAGGTGCTGGTGTCTGAGAAGGCCTGATGGTTCAATGTGGTATAGTGGTGAGTGTGCTAGATTTGAGAAGACCCGAGTTCAAATATCGACACAACTGTAAGGCTCTCTGGGTGATTTCGGGTGCCAGGCAGTCTGTTTCAGCCTACCATGGAGGTGAGAACTATGTACACTGCCCTGTGCACTGTAGAGGAAGGAGAGGGTAAAAAGATGCTAGAAAGGAAGATCCATAAAGTGGAATCATATGCACGGTATTTCTGCTATATTTAACTTTAGTCAGCATGGCAGGATTATTTCCCTGAGGGTAGACTTTCAGCCACTGCAAACCAGTGTAATCAGGCTAATTTGGCAGGAGCAGTGCGGGTTGGTACCTTCCGAATACCACTTATTTATTTCCTTTATTTATACCCTGCCTTTCTCCCCGATGGGGACCCAAAGCAGTTTACATCGTTCTCCTCTCCTTCATTTGATCATCACAACAACCACTCTGTGAGGTAGGTTAGGCTGAGAGGTTGTGATGGGCCCAAGGTCACCCAGCGAGCTTCTGTGGCAGAGTGGGGATTCAAACCTGGGTTTCCCAGAGCCTACTCCAACACTTTAGGGGGCTGCAGTGGCTCAGTGGTTAACATGCTGAACTGCAGACCAGAAGGTCAGTAGTTCAGCAGTTCGAGACCCGAGTGCCACATGATGGAGTGAGCTCCCGTCTATAGCCCCAGCTCCTACCAACCTAGCAGTTTGAAAGCAAGAAATTGCAAGTAGATAAATAGGTACTGCTTCAGGGGGAAGGTAACAGCGTTCTGTGCACCTCAGCATCTAGTCATGCTGGCCACATGACCACGGAAATGTCTTTGGACAGCGCTGGCTCTTCGGCTTGGAAAAGGAGATGAGCACCACACCCCTAGAGTCGGATTTGACTGTCTTTCAAGCAAGGGAAACCCTTACCTTTACCTTTACTTAGTCCAACACTTTAGCCACTATGCCACCCTGGCTCTTATAAGTAGTCTTAAAAAGTACTGTTTGTTGCATTGCTAAAATGGTCAGCTTGGGGCAATGAACTGAGTAGTGGCCTTAGACCAAAGGAAGACCTGAGTTCAAATTTCCATTTAGCCATGAAGCTCACTGGATGACTTGGTAGGATTGCTCTTTCTCTCACTGTAACATGCCTCACAGGGTTGGTGTGAGGATAAAATTAGAGAACTTATTACATGAATGGAAGAGGTGGTCTTCCAGTCTGCACTTCCTTGCCTTCAGTATTTTGGGAGGTCCCCCAGCCTTCAGGAACTACTTTGGATAGAATTGTGGTAGAAAGGAAGAGGCAGGGAATCCCTGTTTCCTGAATGGGTCTTCTTTTAGGATTCTTGGGATCCAAGTAAACGCATGCTGCCCGGAGCTCCTTGGAAGGTGGTGGTGGAAAGTGCCATCAAGTTGCAGCTGGTTTATGGTGACCCTGTAGAACAGGGGTGTCAAACATACGGCCCGTGGGCTGGAACCGGCCCGTCTGGGGCTCTTATCCAGCCAGTGAGCAACTGGCCATTGCCTTTATTGGCAGCTGACAGAGGCTGTACATTATGTCCCTGTATCCCGTCCCAGTCCTAATGCGTAATGGGTGTTGGAAGTGGTAGGGTGGGCACCAGGGAGATACTTCAAGGAAATACTGTAAGAGTTTTGAGCATGTTCGTATTTTGAGTAAAAAATAATATCATTAATTGGGTTTGCCTGTGCCCTTTATACAGTTTATATCTCTGGTACCTGGCGTTACATTTTACGGCACACATGGCCTGGCCCGACAAAGTGAAATTTATGTCAGATCCGGCCCTCATAACAAATGAGTTCATCACCTCTGCAGTAGAGTTTTCAAGGCAGAGATGAACAGAGGTGGTTTGCCATTGCCCGCCTCTGCTTAGTAACCGGACCTCCTTGATTGTCTCCCATCCAGTCACTTACCAGGGCTGATGCTGCTTAGCTTCCAAGATCTGATGAGACCGGGGTAGCCCGGGCCTCTGGAAGCTGGGAGATAATAATAGCATTTAAAAACAGCGGTAACTAAAGAGAAAATGATTAGTGCCTCATGATGCAGTTGTAGGAGACATGCACAACAATCCTGTGCATTCAAATTAGTGGGCATAGACTGGAGTAACTCCATATAGGATTGCACTGGTGGTAAATGCTTTTTGTACTAGTCCTGTGAGAATTTACTTGAATGTATTTGGAGGATCAGTACTGTCAGAAGTCCTAACTTAGTCAGCAAACACCAGACCTTATGATGCAAGCAAGGTTAGCATTTATTAAGCTGCAATAGATAGGTCACTGGTACAGGTATCTTGTTCAGAATGACTTGGTTACAGAAAGCAAGCGGTTATACAGGGAAGGGGGTGAATGGGGACCCCCCTTCTCCGACTCTATGAATAACATGCACCTGGGAAATCGAAACTTACTAAGCTAATGAATTTCCCATCGCCCCATTGCTACCCACAGCTGCTACATCTATGCCAGCGATAGGGAAGCAGGCAGCCTGACTTGCCAAGGTCAGAACGTCTAGGCTGCCAGAGATAATAGCAATAAAAGCCACATTCCATTCTCACACCCGAGGTGTAAATCAGCTACTCCCCGGATTCCAACCTCCCGCCTGTCACGCCACCAAGGCGCCATTAGCCCACCTCCCTCCCTTGTACTCATAGCCCACCGCCCTCCCTTCCATCCATCATGGCAGGGCTACCTGACATGCAGCCCCCTCGAAAATAGTCCTACCCCTTCGGTTTATGGGGGTACAACTTGTGAAACGCTTTGACAAGTCGGGGGGCCAGAACATTTTCCGCCCGAACCCACTCCCTCTGTTCCGGCCCAAAGTCAATCCATTCAACCAGGTAAAACAAGCGATTGCGAGAGATTTTAGAGTCCAGAATTTGCGATACTTCGTAGTGAGGTTCCCCTCCCACCAGCAGCGGAGGAGGGGTCGGCCGTTGCGGTCTCCAGCTGTTTTCCTCAGGCGCTTTGCGTAGAAGCCTCACATGAAAAACAGGATGAACAGACTTTAGAGATTTAGGCAAGGCAAGTTCAACAGTCACATTGTTAATAACCCTTATGATCTCAAACGGCCCAACATACTTCCAACCAAGTTTGCGACTCGGCTGGATGCGACGCAAATGTTGGGTGGATAAGTAAGCAAACTCCCCGCACTTCGGAATCCAAGCCAAGTTACGTTTCTTATCCGCCTGGAGTTTGTACGCGGCTTTAGCCTCCTCCAGAGTTTTAGCCAAGGAGCCCCACGCCTCCTGCAGTTGTTTGCACCAGTCTCCAGCGTCTCCCGCCGGGAGGTCGGGAGAAGTCAAAAAGGGTAAAGGCGGGGCATCATATCCATGTACTGCTTTAAACGGGGACATCCCCGTCGACGAGTGCTGAGTATTATTATAACAAAACTCAGCCAAAGGCAAGAGAGAATGCCAATTGTCCTGCTGAAAGTTAGAAAAACACCGCAGGTATTGTTCCAGAGTCTGATTCACACGTTCAGTCTGTCCATCCGATTCAGGATGGTAGGCGCTGCTCACCCCCTCTCTACTCCAAGCAATGACATAAGTTCGCTCCAGAACTTAGAAACAAACTGAACCCCTCTGTCCGAGATCACCTTAGCAGGTAAGGTGTGGAGTCTCACAACGTGTTGCAAGAAAGCGGAGGCTAATTTCCTAGCCGAGGGAATGGAGGCAAACGGAACGAAATGCGCCTGTTTAGTAAATAAGTCTACTATCACCCAGATGACTGTTTTCCCCCCACTTGGGGGTAGATCTGTAATAAAGTCCATAGAAATCACCTCCCACGGCCGAGCCGGGGTGGGGAGAGGTTGCAGGGCACCTGGGGGTTTACCGGGCCGAGGTTTACTCATCAAGCACGTTTGGCAGGCTGACGTGAAGAGAGACATATCTTTTCGTAGGCCCGGCCACCAAAATTGTCTCTGTAGGAGCTGGAGGGATTTCACAAACCCCGTGTGACCAGCCAGCTTAGAACCATGCGCCCATCCCATTACCTCCCCCTAAGAGACCGTGGGACAAAGAGCTTGTCATTTTTAGTCCAGCAGCCATGTTCATTTTTGGCTAGTCCTTCCTCCCCCTCCACCTCCTCCCTATCCGCTTGCGAGAGTTCTGTAGAAAATCTCGCCACCCATTCATTGGGGGAGGAGTTGCCGGTGGGGGGAACGACTGGCCTGTTTCCGAGTAGTCACCGCTCCTCCCAACTGGGCAGGAGTAAAAATCGAGTCACGAATCTCCTCCCTTTTGCTATCGTGTTGAGGGAGGCGTGACAGGGCATCGGCCAGTGAGTTAGATGTCCCCGGGAAATGGTGCAGTGTGAAATTGAACTTGGAGAAGAAATCAGCCCAGCGGAGCTGCTTGGCGTTCAGGGAACGGGGGGAGCGGAGCAGCTCGAGGTTTTTGTGATCAGTCCAGACCTCGAACGGGACCCGCGCTCCCTCCAACCAGTGGCGCCAGGTTGACAACGCTAAGCGGATCGATCCCGCTTCTTTTTCCCACACATTCCAATTCCGTTCAGTATCGTTGAATTTTTTTGACACATAAGCAAGGGGGTGCAACTTGCCATCCTCCCCCTCTTGCAGGATCGCCCCCCATTGCAACGTCGGAGGCGTCAACTTGAACAATGAATTTTTTAAGTTCATTCGGGTGGGCCAACACGGGTTCCGACGTAAAAGGGCTTTCAATTTGTCGAACGCCCCCTGGCATTCTGGGGACCATTGCAATTTGGCCCCGGGCCGAGTGCATTCGGGTGGTTTCCCTTTGGTTCTCAGTAAGTCAGTTAAGGGAAGGGCCACCTGGGCAAAGTTCGAGAGGAACGATCTATAAAAGTTCGCAAATCCGAGGAACCCCTGGAGTTGCCTCCTTGTTTTTGGAGGCTCCCACCCCACAACATCTTTAACCTTGTCAGGGTCCATCTCAATCCCTCTCTGAGAAATACGGTAGCCCAGAAAAGGGATTTCTGTTTTGTGAAATTCACATTTGGACAATTTGGCAAACAGTTTATGCTTGTGCAACGTTTGTAGCACCTCCCGCACCAGTTTCACATGCGATTTAAGGTCGGGGGAGTACAAAAGAATGTCATCAAGGTAAACAAGGACCCCCTTAAACAAGTACTTATGCAACACTTCGTTAATCAAGTTCATGAAGACTCCAGGAGCCCCCTGGAGTCCGAATGGCATGACTAAGTACTCAAACTGGCCGAGGGGGTGTTGAACGCCGTTTTAAATTCATCCCCCTCTCGTATGCGGACTCTGAAATAGGCATCCCGGAGGTCTAGCTTAGAGAAAATTTTCCCCCAGCCACGGCCGCCAGTAAGTCCTTTATGAGGGGCATGGGGTAAGCGTTTGTATTTGACACTGCATTCAAGCCGCGGTAGTCAGTACAGAGCCGCAATCCCCCATCCTTCTTTTTCCGGAAAAGCACGGGAGCCGCAAACGGGGAGGATGCTGGCCGTATAAAGCCCCTACTAAGGTTCTTGTCGATAAATTTCCGCAGTTCCACCTTTTCCGAAGGGCTCATAGAATACAACTTTCCCTTCGGTAATTTTTGGTTGGGTAAAATTTCAATAGCACAGTCAGAGTTTCTGTGGGGGGCAATTCATCAGCCTCCTCTTCTCCAAACACGGGAGCGAGGTCGTGATATTCGGGGGAATGCCTTCCAGTTCTGCGGTTGCCACCCCCGCCGTCACTAGGAGTTGCCCCCCAACATGGGTCCCCACTCCTTTTTCCATGCATGGGACTGGCACTTCTTGGAGATGAAGTTGACCTTCCCCTCCCCCCACAGTACATGAGGATCGTGATCAAAGAACCATGGGCTCCCTAGGACCAAGGGAAATCTGGCTGAAGGGGTGACCACGAAAGGTCTCTCTTCCCAGTGTTGCCCGAGTCCCACCCGCAAGGGAACAGTCTCATATTTGCAAGGCTCTTTCATTGTGGACCCGTCCATTTGCGTAAAAATCAAGGGGTCAGTTAATTTAACAACTTTCGCCCCAAGTCCCGTTAGCAGTGTGGGGTTAATAAGGTCTCTCCCACACCCAGAGTCAATGAGAGCACGTACTCTCACATGGGTCAATAGACCCGGGTCCATTAGAGTCACCGTGAGAAAGAAAAGAGAGGGGGGTTTGCTCACCGGGAGTTGCGCCTGGGGAGGTGGGACCTGCTGTTCAGCGCTGTTTACAGCAGGTCCGTGTCGTTTCCCTGCGGCACGGTCTCGCCATCTGATGAGTCGGATGCTTCACTGAGCGGCTTGGCTTGCAGAGCCCTTGCCCCCTTCGGTTTCGCCACCTGTTTTGGCGTGGATGTGTCAAACTTCTTCTTGGTTCCCTTCGGGGCTCCGGGTGCTGCAGCTGAAGACGGGCAGTTCGCGGCGAAATGGCCCCCTTCTCCGCATTTGAGGCAAAGACCTTGCTTCATTCGGAGCTCCCTTGTGCCATCCCTCTGTTTCGGGTTGGGTGCCGGGGGTTTCCCTCTCGCAGTCGGCGCAGGGCCCCTGTTAGCCATCGCTGCAGCGTCGTCCAGCTTGATGGTCTTCAGGCGGTTCTCCATCGTGATGGCTGCCTGAACCCATCCGGTGAGGGTGTTCGGATCTTGATTTCTGGTGACTTCTCGGCGGATTTCTGCGTTGAGTCCCCACTTGTAGAAATCCACGAGGTTCCCTTCCCCTCGGAGTTTGGCGGCACATCTGCGGAACTCCGAGGTGTAGTCTCTCACCGATCGCGCTCCCTGTTTGAGGCTTCGGATCGTTGCCTTCGCTGCTTTGGTGGAGTGCACATCCTCAAATTGCTCTTTCATGGCCCACATGAAAGAGTCGATCTCTCTCAGCTCGCGCCCGTCGACTTGATGAAGCCCCACATACCAGTCAGCCGCCGCTCCCTTCAGGTGGGCTGCTATGACATCGACCATCCGCTCTTCCCTCTGGAACAGATGGCCCCAGGTCTCGATAAACTTTTCGGCTCGCACCAGGAAGAATGGGAATTTCTCGGGTCTCCATCGAAGTCAGCGTCCAGAAGTTCTGTGGGCTTGGGTGGCAAGAACCCCCAAGGACGAGGGGGTGGTTGCCCCGGCGGCCCCTGCGGTCCTGGCCCCGCTGGTTGATCCACCGGCCCGGCGGGCACGTTCCCTTGGCCTTGGTCTGGCACCGGCCGTTGATCAGGAGGGACCTGGGCTGGTGGTTCCTCACGCCTTTGCCGCTCGCGTTCTTCCCGGATACCCTCTGCGATCATCTGCGGGATGCGTGCGAGGGATTCGTCTAGGAAGCGCATCAGGCGGTCTTGGCTGGGTTCTTCAGTCCATCTCCTCCTCACCACGGCGCCTTCCATGGTCTCTGAATCGCGGCCAGTCTCCTCCAAGGCTTCCGCCGTGATTAGTTTCCGGACCGACCTTTCGGGGTGGCTCACCCCCATGGAAGCTCGCGGGGTCCCGAACCACGCTTCGTGGGTCTCAGCCAGGGGTTTCACCCAGTCACGTCTGCGTCCAACTCGGGTGGTCACCCCCCCATAGGCTGCCCCATAAGGATCTCCATAAGGCCCTCCAAAGTCGTACTCCAGACCCCAGTGTCTCGGCACATGTGTGTCTGGGGTCTCTCGGGGTGCGTCTTTTCCGGGAGGTCTCTTCTCCTTTTCATCTTCTTCAATTGGGATAGTGTCTTCTTCTCCGCCACTCATTTTGGAGTTGCGGGTTTAGGACCAGTCCCAAAAGTAATTGATGATTCTGAACAAACTGTCAGAAGTCCTAACTTAGTCAGCAAACACCAGACCTTATGATGCAAGCAAGGTTAGCATTTATTAAGCTGCAATAGATAGATCACTGGTACAGGTATCTTGTTCAGAATGACTTGGTTACAGAAAGCAAGCGGTTATACAGGGAAGGGGGTGAATGGGGACCCCCCTTCTCCGACTCTATGAATAACATGCACCTGGGAAATCGAAACTTACTAAGCTAATGAATTTCCCATCGCCCCATTGCTACCCACAGCTGCTACATCTATGCCTAGCGATAGGGAAGCAGGCAGCCTGACTTGCCAAGGTCAGAACGTCTAGGCTGCCAGAGATAATAGCAATAAAAGCCACATTCCATTCTCACACCCGAGGTGTAAATCAGCTACTCCCCGGATTCCAACCTCCCGCCTGTCACGCCACCAAGGCGCCATTAGCCCACCTCCCTCCCTTGTACTCATAGCCCACCGCCCTCCCTTCCATCCATCATGGCAGGGCTACCTGACAAGTACCCGATTACGGAAATCCTTAAATAAACTGTCTGTTTTAAGTAACATGGTGCATTTGCTGAAGGACAACACTGCTTTTCCCCCCCCTCTTTCCAGCGGAGGAAGACAGCGTCTTTGATGAATCTGACATTCATGATACACCCACTGGGACAGGCAATAAAGAGTCTCAAACTTTCTTTGCAAGGCTGAAAAGAATCGGAGGCAGCAAAGTGGTGAAATACCAGCCAGTTGAGATGAATGCTCAGAGAAGTATGTTAAAATCAGAGATATTATAAATGTACTTTCATTCTAGTTTTTTCCCCTTAAAACATTTAAATGTGTGGGTAAACAAGATGTAGCAACAGAAGTGTCGTGATAAGCATCATGCAAGTTTGAACATAGCTGATGTAAACTGCAAGTGCAGTGAAATACGATAGGGGGTACTTCAGTGTTACTGGGCAGCATGCAAGGCTTAGAAGCAAGACAGATGCGCAGGTGCAACCCACTCCCCTGACACTTATCGCCAACTGCCATGGCCAGATCGCCTATTGGGTGAACTAGGCGCTCGCCTAGGGCACGCTGGCCTCATGGGGCGCCAAATGGCGCCCGCTCCCCCCAAAAGCCCCCCACCGCCGCCCCTAACCGGGCGCCCCGCCATGGCGCAAGTCGCCCTCCCCTCCTCCCTGGGGGAGGGAGGAGGAGGAGGAGGAAGTGGCTGGCGGCGGCCAGCAGGATCCCCTGCTGCTGCCGCCGCGGAAAGCGCCCACCGAGGGTGCAAGTCGCCCTCCCCCTCCTCCCTGGGGACATGACACGCCGGCTGCAGGGGCGCCAAACCGCGCCCGGCCCCTCCCAGGAAAAGCCCCCCCCGCTTCCCCGAGCGCCCCATCGGGGCTCAGGAGGTGGCAGGTGGCAGCGGAGGTTGCCCGCCCTCTCCCCAAAGCCGGGGGGAGAGGAGGCAGGGGCGGCGGAGCGGCTTCTCTCCCCCCCAGCCGCGCCGCCGCTGGGAGGGAAGGGGCGGGCGTTCCAAGCCTGCCCGTTCCCGGCTCTCCCCGGGCGCCTCGCACTTGCGAGGGGCCCGGGAGAGCCTCGCCGCCCCGTTCCCAGCTCTCCCTGGGTGCCTCGCACTTGCGAGGGGCCCGGGAGAGCCGCCCCGCCCCATTCCCAGCTCTCCCCGGGTGCCTGGCATCTGCGAGGGACCCGGGAGAGCCGCGCCGCCCCTTCCCCGGCTCTCTCCGGGCACCTGGCAGCTGCAAGGGGCCCGGGAGAGCCGCCCCGCCCCATTCCCCAGCTCTCCCCGGGTGCCTGGCATCTGCGAGGGACCCGGGAGAGCCGCGCTGCCCCTTCCCCGGCTCTCTCCGGGCACCTGGCAGCTGCAAGGGGCCCGGGAGAGCCGCACCGCCCCGTTCCCGGCTCTCCCTGGGCGCCCCGCAGCTGCGCGAGGCGCCCAGGACAAGGCTGGGCCCTCTCCAGGCCCCACCGGGAGGTTGGCATCCCCAGTGGGGTGGGCGCCCCAGGCTGTCCTGCCTAGGGCGCCCAGACACCTGGGGCCGGCCCTGCCAACTGCATCCTACTGCTCATCTGATCCCCATTGAATTTGCTGGATACACCTTTAGTTGGAAATGGGGATCCACACTTGGGGACCACAAGTTTTACATTGTGTCTAGTTCCCTGTGACAACAGTGAACTGGGGTTGTTCCTTTCAAAAGCACACTTGGAATTCCTAGTTGTATAAATATTGTACACTGGATTTACGTTAACCTGAATGCATGAAACTGGCATCAGAATGGAGAGCTTCCAGGTTGATCTTCTGAACTGATTTCAGGACATCAAGGGTGGTTTTAGTGATTCTGGGGTCCTGGGCAAAAGTCCAAGAAGGGGCCCCAGAATCACTGTCACACCCACTAGGACTCCTGCTGGGTCAAACCCCCCCCTCTGGGGTATGAGCAAGAAGTGGCCTTCATTCCTCCACTGGAAGCCAGCTGTCTTATCCTCAAGTAAGGCTGAGGCAAGCAGCCACTGCTGCTGAGCCAGCTGACCCCCTCTGTTGGGGTTGTGCTGGCCCCCTAGCACAAGGTCCAGGCAGCTGTCCCTGCTGACCATTGGCTAAGATCACCACTGGAAGAGACCACAAGCTAGATTCAGTGATTTGCCAGCCTACCGTTTTGTTTGAGTCCAGTGTGGCATCTTTAAGACCAACAAAGTTTTATTCAAGGTATAAACTTCCGTCTGCAAGCGCACTTCTGTATCTGAAGAAGTGTGCTTGCACACCAAAGCGTATACCATGAATAAAACTTTGTTGGTCTTAAAGGTGCCACACTGGACTCAATCTTTGTTCTGCTGCTTCAGACCAACATGGCTACCCACCTGGATCTACCCCTTTTGTTTACTAAGTTTGCACATCGTGAACTGGCCTTGGGAAATCTCACATCTGGCTGGTCCTGAGCCAGTTTTGCACACTGGGGAGCCTTTACCTTAAAGGTAATTTTGCAATTAAATATGTGTATTTATGTCTCAAACTTCTGTGGTGTTGAATGGTGAGATCATAAAATGATGATTATTACAAGGGGAGTGAGGGGGGGGAACAGTGCTGAATGAAATAGTAGTAACCCTTTTTTTCTGTTTCCACCAGGTGAAATAGAACTGGCTGAATACAGAGAAACTGGTGTACTGCAAGACAACATCCTGCGCTGCGTGAGAGAGGAAAGCATTCAGAAAAAGAGACTGCGCTCTCTGAAACAAAAATCTCTTGACATAGGAAATGCAGACTCCCTGCTGTTTACGTTAGATGAGCACCGCAGGAAGTCATGCATAGACCGCTGCGACTTAGAGAAGCCACCCGCCATTTCCGCTTATACCGCGCCAAGGCAGAATGGACGATCTCGGCAAAATTCCTCCACTAAGACTGAAGATGCAGAAACAGGGGAGAGCGAAACCCCCCCTGCCGTCCCAGACAAGATCCCAGCAAGGCGGAGACCCATCATTCCAGAAGTCAGGTTGAACTGCATGGAGCCATATGAAGTGAAAGTGGACTCCCCAGTCAAAGCTTCTCCTCCAAAAGAGGATTTGGACCTTATAGACCTTTCCTCTGATTCAACATCAGGGCCTGAAAAGCAGTCAATTGTTTCCAACTCAGACAGTGACTCCTTGGTCTTTGAACCGCTCCCTCCTCTCAGGATAGTGGAAAGTGATGAAGAAGAAGCTGATTTCCTAGGTCAGGTGACCGTTGGTGTCTCCAGCAAGATGGCCACTTCCACTCCTTCGAGCCCCACCAGTATCTCTTTGCTCAGCTTCAGCATAACCCCTGTGGTGCAGTTCAGCATCGAGGACTGCTCCAGAAGTTTAACCCCTACTGAGGCAAGCACTATTGTGTCATTTGCACAAGAGGAAACCACTTTGTTGGCTCTTGACAGTCCAAGAGATGTTGAAGAGTTAGCCAAGCCCGAAGAAGTTCGTGAGGTGACTTGTGGCAGCCCGTTGCTGACACTAAAGCAGAAGCGAGATTTGCTGCAGAAGTCGTCTGCTCTTCCAGAGATGTCCATCGATGAGAGCTTTGACTTTTGTGTTGATGAAATTAAACCCAGTGGACCTTTTCCCAGTTCAAGTGGGAAAACTGTCCTCATTAAGGTCCCGGAGGACTCTGAGAACCAAAGTGAAAGCGAGAAACCCGATACCAATGTGGAGTCAGATACTGAACAAAGTGTGGAACAAAAACCAGAAGAAGAAGCAGAAGAGTCCGAATTTAAGATTCAAATTGTACCGAGGCAGAGAAAGCAGAGGAAGATTGCAGTGAGCGCCATCCAGAGAGAATACCTTGACATTTCCTTCAACATCTTGGACAAACTGGGGGAGCAGAAAGACACAGGTGAGGCAAAGCTAAAAGTCATCCACCCAACACAATATCTGATGAAGGAAGCTTTGACTTTTGAAAGCTGTCATCTCCCAAAATCTTGTTGGTCTCTAAAGTACTACTAGACTTGAGTCTAGCTCCTCCCAACCCAAACAGGCTCTTCTTATGGCTATTTGGGGAGGAGAAAATTTCATACATAGCTTTCTGCAGATTTTTTTCCAGTCAATAGTATATAAGTGTCTAGGACCCTTGTCTAGAACCAACCAAAGTCCAGCCTCTTTTGGAAAACCCCCATCATGCCTCTTTGTCCCACTCGACTATCCCCAGTTTTGTGAGTTAGGTCTCCAAGCATAGTATTGTAGGTGCAGTGTGGCTGTACTGTACAGAAGAACTTGTGTCAGGATTTTAATGTCATCTTAAATATGTACTATTGTGTTTAGTAAAACAGTTACAGTTATAATATCAACTCAAGTGTCAGGTTAAATTGTGAGAAGTGATTCTTAGTGTACCTGTATGGACACTGCAGGAATCACAGTTTCTTCTGTTTCCTCAACTACCATTCCAGAGCTCAAGGCATCATTCATTCAACTTGCAACTTGTCTTCTTAGAACATCTTCTCAGTTAATAGCCCTTACGCTTGGGTTTGGCCATCTAGGCATGCCATGCTTTGTTTTGGTACCAGCCCATCCCTAATTAGTGCCTAGCTAGCCATTGTGTGCAGCCAACTTTGATTGCCAATCCAGCTTTGAGTTGTGGCTGGAGCACTGTGGGAGTAGAGACTTCAAAACAGCATCGCATGACACTATGACATCAAGCTAGTGTTGCTGTTTTGTGACGGCACTCTAGGATCCCCCCGCTCTCTATGGTAAACCACAGAGATCAAGAAAATTTTTAGAGTGTCCCCACATGGCACTGACATCATTCCTGGGTTTCAGTTGGAAGTGACATGAGATGCTGTTCTCCTTGTGTGTGGGTGCATGTTATCATGTGTGAGAGGAACTTGTATATTGCAAAGACCACTGGGATACAGTGCAGTCCCATACACAAAGATGCAGTGCTCCATCTTCATTGGGTCACTGTCAATGAAGGCACATTGTCAAGAACGAAAGGCAAGATATGCTGCCCTTTTTCATGGAAGAAAAAAAGAAACCCCCTCATTAGATTGGAAGAAAATAAAGTGAGTGCCCAGGGATGCCACTGAGTTGGAAGCATAACCTGGCCAGGTGATACTAGCCATTGAAAATCAAGCTAGCTGCTTTATGAATAGCCCCGTCTTTTCATCTGTATAGTCCTGCCCTAGGTTCTTTTCCTTGGTCACACTGGACTGTGATTGATAGTAACAAAATGCCTGTCTATGATTGTTAGTGTGCATATGGGCTTTTCTGTTGCAGGGATCTGAGGCTCTCTCTGTGTGTATTTGTGTGCAGTGTGCACTGGGTCCTGTAGGATCCCTGTGAGTGGGCACTGGACCACAAAGAGCACAGCTCGCTCCCAATCTGAGGGGGCCCTGGGCCAGTGGCCTTCTGTGGCCCCCTCTTGTGCATGTGTTCACACACAGATGCTCCCTCCTGGCGACCCTTTGCTAGATCTGATGAGGCTTGATATAAGGCAAGAGGACCAAGTTGACTCAGCTCCTCCTCTAGCCATCTGTCGCAGATGGAAATGGAAGATTGCTCTAGAAATGGATGTTATCACAAGGAGTTCTTTAGAGCCCTCTGTCAATCAGAAATCACTGCCTTGCACTCCAGTAAGAGGTTGGCGCTGGGCCCTTCTGGGGACCCCAGAGTCTCAAAATTTGCTCCACACTTGTTGATCCTTGTTACCAGCTCTGATCTAGTGACACAAACAGAAAATACATTCTGTTGTTTCTGTAGTAATGTCTCTAAGTACAGTGCTTTTTCCCATTGGAGTGAATTGCAATCATTTGTAAAGTAAAGGAGTGAAGTCCAGATTTTCCAGCAGACTGGATAATTTTGAATAATGTCTTTCCTCCCCAGTGATATCAAAACGTATATAGTTTCTTCAAGACTACCACCTGTGGTGCTGGATGGCCAAATGGCATAGTGGTGAGAAAAAGTAGAATCAGTAGACAAGAGAACAAGAGGTGGCTAAGCCGTTGCTCTTTGATTTCAAAAGCGAAAAGATGCTCAGAGTTCAAACCCCATTTCTCTTTTGCAGATGATTCAGCTAAAGTACTTTCAACTCTGGAAATGCCGAGGGAATCATCTTCTGCGCCGACCCTTGAAGCTGGCGTCCCAGAGACAAGTAGCCACTCTTCCATATCGAGTAAGTTCTCCCCTGACTTCGAGGAGGGGAACTCAGTGACTGCTCTTCTGCCTCTTAGTATATGTTCGCCATCTGGTGCAATGCCTGTCTTCAGTAATTTACACTCGACTGGAAGTTTATACACTCTGTGCAATCAGATAATTAACTCCACGCATACCGGTGTGTTGTTGCCAGTCTGTTATGCAGGCAACCTGGCGTAGCTTGAGGTTGGGGGACTTTCAAAACTGATCACGGCAAGCTTCCTCGAGTCAGCTGTTGAATAGTGCTGAGCTGGTAGCCATGATCTTTTCTAGAAGAAAGAGCCAGATGGGCTGATGTCATATGGACTGATGTCATATAGGCATGGAACAGCAGTCACTGGGCTGTGGGGGGAGGTATTTGTGAATTGCCTGCATTGGGCAGGGGGCTGGACTAGATGACCCAGGAGGTCCCTTCTATGATTATATAGGTACATGCTAAGGTTATCCCTCTCAGAGTCCATCTACTGCCTATGTCAATGATAGCAGCCAGCATTGGGAAGGGGATGTTGCCAGGGGTAGTAATCATGTGACTGGTCTCTGTGTTATTCAGAGATGGTCTTACCAGAGTGGAATAGGACCCATCCATGGGGAAGAAGCTACCTCTCTGATCCAGTAATGTATAAATCCGTCTTTAGGGTTTTTTCTCCTTGTGCTCTTTTAAAGCTGTTTGGGATCAGCAGGATCATATCCAGTATTGTTAGACCTGACTTTGGTTTACAGCACCTAGTACTGAGTGCCCAGGAGAAGAAAAGCTACAAGTGCTGAAGTTGTCAGGAGTCACACATATATAGCATACCCATGGAAAAGAGCATTGTTATTTATTTTCAAAAGCCACTCATATGAAAGGTGTGTGAGCCTAAAATATCCTGTGGGAGAAGCTTAATCAAAAACACCTATAATGGCCCTGACCTGGATAGCTCAGGCAAGCCCAATCTCGCACAATACTAGGGCTGCAATCATACGCACAATTAGACCCGACATAGGCATGAATGCCAGACAGATTTAACGGGCGCAATCAGACAACAACATCTGGGAAGTGCCCTGCAGCCATTGGCAACCCGTTCTGCTCCACCGCAGAAGCGGAGTTAAAAGACACTGGGGAAAACCCAGTAGTAAACAGGTTGCAACGGGCCACAGATGGACTTTCCTGTGTCGGATTGCTCCAGCACACTCTCATGGCATTGGAATGGTCTGATCAGGCCATCCTGACTCCGTGCCGTTGCTTTCCCACCCTTCTCAGTACGTTCATAATTGCAAACTCCATAGGGAGCCCTCAGTGCTGAGATGCGATTCATAGATTCCCCGTTTAAGCACATCTGGAAAAAATGCCCCCAAAGCCCCCCAACTCACCTGCAGTTGCGTCTGATCACACAGTGGTAAGTTGTGCCCACAGCTTCCAAGGACTGTGTGATCATGCAATGGCGGGTCAAATTCTTCCAGAGGAAATAGCCTCACTCCCCCCCCCCATTTTTTCTGGTGTGTGTGACTGCAACCTAGAGGTTCCTTTCCATAAAGCCCCCCAAGAAGCTAACATGTAAAATCAAAGTTGTCCTTGAGAAATCAGATAAATAAACTCAAAACCAAAACTAGTGCTCTGATAACAAAGAATGTGCCTGAGAGAAGCTTTAATTTCCATTATAAAAGCTAACAAGGAAGTTTAAAGCAGCCAATTTCCTACATTTTTGACAGCCATCTACGCCCCGAGCAATATTGTCTGCTCTGAAATTTTAATTGCTGCTCTTTCATTGGGAAATTCTGCATCTGATAAACTCATAAGGCTTTTGTTTTGAACCATGGCATTGGAGGAGATGAAAATCCCCCCCCAACTGATATGAAAATGTACTGTAGAGCATTGAAAAGAGAGAGAGAGAGAGAGTGACTCCTATATCAAATGGAATCAGAATTTGCACATCCCTTCAAGCAGCTCAGTTAGGCTGGATAATTGTGTTGTCACTGGAACAAGCTAGCATTTTTAAAAGAGCTCTGGCATATTGAAAGAACAGATCTGCTGAAGTTCAGTGGAGGACAGCGCTCTTCATTGAAACATATTTGAAGATGCTTCAATGTGACCTTCTCCAGCAGATGAGATTAAAAAGATGGAACTGGCAGCTGAGAAGTGCCCTGTCCCATCCAAGGGGCCAAATCACTATGAATGCAAGCCATATTGTGTATCCGTCTCTTTTGGTCTGGAAGGCTGGAGAGGAGAAAGATCATATGCTTGGAAGTCCCACAAGCCCCTTCAGATAACAGTGAAACTCTGTGGTCTTTCCTCATTGCAGGCCAGATTTCATCTCCAAACTCTCCAGCTGTTAACTGAGCAGTGCACATCAGGTGTGTTCTAGTGAATTGTCCCTGCCTTCTAAAGGCCATTTCAGGCACACACCTTCTTCTAGATCAGTGAATTATTACTGCCCATTAACAAGAAACTCAGTTAACACAAGTGATTAGCCAGCTCTTCCCTTTACCGTTTGATAAGATATCCGTTACATTCTGAAAATGGTGGAATTCCCCATCTTGTTTAAAATGAAGAGGGCATAGCTGAAAGCCTGCTGCACACAAGTAAGTATACAGGGCGAAGACAATCAGTAGTCATAAGTAAGAAGGTATGTTTGGAGGGATCCTGGAATAGGTTTCTTACTTGACCCCTTCAGCTCTTTTCACCTTGTTAAAAATAAACTTTGTAGGCTGATGCCTGTATGGTAGAACTGCTCTTACAATTTGACTATACCATGCTACCATATGCTACACTGGACTACACAACCCAATATGGGGCCCATTGAGGTGAGACTTTATAAGCTTCCTTACAACTCCACAGTACCAAGTTTGGATCAGCAAAACCAAGACCAGAGGTGAGAAGGGTTTTAATCTTCTCACCTTATCATTTTGCCAATTGAAGATGATTGCTCATTTCTCCCCCTTTATTGGGCCAATAGCAGAGCAAGGGAGGGTGCCTTAATTCGCGATGCTATGTGGGGCTGGAAGGGTTAGACCTCCTCTCTTTTTCCCTGCGTGGCCCTGAATCTGAATTGAAGGTCCTGTGTGGCTGTGATAGAGCTTTAAAAGATGAACAGATCTCCGTCTCATCTGACTTGACCCAACCGTTATTCGCAGCTTCTCTCCAGACAGAGTTTTTCCCAATCTTGCCACTGACTTATGTCCCCTGGAAACACCAGAGGGTGATCTTGAGGACTTCAAGCATACTTTACTGAGTTATGAACCATTTGCTTGGGAAGAAGAGATTAGTTTGATTTCGTATGGGAACCAGATGATGCTTGGACATGACAGTATTTAAAAGCCCAAGATTTGTCTGAAGCCCCTTCCTTAATTTTTGACTTACAGCTCAGTTCCGACAAATGAAAAGGGGCTCTCTGGGAGCTTTGACTATGAACCAGCTAATGAAGAGACAGCTGGAACACCAGTGTAGTGCTCCCCATAATATCAGCACTTGGGATGCAGGTAAGTGTATAGATGTGTGTGTGTATAATTTTTTCCTGTAGATAGTCTGTGGCCAATTGCTGTGTCAACTGGTGTTGTAAAAGCTTCCACTTAAGGGAAGGAAAAAGGCTCAATACCAAGTGAATACTGAAATTAGAATAATTTGATAGGGTAGCCATTTTTGTTTTGAGAAAGACTGGTTCGTATGTACAGCTGGTTTCACCTTGGCATTCCAGGAGAGTCTCTGTGTCTTACAACTTTATTGACTTATTTTTCCCTATGCAACAACTGAAGCTTTAGCAAAGAAAAGCAGCAAAGAAAATAATGCAGCATCTCGCGGGAACTTGCAGAACACAAACAGTGCAATCATAGGCAGAGTTTTTCCAGTCTCAGCCCATTAAAATCAGTCTCACTCTCAGCTTTCAGCTACTGGTAGCTTCAATAACTGGGAACCGTGGTGTCCCAACCTGATGACAGAAGTTTCCTTTGCTGAAGTGCACACAAGCAAACATAACCTGGTCAGTACAGACAACCTTCATCAAGAAAGGCCTTGGCAGAAGAATGAGAATCTAGAACTCTGCACTGGTAGAGACAAATGCAGGAAGAGTGTAACTGAAAGGAAACTGATGTCAGGTTATGCCTACATGACTGTCTTTACACATGTTGTTCCTAGACACCAGTTCCCAAGGAGCCCTGAAGTCTTTGTACACCACAAACTTGATAAGGCTTGCCAGAACTCCAAGGAAGGAAAGGAGAGCAAGGCAGATACTTAACCAAATGGTAACTTCATTGTCCTAGCCAAGATCCAGATCCAGAGGTACAGAGTAACAAAGAAAAGGGGAACAATAGCTATCGAATACAGGCCCCTTCTTAAGCCATACAATACAACAGCAGTTTCTAGGTGCTTCATTAATAAAATACAATTGCAGTTTACTTGTGGCAACCCAATAAAGATGTTCATTTAGCAAAATCTTGGCGTCCACTTGCAATTAATTTCCCAAATAATGTGTTCCTCACGTGTGGTTGGTCTGGGGAAAAAGCACCAGGGGAGGAGAGAAAGTGTGTGAGGGTGTCATTGAAGAAAGGCAAAGATGCGGCGAGTAGATGGATGAGGAAGGTGAGAAAGAGGGGATGAACCCCAGCCAAATAGGGAAGAATGGGGAGGCTATAGGAAGCTGGAGGTATGGTGGGAGGGGAGGGAAAATAAGAAACAAAGGTAAGCTTCCAGGAAGGAAGAAAGGGAAACAAGAGAAACCAGGTCATATTTTGCCAGTACTGAAGAACAGATCTTGTGGTTTCATGTCTGTAGTTGAAGATGGTTTGGAGAGGGAAACCAGTTTCTGTGTTAGTGGAGGAAGGTCCAGGAAGCAAAACCAATTCAAAATTGTGACACTCAGGGATTCTCCTTTCTACGTATTTCTTTGATTAGTGCAAAGTGATTGCATTATGGAGATATCTGGACTCACCTTGGGTACTGGTACACCTAATGCCATTGTTCAGAGTCCCTTGTGAAATGACTAAAGTTCACCTGGGAATGGAAGGGACTGGTATCCTTGTGGGGCAATCAAGCTGTCTGATGTCCAGCCTCTGGAAGTTTGAGTGGTTGACTGAGTTTTGATTAGTTTTGCATTGAAGCCTACATTGGGAGAGATATTTGAGAGTGGCATGGAATTCCAGGTAATTGTTTATCATGGCCTGAATGTGAGAGGCCTTGGAGAGTCACAATTAGGATCCTTGTTTGAGGTGTTTGATCCTTGTTTGAGAATTTGCATGGAAATCGTACTACTGCCTCTTGCAATTACATTAGATTACATCTTGTCTGATCATGGTTCTCTGCTTTGACATTAAGGATGGAGTTTCTCAGTACCTCTGGCTGATCTAGGGAAGCTTGGATGCATGCCTCTTGATTGGGGGGGAGGGGAACTAGGATTGCCAGCTGTAGGTTGGAAAATTCCTGGAGATTTGGGGGTGGAGCTGGGGGAGGGTAAGATTTAAAGAGGGGAGGGAACTCAGCAGGGTATAATGCCACAGAGTCCATCCCTCAAGGCAGCCATTTTCTCCAGAAGAACTGATCTCTGTCTTCTGAAGATCAGTCGTGGTATTGGGAGATCTCCAAGCCCCACCTGGAGGATGGCAACCTTTGGGGAAGCAGTTGGGGTGACAAGGTTTTCTCAGATGTTAGTCCTTCACTCTCTCTTTCATGTCTGCGAGATGACATTCAAGGTACTGTAACTCATTTCAGCTCTGTAAACCAGGGTCTTGTAGTCCTTTCCTCACATCAATATTCATTCTTAACACCTTTGAAACAGAAGGCTAGAATAGAACTGAATAAGTGTACTTTGAGGACTTTTTCTTTCATAGATAGCAATGTTTGTTCCTCTGATACAGAGCAGGAAGAGTTTACCTGCCTGCTTGGTCTTCCTCAACAATAGCCAAGCTTATTTCTTTCTGTTTCCTGCAGATATGTAACTTCCCAGTCAGCACAGTTTTGGTACTGGGGGAAGTTAAGACAGAACACAAAACTCAATATGTGGTAGGACAGTCTATGCCCTCATGTGGAAGTCATGCAGATCTTTTATTAATTGTTTTGGTTGGATCCAAATTCCAAGCTAAAGGTTCCCTTCTGCTCACAAAAGGAGTCTACTCACAGAATGCCTTCCATTCACTGAAGTTGAAGACCTGGAAAACAGAAGACTTATACTGTAAACAGAGGACTCATTCTGTAAGCAGAAAGACACTTTGGAATGTAATCATATGTCTTGGCTTTGTCTAATAAAGATGAAATGGAAAAAGGACATACCAGTCTTAGAAATAAATAAATATAGTAGGTCTCTATAGACCACATTAACGAGCTATTAAATGTTTGGCTGTATGTTTCGTTTTTTCTCTCTTGAATTAAAAACCCTCTAGTATGTCATAATATGGTTATGATTCTAAAGGATGATTGATTCTGGCACATTAGACATACCAGATGTTTTGCTGCAGTTATCTTCTGAAATTATACATTCTGGGACCTAAGCAATGAAGCAAGAAGCACCAGGAGAGTTTCAGAAATGGAACACAAAAGAGATGTTGAAGACATCAGCTTAGTTGATATATAAGGCTCAAAAACTGGTGTTTAATTCAAACTAATATTGGTTTACTATTCTTTCAGCCATCTATAGCTTTCAAGTTGGTGTTGGGTTTTGTATAAATTATCCCTAGAGACGGGCAAACCTGTCCAGTTTGCAGATAATTCAGAGGTACTGGATTATTTTTTCAGATGTTTTCTGGATTCTGTTTGGTGCATTAACCTAAAGTCAAATTTCTTCTGCTGCTTTCTGTTGCATATTGACAATATCAGTGACACCAGAGCAGCTACACTGGCTTCTCTATGCAGTTTATGCCGTCCATTCCATCTCTGCCACCCTGAAAGACTTAGTTGGAATTTCTGGCATCATTAAAGCTGTAACTGATGATCCATGGAGACAATGGTGCTGTGCCATGCAGGCTGCTCTAGACCCGGCTGCATGTCTGTAATTGAACTGGAACATGCCAGGGTTAGAGGACTTGGTGTAGATCCTGTACAGCCTGGCAAAAATGGGGATGGGGGAGGACACCATTTTAAATCTAGAATTTAGTAAGTCCTCCCGAATTCTATAGTGGATTTGGTCCAAGATCCCCAGACCACCACAAAATTCCAGATCTTTTTTTTAGAATTCAAAGACTTCCCTATGCATCTCACTTAGGAAAGAAGACAAATTCCCTTGTCTAGTGGTTAGCACTTGCTAAAGTTGTGTTTACTGGATTGTCCCCAACCCACTCTCTTCCTGGTTTTTTTCCTGTGTTTTGCTCTGTCCTACATCCCACTTGGCCTTCCTTCTGATGTAACAGAGAGCATTTCTAAAACTAATTACAAATTCCCCCCTGTTGTTTTTCCCGTTCATTTTACTGATGTGCAGATGAACTTGCATGCGTTAATGAAATTCAGTACTAAAAGAATATTGATATAGTTGTGCACAAATTAGTGATCTGTATTCAGATACTGACTAATCATAATCGAGTGATGTACATTGGGATGGAAAATAGCAGCTTCAGGTATAGGCTAATGGAGTCTGAGCTTGCTGAGACTGTGAGGGAAAAAGATCTTGGGGTCATAGTAGACAGCTCAATGAAAGTGTCAACCCAGTGCGCTGCAGTGGTGAAATAAGCAAACTCTGTGTTAGGGTTTTTTAGGAAAGGAATTGAGACTAAAACGGTCAATATTGTAGTGCCCCTGTGTGGATCAATGGTGCAGCCTCATCTGGAATACTGTGTACAGTTCTGGTCACTGTTATCTCCAAAAGGACATTGCACAACTGGAAAACCTACAGAGGAGGGCAACTGAGATGATTAGGGTGTTGGAGCACCTTCCCTATGAGGAAAGGCTGAAGAGTCTGGGACTTTTCAGTTTAGAAAAGAGACAACTAAGGGGGTGACATGACAGAAGTTTATAAAATTAATGCATGGGGTAAAGAGAACTGACAAAGAACTTTTTTTCTCTCTCCCAAAATACTAGAACTCAAGGGCGTAGATTCAAGACAGACAAAAGGAAACACTTCTTTGCACAAGTGATTAAAATGTAGAGTTGCTGCCAGAGGATGTAGTGATAGCCCCAGACACAGAAAGCTTTTAAAAAGGGATTAGACAGATTCATGGAGAATAGTTCTATCAGTGGCTACTAGCCATGGTAACTAAAGGGAACCTACACATTCAGAGGCAATAAACCTCTGAATACAAGTGACAGCAGGCAGTATCGGGGAAGACCTCAGCCTCTAGGCCCTGTTGTTGTACCCCCAGAGGAACTGGTTGGCCACTGTGTGAGACAGGATGCTGGACTAGATAGACCACTGTTCTTGTGTTCTTATGGACAAAAAAAATACCCTGCTTATTAATAATCAAAATAGACAATGCTTTGGCCCGGTACATAACCAAGTGATTCAGACAGCACCTGCCTGAGTCACTTGGACAGCATGCCAGTTAACTGAGCTTTCTGGTTAACCAAGTGCTGGTTAATAAAGCTTTCACTGTATGTAACTGACCAGAGTGTTTTCCGGTCAGCAGACTGGAATGCATCCTTTGCTATATATTTAAAGACAATTAAGCAAAAAAAAAAAGTTTTCATTTGGAAAACTAAAATGAACTGAAATGGTGGTGGGGGGTGGTGGTACTGCGCTCACCCACATCGTGTGATTGCTTTGAGACTTAGTTTTTGCATTCTATTTCACCAGTGTACCCAGGCGTTTATGTGCATCAGTGATCTGGACAGGGGGAAGGACACAGTGAATCAAAGAAACTGGAATGCTGGGCTTGGGCTTTGTCTGTGGGGGCATCCATATTTTGGCTGATGCCAGGGCTTTGTTGGCATTTTGGTGCTGTTGTAAGACTGAACTAATAAAAGGGGCTTTTAATGTAGCTTGATCCAGTTGGCACTTAAACTGGTTTCATTTGTGGCTTTTAGTCTGTTCTATTAATGGTTTGTATATTTTAGACTTTTTGTCTATTTTTTTGTTTGGTAGCCTACCTATGGTCTTTTGGGAGAAAGGTGGGCTAGGAATTTATAAAGTAAATAAATCTTTTAGAGCACTGCTAAAATGACCTGAAATCTTTTTTTAAAATTCAGATGGATTGAGAGGTTATATTCTGTATGAGAGAGTGTGTGTGAGAGAGACAGTTCAGACCAGTGGACGGAGCATTGGACTTGGACGTGGGCATTGATGTGTGCCTAGGCCACCCAAGCATGTGCTTAATGGGTGTCTCTGGAAAACCATTATTCATCAGGGTCTTGGCATCATTTTCAAAATGAGAATAAGCAGCGCCCTACCCCACAGGGATGAGGTGGAGGCAAGCTTGATAAGAACTATAGAATTCTTTGTACATTCAAAAGTGGTATATAAAATAATAGCAACTGTCTTACCCTTGGAGTCGTTGTCTTAGAGATGTGGGAAGCTCTTGTTTTACCATATCCTTGTGATGCTACCATCTTGCCGTTCTGGCTGACCCTCTTCATAGTTCCCATTTGCCATATTTTCCAGCTGACCTCCATTGTGCTGAAGTGATTTAGGGGCCGCCAGACCTTCTTCTTGTGCTTCATGTCAAATGGGTTGCTCTTGAATTCTCTTTCTGCAGTGCAAACTCCCTATGTCTTTCACTCTGTATATAGATATTTATATATCTAAATATCCTCTGCCATTGTGGTGAGCATCTTCGCACGTGTGTTGTTATGTGATTGATGTTGCTTTCTTCTGAAACCCTTTTCATATTCCATTTCTTGCTAAATAATTCCATTTCTTCGAATCAAAAATGTGATTTCAAAAATTCACCTTCAGCTGGACTAGTATTTGGTCCAAAGACAATGGAATCTAAGTAAATCTGTAGGTCTTTATATATGACTGCAACACTTGATATTTCAGAGCCTGTCTCTTGTGTTAAAGACATGTTTAAGAGAGTTCTGGTCAGAAAATCATCTCAGCTTATTGACTTCTTCCTTTTCTGTCCGTCTTGAACTAGCTGTTTTTTTAGCTGTTGTGCATGTGTGTGATGTCTCCGTTGTGGCTGTGAACCTGTGGTCTTGGTGGCAGGCTCTCGGGGGTATTAGTGGGGACTGAAGTTCTCTGTTTATCCACAGAACAGATACAGCATGGGAAGAGGCCGTGCAATGTCTCAGTTTGCCTAAACCCTGACTTGGAGGGACCACCACTAAGAATAAGAGGTTAGTTCAGTGTTCGTCCCATCCGAAGGTTTATAACCAAGGTGCTCAGTTAGTACTGACTGTGATGATGATGATTTTGGCACTCTTTTGGTTAGAATGAATCCATTCTGCAAGGATCATAAAGTTCACTGCCAGCATCCCTCCAAGTTAGGTTTAAATTGGAAGGTAAATTCCTTCCACTGTGGTGGGTGGAAAGTGCCTTCACGTCACAGCCAACCTGTGTGGACCCTGCAGGGTTTTCAAGGCAAGAGATGAACAGAGGTGGTTTGCCATTGCCTGCCACTGTGTTAGCAACCCTGGACTTCCTTAGTGGTCTCCCAACCAACTACTAACCAGAGCTGACCTTGCTTAGTTTCCAAAAACTGCAGATGTTCATCAACTATCTTAGTCCACAGCTACCAGATTTTTTACTTTCTGATCTCCAGCAAGCGTTTAGCAATGCTATTTGACTCTTGTATGATTTTTTTTTGTTCTCAGGCTAATATTTATTTTATACCCTGTAACAGATTTCTAGCAAACATTTTCATTTTACTGTACAAAACAATACACAAAAGATAGCTCTTTCTACAATATAGTGTGGGAGTGATTTTTTTTTTTTTGGATCTATATAGGCCATCAATTCCATGTACCTGTCCACGTCCCTTGGTTGTGCAGGGATAAGTTATCTAAAAGGTTGTCACAAAGAAATAGCTTAGGCAGATATGAACATGAATACAGCAACTTACATTCCAAGTAGTTATCATTGCTAGAGAGTTCTGAAGACCACAGATCCATCAAATAACATTCTAGGCATGGTTGAAAACATCTGTTCTTTGTCTTTATAGGGAAGAAATATTCCTACCCAGGCTTAATATGCTTAACACCCTGAAAATCTCTTCTTATTCCTTTTAGCAACAGAGCATCCATTTATATTCCTTTATTGTGCTATATGGCAACAGACATTTGCTAGGGGAAGATTATTGATAATTTCTGTGAAGATAGCCAGTGAAATCAAACTTGTAATACCACCATCAATTGCCAAGCTTCCTTAGATAAGCTTGTTCTTTTTTTTTTTTACTAATCAAACTCTCCTAAAAATCTAGAACTTCACTACCACTCTGAGCTTTCCAAAAAATCTTACTGTTCTGATCTACTCCTTGACATTCCACATAAAACTCAAGCTGACTTTTCTTGGATTTATGTGCATTTACTGTTTCTAGATATGACTGCTCCTAAGTATTCAGCACATAGTTGAAAAGTTTACTGTCATAGGCTGATTTTGACTGATGTTAGCTAGGCAATACAAAGAATCTATTTCACCTCCTTTGTCCAATCCAAAGTGCTTGCCAAGTCTTGATGACTGAGATTTTCCAATCCTTGGCCTTCATCAGAATGACAAGTACTACATCAGGTGGAAAATCTGTGACTGGAAGAAATCAAGGTTTTGGCTGCCCACCCCCATATTTCAACACTTTCTTCCACCATGGATGGAAGGTCCTAAGCCAGATTGCTCATGGAAATGAGAGTGTGGTCTTGATTTTACTTCTTCTTGACTTTCATAGACTGCATGACCAAAGAAGAACAGAGCTGCAGGTGTTCACCAAGACTTCCTGCATGTTCAAGCATGGCTTTCTATCGGGGCAAAAAACATTCTAAATGGAGTACCATCATCTAGCAGGTCTTTCTGAAGAGCATCTCATTAGTTAGATATCATTATGCCAGCAACAATGTATTGGAATTGATGCTTAACATTGTCTAAAAGGCAAGGTACATAGAGAAGAGTTCTTTTCTGCTTAAGGTGATAGCCGTATAAGAAGAGATAGATAGACAGACAGATAGATAGACAGATGATAGAGAAGAGTTCTTTTTGTTCAAATGCAGGTTATCCATCTGAAGCTCAAGGGCTTTCTTTCTTGGTCTCCCTCTAGGGGCTACGAAATCCAGCTTGCTCTCAGCACCCAGTATAGTCAGCATGTTTGTACCAGCACCAGAAGATTTTGCTGATGACCAGCCCACAGTGATGACGGACAAGTAAGCACTTGTATATTTCTTTAAATAACTTTGGCATTTGAGACAAACTACAGACGTAAAGAGCTGACTTGAATAAATGAGGCAAAGCACCCCCTAGCAATTAAAGTGAAATCCTCTGTCTGTTTCTGAAGACTCTTAGAGTTTTAAAGCAAGATTCAGTTGGGGATTAGATGCAAATGCCAATGAAGGGGGGGTATTCTTAAATGCAAGGGAGCTGAAAATGTAGTTTGTGTGTTACATTGGTGCAACAATTGAAAAGGTTTCTTGGAATAATTGGGCATTTGTATGAAATGTGCATCCTTACCGCTAAATGGATCCCATTATAATTCAGGAACAGAAAACCAGTAGAGGAACCAGGCCCGTAGCCAGGATTTTTTTTAGTTGGGGGGGCATATAAATTTCTTCGGGGGCACTGGCTAATAAAATTAAAGGAATACCCAGCTCCTTCCCCACATCCGCCACCATTTGGGGGCCCTGGGCTGGATGGGAAATCATGGGCCTTGCCAGTAAGTCGGTGGGCCTAGCCCCAAGATGCCCCACTGTAGCTATGGGCCTGGGAGGAATGTTCCAGTGTGCATAAGCTGAGTGCAAGCCAGCTCACAGTTTCTTAGCCTCTGGCTCACACATTTTTGTCTTAGTTCAGGAAGGATGGCTCCAGAGCAAACTAATTTATGCAGTATCCAGATTGCTTGCTCACAACTGTAATGCCGGGAGCTCGCAAAGCAGAATTTTTGCTCACAAGACTCTATGGCTTAGAGGGAGCATTAATTCTGTGTTTCTCATTATGACTTTGTTATACACAAGATTGAAAATGAAAGTGAGACTTGATCTATTCAAGAGAGTGACACCACCACCCATGCAGTTCTCCAGTAGTTATGTCTCCCCTGCCCCCCTTGATTCACCCACTGGGAATGGTGGTGTTGGCTCTGAGGAAATCCTCACCCATCATTTGCAGGGAGATATATTTGAATTCTGTCTGCAGTATCTGTTAGGACTCTTTCAGAGGGCTCAGATCCTGCAAAGGGAAAGATATCATGAATGTCTGGCCGGCAGTAGCTGTGGATGAAATGAAATGGCTTATTGCCACCCACAGTAGAAAAGAAGTCTGGGTCACACCAGCAGTAGCCGCAGAAAAGAAAATCAAGGTGTAGAAAAAACCCTTTCTATTCTTATTCCTTCTTGATCCCAACACGCTTTGCCTATGGCTTCATCCTAACACTCAAGATGTGTATGGAAGCTTACGGCATAATAGATCCCCTGACGAAGCCATATGCGAAATGCGTTGGGATCGAGAAAGAATAATAGTAAAAAGTTTTTTCCTACACCTTGATTTTCTTTTTGTTGTCTACCAAAAATGTAGTTGTGCTCCTTGTTTCTCACATCTTGTGAGTGGGATTACACTAGCATGATGTTGTGGTAACATTGCAATGATATTCTGCTAACATATCTGGGAGGAAGGACATTTTCTGCACTGTGCATACTTATCCTGTGCTCCTGATGGGAGAAACACTATTAGCAAAGAGTTGTTGAGTCAGTGTGCAATAAATACCTGTTGCAGGGCTGTATGTGGGCAGGGGGTATTTGCAGCAGCCAAAGTTTGAGACAGAGGAACTCACTCCCTTGATTATCTATGTAGGGTATATTGTCCATGTCCCTGTTGGACGAGTCACTACAAATAGACACGAGTTCTCATTTGTTTGGTTATACAAATAATTATACGTGATGCCCTGGCGAATATGTGGGTGGTACTCATATATAACATTCCCAGACAGAATTTATTTAGCACCACATGTATATGTATTCAATCATATATACATTTAATTTTCTCTTAAAATAAAATGCATAATCTTTTTTTTTAATGAAAAACATTCTGAAAGGCAGGTTTGTGGTAACACATGTGTTAGCCAGTCAGCACTATGCTGCAAAGAGGAAAGATGGAGAGGGAGCCATGGCTCAGTGGCAGAGCATCTGCTTGGCATGCAGAGGCCCCAGGTTCAATCTCTAGCATCTCCAGTTAAAAGATCAAGCAGTAGGTGATGTGAAAGATCGGAGACTGAGAGTCCTGAGGCTCTGAAGAGTTGTGGCAAGCCTGGGTAGGCAATACTGGCCTTGACAGACTATTGGTCTGATTCACTGCAAGGCAGCTTCATGTGTTCAACTGTGTTTTCTTAAATCCGGGCTTTGAAAGAAGATTGTTCATTTCACCAAAACAAACAAATCTGATTCCCCAGCGGCCCCACTGGTTAAGCGACACGTGTTTAAGGGCAGCTTCAAACTGTTCTTTAGCCCAAGTTACATGACCTATAACATTTTTAGAACTGTGCATCTTTGAGATGCTGCAGTTATATATTTCGATTCTGGCTTTACAGAAAAATGGCAATGGAATTAGATTACGAGCACTTGGCAGAAATAGGAAACTTGAATCCTCTGGCATCTGGCCTTGAGTGCTAACCATTAGGCAGGACGACCAAAGTGTATATAATACACTTACCCCTGATGGGTGAGCCGTTGCATAATTCTTTGATGGAGCTGGAAGAAGGAGCGCTTTGCTTTATTTTGGGGAGGTAAATGACAAATATCCTGTGTGATTAATTTATTTCAGCCTGTTGGTCTGGTTGTTTTCTAAAAGCTTTGGCAGCAGGTAGTGAAGTGGGCTAAATGAGATTGACTTTCATGACCTTGCTGGCATTTTCTCCTGCTGTTATGGAGAGGGAAGAGGAAAATTGCCTGTACAATCCCATTAAGTTCAAATATCTCAATCTGTTGGAGACATTAGCCAGTGGTTGATCAAATTAACCCAGCTTTCCCATTGGGCCATGATGTGCTGGTTTCCCAGGGTTGTTTGTCTCTTTATGTGGCCTGGCGATACTCTGCCTCATCTCTCCTGCATCTGACATGTCCCTTAAGATCACGCATTAAAGAACCTTGGCACCGCTTCCAAAGTTGTCTCTTGACATCCACAAGCAACCTGTGGGAATCAGAAGGAAACTTCTCAACAAAGGAAGCTGAAACTTGTCTGCTTCCTCGGCAGTCTATTGTATACTCATTTCATGACTAGGTTTCGTTCTGTTGCTTGCAACTGTAATAGCCCGAGGGACACAATGGCATTTTGAATGCCAAGATGTGTTCTTCATATTTTTTTTTCTTTCAGGTGTCATGATTGTGGAGCCATCCTGGAAGAGTATGATGAAGAAACTTTAGGTCTGGCCATAGTGGTTCTCTCCACATTTATTCACCTCAGCCCAGATCTGGCTGCTCCGTTGTTGCTGGATATCATGCAGTCAGTAGGGAGGTAACAGTCCCTTCCTTCCTTCCTTCCTTCCTTCCTTCCTTCCTTCCTTCCTTCCTTCCTTCCTTCCTTCCTCCCTCCCTCCCTCCCTCCCTCCCTCCCTCCCTCCCTCCCTCCCTCCATTCCGAGTGAGTGCATGTGATGCATTTGCAGCTGCCTCTGTCACTTGAATGGGTTGATATATGATGAGTCATGGTTGGACTTGAGACTGTCTAGGGCTTGATGGTGGAGAACTCTGTATGGACCACTATGAATGTGACACAAGCAATGAAGTGACTGTTCTCATCTGTAGCCTCAGGTCCACAGCATACATAGGAAGAAGAATTGTCAGGGCCAAACACATACAAGGAAGTCAAGGTGTGGCCAGTGAAAAGGGCCCACCTTTGTCATGGTCTCCCCTCTATACAATAACATACTCAGAAGATTCCATTGCCATATTGTGTGTTATGCCCCTGTAATGGACAGGTTAGGTTCTGCCTCAACCTAAGCATGGCCAATGGGAGCTGATGAAATGTTAGTGTGAGGAGCCGCTGAAAACTGCAGCTAAGGGAGTTAAAGACAGCAGTTAGGGAGCTGAGAGTGAGTGAAGCTGTGGAGAAGAGCAGCCTCCTTCCCCCAATACCATTGAGGTTTCCTGGAATTGAGGATTGTTTCCAGGAAACAATCCATAGAAAAAAGAACCTCCTCAGGAAAGCTCCTTCATTAGCATGTTCATAGCCTGAAGAACTACTACAAGATAATGACTCAGCCCTACCCAACCTTCCAGGGTAGATATAAATTACCTGCCTACCATTTTTCTGCTTACCTTGACACAGAGAGTACTGCATTTTTCTGTGTTATACCTCTGAGGATGTCAGTCACAGCTACTGGTGAAACATCAGGTCCTACAATGCCAAGACCATGGCCACACAACCCGGAAAATCTACAGTAACTAAAGTTCTTCAGCATTGTTTCACTGAAACTCTTCCCTGGAAGCTTTAGCTGAAATAGGACAGACAGAGTGGCATGCATGGCTTCACTTATAGGCTTCGTTCAGCCTTACACTGTCATTTGATCCCTCTTTTTGTTCTATTGCTTCAGACCAACATGGCTGTCCACCTGGATCTATTTGATCCCTCTGCCAGTCTAATGAGCTGGGAAGAAATGTCTGCTTCTATGTCATCCACCACCCATAAATTCAGCACCACTAGAGTCCATGAGAAGCCACAGAGCTCCAGATGATCAGCTTTCAGGGCTCAAAAGGGATTTGCTGCATTTCCCCCAAACATTTAAATTAACTGCTGTCACAGGAGAAACAGATTACACTATTCGTGAAGCAGATGTTTGTTTAGGCAGCATTAAAGAATGGTTAGCATGATTTCTTCCGTAGCACAATATAACTAATATCACTGTATAGCCAAGGGATGTAAAAGTGAATGGGACATGACCAGAGAATGCCATGGGATTTAGCACAACTTGGATAGGCATGTGGTTTTAGTTGAGATACAGATCTAAATTAGTGCCTTCTGATTTCCATAGTTATGATAGAGGACAGCAAGCAGAATTTCAGACAGTTTTGCAAGGCTGACTTAAGTCTTTATCAAAAAGATGGTTTAGTTAAAGAGAGAAATTTCTATATTGGATGTGACTACTGTTGTGACTGTGAAGTCATTTTTGCTAGGATTCTACTAAATTTGATTGCATCAATCATTTCAACAGTTGCATTGTAGTTTAAATAAAGGCTTTTTGGTGACAGGCTGTTTTTGTTTTGTTTTTTCCTCCCACTAGGTTGGCTTCGAGCACCAATTTTTCTAATCAAGCAGAAAGGTACAGTGCAATCAAAACAAAGTATTTGTTGCTGTTTTTTTAAAAAACATTCCATTGTGTAAACCAGATTCCCACTTCTGCTTGCCTTTCTGTGAATATAAATGTCCCTTGGAGATTATTTTGAATTAAAAGCAAACAAAAGAGAGGACATATTGTTAGGCTGCAGGAAAATTTGAATTCATGTGGGTTATCCATACCAAAAAGCCAATTCTTTCCTTCTTCTGTGGCTCATTATTCATATCCAAGAGAATTTAGGAAAGAACTTGGAACCCAGTGGTGTTCTCAGGAGAGGGCTTTGATCACCAGACATTAAACTCAAGGCTTGATCTCATAATAGGGCTTTGTGTCACTGGATCTCCTGTAACGCAAACACTGTTGAGATAAAACCAGAAGCCTTAGACCATGGAGGGAATCTGTGATGGACCTTTTCCCCATGCCAGCACTGCCCTGTCTTCAAGAGGGGCAACAATGCTGTAAGAAGGAGCCCCATCATAAACTCATTCCAGGTGTTGCAAGGTTCTTCTGTTACCCAAGAGGCTCAAAAAGGAGCCATGTAGCAGCAGTTTCTGCACCACCAAATGTGAGAAGAGGCCTTTTTCCTTCAGGTACATCCCTTGACTTCTCATCACTAGGTTATTCAAGTAATGACAGACAGGCCCAATCCCCTAGCTGGTTCATTTTGTTATTAATTCCATTTTTCTAAGATTTCAAAGACAATTCTTGGAGAAATTTTGGATCTTTCCCAGCCCACTTGATGTTTTACAGCTCAGTATGTCAGCTGATTCCATGAGAAAGCACTGGGTTGGATCCTATGAACAATGGGTCTTCTCCTTCCCATAGCAGCCCTCTGTGATCCTCCCCCCAGCCAGCTGGCATGGGGGGAATTCAATGAAAAGGGGCAGTCAGGTGAAATAATCTTTTCCACCTGCAGAACTTCTTGTTCCAATAGGTAGGTAGAAGAGTGAGGAGTATTAACTTTGCTATTCAAAGGATCCAGCCCATTGCAGTGGAGTTGATATGAGGTCACTGGGCAATAAATGAACAACAACTATAGTTTGTTTCAGAAGAAATGGTAAACAGTGATTGCTGCACCATGGCCATGCCTTAATGGAGCTTTTTTGGGTGATTCTTCCTTCTTTTCTGATGTGCAGTGAGGTAATTAGTTATTTCTGGGTTTGTAGCAAACTATAGTTGGGCATTATACCCAAGTAAATAAACTGTGGTTGTGCCTGCCATGCAAACCAGGGAACCAAACTGTGACTTGTCTCCAGTTTGAAATCCTGTTTTTCGCAAAGGTGGAAGTCATGCTTTGCTAGTTCAAATGTAACAGCAAACCATGGTTAAATTAAAAACAACTAAAGGTTTATTTACATCCATGCACACACACAAACACCCTGACTTGTTCATTAGTAACAAACCAGGGTTTGCCGTAACAATTGGACCAAGCTGTTAAGTATATCGTAGTGTGAACTGGATTGTTCAGAAAGGTCCCTAAAAGAATTCCAGTCCACTGCAAACCACATACTTACGTGTTTTTTCCTTCTTTTGAAACCAACACATCAAGTCTAACACATGTGTACTCAAAATGCCTTTCTTTCTGAATATGCAAAGCAATATTGCCATTTTGTGATTCTGTGAATTAATGGCTGCACACTCTCAAATGGAATTCTGTTTGAATGGAAAGAAATTATTCACCTTTGATTGTTTCATTGTGGAATATTGTTGTGAAACCGCTCTCTCTCTCTCTCTCTCTCTCTCTCTCTCTCTCTCTCTCTCTCTCTCTCTCTCTTTACCTTTTGCTTTTCTTTTCTGCAGCATGATGATCCCAGGGAATGCTTCGGGTGTGGCCAAGCAGTTTCTCCGCTGCATTTTCCACCAGTTGGCTCCCAATGGGATACTTCCCCAGCTGTTTCAGAGCAACATCAAAGGTAATGGGCAATGCTTGATATTTGATTTTGCCACCCTCCACTACCTCCATGCAGAAAACTTATTGAAAAATGATACTGTTGCTTTGCAGATGGAAGTTTTTTACGGACCCTGGCCACGTCTCTTATGGATTTCAGTGAGCTGAGCTCCATAGCTGCACTGAGCCAGCTATTAGAGGTTAGTCTACCATCTGTTTAACTTGCCTGTTGTGTGTTTCCCCCTCCTGTTTCATATTTTTCCTGCTCTCACTTTGATCTTACATTAATAATAGTTGCGTGCTGTTAAGTCATGTGCTGTCATGGTGACCACTTATGGGGTTTTTCAAGGCAAGAGATGAGCAGAAGTGGTTTGCCATTATCTTCCTCTGCATAGCAACTCTGGACTTCCTTGGTGGTCTCCCATCCAAGATACTAACCATGGCTGACCCTGCTTGCTCTGAAGAAATCAGGACTAGGCTGGGCAGTCAGGCTGCTTACTGTGATCTTACTAAGTGCCAAACCAGATGAGACACTGAGAGTTCCATGTCTGCAGCACCCAGGGTTTTTTGTGGGGCGATTTAGACCAGGTCCACAGTAGAAAGCTGGTGTGTGTGCTAAGCTGTTTTCCTGATCTAATACAGCCATGGGCAACATCATGTGCTCTGGACACAAAGCTCCCAGAATCTCATTTGGTTTGGCCCTAATATTAAGCCAGGCTATTCAAACTATTGTGGATGGTGAACATCATTATGGTTTTTCATGCTTCTACATTCTTGATAATGTTTGTTCATTTTCAGCTGGGAGCCCCATCAGCTCTTGAGTAACACACCAAGCCAAAACACCTTCAAGCTTTTAAAACTGGCTTTAAAACAAAGCAAAACAAACAGGTTCAACAGAAGTTCTAACTTGTTGAAAAAGCCATCAACTAGGCTGGTATGAAAATCAAAAACCTATGAAAACTGAACGCAGCAGCCCGAAGTAATTTCTGGATTGCCTGATTCTCACTGATTTCATTGAGAGTGTAATCTTTAAAATTAGAGCTCTTTGAACTGAATGATCCCTGAAAATCCTGCCTTTTGCCTTGCATTTAATCGTAGATGTATAAGGGGATAGCTACGCAGCTATGTGGTGGTTCCACCCAAGAGAAGAAAGCCTGTGGGCAAGAGGCTCTTCTATTGGCAGAAGAAAGAGCCTCTTGTGTCAGGGGAAAGTTCCTCATGCCAAGGGAGAAGTGCCACTGTTAGCAGAATCAATCCACAGGATCTAATCCATACATATATCTATTATCAGCTCCAGACTTCTTTCCCCTTTCCTCTATTCCCAGTGATGCCCCACATACATTGGATGAGTTATCAGTTGAAAAAAAGAGCAATAATTTGGTCTTGAACGATCTGTGCTGTTTGCTAAGTAACTTGCTCTTCACTTTGGCCAAATTTCTTCCTTTTCTTAGGGTTTAAACACCAAAAAGAATTTACCAGCAGGGGGCGCAATGCTACGCTGCTTGGAAAACATCGCCACATTTATGGAAGCTTTACCCATGGATTCCCCCAGCAACCTCTGGACCACAATCAGCAACCAGTTCCAGACTTTCTTTACAAAGCTGCCTTCTGTTTTACCCCTTAAGGTAGAGCCCGTGCCATCTAAGTAGGGGTGTCCTGCTTGCAGGAACTTGAGTCTGTGGCCTTTGAATTGTGATTTGGCAACTGAACTGGTGGCTAAGAAGGCATCTTATATCAACACACCTTTCCAGATTAAGAAAGGGCTGTCTTCCATTTATTTTTTTTTAACTATGATTATATTATTAGTTTCCATACTGTGCAAGGATGAATTGGGGAAAGTTTTTTTGTAGGGGGGCTACTTACTGCTTGTGGGTGCCAATTTTGGGCATAGTAAAGTGGTTCTCATACGTTTGAAGTGGCTTTGTAGTTTTCAGCCCCTACTTTACAAAGCAGCTTCCTGCTGCTTTCCCCTTCCCCAACATAAAACACGGGGATCTCACATCAGGTCACACCAAACAAGTTTAGAATTTAATTTTCACAGGTAGATCAGGTAGTAGGTGATGTGAAAGACCTCCCCCTGAGGCCCTGGAGAGCTGCTGCCAGTCTGAGTAGACAGTACTGACCTTGATGGACCCCAAGGGTCTGATTCAGTAGAAGGCAGCTGCATGTGTTCACATTTATTAGTTATAAATATGTAGCTGAGCAATGGGCTGTATTTCATGACTGTTTCACCTTTGGCCACCAAATTCCCAGAACTTCCTCTCCCAGCTCACCTGGCTGCTGCTCCTCAGAACTCACCTTTAAAAGGGTTATAACCCACTTTGGGATGCTGACTCACAGTTTGAGAATCCCTGTCGTGGTCTAATTTTTTTTTTTTTTTGAAACCCTGTAGTTTCTGCGCTGTCCAACAACACACAACCCAAGGATTGAGAGTTTGGTTAAGTGTTTCGAGAAGGCACCCACAGAAAATGGGAAGAAGGAATTGTTATTATGATATAGAATTCAATCTGTACACAGATACCCATATGCTTGGGATACCCCATGGGAGCAAATACTGACTTCCTGGGGATATTTCAGATAAGAAAAGCGTGCAGAAAGGAGGGCTTGTCACCCCCTTACCTTGCAAATGGAACTCTGAGGGTCCTGTGTACTCATTGCAGTCAGGTTAATCAGAGAGTGCCAATTAAATTCTGCAGTCTTCAAATTCCCCTTTCTTTACATCAAGTCCTGTCTACAGAACCCCACTCACAGAACACATCCCGTGTCGTCCCCCCCCCGCAGTCCTGTACCAGCTGTAGGGCCCTCCATGTGCCAAAAAGCCTCTCCTTTGCAGGGAATCCCTCAGGAACTATATGGGATGTGGTCCAGGAGGCAGCAACTCAAGGGGCAAATCCACACAAGTCACAGACCCTCCCCTGCCTTCTTCTCACAGAAGGGCTTGTTTGGATTCAAGCTATCTGGATTTTCTAAATGAACAGCAGACCAACTTCTCAATAATGTACCTCAGAGAAGAGCATTCTGATTAGCAGCTAGTTTCGCTAGAGGATGTGTGGGGGTGGGTGGGAAGGGCCAGTGTTCTCTCTTCCCCTGTCAGAATGCTCGGGTGCCACCATTCCCTCTGCTGACTTTTTCACTTTACCAAAGCCCTGTGAGATAAGTTAGGCTGAGAGATAGTTACTGTCTCAGAGTTAGAACCCTATACGGCTTGGGGCCAGCGTAACTGAAGGACCACCTACTCCCATATGAATCTGCCTGGCTACTCCAGTCATCCTCAGAGGACCTGCTTTGGGTGTTGCCCCGCCCATCTGAGGCGAAAGAGTCATAGGAATGCCCTTTCTCAGTTGTGGCACGGAAACTTTGGAACTCCCTCCCCAGGGAGATTCAGCTGTCTTCCTCCATCATTGTCATCAATGAGTGGGAGAAGAAGGGCAGCATAGCCATGTTTTAAATAAATAATTCTGTCCATCTATCTATCTTTGAGCTGCATGATCAAGCAGGGACTAGTCTCTACAATCCTGGTCAGAAAAAGCAATCACTGAACTGCACAGGTACTCTCATTAAAGAAAGGTTCTAACCTCATTCTGTATCCTCCCCATTTATCTCCAGTGTTCTTTAGATTCTGGTTTAAGGATAATGATCTGTCTGCTGAAGATACCTACCAGCAGTGCTGCCCGGGTAAGTTCCAGAATTATGTATTTAAACCTAATTTTCAGGCTTTTTTTCTTATACCTCATCAAAGAGGATATTATGGCTGAGTTAAATTGTGCAGTGTCATGGAGGATACAAGCCTGAGAATCCAGGTTATATTAGTCTGTGGGAGGGGTTACATGTATCATGAAAGTGGGAATCTATATCTTCCCATAAACTGGATCCTTCCTTCCTTCCTTCCTTCCTTCCTTCCTTCCTTCCTTCCTTCCTTCCTTCCTTCCTTCCTTCCTTCCTTCCTTCCTTCCTCATTAATAGACTTACCTAGAGCCTGATCCTACCACCTGCAGATTTAGTGAAACCCCTGCTTTGCTCCTAATGTGTTTAATAACTAAGTCCTGGTTCATATGCGTTTGGGCATCTCTTGATGACTTGTGGCCGTCCATATGAACCATTTCCTTTGAAAAACATTGTGTGCAAAGTGATCTTGGAAGTTTTATCTGCACTGGTTGACCTGCATCACATGTCCCGTGTGCACACACAAGCCACCGCTTGATGCTGCCGCAGCCAGCAAAGGATGATTATGCTTGCATGAACTGGGCATAGGAATTTAAACATTTAGCTCTAATCTGGAGGAATGGGGGAGTTATTTCCACACTTTGGTTCCTGTAAAAGAATCAGACGCTTCTCATTGTTTTGGCCAGTGTTGGTCCACTGATATGAGCTACAGAAGCTGCAGCGCCAAATTCTGTCTTTCTCCCTGGGGGTCTGTCAGCAGAAAATGCTCCTGCTTTCCAGGAGTTCACTTAAGGTGCTGGCTGGGGAAGCCCTACGTGTTGTTCAGCTGTTTGGCTGAATTGGTTTGGACAGCTGCAACCTGCCTTCCTCCCAGGGGAAAAGGTGGGAGGGGGAGAGGCTTGGTTTTAATGAAAGATTTCACAATCCAGGCCATCTTGCTGAAAGATGCAATGCACTGAAGTTACCCCGGTCTTTATTGAATTGCAGAGTCTGCTGGAGCCGTTTTCAAAACTGCTTAGTTTTGTCATCCAGAATGCCGTCTTCACCCTAGCCTACTTGGTAGAACTGTGTGGCTTGTGTCACAGAGCTTTCACAAAGGTAACTGACTCAAGGAGTGGGTTTATTCCATTTGAAAACAGGGGCAGCCCCCCAAGTACCCCATATTACCACCTTCTGGCCGGACTGAAATTAAGGCAAACTTTGTAATACATGTTTTTTAAAAAATGGGGGAAGGGAATGCTTTGGTATTCTGGTGTTGAAATTTTGCTGAATAAAGCTTGTCCAAATCACTTTGACGGTATCCCAGAAAGGTTTGTGCAGTTATTATGTCTGAACCTTTTTGTTGCTGAATCTGGAGAAAATTCAACAAGGGAACACAAAAATATATCAGTGGTACCTACAGCCTACCTAACATATATCTAAGCATAAGTATAGCAGTGGTACAACATGGTGACAAATGGCAAGTACTTTTGGTAAAATACCTGATAAAAATGATGCAAAAGCATAAGGTAAACCATCCTAGGTAAGTTACTGCATACAGTACATTTTTCAAGTCGTATTATTCTTGTGGATCCATGGCACATGTTATAGATTAATGGATGCAGTCTCAATTCTGGAACATGCAAATTGTCAAAAATTTTGGTATTCAATTCGGTAGAATGCAGATAATAATGGTACACAGGTAGCCCAGGCTAGCACGATCTGGCCAGACTTTGGAAGCTAAGCAGGGTCGGTCCTAATTAGTATTTGGATGGGAGGCCACCAAGGAACTCCGGGGCTGCTATTCAAGAACAGGCAATGACAAACCACCTATGAACATCTATACCTTGAAACCCCATGAGGACTTACCATGAATTGGCTGCATATTGACAGCAATAAATAAATAAATAAAATAAAAGATATTACTGCATGTTGTGCTGAAGTTTTATTGTTCGAACCCCAGCTGTGTTGTTTGGTCCAGTTTGAGAGCCAGTTTGGTGTAGTGGTTAGGAGTGTGGACTCTAATCTGGGAGAACCAGGTTTGATTCCCCACTCCTTCGCATGCAGCTGCTGGTATGACACTGGGTCAGTCACAAGTTCTCTCAGAGCTGTTCTCTCAAGAGCTCTCTCAGCCCCACCTACCTCATCGGATGTCTCTTGTAGGGAGGGGAAGCGGAAGGAGATTGTAAGTCACTCTGAGACTTTTTCAGGTAGCGAAGGGCAGGGTATAAATCCAACATCATCATCATCTTCTTCTTTTTCTTCTTCTTCCAAAAACGGGACAGATATAAATAAAAAATGGTCTGCTTGAAGCTTTGGTGTATGTTTGTGGGAACAAATAGAGAGGGAAGCAGGATCACGGTGGCAGGTTCCACTCCAGACTTACATCTTGTCATTAGGATGCAAGGTACTCTGGCTTCACATATTGTTTGGCCCACTAATTTGTTAAGAGCATGCTTGAAGCACTCAGAGTATGTCCACTAATTATTACAGTAATCCTTACAACAGGCCAGGATTATTATCTCCAACTTGTAGACAAGCATCTCCCAGTATGCCTCTCCGAAGAGCATTACGCTCTGGAGAGAAGAACTTCCTGGAGATCCCTGGCCCGGAAAATATCCAGCCGTCCTCAGTCAAAGTCAGGGCCTAATGCATTTCCCCAGGGCCTGTAAAACAGAGATGTTCTGCCGGGCCTATGGTTGAGGACAGCAACGGTTTGCCATCAAGCCTGGCCTCCCCATCTCTCCCCCTCTGGGAGAGGATACATCATGTTTAAACACCATCTGATCCATTTTAATTATTGCTGTTTTATTGTTTAAATTTTAACCTGAATATATTTATTGTATCTATTGGAACGTATACATAAATTGTTGTTAACCGGCCTGAGCCCCATGCGAGGGAAGGGTGGTCTATAAATCAAATGAAATAATAATAAATAACAAGGGGGCTGAGAGACTAGCATCTCGACCAAGGCCACTCGGGAAGGGGAGTTCATGGCTGAGGTGAAATTCAAACCAGAGGGTCCTCTGGGCTTGCACTCTCAGCCACTCACATTGCACCTGGTCTCTCTGGTAAGGGTCTCAGTTCTTCATCCCCTCCCCCTTTCTCAGTGTCACGTGGAAAAGGTTTATGTGCTTTGAGGCCTTCCCTGGTTAGCAACAACCTGCTGGTCTGCATGTGCCAGTCGAAATATGGGGAAAACATTAACTGGGACGCTGCCATCCCCTGAGTATCTTCTTTGTCGATCTTTATTTTTGCAGTAAGGCACTGTAGCCAGATTGCAGAGCTTCGCTTCTCTGTCTCGCCAGCGAGACTCACAGCCTCTGCACCTCCGCAGCATCACACGTTTTAGAGGTCAATTTTTTTTAAATAGAAGCAGCCAGCTATTTTTATCTGGTCCCCCAGGGGCAGGAATATCTCATGCTTTTCATGTCTCCGCATGACTAGGGTCCCCATGTCAATCTGATCTTTTTTTATCTGAGTTTGTTTCCCCTCAAGGCACTAATCTGATTTTTTCAATGTCTGTGTCATTCTCAGCTGAGAGCAGCTTTTCCTCCCCTCTCTGTGCCGCCGTAACCTCAATATCCTGCTTCTCCTTCGTTTTTTGTTGAGGTTGCACCCTGGTACATTTGGGCTTTCTTATCTGATGAAACTACTTGTTGAATCCAGCAGCTCAGAGTCTGACTGACCACAGATGAAGTAACTGCTACTGATAAGACAGTACTGAACTGGACATTTCATCATGTTAACACTGGTAGGGACATAGTGTTGTTCACAAGCATGTGTGTAGGCAACGTGCCATCAAGTCACAGCTAACTTACGGTCACCCTGTAGAGTTTTGGCAGCAATGGTGGTTTGCCATTTTATTTCTCTGCATAGTGACCCCGGGCTTCCTTGGGGGAGAGCCAGTTTGGTGTAGTGGTTAAGTGCACGGACTCTAATCTGGGAGAACCAGGTTTGATTCCCCACTCCTCCACTTGCACCCGGCTGGATGATCTTGGGCAAGCCATAGTTCTGATAAGAGCTGTTCTTGAAAAAGAGCAGTTTCTGTCAGAGCTCTCTCAGCCCCACCCACCTCACAGTGTGTCTGTTGTGGGGAGGGGAAGGGAAAGGAGTTTTTAAGCTGCTCTGAGACTCTTTTGGGTAGAGAAGGGTGGGGTATAAATTCAATCTCTTCTTCTCTTCTTCTTCTTCTTGGTGGTCTCCCTTCCAAAGACTTAACAGGGCTGACTCTGCTCCGCTTCCAAGACCTGACGAGAGCAGGCGAGCCCGAGCCATGTAGGTCAGGGTGTTCACAAGCATAGGTGGCTTTAACAGGAACTCTTAATTCTTTTTAAAAAAATGATTTCGGTTTCTCACTTTTGAGGAGGACGTCTTGGAACCACATGGGTGGAAGTCTGATGAAAGTTCTGAATGTAGAAAAGTCTGAAGGTTTTCAGGGGGGTTGGAGGACTGTCCTTTTTGTCCGTTTTGGCTTCTCCTGCAGTTGATGTTTGCCGCCTGTCTGACCACAGCTGCCACATAACCCCAAATCCAGGCCCATCCATTGATCTGAAAGCTGGGAAGTGGCCATTTGACAGTCCCACCCAAAGGAGAGTTATACCTTTACAAGCCCATTGACTTTAATAGACTTAAAAGCATGTAACTCTGCTTAAGGCTGCACTGTTAAAAAGCAGAACAGGTTGTGTAACGGGCGTTTCTTTTTTGCCATCAAGTCCCAGCTGACTTATGATGACCCCCTAAGGTTTTCCAAGGCAAGAGACATTCAGAGGTGGCTTGCCATTGCCTGGCTCTGTGTTGCAAACCCTGGATTTTCTTGCTAGCCTCCCATCGAAATACTGACCAGGACTGACTCTGCTTAAGCTTCCAAGAACTGACAAGATCAGGCTAGCCTGGGCTATCCAGGTCAAGGCATAACATACATGGTGCAAAAATATATCTAATGTATGCCCTGTAACCACGGTTGCAGAATTTGACATCTTTCCTTCCTTTTTGTTCCGTCACTTTTGATCCATTTCCTCCATTTAGATGAACTTTTACAACCCTTTTAATTCATGACATTTTAGGTGCTCCAGACTTGTGTACTGGGAGACCTTAAGGCATGTGATTTTCCAATATGCACGATCGCCATTCTGTGTGAACAAGGTGACGTGCATACTTTCAAACTGAGGTATGCACAAAACCATGCCCTTGACAAACCTGGTTTTCCATTCACATACATGGATGCCAGAAAATATGCCCATTGTCCTATTCATGCAAAATCACAACTGCTTGCATTGGGAGCATCATGTATAGTGTCCTCTCCCAATATGCAAGGTAGCAGTACCCAAACTGTAACATCTGAAGAGGGCTTGCATTAATAAAGCTTTGATGTTTCCTTCGATGATCAACATTTGGGTTTTGTGGAGTGATCTTCTGCATTGTTGTGTCTGTGTTGGCAATAACTCTATGCAGGATGTGTAAAGCTAGACTCTGTCCCAGAATATGATAGAGGAATTTTCTCTCATCTAAGAAAAACCCAGAACAATAAACTGTAGGGATGTCTAGCTTATCAACTTGAACCGTAAAGGAAGCAAATATACATGTGTTTGTGTGGGTTGAGGGGGAATGTCCCCCAGTGTCTTTTGATCTGTGTATTCATTAGGACAAAATACTCAGTAGAATGGAGCAGATGTTATAGCCCTCTGCAGTAGAACTCATTCCCTTCTCTTGTAGAACAGAAATCCTGTGTCACACTGGGGAAACGAGCTGTGGAAATTGGACAGAAGCATAAACATACGTAGAGGAGGGGACTAGGCTGCTGCAAAGAGTGGTTCCCCAGAGGGGACTGAAACATATTTGCTCTTTGAGGCAAGCATAGACCTCACAGGGTCCCCCCCCTCACTGTCTTTGGGGTTAATATGCTCAGTCAAATTGCTTTGTCTTCCAGGCTCCACTACCAGCGATTCTTCTCATGGTCACTGCCAACTTTAACCCATTGTTTTCTTTGTTTCAGGAAAGGGATAAGTTCTATTTATCCCGCAGTGTCATCTTAGAATTATTGCAAGCTCTGAAATTAAAGTCACCTTTGCCAGATACAAACTTGCTGTTGTTGGTCCAGGTACATAACAGATTCTTTTCCTTTTGATTTTTTTGAAGGCTTCTCTGGGAATATTTTTAGTGCTTTAACTCTTCTGTGTCAAAAAGCCCCCCCCCCCAGAGCTAATCAAGCATCTCCAGAAGGTGCTTTACATTTAAAACAGGGGACTCTTGCATTTAGATTTGTACTCGCATAATACATGCTCTGCCTGACCATTTATTTTTCCCTGTCTCATATTCTTCTGCTGCTTTGTAATTACAATGGAGAACAGCCAGCTTACAAATTAAGTTACAGCTATGACAATAAAACAATGTGTGGAGCCAGAGCGCTCTTCCGCTAGTTAACGGGCCTGACCCCCTTGCATGGGGGTATGTGTGATTTTTGCTGATTCCCCCTTCCCACTGCAGATCCCCCCCCCCATGTTGCACTTTGCAACATTTCTGAGGGTCTCTCCCTCTTCCAAGAGCCACATTGCAGGGAGGGGAGACTCTGCTCTGTTTGTACTTCTTTGGATGCAATTCAATAATAAAGTAAAAGCTGCATTCTCCAGCATTTTGTTATCAGGGTGGTTCAGTTAATTGGCACCAGTTGGGGTATATCTGGGTATGGAAGGCCTGTCTTTGCACTTACGAGTCTCTGTGAAGGGAGAAGAGAGAGGAATACCCACTCTCCTTTTGGATGCATGGAGAAATTAGGCAGCTTAAGGCAAGCAGGGTTCAGCTTGCTGGGCAAGATGGCCTTACCCCGACCCATAGTCATCAGCTTAAAGGACAGGTGGACCTAAGTCCAGACCTCTGCCCTCTCTTTGTAGTGTCACACAATATGGCTAGCAATACACCATCAACAAGCAAAGGACAGGAAAGAAATATGTTGTGTTGACAATAACCCAGAAACTGGACAGAACTGCTCTGTCCAGTAACCTGCACATTGGTTAACAGATAACCCCCATTCCTTTTACTGTCCAAACAATTAAAAATCCCACTCTTGATCCTTTCTACCTCAGCCCAGTTACACTCTATGATCCATTGGCCTGGTGTGGGAAACCAGGGAGAGGTTGGCTATCTTGCTAGTGTATTGTCTGCCCAGCACACTGGCAGAGACCCTGCTGAGGCTGCCTGAGGTGGTCTTGGAGTGGGCAGTGCATTCCCCTCAGCTGATAGTACTTGGGGATCCCATTGCAGAATTTAATGCAGTTCCGCAGGGCCTGTAAAACGAAGCTGTTCCACCAGGCCTTTAGTTGAGGTGGCGGATGTCTAAATACTTTAGCCTCCTCTGTGTATACTGCCAGGGTGAACTGTCCTTTCTAGAGATTGCCATGGCATCTGTTGAGTGGGTTCTCATCTTTGTTAGCAGATGCCCAGCACAGGAGGCATCTTTGGATACTGAAAATTGAAGTTTTCTGCCAATTTTAACTTTATATGAATTTGTACTTGTATTTGGATTTATTACTATGTTTGTATTTTAACTGTTGTGACTCACCCTAAGCCCACTTGTGGGGAGGGTGGGATATAAATCAAATTAATAATGATAATAATAATAGTAATATCCACACAGATAGTGCCCTATTGGGTTTAGCCTCAGACTTTATTTCTGCCTTGGCAGCATTGGCACTCTCCCAGATTGTTTTGGTTCCCACACACAAAGCAGGCCATATTGCGGATTTGTTTTTCTGTACAGGGCTTGATCTGGTAACCACAGTTCATGCAGAACTGGTGCCACGGACAGATCATTACCTACTTAAGACTGAGTCAAGAATTGTAACGCTCCTCCGCTTGGGCCAAGCAATTTCAAGGTGCTGGTACTCACCTTTAAAGCCCTAAATGGTCTGGGACCACCATATCTGAGGAACCAGCTCTCTCACTGTAATTCCCTTCATACGCTGTGCTCATCTTCACTCAACTTGTTGGCAGCACCAGGCCCTCAGAGAGTCCACTTGGCTACCACCAGGACAAGGTTCTTTTCCACCTTGGCACTGTCCTGATGGACTGCCTTGCCAGATGAGGTTTGAACCCTGCAGGACCTTCTGCAGGACTTGCAAGTCAGTCTTTTTCAGGGAGGCCTTCTTCCAATCTTCTACAGCTTGGTGTAGTGGTTAAGAGCAGTAGTCTGTAATGTGGAGAACTGGGTTTGATTCTCCTCTCCTCCACATGAAGCCAGGTCCTTCAGAGCTCTCTCAGCCCCACCTCCCTCACCAGGTGTCTGTAGTGTGGGGAGAGGAAGGGAAGGTGATTGTAAGCCTCTCTGAGACTCCTTTGGGTAGTGAAGGGTGGGGGTATAAAACCACCTCTTCTTTTTGTTCTGTTGGCCCTCCTGGAACTCATCTACCTATTCACTTCTCTATATTTTGTTATTTATGAATGGCTAGTGTCTGGGGTTTTTTTTCTAGGCAATTGTTGTTTTATTGTTGTCATCCACCCCGAGCCTTCGGAAATGGGTGGAATAGAAATCTAATACATAAATAAAATTCAGAAGTGTATAGGATTGGGTTCCACAGACTATGTGTGGAGTCCCACATGAACTTTGTGGTTCAGAGTCTTTCTGCTCCCCCCAATAACGCCTGTATTCCCCGAAGAACTGGTGCTGTGAGTCAGGGCTTGATCCAAAAGCTGTAGGGCATGAGAGGTTGTGGTAAGGAGGGGCAGTTGGGTGAATCCTTTCCTTCTTGGCTGTACAGCTTGCTTGATGTAACCTAATTTCCCCTCTCTTTTGTGCCCCTTTCACGAGCTCCCTCTCCCTAGCTTTCTCACATCCTTCTTCCTTCACTGCCTCTCTTGCCCTCATTTGCCCTCCCGCTGCTTCTGCTGTGGCGTCCTTCCTTTGCTTGCTTGCCTATTGTCTCTCTTTCCTTTGCTGCTGCCACCTTTCCCCTTCTCATGCTTCCCATTCCCTCGCTGGCTGGCTCATTCACCCGCCTGTCTGCTGCAGCCACTGACTTTCCTTCCTTCTCCTGTTTTTTTTTCTTTTCTGCACTTCCTGCCATCTCCTGCTCCTCCTCGCCCGCCTTCCTCCCTAAAAATGATGGCCAATATCTCATGAGTCATGACGTTGCATTATGAGACCCCTGTCTTTCCCCCCAAGACATTCATTTTTAAAAAACTTTTCTGCAGAATTTGGGGTTCCTCTAGATCTGTAGAAAAATACCTGCAATGTGTACCTGGCCCCATTCTCTGGGGGTTTTGATATGCAGAGAGGGCAGGTTCAGAATTAGATATATGATGATTATGTCAATCACCCCGAGCATTTTGTTTTGTTCCTATGAAACCTACCACACAAAAATTTCACAGGTTGCATTTGAGTTCTAATTCTGTGACAGTGGGGGAGAGTACATCTCTCTGTTTTCAGCAACAAGGCAGCGTATGGTGAAGGTGAACAGACTTTTTGCACAGGTTTGCTTCCCCCTTTGTATGCCAGTGCTGAGAAACTTCAGTGTATTCATCTGAGATAGTGCCATGGTCCCTGTATTCCAGGAAAACCTGGCACAGATGGAACAGTTTTATATGGAGTCAAAGCTTGCTCAGTATTTCCTGCTCTGGTTAGCAGTGGGTTACCAGAAACTCAAGCAGAGAGGAATCTTAACTGTTGCCTGGGATTGTGCCAGGAACTGAACCACCACAAACTGAGAGTGAACCCTAGAACATAGCCCAGAATCCTCAACAACATGTTGAGTTCTTGTGCAGATGAGTCAATGTGCAAAGGATTAGCTAAAGACAGAGTCTGACAACCTCTGGCATAGCAGCTCCTACAAATGGACAAGAAACTCAAGGCGCTGGTATGATTGTTCATCCGCACCTGCACTGAGCCCTGGAGGATTCAGGCTGCTGCAGAACTGGGAACGAAACCACACAGAAGATGTCACGCACGAGAGGCACGCACTTTTCAACGTGGCAGCTTGGCAGGAGCTGTTCTCCATTGCAGAATGACGGGGCTGGCAATCACGAGCACTTAATCACTTTGAAATGACAAGGAGCTGAAGTGGAAGTGACCGGAAGGGCCCCAGGCATGAAGCAGAGCTCTGCAGACTTGCTCCGTGGGTCACCCACAGTTCCATATGATTGACAGCTCCTTTTCCCTCTGATGTGCCCAGCATAGCGCTCAGGCATATGTTTCTGTGAGTCGTCCTTTCATGTAGCAGAGGCACACTAGTCAGAGAAAATAAGCGGTTGTCAGAAGACTGGGAAGTAACATTGATGTTTTGAATTACACAGGGTTTAGAATTTCCTTAAAAACAACAATTACTGTATCAGTATTAGGGGGAGAAGTAGAGAAAAGAAAAAGAGATCCCAAGTTGATGTTTGTAAGTACAATTCCGCTCAATCCCCATTAATTAACGGGAGATGGGAGAGTAGTGTTGTTTCTTAAAAAGGGAGATGGAATTTCTGTGTTAAGGGGTTGGATGCCAGCGTGGCAAACCTACACAAAACAAGAGAGTACAAACAATTATTATGGGCACTGCCATGCTTTGGAGGTGACCTGGAGCCAGTTTGGTGTAGTGGTTAAGTGCACAGACTCTAATCTGGGAGAACGAGGTTTGATTCCCCACTCCTTCACATGCAGCTACTGGTGTGACCTTGGGCCAGTCACAAGTTCTCTCAGAGCTTTTATCTCAAGGGAAATCCTTGAAAGAGCTCTCTCAGACCCACCTGCTTCACAGGGTGTCTATTATGGGGAGAGGAAGGGAAGGTGATTGTAAGCCGCTCTGAGACTTAGAGTGACGGGTGGGATATAAATCCAATCTCTTCCTCTCCTCCTCCTCCTCCTCCTCAAGAGCCAGTTTGGTGTAGTGGTTAGGAGCGCAGACTCTAATCTGGGAGAATCAGGTTTGATTCCCCACTCCCCCACATGCAGCTGCTGGTGTGATCTTAAGTCAGTCACAAGTTCTTTCAGAGCTATTCTCTCATGAGCAGTCCTCGAAAGACCTCTCTCAGCCCCACTTACCTCACAGAATGTCCATTGGGGGATTGTAAGCCATTCTGAGACTTCTTTAGGTAGTGAAGGGTGGGGTATAAATCCAATTTCTTCTCTTCCTTCTTCTCCTCTGGGATTTAAGAGTTTCTCAGGAAAAAGAGAAGAATCTGAATTTGCCACTCCATTTAGTTAGATGATTAGGAGGAACAAAATGAGATCTTCGTAATATCTCTGGGTCCACAGATCAAGACCACCAAATGTGCAAAAGCTTAAAACAGCTTTAACCAAACAGCCACTAAAACATGTCAAAGAGCTGTCTAGAGCAGAAGTCTACAATCTTTTTGAGTGTGTGTACCCCTTTTTAACATCAAAAAAAATCATGGATCCCCCACACAATCATTGTTGTACTAATTAGTATACATTGAGTGAGAAAATCTATAATGACAAAAGGCTATTACATATTCATTAATGTTTTTAAATGGATTTGTGTTTTATTAATCACAGCTGCAACAACATACATTTGAAAATAGTAATGCATATATGTGTGAGACAAATTATTTATTCAGTCTACAGAAGATATGTTTATTTGTGATACTGAGTAGTTTAGTAAGATGGCTGGTGCTGCTCTGCAGGTTTCAGAGACGGGAGGTCTGACAGTACAGACCCTGACACAGTATAAGAAAGCCTCATATGGTTGTGTAGTCTGGAATTACTGGTGTAGCTGCCTAGAATGAACCCTTTAATAACACAGTCAGCAGTTAGTCTGCACTCATGGGAATTTGCTTGTGGATGCCCAATGAGCTTTCAGTCCTTGATGGAACAACTGGTGGGTGATTATGTGTTTTGATTTTAACTTGCTCTTCAGTGCTAAGTTGACTCCCAAAGGAGCTCACAGGCATTGGAATTTAAGAAAATGATTCAAGTACAACACAAAATATTCCTTGTGGAGACAATTCTCAGCTGGGCAAGATCCAGGCTGTTTAAAGGGAAGCGTGACAGCTTCCCCTACTCATGGCCTTAGCGAAGGAACCTGGGTATGTTTATTCATTTTACTCACAAAATATATACCCCACCTGTCTGCCCTCATCAGGGCCACTGAGGCAGCTAACTGATCAAAAACCTAAGTAATAAAAGCATGTCTTTAAAAACTGTTAACTAAATAATAACTCCATTAAAACTATTAAAACCAAAGCTAAAATACACATACAGAAACATGAAAAACAGCAATTAAAATGTAGGGCAGATGAAACAAAAAATGTCTTCAAAACTTGGAGGAAGGAGGATCTCATCTCCATAATATGCTCAGATCTCTGGGCCCTTGTGTTGAGCTGCAGGTTTTTCCCATGGTTAATAATGAAGTGATTACTAATCTAGGTGGCAAATAAATGGGGATTCACGCAGCACCTTAAAGAGTAACAAAAATCATTCCAGCACAGGTTTTCTTGAGTCAGAGCTCACTTTAAATGCATGAGCTTTCCAGGGGTGATCCTTCCTCCCCCATACTTACTGAGCTACCTTGGGGTAGTTGAGAGGAAGATACTGCATCTTGGTGAAGTTCCTGGCCCCTGACGGCTGGGCCTTCCTGGACTGCCGGAGATGTGAGAAGGGTCAGGGAAGCCAACTGACAGGCACACAAGGAGTCTGCTGGCAGAACAGCACCTCTTTAAAGGGCTGCAGCCCAAGTCTCCATCGCTGTCACTGGGGATGGGAGGGGTAGGTGATGAGAATCAACATGCCCTACCCAGGCCTCTTACTAGGAGCTGTTCTTCTCATGAGTAGGCAAACAGCCCTAACTGGGCTGGTGCATACTTGGGTCCTCTGATTGATTGAAGATGGCTTCTCAGAGCAGGCAGAACCAACTGGGGAGGTATGGCCATGCCACAGCAAGTCAGCTGGCAGAGTAAGCCCAAAGGACAACCGCATCTACCCAGAGTTCAGGGTGTGTGGCTGCCATAGATACAAGCCCAGGGAGAAGGCACAGACAAGGGAAGGTGGAAATCTGCCCAATCTGGATGGATTCACAGCCCCCATTCTCATCACTCCACAGCCCCCAGGGGTTCTCAGCCCATAGGTTGGGCAATACTGGTCTAGAACTGTGCTCTTAGGGCAAATCTACAAATCACAAGTTCTTAACTCAGTTAATAAATATAAGGGAATGTCTCTAAATTGTAAGTTCTATCACTGCAGTCATGGCTCAAAGGGATATGTGGAAGTCAATTCAAAAAAGGCTGTCTAAGTAGCTGAAGTGGGGGCAGCAAGAAAGGTGAGCATTTGTTTCTTTAAGTAAGGCATGTATTAATCATCCTTTCTATTTCTTAAAAAAGTTCTCAAGGGTCCTTAAAGTTGTTAAGTACAACGTCATAAAGTGAGCAGACAAATCCAGTTCCAGGAGTTCTAACTGAAAGCTCAGGTACAAAAGGATGCAGTTAGTTTGCTGCCTAACTGAGGACAAATGGATCTCCCTGGCAAGGGAATTACAGAGTCAAATAACTGCCACTGATAAGGCATTTTCACTAAGCCATTTGCCTGACCTCCATTTTCTCCTCACAACAGTCCTGTGAGGTAGTTTGGTGTAGTGGTTAAGTGCACAGACTCTAATCTGGGAGAACTGGGTTTGATTCCCCACTTCTCCACTCGCAGCTGCTGGATGACCTTGGGCAAGCCATAGTTCTGACAAGAGCTGTCCTTGAAATGGCAATTCTTGAAAGAGCTCTCTCAGCCCCACCTACTTCACAGGGTGTCTGTTGTGGGGAGGGGAAGGGAAAGGAGTTTGTAAGCCTCTCTGAGACTCCAAGTGAAGGGCGGGGTATAAATCCAATCTCTTCTTCTTCTGAGTCAAAGGGATATGCCATCATCATCACTGAATGGGGCGTGATGTGGTCCATGGGGTTGTAAAGAGTCGGACTCAATTGTGTGATTGAACAACAACAAAGAGACCAACTGTAATGGAGGGCAGGATCAAGTGGGATGCAGAAAGATATTTTTCATTCTCAAGCAATGTGCTGATATTTTTATGTAAGTAAAATTCCCAAGTACGGCTGGAAGGCACAAGTTATAAGAATGTAACTGAAGCCAAGCAGGTCTGACCAGTGCTTGGATGGAGATCTCCTAGGAACCCTGTGTCTGCCATCTTGAATTCTGTGACCGAAGAAAGGCAAAGTAGAAATGTAGTCAAGAAAAAGGTCATATCATGCTCTATCTATGTGAGACATTTAGTGGATGCAGGGAGCCACCAGAGATGACAAAGATAGCAGCACGGGGGCTAAGAGTGTTTTGTTTCAAAGTCAGATCCATTATGGGCAGTGTTCCCTCTAAGTTGTGGAGTCTTGTGAGCCAAAATCCTACTTTGTGAGCTACTGGCATTAAAATTGTGAGCAAGCAATTTGGCTCTTGCAGAAATTAGTTTGCTCTGGAGCCCTCCTTCCTGAGCTAAGACAAAAACGTGTGAGCCGGAGGCTAAAAAGCTGTGAGCTAGCTCACACTAACTCAGCTTAGAGGGAACTCTGATTGTGGGCTGTGTGACAAAGGTGTTCCTGACGTGTACATTTGATACATTATCTCCCCATTACTCATTGTTCTCAGTTTTGGAAGTGATGCAAACAGCTAAGAAAAATGAGAGTAACTTTTGACTGGTTTTAGTCAAAACGGAAAGTGGAACATGGAAGCCGCCTCCTCTCTCATTGGTCTGCTGTGTAAGACGAGTCCACTGCAACTTATGGGTTCAGTCAGATCCACTGTGTAAAAGATCCACAATCTGAATTCTTCTTCCAGCTACAAATAATTTTTGTTGGATTGAGGCACCTGACTTTGGAATGGAGGGGGGTGGGAATTTATTATCTGTGGTTTTAATTCTCCATTGCTTCTAAAAGCAGTTCAGGGTACAATAACACATGAAAGACTAGAAGACTAAGAAAAAGAAGCAAAATTTAACAAGAAGGTGAAATGTTTTATTCTGGTGTGAAAAGCTGTATTATGCTTGTCTACCATGTTCGTCCCTCAGGTTGCTCAGGGTAGCATGCATGGGTCTTCCCTCTTCCATTTTGTCCCCACAACAGCTCTGTGAAGTAGGTTAGGCTGAGTGGCCATTAGTCACCGAGCAAGCTTCATGATCGACCATCGGAACCCAGGCTTCACCACTCCTTTGCTCCATTCCTTACACCACATTGGTTTTCAATGAAAGTTCTGTGATTGGTACAGTGGTACCAAGTTTGCATGTTATGTAACAAGCTTTGATTGCAAATCATCCTGTACTTTAACTATGAGCTGCAGAAATATCAATATACACCTTTATTTTTATATTGTAAAGCATTTTTTTAAAAAAAATATTAATTAACTTGTTGGCAGTAGTGACTATGAATAACACTTTTTGTTTGTCATGTAGGATAACCGGCCTTGGCCGGTGGGGGAGGTATAAATTCAATAAATAAATAAATAACCATTTAGTCCAGCAAGACTGGTACTCATCTAATCAAGCAGAGACCTGATTTAATGACATCATCAATTACCAATGATTGCATTCTACCTCCCCCTCCCCAACAAAATCAGTTGATTTTTGATTTCTTGTTAGTTTGTTTGTGCAGATGCTGGAACAAAACTAGCAGAGTCAACGATCTTGCCCAAACAGATGATTGCTTCTGTGCCCGGCGTAAGTATCAAAATAAATGCCACCCCTGGTTTGCTCTCCAGTTATCTCTAACAATCCTTAGCATCTTAACATGGAAATGAAATGTTTAAAACCACCAAGGCTTCATACACTGTAATGCTAAGTCAGTGGAGCAGCAGTAGGGCCAGTCCCAGATCATCCCAAGGAAGGTACACCCATTCTGTCCTGTCACAGGCTGCCCCGAACAATACCTGTCACCTATGGCCAAGGTCATGCCAAGCCCCTGCAGTACGTTAACACCTCCTTGTTGGATCATCCTATGCAGTTGCTGCTTGGTTTGCTGTGCTGGAGAACTGACCCTGAGCAGCCATCGGGTAACCATTTCCTTAGAAGTGCAACAACTCTGCAGCAGGTCCCCATCATTGCAACAGTGCTTTTTTTTGTTGTTAGAAACCAGAGTCTTGTGGCACCTTATAAGAAGTCTTAAGGGCTATATTTTGGCTTGGATCCCATCGAGATTTCCATGGGTGCAAGGGGGAGGGTGATTTTAGCCAATTCCTCCCTCCTGCAGGAGACTTCTGATTCCCCGCAAACTATTCCTGTGGGTCCCTTGTTCCCCAGGAGCAGCATTTCAGAGTGTGCCTTGGGCTGCCACTAGAGGGAGGACTTTGAAAATTGCCCCCCTCTTTGTGCTTGTGGAAATCTAGGTTTGTTGTGTTGATTTGCTTTTATTGGTGTGATTTGTTTTTATTTACTTGTTTGGTTATTTGTAGCAGCCATAACTTGTAAGTTGTGAACAGGGCTAGAAATCTGCAAAGTAGTGGTGTCATGTCAGATATGTTGCATTAACTGAATGTTACAGGAAGGAGAGAACAGGTAAAGAATTTCTGCTGATTGGCGGTAATGCCTAGCTTCTGCCTGATCAAAGCTCTGCAAAGAAGAAGCTCCTAAAGAGAGAAGTTAAACCAGCAACATACTGGCTTACCATGTTCCATAGCGCATGGCATAAATATCTGACAGTGTGGTGACTCTCTAAGTAGGAAATGAGGCCAGAGGTTGCTCACTGTAGGTTTGTTCTATGTGTTGAAGGATCAGGTGAAGAGTTGCATGATTTCTCTGTAGGTTCCCCCCCCTTATTTCATACTATTTAGTACATGGTTTCTGTGAACAACAACAGAAGCCCCTAGGCATTCAAAGCCTACTAGATCATAGCCATCAGTTCCATTTTCCACTTGAGCTTGCCCTTTGAATCAGTCTGATATAATAGAGAATCTTTTGCCTTCAGTGGTGAGAATTCCAGAGGCGCAGCCCTTAATATAATAATCCTGTTGGGGTGGGGGGGGTGGGGGGGAGAATCAGGAGGCTTGTTGGCAGTTTAAAGCCTAACAAGTCATTATTCAGGCATAAATGTTTGTGGTCGGGAGCCCACTTCATAAACTACAAAGTGGACCTGAGTCTCATATAAAAGCTTATGCCGGAATGCAAACTTGTTAGATGTTAAGGTGCCAGAACCTTGTGGCTTTGGAAGAAATTATGGTGGGGGGATTATCCCGCCTGCAAAGTGCTGTGTTTAGAAGTATGGGAAGAAACAGAGTCAAAAAGAAGGACAGCACCCTCTGCCTCCAGATCAAGCCATTGATATTCAAGAGGCTGGCAGACAATACCCTTTTTATCCTTCCGTCACTCAGTTTTGAAAGAAACAGTGTGTGGAATCCCTTCTTCCAGTCGCATTGGAAGACGGAGGACATTCTGACAGGGCTCTCTGTGACCTTATTTTTTTTTTACTGCCTGTTGTCCTGTCAAGTGAATTGACAGGCATGGCACTGGAGAAGACAGAAGGTGGTGTAGTTCACCTCCACGTAATTTTATATTAACATGGAGAAATGAGAAACACTTGGGGCAGACGATAAAGTTTGAGTAGCTTCCCCCTCCTCCCTGCCGCAAATTTCAGCAAATAAAACACAGTTTGTTTTGTTTGGGTCCAAAACAGCCTATCAAAAAGGGGTAACTTGTTATCAGGATGCAGAGTTGATTGCCTCGGGTAGGATGGGGGGCCAGGTCTAAATATTTCGATGCAGAATTGACCAGGAACACTCTGATTTCTTCTTTCTTTTAAATTGTGATAATTGGTGGTTGCTCATCTCTGGTTAAAAGAGCAGAAGAAAAATTCACATCCTATTTACAGTCAGTTGTATTGCAGCCCGTGAGGCTACACCACTGCAATTCATCTGAGAATTGTAATCAATCTGTAAATATTACTCAGTTGCATAGGAATGTACCCTGCATTGTCAAGAGCCCATTTTTTCTTCTACATCCTGTTGTATTTTCCATTAGTCAAGAGCACCTTTTTGACTCCAGTAGATGTAGTCCAGTCCTGCTGGAGCCTGATCTTTGTCCCACAGTACTGTGAGGTGGTCTTTTTTGAGTTGGTGGGCTATGAAGGAGCTCTGAATTTGACTGTTGTGACTTGAAGAACTATTCTTTTCTTCCCTATGTTTTAGTGTGGGACAGCAGCAATGGAGTGCATGAGGCAGTATATTGGGGAGATACTGGATTTTATTGCCGATATGCACACCTTGACTAAATTAAAGGTGAGTATAATGTCCATGTACATCAACTGTGTCCATTGCACATGACCATGAAATATATTTGTTATGTGCATTGTTCATCACCTCATCAGGCTGATGAGTAAGCACAGGCATTTTGTCTGTCTGTCTATCTAAAACATTTATATCTCACCTTATTTGCTGAGAGGCAAGGCACCTAATAAAGCAGTGTCAAGGTGCCACGACACAAAACATATCAGTCCATTACCAAGATTTTCAAATGCACAGATTTAAAAAAAAATAAAAATGAATGAGCTCTCATTTGTCACCAGCAGAAGAGATGGTTGGATCCCATGACTTGCTCCTGGTTTTGCAGGGCCCCAAGCAGAGTGTGCCTGAGGGTGCCCTCTCCCCACCCCCAGACCACCTTCTCACCCACCAACTTGCATGCTCCCCCCTGCATGTGCATCCTTTTCCTGCTTGTGAATTTTCTTGTCATTTCTCAGATGACATTGGGCTGTGCATGCAGTTGGGAGTATTTCCACTGTGGCCACAAGCAGCATCACTGCTGTGCACCTCCTACACGCATTTCCCTGGCAGCATGTGCAACTGAGAGCATGGATACTAGAGTACCAGCAGATACGAGAGGGAAAGGGAATCAGTGGCAGGGGGCCCCACTGGAATCCCCGGGCCCTGGCCATTTCCCCACTTCAGGGTCTACTAATTCTGGCCCTGTTGGATCCAACCCAGTGTAACAGGTAGATATTCCATCCTCCATTATTAAACTAAGCAATTTGGTATTCTGTTCCATTTTGTTTTATTGACACTTTCTTGCCATTATTAGTTGCTCATCTCTACTTCAAAGAAATCCAGGATCACGCTAAATAACCTTCCAACAGCCAGTGAAGAGAAATGGAATTTAGTGCTGAGTGGTAACCAAGGGCAAGGAGGTTCTTACCACTAGGTGCCACATGGGAACAGCAGCAGCAGAGGGTGGCTGGGTCAGTACTGTTCAGGTGGGCAGCTGCTGGTTAGCCAGCTATACTGAGCATGGGCTGTTGACTTCATTAACCCATGCCAAGAGTTGACAGCAAGTCAGCAGCTGAGCTCCTACGTGGTACTGATCCTTGACTGCTACCACTGGATACCTGCCAATATGGATATGGAGTCCCTCTTCCCCTTGGTGGCTGCTTTGTGCCAGTGGCACCATAGAAGGTTGTACTTCACATGTTTTATTCAACTACCCAGGTCATCCTCTGTGGATTTCTGAAAGGCTGCAAAGGAAACCTCTGGCATGTTTCTTGAAAAGACATTCTGATGTCATCTTGTCATTGTCTTTATAGGGCATACTCTTAAAGCTGGAAATCTCCTCTCTTTATCTTGTTGACTTCAGATTTTTTATTATTTGAAATGCACTTGAGCTATATAAATTGTGGGAAGTTGGGATCAGGCAGGGCACAGGATGGAAAATTGAATTACAGTTTGTTTTAGTGCTTACCCTTTGAATGGCCTTTAGTTTGCTTTGCCAAATGCAACTGAGGAAAGAGAATGAAGTTGTGGAAGAGAGAGATTAGAGGCCTTTAAGGGCAGAGGAGATGAGGATTCATAGGGTTTATGTCTTCTTGCCAGTCAGATAAATGCCAAGCAGTTTAATGAAACAGAGGGGACAGTGGAAACATTCCTACATAATTTGTACCCTGAGGAAATAAGTGCCTGAATGGAATATTGGTTTGCTTACAACATGATTGAATGGGTGGAAAGGAGTGTATTTATCAATGGCATTTTAAAAATTTATTTATTTGGGAATTTGTAGCCAACTTTTCAGCAGAACTGAATAGCCCAGATTACCCCAAGGTTGTTAGAGATGGAAAGTTAAACTGGGTTGGTCATGGTTAGTACTTGGATGGGACACCACCAAGGATGACTGGAGTTGCTATGCAGAAGCAGGCAATGGTAAACCTCTTCTGTTCAACTTGAACACCTGTGGATGGGGTCGACATGAGTCAGCTGCAACTCAGTGGTGCTCAACGGCACATTATTCATTCAATCAGCTTTTCCACTCATATCAGTTCTCAACATGGTAGGCAGTATTAATTTAAAAAGTAAAAGCATTTAAATAAAAACACAGATGAACTCAGTAGAATGATCTTAGCAGCATTTGTATGTATTTATCTATAGAATGTATATCCCACCTTGTCTACCCTTTGATGAGACCTTCAAACATTTCAAATATTTTAGTTCATAAAATGTCAAAGCAGTAAAAAGAATAATGCTCATACTAAAAATAAAACAGAGAATAAATCAGCAGCCAATTAAAACCTTTAAATGCTATTAAAACTTGTACATAGAAAGAAAAATCTATAAATATCTTAGACGGGGGGCACAGAACAGCCTGTTTGTTTGTTTACTTGTTTATTTGTTTACTTAAACTATTTATTAGCCATATTTCTCCCTTGTGGAACTCAAGGCCATTTACAATATAAAGGCCGCAGCAGATTAAGCTTATAAAAGTTATGAAAGATGTAAACTATTTTTAAAAAACTCATGAAAACATGAAGATGAATACAAATGTAATCAAAAGAAGCATCTTTGAAGCTCATTAAATGGACCAAAGACTCAAATCTGGGGAATTTCAAGTGGTAATGAATTCCATACATATGGAGCAACAACACAGGGCCTTTTATTTATTGACACATACCATGTAGCCTTCCCAGAAGGTGACATCTAGCATAGAGATGTGTTACTGGACTTTGTTGATCAGTAAAGGCTTTCCCTGGTTCTAAAGTTCCTCTCAGTCCGCGGACTGATTCTTAGCTATGGAGTCAATCTATGCAGTTATTCTTCTTTGCAAATTAGGATAATATATGCTAATTTTTCTGTTGGCTACTGGTTCTTTGTTGGAGTGTACTCTGTGAACTCTGTTTCTTTGCTGTTGTTTTTTACTGATGATATTGGGTTGGATCCAATGAATTGTGAGGAAAACTTTGCTCATGTAATGGGTCCTTCCTGTCTTCCTTCTCCAGGTTCAGACCATTGTGTCCCCCCAAATTCTGCCTGCAAGGTTTAGGAGTTACAATGTGGGGGGTTTACAGTGAGAGTGGGGAAACAGCGAAAATTGCACACACAGCAAACATTGGATACAACTCATTGTGAACCCCTTTGGGTCAAATAATAATTACCATCTTCGTAATTTTTGTTGAAGTTGGAGAATGTTCCAGTGCTATTGTTTTTAAAATACCTTTTATATCCCTATGTGTTCCCTCAATACACTGAATGCCTTTGCACCCTAGAGTCACATGAAGACGTGTTCCCAACCACTCCATGAGGACACTTTTGGTGGACATCTCAAAGTTGGTTTAGCTCAAATTGCTGCAATGGAGATCTCACGGGGCAACCACAGGGATAACAAGGCTGTAGTTCGCTATCTACCTTGGCTATATCACCCACCATCTGCAATGCAACAGGGGTAAGACATAGTTGGTCATAAACATTGTTATCAGAGTAAGATTTTGAATAGATCACCAAATGATGTGGATATGATGGAGAGGAGTTGTAATGTTCATCACCACAAAGGCAGTGCCCAAGAACAATTTATAAAATGTATACATAACTATATTCCAGGCAGAGTTTACAATAGCAATGTGCCCAGTAATTGCAGAGAAGGGTGGGGGAATTGCTTTTTCCTAATGTCAAAATGTTGTGATTTGAGCACTAGGAAAATATGATATGACAAAAAGTATGATATGACAAAAAGAGGAAAGACATGTGACATTCCTGCAACTAACAATTGTGCAATACCTTTTTGAAAGAAGTGACATTCTGGAAAGTCCCATTTTGGGGCTTAACTCTTGTGTATGTTTTGTGTCCATTTAATAATATTTTTTAGCATTTCCATAGCACATTTCAAGTAGTCAGAGTACTTCTATATGTTGGTTGAGTAAATTTTACAATTGCCTTATAGTTAAGCTCATGTTATCACCTTAACATTAGAGCTGGGGAGCTGAAGTTGCAAACACAGTTTAGCATTCTTAGGGTGACTTCATGGCTGAATGAGGTGAGATTTCAGTGGTTTCATAGCTGATACTGCTAGACAGAATAGACTCATAGAATCATAGAGTTGGAAGTGACTTCCAGGGTCATCTAGTCCAACTCCCTGCACGATGCAGGAAATACCTCCCCCCTGCACCCCCAGTCACCACTGTTCTACACCCAGAAGATGACACCCCCCCCGGATCCAAATTGGCCTGGAGAAACTGGCACCACCAGGCTTTTACTGCCCTTAGAACAGGTGTTGCAAGTGGTATATTGTCAGCACAAGAACATTAATACACCTAGTTTCTGTTTAGCAAGGAATAATTTCTTCAGCTCTTCTTGAACCAGTTAGTGTTAAGGACATTGTAATATAGGCACTATAATTGTTTTTATATGCTTTTATGCTTCTGGGTTTTAAAGTATGTTAATTTAAATGCTTTTATAGGGTATGATTTTGTCTGTCAATGTTGTGAGCCACCTTTAGCAGGTCCCTGAAAAGGCAGCATATAACGATTTAAATTGCAGAAATAGGCTTGGACCCCCTCTTTCAGTAAACAATAATTTTTTCCAAGTCCAATAAAAATGAAAATGTGTGCCACTGTCTTAAGCTGGATAGCCCTTTAGCTTAAAGGAATTTAACAAAAATTCTAGGGAGTCCATGTAATTGGCCCTATATAATTTTACAAATGGTCTAGTAGAGATGTGTGCATTTCTGAAGGCCCCATCACCATGAAAGCACATGGTCTTAAACTGAGGTCTTATATGTGTACAGTCCAATATTAGTGAACACTTGAATATAAGCTGGAGATAAATTTGATTTTTGAGAGAAAGTTGAATGAAGTGTGAATGAGATGTTTCAGCTCATTGTGTATGTCTTTATCCCTCTTTCATGTACCTGTCATGTTCCTTTCATGTCCCTCTTTGTCCCACGTCTTCCTGTCATTTAAAATATTTACTATTTGAGCACAAGATGACAGTAGCACAAAATAAAAGTTGGAATAAAGCCTGTGGTAAGTGATGCCACATTCAAGCCACACGGGCCTTCCTCAAAAATCATTGCCTGCTTCCAGACTTAAGATCATTTATGGGACACAACAGGGTCCAGCCGTTATGTTGCTTGAAAGAATCCACAGAACCTCTTTTTTCGCATTAAACTGTGCAACAGCCATGTCTGGCTGGGTCTTTTGAACGGGTAAGAGACTTACACACGGCATATTCTCTATTATTATTCTTGTCCGACAGGCCCAAAGAATTCATTGAATGCGTAACTCATATCCGCTTGCTCTCATGGCTTCTTCTGGGGTCGTTGACACATAATGTCGTCTGTCCAAATTCCCCTTTGGTTTGTATGCCCATTCCACTGGACGCCGGCTCTCATGTTGCTGATCACTTAATCGTAATCCTGATTGGGTTTCCAGAGCAGTCCAAGGTATGAGAATTATTTTTGATCATTGTGAATAAATGATATTCAGTGTAGTGTGCTGTAGAGGCTTACAGGCTTACTTGCCTGGCACTGTGGGCTGGCTCATTCCTAGCATCCAAGCTGAATTCCATAGAATTATCAAAGCTCTGAGTTGTTTTATGTAGGATGCAGTTTTAAAAGTATATATATATATATATATTTGAATATATGGATTTGTTTGTATCCTTTTCTATCTATAGCTCGTACAATATTTTATTATGTTTAATTAAAAAGCAGAAACCCCTAAGGAAACAGGATTTCCTAAATATTTTGCACATACCTCCAAAAGAACTGTTGTCCTGTGTCAGTGTTTCTGAGAACAGCCTGCAGTCATTAGGCCTGTGACTGGGGAGTGGTGATGGTGACTAAAACCAGTTCCTCCATTCCTGGCATCTGCAAGGAAGCTCTCCGCAGCTTTTGGCCATCTGACCAATTGATGAGCCCAAGGTGATCTTCATTTTCCTATAGTGCAATCCTAAGAAGACGATCCTGAGAGAAAGTCCCACTGAATCAATTTGAATTAAGATTCTGAGCAGAGTGGGCTTAGAGGCTGAATATTTCCCCCCAGTAATCACCTGCATAATTATTCTAGGTTTGGTACATTTGGTACTATCAAGAGCAAGAAGCAGGATTCAAATGAGACCTAGAATTGTTGCCTCAGATGCTGGCCATACTGTTGGAAATCTCTGGCTAGTGCAAAAGATGAGGCACCTTTGGCTCCTCGCACTTGTACAGTCTACAGTCCTGTTGTCCTCATCTACCCCTCCCTCATTGGCTGTATTGAACACATGTATCAATTTTAACAATTCCTAACTTGACCTAGCTATGATGCCACTGTAGCATCAGACTCTCTCCCAGTCAGAAGATCCAGCCATGGGACTGATGAACTTGGATGTCCCTCAGAAATGACCACAGTACAAAGAGTGAAACAGAAATTCTAATTCTATAAACCTCTCTGAAACAAGTAGTATCTTCCTTGGCTACCATGAATTTGCCCACAGGGATTACACACTGTTTTATATGGTATTTTCAGGCAGCTTTATGAATTTCTGTGGGTACTTCTCAGACCCCAAACCATTATAGATACCTAAGCTGCAGGAGTCCATCGACCACAGTTGTGCCTTCCCATACTCCAAAGAACCCTGTGATTTTTCAGAGATGTCAAGTTCTCTATCCCTTTTGTCTAATGTTAGCCTTTGAATGTAAACTAGATATTTCAATATGAATGTGTTGACATATCACTCACTGTATGCTGACAGGAAGGAAAATCTGAGGGGATTCTTGACAGAATGGTATTTGATTAGCATTACTTTGACAGGTGTGCATGTAGTGGAATAAGGAATTTTTGCAGTGTAACATTTTTGTAGGAGAATGTATGCAACCCATCATGGCATTTTTTTTTAAAAGGAGTCCCTTTTCTCATCTTATTTCTCTTCCCTCAGACATCCGTCTTGCACATGTGTTCCCTCTTCCATGCCTTTATATTTGCCCAGCTGTGGACTGTATATTGCGAACAAGCTGCAGTGGCTCCAACTGTCCAAAATCAGAATGAATTTAGCTTCACGGCGATCCTTACAGCCCTGGAATTTTGGAGCCGAGTGACACCGAGCATCCTCCAGCTGATGGCACATAACAAGGTGGTGAGTCAGATGGAGTGATCAGACCTAGCAGCTGTGTCAGCTAAGCCAAAAGCAAAGGGGTTTATAGTTTAAAGATGAAGGTGGCATTAGGGACTTCATCCAGGCAATCTGAAGTCAATATCAAGGGTGGCAGGGCGGGGGGAATGTCAGTCCTTCCAGGCCACCTTATATGATGCCCTGAGCTTCTGCTCTTATGTTGGCAGTAGAGTATTGTGAGCAAAACTGGGACCTTTATTGGGGGGGGGGGGAGGACATAATTAAAAGACTTAGGGGAAATGGTTCTTGCAGAAAGACCACACACTGCTGATGGTGCCACCACCTTTTGCAGCTCTCTAGGCTGAACAGGTGGGTGGCCTGTGGAGAACAAATGACATATGGGTCCCTCTGAAAGAAGACTGTGTGTATTTATTTGATGCACTTCTGAATTGCCTTCCCTTCCCCCCACAAGACATCCAAGGTGGCATACAGCTTAAAATTTGAGTGGGCAAAACAATGAACAGTTTTTTCAAAAGTCTCAGGCAATTGGTTGTCTTCTCAGGAGCTGATTGTATGAGCTCTGATATGTCTATCTTGCCCTCCCCTCAGGGCCACAGCGGAGAAATCTGGGATCCCTCTCCAAAACTGCACCAGGGACCCAGTTCTCAAATCTGCTGAAGGGGTGGAGATACTCTCCTTCTGCCTCATCTTACCATCTGCCATGAATTTCCACAGGCCTCCATTGAGACATTTATACCACCTTATAGAATTTTGGATATGGGTGTGTCTCTTCTGCCCCCATCCCTGTATATAGGAGCTCCTTTGAACTAGAACTACCTTATTGGATAATTGTGACACTGGGTAAAGAATTTCTCAATTTTAATCTCAGATATGCCCAAAAATCTTTAAGTGCACCCAAATGGTCTTGAGGAGACACTCATTAGTCTCCCAGCATTAGCAGAATTGCATATACAATGCATAGGAATACCACCCCCTCTCACTGTTTTGAAATGTAATGGTCTACTCTTTGCCAAGTAAAATAAATTACCCTCGAAGGAGCTAATTTTGTTAGTAATATGATAGGGGATCTATATATGGTTTGTTCAAGCACTGTAATTCCTCTGGTTGCCTTGATTTACTTCTATATTTACATAAGATAAAGTTTCAAATAATGGCTTGGATCCTACGAATGAATTCCATGAACATTAGATAGTCTCTGCAGTGGAACACGCTTCCTCTTCCTCTAAAACTTCCATTTGAGGAAGGGACTGTTGAAAAGATCTGAACTTTTAGCAGAAGAGGAATCATACTGCACAACACCAGGGTACCAACTAGGGCTGGGGTGTCAAACATGCGGCCCGGGGGCGGGATCAGGCCCCCGGAGGGCTTCCATCAGGCCCGCATTGGAATTGGCCATCTTGTGTTTCCAGTTCTGCTGCTGCTGCTGCTGCATCATAGCTTGTCTCACCAGACTCTCTTAATCACTCAGCCATTTCATGTTTTCCTCTGGGTCTTAGACTGAGAATTCTGAGCATGAGATTTATGTGGTGAATGTCAATAAATCAAAAGTAGGTTTGCAGCTTACAGAACTAATGTTTTAAGCATGTTTTTATTTTAAGTTAAAAAAACCCTTTGTGTTTGTGTCCTTTATAAAGTTTATATCTCCGCTACCTGGCATTACATTTTATGACACACATGGCTTGGCCCAACAAGGCCTCATATATGGCAGATCTGGCCCTCATCACAAATGAGTTTGACACCCCTGAACTAGAGCATGGGAAATTTCTGGGGATCTGGAGATGGTGCCTGAGAAGGGAAGAGTTTGTTGAGGGGAGGGAGCTCAGCAAAGATGTGATTCCATGCTGTCCACCATCTGAAGTTGCCATTTCCTCCAGGGGAACTGATCTCTGTAGCCTGGAGATCAGTTGTGATTCTGGGAGATCTCCAGCCCCACCTGGGAGTTGATAACCCTACGCATGGAATTTGTTCAGAGAAGCCAAGTCAATATTTTGCAGCATCAAAAATAGTTTCTGTAAGACAGATCTCATGTTTAGAAGAGAAATGGATGTGATATGTATTCATGGCTCACTGCAGAATCAGAACTGTAAATCACTTCAGTTGACTAAATATGATTTTGGAGCAGGATAGTTTTCAGAGACAATCCAGTAAGTTTAAAAAGAAAACACAACTCTAGCGCTATGATTAATGGTAAGTGGCCAGGTCCAGGATGGTATGTCAAAGCCATAAATGAACTGAGAATGCATGGTTGCTGTGGAAGTTCTCATGAAATGTATTTTCTCTTGACATACTTCTTTGCCCCTCAGATGGTAGAGATGGTGTGCCTCCATGTGATCAGCTTAATGGAGGCTTTGCAGGAATGCAATTCAACTATTTTTGTTAAGGTGGGTCTTAATGTCTTTAGATATTTACACCCCCACTTTTCTCCCCAGTGGGGACCCAGATCAGTTTAAAACCTCATTCACTCCTAACAGAAACCCTATGAGGTAGGTTAGATGGATAAACAGTGACTGGCCCAAGGCCCCCAACAAGCTTCCATGACAGAATGGAAGTTCATCTCCCAGATTGTAGTATCACACTCTAACCATTGTGCCATGCTGGCACTCAATCTCACACTGAGAATCCATTTCAAAGCAATGGCTAAGGTCTAAAAGGCTGTGCCTACCCTTGGCCTCTTGAGATCCCTGATCTCCACGGGATTCTGAAAGGGATTCTCAGCAGTGGTTCTTTGTTCCTGAGGAAGGGCCAGAGGTCTGAAACACTGAAAAATTACCTGGGCAAAGTGTTGGGCTTTCTATATATAATTCTGTATATTTACTCTTTGGCCTCTGTATTTTCCAGTGATGGATTGTATGGGCATATTGACTTCATATAATAGATATATTACACTTCAAATGAAGTCTCCTTTATGAATATGTTGTGGGAAATATGGCACACAGTTTTGCTTGTTTTGCTAGTTTTGTGTCACTCTAACCATTCTGCCATGCTGGCTCTCAATTTCACACTGAGAATCCATTTCAAAGCAATGGCTAAGGTCTAAAAGGCTGTGTCTACCCTCAGCCTCTTGAGATCCCTGATCTCCACGGCCACACCTTGGCTCCCTGCAAGGTAGCTCCTGAAGACTTAGAGAGGCAGATACTCTATAATGGTATTTACTAACAACACAATAAGCACTATGGCACTTTTGACTTTCGGTATTGTCTGGGGCCCCTTACAACCCCCGCTCTTCCTCCATGTTATCCTCTCAAGAATTGTATGGGTTCAGTTGCATGACCAAGTAGGATTTAAACTCAAGTCTTATGCTCTATCCACTACCCCATACTTGCTCTCTGAGGACAATTGGACCTGAATTTCCCCTGGTCTAGAGTTAGCACCGGAGATTAAAAGTTTGTTCCTCATAACATTAAGTAATAGCAGGGAATTGGTAATTTGATGCAGCTGGAAGCCTCTGAGCTTAGCTTGTAGGTCACTTTGCTGTATCCCTTTCCAAAAAGGATGTCATCGTTTAGGGGAAAGGGAGAAGAGGGGAATTTTTGTTTAATTCATTCCAGCATTTTGCTCTCCAAGAGGTTCTTGTGTTTCATAAAAAAAACAACACATGAAACTCTGTCATATTGTGATGATGAAAATGTTCTTGCAGTGGCACAGGGGAAAATGTCCTCATGACACAGGCAGAAATTTCAGCCAACAGGGCAGGTGGAAAACTTGGGTCATTTGAACATATTTCCAATAGTACCTCCCTTCTTTTAGGCAAACAACATCTGGCCTTAAGTTACTTCCCACTCTGGAGGAAGATACAAATGAGGTCCACACCTTGGGGCAAATGTATAGAGCTGAGATGGTGGGACTGCATGGGTTTTCTCAGGACAAAAATGTCTTGTGGTCCCTGTTTCGCATTGCGGTGCTAAACCAGAAGCATAGGAGAATTGTCCCCTGTGCTGTTTCTTCCTTTATTTCTGTCATTAGTCCTCCTAGGTCAGTACAGGCAGCAGCTCTCCAGAGTTTCGGGGAGAGAATGATTTTTCTCAACATCAGCAGGCTTTCAACTGGAGATGCCAGGGAATGAACCTGGGATGTTTTGGCTGTGGTGTACCACTGAACTATGGTTCCTTGATCTTTAAACTATGAATATTAATTAAACTGAGAACATTAGTTATTAGTTATAACAAGTCTGAAACTCTCATGGTCTTTGTACTATTACTAATGCAGAGTTCTCTCTTACAGCTGATTCCAATGTGGCTACCAATGATTCAGTCAAATCTAAAGGTGAGTGATTCTTTCCATCTATACATCCCCTCAACACATCCCTGATTGAAACTGATTGGCCTTTAGAATCATTCTAGATAAGACCTACTGGAAGAATTAAATACTCTCAATTTTGTGACCCAATATGTTTCAGGAATTCCAGTTAGTCACAAAATCCACTCAGGTGGAACATGCCAATGTCTCATAAGCTGGCGTATAGAAGACGGGATTTCAGCAATTGCCCTACATTTTGCATCTGGTCATCCAGGATATCACAGACCTGGTTCACACATGGATGCTCGTCAATTAATTGGCAGTTGGCTGCTGAACATGGGAAAGGATTCTATTGAAAAGCAGTGCATTTAAGATGATATACAGCAAAAAGGAAATTATGTCTGTGGTGTCATACCTGTGATGGACTAGTCTCACATGCAAATCATCAATTGATGGTGCAGTAATCAAGTGATAAAACATTCATGTGGGTAAACCAGCCTTTAAGAAGAGTCCTGTTGGATCAGTGGTCCATCTAGTCCAGCATCCTGTATTACCCAGAGGCCAACCAGTTGTTTTGGGGGCCAAAAACAGGATATGGAAGACAAGGTCTTCCCTTGATTTTGCCTCTTAGCACTGGTATCCAGAGACTTACTGCCTCTGAATGTGGAGGTTCCCTTTAGACATCATGGCTAGTAGCCCTTGATGGATCTGTCCTCCAGGAATCTTGTCTAATCCCCTTCTAAGGCCTTTTAAAGCTTTGAAGACTGCCAGATGAATGTGTGACATGGTTTTTTTCAAAAAGTTCTGTAGATGAAGAGATATGAGATGACTGAAAGTTCATTTCACAATTGGACACCACTTCCAAGAAGGTGGATTTTCATCTGGTTGCCTGGGAGAAATTTATATTTCCCCCCAGGTGATATGGTCAGCTGTTTAAAAGCCTAAAAAAGCATCGCCTCTAATGGCAACATCAGTAGGGGAGGCCAGTAGGGTATGTGGCTACACATAAATAAGACAGGTAATTATTTATTATCAGGGAATTCTCCAGGAATGCAGAGAAGTTTTCATTTAGAGACTGAGAGTCAGTGTGATGTAGCAGTTAGAGCTGGGCACCTTTTTGAGCCTGTGGGCATCTTTGAAATTATGACACAGGGTGGTGGGCACCACATTTGGAACCCCTGAGTTAAAATGTTAGACTAGGATCCGGGAGCCCCAGGTTTTAGTCCCCAGCTCTGCCATGGAAGTTTGCTTAGTGGCCTTAGGCCAGTCACCCACTTTTAGCGTAACCTGTTTCACAGAGTTGTAGTTGTGAGGATAAGATGGGGGTAAAGAGAACAATTCAAGTGGCTTTGGGTCCCTATTGAGGAGAAAGGTATATGAATGAAGTAAATGAATAAACAATAAATTAAACAAAGGAGAGAGATACCACAGAAGAGCATCCCTATGAGGATTGCATATTGTTCTCTAGAACAGGGTTCTCCAACCTTTTTGAACCTGCGGGCAGACTCGGAATTCTGACATAGGGTGGTGGATGCTATGGGTTGAAATAGTGGGTCCAAAAGGAGGCTTAGCAGTGGGAGTTTGTTATCGCCCACCAGATCAAAAGGTAGAGGAGGATTATAAAATGATGAATGAATTAAAGATAGCGGCTAGATGGAATAACTGTGTCGTAATAGGCGACTTTAACTACCCACACATTGATCGGGTCAATATGAGTTCTAGTCGGGAAAAAGAGATTGAGTTTTTAGACACTCTCAATGACTGTGCTATGGAACAGATAGTCACAGATCCTACCAGGGGAGAGGCAATCCTGGATTTGGTCCTAAATAACACCCAAGACCTGGTGAGAAATGTAAAAGTGATTGCATTGCTTGGGAACAGTGACCATAATGTTATAGAGTTTAACATTTGTACAGATAGGGAGTTGCCCAAAAAGACTGACACAACCACTTTTAACTTTAAAAGGGGCAACTTCTCTGGTATGAGGGGACATGTGAGGAAGAAATTGAAAGGAAGAGTGGAGAAGGTCAAAACCATTGGGGAAGCTTGAAGACTATTTAAAAATACAATCCTAGAAGCTCAGAAAAAATATATACCGCAGGTTAGGAAAGGCACAAATAGGTATAGAAAAAAGCCTGTATGGTTAACAAATAAAGTAATGGAAGCTGTAAAAGGTAAGAAGGATTCCTTTAAGCGGTGGAAAGCTAGTCTCAGTGAGGTTGATAAAAGGGAACACAGACTGTGGCAAATAAAATGCAAGTCTGTGATCAGGCAAGCAAAAAGGGAATATGAGGAGCATATCGCAAAAAAACATAAAGGCCAACAATAAAACTTTCTTCAAATACATTAGAAGTAGGAAGCCAGCCAGGGAGGCAGTGGGGCCCTTGGATGACCAAGGGGTAAAAGGAGTAGTGAAGGAGGATAGGGAAATGGCTGAGAAGCTGAATACATTTTTTGCCTCTGTCTTCACTGTGGAATAGGAGAAGTGCTTGCCCACTCCAGAAGCACCGATTTCAGGAGGGGGTTTGAAAGACCTGAATCAGATTGCGGTGACAAGAGAGGAAGTCCTCCGACTGATGGACAATTTAAAAACTAATAAATCACCAGGCCCGGATGGCATTCATCTGAGAGTTCTGAAAGAACTCAAATGTGAACTTGTGGATCTCCTGACAAAAATATGTAATTTTTCTTTAAAATCTGCCTCCATTCCTGAGGACTGGAAGGTAGCTAATGTCACTCCTATCTTTAAAAAGGGCTCCAGGGGGGATCCAGGAAATTACAGGCCAGTCAGTCTGACATCAATACCGGGTAAGTTGGTGGAAACTGTTATTATGGAAAGAATTAGTAGGCACATTGATGAACAAAAACTATTGAGGCAGACTCAGCATGGGTTCAGTAAGGGAAGATCTTGTCTCACTAACCTGTTAGTGTTTTTTGAGGGAGTGAACAAACATGTGGACAAGGGGGACCCAATAGATATTATTTATCTTGACTTCCAGAAAGCTTTTGATACAGTTCCTCATCAAAGGTTCCTAAGTAAGCTCAATAGTCACAGGATAAAAGGTCAAGTCCTCTTGTGGATCAAAAACTGGCTTATAAATAGGAAACAGAGAGTGAGTATAAATGGGAAATTTTCTCAGTGGAGGGTGGTAAGCAGTGGGGTACCACAGGGATCAGTACTCGGTCCAATGCTTTTTAACTTGTTTCATAATGATTTGGAATTGGGAGTAAGCAGTGAAGTGGCTAAATTTGCAGATGACACAAAGTTGTTCAGGGTGGTGAAAACCAGGGAGGATTGTGAGGCACTCCAAAGGGATCTGTCGAGGATGGGTGAGTGGGTGTCAACGTGGCAAATGGGATTCTATGTGGCCAAGTGCAAAGGGATGCACATTGGAGCCAAAAATCCTAAATATAAGTACATGTTGATGGGGTCTGAACTGGCAGAGACTGACCAAGAGAGAGATCTTGGAGTCGTAGTAGATAACTCAATGAAAATGTCTAGACAGTGTGTAACTGCAATAAAGAAGGCCAATGCTATGCTGGGGATTATTAGGAAGGGAATTGAAAACAAATCAGCCAGTACCATAATCCCCCGGAATAAATCATTGGTGCGACCTCATTTGGAATACTGTGTACAGTTCTGGTCGCCACGTCTCAAAAAGGATATTATAGCATTGGAAAAAGTGCAGAGAAGGGCAACTAGAATGATAAAAGGGTTGGAACACCTTCCCTATGAAGAAAGGTTAAAATGCTTGGGGCTCTTTAGCTTGGAGAAATGACGGCTGAGGGGTGACATGATCAAGGTTTATAAGATTATGAATGGGATTGAGCAGGTTGAGAAAGAAGTACTTCTCTCCCTTTGTCACAATACAAGAACTCGTGGGCACTCCATGAAATTGCTGAGCAGTCGGGTTAGAACAGATAAAAGGAAGTACTTCTTCACCCAAAGAGTGGTTAACACATGAAATTCACTGCCACAAGAGATGGTGGCAGCTACAAGCATGGACAGTTTGAAGAGGGAATTAGATAAATATACGGAGCAGAAGTCCATCATTGGCTATTAGCCACAGGGTATAGATGGGAACTCTCAGTCTGGGGCAGGTGATGCACTCTATTCTTGGTGCTGGAGGGGGCAGCAGTGGGAGGGCTTCTAGTGTCCTGGCCCCACTGGTGGACCTCCTGATGGCTCCTGGTATATTTTGGCCACTGTGTGACAGAGTGTTGGACTAGATGGGCCATTGGCCTGATTCAACATTGGCTTCTCTTATGTTCTTATGTTCTTAACCACAAAATGGCTGCTGCAGGTAGCGGAGCCAGCCACATACCATCAGGGAGCTAGTTTATGCATAACTCTAATAGTAACTCATCAGCATTTCAGGCAGAAGCTCTGTTAAACAGGATCCCTTTTAAAACAAACATATTGTTTAAAAATATTTTATTGGATATACACATCTTCAGTCACACAGTAAAGATCCTTGTGTTGTGATGGCAGCCAAAGTCATGGTTTTTTAAAAAGATCTGTGGAACCAATCAGATCTCCAGTGACCATCCAGAAGCCCTGATGGGTCGAAGCTCCATCTGGTCCTGCCCACTTTTAAAAAATGCTTGGCGGGTACCAAGAAAGTTGTCAGCAGATACCGTGGCTCTCACAGGCCCCACCTTGGGGATCCCTGCTCTAGAAGATCCAGAATATTGAGGACAGTTGAGTGTTGATTTTTTAAATGGCAGGGTACATACAGAGAAATGGCTTTCTTCAGACCCTCAGAGGTCATAAAATGGGGGGATTTTACTTGGAAAAAGGGAAGTCTCCCAGTTTTTTTGCTTCCATCTATGATTCCTTGCATGACCTTCACTTGTAGTAATAATAACAATTGGGATTTCATGTAGGCATTGAAGAAAGTATTGACACAGAACCCTCTGTCTGCTTTAACAGCATTTATCTGCGGGGCTCCAGCTTCGCCTGCAAGCTATTCAAAACAACGTGAACCACCATAGCCTTAGAATGTTACAGGGGTCTGGCCAGACGAGCACGATTGCCGCCGTCCTCCGCAAATGGCTGCAGTGCACCCGGTTCAAGATGGCTCAAGTGGAAATCCAGTCATCTGAAGCAGCATCTCAGTTTTATCCTTTATGAATGGTGCGGAATACGCTGGAAGCTTCAGTTTAGTCTAGCAATAACAGGGCTCAAGCTAAAAGATAAAATGCCATTTTTTAAAACAAAAATTATATAAGTACTGTAGCTACACTTTTTAGTCTCTTTGACGATATAGAAAGAGGTGAGCTGGCCAGTAGTCTGTGATGGTGTCTGGAACCCAAACCCACAAATAGATCTTTGTTCATGTGAGCAATGGCCCCTAAAGTCAATGGTACCTGATCTCTGAAAATGAGTATTTGCTAAATTAAGCCTCATGTATATATAGCAAGATGTTTAAATATATTGATTTCTGTATTTTTAAATAGGGTTGTCAGCTCTGGGTTGGGAAATACCTGGAGATTTTGTGGGTGGAGCCTGGGGAAGGTGGGGTTTGAGGAGGGGAGGAGCCTCAGAAGGGTATAATACCATAGAGGCCACCCTTCAAAGCAGCCATTTTCTCCAGGGTAACTGATCTTGATCGTATGGAGATCAATCGTAACAGTGGGAGATCTCCAGATACCACCTGGAGGTTGGCAACCCTATTTTTAAATGCCCCTTCATTATCTTTTTTATTTCAAAATTGCATGTAGTCAAAGATACCAATGAAAGTCCTGTGCTGCTATTTTTACATCACTACAAAATAAGCAGGGTTTTTACGATCCTATCTAATGCCTTTTTTTGTCTTAAAGCTCACACTTGGCAAGGCAATAGAACTTGTCTCTGTGAAACAGTGATTGTGTAATGAGGCTTTTGGCTGTTTCTCTTTCCCAATGCTCGTGATGACTCGCAAGCATGGCCAGTGCAGGAGGGTGGGATATCCAGCCTTGGTCCCGGGGCCAATGATACAGGAGGGGACTACCCAGAGCACCAGGAGAGAGATCTGTGTGTTGCTCCTTAGACAGAAGACTCGGGTAGCCATGTTGGTCTATCACCAAATCCAAGAACAAAAGCCATGTGATATATTTTATTAAGACCAAGCGGAATAACAGAACACTGTGTGTAAGCTTTTGAGTTCTCCGGAACCCTCCACCAGGCTGGATGTTTTTGTAAAAAATGGAGGCTGGGGAGACAACTTCCAGACTTCTTAAGACTTCTGGATTTATGCTGGATGGAATGGTCAGCTGAGTTTGGCTAGTATCAGGTTGCATCCCTGGCCTTCTGGGAGGAAGGAGCATAATACGGAAGCCATCCATCTGTGAAAACACAAAACCCAGTGGTTGACCCAATGTGCCTCTGATGCCAGACAGAATTCACAGGTTCCTTAAACAGCTGGGGACATAGAAAACATGGTTATCTGTTTGCAAAGATAGAGGTTAATTTTGGTGGATTCACTAAGTAAAGAGTCAAAGGGAAACAAATTGGGTTAATGTTACTTAATTGTGCCTTCCCAGGTTCTTTTTGTCCAGCTGAAAAGCCCCTCTCTTTGTCCACTAAGACAAAGTAGACAACAGTCACAGGTAACCACATTAATTCATAGCAAAACAAAAGCGGGGGGGGGGGTTTAAACATCCAGCCTGGTGAAGTTGAACGCTTGAACATTATGCTCCATTACTTTGGTTAGTCTTAATAAAAGGTATAATTTATTTAGATTTATTTAGAAAATGTATATATGGTGCCTCTCCAGGGATTTGCTTGAAGTGGCTTATTTATATATTTAGAAGGAGTGTAGGTAATACATGGCTTTCGCCTCTTCCAGGTTAAACATTTATCTCCCTTTCATTTCCTAGCAGAGCTGGCTTCAAAGATCGGCCTGGCTGGGTGCTTGCTGAGGCCCACAGCTTGACAAAGGGCCCACCTCCAGTGAAAATGCTGGGTTAATATCCCAATGGGAATAGTTTCTGAATGCTATTATGCACGCAGAGACCAAGAAAATTGTGTCTCGTTGCCTCCTCCTCCTCCTCCTCCAGGTACTCCTCCCAAATGGCCCAGAGGCTCTTGGAATACGGCAATGTCTCTGTCTTGCTCCTTTTAGACCCACTAGTGTTGATGGGACTAAAAGAAGTATGAGGAAGAAGTCATTCTCTTTTTCCTTACAGTGTACCCGCAATTGGGGGCAAAAGAAGAAACCATGACTGATGGTGGTGGTAATTGAACAAGGGGATAGAACCATAATTGGAAAGGAAGGTAGACATGAATGGGGGAAGGAGAAGGGAGATGCATTGGAAAGGCCTATGGACACCTTGTCGTCGTCGTCCCCCAACCTTGCAGGTGGGCCAGTGCCATGAGATGGACCTCTCAGCAGATGTCTTGCTGGGCGCAATGTGGGAGAGGACAATAGAAAGATTAAGTTTCCATGGTCTTGTAGGAGACCAGAGATGCTTGGGTCCAGCTCCGCTTGCAGGAAGCATTCTTACAAAGTGCACTTAGAAATCAAGTAGTTTTAAATGTGTCACTTCACTTGTCTCTTTGGTTTAAAGAACTGTTGAGTCAAGCCTCTTTGTTTTGTGGTGGCCTCTTTTCCTGCAATTCTCAAGCTACTGAGGGCTAAGTTAGATGTGACAAAGGTAGCTATGTGTATTCATGCAAGCGTCCACCCACTATGTGAAAAATGCATGCTGGGGACTCCTGTTTTGGAGGACATGCACAAGGGGAACTAAAGACCTCTCCCTTTTCCCACCTTGTTAAGCTGCACTGTGTGCTTGAGGCAACATTCCCACTTCCACTGTTCCAGCCAATGTGGAAAGTCACAGGTACAATCAATGTACCTTTTACATCTCTCCCCAATAAACTTTGCTGTTGTCTGAGAAGAAAGCATGAGAGGGCACAGTGAGGTCAGGTGACCAAAAGAGGATCTTTAGCCTTCCATCACCACGTGCTCTACTTTATGTAAAATAAAACAGACTCCTCTCTGGCGGGGATGGGCTGATGCATACATGGAAAAAAACATATTCTCCCTTATCACATCTAATTTGGCCCTCAGTACTCCTCTGTATGATATCTGTACATAATTCTATATTTTATTTGTTCTTAAATACTGTAAGATTTAAATTGTCCCATTCCTGAGGTCTCTAGGGAGACTACGAGCATAAAGCTTTCCCTGGGGCAAAGTTTGGGATTGTAGATTTGCATATAGTACATAGAAGTTATAGAAATGCTGCATAGTGCACTATGTGAAATATTTTTTAAAAGTAAACTTTAATAGCATTGCGAGGGGCCGATTCACCAAGATGTACAGAAAAAACACACACCTCCCGTTGCTTTTGCAGTGGGCTTGGGATCAGGGTCTAAGAACAGCAGAACTGTTCCTGTAATTAAACCTTACCTTTTTGTGTACATCCAGAGTGGGGATACACTTGTACTTATCGCTGTAATCTGCTGAATCAAAGAAGCGAGAATAAATATTTCATCTTTATATAAAGATGCTATGGAAACACATCACTCTTTAAATACCACTCTTAACAATGTTTGCTATGATTATTTTTTTCCTTTCCAATAAACTCACTAGCATATGATGGGAGATTTGCTACTGTTGTTACTTCTAGACGTACCCCCAACCACGTCTGAGATGGCTTACAACACTGATGAACGGTGTATGGTTGAATAACTTTAATTAGGGAGGGACTCATAGAGGGGTAAACTTTGCATCCTTACAATCTCCTTTCCCTTCCCCTCCTTACAAGAGACACCCTGTGAGGTAGGTGGGCTGAGAGAGTTCTCTTGAGAACTGTGACTGACCCAAGGTCACACCAGCAGCTGCATGTGTTGGAGTGGGGAATCAAACCCGGTTCTCCCAGATTAGAGTCCATGCTCCTAACCATTATGCCAAACTGGCTCTTTACTTTTTCCCCAGAAGCCTGCTGCTTGTCCAAATAATCCTCCATGAAAGTCTGGGGACCTTGTGAACAAAATGAACCACAATACATGGGACTGAAAGGAGGAGGAGAAATCTGAGTCAAATTGCCTCCATCACCTCCACCAGCACAATCTACCCATGTGACAGTGCATTTTGTTCACAAGTGTCCCCTGCCACTCAGAAAGGACCTTTGTCTGAGATACTCAGCAGGCTGCCTGGGAAAAGAGGAGAAAGTGCTGCTCTGTTAGCTCCTTCTGTGAGCTTTTCTGCTGAATCCAACCCAGAATCTCTGCTGAGAAGACCCATATTTTAAAAGAATACTGTGCACAGACAGGGTGACTGCAAGTGGAGTGACCAATGTGCGGCTCTGTTTCTCCTTTCTCTTTAACAGTCCAGAAATGGGAGAACAGACCAGCACAGTAGAGGAATGAGAGGTCTGTGTAATACCTTCCATATCCCCAAACCTGTTGTCTGCCCAGTTCACACTATGCAAGTTCGTTGAATGCTGGATCTCAAGTATGTTGCATCACAGAAAGACCAGGCTGGATAGGAATGTGGAAGATGTGAATGGGCATTTTTTTCCTCCACAGGGTCCTGACAGGCTACTTTTGTGAGCTCATATATGCATGCTGAAGTGGGGGGGGGATGGGAGCACACTTGTATGGGAGTTGCTGAGCCCACATCAAGAAGAAGAATCCCTTTAAATGTCTGCCCAAAAGTGCTGCTTCATTTGCTGGATTGTGCACACTGCCTCTGACATGAAAAGGAGTTTGCATAAATATTCCTTCTGCAAATAGCCATCCAGCAAAGGAATCCTTTCATCAATGGAAGACCCCTCCATAAATGGAAGGGCACCTTTGGATCCAATCCATAGACAGAAGCAAAAAAGATGGACATATATGGTTAAAAAGACAGTCCCCCGCTGGAGGATGAGTCCTGAAACTGAAAAAGGTTGAAGACTACTGATTTAGAGGTTCCAAACCAAACTGTACACCCACCCTTTAGATGCAAAGAAATTTAGACTTGCTATGATCTTGTTAAGTTTCTCTGCTTCCTTTATCATATTTATTTTGTTCAAACTGAGCATGCTTGGAAGATATAATGAGCACAGGCAAATCATTCCCTTCCCTACTCAATTACCTGCGAGCCTGACACTAATGGACATAACTAAAACTGAACATTGGATCCATTATCGGAATTTATTCAGGACTTCCTTATAATTCAGCAATCTTTGCAACGTAAATTTTTTTACTCGATTACTTACTTCATGAAATTATGGGCCATTTATAGTTTTAGAATATTCCAGGTCCAGAAAAGGTTTTCCTTTCCTTCCCCCTTCCATACGATCAGCAGATAGGTGATTCCTGGGTTACACGCTCTGCCCTTCTGCAGGCAATGAGATGTTTGGTTTCCTTTGGATGAGAAGAGTGCCTAACATTTAAGGAGTTTTGTTAGATGTGTGTTATTGACAAATACAAAAGGAGAGCACAAGTAGGGTTTGCCCCACAGGGCAGTAAGATCTGCCAGCCTGTATCAGATCCCCACAAAGAGAGAGGTCCTGAACCCCAAGCAATGGCCTCTTCAGCCAGTGCACAGATGTGCCCATCTCTCTCAGGCTTCAGACTGTTCTTTCTTCCCACACATAGAGCTAGATTAAATCAATTTCTCAATTGGTGGAAAAAATAAAGGAGTGGTGCCCTTTGAGTACTGAAACGGCTGTGCATGCGACGCGTGGTGGAGGAATTGGGTGAGAATGAGTGAAATAGTGGCGTTGATCCCACCCATGCCCATTCTCCTTCCCCTCATTTGGGAAGAGGGGTATCCCCAGGAGAATTATAACGTTATCTGGAACCCATCTACTGGCAATTGGGTCCCACTGAAGAAACACCAGCTGCCTATCCAGGGCCATAAAAGAATGGCCAGCCAGCAACCCTACCACCTGCTCCTGACCACCACCACCACCCCGATCCTATGGACAGTCCTCTTACAAGCGGAGAACTGCATTCACAGGACGGTGATTGTGCCCAGCAGGGCGGACAGCATAGAGGTCTTCAGTATTCCTGCAAGAAATCAGACTCTATGTGAAAACGGTGGAATCATCACATAAACCGGTCCTCCAAATGTACAAGATTACCTATGAAATTTTTATACAGTGTGTAAAGGGGGGGGGAGTAGCGATTCTTTCAAAAGTTAGTAAAATATTAAAAAGCCATAACTGTTTAGTTTGCCCAGCTGCTGAATTATACATGGAGAGAATTGACCTCGCATTCCATTATGTCTGTCAAACTCACCGTCACGGTTTGTCAGCTTTGATGGGGAGCTGTTTAAATACCATTTTAGACTGTAACCCACTGTTGCCTGTCCTTTTTAGAGATCTAAATACCAGGCTAACCAGTCATTCCTTTGTGCATTAATTGCTTTCCTACCTGAAAGGCACCCAAGCTGATGGGTAACTCCTGAAACAGCTAAAACAACAATAAAACACTGACCAGGCAAACAGTGCAAAAGGTAACAGATTTAAAATTTTAAATGCCCAAGAGAAGCAGAAGGTTTCACTCTGCACTCAATTTGTAAACTGTATCAATAAAATTGTCTGGAGGGGCCTCCCAATTTACCTGATTCCAAAGTTGCACCAATAACCTCTGTATGTTCTGTGGGGCTACAGAAAGAATAATGCTTGTAAGACAAACACAAATTCCTATAACTAAAACCCCCTCACCTTGTAGAATAATACAAAATTCCCATAGTTAAACACATAGATATGGCAGTGGGTAATAACTTGCAACCAAGAGTATTTCTAAGTTCCATAAGATAATTGGCTCTTGCATGCATGGTCAACTATTTCTGGTGAGCTCAGGCCAACTTCCCCTCCAATGGGCTAGATTCGTCCAGTGCACTCTGTGATGGACAGAAGGCCGTCCCACCCCTGAAGGGGAAAGCAGCCACACACTTGAGCCTATGGGAGTGCTGCTCCAACATCCAATCACTTTTGAGAAGGGGGATGGAATCATAGAAATATACAATTGTTAGGGACATCGAGGGTCATCTAGAGCAACCCCCTGCACAATGCAGGAAATTCACAAATACCTCCCCCCACACCCCCAGTGACCCCAGTTTCATGCCCAGAAGATGACAAAAAAACCCAAACCCCTCCATGTTCCCTGGGCAAACCGGCCTGGAGGGAATGTTGGAGGGAACTACAGCAGGAGTTCAGTTCAGCCTCAGGGAGAGAGCAGTGAGAGCTCCGGTCTGGTTCAGGAAAAGAGCTGTGTAGTGTGGCGGAGTGGTTTCACTCTACTTCTGAAAGACAATAGAGTATGCAGTTGTTAGGCCTGTCTCTAACAATGAGCAGACCTTGTGCCATTTAGTCTGACTCTTGGGAAAGGGCAGGCTGGTGCGGGTTGAATCCTTTGTGTGTATGTTATAGGATTCAACCAAGTGGCTAATTGGTAAAAGATAGTTTATGCTCGAAAGTATTGAAGAAAATTGAAACTATTATCTAAATGGATGTGCCTCGGCCAGGTTTCTCTTTTGTCCACCTGGAGACCGGTGCTGCTGATCTGTTCCTGGAAACCAATCTGTAAGTAAATAAATCTTTAATATACCATTCCTGCCTCAGTGACCTCCATGTTCTACTTGTGTACCACAAACCTCACAGCAGCAAACTCAAAGCCTAGACACTTGCTACCTTTAGAACAACTGGTAACTGAGGGGAAGGTTTATAGTTTAAAATAAATCTGGTTCTCCCAAAATCATAGGAAGAAGAGTTGGTTTTTATACCCCACTTTTCTCTACCCAAAGGAGTCTCAAAGCAGCTCACAATCGCCTTCACTTCCTCTCCCCACAACAGACACCCTGTGAGGTAGTTCTGAGAGAACTGTGACTGGCCCAAAGTCACCCAGCAGGTTTCATGTGGAGGCATAGGGTTCTCTTGATTAGAGTCCACCACTCTTAACGACTACACCACACTGGCTCTGTGGCTCTGTGACTCCCCTCAGTTGATAGAAATGGCTTGGTACGCACTTGTCTTGCAAAAAAGAATTCAGTTCCAACAAACTGGACAACATAGTAAACCAAACTACAGTCTATTGCTTGACAAACATAGCCCTTCTGTGTAGTGATGGGAAGTCTTAACAAATCCCAGTCATCAGTTCACCCTGCCGTCTTGAAATATCATCGAGTGTCTAGTATTTTTTACCAATGCAAGACTTTCATCTTTTGTTGTGTTCTAGCTTGGTTGATGCTGATCTCAAACCCTTTCTCTCTCTCCTTCCTTTATTAATTGACTTAATTAATTAATGAACTTCTGACTGTGGCCATCCAGGCAGATCTGCGGAGCCTGAACAGCACTGGGGCTTTTCCAGAGACAGGCCCGGCGGAGGGAATGCCAGGATGCCATCCAGAGGGCAAGACCCTCTCAGCCAAAGTGTGACACTAAAAGATGGCAAAGTAGAGGCCACTGGGGAGAGAGGAGGCAGGGGGGAAGGTCTCCGATGCAAGAGAAGAGAGAAGGCCAGCTGGGGAAGCTGAGGAAGCACAGAAGGAGGAGCTGGGAGCTGTGGAGAAGGCACTTGAAGTGGCAAGCCAGGAGGAAGGCACTTGAAGTGAGGGACTGTAATGTATCCACTTGAGAACATGGGCTCCGGGCAGCCATGTGCTTGGACTGGTTCTAACCGGTCCACCATGTGGCCAGGCAAAGGGCCTGAGCTTCGCCCCGAAGGACAATGGACTAGTGGATCCTGACTCCCCTCCAATGGAGGAGCAGGAGTTAATCCAATCAATGTAAATAGCGAATCACCGGGGGGGGGTGTGTTTGGGGTGTGGGTCACTTGGGGATAAAAGCCGGCCTGCGAGCCGGCTTAGTTGTCTTGTTCTTCATCTAATAAAGTATGTGAGAGCTGAAATCACTAGTAAGTCTCCGTACTTTTCAGGGACCATGGAGAAGCATCTGTGGAGGAGACCCCGGGCTCAGTGTAAGTCTGGCCCAGGAAGAAGCAAGCAATGAGCACAGGGAATAGAGCCAGGGTGAAGCTGGGACACTGGGTGAGTCTCCCAGCAGCAGTCCCGAAGGTGTGAAGGAAGCAGTAGGGGCTGGAGGAGGGCGAGTGAAGCTCACAAGGGAAGGTCAAGGAGTAAAGATTGCACTACCCACGTATTTACTGCTGCATGAGGCAGAAATCCAACGGCCGCACATCTTCCTACTAGGGAGACGCAGCAAAGGGGCCAGCCTGGATTGAAGGGACCATCACCCAAGACCAAGAGCAAAGGTAAGATCTGACATATATAATCCTCCAATTACCTTTTTAAAGCTGATAGCCTGGAAAGCCTTATCCTGCTCCCCAGTAATACAAGCTAACTATCTCTCTTCTACTCACTTTCTGTTCAATGTCTCACCCCCTTCTTGGCTAAACTAACCAGTTCTGGGGAGGGGGGAGGTTATGCAAGCTGCCCCAAATACGCAACTTCAACCTTTGATCAAGGAGGTTCACAAGAATGTGGAGCTTTTTCTAGTTGTTGAATCCAACCCCCTTATTATGCCCTAATCAGACATTATTGCAACATCAAGCAGTCAGCTTTTTGAAGGCAGAAATTCTTGATCCTGGAAGAGACTTTTCAGTGCAATCCTATGCAAAGTTAACCTTGTCTAAACCACTGAAATGAGTGGATGCAGACTAGAATAACTCTGTATAGATTGCACTGTCCATGTCTTTACAGCTGCATGAGGCAGAAATTCAACAGCTGCACATCTCCCCATTAGGGAGATGCGGCAAAGGGGAGAAGCTGTACCTGTGGTGATTTTTGCCTCTCTAGATCCTGTTAAAAGTGCCGAGGAAAAACATGGCCACACTCTCTGTTGTCAGAATGGGATGTGCTAAGTCCTGATATGCTGGCAAAGCAAGACTTAGGGTCAGGCTGAAAATCACTTAAACTTATCACTTCTGATACTTCCTTAAAGTTTTTATTGCCAAGCCTAAAAAGCAGGCCATTTTCTCACTGGGCCGACTGCCTTTTTTTACTGAAAGAGTATAAGATAATGGCTGCAGTTACATGCGCCAGTTGAAGCGGAGGGGAAGCAAGGCTATTTCCTCCAGAGGAATTTGACACACAGTTGTGAGATCACACCTCCTTTTGTAGCTAGGGACACAGCCCATTACTGTGTGATCAGACGCAACTGTGGGTGAGTCTTTTTATTTGGGGGGCATTTGTTTCCCATGCTCATAAATGAGGAATCACACCTCTGCACTGAGGGCCCTCTATGGAGTATGTGGTGATGCACATACTGCAAAGGGGGGGACGGCGCCGAGCTGGGATGGCATGATCAGACCATCCCGACGGCATGAGAGCGTGCTTGTGTGATCAGACAGGGGAAAGTCTGTTTGTGGCCCATCAGAACCCCTTAGAGCCAGACTTTCCCCGGTGTCTTTTAACTCCACTTCTGCGGTGGAAACCACAAACCTGAAAAACACAAAATGCTCTACAGCTGACAATAGCACTACAGATAAGATCAGAGTTTCAATAGCCATTCCACACACAAAAAAACCTCCTCAGGAAACAGGAAACCTCCTCAGGAAACAATCCATAGACAAAAGAACCTCCTCAGGAAAGCTCCTGCATTAGCATGTTCATAGCCTGGAGAACTACTACAAGATAATGACTCAGCCCTACCCCACATTCCAGGGTAGATATAAATTATCTGCCTACCATTTTTCTGCTCACCTTGACACAGAGAGTACTACATCTTTCTGTGTTTTACCTCTGAGGATGCCAGTCACAGCAACTGGAGAAACGTCAGATCCTACAGCACCAAGACCACGGCCACACAACCCGGAAAATCTACAGCAGCTAATGAACTCTGGCTGTGAAAGCCTTCGACAACATAGTGAAGCCAATGCTTTCTTATTTTAGGAAAAGCTCATCTCTTAATTCCTTTCCTCCTAGTTTTCTCGGCTATAATACTTACTGATTTCATTTAGTAACATTTTAATACCTTGCAATATCCTCTGGAACTAAATTGGTTTTATTGGACAATACCAATTTGCAAATTAATTGTATTTGCTGAGATATGCTCAGTTAAACTGCATTTCCTTGTTGTTCATCTAGCTGTTCCACCAAACTAGTCCCTGTGGGCAATGAGTTTGCTCTCTCTCAAGAACAAGCCAATGACAGATTACCTTCCCTCCGTCACCCCGCTCTAATGTTATGCTGAGATCAAAAATACAGAGATATCGAAGATAAATTGCTTCAGAACTGAGATGTAAGAAGTGATGAATGCTGCACAGCAGAGTAGAATGATATAGTTTGGATCAAGAAATGTACAGAAGATTGCCAGCTATGGGTGCAGATCCAGCCCCCAAACAGTTGACAGGTATGGAAAGGTTCTGTGAAGAAAGTTATGCTTGGGGCACCAGCTTCCAAACCATCTAAAAACATGGGACTTGGGCTTGACCCCACCATTCTCCATCCCTTAGTCAATATGCCCATCTGGAAAATTCGTTAGCTACCCTTCAGTAATATGATACATGCCTGTTTAGCTTTCACTGTGATGTTCTCTTGGATCTTAAGCCTGACATCTGGGCCTGCCATCTTGGTCCAGAGCAACAGCTTGACATTCCAGCTCCAGATCATGGAAAGCATAGCTGTTGACTAAGGCTGATTTCCCACTACAGCTGCCTCGGGGTTGCACTGCCGTTTGCCCCGATACTATTCGTCAATTTCACACCCAAAGCCACGGGGCTGCATTTTGACCCGTGGCTTCGCTCAATTTCCCCTGCAGTTTCCTGATCCTGTTTTTTGAGGATTACGAAACTGCGGGGGAAATCGGGCGAAGCCGCGGGTCAAAATGCAGCCCCGCGGCTTCGGGTGTGAAATTGACAAATAGTATCAGGGCAAACGGCGGCGCAACCCCGAGGCAGCTGTAGTGGGAAATCAGCCTAAGGCTAGTTGCTGGAGGTTTGCCTCTTGGAGGCTGGTGCTGCCATTAAACTCCCTAATAAAGTGGGAGATCCAGAAGCCATGGCTTCCCTTGCATGCCCCCACCAGTCTCTGGTCTTGTCATCCTCCTGCCTCTTGCATGTTTGGTGTAGTGGTTAAGTGTGCAGACTCTAATCTGGAAGAACCGGGTTTGATTCCCCACTCCTCCACTTGTACCTTCTGGGTGACCTTGGGCAAGCCATAGTTCTGTCAGAGGTTTCTCAGCCCCACCTACCTCACAGGGTGTCTGTTGTGGGGAGGGGAAGGGAAAGTTTGTAAGCTGCTCTGAGACACCTTTGGGTAATGAAGGGCAGGGTATAAATCCAATCTCTTCTCTTCTTCTTGCACTGAGCAGGACTCTTCTGTTTCACTTAAAATACTAGCATGTCAGGAGACGCCTGGGTTAGAAACCCTTTCCTGGGGTCCTAATTGTTCCTGGATCTTCCTGTCAAGCAGGAAGAGTTCCAGTTGCAGCTTTGATTCTCAGTTACCTGGAAGCTGATTCAGACTGAGACCATGGCACGAGGGGAAAGGGGTTTAAGCCTTCCCCTCACACCCTTTCCCAACCTGAAATGGCCCTGTTGTTGTTGTTCAGTCACACAGTCGAGTCCAACTCTTCGCGACCCCATGGACCCTGGGGGACCTCTAGTTGCCCCACTGGGGAAACTTCTGTAACTCCTATTGTTATCCTGTCCTATTATTTAAAAGGGTAGTGGTCTGGCAAGATTCTATGCTTGGAAAAATCAGTTCGCTTCCTGGTATGTCGCTCAGAATCTGTCCCTATCCACTAGCTGCATTGCCTGAGTTCTCTCCCACCCACTGCAGCCTAGGCCACTCTTCTTTGATTGGGCCAGCATTTCAAGCTCATTTGCATATGGAAGCTGATTGGATTTCACTCCATTTTGCACCTCAAACTCCCCCCCCCCGCAAGACAGTTGGAATTGTCAGTTGTTGTTGTTTTTTTTTAAAGAAAATTTATTAACCGGATATATTAACATGTTTCACATTTGGCTTACAGTTCTTGTCATATCCTTTTCTACAAAATTTATTCCCCCCTCCTCTGGCTTCCAACGATGCTCTACCCCCATGGAATTGTCAGTTGTTAATGCAACCTGTTTTATTCTGAGGTGAAATATGTCCTCACTCATAACACTTCCCCTTCAAAAGAAACAAACCCAATAACACAACCATGCCACACCACAAAAAAGACAGATCACACCACAAACAGAATACCACAAGGCAAAAAAAGTTCTGGTACTAATTCTGGCAGGGGACGCTGTGAGTTCAGAAAATGATTTATCAACACAGTGGAAAATCTTTAGGAATTGTTTGGTGCATTTACCATGGGGCACCCACCCAGAGCCTCTGGCATTTTCTCACTCTGCTGGCATCAAAACCAATTGAAGGCAAAATAGAGATATGGAGACTTTTCCACCCTCCTTTGCATCAATTTGTCTTTGTTGGCAATGGCAACCCTAGGCCTGGCTGCTTGCTCCTGTTCAGCAGGAGCATCCCCATGGAAACTGCCTGGGTGATTTCGAACCAGCCGGAGACTTTGTGCCTAACCTGCCTTACAGGGTTGCTGTACAGATCACAAAGCCGAAAAGAATGAAGTAAACTGCTTTGCTCCCCACTAATGAGAAAGACAGAATTTTGCCTAGGAAGAGGCTGCTGAGAGGGGATGAGATAAAGTTGCCAACTATAAGTACGGAAATTCCTGGAGATTTGAGGGGTGGAGCCCAGAGAGGGTGAGGTCTGAGGAGGGGTGGGACCTCAGACAGGTACAGTGCCATAGACTCCACCCTCCAAACCAGCCATTTTCTCCTGGGGAACTATTGTTGCCAATATTGGCCCAGTGGCCATCAAACCATTGTCTTCCACCCCCTGCTGTGCAGCTGTCTTTCCCCTAGGGTTGCCAATCTCCAGGTGGGACCTGGAGATCTCCTGTTGTTACAATTGATCTCCAGATGACCGAGATCAGTTCCCCTGGAGAAAATGGCTGCTTTGGAGGGTAAGACCCTATGGCATTATACCCTGCTGAGTCCTTCCGCCCCCCTCCCCCATGCTGTCCTCCACAGGATCCAACCCCCAAATCTCCAGATATTTCCCTACTTAGAGCTGGCAACCCTACTTTCCCCTCAGTGCCTGTTGGTAGGCAACCAAGCTTGGTCCTGTCACCTGTTTTGGCCTTTGAGAGAAAACTCATTGAGGCCAGTCCTGATAGGGTTGCCAACTCCAGATGGGAAATTCCTGGAGATTTGAGGGATGGAGCCTGAAGAGGGTGAGGTTTCAGGAGGGGTGGGACCTCAGACAGGTACAATGCCATAGACTCCACCCATCAAACTAGCCATTCCATCCTGGGGAACCATTGTTGCCAATCTCCAGGTGGGGGCTTGAGATCAATCAGAATTACAACTGCTCTCCAGTAGGGAGGGGGGAGGAGATGGAAAGCTGAAGTCAGGGGGCAGATAATGGTAGGTTGACAATTGGCTGGGAGGGAGATAGGGTTGCCAACTCCAGGTTGGGAAATTTCTGGAGATTTGAGGGGTAGAGCCTGGAGATGGTGAGGTTTGAGGAGGGGTGGGGTCTCAGACAGGTACAATGCCATAGACTCCACCCTCCAAACCAGCCAGTCCCTCATGGGGAACCATTGTTGCCAATCTCCAGGTGAGGGCTGGAGACCACTCAGAATTACAACTGCTCTGCAGGAGAGAGGGCAGAAGTCAGCTGAAGTCAGAGGGACAGATAACAGTAGGTTGATGGTTAGCTGGGAAGGAGATGGGGTTGCCAACTCCAGGTTGGCAAATTCCTGGGGATTTGAGGGGTGGAATCTGGAGAGGGTGGGGTTTGAGGAGGGGTTGGACCTCAGACAGGTAGAATGCCATAGACTCCAGCCTCCAAACCAGCCATTTCCTCCTGGGTAACAATTGTTGCCAATCTCCAGGTGAGGACTGGAGATCACTCAAAACTACAACTGCTCTTTAGGTAGCAGAGATCAGTTCCTCTGGAGAAAATGGTGGTCTCTGTCATTATACCCTGCTGAGGTTTCCACAGCAAATTCACACTGTGCACCCAAAGCCAGGGCACTCTCCCAGAGCCTCTTTCTAGAGCCCGTTGTATTTATTTCCACAACGGGCCTTACTCCTAGTAGTTATATATGACAATAGCATTTATGTATGTGGTCCTGTGCCTTTTTTGCAATCTCAGTTGTCCTTTGGATGCTCTTTGTCCTGTTGGGGACATCAGTGTTTGTACCTGCCTAATGTTTTTCCCATGGGGAAGATAGCAGCCCCAGGAAGTTGGATGAGATCTAAAAAAGATAAGGTCAAAGGAGCTTTAAAAACCTTACTTGGCATCCCTCTGTTTTCACCCTAGGACCACAAAAAAGAACGACCACGTTTAGTTTTGATTAAATGGAGGACACCCGCCTCCCACTGTGGCATCAAGTGGCCTCCCCTCGGCTTTCCAAGGAGCAGCAGCAATTTCAGCAGCTGCAGGGCCGCTTGTTATAGGTAAGAATCGGAGCGTAATCAAGCCTGAAGCACCAAAAAAAGACGGCATTAAATTATTTAATACAATCACCACTTGGTTGGGCAGCGGGGAAGCTCCAATTTATCTGCTTCTTGATAGACCCAGCACAGGGTGGTGGAACTGCTGAGTCAGTCCCCTCTCCAGTACAGCTTGTTGTGTTTTATGTTGCTGTGCACCATTAAATGTTTTGGAAGGGAAGCACAGTGGCTCAGCCATTACTGGCAGATCTGAGATGGATGGTTCCTGTCAAGATCTAAGCAAAATCCTATACTGCTCTGCTCATTCCCCCCCTCCCTCCTCCCATCTTTTTGTCCCGTTTGAAATGAAATTAGAAGGAATTAAATTTTTGAAGCATGACTATGGCTTTGCAAATTATTCAGGCAAGCTCTGGCCACCTTCATGAAGCTCTCTCTCTCCCCACCCACCCCACCCCCACCCCTCCCGACAGGACTTGCTTGTTGTCTTTCTTACTAATTAGGTTTTGCGATTCAAACTTCATTTGCGGGTGATGGATTTTAAAAAATATTGTACAAGACAGTACATCAAGGTCAATCTTTTGTGCTGGGAATGAAATAACCTTCAGCAGGCTGATTCTCCAAATAGCTGGGGGCGGGGGACACACACACACACACGAAGGATGGCTTGTCTGCTGAACGGTCAGCCTTGTTAACAATGATGTTTTCCCCTTCCTGACCATAGATCAAATAGCCTTAACGGGCAACAGTGGAAACAATTGGGATGTTTGAAGAATTATTGACATGGATTGTAAGTTGCCCAAGCAAAGTCATGCTCAATTAAGGCAACTTTCTAGTCTCTCTTGTTCCACTGCAGATTTTGTCATCGTCCCCCCGGCCCGGACTTCAACTGCTGTGGGTTAATGGGCCCCTAAGAATGATGTGGTGGGCAAAATGGGGGTTTACATTTGTAGGTGGAAATCAGCAGAAATAATCCTCCTTGGGTTGCCAGATCCAGGTTACCTCCTGCAGATTTGGGGATGGAGCCTGTGGAGGTCAGGACCTTAGTGCCATACAATGCTATGGAGCTCACCCCCCAATGTGACCATTCTCTCCAGGGGAACTGATCTCCATACTCTGGAGATGAGCTGTAATTCTGGGAATCCCCATGTCCCACCTGGAGGCTGGCATCCCTACCTCTCCCCTCCTCTGCCAACAGAAATGCTCTTTTACCCTTAGGATGCTACAATTTCTTTGCAGATATGCTGGATGGAAAGAACTCTGCTCTGGGATAGATACAAAATAAAAGTGGATGAGCACTAAGAAAGAGGGGCAGCTGCTGATGCTTAAAATATTACTGTAAATGCATGGTTAAGTGTGTGGACTCTAATCTGGGAGAACTGGGTTTGATTCCCCACTCCTCCACTCGCAGCTGCTGCATGACCTTGGGCAAGCCATAGTTCTGACAGAGGTGTTCTTGAAAAGACCAGTTTCTCTCAGAGCTCTCTCAGCTCCACCCACCTCACAGGGTATATGTTGTGGGACGGGGAAGGAAAAGGAGTTTGTAAGACACTCTGAGACTCCTTTGGGTAGTGAAGGGCAGGGTATAAATCCAATCTCCTCCTCCTCCTCCTCCTCCTCTTCTTCTTCTGTCAAAAGGGCCTCTTCTCTAGACATTCTGGTTGAACACATTACTTAATTTTTGCTTCTGGCAAAAGGAACTGAGTATAGAGGGTCTACAAAGGCTACTTTTGATGAACTGTTGCTTTTTTGCAGAGCTGCACCAGATGTCTATTTGCTCCCACATACTCAGCAGATACCTACAAGAACCCTGTGGGTTAGATCCAACCAACTTTTTTTTTTTTTGCTAAAGCTAGCCCAGTTCCCCTTCTATTACAACTCCCTTCACACCTTTCGTCAATACAAGTCTCATGATCTGCAGCGTAGCTTTTGTGGTGGTCAAAGGGGACCCACTTTTTCACCAGTGGAAAAACAGGTTGGATCCAACCCAATGAGTCTTCAGTACTCATAAGGAAATGGACCCAGTAAATGGCTGTTCCTGGAAAGTCCTGCTGCTCAGGAAAGTAAGGAGTATGGAACACCACTGCACTGGATTCTCTCAGCGAGTGTTTCTCGAAGAATGTGACAAAGGCTGAAACCATGCAGCTAATGATATTACATTGCCCTATATGTGCCACAATATTTATTTATTTATTTTATTCCATTTTTGTCCCACCCTTCCCGCAAACTGGCTCAGGGCAGCTTACATTCATTGGTAAAAATACCATAAATCCACATAAAACACATAAAAACAGTTAAAACATTTCAAGCATTTTAAACATTTAAAATAATCAGTGTGCTAAACAGTGGTAGCCCTTTTTCGTTGGTAGGATGGTGTATGAATGATATAACACACGTGATATCCAGCTCTGTAAAAACTTCCAGGGTCATGGGATGGTGTAACTAATCTCCAAAACTGGGCCAGCCCACTACCGCAAATGATTGGTGGTAGTGGTGGGCTGTGTTCCCTCTAAGCTGAGTTAGTGTGAGCTAGCTCACAGTTTCTTAGCCTCCAGCTCACACATTTTTGTCTTAGCTCAGGAAGAATGGCTCCAGAGCAAACTGGTCTTTGCAGTAGCCAAATCGTTCACTCACAACTTTAATACCAGTAGCTCACAAAGTAGAATTTTTGCTCACAAGACTCCACAGCTTAGAGGGACCATTGGTGGTGGGCGCTCCTAACTGAAGGCCTGGTGGAAGAGCTCCGGGAGCTCATTCCACCAGTATGGAGCCGCCACTGAAAAGGCCCTGGCCCTGGTGACAGCAAGCCTGGCATCCTTAGGGCCTGGGATGGTCAGTCGATGTTGTGACCCCGATCGTAGTGCTCTCTGGGGTATATATGGGGAAAGGCAGTCCCTCAGGTATGTCGGACCCTGGCCACATAGCCGCTGTACAGATTAACACTTAGCATGAACAGATTTCTTGGATTCAAAGTGCCACTGAGACATTATCTCAGTATGTTATATATGTATGTGTCAAAAAGTTGCAACCGACTTATAGTGACATTAGAAAGGGGCTTTCAAGATAAGTGAGAAGTAGAGGTGGTTTGCCACTGCCTTCCTCTGCAGAGTTTTCCTCGGTGGTCTCCCATCCAAGTACCAACCCTGCTTACTTTACAAGGTGATGAGAGTGGTCTATACCATGCTGCCTTCCCTCCCATTATCTTGGTAATCCTGTAAAATGTGTTAATATGGGTTTTTCCTCATATTGCTAACACTTAGTAGACAGAATCTTGCTGAAGGCTACCTAGTGCACATTTTAAAAAATGTATTTGTTTTATAAGATTTTTATCTTGCCCTCCCTTGCAAGTGGGCTTTCCTGGCAAATTTAGGTGTAGTAGGTACCTCAGAAGCATGGTGGAATGGGGAATATCTATGGGATACAGTCATTCCTGGGTATAAGCTCTATAGGCAGGACAAGAAGGGATGGATTAGTGGAGGTGTTGTGCCATACATCAAAGAGGGCATGGAATCAAATAAGTTAGAAAACATCAGAGGAATTAACTCCCCGACAAAAGTGATATGGGTGGGAATACTTGGCCCAAAAAGTTACTTAAAAGTGGGGGTGCACTATCACCCACTTGATCAAACCCCTGAGGTTGATCTTCAGATGGAGAAAGAAATAAGGGAGGTGACTAAAACAGATAGTGTTATGATACTGGGAGACTTCAACTACCCTCACATAGACTGGGTGAACATGTGCTCAAGTCATGCTTTTCTGCATGTATTTTGCTCCCTCTAGTGGTTAATTCAATATTACATTGCTGTATGTCTGGCATAAAAACCTGAAGTCTAAATCTGTGGGGAGATATGCTGGACATAAATATTGCGACGTATTATTGAATCAACCAGTAGAAAAAGCAAAATATGTGTGTGGGAAAAACAACCCCAAGCAACAGAGGCACACAGAAGCAAGGAAAATGAAAATGCAGAAGAGCCCACACAAAGAGGCATTCACCCATATAAACAGAAGAAAACAGTAGCAAATCATTCCAGAAGTTATCAAAAACAGAATATTAAAATAACATCAGCCATTTGGGAAAAAAGCACTAAGAGCACTCCATTGGGATGCAAGTCATAATATAACTGGCTAAACAAGGATAAGCTGAAACTTCAGTTAAAAGACAGGAAATGTTTTGGTCTGGCATCTAAATCACATTAAAGTAGGTGTTAGGCTATCCTTAAGGTGGGGGACATTCCAAAGGCAAGGTACCACCACTGAGGAAGCTTTTTTTTTGGTTACTACCCGCCTCACTTCTATCGGCGGGGGCAGTAACCCACTGAATACCAGTGCTGATGGGCAACAACAAGGAAAAGTTGTGAGTCCCATGACCTACTTGTCAGCCTTTCTGGGCCAGGATTACCAGCCTCAAAGCCCAGCCTGGAGTTCTGAAATTACAACTGAATTCCAGTCTGCAGAGATCTGTTCTGCCAGAGGAAGTGGTAACCTCGTAGAGTGGAATCTATAGCATCACAACGTTGCGAGTCCTATCCTCTGCTGCCAACCGGAACAGCTGCCTGCCCTACTCTAAGTGACAGTCCTTCAAATACTTCAAGAGAGCAATCATGTCCCCCTCTCAGGCTCCTCTTCTCCAGACTGAACATTCCCAAATCCCTCAGCCTTTCCTCAAAGGACTTGGTCTCCAGGCCCCGGGTCATCCTCATCACTCTCCTCTGCACCTGCTCCATTTTGGCCACATCGTTTTTGAAGTGAGGCCTCTAGAACTGCACAAAACACTCCAGGTGCAGCTTGACCAATGCAGTGTACAGCAGTAATATGTACTCTGGATAAAGGAATGGTACAGACCATGCTTATGGGGGTACACATCTTTGAGTGGTCATGCATAAGATATGTGCAGATGGGGCCCTGGAATCAATGCTCCCTCTAAGCTGTGGAGTCTTGTGAGCAAAAATTCTACTTTGTGAGCTACTGGCATTAAAGCTGTGAGCAGGTGATTTGGCTACCACATAAATTAGTTTGCTCTGGAGCCATCCTTCCTGAGCGAAGACAAAAATGTGTGAGCCGGAGGCTAAAACCCTGTGAGCTAGCTCACACTAACTCAGCTTAGAGGAAACACTGCCTGGAATATGTGAAGAGTGAAAGTGGAGATAGCTGGTATGACCTAGTGGCTCCCTGCATGCAGTCAACTGTAATATTCTGACTGCCACCTTCTCGTTGTTTCCCCCCTTAAGGTGACCCAGTTGGCATCTGCTAGAACCTGTTCCATTTCTATATTTGTTCCCACCTTTGAGAATGGCCTCCCCGGGGTGGTAAACAGGGTGCCATCTTTAGATTTTTTTAGGAGGCGTTGTAAGGCCATTTCATATGCAACAGCTTTTAATGGGGCTTAAACTGCAGGCATTTTCTCAGGTGGGGATGTGCAGTTTTAATTGTGTTTTGTATGTTTTAAATTTTGAGATTGTAAGCTGCTTTGAGCCACAAGGGAAGGGTGGAGAATAACTATTTTAACAAATATATATATTTCTACATGGATGTAGTGGGTGTATGGCCACTCATAAATGGGGAAGTGTATGAGTATTCATCTTCTCCTTACCTACACAGACACACATACTGTCCAGATATTGAAAACTCACAGATAGGGATCCCAGACCTGTGCCAGCAAATGCTGAGAGATTTAGGGGATGGCTCCTGGTGAGGGTAGAATTTCAAGGGAAAGTGATGTAATTTCCAATTGATGCTCTAGGAATTTCTCTCAATTTCTATGGCAAAGAGTGTTACCATTGATGCCATTTTCACCCTATTTTTTCACCCCATTTTTCACCCCGCACTCCTCTAATTATCAAGGGCTGTATCTTTGCTTTGATGGAGTGGCACACATTCATAACTACAAAATTCTGATTACCAGAAGTACTGGTGAGACTGCAACAGATATACCTATGGCCCAGTACTAATTTCAGCAATAGCTGTATAATCATATAAGGCTACAACACCTGGGTTGATATATGTATATATGTCTATGAATGTGTGTCAATGATATATCTGTATTAGTGACCACTGAGGAAGGCCCTTTGGGGCCAAAACACGTTTGGTCTTCAGTTGTTTAGTGTTGACCCATCTTTTGTATGAGCATTTGTATGTTTTTATACATCTGACACTGGAAAAATTTTAATCAGAAGTTATTTTAACAAGTGTACACCTTAATAAATTTGTATGTTTATATTATATTAGTCAGCTTGGCCCCCTTGGTTCGCAGTGTTATTTTGGGTTGAGTTTCCCCTTCCCTTTTCCCCCTTTTTTCACCATTCTGCATCTAGCATTCGCTCTGTTGTTTTACCAAACCCATACTGGAACAGAAAAAGATATGGCTCAAAAACACATTCAAAAATACCCTGGGCCAACGCCATACTGACTGTAGAGTCACCCTTGAACAGCCATAAAACAGCCATAAATCTACACAGACAGCTGCCATAAAACTGAGAGAAACTGAGAGTGAAAGCGGCATGCAGTCTGGACACTGCCATAAAATTGGATAATCAAAGTGAAAGTGGCATGCAATGTAGAGGGGAATTTCTGTTCCAGCGTGGGTTGGGTAAAACAGCGGAGTGAATGCTAGATGCAGAATGGGCCCACACTATGCTGCAGTGGCTGGTATCCGGTCCAGATGTGGGAGAGCAGGAGAACTTCACAGGACTGATGAAGCAAGCACAAAATACAGTTTTGCCCTGGATCATCCAATGCTTACAAGTGGATAATCAGTTTTTGGGGGGTTATATTTGTGTGTGTGTGTGTGTGTGTGTGTGTGTGTGTGTGTGTGAGAGAGAGAGAGAGAGAGAGAGAGAGAGAGAGAGAGAGAGAGAGAGAGAGAGAATGTGTGTGTGCATCTGGAAGTCATGGTAACCTCTGGTGACTGAATGTGTGTGCATGTGGAAGTTATGGTGACCTCTGGTGACTGACCCCTACTGGGGACCTGGGGGATATTCAGAGAGGTGGCTCAGTAAAGCCTCCCGCTGCCTCCCAACTGCTGGTGTTCCAAGGAGGTCTCCCATTCAAGTACTTGCCAGAATCAACCCTGCTTAGCTTTCGAGATCTGATGAGATCAGGCTTGCCTGGGCTATCCAGGTCAGGGCATGGATGACCATTTTCAATACCAAGAGCCTTTCCCAAAATTTCCAGATGTTCCTCTTTCTACCTCGTTTGAAGACAAATAGGTATTGTGCCATTTTCCTGATCATCACAGACTGGCTGAAGCATTGGCTTTCAGGGACCAAAAATGAAAAAAAAATGATGAAGCCTCCTCTGGAAATTAGGGACAGAACAGGCATGCTGGTTTATTAGATTTTCCAACAAGTTAATGTACAAGGATCAAATTCGGGCCCTGACTGCTGTTCTGTAGCAGAATATCATCACCTGGTACTTCACAGAACTCCCCTAACATCATTCACGTGCTCAGCTGAACAAAACCAGGGGATCTGGCACGGGCTTCCTCCTGTCCAACATCAGCTTTCTTGACAGCTCTTGACAAATCATTGCACAGAATCAGATTAGAGCTTCATTTCAATATTCCAGTTGTCTTTTCTGCTGGAAGCATCCAACTGGAAGAGATGTGGGCACAAACCATTACATGATATATGCACACCTACTCAAATATCTCCGGCACCTGGGAAGCTTTTAGACATCAAATATCGAGCATCCTATGCAAAGGGAGGGAAAAGTAATTTCAGTAACTGTTTTATGTGTAAAGAACAAATACTTGGACATTTTACTGTTGTATTCATTCTCCCTACACACTCAGCCCAACTCCACTCATCTCAGACTATTATTTCTCTTTGGCTTGTTGAAGATTTCTTGATATTTAAATATGCAAAACCACATTTTCTCATACTGGGCTCAAGAGTTAAGACCTACTAATTTCAATCAGATTCACATTTGTAATAATTTAGCTCCCTGCAGCAGGTTGATTAGATTCATTGGCTAAGACAGCTGCTGAATGTCCTGTGGCAGAAAAGAATTAGACTTTGTAAAAGCACTCATGTTGATAGAAGAGATTATGATAGGGAGAAAACAGCAGTGGGTAAGATGAGAGTATTTTTCTCTCTCTCAAGGTTAAGAGATGATTGTCAATGCACCAATTAAAACCTCTTCAGGTGGTCTGGGTATTTTTTTTAATAAAAATATTTTTTTATTTCCACAAAGCGTTGTTAACTGTCTTACCAGTTAGTGATATGAATATAGGGAAAGGCTTGTTGTTGGATGGTAAATCCTGTGTTTTGATCAGTAGAGATTGTGGCAATTAACTTCTACTTGCTTTGGTGATTGGGTTGCCCACCTACCTGGAAGAAAAGACCTGTCTGGCTGTTAAAAAAAATATATGGGGGGCAGTTGTCCAGCTTTTTTTTTAATGAGAGCCAGAAATTTGGACCACTTGTTAAAATGCTTTGAGTAAAGTTAATATTTTTTGGTATAATATCCAGAACTTAATGAGCGTACTTGAGCTGTGCGGTCCCCATGTCCATATTAAGGGAGCAAGTGCGGACTTGCCCTACCATGCCATTTTACAATATGTGGGTATACATAAGAGAACATAAGAGAAGCCAATGTTGAATCAGGCCAATGGCCCATCTAGTCCAACACTCTGTCACACAGCGGCCAAAAAAATACGGGTTCCTCATTTACTCCGGAGTTGCTTGCATAGGCTGTATAACTAAGGGAAGAAGGTTGGCTAAAGACCGGAAGGAAGATGGTGGTAGGAGAACCAAAAGCAAGGAACTGAAGTGCAGTAGGCACTAATGAGTTAATTAATTATTTTTTGGCACTGTGTGTAGAATACCCAGGAGATCCTAAGATTGTCTGGCAGCTAGCAGTTCTAGCTCTTAGCATTATGCACTACTAGGTGGTGAGCTAGACTTATTTTTAAGGCAAGAGATGTTTCAGAGGTGGTTTGCCATTGCCTACCTCTGCGACACGACCCTGGTATTCCTTGGAGGTTGTCAAGCCAAATACTAGCCAAGGCCAATCCTGCTTAGCTTCCAAGATCTGACAGGATCAGGCTAGCCTGGGTTATCCAGGTCATGGCAGTAGGCACTAATCTATCCACCAACAGAAGGCAAAAGGCCTGCACAGGGGTCTTTTCGTAGAAGAACAGCTGCAGGAGCTCATTAGCATATGGTATGCTAATGAGCTATTAGGCTATTAGCATATGCCACGCCCCTGACATCACCAGAAGTGATGTCAGAAGGGGAAGCAAAAGGGGGAAGCATCTTCAAAAGCCTCCCCTTCCCTTCCCCGGCTGGTCTGGGTGGGGGAGCTAAGAGAGAAGGGGTTTAAAGGTTAAACTCCTTCTCATGAGAGTTGGGCCACAGAAGGAGGAAAGAGGGAAGGAAAGAGAGAGAGTAGAGAGAAGGAAAGAAGGAAGGAAAGAGAGAGAGGGAAGAAGGAGGGAAACAGGGAAAGGAGGAAAAAAGAAAAGAGAAGAAGGTGGGAAAGAAAGAAAGAAAGAAAGAAAGAAAGAAAGAAAGAAAGAAAGAAAGAAAGAAAGAAAGAAAGAAAGAAAGAAAGAAAGAAAGAAAGAAAGAAAGAAAGAAAGAAAGAAGAGAAGAATGAGGGAAAGAGGAAAAAGAAAGAAGGAAAGGAGGGAATGAAAGAAATCCAGTGGCAATTCAGCCCCATTATACCCTATGGGCCATTGAAGTCAATGGTGAAAACATAGGGTATATTCTGGGGGCTGGAGGGGAGGGTTTGAGGGAGAGGCTCCAAGATCACAGGATAGCTGATGGAGCCTCTCCCCAAGATACCCACCAAGTTTCAAGAACATTGGACCAGGGGGTCCAATTCTATGGGCCCCCAAACAGGTTGCCCCATTTCCTCCATTGTTCTCTATGGTGGGAAAATAAGTTATTTTTTTCCCACCATAGAGAACAATGGAGGGAATAGGGGCAACCTGTTTAGAGGCCCATAGAATTGGACCCCCTGGTCCAATGCTCTTGAAACTTGGTGGGTATCTTGGGGAGAGGCTCCATCAGCTATCCTGTGAGTTTCGAGCCTCTCCCTCAAATCCCCTCCCTCCAGCCCCTAGAATATACCCTATGTTTTCACCATTGACTTCAATGGCCCATAGGATATAATGGAGCTGAAATTGACATTCGGCTGCCTGAAAGACTCTCCGGGACGCCGGCTGGGGGCGGGGCTTGGCTCCTGAGCTCCCGGAGCTGCGCTCCGGTGCGCTCCCCCCGAAAAGACCCCTGGGCCTGCAGATAATATGACAAGCAAAGATCCTGCAAGGACATGTGGGGTTGTTTCATTTCCCCCTGTATTCCCTTCCCTGCATTATTTCCTCTTTCTCTCCTCCTGGCAGCTCCATGTCCTCTTCCTTTTCCTTGCTGTCTTCTCTCCTTCTTTCCTTCCCACTCATTAACCAACCTTTCTTTTGTATGCCACCAAGTTTCAGCTTTATTTATTATTTATTTACTTCATTTCTTGCCAGTGGGACCCAAAGCAGTTTACATAATTCTCCTGGAGACCTCCTGGAATTATAACTGATCTCCATACTCAGAGATCAGTTCCTCTGGAGAAATTGGCTGTTTTGGACTATATGGCATTATACCCTGGTGAGGTCCCACCCCTCCCCAAGTACGGTTCTCCCCAAGACCGACTCCCAAAACTCCAGAAATTTCCCAGTATGGAGTTGGCAACCCTATGACTAGCCCAAGGTCACCCTAAAAGCTTCCATGTCAGAGCATGGATTTAAATTTAGATCTCCCTAAATTTAGATCTCCCTGAGAGCCAGTTTAGTGTAGTGGTTAAGTGCACGGACTCTAATCTGGGAGAACCGGGTTTGATTCCCCACTCCTCCACTTGCATCTGCTGATGTGACCTTGGGTCAGTCACAAGTTCTGGCACAGCTGTTCTTGAAAAAGAGCAGTTTCTGTCAGAGCTCTCTCAGCCCCACCTACCTCACAGGGTGTTTGTTGTGGGGAGGGGAAGGGAAAGGAGTTTGTAAACCGCTTTGAGAAGGGCAGGGTATAAATCCAATCTCTTCTTCTTCTCTCTAATCTGACAACTTAACCACTACACCACCCTGGCTTCTGTGAAAACCCAGAAGTGTTGTTAAACCCCTCTAGGAATTGCCAGAAATTTTTGGTAAAACTCTATTGTTTCCCCTGGAAGTAACGTCATTAGTTGTGATGGCCAAACTGAACTTCCTTGTTGGCTTCATGTTGCTTGCACACTTCCTGAAAGTACCCGATTGATGAGGTTGGCTAGATCATCTGTTGGAAGTGAAGGACTGTGTCATGTTTCTTTGTTTATGGAGTCCACCAGTACTTCAGAGGGTGCAGTAGAGGTCAGTTGCATGTCTCCTTCCTCTTGTCTGTTCTGCTGACTTCTCCTCATCACCCAGTTACTTAGGGACCTCCTTCTTTCTGGCTAACACCTTTTACTGGTTCTTTGTCTAACCATGAGAGTAAGGTGCTCTCTGCAGTTTCTCTCCATCCATAGAGGAAAAGCTAGTTAATAGTAAATGAGCCAGGCCAATCTGTTAAGAAGTGCAGTCCATGAAGGATCCATCTAGCTGGCACATTATCTGGGCAAGATGTCTCTCTGAAGATGCCACAATCAGTGAGTGCAGCACATACATGGTGCAAAATTGCCAACATAAGGGTCAGCTGCAGTTTCATATTTCCCTCCCCTCCAAGAAAGACTATGTGGTTGGCCAAGGCAGCTCATCTGATCAGTTGCAGGGCAAGGTTGGCTGGGAGAAATGCTGTTTCCCAGGGACTAGGGAGAGACATTTTTAAAAAGGCTAGCAAGAAGGAACTTTGTCTAATCCAATTGCAAATTTTGTCATCTCCTGGTTCAGGCCAACAAATATATACTGCTGAGGAATGAGGACTGCCCTGAAAAATCTCAGGAAACAGCCAGCACAGCAAACCACCAACACGGTGTATTATATTGTAAACCAATTATACAGAGCAGCAGCTTCTTTTATCTCATTTCCAAGTGTCTAATTTCAAATGATTAGGAAATTATGGATAATATGAATAACATGTTTTAAAAATGTGGCCCCTACATTAAATGTTTATTCAGCAGAATGAATGATTTCCTTCTCCACATTTATTTGTAATGTCTTTTAGAAAAAAACTGTTTGCAGATTGAGAAGACAGTTGCTTTATCATGGAGGTTAATAGCATGGGTAAAGAGAGATTTTTCCATTTTCTCACTGGAATTTTCCATTTCCCCCATTTTTTTTTTCATTTTCTCACTGGGAAAAAAAGCCTTCACTGAGCTGTTTTTACCTCTGCTGGGAGGGGGAAAAATGGTGGCGGAGTCAAGTCACAGCTGATTTATTGCCAGCCCCACAGAACAAAAGGTAGGAGATGAAGGGATTAAAATCCCTACACTATTCTCCTCCCCTTTATAAAGCAGTCATGGTAGCTCCGTTTGCAGATAAATAAACAAATAAATAAAGATGTAGTTGCTGCAGATTTTCTGGGTTGTGTGGCCGTGGTCTTGGCATTGTAGGTCTTGACATTTCGCCAGCAGCTGTGACTGGCATCCTCAGAAATATAACACAGAAAGATGGAGTGCTCTTTGTGTCAAGGTGAGCAGAAAAATGGTAGGCAGGTAATTTATATCTACTCCAGAAGGTGGGGTAGGGCTGAGTCATTATCTTGTAGGAGTTTCCCAGGCTATGAACATGCTAATGCTAATAAACATAGGCAAAGCTACAGCATGTAGCTGAACTCTAAGATTTGGTGAATTAACAACAACAACAACTTTGAATCATTTCCCAGAAACTGGGAAAGATGCTAGGCAACTTCTTTGAAGTTGTACACTACAGTGAAGGTAAATGCAGTCTTCCTCTGTTGCCTTGCCACCCCCCCACTTCTCTCCAGTTAGAAGTTCTGTTTTTATATACGCATGGATGTACGTGAGTGTGCTGCACTGTCCTTTGTAGTGTGGAGGAAAAGTTTAGATTAAATATTACCCTAAGGGATGCCCCCCCTGGTTGGGCACACACCTTAACATGGCGAGGGGGGTTGTGTGTCTCAGCAAAGCTGAGAGCAATGCTGTAAGAAATTTAGACTCTGTCAAGGGGCTAAACTCCTAGCAGAGTCCTTCAAAGCAGAATGGTCACAGCTGAGACACCAGCTAGAGGGCCAGTCTGCATTTAGCATTTTTACCAAACCCACACTGGAACAGAAGAAGATGCAGTTCAAAACCACATTCAACTATCCCGGGCCAGCACTGTGCTGACTGCAGAGTCACCCCCGAATGGCCATAAAACAGCCATAAACCTATGCAGACAGCCACCATTAAACCAGAGATCAAAGGAAGTGAAAGCAGCATGCAGTCTGGACACGGCCATAAAATGCAACACTCAATCAAAGTGAAAGTGGCATGCAATGTAGATGGGGATTTCTGTTCCAGTGTGGATTTGGTAAGACAGCGGAGCAAATGCTAGATGCAGATCGGGCCAGAGATGCATCCACCCCTTCAGGGATCAACAGCCACATCAGCAGAAGAGAACGGGCAGTTCCAATGGTGATGGGGGTGGAGGGATCCTTGAAGGGTAGCTACTGGGCAGCAGCAGCAGTAGTGGAAGGTGACACTGACGGTGGATCTTTCACAGACAAGGGCAGTGCCCCTTCCACTAACCCTGGTTAGTACTGCGCAGAAGAAGGCAAGGGTAAATCACTTCTGATCATCTCTTATCTGGAAAACCCTGTGATGAGACAATCCAAAATGAAGAAAGATATAGTAGTGCAAGACGGAAACCCCCAGGTCAGATGGCGCTTGGTCAACTATTGGGGAAGTGCTGAGGAGAACTACGAATAGTGCCATTCTTAATGCCGCAACTGGAATAAAGCTGAGAGGACATTCAGTCGTTCATGTGAATGGATGCAAAAGGGAAGTTCAGAGCTGTTTGAGGCACAAGCCATGGCCCTCATTTTTCAAGACCCGAGCAAAGCTGTTAATCATAGGACATTTTGGAAGTCATTAATTCATAGGGTAGCCATGTCAGAAGCAACTCAATGACACTCAACACACGCACAAGGCACACCAGCTGTTAGGCCAAAACCAGTGTCTTGAATCAAGTTCCTAAGACTGGGTTTGCTTGCCCAGTGAACACAATAAACTGAGACTTGGGATGATAGAATGCTGAATGGATGTTTAGACAACAGGTGGGTACTCCACATTTGAATGATTCCCCACACACACAAAAACTTCCTTACAAGTGTAAAACTAGCATATCAAAGAGAAACAATCTGGCCCTGCCCTTAGTCTCTTGCAGTAGTTTTATATCTGTAGGATGTTTTCTTTAAATGTGTTAAAATAGGATCCCCTAGATTCATGGAGGACAAGTCTATCAATGGCTACTAGCCACGATGACAGAGGGGAACCTCCACATTCAGAGGCACTAATCCTCTAAATCCCAGAGCCAGGAGGCGACATCAGGGGAAGGCCTCAGCCTCTATGCCCCATTGTTGGCTGTCCACAGGAACTGATTGGCCACTGTGAGACAGGATGCTGGACTAGATGGACTATTGCTCTGATCCAGAAGGGCTCTTCTTGTGTTCTTAAGGTCTTAATCCCTGTCTCTAGTCACCAGTGACTCACTACCCACTTTCCCTTTGAGGTGGGGGGCACCAAAAGTAGGGCTTGGGAAGAGGATCCTAACTGACAAGCTAACGTTATGGGAAGCACTGGTCCCCCCAAGTAACCAAGCCCAAGCATTTTAGAATCATAAAGATAAGATGAAACTCTTCAGTTTTCTGATAGTAATTACACTTAAAAACAACAGCATTCTTCCTTCCAAACCCTCATTTGGTTATATATTCGTTTTTGTTTGCTTTAAGGAACCAGGGACTGTCTTCATAGATGTAAGACTAATATATACTTTTTTTCCAGTCCAGAAGTGTTAACCGTGTTAGTTTATTGGAGGAAAATACAACCAGAGTCCAATGGCACCGTAAAGATGAACAACATCTATCCAGCATGAGCTTTCATGAGTCAAAGATCACTTGCGCAGATGTAACAAATATTTTTTCCCCCTCATATTTGAACATATGATGCTGCCTTATACTGAATCAGACCCTTGGTCCATCAAAGTCAGTATTGCCTTCTCAAACCGGCAGCAGCTGTCCATGGTCTTAGGCAGAGGGCTTTCACATCACCTCCTGTCTGATCCTTTTAACTGGAGAGGCCAGGGATTGAACCCAGGACCTTCTACAAGCCAAGCAGATGCTCTGCCACTGAGCCACAGCCCTTCCCCAGAAAGTTACAGATGGGGACAGGAAAAAGGGAGGAGTTGTGGGCAGAGAGAGACCTGGTACTATAGATCAGTTCTGACTCACTGTAAGAGAATGGAATAGATCTGGTTCTGCTACACGTAACAGATGATGAGCACCACCCCCAGATCTCCAGGAATTTCTCAGTCCAGAATTGGCACCTGAGGCCAGATGTTCTAGCCTCTTTCTGCCACCAGGTGCAGATGGGTTATGGTATGACACAAGTTATGAACAATCAGTTAAAGTTTCTAAAAGTGGGTGCTATTGAATTACTATAAATTATTATGAGTAAGGAAATCCAAATTTGTAACCCCAGATGATGGGAAGTGCCTAGTTTCTTGATTTCTTGGTATTCTCAAACCTGTTACTAAGAATACACCGTCTGGAATACATGGACCATAAATGCAGGTTGGAAGATGCCACCTTGATCATGAGCATGAAAGAACTGCAGCAGCTGTTTCCTCCAATGAACTGACAGTGCTCTGTCTTTCCTGGTACCGATGGCATGTTGTGAATTCTGCTGTGAGACAGAGTTGGAATGCCAACTGGCAGAATGGCAGGCACAGTTATTCAGCTCTGCTGAGTCAAAATTTCCAATTTTACAAACAGTTTCTGCTGAGAGAAATCATGTTCAATTAACAGCAAGTAAAACAAGTGTGCTGAGTAATATGCTAAATAGAAAGGAGCTTCAGTTAATCTATTTGGGAAGGCTCCTATAAATATCATTCTTTCTTTCTGTCTGTCTGTCTTTCTAGTTGTATCCCTTCTTTCAAAAACACTGGTGACAATTATATGTTCTTAGCACTTTGTAGGCTGAGCACATGTATTTCCAGCGAGTGAAAGCATTCCAAAACATGTAACAAATGGTCTGGACCCAGAGAAAAGTATGTACTTTTCAGTATTTTAAATCCCATTGATTTTTGCAGAGAGTTTTATGCATATGCTGAAGTTTTATTATCGAAACTCTGGATGGATAGTCTAAGTCAATTTGTTTTCAGCCAACAGTTAAACTACTGCTAAAAGTGCATACTTGCCTCATCTTGACTAAATATATACTTCAAAACATGGGTCATATATTCATGTGCTGTGTGGTATCTGCTGATTTTCACTAAATGGAAAGCTGATTCGCTGTTAGTTTGGTAATCTGTTGAAAAAACGTACAGTGTTTCAACCATAATTTCTTTAGCAATTTGACAAAAAAGTCCATTACTTTGAAAGCCATAGCCTTGTGGCAATATGATGAATGGACACAATTTGTTCACCCCGGAGGTAGAACTAGAAAAAGGCAGAATAAACCCAGCTGGAATTTCTCTTGCATAAGGTTTGTTAAATTGAATGTGGTTTGTATTACAGCCCTGGCTTGTGCAAGTCCCATTTGTTTCTATGGGATCAACCCAGGAGGCATTATTATCTTTTTTGTCAGGTTCCTAAGGATAGATTCAGATTGATCACATCAGTGGATTCTGGTAGAATTCTTGCTGTTGTAAGAGCCACCATTTACTCACTGGGTCCCTGCTGTTCCTGACTCATAACTTCTCCTGGTAGCCCTGTCTGGGAAAGGTGGTGGGCTCCTTTATGAATACTGTTACTTCTTCGGGGGGGGGTGTCAGTCTTTCTGAAGCCAATGAAGGAAGCACTCATTAGGCCTCAGACTGAGTAGCCTTCATTGGTGAGGAATTATGCCGCCAGTTACAGCCTGGTCCTACCATTTTTAGGGATGGTGATAGCAAATGTGGTAGCAAAGCTTAGTTCTGCTTAATTTTGATGGCATGAAAGTATTTTTTACAGATCAAGTGGAGAGTTTGGGAGTGTTTATGGACCCAGTTCTAATTTTGAGAAACAGGTCTTGCCATGGCCGGAAGTGCCTTTTATGAGCTATATCTGGCTCATCAACTCTCCCCCGTTTTAGGCTCAGCCAATCTGTTCAATAGATAAAATATTTAAAGTTTAAAAAAATCTTTGTGTTTTCTGTATCCTTTATAAAGTTTATATCTCCGCTACCTGGCCCGACAAGGTCTCATTTATGTCAGATCCAGCCCTCATAACAAATGAGTTCGACACCCCTGGTCTAATGTAACAATCCAACCATGCAGGCTCTCATTACAGTTCCCCTCAGCAATGATCTAAATTCTATTTGTGAGCCAGTTTGGTGTAGTGGTTAGGAGCGCGGACTCTAATCTGAGGGAACCAGGTTTGATTCCCCACTCCTCCATGTGCAGCTGCTGGTGTGACCGTAGGTCAGTCATAAGTTCTTTCAGAGCTGTTCTCTCATGAGCAGTTCTCGAAAGAACTCTCTCCCACCTACCTCACAGGGTGTTTTTTGTGGTGAGGGGAAGGGAAAGGAGATTGTAAGCTGCTCTGATACTCCTTTGGGTATCAGGGTATAAATCCATTCTTCTTCTTCTTCTTCTTCTTCTTCTTCTTCTTCTTCTTCTTCTTCTTCTTCTTCTTCTTCTTCTTCTTCTTCTTCTTCTTCTTCTTCTTCTTCTTCTTCTTCTTCTTCTTCTTCTTCTTCTTCTTCTTTGCAGAAAAGACAGAGATCTCAGCTACATGGGCTTCCTTCCGTGACTCCAGACAGTCTATTGACATCCTCCTGAGAAATCAAACTGAAATGACCAGAGCAAACATAGTAAGTGGCCACCTTTCGATAGCTCCACTTTCATCCAGCTTGACAGAGCTTAATCCCAATCATTGGGACCACAGTCAATTGACTAGCAAATAGAGGTGGCTCAAGGTGCTTTGTAGCGGCTTCCTGCTCATCCTCCCCCTCCCGGCTCATTGCTTCTGTGCCCACCAAGGAGGCTGGCAGAGATAATCCACCTTACCTATTCATTGCCCAACTCCCTTTCAAAAAAACAGCACAATACCCTATAGGGTTTTCTGAACTTTCATGAGACTAGAACAGATCAGCCGGCATTCGGATTTCCCTGGCCACACAGGAACCATAAATGATGGCAGAAATCTTGTGAGAAGAAGGAATCTCATGAGAGTTCAGGAAGCCCTACAGGGTGTTTGCAGCTTGTCACACTAAGAGAACCAGGGGCACTGACATGTGGTTGGCCACCCTGCTTTCAAAGAGGCCTGGGGGACTGAGGAGGTAAGGAGAGTTGTCCCATCTACTTCCCAGGCAGTGTGACAGTCAGGGGAGAAGCAGGAAAGGGAGGGAGGGGTGGGTGACTGGCAAGATAGGAGTCTGCTGCATCTCCAGAATCTACTGCCAAAGGCAGCCACCTCTAGTGACCCCATTTTAGTAAAAAGGGTCTTTGATCCAGGCCCATAACCAGGATTTTTTTTTAATTCATGGGGACTTAAATAAATTGGGGGCATCTCTGCACACACACACCTAAGTGAGCAGCCCCACTCACACCCTTCCCTGCAACTCACACACATTGAGATGGACATCTGTTGCCGGGAAAGGGGGAGGAAGGGAAGCTTAGCAGAGGCTCTTCCACCAAGCCGCAGTCCTCCAGAACCCTTTCTTTTCCAAGAATCTTGGGATTTGTAGTTTGATAAGCGTGCAGAGCATGCCCTGTTCCAAAGCCCTAGCCTCCCCTTATAGAACTACAGTTCCCAGGAGGTGCTAGGGACTGAACCTGGGACCATTTTAAAAGGTGAAGGGCAAACCCAGCAGAGGTGAGCCAAAGCTCCGGGTACTCATCGGTGAAGAGGAGCTGTGTCATCCACACGACAGACAGGGCAAGGGAAGCTGCTCTTCAGGCTGCCGTTCTTATTGAGGCTGCAGCCATTCCAGCTCCATCTTGGGGAAGAGGTGGTGGGAAATCCTCTGGGTGACCCCGGGGGGGGGATGGGCTGGTAGGGAAAGTCATGAGGCCTTGTCAGGGACCGTCAGGGCTCTTTTTGCAGCAGGAACTCCTTTGCATATTTTAGGCGACACACCCTAATGTAGCCAATCCTCCAAGATTTTACAGAGCTCTTCTTACAGGGGCTACTGTAAGCTCTTGGAGAATTGGCTACATTAGGGGTGTGTCACCTATTATGCAAAGGAGTTCCTGCTACAAAAAGAGCCCTGCCCACCATAGCTACAGACCTGATCTGATCTAAGTAGAACTTAACAAAAAAAAGAAACTTGGGGGCTGACATGATGTCATTTTCATGTCAGAACTTTGTTTCTAGTTTGGGAGACCAGGTTCAGACTAATGTTTGGAAAGGATATGTCAGTGGTTAAGGGGGAAAGGAACCTAGAATGTCACTTAGTTGTCTTTAGACATAAGTCACAGTAAATATAACCTGCTGCAAGATGCTAAATGTCTTCCAGCTTTTTAGAATTCCACAGAATGTCAGGTTGTTTCCATCAGCTGGGCTTCTTTATTAGATAAAAGGCCATTCCTTTCCAGCTAATGCTGATAGACTGCAGCCATCAAAACAGATGAGTTGGCTTTTTTCAGCATCCCGGATGAGTCTTCTCTGTGGCGTGGGGCCAGACAGCTTGAACAAATGATATACTTTGTCATATTTGAGGCAAATATCTTCAGAGCATAGTCAGACTGTTGAAAAGCCTTGCAGCCTATGGAACAGTTCACAGCAGAAAAGTGTTCACACATCCATGAACGGTAGGCAGGGCAGTGAGCTGTATTCAGAAGGCTCCCTGGGCATAGAAAGCTAGTATATAACGGAAGCTATGCTGAATGGTTTTCTGTGCACAGGAAATATTCTGGCAGCCCTACAGCTCCACAGTCCAATAAGCTGAATCCTTATCTTGGACATGCTACAGACAGTCTTCCAATATGAATTTGCAGTCTGGAGTTAGATCATCCAAGAAACGCTTTCCTACTAGTTGCAGAAAATGATTCTTAGTGTTAAGCAGTTGTGGTTAAGACTGGGCTGCTGGGCCCATTACAAAGAGGAATCTACATGATGGCTGTTGTACAAGCAATCATTTGGAGGCAGGTTCATATAGTTGACTCTTGTGCGTGTATCATGCACATATCATGCAGATCCAGCCATTCTTCTTCATGTCATCACAAAGGCTGACTTTTTGCAGTTTGTGGATGTATGTTGGCTATTGGACTAGCTGTGCATGTGCCCAGCATGCCACACACTGAATGGCCATAACAGCCATGGTGTGACTTTTGTGTGAACCAAGCCTTAGACAGGAATCTAAAGGAAGCATTATACTGAGGAAGGAATAACTAAAGAGAAGCCTTCCCTGTCTTAGTATACAGATTGAAGAAATGAGTCTCCGTCATCAACCAAAAGGGAAACAACAACCAAGAAATCAGGAGACTGAAACTGGGGAGGGCAGCCATGAAGGAGCTCGAAAAGATCCTTAAGCGTAGTAGGGAATTGTCACTGGCGACCAAGGTCAAGTTAATTCATACCACAGTATTCCCCATTTCTATGTATGGGTGGAAGGTTGGTCAATGAAAAAAGCTGACAGGGAGTAAGTTGATTACTTTGAAATATGGTGTTGGAGGACAGTTTTACGGATACAGAAAGACAAATAAGAGATCAAATCAAGCCTGAGGCTGTCGTACTTTGGTCACATCATGAGAAGACAAGAATCACTGGAAAAAACAAAAATGCTAGGAAAGGCTGAAGGCGGCAGGAAAAGAGGAAGACCCAACATGAGATGGATGGTCTCAATCAAGGAAGCCACGAGGGCCTTCAGTTTGCAGGACCTGAGCAAGACTGTTAACGGTTGTACATTTTGGAGGACATTATTTGCCATAAATCGGAAGCGACTTGACAGCACTTAACACAAAAATATTTCAGTCTACAAATATGGGGGGAGGGTTAAGCACAAATATGGAAAGGTGCCCAGGGCTGCAAGGAAAAGGCTAGACAGACTATGTGAAAATGTGGCATTTATTTATTGATTGATTTAGGCCATGGATACCAACTAAGTGGAGGAGAAAAGGCATCTTGTATATACCATACCTTGGGTTGTTGCGGAGATTGAATGCAAGTGATCTTGTTGTGGTTCTGCCTGATGAGGAAGAGGAGCTTTGTAATCTTTTGCCTCTGTCAATACTGGACCTCTCTAAAGTTTAAGCTGAAGAAACAGAGGCTTTCCAGGAAAAAATCAGGTGCAGCCATTTTCCTTTAATCCAAGGGGCAAGAAAATAAAAGATATATAATGCATTTAAAAGTTCTGATAGATGCTTTTGCTATAGTTGTGAAGTATGAGTTTGTGATGCTGATTTACATGAACATGTGAAGCTGCCTTATCCTTAGAGTTGTCAGCTCTGGGTTGGGAAATACCTGGAGAATTTGAGGGTGGAACCTGAGAAGGACAGAGTTTTTTGGGGGGAGGGACTTCAGTGGGTTACAATGCCACAGAGTCCACCTTCCAAAGTGGCCCATTTTCCCCAGGTAAACTGATCTCTGTCGCTTGGAGATCAGTTGTAATCCCAGGAGATCTCCAGCCACCACCTGGAGCTTGGCAACCCTACTGGCAGAGTTTCTCCAGATCTTTCATGTCACCTCTACCTGATCCTTTTAACTGGAGATGCCAGGGACTGAACCAGGGACCTTCTGCATGCCAAGCAGATGCTCTGCCACTGAGCCATGGCCCCTTCCACGTTCCTGTCTGAACTCTGAATGTAGGTATAAAGCTGCAAATATTGCCTTTGTTTCTGTGACATGAATCTCTCTTCTATTAGATCTATTCTGCATCATCCAAAAATAGCCTGAACAGCTGGGAAACACTAAGGTCTGGCATATGGACAATGGCAAGCCTCATCATAAATAAGGATTAACAATGTACCACCAATGGATGTTTTTCCAGAGAAGGGATGCCGTCAGCATACCCTGAGTGGGGCAGCTACCAGGGCCCCAGGTTTCTGCTGTTGACCCGCTCCACCCACTCCATTGCAAGTGACCCATGCTCCCAGCTGCATGTACTGCCATTGCTGCTAGGGAAAGGGTTGTGCTGCAGGTGGTCAGGCAGTGGGATGACTTGCAAACAGGGAGGGGAAGGACACACAGTCAGATGAGGGGCATGCCGGTGGGTGGGAGGGAAGGAGGGTGCAAGCAGGGGGTGATGGTGGAGGGGACCCCCCTCCCCTGGGAACTCTCTGCTCCTGGTCCACCAAAACCTGGAACTGGTCCATTGTAAAACCATTTGTCCAATTTTTGCCATTTATCTTCAGCCATTTATCCAATTTTGCTATTTTGTCAAATTCTCTTTGTGTTTATTTTCCAAGGCAAAAGAATGACTAATAATTGCGGGGGGGGTTACTCAGATGATAGACAACCCAGATGCAGAACGCCACCAATATAATAAGCACTAGCTTATACGGGAGAAAAAAGGATCATACTTTTCCTTGGTGGTATTCAGAGGTTAATAATTTGGTCAGATGGGATGTGACAGTCATGCTTTTAGCCAAACAGAATGTCAAATGGGAGACTATTATTCTGATCCCATGAACCAAAGGTTTGGCCTGGTTCAAGCCCAAATGGCATTGGACACAATGGATTTCATTCTGCCAAAACTGGGACTGTAAGAATGTTTCTGTGAGAAATTGTCAAGGAGGGCTGATTGAGAACAATGGCAATCAACAGGAGCATCTAGTCATTAGCCAAACAACCTGACAAGAAAGGCTAGTCAAGAATTTGAAGAGTTCTTAATACTGAATTCACCTGAAATGAGCCTTTTAGAAGCGATGCTTACAAGATAAAACCCCCTAATAAGTTTCCAGCTCCACAAGGTAGAGTGTGATAAAGAAGGATAACTTACTTGGTTTCTAACTCCGTTCTAAGTTATTCCACAAGTGTTTTAGGAGATGGGAGCAGAGTAAAGAGAATAGCTTGATGTCATGGCAACAAGAGAAGGGTATGATTGAGGTGGCACCTTGATTGCAGTAACGTTCTTGAGAGAGGCCCTTTTCACAGTACTGTTCTAAACCAGATGTTATTCGTTGTTGGCCCGATTTCGAGTAAAGTGATACAAGGACGGGGGTTTCATACAGCGGATTTCCTTCTCTGAAGCACTATTCAAACAGTGCTGCTTCCCCCTGTCTGCCCTTTTTCACAGCGCGATCTTTCTCAGACTCAAAAAAAAAATTCTAAGGTGAGCGCTATGGAATCGATGGACTCAGCACATCTCAGTGGTGCCACTGTAGAGCTTCAGTGCTAGAGCAGCCTCATGCTGTAGCGCTCACCTTAGAATGTTAAAAGAAAGTCTAAGGAAGATTGCATAGTGAAAATGGATGGGGGGAAAGTGGCATTGCCAGGACCGCTGTGGGCATTTTAAACAGCACATGACAGCGATTCAAAAGCACAACAAAGGGGTTGAAAATGGAAGAAAGCAGTTCCCCTCAAAAGTGGCTCAACCATGCTTTGCTAACCCAATGCAAGCATGTTTGTATGAACAGGTAAATCAATCCTGCTAGCAGCTGGTTACTAAAACAGGTCTATCTGAAATGACAGAAAAAAAGCATTAGCAACTAGTTACTGAAACGGAATACAAAGACACTTTGAAAAGGGTCAGTGTTACAGCCAAGGGTGGTCTTAGCCTATGGGCAACAGGGGCTGCTGTCTCAGGTCTCATACCTGGAGGGCTCCCAACCACCCATGGCTCCCTCCCCCCCATGGAGGAGGGAGAAGAAAAAGAGCAGGGTCCTGCTGCCACCCACGCCTGCCCTGTATGGGGTTTGGGCAGCTGGCTTCAGGCCAGGCCCATAGCCAGGGTTTTTTCTAATTCAGGGGGCCTGTAAATAAACCAGGGGGCACTGACATCACAAGAATAAAAAATAAAATTAAAATTCTAAAAACTCACGCCGGCCTGTTGGAGCATATGTAAACCCCTTGTTGCCCTGCAAGGTTTTTTATGCCTTTCATGAACTGAAATAAAGTATGAACTATGCACAAGCATGCTTAAAGGAACTGTACAACATGGTAACCCCTATTATGCCAGAGGAGACTGCACTCTGAGAGAGAAGGACACTTTCCTTTCTTCACTTGCTGTTCCAGTGGCTTTCAAAGGCTGCCAGCCCTTTACCTGATGGAAGAAGGAGCAGTTCCATAGTATGCACACAGCACAAAAAGCCATGCCATGCTAAAGCATGAGGACCAGAAACTCCAGACGCCATTAAGAGTTTCCTTCAACACATACAGGCAACCCCTTCCCCCCTCCAGCAGACGCAGAGCGGCATGCAGGTCCAGAGACCCTATTCATGGTCACCTAGCAACTAATCACCCGCACATCAGCGAGCTGGCTAAAGCAATCAGGATAACAATGGCTTTGACTGAGTGACTCATCACACCTAGATCCATGTGCCAGACTCAAGTTAAGTTTCTAGCTCTCAATACTGACCAATCCTTAGTCCCCCTCCCCTATTTCCTTCAGCCAATAGTATGTTTTCTGGGACGGACTACCCAGGAGGTGTGACTTGGGGCATGGCCAGCCCCCCACACCCCTGCATAAAAGGGGCAACTTGACCACCTGCTCGCCCCTTCTACTCTATGACCCCTATCTAAGCTTTGACCCTCTTATGTCCAGCTTGCTATCCCAATCCCCTGCCTCCATCTTTAAACTCTAGGACTGCAGCCTGAGTTCCATGTGCTACCTGCTGGTTCAGGCCACGTGTCCCCTTTTTCCATTCTTCCTCTCCATTCTTCTATTGGAATGGCTCACACTACGAGGACAGGTAAATATTGCCCACCAACTGCTAATGCAATTGTGCTTATCTCTCTCTCTTTATTTCTTAGACTTGGATAATTGTGTGTGTGCATGTGTATTGTTTGTATGTGAAGAGAATCTCCAGTAAAAAGACTTTAATCTCAACCTTATAAAGTCTCTGTGTCTGTTACTGGTATTTCTGGAAGGGCGGGACCTCTGTATAAACTGATGTTCACTCCCACAACTGATTGCTTATTGATAAGAGCTCACATTCCCCATAATATTGTTATTAACTAAGAGCAATCAGGTTAACACCCTCAGAGCCAAGGAGGCTGCTAAGTTCTCCTGTGTAAATGCCTGAAGGAAGTTGAGCGGGCAATAGAGGGAGCCGCAGCCTCTGTCCTCTCTTTCTCCTCCTGTCACTGCCATAGAGCAAATGGAAGTGGTTCCTGAGTGCGCATTTCTTGCACCTGGGCAGGTGAGACAGCTCTGAGCATGGCAGCCCGACGCTGACTGGCCTGGCCTCACAGGGAGGGAGGCAGGAGGACCGGCAACCACCCACAGCCCTGGCCCGCCCTTGGCTTCTCCCACTTCCTTGGCGGCGGAGCCTTCCCTTCCCTCCTCAGCCTCCTCCCCAGCCTGCTGCACTTGTGGCCGCCCTGCTCTTCCTCCTGAAGATGCCTTGGTTGATGCTGCCAGAGCCTTGTGGCCAGGCAGGGTTGCTGGCACTGCTGCTCCTCTGCTGGCAGGCCACACCACCCTGGTAAATGCCTGGCCATCATCCCTTGCCTCCCCTGATGGCGTCCAGCCTCCACAGGCTCTGGGAAGGCAGCAGTTCTTCCTCTGGGACCTGGGCAGGGTCTTTGCTTTTGGATCACGTTGCCATGCAGCTGGAGAGAGCATGCCAGAGGAAACTGACCAGCTGTCTGGGGAAGGGGCAGCAGCAGTAGCAGGGAAGCAAGCCATGCTTGGGGAAGGGGTGGCCTGGGCTAGATGAAAGTTGTGGGACCTTGGCAGGAAGTTGAGGGGCCAGACCCGGACATGCCCCCACTGTAGCTATGGGCCTGCTTCAGGCAGTGGCATTTCCCCACCCCTCTTGCATGGGGTGAAGGCCAACCCTCGCTTGGACCTGATTGGGGGCAGTACTGAGTGCCCAGGGACCCAGAATCCCTAAGAACATCCCTGGTTACAGCATGCAGGAAGACATCAGCAGCTAGAGATGCCAAGCGTACAGAGAGGCCTGTGGCATCTTAATGTCTTAAAACCGATATTGCCTGCAACTGAGCTGGACAGGGCAAAGCCTCATACTTAAGACTGACCTCAAGGTCTAAGGAAGAACTATGTGCAGCTATGATATAAGGCTGACACAAACAATCCTGGAAAGCAGGAAACTGAAATATGTCGCAGCCATAAAGCTGAGGCATAAAACCAAGCAGTAAGAGTGGAGTCAGGTGACACTTTCTTTTGACCATTAGTGGGCTTAGGTTTAAACTGAATTGGATTGAAAGTTGTGCAAGGAGGGCTAGATGCTACTATGTTTTAGGCTCAGCTGCAAGACCACACAAGTCCTGTGCTATTTCTTCTGCAGTTTTTATTATTTGACTCTAGGCTCTTCAGTTTCTTTGTGTGCAATGCAGTAATCGCTCCAGCTCCTTTTACTGGAGAATGTCTGGCACTTTCCAGGCAGTTCATTTCTCCATTGTTCTTGTATTCTGTAAGGTAAGCCTTGAGTATTTGGCCCCAGTTTTCTTACTCCTCTCAGGGAAGCAACCTTAAAGGTTCACTCATTATCCTCACAGCTTGGCTCCTTTTGCTTTTAGTTCTGGAGTTAATTTATGCGGGTCCGTATTCATTCTTTTAACACATAAAAATATGTGGCACAGAATAGCATAAGGGGGGGGAAAGACAGGTCCTTGAATCAAGGACATTATTTATTTTATTTATTTACTTCATTTATACCATGCCTTTCTCCCCGGAGAGGATCCAAAGTGGCTTACATATGTCTTCTTTCCTCCTTTTTATCTTCACAAGGACCCTGTCAGGTAGGCTAGGTGGAGAGTGTGTGACTGGTCCAAGGCCAGTCAGCTTCCAGGGCAGAGTAGGGATTCATACAAACTTATGGCAGTTTTAAAAACAACTAAAAACATGCAGTGTTAGATCTCCTTTTATAGGAAAAATCCACCTCTTGGTTTTTAGTTTGCCCCTTATAGGCCTTGTAGCCTTCCCATTTTGTTGTCTGTAGTTAATAATTGCAGACTATACAAACATAGCCAAAAAACCCCAAAGACTCTGGCATAAACTAGAAAATGAGGCCTTCATAAATGGTTGTAACTCTGTTAGGTGAGCTTTCAGTTTCCTTCAAGTGCTAACAGTTAACCACAGGAATGACAGGATTGCTCATTGGGAACAGTGGGAGAGGCTTGAAGGCCCTTTGGAAATAATAGGAGCCAGGATTGCCAATTGACTCACATAGGCTCCATTGAAACACATCACAGCACAAGAAGGGTTGCAAAGAAAATGTGGAACAGATTTTCCATTAAGGTCTCTGGGCCCAAATAGACTACTCTGGGACTGGAATAACAGCCCACAGAGTGGAATGACTGTCCCTGAGGGTAGCAGATATGTTCTGGGACTGGAATGACAGCCCCCAGAGTGGAATGACAGCCCTTGGGGGTAGCAGATGTATTCTGGGACTGGAATGACAGCCCTTGGGAGTAGCGGATGTGTTCTGGGACTGGAATGACAGATCCCAGAGTGGAATGACAGCCGTTGGGAGTAGCAGATGTGTTCTGGGACTGGAATGACAGGACCCAGAGTGGAATGACAGCCATCAGGAGTAGCAGATTTGTTCTGGGACAGGAATGACAGCCCTTGGGTGTAACAGATGTGTTCTGGGACTGGAATGACATCCCCCAAAGTGGAATGACAGCCCCTGGGAGCAACAAATGTGTTTTGGGACTGGAATGACAGGCCTCAGAATGTAATGACAGCCCATGGGGGAAGGAGATATGTTGTAGGACTGGAATGACAGTCCTCTGAGTAGAATGACAGCCCCTGAGAGTAGCAGAAGTGTTCTGGGACTTTCAAAGTGTATGCTAACACAAGGAGTACTTCATACTGTAGCAAAAACTCCTAGATAGTGTGGTTAATGCTTCTGTTGCTCTAAGGATCCTTCTCACACTTCCAGTGTCAGTGGCAAACACAGTTTTTCTAAGCTCAAACTTATAAAACGAACATATGCTCAACAATCCTGCAAAAGAGACTACTTGGTTTGGCAACTATATCAATTGTACACACAGAATCATCAGCACTAGACCTGAAGGAACTGGTGACATAATTTGCAAAAGAAAAGGCATGCAAAATGAGATTTTGATGTGCCTGAAATGGAAACATTCAAGAGACTTAAACTTTAACATTTGTGATTTGTGTGCTAAAACTGTTTTCTGTTTGAGAAAGAAAATCAAAAATTGTTGTATTACTTACTCTCACAGTTTTTTTAAAAAAAAATTAGCAATTTTTTAAAAATTGCACTTTTCATTTCCCCCACAATTCATGTTTTTGAAAACTGATTAGCAATGGGGGAGGGGGCACAAGTAATTAGCCTTGCCTAGGGGACAAAAAAGGCTGGCACCAGTCCTGAAGCATCTTTTTTTTTAATGAGTGAATTTTTCAAAGTGTTTTTTAAAGTGTTTGTCATTACAATAAGGCTATTTTAGTGACAGAATCATAAGCCACTTAATATTGACCTTAGCATATGCTTTAATATTGTTCTCTGCCATTTGGGCCTTGAGGTCCTTGCAAGGGCAGCAAAGCCTTTTGGACCTTGTTGGATGGTGCCCTATTGTTGTTGATTGTGAAGGGGCCCTCATAACAGTTCAAGCTTCAGAAATACAGGTCCACCACTGCATAAATGCCACTTGGTCAGGCCGGCCATGTGTGTCATAAAACCAATGCCAGATATCAGAGATATAAGCTGTATAAAGGACAGCAGCTGGTAAGCTCAGAGTTGGTGCTTCCTCACCACAAGGTCTCATGCACTGGGAGGGGGTGTGTGTCAACCCCCCCCCCATGGGCAGACTGGAGAGCCAGCGGTGCAGAACTGGGCAAATGCTCCCACGTTGCTTAACTGCTGCAGATGTGGTTGCTCTGCCATGCTGAAGCCACAATCAGAGTGGGTCCGCCCACTCTTCCCCCCCCCCCAAGCAGTCTCTTGTTCCTTCCTTTGCACCAGTTCCTCACGGGCTGCATAAGAGCCCTGGATGGGCCGGTTCTGCCCCCCCCGGCCTTATGTTTGACACCCCTGCTCTAGTACTTCTAGTTGGAAAAGGATTTGGGGTAGTAGGGCTGGGAAAGGAGACCCCCTCCATGGCCACCAGTCAGAACTGGCAATCCCAGACTAAAGTTCTGTCTCAGTACAGCGGAAGTTCAAGAAGGAAGAGGACTTTTAATAGTTATGAAGTTTACAATGCTTAATTAATGGTTTAGCATCTTTTAATGTTTTTATTTACTAAAAGCACCTCATTTAATCAGACTGTCCCTTTCAGTCAGATTTGGGTTTTTTTTTAAAAAAAAAAATTGATCCAAATAGTTATAAATGGTACAAGTGGCAAGCACGCTCTTGAAAAAGGCATTCCCTTCTTTATGAGCAAGGATGTGATGCAAGCTGTATGCACCATTTCAAAACAAAGAAAGCATGCTCTCTCTTGCTCTTTTGCTTTGGGGGCTTTCATATGAAAATATGCGGTTTAATCAACTACAGTCAGCTGAGATTTCTTTGGTGAGGTGACAGCCTCTTTATTCCAGAAGGAATGCTGGGCGTTCAGACCCTCAGGTGTGCTGTGATTTGAATCTTGCTCAAAACCGGATCCATGAAACACTTCAACGGACTTCAAAGGAGGTATGAACTGGCAGACTGGTACGTACAGTCCAGAGGAACACTCGCAGTCCATTGTGTGCGCGAGTGCATGCGTACATTTGCCCCCAGGAGGCACTGATAAAGTAAAATCTCTGTTCCTAAGGTTTTAAACATTGGGATTTCATTTGGCTTGCTAAGGCTGTCAAGTCTTGTTTGCTGCTGAATAGTTCATGCTTTGGTGCTGGACAATGCACAAATGTTTAAATTGCTTGAAATGTCTAATTGAATTACCTTCAAATTGTAAGTCAAAAATGGAAAAGGCTGTCTCCGGCTCACAGGCTCAGTCACTCAGATGTGTCTTCCCATACTGATGCTCCCCCCACCCCCTTTTTGCTGCTTACAAGACGGCATTAAACAAAATCTTAAACGATGAAAGCATTTCTGAAGGGTGAATTCTTAAGAGTGACAGAAGAGAAGGGAAATGATGCCAGATTTCTGCCATTCAAAACAGACTTGAGTATAATTTGGGGTTATCTTTTCAGCTATCAGAGAGATTGTAGTAGAAGAGTTTGACCAAGATCCAAAGGCCTGTTCATGGATGCATTGAATATTGAATTGCAAAAAAGCAGTCCACTGAAAACTGAGTATTTCTTTTTGCTGTATGTTTTGTAAAGAGCACAGGAAAATGTGACCTTCTGAAAGAAGGTGTTTATATATCTGTCTAGTCTATTTTTAGTCCCACCCTCTGTCTAAGCAGTTCAGGGGGGTGCACATACTCCCCCCACTTCCATTTTATCTTCATAACCGTTTTGTAAAGGAGCTCAGGCTAAGAGAGTGTCAATTGGCCAAAACCACCCCAAAAGCTTCGTGGTGCTTGAACTCAGGTATCCTAGATCCTGGCCCAGCCCTCCAGCCAATATACTACACTGGCTCTGTATGGTTTATGTATTTAGATATTTATGTCTTGGAACCAAAGTAGCTTACAACGTTGTTCTCTCGGCCTCCATTTTATCTTCACAACAGCCCTAAAAGGTAGGCTAGGCTGAGAGTGACTGGTCCAGGGTCAACCAGGGAACTTCCATGGCAGAGTAGGGATTCAAACCTGGGGCTGCTAGATCCAAGTCCTACACTGTAACCATGATGCTGCCCCTTGCTTTGTGCACTTCTCGCATGTAGACCTAATATTCAGGCCCATTCAGTTTTTAATGACCTCTAGAATCTCTCCAGGTGTTTCGTCGCTGAGGGGTCTGGAACAATATGAACAAGCCCTGTGTTCAAGTGCTCCCTCCTGTCTCCCTGTCACATGGACCAAGCCAATTACTAACTTTGCTTTGGCACAAACTATATTTGCAGCTATTTCCAAACTGTCAAACTAAATCTGACTTTGCTCTCCAAACCAGGACCGCAAACCCATTTCAAACAAACCAAAACTTCTTAGCTATACAAATAAAGCAAGAAAGAGGTGTTTTTTTTTTTAATAAGTACATTTTTATTTAAAATAAAAATTAATCATGGTGCCTTTTTTAAATAGGGTACTGCACAATCTGTATATGCAACACTTTTTTTTTTTTGGTACAGAACATATGTATTGAGCAATATCTTTAAATGCTAAATATATATTAATGGCTTGTCTTAGAAACATGACAACATTAATTTTTTGAGATTGTAGCTGGCCATGATCCAGGGGGCTACGAAACGAGCTCCAAGCGCAGTGAAACTTCTGAGCTCCCTCTCCAAAAAGTGGACACCTGGGTCTGTTGCATGAAAGCGTCCCTAAAGAAACTCTCTGGATCACGGCCATCCTCTTTAGTCATTTAACCACCGGTACAGATTCTCTATGAACAATAGCAGTTTTAATCTGCACATGTGGTACACAGTCAAGAAGGCAGATTTTAAGATTATTTACATTCATGCATTAGAGTTTTGTTTTGTTAAAACACACTATCTTTTGCAGTTTAAAAATCATATATTTTGTTTGTAGAGATGCAGGGCAGGTCATAAAGATATAGAAAAATATATTTATAACAGTCCCGGTTCTCCATTGCCTCAGACGCTTGCATATACCTGTGCAAAGCGAGTACAAAATGGGCAGAAGGACACCATGCCAAAAACATAGCTTCACTCCCCATCTTGCATGGTACAAAACAAAATGCAATGTGCTAAGCAATGGGCATACCGGGCGATACATATAGAATATATGGCTATGGTCCAGCCAAAGTTGAGCACTCCCATTAATGCCCACGGGAGAGAATTTAAACCTGTGCTTCACTCTGCCATTGCAATTAATAGGACTCAAAAAGTGCTTAACTTTGCCTAGATCATGTCCTCTGTGTATATCTCTATACCATAAATCTCTTGTTGTGGCACAGAATTTGCAAATGGACAAAAAAAAACCCCACATAGCTCTTTGGGTCAAACTGAGGTACACAAGCAGCTAGATTTAAGTCGAGCTATGTTAGGCCATAGCCAGCTGAAAAGCTTTACTCACTGCATGCCCTGAGGAATGCAGAACCTTCCAGTATCTTATTTTAGAGGATAAAAAAATTAAACTCTAAATCTCTGTAAACTGCTATCTTGAATTGCCAGTTCTCTGTCTAATGGGTCCCTATTGTGAGGATGCTTTTATCTGTCAAGACTTGTATGTTCTGTTTGTAATTAATTAAACAGATTAGAGAGGACGGATGCCCCTTTTACAGATGCTTTGCAAGTACTCTGTACAATTTCAGAAAAAATTCTGTGTGCAACACGTAACAGTCAGTGCCCATCTCCTGAAGGTGACACCTCCTTCCTTTGCCCCACATCTGTTCTGAACACTGGGGGGTTTGCTACATGTTCAGAACAATGTGGTAGCACCCTCCTGAGACTGCACTACTTTGGAACAGTAGCAGGGAAAACTGCACAATCGAGTGTTCTCATATGAAGGAAAATCTCCCTGCACATAGCAGCAAGCCAGATTAGAAACCTGACAGGCTAGTTTTCCAGGGGTAGAGAGGGCAATTTTTTCACATGACAAAGTATTCAAACATGTGATGTCCACCAGCACTCTGAAATGGTACATCCCAAGGAAGGTTATACCACAATTCTTCAGAACGTGTAGATCAGCCCTGAGAGCTGCCCGCAGCATGTTCTTCCTTGCATTATTCAGGTGCAGATACAGTTGCAAGGGCCTGTTTTAGATGCAACTTTGCAAATGTCGCTTTATGCTGCTTCAACCAAAATGGCATCTTGTAGGGTACAGCCAGAAAGCTCCCCCCTGCAAATTTGCTAACAAAAGCCTTTAGTGTTGGGGGGGGGGACTATACACCTGGACTGATATAAGGAGTCTAGGCTGAAGGATGCTACACTGAGACCTGAGCCAGCAGGGCTAAAGTTTGCTGGGTATTTGCAGAACTCTGACACCAGTGCGAGAATCCTCACCTTCCCTCATCCTGTGTGCTACAATGCCTGCACAGCAGTGTATGCATTGTAAAACAACAACAAAACCACAGATATTAGGGAGTTAGCCAAAATACTAACAGAAATAGACTTCTGAATACTCCAAAAGTGTAGTCTTTCCAGGTTCCTTGGACTGTAATTTCAATAAGGCCAATAAGCAAAATGGAAGTACGACTGTTAACAACTCAGAACTACTCATTTAGCATCTACTGGATTTGCTAAGCAGTTCTTAGTAAGCACTGTGGCAATATGAGGACAGTGATAGAAATAATAAGGGTTTATATATATATATGCACTATGTAACAATTTATAGTTCTTCATAGTTTGAAGGATATTGTAACAATAACAAATGAGCTCTTTATAAATAATATTCTTTTGTAGAATTCAAGGTACTTTAAAGGTAGGAGCTTTTTTATAAGACCATCATCTCAGAAAAATATAGAGCAGAAATGACCTGCACAGCTGCTGTGAAACATCTACTAATTCAATGGTAGTTGCACAAGGACACTGTAAAGCTCTCTCCTTTTAATGAATGGAGGTTACACAGCAACCGAGCCAAACTTGAGGAATGTACCCAGGCTTTCTTTCATGTTCCATCAGTGGGCTGAAGAGGAGGTTTGGATTCTAGCTTATATACTCGGTCAATGAGGAATCTTGGGAGGCGATAAACAATTAGAGAATCTCTGCCGTGTGATCATTAAATCTCCCCCTTCAGGACACTGGAAGCATCTAAGAGCTTCAGCAGGCAAATCCCCCCATCTCTGTTTTTCTTTCTTCATTTGGACACATGAAGCTGCCTTATACTGAATCCGACCATCAGTCCATCCGTGTCAGTACAGTCTACTGAGTCTGGCAGTAGTTCTCCAGGGTCTCAAGCAGAGGTTTTTCATATCACCTCTATCCTAATTCTTTTAACTGGAGATGTCAGGGATTAATCCTGGGACCTTTTGCATGCCAAGCAAATGCTCTACCACTGAGTCATGGGGCCCCTACCCATTTGCTGACATTCAGCTTCTGCCAACATTCCAAAGGTATTGCTCACTTCTCATTGGGCCTTATCTCTTTAAATTTACAAGCTAACGTTTGTTTCTGCACACCTAGGCAATCTTCCAAATATGTAGAAACATCTCTGTTGTTTTTGGGTGGACCTCTTTGGCTGCTTCTGTGATAGGTAGTCAGCCATGATGTTTGCTATTAGAGGGAACAAATTTGGGTCTGTGAGGAACAGGAGCGGGGAGATAAACCATTTGGAAATCCCATCACCCAAACCCTCCCCCCCACAGGGCTACACAAACTCCTGAGATTTCAGCAAGCCAATTTCCCCATCTCCCTCTGTTTCTTCTTTAACTATCTCTAAACTGGCCTTAGTATCCCATGCCGCTGAAGCAAACTCAGTCCTCATTGAACATTGTTTTTTGTTTTCTTTTGATTTAGAAAGACTTCTTTTCCTGCACACCTAGAGACACCCCCCTTAAGAATATATCTCCCCTTCCACTTAACTGTGGGTGACTTGGCTTTATCTGCTTTTTTGACTGATCCAGATCATCCCTTTCACAATTAGATACAGTGAAGTAATAATGATAGCCAAATTTCCAGTGCAGCAAAAGTGAACTTTACCACTTCCATTTTGATGACAATTGCCATAGATTAGTGACAGAGTACATGGTAAAGGTACTAAGATCAGTGGCATCTCTGTTCATTCCTCCAGGAGAACCGAAAAATGGGCACAGTTGATTATTACTTGTCATAACTATACCTTGTTTGAATGGGGAGAACTATATGTCTGTAAATGAAAACAGATTTTTTTTTTTTAGGAGGAAGAAAAAGAGGATGAGGGGCAAAAATATTGGGAAAGACCTCTGGTTAAGATCATGGAAAGCTGCACCCAGCTGGAGTAGACAGTGCAGAGGACTAGACAGACCAATGATTTAATTCCCTATAAGGCAGATTCATAGTTTCACAAGACTGCACTGCCAGAAATGAATGGGGATGCAGTCATGGGATTGCATCCTATGATTTTGTTCCACTTAACAATGGAGTCTTCCTCCAGTACAGGAGTCTTGCTTGGGTACAGCATACTTCTGTTGGAGGACGGCTCTTTGAGCACTGTCAGCAGGATAGAATCACAGTTCCAGCAACTGATACAAAGCAACTGAGACAGACATGACTTTGGTTTTGGGGCCTAGTTGGCAAAAATTCTACTTTGTGAGCTACTGGCATTAAAGTTGTGAGAGAGCAATTTGCCTACTGCATAAATTAGTTTGCTCTGGAGCCGTCCTTCCTGACCTAACACAAAAATGTGTGAGCTGGAGGTTAAAAAACTGTGAGCTAGTTCACACTAACTCAGCTTTAAGGGAACATTGGTTCCAATCCAAAAGTGGGTCTCAAAGACTGTGCCAGTGGATCCCAGGCTTTTGTAGTTTTATTGATTCATGCAGGCACTGGTTTTTAAGTGGCTCACTATACTGAGTAAATTTGGACTTACAGGGCACCATAGGTTGGGAACCAGCTACAATAGTTAATGCTAGAATACAATTTCTTAGTCTTTACAATGCCACAAGACCCCAGGATTCCCGCCCCCCCCGCCCAACAGACAGCTACTCCTCTGAATTTATCATGTAGCAAACAAAAACACAAACCCTCCCAAAGGGTATTATAGCTGAGCCTGCACTACTTTCCACCTGTAGGCCAATAGAACAGAAAAAATGTCGGGGAAATGATTATACCAAATAACATCACAGTGTGTGTGGGGGGCGGGGGGGAGAAAACCCAGCCAGAAACATTCATCAGCACACTGAAGGAACAGAGCAGTTATTAATATGAGATAATGGATTTTGGTTTAAGTATGTTTTTGTCAAGGCTGACAAAAAAAGTCAATTGCTTTTGTGCAATTATGCACCAAATGCACAGAAAGGAAATCATTTATGTTCTTAGAGCAAATAATTGCCAACATTCTTTCATTCCACCTTAAGAAAGTCTTGACATTTAAAAGACCGTGTATTCCTAGACAGAGAGGAAAGGTTAGAAGGCTGAGTAAACAAATAACTCTGTTAAGATAAAATAGCCAGGACTTTTGGGAGGGTCTGTTAGAGGACAACAATATTTACACATATCCTACCATTCAGTAACAAAAACTGATATTTTTTTTGGGGGGGGAGGGGGCACAAACAAATATCAAAACTTAACACCTCAAGTATTCCATGGAGATGGGATTGCAGAGTCCAGCCAAGCATTGTTTTTTAACAGAGAAATTCAATGGGGTGACATCTAGCTTTTGCATGCCTTGCCTTTCTCTTATCTTCTCAGCAGGTTCTGGAGAAATAGGGTTGGATCCAGACTGTTTTCTACCACCAGAATGGGACTTTTCTGCCTCCCTGCTCTCATGAAATGTTGTTCCTGTAGGATAAGGGACCCTGAGGAATGACACAGGTGGGAGGGAGGCTCTGCAGCAAGAAGGGGGAATTGGAAAAGATAGTCAGAATCAAACCCACGGATTGCAAGGTGAGGGGCTTCCCATATATAGACAAATCAACATGGCACATTATTGTCCACATACAGATAAGGGGCACGCGTGAACTCAAAACTTGCTCCTAACTTGCTGACTTTCACTACTGAAAATTAATGGGTAACTAGGCTCTCTGAAGACTCCAAATTTCATATTCCATCCATGTGTTGAATATTAATGGATGGCAATGTGGGGCTCTGGACTGGGGTGTAGCTTCTCAGTGCCTCGAAGTCGAAACTGTCATCTGGAACGAGCCTTGTATAAACTGAACTAGAATGGCAGCTTCTCGGCATTAATGGGCTATATTGCCAAGATGCAGTGATTCTATGCAAGGACACCACAATGGCTTGTTTGGATTGCCTGAATGCACAAAGACAGGGGATCACTGAAGCTTGACAGCACAACAGGAAATTAGAGATGTTTTCGCTAGGAATGAAGACATACAAGAAGGATGTCAAAATACTTATCTAGACATCTTAACCTAGGTATGGGCAAATACCAGCAACTAAACAATGGCCTTTATTTTAAGAAATTAAGGTGACCAAACCTAGTAAGACGCCACACAAAAGTGATTTTGGCGGATTCAGCTTTACATTGTTTGCAGTCCTTATCCCAAAGTGGAACAATGCAGAGGTACCCCACAGAATTTGGCACAGTTGGTAGTCCCTTGTCAAGAGAGAAGACTGAGCTAACACAGCTTTCTCCCTAAAGCAGAGAGTCCTTTCTTCAGAAGAAGTCTCTTAGAGGAGCTACTCAGAAAATGGGGGGGAAACCATCAGCAAATCTGAGCTGGCAAGTAGAATAAGGAGACCTTCAAGTTTTCATTGCGGCTAGTCTTCCTCCATGTTCAACCCAAAATATTTAAAGCCACTCTAGAGAGATCCTGCTTACAGATCTGTGTGATGGAAATACATATGTTAAATTGTGCAGAATTGTAACCAAGGAACAGAAAACTTGAAGTTTTAGAACATGGGATATACACAAAAAATACCATGTGATAACAAAAAGGTAAATAAGATCAATAATGGATTAACAGTATTCAAAGCACCTTTAAATGTCATTACTTATAATTATTTTCTCTTTCATTAGCAATGCTGATTGCTGAGGATCATAGTGTGACTTCTTTCGGTCTGAAAAGTCTTCAGCCATGGAAATTGCATAGCGACCAGGCTGTACTTGTGGATGTATACTTCATGAGTCCATGCAGTATTCAGGAGCAGGGGGATGGGGGAGATGCTTTGTGGAGAAAGGGAAAACTTCCCACTTTAAGAATGCAATTATAATTAAGAATGGAAAGGCTGATGGTCTGGAAAGGAAAATCAAAAATGTGGAACCATGCGGGTAAAGCTCGGCTTTTCCAGGCTCGGTTACGACACTTGCTGCTTCCAACAGATCACCTTCACCATAAAAAAGAGAGGATCCTATTAAAGCTGCGCTTTTATGGACTGTCAATCAAAAATAAATAAATAACTCAAGAGGAAAAGGGGAGGGTTGAAACTGGGGGGGGGCATCATGATGTTGCTTTCAACAGATGCGGCATGCAGGTGATTACGCCTTTGTGAGGCCTTTGCTCAGAGGAGCCCCAGCCGGCAAGTTTATCCCTCCCTTTGTGACCATCAGCAGGCTGCAGAAGAATCGCCTGCTTTTTCTTCTTGGAACAACTGATGCATGCCTGTTTCTGAAACGAAGTCCTTGGCCCACAGGCCTCCTCTCCTGGCTGCTTTTCACCCACCTTGCCGATGCCGTGTGTGCTTTTAACATTTGCTACTCAAGGGGGGGAGAGTCTCAGAAATTATACCACTGCATTGTTCACGTCAACTGTCTTGTTATTTTGGGAGGCAGTCATTGCATATTCAGCTCGACTTGTTCCATTCTCTTCTTTTCTCAGTGGTTTCCTTTGATGAAGCACAGGGATTTAAAAAAGAAGAAGAAGCAAGAGAAGAGGGGAGGGGGAAAAGGATAAACAGGTTCATTATCAACGGGCAACATTTCAAAAGCTTTCCACTCAAACTATTAGAGAAAAGGCTTGTTGAGTGAGGTGGGAAAAATCATCTTATTTTAGGGTGCTGATCCTTTGCACAACTCCGTAAATTCACAACAAGGGTATCGAGTAACTCTGCAATATTTGGAGAATGTAACCTTCTTTCTTTAAAAAAACAACAACACAGATAGAGGAATGATAGATGAGCTGATCTCAGGGCACTGGGGTGTGGGAAGGAAGCGACACACACACAAAGTACAGTTTAGCCGCAGGCACCTCATTTTTACTTAATTAATCAAAAAATAAAGGAGTGGGATTCTTAAGGCCTACTTGGATGGGCTGCTGAGGAATCCATGAATGGATCTCCAACAATATTTTCAGGCGTAAATTGCAGCACGTGGCAAGCACAGGAGTCAATCCAGATGGGGAGTCAACTTTTGCTCCTGTATCATTTCCTTAACTGCGATCTTCCCTGCAGGGGGGAAGTCATGAGCACTACATGGACATGTGAATATCTGCATCCTCTCTGGAACAAAATCCAGACTGGGAAAATGGTGCCGGGAAAAGGGTTAAATCCCTACCCTATGGCAAAGCCTCAGCTTGGATTGCTTCATGAATGCGAATAAAGCCTGGAAAAACCACTCCCGTTTATGGATTTAGTTTTTATTAAACATGTATTTCCTGACCACATTTTTTTTTACTATTTTAGATAAATTTTACAGCTTTTAATACCTTAGTAACTTTTCATTATCTGATTGTATTACCTGATTAGCTAATTGCTGCTTATCCATTATCTTGCTCTTATGATTATCTGATTCAGGTGTTTGTGATTTGTGCTGGTCTAAGACTGTTTTAAATAAACTTATGACTATGATTACTAAATCAAAGGGAGAATCTCCTGGTGTCAGATCTCATTTGTACCTCAAAGCGGTATTTCTAGCCTAGTGTTTGCACCTAAACAATAAAAGCAGAAAGCCAATGTAAGGAAACCCAGCTGAGCATGGAAGCTGCCAGGTGGGCAGAGCTCAGATCAACCCTCTTCAGTGAACAGGAAGTGAGGCTGCAGCAAGCTGATGAAACTGGAGATGATACCACTTCAACTGGAGACTGTATATGGCAGCCCTGGAGAGAGCACAGTGGCAGTCAGGAGTAGGGAGGCTCCAGTGAACAAAACTGCACTCTTAAAAGGCCAGCCAGAGCCAGATGATGGCAAGCAGGTGCTGCAGCCTATAGGGCTTTGCAGGACTTGCAATTACACAGGAGTCTAGAAAGGCCATATTCCTGGAAAAGAACAGCTTGCTTTTGGAGACCCTGGTGTGAGGAAACAGTGAGCTCCTAGCTAGAAGTCAATGCAGTAGCCTGCAACTTGCAAGGGACTGATTAAGAAGCCAGGATTAATCCAAATGGTCAATGTACCTGGGAGTATTCTGGGGACTTACACTATCCCACAGGGTCAGCCCAATGGCTGATCTTCTGAGGCTTCTTAGAACTCATGGACAGAATTTTTTAAAAAGTTCTACTTCATTACTACTAACCACCCTCACCTGCCCTCCTAAACGACTCAGATTTATCCAGTCTCCTGAATGACACCAGGGCAGATACTGTATCAGGCAGGCCATTCCATTTATGGGGGCAATTTCTTTAAAAGCCAGACAGAGACAGGAGGAGAAAAAGAACTGCTGGAAAGACAGTAGTTGCCACCAGTGTTCTCGGTAAGCTGAGTTAGCGTGAGCTAGCTCATAGTTTTTCAGCCTCCAGCTCACACATTTTTGTCTTCGCTCAGGAAGAATGGCTCCAGAGCAAACTAATTTATGCTGTAGCCAAATCACTCACTCACAACTTTAATACCGATAGCTCACAAAGTAGAATTTTTGCTCATAAGACTTCACAGCTTAGAGGGATCATTGGTTGCCACCTTGAGTTCATACATGGAGAGAGAGTGGGGTGGGTCCACCCATCCTCCAGTTTGGAGGAAGTCTCCTTAGATTGGAGAAAGGCTTCAGACTTGAGCCAAAAGAAAAGGTGGGGTATAAGTATTTAAATAAATAAACTTTCTCACTGGAGTGGTAGGATAGGAGCAGGATCTATCCCAGGCCTTTAAGTAAGTGGGTACCAAGCCATAAGCAACCGGAGGCTTAGATTCAGCACAACATTTCCACAGGCATGACTTTCTTGTCTTCTCCCTCCTATTGTGGTCCAAAATACCATCCACTCCCTGGGGTTCCCTTGTCCCCCAGAAGCAGCATTTTAAGGGACATTTGGGGCTGCACAGGGAAGGGGGAGGCTAGAAGGTATTGCTCTGCAGGTGGACACCTTTCCACACACAAAAATGCTCCACTGGATTCAAGCTCAGGCATAATGTATTTTGTTAACTTTCCCCAGAGGAGGAGGACAGGAAGGTGCCGGTGGCGGCAGTGGATGCAAATGCAAATGCGTGGGCTAGGGGGACAAGGGCGAAAGCTGAACTGATTCACTGGTGTGCTCTTTTAATTATAAACTCCAAAGGAAGCTGAGGTTATAGCATGGCTAAAGAATATGTTTGCAAGCCATCTTTTAATACTATGCCGCTCTTCACCCTCAGAGGTCCCTATATCCCCAACCCCCAGTAGTTTCCAGGAGTCCGCACGGAAACAGAATTGCTGCTTTAATTCTGTAGCATAGATGTGTCCAAACTGAAAAGCCACTTTGAAACAAGCAATTTGTTAGTAGTATTTATTGGTGGGCACTGTAAAAGATATTAGAAAAGCATAGGGATTCATCTTCCCAAACATCTTTATCCTCCAATATTAAACAACCGGGAACTTGCATAACCACGTCGTGTTTTCTCTGGGGTTTATGTGGGAGAAACTGCTGGTGGCCTGTGCCCTCAATCTGTTGTAGTTATTTTTAAGAAAGCTGCAAAAGAGCTAAGAAACTCTAAAGTGCTGCAAACTGCCAAGAAAATAAATCTAAATTCTACATTTCAAAGATCAAGAAGGAAGCAACGAAAAGCATTACTTCTATATTGCGCAAGATTTGTGGAGTTAGGTCTCCCCCTATATTGATAGAGAGAGAGAGAATTCCACACATTATTCACAATATACACCTAATTCTTTATATATATTTGATATAATCATAAAAGCCCATTTTCATTACTTAATATAATTTAAAAAGTCTAGCTAATATAAACCTCTTTTAACTGGATTCCTCCAGTCTGGGTATTCCTCCCCTTTAATAAGCTGGGTGTTTCACATGTGTACATGCTGGGCTCCAGAATGAACAGGGCTGGTAGGGGCCCTATAGATGGTAAGATAAAAATACCCCCCACACACACACACAAAGACACAAAATGGAAGGAGATGAGGGCCGGGAGTGGCCCGTCCTCTAGGCAGTCCTGGACAATTGCCTAGGATGCAAGAAATATTGGGGCGCTAACCAGCCCAGCCTCTCCCCTGTTGAACCACAGCATCAGGAGAGACCCCCAGCCCCACTGGGTGGCTGGTGGGGAGGCTGTTCCCTCCATTGTGCAGGTGAGTAACAGATTCTTGCCCAGCCCTCTTCCCCTCTGCCATGTCTCGCCTGATTGTAGTGTTGTGGGGAGGAGGTGGGCGGTGGCTTCCTGTCATGCCAGGCAAAGACAGGCACTGCTGTGACTCATTGCCAGGGAACATGGAGAATTGGGGGGGGGGTGGATGTGTACATGATACATTCCTGATGCTCCTGTGATGAGGGTGGGGAACATGTCTTCAGTGGTATCTGAATATGTAGGATGAAGCATTCATTGTTATCAGAGTGTCCCAGTTCTAGTGGTCCAGGTCCACTAGTGTTGTGGGTCAGTCAGGAGAGATGGACTCCACAGGAGGAGAAGAGTCCTGTGTAGCCAACTCTGAATCAACAGAAGCCGGCAAGCAAGAAGATGAACTGCAGGCTTGTCAGAGCTCATAGCCCACAGCTGATGCAGAGCCACCAGCACCTTCCAGCCGGGTTTCAACAGAGGAAACCCAGGTGGACATTATCAGCCCTCCAGTTTCACCCACACCCTTTGAGCACTGGAGATGAAGGCTTAGAATGGAGCTCCAGGAGAGAAGACAAAATGCACAACTCCTGGCCCAATGCCAGCTGCTTGCTGTTGATGAGTAGCTGCAGGGTTACTCCCAAGCAGCTGGCTGCAAGTAAGACCTTCCACCAGATGCCTATAAAAGCCAGTCAAGGGAGACTGCTCCATGTGGAAGCAACAAGTCACCACCTGGTGAACTCTGTGACCACAGCTCCTGATTCTGCTCCATTCCAATGACCTTGGGACTGGCTTTGGACTTGGATCTCAGACCTGCTTGCTCTTGTGTATGACTTTGAACGACTCTGCCTTGCCTGACTTATGGAACCCTGACTTTGGACCAACATTGATGCTGACTCTGAACTCTGTGACTTCACCCAGCCCTTGACAACTAGAGAACATCCCTGATCTCTAGCCATAGTTAGACTAGGAGCAAGCTGTGGCCTTCCGGTCCTTCTTCCTCCCCTCTCCCACACTCATTTCCCCTTTCCTTCCATAATTTGTTTTAAGCATGGTGCATCATTACTGGTGTTAGCACAGTTAATGCAATTCGATTCCCTTTTAACCAGGTGTTGCAAATCCACTTCAAGTGCCCTGTTTGCAAGCTCTGCCCAGGTCCTAAAAAATAGTTTCAAAAAAGCAAGGACACAATATGCTTCAGCAGGAACAGGGTAGAGGGTCTTTGATGACTCACCTATAAGATAATGCATATTTTCAAAAACAGAGGTCTGTTATTGTTAGTTGTGGTTTCAGTCATTGCCAAATGAGAACAGTACTGGAGGAGGAGGTCCACAAAACACAATCCATGGATTAAAAGCCTTGGTGATGATGAATGATATCATTCAGGTTTTATTTCTGATTATGTATGCTTTAAAAATACAATCAAATGTGTTCCTTTTCATTCTCCTTGTTTGGCCCCACTTCTCTGAATACTTTCAGAGTACAAAGATTTTTTTAAAAATAATTCTCCACGTTTTTGAAAGTGGTATACTTTATGGTTGTGAAAAATGCTGCCAAGTCACAGCCGACTTATGACAACCTCATAGAGTTTTCAAGGCAAGAGACATACAGATGTAGTTAAGGCACTGCCTGCCTCTGCACAGCAACTCTAAAGTTCCTTCGTAGTCTCCCATCCAAGGACTGATCCTGCTTAGCTTCTAAGATTTGATGAGAGCAGGCTTGCCTGGGCCATCCAAGTCTGGGCATTATATTTTATAGCATAATTACAATATAATGCACAATTATAAACAAACTGTACATCTAGGAAAAACATTTGAAAAAAATTCATTTGGCTTTCCATGTGTGTGGGAGTGGGAGTCTACCTTTGAAATAAGACTACAAAGCTAATTGTTTCTTTTATCCTTGTTTGCTTTTCTTCTTTATTTCCCTCCCATCTCATTCCTTCTTTCCATTTTGATTATATTTTGTTTTTCTGCCCACTCCAGTACAACTGGTTAAGGTAAGGCAGACCTACAGTTAGTACAGGTGACAGCAGAATGGTCATCAAATCCATAATACTCACTCCATGTCTGGAGACACAGGGTACGTAGTTCCTTAAAATGCATTTTTTCCATCCATTTCCTACATATAGTATTTTGCTGTGTAGTAAATCATCAAACTTTTCTTACAACATGGTTTGAAATGAAATGAAAGTTCATCTCTGTACAAAGGAAATATTTTAATATGATTCCAAGGACAGGGATGAAATGGTGCTTCGCCATCCATAATAACCATCTCTCAAATGCATGAATTTTCATGAACCCTAAAACCAAGAGAATATTATTAAGAAGATATTTGATGAAATACATATTCAATTTATTTTAAGATTAAATCCAGCAGACATAGAACAGCAAACCACAAAATACCTGGGCACTAGTTACTGTGAATGCACATACAATCTTTGAACAGAATACACTTAATTGTTCTTTCTGTGATAATTTTCCTGGTATAGTCAACAAACACACAACTCATCATGTGATACAAACTCTACATTTATCCATGTATTGGTCTCTAATTCCATTTGTAAAGTGAACACATGTTGGTTCTTTCTTACAAACAGATATACACATGCCCAGGCAGAATGTATGTGCATTCACTACTACATGTGAACAGGGTTTCTTACTGGAGAGTAACAGGACAATGCACCAAAAGTTAGTTGTGGCTAAGTTGATTTCCTACTACCTTTCTGAGGAACTGAGCTGTGACTCCCAAAAGCTCATGAGGCTGTGGAAACTATGAAAGTATATGGAAAGTTAATAAACTGAAATTTAATCCCTACAAAATGCAGGTGCTACTAGTGGGGGAAGGTTTGACCCAGGAATTGTGTACCTCCTGCTCTGAATGGGGTTGCACTCTCTCTAAAGGAGCAGATTCATAGTTTGGGGATACTGCTGGACATCGTCCTTATGGAGGAGGACAGGTGGCAGTGGTGGCTAAAGGTGCCTTTTACCAGCTTTGGCTGGTGAGCCAGATGCAGCCCTTGCTGGGGGGAGAGATCTTCTTGACACTGTTAAGCACACCCTGGTAACATCTAGATTAGATTGCTGCAGTATGGAGCTGCTCTTGAAGACTGCCCAGAAGCTACAATTGTACAGAATACTGTACCTAGAAATGTTGATTGAATGGGACATAGGAACCATATACTCCAGTCTTGTTCATCTACACTGGCTCCCAATTTGCTTCCAGGCTCAAGTTCAAGCCCTGTACAGCTTAGTGCCAGCATACCTTGTGAACTGCCTAATTCCCTAGGAACTTTCCTGGCCACTCTGGTCCCCCCATCATCTCAGGCAGGACAGCAACCCTAGAAAGGGCCTTCTTGGTTGTGGTGCCAAAATTTTGGAACTCCTTCCTCAGGGAGCTTCTGTCTCCCTCTATTGTTGTCTCCTGCCAATGGGTTAAGACTTCTTTCTTTTGTTTGGCATTCCCTCGCTATTCGCCCTCCTCCCTGTCTGTGTATTTTTATGTGTTTATCTTATGTTCTGTTTTAAATATTTTATATTTTTGGATTTTAAATGCTTCTTAATATCTGAAATGTGTTACTGTTTGATACCCTGATACCCTGAACTGGCTGGAGCGGCAGCACGGAAATGTTTTAAATAAATGGAAAGAAAATAAATATTAAAATAAATGTTAGACTTTAAGATATAACTGAATTTTTTATTTATTAGGGAAGAGGCCCATACAATCTTCATTGAAATGGAAGGAATTTACACTGAAGCAGTGTCTATATGAGACTGAGAATGTAGGAGTAGTGGGTATAGATGCTGAAAATTGTCTGTCACCATGGAGATGTTAGCTTCTGACTCCGTATTAACACACTCAGTGGCTCCTGAAACCCAATTCCTGAGGAGGCCATCTCACTCTGCCTAATGGGGGGGCTGGCCCTGTGACTGAGCTAAATGGACCAGATTGCTAATGTAAAGGAGGTTCATAGGAACCATGATTTATTTTTATTTTTTCAGTTTTGAACTATTTTACAACATCAACCCTATCCTATGATTTTCTCGGCAAAGCAATTGTGTTATTTTAAACTATCATCTGAAGATAAAGACCTCTCAGAGGAACTGAAGATAGCTTTCCTCTGTGCCCAGAAATACACACTGAGGCACTGCAAAAGCTACTGAGTGCCTCTGTGGGGAGGGACCATTAGCCTGAGTTCCACTGCTGACTCTGCAATAGAATTCTGTCAGCAAATCCTTTGATCAATTCCGCTACAAATTGAGTAGGGGCAAGAAGTCACTTCCCTAGGTAAAACAGGCTGCTGAAGAAGTCATCTTTAATGTGTGGATATACTGGTGATACTTAAAAGGTGCTTTTTTTTTTGCATACTAATATGAAATTAGTCTTGAGTATTACCCAAACAATTCTAATCAACAGATGATTAAGGGCACAGAAGTCTGGGAAACAGAGATCTGCTCTCCTTTATATATCTCTGGAGACAGCTACATTACAGAACAAGAGAAGAGGTTTTGCTCCATTTGCTTTCATCTAAATATCCTTTAACGATAAAACTTCCACCAACTCAGCAATTTTTTTTAAAAAAAGCATGTGCCTTTATCTCATTTCATGTGTTATTTTAACTTTAGTGTTTAGTGCTCGACAAACTTCTGGCTTTCCCCTGAGATCTTTCCATTGAACTCTGTGAACCGAGTACTTAAACTGTAGAAAGGATGCAGAAAACAAATTGTTTCAGAGAGCAGACCTATTGGTCTGCAGTAGAAGAGCTAGATTTGAGGACAATAGCACCTTAGAGACCAAAATTTCCAGATTGGATGAAGGGAGCTTTGACTCATGAAAACATTGTTGGTCTCTAAGGTGCTACTGGACTCAAGTCTAGCTCAGAAAACAAATACAATGAGATAGTAGCCAGGTCCCTACCTTCTGCGGGGCGGGGGGAGGAGCGTCCTGTCCGGGGTCTTCTGGTGATGTCACTGCACTAGGCACATTGCCAGGGGGATGCTCTAACACTTGGCCAGAAACTCTATGGTACCATAGAGTTTTTAGGCCAAGTGTGGCAGCATGCCCAGTGCAATGACATCACCTCCAGGTGATGACAATGTGCCAGGCATGTTGCCATAATTCCAGCATTTTGGGGGCGGGGTTCCCCCTGCTGTCTGGGTCTGGGCCAGTGGATCGGGAGCTCCTAAAGCAGGCAACCCCCCGCCCCTTTGGGGGAATGGCAAGCCTACAATGAGATCACCTGCTTCTCTAATTGATTTCACGGTGTTGATTGAAGCTATGCAGATTGATGATGGCAAAGAATTTGGCTATGATAGCATGCTTTGGACTATAATATATGTACAGGCCATTGCTGTAAATCTATGAATAACTTCTGAAGAATACTGTTCCCTCACCCTAGGTCATTTTAATTAGTGATTTTCCTATTTTTTTCATTTGTTCAAGTGAATGTGACAGAAATGTTCTTAAACTGAGTATGAACACTTCCTGATGTGAGAGCTACATGGACTCATCTGGTCTCCTGTGGAGATGGTACAAAACAGGGATGTGTTTTGCCCTGGAGAAAGCATAGAATTCTCCCCCAAACAGGAAACAATGGAGGATGCCTGGGGGTAACTTGTTCAGGGGCCCACAGAACTGGACCTATTAGTCTAATTCACTCAAAACTTGGGGATTGATTAGCAGACAGGCACCATCAGTTCCAGTGCTATTTTGGTGTCATTTGCTTACAACCCCCCCCCAAGCCCCCCAGAAAGATTCTCCATAAGGAATAATGCAGCCAAATAACATTGGAATCCCACCCCCACCCCCGATTCAAATACCAAACCGAGAATATTGATTTTTTTTTAGCTCCTTATCTCTGTTTTTGTGATGTGTATTCCTATGCTACAGGCATCTTTGGGGGCCCTGCTTCAGGTGCCCCCACCATTTGAGGCTGAGGCATAGCAAACCAAGAAAGGGCATTCTCAGCTGTAGTACCAAAATTATGGAATTCACTCCCCAGGGAAATTCATCCATCCCTCTCTGTCATAAACTTCCATCAGCATGTGCAGATCTTTCTGTTTTATTCGGCATTCCCTTACTGACCTTCCTTTCCATTTCTGCTTTTTTAATTAATTAATTAATTTGATTTATATCCTGCCCTCTCCTTAATAGGCTCAGGGTGGGTTCCAGCAGTATAAAATCTAATAGAATTAAAACCACATTAAAACACAAAATAAATAACATAATTCATATGGGCTATACAACTCCAATAAAAACTAGATATCTCAGTGGTCGATGGTATTAAGGTTTAAAGTTTTTTTTAGAGATCTTTAAAATTTAAGATCTCAGGACCCAGGCTACAGATGGGGGCCAACCCAAGGAAGGGGACGCCTGCTGCCTCAACCAAAAGCCCGGCGGAAGAGCTCCGTCTTGCAGGCCCTGCAGAATTGTAATAAATCCCGCAGGGCCCTGATCTCACATGGGAGCTCATTCCACCGGGCAGGGGCCAGGGCCAAGAAAGCCCTGGCCCTGGTCAAGGCAAGTCGGACATCCTTGGGGCCGGGAACCACCAAAAGATGTTGGTTGGTGGACCTCAGTGCTCTACGGGGCTCATATGGGGAGAGGCAAACTCGAAGGTATGCTGGCCCCTGGCTGTGTAGGACTTTAAAGGTAAGTACCAGCACCTTGAAACGGATCCGGAATTTGATAGGCAGCCAGTACAGGTCATGCAGCACCGGGCAGATGTGCTTTTAACTGTTGTTATGTCGGCTGCTTTCACACATGCTAAATAACACACTTTCAATTCACTTTGCAATTGGATTTTACTGTGTGAAACAGGGAAATCCACTTGCATATGATCACTAAAGTGAACTGAAAATTGATCAAAAGTGCATTATTCAGCATGTATGAAAGGTAGTTTGATATTTTTAATAGTCACCACCTTGAGGACCTTCAGCTGGGTGGAAAGGCAGCATGCATTTGAAATAAAATAAAAATAAAACGTACAAATGAGAAATGGCAATGAGAAAAAACTGAAAATCAACAATTGTAAAGACACATCAGCAGCTTTGAGGGGACCCTAATCCAGAGACTGATGTGCCAAATAGCAGGAAGAGGATGTGCTTGGCATTGCTCTCATACCAATACCAACCTACCTAGGGGGAAACAGTGAGCACAACCCAGCTATGCTTTCATGACCCCAGCCAATCCTCAGTTATGGAGAAGGAAGGAGATATATATCTGCAAGCATGTCCAGTAGACCTATGTTTTCATAAATGAGAAATTCCATATGGTGTTATATTATTTACATATTTGCTGATGCCAGCAGACCTCTGGCAAGGTTGAACTGAATAGGGCAAGCCTGCATGCTGGGAATGAGAATGCTTGTTCACATTTTTAATATAAAAGCTTTCCACATTTTTTAAGCAAGTAGGAAAAAGGGAGAGACACAGAAGATCTGAAACACTGTACTTGTAAACCTGCAGCCCAAAGGTTTTTTTTAATGGAATGACAATTCCACCAAATCCAGTGGTACTTACTTCAGAGTAGGCCAACTTGGGGTCAGGCTGGGAATCAGCCATCAATCTTTCCTGTTTCTGCTCTCTTTTAGATGACACTGTTTCTTCTGTTATTTGCTACTTGACCTTACAAAGCTTATACCAAGCCAGACCATTGGTCCATCAGTCTCAGTACTATCTGACTGACAGCAGCACTCTGACAAAGAAAGTTCTTCCTTGGCACCTGCTATCCCTTGAGCCCTTCTGCATGCAAGGCATATGCTTTCCCACTGAGCTTTTTCCGTGTGTCCAGAAACCATGCTGGGCTGCACTACATAAAACCCCCCATAAAGCAATAACATGTCTGGTGAAGGCAACAGAATTTTGTTTTCTGTGACATTAAGTCAGATCTGAGCTCATGTTTACTGAAGGCTAGAGCAGTAATCAGATGCGCTTACTAAGATTATGTGTTCTCAGTGAGCCCCTTGACACCAAAAGAATTTCTGCATCTGTTGCTGTCTCCTCTGGGTATGTTTGGAAAAATATACCAATCCGTTGGCCAAGGAATTATCATCTCACAAACTCATTTCTTTGCAGATCTCAGATTGCACTGGATTTATTTACATTTGAGGCTTTCCTTGCACCTAAATAGTTGGGTATCCCCCCCAATCTGTTTTGAATTATCTTCCAGCAAAGACCAAGCAGAAGAACATTAACAAGAAGTTGGGACAAATTGCAAAGACCAAAAAAGATCAGTTGTTACAGATAACATAATCCAGAATCCATCAACCCGTAAAGCAGGAGGAAAAGAAAGGAAAGGGAGAGGAAAAAAGGATGCATCGAGCTTGTCAGTTCCAAAAGCTTCTTAGGGCCAAACTAAATGTGACTTGTGGCTGTGAGGGCCTGATCCCCTGGCGCGGAGCTTTTCCTGCCCCATGCCTTTTCAAGTACCAAAATAGCCACTGGGGGTGTAGTGCAGGCCCCATTGTGGCTGTTTTTGGAATCTGAAAAGGCCTGGGGTGGGGAAGAGCTCCACACCACAAATCCTGTCGGGATTTGGCCAGTGTGATACTTTAAAATGGTGATGGCATACTTTTGGTGGCCACGAGTTCTCTGTCATGTTGTTTGGCTCTTACAGATAATTCATTCTGTCAATGGCAACTGGAAGAATCACTGGGAAAGGAGGACTGAGGAAAGATTGTGAGTACGAAGGAACGGCGGGGGGGGGGTCTGATTTCCACTTAATGGTATGTTAAAAGGGGGGGAACTGAGATATATGCAACACCTGCAAACCTAAATTGATTTTACTGCTTTAACAGCATAAAATGTACAATGTATACAAAATTTGCTATTTTTGGAGTTAGTTTTGCCTTAGCTTTCTTCAAGCAAAATTGAGAATATACCCAATACTTAGTGAAAGTTGCAAACTGCTGCAGCCTGTGCTAGCTCAGCACATGTATGTTTTTGCTTCCTGAAAGGCGGGGGGGAGGGGGAATAAGAGGTGGAAATAGAAAACTACTTTTATAGTTAAACAAGGAAATTGTATCATTTGGATTTTAAAAGTCCCATACAATCACAACAGGACTAACAGCATACATTGAAAACACCCAGTATTAAGATAACTCTTCAAAGGTGTATTAACATTACTTTGTGGACACATTAATTGTGGACAAAATTGGTCACATTATTCTCCATAGCATACACATTATTCTCCATTGTCTTCAATGAGAATGTTTACACTACACATTTATCTTAAAAAGCACGCATTCATTCAAAAGGACAAAATATTTCAGAATGCTCCAAAATTTTCCAGTGTTTCCTTTGGGAAAATATCCCCCTCATGGTTTTAAATTATGATGGGGGGACAGGGTTCATTTAAGAAGAAGAAGAGTAGGTTTTTATACCCCACTTTTCTCTACCGTAAGGAGTCTCAAAGCAGCTTACAATCACATTCCCTTTCTCTCCCCACAACAGGCACTTTGTGAGGCAGGTGGAGGTGAGAGAGTCCTGAGAGAACTGTGATTGGCCCTAGGTCACCCAGCAGCCTTCATCAAACCCAGTTCTCCAGATTAAAGTCTGCCGCTCTTAACTACTACACTGCCGCTCTTAACCACTACACTAAAGTACTTTGAGTTCTGCAATGCAGGAGAAAAGCAGAGTAAAAACATTTGAATTAATGAGTGCATTTATAATTTCCAAAAACTTTAAAGCCCCTGTCATTTTCAGCATCACAGCAACTCTGTGAGGTACGCCATCACCATTGCTGCTTCTTATTATTATAATTTTATTATCATAAAATTATAAAAATTGTAGGAAGACTGAATAGAGAGAATCCCTCTTCTTGTTGTATTACTAGAACACAGAGTAATCCAATAAAGCTGGGGGGCAGTAGGATCACAAAATATGTATGTCTTCATACATTGCATAGTTCAGTTATGCAGCTGGAGACCACAAGATGGGGTGATGGTTATTAGCTTAGATAGTTGTAAAGGGGGCAGACAAAAGTGAAGTCAATAAGCTGCAAAAAAGTGGTGCACGCTTCCAAAAACAGTTTTAAAATTTCATTTTCGTACTTCAGAATGGGCATGATTACCGTTGTCCTGAAATTTTGGGAGTCCCAATATCATTTTCAGAATCTGTTTTGGCTATTTTTTTTCAGGGGTGCGAATATCAGGTCTACTGCTACCTTTTTTAGTCAGCAGTAGAGCTGGAAGTCAGGTCTAATGGCCCTCTGGAAATAATGTTTAAAGGGCCCACAGCAGTTCGGCACACTGTCATTCTCTCTCTGCCTCTTTCATTGCTCCTGCTACCTCTGTGGCCTGCAAGGAACAGCAGGAGCCCACAGCTGGGCTGGCTGCCACTGTGTGGCTCCAGCTGACTGTCTTTCCTTCTCCAGCAGCCTCTAAGGTCCCTGAAGCTGAAATACCCCTGAACATTTTTTTAGTTGACGAATTTTCAGCAATTCTGAAATTTCAAGACCGTTTTGGCTACTTAGGGTATTTCCAAGCAAAAATGAAACAGCAAATGTTGGGCATCATTTCAGTGGGGGAATATCTGAATGCATCCCCCTAATATAGAACACTTCTATTGAAAATTCCCAGTTTCCACTGTGTTTTGCTGATCATCATCAGGATAATTTTGCCAACAGTTAGCTATTTCATCTCTCCCACTATATCTTCTTCTAGTGCATGCACAGAGAAGATGCCTCTCCAAACATGACAAAATTCTTCTAACATAGTTCAGTAAGAAGCAATGGGCATCCAGATTTTTCTGCTAAATAACTTTGCACTCCGTTCACTTTGCCTTTTCTGTGTTTTCTTATTTTTACTGTGCCCCTAATTTCTTCTTTGTTTTTAAAAAGGAGACAGTTTCACAAAGAGTAGGCTATCGCTGTGTTCAGAGCCAGAGAACTGGGGCCAAAAAATAGGAGAGTGCTGCTATCTTCTTGACGCAAGGCATTTGGACTGACCAATCAAAACAATCCAAAGTACAGAAATTTAAAATGCCAATGATACAGCCAGTACATAAACAGCTGTACTGCTCTATTGCCTCACCATAAAAAGCACCCCAGAGTTAATCTACAAGAACCTAATCTACAAGAACCTCTTGTTTTACTCATTCATTTATCCCTACCCATCACCCTTAAGCAGGGCTCTTTTTGTAGCAGGAACTCCTTTGCATATTAGGCGACACACCCCTAATGTAGCCAATCCTCCAAAAGCCAATCCTCTGGCAACCCCTAGTGGAACTTGGATGTTTCAGAGAGGTGGCTTGCTATTGCCTGCCTCACCCAGCCTTGGTATTCCTTGGAGGTCTCCTATCCAAATACTTGCAAGCGCCAAATACTTGCAAGCGCCAGCCCTGCTCAGCTTCTGAGATCTGATATCCAGGTCAGGGCCATAATGCAAGCTTGAAGCTCAATTCTGGGGAAAAACTGGAAAAATTAGGGAAAAAATGTTTTCCCTCATTTTTTTCCAAGGCCTTTCCCCCCATTTTTTCTAATTGAAAAACTGGGAATTTGGGGGAGTATGGGAAAAACTGTTATGAAATATTTTCTCTTTTGGAATGAGTGAAATGCTTTCAGAGACAAGGCAGGCATGCTGTAGACATATATAGCTCTTACATTCAAGACACATTTCTGCACCTAGAAGGATGCATAACCCTCATGAGGGATTCAGGTGGGTAGCTGTCTCAGACTTTGTTCTTCATGAGGGAGGCATGAAAGGCTTTAATTGCTTTTCAACTACTGCATGCCTTCTATTGTCCTTTTGACCTGACATGGTTGACTTTGTGATTGACCTTTTCACCTCTCCCTTAAACCACTGTGACACATATACCCACAGACAGAGTGATAACTAGCTTACTGCCCTAAGGTAGCATGGGGTACATCAGCTTGCAATGTTCTATTAAGCACTGGGGTAAATTTGCAATTGTGCTTTTAGAAAACAAAGGCATTATAACTTCTAAATTCCATAAATATGTCAAATATTACAGTTTTACATGCTAAGTAAGTTATAAATGATGCATTATTTATTTTAGGTTTGATACTATTTCATTTTCCCCCAAAATTTCTATCCCCCCCCCCAAAAAAAAAACCTCCTGAGAACATTTTTTCACAATGGCTTTAAAATTTCCAGAAATTTTACATCTCTACACATTCCTAAGCTGAGTGGAGAGATGAGAAAAACAGGTTGCTTACCTGTAACTGATGATCTTCGAGTGGTCATCTGTGCAGTACCACACATGGGTTGGGCGCCTGCGCACGACCTCGTTCGGAGAAACTTCTAGAGCTTTTCCTCAGAAGAGCTTTTGGCAGGCTCTCCTCCCGCCCTGGGGGAGGAGACATGCACTGCGCATGCCCAGAGCGGGAGAGAGAGCCGCCTCCCACTCAGTTCCTTCGACCGCCACTGTCAAGGCCAAAGAATCCAAAGAAGGAAATCTGGAGATGCCAGCAGCGGGGAAGGCTGGGTGGGATTGTGATACTGCACAGATGACCACTCGAAGATCATCAGTTACAGGTAAGCAACCTGTTTATCTTCGTCGTGGTCTCTGTGCAGTCCTACACATGGGTGATTATAAGAGCTGAACCAGTTGGAGGAGGGAGCTGGCAGCTGCAAAGGACACAAAAATACTGGTTAAGACACAGCATCACCATCAAAACAAATCACCCACGGGTCCTACCTGAGGGTGTACCAGGATCAAGCGAAGAGAGATCGCAGCACCGTCTGACCAAAGGCAGCATCCCGCCGAGCTCGGACGTCGAGTGCGTAGTGGGTCACGAAGGTCGATGCCGAGGACCACGTAGCAGCCGCACAGACGTCTTCCAACGGGACACCGGCCAGGAAAGCGGTGGACGTCGACACCGCCCGAGTGGAATGGGCAGTGAGACAGGTAGGAACGGGTTGACGCGCCAGCTCATAGCAAAGGGCTATGGTGGAAGTCACCCACTTAGAGAGACGTTGAGAAGAAATGGGTTCCCCCGCGTGAGGGGGGCCATAAGCTAGGAACAGCCGAGGAGATTTACGTATGGGCTGTGTCCTGTGTAGATAGAAAGAGAGCGCTCTGCGCACATCTAGACAGTGCAGGGCTCTCTGAGAGGCATCAGTCGGGTTCGGGAAGAAAGTAGGCAGAACAGACGACTGGGAGAGGTGGAAAGCAGAGATGACTTTAGGGAGGAAGGAAGGATCTGTTCTAAGGACCACCTTCTCCCTATGAAAAACGGTATAGGGGGGATCGGCCCTGAAGGCAGCTAGCTCCCCTACTCTGCGTGCAGTGGTAATGGCTACGAGAAAGGCCGTCTTCCAGGACACTAACCTGAGGTCGGCGGTAGCCATCGGCTCGAACGGTTTAGCCATGAGCTGAGAAAGGACTAGAGACAAGCTCCAGGAAGGCACCAACGGTTTCCTAGGCGGGCACATGCGAAGAAGACCCTTGAGGAACGTCTTGGTGAGACGGTGGGAGAACACTGACGAGCCTTGGATGAGGGGGTGGTAGGCGGAGATCGCCGCCAAATGTACCCTCTTGGACGAGTATGCCAGGCCCGCATCCTTCAAATGCACAATGTAGGCGAAGATCTCACGGAGAGATGATCGAATTGGATCGAAGGAGCGATCAGCAGCATAGGATTGGAATCTGTTCCACTTGAACCGATAGGAACGTCGAGTAGAAGGCTTCCTAGCATTCAGGAGGATCTCAGAGACCTGAGGCGGGAAGTCTAGGGCTGGATCTTCCAGGCCGTTAATTTGAAAAATCCCGGATTGGGATGGATGATTCTCCCTCGGGCCCGAGAAAGGAGATCTGGGACGACAGGGAGGGGGCGGAAGGATCGACAGGAGAGTTGAAGCAGGTGCGGGAACCAGACCTGGCATGGCCACCACGGAGTGATCAGAATGCAGGAGGTGCGGTCTGCACGAATCTTCTGCACGACTCGAGAGATGAGAGGGAACGGAGGGAACAGATAAAACAGGGTTCCGTTCCATTTGTGGAGAAAGGCATCCCCGAGCGACCGAGCAGACGGGGGACCCCTGCTGAAAAACAGGCGACATCGGGCATTGTCGACGGACGTGAAGCCGTCGACAGGTGGGTGACCGAACTCCCGAAACAGAGGCCGAAGATACCGGAGGGGAATGGACCATTCGTTGTCCGATGAGGCAGAACGACTCAACCGGTCCGCATCGACATTCTGATCCCCGGGAATATGAATCGCCGAGAGCGTGATGGAGTGGCGGAGGCACCAGGACCAGAGGTCTATCGCCAAGGTGCAGAGACGGACAGAGGCAGTGCCGCCCTGTTTGTTGACATAATAAACAGCCGTGGTGCTGTCAGAAGCCACTTGGACGACACGGCCTCGGAGGGTCGGAAGAAAAGACCGGAGGGCCAGGTAAATTACTTGCAACTCCAGGTAATTTATGTGGCGAGCTGTCTCTCGAGCAGACCAAGACCCTTGAACAGTAAGCGTTCCGCTCCGGGCTCCCCAACCCGAGAGGGAAGCGTCCATGGTCAACAACAAGTCGGGAGGAGGAGGACGAAATGGCATCCCGGACAGGAGGTGGACAGGTTGAGCCCACCACTCGAGGGAGGCGAGGACGGTTTGTGGGATCGACAGAATCGTGTGCCAAGGCCTGCGGAGGGGATCGAAGGCTCATAGGAGCCAGAGCTGAAGCGGCCGCATCTTCAACCGGGCGTTGCGGACAATGAACACCGTAGAGGCAAAGTGACCCAGAAGCCTCATGACCGAACGGGCGGATTGTTGGGGACACGTCTGAAAGGCAGACACCATTGCCCGAATGTCGGAAGCCCTGGACTCCGGAAGGAAAGCCGCTTCGAGGTTGGTGTCGAGTCGAGCCCCGAGGAATCGAAGGATTTGGAGGGGCTGAAGGGAGGACTTGGCGTGGTTGACGCAAAGGCCAAGAGCACGGAGGAGGGAGAGAGTCTCCCGAGTGTCGTGGAGCAACTGAGTTGGCGTTGGAGCTACGAGAAGCCAGTTGTCGATGTAAGGATAAAGAGTGACTCCCCGTCGGTGGAGCTCGGCCACCACCACAGCCATCAGCTTGGTGAACACCCGTGGAGCTGTAGAAAGGCCGAAGGGAAGCACCCTGTACTGGTAGTGGGCATCTCCAACGGCGAACCGGAGAAACCGCCGATGTTGGGGACAGATCATGACATGGAAGTATGCGTCTTGAAGATCGACTGACGCGAGCCACGCTGCCCGTGGAATGAGAGGAAGGATCGACTGCAGAGTGACCATTCGGAATTTCTGATACCGAATGTAACGGTTGAGATCCCGAAGGTCCATAATTGGTCTGAAGCCGCCGTCCCTCTTGGGGACCAGGAAATACTTCGAGTAGAAGCCGAGAGTTCGTTGCGCCTCCGGGACGACCTCGATGGCCCCCTTGGCAAGGAGAGCAGAAACCTCGAGATCAAGGAGGGGGTCTGGAGGCGTGACGACAAAGTGTGGGAGGATCGGAGGCGAAACGAACTCTATGGCGTACCCAACCCGCAGGATGGTGAGGACCCAAGAGTCGGTTGAAATTTCTTCCCAGGCTGGTAGAAAGGGGAAGAGGCGGGTACGGACGGAAGGAGTGAACGACATTGGAGAGAGACGGTGGAGACAGTCAAACAGACTGCTTAGGCTGCGGCGGCTTTTTGGTGGGTTGGGAACGGTGTTTGGAAGGAGGACGGGAGTCGTACAGTTTCCTCCTCCATTGGGAGTGAGGTGCCGGAGATAGGTATCGCCTGGAGCCGGAAGGTTTCCAGGAATGGTTTCTGGGACGGTAAGGTGCAGCCAAGACTCCAAGGTTTCGGGCCTGCTTACGACTCTCATCAACAGCCTTCAACACTTCGTCGGTGGTGGAGTGGAAGAGGCCGTTTCCGTCAAAGGGGAGGTCTTCTACACGGAACTTGACGTCCGGTTGTAGGGAGGTGCCCCGGAGCCAGGCATGACGCCGGAGAGCGACAGAAGACACCAGGAGTTTAGAGGAGCAGCTGACTGCATGACGAACGGAATTGATTTGTTGCTTTGATATGGCACAAATCTCAGACAAGGCAGCCGAGAGAGTGGGACGGTGCTCTTCCGGAACAAACTCCAGGACAGGGCGAATTGCATTGGCAACGTTGAACGCGTAAGCAGATAAATACGACAGATAAGTATCGACCCGGAGATTCATGGAGGCCAGAGAGTACATCTTCTTGGCCAGAAGATCCAGTTTACGACCCTCACGGTCAGGGGGCATGGACTGGCGAGCAGGCTGCCTCGATTTCGAAGAAGAGTGAACCACCATGGAGTTCGGTGGTGGCTGAGAAAGGAGGAATTTGCCAGGAGCATCCTGGATCCTGTACAACCCATCATAGCGCCTCGAAACCGGAGGGATCGAAGCCGGGTGTTCCCATGACTCTTTCAACATAGAAAGGTGGACAGGCAGCAAAGGCAAGACGGGAGACGGAGGAAGATCAGCCTGGACCAATCGGTGAACGACGTCGGTCACTGCTGGGGACTCCGTAAAGCCCTGAACTTGGAGGGTAGTCGCCATCCTGGTAACGAGCTCCAAAAATGCCTTAGGGCCTTCCGTAGGGGAAATCGACCCCGAGCGTCGGTGCTCGTCCTCGATTCGAGAGACCTCGGGGTCGATTTCCCCTACGAATCCGACCCGTCCGAGATCGACATAGGAGAGGAGGATCGGGGCTGGACAAGGTCGACGACCGGATGGTCGACGGCAGGACAGTGTCGAGGTTCCATTGGGGAACTCCTTGGGGCGTCCCGATTTCTGGGAAGATCAGAAGGCTGTTCCCGAGAGGCAGAATGAGCCGAGGCCACAGATGCCGAGCGCCGAGGGCGGTCAGGGGCGTGGGCCTGATCTCCGCGTTCCGAATGCCGGATTCGGTCATAGCGGTGTCTCTCCGGTGTCGGAGACCTCGAATAATAATAGGCCGCATCCGGACACTCCCGACGGTCTTCGCAGGACCAGCATTGGTGGTCAGAGGCGGAATCAGACGACGACGGGGATTGCCTACGGATCAGGCATCGACGACCAAGTCGAGATCGGGACCGAGCATGGCGGTGCACAACCAGACCCTCGTCCAAAGTGTGGATCGGGGTAGTGGAGCGCCTCCGTGGAGACCGGGAGCCTGTTCGCAGAGACAGGTGCGGAGGCGATCTGGTCAACTGGCCCAACGGTATCGTCCCCGCAAAGGCCGGCATCGACGTCGACAACCCAGTCACGATGATGGGGTCCACTTTCGAAACCGAAGCAGAGGGCGTGGTCTTCGACCTCGAAGGGGTCTTATCTTCAGCCCGCTTAGGTTTCTGTTTCAGTGCCTTCGAGGAGGTGTCCGATTTCTTGGCTACCGAGACCTGGGAAGCTCCCGAAGACATTGCGGGACGCAGAGCCGATTCAACAAGAAGAGCTTTGAGCCTAGCCTCTCGATTACGGCGAGCCTGACGAGTGAAACTCGCGCAATGAGGGCAAGAATCTACTCTATGGGCCTCACCCAAACAAACTAAGCAAAGGTCGTGCCCGTCGTTGGATGGAATTTTAGCAGGGCAACGACGACAGACCTTAAAGAATTGAGTCTTTCCCATACAAAAATCCCCACCCACCCTCCAAAGAAAGGAGGGGGGGGAAGAGAGATAGACAAAGATTTTTTTTTTTAAATATTTTTTAGAAGAGAAAGAAACAGATGGAAAAAGAAAGCGAAGAAAGATATACTCAGCTGAGGTAAATGGAGGAACGACAGGAACGAGGTGTGAACACGAAGGCGGTCGAAGAAGAACTGAGTGGGAGGCGGCTCTCTCTCCCGCTCTGGGCATGCGCAGTGCATGTCTCCTCCCCCAGGGCGGGAGGAGAGCCCGCCAAAAGCTCTTCTGAGGAAAAGCTCTAGAAGTTTCTCCGAACGAGGTCGTGCGCAGGCGCCCAACCCATGTGTGGGACTGCACAGAGACCACGACGAAGATCAGGACAGAGATACTGGATGCATAAAAAAGGCCCTTCCACACACCCCCCACCTTGGCCTAGCATAAAACCTGCTCCCTGTTCCCACACTATGGAGAAGGGAAGAAAAAACAGGTCCATCCCCTTGCACACGGGTGCCTGTTGTAGATTGGATGGATCAATCCCATACAAAGCAACATTGAATAAGGTATAAAAAATTGCATTATTCCCCTGGAAGTCTTGATTTACTTCCTGAAAATCAGAAAAGAGACAAGACCAATTTTGTATCTGTCCTGCATGAGACATTAAACCTCAGACATTATACTGGGAATGCAAAAATAAAAAATGTCCAAGGCAACAGAGAGGGGGCATGGTTCAAAGCACATGCTTTGCATTAGGGGTGTGCACCCCCCCAAAATTCAGAATTTTCCGGGTTCAGATCTACCCAACCCCCCAAAAATCAGTATTTGCCGATATTCCTGAATCATACTGATACTGGGGTTTGGGAATTATTGGACTGGAAGAATTTATTTGTCTTAATTATACCCTACGAGGACTGTCCCCATAGGGTGTAATAATCCCTCCCTTGAAGGGGGGGCTTCCTATCACTGAGGGGAAGGCAAATTGAAGCGGGCAAGCCAGGGAAGGCCTGGAGTTATCCCCTGCCACCTTCCCTGGCCCTCCTGCCGAGGCAGGCAAGGCAGGGAAGGCCTGGAAAGAGCAGGGAGGCATTTTAAATGCCTCCTCATGCTTTTTCCAGCCCGCTGGCCAAAGCAAGGGGAAGGGAAAGTGTTTAAATTTAAAACACTTTCCCTTGCTTCTGGGGCTTGTGCTGCCTTCACAGCACGACTCCCCAGCAAGGGAACATATTTGAAGTTTGACACTCTGGGGAGTCACTCCGCTGAGGCGGCATTTTCCCTTCCTCGTCCAGCAAAGGGATTCCCCGAATGGATGCCGAATATACAGCATCCATTTGGGGAATCTCTGTTCAACCAGCCAAATCAGATTAGGGAATCTGATTTGGTTTTCAGCAGGCCCGAACAATGCCAAATAATGCCTGAACTGGATGCACAGCCCTACTTTGCATCCCAAAGGTCCCAGCTTCAATCCCTAATATCTCCAGTTAAAGATCTTAGGTCTGGAATATGCAGCTGAATGAGCTAGCAGAATACTGGTGTCTTAGAATGGCCCATTCCATTGCAGTATGACAATCACTTGTTTGAATACTTTTTTTGCAGTCATGTCACAGCCGACTGATGGCCACTTCAGGGTTTTCAAGGTAAGAGACGTTCAGAGGTAGTTTGCCATCACCTGACTCTGCATAGTGACCCTGGTGCTTCTTGGTGGTCTCCTATCCAAATACTGACCAGGGCCACCCCTGCTTAGCTTCTGAAATCAGGCTAGCATGGGCTCTTCAGGTCAGGGCACTTGTTTGAATGCTTCCCTACTATACAAACTTCTTGTAAAAAGAAAACCAAACAGTGAAAGTTCTCTACAAAGTCCTTGCCTTCCTTTCTTCTGAGCAAGTTTTCTGTTTGCAAGGAGTTACATATTCTTACACAGAGAAGCATGCAAAATCAGAATTCTACCACTTCAGCATTCTACTACCTCATTCTTCTGCATGTGAAGACCAGGTCTCAGGTAGCAGGTGCTGGAAAAGACCTTTCTTTGATCGACTCCCCGAAGAGCTTCTGCCAGTCAGAATAGGCAATACTGACCTAGACCACCTTGTAGGCTGGTGGCTTAAAACAGCTTTAAAGGCATTTGCCTAGGGGAACTTCCCGGTGGGGTATGCTCATTTTTTAAAATTCCTTAAACAATTCTAAGAAATAAAACAGACAAATAAAAATCCCATGTAATATATCTGTTGCTGTCTGTATTATTACAGAGTTCAGATGGGCATTCAAATGCTAGATAGGATATTATTTATTTACTTATCTACTTTATTTATGCCCTGCTTTTCTCTCTAAAGGCAAACCAAAGTGTTTTATCTCATTCTCCTCTCCATTTTATCCTCACAGCCACCCCATAAGGTAAGCCTGAGACTGAGTGACTGGCCCAAGATCACCCACCAAGCTTCCGTGGCAGAGTGGGGATTTGAACCTGAGCTTCTTAGATCCCAGTCTGACACACTATCCACTCCACTGCACTCACTGTCTCTCTCTACATGACAGATGACCATGCCAAGGAAAAAGTTCCAGGCTAGTCTTTTCCCTGGCATGCTTTCTGCAGGGGAATGCAACTGCACATGTGGAGCATTCAAAATATTCATGCCCTCCACCTGCCCAGTCCAGCAAGAGACCATTATGTGGGAAATTTGTTCATCCGTGTTACCTCTACATTATCCCAGCAGCATGGGACCCAGCATAGCACTGCCAAGTAAGTTGAAAAGTCCTATATTCATGTTCGCAGCAATCTCGGGAAAACGATATGCAAGAAACAGGTTTGCTTAGAAGGAGATTTTAATAAATCGTCAAATTCACAGAAGTAACAGGCTAAGCTTCCATCTGCTGGGCCTCGAACACACACACAGGAGGCGAGCTAGCCAGAATCTGAGATGAGATACGTAGCTAAAACTAAGCATCTTATATCCTAATTGCTGGCTACAAGTTAAGAATATCATCATCAAAACTACATCTCTAAACACTGAGAGAAAAGCCAAGACAAATCTTGCACCTGGTACCCACTGGCAGAGTAAAACAAGTCTTAGATAAGAAGTTTGGAAAGTGCTAAGAAAAATGTATAAAGAATATTCTCTTGGAAGTGGCCTGCTGGCCATTCTCCCAGGCACCTAGAGATCAGGCACTAGCAGAAGACCAAAATGGAGTTACAGAGTCTATACAACTCCACAGGTCAGCATTAACCCATTCACCTGGATGGTTGATTCTGGTGTGAGGGAGGAGCCACACTGCAAGCTCCTCCCATGAGGCTCAGCAGTGCAGGAAGGCACAGTACCACAGTGGCTCCTACATTGCCAAGGTTATGTACTGTTTCAATATTTCGAACAAACAAAGGCTGACTTTCTATAATCAGTGCTGCTGTAACCATGTGGTGGAAGTGGTATACGATCTAACATGCAAGGAAAAGCCTATTCTTGTAGTGGGAGAAGAGCAAACAGTGAATCCCAAGGCAGACAAATCACTGCAAATGGTAGCTCAGTGCTTTACTCTGCTCTGGTTATACCTCGCCTTGAGTATTGTGTTGAGTTTTGGGCACCACAATTTAAGAAGGATATAGACAAGCTGGAATGTGTCCAGAGGACGGCAAAGAAGATGGTGAGGGGTCTGGAGATGAAGACCTACGAGGAAAGGTTGAAGGAACTTGGTATGTCTAGCCTGGAGAGGAGACAACTGAGAGGTGATATGATAACCAAATTCAAGTACTTGAAGGGCTGTCATATAGAGGATGGTATGGAGTTGTTTTCTGTTGCCCCAGAAGGTTGGGCCAGAACCAATGGGTTGAAACTTTTTGGCTAAACATTAGGAAGAACTTCTTGACAGTTAGAGCAGTTCCTCAGTGGGACAGGCTTCCTTGAGAAGTGGTCCTTTGGAGGTTTTTAAGCAGAGGATAGATGGCCATCTCAGAGCAATGCTCATTCTATGAACCTAGGCAGATCACGAGAGGGAGGGCAGGGAGGGTTGCACCAATGCTTAGTTCTCATGACCCAACACTCTGGGTTCAGGAAGCAATTTTCTCCAGGTCAGTTTGGCCAGGGATCCTGGAGATTTTCCACCAACTTCTGGGCATGGAGTAGGGGTCACTGGGGGCATGTGGGGGGGGGGAGGTAGTTGTGAATTTCCTGCATTGTGCAGGGGGTTGGACTAGATGACCCTGGAGGTCCCTTCCAACTCTATGATTCTATAATTCTAGGAAGAAGGGAGGGACACAGTAGGAATTTGCAGGAAAAGTAGCAGCAAGGATCATTGCTCAGTAACTGGGAGTCTTTTTTATGCACAGCTATTTGGCTGTCTTTTTTTAAGGACACACAATGATCTGATTTCTAAACAGCAGTCTGAAGGGTAGATTTTCATCCGACAGTCCAATGTTTATCTATAAAACAACTTTTCTTGCAGCTCTGATATGGAATGCACTCTGATATGGACTACATGCATAAACAGAGAGATAGAGTCTTACCTTTTTATGGCTTTGTAGCAAATGATGAAAACTAGAAAGAGGAACACTGGTGTGGTGCAGCATGCTGCAATAATTAGAACTGGGCTTGGCCACCAGGTCTCTGCAGGGGGACAAGTGGGAGATGTGGGAGCTGTAAAAGACAATGTGGAAAAAAATAACCCACACTCAGTTGAGTTTTGCCAGACAAGACGGTTTGTGATCTGATAAGAAGCTCCATTCACCAGAATGTAGGGCTGCAGACATGACCAAAGAGGTTACTTGATGCTCCAGGCAATAAAACACTGTGGTGTCTTCCCCTTAAAACACTGTCACGAGGGGGCCAGATCGGGTGCCAATGACCCCTGCTGCTTCTGCAGCAATGGCTCTGAGATGGGGCCAGAAATTAAAATGGCTCATCACTGCCGGCGGTCACGATCTCTTGGTGGCTGCCCATCAGATGCAGCCGTTTGCTTTTACAAACTTAATGACATGCTGCTATGTCCGGCTTTTAAACTAAATTAGGGAAGATTGATCTCGAAGAACTGCCAGGGCCTGTAATCAGAGGCATGGTCACTATTGTAATAACCTTTGGTGGAGAGCAAGTTTAAAAGTGGGTAGGGGAGAGAAACTCCCCAAAACATGAAAACTCAGTTTGTTGAGGGTCTAGTCACTGCATCTAAAAAGACGTTTATGTCAAAATAACAACAACAAACCAGTCTAAATCCTGTTTCTGAGCAGCTTAGGATAACAACTAAGCCATACAATTGCATAATACTGAGAAATACCAACATGACTCCAAGTAACACCAGCACCACACCAGTGCCAGGCTGGTTTAACCCCAGAACTGGGAGGCATCACAAACATTTGGAGGATACAGTGCCCTAAGCCTTTCCATCTTGGATCCAAGCCCCCACATAATATTATGCCAGTGTCAACCCTGGCCTCACTGTCCATAGAATTCAGAGAGAGTGAAAACAATCTGCCCCATACTTCTTCCTGGGCTCCCAAACCACAGAATAGCTTACAGGGCCAAAGAACACATTACATCTACTACATGACTGCCATTGGAGACTTGTATCAGGACACCAGAAGTGAGCATCCGCTGCAGCTCCCCCAAGAGCAAATACTGTCCCCAGACTGCTTTGAGTCAGGAAAAGGGTGCACTTCTAAAGGGCACTTCCCTGTGGCACTTCTAAAGGGACTTCCCTTGGGGAACTCATATCTGGTGTTTTGCTGGTGATCATGTGGTAGATGTAAATTTCCAGCTAAGACTGCAGCCAAGGCACCTGTATCAATATGGGGTTACATGTCTTTGCCTCTTGTCAGACACAATGAGAAGCTACACAGAGGAATTCTGATGACGGAAACTCTAGAGAAAGGGCTCTTCGAACAAAAAGGGAGCACAAGCAGCAAGGGAAGGCACCACGAAACAAACAAGCCAACAAAACGTAGTATACTTATAACACTATTTTGCTTAGAAGACCTGTACCTCAGGACACAAACACAAAAGAGGAGCTTCTGCTTACCTGAACTGGGGACTCAAGGAAAATGCACCCCATACAGATAAGCCAGAAAAGAGGAATCCTGTGCCTCAAGCCTTGACTACTGCAAATGGTTCTCCACATCCTATCCACATGAACATACTCTGCTTATCCTTACCAGAACACTTCCTCCCTTAAAAGTCGCCAGTGTTTAAGTATGCACAGTACAGAAGGTGAGGGGGGGGGCACTGCAGATATACTGGCAGCATACCTCTGTATGGGAGGGAGGGCAGCACAGTATAGCCCAATCTCATCAGATCCCAGCAGCTAAGCAGCGTCAGTACTTGGAAGGGAGACGATTGAGGAAGATTCTGCAGATGAAGCCAATGGCAAACCACCTCTGCTTCTCATTTGCCTTGAAAGCCCCTTGCTGAGGCTGCCAGAAGTCAGTTGCAACTTAACAGCACTTTACACTCACATTATCACTGTACAGGCAGTGCTGGGTTATGCTAGCAATAAAACACACACACACACTGCACAGGGGGCACAACCACAGTTCTGGGTGGATACCAGCCACTGCTCACTAACCTTTACTACGGCCAGACAGACACTATTATCTTGCAGGATCAGGGCCCCAAGGAGCAGCCCCAGTAGACAGTGGAGACACACTTAGACTGCAGCTTCCTACAAGGAATGGATAAGTACTGGCTCAGTGGGTATACTCTGTCTGTCTCCCAAAGGGCACATCCCAGCATTAGGAACCTCAAGCTGGGGTGTGGGCGACTAAGGGAGTGGTTAGAGCACCCTGTATCAGTTTTGGAGCCCACTTGCTGTTTTTTTGCCACTGCAGTACACAACTGTGTCTTTTTTGACCCTTCCCAGACAGCCATCCAGCAGGGGCACAGTCCAGTGCCAACCATGTAATAAAGCTATAATACGAATTGCAGCTGCGGTAACCAGTGTGCCTCTAGAGACATTCTGCTGTGTAGTTGTCAGCTCCCTTGTTCAAGCCTGGATCAAGCACCACTGCAAGGTGCTTAACCAACCAGCACCTGTTGTCCCCATCATGAGCATGTAGCAATAGGGACAATTCAGTCAGTGCAGCTTACAGAGGCCCTGCGGAACTGTAAAATGTCCTGCAGGGCCCTGATGTCCTCTGGGAGCTCATTCCACCAGTATGGGGCCTGGTCCTTGTCACAGCTAGCCTGGCTTCTTTAGGGCCTGGCAAGGCCAATTGGTGCTGGGACCCCGATCTTAGTGCTCTCTGGGGAATATGTGGGGAAAGGTGGTCCCTTAGGTAAGTAGATCCCTGACCATAAAGGGCTTTAAAGGTAAAAAACAGCACCTTGAACTGAATCCAGTATGCTATAGGCAGCCAGTGCAGTGCTTTTAGGGCAGGCTAGATGTGCTCCTGGCATAGGGAGACACAGCAACAGCCTCGCTGCTGCATTCTGCACCAGCTGCAGCTTCTGGATTTGGGACAAGGGCAGCCCTATGTAGAGAGCATTGCAGTAATCCAATCTTGAGGTGACCATTGCGTGGATCACTGTTGCCAGGTCATTATGTTCAAGGAAGGAAACCAACTGCTTAATCAGCCGCAGATGGTAAAAGGCAGACTTTGCAGTGGCTTTGTTAAGGAGGCATCCAGGAGCAATCCCAAACTCCTAAGCTCTAGTGCTGGCACCAGTGGTGCCCCATCGAAGGTTGGGAGAGGGATCCCTAACCTTGACCCACTCCGACTCATGCACAGGACCTCCGTCTTCGTCAGATTCAATTTCAATCAACTCAGTCTAAGCCAACCAGCCAAAGCTGTCAATGCCAGGTCCAGATCTCCCGGACTAGAGTCTGACTGGCCGTCCAACAACAGATAGAGCTGAGTGTCATCTGCATACTGGTGACAGCCCAGCCCATACCTCCGGGCAATCTGGGAAAGGGGGCGCATGTAGATGTTGAACAGCATTGGGAAGAATACTGCCCCTTGTGGCACTCCACAAACTAGCGGGTGCCTTCAGGACAGCTGTTCCCCCAGTGCCACCCTTTGTCCCCGACCCTGAAGGAATGAGGAGAGCCACTGCAAGGCAAACCCCAGAATCCCGGTGTCGGCGAGGCAGTGCATCAATAGTTGATGGTCGACCATGTCGAACACTGCCGACAGGCCTAACAACAACAACACTGCCTTACTGCCTTGATCTGGGTCCCTCTGAAGATCATCTGTGAGGGAGACCAGGACCTTTTCTGTCCCATGGCCTGGTCAGAAGCTGGACTGAAAGGGGTCTAGTGCGGAGGTGTCATCCAAAAAACTCTGCAGCTGAATTGCCACTGCCCTCTCAATCAGTTTGCACAGGTAGGGCAGGTTGGATACCAGCCAATAGTTGGCTAATTCAGCCGGGTCCAGAGATGATTTTTTTAGGAGAGGGTGGACCACTGCTTCCTTTAGTGCACTAAGGAGCAATCTCTCAATGTTGACTGTGGGTGGCAGCACTTCTGCTAATAGTGCGAGGCCATTCAAACTACCACATTTATGACTGGACACAGATTGTTAATCATGTCTCAGAAAACAGAAGTTTTCATGGACAGATCTATCCTCCATGAATCTGTCAAATAACCTTTTAAAGCCATCCATACCGATACTTTAACCAACATCAAAACCACCTCAGAATATTAGAAAGTAAACCCCAGTTATGGAAGCTTGCTGCTGGTGATGAACACATGCGCTCAAAAAGTACTGTCTTTAGTCAGTGAAAGGCCCATCTAGCCAAACATCCTTTCTGCAGCTTTGACCATTCAAAATTCAGAGCTACGAACATACTTCTAAAGCCAATCTCTACCTCCCATGAGTGCATCATTAACATCCAACTGGTTGCCCCACCAGCCAGTTACCTACCACTGCAGCCAGTTGGGTTTGATCAACAATGATGATCCTCTAACTCAAGAAAGCAGAGTAGAATTTTTAAGCCTGCAGCCTACTAATGATCCATCTCATCATAAAGAGGATCTAAGAAACCTCATCAGCAATCTCCTTATTGGTAGCATGGGTTTTTCTAGCACAGCCAAAGGGGAACACACAGAACAAGGCTGGTCTGAAGAACACAGAAGGGTGGGGGAGCTCTAATGCCCTGTTCCTATCTGGTTTGTATCTCCAAGTGAACACATGCATTTAATTCCTTCAGTCTTCAATCCTCTGAATGTTAACTCTGTATTTTTATGCTCAGGTTTGTTTCCAAGCTTGGCTTGAAATTTGTTTGGATACCTGGAAGCCTGCCTGGAATTACTTGCTATCCTTTATTTGGTTAAAGAATTGCAGTGCGGGATTCTCTGCCTGCTTCATCAGTGACTGATAGCTACATTACTAGGAGCAGCAGACAGAGGATATTTCGGCCCTCTTGATTAGTAAAGAACAAACCTTTCCCATTTTCCTGCCATGACAAAGATATTAGCCCAATGGGAGGGCCTAGCAAGACACAGAAATCCTGAAAGATCTCTCAAGGGTCTATCAAACAACACTTTAGCCCTTTATTTGTTGTTCAGCCATAACACTCAGAATTTTGAACAGTGAGTTTTCTTTTAAAAGCATGAATTAACAGAACAGTTTCTATGGTTCATGATGCAACACAAATGGACTAAAATCTGGCCATAATAAAAGCAATCAGAAACACTCATCTCTTTAAAACTTCTTCACACCTTCACAACTAGAAATGCTCAGCATCTCTTCACAACTTCTACACATCTCTTCACAATTTCTATCAACAACAGGTGTAATAGTTAACATCCCAGAGTTCAGAAACAGTAACTATCAGCAGAAGGCCTTCTGGAATAGCCTGGTTTTGCGGGCTTTTCTAAAGGCCAAGAAGATCAGGATCTGGCTTACAACATGGGGGGAGGGGGTGTTATACTATGACATGGAGGAGGGGCTCACAAAAGTGTTCAATGTCTACTATGGCCACTTCCGCATTGTCATTTTTGTCACTCGATTGTCCCTATTGCTTCAGGGGGAGTCCCAGAGGGAGCAAAACACATGTGGAAAGGGAGGAGGAACCCAAAGGAATACGGACAAAAGAGTGACAAAAATGACAGTGCGGAAGTGACTAAAGTAAAAGAAAAGTCATACTGGATTGATTGTATTTATTTATTTATTGAGAATATTTCTATGCTACCTCTCCAGAGTCCTGCTTGAGGCAGCTTACAATTAAAAACTATAGTACTGAAACACAAGCAGCATGAAAACTAGGACTGCCAGACTCCAGGTGAGGTCTGGAGAGCTCTCAGAATTACAGCTGACCTCTAGACTACAGAGATCCGTTCCTCATGATAAAATTGCTCCTTTGGAAGGTGGACTCAACAGCATTATGCCCTGCTGTGGTCCTTCTCCCCCCCCCCCCACTTTCCCCAGGCAAAATCCCCTGAATCTCCAGGAATTTCCCAGCCAGAAGTTGGCAACTCTAATAAAAATACGCATAAAACAGAGGCAGACCATTAGAAAGATGTTAAGACACAACCCTTAATTAAAAGCCTGAGTAAAAAAAAGATGAGTTTTAACCTGGTGCCTACAAGAAAGTAAAGGATTCTGATTAAAAAGAATGTTTGGACTTCTTTTTTTGTGCAGTCACACACATTAAATAATCCACTTTCAATGCACTTTCCAACTGGATTTTACTGTTTGAATTGGCAAAACCCAGTTGGAAAGTGGATTGAAAGTAGATTATTTAGTGTGTGTGAGACTACAGTGAATGAGCAGGTTTAATCTGTACATTTTACTACTGTGCAAAATGATTTACTACAAGTACTTCTACAGCCCTAGTGATGTGTCTAGTCAGACTGGAAAGGAAGAATTCCTCCACCAAAGGATATGGTGAAGTTGCGCATCAGGTAATGGAATCCACAGGGTTCTTCAGACAAAGCACCACGAAAAATTTTGAAGTGTGAGGGTGCAGTATTTGCAACACAAGGACACATATACATGGATGCCTTTCATCTCCATACTGCCAGACCAAAGGGTTTCATTCTACCCTTCCTTCTTCCTACTTTCTTCTCCTTTGCTTTTTAGCCACTGAAAGGGCATGTGGGGGATGGAAAGAGTTCTGTAAGAAAAAACGTCAGAAGCACACTTTCATTAAAATAAAAAGAATACCTAATTGAGGGAGAGGGGAAAGAATGTTTCTATGCATGGCGTGGAAATGTTTGACAAGTACAGCCTTTGCTGTGGTGAGGTGAAAGCAGAAGTTACACCTCATAGCTTGCTACACCACACACTAATGAAAGACGTAGAGAAACATCTCAAGGCAAAATTATTGGCAACCTTATTCTTAATAGAAGGGTATGCAAGAGTGGATGCATGGGGACAGAACTAATGAGAATCGTACTGAAGCTGCTTTTGCAACATTCCAAGTGCATCGATTTGTGTTGTTCAGTCGCACAGTCGAGTCCGACTCTTCGCGACCCCATGGACCAGATTACGCCAGGCCCTCCTGTCTTCCGCTGTCCGCTGAAGTCTGCTCAATTTCATGTTCGTTGCATCGATGACACTGTCTAACCATCTCATCCTTTGCCGTCCCCTTCTTCTTTGACCTTCAATCTTTCCCAGCATCAGGGTCTTCTCCAGTGAATGCTCCCTTCTCATTTGGTGGCCAAAGTATTTGAGCTTCAGCTTCAGGATCTGGCCTTCAAGGGAACAGTCAGGGTTGATTTCTTTTAGGATTGACTGATTTGATCTCCTTTAGATCAAATCGATTTAGATCAGCCATTAAGTCCTGCCTTTGCAATACTTTGCACAAAAGGCAGAACTAGCTTTCCTGTGAGACATTAGTACTACTTATTTTTGTTTTCATTTGTCATTTTACAAAATGCACTAAATACTTTGACAAAGTTGAAAATATAAGGCCACATTTGAACATTCACAGTCTAAGACACCAAAATGTTCCAGCTCTGAATATCAGGGGAAATATTATAGAATTAAGCTGTAAACACTGGTATCAGTGAAGATCCATTTCAAATACATATTTTTAAAATGTCTTATATAGTATTCATGATTGCACTTCAGTGACTTCTTGGCATATCCAGAATGTCACCATATCAGCTTCACTTCACAGCTCCTGGCCCTTGGAAATGCATCCGGCAACGCTTGATCAGCCATGGACAACATGGTAAATTGCATCAAATCTCAAGCAAGAAGAGATATGCTGATAATGGCATGCAGCCCTTCCTCAGGTGTGTCAGAATCTGAAGTTTTTCACAGGCTGTTGGACTGAGGACGTAAGTTGCAAAACCCCAGGTAACTATTAAAATGGAACAACTACATCCAGCATGCAGCTAAGACTATTTGAATAAGGGGACTTATACTAGCTTCATTTTGTGTTGGACTGTAGCCAGCAAGAGAAACAAAAGCCTGTTCAAGTGTTTTAAATCACACCTGCCGATTTGGTCACAGAACTGATGCACAAAAGTGACCCTCTACAATAGTGGACTTCAACACATGGTTAGGGACCATCAGGCCACCAAAGAGCTGCCATTTCTTGCCATTTTTTTGGAAGAATCTGTTGCTAGTGCACAAGCAGAAAGAGGAAGGGCACTCAACTTCTTGCCTCTCTTTTGCTTGTATGCTGTCAGGAACAATACTATGGTGAGGTAAGGCTGCTTTTTTCAATTAATCAGGTTTAGAGTCATCCTCCCAAGTCCCCTTCATTCGTCTCCGTTTCTCTCTTCTCCCTCTCATCACTGTCTGGCCCAGTCATTTCCACCCCACTCCCCAAAACACGCTGGTCCTCCAGTGCTCCACATATGTAGATCCCCTCCACCACCAGTGAGTTACAACTCATGTTCCCCTACTTCCTGTCTCATGTTCGCAGCTCAGTGCGTCAGTTACATTTTACTACTGGAGCCAACCACCTCAAAATAAACTATCTTCAGGGTTTAATATTTCCAAACTGATTCCCTGTTCTTTTGAGATTTCAAACTAAACTACAGAAGACTTTTAAAAAAATTCTAGTCTGTGTAACTCCTTTGCACAGCCTCTTTCAAATAATGAAAATTACACCCAAAGCAGGCAGAGATGTATTTTATGAAATGGAAGGCTACAACTGCTTCACAATTTTTATTACTGTTCTGATCCCATGTTTGCAATTTTATGTACTCTAATGTGCCCTGACCTGGATAGCCTAGGCTAGCCGGATCTCATCAGATCTCAGAAGCTAAGCTGGGTCAGCCCTGGCCATTATTTGGATGGGAGACCCCCAAGGAACACCAGGGTTGTGATGTGGCCAATGGCAAACCACCTCTGAATGTCTCTTGCCTTGAAAACTCTGTGGGGTTGCCAAAAGTCAGCTGTGACTTGACAGTACTTTCCACCACCAATGTGGGAGTAAGCTTCACTGGACACAACAGGACTTTCTGTTGTGTAAACATGCAAATGACAGGTGTGCAGATACATTTACATGGACATAAGTCCCATGGCATCCTATCGCTTCCAAATAAAGGATGCCATAAGCTTCTCTTACCTTTTGTCTGTCTACTGTCTGAGCTGCTTTAAAAATATTACTCTGTAATATTCAGATGTATTCTATTCTGCTGCTGGCTGATTTGCTTAGAGTAAATGGAAGTCAGAGGAAAATTAAGAGAGGAACAAAATGAGTCAGGAGATAAAGAAATTGACAGGAATGTTTTCCAATCAGTACAGCTGCACAGATCTCTTGCCTTCCTCTTCAGTCGCAGAATGGTAGCTTTGCTTGAAACCACAAATCCATAATCCCCAAGCTTTGAAAAATTGCCTTGAAAAGTTAACCATATTGGATTTACCCACTGCACTTCCCACTGCACTCCAATGCTTTCTGCCAGTATTGGACAGTGACATCATTGTGAGATTCCCAGCGATAGCCTGTCGGGTCCAGGGGAATCCCCAAAGCATCATCATTCAACAGAAAGTATAGAACAAAAAGAGGCTGGGATGCCAGGAGATAGCATTCGCTGGGCTATCTTATAACCACAAGGAGGATGCTTACTCATTGCTCCAAAAGCTGATGTACACAGTTTTCTTTGTATTTGGGGATTAAGTAAAATGTGCCTCCAGAAAATAAGCACACGTATACCCCAGGATCAAAAGTCTGAGAACATTGCCCGTAATGTAAATGCTCCACTTGACAGCTATAAAGCAAACACAGGCTTTGAACTGAACATACAAAGCTGTCTTCTACTAAGTCATGTAACTGACCCATTTAATCCAGAGTTGTTTACTTTAGCAGGCAGCAACTGTCCTTGATCTTCTCCCCTCACACTGTGGCAACAGCGCTGGTTTTGGAACTCTCCATCTCTGGTGCACTAGGCAATTGCCTTGGTGCACCTAATGGATAGGCCCTGACATCCAACCCATTTCCTGTCTAGTTGTAGAGTTTTCAGCCATCCCATTTTCATGTCACCATTGTGGTTACACCATAACACTTTTCAGAAGCTTTAAGCTTGGCTGATTTTCGGCTGCTTTACACTGTGATGTGCTTTTTAAATTGCTCTTTCTTTACCATACCTTTACTGCTGTTTATATACTATAGTGACTGTTTGATTATTGCTAATTGTGCACCATCTTTTAGATGTTTCTAAGGAGGGGTAGGGCACAAATATTTTAAATACATAGTTGTTTTAGAGTAAATCTGAAGCATAACAATAGATGCATTGCCCTTAGGTTCTGTTCAGCTGTAATGACAATCTGTGGCTAGTTTTTATGAGAACGAGTCCTCCATACTCCTCCTAACTTGTCTCATCACATACGGCCTGGAGACTGAAGTTCCCTGAGGAGAAGGAAGAAGGAAGAAGTTATTTTAGATAGCTGCTGCTGTGGCATCCCATACTCTGACGAGACACTTCTGACTCTCAGAAAGAACTTTGGGGGGAAGAGGAAGAAGGACGAGGAGGAGATTGGATTTATACCCTGCCCTTCATTACCTGAAGGAGTCTCAGAGCAGCTTACAATCTCCTTTCCCTTCCTAGGTTGGGCTGAAAGAGCTCTTTCGAGGACTGCTCTTGAGAGAGGTCACACCATTAACTGCATGTGGAGGAGTGGGGAATCAAACCCTGTTCTCCCAGAATAGAGTCCATGTTTCGAACCAGTACACCAAACTGGCTCTCTCTGGAGCAAACAACAGGCTTTATGGCAAAGGAAAAGGTGGGGAAAGATCCATTTTATGACAATACTGTCTGCAAACTCTTCCTTTGGATCCAACCCAGTATTTGCTTTCACTGCCAAATGCAAACTTCTGAACTCACCTTGACATATTACCCACTTCCCTTGGGTGGCCATATGCAAGCCTCTAAGACTAGTCTTCCATGTCTTTACTCAGTTGCCAAACACTTCCCTCTAATACCATGCCTATAAAACAGGGAACCTTTCTCCTGTATGTCTGAAATTTGCTGGGAAGATCTGACATTTGATAGGTGGGATTCTGTGGATGAGAACTACAGCCTTTGAAAACTGTATTTGAACAAGATGGAAAATAAAGACGATGGTGCCAGATTGGAGATCCCATTGAAACCAATGAAATGAAAGCAATAAAAATAAACCTTACTGGTAACAAATCTACAAAAAGAAATTTGGGTTGAAATGAAACTAGTTTTGATCATCCCTAATGAAAACAGAGAGCAGCCAAGTACATCTCTGGCTGGCCTGAAGAAGTGGGTTTGGCTCTGGTCACGACCCAGATTGGAGAGATCTCCTAGAATCATTCAGCACACTATGTTGGATTTCCTCGCATCCTTATATTGCCCCCAAGTTGGAAGAGATGGACACTAGGTTGGGTTTAACTACAGGCCACTTTACATCTTTCTGCAGCAAGGGCCAAAGTCCCAAGTGTGGGAATAGGCCAAGGCTGAGGTAGTTCCAGACCACCTTCTTGCCATATGCTGGATGAACCACCATTGCCCCAGATGTGAGCCATCCCTCTGGCTCGCCACCAGCCGGCATAGCAAATGGGATACTGCCATGTAGCTCCTCCCCTCAAGCCACAACACTTGGAGGGGAGGCCCAGCCAGGGCGGTCCCAAAGGCAGCCCTCATATTTTCTTGATTCTACAAACAATTCAATAACAGTAAACAGAAGTTGAAGAGAACCTCTTCATTTTTGCCTCAGTTGTTCAGAGTAGTAATAATCATTCAGGTACCCAGCATCCATCATATATAGAAGTACTGGAACAAAGTTTGAGTCCAGTGGTACCTTCAAGACCAACAGACTTTAATTCAAGGTATGCCCGGGGGAAACCTCACCCGGCCCAGACATGGAAAGGATTGACAGACTGATAGCTCTTTCTCAATTCTGTGGGTGGTGGTGCATGGCCGTTCTTAGCTGGTGGAGCAATTTGCCTGGTTAATTCTGAAATGAACGAGACACTGGCATGCTAACTAGTTAAGCAACCCCCAAGCATACCTTGGATTAGACTTTGTTCATCTTAAAGTTGCCACTGGACTCAAAACTTTGTTCTGCTGCTTCAGACCAACACAGCTACCCATCTGAATATAGAAGTACTATTCAGTACATTGCACACAGGCATACAGATGACCACACAGAAAGCTATGCCAGCCACACACTATTAAAGAACATATATCCTCTCTCAAGCGTGAATCAATGCACAGTAGTGTCTGTCGCAACAAACTATGGGTAGCATTCATTCCACAGCATAGAGAGGAGAGGACAGGGAAGCCATAAATCTATAGATTCTGTCAACTAAGCACAACGTTAGCTTTGCCTCCTCTGCTTCCCATTGTGTGGAAATACAGTGCTACAATGTTGCTACAAATCTGTAGTCGTTAAAAAAAGAGAGTACTGGTTTTATTTCCCTTGGTTTCATTTCTGCCAGCATAAGCCCCCACGGCAGGTTCTAAAAATAAATATAATGAATGATACATGGAGTTGCACTCACCATTTTAAAAGATAAATGTTAGGCTTGCAGAAGGTGCCAGACTGACAGCCTTGGAAGGGAGGGGGGGACCCTTAACTGTTCACAAAAGAGACAGTGCCTGGGTAACAAGGGCACAAGCTCTGCTATCAAGCAGCTTGGAGAAACAAAACAAAACAAAAATACTCATCCAGCATGAATACAAGCAGATCCCAGAATAGGGCTGCCAGGTCTCTTCGAGATGCCAAGCAGGCGATGGGGAGGCGCTCCGGGAGCTGGAAGCACCGCCCCCAATGTGCCAATGTCACGGAAGTGACATAGGCACATCAGGGGTGACATTCTGGTTTTGGGGCAAAACTCTATGGTAAAATCTCCCTCAAACCAAAGAGTTTTGTCCAAGAACCAGAGTGTCACCCCCCTGATGTTGCCTATGTGCCTATGGTCACTTCCAGGTGACACTGGCACATCACCCTATGTTGCTCTTGGGGGGGATTTCCTTCTGCTGACCAATTGGCAGGAACCCACAAAAGCAAGGAATTCCCAGCCTTGAACTGGGGAATGGTAACCCTATCCCAAAACTACAGACTCCAAGGCTGATTCCTTCCATATCTGGCCAGGTGGTCAGATGTCCTAATCCCACAAACCATGTACCAAAATCTTCGAATGGTTTCCAAGTCACAGCTTCCATGACTTATATAAAACAAGATCAAAACTGGCCGTTGCCATTGATATTCTTCCAGTCACTTGTGAATACATCCTGGACACTTAGTGAAACTGTTGGGATACACAAGAATACTCAAAAACATTCTAGCTGATGAATACAAAGAGGGAACAAAAGATGGAATACTGATAAATGTGGCAGGTTCTATGAAGAGAACCTGTGGAGTTCAGAAAACCCTTGCCCTAGTCTGAGGGCAGGAGAGGGCTGTATGAAGTTTGCTGGAAGTAAGAACAGAAGGGAAGAGGGTAGGGTTGCTAACTCCTGGTTGGGAAATTCCTGGAGATTTTGGGGGTTGAGCCTGGGGAAGGCAAAGTTTGGGACTGGAAGGGACCCTCAGCAAGGTATAATGTCATAGAGTCCGCCCTCCAAAGCAGCCATTTTCTCCAGGAAAACTGGAGACCAGTTGGTACCAGTGTTCCCTCTAAGCTGAGTTAGTGTGAGCTGGCTCACAGTTTTTTTTTAACCTCTGGACCACCCATTTTTGGCTTAGCTCAGGAAGGATGGCTCCAGAGCAAGCTGATCTATGCAGTAGCCAAATCACTTACTCACAACTTGAATGCCAGTGGCTCACAAAGTAGAATTTTTGTTCACAAGATTCCACAGCTTAGAGGGAACATTGGTTGGTACCCTTAGAAGAAGGCCCTGATCACTGAAGGCTGAAACCAGACTTGGTAGTGGGCTTGGAAATCAAGGCCTAGGGGAGCAGAGGGAGGGAGAAGGAACACAGAAAGAGAAAAGGGAAGAGAAGGAGTTGAAAGGAAAAAATAACACTGGAAAAGATCGACTTTTACAAGGCTGAGACAAAAAGTCCAGGGACAGGAGAGGCTGCAGTGACAGTACGGACTGAAAAACTGAGCTGGGTGTAGCAAGCTCAGGAAAGGTGGAAGACGAAGGGAGTGACTGAAATATTTATATCTTGCCTGTCCTCTTAAAAAGGGACTGAAGTACCGAGTAGGCAGCTGCATTAAAGAAACAAGGTTTGAAGAGGATGAAACAGAGGGCACAATTCTTAGCAGCTGACAGGAGCTCTGCGACTGGATAAAAAGAGAACTCTCTCTCCTTGCCCACCTCTCTGGTCTTGATCTGAGTCAGGGCCTCATACAGCTACTGATAAGCTTTTCTCTTTTTTAAAAAAAGTTACAGATCATGAGCTATCTTATCCAGTTTGATCCAGAGAAGACAGGGAGTCGAGAGAAGAGAATAGACAGTAGGGGTCGGCACAGTAACTTATCTCACATAACCCAACAGTGAACACTGGTGATTCCTCTTTCAGATTCTGGAGGAGGAGGAGGAGGAGACTGGATTTATACCTCGCCCTTCACTACCTGAAGGAGTCTCAGAGTGGCTTACAATCCCTTTCCCTTCCTCTCCCAACAACAGACACCCTGTGAGGTAGGTGGGGCTGAGAGAGCTCTCTCAGGAATTGCTCTTGAGAGAACAGCTCTGAAAGAACTTATGACTGACCCAAAGTCACACCAGCAGCTGCATGTAGAGGAGTGGGGAATTAAACCCGGTTGTCCCAGATCAGTATCTGCACTCCTAACCACTACACCAAATACAAAGAGGCAGCAGCAGCACGTTAAACGTGTACCAAAAAGCAGCTAGGGAAACATCCCTGTAAGGTATCAATCCTCAATTTCATTATTACGGAACACTGAATAGCTGTTTACCTGAAGTACTTTCATGTATTATCAAAATATTTATAAATGTTAGGTGGAAGGCCTCTTTACAAATTGCTAAAAAAGTACAGAACCACACAGAGGATGAGATGTCGTGTGAGTGCAAGACTGTGAAGAGAATGTGTTATTCTTACACTGAATTTCTTGAGTCCGTAGTCTTTCTCTCTGCCAAGACTTCTGGCCCAGAATACAGAAAAATGCTTAAAAGTACTGAAATGAATCAATCATGACTGGTCCCACTAAAAGCTTCCTATACGTTGCTTGCAGACTGCTTAGTACTTTCAAAAGATGGATTAATATGAAAGCAAGGACAACATGGAGTCGCCTCAAATAAACTCTATTTTTCGTGCTTAAAACTGGTTACATCCATAAACTCAACAAGGTCAAAGCACACTGAACTGCCCCAAGGCTTTGGAAGAAAGAATACAATCAGAGGTTTTTTTTGTTTTTGTTTTCCAGCTGTGCCAAGCCTCAAACAGATGTCCTAACAGCTCTTTTATAAAGCATGAGTATTCTCTCAGCAGGACAGAGCTGCTGATACCACTCTATTAGTGAATTCTTGAGGCTAACAAGGGTATGGTGCTAAGGTTGCCCTTGTTCACCAGAAGACATACATTAATTATGGAGAGCCAGTTTGGTGTAGTGGTTAGGAGCGCAGACTCTAGTCTGGGAGAACCAGGTTTGATTCCCCACTCCTCCACATGCAGCTACTGTTGTGACCTTGAGTCAGTCATGGCTTTTTCAGAGCTGTTCTCTCAGCAGCAGTTCTCGAAAGAGCTCTCTCAGCCCCACCTACCCCACAGGGTGTCTGTTGGGGGGAAAGGAAGGGAAAGGAGATTGTAAGCCACTCTGAGATTCCTTCAGGTAGTGAAGGGCAGGGTATCTGTCCAATCTCTTCTCTCTCTCTCTTAATCATGTGAAGCTGGTGGTGGAAAGTGCCACCAAGTCACAGCTGACTTATGGCAATCCTGAAGGGTTTTCAAAGCAAGAAACATTCAGAGGAAGGTTTGCCATTGCCTGCCTCTGTGTCACAACTCTGGTATTCCTTGGAGGTCTCCCATCCATTTACTAGCCAGGGCTGACCCTGCTTAGCTTCTGAGATCTGATAAGATTGGGCTAGCCTGGGCATGCGAAGCTGCCCTATGCTAAGTCAAACCATCGGTTCCTCTCACTTAGTATTGTCTACTCTGACTGGCAGAGGCTCTCTGGGACTTCAGTCAGAGAATGGCCTTTCCCAACTATTCTCAAGGATTCTCTAACTCAAAGGTTGACAAATCCCAAGTGCCAGTTCACCCTGGTGCCTAAAAATTTCATTGTGGTGCCTAGTATTTCCAGCAATGTCTCTCAGTGATCCCCGGGAGAAGTACAAAGTTTATTTAGCATTTTACATCAGATGTTTTGCAGTATGGAATATAAATACACGTATATTTTTGCCATTGCTTGTTTATATGTTAACTTTACACCATTCAGTGATGAGAGACTGGTTCATTTCTATAACCAGTTGCTTTCGACATGGGCTGAAATATTCAGTTAAACAAAGATTTTTAAAGCTGTAATGGAATGATGAGAAATAGGTGAAGTTAGGCTAGGAATAAACTTTCTGTTGTGGTGATGGCACAACACGTGGTGATAGGCTATCTCTGACTTTATTTATATGCAACACTTTTGTAATAGCTTAAACAAAATTATGAGAAGACGTTAGGATTAGGTTTTATAAGCAGGGAACCCATAAGAACTTGCAGGGGACAACGTAGATCTATTACAAGAGCACTGAAATACTGGCTGTTTTGTTTTCAGTCCTTTCCCTCTTAGTTCCTAGAACAGAACTTGTCTTTTCCTCAATTATCACACACAGAGTAGACCTATTCATTCAGCTATCAATCACAACATCCAAGATTTATTTCCTGATGAGTCACTACAACTCCAGACCAATGCTCCCTCTAAGCTGTGGAGTCTTGTGAGCAAAAATTCTACTTTGAGAGCGACTGGCATTGAAAGTTTGTGTGAGCAATTTGGCTACTGCATAAATTTGCTCTGGAGCCATCCTTTCTGAACTAAGACAAAACTATGTGAGCCGGAGGCTAAGAAACTGTGAGCTAGCTCGCACTAACTCAGCTTAGAGGAAACACTGCTCCAGACCCCATCCGTGTATATGTGAAGCTGGGAAAGGGGGTTGCCCTAGTGTGCTTTTTACATTTACTTACACTGAACCATATATGCCATACTGTTGCTTTTTAACCTAATTTAGACAGATCCGTCTAAGAGCTCTTCACAACCCATTTCATTTTTCATGACCATGAACAATTTGGTGTCATCCACAAACTTGATCGCTTCATTGTTCACCTTCCAATTACAACATCTGCAAGCAAACTAAATAACATCAGTTCTAATACAGGTCTCTAGTGGACGCCACAGCTTGATTCTCTCCATTGTGAGAGCTATTTATTCTTGCCATCTGTTTTCTATTTAACCACTTACTAAAACATGAGAGAACCAATCCACTCTTTTTGCCTTCAAGTTGTTGCTGACTTAAGGTGACCCTGTAGGGTTTTCAAGGCAAGAGACGTTCAGAGGTGGTTTGCCATTTTCCTGCCTCTGCATAGCAACCCTAGTATCTCCCATTCAAGTACTAACCATGCTTAGTTTTCCAAGATCTGATGAGACTGAGCTATCCTGGGCTATCCAGGTAAGGCTAGTCCACTTTACCCAGTGTGCCCAGGAGCCTTTAGTGAGGAACTTTATCAAAAGTGTTTTGGAATGTCACAAGATCACCCTGACCCTGCATGCTTGTCAGTACTTCCAAAAGACTCCAAAAGGTTACTGAAGTGCAAAAGCCATACTGATACTTCCTCAGTAGAGTTTGTTTCTCTCTGTGCTTGATACATCTTAATAACCATTTCTACCCACTAAGCCAATTGATTTGTAACTTGCCTTTAAAAATCATTTACTAATTTTCAATCCAACAGTAGGCAACCCAATTTTAGCAGTGTTCTATATTATCAACAATTTTAAATTTGGGTTACTTAGAAACCTTAGGAATATGCTACCTGGACACAATGACTTGGTAGCTTTTAGTTTGGCAATTAGATATAGAATTTCATCCCTTGTCACCTTGATTCAGCTGGTTCCAAGACAAACTGTTCCAAGGCACAACTATTTATTGGAAAGTACCATCTTGTGGTAGTGAAGATTCTGATGTCAAGGATTCTGTGACATCACAGCAGCACAGCCAATAGGGAAGATTTCAAACTTAGATAACTGCCATTCTTGGGAGCTCATGTTTATTTGTTTTTATTTATTTAGAATATCATTTGTTTAGGGACAAGGGCAAAACAGATACCATGTGGACTGCAACGTTCAAGCGAAAAGAGATCTCAAGAAGCACATAAGCTCAAGGGCAAGGAATCCAGAATCAGGGCAGCTGGAGGGAAGGGACAGTGCAAGCAATGGTCTGAAAAGCAAGGGACTGAAGAATGACTGTAAGAGAAAACATGATGCTGGGGGAAAAAAGCTCTGGTGAATGTATGTTGCTGGCAGGAGTACTAAGTGTGCACAGAATCGGCATGGCTAAAGGAATGGGAAAATGGAAAGGAAAACTAATATCAAACACAAGTAGGGAGGGCCCCAAGGAACAGGCATGAAGTTGGTGGAAGGAGTGACCCAAGAGAAAGCAGCACTTGAGCAAAACCCCACGTGAACTCAGGGATATAAGAAGCCTTCTGAGCAGAAAGAATTTATTTATTTATTTACATTATTTATAATCCGCCTTTCTCTCTGGGACTTTAGGCGGATTAAACAGAATGAGTCAATATAACCAACTGAGTGGGACATCCAATACATAACACCATAGGATTTGACTTGTAGAAATCTGGAAACCAACCAGAGGTGAACACAGGAAGTGGGCATGCAATGAAAGCGGGAGTAATGTGGGCCACAAAATTAAGGTACTGGTGGTTAGACTGTCTGGCTATGGAGGTGGACCAAGGTTAAAGGCCCACAGTCTGCCATTAAGATCCCTGTGCAATTTCAAGCTGTCACTCTCTCTCAGGAGCTATCAAGCCACTGGAGAGAGACGTGGGTGGGAAGAGCTGCTACCATATGAAGATGGTGGCTGAGCCAAAGAACAACCTCTGTCCTCCCTCCCCCCTTCAGAGCTATAGCCCGCAAATGGATGGTAATGGCAGGCTCAGACTCCTAAAAGTGCATTATACTGCCCCTGAAATGACCAAGCTATTTAAGTTTCCTTCAGTGCCATCCGCACAAACATTTAAAACTCCACGATCCAAACTGCACAATTTGTGCTGACATCATTGCCAAACAGTTACTCCCACACCATTGCTTTTGCTTTTATTATTATTATTCTAACACTGGCACTTGCTCAAGTACAAATCACTAACAAATTAGGGTCCATTTATCATGGCCAAGACCCAAGGCCTTGGAGTTCTGGAGAGAAGAAGATTTACTTCTGAAAAACAAAACAGTACAATTACAGCATGGGGAGCAGAAATCCCGATCAATGACCTAACTACCTTGGGACCATAACAACTTGATTATATTAAGTGTGAGCCAGGGACAGCCTTGAACTCACTGAACTTGAAAGGGCTAAAAAAATAACCAAGAAGAGGCACCCAGCAAACCAAGCTCTAGTTTACATGGCTTTCATGCACACATTATTTCAGAAGCAGTTAAATCCTGAAGCTGTGGTCCAAACTGTATGTGTTGCATCAGTTTAAATTTAAGAAATTGTATGCCCTGACCTGGATGGCCCAGGCTAGCCTAATTTCATCAGGGTCAGCCCTGGTTAGTACTTGGACCAAGTTGGCTATGCAGAGGCAGGCAATGGGAAACCGCCTCTGTTCATCTGTTGCCCTAAAGCATACAGGGTCACCATAAGTTGTCTGTAACTTGATGAAACTTTCCACCAACAAGATAGTTCTGTTCTACCTGACAGTCAGAGACTAATATATTTGTGCGATGGATCTTACTTGTTTATGCTGCTCTTTAATTGTTTTATTCTGGTTATTTTAATTTTGGTTTCAGTATTTTAATTGTAAGCCACCTTGAGCACATTCAGAGTAACAGCAAAAGCACTATAAGAAGATGCTGAATAAAATTAAGTTCTAATTAAACTTATATATATATATAGCTGTGGTGGCTCAGTGGTTAAGACGCTGAACTGCAGACTGGAAGGTCGGCAGCTTGGCAGTTCGAGACCCGAGTGCCGCATGACGGAGTGAGCTCCCATCTCTGGCCCCAGCTCCTGCCAACCTAGCAGGTCAAAAGCAAGAAATTGCAAGTAGACAAATAGGTACCGCTTCAGTGGGAAGGTAACAGCATTCTGTGTGCCTCCGCATCTAGTCATGCCAGCCACATGACCATGGAGACATCTTTGGACAATCCTGGCTCTTCAGCTTGGAAACGGAGATGAGCACCACACCCCTAGAGTCGGATTCAACTGGATTTCAACGGTCCACTCTTTGCTTCCTGTCATTTAACCAATTTTTAATCCATAAGAGAACCCATCCTCTTATCCCATGACTGCTAAGTTTATCTAGGAGTCTTTGGCGAGGTACCTTGTCAAAAGCCTTTTGAAAGTCCAAGTATATAATGTCTACTGGGTCATTGGTTCTACATGCTTGCTCACTTTCTCTAAGAACTCCAAAAGATTGGTGAGGCAGGACTTCCCTTTGCAGAAGCCATGCTGATTTTGCTTCAGCAGGCTTTGCCTCTCTATGTGCCTAACAATTCTATTTTTGATTACAGTTTCTACTAATTTGCCTGGGACAGATGATAGTCTGACACACCTATAATTTCCTGGTTCTCTTCTGGATCCCTTTTTAAAAATTGGTGTCTTCTGGTACAGTGGCTGAATTTAGTGATAGATTACATATATGGGTTAGTAGATCAACTATTTCACATCTGAGTTCCTTAGGAACTCTTGGGTGCCATCAGGACCTGCAGACATCAGTTTTTAATTTTCCCAATAGATCTAGAACTTTATTTCTGGTCACCTCAATTGGGCTCAGTTCTTCAAATTCCCTTCCTGAAAATAGAGGCTGTGGCATGGGTACATGTCCCACACTTTCCACAGTGAACACAGAAGCAAAAAAGTAATCAAGCTTCTCTGCCATTTCCCCGTCTTCCTTTAGCAATCCCTTTATTCTTTTGTCATCCAAAGGCCCTACTGCTTATCTGACTGGTTTCATGCTCCAGATATTTTTTTAAAATGTTTATTGCTTGTCTTGATGCTTTTAGCAACCCACTCCTCAAAATCTCTTTTTGCATGCATAATTATTGACTTACATTTCTGTTGCCAGAGCCTGTGGTCCCTTCAGTTCAATTCATTCCACTTTTTAAAAGAAGCCTCTTTACTTTTTATAGCTTCCTTGACTTGTGTTGCTAACCACGCAGGCCTTCTTTTAGACTTGGCAGTGCCTTTCCTATCCTGTAGAATGCATCCTATTTGGGCTTCAATTAGTGTGGTTTTAAATAGCTTCCAAGCATACTCTAAGGATCTGACTTTCTCGTGTTTCCCCTTCAGCTTCCTTTTTACTATTTCCCTCATTTGTGTAAAGTTCTCTCTTATGAAATCAAATGCTACAGTTTTGGACTTTAGAGGTAACTTTTCATTGACCTGAATGCTGAACTTAATAGCTATTGTGGTCACTGTTCCCAGTTAGTGTAACAACCTCTACATCTCTCACCAGGTCTTGAGTGCCACTCAGAACCAAGTCAAAGATCACTACCCCTTTGGCTGGTTCTGTGACCAACTGTTCCAGAGCACAGTTATTTATGTCTATGAATCTCAGTTCTACAGCATGACCCAGTCAATGTGAGGGTAGTTAAAGTTTCCCAGTATCATAATATTATCTGTTTTAGTCACCTCCCTTATTTCCTTCTCCATCTCAAGATCAGCCTCAAGGGTTTGATCAAGCAGGTGATATTACATCCTCACTTTTAAGTAACCCTTAGAGCCCAGTATTTCCACCAGTATAACTTCTGTTGGGGAGTTAATTCCCCTGATGTTTTCTAACTTATCTGATTATATGCCCTCTTTGATGTACAATGGAACACCTCCCCCAACTTGTTCCTCCCTGTCCTGCCTACAGAGCTTATACCCAAGAATGACTGTATCCCACAGATTTTCCCCATTCCACCATCTTCTGAGATACCTACTAGATTTAAATTGTCATTGATCTCCAAGCACTCAAGCTCTCCCATGTTGGCTCACAGACTTCTAGCACTGGCATACAGACACTTATAATATGTTTCCCTCTCCAGTAACCCTTGCCTCCCTCAGCTCTCCAAGGTTTTAGTCATAGGTCTTTCATATCACCTACTGCCTGGTCTTTCATGTCACCTACTGGAGATGACAGTGATTGAGCCTGGGACCTTCTGCACGACAAACAGATGCTCTGCCACTAATCCACAGCCCCTCACTTGGTCTATCAAGGGCAGTGCAGTCTACAGTGACTGGCATCAGCTGTCCCGAGGCCCTTCACATGTTGAAGGATCATACCCTAATCCTTTAAACTGGAAATGGCAGGTATGAATCTGGGACCATCTATGTGTGCACAGTAGATGATCTATCACTGAGCCATAATCCGCTTCATCTAAATGATTTTAAAATGTAATCAAATAAAAATATGCCCCAGTTAAGCAGGTTTTTTTAAGTGGTATAAATTACTTTTAAGTCAAGTGCTTACAAAAACTGTGATAAGGAAACTCTACCCTGATGACTCACAGAAGGGGGAAATGCATCTTCTATAACAGGGCCTGAATATCACTATAAAAAAGATAATAGTTTTCCTTAGAATTGCTGTTTATTCATATGCAAATATATGCAGATTTGATCAATCAATGAACTGATTAAAGGTCATATGGCTAATCAGCTAAGCTTTCTTTAATTGTCTGTGAGCCCCACAGCTCATACAATGCCTTGAATAAGCAGGGTTGCCCTTTTTATTTGCATACGGGGAGATGTCCACCCATGTGCACATTTTCATTGAACATGTACAACTTTAGTGACTTTGAAGTGAGCTGGAAGCCTCTCCTACTTCTGTGCAGTTCTCTATGCACAGCACATCTACTGGATAAGACCAGTGTTTCCTATAAGCTGAGTTGGTGTGAGGTAGTTCACAGTTTTTTAGTCTCCGGCTCACACATTTTTGTCTTAGCTCAGGAAGGATGGCTCCAGAGCAAACTAATTTATGCAGTAGCCAAATCGCTCACTCACAACTTTAATGCCAGTAGCTCACAAAATGGAATTTTTGCTCACAAGACTCCACAGCTTAGGGGGAGTACTGGATAAGAGTGCAGAAAAAAGAGCTAAAGGGGGGAGAGAGAGAGAAGGGGAGGGAGGGAGGGAGGGAGAGAGAGATCTAATATAATCAGATTGGTATTGGAACAAATTGTAAAAGGTGGTTCAATACACTGACCTCCTAAGTGCTGACATTAGAGATGATTTGTTTTGAAAAAGCTATCAACATACAGTATCTCTGCCAAATGCCTCAAAAGACTGTTATTTTGTACCTCATTTTACACCCCTTTGGTGTGGCACAGATACAGACAAATAGGCGGCCCTGGGAAACCAATAAAAAAGAAAAGAAAAGGAAAGGAAAATAGGCGTCTCCACAGACTCAATCGCTGCCTGTCTGCAACCCTTGAACCCAAGAATTGATCTGCCTCTTTAATTTGGAAAATAAGAATGACACTAGAACTCAGGAAATAAAAGCCTGAGCAAGAAACAGGTTGAAGGACAACGCTAGAACATATTAATGTCTGCGGTATCATAAATATTGCATTCTCATAATGATTTATAAAGTGGTATTTATGTTAGCACTGGTAGGAACAAATAGCACAGGCTGTCTGTCCAAGGGACACAATTGTAGAATCATAGGCAACTTTTTAAATTTTCTGATTCTTTTGTGTGAAGGTTCGAAGTCATTTGGTCCCATTTGTGACCTAGCAAGCACCTCCCAGTGAGAAACGTGAGGACACCCACTGACCTCTTTGATGGCACGAAGTATTTAAATCAGAAACCATGAATTATTATTAATAACAATAATTATTATCACAATGCGTTTGTGCATGCACACACACATGCACAAACAGAATTCCTTCAGAGCATGAGCTTCCATGATCACAACCATGTCAGGAGCAGCTGTATTTGCACAGCGGGAATGAGCATATACAGCTGTTGTATGCATTGTGGTGCCATGTAAGCATCAGAGTTCCCATGTGCACTAACAGGAACATCTGCAGGCGGTTCCACTCATGACTCATTCTAGAGGAAATGCATGTAGCCAAAATGTCTGAGTCAGATCAGAGCTACAGTGCTGTGGTAGGGACAAGGAACCCTTTCATCCTGGCATTTTCCCCAATGCAAATCCTACCACCAACTTAGTCACTCACCATACAGGTATCAATAATTTCCATTGGGAAAAAGACAGAGGGAAAAGCTACTCCCCACCTTCCCCAGTGCCATAGCTGAATGAGATCTTCTTCTCATCTACCTTGAACTGAAGGCATGAACAGGACATGTGCTGTCATTTGAGGAATAATGTGTATGTTTCCAGTTCTGGGTGGGTAGCTATGTTATTTGGTTGTGGCTTCAACAAGAATGGTTTTCATGAAACCTTAAAGACCTACAAATATAATGTGGCATAAGCTTTCAGGGCTAGAAGAGCCCACTTCATCATATCTACCAAGTGTAATCTTTAGCGTGTGTGTGCACATGCGCGTGCATACAGGCAAACACACACACACACACTTTCATGGGTAAAGAGAAGAAAACTCACACACAGTAAAGTCCAAAAGTCCAAGAAACACAAGGCATAATTGTAGGCTGTTCCATTGTATGATGGAGTCAACTTTATGCCAGGTAAGAACAGAGTAGCCCCTGGTCATAACGTTATCTCCTTACTATACTAATTTTATTTTAAATTTTAGAAAATTTGTACCTGCCGGTTAGAACACATCTGCAGCCTAAAGATAGTTACAGCATAATTCAATGCAGAGTTTCTCCAGTACAAATCAGATAAAATCAATTAGCTTAAACTGGAGTGACTCTGCATAGGATTGGATCCTACCTTGCACCCTATCTGGATTTGGGCAATCTGGCCATGTGGATCCATGCCATGGTGACCTCAGGACTAAACCATTGTAATGCACTCTACATGGGTCCACCCTTGAAGTCACCTCAGAAATTCCATTTGGCACAGAATACCACAGCTCGGTTACAACCTATTGAGGGGGAGCTCACCACCTCCCTAGGCAGCTCATTCCACTGTTGCACAACTCCTACTGTAAAAAAGTTTTTCCTAATATCCAGATGGAACTTTCCCGCCCTTAATTTAAACCCATTATTGTGAGTCCTGTCCTCAGATGCCAACATTGTCATCTAAATGATAGCCCTTCAGATACTTAAAGAGAGCAATCATGTCCACCCTCCACCTCCTCTTCTCCAGACTGAAGATACCAAGTCCCTCAGCCTTTCCTCCTAGGGCTTGGTCTCCAGGCCCCCAATCATCCTTGTTGTTCTTCTCTGCACCTGCTCCATTCTGTCCTTATCCTTTTTGAAGTGAGGCCTCCAGAACTGCACACACACAGCTAGGGAACTTGCATCAGCCAGGAGTCACTGGCTGCAGCAGAACCACCAGAGCCTCTTTCCTAGACTGATAGGAGAGTCTAACTGACTGGATCCTCCTGAGGCTTCCATATGGCAACCCAAGGAAAGTGAGTATCAAGGCAAAGTGAATAATACAGAGGTCTGCATTTTGCAGAGAAAGCAAATAACAGAGCTGGGAAAGTTTGCTGAAAGTAGTGTCTAGCGTAGAGGTGATCTTGTCAGGGAACATTCTACCTTTCCCTTTGCCAAGCAGCCAGCTATTTGACCCCAAAGTTCCTTCTAAGAGCCAGGAGAGTCTCCAAACAAAAATCATCAAAGTACAGGACACTACAGCAACAATTTGGTAAAGTCACTTCCTCCTCCTCCTCCTCCCTCTCCCTCTGGAAGCTTCAGTCTCCAAGCCACATGTGATGAGATGAGGTAGGGGGAGTACGCAGAACTCATTCTCATAAAGACATGACCTGTCATTGTAACTGAATGGAACCTAAGGGGGAAATGCATCTAAGACAACTATGTATTTATTTGTGCCTATGTTGAGAGTGTCAGAGAGTTGCCACCCCAGCACTGGTAACCCCCAAGAGACCACGGGAGTGGAGCCACAACAAGTGGTATCATGCCTATGCTGCAACAACAGTTTCAGTTATGGATGCCAGACACACACACACACACACACACGTTGGGAGAGCACCTCTCCACTGTGGATCAGCTGGCTGAAAGGAGGATTACCCCAAAAATGAGGGAGGAACACCCGGCATTTCAGCAATGTGTCTACATAACTTCAATGTGACCCAGAAGTGATGTAGGCATGTCAGGGATATCAAGGCAATACCCTGGTTTGGGGGCAAAAACTCTACAGTAGAAGCTAATTCTACCATAGAGTTTTTGTCCAAAACCCAGAGCGTCACCCTAACATGCCTATGTCACTTCTGAGTCACAGTAGAAGTCACATGGGCACGTCGCTGAAACGTGCAAAGAAGCCCCCAACTCCTGGTAAGTTCACCCCCCCATCACCTGCTGGCTGCCCGGAGGGACCTGGCAACCCTACTTTCCACTGCAAACCTGGAAGTGACATCACCACATCAGCATGATTTTTTAATTTTTTATTTATTTTCACATTTATATCCCGCCTATCCCATAAACGGGCTCAGGGCAGGTTACAACCTATTAATAAATACAATACAAATACAATAATTTAAAACACTTTAAATGTTTTACAATGATGTTGTAGGATTCACCCAAAACTTTACAGTACAGCCACAGAGCTTCAAATGAACCCTAGGATGTTGTGCTGACACAGTAATGTCCCTTCTGGGTTTGTGACAGAAATAAAGCAGTGCAACACCAATCCCCCCTTCCCCTTATTGCTTCCACTGTTCCACCAAGGAACAGTAGGAGAAGCAGGGCCCAGAACAAAGCTAAGCAGAAGACCTGGCAAACCTGAGATCAGACTAGAACCTGGGAGCCTGAGGTTCAAATCCCCACTCAGCCATGAAGCTTCCTGGGTGCTGGGGCCACTCACTTTCTTAAGTATTTCTACTGCACTTTTTCCCTAATGGGGACTCACAGTGTCATCCTAAGTAGACTTACACCCTTTTACATCCACCAATGGGCTCAGAAGGGTGTAACTCTGCTGGAACTGAAAGTGGCTTATAAAATGCAAAAATACAATTTCAATTAATAAACAGGATAAAAAGACCATATTCTAAATCTCAGGCTGATCCTAGATCCACTGGTCCAGCTCACTTCAGGGCCACTGGCAGTGAGCCAGAAGCTAAAAGTCCTTTGGTTCTTGCCCTGTGGCTCAAGCCAAAAGCTTGCACCTTTAGCCACGCTCAGGCTCAATATCTCTAACACAGGAGGGAGAGCAACTCAACCCAGATCTCAGCCAGATGCCTTCAAGATGTCCCCAGCATCCCTCCCCTGCTCTCTCTCATCCTAATCCACTTTATCAAGGTGTTGTGAGGACAGAATGAAGGAAAGGGGGCATGTACACCATTCTGACATATTTGGAGAAAGCATTTGATAAAAAATGGACTGAATGATAAACGTTCCCCAAGAAAGCCATCCTCTTCCATGCAACTCCTCCTGTAGTAGACACCTCCAATCCATCCAACATCGAACCTTCATCTTTCTACAATCATGAATCACATTCAAGGGCTAGTCCTGTCTCATAGGATGCCATGGAAACTGAATCCTGTACCACCAGGCAGAACATCTCCATGCAACCCCCAACACAGATTTCAAGGACTATGTTTCTTAGGTTACATCAATATTTACAGCCTTCTTTAACTACCCACCCTGTGTAAGCGGAGGAAGAGGGTGGTGGAAAGTGCTGTCAAGTAGCAGCTGACTTATGGCAACCCTGTAGGGTTTTCCAGATAAGGGACGAATAAAGGTGATTTGCCAGTTCCTGCCTCTGCCTAGCAACCCTGACTTCCCATCCAAGTACTAACCAGGGTTGATTCTGCTCAGCTTTCAAGATCTGAAGAGATTGGGCTAGCCTAGGCCATCCGGGTCAGGGCATAGGAAAACCATACTCTTTACACAATAACAGGCACACTCTGTGCTGATGTAAACCAATATGGCTGTTTATACTTCACCAGGAGAAGCCCAAGTATCACAGTCTTCTTTTTTTCTAGTCTAGAGGTAAGCTTGTTGGAGAACACTATAAATCCATCTAAATACTGGATCATAAAATATTTATGTAAATCATAAGGCAACATAGGAAATGATAGTCTCTGGGGCTCCAGTGTTAATGAGTTGCTTTGAGAAAGGAACCATATGGTTTCGAACACAAGAGGGAATTTGCCTAGCTCCTCTGCAGAAATTCCTGTTCAATGAGCAAAAAACACTTTCTGTCTTTAGTTAGAACATTTATTCCATTGTCCAATGGAAAATACAAGTTAAGCTAAATTAGCTTTCCCTCTTCGACTTTTCCTTTTAACAATACATACTAGCATCCTCTACTTACGTGGTGGGACCCCAAGCAACCTTGGTGGTGGAGGAGGAGGTGGTGGGGGTGGTAATGGAGGTGGTCTACATTGGCAGATCTGTTGGCAACTGTCTGTCACTTTTTCTGCTACAGGCTTGAAGCATGATTTTTGAGGTTCACCTTGAGTGATCTGCAAAGGAGAAAAAGACAAAAATTATTTAGTGAATGCATGCACATTTTTAAAAACATTAAGAAATACCATCAGTATCTGATAGCAAAGGTGATTCATCTTTCTTTTTTTTAATTTAAATTTTTATTGTATTTTTCAAAAACAAAAACAAAACAACAACAAGATATAGTATACAAAAGAATACAAGTAAACAGTAAGTTGTAAACTGCCCTTGGAAAACTCAACAAAACATTTATCTGGGTATAGTTGTGGCAGTTGCATTATGAACAGTTGTTGTGTTATATTTCCAATATCAAACTATAGATTACCTAAGTGATTTAGAAATACAGTAATTCCTGATAATATTTACTTTTAGGAATAATTTCACCTTCAACCAGATATTGAATTATTCATCTTTCTTTTGATGCACAATCTTTGTGGACAGACAGAGAGATCTCTCCCCAAATACCTACACTGGCATTCCACCCTCTTCCATATCAAGCACAAACTTCTCACCCTTATCTATGAATCTTCCTACAGTTACCCGTTTCTTTCCCCCTTGTTTTCCATGAAGCCCTTACCTTTGCTCTTCCCATCCTCCCTCCCAAATTTCCTGCTCATACCTTGAATAAACCTTTGCTGGTCTTAAAGGCGCCACTGGACTCTGAATCTGTTCTTTGCTTATTCCTCTTACGGATTTCCAGTCAGGGCATCTGCTTCCTGAATCTGTACGTGATGCCCTCTCATTCAGCCTTCCAAAATCCAGTCCTTTTCTTAAAGCCCAGCTTTTCAATGAAAGCTTTTAGTCCATCGCTATAACCCTTATCCCCACATATAAGCAAGTTGAAGTATATGAAACCATATTTGCTCATATTTATCCCTTACTATCCTGATTATTCCCTCCTTTACCCCCCCCCCTGTCAAATTCACATTACATAAGACCTCTCTTTTCTATTTATGAAACTCTGGACTGATGGTGCTGCATAAACAAAATGGTCTGCAAGGTTTGTTCACTTAATTGGTTATATTAATTGATTTAAAATATTCTGATTATGTGGCTTTAATGAAACAAGCAGGATTTTAAAAAATACTGTAGATTATTTTTAATATAAGTAGCTACAAAAACTGCAAGTGGCAGGTACCTTCTTAGAAGAGGCATTCTTCTTTTCTCACCCAGGATGGAATGCCTCTTCAAAGACACATGCATACATAATCTAAAAATAAAACAAAAAAATACTTTTGTCCTTCCAAATTTTGTATGCATTTGCAAATGTATACATATTTAATAAATTAATTGATAAACTGCAATGCATATGATTAATTGAGTGCGGTTCCCTCAGTTCAGTGACAAACCTGTAGATAAAATGAAATAACAGCTTCATTGCATATTGCTCTCTGTTGGAAACCCAGAACTACTAGTGATAAAGAACTTGCGAGCAGTCAACACAACTGGATGAACTGTTCAGTGTAGTTTCTTCAAAGCCCCATTAAATACACTGAAATTCTTACTGACAAAGGCAGAACTTGAGATGGTTCCATTCATTCATCTACATGCAAATTATGTCTTATCACTTTCACAAATAAGTGTATTTCTACAAATATTTAAAACCATTAGCTCCCTTAGCTGTGAAGAAACAAGAGGTTTACAAGAGGAGGAGGAGGAGAGGGAGAATTGGTTTTATATCCTGCTCTTCACTACCTGAAAGAGTCTCAAAGTGGCTTACAATTGCCTTCTCTTCCTCTCCCCACAACAGACACCCCTGTGAGGTAGGTAGGGCTGAGAGAGCTCTGAGAGAACTGTGACTGACCCAAGGTCACCCAGCTGGCTTCATGTGGAAGAGTGGGGAATCAAACCTGGTCCTCCAGATTAGAGTCCACTGCTCTTAACCACTACACCAAGGGATAGTGTTTGACTCTTCCAAACCATATCCTTGGCTGGACAAAAATTCTGAGTGTTAAGGCTGTGTCTTCATTATGGACATCAAACAGCTAGCTTACTATTTTGTACACACCATTTTATAGTAATGACTGTCCATGCAGGAGGTCAACAGAGAGTAACATTTTTTGCTTCCCTGAATTCCCTAGATAACTTATACTATATTATGTATGACATACTTGAAGGTCCCTCTAAACTTTACCCAATTCTGGGATCACCAAGGATCACTCAGCACACTCAACCTCTCCTAGGGTAGTCAGGCCATGCAGGAGGTTTGGGGGCAGAGACATGGAAGGCTGCAACATCATGTACCCCATTAAGTTACTTACAGTGAATACCTGAAAGTGATATACAGTAGATCTAGGAATTGTAGGAAACAATATGGTAAAATTGTTTCAGTGATTCCTAGAGTTTTCAGTGATTCCTAGAGCTACTCTCTATCACTTCTGGATTTTCAGGGGAAGCAATTTAACAGTGCCAGTTTTTAATATTCCCCCCCCCCCATTGCTGCTTGGAGCGGCAATAGGAGCTGAGGTCAGGGAATCTCCACCCTGACCAGAGGACTAGAAAGCCTAGACTGTCTCCCCCACGCCGAGAGTTGTTTCAGGCCTTTAGAGGACCTAGAATATTTATCTACTCAGTAGCCTGCCCCAAAGGCTCAAGCCTCCATGTAAAGTAAAATGTTTATTCAGAACCATACAGAACATATAATAAACATTCAAAACCTATGGGAAATGGAATCTCTTTTAACTATACATGCCATGGTTGAATCCAATGAAGCCCAGTATATCAGCTAACAAACAAAGTAAATATCCAAGTCATCTGCAAGACCCTAGCTGAATACACAGCTGAACTTTATTTCTGCAGCCTTTTCCTGCCAGACAAGGAAACTGTAATTTTAAAAACCTATCAACTGCTCCATCATCACTCAATCACTTCTCAGCCCCAACTATCTTTTTCCAACTCACCTACAACCACCATGGATCTCAAATCTTTAGCCCTGTTTGCAAGTTACAGTGAATGCACACAGAATCTGTGTACAGCGTACAGTTGATTTTTCTTTGTAACTCTTCTGTTACAGAAGGCATATACAACTCAGTGGCGGTGATCACACTGGTGGCTTGGCGCAATACGGTGCTGCCTCTAACTGAACTGGTTTAAAGTGTAGTGGGACATATCAGCCACACAGCACACCCTGCTGCGGGTTACCCACGGAGACATCCCATGGTAAAACATCCACATTATTGTGCTTCAGACTGCCAAATTCGTTCTGTGCACGCTCCCCTGTGTTCAGACATCCGGCCATACACAATGAATGCACGGGGAAACAAAAAACCACTTCAGAGGTGGTGGCTTTTTAACCCAGTTCCAAGTCATCCTCTGACAGGGTCAGTATGCCTGGGGACTGCCTGACAGATGTGGCTGTGTGACCAGGCCCATTTAATCCATTTGTGAAATGTGCCTATAATCGGGCCAAACGGCCAGTCTGAACGTAACCAATGTGTGATAAAAAACCCAACATTTACCTAGGTACCAGTCCCTGGTTTCACTTGTAAAAAGAAGTCACATTGGCTGTTGTGACAAACTGACCTCCAAAAGCAGGATGCTTAGTGCATCAAATTCAGAGAGCTGGGAGATTAGGGGTTAATGTCTCACTGTAAAGCCCAGTTTGACTGACAGGCTGCTGCCTGTGTGCACCCCTTTCTCTCTGATCGGTCAGTGCCAGCTGAGGAAAGTTTTTTAAAAGTCTTGTCAGTCTTGTCAGAGAGAGTCAGTTGTCATTTGGACTTTGGCTTGGCAGCTGCCACTCAGGAGGAGTGTGCGTGTGTGTGTGTGTGTGTCAGTCTGAGGGAAACAGACAAGTTCACTTGGGATGTGAAGGGACACAACTCCTTGCCCTTACTGCGTACTAACGCATTTGAGGAAAAGTTAAAAGATCAGAACTTAAACTCTAAGTGTCAGCCCTAGCTGAATTCCATTTATTCAGTCTCCAGAACTGTGGTTTAGTTTTGACAGCCTGGACAGTAGGCTGAAAACTGCCAGTCTAGCCGAACAGAAAAGGGATTATCACTCCTAGAAAGAGGAGGATATTTCTTACCCAGTTGTTCGGAGGGTTCAACTCAGAAGGGACCTCTGGTTTGTGTGAAAGGAGTCTTAGACTCCTCAAGAGTAAAAAAGGGAAAGTTATAATCCCACAAGGGAAGTATTCAAATACAGGAAGAAAGTATGAACTTCCAGGAAACAAAGATAAGTTTTATGAAACTTTATTAAGATACATTGTTGCTGAAAAAAAATCTCCAAGACAAACAAACCTCTCACAGTCAAGAACTGAGTCTCTAGGAATATAGCTTCAATTATACTCTGTTGCCTGCTCAAAATATTCTAATTTGTATAATCAACTACAGTTAACCTCAGCTTCTCATCCCCTGCCCTATTTCTGATCCAACTGTACCTGTTCAATAAAATCAACCTTTTTATTTTAACTTTACTTTGTGTCACGTGCCATTTCCAAAGGGTTTTATAAGTGTGGCCTTGCACCTGCCAAGTTAAGATGTTCTTCTCCAGCTTAGTTCTCCAATTAACTTTACATTTAATTAGCTATGCAGGATACAGGAGTGGAGTGAGCTGCAGATCACCCCACTGCCCTTCTGACATGGACAGAGAACCAATTAAGTCATCCTGTTACTGATTGGCCTAACTGTAACTATAGGAGTCCTGATTGGTGTAAAGGCCTAGCAACAATCTAGGATTCAGACAATAAATCTTCCATACTGAAACCTATTTTAGGGGCTTGATGGTGCCTGCATGTTGTGCTGACATGCTGCCATTTCAAATGTCAACTTTGCAAGACAGAGGATGAAACAGTCAACCACATGGTCAGTGCCTGCATTAAAAATTGCTCAAACTGACTATAAAGAATGTCACAATAGAGCTGCAGCTATGTTGCACTGAAATCCTTGCAAAAAATATGGCTTACCATCAGCCAGAAATTCATGGGTGCACAAACCAGACAAGATCATGGAGAATGATGAAACCAAGATTCTTCGGGACTTCTGACTGCAAACAGATAAACACCTGGAGCATAACACCCCTGATATAGCAGGTGTAGGGGGGGGGAAATGAGAAATAGGGTTTGGATCATTGACACTGCAATCCCAGGAGACAGCAGAATATAAAAGAAAGATCACAAGACCTACGAATAAAGTTGAAGTGCCTCTGGGAAAAGAAGGTTACCATCGTGCCAGTGGTCATTGGAGCTCTTGGAGCACTGCCTAGAAGCCTGAAGAAACACCAGGATATTCTGGGCATTGAACAAATAATACCAGCTGAGCTCCAGAAGACAGTGTTGCCTGGAAGAGCAAGAATTCTGTGCAGATAGAGGTCGAATTGCAGAACGCTACCTACCAGTCAAATATCTGACTGTGGCAATTAATAATATTTCCATCAGACTCTGGAGAAACATGAATATCTTCCTTTAATGGAAACTTTGCTTTCTTAGGATGAAAGGAAGAGAGTGTAGCACAGGGGTAGAACACATTTTCCATGCCAAAGGAGCCACATTCAGTTCTTGGGATCTCTAGCTAAACAATCTCAAGCAGCAATAGGAAAGACCATTTTCAGTTTCAGAGGTAGGTGGTCCAATACTCTTTGTATAAGACAGCTCTCTCTCTCTTTCTCTCTCTTTCTCTCCCACCTTGCCCCAAGATGACATTTTAGTCATTTCATAGAAAAATACATGTTGAATTAAGTCTTCTGAAAGTTTCATCAGAAGCTTGATTTCCTCAGCTATACTACCATGACTTCTACTGGTATTCTCAAAGGAGCAGTAAGGTTTTCCCTCTCTTAACTAGGATTTCAATCTGGTTTCAAATCGCATAGTAATTATAATGATATTTATTTATTTATTTTATTGGATTTATTAATCGCCCAATCCCTGCTATTGCAGGGCTCTGGGTGATGTACAGTATCCATAAAACACAACCAGATAAAATCATTAAAACATTAAAAGCACAGGTGGACAGCCACACTGGTCTGCAGTCTTGCTCTATATTTAATGTTGCTCTAGTGCAACTGGAACACTGAACCATGTTTAAGGAGAAAATTCATACCTGAAAGGTAATAGACAAGAAAAAGAGTACAGATAATCAATGCTCCCTCTAAGCTATGAAGTCTTGTGAACAAAAATTCTACTTTGGCATTAAAGTTGTGAGCAAGCAATTTGGCTGCTGCATAAATTAATTTGTTCTGGAGCCATCCTTCCTGTGCTAAGACAAAAATGTGTGACCTGGAGGCTCAAAAACTGCAAACTAGCTCACACTAGCTCAGATTACAGGGAACACTGCACACAATCCCACCCTATGCTCTTGCCATTAAGAAATCAGCAAATGTTACATTGCAGTAGGAATAACTCAAAAAGAGATCCTCAGGGGTATTCGATGCGACAACTTGAAATCTCCCTTACGTTTTGTGCGTAATGTGACAGAGAGCCAGTCTGGTATAATGGTTAAGAGCGTGGACTCTAATCTGGGAGAACTGGGTTTGATTCCCCACTCCTCCACATGCAGCTGCTGGTGTGACCCCAACTGGGTCAGTCACAAGTCTCTCAGAGCTATTCTCTCAAGAGCAGTTGTCTCAAGAGCTCTTTCAGCCCCACCTACCTCACAGGGTGTCTGTTGTTGGGAGGGGAAGGGGAAGGAGACTGTAAACTGCTCTGAGACTTCAAGTGAAGGGCCAAGTATAAATTCAATCTCTTCTTCTTCTGCAGAGGGAGAAAAAAGGGATCTCCATAAGGACAGCAGCAGCAGGGCATGTAAATTTCTGCTATGCTTGCAGTTCCCAGGAATATTTATTTATTTATCTATTTATTTATTACATTTTATACTTCATTTTCTCCTGTATGGTCTTCTATGTGGTCTTGGAGCAGAATATGGCAATGGATGTGATTTAAAAGACACAGATCATGCTTACACCCATTGAAATAAGTACAGCCTAACTGTACACAGGAATGCTTGAGTCTCCTTCATTTCAGTAGGCTTCAGGCACATTTAAATTATTCTGGATTATACCCAGCAACTAAAATCATTTACGCTTGTGTTGAAATTTATCCCAAGGCAGCCCATTATTATATCATTAAATTTAGGTTTCAAATTAATTGCTCTTCTCAGTAGGGACATTTTTACTCACACCCAAGGAACGGTATTAGCAATGACCTCCCAGGTCATTTTAGTTCATGTGATTATTATATAATGTTAATCCTCTGTAAAGTAAACTGTAGTTTCTTTGACCTTCTTGCTAACAGCATGAAAATTACTTCCATAGTATGTACACCCATCTCATCAAGTTGGGGAAAAAAAGGAAAAAGCTAAGAAATCCACTCTTCATGTGTAAGTACAATGCACATCATCACATGCCTAGATGCAGAAATGTAAAGCATTCTTTCTCTGATGCCTTGAAGACAGCACTTTGCATCTCAAAGACCTAAGGCTAAGGGGCAGGGGAGAGGTAAGAGAATGGAAAAAGCTGTGCCTAGATGAACTGAAAAGAACTCCCAAATACCACACACACACAACCGTTGAGTATTTTAAATAGCTGGTCAACATCTATGACCGCACGGGGGCAGGGAGATCCCCGCATTTATCCACATAAAGTATAACAACATTCCTCTTGTGCTGAAGTAGTAATTTTTTTAATTGCAGAATGCATCAAAAAGTTCACAGGGACCTTTGAAACCTCCTTCAGCACCAAGGACCCAGTGCAGATGTAACACCGGGTATATATTATCAACTCCTGCTGTACCTTGTTGATTCAGAGAGGCTTACCGCAGTTCCTCCCCCAAATGCAAACATTTCTCTCCCAAAAAGGGTTACAAGTGGATAAAGAAGGCAAATTTTTAGAAGTGATAATTAACAATCATGAATCTTTGATACTTTCAAAAAACAAAAACAAACAGACAACAATAATCCAGTGTGGTGTAGTGGTTAAAAGTATCAAGCTGTAGCTGGGGAGACCTGGGTTCAAGTTCCTACTCGGCTATGAAGGTCTCTGCAAAGACCCTTGAGCTTCGAAACAGTCACATTTTCTGTCTAAACTGCAGTACAAAAGGGTTGTAAGGATAAAATGGAGAGGTTTTTGAAGGAAAGGCGAGAGAAAAAATAAATAAGCAGAACTGCCCATTACAGCCACCAGAGGCAGTAATATTCCTTGATGATAAATCATCACTAAGTGATCAAGAGGGGGCTACAGGCTTATGTACTCCCTCCTCATACCTCATTCCTTCTTCAATATGAATCCTCCCTCTCATGGCCTTTTACAATGTGCAACCAGACATAAAATGTGCAGTTCCGGGAGGGGGGGAATGTACAGTTCCAATAACTGGAATAACTGAGAAGTTCAAAAATCCATTAGCTAGGCTTGCCAAGTTCCTGGTTGGGGTGGGGGATCCCCTGCTTTTGTGGGCTCTGGCCTGCCACCAGCCAGTTGGCCGGTGGGGAAAACCCCACTCCCACTTTCAGAAGTGACATCATTACATCAGCAATGTTGGGGGCGACACTCTACTTTTTGGGCAAAACTCTATGGTTTGTAGTCATTTTTACCGTAAGAGGTTTGTCCAAAAAGTAGAGTGTCAGCCTGATGTCGCTGACACGGTGATATCACTTCCAGAAAAGATGTTAGTGCGTCACCAACTTCCCCGCCCACCCCTGGAACGCTCCCCAAACACCCCCCTCCACTGGTAGGAGGAAGGCACCTGGCAACCCTATTATTAGCCAATATAAAAAAGTGACTGATAACGATGTGAAAAGTAAGGTACGGTTGGCAACTCTGTTAGGGAAATCCCTGGCTATTTGGGGACAGTGCTGCCAGAGGATGGAATCTGGGGAGGAAAGGGAGCTCAGTAAGGATGTGATGCCAATACAGACCACCCACCAGAGCTTCCATTTCCTCCAGGATGACTGTTCTCTGTAGTCTGGATACCAGTTGTAATTCCTGGAGCACCTTGAGGTTGGTAAAAGTTAAGCAGGCAAGATTAATCCCCGGACCTTGATTTAAAGCATACCCATTTTCTCTTCCCCCAGACAAGACACTCTCAACATACTGCAGTCCTATTCTCCACAGAAAGTTCACCAATAGTTCAAAAGTGAAGGAAATGGACACCCCATTCCTAAAAAGACATGTGAAGTTACCAATGTCTAGATTAGTGTGGTAATACCAAAAACATAGCCAACATGACAGCCTTAACAACAGGGCTGGCAACTTACTTGCTATGGTGGGCAATCTCCCACCACCACCTGCCAGCTCTTGCTGCTGCTGAAATGACCAGAAGAGGCAAAATGCTGTCAATGCATCAATGTCACTTCCAGCTAAAATCTGGAAGTGATGTTGTCAACATGACATCTCTTTCTACAGAGATCGGTGAAATCGTACAGAATTGCTAACAGAAGTGATGTCATCATGGCAACGTCTCCCCCCCGGCGTGTCCCCCATATCTCTGGGGAGCAGGGCTCTTGGCATGTGCCTGGCAGTTGTGTTTGGTTTTCCCCTTAGGGTTTTTTTTAAAAAATATATCTCACTCCAAATAAACTTTTGTTGGAATTCGTGATGCCTTTTGCATAAAGCTTGACTGCAACACTATAACAGTCTTTGGCATTAGTACTGTCAAGTTTCCAGGTCTGAAGATATTTTTGCACTCTGTGAAGGCTTTTCAGTGTCACAGAACATGAATTTAAGCAAAAAAAAAAAAGTGCAAAAACATACAAGAACTATGCAAATTATAATCGTATACCATTGGGCAGCCCCGTATTGAAAAGCCCTCCTTTCCCTGTTGATTTGAGATTATGTATGTTAAACAGAGCTTAGACTAAAATAGGATCACGTAACTTGTAACTCTCCATGCTATATGAAGCTAGCCCTCCAGCCAAGTATTGTGGCCTGCTAGGTGCTCACCAATTCCCAGATGGGCAGAAAATCAGGAAGATTACCAGGTCCATGATAGCTCATAATATATGGTCAGTGGGCTATGTTCAGGTTGGTCAGTCACAAGTAGTGCAGGACTGCACTAAATCGAGATTTGCAAATTTCCTTTCAGTCTGGGTCTCACATCTTAACTGAGCACCTTGGTGACTGTTATACATGGGGTGATTTCCCACTAAAGCTGCTGCGGGGTTGCGCCGCCGTTTGCCCCGAGATTTTTAGTCAATTTCACACCCGAAGCCGCGGGGCTGCATTTTGACCCGCGGCTTCGCCCGATTTCCCCCGCAGTTTCGTAATCCTCAAAAAATTACATAACACTGAACCATTACAAAGGGGGATTCATAAAGAACAGGGGAGCCAGGAAGGAGAGGGGATATGTGGGCTTGCACTCTGATCCCAGTCCCTTAACCATTGCTATAAGATTGGCAGTGTTACACTGGTCCTCACTCACTGAACTGGCTCTGTTGTTGCAAATTCTAACAATAAATCTCGCTTTTCCATAAAGGCATACTTAAATTTCTCTTTGTAGTAGCTCATTTGGTTCACAAGGCTAAGGCAAAACCAGAAATAACTCATTCAAAACATTCTAATCATTGTTAGCAAATATTGTTGTTCTAAGGGCAATTTCCGCAATATTTCAATGGTTAAAATACCAGCTTGCTGCAGTGCTTGAGCACCAATGATCCATATTGTTCCAGATCCCACTCTGATGTGATTTAGGCTGGCAGTAATAACAATACAGCCATCACAGGGGATGGAGGATTACATGCTTCTAGTGCCCCTTGGCTACTAAATAATAAGGTACTATCCTTTTTAGTAAATGTAAGAATATAATCACTCGATATGAGATGCAATGTAATAATGACCATTTTAGGCAACTTGTAGCCTAATGCTATGAATGCTTATAAAGTAAGTCCCAGTGATATCAATGGGGGTCTAATTCCCAGTAGGTGTACATAGGACTGAAGAAGAAGAGATTGGATTTATACCCCGCCCTTTACTCGGAGTCTCAGAGCACCTTATAATCTCCTTCCCTTCTTCTACCCACAACAGACACCCTGTGAGGTAGGTAGGGCTGAAAGAACTCTAGAAAGAACAGCTCTGAGAGAATGGTGACTGACCCAAGGTCACCCACCTGGCTGCATGTGGAGGAATGGAATCAAACCCGGTTCTCCAGATTAGAGTTCACCACTCTTAACTACTATATCAATTGGTGGAATGAGAGGTGATGCCAAATCAGGGTTGCCAAGCCATATAAACCCTTGAGTGGTGTTATCACTCTAGGAATTGCCAGAAACTCTATGGTAAAACCTATAAGTATGTGATGTTGCTTCTGGGATTCCTTGGAAGTGACATCACAGCACACACAATGCCAGCAGATTTTTTTTATTTTTCTCCTCCTGCTACTGCTCAGAGTTGTAGTGGGCAATGAGGATTACCATAGTGGGGGACCTGGAAACCCTATGCCAAACACATCATTGCCACTGAAAATTCTGATCTCTTCTCCCATAGCCTGTAGTTACAGAAATGTATAATGTGTCCATGACATTATGTATTTTCCCTTTGAGTTTCAGATTTAAATTAAGCCTTAGTTCATAGCAGTGACAGGTTCTGAACTAGGGATTAGATGGTGCAAGGCAGAACTCATAAGGACTTACAGGAAGCATCTCATTTCCCCCTCCCTCAATATTTCATCTTTCCCTTCCCTAAAATCCCTCATAGCCTTTCCCCTTTTCCTGCTTCCTTCTCTCCTTCCCATCCAACAGCCAACATATCTTTATCTGACACTCTGTCTTTGGCTTTCACCCCCCAGCAGCCTCTACCTAGCAAAACTATCAGGCCCACTTGCATGGTAGGAAACCCTCCAAGAGTCACAGAGGGGCAACAGTCTTTCCCAGTATCCCCCTTCCAACCCTATATCTTCTATCCCTCCTTCTGGCAACCCCCATATCCTCTCACCTGTCCCTGCCTCCTTCTCAGCCATTCACCAACCTGCCTTTTATCTGCCTTCCATTTTCAGCTATATTTATTATTTATTTGCTTCATTTATACCTTGCCTCTCTCCACAGTAGGGAACAAAGCAGCTTACATCAATCTCCTTTCCTCCTTTTTATCCTCACAACAACTCTGTGATGTAAGTTAGACTGAAAGTATGTGACCAATATCACCTAGTGAGTTTCCACAGCAGAGAGGTGATTTGAACCTGGATCTCCCAGACCCTGCTCTGAAGCTCTAGCCACTACACCAGAGGATGGTTTCTGTTGAACAGTAGCAAGCATGAGTCATGCAGTCAAGAGGAATCAAGTCACCCAGTCATCGTTGCCAGGCCTACCCCAGTAAGTCCTCCCTCAAAGGCCAAAATAGACTTGGAAAAGGCCCTGCTCCTTTTCTCTGCCTTTTACTAACAGAACCAAGCCTTGAATGCTGTGGTTGCCTAGCAATGACCACTGAAGGCATCCATTTCTTAAAGCTACAGGTGCTCCTTTTATCATTTTGAGGGGTTTTAATCCCCAAAGATTTTTTTAAAATGTTTTGGATTTTTCTGCAAACCTGGGTTGTTGTTCAGCTATCTAGAAAGATTAGGGATGCCATTCCCCAGCTGGAGGCGGGGGATCCCTGATTTTTGGGCCTCTTTCCCGCTGCCAACCAGCTGGCTCGGGCAGGGAATCCTGCCTCCAAATGTGATGTAATGATGTCACATGGAAGTGAAGTCATCACATGTGGCAATGCTCTGGTATTTTGGGCAAAACTCTATAATTACCATAGAGTTAATGGGTCCAGTCTCCAGATTTAAGTGTCCTCAGATTTAGAAGTATGGACCTGTGAGACTTGAAAGCCATGCCAGGCCCATCTTCCCAACCACTTTCTTGCTGGGCCTGGCATGGCTCCTGGGTTCCAAAACAGGTAGGTGTTTCTCTGCACTTGTGCAGAGAAAAATCTTTTATTTTGGGAGGAATTAATATATATATATATATATATTAAGATTTCAGATTTTCTGCAAACCTGGGGAAGGGGCAAGCTTGCAGGAAAATCTGTTTAGTTTCAGAGTGGCCCGGATCCATGGATTTAGACATCCACAGATGGGGGCCACATTTCACTGTTAGAGATACAGATGAGTGCTTAGTCTCCTATAGTACATTCCATAGTGCATTCAAAGTCAATGGACTTTGAAGGGTGACATTCTGCTTAGGACTGCAGGGTCAGCCACTAGGCTACTTTAGTCTTTACTGAATTAGAAGCTAAGCAGCTAAGAACATCAATGGCAGAAAACCTGAACTAGCCCAAGATCTACCAGAATTAAAATTCTTAAGAAATGGAGGACTCAGAAAAGACCATGATGGGGAATGTGGAAGCTTTCATAGTGTAATATTCTAAGAAATGGAGAAGTGATGGACACAGCAGGGGTTTTGGTGAGATGAAGTGTAGGACACAGGAGAACAGCACCAAACTGATCTTGAAAGGAGCCCTGGAACTGAAGGCAACTAGAACAATTAGAATTCAGCACAACCTGTGTAAGACCTTGAAAATGTTCCAAGTTACCTCAAAATACATGAAAGAACTCTCATTAATGTTTTCACAGGGGACAGGACTATTTAAGAAATGAAGCTCTTAAAACTGATATTATTACGAAATATGGGGATAGTCTGTTGCTCTCACAAAATGTGATGACTCACACAACATGCAATTGCTTTTTTTCTTTCTCTAGTAGTGAATGCACAAGCTGCCTTTCAGCTTGGTGGATTACAAGGCAACAAAGCTTTGCCCTCCAATGAAAGATCTAGCTAAATATAGGTCTGTCACAAATTTCCCAGTTCATTTTACCTTGTAAGGGCTTACCAAACTAATATCAGACTAAGTTCCATTTAGCTTCTTACATCAAAAAAAAACTTCTTTGATGTAAGGTTGTTCACAAAAATTGGGGGGCGGGCGGGGGGATTCGCTGCCTGGAAGGTACTGTCAGCTTTTTCAGTGCCAGCTCCTGAGAGAGGAGAACATGGCTATTAACTTTTGTCCCATTACCCTCCCAAAGGCCTGGTCTGCACATGAAGCAGAATGACATGGCAGGGAACTGAGGTGATCAAACAGACTGTACATTTCAGACTGTAAGAGAAAGATTACATTATTCGACGTTCCCTACATTAATAAGAAGGAAAACGGTACAACGTGTAAAGGCCCAGGGTAGAACTTTTTTTCTGTACAATGCCACTTTTTTATTTACACGGAATTTTTACCTGAGGGAACATTAAAAATGTGCCCCACCAAAGTCCATTTTAATGCTTCAGGATTCTATCACCTTGTTCTGCTGTATGTGTAGACCAGGCCTACAAAAGAAATCATTTCAGCTGAATCTACTCTGAACTTAAATATGGTCGATAACATATTATTCTTAACCTATGGATTTTGGTAGTCTGTACTTTTAAATACTTTTTGATTCATGAGTGAATGTATTTTGTGAAGGGGGTAGAAATTCTCTGATATTAATGCGGAGCAGGGCAGAACACTACCACAAAATTATAAAGTATGTTCATAAAAGTGACCAGAAATAAGTGACTTCTCTATCAACATCCATGCAGTTTCTGTGTCCCAGATTCTAGACATGTCTACTCATAATTAGCCCTCACTGAGTTCAATGAACTTACTTCCTACAAAGTGTGTTTATATTTCAGCATTAATTTACAACTCAGGTGGTCTTCTATTGCAGTCCTCTAGGAAGAGGATTGCATTTCTGACTTAAAAAGAAAAAAACTCTCTGCAGGTAGAAAACCAGCTTAGTAAGCAGTGTTTCGCTCAGTTTCCATTGTGTAGTGACTTCGGCTGTGGTCACACAAAAAAGTACACTTTCCAACTGGATTTTACTGTGTGAACCGGCAAAATCCAGTTGGAAAGTGGATTGAAAGTGGATTGTTTAGTGTGTGTGAAAGTGCAGCCTTCTTGTATGCTGGGGAACATTGCAAAGAGTGTTCTTGCCTGTAATCTGAAGTAGCCTACCGCTTCATTCCTAAAGCAGCTCTACCTGTAGACCCAGCCTAAATGAAACAGCAACACACAACTGCAGATAAGAGTCCTAATAAGGACACAATCCCTGCTGTACCTACACACATCAACCCCTTTAACAGATTAACCCACCTCACGCGCACACTTGTGTGCCATGAGCAGAAAAAGAAGCACCACTCCAGGGGTCCCTGGTCTGCCCACATCAAGTGAGTCACACCATTTCTGCACTGCATTATCTTAGCACCAACTACCATTTCAGCAACACATTTCTGCAGCACACTGGCAAGCAGGTGTGCTTGTGTGAGAAGGAAAGCAGTGAGACATGCAATAATCCATCTGCACACTTCACAGCTGAAGTTTATCTCAGTATGTGCATGACAGGCGATTACTCTTCAATGTACGTGAATAGTCTCAATGGCATATTTCCAATCCTGTGCAAATAAGATAAGTGTGCGTGACAGATTTAATGTCTTCTTGTGGGTTCAAGAAAACCTCTGCCAAGCAGTGTGACGGTAAATCCTCGATACAATTCATACTGCCCAATAAGACTAGAATTTGGTTTTGTTCTCAATTCACTCCACTTATAAGTCAGAAGCCGAACCTTCTGTCTGGTCCTATTATATTGTTGCCTTTATTAAAAGGAGCAGAACCTTACAAACATTCAATGATGCACTTGCTTTGTTGGCAAAATATCTTCTTGGTGCCCATTCAAATCACGCACACAGTGTGTGCATGCCATTCATATACGTCAGTCTCAGATCCCGTCCACATATATACCATTTCCAGAACTCACTCACCCACACAGCCTCCTGCTGCCTTCTCCTCACATTCCTGCTCCTTTTTCCATCAACAGCTGACATCACCATTTCTATCCCTAAGCACTTTCTTGTAACAAATGTAACGCGATAACTAGGGAGTCAATTCCTAGTACATTCAGTAAAACGTGCACAGAACCATGCTGTTACAACTCAGGAGTCATGAATGTTCACCAAAAAAAAATCATCACGATAATGCAATTATAGAGTTAGATTTGGACCGGAAAGGCTGAAGTTCAAGTCCCCACTCTGCCAATGATGCTCACTGGCTGAGCTTGGGATGGTCACTCTCTCTCAGCCAAACCTACCTCAAAGAGTTATTGTGAGAATAAAGGGATGGGGCATGCGTGCATGCAGTGCTGGGTTCTTAAAAGGTCGATCTTAATATATAATAAATAAGCGATGCAACAACTTTGGGACAGAACTCTTGCCTTATTTTGTTATGTGAAGCAGCAACTCTGGCAACTCAAGATTATTACAACAGCTCACTCAAAGGGGTGGGAAAGTATCAAATGCTGTCTTCTGTGTCCATCTCAGGGTTTGTTTGTTCTTTGCCCCTTTTCAAGCCCTGTACCTGAGGGTGGGGGTGGGGAAAAGCTGCTGCCAGTCTGAGTAGACAATATTGATCTTGGACCAACAGTCATAAAACAACTTCATAGGTGGGCTCTCCCTATCTTCCTGAGGAGGGCCCTCCATAATGCTGGAGCTGCCACCCCAAAAGAATGTGCCCATGCTACAGCCAAGCAGACATTTCCAAAGGAGGGTTCAACCAGGAAAAAATCCTGAGAAGATCCTGAGGTGCCAAACAGACTTGTAAGAAATAAACAAGTAGCCATCTACGCACATTTCAAGCCATTTGGATTCCAGTGGTCACATACTTGTCTAATGGGGATTTTCTCCCCAATAATCGCTATTATCAAGACCTTTTGTATTTTGAAGCCTCTGTTAGGTCTCTCTATGACAGTTCAATTTGTCCTGATTCTTGTCCAATTTATTACCGAATATCTGTTCCATTTTATGCAAATGTTTATTTTTGTATTGTATTGAAAGTAAAAATAAATAAATAAACAAGCAAAAAATAAAAAAGGCATATAAACAGCCTTCTGACAACACAGCTTTACATCTGTGGTTTTTTTCTTTTCCTTTTTTTTAGATCTCAAGGATATACTCCATAAAACCCTTGCACCTGATGGCTAACTCCCTAGGACAGCTTCATATTCACTGTATGCAAGTGAGAAGCCACTGCAAGTGATCCTAAAAGTAATCCTAAAATCCCCAATGCCACCCATTTACCTCCAAGGTTCTCCGAGATCTGTAGACTGCCTCCTAATGGACCATGTTACCCCATTAAAAATCACTGTACTCTACCACAAACAAAATGCTTAAAGCTCCCTTGACACTAACAGGTTTGGATACAAAGATTTGAGAAAAAGCACAAATGTTATCTGTGTGGATCAGCTAACAATTACTGTGAAGAGTGATGATGTCTTACTTTAATGAATACAAAAATAATGTTATTCCTTTTTTTTGCTCCAATACTCAGATGTGCCACTATGGATAACTCAGAACTGAAGGAGAGAGGCAGCTACTTTTCATCCTGATATCGCTGCCAAAAAAAATACACTGAGCCAGATGCTTATTCTCTTCTTCTGCCTGTATTTGATTTCAAAGCTAAGCAAGAACAGCTACAGACTGTCGGAGAAGTTCTTAGTTCCACAGTAGCATTTCTACTCTTCCTGATGTGAAACTACAGATGTAAAAAGTGAGATTCAAGTTCAGTAGCACTTTTAAAGATCAAGAAGATTCCCAGGGTAGCCCTGACCTGGATATCCCAACCAAGCCCGATCTTGTCAGATCTCGGAAGCTAAGCAGGTTGACTCTGCCAAGTACTTGGATGGGAGACCTCCTTGGAATACCAGCAGTTGGGAGGCAGGGGCAGGCTTTATTCAGCCACCTCTCTGAATATCCTCCAGGCCCCCAGTAGGCATCAGTCACCAGAGGTCAACGTGACTTCCAGGTACACACACACATGAATATATGAGAAAATACCCCAAAAAAGAAATTTCCAGTGTATAAGAAGAGATTGGATTTCTACCCCGCCTTCACTACTTGAAGAAGTCTCAGAGCAGCTTACATTCTTCTTTCCATTCCCCTCCCCACAACAGACACCCTGTGAGGTAAGTGGGGCTGAGAAAGCTCTTTCAAGGATTGCGCTTGAGAGAAAAGCTCTGAGAGAACTTATGACTGACACAAGGTCATGCCAGTAGCTGCATGTGGACAATTGGGGAATCAAACCCGGTTCTCCCAGGTTAGAATCCGCGCTCCTAATCACTACACCAAACTGACTCTCCAAGAGCTTTCAAGAGTCAAAGCTCCCTTGGTCAGATACAAGTAGGAATGGAGATCCCTGAGACCTTTTATCCCAGTCAGAGGTTGGGAGTGGTGTTGCAAAGAAGTTAGCCAGGATTCAAAGGCACAATGCACAATGTAATCAGTGTGATTGGAGCAGGAACGAAATGCTCTGGAGCAGATGTGAAGAAGACAGGGAAGCAGTCATAGGACTTCTGTGCACTGGTGGAATTATGATAGAAATGGGCTCAGTGACAAGAGACCAGTTCTGCTCCTGAGAACAGGGACACCTTCCACCCACCTGAGAGGCTATTTACACAAACCAATAGTATTCTTCCTGATTTTCAATAGCTCATTGATAACTGACCATATCTGAGTTATAATTAGCCTGCTGTTTTCTTGAGAGAGTGAACAAAAATACACTAAATCTTGGCAGGAGAGAGGGCCCCTTTATGGTGGCGCAAAACATGTTGATTCCAACAAGAAAACACATCATCTGCTCAAAAACCTTTCCATAATTGACAACAGAAGGACCCGCTCTTTCATTGCAAAATCGGACTGACAAAAGATAAGACGCAGGCATGCCTAAGCTAGGTGGGGCAATGAGATGGCAGAATGCTGGGGTGGTACAAATGGACTGCAACCCTTCAGGCAGCATGGAGGGGATTCCAGCTTCCTTTAGTTACATAAATTCCACGCACGGAGAAAACAAACACAGCAAGAAGAAATGTCCTACTCATTCTCTTTGTGTGCTGTCCTGGTTTTCTATTTGCCCTGAATCTTGAAAACACAGGGGGATGTTCCCAGGTATCCTCCACTCACAATCTTAAAACAAGAGGTCTGCCACCCTCATTCTCCTTCCTATGTGCACTGTGCCTTTTCCCATGAAATCCTGGGAACTCTCATCCTGTGTGAAAGGAATGGGGTGGACAAAGAGGGGAAGAACATGTGGGAGCTCTGAGAATTCTCCTCGGTGGTCTGCGGTTCCCAAGATTTCCATGACAGTACAAGTGACATTAGATGGACAAAGGTTTGTGATTTTAAAGGGGTTTCTGTATCACAGAAAACATGGAACAGTAGGAAAGGGTAGATGAGAGGGGCAGAAGCAGACAAAGCTGTGAAGAACAAGGGCAACATGCAAAGCTTTACTGCTGTGATTGGGTTCTCACATCCATACTCTCAAGCTGGGCCCTCGGTCCTCATGTGTGCCAGAGTTCCACAGCCTGAGTGGGAACTGTGCCAGTACGGATGGGGGAGCCACACGGACTCGCAGGGGTCATCTCATTTTCCTCTCCCTCACTATTTCTCTCTCCATAGCCTTTTCCTTCCTCTTGCTTCCTTCTCTCCTTCCTACCCATCAGCCAACCTAACTTTATCCGCGCACCCACACACACACACACACATCTTCAGCTTTCTCTGACTCCCTCCCCGGGACATCTTCTCCCTGGATAATGTCCAGCCCAGTTGCATGGCACTAGCCAGCCCGGGGTCAGCTACACAGAGGAGAACCCACAAAGACTTGTGGGGAGCACCTTACCTGTCCCTGTATCCCTCTCTCCACGCACTTTCCTTCCTGCTGCCAGCCCCCATATCCTTAATTTCCCCTGTTTCCTTCTCTCCTTCCCAATCACGCACTTTCTATCTGCCCCCATTGTCAGCTATTTTTATTATTTATTTACTTAGTTTACATCGCATCTTTCTCCCCAGCAGCTCTCTCCTCCATTTGATCCTCACAACAGCCCTGTGAAGTAGGTTAAGCTGAAAACAACAGAATGGGGATTCCAACCTGTGTCTCCCAGACCATAGTCTAACCATTACATTAGACTGGATTTCTTGGAGTAGCTGCTGTTGGACAAAAGTATTTTTTATTTAATTCAATTTATATCCCACCCATCCCACCCTCCCTGCCAGGAAGGCTCAGGGCGGCTTACATTAAAAGGTTAAAATGCATTAAAACACAAACAGAGTTGGTAACCAGCTTATCAGACCGTTAATAGAAACTGTTGCAGGCCACTGGTGATAGTATAGAGGGCCTTACCACAGTTCGGTTGTAGGAAGTGGCTCCTAGTTGAAGGCCTGGTGAAGAGCTTGGTTTTGCAGGCCCTGCAGAACTGTAAGAGGTCCTGCAGGGCCCTGATGTCTTCTGGGAGCTCATTCCACCAGTACGGAGCCACTACTGAGAAGGCCCTAGCCCTGGTAGAGGCCAGCCTGGCATCTTTGGGTCCAGGGAGGGCCAAACGATTTTGAGACCCCGACCTCAGTACTCTCCGGTTGCCTAGCATCAGCCACTGAGGGCATTTGTTTCTTAAAACAACAGGTGCTGCTTCTATTATTTATTTTGGGGGGTTAACTCCCTTTTTTTTTAAGATATCAGATTTGTCTGCAAACCTGGGGCATTTTTCAGGTTTGGAGAGGGAGAGGGAGAGAAAGAAAGAGACCTGAGGCATTTTTCAGGTTTGGAAATGTGTGTGTGTGTGTCTCCAAACCTGATATATTTCAAATAAATAAACACCCAAATAAATATGCCCTTCACTATGATTATGTGGAATTTTTCTGTTCTACCTCCCTTTGGAACAGGTCAATCCAACTGAAGAAGGATGGCAATGTATCTTTGATAAGCCCGGGGCCACCGAGATTGGCGATAAGCAAGGAAAGGCTTAGAGTTTTCACATTTTGGTCTTTATAGCCAGCTATTATTGGTTGTAACCAATGACAGGTTTCGCTTTTTCTGCTCCCTATCAGCATACTATCTCCCTCTGTAGCACCTGCCCAGCAAGGTGCTATAGCTCCTCACCACCTGCTCATGATGCACCCCACCTCAAGACAAGGAACTCCCATTACTGAGCAGACAGAAGAGGCTTGGCAGATGTTATTTCTGTTGCTGTTGCAGAACCGGGACAGGCTAAACAGCACCTGCTGAAATCCCATTTTAAAAATTTTAGGCTCCACACACACATGCCCACATAGAATCTGGCTGTTCTGTGTAACATGGATCTTAGCAAAAAGGTTCTCACAGACCTAAAGCCCTACATGGCTTGGAGTGGGGTATCTGAGGGACCATCTTCTCCCACACATTCCTGCCAGGGAATTCAGGTCACAGGGAGAGGCCCTCCTGACTGTCCCGCCAATCAAAGAAGCTTGTCTGTTGAGCACATTTATTTATTTATTTATTTATTTATTTATTTATTATTAAACTCCTAACCTCCTAACCTTAGCCAACTAGCACAGGAGGGTGGTTTGTCTTGAAAGTCTACTGAGGGATGCCAACCAGCCTGGAATAAAATCTCTTGTCCCTTTAACAGGAGTTTAATGGAATGTTATCTACCAGGAGATGTTATCTATCTCCACACCATGACAAGCTTTAACTCCCCATTTCCATATATTAAACCTCTATTAAAGGGGCAGGAAATTTTCTCCAGGCCAGATGGCAACACACAGTCAACTATGAAAGGGAACTTTTTTCATTTGGATAACACTTTGATGCTAGCCCTGTATATGGAAGATCCAAAAAAATTCTCTCAAGGTATAATGCACAAAAAGGCCCACGTTCTGTCTTATTAACAACCCTTTACAGCACAGTTATGTATAACTTCTATATACTTAGAGGCATGTGTAAATACTACACATTTTGAAGACCAAAGGGAAAATATATAATACCTCCTGTCAGATTAATGTAGTTTCCTGTGCTATAAAATGATGCAATTCAACCATCTAATTTAATGTGTTATTGACTTTTATATATATCACCTACAAAGCTTGCATAAAGGGTGCTTATGTAAGTTGTGGCGACCGACTGATTGATTGGAGGGTGTAGGTTTCAAAACGCAGCTCTTTTCACATAATTACATTTGCTTTTAAACGTGCACAGTTTCAATTACACAAGCTAGTTTAGCTACCCGGATTCCAGAACGAGGCGGGCGGCAGAATGGGATCCTGATTTTGCAATTGGATGGCTGGCAGATCTTAAGGCGAGAGGCACAAAAGAAAGTTAAGCCAAGAAAGCATCAACAACAAAACGTGGAACCTGCCAAGTTTAGCACAGAGGGAAAGGGCAGCATTTTCCCTTTGTACGTACAGTACTCAGGTTATCAATTACTCCCTTTGACACCCAAGTTATAAGCAAGCACAGTTCTCAAAAAGGTATATTTGATTAGGGATTTTACTGACTGCAGTCGCCTGGACTGGAAGACACCCGGCCTTATTTACTGGATTCTTGCACAACATTAGACAGCAGAAATACCACCGAGGTCAGACAGATTTAATAGTAGTAGAATTGCTAGCCTATGCTATTTATTATCCCTGGATGTATCTGCAGAATGATCACTGGTTCTCCATATATTACGACATTGCACAGCAAATCAAGAGTTGGCGAAGCAGATTCCACCCGCATCGAGTTGGATTCACAGTAACAACATACACAGTGCCAAATTGCTAACAATATTAGGCTACTGGAGAGCCCTGGCTTCTCCTGCATTCAGTCTTTGGACTTTGAAGCCAGTGCATTAGAAAAGACTGATGCCCTGTCCTGTATGGGAAAGCTGGATTCAACACTGCTAACCATTTGAATGGAATGGAAAAGGCTCAGACTCTTTAGTACATGAACTTGATGTACTCATTAGTAGGGCAGCTACAGCTATAAATATTGTGGCTCCCATTCTATTTGGAAGATCATCTTCTGCAAAGGACAAATCTCTAGTAAATATATTTGCATGTCAAAATACAAGAAACATGAAGGGACATCACACACATATAGTAAGCACGCCAAATGATCATAAACGCACATCTGTCACTGCTCGCTGTGTACTAATTCATGCATCACAAAATGCTGCCTCCCCAAAGTGCCAGGTTGGTTTGTTATGTCTCTGGGGTCTCGAATGCTGGCACTGAGTTAATCTGTTCTTGACTCATAAATGGAATATCTGCTTGAAAAAAGAGCTGTAGAACTGTAGGTTGTTGAATACAATCATGTGCTAGGACTTGTGTTGCAATCGCAAAGGTCTCCAAAGTATACAAGAAGAAGGACACGTCTATGGACTTAAGGACAATCCTTCACCAACACCCCATACAAAACATAAAACCATGCAAGCTCTTTTATGAAGTTGTTTTCAATCCAGTATATTGATGGGCAAGTGAAAAAGCCATCTTCAACAGTCACTAGCAGTCAGCTTGACAGGAAAACAGCAACAATTAAAGATGAGGGATTCTGACCTACTGGTGCAATATTTGAAACTCTAAAATGCACAAGAAAATCTTAAATGCTCTAAACTGTTCTGACCACAAAAGGACACTATGCATCATCCTCAGCCAATAGTCTCCAATGGAAAATATTCTAGATTAAAAACATCCTTGTGAAAACATCTCTCCTAGGGAAGGCAACTCCCTGGGCCTCTCACTTAACTGCTGAAGTGGAAGGGATCCTCCTGAGAGCCATCCTAAATCTACTCCACTCTACCTTGTTCCCACTGCTTCTTCTCCTGCCCTCCAGTGGGTTCTTTATGGTAGTCTTTTAGATGTTTGGAAATCAGAAGCAAGTTCTCATTTAAGCAGCAAGGCTCTGCATCCTGCGCTGACAGTACATAATTCTGAAATTATTTTATATTATTTCTTATTTCTCGGCAAGCACGGAGGAACTTGGACAGCAAATCTCCCCCACCCACCCCAAAGTAGCAAGATCTAGTTATTTAGGCCTAAACCACTTTCCAGAACGCCTTTTCTATTCTATTTTTTTAAACCCTGTTTTAAAAGAGATTTCTGATCTAGACCAGAAATATTTCTGAAGCAAAGACAGATCACATAAGCCAAGAAAACGAGATTTCCAAATGAGCAGCTGCATGTGTCTGTAGCAAAGTGCCAGCATGGTCAGAGTGCTGGACTAGGATCTGGGAGACCTGGGTTCAAGTCCCCACTCTGCCACGGGATGTTACTGGGTGATCTTGGGCCAGCCACTCGCACTCTCACAGCACGGCCTACCTCACAATATTGTCGAGAGGATAAAATGGAGGTGCAGAGAATTATGTTGCAAGGTGCTTTGGGTCCCCCAAAGAGAAAAAAGCAATGGTATCAATATCCAAATAAATTTTTTAAAAGTGCAAAAGGACTGTGGAGCTCAATTACACTTGAGAACATCTTTGCAAACAGATCTGCCTTACTCTGCTCACATAAAAGCTGGTGGATATTAAATCAGATGGCAAGGGGCACACAAATGGAGACCTGCCCTCCACCTGTGACATTCCCCCCTGCAGTTCACATCCAAGTTTATGTGTGTGGTTTTCCCTGCAAGACAGGCTCACTTCTGATACCAAAACACAGCAAGAAGTAAAGCACCAGAAGGAACAACTGAAAAGTAAGAGAGTTCCACTCCCACCCCCACATGACTCCTTTGGCCCTTTAAATTTGCACTATGTACTCCCCCCCTTGCTTTACACATGAATTGAGAAGATGCACATTAAAAAAACACAGGCCTGCCCTTGTCACATATAATTTGTGCCACGCAGCTAATAACTATGGCAACAGGAGCTTTGGTACTCACTTGACAACTCACAACAACGACCCTGTGAGATAGGTCAGGCTGAGAGTTTGTGACAGGCCTCAGATCACCCAGAGAGCTCCCACGCTAGAAGTGGGGATTCGAACTCAAGTCTCCCAGGATCCTCGTCTGACACGCTATCCCCTACGCCACACTGACTCTTGAGATACATACAGTCCTAAACCATCTAGTGCTTATTTCTACAATACCATAAGAAGAACCAAGCATCCTGAATGTAAACACTGATCATACATCGAAACTAGCAGTTTTCTTTTCTTGAGGGGCCCATTTCCCAAACCTACAGTCACTGCTTCCAGGAGACTACATCTCCCCTCCAAAACCTGTCTACACTGAGCAAGCCAAGCCACCACTGCTGCAGCAGCAGCTGTGTTCACTTAACCAGGCAAATCCCCGCCACCGACCCGGGTGTGCTCGCATTTTACACTCTCGACCAACAACACTTGACCCTGGTGGCGATCACTTGCTCACTTCACTTCTGGCCTGTCGGAAGGGTCGGCCTCCAGAAGTGAAGCAGTTTATTGCAAAAGTTGCTGGTGCCTCAGCCGGTAGGTGTAGGTCCTGCTTGTCGAGAATAACAACAGAACGGCAAGAACTTCCACGAGAGAAAACTATTTCTCGTCTTCTGTGTTCTCCCAAGAAGAAGAGCAACCCGAATGCAGACAGGAGCCGAAAGCGGGGGAGCCTTACCTGAATGAAGCCCCAGATGGGATGAAGGGTCCAGTGCAGCAGCAAAGAAGGCCAGAAGCAGTGGAGGAATAGCAAGACTTCTCGGATGAGCATCACTCCTCCGGGCGCAGGGGGGCTCCTTCTCCTCGCAACCTGTGTCACTGACCGGAGGGGCGGGGGGGAGGGAGAGAGAGAGAGACGGAGAGAAATCGGACAGCAGCGACGCCGGATGGCACCTCATTCCCAGGGCGCCCGGTGCCTCCCCTCCCTCCCGTCCCCTCCCTTCCCGGAAATCGTGAGCCCGGCTTGGATATGATGGGGGTGGGGGGAGAGCTCAGCGCGGCATCTGCTTTCGCGCAAAACGAAACAAACAAGCGACCCCGTCCACACGCACGCCCATAGATTATTTTTTTTTAAGTAGTGGTCTTTCCTGAATGTTGGAGACAAGCCTAGCCCCCACCCACCCCCCAACAGCCAAGACCCTCCGGGCTGGAGGCGCGGGTGGGAGCTGACGCTGCAGAGCGATGGACGACCGCGCGCCATCCAGAGCCGACGAGAGCCCCGTTCGCTGCTGCTGCTGCAGTTGCAGTTTGGGGTGCTTAAAAAACCGGGGAGGGGGCGCGCCTTACCCTTCGGGGAGGCCGGGGCCACGTCTTAGCAGAAAAAGGCCGTTGCCGGCGCTTCCTTTCTCAACATGCTGGAATGGGAAGCTTCTGGGTGCAGGTTTTCAATTTTTTAAAAAAAGTTTGCAGCAGTCTGTGTGGCTGAGCTGGTGGCTCCCGTTTCGGCTGAAGTTCCCCTCCTGCTGCTCCTCCTAGCGCTGGGGGAGCCCACTCATCGGGGAAGGGGGGCAAAGTCCGCGCTGGGAAGAGGTTCCCCTCCGACCCGGTGACCGGTGGTGAAAAGCCAATCCTCTCATATGTATCCCTGGATCGGAGGGAGGGAGGGGTGGATTTAAAAAGAAGAAGCAAATCTGCTGGGAGAAGGGCGGACGCACCAATGGATTCGAAGATCCAGCCCGCAGCCAGGGCTCCTGCTGGCAGTCCGAGCCCTCCACAAAGGGTATTCCAAGTCCGATGCCTCCTTGGCTCTTTCCCTGTCTGCAACGGCAGCGACAGCAGAGGAGCCGCTTTGCAAGAGACCAAAAAAACAAAAAAGTGCCAAGCAAGGAACCAGAGCAAAAGCAACTCCTCCCCCAGCCGTGAGTCTCCCTCCAAAAGCGAGAGAGAGAGAAGTGAAGTGTGCTTCAGTCCGTGCAAAGCTTCCCTTCCTCCTGCAAGAAGTAGCCTTGTTTGGTTCCCCCTACCCCACGCTCTTCTTTGCACAGCTCGCTTGAGCATCAGATCCTCAGCTGTCGATCATCTTGCAGAGCCCAGAAGCAGTAGCGGCCGGGAGGGGGGTAGAACTCATGGGGAAGAGGGGGGGAGGCCGAAGCGGCTGGAGAGGACCAGAAGAGCTGTACATGCAGAACTAGGGGGGGGATAGAGTATTTGAGCCAAGCCAAAATACTTGGATTTAATTCCCCCCCTGCTGCTGCTGCTGCTGCTGCTGCTGCAGTGATTTTTCATGCCCAGGTAGAGAGCCCATCACGTCAATGGCATTAGACTCCTTCACCACCCCCAATCTCAGTCCATGACTTTTGATATGGGGAGGAGAACAGCTCTGCTGGGACATTCCGATGCCTGCCCCTCACCCAGGAGCAGTTGTGTTGCCACTAGGGACTGTCAGATGGCTGTTTAGGAGGGCACTCCACAAAGGGCAGCAGTGGTCAAACAGCCCTGCCATAGGAGGTACCTTGCTGGGTCCAGAAGCTACTGCTTCTGACCATTTATAAGCTGGACAAGAAGCCTTTCCCTTCTGTTTGTACCCAGCATCTGGTATGCTGCTTCTCTCCATGGAGGTTCCATTTTGCTATAATGGCTAAATTTGAGGAGCCTGGCAGCTATGAATTTGCTAAACTTTTTTTTCCTATTACACTTTCCCACTGCAGCATTGCCTTTCTGCATGTGGTTCAGGACAACTAAAAAGAAATCTGGAAGTCTGATGGTATACAGGAGGGAGGTAACAGGTAAGGGGATGGAGTGTCAGAAAGCGAAAACAGGAGAGGTGTCTAGAGGATCTAATTGAGACTGGATATGACTGGATAGCACAATGGGCTGTGCTAGGATTCCCCTCCACCATAACCTCTTCCATATACCTTAATCCAATCTCCTTTCAGGCCTCCTGAGCAGTGAGTTCAAGACTGGGTGACCCCTTCAGCCATCTATGGAGTCTGGCAGCTGCCTGAATTTTACTCAAGTAGGCCCCTGAGGGTCCTCTCTCTTGGGAGTTAGCCTCATCAAATAAACACACATGAACATACCCGAAGCTGCCTTCTACTGAGTCAGACCACTGGTCTATCAAGGTCGATTTTGTCTACTCTGACTCGCAGCAGCTTTCCCCTACTACCTGAGCTTTTTAACTGGAGACACCAGGGTTTGAATCGAGAACCTTCTGCATGTAAAGCAGATGTTCTGCCACTGTGCCACAGCACTGATATTTAATCAAATGGTGCTTACCTCTGAGTAGACTTGCTTAAGCTTACTCCCTGCACCTCTCCTCTATGGCTATATAGAGATGTGTTGTTTTAATATTTTGCCCCGAGTGCCAAAATGCTTATCGCCACAAGAGAGATCTGAGTACCCGTCCCTTGTTGGCTAAGCCAATTCTCTCAATACTTTCTGTGAAAAGAGAATAAGATAGTGACGACCTCCCTCATATAAGCTGATAGATGGCTGAAGGGGTCACTGAGTCAAGCACTGGGCCCAACCCAATCTGAAACTCACCGCTCAGGAGACCTAAAGGGAGATTGGAAGTTAAAGGAAGATGAACACTGTAATTGAGTTTTCACACTCTTAAGTGTCTCATCAACCATCAGCAGTCATTCATGCGTTATAAATAATATCCCCCTTCCCATCTCCATTTTGTTCTCTTAATATGAACAAATGATCCCAGCAACACATTCAAATGGTGCTTCAAGCATACATTTAGCAAAATAGAACTCCAAAGAATAAGGGAGGATGGTAAATATCCAACACAAATCTTACCCCAGCATTGAACTCTCCCTGGATGGATAACACACTATGTGGCATCTAAGTAAGAAGGTGGCAGCAGATTTGCTTGTAACCTGGGTATGGGAGAAAATGACAAGAAAGGCAGGCAGATCAGAGGAATTCTCTCAGTTCCAGGACAGCACAGAGCTGGTTTATGCCACACTTGTTTGAAAAACTCCCACCTGCACTTGTATTGCAAAATGTCTTTTCACATTTGTAGCGGAAGCACAGTATGAGCTAGCAAAAGCAAAGCCATGTTCACAATAAGTTGAAGGACTGGAAGGAGACAAGAAACACCAAATCTTATTTCCCCCCATATTTCTTCAAAATAATACTACCAGTGTTTTATTCTTAAGATTTGAACTGACATGGCAGACAAATTTTAACAAATAAAATCTTTACCACCTTACATGATTTTTTATGAACACCTAACCTGCAGCATGTGACACCAGAGGAGAGGTCTGTGGCTAGAGTCAGCCTCCTCCTCCCCCTCCCTTTTCCTCTAGGACTGGGGGGGGGGCAATTGTAGTCCCTGAGTGGAAGAGCCTCTGTTTTGCATGCAGAAGTCCCAGGTTCAGTTCTTGGCATCTCCAGTTAAAAAAACTAGGCGCTCTCCTGTAATGTGTGGCAGGGCAGAGCTCTCTTTTTTTAATTTAGGTCAGTGGTCCCCAAGATGAGGGACTGTGGCTCAGAATGGGGGGGACATGATTCAGTGGCAGAGCACCTGTTTGGCATACAGAAATTATCAGGTTTGATCCCCAGCATCTTGAAAGGATCTGGCAGTAGGTGATGTGAAAAACCTCCACCTGAGATGCTGGAAAGCCACTGCCAGTCTGAATAGACAATTCTGACCTTGATGGACCAGTGATCTGATTCTGTATAAGGCAGCTTCATGTTTGCTCGTGTGTGGAAAGGAACAAGAAGCACACATTCAGCTCTCATAACCTAACAGATTGTCAAGGGACTGGCTGAACATGGCTCCTCCCCTCTCTGCTCTGAGACACAAAAAGACTTGAAGTCGCGAGAAGACGGGAAGCCTGGGCCATGCTCAGCTGACTTTCCAACAGTTTGCAGTCCCGTGGTGGACAGAACCATAATGCCCCAGTGCTGTATATGGGATGGGATGGAAGTGGCGGCCGACAACATAGCCATGCTGTGAATATGGAGTCTGGCTGCCGTGAATAGGTCTAAATCTATAGCCAGGGGTGATGGGCAGCCAGAGCTTGTTCATCTTAAGAAATGCTTGTTCATCTTAAGTGATTGTTGATGTTTCCTCAGTGATCCTTCCTTGGTAGGATACGTCTTTGTCTAAGCACCCACTTGGGGACAGAAGGAAGCAACCCCTCCCCAACTAAAGGGACGGGGCAGTGGTGTGTGTATAAACAAAGAGCAGCTTGGATTCTGGAAGAAGCACACAGGTAGGACTGTAGATTGACTGAAGCACCAGGAGGGTTGCCAGATCTCACTTTCTCTCTGAGAATCTCACGTAAGGGAAAGGAGCAGCTTTGCTGCACTGTAGGAGTTCCTGTGTAAAGCAAATACCACAAAATGCCATTAGAAAGTCTCCAGTGCTCTGACCGCCCAAGGAAACCTGTCCTGGAAAGTGCCTCCACAATGCTGGAAACTGGGATTTTTCAAGGTCTATGTCCTTTGTGATTTGTCTTATGTAAGCTTTTTTTTTTAAAGCAGGCATTTTAGAGATTTGCAACACACACGTCTGGTTCTTGTAAATCTGGAGATATGTCTCCTAACTAGGGTTGCCAGCTCCAGCTCGGGAAATGCCTGGAGATTTTAGGAGTGGAGCTTGAAGAGGGCGGGGTTTGGGGAAGGGAGGGACTTCAGTGGGGTATAATGCTATAGAGTCCACCTTCCCCAGCAGCCGTTTCCCCCGGTGAACTGATTCCTGTCGCCTGGAGATCAGCTGTAATAGCAGAAGATCCCCAGCCAGCACCTGGAGCCTGGCAACCTTACTCCTTACCAATAACCTGAGTTATTACTAAATGGAAATGGTAAACTAGTTTTCATGAACACATGTTTTCCCCACTGATTTTAGTGGAATGGTAATACTGTGATCTTTGGAAATAATCCTATCTAGAAATAAGTCTGTAATGACTGGCTGGACATGTTTCAGTAAGATATTGGCAATTTATTTGCATTTTTTTATATTTTCACTCTCTGCGTACTGTATTTATGGGTTTTGCATATTTTTTTAAAGGAACTGTTCTCTACATAAAACTTTTAAAAGGTTCCTCTAACAAAGGGCCAAACTAGATGAGACAGGCATCGTGGAATGTACCCACCATTTTAGGGAGTGAGTTCCCACCTGGGAATTCCTTTAAACTGCATCACAGAGATCCAATACCAGTTAGGACTACTGCAGTACATATACTCTTCTGACGCCATTTCAGATTGAAAAAATGGTGTGTGTGGGGGGGAGGCAACATCCCCTTCCCCCCAAGCACCAGGTGGGAACTCACTCTCTAAAATGATGGCGTGTCCCTGGGGCAAACATGGGGGTGCCTGTCTCATGTGCTTTGGCCCAAACACAACACACAAAATGTGTTTGGTCTTCCAGTGTTTATAACAGGAATATTCTGCAGGTTATAGATATTTTGTTCATTTATAAAAGAACACTTAATTTGTTTAGACTATACTGGTTTCGAAGGATGGATTTGATTTCTACTTATATATTTGCTCCTCAGCCTTTTCTGGCTTAGTTTAATACTTTAACCACTAGACCAGACACTATCTGTGTGCTGGAGAGTGATGCTGTCTCATACTTTGGGCCTGATCCATGGCTGACTTGTCAAAGAGGCTGGCCCTATTGATAAATGCAAGCGATTCCTTTCCTTGACTCTTCTTATCCCCCCCCCCATGTGCTTTTATTTGTTTTCTGAAAAGCCACTTTGTGACACTGGTTTGCATGGCTGTGCTGTAATGCTGCAAACATTGGAGCATTTAAGAGGGTTTACTGGGAAGTGAATAGCAGTCTTTTGTTGCTAAAGTGTCACCAGTCTTGCTTCATTACAATCACCAAACAGAGCAAATGTAGAAAGGGAAAACAAGCTGAGTTTTTAGCCAGCTTGTTAATGAGCAAATTGCAGGGAAGGCTGCCTTGTGTGAATGGTGGCTGCTACTGTAAGTTAAATTTATCTCATTTTACAGATGATAACAAATAGCTTGCTATGCTGACAGCTGGAGTAGCAGTTTTCATGGCACTTCCTCTGCTGACATTAAACATACAAACTGTGTAGCCAAATCCTGGTTATTGCTTACTTTTAAGCAAGTCCCACTGAGCTCCGTAGTGCTTGCTGTCAAGAAAATGTGCACAGGGTCGCAATTTGAATCTGGAACACAAATCATGTCGTGTCTGTGAACTCAGTCTCTGTGAAGACTCAGTGCAAATACAGCCTGTGAAGGAACAGTCTTGAAAGTCCTGTTCCCTCTTTAGTCCAGAGACTGGAAAACCTCTGTGGCTGTCCCAGGTTTCCACCTGATGAGGTGACACTTTTCCATACTCCCAAGAGGATAGCAGCTTCTCTCTGTATAGTAACTGCTGCCACCAACAAATCAGAAAGAATATTTTCTGCTAGATGGATTTGTACTTGCGAAGTGTGCATGCACACGAAAGCTTATACCCAGAATTAAATTTTGTTGGTCCTAAAGGTGCCACTGGACTCAGACTTTGTTCTAAACAAATTAGGATAGGCTCATCACTCTTTAACTTGTAGCATTTAAAATTCCTCCATTATTTCAGTTTTTCAAGGTAGGGGACCACTCCCCATTGTCCTTCACACACATGGTCAAGATGGAATCCCTAGATAAAGGCTTAGTCTTCATGGCTAGAGCCAATAGTCGGTATAAGAGTAAGAGCAAGAGAGTTTCTTCCTTATGCCCCAAGAATTTATAATCTTTCTTGGGGACTCCGCTCCGTCCTCCTCCTGATCTTCTTGCCCCCAAAGGAAAAAAACTACCCTTTTGGAGGAGAGTTTTCTAGATACTAGCTGTGGTCACACTGGCAGCTTGGTGCGGTATGGTGGTGCATCTGATTGTACCAGTTTAAAGGGGAATTCATCCAGACAGCACACCCTGCTGCGGTTTATCCATGTGGCCATCCCATGGTCAAGCATCCACATTACTGCAGTGCCTCAGCCATGGAGCGTGTTGCCCAATTGGTTTTTTAAAACTGCAGGTGGATGCGCTCATGCACTTATGCGCATATAGGCAATAACTTTTAAAAAAACAGTGGCAGAAACAGATCTGCAGGTTCAGACATCCCTTCCAGATTCCTTTGGCTACAGGAGAGTTCAGATGTTGGAAAACCCAGAGGGAACTGCAAACAACACATTAATACCAGACTTTCCCAGGTATCTGTTTATTCCACTTCCATTGCGGAATAACATGGGCTGCCTATGACTGCACCACGGGAGGCAGATGTTCTAATCTGGAGGGGCCCATTTAATCCACCGAGGTAATGCTACTGTAGCACCACAAACTGCGGGTGTGACCACAGCAACTGTGGACCACCATAAAGTTAAATAAGTGGGTTCGAGATCAAATCAAGCCTCAACCCCCCTTAGACACTAAAATGACTAAACTGAGGCTGTCGTACTCTGGTCGCATTATGAGAAGACAAGAGTCACTGAAAAAAACCAATAATGCTAGGAAAAGTTGAAGGCAGAAGGAAAAGAAGACACCCCAGCATGAGATGGGTTGATTCAATCAAGGAAGCTGCGGCCCTCAGTTTGCAAGACCTGAATAAGGCTGTTAATGATAGGATGTTTTGGAGGTCATTAATTCACAGGGTCCCTGGAAGTCGGAAGTGACTTGACAGCAGTTAACATACACAACACACATGCACAGCCCTTTGGCTTTTCTAGTCCCTGTTCTTTAGGGGTGACGTTCTAGCATGGTGTTAGATAGTTAGCCTTTTGTCTCAAACCAGGCAGAGCTGTTTGCATCTGTAAGCACTGAAGTCCTCTGTGATTGGGGTTTGGTTACTCACCCCTCCTTTACTTTTTGCCAGCTATGAGTTTGTATTCAGGCTGCAGTTCATAGTCAAAGTGCTGTCTCAATTTTTGGAATATCAGTGTGATTTCTCAGGTGGAGGGCATTTCTTCACACAACCCTTTTCAGATACTATATCCATGCGTACCAATATTCTGGCAACTGTACATGTCAGGAGTGCATGCAACCTGTGATGCTCCCAATATGTGCAATTTTCATGTCTGGACAGGGACAACATGTATGTTTTTCATGTGCATAAGCTTTCCTACATGCAAATTGACTACTAGATTTTGCAGGGTCCTGGTTTGAATGTATGGAAGTCATACTGAAATGCAAAATATGCCCATTCAGTAAACATGGGGATCAGACATCTTAAACTTGTTAAAACAAATTCTAACAGCCAGTATGTGGTGGATGGAGTTGTCCTTTGGACTGTCAACTACGGTTCCTATGAGGCAGTGCAAGAATGTCTACATGCAAATTGATCCAGATCTGCATAGCGTGCCCACTTTTGTCATTAACAATCATTGAGTCAGGCAGCAAGAAGGGAAGGACACTGAGACACTACACAATTGTGAAGTGTTAATGTTTTGTGGACTATGACAAACAGCATTGTAGCATGTTTTGTGCACTGTGGCAAAGGATATGGCAAACTGCAGACAGGAGTCAGTGGTGGCAGCGAATGGGGGCATAGGGAAACTGTAGGGAAACAATATGCAGTTACATATGTGCAGTTGTCTTTTTTGCATGATCCAATATGTGTGAACTGTTCAAAAATAACCAAATAGTCTATGAAATGTTTGACTGTGCTGATTGCACATGGTGAACAGGCCACGAGTTAAACTGATGGGTGATTGATCATTCCTGCTTCCCAGTTTGATGTAGTGGTTAAGTGCACGGACTCTAATCTGGGAGAACTGGGTTTGATTTCCCACTCCTCTGCTTGCACCTGGTGATGTGACCTTGGGTCAGTCACAAGTTCTGGCACAGCTGTTCTTGAAAAAGAGCAGTTTCTGTCAGAAGTTCTCTCAGCCCCACCTACCTCACAGGGTGTCTGTTGTGGGGAGGGGAAGGGAAAGGAGTTTGCAAGTCGCTTTGAGACTCCGAGTAAAGGGCGGGGTATAAATCCAATCTTTCCTCTCTTCCTCTTCTTCCCTCTCCATAATGGCAGCAGGTGATTCCTCCAGTCTGCCACGTTTTCTATTGTTTTTCGATGTTTATATGTTTTTAATTGATTTTATAATGTATTGGATTAACTGTTGTAAACCACCCTGAGCCCTGCGCAGTGGGGAAGAGCAGTTAAGAAATCTAATTTAATAAATAAATAAATACACAGATTGACAGCCCCAAGTAATCTGTTTTGAGCTTTCCAAAGGAAGAGAATGAATATAATTGAGTGTGTTGAATACATAATTCAGATCTGGAAGAGCTGTCCAGGGTGGTCTTAGTGATTCTGGGTGGTGGGGGTGGGCAACAACTGAGAACAAGGCCTCAGAATTATTGTGGAGGCCCCACCCTTGACCATAAAGAGGGTGAGAGAGAATAAGAGCCAGCCCTCCCACCTGCCTGTCTAGCCAGCTGTGTGGAGCTTGGCTGGGTGGGTGCCTCCTCCCTCCCTGCTCAACTCTAGGCTACCAGCTTGTGTGTCCCTCTCCCACCATACAGCTAATTGCCTGCCTCCCTCTATTTCCTTAGTCTCAAAGAGGGCAGGGGATCATCACCTGTCACCTGAGTGAAACTGCCACTGCTGTGACTTCACGGCAATGCTCCCCCTTCCATGTGAAACCTGGGGCAACTGCCCTAGCTGCCTGTGCCTAAAGTCACCTCTGGAACTGGCATTGAAGCCAGCATCAGTTCTCCATCTCTACACTGGGAATAACAGTGATTTTAACCTACAAAATGGGCATGCTTCCATACTCCCACAGTATTGACGCAAATCTCTCATTAATTTAATCCCAGGAATCAAAACAATATTTCTCCAAAGCTATTGCATTCCTGTGTGTTATTTTAGGTGCTGCCCCATTTTTAAAAGCATATTTATAGTTATTTTAGAGTTTCCATTACAGATGTAGTACAGTCCCTTCAGGTGTGAAATGATGTAGTTCTGTTGTCTGTTTGTAGTGTGGCTCCTAATCCCCAAACATTTCACGGAAAAAAATAGCCACATGTGTGTAAAACCCCTTTTCTCATACCAAGAAGTACCTCACATATTTCTTCACACTGTTGAAAGTCTTTCACTGTGTATAATATGCTGTCACTCCCATTGATTTGAAAGCTAAGGGAGGAGACTTGTGGCACCTGAAGAACATAAGAGAAGCCAATGTTGGATCAGGCCAATCGTCCAACCAGTCCAACACTCTGTCACACAATGGCCAAAAATACCAGGTGCCTTCAGGAGGTCCACCAGAGAGGCCAGGACAATAGAAGCCCTCCCACTCCCCCCCATAACCAAGAATACAGAGCTTGACCCCAAACTGAGAGTTCCTATCTATGCCTTGTGGCTAATAGACACTGATGGACCTCTGCTTCATATGTTTATCTAATTGCCTCCTGAAGCCATCTGTGCTTGTAGCCACCACCACCTTAAAAAAATTAACAGACTGCAAACTAATAGACTCCTCAGTTTGGAGAATTCAAGAGAAGGACCTGTAGTAAAGACTGGATAGGAGAAGGATTAGAAAACAAAACAGAGATAGACTCATGGACTGATAGGGAAGAGAGAGATTCATGGCCAGACTGAACAGTGCTGTGCCCAATTGCCACACAGCCATTTTGACACTTGAAAATGGTCTGTGTGGGGGAGACAAGAGCTCTTCATCCCCCTGCACCACAATCCCCAGCTGGATTGGGCCCCTGTGGCATTTTGAAAAGTTAAAAAAACAGGTTCCTGAATGGTGCTGCATCCGTGTGGCAGACTCAGGGACACAGTATCATCTAGTTTAGCCCACAGATTGAGCCCCCCCCTCATAAATGCACAATTTAAACATGGTTATTGTGTGGGGTGGGGCTCTGTGGCCACTGCCTTCTGGACTGAAGAATGCTCACACCTCCACTCTGGCCTCTCCTACATATGCTTTAAACCCCCAGCCTCCCACAATGAAATAAAAAGAGGGACACAATCTTTGAATAAAGGATGGGTAGCACCTATGTCCTTCTTAAAGGTCCTTTATTTGTAAACCTGCTAAATCAAGGTTGTACTTATACGTGAGGTAGATTGAGATAACTTTCCCTTAGATATTTGACTTGACAGACAAGACACAGATAGAGATGGACAACAAAGATTAGTTTAACAGAAAATAAAATATTTAATTAGTTAAATATTATATGGGGATGACTTCAGTATATATAGTAAAACTGTCTCTCAAGGAAACCCTGAAGGGAGATTTGATTCCTCCAGTCCTGTCAGGTTACCTCAGTAGGTTCAAGGCTGCTCTTTTCTCTCACAGAGCACCTTAAAGCAGAACCTATACATACCAGTTAGGTATGACAGTCCCTAAACAGGATGCTTATTTACCACACTAAAATAAGCTTTCTTCCCTAAGCAGACCCCCCCCCAAAAAAAACCCTAACTAAAAGTCAAATAAAAGCCTGGCTAAGCTGACGCTCCTTTCCAGAGCCACAAAATCCCAATCCAAAGGAGGGGGGAATTCTTCCCCCACTTAAGCTGAGGCTGACTCACCCCCTCCCGTCCAATGGGCTTCCATGGGCTCTGATTGGCTGACTATCATGTGGATTTGCATGAAGCCAAAATCACAAGGATTGGTTCATAGCCCTGGAGGACAAGGGGGACTTTTAAGGATGATGGCCACACCCATCTCGGGCCCAGAGTTTTCCTGTCAGAACAAGTGTTCATGATTGAATGGGTCCCCTTCCAGCTCTGAGGCTTAGCAGATAATGCCAAAATAGGCTTCTGCAGAAGGCCTTTAAATGACAAACAGTTCAAAACATATCTGAGCGCTTGTATGTGATGTGGCAGATAATGTACAGTGGCCTACTGTTTATGCACTTGTTTATCATCTCTGGGTTGGGAAGTACCTGGAGATTTTGGGGGTGGAGCCTGAGGAGGGCGTGGCTGGGGGAGGGGAGAGCCTTCAGTGCCACAGAATCCACCTTCCAAAGCGGCCATTTTCTCCAGGTGAACCGATCTCTGTCAGCTGGAGATAGTTGTCATAGCGGGAGATCTCCAGCCACCACTGGAAGTTGGCAGCCATAATTTACCTACATGTGTATTAGAGTTTTCCCCTCTCAGAGTCTGATCTTCTTGACCTCAGGGAGGCAGGTGAACCCAGAAGAATGACTACAGTACCACCTCATGCTAGGAAAATTGTTTCCAAAACAACAAAAATGTAAACCAACAAGGGTCAGTTCTTTTCCAGAAAGAAGTATCAGAGTATACAGATTGTACATCATAAGCAGGGATTTTTGAAGGCGCTGTGCAATCTAGTTGCCGTGGCACAGTGGCAGTGCATTTGCTTAGCATGCAGAAAATCCTGGGTTTGGTCCCTAGCATTTCCTCTTAAAAAGGATCAGTTAGTAGGTGACATGAAAAACTTCAAACCTGAGACTCTAGAGAGCTGCTGCCAGTCAGAGCAGTGGACCACGGGGTCTGCCTTCATGTGTTCATTACTAGGTCGGTGACAGTGCACAATCCATTCTTTTTCTGTTACCTGTCTGTACTTCTACCGTCATCCTTTCTAGAATGAATCACTGGTGATGAGCTATATCCCACTCCCCAATGCCACCCAGTTATTCTCTGACTATTTTAAAGTAAAATATGTATTCTGCACTTTGGTGCTGGTATGCATACATGTGCCCTTTTGAAAAGAAAAACACCCACTCCCTGTAGAACAGCAGCAACAGTGACAGAAGGAATTCTTTATGAGAAAAGGGGTGGGCAGGTAAAGTTCTCAGAGCAGCAACTGCAGAAGCACTAAACCTGGTCTCTATAGGCAGTAGAATGAGGTGGTGGAATCCTAAGGTGGTAGAATGGACTATATCACTTCAGGTTGAAGGAGGAGGATACCATTTGGAAGGCTCCTCCACGGAAAACAACCCCTACTAGTAAACAAACAAACAAAATCGGGAATATCAGAGAGAACATTTTTAGCTCCTCTTGTGCTTATTAGGTTTTTACACAGGGTAACTTTTAACAATGTGGTTCCCTACCCGCATTCTGAAGTGGTGCGGCCCATTCTACCACCTCAGAACATTGCTAATTCATTCTGCTCCCTGTGTAGGCCAAGCCAATAACAGGAAAAGGGTGAGTCAATTACCCAAGCCAGCAACTGTAGTAAGGGACCTCCTAGTTAGGGAAAGAAGGATGAACAGGGGAATATCTGTCCCCCCTGATGACAGCTACCCTTTGGGGATTAGTGATTATATAATTAGTGCTGAATAGGGCTGGTGCTAATAATAGCACCAAAAACACACATACTCACACAATTTGATCACTGTTTTGCTGTTGCCTTGAAGCACACTAAGTGTAAGGATAAAGGTTTTAAGACTTGTGTCCGGCTCAGCATGAATGCAGGAATGCAGTCCAAAATGGTAAAGCAATTTGGACACTTGAAGTGCTGTATAACTGACGGTAATAAAATAAGACAAATATTTGCACTGCAGAGAGTAATGCGGAATGGAATGGAATTACAAAAGGAACCAGTTTAGTCAAATATACAAATGTGCTTCTGAGCAAACATTTTTGGTGCGAGGACAGAATAATTGAGGGGGCACAGCTACTATGATTATCTTGGTTATAAATGTTGATTATCTATCTGATTATCTATCTATCATGATGCTGTAAAAGTAGAACTCTTTTGCCCCCATGATGCTCAGTTGCCCACACAGAGCACTTAATAGATCGTGATTGATTCAATTATAATCCTAGGAAGCCAAGAGAAGCATTGCTTTCTGAGCTTTCTGGTGATTTCCTGGAGGTATTTCTGCACTTGGTCACAGTACAAAAATAATAAATTGTACTTTCTGTGTACATTGTCCCTGATTCCTAACAGCATGAGCGATAAAGCTTTAGGGCAAGTCAAAAACTACAGCACTGATTCCTTCTTTCAGGGTTTACAGTGATTTAATGACATAAGAGCTGTGGGTCTTCCCGCTTTTAGCAACTGTCCAAGTCTTGTTCAGGAGTCTCCCAGAGCCTCCCTAAGCAGAGTAAACCCTTCTAAGTGCATTGAAATCAATGGGCTCATGAGGTTGTAACTCTTTTTAGTGTTTTTCTATCAGTGTTCTTCCTTTGCTTCAAAAAAAACCCAACAGCATCAGGGAACTGAGTGGGTTGAAGCTCTGTCTCCCTACAGAATGGGGCAAAACTAGAGCTGGCAAAACTGTGAGTAGGTTTTTTGAAAATGTGACCTGCTTTAGGATAGCTGAGACACTTTAATATAGCAGTAAAATCAATATGCCTCTAAAATTTGTAATATAGATTTATAATCTATGTTTTGAATTCATTTCTTTTTCAGAAGTAAGGTTATTAATGTGTATACTGTGTTGCTGGACTTCTGAGAACTTCTGAGATAGTATTATCGATATGGTATTTTATTCAAATATAGTTTTGTGTATAAAAGGACAGACACAACAAACTTGGAAGTGACACCACTGTACCTGGTCAATGCTCTAGGGTTCACCCAAAACACCACAGAGTTTTGATGGACCCTAGAGCATTACCATGACACAGTGACATCACTTCCAGGTTCCCACTTGAAGTGATGCCACAGCACTGGCATGATGCCGCTTTCGTTGTCCCCCCCACCCAGTATCTCCTGCCAGTGCTTGGCTGGCAGCCCTAAATCCAAGCCAGTATCACAGTTCACCTCCCCTCTAGGCTTGTGCAGTCAAACGTATCATTTAAATAGTGTACAATGGAGGCAGCATGCATGATCGCACATACACAGATTTATCCCAGTTAGAACAGTTTTGCTGCCTTTCCTGTTAGTTTTCAACAGAGATATTGTGTATCAGTCATACTGCAGCAAAAAATCCCCCAACACATCTTTTTATTAGCATAAAAGTTTGAAAAATTTGCCATGACCTGGATAGCCCAGGATAGCCCAATCTTATCAGATCTCAGAAGTTAAGTAGGGTCAGCCCTGGCTAGTATTTAGATGGGAAACCTCCAAGGAATACCAGGGGCATGACATAGAAACAGGCAATGGCAAACCACCTCTGAATATCTCTTGCCTTGAAAACCCTATGGGGTCGCCATAAGTCAGCTGTGTCTTGATGATAATAACAATGACTTGATGACAACAATAACAAAGTTTGAAATGTTTGCATGTTTGAGTGCCAACTTAACTCCCATTTCATATGAAGAGGGGAAGATAGAAGAGGCAAACACACCATAACGTATGTCCTGGGATACAAACGGAGTAAGGCAACAGAGCAAGGCCACAGAGCTAGGTCCCAGTTAAGAGTCCAGTCCAGGGATCAAAGTACCAGTTTAGCAGCAGTTTAGCAGGGTTGTTCAGGGGCACAGAGTTAAGGCAGTCCAAGATCACTGACCAGCAAGGCTCAGACAGGTCCAAAAAGCAGAGTCAAGGGTCAGTCCAAAGGTCACAGGAGAAAGGCAGAGGCCAGCATTGTGGCTGCAAAATTCACAGGGTTATGACAAGTTGCTTCCACAAACTGTAGTTCTCCAGGTCTGATTTATATAGGCATTCCTTAACAAGCCTGATTGACAGCCATCTACTTGGAGGTGCTCCTGCACTTACTCAGAACTGCTATCATTACGCAGGTGGCACTGGGCCAAGAGGCGAGCACTCTGCCTGTGTTTTCTTAAGTCTTGTTGGAGCCTCTCCCTTCGGGGAGCCTGGTGGGCTACTTTCCTGCAGCTGTGCTTCATGGGCTACTTCAGAGCTGTGCATGGATGGGTCAAGTTCAACTGCCAGCAACTAATCTTGAGGATCCTGTATCTCTAATTCACTAACATTAGCTGGTTCAGAGCTGACTACATGTGGCTCCTGGACTCCTGAGGACTCAGGCTGGTCAAACTGGGCCATGACAATGTGGCTCTGAAGTACAGTCGCTCAAGCACTGAGAGTGCATGAGAAATGTGTACTGTCAACTATAGAATGCAAGGTGGGTTTTTAAAGATTTGGAATATTTGTTTACATAGGAGAGCATCAAAAATAGAAGAAGACGACAACGACGACACTGGATTTATAGCCCACCCTTCACTCAGAGTCTCAGAGCAGCTTACAAACTCCTTTCCCTTCCCCTCCCTACAACAGACACCCTGGGAGGCTGAGAGAGGTCTTTCCAGAACTATGGCTTGGCCAAGGTCATTCAGCAGCTGCAAGTGGAGGAGTGAGGAATCAAACTCGATTCTCCCAGATTAGAGTCCACACACTTAACCACTACACCAATACTACTATCTCGAATTAATTTAGTTCATTTTTATCCTACCCTTCTTCCAAAGAGTTCCAGTGCGGTTATCCCCTCTTCCATTTTATCCATACAATGACCCTATGACGCAGGTTGTACTGAGAGTTACTGGCCCAAGGTCAGGAGGTAAGTTTTATGGCAAGCAGGGCTTTGAACCCAGGTCTCTTCAGTCCCAGTCCAACAACCACCACAACACACTGATGGACAAGGAGTGGTCCGTTTGATCACCTATTACCTCTGCTGTTTGCGGGAAGTGATCAAGCCTTAGACCCTGAAGAGGAGTGTTTAAATGCTGGCTCAGTGAAAAGGACAAGTGAGATGGCCATTTGCAAGTCATATTCAGTAACAGCTGTCCGTGTTCTTAAACATTTTCCTTCTGGGTACAGGTGCACATGCATGAAAGGGTTTAGAATAGGGAGGAGAATCCAACTTTCAGCTCCCTGGGATTCTTGCCCTGTGCTTCTTGATCATGTGTGTGCTGAACAAATGCTGGAAGCTGGGGATGCTGCTGCTATTTCTGTTTAAGAGGCGGGGTAATGATTCCAGACTTCCCTCCTAACACAGGAAAGCAGCCGTGGTCCAAGCTGACAGTGCCAACCATCTGTTTGGAGGAAAAAATGCTCATGCTCAGCAGGAACTCTGGATTGGGGTCACCATCTCTAAGCTTCAGTTGTTTGGTTTTTTTAAAATCTGTAAAATGCAATTGATAGTGACAAGTTTTTTTAAAAAATGCAGGATGTGATGCGTTTAGCGAATTAAAACCAGTTTAGGTTACAAATAACAATGCATTTGTCATTCTGAATGATGATCTTGTGAACACACAGGAGCTGGTTGGTTGATATGATTACCTGGGCTAAGGCTATGGAGTATGTTCACGAGTACAACCAAAAACAGGGGGAGAAAAACACAACTCTGCTCAAGAAAGGTTACCAAAAAGGTTGGAATGATGAAAAAGAAAGTAAAATATGCAGATAGTGCAAATGTACAAAATATCATATATAATTTGATGATACACTCAGAAGTGATAAAATATCATTTTAAAATAACAATCCTGTGGTTCCTAAACCTTATTTATTTATTTACTTATTGGATTTATACCCCACCCTCCCCACTGTGGTTCCTAAACCTTATTTATTTATTTACTTATTGGATTTATACCCCACCCTCCCCACTGAAACAGACTCAGGCCTATTTACATAAATACAGGTTTAAATATATATATTGCCTCCAATGTTCCCTCTAAGCTGTGGAGTCTTGTGAGCAGAAATTCTACTTTTGAGCTACTGGCATTAAAGTTGTGAGCGAGCACATTAGCAACTACATAAATTAGTTTGCTCTGGAGCCATCCCTTCCTGAGCCAAGACAAAATGTGTGAGCCAGAGGCTAAAAAACTGTGAGCTAGCTCACACTAACTCAGCTTAGAGGGAACACTGATTGCCTCCATATTTATTTATTAGATTTCTATCCTGCCCTCCCCTGCAAGCGGGCTCAGGGCAGGGTACAATGCACCACAAACACATAAAAACAATTTATATAATTTAAGTTAAAATTAAAAACCCAGCTAAACCGATGGTAAAGCTTTATATGATGCAAGAACCAATACCAAAAGTGTTTTGGCACCTGGCCTTCTGTTAAGAAACAAAATTATTTCAAAAATTTAAATTAATTTTGTTCCTTAACAGACAGACAGACAATTCTTTTTTTCCCTTGAAGAGCCAGTGTGGTATAGTGGTTAAGAGTGGCAGACTCTAACCTGGAGAACTGGGTTTGATTCTCCACTTCTCCACATGAAGCCTGCTGGGTGACTTTGGGTCAGTCCCAGTTCTCTCAGAGCTCTCTCAGACCCACCTGCCTCACAGGGTGCCTGTTGTGGGGAGAGGAAGGGAAGGTGATTGTAAGCCACTTTGAGACTCCTTAGGGTAGAGAAAAGTGTGGTATAAAAACCAGCTCTTCTTCTGAAATGGTTTTAAGGGATTAAAACACCTTTCACATGAGGAAAGACTGCACAGACTGAGATTTTTCTGTTTAGAAAAAAGATGGCTATGGGAGGGCATGATAGAGGTTTATAAAATTATGCATGGGGTGGAGGCAGTGAATCAAGACTTTTTCTCCCTTTCCCTAGGACTTGGGGCACCCAATAACCTTTTTTTGTGCAATAGAATCAGGAGAAACAAAATGAAGTACTTGTTTACTCAATGAGTGATTAAATTGTGGAATCCACTCCCTTTGAATATGATAATGGTCACTAGCATGGATGGTTTTAAAAAGTGATTAGACAAATTAATGAAGGAGAAGTCCCTCAGTAGATACTAGCTATGGTGACTAAAAGAGAATGTCTATATCCAGAGGTAGAAAACATCTGAACCCAGTGTTAGGAGACAGCGTTTAGGGAAGGCATCAGCTTCTATGCCTTGTTTTGTTGGTCTTTTGGGGTAAATTGTGGGTCACTGTGTGAAATAGGATACCAGACTAGATAGACCACTGGGTCTGATCCTGCAGGGCTCTTCTTATGTTCTTTTTACCTGTTGTAAGCATATGTTATAAAATACAAATGTTAAAAATAGTTCTTGCATTTCATGTCTATCTTGCTATGGAATAGTCAATGGCTGCTACAATGAAACACAGTCCCAAAGAAACTCCACATTTGGGGTGCATTAAGAAAGTATAGATTAATTTTTCCTTGACAGCTGGGTGCTCAGAGAGAAGGATTAGGTAAGAAAGCATGGAGACAGATTTTCAAGTTAACTCCATAATGAAAGCTGGCAGAATCATATTTCGGTGTTCCATAGGCAGACTGTGATGATTTAGCATTTTATTTTTCCAAGCAAGATGATGAGTAGTACTACATTGGCTGATTATGCTGAGAGACCTGCTTCAGGCAGGACTGAAGAGTCAAGTAAATGAAAGAGGAACACCTCGATCAGGGAGTCCCCAAACTGTCGGTGTTCCACAAGAGAGGTTGAGCAGCGCCTTGAACAGTGAGCTCTACCAAGGTAATAATCCCAGTACAAATACAGACAGAGTTCATCAAACAGCATGCACATATTAAATCTAATCCACTTTCTTTAATAACATATCTGCGTATGAAGACACTTTGAAAAGTAAATAACCCTTATCTAAATATTGAAGAAAGACTTACATATATAAACCTAGTTCAGTATTGTCTACTGTGACAAGCTATAGCTCTCCAGGCAGAGGAAATCCTCTGCTAGCTCCTGTTGTGGGAGCCACACTCTCGCCCATCAACACAATTATACCAAATGTTCTATCGTGCCAATCAGTCTCAAACATAAACATCCTATGGCTCCGCGCAGATAAAGGTGGTACATTCCATCACGCACCGTTATAGGAAGCTGGTCCACTATGGGGTGTGCTTATAGTGCAGTCCGAAGAAGAGTTACACCCTTCTAAGCCCATAGACTTCAATGGACTTAGAAGAGTGCGACTCGGTTTAGAATTGCACTGCCACTCCAGTGAGAAATGCCAAATAATTACATGCAAGTCAGCACTCTAGACTGCACTGTCAAAGTCCCAGGCTAATATCAGTAGTGGTGGTGGTGGTGGTGGTTTTAATTAGTGAACCCATGAAACTGTGAAATAATAAAGCCCTTCCTTCCTTCCTTGTAGCCCTTTCCCAAATATGGACCTCATGCTGCTACTTTTGCTGTGCTAAAAATGGTGGGAAGATCCAGTCGCAGACCATTAACCCTTAAAATGCAACCATTACTTCAGAGGCTTCGAAAGGGAGTCTAGCCTAATCTCATTAAGATCTCGGAAGCTAAGCAGGGTCAGTCCTGGCTAGTACGTGGATGGGAGACCACCAAGGAATTCCAGGATCAGTATACAGAGGCAGGCAATGGCAAACCACTTCTGTTCATCTTGTGACTTGAAAACCCTACAGGGTTGCCATAAGTCAGCTGTGACTTAACATCACTTTCCACCACCAGCATCAATCCCCCTTTCTCTACCAATATATGAGCAACAATGCTGTTCTACTAGTGAAGTAGGATGCACCAAGATTCCTCCAAGTAGCCTGTGCTATAATTGAAAAGCATCCCTATTGTCCAGAAAGCCTGATCCCATTTCTAAGACCTTGTTAGTTATTGTTTTGGGGGCAAAGGGGGTGGAAAGGAGACCAGGATGCAATATCAATGGAGCTATCTAACAGTTGCAAAGAGGATGTGTGTTTGTTGTTCTGAGAGCTGATCAAATGGTAACAGATACTGGGTGAACACTGGTTACAGGTTGGATTTGCAATAAAATTCCTTTTCTGGCCCTATAGGATGCTCAGTATATGGGAGGCAAACCCACAGTGTGGTAGCTGATTGATTCCTCTGCTTAAAGATGTGTTTTTAATGATACTTTAAATGGCAGGGAAAGCTTGAATAATACATGAAATTATTCAATAATTAATAACGCTCATCAAAAACTCTCAGCTGAGTTACAGTGTTATAAACAGGATCTAGCATTCCCATTACTGCTTGTAATAATAGTGCTGATCTGTGCTTGTGTATCCTTTGCAAGAGGGGGTTAAAGAAGGTGTAAAAGTGCATTATGCACTTTGGAATTATTTGAAACTTGAGGGTTGTCCAGTGAAACTGATTGGCAGCAGGCAAGGGCCATGAAAAAGACTTTACTCAATAGAGAAACAGCTCATGGAATTCTTTGCCACTAACACAGATAGGGTTTTTTTTTAAAGGATTAGAGAAACCTGTGGAGAATAGGTCAATTATTGACTATTTCACCCAGTATCTAAGGATGGATCCTCCATTTTCTGAGGCAGTAAATCTCTGATTTCTTTTAAATTGTGGACAAAAGATCTAAGACACACTTTATGGCTGTGTTTCAAAGAGCAGTTGTCCAATGGACTCAAGAGGCCTTTCAGCTTCTGTTTCTCAACAGTGCCACTTTTGAAACTGAAGGGATTTCCCAGATATGACAGTGGGTGTGTATGGGGGGAGGGGAGTTTCTGTTATTCATCAATCAATCAAATTAAAATTCCCACAAGTAATTGTGACACAAGATGCCAGCAGCCAGATTCAAGGCCTTAGTCATGTGTCTTTGGTTTCTTGTATTCGCAGAGTCAGCTTTTCTTGAGATGGTGGAAATAGCTCCTGTTACATTTATGCCTTCAAAGGATGGTCACATAGAATTATGTCACTGCTGATTTGCTTTTGCAGGATATATAATGTCCTTCAACATTATTTAGAGGCAATTTCTTTTTTAAAAAAGCTTAATTCAGAGCCCAAGGTGAAAGCTTGTTCAAAGTATACATTTTATATATATATATATATATATATATATATATATATATATATATATATATATATATATATATATAAACCCAGCACAAACTGGGCCATTTTATTTTTTAGAAAGAAGAAAAGATGCTACACATCAAAACAACAAGACAAAGAAATAACAACACATTACTACAACAACACAAACATACACTACAGTATATTTGATCCTTGGTTAAAGGTCAGATACTTCAAATGATAATGGGTCATGGACCCTACATTTATGAGTGCTATCAATCTTTAGTGCTTCTTATTTGATTCTTGAAGCCAAAAACTGTACAGTGACACAAATGTTGTGATCAAGCATAACTGCAATCTTTGTTCTAGGCTAATTTTGTGGATTACTGTAGTCTGTAATGTACGAGTGGATGTCTATTTGTGTTATGTGTGTGTGGCAGGAAAAAAACCCTGTTCATATGTACATAGAGTACTTGAAAAAAAATGGCAAAGGTATTTTGACATTTTTCATTTCAAGCAAACAGCCTGCAAAAATCAAACAGATTTTTCTATTAAAAAGAACCCCTGTCAAAGACATTCAGTAAAAATAATATTTGCATTGACTCTCAAATACTGAAATAGCTGTTTGTATTTCTTTCCTGTGAAAGGAATGTCGAGGGAAGCAATTTGGCATAGTGAAGTTTGCAGGAGACAAAATGCCAAGTTTGCAGTAACTGCCTTGAAAATTGTCCAGGGGTGATGACCCCACCCGCACAATGACCCACTCAGGATGCATCTTCAGGGCAGGCGGAGGAGACTTTGGTGGTGGGGAGCCTTGCCCAGACACCACCAAGTCAGGCAGTCCAGCCAGGGGACATAGAGAAAAGAACAGGGGTGAGGCCGCCCCCAGAGAAATACCATCGGTGGCCTCAGAACCTGATGGGCCCAGAGCGCATCTCAAAATGGAGGCAGGGCTCAGGTAGCAGGCCACAGCCAGAACGGGCACAAATTTCAGGAAGATTTCCCATGGTCTCATATACATAATGCATCCAGGGAGTTTTGGGATTATGGGAATTGTAAGTCTTCAAATGGACTAAAAACTGAGCTGAAAAGAGTAGATCCTACAAACTCAGTGGGCTGTTCTAGTCCCAGTCCTGATGCTGAGAGACAGGTTGGTGTAGTGGTTAAGAGCACAGACTCTAATCTGGGAGACGAGTGGGGAATGAACTGGGTTTCATTCCCCACTTGTCCACATGCAGCTGCTGGTGTGACCTTGGGTCAGTCACAAGTTCTCTCAGAGCTGTTCTCTCAAGAGCAGTCCTCAAAAAAGCTCTCTCAGACCCATCTATCTCACAGTGTATCTGTTGTGGGGAGAGATGGGAAAGGAATTTGTAAGCCGCTCTGAGACTCTGAGTGAAGGGTGGGGTATAAATCCAATCTCCTCCTCCTTCTGTCCATCATTATTGTGAACCAGCCCACGGACTTGCTTATGGCTGCCCAATTTGCCTGATGTAGCTACAATATGTAGGCAGGGAGAAATGCTTTAAATGCATTATGTTAAGTCAATGTTATCCAAAGACAGAAAAGGGATTCCCCAAAGGATACAGCTCCTGAAAATTTTGACCACCAGTTTGTTGATGGAAGTATGTAAAAAGCAGAATACGGGGGTCACTTTATTTCCCCATCTTTCTAATGTTGTATTAGGCAATCCACATCATCTTCTGAAACCACTGATAATAGCCTGAAGGAGTAGTTTCCGTAAGTTTATTCTGGGACACACTCTTTATTATTGGATTCGAGCCAGTTAGTTCATTGCGGAAGTGGGGTTCACAGTTAGGTCTCCAGGATCCAGTCAATGTCTTGGATCCACCAGAAGATTTCTGCATGTGCTGGGATCCTTGTGCAAGCTAAAGTGTGAAAAAAACCCTCACAGTAGCCCATTGCACTAATTTACACATAGTGTATCCTGTATTATTTTCTGCTCATGCAAGATGTTGTGTGACTGCAGTGTTGCCAATCTCCAGGTGGTGGCTGGAGAAATCCCAGAATTACATAGCTCTCCAGGTTACAGAGATCAATTCCCCTGCAGAAAATGGCCGTTTCTGGAGAGTGGACTCTATGGCATTACACCTTGCCGAGATTCATCCCCTCCAGACTTGGTACTCCTGTGTACAAGCAGTTTCTCGGCATTTGGCATTTCTGCTTGCACACTGCTGGATACAAGCCCATCTCTTTGTCCATTGGAGCATGTTGTTTCATTCAAGTTGCCATCAAAATCTCATTCAAAGAGAAATTAAATGCAAATTCCTTCTCAGGAAAAGCAGCCAAACAATTTTGAAGGACTTGGAGTTTCAATAAGTAATGGAAGTACTTCCACTGCATCCTTTCATTGCCTCCATGTTCCTAAAGTGGGTTTGGAAGTCCATTCTCACAAGTAGCATCTGGGGTGTACTAGCCCTGTGACTTAAATGGCTACCTAGCTCAGCCCCGTCTCCTTTCCTATTATTATTATTATTATTATTATTATTATTATTATTATTATTATTATTGTTATTATTATTATTATTATTATTATTATTATTATTGTTATTGTTATTGTTATTTTCTATTTGTATCCCGCCTTGCCAAATCAAACTGGCTCAAGGCGGCAAACAGCAATTAAAATACAGTAAAACAATAAATACAATAAAATTCACAAACAACAATTACTTAAAGTACTAGTAGATACAGATGGCAATTTCTGTAAAGTAGACAGATTGAAAGCAATATCTAGCATTCCAACATAGGGCCCTAGCATGTTCAGATTCTGGTGGCTCGTTCATCAGCGGTGGCTCCTAATCAAAGGCCTGGTGGAAGTCTCGCAGGGCCCTAATGTCTTCTGGGAGCTCATTCCACCAGTGTGGAGTCACCACTGAAAAGGCCCTACCTCTAGTTATGGCCAGTCTGGCATCCCTTGAACCAGGGAGAGTCAGACGATGTTGTGTCCCCGACCTCAGTGCTCTCTGGGGGACAAGTGGGGAAAGGCAGACCCTCAGGTAGACAGCCCCCCGACCATATAGGGCTTTAAAGGTAAAAACCAGCACCTTGAAACGAATCCGGGATGCTATTAGCAGCCAGTGCAGTGCCTTCAGCACAGGCTGGATGTGATCTAGTATAGAGAGACCCATCAGCAGCCTGGCTGCCACATTTTGCACTAGCTGCAGCTTCCGGATTTGGGAAAGAAAGCCATTGTCAGAATGTCTTAAACTCATACCATCATCAGGGATCTACAGGCTAGGGTTGCCAGCCTCCAGGTTGAGCATGGAAATCCACCAGAATTACAACTATTCTCCAGATGACGAAAATCAGTTCTCCCCTAGAGGAAAATGGCTGCTTTGGAGGGTGGTCTCTATGGCATTATATCCTGCTGAGCTCCGTCTCCTCCCCAAACCCCACCCTCCCCAGACTCCACTCTCAAAATATCCAGGAATTTTCTAACCTGGAGTAGGCAAGCCCACTCCAGGCCAGCTTTCATTGTAACAGAAGAGGATCAACTAATTTGCAGAACAGTCATTTCCACTTGCCCCATTCATCCTGAATGTGGTACTTTGTAATGACCTGCTTCTGTTGTTGTGCTTTCAAAACATTAAGCCTCTCAGTTTCCATTCAGAAAATATATTACAGTTCTGCCTGCAGCCCAGAAGGGAGACCCATCTGTTTTCCAGTTGTTAGTAATGCAAACTGCCAGAAGGTGTTACCTCTCTGGAAGCCACTGTGTGATCTATGTTTGGAGATGTCAGTGCTGACACAACAGAATGTATTTCAGTTTAGTTGGCCACGGTCACAATTTCAAGGGTATATTTTTCAGGCACTCTGTTCCAGTCTTTAAAGAAAAAAAGCAAAAACTTCTAGGGATCTAGATTTTAAAAAATAATATGTAGAAGCCCATATCTGGAAATAGCTCACTGACTTTGTTAAGATGCTGCATGAAATTTAATTAAGCTATGATTAACAAGGTCATCCAGATGCAGTCCAGTCCACTAACTATGGTTATTTAGTGTTATGTGTCCAAGCGGGATCTGAAACCACAGTTTGGAATTGGCTTATTAACCCACAATTGCTCCTAACTAGGGTTTTATGTGATGTACAAACCAGTGGGACAATGGTGATTAGGAAGGTGAGGGACCTCAGTGGGGTACAATGCCATAGAGTCTGCCCTCCAAAGTGGCCATTTTCCTCAGCCTGTAATTCTGGGAGATCTCCAGGTCCCACCTGCAGTTTGGCAAACTTAACACAGATATCCCAGCTGAATTCTGGATCCATTCTAACTTTTTCCTCAGTGTTGCCTTATTGCAGTGCAGGCCAAGATACTGGTTGGGGCTCAGCGGGGGAGGAAGGGGAAAGACCAAAAGCAGTGCAACCACCATGTATTGATGGCACACCAAGATGTGAATGATTGTCCACAATGCTTTTTTGTAACAAGAGAAAGTGCCAGTACTCATATATAAAATCACACTGATATCTACCAATGAGCCCCTCAGGACTTTGGAGAGCTCCCAGAAAAGGTGCTGGTACTCAGTAATGAGGGGTATACCACAAAAAGCCCCCAAGCATCTGGATGATTCGGCATCTAGCATTCACTCCACATTTTCTGAACTGGGTGGGAAAAGTGCAGCTCAAAACCAGATTCAAATACCCTGAGTCAACACCATTCTGACTGCAAAGTCACCTCTGAACAGCCATAAAACTGCCATAAATCCAATAATCAAAGGAAGCGAAAGTGGCATGGAGTGTGGAGGCTACCATAAAATCCAATGATCAGAGGTAGTGAAAGCAGCATGCAACGCAGAGGGGAATTTCTGCTCTGGGAGAACTGTGACTGACCCAAGGTCATCCAGCTGGCTTCACGTGGCAGAGTGGGGAATCAAACCCGGTTCTCCAGATTAGAGACTGCTGCTCTTACAATGCACTAGTGGAGATGCTTATAGTCACAGATACCACAATAGCTACATCTTTTTACTTTTAACTGTTTTTGAGAGGAACAGCACCCAGGCCCTGCCTATCTACCTGTGTTAAGTAACCACAGGAATGCATTCAATACAGCGGTTATTGCTCAGTCTTGTTCAATTCCTGGCATCCAGAAAGCAAAACTAAGAAGGAACCCAATCAGAAAACTGAAGGTAGACTTTCAAAATTGCTTGATACTCCTGGCCTACTTTTTCTGACAAATCCTTATACCTATAAAGGCATGGATTTACAGTAGTAATACAATGGGCTGTGTTCTGTTATGACCCCAAATTCCATCATTGCTGCAAGATCCAGTTGTGCCTAGTGCTTCCCAGAATAAAACTTTCTATGGCATAATCTGATTGTGTACTAGGAAGCATAGCACAGTACACTGTTGTGCACTGCCATACCTTGTATTAAGTGATATGCTTTGCACATCACTTATCCCTATTTGTATCCTAAAGATGTAAGCAGGAGAGGAAGACCTTCACACACAATATGTCCAAGGGTTCAAACAGAGGCAAACACACCATTTTTAGAAACACACCAGGTCTTTAATATGTCAAAGTATAGACCAAACCAGTCCTGATACTTCAGTCTAAGAATCATTACCTTGGTGTGTTAAAGGATACTTTTTCTTGTCACATTTACATAGTTAATCATTGGTAGTAGAAAGTCCCATTAAGTCACAGCTGACTTACGGTGACCCTATGGGTTTTTCAAAGCAAGAGATATTCAGAGGTGGTTTGCCATGGCCTGCCTCCCCATCGTGTCTCTGGAATTCCTTGGAGGTCTCCTATCCAAATACTAGTCATGGCCGACCCTGCTTAGCTTCAGAGAGCTGACAAGATTGGGTTGGCCTGGGCTACCCAGGTCAGGTGATTAATTATTACACACTGTAATATTTGAATTAATGTTGAGAGTGTAATCGTTTAGTTTTCATTAAACTATAAGCAGTCTCAAAACTGCTTTGAGAACCTCCATTAGAAAATGAGATTACAGTTTGCAAATTGGTGAGTAAAGTACATTGAAAGCACTTTAGCGATCATTTGCAAGTGGATTTTGTAGTTTCCCACAATAAAATCCAGTTACAAAGTGGATTGAAAGTGCATTGAAAGTGCATTGTTCAGCATGTGTGATAGTGCAGACTGCAAATACTTTCCTTACAGAATCTCAGTGATATCACTATTCATGAATTCAGAATTAGGGGTCAGAATGTACCCCCTCTGTATCTAACAGAGCCTCAGGGTATAAGGTTGTAATCTTAGCTGTTACATTAAAAAATGCGAGAACAATTTGTTTTCTTTCAGAGTGGGACTTCAGACTACTCTCTAGTATTACTAGATGTCAGCTTATATTCAGTAAGCACTCTTATGATTCCTAAATTTGTCACCTCCTCCATTTGCATTTCATATTTTATGTTTTGAGTATGAAATCCTTGCTCAGCTGAAACTGATAGCTAAAAATTTCATCCTGATTCTCTAAAGCACTGTCTGAAGCATCCTTTTGATGCTGGCATTTATCCCAGGGTATTCCTAAGCATTTTAAGGTTTTTTGGGTGACAAGCGTTTCAAAAATGCAAAGTATCAGAATGTGAGAACTTTAAATCAGGATCTGGTTTAGGATTTCTGTGTGTGCTTTTTTTAAAAATGGTCATGAATAATAAAATATCGTCTGCCTCAGTGGGGGAGGCAACATGGAATAGTACACAGAAGAACCATGCAACTTTCTCTCTTCCCCCCAACAAGATTAAGACAACCAAGAAAAACATTCATGCAGGAAACTGATAACGTTCTTTTGTTTCTGCACACTATCGTGTGCATTGTCCTGTGGAAAGGCGGCACACACACACACACATATATCCGAACAATACAAATAAATTCTATATCATACATACAGTCTAGTTTGGCTACATAATCACCAAGCAAGTCCATAAACACACTGAGCATAGAACTACAAAATTTCACAGGTCAAGGCAAAATTCAGAACATGAGTGTGTATGTAGTTCAAAATATACACAAGGGAGCAGCAGATGTTGGGAAAGACCTTTTTTCTACTCAGAGATGTCAGAGAACCAGCATGGACAATACTGAGCAAGATGGACCAATGCTTTGATTCAGTATAAAAAGCTTCCTACATAAAAGGGCTGGTTCATCAACACATCATCATAGCTGTAGCCCTAAGTGGAGACCTACCACCACATGCAGGACTTCCAGGATGTAAACACCCATTTTGCCATGAAGCTTGCTAGGTGAGCTTGGGCCAGTCACGGTCTCTGTCTAACCCTCCTTCCAAGGTTGTGAGCTAAAATGGAAGATGGAAGGCCAATGTACATTGCCCTGAACTCCTTGGAGGGAGACAGGAGGAAAATGTACTGCATGTAGTAAATAATTGCAGCAAATGCAGCGTTTCTCTATGGAGTGCATTCCATTCAACTCTTAGAGCTAAATAAGCCTGAGACGAGAGATCATCATATACTTCAATGGGTGAGCCAGCCTCCGATTGCTATTTTTAGAAATAAGCAAATATAAACATTGAGATGCTTGCTTGCTCGCTCTATAACCCCCTCCCTATTCATGACATGTCTTGAGCTTTCCAGTTCACTGTTCTTCCCCCCCAGATTCCACTCATCGATTTTTAAAGACTCAGCTTCTGTCTCAGTGCCATTCACTGGCCCAAAACAACTTTTTTGCTTGAAAAGATTATTATTGACCTATTACCCAACAAAGGCAAATTAATGTTGGTTATTTATAGAAGACTTAAATGATGTAATGCTCTCAAAGACTGGCGGCACAAAGATAGCGCGAGCATAACTCTTCCAAAGTAACCTTATGCACACCTATGACTCATGCACATCAGACAGACTGAGGGAATTCATTGGGCTTTAGTGACCTGTAAGGACCTCAAGTACCTTGTGCTTAAAATTTAAAGCCACGGCTTTGTTTTCTTGGCCTCCTGTCTTCCCGGAATGCTTAGCTCTTTGCCCTGAGATGACCAAAAAGTTTATGCTTTTCTACAAATCTTTTTAGAATGAAAAATGTTGATGTTTATTCCGCACTTAATCAGCCACTGGTCCAGTAGAGGTCTGAAATATTGCACCTTATCAGTCCAATGGGACCAGTTCTGGAACTTTCTCCATAGTGGCTTAGCAGTGACTAAGAGTAGCATTGTTGTGACTTTTGGATCAGGTGCATGTCTACTGTGAAGTCATTGTTCTCACTTCCATGCAATTTATAGTCGTCTCCTTCATTTAAGATTTATATGGTCAGTATTTTATGGGTGAGTATAAACTTTGCAGATATATTTCAGTGGCAGCTCACAGAGTAATATTTTTCCCAGTTTGGGAACACAATGCCCTATTGCTTGCTATCCATTATCTTTGTATGAGTACTTAAAAAAAAGCACTGATAGGTAAACAACTTTTTCAACATTTAGTTTAACCATCAAAAAAACTATCTACCCAGTGAGACTACCATTGCGAGACTGTATTCTCAGGCATGTTGTTGTTTTATTATGACATGAAAGTGAACCAGATTAATGTAGCTGTTAGGGTGTTGATTTAGGATCTGAGAGACCTAGGTTCAAACTTATACCCTGCTGTGAAGTTTCCTTCATGACTATTAGCTAGTCACACTCTGGCCACTTTCAGACAGCCTTTTTGTAGTTCAGATGCAAATGTTTTAGCAACCAGCTGCTAATGGATTTTATTTACCTGTTCATACAAAGCCGCTTGCATCCCATTGGCAAAGCAGTTATTTTCTCCAGGGGGAGAGAGAGAGATCTGTTGTCTGGCATTCAGTTGTGATACTAGGCAATACCAAAGCCAGTGTGGCATAGCAGTTAGTGCTTCAGAGCAGGGTCTGCCAGACCCAGGTTCTTGCTGTGGAAGCTGAGTGGGTGATTTCGGACCAGTCACAGACTTTCAGCCTAACCTACCTCACAGGGTTGTTGTGCAAGTCAAAAGGGGGAGAGGAGAATGATGTAAGCTGCTTTGGTCCCCATTGCAAAGAAAGACTGTACTCTTCCTCCTGGGGAACCATTGTTGCCAATCTCCAGGTGAGTGGTAGGATAACAAAAGAAGAAATGGCACAAAGCACAAAAAACCGCTGGCTGAAATCACTAAAGGTGAATGAAAGATGTATAAAAATAATATTTTAATACCAAGTTCAATAACATAATAACCATATAACTAGATAGAGCCAAGGTGTTCTTACAAGAAACAACAGTAGTGCAGAGAAGTAAAGTCCCAAAAGTATTCAATGTGTCTCACCCCTGTTGTATTGTAATTCCATAGTCCAACTTGACATACTTTCATCATAGAGTGGACTCATATAATTCCTGGAAAATATAGCCTTGAAATCCATAAGCCATAGAGACGCGTAGTCTGGATGGAAGCTGCCGTGTTTTGAATAATTCTTTTTCAAAACCAATTGGCTGAGGTTTGAGGACGGGTGGGACCTCAGACAGGTACAATGCCATAGACTCCATCCTCCAAACCAGCTATTTCCTCCTGGGGAACCATTGTTGCCAATCTCCAGGGGAGGGCTGGTGATCACTCAGAATTACAACTGCTCTTCAGATGGCAAAGATCAGTTCCCCTGGAGGAAATGGTAAGCTCTGTGTCATTATACCCTGCTGAAGTCACCACAGCAAATTGACGCTGAGTGTCCAAGGCCAGGGCACCCACCCAGAGCTTCTTTCTAGAGCTCATTGTATTTATTTCCACAATAGGCCTTATTCCTGTATAAGATAACAACAAAAATAAAACCAGCAGTAATAATAGATGACATAATAGCTAATGGGGAACAGCCATAAAAATTGGGATCAACCAAAATTTTGCACACAAAAAAAAGAGTTTGCATTGGGTGCATAAACAAAATAGATTTGGTGTCAGGAGGACCTCATTAATCATGTGTTTCTACAAAGGTATTATGTTGGTTCTCATTTTCGAATATTTAAACTTAAAATACTGAGATGGATTGACTCAATCCAGGAAGCCGTGGCCCTCAGTTTGCAAGACCTGAACAAGGCTGTTAATGCTAGGACATTTTGGAGGTTATAAATTCATTGGGTCGCCATAAGTCAAATACAGCTTGATGGCACTAACACACACACACACACATGAAAAACAGCACAATAGGCTTTACAGTTCTGGATTTTATGCTGTGTTCATTGAGTTCACTGACAACTTCTAAAAGGTACCTCAAAGATCACTAATGATCAGCAAAATTTCAGGAAAGACTCTCCTGCTACTGATTGGCCCCCGCTATATGGAGTAGTTGAAGAATCCTTGCCATGTTTTAGGATGTACATATTTAAGACAAGATGATGATAGACCTTAATATGCTACCACTGTTCCATGTGAATTGACAGTGTTCTGTAGTACACATCCAAGAATCTGCTGCAATGTGCAGGGGTCCCGTGACAAGATGCATTGATATTAATCAGTCCTAAAAGGCACAACAAACCAGTCTATTGTGAAATAATGGTTAACTGTGATGCCAGGGAAATTTTTTGGCAATGGTAAAATGCAACCACAGAATAAGCCTTCCTGGTTTGCAATTCAGCCTAATCTCTGAAGGGAGGGGCTCCCAGAAAAGGGACTCTGCTGATGATATGTCAGTTGATGGACAGATTCATATAGGAGAAGGTGATTTTTCAGATACCCTGACCCCAGCACTTATCAGGTGAAAATCAGAACTTTGAAATGTCACTAGGAATAAAGTGGAAGCCATGGAAGTACCAGGATAATACAGCCAAAGCAGTAGGCCCTGGTTAACAACCTGGCTGAAGTTTCCATACAATGAGTTGGACCCAACCGGTTTTCCTCTTGGTAAAAATGGGAGGAGAAGACATTCCTCTTTGATCTCCAAAATAAGCCATGCTGGAGAACATGGAACCTGCGTGGAAGAAAGGCACGTGCAACAAGGGCTGTAGTAACGGGGGTTGAGATTGGGTGAGTTTCATTGAATCAACCTGGAACCAACCTGTCCACCACCTCCTCCATTTTTAAAGGCACAGAATGAAGGGGGGAATCAGTTTTGAAGACTTACTACTTAGGTATATCTGTGTCCACTTGGTGTCTGCCTGTGATTCTAGATAATCTTGCAATCACTTCACAAACAGATGCTACTGACTGAACATATGTGGCCCCTGATTGGGTGGAAAGGCAGCATATTTTTTAAAAAATAAATAAATAATAGATTCAAAAGCAGGCAATGCAATCTATTTGATGTTCTTCATTTAAGGAATGCAAGCACAAAGAAGCAGCAAACAGCAAGCAGTTCCATGCTCATGCAAGTCAGTCAATTCAGTGACCACGACCCTGGTGCATACTGCCTCTTCTCCCATGAATTAGATTATTTATTTAGGACTTCAAGCTGCAGTGACCAAACAGCTACTGTGTAGGTGCAAAGCTGCTAAGTATAGTTCTATCCTTGAGATGAACTTCATCAGGTAAGAGTGGAACCAATGAAGCATGCTGTTTCTATCTCCCATTACAGACAAGTGGCCAAGAAGTATACCATGGTCCATAGTATTGAAAGCCACCAAGAAAGACAAATTCCTGTAGTAATTGGCATTATGCTTATTATGTTTATGATTTCTTTATCCCTTCTTTGTATATAAAAGGTAATTCCTTCATATTTCAGTTTTATCAATTAATAATTCTGGGCCAATCTGGAGTCCTTTTTTAAAACTCTTAGAATGTAACAAACAAGCATACCAAAGCAGAGCATATCTTTCTTTTCTTTTAGCCCAAGGTATTCTAGTACCATGGAAAAAGCAAATTGCTCCATCTGAATCTGATTTGAGGTGTTCGGATGATGTGGAGAAGGGACCAGATTGCCCTATGGCCTGATTACTGTGGTTTTTGTGGTTACTTAGAAAACATTAGGGCATACTTATGGAGCTGCTGCTGACTATAACTAATAATTGCTTGAATCACCCTTTGCACTGTGGATATGAATATGTACTTGTGGGCCATCAGTGCGGCTCCCATGTAAAACAAAGTATCTGTGGGCCTCTTGGAGCTGGGTCTCAGCCAGTTTCCTCATCTATAAGGGAGGAAGTGAACAGTGAAATCCTAATCAGTGGCTATTAGCCACAAGGTATAGATAGGAACTCTCAGTCTGGGGCAAGTGATACTCTGTATTCTTGGTGCTTGGAGGGGGGCAACAGTGGGAGGGCTTCTAGTGTCCTGGCCCCACTGCTGGACCTCCTGATGGCACCTGGTATTTTTGGCCACTGTGTGACAGAGTGTTGGACTGGATGGGCCATTGTCTTGATCCAACATTGGCTTCTCTTATGTTCTTATGTTCTTAACAATATCATGGGGCTTTTTTCTGGTGGAATGCGCCGGAATGGAGTTCTGGAACATCTCTGACAAAATTCTTTTTAAAATGTTTAAAAGTTCATGAGTTTTCAGTATACAGATTGAGCATTTCCTTCTTGAGAGTTCCAGCACCTCTTTTTCCAAAAAAAGAAAAAGCCCAGATTACATCCTTCTAAGCACATTGACGTCAAGGGATTTAGAAGTGTACAACTCAGTTTACATCACAGCGACCACGGTTTAGTTTGGAATTAAGCAGGGATGCAATGACTGTTTATGCAAGTTTTGTTGCAGACGTGGTCTTCTGGGGAGATGTCCCCCCCACTTTTGAGGGGGGGCTGTTTCAGTACTACTTTTTTTTAGTGTTGCTTTTTGTTTCTCTTGAAACAGGGGCTTTTCTTCCTGGGAAGATGATGAAATCCTGAAGATAAATTCAGAGCAAGAGTTCTGTCTCCTGAACTCTCCTGGAATAGGTGAACACTTTCAGTCCTTTTTGCAGCCCTCCCCACCCCCAGACAACCTCAAAGGGGGTGTTTTCCACAGGTGATGAAACCTTGCATGAAAAGCACTCTCCCCCCACCCCAGCTCAGTCTTTGATTTGAATGAGTTGAAGACTCCTGGTCTACGGGGGATTCAGACTGGTGTTACAGCATTTGGGTTTCCAAATATATCTAAAGGTTAGTAATTAATCCAAACATCTTTGAGGTTTCAGAACATCTTAATCTGTAGAAAGCTTTTTGTCAGACAAACAACTCCATATTTGTTCCAAATTTTTCAGAGCTTAAAGGGTTGAATGAACTCCAAAGATTAACTTTCTAAAAATGCTTACTTTGAACATGGCTATTTCCAGAACACAGCCAATGATGTACCTCCTGATAAGGGCAGACTCTGACGAAGTCAGAGACCCATGGGAGATTTTTCATGTACAGCAAATTGTTATTAATCCAGATGAACATGTTATAATCATACTGAGCAGAATTAGGGGAACAGATGTTGGTACCTTTATATGGCAAAAAAGATAATAATGGAAACAATCTCCTCTGATCTAAATACTGGTCAGCTATATCCAGTACAGAACATACTAGCAAGGTGGTAAAGGCATCATTTGAAAATAAAACATGGAAAGCACAAGAAGTGGGAACTGAAATGATAAATTATGGAGGATGTCATGTGGATGTAGCACATCAATCTCTCCAAATATTTTTAGCACAGAATCCCCCCCCTTCAGCAGCTTGATAGGAGGTTCTCCCCTGGCAGCTTATTAATACTGTATTAAAGTTGTGATGATAAAGGACTAAAAGGAAAATGAACACTTGTGTTAACCAGTTTCTTTGGATAATCCTAAAATGGCATTGGAGAAGTCATTCAAAGATCAGGCCCTTTGTCAGGGCCAGCCCCACAGAGAACCTTGAACAGGTGATCTGAGGAACGTCAATTTGGCATCCCGCACCAAAGGTATGGACTGCAAGATCAGCTGACATACCCTTTAAGGTGATTGGATAACGTAACTACCCAATGATCCCAGACAGATGAAGAGCTGAGACAGAGTGACTTCACTAAGACCATCTACTGAATTCAAGGGGGGGGGCATTGTTCAGTGGAAGAACCTCTGCTTTGCGTACAGAAGGTCCCAGGTTCAATACCCAGCCTTCCAGGTTCAGTCCCCAGGAACAATTAGTTGGTGGTGTGAAACTCCTCCACCTGTGACCCTGGAGAGCTGCTACGGGTCAGAGTAGACAACGTTGGTCTTGATTGACTAGTCCTTATTACTGATTTCCCTTGATTGTATATGTAGAATTGCTAAACCTCTTCATCTCATTGCTGATGAATATGCAGAAATGTCTAGGCTGGGCATGAAGCATCCATTGCTTTATATCCAGGATAATTTCAGATGCCAGGAATGGAGTGGAGTGGAGTGGGGTGGGGCAGCATGAACAAAGAACATTTAGGAATGGAGGAGGGAGGAGCATGAGTAGGGTTGTCAGGTCCCCCTTGGCCACCAGTGGGGGGTGGACAGGTAGAGATACCAGATCTATGTTGGGAAACTCCTGGAGATTTAGAGCTGGGGAGGACAGGGACTTCAGTAGGGTACAATGCCATAGAATCCAACCTCCAAAGCAGGCATTTTATCCAAGGAAACTGATCTCTGTAGTCTGGAGATGAGCTGCAATTCCAGGGGATCCCCAGTTCCCACCTGAAGGCGGGTATCCCTAGGCATCAGATTGCAGCTTTTCAAATTTCCTTGCTCCCTTAGCACAAATGTACCTACTTCTTTTTCCCAGTGTTGAAAGGTTCGCGGGTGTTTTTATTCCTCAGTCCCTTGGCTTGCTTTCCATTCCTAGCTACTTATAGAAGGCTTGTTTCTTTGCAATGTGCGCTATACTCAGTGTTTTTCTTCTTCCTCCTACTCCATAAAATTAGCCTGTGTTGTAAATAAAGGACTCCTGTCATGCTTAGTCAGTGCTGACCCCACTAAAACACTGCCTGTCAGGTCACAGGGTTTTATTCTGTCACCTCTTTGCTTTGCAGCCATGAGACAACAGTAATGCAAGTAGCTGTCAAAACGTAAGCTAGCTCATATTTCCTAAGAGTAGACTAAGGTGACCAGATATAAAGTGGGATCTGTCGAATGGCTGCTTGCTTAACAGCCTTGCCAGGAACAAGGTGGTGGCATAAACGAGGAGAAGACAATGGTCTGTCTGGAGTACAAAGAGCTGACCTGAAAGTCTTTGGTGTGGTGAACAAACCTCTTCAAACCTTTATATAGCTCCAAATTGGTTGTGTGTGGTAAACACAGGAAGACTATGGATGAACTCCCTTCGTGGACCCATAACCAGTTCAGACACCTGATTATTTAGAACTCACTTTCTGTTTCTCATATGTGCAGTCCAACAGCAGGAGAGGGGCTGCAACCTCATTTTTAAATTTATTTTAGATATTTATATTCTGCTTCTCTGCCCAATGGAACCCAAAGCAGCTTATAACAATGTTCTCCTCTACTCCAGTTTACTCTCACACAACAACTCTGTGAGGTAGGTTAGGCTGGGACATCATGGCTGGCCCAAGGTCATCCAGAGATTAGCCATGGCAGGGTGGGGACTGGGGTATGCAAAGAAAAAATATTCAGTATTATTCGGATTGGGATTCTCTTATCCAAATATATACCTCAATAGTCCTGAATTTCAAGATCTGTATGGATACCCTATTTGGCTCCATTATAACCTGTGGGGCCATTGCACTCAATGGCAAATCTCTCCTACGGTATATTCAGGGGCCAGGGGGGGAGGAGGTTTGAGGCAGAGGCACCAAATTTGAAGTGTAGCAGCTGGAACTGTTCCCCAAAAGAACCCCCAAATCTCAAAAAGAATGGACCAGGGGGTCCAGTTCTAGGGGCACCCAAAGATGGCACCCCCATCCCACCATTGTTTCCAATGGTGGGGAGAATAGCACAAGCCCAGCAAAGCAGTAGAAAGTGAAGTGTGAGGGAGCGTATTGTTTGCTTAGCAAAATTAAAAACACATCTCCATTTGGTTTAAATCAATCAATTGAATATTCTTGCTTTCTGTAAAAAAAATTAAATATGTTTATACTTACCAATATATTACATAGCTTTCCTTTTTACAAATAGTTTTTTCTTAAAAATACTTAGTAAGAGTATGGCTGTAATTTCTATACTTATTGAGTTAGGTTGGTTCCTTTAAAAGAGTTGGGTAATCCATGAATACCAACTGACTTAAGTTTGTGCTCAACACATTTAAATTCAATTTGGAGAATAAAAAATTGAAGGCTATACCATCATTATAATGTTCCAATTGATTTTGAACTAAAGCTGTGTAATGGTGCCCAGGTTTTGAAGTAACATAAACTAAAGGCAATTGCGGCAAGAAAAATAAGGCAATTGCCGTAAGAAAAAAATATATTTTTGGTATAATGGTCTGTTTCACATTATCATATCAGAATATCGTACTTTGATATGGTTATAAGAGACATCAATTGTCAAATGAGTTATGGATTCTTATTCTGCTATACTCTGATTTCCACATAATGAGAACATTGTACTTTGATGCTGTTGTATTTGATATTGATTGCTAAATGACTCTGAAAGTTGATAGATTATAGACTGAAAATTACATTATATCTGAAAAATTTTAAAATCACATTTAATAACTTTAGCACTATTGTTACAGTGGTATTGTTTTCCTCATAGGCTTGACAGGCTTGTTTCAGTCTTGTGGAAAGGTGAGTCTAGCCAATAGTCAGAGTGCCTTTTACTGTGCTTAGACTTCCTTGAGCCCCTAGTGGCTGCAGCTAGAACTGCATTATAAGTAAAACACATGGAAAGGCACTCAGGTGGACGCAGCATGATGCAGGCTTCAGGGGCCTTCCAGTGGGATGGTCCCATTGAATTTTGTTGTCCATAATACTGTGACTCTATGAAGACTGTTCCTAAGTTCAAATAATGTCCTAAGTCCCTCAAAATTTATGGTTTTGAGTTTTTACTCCCTCCCCCTTTCTTCTCAGATGGCAGACGTAGTTACATATTATAGGGTACAGCACTTTGCAGTTTCCTGTCTTTCTAATATATTTCCAATTTGAACAAAACAAAGATGCTTATCCTTTTAAATTCCATGAATATCTCGAATAGCACAACTTATATGCCAAATGAATGCATTGTTATGTTCCTAAAGTAGTAAAATAAGCGCACAGTTGATAAGTAAATAAATACTGTCTAAATTTCACTGTTTCTCTACATTTCTGTTTCTTTCTGTGGGGGAAAAACTGTTCTTTTCTAATGGCTTCAAAATTTTCAGAAAATATACATCTCTAACTTTGGATTAAGTTGGTTGTCAAATTTAGTTTTGTTGTTTTAAAACTGTCTCTACAGCTATCTCCTTTCCCCCCTGTACCTTCTAACAGTCATGATTCTTTCTAATAAAAAATGTCATGGTATGGTCTGTGGTCCTCAGTGAGGCATCAAAATGGGGCCATCCATAGGTTAAGGTAGGACTGAGCGTATTCATTGGATGCCGAGAAGCCCCGAATGTTGGGAGAAGTTGATTATCTAACAAAAAAATATGAAGAAAGGACAGTGCCGGGTAGAAAAATTAGCCAGGTCAAGCTCCTAATAGTTTGTAGTACCGTGCAAAAGGAGAAGGGAATTATTGTTGTTAGGTATGCTATGAGGTGTTCATATCGCTTTGGGCCCTGCCCATAAGCTACTTTCCCCTCAGCTCAAGCCACAAACCCAAAACTAGAAAAAACCCAGAGGCCAAGAATGGCATCAGAATCCCGGCACTCTCAAGCCGATAATTCCCTCAGGGCATCAGAAAGTTCCAAGGAAGACCAGGCATGAGGGGGGAACAGGCCTGTAGCCAGGATCTTTTTTGTTGGGGGGGGCATTTAAATTTCTTAGGGGGGCATTGGCTAATTAAATTAAAGGAATACCCAGCTCCTTCCCTGCATCCACCACTGCTCAGGGGGCCCTGGGCTGGATAGGATGCCATGGGGCCTTGCCAGTAAGTCGGGGGACCTAGCTACGGGCTGGGGGGGGGAAGAAGGGGAGGAGGAAGAAGAAGTTGGAGACAACATTCTTTCCTTTATCCTGAGGTCTAGAGGGATCTTTCATAGCTGGTGGTTGTGAGATGGGAGAAAAGAGTCAGGCAAGGTATCTTCCTATGAGGCAGGAATCTCCTTTAAGTGGTGGAATTGGAAAGTTAGTCTCAGTGAGATTAATAAAAGGGAACACAGGCTATGGCAAATAAAATGCAAGTCTGTGATCAGGCAGGCAAAAAGGGAATATGAGGAGCATATAGCAAAAAGTATAAAGACCAACAATAAAACTTTCTTCAAATACATTAGGAGCAGGAAACAGCCAGGGAGGCAGTGGCGCCCTTGGATGACCAAGGGGTAAAAGAAGTACTGAAGGATGATAGGGAAATGGCTGAGAAGATGAATGCATTTTTTGCCTCTGTCTTCACTGTGGAAGATGAGAAGTGCTTGCCCACTCCAGAACTGCTGATTTCAGGAGGGTGTTGAAAGACCTGAGTCAGATTGAGGTGACAAGAGAGGAGGTCCTACGACTGATAGACAACTTAAAAACTGATAAATCACCAGGCCCGGATGGCATACATCTGAGAGTTCTGAAAGAACTCAAATGTGAACCTGTGGATCTCCTGACAAAAATATGTAATCTTTCATTAAAATCTGTCTCCATTCCTGAGGACTGGAAGGTAGCTAATGTCACTCCCATCTTTAAAAAGGGTTCCAGAGGAGTTTTGGGAAATTACAGGCCAGTCAGTCTGACGTCAAAACCAGGTAAATTCCAGAAAACTTTTGATACAGTTCCTCATCAAAGGCTCCTAAGTAAGCTCAATAGTCACAGGATAAAAGGACAAGTCCTCTTGTGAATCAGACACTGGCTAATTAATAGGAAACAGAGAGTGAGTATAAATGGGAAATTTTCTTTGTGGAGGGTGGTAAGCAGTGGGGTACCACAGGGATCAGTACTTGGTCCAATGCTTTTTAATTTGTTTATTCATGATTTGGAGTTGGGATTAAGCAGTGAAGTGGCTAAATTTGCAGATGACATGAAGTTGTTCAGGGTGGGGAGAACCAGGGAGGATTGTGAGGCACTCCAAAGGGATCTGTCGAGGATGGGTGAGTGGGTGTCAATGTGACAAATGAGCTTCAGTGTGGACAAGTGCAAAGTGATGCACATTGGAGCCAAAAATCCTAAATATAAATATACATTGATAGGGTCCAAACTGGCAGAGACTGACCAAGAGAGTGATCTTGGAGTCATAGTGGATAACTCAATGAAAATGTCTAGACAGTGTGCAACTGCAATAAAAAAGGCCAACACTATGCTGGGGATTATTAGGAAAGAACTGAAAACAAATCAGCCAGTATCATAATGCCCCCGTATAAATCAATGGTGCGACCTCATTTGGAATACTGTGTACAGTTCTGGTCACCACACCTCAAAAAGGATATTATAGCATTGGAAAAAGTGCAGAAAAGGGCAACTAGAATGATAAAAAGGTTGGAACACTTTCCCTATGAAGAAAGGTTAAAATGCTTGGGGCTCTTTAGCTTGGAGAAATGACGGCTGAGGGGTGACATGATTGAGGTTTATATGATTATGCATGGGATAGAGCAGGTCGAGAAAGAAGTACTTCTCTCCCTTTGTCACAATACAAGAACTCATGGGCACTCAATGAAATTGCTGAGCAGTAGGGTTAGAACGGATAAAAGGAAGTACTTCTTTACCCAAAGAGTGATTAACACATGGAATTCACTGCCACAGGAGGTGGTCGCGGCTACAAGCATGGACAGCTTCAAGAGGGAATTGGATAATCATATGGAGCAGAATTCCATCAGTGGCTATTAGCCATAAGGTATAGATAGGAACTCTCAGTCTGGGGCAAGTGATACTCTGCATTCTTGGTGCTGGGGGGGGGGCAACAGTGGGAGGGCTTCTAGTGCCCTGGCCCCGCTGCTGGACCTCCTGATGGCACCTGGTATTTTTGGCCACTGTGTAACTGAGTGTTGGACTAGATGGGCCATTGGCCTGATCCAACATTGGCTTCTCTTATGTTCTTATGTGCAGTATCTACCCAATCCTATGCATCCCCAAATCAAGTCAGCCCAGGATGACATTTTTAAGGATGATAAAGGTAAGGTAAAGGTCACCAGGCAGGGGGATTATTTAGGATCAGAGGGAAACAGCTCCCCCCCCCAGACTATTAAGCTGCAAAAAAGGCAAAGCCGCTAGCAGTTTTAAGTATCCCAGAATAGAAAAGGGGATAAAAATAGAATCTGACAATGTACTCTTATCACGTAAGTTTGGGACTCCCCAAATATTCTGAAAAGGACTGAGCATGCTCATGGCCCTCGATGAACCACAGAATGTACAGGGCAACTTAGAAAGGGGTGGGGAGGAAAACAAAGTAGAAGAATGGGACGACTGCCATGACCTGGGTGGCCCAGGCTAACCTGATCTCATCAGATCTTGGAAGCCAAGCAGGGTTAGCCCTGGTTAGTACTTGAATGGAAGACCTCGAAAGAACACTGGGGTTGCTATGGAGAGGCAGGCAATAGCAAAACACCTCTCTCAGTCTCTTGCCTTGAAAACCCTACGGGTCACCATAAGTCAGCTGCAACTTGATGGCAATTTCCACTAGCATGGGAAGAAAAATCCTAAGAGTTTATAGTACCCTAAGGGGGACATTTGGATCTGGAGATAATTTCCAGATACTTTATCCTCCATGCTGCATACAATTCCTCATGGGCCACAACCTTTAAAATACAAGGGCAAAACTAAGAGACTTCTGCAGTGCAGCTCATAAAAATGGCCTTATATTTGCAGGTCTGCTTAATGAAGATGTAAAATAAGCAAATGTTACATGGGTTACATTATAATCAACCACAGAATGCAGTTAGGATTTTTTCTTTTGGAGGAAGGATTTGATTCACTACAGTCATCTTTGAACCGGTGGATAATATTTTATAGGGAATGGGTAAGGAGGACAGTTTTATGGGCATCTGAAACCTTTCTGAATTGGTTGTGCCGCTTGTCGCAAAGTGGTCTGCCACTGCATTAGGAAGCAAGATATATTTTTGTAATTGCCCCCAGTTACATCTTACCAATCCTATCATTTTCAAAAAGCATTATGGTGCAGCTAGAATTAATGTGCAATAAACAGATTGCCCCTAAATCACACTGGTCAGACACCCCTACATCAAGGCACAGAAGACATTTCATACTGTTCATTCTTTTATTTAATGATTGGGTCATTTGACTCTCCTCCCTTGTTTGGTACATTTGAAGCTCTGCACATTTTAATTCCCTACCAGTTTGCTTTCAAACCCACAGCAAAGGATGTTGCTGTTAAGAGATAATCACCCTCCTGTAGGGATATGAAGTGTGAGGCGCAGATGATTCGCTTAGGCCCCTGCAGTGGAATGAACAGCAGTCGCCACTTCTGTGGAGAAGTCTGTGTTATTTTAAAGTCTGGTAGTTGTTTCCATATAAATAAACTGAGCAAAATTAGCACAAAGGCTGAAAACTCCAAACTGATACTTTAGAACAAAATCCATAGGCAGCCTTACTATGAAACAAGGTAAGGTAGGTGAAAGCAACCAAGTAGCAGTCACACAAATGTGATCCGTGGGGGCAGAATGCGCCTGGAAGTCCTTCTTTTTAAGCTGTTATTACCGTAAATTTGGACAGCTCCCAGGCATTCGAATACAGGGATCCCCAGCCTTTTTTGAGACTGCAGGCACCTTTGGAATTCTGAGAGGGAGTGGTGAGTGCCACCCCAAAATGGCTGCCATGAGATATAGAGCCAGACCCAAAATGGCTGTTGCATGAGGTGGAGCCAAACAGAATCCCTTCTTCTTCACACCTCCTGGGAAGGGGGATATGCTGAAATGTGAGCCGTATAACAACCATTCTTGGTGGCTTCTATTAGCTTCCCGGAGCAATTCAAGGTGCAAGTGATTAACAAACAGTCCGGGACAAGGGTATCTGCCTCCTTATGAGCCTGCTGATGTGCTTAGGTCATCATCTAATGCCCCGCTGTAGGTTGGAGGATGGCTACCTAGTGTTGCCAACTGGCCTGGAGAAAAAAATGTCCTGCCCTTTAGATAGAGCCTTAATAGGAAGCCATATACAGGGTGATATTATTTATCTCATGAAAAGCTTCAGCTGCCCATTTCCATGTATTAAGCCCCTATCAAAGAATCAGGATATTGTTTTTCCTCCGGGTAGGTTGGCAACCTTATGCAATAAGCACAGATTTCATTTTATAGTTCTTGTTCTGAAGGTGTTTTTAAATCTGAGTATAATACATGTCTATGTGTATTGCCGAGAATAATTGAGTTTTTTTAAATGGGTGGGATTATATACAGAAGCTGCGGCTGAGCTGGTTCTTTTTGTTCAAGGGAACTCATTTGGGGCGCCACTTTCTGTTTTCCATCTCATTTATTTAACAAGTTGTCCCTGTTTGATGCAGAACCAAAGACAGGGCAGCCAACCCAATGTTGTTCTTGCATGTGAAGTTGCAAGACTGGGGTTTCAGTCCACAACCCGATATGTCATTGCTGGTGGCAATCATTCTCTAATGAAAGTCTTGCTTTATGCCTCACAGACTCTGACTTGCGTTCAACAAAAATATACCATAATTAGAGAGCGTCTCCCCCACCCCCAAGTTGTTATTTTGTAAGGGGAATGGTGGGGAAAGGGCCTTTGAAAGGAGGGGATGGACAGATCAGAGAGATGGTTCTGTGAAAGGAGGGGGAAAGCGAACTATACTAGTGATTGGACAACAAGCACACAGTAAATATAAACTAATCAGAAACTGATGACTTTCAGTGCCTGGATTAAGCAATTTTTGACCTTCTAATTTCCCTCAGCCCTCGATGGCCCAGTCTCGTCAGATCATGAAAACTAAGCAAGGTCGGCCCCGATTATTACTTGGCTGGGAGACCTCCAAGGAAGGCCAGGGTCCCTATACAGAGGCAGGCAATGGCAAATCACCTCTGCCCATTTCTTGCCTTGAAAACCCTGCAGGGTTGCCATAAATCAGCTGCAACTTGATGGCACTTTCCACCACTGGTTTTCCCCAAAGGAGTAGCTTGTTTGTCTGCTGCAACAAAACTAACATTTTTGTGACTAATACATTTTTGTGCAATTTAGGCATTTGATTGCATGCATAAAAGGGCAAAGGTTACCAGACGTCCTCTTTTTAGAGGACATGTCCTCTTGGGGGGGGGGTTGACCTCTTTTGGGCTCTTTAATGTCCTCTTTTTGGGTTGGAAGGTCAGGAATATTCCTAGTTAGTAGCAATTATCACAGTTTAAATAGTAGGGGGTACTTAAAACGAGATTTGTTACAGTGATCACTTGTTTGAAGTAGTCAGTCGGGAAATATGTCCTCTTCTTTGCTTTTCAAAATATGGTAACCCTAAAATGGGGGAATAATTTCTCAATTACATTTTATCTTGCTTATATTCTGAGGAGCTCAGGGCAACATGCACAGGTTACCCACATGACAGTCCTGCAAGATAGGTTAGGCTGAAAGAGAGTGACCAGCTCAAGGTCACCGAGCCAACTTTATGGCTGAATAGGGAGCTGAACCCACATATCTTCCAAGCATAATCTTCAAATGTTAACCATTCCATCACTCTGGCTTACCAGCAGGCTACACCCAGCAATACAAATCAGAGTTACAGAACTGATCCCTGCAGATGCACTAAATGACTAGAAAGTCCTTAATTTGCCATGTTGAAAGGTGGTGACTCTTAACTATACAAAACCCTCTTTTTCCTTTAGCTTTTTCCCCATGGTTGATACTGATTTGCCAAAATCTGTCCGTGGAGAAGTTAAAAGTGCCCTCAGGCAATTCTCCCTTGCCCAAGCATTACTTACTTAGCAGAACAGAGCTCCGTTGGTCACGCTGACCTTAGCAGTGTCAGTGGAAACAGAATTCCTCATGGATGAATGGCTCTGGAACAATTTCTCCTTACATATAAAGCACCAGTGGTTGCCTCTGTGGTGCGGCAGAACCTTCAATGATTTACTTTCCATGACATGAGACCAGTGGTGCACTGGAACAGGAGTTTCTAGTTATTTTGAAACAAGACGGACAAGGCCTTAATCAGATCTGCTGGGTCTGAAGGCTTATTTCAAGCAACTCTTTCACCTTCTCCTGCAAGCGGAACAGAAGTGGTAGAAGCCTGAGCTTAGTAGGATGGACTGTACCACTTCAAGATGCAGGTATGGGATACCATTTATGAATGCTTATATTAAACATCTCCTAATTACAAAAATCTAGCACACCAAGAGTATAGGGCACAGCCAAATTGTTTCCTGTGCTGCTGGTTTTCTGCTTGCACTTTTTTTTACATAGAGAAGCATTCAAAAATGTGATCCCCCCACATGCACATCCTGAAGTTGCACAATCCATTCTACCACCTTCATTAGCACATTTGGGTAGACAAAGTTTGTCTTTGTCAGTGCTGGGGTTCAGAGCAAAGTAAAACAGTGCAGTTCCAAATTTTTATGCTTGAGGTGGAAATTCCAAACAATATTCTCTACAAAACCAGCAGTGCCCACAAATCCACGTAGTGCTTAGTAAGGACATATTACATTCCTTTGTTTACAGTGTATGCTCTCTCCATTAATTTAATTTATCAAAAATCATTACTGCTTTCAGAACGCAGCACACGCAGAGGAATATGTTATTAAATTTAGTGGTAACAAGATTGCTGTCCTGTAATGTAGTGCAAACACTGCCTTTTGAGATACCTGCTTCATTTTACCTCATGCTTGGTCCAACCAAAGACATCTAAATGAATGTTCTACTTAACTGGGCAATCCAAATGATCATTGTAAAAATAAAAAGTGGATAAGGTCTTCAATAAGCCTCCACATTCCATCAAGGTAGCTACAGAAGACCAGAACCAACAAATATGGACAATTTGGAAGCCAGTTAATGCCAAGCTTCCCTTCCAGCCACCACTGCAGTGTATCACCATTTGCAATCAGCAGGGCCAGCCTATCTACTGCAGTGACGGGACTTGTATCTTCCCCCTGCAGCACTAGCAAATGTGCCAGCAATGGGGCAAATATGAGAGATGGGTATGGAACAATGGGGGAGGTAGATATATATGCCTGCTGGATCACAGAGTTTATTATTTACTTTTATATTCTGACTTTCTTCTGCCATGGCATTCCAGGCAGCCGACAGGGTCTCCTATGGGAGTGTGGGTCTTCTTTGGCCCTACTCAGCACTCCCAGAGTGGGAGGTGCAGTGACCCAAGCTGCTCTGCCTTGCTGTGTTGCCAAAGGTAGGCATGCCATCACAGAAGAAGGCCAGGGCCAAGCCCAGCCCAGTCCCTAGTGGAAGTCACATACAACTGGTGCTGGAAGGGCCACCTTTGCTGGGCAGGCCACTGAAGCGAAGGAGTGACTACTTTTGCTGTTACTGCCTATCTAGAGCGAGCAGTGCAGGCAAGCAGAGCCAGCTGTTGAGGGTGTCTGTGCATGTGTGTTGACACTCTAGCTTTCCATCAGGTTCTAGCTTTGGGTTGCCATCCTCCAGGTGGCACCTGGAAATCTCCTGTTATTATAATTGACCTCCAAATGGCCAAGATCAGTTCCTCTGGAGAAAATGGCTGCTTTAGAGGGTGGAATCTATGGCGTTATAGCGTGCTGAGGTCCCTCCCCTCCCCAAACCCCATCCTCCCCAGGCCCCATCCACAAAATTCCCAGATATTTCCTAAGCCAGACCTGGCAACCCTACCTCCTCTCAACGGTACCATAAAGTATCTAACCTCCAACACAGCCACCATTCTCCTTCTGGGGGCCCAGTTTCTCCAGAGTAGTAGTGAGCGACTCAACATGCCTGGACATTGGGGGCGCTACATCACTCTAAACGTATATAGGTGCTATCTCCTTGAATAGGATGCCTCTCTTTGTCTTAACCTGGGATCTGTCCTTTGACCCCTCCCCTCTCTCACTTTGTTCTCTCACTCTGTCTACACGGCCTTCCATGGTGACACATGTCTCTACAGGTCTCTCTCCTACTGTGCCCTCATACTCCCACACATGATGCCGGATTAGCTGGCCATTTGTGGTAGGGAAAATATGTGATTAGGGGTTGTTGTTTTTACTGCAACCTGCATGTGAGCTGGATCTACTAGAATAAATGTAAGTTTGCCTTTTTTGCAATATACTTCTTGGGAGATTTATTTACTGCCCTCAGTATCAGGCTTCTATGACTGGGCAAGCTCTGCTATACTAGCCACATATCCCAGTAGGAAGGTGGTCTCGTTGTCAGAAGAACTCCCCCAGCTGGCAGCTGGGAGCCATATCAGAAGGTGATGGCAAGGTGCTGCTATTCGGCACAGATGGTCATGGGGGGAGAAGGGCTGGGAGAGGGGGAGGAGAGAGTGGTGGGCTGCAGCTACTCAGCTCAGGGAGACATGCTGCTACTGCTGCATCTCCCCCAGCCTCCTCCTCCTCCTCCTCTTGTGAGGCCTGAGATGAGGTGAGAGTAGATCACAGCCCCTGATCAGTACAACACTTCTTTTGTTGCAGGGCTGCTTCCCCCTGCTGGCTCCAGCAGCAGCCGCAGCCACAGGAAGCTCCAGCCCCACCCCACCCCACTCTCCCAGTTGGGCTCTCCAGTGGTGGTAGCAGAGCAGCAGTGTCTGGCAGAGACAACTGGCACTTGGGCAGGGCCAGGAGGAAGAAGGGAAGGAAAGATGATGGGTGGCAGCTTCCTTTTGGCCTCCACGAGAAGGCACACAGGAAAGAGAAGGCCCTTATCTCCTTCTTGGGATGCCTTAAAATCTGTTAAGAACATATGACCTTTTGTATTTTTGAAGCCTCTGTTAGGCCTCTTCATGACTCCTTAATTTGTCCTGGTTTTTGTCCAATTTATTACCGAATAGCTGTTCCATTTTATGCAAATGTTTATTTTTGTATTGTATTGAAAGTAATAAAAATTATTATTAAAAAAAAGAACATAAGAGAAGCCAACACTCTGTCACACAGTGGCCAAAAATACCAGGTGCCAGCAGGAGGTCCAGCAGTGGGGCCAGGACACTAGAAGCCCTCCCACTGTTGCCCGCCCTCCCAAGCACCAAGAATATAGAGCATCACTTGCCCCAGCCTGAGAGTTCCTATCTATCGCCCTTGGCAACTGGTTTGCCTAATAGGTAGGCAGGCCCTGCAACCTCTCTTTTCTCTTTGTTCACAAAGATAAACCATTATACCAGTGCATATTTTATTAATTTACTCAACTATATCTAACCTGCCTTCCCCACCATTCTGGGTGACTCAAGGCAACTTTCATACCAGCACCCTGGGAGAAAGGCATTAAAACCAAGAAGTTACAGTGACTAAATGCCCGTGAACATCCTTAACAAGCATGCCACAAATTTTAATTCCCTTCAAAGGCATGCCTGAATAACACAGTCTTACAGTGTTTGCTGAAGCAGGCCAAGGCAGCAGCCCTCCTTACATCCTCCAGGAGGTCATTCCAGAAGGCGGAAGCCACCACCAGGTAACGGACTAAAGCAATCAACCCAGGAGTGGAAAAGAAGCCCTTGATGTCCCCACTGTCAGGCAAGGCATTTGCATCATTTCTTCCAACCTTCCAGAGCTCTGCAGGGCAGTCTGAAGACACTGTGGAAGAAAGCGTGATGGGCCCAGCTTTTGAATTTCTCCTAGTGTCCTTTTCCATCCCTTCTGCTGCACATTTGAGACTGTACCCATTTGCAGGGGGCACATGGTAATGCTTTTGTATACTTTTAACTTGGAATAGGGCTGGACCTACATATGCACCAGAACAAGGTACTATAGAGCTTCCATGTGAATGAAACTAATTCCCATCTAAAGTATATCTCAACTAACAAAGGAAATAATTTTTAAAAACTATAAAATTTACTCCAGTGCTATACAATATCACCAGATATATACAGTATTCCTAGGTACTTTTTCCCATGTGACAATTCTATAAATTACCAGTTCCCAAATGGAACCATAGTCCTGGCAATGAAGAAAGCCATGGTATCTAAAGGTCAAAACATTTCCTTCTCTTGTCAAAATCTTCACCTTGCCAACATTTTGGAGCATTTTGTATTAATGTATGTTCCTGTACTGCTTGAACTCTTCAGGCCTCTGAAGACACTGTGGATTAAGATATAATTGAAAAATGGGTCTCTGTCTAAGAAATGAAATGTAACCAATACTCCAGGTCTGCTGACTTAATAGAGAAGCTTAACATCATTATATGTATTAATAACAAGGCCAGCCAGCCATTAGCAAGAGATGTTCATTCATTGCCTCTCCCTGATAGCTTCCAGCCAGGTTCCCCCCACCCTTGGCAAATGAATTCTCCTTGTGCTCATTTTCCATTCAGCTAATTCCCATTAGTAAGATAAACATATGGGTGAAATATCTTACTTTTCTCTCCCTCTAAATGACTGCCGTTAACTGGATGCCATGGAAAATGACATTATGCCACAAAACTGGAGGCAATGAACAGAAACATGAAGGAACCTTGGAGAAATTAGCAGGCTGAACATTGAAGGTTACATAATCTGACTAATGTGCCTCTTGGGGTGGGGGGGAACCAGCTGAAACATTTGAAGCACCTGCTACAAACTGTCATGTAGTGTTTGTTCTTAGTGAACAGTTTTTGATGCCAAAGTCATGGGATAAATTGGCTGTCTCCCAGGAATGAAAGTTGAAAATTAACACAACACCAGCTCAGACCATATTGTTTTGTACATGCAAGCCTTACCGCTTTGCAGTCAGACCCCAAAGGTGACAAATTCTATCAGTAGTCCTTTTCAGGACATGGACACAGATATGTGCTTTCCTAGTTCTACTATCATACCTAAGAATATAAAAAGAATCCTCCTGGATTAGACCAGAAGCCCTTCTAATCCTGCAGCCCGTTTTCTACAGCAGCCTTGGAAAGGTCCACAAACAAGACAGGCAGTAGGCCCAAGCTGCCTTGTTGCCACCTGTGGTATTAAAATACACATTGCCATTGAACATGGAAGTTCCACTGAGTTACAATGGCCCTGTCCTCCATGAATTTCTTGAATCCTTACTGCAAGCCATCTGAACTAGTGGCCATCACCACATTTCATAGCACTGAATTCTGTACAACTTCAGCTGTGTCACATGATGGAACGAATGTTCTCTACTAAAAGGATTGTCTCTGCTTAGAAAACTAAATTTCAGGAGTGATTCTACTTCTTGATATTCTAGTTCACTATTAGCATGGTTTTATCCCATGGGAGAGCTTTTACGAAGAAAATTCTTCCCCCCGTTGCTTGGAATGGTACCCTCCAGGAATGGTTTCACCATATAATAACTGTGTGCTGTCAAGTCACAGCTGACTCATGTCATCTGCAAGATCATGAGGTTTTCAAGGTAAGAAATGGCTGGAGGTGGTTTGCTATTGCCTTCTGCTGTCTATCAACTCCAGTCTTCCTTGGCGGTCTCCAGTTCAAGTACTAATCATGGCCAACCCTGCTTAGCTTCTGAGATCTGGCAACATCAGCCTTGTCAAGACTATTCAGATCGCAACTAGGACTGTACCATATGAGTGATCTCAAATCTTTTCAACTGGATGGCTTCCATTTTTGCTTCTTCTTCCCAGACAAGCAATCTGATGCCATGGGTACCACACCCGGTGCCTACTGAAAGCAACGAAGCATCCTACAGACACCTAACAAGATCCAGACAAAGAAGCCTCAATATTATAGCAGCAAGTTGTGTTTCTCTCTGCCCCTTCCCAAACATGAAGCCTGACAATAATGAGTTTATTTACCTAGCTGGAGTAACAGAGTAACTGTGAGCTGGGCCTGAAGAGTATACACATTTACAGTTTGAAATCTTGGAGAGGCTTACAGTCATGAATACCACAGTCGATACACTTTTTAAATTTTAATTGTTTTCGAGAGGAACCCCTCCTCCACAAAACTGACTCCTCCCCTAACTCCACAATTGGTCAACAGTTAAACTGTTCCCCCCCTAACATTCCATTCTTCCTCCTGCTCCCACCCAAAGGTGATTGGCTATAGCCAGAGGAGGCAAACTCTTCCTTGTCCATCAGATGGCTACCCACTTTTTTTGGTCATATGAGTAGCTTGTCTAGAAGGGAGGTGGTTTCCACCTAAGTACCATAATTTCAAATGGTACTTTAAAGCATTATGAGAAGATGAGTCACTGGAAAAGATAATAATGATAGGAAAAGTTGAAGGCAGCAGGAAAAGAGGAAGACCTAACATGAGATGGATGGACTCAGTCAAGGAAGCCACAAGGGCCCTCGGTTTGCAAGACCTGAACAAGGCTCTTAATGACAGGACATTTTGGAGAATGTTAATTCATAGAGTCGCCATAAGTCGGAAGCAACTTGATGGCACTTAACACACATACTTTATGGTGGGATGCAGTTGTATAGAGCTTTCTATGGCCCAGGGCTTTCCTATTTCTATTGAAGTCAGGGAATGTTCTGTATGCTCCAAGGACTCATGAATACTAATAAGTACTTAACACTTAAAGGAAGCCAATGAACCTCCTATGCTCCTATGCACGAAGGGCTCCATTTATAGACTGGTACATTCATAAGCCAAACAGGCTTGTTCAAATGGGCCAATCATGTATTCAGGACTGAGGTCCTAAAGAAACAAAATTACTTTCCCATGCCCTGTCTTTCAGCCCAGTTATGATGAGACAGGCAAGCTTTAGAAGCACAGCAAACAACATAATCACACTGACTAAATCATAGGCAGCTACTATATTTGGCAGGTCAGATCCTCAACTGGTATGAAGCAATTTGACTTAAAAGGCTTCTGAGTAGTTATGCTAATCTAGACTGATCTTCTGTTCTGCGGGAGACAGACTGTTCCAAAACACACAGCAAATCAATGGTGGTTATTAAGAGTTTGAAGTTCAGGATCTGACATGAAAAAATACACATGCAACAAACATCCTTTTTCGAGTAAAGGGTTCAGTACAACCTGCAGAGAATAAGATTCTCAATGTCTTCTGTATACAAATCAATATTCTAGCTTGGAAAAGCAGGTATTCAGATGCTGAATACTGTGATTCATGTCCTTGTCTCTTTTTTAAACAAGCACTGTAACTTTTTGTCAATGGAAATTCTACAGATGCTGTTTTATAATATACTGTTGCATTAAGTGCGCGTGTGTGCGCATGCACACCACAAACACAACGATTTCTCCACAGCAGATTCTTTTGACTAAAAGTAGCTTTTCTCCAAGTACCACCAATTCCCATGAGGAACACGAACTATTGCTCATTTGGATGTCTCACTTCATTTACATAAATGCAAATACATAATAGTAAATTACCTAACTTGGAATCTGAGCAGCGGGGGGGAAGAAAAGGAGGTAGTAAAAATAAAGCAACCCAACAGTAACAGCACCAGAAGGTTTAAACCTGTAATTCTGTAACCTGCTATTCAAGGCCTAATAAGGAAATGTGGAGGACAGATTCTCCATGTACTGTTCATCTGGCATTAATGAGTTATTTTTGAATACTGAAAAGAACAATGGCAGAACCCTGAACCATAACATTCCTCCTCACGATGTTTCCGTCTCCTATGTATGAAAAAAATAAATAAATGAAACCTGGCCTGCAGCTTATTTGACAGTTCTTGAACTGCCTCTCACAAATACAAAGAAAACAACCTGTCTAAAGAGTCTGAAAATAACCAGCATGTAGAAATATTATTTACCCATCTGGTGCCAAACTATGAATAAAAGGGTAATGAGTGAGGAATTCATGGTTTCACAGGGCATTCACTGAAAAGACTGTCACATTTTAATGGGCATTGAGTGACTATCATTGTTAAGCTGATTGCTTGCTAATGGTCAGAGATGATTGCCCAGGAGCTAATGGTTTTGAGAGGCTTTCACTAATGGGACATCTACCTATAGGGTGGGGTATGGGATCAGTATTTTGCTTTGCTGTCTCTGAAACAGGAAAGAAGTTGATTGGGGGATTTTGCATTTTAGGCAGAGAGAGAAAGAGGGAGAGAGATTAGGCTGGATGTGGCTGAGACTGTTATGCAGCCTTGTTGTGAGGATTGCTGCTACTGTTGCTTTTAGGGTTTGGATCAAGGATTCCTAGAGTAGTGGTCACGTTGCCTGCTTTAGGCAGGGCCTTTTTTTCCTCGGGGAATGCACCGGAATGGAGTTCCGGAATTTCTTTGACAAAATTCTTTTAAAAATGTTTAAAAGTTCATGAGTTTTCAGTATACAGATTGAAAACTTCATTTCCCGGTGGAGAGTTCTGGCACCTCTTTTTTTTTTTTTTTAAGCCCTGGCTTTAGGTATGTATTTATTTAGATATCCCTGGCAGCTCAACAAATTTTACTTCTCTGGCTTCACTGTCTACTCCTTTGAGGCACTAAAAACAAACAAACAAACAAACAAGGTCACCCCTCTGCAGGAATTGCCTGTTTGATCTGTACTAGTTTATTGGTCAGTGTCACTGCTTTTGGTATCCCTATACTGATGAGATCCCTACACACTACCTCAACCCCTCCTGACTCTTGCTTTCCAGGAAAATGAAAAGAGACACCAAGGCACCTAAATTAGCCTTCCAGCAGCTCTTCAATGTCCAAAACAATTTTGGTCAGTTGAAGAACCTTTCTGACATTTCTGAATGAGTCAAGGTTTGGGTTGAGCCTTCATTAGGAAATTTCTGGCTGCATACCCTTCAAATTCTATTCAGAGTTAGAATTAAGAGACATGAACTGGAATATATTTTTGACAAAAAAGTTGGATCCAGACAAAAATGGCAATTTCCACCAATCTCCTTTCTTGGAGTTCTCTGAGCAAGTAACAAGCATATGGATAAGGGTGATCTGGTAGACATCATATACTTGGACTTTCAAAAGGCTTTTGACAATGTACCTCACCAAAGACTCCTGAGCAAGCTTAGCAATCATGGGATAAGAGGACTGGTCCTCTCATGAATTAAAAGGTAGTTAAATTACAAGTAGAGATTAGGAACAGATGGACAGCCACAGTTTTTGAAATGGAGGAAAGTGAGCAGCAGGGTTCCACAGGGATTTGCCTTGGGACCAGTGCCACTTCCTTTAGGGCTTTTCCGCACACTTGATTTACCCCCGATTCTCTCAGCAGTCAACCCACAAGCACTGCTCTTCCACATGTCTGCCCTCTCTCTGCTTTTTCATAGTTGTGGAGTCAGTTTTTTTTCTTTTGTATGTGCCTTAATCCAGCAGGATTTCCAACAGAGGGTGCTGTCATAATTGATGACATCATTGGTGGAGTCACAGAATGCTCCATTTTTATTTTTTCACATGTGCTTCTATGAATAGATCAATATTTTAGTTCCTTTAAAAAAATAAAAAAATGAGACCACTTTTCAGGGTGGGTGGAGAGAAGAGAGCAGTTTGATGATGACGATGATGACGATGATGACGATGACGACGATGACAACCGTCCATCAAAAAGTGGGCTAGAGGTGGGTAGGAGTGGGCATGACAAAGAAAACCAACAGAAACATTACACATGAGGAAAAAGGCAACTCTAAATTGGCTTCCACAAAAAGTTCGAGGTTAAAGTACTACTTAAAGAACTGGGGAGGGAGGGGGAACTGGAGGGAAAGCAAAACCAAACAAACAAACAAAAGAAGAAGTGAGAACTAAAGGCACAAAAAATGCATGCCGAAATCAAGGGATAAACTGAAGCAGTATGAGTCCAGAATTGATGGGGGGTGGAAATCATGTGGAAAGGCTTTTGGTCATAAATGATTTGGAATTCGGGCTGAGCAGTGTAGTAGCCAAGTTTGCAGATGACACCAAATTATTCAGCATGGTAAAAACTGAGACAGATTGTGAAGAGCTACAGGAGGATCTTTCTTAATTGGGTGAGTGGGCAGCCATGTGGCAAATTAAGTTCAACGTGGGTAAGGTGATGCATATTAAACAATCCGTATTTTAAATATATGCTGATTGGGTATAAACTGCCTGAGACTGAGGTCTTGGGATTGTTGTGGAAAGCTCAATGAAAATGTCAACCCAGTGTATGGCAGTGGCAAAAAAAGGCAAACCCCATGCTAGGAATTATTAGGAAGGGGATTAAAAATAAATATTGGAATGTCCTTGTAGAAAGCTATGGTGCAGCTTCATTTGGATTATTATATGCCCTTCTGGTCTCTGGACACTGCAGAACTGGGAAACAGTACACAGGAGGACAACCAAGGTGATTAGGGGGTTGGAGCATCTTTCCAATGGGGAAAGGCGGGAGAGCCTGGGCCTTTCCAGTTCAGAAAACAGGCTAAGGGGAGACATGATAGAGGTTTATAATAATATGCGGTGCGGGGGGGGGAGAAAGTGGATAGAGGGACCTTTTTCTTCCCATCCCATAATACCAGAACTAGGGAGAACCCAATGAAATTGTTGGGAAATAGGTTCAGAAGAGACAAAAGGAAATATTTCTGTACTCCATTAGTAATTAAACTGTGGAATTCACTGCCAGGGGAGGTAGTGATGACCACAAGCATAGATAACTTTAAAAGAGGCTTGGTCATATTCATGGAGCAGAGGTCCAACAGTTACTTAAGGGAACCTCCATATCCAGAGGCAGCGAATGTCTGAAAACTGGTGCTGAGAGGCAGCACTGGGGAGCACATAATCAACATGCCCTGTTTCTCCTTTTCTCCTTCAGGGCAACTGGCTGGCTGCTGGGTGGAACAGCATGCTGCACTAGGCGGACCACTGGTCTCATCCAGTAAGTTCTTCTGTTCTAAGAATGTATGCAAAGATGCTCATTTGCATCATTTCTGAAGATTGTGGAAGGCATCTTTTCTTGGCACAGAAATACCTGGCTGTAGAATTTTTAATTTTTCAGACCAGAGCGAATACAACCTAGTTTGGGCCCACTGGGATTAGTCAGTATTACTGTGTTGCAGATCCTTCGCCAGTTTTGCTAAACAACTTCCTCCCTCTTCTAAAAGTGTTCCTTGCAAATTCCTGCATAATCTACCTATTTGCCTCTCCACTGGCACATTACTCTTGCACATTACTTGCACATCTCTTTCCTTTTTGGGAAAAGCTGTATCATTGCAGAAACGCCTTTCCCAGTCCAATTGCCGATGCCAGCACTTTTCTGGATGTTGGTATCCGTGTTTATTTGGATGGGTCTCTGACAGCCCACAAGTTATTGGTGCATGAGAAGCTGACGATTGGTTTTTAATATTTGCAATGAATATAGTCTCAGTTTCATTGCCACATAAATCTTTGAAAATGTTTGTGGGAGAAGTTCCTTCCATGGACAATTTTCCACCCTCCCCCCCTCCAATTTGCATTATTTATTCTGTCCCCCTTCTATTGCTGAGATGCATTTATTGGGGGGGGAGAAAGATTGCTTGCGATAATAGCTTTTTCATGTTATGCGAGAGCCATCTGTATTATGCAGAGTCAGGTAGGACAGCCTTTTGGCTGGAGACAAGAAACATTTCTCCTCTGTCGCAAATCACCTCTGGAGTTTGTCAGGGTGATATATCCTCATAGAGCTGCAGTACTGTACATGTTCATTGCGCATCGGCATCTTCTTCAGTAAAGCTACACGACTGCTAAAAAGCTACCAGTCTACAGACCTTGGACTACCCAGTGTGCTGTGGTTGTTAATGCAATGGAACTTATACTGGGCAAGAATTTGCAAGATCCACACTTTGTTCCTTGTTAAACAGGAAGAACAAACTGGTAGAAGCCCTCCCCCCCCAAAAAAAATGGGCCTAACTAGGGTACAACATTCTTTTCCTCTTCTTTACCCTCACAGTCAGTGCCCACATTATTGTTTAATACTATAGGCTGATTGTTTAATACTATAGGCTGGAGTGAGCCATGTAATTTTGTCAAACACAATGACTTCTTCTATACTGGCAAATAGGGATGGGCACAAACTGGCTTACAAAGTAAAGCTCATCACGATTTTTTGCAGATTTGTGGTTCATGAAGCAGCATTCATGGAAGGGCGACCGGCATGAACATTCCGTGAATTTTGGTGCTGTTTGTGGGGATTTATGGTGGCTCGTGAATTGATACATTTCCAGACAGACTGTCTCCACGCAATTAAACTGTTTGCAAAACTCCAAAGCAACAGGAGGTCAGAATTCTCCAGCCTTGGAAATTCCAATAGGAGCCTTCCAAAGCTTAACAGGCACTGTTGGCTGCCAATAACAGAGTTCCCATTCTGCTCTATGGGATCAGAATGTGATATATATGCTCAGCTCAGCTCCACACCCTCTTCTCTGTCGGCTGTTGACAGTTATGCAGAGAGGCAGGGAACTTGTTAAAAGCAGACTAGTAGAGTGTGCACAAGAGCTTGTGCAAGTGGAAATGGATGTGGGGATACAATAAGTTGGACTTACTGAAAGCAGCAACACAAGCTTGGTGTTGTCGCTGGGGTTTTTTTTGCATTTCTATTTGTGCAAGAGCTCCAGCACAAGAAGGAATTTTGCAATATATCCAACCCAGTATCTAGATATAAATTAATGTGCCTTGGAACACTTAGTCCTGACACTATTATTTATTAATTTACAAAATGCATGTCCCACCTTTCTGCCTTGATCAAGGCCACCAAAGTGGTTACACAAATGGTAAATCTGGATTAATCTTGAATGATGCTCAGTAACAGGTATGAAAAAATGCATTTTGTCCGGGGGGAGGAGTTGAAAGCTGCCAAACCTCCACTTTACATTTTAAGTTTCCCCCCCCTCTGGGCTGAAAATAGGCATGGGGGGGGGGATCTGTGCAGTTGTTTTCAGACAGCTCACTTTCATTCATATGCTAATGAATCTAGCAGGAGAGATATTGGGTGGGTCAAGTTCTTCCCCCCTTCTCCAAGCAGGGAACATAGATTTGGAGGACTTTAGGTTTGCAAGGTGCCAGGAAAAAGTTGCAAGAAGAAGCTCCAGGAAGCGCTTCTCTGACCTGATGTGACCTGGTCAGGGTGATGGGAAACTGATGTGATAGAAGCTCCTTGCAGGAGGAAGGAGTTCTCTTTTCCTTGGGTGCTGAGGGCATGATTGCACACAGACCTCTCTACTGAGAAGGCAGCCATTTTGACTGTGTGCTAGCCTAAAAGAGCTGGAGGAATCTTCAAGACAGTGGAAATTCTTCAGAGATCTATGACTTCTATGCAAAAGAGCCTGTCCTGTTTTAACATCTGATAGAGCATGTATAGTGAAAGGAACAGAGGATTTGCATTTTACCTATTTCTTTTTTGTTTTCCTTGCTCAGTTTGGTGCGGTGCTAAACATTTGCCCAGAAACATTTTCTTTTTAATAAAAACTTTATAACTTTTGAGGCTGGCCGTGGTTCTCTGTACCACATAGACCTCCACTGTCTTGGACATGCTATTTTATAAGGTGTGCCAGGGGGAAGGCAGGCAGTTGGCAAGTGGTTATTCCTCCAGAGCAGTAAATTGTCCCCACAGTGACCAAGTGCAGGAGACACAGAGGCAAAGCCTCAGAACTTGGAAGGGAAGCTGGGGGTCCCGACCCTCCCAGTGGGAAATTCCTGCAAAAGGTCAGGTGGTGGTGGCAGGCTACCTTGAAAGAAAAGCCCCTCCAGGTGTGGAGAAGCACCTAGGAGGGTAGGGCAGAATAGGGCCTGCAAGCCACAGCAGGCACGTTCTGCCACAACAGGTATGACATATGGTGTTGAATCTTTTGTGAACAGTGTCATAGTGTTATTAAGTTCAGCATTTGTGTAAATGGACAGTTTCCCCAATACTTCAGTAGTGCCATATTTGATTTCAAAATAGGAAAGTTCTCAAAACAAGAGGATTATTCAAAAGGGAGTTGAAAGAGGAGTAGAGAAGATTACAGCTCTTCAAGATACTATTTAAAATCTGCAATAATTTAAGCTCAAATGGATGGTTTACCTCAGTCTAGAAAAGATAACATCAGACTAAGAGGATGTCAGCATGCTTCACAGCAGAGTGGAGGAAGCTGGCTGTCTTCCCTTAAAAAGTAGAACTACTGCCCTAATGAGGAATACAAGAATAATGGACTCTTGCAAAACAAATATAAGGCAAATGTTGCCATACCCATGACCCTCCATTTTGTGGGCTTTGTCTCTACCTCTTTTTATCCTGAGTTTGCAACCAGCCAGTCCTTTGCTCCACTGTGAGCCTCATTTGCAGTTATTTAACACAACAAAGGGGAAGCTGGCAGAGCAGAAATACCCAGCCTGAGTGCATGGCAGCCACGGTGGCACCATAGCCAGCCTACCGGGTGCATGATCTCAGAGAGAAGTACCCTGGCAGAATGGAAGCTCAGATCGAAATCTGACTCAGTCATGCACTGAAGGCTCTTAGAGACCTTGATGACATTACCATTTCATTAATAAAAGTGCTATGTTTTATCTGTACCATTTGCTTTCACCTAATTTCTGGTTATGTAACTAAGACTGCCTCTAACATACCCACTCTGGGCTTTCCCCCCTTTTCTTATTTGGAGAAGTTGCCCTCTCCATGGCTGATTCACACACTTTCCCATGGACTCCCACACTGGGATCTTTTCTCCAGGCATTTACCAGAACTCTTGCTGGACTCCCCACTTGGCCCTTACCAGCTGTCATCAGGGAACTCTGAGCCTTCCTGTTTGCACAGGTCCAAAAGTTGCCTGTGCTTAGATGCTTGACATTTCCCCAGATGACTCTGGCCCCCATTCAGGACAGATAATCCAACCCTCTGCTTTTCCTCCTGCTTTCTGTCTCTCTGCCTTTCTCTTGAGCTTCCACAATGTATGATGAATAAGTGAGCGTTTTGAATTTCTACATGTATTGCAGGATGCTCTATTGTTTGGTGCTACATACACGCTTGGTATTATGACTGCTTATTACATACTTTATATCCTGCTCAAATAAACTATTTATTGTCAACAGATATTCCAGATCTTAGCGCTGCTTCTTCTATACTTGACTAGGAGCATCATCCCTTCATTTCAATGACCTGTTGGAATTGCACGTGTCACACCTTTTATGACAGGTGTTAAAACTGAAAGTCGCTGCTCCTTTAGAACAGGACTGAGAAATCTTAGAAGAGTGCTTTATTTCTTCATCTGCTTGGCTCCCCCAGAGTGAATTTGGACCCAGATAAGAGACTAAAGAGACTTGCTCACAAATACATGTGACTAGTACTGCATGTATATCTTCCACATGGAAAAACAGACTAAGAATTTAAAGTAAATAACACTGAACCGTTAAGACAAATAATTTTAAAAATCTTCTAAATAGATCTGAGAAGGGGGAAACTATTCAGTGAGGCAGTTGGGTTGTTGGACAATACCAGATTGAAAGGATTTCTAAGGAAGACAAGCTGATCGCAGAGAAGCTGGATGTGTTGGCCTTTGTGGAAAAGGGATGGTGGGTCTTGGCCAATTACTCTCTTTCTCAGCCTAATGTGCTTCACTGGGCTGTTGTGAGGAGAAAAACTGTGAGGGGGTGCCATATATACTTCCCTCAGCTCTCCAGAGGAAGACAGCATAAAAATCTAGGATAGATTATCTTCACTGAGTCACTTATCCACCCAAGAACCATTATTTTCAGGGGAAAGTGTCTGAAAAACTGATTCAGACAGAGCTGACAGGAGAAGTTCTAGCTCTGACAAATTAAAAAATAACAAGCCACCCAGTCCAGATGACATACACCAGAGAATTCATGAGGAATTTATAAGTGAAATGCCCGGGTATCAACTTTATCAGGGAATTCTGAGTCTCCCAGTTTGTGCAAGTCCAAAGGTGTCAGCTGGCTGCTCAAATGTTTGGCATTTCCCTGTATGAACCTCCCATTCAGGATAGGTTGCACTGGGAACTTTGAAGTTTTCCACATGTGCGGTTTTTGTCAGCTCTGCCCCCAAAGTGTTGTTTTTCCCCATATAAGAACATAAGAGAAGCCAATGTTGGATCAGGCCAATGGCCCATCCAGTCCAACACTCTGTCACTCAGTGGCCATCAGGAGGTCCACCAGTGGGGCCAGGACACTAGAAGCCCTCCCACTGTTGACCCCTCCCCCAAGCACCAAGAATACACAGCATCACCTGCCCCAGAGTCCCTATCCATACCTTCCCCTCCCCTCCACCCTGGACTACTGACCTTATTTTTAAAATAAATTAGCAGGAATACTAATAGATCACTAACGGAAACCTGATTGGTGCTGCCCTATTTTTAAAAAGGTTTTAAAGTTTCTGCTAAACCATGCTCCATTACTGCTCTCCCTCCCTCATTGGCTATGTCCTCTATCAATTAAAAAAAAATTATTAACCATACTGGAGATAGTGCGCTAACAGGAGTGCCAATGTATAGTATGGTTTTAGTGCTTGGCTTTTCACTTGGCTAAGCCGAAAGGTTTCTTGGAGGAGGTGCATGAGTTAACCCACATCATGCCTTTACTTTTCCATTTTTTATAGTCTATTGATCTAGCACGATTGCTCTGTATTGCCAAGTTTCTTAATACTGTTTGTATATTGAGCAACACTGGGCTGCTTGTGTTTATTGCTATTATGTGAAACAAGAGGCGGGACCCGCGATATTCGCGGGGGTGGCTCGCCCAGCCTCCCCCTCCCACCCACCCACCCTCCCAAGCAGCAGGGCGGTGGCGGCGGCGGCGGGAGGCCGGCCGGCCGGCCCGGCCTCCCCCACCCACCCACCCACCCAAGCAGCAGGGCAGCGGCGGCGGGAGGCTGGCCGGCCGGCCCGCCCAGCCTCCCCTCCCACCCACCCACCCACCCACCCAAGCAGCAGGGCGGCGGCGGCGGCGGGAGGCCGGCCGGCCGGCCCGCCCAGCCTCCCCCTCCCTCCCACCCACCCACCCACCCACCCACCCAAGCAGCAGGGCGGCGGCGGCGGGAGGCCGGCCGGCTGGCCCGCCCAACCTCCCCCTCCCTCCCACCCACCCACCCACCCACCCAAGCAGCAGGGCGGCGGCGGCGGCGGCGGAGGCCGGCCGGCTGGCCCGCCCAGCCTCCCCTCCCACCCACCCACCCAAGCAGCAGGGCGGCGGCGGCGGCGGCGGGAGGCCGGCTGGCCGGCCCGCCCAGCCTCCCCCTCCCTCCCACCCACCCACCCAAGCAGCAGGGCGGCGGCGGTGGCGGGAGGCCGGCCGGCCCGCCCAGCCTCCCCCTCCCACCCACCCACCCAAACAGCAGGGCGGCGGCGGCGGGAGGCTGGCCAGCCGGCCGGCCCACCCAGCCTCCCCTCCCACCCACCCACCCACCCAAACAGCAGGGCGGCGGCGGCGGGAGGCCGGCCGGCCGGCCCGCCCAGCCTCCCCTCCCACCCACCCACCCACCCAAGCAACAGGGCGGCGGCGGCGGCGGGGGGGAGGCCGGCCGAAGCCTCCCCCTCCCTCCCTTTCAAGCGGCATGGTGGCGGGGGGGGAGCCGGCCGGCTGGCCCGCCAAGCTTCACCCTCCCTCCCCAGCGGCGAGGCCGGCTGCTCGCCAAGCCTCCCTCTTCCTCCCTCCCGAGCAGCAGAGGCGAGGCCAGCTGGCCCGCCAAGCCTTCTCCCGTCCTCCCATCCCTTGGCGGCAACGGCCAGTTTTAGAGCGTTCCCTGCGCATGCGCAGGGAGGGCTCTTTTACTTTTGGGGGATTTAGATATCCCCTTATAATTTTTTTTACTTTTTAGATTTTTCTGCACACGTGGGGACTGCCCCACGTGCGCAGGAAAATCTCCCTGCCCCCCAGGTGCCCCCGATGTGCGGATTTAGATATCCGCACAGGGGGGGCAACTTGGGAATTAGATATATAGATGTTTTTTATTCACATGTTATTGCTTAAAATGGCAAAGGTTGATGCATATTCAGGAGCCATTTTGTTTCTGAAACATTACTCCAGCATTCTGTTCTCCAATGGAGGAAACTGGTGACTCTTGCACATGTGCATAAATTGGCCTGTCACCAAGCAGAGAATTGCCTGATGGCCACCATTTAGCCAATCCTAAATTAACTATTGTTAGGAGATGAACTTTGAAAATGCTTTTATTTGTTATTTTCTGACCTGCACACACACCAGAATGGTGCTAGCAGGCGTCTTTGCATTGGGAGAAATGTATGCTTTGTTAATGTGACTTTCTGCGCTAGGAAGGTACCACACAGCCTGTACTTTCATGCAAATGAAGTCACAGACACACACCTTGCATATCCCTACCCATGAGACATTGGGAACAAGAAGCATCTCCATTAGCATCTCCATTATGGTTCTCCAGAAGGATGTAAAAACAACAGCCTTTCCACCATTGAGGAATCCATACCTCGCATGTAACCCACAGGATGCTTGGCATTTGCATGTGTTAAGACTGTTTCCTGTTCTGTCACTTGGACCAAGCCAGAGTCATCTGCACATCTAAGGTTTCCATGCCAACTCATCTTTGCACCTTGACCAAACGCTCCCTTGTAGAAAGGTGTAGACTTTCAAGATTGCCCCACCTTAGTAGGAGGGTACCCCCACATCCTATAGCCAATAGGTATAGGGATGGGATGGACCACATAGACACCCCAAGCCAGCCCCCAATACTAGCTGATAAAACGAGGTGTAATCTTTTGTTCACCCAAGAAGAAGCAGGTTCCCCTCATCATCTTACCAGCAAGCTAGCTAAGTAACTTAAGAGTCTTCCTATAGGTAACTTTCGTGTGCTCTCTTGGAATCCGGATCAAGAGACCCTTTTCAATTGTTGGCAGGTTCCAACATTGTAAAGTGAGAGTTTCCCTTAGTTAGAACTTATCCTTATATTCTTCACTGGAAGGTCGAAACTACAGGATCAGATAAGTATTATGAGCTTTTCCCCTGCCTAAATACTTTTATTTTAAAACCCAATATTGTATTTCCATTTCTACTGTAACTAAAGGAACTTGTATGTATGTGTGAGCGAATCTGTTTTTGTATACCTGTGTATTAAAAAGATATTCAGTAAAGAGAATCTTGATTCAACTTAAGAAACCTTGTCAAGTGGTCTCTTTGGGGAAACGGGTTCTTGGTGCGAAGTTCGTTTTCTCTGTATACACAGGCCAGCAACTCAAATAAGTTAGTCCGCCTACTGCGTAGATAAGCAGTTCGGCTAACACTATCTAATAGCAACAAGTCTGGCTGCGGGTAGTAACTTTGAATATGAGGAAACAATGTTTTATAAGTAGGGATGGGCATGAACCGGCTCACAAACTAAAGTTCGTGATTAATATTGGCTGGTTTGTGGTTCATGAATTGACATCCATGGCAGGTCAACTGACACAAACTTTCCACAAACTTTCAAGGGGTTCATGAATGGATACATTTCCAGACAGATTGTTTCTGTTCAATCTAAATGTTTACCAAACTTCAAAGCAACTGGAGGGCAGAACTTGGACAGCATGTAGAGGAGCATCTGGGGGAGGTTTGCTGCAAGTTGGTTGTCTCTAGTTTGCACAGGATCCATTCTATACACTCCTGAACCTTCTCCAGTTATTTCCCCAGAAAGCACTTTGCTGGGGGCCCCTTCTTGGGGGAGCCATAACTTGAACCCCATAAAACCAACCTTCACCAAACTTGGAAGGTAGGTAGAGGAGAGTCAGCTGGAGAACCCCTGCAAGTTTGGTGTTTCTAGATTGCTGGGGGGGGGGGCATTCTACCACATCATGAACCTCATGACTTGAACCAGTTCATTTGACAGCTAAAAGTTCAAGATGGTCCATGGTTCACAAACCAGGCATGCAACAAACCAAACCAAATTTTCCTATTTACCAAGCTACCAAGAAGTGCCATTTTCCAATTTTCCCTGCGGTTTTGTACAGAGCTTGTTTGATTTTTAGAGTATGGCAGGAACAAACAAGGCTAATGACAGCCGCGGAACTTATGCAGCTTTCATATGATCAAAAATGATTTTGTAATGGTTTTCTCTCAATAAGAAGTACTGCCTTCTTTTACAGCCTACCCAGTGCTGTCGTTAGTGGGTTATATAGGGAACTTACAGACAAGAAACCAAACAGATGTAAATAACAACATTTTAAAAATAAGAAATACTTACAAACACCTGAACCCCCCAATCCCTATTATCTATTGTACACCTCCCCCGGAAATACAGCTATTGACAACAGGAATAAAAAACAAAAGCACAAAAGCTATTTACAGTACAGACACCACCACCCCAGAGTCAGAAACTGTTAGTCCAGTCCCAAGTTCTGCTTGATGGTGTCCACATCATGGCTCAACTTTTCCTGTTCCACTTTTTTGAGCCTCTTGTGAGTTGCAGTCTGCTTTTGATCCATGGATTTGACTGTTCGGGGGGGGTGGTGGATAATAGTGGTTATGTGTCTGTTTGTAAGTCAAATGTCTTCAGTGCAAAGATGCCAATTTTTTTACTCACATATATCCATGCAGAATTTTTCCAGCGACTGGATTGCACAAAGGGCTGACTCGCTGCTGTCTGGGCCCCTGGCTGACGTTCCTTTCCGGCCCAAGGTGGGGAAGGTAGGGGGCACAGGTGGTGGGCCTTCTGCTGGCAGGGGGATTCCTCATTGCCCACGAAGGCCCTGAACAGGGAAAATTCAACAGTGGTTGGTTTTTAGAGCAATGCCCAGGTTGGGAGGGAAGACCAGGGTGTGTTGTTGCTTCAGCAGCATTAGCTGTGTGTTTCCTAACCATCACTCTTTCATTAGAAAAGGAGTGCTGGCATTGCCCCACCTGTTACAGGGGAAGATGGGCCTTGGACAGGATATAGTGCCCTAGATCCAGGTGGCTTCTCTTCCTTCTCCTGTCCGTCCTCTGTCTTTCTTCCCTCTTTGCATCCCCCGGTCTGCCTCCTTCTTGGGCTCCTGATTAGGCACTTGGCAGTATGTTGCTGTTGGAAGAATAAATGAATAGCAACATAACACAGAGGGAAAGGGAAAGTGTGGGGGATTGTTAGCCTTGTAAAGTTGTCAGCCTTATTATTCACTTCACAGGCAGGAGGCATTTATGATTGCCAACAGGTATGGCTAAGCAAAATATAGCCCACCAAGCAGGTTGGGTTTGGATAAGTGAGGGAACAAAGCAGGGTACAAGGCCATAGTCTCCACCTCTCATAGCACAGAAAAGGCAACAAGGGAGTTTATCAGGCTCTGTAATGATCCTAGGCCTACAGCAGTGTATACTATAGGCCCTAGAGAGGACTATATTAAAGTAATTACCAGGCCTACAATTCCCAGGCACACTCTGGGCCTTGTGACTGGTGAAAGGGAATTTGGAAGGGAAACTAGGGCTAATCGAGGGTGAAGGGATGGTGCCTAGGAAGAAGGAATAAAAGGCCTTGTCCAAAAAGGGAGGTAGTTCACACCTAGGGAGTAGAGCTAAGGAGAGGCTGCTGCAAATGGAGGGATCCCTCATCCAAGAAGGGGTGAGTCAGGTTGGAGCCGACACCAAGAGACTCTTGGGGTCAGTCTAGATAGACACATTAGGGTGTTTTATCTTGTTTGTTCACCTACCTTTACTGTTCTCAGTACCGTACACATTGCTTGAATTACAGTTATTATTAGACCTCTTTAATAAAGTTATTTGTTACTCTGCCTGGGTCCTCATGCCTCATTTGGTCACTCAGAGGGTGAAACCTGCTGGAAAGGAAGTGAAGCAAGGGAGTTGGGTGGGTGCTCTGGGCCCTCCCAAGGAGACCATGACAGCATGGTGGCAGTCTATGGAGAGCCTCCCTAGTCCCTCTGTGCAACTGGCACAGAATAACCTGCAGTGTCACCATCAGAAATTCCTCTGGCTCCATCGCACTTTGTCAGCCATTCCCAAAATCAGAATCCAAATGTAGATTCTCTGGTCTCAAAATAGCTACCAGAAAAAAGTACAAACCAAAAAATCCCCCACCAGTGATCCTTAAAACCCCACCACCTCCCTGCCCACTCACAAACCATACATTTAAAATCCACCATATAGGAGGGAATCTGACCAATCATGTCAAGGGGGAAGGGATTTCCTTTAGTTTTACATGCTGTATCTCTAGAGCACATGGGCAGAAAATCTGTAAAAAGTGAGGCGAGATCTGTGATGACAGCAGTAATGGCATGGGACTGATCTCTTCACATTACATCTCTATATCGCTATACGCATGTGCAAAAAATAAAAAGGGTTAGGCTGCCAGTGACGACAGCACCCTTGCTGGGTATTTCTGATCATTTGGCCACATTCAGAAGAAATCAACCAACTCTGCAGCAGAAGTAATTGAGAGAAAGGGCAGACATGTGGAATGACTGTACTCAAGCTGATTCTGATAATTGTGGATTGAATGCCAAGAAAATTAGGAGTAAGTTGAACATGTGGTAAAGCCATTTGTTGGGAAAGTCAAACTCAGTTTGAATGGATCTGCTTTGGCATCAGTACTGCGGGATTGATCTGTGCTGCTTGTCCCCTGGTTGAAGTGATGATGTCTAATCCTCCAGGGAACAGAACATTCACATTCGGCTGACCTAGTTTTTTGGGGTGGGGGGCATTAATTTTAATTTATGTAAAATGCTATGAATTGGCAAGCAAGCAGAGAGGCAATGCCTATTTGCATTCCCTTCCTGCTGAAAGTTAAAGCCCAACTTTTTAAATAAGGCTTCTGGAAATGCAAAAGCACTTAAAGTATAGTTTGTTCATGTAAATCTACTTACTGATTCCTCTGCTCCTCTTCAGCTGCTTGAGAGTATGACATTCTTAAAATGTCCATCAGCTTGACGCCTCTTTGACTTCCGGATACCCTTTCCACTCCTCTAGACTTAAGGGTAGAACGTGTGTTTTTGTGGAAAGGATCCAGCAGAATCTCATTTGTTTTTAAACGAAGGGTTTCCATTTCATGTCAGAATTCCTAAAGTTAGACAGGATCTCCTTTCTTTGCCCTCTGACATAAATTGAATTCATTTATAAAACAGGCTAGAAATCTCTCTCGCACTCACAGCAGAACCAGAGAAGAAAAATATTGTGATTTAAATAATTAAGCTATTTTCCCTAACAATTGGACACTTTCTAGAAAGGGCAAGGTAAGATTCCCAAGATCATGAAGGACATTTTATAATTTAGGTTAAACATGGTCATCGTTCAGTCTGAGTCAGATTGGGACAGACTTCAGATGCAGCTTTGTGATTCATGGGTCTGCTATGGAGCTAGCCATGCATATGACCATGTTTTTCTTTTGTATGGTTTTTTTACTTTCTGCACGGCCTGACTTAGCATTCCTAACAGAGAACTGGTATTTATGCAGTATTAACAGATTGGGCAAGCAGATTACATAGGGTGGCCACTTTGTAGTCCAGTTCTTGTTTTCCTGTCGAGAAACAGGTAGAAAACACCCAAAGCTTTCTGGTGTGTTGCCTATTGTTTGTGCTTCAGGATTCTTGCCCACTAAATATATGTACTGCCCTGTGCAAGCATGCTTTTTTTTTGGGGGGGGGGGGTAGAGTCTCCTTGAAAAGACACATGTGAAGTCTCCTTATGCTAACGGACCATTGGTACATCTAATTCAGTGCTCTCTGCTCTGTCAGGTGGTATTCAAAATCTCACGCAGAGGTATGTCTTTCCCAGCACCTGCTAGCAGAGACCCTTTACTGTAGACAGCAAGGACTGAACCCAGGACCTTCCATGTTCCAAGTATGTGCTGCCTGGCCAAGCTACAGGCTGTCCCCCACATTTCCAGGGGTCCCTATCTTTTGATGCCCTTGTCCCACCCTGGATGAAATGAGAAACAAAAATGCACAAAGCCACTGAGGGCACTGGAACAAAAACCCATTCTATGAGAAGTCTCCCTAAGAAATAACTTCAATGGAAAAATTGCCTTAGGTTCCATAGGTCTGGGCTTTAGAATCAGAAGAGAAGTTTGGACTTTCAAGAACTCCCACCGTGACTCTTCACATCATGGCTCATTATTGGAAGGAGCTGGAAAAATAAATAAAACAAAGCCAAAAACTCCCTCTACTGGTAGCAGATATGATTAATCGTTTACTTCATATAGTTGATGGGGATCTTTTGGGTATATGTATTTTACAAATGCTGCTGCTGGAAGGAGGAAGCAGTGCATGCTCCCACTATGGTAGCCACAACAAACAGTTTACAAATGGGTAGAACAGCATCCACACACCCACATTCCCATGCTGCCCTCCCCACCCAGCTCCTCCCCCTTTCCCCATCATGCCCGCACAGAATCATAGGTCATCCCATCAGTACCTCCTGTGGCCCAGAGCTTTCTCCCCCTTTCCCTCACTTACCTTTTTCTACTGAGCTGCACTGTATGAACTGTGCTTGGAATGAGCCCAATGTCATGTGGATGTTCACTTTTAATAGGGCCCCTCTTGCTTTCCATCTGGGCAAAAATCCCCATGTGGAAGCAGCCAAACTTAATAGGCACCCCCTTTGGACAGGGAATTCTGGAAACTAGTTCTTTGAAGGTGTAGATAGGGTGCCTAACAAAGCATTCTCAGCATTCCTCAATAAAGTATGACTTTCACTTCTTTGAGAGAGCCATGATAGTTAAAGCAATATAAAATCAATATATGTTTGTACTGTAGAAATGCTCCAAATGTATACTGAACTGGAATGTGAACTCCCCCCACAAGAGTGATTCATTGTATGTGTCTCCTCCCACTTGGAGCATTATATTCAACTACACAGTTGATGCTAACTTTATGGGTGCTCCCACAATGCAGCAGATTATATTATGTTATTTTTGCTTTCATATTCAGGAAGGACTGTGCAGTTACATACCATGTTGGCAATGCCCACATCCACCAACATGTAAATCTCTACCTGCCTGAACCACATAGGGAGAAACCTTATCTGGGGCAGCCTAGGAGTGCTACAAAGGAGATGACAACCACATGTGTGGAGGTAACATTAAGGCTGTGGTCACACTGGAGGCTAGGTGCAATCTGGGTGTTGTCTCTAAGTATGCTGGTGAACTGACCAGACAGTACATCCTGTGGCAATTTTACCACATGCTCATCCGGTGGTGAGGCGTCCACATTACTGCAGCGCCTCAACCACGGAGTGTGCTGCCCAGTTGGTTTCTTTTTTAAAAAAGGTGGGCAAATACACATATGCATGCATGCACTTATGGGAATCTTGGCAGCTACTAAAAAAAAACCCCACCCAGTGGAAATGGATTTGTTGGTTCAGACCTCTCCTCTGGCTTCAGTTTGCAACAGGGGAGCTCAGATGGCCAGAGAAGCAGAGTGGAAGTGCTGGCATCAGTAAAGACCAGACTTTCCCTGGTGCCTGATTACTCTGCTTCCAAAGTGGTGCAAAATGGGGTGGCCACGACTGGGGCACAGAAGGCAGATGTTGTTGTCTGATGGTGCTCTTTAACTCCGCAAAGGTATCACAACTATATAGTTGCAAACTGCTCATGTGACCACAGTCTTAATGTGGCTATAATGACAACCTGGTTTAATTTGCTGTATCACAACTGTCAAAGCAGGAATTGTAGTAGGCATTGTGATGGGGGAGCATTGCTTGGATCAGTTCCATACTGGTTTGTGCCTCTTGCCTGAGCTGGTCCTATCTCTGAGGATACCATTGCAGTGGGCCAGGCCACCGTCTCTCAGCCTAACCTTTCTCACAGGGTTGTCATGAGGATAAACGAGAAGAGGGGAGAACCAAGTATGCAGTTCTGGGCTTTTTGGAGGAAGGGGGAAATTAAAGAGATAAACAGATTCAGTACAAACGTACTCAATATGGTTCTTACAGTGCACTCTAGTGGTGCATCACTTTCAGACTGTCAAAAAATCAGAAGTACTAAATAGTACAATACCAGGCAGCAGAAAGTTTTCTCTTGCCTTTTTTTCGACGAAGAAAACAACAACCCTTCTTAAAGTGTGTGCTAGACAGAAGCTCTCTAGGGACCAGTTCACACAATCAGAGCTGCCAAGAGCCACCATAGGTCCCTGGATAAAGATCCATCTACCTCCCCCACAGTGACCAGGATCAAAACCAAATACTATTGGCTTGCTATTACCATCCATGAACACAATAATAATGGTTCACTGGGTAAGAAACATTAAAGGAAAAGCATTATTATGATTTTACTTTACTTATTTACACAGTGCACATTGCAAATAACCATCATCTACCACAGGTCAAGATTAAAGGGGAGAGACAAATTTGAAGAAATCTAGCTTCTTCCTGAAAAGTATCTCTTCTCTAAAACAAAGAACAATCCCTGGCTTCCCTCACCTCCAGGAGCAGGTGCTTTAAAACACCCCAGGGGGGTGTCTCCTATGTGCTTGCAGGGAGCACTCTTCTGGAGCACCCACACTAACAAATGTGAACAACAGATAAAATGACAGTGTGTATTCTCAGGGGGGGGAAGAGCAATCAGAATGAACAATGAGAATCAGTAAGACTCCCCAGCCAAGGGACCTTGCTGGAACACTGCCATGCTTGATAAATTAAATGTCGGTGAGACTTACGTTACCACTGGGAATAAGCCCTTTTGGAATATAGTGAGACACATCAATGTAAATATGCTTAATAGGGGAGGGGAAATAGGAGACATGTAAAAAGTGTTGGAAAAGGCAATGTTTGGCATACAAAGAAGAGACGAAGACCCTGCAGGGGGCAGCAAGAAGACAATTAGATAGGATAGTGAGGTCAGGACCTTCTCTCCTGCTAAGGGTCATTCCTTGTCTGTCTCCAGATTGCTACTCTTAGGGCATTTTCCCCTTCTTCTCAGAAAGGCCACACTTAGTCTCTCTCTCACACAGAGTTGTAGTTAGGGACCTACAAGTGGAGACCTGCAAGAAACTTGCGGGATGGTTATCTCATTCATCACACCTTTGCTTCCTCTGCTCGCCCCCTACCTGTCTCACACTATTTCTCCCCTCTGCCCCCCTTCTCTTACTCTATTTCTGCTCCATGCATATGACTTTCTCTCTTTTTCTGATCTGTCATCTTTCTCTTTGTTTTTCTGCCTCCCCACTTCATCACTCTTTCTCTCTCTTTCTGCCCCCCACCCCATCATTCTTTCTTTCTTTCTGCCCCAATCACTCTCCCAGCCTCCTGCCTGCTTCCTCCCCTGCTCCACAGAGCAGCAGCAACAGTGGTGGCAGTGCTCTCAACCACCCACCTGCTTCCTCTCCCCCACAGCAGCAGTGGAGGAAATGGCTGGAGGGTGGAGTCTATGGCATTACACCAGTCCGAAGTTCCTCCCCTCCTTAAATCCCACTCTCTCCAGGCTTCACCCCTCAAATGTCCAGGGATTTCCCAACCTGGAGTTGGCAACCCTATTTCCTTCCCAACCAACAGCCAACCTACCTTTATCTGCCTCTCTGTCTTCTGCTAAGGCTGAAATATGTGACTGGTCCAAAATCACACAGTCACCTTCCACTGCAAGATGGGGATCTGAACCTGGGTCTTGTAGACCCTACTTTGAAGCTCTAACTGCTGCACCACACTGACTTTCATAGGGTAGCTGCTGAGGCTAGGTGAGTCATGCAAATCAGGGGGGACCTGGCAACCCTAGACTACTGCCAGGCCTAGAGTGGCAACCTCCAAATGGGCCCTGGAGACCCCCTAGAATTACAACTGGACTCTAGACAGCAGAGGTCTGTCTCCCTGCAGAAAATGGCTGCTTTGGAGGGTGGACTCTGTGGCATTATACCCTGCTGAGGCCTCTCCCTTCCCAAACCCAGCCCTCCTTAGAGTCCACCACAAAATCTCTAGGAATCCCCCAGCCTGGCACTGTCAACTCTTGTGAGGCCTGGCCCCAACGATCCCTCCCTCCCTGAAAGGCCAAAATAGGCCTAGAAAGGGCCCTTCCCCCACCCTTTTACTGACAGAGCCAGTTAGAAGCCTCTCCCCCCACAACGTTCTAATCTCTCACCACTGATGCCTGGAGTTAGGTCCCTGCAGAGGCCATTTCAAAAGGTTTTGGGGGAATTCAACCATTCCTGAAGGGATTTTTTTTCACTTTTTGGATTTTTCTACAAACCCAGGAAGTCTACTGACTATGTAGGAAAAGCTGTTGGGGGAGAGTGAGCCCCCTGTTGGTGGAAATATGTATCCACACATTTTGGCAATTAGAATAAGGATGTCTCTCCTCTTTACTACCAATTATGTTAGTTCCGAAATAAACCTTTATCTACTCTTTAGCCACATTGTGCACCATTGCTGTGTTAACTACTCTGCCAACAGAGGTAATGGCTGCCTAGATTAAGTGCGTTTCTGATTAAAGGTTGAAAGACTGCTAGAGGCTCTTTGGCATAAGCAGATGGGAACAAAGATAGCAACCTCCTGTGGTGGTCACTGGATAGATAGGCTCACGGAGAGCAACTATCCAATTTGGAAAGAAAGAATGAAGATGCACCCCATTGAAAGAGGCTTGTGGACTGTTACTGAGACTGAACACCAAGCTGATGATGCAGAGCAACAGACTTCATTGGATGCCAAAAATTATCAGGCAAATCAAGGATTTAACAGACAGGTATTAAGGGTCACTAAGAAGCCAGCTGCTAAGGCTGTTTGGGCTCAATTGGAAAGACTACACGTAAAATCCTCCTTAAAGAGCCAACTCTATCTTCAGAAACGCTTGTTTAGCATGAGAATGCAGAAAGGTGCTAACCTCTGGCAGCATCTTGATAAGATGCTAGAATTAGCTGAGCAATTGAGAGCTGCCAGAAAGGAAATTCCAGATGAGGATATGCTTGTGTTAATTTTAATCAGTCTGCCAGAATCATATGAAAATAGTTTCTTGAACTGAGTCTAAAAATGATTTGTTGCCCCAAAGCATTATCAATCAACTTGAGGAGGAATATGATGCATGGGAACTAAAGAGAGCAGAGGTTAGCCAAATAGCTTTAAATATAAATAACAAAGGTGAAAACATTTGCCACCACTGTGGGAAGTGATGTGACATTAGGAGGAATTGTTCTAATGTGAATCAGAGGAAAGCCTTTCCCAAAGGAGGAGTGGGGAACAGCAACAAAAAGGCTCCGATTAAAGTTAAGGAGCAGCCCATAAACAATTTTTTTATATTATCAATAGGAGCCACAGAAAGTGATATATGGTACATAGACAGCAGCTGCACACAACATATAGATTTCTTTGAAACATTAGATGAGCAAATTCAAGAGAAATTAAGTGTTGCAGATGGGCACCTTGTAAAGGCTGAAGGCATTGGCTCTGGGACAATAAAATGCAAGCTCCCAAATGGTGAAACCCGAGAGGTCCTGATTACAAACTGTCTTTCTGTTCCGAAGCTAGCAAATAATCTTATCTCTGTAAGAGCACTGGCAAAGAAAGGAATGATAGCACCTTATGGAAAGAGATGTTTATTAGACAGAGAGAAGAATTAATTGCAACTGGAATTGTGAATCAGAATTTGTACACCCTTGAAGCCTACACGCAGAAAGCAAGCTTTGCAAAGCAATGCAAACACAAAGATTGCTCCAGGCTATGGCACAGGTGATCGGAACACAGAGACAATTATGTAATCAGTCAACTTGAAAGCCAGAATTTAACTAAAAGAATGCAAATGAGCAGATGTTCTGCTGAAGAAAGGGGTGTGTGCTGTGTGAGAGTGAAGGGGATGAGACCTAGCTTTAACAAACGGCATGGCAGAAGCCAAACACAGAGACCCCTAGAGCTGATACACAGCTATATTTGTGGACCAATGAAAACTCAAACACCTAGTGGGAATAAATGTTTGCTGATTTTTATTGATGACTACTCAAGATATACTGTAACCTACCTAATTAAAGAGAAAGGTCAAGTGCTGGAAAAATTTAAAGCATTTCAAAGAAAGGCACTAGCAATCCATGCTGATAATGGAGGGAATATGTGGGACATGAGATGAAGAATTATTTGACTGAATAAGGAACAGCGCATCAGTTTATAGTCCCATACGCTCCAGAGAAGAATGGTGTAGCAGAAAGGAAAAACTGCTCTCTCACTGAACCATCTAGATGTATGCTCCTCAAGGCAGAGCTACCTGACAAGTTTTGCAGAGAAGTGATCAACAGTGCTATCTACCTGCAAAACATATTACCTACTGAAGGTACCAGCAGTACACCATCTGAACTGTGCATAAACCCAACCTGAATAATACAAAAGTGTTTTGGATCAAAGGCCTACATTCCTAAAGAAAAGATGGATTTCAAAGCAGAAGAAGGAACTTTTGTTGGCTATGCACAGAGATGAAAAAGATACAGAATCCTCAATCCAGAAACAGAAAAGGTCTACACTGATGAAAGGGAGAAATCAAGCAACATGGACAAAGTAAATGTCAGTAAATCTATACCAACAGAGAAAAATGAAGCACAGCAAACAGAAACAATGCATCTGAGCACTATGGACAGCACACATGACACACCTGTAGAGCCTAAGAACCAGAAGGGGCTGCAGAACCAAGTGTCAGAAAATCAACCAGATCAAACAAAGGAGCACCACCAAGAAGACTTTCTTATCTAGCACAGGCAGAAACTATACCTGAGCCTTCCATATAGCAAGAAAACCTGTAGAAGAAGCAGAAAAATGGAGAAAAGAAGAAGAAGACTGAATCTCTGCTCAAGAACCAAACATGGACACTTACAGAACTGCCTGGAAGAGGGCAGTAGGATGCAAGTGGATCTTCAAAACCAAGCATAATGCAGAAGGGGAAGCACAAAGGTACAAAGGCAGATTGGTTGCTAAAGGATACTCTTAGAAGTATGAAGACTATGGACTTCCGGTCTATGGCAACTTACTACTTGGACACATCCCGTCGAGCTCTGATGGAGAAGTGCCAAGACGGGGCGATAAGGAGGGGTCCTGGTTGGTTCCAGACCCCCACGGAGTCTCTGTAGGAGACCCCCAGCCTGGGAAGCCAGGACAAGCCCCTCCTGAAGCAATGGCTTGGGGATTGAGGCTTTCCTGTCCCTGAAAGGTCCTGACACCGTGGAGCCAATATGGTGATTAGAGTTGACTGTCGGGCGAGTGGACAAGAGCAAAAGCAAAACTAACTCCAGCAATGAACAACTGTGACTTCACAGTGAGTTAAGCAAACCCTTGTTTAAGCGGAAAAGTCTCCAACTACCAGACCGAGTTTGAACGAAGCCCTGAGTAAGGAAAGGTTGGAGATCTGCCCCCCCTCAATTGAAATGGTCCGTAAGCAATATAAGAAAGTCAGAGAAAGTAAAACTAACTGAACAAGACTTTCTTTGAGCATGGAAGGTGTAATTTAATCCAATGGCTGGGAGTGGGAGAAGAGCGCCGCCGGAAAAGAAACTTCAAACAGGAAGTCCTACACCAACAACTCCCACCCAGTCACATGATGCAGCTGCAGACTTTCCTAATATGCTGACTTCAGCATTGCAACTCTTGCTGGAGCAGATGTCTAACATCAATGATAAGCTGGATTCTGTGCAAAAACAGTTGCAGTACATGGAAAAATGAGCAGACAAAACAGATTATAAGATTAAGAAAGTGGAAACAAGAACTAAAAACATTGAGCAAAAAATGGCAGAAGAGAAAAAAGACAGGAATGCAGGAAAAAATCAGTTATTACAACTCCAACAAAAATCCATGTATGTTCTACACTTTCAAGGAGTCCCAGAGCAACAAGAAGAAGACCTGAAACTAATTTTAAGCAAGGCAATAGCATCTTCATCTGATCTCAACCAAGAGGACCTCCAGAATGACATGGACTTGGTTTATCGTACATACCCGGATTATATAAGAAAAAATAAATTACCCAGAGAGATATATGTGAAGTTCATTGGAAGAACAATGAGAGAAAATGTTTTGAAAGCGACATCGGGAAAAATATTAAAAATTCAGGAGGAAGAAATTAAAATCTTAAAAGGCATTCCATTTGAGATCCGGAAACAAAAACGTCAATACAAAGACTTAATCCTTTTTCTCCAAAGTAAAACAATTGCATACAGATGGATCTTTCCAGAGGGATTGACGTTCAATTTCAACAATAAGAAAATTAAAATTGATACTGTCCACAAGGCAAACATTTTTTAAAGCAGCAATTGAATTCAAAAGATGATGAAGAGGAAGCAGAAGAAGAGGATGCAAGCGAGCATGGATTGGATAACACTTCAAGCAACTCCAGCAGTTTAACTGAGTCTGAGAAAGGAGCAGCAGCCCCTAACACTGTAAAAGCCAAGAAGAAGAAGCGTAATAAATAAATGACAGACATTGGATTATAAATCACCTGAGTTTAGCATAATTTTATTTTAAGTAGAAAGAAGTCTTAAGCCTTTATATATATAGTTAATTCACGGAGTGACAATCATTTTGTAATCTTTTTTATGCACTTGTCATAGATTTTAGTGCTTCCCTTTCCCTTTTCCCTGTAGGGTGTAGATTTATAAAATCAATAAAAAATGTTTTTAAAAAGAAGAAGTATGAAGACTATGATGAAACCTTCACACAAGTAGTGAGACATACTTCAACAAGAATGCTCTTGAGCATAGCAGCAGCCAGGAAGATACATGTAGAGCATCTGGGCATAAAGACTGCTTTTCTACATGGAGAAATAAAGGAAGATGTTTACATGGAACAGCCACCAGGACTTGAACAATGCAAAGACAAGCAACTCATGTGTAAACAGCAAAAGAACACCTATGGGCTGAAACAGGCTGCAAGAATGAGAAACTTCATCAAATGCTAACCAAGGAAGGATATGAGCAAGGCAAAAGGGACTGGAATGCAGTCAGAAGACTTACAAAGTACCTGCATGGCACTGCACATCTGAAACTAAAGTTACCAACAAGTAATAATCCCAGACTATTGAGATACATGGATGCCGACTGGGCAGAAGATATTACAGATAGAAAGTCAACCAGTGGACTCGTATTCTTCTAAGGTGGCGGAGCAGTTAGCTGGAGCAGCAAAGAGCAAGAAACTGTAGCTGAATATGTATCCACAGCAGAAACCTGTAGCCATCTGAAGTGGATCTTGTAACTAATGCTAGACTTTGGGATAGAGGAACCTAAACCGGTACAACTCTTTGACGACAACCAAGAGTGCATAAAACTTGCACAGACAGAGAAGTTCAACTCAAGAACTAAACACATGGATGTGAAGCATCACCTAGTAAGAAACATGTCAGAAGAAGGCCTTGTCCTACAGATGAAATGATTGCAGACACACTCACCAAGCCACTTGCTCAAGAAAAGTTTGAAAGTCTATGTATGAAGATGAACCTTGTGGGTTTTATACACTAGACCTTGAGAAGGGGCATTGGAAAAGGCAATGTCTGGGAGACCCAAGACACTGCAGGGGGCAGCAAGAAGACAATTAGATATGATAGTGAGGCCAGCACCTTCCCTCCTGCTAAGGGTCATTTCTTGTCCGTCTCCAGACTGCTACTCTTAAGGCAATTTCCTGCTTCTTCTCAGAAGTTCCTCCCTCTCTCTCTCTCTCTCTCTCTCTCTCTCTCTCTCTCTCTCTCTCTCTCTCTCTCTCTCTCTCTCTCTCTCTCTCTCTCTCTCTCTCTCTCATTCAGATAGAGATGTAGTTCGAAACTAACGTCTCTCCTCTTTACTATCAAGCAGTTTCTAAATAAACCATTATCTACTCTTTAATCAGGTTGTGTTCTGTTGCTGTGTTAAGTACTCTGCCAACAGAAAGTCCATCTTATCCTCCAAGGGAAAGAGGCAAATGATCACAGTCCCACATTTGCAGTAACTTTAGAGAGACAGCAGGAGACAGCAGAGAGAGAGAGAACACCCCATCCTGCTCTCCCAGCCAGAGTGTAAGATTTCTGCTTTTTACAAAAATCAAACTTCCCTATTCTTAGGCCTTGCTCCAGATTCTGTCCTTGTTAACTCCAACTGCAACTGTGGTGGGATTTACTTGCATTTAAATGTGCACAGGAGGACTGCAGCCTTATCTCCCTCTCTCACGTCGTCTCCCCAGTTCCCCTATCCATCCTGCATCCACCCCTTTCCACTCACCAGCATCACACACAAACACCCAGTGCAATTATCCCAACCTAGATAGGTTTGCCAGCTTTTTTCTGACTGACTCCTGTTCCTGTGCCTCTCGCAGCAGCTTGAACTGCAGGAATGAGCCAGTGATAACTGTTTGCTTTGTTTCGTTAAAAGTTCCACTTGGTGATTTCTATCAGGGTTGCCAGCTCTGGGTGAGGAAATATCTGGAGATTTTGTGGGTGGAGCCTGGGGAGAGTGGGGTTTGGGGAGGGGAAGGATCACAGCAGGGTATAATGCCACCCCCAGAAGCTGCCATTTTCTTCATTCCTTCTTCCAGAGAGTTTTATTTATTTATTTATTCACATCTTTTATAGCTCTCCTTTTTCCCCAGTGGGGGACCCAAGGCAGCTTATGCTGTTCTCCTCTCATCTGTTTTATCCTCACAACAACCCTGTGAGGCAGGTTTTGCTGTGAGTGTGAGCAATGCTCCCTCTAAGCTGCGTAGTCTTGTGAGCAAAAATCCTACTTTGTGAGCTACTGGCATTAAAGTTGTGAGCAAGCTATTTGGCTACTACATAAATCGGTATGCTCTGGAGCCCTCCTTCCTGAGCTAAGACAAAAACGTGTGAGCCAGAGGCTAAAAAGCGGTGAGCTAGCTCACACTAACACTGAGGGAACACTGAGTGTGAGTGGCCCGAGGTCACCCAGTAAGCTTCCATGGCAGACCAGGGATGCCAACCTGGATCTACCAAATCACAGAGCACTATCGGCTCTTACCACACAGCAACCCTGTGGATAGACTGAGAATGGATCCAAGGGCCTCTGAGCATCATGAATGAGGGAGGATTTAAACCCAGGATGGCTAGCTTATCTGTTCACATTAAATTGAGTACATTACATTCAACTAAATAAACTGAAAAAGTTCCTGTCACATGTGGCAATTGGTTTAAGAGTATGTATTTGTTTAGGAAGTATAATTTTTAACTCACCCTTCCTCCAGGGAGCTCAAGGTAATCTACCCCCTTCCATTTTATCCTCAGCCCTGTGAGGTAGGTTAGGTTTTGAGAGTGTGTGATTGGCCCAAGGTCACAGAGCAAGCTTCCACTGCAGTGGGGATTAGATCCCAGGTCTTCCAAGTCATAAGAACATAAGAGAAGCCAATGTTGGATCAGGCCAAAGGCTCATCCAGCCCAACACTCTGTCACACAGTGGCCAAAAATACCAGGTGCCATCAGGAGGTCCAGCAGTGGGGCCAGGACACTAGAAGCCCTCCCACCGCTGCCTTCCCCAGCACCAAGAATACAGAGCATCACTTGCCCCAGACCGAGAGTTCCTATCTATACCTTGTGACTAATAGTCACTGATGGACCTCTGCTCCATATGATTATCCAATTCCCTCTTGAAGCCGTCCATGCTTGTAGCCGCCACCAGCTCCTGTGGCAGTGAATTCCATGTGTTAATCACTCTTTGGGTGAAGAAGTCCTTCCTTTTATCCGTTCTAACACGGCGACTGCTCAGCAATTTCACTGAGTGCCCATCAGGTCTTGTACTGGGAGAAAGGGAGAAAAGTACTTCTTCCTCTACCTGCTCTATCCCACACATAATCTTGTAAACCTTGATCATGTCACCCCTCAGTTGTCATTTCTCCAAGCTAAAGAGCCCCAAGTGCTTTAACCTTTCTTCACAAGGAAAGTGTTGCAACCCTTTTACCATTCTGCTTGACCTTTTCTGCACTTTTTGCAATGCTATAATATCCTTTCTGAAGTGTTCCAAATGAGGTCGCACCATGGATTTATACAGGGACATTATGATACTGGCTGGTTTGTTTTCAATTCCCTTCCTAATAATCCCCAGCATATCATTGGCCTTTTTTATTGCAGTCGCAAACTGCCTTCGACTTTTTCAGTGGGTTATCTACTACGGCTCCAAGATCTCTCTCTCTTGGTCAGTCACTGTCAGTTTGGACCCCATTAACATGTATTTATAGTTAGGATTTTTGGCCCCAGTTTGCACTTGGCCACAGTGAACCCCATTTGTCAAGTTGGCGCCCATTCACCCATCCTTGACAGATCCCTTTGGAATGCCTCACAATCTTCCCTGGTTCTCACCATCCTGAACAATTTAGTGTTATCCACAAATTTAGCCCCTTCATTGCTTACTCCCAACTCCAAATCATTAACAAACAAGTTAAAAAGCATCAGACCCAGTACTGAGCCCTGTGGTACCCCACTGCTTACCACCCTCCACCACCTTATTAATTAGCCAGTTTTTGATCCACAAGAGAACTTGTCCTTTTAATCCCATGACTATTGAGCTTACTTAGGAGCCTTTGCTGAGGAACTTTATCAAAAGCTTTCTGGAAGTCAAGGTAAACAACATCTATTGGGTCCCCCTTGTCCACATGTTTGTTCACCCCCTCAAAGAACACTAAAAGGTTAGTGAGAGAAGATCTTCCCTTACAGAACGCATGCTCAGTCTGCCTCAATAGTTAGTCTGAATCTGACTCTCTATTGACTGCACCAAAATTATATTTGAAAAAATTTAAAATAAAAAGTTTTTAAGAACACTGTTAGCTTTGCAAAGTTTATTCTTGTCCCTAGCTCTATGGCTTGTACAACTCTTTGTATCAGTATCAAACATCCTTTTTGATCCCTTTGATAGAAGGTGAAAAATGACAGATGGGGTATAATTACAAGGGTTAGTCACTAGAGGGAGTCCCAAATATAGATATGCAAGCAGTTAGTACTCTTTTTGTGGTTGTTGCTGTCAGAGGCCCTGGTCCTCAGCAGCTGAATTATGTACAAGTTCAAGTTCCAACAGAGATACATCCTCCTCCATCTGTAGTAATTCTGCGGTGCACAAATATATGGAATTTGGTGTGCTGTCTTTGTTGCAACACCTTTAAAAAAGTGTAACCTGGAAAAGGCAACTGCTGGTAATAGGATCAGAGGTCAAAGCAGCTCCCTAAAGAATTCCTATGGTGGTTTTGTATATTGGTGTTATTGTTGTATTTTTGTTTTAAGGGCTTGACTGGTTGATAGTCTGTTTTTGTAAGCCAATTTATTCCCCCTGTGGTAGGGGGTAAGGGGGGATAAAAATATTCTATTTTTTAAAAAAAAGCTAAATAAATGTAGGCTTATAAAACTGGGGCTTTTCATATACCTGGAAGGGGAGGCAAGATGATAGAGGTTTATAAGACTGTGAAGTCAAGGGAAAAATCTCCCCCCATCATTAGGACTTGAGTTTATTCAAAGAAACCAACTGGCATTAGGATTCAAGTCAAACAAAATAAAATCTTCACCATACGAAGCTGCCTTACATCAGGCCAGACTAGCACTCCTGCTAGCTCAGTACTGTTGTGTCCAACAGGCAAAGGCTCTACAGGGTATCAGGCAGATCCAGGTCTACCCTGACACCTGCTACTTGAGATCCTACAAATGGAGATTCCCATGCTTGAAACTGGGACTGTCTACATGGAAAGCACATGTGACTCATGCCTTGGACAAGGCTTTGTCAGACATGAATATCCAATGAATGATTACAAATAGCACAGCTTCAAGGAGGTGAATATAGACTTGTTGGTCATGCTTAAGTGTAATGGGCAAATGTGGGGGGTGCAAGGGGATATTATTGGAAAACCATTGAGTCTGACCCATGCCAGAAGGAAGGATACTTTACACAACAACACATTTTTGTAAAACCCTCCAGCAGCACACGACTGGGAACAGATTCCTGTTCCCAGTCCTGAACATCAGCAGGTAGGGAAATTTACACATAATCCAATCAGTACACATACGTTTCTTCAGTGGAGCAAATAGCGCCCCAGGGCCATTTTAGGTGAGGAAGGTTTAAACTTCAGCTCCCCAATTAAGTTTGGATCATGGAACTCTCCCCACACTTCAGGTCAACAGGACATGGAGCTATCATGAAGACAATGACTTGCGTAGGTAGGCCCTGAACATATGTTTAGAAATGGCACTCTTTCACCACATCAGGCGACTGAGTACAAAGGATTCCAGTTGACCCTTGTTGTGTATCAGGTCAACAGGAAGCAACATCATTACAATGGCCTTTGCCCTGGTCTGATGCACAGCATGATACAGGTCAGGCACAGCCTTTTCTGCTTCATTTCCTGATGGAGGTTATCCTGTAGGGGTGGTGAATTATCTATATTGGGGGTGAGGACCAGTGAGTGGAAATTCCTGCTTTAAGGCTGCAAGACGGACCAGAAAACCTTCAGACATCTTGCAGTTAAATCAACAACAAAAACCTTTGGTTAATGTAAGATGTTAAACACGTCTCTCTCTTTTTGGCCACCAAGTCACAGCTGATTTATGGCAACCCCTGTGGGGTTCAAGGCAAGAGACATTCAGAGGTGGTTTGCCATAGCCTGCCTCCGTACTGCAACCCTGGACATCCTTGGTGGTCTCCCATCCAAATGCTGACCAGGGCCAACCCTGCTTAGCTTTCAAGATCTGACAAGATCAGGCTAACCTGGGCTGTCCAGATCAGGATAACATCTAGGTGAACAAATATTGAGGGACATTCAACATTTGTGGGGAGTCAGTGTGGGCATTCAGGATTTTGGGCACCCACATCTCCTCACTTGTCAGCTTTTCTCACCGGTCATGGAGGAGAATGGTTTCATACTGCTCACCTAACCCTGAAGACAAAACCTTACATCCTAGACGTCTTTCTTAGGTCCTTAAAAATGTGCATATAGCAAACAAGAATCAACCATAACATTAAAGAACTGGCTGATGGCCATTGGGCAGAAGGGTTTCATTGAATGAGCATCTGAGATCTATGTATCATACATAAGTATCACAAAAATAACTATGAAGTTACCTGGTCCAAAGTATAACTTTTACATCCTTTTTTTCCCCATGTGATCTGAGGGGGCATTTGATGATACTACTACTTCATACTTCACAGGTGGTAGTGGTTTAAGGACAAACAGAGGGCAATGGCTAGAACACATGTAAGGAAGTGTGAGCAGGACCTGAACCAATGAAATCGATTCAGTACGGACAAAAGGAAAGGAAGGGCAGATTGAGAGGATCAGGAAGACATTGCTACCAGTTGCAACATTTTGCTTGTTCTTCCTGTCTCGGATATAAACCTTGGGCATGGCCAAAGGGACAGGCACTTGGATGCATGGTGAAGGGCAAGACTCAAAGGGCTCTTGGCCCTTAGCTGGTGGCCTTGGAGAAGTTTGACCAGTGAATTCAGGACCAATAACTCCTAGGATGACTAAAGGGAACCTCCACATCCAGAGACAGTAAATGTCTAAATGCCAGTGCTAGCAGAAGACATCAAGAAAAGGCCTTGGCATCTATGCCCCATTTTGTTGGTCTTTCAGAGCAACCGGTTGGCCACTGTGTAAAAACAGGATGCCAGACTAGATGGACCACTGCTCTTATCCAGCTACAATTCACTCTGCCCCTGCTTCAGATTTTGTCTTTGCCATGAACTCATGAGGCAGCCTTAGGAAAACCCTTCTTTCTCATCACTCCCTACAGCATGACAATACTGGCCCACCTAACAGGGCTGTTGCAAAGCACACCAAGGTAATGTAAATGATTTTATAAAAAACTGAAAGCACTATATAATTTTAACTGTTTAATTGTTATTAATGGCACAAAAATGTACTTTCAAACCAGCCAACCTTAAGCTTACTGTTTCTTCTAGAGAGGTAGCTGCATTGTCCTGTTGAGTTTATTACATAAGTCCCGATAAGTTGTTGAATTCCACAGAAGATGTTAGCATTGGTCTACTGTAGTGTCACAAAGCAAGGATGATCCTTTTGTGTGTTCCCATCATCGTACATAAACCTACATAATCCGTACCACAATGTGACAAAAGCCAACTGATCAGAGAAAGAGAGATGCCTGCAATCCAGCAAGGTCAGATGGAAAGGAGGCTTGGGTCTTCCTATACTTCCCATACTTTCAGTAGCTGTGGCTGCCATAAGGAAGCCACCTGCAGCGACCTGCACATTCCAATTCCCACTCTGTATTTTGGCAAATGCTCTCCCAGGAAAAGTTGATAGATGGTTGTTTCATAGTGAAAATGTGATTTGCTTTTCTAAAATAATGCTGCTCTTTTGGACAAAACCTAACCCCTCAAGAATTGATAATGGACCAGGGTGGGAAATGACCCTGTTGGGCGAAATGCTCTCTAGGGGTTGAGCACTTCGCCACAGGTATAATAACCTTTGGGATCTTTTGGTCTGTGTCTATGAGGAATGGGCTGCCGCAGTAACCTCCCAGTGAAGAGGCGAGAGACAAGACTCAGAATAATGTTTGGTTTACTCAATAACAGTCTCAATCAGCAAATACAATTCACACACACATACATTCAAGGTCTAAGAATAAAAGATAGATAAAGCACAGTTGCATGAGCAGGTTATCGTTGGTTTCGTTGAGGGCAATATTTACCTCCAAGGCGCGGCTCCTAAAGGCTTCCAGCGAGTGGGGTAAGGTAGGGTAGGAAGAATGGAGAAAGGGACACGCGGTCTAGACCAGCTAGCAGCACGTGTATAATTCCAGCGGCCGACTGGAACGAAGCGAGGCAAGGGTTCGGGTACAAGAGGGTAAAAGCAGACAGACAGAGGTCGTGGTTTCAGCAGCAGCAAGGTGGGGGTGTAGCAGAGCAGGACGAAGCAGCCCAGAGATCGCGTTTTTATAGCGTCTTGGGTGCTGGGCGGAGAAGGCCAGGCGGTGTACACCTACTGACCCTCCCAGCTGGCTGTGTCAGTGTCAATTTCAAATCTTATTGGCTACGCTGTCCGTTGGATACCTGAGGGCTGGGCAGAGGAGGCTGGCTGGCAGGCAGATGGTGTCTCCAGGTAGCTGATGGCCCTGGCATTGTTGTGTGTATGGCTCTCCTATTGTCTGGGGTGGGGAAGGCAGTTAATCTCATCATGCAAACGACTTGCAGAGGGAAAGTCCTTTGTCTGCTGTATGGCCCGTAATCCGTGTATGTGACATGCGGCAGGTATGCAATAGAGTCCCTCAGAGTAAAAAGACAGCTTTTTCCTTCCTTCTGGGCTTCTCCCTTGGCATCCATTTTACAGTCTAACAAGCACACAGGCCATGGGGCAACAGCAAACAGTCCATAGCAAAGCCCCATAATGGCGTAAGGGCTAACAACCCACATAAAATTATCATAAGTGGTCTATATACACTGTATCTTTGCTGACAGCCAAAACCACATTTTTTGTGTTGTGACTGACACAGGTGTGTGAACAGACACCTTAAACCTGCAAAGCGAAAGCAAGATCAGTCCCTCCCTCTCCCCCGTTGCTTTAGAGAAGAAAAAGAATCAGTTACAGCCATGATGATGGAATTTGGTCGGATCACATTATGTGGTGCAGTGTTGGCCTTTGCACATTTCCTCAAATGATTTAACCATAAATTTTCTGTCCATTAGGAAAACCAGTTCCTTTCTTAAAGAAACAGCTGTGTCCTGCCTGCAGCCCGCAAAAGAATGGCATTAGTCACATGCCGTCCAACACGTAGCACAATTGAAAAGTTCGCTGTATGAGACTGACAGCGGCTATTCATATCAAATCATTCCACCATCTGTCTGAATGGCAGGCTTCTGGGTAGCGACTCCCCCTCCCCCTGCACATCATCCATACCAGTTTCAAAATTTAGCTCATAACTTAAAGCCCAGCACAGAGCAGAACAAGCCAAAGGGAAGGAGAGGATTATGCAACCAATCCTCCCCAACCTTCCAAACTTGCAATAGAAGGTTTTGGTTCCAGAAATCCAGGTTACAGCTGAGTTATTGTTTGGCATATATTATACCTTTTGTTTCATGGGAAAAAGAAGTCTTTTGGATGGATCTGATCTCTATAGGAATATGTGAAACCACTTCGAGAAATTTCTCAAATCTCATCTTTGGTTTTCTAGAAAGTTCTCAACACCTGGAAAGATGCCTCCATATTCACTTTTCCCTTTAGGAGAAATTCAGTGTCAACTCAGAGACCAGCAGAACCTTCCTCTTACGGCCCTTCTTGTTCTGTAGTCTGAATTCCTCAGAGGTACTGCTTAAGAAGGATCCCTCCCCCAATTAGCTCCGCATATTGCTTTAGTTGAAATTTCAGTATCCACTTCATATTTTCCAAAGAAAGAATTACTTGGGGAAATAAGACCTGCTATCTAGTACTGTGGATCTCCCCCAGCATGTAAAATCAGGCATGGCTGACAGAAGGTAACTGACCCAAGATCTCCTAGTGAGATACATAACTGAGCAGGGATTGGATACCAAGTTTTTCCAGTCAATACCTAGCCACTAGAACAACCAATTGTATGAAAATATTATGTCAGTTCTCCAACAAACCCCCCCCTCCCAGTCCACCCTACAACCAAGTAGAATAAATCTCTTCATGGCATGGCAGAGAGTCTGAGGGAAGAACAGTTCATGTTCTTTTAGGGGCCACTCCCTATACTCTTTAATTGGTGCTAAATCAGAAGAAAACCAGGATGTTGGAGTTAGGGATTTGACCACCGAAATGTCTACAGACTTTCTCCTGTGATAGGACATTGTCAGGGAAGGTGTGAATGTTCTACATCAGCTGCAATGTTGTCCCTAACAACAAGCATTGTTTTCCCAAGGGCAGCTTATGTCAGTCACTCAACAGAAAGGGGAAAGTAAAGAGATACACTTGGGAACACCAGTGGAGGGGAGCTAAACCATCCCATGATAATCGGCTTTGCCCAGATTGCAACCCATTGACAGTTCATCTACCCAAGGAAAGTCATAACAAGTGAACCATCCCCTATCTGCATAGCATGACCCCTTCATCTGAGTATCCCCACTCTGGATGATGGAATCATGGGAAATGGCATTTAGATTTACAAGCTGAGGGTTTCGGAGAAATTGCAAAAGGCAGAAATAATTTGGAAATCCTCCCACCTGCCAAGACCTCCTCCTCCAGGATCTTCTAAAAAGGTCTTTAAAAGGCTAATCCTCCCTTTCCTTTAAGTAACACTCAACTGCTCTAGAATTCTGTGCTCCCTGAGCCTCATCAAACCATTTTCTTTAGTTAATTTACTACAAAGCCTAATTTTTCTGCATACCTGGGAAGCTCCCCAAGTATTTAGATGCCTCTTCCTTACCTTGTCCACAGGAGGCCTGGTTTTGCTACTTTTATGATTCACACAAGCTCCCCAGTTTACCATTAGACACTGTGAAACCTGATGATAAAGAGACAGACTAGACATAATTCAATACAAGATCTTCCTGCGGCAAAAATGCTGTTCCAGTTTTTCTCTGTATACAGGAAGTGTAACAATTCTTACTTATCTTCATCACAACCTGGGTGATAAGTTATATTGTTGGTATTCCAACATTCAGATGTAGTGCAGTTTTTGGTGCATCACAATTTATTCTTCTGTCTTAAAAGACAACCTGAGCTTAGCAAGATGGCACACTGAATGAATAGAAATCAGGATGGTACTTCTCCAGACCACTGGTGGAAAGTTATATTTAAGAATGTTCCTGCACATAAAAAGCTCTTTGCATATAGTGAACTGGCTCACCGGAGACAAACCTTAGGGTCACCCTTTCTCTGATGTGCCAGTTTACCATATGTAAAGAGCTTTTATCGAGAAAAGCATTAAAAATGTGGCTCCATGGCCTTCTTCAGATGTTTGAAGATGGTAAAATAAACATGCAAGGGGGGAGTGAGATCATGGTGGCAAACTCTGCCCCTGACCTATGGACAATCATTGGAACAGATGCAGACAGCCTTTTTGTTGTTGTTGTTCAGTTGCACAGTCGAGTCCGACTCTTCGCGACCCCATGGACCAGTTTACGCCAGGCCCTCCTGTCTTCCGCTGTCCGCTGAAGTTTGCTCAAGTTCATGTTCGTTGCATCGATGACACTGTCTAACCATCTCATCCTTTGCCGTCCCCTTCTTCTTTCCCTTCAATCTTTCCCAGCATCAGGGTCTTCTCCAGTGAATGCTCCCTTCTCATTTGGTGGCCAAAGTATTTGAGCTTCAGCTTCAGGATCTGGCCTTCCAGGGAACAATCAGGGTTGATTTCTTTTAGGATTGACTGATTTGATCTCCTGGCAGTCCAAGGGACTCTCAAGAGTCTTCTCCAGCACCATAGTTCAAAAGAATCTATTCTTTGGTGCTCGGCCTTCCTTATAGTCCAACTCTCGTAGCCATACATTACTACGGGGAATACCATTGCTTTGACCATGCGGACTTTTGTTGGCAAGGTGATGTCTCTGTTTTTTATCATGCTGTTTAGGTTTGCCATCACTTTCATCCCAAGGAGCAGGCGTCTTTTAATTTCATGGCTGCAGTCACCATCTGCAGTGATCTGGGATCCTAGGAACATGAAGTCTGTCACTACTTCTACGACTTTCCCTTCTATTTGCCAAGGAGTGATGGGGCCAGATGCCATGATCTTAGTTTTTTTGATGTTGAGCTTCAAGCCCACTTTTGCGCTCTCCTCTTTCACTCTGAGCAAGAGGCTCTTTCGGTCCTCTTCACTTTCTGCCATCAGAGTGGTATCGTCTGCATATCTGAGGTTATTGATCTTTTCCCCGGCAATCTTAACTCCGGCTTGTGATTCATCCAGGCCAGCATTTCGCATGATGTACTCTGCATATAAGTTAAATAAGCAAGGTGATAATATACATCCTTGTCCTAGCCTAGGTGCACTCAGATATATGAATGGACCACTTTCTCCACAAAATCAGTGGCCTTCATTTTTAGGGTTCCAATCACACAGAAAAAGCTCATGCATGTTCACATTCACAGTCAATACATTTGTTCAAATGAACACATAAAAGTCAGAGCAAAGTTTATAGATCCCACCACTTGGTACATTAATTCTGTCTGTCCCCTTCAAACCTCTGAAAAGCTCATACCTGCAGTCTGAAGTAGGTCTACCATTCTGATCTACCACATTCCATACACACAAGTCTACATAATGGCTCTAAAACTTTGATCTGGTTACTTCTTTATGTACAAGCAAGACTCTCCTCTTTACTAGCCAGGACCATAGCCAGTGGGGGTGGGGGTGTGCAGCAGGCAGTGCCCCATATTGCATCAGGGTTGCCCCTATCAAAATCCCCCCCCATTAAAAATTCCCAACTCCCACACTGCCACAGTCCAGATGTGCCAACTGGAGAAAACAGGGAGGTTGCCTGGCTCTTGACTGCTACTGTGCTGGGCAAGGCAAGTATGAGCAGGCACCTGCTGGTGCTCTGAAAGGAGATGGGACAGAGGGGAGCCAGGGCAGCGGGGGAGGAGCTCCCTCCTGGAAGAGGACAGGACACATTTTTCCTTCCTCTGCAGCACCGCTAATTAAATTAACTCTGTTAATTAAATTAGTGTGCCCCCCAGACCCTCCCTGGAAAAATACCTAGCTACATGTCTGTTACCAGCCAGCCTCCAAATTCTCCTCTTTCGTCTCTTGCAAGCAAAGACTTTTGTAGATCCTTCCCGCAATTGCAGGCATGGTAGTATTTATTTAAAACATTTATTAGCTGCCTGTCTCCCATGCAGAACTCAAGACAGCTCACACTCTTAATAAAACATTATAAAAACACAATAAAAACAACTATTGGAAAACTCATAGAAGTCACAGTTTAAAAACTCTAATTAGGCCTGCCAATAATTAAATCAATCAAAACTTAAATCAATCAAAATCAATCAAAATCGAAATAAAACTTTTCAGCTGCCTCCTAGAGATTGAGATGGCCAGGGGCACCTCCTTGGGGAGGTTGTTCCATAATTATGGGGCTGCCACTGAAAAGGCCCTCTCTCATGTACCCACTAAATAAGCATCTTTAATTGGTGGGAGAGTCAGGAGGGCATCTCCCTGTAAACCTAATTCCCAGGCAGAAACGTATGGGGATCTTTCAGGATCACTCCTAAAAATTAAAATCAGAAGGTATGAAAATGCCCCTACCATTCACATTTTAGTAAATAATATACTCCTTACTCCTAGGACTACATATGTGCACACAATTTCTGTATTTTGTGTAAAGGTAAAGGTTTCCCTTGCTCGAAAGCCAGTCAAATCTGACTCTAGGGGGTGGTGCTCATTTCCATTGCCAAGCTGAAGAACCAGTGGTGTCTGAAGACATTTCCGTGGTCATGTGGCCAGCATGACTAAATGCCAAGGCACACGGAATGCTGTTACCCTACCTTGTGTGGAAATGACTCAAATGACTGCATTTAAAACAGTTTGTTTATAAAAAAACAAGCAAACAAACCTGCTGTCAGTATACATAGCAGACCATTTCTCTCTACTTTCTCCCCTACCCAGTATGAAGTTTTGAAAGAAAGAACTGCTGCATTTCTGAAGCATTAAATGCATTTACTCTTCTCGAATAGCCCCTTCCCTTCAAACCTTTGCATACCAACACTCTCAGGAAGCCAGCTGTCAGAGGAGAGACATGTCAGATATGAAGTGGCTCTACAGCTGGTCCCTGTCTGCATGCTGGGAAGGCATGTGGAGACATTTTCCCCCTATTGCTGTATGGCTTTGACAGTCTCACAGTTAAAATGATGTATCATTCTTATGCCTTTCCCCAGTGGACACTTCAGAGTGCATTAGAAACTCCAAGAGGAGTGCCCTATTGTTAATTGTTCCTTTCAGATGTACATTGAGATAAACACGGCTAAAGCAGAGAGGAACAAAAGGGTTCCAGTGGCCTCTCTGGGGAAACCTCTGTGCAGCCCAACCTGAGTCTGACCTTGAAAGGGTTTCCTTTGTTCAGAAAACCCTGCTCCTCACTCCATTGCCCTATTGTCATCCAACGGCAGGGGGACAGGGACACCAAAGGAGGGAATGTCAGGGCAACATCCAGAATTACTCTCTGCAGCAGCATGGAGCATTTTGCTGGTGGTTTTAAAGCCTCAAAGGGAATACACTGCAGCCTAAATAAAAATGCAAGTTGGAATACAGGCTGAAAATGTAATTTGGAAGGCATCTCTTTTGGTGGCTTTTTCACATTATCTACTACTCAAAAAGTTGGCACAGGCAAACCACTTACTGCAATCTGTCATCCAGTGTCCCCTTTAGAAAGGAGAAGGTGGGTGGTACAAAAGCTTGTACTTCACTAAACTTTCCTGTAATTGCTTTGGACTGGGGCTGAACCGAAATTACTAATTGTTGATTTTTTGCAGGTCCTGCAGGGATTAAAGGTGCCCCACCTTAAGTGAGTTTTGAGTAACTGAATCATAAGTATTCAGCTATTCAGAAAGTGTTACCGTTACTCAGGGCTCTTTTTGTAGAAAAAGCCCAGCATGAACTCATTAGCATAATAGGCCACACCCAACAGCAGAAACTTATTAACTTATTAGGCCACACTCCTGACAGCACAACTTATTAGCATATTAGTCCACACCCCCATGTTACTAGAAGTGTGGTCATTCAGCCACACCCACCTTTTGCTTCTTATTCTGTTTACCTTGTTTGTTGTCAAAACCCCAGGCTTTTTTTGTAGCAGGAATTCCTTTGCATGTTTTATTTATTTATATATTACTTTCTATTTATATCCCGCCTAGCCAGGAACTGGCTCAAGGCGGCGTACAGTAGTTAAAATATCATAAAACAATAAAATACAATCTATACAATAAAATTCAGTAGCAAAAGTTACATAAAGTGCTAGTATCACAAAGGTGATTAGGGTGTTAGGCCACACACCCTAATGTAGCCAGTCCTAATAAGTTTCTGCCATTTGGTGTGGCCTGTTATGCTAATGAGTTCCTGCTGGGCGTGGCCAACTTGGGAGCCAGCCGGAACTCCGTTCCTGTGCGTTCCTGCCCAAAAATAGCCCTGCCTTTACTCTGAATTGACTTTGCCCTCAGTAACCATGACACAGCCAAGTCAGATTGACTAGACAGCACTCTAACATCATGTGCTAGGTGAACTTTAATTGGCTAGAATCACACATGTGAAGAATACAGCATAATCAGAGAAAGAATTGGCATCACAATGGCAGCCAATTGAGGAAGCAAGGGTGATGGACAATACTGAACAATTAAGAGGACTGTCAGGACCCCCTGACCAAAAAGCACTATTTTGACCCAAAATAAAAATGGGTGAGCATTTAGCACAGACCTAGTCTAGACAAACATTGTATACTGTGCCTCTTCCTGACCTCTTCCCTCTTCCTGTCCCACATCTCCTTCTTCCATCCTTTTTTAAAAAAAGAAAAAAGAAAAATCTTTTTCTCCAACAAATTTGTATCATTTCCTTTACGTACCCACTGTTAATTTACTATTTTTTATAATTTCTTTAATTTTTCTCAGCCAAGTATAAACACATTTAATCTTGTTCAACAACTAGACAAAATGCTGGGGAATCAAAATCAGACCACTAAATATCTTTTCTTTAACTGTAATCATGGGAAGCATATTGGGATCACTGCTGTAGCATGAGGGGAAGGAGACTTAATTAACTTCACCTTTCTCCCCACTGGAGATCCAAAGAGGCCTACAAGGGTTCTCCTCTCCTCCATGTTATTCTCACAGCTCTTTGAGGCAGTGTAATGATTCCATATTTGGTGTGTGTGTTTCTTTAAATGCTTAGTTTGATGTCAGTAATGTAAGGAGAGTGATAGAGGGAGACAAGAGTTATGTGATTGGCTGATGACTGAGAGTGTGGGAGGAGAGATGTCTATGAGGTGATTCTGTGTTCTTGAAGAGACTAGGGTGGAGAGTTTTGTGAGAGTCTGTAATTCAGAGAAAACAGTTGGAGTTTAGTTTAGCCCGTGTGGCTATATGAGCAAGAGAGAAGCCTGTGTGGCTATATATGAGAAACAGAGTTCAGCCTGTGTGGCTATATATGAGTGTGAGAGAGAAGCCTGTCAGGAGTTGAGTTTTGGTGTATGAGAGATTGTGTGTGACACCCAGCCTTGTCAGTTATATTTTCCTTCTTCAACAACAGTTCAAAAATAACCAGAAACCTATTTTGTTCTTTTATAAATAATTTGTTTAAACTTATCCTTCCTCAGGGCCACATAGTCCTCTGAAGTGCCCAGACACTGGGTCATTCTTCCAAAATAGAGAGATTTGGAATTTTTAGTTCCTGGTGGCAGCAGAAATCTACTTAGTTCATGTACACAGAGTGTGGTTTAAAGGAGAAACAGTCTCCCCAATAAGCGAGGATGCCACAGGCAGGTTAAGCTGAGAGCTTGTGCCTGGTCCAAGGTCACCCTGAGAGCTTCTAAGGCAGAATGGGGGTTCAAACTTCAGTCTCCTACACCACACTGATACCTCACTCTATTCCCCTGAGAAAATTGCCCTGGTCTCCCTCCCCCACCCACTTGGGCTAATAGCTTTAGGGAGGGCAATTGCTCAGGGGATTTATCAAGGGGGAATGCAATGGGGGGAGGTTAACCCCACCTTTCCCACATCATTTCCCCCACAGTTTTTGTTATGTGTTCCTTTATGCTTCTGGAACACAAAATACTTTTGCAATCTATCCCAAGTCACTCCTGTTTTTGGCATACATCATACCTATCAGGGTGTGTACATGGTTCAGTTGTACAGATGTTACCTTATGGACAGAATTTTTTTAAAAAATGAAAATCTGACCATAGTTGTAGCAAGAGAAAAGTAAAGATGATGTAAATTTTGACTGAGAAAACAAGACTCACTGGAAAAGACAATAATGCTAGGAAAAGTTGAAGGCAGCAGGCAAAGAGGAAGACTCAACATGAGATGGACTGACTCAATCAAGAAAGTCATGGTCCTCAGTTTGCAGGACCTGAGCCAGACTGTTAATGATAGGACATTTTGGAGGTCATTATTTCATGGGGCTGCCATTAAGTCAGAAGCCGCATGATGGCACTTAACACAAAGATTGATACTGGGACAAAATGTGAAATGTGAAAAGCATGTTGCTAAGAATATACTTTTGGGCTTTGTGCATGCAAAAAGGAATATTTCTAAATAGACTACAAGAATCTTAATATATTCCAGCTCTGCCTATTTAATGTCTCATTGATATATATGTCATGATAAGCCAGATGCTCCCCAGGCCATTTGACTTTATGTGTCACCAATCTATTTGCATCATGGTTCTAGTGGAGCACATCTCTTCTCCCTGTTTTCCAATGTTTAACAAATAAAAGTCCTTGCTCCTAACAACAATGCTTCATTCAAGCTTTGGGACCCCACAACTCTGCCTATCTAGCTGACCCTGCAACTACAGACAATCTAAAGGTGAGATACAAGATCAAAGGCAAACCCAAACAAGAAAAAACTATGTAAAGATTATTTTTATGCCCATTCACACTGATCAAGTATAACAATGTACTGAAATTTACAACCACAAATCAATACCACATGCCAATTACCAACAATGTCAGTCTTGATTTACAAAGCAATTCCCATGGTCTCCCATTAAAGGGAAATTTGGTCCCCCTCTCCTCTGCTCTTACAGGCGAGCTAGATAAATGACAATCCCATTTCACACAAGCTTTGTCAAAGAAGAGACCATCTGTATATTCATAACAAGTCAAAACACACGTTCCATATTGTAACTGTTGACCTCAGATCAACAAAATTCTTGAAGCTTTACAGCATTACCAAGCGGCTCACACTCATCTGTTATGGAAATTCTGCAGATAACATGTGAGCCAGCTACTCTGTCTGCATTCACCCAAGCTTCTTTAAAAACAGGAATGTTTACAGAACAAAGAAGCCCTCAACCAATCATTTCTAAGTTTTCTTTCCAAATGTGCTCACACACCACCAATCTCAAAGACATCTCCGAATTATTACAGCAATACTGTAACGTCTTTGAGATCGTCTGTAGTCTGCAACTGGAATACTGAAGTGATCACCTCTTCTAGCTGGTCATGGAGCCTACCAGGTTGGTGCCTATAGTAACATCAGATGGTTTGTTGTTGTTCAGTCGCACAGTTCAGTCCGACTCTTTGTGACCCCATCGACCACAACCCACCAGGCCCTCCTATCTTCCATTGTGCTCTGGAGTTTGCTTAATTTCATGTTTGTTGTATCGATAACACTGTCTAACTATCGCATCCTTTGCCGTCCCCTATTTTCCAAGAAGTGATGGATCCGGATGCCATGATCTTAGTTTTTTTATGTTGAGTTTCAAGCCTACTTTTATGGTCTCCTCTTTTACCATCAGCAAGAAACTCTTTAGGTCCTCTTCACTTTCTGCCATTGTTGTTGTCATTCAGTCGCACAGTCAAGTCTGACTCCTCGTGACCCCATGGACCACATTACGCCAGGCCCTCCTGTCTTCCGTAGTGCTCTGGAGTTTGCTTAATTTCATGTTTGTTGTATCATGTTTAACTATCTCATCCTTTGCCGTCCCCTTCTTCTTTGACCTTCAATCTTTCCCAGTATCAGGGTCTTCTCCAGTGAGTGCTCCCTTCTCATTTGGTGGCCAAAGTATCGGAGCTTCTGCTTCAGTATCTGGCCTTCCAGGGAACAGTCAGGGTTGATTTCTTTTAGGATTGACTGATTTGATCTCCTTGCAGTCCAAGGGACTCTCAAGAGTCTTCTCCAGCACCATATTTCAAAAGAATCTATTCTTTGACGCTCGGCCTTCCTTATAGTCCAACTCTCGTAGCCATATAGTACTACTGGGAATACCATTGCTTTGACCATATGGACTTTTGTTGGCAGGGTGATGTCTCTACTTTTTATTATGCTGTCTAGGTTTGCCATCGCTTTCCTCCCAAGGAGCAGGCACTTCTTAATTTCATGGCTGCAGTCGCCATCTGCAGTGATCTCAGGGCCGGACCACCCATAGGGCGAACTAGGCGCCCGCCTAGGGCGCCCGGCCTGAGGGGCGCCAAATGGCGCCCCACTCCCCCCCCCCCGAAAACTGCTCCCCTCCGCCATCCTAACCCGGCGCCCACCGGCGCCGCCAGACCCCCGCCCCCTTCCCAGCGGGCCCGCAGAAAAGCCGGTGCCGGGAGGGAGGGGGCAGAGGCTGGACCCCCGCCCTCTTCCCGGCTTTTCTGGGGTCCCGCAGCCGCGGGGCCCACAGAAAAGCCGGCGCCGGGAGGGAGGGGGCGGAGGCTAGACCCCTCCGCCCCCTTCCCGGCTTTCCTGGGGGTCCCGCAGCTGCGGAGCCTCCAGGAAAGCCAGCGCCCCGCCGACGCCCCGGTCTCCAGGTCCCACCGGGAGGTTGGCATCCCCGGTGGGGGGCGCCCCAGGCTGTCCTGCCTAGGGCGCCCAGACACCTGGAGCCGGCCCTGAGTGATCTTGGATCCCAGGAACATGAAGTCTGTCACTGCTTCCACGACTTCTCCTTCTATTTGCCAAGGAGTGATGGGGCCGGATGCCATGATCTTAGTTTTTTTGATGCTGAGTTTCCAGCCAACCTTTGCACTCTCCTCTTTTATGCTTAACAAGAGGCTCTTTAGGTCCACTTCACTTTCTGCCATTAGAGTGGTATCATCTGCATATCTGAGGTTGTTGATGTTTTTCCCAGCAATCTTAATTCCAGCATCTGAATCATACAAGCCAGCATTTCGCATGATGCACTTTGCATATAAATTAAATAAGCAAGGGGACAATATACATCCTTGTCATACTCCTTTTCCTATGCTAAACCAATCAGTTGTTCCATATCCTGTTCTAACTGTCACTTCTTGACCCTTAAACAGGTTTCTCAAGAGACATGTGAGGTGGTCTGGTACTCCCATCTCTTTAAGGATTTGCCATAGTTTGTTGTGATCCGCACAATCAAAGGCTTTAGCATAGTCAATGAAGCAGAAGTAGATGTTTTTCTGGTACTCCCTTGCTTTCTCCATAATCCTTTCTGCCATTAGAGTGTTATCACGTGCTATAGGGACTACAATGGACAGAGATTGGCTCAACATGGCAATATTGTGGGATTTTTTGAAGTTACCAGTAAAGTGAAGAGCTTGGTTCCAATTTGAGAATTTTGTTACCATATTTATGTTGTTATTGCATCAATCTGAGTTGTCAGTTTTCACATATATTGTTAATTTATATTTCTCTCTCTCCCCCCCTCCCGCTCATATATGGACATATATATAGTTAAATGAAAATCTATAATTGGCATATATTTCATATATAAAAAATATAAAAAGAACAGTGAACAATTATTTAATAATTATTTAGGCTGTGTCATGGGCATGGATGAGCTAACAGAGCCTGCAGAAACCACAGCTGGCCCCTCTGAAGCAGCAGAGGAGGAGAGCTGGCAAGTGTCTGTAACAGCAGTCTTCACACCTGGGCCAGTTAAGAAGAAAGAACTGCAAGCTGAAAGTCCTCCTGACTCACCCCACGTGTGACTCATTTAAGGGAGTGACTGCGGCAAAACCTAGCAATCAGGCGAAGAGAGGCCAGGCTACAAGAGGGACGCTCAGCCAGCCCAGAGTTCTAACAGGAGCCTGGCCAATCATGCAGCTGGCTAATTGGCGGCAGCATTTAACTCCACACTCTGGGCAGTACTCTTCATGGAAGCAACAAGTCAGCTTCATGCTACTAGCATCCACTCTGGCTCAGCTCTTGCACCTAGACCTTTAGACCCCCTGGCTCCTGACACCAGCTTGGCTTTGGGACTGTGCTTCTTGTTAGTGATTTGGACTTGGCTCTGTGTTTCTAGCTTCTGACCCTGGCTTGGCTTTTTGGACTTTACACTATCTTCTTGGCTCCTGACTTTGGCCTGTTCTGGACTCACTTTGACTGGCACCCCAGCCTGTGGCAGGCTGACAGTTCCAGTCTGTTTCTTACTTACTCCTGAAGCTGTACTGCTACCTCTCTTAGGAGTTAGCTACTGCTACCTTCTAGTTCTCCACTTCCTCCTCATGGTTACAGTGCTCTGGAGTGTGCCACATCAGCTCCTCCCCTTCTCCCCCATAGTCAGAAGGCAGTGAGTTATGACAAGCAGTAAGGCTTCATTTTATATTATGTTGGTCATAGTACCATCTGCAAAGCAAGTGTTTTACAAATGAAGAGAGCCAGGTAGGCAGACACTTCCTTTTATTGTTATAGAGTTAATTCATTTATGCCCTACCTTCTTCCCAATGTGGACCCAAAGCAGCTTATACTATTCTCCTCTCCTCCATTTTACACTCATAACAAAAACCCTATGTAGTAGGCTAGGGTGAGACGGAATGACGGACAGACATGTGAACCCTTTAATTATTGTAGATCATTTCAGGAATACTCAGACAGAATGGATTAAACCTATTTCCCACACTCTGTAAGGCGTTGAGGGAAGGCTCTTCCTAAGCATGGGTGATGCTGGAATATGCCTCCATATGATGAATCTTGTCACTACACATAACCAAGGTTAGTTGCTAATAGGTGTGAGCACGAACCCCATAAACTTCTCCATTGCACAAACTGGTTTATACTTTGGGAAGTTCATGGGGCTGTAGCCCCACCTGAAAGTTAGCTCCAAAGGCATTTAAATCTTTTTGGAGCTTACTTCTGGCTCAGGCTGGCCCAAACATGCTCCCAGAGTGAGCTCCAAAGGCCTATAAAGACCTTTGGAGTTCAGTTGGGCCAGACTGACCTGGAGGTGGGCTCCAAAGTGATTTAAATATCTTCAAAGTTCACTCAGGTCAGGCCACAGACAGTGGTGGGCTCCCAAGGCATTTAAATGCCTTTGGAGCCTACTTCCAGTCAGGCTGCTGGACCTTGAAGCTCCAGAAGGCATTTAAATACCTTCGGAGCCTGCACAAACCCTCCCACAAACCTCCATAAAAACCATAGAGGTTCACGTAGCTGATCGTGGGAAACACGTTCTCCCAATCCTCTGTTTCACAAACCACAAACCAGTCTGGTTTGTGCACAAATAGGGGTTCATTTATCAATTCGTGCCCATCCCTAGTTGCTAGCAAGAGTGATAAGAGAAAGTACTGTCAAAAGTAGGCAAACAAGTGGGAAATTTTAGAACAGACCACCATTCTATGACGCTATTGTGCATCAGAATGATCACACAAAATTACATGCACTGCACATGTTGCAAATGTCTTTGATGCGATGAGACAAGCTGGACTCTCCTAGGGTTTTTACCTGAATTTCAGAAACTGTATATTCTCATAATATGTGTCTTTAGGATCCTTATTCTCCCAACAAACAACTGACCTTCAGAGGTGATAAGCCTGCCCTCCCTACTGCCTCTCAACTGATGTTGTAAATAACTGTTTCTGAGAGAAACTGGCAGGCAATTGCTTCTTGGGATGACAGAGAAGTCTTAGAGGATTTAAAATGGCTTCATTTTGGAAAATAGGTAAAGGCCTAGAAAATGCAGGTGAAAACTCAAAAATATGCTGGGTTATTTTTTGTTTCTAACAGGTGTTCTTTATAGGCCTGCCAACCTCCAGGTTATGATCAGCCAATACAAACAACCGTGATACAGTTACTAATAACTTATTTAATATAATATTAACAATAATAGATATCAAAGAATTTTACAGTACATGTAATTTTTCTATATTAAAAAGTGCTTAGGTCGAATACCATTCCATATAGTCACTCTGAACTTCCAATTGTCAACTTCTTCATCTGTTCAATGTGATAAGCCCCTCCTATTTGTGCTGTAAGCATCAATCAAATACATGTTCTTTCTCCACTGCTATTAATAGCACATCCATGGCTCTGTGCCAACAGGACGACTCGGAAACCTGTTTCCACTCTTCTTCAGGGCAGTTTCCACAGCAGAGGGATCTCGTAAATCCTCCGTTTGACAATTCAGTAAACTCCACTCTGTGAAGTGCTTTCAAAACAGGCAGCCAGCTAACTTGTGGAATTTCTGATCTCGCCACGAGTTCAACGTAGGAAAGTTACATGTACTGTAAAATTCTTTGGTATCTATTATTGTTAAAGATCTTTATGGGGTCTAAGTAATATAAGAGATTTGCATAGAAATGTATATAAACTTAGTAACTATATCACAGTGGTTTGTATTGGTTGATCAGCTTCTCTTTGTGATCTCTCATCATTTGTAACCTCCAGGTGGTTGCTGGAGATCTCCCACTATTACAACTGATCTCCAGCAGACAGGTTATCAGTTCACCTGGAGTTAAAGGCCACTTTGGAAAGTGGACTCTACGGCATTATGCCCAGTTAAAATCTCTCCCCTCCTCAAACCCCACCCTCCTCAGGCTCTACTCTCAAAATCTCCAGATATTTCCCAACCTGAAACTGGCAACCCTAGTTCCTTAGCACCACTCACCTATGAGCTAGCAGCCATCATGATACTATTTTAGGTTAATCAGTAGGACCGTTGATGGGCCTAGCAGTGGGCAATAGCTAAACTATACCACTGGGAGAGAAGTTGTTATTGTCCTTTTCAGTCCAGACTCCAGTATATGTTGGCAGAGTAATTAACACAGCAATGGTGTACAACCTGATTAAAAAGTAGATAAAGATTTATTTAGGAATTAACATACTTGATAGGAAAGAGGAGAGACAGAGATATGTTCCTAACTACTTCTCTAGCTGAGAGAGAGGGAAAGTCTCAGTGTGGCACTTCTGAGAAGGGAGAAATTGCCCTAAGGCTGCGATCATACGCACAATTAGACCCACCATAGGTGCAAATGCCAGGCGGATTTAAAGGGTGTGATCAGACAACATCTGGGAAGTGCTTCTGCAGCTGTCAGCAACCCGTTCTGCTCTGCTGTCTGTGACATAGCCAGGAGTAATTCTTGTGACCACAATGTTTGGTAAAGTTTGCTTTCTGCATGCAAATCTCAAGAGCATATAAATACTGATACACATTGTCAGTTGCAATTAACTGTCCCATCTAATATAGCATTTTTCTTCAAAAGATGTAATCATGCCTTTCTTCACGAGTACTCTCACAGAAATAAGATTTGTCAGTTCTAGGACATAAAGGAAGTCTTTAACAAGGATGTCTTGGTTTGCTCTGCTGGAGAGTTTGCATTTTATGGTTTCTGAGTAGACACTCCATCTGCAATAGCTAATGTCTCTTTTTGTCATCTGATGTTTCAAAGAAATCTTTATGAGCGCACATGGGCCATGCAGACACTGTCGAGATACTAAATATGACTTTTTGCGGCTCCTTGTGTTAATATAAAACATTTATTTAATGGTGGCTGTTTGGAGTTTCCCCTTTTTTCTCTCTGGGAAAGGCTTCCCTTTGTTTAAAGGCAGTGCAATTCCTCTTAATGTGGCCTGGCTTCCCACAGAGGTGACAAATAATCCCACCTTTGTTATTTACATTCAAAGCCATCTGATCAACATTTGATTTAAATTCTTGTCAGACTTTTCAAATCATCCGTGCTTATATGTTTCTTCAAGCTGATTTATAACTTCTGTGAGAGACAGATTACTCTTAGATTCAGTTTGAGACACTGTATTTTCATATGACTCTGGCAGGCTTATTATTAGCAATACAATCAGATCTTGATGAACAATTTCCTTTCCTGAACTCCTCAACTGCTCAACCAATCCACCCCATCCAGATGATGACATAAATGACCCCCCTTTCATCTTAATAGTGAAAAGTTTATTTTGTAGATAAAGGAATTTACATGCAGCCTTTCCAGCTCACAACACACCTTTAGCTGTTGGCATCTGTATTATTCTTAACACATTTCTGTCAATTAATTATGTCAGATTATGGCCCCTCTTGCCTTTTCACTGTTAAGAGTCCCAGGTTCTCTGCTTTGCTGGGTCATCATCTCCTGGTCGGGCATCCTGGATAATGTCCCATAATCCTGTTTCAAGAAAATGACTCTTCATTCGTTCTCTCCAAATTAGATAATTGTTCTCCATGACCCTATCGATCAAATAACCAAGCTGTATACCACAGGAGGTCACCATCTTTATTCATTTGTTCTTGCCTGCTTATGTCAAGAGCTTCTGGTGATCTATCTTTAATCAGAGATGCACTTAATCTGGGCCCATAACCTATTGGTAGAGTAACTAACAGCAATGGTGCACAACCTGATTTAATAGTAGAAAAAGGTTTATTTAGGAATTAACATACTTGATAGGAAAGAGGAGAGACAGAGATAGGTTCCTAACTACTTCTCTAGCTGAGAGAGAGGGGAAGTCTCAGTGTGGCCTTTCTGAGAAGAAGGGGGAAATTGCACTAAGAGTAGCAATCTGGAGACAGACAAGGAATGACACTTAACAGGAGAGAAGGTGCTGACCTCACTATCCTATCTAATTGTCTTCTTGCTGCCACCTACAGGGTCTTCTTCTCTTTTTCTTTGTATACCAGACTGCCTTTTCCAACAGTATATTTATCTGAATTTCTGCAGCCCATATTGGGGTGAAGCATGGTTGCTAAATTTGGCCCCCAATGGCATTCTCTCTGTCCCCAATGTACTTCATGGTCTTCTTGCATATACTCATACAGCATTCACACATATATACTTCAATTCCATTTTCAAAGCTGGCAGATGCAAAGGACTCATTAAATACTTACTTGCAGTATGAACTGCAACAAATGCTTTAGAAAATCCTTCCCCTTATTATGCAACTCAGCTACCTACTATCGTAACAAGCTAATCCACAGTGAAAAGCTGAGAGACTTAGAGAAAGTGCTCTTCCTAAGTCACTTTTTTCTGTTCGCAGTTGTAGGCCTATCTTCCATATACCATGTTGAGAAGGCCTGCCCTAAATAGATCAGCAAAAATAGCAAACTCTTGTCTGCACATCTCTCTGTGAAGGGTCACTGCTGTTGAAAGAATTGCTGAAAAGATTATGAAAAATCTGATTTTGAGCAACATGATAGATTATTTGGTGTACTGTTTAAGTGTGCGGACTCTAATCTGGGAGAACAGTGTTTGATTCCCCATTCCTCCACTTGCACCTGGCTGGATGACCTTGGGCAAGCCATAGTTCTGATAACAGCAGTTATCAACAACAGTTTCTGTCAAGAGCTCTCTCAGCCCCACCTACCTCACAGGGTGCCTGTTGTGGGGAGGGGAAGGGAAAGGAGTTTGTAAGCCGCTCTGAGACACCTTTGGGTAGAGAAGGGCGGGGTATAAATCCAATCTCTTCTTCTTCTTAAAGTATATTTTATAGCATCTTATCTCTTCTCCTTCCAATTCAGGTGAAAATGCCAGAATCTAATTACAGGACAAAGCTGAGAAGTTCTTGTAAGCAGAATGAACCTATTGGCAACAACACATCCCTGCAGTTAAACTTGTTGCCAGCACAATTCAGTAAAATCTTGGTTAGCTATGTTGGTCCGAAGCAGTAGAACAAATTCAGAATCCAGTGGCACCTTTTAGACTAACAAAGGTTTAGTTCACTCAAGTTACTATGACTTCCAGCATCCTCCACCAGCTGCTACATTGGCAGCTGCCAGATTCACAAGGAATGTTCCAGGCATTCCACACAACTTACCTTCACTACAGCAGGAACTCAAAGGAGGCTACAGGGGGGGAGGGGGGAATCTCTGTACTTTGCATCTTATGTGTTTCAAGATCTTTCGTACAAGCCAAAACATACAATCTCTGAAGACAGTTTCTGATTCCTGTTAACAAACTCAGGTATTGCTTAGCAGAATTCTGTGAAGGCAACTGAATTACACTAATGAGACTAATGAAAATCTGCATTTTTGCTTTGACATCTCATATGTGGAAGATCTAAGATAAAGAAGATCTGAGCAAAATGTGAATAAATTCAGAACCTTAAAGGCTGAAAAAAATCTGAGGCAATCTTCCAAAAGCACCTGACTGAAATCAAGCTAATCTAGTTTTGGAACATTTCCCCCTCATTCTTTAGCATAAGCTAGACCATATTTATAAGTGACAAAATTAAGCAAACTCTGGAGGATGGCAGGAAACAGGAGGGCCTGGCGTGATATGGTCCATGGGGTCACAAAGAGTCAGACTCAACTGTGCAACTGAACAACAACAACACATAATCTCAAGAGTTACAAACTTGGTGGAAGGCAGAAATCAATTAAAGCCAATTACATGTCTGTAAACTTTCATTTTTTGGGGGGGATTGGAATAATTTCCAAAAATCAAGAATTAGAAATAAAATTCAACACTCAAATGACAGTGGAAGAGGTATGAAGTGATCCATTACTTTTTTTGACAAGGCAAAGGACTAAATGCTTCATCATAAGCACCAACCTTGGGTAAGCATTCCACTGCACAAATTACTTTCTCACATCTCAAGAGAGTTCCATGAATTAGCCATAATTAAGTTGAAAGTGCTCAGATCCCAGTAATGCCATCCTCAGAGTATAACAATGCTTTTTTGTATCTGAGGAAGTGATTCAAATTTTGTTCTACCATCCCCTAAGAGGACACATATTGAATAATAAAATTAAAAAGAAAGTATATGGTAGATCATAAATATCCAAAGTATATGTCTTCAGGATCCCATCTACTTGGCATGTTTAATTTTTTTTGAAAAAATCAGTTTGTGTAATCCTGTGTACACTTACTTGGCAGCAATTCCATTGGACAGGATTAGGTTCTTAGTATCGTTTTTTCCACTTCTGACAGATTCCTGATATGTACTCTAATAGATCTGATCACAGTATGACTACGCTTACACTGCACTTTATGTACCTTGACAACATTGGATAGTGTTTAAGACTGGAAACAGTTGTAATTGTGTCTGCTCCGGCCAAGTTTTGACCAGAGGTACTCTTTTACAAACTGTCTCTAATACTGAATGTCTAACATTTCTGAAATTCACCCAAAGCCAACTTTCCCCTACTTTCTTGTTCTGAAAGATCACTGCATGGATAACACACAGTGTGGAACTTCTGGCTTTAGCATGCTATTAAGCAACTGCCACCCCTAAGGGCAGCCCTGCAAGAGAGGATGAGGACTCACATAACTCTGGATCAATAAAGGAAGCAGCTCAATTAGCATTTCACATGCTTTTCTTCCCTCTCTCCTTACCTTCCCTGCAGTGGGCATGCTTTCCCCTTAAAGGATTGTCCTGTTTCTGCTCCTTGCCAGCGTTGGCAGGGTGACAGTAGTCGAGTGTGCAAACTTGTGCTATTGTCCCCAGGCCAGGGGGAGTCATGGAGACCCACTAATATGACACAGGAAAATGTTTGCTGATGGCAATTCTATGGGCTTTGTCTAACTCTTTCTCCATCATGACGACTCGATTTAAGTCTCTAACTGTTTGACTACAGATGCAAGAGTACTATCCAACTCCATCCCTTTGTCCGGGTGGTTTGAATGGGTAATTCAGCTTTTGTGTGGCTCAATTGAGGGGGCAAACATAAAGACAAGATTCTTGAGCGCTCAAGCTCCTTTTCCATGGATATCTGCACATCTCTTTAGAGATTTGTTCCTTTCCTACCTTTTTCTGACATCACCCTCCCTTTAAGGAGGGGGGGGAATGCCCTGATCAAGAACAGTTTTTAAAAAGCAGGCTAGCCTGGTCTTCCAAACTAGCATTGTCCAGTGTTACTCAAGCATGGTTACTGCCAGCCTTCAGACAGCTTTGGAGTAGTTTAGAGAAAAGGGCCTCTAAACTTTCTTTACTCATCCTCAGCATATCATGTTTGATTGTATTTAAGAAAAAGGGAGGAGGAGGCTGGAAAGGGAAGAATGGTAGGAATCACAGGGAAATGATCGTATTTATTAGCTGTCTTTCTGTGGCTGTCCCCATGGTGACAATTTGTGATGGCAAAGAATGTGAGAACTGGGAGCCTAATGCCTGATTGGGATGCTTTGTATTTGGCAAAGTGGCTTCTGATTGGCCTGAGAAAGCCTCCTAACTAGAAGGACTTGATATTCATTCAGCTTGTTCAAGTGCTGCAAAACACTCACAGGGTCCGGCTGCTTCTCTAAAGGTTGGTAGAGTCTAACCTATGTAACAAGATTAGCTGGTGAGCTTCTTCTTCTCTACCCCAGAGTTACAGTAACACTCAATATTTGACAGACAATCTAGCTGGGAGGGGTGTATGTGTTGGACTGCAGGGTCATGAAAACGATGTATGGATTTCTACTCAAGGGTTAAATGCTACCTGTCTAACAAGATTAACTAGTAGGGCCATAGTGGTAGCAAGTGATGCTTTTAAGATGAGGGGGGAGTCATTTGGGGGGATGGATGTGGATATGAGAGCGTATGCATGGTGCAACGTGCACTGTCTAGCTTGTAATTTGTAGACAGCTGTAAGGAAAGTGTGTGTGCAATAAGCTTAACTTTTGCTGCAGAAACATCAACATGGGATCCTGTTTGGATCTGCCAGCTATTTATACCCAGTGCTTGTTCATTCAACTAAAGTTGTCTCATTGGGACTTTTTCTTTGCACATAATGTTAATCTGAATATGCAAGCACAAGAGACTGTGGGTATGATGTAATTGTGCAAGTATGTGAGCACCTTCATGAAGCTGTAAGAGCGATGGATAATTATGTGAAAGTTCTCAATAGTGTTAAGAATGTATGTTTGTATACAAAATGTGTCCGATAACATCTCAGCAAATGTGTGAGAAGGGTTTCTTTGCAGTTTCTCACATGACAGTTAGAGTCTTTGAGTTGCTGCTGCGCTATTTGTGTGCACATGTGGATGACAGAAATTAAGATAGAATGCAGAAGAGAGCCATTTTTACAGTGAATTTACATTTTAAGTAATAGGTATTATGTCCAGACATGGTAATGCAACATGCATTCTTAGAGATGCTTCACTTACAATATTATTAGCAGGTATAGTACCATGCAAAGCAAGTCAATGCAACTCTGCATTGCTTAACTCTTTTTTTTCTTTTAGAAAGCATATAGCTCTCTAAATATTACAATTCAATCAGTTCTTAAGAGTTACTTTAAGAAAAGCAAATACATTTATGGAAAGGCATGTATACTGTAGTGGGTTCCATGTGATTTCGCTAGTTGCTTTTTTGCACACATTATACCTTTCTGAATTTTTGTCTGGAAATGTCAAGGGTGCAAGCGCTCTCTAGTGAACTGGCAGAAACGTGTGGCACATTAATTCATCAGCATTTTTTCCTGCTCTCCCTCAGGGGAAGAGGACAGGAGAGGGTTGCGAAATACTTGGATATTTTGGGGATGGAGTCTGAAGACAGCAAGGTTTGGGGAGGAAGGGACCTCAATGGGGTATACTTCCATAGAGTCCACCTTCCAAAACAGCCATTTTCTCCAGGGGAACTGGTCTCTATAGGCTGGAGATCAGCTGTAATAGCAGGAGACCTCCAGCCACCACCTGGAGGTTGCAAACCAAACAGGGATCCATAGCGTGTAATGGTAGAGAACCGCAGAAAAACGCCAAGGGAAGACCATCAAAGATTATAGACACTTGAAATGTCTGAGTATATGATATACTGAATAATTGTAATTTAAACATTTATTCAATATATCACATACTCAGACATTTCAAGTGTCTATGATCTTTGATGGTCTTCCCTTGCCGTTTTTCTGCTGTTCTCTACCACCTGGAGGCTGGCCATCCTAGGACAGGAGGCAGTATGAAGGGTGATCATTTTTCTCATCCCTCCCTGTTCTTAACTTAAAAAACAGCAAGAATCCCCGAACCACCTGTTGTTTATGCGTGCCCCTTCCAGGCTCGGCCCAGCGAGACAGCGGTTCTTCATGGCCGGCCCTTCCTCCGTCGTCCCTCCTCCGCGGCGGCTCCCCTGGTGAGAGATGGCCTCGGCGGACAGCGAGGTGAAAACCCTCCTCAACTTCGTCAACTTGGCCTCGAGCGACATCAAGGCCGCCCTGGACAAGTCGGCCCCCTGCCGCCGCTCCGTCGACCACAGGAAGTACCTGCAGAAGCAGCTCAAGCGCTTCTCGCAGAAGTACGCCCGCCTGCCCAGGGGCCACCACCACCACATGCCCCCGCCGCCGCCGCCACACGCCAGGGAGCGGAGGGCGCCCGAGGAGAGAGCGCGAGGCCCGAGCGCCGACGCCGCGGAGACCCCTGTCGGCCAAAGCGGCACCACCACCGCCGCCCTCAGCGACAACGGCGAGCACAAGGCCTGCCATAAGGCCGCGGAACCCGGCGACGAGCGGCAGCAGAGCGCCTGCGAGGCCACCTCCAGGCCCGACCAGGTGCCCATGAGGAAAAGGCAGCTGCCCGCTTCCTTCTGGGAAGAGCCCCGGCCGGCTCCGGGTCCGCTCGGCGTCAGCGCAGGGGCCTTCCCAATGGCCGCCGCCGCCGCCGCCTCTTCTTCTTCTTCTTCCTCCTCCTCCTCCTCCTCCTCCAAGGACCTGCCCCTTTATGACGGAAAGAAAAGTAAAAAAGCGCCCGACGGTGGCCAGGCCGCTGCCCCTGACAGCCCCTCGAGCGGGCCTGACGCGGAGGCCGCCGTCAAGGTGCTGAGCGCCTGGAGCTGCTGTCCTTTTCAGTACCACGGACCACAAGCCTCCCCCGGCCTCTACCCGTCGGCCCTCGCCGCCGCCCTCCCACCCGCAGCCCCTTTCCCGGCCTTGGGGCTATGGAGGAAAAGCGCGGCCTCCTCGGCAGAAGGGGAAGGTTTCTGCAAGCCGAGCGGCGGCGGGGCGGGCCAGAAGGTGCACCGGCCTGTGGTGTGGAAACCCATCCCCACCAAGCCAGCCGCGCCGCCGCCGCCTATCTTCAGTGTCTTCGGGTACATTTAGGCCGGGGGCGGGAATCGCACGGTCCAGTGACCCACCGGGATCCTCTTCCTTGCTGCTGGAATCACTCTTCGGGGCGCAAAGAAAAAAGGGAGGGAAAGAGAGAGCCAGAGCATCCTCCAGACCCTCCTAAGGAGCATTCAGTCTCTGCCCCTGGGATAAAGATATCTGCCCGACAGGTTGGCAGCAGGAGCGGACCGAGGAAGCGAGAACAAATAATGCTTCCTTTAGCTTAATGCTTCCTTTGGCTTGTACACTGTTAGAAAGGACCTGCGAGATACTTTTTTTTGGTCAACAAGAACTTCGTTGGTCCTGACATGTAAATATTAAGAGGATTAAAACAAAACAATGAAAGAAAGAAGAAAAAAATTGGAATCTCCACTGTTCAGATTACATTCAGGCAGGAAAGTGACTTCTGGTCAGTGAAAAGAAGAGAAAAAAACTATGTGTACAAAAGTAAACACAAGTTCAGCACCACCTTAAAGTCTAACAATTTTGTCTAACAGTTTTGTTAGTCTTTAAGATGCCTCTAGGCTCCTGTTTAATCTTGCTGCAAAAAAACAAAACATAAAAACCTAACAGGGATGGACCTTTCTCTACAGATTCTGCAGTTGCAGTATTTAACCTGAGAGTAGCTGGTCAGAGGAATCAGGCAGATGGGGGCCCCCTTGGTGCTTTTTTTAAAAAATTCCCTTTTAGAAGTAAGTAGCTTTCACTTCACATTTGTTTGGCATATGCCTATAATGGCACAGGAGATAAATGGGATTTATTTAAGTGACATATTTGCCATTGGGGTGGACAGCTAATGGTTCCTATTGCAGGAAGGGTCAGAGGCACAGGGCATGTTTTGCTTGCTTAAGGTCTTAAGTTCAATCCCTAGCCCTTCTCAGGTAGCAGGGCTGGCAAACAACTCTCTGCTCATGACCCTAGAGAGTCACTCCCCATTAGACAATATAGGGCAAAAAAGGCCAGAAGCTCTGATAGTATAAAACAGCATCAAATATGCATGCATAGGCCAGGCAAATGGGGGTGGCTGTAATTTACACAGTGTTCCATAGCAAGAGATCTTTATCATCATGAAAGGTGTCACATGCACAAATGTTCACTTATTTTGCTGATTATTCAGATACAATGTTCTGAATCCCTTTTGAAAATAGGACAAATATGTACTTGTACAAAAGCAATAGTGAAGTAAACCTCTAGCAAAGGAAACCTCTTCCTACATACATGATGACCTTAGTTTGGCCTGCATGGTTGGTGATATGAACAAGATCTTATCAACAGTAGACTGGCTTGAGAAGATTGGTGGATTTAGATGTGAGGGACCTGCAAAGAATCTGCAAGTATTTTGCAAGAATTAAAGGCCTCTTGTAGACATAGGGCTCAGGGATCTTTTTCCTTACTGATTACTCTGCACATTCTACCTCTGGATTCTTTTATTCTGCTAATATGGAAGGGGGTTAACAGAAGAAGCTTGAGGGCTATTGTGGGGGCAGCCCCCCTCTATTTTTCAGGACATGTGTTCCTCAGCAGCATTTTACTGGTAATATGGTATAAAAAGTAACCACAACAAATATTCAGTTTAATATTTAATATATCCAAGAAAATATATTTTGGACATTGTATGACCAGTCTCTTCCCCCCTCCATCCATCCTGAAATGGTGATCTTGGGTAAACACTTCTGGTTCAGGGGCACAGGGTGTTTTTCTGTAAAGTTAGCTTGCATCTGTCTGGGAGGGGGATTCAGGGGTTTGGCTTTTATTTTAAATAATATATTGTGATCCCCAATCATGGATTATGGAAAAAATAAATATTAAAAATCAAACTGTATAACACCCCTCTCCTACATAGACAGTTGCAAATACAGTGAATAGAGAACTTTGTTTTAGCTACTTGAATTTATAGAACTGGACAGCTGATCAGTGAATGCAGCCAGCCATTCTTCATCCAGAGGGTTTGTTCATTGTGGCATGTGTCCTTGACCTCACAGATGTTAAACATTCCCTCCAACTGTAGCAGGTACAGAAGTGCCTTTTCCTTTTTATACTTCTGCCTGAACCCTTTGTGATGCTGCAGATGTGGACAAAACATGAGTAAAACAGTAACCTGGAACGAGCTTATGAATAGCTGTTCCTGGTTACCTGTGGCAAGGAAGAGTAAATTCTAAGCAACTACACAGGGAAGCTTTTGCAAATGGGAAGATGTCTGCCTCTCTTTCAGTCTGTCAGTGTGGCAAACTGTGTGGCAAATGGCAAACAGGAATACTTGTGGGCAAATGGGGGGGGGAATGGTGGGCCAGTGACGTCTGTAAATTTATTCACCAAGTTGTATCAGAGTGAATGGAGAACTACATTCGGTGTCATTTTATGCTGACTTTCCAGTGTTTTACATGGCTAGGATTGATTGGGCATGGGATTGATATGTAGGTAGGGGCCATGTGAGAAGTTCCAAAGACCACAGGCAGGAATATGTATCATTCTGCAACCACTGTGGTTCAGGTTCCCATAACCAACTGCACTAAATTTAGTCTAATCTCTCTAGTAATACGTTAATCCATCCATTGTATATGAACACAAGGTCTCCAGTACACACATAGACCTGCTCTGCCCTCGAGAGCATCCCCTGCTTACTTGGAGAAAAGGAGCAGCTTTATATGTACATTTCTTTGTACATGTGGGGTTGCCCTCTCTGTTGACAGGGTTCTAATTTGAATCAAGTGGTACAACGCCTAGTGCGCTCATCCTTATATATTATAGTGCCCAGAAATTGGTTGCACAACATCTTGTGCAAGTGGAAAAGCTATTGAGGATATTAGATTTAGCACAAGAGGATACCTCGGTCCTTTTCTTGCATTTCTGCTCATGCAAGAGCTGTAACGCAGGCAAAAATTTTGTGCTGGATCCAACCCCCTTTGTATACATAAAAGTGCATGTAGAACTCCAGATCAGCACACAGTGTTACATGTTCAAGTTGCGAGGAAAAACTGCATTCAGAAATGAAATTTTCTACAGTGGCTATCACAATTTAGGCTGGTAAACTTTCCCAGCTGTTGTACATCTGTACCAGGCAACTTCATAAAATTGTTTCAATTATTATAAATCATCTTACAAAATAGGCACATAGTATCTGAAAAGTAATTTTTAGTCACATTTAATGCAAACAGTGAAACCTTAAAAACAATACTTTCATAAATACTGCACATGTCCATGCCCCCCATTTTAAAAAAGTCATTGTAACAAAACCAAAAAATTAAAAGTGCATTATAACATAAAATGAATTGCACACATGCCTGTGGAAATTATACATGATCAATTACATGATCGATATCCCCAGAATATCTAATATTACAATAAAAGCTTTCCTATCATCACAATACATGCAAATGTTTTATGCACTGGAACAGCAAGATGCATATAAAGTCCTGCAATTTTTTTTCAAGTTTACAATCAGTTTTATATTAAAAAGTTTTTATATATTTTTACAGATTTGTTATGACTGGTGAAATGCTTTGTACAAATTCAGTTGCCCCCGGAGCCAAGAAATCACTGGAGCAGTGGAAGGTTGCGTAATTCCTCACGTGCAAATGGTTCCCCAGAACAGGCTTCTGTAGGGGACTTTTAGTAAACTGCTGCATGCAGTTTGACGCACATTAACCCATTGTTCATGCAGTCACCTGTTCCAAATGACCTCTGCATGAAAATGTTCTTCTGTATGTGGATTGCAATTGCTGGATCAGGGTGAATGAAGTAAAGAGGTAGGAAGTTCCACGTGAAAATAAACATAAACCACGTATGTGGGGGGAAAATAGCAAAATGAACCAAGTGACAGCACAGTTACCAGTGGAGCTTTTCAGGGAATGATCTCCCCACTCCAGTTTATGCATGCAGCTGCACTTGAACCTCCTGAGGTTTGCACTGGTTTTTTTTAGCACTCCAGATCTGATTCATTGGGATTTCCCCCAGTTTATGGACAAATCTACAGGTTACCAGTGCATGCATGATGGGAGAAGAACTAGGGAGGCCTTTCTCAGCTTGTTTTTCTCCAATACCCTGAATAATCAAGTCTTCCATAATGGGCGCAAGCTGACTTGTCTCCGCAGTGCCTGTATCATATGACCACTGGACTCTTTAAGTTCAAGAATCAGCACCCCACTGCTCCACCCTCAACCAGTTAAAACATTACCATTTTTAAAAAATGAAATAAAACTGCAACCTTGTTAATAATACTGTACAAAGGATTTTTTTACTCAGTAGTAATTATTATACTTCATTTCTATATTCTAAAAGCTTCAGATGGTTCTGCCCAGTAAGTGTCCTGCAGTCTATTTGGAATACCCCCATGATGCACAATGGAGACACAAATACTACTTTAAATCTGCTTCATTTAATATTGTTAGACTGCCTTTAAGTGCAGGAGTCCCCACCCTTCTTGAGCCAGTGGGAACCCTTGGCATTTGATGCAGTGTGGTAGGTGCAGCCACAAAATGGGTACCACAAACCAGCTGCCACAGGAGGCAAAGCCAACCACAAAATGGCTGCCACAGCTTACTTTCAGTGACATGGTGATTGTTTTTGTGCTGTAGTGGAAGCTGCTGCCAAAAAACATTTTTTTAAAAAAAATCTGCAGTTAAATATCCAGTGGCCAATCAGAAGTCTTGTTGGGTGAAAGCCCACCTGGCCATGCCCACTATTCTAACACCACGTGGCAGGCACTAGGAAGGGTGTCAGTAGGTGCCATGGCACCCATGGGCATCACGTTGAGGACCTTTGCTTTAGTTTCATAGAGTTCATTGGGATCCTCAACTTTCTAAAAAATAAAATAAAATCCATATTCTAAAAACCAAAACATCTAGCCATAAGCCATACCAGTCATGGGCTTCAGTGATATCAGAACTACAAGCAAATGAACTACAGTACATTAATAGCTTCGTTTCTTATGCTTATTTAATATATGTACATTCATTTCCTATGGACCTTGGTAAGGTCTTTATTTTGTGTTTATCGGCATAATGAATTCTTCATTAGATCCATTATTAACCATATGTCTTGTGCTGGTAGATAAAAGTGTATTTGTAAAGATTTAGGGCCTTTCATCACTGAGAAGTTGAGTCACTATATATTCAAGGCCAAATAAGTTAGAAACTAAATTAATGAGATGGTGTCAAATGAGGCAGAATTAGCATCCCGAAAGTTGACAGCCTAGCAAACTAAACTGAAATAAAGGCCAACCAATGAACTAAAAGTAACTGGGATTTTTAAAGATCTTTTCATAAGATCAAGATGGTTTTAGCTACGGAACAATTCCCAAAATACATGAGTTGCCCACAGCAGCAATCCTGATCGTCCCTTGACGATTAGTACAAATAAAGTTGGCAGCAATTTTCATAAGTGTAAAGCTGGGGAAAGTGTCATGCAACAATGCAAACAGCATGATCATCACATTCACATTACATTTGTCCATACGAGTGTACCTAGAGATAATCATAACATATAAAAAAAATGTATTTTCTGGTCTGTTCTCTCTTTCATCATCTCCTTACAGACCTAGTACTCATTTCTGTGTGTATGTGTTTGTGAAAGAGCCTAGTCATTTTTCTGCTGTTTGCTGTCAGTATATTTAACCTACTTCTCTCGGTTCTTTCCCATCTTCTAAACAGTGTCAGATAAGCTCTTTCTGTGACTGTGATTAGCAGGTATCTTTTTTTCTCCTTTCGTAGCAAAGCCAGTGTTTCCTTGTTTCCTATGAGTCCATTTCCATCGGTTCTGTCATAAACATAGATGTCCCTCCAGGATACTTTTGAATGCCAGATTAATCTCAGGTCACTGAGTAAAGTCATATTGTAAAAAGCGGATCAGTCTTCCTGGCAGAGGCAAACTATCAATAAGTGGTATACGGTCCTTTCCAATCACAGTTCGAACTTTGATCCGGCAAAGGTGTGCAAGCGGCCTTGGAAGCTCTGGGAAAAACAACAACAACAACAACAGAGTGTATGTGAGTCATTAGAGCACTTTAGAAGTCTTTTCACAGAGGTGCCTATTTTGAGAGTGAACAATTTCACATATTGTGTCATGTGCTGGGATTTTCCTTGGGATTTTTGAGAGCCAGCAAATCCTTACTGCTAGAACATGTTTCCTACATGCTATGCTTCCATGCGCAGGAAACATTCAAATATGAACATTCAAAGATTCAGTGCATGAGCATTCAAATATGAGACTGCAACCCACAGTCTGACATGATACAGTTCATCAATGGCTGTGCTCTGATTTTGTTGATAGTTTAGCTTTGTCTCTGATGATCAGAAACAAAACATTTTAGCACAGTGTTCCTGTGGGAACAAAGAACTGCACTAGGTTCTACTCAGAGCTGACTAAATTTGTTAAGAGTATAATTTAGTACGCCTCACAGGTGACCTTGACTGGGGGGGTCATGGCATGATATTACTGTTTTCCACACTTAGATAGTGAGGGAATTGAATATTCAAGATTATGGTTTGGATTACAGAAATCTGAAACAGAGCTGAAACAAGGCTGAAACAAAGTATAAGCCTGAACCCAAAGCAGAAATTACATAGCAGAAGAATACTACAGCAACAGCTGATGTGTACTATACACAGTCCCTATCCCTTTACCAAAGCACCTTTCTGAACCACTTCATTACAGTATAGCCCTATTAACTGTGTAAAAAATATTCATCCTGATTTATTCACTTTTGCACAGTTTGTGGAAAGCAGGGAGAGTAGTTGCTTTTCTAACCTTGTTTGGCAGGCTATTCCATAAGGTGGGAGCTGTAACAGAGAATGCATGTGTATGAGCAGTTATTGATTTTGCCCAGTTGCAGGATGGCTCCTGCACAAGGCCCTGCTCAGATGACCGAAGCTGTCATGGCAGAACTTGGGGGGAGAGGTGGTCCCTCCCACAGATATGATGGAACAAAACCCTGTTGGGCTTTGTTTGTGATAGCCAATATTTTTAACTGAGCTCAGTACCGGAGGGGCAGCCAATGCAGTGAGGACAGAATGGGAATACTATATGTGTTCCACCTAAATCCTGATAATAACTGAGCTGTGGTGATCAGTATCAACTGGGGTCTGTAAGTTGACTTTGAGAGAAGTCCTATGTAGAGTACATTGCAGTAGTCTAGGCTTGTTGTTATGATGGCATGAATCCAGGTGCCCACATTGTCCATGTCAAGATAGGAGCCATCTTGCAAGCTAGACAGAAGGGGAAGACAATGTTTTTTGTAGCTGCATTAACTTGTTTATCCAGCAGCAATAACTTGTTTATCCAGCATTAACTTGTTTATTCAGCAGCACCATGACCCCTAGGCTCTTAACCAAGTCAGCAAGGATCAGCTGAACCCCACCAAAAGTGGTAAACACAGTGTCCTTCACAATCTCCAACTTTCCAGTCAGCATCGTTTCCATCTTGTCTGAGTTCAGCTTCAATTTGTTCATGTCCAGTTAGGTAAAGGTAAAGGTAAAGGTTCCCTTGCTCGAAAGCCAGTCGAATCCGACTCTAGGGTTGCGGTGCTCATCTCCGTTTCAAAGCCGAAGAGCCAGCGCTGTCCGAAGACGTTTCCGTGGTCATGTGGCCGGCATGACTAAACACCAAGGTGCACGGAACGCTGTTACCTTCCCACCAAAGTGGTACCTATTTATCTACTTGCAATTTCTTGCTTTCGAACTGCTAGGTTGGCAGGAGCTGGAACTAGAGACAGGAGCTCACCCCATCATGCGGCACCCGGGTCTCGAACTGCTGAACTACTGACCTTCCACAGCCTGCAGTTCAGCATCTTAACCACTTGAGCCACCGCAGCTCCACCCATGTCCAGTTACTGAACCACAAAAGTCCAGAACTCTACCACCTCATCAGGGGATTTGGATAGAGAGATGTATCATCAGCTCACTGATGGCATTCAGTTCCAAAGCTATGAATAATTTTTGCTAAAGGTTTTACATAGAGGTTGAATAACATGGGACAGAAGATTATGCCCTGTGGAACCATGCAAGACAACTCACACACTGAAGACAGCTAGTCTCTGATGACAACTCTTTTGAGTCTGATCTGGGAAGAGTGATTTAAACCAGTTGAAAGTATGTCTCCTGATACCTATTTCTGCCTCCAAATGCTGCAACAGAATGGCATGATCTACTATACCAAAAGCTGCAGATAGATCTAGTAGGGAGCAACAAAGAAGCATGACCTTTGTTTTCATTCAGATGGAGATCATCAATGTGGTCCTTACATAATTTTATCAGCCAGGATGGGCAAGGATCTAGTCCACAAGTGGAGGCCCTCACAGATCCCAGGATCCTGTTAACATCCATCACAGTAATTAGGTCAAAAGTATTAGACCAAGCATTAGGCATTCCTTCTGCCTGACCTATATTACAGCCAGCATCCAGATCAAAGCGTATTCTTGTTATTTTTATCAGGAAAAATTTTTTTTTGCAAAAGGGTCACAGCTAATTGTATCTTCCTAAGACAGTAAAGGCTCAGATTTAGGAGTCAGCAGATGTCATGATATCTTAAACACCTGAGATGGTGGTCAACTAACTGATGCAATGGTCACAGAGATATATTTCTATGTTGCTGTCACTGCTGCTTCATAGGTTATCCATTGGGCTTTATAGCACACTCTGTTGGATTCAGTGCAAATGTTCTGCCACTGTCTTCCAAATGTCTTCCATTCTTCTTTATATCACCCAACTCCATGGGAAACCACAGGGCTGGCTTCCTTCTCAAGAGCAAGAGAGCTCAACAAGGAGCAATCTTGTCAATAGCTTTGAGGAACCTCATGTTCCACAGTCCCACCACAGCCTCAACAGAGCATGTGTTTGGAACCCTAAAATCCCTCAGAGCATTCTGGAATCCAGTGGGATCTATGAGTCTCCGTGGGAAGACCATTTTAACTGCCCCCCCCAGTACCATATTCATGCTTGCCTTGAGTAGACAGTGGTCAGACCAAGGTTCAAGCTAAATCTTCAGTCCTGAAATAAGACTTCCCCTCAAAGTCTCAGGGCAAAAAATTAAGTCGGCAAGGTGTGGCCTCTTTAATTAACTACAGTATGTGTGGTCATCTTGACTCAGGGCACTCCACTAACTACAGTTCATTAGAATCCATCAAACTAGAATGTGAAACCATGGTTGAAAATTGTTTTATTAACCACAGTTAGTCTTCTTAACTATGAGTCCAGTGGCACCTTTAAGACCAACAAAGTTTTATTCACAGTATAAACTTTTGTGTGCAAGCACAATTCCTCAGATAAGATTATGGTATCTGATGGAGTGTGCTTGCACACAAAAGTTTATACTGTGAGTAAAACTTTGTCGGTCTTAAAGGCACCACTGGACTCAAAATTTGTTCTGCTGCTTCAGACCAACATGGCTACCCCATCTGAATGAGTCTTAACTATGGTTCCACAGGATATGAACCTGGTTTAATCGTAGCTTCTTCCCTTGTAGTGACCTCCCTGGCTACAGAATAAAGGCAAACCAGCTTTTGTTGAGGCAAATCAGGATTTGAGTGGTCATCTGCGAGTGGTAATCCTCCTGGCTATCTCTCCTCCAATGGCCTGGATCCCAATATCGGGGTACTGCTGAATTTCAAATACTCTGATTGATATCAGATACTCTTGCATGGTATTTTTAGGATTTTGTTGTTTTAATGGTACTATATTAAGCTTGTTGTAAACCACCCTGAGCCCATCCACGGGAGGGCGGTATATAAATCAATCAATCAATCAATCAATCAATCAATCAATCAAATAAATAAATAAATAAATCCTAGACCCACAAACTAACTGTAGTTAAAACTAAACCAGAAACAACCCAGAATTTTGCAGTTATGTCTGAATCAAGACATGCTCTTTCACCTCTCGGTCGTCTGTGTTAAGCAACTGATCATAATAACTCACCTGCTTTCTTTTTAATAGTAACCCAGCCTTCATAGCTGTCAATATGCTCCTTCAGCCGGGAACAAAGTTGTACATTGCCTACATAATCCAGCAGAACATCAATGATTGGCCCTGCCCAACGACTCATCTCTGGGGCAGAAACCATTTCGCAAAACTGTAACACAGAAACAGTGATACACTTCAGAGATATTGTTAGAGAGTCAAATCTAATTCTTGAAGAATGACCACTGCTTTTGCACGCATGTGAGGGAAAAATATAAGGCATGATATAAGCATGATTTTCAACCATACTTATATCCTAGATATTATTTATTTTATCATGGTGCATACCAGTTACTGATATATACCATATTTGAGCCCAATAACTATAATACAATAGCATATCAGAAAAAATGCCTGCTATGATATGGGTGTGATCACACGAGCAGTTTGGCCCAACACAGCCAACCCGCCCCTCTGGATTAAATGGGCAGTCACACAGCCACATCTGTCAGGTGTTCTCCAGGCATACTCGCCATGCCGTAGGATGACTTGGAGCTGAGTTAAAAAGGCAACACCTCACAAGTGATTCGGTTCCCCACACGTTCATTTTGCATGGCTGGATGTCTGAACATGGAGCGTGTGCAGAATGGATTGGCAGTCTGAACCTGCAGATCTGTTTCTGCCGCTGAAGTTTTTTTAAAAAAGGTTTTGCCTATATGCGTATGTGCGTATGCACATGCACCTACCTGCATTTTTTAAAAAATGACCAGGCTGCACACTCCATGGGTGAGGCACTGCAGCAATGTGCATGCTTGATCATGGGATGGCCGCGTGGGTAACCTGCAGCAGGGTGTGCTGTCTGAATGATATGCCCGCAACATTTTAAACCAGTACAATTAGAGGTGACGCCATATTGCACCAAGCTGCCAGTGTGATCTGAACAAAAATCTACCAAATTTGCTACTGCATATTAAGGGCTAGATCTTATGCACCATAAGCTCAGCACCACTTGCAGAATGCCCCCCCTCAACTTGTTGCCACAGTCCTCTGTGTTCCTGAACTCCTGCTATTGGGGGTTGGCAAACCTTCGGAAAACTCAAAAAATGCCAATTTTGTATTGCATTCTGTATTTTACAAACCTGCACCCCATTCCTAAGGCAGCTCTCTCTTTTGCTTTCTGTGAAATAGTTTATATGCCCTCTAGTGGCATGTGGATAAATTACTTCTTGAGGTTACATTCCTTATATGTTTATTTCCAATGGATTAAGTATTCTTTGAAACATTTGTCCTACCCTTTCATTGGCACGGAGGATTGAATGATTATTCTTAATTCCTTTAGTACTTATCAGTGTACAAAGTTCTTTACACATTTTTGAACTTCACTGATCTTCATCACTGTCTTATGATGTACTGACGGTTGTGGGTCCCCAAAAAAAGCACAGCAAGTTTCATGGCTGAGAAGGATTTTGTTTTTACCCAAGAGAAAGTATGAGATGCTATCAACACATATATAGAAAACTGCAGCAAAAAGTAATCCAATTTTAAATATTAATAAAACTTTGGACACCACTGGAGTATGAGCAGTTCTTGTCAACTTGTTTCCCATAAGATTAAGCTAAACCAGCCAATGTTTCATCTACTGTATAGCTTACCACCTAGTGGTGCATAACACTAAAGAGCTAGAACTTCTGGCTGCCAGACAATCTTAGGATCTCCTGGCTATTCTACACACAATGCCATACGATAATTAATTAATTAACCCAGACTGGTAGTGGTTCCCTGTGAGATCATACTTTCCCAGTCCTGTTACTTGCTATACTCTAAACTGCAATAGTTAGATAATGAATCTAAGGAAAGACTGTACAACCACTATGCTGCACACATTTCTCCGAGAAATAAGCATACCTGTACTGGATTTGGCTCTTTCTCCACCAGGGGATCATTATACCTGTCCCTCCTAACTTCTATGGCAGGATGGGGGCCACACCCATACTGACACTGGAAACAGGAGTAGGCGTCACAGCCCATATCCATCAGGAATTTCAGCAGAGCAAGGTACTTCATAGAGAACATGACGGTAGCAGGGAAAGTAGTAGGGTGGGTAGAAATATAAGGATTGATATCGGCACCATAATCCAGAAGCAGTTTCATTGTCTTCACACAGCCATGGCGGATGGAGATGAGCAGTGGGCTGATGAGGTCAACATTGGGATTTGCCCCAGCCTCAAGCAGCAGCTCAGTAGCATAGACATTGTTGTTGACAACAGCAAAGTAGAGAACAGAGGTGCGCCGATCCTCATAGAGGCGGGCACGCTCAGCAGAGAGGGTGGAGTTCACGTCAAAGCCGGCATCAATCAGCTCTTCCAAGACGTCGTCGCGGTTGCACTCAGCTGCCAAATGCAAAGGGCTGATGCCGCTGCGCTTGATCCGAGTGCGGCTGCTGACTGGGAGCAGCATTTTGACAATCCTAGAAGAAAGGAATCAGAGCACAGGCATGACCTTTAGTTTCCTTTCCTAGCAGAACTACTGCTATTGTCATCACAGCATCTAAGAGCTGGGAAGACTTTGTCATGTATGGGTTGGCCCTTAGCCCCCTAAACTTCAATCCAGATTCAAGAATATATTCTGGTTATCAAAAGCCACTGAACTGGCATCTTTATCTAGATCTAGGAACAGAACATCTCCATCAGTGCTCCTTAACAAGCAATCAAGTTACATAAAAGATAAATTCACTTTCCACTAATGCCATACAATTCCATGGAATTTATAATTTCTATAGACTCAATCTACAGCAAATAATTTAATACATAGTAAATTATAAAGGGCTCTGATCCAGATGGCCCAGGCTATCTTTCTTGATCTCATGGTCGCCCCTGGTAAGCACTTAGATGGGAGACCACTGAGGAAGTCCAGGGTTTCTATGGAAAGGCAGGCAATGGCAAATAACCTCTGTTTGTCTCTTGCCTTGGAAACCCTATGCAATCACCATATGTCAGCTACAACTTGATGGCACTTTCCAACACCAAATTATAAAGAAGACAGCATCTTTTGCATACAGTGAAGTATCTTAGCACCAATAAGCAGTTTAGGAGAAATCTCTGCAGTGCAAAACTGAAAGATTATACTGTAGAATGTAAACTCTGGCTGGCTCAGCTCAGTCCTCCAGCTGCTTCAAACAATAACATAAGTTTATTGGGGGGGGGCGGACTAGACATTCATTCATCCCAGCTTGCAACTCCCCGTTCCTTGTTCTTCCTGTCCTGTCTTCCTGTGACTGAGCATATTCCCTTAAAGTGACAGGCACACTTCCTAAACCAAGAGTCCGCAACCTTTTTGAGCCTTCAGGCACATTTGGAATTACGGCACATGGAGGCAGGTGCAACCCCCAAATGGTTGCCCGGGGAGCCACACACAGACTCAGAGGAAGTCCAAATGCAGGGGAAAAGAGGGTAATTTTAAAAGTTCACTGGGAAAGAAGAATGAAGCAGAATAAAACCAACACTGTGGTGGTAGGTGCCATCGAAGCAACATTATTTTAATCTGCACAGCCAATCAGAAGTGGCCCAACCCACTTCTTGAAAACACTTGGTGGGCACCAGGTAAGGTTTTGGCAGGCCCCATGTCACTCAACAGGCATCACATTGGGGACCCCTGTTCTAAATCCTTTCCTGGCACTGCTACTTGGATTGTATTAATATCGTATGTGGTGGAACTGCATTGTCATTTTCCACAATGCAGACAGGTGGGAATCCAGCATAGTCTAAATGCATGTCACTGCTTTGTGGACTGCACAGATTGGACATGCTGGCCAAGCACATCTAATATACAGAAAAGCACTTAATAGGGCAGGCAGTATGCAATATTTCATCTGGAATATTTTTGAAGGGTTTGGCTCGAGACAGGCCTGCACCATATAGGAGCTCAGCTTGGGAACTATTCCAATAGTGGAAAGGTCTAAGTAGCTGGATCAAGAGTGTGGATGGAAAAGTACAGCTACCAGCCTGCCTGCCGTTATCTTGAGATGTTATGTTCTTGTCGCAAGAAAATAATCAAAGACTTGAGAGGAAATGCACACACAGATCATTTCTCAGAGCGGAGAGTCTGACCTCACTCGCCAATGATGTTCCCTGGAAGGCAGGAGACCCGGGTGTTATTGAGCTGGAAGCTGTCCACCACTAACAAATACTTTGTGGTATCCACAACAGCTGAAATTTTATCCTCACTGCTGGCAAGAGAGTATATCAAGCCCCGTCATTAGCTATCCCCTGATCTACTAGGGTTTATTAAAATTAAAGGGGGGGGTTAGTCTCCTCCTCCAAGAGTCTCCTGGTAGAAGAGTTAAAGAGACATAGCAAGCCTTGCTTCCAACTAAAGGAACATCTGCAATACAAAATGCATAAGCCCTGCAGGGTCAGGTTGAGACCCCTGGTCAAATCCAGCCATTACAATTGGGGTCTTACAATGAACAGGCCAAGCTACATCCTTCCAGATCCACATATACTCTAAAAACTGGCAGGCAACTAGACAGTGTAGAATGGAGGTGTAAAAGATATAATCTCACAGCTTCCTGAATGCCTTCCCATGTCTTCCATCTAAAGGGAGGGATCTGTGAAGGGAAGTTTCCAAAACTGGTTGCTCCTTAGGCAAACATTTGCTTCTGGGGCAAACTTCAGTGTTACACCCTGTAAAGTCTTCAATGGTCTTAAAAATGCAGAACTTTGCTTAGCACCTTAAAGTTGCCAGCCTCCAGGTGGTAGCTGGAGATCTGCTGGGATTACAACTGGTCTCCAGGCAACAGAGATCAGTTCACCCGGAGAAAATGGCTGCTTTGGAAGTTGGACTCCATGGCATTGTACCCCACTGAAGTGCCTCCTTTCCCCAAACCCCACCCTCCTCAGGCTCTACCCCAAAATCTCCAGGTATTTCCCAACCCGGAGCTGGCAACTCTACTGTTCAGGCAACCCCTAGACTAGTGAGGGATGAACACTACATTACCAGTCCAAGTAAAACCATTCAGAAATCAGTAGGGAAGAAGAAAAGTGAGTTTTTATACCCTATTTTTCTCTACCATAAGGAGTCTCAAAGTGGCTTACAATCGCCTCATCCCCACATAACAGGCACTTTGTGAGGTAGGTGGGGTTAAGAGAGTTCTGGGAGAACTGTGATTGTTCTACTAAAGTCCATCTACACCAAGTGCAGCACTTTGTAGGCACGCAGTGATCTTGTGAATCAGCCCAATCAGGTTGGGTAGGACAGCCGGAAGCCTCTTTTTATCATGAACCTTTAAACTTTTTTTCCCCCTTTGCTACCTTGGTTCAACATATCCTGGCACCCAATCTCCCATCCTTCATGTCAACATTGCTAACAACATAAAGGAGCTCCTACTGTATGAAGTTCGTATGAATGCATCCACAAATGAATGCACAATCAGAAATAAATTCAACCACAACTACAGATATTCAGGATTGTGGGAGTTAAAGAATATTCCACAAGGGTCATGGACTTGACAAGACACAGTATCAACATAAATCTTCCCCCAAAGGGAGGAAGCACCATATAAAAGAAGCAGACCCCAGTAACAAAAGTTAAAAAAATAGAAATCATCTTCCTGGCTTTTTTTAAAAAAATGTTGTAGAGCCTTAGTGTCCTGGCAGAAAGTCCAAGTGTGGAATTCCTGCAGAATTACGTATTAAATCCACAAGCTTAACTGAGAGAGGTCACTGAGAAGAATATTGTTATGCAGAATACCAAGGGGATTAAAAAAACAAGCAGCCATCTGGGGGCCAAGTTTGTAGTTTGGATAAAAAAATTGTTCAAGCTTGCTGAAGAAGGGGAGCTTTTTAACGCTTTCACCTTAAAATGTATTAAAGTACTTGATAAGGAAATATTAAGAAGCATTGGACTGAGTTCAAAGAAGAGTTAGGTACAACATTTCTTCACATTTACAATCCTGTTTGTTTGTTTGTTTGTTTTAAAAAATCACTTTTGCACAGATTGGTTAAAACTGAGTTACAGCAATACACGAAACCAGACTCTGAACTAATTCTGATTTCATATATTGATGTGAATCATTCTTAATCAATCTGTGAACAGAAAAAATTTGGGCTGTTTTTTAAAAAAATAATCCAAGAACAGCCTTGCTAACATAGGTTTTGACTTGTAAAACTGCTATCAGTCTGTTCAGTTTTATTAACAAATCTACAGGTTCCTGTTTAAATACTAGTACCAATCCACTAACTAACAACCTATGACATTTCCTCTTTGGTGCAGTTTGGGAATCCATCCACAACGATTCCTTTTATTTATACCACAGTCCTGAGTTCATTCTCTTGGAAAGGTTCCATTGAAAATAATGGGAATAGTTAGGACCTAATTGGGACCAGGCAATTTGATTCAGAGTGCAACCCCAAACTGTTGCACTGCAATCTTAAATAGGGTTACCCTCTTCTAAATCCATTGAAGTCAGTGGGTTTAGAACAGTATAACTCTGTTTAGGATAGCACTGTTAGGCCCCAAAGTTAAGAACACTTTTCTGAGAGTAAGCGCCACTGAATAAATTTGACTCCCTTCTGAGATGATAGGCTTGTTTCTGAAGTAGGGCTGTCAGCTTCTAGGTGAGGACTGGAGATTTCCTGGAATTACAACTGATCTCCAGACAACAGAGATCAGTTCTCCTGGATCAAATGGCTGCTTTAGAGTGTAGACTGTATGGTATTATACTCCAGTGAGGTCTTTCCCCTCCCCTAGGGTTGCCAGGTCCCCTTGTTGCACTGGCGGGGAGATTTGGGGAGTGTTCCAAAATGTCCCCGACATGATGACATCACCTGGAAGTGATGCCATCATGTCAGTGATGTTAGAGGGTGACAGTCTAGTTATTGGGCAAAACTCTATGGTAAACTGGCTTCAAACTGGTTTCAAACCATAGAGTTTTGCCCTCAAACCAGATTGTCACTGTGTGATGCCCCCATCGTGATGATGCCACTTCTGGGTGACATCATCATGTTGGGAATGTCGCACAGTGATGTCACTGTTTTGGGGTGGGGTTTTCCATGCCAATCAATTGGCCAATGGCAAGCAGAAGCCCCAAAAACTGGGGAAACCCCTGCCCAGATGTGAGGATAGGCAACCCTCCTGACCCTGCCCTCTCCAAGCTCCACTCACAAATCTCCAGGAATTTCCCAACTCAGAGATAGCAATCCTATCCTTAGGACTCTCATCCTAGTTCTCTGCCTCAGCATGAATTTACACTGCATTCTTTTAATATGTTACTGTGAGTAACAGCCTTTTGAGGAACATTAGGCTGAACAATTTAAAACCATGTAATCATATCATATGGGAGCCATTTTGAGGCCATGGTTCTTCTTGCCTCACCCTCCACACCAGCCAAAGTGACATGGAACATTCCCTGAAATAACCATTTTGCAAGGTGAATGAATTGGTGGAAAAAATCAGCATAAAAATGGGTAAACTGGCCCTAACTTGGATAGCTCAGGCAAGCCTGATCTTGCCAGATCTTGGAAGCTAAGCAGGGTCAACTCTGGCAAGTACTTGGATGGGAGACCTCCTTGAAATACCAGAGGTTCGAGTTAGGGGCAGAGCTTATTCAGCCACCTCTCTGAATATCTTCTAGGGGCCAGTTACCAGAGGTCTCCATGACTTTGAGGTGCACACACACACAGACATATAAAAAATACAAAAAAATGCTAAACTGAAGCCACTTATTGTACAGTGCAGCAACACTGCGATATTTGAAACATTAGTAGAAGTGTTGAGCTGGAAGGGCCAAAAGGATGTCTATTTCAATGCCTTGCCAAATGAAAGAGCCACCTGCTCTCTCACCAGCTCCCCAGGGATCCATCCACAAAGTCTAAACCACAAGGTGCAAGAAGAAGTATGGGGAAGAAAGCATTTCACAGTTGCTTGTAGACAGGCCCGTAGACAGGATTTTTTAATTTGGGGGGCAACCCTGCACACCCCATCCAGCAGTGTCCTGTCTGGTGGCATGGGAATGGAAGGTGGGACTGACTGGCAAGGTTACAGCTTGAGGGCAGGGGTGGGACTCCAGTAGGCAGGTTTGGCTCCAGCAGGCAGGCTCGATGATGGCGATGGCATGGTGCAGCACAAAAAAAATAAAATAAGAATTTTTCAAGGGGGCTAGGCTGGATGGGAAGTTGGGGGGCCTTAGTGGGAAGTCAGGGGGCCAGGCCCCAAGATGCTTCACTGTAGATACAGGCCTGCTTGTAGAGCAGCTGCCTACAGAGCAGTCCTGCCTCACCCACCTTTTGGAGTTCTTTGAGAAAGTGAACAAGCATGAAGACAACAGTGACCCGGAAGACATTATACACTTGGACTTTCAAAAGGCCTTTAACAAGGTACCTCACCAAATACTCCTAAATAAACTTAGCAGTCATGGGATAAGAGGATGGGTTCTCTTATGGACTAACACTGGCTAAATAACAGGAAGCAAAGAGTAGGAATAAATGGACAGTTCTCACAATGAAGGGAAGTAAGCAGTGGGGTCCCACAAGGATCAGTACTGGGGCCAATGCTATTTAATTTGTTTATAAATTATCTGGAACTAGGGGTGAGTAGTGTAGAGGGCAGGTTTGCAGATGACACAAAATGATTCAGGTTGGTGAAAATCAAGGCTGACTGTGAAGAACTCCAGGAGGTTCTTTGCAAATTGGGTCAATGGGTGACAATATAGCAGATAAAGTTCAGTGTTGGTAAGTGTAAAGTGATGCACATTGGGACAAAAAAATCCCAACTTCAAGTATAGGCTAATGGGGGTCTGAACTTGCTGAGATCTTGGGGTTGTAGTCGATAGCTTAATGAAAGTGTCAACCCAATGTGCTGCAGTGGTGAAAAAGGCAAACTCTGTATTGGAGATTATTAGGAAAGGGATTGAAAGTACAATGGCTGATATTATAATGCCCCTGTATAGATCTATGGTGTGGCCTCATTTGGAATACTGCACATAGTTCTGGTCAGTGTACAGAACTGTGTACAGATACAGAACTGTGTATCTCAAAAAGGACACTACAGAGTTGGAAAAAGGACAGAAGAAAGGCAAGCAAGTGATTCGGGGTATTTCAAGGAGGTCTCCCATCCAAGTACTTGCCAGAGTTGACCCTGCTTAGCTTCCAAGATCTGATGAGATCAGGCTTGCCTGGGCTATCTAGGTCAGGGCCAGTTTAGCAATTTTTATGCTGATTTTTCCACCAATTCATTCACCTTGCCTATGAGGAAAGGCTGAAGAGTCTGGGACTTTTCAGTTTAGAAAAGAGAGGACTGAGGGGGGAACATGACAGAGGTTTATAAAGTTATGCATGGGATGGAGAGAGTTGACAAAGAACTTATTTTCCCTCTACCAAAACATTTTTCTTACATAAATGACAATAAATGATAGTTGTTGTTCCAGACACAGAGAAAACACACATTAGGTATGAAAATACAGAAATACAGGAAGGAGAATATGGTGGTCAAGAAAATGTGATCTAAGCCTGGTCACACACCTGCAGCACAAATGCAAGCCACATAAAATATGATGCAGTCTTTCAGATCTCATGCAGTGGAAACACTGCAGAACTTCGATATATGGATTCCCCTGCTTGATAGTCAAATGCAAAAAGAAACTGATTTTCTAAATGAAGTTCACTGTTAATAAACTCACACAGAAATAATTCTCACATACCCCAATCTACCCGTAGGGCTGAAGAATAAAGCAACTTACTCCAAATAGCCTTTTTTGGAGGCCACATGAATGGGCAACAGTCCATCCTTGTTGGTTTTGTTAGCATCCGCACCTTGGGATAAGAGAAACTTCACTATAGTTTCATGCCCATTTTTAGAAGCTTCATAGAGAGCAGAGGCCTTATCACTGGCTTGGGTATTGATTTCAGCACCTGGGGGGGAAAAGATGTGCAAGAGTCAGCCCTCCAGATCTTTGAATAACAAAGGGGAAACTAAGGTACACTGCTTATAAATTGGTATATACAAGGGACGGGCACGAATCAAGAAACAAACCACAGTTGGAGCACAAACCAGGCCGGTTTGTGGTTTGTTTAGAACCAGTTTGTTTGGTCATGTCATTCCTGAATCGAAAAACAAACCGCTTTTTTCTGTGGAGGTTCATTTGGTTCGTTAGAGTGGTTCGTTCTCCAGGACAGCCTGACACTGATTCAAACAATTCCTAGGCAACACTGGGCATGGACTTGTGGAGAGCCCTAGTAACTCTCATAGCAGTTCTCCGTAGTTTGATTGGCAGCTCTTGGAACCAACCACGGAGCTTCCATTCTGCTTTATGGGAGTAGATTGTGTGTGTGTGTTTATATATTTATACACACACACACACACATATATTCACCACACCCTGATTTAGCTGCTTTCATTTTGCAGCAGGAAGAGTGGAGTTAGTCATCGTGTGAGAGTGAGTTAGGAAGAATTGCTTGCTGTGTGCCTGATTTTAGGAGAGGCTAGAGCTGAGTTTTCCTGGGGACACCTGCTTTGGGGGCAGCTATAACTCAGATATCCCAAATAGAAACTTTGCCAAACTTGGAGGGCAGGTGGAGGAGAGCCTGCTGAAGACTCCCTGTGAGTTTGGCATCTTTAACTCACAAGGGGGTAATTCTACCACCTCCCGAACTCACAAACTGAATGAACCATGAACTGGTTAGGGAAACTGGAAACGTTTGTGAAAGTTTGTGGTTCGTGGAATCAAATGAGCCATGAACCACTGCAAACCACCATTTTCCTGGTTCGTGGCTATCCCTAACGCCACATGGGTTCCAGTGTGTAGAAAGAATTCTAGCATACACTGCCAGTCTAATGGGGGCAAGTAAGGGGCAACACTACTTTCCCCTCTGCTTATGTGAACAAAACAGCCCTGGTGGGCAGGGTTCCATGTGCTCATAAGAGTATTTCTGCTTCAGCAAATCCCTGGATCAGAGCATTATAAGATGGAAACAGAAGTACTCCCTTTTAGGTGCTCTTTAAAGATTTTTCTAATGATGTTGTGGATAGCATTTAAATGGCTTCCCCACAAGTGGAAGTTGAATGTGTTGGTCTTTCCCACAGAATTAGTGCTAATGGGTGATGATTCATGATGAAGACACACACAGGACTGGTCCAGCCCAAGTAGCTGGGAGGGTGATTTAAACATTCTCTCAAACGTGCAGAAGCTGCAAACTGGTAAGTGCCTCTCCTTGCCAGCTGGGAAAATACCCAAAGGGCACATGAACAAAAATTATAATTCATGAAATCTTGCCTTAAGCCATTCTGACAAGCCAGTTACTTCTCTTGATCACAAAGGCTGTGCTAATTTGAGAACAACTCTTACTGAACAGACTGGGGTTTACTTTCTAGTAAATATTCATAGATTTGGGATGCCCTCTTCTGTGCCAAAGTGAATATACTCCCTTTGCACTCAGCTGAAATCTCTTTACTGGCAATTTTAAGGAAGACAATTACAAAGGAATAACATTGAGATTCTTCTTAATGAGAAAGAAATGGAATCTTTATTTTATGGCAAAGCTTGCACATTGTATATATGCAATAAAGTTACAGAGGTTCTCATAGGAGCTTTTAAAGCTTGGAATGGCTAGAAAGTTTTATTGGATTTTCCTCTTGTGTTTTTGGTTGTTGTTCATAATTGGATTTTGGAAATTAAAACCCAATTTCAGTTACTCTTTCAATTTACCTTTAGTGTTTTAGATATACAGCTTGACGATAATTAAACCAAACCACAAAATGAAAAGTATGGCATTATACCGTTAAATAATTGGATGGAATTGGTTAGGCCTCAAGATTTTCGGAAGCAATACTTGTAAAATTATACACTGTCAAGTGCATTATTCCCCCACCCCATTATATCCTGTATGCTGGGAGAAAAGCAGACTAGAAATGTTTGCTAATAGGGCTGCCAACCTCCAGGTAGTACCTGGAGATCTCCCACTGTTACAACTAGGCAACTGGCAGGGGGACCCTTGGTCCTTTCTGGGATCTTCTGCCATGCATGCAAAGTATGCACAGTGCAATGGCATCACTCAGAAGTGATGTCATCACATCGCTGACATCGGGGGGGGATGCTCTAGTTTTTGGGCAAAACTCTGTGGTTTGTAGCTGATTTTACCATAGAGTTTTGCCCAAAAACTAGAGCATTGCCACGGTGGGAAGGATACAAACCAATACAACTGTAGGCAAATTTGCTAATTTTGCACAAGCAGTCAGAGCCAGCTCAAGTTTTTATGTGCCATCATGCAGGTGGCTACCAGAGGGCCCCTCCCCTTCCCATTTTGTACTTAGGCATGTGACAACGACTCTGTGGCATAGTCACAGCCAATGCTCTCTCTAAGCTGTGAAGTCTTGTGAGCAAAAATTCTACTTTGTGAGCTACTGGCATTAAAGTTGTGAGCGAGCAATTTGGCTACCGCATAGATTAGTTTGCTCTGGAACCATCCTTCCTGAGCTAAGACAAAAATGTGTGAGCCAAAAGCTAAAAAACTGTGAGCTAGCTCACACTAACTCAGCTTAGAGGGAACACTGGTCACAGCATTACTATGGCAGAACCAGAGCCAGCCTCAAAACACCTGCCTAATAGTGCATATGCAGTTCCCCATCCAAGGTCAAATAATAGCCCTCTCCCAGGCTGTTTTGTCAGGGAAGTGACATGGGGGAAGATCGAAGCCCCAGCCCCCACACTGAGGCTCTGATCTGAATCAGGCCCCTGTGGTGCTGTAAGGTAGCCAGTCTCCAGGTGAGGCCTGCAAATCCCCTGGAATTACAACTGATCATCTCCAGACTACAAGAGATCACTAACCCTGGAGAAAATGGTCATTTTGGAGAGTGGAGGGTTATACCCCATTGAGATCCTTCCCCAGGCTCCACCCAGGCCTGTAGATACAGTGGGGCATTTTGGGGCCTGGGCGTCCCCATTTCCTGTCAAGGCCCCCCAACTTCCATCTAGCACCCAGGCCCCCCAGCTCTCTGGGCCACCTGGAGGACTCCCCACCGCCGCCCCTTCCCCCAGTATGGTTTGCTTCCCCATGTAGGCAAGCAGACTACGAATGTCTCAAAAGTGAGTTTTTAAATTTTTATTTTATTTTTTTATTTTGTGACTTCAGTGCCCTTATTTAAAGGCCCCCTGAATTACAAAATCCTGGCTATGGGCCTGCTCCACCCCCAAATTTCCAGGAATTTCCCAACTCAGTGTTAGCAGCCCTAGTTGCTTTGGACCTTAGTTCTCAACAGCTGCTATCTGACTGTGGCATTATGAGAACTGGGTCAGGGAACCCAGACCCAATTCACAGCAAAAGCTTACATCTCATTTGGCCCCAGGGGCAAAGGTTTGCAGGGAAAACACGGTCACTTCTGAACAGCACCTCATTTTCTATCCTTATGTCTATAGATCACACCAATGATTGCTCCTATAATTTTTTTTCTCTGTTCATGGATATTCATGGCATAAAGCACAATTTTGATTTTTTTTCTGAGCTCTTTGGAAGAAGGGTAGAATAATATTAAAAATAGTTATGTCAAATGCACTGAAAATACTGCTTTTGTTCATGTTATTCTTAAACAGATCCAAGACACGGCCCTAAACCCTTGCTAAGAATCTGCTCACTCCCTACAGAAACCAGTAAAGGCACCCAGTCTTTTAGGGAGCACAAGAAGCTTGTTAGACGGGGGGGGGGTGGAATTGTGTTGCTACCTTGAATGTGCAACTACCAAGACTGGTATTTGAACTGTCTTCCTCTGGAAAGATGCACAGATATAACCAATAGAAGGCAAACAGAAAGATGCCGGGAAAAGTCAGTTTACTCTGAATACACAGTTCCCTTTTTTCCACATTTAAGCCATGTGCATGAAATGTGCCTTTAAGTTATTCTACCTACCACACTTGGCCAGGTATCTCAAGGATTCCAAGTGGCCACTCTCAGCTGCCACAAATAGAGAGGTGATCCCGTAGCAATTTGCAGTTTCAATCTTGGCACCCCCTTTGACCAAAAGATCTATTATTTCCAAGTCATTCCGGCCAACGGCTTCATGAAGAGCAGTCCATCCCCGATTGCATCGGTGGTTTGCATCAGCATTGTACTGCAGCAATATCCGTACGGCGTCAACATTTTTGCGTTCACAGGCTTTGAAGACAAAAAAGGAGTGGAGGTTAGGATGCGTCTCAAAAACATTTCCATTGGGATCAATTCACTAAGAAGTTGCCCATGGGGTACAGTATGGTTCATGTGATCAGACAGGCATCACCATAGAGTATTGCTTTCAAATGGCTGATAGTCAGTGCACTATATGGGCTAGAGCGCTGGACTAGGAGTGGGGCAACCTGGGTCCACAACCCCCACTTTGCCATGAAGCTTGCTGGGCAACCAAGGGTGAATCATACTTTCTCAGCCTCCTATACCTCAGACAATTGTTCTGAGGGTGAAATGGGGAGAACCATGTATATCCGTCTCACCTCGTAAGAGAAAGGTCCAAACTAGATAATATGGAGACCCAAATTTGCCCCAGGGACACACATCCATTTTGCAGAGTGAGTCCCCACTGGGGAACTCCTTTTAACAGTGCTGTCGAGCCCCCATTCTGTTTGGGACCATTGCAGAATGGGGACAAGGGAGTCTTCTGCCTTCCCCTGCACTGTTTTTCCAAGCCAAAACAGTGCTGGCAAATAATGCACCCTCGGTGCCACTTATGGGTTAGAAAGGGGGTGGCAGGACCACTCCTCCTGTGCACCATGGTGGTCCTGATCAGAATCAGGCTCCTACAGTACTGTCAGAGTTCCCTCACGGGAATTCACTGTACAAAATAGAGGTGTGGCCCTGGAGTGAACTTGGGGTACTTTCACATCTAGTCTGGCCCAAAGAGCAGGATAAAAATGAGGTAGGTAACAGAATCCATAGATCACATTTTGCTTTTGTGGTGTAAGATAGTTTCTACCCTGTTTTCCTCACACACGTGGCTTGCCGATGTAAAATAAATGTGCAAGCATATGGAGGTACTTCATATGTTACAGAATATAATACCGTAGCATTGCGTAGCATAATGTACTAGTATAAACAAACTTTGACTGGTTTGTCAGCCGCTGCCCTTCCGGACTCCAGTTAGCCATGCTTTGGTCACATACAGGGTAGATTACTGTAATGCATTTTGGGGGGCTGACTATGAAGACTGTTTGAAAATGACAACTGATTTTTTCCATGCAGTTGATTTAGATAAGGTTGCCAACCTCCAGGTGGGGCCTGGAGATCTCCCAAAATCACATCTGATCCCCAGGCTACAGAGATCAGTTCCCCCAGTGAGAAAACGTCTGCTTTGGAGAGTGGACTCTAAGGCATTTCACCCTGCTGAGGTCTCTCCCCTCCCCAAACTCTGCCCTCCCCAGGCTCCACCCTAAATCTCCCAGAATTTCCCAACCAGGATTCAGAGGGAACAACAAATTTTAGTGTGTTTCTCTTACAAAGATAATTTCAAACAAGGATTTTTGAATCACAATTTGTAAGCAAAAAAACAAACATTTTCTTCTTACATTCAGTCTGCATGTTACACAAATTACAGTATTTTTTATTTTAAAGAAAAACTGGAAGTCTTCAATCTACAAACTGCACCGGAGGGAACAGATGAAGAAGGACTGCATAAGGCCAAGGATTTCTGAGGCTGGTTCCCTGTTTGGACGGATGACTATAATGTGACAGTGCAATCCAAAACTAAGTTATACCGTTCTAAATCCCACTGCAGTCACTGGGCTGACTAAGGTGTAAGGGTTGCACTGATGGTTATTTAGCGCACCCATTTTTCCTGGTGTTGGCTCACAACCTGTGGTATTCAAGAGACTTACCTTTATAGAGTGGGGTCTCTCTAGCCTTGTTTGCAATGTCAGGTTCTGCTCCAGCCTGCAGCAAAGAATGCACACACTCAAGGTGCCCTTTGTTTGTTGCTAAGTAGAGTGGTGTTTCCTCCTGGAGTGTACGCTGATCAATTGTCCCAGGGTATGCTAGAGAAAGGATTGGGCCACATTAGCAAGGCACATAGTCAGCTCCAGTAGCAAATATTTGCCAGTTATCTGTGATAAACGTTGTTACAAACTCAAATTCTTACATGGGGAGACCTGACTTCTTAATATATGAGAGTACCTAAGAGATAAAGGTTTACTCAGAATCCTCCTGAGACCTGTTCAGTGGGGCTTATTCCCACTTCCCTGGAAGTAACTGATCAGGGAAGAAGAAGAAGAAGAGGAAGAGGAAGAGATTGGATTTATACTCTGTCCTTCACTACCCAAAGGAGTCTCAGAGCAGCTTACAAACTCCTCTTCCTTCCCCTCCCCACAACAGACACCCTGTGAGGTAGTTGGGGCTGAGAGAGCTCTGACAGAAATTGCTCTTTTTCAAGAACAGCTGTGCCAGAACTGTGGCTTGCCCAAGGACACCCAGCAGGTGCAAGTGGAGGAGTGGGGGATCAAACCCGGTTCTCCCAGATTAGAGTCCGCACACTTAACCACTACACCAAACGAAGCCAAGACAAAGAAGTCAAAAGACGATTGCAAGAATCAGTAAAATGTTGCTAAATGGAGCTTACTTCCAAATAAACATATAGTAAGATCTTGTCTATGGGAATGGATGTTGCTTGGTTTTTATTTACGGGGAACATAGGATTATCTGAAGTACCAGAGTTTCCATTCTGCTTGCAGATAATCACAGAAAAGGTGTTATACTGCAGCGTCTAACTGTGGTGGCAGCCCCAGAAAACTTTGAGAAAATCACAAGGTTCCCTAAAACTCCCCAAAGAGTAGCTCTCATGTTTTTTAATCCCAAGATTTTTGGTCTGGCTTTTCTCTTGCTTACAATGTGTGATCTACCAGAGAGAAAATATAAGAACCACTGAAAACATTATATGTGGGTAATGTTTCAGTCTGTCCTTGAACCTTGCAAAAGTGGTTTCCAGGTGTTCCAACTGATATTTTCATTTGCATAAACCAGATTGATTGATTGATTGAATGTTTCACAATGTAATAGGACCTAATAGTATGGTTGTCAGGTCGCCCCTGGCCGCCAGTGGGGAGTGGGGGGGGTAGGGTTGCCAGTTCCAGGTTGGGAAACTCCTGGAGATTTGAGGAAGGTCCCTGGGGAGGACAGAGACCTCAGTAGGGTACAAATGCCATAGAGTCCACTCTCCAAAGCATCCATTTTCTCCAGGTGAACTGATCTCTGTAGTCTGGAGATAACCTATAATTCCAGGAGATCCCCAAGTCCCACCTGGAGGCTGGCATCCCTACCTAATGGGCTCATCTGTAACCAGAGAGGACCTGGTGTTTTTTACCCTGTGCACAATCAGTCCTTTTCTGGTACTTGCATTTCTGGAGCAGTTTCAAGCAGCCATTTTGTCCATAATAAGCAGCTTCATGGAGTGGCAGCCATCCGTCTTTGTTAGGTTCTGCAAGGTTTTTTCCTGACTTTATTATGGCAAGCAGGGTCTCTTCATCTCCTTCCCTAATCGCTGATACAACAGGATCCAGCACTCTTTAAAGCAAAGTTGCAAATGGGTCACTTTCTGTGGATTTGCCTCTGACACTTGTAATATCATAAAATTTCCCCAGAAATAACCAAAACAGGGGGCACTTGCATTAAATCAAGGTTCAGCAACCTCGGACAGCCAAAGAGCCAACCAATGTCAAAATTCAGATCAAGAGATCAACAAAGAGCTGGTATTAAGAAAGTCCACTCCAATAACTGAAAACATGCCAGTTAACTTTAGTGGTAATTGACAGGCTGTTTAAACTTCTGCAGCCCAAACAATGGTAGTTGCAAGTACTTTATCAGAAAGTGGCACACATAGTTCTCACAATGAGTAATAAATATATACAGGAGTGCTACCATTGGTTTTAGTGCACTGGCATAAATCTGTGCATGATTTGCCTCTTGGATTACCAGCAATGGTCCACCACTATAATTTCCCTTTATGTAAAGCATCTCTAAGAAGCCTTGTAGCTCCACAAACATCTTTGCCTGCCATCTGAGTTGCCAAATTTCCACTGGGAGAGCGGGTGGCTAGCATCCAGACACACAGATCTCACTTCCAGTGTGTCCAGATGTGACATCAGCATGTCACTGGAAATGCTCTAGCATTCAGTCAAAACTCTATGGTTAAACCATTGAGCTTTGGCCAAATGGTAGAGCATTGCCAGCAGCATAGGCTCTACACAGGACTACCCTTGAAAACACTTCAGAGACTGCACATGGTCCAGAATGCAGCAGTCAAAACATCATGGTGTTGTAGCTCACAGGCAGGCAGTGGTGCAGGGCAAGCAGTTAGCTGAAGCACATGATCAGGGTCCAGTTCAAGGGTCAAGCAGCAGGTCAGAATGTCAGCACAGAGCAGGTTAATGGGCAATCCAAAGGCAGAATCTAGCAGGCCAAAAACCGTAATCAGAGGCAGTCTGCGAAGTCACAGAGTTCAGTTCAAGAGTCATCAGGATACAAGGCAGGTTCAGAAGTAAATCAATTTGTTGCTTCCACACCTAACAGCCTCCTTTGGCTGGTATTTATAGGCTCATGCCTAAGGGTCATGCTTGCAGCCAGCTGCTTGAGAGGAATCCTGCCAACTACTCAGACAGCTGGCACTGGGCCAAGAGGCAAGCACTTTGTCATCTCTCCTGTAGTTCTGCTCATAGCCTCTGTCTGCAGTGCTCCAAGGGTGTGAGTGATACTGGAGAACTGGGAACAATTAATTTACTTTCACCTGTTGAATCAGTGCTGGAAGGTGTTGGTGGCTCTGCATCAGCTGTTGGCTGTGAATCTTGATAAGCCTGCAGTTCATCTTCCTGGATTTGGGGTTGGGAGTAAGCAGTGAAGTGGCTAAATTTGAAGTTGTTCAGGGTGGTGAGAACCAGGGAGGATTGTGAGGCACTCCAAAGGGATCTTTCAAGGATGGGCAAGTGGGTGTCAACATAGCAATGTGGCCAAGTGCAAAGTGATGCACATTGGAGCCAAAAATCCTAACTATAAATACACGTTGATGGGGTCCGAACTGGCAGAGACTGACCAAGAAAGAGATCTTGGAGTCGTAGTAGATAACTCAATGAAAATGTCTAGACAGTGTGCAACTGCAATAAGAAAGACCAACGCTATGCTGGGGATTATTAGGAAGGGAAATGGAAACAAATCAGCCAGTATCATAATGCCCCTATATAAATCAATGGTGTGACCTCATTTGGAGTACTGTGTACAGTTCTGGTCACCACACCTCAAAAAGGATATTATAGCTTTGGAAAAAGTGCAGAAAAGGGCAACTATAATGATAAAAAGGGTTGGACACTTTCCCTATGAAGAAAGGTTAAAATGCTTGGGGCTCTTTAGCTTGGAGAAACAACAGCTGGGGGGTGACAGAGCAGGTAGAGAAAGAAGTACTTTTCTCCCTTTCTCACAATACAAGAACTCATGGGCACTCCATGAAATTGCTGAGCAGTCAGGTTAGAACGAATAAAAGGAAGTACTTCTTCACCCAAAGAGTGATTAGCACATGGAATTCCTGGCCACAGGAGGTGGCGGCAGCTACAAGCATGGACAGCTTCAAGAGGGAATTAGATAAGCATATGGAGCAGAATTCCATCAGTGGCTATTAGTCACAAGGTATAGATAGGGACTCTCAGGCTGGAGCAAGTGATGCACTGTATTCTTGGTGCTTGGGGGGGCAACAATGGGAGGGCTTTTAGTGTCTTGGCCCCACTGCTGGGTCTCCTGATGGCACCTGGTATTTTTGGCCACTGTGTGACAGAGTATTGGACTAGATGGGTCATTGGCCTGATCCAACATTGGCTTTTCTTATGTTTATGTTCTTATGCTGGCTTCTGCTGACTCAGAGCTGGCTACATGAGGCTCTTCTCCTGAGGAGTCCTTGCTGAGCCCTGGCTGACCCATGGCACATGGTTAGCTCATATTACTCTAATTTTGCAGCAGCTGCACTGGCTACCAATTAGTCTCTGGATCCAGTTCAAGGTGTTGCTGTTAATCTTTTAAGCCCTTAACAGTCTGGGACTCTCATAACTACAGGACCACCTCTTCTGTTACAACCCACCACGTTCCCTTCGGTCAACTTCTAGGGGCCTCTTGCAGGTGCCTGGCCCCAAGATGACTTGGTTAGCTGTCACCAGGGGAAGGTCCTCCTCAGCTGTGGCCCCTACCCTGTGGAAAGCACTCTGTGATGACACCTATGCTCTGCCAGACTTGCTTAGTTTCCACAGGGCATTCAAGGTTGAATTGTTTAGGTTGGCCTTTAATCCACATATTTTGGGGGATTTTGGTAGTGGTATGGTGTTGGCCACATATTTTAACAGTGTTAACATTTTAATGTTAGTATTTTATATTTGTTATCTGCTGTAATGTTGTTTATACAGTCTTAATGTTGTAAATTGCCACAAGACAGTTTGGGTGATTGGCAAGTGGTGACTAAAACACTGAATGAATGAATGAATGAATGAATGAATGAATGTGCTGACTTCACTTAAGGTTGCACTGGAAATGACATCAGCACATTGTCAGCAATGTCATAACATCACCAGTGGGGGCCCCCCGCAGCAGTGTCTCCCACTGGCTGGTAACCTCAAGCTGGCAACCCTACTGCCATTCCCTTCACATACTAGCATCACCCCCCTCTCCAAAATAACCACTTTTGATTTTCTTTTTTCAAAGAGCCATATTTATTTCCCTACTGAGCTATATTCGGCTCTAAAGCCACAGGTTGCAGACCCGTGTATTTACTGAATCCAGCAATGTTCAGTGTGTCCTGACTGCCATGGAGTCCAGCATGGCAGTTCAACCTATTGGGGATGGCTCATCATTCACTTGCTGAGGCTTTTGACACTTGCCTACCTGTACCTAAGAAATCCCTAAGAAATGAAAACAGAATTCCTTGCCAAATTATGGGGAAAGCAGGAAATGACAAAAAAATTCACATGGAAATATTTTATGGTAGAGAAATTGGTTTGTTTAATAAAAAAGAAGGGATGGAATTGGGCCTTAAAATACCAGAACTGAATTAAAAATTAAAAATGTAATAATAAAAAAGTAAATATAATAAATAAAAAGTGAGCACTCTCAAAAGACGCATGTAGCCTTTATAAAAATGCAATTGTCCAATCCATTTAGTCTGAAGTGGAAATACCTACCATTGGACTAAGGCCAGGATCCAAAGAGCTACTTTAGGTACACTTAAGATTTTGAGTTCTGGGAATTTGTGAGATTTTTTTAAAACAACAACAACAATAAATGCCCATGGCTCAAATTAATATGAATAGGGTCTGGTTTGAAACAGGATCTGGTCTGTCTAAATAAATCACTAGATAAGCATCCTGTTTCCTCTGCCCTGCAAGGTAATTTCAGTGCAATCAAAAAACCTAAAAGAACATAGCTACTTTACATGGGATTAGAGAGGTTGCTTTAAGGTTCAAGAGTCCTTAGGACAAAAGGAAGTAGGGTGAATGAGATGTTAAGGGGGCAGAGAGAAGGGAGAAAGTTAGTACAGTTTTCCACAGGCAGTTATATGAATTCCTCATGAATAGTACCCCCACGCACCCCACACATAAAAGCAACCAGGTGTGCCTAGTCAGGCCAAGCAGACAACAACAACACCAAAATTCAACAGAAGTAAAAAGAGGAACATGGAAGGGGGGACTTACTCTGGCTGAGGTTTTTTGAAGAGGGTGCCATCATATCTCCGCCAGACCCCACTAGGTGACCCTGAGCTAGAAGTCTGAGTCTGGCCTCCGGACTGTGCAGCATGCCTGAGGTGACGACAGCACGAATGAAACAGAGAGAAATACTCTGAATAAGAAAAGCAAGTCATTGTAGGATCCTTTAAAGGAGGTCCCAGAGACCCCGAGGGAGAGACACAGCCAGGGCCTCTGGGGCTTGATTAGCACAAAAGCAGATGGCCTCGGCTCGCTCCAGCCCTGCTCTCAGCTGTTCTCAGGATTATTTTTGGCCTTCTGAGGAAGTGTTAGGGGATTCAAATGACCAAATAAGACAACAGGAATCCCACCATCACCACTCAGAATGAGGAAGAAGGGCTTGAAGGCGTTCTTCACCTCACGGAGAAGAAATGTGTGAGAGTATTTTTTTTTTTAAACAAAATTTTATTGGGATGCATTCAACATTGTTAAACATTGTTACCAATACATTTTCAAAAGATTCCCATCCCATCCCCCCACCCCCCCTAATAGGCTTCCAACACTGCTAATAACAAAAAAGAAAAAAATTAAAAGGAAATCAAGTTTAGTCGATTGTTATGACAAACCAGGTAACAAAATTCAGGAAATGTGTGAGAGTATTGTTATGAAACAGCTGAGGGAACAAAGTCTTCAAAGGACATGTATGAATAAGGAGACCAGTGAAGGTATTGGCTCCGAACCTGTGAAACTTTTCAGGCTCGCTTTGAAGTTAAACTTCCATCAGATATATGATTTCCATCACAGTTTTGCAGTGATGGGAGAAGCTGTACTTGATGGAATTCTCCCTTTCTGTGCAACTGAAAAAAGACTGTTGATGCCCCCCCCACACACTTTTACCTGTTTTTATGGCCTGCCTCTAGCTTGAGTATTATTTTACTGTTTGTGTGTTTTATGGCTCATGCTATGATTTTGCTGTGTTTTTTCTTTGTGAGCTGCCTCATCCAGGTCTCTGGAGAGACTGCACATAAATTTCCCAAGGAGATACACAGACAGGAGGGTACCTCTTGGCTTTTCTAAGATCAACAATCAAAACAGGAACAGATGATGGAGTGCTGCATAGGGTTGCCAGCCTCCAGGTGAGACCTGGAAATCTCCCAGAATTACAACTGTCTCCAGATTACAGAGATCAATTCCTCTGGAGAAAATGGCTGCTTTGGAAGGTGGACTTGATGGCATTATGTCGCACAGAGGTTCCTCCCCTCCCCAAATTCCACCCTCCCTAGGCTCCAACCCAATATCCCCAGGAATTCCCCAAACCAGAGCTGGCAGCTATATCTGATGCCAAATCTGGGTCTCATTTATTTATTTATTACAGTATTTGACACCTTACATAAAAGCAGAAAAGCTCAGTACAGCTATATTGCTATGTATTTTTTTTAGGTTTTAGCTAGAGTTACCAGGTGTCTTCTTTTTAGAGAACATGTCCTCTTTTTTGGTACCCGCCCACTTTTGGGCTGTTTTAAAAAAACTGAGGGAAATGTCCTCTTTTTGGGTTGGGAGGCTGAGCCTGTTTTGCCCTATAGTCCCCTAGTAGAGGCACGCTGCAGCTTAAACATTAGGGGTATTTAAAATGATCATAGTGATCAGTTGCTTGAAGCAGTCAGTCTGGAAATATGTCCTCTTATTTGCTTTTCAAAATATGCTAACCCTATTTTAGCCTTATCAGATGCAAATCTGGAAGCTGCAGAAGTGGGATATAAATTGAAATATATAAATAAATAAATAAATAAATAAATAAATAAATAAATAAATAAATAAATAAGCTCCCCTCTCTTGGCCTTGACTGCAACAACACTACAGAGAGCTGCTAATGCTATACAGTTTTGCTTCAGGGCCAGGATACTTGTTTTATTGACAGTGCAGTCCTAAACAGAATTACATCTTCTAAATCCACTGAAGGCAGTGGTCTTAGAAGGGTGTGACTTCTTAGGATCGCACTGGAATTGTTGCCACGAGTTTTGCAACCCTATTGACTCCCCACAGTCACAAAAAGCAAAATACAATGGCTTGCTGCCACGTCTTAGATCACATACTGCTCCCTCCTGATTTTGTAATGGTAAAGACATAACAACTAATTTCAAAGTGATCAAGTTTACCCTGGTCAGTAGAGATGTCTCCCAAGGAGGTTTCAGACATCCACAACACCACTGCTGATGATCCAGAGTAATGGGATACTGTTTATAACTTAACATGGATGACAGGCTAGGGGAGGGCTGCATAAACCTGACACTCCCTCAGAGTATTGGGCAAGAAAATTTAAATGGCTTCTGAATGCCCTCTTCTTGTTTATGATCCAAATAAACTGAAGGTATGTTTCCAAAGCTGTGGTAAACATATTTCTTGACAGTGAAAAAGATTCTTGCAAAACTAATTTAAGTGATATTGAGACAAGTGTTCAAATGCAGATGTGAAGAACTTTTCCAAAAAGTGTCTCAGACCTCACCTAAAGATTAATTAAAGTCAGAAAAACTCAGAGCAACACATGATTTCCCAGGTAATCTCAAAATGGCAGTTCCCAGGCAATCTCCAATGCGTATTTACTTAGCTTCAAAGACCATCATATACGGAAGTTCCTAGAGATTTGGGGATGGAGTTTGGGGAGTTTAAGGAAAGGGTTAGTGGCCATTTTCTCCAGGGGAACTCATCTCTATAATCTGGAGATTATAGTCGTATCTTTACTTTGAATCCTAAAATATCCATCCTTCAGCCACACCTTGTTAAATTACTCTGTTTCTCTATGGAACTACCTCAACCTCCTCAGAAATTACCTTGCTACTGCTTACTTCCACACTTTAGTATAGGATAAAAGAGAGGTACATGGAAAATCCAGTCAGGGGTTACTGACTTTCCCCCATTTCCCCCTCAGATATTTATATGCTGCTTTTCTCTCCAGTGGGGACCCAAGTAGCATACAACTGAGGTTGCCAGCCTCCAGGTGGTGGCTGGAGATCTCCCACTATTACAACTGATCTCCAGACAACAGAGATCCGCTCACCTGGAGAAAATGGCTGCTTTGGAAGATAGACTGTATGGCATTATGCCCCACTGAGTTCCCTCCCTTCCCCAAACCCTGCCCCCCGAAGCTCCAAACCCCCCCCAAATCTCCAGGTATTTCCCAACCAGGAGCTGGCAACCCTATGATACAACATAGTTTTTCTCCCCTGCTTCATTTTATCCTCACAACAACACCACTTTGAGGAGGGTTCGTCTGAAAGAGTGATTGGCCTTAGGTTCCATGACAGACTGGGGGTTCAAACTTGGTCTCCCAGATCCCAGTCCCACACTAACCACTATACCACACTGTCTTCACGTTCTTACTTACCTTTGCCAAGGGTAAAGGTAAAAATTCTGGCTGTAGTAAGGTTCACTGGGCGCAACCTGCGCCTGCTCTCTGGCTGCCGTCTTTGCTGCTGTTTGCTCTGCTGACCCTTCTGTTAGGCTCTGCTCTATGGCCATCTCAATGAGCTCCTGTTCACTCATACTACTGTAGAGACTGTAGTCCTCATGGTTTATTGTCCCTGCCTGTGAACTTCTTGCCACTGTGACCTGCGTCGTCATCTTCTGCTGTCCCGTTCACAAGGCGTCAAAGGAGACGGTAGAAAAGGAAAACCTAGAATACAACATACAAATGAAGTTTAAACATCTTTTTATAAGTTCGTGTATGTTCCCATTGGTATTATGTTTTCTGCCAAGGTGGGATTTGAGCACATACTCTGCAGTTTCTGGTCAATGAGAAACTTTGAAATACAAGACCAGCACCTTCTCTCTGGACAATCTTGTAGATGTATTTATTTTTTACAGAAATAAAATGGAATTTCCCCCCTTCTCCATGAGTCATGCGATGATATGTACAGGACGGAATTGTGAGTGGAGCCCAATTTAAAAATTGGTACCAGACCCACAGAAACGATACTCCGGTTCAGTCCTGTTTAAGACCTTCCTTTCCTTTATGCAACAGGCTGAAATATTTCTTTTTTCCCAGGCTTGAGGGGATTTCCATATTGTTTAATTGCTTTTATGGTCTGCCTCTAGCCTGAGGACTATTTTATGAATATCAGGTTGCTCAGTGTTTATTTTACTGAGTTTTAATGGCTTTTTAATGCCTCGTTTCGGTTTTGTTGTATTGTTTTAGGTCTGAGCTGCCTTGAGTAGTTCTCTGGAGAGACAGTACATACGTTTCTTAGTTAAATAAATAACAAATTGACATGACTCAAAGAATTCATCGCTGTGTAGCCATTCTAGTTTCTCTGTAACTATTCTGCAGAAACATTACTGTCTTAAGCCCACTGTACTATTTCAAGGTGATTAAAAAAAACAACAAACCTGGCTGTAAGCAGATTTAGGGCCTGTTTAGGCAATTTGCAAGCTATTGAACGTCAATAGCACCATATAAATAAATAAAGGCAACTTGCTAAGTTTTTTAAAAACAAACAAACATATAGTTGGATTGCTTGTTAGTTATATGAGCCCTCTACAGAACCAACCCTGGTCCTAAACCAGTCGGCTATGTTTGACCAGACACCAGCACATCTCGATCTAGGGATCTGATGCACTCAGCCACATCTGTAGCCTAGCCCTTCGAACTATTATAATATTAGAGGTGCTACTAAACATCACCTAAAGTGAGAACTATTGTGGTGTAGTGGTTAAAGTGTCAGACTAGGATCTGGGAGACCCAAGTTTGAATCCCTGCTCTCCCATGAAAGCTCACTGGGTGACCTTAATTGAAGGAGAAGGATGTAAGACGCTTTGGGGGCCCACTGGGGAGAAAGGCAGGATATAAATGAAGTATATAAATAAAAAGTGACGTTTGAAGTGAATTGGTGCTTTGGCAAAATATCTAAGGGATCGCAAGGAAAGCAAAGGTAGTTTCAGGAAAACCAGCATTTCTCAGAAAGTTTCCACAATAGCCTGAAGGGAAATTTTAGGTCTTGAAAGCTTTTTAGATGTAGGACTTAAACAATACAACAAAACCCAAAATTTTAACCTTTGCACATACTTATGTTCTTTCCATGTAGATGATTTGCTCTGTCTCGACCTCCTTACAGCAACACTCTTTTCAAGAGGATCCACAGGACTACATCTTCTATTTGTGCTACTTCTCTGTTTTCTTCCCATTCTGCTGCAATCTTTCCCAAAGCTGGTTTGGCACTGTCTTCTTGGGAAGCTCACTATCAACGTGTCACTGGACATTGTGTGGCTGGAAAGCTGTGTTTTTTTGCAGGTTCCACTAGTAGTGGCACCTTAGCCTTCACGACCACTGTTTCCCCCATCACCACCATCTATTGCTAGATCATGGTAGTGTTTTATTCAAAGAAGTGAAGAAGATGTATGTGTTTTAAGCTCCAAGTTTCTAGCACCCAAGAGGCTTTCTTAAAAACTGAAACTCAGAAACTAGTAAATCATGGCAACAAATCATTCCAGAGGTCCCCAGCGTGGTGCCTGTGGGCACCATGGTGCCCACTGACACTTTTCCCGGTGATCATCAAATGTTTTTAGAAAGTGGGCAGGGCCAGGTGGGTTTTTTGCTCAACAAGGCTTCTGATTGGCCCCTGGAGTTTTGATTGGCTGTGCAGATTTTTTAAAAGTTTGCTTTGGCAGCAGTTGCCACCACAGCACAAGGACCTTCACTGTGTGACTGAAGGTAAGCTGATTTTGTGCTTGGCTCTGCCTCCTGTGGCAGCCATTTTGTAGCTGTGCCCACCATGCTGTGTCAGAATTCCAAAGGTGTCTGCAGGCTCAAAAAGGTTGGGGACCCCTGGATTATTGTAACTTTATAGCACCATTGTAATCTATCAGTTTCCATTAAAAAAGCCTTCTGGTGGATGGGGGGAATGATGGCCACAAGTGGCAGAGCCAGGCAAAGTGTGGGGCAAACTGCTGTGGGGACAATTTGCTTCTTCTGCCTTCACAGCAGCAATGAGAGAACTACCCTGAGAATTGCCTCTGTGTGGAAGCAGCCACACACACACACACACACACAAACACACACAGAGTTGCTGTTAATAAATGCAAATTTGTTTGAGGGAGAAAACTTTTGTTGAAGGAACAAGTACAAAGACCCAGAGGGATTTTTTTATGATAGAAGATGACAGCGCATTTTTATCAACAATTGCTAGGGTAGACTATTCCCAGTAGTTTGTATTAAGTTTCAGGTTGCTGCGCTTTCTACAGAATTAAAAAGGGGGCCTCTTGTTAGAGCTGTCACACACATGTCAGCTGTTAACTCTCCCCTTTCTGAGTTGTGTCACTTGTTAAAAATACTCTGCTTGGGTCAGGTTGCAGCTGATATTTGCCAAGTATTTTGCATGACACATAAAGAAAAACAAACAGCTTACAGGAGGTCACTGTGTGAGGGGGAAAAAGCATTGCAAAACAAGAACAGTCCCTTCAGTTGGGCACAGGGTGACTCGTGATGGGTTTGTGGATCAGCTCTGAAATAACTGTCTGGCTGTACTGGAAGGGAATGACCATCTACTACTACAGACTACACAAATACAACTTTCCATATAATTGTTAGAGCTAGCATAGTTAAGGTCACATGCAGCTAGGGCTGCCAACCTCCAGGTGGGGCCTGGAGCTCTCCTGGTATTACAGGCTGATCGCCATAGTACAGAGAGCCATTCTCCTGGAGAAAATGCCAGCTTTAGAGGGTGGACTCTATGAGCTCCCTTTCTTCACCAAATTCTGCCCTCCGCACTGCTCTCAAATGTTCAGCAATTTCTCAAGCTGGGGCTGGCAACCTTATATATAACCACCATGCAACTGTAAGCTTCCTTGGTGTTTTAGGATTAAGAATCAAAGTTGCCTTAAAGCTTAAAGACTATCCCTTGCTTCAAGTCTTCAACAGGTGCTATAATATTTCTTTGTAAGTCAGCAACCAAAGACAGGCGGATGCTGTAGATTTCAACTGGTGATGGTAGAAACCACGGTCCAAGTTGTACCTGATTTATGGTGACCCTGCTAGATATTCAAGGCAAGAGACGACCAGAGGGGCTTTGCCATTGCCTGCCTCTGTGTAGCAACCATGGGCTTCCTTGGTGATCTCTGCAACCAGGGCTGACCCTGCTTAGCTTCTGAGATCTGATGAGATCAGGCTAGCCTGGGCCATCCGGGTCAGAGCACAGTATAACTTACTGGCACATATAACAAGTCTTGGCTAGGTCCATCTGCACTAAATTCCCTTACAATTAGTTTCCAGTGGTGTGTCTCTTTTGCTAAAGGGCTTCTGGTGAATGGCCTTGAAGCAACAGAGCCACATGCTATAAGTACCATACGTTTATAGTTTTATAATGTATATAGCTTGCTTCTAGTCTTATGTATGCAATTGCCTTGACTACATTACTGTTCCCGTTGGGCACATGCAAGTCCCACTGATATCACTAGGGCCTGCATCTCTTTATCAGAGTAGAAAACAGAGGCTTGACACCTCAATCCAACATATTTGGGGCATGGGAACTCTAGCACATCTGTTCCCATTTGGAACAGTACATTAGAAGGATTAAAAGCACACACACGCACAAAAGGATGAAATGAACATATGTTCCTTTGGGAGTACAGATTGGCAATATAGGGGTGCAAGGTATTAGCATATATTCAAGGTCAAATATATATATGGATTTCTGGAGTCATCAGAAATGAGCCTGAAGAAAGTAAAAAACTGTAAAACCGTCTTCTGTGTAAGTGGTGAATTTCAGTTCTTTTAATCCTCTTCCTGGATCAGCTCCCAGTTCATTACTTTGCAAAAAGCTGCTATTTATTGACCAGGACTGGGCACTGCAAGACCTGGATCTTTTCAGGCATCTGACTTCAAAACAAGTAGATGAACATGCATACTTTCCAAGCTAATATTTTTAGACCCAACCCCACATAATACAGATCATGAGCAGACAACTATACGTTTACCGCAATCGTTGCCGCAAACTGGTAAAGACAGCGAATGAAGCTTCCAGCTGATGAAACATTTCTGAGTAAACAAATCCCATCAGGCTACAGCTGCCTAGATACATCAGATTGCTTATGAATTTAGTTTGGCACATCACACATGCCACCATTGGTTCCTGATTCTGCTCAGACCCTTTCGATGCAGCCCATTTTCACTCTTGCACTATTTTACACTTTAGTGTATTGCTTCCATCTGTGTCATTGGTAGCATTTTGATACAGCTGCTGAAACAAGCTGAATAAAGGAAATTGTTACTTAAAATTTCTTGAACATTTCCTCTAAAAAAAAAAAAAAATCTGTTCTGTGCCAGAAACTGGAGCAGTGGATAGTGCTACCCTAACCAGAGTTAATAGGATGGCACTAAATGAGAGCAATCCTAAGCAATTGTATGCAGACTCCTTCTCAGATCTATTCCATGGGGCTTACTCCGAGGAAAGTGTTAACAAAATTACACCGTTAAGCTTCCCATGTTAACATCTACAATTATGGTATATCACATTTTGAAAGGCAAGGCATAAAACATTCCATCCATATGTCTGCATATGTGAGTGGGGGGGGGTCAAGACCCATAAACTACATGTTTATATTTTAGCAATCGAAATAAATTCTGCTCGCAAAGTCCTCTGTTTTCCAAGATGCTTTTATGTGTCCTATCTCTCTATGCCTAATTCAGTGCAATGCAACATTTGGAGAGAGGAACAACTATGTATAATGTAAACATATTTCAGGTTGTGGACCAAATCAATACATATAAAGCAAGTATAAATGCATTACCTTGTCTTTTTCTGTAGGAAAGTTTACCCAGAGTTATTTTTCTTGGTGAAATCTTAATTCAGAAAATCCCCTTGGATGCATTTCTCTCCCGTCTGTGTGTGCTGATAAACTGCAGAGCAGCTCTGAACTCTCTGGCTCTTTGAAGTCTGGAGTTTATTTCTGGATCACCCCATGATCACCGATTACAAGCCAAAATATAAGTTGCTTTGGATCTCAGATTTCCTGTGTGAAGTTTATGGCAAAGTGACTTTTACTGTTCTGGAGGCTTCTCCCGGCTGCGTGATCTGTAGAACTTCACTGTATTCAAGCATCCCTTTGTGACATTACAGAAAACTGACCCCATTTTTGGTTACATCATTATTTATTTACTGTCCTGGACAAGTAACCCATATATGGCCATATTGCTGAAATTTAAAGGGACAGGAGGGGGGGGACTCTATTGACCTGAAATGGCTGATCTGAACAGTTCCAAGGGTTTTTCTTTTCAGAACATCAACTCAATTTTTATCCCATGCTTGCTATAAAGAGCTCAGGGAGCCACACATGCTTGGATTCCATGTTATCATCACAGCAACTTTGTGAGGTACGCCAAGCTGCTAGGTTGCGATTAGCTCAAGGTCACCCGCACTCAGGATAACCAGCCTCCAGGTGGGGCCTTGAGTTCTCCCAGAATTACAACTGAACTCCAGATGACAGAGATCAGTTCCTCTGGAGGAAATGTCAAGCTTTAGAGGGTGGACTCTATGTAGGGTGATCACCTGCCCCACAGGCCTTCTGCTACTCAGTTGGGTGAGGGGGAAATGCTGGGGAAATGCGGAGGAGTTATCAGTGTCACATCAATGGCATGATGTCACTTTCAGAGCAACCCAGAAGTAACACCATTGCATCATGCAATATTCTAGCACTGGACTAAAACTCTGGAGCTAAACCATAGAGTTTTGGACACATGCTACAGCATCACCCTGGTGCAATGATGTCACTTCTGGGTCTCACTGGAAGTAATGTCATGGTGTTGTCACAACCCTGGAAACATAAGTTCCTGATTCTCCCCCCCCCCATGATCTCCTACCAGTTGCCAGACAAAGGCAGGTAACCCTAACTCTACAGCAGGACATCCCTCCTGAGCTCTCTTTCCCCTCCCCAAACTCAGCCCTCCCCAGGCACTGCCTTCAGATCTTCAGGAACCCTATACAATATGAAACCCTATACAAAGTTTTATGTCCAAGCATGTATTTGAACTTCTATGTTGTGATAAACAGCCCTCCTATTTAACCAGGAGAACTGTGACAAAGATCTAATCTGACTTGTGGGAAGATCTGGAAATGCAGAAAGCTAACGGAGGAGCCGCAGGCTGCAATCCTAAGAACAGCATCCCTTTGCTCCAGTGGAAGTGTGCTTGCACATAGTGCACACAGTGGAAGTGTGCTTGTACATAAAAGCTTGTACCGTGAATTAAACTTTGCTGATCTTAAAGGTGCCACTGGACTCAAACTTTGTTTTTCTGCTTCAGACCAACACGGCTACCCCTCTGGAATAAAATATCAGCCACTGAAACTAGCCCTCAGACTTCTTTGAATACCCAAAACACTATTAAAAATATGGTGTCAGAACTTTTCTGAAGATTTTTTAATTTTTTTAAAAAAATTTACTTCATTCATACCCCACCTCTCTCTCCAATGGGGACCCAAAGCAGCTTACATAATTCTCCTCCCCTCCACTTTCCCCTCAGGTTGGGCTGAGATTGTGTGACAGGCCCAAGGTCACCCAGTAAACTTCCATGGCAGAGTGGGGATTCGAACCTGGGTCTTTCAGATCCTAGTTCAACACTCTTGCCACTACACCACACTGCCTTCAAGAGGAACAAACATCAGTAGAACAAACAAATATATTGGCAATGGCAGCCAGTCTGATTGCAGTTCCTGTGACTATGAACATGAGAGGAGAGACCTTTAATATATAGGTGCTTTTCAGTGTAACAATGGGGGAAATTATGACATTACAACAGGATTAGATGGCAAAGAAACAAGGGCTGTGATCAGACATGCAGTTTGATCCATTGCTGTTGCTGTTCCCTTATGGATTTAAAATGCATGATCGGACAGTAACATCTGTCTGTTGTGCCCCAGTTGTCTGAGTCTGCCCCCCCTACTGCTTTGATACCTGTGAAAGTCTGTTCCTGTTGGTCTGATTTGGTTCCAAAAATGGATTTCTTGTTGTCTGATCATTCTGTTGCCCATCCAAGCTGTCAGGCAGGTATGACTGTCTCTTGTTTTCCAGCCACCATTTTTTATAATAGTTATCAATGTGTGCATAACTGCATATTCATACCCCTCTCTCTCCCTCTCCCTCTCCCTCTCCCTCAGGGGCTGCTCAAAACTTTATTGTCTTTAAAAAAAACTTTCAAAGGAAGACACTTCTGTACTTCAGCTTTTTTCTGTGCTTTGGGGAAGGGGTTAATTGAAAAGTTTAGAGAGGGAGGACGTGTCACAAGCTGAGCTGGGCCAGGAGTCAGGAGTCAGGTCCGGTCTGGGGGCTGTAGCTAGAAGAGACAGAACAGGAGCTGAGTCAAGAGTCCAAGAGAATAGTCATCCTAGGCAGGAGGTCAGGAAGCCAGGAATCCAAACAGGAGCAAGGTCTGGAAACAGGAACCGAGGGTGGGTACAAGGTCAGCACAGATGCGACTTGTTGCTTCTATGGAGAGCCCAACCCCAAGTGGGAGCTATACGGACCTCCAGCAGTGCTGCTGCTCCTGTCAGTACTCAGGACTCGGTGCCTGCCTTCCCTGCCAGTGTGCATCTTGGCAGCAGGTTGCTAAGTCCCTGCAGAGCCACTCCCTCAGCTGAGCCACCCGTAGAGGTGAATCAGGCGGGCTTTCTGTTTGCACCTGCACCTCATTGGCTCCTGCAGGACCAGGTACAGGGGCTACTGGCTCGGGCACCGGCACTGGCAGGCTGTCAACTACCAAGGAGTCAGAGGAGCTGGCTTCCAGCTCTGGTGATGCCAGTGACTCTGGCCACTCTGTCAACTCGGGCAGGGGTCCGGCGCAGTTGTCCCATCCGCAACGTGGCCAGCGAGATGATGTTACCTGCAGGTGACATCATCACGCTGGGGACATGTGCTGGAAGGGGGTGGAGTTCCCCCCGGGGCCCGATTTGCTGGCGTTGGGTAACGGGCCTCTCGGGTGGGTGTTTACCTGCTCCCTGGGGGGACTTAGCAAGCCTAGTGGATCAAACCGCATGTCTGACCACAGCCCAACACTATTATCCCTGTGATGGGAAAGGAATGTAGCTAGCTTCAGCAGTATCCGGATGTCCCATCAGCAGTCAGGGAAGATCTCTCCAAGTTATTAGAGCATTGCAAAAGCATTTTGAACCTACCAGAAATGGCATATATGACAGCCGTCTCTTTAATCAATCCGAACAAGATCCTGCGGAAACTACAGATCATTATATTGCCAGGGTGCACAAAATGGCAGATTCATATGTGTATGGTGATCTGACAGAAGAACTGATCAGAGACTGACTGGTCATGGGCACTCAGAACAAAGCAACTCAAGTAATGTTCTAAAGGCCTGCTGATTCACTCTGTAATGAACTATAGACAAATGCAGAGCTAGAAAACAAACCCTAGCATGAATGCAAGTGATCCATCCATCAGAAGGTGGATGGCATGCATTATATCAACAAAAACAAATGCAACAGTCAACAAAAGCCATCACATGAGAGCAGTAATGAGACCAGGAGATCTCAAAATGAAAGTTGTAGATATTGTGGCAAACAACAGAATCCTGACAAATGTCTGTCCTTGGGTCTTTGGCAGAAGCTGTGGAAGAAGGAATCACTATGCCAGAGCCTGCAGATGCTTAAAACAGAATAAACCTACATCCCAGGAAAGAAAAGTGAACAATGATGATGCTCTATGGCTGTGGTTAGATGTGCTTTTAGATCCGACTCAGCTGCGAATGCCTGATGGATCTAAAGGGCACAATCAGACAGCAACATCTGGGAAAGGTCATGCAGATGTCGGCATCCCGTGCTGCCCCACCACGGAAGCAGAGTTAAAAGACACCAGGGAAAGTCAGGTCCAAATGCTTGCAGATGGGCCATGGGCAGAGTTTCCCTAGTCTGATTGCTCAAGCATGCTCTCAAGCCTTTGGGATGGTCTGCCCATTCCATCCCTACTCAGTGCCATTTCCCCCCTCGTTTATACGTATACTGCTAACCACATACTCCATGGGGAACTCTCAGTGCAGATTCCTCATTTATGCACATAGGAAATACCCGAATGTGCAGTCTGATTAGGCAGTGACAGTCTGAGCCCGCAGCTACAAAGGATGTGTGCTCGTGCAATGCCATGTCAATTTTCACCAGGGGAAATAGGCTCACTTTCCCTCCACACCAAACAGCACGTCTGACCACAGCCTATGTAGCAGATCAGATAGTGATATTTTCTGCATTCATGAGATCAAGATAGTACATACTAAAAATGAGGGATGCCAGTCTCCAGGTGGAATCTGGAGATCCCCCAGAATTACAGCTCATCTCCTGACTACACAGATCAGTTCTTCTGGATAAAATGGATGCTTTGGAGGGTGGACTCCATGGCATTGTACCCCACTGAGGTCCCTGTCCTCCCTGGGCTCCATTCACAAATCTACAGGCAGGAATCCCCCCTGCACTATATTATTTATTTATTTATTATTAATTTAATTTATATCCCGCCCTCTCCACCAAAGCAGACTCTGAGAAGCTCCCCCAGGAAGAACTCGAACCAGTATAATACAGTGCCCTTTCGTCCCGGAGCCAAGAGGAGGCTCAGTAGGATACTGTGGATGATAATAACAAAGGCTGCTGAGAGATCCAGGGGAACTAGCAGGGTCACATTCTCCGTCTCTAGTTCACGATAGAGGTCATCAACCAAGGGGACTAAAGCACTTTCTGTTCCAAATCCTGGCCTGAAGCCAGATTGAAATGTGTCCAGAAAATCAGTCTCTTCCAAGAACTCCTGCAGCTGAGAAGCAACAACTCACTCTAGCTGGTCGTAGTACCTTGCTTTAGGTGAAGGCTTGATGAGATAGAGACATGTGTGAATTTCCTGTTCCCAGTATTGTCTAAGCACATTCCTGCACACATGTACTGCGAGAGGATAAGAGCCTCGCATAGGGATGGATATTGCACTTAGGTGTTTTTTTAAAGAATTAAAATGTACTTGAAAGCTGTCCCCTCACACCTCATCAAATGATAGTTTCCTACTCTTTATTTTCAGTTTATATATGAAATAAATAAAATTAGCTGTACAGTTAAAGAGGCAAAGATTTACTAAAAATATATGTTACCCAATCATTTTCCTTCTCAATACCTAGTGTTGCCATCTTCTAAACTGGTCCCTCTTGCTGTTCTTTTAATACCAGTTTGATCTGCAATCAATTGTCAGATGACATTATTTACCTTTATGCCATGTAAAGCTTCTACTGCCCATTTCCACTCGTTAAATTTTTACTAAAGGGCCAGGAATCCCACCCACCCCGTCCAGTTAGCAAGCTAAGAAATATGTGATTCCAAATATACTTTCAATCTCATCATAAATTCATCACAATATGAGTCTATGAAATTATTCTGCACCATGGACCAGAGAAAGATTAAATACAACATGTCCTTAACAAATTTCTTTCATTCACCATTCATATTACCTGCCTCAATAATTTCCCTCCATATGCACACTATTCTTATATGCCTAAATGGAAGGCAGCAAAGGAGAACAGAAGCTAAGTTCCAACAGAGCCCTACCATGTTGCGAATGATTTGGTTCATCTCATTTTTTAAAAGTTCTGAACAGACTAATATTCCCATCACCTGAACTAGATAAATGTCCTTGAACATCATGGTGGTGGAAAGCACTGTTAATTTGCAGCTGTATTATGCCAACTCCGTGGAGTTTTCGAGGCAAGAGACAAATAGAGGTGGTTTGCCATGGCCTGACTCTGCATAGAAACCTTGGACTTCCTTGGTGATTTCCCATTCAAGCTCTAATCAAGGCTGACCCTGTTCACTTTCTGAACTCTAATGAGATCTGGATAGAAATGCAGAAAGGCAACTGGAGTACACTTTAATCACATGGAAAGGCCTTTGCTCAGAGATGGAGTTCATTCATTCAGAAGCTGCCATGTGTGGGAAGAATTATACAATATGAAACTGATACCAGTCCAGTCTTTCTCCTCAGAGTGAATCATACATCCAAAAATCACAGTATTCTATAAGGCAAAGTTCCCAAACCCCTCTGTAGAAAATCCAAGTGAAATCCTAATACTTTCCAAAATTGCTGCTTTTTTCGTGGACATTTTAATAAGGCATAGCAATTGGAAGTTGTTAATGGTACAACTTGTAGGCTTTCATTTTTAAAAACTAACCACTCTCCTGGTGTTATGTTTATCTCATCATCACCAGCAGCCTGTGGCTAAAAGGAGAAAGAACACCCTCACCCTGGAGGCCTGATCACTTTCAGTATTGCTCTTCTTACAAGAAGTGCAGGAAGGGTTTTTAAAGATGCCAACAGTCATCTGCTCTCCTGGCAAGCTCTACTCGACCTTGAAGTAAGCAACATTGTTTTGATACTTTCCTTCAATCTACTGCTTCATGATAAATTGAGGAGATACTGTGTTCTTGCCTACAGATTCTGCTAGAAATTTCTACTTTTTTTGGCAAAATCCAAAACAAAACCCTTAGTTCTTTATTTCACCAGCTACAAATTCTGGAATTAGATTCACCCATGGTTTAATGGGCCCTAACCTGGAAGGCCCAACCTCATCGGATCTTGGAAGATAAGTAAGGTTGGTCCTGGTTAGTATGGGATGGGAGACCACTAGGGTTGCCAACTTCCAGGTGGGTGTATCCAAAGGAGAGTTCATGGGAGGAGGTTGTATCAATACACAAACACTCCATGTATATATTACGAACAGAAGTAGAAAGAATATATTATCCAAATCAATTTTAACAGTTCAAATACTTATCAAATTCAATGAACACTCTTATATTTTCTTAAAGGGTTAGGATCCAATGGTACTTAATACAAAGGACAAAATCCAAATAAAGTCCACTAATCCTTTGTATGGGATGTTTCAGGAGAACAAAGGCTCCACTTTTCTAGGAGTAGCAGCTATGGAAAACAAAAGTTCCAAGTTTGTAGGAGTAGCAGCTATGCACAGCTGGCTTCCGTACCGTGTTCGCTTCCTGCTTCTTCAGATAGCTGGTACTCTTTAGCTGTGAAACTGAAAGTATATTTCTATGTCATACCTATTATTTATAACAAATTTACCATCTCCCCAGTTGTTAGAACATAAATACTTACCCAAATGACAATTTAACAAATCTCCTTAGAACAGTTTTCCAAATCCAGTCACCCCACTAACATGTTGTTCTTTCTGTTGACAAAGCTTCTACAGTAATGTGGTGGTTAGCAATCAGAATTTCACTCTAAGTATGTAATGACAATCTGGAGTGGCCATATTCTAAAACCACTTACATCTTTACATGAAATCCTATTTTACAATTTTATATTTCTAAAATTGGTTAAAAGAGATGGGTAAGCTGGAAGGAGGGATATTATCAGGCCCATAGCCAGGATTTTTTAAGTCAGGGGGCATTTTAATTTCTTACGGGGCACTGGCTAATCAATTTAATCCGGGGGAGAAGGCCATGACACCCTGGGCTAGATGGGAAGTCAGGGGGCCTTGCCAGCAAGTCAGGGGGCCTAGCCCCGAGATGCCCCACTGTAGCTATGGGCCTGGATATTATCCTGAAACATTTTACTTATGTAATCTACAAAAATTATAAGAAACAACTTAAATCAAATTCAGTGTTCAAACCATTAGGGATGAAGATATTTAATTTAAAGACCCACCTGTGTTCCTGGCAAAGCAACTCTTTTGTAGCCAATGGACGTTTTGAATCTGCCACAAAGAGCACACCACATCTAAATTGATCTTCCTTGTGGTTTTTGGAAACAAAATGCTCTGTAAGTGGGGCTTCCTTCGTTTGTCATTTGTTTCTTGTAATGTGTTCCATAATTCTTAATTTCAAAGGTCTGGTGATACTGCCAATGTATAACTTTGGACAATCACACTGAATGAAATACACAACAAAGGCACTTTCACAAGTCGAACTCGCATTGCTGTAAACAGTTGTGTTCTTTAAAATGTAATTCTCTTTCCCACATTGTCTTACAGGCTTTACATTTCAAACAGTGTCTATATCCTCTGGGTTGTGTTCTAACTTGCATCTCTTCCCTTATATCCAATCTAACTATGATATCTTTAAGAGATTTAGTTTTTCTATATCCTATTCTGGGCAAAAATCGACAGCCTTAAATATCTCCAAGGAGTGGCCAGTATTTAATAATAATCCTTTTAATAGAAAAGGATAGAGGAGTGTAGTCCATTGCCCGTGTGATAACTGATGATGGGGAGGGACCAGTCCGTTTATCAAAAAGAGATTTTCTTTAACATAATTCCACCCTACTCTTAGCTCTAAGCATTATATACTAGTATCCCACATGAAGAAGCACGACATGTAGTTGAACTTGATCTGTTAAAGTGACACGACTCTTTTCCGCCTACTCATTGTTTATGGAGATTGTTATGGAGAAAAAAAAATTCAATTTGACACTGATTTTTACTTTCAGACAAAAGGGGTTGCAGTGGGATGTGCAGCTGCACCATCAATTGCTAATCTGTATATGACAGAACTTGAGGAAACGTTTATTTTACAATCTGTGGACCAATTTGAATATATATTAAGCCACTAAAATGACCTTGGACTGTACAGGAAGAGACTTTGGCTGTAGTCTAATATTAAGCTGTTTAAGGAGTCCTATGTGGACCATACTGAAATATGTATGAATGTATTTGATGTTTGTTGTTTATATTATACATTTTGAATTAAATTATCTTTAGGATTTTACATGTCCAGTTAAAAATCTTTTACACAGTGTAACAGCCTTAGTGCTGTGGTTTTGTATCACACCTGGAGAAAATGGCTGCTTTGAAAGGTGGACTCTATGACATCATACCTCACTGAAGTCCCTCCCCTACCAAACCCCACCCTCTTCAGGCTCCACCCCCAAAATCTCCAGGTATTTCCCAACTTGGAACTGAAAACCCTAGAGACCACCAATGAAGTCCAGGGTTGCTACACAGAGGCAGGCCATGACAAACCTCCTCTGTTCACCTCTTGTCTTGAAAACCCTATGGGGTCGCAGTAAGTTGGCTGCAACTTGATGGCACTTACCGTCATGGTTTAGTGAGGCTGTGTTGTTGTGGCATGTTGCCACAGAGGTTTTCTCAACATGAGCATGTGTGACATGGCCTATAACAGCAGAGGAGTTTGGAATGTGTCAGACTCCTGTATTTCCAGATTTATTTCAATGACAGCTCTACAAAGCTGTTGGCATATTCTGCAGACTATACTGCTTGTGCAAATCCCAAGAGACGAACCAGCCTAGGTAGAAGGATGCTACATGCATGCACTGCAAATGTTTGGTTTCTTTGTCTCCTAAATTTGATGGGTTAGGGTTTTATTTTTCTGATCTGGCCTGTCACCTCTTGCCCTGTCCTTGGCGGACCTTGTTCTACAAAGTTATGACTGTGCCAGAAGACAGGCTGATCTTCTGATTAGAAACCCAGAATTTCCTTAAAAAGTTGTGACACAATGAAGATTTAAAATAGATAAAAGATCTTGTAGTTTTGAACAATCTATGATGGAATTTGAAACAGAATTATGTAAGAATGATGAATGTGTTATTGCAAAAATGTCTAAATTGTTATTGAAAGCTGAGACAGAGGGGGAACAAATTAAAAATCGTACGGTAAAATGGGATAAAATTTTTGGATATAATATACAGTTGGAACAATGGCAAAATATGTGATCGAAGAGTCTTAAATACACATTAAGTACTAATTTAAAAGAGAACTTTTATAAAATGATGTATTGATGGTATATATCCCCAGAAAAATTAGCTAGAATGTATAAAAAGTGTTGGAAATGTGAACAGCAAGAAGGGACATTTTATCATTTATGGTGGACATGTACTAATGCTAGAAAATTTTGGATAAAAATATATTGTTATTCAGAAAATTTTGAAACCAGAGGCTTTTTTGTTGGGATTAATGGACAGTCAATTAGAAAGAATGCATGGAACTTTATTTTTGTATATGACAATGGCAGCAAGACTACTATATGCTCAGAAATGGAAATCTGCAGTAATATCTACAACAGAATAATGGATGGTGAAGATGTTGGAATTAGTGGAGATGGCTAAACTAACTTCTGTGATTAGAGAAAAGATTTTAAAGGTTGTAAGACAATTTATATCGCAGATCTGTGATTGGAGCAAGGGGACAAAAGTCTAGCTGTTAATTTAACACATCAGTATCTAAAAAACTTATGAAATTGCTAGAGACATTCTAGCAATTTCTATAAGCACTTAATTCTGAAACAAGGGAAGGGGGGATTTATTAACAGACTTCCATATATTAACATGGTGTCCTGTCCCCGTTAGTCGTTTGCAAATCCTGAGGAGTTTAACTGCAAAGCAGTTTACTAGAAATGACATTTATTTTCTAGAACAAAATATAGGTCATTGTTTCTGCATTTGAGGAATGCATCTCTCAAAAGCAGAATATGTTTGGAGTTGTACTCTGCAGGCTGTGAAGAGAGCATTGGCTTTATCAAGAATGCTTTGCGCAGAAATATCCAATGCAGCAGATGGTCATTGGTGAGATTTCAGACTATGGAAACTATTTGCTTGTATGGGTATAAGACCTTTAGGCAATGATATAGAAGGAACTCAGGATTGATCTATATCACTTGACATCTGAAAAATGTGGTCTCTGGTTCCCAAGTGCCACTGCTTCATTCCTTCCTCTTGGGACTGTCTTAATTATGTTGGTGCCTGAAGCAGAATATTAAAATGGTGCCTTAGCTCCTCCTGTGGCCTGTGTCCGTTCCATCGCTGAATTTAAGGGAGTTTCCATTTCCCCTGCCTGACCTTGAACTCTCTAGTATCCAGGTGCTTGGTAAGAGTAAAAACCAAGACAATTAGGAAATGAAAACAGGAAACATTAAAGATGGTCTACCATTAACTGGTAGCTTTTCCTTATTAAATTGTGGATTATTTTACAGCAGTTCCAAAAGCTCATTTTGCAGTTCTGGCATTGTGTTAATTTGATGGATTAATTCATCATTTAATCAATTAAGACTGGAGATGAGCAAGCCCCACTGGCTCTGTTCTGTCATAATTCCTCTGAATATCTGTCTACACACTGGCATTCCTCTGGTTTTCTGCTCCTGTTTTTAGAATGAGGGGGTTACCTTGTAATAGCTCTCTGAACACATATTTTATATCAATGAAGGAATATTTTGTATGTATTTGAATACATACTTGTATATTCTCCTCTATAGGAAGTAAAAGGAGCAGAGCAAATTTGTTGACAGAGAATACTGTGAGTATCCTCAGTTAATAGGCAGAATATAGACACTTTCCTTAATCTCTTTTCTTTCTTTTCCAGTATTTATCATTCATACTATCATTTCAATGATATGTTTTGGAAAAGAACAACATTAAGAAAATCCACAGTGCCTGTTTGCATGTTTGAATGGATGTCACACAGAAGCTCAAATCCTTAAGCTAAACATAGGTGGGGATGCTCAGTTAACAATTAATTAGTATTTATTATTAGCACTTGAACTGTGGTAATAGTAATTTCCTCCACAATTACATCTACTGGCAGCTCTTAATTTAGCTCTTAATTTAATCTCCAAGCATTAGCAAGAGATTACAAAATGTCATCACAAAAATATTTACTGGGTCTTGTCACTTCAAGGGTGCCTCGGAAGAATCAGGTGCTATATTTTATTGTCTGCCTGCTGTGCTGTCTGCCTGCCTGATAGAAATGTGTTGTCATCACACAAGACAGAGAGGGATGCTAGGGGAGAGAGCTGACCAGGTTCTTGAAAATTTGGTCCACAAAAGGGAAGTCAGTCTAGCAAAAGGGAAAGACAACAGGGAACATGAAAGCAGCCTTGCTAAATGACAAACACAGGTTCTCAAGCACTGCTTCTGCTTTCTCACACAATGGATGAAAACGCTGCATTACCTTCTGCTTGAACTCTAGCCACAAGCTTATTTAGAACAAGTTGGGCTGTAAATTACTTTAAACACCTGATGTTGCTCTGGTATGGACCCAGCAAACTGGCTTTCTTACTAGAGCTCTTTAATATTTCTGCAATGGTAGTTGTTCTGTAGTAATTGACACATGGTAAAAAAAAATGGAATAACCATATTAGAACTCCTATATCAATCAGGAATTTTATGTGATAACAATAATAATTCCTTGGATTTAAAAAGCAAATATATTCATCTTGTTTCATGTGATGCCTGTAAAGAGATGAAAGTCAAGCAAGAGTAGTATGGAAAAGTCTTTTATTAAACAAATCTGCTAGTAATACCTCACCTTTCTGCCTCTCCTCTTTCCTGTGCTTCTCTATAGTGCCTTTCTGTACCTGTTCTCATATTGTCTTGCCCTGTGCTTGCTTTAACAGTTCACTTACTCAGTTCCACAGACACTGTGGAGCATAACATACCTTTATATGATATGGGCCTCTCTGTAACTATGAGAAAATACTTGCCAAATATAAGCTTACCCATATGTGTGTGTGTGTGTGTTTGTGTGTGTGTGAGGATCTGTATATAAGAGAACCATTGAGGTATATTGGTTAGGATGCTGAAGAAAGCTTAGGGAGACTCTGGTTCAAATCCCCACTCAGATGAAACTCTTTGGGTGAGCCAGTTACTCTCCCTCAGTCTACCTCATAGATACTGTAAAGATAAAATGGTAGATGGGAGAACCATGTCTGCTTGTTTACCTGAGCTCCTTAGAAGAAGAGCAGGATAACAAATATAATAAATAAAATCCTCCTCAGAAGTCCTGCCCTGTAGATTTTCCTCCCAAGGGAAGCTCGCCTCATGCCTTCCTTGGTGCATTTTGGACTCAAGCCAAGACTGCTCTTGCTCAATGAAGTTTTGGGATATCTCAACTGAGGCTGCCAAGCCCTGTGTGCGGCAGGAGATGCTTAAACCCCAGCTCCTGTTTCCTGCCACCACTTAGAGAGATGATGGGGGTAGAAAACAAATAAATGGCCATCTACCCAGTGATGTTACATCCCTTCCAGGAAAACTGGGAAGCAACGTCAGTCCTTTGGAGGAATTGCCAGAAATTCTGTTGTTTTACAGTAGAGTTTCTGGCAATTCCTAAAGAGGGCTAACATCACTTCCAGGTTTTCCCCAGAACACACACACACACATCACAACATTACCACTGGTGCCCCCATGTTTCCACCCCCTGTCTCCCACTGGTTGCCTGGCAACCCTATTTGAGTGCCTTAATTGGAACTCTTTTTTTTTTGTTCTATTCTATTAAACTAATCTTCTAGTAACCCCTGGTGGTGGTGGCAATGAGTAAGAGGACTAGCACCAGCAGTTTCCCAGCTGACATGAGTTACTGGGGGTTTAGTTTGAGTATATCATCCTGCTACCTGCCTTCTACCCAGCTCCAGTGTCCTCTCTTCATTTCAGGGTCAAAGCATGGCTGCTCAATCATCTGAACTCTGTCCCGGAGGTGACCTATGGGGAACCCTTTTCCTCTCACACACATATTTCTATACTTCCGTGTCAAATCCTAAAGCTTAGTAAGTGTTAGAGTTTCCAGCCTTCCAGGTGGGGCCTACAGACCTCCCGGAATTACAGCTGATCTCCAGACTACAGAGGCCAGTTCCCCTTGAGAAAATGGCTACTTCGGAGGGCAGAACCTATGGTATTATACCCCACTGAGGTTTCTCCCCTCTTCAAAACCAACCCTAAGCTTCACCCTCAAATCTCCAGAAATTTCCCAGTTAGGAGCTGGCAACCCTACTAAATGGGAAGAGAAGGGAAGAGAAACAATTACTATGAAATTGCTATGTTTACAGGATAAAAAAATACTGTCACTCCGTTTAAGCCAGGGTAACTGGATTGTGTAAAAGGGTCACGTAAATTTAGTTCAGCAGTGGTAAATTCTTTTATTATATTCACCTCAGGAGGACGACTTTTTGTCCTTCTCCTGAGCATTACTTCTGTTTCCTGCGGCATTTTTCTGCTTTCTGTGGAGAGTACACTTGGCAACATGAAGACACACCTTCCCAAATCAGTGTCTTCTATTTGTACTTTTTTTTTCGCTCTGCACAGAGCTAATAGCTTGGATCTCATCATAAATCTCCACTGACAGAAAGATTTCTGTTAGCAGAATGGGTCTTCCTTGCCTCCCTCTTCCTGCTACAGCCCCAAATCTCCCCCCCACCCAAGAACAGTGTGTGCGTGGGGGGGAGTCAGAGGTCGGCAGCAGGAGGGAGAAATAAGTGGAAATCGCTGTCCTTTTGTCAGTGGAAATTTTCTGTCTGAAAACACTTCTTGCCTGAGCAGTCCCTCATCTATGACTGTCAGAGTGTCACACACTCCACCCCCATCCCAGCCAAGCAACAAAGTTATCTGAGCTTCTCAGCACCATTTTAGTTGCTTGCTGACTCAGGCTGGCGAGCTAAACCTTAAGGGAACTCACTGTTATTACTGTCTCAGCCTCACTCTATGTAAATATCACGAGAAGGTCATGTACACAATTTCAAAATGAAGGAGGAGACAAAGCAGGGTGGGGGTGAAATTACTAAAGAAACTTCAGTTTTACATATATACTAGGAATAAGGTCCGTTGTAGAAATAAATACAACGAGCTCTAGAAAGAGGCTCTGGGAGAGTGCCAAGGCCTTGGGCACTCAGCATCAATGTGCTGTGGCAACCTCAGCAGGGTATAATGACACAGAGTCCACCATTTTCTCCAGAGGAAGTGATCTCTGCTACCTGAAGAGCAGTTGTAATTTTCAGTGATCTCCAGCCCTCACTTGGAGATTGGCAACAATTGTTACCCAGGAGGAAATGGCTGGTTTGGAGGGTGAAGTCTATGGCATTGTACCTGTCTGAGGTCCCACCCCTCCTCAAACCTCACCCTCTCCAGGCTCCACCCTCCAAATCTCCATGAATTTCCCAACCTGGAGTTGGCATCTCCTTCCCAGCCAAGCATCAACCTGCCATTATCTGCCCCTCTGATTTCAGCTTTGCATCTCCTCCCCCCTCCCTCCTGGAGATCAATTGTAATTCTGAGTGATTTCCACCTGTCTCCTGAGATTTTGACTTGCACAACAACCCTGTGAGGTAGGTTAGGCTGAAATTCTGTGACCGGTCCAAAATTACCCACTCGACTTCTACAGCAAGAACCTGGATCTAGCAGAACCTGCTTTGAAGCACTGACTGCTACGCCTACGGCAGCCAACATCCAAGTGGAGCCTGAAGATCACCAGGTATCACAACTGAACTCCAGACAACAGATTCCCCCCCCCTGCTTTAGAAGGTGGGGTGTATGGCATTCTGTTCAGCTGAGGCCTCCCCCTCCTCAAATCCTGGTTTCCACAGACTCTTCCAGAAAATATCCAGGAATCTCCCTACCTGGAGCTGGCAACCCTAGACTCAGGACTGGTCCCAATGAGTTCCTCTCAAAGGCCTGCAAAGAGTTTCCGTCCTTTGTCTGAACCAAGCTTGGTTGCCTACTGTGGCGAAACGGGCTCCAGTTTACCACTCAGCTGTTTGCCTCCCACCTTCATCTTGTGTGCGTATTTCACTCCTTAAATTTGCTGCCACGACTCACTGAATCATCACTACCTTTTTAGAGGGACAGTGAGACCCCTCTGGCTGGATCTCTGTGTTTGGAGATGGAATCCCCAATCTTTGGGGGATCCCTGGAAAGTTGGCAACCCAAGGGTCTGGCCTTTCCTTGCTTCCTTGGGCTACCCCTCTCTTTGTTATTGTCCAGAGCAGGGGAGACTATGTGGTCAGAGCACAACACAGATTATTAGCCCAAATAAAATAATTTATATAACTATTTACACAGTTCTGGGGCACACACAGACTGTAGGAGTAAGCACACACTATGAACTAGCAGGGCATAAACCCACAGAGGTTAAACGCCATCATCTTTCTCTACACAATGGCCTCTGCCTCTCTGCTCTAGCCTCTCTCTCTCTCTGGCCCAAGAGAATAGGGAAACTTCCATTCATTCCCCAGTTCAGCCGACTGTGGAGTGGCTGAATTTCTACTGCCTCCAAGGGTCCACTCACATCTCTGGCTTGTAGCCTGGACAGCCTGGTCAGCACAGGCAGCAGGAGCCTTTCCTAACCTCCTGTAGGACAAAGACAGCCTCCTCCCTGGATGGGCTGCAGTCTATATTGATGCTGCCTTGCATGTTGGGACAGTCCCTGTTTTCCCACCCTTTTCTGCCTTGGGGCAGCTGGGAAATGTAGTCCAGCAGCTGAGGAAGGCCCATTCAACCCAGTGAGTGATACTCCTACAGGTCCCTCTCTGGAACTACAGCTCAATTAGACCTTATGGTGGAACATTTTAAACAAACAACCACAGTCAACAGCCCAGCAGCCATCTTACAAACACAGGTAACTGCCACTTCATTACACCTACCAACAGCCACTGAGGGAAAAGTTAAGTCCCACACAGGAGGCAAGCACCAGAAGCATCTTCATCAAGAGACAAAGCCATTTGCTAGGAATTCTGACAGAGAAGAGTGACTGAAGGGGAAGTGGGCGGGGAAGAGGAGCAGACCCAGCACCTGGCCAATGGCACACGAGTACTCTTGAGTGGCAGCTGGTAGGCCAATGGCTGAGGCATTTTACAGCCAATAGGAGTGCATGGAATCTTGCCACCCCAAGTCATCATGTTTATATATAAGGGGGGAGAGAGAGAGAGTGTGTGTGTGTGAACAAACACATACTCCCTTGATGAGTAAAACCACCCTCTAACTATTCTTTGCTTTCACTGTGAGGTTTAAATGGAAATTTTAATTATTCTTCTTGAATTTTAAGAAATACAGTGAAAGCGCCTCTACTTAACTGTAGGCTTGCAGGATTGTTGGTGGGGGAGGCATAAATAAGAAGATGACTCTGTTCTACCATGTGCCAGAGAGAACTTCAGCCTCATTTTCAAAGGACTCCACCACTGAACTAACTTTCAGAGCTAGGGCCTGGATCCCCCAGAGCATTTCCATGGATGAAAGGATTGTGGCTTAAGAGTGCATTCTCACTCACTCCCCCTCTACAGCACAAGATGACTCCCCAGCGTGGTGCCCACCAATACCTTTCCTGGCACCCCCCAAGCGTTTTTGGAAAGTGGCCAGGGCCAGGTGGGGCTTTTGCCCAGCAAGGCTTCTGATTGGCCACAGGAAATGCAATGGGCTGTGCAGATTTTTTTAAAAAATGGCTTTGGCAGCAGGTGACACCACAGGAGAAGGATCCTTACTGTGTGATTGAAGGTAAATTGTGGCAGCTATTTTGTCTCTGGCTCCATCTTCTACAGCAGCCATTTTATTGCAGACATTTTGGGGCTGTGCCCACCACACTTTCCCAGAATTCCAAAGGTGCCCTTGGCTGAAAAAGGTTGGGGACCCTGTCCTAGGGGTTCCTTGTCCCCTAGGAGAAGTATCTTGGGAGGTGGCATGAATGTAAACTCGGGGATCAAGGCTATATTGCAACTCCTCAGCTGAAGGTAGGGATAGTGCTTCTGTGGTAAGTGAATTTTTTGCTTCTGGAATGCCCTGGTGGGTTCAGTCCCTGGCTTTTCCAGTTACAGGGTATAGATAGCAGGTGGAAATACCTTTTTCTGCCTGGAACACTGGAGACCCACAGGACAATTTAGAGCCATGTAGATGAACAGTCTGCTTTGGTATAAGACAGCTTTGTATGTACTATTAGTTTTTAAGTTTGCCAACTTCCAGGTGGTGGCTGGAGATCTCCTGGGATTACAAATGATTTCCAGGTGACAGAGATCGGTTCACCTGGAGAAAAACGGCCCCTTTGGAAGACGGACTTTATGACATTATACCCCATTAAAGAACTTCCCCTCCCCAAATCCCACCTTCCTCAGGCTCCACCTGCAAAGTCCCCAGGTATTTCCTAACCCGGAGCTGGCAACTCTCTTTGTTTTTTTGAAGTTCTTTTTGAATGTTTATGCTACAAGCTTGTTTTGAAAACCTGACATGGAGTCATTTGTCCTATCTCTCTCTTGAGAAGTTAAATTTAACACAAGTGTCTCGACAAAATGTCAGATGACACTAGAGGATATCTCTTGCACAACGTACCCCTGAAGCGTGTAGCATTTAACTCAGTTAAAAATAGCCATTTACTTAACCAATGTGGCAGGTTCCTGGATCATATCTATCAGCAGGATAAACACACTGTACAGCAATAATAGAAATGTAAGTGGAGACGGACAGATCAGTGGGGAAAAACAGTTCTATTTATTGATCGTATTTGGATTCTTTTAAAAGCTCCTATTTGTAACTATAGCAATAAATGCATATAATTTTAAATAAGGAGAAAAGGATGAAAATATCACTGCACACATTTTAGAAAAGGAAGGTGTAATGGAAGCTTAGTTGGAGGGCTGTGATTGCATCATTCAGTGTTTTCCATTGAAAGGAGATATGAGGTACCACTTTGTATCAAGGCCATAATGCTTGGGGTGGGGGGGAGTTTAACTGCCCCACACAACTGTTTCCTTGACAGGAATCATACATACCATCCAAACCTGATATTAGCTGCAGTGAGAAAAAAGACCGGTACCTTTTAAAAACAGTTAGTAAAAAGAAAATTGGTTAAAGAAAATTTAATTAACAAATCATAATGTTGTAGAAGTTGTTGTACAGCCCTGATAATTATATACGAGCAAAAAAAAGATTAAGGGATGAATCTGAAGACCCAGGAGCAGTGCTCCTGTTGCAGAATGGATCCTTCTTGTCTCCTCCCACCTCTGCAGTCCCACACGCGCACACACCATCAAAAAGCACTTCCCAGAGTTGGGGGTTCCTCAGGAACAGCGTGGGCTGCAGTGTGGACAGTGTATATATGTGAGGTGGGGGGTGCAGCTTAAGTGGGAAATCAGCAGAAATCACAGATCCCTACCTGTAGAAGTGGAGTGCCCTCCATTCATAAATGGGCATCTTAGGATGCAGTCTTACATATTTTCCCAAGCAGCAAAATGTATTATTCTTGTAAATCGATAAGATGCATACAAACAGTAAAAAGCCCTGACCTGGATGGCCCAGGCTAGCCATATCTCATCAGATCTTGGCTGCTAAGCAGAGTTGGTCCTGGGAGGAAGAGGAGGAGGTAGAGGAGGAGGAGGAGGAAGTGTAGTTGGATTTATACCCCACCCTTCACTCAGAGTCCCAGAGCTGCTTACAGTCTCCTTCCCTTTCTCTCCCTACCACAGACACCCCGTGAGAGAGCTCTGAGACAACTGCTCTTGAGAGAGAACAGCTCTGAGAACTGTGACTGACCCAAGGTCACACCAGCAGCTGCATGTGGAGGAGTGGGGAATCAAACCTCATTCTCCAGATTAGAGTCTGCTGCTCTTAACCACTGTGCCAAACTGGCTCTTGAATAGAAGATCACCAGGGAAGTCCACAGTTGCTACACAGATGCAGGTGATGGCAAATCACCTATGTTCACCTTAGAGTTACCAACTCTGAGTTGGGAAAAACCTGGACATTTTAGGAGTGGAGCCTGGGGAGGGCAGTGTTTTGGGAGGGGGGTCCTCAGTTAGGTATAATTCCATAGATTGCCATCTTCTGAAGCTGCCATTTTCTTTAAAGGAACTGATTTCTGTCATCTGGAGATCAGTTGTACTTCTGGAAGATCTCCAGCCACCACCTGGAGATTGACAACTCTAGTTCATCTCTTAGCTTAAAAACCCTGTGAATGATCTCAGTAAATTGGCTGCAACTTGACAGCACTTTATACATACAACAGTTTTTAAAAAACCCTACAATTTGGCTGCAATTAGGAGAAGAAAGGAGCTACGGTGGCTTAAGTGGTTAAGACGCTGAACTGCAGGCTGCGGAAGGTCAGTAGTTCAGCAGTTCGAGACCCAAGAGTGCCGCATGACGGAGTGAGCTCCCGTCTCTAGTTCCAGCTCCTGCCAACCTAGCAGTTTGAAAGCAAGAAATTGCAACTAGATAAATAGGTACCACTTGGGTGGGAAGGTAACAGCGTTCCGTGCGCCTTGGTGTTTAGTCATGCCGGCCACATGACCACAGAAACGTCTTCGGACAGCGCTGGCTCTTCGGCTTTGAAACGGAGATGAGCACTGCAACCCTAGAGTCGGATTCGACCGGCTTTCGAGCAAGGGAACCTTTACCTTTACCTAGGAGAAGAATGATAAAGTCCTGTAATCTCCACATTGTCAAGTGAGTTGCATGTACACATGGTCTCATTTTAGCAAGAGGCCCACCAAATAGGCAGAATGCACCTGGCACGGAGCCCCTAGAGATGGGCTCAGCTAAGAAAGTCAGTGCGAGTATCATTTTTCCATCTAACTAGCTTGGTGGGGAAGATGCGTCACTGTAATAGGGCACACAGGGACATATACCTTCTGGAGAAGCAGAAAAGTTCTTTGGGCTGGCCTGCAAATCGTCCCTGATTCTTTCTCCTTCCCATTTCCCTCAACCCTTTCTCTCTGCTAAGCTTCGACACTGTCTGTTGCTAAGATGGCATCTTTAATGTAGGCTGCCTCAGTGATGACACGATTATTTTGCAAATATTTCACCCCTATAGCATGTCTGGTGCCTGGCATGACACATTTATCATGTCTGATTGGGCCAACAGGCTGGCTGTTTTGAGGTGTTGGGCTTATCTTGTGTTTGACAGCCGTTATGTGGCTTTGCTCTGAGAGCACACACTCTTCAGAAGGTCTGTCAAATAATTAACAAATTCTCATCTCATAAGAGATTTTCGCTAATTGAATCTGCATAGGGTTGTTGGTTTGTTTGTTTTTTGGTATATGAATAAAAATAATTGATCAGGAGAAAATGGCATACTTTGTGTAGGGATAACTCTTATTCTTATCCAGGCTGTCTGGCCCCCATTTTCACAAGTAATGGCTGCAATCCTAAAAATGCTTTCCTGGGAGTAAAAGCCCCGTTGAATAAAATTTCAGGCCAACTTACCCTTGTTAGGGATGCCAGCCTCCAGGTGGGACCTGGGAATCCCCCAGAATTACAGCTCATCTCCAGACTGCAGAGACCAGTTTCCCTGGAGGAAATGGATGCTTTAGAGGGTGGACTCTGTGGCATTGTACCCTACTGACATCCCTGTCCTCCCAAGGCGCCATCTCCTGATCTCCAGGAGTTTCCCAATCTGGATCTAGCAAACCTATCCCCCTCCCCTGCTGGTGGCCGGGGGGACCTGGCAACCCTACCTTGTTAAGAAGATTCAGCTGCTGGTTTCTGCAGACTGAAGGTTAAAGTAGACTAGGGTTGCCAGATCTGGGCTGCAAAATACCTGGAGACGTTGGGGGTGGATCCAGGAGAGGGTGGGTTTGGGGGAGGGGCCTCAGCATGGCGCAATGCCATTGAGTCCACCCTTCAAAGCAGCCATTTTCTCCAGGAGAGCTGAACTCTGTCAGCTGGAGATCAGTTGTAAAAGCGGGAGATCTCCAGGCCCCACCTGGAGGCTGGGAACCCTAAAGCAGGCATAGCAACATCCTTCAGGCCATCACATGGATGTCACCATCATTTTAAAGTCCTCCGAAGATGCTGTGAGGGCTCCATCCTGATCAGACCAGCACTCTTGTCCCCCACCACCTGGGCCTTTTCAAGTACAGAAATGGCCATCTTCCCAGAGGGGGTTTGGCATTTGAAAAGGCACACTGGGGGTGAACCCTGCATGCCTCATTGGGATCAGGCCCTTGTGGCATTTCTGGTTACTTTCAAAAGGCAGCAGCATCCTCACGTAAACCACAGGGACTCCATCATGTCTAGTTCGGCCCTCTGTCTGCAGTTAAGGCAACTCTGTCTCAAGTAATAATCACATCTGATCAGAAACAAGGTACTGCCCTCTTGAAATGTTTTGTTATTTATTTATATCCCACTTTTCTCCCTAATGGGAACTCAAAGTGGCTTACAGCATTCTCCTCTCCTCCGTTTTATCCTCACAACAACCCTAAACGGTCAGGCTGAGATAGGACTGCCAAGGCCCCAGTTCGGGGGCTGGGGGGGAGGATTCCCCTGCCCTGACTTTCAGTTACCCATCGCCACTAAAATATATTTAAAAATAAGATGTTTTAAAAACTCACCAAGGTAGTCTGCGTGATGATGTCACTTCTGGGGAACCTGGAAGCAGGGCTGTAGCTAGAATTCTTGACTTTGGGGGGCATTTAAATAAGTCGGGGCACCCCCCACACACACACACCTAGACTGTGTCAGGAGTGACGAGAGAGTAAAAGTTTTTAAAAAAGCAATGAGAGAGAGAGGCAAGGGCGCCAGCAGGCAGGGCAGGGCGACAGCTTGGCTTGGCATGGCCGTGGCACACATGAAAAATAAAGTAAAATAAACTGGCTGAATGGGAAGTTGGGAGGAGCCCCACTGTAGCCACGGGCCTGCCTGGGAGTGATGGTGGTAGCTCTTGATATCACTGGGTTTTACCACAGAGATTCCAATGATTCCTAGAACTAAACCCATCACTTCCAGATATTCCCTGTAAGGGACATCATTGTGTGGGCAGCGACATCCCCCCCCCAATGATGCCCCAGCCCCCTGCCCACCCACCAGTTGCCAGAGACTTGGCCTATCAAGTCTAGGCTGAGAGTGTGTAATGGGCCTAAGGTCACCCAACAAAAGGGGAATTCAAACCTGGATAAGAACATATGAACATAAGAGAAGCCAATGTTGGATCAGGCCAATGACCCATCTAGTTCAACACCCTGTCACACAGCAGCCAAAAATACCAGGTTCCATCAGGAGGTCCACCAGTGGGGCCAGGACACTAGAAGCCCTCCCACTGTCTTCCAGATTATAGTCCAACACTATGATCAGTATACCACACTGGCTCTCACAGTGGTTTTATGAAGAGATGTTGAAAAGCATAATAATAATGATAATGATAATCAGGGATCTTTTTTGGGGGGGAGCGCACCCAAACACAGCTCCTACAGCTCAGAAGTCAAGCCCCGCCCCCAGCCGGAGTCCCGGGGAGTCTTTCAGGCAGCCGAATGTCAGTTTCAGCTCCATTATATCCTATGGGCCATTGAAATCAATGGTGAAAACATAGGGTATATTCTGGGGGCTGGAGGGGAGGGGGTTCCATTGTTCTCTATGGTGGGAAGAAAGTAACTTTTTTCCCCACCATAGAGAACAATGGAGGGAATAGGGGCAACCTGTTTGGGGGCCCATAGAATTGGACCCCCTGGTCCAATGTTCTTGAAACTTGGTGGGTATCTTGGGGAGAGGCTCCATCAGCTACCCTGTGAGTTTGGAGCCTCTCTCTCAAACCCCCTCCCCTCCAGCACCCAGAATATATCCTATGTTTTCACCATTGACTTCAATGGCCCATAGGGTATAATGGGGCCGAATTGCCGCCGAATTTCTTTCATTCCCTCCTTTCCTTCTCTCTTTTCCTCTTTCCCTCCTTCTTCTCTTCTCTCTTTCTTCCTTTCCCACCTTCTTCTCTTCTCTTTTTTCCTCCTTTCCCTGTTTCCCTCCTTCTTCCTTCTCTTTCTTTCCCTCCCCTTTCCTTCTCTTTTTTCCCTCTTTCCTTCCTTCTTTCCTTCTCACTACTGTCTCTCTTTCCTTCCCTCTTTCCTCCTTCTGTGGCCCAACTCTCATGAGAAGGAGTTTAAACTTTAAACCCCTTCTCTTTTCTCTCCCCCACCCAGGCCAGCTGGGGAAGGGAAGGGGAGGCTTTTGAAGATGCCTTCCCCACTTTTGCTTCCCCTTCTGACATCACTTCCGGTGATGTCAGGGGGCATGGCATATGCTAATAGCCTAATAGCTCATTAGCATACCATATGCTAATGAGCTCCTGCAGCTATTTTTCTACGAAAAGACCCCTGATGATAATGATAATGATGATGATGATGATGGTAGTGGTAGTGGTGACACAACCTCCCCAAAATATACTTAAATATACTTAAACTTTGTTTTTGCTTAAATATTTCTCAAGTTGCTTTTCACAAAACAAAACAGGCTTGCTAGGCATCCTTTCTAACAGGCAATGAACAGGAATTCCACACCACAACTTTTTGTTTTATTTAAAAGAAGCAGTTTGTTGTAGTAGTTCTAGAACAGTTTGTGTATAACTATGCTGCAGCAATAACTCTCCAGAGAACAGCGAGGACAGGTTTCACTTTGTGCTCAAGGCCTTGATCCACACTCTGTGTGCCAGGGGGTTGCTAGGGGAAACAGGGAAAGCAACCCAGTGCAGAAAGGTAACTGTAGCAACCCTGAAAACTCACCTCGTACACTGAAGTCTGCGTTGTGCTTCAAAGTTTGCAACTAGATCCTGGTGTGCTGCTGCACATGCACAGGGCACTGTAATGCAGCATTAAAACAACAACACAGTTGCAGGCTGGGAATTTTTTCCCAAAAGAAAATTCGCAGCCTCCTTTTTCTCCAACTTATTTTTGCAGGGGAGATTGTTGCAGATAACAGTGCCTCTTGGGAGGCAGGAAAAGTTGCTTTCTTTCTTTTCTTCATTCTTAACGAAATAGTAGTCCTCTGACGATGGCAAGAGACGGTGATCCCAAATACATTTTGCAGGTGGAAAACAGGAGGAAAAACGTCTTTGTGACCCAACTAGGAGAGCACAGGTAAGGCGGTCACTACTAATGTTCAGTTTGAATCTCTCTGAATGCCGAAAGGATAACTGGTTAGGGCTTGTCTGTATTTGTGGTACGTTAGTGGTCAGTGCCAAACTGATGCAACAGATATCAGGTTTACATCTAGCCAGAAAACATCTGAACAATGAGGATATGTATGTGTGTTACGGGTTTGGGGCACAGCATGCTATTTAGCCTCCTACGGTTGCCATGTCACACACACCCCCTCGGGCCACCAGTGGGCATAGGGTTGCCAGATCCAGGATGGGAAACTCCTAGAGATTTGGGGGTGGAGCCTGGGGAGGACAGGAACCTCGATGGGGTAGGGTGCCATAGAGTCCACCCTCCAAAGCATCCATTTTGTCCAGGGGAACGAATCTTTATAGTCTGGAGATAAGCTGTAATTCCAGAAGATCCCCAGGTCCCACCTGGAGGCTGGTATCCTGGCCTCTGTAATAGAGTACAAGTTTTGTATGTAGAAGTTTCCAGGTGAATGTACAAAATTGCTGTGAGTGTACAAAACTGCTGTTGTAGCCATCTTCGCTCAGAAGTAAGTCTCATTGAGTTCAATAGGATTTATTCTCAAGTAAATGTAAATATTCCTAGCATCGCAGCTTTAATATCGAAGGAATTTTGAAGGACGTTTTGCCCAAACTGGCATCTTCAAATTTATCTGAATTTTTTGTATCACACAAGATGAATTGGCGATCGTAAGTTGTATCATTATTTCCCAAGAACTATGGAAACTCCTTAGGGATGTTTTGCTCAGGTAGGTAGAAGCCTCCAAATTTGTTCCTGATTTTGCCTTTGGTAAAAATTTGGTGGCAAATGAAGATCCTAACTTCTTCAGCTGTGAAAGCTTCAGGACTGAGAAAAACCAGCCCTGCCCTGAATAGCCCAGGCAAGCCCGACCTCATCAGATCTCAGAACCTAAGCAGGGCTGACCCTGGCAAGTGTTTGGATGGGAGACTTCCAGAGAATACCAGGACTGGGAAGCCAGAGCCAGGCTATCGAGCCACTTCTCTGAATGTCCTCTGCACCCCAGTAGGAGTCGCCAGAGGTCACCATGACTTCCAGGCACGGGCACACACATGCACAAAACTCACACACAAATGCAAATAATAATAATTTAAAAAAAGACCGAGAAAGACCTGCTTTTTATCAGGTGAAAGCGTGGGGCAGCCAGTTTTCATTTCGGTGGGACGTTGGGGGGCAAGAGATGAAGCCTTGTAGACAGGTAGAGAAAGAAGTACTTTTCTCCCTTTCTCATAATACAAGAACTCGTGGGCACTCCATGAAATTGCTGAGCAGTCGGGTTAGAACACATAAAAGGAAGTACTTCTTCACCCAAAGAGTGATTAACACATGGAATTCACTGCCACAGGAGGTGGTGGCAGCTACAAGCATGGACAGTTTCAAGAGCGAATTAGATAAACACATGGAGCAGAAGTCCATCAGTGGCTATTAGCCACAAGGTATAGATAGGAACTCTCAGTCTGGGGCAGGTGATGCACTCTATTCTTGGTGCTTGGGGGGGGGGGACAGCAGTGGGAGGGCTTCTAGTGTCCTGGCCCCAATTTTTGGCCACTGTGTGACAGAGTGTTGGACTAGATGGGCCATTGGCCTGATTCAACATTGGCTTCTCTTATGTTCTTATGGAAGAGCGAAAGCCTTGTACTTGACTGTGTGGCAGACGCTGGCAGATCTGGAGAGATGTGGGTGTGAGAACCGTTCTCGCAGCTGCAGTTGAGGGCTAAAGTATATGTGACTTTGGGATTCCAGCATTAGACCCCTCCAACATCTACTGTTTCCTCAAAAAGTGACCAGAGGGAAGGAAGGGAAATATAGTGAGGCCACAGTGGTGGGGAAAGGAGGGTTAATTCCTCTTACTGTTTTCCTAATTGAAATCATAAACTATCCTTTTGTGGGTTCTGCATAATTCCCTGCTCATCTTGTTTGCTGCCTGTTTGGATAAAAGTAGCATTTTGTACAGCAGACCGCAATTCAAAATTGCATGTGGATGGAGGGAGGTATCAAGCAGGAACTCAAAGACTTGAAACCCTCCTGGTTGTTGCAGATGAAGGTGATACTTTTTCTTGGCAAAGCTTTTGCCCCTCTATTAGCTGGCAAAACAAATCCCACAAACAAGGAAGCTTTCCCCATCTTTCCAAAGCTCTGTGTCAGGAGCGGTCTTGGTGATTCTTAGGCCCTGGGCAAAAGTCCAGGATGGGGCCCCAGAAATGCTGCCACCACCCACAGCCTCCCTCCCCACAAGTGCCAAGCAAGGGGTGGCTCTCACCCTGTGCAAGGTACGTGCCAGCCACCATTGCCAGAAGCCAGCTGTCCAAGCCCCGGATGGTGTGGGTGTGGGTGACAGTTGTTCTTTTTCTTTCCCCTCCTCCTGGAGGGGGCAGGTTGGGGGCCCTCCCAGTGTGGGGCCTGAAACAGCTGGTCCCTTTTGCCCACTGGCTAAGATTGCTCCTGTTCAGGAAAGGCTGCATCTGTGACTTTCTGTCATGTAGCCAGTAAAGACGCAGTGCCTCTGGTTTTAAAAGGGGTAGGGACTTTTGTCTGCCATGCCCTGGGTAGCCCAGGCTAGCAGACTTCAGTCAGATCTCAGGAGCTAAGTGGAGTCAGCCTTGGTCAGTATTTGGATGGGATTCCACCACGGAATACCAGGGTCGCTATGCAGAGCTAGGCAATGGCAAACCCCTATTGAGTGTCTCTGGCCTTGAAAACCCTACAGACTTGCCATAAGTCAGCTGTGACTTGACGGCAAAAAAGGGGGAATTTTGTAACTAGGCTAAAATTATCAGTCATCGCGCCGTCGTGTAAGGAGTGTGGGATAGTCAGAGATGTTGCCCCACTGGAGACTGGCACGCTGGCTTGAAAAGCAAGCATTTTCGCAGGCACAAGGACTTCTGCTGAGGAAGTGTGATTTATTTTCCCACCACTCCCCCTCCTGCAGCAGCCTTAAATGTCCCTCCAAATCCCGTTCCCACCAGAAAATCCAGAAAGGGACAAGTTCCATGTGCAAAAAAATAAAAATAAAAATCTGCTGGCTGTAGCTCTGCCCTGTGCTTTTCATTCTCCAGCTGCTCTCATCCGTTTCCCCTTAGCATGAAGACTGGCACACATAATCAAGTGGGTTTATCTTCCACCCGGTTTGTTGTGTTTCCATCATTTTTGCTGTTGTTTTGTGAAATCTAGCCAAGGGCAATGGTGGCTCGAAAGTCAGTGTGCCAGAGCCATGCAGAGAGCATTAGGTCTTGGGTCAAATTAGTTGCTGGCATGCACCAATGGATCCCATCAGAATGTGTCCAGAGATGATTTCACTGCTGCCGCTTTCCACAGTGTAGGAGTCGAACCACAATGGCATAAAAAACCCATTCTCACACACTCACCACCACCCCCATTTGATCTTTACGCTGTGAAGGGAGAGGAGATTTTCATACTATAGAGCTGAAGTGTGCACCGGAATGTCTTCACATTTTGCTGTGCAAATGACAGGTGGAAGCATTTAAGCTCTCCCTCGTGAGAAAGTATAAAGCCTGGTTTTGCCAAACGCGGCAGAACATGTGGACTCAAACACTGATCTTACGGCAGATCATGAAAGGTCTTCTACAAATCTACCATGCAAAATAGGAAGCATATAATTCCAGCTGGTAGAGTCAGCTCTGGAAGGACTAAAAGATTTGAAAAACTATGTGCAGCTGCTATATGTGGGTGTCTGCTTAAATAGCTATCTATAAGGTATCCATCTGTCTCCCAAACTATGCTTTGTGTTAAACATGAACATATCTCTCCCTAAACCTCAGCTATGTCTATTTTCCATATATATCTTGTTTTCTCATGTTGTGCAATGTCTCCTTCTTTGGTTTCCCGGCTACCCTGCCATTCCAGAGAAAATGAGCCATCTACTTTCCTATGTGGTAGGGCACAGGTCCCACTGATACCTTTTCTGGCATCTGCCAAGTGTTTTTAGGACGTGAGTGGGGTCAGGTATACCTAGGGTTGCCAAGTCCTTCAGACCTGTTGGTGGGGGGATGGGGGGTGAACTTACTGGCAGCCAGGAGAAACGTTGAAAATAAATGTGACATGCCTACATGTCCCGGAAGTGACATGGGGACTTTGGGGAGGTGTTTTTTTGACATTGTGGATTTTGGGCAAAACTCTATGATAGAATTAGCTTCTACTACAGAAGTTTGCCAAAAAACAGAGTGTCACCCCCCCACACACATGTCACCAACATGCCTACACTTCTGGGTCACGTAGGCATGTCACATTTATTTTCAGTTTCTTGCCTGTTTGGGGAGGATAACTGGGAGGGGTGGGAGCACCTGAAACTGGGGGAACCCCAGCTGCACCAGTGGGTCTGGCATTTCTAGGTGTGGCACTCGCCCAGCAGGGCTTCTGATTGACTACTGGAGACTGCATTGGCTGTGCAGATTTTTTAAAATGTTGCCTTGGTATCAGCTGCCACCACAACAGGGATCTGCACTGTGTTACTGCAGTTAAACTCTGGCAGTCCTTTTGTGGCTGTCTCTACCTCCTGCAGCAGCCATGCCGTGTCAGAATTTCAAATGTGCCCATAAATTCAAAAAGGTTGGGGAGGGGATCCCGTGGTAGGGATTTCTGTTGTTCTGTTCTCAGCTATCTGAATTAGATTAAAAAATCTTTCTTAATTCTTTTTTCTGCTGTGTATTCCTAGGGGTGATAATGGTTAGGGTCTTTACCAAGCAGCAGACCTTCCTCACCTATCTCACATGGTTGGATGGTCGTCTGTATTAATAATTTGTAGCTGATGACACTGAGTGGTGAAGTTCTTTCCCTACACAGTAGAGTCTACTTCAGTTTCTCAGCTTTTCCTCCATGGTTTTCAGACTTCACAATACCGTGAGGGTATTTATGTAGAGCGAAAGATTTAAAAAACAATTTACATGAGGTAATGCTTGCTATTTTAATTGCCATTTGTATGTTTATTGTTTTCAATTTACTGAGAAACTGTACCCTGATATCTCTTGTGCAGTGTGTGTGTGGGGGGGTTGTCAGACTTTTTAAATAGGCTCTGTGATAGAGCATCTTCCTGGCACAGAGAAGGTCTGGTGATGTGAAAGGCATTAGTCTGAGACCTTAGGAAGCAGAGCCACTGCCAGTGACTCACCTCCCTCATCTATTCATCCCAGAATGCTGATTTGCCATGGGGTTATTGACTAGCCTCTAAATCTACTTCTTCAGGTATGTCAGTAAGAAGCTCCTACTAAGTTGACTGATGCATTGTATGTGATTGCTACAACTTCCCTGTCTTTCAGAATGAATGGGATAACATTGCCATAACCGGCACCATCCCTGTGTGCACATACTCCCTGGATGGGTCTTCTGAGTTTAAATGGAGGCTCTTCTAAAATTCAATAGGCAACAGATTACACGTATTGTAAAACTTGGCCTGTGCTTGATTTGTGCATCTGGTGAAGTGGGGTCTAGTCCATGAAATGTGTGCTACAATAAAAATGATGCAGTGATGGCCAGCCAACTACCTTAAATGCCTTTGAAAGGGGATTAGTCAAATTCATGGAGGATAGCCATGAAGGCTAGATGAACATTAAAAACAAAGTCAGGTGACCTCAGCAAGAGCATCGTGTTGTAAGGGTCTACAGAAAGAAGAGGAAATTGGCAAAAATTCTTTTCTTCCTTCCTCTACAAGCAGATGTGCTGCTAGTGGAAAGATTTAGATCTGGACCATTCTTTCCTTGTATTGAAAGGGGAAAGTCCTCTGTTTGTACATGTAATGTTTTTGCTCTTTTCTTTTTTACTGCTTTATGTGTAAAGGCACCTTGTGTGTTACACTGCTTCCTTGCCTTGCTTATTTTTGCTGCCACCAAAGGCTCTCGCTTTAGAATTCATAGTCGGACCCAAATAAGAGGATGCCTTAGTTGTATATGGTAGACTGACTGAACAGTCAGTTCATGGGGGTTGGCTGTGAGGTTAAAGAGGATCCTTTATTCTGAAGTAAAAAGTTGTTTTTCTTAAACATAAACAGCATAATGGTTTCTGTAGTTTAGTGGTTTCAGATAGGTACAAAAGCATAATGGTTCCTTAAACAGACCTAATCACACAGACTTATTTTCTTCACTTGCTGCTTAGCCAATGACTTCCACAAACCTTGATTTCCCAACTTTCCACCCAACTTTCCACCCACTTGCCACTTAGGCAAATAACTTCCAGAGATTTATTGTCCTCACTTGCCACTTAGGTTCATAACTTCCACAAAGCTTAACTTCCTAGTTTGCCAGTGCCACCCAGGCTAGAAGCTTCCACACATAACACAGATAAAGGTTGCCAGGTCTTACCTGTCTGCCGGCGGGTGGGTCCCTCTCCATGTCTGAGTATTTTTGGTGGATGTGCTTTGTGTGCACACCACGATGATGTTACCTGGAGGTGACGTCATCGCACAGGGCACATTGAGGGGAACGCTCTACTGTTTGAGAAAAAACTTTATGGTAACTCAAATTCCCTTGTGCAATGTGCCCTGCGCAATGACATCACCTCTGGGTGACATCATTGCACTGGGCATATTGGTGTGGATGGGGCTCTTTGGGGGCAGGGCTCCCCCCCACCGGCTGGCTGGGTGGCGGTGGATTGGCCCCCCAAAAGTGGGTAAAACCCCACCCCCATTGGGGGAATGGCAACCCTACAGCACCTCACTCAAACTCCTTCCTGCACACACACTGCTCAGCACTAACTCCCACAGAAAGCCTCTTTCTGAACAACACAGTAAACTCCACCACCAATGGAACAGCTACTATCCAGTCATGACAACCTTCACTCACCCATCCAGTCCCAGTCTTTTTTACTCTGCAGGCCTACATTTTAGATCACAGCAACATACATTTAAACCTCCACAATGAAACAGAGAAATAAAACACACAAATACACAGTATTTGTATGGCAAAACACGATAGTACACTCGCTTTTCCAAGTATTTTTTAGTTCATGAGGATGCTAAGGCTGAAGCAGAGAGATGCCATAGAGATGCCATTGTGATGCTTCTTGCTGCCACCACTCACTAGTACTCTTGGATGTTGTAGTCAACCTTAAAAGCTTTTGCAAAGGGGTTGACCAGGGGACTCTAAGGAGCATGTGGTAATTACACTGGTTACTTTGCTTGTGCTGTAATCTATATTCGGTAATCCAGCAGCCATGTACTGGGTGCTTTCTGTAATATTTGCTGCTATCAGCTTTGTATCATATAAACAAGACTGGAGGGTGCAAGGCAGGCATTTTACTTACACAACGAGCAACTCTTAGCACATAGCAAGTCTTAGCTCTAATAACTTTAAATGCAGCTGTGTCTGATTCAGAATGTCTGTTCCATGTAGGATTTTTGCGAGCCACATGTGCGGCCTACGACTGCCCATCACCCTCCCTCTTGCTAGATTTAAAGGGCCCTCCAGCCGGTCATCAGGCCCTAGTCAAGACTGCAGCTGCCTACACAGCCAGGCCTCCTCTTGCATTTCATTTCTTGGTCATGCTAGAGTGTGACAATGCTGGGAACTGGTATTTGTTCTATGCATGATAATAATAATTCTGCCATTGTATGTTACAGGGAAGAAGAGGATGAAGATGTCCATTACATCCCTATCATTCATGAGGTCAGCTGCACTTGTTCTACCTTGTGGGCAGGGCTAAATTCAAGGGCCGGTGACCCAGGCGGGGTGGGGGGAGGGACTCCTGTTGTGTCACTGTCTACACAACTATCCACTCAGCAACTGAAGCAAATGCTATAAAATGTAGGACTGGCATTCCAAGTGGTCACCAGCTGTAACACTGTTTTAGTGTTGATTTTAGTACATTTCAAAGTTTGAGTCCAGCAGCACCTTCAAGTCCAACAAAGTTTAATTCTGGGTATATGGTTTTGTGTGTATGCACACGAAAGCTTGTATCTTGAATAAAACTTTATTGGTCTTAAAGGTGCCCCACTGGACCCAAACTTTGTTCTGGTGCTTCAGACTGTGGCTACCCACCTAAATCTATCTTAGTACATTACAGTTATTCTTAATGTTCAAACGGATTCAGTAAGGTTAGAGGAAAGACTCTGGCTTTCATCTGCATGTGTATGGGACAAATGAATGCAGACCTGGGTCTTAGCATGCAAATTTATTGTAAGATCCAGTGTGACGTAGTGGTTAGACTGCTGGACTACAGTCTGGGAGACCCAGGTTCAAATCCCTGCACTGTCATGAAGCTCACTGGATGGCCTTCTGCAAGACCTTCTCTCTTAGCCTAACTTAACCTTGTTTCTATTTACTTTATTCATTTATTAGATTTTTTTTTAGTCACCACTCACCCAAAGGGTCTTACAGTGACTTACAACAATAAAACCATATAAATAAGATAAAAACAACACAAAAATGAATAACAAATATAAAATATTAGCATTGAAATATTAAACAATTAAAATATGTGGCTAGCACCATACCACTAATAAAAACAGCCCATGTATGTGGATAATCCTCTAAAGGCCAAGCTAAACAATTCAGCCTTGCATGCCCTGCAGAAACGAAACAAGTCCAGTAGGGCATGGGTGTCATCTGAGAGTGAATTTCACAGGGTAGGGGCCACAACTGAGAAGGCCCTTCCCCTGGTGACAGCCAACTGAGCCAGCCTGGGAGCCAGGCACCTGCAGAAGGCCCCTAGACAATGATTGAAGGGCGCACAGGGGGTTGTAACGGGACAGGTGGTCCTGAGGTATGAGGGTCCCAGACAGTTAAGGGCTTTAAAGGTTAACACCAAAACCTTGAATTGGATCCGGAGACTAATTGGTAGCCAGTGCAGCTGCTGCAGATTTGGAGTAATATGAGAAGAAGAGATTGGATTTATACCCCACCTTTCAGTACCCGAAGGAGTCTCAGAGTGGCTTACAATCCCTTTCCCTTCCCCTCCCCACAACAAATACCCTGTGAGGTAGGTGGGGCTGAGAGAGCTCTCTCGAGAACTGCCCCTGAGAGAATAGCTCTGAAAAAACTTATTACTGACCCAAGGTCACACCAGCAGCTGCATGTGGAGGAGTGGGGCAACAAACCTGGTTCTCCCAGATTAGAGTCCGTGCTCCTAACCACGACACCAAACTGGCTCTGAGCTGACCATGATGTTCCAGTCAGTAACCTGGCAGCTGCATTCTGGGCCACCTGCAGTCTCTGAAGCGTTTTCAAAGGTAGCCCTACGTAGAGCGAATTGCAGCAGTCCAATCTGGAGGTGACAGCTGCATGGATCAATGTGGCAAGGTCTGACCCAGACAGATAAGGCGCCAGCTGGTGGGCCTGGGATAGGTCAAAAAACGCCAACCGTGCTACCATGGACACGTTTATCCAATGATAAAATGGAGGAGAGGAAACAATCTATGCCATCCTGAGCTCCTTGGAAGACCAGCAGGATAAAAATGTGCTAAATAAATCTTATATGGCAGGGACCGATCATATCTGCAAGTTCTGCAACTAAACTGTACAACAGGCTACTTAGAAGCCAAACAAAGAGAAGGGGAGTACCATAGAGGCTCCACACCTCTGGGACCATTTGGTCTATGGCAGCTGTCCCTGCTTGTGAATCTTTTTCTCAGGCTAATTATAAGATGTCAGTGTTTTCAGGAGGTGAGCAGGAACTAGAATTTGGATAAGGGTTTGCAGCTTCACTAATAATTCTGTCACTGGTATTGAACCAGGAAACCAGGGAAGATAATTTCTTGTAACAATAGAAATCCCTGTGGTTTCTAAGGGTGCATTTGCAGCAATTCGTTTCCTGGTAACTGTTTGTGCTGTCAGTGTCAGATCCCGTGCAGAGGCACACTGCTCTGTTTCAGGGGTGGTTACAGGAAGAGATGAAGCAGTTTTTGCCCTCTGCCATTTTTTTCGATGATGTCTGAAGAGAAGGTCTGATCAGCTGACTCACAATGTTCGAGTGAGAACTTGAAACTTCCTTAAGGCTGCAGCAGTGTAGCGGTTTAAATGTTGGACTAGGACTTGGGAAACCTGGGTTCAAGTTCCCTCTCAAGGCCAAACTAGATGATACTGGGCCCCTGAGTCCATCACAGGGACATGGTGCCAATTTAAAACCTGTTTTCTTAGTTTTAAAGTCAGCATGGAGTAGGGTTGCCAGTTCCAACTGAAATGCCAGAGGGGGAAGGGGGGGACATTCCAGGAGCGGGAAGTGACGTAGGCACATTGGTGACATCAGGGGCGATGCTCTGGTTTTTGGGCAAAACTCTATGGTAAAATCAGCCTCAAACCATAGAGTTATGCCCCAAAACTAGAGCGTCACACCCAATGTAACCAATGTGACTACATCACTTCCAGGTGATGTAGGCATGTCATGTTTATTCCTGGTGACATCGCTTTTTTGGGGGTGGGGATTTCCTCCTGCTGGCCAGCTGGCTGGTGGTGGGCGGGAATCCCAAAACTCAGACAGTCCCCCGCAACTGGGGGATGGCAACCCTACCACGGAAGCCTGATCTTGCCAGGGACTGCAGTGCCAGAGGGATGAAAAACTTTCCTCGTCCCTTCCCCCATGCCATTTTCAGGAGCTCAAATGGCCCGTTTCAGCTCTTGAAAGTGGCATGGGTGGAGGTTGCCAGCTCTGGGTTGAGAAATACCTGGAAATTTGGGGGGGGGTGGAACCTGGGGAGGGCAGGGTTTGGGGAGGGGAGGGGTCTCAGCAGGATATAATGCCATAGAGGCCACTCTCCAAAGCAGCCATTTTAAATCCCTCCCCTCTCAGTGGCTGCCCAGCAGGTAAGTGGTACCACTAAACCTAATACATGAAGTTGCTTTAGTGGAATCAGGTCACTGGTGTGTCAGGATCAATATTGTCTACTCTGACCAGCAGCGGCTCTCAAAACTCTCAAGTGGAAATCTTTCAAATCACTAGCTAGTTTGATGTAGTGGTTAAGTGCATGGACTTTAATCTGGGAGAACCGGATTTGCTTCCCCACTCCTCCACCTGCAGCTGCTGGGTGACTTTGGGTCAGTCATAAGTTCTTTCAGAGCTGCTCTCTCAAGAGCAGTCCTCCAAAGGGCTCTCTCAGCCCCACCTACCTCACAGGGTATCTGTTGTGGGGAGGGGAAGGGAAAGGAGACTGTAAACCACTCCGAGACTCCGAATGAAGGGCGGGGTATAAATCTAATCTCTTCTTCTCTTCTTCCTCTCCTAACTGGAGATGTCAGGGATTGAACCTGGGACCTTTCGCATGCAAAGAAGATGCTGTAGCAGCTGCATCAATTGAGTTGTTAACACCAAGCTGGGAAATTCCTGGAGCTTTGGGGGCAGAGAATGAGGAGGGGAAGGAGCTCAGTAGGGATGTAATGCCATAGAGCCCACCCTCCAGAAGCTGGAAATTGGCAACCTGAGTGTTATAAAGATTTGTGTGGTGCTGCAGTGAGCACCGTTCAATCTCACGGTGGAGGGAATAATGCTGGGCTGGTTGTAGGAAGGGTGGCTTCAGAGCAAACTAATTTATGCAGCAGCCAAATCGTTCACTCACAACTTTAATGCCAGTAGCTTACAAAGCAGAATTTTTGCTCACAAGACTCCATAGTTTAGGGAGCATGGGTTGTGAGGTGCAGAGAAGGATCCTAGACCTGGGTTTGTTTGTTTTTGTTCTGCTGCTTTTTGTGGAAGTAGAGAGTCTCCCAGACCTATATAGGAACCAAGCATAGCCCTTTTCCCTATCTACTTCTACCTCCTCAGGAACAAGGCACTGGAGAGCTCAGCACTAACTCTGCTGAGACTGTTAAGAAAATTTCAAGAACCTGTTATGAATGGGTCAGCACTTTAGTGGCACCACCATCTGCTTCAAGGAATGATATGCTTGGCCTAAGGTGGGAAAATTTAACAGCAAATTTCAGGTTTTAATGATGGGGAAAGCAAGGAGATTTCCATGGCAGAATCAGAGCAGTCTTGCTCTTGGATATGTAACTGGGTTGAAATTGCAAAAAAAAACCCAAACCCATGCATTTGAATTCAATTTACTGTGGTTACTATTTTATAATTCACACTAACCAGAAACATAAGTGCTCATATGCACAGCTCCACTTTCCCTAAATGGTGCCCCCTGCTTAGCCTGGGCCTTCAATGACCTAATGATATAACACAATTTATTCTGCAGGCCCCGAGCAAGATTCTTCAGCATCATGGAAAAACACTACAGAAGACCTTGCTTTTGCAGAAAGAAGTTGAACACGACCAAGTGACTGCGGAACTGATTGCTAAGAGGCAAGAATTCAAAAAACAGATGGAAATGTTGGCCAAACGGAGTGCAGAATTTGCACTGAAAGAAGAGGCTGTAAGTATCATGTCACATTTGGGAGAAGGGCAATTCTAGGATGGACTTAAGGTCAAGAGAGATGCAGGGGAGCTGATTTCCTGGTGTTTTGATTTTAATTTTAAGGCAGCCATAGATAGATACATATCAGTGAAGAGCAATGGCATTGGGAGTGTTTGACCAGTTTGGTGTAGTGGTTAAGTGCATGGACTCTAATCTGGGAGAACCGGGTTTGATTCCCCATTCCTCCACTTGCAGCTGCTGGATGACCTTGGGCAAGCCATAGTTCTATCCAAGCTGTTCTTGAAAGCAGTTCTTGAAAGAGCTCTCAGCCCCACCTACCTCACAGGGTATCTGTTGTGGGGAGGGGAAGGGAAAGGAGATTGTAAACCGCTCTGAGACTCCTTTGGGTACTGAAGGGTGGGGTATAAATCCAATCTCTTCTCCTCTTCTGATCCGTCCTCCCCACAGTTCTCCTGATTTAAATTGCTAACAGCAAAGCTGCTATTAGCCATGTTGGTAGTGTCAAGGGACTGTAATTTCAGTCAGGAAAATAGTTCAACTTTCCCCCCTTCAGCATCGCTGTGCCATTCTAGATTTTTTTTAATAACAATTTTATTAATAATAAAAACATAACGTAACATGCAACAGGTAGCAGGTAAATAAATATACCATAATTTTAAAAACAAAAAAGCAGTAGAGTCTATAATATTGATACTATTAGATCATAATCAAATTATAAATTTATAAACCAATATTCAATTGAAACAAGTTTCTACCAAAGATGCAGAGTGTCTATTATACTGTGTACTCCTTCTTGTTGTGTTAAGTATTGTAAGATAGGAAACCATATTGTAATAAAATTAGATGAAGTTGCACGCACATGAGTATCACTTGTTTTTGATTAGAATTAAAGTGTTGGGAGATCTGATCACGGGTATGTCATATCACATGGCATTTTGGCCATCAGCCCATGGCTTCTCTCCCATACACCCTCAGCGAAGTGATCTCCATATTCAGTGTGCATGCTAGAGCTGATAGGAAATGAAGTGTGATTATCTTTTTGGTCATGTTCAGGTGCTCTGTTTCGACCCCTAATGACTTACCCCTATCCCAGAACCACATCAGGGTCACTCTTTTCTCCTTGGTAGAATAAGTAAATCTTGATTACTCCAGTGTGTATAGGGTTACTACCTCAAGGCAGGCCCTGAAATCCTCCCAGACGACAGCGATCAGTTCCCCTGCAGATAGGGTTGCCAACTCCCACTTGGGAAATTCCTGGTGATTGGAGGGGAAGTGTCTGGGGAGGGCAAAATATGCGGAAGGGAGGAAGCTCAGAAGGGAAGGTGATGCCAGAGGGGCCACCCTCCAAAGCTGCCATTTCTTCCAGGGGAATGGACCTCTGTGCTCTGGAGATCAGTTGTGATCCTGGGAGGACCCTGGGCCTCACTTGGAGGTTGGCAACCATAATTGGAGGAAATGACAGCTTTGGAGGGCAGACTAAGGCATCTCCTTTGCACTGAGATCCTCTCCCTCCCCAAACTCCTGCTTCCCCAGGCACCCGCTCCAAATCACCAGGAATTTACCAATCTGGATTTTGTAATCCTATATTAGAATCACAGAGTTGGAAGGGACCTCCAGGGTCATCTAGTCCAGCTCCCTGCACAATGTGGGAAATTCACAAATACCTTCCCCCCACACACACACCCAGTGACCCCTGTTTGATGCCCAGAAGGTGACAAAAAACCTCTAGGATCCCCAGCCAAACTGGCCTGGAGAAAAATTTCTTCTTATCCCCAAAGTGGTGACCAGCATTTCCCTGGGCATCTAAGAAAGGGCCACAAGAACTAAGCACGGATGCAACCCTTCCTGCCCTCCCTCCCATGATCTGCCTAAGTTCACAGAATCACATGTTCACATGTTTGTTTGTTTCCAGTGTTGTTTTTCTCAGTGTTGGTTCTCACACCCACCATATTCAAAATATGAATGGTTTTTCTTACGATAGATTCAGGTGGGTAGCTGTGTTGGTCTGAAGCAAAAGAACAAAGTTTGAGTCCAGAGGCACCCTTTAAGACCAACAAAGTTTAATTCTAGGTATAAGCTTTCGTGTGCATCAGTATCTGAAGAAGTGTGCAGGCACACGAAAGCTTATACCCAGAATTAAACCTTGTTGGTCTTAAAGGTGCCACTTTGTTCTTACTTTAGTTTCAGCAAAGTTGGTGTGTTCAGTTAGCTTTCTCTCTCCTTCTTTGGTCAGAGCAGGGCTCGAGCTCTTAAATTTGACAGATATCTTAAAGAGTGTGAGCAGAAGAAGGAACGTGCAATGAAGAAATACCAGGATGAACGAAAACTCAATAAAATAAAGAAGAATGAGATACATAAATTGAAAGAAGAACTTAAAGAACTCAGAATTAGGTATGCAACTGTCTTTTTTAAAACAATGGGTCATGTGTAGTTGGGCATGTTATTCTACAAACAGCATGCAGTGTTGACACTCTCGATCTGGGTTTAACAAAATAGTACTTCACTTAGAATGGGGATGGCAGGAATCAAATCACAAGTCATAAGTTGTATGTAGTCACGTGTTTTAATGTTTTTATCTCACTTATGGTGGACTCAAAGTGGCATTCAAAGTAAAATACATCTCAACAATACAAATCTAAGCAACAATATAGAACCCAACAACCCCTCCCCCAGGGCTTTTTTTGTACAAAAAGCCCAGCAGGAATGCATCAGCATAATAGGCCACACCCAACTGTGGGAACTCATTAGCATATTAGGCCCCATGTTATGAGAAGTGTGGTCATCCAGCCACACCCACCTTTTGGTTTTTATTCTGTTTACCTTGTTTGTTGTCAAAACCAAGGGCTTTTTTTGTAGCAGGAACTCCTTTGCATTTTAGGCCACACACCCCTAATGTAGCCAATCCTAATGAGTTTCTGATGTTGGGTGTGGCCTGTTATGCTAATGAGTTCCTGCTGGGTGTGGCCAACTCGGGAGCCAGCCGGAACTCCGTTCCTGTGCGTTCCTGCCCCCAAATAGCCCTGCCCTCCCCTAGTGCAAACTTAAAACAGATAATTTATAGAGCTACTAAGTCCAGGTTGGAAAATTCCTGGAGATTAGGGAATGAAGGCTGGGGTGGGGGAGAAGGAACCTCAGTGGGGCATAATACCCTAGAGTCCACCCTCCAAAGCTGCCATTTTCTCCATGGGAATGGCTCTCTGGAGATCAGTTACAATTCTGGGAGGTCTCCAGGCCCAGCATAGAGAGTTGGCAACTCTAGTGATGAGCCACATGGACATTCTGGGCTGGTATCCATTTTCCAACCCTGTCTGTAGTTTTTCATTACATTTGTATTCCACTCTTCCTCCAAGGATGTCAGAGTGATGTGCAGTGGGAATTGATCCATTTCAACCTTACAACAGCCTTGTGAGGTAAATTAGGCCAGCAGAGACAGAGACTACCCTGTGTTTACAGAGGGAGCTTCATGGCTAAGCTGGGATTTGATCCCAGTTCCCCCTAGTTTAGTGTTCAGTATATTACACCACCCCGACGCATGCTCTGTTTTGGTTGAACAAGATGTGTTGTTTGTCACCTGTTTGATGTAGTGGTTAAGAGCATGGACTGTAATCTGGGAGAATCGGATTTGATTCCCCACTCCTCCACATACAGTTGCTGGATGACCTTGGGGAAGCCATAGTTCCGTCAGAGCTGTTCTTGAAGAGCAGTTCTGGAAAGAATTCTCTCAGCCCCACCTACCTCACAGGGTGCCTCTTGTAGGGAGGGGAAGGGAAAGGAGTTTGTAAGCTGCTCTGAGACACCTTCGGGTAGTCCAACTCTTCTTCTTCTCCTCCTCCTCTGTGAGGAGTGGCAGCCATGTACCAGCTGCTGGTTCCCATGATGACCAATTCTGGTTGAGACCATAGTGTGGAGGAGAAGGGGCTCCTTCCTCTCCTCTGCACCATTTTGCCAACCTGTAATGGTGCCAGAGCTGTTATTTGTGTTTTGGGTCAGGAAAATGGTGCAGGGGGAGTCAGGACCCCTCCTCCTCCACACCACAGTCCCAACCAAAATCAGGGAGTAGTGGCACTTTTAGAGGGAATTTTTCATGAAGACTGGCAGCTGGGATATGGATGCCCGTCCCTGTGGAGAATGCATGACAAACGTCACTTCTACTTCAACCCTCTCTGTGTTATAAACAAATATGTTTATGGACATGAAGCAGCCTTATATGAGTCGGACAACTGGTCATTCAAAGTCGGTCTTGTGTGCTCTGACTTCCAGTTAGGGTTGTCAGCTCCGGGCTGGGAAATACCTGGAGATTTCGGGCATGGAGCCTCAGGACAGCAGGGTTCGGTGGAAGGAAGGGGCTTCAGTGGGGTATAATGCCACAGAGTCTACCTTCCAAACTGGCCATATTCTCCAGGTGAACTATCTCTGTTGCCTGGAGATCAGTTAAAATCCCAGGAGATCTCCAGCCACCACCTGGAGGTTGGCAACCTTACTTTAAGTGGCTCTCCAGAATCTCAGGTAGAGATCTGCCACATTGCCTCCTACTGGAACCTTTGCCCTGGAGATGCTGGAGACTGACCTTCTTCATATAAGGCAGATGTTCTACTACTGAGCCATGGCCCCTACCCTGTACAAACAGATTGTACTTGTTTTGTTAGAGGGCTGTCCAGTCCCAGAACCTTTCTACCATTTTTCACCTGCTCTGAAAGAGAATTTATTTTACTGGACTAGGCTAAAAACTGTCCCAAATAAATAAATGTGGCCAACTAACACTGTTAAAGCCTTGAATATACGGCTCTAAGTGACCTTTCTCTGAAAAAAACCCCCCATATATGGGGGGGGGAACCCTAACTGTAGAATTGTCATGCCAGCAAATCTAAAGGTGAAACTCGCTGTCATTCTATTATGATATAGCTGTCTGGCAAACATGAGTGGATTTGGCCTAAAATATCTTGGAGCAAAGACAGAAAAATGATAATGTTCCTTAGCAGCTGTGGATGTGGAGACTGATAGGGGATGGTACCCCCCCTTGCTCTGCCCAAGTACCCATCAGAGTTTGGGAAAACGTGTGTATGTGTGAGAGCGTGCTTGTGTGAAGAAATTGCATTCTGAGTTGGGAAAGACAGAAAGAAAGAAATGGACAGTGTGCTGGAAGTTGGCTGAAGCACCTAGAGGGTGTGGAATCTTCCTTTCTCTGGGGATCTGGTGTGGTGTACATAAGAACATAAGAGAAGCCAATGTTGGATCACACAGTGGCCAAAAATACCAGGTGACATCAGGCGGTCCAGCAGTGGGGCCAGGAGGACACTAGAAGCCCTCCCACTGTTGCCTCCCCCAGCACCAAGAATACAGAGCATCACTTGACTCAGACTGAGAGTTCCTATCTATACCTTGTGGCTAATAGCCACTGATGGACCTCTGCTCCATATGCTTATCCAATTCCCTCTTGAAGCCGTCCATGCTTGTAGCTGCCACCACCTCCTGTGGCAGTGAATTCCATGTGTTAATCAATCTTTGGGTGAAGAAGTATAATAGATTAGCTTCACTGTAGATGTGACTCTTTGCCTCCAGATGTGTTCCACTGGTGTGTTTATAAATTAAGATTATGTTACAGAAACCCAGTAAATTTCCAGTGGTCTCTCATTCAAAGGAAACTGACATGTAATGCTTCCCCTTAAAAAAAAAATGTAATGCTTCCCCTGATCCTTCTGGCTACTTGGAGATGTGGGGAGGATGTAAAAATATATTTAAGGTTCCCCTGCCCTCTAAAGGAAAAAAACCCTCACCTTTGAACCTTTATAGTTCACATGGTTCAGGGAGTGGATTCTCCATTTCAAAAACTCTTCCAGACCTGTAGGATTCTTTGGCCAGTACTGATCTCTTTGAATGTAATTATGTACAGCTATCCTGTGGGAATTTATTGTTGTATTTTCCCAGAACATTTCTCTATTTTTCTAACTAAGAACTACTTTACAGGGTTATTCAGCATTTTCACATAGAAAACTTATTTTGCTATGATAATAAAAGGTAAAAATAGAAGGCACTTTTGGCACAAAGCTGCAGATTTGTTCTGTGCTCCCTTGGCAGTAGGTCCAATGAATAGGGTAGGTCTTATTTATCAGAGCCGACTGTGTAGAACATCTGCTTTGCATGCAGAAGGTCCAAGTTAGAAGGATGAAGTAGTAGGTGATGTGAAAGACCTCCATCTGAGACAGTGAAGAAGAGTTGTTTTTTATACCCTGCTTTTCTCTACCCTACGGCCACGGTGGCTTAGAGGATAAGATGCTGAGCTGCAGACCAGAAGGCCGGTAGCTCGGCAGTTCAAGACCCTGGTGCTGCATGATGGAGTGAGCTCCCGTCTCTGGCCCTAGCTCTTGCCAGCCTAGCAGTTCAAAAGCAAGAAATTGCAAGTAGATAAATAGGTACCGCTTTGGTGGGAAGGTAACAGCATTCCGTGCACCTCAGCATTTAGTCATGCCAGCCACATGACCACCAAAACATCTTTGGACAGTGCTGGCTCTTCGGCTTGGAAACTGAGATTAGCTCTACCCTCTAGAGTCGGATTCGACTAGCATTTGAGCAAGGGAAGCCTTTACCTTTTTTTCTCTACCCAAAGGAAGTCTCAAAGGAGCTTACAATTTCCTTCCCTTCTTCTCCCCACAGCAGGCACCTTGTAAGGTGGGTGGGGCTGAGAGAGCTCTGAGACAACTGTGACGGGCCCAGGGTCACCCAGCAGCCTTCATGTGGGGGAATGGGGAATCAAACCTGGTTCTCCAGATTAGAATCCACTGCTCTTAACCACACCTGTCTCTCGTGGAGTGAAGTGCTGTTGCCCATCGGAACAGACATTATCAATTGTTCAGGATCAGATTGTTAGGATGTTTTTGCACATATATGACATTTTAGTATCTCTGAAACTAGCTATTGTTGCATGTGTGCTGTCAGTGATTTTTGGTAATACATTTTGTGATAAGGTGTCACTGAATGCCAGAACAATGAGTTTGTGCCATCTTAAAGAACAAGAAATGTATTGTGGCTTTTGTGGATTAGAGCCTACTTCATCAGATTGCATGAAGTTTGCTCAGTTAGCAGATATATGGACATGGATATATAGAAAATATAAAAAGCAGGGCAAAAAGTCGTGAAAATAAAATGCAAGTTGTACAGAGCATATGCAAAGCTCAAATGTAGGTATGGTGTGTGTCGCAATAGCAGCTGTTAGCAGTAATATAATTTTCCTAGTGGTTTTTTAAAGCTAATTTAACACCTGCAATTGGTGAGAAAACTTTGAACTTGGTTCAGACGCAGATTAGTATAATCATCCTGATTTCTAGCTCAGCAATTTCACTCTGGAGTCTTCCTTTGAAGACTTTAAAAAAAAAACCCTAAAAATAGCAGCAGAATGTCCTGGGAGAGTGAAAGCTTCCCTTGCTCGAAAGCCAGTCAAATCCGACTCTAGGGTTGCGGTGCTCATCTCCGTTTCAAAGCCGAAGAGCCAGCGCTGTCCGAAGACGTTTCCATGGTCATGTGGCCGGCATGACTAAACACCAAGGTGCACGGAACGCTGTTACCTTCCCACTGAAGTGGTACCTATTTATCTACTTGCAATTTATTGCTTTCAAACTGCTAGGTTGGCAGGAGCTGAAACTAGAGACAGGAGCTCACTCAGTCATGCGGCACTCTTGGGTCTCGAACTGCTGAACTACTGACCTTCTATAGCCTGCAGTTCAGCATTTTAACCACTTGAGCCACTGCAGCTCCTTGTGAGATTGAAACGACACCCAATAGTTTTGGAATGTTGCCATTTTTGACATCTGCTTTGATGTCTAAGACATTCTAAACCTTTATGGTATATTTCTGCAGGCAACAGAAGTTACAGGAAAAGGTGACCAAATGCAAAGTATATGAAGATTTCTTGCTGAAACTGATTGAAATGTTGCCTGCCAGTGAGTACAACCATTAAGCAATGACCCACATTTCCTTTGGTTCCCAACTGCTTCTCAAATGTTTGTGTAATTATTTAGGTTTTCCAGCTTTACCTTTCAAAAAGCATCCACAGATAGTTGGCTTATGTATTTAAGCAGAGGCTGGATGGTCATCTGACAGCAATGCAGATTTTGTGAATTTAGGCAGATCAGAGAGGGAGGGCAGGAAGGCATGAGCCAGTGTTCGCCTCTTGTGGCCCTTTCTTACATGCTCAGGGTAATGCCGATTGCCACTTTGGGGTCAAGAAGGAATTTTCCTGCAGGCCAGATTGGCCCAGGGATCCCAGAGGTTTTTTGCCTTCCTCTGGGCATAGAGCAGGAATCACTGGGGGAGTGAGGTGGAAAGGTAGTTTTGAATTTCCTGCATTGTGCAGGTGGTTGGACCAGATGACCCTTGAGATCCCGTCCAATTCTATGTTTCCGTGTTTTCTTTCTATATTCCTGTCTCAAATTATTTTTAATGCTATTAAAATTAGCAAACAAAGAATAAGACAGACATAAAAATGTCCAAAGAGGCAGCAAGATTCTCATGCCTTTTTCATCCATGACAAACAGCACAGCCCTAAGCAGAGCTGCATGCTTCTAAGTGCGTTGAAGTCAGTGGGCTTTAGATGATGGAACACTCCTTAGGATTAGAGTGTAAAAGTATCTGTTCAATCATTTTTCCCTTCCCCAAAGTCTTTTATAATAAACGTCTCAACTTATTCCTCTGCCAGTCTGTTAAGGCAATATATATATATATAGGGTGTATAACTAGACAAGATGCTGGTAGATCTGTGATTGGATCTTCCCAGTATTTTTAAAATAGAAACTGTAGCCACATGAGGCCTCCATTTGGGTTAGGGCCATGTTGTGGTAGGGTTAACTATTCCACTCCTACACAGTTTCTCATTCTAAACAGAACTGCACACACACATATTCTATTACTAGTCTTGGAAGGGAAAAAGACTGGCACCTGTCTTTTTCCTTTTAGAATCAAACAACACCCTGGGGAGGTTGTTAGTTTCAGATGGAGAAGCCATGCAGAAGAGTTGAAGTCTCCTCTTCCCACGTGGAGCACCAGTCTGAATAGGTCCCCCAGGTGGCTGTTATGTCTGTTTTAAGAAAGGCTGGGAAGTTCTGTTCATAGATCTCCACTGCCTTCTATAGAACAAAATTCAAGTCCAGTGGCACCTTCAAGACCAACGAAGTTTAATTTAAGGTATAAGCTTTCGTGTACACACACACGTCTTCAGATACATTGAAATGGAAGTTACCAGTTCATACATATAGGCAGAGGGAAAGCAGCAAATCAGCATAAGCATAATAAAGGTTATTTACCATACAAAGGCCAAACTGGAATAACAAGCTTAGTTTATATGGTCACCATTTACTTAGGTTTAATTCCGGGGGGAAACATTGTGAAGGAAATAAATATATCAGAATTGGAGATTGATATGCAAATGTACCATTCTTAATTGTGGAATGCTGAGTAGTCAACTGAGATTGTTGCTATGAAAAGCCTTTACCTTGAACAAAACTTTGCTGGTCTTAAAAGGGCCACTAGACTCGATTTTTGTTCTGGTACTTCATACCAACACGGCTACTCACCTGAATCCAACAGTCTTCCACAGTTAGACTTTGAGAGCCACTAGTGCAGATAGGCAGGCCAGGTAAAAGCCTGATGGGGGATATATTCACTATGCTCAGTGATTGTTTTAAAATAAAGTAAATGATTTTATCTGTGGCATAAGCCACGTTCAAATTTAGTACTGCCAATAGGATCCCCCATGATCCTATCTGCCACAAGTCTCCTTTTCTCCTTTTATATACCAGCCTCTCTTTCCTCACTCCCAAGTTTGCTTAGTAATTATCATGCACTTCAGCACTTCCAGAACAAGACTTAACATTTAGAATGAGAGCCTGCTAGGGAGACTGGTCTGTGTTTTATGGCAGCATATCTTTTGTTCCTCAAATACCACCTCTCCAAATATTCACAGTCCAGCATCTGGAGAGCAGTACTTGGGAGTGCTCACCAGAAAATTAGATAAAACGGATATAATATCGATCATGCCCACCAGCACTGGGAGAAGTGGAGTTTTAACTGGTTCCCTTAAAACCACCATGATACATCCCTTATTGGAAATGACACTCTGGGTTATTTTGTCCTGGTATGGTGGATGAAACCCCACGTTATGCCTATTTCTCCCCCACCCAGTACCAGGGCTAAAAGTAGTCAAGGGTGTTTAGATTCTTTAGTTAACTCCCCCCCCTTTAGTTCTTAACACCAGGGCTGCCCTAAGCTACCCAGGCCCCCACAGAGATTCCTTTTGGGGAGGGCTTGCACCACTCAAGCCCAATCCAAGCTTCACAGGAAAACCAATAACATGAATTGTCTGGTTCTTCAGGCCCTCAAAGCTGTTCTTGAAAGGGCAGTTTCTGTCAGAGCTCTCTCAGTCCCACCTACCTCACAGGGTGTTTGTTGTGGAGAGGGGAAGGGAAAGGAGTTTGTAAGCCACTCTGAAACTCCTTCGGGCAGTGAAGGGCGGGGTATAATTTCCTCCTCCTCCTCCTCCTTCTTTGTTCTCCACATTTAACTATCTTCCCTGCTTCCTGTTGCAGACTACCTGGAATGTGGGGAAGATTCTTTGATTAGAGCCCTCATTAAAAGACATGAGACATTGCTGACGGCAAACCAGAGCTTGACGAAGAATTTGTCCACGCTGCAACATGATCTTGAGAAAACCCGACATGAGTTTGGGACCTGGCAAGAGGAACATGACACCATGAAAGTTGTAAATGATACCAGTCGTGTACCTTTATGAAATCTGCATCCCACTTCAGAGGCCTGATTATACATTACACTGAGATTGTACATTACACTGAGACAGGGTTCCCCAACCTTTTCAGTTCTCTGGGCGCCTTTAAAATTCTGACATGCGGTGCTGTGTGCAACCACAAAATGGCTGCCTCGGAAGGTGGAGCCAACCACAAAATCTCAGGGAGTGAGGCTGTGTATATCTCTGATAACAAAGTTTGAGTCCGGTGGCACCTTTAAGACCAGAAAAATTTATTCTGGGTATAAGCTTTTGTGTGCATGCACACTTCTTCACATGTCCCACTGGACTCAAACTTTGTTCAGCTGCTTCAGACCAACATGGCTACCCTCCAAATGTATCTCTGATAGTAGTTCTTCAACATTTCAGGAAGAAGCTCTGAACGTATTGTTTAAACATATCTTCCTGCATACGCACAGGCTTAGCTTCATACAGTGAAGATCCTCGTGCTGTGGGGGCAGCTGCTGCCAAAGCAAGTTTTTTTAAAAAAAAATCTGCACAGCCAATCAGAAGCCCTGCTGACCAAAAGCCCCACCTGACCTCACCATTTTTTTAAAAAAAATTCTGGTGGGTGCCAAGAAAGGTGCCAGTGGGCGCATCGTGCCCATGGGCACCACATTGGGGACTCCTGCCTTATTATTTGTTTGTTCAGTTTATACCCTGCCCTCCGCACCAAAGCAGGCTCAGGGCGGCTTACGTAAAGGATTAAAACACATAAATACAATTAAAAACAGTCATAAAACAACAATCCAACTATCATAAAGTGCTAGTAACAGTAGATCTAATATTAATAGCATTGCTTCAAGATGGCGGAAACAATCATGATGGAATATTGATGGTCAGCTCATATACAATTATATCTGCTGAAAATAACAAAGCTTTAAGTCGTAGCAACAGTATATAGCAAACTGTATACTGTGGCAATTATGAGTCTGGCTCCGATGACAAGATCACCAGTGATACCAAAAGGCTTCAAAGAGCATATGGTGGTGAGGAGGGGGGGGGGGTCAGTCTTTCAGCCTGGTCATTTGTATAGTGTGAAGAAGCAATTTAGGACCTGTCTTTATGAAGTACTTGTGAGATATTTATTTGTATTTATTCAGGTATTTTTACCTTGCTTTTCTCCCCATGGACAACCCGAAGCATCTTACAAAAATACCAGATTTTTTTTAAAAATCCGGTGAGCCTCACCTTCATCTTGTCCTGTGTTTTGTTTGTGCAAGGCAGCAAGCCAAGGGCCAAGGTCCCTTTGACTTGTGCCAAAGTCTCACACCTCTGGTCAGTAGGGTTGCCAGGTCTGGGTTGGAAAATACCTGGAGACTTTGGGGGTGGATCCAGGAGAGGGTGGGGTTAGGGGAGGGGCCTCAGCATGGCACAATGCCATAGAGTCCAGCCTTCAAAGCAGCCATTTTCTCCAGGGGAGCTGATCTCTGTCAGCTGGCGATCAGTTGTAAACGTGGGAGATCCCCAGGCCCCACCTGGAGGCTGGCAACCCTAGGTCATATCAAGGCCTTTAGTATCTGCAACAGGAAGGAAATGGAAGCTCGGTATAGATGTTAAACAGCCATCAGAGTAGTTCCCACAATTCCTGTTCCGTGTTCCAGTATTATAGTGGGCTGGGGGCCTGGGGATCATCCTAGCTACAAGTACTTTAGAGAGGGAGGATAGTAGCATGTTGTGATGTTGTGCTTCAAGGGAGCTATTTATTTACAAAAACCTGTCCGGAATATCTGGGATGTAGTAGTGAATCTGTAACTTAAATCAGTGCAATCATCTACAAAGCATTTACCTTATTCTTGCTTGTATCTTGGGCCTAAATTCTCCTGGGACTTTTGGATGAAAGATAGCAACTGACTGTTCATGAAAGCAGCATATATATTGACTCACAGTGTTGCAAAATGGCTGCAAAGCTGCCATAAAGCACACAGCAGAAAGGTGCAAAAAGATGACAGTGGTTAGGCTATGAATGAACAGGGCTGGCCCTATTATAATATTCTAATCAGAGCCAGCATAGTGTAGTGGTTATGAGTGGCGGACTATAAAATCTGGAGAACCAGGTTTGATTCCCCACTCCTCCTCCACATGATGCCTTGCTGGGTGACCTTGGGCCAGTCACAGTTCTCTCCGAACTCTCTCAGCCCCACCTACCTCACATGGTGATTGTTGTGGGGAGAGGGAGGGAAGGAGATTGTAGGCCGCTTTGAGACTTCCTTAAGGTAGAGAAAAGCAGGGTATAAAAATAAACTCTTTTTCATCATCATCAACATGAGAGAGTCATTATTTGGCTTTTCTGCCTCAGGTGACAAAATAGGCCAGTTCTATTACCATAAGACCACATTTCGGAACGTAGGGTTGTCAGGTCCCCCCCAGCCATCGGTAGGGTTGCCAGATCCATGTTGGGGAACTCCTGGAGATTTGGGGTTGAAGTCTGAACAGGGACCTCAATGGGGTAAAATGCCATAGAGTCTATCCTCCAAAGCATCCATTTTCTCAATGGGAACTGATCTCTGTAGTCTGGAGATGAACTGTAATTCCAGGGGATTCCCAGGTCGCACCTGGAGGCTGGCATCCCTAGTTGGGTGGGGGTGGGGTGAAGAGGAGAATCCCACACACAAGTTGGATTTTCTCTAGCATCTGTAAATGTTCCTTTTCATATTTTTACTTAGATGCTGATTAGCAAACTTTCAGAGCTCCAGTCAAAATGCAGTGCATTACAAGGGGAAAATACACAGCTGGAGCAGTACATTAGCCGTAAAAAAGGCCACTTCAGAAATCAGGTATGTGTCTACTTGGGTTTGCCCACCCCCGCCCCCTGGTTCCTTCCAGCAGAGTTTCAATCAAAATGGAGTGGGCAAGCAAAGAATGATTTCCACTTAAAGATGTGACCTTTGATTATGGAAGAATATTCCATAAATCAGTCTTCCTCGCTTCCTTGTCATTAGTTAAAGGCAAACGCTGGCAGCCATTTCCTGTGCTCCTGACTAAATGCAGGGGTATGTGGCTGGGAACACAGGGGTTGTCCTTCAGAAAGACAGCTGCCGCCTCGCTCAGTGGGGGAAGCCAGTTACAGAGGCTTCTCAGAGGGCACTTAATGTGGACAGAAGAAGCAGTATGGGCAGTGGCGTCCCTAGCCTATTTGGCGCCTGGGGCAGATAATTTTTTAACACCCTATTATGAACTGAGATGGAGGCAGCTCTTAAACAAGTGATTTCGTTTATTCAGCTCATAACTTAACACAGGACGAAAATGCATAGAACAAAGCTTGACTTATATATGTTTTGTACGGGCAGAACAACACCCCACAAACAGTTAACAACCAATTGGAATAGGGAGTTTGGAGCCAATGAGATTGGTTCCCACCAACAGCAAGGCTCCTCTGATTGGCTTCTTTGCCAATCCTTATAATACTCTGTTTAAATATAGAACTGCTTAACTTCATCAATGCTTTATTGACTTGATACATAACACACCCTTCCTCTATTTATTTTTTTTATTTGCTGTCAACTTACAGCTAACTTATGGCAACCCCATAGGGTTTTCAAGGCAAGAGATGTTTGGAGGTGGTTTGCCATTGCCATTTGTCAGGAGATCCACAAGTTCACATTTGAATTCTGAAAGAACTCTTGGATGTATGCCATCCGGGCCTGGTGATTTATCAGTTTTTAAGTTGTCTATCAGTCACCTCAATTTGACTCAGGTCTTTCAACACCCCTCCCAAAATCAGCGGTTCTGCTTAGTTTCAGATGAAATCAAGCTCGGCTGGGGCTACTCAGGTCAGGGCCCCTCCTCTAGACTGCAAAATTATTTTCAGCAATAATCATGTAATAAAATGAATAATAATAATAATAATGGCCAGAAAATAGATTCAGGTGGGTAGACATGTTGGTCTGAAGCAGCAGAAGAAAGTTTGGTCTTAAACCTGCCACTTGGAGCCAAACTTTGTTTCAATGGCCAGAAGAAGGAAAAAAACCACAGACAGTGAAAAGATTCTTTTAACTTGGTATATAGAATCGTGCCAGTTAAAAAAATTCAAATTCCATCACACTGTTCCATCACGAGAGCCAGCATGGTGTAGTGCTTCAAGTGTTGGATTAGGATCTGGGAAATCGAGGTTTGAATCCCCACTTGTGCTATGGAAGCTCTGGCCACTCACATTACTGTCAGCCTAGCCCTGACCTGGATAGCACCAGGACAGCCTGAGCTCGTCAGATCTCAAAAGCTAAGCAGGGCTGACGTGGAGGCAGGCAATGGCAAACCACTGCTGAACATCTCTTGCCTTGAAAACCCCACAGGGTCGCCATAAGTCAGTTGTGACTCGACATGGGGGGGGGGATCCACCACACCACTTATGTTCTGAGCAGGCACTCAGGAGGGCTAGGCAGAGAAGAAATGGGGGGAGGGAGGTGTCAGCTAGGCCTCCATCTAGCCCTAGCTGCCATGGGGGTGAGGTGACTCTGGAATGTTAAGTTTCTGTTCTGCTGTTTCTCCTGTGATCTCTGCTTGACCTTCAGTGCCTGGTGTAGTGTTTCTCCTGAGAACTGATGCCCGTTATTTCGGCGGGCTTCTATCTGACCCCTGATTGGCCCTGGTCCATCAGGAGGCCTCCTTGTATGATGTATAACTGCTGGCTTTGTGCTCTTTTATTTAGTCCTAACATAAAATGATTAAGATATCTGCATACTATCAATTGTCTCAATAAACTTTACTTCTTTGAAAGAAAGCTGTTGGGAACGGATTGCTGCCAGAGTCTGACAGCAGGCATTGCAGCATGTTGGCACGATTCTCTAGGATTCCATTAAACTCTATAGTGATCTTGCAGTGTTCTGGCAACACTAGTTTGGCAGGTCCTCAGCCTCTACAACTTGCAAGAAAAAATATTTTATGGATAATTTTATGTGATAATTTTTCCTCTAATAACAGTTAAATACCTCTGGTGTGATCTACCCAGGTAATGGAATGTGATGGTAGATTGGACTGTACTACTGCTACACATGGGGATAAATGTTCTATTCTAGTATTTTGTATGTTATACAGTTTTCCTCTTAGAGGGAATTATTAATCTGATCTAGACACACTTTGAGAAAGTTTGCAATGGTACAGTCAGTTCTAGCACCTCTGTACTTCATTGCATCACCATCTCATTCTGCTGCTGCTTGCATAGAGAAGACCTTAAGTGCTTACGTAACAATACGATTATTTTGAGACCGGTGGTATGTTGTTGCTAATGAATACTATGCAGCCTAATACCTGCTATCAACCACACTGTTCATAAAAAGGCTGTGGCTATGATAGAATTGTAACTCAGTCAGTCCCACAAGTATTTGCTTAAAAATTACAACTTTGCAAGTAAATGTTTAATTTGCACTTTGTTGATGCTCAGAGGTTTACCTAAAAGTACCATCACAAGTGGGCAAAATGTTTCAGATCAAGTTTTGCCAGTTAACCTTTAGTCTGCCAGATTGTGGGCAATGGCCTTTCATATGCTAGGAATGGCAGTTTAATACAACAAGAATTTTCTCCTGTGGTCTCAGGACTTATGAGTAAGGGACACATAGAGGTCTCCTAAAGGAAGCTGAGCAATTCTGCATCTGGCAAGATGGGAGGGGTCTGAAGCTGCTTAAAGGGGGAACATGTTTTGCTGGGTAACTGGAAGGCAGAGGATGAAAACTTGATTTTGCAATGGGAAAACTTTAGGAAGAAGAGGCTTTTAATTGCCAGAAATGGCTGGGAAAGAAGCTAGGATGTGATTTGCCTGGGAAACAAGTGGATTCATAAGAAATTTTGCAATCTTCAGGTTATTCTTCCTGCCTCTGAACATCAGGGAAGTTTTAGACACAGGGAAAGAGGATTCTGTTTATTGCTTACTTTCCTTTCCCCCCTAATTATTAGACAATTTTAGCTCACATACAGGCCTTTCCTTTTTGTAATCAATGACTGCAAATATGAACATTTAATTTTTTTCTTTTCTGAAAGTGGTGTTGTCGTGGCTTGCCTGCACCCACTTAAAAGCCTATTTTGGCCCATGCTTACCAAGGAACAAAGAAAAGGTTGGCAGACGCCTGCCAGGATCTGAATTACTCTAATTAGCAAGGCTTCCCCTATGTCCGGAATAATTTGGTGTAGGTGGCCAGAAAAAGCCTGTTTTTCTTCTGCTGAAAAAAATCCCTTAAGACTTTCTGTTTCCGGAACACCAAACGGGCATATCTTTTTTAAAAGGTCTCATGGTGGGAGTGTTAAAGGAATCTTACTTCTGTGGGGGGGTGATGGAATGAAGTTGGAGAAGTGAGCTTCTTGTTGTTAGGATCTAGTAGCTCAGGACCCTGAGTCAGTTGCTTAAGTCCCACATCCACTCTAGCACTACAAAAGCTATGACTTTCAACCCAGGCTTCCTAAAACAGTTTACAGCATAATAATAATAATAATAATAGTAATAATAATAGTAATAAACACCCCCCACAAAGACAATTTAACAACAGATCTGAACCAGCACAAGCAGTAACATAGAAGCCTGACAAGATTTAAAACTCTCAGCTATAAAACTGGTATAATATTATAAATACTTACAATAAAAATAAAAGAAACCCCAGACAAAATTCAATTATTGTTCGCTCAAGGAGTATTTAACCACTGCCAGAGGATATAGTGGTGGTTACTAAATTAGACAGATTCATGGATGGTAGCATAGAGTTTTTACCCAAACGCTAGAGCACCCCCCTCATGACGTGCCCAGTGTGAGAGGGCTCTTTGGGGGCCAGGCAAATTGAGGGGCCAGAAAGCGGGGAATCCCCACCCCCACTAGAGGGCTGGCAACCCTATCACATACAGAGGGAGTAAACCTCTGAATTCCCATGCTAGATGGGCAGTATCAGGAGAGGCTTTGGCCACTATGTGCTGTTCGTTGGCCCTCTAGGACAAGTGGTTGTGGCCACTGTGTGAAACATGTTTTAAACTCTTCCTATGTTTTAATGTCAGTCAAAACATGTCCAGGGTGACTTATAGATGACTGACCATCTCTGAAGACTGTGGAAGTCAAGAGTTATAATAAACAGCTGCAAAAAATTTGCACACACAGTGAAAGAAAAGAGAAAAACTTAGCTGAGATAAAATAAATAGTAAAGCTGTGTAGAAGAGTGCACTAAATAGCAGAATCACCAGACACGGGGCTGGCTTGGAATTGCATTCATCACATTCGGCCCAAATGTACCTTTTCCTCCTAACAGCTGAGCTGGGGCGGGGGGGGAATGGGTCTGCATATTTACAGCAAAAGCTGGTTATGCACAGTACTGGTTGGCTAAGGGTTACGTCATTACATCCAATCAGCAGAGAACTATATTAAAAACAACAACAGTGGGCACTTGACAGGTGCACCAGTGCTTTGAGGTGCTTGATGTGTTAAATACTTCTGTTCACTGTACATACACAGTGCACTCCACAGTTTAATTACTCTTTGAGTGAAGAATGGATTTTGTCTGGCTTTTACTTTAGTTTTCTTCTAGATCTTTATAATATTGCACTGGTTTTATTGTTGAGGATTGTAAATCTTGTTAGGCTGCTTGCTGCTTCAGTTCTGTTGTTAAATTGTACGGTGGCTGTGATTGGATAGAAAATGGTGGCTCTGATTGGACAGAAATTGCAAAGATAGCAATAAAAAGCCTGCTGTATTTAATCTTTTAAACACATTGCCTGTTCTCTGCTTTTGAAAATAGTAGACTGCTTTGATTGGTTGTAAGAACTGTCTAGTCTTTTCATTTTTTATATCTTTGCAGAAAGAAGAACTAGGTGGGATGTTGTTAGCAATCTCTGACCTAGCAGAGCAGTGCTACATGTGGCATTACGGCCCTTTGAAAGAAATGCCATTGCTTTCCAAGCTGGACATGATCCAAGTAAATACAAATACTGGTGCTGAGATTTTCTTGAAATCAAAATTGTCCAAGATGAATTTCAACTTCTTACCATGATTATTGCAAGAACCTTGGGTTGTCAGCCAAATTCTGGCAACCAGTGGGTGTTTTGTGGGATGGAAGCATTAAAATTCTCTTCTGCCACAAACCTGGAAGTGAAATCATCATGTTGGCATGACGCTCTAGGATTCTACCCATAGTTTTACCATAGAGTTTGGGTGGAATCCTAGAACATTGTGCTGATGCGTTGCTGTCACTTCCAAGTTCGCACTGAAAATGACATCATGGCATTGCTGCACCATCAATTTCCGCACCATTTCCCACTGTATCTAATTCCGAGGTGTTGGTCCTTATATTGATAGAAGTCCAAAGAACAGTTCCAAGCATGAAGGATGGAGAGGGCTCTGCATATCTGGAGGAACCTCCAAGTACGCAGAAAAGTATAACTTTCCCCCTTAATCCCAAACTGGGGAAACCCCTTCAAAAGAGGGTTCCTGCAGTATGTTGCAAATGCAACAGAAATAACATCAGAACTTTCATAGACTTCAGGTTCCATTTTGGGGTGCCTTAGCAAACCAGCATCATATGTAGCCTACTGTGGCCTTAGCAAACCAGCATCATATAACCTACTGTGGCCTGGGTCCTTGCCTCACATGACAGTGCCCTCAAACACAGATCAGGCATCAGGTGGGACACCTGGGCTGATTTCCCACTACAGCTGCCTCGGTGTTGCGCCGCCATTTGCCCCAACACTATTGGTCAATTTCACACCCAAAGCCACGGGGCTGCATTTGACCTGCGGCTTCGCCTGATTTCCTTCGCAGTTTCGTAATCCTCAAAAAACAGGATTACAAAACTGCGGAGGAAATCGGGCGAGCCGCGGGTCAAAATGCAGCCCCGCGGCTTCGGGTGTGAAATTGACCGATAGTGTCGGGGCAAACGGCGGTGCAACACCGAGGCAGCTGTAGTGGGAAATCAGCCCCAGTGTTTGGCTGACAGCACTGTACTCTTGTGGGCTGGCCATGCAGCACAAGAGGACTCCAAAACCCAAGCCTCCACCCAGGTTGCTATGGCAACTCAAAATGGCACCCAAAGTCATGACAAAGTTACTCATAGGTTGCCATAGCAATCTGCCTGGAGCCCGAGGCAGTTATCTCTACTTACCAGACGCAGGAATCAAAGGGTTGGATGCAGGGCAAAATTCCCACTTGCACCAGAGCTCTTGAGCAAGCGGAAATGCAAGGAAAAGACAGTGGTAAACTCTTGCCCTAAGTCAGACTCATTGTATCCCCACTGGTGCTTCTGCAAGATCTTGTGCAACCAATTTCTGGGCACTATAATACACCAGGAAGAGGGTCCCCCTTCCCCTTTAAAGTACAGCCCCCGGCCCATGCAGGACCTTGAGGCTCCAAGAATCAAGTTTCCTGGGTTCAGATGGGACCGCTGTGGGAAAGGGAACATGAAAAAAGATCCCAACTATCAGTTCCTCCTGCTGTTCGATGGCAGGGCACGACCAAAAGAGCTATCTCTACTAAATCATTTTTGTTAGCTTCCCACAATCATCTCGTTGGCTACTGGCAGAGACAGCCAGTCAGATATCATTTCCACTGTGACCTTGCAAGGCAGTTATTGGGTTCTTTGCTTTCAGCGCTAGGCATTTTAGAAACTAATTATAACATAGTCAGTCTTGGCAATATTAAGAAATCTTTCTCTTTGTGTGACCAGGAGTTCATTTTGGAAAAACAGGAAATCAGACAGCAAACAATGCAATTGGATGAACTTGAAACATCGTCCTGTAGTCTTAAGGAACGACCTCACAAAGGCAAAAAACAGTGATGATTCAGGACAAGAGATAAAAGGAGGTCCTGCAAGGTGGGATGGCTTAAGACACGTGCCTTGGGAATTGCCATCTATTTTGAAGTGCAGTGCTGCATAGAAATGTGCAATATTTTTATCTTCTTGTATGGGCAGCTTAGCACAGATGGATCTCAATACACTGCCAAACCTGTTGTTGGATTTTGCTACTTTTGTGCTAATTTGCTTTGCATAAGCATGTACTATAAATAGGAATTATCCTTGATATCAATACTATCAGTTCAGACATAATGCACAACGATGGTTGAACGGTGGTTAGTTTGTGAAACCAGAATTCGGCTCACAGCTGATCTTTCTAAGCTTGCCTTGACTGACAAATGCTGGTTTCATCACCTTTACTCCCACAATGACTCAGCTAATATCCCAGTCTGCAATGTGGTTAGTAGGGCATCCAGGAACAAACCAGGAAGTCCATGGTCATACATTATGTGACACCATAATTAAGACTCTGTGGGTTATGAAACCACTTTAAAGCATGATTTCATATTCTGGTTTTGTATGTCCTAACTAACCGTAGATAGAGAACTGACACAGTGTAGTGGTTAGAGGATCAGATTAGGATCTTGGAGAACCAGTTTCAGATCCCTGTTCTGCCCTGGAAGCTTGCTTGGGCCAGTCATACATGTGCTTTCACACATACTAAATAACACACTTTCAATCCACTTTGCAACTGGATTTTGCTGTGTGAAATGTCAAAGTGCAATTGCAAATGGTCACTGAAGTGGAATGAAACTGTATTATTTAGCATGTGTGAAAGCACCAGTCTAATTTACATCACAGGGTTGTTGTGAGAATAAAATGGAGAAAAAGAGAAGGATGTAAGCTGCTTTGGGGACCCAGTGGGGAGAAAGTCGAGTTGTAAATGAAGTAAATAATTCAATCATGAACAGCCCACCTTCAGATTACCATGCTAACTGTAGGTTTAATTAATCTGAGCCAAACTGTTTTTTTCTTAAGTATATATTTTCCTTATTGTGTTTTTCTTCTTTTGACACGCATTTATGTATGGAACTTAGGGTTGCCAACCTTCAGGTGGTGGCTGGAGAACTCCTGGGATTTACAACTGATCTCCAGGTGACAGAGGCTAGTTTACCTGGATAAAATGGCCACTTTGGAAGGTGGGCTCTACGGCATTATACCTCACTGAAATCCCTCCCCTCCCCAAACCCAGCCCTCCTCAGGCTCCACCCCCAGAATCTCCAAGTAGTTCCATACCCAGAGCTGACAACCCTAATGGAACTGGGGACAAACTTCAGCTTTCCATACCAACTGTTTGATTACTATTGGAAGCAGAATGGCAGCCTAGGTAGATGTGTAGCCTGCAGTTCCGGAATTCTTCTCATTTTCTTCTCGTTCTCATGTGGCACCTTTCACACATCTGGAATTTTTCCAGCAGCAGAATAATTTTGCCAGCATGTAGAAGAACTGTGTTAATCTTTCTACATGTGTCTGGAGCTCACCCATCACTGTGTGTGGTTCTAATCCTTGATTCCACAGAATGTTTGCAAGGAAATGACTGAGAAAATGTTAATTACCTTATGCTCCCTAAGGGGGGAAAGGACACTGTGAGTATGTATACAGCTGGGAAAACCTGGAACTGATTGTGCAACTTGCTTAAATTCATTTTTATAGGACACATTAACCTTCCTGGAAAAATCCACCACCACCCCATCCTTCAGGTGCTATCTGAAAGCTACCCTGGTCTCTCATGCATTTGGATGGGCTATAATGATGCTATTTGTGTGGGGGTTTTACCTGTTGTTACTGCTGATACCTTTCTGTTGTAGATTTAGCTTTTTACTGCAGATATATTTCTGTTGTTGATTTAGTCTTTTATTTTGCATTGTATTCTGTATTACTTTGATTTTGTGTGCAAGACACCTTGAAAACTGTTGGTGAAAAAGTGGGGTCTACAAAAGGTAGATTTTGTGTTTACCTACATCTTTATAATGAAACTATGGCTGAGTTCAGACTGGCAGTTTGAAGCACGAGGGAGTTGTGGCAAAAAGACCCGGCACAATCTGTTCACACTGCACCGACTGATGCGGGAGCATACTGGGAGGAGGCACAAGGGAGCATTTACACTGTTGGCCGGCCCCTGGGAGAGGCACGGCTGCAAGCGGCTTTTTTTGTAATCCAGTTATATGCACTCATGCGCATGAGCACATCCCTACCAAGATCAGCTTTCAGTGTTCACACATCCAGGTAGCGGGATGAACGTGCTCTCCAGGGTTTGCTACCACTTTCACCTGGTACTTTTTAAACCCGGGAGGGAAGCGTTACAAGATGGGTTGAGTATGGCTAGGGAACGCCCGACAGCTGTGCCTGTGTGAACCGGCCTCTTTAATCCGTTTGTGAAACGTTTCTGAAACGTGCCTATATTGGGCCAAACTGCCAGTCTGAACTCGGCCTATGATGATTTTCTGAAACAGAACACAGCTACTGTATATCCACTGTTCTGACATTTACAGTGGTATTTTATTCTTATTGCTATATTCCTTTTTTAAAGTTCAGGGCAGTATATTTAAGTATTAAAATATAATAAAGTCTATGCATGGTTTCTATTGAGCTAGTCAAGACTGCGAGAGAGCGTGTTGTACATAGTCACCTATTTAAAGACCCAACTCTTGTGGAAATCGCTCAGGTGGTATCTTAGATCTTCCCAGGGCTTCCTCTTGAGTATCTCATCTCTGAAGTCCTCCTAAAATCTACCATGGTTCAAAGACATTCCGTCTCAGCTGCAGCACCTCTTCTTTAGAACAGTCTCCTGAGTATGAGCTATAGCTTAGTGGCAGGGCATCTGTTTTGGATGTTGAAGGCCCCAGCCCCCCCAGTGTCCAGTTAAAATGATTGCGTGAAAGACCTCCACCAGAGACCCTGAAAAGCTGCTTCCTGTCTGAGTACACAATACTGACCCTGACAGCTTGAATGGCCTGATCCAGTATTAGCTAGTGGTACCTTGCATGCTAATTAGGTGATTTGCACGTCAGACCACACCCCTGTTACATCATTGGAGGTGCCATGGGCAGACCACACCCCCTGCCATGCTGCCAGAATTGACATGTGTAAGCCACATGCACACACACCCTTCCACTTTACCTGAAGTGACATGAGTAGTTCATGGCCCCCCGCGCCGCTACCTCACTGCTTCACCCCACCCCACCCTGCCATCACCAGCTGTTGTGTGACCGGCTCTGCCCCTTTTGATATCACCAGATGTTGTGCCCTCGTGTGTCACCAGATAGCCTTTCTCCAGTGCTACTCACTGCATCATCCTTGAACTTCTGACTGGAACGTAGGACGACTGCACCTCCTGTGCATAGGGTGGTGGGATTCTAGTATAAACCAATACTAATAAACTAGGCCCTGGAGAACTGGCTGTGTCCCCCACCATCAAAAAGGGTGACAGGGAGGGTTGCCAGTTCCGGACTGGGAAATCCTTTGTGATTTGGGGTTGGAGCCTGAGGAGGGTGGAGTTTGGGGAAGGGCTCAGCAGAGATGTGATGCCTGAGAGTCCACCCCCTGATGCTGTCATTTTCTCCAAGGGAACTGATCCCTGTAATCTGGGATCAGTTGGCAACCCTAGGACTGAATAGGTGAATTGACCTGACTTAGTATTAAGGAATTCTTTATTTTGTTCAAGCTCTGCTGTGATTTTATTTTTTGGTATCATAGAGCTATACATGGATATGTAACCCCTGACATTTAGACTACAGGAATTAGCCTTACATTCCGTTTTCTTTGTTTGAGGTCTCATTTAACGGTTAACATCAATAGGCTTGTGTGTCTTCCAACGATGATTGTGAAATGAAGTTTCAGTGGGTCTGTTGCATAAACCTTATTTATATATTCACCCTTTTTTTCTGCTGTTGTAAAATAAATGATGTAACCTTAATTGCGTCTCAAATTTAACTCTTTTACAAAGGCAGTATCTGTGCCTCTGGGACTACTAAAGTACATGAGTCATTCCCAAAATATTGTTTTCTCCAATTTTTAACTTTTGAACAACAGTGATAATTTTATTTGTTTATGCATGGTTACGAATAAAAGAATCTCCCTCCCCTATTTTGCTCTGCTGGTTGCAGTAAAGAGACTATCTAACTGCTATTTTCACCTACTAGATGGGCTTTTCAGTTGGCTTAGGGGGCAATTTTCACTTGTCCAACTCAGAACCTCACTTTCCTGCCTGTTCTGCTTGTGAAGGTCCCCTGAGCTCGTGTGATATTTCTGCCACCGAGCTCACTTCTTCCACTAAAGCTTCCATCTGCACAAGGGTCCATTGAAAGCCACTGGTCTTGCACAAGCAGGAGTTTTAGTGGAAAAGAGTAAGAGTCCAGTCGCACCTTAAAGACTAACAAGATTTGTGGCAGGGAGTGAGCTTTTCATGAGTCACTGCTCACTTCATCAGATACTTCAGAAGTGTTAGTGGAAGAAGAAGCACACTCCATGGTAGAGACTAACTAGTGCTAATGGAGTTCATTCATAGGATTCAAGCCAATATTTTTATTTTGTTATGTGGGTAGAAAAGATGGGAAAGGGGGACAACTGCAGAAAAGGAATTTGATAGTATGCATGGACAAAATGTTTGCAATGCAATTTAGAACAATTTTGTGAGCTAGATTATAAAATGAACTCCACACACACACACACAGTGTTTGAGGATGCCGCTTGTAATTTGGAATCAAATTACAATTTGAGCACAGGAACGTTCATCCATTGCTGCTGTCATGTACTTAGGTTCCATGTTGGATTAGAAATACTTGAAATGGAAAAACTGTAGGAAAGTAATGTGAATGATGTAATCACTATCATGGTATAGGATCTGATTATACGGAAAGAACAACCGCCCATGAAAGATCCAGGTTGTATACCTAATTAGGTACAGCTAATTCACCCTCTACTCACATGAATGAACTGTTACATTCCATTTCAATGTATCTGAGGACATGTGCATGCACACGAAAGTTCATACCTTGAATAAAACTTTGTTAGTCTTAAAGGTGCCATTGAAATTAAACTTTGTTCAACCTAGAAAGGTAATGTAAGAATTAGACCAAGTATATACATAGTGTGGAAGTATGATCCATTCTCATTTAGAACGCAAACTCTCATCCTTTCTTCCATGTATCAGATTATGAAAAATGTCTGATTTTAATCAGTGCTAATTAGAATGAACAGAATTGCTCTGCTAATGGAAAAAATCAATATTGCCTCAGGGCTGGAATGAAAGGCAGTCTATCCCAGATATTCAAGGTCAGTGCCCCAAACATCACTGAGTAGTACCACAGTAAGAAATCTGATTACTCTGCTCATTTCAGTGGCCTCTTGTGCACCCCAAGGTGGTATGCTTAATAAATCTCACATTTGTATTGCAGGAAGTGAATAAATGGTAAGCTTAATTAATAGCAGCAATGTAAAGTGCCCAGGATGGGCATCCAGTAATGGATGGCCCAGGCCAGCCTGACCTTGTCAGATCTCAGAATCTAAGCAGTGTTGGCTCAGGTGCCATCAGGAAGTCCACCAGTGGGGCCAGACTCCAGAAGCCCTCCCATTCCTGCCCCCCAAGCACCAAGAATATAGAACACCACTGCCCCAGACAGAGTATTCCATCTATACCTTTTGGCTAATAGCCACTGATGGACCTCTGCTCCATATGCTTATCCAGTCCTCTCTTGAAGCTGTCCATGCTTGTAGCTGCCACCACTTTCTGTGAATTCTACATGTTAATTACTCCTTGGGTGAAGAAGTGCTTCCTTTTCTCTGTTCTTACCTGGCTGCCTAGCAATTTCATTGAGTGCCCATGAGTTCTTGTATTGTTAGAAAGGGAGAAAAATACTTCTTTCTCTACCTTCTCTATCCTGTGCATAATTTAATCTTGGAGCAGCCTGGTAAGATTCATCTTTTATATTTAATTACCAGTTTCTTTACACAGAAATAATTTCATTGTAGAAGAAGCCCTGAATGCATTCCTCTCACTGTTTTGCCATGAACAGACCATGTTGTTCTTCCACATACAAAGAGGGTCCAGGTAGGAGGTACATTCCCTGATTGTATGCCTTTGTTTTGAGTACTCTTTTCCAAGAGGGAGAAAATGGGGCCCTTGCCTTGATCTGGTTTGGTGTGCTGCAAGAATGAATGAGGTCTCTACAGGAAAGACATTCAAAAGCATCCCTACCTAGGACTGCAGAAGCAGGAGGGATGTCTGAACACCTGGGAAGCTGCAATACTACCTGGTCAGATGCATTTGGCTTGTCTGGCCCCAGCTAGGGAAGTCTGGTCAATTCCAGAGCCCTGTCTTTAGGAGGGGGCACAGAACCTTCTAACCAAGGAAATAAGGTGGTACGTAAACATTTTAGGTAGATTAATTCAATAAATAAAGGCACAGCGGCATTTTGTTGTGGCCGAGAAAGCATTATCTGTCTTGCTGACTGTTAATAATGACAATAAATAGTGACCGTCTGGGTTTCTTCCTTCTGGCAGGAGTGAATGGATGCCTCTGTACCAGTGCTGAAAACAGAGCACAGGCAACTGCCTTTGGAAGGATATTTTCACAGTGGCATCCTAAGCAGGAGTACGCTGTTCTGAGCCCATTGACTCCAATGGACTTGGAAAGGTTTACCTCTGTTTAAGATTGCATTCTGACTCCAAATACTGAAAGAAACCTCAGAATAACTTGACTGTCTGCCCTGGCCTGGATAGCCCAGGCAAGCCCAATCTCATCAGATATTGGCCCTAGCTAGTATTTGGATGGGAGATCTCCAAGGGATACCAGGGTCATGACACAGAGAGAGGCAATGGTGAGCCACCTCTGAACATCTCTTGCCTTCAGGCCCCTCTAGGAGCAGGCCCATAGCCACGGTGGGGCATTTGAGGGCACAGCCCCACCAGCCACGAGCCCTGCCCCACCATTTGATGATGCCAAACACCCCCACCCCAGTGTGCCTAGCTCTGGCAGCAGCAGCAAGACTGGAGAAAGGGAAGCCACTCCGCAGCTTCTGGTCAGTTTCACTCTGGGATGATCAGCTGTTATGTTTAAGCATAATAGGTACCCCACAAGAAAATAAATTTGCCCCACAAAAGGGAAAACCCTGGCTACGGCCCTGACAAGGGGTTGCCAGAAGACAGCTTGACTTGATGGCCAAGAAAAAAGAATAACTTGACTGTCTGCCTGAGTCATGTATTATTAAAGTATTAGGTGGAAGCTTCAGGAATCGCTAATCTTTGCTTCTTTCACATGGTAGAACAACCTTGAGATCTGACATCTACAAGCCTCTGCCAATTATCCATTAAAGGATTACAGTGTTGTAAGGAGTAGGTAGAGCAGAGAATCACAACAGAGGCCTGATAAATTCCACACTGGGAAACAAACTAAGCCAAAAGGCCAGCTGATGATGGATCCTGTAATTCATCAGGCTCAACTGGAACGGCGTACATTCAAGCAAGGCAGAAAGCCCTGGCTGTGTTTCCTCGGCGAAAATGAGTATGTCCAGACGTTTATTTTTCTTCCCTGTGAAATGAATGGTGCTGTAGACGTACTTTGAAATCCTACAGCTGCATGTGCTTGAAAAAGAAATTTATAACTAAGAAAGGCTGAATTTAATCTTCTAAGGATGATGCAAATCTGTCCTATTTGCATAATTTGTTATGATACTGCCAGTCTGGGGAGAAACCAGGAAGTATGGTAGACCAATGGAATCTCATCCTATGATTGCTATGGACCTTAGACTCCCTCTTGCTTTTATGATTTCACCAGGCACTGGGTTGGATCTAGGACAAAACTTCCACCTCTGGTACAGCTCTTGCGTGAGTGGAAATACAAGAAAAAGACAGCGGTACCTGCTTGCACTTAATCAAACTTATAATATTCCCACTATTGTTTCTGCTTGTGCACTATAATATACAAGCTGGAAAGCTTGAGGTGTTTGTGTATTTAGTAGAGGTGTGCCTGCAAGCTGCAAAGCTCTACCAGCCATCTGCAAAGCTCTCTGCAAGAGTGGTAGTTAACACCAATCTGAAGACTGAATGAGAAGTTTTGCCTCCTGCCAAAAGAGCTGCAACAATACTTGATGCAGCAGCAGAAAGGACAATCATCTTGGCTGCAAACTGCGGGAAAAGTTAGATACCTGGTCTTTCTCCCCAGCAGGAACCCAAAGCGGCTTATATTGTTCTCCTCTCCTTCATTTTATCCTCACAACAACTCTGTGAGGTAAGTTAGGCACAGAATCTGTCAGTGGTCCAAGGCCACCCAACAAACATCCATGGCAGAGGTGGGATTCGAACCAGGGCCTCCTAGATCCTAGTCAGACACTCGAACTGGTGCACCACACTGGCTCTGAAAGTGTAGGAAAGTTCTTAAATCCTCTTTGTTTTGTAAAGGAAGGGGATACTTTCCAGCCTCTTTGTCTGTCCTCCCCTTTTCTCCACAATGGCAACCCCAAGTGGCTTCCACTGTTCTCCTCTCTGCCATTTCATCCTCACAACAACCACAACAACCCTGTGAGGTGGGTTAGGCTGCAAGTTTGTGACGGGCCCAAAGTCACCTAGAAAGCTTCTACGGCAGAGCAGGGATTCGACCCTGGGCCTCCTGCATCCCAGTTCGACCCTCTGGAGACTGAGCCCTACGAGGAAAGGCTAAGGGCCTTGGGAATGTTTAGTTTGGAGAGGAGAAGATTGAGGGGGGACATGATTGCTCTCTTTAAATATCTGAAAGGCTGTCATTTGGAGGAGGGCAAGGAGCTGTTCCAGTTGGCAGCAGAGGAGAGGACCCAAAGCAACGGGTTTAAATTACATGCAGAAAGGTATCAGCTGGATATTAGGAAAAACTTTCTCATGGTCAGAGTGGTTCAAAGGTGGAATCAGCTGCCTATGAAGGTGGTTGGCTCCTCTTCACTGACAGCTTTCAAGAAAAGGCTGGACGAATATTTGTCAGAGATGCTTTAGGCTAGTCCTGCATTGGGCAGGGGGTTCGACTAGATGGTCTATATGGCCCCTTCCAACTCTATGATTCTGTGATTCTATACCACGACACCACCCTGGCTGTCTTGTGCCAGTGGAACTATGCTTGTGCATAGCTGGATCCAAGACATTGTTTATAGACTAGTCGTTGGTAGGATGTTATTTTTAAAAAACAAAAGTTAATTTTCAAGAAAGATATTCTGCATTTACACAGTATCATACAGTCTACAGAGTCCTGCTCACAGTCACTTGGTAGTGATTTTGGGATGGGAATTCCTTTTTTAAAATTTTCAGTAACATCGCAACAACAACGACAAGAACATGCTACCTTGAAAGCGTAGCTATGCTGTTTTTTGCTGAGAAATCGACATCTCGTGCATGAATGCCACTGCATATCACGCAACACTGTTATCCATCTGGACTCTTTGCACACCCCTCCGTGACAGAATTAAATACAAAATAATTACTCTTTTTGAAAGCAGTGAGCAAGCAGAGATACACCAGAATGGGTCCAGAGGGATTCAAGGAATTAATGTGCTCTTTTACATAAGGCATTAAGTTTGTGCCGATTGCATGCAGATACCTCTACACTGTGCGAGTATGCAAAAGCAAAAGTCCCCTGGTGACTGTGGACTGGACTGCGCAAGACAGCATGGCAGAATCAGAGCCATGAGCCAACATGGCAACAGGAGCTGTTTGTGCAGCAGCTGGGAAGGAGCCATGGGTCAGTGGCAGGGCACATGCTTTGCAAGCACAAAGTCCCAGGTGCATGCTCCAGGTAAAAGGATCTCAGGTAAGAAGGCATCGGAGAAGCCCTTGCTGTGCCTGAGGACCCTGGAGAGCTGCTGCCAGGCAAACGGGGGGGGGGGAGTACATAGCTAGATAGACCAGTGTGTGACCTAGAATATGACAGCTTTGTATAGTTACATTATTTGCAGATTTTAAAAGATAAAACCCTCTCTTTTACTAAGACATCCTCAGGGTCGGTTCATCACCAGTATAGGGGATCAAGTAATGTCTCTGATAAAGATGGACATCTAACACAAAAGTATTAATGTTATTTTTACCTCTTTGTCTGTCTTGCCTATACAAATTATCAGCTCATTACAGAATAGCTGCCCCCCTCATTTAATTCAAGCTGGTACCCTGAAACCCACTACTTTGTGTCCTAACCCTAACATACTAAAGTAGGCCTCTTGCCAGCTGAGAAATCCAAAACCTTTGTTCTGCTCTCATATGGAAGCCTGATTCCAGAGGATCAGCTGTTGATATTTGTAAAATAAACGGAGCTGTGAAACACCTCATGTTAATTACTTTAAAAGTAACACAGGCTTTATTACATTCAAAACAGACTCTGACGAAGCACTTTAGAAACGCAGCAAGGGTCTTTGGTGTTTTGACCTAATCACATTAATGACTAGATGGCAGAGGAAGTTAATGTTGTATTCTTGAGTAATAAATGGAAGAGGTCAGCCAAGCTTATTATCAGTATCATAAATCAGGCACTCAATTACATTTTCTTGTGGCTTTTTAAAAATAGAGTGGTCACTGCTCATTAATCCAAGATCTTCCTGTTGGGTAGAAGCTTTTCCTTGATAATCAGAAAGGCACTTGAACACAGAGTCTCCACATCATTTCTCTGGGCCCCATTTGTAACATGACCTTCCCATACACACGGTCCCTGCCCTTATGTACAATCTTTCGAAACATTAAATAAAATGGCCTCCTATCTGGAGTCAGCTGACCTGGCCACCTGGATCCATGCCATGGTGTCATTGAAACTAGACTACTGTAATACACTCTGCATAGGTTTCCCCTTGAAATCAAATCTGAGACTCCGGATAGTGCAGAATGTCACAGCTGGGCTATTATTGGGAGTTAGGCAGAGTATACATGTGACACCCATTCTGCAGTCATCTCATTGACTGTCCATCAGTTACTGAGCTCAGTTCAAGGTATTATATATAACCAGAAAGAACCACGGAAAAAGACCAAAACCTAAGGGAAAATACTGTGGACAATAATGAAAACCAATTCACAAAATATATATTAGAAATATATCAACATTCAAAATGCATATTGCATAGAACAGTCCAAATCCATTCCAAAACAATCCATAGCACAGATTAAGGTGAATAAAGTTACTTATGAGAATAAAGTGCATATTGCTTCAGCTTCAGTGCTTGGTGTGAAATTGTCACGATTGTACTGAATTCTCTGGCTGTATGTATTGTTCCTGGACTCTCTTCTGATGAAGCGATCTGTGAAACAATTTTCAAGTCAATGACGTTGCCAAGGAGGAACACTCACATCCTTATACTGGCAATATTGTGACTTTATTGGACTTTATATCTTTTGCACTTTCTAGTATATATTTTGTGAATTGGTTTTCATTATTGTCCACGGCATTTTTGCTTAGGTTTTGATCAGTTCAAGGTGCTAGCCATCAACACATGCACAGACGCATGCCTTCTCTGTAGTGGCCCCACCGTGTGGAATGACCTGCCCAAGGAGATCAGGAAGGCTCCATCACTAGCATTTCACTAACTACGTACAGCAGAATTGTTCAGAAGAGCATTTTTATAAAGAAAACAGGGGCACAGCATTACAGGGTTTAGCCAAGAAAATGCATGGCACTTCTGCTTACATAATACCACATTCTGCATTGTTTAACATGTTGTTTAATATTTACTCTTTGCCAGGGCTTTTTTTTGTAGAAAAAGCCCAGCAGGAACTTATTTGCATAATAGGCCACACCCAACAGCAGAAACTCATTAGCATATTAGCCCACACTCCCGTGTTACCAGAAGTGTGGTCATCCAGCCACACCCACCTTTTGATTCTTACCTCGTTTGTTGTCAAAACCCAGGGCTTTTTTTGGAGCAGGGACTCCTTTGCATGTTAGGCCACACACCCCTAATGTAACCAATCCTAATGAGTTTCTGTTGTTGGGTGTGGCCTATTATGCTAATGAGTTCCTGCTGGGTGTGGCCAACTCGGGAGCCAGCTGGAACGCCATTCCTGTGTGTTCCTGTGCAAAAATAGCCCTGCTCTTTGCTCAGATGACTATCTGCAATCCTGTCTTTCTCAACTGTTTGTATGGATCTGCGTGGTGCTATTGGCCTTGAAATGCAGAGGCAGACTATAAATAAATAAACTCATTACCTCTAGAACAGGGACAATTCCTTGAATTTGTCTGAACTTTGATAGGGAGGATCCCTTGGGTGAAAACCACAGTCTTTTAAGATTTTTGTGCCAATTAGATTCAGTTCTAGTAGTGCCTTAGAGACCAACAAGATTTTCAGGGTATGAGCTTTTGAGAGTCAGAGCTCCCTTCATCAGATACGATATCAAAAGCTTCTACCCTGAAGATCTCCTTGGTCTCTAAGGTGCTTCTGGACTCGAATCTAGCTCTTCTACTGGAGACAGACACAGCTGCCAACCTGAAACTGAGGCCCATGGCAATGTTCCAGGTGGGGCTGTACTTCCTGTTGAAGCCAGTGGGTACAGCCACTTACTTGATTAATATCATCTGAAGTGAACACCTGTCAAAGAGATAGGAAAGAATCCAAACAGAATCAGTAGTGAACAAAATGACCAACCCCCAACTAAATAAGCCTGTGCTTGTCCCCACTGTTAAGTGGCATATCTCCTGTCCTTTACTTAACAGTGCTCCTGTAAACCACCCAGTTAATGAAACTCAAACGGAGAGGTGGTTTGTTCAACTTCCACATGCTCAAGGCACAACTAGATGGTGCAAGAATACAGCATTGCATCCCTTTCTGGGACCCCTGGTCTCAGTAACATGTGAAATCACAAATTCAGGTGGGTAGCCGTGTTGGTCTGAAGCAGCAGAGCCATTCCACGTAGTATGGTCAGGTTATAACAGACCAGAGTCTGAAACTATGCTTGGAAGTTAGTTTGCAGTGCTTAGGGAGTGAGGGACTGCTTGCATCAAAGGAAGAGCTTGCTACCTCCTGTTCTGCTCTTGTAGAGGAGCAAGAGACTTGTCCTATTTGATAGGCTGTTGTATTTTTTTCATTCATTCATTCATTTATTGTTTGGATTTTTATCCCACCCTTCCCTGAATGCAGGGCTCAGGGCGGCTCAGAACGTATTAAAAATACAAATAAAACAATAAAAACATTCTACAGTTCAATAATTTTTTTTTTAACATACCAAGATGGCTCGTAGGTCTATAAAATGCCCAAGATTAAAAAGGGTGGTGGGCGAACACCCCCCACAATTACTGAATAAGCTGAGTCAGGGGGCAGAGGAGGCCAGGATGATGAGACACCCATGAAAGTGGGTTTGAGTCCACATTGAGTAAAGTGGGGCAAAAGTACCTAAACAAATAGGTAATAAAATGTATGGACCAGAGTTAGTCTTAAGGCTTCGCATGATGCATGGATGCTGATATGCTGTATTAATCTTGGCTTGTCCCCTAGTGCTGCCTGGGGTTGCCAGCCCTGAGTTGGGAAGTTCCTGGAGGCTTGGGAGCAGAGCCTGGGAAGAGTGAAATCCGGGAAGGGGAGGGAGCTCAGCAGGAACGTGATGCCACAGACGCCGCCCTCTGAAGCTGCCATTTTCTCCAGAACTGATCTCTGTAGTCTGGAGATCAGTTGTAATTCTGGGAGATGGCAACCCTTTGGGGTTCCCTCCTGCAGCATTTTTCCCACTGGAATTGGTGCCAAGGGCCCTTGAGTGCCTCTTCCTGTGGCCTGCACATGCGTTGGAATGGACATGTAGCGCCAGAGGAAAGGGGGAAAAAGGCCACCTCCAGCGCAATTTCCGGTGGCAAAATTACTATGGGAATACAGCTAATGAAAATCAAATAAAAATACCTATGTATGCAGATTGTGTCAGTAGATTTGACAAATTAAATGGTAATACCTCTGTGTGAAAGCTGTGGAACATTTATCTTGAGACAAATGCGTGCACATTATTTATTTCATGACCCAGTCCCTTTTTTGGGAAATAAAATGATTTTACACACATAAAAGAAAAATACTATCGCAGGGAACCCCAAAGTCCTCCTTCTCCCATGCCTTGTTTGAAGTCAAATGGAGAAATTGACAGCTTTTAAAAGGTTAGTTCCCACTTGAACATACAATTGTGACCACTGTTCCCTCTAAGCTGTGGAGTCTTGTGAGCCAAAATTCTACTTTGTGAGCTGCTGGCATTAAAGCTCTGAGCGAGCACTTTGGCTGCTGCATAAATTTGTTTGCTGTGGAGCCATCCCTTCCTGAGCTAAGACAGAAGTGTGTAAGCCGGAAGCTGAAAAACTGTGAGCTAGCTCATACTAACTCAGCTTAGAGGGAACGCTGACTGTGACTCAGGTCAGGAATCCATGTCCTGACTCATGGACTGTATATTGTGCATTTTGTCCCTGATAATGTGAGAGAAAGAAGAGAAGGGATTTGGAATCTCCCATAATGGCATTTAATTTCGGAGGGGAGGGAATCAAAAGTTTGCTCCAGCAAGTCTGAAAAATAGTGGACCTTGAGTGTCATCTAGTGTTGGTTCTTGGTATCTATCAAAATACCACACATAAAAGAATTTTCCTCCTTCAGTCTGACTGCATAGCAGAGGACTATTTAAATTACAAAAAGTAGTAGAGAGTAAGCATAAATGGATCTGCCTCTGTAAAGATCTGAGTCATACCTGATGCTGTCTGGCTTGTTTAGAAAAGATTTGGAGTTGAGAGTAAGGAGTGGATCCTACCCAGCTTTATTGCTGGAGAAGCAAGTACTACAGCTGTATAAATGCTTTCTTCCAGCTTCATTTAGCCTGGAAGATAGCTCCCTACCTTAACTTGGCTGATCTGGCCATGTGGATCCATGCTATGATTACTTTGAGGCTAGACTATTGTAGTGAGCTTTACGTGGGACTGCACTTCAAGACAACTTGGAAACTCCAGTTGGTATAAAATGCTCCAGGCTGCTATTGGGTGTTAGGTGGAAAGTGAATGTCACAAGCATTCCTCAGATGCTCCATTGCTTACTGACCAGTGACTGCGTTCAGATCAAGGTTCTGGTTGTCACCTACAAAGTCGCTCATGGCCTTGGACCTGCAGAATTGCAGAGCCACCTATCCTGCTATGTTCTACCATGTCAGCTTTGCTCATCTGAGTATTCTGACGATGTGACCCTGCAAATGGTAGGACTGGCAATTGTCCTTTCACACACACTCTTCGTTGTGGCTCCTATCTGGTGGAATACCCCGCCTGAGGAGGTCAGGAAGGCCCCCACACTTCAGTCATTCTGCAGAATGATGTACAAAACAGAAAAGTTCAGGAGGGGGTTTCGGTTTCGGCGTTGCGAATGGCGGCCGCGTCTCGGGACGCTCCCGGAGGCGGCTAGCCCACGCGCAGATAGGGGGGTCTTCGCATGAGCGAAAGACCCTAGTGAGCCTTAGGTTAAGGCTCCGAACCGGGGGCGCTTGGAGAGTGGCCTCTTTACCGGCAGACAGCCGGGAAATTGAGGCTTTCTCCCTGCCCCAATCGGCCCCGCTGCGTCGTGCCCCGTCATGGGACTTAGCAGCGCCACCGATTTCCAGGAGTGAAGACAGCGATATGATTTAATATAAAAAGAAGAAGTGGCATCGAATCGTGAGTGGAAGGTCTATTTTGAAGCGTGAATTTGAATCCCCCGCAAGCGTTTAAGCGTATGGGAGGAGGGAGGAGTCCCCACCCCTTTTGAGAAGCAAGATTTACAAAGGGAGCGCGGAGGGGGAAGAGAGAAAGAACTGTTGGTGAAAGTACCGTTGGGGTTGCATAGAAGACTACGACCTTATCAGCTTCCTGGGGGTGGCGGCACGAACTTTTTAAAAGTAAACAATAAAACAAAATGTCGACAACGGGGGAAGTCCTGCAGAAACCGGAAGAGAAGGGAGGAGGGACTTCCGGTCCGAGTAGCCCCCCCCCAGAGCTTGCTGTCAATCAACAGGAAAATGAGATTCTGCGCCCTCTGCTGGAGCAAATGCTGAAAATCAATGAAACCCTGCTTAAAGTGGAAAGTGTTCTCATCAGTCGACAGGAACTGACATTGGAAACAACAAGGAAGATGACGGAAATTGAACAGAAAGCGTGGATTCTAAGTTCTCAGGGCGTAAAAGAAGAAGAGAAAGAGGATCTCGGATTTACCTTGGCGAATGTATTGGTACCCCTAACTGGCAGTGAAGCGAAAGAATTAAAAGAAGAGGTGGATATGGCTCCCAAAGCCAATTCCGCTTTTATAAAAGAAATTACTCTGCCAGTAGAAGGGGGGTCGAGCATAGCAAGCAAGACATCGGAGATCTAATTTTTTGCGAAGTGGTTATGGCGCCCTGGAAATCTGAAAGCTACAAAAGAAAGAAGAAAGATTACATCCTTGAAATGCAAAAACTTCTGAAGAGACACGCCGGCGTGAGGGAAGACGCAGCACTCAAAATTATGATAAGCAGTGAAGAAGACAGCAGCCCAGGGGTAAGAGGTGAAGGAAAGGAAGCCATCAAGGTTAAAAAGGACTTAGCCCATAATTGGAAGAGACTTAAAAAGAAGACATCTTAAGGATTGTTTGTGCTGCATCTGTAAGGAGCTGTTTAATTACTAACCCCAATGGACTTTACTAACTGTATTAACAGAATGTCTTTGGACTTTGCAAAGTTAAAAAGAAGATCTTCTAACCATGATCAATGCCGAAAAACGGTACTAAACACTAACTAAAACTAACCCATTTTAACAGAGAAAACTTCACTCCATCCTTTCTCTTTCTCCATCTGTCTACCCCTTCCTTTTCTTATAAAAAGAATAAAATTCTCTCCTCTTTAGGAGAGTTTTGCCAAAAAAAAAAAAAGAAAAGTTCAGGAGGGCATTTTTATAAAGGGATTAGAACTATAGTAGAATGGAACGACTCAAGAGATCCATTTGATAAGGTAATAGGACTGTAGCTTATTGCAATGTTTCTTGTATGTGTCAACCTCCTTTTATTGCAAGGTCTTCGACTTTTGTAACCCATTTTCTGCATTATGATATATCATGCCTGAAATTGTTTCTGTTGCCTTAGACAACTTTTGTTTGCATTGTTTTCCAGTTCTGTAATCTTAGTTCTGCTGCACTGTTTATCAGAGGTCTGCTGTTTAATTGAATTGATTTGTGTAATCTGTCATCTGCCTTGAATCTCAGCAAGAAAGGCAGACTATAAATGAAGCAAATAAAAAAATTCCAGATTATTTATTAATATGTCTAATTCTCAACGTGGCCCCATCTGTGGATACTTAAATGCGGAGCCTGGAGCCAGGGACTGACAAAATGGCTCTTTCTATAAACCTGAAAAAAGGCCCAGCTTTGCAGAAAAATCTGAAATCTTTTAAAAAGTGCCTTCCATAATAGAAGCAGCACCTCTAGCTTTAAGAAATAAATGCACTCTGTAGCCATTGCTAGGCAACCACAACAGTATTGCCTAGCCTTCCAGCCTAGGTTTCTGTCCTTTTTCCAGGACTGTTTTGGATTTTGAGGGAGAACTCATCAGGACCAGGCCAGGTAGCAACCAGTGGGTAACTTGCTGCCTCCTGACTAGCGGAACTCACCCAGGCCCAGCTCTTTGCTATCATTTAACAGCAGCCACTGACTGTTCATTTCCTGCCACTATGTCAACTGTCCATTTACTCCTTCCTACCTTCTACTTCCAGTCATTTCAAGAGTTCCCACTGACAGTTTCCTTTTAGGTTGCCAACTCCAGGTTGGGAAATTTCTGGAGATTTGTGGGTGGAGCCTAGAGAGGCCAGGGTTTGAGGAAAGGAGGTACCTCAGTAGTGTAACATTCCATAGCGTCATCCCTCCCCAAATAGCAATTTTCTCCAGGGGAACTGATCTGTCACTTGGAGATAAGTTGTAATTCCAGGAGCTCTCCATGCCCAGGTTAATGTTTGAAAAATGTTCAGAGTCTAACCCTAACTAGGAGGGATTGGGAAATGTCAAGCCAAACAAAATACTGAAACAACAAATGTGGATCACCATTAGTTACTACTTTTCTTCTGGTGAGGTTCCTATCATTTTAACAGTTGCGTGACAAGAAGAAACTCGCTGATTTTTTTCTGCCATAAAACTGCCATGCTCTGACAGGAGAAAGGTAGTAACCTAGTCCCATGAATTTAGCCTGCAAGTGACAGGGCTTTTTCACTGGTGGCTCCCCACTTTTGGAATGACCTCTTCCTTTGAGGCTTGCTGACTGCGTAGAGAAAAAAATGTCATGTCCCTTTAATAGTGGCTGAATAGAGTTATTGCTGCGCAATAAAGTAATTAGAAGGATACTCCTGACCAACTGATTTTTATTGGTTTTGTGTTCCTCCCTGGAGGGGCTAGGGAAAGGATTACAAACCTTTTTGTGTTTTCAACTAGACTTTCAGCCCTCCCTTCCCTGTGGGCAGGGCTCAGGGTGGTTCACAACTGGATAAGAACAATAGATAATTTAGATTAAGTTAAAAACCATATAGGGCCAAACTAAACATTATGGTTTTTAAACTTGTGTTTTGAACTCATTTTCTCTGCAGCCTCACAGCAGCTGTGGGGAATGGCTTCTAAAAAGGGAGAGAGAGCCCAAATAGGCTCAGAACTGTATTATGGGATACTACCCAGACCTAGCTCTTTAAAAACAGTAACATTTAGTTTGACCCACTTTGGCTGGATTTCCAAGTAATAGCCAGCTGGTATGTTTATGTATGAGCTCAGTATTTCAGCGCTTGGAATGGTTACCAGTCCAGAAATCTGTGGTAATTCTCACTGAGTAGTAGGTCTGGATTGCACCACTTCAGGCTGTGATGGGGTCACACACAATGAAATGCTCCATATGAAACACTCCCTTCACACAGAAAGCTTGATGCCAAGGAGCAAAATTCTGGGCTAGCTTCCCTCATGCTAGTTTTATGCGTGGGATTTTTTTGTTTGTTTCATGGAAAAGCACGGAGAAGTGAGTCTCAGCTTGCTGTCTGAAGCAATACAGTGCAGATACAGGTTAATTGCCACTTTGCTGAATCTAAGCGGCTCTCTGATGGGAAACATCCTCAGAATACTGCATAGCTCAACTTGAGTTTCATGACAGGGGAAGGCAGCATGTAAATGTAGTAAGTTGTGACCAACATCACCTCTGCGTTGGCCAGTCCCATACATGGCTCTAGACACAGGACCTATATTGACAGCAGCAAGTCACTGCACTTAGATTGCCAGCTCAGTGCTGGCAACTGAAGGGAGGCTCAAATCATCATCATTTTACCATAGAGTTACAGTGGAATCCTAGAGCGTCTCTGTTTCATTAAATGTTTGGTAAGTTTCAGAAGAGAAAGGGGGTAAAAGAGGGAGATGAGTGAGTGAGGTGATTGGTTGATGACTGAGAGTGTATGGGCGGAGCTAAGAAGTGTGTGTGGAGAAAGTCAGTCAGTGTGTTCAGTCAGCAATCAACAGTCAGTCAGCAGTCTACATTATCTGGAAAAAGCAGGCTTCTGATTAGAATCCCATATTGGTGCTGTGAAAAGCATACTAGTGACAACAGAGAGTCAAATCCTAATATTATCAGAGTATTGTAAGACTGTGAGAGGAAAACCTGACAGAAACCTGAGTTAAAAAGGGAAAGATTTAACTGAGCAAAATATAATACAGATTGGACAAGGTACATTCTGAAGAGAAGAGTTTGAGAAAGAGGAGTGATTGTGGAGTGAGAGAATAACAACTCAATGGCTGCGGTCACACACACTAAATAAGCCACTTTCAGTGCACTTTCCAACTGGACTTCGCTAGTTCACACAGTAAAATCCAGTTGGAAACTGCACTGAAAGTGGATTTAAAGTGGATTATTTAGTGTGTGTGACTGCAGCCAGTCAGAAGTTATTTATACACCGTTTTATTCCCTGAAGAGAGAAGTTACAAACATCTTGAAACCAATACGCTTCTTGAACAAATAAAGTTTTATTTTGTTTTATGAAAACCTAAGGGTTATATACTATTACAATACAACAGTCTCATCTTCAGGACCACATAGTCCAACGAAGGAGCCTTAGAGCTTGGGCACAATACTGTGGGAAAGGTTAATGAATAAGATTTGGAATTAAATTCCTGGTGGCAGCATTACCTACCCAGAGAGAGAGAGAAATAATGAGGAAGTTAAAGACATACCATATCTAACCACACGAATTAAGAGAAATCGTGACAGTCACCCACCACAATTATGTCACTTCTGAGGTCATGCCAAGGTGGGGCTAGAGCAGGAGACTTGGCAGCCCATGCCACATGATTTCTAATTTTATATGCTACTGGACTAGCATACGATCAGACCACGCACCAGCTCCCAAATAATAAAAGCAATGTATGAAATAGGTCAGAGATGATCTGATAGCAAATGGGAGCAGATGCTGGACATGGTGTTAAGAAGAGCTCTGCTGGATCAGTCCAGTGGCTGGCTTTCATGCATCCTGTTTTCCACTGTGGCCAACCAGACAGCCCCACAAGAACCAGGAACATAAGCAAAAGCTGAAGCCCCACCCCCCATTTGCCGCTGCAAAACCCCATGTGGGTCACACCACATTTCTTATGTGGGACTTTCATAATGTGCAAACCTAGCCTTAATGGCCCTCTTTCTGTCTCTCCTGCATCTTCTTTTCATAACTCCATGTAATCATTTCTGCTTTTACAGATAGGTTTATTTTCCCTCTCTATGCATGAGCAGATGTAAACTATTACAAGCTAAATTCCCTGTGTATCCTTGAAAGTCATGAATTCATTTTATTTATGATTATATTTTAAAATTGGTAGCCCCGGGGTGGCAACCACGTAGAATAAAATAATAATAATAAAATTACAAATACAAGAGTGGTATTTCTTTCGAGAGGCAACCCAGCAGCTGGAGTAGATTAATTCTGGTGAAACTATTCCCCGTGCACGACGACGTTCATACCAAATTATCTTTATAAGGTTGCAGAGTGAGGTGATTGTGTTCATTCTTCCCCGTGCATCTCATCCCCACCCCCAAGTCAGTCATTCTCATTGTAATTATATAACTCCTCAAAACTGATCTTCCCTGTGCAGTTTTATTTTAAGTTGTTGAGGGCAATGAATTCTGAAAACATAACTCACTCACAAACACCTCCATGAAAATCACTCTGGTCTAGATCTTTTTGACTTCTTCCTCCAATACAGGTTTTCATAGCTTGTGAGTACAGAAGGCCTATCACAACCTTGTTTTTTCCCTGCCTCCTGAACTAAAGAAAGGAGGAGAAAGGTATTTTTGTGTGTATAAAAAAACCTAGCAGGTGACAGAACTGGGCTGTTACATGTCGTACAGACCTGGTTTAAAACATATCAAGAATCTGTTTGATAGATAGCACACTAAACTACAATTTGTAAAACAGTTTGGTTAAACATCGCTATAGTCTGATGTTCAAGGCCAACCGCCCCAGTAACTCTGTTTATTAGGAAGGCCACAAACTAGGATTCTTAAAATCAGTGATAGCCCTGCTTTGAATCCTGATTTCATAGGATCATAAAAGAATCAGAGTTGGAAAGGACCTCCAGGGTCATCTACTCCACCCCTCTGCACAATGCAGGGAATTCACAAATACCTCCCCCCCAGTGACCCCTGTTCCATGCCCAGAAGATGACAAAAAACCTCCAGGATCCCCAGATAAACTGGCCTGGAGAAAAATTGTTTCCGGACCCCAAAGTGGCAATCAGCATTTCTCTTGATGTGTAAGAAAGGTCCACAAGAACTAAGCACTGATGCAATCCTTCCTGCTCTCCCTCTCGTGATCTGCCTGAGTTCACAGAATCAGCACTGCTATCAGATGGCCATCTAGCTTCTGTTTGAAAACCTCCAGAGAAGGAGAGCCCACTACCTCCCAAGGAAGCTTTTGTCGTATGATTTGTCATAGCTGTGGTTAATCTTTATGTCTAGATGCGGATATCTTGGCTTATTACTGGCTTGTTTGGTGGCTTGTCAGTGGAAATCAGAGATCAGCTGCAGAACAGCAAAATGAGACAGTCAGTGTGGTACAGTGATTACAATGTCAGATTAGGATTTGGGAGACCCCAGGTTCAAATCCCCACTCTGCCTTGGAGCTCACTGGGCAATCTTCAGCCAGCCAGTTTTCAGCTTGGATACAGACTAGCATTTCTGTGGGGGTGAGGATTCCCATCCACAAAGCGTGGTTTCCCACCCACCCCTCCAGCAGCCTAATGCTGGGAGTCCCGTGGCCCCCAAGAAATGGATTTCAAGTGGTCATTTTTGCACCACTATGGGAAGGGAGAAAGTTGTACTATGCAGGCCAGAAACCCCCGGACCTCCAGAAACACTCCTTTGGATCCAAGCCACTCTTCCTCAGCCTCACCTGTCTCACAGGATTGCTGAAAAACTAAAATGGAGGAACAGAGAACAATTCACATTGCCCTGAGCTCCTTGAAAGCCGAGTAGGATACAATTGTACTAAATAAAAGTACCTCTCCAGCTCTTGCTAGTAGCAGGCAAATTAGGCAGATACAAAAAAAAATGTAATTTACATTATTATGAGTGCAATGAGAAATCAGAGAATAGACTAGAACCAAAAGGTTAACGGTGGCTGACAACTCAGGAGGAAGAAAACCAAGGCGTTGCATAAGGGACTGCATCCAACAGTTCCCTGAACTTTTTTCATGTTTGTCACCTTTGTAGAGGAAGGTCAAGCATTTCCTGATAATAAATATTCATGTAAGCCCCACTCCAAAATCAAAATATTTAAAGTATTTTAATAAAGATTTCAGTGTCGCAAGCTCAAGAAAAAGGATAAAAGTACATCCTCAGCTTTACTCAGTGAACACTCCGATTCCCCCCCCCCCAGGACATGTTGTAATTTCCTCTCCCCAAGGGAGAGCATGACAGAAGCATTCTAAACCAACAACACATACAAAGATCATGTACTGACACGAGATTTCTCGATGTTCTTCAACAGCGAGACGCAAAGCTCAACACTTCAAAGCAGTGATATCCCTCTGAGACCCTCTTTAAATATACCTGTGCTGGCTTGGATTTGCCTGTCAGTTTTGAGCAGATGTGAAGATTTCCACCCACTTACTCCTTCTGGAGGATGTGTTTATATGACATACAAGAATCACATTCACCAGAGGCTGGACATCCACAGGGGTGTAATGGGCTGGATCCAACCTTCTGCAAATGGAGGGTGTCTGCAGAATGGAAACTTTTCCTGCTTTCCCCCTGCACTCTGCAAAACAGCTGCCGGAGAGCAGGCGAACCATGAAAACAACATGCCATCTAGCTTAAGAGTCTTCAGCAAGCAGGGGGTACTAGATCCCCCCCTTTGAAAGAGCACAGCAGACTCAGGAACAGAGCAAAAGCCCTCAGGAAAATAAGGGGGAGCAACTTTAGCCATTCCCTACTTTATTCCCCTTGCTTGCTACAGTCCCCTGTGCCACACTGTTTCAAAGGATCCTCTGACCCTCGGCAACAGCTTTTATGGGGAGCACGGGTGTGTGTGTGTGTGTGTGCTGGGGAGAGCTGGGAAAGATCCACTTCTGCAACCTCCTCTACTGATAGCAGCAAGGATTCAAACCAAAACCCAGAAAGAACCATCCAGGCAGAACTGTATTTGCATCTACTCAGAGTGGTATGCAGGATCAGAAAGAGTGGCAGGGGTGGCAATTATTGCAGGACAGGTATGTTTATAAAGGTAATCGGAGCACTTAGGGGCCAGAAGTAGACTCAAGAGGGAGGAATAAGGGTTCCTTATCTTGGCACCACTCCTGTCAGATGTCCACACTTTGCTTCACCTTCTTCTTCTTCTTCGTCTTCTTCCTTTGTGCCTCTGACATGGCACCCAGCGCAGACAGGGAACTCGCCTCCGAAAGGTCAGGCAAGAGGAGTTTTCCAGACTGGGTTGGGTATTTGGTCTTCATAAGATTTTTAAATACTGGCTGGGACAGCAAGTGTTTCAGATGCTTCTTCATCCCTTTCAGCATCTTCTGTTTCTGACTCTCTTCTTGCTCACTGGGCCGGCCTCCTGCAGGCACACATTTAATTTTATTTTAAGAATTAAAATTGCCATTGAAAAAAATCACACAACATTATCAAGCATTCTTTATTAAAGCATTAATATCCTGCCTTTCCTCAGGGTTCAAGGCAACTTACAATAATAGTTAAAAACATTTTCAGTTAAAACCAAAATAAGATACCAGTCCCCAAATATCTCCCCCCCTTAAAAGATGCCTGCCATTCAAACCCCCTCTAAAGCCCTGGCAAATAGGCCTTGCCGCACTTCCTGAAGATCTCCAGGAACGGGCAGGTGGGTCCCCCTCACCTCTTCAGGGAGACCATTCCACAGCCATGGTGGAAAAGGCCCAGGCTCAGGATGACACCAGACAGCACCCCCCCTCAAATGGCAGAATAGTCAACAGATGGCTTGCCTGACAACCACAGTGGGCACTGGGAATGTGCATTCAGATCTACCTGAGCCAAAAATGCATCCAGGTTTTGGGGAATTACCAGGTAGATCAGAAAACAGCAGAGAGGCAGGAGCAGATTGATTCTGCCTTTCAGTTGTTTGTTGTACTTCTACTTCAGTCCCTTTAAGGTTTAAAGGGACTGCAAAAGACAGCCTGAGGATCAGCTGTGCCAGTGGGGAGCAGGCTGTCACCACAGGCTCGGCTTTGCACTGGCTTCTCCGGCAGCCCAGTTTAAACTGGACTGTAGGAGAAGAGAGCTGAAGCAGGATTGACTGCACCCGTGAGAAGCGGATTGTTCCTCGCCGGCTCAGCTTTGTGCTGGCTTCTCCTGCAGCCTGGTTTAAAATTCGGGATTTCCAAACAATCCTGGTTCCGGATACTGTACTGGTATTGGGATCCAGGATTTTTCAGAAATCCCAATTTTTCCCCAGGGCCAATAGACCCAAACTGAAAAAATACAGCTTAAAAAAATACTGCATACCCCTAGCTGGTATACAGGGACGCATGGAAGGTAGACTGTTCTTACTTGGAAGGACATGACGTTTCACATCACTAAAAAAACTCTTCAGATTCCAAACATAGTGGTGGGCAGGGGTCTTTTCGGGGGGGAGCACACCGGAGCGCAGCTCTGGGAGCTCAGGAGCCAAGCCCCGCCCCCAGCCGGCGTCCCGGAGAGTCTTTCAGGCAGCCGAATGTCAATTTCAGCTCCATTATATCCTATGGGCCATTGAAGTCAATGGTGAAAACATAGGGTATATTCTAGGGGCTGGAGGGGAGGGGGTTTGAGGGAGAGGCTCGAAACTCACAGGATAGCTGATGGAGCCTCTCCCCAAGATACCCACCAAGTTTCAAGAACATTGGACCAGGGGGTCCAATTCTATGGGCCCCTAAACAGGTTGCCCCTATTCCCTCCAAACAATGGAGGAAATGGGGCAACCTGTTTGGGGGCCCATAGAATTGGACCCCCTGGTCCAATGTTCTTGAAACTTGGTGGATATCTTGGGGAGAGGATCCATCAGCTATACTGTGATCTTGGAGCCTCTCCCTCAAACCCTCCTCTCCAGCCCCCAGAATATACCTTATGTTTTCACCATTGACTTCAATGGCCCATAGGGTATAATGGGGCTGAATTGCCACTGAATTTCTTTCATTCCCTCCTTTCCTTCTTTCTTTTTCCTCTTTCCCTCATTCTTCTCTTCTCTCTTTCTTTCTTTCCCACCTTCTTCTCTTCTCTTTTTCCTCCTTTCCCTGTTTCCCTCCTTCTTCCCTCTCTTTCTTTCCCTCTTTCCTTCCTTCTTTCCTTCTCTCCACTCTCTCTCTTTCCTCCTTCTGTGGCCCAACTCTCATGAGAAGGAGTTTAAACTTTAACCCCCTTCTCTCTTAGCTCCCCCACCCAGACCAGCTGGGGAAGGGAAGGGGAGGCTTTTGAAGATGCTTCCCCCCCTTTTGCTTCCCGTTCTGACATCACTTCCGGTGATGGCAGGGGGCGTGGCATATGCTAATAGCCTAATAGCTCATTAGCATACCATATGCTAATGAGCTCCTGCAGCTGTTCTTCTATGAAAAGACCCCTGGTGGTGGGTATACTTTTCACCAGTATGTAAAGATCAGCACATACCTGAGGTATTGCACACATCTCTGCATTTTGGATGGTATGCACGTGACTCCTCCTTACTGGCAGTCCCCCCTCCCTCACATGACCATGTAATAACCCCAACTTGCCTATGAGGGCCTCATCATCCAGATCCAGCTCAAGGGCATCTGCGGCTTGCTGCAGCCAAGAGTTGTGCTGCTTTGCTCGATTGCTGAAGTACTCCACCTTCTCAATCTGTTGTGCCAAGTTCACCCGCTCCTGAAACAAAGCACAGTGGCATTCTCTGGCAACCACTTCTTTGTGTGCCCTGTAGAGTCAGGCTGTCGGTTCTCAGAACAACACAATTCAAAACTGCAGCCTTCGAGATTTACAGAAAAGTCTGAACAAGGCTAGGATACGGAGCTCAGAACATATGAAAAAGCAGGCATGATGAAAAAAATAGTAATATGGAAGGAAGGAGTCCTGGAGAGACAGAGAACAAACTTGGCACGCAGAAGATCCTTGGTTCGGCCCTGGCCCACTTAAAGGATCTCAGGCAGCAGACCTAGGGAAATGCCTTTGGAAAGCTGCTGCCCCTCAAAGTATTTGGTAGAGTAACCAATGGATGCCAATGTAAAGCAGCACCATATATAGATTATATGTAACTCTGCAGTTCACCCAATGAAGCTGACAGGCAGGAGAGCTAGGGCAGACAAGGAAGAACCTCCGTAATCAGCAGCAGTAGGCCTCCTAATGCCAGTAGTAGGAGACGATGTCAAAGAAGGGCCTAGGTGTCTATCTCCTGTTCGTCGGCCCTTCAGGGCAACTGGGTGGCTGCTGTGTGAAACAGGATGCAGGATTAGATGGACCATTGGTGTGACCCACTAAGACTCTATGTAGGTTTATTTTTTTTTTTATTTATTGGGCGTTTAGCTCTCCTGCCCTCACAGGCAGGCTCAGGGTGGGTTACAACAGCAGTAGATACACAATTCAATATATAAAATAACAATTATAAAATCCAATTACAGTTAGCAATTAAAATCCATGGTAACAATTGATGGTTCCCTGTATGGTTGCAAGTGGATGACGACAAGTACGGGGGAGGGGGGGACAGCGGGTGGAAGACAGCACAGATGGAAGCAAAACAGATGACAACAATAGAGGGGGAGGCCAATATAAGTGAATCTCCGCCACCTCATCCATAGGACTGGGGGTACATCTCCGTTTTACAGGCCCTGAGGAACTGCATTAAGTCCCGCATGGCCTGGATCTAGATAGGAAGAGTGTTCCACCTGGTTGGAGCCAAAGCCAAGAAGGCTCTGGCTCTGGTTGAGGCTAAGTGGATATCTTTAGGGCCGGGGATCACCAGCAGGTAATGATCTAACAAGCATAATGCTCTATCAGGGACATACTGGGAGAGACGGTTCTGAAGGTATGTTGGCCCCAGTCCATATACGGCTTTAACAGTTAAAACCTAAACCTTGAACTTGATCTGGAATTCAACTGGGAGTCAGTGCACTTGATAGAGCCCCGGTTGGATATGTGCTCTTACTGGTGTTCCTGTAGGAACACATGCCGCTGCATTCTAGACAGGCCCGTAGCCAGGATTTTTCAATTTTGGGGGGGGCCTTTAAATAAGTCAGGGAGCACTGAAATAAAAATAAAATAAAAAGGTTTTTTTAAAAAAGCTTGAAAGAAATGGTGGCTACTGCCACCAGCTTGGGACCACCAGCCCCTCCCCCCGATGCACCCAGGAAGCCAAGCACCCAGGTGCAGGAAGAAGAGAAGAGGAAGAGGCACAGGAAGAGGAGGAGGAGAAGCAGAAGAAGAGGAGGAAGAGGAGCCCTGGCCAGGCCCCGCTGGCCTCTGAGTGTCGCCAAAAGATCCCAACGGCCTAACTGCCTTGCACCACCTCCTCCCCTGGGAACCTTACACTGCCACCAGCTTGGGACCCCCAGCCCCTCCCTCCCAATGCACCCTGGAAGCCAAGTGCCATGAAGCTGGCCTCTGTTGGTGCTCCAGTTGGGCACCCAGGCCCAGGAGGAGGAGGCAGAAAAGGAGGAGGAGAAGGAGGAGGAGAAGGAGGAAGAGGCGCCCTGGCCTGGCCCTGCTAGCCTCTGAGCACTGCCGAAGGTTCCCACTGGCCCCACCTTGCCTACCCGCGTGGCTGCCTCACACCACTTCCCCACCTGGGAAACCCATGCAGCAAACTCAGTAACAGCTCTGAATGCTCAGAGATGGTTTGCTTTAGAGTCTGGACTATGTGCTATATTTGTCAAAGAGGAATAAGCAGCACTACAGCATAACCCCCCCCCATCTCCCCCTTTAGCAACACTCACCAAATGACCATAGGCAGGATGTGGGGAAACTCACAGTGCAATAAGCCTAATTCACATAGTAAATGCTACTAAATGTTACACCTTCAAAGAATGTTGTCACTGGGATGCTGATCCCGGAGATGAACATAATGGGCTGGATTTTAAGCCTCCTCTCCACTGGCATAAAGATGTACTCTGCTGGTAGTTAGAGGCAGGAAAGGCAGTTTCAGCCTCTTCCTCCTTCTCACTACAGGTCCTTGTTTTGCATGGCTCCTTGTCTTGCATGGAGACACAGAGATATCCCAGCCTGTGTGGGAATGAGAAGACGGGGAAGATCTGCCTCTGCTAGCCCTGCCTAGGATTCAGCTCGCTGCAGCACTTAGCCTAGGATTCCCAGCTGTACTTCACACGTGTGCAGATTCAAGGGCAGGCTATAGTATTGCATTTCATATGCAAATATTCCAGCCTCTTGGTTAACATTATACAAATATTCCAGCATCAGAACTGGCTTCCCTGTTGTGTTCAGGGCATAATTCAAAGTGCTGGTTTTGACCAACAAAGCCATAAACCAAGTAAACCCGCAAAAATCACTATTTCCACAAAGAGTTACTGGACTGACTCTGAATTCAATTTGCTCCTTCCTTTGGGTATCATTCTTTTCATTAATAAATCCTTAACTTTAAACCAAGATCTGTTTATTCTAAAAATCTACGCAAAGTATATACACCTCTGGCCCATTTGGATAATATTAGCAGAGATCTGGAGAATGCAACACTTGCTGTGGATCTGGAAAAGTCAGAATGAAGTTTTGGTGAAGTACTGTTTACAAAGGCCTCTATCCTTTTTTTGGCTACTGCTGCTCATCCAAAAAGTTCAGGATGGAACGTGCTGCAGCCTTGAACAGTACAGAATCTCACCCCCAAAACAGACCCTGTTTTGCATGACTTACATACAGAGGAAACATGCCTTGACCAAGGCTAACTGTTAGGTTAGTAGCAGAGATAGAAGAAGAGCTCTGTTCTCCCTGCACCCTTGTCACTCTGCAGACTGTTATCTGTGCTGCTATGAGAAGGAAGGGATTATGGCCCGCAGAGAAACAGGTGCCACGGTTCAGAGCAGTTCATTAAAGCCTTCTGCTCTTCCTTTTCAAGATGTATTAACAGGCTTGAACGCTTTAGATAAAAAATAAAAGCTGGAAACATGAACAGAGCAAGGAGCTGATCCCAGCCCTTAGCCAAAGAGACACCCCAAAGGCTGTATATTGGGCATGCTGATTTAACTACTTTGACAGGTCACACAAAGGGATTAAATTATTAAAGCAGCGGGAACTGACAGCAGGGTAATGCACGATCAGAATCCTTAAGCAGCCAAAGAAAGGAAAAATTAATCTCGGAAATCATTAATTACCTGCAATTAACTACTTAAAACTACACATTCAAAACAGCCTTAATTTTAACGTCCTCGTGTAATGCTCTCTTTTCCCTAATAAAGACTGTATAATGTCTTCGGGGGGACCTGTGGCTCCCCAGCTTCTAAGAGCTAAAAAAGAGATATACATTTTTTAAAAATCCTTTATCCAACTTAACAGAACTAGTGTTTGACAAAAGGAAAAGCCGGTCTTCAGTTCAGAACCAGCTTGTAGCAGTCTGCAGAGAGCAAAGCATTACTGCATTAGCCCCCTGAACACACAAGAACCCATCACTGAATTGGACAACTGGTTCTTCCAGCTCAATACTGGCTGCTTCAACTGGCAGGGAAAGTTCATTCCAAGCTTTTGCTACCTGAAATCCTTTTAACTGGAGATACCGGGGCTTGAACCTGGGATCCTCGCCATGCAATACACGTGCTCTACCACTGAGACATGTCTCTTCCCCTACATGCCATTTTACGCATTCATTTTCATGGCAAGGGGAAATGAGAGAGGCAATCCTAACCAGGGTGCTTGGAAGCAAGCCCCAGTTTATTCAGTAGGGTTTGGGGGTTTTTTGCTGTCAAGTTGCAGCTGACTTCTGGCAACCCCGAAGGGTTTTCAGGGCAAGAGATGTTCAGGGGTGGTTTGCCATTGCCTGCCTCTGTGTAGTGACAAATTCGTTGGTGGTCTCCCATCCAAATACTGACCAGGGCCAACCCTGCTTAGCTTCCAAGATCTGACAAGATCAGGTTAGCCTGGGATATCCAGGTCAGGATTCAATATGGCTTCCTTCCAGGAAAATATTCTTAGGATAGCAGCTGACATGTACAAAGAAATCAACCAGGATGTCTGGATAAATTTGATCGAAATCTGAAATGCACCTCGACTGCATAATACTGAAGCATAATAACTGTCATGTTCCAATTGGGACGATGTCTCCCTACCAACTAACTCTTCAATACCAAAACCCATGGTTTTGGAAAACTGATACAAACCCCCCCCCCCTTGTGTTCTAAACTTTCCAGGACACCCTGCAGTCTAGAGCGGGCATTTTTAAAAACTGAAAGTCAGCCTAAAATCTGGCATAGCATCAGCTACTGCAGGCTGAAACGCTGCTTTAGATCACAGATATTCTCTGATCAAGAGTCCAGTGGCACCTTAAAGACTAACAAGATCTTTTCCAGCATAAGTTTTTGCCAGCCAATTGCATCTGATGAAGTGAGAACCAGCTTTCAAAAAAAAAAGGCTTCTGTTGGAATAAATTTGGTTAGTCTTTTAAAGTGTCACTAGACTCTTGGTCTATTTTGTTGCTACATGGCTACTGGTATGGAATTCTCTGATCAGGATTCCCAATTCACAAGTGTAACGTTAACATTTTTCCTGAGGTCTCAAGGGACCGTGAAAAGCACTGCAGCTGAAGTACAGCACTGAGCTGGAAAAGGACCATTTTTACCTTGATAGCTGTCATGTATTTCATTTCCACCGGAAAAAAGGGAAGCTCTTCACTCTTTTCCAGGGTCTTGTAAATTCTTTTAAAATTCATCACATCGCCAGGGCCAATCAGCAGCAAGCTCAGGCCCTCGCTGGCAGCTCTGGCCGTCCTGCCACTCCTGTGCACGTAGACCTCAGAAGTTCGAGGAACCTGCAAAAGCACAAGAGATTAACACTTCCATGGAGACGGGACATGACAAAGAAAGAACAGCACGTCATCTTCCCAGAAAGCACTCACACACCTTCTTCGGTAACTGCTTCAACGTCACAGGTTGCCTTTGTTTGGGGACAGAGCACTTTGCTTCAGAAGAAAAGCTGACATCCCTGGGGATCAGGGAATGTGTGTGCGTCTACTGCAATTCCGGGCACGCACAGAAAAAACACAGAATTCGTCTGGGTTGCAAAATTCAACCTGCCACGAATCCTAGCTTCTCAAAGGTCACTTTTTTTTAGGATCAGGAGGGGTTGTGTGCTGTAGGAAGGGACAGGACTGGAAAGTGAGACTGGGAAAGAGGATGGCTATAGACTAGAGGGGGGAAAGGGGGAGAAGAAAAAGAGCTGGTTTTTATACCCTGCCCTTCACTACCCAAAGTAGTCTCAGAGCAGCTTACAATCACCTTCCCTTCCTCTGTGAGGTAGGTGAGGCTGAGAGAGCTCTGAGAGAACTGTGACTGACCCAAGGTCACCCAAGCTGGCTGCATGTGGAGAAGTGGAGAATCAAACCCAGTTCTCCAGATTAGAGTCCCCTGCTCTTTAACAACTACACCAAACTGGGTCTATAAGGTTGTCCGGTCCACTCTTGAGAATTACGACTCATAGAAAGGAAAAATTTCACTATGTGTAGCTTTTTCCATTGCTGCAGTACTCAGATGGGGAAAACCATTTATCCCTGCTAGGTTCTTCTCTACTTTCAACGTGCACGCAAATTTTCTGCAGCTGCTTACACCTGTGACCCTAACATCCACAGGTTTCAAAGATGGCCACTTGTCAAATGTCATTATAGAACTACATAAGAACTTAAGAAGAGCCCTCCTGGATCAGACTAATCACTAGTGGCCCACCTAGTCCAGCATCCTGTTTCACAGAGCGGCCAACCAGCTGTCCTAGAAGGCCGACAGCACACAGAAGCCAAGAGTGCCCTTAGATATTCCTTCCTACCACTGGTATTCAGAGGTTTCCTGCCTATGACTATGGCGGTTCCCTTTGGTCATCTTGGCCAGCAGCCATCGATGCCCATCCTCCATGAATCTGCCTAATCTCCTTTCAAAGCATTCTGGTCCTCACTAGATTCACTGGCAATGAATTCCACAAATCAATTACTTCTTGTGTAAAGCCGTATTTCCTTTTGTCTGTCCAGAAATCAGGGAAGGTGGGGTATGTAGTAATGAATGATGTGTCCAGCAACTTCATTGGGTGCCCTTGAATTCCAGTACTTTGGGAGATGTAAAAAAACATTCCGCATATCCTTTTTCTCCTCCTCAGACATGATTTTATCATTCTCTAACTCTCCCAACCCCCCGCCATCTTTTTTCTAAATTAAACAGTCCCTTTAGCTTTTTCTCATAGGAAAGGTGTTCCAGTCCCTTTAAATACCTTTGCTTCTTTGGAGGTGGAGCCTAGAGATCTTCTGCTATTACAACGGATCTCCAGATAATAGAGAGTTCCCCTGGAGAAAACGGCTGTTTTGGATTGTGGATTCTATGGCATTGCATCCTGTGGAGGTCCCCCCCACTCACACTCCCCAGGCTCCACCCTCCAAATCTCCAGGAATTTCCCAACCCAGAGCTGGCAACCCTACTCTTTGTTGGGCAAATCTGGCATGTAAAGAGGCATGTGAGGAACAGCAAGAAACCCTCAGCCCAGTTGAGGCCTTGCCTCAGACACTTCACTGCCTGTTTCTGGGCAGCAGCACACAGACGTGCCCAGCGGAGTGGTTAGACGTGCCCAGCGGAGTGGTTTGGTCTCCGCCCATTCTACTTTTTCAGTTATTCACATTTTACTCAATTTGCTAAACAGAGACAAAAAAAAGTACATTCTGGGAGAATGGGGGTACCTGGTAATGAATGACATGCTGCACATTAGGAATGTCAAGGCCACGAGCGGCAACATCAGTTGTGAGGAGGACGCAGCTGAAAGGGCAGAAGTGGAGAGAGCTGAGTTGTCTGTTTCACAAAGCCAGAAATGCTCCCTTCACAAGGTAAGCCAACCAGGTCATGTGAAAAATCACTAACTATGGAGCTTGTCAATACCTCACACATATGACGAAGATAAATCTTACAAGGATTCTGGAGGGAAGAGAAGAGAACCTACTCAAAGAAGACAACACTTTATTTTGCCTCTTACCATGATCGACCCCAATGGCCTATTTAAAAAACTACACTAAAAGAAGAGGAAGAGAGAAGAGATTGGATGTATACCCCACCCTTCACTCGGAGTCTCAGAGCAGCTTACAAACTCTTTTCCCTTCCCTTCCCCACAACAGACACCCTGTGGGGTGGGTGGGGCTGAGAGAGCTCTTTCAAGGACTGCTCTTTCAAGGACAGCTCTTGTCAGAACTATGGCTTGCCCAAGGTCATCCAGCGGCGGCAAGTGGAGGTGTGGGGAATCAAACCTGGTTCTCCCAGATTAGAGTCTGCACTCCTAATCACTACACCAAACTGGCACCAAAAAGAAATCTCTCCCCCCTCAAACTGTGCCACTTCATCTACTACATATTCATCTGCAACTGGGACGTACATCTCAAAACAATTACAGTTATGGCCCAGCGTGGTCCCTGTCTGGAGATATGTGGGCTTTACCAGGCTTTGCCCCATATGGTCATGATAAAAAAAAATACACCACCGGCTTCTCTTCCTCTTGCCTTACGAATCTAGACTAGGGGCAGGTGACTTTTCTGACTTGAGTGCTGAATAAAATGCAGCATCTACCTGTGAGGATGCTGGAGTGCTGGCAAACAAATGGGGCGGAGGGGGGAAATTGATGGTTGTATCAGCCAGACAGGCAGCTCCATGGGGGGGAGGGGAGCAGCAATGGTTCCTGCTGTCTCAAGAGGTGGCACCACCACATGCACAGCTGGCAGTTTCCTGTGCCTGCCTCACAGTCTGAGTACACCTAGCAACAATGCTACACCTGTGCAGTAAAAGCACTAACCATTGGGGCAGGGCTATTGGCCCTTACTAGAAAAAGGACCACGAGGTGCCCTGGTTGACAACATCACTGCTCCAGGTCTCAAAAACGTCCTGAACTGTGCTCCACCCCAGCCTGGCTCAACTACATCCCTGCTTCTGAAGGGCAGCAATGAAGCTTCTGTGCCAAGCAAAATGATCTGATGTGATGCCATCTGGTTCACAGGCAGCGGGGTGCCCATCCCATCCCTGCTCTATAATATACATTATTCTGTGATGCTTCAACTCCCCTCTGGGCCTTTACTAAAAGTGCATTGATCATCACGTAGACCCTGATTAAATGGAATGGGAAAAATAAAAAATGCATGACCCCCAGGGTATCAGGAGGTCTATATGGACCCAACATGGCAAACAGCAAGAACCTTACATTTAACGCCAGAAAATGAACATGACATGGCTGCAGTAGTTAAGATTAAAAGGTGTTAACTATTCAGTATTTTTACTAGGGGTGAAAGACTGCACAATTAAGCAACCAGAAAATACTATCCTTATATCATCGCATGCCTGCACTATAATCAATACTTCTGAACACCGTCTTTGTACGCTGAATTGGAGTCAAGGTCAAATAGCTCCCATTTTTCTTTACAGCAACCATGAGGAGAGCAAGAGCTTTGTAAAGTGGAAAGTGACGGAATTTGCAGGTTTTGCAAACCTGCGCATTTTAAACATAAACAACCCTGTCCCTGCATCATCTCCCAGCTGCACTCAGGGATGACAGTGCAAGTCAGACGTGCATTACAGCTGCCTCGAGCAGACACTGACTCAGAGGCAATGACTAATGCAAACATGCCCCGAGTTACAGGACAAACTGTGAAATCCCATGCTGAGTTCCTCCAGTCTGAGACGGCTGACATTGTCTGATCTATGAAAACCCTAGAAATACTGTATGTTTGAGGAACAGAATCAGTGGTCTTCAGGAAACTATGGAATTGAGATGCCTACTCTACGGCAGTATCCCACAAGTGCAACGTCCCGGGTATTGGTGGGCTGATTCCTATGGATTCATTTTAGCTAACGGGGTCACTTTCCTCCAGCATGAGGACTCTTCTGCTGATAGAAAAGGCCTTTCCGGTGGTTGAAGAGCCTCTGGCATCCGTGGAAGGCTCCTCATGAGGGAGGAAAACACTGCTGTTGACAAAATGGATCAGTAGGATCCAACTCAACACTCCCCTTTGTACATATTGTGTCCCTCCAGATTGTGAGCACAGGCTTCAAAATATTTGGACAGCCCCTGGCAGTAATATTTCCAGTGAGCTTATGACATGATTTCAATAGACAGGTTTACTCTCTGGCTCTCTCAGTAACTTGCAGGAAAAAGGAAACAGTCCATCAAATAAGCAATGGTTAGACTTTCAAACAGTTTGTTCGGCAGATTTAAAAACACGTGGCCAGCAATAAATCAAGCAGGTTTATAATAAGAGCCCTGACCTGGATGGCCCAGGCTAGCCTGATCTCACCAGATGTTGGAAGTTAAGCTGGGTCGGCCCCGGTCAGCACTTGGATGGGAGACCGCCAAGGAAGGACAAGGCTGCTACACAGAGGCAGGCAACAGCAAACCATCTCTGAAAGTCCTGGCTTGAAAACCCTGCATGGTCACTGTCAGTCAGCTATGGCCTGAGGGCACTTTCCAGCACCACTAATAAGAACTGCAGGGAGAAAGCGGCATTCCTCTCGTTTTGCCACTCCTCCTCTGCCAGAACGTAAAGCGTTTCTGTTATGACACCAAGCCTGTGGAACAGCTTGCCAAAGGATGTAAAGTGGACTCCCTGTCTGCAGACCAGTAGAGATGTACATCTGTTTTGCTTTCTGGGGCTTTTAATGATGCCTGAGTATTTCTTTTGGAGTTGTGGAACAGGTACATCATTTTGACTGTAATGGTGTTTAATCCTATTGCTGAGCCTATTTAATAGATACTGGCAGGGTTACCTTGTCCCTTTCCTTGAAAGTAAGGACTAGGGTATAACTGGGAAATAACACTGCGCCAAAGAAGGGTTGCATCCATTTGTGGTCTGATAGAGAGAGTAACCTAAACCTTGAAAATGAGAAGCTGCCTTCTACCAGTCAGATCTTTGGTCTATCAAGGTCAGTGTTGCCAATTCTGACTGGCAGCAGCTCTCCAGGGCCTCAGGCAGAGGTCTTTCACATCACCTCCTACCTGATCTTTTTAACAGGAGATGCTGGGGACTGAACCTGGTCCCTTCTGCTAGCAAAAAAGATGTGCTGCCACTGAACCATGGCCTGTAGTGGTCATGTTCACTCAATATCAGTTACATTGCTTCCTTGCCCACACAGAGATGGTATTCTACGTATTAGAGCTCAGTAACCAGAAGCTACTAGGCCGAAATCAGCCCCCCAGGGATACTGCCTGGCCTAGAGATGTGAAATTCTGAAGCCGGGGGAGGGGAAAACATCTTGTGTTTTTCCACAAAGAAACTTGGAAATTTTGCGGGGGAAGTGGAATAACTTTCCTATCAAACCTAAACCTATTTTGCAGCTTTAACAACACAAAATGCATAATTTGTAATTTACTCAGCAGATAAAATTGCATTACCTGACATATTTATGGAATGTAAAACGATAAGTGCCTTAGTTTTCTATAAGCAGTCTCCTGTTTGCCAAAACCAAAATCCAGAGAAGGCTGAAAACTGTAGCACCCTATGCTGTCTTAGCACATTTAATTCAATCCAAAGGGGGGGGAAATGTTTCCTAAGTATTCTTCCAGTGCTCCCCCAATTTTTCTGTTTTTTTCCAGCAAAAAACAAGTCCTCAGCCTTTCTCATACTATACATGTTGAATAAACAGTATCTTGTCTTAAAAAGCATTTGACTCATTCCAAAGGGGGGGAAATATTTCACATTCGATTTTTTTTCAGCGCTCTCAAAAATTTCCATATTTTTTCAATTGGAAAAACTGGGGGAGAAAAAGTCCTCAGACTTCTTCATGCTATACATTTTGAGTGAGTAAAATCTTGTCTGTAAAGGCATTTTAATCACTCCAAAAGAAAAAAGGAATTCAAAGGAAGTTTCAGTGCTCCCCAAAACTGGGGAAAACTGGGAGGGGGGAATCCTCTGGGGGAAAAAATTTCCCCTAATTTTTCCCCAGACCTCAACATCTCTAGCCTGGCTCCAACCTACAGTCAAAAAGACATGGAAAAAGTACAATCCACAACAAGTGCACACATGGTATGCCACTTTAGAGGTTGACATGGGGGCACAGGTTCATTACCCCTCACTCCTCCTTCAAGTAGCCGTCAAAGAAAACTAGTCAGTGACCAGCATATACTTAATCTACTGCTATACATTAAACTTACCAGTCACGTTCTGCAAACCTCTCCAGGTTTTTCAGTCGTTGTTTCTGGTGCATATTTGCATGAAGAGGCAAAGGATTGCAGTCCAATATGGTCAAGAGTGCGGTTAGCCGTTTGATGCAGTCTATACTGTTTGCAAAAACCATGGTCCTGCCCGGGTACTGCAGCAGAAAGTAATAGAGGTAATAGTCTTTCTCTTCCACATCACAGTGGATTCTGGTCTCCGTGAGAGTCTCCACAGTGGCCTCTTTTCTTGTCAGGTCAATCACTTTGGGCTTGCTCTTGATGCCCACTTTCTGCATCAGCATCTCCAGCTTGGTTTTTCTGTCTATTTTTATGGCATGTTTCTTCTGGAGAACTCGAGTGGGAGTCTGATGGATCAGCGTCAGGGTGGCAGAAAAGACAAACACCTGGCGTTTGGGGTTATAGTGTGAATCGTTCAGCATTTCCAGCAACTGAGAGAGTTCTAAGAAATGTCCTTTCTCAACCATCCGGTCAGCTTCATCTATCACCAAGCACCTGCCAGGGAGATGACAAGAGACAGTTTGCGGGTGTTCACTCAAGATGCATGAGAATTGGTTATGCCTCAGAAGAGCAAGCTCACAAGAAAAAAGGGTGACATACCCTACTTGATATTTTGTAGTGAAGCACAGACACCCAAAATAAATGTGCTATGCATCACGCTCAACACACATGTTGAGATTCTGTGAAGAGATGCGTAGGTTTTCTCTTCAAGTACTCACCACGCAAGCACGGAACGTTGCAATTAAGAATTGCCCTTATGGCTGATTTCACACATTCAGTGGGAAAGGACAACTTTTTGGCACAATGAGTGTGAACACCTTGGCAAGACCCTGACAAGGAACCCGACCACAGGTCACCACTCCCTTGAACTTCCTTTCAAACGTAAGTCGAGCAAGAAGGTGGAAGGCGCTGAACTTGTACTGTTTGTTCAAGACAAGTCAAAGCAATTATGCCGAGAATCACTTTGCCAAAAACAAACTGCTCTGTGGTTGTTTTGCTACCTCAGTTGTTCAGCTGACTGAGACAGGCGAGTGCATGGACACCTACAGGGGACCTGTTGGCTTGACCTAGAATAGCAAAGGCTGAAGCCCAGCACAATTTACATTCTTCACCATCTCTCCTACCTGCCAGTGTTCCCTCTAAGCTGCGTGAGTGAGCGGCCACTCATTACCACAGGAAGCTCCACTCGGCAGCAATCTGGAGCCACGCAGCGTCTTGTACTGCCCATTGCCCATTTGAAGATTACAGCAGTTATATTCCGCTCAGGATGCAAACTGCTCCGCTCAGTAGGGGGAAAGAACTAGAGGGAACATTGCTGCCGGGGTTCTTATCACAGTAAAAATAGAGGAGGTGAGACAGATGCATACTGCTCTGAGCTCCTTGAAGTAATGGCGGGATAAAAATGTACTGAATAGATAAAAACTGTATGACAGGGAACCTGACCAGAAGCAACAGGCAGACCTTCATGTGGCAGGTAAATTGGATACAAATTAAAAATAAACAAGTGGGGAACCCATAAGGACTTGCAGGGGACATCTCATTTCCCTCCCTCCCCCAGTATTTCCTATTTCTCTTCCCTGAGAGCCCCCACAGCCTCTCTCCTTTTCCTGCTCCCTTCTTTCATTCTCTCTCACCCACCCACCAGCCAACCTACCATTACCTGCCCTTATCTCCAGCTTTCCCTCCTTCTCCCCACCCCCAGCAGTTTCTTTGTGGGAAAACTTTTCATTTATAACCCCAAATATCTCCAAAATGGCTACCCCCCATTTTATCTTCACAAAAACCCTATGAGGTGGGTTAGGCTGAATGTGACTGCCCCAAGGTCACTTAGTGGTATACCACAGCAGAGTGGAGATGTAACCCTGGGCCCCACATCGTAGTCTGAAACTCTATTCACTACACTACACTGGCTTTTATGAAGTGGGTGCTTTGAACCAGGGCTCTTTTTGTAGCAGGAACTCCTTTGCATATTAGGTGACATACCCCTAATGTAGCCAGTCCTCCAAGAGCTTACAGGAGCCCCTGTAAGAAGAGCCCTGTAAGCTCTTGGAGGATTGGCTACATTAGGGGTGTGTCGTCTAATATGCAAAGGAGTTCCTGCTACAAAAAGAGCCCTGCTTTGAACAATAGCCAAGAAGCCTGTACTAAGTGAGTTATGCATGTCACATGGTATCAATCACCTGGTAACTGTTGGCCCCAGTTGGTCCTCTCTCAAGGCCTGAAACATGCATGGAAAGCAGCTTGCCGCCGCCTCCTGACTCTTACTCACAGAAACCAGGACTTGAAAGATGGTAATATTGTTGTAGTTTGCCTAGCAATATCCATAACAGCCGCTGAGAGTGCATTTGTTTCTTAAAGTTTCTGTTTCTATTAATTTGGGTTTTTTTCCCCCCCATGTACTTTTTTCTTAGATTTCAGATTTTCCTGCAAATCTAGGACTTTTTGAGGTTTGTAGAAAGATCTGTCATGTTTGTACATAGCCTCAGTCTCTGGATTTAAGTGTCCACAGATGGAGTTATGTTGATAATCAGATATACTGACGATAAATAAAATGCTGTTTAAAACAAACACACAACAATTCTCAAAGACCTCAAATGTTCTGCTTAAACATTTTCTCACCGTCTCAATCAAAACAAATAAGAAATGAAGGTAACTCACTCTGCAGAAAGTCTCAGAAGAACAACTTGGCCAAGTGAGAGACAGTTTGGAGCTCTCAGGACATCTCCTCTTTCTCATTTCAACCTACCTCATAGGGTTGTTGTGAAAATAAAATCCCTTGTGCCCGTTGCTCTAAGTACAATGATCTATGTACATTCATTGCAATCCCCGGTGCTCAATGCAGCAGAGACAAACTTTGAGCAAAGGTGCCAATAATCCTGCACCATCCAGAAATGCTCACACAGTGAACACTGCACTACAGGCAAGGGTCCACAGTCCTAAAGTAGCCCAGGCTTTGTTAGAAAAGTGTGCCATCTTTGAGAATCCTCTGAATACCTGAGCTGCCGGAGGCTTGAGAGATGAGGATGCCTCTCCTGAATCAACTCCCACAGGCGCCCTGGGGTTGCAACAACAATCTCTGGTTTCCTTTTCAAGACTCGCTGCTGCTTCTGAGAAGCCATCCCGCCAACGAGAAGGGCTGTCTTAATACCTGGAAAGAACAGTTTGCCACGACATTAATGTCTCGAAGCAGTTATCTTAAGGGACGCTCCATCCTAAAACGTGTAATATTTCACAGCACAAAAGCAAACTAATGACACGCTTCACCACCCATGTGAGAAATTGCTGAACCAGCTCCTCAGAGAATGAGCCTGCAAGATCTGTCCTGCCACCAAGCACTCCTTTAATTCAAAGAAAGCCTTAAAGCAAGATGCTTCCCAGAACTATGAATACAGAAAGAGATCGGTTTTGTTCCATGCTCCCTGACAAGTACCAGGAGGAACAGTACAACCTGATACTAACAAATTCTTCTGGAATGGAAGGTGTTCTTCACAGAGAAACACTCAGGAAGCCTTACAGCTAGGGCTTTTTTTCTGGGGGAATGCGCCGGAACAGAGTTCCAGAACCTCTTTGACAAAAGACTTTTAAAAATGTTTAAAAGTTCAAGAGTTTTCAGTATACAGATTGAAAACTTCATTTCCCACTTGAGAATTCCAGGACCTCTGTTGCTCCGGGGCCACCAATAACCCCAAAGAGCCTCACACCAGAACCGGAAGTTCTAGAATTCAAGGTGCACGCTATCCTATAAATATTTATTTATTATGTGACCTCTATAAGCACTTCCCAAAGAAATGTACATGGGATCAGGCTGTGTGCTGACACAATTCAGACCACAGAAAAGACTTCTGTGGGCCAGTATCAATTTTTTAAAAACTTTTCTCTTGTATGGTAGGTATTTATAGATCAGTGTCCCCAACCTTGTTGTGCTTGTGAACAGCTTTCAGAATTTTAAGAGTAGGGAATGGGTGCCATGAAAAAATGGAGTCACAAAATGGTTGCCACAGAGTACTGGGGCCAGTCACAAATTACTGGGAATTTGAAAGCCAAGCACCTCCTACTAGGAAGACAAAGAAAAATTAATCTCAGAGAGGCTTACAATCGCCTTCCTTTCCTCTCCACACAACAGTCACCTTGTGAAGTAGGTGGGGCTGAGAGACTTCTGAGAGAACTGTGACTGATCCAATGTCACCCAGTAGGCGTCATGTGGAGTAGTGGGGAATCAAACCAGATTCTCCAGATTAGAGTCCACCTCTCTTAACCACTACGCCATGCTGTCTCACAGTTGCATCTGGGTTCTGCTTTAGGAAAGAAGCAAAATGGGCACCAGAAAACCCCTTGGCGGATACTATGATACCCATGGGCTCCATCTTAAGTATCACCATTCTTGATCAACAAAAAGCTTTGGTCCTCCACTTGGTTCTCTCTCTATTTGTTGTTTATTTGCTTATTTAACTTTTTCTTGTGCTGCTGAAACAAAACTGTTGCACATTAGGGTGAGGCTGACTGAGTTGGAAATGTCTGGATATCACCCTACCCCCCCAAGACAGAGGAAAGTCTCTATGTTAATATATTCTCAAGCCCAATTTTTAACGGCTATAATTTTAAAAGGGATTCTTTTAGCATATGTTTTAGTGTGTTCTCAGCCTGAAAACTGCTATTCATTTTAACGTGATAAATGATATATGTTTTACACTGTTGCACAGTTTTAATTAACAACTTTTAATATTTTATGATTTTATTATGTTTTGTAAGCTGCTGCTTCTTGTCTGGGAAGGTTTTGTTCACTGACCAGAAAATTCTCCAAATGCATTAAGGACTTAACTACCTCAAGTCTTAATCAAAGTAAAAACAAAATGAGACAAAAGCTGTCACCAACAACACCATCCCCCACAGGACGAGGGCACATGCAAATTACAGGAATCTAAGCCTCCTTTGCGGGGACACAGAAATATCCCAAATTAACAGTCTCCCCGTATTCAGTGCTCAAAAAATTCTGTTTCCAAACATTCCTGTGGATAGCAAGGCAGAACTTCCTGACCTGCGTACATTATGCAAATATACAGCATTGTTCTCACTTTGCATAATTTATTCTGATTGGGCTGGTCATGGGAAGGAGCTGAGCAGTCCTAATCGCTAAAATTTTAATTTACTTTGGCTTCTGAGAGTTAGTATGCACTGTCAGTGTTTTTAAGGCTCACAGCTATTCTCATGCAGGGTAAGTCTATGAGTAGCTACTAGCTGTGGTGACTGAGGGGAACCTCCATGTTCAGAGGCAATTAACCTGTGAATCCCAGTGCCAGGAGGCAACATCAGGGAAGGTCTCGGGTTCTATGCCCAGTAGTTAGCCCTGCAGAGGAACTGGTTGGCCACTGTGTGAGACAGGATGCCGGACTAGATGAGCCACTGATCTGATGCAGGAAGATTCTCCTTATGTTCTTATGAGGACTAGAAAACTCATTTTTCTAAAATGAAAAGTGAAATTCTGAGGAAGCTAAATCAGCGACCTTTATCACACTCTACATTTCCTCTGTTAGCAACACACAGCTCTGACACTGTTATGCTACCGAAGCTGAAGCCTCCACAGAAATAGAGCCAAAGCAATTTCATATGCAGCTAGCAAATTAGGCAAAATGCAATGCCAGGAACAGACATACCTGTGTATTTGGCCACTGCATCAATATGATGCCTGACTTGGACTGCCAATTCCCTTGTAGGAGTTAGGACCAATCCCAGAAGAGGACTGTTTTTCTGTACATCATGCTTCTTGGCACACAAACCCGATTCTATATCCTCTGACACCTTCACGCAGCCTGTTGCCGGAGATTCGTCATCCTCAGCAATGGCACCGCTAGCTTCGCTCCCACCAGGGTTCAGGCCTTCTGCTTCCTCAGTCACTTCCCGGCTTGGCACGTCGTCCTCTCTACCTGCTGCTTCTTCAAGGCTACTGTCACTTCCACTTGCCAGATATTTCGAGGCTTGCCACTGCAGGATGGAGTGGATCATGGGAATTGCGAAAGCAAGCGTCTTTCCACTTCCTAAAGCACACACATACACATGCAACATGAGAGGTCTGCTTTAACTTGACTGTTTGCAGAAAAAAAAAAAGGTACAAAAAGAAACACAACCACAGCAGGTGCTGAAAGGAAAGCATCCCACTGCCGTATCTGCACATGCTCTCTCAGGATGCTGAGTCCCAAAGACCACCAAGCAGGCCTGGAAGCGATCTGTGAATCTTGGAACCTACTCCTAGTTCGTTTTTCAAAAGGGAAGCCATTTCAATCTGCTGGACACAACAAAGGCTTCTAGTATCTTTTGAGAGTTATGAAAAAGGAGCATCAAATTTAAAAAAATCCAGCTATGTAGAATTTGCTTCTTTTATTCTTGTCAATAAGCCATGAAGAAAAACTGTTGTTTTTATAAAGAGAAAATCCAATTTCTTTTGCTAACCTTGCTCAGTAGAATTTTTTTTAAATCACTGAATTAAAAAAAAAAAATCACTGTAGTCAGGATGATCATTTTTGCTGTTTTAAACAACATCACATGCCATATTAAGGGAAAAACTGTGCCCTGACAGACTGCTCTGATCAACTTTTTCCTCCATATAAAGACACTGAAAAATGGGACAAGGTCAAATTGAATTCTATTCACCTCTCCTCTTGCGATGCAATTCTTCTCCCCTTGACTGGAGCATGGAATAGGGTTGCCAGCCTCCAGGTGGGGCCTGGAGATCTCCTGGAATCACTACTGGTCTCCCAACTACAGAGATCAGTTCCCCCTGGTGAAAACAGGACTGCTCTGGAGGGCGGACTGCATGGCATACAACTCTGCTGAGGTTCCTCCCCTTCCCAAACCCTTCCCTCTCCAGGCTCCACCCCACCCTCCAGTCTCCAGGAATTTTCCACCTTAGAGTTGGCAACCCTACCATGGAACTAGATGTTCTAAGAAAAGTAAGGGATTCCCCTTCATATGGCAGGCGGGGGAACATTTGCAGGGAACAAGAAACTGCTCGGTGTGCGTGGCTGGATGGGAAGCTAATCCTTCCCCTACCAGTGAACTTCTCCTTGCTAATGCTCCTCTGGTGATTTGTAATTCTCCCCTTCCTAAAAAACTTGAAATATCCCTACTGAGGGAAACAAGCCTTGGAAGGAGGAAAGGCACAGTCCTGCAGGTACAAATGGCTTCAAGCTTCCCCCCCACACACACACACACACCTGCTTGCCAATCCTCACACACCTGTTATCTTGTCGACGGAAGAAATGGAGACAGTAGTCATCAGCTAGTCCCCAGTGTCCTGACAGAACACAAAGCCCACTAAAGAACATTCAGACAATTAGACATACTGTGTGACTCTTTACAAAAGTAGAAGATGAACCTGATGATGATGTCTTAGATCAAATCAGCGCTTTACCTCTTCAGGCTCGGTACTGACTGGAACCAGCTCCCCAAGGTTTCCGGAAGAGAAAGGCTTTCCATAACTCCTGCACCTGGAGACTTCAACCTGCAAAGTTCCACTGTAGAGCCACAGACCCTTGTTTTTGCTAGCCAAAGCTGGTGGGAAAAGCTGTACAGAAGACGTTTCTGGCCTACTCAGGAGACTTCACTAGAGCCTGACTAAACGTTTTCAAGCTTATTTCCACACTTATTTCCAAAAATAATAAAAGTAAGGCTGATATGGTCAGTATGCTGGAATTTTGTACCTGATAAGCCCACTTTTTGGGGTATGCTTGTAAAAGACAGTAAATCAGGGATCCCCAACCTTCTTGAGACTGCAGGCACCTTTGGAGTTCTGGCACACTGTGGCAGGCACAGCCACAAAACAGATGCCCACCAAAGGAGGTAGAGCCAGCCACAAAATGGCTGTCACCACTTACCTTCAGTCACACAGGGCAGATCCTAATGCTGTAGCGGCAGCTGCTGCCAAGGCAACTTTTAAAAATCTGCATAGCCAATCAAAACTCCAATGGCCAATGAGAAGCCTTGCTGGGCAAAAGTCCCACCTGGCCCCACCCACTTTCTACAAACACTTGATGGGAGACCTGGAAAAGTTTCAGTGGGGGCATAGTGCCCATGGGTACCATGCTGGGGACCCCTGCAGTAAACAGCAAGTTTTCTTTTTGTTTGCTTGCATGCTACTGCCTCTTTAAGACCAAGTGGCACTCTGGGAAAAGAGACAGAAGAAACAGATGCCATCACTAAAGTTCTATAGATGCTGTAGTTTGTATTTTGGTGTGTTTTAAAGAAATGAACATTGATGTTTACTCCATTTTCCCTCTCTGACCGAAGTGTAACATGCTCATGGATGTGAGGAATACATGCATACATTCTGCAAGAGACAGGGCGGCAGCATGAGATTATACCTGTCTCCGCAGCACCAAGGACATCCATGCCGTCTCGAATGGCAGAAGGCAGAGCCAGAGCCTGAATAGGAGTTGGAGCATTGAACCCTAACTCGCCCAGCGCCTGAAGAACAGGCTCAGGAACAAAGAGACCTTTCCACGCAGACATGTCTTCTAGGGGATCTGACGAGGCAGACAGAACTTCCGCTGTCCAGTTTTTCGCCTTTTTAGAAGATGCACTGGGTACCTCTTGAGTAGAATGTGCTTTCTTCTTTTGTTTTCTCTTTTTCTGTTTTCTTTTTAGGCTCGTCACCACTGCCGCATCACTCTCAACTTGGCTAATGACGGTGTCTTCCCACTCGGATGCCTGATCCTCCGTGTTCAGTTCACTGCTTCCCCTGGCCTCCTCTGCCGGATTCTTCTCTTTCTTTCTCTTCTTTTTGGGACCGGGGCTTTCTGTCTTCTCCTCCTCGCTAACGAGTTTTCTCTTTTTGGTTTCATCTCCTACTTTAGAGGAAGCCACCAATTTATAATCTCTGAGTTCTTCAAAACACACTAAGCCACCAAGCTGCTCGTCGGCAAAGAGATTTGGATCGATCTCAATAGGTTTCCACTGCCCCGTTACTTGGATGCCTTTTCGCTTCAGTTTCAACGAGGTCTTAAACTTCTTTCCTCTTTTGAGCTTCATGGCTGACCTTAAAAAAAAAACACCCAGGAAAATATTGTAAATATGGTATAGACTAACCAGTATTGACCAGATGCCTCTAGGCCAAGGATCAGTAGACCTTTATACTTAAAAGGGTCAACCTAAACCAAAATTCAGAGCAAGAGATCAACGAACAGTCTGCAAGAAAGCCTATTTGCCTAGCTGGAAATACACAATTTAACATTACTGATAAGTAGCATGTTGATTAATCCATAATGTTTATGCAGCCCAAATAGTGACACACAAAGTTTCAATATACACTGTAACACCCACACAATTGTTTTAGTGCACTAAAGGTTTGTATGGCGCAGCCAAAGCTTTGGGTGGCTATTTCAGATTTATACAGAACCATAACTGCTGCCCCAGGCCACACGACCCTGTCCCTGATCCCATTCTGCTTCCCTTTCTCCTTTTATTCTGTGTTCAGACATTACAATAAATTGGGATTCACACAGCAAGATCTAGTTTAGCCGACCAGACCTAAATAACAGATCCTGGCTTTTGCCTAAGTCCCTGGCTGTCTGCTGCTTGCCTCTCTCACGTCTCTCCAGAGGGAAGATATGCCCCTTACGCTACTATCTGTGTGGTAAGGCAGCTGCAAGGGGCAGGTCTACTTAAGAAAGTGTGAAATGTGAATTTAAAAGCCATCACACACAGAACAAAATATAGTTAACAAATCAGTTCCAGGCCCCATTTGGAAATCCCACTTTTTCAGCATCCAACAAACCTCATTCCATCTGGATGTCGTAACTAACCATGGTTTGAAAGAAAAAACAACACAGTTTATAAATAGTGATCTATTGTGACACCTGAAGGTCATCTTGCTGTTCAATCCTAACCAGAGTTATACCCTTCTTAAGACCAGTGAAGTCCTCCTTCCATTTTTTTCATATATTTATTTCATATATATCCCACCTTTCTCTCCAGAGGAGATCCAAAGCAGCTTACATCATGCCCCTCTCCTCTGCTTTATCCTCACAACAACCACCCTGTGACGTAGGATAGGCTGAAGATGCTAGTATTGACCTTTAAGGCCTTGCACAGTCTGGGACCAATGTATCATTATTTATTTAACTTCTACCCCACCCTCCCCACCAAGGCAGGCTCAGGGCGGCTCACATAAAACCAATAAACAATAGGCATTTCAGTATAAAAACAATAAGAAACAATTGACATGATACAGTGACATGATCGAGGTTTATAAGATTATGCATGGAACAGAGCAGGTTGAGAAAGAAGTACTTTTCTCCCTTTCTCACAATACAAGAACTCGTGAGCACTCCATGAAATTGCTGAGCAGTCGGGTTAGAACAAATAAAAGGAAGTACTTCTTCACCCAAAGAGTGATTAACATATGGAATTCACTGCCACAGGAGGTGGTGGCAGCTACAAGGACGGACAGTTTCAAGAGGGAATTAGATAAACTTATGGAGCAGAAGTCCATCAGTGGTTATTGGCCACAAGGTATAGATAGGAACTTTGAGTCTGGGGCAGGTGATGCACTCTATTCTTGGTGCTGGGGGGGGGGGCAGCAGTGGGAGGGCTTCTAGTGTCCTGGCCCCACTGCTGGACCTCCTGATGGCACCTGGTATTTTTGGCCACTGTGTGACAGAGTGTTGGACTAGATGGGCCATTGGCCTGATTCAACGTTGGCTTCTCTTATGTTCTTATGTTATGTTCTTATCGACTGGACCATCTCCTCTGGTATGTCCCCAGGAGAGCCTTGCACTCTACTGATAACAATCTGCTGGTGATCCCTGGCTCCAGGGATGTCTGGCTGTCCTCAACCAAGGCCAGGGCCTTCTCAGTCCTGGCCCCAACCTGGTGGAACTCTCTGCCAAATGACATCAGGGCCCTGCGGAATCTTATGTAATTCCTCAGGGCCTGTAAGGCAGAGATTTTCTACCAGGGTTTTGGCTGAGGGCAGCAACAGTTTTTCCTTGGCTAGCACCCTCCCTTCCCCCTTTCTGAATTGCTGTTAAAAGTTCCCTTTCCCCCTGCCCAGAAACTGGCCCTGTAGTCCAGAGTTGTGGTGGAAATTTCCAGGATGTCATCATCATGGACTCTGTGGTTTTAGTTATTCAACTGTTTTGTAGAATTTTAATGTTTTGTATGTTTTTATGGCATTATGCCGCCATGTACATCGCCCAGGGCCCAGCATAAGCTGGGATAGGGCGATATAATGATGATGATGACGACGATGTGTGTGAATGGCTCAAAGGACCCAAGCAAGCTGCCATGGCAGAGTGGGGATTTGAACCAGCTTCTTCCCCTAGAAATGGAATGGCAGCCTAGATGTACCTATAATTTCATCCAACCTACTCTATCATCATTTTTCTTGTTGTTGTTTGAACATACTGCCAAGCAGATGCAGCTGAACAAGGCTAAAATGTAGCTGTTTTTTTAATTGGAAATTTATTTTTATGTGGTTTTATATTCTCTATGGCCTTCATTTTTGTTAATGTAATAATATCCTTGATGTCGTATTATAAAAAATAACAAAAGATGTACCTGTAAGTTGACCCAGCAAGGCAACTCTTAGGGGAAGCAAAATTAGCATCATTCTCTTAATGGATTGGGGGCGGGACGGGGGGAGTGAGTGAATAAAACCTTGCTGCCAGCAGCTGCCAAGTTCCATCTGAGTTATATTTACAGCCTTCCTCTTGCAGGTGCCAGAAAGCTTGGGCACGGCACCCCACCAAAGCTCCATGCGGCTGATCCAGCAATTGATTCCTGATCTGCTGCTCAAGCCATCCAGTTATTTTATTTGTGATTCATCTATGTTGTATTTGTTTGTTGCAGAGACTTTTACTTGGAAATAAGTGCTGTTGTTCTAATATGGATCTGCTGGAAGAATAACATTGGTGATTTCAATGATACAGACACCCAGAAGCAAGTGCCTGCAATCTACAACTTCCTTCTCCTTTGGATAGTCTTTCTCAGCCTGCTCAAGCCTTGATTTTTTTTTTTTTTAAGATAGCTGCTAGGACATTACCTGTGCCAAACCAGTTTTTCTCTGAATAATAATAATAAAAAAATCGCTCCTGTGAGCAACTCCCACTTCAAGTTGCTGCAATATGGCCTTCATATGCTTGTGTTCTCTTACTAGCTGTGAACATTTGGTTCCACACAATTTGTTCCGAGCAGCCATCCTCTCAAATTTGGTTATTATTTGCAATATTTCCCCCCCATCTTTTCAGCAAGCCTGTCCAACTTATGTTACAATTAACAACTGCCCTATGAGAATCTATCATCTCCAAAGTTGTTAAACTTTGATTGTAAAATTGAGTGAACCCATTAAAGCAAAATAATTTCAAATCAGCAGAAGATACAGGAAATCTTACTGTTACTTGCACTTAACAAAATAGTTAAGGGAGCCTAAACTGGAAAACCTGCTACTTTATGCAGAATAATCTTGCTCCAGTTTTAAACAGACAGATGTGTAAAAAAGAGTGTCATTCCCCCCCCCCCGTGGGAGATCTGTATTTGACTTAAGCATAAAAGGCAAACAATGAACAGAAGCATCTTTCTCCACCAAACAGATGCAGTGCCGAGGGCTGTACAACTGCTGAATTTACTGCCCGTTTGGTAATAGCAAATGATCTCATTGAGGGAGAGAAGGAAGAAAGGAAGGAAAGAACTCAGTTCCCATGCACTGACCTCCAAGGTACAGAAGAGTCAGAGGCTAGGAATATTCAAACACAGCAAAGACGTACAAAGAGATCTTTAAACAACAAAAAAGTTGTGGGCTGGGAAAAGCGGCACCTGTAATGTAATACCCTGCAGATATACTAAAACTCAAAAGAGGGTCTTATGTCAGTTTAAAGACTTAGAAGATATATACCAGGATAACTATTCTTGGAGTATAACACCCTTTATTAGACGTTTCCTGTTTGTCTGAAAAGCTACAATCTCCCAATATGCCCGCCCGACACCAACCTAACGCCCAAACTGCACCATTGGTAACTACAGCAATACCGCTATCAACACCGAAGGGTGGGTGTTTCGTTCGAACACTCATCCGACGCGACGGCCCGTGTGAATAGTTCGTACAGCCCCATCTTAATCATACGGGTCCAGAATGAAATGCGACTGATGTCAATGGGGGTTTATAAATTATTACCAAGTCAGTAGGCTTAAAGCTGCAACCTTATAAGTGACTTGGTAAAACTATTAAGGCTGGGGGCGGGAAAGATCTGGTAAACTGGGTGGGGGTTTCTGCGGACTCCCTTTTCTTTCTTCCCAGCCACCCCACTACAGCTCAGTTGCCCCTCGAACTACCGCCCCATGTCTTCCTTTGCCCAGATTAGAGGCTACTTTTGTCTACTTGAAAAATAAGCAGCCCATCAAGCCGCGCTGGCACCCACCGAAAACCTCCCTGCGAAGACACCAACCTCAGCTCGAGTAGCAGGCTCTACACCGACGCTTCCTGGATTAGCCGACCACGTGGGAGTAACACGGAGGCAGCCATGACAGGTTGACGTCATTCTCCTGCGCCAAAACAAAACTTTTGATAGAGCGGCTGTCTGTGAACGCTTAGCGCCGGCTGCGGTAATGGGGTTAGGTGTTCTGTGGATAAAGCAGTGGATGTGGGAAGTCCGTTCCGTGGTTGGGTAGGGGGTGTAGTGGAAGCAAAAACATCAAAGTCTTCTGGCAACTTAAAAGTTTTAATTAAAAAATTGTAGTAAATGTTTTCGTGGGCTTCAGCCCAACCTAAGGGAGTGGACAACACAAAGAGAAAGAAAGGAATTGATCGGCTATGTCACACGCTCAGATTTGCTTACGTGTTCGCTGCCTTTATTTCTGTGTTTGTCTTTCTCCAATTATACTCTTTCTGGTGACCAGGCTGCCACGAGCCACCATCTCCCCCCCCCCAATGATCCTAATCCAAACCAAGTATCATAACAAAACAAATAACTCTGCTGGCTCTTGCCACGGTTGTGTAATAATAAAAGGATCCACACGTCCATCTGTTTGTCCATTGGTGGCGATGCATAAATCTGCGCCCTGTGTGATCCTTTGGTCTGATTAGAATCACGCAGTCAGAGTCCAACCAGTTAGATGAATCTGTTCAATGCACTGAAACAGAATACAGAGCTAAGTGCCTCAGCACTTTAGCAATTCCAAAGCTGTATTCTCCAGGACAATGAGCACCTTAGAGAACACTGGGTTTCTTTCTGAAGGGCTAGCTGATAAGGGCTGTCAAATCATATTAAACTTCGTTCTTGGCATTCTTGCAGCTTCCGCATTCCATTTCTATTGCATCCTAATTCCATCTACAAAGGCTTCTAATAATACTTTTGCTTAATATGACTTCTTATACAAAAATGCAATTATAAAATATATTCTACTATTAGTTTCTCTAATCGGAAAACTCTGGGTTACATACCAAGATCTGGTTCTATTATAATTAAACTTCTGGAGGCATGGTGACAGCTGTCAACATATAAACATGTCAGAGGAAATATCAGAATCCACATTCAGAAATCACATTCATTTTTTCCCTTGTCCTACAGTGGCAAGCATAGTTTATCAGAAAATAAAACTAGGAATCTCAAAATTGGCCACCATCTTCAAGATGATCGTGGGAGTTCCAGGACCAAAAATGAAAGGAACTGGAATATCCTGGCCCAGATTATCTCCAGGCTGCCCCTCCCCTGCTATTTGCAGTGGAAGCTAACCCAGGTTCAAATCCACACTCTGCCATGGAAGCTTTCTGGGTGACCTTGGGCTTGTCACACACTCAGTAGGTTAGGCTGAGAGTGTATGACAGGCCCAAGGTCACCCAGTAAGCTTCCATGGCAGAGTGGGGATTTGAATCTCGGTTTCCCAGATCCTAGTCCAACACTTTAAACCACCATGCAAACTTAGTATTTGAAAGGGTGTCCTCCAAGGAATACCAGGGTCGTGACACAGAGGCAGGCAATGGCAAACTACCTCTGAAACATCTTTTGCCTTAAAAAAACAAGTCTAGCTCACCGCCTAGTGGTGCCTAATGCTAAAAGATCTAGAACTTCTGGCTGCCAGATAATCCTAGGATCTCCTGGCTATACTACACACACTGCCATACAATAATTATAATTATAGCCTAACCGACTTCACAGGGTTGCTGTGCGGGTAAAATGGAGGAGATGAGAACTATGCAAGCCACTTTGGGTCCCTGTTGGGAAGAAAGGTGGGATATAAGAAAACAGCCCTGACCTGGATAGCCCAGGCAAACCTGATCTCGTCAGGTCTCAGAAGCTAAGCAGGGCCGACCCTGACAAGTATTTGGATGGGAGATCTCCAGAGGATGCCAGGGCCGGGAGGCCAGAGACAGGTGGTCAAGCCACTTCTCTGAATATCCTCCGTGCCCCAGTAGGAGTCACCAGAAGTCGCTGTGCCTTCCAGGCATGGGTGCGTGCATGCACACAAACACAAGCAATAAAAAAGTAGATAAACAATTTAACTTCCATTCCTCATTCGTTGCCACTAAGGCAGATTATCATTCTATCATTATTGTTGTTGTTGTTGTTGTTGTTTTCTATTGTTATGTATGTAAATGGTGGAGGGAGGAGAAGTCTGATTTTACTACTTCGCTAGATTATGGGGAAACCCTTATGAAGACATGAATGCTGTCTGTGAAACATGATCTCATGTTTTATGTGGTGATTGTCCATCTATGAAGAAGCCTGGGTGAAACGGTGGTAATTCAGGCTAGCAGATCCCGTTGATGGACTATTGCTATCTACTCTTTGAAAATATTTGGATATAACTACTTGAAAGCAAGAAGCATAAAACATTTTATATCTTATCCACAGAAGCACTTTAAAGCTTGTATATTACAACCAAAAATGACAACAGTAGTACTATCTACTAAAGAAGCAATTTATTGATGGCACAGTACTCTATTTCTTCTTTTCTCTGAAGATAAGAATATTGGACTAAAATGTATACGAGATTTACTGTGGTTTCTATTACAGTGTGATTGGAATGTATATTATATGAGTCTTGACATATTGGCGTGGATGTGTATTTATACGTATGACTTGCTGAGATTGCACTCTTTATTATTGTTGACATATCTATTCTTGTAAACATATCCGAGGGTTCCCCCCCCCCATATTATACAACATTATTCCTGTGGCTCTCCCTTTGTATTGCATCCTTTGCAAGATCTGGCTGTGTAAGAACTGGGTGAAATTAAGGAAAGAGGGAAGCCATAGATAATGACCTTGTGAGAAGTCTGCATCCTAGCAATGACTGGCTCGTCCTGGCTGGTCTTGCCTTGTTGCAGTGGTGGCTTGGCTGCTGGATCAGCAGTTTCCCTCACCTGCTAGTAAACTTTGCAGAAGGGCTCTGCCTACCCTGCGCCCCCAGTGGCTGCAGTCAGAACTGCATCAGGAAATTAAAAATACATGTATACATTTGGTGACTATAGCATGAGGCTGACTTCAGGGGCCCTGCAGCTGACTCTCCCCTCCCCCCGAATTTTGTCTCCCCAGTCCTCCTCTCTCGGTGGCCCTGCTAGTGGCCAGTTAGGAAGAAGAAGAGTTGGTTTTATACCCCACTCTTCACTACCCGAAGGAGTCTCGAAGCAGCTTACAGTCTCCTTCCCTTTCTCTCCCCACAACAGGCACCTTGTGAGGAAGGTGGGACTGAGAGAGTTGTGAGAGAGCTGTGACTGGCTGAAGGTCACCCAGCTGGCTGCCTGTGGAGGAGGGGTGGGAATCAAACCCAGTTCTCCATATTAGAGTCCAGCACTCTTAACTACTACACCAAGCTGGAAAGGAGACCATTGCAGTGGGAATAAACAGCAGTTGAGTGTAAGGTTTTTGGACTAGAGTCCAATTCTTAGGGTTGCCAGCTCTGGGATGAAAAATTCCTGGATATCTGGAGGCAGAGTTTGGGGTGGGGAGGGAGCTTAGCAGGAATGTCATGCCCTAGAGTACACCCTCTGAGTCAACCATTTTCTCCAGGGGAACTGATCTCTGTTGTAATTCTAGGAGACAGCCAGGCTCCATCCAGAAATTGGCAACGCTACTCAGAAATGTCCTGTTTTATTCCATTGGGCTTACTCCCAAATAAGTGTTCTTAGGACTATGGCCTTGGTATAGGAGGTAATAAAAGAAAACAAACAGCAGGGCCAAGGGACCACAAAATGCAGCAAATACATGGTGAACTTCTGTACTGTTCATATCTAGTCAAGAAACATAGGCCCTTTTCACATTACCGTTCTAAACCCGATGTTATTCATTGTTGGCCCAATTTCGAATAATCTGATACAGGGATGGGGCACGTTGCAGGGAGGACGCTCTAGTAACCACAGAGCTTTGTCTCAAATGCTAGATCATCCCCTCACACACAATTTGCCCTGTGCGATGATGTCACCTCTGGGTGACATCATTGCGGTGCATGTGCTTCACACATCTGCCAAAGGCTCCAGGAAGAAGACAGGCACCCCCTGTGTGAGAACACAGTAAGGACTTAGCAACCCTAACAATCACTCACTTGTTCTGCTAATCTACGTAACACCTATAGTGTGTAAGAAGTCCCAAATTGCTGTAGGCTAATGTCTGCATACAGAAGGATTTCACCCACTGCCTTTGCCTTCCTGTTGACTTATTATTGGAATGTGAATGGTTGGCAACTGGGGAGGCAGCCAGCACAGAAGAGACTCCCGACCCAACAATGAGTGGGAAAACAGCCCTAGGGAAAAAAGGCAAGATGAAGGAGAAAGAAGGGAAAGGAAGAAAGGAGAAGGAACAGCATAAAAAGAAATAAGACAGAGTGGAAGGAGGGGGGAAAGATATGAGAAATGTATACCTATCCAATAGGTTTGCCAACCTCCAGGTGGGGCCTGGAGTTCTGGATTTACAACGATCTCCAGAGTACGGCAATCAGTTCCTCTGGAGAAAACGGCTGCTCTGGAGGGTAGACTTTATGGTATACCATAGATTCTAGGTGAAATCCCTCCCCATACTCCCTGCTCAAGACTTGACAGCCTTCTCACCTAAGTTTAATAGATGAAAACTGGGACCTTTTCTAAGTCCCTTTTCTTTCACTATCTAAGTGCCCTCCAGAGGGCCTTTACTTGTTTGATTTAGTTTGCAATTGCTTCTCCTGCACTGGCTTCTGAATAGGGCATGTTGTTAGTAAACCTGGTGGTGTGGTGGTAGAAGTCCTGAACTGCAGTTAAAATGGTTAAGAGCAAACAACAAATTGAAACTAAGTCCTGACCAGACGGTAGTCATGCTGGTTGGGAAGGCAGAGATCTTGAAAGGCATTGTGCTTCTCACCTTCAGTAGGCTTCAGGTGACCCTTGCTGACCCAGTTAAGAGCCTAGGGTTTATACTGAATCCAACATTAGTGCTGGAAAAGCAAGTTTAATGCAGCTCCCCCCAAAAAAAGCTTTCTTCCAAGACAGTTTGGCTTGGAATATGATATTCTACCTGGGCTTGACCAATCTAGATCTAAATTACATTGAGACTAAATTACTATAATGCACCCTACATAGGTGACTCCAGTTGGTGCAGAATGCTAGGTGGAGTATGCATATCACTCCCATTCTTCAGTCACTGCGTTGGCTGCCCATCAGTTACAGGGCTCAATTCAAGTCGCTGAATATCACCTACAAGCCTTTTCACAGCCTTGAGCCCTCATAGCTGCAGGACCACCTGTCCCCTTGCTTTGCCATGACAATGTCAATCAGAGCCTTCCTCAGGTGCCACCATACAATTAGGCAAAGTTGCCCACACACATGCATTCTCTGTTTCGGCCCCTGTCTTATTGAATGCTCTGCCTGATGAGATCAGAAAGGCTCTAACTCTTCTGGCATTCTACAAGTGATGCAGAATTATTTGGGGGGTGTGTGTATTTTTACACAGGTAATAGGGCTATACCATAATGGAATGGTTCAGAAAGATGCTCTTGTGTATTATCTGTTGCTGTATGTATTATCCTACTGTAAAATTTCTGCATCATTTAATATGTCAGTTTAATTCTTGTGCTTTGTTTCCGTTTTCCGATTAATGCAATCCAAATCTTGTGCTGCTTATTGGGTGTCCCATCCTTTTAACTGTAATTGACTTGCAGTACATAATCCTCCTCAAGTCTCACAAAGAAAGGTGGGCTATAAATAATGTAAATAAATAATAAAAACTGCCCATAATCATTTCCTTCCTTCGAAGAAAAATGTGTAGAGCACAGTTCTAGGTATGCTTACTCAGAAGTAAATCTCACTGAGTTCAGTGGGCCCTCCTCCAAAGTACTTCTGCATTGGATTGCAGCATAACTCTTACAATGGGCCTGATTCTAAAATAGCTGCAAGGTCAATACATTCAGCTGCCTTTCCAAATTGGATGGGGAAGAGGGAGGAGGGGAAAGCAGCGTGTTGTAGGTCTGAGTCAGGGTGCAGACATTTGCATAGGTGTGCACTGGACTCTGCATCCTGATTTAAAGATTTTTAAGAGCTAGAAATGTGTGTGGTTGTCTCTGAAACCTGAAGAACTCTGATGCACACTAAAAGTATATGTAAAAGGCATCCATAATATCTTCCCCAAAGAGAAAACAGAGACAATACTCCCTTGGGACAGGTGCTAGAGATAGGGACTGATCCTAGAAAACAGATAGTTGCAGAGTATGAAGATAACATTTTGTAACCAAACTTGGTTCACATTGACATATGCCTGTTGAAATACAGCATTTTAAGAGGTGTTGCTGCTATTTCTTTTTAACAATGAACAGCCAATAGAAATGGATATTAAAGTTTAAAAATGAGTATCCGTGCCAGCAGGTGGTACAGAGACTTATCTGTCACCTGTCATTTGTGCAAAGGTTCTTGTGACTGGTAATTCTGGGCATTTCTCCATGGCCACTTTCCTGTCCCACCTTCATTATCTTTTATTTTAGCTTTGTGTGAGCATCACTGGACCTATTCACTGTTGATACTCTGTTTATTTTTTTTCTGCTAACCTTCTGGGGGCTGAATCATATCCCCATATTGGGTTCCCTTCCCCCTGGGTTGTGTTTGCACAAGTTTACCTTTTATTATTGAGAACAACAACAAAAAAGTTCAAGTTCCGTGATTTGCCTATGCTGGGGGAAAAGTCACCTGTTGAATTTCTTGCACCAGTGGCATAGAAACCCTTGCCAGGAAAAAAGTGGGAGGATGGGGAGAGCTAATCACCAAGAGTCTGTTGATGACTTCCTGATGTTATCTTCTGAGCCAGTTTGGTGTAGTGGTTAAGAGCAGTGGACTCTAATCTGGAGAACCGGGTTTTGATTCTCCACATGCAGCCAGCTGGGTGATCTTGGGTCAGTTACAGATCTCTCTGTTCTTCCAAGAGCAGTTCTTGAAAGAGCTCTCTCAGCCCCACCTACCTCACAGGGTGTCTGTTGTGAGGAGGGGAAGGGAAGGAGATTGTAAGCCACTCTGAGACTCAGAGTGAAAAGCAGGATATAAATCCAACTCTTCTCCTCCTTCCAACCAGTGGATGAATGGGTGATTATTTAGAAGAAGAGGGCTGCTGTGGAGACTGATGGAACATAGTGGTGAGTGGGGAAAATCTGATAGTAAGTAGGGTGACCTAGACCAAGGGGATACACTACTATTTGTTTTATGTGGGTGACAATAAACTGATCAGACGTTATGATATGTACATATCCATGAGAGCCAGTGTGGTGTAGTGGTTAGAAAGCTGGATTAGGATCTGGGGAGCCCCAGGTTCAAATCCCTGCTCCGCCATGAAGGCTTGTTGGGTGACCTTTGGGCAGTCAAATTCTCAGCCTGAACTGCCTCACATAATTGTAATGAGGGTAAAATGAAGGAGAGAAGAACAATGTAAACATCTTTGGTTACCAATTGAGGAGAAAGGGAAGGTATAAACAAAGTTTTTTAAAAAAGTAAACATATCCTACCCCACTTTCCTGAGTAGATATAAATTACCTGCCTATCATTTTTCTTCTCACATACACACAGAGAGTACTCCATCTTTCTGTGTTACACCTCTGAGGCTGCTAGTCACAGCTCCTGGCGAAACGTCAGGCCCTACAATACCAAGACCATGGCCAGGCAACCCGGAAAATCTATAACAGCTAATGAACTCCAGCCGTGAAAGCCTTCGACAACATATCCTTGGATGTTTGCCTTCTGACAATTGTCCGGCATTAGGACATCCAGATGTAGTGGAGGACAGGGAAATTGTAAATTGAATATCAGGAATCTTCACGGAAAAACGGTATATAAATTTAATAATCGTGTATAGAAGAGAGAGCCCTGACCTGGATAGCCCAGTCTCACCAGATCTCAGAAAACTAAGCAGGCTTGGCCCTGGTTAGTATTTGGCCGGGAGACCGCCAGGGTTGTGGCCCAGAGGCAGGCAATGTCAAACCACCTCTGAACATCTCTGGTCTTGAAAACCCTGTAGGGTTGCCACAAGTCAGCTGTGACTTGATGGCCAAGAAGAAAGAAAGAAAGAGGCAAGAACATTGGCAGTGCCGCTTTTCTCACCTCTGTAGCCCTGTCCTGCGAAAAGCTACACTTTGTGAAATTTGCTTTTTTGCACAGCTATGACAGATTGAGAAAGAATCCCACCACCTTTTATTGCTTCTAGTTATTCTGGAATAGTTCCCTCTGGCTGAGAACCTCACACTGTCAGAGTTAATGAACAGGGCCCAGAATGTGCTCCTTTTCGTGCAGTGTGAGCTCAGGCCGTCTCCTCTTAAGTGTCTGCTGTTCCGACCCAGTAAGGCTGTTAATGTTCTGAGCACAATAGCTGTAGGGATTTAAATGTCACTTCACTTGTCAACTCAATCTGAACCATGTTATTTTCTCTCCCTTTCCCTATTGTTCTGCTCCTCCCGCCCTCTCTCCCCTGTTGTTGTTGTTGTTTCCCCCCTCCACCCCTTCATTGAGAGAAGTCGCATGTGCAGAGTAACTTGACTGGGGGGAAAGAAAGTTCCAAGGAGTTGTAGGTGGAAAGCACACCGTGAGAAGACACAGCGTGGTATTTTTCTCCCGTGTGATCAAGAGCTCTTTGCAGGTTGATCTTGGCAAAGGAAAAGTGCTGTTTAAATTATGTGTTAGGATAATGGAGGATTTTGGAGTTACGCATTAAGACAGACAGATGGCCGGAACAGATTCTCTTACAATGTGACATAAGGGCAGAGACAGCAGACAGGAGGTTGCTGGAAGAAAAAGGTTGGGGCCAGACAGCGAAATGCAATTATTGCAATAATGAGTGTGATTTCATCTTTATCTGATCTGGAGTTGTTTCTTAGCCATGTTGAACAGACCCGAGTGCCAGGGAACACTTTCTTCTTTTGCAAAGAGTCCAAAACCCAGCATTTAGAAGCTGCTCTGAGCCTGAGCAAAGCAGTATTGTTGTACATTGCTAGGGATGCACAGACAAACTGGTCTTTCTCTGGATGTGGCAGTGGGGAGGTGTAGCCTTGTTAGTCTGTTGCAGAAAACACGACAAAGAGCTTTGTAAGTAGAGCGGCCCATTCTGGGTTGGGAAATTCCTGGAGATTTTGAGGGCAAGGGTTTGGGGAGGAGAGAGACCTCTGCAGGGTTATAATGCCAGAGTCCACCCGCTAACACAGCCATTTTCTGGAGGGGAACTGAGCTTTGTTGTCTGGATATCAGTTGGAATCCCAGGAGATCTCCAGGCTCCACCTGAAGGTTGGAAACCCTATCTGTGGTACATTTAAAGACTTGCAAATTAATGGAGGCAGAAGCTTTCAAAGGGTCAGAACCTACTGTGTCAGGTGGTACTCCCCCCACTGGTGAAGAAGTAGTAGTAGTAGTAGTAGTAGTAGTAGTATTGGATTTATACTCCGCCCTTCATTCAGAGTCTCGGAACAGTTTACAATCTCCTTCCCTTACTCTCCCACAACAGACACCCTGTGATGTAGGTGGGGCTGAGAGAGCTCTGAGAGAACTGCTCTTGGAAGAACAGCTCAGAGAATCATGAGTGACCCAAAGTCACTCAGCTGGCTGCATGGAGAGGAGTGGGGAATCAAACCCACTTCTCCAGATTAGAGTCTGCCACTCCAACTACTACAACAAACTGGTTCTGTAATGTGGTTAGGAACTTTCCCACAGGTCTCTCTATAATGAGCAATAATAAACAAATAATAGTTGTATGGCATTGCATGTCAAATAACCAGGAGATCCTAGGATTGTCTGGCAGGCACAAGTTCTAGCTCTTAGCATTGTGGTAGTGATGAGAGGCATTTTTGGGGGGTTGAGGGAGCTCTGAAAGAACTGTCAGTGGCCGAAGGTTACCCAGCTGGCTTCATGTGGAGGAGTACACAATCGAACCCAGTTCTGCCAGTCTTAACCACTACACCAAACTGGCTTTCATTCTATAATGAGCAGAAGGAATGTAACAGGTGCATCTCCCTGCCCTGAGAAGCTTCATTTGCTAATTCCTGCAGATTAACCCTCAATTGAGGGCACAGTTGCTGATCCAGATTGAAAACTGGCAAAGAGGCCTGAAGAACTGAACCACTGAAGGTTGGGATGTATTATTTAAAACTTGACATTCTGTCAGTGCAGCCATGCAAGGCAGTTTATAGTGGGTCCAATTAAAAAATAAAATAAAAACACAGTTAAAATCAATATGCTAAAAAAAAAAATAGTCAAAAGAATAGCAATCATAATAACAATGTAAACCCCCCCCCCCCCGAACTGCAAATTACAGGCAACTGTGGCATGGTCATCCAATTCAACCCATAAGAGCAGGGGTGTCGAACTCATTTGTTATGAGGGCTGGATCTGACATAAATGAGATCTTGTCGGGCTGGGCCATGTGTGTCATAAAATGTAACGCCAGGCAGCAGAGATATAAACTTTATAAAGGACACAAACACAAAGGGTTTTTTTTTAACTTAAAATAAAAACATGCTTAAAACATTAGCACTCTTGAAATATTTTCTTTATTTAACAGTGTCTGATAACTGACACCCCATGCTCTGAATTATTGCACCAAAATGTCTTTGCTGTTGCAATCTTGAGTATGCTGTTCAGGTGTGTATCTGTAAGCTGCAAACCTACGGTGATGCAGCAGAACTGGAAGAAGAAGCAGAAGACAGCCAGTTCTACTGCAGGTCCAATAGAAGCCCTCCAGGGGCCCCTGCATAAGAGGATGTATTTCATTTTGTGAAGCCTTCACTGACTTGTGTAGAAATGACAGAAACAAGCCTTACTTGCGCCCAGGGCTCTTTTTGTAGCAGGAACTCCTTTGCATATTAGCTGACACACCCCTAATGTAGCCAATCCTCCAAGAGCTTACAGTAGCCCCTGTAAGAAGAGCTCTGTAAACTCTTGGAGGATTGGCTACATTAGGGGCATGTCACCTAATAGGCAAAGGAGTTCCAGCTACAAAAAGAGCCCTGCAGTTGCGCCCCTGAAGATGCTACTTTCATATTTGAGAGGTGCACAGAAACAAAACCTCCCATGGGTAGGAGCCACACAGATATGAGTCCACTAGCACCTTAAAGGCCAACGAGATATCCAGGGTCTCTAAGGTACTGCTGGACTCAAATTCTTGTTCCCCTCCTTCAAACCAATGTGGGCACCCACCTGAAACTATTGTTAGATTATTTGAGTATCCAAGTGTGATTTGAGACATCTGGGTTCAAGTCTCCTCTCAACCATGGATCTTGTGGAATGACTTGGGGCCTCTCCCCCCACCCCCACAATGTGTCAGAATGGCCTAGGAGACCTGAAAGGGGTTGAGGGTGGTGGTAAGCCTCTAACAAATAACATTATCCAAGTTATTCCTTGTCCCCTGAGAGTGGGAGATGCTGAATCCTTAGCAAGGAACACATACACAGAAGGACTTTTTCCGTGGTGGCACCCACTCTATGGAATACCCTGCCTACGGAGATAATCTGTCATTAATCCAGAAAAATCTTGGGGATCAATATTAGTCCCTTTTCTCTCATCTTTTATCTTCTCAGTTCCACTGCCCATCGTTCTGGCTTTCAGTACTACCTTTCTTATCCTTTCTAAAGCAACAAGTATCTTTTGATTCCTTTGCTCTCTCTTACTGACCGAATGTCTGTTTTCTTCAGTTTAACTCTGCCCAAGCTGAAGCGGCTGCTGTTTCTCGCCTGCTTCTTGACCTTTTTCAGCATTGCTTTCTTCTGTTCTGGATAATATTGCCATTCCTTCTTCTCCGCAAGTTCAAAATCCTGGAGATTTTGATTCTTGGCCTCCTTGCCAAGTCTTGTTATTTTTCAGTTGATCAGTAATGTTTAGGATCCTGTTGACTCTTTCTCCTGCCATTGCCAGCTTTTTACTTCATTTTCTTATTGGGTTAGATCCAGCAATGCATGAGAGGAATGTATTTCGTACAGTTCGCTGTGTGCAAGGTATAGCACGATGGCTACAGCAGCAGAGAATGCTTTAATGTAATTTTTTTAACAAAATAACAATGTGCACATGGAGCAACGTATAACAGTGTATACTCAGCAGCCCTAAGCCTGCTCGCGGGAAGGGCGGGGTACAAATTGAATAAATGAATGAATAAATAAATGTAATGGGTTCACACCATTTCATTTCATTTGCTTTTGAAATTAATTCCAAAATAACAACTTGGCTTGGCTCCAATGGTGCGCAAGCAGAAACATAAAATGGACTTAACACAATTCCACCTGTGCAACACTTTGGTTTTTTAATGGCCAGGATCCATAGCAGTACTTTAGGTACACTTCAAGCCTTGTGTGTACCCAATGGAATGATTGCCTTCTCTCTTTGTATGGCAGCCTCCCGTGTCATATCACAAACTGCTTTTAGCGACTCACTTCCTTTTTGGAAAGAAACTCACCATGTGGCATAGGGAACAGAGATCCACTATTGTGGAGGCGGAGCAGCCGACACAATATGAGATACCTCTTTGCTTAGGAAGGAACTATATGGACAATCTAGGACAATGATTTGGATTTTTACTGAGTTTGGTAGTCTGCATTAATTTATGTTCTTATAAAAGGGGATATTCAGATTCATGGAGGACAGGTCTGTCAGTGGCTATTAGCTATGGAAGAGGAAGAGGAAGAGGAAGAGGAAGAGGAAGAGGAAGAGGAAGAAGAAGAAGAAGAAGAAGAAGAAGAAGAAGAAGAAGAAGAGGAGGAGGAGGAGATTGGATTTATACCCCACCTTTCACTACCCAAAGGAGTCTCAGAGCGGCTTACAAACTCCTTTCCCTTCCCCTCCCCACAATAGACACACTGTGAGGTAGGTGGGGCTGAGAGAGCTCTGACAGAAACTGCTTTTTTTCAAGAACAGCTCTGACAGAACTATGGCTTGCCCAAGGTCACCCAGCAGGTGCAAGTGGAGGAGTGGGGAATCAAACCCGGTTCTCCCAGATTAGAGTCCGCGCACTTAACCACTACACCAAACTGGCTCTCATCTTATAACTAAAGGGAACCCTGAAATTCAGAGGCACTCAACCTCTCAATTCCAGTGCCAGGAGGAAATGTCAGGGGAAGGCCTCAGCTTTTATGCCTTGTTGTCGCCCTTCCAGAGGAATTGGTTGGCCACCATGTGAGACAGGATGTGGGACCAGATGGGTCACTGGTCTGATCTAGCAGGGCTCTTCTTAGCTGTCCTTATATATATTTGAATTTTGGTTCCACAACATTCTATGCTTGCCACAATTGATTCGGCACAAGAACTGGCAGTCAGAAGATGCTGACCGGGGCTGACTGGCTGTTTGACGGAGTCCCGCCCACGTCAGCCCTGGCTAGTATCCTTGGCTCAGTCTGCTCTGGTCCTCTGACAGGAGAGGACCATCTGCAGAGAGAGTGCAGGGACAGGCCTTCAAGGCCGAGGCAGGTGAGAAAAGCCCATTCCGCCCCCTCCCACACCATCCCCTGGGCCTTCTATGGGCCCAGTCAGCCAGAGAAGCCCCTTCCGCCCCTCCCACACCATCCCCTGGGCCTTCTATGGGCCCAGTCGGCCAGAGAAGCCCCTTCCACCCCCCCACACACCATCCCCTGGGCCTTCTATGGGCCCAGTCGGCCAGAGAAAACCCTTCCGCCCCCCCCATCCCCTGGGCCTTCTATGGGCCCAGTCGGCCAGAGAAGCCCCTTCCGCCCCCCCATCCCCTGGGCCTTCTATGGGCCCAGTCATGCAGAGAAGCCCCTTCCACTCCCCTCACACACCATTCCCTGGGCCTTCTATGGGCCCAGTAGGACAGAGAAGCCTCTTCCGCCCCCCCCACACCATCCCCTGGGCCTTCTATGGGCCCAGTCGGCCAGAGAAGCCCCTTCCGCCCCCCCCACACCATCCCCTGAGCCTTCTATGGGCCCAGTCGGCCAGATCTAGCCCCTTCCGCCCCCCATCCCCTGAGTCTTCTATGGGCCCAGTCGGCCAGAGAAGCCCCTTTCCCCCCATCCCCTGGGCCTTCTATGGGCTCAGTCGGCCAGAGAAGCCCCTTCTGCCCCCCCACACCATCCCCTGGGCCTTCTATGGGCCCAGTTGGCCCAGAGAAGCCCGTTCTGCCCCTCTTCCCTTTCTTTCCCCCCTTTCCTTTCTTTCTCTCTCCTTCTTTCTTTCACTCTCCCCCTCTTTCTTTCTTCCTTCCTTCCTTCCTCCCTCCCTCCCTCCCTCCCTCCCTCCCTCCCTCCCTTCCTTTCTAGGGCCCGTTGTCTTCCTCCACAACAGGCTTTGCTCCCTAGTGTTCTTATAAACCACCTCAGGAACTTCACTGGAAGTGCTTTAGGCAAATATAGTTTAATTAATTCATGAGATGCTGAACTCATCCTTGTCTTTCGAGCATAACTCCTCCAGTGTTTGGATTGGGTATGGAAGGCATGGAGGGAGGAGTGGACAGTAGAGATAATCTTTTTCATCTGGGGGCTGTGACGTCTCTCAGCAGTTCTGAGAGCAACTTGTTTCCCCAGGTTAATCTAACTCCAGTTAAAAACTCTCTCAACTTGCTCACTTTCTGTTTCTCTCTCCCTCTGTTCAAATGCCTGACTGCTGTTTCTCGCATACGCATCTTCCAGGATCTCATTTCATCAGACCCTACCTCTGGAAGTGACCTCTGGGGACCATCCACAGTCATTTAAGAAACATTAACATTCTCTGACCCCTCATTCGCAAGCCAGCCAAACTCACAGTATGCTTCAGAGACTCCCCACTTCTAATACCTGCAGCAATCTGCCCTTTATTGAAACATTCCACAGGAGTCCAATGCCTTCGGTGTAGAATATTACAGCGAATAAGCCTTAAATTGAAATCTACAGTAAGGTTTAATACTTACCAGTACCTCCTTCTATTGTTCTGAAAATTTATATTTGCGTCTTCAATTCCTTACTCTGCTTTCTACATATTGGTTCCCCTTGTTCAAATACTGGCAGATAAATTTTGTCAGTCTGGGAAGGTATGTTCATGGTTAATTTGGGAAGGTAAGCCATTTTGATCTGTATAGCATCTGTGGAATGGCAGTTGGGCAGATGAGTTCCTATTTGGTTTAAAGTAAGTGGGGTAAGGACTGTGAAAGGAATGGACTGTTGTTTTCAGGGCTGACTTATCCATTAGGCACAGTGCCTAGGACCCACGATACTTTTAGGGGCCCATGAAAATGTTTTTTTTAAAAAAAAAATCAGCAGAAAAACAATGAACTTTTAGGGTAAAAGAAAATGTTTTAATTTTTCCACATACCGGGGGGGGATGAAATTTTAGGGCCCATGAAAATCTATTAAATTTTGCCTAAATCAGAAAAAAGTTGGAAGTATTTAAAGTTATATCAAAAATAATTTTTAATATTGATATTATTATAGTGAGAGGGGCCCACAAAAGCAAAAATGCCTAGGGCCACGAAAGTCATAACAAAGCCCTGTTTGAGATTACAAGAATACTAAGAAACTGTCTCAGATTACTGTGAAAGGAGTTTCTCGTCTCCATTCCTAAGAAGAAGGATTGGAGTCATACCCTGCCCTTCATTACCTGAAGTAGCCTTAGAGCGTCTTACAGTCTCCTTTCCCTTCCCCTCCCCACAACAGACACCCTGTGAGCAATGCTCCCTCTAAGCTGTGGAGTCTTGTGAGCAAAAATTCTACTTTGTGAGCTACTGGCGTTAAAACTGTGAGTGAGCAATTTGGCTACTGCATAAATCAGTTTGCTCTGGAGCCATCCCTTCCTGAGCTGAGACAAAAAATGTGTGAGCTGGAGGTTAAAAAACTGTGAGCTAGCTCACATTAATTCAGCTTAGAGGGAACACTGCCTGTGAGGTAGGTGGGGCTGAGAAAGCTCTTTCAAGAACTGCTTGTGAGAGAGCAGTTTTGAAAGAACTTGTAACTGACCCAAGGTCACACCAGCAGCTGTATGTGGAGGAGTGGGGAATCAAACCCAGTTCTTCCAGATTACAGTCCGTGCTCCTAACCACTACACCAAATTGATGTATAGCCCTGACCTGGATAGCCCAAGCTAGCCTCATCTAGCCAGATCTCAAAAGCTAACCAGGGCTGGCCCAAGGAAGTATTTCGATGGGAGACCAACAAGGAATACCAGGGCTGTGACAAGAGGCAGGCAATGCCAAACCACCTCTGAATAGCTCTTGCCTTGAAAACAATATGGGGTTGTGGCTGTGATGTGATGGCCAAAAAAAAAAAAGTGTTTTGTGGTCCTGTTGTGTATGGAATGTAGTACCTGTTCTGGGTTTTGTAGGCCTTTCATAGCCATTGTGAACGCAATGAAGTTTCTACATGGGAGTTCAATGTGTGTTTCCCTCTGTTGGGCCCTCATGGACACCATTTTCCCTGCATTTTCCCCTACCATTGGAGGACTTTTGGATGGCTTAAAAATTGATAATTGGATGGCTTAAAAATGTGGTAATTGTTATAGCATTATAGTTTGAAAGCTACAGCTATAGAAAGCTACAGCTAGTACAGAATGCTGCAGCCAGAATGCTGACTGGTGAGAATTGTAGGGACCACATATGGTTCTACCGTAGAGCAGGGTGTGAAACATACAGCTCGTGGGTTGGAACCTATATACTGTCCCAATGCTAACATGTAATGGGTAGTGGAAGTGGGAGGGTGGGCACCAGGGAGATACTGTAAGAGTGTTAATGTTTTAAACGTATTCATATTCTGAGGAAAAGATAGTATCATTAATTGGGTTTGCCTGTGTTCTTTATAAAGTTTATATCTCTGGTACCTGGCATTACGTTTTATGGCACACATGGCCTGGCCTGACAAAGTGACATTTATGTCAGATCCAGCTCTCATAACAAATGAGTTTGACACCTCTGCATAGAGTTTCTGGCAATTCGGAGAGAAAGGAGACATCCCTTCTGGGTTATCCCGTAAATGATGTCATGCTGTTGCTGACAGTTGCCCCCCCCCCCCATCTTTCCTCCAGTCTCCCACTGATTGCCAGGCCATACCCTATTCTTCTAGTGTTCCCTCACTGACTCTCCTTCTTGTGTATGTGTTTTAATTAAGTGCTTCTGAATTTTTTAAAAAATTCTTGTATATATTTTAAAGCTTCTTTCATTTTTGATTGTTTGCCACCCTGAAAATCCTAAACTGGGTGGAAAGATGGAACCAAATTTTTCTATTTAAATAAATAAATACTGTTATATCACTATAGCAATTACGGATTTATTTATTTATTTTAAGCTGGTGCAATGGGTAAAAAGGTGGCAGGGAAGGGTATGGACAAGAAAGTGGTGCCATATAGCTGGGTCCTTTGCAGGCCAAGAAAATGGGCACCTTTCCATCCTGATGGTGTGTTAAGGCTCATGGATTATACTTTGAGAAGAATGGAACAAAGTAGGTTTGGGAAGGAGTGCGCTGAAGATGTGGAAACGATTTTTAGAGCATGAGGTGTGGATTCTGCACACACAAACACACACACCTGATACAGTCTGAAAGCCAAAGGCAAGAGCTTCCATGTGGATGCAGCCTGAGCTGTGGAGAGTGTCCTGTGCATCCCTACACAATTATATTGGTGGCACTGCCGGTTTTTTATTTTCAGGGAGTTTTTACTGCAGGGCAGCATTCCAAAACATGCCATTTGTAGTGGTGGAGTCTGTTCTAATACCTCTACTTTCAGCTCTTTAATCCCTGTGTCATGTATCAATTAGGCCACAGACTCCATTCCCCTCAGTTCTGCTTTTGGAAGTGCCACAGACTGTGGGAAATTGGAAGGGGGACATTCAGTTCCCCTCACAGATGTGCTCTTAAAATCATGGCACTGCAGCCCATCTTGGATATTTGAATCAGATAGACAAAAGAAGTTGTTGCCATCTCATCGATTTAACCCAGAGACAGTAATTTTTGATAAAACTGTACGTACATTATAGGTTACTGGCATAATAACCTTTTGGAAAGCGAAAGGTATGTGCCAGCCTTGTAAGAAATGGCAATCTCAGTATTTAAATGCAGATGTTTTTATTCAGGAGAGGATTATGTTAAAACTGAAGAACTAAGTCTTGCTCACCCTACAGATCGTTCAACCAAAGCTAAAGGGTAGCCATTGTATTCACTGGAAAATAATCCTGTTAATATTTTAGGAGACAAACTAAAGGCACAGATGGAAAATATTTCATATTCCCAGTTTTAATTGCAGGGCTGGAATTAATTTTAACTTCCATATATAGATCAGAGACAAATTGTCAAAAAAAAATTAATACACTTTATAAAAGATATGATGTGCATGAGAAAGATGCCTTTAAAAATGGAAGGGTTTTTTTTTTAATGCTTCTCCATGAAAGGCAGGGCCAAACCAGATGAAAGAACTGTAACAAGGAAATATCTAAAGTTCCTCTGTGAATGGTGAATGGAGACAAAAATTCTTGAGACCTTTCATGCATGTAAAAACAACAGTGCCATTTCTCTTGCCTCAGAACAAATCTTTTTTTTTTAAATAGACTCCCCCTGCTATTTGAGTGTCAGTGTTACCACATTTTTTTGTATTCACCCAGCAGGTAACAATTTTAATTGCTAATAAAATGGAAACTACGGCTTGGATCCTATGAATGAGTTATATGCACCCTAGGTCGGGGGTGTCAAACATGCGGCCTGGGGGCCAGATCAGCCCCCCGGAGGGCTTCTCTCAGGCCCGCAGTGCAACTGGCTGTCTTTGCTTCTTCTTCCAGTTCTGCTGCTGCTGCGTCATCATAGGTTTGCAGCTTACAGATACACACCTGAACAGCATACTCAAGATTGCAACAGCACAGACATTTTGATGCAATAATTCAGAGCAAGGTGTCCATTTTCAGAAACTGTTAAATAAAGAAAATATTTCAAGAGTGCTAATGTTTAAAGCATGTTTTTATTTTAAGTAAAAAAATTCCTTTTGTGTTTGTGTCCTTTATAAAGTTTATATCTCCGCTGCCTGGCATTACATTTTATGACCCACGTGGCCCGCCCCAACAAAGTCTCATTTATGTCAGATCCGGCCCTCATAACAAATGAGTTCCGACACCCCTGCCCTAGTTAGTCTCTGCCAGAGGGTTTGTTTCCTCTTTGGCCAAGTGCAGGATTAATGGTATTGCATGGGACTTTGTGTAAACACAAGGTTTAGTGGAAGAGGAAGTGGCATGGGGCTCTCGGATCCAAGCCACTTTCCCCCATCTACTTGAAATCTGGCAGGCCCAATCCCATGGCTGAAAAGCTACAATCACTTAGCATGCCATCCCAGCTGAACTGAAGACAAAAAAAATATGGTGTCGAGAAATTAGTTTCCCTTTGAAATCTATACAAGTAGAATAAAAAAGAAGAAAAACTTGTTTGTGCTTTTGTAGTAAATAAAACAAATACAATTTTAAAGAACAAAGTGATCTACCTTCCATTTACAGGGCTGCCACAACCAGGTTGGGACATTCTTGGCAATTGGGAGTGTGTGTGGATCCTGGGGAGGATGGGGTTTGGGGAGAGAAGGGACATTTGTGGGGTATAATGCCATAGGCCCAGGACAGACTGGCAATTTGCCCCGGTAGCCAGTCGCGGCAAAAAAAACCCGGATTAAACAATTCCGGGCTTTCCCGTCCACACAGCGGGGGCCGCTGCCGGAAGATACAGGACGGAGGCGCGCGGGAGCGTTCAGACTGCCACGCCAGAGGCGTGCTGTATTCGCCGTTTCCCCATTAATTCGGCTGTGGGTGTATGTGCGCATGAGCGCTCATGCGCTCATGCGCATAAGCGCATTTTGCTGATTTTTTTTTTTGCCCTGCAATGCCGGCACCGCATTGGGCAGTGGAGCGGAGCGGAGCCAATCACACCGCTGCTGCCTCATGCCCAACGCGGGTTGCTCCCGGCTTTTTGGCTGCGCGTTCAGACTCCCCGGAAGTGGAGAAACGCGCGACGAACGCAGGCTTTCAAGATTTGTGAAGGCTTTTATCATGTATTTTTTTTAATCCGGCAGTGAAGCGCAAGAGCACCGGTAGGCTACGGGTGGGGGACGCCAGGCAGATGTGCCTGTGTGAACATTCCATTTACTCCGGTATTGAATCGTTGTCAGCCCGGGTCCCATTCCGGGGCAAATTGCCAGTCTGTCCTCGGCCATACAGTCCACCCTCCAAAACAGCCAGTTTCTCCAGAGGGAACTGATAGCTGTAGTCTGGAGATCAGTTGGAATTCCAAGAGATCCCCAGACTGTACCAAAACAACTTCCACATACAGGGGCTGCAGATCTCTGAATACCAGTGCTAGGTGGGCAGCATTAGGGAAGGCTTTGGCCTGTAGAGTTGCGAACTCTGTCTTTGGAAATTTCTGAAGATTTGAAAGCAGTGCCTCAGGTGAGGGGAGGGAGCTCAGTGAGGATGCGATACCATAAAGTCAGCCTTCCAAAGCTGCCATTTCCTCCAGAAGGGAGTAGTGGTCAAGAGACCAGCTATAATTCCAGAAGAACTCCAGGCCTCACCTGGAAGTTGGTAACCCTATGTCTGTTGGCCCTCTTGGGCAATCGATTTGGCCACTGTGTGAAACAGGAAGCTAGACTAGATGAATCAGCGGCCTGATCCAGCAGGGCTCTTCTTACGTTCTTGAAAAGGGATTCAAATAAAATTTGCATGCACTGTACCCTATGTTGCCGTGAATCCAGATCCTTAATGGATTAAACAAAATCCATGCCAGTTCTCTTCTTTGCAAGTCATCCTGACAACAACTTATACTATTGAGAACACTTGATTATGAGGAACAGCCTTTTAACAGAAACCTACCAATGTCAATTAGTTTTGAACTTCCTGAAACAAGCAAAGCATTGCCTTTGCTAAAAGCATTAAGCTGACAGCTCCCTTATATGCACGATTTTTATCTATGGATGATGGATGTTTTGTTTAAGTTCGTTGTTTTAATTTCTGCAGGCCTCCCTGTTGTCAGTCTTTAGAGAAAGGTGTAGCTGAAAACAGAGATATAATATTTGCAGAAATTTTGAAACCATAGGTTTTGAACGTTTTTGGGTTGGGGGGACATTTTGGCAAAATACAGGTATGTGCAATACCTTTCTATCATACCTAGATTTATTTTACTGCTTCAATGGCATAAAATGTATAATTTACAAATCAGTCATCATATAGAATTTACTGTTTGGGGTATTTCTGGGATTTTGAAGTGTAAATTCTTGAGTTTTCTTCAAGCAAAATTGTGAATATACCTAATTTTTGAGAGTAAAAGTTGAAAACTGCTTCACCCTGCGCTACATTTTACAAGTATCTTAATTTTTTGCCATCTGAGAGGTAGGAAAAAATACAAGTTGAAAATAGAAAAACTGTTGTTTTAAACTTATTTGGGCAGAAACAGTGGCCTGTTATGCATGGGTGTTTCCCCTTGCTTTCACTGTGCATATCTGTCAGGTTTTCTTTGTTATTCTGCACTGATTTTCCTCCTTGCAGCACTCAGTTCACTTTCTGGTCACTGTTTTCCAGAGTTTTCTGAAAGTGCTTTTATGCCAATTTCCCCCTTGTTTTGCTTCCAAGCCGAAGCTAATGCAAAAGCATGCAGATTCTCTCAGATTTTCCACTGCCCTTTTGCTGCCCCTCAAAGGTCACTCCCCTGCCCACACTGAGGTTGTTCTGCCCACTCTGCACCTCCCACCATCCTCCCACCTTCATTGGTGTCCAAGCTCAATTGTCTCTTTGTATTATTATTATTTTTTTTTACTATCGCTAGCCTTGGATTGCTGAATTAAAAATTTAAAACACTGGGGGTGGGATGAGTTTAAAAGGAGCTGCACAAAGTTTAGTTTCCTGCTGGTATTGATTTGAAAGGGGGATCAGATAGGAGGCAAACAGCAGTGTCCCCAGTGCAAAAAAATAAAAAGGATGCAAACCAAATAAAGGGGGGATCCTCAGCATGGAATTAAAGTGACATGAGATATAGACACTGGGATGGAAAGCCTATAGCTATGAAATTTCCCCCCTTAAAGCTTTAATGAGCAAATTTTGGGGGCAGGGGACCATTTTGGCAGTCTCTGGAAGTCTAACATTAAAATGGCTGTTGAGCCACATGGACCTTCTGAACTTAAGTATCACTGGGGATCAATCCATCTGGAGGACAGAGTGCAATCCACACAGGACAGGCTCTAAAAAACTGCCAAAATCAGGACCAGTGTGCAGGATCAAATTAGAGAATCAGAAAGAGAAAATCACACAAATTTGCAAGGAAGGGCAGGAAGTTAGTGTTATTATGAAGCTGCACTAGGGCATCGGTGAAAATCCCCCCCCCAGGTTTTTCAATTTAGTGTCACAAGACTAAAAAAACTCTCCAGAGCTTCTGCCAGAGGACTCCTCCCCCCATACAAATTGCAGCCCTGTGCAAAGCATGGTAGAGCTGCAGCCAACATTGCACAAATGTTGCCAATGATCACAGCTTGCAGTGCCACTGTCAGTGGGTTCTACCATGCATTCTGTATACTCAACATGTTCCCCCATATTATGAGATTGTGTGACTCTTTCTCATTTTTCACAGTGACAGATAACAGCAGAGAATCCGCTAGTGCTCAGTAATATGGAAAACTGCTTCCCAGCTGCTTGTCAGTTTCGAAAAAAGTCTGGTCACTTTCAACATCAGGTTTTCCTCCTTTGCCTGTATTCATTTCTGTTTCCTTTTATTCAAGGAACTAATATAAAATGCATGCGCAAAACCTGACCCAGGAAGACTTAAATGGAAGGCGCTTGCTGGATGCTACTGTGCAGCTGCAATAGGGCAATTGCATAAATTAAAAAACAACAACCCTTTGAATGTCATCCCCCACATGTCACAAGTGACATTCCATGCCAATTTAGAAAAGTTTTTTTTAAATTGTAGCTGCAAAATAAATACACCAGATGAAAAAGAATGGTGCGTAAGGTGGGCACAGAATCTGAAGTCAAGATTAAAGACTGTTCTGAAAATATGCAGTAAGATGTGCGTGCGTAATGGGCCAGTGTGATACAATCACAACAGGGCTATTTAGAGATCCAGTTAAACTTTCTAATATTGAAAATATTGAACTCTTTTGTAGACAAAATTAGTCACATTTAAGCAATGAATACATCATTGAAAATATGTTGTATATGTCTACAGTTTACACATATTAGTATTCGTCTTGCCTCAACCTGGTCCAGAACCTTCTCTACTCTGGCCCCAGCCTGGTGGAATGCCCTTCCAGATGAGATCCAGGCTCTGTGGAACCTGATTCAGTTCTGCAGGGCCTACAAAACAGAAATGTTCCACCAGGCATACGGCTGAGGTAAAGAAAATTTCCATCTAATCTGGCCTCCCCCAGCCCCCCTCCCCACCACTCATTATGTGTACCAGCTTCACAAACACACAGGTGGCACAACCTCACTCAGATAAAAATTGTTATTTGTGTCATCTGATTTTATCTTTGATTGCCATTGTTCTAATATATTTTTAATAATTAATTGTATTATCATTTTTACTTCTTGTTACCTGCCCTGAGCAGCGCAGGGGAGGGTAAGCTAAAAGTCTAATAAATAAATAAATAGATATCATTTAACATGATAGAAAAAATCTGCATACTTAAATTAATTAATTAATTAATTGGATTTCTAGCCCTCCCTCCCTCGTGCAGCAAGGCTCAGAGCAGACTATAACAAGTTAAAACAATAATCAGATTATTAAAACAATACCATACAGTAATAGTCAAAGTTAAAGTCGTACAGGTGAGGTTGTGCAACTGTGCAGTTTATATAGCTGGTACACCATACAATGAGGGGTGAAAGGGGTGGGGGGAGGAGAGCTTCATACTTCACATTTTCATTAACATCTGATTCAGGTGGGTAGCCATGCTGGTTTGGAGCAACAGAACAAAGTTTGGGTCCAGTGGCACCGTTAAGACCAACAAAGTTTAATTCTCAAACTCCATATCACTCCCTTCTCGTTGACACTGGTGTCTATATGTAGGCCATGTTTAAGTCTTCTACAATTTTTTCACTCCTCCTTTCAAACTGTGTCAGACTTGTTCATGGTCAGCTCTGAGGTTGGATTTGGAGATATCACCATACATCACTCTTGTCTGGAAGAAGAACTTACTCCTTCATGAAGGTAAAGTCGGTTGAGAGGTTGTGCTTACAAATGACGAGGATGTCCGCAGGGGCATACATGATCTCTGTGAAAATAATGCCATCGCTAATAACATCTATCGCTAATAACATCTATATGACACTGTGCAAATTTTCTTGAGGGAGGCATCCCAAGTTTGATTGGACATTCCATAAAGATGAAATCCTATGCAAATTTATTTGTAGGTTAGCATCCATTGACTTCAGCGGTACTTCCTTGCTGCGTCTGAGCTATTTGAGGGTCGTGGTGCAGGGTGATTAATCTAGCATGTGATTTGCAAGCTCTGTATGAGACATATAGCTGGTAGCTGGAAGTGAAATATGTTGGCCCTCCTGGTGCTAATCTCCTGGACTATAGCACACAGCTTTCTTCCTTTGCATGCACCACAGTGATAGAAAGTACTATACGTTTTGAATATGGTCCTTTTTTCAAATTGCTCAAAGAGACAGGAGCCCTGACCCTTTGGAATACAAAGATTCCTTAATTCAAAATACTTTACATCGATACTATGACAAAATACTTGAGTGGAAGCAATGCACGTTATATGAAAAAGGCATATGAGGTGATACATAGGGAGACTTTCCTGCATCACTATCACTAAATCTTTTCCCCTGATGAAGTAAAAGAAATACCTTTTCTGTTATTTTTTATGGAGTACCCTTAAAAGGCAGGAAATAAATCTTAACAGGTACAGCCTTTCCCCTACATTGTCTTTGAATGCACAAGAAAAGCTGCCCAGCTGGATTTCTGCATATCTTCCAGCTTTTCTTTAAAAGTACAGTAGGCCTGTGCAGAAGACCCATCCTCACACTGACACCCCCTATGGGGAGAGAGGATAAGAGCATGAGCCCCCTCCCCATCTCTGTTCAATTGCCAAGTTGTGGGGAGGAAGCGCTTGCACACCCACCCCCTCCCCGTGATCAGCAACGCTACTTTCCAAGTGGACACTTTAAGGTCCGAACCCTGTTTGCCTGGTATGGGGAATCTGAACTGTGATCTATGTACACCCCCTCCGCATGATCAGCAATTCTGCCTTCTGAATGTTGCTGATTGTGGGAAGGGGGCATATGTGTAGGCACTTCTGTGCATATGTACTGTTCAGATGATTTGGTGATCAGGTGGAGGTGGGGTGGTGCCAGTGTGCTTATGCCCGCTCTCTCTCCCCCATGTGATCAGTCAGCTGTACAGAGTTTTTCACACAGATGTTTTCTTGAGGTTTGGTTGCCATAAGAACACAAGTACACTCTGCTGGAACCAGGGCTGGCTTGAGGTGGCTTTGTGCCCTAGGCGGGCGCAGATACCAACCTCCCGGTGGGGCCTGGAGACCCTTTTGCCCCCACCCCCTCCCCCTGAGGGGGGAGGGGGAGGGTGGGCAAGCTCCACCGCCGCCTTCTGAGCCCTGCTGGGGCGCTCTTGGCTGGCGGTGGCGGTGGGGAGGCGGTGGTGACCTTTTCATGGGGGAAATGTAGTAAGCCAGCCCTGGGGGTGGTGACCTTTTCATGGGGGAAATGTAGTAAGCCAGGATGTAGTAAGCCAGCCCTGGCTGGAACACAGGGCAGCCAACCCCCCTGTTGGGGATCCCCTCTAGCTCTTGTGCTGCATTACTGTTGGTAAAAATTCAGAAGTGACACAGGAAAGCTCTTGGTATGGCCAGAAACTCTATGGCTTTACTGGGTTTTTACTGGAAGTAACTTCATCACACCTGCAATAATGCCGACCCCTCTGGTCTGCTTGCCCTCCCACCTAGCAATCCTGGTCCATCTAGCCCAGCATATTTCCTAGTCTAGCATACACAGTGGCCAACCAGTTGCCCTGGAGGACCAAACAAACAGAGGTTGAGGACCTCCCCTGTTGCTGCCTCTGAGCACTGCTATTTGGAGGTCTGCTGCCTCTGTTGGTGGAGTCTCCCTTCAGTCACGTGGTTAGTAGCCTTTGGTGTACTGCTCCTCCATCAATCTGTCTAAATCCCTTTTAAAGAGATTTGTGCCTGGATCTATGTTCAGTTTAATATCAAACGTGCCAAACTGAACTGTGCTTGGCCTGGGACCCTTTGGCCTACACGGTCCCCCTGTCACAGCATTGCTCTGTCATTTTGTGCATCTTTTTTTTATGTTAAAATTATTTGGAACCTTTGTGCTCACATTTAATTTTCAGTATTCCAGTCTAAACCCACTGGGATTGCACTGTCAGTCTCCTAATTCAGCAGTTGTCTTGTCATCTATGGTGAACAACAATTGCTCCTAGGCAACCATACTTCCCTAGTGCTGCAAAAGGCCTCTCACTCTCACACACACTGGACTGCGCCACTGCAGCGGCTTTTCTAAGAGTTTCTTTACAACATGGTTGTCCACTTATTGTCTTTACCTGGGTTCCTCATGGATCAAAGGTTAGTTGAGAGAACACGGAGAAAGAACAAGGAAACCATGAAAAGACCACAAATGGGTAACGGTGTTGTGGGGAAGCTCTTTTTTTTTTTTTTAAAGCTGCAGTTCAGTACCAAATCTGAGAGGAAATCTCCACATGACAAATCCCTTTGTAAAGAGAAGAAGAAGAAGACGCTACATTCGCTGTCATGATAACACCTTCCGTAAAATAACAGATATGAGGTGTGTGTATGTGGGGGGAAACAGGGAAATAGCTAACTGTATATAAATCCTTGGAACAGAGATGCCAATACACATAAGCCCTGATAAAAATAAGAACACTACCTAACACAGCTTGCAGTTTGTTGCTAAGAAACTGCTGCTTCATACTTTCATTATCGTCATTTGCAGAAACATTTCTGGTTGTTCCCTCATCTCTTAGTGTCTGCTCTGTATAAAAGTATAATTAGAACGTTCATGAAGTCAAATCATGGGACACACAATTTAATCTCCTCCCCCTCTGCCGCCCAACAAGCCTTGTGGGGTTGGGTCGGCTGCCATTTCCTGTTTCTGTAGCGGAGAGTTCTTCCAGCCCAACACGGAGGAGGGGAAGAGGTGCAGGAAAGGAATGGCTTTCATCTCAAGCTGCTGCATTGGCATAAACCTCTTGAAATAATTTCAATAGGCCTTTCAGACACAGCAGAATGGTTTGAGGCATGTAGACTTGGGCGGCAGCCCTAAATCCATTTGTTTGAGGATTGACAATCAATGCTCCATTTGCACAATACCACACAGAGCTTCTGCATACAATGTGAGGGAGACGGCATCCCTCCCCCATTTGATGCTCTCCCTCTATCTTTGTTTAGTAGGAATAGTCCTTCTTTTCCAAGCATTGGCTTTAACTTACTGCTAGTTTTGCCTTTGGTGGGAAGGGTGTGTGTGTTTTGTTGAAATCTGGTTAGTGTCATCTGAAACATTATCTTTTCAGGGTTTATCTCTCTAGAAGTCAGATCACTGAATGAGGGGGGATGGTCACCTCTTGTCTCTTGCACACCCCTGTGTAAATCGCATGAGGGCATAGGGCTGTCAACCTCCTGGTAAGGCATGGAGACCTTCCAGAATAACAATTGATCTCCAAACTACAGAGATCAGCTCCTTCTGGAGAAAATGGCTGCTTTGGAGGGTGGACTCTATGGCACTGTACCCCACTGAGCCCTCCTCTTTCTAAATCTAACCCTCTTGAGACTCTACCTCCAAATCTCCATGAATTTCCCAACCCAGAGTTGGCAACCCAGTGAATGCACCATGTGATACAAAGTCTGCCATTTCACCTGCTGCAGCTGCCCAGTTTTATTCTAAACAATATGGTTTATGATCCTAAACAATATGGTTACGAAAATTATGGCCCATTATGCATGGGTGTTTTCCCTTGCTTTCACCATGCATACCCATCGGGTTTTCTTTTTAATTCTGCATTTTCCCTCACTTTCATTGTGCATGTCTGTTTTCGTTCTGCATTGATTCTTCTCTCTTCAGTGCTCTGTTCGCTTTCCAATTGCTGTTTCCCTGGGTTTTCTGAGAGTGGTTTTGTGGCAGTTTTCCCCCTTGTTTTGCTTCAAAGCTGAAGGTAATTCAAAAGCAAACAGATTCCTTCAGATTTCCCCCCCACCCTTTCCCCGCCCCTTAGAGGCCAGTCCACTGCTCACACGGAGGTAGTTCCTCCCACTCTGTACCTTCCGCCATCCTCCTCCCATCATTGGAGTACAAGCTCCACTATTGCTTAGGTTTTCCATCTTTTAAATTTTGGGAGGTTTTTTTACCATTGGGTTGAGTCTAGCCATATGAGTTTATTACTAATCTTGGATTGCTGGAGAAAAAAAAAATCATTGGCAAGGAATGCTCTAAAAGTTTGGCTCGAGGTACTTTCTGTGTGTGCAGCTAAAAGTTTTTAAAGATGCGTGCCCTCAGGAGGAGATGCTGAACACATGGTCAGAGAGGCAGCAGTGGGTGCGCCATGAAGAAAGGGATCGAGCAAGCAGCCAGGTGTGTGTTGCACTGATGGTGTCCCCCCACCCAGCATGCGAATGGTCACCTGAACCTGTCCCCCTTGCCAGCCCCACAGTGGGACTCTGGTGAACTGGTAACTGCCTGCCCTTGGGCTGGGCTCCTGCTTGGCACTGGTAGCTGGGTGGGGGTGAGGGCTTTCCAGAGCTGCTGTGGGCAGGCGGACTCACTAGTGGGGCAGGAGGAAGCTAAGGGTCAGGATGCGGAGGATGAAAGTCACACCCTCTGCCGTCCCAGCCCTGAGCCGCCTCCTGCCCCACTAGCGAATATGCCTGCCCACAGCGGCTCTGGAAAGCTCCCCCCTGCTGCCTGGCTACCAGCACCCAGTGGAAGCCTGGCATTCCTTCCTTCATGGCATGTCTGCTGTTGCCTCTCTGGCCATGTGTTGGGCGTCTCTTGCGGAGGTCACACGTCTTTAAAACTTTTAAAATTTTAACTGCACACACAGATGCCACCTCCAGCCAAACTTTCAAAGCATTCCCTGGCAATGATTTTTTTATCCAGCAATCCAAGATAAGTGATAAACTCATATGGCTAGACTCAATTGACTGGTAACCCCCCCCCCAAAATTAAAAGATGGAAAACCTAAGCAATAGTGCATCTTGTACACTAATGGGGGGACGGACGACCATTAATGTTCTGCTAAGATGACTACCCAAGAGTAAATACAGCTTAAAGGATCTTCTATTTCAGAAAACACGCTCTGTGCAAAACTGACCAATGAGAGACCAATCACACCACACACAGAAAAGGAAATTTCAGTGCCGTGACACTATCCAGGTTTTCTCATTGGTATGCAGAATATATACTCCATTATTCCCAACAGAAAAATCAGAGGGGGGAGGAAGAAGTGGAGTGCAGGCACAGCATTCAAAGTAAAGCTCTACCAGCTCAACTTCAGTGAAAATCAGAAGTAAGCTGTGCGTGCATAATAGGCCTATGTTGTCCTAGCACAGTTTTACCCCGAAGAACAAACACACCCACTGGCTTTTAAATCAGCAGAGATCACAGGATCTTGCAGAGTAAATAACTACAGTACAGTCTTCAGCAATATCTAAGGGTAGTTTAGTGATGTTACAGGTACTGTATCTCTTTTCACTTGTGAAATATTGGAGGTAATGCTATTTTAGCCTCTGCATGGTTCTAAGGGTTTGTCTTCAGTTCTACAATATCCCATCTATTTCCCCCCCTTAAAACAAAACATACAAAAAACCTGCATTATCTCTTTAGGGAGGTCACCCATACAACCTGTTGTCTTATAGCATTCCTTCTCCCCCCCAGTTTCTGTTACTTCTGACACCACTTATCCTCTCTCTTCATTGCAAAGTCTGAAACTGGCAGGAAATGGATCAATATGTCACTGGGTACTGCGCTCTTGTAATCCATTCACTTCCGAGGGGTCATCAACCTTTTTGAGCTCGAGGGCTCCTCTGGAATTTTGACAGCACAGTGGATTGCAGCAACAAAATGTCTGCTGCAAAGTGACCGTGTGCAGTGGAGGCAGATGCTACCAAAGCAACAGTTTTAAAACTCTACAATGGCCAATCAGAAGCCTTACTGGGCAAACCCCCCACCTACTTTTAAAAACACCTGGTGGGTGCCAGGAAAGGTTGGCAGACACCATGATGTTCAGGGGTACCAGGGCTATTTTTGGGCAGGAACACACAGGAACGGAGTTGGCTCCCAAGTTGGCCACACCCAGCAGGAACTCATTAGCATAATAGGCCACACCCAACAGCAGAAACTCATTAGGATTGGCTACGTTAGAGGTGTGTGGCCTAACATGCAAAGGAGTTCCTGCTACTAAAAAGCCCTGGGTTTTGACAACAAACAAGGTAAACAGAGCAAGAAGCAAAAGGTGGGTGTGGCTGGATGACCACACTTCTGGTAACATGGGATGTGGCCTAATATGCTAATAGCTGTACTGTCAGGGGGTGTGGCCTAATATGCTAATGAGTTCCTGCTGGGCTTTTTCTACAAAAAAAGCCCTGAGGGGTACCATGCTGGAGACCCCATCCTAGATTTTCCTGTATGGACTGGAAACCCAGAAGGTAAATGAGGACAACAGTGCAATATTCAACAATGTGAGGACCCACTGTTTGTTGGCAGGAAAGGAAATGGGAAAGAGCCTGCTAGCTGGTCTTGTTCTAGAGATATTTAAGGCCCCAGCATGACCAGGCATACCAGATGAAGGGCTGTTGTCTGTAGGGAGAGAAAAACCTGCTCCTTACTCACGAGCCTCCATTCCTCCTGTCTCTGGTTTATTTCTATTGTATTTCCTCTTTTATATTGTACACTGCTTTGGGTCCCCATTGGGAAGGAAATCAGGGTACAAATAAATAAGTAAATCCTAGCATAGAATACAGTCTGTACAGTCCCTAAAGCTGCTACTATTTCTGATAGCTAACATATATACCCAGCTATCTCATAGGAAATATTGGTATTATTGGTATAGGTACTTGGACTGTACTACAAGACTGCAGGGATGTGTTGTGTGTGGAGGGTTAGATGCTTAAATGCCACTTCACACAAGTGATTTCTTGCACATCTAGCCTCTCTGGCAGAAATTAGATTTTTCCTTGATGTGCAGACTTTACATGTGGAGAAACTCTTTCTTTTAATATGGGGAAAACATTTCAAACATTCATTCCCCCCCGTATCTGAAATTCTGCAGTCCAGTGTGCGAGAGAAAAATTTTCACAGCAGTTGGGAAGTCTGATTGCCCGGGAGCAATTGTTATTCACCACATATGACTAAGGAAGTGCTGAATTGTGGGGTTTACAATGAACTCCCAATGGATTTAGATTGAAGTCATTCAACATAAGATTATTGCAGCATAAAGTAAATATGTGTACAACATTTCCAAAGCATTTTAAAATACAAGAAAAGATGCACAAAATTGCAGAGCAATGCACTGTTAGGAGAACATGTAAGCCAAACAGTCCCAGGCCCAATGCATATGGGTTTGGCACTTTTGGTATTAAACTGAACAGAGATCACAGTTCAGATTACCTATAGCAGAAAAATTGGAATTGGACCATAAAGATGCAAGAGTACAGCAACACCCATTTGTTCGAAGACGTGCAAAGTCTGTTTCATGAATTCTGGAGATCCAGAACTTGTGTCACTAACCTTTATGGTATAACGAAACATTGGAACTTACCTGAAGGTTTCTTCTCTTCAGTGGGGCGAAGTCATCCAAACTGGTTAGATCACGCCTCCTCTTGCTCCAGGCAGGGCTATGCAAATTTGTGTAGACTGTATTGGCTCAGAGTGAGGCTGACCCTCCAGTCTTAGTATAGCCTAGCTCCATAACAGATTTTACATCCAACTAGATTTTATTCTGTTTTATTTTATTTTGGGTGGGATGTGGTTGACTTCGCCCCACTGAAGAGAAGAAACCTTCAGGTAAGTTCCAATGTTTCATTCTCCTTTAGTGGGAGAAGTCATCCAAACTGGTTATATGCCTAAGCTACAACCTGGGTGGGATCCTCATTCTTATTTTTATCTGTTCTATCACTATGTTGCACATTTTAACTGGTCCCACCTACAGTGTCTCACACAAGTATAGAAGTTGGACCAGGATGCGACTCTAACAATTTCTTCCACTAGAACACTGGTGGAAAAGGTCACTATGTTACTGCAGATCTGGTGTAGTGGGCCCTAACATCCTTTGGAGGTCCTAGGCCTTGCACGTCATATGTCTCTCAGATACATGGCTTGAGACCTTTTTACCTACAGGCTGAGCTGTGAGACACAGACAGAAAATCCTTTAGCCTAATCTGCGCCATCACTGCCGGCTCGCCCACTAGGCGAGCTAGGCGCTCGCCTAGGGCGCTGGGGTCCACAGGGGCGCCAAAGCGCCCCCGCCCCGCCCCCGTGAAGCCGGCGCTGGGAGGGAAGGGGCGCCCGTTCAAACGGGCGCTCCTTTCCTTGCTTTCCTGAGCACGCCGCTACTGCGGCGTGCTCAGGAAAGCCGGCGCTCCCACCCCCCATCTTCAGCCGGCGCTGGGGCTGGGAGGGAAGGGGCGTTCGTTTGAACTGGCTTCCCCCCCCGTCTCCAGCCGGCGCTGGGAGGGAAGGGGCGCCCGTTCAAACGGGCGCCCTTTCCTGGCTTTCCTGAGCACGCCGCTACTGCGGCGTGCTCAGGAAAGCCGGCGCTCCCCCGTCTTCAGCTGGCGCTGGGAGGCTTCCCCGCCCCCGGTCTCCAGCCGGCGCTGGGAGGGAAGGGGCGCCCGTTCAAACGGGCGCTCCACCCCCCTGTCTCCAGCCGGCCCTGGGGCTGGGAAGGGACAGCCGTTCAAACGGCTGCCCCTTCCCTAGCTTTCCTGAGCAGGCCGCTAGTGCGGCGTGCTCAGGAAAGCCAGCGCTCCACCCCCCGGTCTCCAGGCCCCACCGGGAGATTGGCATCCCCGTGGGGTGGGCGCCCCAGGCTGTCTTGCCTAGGGCGCCCAGACACCTGGGGCCGGCCCTGTGCGCCATCCTATGAAGGAGGCACACAGAGCTCTGAGCACATCTAGTTTGTGCCAGACTCTCTCCTTGGGGTAACAAGGTATAGGACAAAAAGAAGGTAGTATCAACTCTTGGTTAATGTGATAAAGGAAAAAACCTTTGGCACAAAGAAAGGCTGAGTTCAGACTGGCATTTTACAGCGGGAGCCAGTCGTTGCACAAAAGCCCTGGAATAAACTGTTCTGGGGTTCCCCGGTCACACGGGGCCGTCTGATGTGGGAGCTTACCGGGACGAGGCACGCCAGAGCGTTCAGACTGCTGGCTTTTCCCATTCACACTTCGCTGATTGGGGGAGGATCCCGGCTTATCGGCTGAGCGGTCACATGTTGGGGAAACGGAATGCAGCGGGATAAAGGCACTCTTCAGGATTTGCCACCACTTTACTGAGGTATTTTTTTAACGCGGGGGATAAGCGGAACGGTGCGGGTTGCCTACGGCTGGGGAACGCCAGGTAGATGTGCCTGTGTGAACGCCCCCTTTAATCCATTTGGGAATCAGGGCTGGAACGTGGCTCTCGCGGGGCTAATTGTGTGTCTGAACTCTACCGAAGGATCCCTCCTGAATACCATCGAGTTCTTGTGAATATACACAATTCCGTCCCAGCCAATAAAGCCCCCAGTTCAGAAATCCTTCTTGCAGAAGTCATCTCAGCAAGAAAAAGGAAGTCTTTCGAAAAGGAGACTTTATATTCTGATGATTTGAAAGGATCAAATGGAGGATTGCTCACGGCCTGTAACACTTCAGACAGGTTCCCAGTAAACAACTTATGCCTAATGGGAGGTGCCAACTGTATGGTTCCTTTCAGGGAAGCTTAAATTGCCCATGAGAAGAAAAATTAGTCAGTCTTATGCAGTCCCCCATAGAGGTCAGTGCTGCAACCTGTCTCTTAAGGTATCTGGTCTTAGAACCTGACTCCAAACCTTCGTGTAGAAAGGGAATGATGTCTTTGTAAGTAAGTTTCAGTGTATGCAGCTTTTTGGTACTGGTCCACTTTTGAATGTCTGCCATGTATGATTATAGAGATGACTTGGAAGCAGGTATTCTGGACTACACCATGGTATCAACTACTTAACTTGGTAGGCCCAATCCTACTAAATCCGCCAGTTCAATCTCTAAGCTATCAGCTGGAGTCAAATAGGGTCTGGGTGGCAAGTGGATTCTTGTACAAGGAGAACCCATCACTTGGCAATCTCCATGGTGGAGACACTGACATCTTTACTAGCTTTGAGACCCAAGAATGTTTGTGCCAGGAAGGAGATATGAAAATCACCTCCGTTGTCTCTTTTGACACTTTGTTCAGGCCTCAGCTGATCAGTGTGGTCAGAGGAAAAGCGTACAGCAGACCACTGCATCAACAAGAAGTGCGTATGCCCTTGCCCTCTGCCCTGGAATCATAGAAAATGATTAGAAACCTGGCAACTTGGTTATAGTTTGATGTTGCAAAAAGGATCCAAGATAGGGCTCCTGAAACCAAGTGTGATTTTGCTAGAAGATCCTTTTGTGTAGACTCCATTCTCCTGGATCTTCCTCCTCAGCCAGTTGACTTGGCGGTTTGCAAGAGCATAAAGGTGTTCTCCCTTTAGACCTACCATTTCCTCCCCCTGCCCAAATGAACAGGATTTTGGACTCATGGAGGAGCACCATCGATCTAGTGCCTCCTTGCCATCGCTGTGCACCCTGGCCATAGTATTGACTGTACACCCTAGCACATACTTGTTCCTCGAAAGAATTTGGAAAGCACACAGTGCTAGTCTGATTGCCACAAGTTCCAGCCAGTCCATACTGTTCCTATCTTCCAATGGGCTCCATCTGCCTTGGACAATCTGATCCTTGCATTGTGTTTCCCGGCCACTACTGCTGGTGACCATAACTGCCATCAGGTAAGGAGGCTGGAGGAAATTGACTCCCCTTGTTAGATTTGGTCATGAAGACCACTAGATGAGTGACTTCTTTGTGTGTGTGGGGGAGCAGTATCTTGACATCTGTGCACCCTTTTGTGTGTGTGTCCTTCTGACAAGGGATAAAAGTCCATTGTAAAGGACTGGCATGGAAGCAGGCCCAAGGAATCAGATCTATGGACTACATCCTCAGTCCCAATACTGTCAACCAGTGCATAAGGTCCACCAACATCTGCCGGATTTCTTTCATCCCCTCCAACAATTTTTCCTGCTACTTTGCAGGTGGAAGCACTTTGGCTATCCTCATCTGAATCCTGGCCCCTAAGTGGGCTATGTCCCTGGAGGGTGTGAGATTATTAATATTACCTTTTTAACACATTAATCAGGCATCCTTGTGCCTGAAGAGATTGCCTAATGGACTTGGTGTCCTAGCTGGAAATGACCCCCAACCATATAGTCAAGTGGCTGGTCTTTGTTTTGTTGGTTCCTGCCCTGTTTGTTAGGAGGGAGCTGTCTCTGTTGGAATCTGGACCTATAGCCAAAGGTGCGGGAGTGCCTAAAGTCCTTTTGTTCCCAATTTTTTTTTAAATGCCAATGCATCTAAAATAGACAAGAGGGTCCACCTTCCAATGATTTAGCCATAGCTTCATTCTCACCACTATATTGGTGGCCTGTGCTTTGCCTCTGGCACCAAACTGCATGGCCTCATAGGATGCATCTGCTGCGAATTTTGCAGCCCTTTAATCTCTAGGATGGATCTCTTAAGCATCAAGGGGTCAGTGTTGGGCTCTTGAAGGAGGTCAGCGGCCCAAACCATGATGGCCCTGGAAAAATCTGAGAGCATGGCAGGTGGCTCAGATTGTCAGAAAGGTTGCTTCAGTGGATCCCCTGGGGGCATCTCATTATTATTAATATTTTTATCCACTGAATTGTTACACATGTTGGCCACAGCCTTAGGCAAAACTGCTCCTGAATGTAAGACTATTACTGGAGCAACCCCCCTATGCCTGCAAGAAAGTGTCATAGCCTGGAACTGCCCATTCTGCCTTTAGTATGTAATCAAAGAATTTTGAGGACCCTTTACATGGCTTTTCAAACCCTCTAGTATCTAAATTAGATTAAGCTGATGATCTAGGGTTTGTTTGTATCCATCTGGTAGTTAAGAAAAGGCAAAGGCAGTTTTTTCTTTTCTTTTTTAAATCTCTGCAGATGTTCCAGCCAGGAAGGCCTTGGAGAATTTTCTGACCATTCCACTTCTTCTTTATCAGAGCTTGTTGTCATATATCGCATGGCTGAAAAGAGCCCCTCCACCCCTGAACTCAAGCCTGATATGGGTGGTGAGGGAGAAGGGGGACATCTCTTTGTCTAGCTCTCAGAAGCTCCTGATGTTGCCGGTGCTAGTGTCCTTATTGGAGAGATCAGCCACAGTCACTGCTTGGCCAGGTAGCCAAAGGCCAACATGATTCCTGGCTGTGTATGCACAAGGCTGGGGCAGGCCCAGGCCAGACTAACGGCCTAAAGAGGGAGGGCAGAAAAAGTGCGGAGGAAACCCTGAGCAGCTGCCCTATTGGAATTTCCCTGAATTGCCAAAATCATGCTGGGAAAGGCCTCAGAGAAGGCTTGGGGGGGGGGGAGGCCCTGCTCTGCTGCATTTGCTTGCATCAGCCCTTTGTTCACCTTGGGGGTCCTCATCCCACTTCCCCTATGTCTCGGGGGTGGGGGTGGGATCTGGCCTTCAACTCCCTCTCTCACTCCCTGTAGACCCGGAAGCCTCTGAGTTTATACTGGGCAGGCCAGATGCTGCAATCTCCTCATGGTTGCTGGATCCAGTAGAGCTCTGCTGGGTTTTTCCAGTGCAGCCAGGGGCCGGCTGCAGAAACGACCCAAAGCCTCAGGCCTAGTAGCACCAATAGAGGCCTGTGCCAGTCTCCAATGCCTGAATCCTCAGGTGGGAGAGGCCTGCCACAATGGTCTCCCCTTCTGTCTAAGACAAGCAATGGGGCCCTTCCGTCTTCCATACCTACAGGATAAGAGATTCCAAGAGGCCGGCACAGGGTTCAGACCCAGTAGATCTCTGTTGGGTGTTCTCAGCACAGTCGAGGGCCAGCTGGGGAACAACCCGAAGTCTCGGGTCTGCCAGCACTGACCGGCCCATGCCAGTCTCCAATGCCTGAATCCTTAGGCAGGAGAGGCCTGCCACAATGGTCTCCCCCATCTTCCATTCTCACAGGGTAAGAGACTCCAAGAAAGTGGCTCTGCGTTTGGACCCAGTAGAGCTCTGCTGGGTTTTTCCAGTGCAGTTGGGGTCCGGCTGCAGAAACGACCTGAGGCCTCAGGTCTGGCAGCACTGACTGAGGCTCATGCCAGTCTCCGATGCCTGGATCCTCAGGAGAGGCCTGCCACAACAGTCTCTCACTGAGGGCAGTTTGTGGCCTTGTAGATGTTTCTGCCGTTGATCAGTCTCCGGTGCCTGGAACCTCAAGCAGGAGAAGCTTGTCTTAAAGGTCTCTTTTTTTCTTCTTTTAAGACCAACAATGGGGCCTTTCTTCAAGGCTTTTCCCCATCTTCCATGTAAGGCAAGAGCCTCCAAGAAAGCAGAGCTAGGCTCCAGCATCCTGCTTGGAGCAGCAGGGCTATTAAAACTGGAGGGTCAACCTCACTCTGAGCCAATACAGTCTACACAAATTTGATTTCCCTCCCTGCAGCAAGAGGAGGCGTGACCTAACCAGTTTGGATGACTTCCCCCTCTGAAAGAGAACCTAGCTTTTATTCACAATTTTTTTTTAAAAAAGGCAGAGGAACATTCCTACCTAGAATGGGTAACTGGTAAATTCATGGAGAACTCATCCTGTTTTAGAAGAATTGTTCTCCATATTTGCTTTTGACCTGTTCACATTACTCACTTTCATCACGAATCCCACAAAACTCTTTTTCTCAAATTGATCTGAATCCAGTGAGCTAGTTGACCACACGCAAGCCCCACATCTCTTGCTTTCAGGTCTTCCTGAGGATACAACTGGCACAGATATTGCACTATGACCCCACTTACAACACATCGGCTCAAACAAAAGATTTCCCAGCACTGAGTTAGGAAAATCTGAGCAGCCCTTCAGGTGTAAAAATATCTCAAGCTGCAGCAAGTTATGAGAACAAAGATGCAGCAGAGGGACTGGAAAAACAATGCATGCATTTCTGTATTAATGTCACTGCTCGATGTGGGTTTCCTGCCTTCTGTCCAGCACAAGCAACTCAAATAACTGCTTGGGGCAAAATTATTTCCAAAGGTACCAGCTGGGGCTGGCATCAGAGGCTGGTATCTTTGGGCAGCTGCCAATGGCCCTCCAAGACCTATGGCCAGTTTTCTCCACTGCTGCTGACTTGCTTGCCCAATGATTATCTGGGACAACAAATGGGCAGCAGCCATGGCAGGGAGGAGGAGTTGCTGTGTAACTTGCTTGCAGGTCTGAATGAGCAAGTGAGATGGCAATGAGAAGGCCCCGCCAAAGGTAAAGCTAGCCTTGGTACCACAGAAGCACCATATTATCTGAGAGATGTGTCAGAAGACACTGAGAGAATATCCTTGCAAAATGTGTAGCCCGTGTACACCATCCAGCATCCTCTAAAGCAGGGGTGTCAAACTCATTTGTTATGAGGGCCAGATCTGACATAAATGAGACCTTGTTGGGCCGGGCCATGTGTGTCATAAAATGTAATGCCAGGTAGCGGAGATATAGACTTTATAAAGGACACAAAGACTGACACCTCTTGCTCTGAATTATTGCATCAAAATATCTGTGCTGTTGTAATCTTGAGTACGCTGTTCATGTTGGTATCTGTAAGCTGCAAACCTACTTTTGATTTATTGACATTCACCACAGAAATCTCATGCTCAGAGTTCTGAGTCTAGGACTCAAGGGAAAACATGAAATGGCTGAGTGATTGAGAGAGTCTGGCGAAGTAAGCTATGATGCAGCAGCAGCAACAGAACTGGAAGCAGATGGCCAGTTCTAGTGCGGGCCTGATAGAAGCCCTCCTGGGGCCTGATTCAGCCCCCGGGCCGCATGTTTGACACCTCTGCTCTAAAGTATTGTCAGGGGTCCTAGGGTCAGTAAGTGGCTTCTCCCCTACTGGAGGAAGTCTTGAAGCAAAGGCTTTGGATTTCCTGTGCTGAGCTTGGGGGTTGGACTAGATGGTCTGTGAAGCCCCTTCCAACTCTAGGAGCCTTTAACTTGTTTGTGGGGGGAGAGCCAGCATCCTGGGTAGCCATCAGCTGCAGCACTTACTGAAATGAGAACAGTAACACCAACAGTAGTTAATAGAATGGTCTCGCTGAGGGTGCTGCTAGTTTAAGAGGATTGTATTTCAATGTATTAACCATGTAACCTAGAGGGGTGTCTCATTAGAAGATCACTCGGGAGGATAAGCAGAGTTATTCATCAAAGCTGGATCAGACCAATGGCCCATGTAGTCCAACATCCTGTTTCACACAGTGACCAACCAATTGCCTTGGATGGCCAACAAACAAGGTTTTACCCTAATACTGGCTCCTCTTCTGCCTTTGGATAGAGTGGTTCCCTTTAATCATCATGGCTAGTAACTGATGACATAATTTCCCATAAATTATGTCTAATCTCCTTTTAAAACCAGCTTTGATAGTGGCCATCCAGAGTGGTTTGGGGCAGCTTTAATTATAAGTCCACCTTGCTTGGCATTGTCTGTTCTGACTGGTAGTGGTACTCTGAAGTATCAGGAAAAGCAGGGTGTTTCTCCACACCTTCTACTTGAGATCCTTCTGGATATGCCAGGGAATGAATGAATCTGGAGACATTCTGCATGGCAAGCAGGTGAACCCTGAGCCCAGCCCAGCCTTTCCGCAACTTGCGGCATTGCTGCTTCATGAGTGATACTTTTCAAATTGTGCCCCAAGGAGCCCTGGCATCAGCGGTTACTTAATGAAAAAAGTGGGACATGTTAGATTACTTTCTCTGAGAGTCCAAAACTATAAATCTTACTTTATAAGAAAGAATTGGTTGATGGTCCAGGCTACACTATCAGATGCCATAGGGTGACAGGAAAGCCAGACATGAATGGTGCACTCTAGAATATGCCTAGAATCCTCTATGGTGCATAAAGGATTTGATGGCAGTTTCCCCAACCTGAAAATCCCAGGCTAGCCCAATCTCATCAAATCTTGGAAGCCAAGCAGAGTTGGCCCTGGTTAGTATTAGGACTGGAGACCACCAAGGAATACCAAGGTCGCTATGCAGGGGCAGGCAATGGCAAACCACCTCTGCAGGTCTTTTGCCTTGAAAACCCCATGGGTTCTCCATAAATTGGCCATGATTTGACAGCAAACAGAAAAAGGGGAGGGGTTGCTTCAACACATGGGCAGACATTTTCAAGCCTGCTAAGACGAAATCACAAATATTAATAGAGACAGTCGCTGTGGCAGTAATAGGGTTGCCGATCTCCAGGTGGAACCTGGAGATCTGGAACTGAAACTGATCTCCAGACTACAGGGATCAGTTCCCCCGGAGGAAAGAGCAGCTTTGGAGGGTGGACATTATTCTGTGCTGAGGTCTTGCCCCTTCCCAAACCCTACCCCCACCCCTAAATCTCCAGGAATCTCCCCAGCTGAGTTGGCATCTGAGGGTTGAGATTAAGATTTTCATCCGTTCAGTTCTGCCCCTTCCCTCTGCACCTCACAAAGAAGAAAAGGAAGGCTTTGGACTCGTTTCAGCACCATTTTTTTTGGTCTTGGTAGGGAAAGAGGGGGTCAGAACATAAAGATTCCAGTGGGATGTTAGTCTGTTAAGAGCAAAATTTACAGGAGTCTAGCAGCACTTTAAAAACAATTGTATCCCTGCGTTAAAATTTCGTGACTCACATCTCACTTCATCAGACTGTAATTCCTTTTAAACTATTTTTACAGCTTTGGGAGCCTGAGCCGCCTCGGTTTGCACTATCAGGACAATGAAGAAGGGTGGGTGTACATATGCTCTAAACACCTACATAAATAACAAACGTTGACTTTACTTTGGAAGCATCGAGGGAAAGGCCTGGTGGTTTAACTAGTGATTCTCAGTCAGTCAACAGGAAATTATTGGCTGCCCGGGGAACCATCAAGCACAATGATCCCGTGACCCAAGGGTGGCGGGGTTACGTGGGCATGCAGGGCACGACCAACAACACACACACTTTCTCGGCGCGTTCCGATATTGGTGCGCTCGGGCAGCCCTTTTTGCCCCGCAGAGGCCGCTGTAGTGGCTCGTTGCCCTGGCGACGGGCTCCGCGCTGCTAATACCGGCGGAGGCTACGGCAGCCGCCGCTGCTGCTCCCCTCGCCGGCTTGCAGGGCGTCTTGGGGGGGGGGGCGCGTTTCTGGCGGCGGGGAGAGCGCAGTCCGCCTGGGCCTATGAAGCCAGATCCCTCGGAGGGCCCCTAGGAGGCCTCCGGTCGCCGAGGCTCGTGGTCGCCCCTATCACCTGGGATCCGGCCAGCCAGGAGAGGGCAGCTTGGCTCAAGTAGCCAGCCACCGGTCGCCTCTTTCCCCTCACCGTCCTCCCGGGGTTAGGGAGGGCAAGAGGTAGAGCCCTCTTCGGGGGCGAACTGCTCCCGGGAAGGGGGAAGGTTTAAAACGCGAGCTATTCTGTTTTCTGCACCAGCTGCTCCTGGTGCGAGGGGGGGGGGGATTCGCCCCTGCAGCCCCCTATTTTACCCGTTCCAACAAGACAAAAAAATTGCACTTATCCATTGCCAAATCCCTCATTCTCCAAGCAGCCGCGCCAGGACGTTAGCTAACAGCCTACCCCAGTCCAACAACCCCCACCCCCCCGGTAGGTTACAATCATTCCTCTAATCCGCTGCAAGGTGATTTGCTCTCTTCCCCTCCCCCTATGTCCCTGGGAGCCATTTGTCCCCAAGGAAGAAAACTTGCTCCCGGGCGGCCCGCCCCCCCCCCCGTCAAGCCTCGATGATCGGCTTCCCGAAGGATCGGCTTGCCTCCGCGAGTGAGAGCCTCCCGTGAGTTGCTCCCTGTGGGGAAAGCACCTCACCCCCTTCCGTCCCTGGCCAGAGCAGAAGAGCCGTGGAAGAGAAGAAAAGTTGCACCCGGGGCTCCGTTCCCGCTCCACCTCCGAGGGAAGGGAAGGGAGGGCGAGTGAGTGAGTGAGTGAGTGTGTGTTTGTTTGATTGCTTGCGAGGGAGGAGGGGAAATGTTGCTGCTCGCCTTCTCCCTGGAAACGCTGGCGGGGCTGAGGCCAAAGTGAAGCTGCGGGCGAGAAAGTTTCCTTGCCCGCGCCTGGGCTGAGCCGACCAGTGATGCTCCTGGAGAAGCAGCAGCAACGGCGGCGGCGGGCTGTGCTGGTGCCGCATTGTGTTTGCTGAGGCTCCTCCTGGGCGGTGGGGGCTCAGCGGCGTCCTACGAGGAGGAGGAGGAGGAGGAGGCGGCGGTAGCAGCGGCAGCGGCAGCAGCCTCCACTCGCCCACCTCCACCAGTGCATCCCCGAGAGAGTGCTGGCTGGTGCGTGCTCTCGCTCTTCCTCTCCTCTCCGGCCTCAGTGCAATGTGAAGCTTGCACAACCCTGGTTTGCCAAGGACTTGAGGCTTCCAGCTAGTAGTAGTACATGCATCCGATAATCATCTTCTCCTACAAAATGGATTTTAGCCAGAACAATCTGTTTGGTTACATAGAAGATCTGCAGGAACTTACTATTATAGAAAGGCCCGTACGCAGGAGCCTAAAGGTATGTATGCCGATATGTAATGTGTGTGGGGGGTGTCTATAGGTCTCTGTCACCTAAAGGGGAGGTTATGTAAAATTCTTTCAAATCAAATGGCATTTCAGATTAGGATCTGTTGCGTAGGCTCAGCTTGTTTTAATTTGAGTTTAATAGATATTGGTAAGAAGAATTCAGTGTTTTCCCATAACGTCCGAAATACAGTTTTACATACAAGAGAAGCAGCCTGGATGCCGAGTGCTTGAACTTGAATAAGGTTTTATGCTTATATAATTTTGGATCTTTGGTGTTCTCGTGTGTCATTCCTTAGAGAAAGTCAAATTCTCAGTTCAAGTGAACTGCCTGGTTTTATGAAACATTATCAGAAATGCCAAGGATTAAAAACCAAAGGCCTCAGAACATTCTGCCTTGGAACAATTTATAGATTTCCCGGAGATGGTTCCAGAGAAAGTGACTTAAAAATTACAGCCTGTCAGTCCGATTGAGAAAATGGGCAGGGGACACAGCTAAGTAGATCTGAAGGTATAAAGTCCTGGGTTCAGTCCTGACATTGCTATTTAAAGGGTCACAGCTTGTCTGAGAGAGAACCTTGCTGCCAATTGGAAAAGACAGACTGGATTTGGTGGTTTGCTGGTTCTGTGCAAGAGCAGCTTCATAACCAAAGAGCTCTTGAATTTTCTGTGGGCATCCACTTACTTGCAAATGCTCTGGTCTTTTAGACTGTAAATATAATGCCATCATGCAAGGCATGCTTACTTTAGAACAGATCGCACCAACCACAGAGATAAAGGGGAAGCAAGTCTTAGCAGATCTACTCAGAAGTAAGTTGCATTGTGTTCAATGGGGCTTACTCCTAGGAAAGTGTTTTTAGGATTACTGCCTGTGTTTATAATGGTATTGGGTAAAGAACTAGAATGGAGAGATTATAATGTGGATTTAAGAAGTTAATAAAGTTAATTTGTGTTTCACACTTGACAGACACCAGAAGAAATAGAAAGACTGACAGTTGATGAAGAACTCAATGACATTGAAAGGGCTGTTTATCTGCTCAGGTACTTCTTAAGATGTTATTTGGGATTTTTTTTTTACATTGCCTTTTTAAAATGTAAACATGTCCAACATCATGCTTCATTCATTTTTGATTTTTGGGTTTGTGTAATAGCAGCTTTTTCAAAGTGTGTGATACGAATAGTCCACCGAATTTACGTGGAGCAGTTGCATAGGGATGCTTTGTGCAACTGCAGATGCTCTGCTATCTATTGGCTTTTTGTTTGCCCCTCCCCTTTGGTCAGCACTCCTGCCATAGGGTTTTTAAGGATTACCAAACTGTAGAAGTATTGACTCTTCAACAACAACAAGGATTGACAGGACTAATAACTTCATATTTATAGTACAACTTTGCTTTGGAGACTTTAGAGGAAGGAACTTTTTAAGGGATCTGGAAGGCCCCAGATAGCATTCATTGTCTTTCTAAGCAGTGTGACACTCTTCTGTGGCCTTTGACTTGAAAGGGTGTAACTCTCTTTAGGATTGCACTAACTGATACTTACCTATGTAGGGTATTTTGTCCCTTACCTTCCTTCACATCTCCTTGAAACTCTTACTTACAGATCTTTAGCTGACTTGAGCATTAATTGTTTGCAACTTATTCCTTTTGCCTTGCCTTAGATATCATCTTTGAAGGAGGTGCTGTGCTGAAGGATTTTGATTAAAACACATTTTTATATAATGCTCAGTAATTGAAGTGCCAGCTGTAAGCTTCCTTTCAGTTTGATCAGCTATTTTTAGAACTCTCTAGAGTCACGTTTGCCTCGATCTTTAAAATGTAGTTTGTGCTCTGCTAATATTATCAGTTTATCACTCATCAAGTCAGCATTTTAAGCAGTCGGTTACACATTTGGTAACATTTGCAGGAGGGCTGTGGCTCAGTGGTAGAGCATCTGCTTGGTATGTAGAAGGGCCCGGGTTTAATCCTGGTTTGTTCGTTTTTAAAGATCAGGCAAGAGGTGATGTGCAAGCCCTCTGCCATTCTGAGTAGGAGACAGTACTGACCTTGATGGACCAATGGTCTGATTCAGTAAAAGGATGCTTCATGTATCCATCAGTCTAGTATTATCCTCCACCTTGCCCCGGCCCTTCAAGTTTCTCATCATCCAAATGTTATTTGAAAGAATTTGTGGTTTGAATTCACCATATGGTTTTTTCACTGCTCTGCGTAAATACTATATAATTTATTCAAATATCTGAGTATTCATAAAATCCGGGATATGCTTCCATGTTGTTTGGATACATGAAGTAATTTTTGTATGTGGCTTTTCCTGCTTCCACTAAACTCAGTTCAGTCTGTGAATGTAAAACAAAATCTTTGGTGAATAGTTAATTTCAACAGATGAAAGGAAGCCATTTTCTGTAATATGCTCTTCTTTGTGTTGGGGACTGCAGGACCAATGCTGGCTCATATCTATAGCTTTCTTCATGCACAGAAGGGAATAAGGGTGTGAAACGTCATTTCTTGTGATTGGCAGCCAATCTCTGGGTTGGATGGGCCTGGAGTAAGTACTAGGAGCTTCTGCCTTTGTCTAGTCATCAAAGCCATATCTTTTGAATGCTGCACTTCAGCAGCTGCTAACCTTAGGGACCCCTGCGTCGCGGCACTTTCCAAATATAGATTTGGGTACAGGTCTCTACGGATACCGGGTCCTGACACCACATTACCTGACATTTTTCATAGCGGTAAATGCCTTCTTTCCTTTCCTGGTTTGGGATCACATGTTCAGCAGTGTCATCACTAGAGCTTTGTCTTGCTCTGTGCCATTTTCAAAGTGGGAGCCATTAGCACAGAGGCACAGTTGCTAGGGGCCCTCTCTGACCCCACTGAATCCGGTTTCTGTGTGTCTCGATTGTGTGGGCATAGATTGAAATAATGTCTGCTGACCAATCAGTGCAGAAAAAGCAGCTCTGGAGGTAGTCATTAGTGACTCAGTAGAACTCCTTCCTTACTGTTGAAGTAGTCTGTGGGTGCAAGACAAAGGCTTTTCTCCCTCTCCTCCAAGGAGTAGAAACAGGTGACAGTCTGCCTGTGAGAGAAGAAGATTAATGTCGTTCCAGTGGATCCATGTGTGTGTTTCTGAGTGTGTCCGTAGGCTGCAGTTGTTATTTCAAACATGAGTCTGATTATGATGAGTTAGTAACTGCTTATGTAGCAAAAGAGCTGCTCAGATTCATCTGCATAGCCGTTAAATATTTGCTTTTCTGTTGCTTTTTTCCTATTTACTTTTAAATTTCCTGCTGCCCCACCACACAACGTATTTAGGGAATGGGTTGCATGGAATGCCAGTGTGGTGTAGTGGTTAAAATGTCAGACTAGGAACTGGGAAATCAAGGTTTAAATCTCTGCTTGTGTCATGAAAGCTTGCTGGGTGACCTTGGCCCAGTCACACACTCTCAGCCTAACCTATCTCACAGGGCTGTTGTGAGGATAAAATGGAGGAGAGGAGAATGATGTAAGCCACTTTGAGTCCCCACTGGGGTGAAAGGCAGGATATAAACAAAGTAAATAATCTTGGCGGGGCATTTTGGCCTTCAGCGGGAGGGGGAAGATGGAGAATTTGTGTTTCCATGGGCCAAACTGCTTCTGTCTGTGGAAATTTTAGGTGGGATCTAAGTAGAAGAAGAAGAGAAGAGATTGGATTTATACCCTGCCCTTCACTACCCAAAGGTGTCTCAGAGCGGCTTACAAGCTCCCTTCTCTTCCCCTCCGCACAACAGACACACTGTGAAGTAGGTGGGGCTGAGAGAGCTCTTGACAGAAACTGCTCTTTTTCAAGAACAGCTCTTATCAGAGCTACGGCTTGCCCAAGGTCATCCAGCCAGGTGCAAGTGGAGGAGTGGGGAATCAAACCCGGTTCTCCCAGATTAGAGTCCGCACACTTAGCCACTACACCAAACTGTGTCCAGATGTAACTCCACATATTGGTGGTATCTCCATATGACTGTTCCTTTCAGAGGATTCACTCTTTCTTGGGAATTACATATTTGGTGTATATTTTTTTCCTTTTGAGACAGATAATGAAATGACTGTATTGTTTGGGGCCCAAGTAATTGTCCTGGTGTAGCAGTACTGTGCCTTGTTCGAGAAATAAGATGACTTGGATCCAGAGAAGGATTTTGTGAATAGAAGCTGGGTGGGTGGGGTGGCAGAACTGCAACTTCTCCCTCATGCTTTTCCACTGTTCCCCCAGGACTGGCATTTTGGGAACATTTGGGGCTGCAGTGAGGAAGAGGAGGTTGGGAAGTCAGTCTCTGGTGATGGAAAGCCCGCCCATCAGTAGAAATTACCACTGGATCCAAGCCATCTGCTCCTCAGTGCATTGCCTTTTTTCTCTCCAGTGTTACTGACCTTGTCTTCCATGTTGATAGTTTTTCCTGTAGCACTCTCTGTAATGCACCTCTTGTAGGCTGACCAAATTCTCTAGATAAATATGTTGTCCAGATAAATATGTTGTCTCCAGATAAACTTCCTGAGCACAGTCTGTCCTATTGAAATACATATACAACGTATTAACCTATATGCAGAAGAAAAATATCAAACCCTTGTGTGTATGTTTTGATCAAGCACTTTGGTCATAGGAGAGCCCATGCTTGAAGCCCAATAAAATCCATTGGCATGTTTGGTGTTATTCTGTCTAAACAATAATGTTAAGAGTTGTAGTAAAAGCCAGTTTGGTGTAGTGGTTAAGTGTGTGGACTCTAATCTGGGAGAATCGGGTTTGATTCCCTACGCCCTCACTTGCAGCTACTGGATGACCTTGGGCAAGCCATAGTTCTGTCAGAGCTGTTCCTGAAAGGGCAGTTCTCAAAAGAGTTCTCTCAGCCCCACCTACCTCACAGGGTGTCTGTTGTGGGGAGGGGAAGGGAAAGGAGTTTGTAAGCCGCTCTGAGACTCCAAGTGAAGGGCGGGGTATAAATCCAATCTCCTCCTCTTCTTCTTCTTCCTTCTGCAGAGTATTGCTTATTCTTATCTATGAACTGTGCTGTCATTCTTCAGTGATCTGTGTTTCTTTTAAAGACTAAATTTTTGCTTGTTCTTGAAATTCTGTTTTCTTTCCATTTGCTGATACCCAATTAAACATCTTTTGGCCTGTTTTTGGCAGAATATCACTATTGGCTTGACAGAGCGATGTACTATATATAAACCAGACCACAGTGAGAAGATAGGCACTATCAGATAGGCACTGGATATATAGTATGGAGAGGATTCTGTAACAAATATTTGCTATATAATCCTCTCCATACTATACATCTGGTGCCTATTTGATAGTGTCCATTTTCTCACCATGGGCTGATTTATACTGTACTTGTGCACATAGGCCATACATATGGTAGATGTATCAGTGGGTCTGCATGTGTGCTATATGTGTGTGGTGGGGGCAGGAGTTCTCACACGTGTTTAATATTTATAATGAATTAAATCTTATCTATGTATTATTGAACACAAGTAGATCCTGCCTTCATGATTCATCTGTCACCCCCACCCCCTTTTTTTGGTGGAAGGACAATGTGAGTGAGACTTACTTGCATACAAATGTATGCACCGTCAGGAATGTGCAAGTCTGAGGCTTACTTTCTTGCTCAGTTGTACATAGAATCAAACTGATACGGTGTTAATTGGCTCACAGGTAACAGATTGCTGCTGCGTACTAAATTGGTGCCAAATGGTAGAGCTGTATTTATTTGGCAAGAAAAAGCCTGACTTGTTTGGAAACCAGGCCTCCCAACTTTGCTTGTGTATATTCCATTTGAAATATGCACCTTTACCTATGCATCCCTCTAAGCAGAGCTACATCCCTCTGAGCCCACGGGTTTAACAGGGTGCCCACTCTCCTTAGGAATACACTGCTAAGTGTACTAGATATGACTGGCAGAGCAATGAATGCCATTTCTGATTTGTAGAGAAACCCGCATCTTGAACGTAACAACGAAGTGATGGGTTTTCTTTGACTTCGTGTCATGCCATGATTTTCTCATGCATGTTGTATTGCTCTTCTGCGATAGTGTATTTTGCAATAAATAGATAGGAACAGAACTGGTTCAAACAACAACCTCTTCATTCCAATATTATATCATGTCAGTGGCCACATGTTAACGTTTCAACAGCATGATGAGCATTCTGTTCTCATTAAACCTCCTGTCCTTCATGAACCCATCCATCATTTTTCAAGAACTTTGGTATACCAGCCCCGTTGATACTATAAATACCGTCAGTGCTGCATATCACAGGGCACAGTGAGTACAGACTTTGTAAAAAAAACCCCAAAAAAACTGCCATAGGAAGAGATGTCACTTCTCCAAGGCAAGTGGCTGATTTCAAGACTGGCTTGTACTCAGGCCTGGGTGAAAACATACTGTAGCCTAGTACTTCAAAACTAAAAATACAAAATACTCCACTAAATGATGTTTCACTGATGAAACAAAAATACTGTAATTGAGAAACATTTTAAATATGAAATATAACATTATTCATGTAAATCCATAGTAAGTTTCCATAATGAAACAACTAAATACATCCCATTCAGATGTTGTACCTTGTAAGGCTTATTTAGTATTTATTTCTGTTTATTTTTATTTGATTACGTTCCTTTCCCTTCTGTCTTATTCAGGATCCCTATAGTGTTTTACATCATCTTAAATGTAACTTCTGTATGGCCCCGTGCATCTGTTATGGTCATCAGGCAGCCATCTGTTGGCCACACCACCACTAAGGGTGGCCTGTCTGGCACTGACCAGAGCTCAGCCTTTTCCCATTTTGGCTCCAGACCTCTGAAGAGGTGAGCCCCCCTGGAGATCCTCTAGAGGCGCTGCAAGGCCTGCCTGTTTGTCAGGGCTTTTGAGGGGGTTTTAATGGTAGGCATCTTTTAAGAGGTGAGGGAGGAGAGATTTGGGGTTTGCTAATTTTTTTTTCTGAAAATGTTTTTAACTAGTATTGTAAGCTACCTTGAACCAAGAGGAAAGGTGGGATGTAAATGTTTTAATAAACAGACAAATAATGTACATAACCAGAAACTGCAAAATGATCACTATTCACAAGCCAAGTAGCCTGTGATTTAACCACCAAAGGCCTCCTTTTAAAAAGGACTGCTTAGTATGTGTGAAAGCATGGGTAGAGAAGGAATCAGGAGGACCTTCCTTGTCAAGGCATTATAGAATCATGGCGTTCCTATTGAGAAGGCCTTTTCTCTTGTTGGGACCATCCATTGTACCTCCAATGATGTGGGTACCCAGACCTTTGAAGATGATTCTGTTGTCTGGGTAAGTGCATATGGGAGAAGGTTCTTGTGGTGGGACAATATTCACACCTGGCCAAACACTTTTTGAGGCAGGACAACAGAAGCAGGCAAAGGCCCTCCTGGGAAACGAGAAGGGGATACTGATTGCAAGGGTCTGCCCCTGTACAAGGCACCTTGGCTGGCTTGGAGGGGGGACCTCCTGGAATGCGGAAACAAACCTTTGGCCAGGAAGGAGAGCTGGTAAGGATAGCAAGGGTGAAGAACCTACAATGACATGTGCCCAGGAAGCACCTTAAAACGACTGTCTGGTGGGAGGTGGTCCGGAAGCAGAAAGGGAGTGTGGGACCTTATAAGCTGGCTTGAGTTCCACAAGGGAGAAAGTTGGCTAATAAATGTTTTAAATAAATAAGCTTCCTTTGGAGCATCAGCTGGGGAGTGAGGGAACTTCCTTTGGATGCAGGAATATTATTTGGTATTCATTGGCAGTGAATAAAGCCACAGTGATTCACTCATGCTTTTGAGTCTCCTTTAGTTTCTGAAGCACCCAAAGCTAGTACCACGGAGCGAAAGCCACTGCCTAGTCTCTTGTGATCTGCCACTCTAAATCATCACAGACCAGTCCTGATCATAGTGCTATTGAAGTTGCTGTATTTCCAGACCCTTTAAAGCTTGGATACATTTATTGATTGATTGATTTTCTTCAATTTATATCCCGTCCTCTCCGCAAAGCAGGCTCAGGGTGTTTTCCAACCTATGATAATCTGCTGAGTGCAGATTTACAACATAAAAACAAAATACATGCAATAAATACAATAAAATAACTACGACACTAGATACAGTAAAATAAGTTATACCTCAACAGACACATAAGAGCAACTCATTGGGGGGAGGAGGGGGAAGGCCAGATTGAGTTGGATACCTGCTCCCTCAACTGAAGGCCTGGTGGAAGAGCTCCATCTTGCAGGCTCTGCGGTACTGTAAAAGCTCTCACAGGACCCTAGTTTCTGATGAGAGCTCATTCCACCAGGCAGGGGCCAGGGACATGTAATTAAAATTGTATTTGGGGGTTGTCTGGTCACCTGCATAGAATAAAGATGGTTTCCAAGTGACCAAGCAGCAAAGCAATATAAATCCTCCCCTCTTTAGGCTATGAACAGCTAACATAGAGATCTGGGTAGTGAGGCTATAAAAAAGGTTGTGGGCTAGTGACTTTACAGACGATTTGGAATAAATAAAGGATGTATAAACATATGGCAATTATAGGGAATGTGATAATGTATTGGCCTTGTCCTTGCAAAACAGCACTCAGTTCTCAGGTTTGATGAAGTGGGTTCTGGCTTCCAGAAGCTGAAATTATCAGAAATGTATTAAGTTTTATAAGCTGCAGCAGATGAGCGTGGCTAGTATTTTCTTAACAAGACAGTCATCAGAAAGCTGAGATACTGTTTGCTTTAGTGGTTACAGCATTTGATTCCCCACTTTCCCATGAAGCTCACTGGGTGAGCATGGGCTAGTCCCTGTCTACCTTATAGGGGTGCAGAGGTGAAAAAATAACAGGACAAGGGCCATATATACTGCCCAGAACCTCTTAAAGGAATGCTGGAATAAAATCTAATACATAAATATTGTGCGCAGTTGACAGCAGTGTGGTCCGAAGCATAATAACAATCGCATTTACAGTTCTTGTTGAGTATTCAAAATACTTCTCATACATTATCCCTGTGTCCTTGCAGCTCAGTAAAGTAGGTCAGCTTTAATACCCCCATTTTGGAGACCATGGGAGTGTGTGAGGTGAGATGGTTTGAAGTAAAGAGAACATTGGCTTTCCTAAGGCCACTTTGTCATACTTCTTTGCTGAGGTGAGATTTGAAGTGTGTTAGCTGCTGCACTGCCCAAACTTGGCAGCCACAGGTTTTCATATTTTGTCATAGAATAGCCTTTGGCTGTCTCTCTGGTATTTTTGCATCCACTTGCTTTATCCTTACTGAGGATATAAAGATCAGGAAACTGTTTTTTAGTTTAGGCCTTCTCGTGAGGGAAAGCACATGGCGCTGGAAGATTTTCCTGTTCTTTGATATGACCTTCATTTATAATGGTTTTGCCTTATTCTAAGCTGAATTTTCCACATGTAATCTGAAGAGCCACTTGAGCCTCTTAGACAACCTAACTGGAATATGTGCCTTAATAAGACTTGCCTTTGGCTTTCAGGAGAGCCTCAAGAGATTTTGTTTTGATGATCTCAATACCTTTTTACAACTTACCCACCCCATCAACCAAGGTCTCTTAAAAAATAGCATTAAATTTCTAAAGAAGTCTCTTGGGAAATTGTAAATTGTGTGGTCTTATTAAAGCGGTTTGGGGAGGGGGAACTGTTTACTGCCTGTTATTCATTTATTCTTGCAAAATGTCATTAGAGGTGTCACTCAAGATAACAGAGGAGAGTCTAAGTAGGTATGTATCTGTTTATACATTATATTATCCCAGATTGTGTCAGGAACATCGTGCATCAAATCAGCCAGATACTAGAAACAGGAAAACCAAATTTCTTCTCTCAACCCTTGTATCAGTAATGGATTTTGTTTCTCCAGCTAAAAAGTTTAAAACTTAAGCACTTTCTTTTTGGGGTTTGGCTTTTGAAAAGAAAAGTGATGGATGCAGAAGATGGAGACAGGAATAAATGAAATGTAAATGGAATGAAGAGATTGAAATGGACCAAATTAAACAACCAGTCTCTTTCAAACATAAAACGTGGTCTTCTGAAACAGGTAGGCAGGAGATTTAAGGCAAGAAAAGGAAGTACTTTTTCATACCCAGCCTGTAATTAATCTTGGAACCTCATGGCTGCACACAGCTGTGTATAGGGCTGGGATTTTGACTGGTCAAAAGAAGTGTGGCCAGTTTAGGACAATACAAAAAGGATCAACAGGTTTCATACTTGAGCAATAACAATATTTTTACCTTAAGATCCACCTTAAGATCTCCTTAATGAGGTGAGATCTGTGACTGCCAGGGCAAGAATATTTTTGCACCGTTGCCCTGCCCTTGTGGAATAGGCTACTATTTGAAGTGAGGGCTGCCCCTTATCCAATTCAAGCATCAGTTTACAGCTGTATCATTTAGACTGGCTTTTCCTGAATGGTTCTGATGGTGTTTAACAGTGCAATCCTAAGAATACTTTCCTAGGGGTAAACCCCATTCAAGAGACCTGAGTAGGATTTTGGATAGTTCCAACTCACGATTACTCTCTGATTGTGTTACTGTTTTTAATTTGTCAGTTTAATTTACTTGTTTTCCTGTAAATTGCCTTGAGTAGTGAGGAAAAGTGGTATAGAAATATGCAAGCAAGTAAGTAAATATTGAATTGGACCCCATCAGCTTTTCGTTTGGTGAAAAAGGGAGGAGGGGTCCCCTTTGGTTGCCTAAAAAGGCTATACTGGGGATCATGGGACCTGCCTGAACAAAAGCCATATGCAACTGAGGCTGTTGAAAGAAGGTGAGTTGGGTACAATTGAGTGAAAAGGCCATTAACTGGATCCAAGCCATTAACTCTTATTGTGAAACTATTAAATTAATTATAAAAGCTGTTGCAATGAATTATTATAACTTTCAGCAAAGTTAGGTAAAGTTTGTCAACTGATCAGTTCTGGTTGCAGCATAAAACAAAAACAAAAACCTGGAACAGAAACCAAGGAATAAGCAGCTATTAAAATAGCCTTTTTGAAAATTCCAGCAGTTATAGCAGGTGGCCACTGCCTACCTCAGGCCTAGGAGGAAGCAGACTTCCCTCTTGCCCTTGTTAACAAGTGATGCCATAAACAAAGCTTATACAGTTGCATTCTTGCCTTCATGGACAATCTGGCAATGCTTGACTCTGGTGAGGTTGACTGATTAATGGACCAGTCAGCTGGCCAGTGGGCTAACCATGTGGCTTTTGAGGTTGCATGCAGGATATGATAGCTATGTCCATAATAGCAAAAAACATTCTTCCTTTCTCAGAGATAGCAGGAAGAGGAGGTGTTGCCATCATATCTGCCTGTGAATCTCCTAAAGTCGGTAGACAGAAGAATGACAGCCGGAGCCCACAAAGTATGAATAAGAAAGTTCAAAATGTGTTTAAACAATAGTAAAACAACTGACTAACCCCCAAGTGATTACAAAAAGTTGAAAAATCAAGTAAAACATCAGATAGATGGATCAAAGCATTAAAGGCCTTGGGAAATTAAAGCTTAATCTGGCATTGAACTGGTTCTCTATAACTCCTAGCTCTTCAGCTCTACCAGATCGACCCTTCAGATGACTTCCCTTTTATATGTGGGAGGTGTGGCAGGTCCATTTTAAGGACCACAAAGCAACACAACTTAATGAAAAAGGAGAAGATAAACACTTTAGGGAATAGTTGATGTGGTGCATAATATTGATACCTGTTTGTAAAGGATTGATAACAGTCTGGAAAAAAAGTTAAAAGTTTTATATAAATGGGGAGAGACCAAAAAGTAGGTTAAAAACGGGCAACAGTGGCTCCGCATCCATAAGGAAACAGATTTGTTCTTGAGAAATACAAGTGTATGTGGATAGGGATACGATTCCAGTTAAATAGGAAGTGGTAAAGCTAGAACCAGTCGTTGGTATTTGTTTATTTGAAACATTTTGACCCACACCTAAAATCTCACAAGTCAGCTTACAAAAATTAAACCAATAATACAGCAATAAAAAAGCAAATAAAAAGCTGCAGTAGTTAATAACAAAATCCCAGTATGTAACCGCAGCATAAAAATTGCAGTATGAGAGACAACATCATAAAACCCAGTGACTAAAATGTAACAGATTTGGTACCAGGTAGATTTCTGCCAGGAGGGGATTCCACAGGTGAGGTATGATGACAGAAGAGGCTTTGCCTCTAATAGCCACCCATATGAAGGAGTAGTAGGACCTTTGAAGATGACTGTGATCCGTGGGGTAGAAGCAGGTGGTTCCATTTTTTTTGTGGCTTTGAAGGTGAAAACCAGCACTATGGTGAGAAAGAAATAGGTAATCAATGTCCTGTGAGATTTGTTCTCTATAATTGATACCAGCTAGCAATCTTGCTGGTGCATTTTGAAGCAACTGAAGGTGCCAGACAGTCTTCAAGTGCAGCCTTCTGTAGAGTACACTGTAGGATTCTAACCTAGATGTGATTAGAGCATTGGGTGACTGTGGTCACATCATGCTTCTCAAACTGTAGATAGTCTATGAACTGAATTATGGTAAAGATGCTACATGCCACAAAGGAAACCTGAGCCTACATTTTTAGGCAAGGATCTAATAGCACCTCCAAGCTACTTCTTCATGGCAAGTGTAACCCTATCTAGAGCAGGCAGACTCCTTGGTCCCTGATTATATTATTGATCTGCAGCATCTCAGTCTTGTCTGGGTTGAGATATGGCTTCACATGCCATTTGGCAAGTACACTGATGGCAGCATTATGTTGAAAACGCCTCCTAGCCCACCCCTCCGAAGTAACAACTGTGGCCACTGTTTGCCAAGGTCTGTGTGCCTTGACTCTCCTCCTTTCAAATGGGGGCTATGCTTTCCCAGAACTGTGGACCATAATTGCTCCTGAACAGTCCTAGATTTGTCAGTTTAAATGCAGTGTGGTACCATAAGAAATGAAATATTATATGCTCATTACAATTGTCACTTTTCACATTGAAGAGAAATTAATTAAGGGGAAAGAAAGAGCAAATGACTTATACGTATGCAGTGTACAAATACTGAAAGTATTAGTTATGTTGTCATGTGGGCATGGAGATGAAACAGTTGGCTTTAAGAGGAAGACAGAGAATGCTAGCACTGATGTTGCTTAGTTTTTAGATGAGGATGCTCTGAGCCAGTGTAAAGCAATGGATGAGTCACTTGTACACTGCTGCTTGTCCTGAAATTCTACTGATAATTGTAAACAGTGAAATCCTTTTTTGTTGTTGTTTGTTTCTTCTCCAAGGGGAAGAAGTGAGACTTTTCCACCTCTTCTCAGTTTGAGCCAAGCGCTTTGTAAAAAAAAAAGTGTTTTTTCCCTTCTGTATTAAGCAGGGGAAAAGAATAGGTGGATGAATGTGAAAAGAATTCTGTCTGGCTTTACATAGGCTTATTCTGATTCTTCCTTGAACCACAGATTGATATTTAATATCTGTATATTAAGAACCCTCTTGAATGCCACCTTAATACCATGTCAATTTTTTGGGGGGAGTGACATTGCTCTTAAGGCAGCTTGGTGTAGTGGTTAAGAGCGGTGGACTCTAATCTGGAGAACCAGGTTTGATTCCCCACTTTTCCTCCACATGCAGCTGCTGGTGTGACCTTGGGTCAGTCACAAGTTCTCTCGGAGCTGTTCTCTCACGAGCAGTTCTTGGAAGAGCTCTCTCAGCCCCACCTACTTCACAGGATGTCTGTTGTGGGGAGGGGAAGGGAAAGGACATTGTAAGCAGCTCTGAGACTCCTTCGGGTAGTGAAGGGCGGGGTATAAGATCCAATCTCTTCTCTCCTTCTTCTTCTTAAAAGATTGCGTCCTGTATTTCCATTTTCCTCATTATAGTGATCAGGGCAACACACTGACATACTTTGGATGTACCTACATGCTAACTTACTGGAGGTTTAAAATCCATAGAACTAGATTTGACAGAGGCCTTGTAGGGCATCTGATCCAATCCAATGCCCTGCTCAGTGCAAGAAATCCAAAGCTAGAGCAATCGAGGCAGACCCTGGGCTCAAATGACCTCCAGCAATGGGAGAACCCACTGACGCTTTAGATAATTGGATCCATTGTTCTCAACTGCTCTCACTCTTAGGAATTTTCTCCTAATGTTCAGATGCGGTCTACCCTCCTGTAACTTAAGCTCCTTGGTTCTACCCTCCGTAGTTATAGTGGGGCCTCTTGGGGCCCAGCCCCCTGACTTACCACCAAGGCCCCCCTGACTTCCAATTTTTAAATTTTGCTTATGGTGCTTGTCGCTGGCTCACCTCTGCTCAACGTACCAGCTCATTATGCCAGTGGAAAGATAGTGACAGACAGAGCAAGTGGGGAGCCCGGCTTCAGTGGCCGGGGGGATCCAACAGCAGCAGTAGGCAAAGGATGTGAGGCTGGGGCACGGGTGTGAGCACTGACTGGGAGCTGATGGGCTGGCTGTGCTGGCATGAGGGGGGAAGAGAAGGCAGTGGCTCCTTCTGTCCGGGCTGGAGAGGACCCAGCGGTATGTGTGTCTGGATTGCAGACTGCTGGCTTTCCCCCCAGGAGGCGGGTTGCGTGGGGTGTGTGTGTGTGTGCAGGGTGCCCCCTGACTTATTTAAAGGCCCCCCAAATTTAAAAAATCCTGTCTACGGGCCTGTCTACTCTTGCCCTCTGAAGCAGGAGATGAGTTTCTCACCTTTTCTCTATGTTTCCTCCCCTTCACGTATTTGAAGAGTGCTTTCATATCCTCCCTCCCCCATCTCATTTTTTGTTTAGGTGACACCCACTTTCTTCAGCCTATCCTTTGTTTTCCATTGTTTTCCAGGCCCTCTACAATATTGGTTGCCCTCCTCTGAACCCATTCCAGTTAGACTACATCTTTCTAAAAGCGCAGCACCTGGAATAGGACATGGTGCTCCAGATGAGGTCTCATTATGGATAGGAATGGAACTGTTATGACTATGCTTCTGTTAATGCAGCCCAGCTTTCATCAGCCTTTCTCAGCCGCATCTTGCTGCTTGTGATCAACTGCAGCCTTGAAGATCTTTTCACTTGTGCTACTGCCAAGTTAGGAGTCCTCCATCCTATGCCTGTGCATTTGATTATTTTTGACTAAATGTGGAACAGTGTAAATGTCTCTGTCGAAACCATTCTGAATTTTATTTCTGCCTTCTAAGGTGTTAGTTATCCCTCCCAGTTGTGTGCCATCTGCAGATTTAATGATTCCCTCCACTTCTTCATGCAAGTCATTGATAAAAATGTTGACAAATTCGGTGAAATGAATTAATAGGAGAGTCTAGTGCCTTGAGCCCTTGTACGTCATTGGTCTGATGTAGTAAGACTGTTCACTATTCATATCTTTGTAAATGTGTATCTCAACTCTTGGGCTTTTTTAGTGCCCCCTCAGAAGCTGTTATACTGCAGATATTATTGTACTGCAGGTTTTTCTCCCAACAGCGGAAGGGTGTTAACTCACTTATTGGTAGTACAGGCAACATTGTTCATTTGTTTTTTACCAAATGGGGCCTGGCCCTATGTATACAATCAAGATGCATGTAAAGGAAGATGCATTTTCTTTAATAAAACATAGCAATCTAATTTTAGTAAATGGTAGGCTAGAGTAAAATGAAATAAAACTGACAATAACTTCACTCATTAAACCAGTTTTGTTGGTTGACATCAGAACCTTATGAAAGTAGAGAGGGGCTGTGAGCCAGAGAAAATGGGACAATGCATGTATGAGCTTAGGCTAGCGAGAGATGCTAAAAACAACAAAAAGGGTTCTTTTCTTATGTTCAAAGTAAGAAAAAGAGCAAGGACATGGTAGGCCCATTGCAGGGACAGGAAAGTGAAATTGTAACAGGTGATGAAGAAAGGGCAGAACTGCTCAATTCCTACCTTTCCTCAGTCTTCTCTTGCGAGGGAAACAGTGCTCAACATGGCAAAAATGGAACACATGATGAGGGAAGGGAGTTGCAGCCTAGGATCGGCATGGGGTAGTACATAAACACCTAGTTTCTTTAAATGAAACTAAGTCCTTGGGGCCGGATGAACTGCATCCAAGGGTACTGAAAGAACCTGCAGATGTAATTTCTAATCCTCTATCCATTATTTTTGAGAACTCTTGGAGAACAGGTAAGGTGCCAGAAGATTGGAGGTGGGCAAATGTTGTCCCCATCTTCAAGAAGGGGGAAAAGAAGGATCCGGGTAGCTACTGACTCGTCAGCTTGACATCTATATCTGGAAAAGTTTTGGAACAAATAACCATATAGCCTGTCCTTGAGCATTTAGAAAGGACAGCTGTGATTACCAAGAGCCAGCATGGGTTTCTCAAGAACAAGTCATGTCAGAGTAACCTTATCTATTTTTTTTTTAGAAAGTTACTACCTTGCTGGATTAGGGGAATGCTATGGACATAGTTTATCTTGATTTTTGTAAGGCTTTTGATAAGGTTCCATATAATATTGTTGTTGGCAAATTGGTAAAATGTGGTTTGGATCCTATGACTGTTAGGTGGATCTGTAACTGGTTGACTTGTGAATGGTTCCTCATCCTCTTGGAGAGGAGTGATGTGGAGTGCCTCAAGGATCTGCCCTGGGACCTGTTTTGTTCAACATCTTTATCAATGATTTGGATGAAAGAATAGAGAGAATGCTTATTAAATTTGCAGATGGTAATAAATTGGGAGGGGTAACAAATATGGTAGAAGACAGAGTCAGGATACAGGATGATCTTCGCAGAGTAGAAAACTGGGCTAAGTCAAATAAAATGAATTTCAATGGGGATAAAAGTAAAGTTCTGCATTTAGGTAGGAAAAATCAAATGCATAATGCTGTTTCTGTGAACTTAGGTGGATTATGAGAGGGAGGGCAGGAAGTGTTGCATCAGTGCTTAGTTCATGTGGCCCTTTCTTACACGCCCAGGGAAATGCTGATCACCACTTCGGAGACAGGAAGCAATTTTTCCCCAGGCCAGTTTGGCTGGAGATCCTGGAGGGTTTTTTTGACATCTTCTGGGGGTGGAACAATGGCCACTGGGGGTGTGGGGGGGAGGTATTTGTTAATTTCCTGCATTGTGCAGGAGGTTGGACTAGATGACCCTGGAGATCCCTTCCAACCCCATGATTCTATGATTTTGTGATTGAGAATTTACTTTTACATACATATGAGCCTGACCTAGCTGTTACCTCAGGGCTCTTCCTTTGGTAAGGATAACCACTTGACCATCTTCTTTCCATCCTGTGATGCTAATGTGTGCAAAGTGTAATGGGTGTGTGCATGCTGTTAGCCCTGACGCCATTATGGGGCTTTGCTATGGACTGTTTGCTGTTGCCACATGGTCTGTCTAGACTGTAAAATGGATGCCAAGGTAGAAGCCCATAGAGAAAGGAAAAAGCTGTCTTTTTACTCTGAGGGACTCCATTACATACCTGCTGCATGTCACATACACGGATTAAGGGCCATACAGCAGACAAAGGACTTTCCCTCTGCCAGTCGTTTGCATGAAGGGATTACCCAGTCAAGCATTCAAATTGTTAACGACCCTTCCTGATGCTAATTAGGAACAATCAGGGAAGTCTCCCACCTTTTGTTTACCTGGCCAGCAAGCCCTATAATCCATTCAACTAGACCCTGCCTCTCTGGAAGCCCATTGGTCAAACCTAAGGTCTGCCTCTACTGACATCACACACCCCTGGGACTCATCATTGGTCCAGGAAATCTTTTGTTCTCACCTGGGACCAGCCCCCAGGGCCACCCATTGGGCTGCATTGTCTTACAGTGGGTATATCCCAGCACACAGATGGCCTTAGTGTGTGTGTCTCTGCCATTAGCCAAAATGGCAGCCCACCCCTGAACCCTCTGGGTTTAGGCCACAATCCTTCTTCATGGACTTCTGCACATCTGACAGGTAGTATCACCTCTCCATAAGCCATCAATCCCCTCTGCTTTCTTAGTTCTATTTTATGTGTGTGAATGCTTGAATACTGTTTGTGTGTTTGTGAATGGATAAATAAGGATTATATTCAGTAAAATAATATTTTATTAATTATACCTGGTCTCTGTGTCTTTTACTGGGAACCATTACAGACTAGCAGCATTCTCTGTATATACAGGCGAGAATCCAATAATAATAATAATAAACCAATTGCTATATTTAAAATAGAGCAATTGGGCTAACAATGCACACACAGAAAACACAGACCACGTATGATTTATGCATACTAAGAAAGCAGAGTCACTTTGAAATGATTCCTTTTCTGTGTGAGAAATTTCTCACTGATCTGTAGTTATCTTCTGAGGAAAAAAGAAAAGAAAATGTATGTGCTGTTTGATGTGGTGGAACCGTTCCTTCTGACCTGAGTAATGGAGTGTAAAGTACTGGGTTCGCCGCATGGAGGACTCAGACTATGACATCCGTTCAGATGCGTTTATTGTACTTCACATAAGAACTAACCAAACGGCCTTGCAAGGCCAACTATATACACACCACCTGGCACACCCATGTTCCCATTGGAGGGTTTGAATTACCCGCCAAGGTACCATTTGTGGGCACTAGATGGACTAGGATCCAGGGCTCCCTTTGTTTAGGGGAACCAAGCTCCTTACGGTAAACACAGACCCCCGATGGCAGTCTGAGTACATAACATGGAGGTAGCTCAAAACACAGGGATAATGGTGGGGGGAAGAGAATGATTCCCATTTTTTGTCTGAGAAGCCACTCTGTCAATTGACAAGATATGATAGAATACTGAGCCCAGGGCTGGAGCTAGTGGTGGGTCTTTGGGGGGCTGAGCCCCCTATTGATTATGCAGAGCCCCAGCAGCATAGAATCATAGAATGTTAGAGTTGGAAGGGACCTTGCAGGTCATCTAGTCCAACCCCTTGCATGCTGCAGGAGAATAGCCAAAAGATAGCCCTACATACCTACAACATAAAAGATGGTCATCCAGCCGCTGCTTGAAAACGTCCAGGGAAGGAGCATCCACCACCTCCCGAGGCAGACTGTTTCACTGCTCAACCACTCTTACAGTTAGGAAGTTTCTCCTGATATCTAGCTGGTCACTGCTCACTTCTTCAGTTAGTCTTTAAGGTGCTACTGGACTCTTGCTCTTTTCTGCTGCCACAGACAGACTAACATGGCTACCCATCTTGAGTAATTGATAAGATCTCCTTTTTTCCTGGAAACAGACTTTCTCTACATTTTTGGGGGGGCTTTGGAGAATTCTTTCTTTTACCTGTGTGTTACTTCACTGTGTTTTAAGGTCTAAAATAACAGTTCTTTATTATTTCTTTTTTTAGAAAATCCCAAAAGTACTTGTGCCAGTGAATGTCCCTTCAGACGTAACATTATTGACATAATGCTTTCGGCACTGGAGTCCTTGAGCCATTTTACTTGACCAGATTGACAGTGGCTTGCATGGGTCTGTGCAAAGATTGGCACAGGGTGAAGCCCTTGTACGACAGTTTTTACTGTCACGTCCAGCTGCATTCAGCCCACAGTAGGCATGTTGGCAGCTTGTATGATAAATTTCTGAGCTGGAAACATGGTAAAACAGTGTCACGACAGCTTAACCTCCTGCCGAAATTTGTTCAGTTCTGTTTAGTCCACTGTCAAGTTGTCAGATAGGCCACTGTCAGCTTTGCCACTTCAGAATTCTGTACATGCGGATGATGCGCGAAATGACTGGGATGACTCAGGATATGATTAAAAGCAGTTCTGAATTTTACGTTTTGGTTCTGACACAATATCTTTCGTGAATCTAATTCAGAGACAGGAAGTAGAGTTTCTGTACCAGTATCAGAGATTTACTGATGATCTCAAGTTCCAGATCTCAACGCTAGTAATAGTGTCAGAAACGAAGCGGAGTACCTCAGTTGGAGCTCTCCTTCCTTGCCATCTTGACAGATGGTGGTAGGTTCCTCTGGAGCACCTGAATATCTTCTGTTTTCTCAATACAGAGCTGCAGTACTCACTCCTTGGCTCACAGAATCACATTTACAGTCAGCATCAACCAAAAGAGCCATGTATCCTGTGTACCACACACATAAGATATTAGAAAATATAAGTCTTAAATATATAAGTATGACCTTTTTAATTTTCAGAGTACCTCTGAGCACGTAGGGTGGTCTGTCCCTCTCCCTTTGAACCTTAGCCAACCAGTGTGTATCTGGAGTGACGGGAAGGGCTTTTCTCTCTTTCTTCCTCCTCAGCATGATGAGGCACAGTAGCTGAGGTAAGAGGCTAAGGCCCATTCTGCACCTAGCATTTGTTGCATTGTTTTACCAAACCCACACTGGAACAGAAAAAAATGTGGTTCAAAACCACATTCAGATACCCCGGGCCAGTACCATGCTGACTGCAAAGTCACCCCTGAATGGCCGTAAAATGGCCATAAATCTATGCAGATGGTACCAATAAAACTGAGAGGTCAAACAAAGTGAAAACAGCATGCAGTCTGGATGCTGCCATAAAATCTGACAATCAAAGTGAAAGTGGCATGCAATGTAGAGGGGAATTTCTGTTCCAGCATGGGTTTGGTAGAACAGCTGAGCAAATGCTAGATGCAGAATGGGCCTAAGATTGCCAGAACACCTGGGTGAGAGCAAGCCGTCATGGAGACAAGGGAGTAAAATTGTCCCCACCCCACTTTGGCTAGCTTGCTCTTTTCCGGGGTGGCTGCTGCAGTGGTGGTAGTTGTATTTTCTGTTCTCTGTGACCAGCTTGCTTGCTTCCCAGAAGCTGCCATGGGGCTGGGATGAGAGTTCAAAAGTAGTCAACAAAGGTGGGGGGTTGCTGAAGAGGTTTGCCCTTTACTTCCATCCCTACCATAAAGGACTGCAACTCTGGGAGGTTCACAGCTTACTTGTTTTCCAGTCCCTGTGCAGGTGACAGTTTCAGGATTTCAAACCCTGCCAGGTAGTGACCTTGCTCTCTTTACCAGAACATGGGCAGGTGCCACTTCGGGGAAGAATGCTCAGAAGAGCCACAGGTAACATGTCATAGAGCCACATGTGGCTCCTGAACCTCTGAGTATCATTGATATAGAGGCTTGTGTTGGTCAGTTATACATGCTTTATAAAGCTCATAACACATTCCAGGGCCATTTGTTTCAAGAGAAGTTATTTCATTTTATATTATTGTCCTATATGTTACATTTCTAATCCTCAGAAGAGGGTAGTTTTGGATTCAGGTATGATAGTGAATATTCTGGATTGCCCTGGGAACGTTTAAGCAGTTGGAAATTCTAGCTACACTCTGCTTGATTCACCTTGTCACTGATTTAACTTACTCATTTCATTATTCAAGCCTATTGCCATTTTACCCTTTTAAATTCATTCACATTTCTGGATGAATAGTTTATTTATCTGTTGTGAATTTATTTAAAACATTTCTGTGCTGCCTTTCCACCCAAATAGGTTCCTCAAGGTGGCAGACATTTCAACATTAAAACTTTTAAAAGCCACGAAAATGGCATTTAAAATAAAGTACATATGAAAGTCTGCAGGCACTTACAGCAGGACCCTGTCCTTGATTCTGCAAAGCCTCAAGGTGAAGCTAAGTCCTTGAATGCCTGATGGCCAGAGGAGAGCCCCTGGCTGGCCAGACTGAGCTGAGTGTTCACCCAGGCTTTTGCCTTCTCTGTTCCTGGGGTTTTGGTGGTAACTGTGGGGTCCCTGGTAATAGGTGAGCCTCCTCAATAGGTTCTTCAGCACTCCCAGTCTCGAGCGTGGCTTCTGCTCATGGGCCATCTGGGCTTCTAGCCCAGCAACCATAGATGGCTGCATGTCCCCCGATGGCCCCTGACAGTCAGAGAGCCTAGAAACCTTGGGCTCTGCCAGGATTTGGACCTCTGTAGGATCTGCCATCATGGTGACCTCATCCTCTATGGAGGATCCAATCCTGACAATACAAGTGCATATGCATGGGAACCCTGGAAAACAATAAGAATCTGACGGCTCAGAGGAGAAAATCTTGAGTGTGTCCTTTTAGGCATGCAAGTTCCAAGGATCATAATCTAGTTTGGGGCAGAAGGTGCCATTTTGTTCCCACTGCACCCTGTGCATGTTCACTCTACCTCTCTTGAGCTCCTTGAAAAGAGCTGCTGTCATCCTTTCAATTTGATATGATTTGATCTGCAAACTGCTCCATCTTTGAACATTCTTTCTACTCCAGGGGACGTTTGCTGGCAGAAAGCATAGATCAGATTGCTTGACAGGAGATGAAAACTGGTTCAGAAAAAGTTAGGAGCAAAAACGTTTTGATGAAATATCTAACCTAATTGTCCTGAGATCCAAATTAATTGAGCAGCAGGAGAATATAGGGCAGTCTGAAAACAACTGGGAGCAAGAGGGACTATGCTAAGATGACACCCAGACAAGACACCCGTTCATGGCACGTTTTAAATTGCTAAATTACAGTAGCTGAAGGGGAAGGCAGTTTGAATTGGGGCAGAGGACAGAAGATTGACTTCTGACTTCGAGTGCCCCTCACCAATTGCTGTTATTTTCCCTGGAAACCTGTATGTTTTTCTCCAGCCGGGCAAATAGTTTGAGGAGTGGTGGTAATTAGGGGTTAGGAAGACAGCACAAGGAAAAAGTGTCCCCCCCCACCACACAGCAACCCTGGATCTGAATTGGAGCCCCAACGTTATTGCTGTTTAGCAATAAAACATTCACAGGTGAGCCAGTCACAGATCTTCCAGCATCATATCCAGTTTGACCCTAATTCGCATCTTAGGAAGGGGGAAGTATTCATGCACATGAAGAATGCTAACCTGTAAGGGAGGTTTTTCTTGAATTTATCTCATGACCTATTGATTCTGCAACAAAGATGAAATGCGCTTAGAAATTATGTGACTCTGAAAAAGAATTTTTGGTGGGGATATTTGCCTTGGTGTTATTTTTTTAAAAAAGCAAAGCTGTTATTTGCTATTGTATCTCCCTGTTCCTCACAGAGCTGAACACAATGTACATGATATTATTCCATTTTTCTTTTCAGACAAATCATAATGACCTATCTAGAGAGCTTTTTAATAGAGCAGAAACTTGAACCAAACCCTCCCCAGGCCAAGTCCAGCACTCTTGCCACTACACCAGACTGGCGGTCAAATATTTAAAACATTTGATTGCTCAGATGTGCTATTTTTGCATGTGTGAATCTTAAGAACATAAGAACATAAGAGAAGCCAATGTTGAATCAGGCCAATGGCCCATCTAGTCCAACACTCTGTCACACAGCGGCCAAAATATACCAGGTGCCATCAGGAGGTCCAGCAGTGGGGCCAGGGCACCAGAAGCCCTCCCACTGCTGCCCCCTCCAGCACCAAGAATAGAGTGCATCACCTGCCCCAGACTGAGAGTTCCCATCTATACCCTGTGGCTAATAGCTACTGATGGACTTCTGCTCCATATGTTTATCTAATTCCCTCTTGAAACTGTCCATGCTTGCAGCTGCCACGACCTCCTGTGGCAGTGAATTCCATATGTTAATCACTCTTTGGGTGAAGAAGTATTTCCTTTTATCTGTTCTAACCCGACTGCTCAGCAATTTCATAGAATGCCCACGAGTTCTTGTATTGTGAGAAAGGGAGAAAAGTACTTCTTTCTCAACCTGCTCAATCCCATTCATAATCTTATAAACCTCGATCATGTCACCCCTCAGCCGTCGTTTCTCCAAGCTAAAGAGCCCCAAGCATTTTAACCTTTCTTCATAGGGAAGGTGTTCCAACCCTTTTATCATTCTAGTTGCCCTTCTCTGCACTTTTTCCAATGCTATAATATCCTTTTTGAGATGTGGTGACCAGAACTGTACACAGTATTCCAAATGAGGTCGCACCAATGATTTATACAGGGGCATGATGATACTGGCTGATTTGTTATCAATTCCCTTCCTAATAATCCCCAGCATAGCGTTGGCCTTCTTTATTGCAGCTACACATTGTGTAGACATTTTCAGCGAGTTATCCACTACGACTCCAAGATCTCTCTCTTGGTCAGTCTCTGCCAGATCAGACCCCATCAATGTGTATTTATATTTAGGATTTTTGGCTCCAATGTGCATCACTTTGCACTTGGCCACATTGAACCCCATTTGCCACGTTGACGCCCACTCACCCATCCTCAACAGATCCCTTTGGAGTGCCTCACAATCCTCCCTGGTTTTCACCACCCTGAACAACTTCGTGTCATCTGCAAATTTAGCCACATCACTGCTTACTCCCAATTCCAAATCGTTAATAAACAAGTTAAAAAGCATGGGACCGAGTACTGATCCCTGTGGTACCCCACTGCTTACCACCCTCCACTGAGAAAGTTTCCCATTTATACTCACTCTCTGTTTCCTATTTATAAGCCAGTTTTTGATCCACAAGAGGACTTGTCCTTTTATCCCATGACTATTGAGCTTACTTAGGAGCCTTTGATGAGGAACTGTATCAAAAGCTTTCCGGAAGTCAAGGTAAATAATATCTATTGGGTCCCCCTTGTCCACATGTTTGTTCACTCCCTCAAAAAACACTAACAGGTTAGTGAGACAAGATCTTCCCTTACAGAACCCATGCTGAGTCTGCCTCAATAGTTTTTGTTCATCAATGTGCCTACTAATTCTTTCCTTAATAACAGTTTCCACCAACTTACCCGGTATCGATGTCAGACTGACTGGCCTGTAATTTCCTGGATCTCCCCTGGAGCCCTTTTTAAAGATGGGAGTGACATTAGCTACCTTCCAGTCATCAGGAATGGAGGCAGATTTTAAAGAAAGATTACATATTTTTGTCAGGAGATCCACAAGTTCACATTTGAGTTCTTTCAGAACTCTCGGATGAATGCCATCCGGGCCTGGTGATTTATTAGTTTTTAAATTGTCCATCAGTCGGAGGACTTCCTCTCTTGTCACCGCAATCTGATTCAGGTCTTTCAAACCCCTCCCGAAATCGGTGCTTCTGGAGTGGGCAAACACTTCTCCTCTTCCACAGTGAAGACAGAGGCAAAAAATGCATTCAGCTTCTCAGCCATTTCCCTATCATCCTTCACTACTCCTTTTACCCCTTGGTCATCCAAGGGCCCCACTGCCTCCCTGGCTGGCTTCCTACTTCTAATGTATTTGAAGAAAGTTTTATTGTTGGTCTTTATGTTTTTTGCGATATGCTCCTCATATTCCCTTTTTGCTTGCCTGATCACAGACTTGCATTTTATTTGCCATAGTCTGTGTTCCCTTTTATCAACCTCACTAAGACTAGCTTTCCACTGCTTAAAGGAATCCTTCTTACCTTTTACAGCTTCCATTACTTTATTTGTTAACCATGCAGGCTTTTTTCTATACCTATTTGTACCTTTCCTAACCTGCGGTATATATTTTTTCTGAGCTTCTAGGATTGTCTTTTTAAATAGTCTCCAAGCTTCCCCAATGGTTTTGACCTTCTCCACTCTTCCTTTCAATTTCTTCCTCACATGTCCCCTCATACCAGAGAAGTTACCCCTTTTAAAGTTAAAAGTTAAAAGTTAAAATCTTTATTGTCTGCAGTCATGAGCATTTAGGGTTCAAGCTGAAGAGACAGATGGAGATCCAAGCTAGGGATGTCAGCCTCCAGGTAGGATCTGGGGATCCCCTGGAGTTACAGCTCATCTCCAGACTATTAAGAACAATTCCCCTGAAGAAAATGGATGCTCTGAACATAAGAACATAAGAGAAGCCAATGTTGAATCAGGCCAATGGCCCATCTAGTCCAGTGCTCTGTCACACAGCAGCCAAAAATACCAGGTGCCATCAGGAGGTCCAGCAGTGAGGCCAGGACACTAGAAGCCCTCCCACTTCTCCCCCCCCTTCCAGCATGAAGAATAGAGTGCATCACCCGCCCCAGACTGAGATTTCCTGTCTATACCTTGTGGCTAATAGCCACTGATAGACTTCTGCTCCATATGCTTATCTAATTCCCTCTTGAAACTGTCCATGCTTGTAGCTTCCACCACCTCCTGTGGCAGTGAATTCCATGTGTTAATCACTCTTTGGATGAAGAAGTACTTCCTTTTATTTATTCTAACCCGACTGCTCAGCAATTTCATGGAGTGCCCACGAGTTCTTGTATTGTGAGAAAGGGAGAAAAGTACTTCTTTCTCAACCTGCTCAATCCCATTCATAATCTTATAAACCTCTGTTAGCCCAAGCCGCCTTTATTGGGCTATTTCTGGACTGTTTTATGCTGTTATAAACCTGATAGGGTGCCAGCTAAGAGACTGTATAATAAAGCACCAAGGGGAAAAGCCCAGAGAAGATGCAAATGCAAGCCAAGGACAATGAGATGCTGGCTAAAGTCACTCCAGAGGGTCCCCATAGTCTGCTTGCTGCTTGTCATGTCTTACAGTCACAGGTTTATACTCAAACAAAAGACTCTTGCATACAGCCCAGACTCTCTGTCTCCATTATAAAGGGATTAACCCCCCCCACGTGCCAAACACACACGTTTCTCATGGAGAATCTGCCCGAATACCGAAGAGTCATCTTCCTTTGTCTCCTACTTCCTCTTTTCCCGCTCCCAGGTGACCAACGGTCAAGGTAGCCACTAGTATTTGAAATTGACCCAGAGAGCCAATCCCTAGCCAGCAGGGAGTGTCCCCAGGTATAAGCCGCCTGGCCTCCTACGCCCACCACATGAGAAGCTTTTAAAAACACTCGCGCACTCTTCTCAATCTCTCTCTGCCTCGCCTACCCCTACCAACGACCTCTCTCAGCCTGCTTTTACTTCTCATGTCCAGCTTACTCTCCCAAATCCTCACCTCGCTTTAAGGCTTCAGTCTGCAGCTGAAGTAGTGCACGTGCTCCTAGCCGGTCTAGCAGACGTGCTCCTTATATTTCTTCCCATATTCCTTCCCTCCCTGAACCTCCCGCTGGAAGATTTGAAGCTGCGTATCCCAGAGGTAAATATCGCCCATCATCGCTTCAATACCTGCTCATGCAAATGTGCTATTTATTTCTTGCCTGTTTTTATTAGTCTCTTGTAGCTAGTGTGTGTGTGATTGTATGTGTTCTGCTGAATATTATTACACAGTAAACAAAAGATTTATTTTACTCCTGTCTCTCGCCTTTTTACTGGGAAATAGCATGGTAGCCCATCCTCCGTATACACAGACCAAAGAATCCCAATATTAAACACTGTCACAAATGCTCTATTAATCATAGATCAGAGCATTTCGGCTAACACCTCGATCATGTCACCCCTCAGCCATCGTTTCTCCAAGCTAAAGAGCCCCAAGCGTTTTAACCTTTCTTCATAGGGAAGGTGTTCCAACCCTTTTATCATTCTAGTTGCCCTTCTCTGCACTTTTTCCAATGCTATAATATCCTTTTTGAGATGTGCGACCAGAACTGTACACAGTATTCCAAATGAGGTCACACCAATGATTTATACAGGGGCATTATGATACTGGCTGATTTGTTTTCAATTCGCTTCCTAATAATCCTCAGCATAGCGTTGGCCTTCTTTATTGCAGTTACACACTGTCTAGACATTTTCACTGAGTTATCTACTACGACTCCAAGATCTCTCTCTTGGTCCGTCTCTGCCAGTTCAGACCCCATCAACATGTATTTATATTTAGGATTTTTGGCTCCAATGTGCATCACTTTGCACTTGGCCACATTGAATCCCATTTGCCACATTGACGCTCACTCACCCATCCTCGACAGATCCCTTTGGAGTGCCTCACAATCCTCCCTGGTTTTCACCACCCGGAACAACTTCATGTCATCTGCAGATTTAGCCACTTCACTGCTTACTCCCAATTCCAAATCGTTAATAAACAAGTTAAAAAGCATCGGTTGGAGTACTGATCCCTGTGGTACCCCACTGCTTACCACCCTCCACTGAGAAAGTTTCCCATTTATACTCACTCTCTGTTTCCTATTTATAAGCCAGTTTTTGATCCACAAAAGGACGTGTCCTTTTATCCCATGACTATTGAGCTTACTTAGGAGCCTTTGATGAGGAACTGTATCAAAAGCTTTCTGGAAGTCAAGGTAAATAATATCTATTGGGTCCCCCTTGTCCACATGTTTGTTCGCTCCCTCAAAAAACACTAACAGGTTAGTGAGACAAGATCTTCCCTTACAGAACCCATGCTGAGTCTGCCTCAATAGTTTTTGTTCATCAATGTCCCTACTCATTCTTTCCTTAATAACAGTTTCCACCAACTTACCCGGTATCGATGTCAGACTGACTGGCCTGTAATTTCCCGGATCTCCCCTGGAGCCCTTTTTAAAGATGGGAGTGACATTAGCTACTGGAGGGTAGACTCTATGGCATTGTACCCCAGGGTCCCTGCCCTCCCCAGGCTCCATCCCCAAATATCCAGGAGTTTCCCAACCTGGATCTGGCAACCCTACCCCCCTATCCCCTGTCAGTGACCAGTGCTAAACTAGATTGGGTGATAGCACGTGGGGAGGAAATATTTCTCAGTTCAGATTGTCCACTCCCTCTGTCATTTGCCTTCAAAGTACAAAAGTACCTTACAAATACCTAAATATTTTTTACCTGTGGCAAGTATTGGGGTGGGAGAGACGGAAATTGTGACACTGTTCTAGAGAAAGGATTAATCCTTACCTTTTCCATTGCCATGGACCCACTCTGCTTAGTTAAAAAAAAAAGAGGGGGGAGATCTGATCATGCATCTTTCAGAGTCATATCTGGTAGAATGAATGTCACTCATAACAATGTAGGTAGTTTCTTCCACAGTAAATCATGGGACATATTAATGTGCTGTTAAGAAAATGGATTCCATCAATACTATTATAAGTAGCTTAAGTTTAAGTAGCGTTGTTTTTATAATTCCGATTGTTTTATCTGTTAGAAGTGGGCATTAATGTTTAGACTTAGTTGGAATGAACTTTGAAAAAGGAGGAAGAGGTTACCGTAGAACCCTTGCTTTGGCAACATCTCAAAATAGCCATTTGTCTGAATTACTCCATTCTTGCTGGCAGTTCCTCAGCAGGAAAACAAAGGAGAATGAAGCTTGGATTAAGCAAGCTGGTCTTGGTAAATAAGGTTACTATGATACATAGCTACAGTAGCATACAGCCAATTCTTGTTTTTATTTAATCATAGTTAAACAACAGTGGGCTAATCATGTTGACTATCCGGTGGCAAATTAAACAAAACATTGAAATGTAAGGACTCCTGTCTTTAAAGCAGAAGTAGTTGGAAACCTGTGTCGAATTAGCCCATTAAATAATGCAGAAACAAGCTTTGTGGAAGAAAAAGGCCAGTTTGTAACGAGATACCTTAATGAGAACAGCTGCAAATTACATTTAGTCCAGAGTGCTGTTGTTTGGTGGCAGGGAGCTGAGAGGGACAGTAGTAAGTAAGGTGATACCTTTTGTTCAAAAGGTCATTTAGCTCTCTTTAGTGGGAGGCAGACTTTTCCAGGGAGGTGTGGAGAGTTGCCAGAAAGGCCTCCAGTTCTTTTTGACATATCCTCAATTACTGTCTTGGCAGTTTCAAGCATGTGTTGTTCTGCTGTAAGCCTCCTTGGTCATCACATATGGAAAGATGCTGAGTAAATCCAAATCAATAAATATATCTTTATAATCCATCCTTCAGGGTCGGGGGCAAAGGGTGGCTGTTGGGGAACAGCTGTCCCGAAGGCACCTGCTATATTGCTGAGTGCCCCAAGGACCAGTGCTTTCTCCGATGTTATTTAACATCTATATGCACCCCCTTGCCCAGATTGCCCGGAGTCATGGGCTGGGTTGTCACCAATATGCGGACAACACCCAGCTCTATCTGTTGTTGGGCGGCCAGTCTGACTCTAGTCCGGAAGATCTGGACCTGATGTTGAAAGCTGTGGCTGGTTGGCTTAGACTGAGTCGACTGAAATTGAATCCGACAAAGATGGAGGTTCTGTGTCTGAGCTGGAGTGGCAGGATACAGATTAAATAAATAAGGCACTTGACACAGTATCATAAGCAAAAAGACAGATCCTTGCCCCAAGGAAATCAGGACCACCCTAGATGTGATAATGTCCTTGTGGCTGCCACAGGGCTGCAGCTGCCATTTTGAAGTAATCCTGATTGGGCCCCCAGTGCAGCGGGCTGAGGTGCTCTTGCGTTCAGAACAGCTGCACCCTTCACAACTATTTTGACACATGAAAACTTGCGGGTCAGGGGGAAACAAGAGCTCCGTACTGCGGGTCCACTCAAGATTGGCCCCTCATGGCATTTTTAAATTACTTTCAAATAGGAGTGGCAGCCATGACGATGCTGTCATGTCTGGTTTGCCCTCACACTTGGAGGAGGAGATGAACAGCTTGTGCCGGGGAGGGGGGAGGGACAAAGGCAAGGAGTAACAAGAAAATGCACAAATATGGTTAGTTTTAGAAGAGGATGAAGCATAAGGGGGTTATGTCAAAACCTTCACAGATTGGTTTTGGAAGGGGGTTTAAAGAAATAGAGTTGTTTTGGGATAGATTTTAGGCTTGGCTAGTTAGGTGGGGTTTGTATTTTGTTTTCTCATACAATATAAAATTTTGCCTGTGGAAAACTGGAATATCTGGGAGAAATTATACCTTCTCCCTAATAGGCTAGACATTTAAAAATATATATATATAGGGAACAATCAACTGCAGTCTTGCAACTTCAGTCTAAAGAGGGAAGGCTGGGAAGAACTATAGTGTGCTTTCCCCCCCTGAAGATCTTAACCATCCACTATTAGACAAAATACCAACATATTAATGAAATGTTCACATCCAGTCTCTTGCAATGATTAGAGATGTAAAGATCTAGAAAACAAAACAGGAAATTTTTGGAGGGAAATATTGCTGTACCCCAGGCACCCCCACCTTTTTAAATAAACCTCATTTTGTTCCCCATGAAAATGTTCTAAAATTAGAAGAGGGTGAAGTATAAGCTTGAAAAAATGCTACATATACAGCCAATCACAGCCCTCCTGGGCGTTCTGTAAACCCCTATGATATGCTTCAAATGACTGGGTGTGAGTCTGTCTACCCACCCTCATACAGGGCACCCTTGGAGCACACATGGAGGGAGGGGACTTTGGTGATGGGAACTATAGACAGCACTTTGCACAAAAAGGGAACAGCTTACATAAACAGCCAAGGGATAGAATGAATGTGTGAACTGTGTCATAGCTATATCCCTGTTTCATTGGGGTTGATAGGTAGTGATTGTTTCCCATCCTCTAGCTTGTTATTAACTTTGGCACAGTCAAGCTCTGCCCTCCAGGATCCTCAGCCAATCAATTTCAAATAGTGGATCAGAAAGCTGAAAAGGAACAAAAAGGAAAGAGGAGTTTGGCAGTCTGGTTGCTGGCCAACACACAGTTAAGGCTGTTGTGGTTTGATAGCAGAAGGCTTAGGAGGGCTGCTGGTTAGGCAGGGAGTCCATTAGAGACTTTTTGTATTTTGAAGATAGGTAGGGTTTGGGTACTGTTCCTGTTAAACTAAAAGCCTCCTGTTCCATGTTACAAGTCTGAATCAGACAAACAAGAAACCTGTTTTGTAACTGTTAAGCTTTCTTACGCCCCAGTTATCCAGTTATTTGGTTAATGTAATATTGAGAGGGCTTGAGAAAAGGAAAACAAAAACAACCAAGCCATGCATACACTGAAATAAACATGGTTCCTAGTTGTTTTCAGTGGAGAAAGACTCTTGCTGAATCCCACAAGGAGTGGGCTAGAGCTTGTTTTAAAACCTATTCTGTGGTGGTGAGGGCAGTGAAGAAACAATATTTCTGTGCCACCTTTGTATCTGCACAGTGTAGACTAGTGAGACTCTTCTAGGTGGTCAGAGGCTGCTCTATAGCCGCTGCAAATTTTGCTAAACACTTTGTAGATAAAATCCCCTGCATCTGTTCTGACTTGGACTCTATATTAGCAGTGACAGGATTGGCTGGTCCCAGGATGCTGATTTGACCAGTTGTGTAGGATACTTTTCAGCTTGTCCAGTCTGAGGATGTGGACAGTGTTCTTGGAAGTTTGAGAGCTACCAACTGCTTGTATGACCCTTGCCCCTCCTGGATGTTTAAATCTGCTTGTGGGGGGAGGGAGGAATGACAATAAGTGCCTCCCAGAGAGAGTGGGTGGTCACTTCTGCCTTGAAGGGGGCAGTAGTGTGTCCATTCCTAAAGAATCCTGCTCTGGACCTAGGAGAGATGAATAACTACTGTCCAGTCTCAAATGTACCATTCTGGAGCAACGTGATGGAATGAGTGGTGGCTGGGCAACTTCAGGGATTCCTGAATGATGTGGATTGTCTGGGTCCATTCCAGTTTGTTTTCAGGACTGGTTATGGGACAAAAACAGCCTTGGTCGCCCTGGTTGATGACCTGTGCCGGGAGATAGACAGGGGGAGTGTGATACTGTTAGTTCTTCTGGACCTATTGGCAGCTTTTGGTATCATCAATCCTGGTTCAATCCTGGTATCTTTTGGGACCACCTTTTGGGGTTGGGATTGGGAGGCACTGTACTATGGTGGTGTTGGCTCTATCTTGAAGGTAGGTTTCAGAAGGTGGTGCCAGGGGACTGCCTGTTTGCCCCTTGGCCTCTGGCCTACAGGGTCCCAAAAGGTTCCATCTTGTCCCCCGTGCTGTTCAGCATCAGTGTAAAGTTTCTGGGAAAGATCATCTGGAGATTTGGGCTGAATTGCCACCAATATACAGATGACAGCTGTATCTTGCACTTGCAGCAGATCCCAGGGAGGTTGTGAAAACTGTGAGGAGGTGGATGGAGGCAGTTTTGGAATGAATGAGGGCTAACAAAGTGAACCCTGACAAAATGGAGTGGGGGGAAGGTCTGACTCAGGAAAATTTTATTTATTTAATTATTGTTTTACAGAATGTATATCTCACCTTTCTGCCCTCACAAGGGTCACCATGGTGGCTAACAAATTAAAATATACCTTATCAGATTTTAAAATCATTAAACCTCCCCCCCATCATTACAACAATTAAAAACAGGGCTGAAATGCATACAGAGACTTTGGAACAACAATTAAAACATCCAGTTCAAAAAATTAAAATATCAATTTAAAAGTAGGATATTTCTTCTTCTGGATGGGGTTGCACTCCCCCTAAAGGAGCAGGTTTGTCATTTGGATCTGAGCCTGCTGTTGGGTAAACAGGTGGTAGCAGTGGTTAGGGGTGCTTTGTACCACCTTTGGTTGGTGAGCCAGCTGTGGCCCTTCCTGGCTGGGGGGTGGGGAGGCAGTCTTGCCTCTCTGGTTCATGCCCTGGTATCACCTAGATTAAATTACTGCAATGTGCTCTATGTGAGGTTGCCTTTGAAGACTATCTGGAAACTAAAGTTGGTACAAAATGCTGCATCCAGAATGTTTAGTTAGTTTTTAATTTTTTTAATTGCAACCCCCAAACAGGAAAAAAACACAACAACAATAGTGGCAAAGTCTACAGATAAGCATCTATGAAAGGTTTCCAAATGCAGGCAGAATATTGAAAGGAATGGGTCGTAGGGACCATATCACTTCAATCTGTTTCGCTCTGTACCGGTTCTCAGTTCTGGGTTCTATGTGCTGGTACTGACCTTTAAAGCTCTATGTGGTTTGGAGCCAGCATACCTCAAGGCCTGCTTTCTCCCGTCTGGACCTACTCATCCACTCCGGCCATCTTTGCAGGCCCCGCTTTGGGTTTCCTTGTCATTTGAGGCTAGAAGGGTGGCAGCCTGAGGAAGGGTTGGTCATGGCGCCAAATTCCTCTGTCTCTCTCTATTGTTGTCTTACCACGGTCCTCGTATCTCTTGGAGGTATAATATATGGAAATGGGCAGCTGAAACTTTTCCTAGCATTAAAGTAAATACCATCATTTCACATTGCTAATCATGTCCCAGTAAGCCTTTGTTAAAGGGACAGTAATTTTTTTCTCTCTCCAGGCAGTTGCCATCACTGCCTACCTCCCTTTTCCTGCTATCTCTAACTAAAATATGCTTAGGTACCTGAGGCTACAGCTTGGCATTCCATGTCTGACACTGGGTATATTTGCAATTGTTGTTTAAATAAAATGGATACTTTAAAATATCACAAATGCCCCAACCAATTCATTTTATGTTTGCTAGATAATTGTATAGTGAGTTACATAATGAGTTTTTTATTCTTACAGTGGTAAATTTAGATATGATTAAAAAATAAGAATTGCATATATTTCATGTCTTTCCAACTACTGTAAAAGCTTTGTAATCTAGCACTTGGTTGTCAGAAATGCTCAATTAACCTGCATTGCCCAGAAGGCAGTCTCCTCCCCATCAGCCACCATATCCCTGTGTCCTCAGGCATGTGCACATACCCCACTCCCACTGGCCAGCTTGATGCCTTCTGCCATTCCTGGGCTTCTGGGCATCATCTTTGGGTGATTCCTTCCCCCATCAGCCTCCCTCAGGCTTAGGGAGCCAGCTCCCTTTGGTGGTGGGGCAGTCCTGAGTAGCTAGTCAACTTGTTTGCCTGCTGCATAGAATGGCTCTGTAGCTCAGAGTAGGGGAAGGGTTCTGCCATGCATAGGAGCTGTCGCCATGGTGTTCCCAGTGGGGTGGGTTTTGGTGGCTGTGGATTCCTCTGGGAAGGGGAGGGGAAGAGCTATAAGCTTGAGTATCTGGCACATTTGAGTAACCGGCAACCTCTACTCCTCATGGGTGCCAGATAACAAAACTTTTATTGTATTCTTCCCTCTCACCAATCTTTGATATCTCTCCTTGTGCTGAATTGGAATATCCATAAGGCAGTTTGTTTTTTGAAAGCTTTTGAGTTCTGGCCGTATTAGAGTTTAAAGAGGCAATCCTGTCTCCTGGTTGTGTTTGCCCCCAAGCTGAGGCGAAATGTGTGCACACAGAGGTATAGCACATCCCTGATTTTCTCCTTCAGAAGACTCAAACTGTTGTTTTTCTGCACTGAGGAGATTCACTGTGATGAAATATGAAAGCCATGTCTTGGAATGAGGGGATTTTGAGATTCCCGAAATAACTACGACTTTAACACATCTTGGAAAGCCTGGAACTCTCTGGTGACTAATTAGCACAGCACAGCCACCCCATCTATCTCCGTCCATTGTAAGATGAGCAGTTGGGGCCTGCAGGGACGAATATTGCAGGCATAAAGGACAAATTGTAGCTGGGACCTGCTTTGATCACACAGAAGGCTTTGAGGGAGCTTTTAGCCAGAAAAATGTTTTGAACATTAGGTGTACACATTCAACAGGCCTTGGCACTCAGAAGTCCCTATGTTGATAGCATAGCGTGGGCAGAAAAAGTGACAGTTACAGAAATACCCCATGCTATTTGGAACACTTTGGAAGGGGATAGTTTTCCCCAGGTCCCAGGTGCAGTTCCTGGCATCTCCTGTTAAAGGAACGGGGAAAGATCTCTGTCTGAGTCCTTGAAGATTTACTGTGAGTTAGGATAGAGTTCTAGGTTAGCTAGACCAATGGCCTCTTTCCATATATATTGGGCAGCTTTACATGTTCATATGGTAGAAGACACACTTTTCAGTGTTTCAGAAACCTTCATCAGATATAAAAGCACTGTATTAGTGATTTTTTTCTTCACAGGCACATCTTCCTTTTTAAAAATATTAGCTCTTTGTGTGTGTCACAGTCAGTTGTGGAAACAGTGTGCAAAACAATGTCAAACTTCTAACACTGAAAGCTTCCTAATATGTATTTTATTAACAGTACTTTGAGGTGCTTCTTCAATTAAGAATTAATTATCTGATAATCTAAATCCTTTGCTATCAATATTAAAATTTAGTGATTGAATGTTAATGAATGAAATTTAGGTTCCTAGCATATAACCCTCATCATGTGTTGGATGGTGAGCTTGGTGCTGTATTGGCAATGAAATTTCTCTGTAATTCTTGTTTGCTTTGGCAACTAGTGCGCTTTGGAGGTGGAGAATTGATAACCTGGAAAGGAAGTCGATGTTGACTAATTAATGGTGTCTAAATACGTAGTATGCTGAGTCCTGTTTGTGTATGGGTAAATGAAAATTATGAATGTCATGTCTTGCTGAATTGAGTTCCTGAGACTTAAGTTGTGAAACAAAGCAGATAGCAGCAAGGACTATTACTAGGACATACTGTCATAGTGAAGGGCTGTACGGACTCTTTAGAGAAGTTCTGTTTAGTCATCATGGTTAACAGACATTAACAAGAGGTGGGACCTGAGATACTTGTGTGAGGGGGGGAGTATTCCCTGCAGCTTCTGGCCGGCTGGCCACTAAAGCAGCAGGAGCTCCACATGGAGAAGGAGGAGGTGGTTGCAGGTGAGCCCAGCAGGTGCTCCACCAGGCTTCCGCCTGCCCGCCAACAGCAGCAAAGGCCGTGACTCCCAGCCGCTGGCCTGCCAAGGCTTCTCCCCCACCGCCACTAACAGCAGCAACAGCGGCGAGCCCTGCGCGGCTCCCAGCTGCCTACCCGCCAGGCTTCTCCCCACCCCAGCGACAACAGCAGCGAGCCCTGCATGGCTCCCCGCCACTGGGCCCACCAGGCTTCTCAGCCACAGTAACAGCCATGGCTCCCAGCCACTGGCTGCCAAGGCTTCGCTGCCGCTGCCAGCAGCAACAGCAGCAAGCCCTGCGTGGATCTGCCGCAGTTCACAGTGGTAAATGTTCATGCACAGGGGTGTATAGGAAGAGACTTTCCTGATTCATTCCTGCTAGGCCCAAATGGTCTAGCTGCTAACATATCCATGTGACTTTTGTCACCTGAGCAGATGGCCTGCACAGATGCCAAGCTTGATATCAATATACAAAGCCACTTTAGCACCTTTGCTGGGAAGAACAGACATTGAGGTGTCTTCCCAAGTTGGCGGGACACAGATGTCCCATGCATTAACACATCAAAGCTCAGCAGACGTGCCTTTAGTCACGTTAGCAATGCCTGCACCTAGATAGTTAGGCACACCTCTTTATCCCCTTGTGATTGGATAAATGGCCATATTCAATTATGATGGGAGAGGGAGGGAGTTGTGGTTACCCTATGGGAAGAGGGTCAGAGTTCTCTTGGAAAGAGGGCCCCTTTCCGAGAGTGAGTTCCCTTTTGGATTACAAACCTGCAACATGGAATTTTACTGCTAGGCAACCAAGCTGGTCTTAGTTGCCTTCATCAGCCATGTGGTTCATCCTGAAGATTGCCTGGTTCCACAAAGGACATTGAATTATCTGGTATCTCTGAATGACTGGTAATTATGAATCCATCTATGTATAGTTACAGCTGAATAAGCCATAGATCTTATTTGTTTTTTCTACCTCTGCAAGTTTTATGATATATGCATGCTTTGTACTGAATAAAGATAATATCCATTAATATTATCTGAGTTTGAGTCATGTGTTGCAACTTGATTCTAAGCCTAAATCTCGTTGCCTGAGCTGACTCAGCTGAAGGCTACCACTGGTGTTAATTATCTGCAGCTCTGGCACAGAGCTGATAAGTTGCTAAGTCCTCTAGACCAGGCAGGAGCTTAGATCTCTTCTCCTGAGCCTTTGGTGGGGACCCTGATATAAGAGATCTTGGTGGCAGACTACTGATTTAAGCGTCCCTGAAGCATATGGGATTATGGTATCTCTCATTCCTGGACTGGCGTGAGGGAAGAGCAAAATCCTGTACATGCTGGCAGAGTTCAGGAGTTGTGCCTCTCTTATCCCCTGGACTGGGGGTGAGAGGGCTCAAAGCCTGTATAAGGGGACTCCTTTACTTTTTGGGAGGGTTTAAATATCCCCCGTATAGTTCTTACCCCAAGTGTGCAAGAAAATCTCTCTGCCCCCCAGGTGCCCCCGATGTGTGGATTTAGATATCCGCACGCGGGGAGTGTCTTGACTATTAGTATATAGACAAGAGGCAGGACCCGCGATACGGGGGGGGGAGTATTCCCCACAGCTCCCGGCCTGCAGAAGCTAGAGACGCGGCAGCAGGGGAGCCCAGCCTTCTCCCTCCCCCCCAGTGGCGGAAGTGAGGCTGGCCCGCCAAGGTTTCTCCTTCCCCCCTCCCTCCTCAGCAGTGGCGGCAGCAAGACCGGCCCACCAAGCTTTCTCCCTCCCTCCCCAGTAGCGGTGGTGAGGCCAGCCCATCAAGCTTTCTCCTTTCCCCCTCCCTCCCCAGCTGTGGCGAGGCTGGCCTGCCAAGCTTTCTCCCTTCCCTCTCCCTCCCCAGTGGCGGTGGCGAGGCTGGCCCGCCATGCTTCCCTCCCCAGCAGCAGCAGCAGCGAGGGTGGCCCGCCAAGCCTTCTCCCGCCCCGGTGGTGGCAGCGGCGGCAAAGCCGTTCTCAGAGTATTCCCTGCCCGTGTGCAGGGAATGCTCTTTTACTTTTGGGGGGATTTAAATATCCCCCGTATATTTTTTCAAGTGTGCAGGAAAATCTCCCTGCCCCCCAGGTGCCCCTGATGTGCAGATTTAGATATCCGCACGAAGGGGACAACTTGGGAATTAGATATATAGATAGACCTATCCTCCATGGAAGGGATTTGTTTAATTTCCTTTTAAAGTTGTCTAAATTAGTGGCCATCACTGTATCCTGTGATGTTAAATTCCACAAATACTAGTACTCATGGTGTGAATAAATACTTCATTTGGCCTCATCTGTATCTACTGCCCATCCGCATTAATGTGTGTCACCAAGTTTGAGTGTTACAAGAGAATGAGTAAATCGTTCATGGCATTCTAAATGCAGCAGCACTGTAGATCTAGACAAGGGCTTTGTTTTCAGTCCCTTTCCTAATAATCCCTTGTACAGAGTAGGGACAGTACAATAAACTTCAGCCCTTTCCAATATAGTTGTTGTAATTGCCTTTTAGTTTAAGTATATTGGATGTGTCAGATAAATATCTTTCCCACTGTTTATTGCAGTTTTCACATTGTAAGACACTTACAGTTTTGTATCCAAGAAAAAAGAATGGGGGATGAAAAGGGAGTAGTTTTTAAATATTGTTTGGAGCTATTAAGAGCACAGGGGAGAAATATTACAAAGAAAATCTAAATAAATAAAGTGGATCCTTCAAGGATATCAAAGTATTCCAAATCCACAGTGCTTCTCTTTTTTTGTCTGTTTAATTCCTTGTTCCTCCCCATAAGATCCAAAGACAAGGCCAATATGATCAGAGTAAAGGAATAGTCCAGCATTGTGCTTACCACAGTGCCCAGCAAAATGGCCCCAGGAAGCCCTTCTTAGTGTAACTTCTATTGAATTCAAACTTAAGGAAGGATATCAAAGAAATATTTTTTCAGTTATAGAATTGAACGTCTTTAACGTTGTGATCCCATCTTGTGACACTTATATTTATGAAAAAATAAACAGCAGTAACTTCAAATTCCTTCTTTCCTTTTTTCATAATAATACATGTTATATTGAACAACAATTAAGTATGGATAACAACAATTGAGATGTAACAGTTGGCCTTATGTGCTGAAGCAGACCAGGGTCTCAGTCCTTTTCTACTTCAACCGAGCCAGTCTCTCAAATATGAATAGGCCTGTAGCTCTGCTCTGCCTTGCCTTGGTGTGTCATCTGCTCTTTCCCTTCAGGAGTTTCTTGTAGCCTTAGAATATTAATATGTAGTTCTATAGAAAGCTGGAGTCCTTCTGAGGTAAGCTTCCTGCATCTAAAGGGCCTTCAATCACTCTGGGACGATTGTGGCATGTTTTCCTTATATGGAATAGTACATTTCTTTAGCTCCCCTCAGAAGACTTACAGTTGCATTAGCTCAAAATTGTTTTGCCTACCCCTGAAAATACTTGTTTCATGCACATGATTGGTTCAAGAACACCTCTAATCTGTGTGTGATCTTGACTCCTGTGATGGAGAGCTCTTTCCCTTCAAGTAATCAAAAAAGGCAATTAATCATCTTTACATCTGACACAGTTCAGCCAAACAATATTTAGTCTAACAGAGGGCAGTGTGTAAGCATTGAAAATTCAGATCAATTGCAACTTCATACATGTATTGAAAAGCACAGAATAAGTGGTGGAAGCTTCTAGGAAGCCACTGAGAATTTATGTAATATATACTACTTTTTCTAAGATAAGTTTAAGTAGTTCCTATTGGGAAATTCAGTATCTCTCCTTATATATAAAAGCGTTTTGGAATGGCAATGTTCTATGTGCACCAAAATCAGTTGGTGGCCTGAACCACCACTCAGAAGGCACTACTGGTGTTGGCTGGGTGCATGGCAGGATCCCGCCCACAGAAGCCCCAACCAGCGTCTTGCCCTCAGTCTACAGGGAGACGCGGATGGGATGGACCCTCTAGTGGGCGGAGGCAGTGAGACATGGACGTCTTTACCCCCTATGTGCCCAATGGCGGCGGGGAGGCAGGAGGATGAGCCTGGCTGGCCTCGCTGAGACACGCACATCTTTACTCCCTATGTGCCCAATAGCGGTGGGGAGGCAGGAGGACGGGCCTGACTGGCCTCGCTGCGGCTGCTGCTGCCCTCTGGTCCTGGGCCCAGCTGGTCTGGCCTCCTCTGTCGCTTTCTTCCTCACCAGACTCTGGACGGTGCCTCCTCGCACCTCCCTCCCGCAGCTGCCCAATCGAGTGAGGGAGGCAGAAAGCCGGGCCCTGGCCAGAGGGAGGAAGGCAATCCAAAAGCCCCACGGCCTACCTCGGTGTGGCCTCCTCTCTGCCGGTGTGGTTGCCAGCTCCGCATGGCCCACTGAGAGGAGGGGAGGGAGGGAGGGAGGGAGGGAGGGAGGTAGCCAGTGGCAGTGCCACCGCCACCCCAGGAACACCACATGCCAGTCAGGGATTCTCCTGAGGGGAGCAGCCCAGCAGAATGCCAGGTGGCGCTATGGAGAGAGGAGAAGGTCACAGGCCCAAGGGGAGGAACTGTAGATAAAAGGGTCCGCTGGCTAAATGGTGGACCATGGTGGAGGCGCCTCACAGGACACTGGACGCAGCTGGGCAGGGAGCCACTGGTGGCTCGTGCAGTCGTCCCTTGAATCAGGGTCGCGGGAGGGGGAAGGAAACGTGAGGCCCGGGCCTCTGTGTGCTTGGAGATTGCCTGGGCAGGGAGTTGCTGCCGGGGCATCCCCTTGCCCCGCCACCCCTCCGGGTCTGAGGAGCGGGTAGAGAGTGGGGGGGCCGGGGGGAGCCCCCCGCCTTTCTAGAGTTCATTGTATTGTTGCTGCAATGAGCGTTGCTCCTAGTAATAAGGTTAAATTCTATATACAATAAATAAGGGCCAATACAAACCATATTCAGCCAAAGGCTTTCTGAATAAGTTTGACTTGTGTTTCTTTGTAAACTGTAGAAAGGAAGATTCAGCCCTCACATCCCTTGATATCCTGTTACACTGGGGTGGTGCTGTTACAGAAAAAAATCTTGCCTGGACTATAGGTGTGCTAGAGTCTCTTAAAGTGAGAACAGAAAGTAGGCCCTTGTGTGAGAAGATCATAAAGACTGCCTGGGCTCATGGGGAAAGAAGTGGATCTTCAAATATGAGCCTCTGCTCATCTTCACTTTCCAACAACAAGCTTAAAAATTCAAACATAGTCTTACAGTCTTCTGATAGGACCCATAGTAATGACACTAACTGCACATGATTAATAATATCACAGGCTCATACAGCATATACTCAGATCAATAGCACACAATTTTAATCACCTGTCTCGTCGGGTTTGCTGATGACATAGGCCAAAAGTACAGTCCCTGTTCTAGACTAGGTTGAGAAGCCATATCGATTGGCTATGTAGCAGAATATGCCTACTCTGGCCTGTCGGCCCCATTCCACCCTGCCCTCCAATGTTTTCCCAACACTTGGAGAGGCCTTTCTCTCTTTCTCTACTAACCTACCACCACCACCTGACCTTTGTAGGAATTGCTTGCTGGGAAGGTCAGGACTTCCAGCTTCCCTTCCAAGTTCTGAGGCATTGCCTCTGTGTTTCCTGCTGCCCAGTGCCTGGTCACCATGGGGACTGTTTACTGCTTTGTGTGCCTCTGGAGGAATAGCCACTTGACAGCTCACTGCCTTCCCCTGGTGCTCCTATAAAAATAGCATGTCCAAGATGGTGGAGGTCTATGTGGTACAGAGAACCACTACCAGCATCAAAAATTATAAAGTATTTATTAAAAAGAAAATGTTCACAAGCATACTTTTAGCACAGCACCAGACTGAACAAGGGATTCAGAAGAAATGGGCAAAACACAATTCCTCTCTCTATATGCCTTATCTGATGTTGAAATATAGGACAGGCTCATTACCTGAGGAAGTTACAGACCTCTACAGAGTAATCATTACCTTGAAGCTTTCTTCAGCTGTCCAGGCCAACACATGGCTAGTGGCCACCTCCTCTGGACTTCAGTTAAGAGTTCTGTCTGCTCTGATGGATTCAGCACCAAAGGGAACTTCCTCCTTGCTCCCCTGAATTTTATCACCTCTCTTTTCCCCACCCACTGACCAGGTCAGCCCAGGTCAGAGAAGCTTTTCCTGAAGAATATCTTTCCTGAGGTCTTTCTAGTATTCAACACCTCCAAATCTCTGTTCCCTGCTTGAAGTGGGGGGTTTGCCTAGACCTATTAGCACTTGTATGAAGGTGAGCTGAGGTAAGTTTGGAAAGCAATTGAACTGACTTCCCTCCTTCCTGCCTGTTCTTGCCCAAAGAGAGAGGGGAAAAAAACTTTCAGTGTCCTGGCCCGGCAAAGCCGAGACTCACTTGGGAGACCCTCAGGGGGGAAGGAGCGCCCCAAAGACCCCTCATGATTCCCTACCAAGACGCGATGGGCATGTCCGCAAGCCAGCCAGCCACCTCCCTCCTGAGACAATGACAACATACTGGGGAGGACGAATGAAGACCAGCCAAGGGGAGGTGGCTGGCAGCTGCCCCTGGCCCCAGGGCAGGCAAAATAACAAAGTGGAGGAGTCAGCAGGTGAGCCAGACCCCAATCCCACAGCCAGTGAGGAAATGCGAGTAGTGTTGGTCTAGTTAGGAGGCCAGTTTGGGAAGAAGATGATGCTCCAGTGAGAGTAACTAGTGGGATGGCGCCGAAGCTGGGGCAGGAGGGCCAGGTGGATCAGGAGGAGACCAGTCTGCCAGGAGATGTTTCAGCTGAGTGCCCATGTGGCTGTGCTTGGTGTCTGGGATTAAATACAGGGACAGGATTTCCAGGAGGAGGGACCCAGCGGTGGAGGGAGGAACCGAGACAGGTATAAAAAGGAAGGAAGGTAGTGTTGATGAGGAGGGACCCAGGGATGCTTCCAGAGAGCCCAGAGAGAAGGGAAGAAGAGTGGAAGTCCGGGTAGGACAGGAAGGTGGGGCAGTGAAGTAACCCCCCTCCACCATCTGTGTCTGAGACACCTGTCAGTCCTTTAAAAAGGGGACAGAGGAGGGGGATGACCACAGTCGCAATGGGTGCCATGCCTGTGGGGCCTGACAGAAAGCACGGCACTCAGAGTGAAGGTTTTGCTCATTTCAAACTTCCAAAGAAAAGATACATTTCTTCACAGGCTAAATGAATATCCATTTTATCGCCATTTTCCAAAACAAACATTGAAGAATGATAACTGGCTGAAACAGCAATGCCAAGTTTTAAATGTTTTCGTCAGGAGACAACCCATAATAGTTTTAAGGAAGGAGTTGATAGCTCCAGGTAGCTAATGGCCTAAGTTTTATTACTTGTCTGAATGTAATATATATGAAAAACCCTTTCTGACTTCTCTTTCATATAAAAATCAGTTGAGCTGAACCAAGAGATTTTTTGCAAACACTTTTTAGGAGACATTAGCATTAATAGGCTTTGTTTGCCCTCCTCTTCCTGACTGAGTAGGATCGTCCATGTGATTGATGAGTGCAAGAAGCTCTTTTTTTTTGCTGTCAAGTCACAACTGACTTATGGAGAGTCTGCAGGGTTTTCAAGGCAAGAGACATTTGGAGGTGGTTTTTCGTTGCCTGCCTCTGCGTCACAACCCTGGTATTCCTAGGAGGTCTCTCATCTAAATACCAGTCAGGGTCGACCCTGCTTAGCTTCCAAAATCTGACAAGATTAGGCTAGCCTGGCCTATCCAGGTCATAGCCCTCTCTTAGAAATTAGCTTTTTTGCCATTAGGGATGTTAGCTGGTAGCCTAAATATGATTGGTTGTGTATTGTTGTGATATGATCAAATTGTCTGTGTGATCTCTGACTGGTTGGAATCACTATGAAGGAGCAAGTAGCTAAGGGAAGCTGGTTCCAAAGCAGCAACAGAAGAAGAGATTGGATTTATACCCCGCCCTTCACTCGGAGTCTCAGAGCGGCTTACAAACTCCTTTCCCTTTCTCTCCCCACAACAGACACCCTGTGAGGTAGGTGGGGCTGAGAGAGCTCTTTCGAGAACTGCTCTTTCAAGAACAGCTCTGACAGAACTATGGCTTGTCCAGGGTCATCCAGCAGCTGCAAGTGGAGGAGTGGGGAATCAAACCCAGTTCTCCCAGATTAGAGTCTGCTTTTATCCTCCTTAACTTAGTCTCTGCTTTTTGTTACTGGTTTATTATTCTGGTTTTGGGATTCTGCAGTAGACCATTTCTTTCTTTAGAAAGGTTTTTGCTACTGCTGCTGCTGCTAATGATTTTCATTTTATTTTGTAAACTGCTTCAGGAGTTTTAAAAACATCCTGTTTACTGGATGTATTATGCTGCTGTTATTTCATTGTTCTTTAACTGTGCACTCTAGTTTTATTGCATTGTCTATTGTCCACATTATCATGGTCTTTATTGCATTGTTTATAATTACGTAATCCACCGTAAATCTCAACAAGAGGGGCAGGTGATAAATAGGTGGTGTTGACTGTTGAACCTTGTACAGGCAAGGGCAGCCATAGGAATGGTCAGCAGCCCAAAAGTTGGGGTCATGATCATAGAATCATAGAATGTTAGAGTTGGAAGGGACCTTGCAGATCATCTAATCCAACCCCTTGCACTCTGCACGAGCATAGCCAAAAGATAGCTCTACATACCTACATCATACCTGAAAGATGGTTGTCCAGTCTCCGCTTGAAAATGTCCAGTGAAGGAGCATCCACCACGTCCCAAGGCAGGCTGTTCCACTGCTCAACCACTCTTACAGTTAGGAAGTTTCTCCTGATATTTAGCCGGTAACGACTCCCTTGTAATTTCCACCCATTAGATCTAGTCTTGCAATCCGGAGGAAGAGAGAATAGATCTGCTCCATCTTCTACATGACAGCCCTTCAAATACTTCAAGACTGCCATCATGTCCCCTCTAAGCCTTCTCTTTCCCAGGCTAAACATACCCAACTCTTTCAGCCTTTCCTCATAAGACTTAGATTCCAACCCTCTCACCATCCTGGTCGCCCTCTTCTGGACATGCTCGATGACTGCCTGCTGTGGCCCAATTAAGTCTGAGAGGAGGTCTGCTCTTAGTTTCACACTAGACTTGGAATTAGAATAAATGTACTGAAACAAATCCATAGTGCAATCTGTGCAAGGGATATATAACATGATAGCCCTTGTTACAAGCTGAGCTGACTAAATAAGATGTCAGTCTTTTAACTATATTTGTTCATTGCATTTGGAGTCATGAATGATTGATTTGGTAGTAGGGAATTCCATCACATTTAATACATTGTTCATAGCAATGTGTATTTAACAAACTAGATTTGAAATGAAGAATATTTAGGATTCAAAAGTATTGCCATCCAAAAATAATTCCTTCATAGAATCTACCAAATCCCCATTTGGAAGCTACAGTGCCTGTGCATTTGAGTTCTTGGTTGCAGAAGAACTGATACTATAAAGAGTGACCATGTTTTCACCAGTACCAAATATCCAAAGCAAAGATATGCCTGATTTTATTTTTTTTAGCCATGGCATCCAAGGAGAAGCTTGATGTGGCTGAATGAGTTGCAGGACCCTGAACAGAGCTCCATTTTGACTGCCCCTTTTCAATGCATGCCTGTATGTGTCAACTGCATAAGGGATTGTTAGGGAACGGTCTTACAAACCCTGTTCTTGTGTTTCCAAGAGCCCAGAAAAGTCATCCTGGGTCTCTGCCCAGCCAAGTATCACTTTCCCTTACTCCCAGGTAGTAGTTAATGCTTTCTTAAGAGACTGGGTGGTTGTGCCATCCTTGAAACAGGCTGTATTGTGTCCACTTCTAAAGAAGCCTACCTTTGATTTCAGTAATTATCCACCAGTCTCAAATGGTCTGTTCTTGAGCAAGGTGATTGGATGAGTGGTGGCTGGAGAACTCCACGCCTTCCTGGATAAGGCAAATTGTTTATACACCTTCCAGTCTGGTTTCAGGCTTGGGTATGGGACCGAGGCAGCCTTGGTTGCCCTAGTGTATGACTTGCACCTGGAGATGAAGCAGAGGGAGTGTGACTGTGTTGATTCTCCTGGACCTTTCGGTAGCTTTCGGTACCATCAATCGTGGTATCCTTCTGAACTGCCTATCTGGGAATGGGATAAGAAGACACTGTTACCCAGGATGTTCTAATATTTAATTAATTGGTTGATTGGGGAATTTAGCTTTTAGCAAGCGGGGGTAACCTGAGATCTTTTCACCTATGTATAGAGAGATCCTTCCCCAAGAACTCTCAAATGACCCAGGCTGATGTTTAACTAACAAAGTTCTATTGAAAACTACTAGAAGGCAAAACACACATACAGAATACATAGTAAATCAAGCATACAATGTCTAACCAAGAAATAAAGATTGTAGCAAGGAGTAGAGATGAGGGTAGACTATATTTACCTATCTAGAGGCTTTGGTCCATGGAAGGGAAGAGCAGCCAGTGCTCGGTGTGTGTGGTTGACCTCTCTCTCTCTCTCTCTCTCTCTCTCTCTCTCTCTCTCTCTCTCTCTCTCTCTCACACACACACACACACACACACACACACACACACACACACACTGTTTTGGGTCCCCTTAATATAGGAAAATTGCTTTGAAGCTGAGTGACATATGTGCCCAGGATCAAAATCTTGGTGAATTTGCTGGATGAAAAACAATGAAGGTGTGAGGTGTTTTGTGGCTTTCTGTCTTTCCCAGGAGATAACTATGATGGGAGTGTTGTAGATGTATCAATATCTCTTGATGACCCCTTGATTTATGAAATGGGAAAGGATACCAAATGTGAAGTATTGCTTTATTGGGGTAGATACATGGAAAGAGAGGGCCAGGTGAGGAGAGAAACTTAATTAAAAGAAAACAGCCTCTTCTATGCATAACCAAAATGAATTTTTGTTTCCCCGATAAATCCACTGTTATTGCTCCATGGGGTGAGAGGAATGTCTTGCGAATCAGCCCTTTGGATCACTTACCAAATATCTTTCTCATGCTGGTTTCCTGCTTGGCATTTAGAGTAACTCAGACCAAGCAGTGTATTATAATCATGATATCTGGAGTGACTTTTATATATGAAGGGTGTATAGTATTACTTCCTTTGTGGACAACCAACTCCCCATCTGCAGAATGGTGCTGACTGCTAACAGAGACCATTCAGTGGTGGTTCTGGTCCTCCCTGGAGGGTAGGCTTCAGAAGGTGGTGCTGGGGAACTGCTGTTCAGCCCCTTGGCCTGTGGGGTCCCACAAGGTTCCACTTTGTCACCTATGGTCTTTTAACATCTACATGAATCTGCTGGGTGAGATCATCTGGGGATCTGGGCTGGGTTGTCAGCAATATGTGGATGATACTCAGCTCTCTCTTGCACTTTCAGCTGATCTCTGGGAGGCTGTAGAAACCCTGAACCGGTGCATGGAGACAGTTTTGGAGTGGATGCAGGCTAATAAACTGAAGTTTAATCCTGACAAGATGAAAGTGCTACTGGTGGGCAGAAGGTTTGATGCAGTGCAAGTATTTGAAGGGATGCCATAGAGGATGGAGCTGAGTTGTTTTTTGTTGCCCCCAAAGGTCGAACCAGTTCTCAGCAAAAAATTAGGAAGAATTTCCTGACAGGGCGGTTCCTCAGTGGAATAGCCTTCCTTGGAAGGTTGTGGACTCTCCATTGGAGGTTTTTAAGCAGAGGCTAGATGGCCATTGAACAGCAATGCTGATTCTGTGAACTTAGGCAGATCATGAGAGGGAGGGTAGGAAGGGATGAGTCAGTGCTCGGCTCTTCTGGCTCTTTCTTACATGCTCAGGGTGATGCTGGTTGCCACTTTGGGATCAGGAAGGAATTTTCCTCCAGGCCAGATTGGCTGAATTCCTAGAGGTTTTTTGCCTTGTTCTGGGCATAGAGCACGGGTCTCTGGGGAAGTTGTAAATGTCCTGTCGTATGCAGTGCATTGGACTAGATGACAAGGGTCCCTTCCAGCCGTGTTTCTAAGTGTCACGCATTCTGGATGGGGTTGCAATCCCCTTGAAGAAGCAAGTCTGTAATCTGGGGGTGCTCTTGAAGCCAGGCCTACTGCTGGATAGGCGGGTGACAGCTGTGGCCAAGAGTGCCTTTTACCAGCTTTGAGTGGTTAGCCAGCTGCGGCCATTCCGGGACAGAAAAGATCTGGCCACTGTGGTACATGCTCTGGTTATATTTAGATAGATTACTGCAATGTGCTCTATGTGGGACTGCCCTTGAAAAGTGTTCAGAAACTCCACTTGGTACAGAATGCTGCAGCAAGGGTTTGGCCCACCTACACTACATAACTATTGTCAGAACTATTGTCAGAACTATTGTCACTCCAGTTTTGGCCCACCTACACTGGCTTCCAATTTGTTTCTGGGCACAATTCAAGGTGCTGGTCTTGACCTTCAAAAACCTGCATGATTTGGGACCAACACACCTGAAGGATTGCTGAATCCCTTATGAATCCACCCGATCATTACAGTCATCTTCGGAGGCCCTGCTTCAGGTGCCCATGCCAGTTTGGTTTAGTGGTTAAGAGCATGGACTCTAATCTGGGAGAACCAGGTTTGATTCCCCACTCCTCCACATGCAGCTGCTGGTGAGACTTTGGGTCAGTCATAAGTTCTTTCAGAGCTGGTCTCTCGAGCAGTTCTTGAAAGAGCTCTCTCAGCCCCACCTACCTCACAGGGTGTCTGTTGTGGGGAGGGGAAAGGAGATTGTATGCCACTCTGAGACTCCTTTGGGTAGTGAAGGGCAGTGTATAAACTCCTCCTCCTCCTCCTTCAATTTAGTGGGTGGGAACCCAGGAGAGGGCCTTCTTGGTTATGGCACCAAAACTCTGGAACTCTCCCCCCCAGGAAGATTTTTTTGTTTCATTTGGCATTCCCTGCTTCCTAATCACTGCTTTTGTGTTCTTTATGTATTTTAACAGTTTTGTATGTAAGATCTGAGCAAGGCTGTTAATGACTGGACATTTTGGAAGGCATTAATTCATAGGTTCACCATAGGTCATAAGTGACTCGAAAGCACTTACACACACACATATTTAACTCTGCTTTTTAACCCATGGTATGCATGGTCTGTACCAGCATCAGGCTGAGCAAGGATAAAAAGATACAGTGAAAGTGTGCAGGTTTCTAAATCATGATAGGCTAATATCTCTAAAAGTTGCAGCTCTGAAAAATCCTCCATTACCTTAGCTTTCATAATTGAAAAATTCTCCCTGTTGTCCTTCAATACATGGTTGAGATGGAGTCCCATTGTAAAGCCTTAGTTCTTCATGCCCTGGACACAGAAGAACTGAAGAGATAAGAGTAAGAACAAGAGGAAGAGAGATCATTCCTTGTGTCCATAGATTTTATAATCTCCCCTTGGAAGTCTGTCCTCCTCTAGGGTCACTCCTGACCTTCCTGACCCAAGATGAAGAGATATGATGTAGTCTTTTGGCTTTCTTGGTCTCTGTCCTTTAGATGTGGCCCTCTAGCTGAGATGTTAGATGGTAAACCTTTTGTCTCATGCTGACTGGAGCCATTTGCATCTCTGAGCACTGAAGTGCTGGGTGTTTGGGGTCATTGATGGCTCATTCCCAGTACCTTTCTTCTTTGCCAGCTATGAACTTGCGGCCAGATACTTGTACATAGATATACTCCCAATTGTTGTAATGTACATGGGATCCTTATAGTAGAAAACATTTCTCCATAGGGGTGATGACAGGAAATGGGTGGTCCCTGAACATCTCCCACATCCCCATTCAGGCCTCCCATTCATGCTCTATTGAGCCCTTTGAGATTTGTCTCTGGTAGTATATCTGATTTCTTATGATTGCCTCTTCTTTCTGCATCCTCCAACACTTCATCCCATGTACCTCCCAAAGGATCCTCAAGAGCGTATTTGGGGGAAGGGATGGGGACTACCAAGTAAAGGGAAAGGTGGCAAAAATCCCTTCTGTAACTCAGCTCATTGGCAGATGGATTGTATCCAAACCTGTGGTTTATAAAGGTGGTCTAATTGATTTTTAATGCCAGTCTAAATGTTCTGAGTCATAACTATTGTTTTAAAATATCCATCTATCATCTGTGCCTCTATCCTCTGTCCTTTACTTATAAAGACAATTATGTTCTGTTAATTAAAGTATGCTTTTAAAGTGGCTATTGGGTCTAGGTAGGACACTTGCTCTGCATTGAGGAATGTGTCAGAAATAAATCTTGAGCTGCAGGGCCAGAGCTAAACGTGAATGCATGAAATAAGTAATTTGCATATCTTTCTCATGAATATGCAAATTCCTATTCTATGAACGCCTTGTACTTATTCTATCCGACTCTGAAAATGCTCACCATTGATTATGAAAAGCTTGCAGTAACTCTTAGAAAATCTTACTCTATGGAGCATAGATCTTGAGAGCTGATAATTATGATGAGCTTGGGCTGCATTTTGTCTTGAGCCTGGTTTCTGAGCTTTTTGCAAAACTCTTTTTTTGTCATCACTTTTTAAAAATGTAGCTATGAGCCACAAAGCTTTAAGATCTCAGCTTAAAAAACAGATCACAAAATTAAGATTACAGTGTCGACGACAACCCTAACAAAAGGTGTTGAAAAGCAGTGAGGTGGGCTGCAAAGATGCCATATTTGCCTGTTCCCTTAGAAGGCTTTTTGCTGTAGCACGGAGAGTCTTGTTAATTGGACAGAACCACCCTCCCCCCCCATAACATTTATACCCAGAGTTTTTCAAAATGTGTAGTCTGATCTGGTTAATGTTTGTTCCCCACTGAGTTCAAGGGGAATTATTCCCAAGTGAGTATGCATGAAATTGCAGCCTTACAATCCAATACGAAGCATATTTACTCAGAAGTAAGTCTCTTTAAACATAGCGGAGTTTATGTCCATGTAAATGTACAAATGAGTGCCACCATAAGTGTTCATTAATGGGTTATAGCTCTTAACAGTTGGAATAAGGCAGTTTGATCTGCTCTCCCATTTAGTGGAGATGGCGTGCTTCTTCTCTAGAAGCATGTTTTTGAAGTCAAAGTTCTGAGATCAGGGAAATCGTGTTGCAAAAAGGGTTAAAGACCTATTCTCCTTATGTATACAACCTAAATCACAGCCTTATGTGACTGGAATTTTCTGAGATCTGCTAGGTTTTTTTAAATTGTAAAATTCTCCACCCGTTTAAAGCAGTTAATTTCACTGGAATATATTGGGAACAAACATTGGCTCAGTTCAGATATCACACTATGTGATGACACGATTAGTGGCCAGGAGCCCAAATTCTCCTCCCCTTCCTTCTGCTCTTGGTAGTGTGAATTCCCTTCTCCCTTTCCTGACAACTGTGGTTTACCAAATTGCACGAACAACATAGATGTGCAGCAGAATGGAGTGGCAGAATGGAGCTTTACATTCCAGGCTGCTGGTGGGGCATGCCGTTTTTGAATGTTTTATGAAAGATTCCTTACAAGTGAGACACTAGCATAACAGCAGGAAAGTTCTGGTGTAGTGTGTTTCCTGCTGTTCTAGTTTTTAGACTTGCAATTATATAGATATAGATGGTTGCACTGAATAAGATACCACAGTAAACCCTTGTTATCACTAACAAGAGAAAGCCAGGGGGAAGGGGTTATTCCAGTTGCCAGACTGGGGCTTGACAGGGAGCATCTTGCTTTTACTATACTGTTTCCTTGTCCTGTGTTCTTTAATATTTCATAGAAATTCTTTACAAGCTGTTAATCCCTCTCATGTGGTCACAGAGGTGAACAGTTAATTATCATCTATTTCTGTACTCACTTTGGTATCCCTTGTGAACGCTGTGCTGCTCTAGTATTGGTAGGCCGGTAAGGCTTGGACTGCAAGATATTAAGAGAACTGCAAGATATTAAGAGAACCATCTACAGTAGCTGCTGAGAGGAATGCAAAGGCTTTAGGAGTTTCTTCATGTCTTAATTTGATTGAATAATTTAATAAGAACTTGATCCTTCAGTCTACTGTGGTGAGTTCTCTTAATGCCACTGGAAAATCAACATCAGAATTAAAACCAACAAATCGGGTTTGCTTTAACCTCTAGAACCTTCATGTTGCAGCCTAACTAGAAAGCCTGTGCTCTGTATTCACCTGGGAACAATCCATTCCTTCTTATGCATGGACCTCCGTAGGCATTCTGTGGAGCCCTCCTCACTGCTTCTTAGCTGGGTGTGATGCACTGCAACCAAACCCTGCCATCCCAATGACATGAGGCTGTCCCATGCCTCACATATGGTTATCTAGCAGCCTGCTGCTTCTGTACAAATTCCCCAGCATGTAGCGTACTCATGGATGTTGGGTTGTTCTGTCTAGACAGTTATTGCACTAGTTCCTGATTTCTGATTGTGGAAATGATTACTGGAGCTGAGTTTGTATGGCTGTGCATACCTCTCCTTTAGAACTAAGATTGGTAGATAATAGGCTGCAATCCTAAACAGGTGTGCTCAGACAGAGTAGGCCTTGTGTTATTCAGTGGGGTGTCCTCCCAGGAAAGCATTGTTAGGCTTGCAGTCATAGTGCTTTTATTTCTTGATCGCTTGCATTTGGTCCTTTAAATTTATTACTTGCTTTGTTTCTGCATTTAATAGAGAGAGGGTTTTTTATGACCCATTCTGAACAGGGATTCATGGTCATACAAATTCATACCTAATTTTATATATGTCTTTTAATAATTCGTGGATCAGTTTGGGTGTTGTTGTTTTTTAGCCTGCCTATATGGCTCTATAGAACTCTCCAGGAAGATTACGTTCTGTGTGTGGTTGTGTGCAGGAAAGTAATTTTCTTGAAGATTTGTTGTTTTCACTGTCATTATTCCACCAAGTGAATTTTATGCTGTGGATACTTTGAAAACCATGCGTATGGCTTGGGTAATTGGAAGAACTGCGGTTAGGCGAACATATATACATATGGTGGAATTCTTTCAGAATCAGACTGTTTTGGAAGGAAATTTAAACAGCTGCTCCTGGAGAACCCAGACACTATTTCCTTCCCCCACAAAGTTATCAAAGAAGGGTATCACATTTTTGTTCCTTGTTTTCTGGCAGCAACTGGAAAAACTGTAGCAGGACTGTGGGATGTACAATCTTGGTTGAAAAAGTTCTGGGAGTTAGCATAACTATAGAAATACCTTTGTTGGTTAAGTCAAGAAATGATAGAATTAGAACTGGCACACTGAGATCTAAACAAGTGGGGGATCTGCAAGGACATGTGGGGAACTTGTCATCTCCCCCTTCCTTGCTACATCCTTTCCCTTTCCTAAAAGCCCCCGTAGCCTTTCCACTTTCCTGCTTCCTGCTCTCCTTTCCACCTTCCTGCTCTCCTTTCCCACCCACCTTTATCTGTCCCCCTGTCTTCAGCTTTCCTTCCTTCCTTCCCACTGGCAGCCTGTCCTCAGGAAAACTGTGGCCCAGTTGTGTGGTGCCAGCTGAGATGGGTCAATTTGCACTGAGGGGAATCTTTAAGGACTGTTGAGGGGGACCCCACTTTGTTCTGCATTCCTTCCCCCACTATTTCCTCTTTAGCTCATCCTAGCAAATCCCGTTTCTCATCTTTCCCTGCTTCTTTCTCACCTTCACACTTATCCAATAATCCACCTTTATCTGCCCGCCATCTTATTTATTGAGTTCATTAATATCTTGCCTTTCTCCACATTGGGGATCGAGTGTAGCTCACATCATACTCCTTTCTTCCATTTTATCCTCACAACAACCCTGTGAGGCAGATCAGGTTGAGAATGTGTAACTGGCTTGAGGTCACTCAGAAGAAGAGTAGGTTTTTATACCCTGCATTTCTCTACCCTAAGGAGTCTCAAAGCGGCTTACAATTGCTTTTCCCTTCCTCTCCTCACAACTGCCACCCTGTGAGCAAAGCTTCCTCTAAGCTGTGGAGTCTTGTGAGCAAAACTTCTTCTTTGTGAGCTACTGGCATTAAAGTTGTGAACAAGCGATTTGGCTACTGCATAAATTAGTTTGTTCTGGAGCCATCCTTCCTGAGTTAAGACAAAAATGTGTGAATTGAAGGCTAAAAAACTGTGAGCTAGCTCACACTAACTCAGCTTAGAGGGAACACTGCCTGTGAGGTAGGTGGGGCTGAGAGAGTTCTGAAAGAACTGTGACTGGCCCAAGGACACCCAGCAGGCTTCATGGGGAGGAGTGGGGAATCAAACCTGGTGAGTTTCCACAGCAGAATAGAGATTTGAGGTCCCAGTCTGAAACTCTACCACTACACTGCACTGGCTTTTGTGTTGTAATTGCTGTTGAACAGTAGCAAGCAGCCTGGCCAAGGTGAGTCAGACAATTTGGGTGGTATTGAGTTGCTAGGTGGTTGCTGCTAATCCTTGCCTCAATGAGTCTTTCCTCAAAGGCCAAAATGGCCCCAGAAACGGTGCCCCACCAGCTTCTTTTTACTGATAGAAATCAAACAGAAACCAAGCCTGGAATGCTAGCCAAAGTATTGTGGTTGCCTAGCAAGAACCACTGAGGGTATCTGTTTATTAAATCTACCAGCACTTCTTTTTAACTGCCCAATGTATTATTTTGTTTAGATTTCAGAGTTTTCTGCAAACGTGAAACATTTTTCAAGTTTGTCAAAAGATTTGTCTTGTCTGTCCAACTTACAATTCCTGGATTTAAGTATCTTCATGTGGGGCCATACTTCGCTATTATATGTGGAGGAAGCTGCCAGGTGGGCAGATGGCCAGGATATTAGCTCACATCTTTGGTGTGGGGGGAGTTACTGGGTGGGCAGCCAGGAGAGTTAATGCTGCTGTTGCTGGTTGGGGGGCTGCCAGGTAGGCACCTGTCAGTGTTGCTGCTGCCATTGGTTGAAGTTGGAGGGGAAGCCTGTGGGTGGCCAGGCAAGCCACTGCCACCGTTACTGTAGGCAGAGTGCTGCCGGGCAGGTGGGGGCGTTACCATGAGGGGCAGGAGGCTGCCAAGCAGGCAGGTGGCCAGGCAGGTGTACGACATCATTGCTGGGTGAGTTGCCAGGCATGCAGCTGGGAAAACTGGGAGTGCTGTTGGTGGGGCAGGGAAGCTGCAAGGTAGGTAGGCGGCCAGGAGTCAGCAGTGCTTTTGCTGGGGTAGAGAGCTGACATGCTGGTGTTTGTAAGAGAGCCGTCCACCCATCAGCCCCCCAAATGGTGATGGCAACTCTTCCAGTAGCTTCCAGCCCACAATGGCTCCAGTGATCTCCTTACCTGCCTGGCTGCAGCTTTACTGTCTCAGTGCAGGTACAGACAGACCTTGGGGGGGGAGAACAACTCCCCCCATATTGTTTTAATATTTCTATATTTTTCTGCAAACCTGGGGGACAAGTCATTGTGGCCCTAATCCACAGATTTAGATACCCACAGATTGGGCCTCACTTGACTATTAGCATATATAAAAAAAGATGCAGAAAATGTCATCATCTTCTCAAGTCCCTGATTAAAATTTTACAAATTCAGAGGTACATAAGAGTAGCCATGCTGGATCAGACCTGTGACCCATCTAGTCCAGTATCCTGTTTCTAGCAGCAGGCAGTCAAATGCCACAGAAGCAAGTCCATGAGCAGGACTGGCGGACGACAGCCCACACCTGCTGACTGCTTCCCTGCATTCTGCCTCTGAGCTATCGTGGCTAATAGCCGCTGGTAGACACCCTCTATAAATCTTTCCCAGCCCTGTTAAATTTATCTAAGCCAGGACCGTCAGCATCAGCACATCTCAAGTTAGTGAACTCTACAAGTTAACTATCCATTATGTGAAGTAGTACTTCCTTTTGTAGGTCTTGTATCTGCTGCCAGTAAGCTTCACAGGGTGGCCCTGCTTTCTAGTGTTATGGGAGAAGGCAAAAAGCTTCTTTCTATAAATTTTCTCTATACCATGCATAATTTTGTGGACCTCCATCATGTCACCCTTCAGTCCTCCTTTTTCTAAACGAAAAGCCTCATAGGCAGGTGCTTGAACCCATGATTGTTTCGATTGTCCTTTCCTTCTCTTTGTGTATGCAGGCAGTTTTATTCTCAGTGGCTTTCCTGATGATCCCTATAATAGAATTATTTATTTAAATATTTATACTTCACATTTCTGTCTAGTGGGGACCCAAAGTGGCTTCCAACCTCAGTGTGTCCTCCATTTTATCCTCACAGCAATCACCCTGTCAGGGAGCTCAGGCTGAGAGGGAGTGGCTAGCCCAAGCATGCTTCCATATCATAGTGGGGATTTGCACTGAGGTTTCCCAGTTTCTGGTCTGGCCCTCTAACCCCTACAGCATGCTGTATCTTGATAAAAATTTCTCTACACACTGAGTTGATATTCTCAACAAGTTATTCACCACAATCTCAAAGTCTTTTTTTTTTGGGGTGGTGGTGGTCCTGTCATTGTGAACTCAGACCCCATTGTTGTATATGTGATATTGGGATTTTTTGTTCCAGTGTGCATCGTTTTGTACTCATTTACATTTAACCTGCTATTCTGTTGCCCATTTGGAGGGGTGATTTTGGAGCTCCTTTCAGTACCCTTGGGTTTTCACCGTCCTGAATAATTTGGTGTCATCTACAGACTTTGCTGCCTCACAACATGTTCACCAGGTATAGGTCATTTTTGAAGAAATAATGTAGAATGAGTACTGTTTAGCACTGATCTAACACCAACCTTTGGGCGAACATTACTGCTCATCTTTCTCCACTGTGAAAAGTATCCATTTATTCCCACCCTCTTTTTTTTCTTTTTTGCCGTCTAGTCGCAGCCGACTTACAGTGACCCCATAGGGTTTCCAAGGCAAGAAACATTGAGAGGTGGTTTGCCATGGCCCACCTTCCCCACTCCTCTGCTGCATAAAAGGGCAGTCAAGAGCCCTGAGAAGAGGGCAAGAGAGAGTGGGGCGCAGACAGGGAAAGGATCTGCTGTTACCCTCTTGACCAAAAAGAGCTGTGACTGCAGTGATGGTGCTTGAGTTAAGCACCAAGGTGATGGCTGGTGGAAAGCAAAGGCCCTAAAAGGAGTGAGATAGGACTCTATTAGCATAAAGGACTGATTTGTAAGTCCCTTTTGGTTGACTTGCCCCCTTGGCTGGCTGTATGGTTCACCTGTAGTTAAATCACTTACCTGGATCTACTGGTAAGAGAGGGGTGGACAGAACCCAGGGATTCTGTAACAAGATGCTTGTTGACCCTCTTCAACACTTCTGTGGACTTCCTTTTATAGAACTCAGAAAAAATGATGGCCACAGCAATAGGCAGGAAAGATGGAAAAGGACAAGGTGCAAGGCAGAGAGTTTATTTAGCTCTTAGGGATCCCTACGCATTTCACTATGAGCTTCGCCAGAGGATCTTCTACAGAGATTTTTCAGCTCCCACCTTGAATAGATCCCCCGTTGAAGCTCATAGCAAAACATGGAGGGATCCATAAGAGCTAAATAAACTCTGTACTTTGCACCTTGTACTTTTTCATCTTTCCTTCCTTTTACAGAAGCCATGCTGATTCCTCTTCAGCAGGACTACTTGTTCTGTGTGTTTAACAATCCTATCTTTAATAACACTTTCTAGTTATCAAGATCCTCCTTAGGATTCTTTTGTAAAAATTGGTGTGACTGTCTCTTTTCCAGTCTTCTAGCAGAGAGGATGATATTAATGAAAAATTACTTATTTTGGTTAGAAAGTCAGTAATATGATTTTTCAATTCTTTAAGAACTCTCAGTTGTGTATTGTCCAGACCCGGAAGTGATGTCATTGTGTTGGGGGCGCTCTAGTATTGGGTGAAACTCTTATGTTTTTTTCACCCTCAAAGCATAGAGGTTGCCCGAATACCAGTATGTCCATGCATGACATCCCTGATGCAACGGCGTCAATTCCAGGTGACATCATTGCATCGGGGACATTGCACAGTGACATCCCTGCTTAGGTTCACAGCTGGTTCACAGGGGGGAGAAGCCCCTGAAACTGGGGGATCCCTCACCTGGGCCTGGGGCCGGGCAAGTCTACCCTCTTAGCAACTGTTGGGGGATGGGAGGATTAATCAGGAGAAAGAGGAAGGCCCAGGCCACATTGTTGGCATCGCACAGGAAGTGACATAATTGTGTTGTGATGTCACTGCAACACTGGTATTTGGGGAAAAGCTCTATGCTAAAAATGGCTTTTACCATAGAATTTGTGCCCAAATACCAGAGTGTCACCTGGACATCACTAGTGTGATGATGTTATTTCCTGTTTGACGCCAAATTGACTATAAAGTCTGGTGTTTGGAAATGCTTTCCTGTACTTAGTGCTGTTAATAAAGGGAAGTGTTTCTCAGTCACACTGAACTTGCTTTGTATCCTGAAGGAATAACTGTCTCGTGTGTATTTTGGTGTGCCTTTCGGTGTTAAAACTGTCAGAGCCTGGCCATAAAATGATAAATCATTTCAATTCTAAAGAGTTAGAGGATCACCAGATCTGCTTTTTCAGTAGCAGTGAAAGAAAAATTTTCAAGTTGGAAAATTACTGTTTGTGTAGGTGCTGAAAAGCCTCCGCTTCACATTCTGAATTGGCAGCAAGCCTGGTTCTTGGAGCTTTTTTTTTTTTTTTTTAAGGGAAGCCCTCCCTTTTCTTTAGAGTTGTAATTTTCCATATTGTTATACCATTTTTTGCTTTAACATGCAGCTTACACAAGTTCCCTCACCCTTGGGCCAAAATGAAGTCCCCCCCCTCCATTTTATTGGATAAGTACTAGAAATATCCTCAGCATCTATAGAGAACTGCAGTGTGACATACTAGGGTATGTTTCAGAGAGTAGCTGTATTGGTCTGCAGCAGAACAGCAAGACTGAAGTCCAGTAGCACCTTAGAGACCACAAGATTTTGGTCTTATATCTGATGAAGGGAGCTTTGACTCTTAAAACCTTATCTCCTGGACAATCTTGTTGGGCTCTTAAGGTGCTACTACTGGACTTGAATCTAGATATACTAGGGTGTGGTTGATCAGATGTATAAGAATGTGATATATGTATTGCACAGAATTAATACATTTCTGTTAAGACTCATGTTGGAAGCAATTCAACACTTTGCAATAGTTTGAGGGACAGACCTTGGGTACGTAATGTTTCCATCTGGCCTTCCCGGCAAATCTGCATATGTGTGAATGTATTAAGAGGCATATAAACACATGGAACATCTAGATCAGGGGTGTAGAACCCATTTATTATGAGGGCCGGATCTGACATAAATGAGACCGTGTTGGGCTGGACCATGTGTGTCATAAAATGTAATGCCAGGTAGCGGAGATATAAACTTTATAAAGGACACAAACACAAAGATTTTTTTTTACTTAAAATAAAAACATGCTTAAAACATTAGCTCTGTAAGCTGCAAACTTTTAATTTATTGACATTCACCACAGAAATCTCATGCTCAGAGTTCTGAGCCTAGGACCCAGGTTAAAACATGAAAAGGCAGAGTGATTAAGAGAGTCTGGCGAAGCAAGCTATGGTACAGCAGCAGCAGCAAAACTGGAAGCAGGAGATGGCCAATTTCACTGCGGGCCTGATGGAAGCTCTCTGGGGGCCTGATTTGGCCCCTGGGCCGCATGTTTAACACCCCTGATCTAGATGAACACAAACTGCCTCCAGGTCTCATAGCAGACTTTCTCTGTTCTGCTACCTGAAGTCTTTTTACCTGGAGATTGAATCTGGGGCCCTGTGCAGGCTTGTGCTGTAGTAGGGGCAATTTCTGCCAGTTTGGCTGCAGTCCCTTTCATCACATCCTGTTGCTGCTTTTGTGGATCTGCTGATGTTCTGAAAAGTCATAGAATCATAGAATGTTAGAGTTGGAAGGGACCTTGCAGGTCATCTAGTCCAACCCCCTGCACTCTGCAGGAGCATAGCCAAAAGATAGCCCTACATACCTACAGCATAACCAAAAGATGGTCATCCAGCCTCTGCTTGAAAACGTCCAGGGAAGGAGCATCCATCATCTCCTGAGGAAGACTGTTCCACAGGTCAACCACTCTTCCTAACTGTATCAGGAAGCTTCTCCTGATATCTAGCTGGTAACGACTCCCTTGTAATTTCCACCCATTAGATCTAGTCTTGCAATCCGGAGCAAGAGAGAATATATCTGCTCCATCTTTTACATGACAGCCCTTCAAATACTTGAAGATTGCAATCATGTCCCCTCTAAGTCTTCTCTTTCCCAGGCTAAACATACCCAACTCTTTGAGCCTTTCCTCGTATGACTTGGATTCCAACCCTCTTACCATCCTGGTTGCCCTCTTCTGGACACGCTCGAGCTTGTCAACATTCCTCCTAAAGTGTGGTGCCCAAAACTGGACACAGTACTCCAGGTGAGGCCTGACCATAGCAGAATAGAGCAGAACTACCACCTCCTGTGATCTGGACACAATGTTTCTGTTAATGTATCCTAAGATTGCATTAGCTTTCTTCAGAGCCACATCGCAGTGCAGGCTCATGTTGAGCTTGTGATCAACCAGAACACCTAGATCCCTTTCATATGTGCTGCTGTCAAGTCAAGTCCCTCCCATTCTATATCTGTGCCTTTGATTTTTTTGTGCCCAGGTGTAGGACTTTGCACATCTCTATTGAAATTCATTTTATTTGCCTCAGCACACTGTTCCAGCCTATCTAAATCATTTTGAATCCTGACTCTGTCTTCTTCAGAATTAGCAATCCCACCCAGCTTTGTGTCATCTGCAAATTTGATAAGCATCCCTTCTATGTCTTCCTCCGGGTCATTTATAAAAACATTGAACAACACCGGACCCAGGACCGAGCCTTGTGGCACTCCACTTGAGTCTTCCCTCCACGTAGACGCAGAACCATTTACGAGCACTCGTTAGGTACGATTTTTCAACCAACCATGAATCCATCCAACGGTTGCACCATACAGCCCACACTTAACCAGCTTATCCTCAAGGATATCATGAGAAACTTTATCAAATGCTTTACTGAAATCTAGATACGCTATATCCACAGCATTGCCAGAGTCAACCATTTTAATAACTCTGTCAAAAAAGGAGATAAGGTTGGTCTGACATGACTTATTCTTGATATACCCATGCTGGCTACTACCAATTAACTCATTCTGTTCAAGGTGCTCACAGACAGAGCATTTGATAATCTGTTCCAGAATTTTCCCAAGAATTGATGTCAAGCTGACAGGCCTGTAATTTCCCAGGTCCATTTTTTCCCCCTTCTTGAAGATCGGGACAACATTCGCTCTTCTCTAGTCTTCCGGCATAACACCAGTACTCCAGGACATCTCAAAGATTAGAGCCAGAGGCTCTGAAATAACATCTGCAATTTCTTTTAGCACCCTGGGATGCAAGCCATTTGGCCCTGGAGATTTGAAAGTATTTAAGGCAGCCAGATGCTCCCTAACCATTTCCTTACTTACTCTGGACTGGCAGTTCCTTCTTCCTTCGTATGTCCTGCATTCTTCAGTTTGTATACAGCTCGCCTTACGGTTAAAGACTGATGCAAAGTGAGAGTTGAGTAATTCCACTTTGTCTTCATCCCTTGTTAAGACTTGACCATCTTCCCCTAGCAATGAGCTTACCCCATCCTTGTTCTTCTTTTTGCTCCAAACATAGGCATAGAATTTTTATTGTTAGCATCCCTCGCAAGTCTCAGCGCTTTAGCCTTTCTGACACCATCCCTACAGATTCTAGCCTGCTTCTTATACTCACCCTCAGTAATTTTGCTCTCCTTCCATTTCCTGTACATTTCCCTTTTTAGTCTCAGCTCTTCAGAGAGTTCCTTGTTCAGCCACCTCGGCTTCATTACCCATCTCTTGAAGCACCCCCACTTCTTGTCCATAAACGGATCGACCGCTGTGAGGGAAGGGAAGTGGTGGGGGGATGGACAGCGGGATTGGGATTGTGCCTTAAGCACTTCATTTTTCAGCATCTCCCATCCTTCCTGTGCAGATTTCCCCCTCAGCATTTCCAGCCACGGGATCCTACCTAATATTTCTCTGAGTTTTTTGAAATCAGCCTTCTTGAAGTCCAGGATACATGTCCTACTATGTCCTGGTTTCACATCCCTCACAATGTCAAATTCCAAGCTGACATGGTCACTATTCCTCAAGGATCCTACAACATTCACCTCATCAACCAGTTCTTCCCTGTTAGTCAGAATTAAATCTAGGATAGCAGATCCTATGGTTCCCACCTCTACCTTCTAAGAGATGAAGTTGTCCACAAGACTGTTCAAGAATTTCCAGGATGCCCCATGTCTAGCAGAGTTAGATTTCCAGCAAATATTTGGATAGTTGAAATCTCCCATAACCACTACATCCTGTCTCTGTGAAAGTTTAGCAAGCTGTTGTATAAATGCGTTATCCTGTTCCTCCAGTTGGTTCGGAGGTCTGCAGTATACCCCCACAACAATACCCCTTCTTCTGCTCACCCCCGCTCTATCCTTACCCACACACTTTCAACAGGGCAACTCTCAAAATCCTGAATTTCAATGCAAGCGTATTCATTCTTTTGAGTGCTGCTGTGGAAAGAGTCGAACTGGCAAAAATCCCTTTTGCAAACTAACTCTGTTCATAGTCCTTTGGGATCCCATCCAGTATTCTGTAGGAATCTGTTAGAGTCAGGAAGTAGGCTGGCATTTTTAATGAGGCTACTTTAATTGAATCTTGATTTTTATTTCAAAGTGGGTAAATTATTCTAACACTGGGCTTTTTGCATGTGCTATAGATTAAATGAGCAATTGGTACTCTTAAAGGGATCTAGACAGTTTCCCTGCAGAAAGCTCTTCTAAAACTATCGACACTCAATTATTATTTCTTGTTGTTGAGGAACATGAGATTTTTCTCTCATCTGGTGTATCAGTAGTGATACTGGTGTGGTTTGGAATTGGGAGGCATAAATTCCTGGAAACCTATTATTTAGTGCCTGTGATCTTAGCAGAAATGAACAGCGTAATTTACCTCATGCCATCTTTGATATATAAATGTATTTGTTTAGGTTAAACAAAAATAAAAACCTTTCTTCTGAGGCCAAATGTTCCTCCTAATATGACAAGCAGTGAGCAAACGTAAATGATTTAGCCGATAGTGAAAGCTATCATTTTAGGTCCACAGGGCAGCCAGATTTATTTATTTCTCTATTATTTATTTAAACATTTTTAGCTGGCTTTTCTCCCCAAAGAGCTCTAAAGTGGTTTACAAAAAAAGGAAAGATATTCCAAATTACAAAAACAGATAGACAAAGCAAATGCAGAAAACAAGCAAATGCATCTGGACTGAGCTGGATCTGCCAAGCTATTTTTGCTAGGGGGTTACATGCCAGGAGCCCTTTGGCTTTTGCCTGTGGCCCAAACTGGGCTAAATACCTGCAGGAGGAGGAGGAGGAGGAGGAGAAGGAAAAAAAGTCAGCCTAGATGGACCTCAGCTGCTGCTAGCTTGCTGCCAGCAACCCAGCAGGATCTTCATTTCCCCCTTCTGCATTGTGGCATGATTCAAATGTAACATCAAACCATAATTAGAATGATCCCATCTTTACTGCTTCCTGCTCTTCTTCCCACTCAGTCAATTAGTGTCTTCTGTGTTATCACAAACCATATTTCACCATTACTTCTAAACTGCAAACCAAGGATTATCTGTGGTTTACAGTCCTGATGTAGAGAACAACTGAACTCCCTCCTTGTCCAATTGGATGTAATGGTGAACTATGGTTTGTATTAAAGCAGAAATCACTTACTGGCTTGGATCCAGCTGTGCAGAAGTGGAAACATAAACAGACATAGTGCAGTTCCTGTTGTGCAACACTTAGTGTAGGGGTCTCCATAGGACACCTTTCCTGACACCTTTCTTGGCACTCGCCAAGCGTTTTCCAAAAGTAGGTGAGGCCAGGTGAAGCTCCTACCCAACAGGGCTTCTGATTGGCTGTGCAGATTAAAATAGCATTGTTTCAGTGGCAGCTGCCACTACAGTGTTTTGTTTTTATTCTGTTCCATCTTTCTGTGCGTATTTTTAAACATTATTCCTCATGTCCCCTGCACTTGGGCTTATGTGGCTTCACGTCCAATGGTGGTTATGTTGTGGTTGGCTCCACTCCCCATCGTGGTCATGCTGTGGTTGTGTCTGTCACCCTGTGTCAGAATTCTTGTGTTTTTGCTTGCATAAGAGGCTGAATGCAAGTGGACTTTTGTGCAGGATCCAACCCATTGACTCCAGTTGTGAGGCAGAAAAGCTCGTTCACAAAGCACGAGTCATGACATTAGCATGTGGCATTGCATTTGAGTCATATCATATGAAAGGCATATATCCTTGTATAGCTTAAGAGAGGAAACACAGGGAAACGAGACCTGTTGGGGGCATAGACTGCTTAGTTCTCTACTTCCTGGCATATTCTTGGCACATGCTAAAACAAGAGGAGGCAGAGATTTTACAGCAAAGAGCTTGATCTTCTTCGTGGTTTCTGTGCATCACACCTATGGGATCTAGTGCACCTGCGCTGATCTGATTGGTGTTGTACAAAGCTCACAAAGGGATTTTCGCATCTCCACCCTGAACCTACACAGGAACCCCTACTGCGCATACTCAAGGGGGTGGGGCGCGGACATCCCGCCAGTTCTCTCCTGACCACCGTGCTGTTAACAGCCTTTTTCGTCGGTTGGTGTTAGTCAGTTTTCCCCCTCACATTGGGACTCTTTTTCTTCTCGAGGAAAATTTGGTTTCGTCTTCTCCAAGATCTTCATTGACTTTTACTTTGGGAGTCTGCGGGGTGAGAACTTTATGTGGTCTTCGGACTCGCTGTCCATCCCCCCACCACTTCCCTTCCCTTCCCTCACAGCGGTCGATCCGTTTATGGATAAGAAGTGGGGGTGCTTCAAGAGGTGTGCTTCGTGCGGAAGTAAACTAGCCCCACGAGACGAGCACACTCTCTGTATTATTTGCTTAGGCGAAGGTCATCAGCCCGAGGCTTGTGCTCTGTGTGAAAAATTCTCGAATCAAATACGTAAAAATAGAGCTGCGAGACTCAAAGTTGTCCTTTGGGAATCGGCTCTTGCCGATGTCAGCGAAACCCCCTCCTAAATCCTCTGCATCGACTTCAGTTCGTACATTCACATTGATGCTGAGGCAAGAGGTAGCGCCACCGATGCTGAAGCCACCCAGATCGAGCAAATTGGCTTCCGATACCGGGCCAGCCTCTTCAAAAAAGCGTCCTTCAAAATCTGTTTCTTCCGTTTCGACACCAGTGAAGAAGCCAAAGAAGGACAAGTCAAAGAGGCGTACTGCTCATAAGTCGACTAACAGGGACCTGCAGAAGTCTCAAGATTTGAGCAGCGTGGCACTCCCCAAGGGCTCTGCACTGCCAGTTGATATGCAGTTGCATTCCCTATTGCAACGCCAATCCACTCTGGAGCTGCCAAGAATCCATCCGGAACCCCCGATCGAAATACTGGATTCTCCGACCAGGCAGCTGAACCCTCCGGTGTTGGAGATGAAGCTGGCTCACCATCCTCCATCTGTATTGGCTTCTGAGGCTGAGGATTATTTGATATTGGAGACTCAGGCTGTAGGTCCTTGCTCTCCGTCAACTGCCTCCTGGGCTAGTGGTCATTCTGATCGCAACAGACAATACCAACCGCAGGATAGGTCTCGCTCTCCCTTCCCTGATGACTGAGGTCAATGGGACGAATACCAATTCCGTTGAGACCGATACCACCCATCCCTTTCGCCCAGGAGAGACTGTTTTTCCAGATCTAATGCTGGTTGCGATTCACCTTCTCAGTATCGATACAGGCCATCGATGTATCCACCATACGATTATCGACAGCATATGCCTTGCTGGTTCTCCTTGATGCCATGGCTACCGCCTAAGGGACAGGATGACTGGGACAACTGTTTTTCCCAATCCCATTCTCCACGTCGTCCACCACCGTCTGTGACGCTTTCGAAATCACCTCCTTCTTCACTGCCAAAAGAAGCCCCTCTACTGCCACCATCCCCAGTGAAACCCTCCGTACCAACACCGACCCAGGACCCTGGATCTCCTACAGAGACCTCGCAGGGCATATCTGAAGGCAACCAGTCTGAGGATGAGACCTCCCCGGGAGATGTCTCCCTGAAGCAAAAGGTCTCCCAGGATCTCCCAATCTCTCCAACAGAAGACATGTCATCCTACAGCAAGCTAATTAAGAGGATGGCTCATTCCTTGGGCCTTTCGGTCATTCAACCGCAGCCGTCGGTATCGGATGAGGTCTATGACGTGGTCCAAGTGCTGATGTCAAGAGTCCTCCTCCAAGCTTTGAAAACCCCTTGGGAGAAGCCATTGTCTGCTCCAGTGTCGACCAGAAGGCTGGACCACATGTACTGTGTACAAGAGGAAGGGGCGAGCTTTCTCTATGTGCATCCGAAGCTGAATTCCATGGTGGTCTTGTCTTCATCCAAGAATAAGCGCACCAACATCGCTCCATCGGACAAGGAAGGCAAGAAACTTGATTCCTTTGGGAAGCATTTTTATTCTGTGGGTGCCCTAGGCATCAAGGCATCGAACTACATAGCATGCATGGGACGATACGAATATGCATTGAGGCAATTAATGGCAGATCTCCTACCCTCCCTCCCTGATGATAAAACTCAGGAAGCACGGGCTCTGCAAAAGGAAGGAATGGTTGTGGCAAAGCAGCTTCTTAACACTGCCAAGCACACGCTTGACACCTTCTCCACCACAATGTCCTCAGCGATGGCTCTTCTCCGGCACTCCTGGCTGCGAACAATTTCTTTGCCCCCGATACCAGGACTTACATAGAAGATCTTCCATTTGATGGGGAGGGCCTGTTCCATTCTTCAACTGACTCTGCATTACAAGAAATGGACAAGAGCATAAAGGCCTCCAGATCTCTGGGTGTTTCTGCCCCATCCGAGTCATACTGGTAGCGTTCCTGGTCCCGCTACGGCACCAAACGCCATTATCCTAATAAACCATCCCCAGAGGGTGCATGGAGACCTTGCCAGTCCCCTGTGGGGCAGCGCCAGCAGTATCAGTACCCGGTGAAGTTGAGATATGGGTCCCAACTACAACATCCTAGAACTAAGTCCCAAAAGATTGCCAAACAGGGCCTTTGACTTCTCCCACCTTGTTGCAGGGGAACCCACCCGCCTTTCCCCATTTCTTTCTGCATGGCGGATCATTATCACGGACATTTGGGTACTGCCCATTTTGACCCACGGATACACCATAGAATTTGTGGACTTACCAACGTTTCCTGTCTTTCGAACCACCCCTCCCTCTCCCATTCTCCTCCAAGAGTCAAATCTCTATTGGAGAAGGATGTGATAGAGTCTGTGCCGAAGGTGTACAAGGGAACAGGTTTTTACTCCCATTATTTTGCTGTTCCCAAACGAGATGGGAGCTTACGTCCGATTTTAGATCTGCGGGACCTCAACGTCTTCGTACAATATTGCATATTCAAGGTTACATCTTCAAAGGTTATCCTTCCTCTTCTATCTCGGGGGTCCTAGATGGCAACCATCAACCTCCAGGATGCCTACTTTCATCTCAACATTCACCCATCCCACCGGAGGTACCTCTGTTTTGCCATAGGAGACCTCCACTTCCAGTACAGGTGTCTTCCATTTGTTCTCTGCACGGTGCCAAGAGTCTTCACCAAGACGATGGTGGTGGTGGCGGCCTATCTTCGTCTACAGGGGATTGCCATCTTTCCCTACATAGACGATTGGCTCTTAGTGGCAGAGACTTCGAGGAGAACCATATCTCCCAGATGCTCCATCTTCTATTCTCCCTGAGCCTTCAGGTCAACCACCGAAAATCACATCTGCAGCCTTCTCAGAAGGTACAATTTATTGGTGCAGTGCTGGACTCGGTAATGTGCAGGGCTTATCTTCCTTCGAGCAGAGCTGCAACCCTGTTGTCTCTGGCCATGGAGGTCCAGACATGAGTTTCATCCACGGCCTTTCAGATTCAATGTCTCTTGGGGCACATGTTGTCCACCACTGCTGTGCTGCCATTAGCAAAACTATGCATGAGACCTCTTCAAAGTTGGTTCTTGCGTCATTTCAAGCCATTCAGAATGCCACAATCCGAGCTCCTCAAGCCTCCACCAAGGGACTTACCTTCGTCCTCTATTTCAACAATGGGGCACTCCAGAGATAGATGTCTTCACGTCCAGAAAGAGCACGAAATGCCCTTTCTTTTGCAGTCAAAGGGGAGCGGACCCTCTCTCTCTAGGAGACGGCCTCCTCCATCCATGGGGACAGATGTTCCTTTACATGCTTCCTCCTCTACCTCTCATGTTACAGGTCATTCAGAAGCTAGCCAGGGTCATGCCAGAATGTATCCTAGTGGCTCCATGGTGGCCCAGACAACCGTGGTTCATCACGCTCCTTCGACTCATGGGGGGCAGGTACCACCACTTCCCTAAAGCGCCGGACCTCCTTCTTGCAGAGAATGGAACACTCCTCCATGCTACCCTAAAATTGACAGCCTGGTGGATAGGGTGATAACCCTTTCTGATCATGTTTCAGAGGTTCTGCTTAACACCAGGAAGGCATCCACCCGCCTCTCTTACCACAGGAAGTGGTTCAGGTTCCTTTCCTTCCTACAGACATAGACTACTTCTCCTACGTCTATAGGTTTGGACAGAATCCTTGAATTCCTTCTGTCACTCATGGATTGGGGCCTTTCCCGCTCCTCCATCAAGGTCTACTTGGCGGTCATTTCTGCACACCATAATGGCTTGGATGGCTACTCCGTTTTCTCCCATCTGACTACAAAGAAGTTCCTCTGAGGTCTGATTCGGCTGTATCCCCCTGTCAGTGCTCCTACAGAGCTGTGGGATTTGCCATTGGTGCTCCGCCACCTTACCAGGAAGCCGTTCGAACCTATGGCATCCTGCGACTTACAGTACGCAGCTTGGAAAACGGCTTTCCTAGTGGCAATTACATCGGCCAGGAGGGTCAGTGAACTAATGGCACTACGCCATGACCCATCATACCTAGTCTTCTTGCCAGATGGAGTTCGTCTAGTACCAGACGTCTCATTTCTACCAAAAGTCATCTCAGAGTTCTATTTAAACTCAGACATTTTCCTTCTTGATTTCTTCCCAAGTCCAGAAGGGGAAGAACAACGTTTGCTTCACTCTCTGGATGTCAAAAGGGCACTCCTTTTCTACCTGAACAGGACTCACCCCACCAGAAGGGACAACAATCTGTTCCTTTCTTACTCCACCACTTCCCTGGGGTCGAGCCAACACCTGTCCAAGTGGATTGTTGGGACAATTTGGTTGTGCTACTCCTTAGCAAAGCATTCTTTCCCTACTCACTTGAGGGCACACTCTACCAGGTCCATGGCGACCTCCACTGCCTTCCTGAAGGGCATGTTGCTGTCTTCCATCTGCAGAGCTGCCACGTGGTCCACGCCTACCACGTTCATCAGGCATTACGCACTGCATGTCTGTACGCAGCACAAGGGCGATCTGGGTCATTTGGTTGCGTTCTCTGTGGCGCACTGAGTCTGACAGCGCCCACTTTCAGGTGAGCCACTGCTTTTTAATCTCCCATAGGTATGATGCACAGAGACCATGAAGAAGATAAACAGGTTCCTTACCTGTAACTGATGATCTTTGAATGGTCATCTGTGCAGTCACACTGCCCGCCCGTCCTTCCCCACTGCTGTCATCCTCAGTTGTTTTTCTCTCATGCGACTTTGGTTGATAGCAGTCAGAAGGAACTGGTGGGATGTCTGCCCCCCGCCCCCTTGAGCATGTGCAGTAGGGGTTTCTGTGCAGCCTCAGGGTGGAGGCACGAAAATCCCTTTGTGAGCTTTGTACAACACCGATCAGATCACCGCACGTGCACTAGATCCCATAGGTATGACTGCACAGATGACCACTCAAAGATCATCAGTTACAGGTAAGCAACCTGTTTTTCTGCCCACACTGGTCTTGTACTATCAGTTTGAAGTAAGTGAGCTAAAATGGGCTAATGTGTCTTCATACCCTCATAACTTCATTGCTCTTTGGAAAAGTATCAATGTCAAGAAAAGATTTAGAAAGAACTTTTCAGTTCTAAATGCAGCAATAAGTGCTTCAGGTTTAATAATGTCACTTGACAGTACATTCTGTGCCCTTTAAATATGTAGCAGTGTATGAATTCAAATCATGTGTTTTTCTGATTCTGTAGACAAATGGGAAAGGTGACTTGTGAGCACCCAGACTGGTCTGACTACCACTGGAAATGGAATGCTGGACAAGGGGGTCTGATAGAGCAAGGCATTTTTAACGAGATTTGTGAAATACCCACCTTTACATAATAATTACATGTGAAGAGGACAGACTTTTCTAATCTATATACTGTTAGCCACATGTGGCCATGATCTCCGGATACCTAAATCCATGGGTCAGGGCTGTGCAGAGATTAATGAGATCTTTCTGCACACTTGGGGGACTCTCCAGGTGTGCAGAAAAATCTGAAATGTTTAAATTTCCCCCAAATATAGTAAAAAAAAAAAAATTAAAAGCAGCAGCAGCTTCTGCTTTGGTTTTCTGCTTTGCTTCTGGGGTGGCAGCAGCCACAAAACCCTGGAGCCTGGCCACAGCGATAGCTGATGCCAGAAGCTGTTTGGGTCATGACCACCACGGCGGATGTCAGGAGCCACTTGGGGCTTGGAGCAGCTCCTGGACAATGCTGTGGGGAGTGGGAAGGCTTGCTGAGACTTCCTTCCCCTCTCCCCATTCTCAGTGAGCTCACCTGGAGCAGCTCCAGATGAGCTGCTGAGAGACGGAAGGATGTGAATGAAGTCTCGGTGAGCCCTCCTGGAGCAACTCTGGATGAGCTAGTAGTGGGGAGGAGGCAGTGAGTCCGGCAGCTGCAGAGGAACTTGGGGGCTGCATCAGTCCAGCGAAAAAGTATACGTGTATGTGGGGGAGGAGATGAGATTCCCCCCATGAGTATCATGGCCCCCCACTTGTTTTATTTATTTTCCTAAGTGGTTGTCTTCTAAGATGTTTAGAAAGTGAGTGGCAAGTAGCTAGCTTATAGAGGCAGTGGATAAAAGTATTTTATTTCTGACATGGGCTACATGAGATTTGACTGTGGAGAAAGCATTCTCTTCTGTAAAACTGAATAATGTTAGAAATTACAATGGTTAACTTGGCAGAGTACTAGTTGTAGGCCTCTGTGGAAGGGGACATAATTCTCCCCTCAGTTATTTAATTCACAAATGAAAATAAAGTGGGTTGAGTTCTGCAACCCAGTCATGCAAGGCTGCACCTCTTCCCCACTTTCCCTTCTTCCCAGCAGTCTCTTTCAAGCCTGGGAAAGTGGATTCCTAGAGCTATGTGGCCTGCCTGGAGTAATAGCTATGTGGTTTGGTGGGCTGCACTGAGGGAGAGGGGAAGAGGGTGAAATTTGTCCCTTTTCCATCAGCAGAGTTGCACTGACAGAAGAGGCACACAAGGTGATTATGCCTGAGTGCTCAGTGGTCCTGCATAGGTTGCCAACCTTCAGGTGGGGCCTGGAGATCTCCTGGAATTACAACTGATCTCCAGATATCAGTCCCCCTGGAGAAAATGGCTGCTTTAGAGGGCGAATTTTGTGGCATTATACCCCTCTGAGGTCCCTCCTCTGCTTAGACCTTGTCCCCCCACAGGCTTCACCTCCAGGACTTTCCCAACCCAGAATTGGCAGCTGTAGAATCAGCTTTCCCGAGGTCAGAAATGGGGATGATCTGAAACAATTGTCTCCTGCTGATGAATTACTGGGTCCATCCCACTATTTTGTTACTTGTTGTATCCAAAAGTCAAAATTGTTTGTAACTACAGTGTTGAACGAAACCCCCCTTTGGATTGATTCTGCATTATGCTCAGCTTAGCACTTTCCTCCATTCTCTGCCTCATTAATAAGCAAAGTTTTTAGCATTGTCTTACTTTATTTAAAAAAAGAAAATGAATGCATCCCTATCACATTGGAAATAGAATGTTTATATTCTGTTTTGCTGTACCTTTGCTAGTTAATCTAATCTAAATTTCTGATTATGGGTATTTTTACTTTCAAAGCAATAAATCAGAGTGATTTCTAATCTTTCCCATGTTGCAAATGTGAGCGGTAGCCGTTCATCTCTTTGTTAAAACTGATCTGACTATAAAATGTTAAAACAACTGTGTTTTTTGTTTGGTAAGTTCTGGTCAGGATATCCAGGGAACAAGTGTGGTTGCAAATCTTCCAGTCTTGATGCGACAGAATCCTGCAGAGACGCTTCGGAGAGTTCTACCAAAAGTGAGAGTAAGTTTAGAATGATTTATTTAGAATTATTTCTTTTGTCTTGATTTTTTAAAAATATTGAGTACAGCTCATGCCACAGTCATGGCAGCGATAAAGCCCCCAGTGGTCTTAATGGCTATAGATTTGTCTTTCAGTAATGAAGGGAACCAAAGCACAAAATGACATGCAAAGTATATATTTATTCAGAACTATGTGAATGACTCATGTATGGCAAGATAAGAGGTTGGATCCAAAGGTGCCTTTAGGTGGGGGGAAGGGCATCCATGATATCCAAGGACACACGTACACTTTAACAGACCTTATATAGAATCATACCATTGGTCTGTTAAGGTTAGTATTGTCTGACCAATGGTATGGCTCTGTATAATGGTTTGGTTCTGTCCAGTGATTTGGTCTTTTGGGGAGGAAGTAATTACTTATATCAGTTGGGTTTTTTAAGTATTCAATGAACTTAGAGGATGCTTATGTACTTTTAAACTATTTCCCTGTCTTCTGGAGACTGATAGTCAATGAAAATAGGCCCTCCTTGTTGCTAAAAGACTTATATTAAACACTGGAGATATAAATAACCACCTCCAGTAATCCAGTGGATTGAGGACCTTTCAACCTTATCGGCATTTGAACATATGGCATGTAGACAACAATTGAGCACGGACATATTTTTAGATATTTGGAAAACTTTTATAGATGCTTATATGTAGTTTTGCCACCATTGTCACATTTGTTTTATATTTATTTATGTTTGGAGTAAAATAAAATCTAAATATTATTTTTAAAAATTGTCAATATTGTCTACTCTGAATGGCAATGGCTATCCAGGCATTCAGACAGAGGTATTTCATATCAACTACTACTTGACCATCTTGACTGCAGGTTCCAAGGGATTGAATTTGGGACCTTCAGTATGCAAAGTAGATGCTCTATTGTTAGTATTTATTATTGTTTTTAATTACTACATTTTTCTCTCTCCCTCCTTCTATGGAACTTTTTGTCTCCTCTATTTTATTCTCACAACAGTAATGTAAGGTAGGCAAGGCTAAGAGACTGTGACTGACCCCAGGTCACCCAGTGAGCTTCATGGGATGGCAGGGATTTGAACCTAGATCTCCAGTTCCTAGTCTGGTGCTCTAATTACTGTGTCACACTGGCTGTATATCACTGAGCCATGACACTTGTTTTTTCCATTTGAGACGGAGTTCTTGATGATGCATCTCATGCTGCTCCAGATTGTTCCCTGATAGTCAGGAACAACTTTTCAGGTGATGCAAAAGGTCGCAGGAGGGAATGGGGAAATCCATTCCATAAGAGTTCCCAATCACAGTGCCTTGGATCCAACCCAAGATTTCATATGTTTGCTATTCAGGTGAGATTTGTTTTGTTTGTTGCATGATCTAGGAGTAGCAATGCAATATGTTTCTGATGCCCGCTTCTGATGACCATGAATTTTTCTTTTTTAACAAGAAAGAGATATGCAGACAGATTCTGACACCAAAGGGCTCATAACCTAAGTTTGATCTATATGAGGAAAGCTTGAAGTCTTTACAATTGTAACAAGAACACCAAATAACCTTGTTTCCTTTTATCAGCTCCCAAACCATCTTATTCAAGGTCCTATGTTTACTTTGCACACATCACTCATGGTGTAGAAAGCTATATAACGACCTTTGGGTACCAAAGGGTTTAGATTTGTGTTTCTCAAACAGCAAATCATAGTGCTATATGACAAACACTTCTGAAACTAGGGGGAAGCAGTATCTTTTTCAGGAGTGCTGCTGTTCTAAAAAGAAGAATGAAGGATTCCACTGGACAAGCACATACCTGAAGAAGCCCTATGGTTTGCAGGCATAGTGGATTTCACTATATAGACTCACCTGAGTAATCTGCTGACTCTGGACCCTAGCCTAACTTCTCCTTAGTTTTTCGTAATTCCATTATTGCTTTAAAATGCTCCATTTGTACTGAATATTGGATTCAGTGTAGGAAGTAATTTTTTAAGAAATGAGTTCATCCTCCACCAATTAGGTGTTAAGAACTTCATGCACTGGGAATCGTAGAAGAGATAAGGTGATAAAACAGTAACTGAAAATGCTGGAAGTGACTTCAGCATGTTGGGACATTGCATGGCGATGCTCTTGTTTTGGGGCAAAACGCAGGTAAAATCAGCCTCAGATCATAGAGGTTTGCCCCAAAACAAGAGTGTTGCTGTACAACATCTCTGACATCCTGACGTCACTTCTGCGAGATGCCAGTGCATCACATTTATTTCCAGCAATGGGGTGGGGTTTTCCCGACTGGCCAGTAGCAGACAGAAGCCCATAAAATGGGGGATCCCCCGCTCTCAAGTGGGGAATGGCAACCATAGTCCAGAGTTGGGGCCATGCATTTGTCATGGTCTCATCTCCCCAGTACTCAGCTCACTCCTTTTTGCCTGCTTATCATGGTTTCTGTGTTGCTTTTAAATCTTTCAAACATTTGAAAGTCCACAACCCTTTTTGAAGGGGGAAGAAAAACCAAGGTGGCAGGCATTTCTTTTTTTTTAAAGCAGGGGTGTGTCAAAAAAGGGAACGTGTCCACTTCCCCCATCACCAGTCCTTCCCCTGAGACCATGCTGTTTTTTCATTTCCCTAAAAGTACTTATTTAATGGATCTAAGGATCTGATTTTGCATTGTAGCAAATACGATGATACTATTTTAACATTGGAGTGACCGCCCCCCCAGTCATAACAAACATCTGGTTCCTTCCTTAGTCAAATTTGAATCCAGGATATTTCCTCCTCAGTCTGATTGACAGGAGGCATTTAGATTATGTTTTTAATCAAAGAAATGCATTTTCTTTTAGCTTTCTGCTGTGTGCCTGTCATCCACAAAAGGTTTTAATCAGCTGTTGTTAGTGCCTAGGTATGTGGCCTTCTAGTAAGGAAGCAGTGGGAGTTCTAATGATAATTTGCTCCTCTTTAATTGGTTGAGGATGTGTGTGGCATTTGCAATCCTGCTGACTGAAGTTCAGGAACTCATCAGAACATTTGTTTGTTGCCTCTACTTTGATTTAATTTTTGAATAAAGTGGCAATTTTCTAATTTAGCCTAAGGCCTCTTTAAAACTGATATTTCCAGCACATTTTCCTTCCGCCTCTTTCTTCCTGTCTTTTCCTGAATTATTTGATAGATTTTAAAGGTCAACGTTAATAGTGACTGAGGAGGCTTTGGGGGAAGATAAAACCAAGTGAAAAGGAGTAATAATTGTAAGTGCATGCAAGAACCTCTATCATTGCTAATAATTTGGGCTAATCATCTGCATGGAGTAATGACTCTGTTATTCTTATGTAGTGCAATAGTTACAAATTATGTGGTTCAATTTTCTCTTTGAAATGGCAGTATGTGTAGGAAAACCTAGTATGCTCATAAACTGCAGCTCTTGTACACACAATATTTTGTGGTAAGAATATTCTCTTGGATTACTAGCTAAACCACAAGAGCGTAAATCTTCCTGTCCTTTCTGCTTCAAATTCACCCTCCCTCTCTCCCTTCACTACAAAGGTCTTGCATTGTGATAGAAAGGTTCACAGACTTTGGGGAGAGAGTTTCACAGTCCTTAGAAAAAGAGTATGAAGAATTGAGCTGAAGGACCATTTCAGTACAACATTTCCTGCTGCCCATAGCACCTGTGCAGGGGCATAATTCAGACTGGGACTACAATGCAGCTGGAGGGTGGGTTTGACTCCCCCTCCCATGGTTTCTCCAACCAAAACTGCCCCCCCAGGCAATGTTCCCTCTAATTCCTCCCCCCAGCGGAGCAGTTCACATCCTGAGCAGAATATAGCTGCCATAAACTTCAAATGAGCAACGGGCAGTGAAGACTCTGCACAGCTCCAGACTGCTGCTGAGTGAGGTTTCCATGCCCACAGCTGAGAGGGAACAGTGCCCCTGGACTGTTATTAGATCTAGAAGGAGGGAAAGTCAGGCATAGAAAGGGTACCTTTCCCCCTCCCCACTTGGACATGATGGAAAAGTGTGTCTGTTTGTTGAATTTGATCAGCAATTATATCTCTGGGGAAAAGGATTAAATTGCCCCCCCCTACACCCAGGCCCTGTAGCTGTGCTCTAAAGGAAGGCCACTATTTAAGAAAATACAGTGTGGCATGCCATCTGTGGGAGTCTCAGCAGGGCCGTTGGAGCTTCTCCCGCAGTAGCCAGAGGTGAATCAGTCCATACCAGAAGGGCTGTCAGCACAACCACAGAGCTGTGGACCTAAGTGCCTATTTAAAGGAGCAGGACTGTAGCATGGGGAAGCAGAGATTCACCCTGGCTGCAGATAAGAAGAACTGTATAGCCCCCCCATTACTGCGTTTCCCATGCTGGGCTGTGAGGAGGTAGTGGGATGGGCAGAGCAGCAGACGAGGTGTCCCACAGGAGAACAGCCTTGGTGTGAAGTGGTTTTCCCTTTCTGTAGCATCCTTGGACTCAGTGACAGAAGTGGCCTGTGATTAAGTAAGCACATACCCATTATTGGGGGGGATGGGGCTGTGCTTGGACCCCACAGCATCCTATGAGTGACTCTCCGTGAAGACCTGTTCATGGGTCTCCCAGTGTCTCGGGAGGCAAAAATGCCAGTATACATGGTCCTTCCACTTGATCGTGCATTAGAGCAAAGGAAAGAACAAGTCTCATTAAAAGTGCTGTCCCATGGCTTTGCAGGTCTAGAAGGACTTTTCCTAGGAGCTGTGAGTTAACGGCACCAATAAAACACAGTTAAGACTTGCAAGGCACATTTCTGTTTGTTGTTCCTATCGATCGGTGCCAGAAATGAATGTGATTCATTCATTGTAAAAGGGAGAAGGAGCTCATCTAGCATCATCCTTATGACAGGTATCTTATTGGGTCAGGTGTCAGTTCTTGCACATCTCAGCTAGGCTGGGGATTCCTAATCCTGGACTGGAATAACCTGGAAAAAAAGTTCTCATTTGTCTTCCACATATAGTATGACCACGTGCCCTACTGTCTCACTTTGCTTCCTCTGCTGCCTCCACAAGAATTGGAAGAGACTCTGAGCTACACAAAGGAAACAGTTAAGTTTCATCCCAACCTTCCACCTGACTTTTTAGTGGCAGGAGGCAGGGGAAACAGTCAAGCTTCACGACTTGGCAGTTAGAGGCACCCTGGAACTATTTGGCACTTGCCTCTGGGTTTGGCACCTGTGACAAACATCTTATAGTATCTAATAGGGAAGACGGCCCTTATTATGGTTTCCTTCCTGTTGCCAGTCAGCCAGCTGGTATGTGGGAGGAGACTGGAAGGACAAGTTTAATGTGCATTGAACCAGGCACACAAATTGAAAGATTGCTTGTGCAGTCTTGGAATACATGCAAGTACCTTCAAGCTACTTACATGTATTAACTATTCTGACAGGATGGTTTCAGAGGCACATGGAAGCACTCCAGAGTCTTTAAAACTGTTATATTGTGAATGATCTTCATTAGCTTGTTTCTCTGGAGACTGTGGTTCTGTATCCAGTGCAGGTTTGAAATCTTGGGTTTAGAAGTATGCAATTTTGTTCCTGTTACAGATTCCATAAATGTATTCAAGAGTTAAATGCCATTTGTTTTTGTGCAGGTGAAGCCTGAGTTAAATTCTTAGCATTACTGAATTTCAAAAGTCTGGTTTATTAATGTGTTACAGCCCCTCTTCCTGCTGTTTCCACTTACCAACCCTGTAGTTCAGCCCACTTGCAATATTATTTTAGAGTTGCTTGACCCCTGCTTGCTTTGTGGGCTAATGATGTAAGTGATGTTTGTCCTTATCCTTTTTCCTATAGTGATAAGTATTTTTAATACTTTTTGTTTGATGTCCAATAGTTATTCTTTAAAAGTAATCCATTAGAACTCCTGAATGTAGAAAACATAAAAGCATTTGGATTGTAATTAATTTTATCTTAAAAACTAGCAAGTTGGAGCCGCAAACTTTTTCTTAAGTATCATTTTTGGGCACTACTCCAGTGTATAATCATTTGATCCAGGCCTGCAACTCATCAACTTTAGTTCTTTGTAGAATAATGAGAAGTATTTGTTGGTAGTCCCCAGCGAATACATCAGTGACTGCTACCATAGTTTTTGTTGTTCAGTCGTACAGTCGAGTCTGACTCTTCAAGATCCCATGGACCAGATCACATCACCCTTCTGTCTTCTGCCGTCCTCTGAAGTTTGCTCAATTTCATGTTCATTGCATCAGTGACGCTGTCTAATCATCTCATCCTTTGCCGCCCCCTTCTTCTTTGACCTCCAGTCTTTCCCAGCATCAGGGTCTTCTCCAGTGAGTGCTCCCTTCTCATTTGGTGGCCAAAGTATTTGAGCTTCAACTTCAGGATCTGGCCTTCCAGGGAACAGTCAGGATTGATTTCTTTTAGGATTGACTGATTTGATTTCCTTGCAGTCCAAGGGACTCTCAAGAGTCTTGTCCAGCACCATAGTTCAAAAGAATCTATTGTTCGGCTCTCAGCCTTCCTTATAGTCCAACTCTTGCAGCCATACATTAGCATAGTTATTTCATTCCAAATCCTGCAATGTCCAATCTAAAGTTTCCAGTGCAGCATTGTGAGACTTGGTGTGCGCTCCCAGTAGTATGAGTTTATATTCTTGTAAAACTGTAGCTTTTATTGTTCCTCTAACAAAATTGCAAGTTGGTTGATCAGCAGTTGACATATTTAAAAGTAGTTGCAGCTGAAGGAAAATGTGGATGCCTTAGGCACTTGCATTTTTGTTTTCTTTATGAACCATTCATGGAACTTACCTTCTTCTCCATCTGTGTAGCTATAGCTGAGGATTCAACTTGTAGGAAGACTTGGATTTCAGCAGAAGTCTATGAAAATAGATGCCTGGAAGACTTTCAGTGGTTGCTAGAACAACTGTTGCTTAAGGATTACAGAGAAATAAGCTCAGAGAAGTTGTTAAGTGAACTGCCTTTGATTTGTAAAGGAGGGGATGTTCTTTACTCTCATCTGTTAGGGTTGCCAGTAGGTCACTTCAATGGGAAACTTCCACCAGCACACTCTGTCTCGCTGCTGATGCTAAGTGGGATGGTGAGGGAAATGAGGAGGGGAGTTGTGTGACACAATGATGTAATTTTTGGCTGAAAAAACAGAAGTGATGGCACTGCATTGCATGGTGTTCTGGGAATCCTTCTGATATTTATGGTAAAAACCATAGAGATCAGGAGGGTGGGGATTCCTAGAGCATCGTGCAATGTGGCAGTGTTACTTCCAGTTCTTCAGCTGGAATGACATAGTGTGATGCCATTCCTGCCTGTTTTTGCCCTCCCAATCCTCCTGCTGTTCTGGTTTCTACTGAGTAAATCATTGTTTTCATTGCAGAAGTCATGGGAGGATGTTCTGGAGACAGTCTAAAGCTAGGCCAAGATGTCCCTGGTTGCTAATTTTGAAATTCCAAGCTGTATTTTCTGATGAGTTATGCCTGCCACAGACAACCAACCTTTGCTTTTATTGTAAATTGTGTAGGAGTGGTTCCTGAGCTAATGTAGGCCAGGATGTTCCAATTCCCTTCATCATTGGCAATGCAGTTCCCAGGATCATCCCAACACCAGCAGCCAATTTTGAGACCCCCTAACTTTATTTTCTGATAAGTTATGTCTACCAGACGAGCATGCACATCTTTTACTGTTATAAATTTAGATATTTATACTCCATTATCCTCTCCAGTAGCAATCTAAAGTGGCTCACAGTGGCTGAGTTCAGTGGCTGAGTTCAGACTGGCACTTTGCCCCACTATAGCCACATTTCAGCGATGTTTTAAAAGTGGATTAAAGGGGGTGTTCACACAGGCACATCTGCCTGGCGTTCCCCACCCGTAGGCAACCCGTGCTGTTCCGCTTCGCTCCCACGTTTAATAGATACTTCATAAAAAGTGGTAGCAAATCCCCAAAGAGTGCCTTTATGCCGCGTTTGTCCGCTTCCCGGCAGTGTGAACGCTACGTGGAAAAGCCGGGAGCAACCCGCATTCCACAGGGCCTGCAAGATGGAGCTCTTCCACCAGACATTCGGTTGAGGCAGCGGACGTCTTCCCCACAGCTTTTTTGGCCACCATCAGTGGCCTGGTCCTGACTGGGCATCTGATTAGATATCGAATTGCTTGACATCTGATCTCTCTGTTTACATGCTATTTTATCATATGATATTATTATGTGCAAATTATTATTTTAACATTATTTTAATTGTATTATTTTAATTGTTGTACACCGCCCTGAGCCCATTTGGGGATGGTGGTATATAAATCTAATAAAATAAAAAAATAAATCTTTATAACAATAACCCTGTGAGGTAGGTTAGACTGGCAGAGAGTGATGGGCCCAAGGTCAGCAAGAGCTTCCATGACAAAATGGGGAACTGAACCTGGATCACTTACAAGAGTAGGAAATGTGTAAATACAAGGATGGAACATTTTCTTATAAAGCTCGTATTTTCCCAGAGGTTGAGAAGAACTACTTTGTAAACTCTTGCCATTGATTTAAATGAGAATCTGTTACGCTAGCTTTAGAAATCAAGGATACTACAGTTGACAGTATCGATGTGCAGTTACCAGGTCATGTAGTTATTGCTCTGTTCCTATAATGAGATAAGCAATAAGGTTTTATTTGAAAGGGTGGTGAAAATTAAAACACAGAACCCACAATGTGAGAGTAGAACTGTTTTAATTAGGAGTTTAATTCAGAATAAGCAGTCACATGCAAATGAAAACAAAAGGGACTCTTGTGGCACCTTTAGAGACTAATAAAATGGATTGTGGCATGAGCTTTTGTGCACTAGTGCCCATTTAATCAGATTGCATGTCTGTAGTTGTCAAATTATACATCAATGTAGAAAAAAGGAGAAAATGGCTGCAGGTAGCCTGAAAGTAGTTACTTGGAATATATAGCTGGGCAGAACCTATGTTAAAGTCCTGCTGTACTTTTTGGGAGTACCCTGCATGCTTTGAATGCAGAAGTTGTGTTAATAGTGCACCCCACACTTGTGAGGGTACAGAGGTGGCCAGTCCCCTGCAGCTTGTCTGGACACATCCCCTGCATAAATTCTGACAGGGTGAGGTGCCCACAGGTGTACTACCCCATCCCAGTAAATCATTCTACCTTTTGAAGCTCATAAGATATGATGCTTGTGCCAGTGAGAGCCATCTGCAACAGTAGCAGCAAGGCTTTTTGGTTACTCCACAGCTGTGACTCTGTACCCAATAGGTACAAGCAGGGTTAAACTGCCCCACCCGTATGTATATTGGGTCCCTGTTAGGAAGTAAAGTGGGATATACATAAAAAGAAGAAGTATACAAATAAGCATTTGCTGAATTGGGCTCTTCTCCTTGAAACCTTGTGCCACATTAAATAGGTGCCACAAAATGGCTCTTTGGCTAATGCCATTTCTACACAGGTTGTCTGCCCTGAGCTCAGTGCTTTTGGAAAGCAGTTTTTTTTTTCTTGCTTCCCCTCAGCATCATGGTGCATTTGTACATCTTCAGGGGCTTCCCCAGCTTTTCTGTAGTCTTTCACAAGCCTGCCTTCCTCCAAAGTTTTGGAGAAAATTTAATTAAAACCTGGAAGGCTATAGCGTGGGTGGGAAAATCTAGATTTCCAAATCCACGTGGCAGCCATTTTCCTCAACCCTGTCCCTGCAGCAGCCATTTCTTCCCTTCCCCACTGGGGGGATTTTATTATTTTTTTTAATTTGCACTAGCATTTTGTTATATCAATATACCATCATAACAATAGGTGTAGCAGATTTTTTGAGTTTTCAGTCTTTACTTTGTGTAAGAAGTAAGTCTCTATCTTCTGCCCTTGAAGAAATGTAGGGAAGAAAGCATATCTACTCAAGAGGAGGGGCTAGAGACTGGGAATTCAGAGAACCTGCTACACCCATAGTTGCAATGGCATATTGATATAACTATATTCTAGTGCCAGTTTTGTGTTTTTTTAAAAAAATAGCAAAAGCCCTGGTGGCCCAGGAGAGAGGTGATGGAGGCTACTTCTGTGGGATTGGGGCGGCAGGGAAACTGCAGGGGAGCCACATTGCTGCTGCACTTATCTGCAGCCATGCCAGCAACAGGAAAACCATAGCATCCAGTACTGGTGTGGAAGCCACCTAATTCTCTAGAATGAGGATGAGTGTGGGCTCGCTCTCAGATTGTCATACTGAGAGTCATTTCCCAGTGTGATGCAAAAACTCTTAATACTCAGCCATCTTTTGAGTCAAGAAAAATGCACCAATGAAAAAAAGGCCTTGGGAAATTTAGTCTAAAGGGACTATGGCATAGCTTCTACCCTGAAGTTTCAATGAAGCATGTGGTTTGGGTCTTTTTAAAACCTCACACATACTGACCACAGTTCCAGTAAGGCTACCAGTGTGTTTTATTGGGGAATGAAAATAGAGCAGAGCTTGCAGAATGCCTGTAGATCCCCTCTGTCCTGCTTATGAAAGTGGCAGTCCCTACTCTTCTGCTTTTATCTCACCCCGATTTTCTCACTGTGTGCACCATTATGAATCCTATTCAATCCATACAACAAAATAATACCATAGCTTCAGATGCTTTCCACTTGGGGATAGAGTTGGCTTTTTTGCCTTTGGTTTTGTTTATAACATCTTTTTAAAAGCAAACAGAAATGGTGTCTCCCCCCTCCCCGATTTTGTAGTATTTTAGCTCCCAGGGTCTATCCCTAGCACTGCAGACATCATGTTAATGGATTTCCAAAGCTGTAGGATGTTTGGAACTTGAATAAAAAGTGCAAAGTCTGAAGCAAATTAACTCTGGCTGATTTTCCAAATGGGGTCTCAGTATTCCTCAGTTTAGCCACTGAGGTTTACAGAGTGTGGAATTCATGGATATGAGCCCAAAAGAAAAGGGGTAGGAGCATGTCTCTACCTTAATTGGAGATGAGCAGATTAATTTGGCTGTTCCACATACAGCCCCTAATTTCCATTTCCTGGTTCCTTTTCTATGGCCTCAGTCTCTCGTTGCCCTCTCACTAGCCAAGTCAGGCGTGCAAAGCAGTAGTAAGAGAGAGTCTTTAATTTAAAAACTGATTTTGAAAAAGAAAAGCAGTGTTGGGGGCTGGGAGGAGGAGAGGGAGGATGGATAAATAGGCATGAATTGCAGGTGGGCAAAACACTCAATCCAAACAGTTAGCAGTTGCCATGGCCATCCTGAATGGTATGGCAAACATGGAGTTCTCAAGAGGAACATCTGGAAAAGGAATTGGTAATATTCCCCTAACCTTAGGATCTGCTGGTCCCGCTACAAAAAGCTCGCTGATTGAAGATAATATCTTTATGAAGCCTTCTGGGACTCTCCTGCTGGGCAGGGTCTGATAACTTGAGAGGGGTTGTGGCCACTTGGAGGAAAGGGTGGTGTATATAATAAATAAAAACCCCTGACTGACAGTGCCTTCGTCCCACCCACCTCAGCATTCTCAGTCTCTCAATTTATTTTCCAATCAGAAAGTATCATGTACAAAATGTAGGAATGTTAGTGAAAATTGAAGGCAAAGCCTTTGTATGTATCCTTTTGTGACATCCGAGGACAGTATGAAGTGTAAACTAGTTAGAGTGCAGCTCATGGATAAGATGCTAAAATTTATCAAAGCACATGGGCACTATGATGAATATACCCAAACCTACTTCCTTGAAGAAAGAATAATTGTCTTTCCTTATATCCATATATTCATATGTGTAATTCTGGGGTGACATTTCTCTATTCATCTGTCATGGCTTTTCATCTTGCACAGAGGAAATGACGAACGCACTTTCTGCTCAAACAGCAGCTGTCAGCAAAATCCACAGGCCATGTTGATTCTCTAGGACGTCATTTTAATTTTGTTCAATAAAGTTCCTCCCAGGCACTGGTCTATCTAAATATCAAAGAAGGTTGAGATGCAGAACCTGTTTGATTTTATGTGATAGCAATTGTGTACATTTCAAGGAGCCTGCCTGATACATCGTTGGCGTTCTTTCTGAAAATATTGTAAAAATTAATGCTTGCTTTAAACTTTCATTTACTTCCAGGTCATGCATTTGAGCAGATACTCTTTACTGTCTGAAAAGCAGGCTAGGTGCCTCAATAAAACAAGAATTGGTTATTAAAATTATTATTTTGTCTATAAATGCTTTTTCGGTATCAATAATATAGGGAGGAAAGTTGCAAATTGTAATTTTAGAACTGATTTGGAGGTCTATAGTACATTTATATTTTTAACTCCGACATAATACATACATTGAAATGAGTTCTGCTTACATTATAGTCACATACTGAACATAGGGAAAGATAATACATTTGCAAGGCTAACAGAATAACTAATGCTGCAATTAATAATCAGTACACAGTATTATAGTTCATTTCAGTCTTTGTCATACTGATTTTTAATGCACTTGAATATGTGTCAGTTCTCTAGTGACTAGCCTGGGAAACCCTAAAGCATGATGTGATGTTGTGGTGAAAGGGCTGAATTGGACTGGGAAGATATGAGTTCAAATTCCTATTCGGCATGAAACCTCTTGGGTAAATGTAGGCCAGTCACTTTTGCTCAGCCTAACCAATCTGCCAGTGTTCTTGCAAGGATAAAATGGAGGACAGGAAAGAATTCTATACATGCTGTTCTGAGCAAATTTATTTTATTATTATTTATTTGGGGGAAAGAGTGATGGTAGACTGATGTGTTGTAGAGCCCTTGGGCATGTTCCAGAGTTTCTCACCTTGCAAAGACACATTGCTCCTTACCCACAGAATCCCTATTTGTGGATTATTGGTGGGGGAATCACCTACTGTCAGGAAGCAGCACAGGGACCACAACATTGCCTCTAGCCATTTCTCCCCATAGGAACAAGTGGCAACCGTTAATTTATATTGCAGAAAATAAAGGTGTGAACTGAAGGCCACCATTTCAGAAAGGTACTTGTTCCAGATTAATCCATTGTTTGTGAAGAGGAACAGGTTTTGTCCCCCCACCCCACTGTCCCAGAGTGCAGTTTATTTCCTGCATCCCATAGGATTTTCTGTGAGCCTCTAAGAAGTGAGTCAGGCAACACCTATATAACCTCCAGCTTTTTTTTTTTTTTTAAGAAAGTGAGAATTCTAAAGTTGGCCGGCCCTGGCTTTTAAAAGTATGACAGCCATTGCTACCTGGCTATTTTGTATATAAATAATAAGATTAACTAAAAGAGTACGAATCTAGATAGAGGCTTGAATCCCACCAAGATTTTCATTGGTGATTTTTGCTGATTTCCCCTCCCACGGGAGACCCCAACCTGGTATTACAGGGGTGGGGGGTTTCCATTCCCCAGGAATAGCATTTCAGAGTGTGCTTTGAGCTGTTGTAGGAGGGAGGAATTGGCAAAAATCCCCACTGCTTGCTCCTGTGGAAATCAAGGCAGGATGTGAGTCAATTAGTCAAATAATCCAGGGCTTTTAAGAACAGGCAGAGATTATGTGTATGTTTTTACCCCATATAAGTGGAAGTAAGGCCACCTGAATTCTCAGTTTTTCTGACTGGTTTGACTGCTTTGTCAGCAAGAAGTTCAAGATGGCACCTGTAACAGGTGACTAAATCCAGTATAGCCAGATATGTACTCTGCATGCCTGTGGCCCAGTCCACAGCACTGTTGGATTCTATTTCATAACACATTTGCAGGAAAACCTCTGGGCATAGTTTTGGCAAGGAACTCCTTAGAGCTAATCAGGCAGTATTCGGGGGACAGAGTGGAATATGACACCATTTTCAGGTGTTGCCTTCCTTAAACTTCTTCCTTACCATGCAATTTATCTCTCACAGGTGATTTTTGGCCTGGCCATGTCCTTACATTCTGTAATGGTTGGATTTTCCTTTGATATCTGTGAATCTCATCCTTTTGCTTAAATCTTTTTCTGATTACACAGGAGGTCTTGCCTGTTGCAGGGGTGGAAATGCAGTTAACAGCTGCTGTTTCATTTTTGACTATTCTACAAGAGGAGTCAATATCCATCCATACTTACACCCACTCCCTCCTACACATCATTCTACAGAATCTGGAGCACAGAGACGCAGGTCAGGGGCATGACAAGCTGCTGATTTCTTAGCTTGCTATGCTTTTTTGTTTGCTCAGTGACATACTATTTAAAGCAGTGCATGCACCACCAACAAAAAATCCCCCCAGTGCTACAGTGTGGGTTTGCCAGCTGATTGTGCTTTATCAAACATGCGCTGTGCAGTATTGCTGTTGATTAGCTGTAATTTCCTTTCATCTTCATTTAGATACATTAGAACATGAAGGGCCTTTGCTCACATTTGATGTCTGTACTCCCATTTAGTCCACTATTGTTTGAGTTGAGGTCCAGAGATCAATGAATCGGATTCAGAGCAGATCTCATGCCATCTTTGTAGGACTGCCAGCTGCCCTGATTTAGTTGGAATAGCACAAAAGAAAAAAACATGCCCTAGATCAAGAGGCAGTCTGGCAAAGACAGGGAACTGTCCCAAATTGAACCATTATGGAGAACCACATTTGTCTGGGGGATTTACTGAAGGGTGGGGAGGGCAGGAAGTTCTAAAAAAATCAGTTTAAAAGTGTATTATTTAAACAATGTTGTTGTGCGAGATAAATGAACCTAATGTGGGCTACATGGGCTAGCGGGGACTCACACAGAGAATTGGGGCAACCAGGAGATTTAGATAATAGTCTGCTAAAATTGCCATTAAAGCTCCAGTCCTCTGAATTCTGCCGACCCCTTTTCAGTCAAAACATGCAATATGTGAATCTTTTAAAAAGCATTGCAGCTGTGTCATTTAAGAATTGTGAAGTGAGGCTGTAACTGAAAGGAGCCTGTATTATAACATGCACATGCAAACATATGTATATTTGCCTCGCAGGTGTCAGTAATGCGTGGCTGGAAACTCTTCTTGCTGCAATAGAAGCTTTGCCGAAAGAAACCATCAGACACGAGGTAATATTTTTCTCCCTTGATAGGTGCAATCCAGCTGCGTCCACAGGGGAGGATGGATCATGCCATATAGTTTTCCGAACATTTGTTCCATGTGTTTCACTTAACAGGGAAGACCTACAGTCTACTGTACTGTAAATTGAAAACAAAACCTTTGGTAAAAAACCTTCCTCTGTGGATAGGGGTAATAGTGAACAATAAGTGCATGTCTGGGTTGTTTCTAGTTTACTAGATATATACTTTATATTTATTTATAAAAGTAGTAAATCTGGCTATTGTGTGATTGTCTTAATGTATTGTCTTCTTAAATTAGGGTGTTGCTGTTGTTCTGATGTTTTTCTTGTAAATTTCAGTCCCATAAGAAGAAAAGTGCTTTATATATTAATAAACAGGTAGATATATTAATATGTCATCCTAGCAGAGTTTTGATGGCAATCAGTAGAAACAGAGTAACTGATAAAAATCCAACTTTCATTTTGTAAACAACAAATTTTCAAATATTGGTTTAAATAAAAGCTGAGGTTCTTTTGACTTTGGCCTGTAGTGCATTTATTCTGAAATAATGAATTTGATGATTGCAAAATGCATACGATCTACTAGGCTTTAGAATAGAGATCAGTATAGTTTAGTGGCAGAAGGTGATCTGAGAGCTAAGAAGTCCTTCAAATCTCATCTCAGCCATGAACTCACAAGATTGCCCTGGGCGAACCACTGGTTGTTATCTTCATCATTCATTTTAGGTACTGATATGGCTGGATTCACAAGTCACCCTTCTGCTGAGGGGAGGCCTCATTAATGGAGCAAATGCGGAAAAGCTGTTTTTAAAAGATCCCAAAAGAAGAAAAGAAAGAGGCCTATAAAAGTTAGCCACAGCTATTGAGGAAGACAGGTTGATGTAAATGTGCTGTGTAGATGTGACAGTGTTCTCCCTATTCCTGTCCCTACTCCCTACCAGTGTTCCCTCTAAGCTGAGTTAGTGTGAGCTAGCTCACAGTTTATTAGCCCCCAGCTCACACATTTTTGTCTTAGCTCAGGAAGGATGGCTCCAGGGTAAACTAATTTATGCAGCAGCCAAATTGCTCACTCACAACTTTAGTGCCAGTAGCTCACAAAGTAGGGTTTGTGCTCACAAGACTCCACAGCTTAGAGGGAGCATTGCTCCCTATAAAACCTGTTGAGGAAGACTCAACATGGATTCTGTAAGAGAAGAGCTTGTCTCACTAATCTTTTAGTGTTCTTTGAGTGGGTGAACAAACATGTGGACAAGGGTGACCTAGTAAATATTGTTTACCTACACTTCCATAAAACTTTTGATAAAGTTCCTCATCAAAGGCTTCTCAGTCAACTCAGCAGTCACAGGATAAGTGGACAGGTTCTCTTGTAGATTAAGAACTGGTTAATTAACAGGAAACACAGAGAGAGTTTAAATGGCCAGTTTTCACAGTGGAAGGTGGTAAAGTAGTGGGGTACCACAGGGCTTGGTACTAGGTCCAGTGTTTTTTAACTTGTTCATTAATGATTTGGAGTTGAGACTAAGCAGTGAAGTGGCTAAGTTTGTGGATGGCACTAAATTGTTCAGGGCAGGGAGAACCAGGGAGGACTGTAAGGAGCTCCAGAGGGATCTGTTGAAGCTGGGCGAGTGGGCATCAATGTGGCAAATGAGGTTCAATGTGGACAAGTGCAAAGTAATGCACATTGGAGCCAAAAATCCTAACTATAAATATACATTGCATCCATGAGCTCACACCCAGCCCAGTTATTTAGAACAATTTGGTCTATAACCAATCTGCCAAAGGGCAGACCAAATGTTAGGTACTTGGATATAGGTTGTGCGGCATTTGTGACCTATTTCGTGGATAAGTTGATACAGTGAGCGAGCTCGAGGCTCCATGCACATCTTCGATTCCAGTTCTGGATCGTTTCGACCCACTGAGCCTAGAGGAGGTTGACAAACTGCTCCTAGCTGTTCATTCTACCACATGCTGCCTTGATTTGTGTCCATCATGGCTAATCAAAGCTGGCCTTGAGGGGTTTCAAGGCACCTTGTGGGAGATTATCAGCAAATCCCTTGTCGAGGAACAGTTCCCTGGGGTGCTTAAGGAAGCAGTGGTTTGCCTGCTGTTGAAAAAACTATCTTTGGATCTAGCTGAATTGGCCAACTATCGGCTGGTTTTCAGCTTGCCTTATTTGAGCAAACTAATAGAGAGAGCAGTAGTGATCCAGCTACAGAGCTTTTTGGATGACGCTTCCATCTTAGACCCCTTCCAGTCCGGTTTTAGCCCTGGTCATGGGACAGAGACAGCACTGGTCACCCTCACAGATGACCTCCGAAGGCATCTGGATTGAGGCGGATTGGCGGTGCTGATGTTGTTGGACTTGTTGGTGGTGTTCGATACGGTTGACCATCAGTTCCTGGTCCGCCGCCTCGCCAACATAGGAATCCAGGGGCTTGCCTTACAATGGCTCACTTCTTTTCTCTGTCAGATGCCCCGTCATGGGTTAATTGGGTGAGGTATGTGTGTGAAGGAATGTGCTTTGCCTTGCAGTTCCGTAGCCTCCCTTATCTTACCCTGGCCTTGACTGCTTAGTCTGTTAGGCACGCAGCGCCCCAATCGCCCACACGCCTCTGAATTGTTAGATGCCTCCCTGCCATTTTTCTAGCTTTACTCATTAGTCCCCAGATGTCAGAGGGGCATGTATGAATCCCCTATAATTGTATTAGCCATTTTGCAACTTTCATTCCTGACACTAACGTTATAGATTGCTTCACTTGACTCTGAGCAAAATAAAGCGTTACCTGTTTAAGGACCTGCTGTTGAACTGCGTTATTAGAGTGCCTGACATTCTCCAAGGTCGGGGACAAAGGGTGGCACTAGGGGAGCAGCAGTCCAAGAGACACCCAGTGGACTATGGAGTGCCTCAAGGGGCAGTGCTTTCCCCAACATCTATTTGCGCCCCCTTGCCCAGATCGCCCAGAGGCATGGGCTGGGATGTCATCAGTACACTGATGACACCCAGCTCTATCTGATGTTGGGGGACTGGTCTAACTCCAGACCGGAAGATCTTGACCGGGCACTACAAGCTGTGGCTAGTTGGCTTAGGCTGAGTCAGCTGAAACTGAATCTGATGAAGACGAAGGTCCTGTGCTTGAGTCAGGGCACTTCGGGTGTGGGGATCCCTCTCCCAAAGTTCGATGGGGCACTGCTGGTGCCAGCGCTGGAGGTTAGAAGTTTGGGAGTGCTCCTGGATGCAGCTACTGCCAGGTCGGCTTTTTACCATCTCAGACTGATTAGGCAGTTGGTTCCCTTCCTCAACCGTGCTGACCTAGCAACAGTGATCCATGCGATGGTCACCTCAAGATTAGACTACTGTAACGCTCTCTACATGGTGCTGCCCTTGTCTCAGATTTGGAGGCTGCAGCTGGTGCAGAATGCCGCAGCCAGGCTTCTGATGGGTCTCCCCAAGTGGGAGCACATCCAACCTGTGCTAAGGACACTGCACTGGCTGCCAATAGCATATAGAATTCGCTTCAAGGTGCTGGTTCTTACGTTTAAAGTGCTATATGGCCAGGGTCCGACATACCTGCGGGACTGCCTTTCCCCATATATGCCCCAGAGAGCGCTGTGGTCAGGGTCTCAAAACTGACTGACCCTCCCAGGCCCCAAAAATGCCAGGCTCGCTACTACCAGGGCCAGGGCTTTCTCAGTGGCGGCCACGTCCTGGTGGAACGAGCTCCCGGAGGAGATCAGGGCCCTGCGGGATCTTTTACAGTTCCTCAGGGCCTGCAAGACGGAGCTCTTCCGCCAGGCTTTCAGCTAGAGAGCCACCACCACTATAGAGCCCTAGCCTGTGCCGCAGGAAGATCAGGAACAGAATGATGCCTAGACCTCTGAAAGTATACCGTGAAAGTCAGCCATCTTGAACAACTAAACAACCATCACCAGCACTTTATTAATTTATTAATGGAATTGTACTAGTTATAAGGGGATTGTTTTAGATGATTTTATGTCTTTTAACTGTATTTATGCTTTGACTGTTAGCCGTCCTGAGCCCACATTGCATGGAAGACGGGGTACAAATCAGATAAATAAATAAATAAGTAAATACATTGATGGGTCCAAACTGGCGGTAAATGATCAGGAGAGAAGTCTTGGTGGATAACTCACTGAAGATGTTGACTCTGTGTGCGATTGCAATAAAAAAGGCAAATGCTATGCTGGGAATTATATTGGAGCATCATTCCTATGAGGAAAGGCTGAAGAGTCTGGGATTTCTCAGTTTAGAAAAGAGACAACTAAAGGGGGCATGAGAGAGGTTTATAAAATTATGCACAGGGTGGAAAGAGTTGGCAAAGATAAATTTTTCTTCCTCTCCCAAAATACTAGAACTTGAGGGCATCCAATTAAGCTGATGGGCATTAGGTTCAGGATGGACCAAAGGAAATGCTATTTTACACAGGGAATGATTAAAATGTGGAATTTGCTGCTAGAGAATGTAGTGATGGCCACAGGAATAAACAGCTTTAAAGGGGGATTATATAGATTCTCAGAGTATTATAGGTCTATCAGTGGCTACTAGCCATGGTGACTGAGGGGAACCTCCACATTCAGAGGCCCTAATCCTCTGAATAATAGCAAATATTATTATTGTTACACATTTCAGTGGGATTTGCAAATGTGATGGTCTCAATGTGTTCTAAGCCATGCTGTAACCATGTTACCAAAGGAAAGCTCTGTGAATTCTTGTACAACAAACGTGTTAATTACTAGAATCCATCCTCTTTTCTTTTTTAGAAATTTGCATTTAATGAGTACAAACTTAAAAACCTTGGTTTGGGGAAGACACAAAACATTTTGGTTTAGTTCCCTCTAATGTAATTCCACTTAGAAAAATTAAATTGACTTCTGTTGCACTTCCTCTCTGGAATCAGTGTAAAACAAGATAATATTAACTTTAGTAACTTGCTTTGTGAGGATTATAATTGGCAAGATGTTTTTAGTATCGTGCTGGAATGGCATGCAGGCCTTTTCATAATCTAATAAATTAGAGTACAAGAAAGTACTCTGGAGTTACATTTGCTGGAAATGTCAAGTCTTTCTTTTCGGGTTTGTTTCCGATTTCGTACTCTTTTGTACTTATCACAGGAGCTTCCCCATAAGCCACTCCTGGAAGAAGGATAACAAAATTGGAATGTCTTTTGTTGCATCCAGACTACTATAATTTTTCAAGCAGTTTTTGTCAAAAAACAGCATCAGATGATGCAGTGCATCCAAGACACATCGACATTCAGCACTGCTTTCTGAAATTTCTTTTGCAAAACCTTATATCTTATATAAGAGACACAAATCTTTTGTAGCTTATCTGGACAGAAGCCATGGGCCTTTTTTCTTCCAAACCACTATTCTACTTTTTTATCCTCTTATCCTGCCTTTGATTTTCATTTTTAAGTACTGAGTTTGTTTCAGTACCCATTCATTAATGTTTAAACCTAGCTTCACATAGAGATGTGAAGGCCCAGAGTGGTGGGAGGATGTTGCCATACTAGTCTTCCCAGGTCTGTTTTCAGTGGAAAAATCAGAATTTTCCAGGAACACTGAAAAAAATCTATGAAATAACTTTTATTTGGGAATGAGAGAAATGATTTTTACTTACTCAAAATATATAATATAAAGATTTTGATGTCACACAATGGTCAGCATCACAGAATGGTAATTTCTGTGGATACTGTAGACATATGCACCATATTTTCAAAGATAGGTTTATTCTTTAAATAATAATACATTATTGAAGAGTTAGTTTTTTTCAACATTGATATCAAAGTACATTGCTAATCGTATCCTGACTGTGTTAGACTGTTTCTGTCTAATCTTGTTTACAACAAATTTGTGTTTTTAAATTCCAATTTATTGTTCCTTACCTCTCAGATAGCAAAAGCAAAAACTAAGATATATGTGCTAAGGTAGCATAGAGTGCAGCAGTTTGCACCTTTCTCTCTCTGGTACTGGGTATACTCACAACTTTGCTTGCAGAAGAGTGTACTGTCCTAAGAAGAGTTACAAACGTTTCTATTTCCAAGGAAGTCAGTGACTTTAAAACAGCATAACTCTGTTCAGGATTGCACCATAAGGCACTTATAATGTTAAGTTTTATTAATACGCCAAATTGTAACATTTATACGCTATGCCATAAATTCTGCATCTTATGGAAAAATATATTTATGTTTGCATAAAGTTCAACTTTTCCTAATTTTTTTCCGCAAAAAACTTTTCCCCTCATGCCTTCATATTTTTGAAAAACTCTATACTCTAGCTATACCACAGTTCATTCCTAAAGGGGTCTCCTACATGGGCTGCAATGGAAAAAAAGTGTTGAACAAAGGTCTTGCAATTAAGGATGGGCACAAACCAGTTCATGAGCCAAAGTTCAGCAAGAACTTGGCCTGGTTTGCAGCCCCTGAACCGATTTTCAGGGAAGGCACCTTCCCTGAACATTTACCATACTTTTATCTGGTTTGGCTGTTCAGGCTATTTAAACCTAACAGCTGAGCAGCACGGGTCTGTAGCTGACCTGTTAGGTTTAAATGGCTGTGAACCATTTCACTGGTCGATTTAGCTTCCCCCCCAATGGGTGCACCAACCTGAGCGGTGGAAGCCGGGGAGGGGGGGAACTAAGCACCCCACTGTTAAGCTGAAATGGCTGCAAGCCATTTTACTGGTTGGTTTCACTTCCTGGGGGGAAGCAAAACTGACCGGTGAAATGGCTGCCAGCCATTTAAACCTAACAGCAGCCATTAAAATGGCTTTGAGCCATTAAACCTATCAGTTTCATCTCCCCCCCTGCTTCCAAGGGTTAAATGGCTGGCATTCCCCCCCTTCTCCCGGTTGCGGCAAGCTGGCTGTTGGTGGGAGGCTTGAAGCAGGAATTGCATCTTGTTCCACCTGCCACCACTGGCCAGGTGATTGGGGAGGTTTGGAGCAGGAAGCACCCTAGACCTGCTGCAAGCATCCCACCCCAGCCACTGCCATCCAGTGATGGGGGGAGAGGACTTGGAGGGCAAAGCACACATGTGCTTTCTGATCCAAGCCCAGGACCTCCTTCGGCTGGCTTTTGGGGGTAGGGATGGACACTTGGAGTAGAAAGCGTTCCATGTGTGATTTCCACTCCAAGCTGCTGCTTATCATGTTGGCAGCCTCAGGGACTAGCAGAGACAAGGTAGAATACAAGTCTTCACACATCCCCCACTTTTCTTTTCCTAAGAACCAAGAAGGCACCTGCATTATGCTAATCCCAAGGAGTGGAACATTTAGGAACAAGTGAGTAACTAACTCACCAGAGCCTCTGGACCTTATTTTGCGGTAAGAAGTCCAGAGCTGAAAAGCACATATCGTGCGATAGTTTGAGACCAGATGTTATTAACTTGCTTGTGCTCTGTGTACTGTGAAAAAGTTAACTTCTCTGAATAGGCTAATCTCTGTTTTTCATCCCAATTTCACATTTTTCTGCTCAAGTTCTTTGTGCTCTTTTGAAAGGAGGCGGAGATTTACTCTTTTACACTATGCTCTTTTGAACTGCACTGTAGAATTTTTGTGGTATTACCCTCACATGGTTTTTTACGAAGGCAAAAGGATGTACCTCATGTGATGTGAAGTAAGGTCCAAGCTTTTTGTGTGTTGGGGGTGGTGGTGTTGCTATATATGTAGCTGACTAGATAGCTGACATCAGCAGCAGTTTTAACACGTACAGTAATCCCTAATGTATGTTTTTAGTGCTTTGCCTCTTTGTTGACTTAACTCTAGATTTATTTTTCCCCTTCCATTTTTTCTCCTCCAGATCCTGAATCCTCTTGTTTCCAAGGCACAGCTTTCCCAAACGCTTCAGTCTCGCTTGGTTAGTTGTAAAATCTTGGGAAAATTAGCTAACAAGTTTGAAGCTCATATGTGAGTAGCTTGTATGTGTTTTGGATGTCCTAATAATTGAAACATCTACATAGGGAGACAAGGGGAGCAATCCTAAGTAGGTCTTCTTTTTATTCTGTGGGTCTCGCTCCCAGGAACGTGCTCCTAGGACTGCAGCCAAAGTGACACGTATCTGTGCCGTGGGGAAAAACTGACCACTTTCAAATATATGCACAAGCTTACATGGAAACAAGCCAGAAAGGACTGCTCCTGTGTGTGCATTCTTATTTTTCTTTTCCAAATCTGAATGAATGACAACTTGCAGCACTGCACCTGTAATGAGGGCCCCAGCATTTTCTCAAACGTCGGTGTGTGTGTTTTTAAGTAGTATTTTCTGCACTTATAATAATTTCCAGAGGCCATGGAAAAATGACCTGGTTTCATCCTGATTTCCATATTTACCCACACTGGCATCATCACTATTTTTATGTGTGTGTGGGATGCTTATCAAGTGTGTTGTTGTTACTTGTGCCCCAAGTTAAGGACTAGATGGTTGCATAAAATGGTAGCACCTGGACCCGCATGAAGGCAATTTTGATACCAGTTTCTTCTTTATCTGCAAGTGCCACATTGTGCCATCCTAAGCAGAGCCTCATCCTGTTCAGTCCATTGAAGTCAGTGAGCTTAATACTCTGCTTAGGATGGCACTGTAAGGGCCTTGGTATCCTTTTGTCTTTCTTAAATTTCAGAGGATCGATGCTGGTTATAGAAATGCCAAAGCAGGTGTCCTGGGATTCATCAAGGTTCATATTAGTGTTCTTCATTTTTTTCTTTGTCTTATCGATGGGAGATAGAGGTGTCCAAGAACTATGGCTGTTTCTTTATACAGCAATAGAGCCAGTTTGGTGTAGTGGTTAAGTGCGCGGACTCTAATCTGGGAGAACTGGGTTTGGTTCCCCACTCCTCCACTTGCATCTGGATGGATGACCTTGGGCAAGCCGTAGTTCTGATAAGAGCTGTTCTTGAAAAAGAGCAGTTTCTGTCAAGAGCTCTCTCAGCCCCACCTACCTCACAGGGTGTCTGTTGTGGGGAGGGGAAGGGAAAGGAGTTTGTAAGCCGCTCTGAGACACCTTTTGGTAGTGAAGGGCGGGGTATAAATCCAGTCTCTTCTTCTTCTTCTCTTCAATGCAAATGTCCACCATAACCCTGCAGAAAGGTCCTTTTTAAAGACCTCCTCTGTTGTGATGGATCCCATCAAGCAACTAATTATTTATCTGCCTGTCAAACTGCGTGAAGATTCTCTTGGTTCTTCGCCATTGCATTAAAAATAAAATAAAAACAAACCTGGTTTTATTTTGCAGACAGGTGCCACAGTCTTAAACATTTGCACTTGGCAAACCTCTCTGTGACCCTACTGTACTTCCAACAGTGGCTTAAGAACAGGTTTTATGGTGCTGTATTACTGTAGTTACTGATATGTTCCAATTCTAATCATGGATATGCTGTTACAACAAGAAAGCCATTTGGCTGGAATCCCTTTTGGGTTAAGCCCTTTTCTTCTTCTAGGTGCAGATATCATGCCTTACCATTTTCTGTGCCAACACATCCTTCTCAGTGTTATTGATTATTTAGGACTGATGTCCTAAATTATTTAGAACTGGCCCCACTGCTGGACCTCCTGATGGCATGTGGTATTTTTGGCCACTATGTGACAGAGTGTTGGACTGGATGGGCCACTGGGCTGATCCAACATTGGCTTCTCTTACGTTCTCTGTGTGCTTGACCATTATCTGTCGGAAGCCAGCAAATCAATATCAATATCAAAACAATATAAAAGGGTACTGTGTTGAAATATTTCGTCTCTGCTATAACTTTTTACCCTCTTATTTGCCATCAGCAAAGAATTCCCCTTCAGGGGGATTCTGGGGGATGGGGCTGCAAATAATACATTTGCCCATTCTAGTGATCATGATGCTAGCAATTATATTCCCTGCCTCTGCCCAATCTCATTGTTTCCCTTCCTCTGTGCCAGAGTGATGGCAGAAAGCATTAGCTTAATTCTGGTTTGACTGTGTGGTAGCACCACATAGCCTTGCAAGATTTGGCTGCATGAGGATATCACAAAGACAATTCAGAATGAGGGCACCAAGCCTTTTTTCTGATTTGGCATCACAGCAAATGCCATATAAGCTCTGGGACAGTATCAACAAAGCCAAACCAGAATGAAGTTGGTACATTCTCTCATTTCTCTGGCACATTCTCCCCTTTCTCTGGCGTAGATGATGGACTAAAAATGGTTCAGAGTAGTGGCTTGGGGCATGGTCCCCACCACTACCAGGACTGTGATCAGGCAGCAGGGAAGCAGAAAACAAGGTGAGTGGATGGATTTTGTGAATAGGGATACCAGCCTCCAGGTGGGATCTGGATGCCCCCTGGAATTACAGCTCATCTTCAGACTACAGAGATCAGTTCCCCCGAAGAAAATGGATTTGTAGGCCACTGAGGTTCCTGTCCTCCCCAGGCTCCACCCCCAGATATCCAGGAGTTTCCCAGTGTGGAGCTGGCAGCCCTACCCCCCCATACACACTTCCACTGGTGGCCAGGGGGACCCGGCAACCCTATTTGTGAAATTTCTTCTTCTTTAATGAGATGAAAATGTTTATTATAAATCATTTGGCCTAGCCCTTGCACAAACCTTGACCAGTCAGAGGAACTCTTATGACTGGAGCAGAGCTGTTTTGCTTGAAAAAATGCATCTCAAGTTGTTTTACCATTGTTATTAACTTGTAAGTTAGTGGTTTCCATTAAATTCCCCCACTGTTTTGTTGTTGTTGTTGGTAAGCATTTAAGGGTGACCAAACAATTATAGTTTACATTTAATATACATGAAAATATTTGTTTTTTTAAATATTCAACTGAATTTCATTATTAGATCTTAAAGATATGACTCTACTTACTGTCAACAAATTAGTAGTTAAGAATTAATTAAGAATTGGGTCACAAGAATTTTGTATTCAAGAACAGGTCTAAATCAGATGAATGAGATCTGAATGACTAGACAAGCCAAAAACAAAACAAAAGTTTAAAGGCAATTTTGAAATATATATACCAATTTATGTATTTTGTATATACATTGTTGTATGTGAGAAATAAGATACTTTGGAAAACGAATCTCATACAAATCCTCCTGTAAGTCATCTGCTAGTGATCTGGGTACCTTTGTCCTAAAAGCCTTGGTTAGTACAGCCTCATTTAAATCCTTCTCCATGTATTTGAGTTAAAAAGACCCTAGATAATAGCTGGATCCAACTAGCATTTCTACTGGTGAAAAGGAAGGAGTAGTCTGCAGTGACCACCAATAAAGCCTGTGGTGGGATCTTAGGATCTGCATGTGGAATATAGGGCCCCCCTTGTAAGGTTGCCAACCTCTAGACAGCATCAATATAAAAACATTCTGTGAATGAATTACTAACAGAAGCAGAAAGATTATATTGTACAAAACAATTCAAACAGTTTTAAATCTTTATTAAAGTTCAACACACCCTAATTGTAGCATTGTGCCTACATGTGGCTTACTAATGGAAGAACTGAAAAACTTTGCATTTATGGTAAGATGTAATATGACATTTGCAGTTTACTTTAGTGTAATTGAAAATGGATGTGTCAGCTACAAAGGGATCAGTTTTTCTGACCATTAATTTATTTTTTTAAATTGTCTTTTTAGCATTAAAAGAGAAATTCTCCCACTGGTAAAATCTCTCTGCCAGGATGTAGAATATGAAGTCCGTTCCTGCATGTGTCGGCAACTGGAGCACATAGCTCAAGGAATAGGGTGAGCTCAATTTGGATAAATACTATACATTTTATAGATAGTTCCAGAGGAGTGGTGATGTCAACATATGACTACAAGAAGAACAGTTGTACATTACAGTTGGCAACCACACATATAGGCGATGTGCCAAATGCTTAAAGTGATGGTACAGAGTTGCACAGTGTAGCTATAGCCTAGGTCTGGGAGATGATGTGGCAGCCGGAAGGCTCCAAATTCAATCCCTAGCATCTCCATTTGAAAAGGATCTCGGGTAGCAGGTGCTAGAAAAAGACCTATAGTATATGTCTTTAAATATAGACTGTTTCCCCTCACCCAGAGACCCAACTATTGCTATTTCTGCGATGTTCTTTGTCTCCACTTACAAGCTGCTCAACTTCGGCATCTCATCACCCTTCATCATGGGGAAATATGCAAGCTCCTGAGTGGGGAGAGCATGTAGATATTGTTTAATGCAAATTAAGTAGAAAGTAAGTGATTTGGATAGGAATGTGTGTTCACTGAGGATCCCCCCCCAACCAAAGATTTGCCTTTATAAAAAGATGTTTGTTTAAGAATCCCACCAATTTTGTTTTGGTTTCCTTGTATCTTTTGTCTTCCTATGTGTTTGTTTGGAGAGTGAACATGACTCATGACCATATGTTTTCCTTTTTGACCTCCAACCACTGGCCTTCTCTCTCTCTTCTTTCAAGCCAGAGTTTACATTCCTTTTATTTCCACAAGCACTTTCGTGGATTCTCAGTAGCTCTACCAGTTGGTGGGCTTAATTAGAAGATTTTTCAGTGCCATCCTGTGTAGAGTTACTCCAAGTCTAAGCACGTTGATTTCAATGGAGAAAGTCTGCATAGGATTGCACTACCAGCTTTGAGAATAGCTTGAAAGTTTCACATTTTGCTGTGATTTTTAAATGCAGTGTGCTGATAGCATTTATTGTATGGTTTGAGAATAGTTACAAAGAGAGAGTTGTATTCACTGTAATGAAATCTAATTTCAATTGGAAGGAGTTGCCAATAAAATGATTTAGTTAATCGAGAGAGAGGGCATTCCATCTGTGCGTCTTGTGTCTGTGAAAGGTGACTTGTGGTGGAGGAACACAAAAGTGACAATGGAATGAAACAGTAGGCTACAACCAGGTTGGATCCAGCAGGATATTTCCATGTGCATTAGAGCCCTTGTTTAAACATAAATACACTAAGACCACACTGCACCTTGCTCTGTTAGTTGCATTTCCACTTGGGCAAGACATTGTGCAAGATATTGTGCAAGTAATTAGCAGCTGATTCTTCCTAGTCTATATTTCACTATATCCAGAGTTATTGCTTTCACAACAAGTGAGTTTGCATTGCAGCTCATGCATTGCTGGACAAACCCACTGTTTGTCTAAGTATGTGGAGGTTCTTTCTGAGGATGCACAGGTGACTGTTAGGGGAAAGACATGCTTTGTCTTGAATCTCTCAACCTATTTCTGATGTGAATGTGGATAGTATAGTTTAGCTGGCTTTGATCTTTTCTGAATGCTTTGATTTTTTTAAAATTATAGGACGGAGCTGACTAAAAACGTTGTGCTTCCTGAGCTGGTAGAACTAGCAAGAGATGAAGGCAGTAGTGTACGTCTTGCAGCTTTTGAGACCCTGGTTAATCTGCTGGAAATGTTTGACGCAGGTATGTTTAGACCTGGAATTACTGTGATTGCAGTGCTGCAGTACTTCTTCCGACTGCCACTGTGACATTCAGTTTTAATATGCTTATGCCTGCATTTTGATTACACATCCAAGAGGCAGCACTGCCTCACTTTTATAATCTTTTCTGTTTTTCAGATGATAGAAGTCAAACTGTCCTCCCATTAGTGAAATCATTCTGTGAAAAATCCTTCAAAGCAGATGAATCTATTCTGGTTTCATTATCTTTCCACTTAGGGAAGCTTTGTAACGGACTATATGGTATGATGGAGAGGTTGCTAATGCTTTTTGTTGTTGTTGTTTATGTTTGGGTTAGAATTTTCTGAATGCTTCAGCCCTAAACGCACTTACTTCCTAAAGAAAAATGGGGCACTCCAAGTCAACATGATCAGGATGAGAGTCGTGTATAATTAAATTATTGAATTAGCGATCATTTCCCCCTAGAGAATGCAAGATATTTACTTATTCAAATTTCTAATCTGCATTCATCTCCAAAGCTCAAGGTACATAATGATAGCATTAGAAAAAGGTAGAACGTATCTTATTAAAATTAGTTTAAAATAGTTAAACCACTTAGAACACATTATGTGGGTTCCAGAAGTCATTTTACAACAACAGAAGGGACTTCCACCAGTGGAATGGATATTTTCTGCCCCTCCCCATCCCTCTGCAGCATACTGGACTCTTCATAATGCTGCTCCTGGGAAACAGGGGAGCATGGGGCAAAGTGGGGGTCTGCCGTGGGAGGGAGGAATTGGCAAAAATTGCCCATCAGAAAATTACTCTTGGATTCAACCCAATATAAATAACAAACTGATCTCTAAATCGTTGCCATTTATCTTAATCCTGCTTTGGAGGGCCACAGTCAAGACAAACAGAAAAGGGAGAAATGTATTTCTGTGTCCTGTTATTGGAATATTTTGTGGCCAGTCCTTCCCAGCATGGGATGCTGTCATTAAGGTTATCAAAATGGGTCTGCTAGTGCTAGCTCGATACTGCTGTGAATAATTCTGGGCTGCTGCACCTCTTTCTTGATCCTCCACAGTCTGCCAGAGATAGCCTTTTCTTAATTCTGACATGGCAAGATCCATCCGGAGCCCCCTGATTAGGTACATCAACGCTTCATTCACAAATGCACCTACCTGAAGGAGGGACTGGAAAACAACTCTGCTTGTGAGCAGAATCAGCCAAAGTCTTGCTGAATGCCCACCATGCTCTATTCTCATGTCATTCATGGTAGCTTAGCAGTTATTTACCACCTTCATGTTGTGGAAATGCCCATCAGCAGGACTTTAAAAACCAAATATCATCCTCCAGTATTTAAAAAACCCAGACTCTGGTGTAAGCGAACCACTGTCTAGAGAAATAAGTGACCAGAAACGCAGTGGACATTTAACTTTGTGTCTTGAGGAAGTTATCTGTAGGATGGCACAGAGGACTGCTCCTCGGAATAAAGAGCCCCACAGAGTGTGTGAGCAAGACTTTATGTATGCCTAAAGGTGCTTGCTGGGTTGCAGCCTTTGTATTTGCAAGTGCTGCATTGCAGAAATCAAGTATATTTGGTGGAATATGCCTTAGTTCCTGGAGAACTTTGCTGCTGCTTCACATGGACAGGCAGACTCTTCCCTTGGAGCAATCATGTGAGAATGGGTGAACAAGTGAAACTGCTTTCTGGGGCTAGAACTTACTCTGTGTTATCCTTACATATTCAGACCATTGGTCCATCTTGCTCAGTAATAATATCTACTCTTACTTGACAGTGCCTTTCCAGAGGCCCAGGGAGAAGAAGGACTTTTCTGACACCTGCTACATGTTCTGAACATGGGATCTTTTGCATTCAAAGCAAGTGCTCTACTACTGAGCCATCATCCCATAACTAACCCCTTGAGGAAGGCTAGGCTGAAAGGGTGACTTGCCTAAAATCACCCAGCAATCTTCATGGCTGAGAGGGGATTTGAATGCAGGTGTTGAACTGTTCAGCACTAGCAACTCTGTCTGCTGTGTCACACAGGCTGCCTTGAAAGACTTTTCCTGTGCTGTTGTATGTGAGTAAAATGCCTCTTTTGTTTGAAGGGATTTTTACACCAGAGCAGCACTTGCGATTTTTGGAGTTCTATAAGAAACTTTGCACACTGGGATTAGAGCAGGAAAATGGACACAGTGACAATCAGGTACAACTCCAGACGCTAGAACAGGAGAAGAAGTATATCTCAGTGAGGAAGAACTGTGCATACAACTTACCAGTGAGTGAATTTCTGGTTTTTATCTTCATACAAATCCATTTATAGCCCTGTGTGCAAGGCAGTCTTGTAAAAACCTAGGCCAGAATAAGCGCCAGAAAATGTGTAGTCTCTGAAAACCGTAACTGTCTCTTCTGGCTTTAAAGAGATCAGATTCCCTTATATCTACACTTGAACAAGAACTATGAAACTAGCAGGTTTCTCTGCCTCTTAAAACTGGTGTTGCAGGTGAAAATGATACAGAATCATTTCGAAAGGCAGAGCAACAGCTGCCACTACCCTGCTCTCTGCTGATTGTTGCTTGCCACAGATGAGCTGGCAAGAGCCTGTTACTGTGGGCCAAACTAGATGTTATGTGTAACATGTAATCACCATGGGGACTCACGGCAAGACAATAGCTGCAGGTTCCCTGTGGGGACTCATCTCTGAAGCCTTGCAGGGGTCCAAAAAATTGGAACTGTGGTACAGGGGGAGGAGTGTCAAGCCCCCTACATTGTTTTCCTGACCTACAAATGTCCTGAGGAATTATTTGCCATGTCAGGAGGGGGTGCACGTGCAATCATTCATATTCAGTGTACATGGAGCCCCCCAATAGGGCATATAATGCTTCCCTAGGTCCATTTCAGATTGGGAGAATGGCACAGGAATAAGGCTGAAGCCTTTCTTCCCCCTGAACCACAGTCCGAATTGCTTCAGAATCATGTTCTAACAGGGAACTTGCAGCTGCTGGCTGCAAGTCCCCATGAGGATCACATGTAACATCTAGCTTGGGACTATTTTGGAAGCAAATGTGAGGAACTACTCGCCATGTACAGATTACTCCATACATTGACCAAGAAAGCCACCACAAAACAATTGCGTCCTTAGGTGGTATTTCTTTTGTAGTTACAACAGTTTATATCATTTGCAGTATGACATTAGGATTAACTGGACTATCTTGTCTGAGTATATAATTTCATTTCCTTACTGTTGCTTCTTCATGATAATCTTTGACCAGGGAAATGTACTTCCATGTGGAGCTCGGTCCAAAAACCAGCTAAAACCTTTCATTTGAATTTCTCCCTGGATTTTAGAAGGATCTTGACACAGTCATAATTACATCAAGACTGTTGGGGGAAGGGGGTTGCATTGTTGTATCAATGCAAAATTTATCAGTAGCCTAAAGATGCAAACATTTTTTTGGGGTGGGGGGTTCAAAACACCTGAAACCTGCAGCAGAACTGTAGATGCTCTGATTCTGCAATTAATTAAACCAAAATTCAGGAGGAGTAGCAATAGAAATCTGGAATGTTGGCAGTTCACCAGTCTCTAACATTTAGTTGTTCACTGGTCTCCGACATTTAGTGACTTCAATAATATAAAAATCACTTGCCTGTATAAAACCTAATTGTGCTAATCTACATTGAAGCCTGCTCTGTTTCCTGTTCCTAGGCCATGATTGTATTTGTGGATCCAAAAAACTTCAATTTAGAACTCTATTCTACATTCTTCTGTCTCTGCCATGACCCTGAAGTGCCAGTCAGACACACGATGGCTGTTGGCTTCTATGAAGTAAGCCCAGGAATTATATACACCTCTTAGGGGAAATGCTTGTTGGATTAGTTTTAATAGATGTTCTGTTCACCAAGTTTCATTTGTATGCTTATCTTTGACACTTCTGTAACATTTTTAGGTGATCTGCAATTACTATTATGCAGCAATGAAAAAAGGACCTCCAGGGCCCCCCCCCCACCATTGGTGTGCATTCCCATCAATATAATTAAGGTCATTGCTCAGATGTTTAATGTGCTCTGTCTAAATTGGGTGTTCCATTAAATGCAGGATTATAAACCATTCTAGTTAAAGATACTAATTCACTCCTGCACAGTTGCTCACTATTAACCCCCATTAATTTTAATATGACTTAACTATGTGTCACTTTGTCCTTAATGTGCTATGTACTGGATTACATGTTTCAATACTAGCTTGCATTATACTTAACAGACTGGATGCTACCATCTGTGAGTAGAAGGAGTTTGAACAAAATGCCATGTGGTGCAAGAGGCTGCAGTAAATGGGGAGAACTGGGTAAAATCACTGCCTTTGGCACAGCTCCAAGCTTTCCTCTGCTAGCACAAAGTGGAGTAGTTTGGTCTAATTTCTGTGACATATGGAAGACCCTGGTATTGAGCTGTGTATGCTTCTGTTCATGACAGTTCCCCAACCTCTTGCAGAGTCTTTTTATGGAAAACAGGAGGCACCTAAAGGAAGGTACAAGTGGAAAGAAGTGCTTCTGTGAACTCCTCTTGTGAGGAGATTATAAAATCCAGTCCTATATTTCCAGACATGATCATGCGGCTTGTCAAAAGTGACACTGGGCATAATCTAGTATAATTAGGCACTTTAAAGTTAAATGTCTGCAGAACTCTCTCTATCTCTCTGCCTGTGTGTGTGTGTGCGTGAACTGAACATATGAAGACCAGTGGCCCAACTAGTCCAGCAGCATGTCTCACATGGTGGCCAGACAGTTCCACTGGAGATCCAACAACATGGTGTAGAGGCTGAGGCCTTCCCATTGCCTCCTGGAACTGGGATTCAGAGGCTGACTGCCTCTGAACATAGAGGTTCCCTCTAGTCACCATAGCTAGTAGTCACTGATAGACCTACCTTCCATGAATCTGTCCAATCCCCTTTTAAAATTGTCTCTGCCTCTGGCAGTGAATTCTATGTTTTAACCACTCTTTATGTAAAGAAGTATTTCCTTTTTTCTGTCCTGAATCTACTGCCCCTCAGCTTCATTGGATGCCCTCAAGTTCTAGTATTTGGGGAGAGGGAGAAAAAGTCCTCTTAGTCAACTCTTCTCCACCACCCTGGGCATCATTTTATAAACCTCTATCATGTCCCCCCTCAGTTGTCTCTTTTCTAAACTGAAAAATCGCAGACTCTTCAGGCTTCATGTGGTTTCTGACTTATGGTGACTCGATGAATTAATATCCTCCAAAATATCCTGTCATTAACAGCCTTGCTCAGGTCTTGCAGACTGAGGGCTGTGGCTTCCGTGATCCATCTCATGTTGGGTCTCCTTCTTCTTGTGCTGCCTTCAGCTTTTCCTGCCATTATTGTCTTTTCCAGGGAGTCTTGTCAAGTAGGATAGCCTCAGTTCAGTCATTTTAGCTTGTTGGGAGAGTTCAGACTTGATTTGATCTAGAACCCTCTTATTTGTCTTTTTGGCAGTCCACAGTGTCCATAAAACTCTCCTCCAACACCACATTTCAAGTGAATATATGTATGTGTGTGTATCAGTGTTTCAGAAGGTAACCATGTTGGTCTGCGATAGAAGAGCTAGATTCAAGTCCAGTAGCTCCTTACAGGCCAACAAGGTTTTCAGGATGTAAGCTTTTAAGAGTCAAACCTCCCTCTGACGAAGGTACTACTGAATTGGAATCTAGCTCTTAATATCAGTGTGAGAGCATTAAGTGTCTGCTGAACTCTTGGTGAAATCAGTGTTATCGCTGTGTATATAAGTGTTGTTAAGTTGCTTCCAATTTGTGGAGACCCTATAAATTAATGACCTCCAAAACATCCTATCATTAATGTAATCTACAAATGATTAAGTTTGGCTAGATTATTAATGGTCTTCTGTGGAAGTCATACCACTGCATACGTATGTATGTGTGTTTATGTAATATATGTAGATAAAAGAGAGAGAGATACCTATGAGGACTCACAGGAGAGAGTGAATGCCACTTCCCTTGATCCCAGTTTCCCTTCATCCTCTCCCCAGCTCTGCCTTTTCTCCCTCCTTCTGGTCTAACTTTACTGCCACCCCTCACCACTCTCTTCTGTCCTTCCACACTCCCAGTCATCATGACAGTGAATCCCTGAACCATCCTCCAGCCTGGCTTTTTCTCCTTCTGGGCAGCTTGTTTTTTTACTCAGTCCCCACAGTATCCCCTTTCTCCCCCCCCAGTACTACAGCACTGGTTATCAGGTGCCATATAGGGTTGCTCTGGCAACCCAAAATAAAAGCCAGAGTTCTTTTTTTCCATGAAGCAACTGCATGCACAAAGATGTTGGAATTACTCCTTTTTATTTTTTACAAACCTAAAATTTCTCTTAGGCTACAGAAAAGCTGTGTGTGTGTAATGTAGTGTATATGCATATTATGTGAGGTGGAGTCTGAAAGTTTCTCATATAGCTGTTCTACTTATACTCATATAACTGTTCTACTGAGAGCCAGTTTGGTGTAGTGATTAAGTGCGCGGACTCTAATCTAGGAGAACCAGGTTTGATTCCCCACTCCTTCACTTGTACCTGGCTGGATGACCTTGGGCAAGCCGTAGTTCTGATAAGAGGTGTTCTTGAAAAAGAGTAGTTTCTGTCAAGTGCTCTCTCAGCCCCACCTACCTCACAGGGTGTCTGTTGTGGGGAGGGGAAGGGAAGGGAGTTTTTAAGCCGCTCTGAGACACCTTTGGGTAGTGAAGGGCGGGGTATAAATCCAATCTCTTCTTCTTCTTCTACTTGTGACAGATTGCTCAAGGTTTACTGTCTGAAAATCACTTAATCCTTAGTAAGGCCATTGTCCCACCTCCTCTTGCATGGACCAGTCTGACTGGTAGGGGCTTTTTGGTGAAGAGAGCCTTTCTTAACATCTGTTACCCACAATCCTTTAACTGGAGGTACCAGAGATTGAATTTGTGACTTCCTGCATACTGAGCATGTGCTTAACTACTTAGCTATGTACAGAATCTCTTGAAGTCTTCAAATATGAAAAAAACCCTTAACCCTCAGCTTTGTTAATGTGAAATATTTCCAGGTGAAGAAATTTGTTTGGAAAGAGAAGGTGATAGATTAAAGACAATTGAATAAAAGCAAGTGTAATATAAATTTTGGCTATAATTTTACACTGGACCAGAGGACTCTTTTCTTGTCATCACACAGAAAGCAAGTCCATGACTGAAGACAGAGGGAGTCAAATTGAAATGGAAAAGGGAATTAGACACAGATGTGGGAAGAGGCAGGAATGGAATACTTTGCAATTTCTGCATATGCTACACAGGACTGCAGGACCTGGCAATTTAATTGGCAGTTAGCGTACAATAATTTTAAGTACTCATCTGAACCACTTTCCATATGAGTGAAAAATTACCTGGTTGATCTTTTCAAATACAGATCTCTGGTATATTGCCTTAATTGCTGTTTTGTTTTTAATTGCTCCTTTGGTCTTATTCTGGCTGTTCTATACTGTATATGCTGTAGTAATCTACATATAAAAAAATTACTGGAGGTACTTCAGATTTTAAATAGATTATGCAGACTACTTCACATTCTTCTGGCCTGTTTTGATAATAGTCATGACGCTTAACAAAGTGTCTTAATCCAGATATCTAGAAATGTTTTGCTGTTGTACTGAAACCATAGTAAAATAAAATTATTGCTAGTCATCCACTTATAGACAGACGCAAATGATTTCCTGGATCCTGATAACTGTGAATGGAAGGAATTCATGGAGGATATTTCCTTCTACAGCATACTGGCCCGTTCCCACAAAAGCTGCTTCCGAGGATTGGAGGAATCTTGGGAACAGATTCCTGGACTTTGCGAACAGATTCCTGGACCTTGCGAACTGTAACAACAAGGGGAAACAGCAGAATTTGTCTCCCTTCTTTACCTGAGCACTCATGGAAGAGCTCACGTAAGGGAGGGATGGTGATTTCTGCCAGTTTCTCCTGGACCAGCAGCCTGCACCCTTCCTCCTTCCTTCTCTGTTTCTCAGGGGGCCCTGAAAGTCAGGAGCAGATTGGGAGGGGTGTTACAAGCTAAAGGGCAAAGAGTTTTGTTCTGTAAAATTTTTCTTTTGAGGGTTTGCAGGGTACAGCCCACTAAGACTACAATCCTTAATTTTAAGGTCAAGGCAGCATGCTACAATCCAATTCTGCTGTATCTGAGAGTGCTACTTGAATAGTTGGTGTGAGACCACAGTCATGGTAACACGGGAGTTAATGCTAATGGACAAATAAGTACATATGATGTGTAATAATCAGACAATGCCATGTTCTGTCATCACTGGACTTTATGTTCAGTGGAATGGTATTATGTGGAACACTAACTTAGCCTCCACTCTAAAATAATGGACTAAAAATGTTATCTAGGGACCTGTGTTTATATAGTTCGCCATGCCCAGTCTCCTGACATCAAGGGTACAATGGCTTGAGCATCACTATGTGAAACTAGTGGGGTTTGCACAGTAGCTTTCACCCTTCTTGAACCCAGGGACATTTGGATTAATGGGAAATGGAGGGCACATTGTGGTCAGAAACCTGTTAGCATGTGTATCCCAAGCAGAATGAATCCAGAGAATTTTTTTAAAGTATCCATAATAGGAGACAGACACACTCCATTAGCACTGATAATCAATGCAAAGGACTCCGTTTTCAGTTTTCTCATGTTTGGAATGGATATGCTGGGGACTGTCCTTGTGTTACTCAAACTGGACCCAGAGAAGGGGAAATATAATGTGAGACCTTGTAGACTGTGTATACCAGGGTAGATCTTGATAGTGGTGCCCCAAAATAAAATTATGAAGAGAGAGAGAGAGTGTAAAAACAAACGATTTAATTGCATACAAAGTAAAGAAGAATAAAAATGTAAAGATCCTACTCTAGGCACTGGAGAACTAATTCCCTAATGCACACCAAGAGGGCACACTTATAAAAGCTAGAAGAGAGGACATTGGGAAGTTTTAGAGGAAGGACATACAACCTTAAATCTGGGGCTCACTCTGCTCCTAGGACCTCAGCAGCATCTGCCTCTGGACGTCTCCAGCTCCGTGGTGGATATAGCTGAGGTCCAAGGAGGAAAAGGGGGAGAGAAGCCTGCAAAGTGCAGCAGGGGTTCTGAGAAGGAAACCAGAGTCCTGACCAGAAGAAATATGGACTGGCGATCTGAGGAACCATTTGCTAGGGCATGGGTTCCTTCTTTTATGGACAGAAGATCCCCAGGGTAAATGAGGTTTGGCTTCCCTGGCTTTAGATTGGGTCAAGATAAAAGTTTGAATCGCACTGGCAGGCTTAAAGTTAACTACTGTCAAACTTTGGCAAGAAAAAATAGGAAAAATACCTTGATTAAGCTATTGTGAGCCAAAGATCCTGGGTGAGGCAACATGATTGACATACTTTAATTAGGTTGAAGTTAGCCAGATTTACATGGACACAAAAGTGAGTGAGTCAAGATAGCTCTTGAAAATGAATGACTTGAGTGCCCTTTTTGATTGGAGTAGAAAAGGAACCGTGTGTTGGTTAATGGAATAGTGACTTCCTTGGACTCGGCAGAAACCTCTAGGGTATGTCAGGATATTGGGTGATGTCTCTGGAGTTGAAAAAGTCTTTTATTATTGAAAATATTACCCTGAGCTGGGGGAGATTGCACTTAATCAGCTTCTAATTCCAGCACGCCTTTCCTCTTCTTTCCTGGGATTTTCCAGTGTCATGGCTGTACCCAGGTGTCTGTATGAGATCTCCCAAATTTCAGATCTCTGTGGCATTTAGGCTGTAAAATGGGTGCCTATAAAAGCAACTAAATCCAAAATAAGAGGGGGATCCTACTAACCAAGGGGGTCTGGGCTGGAGAAGGGGAGTTGGGGTCCTGATACTTGTTGGTCCTACCAAGATCCTTATTACCTACCCAAGTTGGTTCTGCATGTACAGTTGAATGATAGTAGAACTCTGATGGGATAGAGTGAACTGTGCCACTGTAGGTGGGTGATGGCATTATTTAATGAATACCATATACAGACCCAGTTCCTTGCAAGTTGTAAACTTCTACAGTAGAGAACACTGGGCAGAGACCTTTCTTCCTAATGTTTTCTGCTGGCAGGGATCTTGTGACTCCCTTAAGCTCATATATCAGGCCACCAAATGTGCCACATGGATCTTGTTGCAGCTTCTAGGCAGAGTTACTTTTGTGCCCCCACCTTTCTTCCTACAGAGTCAAGACCCAAGGTTAATAACATCCAATACAGTATATGAAAATAATCATCTGTTGAAATCATTAAAATGAGTAATTAAACAAGGGCTTTAAAGGTAAGCACTAGCACCTGAAATTGAACCTGGAACAAAATGGGCAGCCAGCGAATAGACTTCTGGACCAGTGCAGTGAGATCCCAACAGTCAGGGCCTGAAAGCAAATGGGCCACCTCAGTTTGCTCTGTGATATCCACATTCAGAATATACCCACCATACACAAATCCCTGAATGTGGATATACACACCATAGAGGTATGATTATTCTGACCTTGCTTACCAAGATATTTGGGCCATGAATAACAACAATCTGAAAAATTATTTCTGATGGTCCTAATTTATTCCAATAACGAAGCAGGACTTATCCAATCAATAAACAGGCCCCACTGCTTGTATGTGTTTTAAAGATCGGAAATGTTGCATTTTGTTTGTGGAATAATTTTACCTTATGTTGTGTATTCTAATCGTTTGTACCACTTGAGGGAGGCCTTGTGGCCAAAACGCATTTCATTTTAGTGGACTTGATTATTGTTTATTATTTGTAATATAGTAAAGTTTTGTTAATGTAACATACTGTAAACTACTAGTATTTATCCTGTTATTAGGTTTTTCGGTCAATGTTCTGGGTTACCTGGTTTATCTGGGTTGAAGTTTTTTCTTCCCCTTGGTTTTGCCACACACTTTGCACCAGTGGAAGTTTTTGAATTGTCTTCCAGGGCAGCCCCATGCAGAACACGTGACAGGTGCACATGGGGACATGCAGAAAACACGTCTCTTCTTTCTGAAGTTTTCATTGATTGTAAAGCGCTCTTAGCAATGCTTTTTTTTTTTTACTGTTTTATTTTTTAAGACAAGCATTAGCCAGAATCATGACTGGCTAAATTCTGCATGCTACCCTTCCCACGTTATTTTTGTACACCTTAAGGCACATATTTGCATAGTTGCATCTTCAAAGTAAGACTGGAAATATTCCCTTGTTCAGGGAATCCCAAACAGGAGAGTCTGGCTTCTCAGAACTATCTTCAGTATATCTGCCCAGTGGCAGAAGACTGTAAAACTTATAGATGTTCAAAGGGAATTTGAAGTACAAAAACCTTGCAAAATGTGATTCCAGAATCCAAGGGCACAATTCAGAGGAATGGAGTCGGCACAATGTTCCCTTTGTGTGCTTCTAGCAACACAGCAGCCACACTAGAGGTGTGGAGAGGGCATGAACTCCTTAACAGCCCTGTGGTTTGATTGTTAGCATTACCTGATCTATTCTAGATCCTTGTTTCCTTTGGGCTATTCAAGCCTTGTTCTAAAATAAACATAACTAGTTTTAAAAGGACTAATGTCCATGCTTTGTTGATTCTTTATCTTTCAGGTTGCTAAGCTTTTAAATACCGATGTGTATGTAGTACATAAAGAACTGGTAGCCCTATTACAGGATGAGTCACTAGAGGTAATAGCCTATTGTTCTGTATTTGTTGCTTGTGTTAAGATCATTTACAGTTATCCTAAATGACATTCTAACAAGCCAAAATAAGAAAGGCTTGATGGGGTGAATCATTTCTGTTTGCTTCATGTTCCGAAGTCTTAAAGAATGAGGTAGATGTTTGGTATAGATGTATGTACGAGTGATGACTGAAGGCTTTTGACTTAGCCCCATGTGACACCTTCCCATGAGAGACAGATAAATGCAGAGCCAAATAAACTAGCAGGAGGGCAGGATACAAAATAGCTCGAGAAGCCACATGCAAAGAGGAGTAATTAGTGGGTTGATATCAAACTAGGGGGAGAGGTCAGCCTTGAGTTCAGTGTCATTCAGCACCTTTGTCTACAGCTCAGGGTTGCCAGAAAAGTTAGTGTGCTTAAAGATCAGCTATAATGTCATTGTATTTGAATGAATTGCTACATGTCTATGGTCACCTCGTGTTGTGCAATGGCAACCTGAAACTTATAAATGACTGGATGATACGAAGTTAGGGAGCATTTGATAGGACAGGCTAAATATTAACGTTCAGGGTTCCTCAAGGAATACCTCTCTGCTTAGCACCAAACTTGTTTGTTTGGAGTGCCGGGTCTGGTTTTGTGTTTGGAAATTATGGGACTTGTATCTTGAGGGGAAGCTGTAGAAGAGCAATTGATAGGAAGGAAAGCTGGAAGAACTAGAGGTGTTCAGGCTACCCAAAATGTGATTAAGAAAATGTGCTGATCGTTTCCCAATATGTAAAGAGATACTGGAGAGAAAGGGAAATGTTAAGATGAGGTAGATTTAAGTTAAGCCTTATACAAAGAACTAAATGTGCTGGAGGGTTAGCCATGTTGGTTTGTAGCAATGAAATAGACAGGATTCTAGTGGTATCTTAAAGACTTAACCAAATTTTATTCCAACATAAAGTTTTCTGGACTAGATTCTTCAGATGTAATGAAAGTAGGTTCTATTCCATTGATACTCAGTGGCTCAGAAGCACAGTTGATGCTTTGACATACTGCCTGTGGTTCTTCCGAGCACTGTTCCCCGATGCGGCATGTGCCCTGTGTTTCAGAACAGTGAACAAGGCCTTTGCCTAGTGAGGCTTATGAATGGCAGGTGGTTCCCACTTTGAAACTGCTGCAGCTGGAGAAACAGGTAAACTGTGAGCCCCACAGAGGTCCAGGCCTTGTGCCAGGGAGAGAAATAAACGTGGCTCTTTTGGTAAATGAAAATTGTGAAAAAGGCTGTACACACATTGAATACTGAGTACCACTGGTCTGTTCCATGAACGTTTATGCTGGAATAAAATTTTATTGGTCTTTGTTAAGGAAGCCACTGCATTGAGCTTTATGAAGTAAACCTACAAGCGTAGTCACTGAACAGATCAAGTCACTTTGGATGCTAGTAGAATCTGTCTTTCAAAAAACTGACAAAAAACACGTAAATAGGAAGTAGTGATTTAACAAGGCATCCTGCCTGTCAGCATGGGGCTAGATCAGGATTCTTCCCTAACTCGACAGCTCTGTAGAGAAAATTTCATATATAGAGAGAGCAAGACTGTCAGTGTTAGCTGTGTCGCATTAAGAAGAATATTAAAGCAGCTATTGGAAATGTGAGTGATTCATCATTTCTTTAACCAGGTGTTAGATGCAGTAATAGGTCACCTTCCTGAAATTCTTGAACTGTTGTCTACTGGAGGCGAAGGTGGTGGATCAGAAAGCAAGGTAAGGCAGATAGACTTGGTAATAGAATCCTCTTCTTAATGAGAAAACTGTATCTGAGCCCCATATTCTCTTCTCTTGGCTTTCGAACACCGCCGGTTAGTGTATTTCTATGAGTACAAGCTTCTCAGTATTGATGCAAATATATATGAAGCAGCGCTGCTTCTAGTATTCAGGTGGCATGGCCAGAGAATTCCAGACTGTATAATTTTTTCTGGAGATGGCATGCAGTCAAGAGTTTGGTTGGGATCTAAAGATCCACATGTACATGGCTGCCAGTACACTCCTGTGCAGAGTTACTCCAGTCTAAATCAATTGAAATCAATGGGCTTCAACTGGAGTAACTTAGTATAAGATTATGCTGTAAATCCCTTGCACAAGCACACTTATTTCTTATTTTCTTTTCCATCTGTGGCCCATCATACCACATTAAGTATTGCACTACAGATTTCCCTGGTGTTTCAGAGTGAATTTTTTGAAGCTGAAGGGAATGCAGTTTGAATGCCCTCCCTTGCTTTCTCCCGTCACCCCCAAAAAGCTGCAGGGACTCTGTATATGTCAGGAACACTGTAGATGCCCCAGTGACCTTTCTGTCCACTGGCATTCCAGTTTTCAAACCCTTCTGTTTTAGTCAAGCTAATAAAATGAAAAGAAATAGTTAATTCATTGTAACAGAAGTATGCAAAGTTGAAAGGTGTTCACGAGGGGGAAGTCCTTTCAGAGAGTGGGGTGCCAAAAGAAAGAGGCAGGGGATTGGGATTGAGGGGTGGGGAAGCTGTCCTGTTTTGGAACTCCTTGTTTGCTCAAAGACTGCAGCATTTGTCTCTTTCCGTACTTAGTTATGCTGTCTCACAGTTATAGCTGTGCGAGCTTTCCTAGTGCAGATGCAAATTGATACCTGTTCTCATGTGTACATTGCTAGAAAAAAAAGATGTCTGAAGGTGTGAAGAGCAGATGTGTTATCTCAGGAACTGGCTGTTAACCTGAGAATTAGATGTACCATAACAGCAGTGCCAGGGGAGTATTTCCAAGTTTTCCAGGTTCCTTATCTGTAAAATACCAGTAATACCGTCTGACTTCATATGCATAGCATATGATGTGCAATTTAGATTATATTTATTTATAGAAGGCATCTCCATTTTGTCCTGCTAAGTAAACGTTCAGTATTGAGTTATACTGCGGTCATTGACTGAAGTACATGCACATAAGAGATTTGTGTTTTTTTAAATGGAATAAAGCAAAATATATAAACATGACAGATTTTAATTAAATAAATAACTATAAACAAACAGCAAAGCCTAAGAAAGCATGCTGCTATTCCTTTTGCCTGCAGCTGTTCAATGAATAAAGCAAAAATATATTTTAAAAATGCAGTAAATAGCAAGAGGATAAAATACTTCTTAACCCTTGAACTGATCCTGAGAAACAGTCCCAAAACGATGAAGGGTCAAACAGTAGGGTTGAAGCGGGGGATGTGGTGAGAGGCACAATAGCAAGGGCTTCTCCTGCAGGCCTGTCTGATTGGGATGTGGAGAGAGGCTTAACGCCACGGCATGTCAACTGCAAAAAAATCCTTCCAATTTTTTTCCTGTATTCAGTCCCATCTAAAACCTTTTCCACTGAGTCCCTGTTTTGGGGACTGCAAATTTCAGGATGGAATTTGGGCAAACAAAGCAGGTTTTGCTTATGCAAGCCCAGTTTTCTATAGAGCAAACCAGCAGCAATGTTTTAGACTCTCTGCAATAACATAATGAACATTTTTTCCCCGCTATAGCTACTGAATTTCCCAGAGTTGATTCCAGCACTAACAAGAGCGGAACAGAGAGCAGCCACCTCTTTGAAATGGAGGACTCACGAGAAGCTACTACAAAAATATGCCTGCCTGCCTCACGTCATCTCAAGTGATCAGATTTATTACCGCTTTTTGCACAGGATGCTGACAATCATTATGACAAATGTGAGCTCCTAGCATGACCCTACCTTCACTTATTTATTGGATGGTATTTCTCTCTCTAGCACATCTCCTTTCTCTTTCAGATGGCAACTGCGAGGCATAGTTTTCACTGAAATGGTAAACCTTGGCCTGGGCTGTACCAGTTCAGGCTGCAGATGAGGGCTCCCCCATACAAAAGGAAATCCATGCACAAAATAATTCTAGCAGGGCACGGAAAAGCTGGCTTCGAACCCTTTTCCTGATGTTTATTTTTTTGTGCACAGGGAAACTTGCATGGAAGAGCATTCAGTCATGTCATGTGCAATCACAAAGAGGTGCAGCCAGACACAGGTTTAGCAATTCATTGCGAAGTGAAGTAGGCCCTTCCATCCAGCATTGCATTTGGATTGGTTTCTAAACCAGTTGACAAAGGCAATAAGCATTCAAGGAAAGGAGTGTAATGGCTGCGCATTGAATAATTGCTCACTTGCTTGTTTATGTCTTTTATAGTCTTCCTTTCTTGGAGAGATTCAGTGCAAATTACACAGTTAGCAATGACACAGTAGGAACAGTGTAATATCTAGAACCAGTGACGGAATAAAAACTGGATTACAAAATTAGAGAATACACTAGACATCTGTATATTACACCCAATAAAGCAGGATTACAAAAGCAGAGAACGCTGCAGCAAGAATAGTATAGTGGATTGGATCCAGCCGGCTTTTTAACCTAATCTTGGCCAATTCCTTTCCTTATGGAAGCCCCCATCCCACGTGTGTTTTGTCTATGCAGGCCCTGTGATTCCCAGCATCGGTGGTCAAAGGGGATTGCTTCCTCCCTTTTTCACCTGGGAAAAAACTGAGCAATGAACAATGCAACGAATACTGCCTAAAATTTCACAGACAATAACAAGAACCCTATTCCCTTTATTTAAAAAAAGCAACCCTGAATAATTCTGTTTTATACATTTGGTGGAATGACAGAAGCATGACCTCCTGAGGTAGTCTGATCCACACCATGGAGCCACACCAGGCCCAGCTTAGCTAGGCTGCAGGGTTTTCTGTTCTCCCACTCCCTGCATGCCTGTTGCGTCAGACCTCAGCATACATACTTGCAGAAATAATAACTGGAGTTCATTCAGAAGGTTTCCTTTCAAGGGCTCCTAGTATGGCTTGTGTTCCTGAACATAACCATATTTTGGAAAAAAACAGATGCTGCGTAAAATATAAAGTGGTTTCCTTGGCTGGCATGATCCATGCTGGTGATGGCCACTGACAGAGGTTGAAGGGAGGCTCACGCAAGGGTCCTGATACCTCCTGCATAAGGAGCTGGAACTCTGTGCCCAGGAGTATGCAAGAGACCAGAGAGGCCATTCCTTCTGCAGGAAGCATTTGGGGGATGGAGTAACCTGGAGATAGTGATGCTGGAGCCCAACAGCCTCTCACAGTCATGCTATAAAATTGCTGGCAGTCATTTTGATGATTCACAATTGCAATTTATCCCACCACAAGCCAACACAGATCTACTTAATTTGTTGATTTGCACGTCATATGTAATATCAATGCATAAAGTATGAATCAGTTTGAAATGCGGGCTGAGGGCCCAGGAGGCCCTCTAGGCAGTGGGTAGGAGAATGGTAATGAAATGAGGCAATCCTGTTCCCAGACCCTGCCCCCTTCCTGTTTCTTGGCAGAGGCAAATCACTGTATTTGTTCCTGTGGGAGGAAAAGAAGAGGGGGAGCTGGCATTAGCAAGAGCTCTCCTTTGCTCTGAAGTTCGAGTTTCAGCTTCCCTCCTTTTGCAGTACGAAGGAGATGGACTGACACGGAGGGAAGGAGAGGATCGGTAGCAGCAGTGGCCTCGATTATGAGTTGCTGTGAAGGGGCCGGGGCACCCTTCGTTTTGCAGGCAACGTGTCTCTTGGTCGCAGTCCAGCTTGACTAAAGGATGCAAGCTTGGAGCTGAATGTCTGGCTGTCATGGTGATAACAGCCTGGAATACACAGCAGCTTCATATATTCACTGAACATGCAGGGAGGGAGGGCAGGCACAAGTGTGCCTGGTCGCCTCGTCTGCAGGGTTTGACTGTGCAAATGAAGCAGCCATGTGTACATCCACTAACTGTGATCAGTGACACTGCCTTCCAAATGTCGCTGATCACGGGGAGGGAGGGTCACAACAGCCACTTCCTCCAAATGGTCACCCCTGCAGACGACCAGGTGATCACATGGAAGAAGGGGGCAGGGCCAGCTTGCTCATGTCTGCTCTCCCTCCCCGCTTATTCAGTAATGCATGGAGCTAGATTTATGTGTGTGTGGGTGGTGGTGGTGGTGGTGCTAAAAGCAGGGAAGGAGGGAGTGGCATCTATTACATCTTGAACTGTTCGTGTCTTATCAAAGGAAGTCCATTCACATGTAATAGGGCATAATAATTTCTGCTGAGCAGGTTCTAGCACAGAATACAGAAAACCACTGTACCTAATTAAAAAGGACTTTTCATTTGAAACATACTGGAAGAAACTTCCTTCTCCCTCAGAGATTCAGATTCATGATTTATTGGGAAATATATTTACAGCTTTGCTGTTCAACATTTAACCCCGCTTTTAGAAATTAAAGAAACAGGTGGTCTCTTCTCTTGGGTACAGATGTAGTTTAAGCTCCAGTGATTGCCTTGGGCAGCAAAAACAAATTGCTCTGTTTTAACATACTCAGAGGTTTGCCCTTTTATCATTGTTTCCATGCAGTAGGAACATGGCATCAGCGGCACCTGTGGCGTTTGTACACCTGCACAGCCCGCTTCAGTCGCTTCAGCAGATGGGGCATATCAGCCCTTGCATATTAACACAAATCCTAATCCCTGGTCACCCTTGGCCTTTTTAATTTGTGAAGAAAGTAACAAAGTTGCCCTGACTTTACAGAACTTTCCCCCCACTCCACGATTGTCTCCACATTTGAAATATGAGGGGGTTTCTTAGTTTCGTTTTGGACCTGGGTTTCATGTGTGTGTGTTTGGTTTATTTCCAGTCAAAGCCAGTCTGGATTCATGTTTCTGAAGTGCGAATATCAAAGTTTCTGGGCTTTCTACTTTCCATGATCTGTACTGTACTTTCCATTATTTGTGCACTCTTCATAAGACCACGTGCATCTTTGAATGCTTGCAGAGCCTCTCAAGGGATTCAATGTATATGTTCTTTCTTTCCCAAAGAATGTCTTGCCTGTGCAAAAAGCGGCTGCTCGAACCCTATGCATTTACTTACGCTACAATCGCAAGCAGGAGCAGAGGCATGAGGTCATTCAGAAGTTGATTGAACGTGAGTATTTTTCTTGATTCTGAGAAGTGCAACATATTTAAGAGTGAAAGGAAAAGTGGTTATGGCTGTCGCTAGGCTTGATTTAAAATCTGGTGCTGGTGGTATTTTTAAGGACTGCTTAATGGATGGCAGCTTTGTTGTTGTTGTTTGTGTCATGTGTTATACTTGTTGTTCATCGGTTCATTTTAATGTTAATTGTACCTACTGTTTCTTAATAAAAATTATATATATTTAAAAAAAAGAACTTGGCCGTGTGGTCTTCCATGTGCCCAGCATTTTGTTTGGACTGCTACATGCACAGTGTTAGTGCACCGGAGATCAATGTGGGGGGAGAGTGCTATAATTATACCAGCTTTGAACAGGTACAGCAAAACCCACCAGGACATCCTTCAGCTCTGCAAGGGGGGGGGGCGGTATGTGTATGTGTGTATTGTGCTACTCTGCAATGTATTCAAGAAAGTAGCTATTCTGCAGAATATTCATTCTACATTGTGTCACTTGATCTCATATTTTTGCATAGTTGAAATAGTTTTCAAGAAGTAGAACATCAGAGGCTTCAGTTTAAAAGTGCTGAATATTAAACTTCCTTAAAATAATTATCAATAATGTAGGGAAGATTTAAATAATGCAATAACAGTTGGCTGGCCTGACTTTCTAATCTGTACTTGTAGGTCTACCCAAAAAGAGTACAGAAAGGATGAGGGGCGTTTGATGAATCTTAGTGTTCACACTTCTAAATTTCCTGGTAAATGGCATGGAATATATGTCAGCTTCCATTCCAGGCATTACCTGTAGTTCTGGGAAGTTGTAATTCTCCAGTGGTCTCCCCAGACTGAGAAAACAAGATGCCCCTGTGTAGATACAAAGCTGCCAGTTTCAGAAATTGGAGTGGGCTTAAAGGTTGCCTCTACTTCACCTTCTCTTCGATGTGAGGTTTGTCCTCTTTTCTTGTCAGCCTTTACCATGGCTTACAGTTCAATCCTCAGCAAGTTACACTATTCTAAGCCAATTTAGTTGACTTAGAAGACTGTAACTTCTGTTTAGGATTGCATCCTTAAATCTTACACATGCATCAATTCAAACCATGGTTAATGCTAACTATGGCTAGTCTTTAGCCAGATTAAAATCAGTGTTTGAAATTGGTTTGCAAATTTTCATTAAAATGGAATCTGGGTAGTATGCCTCATGATTAGTGTTGGTGCAGATGTAACGCATGCCCGTGGTTAACCCTGACACAGTGAGGAACTTCACAGCAGAGAGGACAAGAGGTTGGAGGAGGACCCCAGAGTCCAACTCCTGATCTTACACACTTATCCATGCTTGGCAGTATTAACATCTTCAGTACACCACTTGTCTTGATGGGCATTATGGCTATTTTCTTCCACTTTATTGCCAATGATATAAGGCACTCTTCAGGATCAGTATGACTGTAATGAGCTCACCCCATTACGTTGCCTCTGAGATTATTGATTAGTGTTTATGGGATAATTGCACATGAGATTTTTATACATTTCTTCTAAAAAATCTACAGATGGTGATTATGCATTTCTTTTAAACAACATTCTTTCCCCAGAACTGGGCCAAGGGAAAAGCTATTGGAACAGATTGCGGTTTTTAGACACTTGTGAATTCATCATAGAACTCTTTTCCAAATCTTTTTTCTGCGAATACTTCTTTCTTCCGGTGCTTGAACTTACGCATGATCCAGTAGCAAACGTGAGGTACTATACCAACTGGCAAAAATAAATAAATAAAATAAAATACTCTGCATGGCTTTTTCTTCAAGTTTCTTAAACCTGTTTTATGATAATGCTGTGTAATGCAGGTTCATTGGGAAGCCTCCAGTTTCTCAAGTGTTACTATTACATCAAGCCTCCCATATGTTAGCAGGCTGTATAGTATAAGAATGTGTGTGTCATCTCTGTCCAGTGCCTCCCTTGCTTTTGGTTTTGCCCTGGGTTCAGTTTCTTGGCCATACTGCAGTGGATGCATGAGAGAGCTGGTGTAGTATAGGTGTTCAAGTGCTGGACAAGGATTTGGGTAGACCCAGGCAGTGTTCCCTCTAAGCTGTGTGTGTGAGCAGCTGCTCATTAGCACGGGAAGCCCTACTCGGCAGCTCATTTTAAGATCACAGCAGTTATATTCCACTCTGGATGTGAACTGCTCTGCTCAGTATGGGGAAAAAATAGAGGGAACATTGGACCCAGGTTCAAATCCCCGATCTGCCATGGAAATTTGCTGGGTGATCTTGGGCCAGTCACTCTTTCATCCCCATCTACCTTATGGGGTTGTTGTGAGAAGGGGAGAACAATATGTGCTATCCTAAACTCCTTGGTGGAAGGAGATTCAGGTGGGTAGCCATGTTGGTCTGAAACAACAGAACAAAGTTTGAGTCCAGCGGCACCTTTAAGACCAGCAAAGTTTAATCCTGGTCCACTTGTTCCCTGGTGGAAGGGTGTGATAAAAATGTAAAGACCAAGCTAATGTGACAATGAGATTGAATTCAGGAATTGGCATATCTGGCTGGTACGTTTTTATCCCTCTGTACCTTCGAATATCTTGAGAGAGCATGCTTCATTCCGCATTCGCCAGTTTCTCCTCGCAACAACACTGTAAGGTAGATTACACTGGGAGAGCTCAGCTGACCCAAGGAAGAGTGGGGAATTGAACCTGGGTCTCCTGGTGCTTAGTCTCCTAGATCCTAGTCCAACACTCTGACCATTACGCCAGACCACGTGCAAAGCCAATGAAGAGGGCAAGTGTTGACCAAGCTGGATTCTCTGTGACTTCCATCACATACTTTGTGATAAAGAAAATGGACGGCAGTTGGCCAAACGCTTTGCAGGACAGGCAAAACCTCTCATGTGGGTAAGTTTAGGCCTAGCCCCAAAGTTTCCTTGAGTACAATCCTCCCTCCCGGTAAGTCGATGGCTTCAGTTCACTCTTAGAGGAAGAGACAGTGTTGTTTTTGAAGATGTGACCAGCCCAGAGAGCATTCCATTTGTGTGCTGTGTTTCTCTGGCATTGGTTTGCCTGCTGCCTAAAATTAGGTCTGTTTCTTGTAGAACAGAAAAAGCAGTGTATGGGTTTTGTTGCCTGGTTGAAATCACCACAGGACATTAAAAGATGGCTCAGTGTTCTGAGATGATAAAAATGAGGTCCACAGAAGAAGTAGTCCACTTTATCTGGGTGCAGCCCTAATTGTTTTGAAGTCTGCCATATGAATGATTTCTGGATTCAGAAAAACATGAATTAAACTGCATGCTTTTTAAAAAATGGGAACATGGTGTTGTCGAGAGGGGAGGGAAATGGTATTGAGAGGATGGGGGTCCGAACATTTTCCAGATGGAACAAAGTAAGGTGGGTTTTCTGCGTTCCCTTCCAGATGATGTAACACAGAAGCATGAACAGAGTAACTTCTTGAAACTGAAAGGCAATTAATGTTATGCCATTTAAAAATAGACATTTTTGCTCGCTGTATGCATAAAGAGCCTGCACCATTTATTTTATAGAATTACCCCATTCGTTCAAAAATAAGAAATCCATTAAAGGTTTATCCAGATACAAAAAACAATTAGTGGTTAGAGTTGAAAACCAGTAAGCCCTTAATGGATGTGCAGAGGGGCTAGTTATGTTTGTTCTAGTTGTTTATGCTCATACATGCACGCACACACTCTATGACCACAGGGCAGCCAGCATATCAAGAGCCTCTATTAAGTGGCATTATATTCAATCACTCTTCAGTGTTGAGGCCTCTATTGTCTCCTTGAATGCCTTAGCAAACTTTTCAGGTTTTATTGGCACCTTTGTTTTTTTTAACCTGCCTTTATGTTTGCCAATGGATTGCTTACAGGGCAGGACAGTGTTCAGTAACAGGGAAGGATTATCTGTTTTGGTCTTTTAGCTTGTTTTTATTGTACAATACCAATCATGATGTTAAACGAACACAGGAATGGTATGTCCCCTGTCCCCAGAGGTCTTAAACTCCCATTCACAGAGTCAAGGCAAAACTTTCACTGCTTTTTCAAAAACTTTTCAAAAATCATGATAGATTTCTTTATGTGCTTTGATTAGATCTTTACATTATTTCTACCCCACCCCTCCCACTTCCTGCAACAGAATGAAGCTTTGCTACTTATTGCCAAAAGTGAAATCTACTCTCAAGGTCCCGACTGATAAACATTTGCTGCAGCAGCTGGAATTATGTGTCAGAAAACTTCTGTGTGAGGAAAAAGACAAAGATGTCCTGAGCATCGTGAAAAAGGTAGGGGGAGCTGTTTCTACTTTTTGTTCTCTCATCAGTATCAATTTGAGTAACAGGCTTCCTGAGTACTTCTATTGCTGTTCAGATAAAGAAACCAACTGTAAAGATTTCTGTAAACCCAGCAACTAGCACTGTAGGGAATTTTTAGATAGAACTGGGTTTTGGTGAAATTTGGCATTGTGAAAAAGAGAGTTTCACATAGTGGTGACAAAGTGCATCAACTTGTAAAGTGAATCAGAAAAGAGTGAAGATGGATTTTTAAAAACTGGTTAATAGGGGAGAAAAGGGGGGAGGACCTAAATGATTTAAAGCAGTAGTGACACAGCCTTCTGATTTAGTGCAAGCCAGAGCTTCTCATGACATCTGAACCAGCAAACTGTGGTGTTTGCTTCTCTCCAAATTAGGGTTGTAAATCAACTTCACTGTGTCTTACAATCCCAGATTTGGATGGAAAGTGCCAGTTGTAGCTTCCCAGCTAAAATGATGGTTTATGGTAAAGAAGAACCGACTGAACTGCAGTGTGGTAGGGGAGGGGGAAGGGAAGGGAAGGAGAGAGCATGTGAGCACATTATGTGTGACCTGAGCTTTTGAGATCATCTTAGAATGCAACCTAGACCATTACATTCTCTGTGCATTGCATTCTCTTTGCAATCATGACCAATTTGGAGTCCTGTGAATTAGGGCAGATATGATTTAAAGAGTTTGCTGATGGAGTCATTAGCTCTCCAACGATTGAGCTGATATCCATCATAATGGGTATTGCGTGGACCAAAGTGGTCTAAACAGCAAATTGTTAACTAGTGTGATCAGCAAGCAGTCTAAAAGAAGAATTGTTGCCTTATGTGAATATCCACACATGGAGTTAGTGCCCACTTACAGTGACTCCCCACATAAGTACCTTGGGAGCTGTCCCCAAAACAATGTTCACAGAGATACACTAATTGCATGAAACGATGCCTTCAATCCTGAGCTGGCCACGTGTTCAGCACACATGTATCAGCTCTGGCTCTCTCAAGCAGCATGTCAGCATGGATGCTGCCCAGGTCAGGCACTTACATCGTTTATCTCCCCACCCCCCCCAAACAAGCCTACATGCATTAAAATTCTGTGGACAGGAAAATTAGTATCTACTTCTGAGAAATTCCTTTTTTAAAATTGCTAAGTGTTTTTTTTAAAATGCATTACCACAATGACATGTATACATTTTTACAGATGGTGCTAGAACTGGACAGAATTGAATCGTCTATGGATGCTGTAAGTGTCTACTCCTGTGATTCTGGAAAACAGCAAACTGCAACCATTGGCGTGCTTTCTAACTGTTTGTTTGGTTAACTTTTTAAACAGTTCCAGAAGAGATATTATGAAAACGATCTTTTGGACCAGCAAAAGGAAAGAGAGGAGCATCTTCTCTTGGAAATGGTATATTTATTAAGATATAGGCTTACTGCATATTATAGAGATTGCTCAATGCATCCAGAAAAAAGATGTGATTAATTTTCCCTCAAAGAAGGGTTAAAAACTAGAAATCCGACATGCTTCTCAGACATATTACCTAGGACTTAATGGACTAGTATGCATGTGTTTTCCAGTCTTGCAAGCTGTAGCTTGAAAGATTAGTAACAAGGCTCATGTGCAGCACCATTGTTTTGTATTACATCTGTACTAGCAAGTTATGGTTGTTCTTGCCTTCCAAACAGTACTGGAAACCACAGTTTGAAGTTGGTTTCCAATCTGGTTTGTAAAGGAAACGCAAAACATAGTTTGCTGATTTGGATGCAATGATGCAATGACAACCTATGATTTGCTTAAACCAAACAGTAACAAATTGACTCCGGTGTGGAAGAAGAAGTGGAAGGGATGGGAGTTGTGGAAGGGGATGTGAACAAGCACAAGGCTTGTTCCTCATCCTCCCACCTGTGGCTCAGAGAATTAGAACCACCCTAATTGTGAACCAGCTTTGTATCACTGAGAAAGAGAAAGCATTTCTAAAAGTAGCAAAGCCAGAACCGAACAGAGCTTTATGTGCGGGATAGAGGATATGGCAGCTGCATTCTTGTCTGTGTGAAGACATCTGAAAATTACATGCAGGAGAGAATGGTGTGTTGGCAACTGCTACCCAGGGCTTGATATCTTTTGTAATGATATTTACTGCTTGATCAGTGTTGAAAGCACGTTAACTGTCTCTGTAATGTGTACAACAGCCATGAAAAGGAGGGACTTACTACTATCTCCAAGTTGGAACCATGGGATATAATGGACTGGATCCAGACTAGACGTTTCCCTGGAGGCAAGGCTTTTCCCCCATGGAGTGTAATCTTCCTGCCCCAGGAACCCCTCGGGAATAGAATTTTGGGAGGCATTTCAGGTCACCTCAGGGTGGAGATCGTGCTCCTTGGGTGGAACTCTTTGCCTCCCCAGAGATGTCCAGTCTGGATCCAAGCCATAGTCTTGTCTCTAAGGCCATCCATGGCTGCAGCAACATTTTGTTGAGAGCATTCCTGATTCACCCTCGTAACTGTTCAAAGCTTTTCATCATGTCTGTCTTGGTCAAGTATTTAACTTGAAGTTTAGTTGAACGGGGTAGCTGGAAGAAGTATTCACTATCCGGAGGTATAGCACCCCTGAATGGGGAGAACCATTGTTAAGTGGCATGCCCATAACTTACGAGAGGGAAAGCTGAAAAGGCTGTGCTTTTTAAAAAGAGCTCTGTATGGCGTTACTGTGTGGTATTATCTGTCCTTTTTTTAAAAAAGTGAGAGGGAGCTATCTTTTTTTTTTTTTTAAAGTGTGGGGGAGGTATGCTTTCTGATGTAGCTCTAGTGCTCTTTCGGCAGCCCTCTTTTTAATCACAGATGACATAATAGTGTTCCAAGGTTCATCTTTCTCTCTTTTGATGCTGATTGGGTTGGAAGCATATTTATCTACAGGTTGCTGGCAACCACCTTTAGATGTCAGGTTTCCATTACCTCTGTTGTTAAATTGTTTTCATAACAGGAACAATTAGAAAAAGAGAAACAGCAAAATGAGGGCAGGTCTACCAGTATGAACGATAAAATATATGAAAAGAAGCGTAAGTGTTGTTTTTGCTTTCTTTTATGAAAAGTTTAATTACTTTTTACGGAGGGCTGATGAAGCGGAGCTGTTAAGGGCTATTTCTAAATTGTTCTATCAGTGTTGTTCTATGAGAAAATACTAGAGGTGGTGGCATTGGCTAATGAGAACTTCTGCTATTAATGTACTATCAGAAGTACATTTCACAGCACCATACAGCACAGTCCTATGAAATGCTCTTGCTTGTGCCACTGGTTTGTGTGTTTTGAAGTGGAGTCGCTTCTTTGGCAAAGAGGACAGACCCAATTTTGAAAACTCATTTCAGACATCATTTCCAACAATATTGTGTAAGAATTTCTATTTATTTATTGACTTATTTATTTACTAAAACCACGTACATCCTGCCTTTGCTCATAGAATCACATAGGAAGTTTCAGCTGGGTAGCTTATAAACAAATACTTTTGCTTGCCTGACTTGATGGGCTATCTCATAAATTCTTAGACAGTAAATTGCTATGCAGTTCCAGCTAATGTTAAATGTATAATTGTCAGGTTATCTATTTGTCCATATATTTGCCCATAAGTTACTAGAATCATAGAATCTGGTGTAGCTCTAGTGCTCTTTCAGCAATCCTCTTTTTAATTACAGATGACATAATAGTGTTCCAAGGTTCATCTTTCTCTCTTTTGATGCTTATTGGGTTGGAAGTATATTTATCTATGGGTTACTGCCAACCACATTTAGTACAACAAGGTTCAAGGTGGATTTTCATTTCTTGAAATAGGGAAGCTGACTCTGAGTGGTTCACTGTATCCACAACCAGTAGTGAGGGTCCTTGCCTTCCACAACCGCAATGTCCAACAAACCATGGTTTGCAAGTTGGAACGCAACTCCAAACACTCTGTCATTCCCTTTGCGGTGTGACCCCTCTCCCTTCCTAGCATGGACCTTTGTTTTATGCTATATATGGAACATGAAATTGAGCAAACTTCAGCGGACAGCGGAAGACAGGAGGGCCTGGCGTAATCTGGTCCATGGGGTCACGAAGAGTCGGACTCGACTGTGCGACTGAACAACAACATATATGGATTCGTGCAAATCGTTGTTAATGCAAGCCATGTTGCTCTCATGCACTAGGGAGTGAAACCATTTTGAAATGGGTTTGAGAACCATAGTTTGCTTTAACCATGATTTGCCTCCGTGTGCATGTAGCACAAAAGCAGGGTTAACAACAGGAGGTGGGTGGAGAATCCCTGCAGATGGAGGAAGGAACTTGTGTTCATCAGGATGGTTTCTGATTTGCAGGCCATGATTTACCAGGAGGCCATGTTATTTATTCATTGGGCCAATGTCTTGTGCTATCTTCTCCCAACAACCAATCTGGTTCAACTGCAGACTCAAAAGTATGCCTTGTACTCCATTCAATGATCTTCAAACACAACTTAAAACTGAGACACTAACAATGCAGTCCTAAGCAGAGGCACACTCTTCTATATCCACTGAAGTCAGTGTGATTAAAGGGTTTTAACTCTATTTAGGATTGCACTGTTAATTCAGTTTCTGTACTCTCGCAGATAACCTCACACCTCAAGCATTCGTGACAAATGCTGACCCACTGTTCTTCAGACAGCTTTTATTCTAGGGTCATTTATTAGCCTATCTGACCTATTTTATTGTATGAGGGTTGTCATGTAGAACTTAAAAATATTAGTACTGTTAGTTGCTGTAGATTTTCCGGGTTGTATGGCCGTGGTCTTGGCATTGTAGAACCTGACATTTTGCCAGTAGCTGTGACTGGCATCCTCAGAGGTATAACACAGAATATACCCCTGAGGATGCCAGTCACAGATTCTACAGTGCCAGGACCACGATCACACAACCCAGAAAATCTACAGCAACTAATGAACTCCGGCTGTGAAAGCCTTTGGCAACATATTAGTATTGTCTCTGACTACCATAGAATATTGTGCAGTGCTTTATTTCTTCAGTTAAAACTGAGTTGCAGTGCTTAAAATATCCTTTGTTTTAGGTAGAGACAGTAAAACATCATCAACTTTGACCAAGAGCATACCAATGTCTGTTTCTGGAAATCCTTCAGGTTCTTCGACAAGTAAGAAACAAATTTCTTCCATATATATTTTCCACAGTGCAGTGAACGTAGGAAAACACAGGTGGGAAAGCATCATAGTTTTCTTGTATTTATGGACCATCATATGGTACCTGTGAAATTGTCTTATACTGAAGCAGGCTCTTGGGCTCAATATCGTCTACTCTAACTGGTAGCAGCCCTCCAGAGTCTCAGGGAGAGAAAGAGCTTTCCCAGTACCTGCTGCCTGTGATCCTTTCAAGTGAGGGTGCCAGAGACTGAACCTCCAACATTCTGTATGGAGGCTGTGCCTCTCAGGCCTCCCACTCTTCTCCCCTCTCACAGAATGGAACACCTGAACATCAGTAGGACAGCCCTGTATACCCTGGCTCCTCTGTATGCCCTTGTTGTGTCACATTGCCGGACTAGCTCTTCTTGCAAGCATTGCTGTCATATTTCTTTTCCCAACCCATTGGTTAGTTGGGAATTGTGGTCCTCAATCTGCAATCATGACAGGTGCCGTCTACGTTATCATCAGCCAGCAGTTCAAATGTTGAATTTCAAGCAACCTGCCCTGCTGATTCGGCTTCTGTATTTCCTCTCCCAGCTGGTTCCTCAGGTGTTCCACCCATGTATCTGGTACAAGTTGTTCTACTTGAAATCCACCTGACTCATACTAGGCTCTGGAGATCCTGGTAACCCATGCTTCTTAAATCCATGCTAAGAATCCCATTCTTTTCTTCTGGGGCCTCTGAGGTCCCTGATGAGAGTAAATTGCCAGAAGTCCCCAGCGTTCTTCCTGAACTCCACTGCAGTAGTTCCTCTTGATGCAGCTTGTAAATTGTAGACTTCATCGTTACACAGTTTCAGGCTATATGGTGTTCTGAGGAGAAGACACAAGGGTAGTGATACTGCCATAATAAAAGAAGTAAATTGTTGCAAATAATTGTTGCAAATAATATATGTCTTTTTTTCATTTAGGCAAAGAAGTAAAGAAGTCCAAGCTGGTTCGAAGTCAGTCTTTCAGTAGTCAAGCCTTGCACTCGAAATATGGCAGCATAGACAAATGTTCCAGGTGCGTAGCATTTAGTTCAGCCGGGTGTCTGTGAAAGAGATGGCAATCCTGTAGAGCTATTGTGGTTGCTCCATATTGGAATTTGAATGTACTTCTCTAGTATACAGTAACATATTTACATTTTTTTTTTTTAGCAAAAGTTCTTCATCAGGATATTCTTCTGTGCCAGGAGTAGGAAAAAGTTCTTTGTTCTCATTTACAGGTATGTAGGGCGGTTGTTTTTAAAAGAAATTTTCTTACAATCCTTTTATTATTTATTTACTTCGTTTACATCCCATTTTTCTCCCCAGGGGAGACCCATTCTCTCCTTCTCTGTTTTATTTTTGTCTGGGAAAATTATCTTATGGAGCTTTTCCAAATGATTTGAGACCTACTCCATCACGGCCTGCAGTGAAAATAGGAGGAGCCTGCAGTAGCCCACTCTGACTGATCTGCATGGCATTTGGCAGACAAAATGCCTTGTGCTTGTCTGAAACTGGATTCCACGTTGGTGAGAGATGGGAATCGGGTTTTCATTCAGGGGTCTATTTGTCCAGTTGTACTGGAGATCTTTCAGCTTGTTCATAGCGAATTTGCAGACGGGGTGTTTTGGAGGAACAAGGCTTACTGCTATGCTCCATGGTCTTCAGGTTGGAAAGTGATGTAGGCTTCTGTCATGTCTCATATTGTGTTTAGCATATACATGCAACCGGTGGTGGAGTGTCATTTGGAGATCTGGACATTGATTTCCTCAGTTATGCACTTGACACCCAGCTCTGTCTTTCATTTCCAGCTAATTGTGGGTGGCAGTGGAAATCCTGATCCAGTGCCTGAAATTAGTGGTGGGCTCGATAGGGTTGAACATACTGAAGCTTAATCAAGGCAAGGCATAGGTGCTCTTGTTTGAAGACATGCTGATCTAAGGGTGGACTAGACTATTGTAGTGTGCTCTAAATGGGCTACCTTTGAAGAGAGGTCAGAAACTGTAACTGCTCCAGAATATGGCTGCCAAATTTCTGATGGGGCAAGTCACTACAATGTTTCTTCTATTGCTTCTCATCTGTGCTTGCCAGCAGTTAGTTTCTGAGCCATATTCAAAGTGCTGGTGCTTATCTTTAAAGCCCTGAATGGTCTGAGACTAGTGTCCCTTATCACCTTCTTCGATATATGCCAGCCTGCCAACTGAGGTCATCTTTAAAGGTCCTTCTCTGTGCACTCCCATCATCAGAAACAGAGCTGGCATGATTGTGTGACTAATTGATTTTATTCTGCTGACTGGTTGTAAGTTACCTTCCTGAAGTTGTGGTTCCTTTTGCTTTACTATTTTTTACCATGTTAAGCTTGTTGTTAAACTATCATGGGGATACTGTACAGGGTGGACAAGTGGGGCAGAAATATTAAACAAATCATTTGTATGGGGTACCAACTGGGCCCAAAGACTTTGAGGGTCCTTTGTCCTCAATTCTGCAATACATAAATAAGCAGCCATGCACTGTGGTGTGTTATCAGCCAATACACAGAGCTACCAGAATCTCCACTCCCGTGGAAATATTGAATAATTTTGGATTATTTGCCTAACTTCTGTTCCTTGTCTTTCAGATGATACGTTCCGTACTCGATCCAGCAACTCCAGCGGGACTGCTGCTTTTTCCTCTACTTCCACTCTACCATCTTCCTCTCGTAGTTCAAGCAACTCGGTTGATCAAAAGAACAATGGGAGTAAAGAAAGCCATTCGCGGAAGGTTAGCTTGTAAGTGATCATCTAAAGATAGGGCAGAATTTACATATAACCCCATGTAGTTTATAAGCTACAAGGCTGATTTTGTATTCTCAAATTTCTGGTTTGTTTGCTTCTATTATAAAAGATGAACAAAGGAAATCTTTTGTGTATAGGCATCTGTAGTTACAATAATTCACCCACATATTTACATAAGCATACACACACTGATGATGTACCATGAATTTATCGACTGGGCCACTGAAGTTCCATGGAAAGGAGAAAAAAAATCTACTACCCCCTCCCCCCACACTCACACACTGTAAGAACATTATCTGGGATTTTCCCATTGTGGAGCCTGGCCTGTGCCTTCTCTGATCCTCGCAGTGGGTTTTCCACTGTTCTGAAGATGGTGACAAGATTTAGAATGTGGCCACTCTGGCCAGCAGGAATTCTGGAGAATAATGTATGTAAGGCAGAAGGTTCTGGGATAGGATGCTTTAGGTGGATCCATACTGCTAATAGTAACTTTCTGTGTCCAGTGGTTAGGAATGTTGTACTAGGATGAGGGAGACCCAGGTTCAGATCTTGACACCGCCATGAAACTCACTGAGTGACTTTGGTCCAGTTACTCCCTCAGTCTAACCTGCCTTACAAGGTTGTTGCCAGGATAAAATGGAGGAGAGAAGTATCATGTAAACCAGCCTGAGCTTCTTGGAGGATGGGCAGTGGTAGAAACTGTGTTAGAGAAATCTTTTAGCATTTCTCATACCTGTTGTTTCAGCACCATAATGTTTAGCTTCTCCTTTGTGTGCAAACTGAACTCACAATTCTTTATTTTCACACAATTTTCTGTTGCTGGTAAAATGGACCCATTTTCAACATTATTTGTGTGTCAATAAGTCCATATTATTCATTATACATATGCTGTAGGTATGAATAGCATATATTGCACATATAAGTATCATAGGCCGGATCCAGCCAGCGTTTTTGCGTATTCTTGATCAGTTTCCACTGCTTATTACTAGGGATGGGCATGAACTGGAAAAAAATGGAGGTTCGTCCCAGTGTGTGAGGTCCCACAAACTGAGACGAACCTTTCCCACTTCATGAACCGTTTTGGTTCAAGAAGTTCGTGGAACTTCCTTCCCTCCTTTCTGCTGGCAGTGGCTCCCGAGGCTAGCAGAAGGTGGGGGGGAGATCTTGCAAAAGCCGCTTAAAGGGAACATTCCCTTTAAATGATTTTTGCAAGTGGGTGCTGTGGGTGAGTGAAGTGAGTGAAGTTCACTTCTGGGTGAACTTGCCACTTGGACTTCACTTGGCCGTGGTGCCTGCTTACAAAAGCCATTTAAAGGGGATGTTCCCTTTAAATGGCTTTTAAAAGCCATTTCAGCAATCCTTTTTGCTGAAATTGCTTCCAACTGGGAAGGCATTTAAATGCTTTCTCAGATGACTTGCTGATTCATGCTGCGGTGGTGGCGCAGCTTGCAAACACCATTTAAAGGGATCCTTTTAAATGGTTTTTACATGTGGCTTGCCTTCAGTAAACCCCACCGCCAGCACCAACGTGTCTGCTAGCACCTTGTTGGTTTATGGGAGGTTCGTTGGGGACTCATGAATGCGGGATGGCACAAACTGAGGTTTGCAAACCACGAACTGGACCTTCAGTTCTTAATTCAGTTCGTGGCCATTCCTACTTATTACAGTCTCTATCTCTCATCTAGTTTTTTTAAAATACAGGTTTCATAAATACATACGTACCTATATGGGCTTGGATAATATGAATTATTTCTGTTCATGCCAAATAGGGTCTGCTGCAGTTCATGCTTTCTCTTCCATTAAAGTCACCTTTTTTACTTAAGATCTTGGTTTTCAATAGGCCCTTGCACAAGTGGAGATTGTAGTGGAAGGGGGACACGTGCACTGCAGCAGAGACTATCTAGGGCACATGGAACTTGTTCATAGCATCTAAGGCATGATCTCCACCTAGGTACTGTAGTTATATAATTGGGATCTCTTGTAGAATCCTTCGCAACCTGTCAACTACAGTTTTCAGCTGCATTTCTCAAGCATCCTTGAGAAAGCCAGAAGAGGTTCATGGAGCAGCTGTACCTTCTGTATATGCATGTGTGATTGCACTGCTGTGCGTCACCCTCACTGTGCGCCACTTCCATCTGCAAATCTTAGTAATGCCGCACACATTGGTACCCTAGTGTGGGTTTCGATGCTGCTGAGCTAGCAGCGATGGGAATCCCTGGATATCTGAAGCAGCCTTCAGCTACAGAAAGCCCATAGATTTAATTTGCAGCACATTACAGAATGTGGAAGAATTCTGTCCATTAAGTGCCTCAACCCACAGAAGTCCCCCCTCCCACATGAGAGATTTCAAAGAAAAAGCTTGTACAAATCTGTTGCTAGCAAATAGACACTGTAAAAATGAGTCATCCTTGAAGAAACAGGAGACGTGAATCATAAACATTAGGAATAACAAAAGAATCTGTTCTGCTACTATTATGCTGTTTTATGCTGGGCTTGTTTTTATTATCCTCTGCATGTCTGCTCATTGTGAGGCGCTTTAGAAATATTCTCTTAACATAATAGCTTATGCTTAGCCTCCTACATTGCAACAGATTTAAAGATATGCATGGAGAGGAATCAGGTGTCTTTACTTTGTAAGATGAATCATGGCAATGTGGTTCAGAGCGTGTGTGTAATAATTTACTACATTGAGTGTACAGATGATGAAAATACATGGCAACCAGGTAATTAATTCCAGTAATTTAGCATCGGTTTCCAAAAGGATCAGGTCAGGCATCCACCTATCATTAATCAATAAGGTTGCTTTTCAGGTAACTTATGACATGCTTGTTTTGGCCTTTTTTTTAAAGGGAGTCACCTCCGACTCTGTCAATCACATGATCTCCAAAGTGGCTTTCAAGAGATTCAGGGCAATACAAGGAACATGGCTTCATATGGAAGGTGGCTCCTAGCTTCTCTCTCAGTGGCAGAGCAGCTAACAGAGGCATTGGGGGCACAAGATCTTAAAGCCTCTCCCACAGCTCTCCACTGTTCCTTGCCACTGTTGCTGCTGCCTTTACAAGCATGTCAGGAATTGGGCAGTCTTGAATTTGTAGCCTAGCTATGGCTCTCAAGGCCAAAGCTAATGTGCCACTTGGCTTGCCTACTGACATTGTCTTCCTTACATTAACAGAAGAGGGAGCTGGCCCAAAACCAGGCATAAGGTGCCCCCACTTTTGGTCTTACATTTCAGGAGGATCCAGAACTGCAACTGGATGATCCTGCTGGAATGGTCCCACTGTTAGGAAAGCAAAAGAGAAATATCCATAGGCAAGGCAAAGGGGATTCCCTAGGCATGCTGGAATAGTTTGCGCTTTAAAAAAACAAATCCCCTGACTGACCACACTCAGGCATAAAATTCTGAGGGCAGTAAACATCAGTTAAAGCGGCAAAAATGTTATAAACTGATGGGGGCGGAAATGGCCTTCTTCCAGTCTCTAAGGGCATATACTTCCTTTGGGGCACAGATTTGGTTGGGGGTGGGAGGAGAAATTTCCCAAAGCATTTGTTTCCCTTGAAATTATTTGCAGGCCTTCAACTTTAATAGGGTGAGCCATATCATCAGATCAAGCCCAGTTTAGGTTGTTGCCCAATTTCAGAGTCCTAATGTGTACTTAGAGCTTCCATATATGTGGGGTTTCCCATTCATTCCGAGGGATGCAGTAGTTGCCTGAATGCACCAATCCAGGGCATAGAAATGGATGAGCAAGTTCTTGTATAGAAGAGAGAATGGCAGGTGCTTTGCAGAGCTCACAGGAAATCTCTGAACTTGGAGCAAGAGATGGCCAGTGTGAAGGTGGTGTGGTGCAAGCATGGAAACAAGCTGGTTCTGGCTTTGTGGTAAAAGATCTTCAAATTCTATTCCTGTTATTAGAGCTATTGTGGTGGTGGGGTGATATTTTGACTTACTTAGAACAGATGTTTTTAGGATCACTGAGCCATATGAAAAACTCTAAAATTGGTAATTGAATTGTGTCAGTCCTTTTGCATGGTATATCCAAGAGCCCTGACAGTTAGCCATTCTGTGTAATTCTACTCCCCCGCCCACCCCTCCATCAGACAGCCTGTGATTTGTGTATCTTTGTTTGCCTCCAGGAAAAACAGAAAGTCGAATTCCTAGAGTTGGTGAAAGAAAGGATGCAAACCAAAGACGGCTGGAGACAACGTGGATGAAAGATCAGCAGAAGCTGGAGTGAAGCCTTGACCTTAAGGAGTGGAGACGAGAGACTTACCTGCATCTTGCATTGTTAACATCCTCCGTCAGTTAAATAAATTCCTATGTTGTAAAATATCTTCATAGAAATAATGTAATATGTGCAGAATTCCAATGTTGTAAGTGAAGTGTTTAATTCAATGTTACTTTAGCAATGTGCTTTAAAACTGCTGCAGCTAAAGAGACAGGGTTTTGTTTTTCCTTCCTCTCAATTATGCCTTTTTATAGTTCAGGTTCTTTTGATTTGGAATACAAGTGCCCTCTACTTTTAAAATATACCTATTTATGAGATTAAAGACTCCTAACATGTCTTTGCTGTGGCAATAGGGCAGTATAGGTGAATCGGCTCTGCATATAAGACAGGTTATGTTTTTCCTCGCTCAGAAAAGTTGTTGAACGTCAGATTGCTTCTGATATGGAACCTGGACACATGGACAAAGAGGTATTCAGAAGTGGTCTGAGATACAGTCACGCTATGATTCTGAACAAGATTGCTTGTCGAGTATACAACTGGCTGGACAGGTTTTCGTTTTACCTTTTAATAAGAACAAATACCTCCAGTTAGCATACAAAATAATTTCTTGGGTTTCATATCGCAATTTCATTGTAAAAATACTTTGTTTTAACTTCTAGTATTTCAGGTTGTAGTTTTCTCTTTATCCAACACTTTAGAAAATGATGAATCCAGTTTTTAATTAGTTGTTCTTTCAAGCTATCATGCTTTTTAGCGACATAAACAGCATTTTGTTTATATTCATGCTCACATTTCTATCAGAATTTGCCTGCAGATAACATGCAGTTCTATTTAAGAAGTTCTATTTATGCCAATACTTGAGAGACTGTATGAAGCTATTGTCAGCTTCTCTATTTCACAAATGCAATCAGCAAAACTATATTGATATCAAAAATCTGTTTTTTAAAATATATTGGTGTATGATAAAGATAATCTACTTTGTGAATGAAAATGTGTGTGGTTACTTTTTACAATGTGAAATAATAACTGCTTTGCGCACAATAAAACACAGGATATTAAAGTACTTGCATGTTTTGAGGGGGTGGGAAAGTCTAATTTTTGCAAGTTTTGTTTTAGACTAAGGGATAAGGAGCAAGCCAATACTAGGTAGTCTAGGCTTAACCACTAGTGTTATGTAATCATGATCCTCTGCCCAGATAGCAGCAGATCCAATAGCAGCTGTATTATCAGAAGTGAATGTAGCATCACTGATGGACACTCACCTGGAAATGCTACCTGCCATTTTCAGAGTTGCTCCCAAATTCCCCCTGGTCAGTATGAGCTGATGGTGACCATTCCATGATGACATCATCCCATTTTCTACCCACCCACCTCCATTGTCCCCAGATTCAACAAGCACATTCACAGTCGGTGTGTCCCTCAGGAAGAGGTCTCATAGGCCACAGTGGCTTCCCCCCGAGGTTAACATTGTTTTCTGGGGATCAGTTGAAAAACATAATTTTAGATGGAAAGGGAGATGCTCCAAAAATAGAATTCAGACATCTTCCTATACAGACAATAACTTCATATTGGGACCTTTGTACTCCCTCCTGCCAACACCAAACCTATACAACAGCAGATTGGGGTAATAATTGCTGTCAGCAAGCAAACAGGGTAGGGTAAAATGTTTGTTTAAATTATTTACAGCCTGCCTTCCAACTGAAGGTGGCTTATAAAATGATACTAAACTGAGCCATCTGTGATGACAGAAAAAGCCACAGCAAAGATGTATTAATTTAATGATTTCTAAAAGACCCAATAAATATTTTAACCTGGTGCCCCCATATCACTTAAGTAGTTTGCCAGGCAGGAAGGTGTCCCATAAGTAAGAGGACACCACAGAGTAGACCCTGTCCCATTGGGAGCTATTTGCTTAACCTTAAAAATCTGCCTACAAAGATCTTTTATTAAAATCTGCCTCCGTTCCTGAGGACTAGAAGGTAGCTAATGTCACTCCTATCTTTAAAAAGGGTTCCAGAGGAGATCTGGGAAATTACAGGCCAGTCAGTCTGTCTTCGATACTAGGTAAATTGGTGGAAACTGTTATTAAGGAAAGAATTACTAGGCACATTGATGAACAAAAGGGAAGATCTTGTCTCAGTAACCTGTTAGTGTTCTTTGAGGGTTGAAGAAACAGATGGACAAGGGGGATCCAATAGATATTGTTTCCCTTGACTTCCAGAAAGTTTTTGATAAAGTTCCTCATCAAAGGCTCCTAAGTAAGCTCAAAAATCACAGGATAAAAGGACAAGTCCTTCTGTGGATCAAAAACTGGCTAATTAATAGGAAATAGAGAGTGAGTATAAATGGGAAATTTTCTCAGTGGAGGGTGGTATGCAGTGGGGTACCACAGGGATCAATACTCGGTTCAATGCTTTTTAACTTGTTCATTAATGATTTGGAGTTGAGAGAGTAAGCAGTGAAGAGGCTAAATTTGCAGATGATATGAAGTTGTTCAGGGTGGTGAAAACCAGGGAGGATTGTGAGGCACTCAAAAGGGATCTGTCAAGGACGGGCTAGTGGGCGTCAACGTGGCAAATGGGGTTCAATGTGGCCAAGTACAAGGTGATGCACATTGGAGCCAAAAATCCTAACTATAAATACACGTTGATGGAGTCCGAACTGGCAGAGACTGAACAAGAGAGAGATCTGGGAGTCGTAGGAGATAACTCAATGAAAATGTCAAGACAGTATGTGACTGCAATTAAAAAGGCCAGTGCTGTGCTGGGGATTATTAGGAAGGGTATTGAAAACAGATCAGCCAATATCATAATGCCCCTATATAAATCAATGGTGCGACCTCATTTGGAGTACTGTGTACAGTTCTGGTTGCCACATCTCAAAAAGGATATTGTAGCATTGGAAAAAGTGCAGAGAAGGGCAACTAGAATGATAAAAGGGTTGGAACACTTTCCCTATGAAGAAAGGTTGAAACGCTTGGGGCTCCTTTAGCTTGGAGAAATGATGGCTGAGGGGTAACATGATTGAGGTTTACAAGATTATGCATGGGATAGAACAGGTAGAGAAAGAGGTACTTTTCTCCCTTTCTCACAATACAAGAACTCCTGGGCACTCAATGAAATTGCTGAGTGGTTGGGTTAGAATGGATAAAAGGAACTACTTCTTCACCCAAAGAGTGATTAACACATGGAATTTACTGCTGTAGGAAGTGGTGGCGGCTACAAGCATGGACAGTTTCAAGAGGGAATTAGATAAACATATGGAGCAGAGGTCCATCAGTGGCTATTAGTCACAAGGTATAGATAGGGACTCTGGGGCAAGTGAGGCTCTGTATTCTTGGTGCATGTGGAGGGGGGGTTAACAGTGGGAGGGCTTCTAGTGTCCTGGCCCCACTGGGGGACTTCCTGATGGCACTTGGTATTTTTGTGACAGAGTGTTGGACTGGATGGGCCGTTGGCCTGCTCCAACACTGGCTTCTCTTATGTTCTTATCTTAACAAAAGTTTATTAATACGTAAGAGTTTTCTTCATGTAGATTTTCACAGACATTCATGGTGGAAAACTGAGTTTCATGAAAAGTTGGAATAACACAGCTCAGGACAGACACACAGCACTTTGTAAAGCTGTAAGACACAGGATTGACCTACATGAAGTCCTGGGTTTGATTCTTGCCTACATGTGAATTTAGGCAGATAAAGAGAGGGAGGGCAAGAAGGGATGAGCCAGTGCTCGACTTTTATGGCTTTTTCTTACACGCCCGGGGCGAACGCTGATCACCATTTTGGGATCAGGAAGGAATTTTCCTCCAGGCCAGACTGGTCAGGGATCCTGCAGATTTTTTTTTGCCTTTCTCTGGGCATAGAACAGGGGTCACTGGGGGAATGGGGTGGTGTTGTTGAATTTCCTGTGTTGTGCAATGGGTTGGACTAGATGAACCTTGAGGTCCCTTCCAGTTCTATGCTTCTGTGTTTTCCCAGAGAAAAGGGTTGGGAAAACATATTCTGAAGTCTCCCTTTCCTCCAGTTCAGTAGAATGATTTCAGGCATATGTCTCTTCTCAGTTGTTCCCCCTTCCTGTCATACAACCCGATCGTTGGGTCTGTTATAACATGAACAGTAATTTGGGGGACAGAACCACCTCTCATTTAACCTGGCTAGTGCTCTAGCAGCAGGCAAGGCCTTTGGACCCCAGCCATCAAGAGTCTATGTCACGGGCACCGGCTAGAAAGGTTCTCTAATGTCTGTCACCACGGGTCTCCTCAGGAGGGCCCAGAGCACTTACCCTACCCCTGTACACACTCTTCTCCAAAAGGTTTCCTCTTATAAGTGACTGGATGAGGCATGAGGACCTAGGCAGAGTAACAAGTGACTTTTATTAAAGAGATTTAACAACTATAATCCAGTAACATATAGGAAAAATGAACACAGTAAGGGTAGGTAAACCAGCAAAATAAGAAATCCTAACACCTCTGACTATACTGTCCTAGCCTTCTCTAGGTACTTCTCTAGGTACAGACTGACTCACCCCTCTTGGATGAGGGATCCCTCCTTCTGCTGCAGCCTTACTAGTTCTGCAGGAGGCTGAAGTTGGTTCCTTATTCCCAGTTCCTTAGTCATTCCTTATTCGCATCTTATTCATGAATTCATCCGAAGACACTGAGGAGAGTTTGAAAGCTCTGAACTCAAAGTAAGATCTGGACCACCACATATCATATACCCCCATGTTCACAGGACTCTCCCCTTCAAAAGGATATATCCTGTTTCCTGGTCCAAAGAACAGTTCTTGTGCTGAGTGCTCCAAAGTGGGGTGCCCCTAGGACAGTCACATGGGCAGACACTGGGGAAAGACTGCACCCACAAAACAATCTTTGGACCACCCCAAATGACACATCACCACGCTCTGGAGACTGTCCCCTGCCAGATGACATACAGTGATGCCCAGTCCAAACACTCATTGTGGCACCCCAAGCTTCTATTTGGAGTGCCTCCAAGAGGCCTCTATTTCTAAGGAGATGTGAATAAGGAACGGGGTGCCTTTTACAAACCAAAATATGATGTGGACCACCACACTTCATACACCCTCATGACCAGTGGACTCTTCAAGGAGACATGTGTTGTGTCCTGGTTCAAAGTGCAGTTCTTGTGCCAGCTGCTCCAAAGTGCAGTGGCCCGAGGGCACACACACAGGCAGACACTGGGGACAGGCTGCACCCCAAAACAATCTGTGGACCACCCCAAATGACATGATGCTCTGCAGACTGCCCCCTGCAAGATGACATACAGTGATGCCCGTTTCAAACACTGGTTCTGATGCCACGAGCTTCTATTCGGAGTGCCTCCCAGAGGCCTGTATTTCAAAGGAGATTTGAATGAGGAAGTGCCCTCTGCACCCAAAATAAGCTTTGGGCTCCCGTACTTCATGCACCCCCATGTTCAGTGGACTCTCCCCTTCAAAGGGAAATATGCTGTGCCCTGGTTCAGGTCAAAGTGTGGTTCTTGTGCCAGCTGCTCCAAAGTGTGTTGCCACCAGGATAATCACAGGCAGAAACTGGGGCCAGGCTGCACCCCAAAACAGTCTTTGGACCACCCCCAAATGACACATTACCATGCTCTGGAGAACTTGATTGAAATATGGGTGTGAAATATTAGCCTCTATGGTGAGAGAAGAATGCATTAGGGTTGCCAGGTCCCTCAAAGTCCCCAGTGGAGGACTTTGGGTGGCGTTACTGGAGGGGTTGGGGAGTCCGCAGCATGATGATGTCACTCGGAAGTGACATCATCACGTTGGGGCATGGAGACTCCTGCCTCTCCCCAGCAGCGTCTAAAGGTTCTTTTTAAGCCCTGCTGGGGGGGGCGAGGACTCATGCACCTGCACACCAAGCCCCGGGGCTTGGAGTACAAGCACGTGCCCCCCGTCTCTCCCCAGCAGTGTCTAAGGGTCCTTTTAAACCCTGGTGGGGGGGAAGCCATGTGCACCTGCATGCCAAGCCCTTCCAAAGTGGGCAACCCCTGCCGAACCAGGGGGTCTGGCAAGCCTAGAATACATCAAACTTTGATGGATCCATCCTTGTGAACTTGGGAATGAATTCAGATTCAGCAATCTCAGTTTGTTACCTGTAACTGGAGCTTCTCTGAGGACTGTTAACCCTCATTCAGCAAGGGAATGACCTTCACCCTAAGGTCTGCCTATGTGATTGTCCAGCTAGAGCCTCACTGGGAGTGGTTCCTTTTTCCAAGATACTTGGAAATGCAGGCCTCTTGGATGCACCCCCCCAAAAAAAAAAGCCTGTCGCGCCAGAACCAGTGTTAGGACTGAGCATTGCTGTATGTCTCCTTGCAGGGGACAGTCTCCAGAGTGTGGGGATGTGTCACTTGGGGTGGTCCAAAGACTGGGGGTGGGGGTTGCAGAGCAGCCTGGCCCTGTGTCTGCTTGTGTTATTGTCTTGGGGGCATCTCACTTTGGAGTGGCTGGCACAAGAACCGGGCCTTGGACCAGGAAGTGCCATATGAGCCATTGAAGGGGAGGGTCCCCTGAACATGGCAGTGTATGACATGTGGTGGTCCAAACTTTATTTGGGGGTGTAAAGGGCAAGCAGTCAAACCAGTTCCTTATTCAAATCTCCTTAGAAATAGAGGCTTCTTGAAGGCAATCCGAATAGAAATGTGTGGCACCAGAACCAGTGTTTCGACCGACCGTTGTTGTCTGTCTTCTTGCAGGGAACAGTCCCCAGAAAGTGGGGATGTGTCACTTGGGGTGGTCCAAAGATTTTTGAGGGGTTCGGCCTGGCCCCAGGGTCTGCATCTGTGATTGTCCTGGGGGCATGGCACTTTAGAGCAGCTGGCACAAGAACTGCACTTCAGACCTGTTGGAAAATTTGGTGAAAATAGTTAAATATTCAGAGGTTGCAATGGATCTTTTGTTCACTGTAGAGGAGGCATTTTCTATGTAAAAATTTTTATATCTAAAGGGAAGGGTTCACGGGAAATCTACAAAACAACAAACACTTAAGACTACATGCTTGCAACAACAGACAGACACGGAAAGTAATGGAGATTCTTCCTTTTTTCTTGACCCCTAGAAGGAAATCACCGGAATGCATTAACCAATGATTGTTAGTAAATAGACTTCAGTTTTCAGGGCTTTCCATTGGCTTTCTGCCAGGTTCCCTTCCAGGTCAGTCTGAACAATAGCACTCAAGGTAAAGCACATTAAGCCTATAATGACTGAATTTTAGACCTTGCAACACACACATTTCCAACAGGACCAAGACACAGCCTATCCCCTTGAAGGGGAAAGTCCACTGAACATGGAGGTGTATGAACTGTTTCTGCCTGTGTGATTGTCCTGGGGGCACTGCACTTTGGAGCAGCTGGCACAAGAACTGCACTTTAGACCAGGACACAGCATATGTCCCCTCAAAGGGGAGAGTCCACTGAATAGGGGGGTATATGAACTGTGTGGGTTCAAACCTTATTTTGGGTGCAGAGGGCACTTCCTTATTCAAATCTCCTTTGAAATACAGGCCTCTGGGAGGCACTCTGAATAGAAGCTCGTGGCATCAGAACCAGTGTTTGAAACGGGCATCACTGTATGTCATCTTGCAGGGGACAGTCTCTAGAGTGTGGTGATGTGTCATTTGGGGGTGGTCCAAAGATTGTTTTGTGGGTGCAGTTTGGCCCCAGTGTCTACTGTCTACCTGTGTGACTGCCCTGGGAGCACTGCACTTTGGAGCAGCTGGCACAAGAACCATGCTTCAGACAAGAACACAGCATATGTCCCCTCGAAGGCGAGAGTCCACTAAACATGGAAGTGTATGAAGTGTGGGGGTCCAAACCTTATTTTGGGTGCACAGGGCACTTCCTCATTCAAATCTCCTTTGAAATACAGGCCTCTGGGAGGCACTTTGGATAGAAGTTTGTGGTGCCAAACCCAGTGTTTGGACTGGGCATCACTGTATGTCAGTTTGCAAGGGACGGTCTCCAAAGTGTGGTGATATGTTACTTGGAGTGGTCCAAAGATTGTTTTGAGGTGCAGCCTGTCCCCAGTGTCTGCCTGTGTGACTGCCCTGGGGGTACTCCCCTTTGGAGCAGCTGGCACAAGAACCACATTTGGGCCAGGACACCCCATATGTCTCCTTGAAGAGGAGAGTCCACTGATCATGAGCATGTATGAAATGTGGTGGTCCAAACCTTACTTTGGGGTGTAAAGGGCAAGCAGTTCCTTATTCAAATTTCCTTAGAAATAGAGGCCTTTTGGAGGCACTCCAAATAGAAGCTTGTGGTGCCAGAACCAGTGTTTGGACCAGGCATCACTGTATGTCATCTTGCAGGGGACAGTCTCCAGAGCATGGTGATGTGTCATTTGGGTTGGTCCAAACACTTTTGGGGGGCTCCAGCCTGGCCCTAGTGTCTGTCCCTGTGATTGTCCTAGGGGTACCCTACTTTGGAGCAGCTGGCACAAGAACCATTCTTTGGACCAGGAAAAAGGATATATCCCCTTGAAGGGGAGAGTCCTGTAAACCTGGGAGTATATGATATGTAGTGGTCCAAACCTTATTTTGGGATTCAGAGATTTCAAACTATCCTCAGTGTTTTTGGATATATTCATAAACACCTTCCCTATGAAGAAAGGTTAAAACGCTTGGGGCTCTTTAGCTTGGAGAAACGACGGCTGAGGGGTGACATGATCGAGGTTTATAAGGTTCTGAATGGGATTGAGCAGGTTGAGAAAAAAGTACTTTTCTCCCTTTCTCACAATACAAGAACTCGTGGGCACTCCATGAAATTACTGAGCAGTCGGGTTAGAACAGATAAAAGGAAATACTTCTTCACCCAAAGAGTGATTAATACGTGGAATTCACTGCCACAGGAGGTGGTGGCAGCTGCAAGCATGGACAGTTTCAAGAGGGAATTAGATAAACATATGGAGCAGAAGTCCATCAGTGGCTATTAGCCACAGGCTATAGATGGGAACTCTCAGTCTGGGGCAGGTGATGCACTCTATTCTTGGTGCTGGAGGGGGCAGCAGTGGGAGGGCTTCTGGTGCCCTGGCCCCACTGCTGGACCTCCTGATGGCACCTGGTATATTTTGGCTGCTGTGTGACAGAGTGTTGGACTAGATGGGCCATTGGCCTGATTCAACATTGGCTTCTCTTATGTTCTTATGTTCTTAAGACGCGAATAAGGAACTGGGAATAAGGAACCACCTTCAGCCTCCTCAGCTCTGCTCCCTGGGAGTGAAGGAGATTGCAGGCCACTTTGAGTCTCTTTAGGGTAGATAAAAGTGGGGTATAAGAACCATCTCTTCTTGTGTTCATGTACAACCTTTGTGCCTTTTCAAAGTGTCAGGACAGAAGAATGATACTCAGCTTCCCCCCATTTCCATACTGCATACTGTAGGAAAAAATGCTATTTGGTCACTGCTGGTATTATATTCATCTGCTTAATACATTTATAAGCCACCATCCTGTCAAAACATCCAAGGCAGTTTACAATTTAAAATTTGAAAAAGCAAACAAAGTTTTTTAAAAATGGCTCAAGATATTGGCTGTCATTTCAGGAGTCCACATGAGCTTCCTGGCCTGGAAATTAATTCTGCCTTCCTGTCAGGGCTCACAGGGCTTGATGTAAGCCCAAGGCAGGGGCTGCCTCAGCTGGTTTCTCTCAGGCCCTTCAGAAACTGATGGCAAAAGTTCCTTGGCCTGGGCTTTGCTTCTCTTGCTTTCCCTTCAGGCTACAGATCTATTATTAGTCGCTGTAGCTCTATTAATGTTGTTATTCTGATTAATCACTTGTTGTTTGAAGTCTGATGCTGTTGATGTTTCTAAATTCTGTTCTGGGCAGGGGTCACTGGAGGTGTGGGGGGAGGTATTTCTGAATTTCCTGCGTTGTGCAGGGGGTTGGACTAGATGACCCTGTAGGTCTCTTCCAACTCTGTGATTCTATGAAATTAAATATTGCATGTTTTTTATGCGTGGTGTACACCGCCCTGAGCCCTTTGGGGGAGGGTGGTATAGAAATTAAATTAATAATAATAGAATGCCCACCAATGAGAAGAATCTACCTAAAGGGTGAAAACAGCCCCTGTCCCTTCGAGATTTGCCCAGTCACAACCTAGAGATCCTTTCCATCGACAGTTAAATTCCTGGCTGAGTAGGGAGATGAGGCAGCTGTGGTTTTCCCCACCTGTTTCTCCCACCCTCTTTAGCTATTTTGTCTGGGTTGTCTCCTCTCTCCTATTGGTACCCTCTAGGGCAGTGTTGACTTCTCTGCTATATGCATGACACATGGGGAACATCTTTGCCTTTGGGCATGTTGAACTGTTGCCTGGTTTTCTGTGGGGAGATGTCAGACATGGAGGTGGTAATAATGAGTAATTGGTGGCAGCTGCAACACACAGTACAGCTGATTAGGTCCTCATTAGGATGGGTGAAAAAGGTACCACCCCCTGCCCAGACGCTCTTCAGTCCTTTTCTCTTTCAGACATTTTGATGATGCGGCCTCTGTTTCCACTCTTCAGTCAACAGTCCTGCTGGGATGTATTTGGTTCAGTGGTTGGAACAAGTGAGGTGGCCATCCATTCTATGGAACAGCATTGCCACTGTAGCTGTCTTCACCCAGGGACAATTCCCAGCAGAGGCATTTGTAGCAGCAATGGAGTGTTGGGGGAGGGGGGGAGTCCCTTGGCATTGCCATGTCCCCTGCTAGAGCCACTTATCATTACCCCCCACCAGCACTTTCCAGGCCAGCTGGAGAAAAATGGGGGGGGTGCTGCCTGTGTGCAGCCTTGCTAACAGCAAAAATGGGAAGTGATATCATCACACTGGGGATGATGCTCTAGGATTCGCCCCAAACTTCAGAGAGTTTGGGGCAAATCCTCACACCGCCCCCCCTCAGTGTAATTATACAATTTCTGGGTTTTGCTGAGGTGATATTGCAGGCTGGCCCAGCATCGGCATATCTGTCCCCACCCCCTCCATTCCTCCTGGGGAATTGCCAGCTGCAGGTCGCACCCCTTGTCTCTCTGGCTTTCCTTCCAATCCTCTCACACTTGCCATTCCCCCTTCCATGCTTCTGGAGGACTTCATTTTTTTTTTTTTTAAAGGGAATGAATATATTTCTACAGTGTTTTAATATTTATAGCTTTCCAGCAATTATTGATTTAAAAAAAGAAAGCCGGCAAAAGCCTGTTTATGGTAGTGAGGAGAATGGTAGGCCTCAGGGGGATAGTGAGGAAAAGATTCCGCCCATATGGTTAGGGAAGTCTGAAAACCTGCAGCTCCCCACCTGCGTGGTAACCAGTCTCACGCTGAGTATGATCTTTCTGGAATGCAGTTTTGAGGGGGAAATGTGGCGATGGCGGAGCCCGGGAAACATGGAAGGTAGATGATTGCATTACATTGAGCGGGAGGTGCAGTTGGAGATATATGTGTGAAAATTTACTTACCTTGTGCATAAATCCAGCTCTGGCTGTGCTTCATGTGCCCTAGTTTTGAGTCAAGCACGAATGGAAGGGGCTGTATTCCCCATTTATCTAACTGTAACACGGGGCGTCCCCGACTTGGATGCCTAGGCTAGCTCAATGTTGTCAGATCTCAGAAGCTTTCTTTAAGTATTTGAAGGGCTGTCACTTACAGGAGGGCAGGGAGCTGTTCCTGTTGGCAGCAGAGGAGAGGACTTGCAATAATGGGTTTAAATCAAGGGCGGGAAGGGACCGGCTGGATCTTAGGAAAAACTTTTTTACAGTGGAATCAGCTGCCCAGGGAGGTGGTGAGCTCTCCTTCACTGGCAGTCTTCAAGCAGCGTCTGGACAGACACTTGTCAGGGATCCTCTAGGTATTGAGCAGGGAGTTGGACTAGAAGAAGAGAAGAGATTGGATTTATACCCCGCCCTTCACTCAGAGTCTCAGAGCGGCTTACAAACTCCTTTCCCTTCCCCTCCCCACAACAGACATCCTGTGAGGGAGGTGGGGCTGAGAGAGCTCTTTCCAGAACTGCCCTTGAGAGAACAGCTCTGACAAAACTATGGCTTGCCCAAGGTCATCCAGCGGCTGCAAGTGGAGGAGTGGGGAATCAAACCCAGTTCTCCCAGATTAAAGCCCACGCACTTAACCACTGCACCAAACTTACTAAATGGCCTGTATGGCCCCTTCCAACTCTGTGATTCTATGATAAGCTAAGCAGGGTTGGCCCTGGCTAGTAAATGGATTGGAGACCTCCAGGAAGTCTGGGGTCACTACACAGAGGCAGGCAATGGCAAACTACCTCTGAATGTCTGTTGCCTTGAAAACCCTAGGTGGTCACCATAAGTCGGCTGTGACTTGATGGGACCTTCCACCATTTTGAGGGCTGCTTGGCAAGGGCACATTTCCTTGTGTCTTCTGTATGGGAGGCCACCTGCTTTGCCAGAGCTGCTAAACCATTCAGCACAGATACCCTTAACTGCAGGGGGTGCGACTCTGGGGATACAGGTGTTAAGAGCTCCACCCACTCATCTTTTCTTGGGGGGAAGGATGAAAAAAGTGTGGGTGCCCTATCTTGGAACATTGGTACCATAGTAACCTAAGAAGAGTGCTGCTGAATCAGGCCAGGAGTCCATCTAGTCCAGCACCCTCTTTCACACAGCAGCCAACTAGTTGCCCTGGAGGCAACTCATCATCTCCCTTGCTTGCCTTTGTGGAGTCAAAGCTCATATAAGCTGGAGTTTGTGTCTGGAGTTCTGGGACAGGATACCTGTAAGAGTTCTGGGAAGGAAAGTGTTATTTGTCCACCCTTCATTTGTTTCTTCTCCCTGACTGCTGAGTCTTTGAAATTTGTGCAAAGTGTACTTTTAGAGCTAAGTGCCCCATCACCAATTTTTCAACAGATGTAGTGGGATGCCATACTGCACACCCCAGTACATGTGACCTTTGCTCAATGGCTAGGGCTTATGTGCTCCTCGTAATGACCTGTGATTGACTTCAGAGTTAGACCCAGGGCTGTTTTTGTAGCAGGAACTCCTTTGCATATTAGGTGACACACCCCAAATGTAGCCAATTCTCCAAGAGTTTACAGAGCTCTTCTTACAGGGGCTACTGTAAGCTTTTGGAGGATTGGCTACATTAGGGGTGTGTCGCCTCATACGCAAAGGAGTTCCTGCTACAAAAAGAGCCCTGGTTAGACCAAAGTCCAACTCTCTGTAGTAACGGGAGTGTGTGTGTAGGGGGAGGAGAACAGTCACTTGACTTGACTTCTATGGGAGTATTTTAACTGCGAGACAGGACTGAATCTTGAATCAAAACAGAATCCCAACCCACTGCTTTCTTGCCATGTCCCAAAGGCTTCTGCCAACAATAAGGTACCAAGTTTTAGTGCAGGGATAGACAACTGAATAGTGGCATGAGGATCGTTTGATGGTCACACTGTGCCAGTTCTCTGCCCAAGCAGCCAAAACGACCCCTCCAGGTGCTGGCCACACCACATGGGACAGCAGGCAACAAGCATCACTTATGCCTGTTATGGCCTCCCGGACCCATGCAGCTGCTGGTTGCATCTGAAGTGTATTCCTGACGTGTCCTGACAATGCCACTGAGAACTACCTTCCTCCTTCTGCGTCTGGCCAAGAGGACTATTTGTTTCCTTTTTGTTTGCTGGCATACAACATCTTCACCAGCAGATGTTGCTGAATTTGGCATTCTGGTCTAGGAATCATTTTGAATTTTTCATCCCTGCTGGTTCAGCCCCCCAAACCCCTCCCTCATTTATAGTCTTCCTTTCTCACTTGGACTCAAAGCAGATTACATATAAATAACGCACTTTCAATCCACTTTCAATGCACTTTGCAACTGGATTTTACTGCGTGAAATGGCAAAATTCACTTGCAAATGTTCGCTGAAGTGGCTTGAAACGGCGTTATTTAGCATGTGTGAAAGCGCCCTATGGCGTGAGTCACTACAATCAACAGTGTGGGGCATTCAATAAACAATACGATTGGATGATGGTTGTAGAACCAAACAGAAATACAAAAACAACTGAAGCAAGCATAAGTATTAACAAAACATATTAAATGATGCAAAAATTACATAATAGGATCCTGGTTTCAACAAGCTAAATGCAGTAGTATAGAGACCACAGTCCCTAATAATTTATCCAAGTAACTCTATTGCCTGTGTAAAAAAGTCATTTTTGAATAATTCAGTTTTGTATAGTTTGCAGAAAGCCGGGAGAGTGGGAGCCTTCCTGACCTCCTCAGGCAGGCCACTCCACAAGGTGGGGGCCACAAGAGAATATCTGTGCATGGGCCATTTTGCCTGTTTGCAGGTTGGTACCTGTGGAAGACCTTGCTCAGATGCGTGGAGCATAATTTGGCGGATGTTGCTTCGTCACCAGAAAGATGGAGGAGGAGGAGGAAGAGGAAGAAGAGGAGGAGGAGGAGATTGGATTTCTACCCTGCCCTTCTCTTGGAGTCTCAGAGTGGCTTACAGTCTCCTTCCCTTCCTCTCCCCACAGCAGACACCCTGTGAGTTAGGTGGGGCTCAGAGAGCTCTGACAGAAACTGTTCTCGAGAGAGCAGCTCTGAGAGAACTGTGACTGACCCAACGTCACCCAGCTGACTGCTTGTGGAGAAGTGGGAAATCAAACCTGGTTCTTCAGATTAGAGTCCACCCCTCTTAACCACTACACCAAACCGTCTCGTGGGAATGGGAGAACACCAAGGAAGTCCTGGGTTTGAAAAGCAGAGGCAGGCAACGGCAAACCACCTCTGCTCATCTGTTGCCATGAGAAACCCTCTGGGGTCACTATAAGTCGGGTGTGACTTGGTGACGCTTTACACACACACAAATGCCTCCCCTCTCCCATGGCTATTTGCTCTGCTGGGGAAAATGTACAACTAAGTACGTCTAAGCTTTCTCTAGCACTTCAATAAAGTAGTGGGAGATTTGTCCCCCGTCCCCCCCACTCAGACTCAATCCAAGTTTACTGTCCCTTGCTGTGGAATTCTGATCACAGATCTATTTTGACCATAAGGCAGCAATAACTTCCAAAACTGTAGTAGGCTCTGCCAATGCCAATGATCAGATTTAGATCAAAATTTCGCCTCAGATCTCACAACATGAATTTATTATCTGTGACTCAACTCCATTCAAAATCCTGTGTCTAATTATGGTAGTCCTCGGTACATCAAAGAAAATAATAGGTGGGAAAGACCTGGACATCATAGGACATCTGGACATCATAGGCTAACAACCTGGGCAATAAAGAAGAAGTTCACAAGATGAGCAAATCCTTCTTGGGGCTCAGTGACATTCTTTGTTTTCATGATACTGTCATAGAACCTACTTATTGCTTCAGAACAGAAATGTCTTTGGATTTCCACAACCCTCCTGTTCAGCTTCAAGTGAATTGTTAGAAGCCTACTGGAAGAGGACAGGTGGAACAGATGCTTCGGTACATCAGAACTCTGTGGGGTTGGCGACTCTACCCACAAACAGCAAGGCATTCGTGGTTTCTTCATAGATCATAAAAATGAACGGCCGATTCACCCGGATGACAGGAGGCATTGAATGCGGTGTGATTTCTGATCCTGTGCCAGCTGCAGCTTCAGTTCCTGCCTCATCCACTTCAATGTATGCTCTTTGGAGAACCTGAGAAGTTTGAACATGTATGAGGATTCATAGCAATGTGAGTGCAATTTTTTTGTCAAGATTTCATCTTGTGCCAACATTGAACTGCAGCAGTTTCTGAAATGGCTGAAATGGCACGGACCACTCTTCTGAACTGGGTCCACCAAAACAAGACTGCACCTGTAAAACCCCTCACATCCAGCATCTTGGGGGGGGGGGAGTAAATACAGGATGGCCCATACTAGATTGGCATAGAAACTGAGGAAGCTAGAAGGACCACCTATCCTCCGGGGATAGACCTATCCTCCATGGAATTGTCTAAAGGGGGTTAGACAGTGGCAACAAGCCATGGTGACTAAAGGAAACCTCCACGTTCAGAGGCAGTCAACCTCTGAATCCCAGAGCCAGAAGGAAACATCAGGGGAAGGCTTCGACCTCTATGCCCTGTGGTTGGATCTCCAGAGGAACTGGTTGGCCATCGTGTGAGACAGAATGCTGGACTAGAGGACCGCTGGTCTGATCCAACAGGGCTCTTTTTAAGGCATACAAGCTGCCGAACAAACAGTAGGCCCTCGTAGATGTGACCACACGAGTCAGTGCTTTGCACATTGTGAGCATCAGACTCCTCTTCCCTTGTTCTCAAATAGATGGTCAGCACTATCTAGGGTGGGAAGTGCCAACCCTCTGCCCAGCAGGCAGATCATCCCATGTTGCTGTATGTAATAATCTCCTGAGTGGGGCCGCTGTGCCTGTTAAATAGGTTGGAGTGGGACAGAATGTGAGACCCAGTTTGGTGTAGTGGTTAGGAGCATGGACTCTAATCTGGGAGAACCGAGTTTGAGTCCCCATTCTTCCACATGCAGCTGCTGGTGTGACCTTGGGTCAGTCATAAATTCTTTCAGAGTAGTGAAGGGTGGGGTATAAATCCAGTCTTCTCCTACCTCTGCTGCATAACCAGTGATTTTATTTACAATTTATCTCTGCCTTTCTCTGCAATGGGAACCCAAAGCATTTCACGTTGTCCCGTTCTCCTTCATTTTACCCTCACAACAGTCCTGTGAGGTAAGTAAGGCTGAGAGAGAATGACTGGCTCAAAGTCACCCACTCAGCTCCCATGTAGGAGTGAGGATTCAATCCTGAGTCCCTCAGATCTTAGCCTGACACTCTAACCACTACCCCAGATCCCCAGCAACATTGAACCACTATTCTGATTAGTACTGAAGCATTTGGAATCTAGTATCTAAGCAATGAAAATATGACATCTCTGTGATAAATAATATTTACCTGTGACACTTTTATGTACGTCTGATTTGTGAGTAGGCTCAAGTCTGCTTTGTTAGAGAACAGATCTTTAATTCCCAGATCTGGAAGCAATCGATGCATGTAGTATTTCTGGTCCAGTTTGAACTTTGGAAAGTAAATATCAATTTTTCTGTAACACAAACAAGCAAACAAACAATAGACCATAGCTGAATGGAGAATATGTACATAAAACATATGCCGTGCGTATATACCATAATAGCATAGAGACTCTGCACAAATGAACTTCACAAATAGGGGACTTTTTCTTGATGGTTAAAAAACAAAACAAACACCAAACTCTGATCTAGAAGAAGAAGAAGAAGAGATTGGATTTATACCCCACCCTTCACGACCTGAAGGAGTCTCAGAGCCTTTCTGAGTCTCCTTTCCCTTCCCCTCCCCACAATAGACACCCTGTGAGGTAGGTGGGGCTGAGAGAGCTCTTTCGAGAACTGCTCATGAGAGAACAGCTCTGAAAGAATTTATGACTGACCCAAGGTCACACCAGCAGCTGCATGGGGAGGAGTGGGGACTCAAACCCGGTTCTCCCAGATTACAATCTGTGCTCCTAATCACTACACCAAACTGGCTCTGAACTGGGTCTGGACAAGAACGCGCCTTCGTATACAATGCTCCCCATGTCTTAGGAATCTCAGGCCTTCTTGTACCATTGCCCTTAGAGGTACTACAGAGTTTTCTACTCTTTGTGACTGAAGTTCCAAATGGGACTGTGCACTATGGAGGGATACTGGAAGCTATGAGAGATGTCTCACCCTCCATGGTCCTCAATACCACTTGCCTCTGGAATTGAACCTAGTGATAGGAAAAGGGTCTTCTTGTTTCAAGAACAGATCAGACCTGAAGAAGCAGCAGATCTTCGAAATGGTGGCATATGCACTTTAGGAAGAAGGGAAGATAGAAAGGCAGGCAGGCAGGCAGGCAGGCAGGCAGGAAGGCAAGCAGGCAGGCAGGCAGGCAGGCAGGCAGGCAGGCAGGCAGGCAGGCAGGCAGGGTTTACATTTGAGAAACAGGTGACAAGCTTCAACTTCTAACCTGATATGGCCCTTTCTTTCCTCAAATGCCTCCTTGCCTCCCCTTCATGACCCCAGCAACACCTTTAACCCACTATTGTGGTTTGTATGAGAGTGTTTGGAATCTAATATCTAAGCAATAACAGCAGCAGCCAGCAGCAGCAACAACAAAAACATTCTATACAGTGTACCTGGTTTTCATATTCCTAAGCCATGATTCCACAAGCCTAGCTGATAAAAAGTCTTCCAGGGCATGGAAATCTCCCTCCCGAGGCATCGCGATCAGCATGTGCGCGCTTCCTCTGTATGGAATCTTTAGCACAACACAGTGCAAATTCTTATCAAAAGTATAGGCAGCTCTTGCGGTCTTGAACATCATGGGCACTTGGACAGTGTTGTAATTGTTTACATAGAAGGATTCTGTTTCTGTGAACTTAGTAGAAAATGGGTATAGCCATTTGCCTAAGGATATACAGAAAGGAAATGGTTTATTCCATTGCACAGATGTTATTCTTACTGATTGACAAAAACACTGGGCACAACCCAGCCAAAGCAAAGTTTTTAAAATCCCATTTATTTCAATTTGAACCTGTGCTTAGCTCACCCATTGAAATTCATGAGGCTTACCTTTGGCTGGATGGCAGAAAAAGAAAAAAAGAAGTGATGTGAATTCCTCTGCCCCCAGTTCAATAGCATAGACAAGGTTTCTCCCCTAGTCTAAGAGCAAGATTTGAGTCCAGTAGCACCTTAGAGGATGAGATGATTCGACAGTGTTATTGATGCAATGAACATGAAAATGAGCCAACTCCAGAGGATGGAGGAAGACAGGAGGGCCTGGCGTGATGTGGTCCACAGGGTCGCGGAGATTCGGACTTGACTGTGCGACTGAACAGCAACAACAGCACCTTAAAGACCAACAAGATCTCGAGAGTCAAAGCTCCCTTCGTTATATCTCCCAGGGAGCTCTGGCCCTCAAAAGCTTGAACCATGGAAGTCTCATTGATCTTTAAGGTGCTACTGCGCTCAGAACTTGCTGTTCCACTGTGGGCCCACCTGAAAGTATCCTCCAGCCTGGTTGCTGCATTGTAACCCTGTTAGAAAAGCAATAATTAATTATGCCAATTACAATGTAACCCTATGCAGACTGAAATAAATGTGAAGAAGAAGAAGAAGAAGAAGAAGAAATTGGATTTATACCCCGCCTTTCACTTGGAGTCTCAGAGCGGTTTACAAACTCCTTTCCCTTCCCCTCCCCACAACAGACACCCTGTGAGGTAGGTGGGGCTGAGAGAACTCTAACACAAACTGCTCTTTCAGGAACAGCTGTGCCAGAGCTTGTGACTGACCCAATGTCACATCAGCAGGTGCAAGTGGAGGAGTGGGGAATCAAACCCGGTTCTCCCAGATTAGAGTCTGCACACTTAACTGTTAAGTATGCAACTTAACACGATTGATTTCAGCAAAAGTGATTCAGCTTTATTATAACAGCAAACTTCAACTCAGGAACACACAACCACAAGTGGAGCACAGCTCCCTTTTTAAACCATCCCGGGCTGTCAAAGCCACACCCATAATAAGTTAAGGACCAATAACAATACAGGGATAAAGGCCAATCAGGACTGTTCCCTCTAGAATACATATTTACACAGTGATTGGTTGTTTCATACAATTCCATAGGAATGGCCAATAGGAATGTTACAGCTTAAGATCCTGTACTAAGAATCAAGCTTTACATAGAAAATAATAGGCAGCGTTCACAGTTCAGACATAACATTAACCACTATACCCAACTGGCTTAGACTGGAGCGACTGTTATGTCTAGACATGTGCAATCTTCCACTCAGGCTTAACTGCTGCTGGTGCTAGTAGCCAGCATAAGGAGGCATGCCTGGACTTGCCTGGCAGGCCACCTAGTTGGAGCTTAAATCCTCAGAACAAAGGCAGGCAGGATCCTAGAACACGCCTGCAGATTGGCCCCTGAGAGCAGAAAGCCAATCTGGAGCCTGGAGGCCATTTGAACTCACCAATCGCATGGGGGCTGGGAGTGGCTTAGGTGTATATAGTTAGGGCAGTTGCTCCAAGTAAAGCATTCCTGTTGAGATGCAATGAACTGCTGCTTGTTGAAATCGCTCTGCCTCTGCCTCTGCTGTGTTAAACCCATTATTTAACAGCAATGTTACATAGGTCTGTGCTCCTAGTTGTTTGGTGGGAAGAACTATAGCCAGGCTCGCCCTTACGCTTTGCCCCTCAAACAGAAGATAAGCACTGCTGCTGATTGTCTGCATCTCTCTGTGCTCCGTGGACTGCTCTCCACAGAGATCCCCAGCAACATCTTTGCGTCACCGTTCTCCTTTGCATTAGAACATTTGGAACTGAGTCTCTTACCTGCTGTGCATACACAGCTGTTAGGTCAGAGGCACACATGTTCAAACTGGGCTAGTTGTGCATCAGTTTCCGATAGAATCACAACTATGCTATGCGCTCTGCTTTTTGGCAGACCAGAAAACCTATGTGGTGAAATGACTTATGAAAAATGGTCACTGGTCTCCATAACTTGGATTTAGCATAGGTTCTGTACAAGCACAGAATCTCACTTTCAAATTAGGAGATAACATAGAACTCTTAGAGGAAGAATGTATTTTTATCGTTCTCCAGTGATGCTTATAATTGCTGACTCATTTCCAAATCATGTTGAAGCGGGTTAGCCCACCCGTAGCTCCTGTACTAACACAATTCAGTGCAGAGTTGCTGGAGTTTAAAATATGGATTTCAGTGGATTTAGTCTGGAGTAATCCTGAAAAACCTGGGGCCATGGTGGCTCAGAGGTTGAGACGCTGAGCTGCAGACTGGAAGGTCGATAGTTCGGCAGTTTGAGACCCTAGTGCTGTGTGACGGAGTGAGCTCCTGTCTCTGGCCCCAGCTCCCGCCAACCTAGCAGTTCAAAAGCAAGAAATTGCAAGGAGATAAATAGGTACCGCTTCGGTGGGAGGGTAACAGCATTCCATGTGCCTCGGCGTTTAGTCATGCCGGCCGCATGGCCCCGGAAACACGCTGGCCCTCTAGCTTGGAAACGGAGATGAGCACCGCCCCCTAGAGTCAGATTCGGCTGGCTTTTGAGCAAGGGAAACCTTTAATCCTGAAATAGCAGGAGAGAGGCAGAAGGTGACTTTTCAGGGAGCTGAAGTTGATACAATCGAAGTGTTGCTGTTTGCAGAATATACACCCTTCCCACTGTCGGTTCTGGTCAGACAGGTTTTCACATTTTTAAGAACCTGCAGAACCTGTTTGTCCAGAAATCAGAGGAGAAACAGGGTGAAATGGATGTCAGAACATCTTCAAGTCTTTTAAAAACAATTGTCCCCCTCCAGTATGATCAACACCGTTTCCCGCAGCTACACTTGCAACTGTTTTGTGTGTGCGTATGTGTGTCACCCTCCAATATCTCCCAGGCATCCTGCAAACTGCTAGGCTGCTCATATCTCATCTGATTTCCGCAATGTCCGTCAGTATAGTGGTGCAGCCACTCTCCCTTTCCCCGAGCACAGTGTACGGCCACTCAACAATTAGCAGAGGAGTGAAAAAACCAGAACCAGAGAGCTAAAAATATGGAAGGGAAATTAGGGGAGATTTAATTGCAATCTCTTTTGGTTGCCATGGAGCATTTTGAAAATGCTTCTGAGAAGCAAAAGCCCAGTACTTGGGAATCCTTATTTCCACCCTTTTGGGAATGCATTAAAGCAGGGCAGAGATCTGGTCTGTTTTAGCTGACATGGAAAGATCAACAATGACACAGAGTCCACAGTTCCATGCAGGGTGGGTGGTGGGTGGAAGAGGAGTTATAGACTGTCAGTATTTGTTTGTGCCTTCAAAACTTCAAGGAGAACGGCAATGGGCCAGCATAGACCATTGCTGCACTTTAGTTCACTGAACCCCCAACATGTTAAAATGATCCAATTTGAATGTTTAATACTTTTCCTCCTTTTTCTTCTCTCCCTCTTTTAGACCATATTTCCAAGCCAGATATAATGGATTAATATTCTTCTTCCCAAAGGATGCCTGGGAATTGTAGTTCTCGGTGCCAGAACAGGGATTAGAAATCCTTTGCAAGAAATCTTAGCGCCTACACCAAAAGCCCAGGATTATTATTATTATTATTATTTGCAGCAGTTGGGGGTGAGGAACATGAAAATTAAATCTAACAATATACAACCAAAGTTAGAAAAGCAGTAATTAAGACATACTCATTTCTCTGATTCCCTGCCCTACAATTTTACTTAGCCTGTCTTGAAATTAAATGCGCCACTGATATGACCCACCTTGAATCAGACCATGCCCTTAGGGTTGCAAACCTCCAGAGGGTGGGTGGAGATCTCCCGGAATTACAATTGAGCCGCAGGTGACAGTCACAGAGATCAGTTCACTTGGGGAAAATGGCTACTTTGGAAGGTGGACTCAAAGCGTTATACCCCATTGAAGTCCCTCCCCTCTCCAAATTCCGCCCTCCCTGGTGGATGCCAGCTGAAGTTCAGTGTTCTAGATGTCTCTAACGTTGTTCATTTAATTCAGTCTTTCACCCGGCTTTTTTTGTAGAAAAAGCCCAGGAGGAACTCATTAGCATAATAGGCCACACCCATCAGCAGAAACTCATTAGCATATTAGGCAACACCCTGACAGCACAACTCATTAGCATATTAGGCCACACCCCATGTAACCAGAAGTGTGGTCATCCAGCCACACCCACCTTTTGCTTCTTATTCTGTTTACCTTGTTTGTTGTCAAAACCCAGGGCTTTTTTTTGTAGCAGGAACTCCTTTGCATGTTAGGCCACACACCCCTAATGTAGCCAATCCTAATGAGTTTCTGCTGTTGGGTGTGGCCTAGTATGCTAATGAGTTCCTGCTGGGTGTGGCCAACTCGAGAGCCAGCCGGAACTCCATTCCCGTGCGTTCCTACTCAAAAATAGCCCTGGTCTTTCAGTCTTTCTAACCTGCATAGTATATTTTGGAGTCTTATTGAACTTTCTGCCCTGCTGGTCTGCATAACTGATTGGCATAGCTACAGCACTAGCCTGTGGGCTTGTACTCAAAACAGTTCCCCCACCCATAGGGAATGCAGATACCTAGAGCCAACCTTCTTTCCTTGAAACAAACTGACTGCCTCTGGGCACTATTAACATTGGAAGAATGGGAAAAGGCCAGATCTGGCATGTGTAATCCAGTCTACTGGGAGATTCTCTCATGAAAGCCCCAGTGAAGTGAACATGTATTTTTGCAAAAGAACTCCCAAATGGATTGTACCCCATGTAAATTGGGTGGTAGTTCAGCAGTGGAACTGGCTGCCTAGCAAAGCGGTCTTCAAGCAGAGGCTGGACGAACACTTGTCAGGGATGCATCAGGTGGATCCTGCACTAAGCAGGGGGTTGGACTAGATGGCCTGTCTGGCCCCTCCCAGCTCTAGGATTCTATGAAGGGTGCAAGTAGTAGGTATAAAATGTCTAGCACATCACGTCCAACTTAGTTTTTCGATGCTGCCAGTCCAACCTTGGTCAGCTGAATTTTGATTTAACACTTACCTGATCCATGCCTGGCTGCTTTTGTTTAACATACGTATACTGGAATACTTCTTGTATCAGATATTTAGAGCACCAACATTAATTTCACAGGAGAGTCTCTGGGTGTCCCCTAGCCTTTGGATCATCAGCTACAGGCCCCAGACTGAAATCTGCCCATTGAGTTGCAAATGTTGGACCTTAGTGTACCAAAACTGGAGATAAGAAAAATATGTAGAAAGACTAGTGGTGGTCATGGTGGAAAGTGCTGTCAAGTTGCTCCAACTTATGGTGACCGACCCCTAAGGTTTTCAAGGCAAAAAATGAGCAAAGATGGTATGGCAACCTTGCATGGCAACCGTGGACTTGAACATCCAAGTTCTAACCAGGGCCAGCCCTGCTTAGCAACCAAGTTCTGACCACATCTGGCTAGCCTGGGCCACCAAGTTCAAGGCAAAAAGACTAATAGTATATGTTAAAAAGACTGGTGAGGTGGGGTTTGGTAAAGGGGCTTGCCCACAACACCCCCTCCAAAAAGAAACACTGTTCTAACCACTGACTCCTAGTCTCTCTTCTTTTATACCTCCCCCAGATAAAATAAGATGTTACCTCCAAAGTGAATATAATCCACTAGGATGATTTTAGCTTGCTGATCTAATGTATCAAACAATGCGGGGATTTTCCCTTTTGTCTTTAGTTTAATGTGCTGATTGATGGTGTTTTTAGCCAGAGTAGAGTTGTGGAAATCAATCGTCAGCAATTCCATATCAAAGTATTCCTTTGACATGTTACGGAAGACGTCCTTTATCCTGATGCCTTTCTGGATGAAAGAGATGGTGTCATGCAAAAGAGTGAACTCCTCGTTCTTGTTGATGTTGCCTCTCAGCTGGTGGAAAAAAGCAGGGAGACGATTCCCTTGATCATCCAAAAGATGGAGGTTTAGAGATTGAACGATTTGGTCGTGCGTTTCCCCTCTGGAAGCCTGAGCAAAGACTGCCAAAGTGAACGACAGTGACAGCGGAGAGATGAATATATTACTGTCATGAGTCAGCGATATTTTCCGATAGAGATCGAATCCAAAATTGGTGTTCCTCTCTGTGAAGTTGTATATGGAAAATTCTGGGGTGAAATCTTCAGCAGCTGGATCTGATACGTTCTGATGACAATATTGTTTATCAGTGTTATTGAACGGCCTGGAGATTGGTAAAAAACTCTGCTGTTCTTGCTCTCTGGAAACCCCAGCTTCTGCATTGGATGAGCACATTTTGGCACACAGTTCCAAAATGACAAGAAAAATACCAGCTTTCATGCTGAAATCCGACAATTAACTTCTTTCTGGTGAACAGAGAGAGAATGTCATGTTTATGTCTGAAAAGACTTGTTTGTTTTAGTTGACAGGTATTTTGCAGGACCCAAATACTTGTCAACTGAAAGACAGGTGTTTTGGGGACCCACAAACTGACCCATAACAATTCCATATATCATTTACTTATCATTTTTTTGTACCCCATCCTTCCTCTAAGAGGCCCTCCCGTTTAATCCTTAGAACAACCTACGGAGGTAAACTAGTGATTTGCCCAAAGCCAATTAGAGACCATCATGAACCATTAGTAGACGTTGCATCCTTATGTAACAAGTGCAGCAACATGCAGAGTTCAGGAGAACCCTCAATTTCCTCCATGTAGTTAGAAAAATAATTTGAGAGACCCATTAGAAATCCTTCATCTTAGCTGTAAGGACAGGTGTACAATAGGATTGGACTTTGAGCATGACTGTTAGAAAACCATGGGCTGGATGAATCCCATGGAAAATCTCCACTGACAGAAGGCATTTCCATCAGCAAAGCCCTGCCTCCCCACCCCACAGCAGCCCCAGATGCTCCCCCAACGCTTCTCCTAAGGAAGAGCCCCCCGCCACAGCATGAATTGGCAAAAACAGCCCCTCCTTTGACTGGAGGAAATTTTCCACTGGATCCAGCCTTCTGCTCCCAGAAATTGTTTGTAACAAAAAATGTGTTTAGTATCTTACCCTTTGGGGAAAATGTGTATGTCACAATGTCTTCACTAACAGGAAATTTTTGTGTTTGTTCAAATAAGAGAGAGGGACAGCAAAAGTGCTCTGTTCCTACCTTCCCATTTGTATAGCCTGGGTAGTCTTTCCCAACATAATTATGTTCTATAGATATGACCATATCAAATAATTTTAGAGTAAGAACTGGCTCAGAAATCTTCTTTCCCTTCCCTCCTTTCCCTTTCCTCTGTGGTCTCTCCTGCTCTTCACACAAACAAAGTTTGAGTCCAGAGGCCACTGGACTCAAACTTTGTTCTACTGCTTCAGACCAACAAAGCTACCCACCTGGATCTGCTCTTCAAATGCAGATGATAAGCATTTTTGGAGAAAAAAAGAAGCTGGTTTCTTCCAGTGTTCCCTCTAAGCTGAGTCAGTGTGAGCTAGCGCACAGCTTTTTAGCCTCTGTCTCACACATTTTTGTCTTAGCTCAGGAAGGATGGCTCCAGAGCAAACTAATTTGTGCAGCAGCCAAACGACTCGCTCACAACTTTAATGCCAGTATCTCACAAAGTAGAATTGTTGCTCACAAGACTCAACAGCTTAGAGGGAGCATTGGTTTCTTCTGCTTATGAAATGTTGTTAGAATACTGTAAACTGATTGATGGCACTCTGTAAATAGCAACAACAAACTTCAAATTCTATCCCCTGGTTCTTACACTGTTAGGGGACTCTGCAACTATATTGCTGAGGTAATTCCTTTTAAAAATGCTTAGCAAATTTTGTTTGGCTCCATAGAAGGCAGCTTTATGTAAGGCCAGCAGACATTATCTAGAATAGAGAGGAATTTAACTAACGAGGCTTTATCATCTATACAAATAACATATGGATGTGTGAAACACTCCCTCCCCCAACCAATGCCACTAGACTGAATACTCAGGCTAATTCCAACTTCCAATTTTTTTCTTCAGACAAAATCTGTTGATGACCTGAGGGTGTGTGGAACCCCCTGAGAAATTTCCTTACTGGACTTCTGGTAATTGGCTCAATGATGGCGGCCACTCTCCCCCTTGTTCGGGGGAGTGACACGCACACCAGCGGCATGGGGGGAGGTTGCTGATGCAGTTTCCCCATGGAGCCTGAGGGTAGGGCTCCTAGCCATAGGGCTTTTGAAGGGTAGCCTCTTCGATGGTGTAATGCCAGAAAATTGAGGCACCCCTCCGCCCTGACGGCCCTGCCACTGTGAGGCCTTGAGGCACTAGCTGGGCTGGCTGGAACAAGCGCTGGAGATCAAGCAAAATTGCGATAAAACCGAGGTCGAATGGGACTGACAATGAATGCGAGTTAGACTTAAACAGACTTTAAATCAAATGGAAACTCTTACATCCCCCCTATTTTAAGAACGGGAGAGAGGAGGCGAAAAAGAAGGGGGGGGACGGGGAATACAAGTGACTAACTTGTTTTGAGAGGCTTACCAGAGAGGATTCGTTCCAAAAATGATTTTCAGAGGTGTTGAAACAGTGATCGGCTTTTGTAAACAATTAGCCATAATGGCGGGCGCGAGGAAGAAAGCTGTGAAACTGAAACCAGCAGGCGGCCAAAGTCCAAAGCCGGAAGAGGGACTTGATGTCATAAAGCTCCTAGAGGATACCCTCAAGCCCGTGATGGAACAACTTGCTGGTATTAACCAGCAGTTGGCCACACTCAACCAAAACTTTGCATCACAGCAACTCCAGCTGGCAGAGATGGTTAAAAAGATGGAGCAAACAGAGGAAATAGTTAAAGAAATGTACTCCGCAAGCAAGAACATGAAGAAAAAGATGGGAGAATTAGTGAATAAACAGAAATACCAGGAAAACTGTTTATTGCAACTACAAATGGAAAAGGCAAATATGGTTCTCAGATTTCAAGGGGTTCCTGAAGCACTGAATCAGGACTTGAAAAAAGTGCTCAGCGAAATTATAGCACCAGTAAGGCTTGAAAGTGGAAGAAATAATTCGCGATATGGAAGCAGCGTATAGGGTGTACTCTGACTACACCAAAAAAAATAGCCTGCCTGGGAAATAATGGTCAGGTTATCAAGAAGACAAACTAGAGATGTAATTTTGAAAGCAGCGTCAGCAACTCCATTGAAACTGGGAAACACAACCATTAAAACTCTATAGGACATTCCATTTGAAATTGGTCAAAAAAGTAAGAACTACAAGGACCTGATTATTTTTCTCCAAACTAATCAAATCCCATACAAATGGGTGGAGCCAGAAGGGGTCATTCTTAAAATTAATGATAAAAGAGAGAAGATTGATTCCATCTTCAAAGCCAAAGAATTTCTAAGACGCCACCTGGGAACAAAAGAAGAAGGAGAAACCGGGTCGAGTGGCTCTACTCCTTCAGAGACGGACGAGGACTTGGCCGAAGAAGAGGCCGCTGCAGCCATTAAAGCATCTTATAGTTTAAGAGATAGAGAGCCCAGATAAAGGCAGAAGGACTCGGATAATTGCCTTTATGAAGCAAGCTGATGGGGATGCTCTGGAATTCCCTCATAACAAGTAACAAATTAATACAGTAGCTGAGTTAGATAGGAACTTACAGTTTGCATTGTTTACTAACACTAAAGTACTAACATCTAGATTAACAGGGATAAGATCTCCTTCTCTTGGGTTTTTAGTTTAGTGTGGGATTCTTTTCTTTATCCTTAGTTGTAGTTCTCCCCCCTTTTTTCCTTTTGTAGTTTGTAGTGCGTAAGCAAAAAATTAATAAAAAATCCCCTTTGGGGGCAAAAAAAAAAAAAAAGAAATTTCCTTATTGAATCTCTTTTAACTTCCTGAAAATCCATTGGCACTTAAAAGGCTAACAACATTTGTTTTAATATGAGCTTTCTTGAGTTACAGCTCACCATCTCAGATATGAAAACATTTGCCTTTTTTTTTTTTTTGCTCTGAACATCTGTCTCACATAACGTGGAAAACGTTACCATTCCTTGAAAAACCAAGGTCTCTTAAAAAGACATGAGCACTGATTTGCCTTTCTAAGAGACAGCTTTTAGCAACATAAGGAATCAAACACAGAGATTTTCTTTCTTTAAAAAAAATCAAAGCTCCATGGATCTATTAACATTTCTTCAAAACAGTAAAACATTGTATTTATTTACTCCATTTATACCCTGCTTTTCTTTCCAGTGGGCACCCAAAGTGGCTTATATTGCTCTTCTCTCCTCCACTTCATCCTTACAACAGCACAGGTTAGGTGGAGAATATGTGACTGGCCCAAGGTCACACAGTGATCTTCCATGGCAGAGTGGGGATTCAACCCTGGGTCTAACAGATCCAGTTTTAATTTATTTTCCTTCAGTTACATTCTTTAAAATTATTTTTTAAATGGATATCTCTTACCAGCAAGGCTTCTTGTCTTTTACTTTGCTGAATCCTGTATGCTAAAACTAAATTAGCGACAATGCTATTACACAAAATGAGTGGGAACCTGAGACAAATATTTGCTGTTCCAAAGTGTAGCTCCAGACTTCTGTCTGTTGTAAATTAACTGAGTGACAAACAGGGGTATATGAGTTTTTTCAGACAAGGTAAATGCTGAAATTGGCCAGATGCCTGTAAGGACCACAATATGTTAAGAGAGAGAGAGGACTTTCAAGATGTCTAAGGCAAGTACACCTGAAGGATAACTTTGGGATGAGATTCTTGCCCGTGTACTTGGAATTACTGTATCTTTTTGGCTGGCACACAGAGCAGATATACATTCACACTGGATAATTTCTCAGGGGTTGCTCCACTGCACTGATCAAACCACTTTTGACAATAGAAGAAGAAGAAGAGGAGGAGGAGATTGGAATTATACCCAACCCTTCACTCGGAGTCTCAGAGCAGCTTACAAACTCCTTTCCATTCCCCTCCCGACAACAGACACCCTGTGAGGTAGGTGGGGCTGAGAGAGCTCTTGACAGAAACTGCCCTTTCAAGGACAGCTCTTGTCAGGAGCATGGCTTGCCCAAGGTCATCCAGCAGCTGCAAGTGGAAGAGCGGGGAATCAAACCCAGTTCTCCCAGATTAGAGTCCACACACTTAACCACTACACCAAACTAGCTCTCACCAATGAAACAGCATGTGCTCCTTTAGGTCATGCAGTCCATGTTCCTCAAATGATGCCAAATAGAGCATGCACAACCAGGCCCTAAATTATCTTCTGTGATAGATTTGGAACTAAATGTGGCCTACAAGCCACCAGTTGTCCATCCCTGACCATTTTAGACTTGTGGTTTTATAGTGCTTCTCTCATATCAGTCCTGTTCAGTGGATCACCATTATTCCTGTTTTACAGTCAAGAAACTAAAGCCAAAAGATACCAATTTGCTCAAAGATCTATGAATAGTATCCGGTTTAATAGTTACAGCTGCAATGTGCAGTCTGCTGAAAAGCTAATTGCTCCATGCAGAGTAGGTAACATTAGCCTGCCCACAACGGTTAAACCCTACCCTTGGCTGTTACACCTTGACTTCAAGAAATGGAAAGTTACCTGCCCTATAGTTACTGTTAATAAAGAGGCCTTCAGCCAAATTGAACTGGGTGTTTGTTGTTTGCTCCACTACACAAAAGGGCCACACCAATGCAGAGTCAAAGCACAGAATTAAAAACAATAGAATAATGGGAATTTTAAAAATTATGTTTCACTCAAAGATTCCTATGTGTTTTGCATGTCGCTTCATCAGAGGAATAATATTTTATTACCTCTGTTTGCATAACATTGCCTTGTCATTGGTTACCTCTAGAATCCCAGTGGTCTATTGTCCCAGAGCTTCAAGCTCAGCCCATCTCTTATGGACAGACATGGGATATTCCAGCCCAATATATAACATATGGTTTCTTGAGAAGGGGTCTAACTTCTCCTTCAAGGACCTAGGGAAGCAACCCTGGGAGAGAGAAGGGTTAATAATCTCTCTCAGGGTCCTTTAACCACAGCAGGATGTAACTAGCCATTAGAGGCGGGGATCTGAGGGGCAAGTTGTCGGCTTTACAGCTATCAGGATCCTGTTGATGTCAGCAGATGAGAGTTGGTTGAAGCAGTCCAAAAAAGGACATTGTTGTAAACATGGAGCCTTCAGCATACTACTGGGAATAAAGCTGGTGGCAAGGTCGTGGCGGAGCTTCAAGATTTTATCTTTGAAGAAAGTTGGAAAAATAATCACGTCTAAAAACTGAATTTCTAATATTTTGGGACTCCACAGGTGCAATGGAGGAAGAATAATAATGAATGCTGAATCCCTATAAATGAATCCATTTTAGGGATGACACCAGGTAGAGGGTTGCTCATTCTGGTTTGAGAAATTCCTGGAGATTTGGGGGCAGTGCCAGGGAAAGGCAGAGCTGGGGAGAGGCAGGAGCTCAGCGGGGATGTGATACCATGGAGTCCACCTTCTGATGCTGCCATTTTATCCAGGGGAAATGATCACTCTAGTCTGGAGATCAGTCCTGGGAGAACTTCAGGCCTCACCTGGAGACTGGCAACCTTTCTTTAGGAATTCACTTAGGAGTTCCAAAGACCCTGGTTAGATGAGCAAATACTTTGCCGAGCAGAGCATTAAGTACCTCCGATTCTCCTACTTCATCTTCATCATCATGATCTAAAATGCAAACCAGTGAGGGGGCAGTGCTTAGAAGCACACTCCCTTCTCCTACTGATTATTTTGAAATACGGCCTGTCTCTGGTGAAGTACAGAGCCGCTCATGTAGAACTCGAGTATTTGTTTTGCACTGAGTCACAGTGCTTCCTGAAAATGATCTCTCTGGTCAAGCAACTGAGTCACAATTTATGTTCCAAAACAAGTTTATTAGACGTTAAAAGACGCACAACTGCTGTATCGCTCAATAAAGTTAGACGAGGGCCAGCCCAGACCTCCTCGCTCCTGCTTCCTGCCCTATCATCAGACTGCCACCTTTCCCAGCAAGCAATGCTTGGCTAGGGTTGCCACCCTCCAGACAATGACTGGAGATCTGGTATTAAGACTGATCTCCAGATGATGGCAATCAGTTACCCTGGAGAAAACGGCTCCTTTGGAGAGGGGACTCTGTGGCATCATGGTCCTTCCCCTCCCCAGACCCTGCCATTGCCAGGTTCCACTTCTAAATCTCCAGGAGTTTCTACGGCAGGAGCTGGGAAGTGGCAACCCTAAGTGCTTCGCCTTCTGACCCTGTGACTTATAGCTAAGGTTGCCAATTCTGGGTTGCGAAATTCCTGGAGATTTGTGGATAGAGCCTGGAGAGGGAAGGTTCAGGGAGGGGAGGGAATTTAGCAAGACATAACGCCACAGAGTCCACCTCCAAATAGTGTTGCCAACCTCCAGGGGGTAAGGAAAACTGAAGAGAGATCACGGGATAAGTGAGCAGAAAATAGTTGATGGCAACCATGATGCATTTTCTACTCAACCTCCAGGTGGTGGCTGGAGATGTCTGGCTATTACAAGTGGCCCAAGTTCAGATGATCACTCTAACCATAGTTAGTTTAACTAAACCATGGTTTTGTGTGACGTCTGATCTGACCCAGGGATTCTCACCCCTTGGCACAATTCTGTGCCCATTTGCAAGACTACCATTTTCAGCATTAGATGACATAGATGTCAGCCAATATGAGAGGGCGTATACTCCGAAAGCTTCACGATTAATGCCATTTATGGGGGAGGGGGATGATGTTTGGAGAACAGCCAGAGATGCCATTTTAAATGGCTCCAGTTATGCCTTGTTTCTAAGCTCATCCAGTTTCTAGGGAAACTGAACTTCTGTAATTCTTAAAATTGCCCTGACTTCAATCATACCCTGCGGTTCCTTTCCAGTAGCATTCATTCAAACGCCCAGACCACTGCTGTGCTCTCCATATAGATTACTGCACTTTTCTAAAGTTAGCTGGACAAAACAGAACAAAAAGAATCACAGCCTTACATAATCCAGGAGAGAAGCCTCTCCAGAAGCATTTCAAACATTTAATGCGCTCTTAACCGCAGGTGTAATGCAGTGGAATTGCTTTGTGTATACTCTTGTGCAAAGTTTGGATTCAGGGCTGGCACAATAAGCGCAACAATACGAGAAATCTTTTACCCCCCCCCCCCGAGAGCCTAGGAAAACATCGATGATTAGCAATTTGGCATTGTTTCAGGTACTTGGAACGGCAAAGCAGAGTGGTTTTGTCCACATCCAGCTGGAGCCACTAGGTGTCATGGCAGTCTTCATTTCTCCAGATGAAGGCCGGGTGAAACAACTTCTATATAATTGCCCTTCTACAGCAAGAGGCTGATGCTTGCCTTTTCACAGTGTGGCAGACGGTGTGGGGCATGACATCAGGAAAGCGGCCAGTGAGCCCGTTTGGGGAGGGCGGTATATAAATCTAATAAAATAAATAAAAAATAAATAAATAAAATAGTGTGCAAATCAATTCTATGAGAAAGTGCATAAGACAGATGCTGGAGAAAGAGAATAATGCTGCAGTCGTGCCCATGGTCCCATTGATTTCAGAGTGGGAGTGTTAAGAATGTTTGACTTGCCCTGGCCTGGGTAGCCCGGGCAAGCCCAATCTGGTCAGATCTCGGAAGCTAAGCAGGGACGACTCTGGCAAGTACTTGGATGGGAGACCGCCTTGGAATACCTGAGCTTGGGGGTGGGGGCAAGGGTAGGCTTTATTCAGCCACCTCTCTGAATATTCTCCATGCCTCCAATAGGGGTCAGTCAATAGAAGGTCGCCATGATTTCCAGGTGCACACAAGCACATAAAAATACCAAAAGAAGAAGAATGTTTAACTTGGGCTACATTGGCAGCAAAGGACTTTTCAGATCACCGCATTTTTCTAGAATGCAAACAAACAATACAGAATATATCAGTTGTCATCTTAGTTATTTCCAGGATTTGCATCTGCAGCATTAAAGATAATTGCATTTTACTCAGGTGGGTAGCCTTATTGGTCTGAAGCAATAGAACAAAGTTCAAGTCCCAGTGGCACCTCTAAGACCAACAAAGTTTAATTCTGGGTATAAGCTTTTGTGTGCGTGCACACTTCTTCAGACACAGTGGAACAGAACCTCCTCAAGCCTTACATATAGGTAGAGAGAGGAGGGGGGGAGGGTCCCAGTAACCAGGAAGGGCTAATTAGAGTCAAGATGCATAAGTAACTGAGTGATAAGTATAACTAAGATTGGATTGAAGCAGTTGGTAAGACCTGTGAATAGTGCAGATGTAAAAACTAAGTCACTCAGTTCTCGCTTATACCCAGAATTAAACTTTCTTGGTCTTAAAAGTGCCATTGGGCTCAAACTCAGTTCTCACATCTGTTTGTTAACCCTTTTATTTGTATGCTAATTTGCACTATTCACTGGTCTTACCAACTGCTTTAATCCAATCTTAGCTATACTTATTGCTCAGTCACTTATGCATCTTGACTCTAACTAGTCCTTCCTGGCAACTAACCCTAGGTAATGCTTGAGGAAGTCTGTTTCAATGTATCTGAAGAAGTGTGTGTGCACATTAATGCTTATACCCAGAATTAAACTTTATTGGTCTTAGAGATGCCATTGGATTCAAACTTTGTTCTGAATTTTACTCTTCTTCTGGATTCTTGGTCACCATACATTTTCTTCTCTGTACATACGTTTTGGGAGACAGGAGGATGTGCACTATGGAGCCATCTAGTGTACATTTGTGTGTATTAATGCTAGGGTATGTTCATTTATATTTACATGTACACGTGCACGTTAGGTTAGAGGCATCCATCCTCCATACAGGAGATTCATATCACTTGTTTTTGACCCTCTTTCTAATTTCTTGAAAAGGCAACATATGGACTATGTAGGCACAGTTGTTTAGCCGGAACAGGTACAAGAAAACTGGCACTGGTGTTGGTAAACAGATAATTGGAGCAGGTGCATCATTTTTTTAAAAAGCTGCTTTTTAATCAAAAGTGCAATATTATTAGTGGGTTGGATCTAACCAGTTTTTCTACTGGTGAACAAGAAAGGCGACATCTTATTTGACCAGCCCCAAATTCTATGCTGAGAATAATGGGTGACTAGGAAGGACAATGTTTAAAATGCCTGTGACATCACATCCTCTGTGCCAATATAGGAATTCCTCAAATCTCTATGATAAAGACCATAGAGACTGGGGAAATCTCACAGGGGCACAGAGCGTGAGACATAATTTCTTGGTGGAGGCCTAGAAGATACTATGCCATTTCAAGGTCTTGTCTAGGAATCCTTCCACTCTCTATGGTGGTGACTACAGAGATTAGGGAAGTTCATAGAGTGCCACCATTAATGCTATTCCCACCTCCTGTTCCTCAAATCATTGAGAGTAAGGGGACTGAGGGTGGGGGCAGGAATTGCTTACAGTGTGCAAATGGGAAGCCTAATAGTGAGACCTGCACGATAAAATCCATGTGGGAGGGATGGGACTGTAGTATGGAGGGAATGGGGTGAGACTGAGTTAAAAAAAATGGCTGGATCTATCCCAGTATGAGGTGTACAAAAAAGGATGCACAACAAATACACTTTTCATATTTCCCTAAACCCAAGAATGGGTCTTTGCTCAATCTCTTCAACTCATCTCTCCTCTACCACAGTAATCCTCAAAAGGTAGCCCTAGAAACTGGTCCCAGTGCCCAGGAATCTTAAGAACATAAGAGAAACCAATGTTGAATCAGGCCAGTGGCCATCCAGTCCAACATTTTGTCACACAGTGGCCAAAAATACCAGGTGCCACCAGTGGGGCCAGGACACTGGAAGCCCTCCCACTGTTGCCCCCCCCCAAGCACCAAGAATACAGAGCATCACTTGCCCCAAACTGAGAGTTCCTATCTATACCTTGTGGCTAATAGCCACTTGCTGGACCTCTGTTCCATATGTTTATGCTTTTTCTTGTTCTGGGTTGTATTATTTATTTGTTTGTTTGTGATATTTATAGTTTACCTTTCTCACCGAAACTCAAGATGTATTATATAATGTAGATCCTTACAGTCAATAGGATGAGGAGACATCTAATAAACAATATAATAGCCCTAGGATTACAAAAATCTAAAACAAGCTATAACTATTAAACATGACTTGTAATAATACAAGAAATGGCACTGCATAAGTTGAAATATAATGCAGTAAGAACAAGATAAAAAACAAACAACAGATAAGACTTATTAGTAGTATAGTCCACAGTAAGGTAAAGGTAAAGGTTCCCTTGCTCGAAAGCCAGTCGAATCCGACTCTAGGGTTGCGGTGCTCATCTCCGTTTCAAAGCCGAAGAGCCAGCGCTGTCTGAAGACGTTTCCGTGGTCATGTGGCCAGCATGACTAAACACCAAGGCGCACAGAACGCTGTTACCTTCCCACTGAAGTGGTACCTATTTATCTACTTGCAATTTCTTGCTTTCGAACTGCTAGGTTGGCAGGAGCTGGAACTAGAAACGGGAGCTCACTCCGTCATGCGGCACTCTCGGGTCTCGAACTGCTGAACTACTGACCTTCCACAGCCTGCAGTTCAGTGTCTTAACCACTTGAGCCACCGCAGCTCCTAGTCCACAGTACTGTTCCCTCTATTGAAATCATTCTGTTATAATGTAGTGCGATTCCTGTTACAAAAATGGCCTTCTATGCCGATATATTTTACGTAGTTTGCAGGAAGCCAAAAGGGTGGGACCCTTCCTGTCCCCCTCAGGTAGACCATTCTACAGGGTAGGGACTGCTACAGAACATGCACATGTCTAGGCAGTGGTTGATCTTGCCCATTTGCAGGGTGACACTTGTAGAGGGCCTTGTTTAGATGAGCGGAGTTGCCATGGTGCAGTACAGGAGGGACTGAGGCCATGAAGGGCTTTGTATGGAATGACTGTGGAATGAGTGTGATGTGGATGCACTGCCCTTTTTTTGACATCAAATAGGGTTGCCTGGTCTCTCCTGGCCACTGGTGGAGGATAGTGGGAGTTAGGACTGCCAACCTCGAGGTGGTGGCTGGAGATCTGGAGAAAATGGCTGCTTTGGAAGTTGGACTCTATGGCATTATGCCTAAACCCCGCCCTCCTCAGGGTCCACCCCCCAAATCTCTAGGTATTTCCCAACCCAGAGCTGGCAACCCTAGTGGGAGGGGTGCTGGGAAGAGGGGTGGCAGAGGCCAGCAGGCGGTCCTTCCCTTCCATGGCTTGCTGGCACGCCCAGCAGCTGCGAGGCATGCAGGCAAGCCGGCGCTCAGATGGAAGGGACGGGGGTTTAAACCCCCGTCCCTTCCATGGCTTGCTGGCGCGCCCTGCAACTGTTTAAACCTCCTTCCTTTCCTTGGCTTGCCAAGGAAATAGCATGGGGCGGGGGCACCAGAAGGTATCCTCGCCTAGTGTGCAAAAACACCTGGGGCCGGCCCTGGCAAGCATAGCTCATTGTAGAACTGTTCTAGTTCACAAATGCCAAGGAATGGAAGGGCAGTGACTTGAGGATGGATGGTACCACTGTGGGTGGAAGAACATGGAAAGTCACATTTGGGAATACTCTCCTTTTTTAAAAAAAATCACTGCAAGCCAGCACAAGCAAGTGAAGTGAGATGGGTTCTCCCTGCTGTGCTAGTTTTCCATTTGTGTGGAGTTTCTCATGCAAAGGAACACTGAAGGTGGATATATATATAGTCTCAAGTGGTGCATAAAATCTATTCTACCACTTCAGGGAATGGCCATCTTGTTACTTCTAAGTCTTGGGCATGTATGAACAAGGCCTCAGTCTATCACCTGTCTTTTGAAAATACTTTTCTCTGTGATAAACTGAACATCTTTTAATGGACTCATATATGGGGAATAAGCATTTTTGGACTGAGATGCCCGTCTCAATAAAAAAACACTCTGTTTCAATGGGCACATCAGGTCAAAAAGACCTCAAGGGAAGAAAAAATCATTTCTGGGATGGAAACCACACAGATGGCCTTTCCTCCCTCATCCTTAGCAGTCAGCCAGGGCTGGGCTCCAGATTCCATAGTTTGATCTGAAATGGGGATCACACCTGTCCCCAGAGTTTAAAAGGCTGGCATGAGGCTAACTCTGGAAATACCCTTCATCCAGAGACACAGAAGGATTATAGATACTGTGGTCAGCTTATATGGGCCAGTTCATCAGAAATTTTAGCCAAACACATTTCCAAATGTGAAACCAACTCTAAAAAGCAAATGGGTCAAAAGAGTAGCATGCAGTTCTGTGACAAAGGAGTCCTACACACAGTAGGAATGATCTGTGGTTTTCTCATTGCTACTACAGCTCACAGTCAAGCACAGTGGCAATGGGGCTTCCATATGCCAGTCTTCCCTGTACTTTTCCTGTCACGGCCCTTGTGGCTGCCATTTCTGCGTACCAGGAAATCAGGATCTGATGTATAGCTACCGTGATGTGTCATTTACCAATTAACTCCCACCCTTTAAAAGCCCTCCACTAGTGGGAGGAAAAATGGCTGTTGCATGGGACTGGACCAGGAGAAATGGAAATGATGTAGGCATGACCAGAAAAGATTTGGAATTTCCCGTCGACGCGGCATCCGTCTTGACAATGCTGTGATTTTTCCAAAAAAATCATAGTAATGTAGGTTTAGGAAAGATCACAGAAACCCAGGGGAAACCTGGAAGGTGCCTAAAGGTAGCACAGTGCTGTGAGTAAGCATGGGGAAAATGCTTCACATTAGCATCTACATCCAAAACACAACTGGGGAAGACGCCAGAGGCAACTCAGAGCAGAATGGCACATTCCTTCCTGATGCAAATCCTCCCTAGATTCAGAAGTATCCTTGCTTGCAGGGTTACCATCCTCTGGTCATAATTTGGCTTAGATTACCATAATGAGGCTGTCTTTGAGGACTACTCAGAATCTTTGAGTGTTTCAGAATACAGTGGCCCAGTTCTTGACAGAAATCTGCTATACTGACAGTGTTTCTGGGGCCCTGGGCAAAAATCCAAGATGGAGCCCCAGAGTCACTGCTATACCCATATTGGGGCCAAGCAAGGGCCAGTCCTCGCCCTCTGTGAGGCAGGTGAGCACTGCTCCTGGAAACCAGCTGTCCAAGTCTTGGATGGAAGGGTTCGAGTGGCTGTCACCACAAGCGACTTCACTAAACTTCCCTTAGCTCAGATGGTAAATGGCAATTGCAAATGCACTTTGGAATATGATGGAGCAATTTTCCTGCATTAATGAACTCTGTATAGTTAATCAAACAGCATCACATTTTATGTAATGGGCTGTAAAACATGGCAAATTAGTATTGCAATATAAACAGTTCGTAAATGGGGGGGGGAAGGCCCTCAGATAAAGGCAATCAGTTTGTCAAGTCAGGGGCTTCACTATAAATGAGAGAAGAGCCAGAATGATAAACTGATTTTTTTGTTTTGGCCTAGTATTCTTATATGTTCTAAAAAGAAGTGTGAGGCGGGGGGAGGAGAGATATCTAACAGACAACTTTCATTAAATGTAAGTGTAAATATATAGGAGAATATAACAACTGAATGAAATAACTAATTCTTCACCTACACCTTGTAAATAATTCCTTACACCAGTTTTGCTCAGGCAAGCAAAGAAGAGTTCAGGAGGAGGTTACTATGGAAATGGCAACATTAGATCCCTAGCACTCATCTGCTTCTTGTCTCTGTCAATTTTTTTTTTGCCTGGGTACAAATTCTCCTTGTTTATTTATGCACATCTCCCCTTCTCCTGCCTTCTCATACATCCAAGCCAAGAGGCAAAACTGAAAATACAAACCATTAAAATATAGAATATCAATCACAACCAAACCTCATGCATCTTATGGCTTCTGTTATGTTTCATTGGCTTCTCTTATGTTCTTATGAGGGAATTAGATAAACATATGGCACAGAAGTCCATCAGTGGCTATTAGCCACAGAGTATAGATGGGAACTCTCAGTCTGGGGCAGGTGATGCACTCTATTCTTGGTGCTGGAGGAGGCAGCAGTGGGAGGGCTTCTGGTGCCCTGGCCCCACTGCTGGACCTCCTGATGGCACCTGGTATATTTTGGCCGCTGTGTGACAGAGTGTTGGACTAGATGGGCCATTGGCCTGATTCAACATTGGCTTCTCTCTTATGTTCTTATGTTAAGTGGGCAGTTCTCTTCAAGAGTCGATATGCTTCACAACTCATGTGGGGTTGCCAGATCTCGGTTGGGAAATACCTGGAGGTTTTGGGGATGGAGCCTGAGGAGGGCGGGGTTTGGGGAGGGGAGGGATTTCAGTGGGGTATAATGCCACAGAGCCCACCTTCCAAAGTAGCCCATTTCCCCCAGGTGAACTGATCTCTGTCAGTTAGAGATTAGTTGTAATCCCAGGAGATCTCCAGACACCATCTTGCGGCTGGCAACCCCACAGGTTACAAATATAATCAGATCTGGAGTCAGCTACTATAGTATCAGAGCTAAAGCTATTTAGTTGCTGTAGATTTTCCAGGTTGTATGGCCGTGGTCTTGGCACTGTAGGACCTGACGTTTCGCCAGTAGCTGTGACTGGCATCCTCAGAGTTATAACACAGAAAGATGGAGTATTCTCTGTGTCAAGGTCCTACAATGCCAAGACCATGGACACACAACCCGGAAAATCTACAGCAGCTAATGAACTCCGGCTGTGAAAGCCTTCGACAACATATTAAAGCTATTTGTTTCAGAAAATCAATCTGATAGTTCAGTTGCCACTGGAAAAACAGATAGGGTGGAGCCAGGCCTGGCAGTGTGTTCCCCATTCTACCTACAGACGTGGTCCCTCCCTGAACGCTAAATTATGTCAGAGGCAGTACGGTGTAGTGCTTAAGAGCAGCCAACTCTAATCTGGGGAACTCGGTTTGATTCCCCACTCCTCCTCCACATGATGCCTGCTGGGTGATCTTGGGCCAGTCACAATTCTCTCAGAACTCTCTTATCCCCACCTACCTCACAAGGTGCTTATTGTGTGGAGAGGAAGAGAAGGCAGTTGACTGTAAGCAGCTCTGAGACTCCAAAACCAACTCTTCTTCTTTTTTGTCTGTTTTTTTCATTGAGACTCAAAGTGGATTTCAAAACTTAAATAAGAGTGCAAGAGAAACAGTATAAGACATGTCACAAAGACTTCATTACAGAACTAGAAAACTTTGTACAGTCCATGTCATTTTCTCTTTAACATATTAAAGGTCAAAAAGTTTAGCATTTAGGGCTCAAGTGAGAAAAAGGCCACAGATCATGTGCAGTTTGTCAAGTTGCTCCTGTATTACCCACAGCAAGACCCCACCCCCTCAGTCAGTCTGGTCTGCAGCAGGACAGAGAAGGCCCAGAGCTGAACTGTAGTGAACTCCTAAGTGAACTTCACTGCCAAAGGAGGTGCTGGCAGCTACAAGCATGGACGGCTTCAAGAAGGAATTAGAAAAATATATGGAGCAGAGGTCCGTCAGTGCCTATTAGCCACAAGTTATGGATAGGGACGCTGGGGCAGGTGATGCTCTGTATTCTTGGTGCTTGGGGGTCAACAGTGGGAGGGCTTCTAGTGTCCTGGCTAGGGTTGCCAAGTCCATCTGTGCTCCCCAGTGGGGGACTTTGGAGGGTGTTTCCGGAGGGGATGGGGCATCCCTGACATGATGATGTCACATTGGGGATACCTGCCTGCCCGCCCAATCTCTGCAGGCAGATTGGACACATGGGGCCCTTTCCCGTTGGCTCCCTCCATTTAAAGGGAGCCCCTTTAAGTGCAGAGAGCTGGAAGGCTTTGCATGCCCGATCTCCATGTGGAGATCGGACACACGGGGCCCTTTCCCACTAGCTCCCTGCACTTAAAAGGAGCCCATTTAAGTGCAGGGAGCTTGAAGGCCTCGCACTCCCGATGTCCTCGCAGAGATAGGGTACATGGCCTGCAGCCACCCCTCTCCTTCCTCTCTCTCAAGAGAGAAGGGAGAGGGGTGGCTGTGGGTGTTGGGGCTTGGGGGCGGGGCTTCCCCTGCCAGCTGGCAGGTAGAAACCCCCCCAAAAGCAGGGGACCCCTGCCAAACCAGGGGGGTTTGGCAACCCTGGCCTCACTGGTGGACCTCCTGATGGCACCTGGTATTTTTGGCCACTGTGTGACTGAGTGCTGGACTGGATAGGCCATTGGCCTGATCCAACACTGGCTTCTGTTATGTTCTTATGTTCTTAATTTCTTTGCAGGTATGTGATAGACCCAAGCAGGTAGAAACTGCATATCAGAATTATCCTTTTAGGTGATATTTTAAGGGGTGGGTTTGTCAAGCTGTTATATATTGCGTAAAACTCTTTCCTCTCAGTCAGTCTGGCCTGGAGCAGAAGAAAGGATGCTCTTAGGGGTTGACTTGAGGGAGCTGTTAGTTTGTTTGCAGGCCCAGCCAAAAGAATTGAAGCATCAAGAGTAGCAGCAGCGGCTAAGAAGAGCATAAGGGAAAGAAGCAGCCCTGCCCTTCTTAAAGGTAACATTGTGGGCTTTCTCTTTTCCTTGTGTTACTGGGCGCTGTTTGCTAGGATTTGCCTTTGTTCTGAGTACCCTTTCTGATGGGCAATGGAGATCTCTCTCTGCAAATGTTGCTGTGTTCGTAGCCATTATGCTTCAGTTTATGAGACCTTGAAAACCGTTAACACCTTGAATGGGTTTTTTTTTTTGTCTTTTGAAGCACTTTCCTATTTGCTCGCCAACCCTCAAAGGTGCTATAATTTATTGATTAGAATTCCTCCTGCCTCTGCAGTTGGAAAAGATAATTTAGGAAAGGGATCTAATAGGGTTGCCACCCTCCAGGTGGTGGCTGGAGATCTCCTGGTGAGAGAAATCTGGGGGAAATGGCCACTTTGGAAGGTGGACTGTATGGCATTATACACCATTGAAGCGTGTCCCTTCCCTAAACCCCATCCTCCTCAGGCTCCAACCCCCAAATCTCCAGGTATTTCCCAACCCGGAGCTGACAACCCTACCTATGTAGCCAGGGGTCTGCTGGGTTACACCAGCAAGTAACGTTACTGTCCTAACCATGATAAAGAACAGAAACATAGGCAACAAGACAGTAGCATGTGGTAAGAAATTTTAGAAATATAGAAGGTTTGGGTTGAAAATGAATCAAATGGCTTATAAGATCCATGCATCTGTCTCTGTCTTTGCTAGCAAAACAGCACACAGGCTTGACCTGCTCCACTGAACCAAACCCCATGATTCCTTGCAAACCTTTTGTCCCAGGCAAAGCACCCCTCTCTGTCACGCACCCGCAAAGGTTCACACATTCCTTTCCCAGGATCTGAATCAATGTAAACTTCCATGGGTGTGAGACCTGCAATACCCACAGCAATAAAATGCATCTGACAGGAAAGGCCATTTAGGCAGCGATAGACTTCAATCCATAAAGCAAACGGACTCCTGAGGTCCAGGGACTCACCCCCTCACTTCCCTCTCAGAGATAACGTCAAAGAATGGTTCATCTTCTATGTTGGGAACACCAGGAAAAACAATGCCATAGACATCCTCAAAAAACCTGACATTTAGAATTTAGGTTTTATCTGTTCTAGTCCTGTAAACAAAATGTATCTTTTGGGATGTGGGAAGCAAGGAAGCAATCTCCTGGCAAATAATCTCAACATCACATGTCGATTTACGACTGTAATTGAATTATTGGGGGACCCTTTGATCCTTTTGTATAAAAGCTGCTCAGTTTCAACAGACCTTCGCTGGCTCTTGTGGAATCAGGAGAGAAATTTCTCTCCAGAGGCTTTAAGAGTTCAGCCTGAAAGGCCTTTTGTTTTCTGCATGCTTGGGGTTGGGGTGGGTGGGGAGCTTTGCTTGCATACTTTGTTTTTTGTGTTGTCACTATCAGCATTTAGGAAATAGGATTGCATTGTGTTGGCAGCTGGCATAGCATTTTGCTAGCCACTTGCCTGGGAGACCTTGATTGTCTCTGAACAAGGGGCAAGTTTTATTTTAAGAAGAGACCTTGGCTTGAGTGCCTCTGCCAGTGTTCAGTGGTTTCCAAGCTTGTACCTTTGCCCTGGGTAAGGAGGCAGCACTCAGGGGACACACGCACCAAAGGAAAGTGTGGGTGGCACGGGTGAACACATTCACAGACACGTGCAGCCCTATTTCACACGGCACAAGACACTAGGACTGATCTATTTAGTATAGTAGCAATTTGTGTGTGGCAACCCGATCTTAGTGTTCAGTCATATTACTTTAAACTAAACGCTCAAATAGAGTGATGCAATTAAAATATAAGGCACGAGCAACTCCGAAGACTGATTACAGAGTTTAGAAAACAATGCAGCAAGAACAAGGTTGTGCATACAATAAATTACAGTCCTTCTGCCTTTACAAGAGAGGCCTCCATATTACAGCCCTGGTCCTTGTGGATACTAAATTCCAAGACAAGAATTCTGTTCATCACACCAAGAAGCTTTTCATCATGCGCTACTGACTACCCTGGTGTTGATTGCATTATGTGGATTAAATGGTGGCGAGTATGCCTTTTGTCTTTGTGGGATCTGCGCTGCCTCCTGAACGAACCTGTGGTGGTAACACAAGGAGCAATGTGATGACGAGTGAGTGGGTGGTGCGACAGCAGAGCCAACGGTGGCCACCTTCTGTACAAATGGCTGTGTACTGGGAAGAGAATTGTTACTGTGTGGGAGTCAGCGTGGGAGGCTGTGAAGAAGATCTGGTGCAGAGAGGAAATGCAGAGAAGAAACTGGATAGAGCAGTTGGTTCACCATGGATAGCAACTGATGTAGAATACAGAGCAGCAAGTAGATGGAAAAGAATGATTTAAAAGAGCATTTAAAATGGGCATTGTAGCAGAATGCATCAGTTGTTCACTTATACTTGGAGCATGTCAGGAACCTCTCTGCATTTCAGCACCAGTTCTGGGGAAACCACGGCTTGGATCCCATGCAGTGGCTTCATATTTACTTCTCTTTGTCCATTGCAATGGCTGTCCTTTATTGCATTCCTGTTATGCTTGGCAGTTTGGGGCTCCTAGAAGAAGTTGGTCTGGAGCAAGTGGAAGGATCTAGTGCCAGAAGACATTCACTTCACAACAGAGGCTGAAGAGAAGCACATATGGAAAAAGGCACAGGATCCAAGCCTAAGAGTGGTGCATGGCAGACCCCAGAAACAGACAATTCCTTGAAATTCAGAGTTTACAACCTGGCAGTGTTGGCTTTCTGAAAAGCACAAAGCAGATGTGTATTGGTGTAACTCCACTTTCTCCAACTGAAACCAAAGGAAGAAATGGTTTGGTTTAATAGAAGGGCAGGTGGGGTGAAGGGGAGAAAATGATGGTGCCTTCAACCCGCTGGCTTGTGTACTCCTGAAATAAAGAACAAAAACAAAGCCCACAAACTATTTAGTAAACCTTTAACCTTTATTTAAAGTACAAAGAGGATTGTAAAACAAGTTGGGAGGCAAAGGTTGAGCCTTTACTACTTGGCTTTAAAAGTTATGAACAGTCTATTAGCAACACACACCCACACCCACCCACCCACACACCTGCACAAGCCCCAAATCCCCCCCTTCCTCTGAATGCTGCTCCTGGAGACCCCAAGGCAAGTATACAGCAGGAATTGGAGGCCTCTGTGGGGAAGAAGGAATTGGCCAAAATTGTCCACCTTTCCATCCATGAAAATGTTCAGCAGGTTTATTAAGAGGTAACACCATCTTGATAAAACTTTTTAAACAGAAATCACAGTCAAATACATCATGATATAGATGGAAACAGCAGCATTAAAATTAATTTCATATACAATCTGCACTTTTTTATTTATCTTTTTTTAACCACTGTCCTGAACCCAGAGAGAAACTGAGTCAGGAGGCCCACTCTAAGGAGAGGATTTGACATGCAAGGCACTACCACTGAGGAAACCTTGCTTTTTTTGAACAAATTTAGAATCCAAATCCAATGGCACCTTAAAGAACAACAAGGGTTTATTCAAGGTATGAGCTTTCATGTGCATGCACACTTTATCAAAATTTTATATTTGTATTTGATAAAGTGTGCATGCACACAAAAGCTCATACTTTGAATAACCCTTCATTGGTCTTAAAGGTGCCATTGGACTCTAAATTTGTTCTACTGCTTCAGACCAACACGGCTGACCAAATGGATTGCTCTTTTTGAGTAATCCAACTTCAGAAAGAACTTGAAGCAAAGTTTTTACTGGAGAGCTGACCACACAAGGATCCGTTTATCGTACTGCATGTAAAGCCTACTATTCCCCCACTGTTATGCAGCCAAGTTCTTAACATACAAAACCTTTAGACTGATGTGATATGGTCTGGTGATCTCATGCTGCATAGAAGGGCTAATGGTAGTACTTCCACACACCAGTATGAATTGTATCACATGGCATCTGTGAATGTTTGTAGTCACAATCATAGAGCTTTAAAGAGATTTGACTGGGGTGGATCCTACCCTTATTGTCCCACTCCATTGAGCAAAGTCTATTTATTAATTAAAATATTAACACCTCCCTTTTCCTTTTGACTCAGGTTCAAAGCCTTCCTGGAGTTATGTGATGTCACTCCCATGTTTCCCCTGGAAATAACATCATGCCATACACAATGCTGGTGTTTTTAAAAACAAATTTCTCCCACTGTCTCTCAGGGTAGTTGTAGGCAACAAGGGTTGCTGGTAAATATACACATATAAAATTATATGGCAAATGTCAGTAATCCTGGCAAATTCATAGAGTATGGTACAGTTCGATAACTCTAGACTCTGGCCTGGTTTATGGGGGAAAGGAACGTTAGATGGTAATATATACTTCAAATGTGAAGCATGGAATGAATATTCAACAAGCTTGTTTCATCCCAGCCTATCATGCATATGTAAATGCATGGGCTGCTGCAGCTCGGCCAATGCACTTAACCAAACCACTATACTGAGAACGTGCAGTGAAAAGATCTATGCAGAACTGGGTACCTGGTGACTCAGCCATGAGGCCATAACTTCATCACGGGCACATTGCAGTTCAGCCCACATTTTCTGTGCCACTGCCTAACCCCATTTGGGACTGGATTTGGTTTGTGAGCAGGGCGGCACATGTTGACGGAATTATATGATGGCTTGTAGAAAGTGCCATATAAACCCATGCGCCTGTGCAGATTCGGTGGGATATGAGCTACGTGGCAAAGAGGACAGCAGGTCTCAAGAAGCATAATGGGATTTTGCCAAACTCTAGTGCAAAAGCTGAATTTATGTGCGTGCGTGTTGTACAAAATGTAAAATTTGAGGGTAGCTACCCTTGCATAATACTCCTTAAACAGATGGATGCCCGCATAAGAAGAAACTGACAGTCAAGGTAGCATATGTATCATCACCGTAGGTGTCAATGGCAAGAAGCCAAGCTGGGAAGACTGATAATTTTCTAGCTGATATGTTGATTATGCACCTGCCATTGAAGTAACACCACCAATGTTTAGGACTGGCCTTTTTTCCCTATGGAAGATTTCTTGTGAACCAATGCAATGTCCGTTAAAATGGGCCCCTTTCCCTTTTGTAAGGGATGGCAGGCAAGAGATTGCTGCATACACAGGGCCAGCCTGTTATTGTTAATTTTTAGACTGTTGCCTAGGGCGACGGCTTGACGAGGGTGCCATTCTGGCCGGCCTCGTCTCCTCCTCACCCCACACAGGAAGCCTCCCTTGCCAGTTTCTTGCTCTATCCCCAGCAAGAGACTCCTCTTTTTGCAGCCCCCCAGACAGAAAGAGAAGGAGGCAGGGGGGACAGGCGCAGGGAACAGCCTGGGATGATGGGAAAGTGCTACTTGCCCTCTGCTGCCCCTGCCCCACAGTCTCTTTGGAGCTCCTTTTGCAGCTGGCACAGCCCCCCTCCCCCGAATGCATTTGCAGTTCCCCCCCTCGGCTTGCCCGCTGCGGCTCTGGTGCCTGCCCCTGTCCCACCCTGCCTGGGGCGCGCACCAGAATGTATCCTTGCCTAGTGGATGAAAAAACCTGGGGCCATCATTGTGGATACACAGAAGGTTGTAGCACTCCTGGTTTGGCACTTTTGTACACCACGGCAAAGCCAGGAAGTACCCTCTGAGAAGGAAAAGGAACAGTTTAGCAAACCTGACTTCCTTTGGTGTCACTGGGACTTAGGCAGGTTTGACCTTTGCTGTCTTGCCCCTGAGGCTGAACTGAAAGAGCTCATCAAGATTCAGGCTTGTTCTTCGGTATGTCAGGAAGCACCTCCTGGGGGATCCGGTTCCGGGAGTCGACGAGAGCAGACGCGAGCAACTTCGTGGCTCGCCAATGCACATTCTCTACAGCTTTTTAGAGCTATTCCGATGCTCTAACGGGGGTGCTTTTGGAGAAAGAACCCTAGCAGAAGGCTTACTTTCAAGGCTGGGTGGGAAAGGCAATCCTATCGAACCTTGAGGGCTGCTTTGAAGCGAAAGTTGTGGAGGACGCCCGACTAGTGTGACGGGCACAAGCCGATTCAATCAAGAACCTTTGAGTCAACGCTGGAGGAACAACATAAAAAACCGAACCGACAGCCGAAGCTAAGTATCAATAAAGTTACTTTGGTAAAAGGGGGAAGAATAAAATGCAAGCAATTAGTTGTAGAAGGTTACTCCTAGGCGTGGTGACTTATTAGTGACCGGGGACTTTAAGGCGGCCATTACTAATAAAAAAGCAAGGGCGTGACGACTTTGAGCAGGAAAAGGAGTAAAAGGAACAGCTCTAAAAGGTATCAGACTCTAACTGAAGAATACTACTAACCAGTTTTTTTTCTACGGTTCCTAGATTTCCTCCCCTTGTGGTGCCCGGGTCGGAACGAAGCCGAGGCTGGGAAGCGGAGCTGTGCGGTGAGCCAAGAGGGGCGTGGCCTGAAGGAAGCGATCTGCAAGCCGAGGGGAGCCGAGGGGAACCGAAGGTCTTCGGGGAGAGAAACGAAGCGCGGGTCAGGAGGAGTCGTGAGGCGAGCGGAGAGGGGGCGTGGCAACCAGGCAGAGGCGAGCCGAGGAGAACTGAGGCGTGCCGAAGACGTTCGGGGAGAGGACCAGACTACGGATCGGGAAGAGCAGAGACAGATCAGTACTGATTCCTTGATACAACAAGCTGATGCAAACTGATGCTCTTGGGACAAGATAGAATAGACAAGGGGTGTAGGAAGAAATAGCAATCTGGTTGCTAGAAGAACAGTTAGAAGGATAGATGGCATGAGAAGAGAATAAAAGGTGTGAGTAGGAGAGACGGGTGTTAGAAAAGAGCGAAATTTGGAAAGTGGATCTGAGTGGCAATAAAATTGAGCAGCAACAAGGTACTGGAGGCAGAGGTGGGCAATAGTAATAGAGCTATAATTGAGTTACAAGTGGACTACAAACTGGGGAAGTTTAGAGGTGATTGTGAGCTGATTTAGGGACATACTTTGGTTTAATTGCTAAGTCTATATATATATAAACTTGATAAAAGGTCTGTAAGAACAGAGTGTTATAAGCCTTTACATTAGTAATAACCGAATGGCCACAGGGAGCGGTGGTTCAACTGGAGCCAGGAAGTCATCAATAAGGTCACCGGGCCAGACAACTATTCTGAGCCAACTTAAAACAAACGTCATGAGTGTAACTCAATTGAACATAAAAGATCTAAAAAGTCTGATGCAAGAATGCATCGCAACTGAAATGAAGACGTTTGCGGAGGTCACTCTACCACCATTGATTAAGCGAGAGATGGAACCGATACAAAATCAGATGAAAGACCTGGCGCAGCAGATTAAGACAGAAACGGATGAGATTAAAAAACAAATTAGTGAAAATAAACAAGAGATTCTAAAAATAGCTGAAGCCAATGCGGATATGGACCAAAGAGTGCAGGAGTTAGAACAGGATTTATTGGACACAAGAGGCAGAACGGATGGAATCGAAGAGGCGTTAATGGGCCTAGAGATGGATCGTGCTTCTTTAATTATTAGATGCCAGAATATACCTGAAGAGATTGGCAAAAGCTTAAAGGAAGAACTGATTAAAAACATTTCCGAACAATTTCAAGTAGGCACGTGTGAAGAAATTGAAAGGGAACTGGACCAAGTATACAGGAAGAATAGCTCATACGCCAGAAGAAATAAAACACCAAGGGAGGTGTATATGAAATTTGTAAGAAGGAATATGAGGGATAAAATACTTAAAGAAGCCAACTCAGTCAGAATGAAAATACATGATGCGGAAATAAAATTTCAGAAAGAAGTCCCTTGGAGAATATGGGAAAGGCGCCAGAATTATGTTATGTTGGCGAAGATATTAAGAGATAATGAGATCAATTATAGATGGTTAGTACCCGAAGGCCTACTGTTCAATTATGAAGGAAAGCGTTATAGAATCGACTCTGTATTTAAACTAGAAGATTTCATGGAGCGAAATGGAGAAAACCTAGGTTGGCAGAATGAGGAAGAAAGCGGAAAAGAAGAGGAACATACAAGAGAGGAAGTGGTGAAGGAGAAGACAGGAAGACCAGGAAGAGGTAAAAGAGCTTACTACACACCCTCCCAGGTCCAGACGAGATTTCAGCGAAGAGCAAAAGAACAAGATAAGGAAAAGAGGAAACAGGATGGAAAAGATCAAAAAGCTTAATTTAGTCTCCGTCAACGTTAATGGCTTAAATGGACCAGCTAAAAGAAGGAGGATATTTCATCAGTTGGCGAAGTTACAGTCAGAAATTATATGTTTACAAGAAACACACATCAAAAAAGAGGATCAGAAATATTTGTTGAATAAACGATTGGGGAACCTTTTTGTAGCAGCGGATACTAGTAAAAAAGAGGGGTAGCCACCTATGTAAGTCCACATTTGTATCCTGAACTCATATACGCAGCAGAGGATAGTAGGGTGTTGGTAGTATCTATTATAAAGCAAGGTAGGAAATTCATAATCGCAAATGTGTATGCACCGAATCAAACGCAAGATAAATTTTTCAATGTATTAAGAGATATTGTACTACCTCATAATATGACAGAAATTTGTATTGTAGGAGATTTTAACGCAGTTTTGGACCGGAAATTGGATAAAAAGACTCACAGCACGAATAAATTTTTAGGGAATGTATTACCAAAGGAGTTTCTGCAATTGGCTGAAGAGTTAAGTCTGGTGGATGCATGGAGAACAAGAAACCCGAGAAAACCAGACTATACTTTTTATTCGGCCAGGCATAATTCATGGTCCCGAATAGACATGGTATGGATTTCAGCCTCACTTGTTGTGGATATAATGGATGTTGAAATACTCCCTAACACCTTTGCGGATCATAGCCCATTAATGCTATCTTTGCGAGATAGATTTAGGAGAACCAGATGGAGACTGAATAAAAATCTATTAAGGGATAAGAAATTCGATAAAAAAACAGAAGATGAGATTAAGGATTTCTTTGATAGGAACATCCAGCCAGAAATACCCATAGAAACAGTATGGGATGCATTTAAAGCTTATTTAAGAGGTTGGTTCATTAACCAAGAAGCTTGGGTCAAGAAATTAAGGAGGAAACAATATGAGGACTTGACGACCCAAATTGGGGAAGAGGAGGAAAAACTTAAAAAGACAAGAATAGACCCAGCCAGTACATTCCTAAAGTTAAAATGGTTACACCATCAAATGAATCTTTTATTAACACAGGAAATTGCCAAAAACATAGAATTCGCAAAACAGCATTATTTCGAGAATGCCAATAAACCATCTAGATGGTTGGCATATAAACTTAAGAAAGAAGAGGAGAAAAAGATAATCAAGTCCCTAAGAAATGGGAAAGGAGAAGAGAAAGGCAATATAATTGAAATGAAAAAAATTGTGGAAAGATTCTATACAAATTTGTACCAACAGAAGGAGCAAGACAAGCAGATGACAATACAATATTTGGATAATAGAAATACCAAGAAGTTCAGTGAAGAACAAAAACGAATTTTGAATGAACCGATCACTATTTGCGAAATTACGGAGGCAATTAAGAAACAGAAGAAGAACAAGACGCCGGGACCTGATGGTATCCCGATAGAAATTTACCAAAGATACTCAGATCAATTTGTGATAGTACTCAAGCAGGTGTTTCAAAGAATACCAGGAACTCAGAGACTCCCTGACTCATGGAATCAGGCTTTAATAACTCTGATTCATAAGGCGGGAACAGACGAAAAAGAAATTAGGAATTATAGACCAATTTCGTTGCTAAATGCCGATTATAAGATCTTTGCATCAGTTGTAGCAGCTAGATTTAAAAAAATTCTAACACAGGTGATACATCAAGATCAAGCGGGGTTTTTGCCGAAGAGACAGATTAGGAACAACATCAGGACATTAATCAACGTGTTAGAATACTATGAAGTCTACTCAGACAAACCTATGGCACTGGTATTCTTAGATGCAGAAAAGGCATTTGACAATGTCAATTGGCAATTTATGTTGCAGAAACTTGAGTCGTGGGACTGTGGTGCAAACTTTTTGGCATTGATAAGCGCGATCTACAAAACACAAAATGCCAAAATACAAATAAATGGGGACATGACAGAAAATATTAAAATACAAAAGGGTACCAGACAGGGGTGTCCACTATCTCCGTTACTATTCATCTTTGCACTCGAGACTCTGATCGACGCAATAAGAGGAGCTGAAACAATTAAAGGCCTAAAGATTAAAAAAGATGAGTTTAAAGTACAAGCCTTCGCCGACGATCTCCTGTTCATATTAGAAGACCCGGTGGCATCTTTGGTAGATCTAATTGAAATCATTCAAGATTATGGCCAGGTGGCAGGACTAAAAATTAACCTTAAAAAGTCAAAAATTATAGTGAAAAATTGTACTGATCTCCAAATAAAGAAAATTAGAGATATTTCTAGTATGGAGGTGGTGAAAAAGGTCAAGTATCTCGGTATTTTAATATCCAATAGGAATAGCACGTTGTTAGAAGACAATTACACTAAGCTACTGGTTGAAATAAAGAAGGATTTGTTGAGATGGAAAGACCTGAAGATCTCATTTATGGGGAAAATAGCGGCTATTAAAATGAATGTGCTACCTAGATTCTTATTTTTAGCGCAAAATATACCTATCCTAAGGAAAGACAACTTCTTTTTCGAGCTTAGAAAAATCTGTAACAAGTTTATTTGGAGTAATAAAAGACCCAGGATTAGTCATAAAGTCATGCAGGAAAGGAAAGATAGAGGAGGATTTGGTATGCCAAACTGGAAGCTGTATTACCAAGCCGCGGCTCTTGCCTGGGTGAAGGATTGGGCAACATTAGAAAATACCCGATTATTAAACCTAGAAGGGTTCAATTTAGTGATGGGTTGGCACAAATATATATGGTATGACGATAAACCCTCCAAGAATTTCACTTGTCACACATTAAGAGGAGCCTTAATGAGAGTATGGAAGGAAATCAGGAATAAGTATTATTTAAAAACTCCTAGGTGGATTGCACCTATTGAAGCTAACACAAAGTGGACCCTGATGGGAATTGATAAAAAAGTGAAATACAACGATCTATTAGACAAACACAACAATTTAATATCAGAAGATGAGTTGAATACTCTGAACATAAGACTTACCTGGTGGGATTATGTACAAGTAACATCGAGATTTATTAAGGATAAGAAAGTGGGCTTCTATGATAATAAGAATGAGCTGGACAAGATATGGCTTTCCTCCAATGATAAACAAATACAAAAAAATCTATGTATTTCTACTATCAGAGCACTTAATAGACGAGACAGTGAAAAAGAACATGGTTGCCTGGATGAAAGATCTAGAGCACACCATAGAGATAGACCAGTGGTCAAAGATTTGGAGGGCTGCTAGTATGATGAGAGCAATTCCGTTTAAAGAAAATATACTTAAACTGTTTTATAGATGGCACTGGACACCAGCTAAGAATGCAAAATGTTACGAAGCCTCATCGATAAATTGTTGGAAATGTAAAAAAAATGTTGGTTCATACTTTCATATGTGGTGGCGTTGTGTAAAAGTACAAAGATATTGGCACGTTGTGTTTAAATTATTATATGAAATTTTGGGAAATGAACTACCCTTCACACCGGAATGTGCACTTTTAAACTTGATACCAGACAGGATTAGTAAGGATGATGAGTATATAACGGTATATGTGTTTACCGCAGCCAGAATCTTGCTAGCTAGAGGATGGAAAGGAGAGAGTGTACCCACTAAGGAAGATATGATAGATAAACTGCTGTCAATGGCAGAAATGGATAGATTAAGTATATTGTTACAAGGTAAAAACTATGAGATATTTGAAAAAAGATGGTCAAAGTTGTATATTTGGTTGAAACAGAAATGTAAAAAGGAAAAAAAAATGACTCGACAGGATATAGTATTAAACATTATGAATGTATGTATAATAATAAAATGTTAAATAAATTATTTAAAAAAAAAAAAAAAAAAGGAAGCACCTCCTGCTTGGATAATTCTGTGGCACTTCCTGGAACTAGAGAGAATACAGTTCCAAGGCGCTTTTATTCCTGCTGCCTTGAGCCAGTGAGGTGCCATGGTAAGAGTTCTTTTGAATCAGACTGCAGGACACAGGTTTAGGCTATGAAAATTGTGCTGACGTTTCCTGCCACTGGACTTGTATTTGGAGTCTTTTCTTACGGTATATCTTTGCCTAAGGTATACTGAGACCCAGAATGGTGTAGTGGTTAGAGTGTTGGACTAGGATCTGGGAGACCCAGGTTGGAATTTCCACTCTGCTATGGAAGCTTGCTGGGTGACACACAATGGGCCAGTCACACATTCTCAGCCTGACCTACCTCACAGGGTTGTTGTGAGGATAAAATGGATAAGAGGAGAAAGATGTAAGCCACTTTGGGTCCCCACTGGGGAGAATGGAGGGATGTAAATGGATGAATGAATGAATAAATAGAATCTACACTAAAAATTGTATGAAAGCAGTTCAGCAGTTATATATTAGTCTGTCTTTCTCACTCATACTCAAGGTGGATTACAAGATATGTAGAACTATTCAATCAAACAGGAAAGGTCTCTACAAAACAAAAGAATGCAGTGGGAATAAATGGGAAACAATGCTGGCAAAAAAGAAGTAATCTGTCTAAGGCAACCAAACTGTCAAAAGTTTTGAGAAACCATATTGAAGTGCTACAGAGGTAGAAGATAGCTTTTGTGGATCAAAAACTGGCTAACTAACAGGAAACAGAGAGTGAGTATAAATGGGAAACTTTCTCAGTAGAGGGTGGTAAGCAGTGGGATACCACAGGGATCAGTACTGGGTCTGATGCTTTTTAACATGTTTATTAATGATTTGGAGTTGGGAGTAAGTAGTGAAGTGGCTAAATTTGCAGATGACATGAAGTTGTTCAGGGTGGTGAAAACCAGGGAGGATTGTGAGGCACTCCAAAGGGATCTGTTGAGGTTGGGCGAGTGGGTGGCAACATGGCAAATAGGGTTCAATGTGGCCAAGTGCAAAGTGATGACATTGGAACCCAAAATCCTAAATATAAATACAGGTTGATGGGGTCCGAACTGGCAGAGACTGACCAAGAGAGAGATCTTGAAGTCATAGTAGATAATTCACTGAAAATGTCGAGACAGTGTACAACTGCAATAAAAAAGGCCAACACTATGTTGGGGATTATTAGGAAGGGAACTGAAAACAAATCAGCCAGTATCATAATGCCCCTGTATAAATCGATGGTGTGATCTCATTTGGAATGCTGTGTACAGTTCTGGTTACCACACCTCAAAAAGGATATTATAGTATTGGAAAAGTGCAGAAGAGGGCAACTAGAATGATAAAAGGGTTGGAACATCTTCCCTATGAAGAAAGGTTAAAATGCTTGGGGCTCTTTAGCTTGGAGGAACGACGGCTGAGGGGTGACATGGTCAAGGTTTAGAAGTACTTTTCTCCCTTTCTCACAATACAAGAACTCATGGGCACTCAATGAAATTGCTGAGCAGTTGAGTTTAAACAGATAAAAGACTGCCTCGGGAGGTGGTGGATGCTCCTTTGCTGGACATTTTCAAGCGGATGCTGGACGACCATCTTTTGGGTATTTTGTAGGGCTATCTTTTGGCTCTGCTCCTGTAGAGTGCAGGGGGTTGGACTAGATGACCTGCAGGGTCCCTTTCAACTCTAATATTCTGTGATTCTATGATTCTAAGTACTTCTTCACCCAAAGATGATTAACACATGGAGTTCACTGTCAGAGGAGGTGGTGGCAGCTACAAGCATGGATGGCTTCAAGAGGGAATTGAATAGACATATGGAGCAGAGGTCCATTAGTGGCTATTAGCCACAGGGTATAGATAGGGACTCTCAGTCTGGGGCAAATGATGCTCTGTATTCTTGATGCTTGGGGGGGGGCATTGCTGGACCTCCTGATGGCACCTCGTATTTTTGGCCACTGTGTGACAGAGTGTTGGACTTGATGGGCCATCGGCCTGATCCAACGTTGTCTTCTCTTATGTTCTTATGTCCTCAAGATACTCAACTGCAGTGAAAAGGGGTGTGTGTGATGTGGTCAATAATCGTTGCAGTATAATATTACTAGGAATAAGGCCCGTTGGTGAAATAAATACAATGAGCTCTAGAAAGAGGCTCTGGGCGGGTGCCCTGGTCCCGGGCACTCAGTGTAAATTTGCTGTGGCGACCTGAGCAGGGTATAATGACACATAGTCCACCATTTTCTCCAGAGGAACTGATCTCTGCTGCTTGAAGAACAGTTGTAGTTTTGAGTGATCTCCAGCCCTCACCTGGAGATTGGCAACAAAGGTTCCCTGTGAGGGAATGGCTGGTTTGGAGGGTGGAGTCTATGGCATTGTACCCGTCTGAGGTCCCACCCCTCCTGAAACCTCACCCTCTCCAGGTTCCATCCCTCAAATCTCCAGGAATCTCCCACCTGGAGTTGGCAACCCTATCTCCTTCCCAGCCAATAACCTACCTTTATCTTCTCCTTGCTCTTCAGCTTTCCACCCCACCATCACCTGCAACCTCTACTATGCTCTGAAGCCCTGACTGCTATGTCACATTGGCTGTCATACAGGGTCCATCTCAGCAGGATATAAGGACACAGAGTCCACCATTTTCTCCAGGGGAACTGATCTCTGCCATCTGGAAAGCAGTAATTCTGAGTGATTTCCAGCCCTCACCTGGAGATTGGCAACAGGCAATAAGGGGAAATGTATTTTACCTCAGAACAACAACAGCAAACTGTTTAGAATGTTAGAGGCAAAGGCCAGTGAGGCTGCATATGCAAACGACCTCTGTGTTCCGAGGCAAAGGCCAGTCAGGCCATATATGCAAATAATCTCTGTGTTCTGACTGGCTGTGGGGGGGAGAGGAACAGCAAACTGTTTAGAATGTTGGAGGCAGGACTCAGGCAAAGCAGCCAGTGGATAGGGAGACCCTCTGAATGACAGATCAGGGAGCGAACTGATTAAGGCGACGTGTTGGAATGTTCAGGGGAGTCCATGACCAAAACAGAATTATATATACCGGAGGATGCTATCCCTTACAGAAACAACCACCTGAGCTGATCTATTATACTATGGCTCCTCCTGAACAGTTCTGTTAAGCACATCCTGCAAAAGGATAGAATGGCCTCCTGATAGCCTCAAATAGACCATTCTGCAGAGAATGTTTTCAGTATGTCATTTTTAGAAGACTTTACTCAGTTGAGCACAGCTACCATGGCAGATTTGACATTGTACTTCCTGCATTTTGTGGTTTTCTATATAACATTCCAGTTTGGATGTTGTTATTGAAGCTGAACATATCTGAACATATATATCTGCCTTACAGTTAGAGCATTGGTTCATTTCACCCAGTGTTGTCTGTGCTGAGGGACAAGAGGCTTTCTAGGATCTGAGGCACCCACTACTTGAATTGGGATTCCAGGGACTGAACCTTCAAAATGAAAAGCATTTGCTCTTTTATTAAGCCATAGCCCTTCTGTAGGACTGTTCTAGACAAAGTCCAATATATTCCTTTTCCATTTATGGTGGAATTGTTTTGAAAATAGAGTTAGGAAGAATCCAGAGTAAGGATAAGACCTGAGGTGCCAGCTCCATTTTAAGTGCTTCTAGTCAACCCATCAAATAAGGTCTCATCTTGGCCTATTTTTCAGATATGCTTGATCACCTGCCAGTTGTGTCCATGCCCAGTTTGTGAGTCAACAGCCATGGGAACTGAAAATTCAACAAACTGGTGGTCTGCATCCAAACCATTTAAATATGTCTAACTGCAGGGAAAAAATCCTGCATGTGTATGTTTACATACATTTCTCCCCTCACTGTCTGCCACTATACTTTCTCAGACTTAAAGATACACTACGCTAAAAAGCTGATATACTAACTTGATACTTACTAATCTAGTGTCTTTGGATGTCTCATAACGACATTTCTCAATATCCATCAATGGCTGCTGAGTTGCTTGGGCTGATTTGCACATGTGTGTAAGAAGGTGCATGGAAGAGAAGATGGCATGTTATAGCCTGATCTCATCAAATCTTAGAAGCTAAACGGGGCCAGTACTTGGATGGGAATGCTCTGCAGAGGAAGGCAATGGCAAACCACCTCTGCTTCTCACAAGCACAAATACAAGCATGAATCTTTTCTTCTTCTTCCATCCTTTGCTCAATATCTTTAGTCCTTGTTTCAACTTTCTTGATCTTGTAGTCTACCTTGTCAGCTCTTTTTTCCATATGCAAGAGCTGCTTTTGCACAGAATCCAGTTTACTGTTGATGTTAGAGATCTATTCCAGCAGAGGGCGCAGTGCTGAAGTGAGCATATTAAGGAAGTCAGCAGCAGGATCTTGTGCCTGGGTGGGAGTTGTTGCTATGACATTTCCTGTTGGAAGCTTCTTTTTCGTCACTACTCTCCTCCCTCTACCAGCCACTGTTTATGTAAAAAGAAAGTTTTTATTTTTAAAGTCAAGTTTGTCCGAATTCAATGTGTCTTGGATTAGATTACACCTTTCAAGCTCAATAAAAGTCCCATGTGGTCAGTTTCATTTTCTATCTCTTTTTTGTGCTGCTTATGGACTGTTTCAGTCTGGGGGGGTAGATTTCTCACCCTTACCCACCTGATGCTCCTTCTCATATCAGTTTAACAAGCAGGGACTTTGTCGCTTAGGAAGAAATTTACTTAACTCACTGTTAAGTCACTATTGTTCATTGCAGGAGTTAGTTGCGCTTAAGCTCGTCTGCTCAGCTGGAGGTCGGCTCTAGTTCCCATGCTGGCTCTGCGGCGTCAGGACCTCTTGGGGATGGGCAAGCCTCGATCCCTAAGCTGTCACCTCGGGTAAGGCTTGTCCCAGCTCCCCAGGCTGGGAGTCTCCTACAGAGACTCTGGGGTGGGGGGGTCTGGAACCAGCCAAGACCCCTCCTGATCACCCTGGCTTGGCATGTCTCCATCAGGAGATCGATAGGACATGTCTAAGTGCAAGCCGCCATAAACCAGAAAAAACAATACAAGCATGAATCTTGATAAGCTCTTTCTGCTCAGCTTTAGGGGCTGAGGGTAAAAGACAAGTGTGTGCCAACATTAAAAATATCCAGGTCATCTGGTGAGCAGCTGTGATTCACATGGAAGACAGGAAGTCAGTCAAGGTAAGTTTGACTGAAGATCGTATTCACATCAGTGTTTTGAAGTACAAAGCAAAAGTACATGCTATGTATTTGTGGTGTTCACAAATGTTATCAAGTGTTCACTCTCGCAGGTAAAGTTGAAATATCCCCATTCCAGATTTGTGAGCCTTGAAGTGAAAAGCATTTGTGCCATTTTCTGTTCCAGAAATTTGCACATCAACAAATCAATATGATCAATTATACATATATTTACAAATCATGTATCATAAATGCCATGTAAACTGCACTGAAATGAATTAAAATAAACAAATCAAACAACAATAATGGGTGGAGCAAAACAATTCATAATGACAACATTCAAAGGGCCTATTTGTTCACCAGGCTAGCCCAAAATCGCCAGTTCTCAGAAGCTAATCAGGATCAGCTCTAATCAGTATTTGAAAGGGAAACCACCAAGGAATACTAGGGTCGTGTGACATGGAGCCAGGCAATGGCAAACCATCTCTGAATGTCTTTTGCCATGCAAACCCAGATGACTTGCCGGCATTACCTTTCAAGCTGTGACTTGATAGCAAAAAAATAAAGTCCCCCCCAGATGACTTGCCGGCATTTCCTTTCAGTGTTATAATGGTCACAGGGTGGCACTGTTGCTTAATCTTAATAAATTTTGCTCACATTCCAAAAATGTTGAGAATGAGATGAAGAATTAAAACAGGTCTGTCAAATAAAGCAATACCTGGCTAATGTACAATTTATGGATTTGATTTCTGTACTCTGAATAATATTGCTCCCTCTCCTCTTTCTAATCTTGGAAAGTGAGGAATCTTTTGTTTTTTTTACTCAAGCATCTTGTCCTATAAGTAAAGTCAGATTTTTTTTTTACAAGGGAGAGGGTATATGTTCAGTATTAAGATGGGGTTGGGGAAGAGGGACATAATCACACTCTTCAGCTACCTGAAGGATTCTTATGTGCAAGAGGGCAAAGTTCCCTACTACTACAGCAGTCCAGTCTAATTGTAATGGATTTAAGACCACAGGAGGGTAGGTTTTATTTGAACGTTAAGCTTCCTAATGCTGGTGGCTTCCACAGACTTATGATTTTCTGTGTAACTTTGGTTGTTCCTATAGCAGTCCCCCCCACTTTCTTTGCCTGAGCCCTCCGTGTCTGACAGTTTCCCCCAGCCATTAGATGGCTTTTTCAGGCTTTAAAAATTGTGTTTGGTATATCCCTATAACATTTAACAATTTATCTACTATTTCCTACGAATCCCCAGATTTCATTTCTTTTTTATGAAGAAGTCTCTTAACCCTTTGTGCTGTCAAGATATAGGGGGAAAGGTGCTCCATATCTCTCTGCAACCAAAAGGGCTAGAGACTTACTTTTTTTAAAAAAAAGGAAGCTGGGGATTCAGAGGAATTAGTGGACTTGCATTGAAGAAGAGATTGGTCAGTATTAATTAATTCATTAAGTCATTTATCATTTCAGTTATTTATTTTTTTTGCCTGTTTGTCTGCTGTAGAGAGTGGAAGGGTGCTGCTGACATCTGAGATATATCTATATTTACATTGCAGAGAACAGAAATGTAGCCAGAGATAGAGGAGTTCTTTGCTCAACCCCTGCCAGTAAGATTTTGAGAGTCTTCTGTGCTAAGAACAGTCTTTAAAACATGCCTGTTTATAAAATTTACAATGAAAAAACACGTGAATCAATGTTTCAATCTGGTTTGTAAAGACAAAATCTATTATTAGTTGGAATGTTTTTGTATCTTCCTGTCAGGAGTTATCAGAAAAAGAAACATCAAGGTGAGTAGCTGTGCTAGTCTGTCTGTAGCAGTAGAAAACAGCAAGAGTCCAGTAGCAGCTTAAAAAGTAACAAAATATATGATAAGGTATGGCCTTTCATGAGCAGGGGCGGATTAAGGCTCACTGGTGCCCTCAGCACTGACCAATCTTGGTGCCCCCCTCCTTTCCATACTGACCCAGTCCATTTTAGTTGTTGACAATGCAGGTTGCAACAATACAAAAATTTATTCATATGATAACACAATATACTGTACAAACTAAGTCAAGCTTTGGCTACATAAAGTTTGGCTACATAAATGTGTGACTTCGTTCTTTTTTTTTTTCCTTTTCCCAACTTTGTGGTGCCCCCTTTGGCCCTGGTGCCCTAAGCACGTGCTTAGTCTGCTTAATGGTTAATCTGCCACTGTTCATGAGTCACTGCTCAGTCGGAAGAAATGGACAGTGGCTCACGAAAGCTCAGACCCTACTGCAAATTTTGTTAGTCTTTAAGGTGCTACTGGACTTTTAAACTTTTCTACTGCAAAAAAGAGGAAAAAAAACTTATATCTGAAATTATCAATATCAATTACAAAAAAAGCCAACATTATATATTTTTAAATTAATGAAATTATAAATATTAAGAACTGTGCATCAAAATACATACATGTGACAATATTTTGGTACAGTTAGTATTGATAGATATCACACGTATTGATGTGGGATTATTGGAGCAGGGGGAAATACACCATGTGCTTCAGATAATGTTTCTTGAAATTCAATAACCTTATTATGATAATTATTCCCTTAATTAGCTTTACTTAGCCCCATGGATTATAAAAAGGAGAGGAAAAGACCATACGTGGTCAGTTTCTCAACTATTGGGTGAAGCCAAGTTGGAGTACAAGAATCAGTCATTAGGCTGTAAAGAAAATTGGTCAGATCACCAGGGAACAAAAGTCAGATTCATCTAAAGGCTGCTAGCCAGACAAATTTATGAGTGACGTAAAACCAGTTTCTAATCTGAGGCCCATATTGAATTAATTCAATAGAAGGTATAGCCACTTGCACCCAAACCAGAGCTGCACATAAAAGGAGATTGATAATCTCAGTGATAAATAATTGCACTGCTGCTGGAATAAATAAAGCTGCCGGGTATCCAGTACTGACCCAGAAAATACAATATTGTTACTGTCTTGTCTGAAAATGCAGATAGTTTTCCACAAGATGGCACTATTTTCCTTTTTCCACACATTTAAAAGACAAAATACACACTGAAAACAAATGAGTTTCATTTACCTAGATATAATTTAAACTTGCATGAACATACCCATTACATCTTAAAAGAGAACCTGTATTTCTGCATGATCCTAATCAAGGGTCCTCAATAAGACTTCAATCCTTGGCATATTGACTTGTGAGTAAGCCCATTAACTAAACTTTGTGGGACTGGCTTCCAGGTAAGCAAGCACAGTATCAGTTCCTTACGAAAGTGAATGCCTTTGAACTCAGTAGAACTTGCTTAAAGAAACATTAGAATTAAGCTGCATTATTTGTGAGCAAACTGGTCACAACTCTGCCTTACACTGAAACAACCAGTTCATCTGGATCAGCGGTTTTGTCTCTCCATCTTGGGAGTTGGATGGTTGTTATGGCCCATTCCTGAGTGAGAAGCAGGTGCTGACAGGTTTGAAAGCACCACCTGATCAGCAATGTCAGCACTCGCTGGAACTCCACTGACACCATGCTTGAGCGTTTAGTAGAGCAGAAGAGCTCCCTGGCCACCTTGCTGCCAGAGATCAAGGTTGTGCAGGGAGAGAGCCAGTTCAATCATGAGGTCCTTAAGCCCTTTAAGGACTTCACCTAGTTGCTGTTGTCTGAAACAATAATCCTGAGTCTGGTCATTCCCATTGTTATGTATTGGAATGTGAATCTGGGCTATACATTCCTATGTTAAGCTTGATTTCAAATGTGGCTCTTCAGCTGTGGCATTACTATTGGCTGGTTTCTAAGAAACCTCTGTACAGAACCAATCATCTTGTAAATATGTTGCAAAGAGGGAACGGTCCTGATTGGCCTTTATCCCTGTGTTATGATTGGCCTTTATCTCTGTGTTGCCATTGGTCCTTAACTTATTATGGGTGTGGCTTTGACTGCCCGGGAGAGTTTAAAAAGGAGCTGTGCTCCACTGTTTCTTGTTGTGTGTTCCTGACTTACAGTTTGCTGTTCAAATAAAGCTGAAATCACTTTTGAAGCTGAAATCATTGTTGAGTCTCATACTTGACACCCATGATCCAATCTGCTCATGAGAAGATGGCCACCTTTCTGGATCCAGAGGCAGCACGTGCAGACTTTGTTCCAACAGTGAATCCACTGGTGCAGAGGCTGCAAGAGGGCATCTGGTCCCACCTTTACTCTCTCACCAATTTATTTATTTATTTATTTATTGCACTTATATCCCGCCCTCCCCACCAAGCAGAAGATCTACAAGTTGGTGATTGTGCGTGACCTGTGCATCAAGGGTAGCGTTGCCAAGTAGGCCAGCCAGCTCATTCACTTGCTTGTGCCTGTACCACTGTGTTGGGGAGTCAGGGCAAAATACTCTTCCAAAATTAAAATGATATCAGAAAGAAGCAGCAGGGCAGTTACCCAGTTTCATTGGCAGTGTCCCATTGAGCAGGTTGAGCAGGTTGAGAAAGAAGTACTTTTCTCCCTTTCTCACAATACAAGAACTTGTGGGCACTCCATGAAATTGCTGAGCAGTCGGGTTAGAACGGATAAAAGGAAATACTTCTTCACCCAAAGAGTGATTAACACATGGAATTCACTGCCACAGGAGGTGGTGGCAGCTATAAGCATGGACAGTTTCAAGAGGGAATTAGATAAACATATGGAGCAGAAATCCATCAGTGGCTATTAGCCACAGGGTATAGATGGGAACTCTCAGTCTGGGGCAGGTGCTGCACTCTATTCTTGGTGCTGGAGGGGGCAGCAGTGGGGGGGCTTCTGGTGTCCTGGCCCCACTGCTGGACCTCCTGATGGCACCTGGTATATTTTGGCCGCTGTATGACAGAGTGTTGGACTAGATGGGCCATTGGCCTGATTCAACATTGGCTTCTCTTATGTTCTTATGTTCTTATGTCCCCCACATCCCTAATGGCATTCCAAAATAATCTGGACTGAAACCCCTTGAATGAACCTGTGTTTCAAGCAGCACCCACGGAGTCACTATAAATGGAGCTAATCTACGTGTATGTTGTGCAACATTCTTCTTTGCAAGGGTGGGAGGAGGGAATAGGAGAGCCAGTGACGAAGGGCAGCCTCAGCTCCTTCGGCTCCTCCTCTGAGGCAGTGATGGTGTGCAGACTGCTGAAAGAGGAGGCTCTGGGTGCACAACTCCCTTCCTCCCTCTCACTTTCTGAGGCCTTCTTTGGGGAAAAGATGTTGATGTATGTTTGTCCCTGTGGCCATCAGATCTGACAGGCTTGTGGTTCCAGTGGCTTGTGTGGATCGTCAGTGCCATTGGTTCTGCTGGCAGTGCAAAGGTGCCCCACCCTTAGGATTGTTCTGCTGGGCTTCTGTGGTTTACCAATATTTCTGCTGGGCATGCAAAAGTACCCCCTGTTCTTAAGAACATTCTGCTGGGCTTCTGTGGATTGCTCTTGGTTCTGTTCAGCTTGCAAAACTGCCTCCTCCCTAATTTTTTCCTGCTGGGCTCCTCTGGTTTGACATTGGTTCTGTTGGGCTTGTGGTTATGCTGGCATTCTTGGCTTCTGCATTGGTTCTGATGGCCTTGCTGTTGGTTCTTGCCTGGGTGGGGAATTAACCAGTGGTTGCTGCAGGCATGGCTCTTTGCTTTTGCCATGTAGAAAGCATGACTCCCCTCAATGGAAACAATAGAGGATGGATGGGGTCACCTTCTTTAGGGGCCCATAGAATTGGACCCCTTGACCCAATCGTTTTGAAACTATGGGTTATTCTGCGGAAAGGCACCAGCTGCTGTAGAACAGTTTTGGTGTCATTATTTTTAAAAACAGTCCTTCACCCCCACAGAGAGATTCCCCCATAGGCTATAATGGAGCCAAATAATATCAGATTCCCTACCCCCAACTCCAGCTAGGAACACCATACCAGTATCAGGAACCCCCCAAAATAAGAATGCCAGTATTTTTTGGCTCTAACATATCTGGATCCAAAAAAACCTGCACAGCTCAAGGGTCTTTACTGCATGTCCGAAGGTAACCAGTGTGTATGCATGAAAAGATATTTAAACAGTATATTCATTAAAAAAATCTTGTTAAGCAGAACTTCTACCTGAAATGCCAAAGAGTTATGCATAACCTCACTCCTTGACATTTTGTGGTTGGCTTTGCCTCCTGTGGCAACCATTTTGTGGCTGTTTCCACTACCCTGTGTCAGAATTCCCAGATGCCCACAGTCTCCAATTGGTTGGGTAGCTCCATTTTAGGGACACCAAGTGTCCTCTGAGATCTGTAATAGTACTGCTATTGATTCCTATGTTAAGGTAGTGGCACAGAATGATTGCCTGAAGTTTTCTCAATGTTTGGTAATTGTTCAGAGATAACCATGGATGGTTTTGTTAAGTATTCATGGAAGCCTGGAAATAGTGACCTCTCCCAGCTGAAAAGAATGGGGAAGTGTGACTCCAGTGGAACAGAAGGGTGTAATTCTGTTTGGGATTGCACTGAATATGTCTGAAGAAGCTGGGGCCCTGACTCAGCCATGGGTCCCGTGTGCAGTCCTGCCTGGGTGGGGAGAGCCAGCAGGGGGGACAGTGGTGATGGCTGCAAGGCAGGGTGGGCTGCACAGGCAGCTTGGGGGCTGGGCGGAGGCAGTGGTGAGGAAAACCTGGCTCTCCCTCTCCAGGTAGGCCTATGATGGGGCCTGAGCTGGGCCCAAGGGTGGGGAAAGTAGAGGGGCCACCGGGAGGGGGAAAGCATGCTGCACCACCCAGCCAGCTCACCTGGCCATGTGGGCCTACCCATCCCTCCCTGTGTTAATGCTTTAGGAGAAGATGGCATGCGGGGGTTTGCAGGTAGTCTCGCTGTGTGTGGGGGAGAGTAACATTATGGGGATACGTGGGTTATGTTCCTGTTCAAGGGGTCTTCTGCGTCATTTAATTGTCACAACCAATGGGGGAAGTATCAGTATGGGGCCAGATCCATTTTAGGAAAACCAGCCTGTGTGCCCATTTTCCCGGTATATGGGGATTCCCTTAAGGGATCTTGGGGTGAGAGCTTTCAAGGGGCATGCCCAGCTTAGGGGCTGCTGATGGGTTATCCTCATGCTCAAGTGGCAGGAGGACCACATAGTGCCAATTGTCCTTGTGGAATCCAACATCCTGCAGGTGGGCTGGGGTGGGTACTCCGACTGGTCAGTCGATGCCAGGATCCAGTGATCCCATGCAGTGCCATGGCTTCTTACAGCTGTAACCACTAACAGTCATGGCCATTTTATTCCAAAACATTTTGGGTGACTGTGTATATTGGCGGATTTTGGAAAAGGGGGTTCCTCGCCTTTGCTGCCCTCTCCCCTCCCCTAGGTGCTGGAACTGCACAGAGAAGTTTCGCATTTGTTTTAAACTGTTTTATTCCATGCTACATCCCTGTTTGCTTCACAGGATGAATGGCTTCACAAAACAAAGAAGTTTTGCAACAGATATAACAGCTGATTAAATCCAGGTTCACTGGGTCATGTTTGGTATATGTTTGGAAATAGCCACACAAGGAAGTACCCAAAGTAGTTGTGAATTGAACCGTATGCATTTCTAAAGAAAGAAAGAGCGTGACATGGAGATCTTCATTCTGATTGGAGAGGGAGGCCTGTTTTGCATGCCAGAGATAATATCCCTGGCACTGAGAATGAAGCAGAATAGATAGAAACTGCATAATAGGAAGAGACAATCTAATTTGCACTAGAGAAGGAAACCTAGACAATAACAGCCAATTCACATGCTGGGAAGGAGAATAAGAAAACGTTCCATCGATTTTGACCCATTTCAATCCATTGCACAAGAGATGGGCAAGCAAGCATGGAACTGTTGTCAAGCTAATGCAAAAGAATAATCAAAACCAGACTTTTGGAAAAAAAGAACTCAGGGAGGGATAAAGCAAAGCATCTCGAATGTTAAACAACATGGAAATAGCTGGAAGTTTCATGCATCTCCTCATTTAGTACCAAAAGGTTTGGCAGTCAAAACATGAGGTTATGGCACGGTTAGAGGCAGGTCGGTACAAGCAGCAGCATAATTTCCCCCCCTCCGCCCCAAATGTAACCCCGAAAGGCTGTAATCGTATATCTCTGGCTTTCCCCTTAATATTCATTTTGCAGTTGGGTTGTGAACTTTTGCCACAAAGAGGATGTTGCGTGTTGAGACATCATTAATGACGATCAGAAAGGGTCTGTCATATCTGAAGGTGGGAGAATGAGATCTTATTCCAAACTCAGAAGTAGTGACTGCTGCTGCCTCGGTGCCTTCCTCATTAACTTCCAGTACAGCCTTGTGAACTGCCTGCAGGGGGGGGGGGGAAATATTTCAATGCAAATGATAGAGATAGACCTTTCTGTGATTTTCTTCATTTCTCAGCACTGAATATGCTTCTGGTGCTCTAGAACTGACTATGTGACCTGGTCCTGCCCCTCTGATTGTAGGATGAATGCTTCTCTGTTTCATGAAAATATCAGAGAAAGTTATCTTGTATGGTTTAGGACCAAAGCAAGAGAGGAGGACATGCTGTTGACTGTAGGGGGATCCAGAGAGCTTTAAAAAACAAACAAACCAGTAATCTTGTAATTATGGGATTTGACAATGGTCCTTGACAGAATGCAGCATGTCACTCAGGCCTGGTCTACCTGTGTCGCAAAATGAGGTCATAGGTCAAACTATAGCCGTTCAGATTGGATGTGGAAAACCCTCCCTGGGTAGGCTTGAGGTCTGGGGTGGGGGGAAGCAGAGAAAGCAAGCAACTTTAAATGCATTCTCAAAGCTTCCCCACCCACCAGCCGGCTGTCTTGGAGAAGAGTTTGTCTCTTCAAATCCCTTCTCCAAGCCAAGCCAGCTGGCATAGGGGCGGGAGGTAGGCTTGGAGGACGCATTTAGCCTTAAAGTTGCTTTCTTTCCACCTCTCCCTCCCCCAACTATTTTCTTTCTTCCTTCCTTCCTTCCTTCCTTCCTTTCTTCCTTCCTTCCTTCCTTCCTTCCTTCCTTCCTTCCTTCCTTCCTTCCTTCCTTCCTTCCTTCCTTCCTCTCTTTCTTTCTCTCTCTCTCTCTTGCGGCTCTCAGACATCTCACATTTATCCTGTATTGCTCTTATGTGAAGCAAGTTAGGCCACCTCTGGCTTAGAAAAACCCCTGATCATTCCCCATTAAACATTACAAAAATTACTTGTTTGAAGATAAGAGATCTGGCAACATTTACTACCAAACAGCTCACATACTTACTTTGGAAACCCTCAGATTACGTTGTCCAGTGATGCCAGAGAGATCAGCATTGTCACAAAAGACATCATTCACACCCTGTGTCTGCAGTAAATCTTTGACATTGTAGGATCCAGAAATGGAAAATTTTGGAATATACAATTCTATTTCCCTAGTTAATAAAAAAGAAACATTGCAAAAAAGATAACATTTAGCAGGATAAAATACTTCCATTAGGGTATTTTAGATTTTTTTTCTGGTATCTCAGTTATGCTGACTGTATTCTGGTTTCCTTCCTCACCTAGTACTTTATGTTCCTTCTTCTACAGTATCAGAGAATAACTAACTTGAGGAAGAAGAAGAGAAGAGATTGGATTTATACCCCACCCTTCACTACCCAAAGGAGTCTCAGAGTGGCTTACAAACTCCTTTCCCCTCCCCTCCCCTCCCTACAGCAGACACCCTACAAGGTAGGTGGGGCTGAGAGAGCTCTGACAGAAACTGCTCTTTTTCAAGAACAGCTGTGCCAGAACTATGGCTTGCCCAGGGTCATCCAGCAGCTGCAAGTGGAGGAGTGGTGAATCAAACCTGGTTCTCCCAGATTTAAATCCGTGCACTTAACCACTACACCAAAGTGGCTCTCAGACCACAAATAATTATTGGGTAGCAAGGAATAGGTTTTCTGTACAAATTTCCTTTAGATTTTGCTGGTTTAGGAATTTCAGGCTCTAAAGTGCAGGGAGGCAAATTCCCTTCGCAGGAAATACACATAGACTGATTCTGCAAAAGCGGTTGTTCCGCCCTTGGTCTGCTGTTTCCCCCGGTTGTACTGCCCAATTTCCCACTATTTGCTGCGAAGCCGCATTTTGACTCACATTTCCCCCTGATTTCTCATTTTGCACAGTTCAGCAAAGCAGTCATATTTAAGAGTCTTTACTAATGCCATCTGAAGAGGCTTCATGGCAACAACATGGGGAAAATCGGGGGGAGATGCGGGTCAAAATGCGGCTGAGCAGCAAATAGTGGGAAATTGAGCAGTACAACCGGGGAAAATGGCAGACCGAGGGCGGAACAACTGCTTTTCTGGAATCGGTCATAATTTTTTATCACCATCAGAAGCACAACTTCCAAATGAATTTCACACCAAACCACAGATGTCACATTTTTAGACACTAATATAGGAAAAATTAGATTATGACACGGCAAATCATCTCATTATTATTGGAATGTTGTAATAAAATATGTCATACAAAGGTGTGCAGGATTTGCTGTGTGCTTAAAAGACCACCCCTTTTAAGAAATCACTTTCCACCAATTCTTGACTGCAATAGGGATGTGAGCCTCTCCCCTGAACTCTAGACACACATAAGAGAACACCAAATGCAAGATGTTGATTTATTTTATTTTATGTGAAATATTTTTATTCTGCTTTTCCACCCAGTCTGGGTCAGCAAGGCAAATGTGCTCCATCCGCTGGGGCACCAGCTGGTGAAGCACTGCCCCAGGCTCTGGGCTTCCACAGCAGCTGGCACCAGCCTTGCCAGGCATGGAGCAGGAAGGCCAGTTCAGCCCATGTGTGCAGCCATAGCGGCCCAGCGCCAATGCCAGCTCACTCGCTCAGTATGCTGCAGGAAGGACAGTGCTGGTGGTAACTATGGGAGCTGGGTGGGAGTGGACCTGGGAAGGCACCACCGCTGGCCCCGCCTCTGCCAGCCAGAGAAGGAGGAGGAGAGAAAGAGGAGAAGGCTCTCTTGGCTCCGCACATTCCTTGCGCCTGCAGTGGCTGGAGAGGCACAGCATGGCTCCTAGGTCCTTTCTTCCTGGGTCTGCTCTGCTGTGGTCTGTGGAGGGCACTGAAGATTCGATAGGGGGCGCAACCCACATCGGCCCCTGCTGGCTATAGGCCTGGATCTAGTGTGTTTGTAGAACAAATGCCTTCACTTATCTGATACTGAGCTATTAATAATACTGCAGTCATTTTTAAAAGAGCTCAAGATGAAAGCTTACCCACGCCTTACAGATTTTCCCCATTTGGTCAGAACTTCTCCTGTCAAAGTGTGCTCCACATCTGTCAGTTTCCCTTCATCTGGTAGAATGAACCATGCTGAGTAATCTCCATTGTAAGGCACTCTCACCACCGAACAAGACAGGTCTTCATCATAGAAATAATTGTAATCACCTTCTCTGTGCATCATGTTGACTTTCACAGTTGTGTTTGCATCCACAAAGAAAACTTGGTTCTTGGTCAATGCAGTATTGAATGGCTCTTCCCAAGCACCTGAGGAGGGGGGGAAAGGTACATTAAGTTGTGTAAATGCTAATTCACGCATTCGTGTATTATTGTAGGATAGCGGCACGCTTAATCATAATGAGACACTAAATGCAAGAGGCCATGAATACTATGTTAAAAGTCTGTAAATGTACAAGCAAAATATGGAATGATGTCAGTACCAATGGAAGAAGTAGAGGTACATTGGGAGAGCATATAATAAGTAGAGTGACTCAACGTTGAGTGAGCCCACTGAGTAGAGAGAGCCCACTTGTGAGATAGGGCAGGGTATAAATTGAATTATTATTATAATTATAATAATGTTCAGTATAAAAGAAAAGGTTTGTATCCAGCAGGCTGTTTAGTAGTGTTTAAGCCTTCATCCAATGCAGGTTCTTCCAACAACCACTTTAATCCAAGGAAGGCTTTGTAACCTGGAGGAAGAGGTGGTAGTATACAAGCCATAATCTTTTAGCATATGACTCTCTAGACAAATTCTGAACAAAGAAGCTGAAATCTGGCAACGCTTTTTCACTTTTTACTTGTAACCCATCACCAACTGCTTTATTTATAAACACAGAAGTTCAGGATTCTAATCATTTTGAACCCTGAATACTTTTGCTAGTGGAATATTTTATGAATTTCTTCAGAAACATTTCTTCAGAAACATACATTCTGAATTTCTTACTTACAATTTTAATCTTGCTTTAATTAACGTTTTAATGTATTAATGTTGTATGGAATTGTTTATGGTTTTATGACATGTTGTAAACTGCCCTGATCCCGCTTGCAGGGTAGGGTGGGATAAAAATTGCAAAAATAAATAAACCAATATTTCCTATTGCATAAGTATTTTTAATTATTGCTGTTAAAACCTTTGAAAAATATACAGGCATATTTACTTGGTATAGAGACATTTCCTTCTTGTTTGCTGATTGAATCTTTCAGTCTGGTGTCAAGATTTATTAGCAGTTATCATTACTTACCTTTGAAAGTGATGTAGTTTAGAACAACCATTACAGCGCTTTCATCTAGTTCCTCAACTGCTTGGGAGATTTTGCCATTAGTTTTGTTCTTCACATAATTGTTTATTTCATGTTCTGCTGATGTAGGATTCTTGAAGTTAGTTGAAAAGGCTTCAGCTTCGTACCAGGTTTTGAGATCGTCCAGGAATGTAGGCAGCACTTTCAATGACTTTTCTATGAACAAAGCATTCCCGATATTCAACTGTGTTTCATTGTTGGGCTGGTTAATTGTGTGAATTATTTGTTTAAATCCTCCATGGATCACATCCTCTTCAATGTCTGACAGGTTGAAACCAAGTCCATTGAAAATCTGATGATGAGTCTCAGCTTTAGCACCCAAGGTCAGCATGGCAAAGGCTGTGGAAATGCTCAGAGGAGAAAAGAAAACATTTTTGGGAGCTGGGTCAGAAGTGATTATTTTGTACAATCTGAATGCAAATTCGGCATTATTCTTGACTATCTTTTTATAGCTTGTTATTTCAGTTCCCTGCTCTTCTGCCAAAGGGTGATGTTGATGTTCAGGTGGGTTTTTGTCTCCATTGTGCTCCTGTTCTTCATGATGTCCGGGGACGTGATGACAATGGACTTGAAGAAGACCACTTAGTAGTAAGGAGAGGCAGATGGTGAACTTCATTGGGATTAGTGAATGCTCTGCAACAAAATTATTCTGCGTAACAGAATAAAAACATTGTTAATCTTTCCACACAATCCCACGTGCAAAACTGGATTTGAGTCAATAGTGCAGTTTACTAGGAACTGTTATTTCATCAACTTCCTTGAAATGACAACACGTATAGAAGAATGTTGGCCTGTGGTCCATATACTGAACATTCATTGTACACCATTATTGTTAGTAAAATGATGAGTAAATTTTAATAAATTGTATACTCTAAATAAATTTGATATTAGAATTAATTTAAAATGGTTTTGAGAGTTTTAACTTTTTTAAAAAAATATCAAGACACTCTCAAATTGTTTGCTTGGAATAGTTTACCATTTCATCAATATGGTTAGTTCACATTTTTTAAAAAAGTTTTACAATCTTTTTAAAGAGTATTTTATGTTCATTTTAAGGCAGATTTGTAGAGCATTACCTTTTGCCCAAAGGTAGCTTCAGCATTTTTTTCTTTCAGAAATTGAATCTTCAATGGCAAAATTTAGAATAAATTGAAATCTGCCATTGTTTGTAATGGGATTTGACTTGTATCCCATGTGGCAGATTTTAGGCACTCAGGCCTACATTAGTCTGGAGAAATATTCCACATTCTTTGAAGCCAGAAATAACTGTTTTGGATAAGATATTAATGACCTTCTGCACAGCAAAGGAAAACATCTTATCTGTCTTCACAAAATGATTTCACGGTATACTTTTGGAATTAGGCTCATCTGTGCTATATTGTTCCCCCTTTTGTAGATGGTTTGGTAATAAAGTTTTATATGTGGGAGGAATTTCCATGCTACTGTGATCTGAAACTTTTGCTTCTTACATGATAAGTGTATTTGGCCTAAAGTATAAATTATTTAAATTTTGATGGACTTAGTAGTTTTGCTTTGATTGCCAAAGGGAATGGACAGACATAAAGTATTTTGCAGAGAGCATAGATAGTGGTAGCTCAAACTACAGAATAGCATATATTACTACTGTAATTTGCTCTATGCTGGCCTGCCTTTGAGACTGACCTGGAAGTTCCAGCTGATCCAGAATGTGGCAGCACAAGTCCTGACAGGGACACCACAGACTGCACATATTTGACCTGTGCTGTGGCAGTTGCACTGGCTTCTGGTGGATTACCGAGTCAAGTTCAAGGTTTTATTTTTGGCCTTTAAGGCCTTGAGTGGCCTGGGACCAATGTGTCTACAGGACCACCTCCTCTGGTATACCCCCAGGAGAATTAGGTGATTCAATCATGTAATTAAATAAATGAAACAAAATAAATACTCTCAGAGTCTTCTGAAGAAACCTAGCTTATTTGCCTGGTATAACATACTCCTGCCTTTAGTTTTTATCTAGCACATTTATATAATGGTCAGTGTTCCTTATTAACCATTAAACGGAGCAAATATTGACTATGTATCAGGGACAGAGACCACAGAATTATCTGCTGGATTTGTAGCTAGTCTCTAGAATTAGCATAGTGAGGCTGGGAGGCTCTCAGCAACGGCCTTCACAGGAAAGAGGATACTGGAGAACAACAGACTTGACTGACGAAAGTACAAACCGGTGGGTAGCCACTTTGGTCTGAAGGAATAGAACAAAGTTTGAGTCCAGTGGCACCTTTAAGATCAGCAAAGTTTAATACCGAGATTTTTCTGCTGTATGACTAATTTTATGCCCTTTAATGTGGTAGGTTTTCTCTTATCACAGTCCAGCATCCTGTCAACTGAGAACTACTTCCTAATTGGGATGGACTGTGTAGTATACCCTGATGTCAGGGCTAGTGAGATTTCCTTGAGTGGAACCAGACTCTTGGGCCTTAGGATGGCCAGGCTTGGAGAGTTGGTAGCACTAGTTTTATGACTGGTGGGCCAGTTGATCCAGGAAGATTCCCCTCACAGCCCAAGGCTTAAACAGGCCAAGAGGGAAGCAGCTCCACCTGCTCTGCAAGCAGCACTTGGGACTAATTGTGTCCAGCTTTACTGGGGCTAGAATCCTGCAAGGGAGTACATCCATTGGAACCAAGGTCTGTCCCAGGAGGTGAGCATGGGCTGCAAGCCTGGCACTGCATCTCAGCACGAGCCCACTGCTTCCGCTGCTCCTGCTGAGTAGAGGTGGATCCCGGTGGGCTTGTCACTTGTCCTGGGCCAGCACTTAGTTGCCCAAGTACCTGAGGTGGAGCTCCAAATTCAGGGTCCTCAGGGGCAGCCTCTGGAACTCTCCCAGAGTTCCCTGCTCTCCGCCAGGCCATGTTTCTGGCTTTTCATGCTCCTCATCTGAGATGTTGGAGTCCAGAAATAGCTTAGTGGGGGTCACGGCAGGCTACTGATACCTTCTAGCACATCCTAAACCAAACTTTTAATATGATCAGGTTACTTATCAACTCATTATATTTTGCCAGGTTATTTCACTGCATTGCCCACCACCCCTATTCCTTTTCTGCTTGATGAGACAAACACTTTATCAAGGAGACTTCCATTCAGTCCAAAGGAATTCTGATCTCCCTATTTGGGAGACACTTCAGTCAATTCTTGGTAAATTCCCCCTGTTTGTTACATAACAAGACTTATTCAATCTCAGAGCTGAAAGGTACAACCAGGGTCATCTACCCCAACCCCCACCAATGCAGGAACTACAATTATAACATCCCTGGCAAGTAGGTATCCAACCGATGCTTTAAAACCTCCAATGATGAAGAATTCAACACCTCATGAGGGAAACTGTTCCATTGTTGAACATACCTCACCATCTGGAAGTCCTTAAATTTAGACGAAACCTCCTTTGCTGCAGTTTATTCAATTAGTCTTCCAACAACACGACGGAAAACGTCATATATATTTTTTTAAAAAAAGATTTATTTATGTAGAATGGCTATATTTAGGAAAAGCTGCAAATCAATCTTATTGGGGGGGGCATATGGATGTAAACCAAGTTTTATTTTCTCTTGTTTGGTGGTGATTGCTGCTTGAATACTGTTGCCTGTTGGTATATAGGGCTCAAGGAAGCTCGTACAGAAACATAGGATACTGATCTATCAGATGCAAATTCAGGCTCTTTTTTAATGGATCCGTACCTTTTAAGCCAAGCCTTTGCCACAAAACTTGGCTTCTAAGACTACATTTGCTCCCTCTTTTTCATTCAATTTTCGGCACAGGTTTCTCCAAACATTCAAAAAGCAGCTTATCTTCTATAAAAAAATTTATCTTTAGCTGCCATTTTGCTTCCCCTTCCTTGGAGATCATCTGGAGAATCTGTGAGGCCTGCCTCTTTGCCAGGGCTTCTGAAGGAATTTGAATTGGTGGGAATCTTTTAAGGAGGGGAGTGGGGAGAGATTTGTGGTTTGCCACTTTGTTTTTTGATTTTAACTGAGAATGTTTTAACAGTTATTGTAAGTTGCCTTGAACCATGAGGAAAAGTGGGATATGATGTTTTTAATAAATGACAAATAAATAAACACAGCACCACTATAAGGAAAATGCCATTTTGATCTTGCTTTGATAATTATTTTACTGGTCATAATGATAAAGAGTTTTATTCTTAAAAGTGGAAATCAGAAATGCTGATGATATTCAAGCTGGCCAAAAACATTTACTCAGAAGTATGGCTCAACAGAGTTCACCCACTGGTGAGTGAGCATAGGATTGCTGCCTGGTAGATACTGGCTATATGGAGCCATTTAACGGGTCCCTCTCGGCTAGCCCAGGATTGCCTACTTTGATTGGCACTGGATTCCAGGGTCTCCACTGCAGGTCATTCTCAGCCCTCTGAGCTGAGACCCATGTACTTGTAAATGGCCGTGCTTGAACCCAAGAACCTCTGCATGCAGAGCATGAGCTCTATCACTAAACTGCCCCCCACCCCAGATCTGGAAAAGTGGATCCTCACTGTGAATGTTTGTTAACAAAACTACGTTGGCTTTTGGGATGCTCAAGAAATTCTTGAACAAAGTTTGAGTCCAGTGGCACTTTTAAGACCAACGAAATTTTATTCAAGGTGAGTTTTCGTGTGCATGCACACTTCTTCAGACACAAAAATTCTTGTTTTTGGAAAACTTGCCAGTCATTTACCAACCCCCCACCCCAGTGTTTGGACAGGGATTTAATCTGAGCATTGGGTTGGATTCCCACAGCTAGTGCATGTGCGGAGGACAGGCTAACTCTTCTCAGAGTCTTGGTCCCACTTCCTTTCTGGGCTTCCCTCTCAACTACAGACAGAGCTCATCTCCCAGGACTGTCACCACCAGTGGGTACTTTCTGAATGATCTATGGGCTTATATTGGCTGGAGTCATTTATCACAAAGAAGCCAATCTCTCCACAAGGATCAAATATTTCGGTTTCTAAAAAGAGCATTATTCTACTACGAGTCTAAATGAAGAAGGAAGCTCAGATAGTTAGGAAGTAGTGATGGCCACAGGAATAAACAGCTTTAAGAGAAGATTAGATAGATTCATGGGGGATAAGTCTATCAATGATACTAGCCATGGTGACTGAGGGGAACCTCCACATAGAATTGTAGAGTTGGAAGGGACCTCCACGGTCATCTAGTCCAATCCCCTGCACAATGCTGGAAATTAAAAAATACCCCCCCCAGTGACCACTGTTCCATGCCCAGAAGATGACAAAAAACCTCCTGGAGAAAAATTACACTAAGCTGCTGAATCCCAGAGCCAGGAGGCAACATCAGGGGAAGGCCTTGGCCTCTATGCCCTGTTGTTGGCTGTCCAGAGGAACTGGTTCTTAAAATCAGTCAGTCCCTCAAATTCTCTTTTTGCTTGCCTATTTGTAACTTACCCTTCTCTTGCCAGGGCCTGTGCTCCCTTCTATTCATCTTGCTAAGGTAAACATTCCATTTTAAAACAAAGCTTTTTTACCTTTTATTGGCCTGATTCAACATTGGCTTCTCTTATGCTCTTATGTATTGCTTCCATGACTTGCATCATCAACAATGCAGAGTTCTTTTTAGATGGTGATACTACTCCTGACTTGTGGTATGCTTCCTACCTGGGCCTCATTTAGTGTGGTTGTAAATAGTTTTCAAGCATCCTCTAAGGATTCAGCTCTCTTGAGTTTCTTTTTCAGTTTCTTTCTAACTACTCTGCTCATTTTTGTAAAATTCCCTCTTTTTGAAACAAAATGAGACCATTTTTTAATTTGAAGGCAGCTTTTCATTGACATGAATGCTGAACTTAATAGTGCTGTGGACACTGTTCCCAACTTGTGCAATAACATCGACATTCGATCTCAAGCCCCAAACACAGCCAAGTCCAAGATCACTACCCTGATCAGCTCTGAGACCAACTAGTACAGTGCACAGTCATTTATATGTCTAGGAACCTCAGTTTTACAGCATGACTTGAGCAAACATTTGCCCACTCAGTGTGAGGGTTGTTGAAGTCACCCAGCATTGAAACATTCTCTGCTTTAGTCACCACCATTATTTCCTTCTCCATATAAAGCTCAGCCTCAAGGATTTGATCAAGCAGGTGGTAGTATACTCCCATTTTGAAATAACCATTAAGGCCCAGTAGCCCCACCCATAGCAATTCCATGGGGGAGTTTATTCCCCTGAATAACATGGAAATCTTCATTCTGTTTAGGAAGGGGAGGCTTGTTTTTCATGGCAGAAATAATTTCTATTGGCAGTGCAAGTAGAGTAGAGAAGATAGAAAGTATACAATAGGAAAAGAAGGTCTTATTTGCACCAGAGTAGGAAACCTAAACAATAGATATTAATACTGGCCAATTCACATTCCATTGATTTTAACACACTGTAATTCATTAAGATAGGACAGAACAGACATCTAGCAAATGTAAAAGGATCATCCAAATTAGATTTTTGGAAAAAGAAACTGGAGAGGGATGAAAGAGGCCACACTGAATGTTAAAGAACCTGAAAAGAGTGAAAAGTTTACAAGTCCATAGATTTCTTCATTTAGTACTTAAAGGTATGGCAGCCACTCTCAAAATACAAGTTTGTGACACTATTGATGGTGGACTGATATACTTGAAAGTGGAATACACAGATGTCAGAAATAAAATGTGGGATCATACTTTGGTCCTGTCCTGCTTTGCAGGGATGGCTGCAAAGTATGGTTTCACAGGTTAAGAGTTCACAAGTAGGGCAGCTGTGCCCTCTTGAGAAACGTTTTCTCTCCAGCTACAGGCACAGCTTGTTAGAGAAGAGAGGGTCAGACCCTTCCCTGAGAGGTGCAGGGTCAGCACTGCTGGAAGCGCTTTTCACCTTCCCATTCCACAGAGGTTCAAAGAAACAGGCTCTCCCAAAAGCAGAGTTTATTCAACAGCAGAAAACAAGCAATGAAAGCAATCCCACACAGCAATCCCAGATTAAGCTAGAAAACAGAAGAACAGAAACACATGGAGACAGGATATTTACCTAGCAGGGCTCTCTGTTGCCACGGATGAGATGTGGACTGCTGGCAGATATGAAGAGGAGGCCACCCTTTGCCGTTTGTGGGTTCCCTTCTTATACCCAAGTTCAGAACAACTAACCTATGACACCATTTTGCGTCAGAGTGAACATGCACAATTACATCTTCTGAATATGTTGCAAGTTCCCCTGATGTGATAAGATAGACCAGACCCTCCTTGGGCCTTATCTGGATTTCAGAATCTGTATGTTCTCACTGGGTTTGTTTTTGGGGTGGAAACAACTGACCTTTAGGGTTGATAAACTGGCCGTCCCTGCTCTCTCCAGCCAGTACAGAAAGATAAAGTTGTTTCTGGTACAGACAGGCAGGTATTTGCATCTTAGAGAAGCAGAAAGTTGACCTTTGGACAATAGAAATGCGGGAAGAAGCTCAAGAAAATGCAGGGATGGTTTCCTGGGAAATCACCTGGAAAGGCTCTAATTCTATGCTTCTGAGTTTTTGGATAACATTTATTTGGCAGTTGGGTCCATAATTTTTGCTAGGAAGAAAAAAAATGGTATAGTGGCCTATTTGTAATGAGCATTATGAATGGTATGTCTAATATGATGGTGAGAGGAGGAGGGAATGGAGCAGAATCTGAAAGAGCCTCCTGGTTGCCTCCCTCATGAACATCCAACACAGCCTTCTGAACAACCTGCAGGGGAAAAGCAAGCTTTAGGATCCCTCACTAAACTGGCCTGGAGAAGAATTGCAGCCTGACCCGTAAAGGGATGATCAGCATTTCCCTGGGCGTGTAAGGAAGGGCCACAAGAACTAAACACTGATGCCACCCTCCCTGTCCCCTCCATGAACTGCCTAAGTTCACAGAATCAGCATTGCTGTCAGTTGGCCATCTAGCCTCTGCTTAAAAACCCCAAAGAAGGAGAGCCCGCCACCTCCTGAGGAAGCCTGTTCCACATTCTTCCTAACGTTTAGCCAAAAACTCTTCTGATTTAATTTCAACCCGTTGGTTCTGGTCAGACCTTCTGGGGCAACAGAAAACAACTCTGCACCACATGAGAGCCCTTCAAGTACTTGAAGATGGTTATCATATCAACTCTCTGTCATCTCCTCTCCAGGCTAAACATACCCAGCTCCTTTCCTCATAGGACTTGGTCTCCAGACCCCTCACTGTCTTTGTTGCCCTCCTTTGGATACATTCCAGCTTGTCAGTATCCTCCTTAAATTGTGGTGCCCCAAACTGAACACAATACTCCTTCTCCATCTAAGCAGAGCAGCGTAAAGCGATACCATGACTTTGTGTGATCTGGACACCATACTTCTGTTGATACAGCCCAAAATCACATTTGCTTTCTTAGCTGCCGCATCACACTTCTGACTCATGTTCAGTGTATGGTCCATTAAGACCCCTAGCTCTTCCACACTCTGAAGTTACATTCATATGAGCACAAGGCTCAGAAGAATAGCAGACATATTGGTGTTGATGCCACGCAGGAGGACATTTTAAGATCCAAAGCTGACTTTATATAACAGTTGTACATAACAAGATCTCTGCTTTCTCCATGGTACAAAGTAGTGAATTCTGAGCTACAATGCGTGATCCAGGACAGAATCATAACATGTTAGCTAATCTGGAGTGAGGCTTCATTGACACAGGGGTGGGAATATGCACCCCTGCCAAGGAAGCAACAGCACGTGGCTTGGAAAGAGGCGCCTCCATTCCCTGTCCCAGTGTTGTTTCAATTCATACTATGTGATTTGGTTTGCTTCAAAACATAAATGGTTTTACAAAGCAAAGAAGTTTTGCAGCAGCTGATTAAATCCAAGTTAATCAAGACATAAGGGTGGCCAGCTCCCAGAGCCAGGGGAGGGGTTCCCCCACTTCTAGGAGCTTCAATCCATCCCTCCTGAAATGCTGGGTGGGTAAGCCCCACCCTCAGTCCCACCCCTGAGAGTGACCCCCCACCCAGCCACCCCACTTCCTCCCTCCTGCTGGATTTAAAGGGCTTCAGCTGGTCGGCAGGGGCCACATGGCCCACCAACCAGATGGACGGCCCTTTAAATCCAGCACAAGGGAGGGAAGGGGAGGTTGTGGGCACAGACTCTACTTGTAAAAAGACCCTTTAAAGGGTCTTGTGAGCAGGATGGGGGCTGTGGTGCGTGGGGCAGATTTCCCCCAGGCCTGCGCACTGTGGCCCCACCTTGCTCATAAAAAGACCCTTTAAAGGGTTTTTTTAGAGTGGAGCCTCTGCCTCCCTCTTCCTCCTTCCTGCTGGATTTAAAGGGCCGTCCAGCTGGTCGGTGGGCCATGTGGTCCCCGCAGACCAGCTGACACCCTTTAAATCAGGCAAGTGGGGAGGGAGAGGGGTGCCTGGCTGGGTGGTTGTTCTTGGGGTGGGGGTGGGGCTTGGGGCAGGGCTTGGGGGCATCCCCACCCACACCTGGAACACCCCCCCCCCCAAATCCCCACGCTGGAACAAGGAGGGGACCTGGCAACCCTACAGGACATATTTGGTATCTTTATGGGAAATGACAATCACAGAAGAAAGTAGTAAAAGTGGCTGTGAATTGAACCATACTGACTGATCTATACAGGAACCTAAGAATATAAGAACTTTGGTAGCTCCGAATGGTGGTCCATCTAATTCAGCAATCTGTCTCACACAGTGACCCACCAGTTATTCTGGAGGAACGACAACAGGGGCATAGAAGCTAAGGCCTTCCTCCAGTGTTGCCTCCTAGCACAACTATTCAGAAGTGTATTGCCCCTGAACATGGAGGTTTCCTTTAGTCACCATGGCTAGTAACAACTGATGGACCTAACTTCCTTGAATGTGTTGAACCCCCTTTAAAAGCCACCCATGACTATGACTATGACTATGACTTTAAAAGCCACCTATGCTTGTGAGTATAACTACATCTGGGGCTCTGAATATCTGTCGTGCTTCGTTACTGGGCTTGAGAGTTTCCTAGAAATTAAAGATGGGAAACAGAATCAAGTCCAAACCTTTATTTGGGGGAAAAGAAAAAGCAAATAAGCAGGAGGCACACAGAAAAGTGTATACTCACACAAACACGCACATACACAGTAGCACCTCAGAAATGCTCTTTCCTAATCTCTTTCCTAATAATCTCCAGGATGGAGTTGGCCTTTTTTCACTATTGCAGCAAAACAGCTTGCCTATGGCTCCATAGTGCATCAGAGTGAACACACACAATTACACATTCTGCACACGTCGCAACTGCCCTGGTCCTGGATTGGACTCTGCTTTGGGCCTTATCTGGACTTCATACAGTTTCCAAAGTCCAGTGGGTGTGTCTTTGGAGTCCTTGTTCTCTCTGACAAACAGCTGACCTTCAGGGCTGGTAGGAGCTGACCCTCCCTGCTGTCTCCAGCTGGTGTAGAAACATACACTTGTATCTGGGAAAGAGAGGAAGGCATGTGCAACTTAGAAAGACAGAGAGGCACAGATCATCTGAAACAGCTGTCCTTTGGATAATAGAAAAGGGCCTAGAAAATGCAGTAAGAAGCCCAAGAAAATGCAGGGTTGCAGAGGGGGAAATCACCCGGAAAAGCTGTAATTCTACACCTCTGAATTTTCAGGTAATATTTATTTGGCAGCTGGGTGCATAATTTTTGCTATGAAGATAAAGTGGTGTAGCGGCCTACTTAGGGTAGTTAGGTCCCAACGGCACGCTGGCAGGGGGTGGGAGAGAACTTTCCGGGAGGGACCCTTTACTCTATGGTAAAATTAGCTACCAATCATAAAATAAAATTATCTACAAATCATAAAGAGTTTTGCCCCAAACCCAGAGTGTTGCCACCCGATGTCTCTGGCTTGCCTACCTCACTTCCGGGATACGTAGGCACATTGCAGTTATTTCTGGCTTCTTGGAGGTAGGATAATAGGGGGGGGAGGGAGTGCCCCAAAGCAGGAGACCCAGGCCCAGACCAGGGGGTCTGGCAACCTTAGGCCTATTTGTAATGAGCATTATTAATGGTCTGTCCAATATGATGGTGGGAGGCAGAGAGAATGGAGCAGAATCTGGTACAGCTGCTGAAAGAGTGACTGCCGCTTCCTTGGTGCCTCCCTCACGAACATCCAGCACGGCCTTGTGAACAGCCTACAGGGGGAAAGCAAGCTTTCATTTTATATGTACGCGCAAAAGATAGACCTTTGTATGACTATCTTCATCTTGGAAATGGAAGGTGGTTCTCCTGAGAGAATGCATTGTTCCAACCACTGAGCAGGTATGATAATGAGAGAGAGAGAGAGAGAGAGAGAGAGAGAGAGAGAGAGAGAGAGAGAGAGAGAGAGAGAGAGAGAGAGAGAGAGAGAGAGAGAGAGAGAGAGGTGGAAGTAGGTTGGGGGGCATGCATGCATAGAGTCTCCTGTGCACATGCACAGTGACCCGTGCTACCACAGCTGGGGCAGGCACACAGACCTGGGTGCACCACACATTAAGCTGCTGTGGGTGGGAGACATGGACACAGATCAATGTTCCCTCTAACTGTTTCCCTCTACTGAGTGGAGCAGTTCATCTCCTGAACAGAATATAACTGCTGTACGCTTAAAATGGGCAAAGGGCAGTGCAAGATCCTGTGTGGCTCCAGATTGCTGCTGAGCGGGACTTCCTGTGTTAATGAGCGGCTGCTCAGCTTAGAGGGAACACTGACACAAGTGTGCGTGAACACGCCAACCTGCCATGCCTGAGCTGAGTGGGAAGAAGGAGCTTGACCACTGCAACCCTGCAAGCTGGGTGGCTGGGACGCGGCTTGTTTTCTTCCTTCCTCCTTTATGGAGTGGGGGCAAGATAGGTGATAGGAGGTGATGTTCTGGGTGAGTCGCTGCTAGCCCAGGCAGGAAGGGATCTGCAACTGCCCCATGAGCCAGCCAGGGTGTGTGATTGGAGCCTGGCAGTGGTGGTGGAAGAGCTTGCAGGGAAGAGGCCAGATTGGGGGGGGGGGTCAGCAGTAGAGATGCCTGCTGTTCCTCCTTCCCTTGTGAGGGCATTGAAGTAGAAGGCAAGGTGGTGGAATAGGCATGGGGGGGGAGGCAATGGAGTCGGTTGTCACAGGCCCAAACACGCCAGAAGCTGCTGCTTCCCTGTGAACCAGCTGGGCATGGAGTCCAGTTTCAGAGCTGGCAGGGGAAGAGACTGGGCAGCAGTCCCATAGCCAGAATTTTTTTGTTGGGGCAAATTAGACCCACTGGTGGGAGTGTGGGGTGTGAACTTACTGGCCACTCCATCTGCACAGTGGCTCACTCTGGAGCATTCCAATGGCAGCTCGAGTCCCCCTGCAGCTCAGGCTCCCATCAAAGGGAGGGAGAGGGGCAACCACTGTGCAGTCTCGCCAGGTCTTCTTGCTTCCACAGCTGGAAGCAGGAAGACCAGGTGAGGCTGTGTGTGTGGAAGCAGGAGGAACCCTGAGGCTGCCCATCTCCCTCCCCTCCTGCTTATTCTGAGAGGGCTGGGTATATTCTTGGGATTTTCTGCCTCATTACCCCCCCCCATGGCTACAGGCAGGGGTCATTTCCTGCCGGAGTGCCCTGGAGCAGTGCTCCAGCAGTAAGGAGCCCAGGCCCTGCCCCCGCCATTCCTGGCCTGCCTGCGGAGAGACTCAGGGAGGGAGGGAGGGATTTAACTGCCTCGGTTCCCTGCCCCATCTTCTCCAGGCATGTCTGCCTCCTTGCCCTTCCCTTCTCCAGCCAGCCCACCATGGCGGGCTGGCTGGAGAGGGGAAAGGGAGGCGGGAAGACATGGCCCCTTTTCCCCTGAGCCTCTCCACTTTTGCGGAGAGACTCAAGGAAGGGGGGATTTAAACTCATTTGCATATGCCTTAAACATGCCTGCCCTTTGTCAGGGGGTGTAGCATATACCAATGAGTTATGCAAATGAGCTCCTGCATCTCTTTTTCTAGGAAATGACTCCTGGCTACAGGCCTGCTGGGTGGGGGAAGGTGGTGGGGGAAGAGCCCAGTGGAGAAGAAGGAGGAAATGGTGTCCGGCCTCTTGGTTTCCTGATGTCCCTCCTTCCCTTTTGCCCTCCCTGGTAGGGTAGGAGAAGTGAGATTTCTTTCTCCTAAAGCAAAAGATTAACGTTTGAGTAAAGCCTTTGAGCTCTTTCTCAAGGTATCTCTCACAAATTGTGTTGCTAACTTTCCCACCAGCCCCTGCCTCTATGTCTGTAAAAGAAGCTTCTCTGACTTCCACACTGTAAGAAGGCTTTGTGTGCTTTCTTCAAGTTGTCATCTTATTAGGTCAGCATTCGGTCTGAGATGTATACAACTAAAAAAGGGGGTAATTTAGAACTTTTATTGTGGTATTTTGGTTGTGCCCACTGTATTCTGGATTCTTTGACTGCTTATTGCTTTATTTTCTTTTTTCTGTGGTATCAGACTGAGGAACAATGTTGTGTAGCAATACGATGTGCTTTTAGAATCCAACTGTTCCCATCATTAAAAAAAAAAAAGATTTACTCGTCACCAAAAATCATACAAGATGAGATCTTCTGTAATATATTCAGTGAGACAAGTAGACTACAAGTAAAAAAATAAATCACCAAAGTCAGTGAAATAAATGAGCTATAGTCATTGTGATGGATGGGGGGCCAGACAGTTATGATGACTGATCCACTCTGATGAGACATTATCAAGACTCATTGAACTGATAGGCTTCACTTTACACCCAGAACTGAAGACGGCATTTCTTTGTTATGTTAACACTCCTCTGTTGGCCAGACTGGGCTTGGAGGGCTTTTGGGCTCCAGACCCTTAGGCCTAGGTTTGTTCTTGCGACACATGTTGGAGGAGACCAGGAAAGTAGCTGTCCTTTCTTTGTGTGTATGTGTGTGCTGCTTGTGTGACCATATAGAAGGAAAGCATCCACTCTACACCCATATAAAGTTTTATTCAAGGTACATGTTTCCACGTGCCTGCACACTTCTTCAGAGACAGTGAAACAAGACGTCCTCAGCCATTACATATAGGTAAAGGGGGAGGTGTTAGTTGCCGGGAAAGACTATTTAAAGTCAAGATGCATAAGTAATTGGGCAATTATAGCTGAGATTGGAATTCTGTTTCAATGTATCTAAGAAGTGTGCATCTACACATGCTAAGACTCTCAGTTCTTGTTTATACCCAGAATTTAATTTTGTTGGTCTTGTAGGTGCCACTGTACTCAAACTCAGTTCTCACATCTGTTTATTAACTCTAGTATTTTATGCTAATTTACTGCTATTCACAGATTTTACCAACCATTTTAATCCAATCTAGCTAGAGCAGTTTGGTGTAGTGGTTAAGAGTGGTTGGACTCTAATCTGGAGAACCAGGTTTGATTCCCCACTCCTCCACATGAAGTCATCTGGGTGACTTTAGGTCAGTCACAGTTCTCTCTAAGCTCTCTCAGCCCCACCAACTCTCATAGGGTGTCTGTTGCTGGGAAAGGAAGGGAAGGTGATTATAAGTTGCTCAGAGACTCCTTTGGGTAGTGAAGGGCAGGGTATAAAACCTCCTCCTCCTCCTCCTCCTCCTCCTTCTTCTTCTTCAAGAATTATCACCCAAATTAGATTTATGGTAAAAGAGGTTGGGGAGGGATAAAACAGGGCTCACTGAATGTTAAAGAACCTGAAAAGAACTTAAAAGTTTACAGGATCATACATTCCTTTATTTGGTTTGTAAATGTATGGGAGTCACTCTCAAAATATGAGTTTATGACACTATAGGTGTTGATATGAATTCAAGTGCATTACACAGATGTTAGAAATATTTATTTCCTCAAATTTGTACCCCGCCCTCCCCGCCTGAGCAGGCTCATGGCGGCTTAGAGCTATTTTGGATTGTGTTTTTGGGTCCTGCCCGACTCGGAGAGATGGTCTGCAGAGTGTAATTCCACAGGTTCACACTGCATCGAAATAGGGCTGTTGAACCTTCTGGGAAAATGCTTGCTCAAGAGCTAGTTACAGAGACGCAGGCTATTGTGGGAGGGAGGACCCGACCGTTTGTCAAGAGGTGCAGGGTCAGCACTATTGGACGCGCTCTTCACACTCTCTCTCCGTTCAACAGAAATTCAAAGTAACAGGCTCATCATCCAAAGTAGAATTTATTCCACCACAGATAACAAACAATTAAAGCAATCTCACACTGACTCCCAGGTCAGGCTTAAGAACAACAGGGGCAGACACACCTGGAGGCAGGATATTTACCTAGCAGAGCTCTCTGTTGTCGCAGATCAGAAGTGGACTACTGGCAGGGTCACCCCCTCTGGAGAAGAGGCCACCCTTTGCTGTTTGAGAGGTTCCTTCTTAAACCCTGTTCTGAAAAAGTGATCCTTGGCACCAGAGTGCATCAGAGTGAACACACACTATTACATGTTCTGTACATGTTGCAAGTCCCCTTGATGTTATAAGATAGACTGGACCATTCTTGAGCCTTAACTGGACTTCAGAAATTGTATGTTCTCATCAGTTGTGTCTTTGGGGTTCTCGTTCTCTCTGACAAACAACTGACCTTCAGGGCCTGTAAACCGGCCCTCCATGCTGTCTTCAGCCAGTGCAGAAAGATATACATGCTCAGGAAAATGCAGGATTGGGTTTCATTCATAACACAGAGAGGAAAAGTCACCCAGAAAGGCTGTAATTGTGTACTTTGTGAGTTTCAGGGAATATTTATTTCACTGTTGGGTTCATAACTTTTGCTATGAAGATGAAGTGGTATATGCGCTTACTATTAATGAATATTAGGAATGGTCTGTCGAATTTGATGGTGGGCGGAGGAAGGAATTGTCCAAATAATGGTATATACTCTACAGTGACTGCCGCCGCCTCAGTGCCTCCTTCATGAACATTCAGCACAGTCTTGTGAACAGCCTGCAGAAAAATGCAAAATTTTGTTTTATAGCTATACAATAGAGAGAGATAGTGCTTTGTATGATTTTCCTCTTTCTTGGAAATAGAAGATGAGTACATTGAGAAACAGACCTGTAGACCTCCAAGGAGGGCCCATACTTAGACATAACCTCCCCTGTGAGGAAGTGCACTACTCAGACTGGTCCTCTGCAGGGCTGTGTCCACTGGGGTCAGGACCCTGAACCTCACCCATCCGTCTACCCCTACCAGGAGGGCAGACCATACTACAGGGTCCTTCCAAGGAGGGCCAGCAGTCATATGTCACCTCCCCTTGGGATGGAGCATGTCCCTCTAGACTTTCCCCTTATATTGCCATGACCACTTTAGTTGGGACTCAGATCCCCCCTTCTGTCAGCCACAGCTGGGCAGGCAGAACATGCTACTGAGTCCCTCTAAGGAGGGACCATAATTAGAAGTCACCTCTGCCCATCCACTGGCATTGGGACTTGGAACCTCCCCATGCGTCTGTCCATCACAGCCTGGTGGCCGCACCATGCCATTGGGTCCCTCATAGAAATTGGTCACCTAAATAGCCTGTCGCTTCTCACACTCTTTTGGGAAAATGGATTCTGTTGCCAGCAGTCTTCCATAGTAGATGCCTGGGGTTCCCAAAGGCACTAAGCTGTAAGCCACCAGATGTCTCCTAAAGAGCTATCTCCTAGTTGGTCCATCACCATTGCCTGGGCTCCCTCACTGCCCTTTGCTTTGTGGTAACCCACATCACACATGTGTCCTTTGGTTCCCTCTTCCCATAGTGGAAAGTGAGCTGGAGTTGGATGCCTGTAGCTTAACCAGGTCTGCTTGGTATTGTCTGAAACTGACATTGAACAACTCTCCTAAAACCAGTTTCCTGGGACCATGTTGCTTGGGGGTCTGCTACTGGGACCCCCCAAACCTTAGAGGGAGTATAACTTGTGGGGTGTATGGAGGGTTATCCCAGGGAGGAACTGTGCGAGTTGAAGGCCTCTAGCTCACCTGGATCAGTTTTTGTTACTCCCAAAATGGCAGAGATGATGTCCCATTGAAAAGCGTAGACCCGGATGACCTTTTTTAGGGGTCTGTAATTCACCTCCCCCGAAGTGAAATATAGACCAAACTTGGTGGGCACATTGAGGAAAAGGAGCTGGAGATACTCTGCAATTTTGGAGTCTTGAGGCCCCTGGGGGACTGTTTCTATCCGGACCGGTTCATGAACCGTGCCGTGATTTGGTCTGGAAAATGTTCCAGGAACCAGACCTGTTCGGTTCACCAACTGAACTGGCATTTTCTGATCTGTACTCCATCCCTACACAAATTTATATATATACTGGGGATATAATTTAAAATTATATTGGAGATATAATATAAACTGCAGGGTTTTGACAATGATAGGATGTAGTATATCACTAAGACCTGGTGTATATATGCCACACAATGAGGTGGCATTAGCCATAGGTAGAACAGGTTGCATCAATTCAGATTGCAGGTGGAAGACTGGATCATTAATATTTCTCTGAATCAAAATTTCTCTCCAAGTAGCAAAGGATCACAGCAAAGTGCTGGCTCAGCTGGTATCTTCCTAATGTGTTAGTTATTTTGTTTTGTTTTTTTACTTGCAGGGAAAATATCTCAAGGGAGCATTCAGTAACAGGTTCCCCTTTAACACAATGTAGTAACTGTGCATTCAGCTGCTTAAGATCTCTGTCACTTCATTCTATGCCATGTGTAGGCCAGTTCTCAGTCCTACAGTATTACGGTGATCCAGGGAATATAACTGCATCCCGGACTTCCATTTGTAGTGGATGTAAGAAGCAGATTATTTGCAACTGGCCGCAACCCCCCAGTCCCCTCCTTGTGTGTCTTTGTAAAGCACCATCAAGTCTCATTCGACATATGGTGACCTGATAGGGCAGGGGTGTCAATCATGTAGTCCAGGGGCTGGATCAGGCCCCCGGAGGGCTTCTATCAGGCCCGCAGTGGAAGTGGCCATCTCCTGCTTCCAGTTCTGCTGCTACTGCAGCAGCATAACTTGCTTTGCCAGACTCTCTTAATCACTCAGCCATTTCATGTTTTAATCTGGATCCTAGACTCAGAACTCTGAGCATGAGATTTCTGTGGTGAATGATTTGAATAAATCAAAAGTAGGTTTGCAGCTTACAGAGCCAATGTTTTAAGCATGTTTTTATTTTAAGTAAAAAAACACCCCTTTGTGTTTGTATCCTTTATAAAGTTTATATCTCTGCTACTTGGCATCACATTCTATGACACACATGGCCCGGCCCAACAAGGTCTCATTTATGTCAGATCTGGCCCTCGTAACAAATGATTTCGATACCCCTGCCATAGGGTTTTCAAGACAAGAGATCTTCATAGGTGGTTTGCCATTGACTGTCTATGCATAGGGACCCTCAGCTTCATTGGTGGTCTCCCATCCAAGTATTCACCAGGAATGACCCTGCTTAGCTTCTGAGATCTGATGAGATTGGGTTTCATCCAGGTCCAACCCTTTCTTGACTAACTTCCTACAGAGGGCCATGAGTGACTGGAAATAGGACTAACTAGTGCATTGTACTTAGTCCTCAGTCAAGTCACTCATGGTCTTTTGTAGGATTGTACTTTGTCTCCTTGGGGTTAGCTGTAGTGAGTGTGGAGTGTGGAGAAGTTGTATCAGTTGTTCCTGATGGAGTGTGATCACCACTAGTACAACACACTGATTCAATGTGGCCTCACCACCTCCTTATTTAATTTTATTGCTTTTTCTTGATAAATTGCTTCTAGTAGATAAGAACATAAGAAAAGCCATGCTGGATGAGGCCAATGGCCCCTCCAGTCCACCACTCTGTATCACACAGTGGTTAAAACCCAAGTGTCATCAGGAGGTCCAAGTGTCATCAGGAGGTTCACCAGTGGGGCCAGAACTCCAGAAGCCCTCCCATTGTGCCCCCCTCAAGCACCAAGAATACTTGGTGCCCCTGACATAGTGTTCCATCTATACCTTGTGGCTGATAGCTACTGATGGACCTCTGCTCCATATGGTTATCCAATGTTTAGAGGTAATTTTGTCACTTGTTACAGTAAAACCCCTGAACATTCCCCATGAAATATATTAAAAACATACTTAAGAACATAAGAACATAAGAGAACATAAGAGAACATAAGAGAAGCCAATGTTGAATCAGGCCAATGGCCCATCTAGTCCAACACTCTGTCACACAGCGGCCAAAATATACCAGGTGCCATCAGGAGGTCCAGCAGTGGGGCCAGGGCACCAGAAGCCCTCCCACTGCTGCCCCCTCCAGCACCAAGAATAGAGTGCATCACCTGCCCCAGATTGAGAGTTCCCATCTATACCCTGTGGCTAATAGCCACTGGTGGACTTCTGCTCCATATGTTTATCTAATTTCCTCTTGAAACTGTCCATGCTTGTTTAAAGACAAAAGATACTGCAAATTTCACTCCAAACAACTCACATACGTACTTCAGATACCTTCAGGTTGCGATGTCCAGTAATCCCAGACAGATCTGCATTCTGATTAAAGACATCATTCACGCCTTTTTTCTGCAGCAAATCTTTGACATCATAGGATCCAGAAATGGTAAATTTTGGAATATGCAACTCAATTTCACTAGTTACAAGCATACATAAGAGAAAAGGTGGGGGGGGCAGGGAGAGAAAACCAGATACTGTTAAGCAGGATAAGATATTTCAGTTGTCTGATATATATACGATTAAAAAAGGGATAGTTTAGAACTTTGATTCCTTGATTGGTTATTGTTTCCTTGATTGGTTATTGCTTTATTTTATGTCTTTTTCTATGGTATGAGAAACTAATTTGAAAAATAATGTAGCAATACCAACATGGATCATTCTGGGACCCTACTGCTTACTCCCATCCCCCTTTAAAATGTGTTTTACAAGTCGAACAGGATCAGATATTCTATAATATACTGAGTGAGAAGCAGTGTTCCCTCTAAGCTGTGGAGTCTTGTGAGCAAAAATTCTACTTTGTGAGCTGCTGGCACTAAAGCTGTGAGTGAGCAATTTGGCTACTGCATAAATTACCTTGCTCTGGGGCCATCTTTCCTGAGCTAAGACAAAAATCTGTGAGCCGGAGACTAAAAAACTGTGAGCTAGCTCACACTAACTCAGTTTAGAGGGAACACTGGTGAGAAGATATTATTAGTCTGTATCCTAGCCCTGGAACTGCCTTTTCTTAGGGTTGTGCATTGTAGCAACAAAGTTCATTTAGTTACGACCCATTGCCTTCATTCCTATCCACTGCCTTGGCTGCAGGCTTCTGCTCTGAAAAGGCACCCCTGGGTCACAGCACCTTTTTGCAGCAGCCAAGAGAAGGGGAGTCAGAAACAATCAACCGGTGGGGGCACACTATCTGAGGGAAAGCTCCAAACCCCATTTTACGAGGACTTGGGGTCCACAAGGGATTTCAGCTCAGACAACCAAATCTCCCTCACCCCAAGGAAGGACTCCTGTCCCAGCCTCCGAGCAGGGCCGCATCTCTATCGATTGCTTGACAGCCATTTGCCTGAGTGGGGAGTGAAGGTATCCTGCTGGGGAGCTAGGCCCGAGTGCCACAGTCATAATTACTAACAGGTAACTTTCCCCTGGATCATGAATTCTTTAAACCCATTTAGTAGATACAGTCTTAACTAGAAATAACAGAATCCCTGCTCCCTGCTTCCCCATCAGCTGTAAAATACCTTACAGGCTTCATTCCACTAGAAACTTTATGGCTTGTGATTAGTGTTGCCAGGTGTCCAGGTCTGATTGGGACAATCCTGTTTCCCCCCCTTTTCTGTCCAGTAAATAAATTGTGCAAATACTGGTCATATAAATGGCCAGTATTTTCTAATTAAGTAAAGCAGCAGTCTCTGTGGCCCAGCTCCAGGCATGTCCTTTTCTTTCCTCTGTAGCTTGATAAAATGATGACATCCCCTTCTGCTTGTTCTCCATCACAGCCAGCAAAGTGTGAAAAACACCACTTCCACCATTCAGTGGCCCGGATGTTCCTGGAGAAATCCTGTCGGCTTGACTAAGGAAATTTGGAGAGGGAGAGGCTTTTACAGCAACCAATCCACTTCCTGTGTTGGTTCCAGAGGGTGGCAAGATTGAATCTTTCAAAGAAAAGTGAAAAAGACCTAGGGTGGCCATGGCAGGGGAAAAGGCTAAAGAGTTTGGAGACACCAGGTCTCTTGGAGGGCTGCATGTGGACAGGATGTCTGCCTCGTATTTTTCTCTTTCATGCAACCCTGGTGACTGTAGACACTTTGTTGCTATTGAGTGCCTTAAGGCTGCACGACTATGTATATTTACCCATGAGTAAGTGCCTTTGAGCCCACTGAGGCTTCCTTCTCAGTGAAGATGTCAGCTGTCATAGATAATGCAATATGATATTCTACTACATGTCTACATCAAATGCTGTAAATTCCCAAAACTGTGCCTAGACAAGCGATGTCCAAAATATATCCAGAATACTAATAGAAAAGAGAAGGGAAATTTATCCTGATTACTATAAATTGCTACAAATTATGTGTATTGTTCAGTGACGGATCTAGTGTGGACTTAAAACAAATGCTTTTGCTTATCCTTTATTGATTTAGTAATAATGTGGTAGCCATTCTAAAAAGAACACAAAGTGAAAACTTACTCATATTTCAAAGATAGTCTCCATTTCTTAAAAATGTCTCTTGTACAAGCATCCTCCACACCCTTCAGTTTCCCTTGATCTGGCAGAATGAACCACGCTGAGTAATCTCCCTTGTAATGCAATCTGACCACCCAACATGACAGGTCTACATCATAGAGAAAATGATGATAACCTGTTCGGTACATCATGTTGACCTTCACCGTTGTGTTTACATCAACAAAGAAATCTGTTTCCTTGGTCAGCATAGGGTCAAAATTTTTTTCCCAGTAAGCTAAAGAGAAAAAGAATAGGTACATGGAGAAGGGTAAGTGCTGATTCTCATACATGCACATTATTGCAGGATAGCTATATGCTTAATTGTAAGGGGGCACTAAATGCAAGAGGCTAGGAATTCTCATGTCCAAGTCTCATTTCCAAGTAAAGGTATTATGTAAGTCAGTTGAGTAACAAAATATGAGGTGGTGAAAGTACTAGTGGATAAAGCAACTCAACTTTCAGTCCAAAATACAAGATTTGTATCCTATCAACCTGCCCAGGATGTTTGAAGCCTTCCTATAGCCTAAGGAATGGTCATCTGAGGTCAATAGCTCATCCTTCAGTAGGGTGGAGGAAGGCTGGAGAAGGAAGCGATAGGATCCAAGCTCAAATGACTTGCCATAGAACCCTCCACTGTTCTGAATGACACAGCTCTGCAGACACCCACCATCTGCTCTAGTTAAAAACATGGAGGTTCAGGATGCCATAGGAGGTCCCAGTTTCATTCTGCCCTATATGGAGAGCGCAGAGACCACTGCTCCCCTTCCCTTTCTGCATTCATAGTTTTCTTACAACTGTCAGCCACGTTATTTACTTGGCACATAGACAGTTCTTGTCTCTCCTTCTACCATCAATATTTATTACTAATTACCAGTATTTACCTTTGAAGAATATATAGTTTACAAGAACCATTAGAGTATCTTTATCTAGTTTCTGGACTGCTTGGGTGATTTTCCCGTTAGTTTTGTTCTTTATGTAATCGTTGATCTCATCTGTTGCTGCTGCAGAGTTCTTGAAGTTTGTTGGAAAGCCTTCAGCTTCATACAAGGTTTGGACATCATTCTGAAATTTAGGCAGCAGTGGCACTGACTCTTCTATGAACAAAGCATTCCCCATGTTCACCTGTGTTATGTTACTGGGTTGGTTAAGGGTGTGGACGATTAGCTTAAATGCTCCATGGATCTCATTCTCCTCAGTGTCGGAGAGGTTGAAACCGAGTCCATTGAAAATCTGACGATGGGTCTCAGCTTTAGCACCCAGGGTCAGCAGGGCAAAGGCTGTGGAGATGCTCAAGGGGGAGAAGAGAACATTTTGCTGAGCTGGATCTGAAGCGATGAGTCTGTACAATCTCAATGCAAAGTCGTCATTTGTCCAGGCTATCTTTTGATAAGCTGTTGTTTCAGTTCCCTGCCCTTCTGCCAGAGGCTGTGGCTGAGCTTCAGGTGGGTTTTGATCTCCGTTGTGCTCCTGTTCCTCATGATGTCCTGGGACGTGATGACAATGGACTTGAAGAAGACCAGTTAGTAGTAAGGAGAGGCAGAGGGTGAACTTCATTGTAATTGTTAGTGGCTTGACAATGAGTAAATTTCAATGAACTGTGTAATGCAAAGAAATTTGAGGTTAGAAAAGATCTGAACATTTTTTTAGGATTTTATTTTCTAAATTGTCAGAACATTCTAAGTATCAGAGTATGTGCTTGAAATGGGTAGAAAAATAAAGAATGTTATGAATAGCGCAAGAAAGTATTTTATAATAATGTTGAAGCTTATTTGCAGAGCATAACCATCTGCCTTTAGGTAGTGTCAGTGTTCTTTTTGGTCAGAAATTTAAGACTGATGAACTCAACTCAGAATCCATTTAAATCTGCTGTTGTCCTTAATGGGATTTGAATTACACCACATGTGGCTAATTTTAGGAACTCGGCCCTACATTCAATGAAAGAAATATTTCATATTCTTTGAACACAGAAATAATTTTTTGGGATAAGAATATCTTCTGGACATATTTTGTGCAACAGAAGGAAACCCCAGTTTCTACCTTCCCTAAATTATCTTGCAATACAATTTTAGTATTGGACTCATCTGTGCTACATTGTCCCACTTTTCATATTATCTACAGACTGGTAATAAAGTTTTGTGTTCAGTGTGGGAGAGATTTCTATGTTACCATGTTCTGATATACTCTATCCCAAACTTTATCCATGCATAATAAAACAGTCCATTCGGCCAAAGAAATAAATTAAGTTTTAAATTTAGATGGATCTAGTTGTTTACTTTAATCATCAAAGCCGTTACCACTCCTGTTTATACCAAGAAAACAAACCACTGCTAATTATATAAAAATGTTATCTTGTGTATTCTTGAAGTCTTACAATATGAGTTCTAGCAACCAGATTCTCAAATATGCTTGGACAATATTTGTTACATTATATTCAGAATTAACAAGCAAATACCATTACAGATGTCCATATGAAGAGGTACTGGATCTGAAATCTGCAATTTACAGTGTCAGGTCATTTACAAAATTTCCAAAGTCCTCATCCACAATAATTATAATGATGAGTTCAGCTTGTCAGGGAACTCACCTGTTTGCTGGTATACAAACTCTTTGAACGATACTACTGGTAAACAAACTATTAAAACAAGAGAATCCCTGCTAAACTTGTTGTTTGCATCAAATCATCGGAATTGTTTTGCTTGAATGGATTCTTGAATTCTTTAAATATTCCAGCTGATCCAAAACATAAGAAAGAAGGTCATCCTTCCCTTTAAAACGGTTGGCAAAAGGTTCTCCATGATTGATACTTGCTTTCTTCATAAGAACAGGAGTGATAACAGAACATACACAGCAATTTCTTCTTTTTGTTCTCAGTTACACACTGTGTGTCCCTAATTGTTTTTTAATCATCAAAGCCAGCATACAGACACGATAAAGTATTTTGGAAAGAGCATGAATATAAGTTGATCAAAGTAGAGAATAATGTGTATCATACTCACAGAGTCTTCTGAAGAAATGTATCACATTCACCTGTTCTATGATACTCCTTCCTTAACCACTTACCTAGCATGTTTATACGGCCAGTGACCATTGTTAACCATTAAGCTGAGCAAATATTCATTCTGTGTCAGAAACAGAGACCAGGCATTATTCATTGGATTTTTAGCTAGTCTCTGCAGTTTGTTCACAGGGGCTGGGAGGTGTTTAATAACAATCTTTGACCCTCTCAAAAAAGATGACATGGGAAAACAACACAGCTGACAGATAAAAATATATTTTCCAGTTCTGGTATGACTCATATTCTATGCCCTTTTAAGGGGTATCTTTACCATATACTGACATCCTACCACCTAAGGAATGCCTCCTAACTGGGATGAACTTTAAATATGTTGTAGAACATCCTAGATGGTTCTACCAAACCATGAATATGGCCCAGTCATTTAACAATTCATGGTGTTTAGATAGATCATTTTACCTTTGCTCACCAGCCCCACTCTTTATCAGTAGCACCACTGACATTGATTTGAAACCCATTCCAAACTCCTTATTTGGGAGACAATTCACTCAATTCTTGGCAGATTTTCCCTTCTTGTTTCATATTACCATTGGATCTCAGTCAGCTGTTGCTGAAATGGCCCCTTGTGCACCAATCAATTAATTCCAGCTGAACTATGAGAAGCAGCAGGAGACAGAGCTGCTAGAGGGGTGAGTGTTTTTTATTTGCTTTCAGCTGAGGAGATTTAGCTGAGGGTAGTGTGTGGAAGGACTGTGTTCGGGAGTATGTGGGTGAGTTGTAAGTTGTTGCAGAGTCCTGGCTGCTTGAGAAAGGGTGAGAAAGGGTTATTGTTTGCCTGTGATTGGATTGCCTGTGTGTAGCTGCTGGCCCTGTCCTCTGCTAGTTGAGGCTTCTATTTAAGGCTGTACCTCACCAGAGGCACAAGTTCTTGGCCTGTGGCTCTGGCCTGGGGGCCCCGATAGAAGGCTGAATACATTTTACATTCTATATTTATTAAGTTAGCTTTTGCTTCTGCAAACGTTTCATAAGTAGTCTTGAGAGGCAGTTTGGCAGGGAAGTGATCAAAGAAGTGTCAGTTAAACTGAACTAATTTTGAAATGGATTGCAATATCATGGTTGGTGAGGGAGCTAAGGCAGTGATGTGCAAAGTCTGTGACCTGTTTATATTCTTACCTGAGGGTAACATCAATTACACTTGCAGCTAGTGTAAGTTAGTAGCCGTATTGAAGGAGAAGATACAGGGACTTGAGGCACACTTGTCCATACTCCAAGTTATAAGGGAAGGTGAAGAGTTCATGGACAGAATGCATGAAGCACTCCTGAGAGGGCAACAGGAGGAGGAGGGAAAGGTATCTCAGCAACTGGAGGAGCACCCAACAGAAGAGGAAGGCACATGGAAGAATGTAACCCACAAGAGCAGGAATATCAACAGACATTCTGAGCCTCTGTTACTAAGCAATCAGTTCCTGGATCTCCCCACAGATATTGATTCTGAACCACTGGAACAAGGGCTCCTCCCACAGTCTCCACAAAGCTTGAAGAAAATTTCTCAGACCCCTGTGGATGAGAGGACTCATGTCTCAGCTCCCCAGTATTAGAGAAAGCATGTGTTGATAATTGGGGATTCCCTACTGAGAGGTGTAGAAGCTAAGGTATGCCGACCAGACTTGTCATCTTGAGAGGTATGCTGTCTACTGGGTGCATGCATCCAGGATGTGACGGAAAGGGTAGGAAGACTTATCAAGCCCATGGATTATTATCCCTTCTTGCTCATCCATATGGGAACAAATGATACAGCCCGGCACAGCCTAGAATATATTAAAAGAGACTATGTGGCTCTGGGTAAAAAGGTGAAGGAACTGGGAGTACAGGTTGTATTCTCATCAGTTCTTCCTGCTGAAGGCTGTGGCTTAGGAAGGGAAAGAAGAATACTGCAGATGAATGACTGGCTACGTAGATGGTGTCATCAGGAAAGGTTTGTATTTTTGGATCATGGCTTAAACTTTCTTTCTTTTTTTAAAACAGAAATGTTATAGAAATTTAAATGGCTTAAACTTCGAGATGAAGTTCTTCTATCAGGAGATGGTTTGCACATCACGAGGATAGGAAATTGTGTTTGGAAACAGCCTTGCAAACCTAATAAGGAGAGCTTTAAACTAAATCCTGTGGGGAAGCGAGACAAAAATGCAAAGCCAATAACTGGAAATAAGAACTCTAAAGTTTTATGGGGAGTGGCACATATGCTAGATAACATTAATTCACATGTAAGTACAGAAATGAAAACCTCAGGGTGCATAAAACATGGATTCCGATGTCTCCACACTAATGCACAGAGTATGGGAAACAAGCAGGAGGAACTTGAAGTCCTAATACATTGACTATGACCTAATAGGCATTACTGTAACTTGGTGGGATGACACTCACAATTGGAATATTAGGATTGATGGGTATAACTTATTTAAAAGGGACAGAAAAATAAGAAAGTCTCTGGGTAAAAAGAAAAGCAGTATGAAATAATACTGATATCATGGTGGTGGTCTGCTATAGACCACCAAGCCAGGCAGAGGATTTGGATGAGACACTCCTACAACAGATTACAAAGTTCTCAAAGAGACGGGACATGGTGGTCATGGGAGATTTCAATTACCCAGATATCTGTTGGAAGTCCAACTCTGCTAAGAATGAAAGGTCCAATAAGTTCCTGATTTGTCTTGCTGACAACTTCATTTTCCAGAAAGTAGAGAGGGAAACAAGGGGATCTGCAATCTTGGAACTGGTACTTACAGCAAAGAACTGGTTGACAAGGTGAAAGTAGCAGGCATCCTGGGTAGTAGTGACCACATAATTTTGGAATTTACAGTCTTGGGGAAGGGAAAAGCTGTACATAGTAAGACATATAAGTTGGAGTTCAGGAAAGCAAATTTTGACAAACTTTAAGTTATGCTTGGTAGAATCTCATGGTCAGAAATACTTAAGGAGAAGGTAGTTCAAGAGGGGTGGGAGTTTCTTAAAAGTGAAATATTGAAGGCATGATCACAAATGATTCCTATGAGAAGGAAAAAAATGGGAGGCGCCTAAAGAAGCCAAGGTGGCTCCATAAACAGCTTTCTAAGGATTTGAAAAATAAAAAAAGACTCATTCAGAAAGTGGAAGGAGGGCCTTATAACCAAGGATGAGTATAAACAAATAACCAGTGCTTGTAGAGCAAGAGTTAGGAAAGCTAAAGCTCAGTATGAGCTTAGGCTAGCGAGAGATGCTAAGAAAGTCGGTCCCGCTAGACAAAAATGTGTTGAGAGACAGTGTAATTCTCTCTGTTAACAATGTTGCCAATGGAGTTTGAAACGGCATGTCTCACAGAAGAAAGGCCGCTTCCGTTCTAAACTGTTTGAAAGAGAACACCCCCCTGTGTTATAATGAATTAAAGAAGTAAAATTATTAATAAGAGTTTTAAGTATTTGAGTGCCTATAGTTAAAGCGAAATTATTCTGTCTAGTTATTTAGAGGAACATTGATATATAAACAAAATGCTTAAAAGCCAAGACTTATTGCTTATGTTTTTACATGGTTTAAAGCCAGCCATCATTAACAGCTGGAGTTGCCAAAGCACCTTTCTGAACAGATAACACACTTGCTTTTGCAAGAGCCCCATTGTTACAGATTTTGGGTGCCATGAAAAAAGGCTAAAAATAAATTTTAGTCTTATGTACAAGGTTAAACACCAGATGAAAAGACGTCTGTATTAATGTTTCGAGACTCAACTGACTCTGGCAACCAGTGCAGCGGGGTCAGGTGGAACGAGCACAACTAACTGAGCGGGATCCACTGATGCAGCAGCCACCCAAGTCACAAGCTGAAAAAAGTGGCCGGATTACAGTTTCTACCACTTTGCCTGGGACAGACATTAGGCTGACTAACCTGTAATTTCCTGGTTCCCCTGTGGACTCCTTTTTAAAAAACTGATGTAGCATGTGCTACCCTCTATCTATCTATCTATCTATCTATCTATGTCATTAGACTTCTATACCACCTTCCCCACAAGCGGGCTCGGGGTAGTACAGAACAAAATTCATAAAAATACATATAAATACAATACACAGTCTAAAATCCCAATCCATAAAACAAACTAGTCCCAATACACAAAGCCAAGCCAGAGTCAATGTTACCGAAGGTCAGAGTCCAGTAGCAGAGACAGGAAGCATAGCCGAGGGTCAGTAGCTAGAGAGATCATCAAAACACGGACCGGATTTCAGGAACCAGGAGATCAGTCAGAAGCAAAGGCAGGGCTTGGAGGTGCAAGGCGTCTGGTCCACAGACAAGGTTGCCAGCACAGTTTGCAAGTAGCCAGTGGTCTCTTCAAACACTGTGCTGAGTCGTTAACTCATAAACAGCTCGTTGCGAAGTCCTTGCTCCCATCAATACTCAGGACTTAATGATCGCCGTCCGCGCACGTGTGCCTCCTTGCGCCTGGCTGCCAGATCCCAGCGTCTGTGATCTCTCAGCCAGTCCACACGTGGGGATGAGTTGGGTGGTGATTCACTAGGGCCAGGTCTCGCCTGATCATCTTCAGATGCCAGTTGCCCTGTAGTTTGGAGTTCACCCTCCCCAGTACTTAGGTTTGATGAGGACTCTTGCACTTTGGATGGTGTTAAAGGTGCCAAGTCCTCATTTTCCAGGCTTCCAGGTGCTGGGTCAGGGGCAGGCATGACACTCTGCTGATGGAAGAGATATAGAGGGACAGTCTTGTTAGCTTTCTGTTTCCCAGTGCAGCCACCCACATTGCATGGTTTTTTGCCCATGTGGATTCCCAAATTCTTGGCATAATATTTTTGAGGTTTTGCTAGGGGAAGCTGCCTTCTTCTGGCACTCTGAAGAATTTAGCCCAAACTCTTTTAAAAATGTATTCTTTCCTTTGAAAGCAGGTGTTTTCATCTTATGCTATTCTAAATAAATAAATAATAGCCCTAACCTGGATAGCCCAGGCAAGCCCGATCTTGGAAGCTAAGCAGGGTCGACTCTGGCAAGTACTTGGATGGGAGACCGCCTTGGCATACCAGCAATTGGGAGGCAGGGGCAGGCTTTATTCAGCCACCACTCTGAATATCCTACTGGCCCTCAGTAGGGGTCAGTCACAGAGGTCCCCATGACTTCCAGGTGCACACACACTCACACATGCACATATGAAAAACATCCTCAAACCCTAAATAAATAACACAACAGCATTAAGAAAAACAACAGCATGGAGAAATGCTTACTCATTTTTGAAAGATTTCTCCCATTTATGTATGTGTTTTTTTTACCCTAACCCTCCACGTCCCTCAGCTTCCCGTCATCTGGCAGAATGAACCATGCCATAGCATCATCTCTTTTGTCAGGTATCTCTACCACCCTGCAAGAAAGGTCTTCGTCATGGACATACTTGTAATAACCATTTCAGTTCACCAGGTTGACTTTCACAACTGTGTTTTGATCCACAAAGAAATCTTGTTTGCTGATGAGGTCAGTACTGAAAGGCTTTTCCCAGGCAGTTTAGGATAAACAGGTAAGGAAAACCAAGCAGAGTAAATGCTAGTTCTTCTAGGCAACACAAATAACATTGGCTTACATCCCACCAAGCAGGAATTCTTTGCTTCCCTCTTCCTTTGCAACCTAAAATGCGCCCCCAATGAGGCTCTTGGGAGACTAAGAGACCCCTCCCCCAAAACAACAAAAAGAGGAATCAGTGAAAATCACCCTCCTTTCTCTCAGTGGAAATCCTCTGCAGGATCCCACCCACAGAAATAAACAAAGGAACTCTGGATGACATGCATTGAATTCTGGTATGAAGTGCCATCAACTTGCAGCTGATTTATGGTGGCTCTGTAGCGTTTTCAAGGCAAGAGACAAACAGAGGAGGTTTGCCATTGCCTCTGTGTAGTGGCCCTGGTTCTTTGAATTCCCAGTTCTTGTTTTAAAAAAGAAAAAAAAGTCTTGCGCCTGTTCCCTTGTGGAGATATGCCTGACTGTGACAATGCTCTAGCAATATATTGATAGTTTAGTGCTTTTTTTAAAAAAAGAAAAAAAATCACTCATCTTCAGAGTGGAGTGAGGAGGAGAAGGGGTGGTTTGACCATGACAGTCCAATCATCAAAATGTGGGTTGGAGGTGCTCAGGACTCAAAATTGGCTTCCAGAAAAAAGCATCAGGGTAAAAGTAGCATAAAAAAACCAGAAGAAAAAAAGCAATAAATCCTATTGATTCCAAACCTTATCTTTTGATTAAGTCAGCCCTGGTGGCTTTAATCCATAAAGAAGAAGAAGAAGAGTTGGATTTTATACCCTGCTTTTCTCTACTTTAGGGAGTCTCAAACCAACTTACAATCCCCTTCCCTTCCTCTCCCCATAACAGGAACCTTATGAGGTAGGTGGGCCTGAGAGCATTCTGAGAGAACAGGGTGGCCCAAGGTCACCCAACAGGATTCACGTGGAGGAGTGGGGACCCAAACCCAGTTCTCCAGATTAGAGTATGCCACTTTAACCACTAAACTGTGCTGGGTAGGAAATTGGATAGGCAGTAATGGCTTGAATAATAGTGGACTAAGGTATATCATATTCACAGAACCTCCAAGGTAATCTGATGGCATTTCTGTGGTCTATGATTGATCATTTATGTTGTTGTTGTTCAGTCGCACAGTCGAGTCCGACTCTTCGCGAGCCCATGGACCAGATTACGCCAGGCCCTCCTGTCTTCCGCTGTCCGCTGAAGTTTGCTCAATTTCATGTTCGTTGCATCGATGACACTGTCTAACCATCTCATTCTTTGCCATCCCCTTCTTCTTTGACCTTCAATATTTCCCAGCATCAGGGTCTTCTCCAGTGAATGCTCCCTTCTCATTTGGTGGCCAAAGTATTTGAGCTTCAGCTTCAGGATCTGGCCTTCCAGGGAACAGTCAGGGTTGATTTCTTTTAGGATTGACTGATTTGATCTCCTGGCAGTCCAAGGGACTCTCAAGAGTCTTCTCCAGCACCATAGTTCAAAAGAATCTATTCTTCGGCGCTCGGCCTTCCTTATAGTCCAACTCTCACAGCCATACATTACTACGGGGAATACCATTGCTTTGACCATGCGGACTTTTGTTGGCAAGGTGATGTCTCTGCTTTTTATCATGCTGTTTAGGTTTGCCATCGCTTTCCTCCCAAGGAGCAGGCGTCTTTTAATTTCATGGCTGCAGTCACCATCTGCAGTGATCTGGGATCCTAGGAACGTGAAGTCTGTCACTACTTCTACGACTTCCCCTTCTATTTGCCAAGGAGTGATGGGGCCAGATGCCATGATCTTAGTTTTTTTGATGTTGAGCTTCAAGCCCACTTTTGCACTCTCCTCTTTCACCCTGAGCAAGAGGCTCTTTAGATCCTCTTCACTTTCTGCCATCAGAGTGGTATCGTCTGCATATCTGAGGTTATTGATCTTTTCCCCAGCAATCTTAACTCCAGCTTGTGATTCATCCAGGCCAGCATTTCGCATGATGTACTCTGCATATAAATTAAATAAGCAAGGTGACAGTATACATCCTTGTCGTACTCCTTTTCCTATGCTAAACCAATCAGTTGTTCCATATCCGGTTCTAACTGTTGCTTCTTGACCCTTATACAGGTTTCTCAGGAGACATATGAGGTGGTCTGGTACTCCCATCTCTTTAAGAACCTGCCATAATTTATTGTGATCCACACAATCAAAGGCTTTAGCATAGTCAATGAAGCAGAAGTAGATGTTTTTCTGGTATTCTCTTGCTTTCTCCATAATCCAGCGAATGTTGGCAATTTGATCTCTAGTTCCTCTACCTCTTCTAAACCCAGCTTGTACTTCTGGCAGTTCTCTATCCACGTACTGTTGGAGCCTAGCTTGTAGGATTTTGAGCATGACCTTGCTAGCGTGTGAAATGAGTGCAATTGTGCGATAGTTTGAACATTCCTTGACGTTGCCCTTCTTTGGGATTGGAATGTAAACTGACCTTTTCCAATCCTGTGGCCACTGTTGTGTTTTCCAAATTTGTTGGCAAATTGAGTGCAGCACTTTAACAGCATCTTCTTTTAAGACTTTGAATAACTCAGCTGGGATACCATCACCTCCACTAGCTTTGTTGTTAGTAATGCTTTCTAAGGCCCATTTAACTTTACTTTCCAGGATGTCTGGCTCAAGGTCAGTGATTATACCATCGTGGTTGTCAAGGACATCGAGGTCCTTCTTGTATAGTTCTTCTGTGTATTCTTGCCATCTTTTCCTAATCTCTTCTGCTTCTGTTAGATCCCTACCGTTTTTGTCCTTTATCATGGCCAGCTTTGCATGGAACGTTCCCTTGATTTCTCCAATTTTCTTGAAGAGATCTCTAGTCCTTCCCAATCTATTGTTTTCCTCTATTACTTTGCATTGTTCATTCAGGAAAGCCTCCTTATCTCTCCTTGCTGTTCTCTGGAAATCTGCATTCAGTTGGGCAAATCTTTCCTTTTCCCCATTGCCTTTAGCTTTCCTTCTTTCCTCTGCTATGTGTAAAGCCTCATCAGACAGCCACTTTTCTTTTTTGCATTTCTTTTTCTTTGGGATGGCGGTGAGTGCTGCCTCCTTTACAATGTCACGGACCTCTGTCCATAGTTCTTCAGGCACTCTGTCTATCAAATCTAGTCCCTTAAACCTATTCTTCACCTCTACTGTATATTCATCGGGGATGCGATCTAGGTCAAATCTGAATGGCCGAGTGGTTTTCCCAACTTTCTTCAATTTAAGTCTGAATTTTGCAATGAGTAGCTCATGATCTGAGCCACAGTCAGCTCCAGGTCTTGTTTTTACTGACTGGATAGAGCTTCTCCATCTTTGACTGCAAATTATATAGTCAATCTGATTTCGGTGTTGCCCATCTGGTGATGTCCATGTGTAGAGACGCCTCTTAGGTTGTTGGAAAAGGGTGTTTGCTATGACCAGCGTGTTCTCTTGACAAAACTCTGTTAGCCTTTGCCCTGCTTCATTTTGTTCTCCAAGGCCAAACTTGTCTGTTATTCCGGTTACCTTTTGATTTCCTACTTTAGCATTCCAGTCCTCTATGATGATGAGGACATCATTTTTTGGTGTTAGTTCTACGAGCTGTTGTAGGTCTTCGTAGAACTGGTCCACTTCAGCCTCTTCTGCAGCAGTGGTTGGGGCATAGACTTGGATTACTGTGATGTTGAATGGTTTGCCTTGGATTCGGACCGAGATCATTCTGTCATTTTTGAGATTGTATCCTAATACTGCCTTTCTCACTCTCTTGTTGACTATAAAGGCCACACCATTTTTTCTACGGGATTCCTGGCCACAGTAGTAGATATAATGGTCTTCTGAGTTAAATTCGCCCATTCCTGTCCACTTTAGTTCACTGATTCCCAAGATGTCGATGTTCATTCTTGCCATCTCATTTTTGACCACGTCAAGCTTACCTTGATTCATAGATCTTACATTCCAGGTTCCTATGCAGTATTGTTCTTTGCAGCATCGAACTTTCCTTTCACCGTCAGACACATCCACAGCTGAGCGTCCTTTCGGCTTTGGCCCAGCCGCTTCACTCTTTCTGGGGTTACTCGTACTTGCCCTCTGCTCTTCCTCAGTAGCATATTGGACACCTTCCGACCTGAGGGGCTCATCTTCCGGCGTCATATCTTTTAGCCTTTTGTTACTGTCCATGGGGTTTTCTTGGCAAAGATACTGGAGTGGGTTGCCATTTCCTTCTCCAGGGGATCACGCTTGGTCTGAGTTCTCTGCTATGGCCTGTCCGTCCTGGGTGGCCCTCCACGGCATAGCCCACAGCCTCATCGAACCACGCAAGCCCCCTCGCCACGACAAGGCAGTGATCCATGAGGGAGAATCATTTATGTACTAGACCTGGTGGCTTAGACGATTTTCAAGTGACCCTTTATCTTGTCCACTGATACAGTTGCATAACAGCAATACACCCATTACATCATGTTTTGATCTCTATTACCTTTGGATAATCCATATTTGCACTGCTTAATTGTTAATAATGAACACTGGGCATTAGTTGTCTAGATCATTTATGTACTAGACAACTAATGCCCAGTGTTCATTATTAACAATTAAGCAGTGCAAATATGGATTATCCAAAGGTAATAGAGATCAAAACATGATGTAATGGGTGTATTGCTGTTATGCAACTGTATCAGTGGACAAGATAAAGGGTCACTTGAAAATCGTCTAAGCCACCAGGTCTCAAGCCACTGATTTCTGATTTTCACAGTTTAAACAATGGGAAGACTCTGGATGTGCTGGTTTGGAAGCTTATGTCTTAATTTAGAAGAAGTGCCGAAGTGCCAAAGAATAATTACATATGCAGAATGAAAGGAAATGATTTGAATCAAAGGTCTTGAGTTCTCGAAAAATTGGGAGTAAAGACTGAATGCAGAAAGGCCGTATGTTTTTGCAGCCACATATAATATAGAGTTTGGATGGCATCCTTAATTTAAGAAAATCCGCATGACTTTTGAGCAGCATAGCATTCAGTCTCTCAGACAAAAGTTAAATGGTGCATTGGATCTCATGAATTTGTCCCACGTGCATAGAAACTCCCATTGAGTCAGGGACCTTTACTCTAGATAAAGAGTTACTTATTCTATCAGAGCAACACTCCTTTGTGCTGGAACTACTTCAGATGTGTCTAAAGATATCATGCAGGGTATTGGTTTACAAACATTCTAAGCATATAGAAACTAAACACGAGGTCATAAATCATGGTTGAGGAAAAGAAATCAGAAGACCACTAGATCCATTAAATATTTGTAAAACGTGAAGTGATATTATTGATGCAGGTTCACTACAAAAGACTACTAGTTTTATATAACGTCATGTCTTCGCTTGTTCCGTTATCTGTAGCCTGCCTTTCAAACAAAAGGACCCATTCGAGGCAGCTCACAACCCAATATCATAAATATGAGGACAAAAACCAGCACAAAACACCCTAAGTAGATATGGGCTGCGGTCACACACATGAAATAATCCACTTTCGGTACACTTTCAATGGACTTTCCAACGGGATTTTGCCAGTTCACACAGTAAAATTTGTTTAGGCAGCGGATTGCAAGTGGATTATTTGGTGTGCATGACCGCAGCCAAAGACACCCCAAACAAAATGGATTATATCATAGGATAAAATGTGTCTGGTACCTGAAGGCCAACAAAGAAGGAGCAGGACAAATGTCATTAGAGAAGAAACATCAGAATTGTGGTGTCACTGCAGGAAAGGCCATGTCCCATGTTAACAAACCTCAACACATCAGATGTCAGGAGGACAAACAGCAATATTTCCATATTGTTTTTATCTCAGAACTGACTACAGGGCAAGCACCCAAACTGTATTTTGTGCAAGGTCCCTGGGAGGAAAACTGGTGATGTGATTTGATCGTTGTAGCCAAGCAGCTCCCAGAGAGCCAACTGCAAAAGAAATATATAGTATGGCCCAGGCTACATGACCCAGGCTACCTTGACCTCATTAGATCCCAGTAGCTAAGCTGGGGTCACCTCGATTAGTACTTGGATGGGAGACCACCAAGGAAGGCCAAGGTCACTATGCAGAGGAAGCAATGGCAAACTGCTTCTGCTTCTCACTTGCCCTGAAAACCCTATGAGGACTCACCATAAATTGGCTGTGACTTCATGATGCTTTACACATACAAATTCATATGGTAAAAGTAATCACTTCTCTAGGTTTCTGACATCAGGATCGGAGCTGTCTTCCCTGTTTGGTCCTCCTGCATCCTCAGGAAACACGCAGAATAAGAAATGGATCTATTATATAGAAGCATCATTGGGCAGCTTCCTTGATGTCCCAAGGAAAATCTTGAAATAGAGTCCTCTCTCATATTCTGCAAGACAAATATAGGAAAAACAGCAACAACTCTGGTTTTAGGAAATCCAGAGTAGTCTCATTGGTTCAAATTGGGTTAAGGGAAAAATGAGTGGCATGAGACCTTTGGGTTAGGGACCAGTCAAATGACCCTTACCTCAAATATTGACATAATTGTGCAAACTGCAGGGACAAATGGATTGCTTCAGATTTTGTTCTCTCAATCCATTTCCTAATGCATGTTTGCTCTGCTTACTGGTTAACAATCAAAACTGGACACTAGTTAAGCCTGTAGATAAGCTCCTACCATCTTGTTGTCCCTTCCCAGAAAATGTCTTCTGCCTTTGAACATGAAAGTTCTATTTAGCTATCATGGCTACTTACCATAGATAGACCACACCTCCATTAATTTGTCACATCCACCAAACTGTAATCTAGAAGTTCTATTAAGATCAAATGTTACTTGGAAACATTCCCTGGAAAAAATATCTTTGCCTAATTGTAGAATTTTAAATACATTTCCAACTTTTTATTTCCAGACCCATTTTAATTCAGATTCAGGTCTGGGTTTGGGACAGCAACAACCTTGGTCACACTGACCAATGAGCTTCACAAGGAGACTGACAAGCAGAATGCATCTCTGTTCATTCTTCTGGATGTGTTGGTGGTTTTTGATACCATTGTCCATGGTCTCCTTCTAGAGAAGCTAGCTCAGTTGGGGGTGGGGATACCAGGCTTGATGATTCTGCTTCTGATTGGCTGAACAATTCCAGAATGTGGTCAAGAGTCTTCTGCTTGTGTTGATATGTGAGAAACTGGTCCACAGTGTCTTTCCATTGATCACATCAAACACAACATAGATTTGCTTTGCTGGACACTGCATATACTCTTAGCTATCCAAGTTGTCGATAGTACTCACACCCTTTTCTCACTGTGTCTCCAACATGCTGGTTCAGCTGAAAAAACAGGTCAAGCTGACTTTAAAAACCTGTGTGAGCCAAGGAAACTTTTGATGATCGTGGAAGGAATTCATTGGTACCCAAAGAGCCATTTGAGCAAGAGTTGACTGAGATCCAGTAGCACTATGAAACAAGAAGGGAGGATTTGCCAAGAACTGAGTCTTGTCTCCCAAATAAAGAGTTAAGAATGGGTTTCAAATCAGTGTCAGCAGTGTTGGTAATATACTTAGCTTTGGGAATCTGATAAAGGGTGGGGCTGGTGAGCAAAGGTAAAATAATCTATCTGAACATCATGAATTGTTAAATAATTGGGTCATATTTACGGTTCGATGGAGCCATCTAGGATGTTCTACAATGTATTTAAAGTTCATCCTAATTAGGAGGCATTTCTTAGGTGGTAGGATGTCAGTATATGGTAAAGATACCCCTTAAAAGGGCATAGATGAGTCATACCAGAACTGGAGGTTGTATTTTTGTCTGCCAGCTGTGTTGTTCTCCTATGTCATCTCTTTTGAGAGGGTCAAAGATTGTTATTAAACACCTCCCAGCCCCTGTGAACAAACTGCAGAGACTAGCTAAAAATTCAATGAATAACGCCTGGTCTCTGTCCCTGACACGGAATAAATATTTGCTCAGCTTAACGGTTAGCAATGGACATCAGTCATATAAACATGCTAGATAAGTGGTTAAGGAAGGAGTATCATAGAACAAGTGAATGTGATACATTTCTTCAGAAGACTCTGTGAGTATGTGATTATTCTCTACTTTGATCAACCTATATTCATGCTCTTTCCAAAATACTTCATCGTGTCTGTATGCTGGCTCTGATGATTAAAAAATAGCTAGGGACGCACAGTATGTAACTGAGAACAAAAAGAAGAAATTACTGTGTATGTTCCGTTATCACTCCTGTTTTTAAGAAGAAAGCAAGTATCAATCATGGAGAACCTTTTGCCAACCTTTTCAAAGGGAAGAATGATCTTCGTTCTTATAAATGCTTTGGATCAACTGGGATATTTAAAGAATACACATTGGTTCTAGGTTTGGGAAATACTATCCATGATTGATACTTGCTGCAAGCAAAACAACTCTGATGAAGATTTGCCACAAATGAGAAGTTTACCTGGGATTCCTGTCAGTTTTGGTCCATGAGTTTATTGTGAACAAGGACTTTGGAAATTTTGTAAATAACCTCACACTGTAAATTGTAAATTTCAAATCCAGTGCCTCTACACAGACACTTGTAAAATTATTTCCTTGTTAATTTTTAATTTAATCTAACGAATATTGTTCATGCATATTTGAGACTCTGGTTACTAGAACTCATATTGTAAGACTTTAAGAATGCACAAGATAACATTTTTATATAATTAGCAGTGGTTTATTTTCTTGGTATAAACAGGAGTGATAATAGCTTTGATGATTAAAGCAAATGATTAGATCCATCTAAATTTAAAACTTAATTTATTTCTTAGGCTGAATGGACTGTTTTATTATGCATGGATCAAAGTTTGGGATAGAGCAAGGTAGCATAGAAATCTCTCTCATATTGAACACAAAACTTTATTACCAGTCTGTAGATACTATGGCTGAGGACAGACTGGCAGTTTGCTCCGGTAGCCAGTCGTGGCAAAAAAGCCCCAGAATAAACTGTTCCAGGTTTTCCCATTCAGACAGCCTGGGCTGCTGCCAGAAGATACAGGGCAGAGCCGGGCGGGAGTGTTCAGACTGCTGTGCCAGGGGAGTGTTCAGACTGCTGCTTCCCCATTAATTCGGCTGTGAGTGTATGGGAGTATGGGTGTATGTCCGCATAAGCGCATAAGCGCATTTTGCCGATTGGGGGAGGACTCCACAGTGCCGGCACTGCATTGGGCAGTAGAGCGGAGCACAGCCAATCATACCGCTGCTGCCTTCTGCCCAACACGGGTTGCTCCTGGCTTTTCGGCTGCGTATTCAGACTTCCCAGAAGTGGAGAAATGTGTGACACACGCGGGCTTTCAGATTTGCTACTAGATTTATGAGGTATCTTTTTAATCCGGCGGTGAAGTGCAACAGCATGGGTTGGCTACAGGTGGAGGACGCCAGGCAGATGTGCCTGTGTGAACGCCCAATTTACTCCAGGATTGAATCGTCGCTGGCCTGGGTCCCTACCAGGGCAAATTGCCAGTCTGAATTTAGCCTATGAAAAGTGGGACAATGAAAAGTGGACAATGAGTCCAATACTAAAACTGTATTGCAAGATAATTTAGGGAAGGTAGAAACTGGGGTTTCCTTCTGTTGCACAGAAAGTCCAAAAGATATTCTTATCCCCAAAAGTTATTTCTATGTTCAAAGAATATGAACTATTTATTTCGTTGAATGTAGGGCCAAGTTCCTAAAATTAGCCACATGTGGTGTAATTCAAATCCTGTTAAGGACAACCGCAGATTTAAATGGATTCTAAGTTGAATTCATCAGACTGACCGAAAAGAACACTGAAGCTGCCTGAAGACAGATAGTTATGCTCTGCAAATAAACCTCAGCATCACTGTAAAATACTTTTATTCTTTTAAACTTTGCACTATTTATAACATTCTTTACTCTTCTGAGCATTTCAAGCACAAACTTAGAATATTTTGACAATTTAGAAAATAAAACCATAAGAAAAATATTTCAGATGTTTTCTAACCTCAAATTTCTTTGCATTATATAGTTTACTGAAATTTACTCATTGTCAAGCCACTAACAATTACAATGAAGTTCACCCTCTGCCTCTCCTTACTACTAACTGGTCTTCTTCAAGTCCATTGTCATCACATCCCAGGACATCATGAGGAACAGGAGCACAATGGAGATCAAAACCCACCTGAAGCTCAGCCACAGCCTCTGGCAGAAGGGCAGGGAACTGAAACAACAGCTTATCAAAAGATAGCCTGGACAAATGACGACTTTGCATTGAGATTATACAAACTCATCGCTTCAGATCCAGCTCAGCAAAATGTTTTCTTCTCCCCCTTGAGCATCTCCACAGCCTTTGCCCTGCTAGCCCTGGGTGCTAAAGCTGAGACCCATCATCAGATTTTCAATGGACTCGGTTTCAACCTCTCAGACACTGAGGAGAATGAGATCCATGGAGCATTTAAGCTAATCGTCCACACGCTTAACCAACCCAGTAATATAACACAGGTGAACATGGGGAATGCTTTGTTCATAGAAGAGTCAATGCCACTGCTGCCTAAATTTCAGAATGATGTCCAAACCTTGTATGAAGCTGAAGGCATTCCAACAAACTTCAAGAACTCTGCAGCAGCAGCAGCAGAGATCAATGATTACGTAAAGAACAAAACTAACGGGAAAATCACCCAAGCAGTCCAGGGACTAGATAAAGATACTTTAATGATTCTTGTAAACCATATCTTTTTCAAAGGTAAATCTTCGTAATTACTAATAAATATTGATGGTAGAAGGAGAGACAAGAACTGTCTATATGCCAAGTAAATAACGTGGCTGACAGTTGTAAGAAAACTGTGAATGCAGAGAGTAAAGGGGAGTGGTGGTCTGGGTGCTCACTTTGAAGCCAAGTAGGGCAGAATGAAACTGAGACCTGTTATGGCATCCTATATCTCCATGTTTTCAAGTAGAGCAGATGGGGGCTGGTTGCAGAGTAAAAGGGTTTTTTTAGTTTTAGTTTTTTCTATGGCCAAACATAGAAAATACAACAAAATTAACAGATAGTAAGAACCCCTGTAAATAAAGGTAAAAGAAACTTTAAAAAGCAGTAAAATGCATTTTAAAATTCTTAAGAAATGGACAGTTCACAGTAAGGTGACTGACATTTAATTTGCTGTGTCATTATCCTTATTCTATTTCCCAGAGGGTTTTTTTTGTGCAGATACCTATTTCCACCAACAGGGGGCTCGCTCTCCCCCAACAGCTTTTCCTACATAGTCTGTAGACTTCCTGGGTTTGTAGAAAAAATCCCAAAACTGAAAAAATCCCTTCAGGGATGGTTGAATTCCCCCCAAAACCTTTTGAAATGGCCTCTGCAGGCATCAACGGTGGCCTCTGCAGGCATCAATGGTGAGAGATTAGAATGTTGGGGGGGGGAGAGGCTTCTCACTGGCTCTTTCAGTAATAGGGTGGGGGAAGGGCCCTTTGCAGGCCTCTTTTGGCCTTGGAGGGAGGGAGGGAGGGGGCTTTGGGGCCAGGCTGGGGCATTCCTAGAGGTTTTGTGGTAGAGTGTAAGGAGGGCAGGATTTGGGGAAGGGAGAGGCCTCAGCTGGGTATCATGCCACAGAATCCACCCTCCAAAGCAGCCATTTTCTCCAGGGAGACAGATCTCTGCTGTCTAGAGCTCACTCTCCAGGCCCCACTTGGAGGTTGCCAGCCCTAGGCCTGGCAGCAGTCTAGGGTTGCCAGCTACCCCAATGGGCACTGGCAGGGGATGGGGGTAGTGGGGTTGCCAGCTCCAGGTCTGGAAACTCCTGGAGATTTGGGGATGGAGCCAGGGGAGGACAGGGACCTCAGTAGGGTACAATGCCCTAGAGTCCACCCTCCAAAGCATCCATTTTCTCCAGGGGTAGTTATCTCAGTAGTCTGGAGATGAGCAGTAATTCCAGGAGATCCCCAGATCCCACCTGGAGGCTGGCAGCCCTAGGCTTGATGACTCTGGATGACTTGATACCACCTAATTTGCATGACTCAACTTGGCCTGGATGACTTGATACCACCTAATCTGCATGACTCAACATGGCCTGGCTGCTTGCTGCTGTTCAGCAGCCACCCTATGAAAGCCAGCAGTGGTGCAGCAGTTAGAGCTTCAGAGTAGGGTCTGCAAGACCCAGGTTCAGATCCCCATATTGCGGTGGAAGCTGACTGGGTGATTTTGGACCAGTCACATACTTTCAGCCTAACCAACCTCACAGGATTGTTGTGCAGATAAAAAGGAGGTGAGAATAATGTAAGCTGCTTTGGTCCCCACTGTGGAGAAAGACTATAATTTTCCTTGGTAGAAGCTGTGGGGGAGGGGGGTGGAGACGAAAAGCTGAAGACAGATAAAGGCAGATAAAGGTAGGTTGGCTGTTGGGTGGGAAGGAAACAGGGTTGCCAACTCTGGACTGGGAAACTCCTGGACAGTTGAGGGGTGGATCCTGGGAAGGGTGGGGTATGAGGGGGGGAGGAACTTCAGACCGGTATAATGCCATAGAATCCACCCTCCAAACCAGCTGTTTCCTCCATGAGAACTACCATTGCCAGCCTCTGGATGAGGGCTGGAGATCACCCAGAATTACAACTGTTGTCCGGGTGACAGAGATCAGTTCCCCTGGATAAAATGGCTGCTTTGGAGGGTTGAGTCTATGGCTGCACCCCCAGAAGGGAGAAAGAGTGTGAGATAGGTAAGGGTGGAGGGGAGGAAGCAAAGGTGTGGGGAATGGGATGACCATCCCGCAAGTTTCTTGCGGGTCTCCACTTGTAGATTTTCTAATTCTTAAAGCTAGCCATCCAAATTGAGCCACTAGATATCGTACTTCTGCGCCTATCCGCAAGGAGATTTTTCATAATATGAACTTCTTGCCTACTAGTGAGAGGTAAGGACTTGGGGACCGGAAGTGATTTATGGAGATTATTATAGGCCTTATAGTCAAAAATGGTATGTTCTAAATTTTCAATGCCTTCATTATAGCAGGGGCATATACGTTCCTCAAATAGCATTTTCTTATACTTTCCCACTGTAATCACTAAAGGAATAGCATCCCAACACATAACAGTAAAAGTTCTCCTATATTCATAATTTGACAGATGGTGAAGATAGGCCATAGAATTTACTCTGTTAATGGGGTCCAGAAGTGTATTCCATTTCTCTGTTCTATCAATATTATTCTGCCTATCAATTTCCATAATCTTTTGTTTTATCAATTCTCTAGCTTTGTCATAGGCAAGGGAACATAGGCCAGGGTGGTATAAAGGTGTCCTGTAATATTCAGTGTGTCAGCCCATTGAGTAGAAAAACTAATTTCAGCCAATAATGAATCACCATGATCCAAAACCTTGCCTCCACAGTAATCATTCCAGTTTCAGTTCGAATATGTGCATTTGTAATGCCGTTAGATACCTGTAGAACAGATCTCAAAAATTTTGATTGCACTGTGTCCAGTTTCTTGTAGTTAGATGTAATATTGATGGCAGCTCCAAAGGTAAGTTGACTGAGAGATTTGGCCTTAAATAGTCTAAGGGCAGCTACAAGACATTTGCTCCCTTTGTACCAGTAAAAATTTTGAATTGTCCCCGCGCTCCTTTTGGCATTTATGGAAGCAGAATTTATATTTACAATTCTTGAACCATTTGCCTGGAAGTTAACACCCAGATATTTAAAACAGGTGACTTGTTCAATGGGAACAGAGTTTAAGTGCCAATGGAAAGTTTGGAGGGATCTTTTAGTAAAAGCCATTACTTTAGTTTTTGAATAGTTAACCTCTAAATTGTTATTCTGACAGTATTGGGCAAAAGAACTCATGGCTTCTCTGAGACCTAAGGGTGTCCTTGCAAGTAGGATGGCATCATCTGCATATAAGAGCACCCCTATGTGTCTGTTGCCTAGCTTTGGGGGATGAAACTCAGGCCTGTTTAAATAGGCTACCATGTCATTAATGTAAAAGTTAAACAGAAGTAGTGCCAAAAGGCATCCTTGTTTAACTCCTTCTTCTAATAGGATTTTTCAGGTGACCCTGGGGAGAGTACCTAACCCTTATAAATGTGTTGTCATGAAGGACCTGAATAAGAAATAGTAACCTCCTGTCAATACTTGAAGCTCTTAATTTGACCAATAGAATGATTCTAGAGACTGAGTCAAAACCCAACTTCAGGTTCAGAAAGGCAGCAAAAAGAGACACATTTGAGCTGGAGGAATATTTGGCAACCAGATGATCCAATATCATACATTGATCTAAGGTAGCACACCCCTCTCTAAAGCCAGCCTGCTCATCTGCCAGACAAGAGTCATTTTTCATAGAAGGTGCCTCGCATAAAGTTTACTCAGTATGCTTAGCAGACTAATTGGCCTGTAAAAGAGGAAATGTGTTGTAAATTTCAGCTGTGTCATTTGGAATAGTAGAGAGTTCTATGGCAAGCCATCTTAGCTTGGATTCTATCCAGGGCTTTTTTTTCCTGGGGGAATGTGCTGAAATGGAGTTCCAGAACCTCTTCAACAATTTTTTTAAAATGTTTAAAAGTTTGCAATTGTTCAGTATTCAGACTGAAAACTTAATTTCCCTCCTGAGAGTTCTGATACCTCTCCCCCCTCCACCCTCCCTCCCACAAAGCCTTGATCCTATCACTTCCTTCTCCAGCCTTCCTCCAGCCTACTGGAGGATAAGCCATTGACTCAGATGATGGTTCCTTAGGCTATAGGAAGGCTTCAAACATCACTGGGCAGGCTGATACAAATCTTGTCTTTTGGACTGAAAGTTGAGTTGCTTTATCCACTGGTACTTTCACCATTTCATGTTCTGTTACTCAGCTGACTTACATAATACCTCTACTTGGACATGAGAGTTCCTGGCTCTTGCATTTAGTGTCCTCTTGCAATGAAGCATATAGCTATCTTGCAATAATGTGCATATATGAGAATCAGCATTTACCCTATTCAGTGTACCTATTCTTTTTCTCCTTAGCTTGCTGGGAGAGGCCTTTTAACCATAGATTGACTGAGGAAGCAGATTTCTTTGTAGATGCAAACACAACGGTGAAGATCAACATGATGTACCGAAAAGGTTATTATGGCTTTCTCTATGACAAAGACCTGTCTTGTTGGGTGGTCAGAGTACCTTACAACAAAGATTACTCAGCATGGTTTATTCTACCGGATCAAGGAAAACTGAAGGGTGTGGAGGCTGCTTTGACAAGACAGATGTTTAAGAAATGGAGTTTGTCTTTGGAAACTGAGTAAGTTTTCACTTTGTGCTATTTTTAGAATGGCTGCTGCATTATTAATACATCAGAACAGGACAAATAAAAGCATTTGTTTTAACTCCACAGATGATCCTTCACTTTTTTAAAAAATACAACCCATGATCATAAAAACAGCATTAAACAACTATGGAGCTGCTGAAAAAGATCCCTAAAACAGTCCTCAGGCTAAAAGCAAGAACTAAAGAGAGCTAGAAAGATAAAAAGAAAGGTTTTGACCTGTCCCCTAAAAGCATTTAATTTTTTTTAAATAATATAAACAATCTGATACAGAACCAAAAATCACAATGACCAGCCATCTAAACTGTATGTTGTCCAAGTGGTCTCCAAGACCATGGCCACACAACCCGGAAAAACTACAACAACTAACATCTAAACTGTGTTGCATTGAATGAATTACATCCTTAGCACATAGAAATTCTAAAAATGGTTTCCATATTTTGTCATATTCAAATAAAGGAACTATTGGACGTAAATCCCCCCAAAAACAGATTATGCATAATCCTACCCATCAAAAATTGTTCCCAGATTTTCTGGTACCATTTTGGAGCAAGGTCCCGTGAGGGATCTCCGATTCCTGGCAATGACCAAACAAGCAGAAGCAACCAATGTAGAGACAAGAATTTTGGTATTTTTATCAAGCAAAAAGTCATCTCAAAAACCCAATAACAAAAATTCTGGAGAATAAGGCAATGAAAGACCCACCATGTTGGATATCTCTTTATGAACCAAAAGTGGAAGACCAGATGGCATTCCCACCACATATGCAAAACAGTACCTTCCTGCTTACAGGATCTCCAACATAATGGGCTCAAAGACTTGTTCATCAGGTTTAATTTGTGTGGTGTTAAATACCAATTAGGTAACAACTCGTAAAATTGGAGTTTAATATTCCAACAGCAGGATTTGTTGGAGGGGGAATTCCAAATCTGTTTCCAATTGGATTCCAAAAAGGCCATTTTCAGAGAATCAGACCATTTTTTTGGTATGGTAAAGGGTCTTTATATATTGCTATTAGTAATAATTTATAAAGGGCAGAAATCATATCTTGTTTACCATCATTTCCATTCCAAATTAAGTCCTCAAATGGGGTTAGTGGTTGGAGCAGATCCTTGGACCTGATCAGATTAATGATCAGATTTTTCAACTAAAAGTATCTAAACTAAGAGATCTTAATTCCAAATCTTTCTTCCACTATGGATATATCTATGATTACCCCATCTTTAATCCAATTAATAATCGTCAACAAACCAGAATATCTCCATTCTCTAAATTCACTTAAATTCTTCCCTGGTGGGAACCACTCTTGATTAATAAATGTCATTAAAGAAGAAATACCAGGGGCTAAGATTTTCCTATATTTGTCCCAAGTTTTAAACATATTATCTAGTAGAGAGCTGGAAGAAATTAAAGCAGGTCTACTTTTGGTGGGAGACCAAATGGTTACTGGTAACGAAAACAGTGAGGAGAAAAAAACTTTCTACAGAGATCCAGGTTTCTAGCGGATGCACTTTTAAAGCCTGAATCAATGGAGCCAGAGAGGAAGCAGCATATTATAAAGACAGGTCTGGGGCATTCAGACTACCTAAATTCGAAGGCCAACATAATGTTTGAAAACCAACTCTAGGTCTATGGTGAGACCAGAGAAATTCATTAACAGCCCTTTGCCAAAGGTGTAATTTTTTGGGGGTATCTTAACTGGGAGGGCAGAAAAAAGAAACATAAATTTAGGGAGATCCTTCACTTAATAATACACATAATTTGTTAACCTAGTAGCAATTTATAGTAATCAGGACACATTTCCCTTATCTTTTCTGTTAATATTCTGGACATCTCTTGCTAAGAAACACTTTTGGGAATTTACAGCATTTGATTTTGACATGTAGTGGAATATCATTGCACTAGAGCCAGTTTGGTGTAGTGGTTAAGTGCACAGACTCTAATCTGGGAGAACTGGGTTTGATTCCCCACTCCTCCACTTGCAGCTGCTGGATGACCTTGGACAACATAGTTCTGTCAGAGCTGTCCTTGAAACAGCAGTTCTCGAGAGAGCTCTCTCAGCCCCACCTACCTCACAGTTGTGGGAGGGGAAGGGAAAAGAGTTTGTAAGCCGCTCTGAGACTCTGAGTGAAGGGCGAGGTATAAATCCAATCAGGCTGATAGCTACAGTGGGCATCTTGGGGCTAGGCCCCCTGACTTGCTGGCAAGGCCCCCTGACTTCCCATCTAGCCCAGGGTGCCATGGCCTTCTCTCCCAGATTAATTTGATTAGCTAGTGCCCCCTAAGAAATTTAAATGCCCTCTGATTTAGAAAATCCAGGCTATGGGCCTGAATCCAATCTCTTCTTCTCTTCTTCTATCTATGGCAGCTGACATCTTTACTGAGAAGGAAGCCTCAATGGGCTCAAAGGCACTTACTCATGGGTAAATATACATAGTTGTGCAGCCTTAAGACACTCAATAGCAATGAAGAGTCCACAGTCAAAATGACTGTGTGAAAGATAAAAATACAAGGCAGACATCCTGTCCACATGCAGCCCTCCAAGAGACTTGGTGTCTCCAAAGTCTCTAGCCTTTTCCCCTGCTATGGCCACCCAAGGTCTTTTTCACTTTTCTTTGGGAGATTCAATCTTGCCACCATCTGGGACCAACACAGGAAGCAGACAAGTTGCTGTAAAAGCCTCTCCCTCTCCAACTTTCTTTAGTCAAGCCAACAGGATGTCTCCAGGAACATCCTACCTGGCCATTGAGTGGTGGGTGTGATTCTTTTCAAACCTTGAGTGGTGGGTGTGATTCTTTTTAAACCTTGAGTGGTGGGTGTGATTCTTTTCAAACCTTGCTGGCTGTGATGGAGAACATAATTTTATCAAGCTACAGAGGAAAGAAAAAGGATATGCCTGGAGCTTGGCCACAGAGACTGCTGGTTTATTTAATTAGAAAATACTGGCCATTTATATGACCAGTATTTGCAAAGTTTATTTACTGGACAGAAAAGGGAAAATGGACAGGATTGTCCCATTCAGACCTGGACACCTGGCAACACTAATCACAAGCCATAAAGTTTCTAGTGGAATGAAGCCTGTAAGGTATTTTACAGCTGATGGGGAAGCAGGGAGCAGGGATTCTGTTATTTCTAGTTAAGACTGTATCGACTAAATGGGTTTAAAGAATTAGTGATCCGGGGAAAAGCTATCTGTTAGTAATTATGACTGTGGCACTTGGGCCTAGCTCCCCAGCAGGATACCTTCACTCCCCACTCAGGCAAATGGCTGTCAAGCAACTGATAGAGATGTGGCCCTGCTCGGAGGCTGGGACAGGAGTCCTTCTTTGGGGTGAGGGAGATTTGGTTGTCTGAGCTGAAATCCCTTGTGGACCCCAAGTCCTCGTAAAATGGGATTTGGAGCTTTCCCTCAGATAGTGTGCCCCCACCGGTTGATTGTTTCTGACTCCCCTTCTCTTGGCTGCTGCAAAAAGGTGCTGTGACCCAGGGGTGCCTTTTCAGAGCAGAAGCCTGCAGCCAAGGCAGTGGATAGGAATGAAGGCAATGGGTCGTAACTAAATGAACTTTGTTGCTACAATGCACAACCCTAAGAAAAGGCAGTTCCAGGGCTAGGATACAGACTAATAATATCTTCTCACTCAATATATTATAGAATATCTGATCCCGTTTGACTTGCAAAACACAGTTCGGAGCGGGGGGGGAGTAAACTGTAGGATTCCACAATGATTGGTGTTGGTATTGCTACATTATTTTTCAAATCAGTTTCTGATATCATAGAAGAAGACAGAAAATAAAGCAATAAGCAATCAAGGAAACCATGACACCAGAATCAAAGTTTTAAGTTATCCCTTTTAAATTGTATCTATCTCAGACAACTGAAATATTTTATCCTGCTGAATAGTATCTGGTTTTCTCCCCCCCACCCTTCTCTTTTGTTTGCCATTAACTAGTGAAATTAATTTGTATATTCCAAAATTTACCATTTCTGGATCCTATGATGTCAAAGATTTGCTGCAGAAAAAAGGTGTGAATGATGTCTTTAATCAGAATGCAGATCTGTCTGGGATTACTGGACATCGCAACCTGAAGGTTTCCAAAGTAAGTATGTGAGTTGTTTGGAGCAAAATTTGCTGTATCTTTTACCTCTAAACAAATAAGTTTTTAATATATTTCATGGGGAATGTTCAGGAGTTTTACTATAACAAATGACAAAATTACCTCTAAACATTGGATGACCATATGCAGCAGAGGTCCATCAGCGAATATTAGCCACAAGGTATAGATAACATAGATGGAACACTATGTCAGGGGCAGTGATGCTTTGTATTCTTGGTGCTTGAGGGCCCACAATGGGAGGGCTTCTGGAGTTCTGGCCCCACTGGTGGACTTCCTGATGACACCTGGGTTTTGGCCACTGTGAAACCGAGTTTTGGACTGGATGGGCCATTGGCTTATGTTCATACCTCCTGGAAGCAACTGATCAAATAAAAGCAATAAAATTAAATAAGGAGGTGGTGAAGCCAGATTGAATCAGTGTGTTGTACTAGTGGTGACTATACTGCATCAGAAACATCTGATACAACTGCGCCACACTCACTACAGCTAGCCGCAAGGAGATGAAGTACAATCCTAGGGAGGACTTGACTGAGTATGAAGTACAAGGCAATAGTTCATCCTCATTCCAGTCACTCATGGTTCTCTGACAGGTGTTTTTCTAGCCTAAGGAACGGGCAGGACCTCAATGGCCTAGAAAAGCCCAATCTCATCAGAAGCTAAGCAATGTCATTCCTCTTAAGAACTTGGATGGAAAACCACCAAGGGAGCTGAGGGTCCCTATGCAGAGGCAGTCAATGGCAAATCTCCTCTGAACATCTCTTGCCTTGAAAATGCTATGGGGTCACCATAAATCAAAAGGGACTTGATGGCACTTTATACACATACACACAAGGAAAGGACTAGGGGGTTGCTGCCAGGTGCAGATAACAAGCATCTGCTTCTTACATCCACTACAAATGGAAGTCTGGGATGCAATTATATTCCCTGGATCAACGTAATGCTGTAGGACTGAGGACTGGGCTACACATGTCATAGAATGAAGTGAAAGAGCCTTAAGTGAACGGACAGTTAGTAAATTGTGTTGCAGGAAGAACCGGTCATTGAATGCTCCCTTGAGAAATTTCCCCTTCAAGTAAAAAACAAAAAACAAAACCAACACATTAGGGAGACACCAGTTGAGCCAGCATCATGCTGTGATCCTTTGTTACTTGCAGAGAAATTTTGATTCAGAGAAATATTAATGATCTGGTCTTCCACCTTCAATCTGAACTGATACAGCCTGTTCTACATATGGCTAATGCAACCTCATTGTGTGACATATATGCCTCACATACTGCATCCAGCAATGTTCATTGTCAAAACCCTGCAGTTTATATTATATCCCCAATATATATATATATATATATTTAATGTTTGTGTCACCTGGCATGAGACTGGCAGATTCTTGCCAGGAGGAAACACTGTGCACACTCTTTTACAATGTGGAAATAAGAGTGAGCTTCTTTTAAAGGCAAAGTATCAAGAGCTGGTAGAAAAGTTAGCAACACAGTTTGTGAAAGGTACCTTGAAAAGGAGCTGAAACATTAATCTTTTGCTTTAGGATGCAGAACTCTTGCGTCTCCTGCCCCACAAGGGAGGGACAATATGAAAGCAGGAGACCAGACGTCACTTCCTCCTTCTCCTCTGCCGGGTTCTTCCCCCGTCACCTTCCTCCACCTAGTGTCTTCCCCCACCACCTCCTCCACCAGGCTCCATGCCAAGCAGATTCACAGGGAAGCAACAGTTTGGGCCTGCTTGTACCCGCAACAACTCACTCCACTAACTTGCTTGCCTGCCTGAACCCCCCACAAGCCTCTTCACCCTCCCAGCCTCCTCCTGCCATGCCCCCGCAAGGGAGGGAGGAACAGTAGGGAACTGCCAGCTGCATTTCCACTGCTGACTCCTCCCCATCTGGTTTCTTCCCTGCAAGCTCTTCTTCTGCTGCTGCCAGGCTCCACCACCCCCTTGACTCGTGGGGCAACTGTAGGTCCTTTCCTGCTTAGGCCTGCAGTGACTCACCTGGCCTCCCATCACTCACTGCACCCTCACTCTCAGGAAAAGTGTTGTAAAGGAAACTCAGAGTTTCAAATAATAATAATCTATCGATCATTGCTGGAATTTTCTAGAAATAAGCTTACAAATTGTTAACCACTAAGCAGAATTGTGAAGATAGGGGAGCCTGGTGTGATGTGGTTCATGGGGTTGCGAAGAGTCGGACTCAACTGTGCGACTGAACAACAAGAAGAACAAGCAGAATTTTAGAAACGTGTTTTACATCCAATTTAATTGACAGAAGAGGAATTTCTCAATGAACAGGTGTTTTAGCACCAAGAAAACATCAGTACACTTTTAATTATGATGGTACCATTTGCTGCAATGACGAGCTGTCATAGTGATCTATGTTCAAGCTCTCTACTTCAAAGACTATGAGTTCAAAATTTCATAATGGTTTAATTTTAAATAAGGAAAAATCAAACTAAGCTTATCCTTCAGTTTAAAATGCTTTAACATATAAATATTGAACTATTGGAATTTATAAGTAATAAATATATCTGCCTTTTAGCAGTTTATTATTTTAAGGTAAAAAAGGACTGTTTGCTTGCTTAGAGAAATAATTATACACTCAGTAAACTGAACTGGTGAATGTGGTCATCTCAGAGGCAGCCATGAACCAAAGTTAGGAATCATGGATTCTTTCATTAATTAAGAGGCCAATTAAGAATGCAGAACTTATGTTATACAAGAAGGACCCCATTGGCTAACGTAAAATAACATATTTTACAAAACTATAAACTTTTAGATTAAAAACCTTTATAAAATTCAGCAAAAATCTTTTGATGGATCAAAATGAAGAATAATATTTGAATTCAAGGTATCTACAGAAGCTTTATGTTATAGGCCACTTTGGAACATCAGAGAAAGCATGTACAGAGTTTAATTCTTTGGAATACAATTGTATTGATATATCTTTCTATATTATATATATATATATATATATATATATATATATATATATATATATATATATATATTTTGCTTTCCCCCTGCAGGCTGTTCACAAGGCTGTGCTGGATGTTCATGAAGGAGGCACCGAGGCGGCAGCAGTCACCGTTGTAGAGTTGGTACCATATTCTGGTCGAATCTTTCCTCCCACCACCATCAAATTTGAGAAACCATTCATAATAGTCATTGGTAGTACGCGCATAAAGCAATTTATCTTCATAGCAAAAGTTATGAACCCAACAGTGAAATAAATATTGCCTGAAAAACCCAAAACATGTAATTACCACCTTTTACGGGTGTCTTTTCCTCTGTGTTATGAACAAAACCCAATCCTGCATTTTCCTGAGCTTTCCCCTGTATTTTCTAGGCCCTTTTCTATTTTCCAAAGAGCAGCCATTTTAGATACTCTTTTCAACAACAAAGCAAGCAAAGGCCTGACCGTCTCTCCCAGAAACAAGTGTATCTTTCTTTCTGCACTGGCTGAAGACAGCAGGGAAGGCTGACTTACTGGCCCTGTAGGTCAGTTGTTTGTTAGAGAGAAGAAGAAACCCAAAGACACAGCTGATGAGAACATACAGTTTCTGAAGTCCAGATAAGTCCCAGGAAGGTTGAATCTGTTTTATCACATCAAGGGCACTTGTTGCATATACAGAACACGTAACTGTGTGTGTTCACTCTGATGCACTATGGTGCCATGGACTAGTTGTTCGGAACAGCGTTTAAGAAGGTTCTCCAGAAGCAGGAAATGGTGGCCTCTTCTCCAGAAGGGTTGACTGTGTCCGCAGTCCACATCTCATCTGCAGCAACAGAGACCTCTGCTAGGTAAGCATCTTGCCTCCACATGTTTCTGTTCCTCTGTTCTCTAACCTGATCTGTATCTGATAGCTTTGACTGCTTGTTATCTTCTGTTGAATAAATTATGTTTTGGGTAAGAGACTATTGTTTGAATTTCTGTTGAACAGAGAGAGAGTTTGAGAAGTGCTTCCAATAGTGCTGATTCCGCATTTCTCAAGGAAGAGCAATTATTTTCCCAGAAGGCTCAACAGCTATATTTTGATGTGGTGTTAACTTTTGAAACTACACTCTGCAGGCCATCCCTCTAAAGTTGGATAGGACCCCAAAACACAATCCATAATTTTATTTCTAGTATGTGTCTACTACACTTACATTTATATCAGCCTGCAACCATACGTACAATGTCACATGCACATATTTTGAGAGTGACTGCCATACTTTTAGGTACTAAATGCTCAGATTTTAGGTTGCTGAGCTGCAGACCAGAAGGTCAGTAGCTCGGCAGTTTGGGACCCGAGTGCCTCATGATGGAGTGAGTGCCTGTCTCTGGCCCCAGCTCCTGCCAACCTAGCAGTTTGAAGGCAAGAAATTGCAAGTAAATAAATAGGTACCACTTTGGTGGGAAGGTAACAGCATTCTGTGCGCCTCGGCATTTAGTCATGCTGACCACGTGACCACAGAAAAAGTCTGGACAGCGATGGCTCTTCGGCTTAGAAACAGAAACGAGCATTGCCCCCTGGAGTCAGATTCGACTGGCTTTTGAGCAAGGGAAACCTTAACCTTTACCTTATGAACCTGTAAACTTTGCAGTTCTTTTCAGGTTCTTTAATATTCAATGTGTCCTATTTTATCCCTCCCCAATTTCTTTTCCCAAAAATATAATCTGGATGATTCTTTTATATTAGTTTGATGTTTGTTCTGTGTTTTCTTCACAAATTACAATGTGTTAAAACCAGGGGTCTTTTCATAGAAAAAGAGCTGCAGGAGCTCATTAGCATATGGTATGCCAATGAGCTATTAGGGTATTAGCATATGTCACACCCCCTGACATGACCGGAAGTGATGTCAGAAGGGGAAGCAAAAGTGGGGGAGGCATCTTCGAAAGCCTCCCCTTCCCTTCCCCAGGTGGCCTGGGTGGGGGAGCTAAGAGAGAAGAGGTTTAAAGTTTAAACTCCTTCTCACTAGAGTTGGGCCACAGAAGGAGGAAAGAGGGAAGGAAAGAGAGAGAGTAGAGAGAAGGAAAGAAGGAAGGAAAGAGGGAAAGAAAGAGAAGGAAAGAAGGAGGGAAAGAAAGAGAGGGAAGAAGGAGGGAAACAGGGAAAGGAGGAAAAAAGAAAAGAGAAGAAGGTGGGAAAGAAAGAAAGAGAGAAGGGAAGAAGGAGGGAAAGAAGAAAAAAGAGAAGGAAAGGAGGGAATGAAAGAAATTCGGCGGCAATTTGGCCCCATTATATCCTATGGGCCATTGAAGTCAATGGTGAAAACATAGGGTATATTCTGGAGGCTGGAGGGGAGGCGGTTTGAGGGAGAGGCTCCAAACTCACAGGGTAGCTGATGGAGCCTCTCCCCAAGATACCCACCAAGTTTCAAAAACATTGGACCAGGGAGTCCAATTCTATGGGCCCCCAAACAGGTTGCCCCCATTCCCTCCATTGTTCTCTATGGTGGGAAAAAGTTACTTTTTCCCACGGTGCTGTTAGTAGCTCTGGGGGGGAGGGGATTTGAGGGAGAGGCTCCAAACTTTCAGGGTAGCTTTGGGAGCCTCTCCCCACATACACTCCCACATCTCAAAGCAATTGGACCAATGGGCCTAATTCTGTGGGTACCCAAACAGCTGGCAAGCCTACCTGGAGAAAAATTGCTTCAAAAGCATCAAGAAAATGCAATGAAATACAATGAAATGGAAGTCCATACATATAGGTAGAGAGTGAGCAGTAAATTAGTATACAACATAATGAAGATGTTTAACAGATTCAAGGGCGAAACAGGAATAACAAGCTTAGTTTATATGGTAGCAAAGAAAGATTATAAGGATAGAGAAGGACAATTAAAGTCTGTGCTAAACAAGAGATATTGAGTAGTGGTGAGCCAAAATGGGTATGTGTGTTTTCACAAAAAGCACCTCCAATTTCTGCTATTCTGCCATACTTTGCCAAGTAACTGGACCAGCTTTCACTAATCTAATCAAATTTAGTAGACTAGGCATGACAGAATGTCAGTGGGAATGTGTGCAATGCACATATCATTGAACTCAAGGGCCAAGTTCAGACTGGCAGTTTGACCCGATATAGGGATGTTTCAGAAACATTTCACAAATGGATTTAAGGGGGCGGTTCACACAGGCACAGCTGCAACACTTCCCTCCCGAGTTTAAAAAGTACCAGGTGAAAGTGGTAGCAGACCCTGAAGAGCGTGTTGATCCTACTTCTGAGAATAGTTTTTGTTCATCAAGGTGCGTACTAATTCTATCTTTAACAATGGATTCCACCCTCTTACCCAGTATCAATGTTAGACTGACCAGCTTGTAATTTCCAGTATCTCCTCTGGAACCTTTTAAAAATATGGGGTTACATTAACCACTTTCCAGTCACTGGGAATGGAGGCAGATTTTAGTAATAAATTGCGTATTTTTGTCAGGAGATCCATAGATTTACATTTGAGTTCTCTCAGAACTTTTTGGCATATGCCATATGGGCTTGGTGATTTGTCAATTGGCAATTTGTCCATCAGTCATAGGACTTTCTCTCTCATCACCTCAATCCAACTTAGGTCTCTCAACACTGCTCCTGAAATCTGGAGTGGGCAAGCACCTCCCATCTTCCACAGAGAAGACAGAGGCAAAAAATGCATTCAGCTTCTCTGCCATTTTGCTATTATCCTTTAATTATGCTTGGTCATCCAAGGGCCCCACTGCCTTCCTGACTGGTTTTCTGCTTCTAATATGTTTGAAGAAATTTTTGCCGTTGGTCTTTATGTTTTTGCAATATGTTCCTCATAACCCCTTTTTGCCTGTCTGATCACCAACTTGCATTTCATTTGCCAATGCCTGTGGTCCCTTTTATTTACCTCACTCAAAGTAGCCTTCTGGCGCTTAAAGGAATCCTTCTTACCTTTTACTGCTTCCATTACTTTATTCATTAACCATGCAATCCTTTAAAAATACCTGTTCGTACCTTTCCTAACTTGTGATATTCATTGTATCTGAGCTTCTAAGACTCTAGTTTTAAATAGTCTCCAGGCTTCTCAAAGGGATTTGATCCTCCTTACCTTTCCTTTCAGTTTCTTCTTCACAAGCCACCTCATTTGAGAGAAATGACCCCTTCCAAAGTTAAATGTGGTTGTGTTGGTCTTTTTGGACAACTCCCTGTTCACATAAATGCTAAATGTAATGTCGTTATGGTCACTGTTCCCAAATGGTGCCATCATGTTTACATCTCTCACCAGGTCTTTAGCATTTCTTAGGGGCAAATCCAGGATCACCTTCCCTTTGGTAGGTTCTGTGACCATCTGCTCTGTGGCATAGTCATTGAGAGTATATAGAAACAGAATCTGTTTCTCCTGACTTGAACACATATTGACCCAATGTGTGGGTAGTTAAAATCACCTATTATGACACAGTTATTTTATCTAGCTGCTTTCCTTAATTCTTTTTTGTTTGTTTGTTTTTATAGCATCCTCTAACCTTTCATTCAGTGGGTGATGACAAACTCCCATAGTTAAGCTTTCTTTTGGGCCCACTATTTCCACCCATAGCACTTCTGTAAATGAATCGATTTCTCTTAGATTCTCAGTTTTACTGGACTATATATCCTTTCTGACATACTGGCTGTCCTGGCAATCTTTCTTGGGTCCTCTTCTCAATGGTCCCCATTGCATTTTGAAAGTCACCTGCAGGGTGAAGGGGTGGAGAGGGTGGGACCGCTACCTTCCTGGCCAGTTTCCAGCTTCTGATATATTTAAAACAATATTTGTTACTTGTCGATGTTTTTAGCAATCATTTTCTCAATTTCTCTTTTGCTTGCCTAATTGTAACTTTCCAGTCTTTTGCCAGGGCCTGTGCTCCCTTTTGTTCACCTTGCGGGGGTAAATCTTCTGCTTTAATTAGAAGCTCTTTTCAGCTTCCTTGACTTGTATTCAGGGGTCATTTCAAGGCAGAATGACCCAGAATGGCATTCCGGTAGTTACAAGCCCAGGAGCAAGCACATATGGCTGGCATCTCTTCCTCCTTCGCCTGGGAGCTGGAGGGGCAAAGGACTCTCAGTCTGGGCGCACTGGGACGCTGCCCACTGACTAGAGGGCCCCCTGGCATGGTGGCAGGGGCAACGTGACCAGCAACAGCTACAACCACCTCCAGCATGACCTCGACAGGCTCTGGCTCCTGAGCATTTCCCATTACCACTTCTCGCTGGCCTGGCTGCACCTTCTCCCCAATGGCACAGTGTCTGTTAACCCAGCTGCCCTCCACTACTACAGAAGCCTCCTGGAGGGCCTCAAGGTCTGCGGCATTGAGCCCATAGTCATGATCTACCACTGAGACCTGCCCCAGCCCCTACAGGACACCCACGGTGGCTGGGAAAGCCCGGCGCTGGTCAAGTGCTACCGGGAGTATGCCAAGCTCTGCTTCAGGAGCCACCACTTGTGCACTGGCTCACTGTTGACAGCCCCTACCTCATGGCCTGGCACGGCTACTCCACCAGCTGGCTGCCCCCTACCATCGGGGGTGGGCTGGAGGTGGCCTAAAGGGCGGTGCACAACCTCCTCAAGGTAAGGGAATCGGGCAGGGGGTAGTCCTTGCTTTCGCATGCCATTCTCCCCCATGCACATCCATGTTGTCCAGAGAGTTTCCCCAAGGCCAAGCCCAGTCCCCTTACCAGAAGGATCTGGGGCCAGGCAGCCAGCCATCGCAAAGTATGTGCCCAGGGCCATTTCCCTCCTCCCTAGCACTTCAGGGAGAGGAGGTAAAATGACCTGCTGTTCCATATCTGTTAAAACAAGAGGAGAGGGAATGGAGCAGAATGGCAGGGTCTCCATTAATTACTTGCAGCATTCCACAATTAAAAAGGATACATCTGCCCATCAATCTAAAATTTTAATATGTATGTATTTCATAAGACCATAAGAGAAGCCAATGTTGAATCAGGCCAATGGCCCATCTAGTCCAACACTCTGTCACACAGTGGCCAAAAATACCAAGTGCCATCAGGAGATCCAGCAGTGGGGCCAGGACACTAGAAGCCCTCCCACTGTTGCCCCCCCCAAGCACCAAGAATACAGAGCATCACCTGCCCCAGACTGAGAGTTCCTAGCTATACCTTGTGGCTAATAGCCACTGATGGACTTCTGCTCCATATGTTTATCTAATTCCCTCTTGAAACTATCTATGCTTGTAGCTGCCACCACCTCCTGTGGCAGTGAATTCCATATGTTAATCACTCTTTGGGTGAAGAAGTACTTCCTTTTATCTGTTCTAACCTGACTGCTCAGCAATTTCATGGAGTACCCACGAGTTCTTGTATTGTGAGAAAGGGAGAAAAGTACTTCTTTCTCAACCTGCTCTATCCCATTCATAATCTTATAAACCTCGATCATGTCACCCCTCAGCCGTCATTTCTCCAAGCTGAAGAGCCCCAAGCGTTTTAACCTTTCTTCATAGGGAAAGTGTTCCAACCCATTTATCATTCTAGTTGCCCTTCTCTGCACTTTTCCCAATGCTATAATATCCTTTTCAAGGTGTGGCAACCAGAACTGTACACAGTATTCCAAATGAGGTCACACCAATGATTTATACAGGGGCATTATGATACTGGCTGATTTGTTTTCAGTTCCCTTCCTAATAATCCCCAGCATAGCGTTGGCCTTCTTTATTGCAGTTACACACTGTCTAGACATTTTCATTGAGTTATCTACTATGACTCCAAGATCTCTCTCTTGGTCAGTCTCTGCCAGTTCAGACCCCATCAATGTGTATTTATATTTAGGATTTTTGGCTCCAATGTGCATCACTTTGCACTTGGCCACATTGAACCCCATTTGCCACGTTGCCGCCCACTCACTCATCCTTGACAGATCCCTTTGGAGTGCCTCACAATCCTCCCTTGTTGTCACCACCCTGAACAACTTCGTGTCATCTGCAAATTTAGCCACTTCACTGCTTACTCCCAATTCCAAATCGTTAATAAACAAGTTAAAAAGCATTGGGCCGAGTACCAATCCCTGTGGTACCCACTGCTTACCATCCTCCATTGTGAAAGTTTCCCATTTATACTCACTCTCTGTTTCCTATTTATAAGCCAGTTTTTGATCCACAAGAGGACTTGTCCTTTTATCCCATGACTATTGAACTTACTTAGGAGCCTTTGATGAGGAACTCTCACCAGGTCTTGGGCGTTACTTAGGACCAAATCCAGGATCGCCTCTCCCCTGGTAGGATCTGTGACCATCTGTTCCATAGCACAGTCATTGAGAGTGTCTAAAAACTCAATCTCTTTTTCCCAACTAGAACTCACATTGACCCAATCAATGTGTGGGTAGTTAAAGTCGCCTATTACGACACAGTTATTTCGTCTAGCTGCTATCTTTAATTCATTCATCATTTTATAATCCTCCTCTATCTTTTGATCTGGTGGGTGATAACAAATTCCCACTGTTAAGCCTCCTTTTGGACCAACTATTCCAACCTATGGCATTTCCTTCACTGGAATTAAACACAAACAAATGATGACCAGTAACCAGCACACTAAGTAAAACTAGTAAATACAATGGAAGACAGGCTCCCAGCCATGGGCTGGGGGCCCATTTATGCCTGCGTGGAAGGGGGGAGAAAAGCAAGGATGATTTGGGGCAATTGGGCCCAGCACTGGCTGTCAGCCACTCACTTCTCAAGGTTCCACAGGTCAGCCCATCATGAAATAGGTGGGACACACAGACCTTTGGGCACGCAGCTTGGACTAAAAGGAGCAGGCTGAAGAAGGCATTCAGCAACTCCCTCCACATTCAGATCCTACAGGCAACCACACACAGTGGCTTTCCTCTAACTCATTTGTTTCTCTAGTTGCCACTTGTAGAAGGAAGGCAGTGAAATCTAAACAATCTAATAAACTGCTTTACGTTCCACCTTGTTCTCTTTTTCTCTTCAACCTACCAGTGCAGCCTTATTTTCTTCCTGGCCTCACTTCCCTGATTAGTACAGATTTAGTTAGGCACATGCACATATCTACCCCCCCCCTGGTTAGAATGTAATGAAACAAAATTACATTTGAAAAGTTATGAGAAGGAGAGGCTGCTATACATTAAAAGGGTATTCTGTGGGGAATCATCACTGCAGATTCACTTAGATTCATTCAAATGTGTAACAGGTGTTGCCTCCTCTACATAGCAAGACAATTTGTGTATTAAGATGACATTACAGTTACTTGAAAAAAACTGCATCCCCCCAATGATAGGTGTAGAACAACTGAGTAAATTTTGGCAGAATAACTGAGTTGTTTTTTAAAAATTAAGCAAGAAGAATTTGTATTCCTTCAGCCCTTAAAAAACCAAAAATGTACAGCTTTGTGCATTTGTAATTTGAATGTTTGAATGTTGATACCTCAGAGTACTTGGCTGATTTCAGACTGGCAGTATGAAGCACGAGGGAGGGAGTTGTGGCAAAAAGACCCAGAACAACCTGTTCCGGGTATTACCCGGTCACACTGCACCGACTGATGTGGGAGCATACCGGGGAAGAGGCGCAAGGGAGCGTTCGCACTGTTGGCCCACCCCTGGCAACCGTAGTCAGGACTGGCCCCAATGTGTTCCTCACAAAGGTTTCCTTCCTTTTCTGAACCAAGCTTGGTTGCCTACCATGGCGAAACAGGCTCTGGTTTATAACTCAGCTGTTTGCCTCCCACCCTCATCCTGTGGGTGTATCGCACTCCTTAAATTTGCCACCATGACTCACAGAATCATCACTGCCTTTTTAGAGGGATAGTGAGACCCCTCTGGCTGAACCTCCCTATTTGGAGATGGAATCCCCAATCTTCGGGGGATCCCTGGAAAGTTGGCAACCCAAGGGTCTGGCCTTACCTTGCTTCCCTGGGCTACCCCCTCCCTTTGGTATTGTGCAGAGCGGAGGAGACTATGTGGTCAGAGCACAACACAGATTATTAGCCCAAATAAAAGAATTTAACTATTTACACAGTTATGGAGCACACACACACTGTAGGAGTAAGCAGACACCATGAACCAACAGGTCATAAATCAACAGGGGTTAAATGTAATTCTCTTTCCCTACACACAATACTCTCTACCTCAGGATAGGATCTCTCCTTGGACCGGCCTCTGGCTCTACTTCAGCCACTCTACTCTCCCTTGCCCAAGAGAGCAGGGAACCTTCCATTCATTCCCCAGTCCAGCTGACTGTGGAGTGGCTGAATTTCTGCTGCCTCCCAAGGACGAAGACTGCCTCCTCCCTGGATGGACTGCAGTCTATATTGATGCTGCTTGCCCATTGGCACAGTCCTTGTTTTCCCGCACTTTTTGGCCTTGAGGCAGCTGGGAACTGTAGGACACCCAGTGAGTGATACCCCTGCAGGCCCCTCTCTGGAACTACAGCTCAATTAAACCTGATGAGGGAACATTTTAAACAAAGAATCACAGCCATCTTACAAACACAGGTAACTGCCATTTCGTTACACCTACCAACAGCCACTGAGGGAAGAGTTATTCCCACACAGGAGATAAGCAGGAGAAGTGTCTTCATCAAGAGAGAAAGCTGTTCTGACAGGGCACAGTGGCTGAAGGGGGAGTGGGTGGGGAAGAGGAGTAGACCTAGCACACGGCAAGCAGCCATTGGCATACTGTTGGAGTAAAAAAGGACAAAAAAGGGAAGGGGAAAAAAACTGGACCTAAAACTTAGAATCCAGAACCTGACAAAGGTTAATCAAATGTAAGAAAGGGGGCCTATATTAAAAACTTAATGAAGGAAATATATAAAAGATACATGTATATATTAATCACAGTTTTTTAAATTATATAAGGGCCCAATCACATGTTATGTATAAATAATAAACAATAAAAGACAAGGGCTTATAAATCTGACCTGAAGCGTTTTGGCCTACATAGGCCTTCCTCAGAGGTCAATAGTGGGGAACATATTTGCTATTATAAAAATATAGTACAATCATGTAAATACAAAGTATAAATTCAATAAGGACCAGAAGCAAGTTGCTGTAAAAGATAAAAAAATAGAAAATTAAAGTAAAAGGTAAAGGTAAAGGTTCCCTTGCTCGAAAGCCAGTCGAATCCAACTCTAGGGTTGTGGTGCTCATCTCCGTTTCAAAGCCGAAGAGCCAGCGCTGTCCGAAGACGTTTCCGTGGTCATGTGGCCGGCATGACTAAACACCAAGGTGCACGGAACGCTATTACCTTCCCACCAAAGGGGTACCTATTTATCTAGTTGCAATTTCTTGCTTTCGAACTGCTAGGTTGGCAGAAAATTAAACACATGTATTAAAAGAGATAAATAGACTGTAAACATATATTGCCAATAAATAAATATATACCATTGACTTACTTTCAAGATAAACCACCAGGCACAGAGTAAAAAAACCCCGAGGCCTCTAATAGTGCAATTATATGCCAAGTGGTTCTCAGATATAAACCTAAAGACAAAACATGTATAAATCAATGTATCCCACAATTTAGAGCCTAAATGCAAAAAGTAATAAAAAAACTATAATTACTTCTGGTCCAGGAATCACCTTCCTATGGTTGTAGAGCCAAATTATCCTCAAGCAAAGAGCAGTGTTAGTCAACTAAAAATGCTGGAGCTTTATAGCTGGTTAAGGGTAATGCAATCCTAAAATGTAGGATGATGCAATCCCTATAAGGGTGATGCAATCATAATATGCAGGATGATGCAATCTTGAAGTAGTCATGTGATTGCACATTTCACATAGTGTCTTGAAGTAGTCATGTGATTGCACATTTCACATAGAGCATAACATTAAAAAATATATGGAGACACAGTACAGATTCCAAACTGGATGTGAAACAGTAAAAAAACCATACATATGCTATACTTTCAAAATCATATTGCGCACCAATCAATTTGTTCATTCAGACCATATGGGGTTACAGCAAAACTCTTTTATATATAAGAAGAGATTAGTTCCTATTTTGTTTTTGATTTTAGCCCTGCTTTTGCTTTCTAACTTACCTTTCAGGTACTTGATTCAATTTTGTTGGATTAAGTCCCCCCCCTCCCTTTTTTCTACCATTGGAAAGTAAGCACCAGAATTTTGGTGCCACTGCTGGAAAGGCCATATCCCATATCAACAAGCCTCAACTCATCAGGTGTCAGAAGAACAGACAGCAGGGTTTCCATGTATTATGTACGAGGCTCCTGGGAGGAAACCTAGTGATGTGATTTGATAGTTGCAGGTGACCAGCTCTTGGAGAGCCCAATGGAACAAAGATATATGGTATGGTAACAGTCCAGGTTAGATGGCTAGGTAAGCCTGATCTCATCAGATCTCAAAAGCTAAAATGGGTGGGCCTTGGTTGGTACTTGGATGGAAAGCCACCAAGGAAAGCCAGGAATGCTATGCAGAGGCAGGCAATGGCAAACCACCTCTGTTTCTCATTTGCCTTGAAAAGCCCGTGACAGGTTGCCATAAATCGGCTGTGACTTGATGGTACTTTACACATACAAAAACATATGGTAAAAGTAGTCTCTTCTCTGGGTTTCTGCATCTGGAGTGGAACTTCCTTGCCTGTCCTGCCCCCCTGCATCCTCAGAAAACACAACAGCATAAGAAATGGGCCCATTATATACTAGCACCATTTGGCAGGGTATTGTGAGGCTTGATACAGTCCTGAGGAACATTTTGAAATATATAGTCTTCTCCCGTATTCTGCAAAACAAATCTAGAAAACAAACTCCCATATTAAGTACTCTATTTCTTCTTAACAACTGAATCACTGAGGGTTTAATCCACTGATAGTGTCCAGATCACCAATGAATATCTTCTTCTGAAGCCTTGCTCTCTGTGGCCTCACCTGTGCAGGTGAGTTGGGAGATGACCAGAGGCAAGGGTTTTTAATTGGTGCTGCCTCACCTCTGGAATGCCCTCCTCCATGAGTCTCCCCAAGAGACTCACCGGAATGGCATCCCACAAAATCATTACGTGATTTCTAGATGTATAACTGGAAGTGACATCACCATATCACCAGGCAATCTAAGATTCACTCAGAATTCTATGGCAAATCCAGGGCTTTTTTTGTAGAAAAAGCCCAGCAGGAACTCATTAGCATATTAGGCCACACCCTGACAATGCAGCTCATTAGCATATTAGGCCACACCCCCATGCTACCAGCCACATCTACCTTTTACTTCCTATTTTGTTTACCTTGTTTGTTGTCAAAACCCAGGGCTTTTTTTGTAGCAGGAACTCCTTTGCATGTTAAGCCACACACCCCTAATGTAGCCAATGAGTTTCTGCTGTTGGATGTGGCCTATCATGCTAATGAGTTCCTGCTGGGTGTGGCCAACTTGGGAGCCAGCCGGAACTCCGTTCCTGTTCATTCCTGCCCCAAAACAGCCCTGGGCAAATCTATAGTTTCAAGAATCTATATTTTCTTCATCAGGCTTAAACTTCTGAAAGAAAAGAACACTGAAATTGCCTGAAGGCAAAGGGCAATGCTCCGCTAATGACCCTCAATATTATTATGAAACACTTTTACTCTTTTGAATTTTGGAAATATTTTATTACATTCTTTTCTTTAAAAAAGATTCTAAACCATCTTCAGTAAACTATTCCAAGCATATAAATTGACACCTAGAATGTTTTGATAATTTAAAAAATAAAACTCCAAGAAACATTTCAGATGTTTTCTAATATCAGATTTCTTTCCAGTACAGTTTACAAAAATTTAGTCATTGTCAAGTCGCTAACAATTCCAATGAAGTTCACCCTCTGCCTCTCCTTACTACTAACTGGTGCTCAAGTCCATTGTCATCAGGTCCCAGGACACCATGAGGAACAGGAACACAATGGAGATAAAAACCCACCTGGACATCAGCATCAGCACCTGGTAGAAGTGCAGGGAACTGAAACAACAGGCTTTCAGAAGATACATTGCTTCAGAGACAGCTCCCCCAAACATTTTCTTCCCCCTCTGAGCACCTCCACAGCTTTTGCTTTGCTGACCCTGGGAGTTAAAGCTGAAACCCGTCATCAGATTTTCAATGGATTCGGTTTCAACGTATCAGACACTGAAGAGAATGAGATCCAGGGAGCATTTAAACAAATAATCCACACACTTAACAAACCCAATAATGTAACACAGACAAATATTGGGAATGCTTTGTTCACAGAAGACTCATTATCATTGCAGCCTTAATTTCTGAACAATGTCAAAACCTTGTATGAAGCTTAAGGACTTCAAATGAGTTTCAGGAACTCCACAGCAGCAGAAAACAAATGTAAAGAACGAAACTAATGGGAAACTCACCCGAGCTGTCCAGGAACTAGATGGAAGTTGTGTAATGGTTCTTCTAAACTATATCTTCTTCAAAGGTAAATAATAGTAGTATCACAGTATCACAGCCTAGACTGATCAGTGTACATAAATAGGTCCCAAAGCCATTGCTGAACCAATCAGGATCCAGTTCCAATGCTGGCTACCACATCCAGAAAGACTGTGGGAGCTGCAGTGCAAAAGAAGGGAATTGAAACATTCTGACCCAGATTGTCTCCAGAACACACCCCTATCCCTGCTATTTGCAATGGAAGCTAAGGCTGTCTGTTTGTACGAGGCATAATTCACCAGAAAATGGTGCTAGGCATCTCAAAACTGGCCATCAGATTCAGGATAATGATGGGGAGTTGCAGTGCCTGCCTGCCCTGGTGATATGACCCCGAATCCAGCCAAGGAGGGTATGGCTTGGCTGCTTGCAGTGGCTCCTAGGGCATGATGGAAGGAGGGGCCTCAGACCAGGGACACCACAGAAGGGGTTGCATCACCCCTTGTGCCCCTCAGAGCATGCACGCTATTCCTCTCTCTCTCTCTCTCTCTGGCTTTGTGCGCTCCGTCTCCTCTTCCTCTCCGGCCCCCTTTCCTCTCTCCTGTTTATTGCCACTTCAATTCCCCAAGCCATCCCCTCTCTCTGGCCCCAACACTGGGCCCACCCCCTCCTGGGAATCGCCTGCCTGTCGGTGCCCATCTCATGGCGGTACCCAGCGCTGGCTTCCACCCGCCCACCTCGGGCTGGCTCTCCAGAGCGTGTGGTGACCTCTGCCGGTTCTCCGTCTCTTCCCCTGGGTTTTCTCTCACCCTGTTCCCAGGCCCTGGCCCGGCTGGCCTGTTGCTCTTCCAGCACCTGCCGTCTCCTGCTGCTGTGGCCTCGCGGCGCATCTTGCTGCCGTCACTTGCTTGCTGCCTCACTCTCCTTTTGCCGGCGAGTGTAGCAGGGACGGGCTTTGGGGTTGTTGTGACTGGGGGGTGTGGGGGGGTCCCTGGCGATCCTGCCTGGAGTCCCGAGCCAGCCAAGGACAGGACCCCACCTCTACCCTGGAAGCTTTCTGGGTGAGCTTGGGCTGGTCACATCCTCTCAGCCTAACATATCTCACAGGGTTGTCATGGTGAGTGCAGAATGGAGGACAGGTGAACAATGTAAGGCACTTTGGGTTCCTATTGGAGAGAAAAGCAAGGTACAACATTTGTCATAAACCTAATTTTGCCTACAGTACTAGAAATGTACTGAGTCTGGATGTGTCGCATAGTGGTTTCAGCTCATATTTTATTTGAAGAGTAAAACTAGAGACAAACTAGCCAGTCTGTGACCAGCTTATATCCATGAATGCACACACTCCAACCACACCCCCACTCCCAGTGATAGGCTCTATTTACACTATCTGGCCTCCCCCATAGTTCCAAAGTACTAAAACACATAGTCTGAGATGTGTGGCATAGTGGTTTCAGCTCATATTTTATTTGAAGAGTAAAACTAGAGACAAACTAGCCGGTCCATGACCGGCTTATATTTGTGAACACACACACCCTAACCACACCCCCCGTGATAGGCTCTATTTACACTACCCGGTCCCCATAGGTCCAAACCAGGATCTGCACGAGCCCATTGGTCTGTGTTCGGATCCTACTTATCCAGTGTTCTAGACCTAAAGGTCTGCTAGACCGCATGGCCAGGCTAGCACTGCCATGGCCATCTTAATACATAACAGTTCTCAAAAAAAGGACGATTAATCTACTGCTGTGATTCTTTAGCAGGAGGCAGAACTGCTCATTCAGTATTTGAACCGGTGTTAAATAGTGTGAGCACAGTGAGCTACAGGGAAGGCAAGCTCGGTGAGCAAGGGCAGGCCCATGTAAAGCAATATTGGGAGCACAGTGAGATGGAGGACCTCTAGCAATGAATGAGGGGCTCATCGTTGGGCGATGAGAAATGATCTTCTCTTTTCCTATCGAGAAACTTGTGACTGTAGCCTTTGCTATTTATTATCTGGAAAAGAAAGTACAGAGAAGATGGTGTAGATTTCTAGTTCAACTTGTTTGGCATTCACACTAGAGTTGCTGACTCTGGGTTGGGAAATGTCTGGACATTTGAGGGGTAGAGACTGAGGAGGGCAGGGCTTGGTGAAGGGTGGGACCTCGGTGAGATGTAATGCCCCAAAGTCCATCCTCCAAAGCAGGCATTATCAGCGGGGAAATGGATTTCTGTCACCCCATTTCTATTCTTTTACGTGCCAACCATGCTCTCTTGCTTTCACTCTCTGCAGCTGGTATACAGTGAACTTTAAAAACATTTGCCAAATACAGCAAGGCAGAATCCTTAACTATCAAAAATCATAGACAATTTTTTTCCTCTAAGGCCAGATTTGTACTCCTGATGATGCGGTTGCTTGATGCCCATCCTCTTGGACAAGTCTGCTCATTTAATTATCCAGGATTCCATTTTCATTCTTGTCTTTCCTGGAACTTGGATTGCAGGTGAACTTCAGCCAGGTATTCAGAGGTTCTTTCTTCCTCTTGGTTCTTACAGCCCCTTGGCTGTACAAGTATTTAAACTGAAAGTCATGGAAAAAATCATGGCCTAGCGACTAGAGGTGGGTATGAAGCAAACTTCACCTCTAGGTTGGCCTGCAGCAATCATTCCGGTTGTCTCTTACTCATCTGACTCCCTTCCAACTATGGTGAAATGGCTTCAATCTTTTGGAGCCAGTGGATAGACAAGAAACTTGCTGATCTGGGCTTCTCTGACCTATCTATCAGAGCTGGAACAAAACAAGGCCTCTGCAGTAGTAACAGAAAGGCTTGAAGAGCTGGACTGGCAAATGCTTATAAGCTGATGCCAAGCAAGTCTGCTTACCTATTTATTAGGGTTTTGTGCCTCCTTTTTCCTACAACAAATATTTAGCCCCCCCCCCCTGCAGTCAAGTCACAGTAGACTTATGGTGCTCCTGTAGGGTTTTCAAGGCAAGAGTCTGTGTCGCGACCCTGGCAATCCTTCATGGCCTCCCATTCAAATACTAACCAGGGCTGACACTGCTTTGCTTCTGAGCTCTGATGAGATCAGGGTAACATCCAGGTCACGGAGCCTGTCTCATGGTTCCTTCTTATTGTAGGTCATTTTTCTTATCCCATTTTAACACACACCCTTTAGCAGAGCACACTGTTAGATTTAGGAGCATCCCACATGAGCAGAGGTTAGGTCCCTATGGAGCTCAGGTTATTGAATCCATTGTTTTCCTGCAAGATGTATGCTAAGCAAAGAGCTAATATGTTAACTCTGCTTATGGCTACCTTTCCAGCCCACTCTGTGGGTTATTGTCTGTTAAACCTTCTTTCCAGGTTCGACAAGAGGACAACAGAAACAGTGGCAAAATTCATCTAATGGACACCAAAACAATGTAACCAAGTCCTGAAGCTGCCCTGACTGAGTGGGTTCAGAGGATTGATCTAATGCTGATATGGGCTTATTAACAAGTTAATTTCTAAAATGTATTAGTCTCATTGTTATATGATGGAAACTTTTGAGATTTGAATCAGAATTGTGTGTATCTACTTGTTTTATTTTATTGAATGCCTGCATTAGGCCTAGCCTGAGTTAAGTCCAAGAAGACATTGGGCGATTCTACATTGGCTTTTCCCTCTGTTGTTATACCAAACCCATGCTGGAACAGAAATTCCCCTCTGCACTGCATGCGGCTGTCACTTTCTTTGATCAAAGAAGAAGAAGAAGAAGAAGAAGAAGAAGAAGAAGAAGAAGAAGAAGAAGAAGAAGAAGAGGGGTTTCGGTTTCAGCGTTGCGAATGGCGGCCACCTTTCGGGACGCTCCCGGAGGTGGTTAGCCCACGCGCAGTTTGGGGGGGTCTTTGCATCTATGCAAGACCCTAGTGAGCCTTAGGTAAAGGCTCCGAACCGGGGGCGCTTGGGGAGTAGCCTCTTTGCCGGCAGTTAGCCGGGAATTGAGGCTTTCTCCCCGCCCCAATTGGCCCTGCTGCGTCGTGCCCGTAATGGGACTTAGCAGCGCTCCCGAATTCCACCAGGAGTGAAGAAAGCGGTATGAGTTAAAATAAAAAGAAGAATTGCATCGAATCGTGAGTTGAAGATCTAACTTTGAAGCGAGATAAATCCCCCCCGCAAACGTAGGGAGGAGGGAGGAGTCCCCACCCCCTTTTGAGAAGTGAGAATAATAAAGGGGCGAGGAGGGGGTAAAGAGAAAAAAAGCGTTGGTGAAGATACCGTTGGGGTTTGGCAGGCGATTGCGACATTGTCAGCCTCTTGGAGGATGCGGCACGAACTTTGAAAAAGTAAACAAAAGGGAAAATGTCGACGCCGAAAATTGTCCTGCACAAACCGGAAGAGAAGGGGGGAGGGACTTCCGGTCCAGGTAACCCCCCCCAGAGCTTGCTGTCATTCAACAAGAGGAGCTACTGCGGCCCCTGCTGGAGCAAATGCAGAAAATCAATGAAACTTTGATTAAAGTGGAAAGTGCTCTTCTCTGTCGGCAAAAGCAAATCTCGGAAACATCAAGAAAGGCTAATCTGATGTTAACCCTTTTGGGCGAGAAAGAAGAAGAGAAAGAAGATCTCAGTTTTATCTTGACGTATGACTTGGCACCCCTAACTGGCAGTGAAGCGAGTGAAATAAAAGAAGAGGTGGACATGGCTCTAAAAGCCTATTCCACTTATATAAAAGAAAATACTCTACCAGAAGAAGGGGATGTCGAGCTGAGCAGGAAATATATCAGAGATCTAATTTCTTCTGTGATTATGGAGCCCGTAAAAGTTGATGGTCGGAAATATAAGAAAAAAAGAAACGAGAGAAGATGGAATTCATCTTTAAAGCAATAAAACCTTTGAAGAGACACGCCAGCAGGATGGAGGCAGTACTCAAAACTGGGATGAATGCAAGCAGCGAAGAAGACAACGACCCAGGGGGAAGAGGTGACGGAGCGGGAGTCATCAAGATGAAAGGGACTCAACTTTTAGTTGAAAAGACTTAAGAAGACACTTTGAGCAGCGGCTGTTCGTGTAACATCTGGAAGGAGCTGTTTAATAACTAACCCCAATGGACTTTACTAACGGTATTAACAGAGTTATTTTGGACTTTGGATTGTTAAAAAGAAGATCTTCTAACCGTGATGGATGCTAAAAATAGTACTAACTAAAACTAACCCTTATTAACAGAATATTTTCACTCCATCTCTTTTTTCTTTCTCCAGCTGTCTACCCTACCCTTTTCCTATAAAAAGAATAAAATTATCTCCTTTTTAGGAGAGTTTTACCAAAAAAAAAAAAAAAAAAGAAGAAGAAGAAGAAGAGGAGACTGGATTTATACCCCGCCCTTCACTACCCGAAGGAGTCTCAGAGTGGCTTACAAACTCCTTTCCCTTCCCCTCCCCACTACAGACACCTTGTGAGGTAGGTGGGGCTGAGAGAGCTCTGACAAAAACTGCTCTTTTTCAAGAACAGCTGTGTCAGAACTATGGCTTGCCCAAGGTCATCCAGCAGGTACAAGTGTAGGAGTGGGGAATCAAACACAGTTCTCCCAGGTTAGAGTATGCACACTTAACCACTACACCAAACTGGCTCTTTTTTAATGGATTTTATGGTATCTTCTGCATAATGGCTGTTTTATGTGTGTTCAGGGGTGACTTTGCAGTCAGTACAGTGTTGCCCCAGGGTATTTGAATGTGGTTTTGAGTAGCACCTTTTCTGTTCCAATGTGGGTTTGGTAAAACGATGGAGGAAAACGCCAGTGCAGAATCAGCCATTGTGTGATTTATGGTGAACCTCTGCATAGCAACCACAGTCTTCCTTGTTGGTCTCCCCTCCAAGTACTAACCAAAGTATGCTTAGCTTCTGAGATCTGATGAGATCAGGCTAGTTTGAGCTTTTTAGGCTGTTTAGGCATATTTATTATGATACAAAGGAAATCAACTTCCAAGAGTGCAATGTTTTAACATAATTTTATTACACAAATACTAGGGCTCAGCTGACACATGCACAAGAGCAATCACCTTGAAAGGCTGTAATTATCACCCTCTGATTGGTGATGTTATACTTATTCTTTGGTTGGGTTCACAATTTTCCCCATTAACAAAATGGTTCCTGTTGATGTATCAATAATAACCATCAGGAAAGGTCTGTTGAATGTGATGAAGAGAGGGGGAGGAGGAGTAGGGGGAGGAGGAGGAGTAATCCTCATTATCACTTTTCCAAGGTGATTCCTTATAATAATTGGTGAAACAGGTCTATAAGGAGGATAATGAGCTTGGATTACCGCCGTGTGATCTCCATGAACAACTAGCACAGCTTCATGAAGAGCCTGTAGCAAAAAAATATACATTTGTATTGAGTCTGTACAAAAGAGACGAGCCTGGATTCTGTATTTTTAAATGAGATGTGAAATTGTCAAGATTCAGGTGACTGACAGGAGGTGACCCATTTGGTCTTACAGCCTGGATGATGGAGGAACTACCCAATATTTTCCTTGGAAATACCTAGTGATGGATAAACATCCTTCAGTTTGGTTTGGAATGTGGATTCTATTACTGGAGTTTCAGTCAGAATGCTTGCAAAACACTGCAAATCAACACCTCCTAAGAAGTCTCTCTGGTTCGTTACCATAAGGTACTGCAGATGTGGTATTCTTTTTAATCAGACAAGTCTGTGAACCTCGGAATGTTCAAATGCAGTGAAGCTGGAAAGCAATTTCCTTTGCCCTATACTCCTGCATTGGCTATTCCTCCCCCAAACCTTTGGTACTTAAAAAAAAAAAGCAATTGACATATCATTATAGCAATATAATGTTATAATGATCCCACTATCAGGTTCTCTGAATTATTGGTTTTTTTAAATCAAGTCTCTTTCTTTGTGTAGATGAAAGGGCAAAAGCATATATTCACAAGAAAGGGCCTAGAGAAAGTTGGAATTTGAATAATGGAATTGAATATTATAACATTATTAAATGTTATAACAATATGTCAATTGGCATTTCTTAAAAAGCCCTTTGATGGGGTAAAATGACATAGTGGGGCACTGGTGTATATCGGTAAGACTGGGGAAACCCAGACTTTCATGTCCACACAGATGCCACCCTGGGTTGGCTGAGCCCTCCCAAAAGGTTGCAGAAGAGCTGGTTTGGGAAAGATCACATGAAAAACAGAGAAAACCTGGGATGTGCACAGATACACCTGCTTCCCAATAGCATCTAAGCCAAACCAACCCCATGATTACATGAAGTGGCTTTGGAGAAAAAAATAGAAGTGAAGTTTTCCTGGCTGAAGGGATGGGGGAAATGAATTTCCTAGAGATTTGGGAAAGGAAATCCAAGAACCATACATAGTTTCACAACTGGATTCCAGTAACACAGGAAAATTTCCCTCTACATGTATATTCACTGTTTTCAAGACATCAATTTACGACATAAAATATTAGGTTTTTATTTATGTTAATTAACTTGCCAGAGGAAAGCATGCCCGCCAGATTTGAAGTGTTGTATCAACAGAATGGAATTCTGTTAATGAAAGACTCCTTTCAATATGCTACTTTCAAAAACTAACTTGCAAATATTAAGATGGGTCTAAGTCTGTCTGTAGCAGTAGAAAAGAGCAAGAGACCAGTAGCACCTTAAGGACTAACAAAATTTGTGGTACGGTATGAGCTTTCACTTCTATAGATGAATCTACTGGACTCTTACCCTTTTCTACTTGAAATATTACTCTTAGTAATCTAGAATGTATTTACTGAATAAATGAAGTAGTGAATAAACATGCTGACATTTTAGCACATTGTGGGACAATGGTCGCTACCTGCGAGTTTGCAGGAAGCTCTGTTCTTGGGCAGTATGGCCAGGAAGTAGCAGTAGCAGCAGCAGGATGTGAGCAGGGCCAGTGGGGACCCTCCAGAGCCCCAAGCAGTCAGACCCAACTAGATATCTCCTCTCATTGGGGCCAGCAGTTCTCTCAGAGGTCTCTCAGCCCCACCTACCTCACAGGGTGTCTGTTGTGGGGAGGGGAAGGGAAAGGAGTTTGTAAGCCGCTCTGAGACTCCGAGTGAAGGGCAGGGTATAAATCCAAGCTCTCTTCTTCTTCTTCTTCTTCTTCTTCTTCTTCTTCTTCTTCTTCTTCTTCTTCTTCTTCTTCTTCTTCTTCTTCTTCTTCTTCTTCTTCTTCTTCTTCTTCTTCCTCTTCCTCTTCCTCTTCCTCTTCCTCTTCCTCTTCCTCTTCCTCTTCCTCTTCCTCTGGTTTTGCCGGCTGCCTCCATTGGTCTGAATAGCAGCAGCTATTCAGGGGCCCAGAAAACAAGTCTTTCACATCACTGACTACTGATCCTTTAGGGTTGCCAGCTCCAGGCCAGGAAATACTTGGAGATTTTTGGAGCCGAGCCTGAGTGGAGGGACTTCAATGAGGCGTAATGTCATACAGTCCACCTTCCAAGTGGCCATTTTCACCAGGGGAACTGATCTCTGTTGCCTGGAGACCCTTTGTAATCCCAGGAGATCTCCAGCCACCACCAGGAGGTTGGCAACCATGTTTTAATGGGTGATGCCAGGAGGCTGAACCCTAACAAACACCTCCCAAGGGGTTCCTCCTCATAAGAACGATTGTTGAATAAGATTATTTTGAAAGTTGGTTGATTCTTTTAAGTTTTTAAATTTACAAATGACTCAGATTTTTAAATTAATTTTTTGTAATGAAGGATTATTAAATGCTGAATGATTCAATATTTAACATAGCAGTGACACTGTCAGAGTTTATGGGTGTGGAAACAGGCAGCATGAACAAAATAATATTGTCTCTGTGCTATGTCTTGTACAAGAGGAGGAGGACACAGGTTCCAGGCTTGGATCCAGACCAATGCTTCCATTGGCACAAGGACTTCTGCACGTGGAGCATGATTTCTCCCCCTCTCCCCTCCTTTGACAGCACAAAATGCCCCCCCATCTTATATATTAATTAAAATATTTGTACCCCACCTTTCCTCCAGTCCATACAATAATAGGAAGCTCTGCAGGGTTACGGTTGGGGGCATCCTAGCCTTGACTCTCCTGGGAATAGGCAGCCCCCAGCCTTCAGTCTGGGAGGGGAGACAGATGTGGAGGTGTAAGGCTCCCCCCCTCACTTAAAAGACAAACACTCACCCAAACACACAAGGAGATGGAAGAGGAATAAATAATTATAAAGTGTCAGGGCTCCTCTTTATGGGATACAGAACTAATAATTCAGAATCTGAGATCTAACGTGCTGTATTTAAATTTAAAATCATTGCAGTTATAGGAAGATCTAATCCGTATGTGTCAGTTTGTTTATATGTAAGGTAGGTTGGGTGGTTTATTTTGAATGAGAACCAGAGATGTGGGTTGTTGTTCAGTTGCACAGTTGAGTCCGACTCTTTGAGACCCCATAGACCACATCACACCAGGCCCTCCTGTCTTCCGCCATCCTCTGGAGTTTGCTCAATTTCATGTTCGTTGCATCGATAACACTGTCTGACCATCTCATCCTTTGCTGTCCCCTTCTACTTTGACCTTCAATCATTCCCAGCATCAGGGTCTTCTCCAGTGAGTGCTCCCTTCTCATTTGGTGGCCAAAGTATTTGAGCTTCTGCTGCTCTACACCTTATCAAACTGCCCTCCAGTACTGAAAAGTATTTGCTCACAGCCAGGCTCCAGTGCAGGAAGGAGGATGGCCCAAGAGAAAAATGCTGACAGGAATGGAAAGCAATGTGTTAGTTATTCATTTACTTTAGAGTTTACAAATTTATCACTGAGGATCATGGCCCAGTGGGGGAAAGGATGGGTGAGGGCAAGGTTTTTCTCTCACCATGATCCATGTTTGTTTGTTTTTTAAAAAGACCCACATTTTCTGCTGGGGAATCCTATGAAAGGAAGGGAAAGTTCAGTAACACAATGGTTCATGGCTTCTTCTGTCCATTGTGCAGGTGAGAATTCTTCTTCCCTATAGAACAAGGACTTTTTCTGATCTGCCGGACTTTTTGGAGAGAAGATCCTTGGGTGTGGAGTACAGTCTCTGAGAACTTCATAGCAGCAGGATGAAGGGAGAAATACCAAGTAATGTGCTCTCTTGTACAAGAAATTTTTTAAAAACCCGTTAAGCCAACTTATGATGACCCCATAGGGTTTTCAGTGGAAAAGACATTCAGAGGTGGTTTGTCATTGCCTGTCTCTGTGTCACAGTCCTGGGTTTTCTTGATGGTATTCCCTCCAAATACTGACCAGGCCCAACTCTGCTTAATTTCTAAGACCTGACAAGACTGGGCTACCCTGGGCTATCCAGGTCAGGGAACAACATTCAATATTGATATTAAATATTCAATTTTTTGCACTGTACAACCATTAACATTAACTGTTACTTTTGCAGACAGCCGAGATCATTTTGTCAAAAGCCATGATATGTTTAAGAGGCACTTGATGAGATGGAATTGTCATGCAGTGTCTAGCACCAACAGGACCATAGCCAGGATTTTTTTTTTTTAACTTCAGGGGATATTTAAATAAGTCAGGGGGCACCCCCTCACACACCCCAGGCTGTGTCAGGAGCCATAAGAGAGTAAAAGTTTTTAAAAAGTGAGGGGGGGACAAGGGCACCAGCAGCCAGTGTCGTCGCCTTCTTCTTCTTCTTCTTCTTCTTCTTCTTCTTCTTCTTCTTCTTCTTCTTCTTCTTCTTCTTCTTCTTCTTCTTCTTCTTCTTCTTCTTCTTCTTCTTCTTCTTCTTCTTCTTTGGCTAGAGGGAAATTTAAAAGCCTGGGGTGATTGGAGAGAGGTAATTAGAAAGGGCAACGTCAAGGAATGTTCAAACTATCGCACAATTGCACTCATTTCACACGCTAGCAAGGTCATGCTCAAAATCCTACAAGCTAGGCTCCAACAGTACGTGGATAGAGAACTGCCAGAAGTACAAGCTGGGTTTCGAAGAGGTAGAGGAACTAGAGATCAAATTGCCAACATTCGCTGGATTATGGAGAAAGCAAGAGAGTACCAGAAAAACATCTACTTCTGCTTCATTGACTATGCTAAAGCCTTTGATTGTGTGGATCACAATAAATTATGGCAGGTTCTTAAAGAGATGGGAGTACCAGACCACCTCATATGTCTCCTGAGAAACCTGTATAAGGGTCAAGAAGCAACAGTTAGAACCGGATATGGAACAACTGATTGGTTTAGCATAGGAAAAGGAGTACGACAAGGATGTATATTGTCCCCTTGCTTATTTAATTTATATGCAGAGTACATCATGCGAAATGCTGGCCTGGATGAATCACAAGCTGGAGTTAAGACTGCTGGGGAAAAGATCAATAACCTCAGATATGCAGACGATACCACTCTGATGGCAGAAAGTGAAGAGGACATAAAGAGCCTCTTGTTCAGGGTGAAAGAGGAGAGTGCAAAAGTGGGCTTGAAGCTCAACATCAAAAAAACTAAGATCATGGCATCTGGCCCCATCACTCCTTGGCAAATAGAAGGGGAAGTCGTAGAAGTAGTGACAGACTTCACGTTCCTAGGATCCCAGATCACTGCAGATGGTGACTGCAGCCATGAAATTAAAAGATGCCTGCTCCTTGGGAGGAAAGCGATGGCAAACCTAAACAGCATGATAAAAAGCAGAGACATCACCTTGCCAACAAAAGTCCGCATGGTCAAAGCAATGGTATTCCCCATAGTAATGTATGGCTGTGAGAGTTGGACTATAAGGAAGGCCGAGCGCCGAAGAATAGATTCTTTTGAACTATGGTGCTGGAGAAGACTCTTGAGAGTCCCTTGGACTGCAAGGAGATCAAATCAGTCAATCCTAAAAGAAATCAACCCTGACTGTTCCCTGGAAGGCCAGATCCTGAAGCTGAAGCTCAAATACTTTGGCCACCAAATGAGAAGGGAGCATTCACTGGAGAAGACCCTGATGCTGGGAAAGATTGAAGGTCAAAGAAGAAGGGGACGGCAAAGGATGAGATGGTTAGACAGTGTCATCAATGCAACGAACAAATTGAGCAAACTTCAGCGGACAGCAGAAGACAGGAGGGTCTGGCGTAATCTGGTCCATGGGGTCGCGAAGAGTCGGACTCGACTGTGCAACTGAACAACAACAACAACAACAATTAGAAAGGAGAAATGGGGTGGTGGTGGAATAATACACCAAGCAAAGCAATTGCAAAGGTGATTTCCCTTTCACAGTGGTTGGGCACTAAGTGGATGGAAAGCGACACACACAGGCACACAGACACATGCAGAGAGAGAAGGTCGTGCACACAGCATGCCCAAGATCACACCAAATGAACAAATGAATAGGAACATTCAGAATCACCTCTGCTGGATCAAACCTTGGAGTCCAGCAGTTTATCGCCAGCCGGAGGGCCCCAGGGAAGCTCACAGGCAAGGCTAGAGTAGGGAGTAGATGTGCCTTGTGGCATGCCTCACCTGCGGCCAGCCAGAGGTCCACTGCTGGCAGGCAGGGCAGGGCAACAGCTCAGTGCAGCTGTGGTGAGCATAAAAAATAAAATAAAATAAACTGGCTAAATGGGAAGTTGGGAGGCCTGGATGGTAAGTCGGGAGGCCCAGCCCCAAGATGCCACACTGTAGCTGCGGGCCTGAGCACCAACCCCACCCATGGTTTCCCGGAGGGGTAAGAAAGCCCTTCTTCCTTCCAGCCTTTGAGAAGCCAGGTGGCCTATCTCTCCTATTTATCAGTGTCTGGCTCAGCTGCACTTTGATAGCATTTATACCTTGCAGACAGACTGATTTTTCATCCCTTTGAATGATTGCATTGCTCAGTTTGTTCTTAAGCTGTTTGTAAAATACCCCAAATGATCAGAAGGGCAAGAAGTAAATACTTTAAGTCAGAACAAACCAATAAAGTATCATACTTTGATTCCATCTCTGATCAGTTCTCATTTAATTGGCTGATTGCAGAAAAGGCTTATAGGTTATCTTGTGAGTTACTTTTGCACACACCCATAATCATTAAATCAAAAGCCATGAAATGTTTAAAAAGTACTTCATGCAATGTAATTATAATGCATTGTCTAGCTCCAACCCCACCTACATGCACATACTTACCTGAGCGACCCTCAGGTTGTGTTTTCTTGCAATCCCAGGCAGATTAGCATTTGTCACGCCTAGTCTCTGCAACAAGGCTACGACATCGCTGGATGCAGAAATGGAAAATTTTGGAATCTGTAACTGTAGTTCTCTGTTAGCAAACATAACCAAAAAAGAACAAATATGTTTAATGACAATTTTATTTAGGCAACATACAAATTGTAAACTGAATTGTCCTCTGTAAACTATATACAATTCAATGGGATCATGTTAGGATTTTTAATGTGATGTTTCACTTCAGTGTGTTAATCTCAGGTTGTTCGTTTACTTGATGTTTGGGTTACTAGGTTCTTTAGCATTTATAATTTCTAACCAAAATATTGTGTATTTGTTGGTTCATTTATATATTTAGGAGATTTCTCTACTTTCTCCATGGAGCTTGGGGCAGTGCACTTCTTTCATCCCTCCCTCGTGTGTCCTCCATTTATCACTTTTTGTATATAGGACTTCACTGGAGACTTCCAAGATCAATCATGCCCCCCCCCCCGACAGATTGGGGAATAGTGGAAGTCTTCTTCTTCTTCTTCCTTCTCTTCCTCCTCCTCCTCCTGCTCCCACGACTGCCACTACTAATTTATTTTATAGAGTCACAGAGTTGGTAGAGGTGCGCGATGACATCATCTGCGGGCGCGGCGGAGCCTGAAGGACATATTCGAGCCCAGAGGAGGATGTATCGTGTGCCGCCCCCCCTGAGCACCAGGAGGAACAGCTAGCCAATAGACTGCCGGGGAGAGAGCCGAGCCGAAAGAACATCAGCCTCCACCTGGGTGCCGGTAGGCAGCCCCATCCCTAGTACAATGTGGCCCAAGTTAGGTGAAAATGTGCTTAGCACCCCATGTAAACCACCCAGAGACCCCCAAGAGGGTTAGGGCGGTATAGGAAATCGAAGGTTAAATAAAAATAAAATAAAAAAATAGTTGAAATGGACCTCCAGGGTCATCTAGTCCAACCCCCTGTACAATGCAGGAAATGTATTTGTTTTTGTATTTGTATCCCACCCATCCTGCAAGCAGGCTCAGAGTGGGTCACATCATCTTTCAACAATTACAATAAAGTTTAAAAGCACAATATAAACACTTAAAACCAGTGGTTATAGCTACTGGTGAAAGTTCTGACCCATTGATACAGATGGATGCCGATAGATGGATGGCCAGCAGGTGGGAGATGGCAACCCCGGGAGGTCATATGTGGATTCTTGCTGCCTCAACCAAAAGTCTGACAGAACAGCTCCATTTTGCAGGCCCTGTGGAATTGCGTAAGATCCCACAGGGCCCTGATCTTGATGTGGAGCATGTTCCACCAGGTGGGGGCCAGGGCAGAGAAGGCTCTGGCCCTGGCCCTGGTTGAGGCTAAACGGACATCCTTTGGGCCAGGAAGCACCAGAGATGTTGATTATTAGATCATAAAGCTCTTTGAGGCATATACAGAAAGAGGCGGTCTCTTAGGTATGTTGGTATGTTGGTCCCAGGCCATATAAGGCTTTGAAGGTTATTACCAACAACTTGAAGTGGATCCGGTACTCAACTGGTAACCAGTGCAGCTGGCAAAGCATATGCTGAATGTGAGCCCGCATAGGCATCAATGTCAGCAGGTGCGCCGCCACATTTTGTACCAGCTGTAATTTCCAGATCAGCCTCAGGGGTAAGCCTGTGTAGAGCCTGGAAGTGACCATTGCATGGATCACCATAGCTAGGTCTTGGGGGGAGAGAAATTCACAAATACCTCCCCCCACACTCCAGTGTCCCCAGCTCCATGCCCAGAAGAGGGCAAACCCCCCACAAAAACCTCCAGAATCTCTGGCCAAATTGGCCTGGAGAAAATTGCTTCCTGACCCCAAAGCGATGATCAGCATTTCCTTGGGCAGGTAAGAAACTGCCCCGAGAACTAAGCACTGACACATGCCCTCCCTCTCATGATCTGCTTAAGTTCACATAATCAGCATTGCTGTCAGATTACCATCTAGCCTCTGTTTGAAAACCTCCGAAGAAGGAGAGCCCACCACCTCCTGAGGAAGCCTGTTTCACTGAGGAACTGCTCTGTCAGGAAGTTCTTTCTAATGTTTAGCTGAAACCTCTTTTGATTTAATTACAGACTGTTGGTTCTGGTCTAACCTTCTGGGGCAACAAAAAACAAATCCATACCATCCTCTATATGACAGCCCTTCAAGTACTTGAAGACAGTTGTCATATCACCTCTCAGTCGTCTCCTCTCCAGGTTAAACATACCAAGCTCCTTCAACCTTTCCTCATAGGACTTGGTCTCCAGACCGTTCACCATCTTTGTTGCCGTCCTCTGGACACGTTCCAGCTTGTCTATATCCTTCTTAAATTGTGGTGCCCAAAACTGAACACAATATGCTAGTTGAGGTCTGACCAGAGCAGGGTAAAGTGATACCATCACTTCACGTGATCTGGACACTATACTTCTTTTGATACAGCCCAAAATCACATTTTGAACCAGTTTGATATAGTGGTTAAGAGTGCAGACTCTAATCTGGGAAAACCGGGTTTGATTCCCCACTCCTCCACATATAGCTGCTGGATGACCTTGGGCAAGCCATAGTTTGTCAGAGCTGTTCTCTCAAGAGCAGTTCTCAAAAGAACTCTCTCAGTCCCACCTACCTCACAGGGTCTCTGTTGTGGGGAGGGGAAGGGATAGGAGTTTGTAAGCTGTTTGATGCTCCGGATGAAGGGTGAGGTATAAATCCAATCTCCTCCTCCTCCTTCTTCCGTGCTACCGCATCACACTGCTGACTCATGTTTAGTATATGATCCACTAAAACCTCTAGATACTACTGCCAAGACAAGTCTCCCTCAACCTATAATTATGCATTAGATTTTTCCTACCTAAATGCAGAACTTTATATTTATCCCCATTGAAATTCATTTTATTTCTTTTAGTCCAGTATTCCAGTCAAGATCATCCTGTATCCTATCTTCTACTGTATTTGCTACCCCGCCCAATTTAGTATTATCTGCAAAATTAATAAGCGTTCCCTCTATCCCTTCATCCAAATCATTTATAAAGATGTTGAACAAAACAGCTCCCAGGACAGATCCTTGAAGCACTCCACCTATCACTCCTCTCCAAGAGGATGAGGAGCCATTCACAAGCACTCTTTGGGTATGATCTGTCGACCAGTTACAGATCCACCTAACAGTCATAGGTTCCAAACCACATTTCACCAACTTGTCAACAAAAATATTATGTGGAACCTATTAAAAACCTTACTGAAACGAAGATAAACTATGTTTACAGCATTCCTTGAAGATGGGGATAAAGTTTGCCAGCCTCCAATCTTCTGGTACCTCATCTGCTCTCCAAGAATTCTCAAAAATAATGCAGAGAGGTTCAGAAACTACGCCAAGTTCTTTTAGTACCCCTGGATGCAATTCACCTGGCCCTGAGGCCTTCGTTTCATTTTTAAAAACTAGGTGTTTATGTACCACCCTTATGCTGATCCTAGGTTGCACCTCTCTTCCCTCATCATGTGTTCTGGTTTTTTCCATGTTGAGCACCGTTTCCCTCACAAGAAAAGACTAAAAAAAGTAGGAATTGAGCAGTTCTGCCCTCTCTTGATCACCTGTTAGAATTTCACTTTCCTGACTCTGCAATGGGCCTACCATGTCCTTGCTCTTTTTCTTACTTTGAACATAAGAAAAGAACCTTTTTTTGGTTTGTTTTTAGAATCTCTTGCCAGCCTAAGCTCATATTGAGCTTTAGCTTTCCTAACTCTCTCTCTGCAAGCACCGGTTGTTTGTTTATAGCCATCCTTGGTTATAAAGCCTTCCTTCCATTTCCTAAATTAGTCTTTTTTAAGAACATAAGAGAAGCCAATGTCGAATCAGGCCAATGGCCCATCTAGTCCAACACTCTGTCACACAGTGGCCAAAAATACCAGGTGCCATCAGGAAGTCCAGCAGTGGGGCCAGGACACTAGAAGCCCTCCCACTGCTGCCCCCTCCAGCACCAAGAATAGACTGCATCACCTGCCCCAGACTGAGAATTCCCATCTATACCCTGTGGCTAATAGCCACTGATGGACTTCTGCTCCATATGTTTATCTAATTCCCTCTTGAAACTGTCCATGCTTGTAGCTGCCACCACCTCCTGTAGCAGTGAATTCCATATGTTAATCACTCTTTGGGTGAAGAAGTACTTCCTTTTATCTGTTCTAACCCAACTGCTCAGCAATTTCATGGAGTGCCCACGAGTTCTTGTATTGTGAGAAAGGGAGAAAAGTACTTGTTTCTCAACCTGCTCAATCCCATTCATAATCTTATAAACTTCGATCATGTCACCCCTCAACCATCGTTTCTCCAAGCTAAAGAGCCCCAAGCGTTTTAACCTTTCTTCATAGGGAAGGTGTTCCAACCCTTTTATCATTCTAGTTGCCCTTCTCTGCACTTTTTCCAATGCTATAATATCCTTTTTGAGATGTGGCGACCAGAACTGTACACAGTATTCCAAATGAGATCGCACCAATGATTTATACAGGGGCATGATGATACTGGCTGATTTGTTTTCAATTCCCTTCCTAATAATCCCCAGCATAGTGTTGGCCTTCCTTATTGCAGCTATACACTGTCTAGACATTTTCATTGAGTTATCTACTACGATTCTGAGATCTCTCTCTTGGTCAGTCTCTGCCAGTTCAGACCCCATCAATGTGTATTTATATTTAGGATTTTTGGCTCCAATGTGCATCACTTTGCACTTGGCCACATTGAACCCCATTTGCCACGTTGACGCCCACTCACCCATCCTCGACAGATCCCTTTGGAGTGCCTCACACTCCTCCCTGGTTTTCACCACCCGGAACAACTTCGTGTCATCTGCAAATTTAGCCACTTCACTGCTTACTCCCAATTCCAAATCATTAATAAACAAGTTAAAAAGCATCGGACTGAGTACTGATCCCTGTGGTACCCACTGCTTACCACCCTCCACTGAAAAAGTTTCCCATTTATACTCATTCTTTGTTTCCTATTTATAAGCCAGTTTTTGATCCACAAGAGGACTTGTCCTTTTATCCCATGACTATTGAGCTTACTTAGGAGCCTTTGATGAGGAACTCTATCAAAAGCTTTCTGGAAATCAAGGTAAATAATATCTATTGGATCCCCCTTGTCCACATGTTTGTTCACTCCCTCAAAAAACACTAACAGGACAAGATCTTCCCTTACAGAACCCATGCTGAGTCTGCCTCAATAGTTTTTGTTCATCAATGTGCCTACTAATTCTTTCCTTAATAACAGTTTCCACCAACTTACCCGGTATTGATGTCAGACTGACTGGCCTGTAATTTCCTGGATCTCCCCTGGAGGCCTTTTTAAAGATGGGAGCGACATTAGCTACCTTCCAATCCTCAGGAATGGAGGCAGATTTTAAAGAAAGATTACATATTTTTGTCAGGAGATCCACAATTTGAATTCTTTCAGAACTCTCGGATGAATGCTATCCGGGCCTGGTGATTTATTAGTTTTTAAATTGTCCATCAGTCGTAGGACTTCCTCTCTTGTCACTGCAATCTGATTCAGGTCTTTCAAACCCCCTCCCAAAATCGGTGCTTCAGGAGTGGGCAAGCACTTCTCCTCTTCCACAGTGAAGACAGAGGCAAAAAATGCATTCAGCTTCTCAGCCATTTCCCTATCATCCTTCACTACTCCTTTTACCCCTTGGTCATCCAAGGGCCCCACTGCCTCCCTAGCTGGCTTCCTGCTTCTAATGTATTTGAAGAAAGTTTTATTGTTGGCCTTTATTTTTTTGCGATATGCTCCTCATATTCCCTTTTTGCTTGCCTGATCACAGACTTGCATTTTATTTGCCACAGTCTGTGTTCCCTTTTATCAACCTCACTGAGACAAGCTTTCCACCGCTTAAAAGAATCCTTCTTACCTTTTACAGCTTCCATTACTTTATTAGTTAACCATGCAGGCTTTTTTCTATACCTATTTGTGCCTTTCCTAACCTGCGGTATATATATTTTCTGAGCTTCTAGGATTGTATTTTTGAATAGTCTCCAAGCTTCCCCAATGGTTCTGACCTTCTCCACTCTTCCTTTCAATTTCTTCCTCACATTTCTCCTCATACCAGAGAAGTTACCCCTTTTAAAGTCAAAAGTGGTTGTGTCAGTTTTTTTGGGCAACTCCCTATCTGTACAAATGTTAAACTCAATGACATTATGGTCACTGTTCCCAAGCGGTGCAATCACTTTTACATCTCTCACCAGGTCTTGGGTGTTACTTAGGACCAAATCCAGGATCGCCTCTCCCCTGGTAGGATCTGTGACCATCTGTTCCACAGCACAGTCATTGAGAGTGTCTAAAAACTCAATCTCTTTTTCCTAACTAGAACTCATATTGACCCAGTCAATATGTGGGTAGTTAAAGTCGCCTATTACAACACAGTTATTCCGTCTAGCTGCTCTCTTTAATTCAGTCATCATTTTATAATCCTCCTCTATCTTTTGATCTGGTGGGCGATAACAAACTCCCACTGTTAAGCCTCCTTTTGGACCCACTATTTCAACTCATAGCATTTCCAGAAGTGAATCCAATTTTCTTACCCTCTCAATCTCACTGGACTGTATACCCTCTCTGACATTTTATTTCTCAAATCTTTAGAAAGCTGTTTATGGAGTCACCTCAGCTTCTTTAGGCTCCTGTCATTTTTCCTTCTCATGTTTGTGATTGTGCCTTCAGTATTTCGCTTTTAAGAAACTCCCACCCCTCTTGAACTGCCTTCTCCTTAAGTATTTCTGACCATGGGATTCTACGCAGCATAACTTTAAGCTTGTCAGAATTTGCTTTCCTGAAGTCCAACCTGTATGTCTGATTATGTACAGCTTTTCCCTTCCCCAAAACTGTAAATTCCAAAATTATGTGGTCACTACTATCCAAGGTGCCCACTACTTTCACCTTGTCAACCAGTTCTTCCCTGTTGGTGAGAATCAAGTCCAAGATAGCAGATCCCCTTGTTTCCTTCTCCATTTCTGGAAAATGAAGTTGTCAGGAAGACGAGTCAGGATTTTATGTGAACTTTCATTTTCATTTATTTATTTCTATACCTCCCAAGGTGAAAGCTCCCTAAGTGGTCTACAACAAATATACACAATAAGGTAAATAGATAAAAACATTAAACATTAAAAATAGATTCAAACTATCATAAAACATTAAAAAACAATAGATCTGAGTCAAGGAGTTCTAACACAATGTGAAAGAGAAGAAAACCCCTGGTTAATCATAATGGACCCCTGCATAATGGACATAATGGAGTGGGTGCAGAGGAGAGTGATGAGGATGACCGGGGGCCTGGAGACCAAGCCCTATGAGTAAAGGCTGAGGGACTTGGGAATGTTTAATTAGGAGAACAGGAGGAGGAGGAGGAGGACATTAGTTTTTTACCCTGCCCTTCACTACCCGAAGGAGTCTCAGAGTGGCTTACAATCTCCTTTCCCTTCCCCTCCCCACAACAGACACCGTGTGAGGTAGGTGGGGCTGAGAGAGCTCTCTTGAGAACTGCCCTTAAGAGAACATCTCTGAAAGAATTTATAACTGATGCAAGATCACACCAGCAACTGCATGTGGAGGAGGCTGAGGGGGCACATGATGGCTCTCTTTAAGTATATGAAGGGCCATCAATTAGAGGAGGGCAGGGAGCTTTTGACAGTAGAGGATAGGACTTGCAATAATGGGTTTAAATTAAGGGTGGAAAGGTACAGGCTGGATATTAGGAAAAAATTTTTTACAGTAAGAGTTGTGCAATAGTGGAATCAGCTGCCTAGGGAGGTGGTGAGTTTCCCCTCCCTGACAGTCTTTAAGCAGTGGCTGGACAAACACTTGTCAGGGATGCTCTAGGCTGATCTTGCATTGAGCAGGGGATTGGACTAGATGGCCCGTATGGCCTCTTCCAGTTCTGTGATTCTATGATTCTATGAGTTTGGGGGTGAACTGTCAGTAGGAACCCAAGACAAAAACACACTGCATGGGATAGGGTGTGTCCAGTCACAGGGGAAAATGCTACCTCAGGGCATGATGATGTGATTGCCCCTTTAGAACAATGTACTGATGGGATTAACTGAAAATAATACAACTCTGTGCTTCTTTAATTCTATGATAACCAGGGAGGTCTTTATAGGCTTCCACAAAGAGGACTGTCTTAACCTGGTGCCAAAAAGATGATAAATTTGGTGCCAGGTGGTTGCAGCAGGGAGGTTGTTCAAAAGACAGGGGCCACCACTGAAAAGTCCCTTCCCCTAGTTCTGCTTCCTTCTATTGGCCTAACGTTCATAAAAGCATGCAGGAGTATTACAGCACATGTGAGACCTGTCAAAGAGCTGGATTCCCGCAAGATCATCCAGAAATGCCCCTTGGGCCCTTCCCTGTGGTGGGGCAACCATTTCAGAGGATTTCTAAGGTAGCAGGGGAATTCCTAGAGCAAGCCCAGTCCCAGCAGAAAAGTTATTATGACCAATGGGCCAAGACTAGGAGCCTGGCTGTTCAAGCCAGAGTTCTCGTTTTGGAATCCGAGCATGTGGCAAAGTTAGAGACTATGTGGATGGGACCCTACCATGTGTTAAAGAGCTTGAAATGGGACAATTACCTGACTGAAGAGGAGGACCAGCCTGAAAAGACCCAAGTTGTCCATATCAGTTTGTCTGGAGCTATTTTGAGAGGGGCTAGTCAGATGCTCCCTGTGAGAGCTATTGAAGGGGAGGAATTGAGCCTGCCAGAGCTGTTGAATGACAGGCCAGACAAAGGGTGGAGGGTTGGAGTTAGTGTTCCCTCTAAGCTGAGTTAGTGTGAGCTAACTCACAGTTTTTTAGCCTCTGGCTCACCCATATTTGTCTTATCTCAGGAAAGATGGCTCCAAAGCAAACTAATTTATGCGGTAGCCAAATCGCTCACTCACAACTTTAATGCCAGTAGCTCACAAAGTAGAATTTTTGCTCACAAGACTCCATAGCTTAGAGGGAGCGTGTCTATGGCTCCTGCCCTGTCTTCACAGCAGCAGACTGAAATAAAGCAAGTGCTAGAGTGTTTCTGGCTCCTTTTTACCCACATGCCAGGCCAGACTGATGTGGTTGCACACACCATATTGAGACCAGGTTGCTTCCTTCTATAAAATCTAGTCCCTACCCTCTGAATGGCCCTATGAAGGAGATAGTGGCAGCCGAATTGCAACAGATCCTGAAGTGGGGAGTAAGCAGTTTATCCTGCCAAGGAGAGGGATAAACTTTTGGGGAGCCGCCTACACAACATTTTTGCATTCTGTTCACATCTTTCTATGTCAGTTTTTACTTATTGCTGCTATTATAATATTATCTACCTTGCTTTTAGAACACCAAACTTTGCCCAGTGTAATATAGCTGCAATCATGGCCTAAAACCATGGGTCTCAGGCTGGGGTGGGGTGGGGGGAGCATGTGAGGCAAAGCTGAATTTCGTCATACGCTTAAGGGTTAATGAGAAGACTCATGCTCTCCCTTGCAGGTAGTGTTAATTGGCCACACTGACCTGCTTCCTCATCATCTCTCAAGGACATAACACCACGGCCATCAATTAGTTTCACATGAGACTTGTTCCTTGAGATGGGAGGGGTAGGAGCAGTTCTGGAACCCTCCTGAAGCAGTGGGCATTGATTAGTTGTTGTTCTCACTTGACCCCTAAAAGTATAACTGAGATTCTATGTGATTGAAGGCCTGTCTTGCTGCTTTGCAATTGGTAGAGATATAGACCATACCCCATAAAGGCTTGCACTTCTGCACCAAAGTTTTCGGCTGCCGAACCCAGAGTATAGTAAGTCAGAAAGTTAAGGTAGCTTTTGTTGTTTTCTTTTATGTATGACTTTTAGAACTGTGTTGACTTGATATTTGCCTTTTCTGTATTTTCCATAGATATTCCACATATATATTTTTATACAACCAAGTTTGTGGCTTCATGTCTGCACCTGCCCTGGGGACCCACTGGGTGAACCACCCGGTATCTTCACAAACAGCAACTGAGGTAAGAAAAAATACACTTCATATAACACCTTTTAAAGTGTAATTAGTATGAGTTAGTATTGTTATAATGTGCTTAATGTTAATTTAAATCAGATGACTTCTTCCTATTAAAAATAATGCATTAAAAACAGTATTGAAAAAGAACCCAGAGAAATTGCTTACCTGTGTTCAAAAGAAGTTCGCCATTTATCCAGATCTTCTTTTACCAAAGAACTCTCTACATCTTTTAGTTTCCCTTCGTCTGGCAGGATGAACCATGCGACAACATCTCCTGAGTAACTTACTTCCACTACAGAGCAAGACAGATCCTCATCGTGGAGAAATCTATAAATGCTGTGTTTCCACATCATATTTAATTTAACAGTTGTGTTTCCATATGCCAAAAAATCTCTTTCACGGGTGAATTCATGATGGAAGCTTTCTCTCCAGTAAGCTTAGGAGAAAAATAAGAGGTATGAGAACCATATAAATATTCCTTCCACAAACTATGCAAGTGTATAGATGTAAAGAGGGTGGAGACCAATAAAATTGTAAAAGAGAAATAAATTCCTGCCAATAGGATCAATGGGTGGAAATATCAGTCCTATAAGATCATAGTGGAGGCGCTATTGAGATGGAGAAAAAAAATGAAGGATACAATCAAAACAGAATATGTTGCAGTAATTAAAAGATGCAGCTGATTCTCTGAACAAGGTATATGTAATTTTCAGAAGCTAAATCCAATGAAGACGGAGGTTCTGTGCCTGAGTTGGGGTGGGTTGAGGATGGGGCTCCTGCTCCCGACCTTCGATGGGGCGCCATTGGTGCCAGCGCCAGAGGTTAGGAGCTTGGGAGTGCTCCTGGATCCTTCCTTAACAATGGAGGCCCATATGGCAGCCACTGCTAAGTCAGCCTTTTACCATCTTTGGCTGATTCAGCATTTGGTTTCCTTCCTCGACCGCAATGACCTGGCTATGGTGATCCATGCGATGGTCACCTCAAGATTAGACTACTGTAATGCTCTCTACATGGGGCTGCCCTTGTCACAAATCCAGAAGCTGCAGCTAGTGCAGAATGCCATGGCCAGGCTTGTGATGCGCCTCCCTAGATGGGAGCACATCCAACCGGCGCTGAAGGCGCTGCACTGGCTGCCAATAGCATACTGAATTCGCTTCAAGGTGCTGGTACTTACCTTTAAAGCCTTATATGGCCAGGGCCTGATGTTCCTGAGAGACCGCCTTTCCCCATACATACCCCAGAGAGCACTACAGTTGGGGTCACAACATTGGTTAATTATTCCAGGCCCTAAGAGGACAGGCTTGCTGTTACTAGGGCCAGGGCCTTTTCAGTGGCAGCTCCTTCCTGGTGGAATGAGTTCCCAGAGGAGACTAGGGCCCTGTGGAACCTTGTACAGTTCTGCAGGGCCTGCAAGATGGAGCTCTTCCACCAGGCTTTCAACTAGGAGCTGCCGCCACCACCACCACTACTACCAACCATCATTACTAGTAACATTCCTGGTGGAGGGCTGGCCCTGTATGGAGATCAAGCCACAGTGTGTGGGAGGCCAGAATACCACTGAATCGGGATTTTAGAACTAGATTCTATAACAAGCCACCATTAATTTATTGATGGAATGACCATCATTGCGAGCACTAAATTATTATTTGTTTATTGTATGATTGTTTTAATTTGTTTTTAAATGTTTTATGCTAACTCGGCACACGCGGCCGGTAAATGTGAGCCACCCTGAGCCTGCTTGTGGGGAGAGCAGGATACAAATGTAATAAAATAAATCAATAAAAATAAAAATTATCTTTGAGAAAGAAGAGGACAGTTTCCAGAGGGTGTTTGGGGGAGGAAGTAGTTGCTTAAGAGGGGCGTAATATTATGGTTCCTGAGAGTTGCAAACATAGGACACTTGAGCAAATTGTGGAAAGGCATAGTGACCATTTGCAGGCTACATGGGCAGATTCCATCAGAATATACCTTGCCAGCAAACTTGGCCTGTAAAACCATGGAAGGAATGATGTTCAACCTAGCAAACAGGAATGCTCTACAAAATCATGGAACTGAAAGACAGTAGAAATAAGAGGGTAATACATCAGAGGTGTGGATGCCATAAAACAAAATAAAACAAACATGGCAGCCTCTCACGAAGGTACCATGAAGGTCAATCTCCAAGACATGTTTCCTAATCAAGGTAAGAGAATCATGCTTTCTCCAGGCCAATATATTGGGGGTGTGGGGGGGTTATACCAATTAACAATATTTTATTGTCCACCATGTCCAGCCACATGGATTTAAAAAGAGTTGTGATGGACTTAAAGATCTGGGACCAGCAGGGAGTAAACACAGAACACTGCTGAGTCACATGACAGAGTGAGGAGGGAGCCATTTAGCTTGGAACCGTCAGTGATTGGCAGATAACAGACAAAAGGTTCCGTTTGGATTGGACAGTTGAGGGAAGCTGCGAAGGAGTTCGCTGTGTGACAGAGTGGAGAAGAAGACTGTGAGAGAACTGAAGAAGCTCTCTGTGGAAGAACCTGGTTCACTGAGTTCCTCAGAAGGAAGGGGACAGTGACCAGACGATTAAAAACTTAACACAGCATAGTCACACACCATTGAGACCTCTCTCCTTAAAAAGGAACTGGACGTGGTTTAGAAAGGGCTAAAAGACGGTCTGGCATGAGTCTGGAAAGCTGGCTTGGTGACCAGGGAGACCCAGAGGGACCTGTTCGAGAAAGCCCAAGGAAAACCACAAAGCAGTTGCGGGAGAGGAGGAGTGTAAGCGTGTTTAGAGAACTGATGAACATCTATGTATGAACTGAAAGTAGTAAACATACCGCCTAAGTGAACGTAAGGGCAAACGGTTAGCCTGAAAGGAAACAAATTATCCTCTATATATATCTTCCATCCCCCTGTTGAGTTTTCTGAAAATAAAGTACTATTCTATTTTGAAGTGGACAAGCCTTGGTGCCTGACTCTTAACAACAAAAAGCAAATATACCTAGCAGTGGTCCTCAACAGATATATAAAGTCAAAACAATTACCCTGAAGAGACATTTAAAAGTTTGCTTAGAGAACTGGTCAGAAGAAATCAGCAGCAGCTCTGACCAAGTGCCACATGCAGACCCTCACAGTATTGTCAATATAGAAGGGGCGTGTGTCATAAGAGTCTTTTCCCAGAAGAGCAAGTAGGTTTTCCTCTAATAAGCAATGCAGTTAGGATCAAACAGCCCCCGGCCATTGGGTGGCAAACACCGCACCGCTCCATGCTTCCACAACTGCTGCCACCACTCTATCTCAGTACTTTTCAGTATCTGAGTGACTGATTAGGACTCTGAGGTCTGACTCCATAAGAAGGCACAGAGGTTTTCCCGGGGGAGAGGGAGGCAGGGTTGCATCCCAGGGGAGTTTCCAAACAGGCTTTCTCACAGGGGAGTTGAAGTTGGAATTGGTGTAAGAGGCAAAGAGGGGTAAGTATGTGTCTGTTTCCTTGAAGTTATATGGTTCCTGAGCTATTCATGGTGTGTGTGTCTGAAAACGTCCTTCTGCCTTTTGGTTGGTACTCTAAACTGCCTGCTATTGTCTAACTTCCAAGGGTGGCGTTACAGTTCACAGCTGTAAAGCACAGTTCATTTGAGGTTTGACTCTGTAAGAAGGCCAACACATTTCCATGGTGGCTTGCATCAAGTATTTTTGACCAGGTCTTCTAACAGAGTAATCAAACATGGGAGTTCAATGAGGGGTTAGAGATGGAACAGGAGGGAACCCCTCTGGTCTTAGTTTCCAAAAAGAACATGCAAGCTCTACATCAGCAAGGTGTCTTTCCTGCTATGGAAATCTGCACAGATTCAGGTAAGCACCTTTAAACAATGAGCCCAGTTATGAAGGTAAAAAGCCAGCAAGAGAGTGGGGGCTCTCCAGCTTTTTGCAATGAGTGCCTTATGCATGGTTATCTCCCCACTGGACAGAAACTGTGTGGGTGTGCTCAATGCATGGAGGTCAATTTTTTCAGATTTGGATATAAGGGAGATGAAAAATATCATAATTCCTGCTTTCTTAGGTTCCAAATATCAGTTTGGTATTTGGATCTGTTTCCCTGCCCACCCACCCCACCCCTGATTCTGATATTTTTCTAGTCTATTATTCCTATGGGGAAAATTTCCAGAGGGTTGAAAGGAATATTTTTTAAAGCTACCGGCACTAAAATTGTAGTGGAGTTGCTGGTGCCTGTACTTTGAATAACCCCCAAATTTCAACTGAATTAGAACAAAAGAGCCAGTTCTATGGGCCCCTGGCTGAGGTGCCCCATGCCGTCTCCCATAAAGGTTAAAACTTGAGAATCTACTCCAAGGCACAACCTGAGTGTTGCCCAAGCCAAACAGAATAGGAACAGTATTGCAAGCATAGCAAATATAAAAGCAGAGGATCCAGCCTTCCTCTGTCTCACCCCCTTCCTTTCTTGGCTCCTGCCTGTCTTTTGACCTGGCCACCACCCTCCTGCTGGCACCCCCATGTTCCTTCTAGCCTGGCCCTCCTTTCTTCTGGCTGGGCTGTCAGGAGCACCCTGACCCTGCCTGAGGCACATGGAGCCATCTGAGGGGCCATACCAAGTATAAGAATACAGATTTTAGACCAGAAGTCTCCTCCCCTTCCTTGCTACAATTGCCTCTCTTTAGCTGGTGGAATAATTTGCACTGCCTTCAATACTTTTTGATATTTCTAGCTCTCCAACTTACCTTTGAAGAAGATGTAATTCACAAAGACCATGCGTGTGTGTATGCTGAGGTCTTTGACTGTGTTGACTGTTTTCCCAGTAGTTTTGTTGTTTACGTAATTATTTATCTGCTGTTTTGCTCTTGTGGAATTCAGAAAGTCTGTAAAAATATCTTCAGCGTGATATAAGTTTCTGGTATAGTCAAGAAATGTTGGCAGAACATCCAATGACTTGTCTAAGAACACAGCATTCCCTATTTTCATATGCATTTTCACTCTTGGAAGGTTAAGCTTGTGGATAAGTTGATAAAATCCTTTATGTATCTCATTCTTCCCAATCTCTGAAAGGTTAAAGGTTAGTCCTTTGTAAATCTGTCTTTGGGTTTTTGATGTAGCCCCCAGGGACAACATGGCAAAGGCTATGGAGATGCTCAGGGGAGAGAATAAAATGTTTTTGTCAACTAGAGTGGATGACATTTCTTTGTACAAATGGAATGCAAAATCAGCATTATATGGGACTATCTTGGGCCAGTCATCGTCCCCAATTTTATGTTCTTGAGCATCATGGGGTCTTGTGAAGTGATAACAGTGGATCTGCAGACCAATCAGTAAGAAGAAAAGGTAGATCATGGCCTTCTTTGGGGTTTATGATCAATCTATGGAAAAAACAAACATGGAAAATATGGTAAGAATATATATTTTTTCAGCACTTAAACATATCATTGAAACTAGGCAAATACAAATTTTTATCCTTGTAATTGTTGTAATTTTGTACCTTTTTACTAGAGGAATTCACAATGATTATGGACAGAGGTTTCATGTTTTGGGGAGAGAATATGGCTTAGTGGAAGTGCTCCTGCTTTGCATGCAGAAGGCCCCGTGTTCAGTCCCGAGCATCTCCAACATGTCCTCTGCCTGAGACCCTGGAGAGCAGCTTCCAGTCGGAGTAAACAATACTAACCTTGATGGACTAATTCAGTACATATGAATGACTTCTGCCTGAGACTCTGGAGAGCAACTGCCAATCACAGTAGAACATACTAACCTTGATGGACCAATGGGCTGATTCAGTATAAAGCAGCTTTGTGTGAGGTCATATTTCAAAAAAGGAATCATCAGTCTAAAACCATCTTCCAAACTATTAAACTCTTCCATACTTAGTTAATTTGTATAGGAGAAGCTGGACTCTGAGCCTCCAGGCAGTCATGGTGGTCTCTTCTTCTCTAAAACCTTCCATGCCCTATACAAGTGAGGCTGTCTTGCACATCCATTACAATTAAAGGACATAGTTATGCCATCAACCTCTGTCGGTGTTCAATTGCTCTGCTGCTGGAGAGTGGAACCAGTCCTCCTTATTTTCACTTAGCAGAAGAGAAACACAACATCTGCCCTATCCACACAACTTACGGTGTAATGTTGGTACCAGGACCTCCCATTCAGCATGTCACTATCTTCTGTGAAAGTTCTGAGCTTCCACTTAAGTACTCTACTGGGAGTAGGATAAATTCCCATGCAAATATAGTCACTGAAATTCTTCATCTTAGAGTCCCCACTTTGCAGAATAAAACAGTAAAGCCAGCCAGACTGGTACATTCAACTCAAGCATAAAATTTAGTTTGATGAGGTCCTACTGATCTTAAATCACTGTGGTAGAGGCATAAACTGCACAGACTGTAGAGCGTCAGAACAGTGGTAGAGAAAAATGTCTTTCATACTTACAGTAGAATCCCCAGAAGCATCTACTGGCCTTTAACTGGACTGGATGACTCCTTGCTTTGTCATTTATAAACCAGTAGTAATTATTAACCATTAAGCAGAGCAAATACAGATTATATAAAAGGAAGGAGGAACAAAACCTGATGCAATGGATTTGGAGCCATGCTTTGTACTTTTTGGCTTTGGTTTCAACTCTCAGGATAAGGTATCATTTGAATGGTCCCAAGGTTGGGCAGATCCCAAGCCACCCACTGAATATGAATCAGGGAGTCAACTTGGGACCTTCTTCGCATGGGTGAGGCATGTGTCTTTGATCAGAGTTTCTGACAAGATGAAGATCCTGTGTGCGGTACTTTTCTCCATGATAGAAGTAAACCCACATATACCAATATAGCACGTCATTAAAAACTGCAGTGTTTGATTTCCATAGATCTATCCCTTCCTTTTTGCTGTATCTCGACTAATAGTTCCCTGGGTGTAAGGACTTGTGCCCACAGAGTCCAATTTTCCCACCTCCTAACACCCAGATCATTACAAAACACCTCCAGAAATCCAGTTCTTTGGACAGAGGAGACCGCCAGAAAAGCGCTGCACCTTTAGAAACATCTAGTCTGGATCCAGCCTTGTGTCTTACCTCCTTCATGCTCTGTTGCTTCTCACTGTCCAGGAGCTACCTTTTTAGTAACTTTATCAAATCTTTATCATACCCTTCCTCCAAGTAACTCAGGTCAAGTAACAAGTTCACTTCCTTTTATAATCACATGAAGTCAGTGAGAATACAGTTCCCACCATACCCCCTAAAGACTCCAACAGTGGTAGAAGCCAGGATGGATCCCAGCACAGGGACAATCATCTACTAACAGGGTCACTAACTGCAGTGACCAGTTTCTTTGCTGTGGGGTTGCCTGCAATGTTCCCTCTAAGGTGTGGAGTCTTGTGAGCAAAAAAATCTACTTTGTGAGCTACTGGCATGAAAGTTGTGAGCGAGCGATTTGGCTACTGCATAAATTAGTTTGCTTTGGAGCCATCCTTCCTGAGCCAAGACAAAAATGTGTGAGCTGGAGGTTAAAAACCTGTGGACTAGCTCACACTAACTCAGCTTAGAGGGAACATTGGTTGCCTGCTACAGTTTCTTCTCCTGGCTGAGATTTACTCTAAAGTCGGTGGATTCTGGTTCCAGTGGCATTCTCGGCAGACACACCACAGCGTTGCTCCTGCCCTTTTTGTGGTTTTAAGATAAGTTTTACTTTGAACTTCAAATTCTGATAAGCTGTAGCTGCTCTGAAGCCTGCAGTCTCACAAGGAATGTATGTATTCCATCTCTGGCTCCATTATTTTATTTGGCGGCTTACTTTGCCTCTCTAAAAAAGCTGTGTAGCTGGGCAGCATTTTGCAGAGGTGTAGACTTTGAGGCAAAAATATTGTGTCTGCCAGCTATCAGACTGAGCAAGGGGTTGCTTTCTGTCTTTAGAAATGTGTACTTATAAAAGACCACACAGTGATGATGACTATTTAACTTCACCAGCATGTAAACAGACTAAAATTGACCACTGCTTTACTACATGTTTATCTACCTCAACCTTTGGCATTCCAACGTCAAATCGCTTCTCCCCTCTTGCTAATCTTTGTGAAGATAACAACTATGAAGCTGAGAGTGGAGATGAGAAAGAAGCTGAGACTGTTAATAATAGAGCTGGTGAAAACATACTGGGTGATTTCATTCAATTAACAGCTAGAACTGTTAAATTCATTGCAGAAAGATTAAAGTTTATTGAAGGCAAATTGACCAAATTAGTAAACAGTGTGCATCCCTTGCCAAAGACTCTGTAGAATCTAAGGGATCTTTTTCCAGAAAACCTCCTTCTCTAACTCAGAAAGGGTGTGTAAAAAAGAGCAGGATACAGCAGCCGCAGATGAACACAGGACAACTCCAATTAAAGTTACAGTCTTGTCAAGTGTGTTTGACTGTTTGTAGTTACAATGGATGGAAGATACTTTGGAATTCATTACAGCAGTCCACCTTTCATTTAAAAGCCCTACTAAGAGAGAATTTGCTTTCCATTGACCTTGTCTCACTTGAGTCTATTAGCAATTCAAATCAGGCACAAAGAATTCTACTCACCTTTGGTAGCAACAGGATCCCTAGTCTACTATTAAGATGGAAAGAATGTCTACACAGCAAAGGAATCTTTCCAGCAAGAGTTTTTGCTAATACTATCCTAAACTCCCTGCTACGATGCCCGCAAAAAGATCTCTCTTTGATGGAAGTTGACCAATATACTAAACCAGCCTCAACTGCGGTGATTCAAGGTGACCTGGTTCGGTCTCCTAACTACATCACTCATCTTAATTTGGTTCCAGAGAATCTACCCCCTGAGAACTCTATAGGAGAGGACATTACTGTGCTCATTTTCAGCTTTACCACCAATACAACAATCCTTAATCACCTCCAAACTTGATAGGCTAAGAGACAAATTGTAGAAAACTAAGGTGGTTCCCTCACAGCAAGAACTGTGGCAGTTGGAGCCAGCAGTTAGGTTGGAGGGCTTGCCAGCCTTACCTACTCTTCCGCCTCCTCTCATACCTATGGCAGAAGATTTAGGAAACTCAATAGAGCCAGACAACACTCCCCAGGAAGAGAACCTTGAAAGCAAGGCTCTTCACCAGCCTCAGGAACTTAAAGGAGTTGAGCGGAAAGAGCTAAATGGATCTTTTTCAGGCAACAATAGGTGTGCCTTTTTAGATATCAATGGCGACCTAAGCAAGATCTCCCCAACAGACTGACAACTAAAGTTCCTATCATGGAATCTGGGGGGTTGGTGTAATAAGTTTCATGATTCTGACTTTTTATTATTCTTGCATGGTTATAATATACTTTGCCTACAGGAAACTTGGATACAGAGCTCTAACTTCCCTGGTATACAGGGTACAGGGCATTTTCTGTTCCAGCGACTAAAATACACTCGAAGGGGTGGGGAAGTGGAGGGTTGGCTATTTTGGTCTCAGGGGATCTGAAGGTTGACATTCAAGTCTTAGAAAATAACTGCCCTAAAAATGTTCAAACTGAACTTATTAAGAGAGCTTATTTTAAAAGTATTTTATGTGTTAATGTATATATTCCCCCAAAGGGCACACTAGGGCAGGAAAGGGGGTGTATCTGGGTCTTTTTAACAGACATGCTATTCTCGTTAATGTCCCAATTCCCTAAGGCTCATGTTCTTTTATGTGGCGATTTTAATGCTAGGACAGGTTCAGGAAATTTAGACGCTTGAGATGGATTGTATACGCAGATTGCCATGCATGCCCATTTATTAGAGCGTTCCTTGAGGGACCAGGTGATAAATCAGTTTGGTTTAAAATTCTTGCAACTGCTCTCTGTAACAAATCTGCATATTTTCCATGCTACTATCTTTGACCAAACTGGTGAGACCTTTACATATGTGGCCTCTTCAGGTACTAGCACAATCGACTACATAGCAACTTTGCCAGCGCTACTGAGTTTTGTCCATAAGTCTGAGGTTTTAGACTCCACCTTAAGTGACCATTTCCCCCTGTCTTTATCTATTATAACTTATACAAATGTGCTAGTGAAACCTTGTCCAGATTTTGAAGAGGATGTAACACCCAACTATAAGAGACTTAAGTAGTCAGAAAAATTACAGGGCACACTAGCTCATACCTTATCAAGCTTAGAGCTGAGCAATTTGAGATCTTCTCTCCTACAACATGACATGGATGCTATGAAAATCTTTGAGGAAATTATCTCTCAAATCAAGCCTTTGCTAATAAGCAATAGGCCTTTGAAACCGATTCTACATGCTCATAATGCTTGGTTTGACCGTGAATGTAAAGTATTAAAAAAAGATCTGCTCTGATCCATGAGATATACCAGGCATAACAGGGACAGGGTGCAGGCATCGACTCTCTCAAAACTCAGGTCACAATATAAATCTTTAATTAAGCAAAAGAAGTTAGAGCGTGTGAAATTCCTTTGGAATGAATTAGACAGAGCTGTTTCTGAAAAAAACGATTCCCATTTTTGGGAACTGGTTGCAAATAAAAAAGTAGCCCATTTTGCCAGATCGATGCACATATCCTAGGTCATGTATGGTTCACTTACTTCAGCTATGTGTTTGGATCAAATTGTCCTCAGTCAGAGAGCAACAAAAAAATTTACAAGGTTGTACCCCTAGACTTTACAGGTCTTCTGGAATGGCCACCAGTTTCAGAACCTGGAATTATAGGTTTGATAGCCACACTATCCTCAAGAAAATCCCCAGGGGAAGATATGCTTCCGCCTGAGCTGTACAAAGCTTTCTCTAAGTGGTGGGCTTCCCTGTTGGCTAGAGTATTCATGCAGATTAACGAGTCAGGTGTGATTCCTTCTGGTTGGAAGTTGAGCATTGTGGTGCCCATACATAAAAAAGGAGACATTCCAGACCCACACAATTACAGACCAATAAGCCTATTAGGTATAGCAGCAAAACTATACAGCAAATAGTTGCTGTTAAAACTGGAAGACTGGATGGTTGAGGAACAAATTATCCACCCCTCTCAAGCAGGCTTTAGGAAGTGCTTGGGAACAATCTGTCACTGCCAAACCCTTTACCAACTAGCGTATTCTGCAGTAAAAGGATCAACAAAGGCACTCTACATAGCTTTTGTTGACCTGGACGCCACATGGACTGCCTTTGGTCAAAATTAGCTAAAATGAACATTGAGAGGTGGTTATTACTGCTCCTTCAAGAGCTACATAGAGCTTCTGCTCAAATCAGAGTGGGAACCTCCAGCTCTCTAACTAGTAGAATTCCTGTAAGCAAGGGTGTGAAACAGGGATGTGTGCTGGCTCCATCGTTATTCAATCTGTATATCAATGATATAACAGAGTCTCTCTCAGGTCTGCAATTCTTTCCTCCAGCACTAGGCCAACGAAAAATCTCAGTTCTCCTCCATGCAGATGATATGGTTTTAATCTCCCTAACTAAAATTGGCCTGAGAAGGCTTTTACAGCAGTTAGGGAAATATTGTAGTGAGGAAGCGCTGAAAATAAACTACACAAAGACCAAAGTAATGGTCTTCAGGAAAAAGCCTAAAATTGCTTGTTGGACTATTCTCCACAATCCTATCGAACAATGCAGAGCATTTAAATATCTTGGAGTAACTTTCATGGATGCTCTGAGTTGGAAAAACCATACTGCATCAGTAAAATCCTCAGCTTTAAGAATGGTAGGATCAATTTTACATTTTTTCCATACAAAGGGTGGACGCCTGATTGATCTGGCAATGAGAACCCAGTAGATGGCTGCCATACCTAAGACTACGTCCCCAAAGGCCCCAATCCATATTAGCTGCCCATGTGTTCTGGTGGTATGGTGTTCCAGCACTGAGACCGGAAATGCATCTCTGGGGCACCTTAGGGAAATGACTGGCCATCAAGTTGCTTCTGGCTTATGGTGAACCTATGAATTAATGAACTCAGAATGTCCAGTTGTTAACAACCCTGCTTAAATCTTGCAAACTGAAGGTCATGGCTTCCTTGAGTGAGTCAATCCATCTCATGTTGGGTCCACCTCTTTCCTGCTGCCTTCAGCTTTCCCTACCATTACTGTCTTTTCCAGTGACTCTCCTTGTCATGTGATCAAAGTACAATATCTACAATTTAGTCATTTTAGCTTCAAGGGATAGTTCAGGCTCAGTTTGAACACAGCAGGCTACAGGGTTGGCAAGTGCAGGAAGCATGGGAAGGACCCAAGGAAAATTATATTGTGAGTCTAGTAAGATGTAGGGTTCGTGAGTGAGGTAAGATAGGCAGACCTCTAGTAACGGTAAAGAGGTTGATGACAGGAAATTGTCTTTTCATTTTCTATTGAGAACATTATTCATACCTGGAAAGAGAGTGCAGAGAAGAGGGTATACCTCCTAGTCAAATTAGAATGATAGAATCATAGAGTTGGAAGGTGATCTCCAGAGTTATCTAGTCCAATCCCCTGCACAATGCAGGAAATTCACAAATACCTCCCCCTCCACACACCCCGTAACTACTGTTCCAGATGACAAAAAACCTCCAGAATCTCCAGCCAAACTGGTCTGAAGAAAAATTGCTTTCTGACCCCAAAGTGGCAATCGGCATGTAAGAAATGGCCACAAGAACTAAGCACTGATGCAGCCCTTCCTGCCCTCCCTCTCATGATCTGCCTAAGTTCACACAATCAGCATTGCTGTCAGATGGCCATCTAGCCTCTGTTTGAAAACCTCCAAAGAAGGAGGCCACCAGCTCCTGAGGAAGCCTGTTCCACCAGGGAACCACTCTGTCAGGAAATTCTTCCTAATGTTTAGCCAAAAAGTCTTCTGATTTAATTTCAATCCATTGGTTCTGGTCCGACCTTCTAGGGCATTCATACAGATATGTATGAATCTTCCTGTTGAATCTTTTATCCTAAAGAACTTTATAGAAGTCAATAAGGATTGAGAGCCTAGGTACCACTTCATGTCCACATGAAGATGTTATTTTTAGAAAGAAGTTTTTTAAAGGCTTTTCTCCCAATGGCCCAATGAACTCCTTCTATAGGGAGAAATGCTTAGATATTTAAGTAAGTTAGCCATCAAATCACAACCAACTTATGGTGACCCCCACCATGGGGTTGTCAAGGCAAGAGATGAGCAGAGGTGGTTTTATAATGAGAGATTCCCTCCTGCATCTAATCAGAGGAGCTGCACTAAACACTTTTAAAGGCTTTGCCTGTGCAAAACTGTTCAGCAGCAGAGTTCTCCAGGATTTATCTATTAAAAAGTAATTAACAACCTGAACTTTGATTATGTAAAAGAGTATAGGAATGAGTTTGGTTCTTTGAAATGTAACCAGCAAACCAGACAGAACAGGTGCTGAAACTTTTATCTTTTACTGATATGAGAAATTATTTTAATTGAACAAAAAAAAATACAGGCATGAAAAAGTTAACCCTACAATTATTGGGAGATAAGTGCTAAAATTCTCAGAGTGTCAAGCATTGCTTAATCAGATTATAGCAAGTAATCTAAAAGTAAATCAGGTTTCAGCTTTTTGTCTCACTGCTTTTTTTAATTCACCATTTTATAAACAATACATATAATACATTCTACTAATTTTACAAATTATCATTACAAGTCAACAAACAAAACACCAAATCTAGAAGAAGAAGAGGAGGAGGAGATTGGATTTATACCTTGCCCTTCACTCAGAGTCTCAGAGCAGTTTACAAACTCCTTTCCCTTCCCCTCCTTACAACAGACACCCTGTGAGATAGGTGTGGCTGAGAAAGCTCTTTCCAGAACTGCCCTTTCAAGGACAGCTCTTGTCAGAACTATGCCCAAGATCATAGTTTTTATATAGGAACAAAGCAATACCAGACATAACATCTTACTTGAGAGCCAGTTTGGTGTAGTGGTTAAGTGCACGGACTCTAATCTGGGAGAACTGGGTTTGATTCCCTACTCTTCCACTTGCACCTGCTGGATGACCTTGGGCAAGCCATAGTTCTGGCACAGCTGTTCTTGAAAAAGAGCAGCTTCTGTCAGAGCTCTCTCAGCCCCACCTACCTCACAGGGTGTCTGTTGTGGGGAGGGGAAGGGAAAGGAGTTTGTAAGCCGCTCCAAGACTCCCTTGGGTAGTGAAGGGTGGGGTATAAATCCAATCTATTCTTCTTCTTCTACAAAATTTACACAGTTATAATAAAATTAAAGGTTTTAAGTTTTTGTCTCACTGTTTTTGAGGATTATCAAATAGCCCAAATTACCCACAAAGAAATCTTACGTAGTCTTGCTCTGAGACTTCCATCCAGAGAAATCTGATTTGATTGTCACAAGAGGGAATATTTATGGAAAAATATCAATCCTACCTTTCTCTAAATTTGTTCTATCATAACCATGTGATCATTATCTAGATAACTGATTGGTTTATAACTAAATATAAGATTGTCAACATAAATGCAAACGATCCAGTAAATGTGTATATGAGTCTGATGTAGCAAGATGAGATCGCCAGTCTCAACTATTAACCTTTATTAAAAAAGATTAATTTTCTGTAACTGTGTCAACGAAAGGTCTAAGAAGAAAGTAACTCTAAACAAACAACATTTGTTGCCAGTCACAAAGTGCTTGAACTCTTGGTTTGCAAGAAAAGATTAATGACATCATAGCTACTGCTGCAGTTTGCCATTGCCTTCCTCTGCATAGCAACCATAGTCTTACTTGTTGGTCTCCTCTCCAAGTATTAACCAAGGTCACTCTTGCTTAGCTTCTGAGATCGGATGAGATCAGGCTACTTTGAGCTTTTAGGCTGCTTAGGGATATTTAATATGATACAAAGGAAGTCAGCTTCCGGGACTGCAAATCTTTAACTTAATTTTATTGCACAAACACGGGGGCTCAGCTGATGCATGCACAAGAGCAATCACCCCTAGAGGCTGTAATTAACATCTTCTGATTTTACATATTCTTTGGTTGGGTCCACAATTTTCCCCATTAACAAAATGGTTCCTGTTGAAGTGTCAATAACAACCATCAGGAAAGGTCTGTTGAATTCAATGATAGGAGGTGGAGGATCAGAAGTAGGAGGCAGCAGCCCGATTAGCTCTCCTCCAAAGTAACTAACTGAACGAGGTGCGCCAGGTACATAAGCTGAAGCCACCGCCATTTGATCTTCATGAACAACTAGCACAGCTTCGTGACGAGCCTGTAGCAAAAGAAGATACATTCATATTGAGTCTGTACAACAGAGATGAGCCTGGATTTGCATTTCCAAATGAGATGTGAAATGGGCTAGATTCAGGTGACTGACAGGAGATGACCTATTTGGTCTTACAGTAGCCAGGATGATGGAGGAATTACCAATGTTTCCTTGGAAATACCTAGTGATGGATAAACATCCTTCCATTTGGTTTGGAATGAGGATTGTATTACAGGGGTTTCAGTCAGAATGCTTGCAAAAAAGTGCAAATTAATACCTCCTAAGAAGTCTCTCTGGTTTGTTACTGTAAGGTACTGCAGACCTGGTATTCTTTTTAATTGGACAAGGCTGTGAACTCAGAATGCTGAAGTGTAGTGAAGTTAGAAACGAATTGTCCGTGCCCTATACTCCTGCAGTGGCTATTCCTCCCCCACAGCTCTGGTGCTTTTTCAAGTAATTGTCAATTGGCATATCATTATAGTAGTATAATGTTATAACAATCAGACTATCAGGTTCTCTGAATTATTGGGTTTTTTTTTTAAATCAAGTCTCTTTCTTTATGGAGGAGGAGGAGGATTTCTGAGCTGCTGACTGACCATGTCCCTGGAACTTTGTAATAGAGACCCTGGCTTTTGACAGAATTTAGAGGACAGAATTGAATGTTATAACATTATAATGCTATAAGAATATCGCAATTGGCATTTTAAAAAAGAGAGTAAAATGACATCGTGGGGGACTGGTATATATAAAATGGTGCTAATGTGGGGAAGACTGGGGAAATCCAGACTTACCTGTCCACATCGGTGCCACCCCAAGTTGGTTGAGCCTTCCCAAAAAGTTTGCAGAAGAGCTAGTTTGGGAATGTTCACACAAAAGATGGGGAAAACTTGTGATGTGCACAGAAGCACCCACTTCCCAATAGCATCTAAGCCAAGGCAAACACCCCATGATTACATGAAGTGGCTTAGAAGAAAAAGATAGAAGTAAAGTTTTCCTGGCCAAAGGGATGGGAAAAAATGACCTTCCTAGAGATTTGGGGAAGGAAATACAAGAATCATACATCGTTTCATAAGTGAATTCCAGTAACACGGGACAATTTCCCTCAATTTATGACATAAAATATTAGGTTTTTACCTATGTTTATTAACTTGCCAGAGGAGAGCATGCCCAGATTTGAAGTGTTGTATGAACAGAATGAAATTCTGTTAATGGAAGACTCCTTTTGTAAACTCTTTCAATATTCTGCTTTCAAAAACTGACTTGTAAAAATTAAGATGGGTCTAAGTCTGTCTGTAGCAGTAGAAAAGAGCAAGAGACCAGTAGTGCCTTAAAGACTAACAAAATTTGTGGTAAACTACCCCATATGATCAGAAGGGCAGGATGTAAATATCTTAAATTGGAATAAACCAATGAAGTATCATACCTTAATCCCATCTCCTGATCAATTCTCATTTAATTGGTTGATTGCAGGTAAGGCTTACAGGTTATCTTGTGAGTTACTTTTGCGCACAGTCTAGATTATTTTGTCAAGAGCCATGAAATGTTTAAGAGGCACTTGAGGAGATGGAATTGTCATGCAGTGTCTACCACCAACCCCACCCACATGCACATACTTACCTGAGAGACCTTCAGGTTGTGTTTTCTTGTAATCCGAGACAGATCAGCACTTGTCACACCCAGTCTCTGCAACAAGTCTGTGATATCACTGGATACAGAAATGGAAAATTTTGGAATTCGTAATCGTATTTCACTGTTAACAAAAAAATAACAAATATATTAAATGACAATTTTATTTAGACAACATACAAATTGTAAACTGAACTGTACTGTGTAAACTGTACTGTGTAAACAATTCAATGGGATCATGTTAGAGTTTTTATTGTGGTGTTTCACTTCTCTGTGTTAGTGTCAGGTTGTTTCTGTACTTGATGTTTGTGTTATTAGGTTCTTTAATGTTCATAATTTTTAACCAAAAATTGTAGCCCAGAGACGCTGCCTTACTCTAGGGTAGCTTCAACAGCAGGGGCACCCCATTTTCTAACCTGAACCAGAGACCCAAGAACTCAGGCCAAGGAAACACAGAGCAGGCTAAAGCTCTGGGGAAAAGACTCTTAATTTTCAGGTGGTATAAAGACAGCCCTCAGAGCAAACCTCCAGTCTTCTTCCCCCACCCAGCAAAGGTATGCATGTGAAACAATGGCAGTTCCACCAGGTAAAGTATCTGCATTTCTAAAGGCTATTCAAAGACCACCTGGTGAATAGTCCTTCTGTCTCTAGAACTTCACCCATGTGTGTGCACCCATGTCTATGTGAGAATCCTTTGTCTTTACAACTGTCTTTCCTGCTCCTTCCCTCAGGATACTGAGATAAACAAATCATACATTCAAATGTTTAGCGATCCTTCTTGATTCTAATCAGAGACCCATCTCCCACATTTTGTATAAACTTGGGAACCTTTTCCAACTGGACCATTAGTGGTCAGGAATCCCATTCAGCTAGCCACCCAGCACCTGGCTAAACCCATCAATACTATTGTTAATCCAGACTCTGCCTCTCTGGAACCTCACTGGTCACACATGGGTCTGGCTTCTCCTAATGCCTTAGGAAATGCAGATACTTTACCTGGTGGAACTGCCATTGTTTCATATGCATACCTTTCTCTAAGAACAACAACAACCCCTAGAAACCCTCTCCCTCTCCCTTAACCTACTGCTAATGTTTGAAAAATATTAAAGGTATGAGCTTTACTGTTCATTAGGGAGAAAAAGTCTACCCTGAACTATAAAACCTTTACAGTGAGAATTCCACCAGGTATGGCATAATGCTAAATCACTGTCACTGAAGAGTCCAAGTATATATGTCTACCTGGCCACTGTTATCTATGTGTTTGTTCACTTTCTCAAAGAACTCAAAAGGGTTGGTGAGGTAGGACTTTCCTTGGTAGAAGCCATGCTGATTTCCCCTCAGCAGGCTTTGTTCCTCCATGGCCTTAATAATTTCATCTTTGATTACAGTTTTCACTAATTTGACTGAGACAGATGTTAGGCTAACTGACTTTCAATTTCCAGGTTCACTTCTGGACCTTGTTTTAAAAATTGGTATAACATTTGCTACTTTCCAATCTTCTGGTACAGTGGCTGCATTTAGTGATAAGGTACATATATGGGCTAGTAGATCAACCATCTCACATTTAAGTTATCTAAGACCTCTAGGGTGTATGCTATCAGGACCTGGAAACATTTTCAAAAATTTCCTCAATAGGTCTAGATTTTCATCACTTGGCATCTCAATTTGACTCAGTTATCCAGACTCCCTTCCTGAAAATAGGGGCTATGGCAGATATACTGGCCCCATACTTTACAGTGAACAAAAAGCAAAAATGTATCTCTCAAAAATGTATCTCAAAAAAAAAATGGAGCTTTTCTGCCATCTGTATTGGCCTGGGTGACTCCATCTTTGCTACATGCTGGTGCTTCATTGCCCTGACTCCTGGGAGAGAAAAATATTAGCTGCTCTCAGGGGAACTTTCTGTCTCTCATGCTTGTTAGCAGGGTTTATCTTCAAAACCTGGGTTGTTTCTCCCCCACACACACCAGAAGTCAGGTGCAGGATGGCCTGGCTCATCCAAGTGTTTGGGATATCTTAATTTAGGGTATAAAATGGCTAGTTTTAGTTATATATTTGGTCTCAAGGTTTGGCTAAGCTTTGCTGTGCATGCATCTTGAGGCCAGCTGATTGGAATTTTGATGGGTTATTAAAGATCTTGTAAGTAAATCCAGATCACTCATGTTGGTTCTTTGGGAACTTCTGTGAACCTATGGAGCCCCTGGCCACGGCCCATAATACCATCTCCCCATCCTCTTTAAGCAATTCCTTCATTCCTTGGTCATCCAAATGCCCAACTGCTTCTCTGGCAGGTTTCCTGCTCCAAATATATTTAAAGACATATTTATTATTTGTCTGTATGCTTTTAGGAACCTGCTTCTCAAATTCTCTTTTTGAATGCCTACCTATTGACTTATCTTTCTTTTTCCAGAGCCTGTGGTCCTGTCTACTCATTTCATTGGGGCAGACTTCTACTTTTAAAAAGAAGTCTCTTTACTTTTTACACTTTCCTTGATGTGCTCTGTAACCATGCAGGCATTCTTTTAGACTTGGCAGTGCCTTGCCTAACCTGTGAAATGCATTCTATCTGGGGCTGTAATTAGTGTAGTTTTAAATAGCTTTCTTCCCAGTATCCTTTAGAGATTTGGCTCTCCTGTGTTTCTCTTTCAGTTTCCTTTTAGCTATTCCTCTTATTTTTGTAAAGTTCCCTCTTTTGTAATCAAATATTACAGATTTGGACACTAAGGGTAACTTTCAGTTGTTCTGAATGATGTACTTAATAGCATTGTGGTCACTGTTCCCAACTGGTGCCAGACTTCTACATCTTTAACCAGGTCCTGAACCCTGCTAAGATCACCACCCCTCTGATTGGTTCTGTGCCCAACTGTTCCAATGCAGAGTCATTTATGATCTCTAGGAATTTACCCAGTAAATATGAGGGTAGTTGAAGTCTCCCAGTATCATAAAACTGTCTGCTTGGATCACACATCCCTTATTTCTTTCTGCATCTCAAGATCAGCCTCAAGGGTTTGATCAGGTGAGTGACAATACACTCCCATTTTAAGTAAACCTTAGGGCCCAGTACTTTCACCTATATCGCGTCTGTTGGAGAGCTAATTCCTCTGATGTAGTCAGGCTTATTTGATCCTTTGCCCTCTTTAATGTACAAAGCAACACCTCTCCAACCCATCTCCCTGTTTATCTATAAATCTAATGCCCAGTGAGGACTGTATCCCATAGATTTCCCCCTTTCCACCATGTTTCTGAAATACCTAATATATCTAAATGGTCATTTAGCAGCAACCACTCCAACTCGTCCATCTTGTCTCAGAGACTTCTACCATTGGCATATAGACACCTATAATATGTTTCCCTCTCCAGCAACCCTCACCTCCCTCAGCCCCTTTACTGCCACACATGGTCCTCCTTCATCACCCTACCCTCAATCAAATGTTGCCCTAGTTTTTAAAAAGAGGTCCAGAAGGAATCCAGGAAATTATGTGCCAGCTATTCTAACATCTGTTCCATATCAATTAGTAGAAATTGTTATTGAAGAGAGAACTATTAAGCACATCAAGGAACAAAATCAGCTAAGAGAAAATCAGCATGGATTCTGCAAAGGAAAGTCTTGCCTCACCAACCTCTTGGAGTACTTTGAGTAGGTTAATAAGCATGTGGAAAAGGGCAATCTGGTAGATATCATAAACTTGGACTTCCGAAAGTCTTTTGACACTGAAGACTCTTGAGTAAGCTTAGCTGTCATTGAATAAGAGGACTGTTCCTCTCGGGGATTAAAAGTTGGTTGAATAGCAGGAAGCAGAAAGTAGGAATAAGGTAATTGAGTGAAGTATGTTATTGAGACCAGTGCTGTTTAATTTATTCATAAATGCTTTGGAATTAATGGTGACCAGTGTAGTAGGCAGGTTTGCAGATGATACCCAGTTATTCAGGATAGTGAAATCCAGAATGGATTTTGAAGAGTTATAGAAGGTTCTCTCTAAATTAAGTGAACAGGCAACAATGTGGCAAATGAAGTTCAGCATGGCTGATTGGAAATATGATGCTTATTGGAACAAAATACCCTAATCTTATACATATATTGATGGGGTCTGAACTGGCTGAGGCTGAGTTTGAACAAGATCTTGGTTGGTTTATTATTTTTTTTTAAAGCTCCATGAAAATGTCAACCCAGTGTGCAGCAGGAGTGTAAAATGGCGCACTCCATGATATGAATTATTAGGATAGGGATCATAAATATAAGGTCAATATTTTAATGTCCTTGTATAAAGCAATGGTGTAGCATCATTTGGAATACTGTGTGCAGTTCTGATCATTGTATCTCAAAAAGAAGACTGAAGGACTGGAAACATTACAAAGGATGTAACCAAAATGACTAGGGGGTTGAATCACCTTTCCCATGAGGAAAGGCTGGAGTGTCCTGGTGTTAAACGCTGGGTTCCATGGCTGAGCAGACCCCACTACTAGTGATCAGCTCTATTTTATTAGTGATTTCAGCAAGTACAAGACTAAACTCCGGGGCCATAGCCCTGTTTAAATAGCATGCAACTGCCACATCCAAACACACCCCACTCCTAACAATAGGCTATTTACAAGAAGAGGGACCCGCATATTCGCAGGGAAGGCTCTGGCGATGTCCTCTCCTCCACCCCCACCCCACCCCACCCCGGCTCCAGCGATCACCTCCTCCCCACCCCCGGCCCTAGCAATCTCCTCTGCTGCCACCGCCAATCTCCTCCCTCCCCCACCCGGCTCCTGTCACCCTCCTCTGCCGCCGCCGATCTCCTCCTCCCCCCCCGGCTCCAGCTATGTCCCCCTCCTTCCCCCACCCCCTGGCTCCGGAGCGAGGCCCGAGCGGCTTCCAGCCGCCGGGCCCGCCGATCTCCTCCCCCCGGCTCCGGTGATCCTCCTCCCCCCGGCTCCGGTGATCCTCCTCCTTCCCCCCCCAGCTCTGGAGGTGAGGCCGAGCGGCTTCCAGCCGCCAGGCCCGCCGATCTCCTCCCCTCCCCCGGCTCCGGCGATCCTCCTCCTCCCCCCCAGCTTCGGAGGCGAGGCCCGGCGGCTTCCAGCCGCCGGGCCCGCTGATCTCCTCCCCCCCGGCTCCGGTGATCCTCCTCCTCCCCCCCGGCTCCACTGATCCTCCTCCTCCCCCCCCACCCCCCGGCTCCGGAGGCGAGGCCGAGCGGCTTCCAGCCGCCGGGCCCGCCGATCTCCTCCCCCCTTCCAGCTCTCTCCTCTCCCCTGGGCTCCAGTGGCGAGGACTGAGCGGCTTTTAGCCGCCAGCTGCCGCAGAGTTCCCAGAGCGTTCCCTGCGCATGCGCAGGGAACGCTCTTACTCTACGGGGATTCTGATATCCCCCCTAGACTTTTAAACACTTTTAGATTTTTCTGCACATGTGGGGACTGCCCCACGTGCACAGGAAAATCTCCCTGCCCCCCAGGTGCCCCCGATGTGCGGATTTAGATATCCACACGCAGGGGGCCACTTGGGAATTAGATATATAGATATAACATTACTTCTTGATTGGTTACTTCCAGAGTCCTGATGGGCTATTGTTCTTGGGCTCCAAGCTCAGCCAGTCTCTGGTAGAACAGTCCTGGGATGTTTCAGTCCCAATACATAACATCTGGACTTTCTGTCTAGAAAAAAGATGGCTAAGGGAACACATGACAGAGGTTTATAAAATAAGACATGGAGCTGAGAAAGTAGACACTGGGAGATTTTGCTTCTTCTGAGATCATACTAGAACTTGGAGGCAACCAATGGAATTGTTGGGAAATAGATTCAGAACAGACAAAAGAGAATACTTCTTTACTCAACGTGTAATTAAACCATGGAATTGACTGACGAAGGAGTAGTGAAGGCCATGAGCATAGATAGCTTCAAATGGAGGTTAGACAGATTCATGGAGGAGATTGTTTTGCCCTCAAGGACAACTGTTTGGCCTCTGTGAGAAACAGTAGACTGATCCAGCAGGCTTTTCTTATGTTATTACCATCTGGTATAATCCTAAAAACAGTAAACATGGAAGTGCTTTTTCTCATTTTCTCAGTTTTAAATGGACTATTTCATGCATACTATTAAATTAAATTCTAATTATTATTAAATGTTACCTGCAAAATCAGTCACTGTTGCTCACTGTTGCATGCTAACCAATGGTGAATATTTGTTGAAGTTTCGCCAAATGTATACACATTGACTGACATCTCTATCATGTACATAAAATATTGAAATGAAATATTCAAAGACTAGAGAATTCCATGCACTCACCACTTAGGATATGTATGAAGCTGATACAGAAGATAGTGGAATCCATTTCATATCAATATAAAATATAATAGAGACAGAAACTGAGATAAGAGAAAATAATCTTCATACAACACCTTTTAAAGTGTAATTAGTATGAATTAGTATTGTTATAGTGAGCTTAATATTAATTTAAATTAGATGCCTTTTTCCAATTAAAAATAATGAATTCTACAGGAGCAATATTGGAAAAGAATGCAGAAAAACTGCTTACCTGTATTCAAAAGAAGTTCTCCATTTATTCAGATCCTCTTTTACCAAAGAGCTCTCTACATCTTTTAGTTTCCCTTTGTCTGGCAGGATGAACCATACTACAACATCGTCTGGATAAGGCATTTCTACTACTGAGCAAGACAGATCTTCATCACGGAGAAATCCGTACCGGGCTTTTTTCTGCATCATATTTAATTTAACAGAAGTGTTTCCATATAGCAAAAAATCACTTTCAGAGGTTGATTGGGAATGGAAGCTGTATTTCCAGTAACCTTCAGAGAAAAATAAGAGGTAAGAGATCTGTATAAATATTCCTTCAGCAAAACATGTGAGTGTGGAGATGTATAGATGGCAGAGTACAATAGAATTGTAAATGGACCAATGGGTGGAAATACCAGACCTGTAAGATCATAAGTGGAGATGCTATTGAGATGGAGAAAAAAAATGGAAGCAGTGAAAGCAAAATATGTTGCAGTAATTAAAAGATGGAGCTAATTCTATGAACAAGGTGTATGAATGGAAGATGGTTAAGTGGGAATTTAATAGAATTTTATAAAGTTGTGCATGAGGTAGAATTACATAAAGTCACTACAGTCAATAGTATGGGCCATCCTTTTGGCCCTTGAAGCTCATAGATATGTAGCAGAAAACTTCCAGATATTCCATTTGGAACCAAGAGTTAAAAGGACTGATACTTATTTAGCTGCACCCAATGTAATGTTCCAATCATTATCTTTGAGTATGAAGAGAACAGTTTCCAGAGAGCGTGTGTGTGGGGAAGTAGTTGCTCAACAGGAGCATAATATAGTAGTTCCTGAGAATCACAAACATAGAATCATAAAATTGGAAGGGATCTCTGAGGTCATCTAGTCCAACCCCCTGCACAATGCAGGAAATTAACACGTACACACAGGGCTGGCCACAGTTGTCTGGGCACCCTAGGCAGGACGGCTTGGGGCACCCACCCCACCGGGAATGCCAACCTCCTGGTGGGGCCTGGTGACCGGGGGGTGGCAGAGTGCTGGCTTTCCTGCAGGCTCTGCAGCAGCGGGGCCCCCAGGAAAACCAGGGAAGGGGCAGGAGCTCTAGCCCCCTCCCCCTCCCTCTCAGCACCAGCTTTCCTGGAGGCTCCGCAGCTGCAAGGCTCCAGGAAAGCCAGGGAAAGGGTGAGACCCATTTGGGTGTTTTGGTGTAAAATAATCTTTTTTTGCATTTTCCCATACTTTCAGTAAAGATTTCCTAACAATATGCTATTTAAAATATGTATGACCATCTGATTTTTCATACCATAAAAATACATGCCAGCCGAATAGTAAATCATGTCCTTCAAAAACTAATAATCTGTTATTTTCTAGTATAATCCATTCTTTTAACCACATCAAGGTTGCTGCTCTATAATATAGGAGCTAGTCAGATCAAGCAAAACCAGCTCTTTCTTTTGCATCTTGTAAAGCCTTCATCTTTATTCTTCGTGTCTTATTTTGCCATATGAACTTTGTCATCATCAGGAGTCTTTTCATAGAAAAACAGCTGCAGGAGCTCATTAGCATATGGTATGCTAATGAGCTATTAGGCTATTAGCATATGCCACGCCCCCTGACATCACCAGAAGTGATGTCAGAAGGGAAGCAAAAGGGGGGGGGCATCTTCAAAAGCTGATCTGGGTGGGGGAGCTAAGAGAGAAGGGGTTTAAAGTTTAAACTCCTTCTCATGAGAGTTGGGCCACAGAAGGAGGAAAGAGGGAAGGAAAGAGAGAGAGTAGAGAGAAGGAAAGAAGGAAGGAAAGAGGGAAAGAAAAAGACGGAAAGGCGAGGGAAAGAAAGAGAGGGAAAAAGGAGGGAAACAGGGAAAGGAGGAAAAAAGAGAACAGAAGATGGTGGGAAAGAAAGAGAGAAGAGAAGAAGAAGGGAAAGAGGAAAAAGAGAGAAGGAAAGGAGGGAATGAAAGAAATTTGGCGGCAATTCGGCCCCATTATATCCTATGGGCCATTGAAGTCAATGGTGAAAACATAGGGTATATTTTTGGACTGGAGGGGAGGGGGTTTGAGGGAGAGGCTCCAAATTCACAGGGTAGCTTTTTTTCTCACCATAGAGAACAATGGAGGGAATAGGAGCAACCTGTTTGGGGGCCCATAGAATTGGACCCCCTGGTCCAATGTTCTTGAAACTTGGTGGGTATCTTGGGGAGAGGCTCCATCAGCTACCCTGTGAGTTTGGAGCCTCTCCCTCAAACCCCCTCCCCTCCAGTCCCAGAATATACCCTGTGTTTTCACCATTGACTTCAATGGCCCATAGGATATAATGGAGCTGAAATTGACATTCGGCTGCCTGAAAGACTCCCCGGGACGCCGGCTGGGGGCGGGGCTTGGCTCCTGAGCTCCCGGAGCTGCGCTCTGGTGAGCTCCCCCCAAAAAGACCCCTGGTCATCATTTTATCTTTAAAATATTGCTGGTTTTGGAGAATTGGAATTGTTTGTAACAAAAATATCCGTCTTGGTAAGGTGTTCATCTTTATTGTAGCTATTCTGCCCATCAAAGATATTTGTAAGTTTTTCCATTTTTCCAAATCTTTTTGGATTCTTTGCATAAGTTCCATATAATCATATTTCATCAGAGAGCTACATCTATTCGTTATGCTTATACCTAAATATTTCACTCTTTTTTATACTTCAAGACCTGATTTCTCTTGTAGCTGCTGGATTTGATCTTTAGTCATATTTTTGGTTAACATTTTTGTTTTAGTCAAGTTGATCTGCAATCCCACAACTTGACCATATTTCTGTAATGTAATTGTGTAATTGAATCCAGTGGGTTTTCTAGAATAAATACCAGGTCATCTCCAAATGCTTGTAATTTGTATTCCTCTCCTCTTTAAGTCCTCTGATGTATCTATCTTTTCTTATAGTGTCATTCAGGACTTCCAATACAAATATGAACAGTAATGGTGACAGTGGGCAACCTCGTCTAGTTCCTTTTTGTATTTCAACACTTTGTGATAAATCTCCATTAATAAGAATCTTTGCATGTTGTATGGTATATATTGTTTTAAACACTGTAAAAAATTCTTCACTACATGAATCTGCCAATTGTTCCAATATAAAACTCCAACTGACATTGTCAAATGCTTTTTCAGCATCAAGAAAGATCAAAGCCATTTGTTTTTCTGGGTGCACTTCAGAATATTCAATTACATTCAGGATTGTTCTAACATTGTTTCTGAGTTGTCTTTTTGATAAAAATCCTGCTTGATCTTGATGAATTATCTGTATCAGTATTTTTTTCAGTCTTGTAGTTAAAATAGAAGCATACATTTTATAATCTATATTTAGTAGTGAAATTGGCCTATAATTTTTAATTTCTTTCTCATCTGAATTAGGTTTCTGTATCAATGTTATAAGTGGTTCATTCCAAGTTTCTGGTATTTTGCCTTCTGCTCATGTTCTATATTACATACTTTAAGGGTAATGTCACTTGATCTTCAAATACATGGTAGAATTCTGCTGATAATTCATCTGTACTTGGTGTGTCCCCCCCCCCCGCTTTTTTTGCTTTTTTAATGTTTCTATAATTTCACACGTTATTTGATTATTATTTTTTTGCTCTTCTGTAATTTTTTTTAAGTTGTACTTCTTCAAGAAGTCTTTAATATCCTCTATTGCAGCTTCTCTTATTGGATATAACTTGCTATAAAATGTCTCAATTTTTTTTTTAAATCTTTGGATGTATTTTTTTTTCTTCTTCACTGTCTTTTAAGATTTTTATAGTTCTCTTTTCTTTTTCTTTTCATAATTTATATGCTAACTAAATCCCCCAAGTTTGGGTCAGGGGTCCAGTTCCATGGGCACCAGAAGGAGGTGCCCCCATCCTCCATTGTTTTCAATGGAGTGAAAAATGCCTTAGTGCATGGTTGTCAAAATCAATTGTTATGAGGGCTGGATCTGACATAAATGAGAACTTGCTGGGCCAGGCCATGTGTGTCATAAAATGTAATGGCAGGTAGCAGAGACAAGCTTTATAAAGGACACAAACAAACACAATTAAAATTGTTATTACTTAAAATAAAAACATGCTTAAAACATTAGCACTCCTGCAATATTTTGTTTATTTAACAGTCTCTGATGACTGACGCATCTTGCTCTGAATTATTGCATGAAAACATCTGTGCTGTAGCAAACTTGAGTATGGTGTTCAGGTGTGTATCTATAAAATGCAAACCTACTTTTGATTTATTGACATTCATTACAGAAATCTCATGGTCAGTGCTCTGAGCCTAGGACCCAGGGGAAAACACGAAATGGCTGGGCATTGTGAGCTTTTGTACATAAATTGCTTCATGTGCTGGTCAAGAACATATAAAAGCATCATGACACAGAGTGGGGGCTATGTGTTTGCCTACAAAACTACAGACTTCCCAGAAAAATAACTGCAACTCCTATGAGGCAGTGCAAGAATAGAGAGATAGCCATGTATAGTGGTCAATATCAGCCTGCTATCTGAAAAGCCTAGGTTCAAAATCTCCAGTCTGCAAAGGAAATGTGCTGGATGAACTTGGTCAGGACACACACTCTCAGCCTAATCCAACTCATTGGCTTGTTGTTATTCCTCACTGAAATAGTTCACATTGCTTTCTTACCGTGAAAGACTGGATCATGAGGGCATGAATACAGTGAAAAGCGGGAGGAAAACCCAGTTGTACCCAGAAAAGTCACAGCATAGCGAGCAGAACAAAATACACACACACTGTAGCAAGACACACAAAAACTCATATCTTGAATAAAACCTTGCTGGATGTTAAAGGTGCTTTGTATTCCTCCTGTGCGAATGAGGCAGCCAAGCAAAGGGGAGAAAGGGGAGGAACCTCAGCCAATGGAAGGGAAGAAAGGCTTACCTTTGTCTCCTGTGTGATTGAGGGAGCCTGGCCTGAAAGCAAACTCTGGCTCATTCCCTCCTTCCCCCTGGAAGGAGGAGGGTGGAGGAGCCTCAGCCAATGCAGAGAACAGAGGCTTGCCTATCTCTCTTATGCGACTGAAAGTCTGGTAAAGCAAGCTGCAATGCAGCAGTAGTAGAACTAGAGAAGGAAGCAGGAGAGAGCCAGTTGCTCCAGGATGGGATAGGAGCCCTATGGAGGCCGGATCTGTTGTGCTGTCTGAGGAGCCACACCAGCCTTAAGATTACAGCTTTTAGATGAGAAGTCCCCTCACTATCATTGCTACAATTGCCTCTTTTTAGCTGGTTGAATAATTTGCGCTGCCTTCAGTCCTTTTAAAAATTTCTACCTCTCCAGCTTACCTTTGAAGAAGAAGTAATTCACAAGGACCATGCGTGTTTGTACACTGAGGTACCTGACTGTGTTGACTCTTTCCTCATAAGCTTTGTTGTTCACATAATTGTTTATCTGCTGTTCTGCTTTTGTAGAATCCAGGAAGTCTGTAAAAAAGTGTTCAGCATGATATAAGTTTCTGACATCTTCAAGAAATGTAGGCTGAACTTCCAGTGACTTTTCTATGAACAAGGCATTCCCCATTTCCACACGCGTTCTCTCTTTTGGAAGGTTAAGCTTGTGGATAAGCTGACAAAATCCTTTATGTATCTCATTCTCCTCAATCTCTGAAAGGTTAAAGGCTAGTCCTTTGTAAACCTGACTTCGGTTTGTGGATGTAGACCCAAGGGACAGCATGGCATAGACTGTGGAGATCCTCACAGGAGAGAACAAAATGTTTTTGTCAACAAGAGTGGATGACATTTCTTTGTACAAACGGAATGCAAAATCATCATTATATGGGATTATCTTGGGCCAGTCATCGTCCCCGGTTTTATGTTCTTGGACATCATGGGGTCTTGTGAAGTGATAACAATGGAACTGCAGACAGATCAGTAAGAAGAAAAGGTAGATCATGACCTTCTCTGGGATTTGTAATCAATCTATGGAAAAAACAAACATGGAAAATACGGTTAGAATATACTTCTCTTTTTTTTAGCATTTAAACATATTATTGAAATCAGGTAAATACAAGATGTTATGTTTGTAATTGTTGACATTGCCATTTTTGTACCTTTTTATTAGAGTAATTCACATTGATCATGGCCAGAGGTTTCATATTTCCCACTTTGCAGAATAAAACAGTAAAGCCAGCCAGCCTGATACCCAACCCAAGCATAAAATTTAGTTTGATTAGGTCCTAAGTAAAGGTTTCCCTTGCTCAAAAGCCAGTCGAATCCAACTCTAGGGATGCAGTGCTCATCTCCGTTTCCAAGCTGTAGAGCCAGTGCTGTCCAAAGACATTTCTGTGGTCATGTGGCTGGCATGACTAGATGCCGAGGCACATGGAACGCTGTTACCTTTCTGCTAACGCGGTACCTATCTATCTACTTGCAATTTCTTGCTTTGAACTGCTAGGTTGGCAGGAGCTGGGACCAGAGATGGGAGCTCACTCCGTCATATGACACTCCAGTCTCGAACTGCTGAACTACTGACCTTCCAGTCCGCAGTTCAGCGTCTTAACCACTTAAGCCATTGCAGCCCCTGATTAGGTCCTACTTACCTTAAATTACTATGGTAGAGGCATAAATTGAATGGACTGTGGAGTGTCGGAATAATGGTAGAGAAAAATGTGTTTCATACTTACAGCAGAATCCCCAGAAGCATCTACCAACATTTAACTGGACTGGATATCTCTTTGCTTTGTCATTTATAAACCAGGCATGTACAATGCCCAGTAAAAATTATTAACCATTAAGCAGAGCAAATACAGATTATCTGAAGGGAGGGAAGAGCAAAACCTGATGCAATGAATTTAGAGCGAGGCTTTGTACTATTTGGCTTTGGTTTCAGCTCTCTGGATAAAGTATCATTTGAATAGTCCCAAGTTTGGACAGTTCCCAAGCCATCAGCTGAATCTGAATCAGGGAATCTACTTGGGGTCTTCTTCTCATAAGTGAGGCATGTGTCTTTGATCAGAGTTTCTGACAAGACGAAGATCCTATATGCCATACTTTCCTCCATGATAGAAATAGACCCAAATATACCAATATACCATGTCACTAAAAACTGCTATATTTGATTTCCATAGATCTATCCCTTGGGTTATTGCAGAAGTCAGGTGGCTTAGCAGAGGAAAAGTCCTCAAATGTTTTTTCAGTCATCGTCAATGAAGTTAATGTCTTTCTCAAGGAGAAAGGAAAAGGTCAAGAAGTATTTTCTGACCCTGAATGGATTTTTGATTTGACTTTCTTAACTGATATTACAGAACATCTGACCACATTGAATCTAAGGTTGCAGAGGAAAGGAAAGCTTATGTATGACATGTATTCTGAACTGAAAGCTTTTGAAGCAAAACTCAACATTTATGTGAAGCAAGTTAGTGAAAGTAACTTTTCAAACTTCTCATACTGCAATGAATTAAAATTTGAGGATGGGAATCTACAATTCAAAGTTGAAAGCCACATCAAAGCACTGAACCTATTGCCAGTGGAATTCCAGAACAGATTCACTGATTGCCATAAGAATGGAAAGGAAATAAGAATGTTTCAGAATCCATTTGAAGTAGTACCAGAAGATGCAGGTAACTTTTTCAGATGGAACTAATTGATTTGCAAGCCAGTGATCCTCTCAGAGACATTTAGGAAGACATTTCTATTGTGGTCTACCTGATATATTTATCAACGTAAAGAAATTTGCTGGAGGCACCATCTTTGACACCACATACATCTGTGAACAAACTTTTTCCAAGATGAAAATTGTGAAATCCAAGTGGCGGTCAAAACTCACAGATGAACATTTACGTGACATTTTAAGGGTGTCTGTCACAAACCTTGACTTGGACATTAATGCCTTGACTAACAGAAAACAGCCATAAAAATCATACTGACTAGGTAAGTATGTGTAACTAGATAAAAGGATTCCACAGTGAAATATTGTTCCAAAACTTATTCTTGAAGGTGTGTGAATCAGTAGAATATCTTGGGCTGTGATCACGCGCACAATTAGTTGCACCATAGGCGTGAATGCTGGGTGGATTTAACAGGCACGATCAAATGTGAACATCTAGCCAGTGCCCCGCACCCATCAGCAACCGTTTTGCTCCACCACAAGAGCAGAGTTAAAAGACACTAGGGAAAGTCCACTATCAAACGGGTTGCTACAGGCCACAGACGGACTTTCCCCTGTGTGATTGCGCCAGCACGCTCTCATGGTGTCAGGATGGTCTGATCAGGCCATCCCGCCTCTGTGCCATTTTTTTTTTCATCACATACTGCCATAGGAAGCCCTCAGTGTGGAGATGCGATTCATCGATCCCCCATTTAAGCGCATCGGAAACACATGGCAAAAAACCCCTGATTCATCCGCGATTTGCATCTGATCACACAGTGGCGGGCTGCCCCCCACAGCTCCCACAGACTGTGTGATCGTGCAAATGTGGGTTACGTTGCTATGGAGCAAATAGCCTCACTTCCCCCGCGTCATCTCGAACTTGTGACCACAGCCTTGGTTTAATTACATCAGACAAGACATATCTTTTTGTGTGCATGTTAAGTGCCTTCAAGTCACTTCCGAGTTATGGTGAACCTATTAATTAATGTCCTCCAAAACATCCTTTCCTTAACAGCCTTGCTTGAGTCTTGCAAACTATGGACCATGGCTTCCTTGACTGAGTCAATCTATCTCATGTTCGGGCCTTCTCTTTTCCTGCTGTCTTCAGCTTTTCCTACCATTACTGAAAATGTTAAGACAGTGTGTGACTGCAATTAAAAAGGCCAATACTACGCTGGGGATTATTAGGAAGGGTATTGAAAACTGATCAGCCAATATCATAATGCCCCTATATAAGTCAATGGTGTGACTTCATTTGGAATACTGTGTACAGTTCTGGTCACCACACCTTAAAAAAGATATTATAGCTTTGGAAAAAGTGCAGAAAAGGGCAACTAGAATGATAAAAGGGTTGGAACACTTTCCCTGTGAACAAAGGTTAAAGCACTTAGGGCTCTTTAGCTTGGAGAAATGATGGCTGAGGGGTGACATGATCGAGGTTTATAAGATTATGCATGAGATAGAGCAGGTTGAGAAAGAGGTACTTTTCTCCCTTTCTCACAATACAAGAACTCGTGGACACTCAAGGAAATTGCTGAGCAGTTGGGTTAGAATGGATAAAAGGACGTACTTCTTCACCCAAAGAGTGATTAACACATGGAATTCACTGCCACAGGAGGTGGTGGCAGCTACAAGCATGGACAGCTTCAAAAGGGAATTAGATAAACATATGGAGCAGAGGTCCATCAGTGGCTATTAGCCACAAGGTATAGATAGGGACTCTGGGGCAAGTGAGGCTCTGTATTCTTGGTGCTTGGGGGGGTCAACAGTGGGAGGGCTTCTAGTGTCCTGGCCCCACTGGTGGAGCTCCTGATGGCACCTGGTATTTTTGGCCACTGTGTGACAGAGCGTTGGACTGGATGGATCATTGGCCCGATCCAACATTGGTTTCTCTTATGTTCTTATGTACTGTCTTATCCAGTATCTCTTGTCTTCCCATCATGTGACCAAAGTATGATCCCTTCAGTTTAGTCATTTTAGCTTCTAGGGGAATTCAGGCTCAATTTGAACACAGCAAGCTAGAGGGTTGGCAAGTTCAGCAAGCATGGGAAGGCCCCAAGGAAAATTATATTGTGAGTCTAGTAAGATGTAGGGGTGGTGAGTGAGGTGAGATGGGCAGACATCTAGTAATGGTTAAGATGTTGTGGACAGGCAATTGTCTTCTCATTTTCTATTGAGAAATCAGTGAGCACAGCCTTCATTATTCATACCTGGAAAGAGAGTGCAGACAAGAGGGTCTACCTTTCTGGTCAAATTGTTTGGCATTCATACAGATATGAGTAATGTTATTCTTTTTAGAAATTTCATCCTGCCACATTCTGGGGATATTTTAGTTACCTTGTTTCACCTTCTTCAAAGACCATTCCTGTTGAATCTTTTATATTAGAGAATTTCATAGAAGTCAAAAAGAATTGGTATCCTATGTACTGCTTCCTGTCCATATGAGGCTGTCATTTTTTGACGCAGGTTTTAAAAAGGCTTTTGCATTTCCCTGATGGCCCAATGAACTCCTTCTATGGGTAGAAATGTTTGAGATATTTAAGTAAGTTAAAGTGTGTCATCAAATCACAACCAACTTATGATGGGCCCCACCATGGGGTTTTCAAGGCAAGAGGCGAGCAGAGTTGGTCTTAGAGTCTCTCCTGCATCCACTTAGAGGACCAGCGCTAAACACTTTTAAAGGCTTTGCCTGTGCAAATATATTCAGCAGCAGAGTTGTCCAAGATTTATTGACTAAAAAATGATTAACAGCCTTAATGCTGATACAACAAAGGAGTAAGGAATTGAGTTGGGTTCTTTGAAATGTAACCAGCAAACCACAATGAACAGCAGCAGAATTTTTTACCTTTTACTGAGATGAGAAAATATTATTTTTATTGAATGAGACAGGAAAAAAAAATACAGGCATGAGAAAGTTAACCCTACAATTACTGTGAATGTTAAAATTCTCAAAAGTGCCTTGCATTGCTTAATCAGATCATAGCAAGTAATAGTTCTAACGCAAATCAGGTTTCAGCTTTTTGTCTCACTGCTTTTGGGGATTATCAAATTCCCCAAGTTACCCACCACAAAATCTTACATAGGCTGATTCTGCATTGGCTTTTCCCTCCGTTGTTTTACAAAACCCATGTTGGAACAGAAATTCCGCTCTGCACTGCATGCTGCTTTCACTTTCTTTGATTATCGGATTTTATGGTATCCTCCAGACTGCACGCCTCTTTGACTTTCTTTGATCATCGGGTTTTATTGTACCTTCTGCAAAGATTTATGGCCATTTTGGGCCATTCAGGGGTGACTCTTCAGTCAGTACAGCATTGCCCTGAGGTATTTGAATGTGGTTTGAGCTGCACTTTTTCCTCCCAGTTGAGAAAATGTGGAGTGAATGCTAGATGCAAAATCGCCCATAGTCTTCTTCTGAGACTTCCATCCAGAGAAATCTGATTTGATTGTCACAAGAGTGAATACTGACAGGAAAATATCAATCTTATATTTCTCTAAATTTGTTCTATCATAATCATGTCACTATTGCCTAGATAAATAACTAAATATAAGATTATCAACATAAATATGAATGAGCAAATGAGTATGTGCATATGAGTCTGATATAGCAAGATGAGATGGCCAGTCTCAACTATTATCCTCTATTTAAAAGCAATTGGTCTAACTTTTCTGTAGCTGTGAACTAAGGGTCTAAGAAGAAAGTAACTCTAAGCAAACATAGTTCATTGCCAATTGAAAAGTGCTTGAACTCCTGGATTACAAGATAAGATTAGTGACATCATCGCTACCAGCTACTGCTGCAATTTGCCATGGCCTTCCTATGCAGAGCAACAATAGCCTTCCTTGTTGGTCTCCCCTCCAAGAACTAAAGAAAGCCACTCTCTTGCTTAGCTTCTGAGATCTGATGATGTCAGGCTAGTTTGAGCTTTTTTAGGCTGCTTAGGGATATTTAACATGATACAAAGAAAGTCAGTCTCCAAAAGTGCAAATCTTTAAAGAATTCTATTACACAAACACTGGGGGCTCAGCTGATGAATGCACAAGAGTAATTAAAGACTGTATTTATTACCCTCTGGTTGGTGATGTTATACTTATTCTTTGGTTGGGTTCACAATTTTCCCCATTAACAAAATGGTTCCTGTTGAAGTATCAATAATAACCATCAGGAAAGGTCTGCTGAATTCGATGAGGAAACGGGGAGGAGGGGGGGGAGGCAACGTGATTAGCAGTACTCCATGGGGACTAAATGGACCATGATCAACTGTGCCAGGTGAACCAACTTGACCCAGCATAGTGTAATCTCCATGAACATCTAGCACAGCTTCATGAAGAGCCTGTAGCAAAAGAATATACAATTATGATGAGTCTGTACAACAGAGATGAGCCTGCATTTGCATTTTCAGATGAGATGTGAAATGGTCGAGATTCAGGTGACTGACAGTAGATGATTCATTTGGTCTTTAGCCAGGATGATGGAGGAACTACCAATGTTTCCTTGGAAATACCTAGTGATGGGTAAACATCTTTCCATTTGGTTTGGAATGTGGCTGTGAACTAGGAATGTTCAAGTTCAGTGAAGCTGAAAACTAATTTTCCTTGCCCTATACTCCTGCAGTGGCTGTTCCTCCCCCAAACCTCTGGTGCTTTTCAAAAAAATTGGCAATTGACATATCATTATAGCAGTATAATGTTATAACAATCAGACTATCTGGTTCTTTGAATTGCGGGTTTTTTTAAAAAAAATCAAGTCTCTCTCTTTGTATAGATAAATGGACAAAGGAATATATCTGCAAGAAAGAGCCTAGAGGAAGTTGGAATATGGAGAGCACAACTGAATGTTATAACATTATAATGCTATAACAATATGTCAGTTGGTGTTTTTTAAAACCTTTGATGTGGTAAAATGACATAGTGGGGGACTGGTGTATAGAAAATGGTGCTAATATGGGTAAAACTGGGAAAACCAGTATCTGAAGAAGTGGGCAGTGACTCACGAAAGCTCATACCCTACCACAGACTTTGTTAGTCTTTAAGTTGCTACTGGACTCTTACTCTTTTCTTCTTATAAATATTACTCTTCATAATCTATGATGTATTTGCTGAATAAATGAAGTAGCAAATAAACATGCTGACATTTTAGCACATTGTGGGACAATGGTTGCTACCTGCGAGTTGGCAGGAAGCTCTGTTCTTGGGCAGTATGGCCAGGAAGTAGCAGTAGAAGCAGCAGGATGTGAGCAGGGCCAGTGGGGACCCTCCAGAGCCCCAAGCAGTTAGACCCATCTAGGTGCCTCCTTCCACTGGGGCTTCTCTGCTGGGGACTGATTCCCTTGCTTTTGCCAGCTGCTCCCAATAGCAGCAGCTATTCAGAGTCCTAGAAACAGTACTCCCTTCATATGTTCTCTTGTACAAGGAATTTTTAAAAATCCATTAAGTCACAGCCAATTTATGACAAACTCGTAGAATTTTCAATGTAAGAGAGATTCAGAGGTGGTTTGTCATTGCCTGCTTATGTGTCACAATCCTGGGTTTTCTTGGTGGTTCCCATCCAGATACTGACCAGGACCAATTCTGCTCAATTTCATTTTTTTCATTTTTTTCCTCTGTACAACCATTAGCATTAACTGTTACAGCTCTGAATATACCCAGGAGAATAGCATTTCTTTATTTAGTACATTTTTATTCCACCTTTCTTGCAAGTATTCAGGGCTGTGTACATTGATTCCCTTCAACCATACAATAATGTTGTGGGATACATTAGGCTGAGAGAAAATGATGGGCTTCTGGTCACCCAGTTAGTTCCGTGCTAGGGTGGGGATTTGAACCTGAGTCTCCCAGATCCTAGTCTGATGCTTTAAACACCAAACCAAGCTGACAATTGACCAGAGTACTGAAAGGTAAAGAAGTTTGGCAATCCGTAGTTCTTGGTAGATTTGTGGTACAGTCCTAATCAGAGTTGCACCATCTAAATCAATCAACTTTAATGAATTTAGAAGGATTACACTCACATTAGGATTACACTGTAAATTTCACAGTTTTGGGGTGATTCAGCATAAAGCGCTTTACCTGGAATTTATATTTTTTGCAGATTGAAGAAGTGGATGTTCACTCTATCGAGCAGCAGTTTACAACCGTTTCTTTCATATCCCAAAACATGCTACCAATAATTATCATGACAGTGTAACTGTGACACGTCTCTGGTAATCTAATTTACATGGTCAACTGTACCGACTTGAAAGAACTTGTGGGTCATGCTCCTGAAAGGGCTAAGACACCAGAAGCACAACAAAGGCTACATTGATTTCCTAACCATGTGGGATGGGTTCCTGGAGAGGTAAGAAAGCCCTTGTTCCTTCCAGCTTTTGGAAACCCAGGTGGCATATCTCTCCTGTTTGTCAGTGTCTGGCTCAGCTGCACTTTGATAGTGTTTGTAGAATGCAGATAGACTGATTTTTCATCCCTTTTGGATGACTAGATAGTTGTCGCATTGCACCAGCTTGTTCTTAAGCTGGCCTCTGGACCTCCTGATAGCACGTGGTATTTTTGGCCACTGTGTGACAGAGTGTTGGACTAGATGGGCCATTGGCCTGATTCAACATTGGCTTCTCTTATGTTCTTATGTTCTTATGTTCTTAAGCTGTTTGTAAACTGCCCAAAGTGATCAGAAGGGCAGGATATAAATATTTTAAGTTGGAACCAACCAGTAAAGTATCCAACTTTCATCCCATCTCCTGATCAATTCTCGGCTGCTTTCAGATGAGCGGTTTCATCCGTTGCCGTTGCTGTTCCCTTACGGATTTAAAGTGCATGATTAGACAGCAACATCTGTCTGTTAGCTGCAGTTGTCTGTCCCGTTCCCCCCCCCTTGCTGCATATTTCTTTGTTAGCTGAGAAAGTCCAGTCCTGTTGATCTGAGCTGGTTCCAAAATGGATTTCCTGCTTTCTGATCACTCTGTTGTGCACCCAAGCCATCAGGTAGGTCTGACTGGTCTTCCAGCTGCCATTTTGTTTTAATAGTTAGTGAAGAGCGCATAACTGCATATACGAGCCTCTCTCACACACACACATGTCCAGGGGCTGCTCAAAACTTTGTTTTCTTTTTAAAAACTCTCAAAGAAAGAAAGCTTTTTTCTGTCCTTTGGGGAAGGGGTAAATTGAAAAGATTAGAGGGAGGACGGCAGTGAACTCCATATCCCGGCAGTCTCGGCAAGTGCTTGTGCACATGCTCAGAAGACAAACTTTTTTTTAAAAAAAAATGGCTGACAGCCCCGTGAACTACATATCCCAGAAGGCTGATGAGTGCTTGTGGGCATGCTCCAAGGACAAACTTTTTTTAAAAAATGTCCAACTGGCTGACTCCCTGACTGCTGCCATCTGATCACATAAAAGGGGTGAGTCTGATCAGGATTCTCTGTCACAAAATAATCTGTCTCAATTAGAGGCGGGGCAGCAGAGGATTGAAGTGCCCGTCTGGATGCAGCCAACGTTTAATCGGTTGATTCCACTCAAGGCTTACAGGTTATTTTGTAAATTACTTTTACACGAAGACTTAATCATTTTGTCAAATGCCATGAAATATTTAAGAGGCACTTGATGAGATGGAATTGTCATGCAGTATCCACATACACATACTTACCTGAGAGACCCTCAGGCTGTGTTTTGTTGTAATCCCAGACAGGTCAGAATTTGTCACGCCTAGTCTCTGTAACAAGTCTATGACATCATTGGATGCAGAAACGGAAAAATCTGGAATCCGTAACAGCATTTGTCTGTTAACAAACATTACCAAAAAAGAACAAATATATTAAATGACAATTTTATTTAGACAACATACAAATTATAAACTGAATTGTCCTCTGTAAACTATATAGAATTCAATGGGATCGTGTTAGGATTTTTACTGTGATGTTTCACTTCAGTGTGTTAATCTCAGGCTGTTCATTTACTTGATGTTTCCATTACTACGTTCTTTAACTTTTATAATTTCTAACCAAAATATTTGTTGGTTCATTTATTTATTTAGGAGATTTCTCTACTTTCTCCGTGGACCTTCAGGCAGTCCACTTCTTCCTTCCATCCCCCATATGTCCTCTATATATCATTTTTTGTATATGGGATTTCACTGGAGACTTCCAAGAGCAATCACGGCTCACCAAACGTTACCCAAAGGGGAGGTCTCCTAATTATTTGGGGAAATTTAGCTCTTAAAGGAGACCATTTGCTTAGTGAGAGGAGGTAACAGTGAGAAAAGCTTTCTCCACCAGCTTTTATGGGGATTTACCCCCTAGAGAAACTCTCAGAAATAAACCAGGCTGTTGCTTAATCCAGAGAGGCTGTTTTGTTGAAAGAGGAAATAGGGAATGAGGAAAGGGGAAGCTACTAGGGATGGCTGAAAAGTATTAAGTGTTGCCATAATTATGGTAAGCAGTTCAGGAAAGGTCAGGCCAGGTGGGGAAATGTTTAGTTTAAGGTGAAACGATGTCTTTTCCTGGAGACCCGTTATTGCCATTGTGCATGGATTTAAGTTGGGAACATGGTCATTAACGGACAAACCCATGACTTTCTATGCAAGAAATAAATGGAATATAATGAATTACAAAACAACTGAACTTAACACAAATTTTACTGCAAGAAGTTTGAAATTTTTGTTGCTGTGTTAAATGCAGGAGTGGTAACTAACTGTAGCATACTGAGTGAATCTTGTCTTAGATGTTAGTTGTGTTCTCCTGCCCTTTTCCCCTTAGGATGTAGTTTTTAAAAAACCAATCAAAATTTACAAAAAACACAAACAAAAACAAAATCATTGCCCAGATATGTCTCTGGCCTGTGTTTATATGACCCCAGAACCATTTTGCTCTAGTTGCAGAGCAGGTAGTGCCCAGAATGTGTGATTCTGGAGTGCTTATTAGAGTGAACGGTGCTTGGTCTTTCTTTCTCTGGGTGCCAAGCTCTCCCCTCACCAGGAAGAGGGGTCTGGGGCTAACAGAAAGGGCAGTTAACAGCCTTTCATGAGATGACAGAGGCAAATTATTTGCTTCCATTAGCTAGCAGGCAGGCAGAACAGCCTGGGTCCCTGGGAGATGAGTCAGAGAGGTCAAGGCATTGCCCCCACTCCACAATAGACAATGAGACAAGCTTTGATGACATTGAAGGGGAGATTAAGCTCTTCTGCACCCGCATACCAAATACAGGAAAATATTAGATATCATTGATGAAGGCATATCAGATCTCTCCTGTGACAGCGAATTCCACATGAAGTGAGCTCTAAGTCATACAAGCTTACATTGGAATAAATGTCATTAGTCTTTAAGGCATCGCTTCTGTTTTATTTTCCAGCTCTGGATTGTGTATTTCTTGTCTTAAACTTTATTAAAAAGTAGCTGGAAGGTCATGGGAAAAAAATTCTAGGAAACTGTTTTGCCCAGGGCCAGTGTGGGTGACCCTTGTTTACACTGATGTACAGAGGACATTTCTTAGGAGCTAAATAACCTAATTTTAAAACTAATGTTTAACTAATGTTAAAATTGTTTTATTCGCACAAACCTAAAAGTTAAGGGAGTTTTTGTTCCCCTTGGGAACTTCAGACCAGACCAAGACATAGAACAGTTCTGCTGCTTTCTTCAGTGATGCCTTGTATTCTTGGGGTTTTCCAAATGACTGCTCTAGGACTGTTTGTCTCACTTGTTTGTTTGCTTCTTTGTTCCACCAAAATAGGGTCCCCAAGAGGGCAAACAACATCGTTAAAATGTTGAAAGCTTTAAAAGTATATAATGATAAAAGTATATAATATTTAACAATTAAATAAAAACCTACAAACACAATACAAACAGGGGAGAAGGCAACTTCAACGCAGTCTCTAAGAGCAGCCCCATGTAGAGCACATTGCAGTAATCTAAGATAGATGTTACCAGGACATACACAACAGTGGCAAGCTCTTTCTTGCCCAGGAAGAGATCCAGCTAGCTCAACACCTAGAGCTGGAGAAAGGCACCCCTGCCCACTGCTTTCCTCTGTTTATCCAACAGGAGGCCCAGATCCAGCAGCACCTGCTCCCACTCATCCAGAACAGGTGGCAGCTCGATTCCTGGGACAAACCTTCCTCCCACCAGTAGCACTTCTGTTTTGTTGGGATTAAGTGTCTGTTTGTTAGCTTCAGTTTATTAGCTTGCATCCATCCCATAACTGTCCCCAGACACCAATTCAGGATTTGCACCGCCTCCCTGTCTTCTGCTGGAAGCAAGAGATAGAGCTGAGTGTTGTGGGCATATTTTGTGGCAACTCATCCCAGATCTCCAGATGACCTCTCTTTATGCAGATGTTGAAAATCATGGGGGGAGGGGCAGGCCCCCGGCACCACAGTCTGAAAACTACCCTTGAGGAAGGACTGAAAACACTGCAGACCGCTACCTCCCAGTCACAACTCTGAAAGGCTATCCAGGATACCATGATTGATGGTATCAAAAGCCACCAAGAGGTCCAGAAGAATTTACAGGGTTGTACTCCCCCTGTCCATCTCCTGAAGCAGGTCATCCACTTGGGTGACCAGAGCTGTTCCAGTCCCATGACCAGGCCTGAAACCAGATCGAAATGGATCCAAACAATCTGCTTAATTCAGGAATCCCTGAAGTTGCCCAGCTACCACTTGTTCCATCATCTTGCTCTGGAAAGGTACATTTGAGACTGGACAATAGTTCAGCTCTCCTGGTTCCAGTGTAGGTTTGTTTAGGAGTAGATACAGTATTGTCCTCTTCAAGGCAGGAGGGACCACTTGTTTTCTCAGTATCTATATGGACCTGCTTGTACTCTGCACTCTAACGGCCCCCAGTCATAGGAACGTAAGAACAGCCCTGCTGGATCACACCAGTGGTCCCTCAAGTCCAGCATCCTATCTCCCACAAAAGTCAGCCAGTTCCTCTAAAGGGCCAACAACAGGGTAGAGAAGACCACTGATGTTGGTTGCCTCCTGGCTCTGGGATTTAGAGTTTTAATGCCTCTGAATATGGAGGTTCTCTTTAGTCACCCTGGTTAACAGTAGCTGCTGAAGGACCTATCCTCCATGAATTTATCTAGTCCCCTTTTAAAGCTGTCTATGCCTGTGGCCATCACTACATCCTCTGGCAGCAAATACCACATTTTAATCATTCTCTGTGTAAAGAAGTATTTCCTTTTGTCCATCCTGAATCTACTGCCTACCTGCTTCATTGGATCCCCTCCAATCCTAATGTTTTGGGAGAGGGTGAAAAATGTCCCTTAAACCCCTCTGCTTTGCTCCCCCCCCCAAGGAAAACTGATCTCCTGAGAGGTAGACTTGCCACCAGTCCAATCAGCTTCCCAGAAGGATGCCTGTAACCCCCCTGCTTTGCTTCCCCCTGCTCTGAAGGGGGTGAGAAGCAAAGTGGAGGGGGTTTAAAGGCTTCCTCCCCTCTTCTCTTCCCCAGGAAGCAAGATCTGACAGGCATCTTTAAATGCCCCCCTTTCCCACCCAGCCTGCCAAGGCTGGGTGGCTGGGGAAGGGAAGCAAGATCGGGGAGGCATCTTTACATGTTCCCCCTTCCCTTCCCCAGCTGGCATGCCATGGTGGGTTGGCTGGGGACAGGAAGGAAGATCAGGGAGTTTAAATCCCTGCTAGCAGGGCTTCTTCTGCAGGGTAGTTTTAAACCACCCCACAGAAGAAGCTGTCTTGGGATCTGTGTGGGCACGGAGGGCTCTCCCTCCTCACTGCACAGACCCAGCTGCCTGTCAAGGCTTCTTCTGTGGGGTGGTTTTAAACCACGCCACAAAAAGAAGCAGGCCTTGGGATCTGTGTGGGTGGGGAGGATTTTCCCTCGCCACCCGCACAGGCCTGGCTGCCTGGCAGGGCTTCTTCAGGGTGTTCTAAAGAGCCCCACAGAAGAAGCTGGCCCCAGGATCTCCATGCACAGGGAGGGCTCTTTCTCCCCTCATAGAGACCTGGCTGGGAGAGGATCAGCTGGGGGGGGGGAGCTCTGAGCTGCTGCCGCCCCGGCTGATCCTGGGCTTGCTCTTGCATCTCAGTTTAAACCATGCTGCAAAAGGAGCCAGCCAGTTCTTCCCTTCTCTCTGGAGTTGGGCCACAGCTGGGGTGTGACTCCAGGGAGGGGAAGGAAGGGGTTTAAACTTTACTCCCCTTCCCTTCTCTGGAGTCGCACTGCAGCTGCAGCCTGATTTGGGGAAGGGAGGGGTGTAATATTTAAACCCATCCCCTTTGCTCACCACAGCTGAATAAAAGCCGCATAATATCTGCTTGTATTTGGGTGGGGCTACTTTGATAGACCAGTACAGATCTCTGATCTGCATTTGACTGAATAAATACCTGAAAAATAATGGTATGTTTTTTTCCAGGTATTTATTCAGCTCAGTATATACCAAGCACACACCCCTGTATGTGATTGAAGGCCTGCCTTTCTGCTTCACATTTGCCAGAGATATAGACCACGCTACAGAGAGGCCTGCACTTCTGAACCAAAGTTTTGTGCCACCTGACACAGAGTATACTAAATCAGACAGTTAAGGTAGCTTTTGTTCTTTTCTTATATGACTTTTAGAGCTGTGTTGGCTTGAATTTGCCCTTTTCTGTATTTTCCAAATATATTCCAACTATATGTTTTTATAAAACCAGGTTTGTGGCTTCTTGTCTGCACCTGCCCTGGGGACATGTTGGGTGAGCCACCCAGTATCTTCACAGACATAAGAGAAATAAGAGAAAATACACTTCAATATTTTTAAAGTGTAATTACTATGAATAAGGATTGTTATAGTGTGCTTAATGTTCATTTAAATCAGATGCCTTCTTCCTATTAAAAAGAATGCATTTTACAGGAACAGAATCGAAAACGGACCCGGAGAAACTGCTTACCTGTATTCAAAAGAAGTTCTCCAGTTATTCAGATCTTCTTTTACCAAAGAACTCTCTACATCTTTTAGTTTCCCTTCATCTGGCAGGATGAACCATGCAACAACATCTTCTGAGTAAGGTACTTCCACTACAGAGCAAGACAGATCTCCATCATGGAGAAATCTGAACATGGCATGTTTCTGCATCATATTTAATTTAACTGTTGTGTTTCCATATGCCAAAAAATCTCCTTCAGCAGTTAATCGGTGATGGAAGCTGTCTCTCCAGTAACCTTGGGAGAAGAATAAGAGGTAAGAGAACTGTATAAATATTCCTTCAGCCAAATATGTGAGAGCCAGTTTGGTGTAGTGGTTAAGTGTGCGGACTCTAATCTGGGAGAACCGGGTTTGATTCCCCACTCCTCCACTTGCACCTGCTGATGTGACCTTGGGTCAGTCACAAGCTCTGGCACAGCTGTTTCCGAAAGAGCAGTTTGTGTTAGAGTTCTCTCAGCCCCACCTACCTCACAGGGTGTCTGTTGTGGGGAGGGGAAGGGAAAGGAGTTTGTAAACTGCTCTGAGACTCCAAGTGAAGGGCGGGGTATAAATCCAATCTCCTCCTCCTCCTCCTCCTCCTCCTCCTCCTCCTCCTCCTCCTCTTCTTCTTCTTCTTCTTTATATAGATGTAAAGAGGGCAGAGTCCAATAAAATTGTAAAAGAGAAGTAAATTCCTGCAAATAGAACCAATTGGTGGAAACACCAGACCTGTAAGATCATAGTGGAGGTGCAATTGAGATGGAGAAAAAAAAAAGAAGGCTATCAAAGCAGAATATGTTGCAGTGATTAAAATATGGAGCTGATTTGCTGAATAAGGTGATTAAGTGGGAACATAGTAGAAGTTTATAGAATTATGCTTGAGGTAGAATTACATATTACAATCAATAGTATGGGGCATTCTTTCCTTTCAGCCCTAGAAGCTCATAGATATAATCTTGAAAGGCAGAAAATTTCTAGGTATTCTATTTGGAACTAAGGGTTTAAAGGACTGATGCATATTTAGCTGCACCCAATGTAATTTTCAGATCATTATCCTTGAGTCAGAAGAGGACAGTTTCCAGAGGGTGTTTCAGGGAGGAAGTGGTTGCTTAACAGGGGCATAATACGATGGTTCCTGAGAGTCGCAGACATAGGGCACTTGCAGGGCCATAGCCAGCAGTGGGGCTTTAGGGGTGGAGCCCCCATCAGATCTTCAAAGCCCCCTACCCCAATCTCCCCAACTCCCCTGTAGGAAGGGGGGGTATCCCAGAGCATGCAAACAACTGGGCTGGAAGAAGAGGTTTTAATTTCCTTTTCCTTTTGCTTCAAAACTCCCCCCCCTCTTTTTCTTCTAAAGCCAGACTCTTGGCGGGTTTTTTGTTTGGGCTCATTGCAACAGATCAATGGAGCAGCAAGCCTTTAAACTAGCAAATTATGGGCTGGCGTGTGCCTGCCTCTGTCGGCATGCATCCACTAGGACATTGTTCCTCTCTTGCTGCAGGCTGTGGGCTTTGTCTGCCTAAATCTGTATCCAGCCTTATTTATTGGGGGGGGGGGTTGGAATGAAAGGCTCAGTCTGCATCTAGCCTTTGCTCCACTGTTTTACCAAACTGATGCCAGAACAGAAATTCCCCTCTACACTGCATGCACTTTCACTTTGATTGATTGTCTGATTTTATGGCAGCGTCCAGACTGTGTGCCTCTTTCACTTCCTTTGATTTCTTGGTTTTATGGTACCCGAAAGGGGTCTTTTTGTAGAAAAAGAGCTGCAGGAGCTCATTAGCATATGGTATGCTAATGAGCTACTAGGCTATTAGCAAATGCCACACCCCCTGCCATCACCAAAAATGATGTCAGAAGGGGAAGCAAAAGGGGGGGGAGGCATCTTCAAAAGCCTCCCCTCCCCTTCCCCAGCTGTCCTGGGTGGGGGAGTGAAGAGAGAAGGGGTTTAAAATTTGGGCCACAGAAGGAGGAAAGAGGGAAGGAAAGAGAGAGAGTAGAGAGAAGGAAAGAGGGAAAGAAAGAGAAGAAAAGAAGGAGGGAAACAGGGAAAGAAGGAAAAAAGAGAAGAGAATAAAGCAGGAAAGAGGAAAAGGAGAGAAGGAAAGGAGGGAATGAAAGAAATTTGGCGGCAATTCGGCCCCATTATATCCTATGGGCCATTGAAGTCAATGGTGAAAACATAGGGTATATTCTGGGGACTGGAGGGGAGGCGGTTTGAGGAAGAGGCTCCACACTCACAGGGTAGCTGTTGGAGCCTCTCCCCAAGATACCCACCATGTTTCAAGAACATTGGACTGGGGGTCCAATTCTATGGGCCCCCAAGCAGGTTGCCCCATTCCCTCCATTGTTCTCTATGGTGGGAAAAAAGTTACTTTTTCCCACGGTGCTGTTAGTAGCTCTGGGGGAAAGGGGGTTTGAGGGAGAGGCTCCAAATTTTCAGGGTAGCTTCGGGAGCCTCTCCCCACATACACCCCCATGTCTCAAAGCAACTGGACTAATGGGCCTAATTCTATGGGCACCCAAACAGGTTACCCCCATTACGTCCATTGTTTCCAATGGGGAAACCCAGCCAGCAGCACTTAAGCCAGGCAAGCAGGCAGCCACCCAGCAGTCAGACTCTCCCAGAGAATCTCAGGGAAATTGAACTGTCTTGGGAGGTGCTTGTTTGCCATGAGAACAAGTGGCACACTCCGGAACAAGTGGCATTGTGGCAGTGCAAGCATGCCACAGTGCCACACAGAAACTCCAAAAGACCAAAAGGAACATCATTTATACATGTATAAATTGATGGTGCAACCTCATTGGACCACTCACACGACACACACCTCAAAAACAGTATTTATAGCACTGGGGGAAAATGCAGAAAAGGGCTACTGCAATAATAAGAGGAGGACACTTTCCCTATGAAGAAAGGTTATAATGTTTGGGGATCTTAGCTTTGAGAAACAATGACTGAGGGATGACATGATATGAAGTTTACAAGACTATGCATGGGATAGAGCAGGTAGAGAAAGAAGTACTTTTCACCCTTTCTCACAAGACAAGAACTTGTGGGCACTCAATGAAATTGCTCCCATAGAATTGGACCCCCTGGTCCAATGTTCTTGAAACATGGTGGGTATCTTGGGGAGAGGCTCCAACAGCTACCCTGTGAGTTTGGAGCCTCTTCCTCAAACCCCCTCCTCTCCAGCCCCCAGAAAATACCCTATGTTTTCACCATTGACTTCAATGGCCCATAGGATACAATGGGGCTGAAATTGACATTCGGCTGGCCAAAAGACTCCCAAATCAGCTTGTACGGCCGAAACTGACATGCGGAATCCTTTCTGCCCTCCGAAGCTGCTGGATCTGCGCTCTGGTGCGCTCCCCCCCCAAAGACCCCTACCTAACCGCATAGATTTATGGCTATTTTATGGCCATTCAGGGGTGACTCTGCAGTCAGTACAGTGTTGGCCCACCGTATTTGAATGTGGTTCTGAGCCTCATCTTTTTCTGTTCCAATGTGGGTTTGGTAAAACAGTGGAGCAAATGCTAGACATAGAATGGGCCCAAGACCATCAGATTGGGGGGGGAGTTCTCTGTTTTGCTTTCTTTTTCTAAGGAATCTGCAGAAGCGATCAGATGCAAACCCTGCTGCTGATTCCGAATTGCTCTGGTTCTCCCAAGCTGACTTACATGTCACATCTTCTGTAATGTGGCCTTAATACATGCGGTTAAAAACAATCTCTGTGTGTATGTGTGTAATAAATGTTGTCCGTCACTTCCGACTTATGGCACGCTTTGAAAATCAGTCTACACCATTAAAAACATAGCTCAAATGGCTGCTTTCCAACGAATGGCCTCTGGAACAGAACAGTCTTATAATTCTTCCTCAAGATGGTAACTGAAGGCAGGGGCAGTCTTAGTCACGGAATTACTGAGACCATCTCTGAGTGACTGATTAGGGCCCTGAGGTCTGACTCCATAAGGACGCACAAAGGTTTTCGGGCGGGGGGGGCGCATCTGAGGGCTTGTATATATTGCTTCCAAACAGGCTTTCTTACAGGGAAGTTGAACTTGGAATTGGTGCAAGAGGCAAAGAGGGCTAATTGTGTGTTATGTATTGAGCCCAGATGGTACCTGGAAACTGACTAGCTTACTTCACCAGAACAATAGATAGCCAGGATCCTGGAAGGAACCTGTGGAGTAAGAGCTGTAATGTAAATAGCCTATCATGGGGAGTGGATGTGTGGGGAGTGGGGTGGGGTGTTTTGCACACATATAAGCAGGGCTTCATATAAGGGGCTGCGGTGGCTCAAGTGGTTAAGACGCTGAACTGCAGGCTGTGGAAAGTCAGTAGTTCAGCAGTTCGAGACCCGGGTGCCGCATGATGGGGTGAGCTCCTGTCTCTAGCTCCAGCTCCTGCCAACCTAGCAGTTCGAAAGCAAGAAATTGCAAGTAGATAAATAGGTACAGCAGAGAACTCAGACCAAGCGTGATCCCCTGGAGAAGGAAATGGCAACCCACTCCAGTATCTTTGCCAAGAAAACCCCATGGACAGTAACAAAAGGCTAAAAGATATGACGCCGGAAGATGAGCCCCTCAGGTCGGAAGGTGTCCAATATGCTACTGAGGAAGAGCAGAGGGCAAGTACGAGTAACCCCAGAAAGAGTGAAGCGGCTGGGCCAAAGCCGAAAGGACGCTCAGTTGTGGATGTGTCTGACGGTGAAAGGAAAGTCCGATGCTGCAAAGAACAATACTGCATAGGAACCTGGAATGTAAGATCTATGAATCAAGGTAAGCTTGACGTGGTCAAAAATGAGATGGCAAGAATGAACATTGACATCTTGGGAATCAGTGAACTAAAGTGGACAGGAATGGGCGAATTTAACTCAGAAGACCATTATATCTACTACTGTGGCCAGGAATCCCGTAGAAAAAATGGTGTGGCCTTTATAGTCAACAAGAGAGTGAGAAAGGCAGTATTGGGATACAATCTCAAAAATGACAGAATGATCTCGGTCCAAATCCAAGGCAAACCATTCAATATCACAGTAATCCAAGTCTATGCCCCAACCACTGCTGTAGAAGAGGCTGAAGTGGACCAGTTCTACGAAGACCTACAACAGCTCGTAGAACTAACACCAAAAAATGATGTCCTCATCATCATAGGGGACTGGAATGCTAAAGTAGGAAATCAAAAGGTAACTGGAATAACAGACAAATTTGGCCTTGGAGAACAAAATGAAGCAGGGCAAAGGCTAACAGAGTTTTGTCAAGAGAACACGCTGGTCATAGCAAACACCCTTTTCCAACAACCTAAGAGGCGTCTCTACACATGGACATCACCAGATGGGCAACACCGAAATCAGATTGACTATATAATTTGCAGTCAAAGATGGAGAAGCTCTATCCAGTCAGTAAAAACAAGACCTGGAGCTGACTGTGGCTCAGATCATGAGCTACTCATTGCAAAATTCAGACTTAAATTGAAGAAAGTTGGGAAGACCACAAGGCCATTCAGATTTGACCTAGATCACATCCCCGATGAATATACAGTAGAGGTGAAGAATAGGTTTAAGGGACTAGATTTGATAGACAGAGTGCCTGAAGAACTATGGACAGAGGTCCGTGACATTGTAAAGGAGGCAGCACTCACCGCCATCCCAAAGAAAAAGAAATGCAAAAAAGCAAAGTGGCTGTCTAATGAGGCTTTACACATAGCAGAGGAAAGAAGGAAAGCTAAAGGCAATGGGGATAAGGAAAGATTTGCCCAATTTAATGCAGATTTCCAGAGAACAGCAAGGAGAGATAAGGAGGCTTTCCTGAATGAACAATGCAGAGTAATAGAGGAAAACAATAGATTGGGAAGGACTAGAGATCTCTTCAAGAAAATTGGAGAAATCAAGGGAACGTTCCATGCAAAGCTGGCCATGATAAAGGACAAAAACGGTAGGGACCTAACAGAAGCAGAAGAGATTAGGAAAAGATGGCAAGAATACACAGAAGAACTATACAAGAAGGACCTCGATGTCCTTGACAACCACGATGGTATAATCACTGACCTCGAGCCAGACATCCTGGAAAGCGAAGTTAAATGGGCCTTAGAAAGCATTACTAACAACAAAGCTAGTGGAGGTGATGGTATCCCAGCTGAGTTATTCAAAGTCTTAAAAGAAGATGCTGTTAAAGTGCTGCACTCAATTTGCCAACAAATTTGGAAAACACAACAGTGGCCACAGGATTGGAAAAGGTCAGTTTACATTCCAATCCCAAAGAAGGGCAACGTCAAAGAATGTTCAAACTATCGCACAATTGCACTCATTTCACACGCTAGCAAGGTCATGCTCAAAATCCTACAAGCTAGGCTCCAACAGTACGTGGATAGAGAACTGCCAGAAGTACAAGCTGGGTTTCGAAGAGGTAGAGGAACTAGAGATCAAATTGCCAACATTCGCTGGATTATGGAGAAAGCAAGAGAGTACCAGAAAAACATCTACTTCTGCTTCATTGACTATGCTAAAGCCTTTGATTGTGTGGATCACAATAAATTATGGCAGGTTCTTAAAGAGATGGGAGTACCAGACCACCTCACCTGTCTCCTGAGAAACCTGTATAAGGGTCAAGAAGCAACAGTTAGAACCGGATATGGAACAACTGATTGGTTTAGCATAGGAAAAGGAGTACGACAAGGATGTATATTGTCACCTTGCTTATTTAATTTATATGCAGAGTACATCATAAGAAATGCTGGCCTGGATGAATCACAAGCTGGAGTTAAGATTGCTGGGGAAAAGATTAATAACCTCAGATATGCAGACGATACCACTCTGATGGCAGAAAGTGAAGAGGACCTAAAGAGCCTCTTGCTCAGGGTGAAAGAGGAGAGCGCAAAAGTGGGCTTGAAGCTCAACATCAAAAAAACTAAGATCATGGCATCTGGCCCCATCACTCCTTGGCAAATAGAAGGGGAAGTCGTAGAAGTAGTGACAGACTTCACGTTCCTAGGATCCCAGATCACTGCAGATGGTGACTGCAGCCATGAAATTAAAAGACGCCTGCTCCTTGGGAGGAAAGCGATGGCAAACCTAAACAGCATGATAAAAAGCAGAGACATCACCTTGCCAACAAAAGTCCGCATGGTCAAAGCAATGGTATTCCCCGTAGTAATGTATGGCTGCGAGAGTTGGACTATAAGGAAGGCCGAGCGCCGAAGAATAGATTCTTTTGAACTATGGTGCTGGAGAAGACTCTTGAGAGTCCCTTGGACTGCAAGGAGATCAAATCAGTCAATCCTAAAAGAAATCAACCCTGACTGTTCCCTTGAAGGCCAGATCCTGAAGCTGAAGCTCAAATACTTTGGCCACCAAATGAGAAGGGAGCATTCACTGGAGAAGACCCTGATGCTGGGAAAGATTGAAGGTCAAAGAAGAAGGGGACGGCAAAGGATGAGATGGTTAGACAGTGTCATCGATGCAACGAACATGAAATTGAGCAAACTTCAGCGGACAGTGGAAGACAGGAGGGCCTGGCGTAATCTGGTCCATGGGGTCGCAAAGAGTCGGACTCGACTGTGCGACTGAACAACAACAACAACAAATAGGTACCACTTCGGTGGGAAGGTAACAGCGTTCCGTGCACCTTGGTGTTTAGTCATGCCGGCCACATGACCACGGAAACGACTTCGGACAGCGCTGGCTCTTCGGCTTTGAAACGGAGATGAGCACCGCAACCTTAGAGTCGGATTCGACTGGCTTTCGAGCAAGGGAACCTTTACCTTTACCTTTAAGCAGGGCTTCAGCCCTGCTAGAGTTGTATTAGAGTTAACAGAAATCACTAATAAACTATGAGCCGATCACTATACAGGTCTCGAACCCAGTATATTTCACTGTGTGTCTGTTTCCTTGAAGTGATACAGTTGCTGAACTATTTGGGTTGTATCTGTCTGAAAATGTCCTTCTGCCTTTTGGTTGGGACTCTAAGCTGCCTGCTATTGTCTAACTTCCAAGGGTGGAGTCACAGTTCACAGCTGTAAAGCAGAGTTCATTTGAGGTCTGTCTCTGTAAGAAGGCCAACACATTTCTTGGTGGCTTGCATTCAATGTTTTTGACCAGGTCTTCAGGGGAGTTCAGTGAGGGAGGTGGAGATGGAACAGGAGGGAACCCTCTGGTCTTAGTTTCCAAAAAGGACATACAAGTTCCACATCAGCAAGGTTTCCTTCCTACTGTGGAAACCTGACCAGATTCAGGTAAGCACCTTTAAACAATGAGCCCAGTTATAAAGGTAAAAAACCAGCACGGGAGTGGGGGGGCTATCCAGTTTGCTTTTTTTTTTTTGCAGTGAGTGCCTCATGCATGGTTATCTCTCCACTGGGCAGAAACTGTGGGAGTGTGCTCAATATATGGAGGTCAGAGATGTGTACCTCTAAAAAAGACTCCCCCCCCGATCTGGATATCAGGGAGGTGAAAAATATAGTAATTCCTGATTTCTTAGGTTCCAAATACCAATTTGGTATTCAGATCTGTTTCCCCACCCCCACCCCCAATCCCAACCACAGATTCTGATATTTTTCTAGTCTAATATCCCTATGGGGAAAATGTGCAGAGGTTTGAATAGAATATTCCCTGTATATACCCCAAAGAGCACTACAGTCTGGAGCACAACATCACCTAGTGGTCCCTGGTCCCAGGGAGGCCTGGCTTGCCACAACCAGGGCCAGGGCCTACTCAGTGGCGTCTCCTACCTGGTGGAATGAGCTCCTGGAGGAGATCAGGGCCCTGCGGGACCTTGTACAGTTCCGCAGGGCCTGTAAGACAGAGCTCTTCCGCCAGGCTTTTGACTAGGAGCCGCCACTGCCACTACCACCAATGGAGTGGCCTTGTGACGATCATACTCCAGTGGTGCAGCGGATCGGTACCGTGGTACAGTGATGAGGTAACATCTATTGGTTAATGTGAGAGTAACAACATCGAGCACTGTATGTAATTTTTGGGTAATTTATTCTGTTTTAATCTGGTTTTATGCATTGGCACTTGGTGCCCCTGTTTGTTAGCCACCCTGAGCCCGCTTGTGGGGAAGGCGGGGTAGAAATCGAAATAAATAAATAAATATTTTTTAAAAAAGATACTGGCACCAAAATTGTAGTAGAGTGGCTGGTACCTGTCCTTTGAATAACCCCCAAATTTGAACTGAATTAGAACAAAAGAACCCATTCTATGGGCCCCGGATCACCCCCCATAAATTCCTATATGGGAAAAAACTGTTTTTAAAAAGTTAAAACCTGAGAATCCACACCAATGTACAACCTGAGTGTCGCCCAAGCCAAGCAGAATAGGAACAGTATTGCAAGCATAGCAAATATAAAAGCAGAGGATCCAGCCTTCCTCTGTCTCACCCCCTTCCTTCCTTGGCTCCTGGCTGTCTTTTGACCTGGCCACCACCCTCCAGCTGGCATCCCCGTGTTCCTTCTAGCCTGGCCCTCCTTTCTTCTGGCTGGGCTGTCAGGAGCCATCTGAGGGGCCACACCAAGTATAAGAATACAGATTTTAGACCAGAAGTCCCCTCCCCTTCCTTGCTACAATTGCCTCTCTTTAGCTGGTGGAATAATTTGCACAGCCTACAATACTTCTAAAAATTTCTAGCTCTCCAACATACCTTTGAAGAATATGTAATTCACAAAGACCATGCGTGTGTGTTCACTGAGGTCCTTGATTGTGTTGATTGTTTTCCCATAAGTTTTGTTGTTTACGTAATTGTTTATCTGCAGTTTTGCTCTCGTGGAATTCAGGAAGTCTGTAAAAATGTATTCAGCGTGATATAAGTTTCTGACATTTCCAAGAAAGGTAGGCTGAACTTCCAGTGACTTTTCTAAGAACAAAGCATTCCCTATTTCCACATGCGTTTTCACTCTTGGAAGGTTAAGCTTGTGGATAAGTTGATAAAATCCTTTATGTATCTCATACTCCTCAATCTCTGAAAGGTTAAAGGTTAGTCCCTTGTAAATCTGTCTTCGGGTTTCCGATGTAGCCCCCAGGGACAGCATGGCAAAGGCTATGGAGATGCTCAGGGGAGAGAATAAAATGTTTTTGTCAACTAGAGTGGATGACATTTCTTTGTACAAATTGAATGCAAAATCAGCATTATATGGGACTATCTTCAGCCAGTCATCGTCCCTGGTTTTATGTTCTTGGGCATCATGGGGTCTTGTGAAGTGATAACAGTGGAACTGCAGACCAATCAGTAAGAAGAAAAGATAGATCATGGCCTTCTTTGGGGAATTTGCGATCAATCTATGGAAAAAACAAACATGGAAAATATGGTAAGAATATAATTTTTTTTCAGCATTTATACATATCATTGAAACTAGGCAAATACAAAATTTTATCCTTGTAATTGTTGAAGTTGCCATTTTTGTACCTTTTTACTAGAGTAATTCACATTGATTAAAGCCAGAAGTTTCATGTTTTGGGGAGGGACTATGCCTTAGTGGAAGTGCTTCTGCTTTCCATGCAGAAGGTCCCATGTTCAGTCCCAAACATGTTCTGTGCCTGAGACCATGGAAAGCAGCTTCCAGTCAGAGCAGACAATACTAACTTTTTTTTTTTTAAAACAAACTTTTTATTAATTTTATCATAGTAAACATATACAGAAGGAAAAGCTGGATAATGGCAGTAAAGTACAACATTAAGGATAACTAGGTGCTACATAGTAAAAAAGATAAAAGTGCAATGAAATCAACAACTATAGAGCAATCCCCAATCTAAGACATAAGAACCATTTACTAAACATTTTTAGTTGTATAGTAAGAGTTTAAATTTAACATTTCTAAGCGTTTCCCAATCGAATTTATCTACATCAATTCTCTCTAGAATGGGGTACCAAATATTTAACGGGTTAGTTAATTCTAGTTCTGTTTGGTTGTCTGTGTGATAAATATTAAAGTTTTCTAACATAAATAAATCCCAGATTTTGTGTAACCATTGTTGAATTTTAGGTGGATATTTGTCTTTCCAGTGTTTGGCTATCAGAATTTTTGCTGCAGTAAGGAGAATGCTAATTAATTTTCTTTCAGGTTCTGAGGGACCATCATCGGGCCAGAGGTCAAGGAGCATCAGCGCTGGATCAAAAGGTAAGTTATAATTAGTAAGGTTTTTTATTTGTTTAGACACTTGTAGCCAGAACTTATTGATAACTGTACAGGACCACCAGTTATGGAAATACGTGGCCCTCTTACCACATTCTTTCCAACACAGTGGCGAAAGATTAGGAATCACGTGAGATAGTTTGACAGGCGTTAAGTACCACCGGAATAATACTTTCGTATTAGCTTCGTAGATGTAGAGGGATTTAGATAATTTACTGTGTGATTTCCATATTTGTTTCCATTGATGATCCGTGATTTGTCGTTGAAGATCTACTGACCAGGCTTGTTGGTAGTTGGGACCATGAATAGTCTGCGAGTTAATTAAAAGTTGATACAACTTAGAGATAAGCCCACGTTTTTTGTTTTCCTTAATTAAAAGTAGTTCAAATTCTGTAAGTGGTGAGGAGAGTATTGAACTAACTTCCGGTGATTCAACAAAATGACGAAGTTGGAAGTATTCAAACCAATTAATTCTAATGTTGAATTTATTTTGCAGAGAAGTTTTGTCCAGCATTTTATTTTTGTGTAACACATCAAAAATTCTAGTTATTCCAGCCTGTTTCCATGTGGAAAAGAGAAATGAGTCCTTAGCCGGCGGGAACCATGATTGTCCACAAAAGGTACTAAGTTTGGAGAAATGTGGAATTAATCTTTTTTTTGAACAGTACCATGTGTTAAGGATGGATTGTAAAAAAGGGGAGGAGGTCATGGATTTGATTGTGATGTAGTTGGATTTCCATAATAACTCCTGGAAGGTATGACCATTAGAAGTCGCCTCTTCGATCCACTTCCAGTCCAGGATGACTTCCGGTTTATATTGTCTGACTAATGCTGCTAGAGACGATGCTTGTTGGTACAAAAATAAATCAGGAACTGCTAGGCCCCCATTACGACGTGCCTTTCTCATGGTTTGAAAACGTATTCGTGGCGATTTGAATTTCCACAAAAATTTATTAATGTCTTTCTGCCATTTACTAATGAGATTTTTAGGAATGTTTATAGGAAGCGTGCGAAACAAATACATATATTTGGGGAGAACATAAGATTGTAAGACACTGATACGGTCCATCCATGAAAAGAAATGTTTATTCCAATTAGTTAACTTGGTTAATATGTCCTTATGTGTCTCTGTGTGATTTAATTTAATAATGTCAGACCAATTCACAGGTATTTTAATACCTAAATAGGGTAAGAAAGAGTCCACCCACTGAAACTTAAATCAGGAAAGAACATCAGATTTGATTGCAGGATCTATATTGATTGGATAAATCAGAGATTTGGCTGAATTAATTTTAAGACCTGCTAGTTGACCAAAGGTATCCAGAGTATCTTGAATTGCATCTAGAGAATGAGAAGGTGAAGAAACAAAAAGAATGATGTCATCTGCAAACATACTCAGTTTAAACTCTCTTCCTTGGATTGAAATACCTTTAAAACTAGTGTTTGAACGTAGTGCACAGGCAAGAGGTTCCATGGCCAAAACAAACAATAGAGGAGAAAGCGGGCATCCCTGTCTTGTGCCACGATGAAGGGAGATATATTTTGAAGATGCTCCGTTAACTAGGATGCTTGTTTTGGGGTTCTCGTACAATGCATGAATAGTCTTGCAGAAAGAAGGGCCGAATTCTAAGTGGTTGAGCAAAGTTTCTAAGTAGGAAATTTCCAGTGAATCAAAGGCTTTCTGAATGTCGATGGAAAACAGTAAAGAGTTTGGAAGTTTATTACGTTTAGCGAAATGAATAATATTAAAAGTTTTTCTAACATTGTCGGAAATATCTCTTGAAGATATAAAGCCCGTTTGGTCAGTGTTTATGTAATGACCAATGATGTTTTGAAGTCTTGAAGCAATCATTCCGGTGAATATCTTGTAGTCGATGTTCAGCAGTGATATTGGTCGAAATGAAGCAGGGTCATTGCAGTCTTTATCTTTTTTAGGGATTAAAATTGCATTTGCCAATTTCCACGATTCAGGTATTATTCCGGTAGTCATAATTGAGTTGCAGGTGTCCAAGAGTACGTCTTTCAGCGTTGGTAGAAAAGCTTTGTAAAATTCCGTCGTAAAGCCATCAGGACCAGGTGCTTTATTATTTTTTAAAGATTTCACCACTTGCTCAAGTTCCAAAACAGTAAAGGGCAAATCCAGAAAGCCTCGGTGTTCTTCAGAAATTTTTTGCAGGTGAACTAAGGAGTTCAGATATTCTTTGATATTAGAGAGGTTAGGAGATGTAGAAGTATATAGTTGGCTAAAAAAAGATTCGAGAATTTGTAAAATGTCCTTAGTTGAATGTTTCAAAGTATTATGTTTGTCCTTCAAACCAGTAATAAAGCGTTCAGATTGCCGTTTTTTTAGCCTCCAGGAAAGAAGTCTTAACCGTCTAGAAGTTCTAGATGTAGAATTTTTAAAATAGTTAAAGTCATTTTTGAGAATAGTGTTGGTCTCGATCATCTCTAGTTTCTTTCTAGCTTCTTGTAGTCTCTTATAGATCTTCGAACTACCTGTCAGTTTATGTTTATATTCCATAATTTGTATGTTGTGTAAAAGTTCAGTTTTAATGGCTCTTTTTTCTTTCTTACAGGACGCTGTTAGAGAGATACAATGACCTCTTATAAAGGCTTTCGAGGCATCCCAAAGAGTAGAAGAGGAGATTTCTTCAGATTTATTTAAAAAATAAAAATCTTGCAAATGTTTCTGTAGAGTGTTTTTTAATTCTGTTTCATAGAGGAGAATTTTATTAAATTTCCAAGTAAATTTAAAACCTTCTCTTTGACCTTGCCGCAAAATACATTGAACTGGGGCATGGTCGGACCATTGTTGAGTGCCAATATTCGAAGAAATAATTTTGTCAACCAATGGGGTGGAAATGAGCAAATAATCTAGTCTGGAGTGGACTTTGAAACGATGGGAATAATAAGTATAATCTCTTTCTGCATTGTGGTGAAGTCTCCAAATGTCATGTAAGTTGTGTTTGCGAATTAACTGCTGAAGTGGAGAGTCAGAGTCTTTTTTGTTATTTTTCCTCATCAAATGGGAGGTGTTAGCTGATTTGTCCAAAATTGGGTGCATGAGATAATTAAGGTCACCACCCAAAATAACAGGATCAGAAGAAAAATTTTGTAGCTGAACTAATGTGGTGGACAAGAAGTGTAGCTGATTATTATTAGGAGCATAAACGGTGACCAAAGTCAATTTTTCCTCATTAAGAACTCCATTAACAAATAAGAATCTACCATCAGGATCAATCAGGGTTTTTTCTACTTTGAAATTAGTATCTTTAGAGATCGCTATCGCCACACCACGAGATTTGGATGAACCCAAAGCTAGAAGTTGAGTCGAGTACCAACTAGATGGGAAAACTGTAGATCTTTTTTTAATGAAAGTTTCCTGTAAAAAAACGATGTGAACCCTTTGTTTTTGAAGGTGGCTAGCAATACGTTTAGCTTTGATAAAATTATTCAGCCCACGACAGTTTAAAGTAACAATTTTCAACTCACCCATAATGGATTGTAGGGATAAGTGTTAGTATTCAACGAAACAAAGCCTTGAGCAATGAAAGAAGCACATCTAGCAAAAAGCACACATAACCAACCAAACAGAACATTAAGGATCAAAGATATATAAAAACCATGTCTTCTAGATATTTTTAAGTGACAATAACTAAGATAGTTAGACTCAATCCAACTTAACCTTCCAGAAATAGTAAGGTAGAAAAACCCAAAATTTTGTTGCCCTTTCCCCTCGCACTTTTTCCCCTCCCCCCCAAAAAAAAATCCCAGTGTGAGAGACCGAAGCCCTCACTGAGCCAAATGGGCTCAAGAATTGGGATTAACAGTAAGGAAACATAAAACCAAAAAAACATGTTCAAAAACATGAGAGGAACAATGAGAGCAACCGTAATAGAAAACACCCCCCATCTCCCTCCCGCGTCTAAACCATCTTGACAGTTTTAACGAAGAATTTTTTTTGTTTGTTTTGTTTTGTTTTTGTTTTTTTGAATACATTTAAACAAACTAAAAAAGGCAAATGTGCAGAACAACCTGTGGAAAAGCATAAAAATTGCATCATAACAGCAAGCAAAGAACAAAGGTATAACCCTTAAAATCTGTATGAGGTAGACCTGGATCTAAGAAAGAATTAGAAGTTCATCCGTCTGCGGGTCGGGATCTTACTCCAACGAGGAGGGGTAGAATTCTCTGGAAGCTTGCGTTTACGGAGAGATAGTGGATCTATGTCCATATTCTCGATCGATTGCACCCCTAAAGCTTTCAACATCAATGAGTCTGAGTCTAAGTCAATAGCCTGGTGTAAGGATCCTTGTCTTCGGACTTGGAGGTAACCAGTCGAGGCCCAACGATATTTAATGCCTTCTTCTGTCAGCCGAGTGGTTATGGGCTTGAGGAGTCTTCTAATCTGGAGGGCTTCTGGCGGGACGTCAGGAAAAATGTGAATGTCGACGTTGTTAAATTTAAAACTTCCAGCACCTTTGATTTCATGCAGAACTCGAGTTTTGATTCTTAGATCCAAAAACTCTACGAGTATATCTCTTGGGCCGCGCCGCTTTTCAGGTGTCTGAGGGCCCATTCGGTAGGCTCGGATAAGCATGGGCTCCATGCTGTCTTCAAAGCTCATTACAGAGATTAGCCATCTTGCTAAGAAGGAGTTGAGATCTTCGGAGCCTTCCGCCTGTTCAGGGAAGCCGCGAAATTTTAAAAACTTTTCCCTTGATCTATGTTCCAAAAGGAGAATGCGTTCTTTGGCCCAGGTCTCTTGGTCTTGAAGAATTTTTATGTCTTCCTGATTGGAAGTTGATGCTTCCATAGCCGCTTCTGCAGATTGTGCGACCTGATGCATCGAGGTTTGTAGTTCTTCAATTTTCTCTGAAAGAGGCTTCATTATAGCATTAATGCTTTCAAGAATTTCTGACTTAAAGGATTTTAGAGTGTCCGATAGAGTGTCATTTAGATCCTTTTTAGTCAGGGCTTGCTCCGGATTGAAATGGGAGGCCCCGGTCGCCATTTTGTCGCTCGTGTTGGCAGGTTGTTTAGAGAGGTCGCTAGTTTTTTCTGATTGAAAAAAGTGGCTGAGCTGCAAGTCTAAGGGTTTAGCAATGTGCGGCTTACTTTTAGATGATTTTCCCATGCCTTTTATACATCAAGAGGAGTTTCTACGATAGCGTTTTGATGCAGGAGGAGACAAGGGATCACGGAGGACTCTCAAAAGGCGCCCGCCATGATTCGCGCGAACGCCACGCCCCCGTCAGAGCAGACAATACTAACCTTGATGGAGTCACAGTCTGATACAGTATAAGGTACTTTGTGTGTGGTCATATTTCAGAAAACAAGTCATCATTCTAAAATCATTTCCCAAACTATTAAAATCGTCCATAGTTAGTTAATTCTTATAGGAGAAGCTGGACTCTGAGCCTCCAGGCAGTCATGGTGGTCTCTTCTTCTCAAAAAGCTTCCACGCTCTTTACAAGTGAAGCTGTCTTGCTCTTCCATTACAGTCAAAGGACATAGTTATGCCACTGACCTCTGTTGGTGTTCAACTGCTCTGCTACTGGAGAGTGGAACCAGTCCTCATTATATTCACACAACAGACTAGAAACACAACATCTGCCCCATCCACATGATGGACCTCCCATTCAGCATATCACCATCTTCTGTGAAATTTCTTAGCCTCCAGTTTGGTATTCTACTGGGAGTAGGATAAATTCCCATGCAAATATACTCACTGAGGTTCTTCATCTTAGATTTCCCACTTTGCAGAATAAAACAGTATAGAAGAAAGAGGAGGAGGAGGAGGAGGAGGAGAAAGAGAAGGAGAAGGAAGAGAGATTAGATTTATAACCTGCCCTTCACTTGGAGTCTCACAGTGCCTTATGATCCCCTTCCCTTCCTCTCCCCACAACAGACAGCCTGTGAGTTAGGTGGGGCTGAGAGAGCTCTGAGAGAATTGCTCATGAAAGAACAGGGACTGACCCAAAGTCACTCAGCTGGTTGCATGTGAAGGAGTGGGGAATCAAACCTGGTTCCCCAGATTAGAGCCCATTGCTTTTAACCACTTCACCAAACTGGCTACACTGAAGCCAGCCAGATACACTCAACCCAAGCATAAAATTTAGTTCCTTAATCCACGATGGTGGAGTCATAAACTGCACAGACTGTGGAGCATCAGAACAATGGTAGAAAAAAATGTGTTTCATACTTACAACAGAATCCCCAGAAACTTCTACTGGCATTTAACTGGACTGTATGTCTCCTTGCTTTGTCATTTATAAACCAGGCATGTACAATACCCAGTAATAATTATTAACCAATTAAGCAGAGCAAATACAGATTATCTAAAGGGGTCGGGGAGGAGCAAAACCTGATGCAATGGATTTGGAGCCATGTGTTGTACTTTTTGGCTTTGGTTTCAGCTCTCAGGTTAAAGTATCATTTGAATAGTCCCAACGCTGAACAGTTCCCAAGCCACCCGCTGAATCTGAATCAGGGAGTCTACTGGGGACCTCCTTCTCATGGGTGAGGCACGTGTCCTTGGTCAGAGTTTCAGACAAGATGAAGATTCTATATGCAGTACTTTTCTCCATGATAGAAGTAAACCCAAATATACCAATTTACCATGTCAACAAAAACTGCTACATCAGATTTCCATAAATCTATCCCTTGGGTTATTTGCTTACTTTTTGCTGTACTCAGATTAATATTTCTGTGGTTTTATGAACTTGTATCCAGAGAGTCCAATTTTCTCACCTCCTAATACCCGTATTGTTTCAAAACACCTCCAGAAATCTAGTTCCTTGAGCAGAGGAGACCTCCAGAAAAGTGTTACACCTTTAGAAACATCTAGTCTGGATAGGATGGATCCCAGCACAGGGACAGTAATCTACTAACAGGGTCACTAACTGCAGTGACCAGTTTGAATCCGCTTCCTTTGCTGTGGGGTTGGTTGCCAGCTACAGTGTTTTCTCCTGGCTAAGACTTACTCTAAAGTCATGTTCTGTGTCTTCAGGTTCACGGTATATGACTTCCTATCAGGGTTTATTTGCCAGAAGTTCTCTCTTTGTCACAAGTTCATCCCCATCTCCTGATCAATCCTCGTATAATGAGTTGATTCTAGCCAGTGTTTACTGCCTTGAGGTCACACCTACGTCTGTGTCATGCAAACAAATTGTTCTACTGGGAAATGCAACATGGTTCAAGTAGGGTTACCAAGTCCATCTTCGCCCCCAGCAGGGGACTTTGGGGGTGTTCCTGGAGGGGGCGGGGCATCCCTGATGTGATGATGTCACATTGGGGACATCTGCCCCCCCGCCGCACGCCCCTTGCGCACGGGGAAATGCTGTGCAGAGAGCTGACGTTTCCCTGCTCACCCGAACGCCAGCTCCGTTTAAGCACAGGCAGCCTTCCCTGCGCGCTTGATCTTGAGCGGAGATGGGGCTCACGGGGAAACACCAGCTTCCTGCACTGCCCCTTTAAGAGCAGGAAGCTGGTGTTTCCAGGCTCGAGATTGAGTGTGCGAGGAAGGCTGCCTGTGGAGCTGGCATTTGGGTGAGCGGGGAATGCCAGCTCTGTGCATTTAAAGGGAGCCCTTCAAGAGAGAAGGAAGAGGGGTGGCTGTGGGTGTTGGGGCTTGGGGGTGGGGCTTCCCCCCAAAGCGGGGGACCCCTGCCAAACCAGGAGTCTTGGCAACCCTAGGTTCAAGGCAACACTGGCACTGAAAACTAACAGCTGATATAGAAGCACAGACCGATTCTGTGCCAAGAAGACACAGGGGAAACTGGGGGGAGATGCTGGTCAAAATGTGGCCACGCAGCAAATGGTGGGAAACTGAGCAGTACAACCAGGGGAAATGGGAGACTGAGGGCAGAACAACTGTTTTTATGGAATTGGTCACATTCTCCACCTCCAGTTCAGCTGGCATTCTGCCCCATTGGAGGTCTGTGCTGCAGGGTCCATGTCAACCCATAGGAAAGTGTTACATGGGTCATCGCAGCCACCCTGGCAACTGCCACCTCTTTTGCAGCCTCAGTGTCCAGGCCAGCTGTGGTTACCAAAGCACATTGTGAGCAAGGCCCACAATGACCAGATCTTCAGGCCCGAACTGCCTGCTTGCAGGCTGGCTGGAGGGCAGAGGCTGGTTCCTTGGTGAGGCCTTGAGGAATGGGCCAAGTTGGATGGGGAAGATACATAGCCTGGGAGTAGCCACTTATGAAATCGGTCCACATCCCACCGGTGAATGCATGCATGTGCAGCAATATTAGATCACAGAATGGTCACAAAGTGGGCATTTCTCCAGCTGAAGATATATTTCTGATTGTCAGGTTCCCAGTCAACTCACTCTCCACACAGGCTTTCTTGAGAGAAAGTTTATTAAAGAGATTTGACCCACATTCCAAGCATACATCACACAATCACAAGTATAAGCAATCCTATGAGCCCAGAAAGATACAATGGTTCAACTAGCCATTCAAAAGTCTTTCTTCAAGGATACTCTCATGTTAAAGTTCCGTGAGGTGCTGCTTGGGAAAAAAGGTTACCAGTATTGCCTCCCTAAACTACAGACATTCACACAGTCTCCCTCTCCCCCCCACCAGGAATGTCAGCGAGGGTGAGTGATAAACAGACAGCTGGATACATCTGCTTTAGCCAAGGAAGCAAGCAGGCATGAGGGAGAAGGGGTGTGCAGGGTACAGAAAACAGGTTGCTAATATCACAGGTACAGAAAACATAGCAGAAGGCAAACCTGAGTCTGACACTGATTCCTTCAGCTGGGGGTGGGGGGGAGAGGGTCACACAGCCCTTGGAAGTTGCAAAGCTGTTGGATGTCTGTGCTATGCTCCACAACATCACTGTTCAGCAGAAGATGCCACAGCACTGCACATCTATCAGGGGTGGAGGAGGCAGCAGCAGGTGTCAATCAGATAGGCAGAATGCATCTCTAGATCACCTTACGGAGCTGAATGACCCTGGCCATGCCAACAGGAATGCCCCAAGGGGTCCTCAGCAACCCAATACCATGGTGGTGTGTTGTTGGTGGCCTGCCTCAACACTACTACAACGATCTGCACCTGAGGGGTTGTCAACCATCCTTTCCATTTGATCCATGCTACTGTAGTCTCTGACTGGACTAGAACATGCTTTATGTGCAGCTGCCTTTGAAGACATCTTTGAAGACTTGCTGTTTGTGAAAATAACATACCTGAAAGATAACTTAGTCCTGGGGTGCAATACTCCTGACATAATTCAGGACAATTTTGAGATGCAGAAAGCAATGAGAGAGATAATCAAAATGAGAAAATGATGAAATAAGTAGTGACTGTGAAAGAGCTGTTTTTCAGTTGCAGAAACAGCCCTGCTGACCCATGAGCCCCATTCAGTTTCAGCCCTCCCAAATGCCTAGGTGCTTAGTTGTTGTCTCCTAGCAATGTACCACTCTCTGCAGTTTGTCCATCTCTTGGAGGGCGTCTCCTGATTATCAATGTGGCAAAATCTCTGGATGTTTAAATTCAGATACTGGAGTCATGAGCAGACAAAACAGATCTTTCTGTGTGTTTGGGTGTTAAGTACCATCTAGTTGCTTCCAGTTGATGGGGACACTATGAATTAATGACCTCAAAGTGTCCTATCATTAACAGCCTTGTTCAGGTCTTGCAAACTGAGCACTGTGGCTTCCTTTATTGAGTCAATCCATCTCATGTTGGTTCTTCCTCTTTCCCTGCTGCCTTCAACTTTTCCTAGCACTATTGTCTTTTCCAGTGACCAAAGTACCATAGCCTCAGTTTAGTCATTTTAGCTTCTAGGGAGAGTTCAGGCTTGATTTGAGGTAGAAACCACTTATTGGTTTTTTTGGTGATCAACTGCTCATTCAGTATTCAAACTACCCTTAAATATCATAGACACGAGGGGCGTGGCCTGACACTAAGAAGAATGGCTGCACAATTCTAGAGCTCTGCTCCTTCTCACCCCAATACCTCCTAAATCGCACCACTTTTGATTGCAAACGACTCTAAATATATGGGGAGATCCAGTGAGAGACCCAGGAACCAGAAAAAAGATACAGAGCGACCACTTACTGACTACTTCCAACTTGCTACAACGACTGCAGGCCGATCTGCTTCTAAAACTACTGAAGACAAGATGGCTGACGGCACTCAGCAACAAGGTACAGATGATTTGCAAATTGACTCTCAAAATGTTTTAAAACAAATGAGCAAAATGGAGACAAGAATTTTAGACTCCATGAAGGCATTATTTGAGCCTATACAGACCCAGCTAAATGATATAAAACAAGCTCTGCAGGAAGTTGATAAAAAAGCAGATCATGCAACTTCTTTAGGTTTACAAGCTGCAGAAGCAATTAAAACTTTTAAAACTGAAGAGACAGTAACTCAGAAAAGACTGTTGGCTCTAGAAATGGAGACCAGGCAATATAATTTGAAATTTCGCGGTTTTCCTGAGGACGCTGAAGAGAAAAGTGAATTACAAATATTTCTGGCACAATGGCTTGCATCTATTCTTAAGCTTGAAGATGGTGTGGTCCCTATGATTTTAAAAGCTCACAGATTGGGACAGAAAAACAAAGATAAGCGTAGAGGACCAAGAGATATTCTGGCAACGTTTCTGGATGCAAGAACCAAAAATAAAATACTAACAGAAGCCAGAGTAAACAAAAATCTTCCCTTTTTGGATATTAAAATAGAAGTTTTCCCTGACTTACCCCCGGATGCTATTGCACAGAGAAGGACTCTAAAGCCGATCACCATGCAACTCAGGGAAGCAAACATAAGATATAGATGGTCTGCTGCTGCAAAATTGCAAGTATGGCACAAAGGAACATTGTACACAGCTACAGACCTGGAATCTGGTCAAACATTACTGGAACTCCTGGAAATCACCCAGCAATCTATGGAGACTGACAGACAATCTTTTAAAAGAAGACTGCAGTACAATCTAACTCCACATAAGGAAAACAAAGTAATGGCACGTCCTTGACTTATAACTCACTGAGAGTAAATGTATAATTATCTGCTGTATGAAGGTTTCATAAAGTGGTCATTTATTCTAATGGTTTAAAGATTATTATGTTAAATATGTATACAATATTCTAAAGACCATATATGGTATTGGGGGGGAAGGGGGAGCAAGTAATATTCACACCAGTTCCTTCTATAGTTAAAGTCTGGATATAGTCTCAAATTCATAACTTCGATCCTTGTTCTAAGGAGTGAGAGATTTAATCTCACTACCTCTCCCAAGTATTTGGGGAAGGGTTACAGGAAGTTCTTTTTTTTTTACCCTTAGTCTTTTTATTTTGGTGTGTGTTTTCAGTTAGGGGTGGGGGGGTTGTTATTAGAGTTAGATATTGAGTATAGTTACCAAACAGGTTAAGTTAAGTAAAGTTACAGTTACACAGTTGATAAGGCAGGTAAGGCAGTATTAGTCTCCAGGAGAGTAGTTAAAGCTAGTTACAAAAGTAATATTTTCCTTGACTTTTCATTTCTAGGAAAGAGTGATAGTAATTCCTTGGTTACGTTGCACGCATTGTTTTATTATATACAATAATCAGGTAGAATATATGTAAGATATACCATTTACATCTGTGCAAAAGTATTGTTATTTTGTTGATTCTATAAAATGTCAAAACTACTTAGATGCATGACTTATAATACCAGAGGCATGAGCAACCCTGTGAAACGTAAGCGTATTTTTGCGCAAATAACTAAAGAACATCCAAATATTGTTTTTCTTCAGGAAACACACAACACTGCTAAGTATCCATGTCTTTTTAAATCACAAAAATTCAAATATCAATGGCAGTCGTATGGCTCCTCTAAATCTCGAGGTGTAGCCATCCTAATTTCAGCTAATACTAACTTCACGCTTAAGAAAATACTCAAAGACCCTGTAGGTAGATTTTTATTTGTGGTAGGAAGTGTTGATACAACTGTTGTAACTCTAGCTGTTTTGTATGCACCAAATACAAATCAAATAGCTTTTATGACTGAAGTCCTAAATAAGCTAGCCAACTTTCAAGAAGGTGATTTAATAATCGGGGGAGATCTAAACTGTATTATGGATTATTCCTTGGATAGATCCTCCTTCAATAAGATGCAGAAAAAATGCATACAGATTGAGAAGAAACAAACCCCCTTGCGAGGTTGATCCAACAATATTCTTTAATAGATATCTGGAGACAGTTACATATAGGAGAACGTGACTACACATATTATTCACAGAGACATAAAACCTATACCAGAATTGATTACATATTAGCTTCACCATCTATAATAAATAAAATTAAATCAGCCCAAATTGGGAATCTGCAATGGTCTGACCATCATTGGGTCAGCTGTGATTTAGAACTAGGTATGGAAGTAAGACAAAAAACATGGAAGCTGAATACAAATTTATTAAAAAATCAAATCATAGCAGCTGAGATAGAATCAGTCATTAAAAATTATTTCATAGACAATAACACAGAAGATGTATCCCCAGCAATTATTTGGGATGCAATGAAGCCTGTCGTAAGGGGTGAGTTGATATCCAAGGCAGCTTATCTAAACAAACAAAGAAAGCAAAAAAGAGAAAAACTGTTAACAGAAATAGCTGTGCTGGAAATGAAACACAAACAAACAGGCAATAAAAAAGCATACAAGAAATTATTAGCCATAAGACGAGAGCTAGACACACTTGACATCAATCAAATACAGCAAAACTTACTCTACTTGCAACAAAAATCATGGCAAAACACATCGAAGGCACTGAAAGTTTTGACTAGAAGAGTCAGACAGAAAAGGGAAGCCAGATTAATTACCTCAATAAAGGACAGACAAGGTAAACTACAATTTGAAACACAGCAAATAACAAAGGCTTTTTTAGAATATTATAAACAATTATATGAAACAAAAGAAATAAATGCAACCTCAATTAAAATATATCTAGAAAAATACTATAACAATATTAAATTGTCAGAAGAACATAAAGCAGTAATGGAGAGCCCTATTACTGAAAAGGAAGTGATTGCAGCTATTAAAAAATCCAAGTGTAATAAAGCTCCTGGCCCGGATGGCTTTAGCTCAGAATTATACAAAAAATATCAGGATACCATAGCTTTACCCTTTACTAAAACCTGCAACTATGTCATGCAATATGGAATTTTACCCCCTTCGTGGCTGCAAGCCTCAATAATAGTTATTCCAAAAGCAGGTAAAGATTTGACTGATGTTGCCTCTTACAGGCCAATTTCCCTTTTAAACAGTGATTTTAAGTTCTTCTCCACTATAATAGCATCACGTCTAAGCTCATTTGTGACGCAATATGTCCATCAAGACCAAGTTGGCTTTATGCCCCATAGAGACATTACGGACAGTACTTATAAAACACTGAGTTTAATTAATTTTTGTAAACAAAATAAATTACAATCCATTTGTGTTGCCTTAGATATACAAAAAGCCTTTGATTCAGTTAACTTTATATATTTAAAACAATTGCTAAAACATTTAGGCTTTGGTGAAAGCTTTATACGCATAATTAATGCAATATATGATCAACCTACAGCTCAACTTTGTATAAATAGCTCTATTTCGGATAAGTTTAATTTAAAACGGGGCACTAGGCAGGGATGCCCATTATCTCCTCAATTATTCGCTTTGGTAATGGAGCCTTTAGCCTCAAGGATTAGAATGCATTCAAATCTACATGGGATACATATAGCAAATAAAATTTTTAAATTAGCTTTATTTGCAGATGATATTTTATTATTTTTGACTAAACCTACAATTTCTTTACCATCTCTTCAAAAAATATTGGAAGAGTTTGACAATGTATCAGGATTACAAGTCAATATTGCCAAATCCTCTATTTTTCCAATATACTTAGAGGATGATACTGTGAAAAAGCTTAAAAAATCAGTCCTTTATAAATGGACCACAAAATATTTGAGCTATTTAGGGCTTAAAATTCCTTTGCAACTTAAAGATATACATTCAGTTAACTATGATTCCTTAATAGAAGAACTAAAGAGAAAATTTACTCAATGGCATAAAATGTCTCTTTCTTGGCATGATCGCCTAAACATCATTCGAACATATGTATTACCTAAGTTCTTATTTCTTTTTAGAATTCTACCAATAACAATATCTAAGAAACAAATTGAGGTATGGCAAAAAATCTTATTAAACTTTTTTGGGCTTATAAACGCCATAGGGTTAGTGTGGAAACATTAACCAAGCATAAACTTAAAGGGGGACTAGGCTTTCCAGACCTATATAAATACTACCAAGCTAATCACCTAGCCAACATTCTCAAAATGCTACATGATTACCAAAATAAGGATTGGATTATAATACAAACACACTATACCTACCCATATGATGTTCCGGAAACAATCTGGCAAACATCTTCAGAACGTTCCAAAAAAATAACTGATAGTCTGATCCTGCAAACCTTCTTAGCCACCTGGGAAAATAAAAGAAAACAATTGATCCCTGGACTTTCAAAATTCCAACATCTCTTTAATCAAAAAAGTTTATTACCTCCAAATTTCCCAATACACCAGGAAACATGGAAAAAAGCAAACATTACAAAAATTGAAGATATTGTAGAAAACAATATTTTAATGAATAAAACTCAATTAGAAGCAAAACTGGGTTCTACTATCTCTTGGATGCAATTTCTACAAATATCCCACTTTTGTTCTCAAATACATTTAAATAATATCATTAAGCGTCCTTTATCAAATTTTGAAAAGATATATAAATGGATGAATACCTCTAGAAGACAACTTATGGCTAAACTATATTTAGAATTAATGGAAATAGAGTCTCACAACTTATTGACATATCAGAAAAGGTGGCATTCTATCTGTAATTCTATTTTATCTGATGACGACTGGCACTACATATGGAGGACGTTTCCCTTTAATACGAATATTATAGAAATAAAATTACAAACTTTTAAAATACTTACTTTTTGGTATTTAACACCTCAGAAATTATCGCATATAACATCTGCTGTTTCTCCTGCATGTTGGAAGAAATGTGGAGGTGTGGGAAATTATGTCCATTGTTGGCTTGAATGCCCAAAACTAGAGCTGTTCTGGACAGAAATAATAACTCAGGTTAAAAATATAACTGGTTATGAATTGCAATGCACAGTGGAACATATACTACTAAATAGATGGCAAATGCATATACAATCTAGTAATACTATGAAAAGAATAGCCATATTGTTGGCAGCAGCTAAAAATGCAGTAGCCTTATTTTGGAAAGACACTAAAAGTCCTCAACAACATCATTGGCATGCTAAACTTTGGAAGTTCTATATGATGTCAAAAATAACGGAAAATGTAGATGGAAGAGATGTATACAAATCTTCTTTAGATCACGCTATGATTTGGTTCCCTATTGTGGAATATTTAATTGATCAGGGTGAAATCCCTACTACAGTTAATGACTTAAATTTATGGTAAGATGTGAATGTCTCCTTGATTTGAAAAATGTAAACTGATACTGTAACTTTGAAAATGTAATACTCTTTTTAGTAACTCTAACACTCTTTTCGTGTATACTCCAACTTACCTGTTTTGTTAATTGCTATTTTCCTTTTTTGCATTTATTAATAAAATGTTATTTAAAAAAAAAAAAAAAAAAATATCATAGACACAGCAAGCTGAAGGGTTGGCGAGTGCAACAAGCAACTCTCTTTAGAAATTTCATCTTGTCACATTCTCATTTCTACTGGGGATATTTTAGTTACTTTGTTTAATCCTGGTGTCATGAGACAGTCAGCTACCTCTTCCTCTGAAGATGAGGAAATGGAGGAGTCAGGCCCTGCACCTGTGGAACGCCTGCCTGAACAACTGGATTCAGAGCCAGAGCTAGCAAGAAATGTGGTGGGTGATGAGAACTGCTCATTCTGGCAAAGGAAATAGGACAAAGGGAAGACTGCCACTCTCCACCTGGACCTCCTGAGCAGAATGCAGAAGATGTAAAGAACATTTGACAGCTGTGGAAAGATGCTGAAGTGCCAGGCTGATTGCTCAAAGGTGATCAGAGTTGTTACAGGAGGATTGCAAGCTAGCGAAGAAGTAACACCTGAGGGTCTTTGGAATAATAAAAGAGAATGTTGATCAACTGTTGGTGTAGAAGTAAGTTTGCAACCACCCCACTGTGAGCTGATTTCTCAGTGAGCAGATTCCTGCCTTGTTTGACCTTACTGCTGTGAAATCACCATTAGTAATCATCTTTAAAGCCTTACATGCTCTGGAACCCACATATCTGAGGGACCATCTCTCCCCGTATACACCCCAAGGAGCATTATGCTCTATGGACCAACATCTCCTGGTTGTCCCTGGCCCCTGCCTGGTAGAACATGCTCCCAGTTGAGATTAGCGCCCTGTGGGATCTTCTTCAATTCCACAGGGCCTTTAAAGCAGAGCTGTTCTGCCAGGCTTTTGGCTGAGACAGTGGCCATTTTTTGTCAACTTTGTCAAATAGCCAGACCATCCAGGTTTGTTTAGACTAGACCTGAGAATCCACCAGATGCTCTTCAGTTTACAATCAGCTAGATAAATAAAGAACAGCAGAGTCAAATTCTTCTAGTGATTGTATTTCTTTAATGTTATTTCCTTTAGATTGAAGGCCGCTTCCAAAGAGAGGGAGGAGGGATAGCTGGATAAGTATTTTCCCCTTCCCCTTCTTTCTGAACTTTCTCACAGTCTGGTTGAATTCCTCATCTCTGTTTTAACAGACATTTCATGCATTTGATGTAGAAAGTGATTTATTGCAGAAGTATGCTTAGTTTCGCTTCCCATCTAGTCTGGCAGTCACAGCTTGGTGGCATCATGGTGACTGCTTTGGTTGAGGCATCGGGGCAGACAAAAGACTCCAGATCCAAGCTGCCACCCTTGTATGGTCTTTGTTGAGCCTCCTGCTTCCGGGACCCCTCTCCTGAGGCCCCCCTAGGAGCTTGGATAGCCCAAATTCCCCCAAACCATGCAATCTGAGTGTCTGCTGGATTGTCTTATGATGTTACCTGCCCTGAGCCTGCTTGCAGGATGGGCAGGCTATAAATACAGATAATAAATAAAATAAAATCCTGTTTTGCTAACTTGTGTTTGTTTTTTCGGATCTTGCCTTGATTCTGGGTTCCTGCCTTCCTTGTTTTACCCTAGGCCTGTGGACTGAACTCTTGGCTTTCTGACTCAGTACTGGTTTGTGACTTCCCCCTTTTTTTTTTTTACAAATAAATAATTTATTTTATTCTTTTAAAATAATAATCATTTACAACAATGAACATCTAAAGCATTAAACAAGCAACAATAAGGGATAAGGATCAAGTCGTATCAGAAGCCAATTTCTTAGCAGTAAAAAACTATTCTGACATTTTTTAACACTTATCATCCAACAAAAGTACTGGTAATTACACTATCACTGTCGATCGGGAGAAGGTGAGAACTAGTTTAAAGCCAGATCTTAGATATAGAAGGATTTTGTATGTATCTCTGTGTATGCAGAGGAGAGTTAGAAGAAAAGCCAAGAAGAATAAGCAGTGTTAGTGGGAAGAAGTTTTGCATCTGTTGTGACCTCCCTCTTATCTCTAAATTGTTGTGCTTGCATTGGTGTCTCCCAGAATTCCAGAATAGAGCAAAATAGAGCAAAAGTGTCAGACTTTGCCTGAACACAACATCTGTTTGTGGATTTAACTGTTCTGTTGCTGGTCAGTTTATACCAGGACTGCCCTTGAATATGACATCTGTTCCAATACTCCTCCTATTGAATACTTTATTCCAGGGGTCTTCACACAAGCCGATAAGGACTGAGAGCCTATGTACCAATCCCTTTCCCTAGGAGGCTTTTCATTTCTTAGAAACTAGTTTTTTAAAGTTTTTTCAATTTTTCCAGTGACCCAGCAAACTCCTGCTAATGGCAGAAACTGATCTATATAACCAGCTTTTTCCAGAACTCCTCTACTTTTTGAATCTCCCAGCATAGGAAAAAATCTGTCACATCGGTTAGGCTGAGAGATGGTTGTGTATGCTAACACACACATAAAGAGTAAATATAAAATATCCTATATAAAATATCTTATCTCCAGTATGAGTGCATGTGTGAACCAGAAACTAACAGCCAAGGTCTGAATGGTGGTTCAGAGTTACCATCTGTGATGAGTGTGGGGTCCTCAGTGTATGCAGGCCAGATTTATAATCTTTATTTGGAGCTTCACCTTGCAGTGACTCATATATGACCTGCTTGGTCCACTACATCAGCCTAGGTTCTATCCACTACATCACACTTAGCTTACCTTGGTCTCAGTGAATCCTGTTAACTTTGTAAAAGATCTTCCCCCAGGGCTTCTTCAACCAGCCTCATTTTCCCATGCTCAGGTAGAATGAATAATGCAGAAGCGTTGCTTTTGTAAGGGATCTGTACCATGTCACAGGACAGCTCCTTATCAGAATAAGTGTTGTAGTAGCTCGCTTTATGCATCGTTTCAACCTTCACTGTTGTATTATCATCTGCAAAGAAGTTCTCTTCTTGACTAAGCTAGTAATAGAAGGGATTTTCTGTATTGGCTTATGAAGAGAAAGGAAAAGATGGGGGTTATGCCAGAAGGTGTGTTCATACTGCAGCTAAAACAGGATTCGCGCACCATTGGATTCTGACCTTCTGGAACATTAACAGTTTGGGATTGGGTTTTGGGGGGAATCCCAGAATTGTTATTGTTCCATTATTCTTTAGGGGGACTAGGGGAAGGCTGGAGGGGCTGTTTTTCAACCAAATGACACCAAACTTTCAGGGGGCCTCGTGCTGCAAGTGGATTGGACCAAGGGGACCAATTCTACAGGTGGCCCCCATCCTACTTACCTCCATTGTTCCCGGGGGGGGGATCAAGGACACCAATGGCCAAACACAGAAAAGCAACCACTAGTCAAACTGGCCTCCAAATGCAAACAGAACCACCAAGCCCAACAGAACCAATGTCAAACCAGAGAATCAAGATAAACCAACCTTATTTTTTTTAAAAAAAACACTTAAACCTTCACCTACACTAAACTACTAAAACCGAACCAGAATTTTTCTTCAGAACCTGCTGCAACAATAATTTTAAAAAACAAACAAACAGGAAGAGCTCACAATTCCATGGGACCACTCTCCCCAAAACACAACACAGAAAGATTGTCAGAACAACAATAAAAAGAGAAGCAGAAGATTGCAAAGAAGATAAACTTTTAAAAGTAACAACTTGGATCCCCCCAAAAAAGCACAAAGCCTTTAAAATTAAATTAAAACATTTTGGACACAAAGAAAATGAAAACGCAGTTTAAAATTCTAAAGCAAGTCAAGAGAATCCAATCCTTTTTAAAACTGCAGAAGAGAAAAACCAAGGCAAACCATTTTTAAGGCTTAACTCTGAGGGAACATGAGACTCTTGAACTCAGGCCATATATGGCTCTACTGGAGGCAGATGACAATAACCCTGATAAGAAAACTGCTGCAAAAGAATATAGACATCTAATGCTGACTATTGAAAAGTTATAGTGAAATCCATCTTGCCTTACCTTTCAGGAAAATATAGTTTATATAAACCATTACAAACTCAGGATCAAGATCCTTGTTGAGGTTAACTAACTTGGCATAAGCATAATTTGTGGTATTAATTAGGTCCTCAGCTTCTACAGATCTCTTGGAATGAGTAGGAATATTTTGATACAGATTTTCTGGGGTTGATCCATAAAGGAAGAATCATGTTCTTGATGCATAATTTGGTAACATAATGAAAGATGTATCTCCTAGTGCACATGAAGTACAAGTTTCATCTCAAAGCCTTTCTGGATTGTGTGCATTGATTTCTGGTGGGCTGTACTCAATGGATGACCCTGACTATGAGCAGGGAGATACTATAGAGCTCTTTTGGTCACTGCATACAATATATTTTTTTAAAAAAAAACTCTGATTTTACTTTCAGCTACACTCATGACATATAGCCAAACAATGGAATGCTGGCCTGAAATTCTTTATTTTTATAAATAATGTTTATAACCCAGGTTTTCCCTGTCTACACTTCCATATAGACAATTTGGAGAAACAGGAGAACAAAAAGCTCCCATGAACCAGCAGCACTGAAATTTACCCAGCCAAGTCATTTAGCTATGAGCAGTCATTCAAACTTCTTTGATGTCAGCATCCAAAACCTGGTCAGATATATGTTACATTCAGGGTTTGTGTTTCTGAATATTTATATGCCTCTGCATGGTAAAAATGGATTCAAAAGGAACAAATATTTATCAAGATATGTGTGTTTTTGTGGACACCAACTGTCTAAATTCTCCTAATCCCTTTGAAGAACCACACCACTAATGTGATATTCAAGACTTGTATCCATGTTCCATCTCAGCATGAGGAAAAACTTGGGGCAACAGACAAATCATGTTTTATTGGGACTTGGTGCCCATGGGAAGCTATATGATGGCATTCACTTTCAGATGGAAACAGATTTTAAAAAATTGTTCTGACATCAAGTGACCAACACTTCTGAAACACTGGCTTGGGACCCATAACCACTTCCATACACACTAGATAGTTTCTGCTGCAGAGTGTTTTTCCTCTAAAACTCGTGTGTGTGTGTGTGTGTGCGTGCATGTGCACAAGGACTCATTGAAAACCATTGTCACTGCACAAAAGGAAATTTTTCACAGAACCAGAGACTATCTAGGGCACTGTGGCACCACCAGGGGGCAGCAGGACATCATTAAGTGTCTTCCAGGGTCAGCAGACTCACCCAGAGTGGTGGTGCGCCTTAAAGTTCCCTTTATTGCCAAGAATCATGTCCACACAGATATCCACACAAGCGTGGTTTCCTTCACTTGCCTGCCTTTTGCTGTTAAAAACTCAAGGTAATGAGCAACGGCTCAGCCGTGCAGCAGTTCCACCAAGCATGCTTACCTCTTACCTTGCCCAAGACCTGAACTTCTTCTCTAGGTTCCTCTTTCTCCCTTCTCTGTGCCTTCTCAGCCTTCCCCAGCTAGTTTGCCTTCCTTTCCCTCTTGTTTTTCTTGGTGTCTCCCTTTTTAGCCCTGGGTCTCTACCAGTGCTGCTGGCCAAGCCCAGCACTGCTGCCCTCTCCTCTGAGCCCCATTCATCTCTTAGCCCGTTCCTTGCCTTGCCGCACTCTCTCCTGGAGCAAAGACTGCCTTTAATCCAGGTGCAGCCTCCTCTGGCCTCTGCCATCACCTCTGTGCCACAGGCACACAGGACTGGCTCATTGTACCCAATCTTATCACTTTCCTCAGTTTGCTCAGGTGGAAAAAAAATTATGCCTCTTGGAACTGTGGTCTGAGCTGATTCAGTGAACAGGCTTCCTCGGAAGGTGGTGGGCTCTCCTTCTTTGGACATTTTTAAACAGAGGCTAGATGGCCATCTGACAGCAATGCTGATTCTGAGAACTTAGGCAGATCACGAGAGGGAGGGCAGGAAGGGTTGCATCAGTGCTTAGTTCTTGTGGCCCTTTCTTACACGCCCAGGGAAATGCTGATCGCCACTTTGGAGTCAGGAAGCAAATTTTCTCCATGCCAGTTTGGCTGGAGATCTTGGACTTTTTTGTCATCTTCTGGGCATGGAACAGTGGTCATGGGGGGGGGGAGGGGTATGTGAATTTCCTGCATTGTGCAGGGGGTTGGACTAGATGACCCTGGAGGTCTCTTCCAACTCTATGATTCATTAAATTTACTTTGGGGAGGGGCTGTGGGTCAGTGGTAGAGCCCCTGCTTGGCACGCAGAAGGTCCCAGGCTCAATCGCGGGCATCTCCAGTTCAAAGGACCAGGCATTAGGGGATGCAAAAGACCTCTGCCTGAGACCTTGGATAGCTGCTGCCAGTCTGAGTAGACCGTACTGACCTTGATATGGACCAATGGCCTGATTTAGAATAAGGCAGCTTTATGAGTTCAAGGTGTTCAGTATTGTGTCAGGACTTAGAAATGAATATGCAATATTATTTCCTGTGGTTGAAGTGGCAAACTGTGTCATGAGATCTCTTCCCTTGATAGTTGATCTGTGGTGGCTTTTTTGTGTGTGCATGGGAGTCATAAATGTGTTCTGCAATTTTCAGGCAATGTATGACATCACCCTTAAGCTAGATCTACTTCAAGACCATCTCTGGCATTTGAGTCACAGAACACTGAATTTCTGTGTGAACACCCGCGAATCAGTGCCTTTACACTGATTGAGACCACTAGCCAGCGAAGGTCACTATTATCTATTGTGAGTGGCAGTCATGAGCAAACTGTGAAGAAAAGAAGAAAGGAACCCACCCCCCAGCCCACCCACACCACACCCCTACAAAGGAAGGAGGGAGGAGCCAGAGAGCCCTGCATCTCTGGTGGACCCAGGCCTGGCCATCAGCACCTTCCGTGGGCCAGGTGAGTCTTCTTCAAGCTGGGAGCCACTTTCCCTGGAGCTGCATAAGGCCCTTCCACTTTGGGCTGGACTGGGCCAAGTGAGGGGGAGCACTGGCCCACTGGGAAATTCCCCAGTGCCTATATTGGCCAGTCCACCCCTGCTGGCAGTGGCTGTCCAGTGTCCCAGACTGAGGACATTCATATCACCCACTACCTATTCCTTTTAACTTCAGAGGCTGGGGACTGAATCTTCGACCTTCTGTATGTCAAGCAGGTGCTCTACTTCCAAGCTGTAGCTCCTGCCTGGGATAAAGTGTGTGTGCTTGATTTTTTAAGTCTTGGAAGAAACAAATATTGGGCATAAAACATTAAGAAGGCCCCTGTAACAAGACTCAGCACTGAGACATCATTTCAGGGTTTCAAGCCATGCACACCCAATTCTGTATAGGAGAAAGAACAACCAGATTGTTTGTTTTTTCACAGACTCCAAGTTATAACATCAGGGTTTTTAAAAAATTTCTCCAGTGCAAATTCTTTGCATACATTAAGCCAGCACTAGGGCATTAAGTAAGCCTCCGGAGCGTACCCACTGTGTGATTAGTGTTCATTAGGATTCACGACTCTCCCGAAGAATAAGATGGCACAGGTAACGTGATCAATAACCAATACTAGGTAGGGCCGATTGAATTTAACTATAGGGGGCAAAGAATATGGGACCATTTCAATGACAGTCGTGGCAGCAGCCTCAGTGCCATTCTCGTGGATATTCAAATAAGCTTTGTGGACAGCCTGCAAGGAAAGTAAAAGCAAGAACGAATACCAAAAAAGGAAGGGGGGGAGAAGTGAGCAACTTTGTGTCTGTTTTAGTCCTGTTTTAGGCATGTTGTTCTTTGCTTTTCCTGTGATTTATTGTTCTACCTGTTATCTGGGGTGCTTGTGTGGATGTTACCTTCTGGCAGCATTTGTTCTGTGAAAGGGAGGTGCTGCCCTCTGCCTCTCCTCCCCTCCCCTCCTACTCATGTTAGATTTACATCCAATGACCATTTTGTTGGGTGAAGTGGGTCAACATTTTTAAAAGAGATTTCAATGTCTGGGACTCGTTTTATGAGGTTATGACTAACTGTGGCAGCTGAAGTCTTTCCAAAAGTGATCAAACCAATAGTCTCAAATAGGATGTACATGGCGCTCATTCACAAAATGGGTGTACAAATCTACTGTAAAATTTGGTACTAGTTTTATTTATTTACTCAGCTACTTTCCCCAACTTGGGTAGGCACAACTTCTCCTCCTCCTCCCAATAGCAAAAGCAACTACTAATCAAGGTATGAATTGTGGCAGACCAGGCCTGCACTGGCCTGCAGGTCGTGTTCCACCCTGCCCTCTGAGGTTTTCCCAACACCTGGAGAGGCTTTTCTCTTTCTCTCTGGTAACTCACCACCACCATCTGATCTTTGGAGGAAGTACCCACTGGGAGGGTCAGGGCTCCCAGCTTCCCTTCCAAGTTCTGAGGCCTTGCCTCTGTGTCTCCCGCTGCCCAGTGCCTGGTCACCACGCAGTGTATTCTTGTTCTTTGGTGGATATAGACATGGGAAAACAATGTGGACCAATGGGAGGCCCTGAAGGGCTTGTCTCAGGTGAAGAGAAAAGATTTCATGGACCAATAAGGGGTCCAAGGGGGTGTGACACCAGGAGGAGTAAAAACTAGGTATGGCCAATGAAGTCCCAGAGGGGCAGAGTCTGGATGCACAATAATGTTGATGAGATTCATGCTCGTTGATGGCTCTACTGGAGCAGGATGAATGGGTTTGATGACCACTGATGGTCCTGCCAAGGCAGTTTGAGTAGGTTCCCAGGCCTAGACAAAAGGTGGAAATGGGTCCCTGATCAGCATCAGAAAGGATCATTAATAATTTGAATGTTTGGTTGGATTGTCTGGATATCCTTTGGGAGGGAGCAGGAAGGACAGGTGTGGAGACAAAGGATTTCCACATAGACATAGGTATCACACAAAAGGGCTACGTGAAGTTCTGGAGACAGAAGGGCTATTCACCAGGTGGCCATTGAATCACTTTAGAAATGTAGATACTGTACCTGGTGGAACTTGTTTCATATGCATACCTTTGCTGGGTGGAGGAGGAAGACTGGAGATTGCTTCGAGGGATGCCTTGTGCATCCTGAAATGGAAACCCTTTTGCAGGGCTTTGGGCTACCTCTGTGGCTTTGACTAAGACTGCCCTCCTTGGCCTGACTTTGTGGGTCTCTAGTTCAGGTCTGAAGTGGGGTGCCCCGTTGTTGGGGCTATCCGAGAGTAAGGCAGCACCTCTGGGCTACCCGATGGTCTTATTCAGAATATGGCAGTTTTGTATGTCCAAGGTGTTCAATGTTGTATCATGACTTATCATTGAATACGTGATATTATTTCCTGTGTTTGAAGTGGCAAACTGTGTCATGAGATACTGTGTCTCCCCTGGATAGTTGATCTGTGGTGGCTTTTTCGTGTGTGCATGGGAGTCATAAATGTGTTCTGCAGTTTTCAAGCAATGTATGACATCACCCTTATGCTTGATTTACTTCAAGTCCATCTCTGGCATTTGAGTCACAGAACATGAATATCTGTGTGAACACCCATGAAGCTGCCTTTACACTGACTGAGACCACTAGCCTAGTGAGGGTCAGTACTGTCTATTGTGAGTGGCAGTCGTGAGCTAACTGTGAAGAAAGGAACCCCAGCCCACTCACGCCCCATCTCTACAACAGAAGGAGGGAGGAGCCAGACAACCCTGCATCTCTGGTGGACCCAGGCCTGGCCATCAGCACCTTCCGTGGGCCAGGTGAGGTTTCTTCTGGCTGGGAGCCACTTTCCCTGGAACCACACTTTGGGCTGAGCCAAGTGAGGGGGAGCACTGGCCCACTGGGAAAGTCCCCAGTGCCTATATTGGCCAGTCCACCCCTGCTGATAGTGGTTGTCCAGTGTCCCAGACTGAGGACTTACATATCTCCTACTACCTAAAAACCTTTTAACTTCAGAAGTTGGGGACTGAACCTTCGACCTTCTGTATGTCCGGCAGGTGCTCTACTTCCAAGCTGTAGCTCCTGCTTGGTATAAAGTCTATGTGCATGGTTTTTTAAAAACATCTTCAATTGTATAGGCACTTCTTTTCCAGGAAACCAAAATTGGGCATAAAACATATTAAGTATTTTAACAAGATTCAGCATTTAGACATCATTTTGGGGTTTCACCTGAATGCACACCCAATATCTCGTTGTGACCCTTACAACAGTGCTGCGAGGTAGGCTAATTTTGTTTATTCATCTGGAAAAGTTATATTGCAGCATCCACTCATAATTAATGCCCCAAGCAGGAATGACCCCTTGACGCAGATGGCAACCCAAGGCTCAGGGACAATGGTTTGCCGAAAGGCACTTAGTGGGTGTGTTCAGACAGCGTGCTGGAGCAGTTTAAATTGCTCCGGTCTGATGCATTTTTTTTTTTTTAACCTGGAGAATCGCGATCACACTGACCTCCTTGTTCCCGGCTCCCCGCCATCCACACGCAGGTGGAGTTTTTTTGTCTTAGTTTGAGCATGTGCACAGGCAGCCATTTCTAGAGCTAAAATTTTCACGTGTGTGCAGAACAGCGATTTCCACACATCCCTTTAAACTTTAAAAGAAGACTTCTCTTTAAACTTTTACCCCGAAACTGGCCTCCCTGAGATCCCAGACTTGTCTAAATGCTTAAACTAGGCACCATTTAAGCTTTTCTTTTATTAACTTAGGAGCGGAGCTCTGCCCAAGCGCACACCGCCAAGGCATACAAAAAATGGCAGACAAAAAGTGGAAGCCTGAGGCAGCTTCCCGGGGGGGGGGTTGAAGCACCTGCAAGTGGCTCGAGGGAGCGTTCAGATGTCAGAAAAGTGCGGCTTGAAACTGGAGAATCAGGAAAACACCACTTGGTAAGTGGTATCAAAATACTCTGGTTTAAAGAAAGCCACGGCTGGAGACGGTGCGCAGATGTTGGGCATGTGAACACACACGTAAAATCTGTTCCTGAGGCATGCCGAAAGCGGTTCAAATGGCACGTCTGAACGCACCCAGTGAGTCAGTGGTGGAGTTATGATTTGAACGGAGGACTCTGTGGCTCATAGCTCAGGATCTTAGCCACTAGGCCACATCAGCTACCCTATTGACAATGATGTATTCTTTAGCCAAGATATTCTGTATAGGAGAAAAAGCCACCGGATAGTTGTTTTTTTTTCACAGACTCCAACTTATCACGTCAATTTTTTAAATTTTCTCTAGTACAAATTCTTCATATACATTAAGCCAGCACTGGGGCATTGAGCCTCCTGAGTGTACCACTGTGATTAGTGTTCATTAGGATTCATAATTCTCCCGGCGAATAAGATGCCACGGGTACTGTGGTCTACAATCAATATCAGGAAGGGCCGATTGAATTTAATTACAGGGGGGAGAGAAGTTGGGACAATTTCGATGATGGTTGTGGCAGCAGCCTCAGTGCCATTCTCGTGGATATTCAAATAACCTTTGTGGACAACCTGCAAGGAAAGTAAAAGCAAGAATGAATTCAAAAAAAGGGAGGGGGATGAACAACATTGTGTCTGTTCTAGTCCTCCAAAGAAAAATAAATTATTTAATGTCTTTGGAGATGTTAGTCATGTTGTTCTTTGCTTTTCCTGTGATTTATTGCTCTACCTGTTATCTGGGGTGCTTGTGTAGATGTTACCTTCTGGTAGGATTTCTTCTATGAAAGGGAGGTGTTGCTCTCTGCCTCCCCTCCCCTTCTACTCATGCTAGATATACATCCAATGACCATTTTGTAGGGTGAAGTCAACATTTTTAAAATAGACTTGAAAGCCTGGAACTCATTTTATGAGATGGTGACTAACTGTGACAGCTGAAATTTTTCCAAAAGCAATCAAACCAATAGTCACAAATAGGATGTGTGTAGCACTCATTCACAAATTAGGTGTCCAAAGCTATTGTAAAATTTGGTACTTATTTATTTACTTATCCACCTCTCCCAGCTTGGGTAGGCACAACTCCTCCTCCTCCTCCTCCCACTAGCAAAAGCAACAACTAATCACGGTATGAATTGTGGTAGAACAGGACTGCAGGTCCTGTTCCACCTGCCTTCCAAGGTTTTCCCAACACCTGGAGAGGCTTTTCTCTCTCTACGGAAACCAGCCGCCACCACCTGACCTTTGCAAGAAGTACCCACTGGGAGGGTCAGGGCACCCAGCTTCCTTTCCAAGTTCTGAGGCCTTGCCTCTGTGTCTCCCGCTACCCAGCACCTGGTCATCCTGGGGACTGTTTACTGTCTTGTGCACCTCTGAAGGACTAGCCACTTGCCAACTGCCTGCCTTCCCCTTGGCTCTCCTTTTAAATAGCATGTCCAAGATGGTGGAGGTCTATGTTGTACAGAGAACCACTACCAGCATCAAAAGTTATGAAGTCTTTATTAAAAAGAAAATGTTCACAGGCATACTTTTAGCACAGCACCAGATTCAGTAAGGAATCCTAATAAATGGGTAAAACACAATTCCTCTGTCCCTCTCTCTAATCATGTCCTATCAGATGTTAAAATAGAGGACAGGCTCCTTAGCTAAGGAAGTTTCAGATCTCTACAGAGTGCCTTTACCTTGAAGCTTCCTTCAGCTGACCAGGCCACCGCAAGGCTAATGGTCAACTCCTCCAGACCTCAGTTAAGAGTTCTATCTGCTCTGATGGACTCAGCACTCAAAGAGGCCTCCTCCTTGCTGCAAGGAGTTTTTATCATATCTCTTTTTTCACCCACTGACCAAGTCAGGCTGGGTCAAAAAAGAAACTTTTCCTGAAGCCTCCAAAATTTTCCTTCCTGAAGTCTCTCTGGTATTTATTTCCTCCAAATCTCTGTTCCCTGTTGGGGGGGGAGCTTGACCATCCCATTGTCTAGACATATCAGTATTTGTCTGAAGGTGGGCTGAGGTAAGTCTGGAAGGCATTGAACTGATTTCCTCCTCTTCCTTCCTGTTCTCTACCCAGAGAGAAGAAAAAATTTAAAACCCAGAGTGAAGGTTTTGCTCATTTCAAACCACCAAAGAAAAAAAATGCGTCTCTTCACAGATGGCCTTCCAGAATTTTTTAAAGCTTCCAGTCCTACGCGCACTTACAGGAGAGAGCCACCTTGAATTCAGTGGCACCCACTTGGATTTGCCTAGACCAGAGCTCTCCAATATGGTACCCAAAGATACCTGTCTTGGCACCCGCCAGGTGTTTTTAGAAAGTAGGTGGGACCAGGTAGGGCTCTTACCTAGTAGGGCTTCTGACAGGCCAGGGAAGATCAGCTATTATGCCAGTTAAAATAGTGTTTTTTCAGTGGCACCTGCCACACAGTGTTTGCTTTTTTCTCTCTCACCACACTTTCCCAGTATATTTTTAATTATCCCTATTCTCCCCTACATGTGTTTTTCCTCAATGTGGCAACCATTTTGTGGTTGCCTGTTGTGCCCACCATCCTGTGTCAGAATTCCAAATGTGTCCACGGGCTCAAAAATGTTGGGAACCCCTGGTCTAAACATAAGTACGGAATACAGTCTTCCCTGACAGGAAGTGCCGTATGTCTATGACCTTTCACTTGTCTCCCTTATGTCCTCCTGCCCATCCTTAACAGACTTCCTTCAGGGTCATAAAATTGTGGACACTGGTCCAGCTATGTTGTTTCCTTCTTTTAGGAGGAAGACCTAACCTGGATCAAAACTGAATGCTTGATGGGCCAAATCGAAGCCTTTTGCAATTCAGTTCCCTGACAAGCTATGCTGTCCTTCAGTGAAACAACCTTGTGACATAGTTTGAGAAGTAATCTTTAAAACCTTTGGAATACTGCTTTTCTCTTCAGAAGACCGAAGATTCAGAAGTGCTTGGCTTTCTCCTTTCTTCTCCTATGTTCCTTTGATTGCAGGTAAGGTTTTCACCTCAAGTCCTGCTCCATGTGCTTCTCCCCTCAGTATTAAGGTGGGTGATGACCAGAGGGAGCATTTTCTTCTGTGGCATGCCACCTTTTTTAATGCTTATCTGGCACTTACTTTACTAGCATTTAGGCACCATGTTTAAAGATTTCTGTTCACATAAGGCTTTTAACTAGACTTTTAAAATTCAGTTCTCCTTGTAACTTGGCCATTTTTTTTTACTGGCCAATGTTTTAATTGCCTGGTTTCTCTTTTGTCTTTTATTTAGTTAAACATTTTTACCTAGCCTTTCCTTGTGGTTCAAGGCAGCTACAATAAGAGTTTAAAAACATTTTCCATTAAAACCAAAAAAATAGCAAACCCCAAATTTCTCCCCACCCCCCACTCCTTAAAAGATGTCTGCCAAAAGTTGCCCTGGACTAGCAAACAAACAAGGCTTGCAAGGCCTCCTGAGATGTCTGAAGAGGGGGTTCCCCTAAGTTTGCCAGCCCTGGAAGAGGAAATCTAATTCCTGGATATTTAGGGGTGGAGCTTGGGGATTGTTGGGTTGGGGGAGGGAAGGGACCTCAGCAACGTATAATGCCATGAAGTCCACCCTCTGAAGCTGCCATTTCCTCCAGGGGAACTGATATATGGTCATTTGGAGAACAGCTGTAATTTCAGGAGATCTTCAGGCCCCACCTGGTGGTTGGCAACCCAAGGCTCCCCTCACATCCTCAGAGAGCCCATTCCACAGAGCAGAAGCCATGATGAAAAAGGATCGGCCTCTGATCAATGCCAGATGGGCCTCCCTAAGTGGTAGGATAGCCAATAGATGGCTACCTGAAGGCCATAGTTGGTTCACAGGGACATAAGGGAGCAGATGATCATTATTCTATGCTGTTGGTTTTAAGCTTATGGTTATTTTGGTGCTGGTTTTATTGACTGCAATTTGTAACATATATATACGTGTATGTGTGTGTGTGTGTGTGTGTGTGTGTGTGTGTGTGTGTGTGTATATATATATATATATATATATAAAGATTGCCTGTTTGTTTATAGATGAGGTTTTTTTGCAATGGTTTTAAATAATTATTCATTGCTTTAGATTTATTTATGTCACCTCTGCAGGAAACCTGCTTAACATTGGTGCTTTTATTGATCAATTTGTTTGTTAGTAACTTCAAACAGTTTCTGGAGAAGCAACAGTACTAATAACCTAAATGCATAGCAACTACAGTCCTAAACCTATTGACTTCCATGGGCTTACAAAGAGCCAGTTTGGTGTAGTGGTTAAGTGTGCGGACTCTAATCTGGGAGAACCAGGTTTGATTCCCCACTCCTCCACTTGCACCTGCTGATGTGATCTTGGGTCAGTCACAAGCTCTGACACAGCTGTTCTCTCAAGGACAGGTTCTGTCAGAAGTTCTCTCAGCCCCACCTACCTCACAGGGTGTCTGTTGTGGGGAGGGGAAGGGAAAGGAATTTGTAAGCTGCTCTGAGACTCAAAAGTGAAGGGTGGGATAGAAATCCAATCTCTTCTTCTTCTTCTACAGTGGTGGGAGGCCATCTTTGCTTCAGGTCTCGATTTTTGGCACATCATAAGTTTAATGATATAGGATGTCATGAGACACAAGATGACATGGTTGACTGAGGGAAACGTGAGGATTAGTTTGTGAGGTCCTTTTGTCCTCAAAATTTCAGGCTATTTGTAAAAATAAATGTAAGAACTCACCCTTAGAAATCATATCCATAAATATGCATTGTGGGAATAAAAAAGAAATCTGTTTTGAAGGATAACCTATGGATCCTGAGCACTTACAAAATTCTTCCTGTATGGTGAATTAGGTTGTGTGGGTCAGCCTATGTCAGCTGAGGAGCAAGCAAGAGAAGATACGTGAATCCCTGCTGATGTGAAAGACTGATGGAAGGGAGACAGATAGGGATGCCAGCCTCCTGGTGGAACCTGGGTATTGCTCATCTGCAGACTACAGAGATCGTTCCCCTGGAGCGAACAGATGCTTTGGAGAGTGAACTCAATGGCATCATATCCCACAGAGGTCCCTGTCCTTCCCAGGCTATTTGTGGTATTTGTGAATTTCTTGCATTGTGCAGGGGGTTGGACTAGATGACCCTGGAGGTCCCTTCCAACTCTATGATTCTATGATTCCCAACATGGAGCTGGCAACCCTACCCCCACCCCCACTGATGGTCAGCAGGGACCTGGCAACCCCAGAGACATACTTCCTGTGGTACCTGCAGGCTTAATCGGGGTTGCAACTGCAAGGGGAGGAGGCAGCTTTTCTTCTGTCTGACCTTCCCCACATGAAACAGTCCCATAAGACCCTAGTTTTACCTGCTTGTGACCAATATACAAGTACAGATAACAGAAGGGAAAGGCTTAATCCCCACAATGAATTTTTAGAAACATACCTTTGAAATCTTCAACTTGTGCTGCTCAGTGAATCCAGATAGATCTGCTTGGTCCGTGAATACCTCAGTAACACCCAGTCCTTTCAACATTTCTTTGATATCATAACTCGTCCTCATTGTGACCCTTGGAAGTGACAGGTCTATTCTCCTGTGGAAAGAAGAGCCAGAGATTGGTTGAGGTATCTCTCTAAGAGGGCACACAACACAAGACACCTTTGCATTTTGGCTTAATAAAGAATTGTGATGACTAAACTGATTATTTAAAAAAAAATAAAATGCTATGACACAGTTACAATGTTTTCAGTTGAAAATTCTGTTTTAGAATGCTATGACAGCCATCATGTTTTCAGTTGAAAATCCTGGTTTCCTTCCTTTAAATAATGTGTTGATTTTAATAACATTTTTATTTCTACCACAAACACATCAGACAAACAAACAAAAAAGACATAACATGGGGGTTACAAATTGTTTCCACTTATATCTATTACAATGTCTCCTACCTTGTAATAAATGTATACATCATTTTTAATCACCACATATTCAATCTATGTTTACCGCATTATATTTCTAACTAAATGCTAGAGTATCTCAAATATAATATTATAAGACTTTATTGTTCATTTATTGTATTCTTCCAGCCATTTATAAAATCTTGACCATGTATTCTGAAATCTCCCTTCTTGCCCTCTCAAAAATAAAGTCAATTTATCCATCGCAGCAGTTTCAAGAGTTTCAAGAAATACCTTTGGGGGTATTTCATCTTTCCTCCAATATTTTGCATATAATATTCTTGCAGTAGTCAAGACATGTATAATAAGATAGAAGTCTTGGCTTTTACATGTTTCTGGTTTTATATTTGATGAGAATAATTCAGGTGTAAAAGTTATGGTACATTCCATAATGTGTTGACCCAAAGCTCATAGAAATTAGCTACTGTGGTGGATTTAGAGTGACACAGGACCCAAGACCAAATCTATGCCTCAGTCCCTCATTCATAAATTTAACCTTTAGGACATCTGAGGAGAGAACAGAGCCCAGTGGAATAACCTAGCATCTGAAACTAACACCATTTAAAAGAGCAAAATCAGGGACAGAACTGGAACAAGGACAAGAACCGGGAAACTGGGACCATCCCTAGTAAATAGGAACAGCTGGGGAGGACTGTGAAATAACTACAGCTCTGTGAAGAAATGTGAAGATGAGAAATGCTCACTGGCCAAAGACACCTGACAAAGAGTCTCCCCAATCCAGATCATCTCACCCTCTCTTATACTACCCTTGACTTACCATTCTCTTGCGGAAGTCTCCCATCTTAATAAAGCCTCTCGCCCCAGTCCCTGTTCCACCTGGCTCAGTTTCCCTTTGTCAGGCAGAATGAAGAGTGCCGAAGTGTTGCCTTGGTAAGGGACCCGCACCACCTTGCAGGCCAGCTCTTCATCACGATAGACATAATAATAGCCATTTCTGTGCATCATATCCACTTGCACTGTCGTTTCATTATTGACGAAGAAATCCCTCTTCTGAGTAATCTCGGGATTAAAAGGTTTTTCCCAATAACCTTTGGAAGAAAAAGGTGGCGGGATATATTATACAGAGCCAGAAGATTTGTTCCTGTTGAAATGAGCATTGAAATGTCACCTAATTTCAAAAACACTTCCAGGTTTGAATATGACCAGTTGGGATTTTGAACCTTTTCCTATTTTGACTTACATCTAACTATCCTAAGCAGAAGTATACCTTTTTAAGTCAATGAGCTTAGGAGGGTGGAACTCTACTGAAGATGGCACTATCAGTTTCTACCAATTAGGATTGACCCGTAGTCTACTGTACTCCTTTGTTATGAGCCAGAAAGTAACCGGAGCCACTGAGTGGACTGGTGGTGTTGCATTATTGAAATCCTTTTTTGTGTAGCCCTACTCTATAATACTTCCTTATGTCACCGTTACAGTAACAGAAAACAGAAAATGAGGTTCCGCCTCATGGGGGTTTCAAGGCAAGAGAAGAGCAGAGGTGGTTTGTCTTCCTCTGTCCCTGCTGGTGGACCTCCTGATGGCACTTGTGTATTGCCCACTGTGTGACACAGAGTGTGGGACTGGATGGACCATTGGCCATGGGCCTGATCCAAGATGGCTTCTCTTCTGTTCTTATGTTCTCTGACAAGCTTGAGCTAGTTTGGGCCCCAGAAAAGGTGGTATGCGGATTGTGTTCTGTAATAAAATAAGTCTGCTGTGTAATTTGGGAAAACAAAGTACCTCACCTTTCAGTAAGATATAGTTTACAAGAACCATTACACTGTCTGGGTCAAGACCACTGACAACTTCCACTAATTTCCCATGGGTTTTCTTCTCTACGTAGCTATTGATCTGGTTCAGAGCTTCCTTGGTGTTCTGGAAATCAGCATGCACAATATCTGCTTGGAACAAATCATGAGCCTCATCCATGACCTTCTGTTGCACTGGGAATCTGTCAGATGAGAAAAGGGCATTCCCAATACTCAGTTCAACTTGAGCCTCAGGCCGGTTCACCATTTGTAGGAGGTGGTGGAAACCATCATCTATCTCCTTCTTGCTGATCACGGACTGGTTAAAACCCATCCCTGAAAGAATCTGATCTCGTGTGATCCCTTTAGCGCCCAGGGCCATGACCATAAAGGCAGTGGTAATGCTCACTGGAGAAAAGAAAATGTTTTTGCCAGCAGCCTTCGGAGCTATCTGGCGGTAGAATTTAAAGGCAAACTCAGCAATGCTTGGGGCTATCTTGAGACAGGGCAAATGGCCACTCTCCTGGTGACTTTCAGCCGAGTGGTGTTCATCCTCTGGATGTTCATGTCCATCATGGCCACCCTGGTGCCCAGGGACATGATGACTGCTGGCAAGCATGCAAAGACCAGCAAGTAGCAAGCACAGGTGGAAGTTGTTAGGCATGGTGCCTTTTTGGAGAGGATCTGTTAAGAAAAAAAGAACAACATTCACACTGAAGACTTCAACAACATAATAAAAGATGTTTTTTAGTGCTGTGATTAAAATATGTAACCTTAAACCTTTCCTTCACACGTTAGAGAATACACAGCTTGGGTCTGGAATCCCTAACTTGTGTCACAGTCAGACATGAGCTATGGTGTCTCCTCAAAGCACATGTGGGGTTCCCAGTTGGGCCTGGGAACACAGTACATGTTGAGTTTCTGTCTTCCTCTCTTCCCATTTCCCCAGCGTGGGATGTTCTAGTGGGGTGCTACTGAGCCCAGTGTAGAAACCTATGTGTATCCCAAGAATATGTGAGTTTCCCCAGTGGGCCAAATCAGACTCCCGAGACTGTTGGGAAAACAGCTTGGGAGGGAAGAGTTAATTCCTTCATGAATCAGCCATAGCCCATTCCAGAATTTAGAACCTGTGACTTTTGCCTGATCATTACAGTTGGTGGGATATCCTCAGACCCAACCTATGTGCTCCATAATGTGTAAATTGGTTGTTCACATGTCATTGGCTCCAGACCTATAGCAACAGGGGACTCCCGGGGGCAATGCCCCCTGTCGAATGTGCCATGCCCCCTTACCGGCCCTCCTCTCCCTGTCCACTAGTCCTCAGGCTCTGCTCCCCTCCCCATCCCTCCCAGGTTCCTGTGGGCAATGACTGCTTTTGCCTGTGTACCTGGGATTACCTTTCTCATTCAGCTATTGACCAAGGGACTGAGCTAGGGAAGTTGTGGGGGGTCCTCTGGCTAGGTATGGTTCAATCACTGGCAGTGTCATAGGTCTGTTCAGACCTCCAGAATGGAACCCAAGCAAGGCAGCCTTGTCTCACTCACTGGGTTCTCCTTCTCCCTCTGACTCCCAGCAGGGTAGCTGGCAAGCTTGGGCACCGAGAAGGCAAGTAGGGCATTGGGCCACATCCACATGGCAAAGAGAATGGCAGAGCAGGCAGACAGGGCAGAATGGCCCTTGGTGCCTAACTGTACATGTGCCAGGGCAGTGGGGGAGGAGCTTGCTGCCAGCATCATGTCACCCAGTCAGCTTCAGCTGGGCAGGAAAGGTGAGCAGTTGTCACACAAGAGCAACTTTTCTTTCCAGCTTTCTGTGGCTGCCCGGGTGCTGGATTAGCCAGGCAGCCTCCCCCAGTGGATATGTTTAGCCTGGGTATGTTTAGCTTGGGAAAGAGAAGGCTTAGAGGGGACATGATTGCAGTCTTCAAGTATTTGAAGGGCTGTCATGTAGAAGATGGAGCAGATCTATTCTCTCTTCCTCCGGATTGCAAAACTAGATCTAATGGGTGGAAATTACAAGGGAGTCATTACCAGCTAAATATCAGGAGAGACTTCCTAACTGTAAGAGTGGTTGAGCAGTGGAACAGACTGCCTTGGGAGGTGGTGGGTGCTCCTTCGCTGGACGTTTTCAAGTGGAGGCTGGACGACCATCTTTTGGGTATGTTCAGGACTATTTGGGGGCAGGAATGCACAGGAACGGAGTTCCGGCTGGCTCCGAAGTTGGCCACACCCAGCCAGAACTCATTATCATAATAGCTCACACCCAACAGCAGAAACTCATTAGGACTGGCTACATTAGGGCTGTGTGGCCTAACATGCAAAGGCGTTCCTGCTACAAGTAAAGCCTGGGTTTTGACAACAAACAAGGTAAACAGAATAAGAAGCAAAAGGTGGGTGTGGCTGGATGACCACACTTCTGGTAACATGGGGGTGTGGCCTAATATGCTAATGAGTTGTGCTGTCATGGGGTGTGGCTTAATATGCTAATGAGTTTCTGCTGTTGGGTGTGACCTATTATGCTAATGAGTTCCTGCTGGACTTTTTCTACAAAAAGATCCCTGGGTATGTTGTAAGGCTATCTTTCGGCTATGTGCTTGCAGAGTGCAGGGTTTGGACTAGATGACCTGCAAGGTCCCTTCCAACTTTAACATTCTATGATTCTATGATCTTCCTTTCTATTTGATGCCGCCTTGCCTGGTTCCCCTCCATAGTGGAATTCTTTATTTTAGAGGAGTGATTTCACATGGATGCTGTGAATAGTTTGCCTTCTGCCCGGCCAGTTGTTAGGTCACTTCCAGGTGATGTCAGAAGTGACATCACCATGTCAGAGGCATATGCCCCGCACACGAAAAAAAATCTGGCTATGGGTCTGGTTGGCTCTGGCACCATCTCCTGATATGTGGGCTGCTGTCTGGACTTCCTCCTCAGTAGCAGACATTAGCTTGTAATAGGAGGTCACTGATACCCCTTAAGCCACAGAGTCTATGTTGATAATCATGCTAGAAAATGAAACTTTGGAGCAGTCTGGCTAGATAAAACACAGCAGGGCTGTCTAAGCAGCCTTGAGTGCCTTTTAGGGGTGAGCAAATGTTCTCTGTTTTGTTTCTTCTTTTATTCATTAATGGTTTTGAAAGTGGGTTTGGATTTGTGCTTTTCTGCTGTTGACTTTGTAGATTTGTTTGTATTCTGTATGGTGTTGATATTTCAATGCATCTCGCTTCCATATGTGATGCCCATGTAATGTAAAATGCATGTGTAATGTCGAAGAACTGACTTACAAATAATGTCAAGATATGGGGGAGAGAATCATTGTGAGAGAAACAAAATTGGTGTGAAAATTTTGATGTGCACAAGTGAATTCAAAACAGAGACTATTTGTTTTAAAGACTGAAACAATAGGGATGAGAAATGCAAAATCTTTCTTAGGGGTTAGGAGACATGAACAGTCAATGAAGCATTCATTTATCCTCTTCCAGTATGGCACATTGGTTGGAGTGCCGGGCTAGGATCTAGCTGAGCTGGGTTCCACTTGCCATAAACCTCACTGTGTGACTTGGATCTTCTGCTCAGTCGCAGGCCTAACCTACCTCCTAAGCGGTATCTGAAGAGGTGAGCATGGACTCACAAAAGCTCCTACGCTGCCACATATTTTGTGAGTCTTTTAAGGTGCTGGACTCTTGCTCTTTCCTACTGCTACCGCACAGGGTTCTTGTGAAAATAAAATGAAGATGGGGAAAAAACCACACATGATGTCTTGAGCTCCTTGTTCAAGGGGTGGGAATGAAATAGATTTTATTTGCATCATTTGAAATGCATATCTAGAGTTGCCAACCTCCAGGTGGCACCTGCAGATCTTCTGCTATTACAGTTGATCTCCAGATGACCAAGATCAATTCCCCAGGAGAGAATGGGTGCTTTAGAGGATGGACTGTATGGCACTGATGACCTGCCGAGATTTCTCTGTTCCCCAAACCCCACCCTCCCGAGGCTCCACCCCTCAGATCTCCAGGTATTTCCCAACGCAGAGCTGGCAGCCCTTCCTGTCACAGGCAAGTAGATGCTGGCCATTCAAATGACCAACCTTTATGGTAAAGCATGAATCTGATTGGTCTGGAAAGTGCTACAGGGTTTGAATCTAGCTCCTCTGTTGCATACCAACCTGGCTGCCCTCCTGCTTCTCATCTGTGAAACATGGTAGGGTATTTAGTCCAAAAGTTTCAGCCTCACACCTAAGGAAAACTTGTGACTCGATGCAAGAAACAAAGATTGCCATGAATAAAAGGCTTGGCTGTTACATAAGAACATAAGAGAAGCCAATGTTGAATCAGGCCAATGGCCCATCTAGTCCAACACTCTGTCACACAGTGGCCAAAATATACCAGGTGCCATCAGGAGGTCCAGCAGTGGGGCCAGGACACTAGAAGCCCTCCCACTGCTGCCCCCTCCAGCACCAAGAATAGAATGCATCACCTGCCCCAGACTGAGAGTTCCCATCTATACCCTGTGGCTAATAGCCACTGATGGACTTCTGCTCCATATGTTTATCTAATTCCCTCTTGAAACTCTCCATGCCTGTAGCTGCTACCACCTCCTGTGGCAGTGAATTCCATATGTTAATCACTCTTTGGGTGAAGAAGTATTTCCTTTCATCTGTTCTAACCCGACTGCTCAGCACTTTCATGGAGTGCCCATGAGTTCTTGTATTGTGTTAAGGACCATGGCGGGGGGGAGGGCTTTTATTTATTTTTTAATTGGCACTGGTATATCATTATAGCACTGTACCATTGTAACTACAGGTCTCGCAGTTTCCCTGAATTCCCAGCTTTCTTTTTCTTTTCCTTTCATTTTTTTTTAAAGAAACAAAGTTAAGGCTCTATTCCCTTCCTTTGCGGAGACAGAAGGAAAAGGGCATATTTTTGCAAGGAAGGAGGCTAGAGGCTTACTTTTAAAAAACGAACCTGCTGTCAATATAACAATATTCAAGTGCCATTTTTTTTTAAAAAAAGAGGAAAAGCCCTATTGGCCCAGGGGTTGGGGGGGGCATGAAAATGTGGAAACCGGCCATGGGGAAGCCCTTCTGCTGCTGCTCTTTATCTGCAGCTGCACTGGCAACAGGGAAACTGCAAAATGCCATCCCTCTGTGGAAGACACCATTCTCTGTAGCTTTAGTGAAACAAAAACAAAACACTCTACTAATTACTAGTGTTGCCAACCTTCCAGTGGGGGCTGGAGTTCTCCAGGAATTACCACAGATCCCCAGAATACAGAGATCAGTTCCCCTGGAGAAGATTTAGTTTCGAGCCCAGGAGCACCTAAGAGATCAACAAGATTTTCAGGAGATAAGATTTGTAGAGTCAAATCTTCCTTCGCCAGACACACAAGTGCCACAGAGGGTGAACTCTATGGTATCACAGTTTTGTTGCGCTCCCTCCCCTCTTCAGACTATGTTCTCCCCAGGCTCCATCCCCAAATCTCCTGGAGCTTCCCACCCCAGAGCTGGCAACCCTGCTAATTATGCCCATTTACTCTGTGCAAGCCCATATACCATATGCAGTGGATTGCTATGGTTCAGGGATGTGAGGAAGGACTTCCCCTGGGTGGGAGTGAAGCCGAGAAATGCGACAAAGTGTATTTGTAAAGGAGCCGCAGGACAATACAGACTTTGGAATTCACTGCCACTGGAGGTGGTGGCAGCTACGAGCATGGACAGTTTCAAGAGGGAATTAGATAAACATATGGAACAGAAGTCCATCAGTGGCTATTAGCCACAAGGTATAGATAGGAACTCTCAGTCTGGGGCAGGTGATGTACTCTATTCTTGGTGCTGGGTGGGGGCAGCGGTGGGAGGGCTTCTAGTGTCCTGGCCCCACTGCTGGACCTCCTGATGGCACCTGGTATTTTTGGCCGCTGTGTGACAGAGTGTTGGACTAGATGGGCCATTGGCCTGATTCAACATTGGCTTCTCTTATGTTCTCTTACATTCTTATGTTGGCCAGGGGGGTGAAAGAAGGAAGGCCCGAGGGGGAGAGGCACAGAAGAGCCAAAAGAAAGGGGACTAGTACTGGGGGGGGGGAGGGTAGAAATGGAAGTGGATGCAGGAAGCAAGAGGAATGAAAGGGAGGCAGCTTCAAAATCAAAACTTATTAACTGAAAAACGGTATATGAACACACATTTTTATAGAGACAAAGAAGGGAACTTACTCTGTGGGACTATTTTTACCTATCCAAGGAGCAAAGATCCAAGAAGGAAGACAAGCGAAACAAACCAGCATCTCACTCTAAGCAGGGTGCCCAACCTTTTCTGTGGGGGTGTAGGTTAGTGGACGTCCAGATACACACACACATTACTGAACAAAGTGTGTCTGGTTATACCCTTTTGAGTATGACATGATTGCCAGGACAAGATGACTATCACACAAAGGATTATGGGATTAAAATGGTTTTTACTAGGCTTTTACTTAGAAAGGCCAGGTAGGGAAAGGTCAGGCAAGGTAGGGAGTTGGTTAGATTTACTGTCCTTTTCTGAGAAAATCAATCTTTGCTATTGATGGATTTAAAGAGGGAAGAGAATTGCCAAAAACCAGATGTTTGCATCTTTAGGATCAGTTTTTCAGACATGCCTCTGGTCAATATTCGATGGCACACATTCCATGTGACTGAGAATCTATTTTGATCTCTTATTTGCAGACCAGGGATGAGTCTTGAATGACTGACCCTGTGAGAAGCTAAGAGAGGGAAGGTGGCTTGCATCACCTGTTTATTAGTACAAACCTCGTCCTTCCAAGTGAGGAGGGTGTCAAGGCCTAACACAAGGGTAAAGGACGGTACAGATAACAGGAAAAAGACAAGAAGAATTGGGATTTGCACTGCATGGACTCTCAGTTATACCATCTTTCTACAAAATTACACGATGCAAGGCCATTCATTTAGTGGGTACCTTGCCATTTAAAACAATCTTATCTTCTTTATTCTCTGGTGAATACATTTGGAGTCTGGTGGATGCAAATTGTAGACCACACTCCCAGGTCAAAAACTTCCCAGGCAGAATCTGATGCTCTGCTATCAGGAGCCAGCTGGGAAGTATAAATGGCCCTGGAATTAGCCCGACTGAAGAGCCCATACCAGCCAGCTCTTCAGGGGCCACTGAACTCACTGGCACTGACAACGGTCCTTGGTCCCCTTTTGCCTCATCTCACAAAATGGCAGCAGTGCAAGAGGAGACAACTGGGGAGAAGACACTGATCACATAGAAGGGTCTGGACCAAGGGTCTGAGGCCCTGGCAGAGTCGCTGAGGCTTGGCCACCAGCAGCCCTCCAGGGTACGGGTCCACTGGGAAGTTTCCCTGTAAGTTAAATGGCCATTCTTCCTGTTTTCTATAGCTTTTCTGTCTTGAGACCACAGCTGAGCCATAAAAGAACCACTCCATATTTCTTCTGTGGTTAAAAATATACTGATGAACTGGGGAAGAGGATGGGCACAGTGAAACGGAGTCTCAGTTGAAAAATGAAAATGTTAACAAGTTCTCCCAGTGAAACCCACCAGCTCTTGTGCAAATCATTCTGACCAGCAAACATCTGTGACACCATCTCAGAAAATTATCTTTCAGTACTTACATTACATTCAGAGGTGTCCACCTTAAGATGAGGGGTGAGAGAGATCCCTGTGCTGGTCCATCATTTATATGGTGGGACACTGTTGAGAAATGTATGCTTTCCATTAAACATTAAACAGAGACAATAAAGACTGGCCCAAGAAGAACAAATATTGATCAAGAGTTATTTTTCATGGAAACCAGGGGTCCTAAGTTCATTGCTGGTTGTCCCCTAGAGCAACCTATTACAGCAAATATCACACATTGGGATAAGTTCCATTTCTGGCCCCAAATCAGGACAAGTGCCAAGTCTCCTTTCTTGGGACTTGGTGTTCGAGAGTAGCTATCTGACCATAAGGTTGCAATCCACAAAACAATTATTGTGCAGTATCCCCACCGAAGTCACTTTGCTTACTCCCTTGTAGCCACCAAGCCTATAAACTAAGAAGTAGAGTTTGCCTACAAATAGGTTTGCCTACAAACCTTATCTGTACTTTTTCCAGTGCTATAATATCTTTTTTGAGGTGTGGTGACCAGAACTGTACACAGTATTCCAAATGAGGTAGCACCAATGATTTATACAGGGGCATGATGATACTGGCTGATTTGTTTTCAATTCCCTTCCTAATAATCCCCAGCATAGTGTTGGCCTTCTTTATTGCAGTTACACACTGTCTAGACATTTTCATTGAGTTATCTACTATGACTCCAAGATCTCTCTCTTGGTCAGTCTCTGCCAGTTCAGACCCCATCAATGTGTATTTATATTTAGGATTTTTGGCTCCAATGTGCATCACTTTGCACTTGGCCACATTGAACCCCATTTGCCACGTTGACGCCCACTCACCCATCCTTGACAGATCCCTTTGGAGTGCCTCACACTCCTCCCTGGTTTTCACCACCCGGAACAACTTCGTGTCATCTGCAAATTTAGCCACTTCACTGCTTACTCCCAATTCCAAATAGTTAATAAACAAGTTAAAAAGCATTGGACCGAGTACTGATCCCTGTGGTACCCCACTGCTTACCACCCTCCACTGAGAAAGTTTCCCATTTATACTCACTCTCTGTTTCCTATTTATAACTCAGTTTTTGATCCATAAGAGGACTTGTCCTTTTATCCCATGACTATTGAGCTTACTTAGGAGCCTTTGATGAGGAACTGTATCAAAAGCTTTCTGGAAGTCAAGGTAAACAACATCTATTGGGTCCCCCTTGTCCACATGTTTGTTCACTCCCTCAAAAAACACTAACAGGTTAGTGAGACAAGATCTTCCTTTACAGAACCCATGCTGAGTCTGTCTCAATAGTTTTTGTTCATCAATGTGCCTACTAATTCTTTCCTTAATAACAGTTTCCACCAACTTACCCGGTATCGACATCAGATTGACTGGCCTGTAATTTCCCGGATCTCCCCTGGAGCCCTTTTTAAAGATGGGAGTGACATTAGCTACCTTCCAGTCCTCAGGAATAGAGGCAGATTTTAAAGAAAGATTACATATTTTTGTCAGGACATCCACAAGTTCACATTTGAGTTCTTTCAGAACTCTCGGATGAATGCCATCCGGGCCTGGTGATTTATTAGTTTTTAAATTGTCCATCAGTCGTAGGACTTCCTCTCTTGTCACTGCAATCTGATTCAGGTCTTTCAAACCCCCTCCTGAAATCGGTGCTTCTGGAGTGGGCAAGCATTTCTCCTCTTCCACAGTGAAGACAGAGGCAAAAAATGCATTCAGCTTCTCAGCCATTTCCCTATCATCCTTCACTACTCCTTTCCCCCTTTGGTCATCCAAGGGCCCCACTGCCTCCCTGGCTGGCTTCCTACTTCTAATGTATTTGAAGAAAGTTTTATTGTTGGCCTTTATGTTTTTTGTGATATGCTCTTCATATTCCCTTTTTGCTTGCCTGATCACAGACTTGCATTTTATTTGCCACATCCTGTGTTCTTTTTTATCAACCTCACTGAGACTAGCTTTCCACCGCTTAAAGGAATCCTTCTTACCTTTTACAGCTTCCATTACTTTATTTGTTAACCATGCAGGCTTTTTTCTATACCTATTTGTGCCTTTCCTAACCTGCGGTATATATTTTTTCTGAGCTTCTAGGATTGTCTTTTTAAATAGTCTCCAAGCTTCCCCAATGGTTTTGACCTTTTCCACTTTTCCTTTCAATTTCTTCCTCACATGTCCCCTCATACCAGAGAAGTTACCCCTTTTCAAGTTAAAAGTGGTTGCATCAGTCTTTTTGGGCAACTCCCTATTTATGTTAAACTCAATGACATTATGATCACTGTTCCCAAGCGGTGCAATCACTTTTACATCTCTCACCAGGTCTTGGGCGTTACTTAGGACCAAATCCAGGATCACCTCTCCCCTGGTAGGATCTGTGACCATCTGTTCCATAGCACAGTCATTGAGAGTGTCTAAAAACTCAGTCTCTTTTTCCCGACTAGAACTCACATTGACCCAATCAATGTGTGGGTAGTTAGTCGCCTATTACGACACAGTTATTTCGTCTAGCCTGAATCTTTAATTCATTCAACATTTTATAATCCTCCTCTATCTTTTGATCTGGTGGGCAATAACAAACTCCCACTGTTAAGCCTCTGTTTGGACCTACTATTTCAACCCATAGAATTTCCAAGAGCGAATCCAATTCTCTTGCCCTCTCAATCTTACTGGACTGTATACCCTCTCTGACATACAGAGGCACCCCACCTCCAACCCTATCCTTCCGATATAATTAATAATCAGGAATCACTGTATCCCACTGATTTTCCTCATCCCACCAAGTTTGTGAAATACCCACAATGTCTATTCCCCCCCCCCAACACCAAGCATTCCAACTCCCCGAGACATCATTCTACAATACAAATTCTATATTCCTAATTGACCCTTTTTAATTGATGCCAAGAGTCATGATTTAAGACCCACCTGTACCTTCTAATTGGCAGATGTGCATGATTGGTCTCTGTGACATCATTTGCCTGCTAGCAGCCTGATACTCCTTAAAAACTTATGATTGATTACTTTGTAGTTCCCAAATCTTTTGCTCTCTTAGCTTTAAACACAATTCCTTAAAACCTTATTTTGTTTTCTCTTTTTCATTAAACATTCAAAAACATTTTATCCATAAGCTTTCTTTCTTAGCTATAAACATTCAGAGATATTTACTCTTTTAACAACAAAAGCACTTTAAAAACTTAAGCTTATTTTCATGTAAAATACAATTGAACTTTATTTAACCCTATTCCTTGGCAGGTCAGTTTTAAGTGTATAAAAACATCTTGACCAATTAGTCTTGACATCCTTTTAACTTAGCCTCTGAATCCTCTTCTAACATTTTGCTCGTTAGTTCTGGCCTGCCCATGATTTATGTCTTCTATTGGCAGGGTCTTCTACAAACCAGGTAGCTCTGAATGTATAATGATTTTTCTTTAGGCAGTCTTTTTGTCTTAAGCCTAATAAACTTTTTTTGATAGCAGAACTTAAAATTGTTGAAGCTTTTGCTTTTTACAAACATCTTATTCCATAATCTTGGTAAATATTCAGCTTTAAACATAACATGAAGTTCTAAAACACACAATTAGATTAAGAGAAGAGATTTCTTCTGTTACAGTATATATAACTGTCCTCTTCTCCAATTAAGCTCTTCCCTTTGAAGTACAAGATGGAGCAATACATTTTAAAGTTGGCAATAGTTTCTTTCCTTCACTAGCATTAGTGTTTTAGTCCACATAAATAAAGCTTTTTCAAGCAATCAAGGTATTCTCTATTTTAAAACAGGTTGAAAAGGCAAACATATGCATCTAATAGTTCAATATGTTAAACATGATCTGGACTTCTCATTCTCAGTCATTACTTCCTTCCAGCTTATGCTTGTGAATTCTTGCCAAGTCAATTAAAAACATAATGACCAATTATTTTGCTAGGTCTTTTAAAGACAGAGGATTCACTTATAAATCTCAAAATTGTGACAGTTCTTAATTGGAAATTGGCTGAGAAAGCAGAACACCTGCAATAGCTCCCAATTAAAAAGTTACATCACAACACCTTCCAATACCCCCCTTTTTGTTAAAACGAGGGCTAGAAAAACATGTCAACTAAAGAATGATTTAAACCTCTTTGTGTTATACAATACAGTGCCCAGTGGTCTAAAACAGGTTGTCAACTCTTCCAGGAGATTCCCAGAGAATATCTCCCGAAGGCTTCTGTAAAACAGCAATAATCAATAGAAAATCATTTGAACGCTTGGTGCTTCCTACAAAGACAAAACTAGCAAAAAAAATTAATTCTGCCAAAGGATTTCTTTGTTATGTCCCTGAGCTGTTACACAGATTTCCCTCTTGTATAGTTTGATTAGTAAAATCCTCCAGTTAAATAAGGTTTGCAGTAGCAAGAGAATCCCTCCCAACTCTATTTTGCATGCTGAAGAGCCATATGAGGCCAGTGAAAGGTCCATGACTGGAATATTGGGTGGTTTTTTAAAAGGTAATTGCACCTCCAGTGGCTGCTTGAAAATCAGGGACCTACTGATCTACTTATGAGGCTTACTATGAAAGTAAACACAGTAAGGATTACTGTCGTATAGCACTTTGCAATTATGAAACTGCAGTGTACTTTGCCATGGTATAACAAGAGAAGAGCCACAGATAGAGATGATACATAGGATTGCTGAACCTGGCATAGGGTTGCTGAGCCTGGCAACTGGTGGGAGGGCTTGAGGTGGGGACATGGAGCAGTGCATGTAACATAGGTGATATCTCCAATGTCACTACATCATTTCTAGGTACAACCTGGAAGTGACAAAGGGTAGCTCTAGGAATCACCAGAAACTCTATGCTAAAACCATAGCACAGAGAACAGTTCCTCTAAAACTATAGAGTTTCTGGCAATTCCTAGAGCTACCCTATGTCACTTCCAGGTTTTACTCAGAAGTGACATGGCAATGTCAGGGATGCCAATGTCAGCGATGACACTCTTTTAAAGTTTTTGTCTGATGGACAACAGGACTTGGCAACAGGAGGCATCCCTCCATCGCAGGAAGCCTGGCTAGCCTAGATACAGAAAGTGGAACCTGGAAAAATGGACTGTAGCTGCCATTCTTTGTTCTCCTTTCCGCAAAGCATGAAAGATTAACCATGGCGATCCATGCCCTTTGGCTAATGGGTTGTGATGAGCTTAACAAGCACCATTTGAGACATGGATCAGAAGGTACAAAGCTGCAAACCTCTCCCTGCAGAATTTGCCAATCAAGAAAGGGGCTGGTGACTCCATGGCAATATGCACAGATGCACGAGAATTTTGTGTGTGTGTGTGTTGTGTATGTGTATCAGGCTTACCCTCAGCTGCCAACTCCTGCAAGCTTTTGAGGGCAAAACCATGCCATGCTGAAATGTCATTTCTACTCATCTAACCAGAAGTGACATCAAATGTCACTGTGATACTCTAGCAATGCCCCCCAAACTTTATGATTTTACTATAGAGTTCTAGGGGATTGCTAGAGCATCACAGCAATGCTACTTACAATCAGAAGTGACATCACAGCATTGTCATTATGTCCCTTTTCACCTTGATTCTTCAAATATGACATCAGGAAACAGCAGACAACCAAAGGTTGGGGGGAGAACTCGCAATGCCCTAGTGTGCATACACAGCCACACCTGCACCCCAAACACCTGTCTGAATACGGAATGAGATTCCAGGCTTGCTCAATGACATACCCAGACATTTGTCTGGGTTGAAGCAGGTTTGGCTTTCTTCAGGACGAAAGAGACATCAAGGTGGGCAATGGCAGCAATAGCCGTCCAGGTTAAGGCACAGGATCTGCTTCTCTGTTTCATCTTCCATGGGATCTACTCTTCAGATCACAGCTATTATAAGAAAGGGAATGAAGCCAAGACTTCCTATGCCAGAAAACTGTGGTTGTGCAAGTGAAACTGGATGCTTCCTTTTCAGAAAAGGAAGGTAAGAAAGGAATGACTGTCTCAGACTTACACTGGCATCTAGTGGCCTATGATGAGAAGCGTACTGCTTAAGGAATTGTTGCTGCTGCTGCTGTTAAATTATCTTGGGAGCCAGAGAAGTTGATGCCATTCTAGGTTACTATTCTTTGAAGCACCACACTTATGGCTCACCGGATGAAGAAAAGTAGTGAGTGGTCTCTCCAGGCTCGGGTGAAGGCTAAGAGACCCCCCTGGAGGTTGGTAACCCTAACTTGCACATGGAGAGAGAGAGAGAGAGAGAGAGCAGAAGAAAGTAGCAACAGCTTGATACTAGGGAGTGGAATCTGCCATGCAACTAAGACCATGCCTGCTGCAGACAGTATGGGGCTGGGCATTTTTGAGTGCTCCTTTTCAAACAATGGCTATTAGGGATGCCATGCCACCATCTGGCACTCCTGGGAGCTTTGGGGGCCTGGTAAGGGGCAGCTGTAACATCACAGTAAACCCAGATGTGACATCAACATGTCAGCCGGCACTCTAGAAACTCTATGGAATTACACCACATTAAAGGTTTTCCTTGCTTGAAAGCCAGTCAAATCCGACTCTAGGGGGCAGTGCTCATCTCTGTTTCCAAGACGAAGAGCCAGCGCTGTCTGTAGATGTTTCCGTAGTCATGTGGCCGGCATGACTAAATGCCGAGGTGCACGGAATGCTGTTACCTTCCCACTGAGGCAGCACCTATTTATCTACTTGCAATTCTTTTTTTTGAACTGCTAGGTTGGCAGGAGCTGGAGCCAGAGACAGGAGCTCACTCTATCACATGGCACTCGGGTCTCGAACTGCCAAACTGCAGACCTTCTGGTCTGCCTCTCAGTGTCTTAAACACAGGGCAGTATATATGGATTTCCCTTCCCCTATCCTCAGGATAGCTTTGTGAGGTAAGGTGAGAGAGAATAACTGGCCCTCAAGATCATCAGTGAGCTATGTAGCTGAACTGTGGAAATAGATGGCCTAAAAATTAGCCCAGTGGTTAATCTTGCTCTGGAACTAGGGCTACCTCCCTCACGGAACTCTTGGTCCCCCATAGATTTGGCAACCACCAGGTGAGGGCTGGAAACCTCCTGGAATTACAACTGATCTCCAGATGACAGAGAGCATTCCCCCTGGAAAAAATGGCTGGTTGGGTAGTCAGCCTATCCTGGACTCTCGCTTAAAGAGCAGATTCATATTTTGGGGCTAATGCTAGGTCCATGCATTCAGGTGGAGGTATGAGACTTCTCTAGGAAATGCAGTGCCTTTAGATAGCTTCAGCTAGTCCATCAACTGCTGCTTTCCTTGGTAGTCACGATCTATATAAACAAGCATCCTCACTTCAGAGAGGGACTGGAAAAAGAAAGCTGTCCCAATTACTTCCACACCAAACGTTCTTTAACCTACAAAGTTCTGCCTAAGGTAGATGCTGTATGGTAAGGCTGAGCCCATAATGAGGGTTGCTGCATATTTCATGGAGATCATGTTTGGCAGGCAGCTATAATTTGTTGGACAGCAATGATCACTGATGAGTCAAGCTACAGATCTGTCCATCTTTCTGTCATCTGAGTCAAATAGCTTTTGAGCAGCTTTGTGGCTTTGCAGTAGCTGTGGTGGTGGAGTTTCATTTCCTTGAATAGTAGGTGGTTTTGCATCTGCACAATAGATTATATCAATTATTCCTCCAGGGACAGTGGATCAGTTTATTAAATGACGTGGGGAGCTACACCTCCCATGAGGCTGTGCAACATGGTGCATGTGCAAAGTAACATCAGTTAACACTGACTTAAACAAACACCAAGAAATAAGACCTTAAAAAAAAACCTGTTTATATAATCACTGGATAACTGATGGGCTCCCTCACTGCTTATTTCTATGATTGGTTACTGAGTGGTGCACAGTGACATGTAAGCTCTCACTGGGCTATGTCAGAACATGCATGCCTGAAACATTGCCAGTGGCACTATACTGTACTGTACTGTTTGAATCCATGAGAAGAAATCGACAGGCTTGAGCTTCTCGTGAACAGCCAAACTGATTGGTGGAAAATCAGCTCCCAAGTCGTGCCCATCAAACAGAACATGAGCCAAACTGATAGGTTTATCTATGATGTCTTCTTCAGATAACATAGGGTAGGATGAAGTCACATGGGTCCTAGCCCTAAAAGAAGAATGTTGGGTTGGGTTTTCCTAGGAGACAATATGGTAAGCTTGAGTTCATTGATCAATCAGTGACAGGTGGCGGATCATTGAGTTATGATGCAATATTTCTAGGCTGATACCTTCATTAGAGCTTATAAATGGGTGGTGCCCCTTCAAACCAGTTTGAATTGTTTCCCAGTCTTTGCAAGTTCCCTAGCCGATGAAAGAAATAATCTATGAAGAAATCCTGTTGCTTTCTGTTTCATCTTAATTACAGGACCTCCAAATTATTGACACCCAGGTATTGCAGAGCAGGTTACTTTCTTCATCACACTTCCCTCCTGCAAAAAATATAAAATCTTATACAACATTATGCATGTTTCTGTGAAGCATGACATACAGGGAAAGCATGCAGACTTTCAAGCAAGAAGCAGAGCATATGTCTTTTTGTTGGGCCATCTAAAATTATTGCCATCTATCCTACCACTTGGTCGTTCCTCACCTGGGTGATACTCCCTTGCATTTCAGGGGATACAACAGAGGACTTTTTGCTCTCCATGGGCTGCAGAGGATACAGATAAAGTTCTCAATGGGAAGTAAATAAAGCAGTGCTAGATATACACACTGAAAACAAATGAAGTCCTTTTACAGTGACAGCAATTCTACCTGAGTAAGATAACACTTCTGGATAGGGATGGGCACAAACCAGGAAAACCCAGTTTCAAACCCAGCTGCTCTGCCAAACCGATGCAGTGGTTCAGGATGCAATGGGGCAGCTCCCCTGGAGTCCTAGATACTCCAAAATCACAGGACATCTCCAGGTGACTCTCCTCCAGTGTTCCCTCTAAGGTGAGTAAAGTTGTGGTCACATGTGCCAGAAAAAACAGGGAGGAGCAAGGCTATTTCCTCTGAAAGAATTTGACCCGCAGTTGCACAATCACACCTCCCTTTGAAGCTGCAGGCACAGTCCATCAGTGTGTGATCAGACACAACTGTGGGTGAGTCGGGGGTTTTGTGCCTCCCCCCCCATGCGCTTAACCAGGGAATCGATGAATTGTACCTCTGCACCGAAGGCTCCCTATGGAGTTTGTGATGATGTGCATACTGTGAAGGGGGGGGAGGGCAATGGCACAGAGTTGGAATGGCCTGATCAGACCATCCTGACAGCATGAGAGCACACTGGAGTGATCAGACATGGGAAAGTCTGTCACAACCCGTTAACTACTGGATTTTCCCCAAAGTCTTTTAATTATGCTTCTACGGCAGAGCAGAACAGGTTGCCGATGGCTGCAGGGCACTTCCCAGATGTTGTTGCCTGATCGCACCATTTAAATCTGCCCAGTATTCACACCTATGTTGGGTCTAATTGTGTGTATGATTGCAACCTAAATGTGAGCTAGCTCACAGTTTTTTAACCTCCAGCTCACTCATGTTTGTCTCAGCTCAGGAAGGATGGCTCCAGAGCAAATTAATTTATGCGGTAGCCAAATCACTCACCCTTCCTCCAAAGGTAAGGTGACTATAGTGCTCTGCCCAGGCCTAGGTTTACTCCCCAGATCCACCCTCCCTCTGCAGAAACCAGGACTGCAGGGCAGGGCACCCTTGTCCAGGGCCTGGGAGCCACTTGCATGGTTCCGGGTAGCTGCGTCTCCTCAGGTCCATCCTACCTCTGTGGACAGACAACATGATTACTGGGCAGGACCAACCTGACTGCCCTGCCCAGGGCCTGGGAGCCACCTGCACAGTGGCCCTTGCCCCCATCTGGTCTGGCCAGCAGCCCTTTCATAGCAGAGTGAGAGACAGGACAGCTGCAGTGACCCTGCCTGTTGGCCAGGGCCCGAGGAATAAAGGGAAGGCCTCTCAGACAGGCCCGTAGCCAGGATTTTTTTAGTTGGGGGGCATTTAAATATCTTAGGGTCACTAGCTAATCAAATTAAAGGAATATCGGGCTCCTTCCCCCATCTGCCAACACTTGGGGCCTCTGGGTTGGGTGGGAAGTCACGGGGCCTTGCCAGTAAGTCGGGGGGGGGGCTAGCCCCGAGATGCCCCACTGTAGCTACGGGCCTGATCTCAGATGATAAGGGGAACCTCTGAGCGCTGAAGCAAGCACCATATGTTGATGTGCTGCCTTGAAAACCGCAGGCCATCGCAGGCAAGGATGCCACTGTGCCCCATACCTGTGGATGTAATGGCTTGTGCCACTACAAAGGGTCTCTGAGTGCTTAAATAAAGCTACAACCCTAGGGGCGTCACTGTACCGGGTTACTCAGCTTACAAAGCTACACAGAGACAAGTTGTGAGTTTAGAAGAGAAATACTTCTCTCTTTATTTAAAAAGTACACTTTGGATAGGAAAGATGGAGAGTTTTTAGTGGAGCATTTTCAATGCTGCCTCAAATGTTCCCCCAAAACATAAGAGCAACTAAGCTTGACCATACCAGTAGTTCATCTAGAGCTGTGTCCATCTGCGGCCTGTTGCAAACAATTTGCTACTGGACTTTATGAGGTACTTTTTTACTCCGCAGCTTCAGCCGGGCAGTACAGGTTGGGGGCGGGGGCGCGATGCTTGCCAGATGTGCCCATGTGATCGCACCTGTTAAATCCTCCTGGCATTTGTCCCTCTCGCATGGCTAATTGTGCATGTGATCGGAGCCCCTGTTCAGCTTTCAAGATCTGAAAAGATTGGGTAGCACCATACCACCTTCCCTCCCATGATATATTCTACCATATAACAATTGATACTGAAGAGGTAATATGGCAGAGGACACTCCATTAAATGGATCTCTGTGTGGAGTTCACAATGGATTTTTATAAATGTTTAAAAGGACTGGCTTTGTTAAACATTAACAGATAGTAAATACTGATCCGAGAAGATAAATAACAAATATCAGTCAAGGTTTGTCAACTGACGTTCATCATTTCATCAGCATACCTTCCACCTCTGCACAGAGTGAGTAACAATCCTAATGAAATGGGACTCAAGTGGAGGACTGAGACTGTGTATAACTGGACTGGCTCAGCACAAAAAATGCCTTTGGGAGCTGGTATCCACATAGCTATTTTGTCTCTATCTGTTTCCACAAGACAATATCATTGTCTTGCTTCCACCTTTGGGGAGAGAAAAATGTGGGCAGGGGTGCGGCCAGGCACAACAGCCCAGTAACCGCTCTACATCATTCACTGCCTCATCAGGTTTCCAAAACAGATGTCATGCTGCCCTTAATTACCATCACTGCCCTCCTGCTCAACTGTGGGAGTGCTGCTAGCAGCAGCAGTGCATAGATGTTGCACATCCCTGTTCCAACTGCAGATCTGCAACAGGAGAATACAGTATCTCAGTACATGGTCCACTGCATCTCCACACAAGGTATCCTCATGACACCCAGCTGGAAAAGCTGATGGGTAAAATTATGTCCTGGCTAATGGCTACTGATGGATATTGCCTTCCATAGATGACAGAGGCACTCAGTCCAGGATGCTAACCAGTTCCATGAATAAATAACGTGTTCTGTGAAAGAAGAGTTTCTTTTTATCTATCCTAGGCAATAAATAATCAACTTCATTGGATAGTCTCAGCTCCAAGAATTATGAAAAGGGGGAAGGGGGAGATTGCCTGTAAACCCTTTTCTTCTGGGTCACAATTTTATAAAACTCACTCACATCTCCTATTACTCATTTTTTAAAAAAAAATTAAGAAAACCCCTGAGACTCTCCAGCCTCTTTAGTCTTTCCTTTCTAGGGAAGACGCTACCACCTCCTGATCATTCGGTTCCCCCTTTCTACGTATACTCTCACCAAGAGAAGACAAGGCCCTTCCTTTCTGTGCATCAAGCTTTGTGACCCGTAAGTACTTTTGAGATTTATCTTTGAATGATAATGTGAATATTATTTCTTCCCATAGCATTTCCCTGTTACTGTCTTCAGAGCTACTGCTGGAGTTGCCAGCCTCCAGGTGGGGCCTGGAGTTCTCCTGGAATTACAACTGATCTCCAGACTACAGAGATCAGTTCCCCTGGAGAAAATGGCTGCTTTGGAGGGTGGACCTTATGGCCCTATACTCTGCTGGGATCTCTCCCCTCCCTCATTCCCACCCTCTCCAGGCTGTACCCCAAAATCTCCAGCAATTTCCCAACACAAAGTTAGCAATTCTAGCCACTTCTAACATGAAGGGATGCATAGCAGTATTGATCCTGGTTGTTAGGAAACAACAACATGATATTCTCGGGTTCTCACACACAGTGAGAGGTGGCTGATTGTTTAGTTCTAATGCAATGCTTTCAGGGTGACATTCTCCTTTGAGCTGATAAATGGGTGGAGCTCGCTCAAACCAGTCTGAATGCTTTCCTTCTCACTGTAAGTACTCCAGAGATTAATCTCTTAATGAAGGCAGCAATTATTCTATTTCACAGAGAACAAAAATAAATAAAGGAGAGCCTGGGGATAGGAAGGCAGAAAGAGAAGGTGCTGGGGAATAAAAAGAAGGAAAGCCAAAATGGGGAATTGGAACCACACACTGACTAAGGAAAGCCTGGGTGCTTACCAGTCCTCCTGATCCTCCAGTGGATGCGGCGCCTGTTTGAATGAGGGCAGCCAGAAAGAAGCCCTGCCTTACAATGGTCTCAACCACTTTCTAATAACCTCAATGGGTTCCAGGGGAAATAGTGGCAGATGTTGTGGTGCCGGTTTGGTGTCGTGGTTAAGAGTGCAGACTCTAATCTGGGAGAACCAGGTTTGATTCCCCACTCCTTCACATGCACCTGCTGGTGTGACCTTGGGTCAGTCATAAGTTCTTTCAGAGCTGTTCTTTCAAGGGCAGTTCTCGAGAGATCTTTCTCAGTCATAGATGTACCAAGTTCAGAGTCTTTTGTACTGTTGTGTCTTCTCAACAGGTCTTGTTCTAGTTTTTCTCCAACTTTTGTCATCATTGGGCAGTTTTATTTGTATGTCATTAGCTTTTACCCTCAACAGTCTGAATTGTTTGGGTATGTGTGTGTGTTAAGTGCTGTCAAATCATTGCCAACATATGGCGAATCAATGAATGAACGACCTCCAGAATGTCCTATCATTGACAGTTTTGCTCAAGTCTTGCAAACTGAGGGCCATGACTTCCTTGCCTGAATCAGTCCATCCCATGTCAGGTCTTCCTCTTTTCCTGCTGCCTTCAACTTCTCCTAGCACTTTTCCAGTGCACTTTGTCTTTTCCAGGGACTCTTCTCGTCTCTTCTCTTCTCATAATGTGTTCAGAGTGCAATAGCCTCAGTCATTTTAGCTTCCAGGCAAAAGCGTAGACCTTCCAATTTCCCGGAGGGCTAGGGCTGGGCCAGAGGCATTGCTATGCTCAGGGCCGGCTCGCCCACTAGGTGAGCTAGGCACTCGCCTGGGGCACTGGGCCCACAGGGGCACCAAACTGCCCCCGCGAACCCCCCGCCACCGCCACCGCCGCCTTCCTGCCACTGCTGCCAGCAAAGAGCACCCCAGCAGGGCTCAGGAGGCAGTAGCAGAGCTTGCCCGCACTCCCACTCCCCCTCGGGAGGGAGAGAAGGCGAGGGTGGCACCGCCAGCGAAGAGCACCCCGGGGCACTCAAAGGCAAGCTGGCACTCAGCTCAAAGAAAAGAGGCGGGGGTTCTAACCCCGCCTCTTCCCTGGCTTTCCTGGGCGCCCAAGTTTCACATTGTCTCCAAGAAGCTCAGGGCAGCATACATAGTTCTCACCTCCCTCATTTTATTCTCACAACCACTTTGTGAGCAGCATCACCAACTCTGGGTTGGGAAATTCCTGAAGTTTGGGGGTACAACTTGGAGAGGGTGGGGTTTGGGGAGGGGAGGGAAGGGACCTCAGCAGAGTATAATGCCATAGAGGTTGCCCTCCAAAGCAGCCATTTTCTCCAAGGGAACTATCTCTGCAGCCAGGAGATCCTGAAGATCTTCAAGTCCCATCTACTTGTGAGCCAGGTTAGACTGATGGAGGGGGGGGAGAGAGAGAGAGAGAGAGAGAGAGAGAGAGAGAGAGAGAGGTTGGCTGAATGTCAATCACCCAGAGTTGCCAATCTTAGTTGATTTATTGATGCATAAATAAAACTGAAATTAAATGTTACGATAAAATACGTTGTAGAAAACAAAAAAGGGCATGAAAAGAGAAAAAAATCATGGGTTTGGTATGCGCAAAGGAGTTGCAAAACAGAGACAAGGATTGTTGAGTGGAAGCTACAGGACTGAGATATTTGAAATCATCCATACTGGAGAACTAGCCCAATGTGCTCTTGGTGATTTACTCCGATCAATAGGCAAGCTATCATGTTCTGTCCCTATGTACAATTGGATTATTTAATTGGTTAATCAGTGGTCCACAGAATTCAGATTCACAGAACTGAAGTAAGGGACATTGAGATCTGTTAACTTCATCTTTATTAATGTTTTCTTTTTTCCAAATTTGCATCTGTCAGACTGCAAAGACAAAAGATGTTTTCCATAATCCACAATTCCCATTTCTTGAAAGACTGGCAATAAGAGAGACAGGTGTATGCTGCTACCATGTAAACATGAGGGCAACAAAACACCAATCAACAATAGCATTACAGAGCAGAGGAAAAATAAATAAAGAGACAGTGCAATATGATTCTAACCATGTTTACTCTGAAGTAAGTCTACATGAGTTCAGTGGGAGTTACTCACTTGTGAGTGTGCTCAGGATTGTAGCTGTAGCCCTCTATAACTATTCTAAAAACTGATCCTCCTCAACAGCTGTTTACATTCAGCAGGAAGTATATCCAGAGTCTAGGACTCTGGAAAAACATTCAGCGTGGATGTATGATGAGCATTCTTCAAGACAATATAGCACATGACATTTGCCTTGAAATTTCCTCCCCAGGGCAGCTGCTCCATGGTGCCTACTTCCTCAAATTAGCCACTGTGGTGTATCTCCAGGCCACTACAAGTCAACACCAGGAACATTTGGTACCTGACGAGAGGCAAACCATGCACTATGCACTGATCTGCTGAGCAAAGATAATAATAAGCACAAACAGTATGCAGAATGGACCAGCATCCATACGCTGGGATGTATTCTGAATGAGAAGTCTTCCACCAGCTTCACCCATAGCTTATTTTTCCTCCCCTCTTCCTCTCTTCACACAATCCAGTTCTATGGTTTAACCATGGAGGCCATGCGGGAAAGGCAAAAGGTCGATTCAGTGTGGATCAGGCCAAAACGATTAGGAAATAACTCGTAGCTTATAGTCACATGCGTTTCACTTATTTAGCTCTCAGCAGGGTTTGAGATCTTCCCCATGAAGATAATACTTTCAGTTTTTCTTTCAACAAGGATAGTCAAGAAAGGAGAGTTTGCTTCAAATACAGTCGGCATGGACATGGGCACCAGGTCCATCGCAGAGGCTGCCGATGCTTCCGTTCCTTTCTCATCTATCACCATTACAGCCTTATGAATAGCCTAGGATGAAAAGAAAATTCAAGGGTCATTCTGTCTACAAGAGACATAAATCTGAGCATTCTGGTTTATACAATTCCAAAAATGCCTTGCAAATACGTTCGGTTATCACCCCTACTTCTTTTGCACTCTGCAAAGGCACCCCTTTACTATCTGGTCATCATCATTAAATCCAATCAAATATTTTCCACCCAGGCTGCAGCCATACACCATTTGCTATGGTGCTGTTGTTTCACAAATGGATAGCTTTGCCCATAGAGGAAAATCTTGTTGCTAATGATCACCACAGGACAATGATAGTGCAATATCCAGCTACATGCAGATGCAGCCCAGTTTCAATATCTCTTCAGTTTTGTTGCCTAACCAAGAAGGAAGTCAATAGAATCCCATAGAACAATGTTTATTTGGAGTATAAGAGTCTCTCCAGAAGGCCATTTTCCTTCCCAATAGTGATAGAGACAATGTGGTGGAATGTTTAACATAAGAATATAAGAGAAGCCAATTTTGGATCAGGCCAACGGCCCATCCAGTCCAACACTCTGTCACTCAGTGGCCATCAGGAGGTCCAGCAGTGGGGCCAGGACACAAGAAGCCCTCCCACTATTGACCCCCCCCAAGCACCAAGAATACAGAGCATCACTTGCCCCAGAGTCCCTATCTATACCTTGTGGCTGATAGCCACTGATGGACCTCTGCTCCATATGTTTATCTAATTCCCTCTTGAAGCCGTCCATGCTTGTAGCTGCCACCTCCTCCTGTGGCAGTGAATTCCAAGTGTTATTCACTCTTTGGGTGAAGTAGTACTTCCTTTTATCTGTTCTTGTCTTGTGAGAAAGGGAGAAAAGTACCTCTTTCTCTACCTGCTCTATCCCATGCATAATCTTATAAACCTCGATCAGTGCTGGTTAGTGTTAGTACTGGTTAGTGTTGGACAAGGACTGGGGAGATCCAGATTCCAATGAAGCCATGGAATGTACTGGTCAACTTTGGGCCAGTCATTTCTTCTTTCATCAACCTCCCAGAGTTGTTGCAAGGATACAGTGGGGAGGAAAGGAGCATGTGCAAAGTCCTGAGTGCCTCAGAAGAAAGGTAAGGTAAGGATGGATGTGGTACTTTGCATCATGAGGAGATGCCCAGTGATGCTGACCAACCTGGATGTTAACATGGGCAGGGCGGAAGTGGTACTGAACCAATGGGTGGCACTGGCCTGATCTGCCCATTATCTCCAGGCTTTAATAGTGACCCTAGGCAACGTTACACACCCCTTCCTCAGAAAGACCACAGAAGGAAACTGTGCAGTCTTCCAAGCCACACTGGAAAGTAACACTTTCTTTTAAAAGTGCAAACTTTTTAAAAAGACTGGCAGAGATTTCAAAGAAGCCCCAGAATGTCTGGTGATGAGGTGAGTTTGGTTCCTATATCCTTTGAGAATAAAGAAAGGACTTTCCACTCTGGCAATTTAGGGTGTGTGTGTGTGTGTGTGTATTGGCAGCACCTGCTGAGGCCAATGTCCCTATCACAATGTGATAAATAGTGGTTTTGTGGGTGGATCTTCTTCATGTGGAAAAATTGCAAGTTACTAGGCAGTAGCCTACTGCTGTGTATGGAATGTGTAGTTCTCCTCGTTCCTCTCCATTGCTGTGGGTCTTCTTGACCCATGCATGGGGGAGGGCATATCCTGGAAAACATCTGTTGTGAGTTTGGTGTCTCTAGCTTTCACAAGATGCATTCTATACACTCCTGAACCTCCTGAATTTGTGACTGTCAAAATGACTAAGGTTGAGGAGTGTATAGAATGGATCCTGTGCAAGCTAGAGACATCAAAGTCACAGGGGACCTTCCCTGGATGCTCTTCTACATGCCCTCCAAGTTGTTGCTTTAAAATTTTGTAAACATTTTGATTGAGCAGAGGCAGTATGTCTGTGAATGTATCCACTCACGAACTGGCACAAACCTCCATGAAGTTCATAGAAAGTTCATGCTGGGTGCTCTGCCATGAACTAAACTTCGCAAACCACAAACAGGGCAAAATTCATGACGAGTTGCTTTGTGGTTTGGTTTGTGCCCATCCCTAGATACATATCAGTGCTTATCCTTAACTTCTTCATTGGCAAGGGCTATACTAGACTGCAGGAGATCTATGACAGGCAGTGCCATCCTAAACAGACTTCCACCCTTCAAAGTGCATTGAAATCAGTGGTACCGTGAATCTCTTACAATGTTTTAAACGTTCAAAGCAGCCATGGCATGGGTTCATTCTTTTCCTGACCATATGCCTGAGGCAAATCACCTTCCAGAGTTGTTTTTTTGCCTTGAGATGGGGGGAAATCTCTGAGGTTCATGCATATGTGTGATTGAGATGAGGACAACAGCACAGCAGACAATGATTGAACCATACTTCCCCCTGAACTACAACCCTGAACTGGACCAGGGGCCTCAGCAGCTGCTGTTACTATTTTGAAAAACTGGATCATAGATTTTCTGCAGTCTCCCTTAGTTTGGCCCTGAAACAATAACAAAAGTAAACAGGTTTGAGAGATAAAAAGTCAGAGAACTGGGACATCGGGAGGAAAGTTTCCAGCTCAGCACATTCTGGCAAGTACAGTGAGTTCAGGATTGCCCAAAGCTCTGATCCTCTATCTGCTGCCTGAAGTTGTATGGTCCGGGAAACACTAGTGTCCTCATGGATGAACTGGTATACTTGCACAGATTGCATTACAGAATAGTTCTATCTTATCACATTGTACATTCCATTTTTTTTCCTGGCCAGACATGTTACTCAGGAGACCTCTCTTCTGGCCTACATTCATTCATTAGACTGGAGGCACAGCTCCCCTAGGGAGAGGCCTTTGCTCAATGGTACAGCAGCTGCTTTACATGCCAAAGGCCCCAGGTTCAATCCCTTGCATCTCCAGGTTCAAAGAGCGGGTGGGAGCTGATGTGAATGACCTTGACCAAAGTTGTGGCTGGTCAGAGTATACAATACTGACTTTGAAGAGCCAATGGTCTGACTTAGTACAAGGCAAGTTCATAAGTTACCAAATGCATTCAAAAGCCCAGATGTGTACACAATGAACACGTAGAAGGATTGTGTCTACAGTCTAGTGACTAATCATAGGTCTGGAAAGAGGTTGTGGCCATGACTCTGTTCCACCATGCATGGTCACTATGTGCATATATATCATCTGAAAGGGGATCTGCATCATGGCATTTCATTGAACATGTAGGTCAGTTCTAATGCATACAGCATTTTTTTCCAGGTTTTGCTAAAGTGGACATACCATATATGTCCAGACCTGGGGGAAAAATGCTATACATAGAGTGATAAGAGAGATGTAACCCGCAGTTCAATCTGTGCAGGTATGCAAATTCACAAGGGGCTCCTGCAACTTGCAAAACAATCATCATTCTTGGTATATTGAAAAAAGACTTAATTGTACAGTTTCAGTAGCTTGTTTCAAGGTTCGCTATTTCATACAGACCTCAGTTCTATCAGATGTGTATTCAATGTGATTCCAGCTACTACTTTGGTGTATTGGTTAAGTGAGCGGACTCTAATCTGGGAGATCCAGGTTTGATTCCCCACTCCTCCACTTGCACTTGCACTTTGGGCAAGCCATCGTTCTGATAAGCAACAAGAAAACCCACTGTGTAATGAAATCACATCAACACATAAACACTCAAAACTAAATGTTTACCACAAATCATAACATATAGCACATATCACCAACAAATATATCAATACAATCAGGAGGCACCACTGAATGCATAAAGGTAAAGGTAAAGGTTCCCTTGCTCGAAAGCCAGTCGAATCCGACTCTAGGGTTGCGGTGCTCATCTCCGTTTCAAAGCCGAAGAGCCAGCGCTGTCCGAAGACATTTCCGTGGTCATGTGGCCGGCATGACTAAACACCAAGGTGCACGGAACGCTGTTACCTTCCCACCGAAGTGGTACCTATTTATCTACTTGCAATTTCTTGCTTTCGAACTGCTAGGTTGGCAGGAGCTGGAACTAGAGACAGGAGCTCACCCTGTCATGCGGCACCCTGGTCTCGAACTGCTGAACTACTGACCTTCCACAGCCTGCAGTTCAGTGTCTTAACCACTTGAGCCACCGCAGCTCCTACTGAATGCATAGGAAGTCCTTAAATTATGAAGAATCAAAATAATCCAAGGTGTTCAGAGAAACTGTCGAAGACAAATGATGAAGGAAGTAACATAACCAGATAACTTAATTTAGAAAATGCTTGGCCGGTGTCCAAGTTCTTTTTTGGCCAGTTACCAAGCTGTCTGGCCGGTTTCACAGTTACTTCCAGCTGCTGCTGCTGACGTGCGGTTGACTGCTAATCACGTTGGAGACGCCATTCCCCAGTTAAGTTTATCAACTTCTATAAGAGAGTCATGGTAAGGTTTTAATGATGTTACATTTGAGGCTGAGTGGGTTGTTGCAAATAAGTCTTTCAGGTTTATAAATGTTATTATTTGCTTAGTTTTAGAAGGCTCTGATGAAGCTTCCTTGCGATACGTGATTAGCGGTCGAACGCACGTCAGCAGCATCAGCAGCTGGAAGTAACTGTGAAACCGGCCAGGCAGCTTGGTATATTGATATATTGTATTGATATATTTGTTGGTGATATGTGCTATACGTTATGATGTACGGTAAACATTTAGTTTTGAGTGTTTATGCGTTGGTGTGATTTTATTACACAGTGGGGTTTTTGTTGCTATTTTGTACTGTGCATTTCCCCTGGTTTTGGCTGTAGTTCTGATAAGAGCTGTTCTTGAAAAAGAGCCGTTTCTGTCAAGAGCTCTCTCAGCCCCATCTACCTCACAGGGTGTCTGTTGTGGGGAGGGGAAGGGAAGAGAGTTTGCAAGCCGCTCTGAGACACCTTTGGGTAGTGAAGGGCGGGGTATAAATCAAATCTCTTCTTCTTCTTCGTCTTCTTTTCACATGGTTATTCTTGCTTGATTATACCACTCTTTTTATCCTCACAACAATCCCATGAGATAGGCTAGGCTAAGAGTTTGTGTGACTGACCCTAGGTCACCCCACAAGCTTCCATGGCACAGCAGAGATTCAAATGCGGGTCTCCCAGATAATCTGATACTCTGTGCTACACAGTCAGATGTACATCTTTGTAGAAGACAGGCATGATCTCTTCCCATACATAGTCAAAACTGTGCACGTATACATCCACCTTTAGTGCAACTTACTTTGCAGAATAGATCCAGCTCTATTCATATCTATATAAAACCAGTTTAATGGTCATTTCTGTTCCCCCAAGGACTCCTGGGAACTGTGAGGAGAAACAGCTAACAGGATTCTTCCAGGGAAGGCCATGATATTTAAACTGGCATACAGCCAACAAAAGCAAGCCATGTAGAGATATGCACATGTATAACACTTCCCAACTTGGGCAAGTTGCCACCTATTTAGAACCTATTAATATGAATTATAAATGCATGCACATACAAATACTTCTGCATAAGAAAAAAAGATGCTGCCACTTACGCCATTAACCCTGTGCTGAGGTTGCCCAGTGATTCCAGACAGATCAGCTTTTTCAGTGAAGACATCTACTATACCCATGGAATACATTATGTCTTTCAGATTCAGCTCTCCATAAACTGCACATTTTGGGATATATACATCTACAGAGCTATTTGGAAGAGAGAAAGGGGTTTGTTAATCCTATAAAAATACAATATCCAGCAGACTTTATCTATACATAAGAACATAAGAGAAGCCAACGTTGGATCAGGCCAATGGCCCATCCAGTACAACACTCTGTCACATAGTGTCCAAAAATACCAGGTGCCATCAGGAGGTTCAGCAGTGGGGCCAGGACGCTAGAATCCCTCCCACTGCTGCCCCCCTCCCCCGGTACCAAGAAAACACACATGCAACAGAAGGAGGCCATGGAATCGGTTGTGCCACTTTGGAATGCAAGTCATAGCCTTGATGCTTCCCAACAGATTTAAACATAGAAAACAGCACAGCAGAGAATGATCTCAGTCAGAACCTCAGTTTTTCATTTGTAGGACTTTTGAAAACATTTGGCAGCATTCGAAAGGGCACCTCTCCCCCTCTAGTACTGTCTTTTCTATCACCTCAGCATTCTAGGGCCTTCTCTCCATCTCACTCTGAGAAATGTGTAAACTATGGCTGCTTGAACACATGCTGGCACAGGTCACATGCTGTTTGCCAATGGTGACCAGGCAGCCAATTAACTGACAGGCTGTTGGCTGTTCACCACCTGTTTTCATCTGTTTGCAGGCACAGGCTACTCGCAGCAAGCAAAACCCAATTCCCTGATAGAGGAATCAGTTGGGTATCAGCTTCTAATATTCTGCTAGGGAAATATTACTCTGTACCCAGCTAAGGGTTTTTGTGTGGGGGGGTTGAGGGGGGATCAGGAGCTGACTCCCAACTAATTGCAGGAATCAGCTGGAAGTCAGCTTCTTCTTTGGCTGAGGCAGTGGGCATCCATGTATGGCCACCCTGAAGTTGCTGTCACCCACCCATGAATAACCGGCCATTATGTACCTATACCAATGGGCCAGAATGTCTCATAGCAAGCTAATTTCTGTTGTTAAGCTGTAACTACCAATTTTAATGTTTATACTGTGTTTTAAAATTTTAATTGTATTTATTGTAGCATGATGTTAGCCGCCCTGAGCCCACTCATAAGGTGGGATATAAACATAATGGGTGGGATATAAACATAATGAATGAATGAATCCTGAAAACTTTGCTGCATCCCAGACTTGCTGTTGATGTCAGGCAGACAGACCTACTTTAATCATCATCCTTCCCAAGTGCCTGTAGCCACCAAGGGCAAAGCTTTTACCACTTGCTCTGCTCCTACCCAACAGCTCCTGGAAGCTTAAAGAGAAGCTTCCTCCATGGAAGGCGCAAAGTGACTAGAGTGAAACTTGCTCAGCTCCTCCTGGGTTAGTCTCTTTCTGACTGGTAGATCCATTGTATTTTACAGTTTGTTATTGTTTTCTCAAATTGTAAGCTCTTTTGTGTTCACACTCAGCAAAGAAAAGCAGGCCAAAACCATCCAAATAAATACTATGAGCAGCCACAATAAACTCTCCATTTGGTAGATAATTAAAGGCTCTCATAGATTAAAAAACTGGATGATAGGACAGCACTGGAGAACAGGACCAGCCCCCTCCCCCTCTGCTACCCAGTCATATATGTCACTGATGAGAAATCTGTTCTTTCAGATCTGAATATAGCAGTGGTTAGCTTAGATACACTACAAACCCATTGAAATAAAACATGAATGAACACTTCGACAGATGATAACCTGGTTGCATATTACTATCTTCAGAGTGCCTCGTCCCTAAAGAAAATGGGTGTTTGGATTGCAGTCATCCTTTGAGGTCTACTGTCACCAAGACAAAGCTCAAAAGAAATATTTGCAGAGGAAGTTTTAATTTACAAAAAGATATTGGTCTAACCCCCAGCAAGAAAACAATCAGCCTTGACTTCAGAGCACTTATTCATGCGTAGAGTTTACTTTTGCTGTTTCCCAGAGAACCTTGTGAGTACAGAAATGAGGGGGACAGACACTCTGACCTTGGACAACAACTGAAAGGGGGGAGGCTTCTAGGAGACTGCATCTCCCTCCTTCTCCTTGCAATAACACCAGACCCCTCTCTTGCCTGTGAGTGGCCCTATTGTGTGGTAGGGATGGGCATGAACTAAACCACAAAGCAAAATTCGTCACAAATGTTGCCCTGTTTGTGGTTCCTGAACAGAAGTTTGTGACAGGTCTATCATCACGAACTTACACAAACTTTTATAGCTATTCATGGTGGTTTGAGGATGGAGCAGGAAGCAACCCCTTTAAAACCCTGCTTTCTGTTTCCTGTGAATGTCGCAAAAACAGCCGAGCTTCCTGCTGCTCAGCTGTATTTCAGGCTACAGTCCCTTTCAACCGAGTTTGCAGGGCTATGAACCACAAACTGGTTCAGTTCATGAACGAGCTTCCTGGTTTGGTTTGGTTCATGATTCAGCCATGAACCATGAATCAAAGCACATTCTCCTGGTGTGTGCTCATCCCTATTGTGTGGTTTATGTGTTTTTTGTTATCCACATGGTCATCAGACTCTTTACTGTTAGACATAATCTGCTCCCCCCTCTAGAACACTTTCAGTCCTCATAAAGTCATTTTTGACATCCTTCCTTTTTTTCTTCTTCATTCATTTACATGTTTTGCATACCTGGGAAGTATGTACAGACTTGTTTTATCTGTCAGTGGCTCTGTCATGTGGCTTGTATTTAGTATTTGATACAGTGATTAGACAAATTCACCAAAGATAGGTCCATGAAGGATGGTTAGTCATGAAAACTAAGTAGAAGTTCTATGTACATAAATCCCATAACGAGCAATACATTTATTAAAGCACAAGCATTCAAAGGTGCATGTCTGTTCATTTCATGAATTCTGTAAAGTAAGGCCTTGTCCTTCAAAAGTTCATTCTCTATGTTCCCCAATATTGCCCAATTGAATGGCTCAGCACCAAAGTCAAAAACTATTTACCTCTTGTGGAGTATTCTCTTCCAAGCTTGCACGGCTTCATTTGACAAGCTGCTGACCACCCTGTCCATTTCTCCCTTGTCAGGCAGGATAAAATATGCATCAGCATGTCCTTGGTAGGGCATTTTCAAAATGGTACAAGCCCTCTGGTCATCTCGGCCAATTTCAAACATGCCCATCTGAAACATCATGGGCACTTTGATAGCAGTGTAAGGATCAATGTAGAAGTCACGTGGCTCAGTGTACTTTGGATTAAAAGGCTTCTTCCAATTGGCTTGGGGAAGAAAGAAATCGTTAATGAACATTTTAAGAAGGCAAAGTCAATGATATTAAGGAAAACAATCCTTTTCTTGCTTATAGCAGAGGCCCCAGCCTTTCTCAGGCTGCGGGTACCTTTGGAATTCTGACACAGGGAGGTGGACACAATCACAAAATAGCTGCCACTGGAGCCAACCACAAAATGTTAGGGAGCAAGATCATATGTAACTGTAATAGTAGCTCTGATGTTGTAGGCAGAAGCTCTGTTTAACAGGATGCCTTTTAATCTGCATGGCCAAACAGATGCCCGGCTGGGCAAACACCCACCTAGCCCCTCTCACTTTTTCCAAGTCCAATCAGGACTTGGAGGAGTGACATTCTTTCCCAGAGTGGGGGCAGATCCATGTCTGTATGTTAAAAAAAAAGCAGTTTCTCCATTCCTTTTAAATTGATGAATTCTGAGCCATTATAATTTGATTGTATTAAAAGTTCCTTTTTGTGCCTCACAATTCTTTTTGTTTTGTCATTGCAGACATAATGGGGGACATAGACTCATCCCCTCTGCAGCTCTGCTTTCAATAACTTTGCAGAGGTGCCAAAAATATGTGATGACTTTCAAGCTGGGAGTGGTGAACACAAAATGAACTCAACTCACAACATTGGTTTGACACTGCAGATTCATGTTAACCCTAGTAGTGTTGTTAAGGGAAAAGAATTCCTTTTTCTGAAATCCACGTTCTAAAGATACAGCCATTGATTCCTTTTATTCTCTTCTTTCTCTTTTAAAATAGGCCTTTCTCTTTGATTTCTCTTTTGCCTGGATCTGAACATCTACAGGGTGAAGTTCTGAAATCTGCCAAGCATCCCTTTCTGCATGTCCTTTCTTAAAAATTCTCTTTGATCAAAACTAAATTGATTAATGCATCAATGGGGACTGTTATGGGAAAGAGATGTCAAGTTCATAGCCAATCAGGCATTAAGCAAGCATTAAGAGAAAACTGGTATAAAACGTTTTTCATAGAATCATAGAGTTGGAAGAGACCTTCAGGGTCATCTAGTCTAACCCCCTGCATAGTGCAGGAAATTCACAAACACTTCCCTTTTCTCACCCGCAGTGACAGCTGTTCCATGTCTAGAAGATGACAAAAAGCCTCCAGGATCCCTGGCCAAACCAGCCTGAAGAAAGATTGCTTCCTGACCCCAAAGTGGCAATCAGCATTTCCCTGGTTGTGTAAGAAGATCCACAAGAACTAAGCACTGAGGCAACCCTTCCTGCCCTCCCTTTCATGATCATGCCTAAGAATCCGCATTGTTGTCAGATGACCACCTAGCCTCTGTTTGAAAACCTTCAAAGAAGGAGAGCTCACCACCTCCCGAGGAAGCCTGTTCCACTGAGGAACCGCTCTAACTGTCAGGAAGTTCTTCCTAATGTTAGCCGAAAACTCTTCTGATTTAATTGCAACCCATTGGTTCTGGTCCGACCTTCTGGGGCAACAGAAAACAACTCTGTACCATCCTCCATCTGACAGCCCTTTGAGTACTTGAAGATGGTTACCGTATCACCTCTCAGTCATCTCCTCTCCAGGCTAAACATACCCAGCTACTTCAACCTTTCCTCATAGGACTTGGTCTCCAGACCCCTCACCATCTTCACCGCTCTCCCCTGAACATGTTCCAGCTTGTCTATATCCTTCTTAAATGGTGGTGCCCCAAACTGAACACAATACTCTAGGTGAGGTCTAACCAGAGCAGATTAAAGTGGCACCATCACTTCACATGATCTGGACACTATACTTCTGCTGATACAGCCCAAAATCACTTTTGCCTTTTTAGCAACCGCATCACACTGCCGACTCATGTTCAGTGTATGGTCTACTAAGACCCCTAGATCCTTTTTACACATACTACTGCCAAGACAAGTCTCCCCCAACCTATAATTATGTATTTGATTTTTCCAACCCAAATGCAGAACTTTAAATTTATCCCCATTAAAATTCATTTTGTTTTAGCCCAGTTTTCCAGCCTGTCAAGATCATCCTGCATCCTGACTCTTTTTCAGATGGTATATAACTCCAAATGATTCAGGGAAAGTGAACAAAAACTCGTAGTTAAAAATATAACAGATTAAATGTTGTTGATTTCAGATGAAAAATTGGTTGTGGTACAAGCATGAATGGGCCCTTGCTTTCTTTGAAGGATGCCTGCTGCTAGTCTTCACAATCCAAATATAGTCTTTCTAGAACTTTGAAAAAGCAGTGGTTTCAGGGCCAAACTATACATTACTGTTTATAAGTTTGGTCTGAATTGTCCAAACCCTATTGAGGTTCCCTATAGCCACACACCAGCTTTGGGGAACAACTTCTTTTTGTAAAGAGTCTCCCCGCCCAGCTATTCTCCCATGTAAAAGCCATGCTGGGGGAGTTATTTTACCAATCTTGTGGCCCAGCATGGAGAATTTGTGCACAAGGAGGAGCAAAGCCAGCAAAATAAACCCCCTCGATGCAGTTTTCTCATGGGAACACAGCTTGAGGAGGAATAAGGGCCCCTTCCTCCCTCTGTAGCACCATTCCAAGCAGCCCCATAGCCAGGAAATTTGGGGGCAGGGGCCAGGGGAGAAGGAGAGCCAAGGAGGCAGGCAGGCAGCAGGGCAGTGAGCAGAAAGAGGTGTCATGGCCCCTCTTTCTGCTCGCCACCCGCTGCCTTGCCACCTGCCTCCTCAACTCTCCCAGCCAGCGGGCTCTCCTCCTCCATCTCCATCCACAGGGCGAGAAAGAGAGCCAAGGAGGAGGCAGACAGGTGGCAGGGCAGCGAGTGACGGGCAGAAAGAGGTGCCATAAAGCCTCTGTCTGCTGGTCACCCGCTGCCCTGCCCACCTGCCTCCTTGGCTCTCTCAGCAGCAGCAAGGTGGCTGGGCTGGCTCCCTAGTACCTTACTGTGCCTGCGCCAGCCAGCCCAGCCATCACACCGACTCTTCCTGTTGTGGTCGAGCGAGAAGCACCTGGAAGAGCTGCTGAGGCCATGGTGGGCCGCAGTGCCCTGGGGGTGGGGGGGTGGGCCTGGAATCCTCCTGGGGAGGGCTGGGGGTCTACCGTGAGGCACTGCCCTCCAAGACCCCCCTGGCTATGGGCCTGAAAGCCTGTTTGGGCTCCCCCTTTTTAAAGAAAGCATTCCCCACAGCTGCTGTGTGGCTGCGGGGAACCCCGACTCCGTAAGAACAGTAAGGTATCGTTTGGCACTTAGATTCAGGCCTTATCCGTTTATTGATTCGAATGAGCCTTGCTTGAGAGTCTCACTAACTAAACAAAGATTTACTAATTAGGGTGCATTTGTTTGGGCAGAGATCTGCTAATTATAACGATCAACATCATGTCTCATCTTAATGAGCCTGACTCAGTCTCGCTAATCACTTACACAGAGGTTCTTAAATGGCACAAAATTATGTAAAGTAAGCCAATGGACTGAGAACCCCAGCCAGGGAAATGGGCAAAATGAGAAGGCTCAGAAGAACAAGATTTACACAGAGCTTTCACACATGTAAACTGTAGGTGGAGGAGCACCAGCCTTGCAACTGAAAATGCTGATGTCTCTGTGTCATTTGTACCTGCCATTTGCTCAGGCTGTGTCCACACTGGGTTGGATTTAAACTGAATGTTTTCCCCCACCACCTGTCTCCTGTGGCAGCCTGTGAAATACCCCCAAACTCCTTAGGGTCCCCACTCCTCCAAGGACAGGGTTTCAGTGGCATTTTGGGCTGCCCTGGGAAGAGGTAGGTAGGAAATACATACTCCATGAGCAGAAATCCTTGGGCCCATGGAAACACCTAGTCTGTACCCAAGCTAGGGATGCCAGCTTATAGATGGGACCGAGGGATCCTCCAGAATTACAGCTCATCGCCAGACTACAGAGAGCAGTTCCCCTGGAGAAAATGGATGCTCTGAAGGATAGACTCCATGGCCTTGTACCCCACTGAGGTCCCTGCCCTCCCCAGGCTCCATCCCCCAATCTCCAGGCATTTCCCAACCTGAGCTGGCAATGCTACCGACCCCCACCCCTGCCAGTGGCCAGGAGGGACTTGGCAACTCTAATCCAAGCCACTGTGACCCCACTATGTAGGTAATGCCAGTGTACTGGGTTGCCAACCTCCAGGTGATGACTGGAGTTCTCCTGCTATTACAATGGATCTACAAGTAACAGATATCGGTTCCCCTGGATAAAATGGCTGCTTGGAAAGGTGGACTCTGAGCCATTATACCCCATTGAAGTCCCTCCCCTCCTCAAACCCTGCCCTTCTCAGACTCCACCCCCCAAATCTCCAGCTGTTTCCCAACCTGGCGCTGGCAACCCTACACCATACTCCTGCTCCCTCTTTACATATGTTGTGTTTACACAGAAGCAAGTTAAGCTATATTTTCTGGCCTGTTGGCAACCCTTAGGGTAAACCTTCTCATCCATTTGTCAACAGGGTCTAACACCTCAGAAAAAGAAGACAGGCGGGGGGGGGGACACAGATGAAGGAGCCTTTGACTGTCTTCATAAACATTGAAAATTTGCACACAAAAATACATTCCTTACCGCAGAACAAAGTTTGAGTCCAGTGGCACCTTTAAGACCAGCAAAGTTTAATTCTAGGTATAAGGTTTCATGTGGAAGCACACTTCTTCAGAAAGTTTATACCCAGAATTAAACTTTGCTGGTCTTAAAGGTGCCACTGGACTCAAACTTTGTTTTGTTGCTTCAGACCAACATGGCTGCCCACATGAAATTGCCTACAGCAATTACAGGACACGAGGAAGCTAATTTTTTTAGGGCTGAAGAAACAATTAAGGACTGAATTGGGTCTTTAAATACTGTCTTGGGCAGTTTGCTCTTAATGTAACTGTTCATTTAAGCATAGCTCATTGATTCCCCGCAAATATTTCTATGTTCCTGAATTCCTTTATAAATAAGGGATACATGACAAATGTTGACAGGCCTAAGAGTGGGAGATCATATGACTGAATGCTACTCCATACACACACAGAAGCCCTGAACATAGAAAGGCAGATGGCAGAGGAGACCCCCCCCTGACATCTTATTTTCTGTGTTCAGGTAATACATTTTATATGGAAAAACATTCAATTTAGTTTGAGGCAATGTTGCATCCTACACACAGAAGGAACTACACTGTAGTGATAACATTTATTTATTTAGTATATTATTATCCCACCTTTCCTCCAGGGAACTACTACACTAAGCCAAAGGTAGGATTGCGTCTATTTGAGGTTGATGGCTGTTTTTAGATTAAGGTCAATACTGCCAAGAGATAAGTAGTGGAGAAACCGGGGAGCTGGGACAGGCTTCCTAGCATCATGGTGGGACACATCACTTCCAGCAGAAAGTCAGAAGTGACATCATTATGTTGGAGCGATGTTGTAACATTCACCAAAATTCTATGGTTAAACCATAGAGTTTGGAGCAAATCCTAGAGTGTCACATCAGCACAATGATGTCACTTGTGATTTTGCACCAGATTGATGTCATGCATTGGCTCACTACCAGTGAGTCCCCCCCCCCCATTTCCCCCCTGTCAACTTGTGAAGCAGCAGAGGGGAATGGTGGGCAATGGAGACCTGCCCCCCCACTGCAAGATGAAAACTTTCACCATTTTCAAGCACAATGATATACACAAGTAAACCTTTCTTCATAGAAGGAAAGGAGATGTGATGAAGCCACAGCCCTAATGGCAGATAGAAAAGCCCAGACTAGGAGGTCTATTTATGATTTCTTAGCCCTGCTGGCTGTTAAATAAAGAAGCTGAAGGAAATGTCCCATTCAGCTTGCTGCCAAGAGGGTACAGTTCCCTGGTAGTGCTCATCAGTATTTTATGGTATGCATTTGTCTTAAATATTTTGCCACTCTAAATGCCAGTGCAAGAATTATAATGGGCTTTCAATTGACATGTGCCAGGGGCAGAGCAGAGAGCACCATATATTGTTGGGTGACTGCCTGGAAGAAGTTGACAGTTGACGAGTGCATTATGCAGCTGGTCCTGAGTTCATTCTTGGGTAAGCAGTGGTACAAAAGGAATGGAAATGTCAGAGGGGATCAACTTCCCTTACAGCAGTGTGATGTAGTGGTTAGAGTTCCATACCAGGGAGACATTATGAAGCTCACTTTGCTACCTTGGACCAGTCACCATCTCTCAGACAGACTATTTTAGAGGGCAAAATGGAGAAATAGGAGGGTAACTATGTATGCTGACCTGAGCTCCTTGCAGGAAGAGTGAGAACAGATTTAGGAATTGGTAATCCAAGGTAATCCAAGACACCTCCAGACACAGATAACAAAACAGCCAGCAAAACAATCCTCTCATACCAGTGAAGAAACCAGTGTTGTTGTTTAATCCCTGGATGGAGAACTGTGGGCTCATGAGCTTGGATCCCAGTTCTCACAGTGAGTCACTGGAAAATCTTGGGCAAGCTCCTTAATCCCTTGATACACCCTTTGTTTCTTCATCAGTAATACAGGGTCACTTATGCTATCCTACCTGCTGGAGGTGTCCTGGAAAGTAATTAATATTTTAGAACTTCAAAGTGGCTGCATTGTGACTATAGCAATTCAAACAATGAAGACAAGTTCAAAGTGCCAAGCCTTTCTTGCCCTCACTAACCAGCAAAGTCACCTCCATTCTGTGTTGCAATGGGAGGTAGCTAAAAGAATCAAGAAGTTGGCCAAAATGTGGGGGTGACATACATCTATTTAACAGCTTTAAAAAATACAAAAGACATTAATGTAATTTAATTTTTTTAATCCTGTGCCATTCATATTTTGCAAAGAGGGGGATGGACAGGAAATGGTATTTCTTCAGTCATTTATAATGGTGTCCAATTAATTGCTTGCAGGTCTTCACATAGGCATGGAGCTTTGTTTTCATTGCTTGTGTACCCCTATTGTTTGGGGGGGGTGTTCTTTTCTGTATGTGTTTTGCTCCTTCTAGTGGTCTTTTCAATATTATATTGCTGTACCTTTGGCATATTTCCTTGCAGATTTAAAGCACAGCGAAATATGCCAGATACAGTGATGTAATATTGAAGTGACCACTAGAGAGAGCAAAACGCATGTAGAAATGAAAACAAACCTGAAGTAATGGGGGGGGGGCATACATGGCAAAAATGAAAGTGTGGAAGAGCCCTTCAGACTGCAGGGGAGGGGTTACATTTTTCAAAGAGTTTGAGAGCCCGAATGGTATAGTGATTACTGTATTGGACACAGGATTGCCAAGTCTCCCACTCCAGGAACAAATCTACAGCATGGTAGACCTGATCCCCCACTACCAGTTGGTAGGGCAGTAGAGGGGAAATGTGGGGATTGCTGTCCCTCCAATGGTGGTACAAACTCAGAAGTGATGCCATTGTGTTGGGGCAATGCTCTAGCATTCCACACCATAGAGTTTCAGTAGAACACTAGAAGATCATCCTGACACAATATCTTCACTTTCAGGTTTCTACCAGAAGTGATGTCATACCATCATGGCAATGACAATTTACACATCCCTGCCCCTTACTGTCTCCCTTACTGGTTGCTAGTGCTGAGCTGAAAACCATAATTGGACTAGGACTGGAAAACCCATGTTCAAGTGTCAATGTTGCCATGCAACTCAGTGGATGACCTTTCAGCTCATAGCACTGTGAGAATGAAAATGAGGCAAGAACCACATATGCCACCTTGAGCTCCTTGGAAGAAAGATGGGATAATATACGTTAAATAAATAAAAAGTTACTCTACATTAACAATACCATGTAACTGAAAAACTTGCAAACTAGGTTTATGTACAGCACTTGATATATAGAAATTTGCAGGGAGTTTTTATGTTAAAAATGTTTCTTCCCCTTCTCACACTGACCCCAGTTAGGAATGTTCTGAATTTAGCATCAATCATGTCTGCTATTTGACTGTGTTGATCAGATGTGATCAGATGCAGACTGTTTGGCTTGGCACTGAATAACTCAAAGCCTGCCAAACGGGTGCCCCCCCGCAAGCTGTACATGTATGAAAATGCTGCCAATCCAAACAGATCAGCAGCTATTAATGTTGCTAAGAAATACTTAAACAAATACCAAATAGTAGGATTTTTTAAAATACACAGAATCCGTTGGTTGATTTTTATGATTTGTGGCTGGTTTTAAACAATTGCCTGCCAAGCAGAACAGTGATTCAACAAAAGATGGGGGGGGGTACAACTCAATCGGTCTGCACGAGACCATGCAAGTGTAAAAAGCCAATGGTGCTGTCCTGCACTATTAGGAAGGAATAGGGTGAACCAAACTGCTAAATGGCCATGAATGTGTTGCCAAACAGATGAACAGGCCATAAAAAATTTTCTGCCTGTTTGAGACAGGTGAACAAGATATGTGAGCGGAACTGGTGGGTGTCTGAGCAGCCCTAACTACAGTAAGAACAAGAGCCAGTGTGGTGTAGTGGTTAGAATGTTGAACTATTATCAGGGATACCTGCATTCAAACCCTGCCAAAGAGTTTACTGGGTGGTCTGGGGCCAGGCACTACCTCTGCCTAACCTACTCACACAGAGGTGAAAGAACCCTGCATGCTGACCTTGCTCTTTGGAAGAAGGGCAGAATAAAAACACAGACCCAAACCAGAAACTGCTGTACTTCCTTTGCTGGTTTTATTTGAGAGAATTTCCCTCATGTTGGTGAAATATAAGGGAATCAGCTAAGTTTGAGAGTATAGGCTACTTTTTAAAAACTCAACACTGTAAGCCCAACATTTCCATTTTCTATTTCATTACTACAGCATTATAGTGATAGATATGGCTTTAAAAAAATGAAATTATGGGTCTTGGGGGGAGAGGGAGTGGTTTAACAATAATGACAGTCCAGTAATTGAGAAGTGGGTTGGAGGTGTGTGGGACAAAGAGAACTGATAGAAACTTTACACATCAGGAAAAAGCCAACTCAAAACTAGCTTCCAGAAAAACATTGGGATAAAAGTGGTCTCAAAAGAGCCAGAAAAAACCTGGGCTGGGGAGGGAACAAAAAAAGTGAAAACTAAAGGCACAGAAATGCATGCAGAAATTGGGATAAACCTAAGAACCAACAAAAAAAAATGTGGACAAACCCAGATTTTCCAGGAAAATGGGGGGGGCTGTGCAAGGGTTACTTTTTTTGTATATATATTTGTTAACATCTTTAAATTTCTACTTTGTGAGTTTTGTAGACTTGCCAACATTCTTTACTACAGTGATGGTTATAATCTACAATTATATTGTATTTATATCTATCATTTATATCATGTATAAGTTTATCACGTTGATATATTGATGCATAAAAATACTGAAAAATCAATACATTTCAGGGGGAATTCTGGTACAAGGAAAGAGGAAATGGCACAAAAAGAAAGGATCGTGATTTCCTGGAAAGGATCGATTCATGCAAGGAAGCAGTGAAACTGAAATAGAAATTATCAGGTCAAAGCAACGATTCAGTCAGTTTCTGTTTTATCATATGTGTTGATCATAGATAATATATTATATGAAAATGTAATTTATATATCTTTGAATAAAAAATTCAACAACCAGGTTGAAACAGAAATTTAAAATCATCCCTGATTTATGCACAGATAATAAAATTTCACAGGATTCTATGAAATATGGCAAGAGTCTAGATTATCTAGGATGCAAACAAATGAGATTAAAGTCCCAGCCTCATCTCTTACCTTTCATATAAAAGAAACTAACCAGTAGTATTTCAGTAATTGGATCAACTTGATCAATGAGCCTAGAAATCTTCCCATGGGTTTTCTTTTCAACGTAGCTATTGATGTGTTGTATAGTTTCTGCTGTGTTCTTAAAATTTTCCATATAGATGTCTCCTCTGTAGATATTTCTGAGGCCATATAAGAAATCTGGCTGAGGGTGCAGTTTGTTTTGTACAAATAGGCAACACCCCGTTTCCATTTGGAGGCCTGAGCTCCCGCTGTTTAACATGTCGATGAGATCATGGAAACCTTCATGTATGTTCCTTTCCGTGATCTCTGCTGGTTTAAAGTTCAGTCCTCTGAGGATCTGATCTGAAGTTTCTGACCTGGCACCCAAAGCCAGCATGGCAAATGCAGACGAGATACACGTGGGAGAGAAGACCAGGTTTTTCTTGCCCGAATTGTCCCTCTGGTCTCTATTGGATGCAGCTAGCTTCAAGAACTTGAATGCAAAGTTGGTATTGGTGCCAACCACAATCTCGTTCGGACTTTGGCTTCTTCCTAGATTGGGTTGGTTTGGATGGTTCCTGTCTAGGGGATACTGATGATTGTCACAATTGTTATTATAGTACTGATTTCCAGAATTGGGAGGGAAAGCATTGTTAGCTAGAATCCCAGTAATGAACAGGAGAATGATGGGCTTCATTTTTCTCCCTAAGAAACAACAACAATAAAGAAAAACACATCAGTGTGGTATGCTCAAAGAAGAATTATTCCTGCCAGAGTCCTGTTAGAAAGGAACATTTGTCATTCAAAAAATTTTCAATCTGTATATTTGTATGAAATTTTGAATTCTCAATAAAAAGTTTAACTAAAAAAAAAAGAAAGGAACTGATTCAAACTGTGTGGTACTAGAACCAGTCTTTCAGAGGACAGCCATGTTGGTCTGCAATAGAACAGCCAGATTCAAGTCCAGGAGCACTTTAGAGAGCAACAAGATTTCCACGGTATAAGGAATCTCAAGAATCAATGTTTCCTTCATTAGATACAAGTAGGAAATAAGTAGGTCCATGCTTGTATCTGAGGAAGGAAGCTTTGATTCCCAAAAACTCACACTCCCAAAAACTTTTTGTTCTCTAAGATGCTACTGGACTCAAATAGAACCAGTTGGTTCAAATTATGAACACAACCAGTGATTCAAATTTTGGCCGAGGACAGACTGGCAATTTGCCGCGGGATGGGACCCGGGCTGACAACGACTCAATATCGGAGTAAATGGAACGTTCACACAGGCACATCTGCCTGGCGTCCCCCACCTGGAGCTTACCGGAGCCCTCGCGCTTCAGAGCCGGTTTAAAAAAACACCTGATAAAAGCTGTCGCAAATCGTGAAAGCCTGCGTTCGTCGTGCGTTTCCCCGCTTCCGGGGAGTCTGAACGCGCAGCCGAAAAGCCGGGAGCAACCCGCGTTGGGCATGAGGCAGCAGCGGCGTGATTGGCTGAGCTCCGCTCCACTGCCCAATGCGGTGCCGGCGTTGCAGGGCAAAAAAAAAAAAATCGCCGAAATGCGCTTATGCGCACATATGCCCACAGCCAAAATAATGGGGGAACAGCGAATATAGCGCGCCTCCGGCGCGGCAGTCTGAACGGTCCCGCGTGCCTCCGTCCCGTTTCTTCCGGCAGAGGCCCCCGCTGTGTGGACGGGAAAACCCGGTATCGTTTACTCCGGGTTTTTTTTGCCGCGACTCGATACCGGGGCAAATTGCCAGTCTGTCCTGGGCCTATGTTTTACTAGAACCATTGTATTCCAATAAAACACATTCCTCACCAAGCTGACTTCTGCCATCAGAGCCAAGCAGAGGGGGAAATAAACACCTTGGGGACAGATTTGGAGAGAGCTGCACATTCCTCCCAATGCTCTTCTTTTTTCTTCTATATCAGAGACCACGCATGTTTCAAATGATTGGGGAAGATCCAGATTTACACATAGGGATTTGCCATGGCCTTGTCTAGTTTGGCCTTTAGTGAAGACTGAGGCACAATCCATGAATCCATTTATTTCCATGGGACTTTTCCATTTTTTTCTCCTTGTGTGATTCAGTGAACTTCAGATTTTTGAAATCAGTCTATCTATTGAGTGCATACTTAATGTGACAGATTGATTAAAATATTTATTGGCTGCACTCTTCACGAAATGTTTGAGGTAGCTCATAACATGAATGAGAAACTATATTTACTGCTTTGGAGGGATGGTGGCAGGTGCTGATTCAGTCATTACTGAGTACGCAGGTTGAATCTGAGATCCTCATTCTGTTTAAAAGATATGCATTGTGGGTCGCCTTCACAGTCCCCTGCATCTAGTGCCCAATTTCCCAGTCTGAAATGGCCCATGGGAAGCATCATTTGGCCTTTTGGGGAAACCCACATAACTCAGGGAACACAGGTTTGATCCAATCACACTCCTAGGACCACTTCACATCAGGAAAATAGTGTGTGGGGTAAGAATTAAGCCCCTTCTCCACTAGCAGCACTAATAACAATCCAAATCAAGCACCACATGTCCAGGAAATGAGAAGTGCCTAGAACTCATATCTGACTTTCACATATGGTGTGTACCAGGGCTTTTTTTTCTGGGGGAACATGCCGGAATGGGGTTCCAGAACCTCTTTGACAAAATTCTTTTTTAAAATGTTTAAAAGTTCATAAGATTTCAGTATACTGACTGAAAACTTTATTTCCCTCTTGAGAGTTCCAGCACTGCTTTTTCAAATAAATAAATAAATAAATAAATAAATAAATAAATAAATAAATAACCCTGGTGGGTACCACAGATCCAGTCTATGTGTTCTCCATTGTGTGAATCAGCAGGCCTGCTCCATCACTCTCCTTACACCAAATCTAATTTCGATTCCTATTCCCAGAAATGTTTATTGTAGCAATCAGTTCATCAAGTCACTATGGAACAGCCATGGCATTATGTGTGGGATGGCTCAGGCTAGCTGATTGTCAGATCTAGTCAGATCTCAGAAGTTAAGCTGGGTTGGCCCTGGTTAGCACTGGGATAGGAAACCACCAAGGAAGTCAAACCCTATGGGTTCCCATAAGTCAGCTATTACTTGATGGCATTTTCCACCACCATAGTGGTTAGGATCTCAACATAAGCCTGGGGACACCTTGCTCAGCTACTAAGTTTGCTAGGTGGCCTTGAGCCAGTCACACTTTGTCATTCAGAATAGCCTAGATTCAGGTGGGTGGCCATGTTGGTTTGAAGCAGCAAAACAAGGTCTGAGTCCAGTGGCACCTTTAAGACCAACAAAGTTTTATTCTGGGTATAAGCTTTTATGTGCATGCACACTTCTTCAGATTCTTCATTTCCAAATAACCTAGTTTATTGTGTAGTTGTGAGGATAAACTGGAGGACAGGAGCAATGTGTATGCCAAACTCAATACGCTGCCCCAGGTTACGGGGTTGCCAGTCTAAAACTCGCAACTGCAGTAGACCTCCCTGGGGGGCCAGTCTGGTAACACTGTAATGCTGGTGAAGTGGTGATGTTACTTCTGATATGACCCAGAAGTGATATTGGTATGTAAGGGGTCTAGCATTCCACCCAAACTCTATAGTTTAATCACAGAGTTTGGGATGAATGCTGTAGCGTCACCCAATGTGATGATGTCACTTAAGGTCACACCAGAAGTGATGTCATGGCATTGTCCGCAATCCCATCCCTCCCCCACAATTTCTGCCAGAATCCCTACCACCACTATCATCCAGTTCAGCAATGTTGGAGAGTGCCAGCTTGGGGGTGGGAGGTCTCTTGACAAAGTGGGAGAGCTGGCATCCAAGGCAGTTTAGAAATGTGATTGATAGGTTATATAAGTTATCTAGGAGTGAATTTGCTTTTTCCTCTCTCCTTTTCTTTTTGTGTTGAGCATATTAGAGGGTAGGCAGTCATTTATTATAAACCATCATGAATACAATGCCAAACAGGTAGTATATAAACATATGGTAAAAATAAAGAAGTAAAATACTTTCCAATAAACTAAAAACCCCAGAAACAACAAAAAGTAAAAACAGCAGAAACTGAGAGTACTGGTGTTGTGCCGGAAGACTGGAGAAGAGTGAAAGTTGTCCCGATCTTCAAGAAGGGAAAAAAGACGGACCTGGGAAATTACAGGCCTGTCAGCTTGACATCAATACTTGGAAAAATTCTGGAGCAGATTATCAAACGCTCTGTCTGTGAGCACCTCGAACGGAATGAGTTAATTGGTAGTAGCCAGCATGGGTTTATCAAGAATAAGTCATGCCAGACCAAGCTTATCTCCTTCTTTGACAGAGTTACTAAAATGGTTGACTCTGGCAATGCTGTGGATATAGTGTATCTAAATTTCAGTAAAGCATTTGACAAAGTTTCTCATGATATTCTTGAGGATAAGCTGGTTAAGTGTGGGCTGGATGGTGCAACCGTTGGATGGATTCATGGTTGGTTGAAAAATCGTACCCAACGAGTGCTCGTAAATGGCTCTGCGTCTAGGTGGAGGGAAGTCTCGAGTGGAGTGCCACAGGGTTCAGTCCTGGGCCCGGTGTTATTCAATGTTTTTATAAATGACCTGGAGGTGGACATAGAGGGGATGCTTATCAAATTTGCAGATGACACAAAGCTGGGTGGGATTGCTAATTCTGAAGAAGACAGAGTCAGGATTCAAAATGATCTAGATAGGCTGGAACAGTGGGCTGAGGCAAATAAAATGAATTTCAATAGAGATGTGCAAAGTCCTACACCCGGGCACAAAAAAATCAAAGGCACAGATATAGAATGGAAGGGACTTCGCTTGACAGCAGCACATGTGAAAGGGGTCTAGGCGTTCTGGTTGATCACAAGCTCAACATGAGCCTGTAGTGTGATGTGGCTTTGAAGAAAGCTAATGCAATCTTAGGATGCATTAGCAGAAGCATTGTGTCCAGATCTTGGGAGGTGGTAGTTCTGCTCTATTCTGTTATGGTCAGGCCTCACCTGGAGTACTGCGTCCAGTTTTGGGCACCACACTTTAGGAAGGATGTTGACAAGCTCAAGCATGTCCAGAAGAGGGCAACCAGAATGGTGAGAGGGTTTGAATCCAAGTCTTATGAGGAAAGGCTGAAAGAGTTGGGTACGTTTAGCCTGGGAAAGAGAAGACTTAGAGGGAGCATGATTGCAGTCTTCAAGTATTTGAAGGGCTGTCATGTAATAGATGGAGCAGATCTATTCTCTCTTGCTCTGGATTGCAAGACTAGATCTAATGGGTGGAAATTACAAGGGAGTTGTTACCGGCTAGATATCGGGAGAAACTTCCTAACTGTAAGAGTTGTTGAGCAGTGGAACAGTCTGCCTCGGGAGGTGGTGGATGCTCCTTCCCTGGACGTTTTCAAGTGGAGGCTGGATGACCATCTTTTGGGTATGTTGTAGGTATGTCGGGCTATCTTTTGGCTATGCTCCTGCAGAGTGCAGGAGGTTGGACTAGATGACCTGCAAGGTCCCTTCCAACTCTAACATTCTATGATTCTATGATAACCCCAAAAAGTTAAACTGCCATAGTAGTAGCTAAAAAAATGATAAAGTAAGGGTACAAAAAATTAATAATCCTAGCATGCTGCCTCCCAGTATACAAGTTTTCCTGTAAAATCAAACAATAAAATAGTTCAAATCAGCTCATCAGCACTACAAAGCAACATAGGATCTTAAGAAGAGCCCTGCTCTAGTCTAGCATCCAGTCTCACACAGGGGCCAACGAGTTCCTCTGGATGGCCAACAGAGCATAGAAGCCAAGGCCTTCCCCTGATGTTGCCTCCTAGGTTTGGGATTCAGAAGTTTAGTGCCTTTCAACTTGGAGGTTCCCCTCAGTCACCATGGCTAGTAGCTATTGATAGACTTATCCTCCATGAATTTGTCTAATCCCTTTTTAAAGCTGTTTATTCCTGTGGCCGTCACTACATCCTCTGGCAGCGAATTCCACATTCTAATCACTCTCTGTATAAAGTAGTATTTCCTTTTGTCCACCTTGAACCTACTGTCCATCAGTTTTATTGGATGCCCTTGAGTTCTAGTCTTTTGGGAGAGGGAGAAAAAGCTGTCTTTGTCAACCCTCTGCACCTCATGCATAATTTTATAAACCTCTATCATGTCCCCTCTTAGTCGCCTCTTTTTTAAACTGAAAAGTCCCAGACTCTTCAGCCTTTCCTCCTAGGGAAGGTGCTCCAACCTCTTGGTCGCCCTCCTCTGTACTTTCCCCAGCTCTGCCATGTCCTTTTTAGATACATTGCCCAGAACTGTACACAATATTCCAAATGAGGCTGCACTAAAGATCTGTACAGGGGCATTACAATATCAGCCATCCTATTCTCAATCCATTTCCTAATTAGAGTTTTCAAAGAAACTTGAAGGTGTGTGCTCCGTGCAGAAATTACATCATGACTAATAAACCACCCATACCTCAAGAAACCCTCACTATCAGCAAACTCATTATAAACAATAGGAGCTATATAAGTGCCAATTAAACTCAGTCACACGAGTCTGATCAGCAGTAACAGCAGGGTTTATCCAAGGCAGCGCCACCAAAACACAGTCTAGAGTCCTAAGAGCCCATGGTTCCAGCAGCAGAAATCCCAGTATTCCAGCTGTCATCATTTCCAGTTTCTCAATGTTGCTCACTCATCCAATCCCTTGTCCATAGAGAGGATATCACAAGCTTTAAGGAAACCATTTTTTTGTGTAAGAAAGGTCAAGAAAAGGATATTCAACAAAGTCACTAGAAAAATTGTTCTGTTGCTTAATGGCAAAGCACGACACTTCCCATTTATCTAGGTTTATTATTTGGAAGAAGAATTTGAGTGAATCACTTTTTAGACAGCCTTAAATTTTCTGCTTTCCATTTTTCTTTTGAAACAGCTACATTCCCTCATTATTGGTTCTCTACCTGTTTTGGCCAATATTACCTTTGTTTGTTTATGTATTTATACTCTGCTTTTCTCCCCACTGGGGACCCAAAGTGGCTTACAACATATTCTCCAGTCCTTTATTTTATCCTCACAACATCAAGCCTGGGATGCAGGCTGAGCTGAGATTGACTGGTCCAGAGAACTTCTATGGCACAGTGGCCATTTGAATCTGGCCTGCCTGGTACTAGTCTGTCTCTCTAAACACTGCACCACATGGGCAGCTTTGATGCTGCTATGTCAATAACCAAACACTTCCTACCTAACTTTTAAAATTTTTATCTTGACAAGCCCAAGGTCCACTGGTTGGATTCCATGGTTGAGTAATGGATTTGAACCTGCTCATCCCAAACACTAGTCCTACAATCTATCCATGGCACCACACCAGTCCTCTAATTTGGAAACAAACATTTACCCTTCAGCTCACCTTTTAATTACTTAAACTCATGGATTCTTATCTTATCACATGTGGATATCCTTTCTCTTCCTTTCAGCCATCTTTTACCTATTAAAAGACTGTATAATTCTGTGCTCTACTTTCTCTGAAAATCAATATAGTCATCTCTTTCAGACTTTCCTGTGGAAGCCATTTACTTCTCTATAACACTCCGTTGGATTCTTTCTGATTCCTATTCTGACTGCATCAAGACAGCCAGTGTGGTGTCATTTCAGATTAGGACTGAGGAGAGCTGGGTTTGAATCGTCACTCAGGTTTAAAGCTGAGGTGACCCTAGGACAGTGACCATCTCTTACCATAACCTATGTCATCCTCCTGTAAGGAGAAAATGGGATAGCTTTGTATGCTGCTCTATGGGCCCCAGGGAAAAGGAGAAGTGTGACCAATAGCTAAATCCTGGTTCCATCTTTCTTTTTGCTTGTGAATTTGCACAATCTCTCTGACCTCTGCTGCAAAAATCACCACTGAAGCATTCTCAAAGGCTGTGGTCAGATGTGCCTTTAGATCCAACTTAGCTGTGAATGTGCACAATCAGACTGCAACATCTGGGAAAGGTCCCACAGTAGTGGGAAACCCATTCTGCCCCACCACAGAAACAGAGTTTTAAAACACTGGAGAAAGTACGGTCCTAATACTTGCCAACGGGCCATGGATGGATTTTCCCTAGTCTGATCACTCAAGTGCGCACTCAGGCCGTCAGGATGGACTGTTCAGTCCATCTTGACTCGGCACTATTTCTTTCCTTCCTTAGCAATATGCACATAACCGCATAATCGGTTCATGGAGAACTCCATGGAGAACTCTTTGTGCAGGGGTTTGATTCCTCGTTTATGCACATGCGTACAAAAGGCAAAAAACCCACTTGCCTGAATGTGCCATCTGATTGCACAGTGAAATATATTATATTGGGGTGTGTAACTGAGTAACTCCATGCCAAATATCAGCGGTAGGAAAACTTTCCAACAGTGCCAAATGGCACATCTGACTTCAGCCTAACAAACCCTAATCAACCCTTCTGTGTTTCATTTGCTCTTCAAGTCAGTGCATGTCTCACTCCCCCCCTCCTTTTGGGGGGTTTCTCATTTTCTCACTGTACCCTTATAATTGTTGACAGTTTCCATGTAAATATCCCCTATATCTTAACTTTTTATCACACTATGAACATTACCTTTGCCGTTGGCTGGCTGCCATCCTAAGCAGAGTTGCAGCTGTCTAACTTCAGGGAAGTCAATGAGCTTAGAAGGTTGTAACTCTGGTTAGGATGGCGCTGTAGTCAGGACACTCTCCTACACAAGCTTACAAACATGTTATGGTTTGTCAGCAAGTGTACAGACAAGCATGCAGTTCAGATAAGCAATGATCACTCACAGTTTATAATGACACATTTAACACAAATGCCACTATTCCAAGGGAACTTTACTTACAATATGTTCAATAAGACCCAGCTGTTTTCTTCAAGTCTGCAGTCCTCCCCGGTCACTTCACTTAACTTTGTTTGAGATTGGCAAAGGGAGCTGAGCATCCTTTGTGCTGGCTAATTAGTTTCTCTCCAGGTTCTGACTCATAACCACAAAGGGAACAAGTTTTACTAGGCTTTCAGATGGGCTGGATAGACATGTGACTTTACTTATATGACCTTTCTCTCTCTCTCCTTTGGTATTTGGGAACAGGTGTTCATCAAGTTGAATCCCTTGTGAAGACATAAATAATTATCCATCCACACCTCAGTTGTTAGAATCTTTTGCCACATTATAAACAAAAGGAATGGTAAAAATAAATTACAATTAAATCCACGCAAGATGAATTAGCTAGGTAAAGAAAAACTCTGTCTAGGAGGACACAGCCATAGGTTCTTATGAGAACCTTGTTCCACTCTTTCCTGGCTAGCATTCTGAAAGACATTACTTTGGCAGGGAAAATTAATTTGAGATGCAAAGTTTAGGAAATGGATGGTATTGCTGCTACAAAACTGATGCGAATTGACGAAGACCACCCCAGAACTATTAGTGTGTGTGTGCATTTGTTGCAAAAATGTGTCTGTATTAAAGAACAGTCAAAATGTTGCATCATAAGCATATTTAGAATATTTATAATCTGTGCCCTCTATTAAAAATGTCCAAAGTAGATGACAACCATCTTTATAAACATATTATATACATATCTTATATTCAAATAGTGAAGTCAGAATATCTTTGGATACTTAAATCTGGTGACTGGAGCAGTCCACAAGGCAAGACAGATCTTTTTAAAAACCTGAAAGGTGCCCTAGGTTTGCAGATGGATAATGTCATAGAGTCCCCCCTCCAGAGCAGCTATTTTCTCCAGAGGGACAGATCTCTGTTGTTTGGAAGCCAGTTGTATTTCTGGCAGAACTCCAGGTCCCACCTGGAGGTTGGTATCCCAAGGCCTGGCAGCAACCATTGAGTGACTTGACACCACTTAACTTGCATGACTCAACTAGGTCTGGCTGCTTGCTGCTATTCAACAGCAGCTACCCTATGAAAGCCAGTGTTAGAGCTGTTAGAGCTTCAGAGCTGGGTCTGGGAAACCAGGTTTGAATGTGGAAGATCATTGGGTGATATTGGACAGGTCACATATTCCGGACTAATTTACCTCACAGGGTTGCTGTGTGGATAAAAAGGAGCAGAGAAGAAAAATGTATGCTGCTTCAGTCCCCACTGTGGAGAAAGGTGGGTTATAAATAAAGTCAATAAATAATAAATATAGCTGAAGATGGGAGGCAGATAAAAAGTAGGTTGGTGAATGACTGAGAGGGAGTCAGGGAACTGTGGTACCACAAAACTGGGCTACAGTTTTCCTGGGCAGAGGCTGCTGCAGGGGGCGGGGAGAGGGAAAGCTTAAGACAGAGAAGCAGATAAAGGTAGGTTGGCTGTTGGGTGGGAAGGAGATAGGGTTGCCAACTGTAGGTTAGGAAATTCCTGGAGATTTGGGGATGGGGCTTGGAAACGGAGGGTTTGAAGAAGGGAGGGACCTCAGCAGCGTATAATGTTATGGTCTCCACCTTCCAAAGTAGCCATTTTCTCCAGGTGGGGGCTGGAGATCACCCAAAATTATTACTGCTCTCCAGATGACAGAGATCAGTTCTGCTGGAGAAAATGTCTGCTTTGCAGAGGTGTTCTGCCAGGACTTTGGTTGAGGACAGCAATGGTTTTTATTTTGGCTGGCACCCTCCTTTGCTTTCCACGCTCTTCCCACCCCCTGGCCACAAAGTGGCTGGCAGTCTGTAATACGGGAACAATTAATAAATGTTAGTCTTTGCCATCTGTCTTTTAAAATGTATTCTAATATGATTTATTGTTTTTATATCTGGCCAATGTTTTTTAATGTTATTGTACATTGCCCAGCGCCCTGCAGTAGCAGGGATGGGGCAATTCATAAATAAATATAAATAAATAAAATTATACCCTGCTGAGGTCACTTCCCCCTAAACTTCACCCTGTGAACAAACATGTGGACAAGGGGGACCCAATAGATATTATTTACCTTGACTTCCAGAAAGCTTTTGATACAGTTCCTCATCAAAGGCTCCTAAGTAAGCTCAATAGTCATGGGATAAAAGGACAAGTCCTCTTGTGGATCAAAAACTGGCTTATAAATAGAAAACAGAGAGTGAATATAAATGGGAAACTTTCTCAGTGGAGGGTGGTAAGCAGTGCGGTACCACAGGGATCAGTACTCGGTCCGATGCTTTTTAACTTGTTTATTAATGATTTGGAATTGGGAGTAAGCAGTGAAGTGGCTAAATTTGCAGATGACACGAAGTTGTTCCGGGTGGTGAAAACCAGGGAGGAGTGTGAGGCACTCCAAAGGGATCTGTCAAGGATGGGTGAGTGGGCGTCAACGTGGCAAATGGGGTTCAGTGTGGTCAAGTGCAAAGTGATGCACATTGGAGCCAAAAATCCTAAATATAAATACAAGTTGATGGGGTCTGAACTGGCAGAGACGGACCAAGAGAGAGATCTTGGAGTTGTAGTGGATAACTCAATGAAAATGTCTAGACAGTGTGTAGCTGCAATAAAGAAGGCCAACGCTATGCTGGGGATTATTAGGAAGGGAATTGAAAACAAATCAGCCAGTATCATAATGCCCCTGTATAAATCATTGGTGCAACCTCATTTGGAATACTGTGTACAGTTCTGGTCACCACATCTCAAAAAAGGATATTATAGCATTGGAAAAAGTGTAGAGAAGGGCAACTAGAATGATAAAAGGGTTGGAACACCTTCCCTATGAAGAAAGGTTAAAATGCTTGGGGCTCTTTAGCTTGGAGAAACGACGGCTGAGGGGTGACATGATTGAGGTTTATAAGATTATGAATGGGATTGAGCAGGTTGAGAAAGAAGTACTTTTCTCCCTTTCTCACAATACAAGAACTCGTGGGCACTCCATGAAATTGCTGAGCAGTCGGGTTAGAACAGATCAAAGGAAATACTTCTTCACCCAAAGAGTGATTAACATATGGAATTCACTGCCACAGGAGGTGGTAGCAGCTACAGGCATGGAGAGTTTCAAAAGGGAATTAGATAAACATATGGAGCAGAAGTCCATCAGTGGCTATTAGCCACAGGGTATAGATGGGAACTCTCAGTCTGGGGCAGGTGATGCATTCTATTCTTGGTGCTGGAGGGGGCAGCAGTGGGAGGGCTTCTAGTGTCCTGGCCCCACTGCTGGACCTCCTGATGGCACCTGGTATATTTTGGCCGCTGTGTGACAGAGTGTTGGACTAGATGGGCCATTGGCCTGATTCAACATTCTCTTATGCTCTTATGTTCTTATGTTCTCCCAAGGCCCCACCCTCAAACATCCAGTAATTTTCCCACCTGGAGTTGGCAACCCTAAGGGGAATGGATCTTTGTAGTAGGGAGATTTGTTGTGATTGTTGGAGAGCTGCCGCTGCTGCTGTGGGGGGGGGAGCAGGAAGGAGGCTGGGAGAGTGATGGGTAGAAAGAGAGACTGACGGAGTGGAGGCCAGAAAGAGAGAGAGAGAGAATGATGAGGTGGGGAGGCAGAAAAAGAAACAGAGAGGGATGCGGGGGAGGGGCAGAAAGAGAGAGGAAGTGCCAGGCATAGAGGGGAGAGAGAGTAAGAAAAGGGATGGCAGGAGTGAGAAAGAGTGTGAGAGAAGTAAAGGTAGAGGGAAGGAAGCAAACATGGGGGAGTGGGATAGCCCCTCCCAGAAGTTTCTTGCAGGGCCCTACTTGTCTTATATTCTAATAGCCATTGCCCAAATATTTGGATACGTAAATTCAGTGACTGGTGCTGTGAACAGGCAAGACAGATCTTTCTACAACCCTGAGAAGGGCCCAGGTTTCCAGAAAAATGTGAAATCTAAAAAAAAATATATGTTTTTTTTTTTTTAAATCTGAAAATTATAAAAGGAGCACTTGTAGCTTTAAGCAATAAATTTCCTCAGTGGCAGTTGCTGGGTGACCACCAGGGCTATTTTTGGGCAGGAACGCACAGGTAGGGGCTGGCTCCCAAGTTGGCCACGCCCAGCAGAAACTCATTAGCATTAGGCCACACCCAACAGCAGAAACTCATTAGGATTGGCTACATTAGGGGTGTGTGGCCTAACATGCAAAGGAGTTCCTGCTACAAAAAAGCCCTGGGTGTTGACAACAAACAAGGTAAACAGAATAAGAAGCCAAAGGTGGGTGTGGCTGGATGACCGCACTTCTGGTAACATGGGGGTGTGACCTAATATGCTAATGAGCTGTGCTGTCAGGGGTGAGGCCTAATATGCTAATGAATTTATGCTGTTAGGTGTGGCCTATTATGCTAATAAATTCCTGCTGGACTTTTTCTACAAAAAGAGCCCTGGTGACCACAGTATTCTAGGCTTCAGTTTCTGTGAATAAGAAGCCAGGGGGAGTGGGCAGGGTCCTTTCCAAACCTATTTTGGCCCTTGAGTAGTGTTGCCAGGTCTTACCTTCTTGCTGGTGGGGGATGGGAGGGAGCTTTCTGGGAGTGGGGGGTGGGGCAACATCACCATGTGCCACATCCCCGTTCTGATAACATCACACAGAAATGACAGCACCTAGGGGATGTTATGTGGCAATGCTGTGGTAAATATAGTTTTGCCCAAAATACCAGAATGTCACCATGCGAGGTCCCTGGTGTGATGATGTCACTTCTGCATGATGTCATATGTTGGGGACATTATGCTGGGTTGTCGTTGTTGTGGGCGGGGCTTCCCCCGCTGGCCAGCTGTCCTGCGGTGGGCAGGAACCCATGAAATCTGGGGATCCCCCGTTCTCACCTGGAGGCTGGCAACCCTACCCTTGAGAGAGGACTCATTGGGACTAAGCCTAGTTAAGGTTGCCAGCTCCAGGATGGAAAATTCCTGGAGATTTTGTGGTGAAGTCTGAAGAGGGCAGGGTTTGGAGAGGGGGGACATCTCAGCCACCCTCCAAAGCAGTCCACCCTCCAAAGGAGACATTTTCACCAGGGGGTCAGATCCCTCATCTGGAGTTCAGTTGTAATTCTATGAGATCCCAGGTCCCACCTGGAGGTTGGCAACCCTAGGACGGAGGACTCTGTGGCATTATACCTTGCTAAGGTCACTTCCCTCCTCAAACCTCACCCCAAACCTCACCCTCCCAAGGCTCCACCTCCAAATGTCCAGGAATTTCCCAACCTGGAGCTGGTAACCTTAAGGGAGAACTATTCTCTGTGGCTGGAAGATTGTAGTTCTCTGTGGTTGGGAGGGTGAGGTTTGTTGTTCTCTGTGGCTGGGAAATTGTTGTGATTCCAAGAGATTTCCAGGCCCCATCTGGAGGTTTGACACCCTAGAAGGAGAGAAGGAAGCAGGAAAAGGAAAGAGGCTAATGGAGGGTTTCAGAATTAGTGGAGGAGAAAGAAATGAGATGTCTACCTGCAAGTCCTTGCGGGTTCCCACCTGTACATAATATTTTTAAAAGGTACCAGAAACCAGATAAAAATCAGCACAAAAGATCATAATTTCATAGTAAAAAAGCAGCAGATAGTAAAACAAGCAAGCATGGACTCTTAAAGTACAAATAAAGTGACAGGCCAAGGAATAAATAATGGCATAGTAAAATAGCTGCAGAGTAAATACATAGCATTGCAGAAAACGTTTACCAGACCAACTAAGGGGTTTTTTTTGGGGGGGGGGGTTAAGTTTTTACCTAGCCTGCTTGCCAAGGAATGTCCCTGCTTCTCTTTTTGTTCTTGAGCATTAGACAAGACAGATGGGAGAGGCTTGCTGAAGAGGTGGTGGTGGGGAATCCTATATTGAATGTCAATCTATGTGGATTGTGTAGTACACAGACCAATGTCATTATTGTACTCTTCTGCTATGGGGAATTAGCATGGTTTCAGTTCAGCACACATTGGGCTTGCAGGGTTTAGATGTTCTTGGACAAAAGCCCAAAGCACTCAAATATCAGGTAATGAGGAAAGCAAGAATCATTCCCGTTGGCGTGCATCTGGAGAAATATGACATAGCATGTTCTATTTAAACATCCGGAAAGATAACGCAAAAGAAAACAAGATCTACCTGTAGGACTGTCTGGCTCATAAGAACATAAGAGAAGCCAATGTTGAATCAGGCCAATGGCCCATCTAGTCCAACACTTTGTCACACAGCGGCCAAAAATACCACGTGCTATCAGGAGGTCCAGCAGTGGGGGCAGGACACTAGAAGCCCTCCCACTGCTGCCCCCTCCAGCACCAAGAATAGAATGCATCACCTGCCCCAGACTGAGAGTTCCCATCTATACCCTGTGGCTAATAGCCACTGATGGACTTCTGCTCCATATGTTTATCTAATTCCCTCTTGAAACTGTCCATGCTTGTAGCTGCCACCACCTCCTGTGGCAGTGAATTCCATTTGTGAATTCCATATGTGGCAGTGAATTCCATATGGCTCCCCCTCCCTCTTTTCCCAGTGGCTTAAAATAGGGAAATCATGGGAAGGAAATCTTCTGGCCCCAAGTAAGGAAATACAGATTCAGGCAGGGTTGCCAAATTTTCAACATGCCACTGCTCTGTTCCTTGAATAGTACCTCAAGCTGTTGGAGTGAGCAGGTGAAGGGTTTCACATTGATACTTGCCAATTGCTGCAGACCCTGACGTGGCTGGTACAGGCTAGCCTGATTTCAGAAGCTAAGCAGTGTCAGCCCTGGTTAGTACTTGCAGAGGCAGGCAATGGTAAACCGTCCCTGTTCGTCTCTTGCCTTGAAAACCCTGTGGGGCTGCCACAAGTCAGCTGCAACTTGATGGCACTTGCCAGCTCCACCATTGTTGCAGGTCAGGTTGCTATTAATGACTGTATGATGATGGGTTGATAAATGGACTGGTCTCAGATCAAGATGAGGAGTCCATCCCCCTTTATTTCAGGCTAAGGAAAATAAAATCTTGGGGAAAATTATATGATTGTCCTGATTGTGCTGCCAGATTAAATTTGCCTCAGGTCTTGTGAGAGCCAGTTTGGTGTAGGTGAGAGCCAGGTTGGTATAGTGGTTAAGTGCACAGACTCTAATCTGGGAGAAACGGGTTTGATTCCCCACTCCTCCACTTGCTGGATGACCTTGGGCAAGCCATAGTTCTGGCACAGCTGTTCTTGAAAAAGAGCAGTTTCTGTCAGAGCTCTCTCAGCCCCACCTACCTCACAGGGTGTCTGTTGTGGGGAGGGGAAGGGAAAGGAGTTTGCAAGTTGCTCTGAGACTCCTTTGGGTAGTGAAGGGTGGGGTATAAATCCAATCTCCTCCTCCTCCTCCTATTTTTCTTCTTGTCCTAAGAGCATCACACGTGCCCCGCTAAACCCTTCTCTTTACAGACTTGCATTCCTGCAAACATGTGGTGAGGACCAGCCGTTTTAGAAATTTTAAAGTGGTTAACCATGATCAATGAGGTTTAAAGACCAGGAAAAACTAAATGAAAGAGTACAGAACATGAGGTTGCCAAAGGAAGAATCTGAGATGCTCAGAGAGGTGGCATTGGACCGACATCTACAGCTGTGGGAATCTTGGAAACAGAATTATTTTCTTATTAATGAAATGTAAAGTCCCTCCTTAAAGGGTGCCAAACCTAGATGTGAGCTTAAGTGTGCACATGTTTGCAAAGGGCACCTCAATGTATGTCTTCCCACAGAAACCACAGCCGCTTCTCTGAGCTCTAATTAAAAGAGGGAGGCAACAGCCTCTGGCAAACCAACTTGCACTAGAAGTCAGCTTGCAGGAATGGCGTTTACTTGATTGCCAAAGGAGACACTATGCCTCTTGATAGCATAGCCAAGAGCTTGTCATCTTTGTGAAAGCAATGCATGTAAGTCCTTCAGTAGTCTCTGGAAACCCACCACCACCATCAATGGAACCACAAATGCAAAAACGCACAACAGCACGATTAAAGCAAAAGGATACATAAACCCACCTTTTAAATATGAAATAGTAAAATTGTATAAACAGTAAATACGAATGATAAGATCTTTACGACATTGTATACAGAAGTACAAAGATATCAAAACAAGCCACAGGAATCTAAAAGTCTTTCTGGTTTTGACATAATACTTCTTCAGAGAGTCTCCTTGAAAATTTTGGACACATTGAGTTGGATCACGCATGCTTTTTCATTCAGTCTTCAGCCAGACCCCCTCTTTATTACAACCCACACCCCAAGTAGCCTTTAATCATCCAGATTCCATGACCCCCAGAATAGCCTTCGTGGTGGTCCTCCCGTTCTCACTAGAGGAAAAGTTGGTTGGATCCACCCCATTATGAAGGCTTCTGAACCCAGTTAGTTTCACAGAGTAGCCGTGTTGGTCCACAGTGGAACAGCTAGATTTGAGTCCAATTGCTGACAAAGAGACCTTTGACTCTTGAAAGTTCATACCCTAAAAATCTTGTTGGTCTCTGAGGTTCTAACCTAACTGAATTAAGTCAGTTTCTTAGTTCCTTGCTCTGAACTTTCCATCCAGTTAAATACAACCACCATACTCCTTTAGTGATATCTGTCAAATTCTAAAGTCAGTTTATAAATGGACTTCCTTACCTCTTGCAAGATGGATAATGAACCCTTCTTAGAGACTCTATTTTCTAGAGAAACACTTTGGACTTTAAGTAATGACTAAGGAAATGGTATGCCATCACTGTACACGCCACTTTACAGAGAAGAATGAGCAGAGAAAGACCAGTGTCTACTCTCAAAGAGTTCACAGTCTAAAGTTTGAGAGAGAAAAGGAAGCAACAAAGGAAGGGGACCAAGAGATGAATGTGAGCACATGTTAGGGTTGCCAGCTCTGGGCTGGGAAATTCCTGGAGATTTGGGGGGTGGAACCTAGAGAGGGCGGGGTTTGGGGAGGGGAAGGATCTCAGCAGGGTACAATGCCCTAGGGTCCACCCTCCAAAGCAGTCATTTCCTCCAGGGGAATAGATCTCTGTAGTCTGGAAAGCAGTTGTAAAAGCAGGATATCTCCAGGCTCCACCTGGAGGTTGGCAACTCTTGCACATATATAAGAAAGTTGCACCATTGCCCAGTTCTCATACAATGATTTCCCATGTTCAAGGAATCACAAAAGGTTACACCAGAGACCATTTGTGTGTTAATGTTTTTCCTCTTTGACGTTGCAGAGGCTTCTTTTGGCAGTTTGGCCACACACTGCATATATGGTTTTCTTGGGTGGCTGGCACAGAATATGGATACAGAAATTGGCATGCCAGGGTATGCATCTGTAGGACAAAGGATCCATGGATGAGACTGCTGAATGTGATTTCTGATATTTCTCCTGACATGTAGAATGCCAGCTGTCACTGTGTCTTATTAGGAGTCTGGTTAAAATAAATTCAGAACTTAGCATTTAGCTCAGACAGAAGAGATTTAGAATGGAATTAAATACAGTATTATTTTTAATTGCAAAAGGTTCTTTTTTAGATAGATTCAGAAAATAATGGAATGGAATGTGCATCTTGAAATTACAGGCTCCCCAGCTGAAGGACATCCAACAGTAAAGTTACAAGATGGAAAGACTCTAAATGTTCTCAAAACAACATATTTCTTTGCAGAGCAGAGTATTTGGCCCCAGGAAGTCTGCCAAAAGCTAAGTCTTATGCATCTTATCGGGAAACTCCCCATTTTTAGGCTGAAACAAATAAGTAAGGAATGGTGCCAAAAGAAGGCCCCTTTGTTCATTGATGTTCTCCATTGTTCCAGGACCAGATAAGCAGGCACAATTACTGACACTTATGACCAACATAGGGGCATGCCATAGAGAGGTGCCAGCTCAAATGATGCTCTGATGATGATACCTGTTGGACACCAGTTAGGGATTTCTTTCTGTGTAAACTGTCATGATGTCATTTGTGGTATAAGATCTATTGCCCTTCCTGGTTGGGGCAGAATACAGCTTGGTGTTACTGGGTGCCAAGGTATCCAGTCCTGTATTTTCCTGATTATTGCAATAAACAGATTTTATCTGACCTGCTGGACTTTGACTGTGTTCCTCATTCGACCCCGGGAGCATATGGGGCACAGATTTGTGCATCACATCTTTGTAAGTGCTTAGTATGGAGATGTTTTTGTTGGTTGTCTCTGCTGTGGTGATTTCATGGTGTTCTTATTTTCAACTGAACCTCCGGTAAACATGGTTTAGAACATAAATCTGAGCCTCCTGGATCAGATCAAAGATCTCTCTAATCCAGCATCCTATTTCTCACAATGGTTAACCAGATACTTTGGGGCTGGGGTCCTCAACCATGTGAAATCTGTGGGAACATTTGAAAATTTGAAAGCAGGTAGTGGGCACCACAACAAAATGGCTGCCATTGGATGGCTGGAATAAATCATACAAATGGCTACCATTAGGGCTGTATCCAATCCTAAAATGTTGCAAGGTTCTACAAAATGTTAGGAGGGTCCAACCGAAGCCTCTTTCTATCACGGAGGCAGCTGTTTATGAATGGGCGCTCCCTGAAAACATGAAGTTGACGCCTCCCAGGGCTGTTCTGAAGCACCTCCTGCTCCAATGTAGTGAAGGAAAGACAGGATGTACTCCTTGCTTTGATGAAGAAATGCTCTGGGGAAATAGCAAGTGGACACAAGAAACACATCAGTGGGGATCACTGCTTTGAAGAAACCCAGAAGTAGGGAATGAAGAGAGACCCCTTCCTCTGCTCCTTGATCTAACACTCTTTCCTCACTGTACAAAAGGACATTCATTGATACACTAGAGACTTTATTGAACTATATTGGTGTACAGCCCTTGAGAAACCTATTCCTCCTGAATTTGTGTTCCTGAATTTTCTGAATTTCTTAAAGCCATGATTCCCTCAGCACCCCCCCCACACACACACCAAATCCAAACTTTGTGTTGAAACAAATTGCTTGAGTTGCTGTTATCATGAGTAGGCTAACCATCCCATCTGATTCTCTCTCTTGGGATCGAATTACATTTTATGTTTTCTTTTGTGTTTATTTTAAAAGGTGGTCTGTTATTTTGCAAATACAGCCAATGGGGATGCTTTATCAAGAAGAAGAACAGTGTGTGAAGAGGGAAGTTCTCTCCCTCCCCTTTCTTCCTTGCCATTTTCTCACTGAAAAAAACATCATCCCCATTTTTTTTTTAAAAGCAGGTATCTGAAAGTTTTCCTGACAAGAGTAAAGGCAACCTACGAGTAATGTTTTCTGCCTCTCCTCCTCCTCCTCTTCTCAGGATGATGAATGTGTGTGACACTTCATCGCCTCAGGCACAATACAAGATTACTCACAAGCAAGTCTTCTTTGTGGGTGCAAACTGAGGTGAGTAGCAAAGAAATGTTCCAAGAGGAGGAAGGGCAGCTCATTCTTCCAACTTCTGGGAAAGAGCTGGTGATGGTGGGGAACAGAACAAAACAAAACATTCTATAGCATTCAGAAGAATTTAAAGGGACTGCAGAAGACACCCTGCCACTCAGCTGTTTTTCTGGCTTTCTGCAAACCCTGTTTAAAGGAACCATGGCCCCTTTCAATGGGATTTGTGGGGCCACGACCCACAAACTGGTTCGGTTCACAAACCAGCCTTCTGGTTCGGTTTGTGTTTTGGTTCATGGTTTGGCCACCAACCACAAACTGAACCATGTTTTTCCAGTTTGTGCCCATCCCTGTATCTCTTGCCTTAAAAACCCCAGGGGTCATCAGAAGTCAGCTGTGATTTTATAGCAACCAAAACAAAGGGACCTGACATTTTTTTCTTCAGGCAGTTGGCAAACCTAAACCTCCCTCCTTAATTTCTGGGTGTCAAGAAGGTATATGAGTATGATACATAGGCTTCATCGTATATTTATATAATGAAGGCAGCTGCCACAGACTAAATTTCAAGGGATAAGTAATACAGTTTATCATATTTTATCATTCCTTCAGGGCTGCATTTAAGACATGCTCCCCTTTATCCTCACAACAGTCATTTCCAGAAGGCAGATCTGAGAGCATGAAACTGGCCCAAGGTCCACCCAGTAAACTTTATTCCTGAGTGGGGATTTGAAGCTGGGTCTTCACATCTGAGATTGGCAATCTAACCAGTACAGCATCCTTGCCATTGAATGTTGACTTGGAACATTATTTATTTATTTAAAACATTTGTATCCCACCTTTCCACCCAAGATAGGGTCCCCAAGGTGGTGAACAACTGAAACATTAAAACAGTGTTTAAATACAGGCAAATAGATATAACGTATTTAAAACAATTAAATAAACATATAAGCATGTGCGTATTTTGAACCAGTGTTGTTTGTTCACCTAATAGGAATGTAAGAGTAGAATTTTCAGGAGGCTTAAGGGACAGAATGTTATACCCGCAAATCTCTTTTCTCCATTAGCAGAGCTTGCCTTCTTTCTCAGAACCCAGCTGATGAAATAACCACTTAAAATATCAAGGTGTGGGGGGATGCACAGAGAATAGGGATGCCAGCCTCCAGGTGGGACCTGGGGATCCTCTGTAATTACAGCTCATCTCCAGACTACAGAGATCAGTTCTCCTGGTGAAAATGGATGCTTTGGAGGGTGGACTCTACGGCACTGTAGGCCACTGAGGTCCCTCTCCTCCCCAGGCTCCATCCCCAAATATTCAGGAGTTTCCCAACCTGGAGGTGGCAACCCTACCCCCACCCCTTGCTGGTGGCCAAGGAGAACCTGGCAACCCTAGCAGAGAACCAGCATGTAGAGAACCAGCATGTAGTAAAATAATTAAGCATTACTCTCCCTTCAACAATTCTCCCCTGCGATTCTCTCCTCTAATCCCAGATTACTGTTACAAGGGAAACCATAGGCAGGGAATCCTGCATGACCCTCATAATTACTAATTCCAGCTGCAGTTTCAAATGCCTGGATGTGTGCTTGGCTGACAAGCAAAGGCACAATTTTAAGCTTTGGCAGGAAGGGTGGCAAGAAGATTGTGGTGGAGAAATGTCAAAGATTTGCAGAAAGATCCAATGACTGGCCTGTCAATACTGAATTGCCCTAAATTGTTTCAGAAGCCCTCAGTAATCTCACACCAGAATACCTGAAGGAACTCCTCTTGTATCCTACCTGGACGCCAAGATGATAGTGACAGGCTTTACTTTGTGTGCCAACAGTGTCAAAGTCTGAATGGGGAGTGACATTTTGGTGGTGGCACTGAGGTTCTGGAATGTCCTCCCCTATGAATCATGATTGGTTCCTTCCTTGTAGCATTCAGGAAGGCTGCAAATACATTTGCTGCTAAACTGTATTTGTATTAATTTAATTTAAATGTTTTGGATGACTCTGTGTGCTTTTTTAAAATTAGTACTACCTACACTGTGCTGCACTATCCTGTCCTATTATATAAAAGAGTAATGGTCTGGCAAGATTCTATGCTTGGAAAAATCAGTTTACTCCCTGATATGTCACTCAGAAGCTGTCCCTATCCACTAGCTGCGTTGCCTGAGTTCTCGCCCACCCACTGCAGCTTAGGCCACTCTTCTCTGATTGGGCCAGCATTTCAAGCTCATTTGCATATGGAAGCTGATTGGACTTCACTCCATTCCGCACCTCATATTCCCCCCCCCGCAAGACAGTTAGAATTATCAGTTGCTTATGCAACCTGCTTTATTCTGAGGTGAAATATGCTGTGCAGCTGACTTTCCCCTAGGGTTGCCAACCTCCAGGTGGGATCTGGAGATTTCCCGCTGTTACAATTGATCTCCAGATGATAGTTCCCCTGGAGATCAGTTCCCCTGGAGAAAATGGCTGCTTTGGAGGGTAGACCCTATGGCATTATACCCTGCTGAGTCCTTCTGCCCCCCCAATGCTGCTCTCCACAGGATCCACCCCCCCAAATCTCCAGGTATTTCCCTATTTAGAGCTGACAACCCTACTTTCCCCTCAGTGCCTGTTGGTAGGCAACCAAGCTTGGTCCTGTCACGTTTTGGCCTTTGGAAGAAAACTCATTGGGGCCATTCCTGATAGGGTTGCCAACTCCAGATGGGAAATTCCTGGAGATTTGAGGGATGGAGCCTGAAGAGGGTGAGGTTTCAGGAGGAGTGAGACCTCAGACAGGTACAATGCCATAGACTCCACCCATCAAACTAGCCGGTCCATCCTGGGGAACCATTGTTGCCAATCTCCAGGTGGGGGCTGGAGATCAATCAGAATTACAACTGCTCTCCAGGAAGCAGGGGGGAGAAGATGGAAAGCTGAAGTCAGGGGGCAGATAATGGTAGGCTGACAATTGGCTGGGAGGGAGATAGGGTTGCCAACTCCAGGTTGGGAAATTTCTGGAGATTTGAGGGGTGGAGCCTGGAGATGGTGAGGTTTGAGGAGGGGTGGGGTCTCAGACAGCTACAATGACATAGACTCCACCCTCCAAACCAGCCACTCCCTCATGGGGAACCACTGTTGCCAATCTCCAGGTGACTGGAGACCACTCAGAATTACCAGGCTGGAGACTACTCAGAATTACAACTGCTCTGCAGGAGGGAGGGCAGAAGTCAGCTGAAGTCAGAGGGGCAGATAATGATAGATTGATGGTTAGCTGGGAAGGAGATGAGGTTGCTAACTCCAGGTAGGAAATTCCTGGGGATTTGAGGGGTGGAGCCTGGAGAGGGTGGGGTTTAAGGAGAGGTTGGACCTCAGGCAGGTAGAATGCCATAGACTCCACTCTCCAAACCAGCCATTTCCTCCTGGGTAACAATTGTTGCCGATCTCCAGGTGAGAGCTGGAGAACACTCAAAACTACAACTGCTTTTCAAGTAGCAGAGATCAGTTCCTCTGGAGAAAATGGTGGACTCTGTCATTATACCCTGCTGAGGTCGCCACAGCAAATTCACACTGTGTGCCCAAAGCCAGGGCACTCTCCCAGAGCCTCTTTCTAGAGTCCGTTGTATTTATTTCCACAACTGGCCTTATTCCTAGTATATTATAATCATATAATGGATAGTGTTTATACAGCTTTAAGGACACTTCAACTCAAAAGGCAAGACATTAATCTTCTTATAATTAACTAAATTAGACTGGTTAGTTTTTTTAAAAAAAGCTGTCTCTTAAGGGTATTTGTTCTGGTTACTTTGTAGTTTTGCAGGTTCCCTGTTGGCAGGATATGACCTTTGGGAAAATAGTGTGACATCACTTCTGGGGAATACCTGGTAGTAACATTAGGCTTCTCTAGGAATCACAGGAAGCTGTATGGTTTTACAGACACATGGTATCATGTCTAGGTTTTCCCAGAAGCGGCATCACACCATCACGAACAGTCACCCCCTCCCAGGTCCCTGCCTCCCCAGTCTTACACTGGCAACCCTATTTTGTGTAATATGAAATCGGCACTGAAGTCTTTAGAAGAGAGATACTGTCCCACCTGTGGAACCCCACTTTGCCCAGCTGCTGACCCCCAGAGGTGGAGGGCTTATTAAACTGTAGTGGAATGGAGGAAGAGGGAATGTCCTGCACCACAAAAACTATTGATAGTTGGCTATACCCCACTATTTCAGTTGAAATAGTAATCCTGCAGATGATGAAATAGGTCACGGAAATCCAATGACCTTAGACAAAACGAAAACATCTTTTCCTCAGTTCTGTTCCATGCTCATCTGCTTCTTTTTTCTCTTGCCCCTCAGCCTCGCCTCATAAACGTGTGCCGTGATGAAAGGTGACTTTCACGTATTTCTTAGCCGTTGACTGGAGAAAAAGAGATTATTTTCCGATTAAGTGCATTACTAAGTGTGATAGCTGAGTATCATGGAGGAATTTTATTACTGCCAAAGTCATTAAACTCGCTAAAATCTTGCAAATGCCTACAGATTGCAACTTAAGCCTCCCACTGGGCTCACATTCTTCTTCTCTTTCAAAAGCTGCTGGAGGTGTGTGAGGTGACTGGCAATCTATCATGGAACGTCCTCCCCATCAGAGCACGACAGGGTGGGTATGTTAATTCAGATATCCCAATGTCAGCATGTGGGGAAACAAACTTCTCAAAAGCTTTTTCTGATTCAAAAGATATATGTCCTGATAGTGGCAGGCTAGACCTGGTGTCAGCCTTCTTTTTTTAAAAAAAAAATCCCATGGAATTAATGTCAAATATATGCATTTGAGGCCTAAGAATGAAAAAGCTGAGAATCCTGTTTCTTAAAAAACAAAACCAGTATTCTCATGAGCTTTGATTTTTCAGAACTTGTGGTAACTACGTTTGTAAAATTGTGTACTTTATAAGGTTGTTTGTTTCTTGTCAGTTTGGTGTAGTGGCTAAGAGCAGTGTACTCGAATCGGGAGAACTGGGTGTGATTCCCCACTCCTTCACATGCAACCAGCTGGGCAACCTTGGGTCAGTCACAGTTCTCTCAGAGCTGTTCTCTCAAGAGCAGTTCTCTCAGAGCTCTCTCAGCCCCACCTACCTCACAGGGTGTCTGTTGTGGGGAGGGGAAGGGAAAGGAGATTGTAAGCTGCTCTTGGACTCTGAGTGAAAGGCAGGGTATAAAGCCAACTCTTCTTCTTAGGCAGGGAGAAGGGGGCAGGGATTCACCCTGGCTGAGCCAGACATCTTCTAGTACCTATTATTTTCCAAATGATGAATGTCTGCTCAGGATATACATCACTTCAAAACTGCAGGGTGTGTGAGGGGATCACACACACACACACACACACACACACACACACAAACATCTCTTTCTGTTCATATATGATTAGTCCTCAGGAGTACTTCTTTGTCTGTATTTTGTCAGTGCAAGAGACAAACCCTTCACTCCACTGACCCTCTCTGACCTCTCTATTCCACTGCCGCCTCTCATGCTATGGACTAAAGCTAGAAAGCATTCTCTTCATTCTATTCATTTACACCATTTATACCTCACCTTTCTCTCCAATGGGGACCCAAAGCAGCTTATGTTGTTCTTGCCTCCTCTGTTTCATCCTCTGAGGAAGTTTAGGCTGAGGCAGAATGACTGGCCCAAGGTCACCCAGCGAGCCTCCATGGCAGAGTGGGCATTGAAACCCACTGCACCACACTGTCCCTCTCTTCATCTGCTTCTCATCCTTCTTTCAGAACTGGGCAGGCCTGCGCATTGGAGAAACTAAAGATGCACAATGCAGAGCCCTGCCTCAATCAACTCTGGTTGTTCTGTATGAACTGAGAGCACATCCTAGAGCACACGGCACATTTCATGGGAAGATTATATTGGTGGGTAAGGTCCTCAGCCAGTATACCAACAGAGGCACCTTCATAGCTTTCTAAGGAACCTTAGTTTCCCTAGGAATACAGGGGGACTTGGAGAGCCACGGCTAGTCAAAGTTGATGATAGCGTGTTAAATAGACCAATGGTTTGTAAGACAGCTTCATAGAAACCATAGCAGTAACATAGCTGTAATTATTATCAGAGATGCAAAAGAATATTAACATTTATATATTTAAATGCTTATTTCACTTATAATCCATAGGGTTGCCAGACTCCAGGTGGGACCTGAAGATCCCCTGGAATTACAGCTCATCTCCAAACAACAGAGATCCATTCCCTTGGAGAAAATGGATGCTTTAGAAGGTGGATTCTGTGGCATTGTGCCCCACTGAGGTCCCTGTCCTCCTTAGACTCCATCTCCAAATCTCCAGGAGTTTCCCAACTGAATCTGGCAACTCCACCCTCCCAGCCCCTGACAGTGGCCACCTTTCTCAGTGAGACTTAGCATGAGTAACCTTTTCCCCAGCTTAAACATGAAGATATCGAATGAATCTATTGAAAATCAGACCTTGCTAAGATTTTATGTAGTTAGAACATTTTTAGCCGGCCTTTTCCCAAACTCAGAGCAGGACTTTGCCTGCATCTGCTGAAGCCCAAAACTTTACCCATCCCAAAGAAGGAAGGTGGATCAGCAAATGAGAAGTATTTTAACAGGGGGCTTGGACGGCCGGTCTTCAGAACATTCTCGAGTCTGAAACGTTTAAAAGATCTTCTGGGACTGGCTTCTGTAGGAGACCCATTCATTATCTCCATATGACTCCAAGGCCAACAGCAGGCCTCTGAATGTTAGGGGAATAATCATATGTTTTACAGGAAATAACACCATTTGGCTTCCTCCTGAGACCGAAACCTCCCACCTGCCCCCACACACCCAAGTCTTGCATCTTCACATGAGACAGCCCTGAGATCCCCGTGTTTCCTAACCAAGGGCTGTGGCCCACAGAGAAAATAAGCCCAGTAATTAATCTTTCACAGCCAAGCCAGAGAGTACTTTGCAGCATCAGCAGCCGGGCACCTTTGGGTGGGTGTCATGGCTTCAAGGCTTGCACTAGGAACTAGTCACCTCAGGCTGGGAACCTAACCTGCTTCCTTGTACTCAGAGACCTTTCCAGGCACAACCACTGGCCCTGTTTTGGACGTTACCTATGAAAACCAGCCCCATAGCAATAAGAATCTGTTTTCTCCACTCTTGTTTGGTGTCAGTGTCTATTGGATTTTATTTTAATCCTGTCCTTCCCCCAAGAAGTTCAGGACTGTGTTCGCAGTCCTGGCTCCCTCTTTTTAAGCCTAGGGTTGCCAACTCCAGGTTGGAAAATTCTTAGAGATTTGGGGGTGAAGCCTAAGAAGGGTACAGTTTGGGGAGGGGTGGGACCTTAGCAGGCTGTAATCCTGAAAGAAATCAACCGTAACTGTTCCCTGGAAGGTCAGATACTGAAGCTGAAGTACTTTGGCCACCAAATGAGAAGGGAGCATTCACTGGAGAAGACCTTGATGCTGGGGAAGATTGAAGGTCAAAGTAGAAGGGGACAGCAAAGGATGAGATGGTTAGACAGTGTCACCGATGCAATGAACATGAAATTAAGCAAACTCTGGAGCACGATGGAGGACAGGAATGCCTGGCGTGATGTGGTCCATGGGGTTGTGAAGAGTTGGACTCCACTGAAAAACAACAACAACAATAACAATGCCATAGAGTCCACCTCCAAAGCAGCCATTTTCTCCAGGTGAACTGATCTCTGTAGTCTGGAGACCAGTTGTAATTTTGGGGAATCTCCAGGTCCCACTGGAGGTTGGCAACCCTATGAGCCTTACAACAGTCTCGTAAAGTAGGTTAGGCTGAGTGAAAGGTGACTGTCATAAGGTTACCCTGTGAGTTTCAATGGCAATTGGGATTTGAACCTGTGTCTCCCTGGACATTCATTTCTGAAAGGTTCAGGAACTGTTTCTATTATTGGGGTGGGGGAGTTAACCCACAAGGTTGTTTGTTTGGTTTTCTTTTTTTAAAGATTTCAGCTTTTTCTGCAAACCCTGGAGCTTTTCTCAAGTTTGTGGAAAGATCTGTCTTAACTGTCCATGGCTCTCAACTTTAGAGAGGGTACATCCCTTCCCCCTCTTTGCTTCCTTCCATCTTCCCCTTTCTCTAACAATCTTCTCCCGCTTTCTCCCTCTCCCTTTACCTGTCAACCTAACCCCATCTCCTTGCCCCCGTCCATTCTCTCAATCTTCCCTCCCCTTCTCTGTCAACCTCCCCCCCATTTCCCCCTTTCTCCTAACTGGCCAACCTACCCGCCCCCCCCCCGTTTCACTCCTCTCTCCCATTCCTCTTATCAGTCAACCTACCCCTCAGCTCTCCCTATCTACCACCACCCTTGGCATTCACTCACCCCTCACCCTTGCTGCTCTTCCCACCTACCCACCACCCTTGGCACTCCACCACCTCCCCAACCTTGGCATTCACTCACCCCACCCCCACCCCCCGCTCGCTGCTCTCCTCACCTACCTTCCAGCAGGCAGGCAGTAGGCTGATGGTGGGGTGGTGGTGGTGGAGACTTCTTCCCAACTCAGTGTGGGAGCTGCAGAAGTTGCAGGAGGGGGAATGACTTCCTCCAATTTCCTTGCTGTGTCTTCTGCGGCTCCCAGGCTGTCGGGCTGCCATTGCTGGGCCCAACATTGCTCTCAGGCTGCCACACTGCTGACACCAGGCCCAACACAGCTCCTGGGCTGCCACATTGCCATCGGCCCAGAGCAGTTTGGTGTAGTGATTAAGAGTGGTGGACTCTAATCTGGAGAACTGGATTTGATTCCCCACTCCTACTCCACAGGCAGGCAGCTGGGTGACCTTGGGTCAATCACATTTCTCTGAAAGCTGTTCTCTTAGAGCTCTCTTGGCCCCAACCTACCTCAAAGGGTGTCTGTTGTGGGGAGGGGAAGGGAAGGCGAGTGTAAACTACTTTGTGACTCCTTCGGTATTGAAGGGTGGAGTATAAAGCCCAACTCTTCTTCTTCTTCCTGGACCGCCACAGTTCTGCTGCCAGGCCTAGCACAACTCCCAGGCTGTCGTGCAACCACCAGGCCCATTTCTGCCATTCAGCCTGCCATTCCTCTGCCACTCCCAGCCATATCACCAATGCCAGGCCCAGAGTGACTCCCAAACTGCTGGGCCCCATGAGGTAGGTGTGTTCTCTGTGCTTGTGTAGATAACATTATTTTTTAATTTTTTGTGGGGGGGGAATTTAAAACCTCACTGTTGTATTTTTAAGTCAGATTTTTCTGCAAATCTAGGGTGTCCCCCAAGTTTCCAGAAACATCTGTTTAACATCCATGTGGCCCTGATCTGTGGATTTAGCTGTCCACAGATGGGGGGACCACGCTTCGCTAATAGTATATAGATTATGTGCTATATGAACAAGTACAGTGTCCTGCCTTCTTCCCACAACAGGTCAAAAGTCAGCAGTGACCTCTTGACCTGCAAGCAATGCCGCTCAGTAACCAGGCAATCAGACAGCTGGTGCCTGTTGCAGAGAGGCTGTCTATTGTGATTTTTCCATAAAAGCCTGGCACTTTCCTGAGGCCTTTTGGAACACCGAAAGTGTATACTTTTTCTTTGCTGAAATTGCTTCCACATTTCTATGGCAAATCCCTGTGAGGTAACATTTCCATTTATCACTCCAATCAGTGAAATCAGGACCTCAAATCTAAACTGGGGGGTGGGGGGAGTATCTCTAAACCCAATGTTGCATAGACTCTCATAGCATGTATCACTGCTCCCCATAGAAAACTGACTTTGTTTATGATGGCATAGTTCTGTTCTTTATCTGAGACTATTCATACATTCTGGCTTCCCTCCCCTCTTCCCCAACACAACTTCCCAAAATCCATGTTTCCGCTTTAGCCTCCGGGTTTAGAAACGTCAGTGGATTCTCTTTTCAGTTCTCATTCAAAGCTGCACATGCCATACCTTTGGGAAAAGAAAACTGCTGTGGTCAAAGCACATGTTCTAGGGACCAAAAATATATTGTTGATTTGTCTGATTTGGTGTTCTTACCCAAAATGTGTTGTTTATGGTATTTCTGCACAAAACTTTCTCTCCTGCTGTATACACTTTAAGAATTATATATATGCTATAAAACTGTATACAGCAAGAGAGGAAGTTTTGTGCAGAAATACATCTTGCCTTTCCCATTTCTGGCTCTGAGACGCCTTTGGGCAGTGAAGGGCAGGGTATAAATCCAAACTCTTCTCTTCTTCTTCTTCCTAGGTGACATTTGTGGCTGTACTTTTCTAAATGCATACTGAAGTTGCTGTAAACCAGTGATGGAGAGTCTAGTCTGAGTACTGCTCCACAATGAAACCAGCATCAATAACTAGCTCTGTTTTCTGAGCAAAACCCCCATTTCCTAGAGTGTTTGCAGAAACAACCTGCTGCAGGGCCAGAATTGCCAAACCACCACCACCACTCCAAGTTGCCAGCTGGCATTTCTGCCACTAGTCCAAGCAGTAACAGGAGAAAAAAAAATAATGGCCAGCAGAGTGACATCACTTCCAGGAAAACAGAAATGGTTTTCCTCTCTCAGAATCACTAGAAACTCTATAGTTTTACCACAGAGTTTCAGCCAGTTCTTAGATAGGCATGAAATCACCTCCAGAATTTCCAGTTTGGTGTAGTGGTGAGGTGTGCAGACTTTAATCTGGGAGAACCAGGTCTGAGTCCCCACTCCTCCACTTGCAGCTGCTGGATGACCTTGGTCAAGCCATAGTTCTGACAAGAGCTGTCCTTGAAAGGGCAGTTCTTGAAAGAGCTCTCTCAGCCCCACCTACCTCACAGGGAGTCTGTTGTGAGGAGGGGAAGGGATGGGAGTTTGTAAGCTACTCTGAGACTCTGAGTGAAGGGCGAAGTATTAATCCAATCTCCTCCTCCTCCTTTCCGCCTCCTCATTCCACTGGCCAATGTCCCCCCATGTCCTCATTGCTGCTTCTTTCGGTCTCCCGTTTTGGTTGCCAGGTCAAACCAGGCTTGGCAACCTTATGAAAGAGTGTATGAGATAGCTCCATAGACTTGAGATATTCTCCACAGGAGAACAGCAGGAGGGAGGATCCAGAGCTATCACTTCTTTCTGCAATAAGCAACGGCATACATACACCAGAGAAATATGCTATTTAAATCAGAAGGCTAGAAAAGATTAGACCCAGCACTCTTTAATCTTCCTTGAAATGCTATGTGCGAAACATGCAGTTGCAAGCTTGGAGGAAGGGGTTACTGTCGAATGGGCTTGGCCTGCAGTGGTGTGCCAGTGGGAAATCAGAGTCCGTGACAAAATAAATGGTAATATTTCTTAACAGTTGTAGACATCTCCCCAACAGGCCTTGATTGTTAGGAAATGGCTCTGTCCAAGAATCCATCAGAGCCTGGACTCCTAAACCCAGCAGAGTAGCGGGGGGAGTTGTGTGTCTCTGTAGGAAAAAAACAGCCGTTTTCGATTCTGGAAGTAAGTGCTACTACAAACCTCATTATTCAATGAAGTGTGGAGTATATAACAACACAAATACCTAATCCCTAAATGGAAACAGGGCAGGCATAAAGCTGCTAGAGGTGAAAATATCCCCCCATTACCAATTGGCAACTAAGGAGAAGTTTATGACAAAGTCCAGTTTACTTGCCCCGACGTGGATGGCCCAGTCTAGCCGAATCTCATTAGCTCTCAAAAAGTAAGCAGAGTTGGCACTGGTTAGTACTTAGATAGAAGACCTTCAAGGAAGTCTAGGGTTGCCACACAGAGACAGAGACACTTCCTAGCAATTAAGGCCCAATGAAGAGATCTTTACACCCATTAAGAAACATTACACCCATTAAGAAACATTACTATTCCTTTGTCACGGTCTCTGGTTCTTCCCAGCACTTTAGGACAAAGAGACCATTTGGGCCCCCATGTGAAGCTGCCTCTAGCCAGCCATTCATGGTGCACAAGGGCGAATATGACACTTCAGCAACTTGTTCTTTGTCTCTCTTGCACCAAGGAGCCAGGGATGGAAAACACTTTCTGACAGAGCTGAACAGATGTTATCTATCAGAACTAGAGCCTACAGCTGTAGCAGTGGGCAGAACTATGCAGGCACTTGCAACAGGTCCATTTCCAGCAACCTGCAAAGCTTCATGGTGGAGCTTCTTCTAATGCCTTGTGACCAGAGAAGAGGCCCCAGGCAGCCAGTCACACACTCTGCAATCTAAGCTAAGCGTCTACTCTGGCTTTCTGCCTTCTCTACTCCTGGAGCTCCAGGCTGAGGGGTGATTGTGGGGACCCTGGCAATAGGCAGGTCTCCTTGGTGGATTCCTTGGTAGTCCCAGTCTGACTCTGGCTTCTGTTCATAGGTCACTTGGGCTTCTTGCCCAGCATCCACAGCTGGCTGCACATATCCTGACCCAGAGCCCAGAGACTTCAGGGTCTGCCAGGGTTTTGACCCCTAAGAGATCAGCCACTCTTTCATAGGAAAGGCAAGACCAGGATCGTGCCCATTATTTGGAGATGTTCTACCAGTGATGAATGACAAGTGTCTGTAAAGACAGTGATAAATTCTCTTCTATAGGACAGTGAAGAGCACATGCAGTGTACATGCATAGAAAGGAGTGGGATCATGCCCATCAACCCTGATCTCTCTGATGTCCACACATTGAGTCATATGTCTGCAGAGAGCATTACCAGCCCTGATTAAGATGCTTCCATGTGGCTATAAACACAAAGAGCATGCATAAAGCATTGACTAACATGTGTGCAGAACTCTCCATGGATGTTGGGGACAGAACCAGTGGACACAATCCTGCTCCCTGCTATGCAAGTACCCTACAAATACTTCTGAGTGTCTCCACAGCCCTTAATTACTGTGTAGTTTTTGTTAAAAAGGTCCATTATAATACTTCCTTGCTTTCACATCAGATGTACATGTAGAATCTGGGGACTTAGTTCTATAAAAGGGAGGAGAGGGAAAGGACCAAAAAAAGCAAACTGGGTCTTAGAAGGGAATATTTTCTCCTAAACAATGCTGGCACTGAATGTATTGTTCTCTGCTGATACTTTCACAATCAGCCATTTGGTTTTATGACCTACTTAGGCTAGACAGACTACTGAGTAATCAGTCAATACCTCCTAAAGCCTGGAGAAAAAAAACCTTTTTGTTGTGAATCATTGCCTAGAAACCTGCAATGGGTCGACTCCATTCAAAGAAACCGGCAAAATTATTTATTTAATTTGATTTGCATTCCACCCTCCCCGCAGGCTGAACAATTTCCCCCCCCAAAAAAAACAAATGTTTTGTTTTCGTGCTCTTCTGGTCTTGACATTTCACACACCCACTCCCATAGTTTACTACTGGAAGAAGAGCTGGTTGTGAGCCTCTGCTGTTGATTTGGCTGCATGGAAGCCACGCCACACGCTCTGCAGCTTTGATCCAGAGCAGCTGTTGTGGGATTCTGGGTAAAAAGCAGCAGAGATGCTTCAAAGGAATTCTGTGGCCCCTTCCTTAGCAGCTGCATGGGTGTTTCCTGAAGGGAATGCCAATGAATATGGCAGTTTCCCTGTCCCTTTTTAAAGTTCTCAGTACTAGCTTCTAGAGCCTCCCTAAATATCATCCTTGAGATAAAATTCCATCCTTGCAGTGGGTCTATCAAGGTCACTATTGTCTATTCTGTTGGTGGCCTCAGAGGTCTCAGGCAGAAACCCTTCACATCACCTTCTACTTAGGGAGGAGCTGGCTCAGTGGTAGAGCATCTGCTTGGCATGCAAAAGGTCCCTGGTTCAATCCCTGGCATTTCCAATTAAAAGGATCTGGCAGTAGGTGAAGTGAAGGACCTCCTCCTGAGACCCTGGAGAATTGCTGCCAGTCTGAGTAGACAATGCTTGCCTTGATGGACCCGTGGTCTGATTCAGTATAAGGCAGCTTTATGTGTTCATACGTGATCTTTCTAACTGTAGAGTCTGGGATTGGACCTGGGACCTTCTGCATGCAAAGCAGATGCTATCCAAACTGAATCACAGCCCACTCCCAATTGATATTCTGTAGTGACACACTTAACAACTGTGAATTTCTACCTACATGTATTTATAGATTTCATGCGTCTTCTGCTTTTCTTAATACATACTTCACAGTGATAATGGGATTCACTCCCTGCCTTCTTTCCCACATTCTGTAGTAAATCTTACGTCTTCTTCCACACCCATAATGCTTGGCAATCTTTATTTTTTGATTTTCCAGAAGAGGGATTTCTTCAGGAATATGCAATTGCTCACATTTGCCTCAGTCGTTGCTGCCATTAATTACCCCCACCCTTGGCCTCTCTTTCAGAGACAGAGAGACATAGACAGAGAGGGAGACAGAGAGGGTCTCCTGCTTTCCTGCTGCCTAAATTTCAGTTGTAAGCTTGGGGGGGGGGGCAGAGGAAGAAAAAAAAGAAATTGTTTCGAATTTTTGTCTTTTCGTAGAACAAGCCTCTCACCTTTTAGCCCTTCCCCACATGAGACAGTCCAATTTTATCCCTACTACAGATTTTTTAAAAAACTAAATTGACACAATGTAGTAGTAGTAGTAGTAGTAGTAGTAGTAGTAGTAGTAGTATACTTTATTATGGTCATAGACCAGCATATACACGAGACAAGAGATTACACTTACATAATTTTCAATTAAAAATATGATACAAATATATACCAAAAGTTAAAAGAAATTATGTACAAAAAAGGCAATTTTGGATGAATAAATACCATAATTGTAACAACATTATAAAATTAATATACTATTTATGCCAGACCAGTTTATATCTTAAATTTAAAAAGCCATTGCTACTATACATTGTTGTCTAAGATAGCCTGTTGGGTTTTGCAAACTGCTGTGTTAAATTTCACAGTAAGTGCTGTAACCTGTGCATTTTCTCCCATGAGCAGCATTCTAACATATGCTTGATTTGAACAGCCTGGGTTTCTGTCAAGCAAAGGGAATATATACTTTGAGCAGATCGTCTGATGGAGAGGGCAGTGGAGTAGGACATGTTCTATTGTTTCTGCCTCACCTCTTTCACATGGACAGTCTCTCTTCCAAGTGAATCCTTGTATATCTCCTCTCTGCTTCCACTGTAGGGAGGCTTGCCATCTAGCAAGAGAGAAAGTCCTCTGGTGCCTTGGAATCTTTAACTGAAATAAGTAATTGGCTGGGGCAACTATGTATCTGACTTGAAGTGAGGCCAGAAAAGTTGGTGAACTCCCTACATCATACTGCCACTCAATATCAAAAACCCTTTGCTTTACTAGTGCCTTTGCTTGATCAAACCCTACTTTTAGAATCAAGGGGAGGGGCGAATGTCAAAGCAGCCAACTTGACAATTACAGCCTTATCCCATGAGGATTTGAAACTGTCTTTAAGAATGGGGGGCGTAGTCCCTCAGGATCATAATTTAATTTTAGCCATTGAATAATACAACCTAGGGCCATCCTGGCCAAAACTTTAATCATGCCAGTCTCCAATCTCAGGTTTGTATTTGAAACCCATTTAGGCACTTGAAGGATGGGTCTTATAATTTTGACTGTACTCACTCTAGTGGGGCAAAATGAGAAGGTGAGAGCCCAAGTATTGTTCCATAAAAAAGTTGGGCGAATGTTTTAGCCTGATAGTTTGAGGGGAGAGGTCTATAATGCCCTCCCTTGGTATGTAAAAATTTAACAATAGCTTGGGCAGATTTTTGCCCTATTTTGGCTCTGTGCTCACAGTGAACTTTCATCACTCCAGTTGCTTGCATTACCATGCCCAGGTAGTTAAAGCTAACCACTTGTTCAGTCTTTTGACCACTGATACTCCAACCCCTTAAGCCATTATTTTAGTTTGTTTATCATGTATTTTCAAATGCTTACCACTACAAAAATGGCTAAAAGCTTTTAGGGCCCTCTTAAACCCACTGGGGTTCTGGAAAGAACTACTGTATCTTCAGCATATAACAGTATTGATATCTTATAGTCCAATAGTTTAGGAAGACAATCAAGACTACTTATCTAACTTACCATGCTGTTACTATAAAAGATAAATAGTACTGGGGCTTATAAACAACCTTGTTTCACTCCCTTAGATGTTTTAACAGGGTTTGACATGTGTCCCTTCCTATTACATTGAACCCTGAGAGAGGTATTGGTATATAGGGCATGGATTCCAAGGCAAGTCCTAAAAAGCAGCACTTCTCATCTGAATGCATTCACAGATGCATGCCATCTAGCCAAAGAATGGAGATGTCCTTGAATTTATGGTCTGCAGAGCATCTCTGTGTTCTTTCCTTTGTGTTCTGTTCTTTGTGTTCATGGAGCAGTTGCCTTTCGGAGCTCCTTATACATAGTATGTGTGGAGAAAGAGATTTTTCTTTGGAGGGTTGAACTGAGCACAACTTTCACCTTAAGTTTTAAACAGTTTCACTCTCTCTTGGCAAAGTACAGGTGGTGATGGTGGGGATTCAACTGCTCACCAGCATCACCTGCCAAGCCTTTAGAAATGCAAATGATAGGCCTGGGTCAATACAGTTAAGATGGTCAAGTCACAAGCACATACCTTGCCTGTTAGAAAGGTGACACCCAGCAGGGAACAGCAATTTGGAAGACTTAAGGTACTAGAAAGTGCTGTAAATGCAGTAAGCTGTCCTCATGGTAACCAGATGCTGGGTAGTAGGAGACATAAGGCAACACAGGGAAGGGAAGATGGGAACCCTGGTCCTCTCAGTGGGCAATTCATACAAAAGCCAGGTGGTGGCAATGGCTGAAGCAAGAGAGGGAGAGAAAAACCCCTCCAGGTGCGTGGAACATATCAGGTGGAGACCCTGGATGGCCACTGGTGCCCAGATGCCTTGGAGGGCCAGATGGAATTCTTTGATTCATTCTTGTAGCAATAGCCAGATGTTGTGAACAGAGGCAAAATCAATTTAGTTCCATTCAGAATCATATCACTAATTCTTAAATTTTGCTATCAAAAATTCTCTTTCTAAATCATCCAAGCCACTTACCTAGGGTGAGGTATTATCTGCCCCCGGCCCCAATTTCTTGCCCCGAGGGTCTGAGGAGATGGAGAAAAAATTACCTTCACATCGTGATGCTGTAGGAATTTCCCCCAGTCTTTATCGTAATGACCATAAAATTAGCAGGCAGCCAAGAGCATTACCCAAACTCTGCCCTCGCTAGGCACCATCCCCCACATCTTCCAACATTTGCCAAGGCAGTTTTGGAAACCCTGTGTTCATCCTTGGTACACAGAGCCAATCAACAAGTGGTGGCTGGTAGGATTTCTACCCTCATCCTAATCCCACATGAACCCATTAGATACTTTATAGATCAGAGGTGTCAAACTCATTTGTTACAAGGGCCGGATCTAACATAAATGTCACTTTGTCAGGTTGGGCAACATGTGCCACAAAATGTAACACAAGGTACCAGAGATATAAACTTTATAAAGATGCTTTTAGATGCCAAATAACAATAGCAGACAAATGACAATGGAAGGCGTGATAGGATTAGGTGTGATATGCAGAGGGGAAGTAGGCATGGAGACATCAGCATTGCTAATGAGACAGGGAACCTAGGTTTCAATTTGATACGGGAGGAGTCAGTCCAGGAGGATGCAAAGAATAAATGAAAATAAGTCTGAAGAAGTGAGCAGTGATTTACGAAAGCACATACCCTACCACAAATTTTGTTAGTCTTTAAGATGTTACTGGACTCTTAGGGTGCGGTCATACGTGCTGGATAATGTGGGGGGGAATTAAGTTTTTTTGCGCTGCATCAATTTGACCCACCACAACGTGATCAGACGCAGTACCGGGTGAATCGGGTTTTATCCTCCGCTGCGTGTTTCTGGATGTGCTCCAGCGAGGGATCAGTGATGCAATGGGAGCGCACCGGAGCAATCACATGGGGAAGTCCATCTGTGGCCCGATGCAAACCCATTTGCTACTGCCCTTTCCCTGGTATTTTTTTACTCCGCATCTTCGGCAGTACAAAACGGGTTGGCATTGGGTGTGGGATGCTTGCCAGATGTTTTCATGTGATTGCTCCCAGAAAATCCGCCCGTCATTCGTGCATATCGCACGGCTACTTCTGCGTGTGAATGGGACCTTACTCTTTCTACTACTACTACTACATTCAAAAACCAGTGGAGGAACATTTTAATCTTCCAGGACATTCAGTTGCTGACCTAAGAACAGCAGTTCTCTTACAAAGGAATTTCCAAGGGATATTAGAAAGAGAGACTGCTGAAGAGATAATGGGCAAAAAGAGCTCTGATGCAGGAAACAGGAACAGGAAGCAGCAGAAAGCCAGTTTCTCATGGGCTGGATTGGAGCCCTGCAGGGGCTGGATCCCGCCTGCAGGCCATGTTTGATACCCCTGTTATAAATAGTTAGAACTTCTTTCCATCAAGTTCAGTCATGTTTACATTGTCCTGAGCCTCAGGAAGAAGTCTTTCACATCACCTGTAATTGACCCTTTTAGCTTGAGATGCCAGGGATTGAACCTGGAACCTTCTGCATGCAAAGCAGATGTTCTGCCACTAAGCAATGGTCTGCCACTGATGCATTGATGTTATTTCTATTGAGAACATCTGAATAGACTTAGTGTCACAAGAAGAAGTAAAAATTGTCTTGTGGGCACTCTGCCTGGTATGTGGTTTCTCCCACAGAACAGACTCAAAGCTTTGAGAATAAAAAACAGGCACATCTAAGCAATGGTCCCTCAGCTATGGGTGAACTCCCTTTGGTTCAATCCAGAATCAACTCAGTAATTATGAGCTTTCTCAGTAAGCATTTAGGGGAACTCATCTGTTTTCAGGGACGTTTTCACCACACTTCAAATAGCAGCTCCAGCAGAATGACTGCATCAGGAAAGCAGCCTGAGGGGAAAGGGTTAACTTATTCCATCTCACACTGCAGACCCACCGTGGTTTTGGCTTGTTCTTTCCCCATTGGCTTCCAAGGAAGATGCTGTTGGAACTGCTTGGACTTTGGCAGTCATGCAAATGTGCCTGCCTTTTGGACAACTGCATCTAAGGCTATTGCTAGGGCAATCTATGGCAAGATGCCATTGTTTCCTCTGGACAGCTCTTTGGCCTTCCTTTAGGTGAAAGGATGGGGTACCTTTACCAGGCCTGTTGCAGCCTAAGCAGCTAATTTTAGTTGTTGTTGCTGTTGTTCAAGTACACTTGAACATCCTTCATTTATCAGGGGCATAGGTTTTCTTATCCTGTAGCTGTTCCTGTTGCCCCCGAGAAAGAAGCTCATGCATAGCTTGGCCACACACAGACAAGTTAGCAATTCTACATCCATGGGGGATGTCCTAGATATGCAGAACAATATGACTTTGCAAATTAACCAAAAGGAAAAAGCAAAGAAAACGCCCCTCCCTTGATGAGGATTCAATATGCAGCAGAAGTACAGAATGTTGAGAGCAGCTAAGTGGGGAAAAGGCATATACGGGACTCAGCTTGCTGTGGCCCCAGAAATCTTAAACAATCATGAAGGGTGAGATTTTAGGGGTGGACTTTTGCACACTGTTTCCCCATCCTGCAATTCCTAGAGCAGGGGTGGCCAAACTGTGGCTCAGGAGCCACATGCGGCTCTTTCACACATATTGCTCGGCTCCCGGCAGGGCAGCTGGAGAAGCAATTGGGAGGCTTTTTCTCCCTCCTCCCATTTGCTCTGTTTTTTTTTCTCTTTCTCTCTTCCCATCTCTTTCTTAGACAAATAAATATCATTAGCAAACAAATAAGTATCATTGGATAAATAAATATCATTCTCAATATGTTTTTACCCCTTTGTTTTTATTTTTGTCTCATTTAATGTTAATAAAAAGCAAATTTGCATGTTTTAAATAAAAAACGTGTGTGTGATATTTGTTCCTGTCTTGTGGCTCTCAAACATCTGATGTTTATTCTATGTGGCTCTTACACTGAGCAAGTTTGGCAACCCCTGTCCTAGAGATTCTTTCCATCTTGCATTTATTTTTCAGATTTATATCCTGTCAGTTCAATTACCAAGAGTCACTGGAAAGTTGATATGCCACATGAATATTTAAAGTTAGGGGCAGCTCTAGTAATTATCCACTCAGCACCTGTCCACCTGCACAGAATTGAAGTAGCAGTCCCAGTGTCTCCAGTTGTACCTCCTGATGCCCTCCAGCAAGGGCACTGGCTCCTACTCCCCTAAATGGCATTCAGTCTGCCAGTGATGGCTGTACAGACTACCAAAGAACTCATGTCAAGCCACATTCACTTCCTGTAACCTGGTGTAATCTCTGTCATATATAAATTACTGAACTTGTACTCCACCCTATTCAGTAAGTTCAAGGTGGCTTACAACTTTGATTGATTTAATTTATTGGCTTTATCTTTGGCCTACTTGTTTTTGTAATGGATCCATCCCGTCAGTCTCTGATTTACCTACACATTAAATTACCTGATGCCACAGGCTGTGAATCATGACCTCTAAAAGTAGACTTGTCTGCTGTTTTGTATAAACCCATTAGCTGAGAAAGTCAGGGCAATTTCTCTCCAGCCTCAAAGGCTGCCTCTTTCATACCATATTATAATCCAGGGATGACCAATTGGTGGCCCATGGTCCCCAATGGCCATACGAAACATTGCTCAAAATAGGTTTGTTTTTAAAAAGACAATTACAGTTTTACTTGAACAGAAGCAGTGAATTCATGTGCATATTTTGCATGGCTGTTGTGTTGCTTTCTCAAAAATCAATCAATAAATAAATAGCTTGGATCATATGAATGAGTTCCATACGCACTACTCTGTCTCCACTGTGGAGTAAGCTTCCTCTTCCATTAAACCACTGATCTTGCACAAAGAGAACTTTTAGTGGAAGAGGAAGTACACATCATGGCAGAGATTACTTAGGGTGCATGGAACTTATTCATAGGGATCAAGCCACCATCTCTTGAGTAAATCTTCAGAAACACATTCATTCCCAAAACTATGACCTCTACTAGTGGTCTTCTGTCATCTCTCTGAATGCGCTCGTGCTTCCTAACCCTTGATTATTAGGAGACGCCAATTTTATCATGAAGACAACCATTCATGAGATGGTGAGCTAGCTAGCCCTGAATACGACAAATGCCTGGAGTACATGTGCATGCATGAATCAATCCTTTGTTGGGCCTTTAATTTGTTACTTGCCACAAGACTCCTTTTCGTTTTTATTGGAACAGATTAACATTGCCTGCCATAGCGTGGCTGAGAGCCAGCATAGGACTCCAGCCAAAGATTCCCTCTGGGCCCCTCCATATACCACCAAGACCTAACTTATACATCAAATGAAAACAAAGTACATAACTTGGCTGTCTTTATGAGCCCCTAGAGTGATCGGGGGTTCCAGAACTTTGTCCTTCTAGGCTTCCATCTCGGCAGCCCTGTCTACCACCCTAGAAAAGGCTTTTTATTGTTTTAATCAAAACTTTTAATTTGCCACAGTCAAATCACCACAGCTGGCTATCCAGATTAAGGAAGTTTTCACAGTTCCTAGAATGGACCTTGCCAGCTGGGTGGACCAAGTCTGGCCCTCCATAAGCAGCAGAATGAGATGGGAATGACATGGTAGAATGCTGAGGTGACAGAGCAGACAGTCTCATTTCAAAGTGTAGCATGGCATACCATTTTTTAATGTTCCAGGGTTGTTGTTTTTTTAACTCTTTACAAATAGAAAACAGCCCACTGTGGTGCTTGTTTTTTATATATAATTCTCATCATGTTCAAATATGTGGACACTTAAATCCAGAGATTGGATCCATGAACTGACAGAACAGGCCCCCAGGTTTTCAGAAAAAATCTAAAATCTAAAAAGGGGGGGTTAACTCCCTCCAAGTAATAAAAACATCACCTGTAGCTTTAAGAAATGAATATTCTCAATGGTTGTTGCTAGGCAACCACAACACTATTTTCCGCCTTCAAGACTTGGTTCCTATCAGTAAAAGGCAGGGGGAGTGGGCAGAGGATTATTCATACAATCTGAAATGATTCACCCCATTAGTTTTCTATCACCCTGTTCTGCTGTGTGTGTTGAACAAGCCCAAAGGACACTGCAGTGCACCTTCCCATTTGTAGCTTATGCATACTCTTCTATATTTAACCAAACCTGATAGGAAACAAAAATACTGCACTCCTAATTCTCTACCAGAGATTCAAAGATTTGTATTTGTATAGGAAATGTGGCAAGAAGAAACTGTCCCTGCCTTTTCTTTCTCTCACATTTCAACCCACTGCTTTTCTCACTCCGATCGTGTCCCCAGGACTTCAGGCATTTCATGCTTTGCTGTCACCACCCATTTCTTTCTTCATTCTGTCTTCCACACTTCTAAACATTAAGGCTTGGAATCGTCTTCTGCTTCCGGGAGGGGGGGGACACACATCCATTTCCATTCCATTGACATTCCTTCCCAAAACATGCATCTCCCAACAAGTGTCAGCTTGAATACTATTTCACAACCAATGAAAGACAAGGCAAAATATCTGTATTTTACTTTGATAATCATCTCAAGGCATTCTTCTCTCACTATTTTATTTATTTTGCTACATTTATAGTTTGCCTTTCCCACTGAGCCTCAAGGCAGATTAAACAGTGCACGCTGACTTGATCAATAGGATAAGACACCTAACAGGCAGTGTACTAGGACTGGGATTACAGAAATCTGAGACAGGTGCAGAATATTAGACATGATTCAGAATGCATATGAAATGCAGAAAAAGTTATTGCATCAGTAGAAAATAATGCAGTGATGACAGGATAATACACACAACAGATAATATGTCTTATACTCAGTGGTACATATTTATTTATTTATTAAATTGGATTTCTAGACTGCCCTCCTCTGTAAAACAGGGCTCAAGTGGTATACAATGACAGAAAACATTCACATATCAAATTCACAGTTAAAAACCATAAAAGTACAGTACTTAGCCTGATTAGATGATGTTAAAAACTTCCGGTTGTGCTGCTGCCTTGTGGGCGGGGGGCAAGAAAACAGGAGTGCCAGATACATGGAAACCACCGCTGTCCTTAACCAAACACCTGGTGGAACATCTCTGCCTTACAGGCCCTGCGGAACTGCATTAAGTCCCACAGGGCATGGAGGTTATTCAGCAGAGAGTTCCGCCAGGTTGGAGCCAGGGCAGAAAATGCCCTGGTTCTGGTTGTGCACAGCCGAATATCTCTTGGGCCAGGGACCACCACAATTCTCTTTGGGAGGTATACCAGGAGAGGCGGTCCTGAAGATAGGTGTCTCACAGATCATTAAGGGCCTTAAAGGTTAACACCAGAACCTTGAACCTGATCCAGTATTCCACCTGGAGCTTGTGTAGCTCGTGCAACACAGGTTGAATGTATGTTGTTCGTGGGGTATAGTCCAAAGTCCCTTTCCCTTTATAAATGCATTTCTGAAGCATTCTGTTATAGTACAGTTCTATCACCTTTATAGAAATGCCCTCCTGAACAATTCTATTTTACATAGCCTGCCGAATGACAGAAGTGTGGGAGCCCTCCTGGCCTCTAACTAGCAAAAAAAAGTACTTCTTAATTATTATTGAATATCATTTGCAAATATCCATTTAATTTAAAAATGGAACTGGGTATATTATGTACAACAACAAAAGCAAAAAAAAACAGATTAAAAGGAAAACAGGCCTTTAAGACTTTCCATGGCCTGTATTTTCTACAGAAGGTTAGGGTAGCATGTGTGTATGCTTAAGCATATTTGTATTCTTGGAATATCTATTTTCTAAGACAAACATTTCTTTTAAAAAAACTGATTTTGAAAATATAACAATCAAATAATAAGCAAGCTACAGGGATTGAAACAAAAGAGTTATTATTGTCAAATACCACCTCCTACAGGGATAGTGATAGCCTCAAATCCAGCTGTGCATAGATGAATACTAGCAATGTCATTAGTAATGTAAGAAACCCCATCTCCAAATAGTCATACCAAAGATTGGTGTCTCCTAGTCACACAATAAACTGACTGATTACTATTTCCTTTCCTGTTATTTTATAATAAGTAGGCCAGGATCCAAAATGCTGTATTGCACATGTCCCAGGAGTTTTGCCTACACAGTCAAATTTTCCAGATTTTTTCTTTTGAAAGCAGGATCTTGCAGTCTTAGGGCTACTCCAGAGGTATACCCTACAGGGTGGTCAAATTACTAGAAGCTCATTTAATGTCACCTATAAGGCACTGGGCCCTGACCTGGATAGCCCAGACTAGCCTGATCTCATCAGATCTCAGAAGCTAAGCAGGGATGGCCCTGGCTAGTTCTTGGATGGGAGACCTCCAAAGAATACTAGGATCATGACATGTAGGCAGACAGCGGCAAACCACCTCTGAATGTCTCTTACCTTGAAAACCCTACAGGGTGGCCATAAGTTAGCTGTGACTTGACAGCACTTTCCACCACCACCGCAAGTGGTAAATATGGCTTCTACCATAGAGGTCTTGTCCAAATACCAGAGCATCGCCCCGACGACCTGGATATGATAACGTAACTTCTGGTCAAATGGGCAGTGATGGAGACATGTCGCTGCATGCCAGATGGATCTCCCTTTTTTTCAGGGTAAGCCCCCCCCGCCAGCTGATTGGTGGCGGGGTGGGGTGGTGGGGCTCGGCAGTGCAGGGCCTCCACCGGGATCTAGCAACCCTACACTGGAAGAATGTGCCCACACAGCCTTTGCAACAAATGCAGACAGGAGGATCTAAAGAGAGCTGGGCTGAGTGCTTCATGAAGCACTGACTAGGGTTGCCAACTCCAGGCAGGGAAACTCTTGGAGATTTGGGGTCAGTGCCTGTGAAAGCAGAATTTTGGGGAGGATTTCTAGAATCTGTGATATACCATAGAGTTCGCTCACTGAAGCTGTCATTTTATCTAGGGAACTGATCAGTGTAGTCTGAAGATCAGCTATAATTCCAGGAAACCTCAGGCCCTACCTGGAAGTTGCCTACCCTAAGTAAAGTAAAGGCTATAAAAGTCTGCCCCATTTTATGGCAGGCTTTGCCACAGTGACTGACTTACTCACCCACCTTAATTTCACAATGTGGGATCACCTCTTGGGCCCACGTAGGATTATTTAGGCAGAGCCAGCCCAAAATAGAGCCAGGAACAGCCTAGCTACCAACAGGAGATAGGGGAGGGGGGATATGGAGGGGTTTCTGGCAATGGCATGATATCCCTTCCAGGAAAACCCAAAAGTGATATCATGCCTCTCCAGGAATTGCCAGAAACTCTGTGATAACAGCAGTGGCTCCGAGTGGCCATGGGGAAAAAGTGCCAGGGGATAGTCAAATGACTTCACCACAGCCCTTGAACCACAGGTGGATGGGCAGAGTAGCAACAAGGCTGGTTTTGCTACCTCTCCACCCCTGGCACTCCAGGGTTGCCAACCTTTAGGTGCAGCCTGGAAATCTCCCGCTATTACAACTGATCTCCAGACAACAGACATCAGTTCCCCTGGAGAAAATGGCTACTTTAGAGGGAGGACTCTGTGGCACTGTACCCTGCTGAGGTCCTTTCCTTCCCCAAACCTCACCCTTCACAGGATGCACCCCCAGATTCTCCAGATATCTCCCAACCCAGAGCTGGCACCCCTAACCCTATATAATCACCTAGGAGTGCCTCATGGTGGAGGCAGCCTTGTATTTGAGGCTTCTTGGTGGTGGAAGAAGGCCCTTTTTTACCTGTTTCAAATCATAAAGGTTTGGGTTCAGGTTGTTAGAATGAGACTCAGTCTGCCCTAACTAGAGATGGCAGGAATAATGTGGGTTGCTAGTGTGTAGGCAGAGCTAACTGACATTCAGAGGACGAAGAGAGTTTTCTTAAACCAGCCCTTCATGGGCTTGTGCAGCTGGAGTGGGATGGAGTGGGGGGGTCCCTTGGTGGGAAGCAGCATCAGCTAAACCCTTGGTTGCCTCAGCTGCGGGGGCGGGATAAGACTCAGCACCTCTTAGCACAGTTTGATGGGCAGGCTGGAATAAACAAAACAGAAGCCCAGCGGCACCTTCAAGATAAGCAAAACCAGTAGCAGCACTGGTTGAGCTGGGAGCCAGGGTGAGGTTGACCAAAAATTGCTGGCAGCCATAGCAGGTTACCTGTTGGGAGTTACCCATGCTACATTTCAGGAGGCTTGTTTATTTTAGGCCTATCAGCCATCACTGCTTTTCCAACCTTCTCCAGTTTGCATATTAGGGTTGTCATCAATTGGGAAGTCCCTGGAGATTTGGGGGCACTGCCCGGAGGGGAGAGAGGGAGCTCAGTGTGGATGCGATGCTACAGTATGACCATTTCCGGGTCCTCCCTGGCCACTGGCAGGGGATGGGAGGGCATTGTTGCCGAATCCAGGTTGGAGAACTCCTGGAGATTCAGGAGGGAAGGGTGGAGCTTGGGGAGGACAGGGATCTTAGTATTCTATTATTATTGTTATTTATTGGGCTTCTAGCCCTCTCTCCCCCGCAAGCCGGCTCAGGGCGGGTCACAACAATATATAAACCACATAATACAACCAATTAAAACATAACAAGCGGTTTAAAATCAGTATCTCAGTTTATACTAATAAACTACTGTCGATGGCACCAGTAATTCATCTGCTCCTGGAGGCTATAGCAGGGTATAATGCCATAGAGTCCACTGATCTCTGTAGTCGGGAGATGAGCTGTAATTCCAGGGGATCCTGAGGTCCCACCTGGAGGCTGGCAGCCCTATATGGAGTCCACTCTCCAAAGCTGCCGTTTCCTCCAGAGGAACTGTTCTCTGTAGTCCAGAGAGCAGTTGGTATTCCAGGAGAAATCCAGGCCCCACCTGAAAGCTGGCAACCCTGTTTAATGTGCACAGTCCAGTTGTGATGCAAGCAGTCCTCACAGCACAGCCTCCCTCCCTCCCTTGGTCTTTAGGCAAGCCCTAGCACAAAGCTGCTGTACCACTCCAGTGGGAGAAGCACAATGTGTGGAGGTGCTAATTGCTCAACTAATTGGCAGGTGGAGAGACAAGAATGACAGTGACCTAAGGATGTGGTGTGGAGGAATGTAAACAATACCATTCTCACCTAAACATGGATCAACAGAAGCACCACACTGTTTCTACTAAGTACTTGTAACTCAAGCAATATAGCCTTTGTAATATTTTAACAGTACAGTCCTAAGCAGAGTTACACCCTTCTAAGTTCACTAAAGTCAATGGGCTTAAAAGAGGCAACTTGGTTTAGGACTGCACTGTAAATGAAAGAATGTTGAAATAGGATTTCTGCTGCACAAACTCACTTCTCTTCCACCACATACATCATCAGACTGATATTGCAGTCTTAAACATCTTTATTCAAAAGTCTTAAACTTCTTTATTCAGAAGTATGTTTGGCAGATTGCAATGGGTCTTACTTCCATGTAAACTGTTACTGGTCCTCCTCCCTGGTTGTGTTATGTGCATTTATGTTTTCTACTCAATTGTTAAAATATGTACCATGTATGTATTTTAAATTCTGTATGCACATATATTTTAAATTCTGTTTTAATGTCTTGAAATGTTATAGACATGTTCAATGTTTTGATGATCGCTGCTTTGGGGACCCTTATTTGGGCGGAAAGGTGATATGGATTTTTAAATGAATAAAGGTGATTAAACCTACAGAGGTTTATTTAAACCAGGCTACTTATCTGATGGAAAACAAGTCGAAGAGAGAAAGTGGCATAGCAAGTGGAGGATGTACTATTGCAACCAATGAGAAACTACCACCACATATCTTTTGCATCAGCCCTAATGAAGTATGTACAGCATAAGTGGAAAGGAATGCATTATTTTTATTAGCATTTCCTCTCAAAGGACTCAAAGCAACAGACTCTTACATTAACATAAGGTAAAGAATGGTGGCACAAAGTTTTTTAATTTATCAAGTGAAAATATTCCAACAATGATTCCCAATTTTGAATTTGTATTTGGGGGGAAAAAAATTCTGCCACAACTCTTTTTTGTTTTGGATCCAAAGAATATTTTCATAGTCGCATTGCCTTGGTCAAATTAGCTAATGTGGCGGTGGTGGGAGAGTCATATTTGTGGTCCCCACACAAACCCAATATTAACCACCCTTGCATTCCACCAAAAAGGATGGGGAAGACCTTGTGCAAACAGTACCACTGGTGCCATTCCCAGGATGCTGTAAAGTCTATACAGTTCTCAGGAGCCCGAGGTGTGGTCTCCTTTGAGCTTCCCAGTGGAAAAAACACTACCTGGCCTGGTAACTCGACTTACTGAAAGAATACAGAATAATTTTAAAATAAGTTTATCTGATCTTTCCTAATGTATTTTAAATTATTGCTCCATTGGTAGGTCAATGTGCTGAGTTGTAACAACAACTAACACGATGTGAAGAAATCTGAAAACTCTACTGATAGGCTACATAAATGCCAACAGATAATAAATGAGTGCCATCAAGCCACAACCGAGTCATGTCAACAGGACTGTGGGGCTCTCAATGCAAGAGATGAACAGAGGTATTTTGCCATTGCCTCCCTCTGCCCAGCAACCCCAGCCTTCCTCGGTGGTCTCCCATCCAAGTACTGTGACAGATCCATATAAATGCCGAAGGCACTATTATTACCTGAATGTGGTGTGATACCAGTCCTGGTGTATGCATTATTTATAGTTCAAACAGCAGGTTCTTTACATTAAATAATTGAAGAACCACAGAACTAATTCTCAAAGCACATTATTATTTTTCACAAAGATCCAAAAATGGTGAACACCTAGCTCCTTTCGTACCAATAGGAAGTAGCCCCATACCTTATGCCAAGTGGCATCCCTCTTCAAAAACTGAGGGTACTTTTGAGACAGATCAGGACATGCCATGGGGTCTGCCATTCAAACAAGAAAGTGAAGAAATCCAACTGGAAATGCTGTAGTCCCTAGTTGTATCCCAGGCTGAGGTTTGGGACAGAACATTTAAGTCTGTGCTGCCAGAGACTTCAAACCCATTCTAGGAACTGGTTTCTTTCCTGATTTAAAATCAATCCTTCTTTATTTACAAGTATATTTTCTGTCTCTAGCAACAAAAAAGGCCATGCTGTCTTAAATTATCAGGTTCTAACCATACTATACAACTTCTTTAATAGCAGGGACTGCCTAAACAGGTGGTATTTGCTTGCCTGAGCAACCAATTTTATTAATGCAGTTTTTCTATTATGTAGTGACCCGGATACAAAAAGCCACAACCTACCCAGATTTCCCAGTACGCATTCATTTTAGTTCAATGCAAACCTACATTCTTCTGCTCAACAGCCTGTGTTTTAGTTTTATGAATGCAATATGGGTTAACAGGAGTGCTAAATATATGTGTGTATTATGTAAGTATTACAGTATTCATTCACTTTTACGGCAATTTTTTTAACACCACTACTATATATACATACTTTTCAGGACCAATCTGGTGGATAAAGGACAATGGAAAATCAGTTTCACAATATTTCTAGAAGAGTCACGTGAACAGAGTTGCTGTTAGCTAGTAAAGAGATGCTGCAATGGTGGTGGAAAGAGCTGTCAAGTTGCAGGTGACCTGTGGTGACCCAGGAGGGGTCTCAAGCCAAATGATGAGCAGAGGTGGTTTGCCATTGCCTGCCTCTGTGTAGCAACCTTGGACTTCCTTGGTGGTCTCCCATACAAGTACTGACCAGGACTGACTGGTGCTTAGCTTTCAGGATCTGATGATACAGAATCATAGAACTGAATGGGACCTCCAGGGTGATTTTATCCAACCCCCTGCACAATGCAGGAAATTCACAGCTACCCCCAGTGATCCCTATTCCATGCCCAGAAGATGGCAAAAAAACCTTCCAGGTTCCCTGGCCTAACTGGCCCAGAGAAAATTGCTTCCTGACCCCAAAGTGGTGATCAGCATTTCCCTGGGTAAGAAAGGACCACAAAAACTAAGCACTGAGGCAACCCTCCCTCTCATGATTTGCCTAAGTTCACAGAATCAGCATTGCTGTCAGATGGCCATCTAGCCTCTGCTTAAAAACCCCCAAAGGAGAGCCCACCACCTTCCGAGGAACCCTGTCCCACTGAGAAACTGCTCTGTCAGTAAGTTCTTTCTAGTGTTTAGCCGAAAACGTTTTTTAATTTCAACCTGTTAGTTCTGGTCTGACCTTCTGGGGCAACAGAAAACAACTCTGCACCATCCTCTATATGACAGCCCTTCAGGTACTTGAAGATGGTTATCGTATCACCTCTCAGTTGTTTCCTCTCCATTCTATACATACTGAGCTCCTTCAACATTTCCTCATAGGACTTGGGCTCCAGACCCCTCACCATCTTCGTTGCCCTCCTCTGGACATGTTCTACCTTGTCTATATCCTTCTTCAATTGTGGTGCCCAATACTGGGCTAACCTGGGCCACCATGGCAATGCTGGATCACGACCTCATAAAAGATCCAAAGAATCCTGAGCTGAGCCAACCCCATGAATGACATAACTCTCCCCTGTCTCAGATGCAACCAAGTTCTAGGAAAAAATTCCATCAGGATGCAAGTATAGGTACGAGATCTCACCTGTTTTCATTTCAAAAGCAAAGTAGTAGGCCTGGTCTACACATGCAGCTGAATGAGGTGGAAGGTGGAGGGATCATTCTTTTTATGTTCCCTCCTTGTTTTCAAGAAACAACAGCAGCAATTTCAGCAAGTGAAAAATCAACACATCAGGGGGAAAGATCTTCCCTTCTCCTGGCTGTACTACTCCCCTACTTGCAAGGAAATTTTCATAGAGGAGAGCATTCAAAATGTAGAAAGCTGGTTTGATGTAGTAGTTAAAAATGTCAGATTAGAACCTGAGAGAACCAGTTGGGAATCCCTACTCCGTTATAGAGGCCTGCTGGATGACCTTGGTCCAGTCGCATATTCTCAGAATAACCTTCCTCACAGGGTTGTTGTAAGGCTAAATGGAAGAATGACGTAAGCTGCTTTAGGTCCTCACTTGGGAGAAGGTGGGGCATAAATGACGTGAATAAATTATGCTCTGCACCCAGTTTCAGGTAGCACAGTCCATTCTATCATCCCCTTAAGAGTCACAAGTCTGTGAAAGAGCCTGAAAGGGACGTGCTATTCATTTTTCATAAAAGGTTTTATGTTTTTCAACACAAAAGCAGAACTGGGATTAGCAATATATCTGTTAACTCAACTCAACAATCCATACAGTTTTATTTGTTGTTAGCCGCCTTGAGCCAATTTTCAGCAAGGCGGGATATAAATGGAAAATAATAAATAAATAAATAAATTTCCATGATTCCCATTTGCTAGCAAATGAAGTGGTTCAGAGGGAACTACCTGATCCTGAAGTAGTAAGGGAAGGAATAAAATAGGAGGGGTGGAAGAAGAACAGTTGGTTTTTATACCCTGCTTTTCTCTCTCCTAAAGGTTTCCCTTGCTCGAAAGCTAGTCAAATCCGACTCTAGGGAGTGGTGCTCATCTCCATTTCTAAGCCGAAGACCCAGTGCTGTCTGAAGACGTTTCCATAGTCATGTGGCCGGCATGACTAAGTGCCGAGGCGCACTGTTACCTTCCCACTGAAGCTGTGCCAATTTATCTACTTGCAATTTCTTGCTTTCGAATTGCTAGGTTGGCAGGAGCTGGGGCCATAGATGGGAGCTCACTCCATCACACAGCACTAGGGTCTCGAACTGCTGAACTACAGACCTTCCAGTCTGCAGCTCAGCATTTTAACCTCTAATCCACCAACGGACCCCTTCTCTATCCTAGGAAGTCTCAAAGTGGCTTCAAATTGCCTTCCCTTCCTCTCCCCACCACAGTCACCTTGTGAGGCAGGTGAGGCTGAGAGAGTCCTGAGAGAACTGTGACTGGCCCAAGGTCAACCAGTTGGCTTCATGTGGAAGAGTGGGCAATCAAACCCAGTTCTTGAGATTAGTGTTCGCCACTCTTAACTACTATACCACACTGGACGCAGGCAACATCAGCAGCCTGACTTCTCAAATGTGGGGCTAAAAGGGAGGGAAACAGAAATAAATGGCAGGCAATCCCATGAGAATCTTTATAATAAAGGCGAAATAACAGATCACCTACATCCCACCCCATGGGTAACAGGGTAGTGAAGGTGGCTAGTATTTCTACTGGCTGATGGACCGCTTTTGTTTTGTTTTTTACTTGTATTAAGAACAATACCTCTTTAAAGAACCTTTTCCATCCATAAACACAGGAATTTCCTCAAGGTATTCATCTTTAAATGTCATAAGTTGATTTTTTAACACCAGAAAATAAAAATGCTACAAATGATAAGTTGGGTCCTGAGAACCGTCAGTAGAGTAGACAGACAATTTGGTGTAGTGGTTAGGAGCACAGACTCTAATCTGGGAGAACCAGGTTTGATTCCTCACTCCTGTGCAGCTGCTGGAGTGACCGTGGTGTCAGTCACAAGTTATTTCATAGCTGTTCTCGAAAAAGCTCTCTCAGCCCCACCTACCTCACAGGGTATCTGTTGTGGGGAGAGGAAGGGAAAGGAGATTGTAAGCCACTCTGAGACTCCTTCAGGTAGTGAAGGATGTGGTATAAATCCAAATTTCTCTCTTCTTCTTCCAGATCTCCAAGTACAGAGTGGATCTCTCCACCCCACCTTCCTCCTGCTGCTCCTTTCAAGGTTCGAAGGACTGCCAGGAATAGTGCAGGATGTGGTACAGGAGGCTGCATCTTGCAAGGGAAATCAGCAGAAACGGAAGAGTGCCTGACGCTAGTTTAGTGTACCAGATTTCAATTTCAAGTGGGGCTACTACAAATACTGTGACGGGGTAAAGCTTCGTACCTCTTTTCCCATTCTATTATGGCTTAAAGTTTGAATTCTTTACTTCCTGCTCTCTAGTAGAGTGGTGGAGGGGGATGGCTTCCTGAATGAGTGCATCACTAGATCCCCAAGCATTTTCTACTTGCAATGCTCAGGAGTATCATTTTTAGCACAAAATTTACAAATGGGTATCTCTAAACTAATGCTCAATAGGCTTTTACTGTATTTAGTAATTAATGTGACCATTTCTAAGTTCAATTTGATACCACCTGGCTTACAGGTGGTTGTAAAAATTTGTGAGATGACATTTGTTGAGCATTTTCACTGACTGAGGGCTTCTTCTGAAGCTGATATACAGTAAGAAGATTATTACTTTGCCCATTTTCAAACATTTGAAGTTGTACTAGGTGGAAAATAGGGGAAAGGGCAGGTCTGGAGGGATTTCTTCTGAATGAAAAGGACTGGCAAAGTGTGCTGTATTTAATGTTCCCCCCAGTCTCCCAAAACCTGTGGGAAATGAAGGCCTCACATGTATGCTGTTCTCATGCTGCTAAAAATGTTGACAGAACAAAGCAATGTGCAGGCATGGGCCTACACCTGGGGCACACGGGAAGGTAGGCTGAAGGAATGCAAGAGTGTCCCCCCCCGCTTGCTTCAGTTCAGTCTGGGCTACAAAGGACAGGAGGGGGGTGAAGCTTTGGCCAGAGAGGACAGGTACCCTTATCCATGTCCTTCTGAGCTCAATTGTATCTTTTAAGCTGTAAAGCAAACTATTTTGTGCTGACAAAGGCCAAGAGAGCTTGACCCTTGCCCTTTCCAGAGTCTCTTGCATGCTAGTTACCCAAAGCACTCTCAAATAACATCCTGTTATACTGTTCAGGGCAACTGGCTTGCCAGCAGGTGATAGCCAAGTCCTTCCATTATGGTTGACATGGACCCTCTGCCAGGTGGTAGCCACATCTTGGCATAATCTTGCCCAGGGGGTCCACAGAGTCACCAGGGAAGCGGACATTCTGCCAAATGACAACCAGTTGTTTAAGCTGGAAGGGAAACACTGATGCACATTCCATTGATAACAATGCAGAGCTGGCAGATCATCCACAATCAGGTGCCCACTGGGATTCATATACCCAAGGGCAATGTTTTGTACCTGACTGCATTGCTGTTGATGGAATGCACATCGGACTATGCATTCAAGTGCATGTTGCGGACAACCCAATGTGGTATGATCCACAACTACACAAACAACAAACTGTATCTATACTTGTTTTTCTCCTGAGTTGGTCACTGCTATCTAGCTGGCAGGTATATCACCGTGTACTTCAGCCCCCTACACAGACATTCTTTCTGGGACTGCAAAAAATGAATCCAAAATTGCAAGGGGAGCTTTTCTGCTCAACTAGTCATAATGCTTTGACAACTTCTCTACTTCCAATCATATTACTATACATGTTTATGAATTGCAGTATGTCTACTATCTTTAACTACAGGAAGCCACACACTAAACTTGAAAATAAAAATATAATTTTGCTGATCACTTTATTTTTGAAAAAGAAGGATTAAATGGTTGCAATCTGCAATTCACTAGACTCTACCACTCTGTTACAATACATACAACAGTCCCAGAGAAAAATCTTTTTTGATTTGCATACTTAGAATTACTACTGAATGGGCTAGAAAAAAATACACCAAATCAGCTTTTACTTCCTAGATCCGAATTTGTAAGAAAAGTATTTTAACAGTGACACCTCATGGTAGGAAAAGGCAATTTTTGGCTTCAAATCTTTATGTATGGATAAGTATGAGACCAAAATATAACTGAGACTCTTAAAAATACATTGTTAATATCACAGAAATCAAGGCTTATATGAAATGCTTAATAAATAGTCAGTGTGACATATAGGTAAAAGAAAATAAACTGTACCTTTGAGGGCTTGTAGCCAAACAGCATCACTACAACAACTTTGTAGTTCTGTCTAAGTACCCTTTGTTGCCTTTATCACATTCCTCAAATGTCTAAAGAGGATAAAAAAAGTTAATATGGACCAAAAATAGTGTCTAACATGGTCCTGTGCACTTAAGAGGAATTTATAGCCCAGCTCTGGTTCAGTATCTGATATTATATACTACAAACCTGTGATCCTTAAGGTGTTAGTACAAGAGATTTAAAAGCCATTCATTTTATTAAAGCTTCTATAAGCGATGCATTGCGTATCAAGGTGGAAATTCATTCAGATATGGATCAGAAGCCTTTCATATTTTAAAGAGGTGACCTAAATGAATATCTAATCTGTATTTTAATAGTCTTTTTTCACTTTGTTCAAATCGTAGAAATGGTTGCTAGGATGCCTGTTTCAACAGACTCTTGTTATTCCCTTCAGAGCAACAACTGTGGCCATTGTGAAGCTACAACTAAAGGCCCAAGTCACGAGGCAGCAGGTGGGTCAATGCAACACCAACAACTGCACCCTGTGTAGTCAGCTGACCCCAACACCCATTGCCCACTCTGGATACAAGCCACGTACCTGCCCACTGCTGACTGAGATACCCCCTACCTGGGAAATATATACTCTCTACCACCTCCTGGGGCTGCTGCCAAACAAACTAGACTCTTACCGCCTCCTTCCCCATGTTTAATGAGCCCCATCAGGAGCTTAAAGGCTAAGCCAGACTCCGGGTTATTAATATGCAGCTCTAACCATAGTGAGGTATCATCAGCCTAGTATGTGGAAGAGAATTAGAGGGCCAGGAGGGAAGAGGAGATTGGATTTATACCCCGCCCTTCACCACCCAAAGGAGTCTCAGAGCAGCTTACAAACTTCTTTCCCTTCCACAACAGACACCCTGTGAGGTAGGTGGGGCTGAGAGAACTCTGACAGAAACTGCTCTTTTTCAAGAACAGCTGTGCCAGAACTATGGCTTTCCCAAGGTTATCCAGCAGGTACAAGTGGAGGAGTGGGGAATCAAACCTGGTTCTCCCAGATTAGAGTTCACGCACTTAACCACTACACCAAACTGGAGGAAACATCATTGCTAGCCGTAAAGTCTTTGTTGAATATTTCCTTCTGTCTCCTCATAGCAGTTATAGAGCTTGGGAGAGGTCAGAGGCAGAATCCAAAGAGCTTGTGGTTCTCTGGCTCTTGGCCCATGGCTTGAGGTCTGTACCCTGAATCAACCAGCCCCTGAATCCAAGACCAGCCCAAGATGTAATATGGTGTTCTGTTCGTATTTTATTTATATTGTGTTTTATTTTTGTTGTAAGGGGCTTTGGGTCCTTTTGGTGAAAAAAGCAGGTTAGAAATGGTTGAATAAATAGGAGCTACTTTTATAGTATATTGAGCCTCCTTCCTAAGCAACAACTAAGATTGCTTTTTCAACAGGCACTGTAGTCTCAAAGATGAACGAAAAAGCTCTTAAAAACAATCTTGAATTAAGTAAGAGGAAGACTAGGTAAAGGTAAAGGTTTCCCTTGCTTGAAAGCCAGTCGAATCCAACTTTAGGTATGCGGCTCTCCTCTCCATTCCCAAGCTGTCCAAAGATGTTTCCGTAGTCATGTGGCTGGCATGACTAGACACTGAGGAGCACAGAACACTGTTACCTTCTCACCTAAGTGGTACCTATTTATCTACTTGTAATCTCTTGCTTTTGAACTGCTAGGTTGGCAGGAGTTGGGACCACCGGAGTAATATTAATACTTCAAAAATATTCTAATATTTTTAAAACCCAGAAAGTGAACCAAATAACTACATTTCTCATTCAGCATTTGGACCAATGCACACAGCAACTCTTATTCATTGTCCTCATATTTTGTGTGGGTATTTGTGTTTCTGTGTGTGTGTGTGTGTGTGCACGTGTGCTTGCATGCCTGGAAGTCATGGTGACTTCTGGCGACTCCTACTGGGGGCTTGGATGTTTTTCAGAGAGGAGGCTTGATAGCCTGCTTCTGCGTCTCGAGCCCTGGTATTCCTTGGAGGACTCCCTTCCAATTGCTTGCCAGGGTCGGCCCTGCTGAGCTTCCAAGATCTGACAAGATCCGGCTTGGCTGGGCTATCCAGGTCAGGGCTCTTGGCTTTATATTGATTACAACAGTAATGAAGAAAGGCCGATTGCCTTTTGATCATCAGTAAAAACCCTTTGTGGAGAAACTGTTAACAAAATGCATGAACAAATTATCAGATCCTGAAAACACACCAGGAATACTTTAGACTTTTGGAATGAACACACACAAAAAAGATCAGCTTCTGGAATTTTATTGACTAAATATCATCTATAAAGACAGCAGACATGTGTTTTTTTTACACACATCGCAGTATTCATACCTACATACAAAAGATAGTTATGCATTTCATCCAACTCAAATTAAATATAACCACCCACATACTGCATATGCCAAGTTCATCTATGTTGCTCACCTGATCATATTTATAACCTTTCACCAATCATAAAGACAGCAGACATGTTAACCCTCCCACAGCAGATGAGCAGGAAGTAATTCTCACATCTTAGATCCATGAATTCTCTTTTTAAATTTCCCAAAGAAGAGATTTCTAGTTCTAAGCTATCACTGAAAACTGTAATATCAGTAAATTTCCAAAATAAAAACAAACTTTCTGTCTGGAAGAACAAACCGCCCAGAAAAAGCACCATATTTTCTTACCTAGACATTTTAAAACACCACTTTGCATTCTTAGAGGGCAACAAGTTATATTCCTAAATATTATTAATGTGAGTCTAGAGTAAAAATTCTCATATTTTGTTTTTGGCTTTTGCTTTGTCAAATATTTCTAAAGAGAGCAGAAAGTTATTAGAAGATCAGAAAGCCTCCAGTATACCCACTGTCCATTCACTAGGGATGCAAATTTCATTTAAGAAAGCAACTCTTTGTCAAAAATGTATGTAAATAATTAAACATCAACAAACCACCTATCCAGCCCATATACATATATTCTTATCTATTATCAGCTCTGCTATTGATTTTTGTTAAGAAAAATTAACTTGTTAACATCCTCTGGTGTCAGTCATGCATGTAGACAATTAATGGTAAGGCCAGCATTGGAAAACAGGTGTTCTGGAGGCACAGACCATCTTGGAATGCACAGGTAACCTTTTGCCAGCTTTCCAAGCTTTGGAAAATGGTTAAATGTTGACAGCAATATTTATATTGCAAATGAATCTCATCTCTATATTCATACCCATTTATACACTACCTGAGAACCTCTGCTTAAAGTTTTACATTACCACTGTTTATTTGCTATTATTAAAGTGTAAAATTTATGTATCATCAAAATCATTCTATATATTGTACCACCCAGAACCAGAATGAAACTCTGCAAAGCTGCTGCCAGTCAGAATACAATATACTGAACTAGCTGGTTTAATAGTCTCACTCAGTATAAGGCAGCCACAGTATGCTCAACTCTCAGGATATTGCACTTTCTGTGATCTCAGGCACAGGTGGTTAACTAGAAGAAGAGATTGCATTTATACCCCACCCTTCACTACCCAAAGGAGTCTCAGAGCGGCTTACAAACTCCTTTCCAGACACCCTGTGAGGTAGGTGGGGCTGAGAGAACTCTTAACACAAACTGCTCTTTTTCAAGAACAGCTGTGCCAGAGCTTGTGACTGACTCAAGGGCACATCAGCAGATGCTAGTGGAGAAGTGGGGAATCAAACCCGCGCACTTAACCACTACACCAAACTAGGTACATGATTTCCTTGTTATGCTTTACAAAAACTCCTTTGTTCCTGAACAATTTGTAGGTTTGTTAGCATGGCTTCATTACAACTTTCTCTAACTCTTAATCATAAGACATAAGACTACTAGACATTTTCATTACAGATTGTTGTGGATGAAGTCTACTTATTATTTAATTAGATTTTTATAAATAAGGTATACGCCAAATGAAAGCTTGATCACTGTGGGCGGGGCCATGGCTCAGTGGCAAAGCAGGCATTTTGCATGCAGAAAGACCCAGGTTCAGTACAAGGCAGCTTCATATGTGAACATCCCACTGACATCATAATAAATAATACTTATATTACTACATAATGCCTTTTTTCATTCAGGCATTAAATGCCCAGACAGTTTACAATTTGAATTAAGGGCAGGGGAGAGAAATGGAAAAAATTGGTTAAGGTAACATCTACCCTCTCTTACCTACCTCCTTGATTTACTTCCTGGACTATCCAAACTACTTCTAATTTACTTTCTGACTATCTGAAAGAATAGAACATCTCACCACAATCCATCCCCATTGTTTGTACCTCACCCACTATAAAGATTTTTAAAGAAGACCAGAATGAAAATTAGTGGTGTCAGTGTGTATGCTATCCATTGGTTGCAATATAAGAATATCACTGTGTTTCTGCAATGAAGAATGCCTGGGTATTTTGGTCACAATGTGTTATGTCGGATTATTCATAGGTCACTGTGTTTCTCCATGAACAACTTGCTCACTTATTAAGGCAGTGCAAAATAGGTAAAGCAAGAATATTGATGCTGCTAGCCTTCTCAACCTTGGGTTCACTCCTTCAGCAATAAAATCAGGAACCAGCAGCCAGTTGGGTGAATATATCCTTTATTCTCTAGGTGGGAAGTCCCACCTGTAATGGGTAAGAAATTCCAAGTCCTTGTTCAACACTCACCCATTACACATATTCCTCAGTACATCAGCAAAACTAGTTAACAGGGTGTGCGCTTTTGTTGATAATGTCTGAAATTGTATAACTACATCCCAGCCTATATTTCCTGCACTTCAGGGCCCCTTGACACTGCTTTTTATAATCCCCCCCCCATTACCTACATTATCTGAGCAATCCTAAACTAGTCTGTCCAGAATCCTACTCGGGTCTATTCAGTGGGGGGTGAGGATCCATTCACAGCGACAGGGAAAGGGGGCTACAGTTCACGAAATCTGATGCTGGAATAAAACTGTGAAAAATCTTTATGGTGTCGCAAACCTCCTCCTCATGTTTTGGTGCCACAGACGAACAGGGCCGCCCCTCCAAAAGATTTCAAGGCGATCTGACTGCAGCTTGGCTGACACCCAGCGGAGTACAGCCCCATGCTTCAAGGCAAAAGACTCCGAAACCGGCCCTCTCACGTACCTGCACCCATCGCTCCCGGAGATGCTCATCACGAAGGCGCCCCACGCCATCCTCTGCCAGCCCGACCGCCGCGCACATGTTGACCAAGCGCCCGCCGAGAGGAACCCGCCGTGAAACTTCCTACAGCAACAAAGCGACCCACATTCAACTTCCCCCTAGCAACCACAAGACCACCCTCATTGGTCGAGAAACTCGAAGAGACCCCAATGGATGCAAGTGGGTGGGAAAGCGATTTTAGCGCCACATCCCTGTAGGCAACATTGGCGGAATAAAGTGTCGATCATTAAACTACAGTTTCTCCCCCTCCCCCCAGCCGGAATCAGAATTTCGACTTTCCGTTCTTTCAGTTTCATTCCGCGCCGAGGAGGGGAACGTGCGAAGAAGGGGTTCTTTCTTGGCTTGTCTCGGTCGGTGCTAGTTTTTGTGGCGGACCGTTTATTATATATATATATTTCTGCTTGTTGTTAAGTGAAGAAGTGCTTGAAATTTCGGGGTTTGGGCGTGGGGGTTCTTTTGGCCGCTTTTTGATAAGTGGAAAAGCGCGTGGGATTTCGGTTGTTCCGACTGGGGAGGAAACGACGTTTCTTTTACAGGGCGCCTGCAGTAAATACACGCCTCCTCTTGAAAGTGTTGCTCGGGCAAACTAATTTCAGAAACTGTGGCATGCAAACCAGAATGTGGTAAAGTGGATACGATGTTCTCGAAGTAGCTGATCGAGCTGGGCAGTTGGCGACAACTGGGGAAAAACAGGAAAAGTGGTTTTGCACGGTTATAGAAGGTGTTCTAAATAAGGGGCAAAAGAAATGTATGCTTGGCAAAGGTCCTTATATAGATATAAAGATATAAAGGAAGTTCAGGCTCTGTAATTGGTAGACATCCGTGCATATCTAAATGTTGTTTACTACCTGGGATAAAAAAAACTGATGCTGTTTTAACGGTTTTATCAGGGCTTTGTTGTCGAGGACCCCTTTAGTGTAATAAAGTTCTGTTTACAAGAGTAAGTAGGCATAAAGTAAATAGGTTGGAGTAAATTGGGCATAGCTCTCTAGAGGTTGGAACAGTTTGGAGCAAATTGGGCATAGATCCTGCAGAGGAAAAGGCTACGTGTCCCAGTGCCCACAATGGGAGCCAAACAGAGTAAATATGGACGGCCTCTGAGCCCTCTCCAGTGTCTGGTTAATAGCTGGGAAATTATAACTGATGATTCCTTGGATTATCCTGTATCCCGTTTAATTGATTATTGTTCTTTGAACTGGCCATTCTATTCCCTCAATAATGATCCTTGGCCAGTTGAGGGAACATACAAATTGAATATTGTGTTTGATTTGCGTAACTTTTGTAAAAAGGAAGGAAAGAATGATGAAATGGATTATGTTGATTTTTGGATATATGCAATTACTCACCCTAATCTATTGAAAGATTGTGGAAGTTGCAATAAGAAGATATTGCGAAAGAATGTGAAATGTATGCCAAATACCAAGCCCCCTGCCAAGCCAAAGGTTAAGGTGCTAGAATCCACTGATAATGCTGATCTGGTGGGTGGCGTTCAGGGGAGGTTATATCCTAGATTAGATGGTTATGGGGTCCCCCAGTTGCAGTTAGCAGTGGCTACTTCATCCCTCCTTCCTTCTTCAGTCCCCACTTCATCTCCTCCTCCCTATTCAGCCCAAGCAGCAGGGTCCAGTAGTGAGGCAGATGTGAGAAGCGCTCCAAATTTATTAAACTCTGGGTCAGAGTCCAGAGAGTCCAGCTCTGGACTTAGTCAAGCCATGTCAATTCAGGAGGGCACACGAGAACTGAGGGAAGTTATGACCCCTAAAGTGCCAGCTAATGAAGACCCCATGGTGTCCAGACAGTTTGAGATGCCTTTTAAACCTGCCAAGCCAAAGGTTAAGGTACTAGAATCCACTGATAATGCTGATCCGGTGGGTGGTGTTCAGGGGAGGTTATATCCTAGATTAGATGGTTATGGGGTCCCCCAGTTGCAGTTAGCAGTGGCTACTTCATCCCCCCTTCCTTCTTCAGTCCCCACTTCATCTCCTCCTCCCTATTCAGCCCAAGCAGCAGGGTCCAGTAGTGAGGCAGATGTGAGAAGCGCTCCAATTTTATTAAACTCTGGGTCAGAGTCCAGAGATTCCAGCTCTGGACTTAGTCAAGCCATGTCAATTCAGGAGGGCACACAAGAACTGAGGGAAGCTATGACCCCTAAAGTGCCAGCTAATGAAGACCCCATGGTGTCCAGACAGTTTGAGATGCCTTTTAAACCTGCCAAGCCAAAGGTTAAGGTGCTAGAATCCACTGATAATGCTGATCCAGTGGGTGGAGTTCAGAGGAGGTTATACCCTAGATTAGATGGTTATAGGGTCTCCCAGTTGCTGTTAGCAGTGGCTACTTCATCCCCCCTTCCTTCTTCAGTCCCCATTTCATCTCCTCCTCCCTATTCAGCCCAAGCAACAGGGTCCAGTAGTGAGGCAGATGTGAGAAGCGCTCCAAGTTTATTAAACCCTGGGTCAGAGTCCAGAGATTCCAGCTCTGTTCCCAAGCAAACAAATCTGAACAAATTATATGAAGTTTGTCAAGAAAAAGATGAGGACCCTGAGCTGGTGGAAATTGCGTCTAAAGTGTATGTGGATAGAAATAGAGAGAAAGAAGAGGAAAAGCAAATGAAGCAACAAGCAGCCGTAATTATATCAGCTATGCGCGTGCAAGGTCAGGAAGAGGGGCAAAGAGAATTTCCCTCGATTAGAGGCCAGGCTATTGCGAAACGGCCACCCTTGGCCAAGGATAGGTGCGCCTATTGTTATAAGAAGGGCCATTGGAAAAGAGAGTGCCCCAAATTGGAAGGAAGGAGGGCTGTAGGAAGGTCTGGAAATGATAGAAATTCCCTGTCAGATGTGCTGCCAGCCCCAAAGAGACTGTCTCAAGAAGGTTTAGGTTGGTACCTTTCAAGTAACAATGAAAAGAGTGATTGCAAAGGCAAGGTGAAGAGAGAAGATGCAGCAGCCCCCAGGGTCAGACAGGAAGATGATGATGAACTTTCACTGAACCATAAATCTGCGGAGCCATCAGGCAAAGTGCAGGACACTTGGGATCTATTGGATGGAGGGAATCCTTTCAGATTTTTCCTCACCAAAGTAGAAGGAATTGAGTCCAAATATAACTCTGAAGCCCTTCATATAAAAGGTAAGCATGAACCGACATGACAAGAGTTTTCAGTTTCTGTCTGCGTTACATATTTAATTCAAACAGTTTATTTGTTGTAGCGCCAGTTCTTTGGAATGGACTTCCTGTGAACCTTGTGTATTGCAGTGGTTAGAGTGTTGGACTAATAACTGGGAAAGTGAGGTTCAGATCCCACACTTCTGTGGAGCTCACTAGGTAACCTTGAGCTAATCACACTTTCTCAGCAGTGTTCCCTCTAAGCTGAGCTAGTGTGAGCTAGCTCACAGTTTTTTAGCCTCTGGCTCACACATTTTAGTCTTAGTTGAGGAAGGATGGCTCCAGAGCAAACTAATTTATGCAGGAGCCAAATCGCTCACTCACAACTGTAATACAAGTAGAATTTTTGCTCACAAGACTCTGCAGCTTAGAGGGAGCATTGTTTCTCAGCCTAATTTGCCACACTGTATTTTTGAGAGATTTAACTGAGAAAGGAAATCTATCTGTGCCACCCTTAGTCCCTTGCTGGAAGGACAGGATAAATATGTTAGATATCCGTAGGACCAGCTCCTTGTTTTCTTTTAGGAGGCAGTGCATGATCTGTTCTTTTGCAAAAGGGGATTGTTCCAGTGATGTGACTGTCTTAGGATCATTTAGCTTAGGAGAAACTGTGGTGGCCTTTATCTTGCTGTAAGTGCTCTGATTTATTGAAAAGTTGTTTTAATCTAAAAAGAGGCAGAATATGAATTTTTAAATATTAAGATAGGAATGTGCTGATAAGAAACTGATACTGGAAGGTATACCAGCAAATTTATTTGCACAGAGAATTGAATGAATATTATAGTACGTGGTGAAGGGGATCACAGAAGATTTAGCAGTTACTTCTATTATTAGAAAACATGCAATGTACATGAGTTGATTTATTTACCATTATTTATTGTATACTTCACGTCCAACAGTTAGACTTGTGAATAAACTCAGTTGAAAAGCAAATTTCTTGCTATCTATTTCAGTAATAGGTTGTTGCTTATAATCTTTCTAACTTATTACAGATATTTTGTCTCCCCTTTTGGGGACTCTTGTGTCATCTGCTCAGGTAAGGTTGTGCATTCATATTCCTTTTTTAAAACATAGTGCTATATCACTCATTCAGATTGTCCATAGCTCCAGTAAGTAGTTGGAACAGTTTTCTGAGGATAGTTTATTATACTATCTTTTGGAAAAGGGTAGCTGTTTGTTTTCTCTGTTATGTACATGCATATGTATTTTGTTAGCAAAGGGTTTTTATGCCAGATTTGTTTATTGATAAAGCCCCAGATTTTCCAGAAATATGTAATGTAACTTATGTTTCTACATTCTTCTATTGAAATCTGGTTCGAGATTGTGAAGGCATTATAGAGTGTGATACTTAGGTTCCAATTAAGATTTAACAGTAATGAAGATGTTATTTAGGTGCCGTGTTGATTTTTAAGCTGTTCTTTGAGCATAATGTTTTGTTTTGTGTATATATTTTATGCACGTGTGGCAACAAATTAGGAACAGCCTGATCTTGTCACATCTCAGAAGTTAAGCAGGGTTGGCCCTGGTTATATGGGAAACTACCAAGGAAGTTCAGGGTTGCTACTCAGAGACAGAAAATGGCAAACCACCTCTGTTCATCCTTTGCCTTCACCAGCACTTTCCACTCCACCTGTACCTTCATCAACAATAGACTTATGATTTAAAAAATCTTAGCGGTCATATATATCATTATTAATAAGAAAATACCAGTTTATAGATGCTGTTCCTTTCTAACCAATGCTTCTTTTTCTCTACATGGCCAAGTTTAACTATTGTATAGATGTGGAGTGGCTTATCAATCAGTACCCGAAAGAATTCAGGTAATTTGCTATGAGAGGCGCTCTCTCTTACAGTGCCTTTCTATTCTTGCTGTTCCTTTTACTGAATATAAAAATTATCTAGTCTTCTCCTTCCCATTACTCATTTATATTTTCCAGCTTGCCATTGTCCATTAAATTATATTAGTGTACTTGAAAGCAAGAAATTGCAAGTAGATAAATAGGTACCACTTCGGTGGGAAGGTAACAGCGTTCCGTGCGCCTTGGTGTTTAGTCATGCCGGCCACATGGCCACAGAAACGTCTTTGGACAGCACTGGCTCTTCGGCTTTGAAATGGAGATGAGCACCGCAGCCCTAGAGTCAGATTCGACTGGCTTTCGAGCAAGGGAATCTTTACTTTTACCTTTACTTGCTGTAAAGGCTACCTTTCATTAGCTGGTGCTGTTGTCCTCAAAGAGCACTGCCAAAAGGCTTTTCAGTTAACAGTTAAAGGTTATTGATTCACAACTGTTGCTTGATACCGTCTTACTAGAATGGCGGTAAGCATCATTATCATCACTGAGGCTTCTTCTCTGTGTACAGTGTTTAAATTGCAATGTTTGTCATTGATGCAGTCCTTGTGTAGGTTGTGTAGATATGCTAAATTACAAGTTTCTGTGCTAAGTTATAAATTATACTTTTTTTTGTTAAAGCGGTAAAAATAAGATTACAGTTGATGAAGTATTGCCTACATTTCGATTTCCCCCTAATTTCCCATTTCCTCCCATTCAGAGTATTCAGAAATTTTGCATCTATGAACTGGGCCAGCAGCACAGACATAAAGCTACTGAATCATAAAGTGGCACTTCAGTGTTAGAGAAACAAAATAAATAAAATGAGGTCTTGAAGCAAACCAGTTTAGAGATAGGTAAAATTCTGTCTTTCTAATGTCTTCTGTTACTTGGAACCCAAAATGGCAACTGCTGCTTATTTTAAGGCGTTGAATCATGAAACTTTAGGTGTGTCGTTCTACAGCAGGGGTGCCATGGCACCTATTGGCACCTTCTTTGAGACCTGCAAGTGTTTTTAGGAAGTGGGTGGGGCCGGATGGGGCTTTTGTCGATTGCCCTTTGGGGACCTGATTGGCTGGGCAGATTTTTAAGAATGCTGCTTTGGCAGATGCTTCCACCACAGCACAAGGATCTTCACTGGGGGGATGAAGGTAAGTTGTGTGTATACAAGAAAATGTTTTCAAACAATGCAGTCATTTTCGAAGGCATCCTGGGAAGGAGAGCTTCTGCCTGAAATGTTGCTATTACAGTTATGCATAACCTCACTCCATGACATTTGTGGTTGGCTCTGCCTCCTGTGGCAGCCTTTTATGGTTGTGCCCACCTTTGTGTGTCAGAAATCCACAGGTGCTCACAGGATTAAAAGGGGAGGGACCCTGTTCTATGAAATGCTAGGTCTCACGGGCATAACTAGGAAATTTTCACTTAGGTTGCTTTGTAATGTGTCCTGTCCCACATGTACCTCCTTGTGTGCAAACCTCTCCCTGAAAAGTTCTCCATTAATTAACCAGTGGTATACCAAAAGTGAAGATAAGATTACAGCTGGACTAGCACAACCAGACCCTTTTTCAGCCTACCAGGACTTTTTTGTTAAATGGTATCCTATCCTTGAAAAAATGGACCCAAACTCACTTAGTACACAACCTTCTTAGAAACTCACAGTAGTTATAGCCTAATAACAACCTTTTGAGATCAATGGTTTTCTTCATTAAAAATGTACAATATTTCATTAGAAAGTTAGCAAACCTTATATTGTTTAGGTTTAATATGCATTGTTCTAATAAGGTTCTTATAAAAATTGTTAAAGTGATATTGTAGTGATCAAATGGCATTAGTCCTACAATACACTTTATAGCTTTTTGTAACCAGGAACTATATTGCTGAGGAACAAGCAGGTTTCAGAAGCGATTGCTCCACAGTGGATCAGTGCTTGATTCTGCATCATGAAGTGGGGAAATATACCATCAGGCCACATGGGGCACATTAGCCTTCCTTGATTATAAGATGGCATTTGATAGTATCTCATGCGACAGCTTATGGCTAAAACTAGAAGTTTCCGCAGTAGACCACAGACTGCTTGCCCTTATATATGCATACTACACGTGAACAGCTATTTGTCAGTGAGATGTAACCGCAAGATCATCCATCCCAATGGTTTTGGTCAGGAGAGGTGTGAAGCAAGGTTGCGTCCTTGTTCCCTTATTTAGCTTCTATATAAATGTGATGAGAGTCCTACACAAGTAAGCTTGAACATTTGTAGACTCAGTACATATATTGCAGTTAGCACCTGTAGAACAGTCATGGGGTTGGCTGCTGCATTTTCCCTCTCTTTGTAGGTTTAAATATGTATACTTAAAATATATGAAAAATATGTATACTTAGAATATATGAAAAAAATCTTTACATACCATGAATCCTCTAATAATTTTTTCTTTTACTTTAAGGGACAAACCTTTATTAATTGTCCATGGAGAGAAACAAGAGTCAAAGGCTGATCTGCACAATCAAGCAAAGCCCTATCAAAATGTTCGCTTGTGCCAGGTAATCTACTTTTGTCACCTCTTTATTAACAGTAGTAAAGTATTCTGTGCTGCAATCCACCAGTAGTATCCTATACTGAACCAGGTGTTCTGCTTGGGCTACTTAACTAGTATTTAACTTTATCTGTATTCCTTGTATAAATTTGTTTCATTCATTTGAATGTATTCATTTGTTTGCTGTGTTAAATATATGTTGTTGTAAGAAATTCTTGATACTGTGAATGTTGTTCCTTAAATTTATTATCTTTTTCTTCTAAAAAAACCCCACCCAACTATTTATATTTGCTGTTACATGGCGCTTCTAGAATTTGTACATGCAAAGACTAATTGGGCAAAGACTAATTGGTCAATGTCAGGTGTTCTTTCTATTCACTGGGCTCACATTCATTTAATTTTTTAGACCATTAACATTATATCAGTAGAATATCAAGAATGTTTAAGAATTATTTTTAAACTATTAACTGAGAACATGTTTGAAAGGAATCCGCACATATCAGCTGGTAGCCTCAACATGTATGTTTCTCATGTGTGGATGCAGACATAGTTATGTTCTTTAGTATAAGCCCTGTCTCCATGAGCACATACATGTGAACATACATCAACTGACATACATACTGGCTTATTGCATGCATAGCATAAGCACAATTCTCATTTAAGCAAGCAGCAGTAAAGTGGAACAGGGAAGGATTTCCCCTCACTTCACCTGCTGCACCTGAGAGGAGTCCCTTTCCACTTTACCCCTGTTTTCTGTGCAACAGCTTTAAATGATTGCTTTGAAAATCAGTTGACCGTGTTTCTGAAGATGACCACCTACTGAGACCTGTTCTAGCATCAGGATAGCCTACACATTTAAGGACTAGGCAGCACTTCCTGCCTCTGTCATCATGCCCCTCCTACTCTTAAGCACCTCTGTTGGAAGCAATAGGAAGAATGTAATGCAGGGGCTGCATGTTCAGGGACACTGAGTCTTTTTCATCCATTTTAGAGGAATATCTTCACTGCTGTATCCTGTAAAAATATGTTGATGACTTCTAAAGCAGCCTGCTCTTCCTTGGTTTTGAAGAGTATCATTTGCTTATACTTCTCACTAGCTTGGATCCTGTAGAAATGCTCTCTGTGTGATGGGAGGCAGGTTCTGACAATTCCCCCAGCATGTAGCTTCTGGGGGTCCCCCTTCTCCTAGGAGTAGCGTTTCAGGGGCATTTGGGGCTACGGTGGGAGGGGGGGAAGTTGTGCACTTCCACACATGGACATTTTAGACAGGAACCAGCCCAATGTTTGAAAAGTAAATGACTGTGGAATGTAGCTGGTTTTGTATTTGCAGACTGGAAAATTTTAGTGGACAGAAAACCATTACTTAGTGGTTTTCAGTGGGAACATCCCAAGTCAGAATATCACATCAGACTTTCTAAATTATCTCTTCCAGTGTCTCAGTCTGATTTGTTTTCACTCCTGGTTTCTTTGAATCAGTTTAGCAAAATCTTTTTTCTTGTATAGGTCTTTCATTGTTTGTCCTTAAATTTTGAGAGAATTTTATCAGTATCAACAAGGTTAGAGCCAAGAACCATGAGCTGCTAGCATTGTTTTTCCACCGCTTAAGGAAGACTTTGAACAGCACTACAATAGATCAGTTTGCCAGAGTTCTTCTGCTTGCCCAAGTGGAAGAATGTCTTTGGATTTTGCTTCACCTTTCATATGCATCTCAGTGCGCAGTGTAACATAGACCATCCACAAGTAGTACACACCTTTAGCTTCAAATCTGAGTTGAATGAAGTGTAACGTATAACCTTGTTAGTGGAGAATTTATGCATAAAACCCAGGACTGGCTCAAAGCATTTTGCTGCCCCAAGCATCCTCATCACATGGTATTCCCCACTGGTTCCAACATAGACTTCTCTATTCCAGCTTGGACCTGGGTGGCAGCAGTATTGACCCCCTTCTAAATCCAGTATGGGCTGCAGACATGCTCTGCTGGCTGTCTTGGACCCAACAGCGGAAGCAGAGTATATCCCTCCTCCCATGTCATCCATACTGCTCCAAGATGGGCTGCAGCAAAGACACTTCGCAGCAGTGGTGCAGGTCTTGAAGGACATGCCCATTGCCTCCTCCTATGTGCTGCCCTCTAACCATTTGGTGCCCCAGGTAGCCAGTCAGGTGATGACCCTGCCCTGGGTAACCTAGAGAGTAACTTTCAGAATCTGAAGATGTGCATAATTATTAGGTGAAAAGACTGTTGTACAATTTGTGTTGTGGCAACCAGGGAGCAGTAAGCTTAAAAAAAAAAGTTAACTTTCTTTTAAGATTGTGTAATGATGAGATTTGCTGTCCTGGAAAACATCTTTTAAGAATGCTGTTCTTATTGTAGGCTAAGTTGGATTTTCCTTTTGGAACCCACCATACGTAAGTAATGATAGTGCTTAAGACAAAAGCAGTTTTGACAATAATATGATACTTTCATAATATGATGATTTTAAAATTTGTACTGATGTCTGTGGCTGCCGGCAGAGTCTATAAACATAAGCTGGGATCTAGAGAGGCCACTGCACAAAGCATTTGATTATGCAGTAGCGAAGGGTAGGTAATGGGTAACTTTTCTTTCCTTTTGTTTTTCTGCATCTCATGGGCTACTGCTCTGGAGGGCCTCCACCCTTCAGGAGGGCTTCCTTGGTGATACCTGTGGAATTCGATGTCTGATGCTTTGGATCTGTGTGCTTAACATGGACTTCAGCAATAGCTGGTAGCTGGTAGTTTTCTTCATGGGCTCACTATTTACCAGTGACAAAACCTATATAAACTGCTTATGACAGGTGATACATATTTGATAAGGAAAAACTTGACATTCTAACTTAGAGATTCAGCATGTAGAAGTTTTTCCTGGCATGGAGATAGAGATGGGGCACCTGCTTTGTTCTGCATATCAGTTGCTGCTGTTGAAGATGCAGCAATAGTGTTGTGTTTTTAAAAATAAACAAAAAACCCTGGTGATTTTATTACCTGTCTGCTTGACCACACGTATCTAAGTTAGTTATTGCAGAAAAACTTCCCTGCCTGGTCACTTTTAATTGTGACAGGCAGCAAGACAGCAAGGCTGTTTAAGCCCTCTGTTAAGTTCAGGCACAAGTTGAACTGTGAGGCTTCCTGTCCTGTATTCTCCAGGGGAGCAGAGCTTTGGTTGGTTGCACAGCTTCTGTTCATGTTTTCTGTGCAAAGCATTGCAGCAGCACAAGGGTTGTTTCTAATTCTTTCATCTTGGATATGAGGATATGACCATACACTGTACCTACTGAGAAGATGCATCCCATAGTAGCATTCCCGTGGCAAATTCTTCCTTCTCCCTGTTCTAATGTTTAGAAGCACTTCCAAAGGGAGCATTAGTGTCAGTTTGCAAGTATCTCTGGAGATATGAGGAAGAAGATTTTCCAGTGCTTTATTATTCTGCAAAAATGTTCTATTTCTAAAGAGTCATTGTTTCATAAAATTATTTTTAGTGAATATTTAGTAAATACTAATACAGTTATTAGTATTGTATTTACTAAATATTAAGTCAAAGTAAGCATGCTAAATCACATGGTGCTCTGTTTAGGGCATTGATTAACTGTCCAGAAAACCCACATCATTGAGAATCCTCGCTCCCATTCTACAAAATTGGTTGTCAATCATAGGGAAATGTGCAGTGTGATAATACAGTAACTAGTTGCTTTGTGTGTACCTTTTATCTGCAGTTCTACCTTATTTATGCCAATATTGATTGTGGATGGGATTGAGCCATAAGTTTTGTACTGATATTACAGAGTAAAGATGTATCTTTTTTGCAGGGCCATAGCCAGGAATTTTTCATGGGGGGTCCCAGGGGGTGCTAAATTAATTTAAGTGACCCCAATGAGAGGTGGAACTGGAACATCTGCGCTGCCTTTCTACCTTTCTATCTCCTACCCCAGCCTTGGGGGTGGAAAATCCTCTCTTTTCCCCTGCTCCAGTTCCACTCACCCGAGTTCTTCTCCCTCCCCCTCCATGCCCGCTGCTCCTTCCCCCAGTGATCTCTGGCAGGGGCAGGCTCAGTGGCTGCGCGGGCAGCCTGGACCCCAGTGTGGCATCTCCCTGACAGAGAGCCAAACTGACCCTCTGCCTACAGGAACCCCACCAATGGCCCTCCCGCCACATTAAGACTACTGCAGCTTCTTCCCCTAGCGATCTCCGGTGGGGGGTGGGTTCAGTGGCTACATGGGCAATCTGAGCCCCAGCGTGGCACCTCCCTAATGGAGAGCCGAAGCAACCTGCCACTTGCAGGAGCTGGGATACTAGTTGAGATTTCCCCCCCCTCTTGGTTGTAACAAATTCTGTTTTTTATAAGATGACAAATGCAGCAATGTTGGTCCAGCTTTCTGTTTTATAATAGTTCAATTCTTTGTCATTGAGCAGTTAATGTTTTTGCTCAGAAGTGATACTTCACTAATGTTCCCAATCTAGATTGTTCTGAATGCTACAATGCACAGTAAGAAATGTTCAGTTTCTGAATGAGCGATTGCTGACTCATTTAAAGACCTCAAATAATACCACTAACATCACAAACACACAAAGCTCAAAAATTAAAGCAATGTGAACTAAGCGTATTATTTCTCAAGTATCAGTTTCTAAGGCAACCAGCTGGGGGGGGGGTGCCAGAATAACATGCCATGTTTTCAGTTTCATGTTCTACTGTAATTTTTGTTCATGAAATGTTTAAAGGGACATATGGCATCTATGCAAAATGGAACCTATGTGATGTTAGTGGATTCTGTTGGACTTCATTCATAAATTACATACTTCATTTAAAAAAAGACCATAAGAATAAAATTACTAAAAAGTATAAGTAATTTTTTTAAAGTACTTTGGGCGCATATAGGGTGGAGGTAGAAAAGATTTTTCAAATATTAGACAAGCAGGCTTCCTCTGTAGGAAGCAGGCTTCTATTTTTATGTCAGTTTGTACCCTTAAATGCCAGCAAATGCTGTCTATCTTGCATACATCCACTGTTCCAAACTTTTTGCACCAGTGAGCAATCATTCAAAGGCTTTAAAATCTCATGAGCTTGTCTTCACCTACTATTTGTAGATCTTTATTATGCAGGAGACAGTTCTGGTACCTTAGAGGGGCTTTGTTGGTTCTTAAGCAACGTATGTAGGCTAAAATGTTCTGTCATGTCTGTGTTTCAGAGCAACACTGTCTGCATTCTGTTTGTTTCAGCACCAGCATCTCTATATTATATGAATGTTACCACCAGACGGAAAGAATTAGATAAATCGTTAAGAGCTATTGGATGGCTTTAAAGTCATGTTGTATATGTATCTGAAGTATGTTAAAGAGAACTCTGGCATTTTGAGCCCCCCTGATTTTTAACGTTCTTAATCCTTTCTTCTTGTGATCATTTCAACACTTTTGCTTTGTGTAGGAAAATGATGTTGTTGTGTTATGAGGAAGGCCTCCGTGTCGTGATACATACATCCAATCTTATCGAAGTTGACTGGTACCAGAAAACACAAGGGTGAGCACAGAGTTTTTAAAGATTCCTGACTCAGCACCTTGCTTTTTTAAAAACACAAATGTTGGCTTCAGGAGAGCTTCTGTAATTCTACCCACAAATTGCCTTGCTTCATGACTCAAAAGCCACTTTAGCTGTGAAACCCACTTGGACCATATATTTTACAAATGGGGAGGTTAAAAAAACCTGCTGGAGTTAACCACAGCCCTATCCAGTCTTCCACCTTGCCCTCTGCTTTCCATAGTGGCGTGCTGGCAAAAAGGCAGACAGGAAGTAGGTGGTGTGCTGGACTGTCAGAGACTGTGACAGCATTTTAATGGACAGCCATAAATGCAAAAGTGAGAAAGCAGCAAGCATAGGACTTTGCAGGCTGCCTGCACAAGCCTTTCAGTGGGGCAAGACAAAGAGCCTGTTGGCAGCTGACCTGAAGGCTGTTGTCTGTTTCCTAAGGGATCCATTATTGCTGGTTAGCCTTAAGTGCCTTGTAGGCTTCCAGGTTAGGCAGTCTCAAAGAGTACAGTTCTTCACCCAGGAGTTTCTGAAAATACATAGTAGTTATTAAAGCATGTAGAAGTAGTTATAATAATAAAGGCTCGTGGCTTCAAAAATGAATTGTAAGTTCTTTTATTATGTTAACTGTAGTCTGGGCTTAGGTTTGGAGTCTGAAGTTGCAAGAAAGTGCCAGATTGTTCACCTCACAGCTTCTAAAGTAAAGATCTCTACTTCTGCAGAGCCTGCTGTAGTCCCTCTGTTCTATGTTCCATCAACTGAAGAAGTTGTGCCGTCTTGTTCTAGCTCTCTGCCATGCCTGGAAGAAGCCCATTCCATAGGGGATGCTCATTGAAAGGGAATGGGTGGAAATAGGTGTTTAATCTGTTTACTGTCCTCAGTGGATCTTGGAAGGAATAAGGGTAGGGTTTTAGGCCATATAGGCGTGCATAAGCTTGTAATAATAGCCTGTGCAATAAATTTAACTTTTCAGCTGTCACCAAGAATGGAGAAGTCTTACATAGTTTCATATTTATAGGTATAAACTTTCAGACCATTAGATCTTTTACTGCTCCAGGACTTTAAAGGTCACCTGGATGAAAGGTTGACAGGTGATGGTTGCCCGGGTCTCTCTGCCCAAAACTCACTGAAGCCATTAAACCCCATCTTCAGCTGGTTAAAGAAAACAGGCTTCTGAATCTGATAAGTTTTATTCTTTATAACAGTTTGTTTACTGGCAGAATATAGTTGTGAAGTTTGAGTCTAAATAGCTCTTCTAATCTCTTTCCCTGAAGGAAAATTACAAAGAGGAATCTTGCCAGGAACAAAGAAAATGTATCAAATATGACAATGAGCAGTTGGCTCTTAAGGCACAGAACCATTTTTTTGTCATCAAGTCAACAAAAAATGTGTATACTTTACTGGAAAATATGTCTGTTTAACTAGCAGCAGTCCTGGTTGTTCAGTGTGTCAATAACATAATGGTTTTATTTTTTCTGAAGGTGAAGGTAGCATATTGTGAAGATATCTGCATAATGTTTCACTTATTCTTGCTTCCCCCTCTCCACAATTGAAAAAGTAATGGAGGAGGATGAATGGCAGCAAGTAAGCAGGGGCAGGAGAATTAGTTTGGAGAGTTCACAGGAAGGGACGGTGGAAAGTTGTGTAAAAAAATGAGGGGTCCATCTCTGTACTCCAGTTGAGACAGCTGACACTGGAGATGGTATCGGAGAAAGAATAAAGGCACTGCCCAATCCCAAATATCTATTCATAACAGTATTGGATTTATTTATTTAATTCATTCATTTGCACCCTGCCTTCCTCGCCAGTGGGACCCAAAGCAGCTTACGCCATTCTCCTCTCTACTTTATCCTCAGAACAGTCCTGTGAGGTAGGATAGGCTGAGAGAGTATGCCTGGCTCAAGGTCACTCAGCCAGCTTCCACGGCACTAGTGGAGATGCGAACCTGGGTCTCCCAGATACTAGTCCAACACTCTATACCACACTGGCTTGCATGCAGTGTTCTCTCTAAGCTGTGAGGTCTTGTGAGCAGAAATTCTACTTTGTGAACTGTTGGCATTAAAGTTGTGAATGAGCGATTCGGCCACTGAATGAATTAGTTTGCCCTGGAGCCATCCTTCCTGAGCTAAGACAAAAATGTGTGAATCGGAGGCTAAAAAACTGTGAACTAGTTCACACTAACTCACCTTAGAGGGAACACTGCTTGCGTGTGCCTTACCTTTCCTCTTCAGTGTGTGCAGAATGGGGATGCCTGAGCTGGATAATGCCCTGTCATTTGGATGAGGGATTTCTCTGACTGTGACCCACACTTTGTCGTCCACATGTAGTGATAGAGGCCTGGAGGAGAGCTCTTTCAAGATCAGGATTTGCTCCTGATTTCAGAGTGTCTAGGGATTCAGGAAAGAGTCTGGATATGATCTGACTCAGATATCAGGGTTTTGATGGCTATCCAAGATTCAGAAGTAGGTTTGGGAGTCAGTATCTGGAAAGTAAGATGAAGCCACCATCTTTCTTGCTTTGCTGTGCTGAAGGAAATGGTGGTCGGTTGGTTTGAAAGTTTTTGAAAGTCCACATATCAATTTTTTAAAAAATTGATATGGCTGATCCTAAAATTGAAATAAAGTGCAAAAACTCTCTTTTAGCCAGGCATTATATTCATTGTTGCTTGAATCCAGAGACCAGAGCAGAGGGTACAAAGTAAATCTTTGTTGCTGTTCTCTGTTTGCTGCAGCCTCCTAAGCATTCCCCCCCCCCAGCCGCTGTTGAGCACCAGGTGACCTTTGGGTTATAGCATGGGAGGGGGTGTAGTGGGGCCGCAATGGGAAGGGCAAGTGGTGAAAGTAGCTTCTCTGCCCCCCCGCCCCCAACAATTCTTGTGCAACAGTAGTATGAGTTTCCACCATCTCTCCCCCCCCCGCTGCAGCCCCCTGCTGTGTATCCCATATAATTGCCATGGTACTTTTATGTTTGGAAGGAGCTTTTCAGAGGGGGCAGATGGCTGCAGCACTAAGGAAGCAATAGAAATCTGTTAAGCAAGCTCCATTTTGTCTGAAGTTCTTTGGATCCAAGCCTATAGAGAGAGTTTGTTTTGCTTTAGAAAAAGTAAATATCAAATTGCTGTAAAATAGAACTTAATTTATCATATATTCTTTGGTTACCAGACTACAGTCAACAAGTGCAACAAGTGCAGCATTATTTTTTTTTCATGTTTATCTTCTAGCATATGGCTGAGTCCTCTGTATCCAAAGCTACCACCTGGAACGCGGGGGTCTGTTGGTGAATCTCATACCAATTTTAAGTTTGATCTGATCACTTATTTGATGTCGTACAAATCCCCAACTCTCGATGAATGGGTTGAATTAATCACCCAACATGATCTTTCAGAGACAAGGTACGTTGTTTGGGCTATAGTTTCTTCGAAAAAAGTTTGTGTAAATTTGGCTCTGTATTTCTGGGGAGCCTCAGGCAAGAATTCCTCTAGGAACAAAGCTGCTCCGAATGGAAGCTCTCTTTGGTTTCTGCTTCTAAATTGTTTTTTTTTTGTGTGAACAGGTATTGTCATGTAAAATGCTACCCCTCCCACCCCTTCTGTGGACTTGAGTATGGCCTTGGGATTATCATAGAGGGCAGTAGAATTGAAGAGGAGTGACCAGAAATTGCACAGGCTTTTCATTATTAGTACTGCAGACGTTTGCACAGACTTTTCATTATTAGGCAGCCCTTAGCACTGATTCTATGATTGAATTGTTTCTATGTTGGACTCTTTAAATTAAACTATTTAGACCCCTTATGCCTCTTATTATGAAAAGATTTTATATTTATGTCAAATTATTAAGAGGGTAAATTATGTTTATTTTGGCTCTGCTTTTATAGCAAGAGAAAATAGGAAACCATTTACACATGGAAACTTCCTTGACAAGTAGTGGTTTGAAATTGTTCTGAATTGCACACACAAAAAAATTAGAATTATGCATCCAACTAACAGCCTGGCAAGAATCTGGATTATGGTGGTTGTTGACCATCTGAATGCTGAGAGAACGCCGCCATCTTTTATTAATATTTATGTTCCTTAAAACCTAAATTTTATATGCTGTGGTTTTAATCTGTGTCTTAACATATCTTGTTGATCCTGTAAGCCGCACTGAGCCTGCCGCAGCGGGGAGGGCGGGATACAAATTAAACAAATAAAATAAATAAATGTTTAGTTGAAGCAATACTTTGTAATAATACTTGACTTTTTAATAAATTGATAAAGGGAAAACAGGACCTGAATTTTCTTCATAGTGAATAAATAGAGATAAGTCTTATATCCAGATTTTAAAGTAGATCCTCGGATGTTCGCATGCTGGTGTAGTTGCTGCTCCTCCATAAAGTACACTGAGGATCAGTATCCTTCTGAGATTTTAAAGTTGACTGGAAAATATTTTCTTTCTTTAGAGTAGAATAGCTGCCTGGACATGCAGGTATGAAAGCAGTTAATGAAAGTACACATGTTAAAAAATCATAGCCATTTTGTTATGATCTTCAAGCAACTCCATTAGATCAAGATGGGTAGCTGTGTTAGTCTTTAAGGTGCTACGAGCAACTGTATTGTAGCCCTGGGACTTGGGTATGCTTCGTTTCTAGAGGACCATTTGACATCTGTGCTTTTCCTTGTATAATACATTGTATGTGAGGTATAATATAATATTTTTTTTACCAAAAAGCAAGGACTCCTTTGAAGGAATATAGTGACAGTAGGGAGGATACATTAAGGCCTGGCAAAGGTGTTACACTGAAACATAACATTTAATGAATTAGATGATCCCATTCATGGTGATCTACACTATTAAGAAGAAGAAGAGAAGAGATTGGATTTATACTGTTACTGTTGGTGTGTCTATAATGAAGCAGTATATATTGAAACAGGCACACAGTTCTGAAAAGGCAGCATTGCCTGATCATTGTGGCCTATAAATGCCTTTAGGAACAGAATTAAAATTAAGGCATTAGATGAAAAGCGATTGTTTTTTCCAAAAGGTACCTTTTACTTTGCATTTAACTGGGACTGTAGACAATAGCAACTTTGAAATGATTTTCCTCTGCTTCTCTTTATACCTTACTAATGTATAATTATAACTAGGGATGGGCATGGACCAGTCCATGGACCTAATTTTGTGACAGACCAGAGCCTGGTTCATGGTCTGTTTGCCTGGTCCATGCATTTGTGGTTTTGACAGACTGCCCTGGTGGTCCATTTGGTCTGTTGGGGCGGTCCATGGGCCAGACATGCTGGCATCCAGGTAAACCCTTCCAAGCTGTGCCACCACTGCGACATGCCATGAGTGAGCTCAGGAGGCATTTAAATAGTGTCACGCCGCCACAATAGCACAACCCAAAAGTGGGCTCAGAAGGCATTTCAATGCCTCCTGAGCTGACTGGTGTTGCACCACCACTGCAGCATGACAAAGTGGGCTCAAGGCATTTAAATGTCTTCTGAACCCACTTCCAGGTTGTGCCCATCACAGACCTCACAGACCACAAACTGGTTCATAAACCAGGAAAGTCTGTGGAAGGTTGTGGTTCATGAAATACATGAACCACAAACCTCCATGGACCTCCATTTTTTTGGTCTGTGCCCATCCCTAATTATAACACAGTTTGATGCAATTTCTCCTAATTTTAGAATTATCCTACATGGCATTGTGCATATATTTTTCTGTAGAGTTTATCTTGTTGGGTCTACTCCGGGTCGATACCAAAACTATGAAAAAGAGAAATGGGGCCACCTAAGACTAAGAAAGGTACTGATTTGATTTGTATTAACTTTTCTTTCCTCTGTGTGCTGTTACCTTGATCACTTCCCCCATTGATGAGCCTTGAATCTTGCTACACATAAACAAACAGTATGTAATAGAATATTTGGGTCTCTGTTTCTTCATTCCTGGAGAAGATTGCTTGTATATACAATGCTTAGCAGTTGAAAGGTGCTTCGTATAAGCAGCAATTTTAATATCTGCAAATAACCTATCAGGAATATTCTAGTACTACATGGAATCCTGCTTCTATAGTATAGATAGAAATTGCATTCCCCTGTTGGAGTGCCAAAGGTAGAGTTCATTTTTGTGCTGAACATGGTCAAAATAATGTAACTTGGGATATAGCCTAGATTTTGTGGTATGAATGATATGCAATGACAAACAATGGTTTGTTGTGGAACAGTCCTGTATCTCTCATCTTTCTTGGTCATGGGTAGGGAGGTTTGTTACAATGTCCAAAATCAAATGATGGTTTGTCCTCCCACCCCACCCCACCCAGGTTTCCAAACCACAACCAGGTTTGGACGACAGTGAGCAACCCATCATTTGTGATGTGGACATTATAACAAACATAATAGGCTATTAACTGTTTTTATTGTCTTAATGTTTTTATGCACCAATGGCTTTATAAGCCACCCTGAGCCTGCTTCAATGGGGAGAACGGGATATAAATCAAATAAATAAACAAACAAACTATAGTTTGTTATGGAAGTGTGTAATTGGTCAAGGTTTGTGGTGACTGGGGTACCCCTTGTTCCCCCAAGTAAGGGGGAGGAGATATGCTGAAAGTCCCGAAAACTAGGGACGGGAATAATGATGTCTTGATATGCTGCCTACCATCCATTTTGAACTTTTTGCTGTGCAGAATGAATGCAGCAACAATCTGTCCTTGTGTCAAAACCCGGTGGAGATCAAACTGTACGTGCTGTGGTAAAATGATATTGATACATGGTGCAGTGACAGAGAGTGTCTCAAATGAACATTCAGTCCCAGAGCTTCTCATAGTCTTAAAAAGGGTTTGAATGTGGCAGTCACTCTTGGGCTCTGCAGAACTGGGTGCTCACATATCTTACTACTACCTCATTTATTCTACTGGAGCCCTAGCCCATGGAAGGTTATGCCACAGTAAATGAGTCCTATGGTGCCTCACAACCTACTGCTTCTTGCTATAGTATATTAAAACAGTTTCCATGGTGTAAAAAATCTCTTACATATTTATAGCTGTGATTTAACCCTAATATCTATAAATAATCTAGTATGTAAGACTGGAAGAGACTCATTCAAGTAAGTAGCTAGTCAGAGTGATTGACATTTAAGAAGAAGGAAAACTAGTACCATGACATACCATACCTGGCTAAGTTGCATAGTTCAGCAAAGTTTGATGAGCTAAACTTAATGATTTTTTTCTTTTATTTTTCCACAAACAGCTTTTAAAAGATCATGCAATGCAAGTGCCTGATGAAGATTCTTGGCCTGTAATTGGGCAGTTCTCAAGTATTGGATCCATGGGAGCTAACCAGTCCAAATGGCTGTGTTCAGAGTTTAGACAAAGTTTGATCACTCTAGGAAACAGTGCAAAGTCTCTAGAGAATTGGGAGGTTCCCATTAATCTGGTATGGATTGCTTTTTGTACCTTTGTTAAGAAAATACAGAATATCAGTGCTGCTGCTAAGTGTCATGTTTACATAATCTTGTTTTTTTTAAAAGAAGATTGCTTTGAATGCCTTAGTTAAAAGGGAACTTCTCTATTTTATTCAAAGATTCTAGGTGCCCTTTATAGGAGAGTGCTTTGATTAATTCTGTGGGCTCTGTGCAGGACCCGTTTTCTCTAAAATTATTCTCATGCTGTAACATGGTCCTCTTACGTTCCTAGCTTATTTCTATTTCACTTTGTTTAACAATCTGTAACTTTTGTTCTCTTACGTTTCTGCAAAGCAAAACTGTTGGAGGTCAGTAATTTGTAGTTTTGTCTGTAATTTCTGAGATTAATAATCATGCTGCACACCTTTTAAATCCAGAGAACTAGCTGTATTGATCCATTGGAGCAAAAACAAACAAGATTCTTGTTGTACCTTAGAGACTAAAAAAAAATTACTCCAGTATAAATATTTGTGGGTTAGAGCCCACTTCTTCTTATTCACCATGGTTCCTCACTGCAGACATTTCATGTAGATGATAGACGGGGAAAACACTGCAGGCTCAAGGGTTCATTAGATGTAGACAGTAGAGGGAAATGTAATCCCCAGGGGGCGATCCCCTTGCCAATGTTATTTAACATCTATATGTGCCACCTTGCCCAGTTAGTCCAGAGTTATGGGCTGAGTTATCATCAGTATGCTGATGATACCCACCTCTATCTGTTAATGGATGGCCATCCGTCTTCTTTTCCCACAAACTTGGCTGAGGCTTTGGATGCTGTGGCTGGATGGTTGTGGCAGAGTCAGTTGAAGTTAAATCCATCGAAGATGGAGGCCCTGTACCTGGGTAGAAAGGGGTTGGATGGGGATGCCAGGCTCCCCACACTGGAAGGGGCATCTTTGGTGCCAGCCCATACAGTGAGGAGTCTGGGAGTGACACTGGATACCTCTCTCTCCGTGGAGGCCCAGGTTGCTGCAGTTGCCAGATCTGCGTTTTTCCATCTTAGGCAGATCAGGCTACTGAAGCCCTATCTTTCCCTGCAAGACCTAGCGACAGTGACCCATACAGTGGTCACTTCCAGACTTGATTACTGCAACTTGCTCTACGCAGGCTTACCCTTGAAACTGATCCGGAAATTACAACTGGTGCAGAATGCGACGGCGCGCCTGCTGACGTCAACACCTGTGCAGGCTTACGTTAGGCACGTGCTCTGCCAACTGCATTGGTTGTCAGTTGAGTACCGGATTCGCTTCAAGGTGTTGGTTTTGACCTTCAAAGCCTTATGTGGCTTGGGACCAATGTATCTAAGGGACCACCTCTTCCCATATACTCCTTGAAGAGCATTACGCTCAAAAGATCAACACCTCCTGGTGGTCCCTGGCCCAAAGGATGCCCGTCTTGCCTCAACCAGGGCTGGGTCTTTCTGTCCTGGCTCCGGCCTGGCGGAACATGCTCCTTATTGAGACCAGGGCCCTGTGGGATCTCCTTTAATTCTTCAGGGCCTGCAAGACGGAGCTGTTCCACCAGGCCTTTGGCTGAGGCGGTGGGTGCCCATTTATGGCCTCCCTGAGGTTATTGTCACTCATACTGACCACCGGCAACTGGCCTTTAATTCATTGTACCATCGGGCCAGAACTTTATAGCCAACTGATGCTGTTCCAAGCAGTACCCATTATTTTAATTTTTATAATGTTTTATTGTGTTTTTAAGTTTAATATTTTAAACTGAAATTGTATTTATTCTAATTATGTTACCCACCCTGAGCCCACCTGTGGGATGGGTAGGATATAAATGTAAATAAATAATTATGTAAAATTCCATCTGATCAAGAAAATAGAGACCATTCACTTTTGCTAAGGTAGTTAGTACTTGTGTTGAGAGTGAAGTCCCAGGCTCTGCTGGAATAGCTTGCTGAAAGAAAATTTTGTTAGTCTTTAAGTACCACAAGAAGCCTATTTTTGCAACATTTGAAGGTGCTAGAAGTGTTGGCTGAGGTGCATTTTCACAGCTAACTCACTTACTACGTTTTGTTATTTAGATTTATCCCACTGTGGACAACGTGAGGCAAAGTTTGGAAGGTTATCAAGGTAAAACAAGTACAATTTTTTGTGTACAGCGTAGAAAGCCATGGCCTAAATTTTTGGCATAAATGAGTGTTGTCTCAGAAAATCATTTCTAAGCGATATATGGCATTACCATGCTAGAGATTTAGTTATAAAGCTTTCAGTGACTAGTGTTATTGTTGAATTCAACCTAAAAACGATAGTTGCACCTGGAAGAGGTTTGACTAAATCATAATTATGCTTGTGTTTAGAGTTCAGGTCTTGGTAGTTCAGGGGATACCTTCTGAATATTGCCATAATACTGCATATACACAATTTTCCTTCAGCTAGCATTGTGGTCAGATAGTACAGAACTGAGCTCCTCAAGTTTTAGCTCCAAAAAACTAGGTCTGTTAATCTTCTTGGTTCTTGGGCTGTATTTTGAAAGCATTTATCCTCCTATTGTAGGTTTCCTCTGTTGTCCTAGGCAAGACTGTCTGGAATATCTGTCCATTGGGACTCGCTCTCACTAAACTACTGTTTTACAGCAGATGCTGGTGTCTTGGATTACATTAACTTTCAGACTCTACCCTGAAAATGTTTTGGAATCTGTGTAGGCCATTATTGATTCCTTTTGTATATATAACTGAATTTTCCACAATAAATACTGAAATGCATTAGGTTAAAAAAAACACCGGAAAATGACCCTGTACTTGGGGCTCATATTGTGGTCTGCCAGGGCTTTCCTCTTGCTGCCCTTGATTTGTGGAGAATGAGATGGCAGTCTTTGTTCTATATGTGTCCTTTGTATTCCTTGTAGTGCAGAGATCTAGTGTAAATGTGTCCAGGCTAGCCTGATCTCATCAGATCTCATAAGCTAAGCAGGGTCAGCCTGACTAGTGTTTGGATGGGAGCCCTCCAAGGAATACCAAGGTCGTGATGCGGAGGCAGGCAATGGCAAACCACCGCTGAATGTCTCTTGCCTTGAAAACCCTGCAGGGATGCCTTAAGTCAGGCGTGACTTGATGGCACTTTCCACCACAAATGTGGCCATGGCAATCTGTCCTTGCTGCTGAAAGCAGAAAAACTGTCTTACTGCAATGGGTGAGAGGTGGAATTAGATCCATAGAGCCCAATGGCTGATATTTTTTACTTTTACTGATACACTAAGAATTCTGAGGTCTGATCCAGATCTTCCAATGTAGTGCGGACAGTGTCCTGTTTTGAGAGGAAAAGGTATGGCATGAGTCTTATCCATTCAGTCTCCTTAGATAACTACAAACAGGGTATCAGCCCCCCCCCCCCATGAGAGGACCACTTGACCAAAGGGCACAGCCACCTATTTACTCAGAAGTGCATTGCTGATACTTAGGAAGCAGCTAACTCCCTGGCTAGACTTTTGCTTTCTAGGCTTAGCTTTGGATTCTTAAGAGAAATCTACGTATTTATTTAGGCTATTTCCCAAATGAATCCTACCACAAGCCTGAAACTACCACTCTTCACTAGAGGGGTATGACAGCTCCCCACTGGGGTACCTGCTGCTTCTCCCTAGTATTAAGAACTGTCCCTCCCACTCACTAAAAAATGGCATTTTAAGACCTACTTAAATAGTTTGAATTATATTATAGCATTGGATATTATAGCATTGGAAAAAGTGCAGAGAAGGGCAACTAGAATGATAAAAGGGTTGGAACACCTTCCCTATGAAGAAAGGTTAAAATGCTTGGGGCTCTTTAGCTTGGAGAAACGACGGCTGAGGGGTGACATGATCGAGGTTTATAAGATTATGAATGGGATTGAGCAGGTTGAGAAAGAAGTACTTTTCTCCCTTTCTCACAATACAAGAACTCGTAGGCACTCCATGAAATTGCTGAGCAGTCGGGTTAGAACAGATAAAAGGAAATACTTCTTCACCCAAAGAGTGATTAACATATGGAATTCACTGCCACAGGAGGTGGTGGCAGCTACAAGCATGGAGAGTTTCAAGAGGGAATTAGATAAACATATGAAGCAGAAGTCCATCAGTGGCTATTAGCCACAGGGTATAGATGGGAATTCTCAGTCTGAGGCAGGTGATGGACTCTATTCTTGGTGCTGGAGGGGGCAGCAGTGGGAGGGCTTCTAGTGTCCTGGCCCCACTGCTGGACCTCCTGATGGCACCTGGTATATTTTGGCTGCTGTATGACAGAGTGTTGGACTAGATGGGCCATTGGCCTGATTCAACATTGGCTTCTCTTATGTTCTTATGAAGAACAGAAAGCAACTTTTGTTTTGTCTTTTGATTATATATTCCCTTGTACAGAAGATTAGCATCTATATACGGTATTATTAAATTGTCATGCATGGACATAATTTTTCACAAACACAGCAAAGGCAGAACACTCCACTAACGTGATCCAGCAAGTTCCTATTGCTGGTGCTTTTATTTAGACACTTTTTGCAGTTTACGGGTTCATCTTGATTTGACTTGGTGTGCTGCAGATTCCATTTAACATAGTTGGATAGAACCTACATATAGAGTAGTCTTTTTAAAAGTCTGAAGCGTAAATCATTTGCAAAAAAATCCTGCTATATCTATTTCTTTTTTTGTGATGAGGAAAGCTAGATTTGTTGATCTTTGAAGGGAATATTCTGTGGTAAAACACAGATTTTTGTTATTTAATGAGATTCCATTTCAGTGGCACTTTTCACTGTAACTAAGTTATCTTCTCTTTCTCTTGGAGCTGGGAACTCTCTTTCATATACATTGGAGAATGCACAGAAACAGCTTTGGCTGCATTCTTACTTCCAGTAAGTGGCATAATCTCTTTGTGACTAATGGCATTTTGAGTTTCTAAGGTCAATTAAATCTGTGAGAGATGTAGGTCAGACAGGCTTTGGGATGTTCATTTAAAAACTAATTGAATTTCATGTAAATTGAGACTTCATATATCTTATATTCTAATAGCAAAGTCAGGATATCTTTGGATACTTAAATCCGGTAACTGGAGCTGTGAACAGGCAAGACAGGTCTTTCTACAAACCTGAAAATGCTCCAGGTTTGGAGAAAAGTGTGAAATCTATAACCCCCTCCCCCCAAAAAAAACCACTAGGCAGCTTTAAAAAATCCAAAAATGACAAAAGAAGCACCTGTATCTTTAAGCAACAGGTTCCCTCAGTGGCTGTTGCTCGGCAGCCCCAGCATTCCACGTTTTGGCTCTGTTGGTAAAAGTCAGGGGGAGAGGGGGTAAGGTCCTTTCCAGTCCTGTTTTGGCCTTTGAGGGAGAACTCATTGGGGCCAGGCCTACCTAAGGTTGCCAGTTCCAGGTTGGGAAATTCCTGGAGATTTTATGATGAGGAGTGCAGGGTTTGGGGAGGGAGAAGCCTCAACATGATATATAATGCTATATAGTCCACCCTCCAAAGTAGCCATTTCTCCAGGGGGACAGATGTCTGGAATTGTAAATCTGGAGGATCTCCAGGTCACACCTGGAGGTTGGCAACCCTAGGCCTGGCAACAGCTTCTGAGTGACTTGATGCCATCTGGCTTGCATGACTTAAGTAGACTTGGCTGCTTGCTACTGTTCAACAGCAGCCACCCTATAAAAGCCAGTGTTGTGCAGCAGTTAGAGCTTCAGAGTAGGGTCTGCAAGGCCCAGGTTCAGATCTCTCTCTTGCTGTAGAAGCTGACTGGGTGATTTTGGAGCAGTCACATACTTTCAGCCTAACCTACCTCACAGGGTTGCTATGTGGATAAAAGAAGGAGAAGGGAATAATGTAAGCTGCTTTGGTCCCCACTGTGGAGAAAGTTGAGGTATAAATGAAGTAAAGTAATAATAAATATAGCTGAAGATGGGAGGCAGAAAAAAGGTAGGTTGGTGAATGGTTGAGAAGGAGAGAATAAGGCAGAGAGAGGATATGAGGATTGCCAAGAGGAGGGAAAGAGGTTAAGAAAATCCTAAAAATTTGGAGGGAGGATGGTTTGAGGAGGGGAAGGACCTCAGAGGGGTATATCCACCCTCCAAAGCATCCATTTCCCCCAGAGGAACTAGGGTTGCCATCTCCCAAGTGGGGGCTGGAGATCACCTGGAATTACAGCTGTTTTCAAGATGACAGTGAATAGTTCCACTGGAGAAAATGGTTGTTTTTGAGGGTGGACTTTATGGCATTATACCCTGCTGAGGTTGCTTCCCTCCCAAGGCTCTACCCCCAAATCTCCAAGGATTTCCAAACATCAGTCTGGCAACCCTTGGGGAACTGATCTCTGTAGCTGGGAGATCTGTTGTGATTCCAGGAGATTTCCATCCCCACCCAGAGACTGGCAACTCTAGAAGGAGAGACGGGAGCTGGAAAAGGAGAGCGACTACAAGGGCTTTCAGGAAAGGGAAAGAGGAAATATTATTTATGAACATTAAAAACCTTCTGAATCATCCCATAGTGGTGGAATGCAGGCATATGCTTGCTTTCTTCTCTTGTAGTTGGTATTCAAAGAGAAAAAAGCAACCCTAAGCGTTTGGACAAGAACAATTTTTATCAATCCCTAGCAAGACAAAAATTGACTAAATTATGGCCTGGACCCAGTCTGTATGCATTAATGTGCATCGCTGCAGTTAACAGTTTTCCATGCTATATCCCTTTATGCCACATTAGATTTCATTGCAAAGGGTCACCTGACCTTTGAAGGAGGCTTCTTGGAGGGTACAAATGGCCATATTAGGAAGAGATGGCATTGGTGGTTGGGTTCTCTCTTGCATGTGATGTGTCCCTTAGTTGAAGAAGGTGGTAAAAAAAAAACACCACTTTTAACCATGGCTTGCCCAATGGGGATAATGTGGATCAGAAACTGTGGTTTCACTCCTACCTTCCTTTTTTACTTCAGCAAATGGTCAGCTGAAACTTCAGGTCGTAGCCATGCCATGCCTCACATTAAGACTTACATGAGAGTGTCTCCTGACTACCAAAAGATTGTCTGGTTTTTGGTTACAAGGTAGGTCTTCCGCTAGTAGGTAAGGCAAGGTTTCTTTCCCCCCTACTCCTGCCAGGATGCTTCGATGATCACTTAGGCTCCTCTTCATTTCACACCATGTAAAGATGGAAAAATCCCTATGAAACCACTTAAGACCTTTGTCCCCTGGTTATGGAGATGATCCCTCTTTTAGAATTCCATTAATTAAGTCTTGTCGTCTTTGTCATTCCAGTCTGGGAAAAGGCTAAGCTCAAATTGCAGCTACAAAATTTCTCACAAGGGTAACATATCTCTGAAGATACATGCAAATTTGCTTAAAATGTGGAATTCACAATATTTTGCCCATCTAAAAACTAAAATTCTTCAGAATCCACATTCTGCATTGACAGCTATGTGCATAGGAACCATTTATTTATTAGGTGTTTATCCCACCTGTTCTCCAAGGAGCTTAGAGTGGCATACATATCCCCTCTCTCTTTCTATCCTAACTTCAGCCCTGTCAAGTAACGTACCCAGTGAGCTTCTGGGCAAAGTTGGGATTTGAATCCAGGTCTCTCTAGAATGTGTTCCAGCACTTAAACCAAAATACATACTTTTGCTATCAATGGCCATGGGTGTGCTTCAAACAGACTTGTTGTCTTTCTCCCTACAGTGCCAATCTTTCCAAGCCTGCTTGGGGAACATTTGAAAAAAATGGTGCCCAGCTGATGATCCAATCATATGAACTAGGAGTCCTCTTCTTGCCTTCTGAATTTGTGAGTTCATCTGTACCCCAGACAGTGTTACATTTAGTGGAGCCACAATCTCTTTATTGTTTACAGCTGATTGAGAATCTAAATTTCAAATTGGGATTAAGGTGGTTAAAATATTTGAGTAAAAGGTCAAGTGGTTTTTCTCATGTAAGAGAATGGCATTGGATGGATCCGATCAACTTTTCTGCTGGTGAAAAAGAAGGGATTGCTTTTGATCACCCAGAGCAGTGATGGTAGGAATCATGGGTGCTATGTGTACACATTTCAGAGGCCAGCTCAGAGGGTTTCTGCTACAACTCACAAACAATGGAGGATGGGGGCACCTCCTCCTGGTCCATTTTCTTTTTTAGGAGAGGTACCAGCAGCTATGCTGCAAATTTGGTGCCTCTACCACAAAAAACAGCACCCCCGTCCGAGCCCCAGATACCCCAGATTGATTCTCCATTTGGTCCCCATAGGCTATAATTGAGCCAGAAAAAATAATTTTTTGTACACCGCTATTCTGCTTTTCAGTATGATTTTTAAGCTGGCTTGAGTCACAGGGAAAAGTGGATATAAATATTTGAATAAATAAGTAGTTTGGGCAGGTTGATAACATTTAAGCAACTTCCTGTTTGTTAGATTAGGCAGGGTTCTGACAGTGACTCTGGTGAAGCACAGCCAATTAGAATAGACAGTAGTGAACTAGATGGATCAGAGAGTCTGTCTTTGATAAGGCAGCTTTTTGTGTTCATAGCCTCTTGCATAAAACTCCTTATAGGCCTGAGCTGTGAATGGGAGGATGGTGGTGACAGAATTATGAAGTGCTCCAAAACTGCTGCTGACTGCTAGGCTAAAAGTAGGCTACTGGGGCAGAACCTTTTGATTTCCCACTGATCTAAGACTCACCAGCAGTACCTGACTAAACCTAGAAGTCATAGGATAAAAGGGCGAGTTCTCTTATGGATTAAAAAGTGGTTAAATGGCAGGAAGCAAAGAGTAGGAGTCAATGGACAGTTTTCATGAAGGAAGTAAGCAGTGGGGTCCCACAAGGATTGGTGTTGGGGCTGGTACTATTTAATTTGCTCATCAATGATCTGGAAGTAAGGGAGAATAGTGTAGCAGGCCAAGTTTGCACATGACACAAAACCAAGGCTGACTGTGAAGAGCTCCAAGAGGACCTCCACAAACTTGGGTGAGTGACAGTGTGGCAAATGAAGTTCAGTGTTGGCAAGTATAAGGTGATGCACACTGGGACAAAAAAATCCCAGCTTCAAGTATAGGCTAATGGGGTCTGAACTTGCTGAGATGGAGAGAGAAAAAGATCTTGGGGTTGTAGTAGATAGCTCAATGAAAGAGTCAACTCAATGTGCTGCAGTGGTGAAAAGGGCAAACACTGTGTTAAGGATGAGAGATGTTCAACAGGACATGGAAAAACTAGAGGAGGAGAGAAAGAGGCGTGCGCATATGTGGGCTCCTTCAGCAACCCAACCTTTTGCTCAGCCTGCTGCCGTGTCTCATTGCCCTTTACATGCTGTGGGAAATGTACCACACTGAGCTCCTTGCTGCCAACCAGTTTACCACCATCCGCCATCTTCGCTCATCGTCTAACACGCCCGCCCCCACCCACCCCCAGTGTGCCTCCTCGGATTCCACTCTGGCTCAGCTGGCAGAGACAACAGAGGGAGGTCCCTGCTCTCAGGCAGTTGACCTCAGGAGGCATCTTGTGAACTCTCCACCGGGAAGAGAAGACTCTTTGTTCTAGTACCTTTAACCCCATGAGTGACATGTTTATGGATGGCCTTGGTTGCTGTATTGTAGACCGCTTAATTTCCCTGGTCATGCAATCAGTAATGTGTGGATTAAATCTTCACAACACAGATACTGATGAAAGTCTACTCTGGAGGTGGTTAACGGTGGTATAATGCCCAGTGTTAAGCAGGTTCAGCAAACAGCTGTTGAGTAGCATCTACCTTCTCATGCATGGTGGTTCTTACCCAACAGTCTGTCTTCTAAATTTAGACAGAAACCAGGGGTGCTTTCACAGCATTGTACTGTGCTAAGCCCTTTGCACTGTACTGAAGCTGAAAACTGATATTCCTCCTTTTTTAAAGAAAAGAACATCCTGTCATGTGTGATGAATGCAACCACTTGAGCTGTCTCAGGCGGCAAAATATTACATTCAGTTACAAATGGCAGGTTTATACATTTTCCTGTGTAGAATAATATCTCTGTTGGAAAATCAAAATGTGTGAACTGGCCCCTAGAACAACCAACTTCGGGGCTTAATTTGAGGTGAGGCTTTGGTCTGTATTTTAAAAACAAAGACCTGATTCTTGGAACAGTATCTTCCACACCATACTTTAGTTGGTATTTCTTCTTCACTGCATCTGCTTGTTGATTGATGAAGAATCAAGTAAAACATGTCCTGGTGGTTACTAGAGCAAATTTCTTAGAATCCTAAAGGAGATTAGAGAGAGTAGTGGAGAAGAAGAGGGTGGTCAAAGGCAGGAATGTAGCCCTCAGATACAAAGGCTACAAATATTTTGGAATGTTTGGGTTCATAGTAGGATGCAGTGTTTGTTGGTTTCTCAAGAACGTCTGGTTGGCCCCAGCAGAAAATGGAATGCTGGACTAGATGGGCACCAAGGTCATTGTTTGCCTAGGGTATCAGAAAACCTTGACTTGATCCTGGATGGGTCACTGTGCCAAGTAAATTTGGATTTGTGGATCTCCATAGCAAAAAGGTTAGGAACCACTGCCCTAAGCAACAGGGACAGTTTTTCAGGGGAACATGAGCTGCAGCAGGAAGTGAGATCTTGAAGAACCTCTGCACATGCAATGCTTATCTGCAGCATAAATACCTCTAGAGGGATTGGCCAACTTGAACAAGATTTGTTGTTCAGTCGCACAGTCGAGTCTGACTCTTCGCGACCCCATGGACCAGATTATGCCAGGCCCTCCTGTCTTCCGCTGTCCGCTGAAGTTTGCTCAATTTCATGTTCGTTGCATCGATGACACTGTCTAACCATCCCATCCTTTGCTGTCCCCTTCTTCTTTGACCTTCAATCTTTCCCAGCATCAGGGTCTTCTCCAGTGAATGCTCCCTTCTCTTTTGGTGGCCAAAGTATTTGAGCTTCAGCTTCAGGATCTGGTCTTCCAGGGAACAGTCAGGGTTGATTTCTTTTAGGATTGAATGATTTGATCTCCTTGCAGTCCAAGGGACTCTCAAGAGTCTTCTCCACAAAAATTGTTTGATCAGACATTTAAACTGCTGATTAAGCTATTACCACTACCACAGAGCACAAAACAGAATTGTTCAGTAGGATATTTTTTATAAAAGAAATAGGATTACCTCATAAAGGCTGATCCCACAAAATGCATTGTTTTTCTACTTGTGTAATAGCATGTTCTGCCTTGTTTAAGATGTTATATTTAATATTTATGCTGTGTTCAGATAACAGTTTTGTTTCAGATTTCTGCAGTCCTAGTCCTGTTACATTGCTTATTAAATTTATAGTCCTGTTGATTGCATTGATTTACATTGCGTAATCTGCCTTAAGACTCAGTGAGAAAGGTGGACTATAAATAACATAAATAAAGCACTGGAAAAGTGCAGAGTGATAGGTGTAACAAAAGCTGTCTTTGCTTTCTTATCTGCTTTCTGATTAAAGGAAGCCAAAAAAATTGCTTGAATGTAAGGCCATGTCTGTCTGCATTTTGTCACAGGGCTTGGATACTGGCTATTTCCAGGTGAAGGAAAACCTGTTTTCTGATGAGCCAGCATTATTGTTTCCTGTACCTTATGATCTGCCTCCAGAGAAGTATGAAAGTGAAGGTAAGGTGTCTTTCTCAAATGCAGAAAACAAATTGGATAAATAAACTTACTGCATATGGAAAACACAGCCCCAGTTCCAACAGCTACAGACTCGGATAACAACTACCACTGGAATTGCCCAGCATATGACCACCTCTTAGAAAACTGGGTTCCCCACAGTATAAACAGCACCAGTGCTTTCTAAGACTAACTGTAGCTGCTGTTCAGATCAGCATGGCATATTGTCCACTGAATTGGTCTCTTATACAAATCCCATGCTCAGTTCCTGCTCAGCTATGAAGAAGCTAAGCAAGGTCAGCCCTGTTCAGTATTTAGATGGGAGACCACCAAGGGATATCAGGGTTGCTTCACAGAGACAGGCAATAAAATATCGCTTGCCTTGAAAATTCTACTGGGGCTGCCATAAGTCAGCTGTGACTTCACGGCAAAAAACAAAACAAAATCATAGGTCTCATAAAAGGGTCTCTTAGCGGCCAAGTGCTGCTAGTGCAATGGATGGATTAGAAAAGTGATTCTTAGGTAGCACACTGAAGATGTTTGTCCAGGATCGTTTTCTACTGTCATAGGCAATACAGATTTTCCAGAGTTAAAACTATGTTTCTAGGAGTTCCGACAAACTGGCTAAGTCATGTGTGCTTTTGTGTGTATATCACTTAGTCTGCTGATGAGATAATGCTTATTTGTTGTGATTCCCACCCCGGCTGTGTGCCCCAGCATCAAGCTATGTGGGGCAAGGATGATACATAAAAAAACGAAGAGCATGTGCTTGTTAGGAGGCCATAAAGACCAACATACAAGTTTTGCCATTTTTTTGGAAGGAATTGCGAATAATCTGCTTGCTGTTTCTGGGTAGCAGACCACCATAGTTAAAGGTCAGTTAGCTGGGGAAATGGGGAATAAGAATTGTGAAAAAAATGTTTAACTTGTTCAGATTGAATGTCAATCAGCTCCTTTCCTATTGGTGGTACAGTCAGCCCTGAGCTTTTTTTTATTTTCATTGCAGATCATCCGTGGATTTGGGACATACCTTATACAGCTCCTGATACACATGGAAATATGAGGTTTCTTTAAGGAAAAGCTCCAGTTCCCTCTGAAACTGTTACTGAGCCCACTAACTAACCCTGGAGAGAGGGTGGTTTTAATTATGTGATTTGTGCACAAGTTAAAGCAGTTTCTATAAAAAAAATTATTTTTGATTGAAAGTCTTTTTGGAAAAACTACAGCTACACAACCACCTCTTTTTAAATATATTCTTTATTTTAGAAAGCAAAGTAAAATGTAGAGGGGATACAAAAAGAAAAAGGGGATTCTATCAGAAATTATAAATGGAACAGAAAGAGTAAATATTTCTCTCCAATATCCCCTTCAATATAGTTTTTGAGACATTTTCTATAGAAAACAATGTCCACCACATATGGTAAAAGGTTCCATCTGTATCTTGGCATTTCCAGCTTTTTCCTTTGTAACTTTCGTCTACTTTCTCAATATCCTTTGGATTTATATACCATCTGAAGAACAATTTTTACCATTTTTCTCTTAATGCCTGGCTGGCTGTGTACTTAATTTCTTTTTCCTATAACCATTCCCATTGGTGCATTGGTATTTGCTCTCTGAAATTCTGCATCCATTTAATCAAGTTTTTTCACTTGTTGTCCTTCTGTTTCTAACTGAAGTAATAACTTATATATCCATCATAATTGATGATCTTTTTGTTTTGTAATCATAAATATATTCAATGTGTTACCTGGAAATATTGGCCCTGATGAAGGGAAATTTGTATACAGTTTTCCATAAAATGAATAAAAGTGCTTGGTTAGATTTGTCATTAAAATATGAACTTGGGGTTTGAATTGCTTGTAAAAGCAAACAGTTCTGTCATAAATGGTGCTACTCGTTACATAATGCTTCTCCGTGGAGCCATTGCATTCCACACTGTCATTTCATTTTGTTCTTTCTGTATATTTCTCCAAGGCTAAAACTCTGTCAGAAGCACACAGTGCAGATAAGATGGCTGGTTGCTGTGGAAGTAACCTAAGGCACACATTCAGTTACATCTAAAAAGTAAGGAACCAGCAACTGGTTGCTTACAAGTAAGGCTACAGTTGACAGAAACCACCCACTGGTGACTGTTGTGGATGCTCTAGGCCCTTTCACAGAGGAAAGTCTTGGATTTAACTTGCATTTTTAAAAAAATCAGGGAAGATGTGCAAGATAATGCTTTGGCAGCATAACAGCCTAGAGAATATGTTTATTAAAGGTCAGCAGTTGATTAGTTATGCTAATACTATAATAGCACAGTGTCTAGTTTATTGTTGAATAGCTGCACATGTTGTCCCAGTCTTTCAGATCAATGAATGGATGAGCTACTTAACAGGAAAAACAGAAGTTAACCTGGCACATGGAGATATATAATGCACCTATGAAAAACTGTCCAGTTGTACGATCTGTAAACATCACTGCATGATGTGTTCATTATGTCCTGGCAACACAAATGAAATTTGTTTAACAAACACATTAAAAATACATTAATTTCATGTTTTCTGGTGATCCTTCTAAATAAGGGTAACCCCTGATTCTTTTTTTTTTTTTAACTGACTCCTATTGAACTGCTGGGACTTCTGAGTAAGAATTCATATTATTAGGCTCTTGGGTTAACAGATGTCATATATTGTAATACTCACTGTGCCTCTTGTTCTCATCCTTGGTTTTTCTATATGATAACTAATCAATGGATTAATTATATTCACCATATGTGCTGAAGATAGGACTAGTCAGCGCAGAAACAAATGTTAACAACAGGCTGCTTCTGTCAAGAATTAGTTTACAGGTAACAGAGATACTGACATGGACCCTGAACTTTCATTTTAATGCTGGATGAGTTAAACATATTCTGTGGATTTTAAAGTATGAATACTTTTTGCCACCTAATTTTAACCATAATTACTCAGGAGTAAGCCTTACCAATTCCAACAGGGCACGCAGTATGCTTTAGACTGTGCCTCAAAACACATAGTCAATGTAATTGTTATGGCATTGGTGTGATGTGCTCTTTCAGTGCACAGGGATCACAGGCTCTGACAAAAGAAATGTAAGTCAATAATTATGCATGCAAAAGGACATTTTGAGGACCAAGTTGCTGAAAGCACCAAGACGAACAATAAACATTTTTAAAAAATATATCTGGAGCAGGAAAGCAGCCAGAGAAGAAATGGGGCTTTTGAATGACAAAGGATTAAAGGGATTGCTTCTGTATTTATTGTGGAAAGTATGGACCATGTACCCATGCCACAGCCCCTATTTTCAGGAAAGGTGTCTGAAGAACTAAGCCCACTTGAGGTGACCAGAGATGAAGTTCTAGACCTACTGGGGAAATTAAAAACTGATAAGTCTCCAGGCCCTGATGGCATACACCCAAGGTGAGATAGTTGATCTACTAACCCATATGCATAACCTACCACTAAATTCAGCTATTGTACCAGAACACTGGAAAGTAGCAAATGTCACCCATTTTTAAAAAGGGATCCAGAGAGGAACCAGGAAATTACAGGCCAGCCATCCTAATGTCTGTCCCAGACCAATGCTCCCTCTAAGTTGTGGAGTTCTGTGAGCAAAAATTCTACTTTGTGAACTACTGGAGTTAAAGTTATGAGCAGGAATTTGGCTGTTGCATAAATGTTTGCTCTGGAGCCATCCTTCCTGAGCTGAGATAAAAATGTGTGAGCTGGAGGTTAAAAAACTGAGCTAGCTCATACTAACTCAGCTTAGAGGGAACATTGGTAGGAATTGTAATCAAAGATAGAATTAATTGCTGTAGATTTTCCGGGTTGGGTGGCCATGGTCTTGGCATTGTAGGACCTGACATTTTGCCAGTAGCTGCGACTGGCATCCTCAGAGGTGTAACACAGAAAGATGGAGTACTCTGTGTCAATGTGAGCAGAAAAATGGTAGGCAGGTAATTTATATCTACCCTGGAAGGTGGAATAGGGCTGAGTCATTACTTTGTAGTAGTTCTCCAGGCTATGAACATGCTAATAGAGGATAGAATTGTTTGGCACATAGAGTTACAAAACCTGTTGAGGGGAAATCAGCATGGCATCTGCAAAGGAAAAGTCCTACTTCACCAACTTTTCGGAGTTCGTTCAGAAAGTGAACAAGCATGTAGACAATGGTGAACCAGCAGACATTATATACCTGGACTTTCAAAGAGCTTTTGACAAGGTACCTCACCAAAGACTCCTGAGTAAACATAGCATTCATGGGCTAAGAGAACGGGTTCTCTTATGGATTAAAAAATTGTTAACTGACAGGAAGCAAAGAGTAGGAATCAATGGACAGTTCTCACAGTGGAGGGAAATAAGTAGTGGGGTCCCACAAGGATCAGTATTAGGGCCGGTGCTATTTAATTTATTCATCAGTTATCTGGAACTAGGGGTGAGTAGTATAGTGGCCAAGTTTGCAGATGACACAAAATTATTCAGGGTGGTGAAAACCGAAGCTGACTGAAGAATTTCAAGAGGACCTCCACAAACTGGATGAGTGAGCGACAACATGGCAAATGAAGTTCAGTGTTAAGTGTAACTGGTGATGCACACTGGGATAAAAAAATCCCAACTTCAAGTATAGGCTAATGCAGTCTAAACTTGCTGAGGCTGGGAAAAGATCTTGGGGTTATAAGAGGATAGTTCAATGAAAGTGTCAACCCAATGTGCTGCCGCAATGAAAAAGGCAAACTCTGTGTTAGGGATTAATAGAAAAGGCATTGAAAATAAAATGGCCAGTACTGTAATACCCTTGTGTAGATCTATGATGTGGCCTCTGTGGTGTGCTGCTTCTTTGGCGGGGGGCAGTCTTCCACTTTAAAATTATTCTTTGTGTTTATGAACTGGGTAGTTTCTGCTGCCACCAGGAATTTTAAGAAATTCCAAATCTTCTTTCTCTGTTGCTGCTGTTGGTAATGTGACCTAGGGTCTAGGCTTTTCAGAAGTCTAAGTGGCCCTGAGGAAGGATTGAACTGAATTCTGGGTTAAACTTAAACAAAATATGATTTATTGATTAAGGAACAAAAATAAATTGCTGGTTATCTAACTGTTTTGGGGGAAAGGAACTGGTAAATAAACTGGCAAGGTATCACACATAGTCTTTTTTGACAATAAGATCTCACTCTGACAGGAAACTCTCTCTCACTTAAGCAGCCACACTGGCTAAGCACTCTGTATTATTGACTATCATAACTTTAGAGTCCCACAGACCGTTCTCATAGCTCCTTCACATTTAAACTTTTTAAAGACATATATACTGAACTCTTTAAGTTTCCACACAGAACTCTGTCATATCACTCTACAACCGATTCACTAACTCTCCAACTCTGACTTCAAGACACGCACAGATTCACTCCAAACAACTCCTTCCACACTCTCAGTCATCCTCCAATTACAGTACACTTGTCTCCCTCAATCACTCTACTCTTCTAGCACTGCCCTCCAACCAAACATTTAAAGACACATGCACACTAAAACAAGGAATCATTACAACCTCAATTGGAATACTCTGTACAGTATTCCAAAAAAGACCATATCTCAAAAAAGACATTGCAGACCTGCACCTTTTCCCAAAAAGGTACAGAGGAGGGCAGCCAAGATGATTAGGGGGTTGGAGCACCTTTCCTATGAGGAAAGGATGAAAAATCTGGGACTTTTCTGTTTAGAAAGGAGATTACTGAGGGCGGGGAACATGATAGGGGTTTATAAAAGTATGCGTGGAGTAGAGAGAGTTGACAAAGAGAAACTTTTCTCCCTCTCCCAAAATACTAGAACTCAAGGGCATCCTATGAAACTAATGGGCAGTATGTTCAGGACAGACAAAATAAATACTTCCTTACACAGAAAGTGATAAAAATGTGGAATTTGCTGCCAGAGGATGTAGTGAAGGGCACGGTAATAAACAGCTTTAAAGGGGGATCAGATAAAGTCATGGAGGATAGGTCTATCAATGGCTACTAGCCATGGTGACTGAGGGGAACCTCCACATTCAGAGGCGCTAATTGTCATGGTTCCCAGAGCCAGGAGGCAACATCAGGGGAGGGCCTCGGCCTCTATGCCCTGTTATTGGTCATCCAACAACTTGGAACAACTGTACTCTTATATTCCATTTTAAACTCCGAGATCTCCACTCCAACTATATTTGACAAAGACCCTTTTCAAACTGCCTTTGTATTCCGTTTTAGTAACTGGTTGCTAATGAATTTTTTCTGTTGTTTCAGACAGACCCATTTTAGTAACCAGGTGCTAGCAGAATGTATTTACATATTCATACAAACCTGCTTGCATCCTGCTAGCAATGCATGGTTGAGCCACTTTTGAGGGAAACTGCTTTCTTCCATTTTCAACCCCTTTATTGCACTTCTGAATCGCTGTGGGGTACTGTTTAAAATGTCCATAGTGCTTCCTGCAGTGCCATTTTTTCCCCCACATGATCTTCCTCAGCCTTTTTTTTATGTTCTAAGATGAGCACTTATGGTGCTAAACTGCACCACTGAGATGCATTGACTCCTTAGAACATTTTTTAAAAGTCAGAGGAAGATCATGTGGCAAAAAAAGGTGGGGGAAAAGTGGCACTGTTTGCAATGACCGTAACGTTTCAGAGACAGCTCATTAACAGAAGGAAATCCACTGTATGAACCCCCTGTCCCTGGATTGCTTTACTTGAAATCGGGGCAACAACAAATAACATCTGGTTTAGGATGGTAATGTGAAAAGGGCCAAAGACAGCCTTGACTCTTGAAAGCTTATACCTCCATAATTTTGTTGGTCTCTAAGGTGCTCCTGGACTTGAATCCAGCTGCCTTATATTTGGATGCAGAAGAGGCATCTCTGGCTCAGCATGATCTGCTCGTGGGGTGCTCCATCTTTATCCTTTGCAAAAAAAAAAAAATTGTCTTGGCTACAGTCATACTTTGATTACATCAGAGCTTGATTACTGTCACATGTTCTGCATGGGACTGCTTTTGCAGACATCTCAGAGATTGCAGCTGGTCCAAACCAAAACACTGTGGTGATGATGGGAATAGGAACGTACCACCATGATCACATTGATGGAAGTTGCCGTCAAGTTGCAGCCAATTTATGATGACCCTGTAGGGTTTTCAAATCAAGACAGAGGTGATTGGTCATTGCCTACCTCTGTGTAGCAGCCCTGGGATTCCTTTCTGGCCTCCCATCTAAGTACTAACCAGGGCTTCTGAGATCTGATGAGACTGACCAGCCTGGATCTTCCAGGTCAGAGAATGATCACTCTATTATAAAAGAGATACATTGGCTGTCAGTTTGTTTCCAGGATCAATTCCAAGTGCCACTCTTGAACTTTAAAGCTCTATATTATCCTGAACCTGTCCATCCTTTGTAACCATATGGAAGCTGTCTTTGTATGACATTACACACATTGAAACAGACATGGAGATGGGCCTGTTCCCCCACCCTGTGCAATTACCAGTTCATGAGCATGGAGACTACACTTAAAAAAAAATTCCCAGTCGTAAGACCTATGCACATATGTATCCTGCTCACATAAACTCTGTACTCACAAGTTGGCAATTGCGCGTCGGTGGGGGCAGGGCCAGAACCTTCATGCCCACTCTCCCTCTACATGTGTGATTTTCAGCGTGTGTAATTTCATCTGTAGATGGCTACTGTGGCCTTTATTCAAGATGCCCCACCGTTGAAGAGATGATTGGTATCTTTGAGGTAGCTCTGTATCCTTGAGGATTATCTGGTTATTTCTCTGTCTGTGTTAAGGCACCAGGTGAAAATCTGATAGTGCTACTTTTGAATGAGTTGTTGTTGCTTTGCCTAAAATTGTGAACATGTTGTGTTGTTGTTTGGACTGGGTTGATTCCCTTATGCTGCTTTTATGCTGGCCCCACTGCTGGACCTCCTGATAGCACATGGTATTTTTGGCTGCTGTGTGACAGAGTGTTGGACTAGATGGGCCATTGGCCTGATTCAACATTGGCTTCTCTTATGTTCTTATGTTCTCTTATGTTCTTATGTTAAAAGGACTGAATCAATGCTAATATACTTGGGCTTTTTTGTTTTTGTTACTTTAGTTTATTTAAATATTTCATTATTCTTTTTAATAAGTTTGTAAATGTATTTTAATGCTAGAACCAGTGTGGTGCAGGGGTTAAAGTGTTAGACTAGCATCTGGTAGACCCAGGTTCAAATCCCTACTCTGCCCTTGCTTGGTGACTTTGGGCCAGTCAAACATTCTCAGCCTAATCTATCTCATGGGGTTGTTCTGAGAATAAAACAAAGGAGATATGACGACCTGCTTTGGATCCCCACAGGGAAGGTAATAAATAAAAAGTATAAATATTTTAAATAGATTAAAAAGTCAATAAAATAGACTGCAAGCATCAGCCAATCAACAGAACCGAGTAGTCCAAAATCAGTCTATGCCAAGAGCCATCTAAAACCACTAAATTTTGTACTCTTAGAAGGGCCTTATAGGCCTCCTTCAAGAGGACATTTCAGAGTCTAGGTGCCAAAACAGAAAAAAAACCTGCCATGTCTTAGAGGGAGAAGAAGAAGGAGATTGGATTTATACCCTGCCCTTCACTCGGAGTCTCAGAGTGGTTTACAATCTCCTTCCCTTCCTCTCCCCACAACAGGCACCCTGTGAGGCAGGTGGGGCTGAGAGAACTGCTCTCCAGAGAACAGCTCTCAGAGAACTGTGACTGACCCAAGGTCATCCAGCAGCTGCATGTGGAGGAGTAGGGAATCAAACCCGGTTCTTCAGATTAGAGTCCACTGCTCTTAACCACTACACCAAACTGGCTCAGGTCATGATCCAAGATTTCATAAAATGTACATAGGAAAGGAGGCAGACCTAGACTATTCAGGGTTTGAAATATCAAAATCAGCACCCCGGATAGATCCTAAAAAGACACTGGTATATGCAAACCACTGAAAATGGAGTCATGCCAGAATTGTACACACCATACAACAAACTCCAGTTAAAATTCTGGCAGCTGCATTGTTGTGTCCATTGGAGCTTCCAAACATTCTACAAGGGCAGCCTCACTTAGAACACATTGAAGTAGTTAACCTGGGTGTTACTAAAGCATGGCCAGGTGAGGCTGACACAGTACTATTGTTAGTGCATGAAACAATTTTACCTATTTCTTTCCAAGGCAGTAACAATGGTTAGCGAAAATATAACTTTAGGACCAAGAATAATTTCAGTACACTGAGTTTGTCTTGTGCCCCATTTATTGCGCCTTTGGCTTTAGTGGAGGGATCTGATCTCTTTGGCTTTTATCCAGCCATGAAGGACTCAATTTTTCCCCATTTTCCTATCCAATCCGACATGCCCTTCCAACCCCTGGATCTATCATCTCTGGGGTTGCAGGTGCACAGAGGAACAGAAGCACTGCAGAGCACAGAGCGAGGGGGAGGGGTGAAATTGTTTCTTTTGTATTTTGGGGAAGCACTGCTCCCCTGACAGAAGACAGAGGAGGGGCAGTTTCATCCCTTCGCCTTCCTCACAGCAGTGCCCCATATTTATGACTGCTCCTTTGTGCAAGTCTCACAACCCAAGGAATAGAAAAGAGTAAGGATCCAATAGCACCTTAAAGACTAATAAAATTTATGTAGGGTATGAGCTTTTGTGAGTTACTGCTCACTTCTTCATATACAGCTAGAATGTGAGACCGTCTGTCCTCTATATTGGAAAGTGGAGTGATTTCAGATGCCGAGTGACAATATAAAGTGTGATTGGACTAGGTGTGATATGCAGAGAGGGAGTAGGCATGGAGAAATCAGCAGCTCTCTGCAACTGGTCCTAAATTGCAACTGATAATGAAGCTCAAGACAGTGCATCCACCTGGATTTTAATCGAGACCTAGGTTTCCTGTCTCATTACCAATGCGGATTTCTCCATAGGTTAGATCAGGCCTGGTGCCAGAAGATCTTAAACTTCACTAAAGGCTTGTTATGCACAGGTATTTCCCCTCACTTATGCTGTGCGTCTCCATCAGGTTTTCTTTTTTATTCTGCATTGATTCCCCCACGCCCATCCCCTTCAGTGCTCAGTTCATTTTATAATCGCTGTTTCCCCGGCTTTTCTGAGAATGGTTTGTGCTGATTTTTCCCTTGTTTCTCTCCCAAGCTGAAGGTAATTCAAAAGCGTACAAATTCCCTTGGATTCCCCCTGCCCTTTTGCTGTCCCTCAAAGGTCACTCCCCCACTCACATCGAGGTCATTCTGCCCACTCTGTACCTTGTGGGCTGCCCTCTCCTGCCACCTGGTTTAAACCAGACAACCGGAGAAGGCAGCACAAAGCTGCACCTGTGGTAGAGCCATTGTTGTAAGACCATTGGCTCCCTGCAGGCACAGCAGTCCCAGCTGGGCTGCCCTCTCCTGCCACCCAGTTTAAAGGTAAGCATCAGCACCTTGAAGGAAATATGAAGCACTGTTGATAATAGATTCCACAGTAGATGGCTCAAGGCACTGATTTGGGGTTTGGCTGCATAGGGAGACAAGACACATTGCATCTTTTGAAGCTGAACTACTCAGTTGAAAAGGCTGTTAATCATTTAGACATGCCCAGTTCTTCTCATGCAGTCACTGCTGCTCAGATTTGCCTCTGGGTTACTCAGATTGCCTCTGATGGCCTCTGAGACAATTTCTGGTGTATGTATGTTTTCATTGTGTATGGGTTTCAACTATGTACATGTTTTGCTAAATTGTTGTTTTAAATTACTTTTATACTATCATACTATCAAAAGCTTGTCTAAACGTGCTTGATGGTTCACAGCCTTGGGGACCTTAAACTGGATGGAAAGGTGGAATAGAAACACTTTAAATAACATAAATAAATAACAATTTTACTTTACAGAGTTATGAAAGCCTTTTATCTCTCAGTATGGTGGTGGTTCAGCATCAAAGGTGTATGCGCTTGCAGTTGTTTCACTGGGGAAATCCCCATGAAGGTCAATGGCACCAATGCTACTCTCAGATCAAGGCTGGAAGGAAGTAGTTTGTAAGCTGCTCTGAGTGAACAATGGAGTATAATTCTTCTTCTTCTTCTTCTTCTTCTTCTTCTTCTTCTTCTTCTTCTTCTTCTTCTTCTTCTTCTTCTTCTTCTTCTTCTTCTTCTTCTTCTTCTTCTTCTTCTTCTTCTTCTTCTTCTTCGTGAAAGAAATTCTGCATAATGAGAGCCAGTGTCTTCTAATGGCTAAAAGTATGAATTGCCAGCCAGGCAGTCCCTGACTGAAATGGCACTTCAGCCAGAAACTTATTTCCTCCCTGCCTTAACTTCTTTCTGGGAATGCCAGGTGGGGCTTGAAGTTCTCCTGGAATTACAATGGATCTCTATATTGCTGAGATTCCTTCTCGTACAGGACAGGGCAGCTTTAGAGGGTAGACTCTATGGCATCATATCCCTTCTGAGCTCACTCTCCTCTCCAGCCTCTACCACCCCTGAATCCCCCTCTCCAAATCTCCAGGTCTGTAAGGCTGTGTTGCTGATAATGTTGGTTGCTTCAGTAAAGGCCAAGGGAAGAAATTATATTTGCAGATAGTGGGAAAACAAATTCAAATATCAATGTTATTCATCAGGCCTCCCCGGAAATATTATTTTGGGGATATTTACTGTATACTAATGCAATATACGGGGAATCTGTGGCTGTGTTGTGCACTGTTGTATTCTGTAGGCTTGGGGTTCAAGAACAGAGTTCAAGAACGACAGGAGACAAGATCTGCAGCAAGCTTTCTCAGTTCACAGCAGATTGAGCAGCGTTTTATTAAAACACACCCCCTTTCCTACCCCCCTGTTCCATTTACAGAAAAGACATTGCTACTATCACATAACAAGCTATTGTTTTTCTCCTGTCTTTTCTCTCTCCCCCTGTTGCATATACAGAGATAGTTACAAGCATATAAGCCTATTGTGCTAAGTTGCAAGTATGCTGTAAAAAGAACATGATGTGCTTTGCCGGATAGCTCGTATCTCCAATAAGTTTCTGCTCTCTCTGTTTCTCAGTAAATGTTCACTGCAGCCTTGTGTTAATATTATTCTCAATATTTCCCTGTGGGAATGTTAATATAGGAACATAATGTAGGCATTTTCACTTCCGGGTTTGCCTCACAAAAGTTGCCATACCTACAGTATTCATGTGCTAAATGGCTCAAAAATGATTAAAATGGAAAGACCAAACTTTTTAAAAATGAATAAATTGAACTCTGTTGGTTCTGTGGGCAGATGTGGCTATGCTGCCATCTCTTGGCACTGCTGGTGAATAGAACGTGAAGGACGAGGCCCATTAAGTTTTGTTGCCTGTAATAAACTGGGGATAATAATGATGTTCAGAGCCTTTATCAAGGAACACTTTAAAATACATGTTTGTGAGTCAGTACAGAAGACCCAGAAAGTCTGGCTTAGCTCAGACTCCATCATACTGCATTTTGGAATTCTGTGCCTCAAGCTGACATGGATTCAGGAAGCTGAATAAATTAGCTGGTTTTTTCTCCTATAATGATAAGTGTTTTCAAAACATTTTGTTTGACAACAAATAACTGTTCTTTAAAAGAAATATATTAGAACCCTTTGTTTGTTTGTTTGTTTCCATTCTGGAATCACCTAGTCCCCACGATTGTGGGGCACTAGGTGATGCATTGAGTTGAAACAATAAAAGCCATAAAAATAATTTCCAACATATATAATTCATTAATTAAAATCAAGTGGCAAAGTTTTAAGGTTCCCTCCCATTTCCGGTCTGTGGGTGCCTCATGGGTATGGGGGGGGGGCGGGAATTAAATTTAAATGAAGATGTTATTTTATGAGGATGTTATCTGTTGACTGTTTTTAGTGGATTTATATGAATTTTATATAAGCTAGCCTGAGCCTGCCTTGGTGGGGAGGGCAGGGTATAAATTGAATAAATAAATAAATCCTTCAGGGGACAGAGGTCCAGAAAGGGTGCCAGCCATGATGTAAGCTGTCACTCTCCTCAATCAAACGTTTGGCGGAACATCTCTGCCTTAAAGGCCCTACAAAATTGCACAAGATCCTGCAGGGCCTTGATGTTATTTGGCATTAGAATTAGAGTACATACAGAATTTGAGTTTTAATTAGCTTTATTAAGAAGTCAGCAAGTTGTACCTGCATGGTCAGAGCGTTAGATTGGTCAGAGTGTTAGATTGGATCTGGGAAATATAGGTTCAAATCCGCTCTCTGCCATGAAAACTTGCTGGGTTACCATGGGTCAACCTAGCCTCATGGGGTGGCTGTTGTGAGGATAAAATGGAGAAGAAATTATGTAAGCTACTTTGGGTCACTGTCTGGGGACAAAGTGGGGTAAATGAATAAACTCTGGAACATCGGGAGCATGGGAGCACAGTGACCCAAGAACTTTTGGCCTTAGCAAAGCAGGGTGAGGGAAAATACACAATTTCTTTGTTTCCATAGTCTTGATCAAAGTGCACAATTGATTTTCTACACGGGAATAGCTCAAGCAGCCCAGAAATACTGAGGCACATGAATCTTCTGAAATTCCTCACACCTTCTTGGCCCTGGTTTGCAACACTGGTTTACAAGGCAAACAGTCAAAGCTCTTCAGATTTCTTTTATAGATGCAGTTCCTGGAACTCTGATCAAGCCAGAAAGGACTCTTTGGCATCTCTTTGATAACATTAGTATATCGTCAATTTCAACATGTATCCTGGTCACTTTTTGTACATATTCTAGTGCCCTTCTTTCTTTTTTAACTTTTTTATTTTTTAGAGACAAAATATACATAAAGACAAAACATACATAAAAGAGGGAAAATTATTCTTACATTTCCTTGTTTAACAAACTCATGCCTAATTAGTTGTATGTTTATACTAGGAATAAGGCCTGTTGTGGAAAGGACTCATTTGGAGTGCCCTGGTCTTGGGCACTCAGCATCAATTTGCTGTGGTGATATCAGCAGGGTATAATGACACAGAGTTCACCCTTTTCTTCAGGGGAACTGATCTCTGCCATCTGCACAGCAGTTGTAATTCTGAGTGATCTCCAGCCCTCCTCTGGAGATTGGCAACAATGGTTCCCCCAGAAGGAAATGGCTGGTTTGGAGGGTGGCATCTATGGCATTGTACCTGTCTCAGGTCCAACCCATCCTCAAACCCCATCCTCTCCAGGTTCCACCCCTCAAAATTCCAGGAATTTCCCAGCTTGGAGTTGACAACCCTGTCTCCTTCCCAGCCAACCATCAACCTACCTTTATCTCCCCTTCTGATTTCAGCTTTCCATCTCCTCCCCCTCCCTCCTGGATAGTAGTTATATTTCTAAGTGATTTCCAGCCCTCCCCTGGAGATTGGCAACAATGGTTCCCCAGGAGGAAAGGACTCATTTGGAGGGTGGAGTCTATGGCACTGTACTTGTCTGAGGTCCCACCCCTCCTCAAATCTCACCCTCTTCAGGCTCCACCCCTCAAATCTCCAGGAATTTCCATACCTAAAATTGGCAACTTTATCTCCTCCCCTCTCAGCAGCCTCTTCCTAGGCAAAGTTCTGTCTTTCTTGTTAGTGGGGAGAAAATCAGCTTACTTCATTCTCCTCTTCTGCTTTGTGATCTGTACAGCAACCCTGCAAGGTAGGTTAGGCAGAAAGTCTGTGGCTGACAGGCCCAGGCAGTTTCCATAGGGAGGCTCCTGCTGAACAGAAGAAAGCAGCCAGGGCTAGTGACATAATGCCAGTCAGGAGGCATGAAGTCACCCTGAGAGTGCTGGCAGGCCTAGGGTTGCCAGCAAAGACAGATTGATGCAAAGGAGGATGGAAAAGTGTCCATATCTCTATTTTGCCTTAAATTGGTTTTGATGCCAGCAGAGTGAGAAAATGCTGGAGGCTCTGGATAGGTGCCCCATGGTAAATGGACCAAACAATTCCTAAAAATTTTCCAAAACACTACTCTGTTGATAATTGATTTTCTACACTCATAGTGTCACCTGCCAGAATGCAACACATCCTCAGCACTTTGAATTAGCACCAGAGCTTTAAGAGCTCTCCAGCTGTCACTTGGAGATTGGCAACAGCTTGTTTGGAGGGTGGGGTCTATGGCACTGTATCTGTCTGAGGTCCCCCTCTTCCTCCTCCTCAGACCCCACCCTCAGCAGGCTTGATCCCTAAAATATCCTGGAAGCTTCCAACCTGGAGCTCACAACCCTATGTCCTTTCCAGGCAACCATCAGCCTACCTTTATCTGCCTGTCTGACTTCAGGTTTACACCTCCCCCCCTGCAGCCTCTGCCTAGGGAAAGGGCTGCAGCCTCTGCCTAGGGAAAGTAGGAACTAAAGCAGCTCCTCTCCCCCATATGATCCGCACAACAACCCTGTGAGGTATGTTAAGGTAGAAAGTCTGTGAATGGTCCATAATCCCCCCAGGAAGCTTTTATAACATTAACCTGGGACCTGCACACCATCCTCTGAAACGCTGTCACGTACATATCTGTGGCAGTAATGGGGGGACTGCTGGTGCCTTTTCCTATCATTTTTTGTCTTGTGGTATTCTGCTTGGGGGTGTGATCTATCTTTTTTGTGGTGTGGCATGGTTGTGTTATTGGGTTTGTTTCTTTTGAAGGGGAAGTGATGTGTTGTGAGTGAGGACATATTTTTACCTCAGAATACACCAGGTTGCATATGCAACTGACAGTCCCAACTGTCTCGTGGGGGGGGGGGAGTTTGAGGTGCGGAATGGAGTGAAGTCCAATCAGCTTCCATATGCAAATGACCTTGAAACACTGGCCCAATCAGAGGAAAGTGGCCTAGGCTGCAGTGGGTGGGAGAGAACTCAGGCAATGCAGCCAGTGGATAGAGACACCTTGTGATTGACACATCATGGAGCCAACTCATTTTGGTGAGCATAGAATGTTGCCAGACTAAAATGCAATTATAATATAGGAGAGATATTTCACCTTCTATCATTATGTATATCTGTTGGAAATGTATCAAAGTTGTACTTTGTATGACCTTAGAAAGTTTTAAATGTCTGTATGATGTATTTGTTATAATTTCCAAACCACTTATAAAATCTTGACCATGTATTATCAAATGTAGACTCTGGTTGTCCTTTCAAAGTTAAACTTAGTTTGTCCATCTCCACAGTTTCCAAAATTTTTGTTAAAAATTCTTGTCTTGAGGGTGTTTTTGTTCTTCTCCAGTATTTAGCATGAAGTATTCTAGCAATTATAATCACATGTAATATAAGATAAGAGTCATACTTTTTACAGTTTTCAGGTAAGATATTCAACAAAAATATTTCTGGAGCAAAGGATACAGAACATTTTAACATTTTTTGTAAAATGTAATGAATTCAAACCCTTTTTTATTTTTGCTTTATCACATCGCCACCACTTTTGGTAAAAAGATCCAACACTGTTTTGACACTTCCAACATACATTTGAAAAATTGAGATAAATCTTTGCCAGTTTATCAGGCGTAATATGCCATCTATAAAACATTTTATAAATATTTTCCTTATATGAAATTGCTTTAGTAATTTTTATATTTTTCCCCACACCTGTGACCATTGGTCCAACTCAATATTATGACCCAAGTTTTGTGCCCACTTTATCATAACATTTTTGACTACTTCATTTTGGGTCTTATTATCTAGGAGTAATACATAAAGTTTCTTAATTTCTCATCAGCATACATCAATATCTTATATTCTAATCCCAGACTTTTTTTTTTCTGTGCGGATACCTATTCCCTCCAACAGGGGCCTCACTGTCCCCCAACAGCTTTTCCTACATAGTCAGTAGACTTCCTGGGTTTGTAGAAAAATCCGAAAAGTAAGGAAATCCCTTCAGGGACGGTTGAATTCCCCCCCAAAAGCCTTTTGAAATGGCCTCTGCAGGGACCTGACTCCAGGCAGCAACGGTGAGAGATTAGAACGTTGGGGGGGGGGAGGAGAGGCTTCTGACTGGCTCTGTCAGTCAAAGGGGGGGGAAGGGCCCTTTCTTTCCCAGCCTCTTTCGGCCTTGGAGGGAGGGGGAGGGGGAGGGAGGGAGGGAGGGAGCCTTGGGGCCAGGCTGGGGGATTCCTAGAGGTTTTGGGGTGGAGTGCAAGGAGGGCAGGATTTGGGGAAGGGAGAGGCCTCAGCTGGGCATCATGCCACAGAATCCACCCTCCAAAGCAGCCATTTTCTCCAGGGAGACAGATCTCCGTTGTTCACAGATCTCTGGAGTTCACTCTCCAGCAGGCCCCACTTGGAGGTTGCCAACCCTAGGCCTGGCAGGGTTGCCAGGTCCCCCCACGGGCACTGGCAGGGGATGGGGTAGTGGGGCTGCCAGCTCCAGGTCTGGAAACTCCTGGAGATTTGGGGATGGAGCCTGGGGAGGACAGGGACCTCAGTGGGGTACAATGCCCTAGAGTCCACCCTCCAAAGCATCCATTTTCTCCAAGGAAGCTGTTCTCTGTAGTCTGGAGCTGAGCAGTAATTCCAGGGGATCCCCAGATCCCACCTGGAGGCTGGCATCCCTAGGCAGCACCCTCTGGGTGACTTGATGCCACCTAATTTGCATGACTCAACTTGGCCTGGCTGCTTGCTGCTGTTCAGCAGCCACCCTATGAAAGCCAGCAGTGGTGCAGCAGTTAGAGCCTCAGAGTAGGGTCTGCAAGACCCAGGTTCAGATCCCCATATTGCGGTGGAAGCTGACTGGGTGACTTTGGACCAGTCACATACTTTTTCAGCCTAACCAACCTCACAGGGTTGTTGTGCATATAAAAAGGAGGTGAGAATAATGTAAGCTGCTTTGGTCCCCACTGTGGAGAAAGACTATAATTTTCCTTGGTAGAAGCTGTGGGGGAGGGGGGTGGAGACGAAAAGCTGAAGACAGATAAAGGCAGATAAAGGTTAAGTTGGCTGTTGGGTGGGAAGGAAATAGGGTTGCCAACTCTGGATTGGGAAACTCCTGGACATTTAAGGGGTGGATCCTGGGGATGGTGGGGTTTGAGGAGGGGAGGAATTCAGACCAGTATAATGCCATCGACTCCACCCTCCAAACCAGCCATTTCCTCCATGAGAACTACCATTGCCAGCCTCTGGGTGAGGGCTGGAGATCACCCAGAATTACAACTGTTGTCCGGGTGGCAGAGATCAGTTCCCCTGGATAAAATGGCTGCTTTGGAGGGTTGAGTCTATGGCTCCACCCCCAGAAGGGAGAAAGAGTGTGAGATAGGTAAGGGGAGGAAGCAAAGGTGTGAGGAATGGGATGACCATCCCGCAAGTTTCTTGCGGGTCTCCACTTGTCTTATCTATTTCTGTTATTTTTTCATAAAAGCCTATTGGCTTATCTTTACTATATCTTGATTCAATATGTGTTTTTTGCCACCATGTTAAAGTTTCTATTGGTTTTATTTATTTATATTTGTTGTATTTATAACCTGCCCTCCCCGCAAGCGGGCTCAGGGCGGCTCACATTGCTTGGCACAGTGTGCCAAGGTTCATATACAGTTAAAACATTTAAAACTTTAAAACATTTAGCACTATTGAACATTTAAAACATTCAGTGATTTCAATTAAAGTGCAGTCAATAATTAATGACCAAGATGATGTAATCTATCATGCAGGCTCAGGCAGTACAGGCTCCTAGGCGGTTTGGCTCGATCTCATTGCAGGCCACCTCTGCCACCGATGTTAATAGTGGTCATTGATGGTAGTGTGGGTGGCTCCTAATTAAAGGCCTGGTGGAAGAGCTCTGTTGTGCGGGCCCTGCGGAACTGCACAAGATCCCACAGGGCCCTGATCTCCTCTGGGAGCTTGTTCTACCAGTAAGGAGCCGCCACTGAGAAGGCCCTAGCTCTACTAGCCACGAGCCTGGCCTCCCTGGGGCCTGGAATAACCAGTCGATGTTGTGTCCCCAACTGTAGTGCTCTCTGGGGTATATACGGGGAAAGGCAGTCCCTCAAGTATGTTGGACCCTGGCCATGTAGGGCTTTAAAGGTAAGTACCAGCACCTTGAAGCGAATTCGGTATGCTATTGGCAGCCAGTGCAGCACCTTCAGCACCAGCCGGATGTGCTCCCATCTAGATAGGCACATCAGTAGCCTGGCCGCAGCATTCTGCACTAGCTGCAGCCTCCGAATTTGCGCCAAGGGCAGCCCCATGTAGAAAGTGTTATAATAGTCTAGCCTCGAGGTGACCATCGTGTGGATCACTGTAGCCAGGTTGTCGTGATCGAGGAAGGGAGCCAACTGCCGAACCAGCGACATATGGTAAAAGGCCGACTTAGCAGTGGCTGCTACCTGGGCCTCCATTGACAAGGAGGGTTCCAGGAGCACTCCCAAACTCCTAATTGCTGGTGCAGGCACCAATGGTGCCCCATCGAAGACCGGGAGTGGGAGCCCCAACCCTGAACTACCCCGACTCAGGCACAGGACCTTTGTCTTCACTGGGTTTAGCTTCAGCCAACTCAGCCTGAGCCAACCAGCCACGGTGTGCAGTGCCTGGTCCAGATCTTCTAGTCTGCAGTCTGATTGACCGCCCAACATCAGATAGAGCTGGGTGTCATCAGCGTACTGGTGAGACCCCAGCCCAAACCTCCAGGCAATCTGGGCAAGGGGGTGCATGTAGATATTAAAGAGCATTGGGGAAAGCACCATCCCCTGAGGCACTCCGCATTTGAGCAGGTGCCCCCGGGACAGCTGTTCTCCTAGCGCCACCCTTTGTCCCCGACCTTGGTGAAAGGAGACAAGCCACTGCAAGGCAAGCCCCTGTATCCCCACGTCAGTGAGGCGGTGGGTTAGTAGCTGATGGTTGACTGTATCAAATGCAGCCAACAGGTCTAACAACAGCAACACTGCTGAACCACCCTGATCCAGATGCCTCCGGAGGTCGTCAGGAAGGGCAACTTTTTAGTTCGTTTCTACTGTCTGGTAAGTTTTCGTATCTTCAGATTATTTCTTCCTGAAGTAAATAAAGGCTTCTAACGGAGCAACCCATTTTGGAATTTTGTAGAAATTGTTTTTAGATTCTTCCCAAACCTTTAATAGAGAGGATCTAATAAGATGTTGTTTGAAATATTTGTGAGTATCTGCCCTCCCATACAATATAAAGGTGTGCCAACCTAGCAGAAGATCATGACCTTCTTATTTCAAAAGTCTTGTATTTTCTAAAGTAATCCAGTCTTTTAACTATGTCAGAGCAGCTGCTCTATAATAAAGAAGCTAGTCTGCTAGTGCAAACCCAGCTCTCTCTTTGGCATCTTGCAAAATTGACTGGTAGTTGTTAAATTGAATGAACTGAATGTTATTGTTATATTGATTGTACTGACTAGGATGTTCTAACAGCACACAATGCACTTTATAAAATGTAAATCAACACATCGATTTACAAAAGTTTCTTGCAGTGTATATTTATTTGTTCCTTGAACCTCCAGGTGGGGCCTGGAGTTCTCCTAGAATTACGATTGATCTCCAGACCGCAGGGATCAGTTCACCCAGAGGAAATGTAGACTCTGAGGCTGAACTCTATGGCACCACATCCCCACTTCCTCCCCTCCCCATACACTGCCCTTCCCAGGCACCACCTGCAAACCTCCAATAATTTTCCAGCCCAGAATTGGCAACCCTATCATAAGGGAATGGTGCTGGGGAAAGAGTCAACTCCTTCCCTTTCTAAGTTCCATGGTCCTGAATCCAAATAGCCTCTCCCTACATGGCTGTTTCTTAGGGCCAAACTACATAGACTTCCAATCAGACTGAAACGGCTTCCCCTCACCACCTGGCTTGCGCCTTTTGGTCCATTTCTTTCCACCATCACTCCCAGTATCTTTCTTCCCCCCATTTCCTCCCCCCATATGTTATGACAGGATCCATGGTAGCAATTTGTCTTCAGGAGGAGACGGTGTTCTGGTGCCATATCACCATAACTCTCCATCATCATAAATGGCAAAGCATAACAGGACTTTCGACCCTTCCCATACTGCAGTCCTCCTTTCTCATAACACATCTCACGTGCCCAGAGGGCAAGACTCTCCCAGGTAAACAGATCCATAAAAATTAGTGTCTTGCTTAAGCTGAAATGTGAGAGTTGGTGATAAAACTGAGGCTTAAAGGAATCTATTTTTAGGCTTCATGTGTTTTTGTTTGTTCTACTAAGCACTTCGTGCAGAATACTTTTGAAGATCTATTCAGAGCCGTACCACTTATTGCTTCTTAAGAAGCCACATCACTTACTGTGTTGAGGATGCCTTTGGATGGTGCTGGTAAATACGTGGTGAACAAATTATAATATTGTAAGCAGAGTCGTCTTGTTTGGAGGTTTTATATATCATATCCTTTCATCTAAATCACCCCCATCTGCTGGGATGTCATTGCAGAGCTTTTGCCGTCCTCAATACTATAATTTAGCACACCAATAATTTTGTTCTGGGTGTTTTTATGTGTGTAGATCTTAGTATTAGCAACATCCTTGCAAGAACATGAAGTTGTAGCCTTCCGGTATTATCCGAAAGCAGTAATTTTAGCATAAGGGTCGCTAATTGCATGCTAACACACATTTCAACCCATGCGTTTCTCTTCCCACACTCTCATCACAGTTGTAGGAGCTACTCATTACTAGTTAGTTTACATTTCTAATCCCCATGGGACTGTACCAACTGAACTGTTGTGACTAATTTCCTCTCTCCATCCTTGATGGATATCTCAATGAAGAATCATAGAATCATAGAGTTGAAAGGTATCTCCAGGGTCATCTAGTCCAACCCTCTGCACCATGTAGGAAATTCACAAATACCTGCCACTCCACACCCACAGTGATTCATATGTATGGATGTGTGTGCCATCAAGTCTTAAGCAACTTATGGCAACCCAAGCAAGGGGCGTTCAAGGCAAGTGAGAAGCAGAGGTGATTTGCCATTGCCTTCCTCTGCAGTGTCTTCCTTGGGGGGTCTCCCTTCCAACTACCAACCCTACTCAGCCTTTGAGATTGGGCTACACCATATCATTCCACATCCCAGCTATATCGTACAAAGTCTTTCTCTCTCTCCTGAGTAGTAACTTGTGGAACCTTCACATTCCCTCCCCCCGATTTGATTATTTGAATGTTTGCCACCAACCCAGTACAGTGGGACTTTGAATTTAGGTATGAGCATTCCATTTGCCAAAGTACATCCTTGCTTCAGAAGCAACAAAATATGAAAGTTAATGTTATGCTTTAACAGATTTAATGGTCATGTTAAAGCATGTGGATTCATTCTTTTCAATGGATGCGCACATTTCTGAACCAGATTTGTAAATGATTCAGCCATACCAACCAGGTGCATCCCTTTAACACAGCCACTTTTTTCTTGGTACTAATTAATATAGTCTCATCAGTGCCAGTCTTGCTGTTTTATTGATTTAGAAAACACCATGCCACCGCTCCAAGAAACCTGTGCAAGACAGCTTCCAAAATAAAACACAGCAAAAACATAAAGCATTGAAAGTTAATTAAAAGACTTAAAAAAAATCAAACCAGAACATAAAAATGTAGGTAATTCAGCAGTTTAAGATGAACAGTTTCCAACCTTGAAAAAACAAACAAACCCCTATTAAAGGGTATTGAAAGATAAGTCCATTCACTAAAATTGAAAACCGAGTTAGTGCAGGGTCCAAAAGTACCTTCTGTCAGGTGGAAATGGTTCACCAATTCTGGTTGTGGTAGGAAGTGCATCAAGTCGCAGCCGACTTATGGCGACCCCATAGGGTTTTCAAGGCAAGAGATGAACAGAGGTGGTGTGCCATTGCCTGCCTCTGTATTGCAACCCTGGACTTCCTTGGTGGGCTTCCAGTCAAGGCTGAATTTGCCTAGCTTCCAAGATCTGACAAGATCAGGCAAGCCTGCGCTACCCAGGTCAGGGCTCACCTTTCTCAGACTCAACCAATCTGGCCATGCTTGCTGACTCATGCTTCTGTAACTTCATAGCTGGAGTATTGTAGCATACTCTGTGTTGGGCTGCCCTTGAAGACAACCCAGAAATTTCAGTTGGTTCAGAATATGGCAACCCAAAGGGACTGGCCATTGCGACTGACCCCTGGAAATACATCTTGCTTATTTGAAAACAGCTACATTGGCTGCCAGTTTGTTTGTGAATCCCACCCAAGGTGCTGCTTATGACCTACATGGCGTAGGACCCACATATTTTTAAAATGTCTTCTTTGCCATAAGAGAATCCAATGTTGGATCAGGGCAATGGCCCATCCAGTCCAACACTCTGTGTCACACAGTGGCTATCACTTGCCACTGTCTGAGAGTTCCTATCTATACTTTGTGGCTAATAGCCACTGATGGATCTCTGCTCCATATGCTTATCTAATTCCCTCTCGAAGCTGTCCATGCTTGTAGCTGCCACCACCTCCTGTGGCAGTATTATATCTGTTATATCTGTTCTCATGTGCCAGCTACAGTCTTCAGGCTGCCAACAATGGCTGTTCCCTCATTTACAGTGTACCACTTGGCATCAATCCAAGCCTGTGCCTTTTCCAGGGAAACCTCTCTAGGATTCCCCAAAACCTTTCCAGGAAGTGACTACATACCATAGGTCTGGCAGCCATTTCTAATTTTCCTCCACCCACCACTCAGGGAGACTGCAGGAAAGGAAAGCTGGGGGTTCCCTGGTCTCACTGGAGGGGATTTCCTGGCCCCCCCCCATCTCTGATCCAGAAAGTTGTTGGATCCAACTTATATACCACATTTTTATCTTACCTTTCCTGCAAGTGGTGCGCATGGTTCTTCTTCCCCCATTTCACAGTACCCCTGTGAGGTAGATTAGTTTGACAGAGAGCAACTGGCTGGCAAGCTTCATGGCAGTGTAGGAATTTGAATCCGAGTCTCCAAGATCCTAGGCTGACATTCTAACAACAGTGGTCAGAAGAGGATCATTGGATCCAGCCCACTGTATGTCAGATTAGCAGCTCCTTAAATATTATATTTATTTATAAAAACATTTATATCCTGTCTTTCCCTGCAGCTCAAGATGGATGACAATACATAATTTAAAACATCAGGCAAATATAAAGCCCAAATTCTCTCCAGTCCAATGTGTGTGCACTAAGCATCGTCAAATCACTTCTGACTTATGGTGAACCTATGAATTAATGACCTCCAAAATATCCTGTCATTAACAGCCTCACTCAGGTCTTGCAAATGGAGGGCCTTCGTGGCTTCCTTGATTGACGCAACCCATCTCCTGCTGGATCTTCCTCTTTTCCTGCGGCCTTCAGCTTTCCCTCATGTTACTGTCTTTTCCCGTGACTCTTGTCTTCTCTTAATGTGACCAAAGTATGATAGTTTGATCAATTTAACTTCTAGGGAGAGTTCAGGCTTGATTTGAGATTCAGGTTACAACACACTTATTTGTCTTTTTTTTTTTTTTAATACAATTTATTATTGGATATATCACATGTTCATACAATTTAAACAAACCAATACATATCCATTTTTCTTTCTCCCTCTCCCCCCCAAACAAGGCCTCCCGCACTGCTCCAACCCCCTGATATTTCTCTTATACAATTACATTTACTACTAAACATATTTCTTTTACTAATGGTAACAATTCAAAGATCTGAGTCTCTTTCCACTTCTCCTCAATAGCTGTCAAAACAAATCAAACCACGTTTTACATCCCAATTCTTCAACAAGTATTCTTGAAAGTCTTTCCAGTCTCCGAAAAAGGTTTCATCTTCTTCATTGTTTAATTTTCTTGTTAATTTGTCCATTTCTGCCATAAACAACGTCTTTTTAATCCATTCCCATGTTTCAGGTACTTTATCTTGTTTCCAACATTGAGCAAAAGTCAGTCTAGCTGCTGTAATCAAGTACCATAGTATGTTCTCTTGGCTACATTCATTTCTTCCATTTTAAGACCCAACAACAACATCTGTGGGTCTTTCTTAAAAGTACATTTCAAAATTTTTTGTATCTCATTGCTTTATCACATGTCCACCACATATGGTAAAAAGACCCTTCATGTTTCTTACATTTCCAACATTTGTTAGACATACTTTCATTTATAATAGCAATTTTTTTAGGCGTCATATACCATCTGTACATCATTTTATAACAATTCTCTTTAACATTTACACAAGTTGAAATTTTCATTGACTTTTTCCACAAATATTCCCAAGATGTCATTAATATCTCATTATTAATATTTACTGCCCATTTTATCATTTGCTCTTTTACAATTTCGTCCTCAGTATACCATTTCAATAAAACCTTGTACAGTTTAGAAATCATTTTTTTACCTTTCTCAAGCCATACAGTTTCAATTTCAGTGTTATTTTCTCTAAAACCATATTCTCTTTTATCGGTCTTAAATAAGTCATAAATCTGTCTATACTTCAACCAATCATATTCAAATTCCACATCAAATCTGTCTTTTAACACAAAGTTTTTCCCTTCTAATTTTAAAAGACTTTTATAAGGTAGCCAATCTAACCCTTGATTTCTTGAATATGGATTAATCACTTCTGCTGGTACTATCCAAAGTGGTCTTTCTTCTGAGAAGAATTTTCTATATCTCATCCAAGTCTCGAACAGTGATCGTCTTATGAAGTGGTGTTTGAAAAATTTATCCATTTTTACTTTTCCATACTATAAATATGCATGCCATCCAAACTTGTTATCATGCCCTTCTAGAGCCAATAACTTTTTATTTTCTAAATTAATCCACTGTTCCAACCATGTTAAACAGACGGCATCATAATACAGTCTTAAATTTGGTAGTTGTAGACCTCCTCTTTCCTTTGCATCACATAAAATTTTCATTTTAATCCTTGGCTTTCTTCCTGCCCATACAAATTTCGATAGTTCTTTCTGCCATGTATCCAGTATTTTCCTTTGTTTTAATATTGGAATAGCTTGAAATAAAAACATCAAACGCGGCAAAACATTCATTTTTACAGTTGCAGTTCTTCCCAATAACAATAGATTCATGGTATCCCATTTCTTCATGTCTTGTTGAATCCTGTGCCAAACCTTTTCATAGTTATTTTTGAACAAATCAATGTTTTTCATGGTCAATTCAATTCCTAAATATTTAGTCTTTGTAACTACTTCACATTGAATTTTCTCTTGAAGTTCTGTTTGTCTTTGTTTTGTCATATGGGACACGTACAAAGCAGTAATGAGAGGTTTGCTTATCTCTTTGAATTCTAAAGATAAAAAACAAAGGATGCAACAACAAAACGACCTTCATGAAAAAATTAGACAAAAAGAAAAGGAATTAAAGAAAAGGCCAGGGAAGAAAAAGATTATTAAAGAGATCCACTTTCTGCAGGATCAATTGAATGTTCTACTAAATAGAGAATTATATTGGAATCTGAAGAAATTACAGCAAAAAGCATTTGAGGGTGCAAATAAACCAGGAAAATTTTTAGCGTGGCAATTGAAAAATAGAAAAGAAAGGAATTTTATAAGTAAAACTACTGAAGACGGAAAGAATGTTTTGAATTTGAAAGGTATAAAAAGAGTCTTCTTCAAATACTACGCCAAACTGTTCAAAAAGAAAGGAATTGACCAACAGAAAATTAAGAAATATTTGGAGACTATTGAAGTTCCAGAGCTGGGAAAACAAATTAAAGAGTTATTAAATGGTTTAGTAACAAAGGAAGAGGTGACAATGGCAATAGAAGACGCAAAGTTGGGCAAAGCTCCAGGTCCAGATGGCTTTACAGCAAAGTTTTATAAGAGATTTAAGGAGGAGCTAACCCCTATCTTAGTACTTCTGTCGAATGAGATAAGAAAGACTAAACGGATCCCAGATTCATGGAAAGAAGCAAATATTTCAGAAGGTTTGGATTTAACTGAAGTAAAGAATTATAGACCAATATCGCTATTAAATAATGATTACAAATTATTTGCGAAAATTATTTCGGAAAGATTGAAAAAATATTTGAAAGATACTATAGCGGAAGAACAAGCTGGTTTTTTACCAAATAGACAGATTAGAGACAATTTAAGAGTGGTGATTGATGCAATCGAATACTATGACAAACATCCAGAAAAAGAAGTTGGATTCCTCTTTTTAGATGCGGAAAAAGCTTTTGACAATTTAAATTGGGAGTTTATGCTGCAAGTTATTGAAAAAATGGATATAGGACAGTCTTTTCTAAACATGATTGTGGCAATTTACTCAGAACAGAGAGCAGCTTTGAATATAAATAAAGAAAGAACAGATTTCTTTCAAGTTCAAAAGGGAACACGTCAAGGCTGCCCGTTATCCCCGTTGTTGTTTATTTGGATATTGGAAATATTATTGACAGCGATAAGAAAAGATAACAGCATTGAAGGACTCACAGTGAAAGGTTTTGCATATAAATACAGGGCATTTGCAGACGATGTAATGTTTATGATTCAAGATCCAATCGACAAAATACCACAATTGATGGAAAAAATTGAAGAATTTGGATCAGTTGCGGGATTCTACGTTAATAAAAGTAAAACCAAAGTGATGTACTTATTTGTCTTTTTGACATCCACGGTATCCACAAAACTCTCCTCCAACAACATATTTCAAATGAATCAACTTTCCTCCTGTCAGCTTTCTTCATCGTCCAGTTTTCACAACCATACACAGTTACGGAGAATACTATGGCAAGAATTACCTTGATCTTGGTCGCCAGTGACACATCTTTACACTTAAGAATCTTTTCTGGCTCCTTCATGGCTGCCCTTCCCAGTCTCAGGGCCTTTCTGCACTTGGATCTCATCCCTGGTTTTATCAGGATTCAACTTGCGACACAATGCCTTGCATTTATTCCTGGTTATAACAGCATCTGTTTATCCTGGGACAAATGTGGGGTGAAACCAGGGTGACCTCAATGTAATGTGGAAACAAAAAAATACCCCAAGATAATTACAGGGGTGCACTCGAATATAGTGTAGAATGTAAAAATACCCCGAGATAATTACAGGGGTGCACTCACATGTCCTGTAGAATGTAAGTTTAGGGACAGGGTTGAACCAGGATTTAAGGCCTACTGCGGAAAGGACCTCAGTCTTCTCCTGATCTCTTGGTAGCAGACTCCCTTTTGATGCATGACCCCAATCCAGTACCATACAATAAAGATGCGTCCAGCCCCTTTCCTGCTTGCATCTGTGAATCAGGAAAAGGAACTGTGGCAATAGTCACCCCAGGTATCTGTGTGAAAATTATCACTTCAGTAACATACAAGGTAATTTGACAGCACTCACATGAACAGCTTAAGCCCAAAACATAGCCCACGCAGTTTGATTCCCAGCACAGAAGCCTGTCATTGCTTTTGGCTTCAAGCCTAAGATCTTTTTCTCAGGCAGTGCTTAAATCATCCTTTGAATTTTCCACATATGTAATATATACAACCTGCATTAGAATGTCTACAGTTCAATTAAAAAAATATTTTCAGTTTCTCTCACATACTAAGCAGGGGCCCGATAGGATCTTAAAGCAAAAGCTTTCATTGAGTCAGAGCCCATTTCATCTGGTGCATGGAATGTCCATTCAAAGTAGCTGAATTCATATCTAAGGCACAGAAATGATTGGGGGGGCTAGAGAGGAATTACAGGGAAAGGGCAGCATAAAACACGAACCAAGCAGGGTAATCGTCCATTCAGAGTGGGTGAGAAGTCCCAACTGTTGATAGACAGCAAGGATATGATTAATTTAAAATCTAATTAAGGAAAATACATGTCAGACAAGTTAAGAAGATTCAGTAGGACAGGGCAGAGACCATGTAAAGGAAAGGCTGAATTAACATCTACAGTGGATAGGTCACACTAAGATATTAGCATCTAGAGTGAGTGAGGAAATCTAGGTCCCCATTCAAGGCTGGGGAGGGGAGCTAGTGTTAAACTTCTTGACAACTTCTAAATCAGCACTTTTGCCTGAATTGTCATGCTGAAGTTCTTTGGGAGAAGAACAATCACTTTTCACTGAGCTGCATATGCTCTGGAAGATTAAAATGTTCCACCACTGATGTCTTATCTTTCATGGAGCATTCACACATGACACACTTTTGTCACTTGGGAAAACTAGTGAATTTTTTACTCTTTGCTAGTGCACCACCTAAGAGTCGTCTCCTGCTTTGTGGATGTAGGTGCTACCAAGTTTTGTTCCTGGCTTTCAAAGTCTCAGATCAGTGCCAGGGAATCCTCTGATTTAGCCACCAACTTTTATATTTCTCAAAGGGTAAATCACTAATGTTTTGATGCTTCTAAAGACTTGTTTGCACCCAACTTTGCCTAATTAATTAAGTCTGCAACACATCTACATAGAGCTGCCAGGCTGCCCACTTTACTGGGAGACCTCCAGCCACCTGCAACTCAGCTGGGCAGTGGAGAGTGGGGAAACGGTAGGGGAAATGGTGGGGTCATAGGTGTTGTGCCAATGCCATTGCATCACTAACGGGTGTGACCGGTATTGTCAAAATACAGGTACAGTTCAAGGCCTCAGGTTATGAAGGACCTCTAAATTTTAAAAAAGTTACTGAAAATTACTTAGTATTTTGGTAATGCTGTGGGGCCTCTTAAATTTGATGCAGTTCAGGGCTTCAACCTGTCTTAATCCAGCCACGTTCTGAGCATCCAGTCTAATGGGGAACCTGAAAATGTAGTTCACTGTTTAGTGACATTTTGGTGAGTCCTTTTAGAAAGGTGTTTTGTGACTGCTGCTTTTGGAGTTGTCCTAGGGACAACATGGCTACCTACCATCTCCGCAGAGCGCAGCCTTCAAGAGAGGACCAGACTGACAAGGCAGGGGTCGGATCTCACAAACTTGGCTCATTCAAAGTGCTCTATTGAACGGAGCGAGGCCCAAGGCATAAAAGGCGTCTGTGCATAATTGAGCCTTTAAACTGGCTATTACCTCTCAGCAGCTTGGCTTGGCAGGCATTCTTGATCTTCAGCCAGACATGTGAAGAGCAGCAATTAGATGGGAAAACACTCTTGAGAGACGGCTAATTAACCAGCAAAAAAAGTGCCATTATGCACGGCTCAGGGAAGAAAAATTGCACATACATCTCCAGAACTACCTCCAGGCTCTGAACAAGGTTTGCCATTTCTGATGCACAGTTGATAAGAGCTCATTGTATTCCTCTCTAGATGGCTTTGCTGTCGGGTGGCCAACAACCTGGAGAAAAAATCCTGCCCCTTTAGCAGAGGTTTAATGAGGTGTTATGTGCCAAATGATATTTACCTCCCTACCAGGGAACGTTTTAAATGTCCATTTCCACACATTAGTCTTCTGTTAAAGGGACAGGACATTTTTTCCCCAAGCCTGTTGGCACCCCAGGTTGTTGTAAGGAGATTTCACAGCCAGAACCTCTGCAACCATGTTCTGTGCTGTGCACTTCCTTTTGTCAAGGGATCAGCTTTAACAACTTGCCCAATGAAGGATACTCTGAGAACACCAGGGCAATGCCTTGGCAACAAGAACCATACACTACTAGGGATGCCAGCCTCCAGGTGGGACCTGGGGATCCCCTGGAATTACAGTTCATCTCCAGACTACAATGGTCAGTTCCACTGGAGAAAGTGGATGCTTTGGAGGGTGGACTCTATGGCACTGTACCCCAATGAGGGCCCTGTCCTCCCCAGGCTCCACCCCCAAATCTCTAGGAGTTTCCCAACCTGGATCTGGCAACCCTAACTCCCCATCCCCCACTAGTGGCCAGGGGGGACCTGGCAACCCAAAGACAAATATCTCTTGCTATCAGCCTCTGAACAAGAATAAACAGCAAGGCTCTCTAGGGACTCAGCCACACATACAGAAATACACAAATGCCTCTTGACCTGCTTTACAGATAGTGATTCAGGCCAATCAATTCATTTAGTTCACTTACAGTGGGTTAAGTGCCAGACTAGAATCTGGGAGACCAGAATTATTTATTTCCTTAACAATATAACAGAATTTTCTTTTTGCCTGCTAAATGGTCTCATCTTGCTCCATGAGCTACCCTGTGACGGGTACAAACTTTTCTCTCTGTGTATACCCCTGGCATCAACTGCCTGGGAAATTTAGCTTCTCATAGCTCTTGGGAATCAGCTTCCCTTCACTGGAGGCTAGCTCTGCCTGGATTTTCCCTGGTAGCCTTTTCGTTTCTAAATGATCCAACATACCATATAGGCATACCGAAATGGACTAAGCCTGAGAGCAGTTGTTTAAATGAGTGATGGGCTACCAAAGATATTTTTAAAGATATTTTTTAGTATCACCTTCTCAGAAAACAACACAGGAGTCAGTGTTGCCATATCACCATCTACTGGATATCAGAGGAAGCAGCAGGTGAAGAAATATAATTTAGCCAGGAGCGAAAGAGTAACAGAGAACAAACTCCAAGGAAAACTCTGAAGAGTTCGCACTCTCAGTTCTGGGCTAGATATCACATTTAACACACAATCTCTCTCTCTCTTTTTTAATGCAGCCATGATATCGATATATTGATATAGGTAAAGGTTTCCCTTGCTTGAAAGCCAGTCGAATCTGACTCTAGGAATGTGGTGCTCATCCCTGTTTCCAAGTTGAAGAGCCAGTGCTGTCCAAAGACATTTCCGTGGTCATGTGGCTGGCATGACTAGATGCTAAGGCGCACAAAATGCTGTTACCTTCCCACCGAAGCAGTACCTATTCATCTACTTGCAATTTCATGCTTTCAAATTGCTAGGTTGGCAGGAGCTGGGACCAGGGCCGGCTCCAGGTGTCTGGGCGCCCTAGGCAGGACAGCCTGGGGCGCCCCCCACTGGGGATGCCAACCTCCCGGTGGGGCCTGGAGACCGGGGGTGGGGGGGTGGAGGCAGAGCGCTGGCTTTCCCGGAGGCTCCATAGCTGCGGGGCCCCCAGGAAAGCCAGGGAAGGGGGCAGGGGTCTAGCCGCTGCCCCCTTCCTCCCAGAGCCGGCTTTCCCGGAGGCTCCACAGCTGCGGGGTCCCTGGGAAAGCCAGGAAGGGGGCACGGGGGTCTAGCCACCGCCCCCTCCCTCCCAGCGCCAGCTTTCCCGGGGCTCCGCGGCTGTGGGGTCCCCGGGAAAGCTGGGAAGGGGGCGTGGGGGTCTAGCCGCCACCCCCTCCCTCCCAGAGCCAGCTTTCCTGAGGGCTCTGCGGCTGCAGGGTCCCCAGGAAAGCCGGGAAGGGGGCGCAGGGGTCTAGTGGCCGTCCCTTCCCTCCCAGAGCCGGCTTTCCAGGGGGCTCTGCAGCTGCGGGGTCCCCGGGAAAGCTGGGAAGGGGGCGAGGGGTCTAGCTGCCGCCCCCTCCCTCCCAGAGCCAGCTTTCCCGAGGGCTCTATGGCTGCGGGGTCCCCGGGAAAGCCGGGAAGGGGGTGTGGGGGTCTAGCGGCGGTGGCAGGCGCCCGGTTAGGGCGGCGGGGGGTGCTTTTGGGGGGTAGTGGGGCACCATTTGGCACCCCTGAGGTCGGTGGTGCCCTAGGCGAGTGCCTAGTTTGCCCAATAGGCGATCCGGCCCTGGCTGGGACCAGAAACGGGAGCTCACTCTGTCATGCAGCATTCGGGTCTCAAACTGCTGAACTACAAACTACAAAATATAAAAATGGAGAATACTGTACACCACTGGTGATCTCATCAATGATGACAGCACCCTCCCTCGGAAATCCTGGTGATTTAAGGCACTTGTGGAAGAAAATAAACCGATTCCACAGATGTGAAAATGGAGGGGTGATTTCCCACTAAAGCTGCCTCGGGGTTGCGCCGCCGTTTGCCCCGAGATTATTGAGAAGTATGGCAGCTGTGTGGGAGAACCATGCTCAAACTGGTTTCAGTGTTTGGGGATCAACTGCCAAGAAAATCAGCAGTAAGTAGAGCATGTGGAAAAGTCTGGGGGCTTGCCCATGGGATTATAGAAAGTACCTCTAGTTATGAGGCCACTGATTGTTTCTTTGAAGACCCATGTGGGAAGGGATAGTCCACTTCCCTTAGCTAGGAAGGTTGTTCTAGATAGCCTGTAGAGCATAAACAGAGTGAAAATAATTTCATTTATTTATCCATAGGGAAGCTTAGCTATGTTTTTTTTCTTTAGCTGTTCTGTTTAGTATAGTGGTTAAGAGCGGCGGACTCTAATCTGAGAGGACTGTGTTTGATTCCCCACTCCTCCACATGCAGCTGCTGGAGTGACCATGGATCACTCACAGTTCTCCCAGAGCTGTTTGTTCAAGAGCAGTTCTCAAAGAGCTCTCTCAGCCCCACCTACCTCACAGGGTCTCTGTTGTGGGGAGGAGAAGGGAAAGGAGATTGTAAGCTGGTCTGAGACTCCAAGTAAAGGATGGGGTATATATCCAACTCTTCTTCTTCTCCTTCTTCTAAAACATTTGAGAAATTAATGTGGCTACTGACCAAATGAGAGCAATCGAGGCCTGTCACAAGTAATGGTAAACCTTCAATTGGGAGGAGTTATAAGGTCTTATTCTGACACTACTCTAGTGATTCACTGTTGAGTAGCCTAAATGTAAACTTATATTGTGCTCTCCTCTTTCTTCATCTGTTAGGTGGGTAACATGCTTGTGGCAAGTGCAGTGTCCTCAAGGATAAAGTTACAGGAGCTTACAACTGGAAGACAACACCATCTCACAATGTAAAGATTGGGGGGTGCCCTTCCGGAGACTAGCAATGCCACCTAAATCTGTGATTCCAAGGCCTGGAATATGAGCCTTAGTGGTTGTGCTCATCACCAATGCAAATGTGACTCAACAGAGATGCCTGATGAAGATAAGAACTCTTTTTCCTCTTCTCCTTCCCCACTAATTTGCTGTCCGCTTTGCTGTTGCTGTTTCAACAGGCTGTCCCCTGTCAATGGAGAATATTCCACCCAGGGCTGAGTTCTTCCATCTGACCAGCCTCATTCCCCCTGACTGTGCTTTCTGTTTTATTGCTATATGGTGTTTGTGTGTGTGTGGGGGGGGTGTTTGTTTTTTCAGTTTTGTAAGTCACTTGGAGAGTGGCTGTTTTGCAAAGAGAAAGGGAGATGAAAGTATTGGAATAAGCAAAACAGCAGTGCCAGTTAGCCAGCTGGCTGCCCACTTAAGAGGAAGGAGGACCATTTCTTTCCCTGCCTCCCTCTCCTATTCCCCCAATGCATCTGATGCACCAAGTATGCACTGAGAAATGTAATCCCCGTGGAATCTTATACCTTAACATGAAGTATCATGGGGACTATGATTCCCAAAAATGCTGGGGCACCATGTCAGGCACTGGATGGGAGAAGCAGAGGGAGGCAGAGATTGAGGGTGCGGTCACACTGCCGTTTTGATCGGGATTTGCTGCTGTTTACTTGCGCATGTCAGTTTCATGTTCACACGGGCCAATCCGCCTCCCGCCGCGAAGTGAGCTTACTCACGCAATGCTTCTGGGTTTTCCTGACCCCTGGAAAAACTAGTGTTTTCCTGGCACTTCCGCTTTGATTGCATGATTTCGCCTATGTGGACAGCCCCTCTCTTGCAAGGATTGCGATTAGGGCTGTCTGAATGTTCTTGGGCTTGGTTTTTTTTTAAAAAAAAGCTTCCGGTTTGAGCTCTTGAGCAAACATGCGCTTAATAAATCCATTTTATTAAGCGCATGTTTAGTCAAGCGCTCAAACCAGAAGCTTTAAAAAAAAAACACGCACGATGGCCCTGGAGGTGAGAACGAGAGGTGGGGGCTACGGCAGCCTGGATGGGGCCGGCAAGGAGGATGGTGGAGACGGCGGAGCCTATTTTCGTGGGTCAATGGCGGCAGTGGCAGCAGCCACCCAAGCCTCCCCATGGCCGGCAGGATCGCCTGGAAGGACAGCGCAGCAGCAGGCAAGCGGGTGCTGGGAAAGAGGGGCTGGCTGCATGTAGACAGCCCAATGCGAATAAAAATGTTCCCGATTTAAATAAACCGGGAACAAAGCGCATGTCAGTTGCAGTGTGACCAGAGCCTGAGAAACATTCTCCTTCCTCCTTCCACCAGCCTGGATGGCTAATGCCAAAGCAGCCACTCCCACTCCTGCAAGGTAACTGCGTTTATCACTCTCTTCCCCAATGGACCTTTGGGCAGCTTACAGAGTTCACTCCTCTGTTTTCTTCTCCCCACAATTCTGACAGAGCGTGTGTGACTGGCCCCAGGTCACCCACAGAGGTTCAAATCTGACTGGGTATTTGAATCCAGGCACCAAACTGTCTCTCCTTGCTGCTCGCTGGCTCCTACACACTGCCCTTGAAAGCAAACAGGGTCACTTTTGGCATTACACCACTTTGACAAAGTTTCAGATTGAAGGCAGGATGCTCTGAAAGTATTCATTGTGGCTGGACATAAGAATACATCAAGCAGCTTGAGCCTGCCATCTAAACAGCTTTGGAGGAAAGACCCCAGTAACTACACTCAGGCCGGTTTGAATCTAATCCAGAGCAATATGTGTAGTGCTGGTATTTTAAAATTCCAGCTTCTTGTACTTTCCTTTCTCTTCTGTGAAGGTGTGTCATTATTTATGAACAAGACCAGAACAGGAAATTGGGATTCAGTATTGCAGTGGTTTCCAAACTTTATCTGTCTGTCTGTCTCTCTTTATATATATTCTGCAAGAAGTATGAAAAGGCTTGCATTTCCCAGCAGGAATAGAGTAGATGACTTATGAAATCCATGTATGGAACATTCTAGGAAGAAAATAGACCCCCATTAACTATACTCTTTGAATGAGTTATTTGTTTTGGAGAAAGGCCTTTAAGATTGATGACTCCGAGATGTGAACTTGAAACAAACGTTTCCCTTGAGTACCAGCAGCAGGTAGCCGGTGGAGGAATTGCTGGTGTTCATTGCCACAAAATATCGCAAAGACACTGAGAAATGGAAGACCCCACTGGCTTTGGAAATTTGTTCTGCATGAGAGAGCACTAGGTCTTGCCAAGCTGACTGATTCGGAAAAGCTGTGAAGACGCCTGACTGATACCTTCCATACAATTTTTGTCTTTCAGATCTCTCTGTAGCAATGCATGCTCTCCAAGATTCAGAGAAGGAATTGTATTTCATGTCCACATTCTAATAATAAGGATTCCTTAGTAGCGATCACATTCAAGCAACTGGCTTTCCATCTTTCAACCTTGAGGGAACCCTTTACGTATCCCCTTCCTTGCCAAGGAATTCCTGCATGTCTCACTTGCTCCATGTGCAAACACTTTTTGCAGATGATGTTCAACAAACAGCATTTGCAGTGGAATGCCAATGCCAAAATCTTGTGTGGTGGCTGGGAAATGCACACAATGGCATAACACAGGATAGAAGCCAGATTTGATGAGATCCCGCCCCCCCTCCCAAGGTTACCAAAATGGTGCTTGTACTAGTCAGCCTCCAGAGAGACAGAATGAAAAAATGATGAACATTTTCTGAGCAAGATCCCGGATACCCGTGTAGCCTACAGTCAATCTCTCCCTTCCTAAGTGGCAGAACACTATATATGATCCCTCTACTTACCTTAGGTGTTGTAGCCTGGAGATTGTCCCCGAAACGTCATATCCATGGCTGAACTGGGAGGGTAGGCTGCTGTGGCTTTGTCTGCCTATTTCCACTGTGGTCAGTGTGTGGACCCCCTCAGTTTTTTCTGTTGTACATGATGCAGAAGGAGTGGAATATGAAAAGATGGGGGGAAATTACAGCTGCCTAGCGCCCCCCCCATTATGATTTGGCCAAGTTCCACACCTCAAGTGAAGAATGGTCCCTTGCAGCTAGGGTTGCCAGCACCCAGGTCCCAGCGGGGGTACGCCTGCTTTGGGGGGCTGCAATCCACTGCCAGCCAGCTGGTCAATGAGGCAAACTCCACCCCCAAATAGGGACATCTTCGGGTGATATCCCTGACATGGTAGCATACCCCAGAAGTGACATCATCACACTGGTGATGTCGTGCACAACGTTCTGATTTTGGGGCAAACGCTATGGTTTTGAAGCAAAAAGCCATAATGTTTTTGCCCCAAAACCAGAGTGTCACATAGGACATTACCAATATGATGAAATCACTGCTATGTGACATCATTGCATTGGGATGGCACCCAACGATGTCCCACCCACCCCTGGAATGCCCCCCAAATCCCCCCACTGTGACGACAAGAGAACTTGGCAACCCTACTTGCAGCCCCAAGACACACAGTGCAGATCTTTGTGAATGCTTCACAGGTGAACCCTGTAGTCCTTCCCCAGGAAGGATAGGGCTGCCAACCTCCAGGTGGGGCCTACAGAGCTTCCAGAATTAGAGCTTATTTCCAGGCAACAGACATCAATTCCCCTGGAGAAAATGGCTGCTTTGCAGGGTAGACTCTATGGCACTATACTCCACAGAGGTCCCACCCCTCCCCAAACCCCTCCCTCCACAGTCTTCACTCCCGAAGTCTTCAGGTATTTCCCAACCCATAGTTGGCAACTCTAGACCAGGAACTGCCTGAGGATACCTGCACCCCATTGTTTCCTTTGGCTGACCTGGAGGCCAGTGAGGACCCAGCATTCCCAAGGTCTCCCTCACACCATTGGGAAGAGAGACAGAGGAGGACCGGAGCAGAGAGTTGGACCCAGCAAAGAACACAAAGCGGGCAGCCTGAGGCCTATCTCATTCCAGCTCTTCTCTGAGGGGCTGTTGTAAGTCCTGGCCAGAGATGGAACCTTAACCAGGCTACCAGAAGTGGCAAGGATTCCAGTATGCTATATGGTGTGGAGGGAGAAACTAACAAAATTAAGCCAAAATCAAAGACACAGAAATGCATGTAGAAATCAGGGAATAAACCAAAAGCAATATGGGGCCAGAACCTATGGGAAAAAATGTGGAAAAGCCCCAAGTATGCACTGTGTGCATTTCAGTGTCTTTGTAATGTCTGCACAGAACACTGGAAATCTCTCTAATCTGCACAGGGCCCAATTGTACATATTTTTAATCTGCATTTGAGGGCCATGTTCAGAACTGATATATTGATTGTTTTAATCATTAGCTGTTCTCAATATTGTGTGAGCTGCTCTGAATTCTGGGAAGGTGGGATTTTTAAAAATGGATGTTACTCCTGTAGCAACCTATCATGCTCACAATCATAGTAGCTAAATGGAGATTTTCCCCCCATAATCAATTCAGCACTCTAATGGTGGTAGAGTGATTTTAAACAATCCATCTGGAGAAAGGGCAGCATTATCAGTATTACCATTTTGGAGATACGGCTGCCACTGCAGAAGATTTTTTAAAATACCTGAAGTTTCCTGTTTTGTTTTGTTTTTAAAAAAGCACTGCTTTTTAAAGGAAAGCTGTCATGTCACAAATTTAAAAGACTGTTTTTCCAAAGATTCTTAGGCAAAGCTTCAGGTGGGGCAGTATACTCACTACTCCATCCAGGCTATATAGCCCTGATATCCCTAGAAATATTTAGGGATGTCTCTTGTTAGTATCATTTAAGTTACTAGGCTGAAACACTTCTTAAAACTGTGCATCTGAAAGACTTACAAACTCACAAGCAGTGTTCCCTCTAAGCTGAGTTAGTGTGAGCTAGCTCATACTTTTTTAGCTTCCAGCTCACACATTTTTGTCTTGGCTCAGGAAGGAGGGCTCCAGAGCAAACTAATTTATACAGTAGCCAAATTGCTTGCTCACAACTTCAATGCCAGTAGCTCACAAAGTAGAATTTTTGCTCACAAGACCCCACAGCTTAGAGGGAACATTGCTCACAAGTAACCAGAAATACAAGGGGGAAATGGGAGTGGCACCTCTCACCTGTGTACAATCTGTGATTGTCAGAATTTCCTCTCAAGGAGACTACCTCAAACTTCCAAAGTTCATCTTCAAAAGAAAACCTGGCTCTTCTACCAGTGACTGGACTCAAAAGGCCAGCTACACAATACTTTCTTAATGAGATGGGTCAAGGCTGGAGGTCAAAACGGGGCAAATAACTCCCTCTGGGGCTGTTTTGACTTGGGGAAAAACATGAGGAAAAGGCAGAAGCCCTTCCCCTGTCATGATCCCAAGTCAAATTGGGCCCCCACAGATTGTTTAAAAGGGCAGTGGCTGTGGAGAAAGGAAGTTAGGTCCTGGCTCATCAAAAATATATTGTGTAGTCTAGCTCTGAGGAAACACAGATGATGAGGGAGAAAAAAGAGGTGGGAGGGTGGAGTGCTGAATTTCACATATTGATTCGAATCAATGCTTTGACTGCAGGCTTCTGGTTCTCACATAAAATAAAATGTACTTCTTTGGTCCTCTAGGTTTTATTAAATAGAAAATCCTCCCATTTATCAAAAGGAAATATTGAGAGCAGGTTTTTAAAAAGACATTGACTGTGCAGTTTGTTCTCATCCATATGAAGTTCATTTCCAAATTCACTTTGATACAATATTTTAGAACCAGAGGGAGCAAAGGTTAACTAGGAATAAAACAGGAAATGGAACAACAAATAAAAATCCTGAAACAAAAAACAAAAAAAACCCCAAACTCTGCATTTTCTGTAATTTGATCATTAACTGCTTCATCCAGCAGGGACCTTGACGCATTCTGGGGAACATGGAAAACAGTATTTGGTTATATAACCCATTCCATGGCCCAGCAAAACCTGTCTTTACACAAAGCTGGCGTGGTGCCAGGGGCCTCACTACAAAACACCAAGGGAAGAGGTGGGGGACACATTTCTAATACAACACCTCTCTTGATCTCCACCCTTATCCCATAAAGTCCTTCTCCCAATAACAAACATTTTTTTTTTCATATTGCTGCAGAATGTACCTGAAAATTGGATTTCAAGTAACCTGTCTTAACCACAGAGAAACAAATCCTGGCAAAATTCTGTCGGCTTCTGGCTGGGTTTCATGCCCCACAGTTGGAGTTCTTCTGTACCAGGAGCTTGAAACCTATGACTTCAGAGCCAAACGCTCAGTGCCAAATTAAAAACAGGACCTTAAAAAATGAAAATCAAATCTTTCAGAAAAGGCATGAATCACAATCACAAAACTGTAGCCACAGGAGGTGGAGCAAATCACAAAATGGCTGCCAACCACCAAATGTCAGGGAGAGAGGTTACTCATAATTCTAACAGAACCTCTTCAACAGAAGCTGTTTAATAGGATGCCTTTTAATCTGCAGAAACAGTCAGGAGTCCTGCTGGGCAAAAGACCCATCCACTTTTGTAAAGGACTTGGTGGGCAGGCACCAAGAAAGGTGCTGGTGAGCACCATGTTGGGGGCTCCTGAGATAAGGTATATCGGAGGGGTAGATGAGATGCTAGAATAACCAGTAGGTGAAAGGAACAACAGGGAAAGAATTTTATGGGACTAAAGGACTTGAGAAAGGTGCTTTACCCAAAGGAAAATGATAGAAGTGAACAGTAATCCAAGTGTAAACCAGATACAGATTTATGTCAAGGCACTTTAGCTACTGCTCAAGGTGCTCCTGAGTATATTACTCATTGTGAACTCTCGTGTTTGTCACTTCCTGACCAAGTGTTTGCAACAACCACTGGCTTTCATGGCATGGCTACTACTGAACAGTAGCAAGCAGCTGGGCCCAGTGCGAGTGATGCAAGCCCCATAGTATCAAGTCACCCAGTGGTTGCTGTTGGCCCTGGTCCAACACATTTCAATTTTGCTTCCTTTGCATGAAACAAGCCCATGATTCTTTAATTTTGCACCATTTCCTCCTGGCAAATTTCTCTGGTAAAATGAATGCATTTTTTCCAGTAGTATTTGTAGGTCAATAATACCGGCATTAACCATACATGTATAAACAGTACACATTGGATGTGTAAATACCAAATAAAATGTATATTAAAAAAAACTACACAGCTTGCAGGCTCAATTCAAGCTCAATCGACAAAATCAACAGGAAACAGTGGAGAATTTAAACCACTGACAAAAAGGTATTTAAAAAAATATTATAAAAGAGGCAAAATAGGGAACGTTCCCTCATCCCAAGCTGAATCATATACATCAGCCTGACTGTAAATTTTTCTAGATTTTGTGCCCACCTCTTCACAATACAACTAGTCTATTCATCTAACCGTCTGAAAGAACAACGTATTTGAAGGTGGGGGTGGAGGGACTTGGCATTTGACTTCTCCTAAACTTGTCATTCGGCATTAAATACCTTGACGGCCCTGATTATAGCTGGAGTGTGACACGAGGATGGAAAAAGCTGTCAATTCGTTATCAAAATATATAAGGCCTCACTTTTAATTACTCACTTAGTAGCAGATTAGATCTTATTGCCTGCCAACAGGGTCACCTTTCCACCCCTTTCGGGTCAGCATAAATCAAAAGAAATCAATAGGCTTGGACTGCTCGCTTAGCCACTTCTAACCCTTTCATAAGAAAATCTGGTCAACAACAAAAAAAATGAAAAGCACGAGACTCTGCTCAATAAAGAAACCATTATTAACTCTAAAGAGCCAAATTTCCTGTTTTTTTAACTGCGTGGCCTCAAGTAATATTCCAGGAAAAAGCTCCAATATTGTTTCCTTTGTGAAATAAAAAAAAGAAAATTAGTGTTAGAAACACAAGCTTGCTTACAGGTTTGCAGCATGAATACAGCTTCCCTGGCTCCATGCTATAAGCGTGAATAATATCAAGCAATATGAAATGGCATTTGTCATGTTTATTGGACATGTCCTGAGCCGACAAACTTCTGCAAAGTTTACAAATATAGGCATCTTGGGCTTTTCTGTGATACGTTTTCTTATTGAGAGTGTGCAGTATTAATGGCTAGTCCAAGAGTCCCCAACATGCTTCCTGGTTTCTAGGCACTTACCGTCTGCCAGCAGGAGGGCTCCATGTTGCTTCCTGGGACCCAGAATTGACATCATTGCACTGGGCACATTGTGCAGGGGACACTCTAGCATTTGGCCAAAAACTCTATGGTCACCATAGAGTTTTTAGACCATAGAGTTTTAGACCAATGTTACAGTGTCCCTCATGCGATGTGCTCAGTGTGATGATGCCACATTGAGTGTGGTTGGACTCTTCCGGGCGGGGCTCCCCCTGCAGGCCAGCTGGCTGGAGGTGGATTGGGGGCCCTGAAATTGGGGGGAAACCCACCCCCATTAGGGGGTGGCAACATTACTGCCTATGGGTGCCATGGTGCCTCCCATCACCTTTCCTGGCACCCACTAAGTGTTTTGAGAAAGTGGGCAGGATCAGGTGGGGCTTTTGCCCAGCAAGGCTGTACACAGATTGGCTGGGCAGATTTTTTAAAATGTTTCATTGGCAACAGCTGCCAACACAGCACAAGAATTTTCACCGTGTGACTGAAGGTAAACTGCAGGAACCATTTTGTGGCTGTGCCCACAATGCTGTGTAGGAATTTCAAAGTTGCCATAGGCTCAAAAAGGTTGTGGAACCCTGAGCTAGCCCATTAAAGGGACAGAAGGGTCATTTGAACAAGCTGCCAAAGAGACAACCAGTGGAAAGCCCTATTCTCAGCCCCAGGCCTCACACCAGTTCAGGGCCAGTTGTGGGGGGGAGCCGTCTGGCCTCCCCTAGGGTTACCAGCTCCAGGTTGGAAAATACCTGGAGATTTTGGGGGTGGAGAACAGAGGCGGAGAGTGCAGTTTGGGGAGGGGAGGGGAGGGGAGGACTTCAGTGGGGTATAATGTGATAGAGTCTGCCTTCCAAAGCAGCCATTTTCTCCAGGGAAGGAACTGATCCATGTAGTCTGGAGATCAGTGTAATTCCAGGAGCTCTCCAGAGCCTACTTGAAGGCTGGCAACTGTACTTGGGCCTCAGACTCAAAGGAGGCCTCAAATTTAGCCACTTTGGCATGAGGCAGAGATATGGGTTTTCTGGGGGAAATTGAAATGATTTTCTTTTTTCAGGAAAATGTTCTGAAAAAAAATTCAATTCAAATTTGAATAAATAATTTCAATATTTCAAGAATGTTAGCAAAAGCAAACTAATACACTCTGTACAAGACTGAAGAAGAATTAAAGTTTATTGAGGCCCTGGTCACATGGCAAGGTAATTGCGCTTTGTTCCCGCTGTAATTTAATCGGGAACATTTTTCTTCGCATTGGGCTGACTAGATGCAGCCGGGCCCTCTTTTCCAGCACCTGCTTGCCTGCTGCTGCGCCGTCCCTCCAGGCGATCCTGCCAACCATGGGGAGGCTCGGGCGGCTGGTGCTCCTGCCGCCACTGTGTGTGGGGGGTCCCCTGCTGCTGCTGCCGCCATTGCCCCATGAAAACAGGCTCCGTTGTCTCCGCCATCCTCCTTGCCGGCCCTGTCCAGGCTGCTGGAGCCCCCGCCTCTCGTTCCCGCCTCCAGGGCCATCTTTGGGCATTTTTTAAAAAAAGCTTCCAGTTTGAGCGCTTGACTAAACATGCACTTAATAAATCCATTATTAAATGTTAAATGGATTTATTAAGCACATGTTTGTTCAAGCGCTCAAACCGGAAGCTTAAAAAAAAAAAAGCACAAAGAGCGTTCAGACAGCCCTAATCGTAATCATTGCAAAAGATGGGCTGTCCAGATAGGCAAAATTGTGCATTCAAAGCGGAAGTGCCAGGAAAACACATGATTTTCCAGGGTTCAGGAAAACCCGGCATCATTGCGAAAGTGAGCCTGCTTCAGGGTGGGAGGCGGATTGGCGCGTGTGAACGTGAAACTGACATGTGCAAGGGAACAGCAGCGAACCCCAATCAAAACGGCAGTGTGACTGGGCCCTGAGACATTGATAGGATCCAGACTTATAACGTTCTTTGTTAGAACTGGGGTCAAGTGCATGAAGAAAACAATTATACTGCAGTCGAAGGAAGCATTAGTGGCTCTTGGACAATCACACTTAAGCTATAAGCCCACCAAGCCAAGAGCCCAAAATTCCCAGGAGAAAGAGAATGCCAGAGACAGTACAGGTCTCAAGGTTACATGGCACATCAGATAGATAACAACACAAAGGCCAGAAACGCATGCACTCATGCCATCAGGATGGTCTGATCAGGCCATCCTGGCTTGGTGCCATTTCCTCCCCCCTTCGCAGTATGCGCATCATCGCATACTCCATAGGGAGCCCTCAGTGTGGAGGTGCGATTCCTCATTTATGTTCATGGGAAACAAATGGCCACAAAAAAAGACTCACCCACAGTTGCATCTGATTACACAGTGAGTGCTGGCCTGCTGCTACAAAGGGCTGTATGATCTCGCAACTGTGGGTCAAATTCCTCCAGAAGAGATAGCCTCGCTTCTCCTCCGCTTCAACTGGTGTGTGTGACTGCAACCTTGGTTTCCTCGCAAGTATCATCACACCATCAGCTTGATGGCCATTTTGTTGTTATTTTTCTTCCACAGCCACTCCAAGCACTGGCAGTAAGAAGAAGAAGAAGAAGAGATTAGATTTATACCCTTCCCTTCACTACCCAAAGGTGTCTCAGAGCGGCTTACAAACTCCTTTCCCTTTCCCTTCCCACAACAGACACCCTGTGAGGTAGGTGGGGCTGAGAGAGCTCTGACAGAAACTGCACCTTTTCAAGAACAGCTGTACCAGAACTATGGCTTGCCCAAGGTCATCCAGCAGGTGCAAGTGGAGGAGTGGGGAATCAAACCCAGTTCTCCTAGATTAGAATCTGCGCACTTAACCATTACACCAAATGAAACCTGGGGGGGCATCCTCTGCTTGCAGTGGGAAAAAGGCAGCCCTATACCTGTTTCCTCTAAGCTGAGTTAGTGTGAGCTAGCTCACAGCTTTTTAGCCTCCAGCTCACACTTTTTTTTTTAGCTCAGGAAGGATGGCTTCAGAGCAAACTAATTTATGCAGGAGCCAAATCGCTTGCTCACAACTTTAATGCCAATAGCTCACAAGACTCCACAGATTAGAGGGAGCATTGACCTGGAGGCATGGGAGATACCCCCAAAATGTCCTCTGGTTGTACCCTCTGCAATCACAAGGCAGAGACTAGCTAGGCTTCAGCACATAAAAGGGAGGAGGTACAGCCACCTTATTCCTCCTCCTCTTCACAGGTGTCCCATCTCTTCTTCCCTGGCTCAGCTTCCTGCCCCCTTTTAATCCTGTCCCATTGAGCCACACAGGCCTCATGAGTTGGTATAGCATCTCACAACAGGACCTGGCCTCATGAAAGTCTAAGGACAGCTACAGCTGTGCTGGGATGCTGTGACAACCCCACCCATGGTCTTGCCCCTTCCCATCACCAGGTTCTTATTCTACACAGCCTGACTAGATGGCAATTTAGGGTAAGCCTTTCCATTGGGGGCTCTGTGTGAGGACACAGGTAGGGTTGCCAGTGTTGGAATATGCAGGGTCTATAGTGCAAAGCAAGAGGAAGGAACACAGTTGTGAGTCAAAAAGACAAAAGGAAAAAAACCTGTGCTAAAATACGCGCTAAATAAAAAGCAATGTGTGCTGAATTCTTTCTGTGTGCCAAAGATACAAAATACATACATTTGACAGTACTACTACAAAGTATACATTACAAAATGTCCAATAATTATAAAGACCATCCAAGTGTACTTATAAGGGCCATCCTCCGAAGATTCTGGATAAATACTTCGTTTCAGAGTATCTTCTTCAGAGATGGATTGTTTTCAACTCACATTAAATACAGCTGTATTCTTTCAAAGCTCCAATATTATTTGGGAAATGCCAATTAGGTTCAAAACAGAACAAGCAAAAGTATCAGTGTCAGGCCACCAATCATTTTCACACAAACAATATTGAGATTTAACAAAATTGGTATAGCCTCACAAAGAAGATACTCTGAAATGAATTATTTATCCAGAATCTTTGTAGGATGGTCCTTATAAGTACGCTTGGATGGTCTTTATAATTATTGGATATTTTGTAATGTACGCTTTGTAATAATACTGTCAAATGTATGTGTTTTATTTATTTATTTATTTATTTATTGCTTTAACTTTTACCCTGCCCACCCTGCCAAGGCAGGCTCAGAGCAGCTTCCACAAAACTGATGGACAATATACATTTTACACATGATAAAATACAATAAATCATTTAAAACACTGACAAATCAATTTAAAACATAACTTTGTTGGCAGTAGAAATAAAGTGCAGATTAAGGACACATTCAGTGGTGCCACTGCGCTAGATCATGCTGGGTCTGAGTTCACTCAGGGTGCTGCTGGTAACGCCTGCCTAAAAAGCTCTGTTTTCACGGCCCTGCGGAACTGTGAAAGGTCCCGCAGGGCCCTGATCTCGGCAGGAAGCTCGTTCCAATAGGACGGAGCTACAATCGAGAAAGCACTGGTCCTAGTTGCCATCAACCTGACTTCCTTTGGGCCTTTTGTATCTTTAGGTCTATAGTGCAACCTTATGAAGAAGATCTGAAGACAGTGGGCAGCTGAAGGATTTGTGGTTAGCATAGCTAGACTGGGGATGGCCCACTTTTTCAAATTGTGTCTTTGCTATATCCTGATTGGCTCTTCTGGAGACTTCCTGCTCCTTCAGAGCTTCCTGTTGTTGTATCCTCTGACAGCACTTAGACTGGTTAGTTTAGGCTTTCTCTCTGTATTTTCTATAACAGTTTATAATAAACCCACTTATTTTTCTCTAAACAATCAGTGCTCCACATCCTCTGCATATTTAAACTCTGCCAACAACTAGTAGGGTTGCCAACTTCAAGATGGAAAATTCACAGATATTTGGGGGTGAAGTTTAGGGAAAGGAGGGTTTGGAGAGGAGCGGGACCTCAGATGGGTTTAATGCCATGGAGTTCACCATCTGAAGCAGCCATTTTCTCCACGGGAACTGATCTCTGTAGTCTGGAGTTCACTTGTCATTCTGGGGCATCTCTACACCCCACACGGAGGTTGGCAACCCTAAACCATCCCATGGCTGGCAACCAGTGGGAGACGGAGGGGACAGGAAGGAGGATGGTAAATTCATAAAGTTTACTCCATGGTAAGCTAGTTCCTCACTAACCAGGATTCCTAGGTCAGTAGTAAATCAGGTCCAGGAGTCCAGGACTAATCCTAACTTGCAGGATAATCTAGCACTCAAGTGCCAGGTTTTGGGTCACCATTAAAAGCCATCAAACTATTTCATTTATTGCTAGATTATTTGAGCACTAGCGGAGAAGCACTATTTAGATTTTCTGCATGAAGCACCAAATAACTTTCGGTTATTTGTGATCAGCTCTTCCCTTCCAAGTAGATACTTCTTCCCTCACCCCCCCCCCCACCATTTTCCCTTCACAACACTGTGGGGAAATTTAGGCTGAGGGACTGACTGAGCCAGGGTGAGCTTGAGTGTTTTGAACGTGGACCTCCATAGTCGTAGTCCAACATTCTAACCACTATGCTCCACCAAAGGAGCTGCAGTGGCTCAAGTGGTTAAGACACTGAACTGCAGGCTGTGGAAGGTCAGTAGTTCAGCAGTTCAAGACCCGAGAGTGCCACATGACGGAGTGAGCTCCCGTCTCTAGTTCCAGCTCCTGTCAACCTAGCAGTTCGAAAGCAAGAAATTGCAAGTAGATAAATAGGTACCACTTCGGTGGGAAGGTAACAGCATTCCGTGCGCCTCGGTGTTTAGTCATGCTGGCCACATGACCATGGAAATGTCTTCGGACAATGCTGGCTTGTCGGCTTTGAAACGGAGATGAGCACCGCAACCCTAGAGTCGGATTCGACTGGCTTTCGAGCAAGGGTACCTTTACCTTTACCTTTATGCTACACCAACAGAACTAAAATGAGACAGCAAAATGACCAAACCCAAGACACTGCCTCCTCTCTTCCTCTAACAGAGGTACTGCATGTTTCCCGTCCCTATGGCAAATCTATTGGGTGGGGGGATACAAATATTTCAATAAGACATACCTGAAAATATGAACTGACTCCAGGGCACACCATGGGACTGTTAGCATACACACATGCCACCTTCCCTTCCTGCTGGAATTGGAAGTTTCCTGGGAAAGAAAAAGGAGAAATCTCACCTGCGTCATAAATGAAGTGTTCTGATAGAGCCATTTTTGCAGCTAAGCCCCACTTTGCCTATAAACAGCGAGAGCCCCATAAGAAACCCAAATGGTACTTGAAGTTTTTATTGGAGACTCAGAACATTTACAGGGTCAGCTGTCATTTCTGGGTTGGAAAGTACAGAAATCAGCCACCCTGTCACTTTGGGCTGCATGACACCCAATGGAAAGATGAGATGAATGAGTGCCTGTTCAGCATGTGTGTCTCTGGAAAGCTGCACCACTTGTGAGCTGCCAAGCCTATTTATGATTTGCTGAGTCCTTGACAACCCCCCCTAATTTCTTATATCCCCAAAATGTGGTTTATGGAGTCTCTGTCATGCAGCCATATGTAGTTAATATTATGAGTTTGTCTTGGTTAAGTGATGCTCTGTAGCATGTGCTACAGGGAAGGAACGGAGGAAAGACTCGTGTCTGAAAAAAGTTATATAACAATGTTTCATTTGTTTCCGTGTGTCGGCTTTGCGAGTCTTTGCATTCTGCCCTTTTTCATTGGTTGTGGGCCTGTTGTGTTTGTGATGTTTATTAAAGATACTTTTATATATTTATTTATTTAATTAATTACATTTTTGAATCACCTAATCCCCACAATTGTGGGGCTCCAGGCAATGTACAGATTTCAAAACAATAGAAACTACATCAAGTGTATGGTAACTTTATGCCATTTATATGTAACTGATGCAAAAACAGGCATGATTTTTAGGGTTGCCAACTCCAGCTTGGGAAATTCCTGGAGATTTGGGGTAGAGCTTGGAAAGGGCAGGGTTTGGGGGAAGGGAGGAACCATGCTTTAACGCCTGCAAGTCAGCCATTTTCTTCAGAGGGAACTGATCTCTGCTGTCTGGAGATCAGTTGTAATTCTGGGAGATCTCCAGGCCCCACCTGGATGTTGAAAACCTTCAGTTTCATCCTGAGCAGGCAGAACCCATGTCAGAAACAGGAATGTTCAAGATCAAAGTGGTGCAGCCATATAATCTGAAAGCATCTTAGTTTGGATATACAGAGTGAACGTAGATCTTGCTGACATTCACTCTTTCTTATGGCCATCTCTCCTCCCACAGTCCCTGTGTCTACTCTAGATTGTAGTCAGGAACCTGTCAATTCTTTTTTGAAAACTGCCGTGCATGGCGACAGCACTAGAATAACAATTGGTTCTCTCCATTATAATGGTCCTCAAATTATGAATCAGGACCCAAAGTAGGTCATGACTTCCTTCCCGGGGGGAGCCACATAGCCTCAGTGAGCTGGGAGAGGAGATTCTGGGAGGCTTGATGGAAAATCTGGGTTTACCTCTGCATAATATTGCAAAATATAGCCCATTGCTCAGTAATGCTAAACATTTATAAATACTACAAATAAGGGGGAAACCTAGATCAGTGTTAACTGATGGGAGATTATTGAGTTTTATGTTGGGTTGAGTAAGAAACAAATAGTGCAGGGTTACTTTGCAAGCAAACTGCAAAAACTAGAGCAAGTTTAGAAGTACATTCCACTTCAAAATGTTTGAGAACCACAGTTAGGTATTCATAAATGCAAAGATGCGGTAGACAAATACATCTTTTCCTAAATAGTACAGGAATACAGCAAGAGAGGATAAGCTAAGGCAATGAAGAAGCAAGATGCCTTCAAGGAACAACAAGAGGTGAAGTATCAGAATAAAGATATTGTAGAGCTGGGGAAAGTGCAGAAGAAGGCAATTAAGGAGATAAAGAGATGAGGGCACTTTTCCCTAAAGAAAGTCTGGGACTTTTCGGTTTAGAAAGAAGATGATTACCAGTGTGGGGGGGAAGGTGTGATATGACAGAGGTCTGTAAATGTAAGCAAGGGGTATAGAAAGAGGATCTGTCTGATTGTTACATTGGCACTAATAAGGCGATTTTACTTGTACTCTTAGGACCTAAACTGGAAGGTATATATTGGCAGTATTACTATCTCCAGTATATGTAATTGCTTCTGACACAAGGGCAGATACATCTGTGGCTCCACTAATTTTTTTTTCTGTCATTCAATTCCAGATTGAAACATTCCATTTTTGTCCTATATCAATTGTTTACTGCCTTACAAGTTATATTCTATACTATTTGACCTCTGAAGAAGGCTTTTGTGGGCCGAAAAGTGTCAGGTCAGGTTCTTTTCATGCATTTGTCACTTTGATTACTTTATGAGGCTTTATTTGGGCCCCTACAAAGGTTTTTATATGTTTTTGAAACAAACCTGTACTTTTGTCTATACCTATTGATGTTTTTAACTTTTGGCCCTTTACTAGTTTTCTAAACTTCCTTTGGAGGTTTTTGCTTGGTTGGCTTAGTTTCTCTTCCCCTCTCTTCGTGGGGACTAAAGGGAACCTTCATATTCAGAGGCAGTAAACTTCTGAATATCAGTACTCGGAGACAACATCAGAGGAAGACTTTGGCCTGTGTGCCCTGTTGATGCCTTCCAGAGTAACTGATGTGAGACAGGATGCTGGAATAGATGCACCACTGGTCTCAACCAGCAAGGCTCTTCTTATGTTCTTATGCTGGTGAGAGAACATTTCCCCCCCTCAGAAGATTGGCTCCTTTTCTTTAATTTTGTTGCCCTTGTTGCTTTCTTGATTATCTGCTTCCTCTGGTTAGTGACTTGTATAATGGACTTTAATTATACTGAGGCTTTATAGCCAACTGAGACTTTATATTTGGGTGGGAGTTTGATGACACCATTCAGTGGACAGTAGATATCAGAAGATCGCCATCTTTTAATGTATGTTATGTCTAAACTGTATGATTTTATAGTGATAGATAGTTTTATTGGACATTTAATGTATATTTATTGCGTTGTTAGCCGCCCTGAGCCACCGTATGACAGGGAGGACGGGATATAAGTGTAAAGAATAAATAAATAAAATAATTACTTATTTGCAGCTGCTACTTAATGTAACATATGAAATGGGGGTTTTATTCTGCTGCTTTTTAAACTGTGTTTTAATTTATTTTTTGTATTTGTATTGGTTTTAGAATTATCATGGTTGCACGCTTTATTATTGAAAAGTGCCTTGTACTGTGTTTTTCAAAAAGTGAGTGCACTAAATAAATAGGATGAAATAAACAGTGATGAATAAACAAGCTGTGTGTGTGTGTGGGGGGGGTATTTTTCCAGTGATGTATTGTTGTTTGTGTGCTTGGGAAATGTTCCTTCTTCGCAGAAAAAAGTGGCAACTTAAGGATGAGCCTTGAGATCTCCAATTTGGTAAGTAACAATCTGGAGACGCAAAATTTTCTTGTGGGAAAATACAGAAAGAAACAGGAGAGAAATCTTCACACTAGAGGGCACCAAAGCAAACACAATTCTCTATGCCCTCACATACCTGACTGAAGATTATAGATGGATTTTTAGAAGCAAGAATAATGCTCTGAGATTCAGATGCTGAAGATCTGACAGACTGCTGGCATGCGTGCAAAAACAGTCTCATTGTGCAAAGTTTTTGTCTATGAAGATCCTAATTAATTTGGTGGTGGTGGTGGTGGAAAGTGCCCTCAAGTCACAGCTGACTTATAGCAAACCCATAAGGTTTTCAAAGCAAGAGACGTTCAGAGGTGGTTTGCCATTGCCTCCCTCCGCATTGCACTCCTGGTATTCCTTGAAGGTCTCCCGTCTAAATTCTAGCCAGGGCTGACCCTGCTTAGCTTCCAAGATCTGACAAGCCTGGGCTATCCAGGTCGGGGCCCTAATTAATGTATGGTGCTGTAAATACTTTGTAATTTGATGGCAAACTCCCCACACACGTTCTTAGGACTCTGGGTAGGAGTGGAGAAAGTTTTTGGCGCTCTCACACACTTTCAGTAGCACATCTCACCAGGAACTAGTGTTCGGATATGTGAAAAGATCAACCTGCTTTCTTCCTGTGTACAATACACCAAATGACAGCCAATATGGAGCATAGCATGGGCATTAGGGGCATGTATTCATTGCCCTGACCTGGATAGCCCAGGCTAGCCTGATCTCGTCAGATCTCAGAAGCTAAGCCGCCTTGACCTTGGTTAGTATTTGTATGGGAGACCACCAAAGAAGTCTGGGGTAGCTATGCAGAGGCAGGCAATGGCAAACTACCACTGACCATCTCTTGTCTTGAAAACCCTAAGGGGTAGTCATAAGTTGGCTGCAACTTGGTGGCACTTTCCATCACCATTCATTACCAAATGAATGGAAAAAATGATTCTTCCATTCATTTCTTGCATCATTTTGACAATGAATGGGGGAAATATTCAATGGATGAATGCTGTTCTTCACTCATCTTCCCCAGTAGATTTAACATTTTCTGGGCTGTGACTGTCCACATTTGTCACACCAAGCAGTCAGACAGATGACAAGCAGGTAGGTGAGAATAAAATCTCTCCCATCCCCTTACACTTGAGACACTGTTCCCAATGCATCCAAGGCACTATTCCATGGTGCACCCTGGGAAGTCTACTCCTGAGGAATTCTGAGGACAACGTTTCCCAGGGTACACAGGACAACACACCCTGGATGTATCAGAAACCACATTTCAGGTCCCTGGGGAGGGGGAGGGGAGAGTCCTCTTCATCTTTCTACCTCTGGCTGGCCACTCAGCAGCCTACCTGGATAGACATTGCTTCAGAAAGCGAGGTCAGCACCATAAGAGTGGGGGGGGGAGAGGAGGAGAGCAGTGGAGACAGTGTTCCAATGAGAACTGAACTGAATGAGAACTAAACACACCCCAGGGGTCACTGGGGGTGGGGGGGAGGTGGTTGTGAATTTCCTATATTGTGCAGGGGGTGGACTAGATGACCCTGGAGATACCTTCCAACTCTATGATTCTATGTGCCTAATGACAACTGGCACAAAAACAAATTCAGCTTTTGAAACAAATACTTCCCATCCCCAATTGTGCATCTCTAATGGACAATGAATTTAAAATGGAAATGGGAACATAGGATGGCTGGCATAGGAAATTACAGTACTGGAAATGGCAGGTGAAACAAACTGGGGTAGAGGACAGAAAGAAACTGGTACCAAAGGGCAGCAAGCGTTTGTTAAAGAAAGGAGTCAGCAACCGAGTAGACTGTGCCATCAAGTCACAGCTGACTTATAGTGACCCCGTAGGGCTTTCAAGGCAAGAGACATTCAGAGATCATTTATAATTGCCTGCCTCTGCGCAGCAACCCTGGACTTCCTTGGTGGCCTCCCATCCAAGTACTAATTTGGGCTGACCCTGCTTAGCTTCCAAGATGTGACAAAGCCTGGCTAGCCTGGGCGATCCGGATCTGAGCAGTCAACTAATTACAGTGAAAGTCCTTTTAGTCATGGACCCGAGAGAGAGAGAGAGAGAGAGAGAGAGAGAGAGAGAGAGAGAGAGAGAGAGAGAGAGAGAAGGAGGAGATTGGATTTATACCCCGCCCTTCACTACCCAAGGGAGTCGCAGAGTGGTTTACAAACTCCTTTTCCCTTCCCCTCCCCACAACAGACATCCTGTGAAGTAGGTGGGGCTGAGAGAGCTCTTAACAGAAACTGCTCTTTTCCAAGAACAGCTCTTATCAGAACTATGGCTTGCCCAAGGTCATCCAGCCAGGTGAAAGTGGAGGAGTGGGGAATCAAACCCAGTTCTCCCAGATTAGAGTCCGCGTACTTAACCACCACACCAAACTGGCTCTCAGAGAGAGAGAGAGAGCTGCACAAAAGAAGGGCCTGGATCCAATCAGTTTTTTCTGCTGAAAATGAAGGAGGAGATTTCCACTGACCACCAAAAAGTCTATGCTGGGGAGCACAGGACCTGCACTGGTGCCAAAGCCACATGTGATGAAGGCTCTCATAAGGAGCAGCTCCAAAGTTATGTAAATAACTCCCTGCTGGGGGCTGTTTCAGCCTCTGAAAATGGGGATGGGTGGGAAGTAGAAGCCCCTCCTTCCCCCTTGCCACAGTTCCAAGCCAAAAAGGGCTCCCTTTGATCTTGAAAATGACATTGCTGTGGGACTGCAGGGAGAACAAATTGGGTGGGGGAACCCAGATACTAACTTGCCAAAAACATGCCTATACTTTGGCCATAAATTAATGTATCAGGAGAATACAGGTTCTCATTTCTCACCAGCACCAAGAGAGAGGGGAGTGTACACTTTCTATGCAAGGAAAGCAGGTCTGGCTTTCCCCTTCTATTTGAGCATTTGGGGGGAGGAGAAGCACTCCCCTTCTATTTGAGCATTTGGAGGGAGGAGGAAAAATAAACAAACACATACATACACCAGTGTGGTCATGCAGCTCTGTGGCCTTTCTGCAATGAAGAATTTTAATTGCCTCTAAAATAGATACATTTTCTCTGTCTCCATTTTGGCACACAGGATTTCTTGGATGAGTACAAACCCTGAGAGTTTCATCTCCGTTGGCTGCAAGGAAGAAGGTAACAACACCCAGAAATATCCAGGTGGTCGGCCATGTTGGTCTGAAGCAGTAGAAAAAAATTAGAGTCCAGTGGCACCGTTAAGACCAGAAAAGTTTTCTTCAAGATATGAGCTTTTGTGTGCACACACACTTTTTGTTTGAAGAAAAATAAAAAGTGTTAATGCACATGTTCGCTCGTACCTCGAATAAAACCTTGTTGGTCTTAAAGGTGCCACTGGACTCTAAATTTGTTCTAACACCCAGAAATGTGTTTCTCACTTAAATAAGTGGACACAGCAATCAGGTTGATAGAATAATACAATTGTCATTTTTTCCTTATTAAAGACAGAGTAAGGTTAAGAGAACTGCATCAAATTTTTAGAACAGGTTTTGCATATCTGTCACTTCTCTGCAATTACAAATATGGGTTTATAATGTATTACATGTGCTATTGTAATCAACCTGGCATTCTCAGAATGATAAATGTGATGCTTGCTTGCTATATAAACAACGAGGACAGTTGTTAAAAAGATCTGCCGCCTTCTACATATCTCCTGCCTTTGACTGCAGTCTTTTTGCCACTGTTTTATAAGGTAATAACAGAGGAAACAAATGTTATGGCTGATCGGGATATTCATGATGTTTAGTTTTCATTAAGTGTGGACCCTGCGGCCAAAAATAATACTTACAAATTCTGCTTCTCATACTAACACTTGGCTTGCATGGCATTTTATCAGCTTTTTTAAAAAAAACTTGCTTCTTTGTGTAGGTTTCTCTACGCTGAATTTATATTCCAGGACAACGGGCAGGGAAAGGATCATGTAGAATCCCTCCATATAGAAAAAACCGAGTCTCTTTGGGGGAAAGACACTAACAGAGCAACACTAAGAACATTTTCCTTGGAGGAGGCCACCTTAAATAGATTTGAGTCGGATTCTGCTCAAGTTGGCACTGTGAATTGTTCAGTTTCATCGCAATGAAGGGCAAGTCCTTAAAGTCCTGAATATAAGAGCCCTTATAGGTGACCAAATGACCGTGTGTGAGTTCTCTGTGTTATCTTGAATATCTGAAGCTGCCTTCTACTGAGACAAAGAAGTGGTCTAACAAGTTCAATACTGTCTATTCCAATTGGCAGCAGCTCTCTAAGATCTCATGCAGAGGTCTTTCGCTTTATCACCTACCTGAGCATTTAAACTTGAGATGCCAGGGACTGAATCTGTGGCCTTCTGTGTTCAAAGCAGATATTGTGGAACTGAGCCATGCCCCCTCCCCAGTGAAATCTAATCATGCGACCAGTTTATACGAAGTCAGAGTCTTGGTCTTCATGTTCAGTATTGCCTGATTTGATTCGCAGCAGCTTTCCAAGTCTCAGGTAAAGGCCTTTCACATCACCTCCTACTTTTTTCCTTCAATCAGGACTGAACCTGCAACCTTCTGCATGCCAAACAGATGTTCTACCACTGAGCCATGGCACAACCTCTTAGAAGAGTTTTGCAAAAGAGAATTTACCACATGATGTCCAGTAGTGTGACAAAGGGTGATTCCGCATTTGCTTTTCCCTCTGTTGTTTTACAAAACCCACATTGGAACAGAAATCCCCCTCTGCACTGCATGCTGCTTTCACTGTTATGTACATGGACCAGGGGTCCGCGGCTAAAGTAAGGAACTTGGTCCCTGAACACAAAGGGACCTAGGATCCTAGACCACCTAGTGTCCACCAACAGCTCTTCTGGCGGGGAATTCAAACCCTCCAATGGGACTGTGGATGTGCCGGGTGGGATGTATATAGTTGGCCTTTGCAGGACCGATTTGTCAGTTCGTGTGCGAAGTACAATAAACGCGTCTGAACGCATGTTGTAGTACGAGTCCTCCATGCGGTGAACCCAGTACTTTACATTCGCTTTCTTTGATCTTTGGATTTTATGGTACCCTCCACACTGCATGCCGCTTTCTCTTCCTTTGATCATTAGGTTTTATGATACCTTCTGCATAGATTTATGGCCATTCAGGGATGACTTTGCAGTCAGTATGGTCTTGCCCTGAGGTATTTGAATGTGGTTTGAGCTGCACCTTTTCCTCCCAGTTGAGAAAATGTGAAGTAAATGCTAAATGCAGAATCACCCAAAATGTAAGGGAGTGGTGATACAGATGGTCTCTAATTTTGCTAGGCTTTCAAGATGGCCATGAATAAGCAAATCGTTTTCTGTTCTGGCACTGTACTGCCTGCTGTTATCGGGTTCAGTTCTTTACCTTGTCTGAATCACCTCACTAATTCTCTCTCTCCCCCACCTTTCATTTTCTCTCAATGACACAATCACATAGACAGATTTGATTGTCGACATTGAGCGTCATTACGTTACCCCAGTCCCTACATGATCTCTTATTGGCTGGGATCAACCATGTGATTAAAGCAGGAGGAAAAAATAAAGCCAAAGCAGCAGCAGATGGGGAAACAATGGCATTGAAGAGTACTGAATGGTCCCACAATCAGCATAGTTATTTGGTGTGTAGTGGTTAAGTACGCGGACTCTAATCTGGGAGAACCAGGTTTGATTCCCCACTCCTCTACTTGCACCTGCTGGATGACCTTGGGCAGGAAGAGGAGGAGGAGGAAGTAGTAGTAGTAGTAGTAGTAGTAGTAGTGTTGGATTTATACCCCGCCCTTTACTCAGAGTTTCAAAGCAGATTATAGTCTCCTTCCCTTACTCTTCCCTCAACAGACACCCTGTGAGGTAGGTGGGGCTGAGAGAGCTCTAAGAGAACTGTGATTGACTCAAGATCACCCAACTGGCTTTATGTGGAGGAGTGGGGAATCAAACCGAGTTCTCCAGATTAGAGTCCGCCACTCCTAACCACTACACCAAACTGGGTCTCCTTGGAGGTCGCATACAATAAACTTTGGAGTAGACGGCAGTCCTATTCTTCTTATAAAGCAGTGTCCTCCTGCACCATCCCATCATACTACTGCCTTGTTGCCTTTATTGAAATGCCTTCCTGAGGAATTCTGTCCTACATAGTTTGAGGATAGAGAGAAGAGTGTCAGCCTTACTGACAACCTCAGGCAGGTCATTCCACAACATGGCAGCCAGAACAGAGAATGGATGTCTACAGGCAGCCATCAATCTTGCACATTTGGGGGGGGGGCGATGCATTTGAAGGGGAAATATTTCTAACCACCATCACTACCATGACTACCCATCAAGAAAAAAATTGCAAGATATTTGGCAGTCAAACTGCTAATAAATTTTCTTGGATGCTCTCAAGTTCTACAATTTTGAGGCAGGCTAATATTACTTCTCTCGCTTCACATTCTCTGTGTCCCTCATAATTTCATAAATTTCTCAGTGATGGCATTGTGCCTACGGAAGACCCTTCCCAGAAACATCAACCTGGCTCCTATGTTGTAAGCATTCAGGCACCAGGCAAAGACCTTTTTATTTCATCCAGATTTTGGTTGAGCCTTTTTTGGTTGAGCCTTCTTTTGGTTGAACCTTTTCTGTTTTGGACTCATTTGCTTCTGGATACTGACTGTGGCTCTGTTATTTTTCTGGGCTGTTATGCTTTTTTGCCACTTTGTGATTTGTCATCAGACCTTTTGAGTCTTCTTCTCTTTTCATCTTAATGATTTCATGGCATGTTTTTATTCTGATGCGAACTGCTTTGAACAAATTAATTTTGCATCCAGGGATAAAAACACTTCTTAATTAACAAATAAAGACCCTGAAATCTGGCCCCCCAAAAGGAGGGGGCAAACTGAATGTAAACCTGTTCTTCCACCAGAAAGTATAGGAGTCCAAATCAAAGGCCCTGTCTTTTCCCTAGCTTACTGCTTTGGGTGTCTGTTCTCCATCTGTTTTTCCTTGCATGAATCCAAGAATCCAAGTTACCTGCCATTTGTGATAATTAGTCATTTACTGGAGAGCTAGTTCTTCAGGATGTGAAATCCACTGTAAAGGAAAGCCCTTTTTAAAAAAATCCTTTGGCAATGTCCATGAATGACAAATGCAGGGCTCTTTGGCAATAAACTTGAACTGCCATGGTCCCGACACAAGTTAAAATTCATAGACTGTTAATTAGCGTGAGCAAAAGGCAGCGTCTAAATCGTTTGCCAGGCATCCCTTTTGGCCGTCTGTATCCTAACAAGAAATGAGCTTAAATGACCAAGAAAAAAAAATGGTAAAAAACCTACCATGTTACATCACTAAAACTTGAAGCTTGAGTGACTTCTGGTATTGCCTTCATTCATGAAACCTTATCTGCTCTTGTTTAAATCTTTAAGACTCAGGCTTAAATGTCAGCCCCTGAATTTCTCTGAGAGGATTGATGCTGTCAGGGCAGCCAAACAAGCATTCTTTTCCCGGTGTCTCTTTCCCAGTCGTTCTGTCTTCATTATATTCATGTCTCCTGCTTCTTCAAGCAGCTCAGTTTACTGGAAGCTAAACAAAATAGGAAACAGCTATGTCAGGCACTGAATGCTCACCATTTCTCTGAAGATAAGCAGGAAGATCTGACAGATACTGTCAAACAGTATAGTTGATCAACTGTACACACTGAGGCAAGGAGCTGTGCATAGAACAAGGGCAAGAGTAGTTTCCTGGTGCACCTTTTTGGGATCAGCTGCTGGCTGTTCTTGGGTCACTTCTAGTCCCTTAGCGGTGACGCCTGCCCCACCAGCTGTCAATGCAAGTTCTTCATCCACAATTCCCATCAGCTCGAAATGTCTTTTTGGCAAGGGGAGGAATGGCTTCCATTTCATTTCAAGGCTATGGGAAATGTAGACAGAGAAATTAAATTCTTCTGAGGAATGCTTGAAAATCCTTGGAAAAGAATCCCTGTTTCCAAGGCAGTTTTCTCAGAATGGAGACTGGAATCATGTATTTGGGATCGATTTAAAAATGGCTCAAGGCGACTTACAGTTAAAATGACATGTGATAATAATCAGTAGACTCAAACCTTCCAAAGAAGCAAAGGACTGGTAAATCAAAACCTCTGCCAGAGGAGGAGTTCAGTCTTTAGGGGGCACCAAAAGGCTTGCAGCCAGGGGAGCTGGCGAACAACATGGCCAATAGTATGGAGCTCCAGAGAACAGGGGTAGCTGCTGAAAAGGCCTTTGCATGGGTCACCACCAGATGTATCTCTGAAGTTTTGGGTTCCCATGACAGACATCTCAACTGAACTAAGAGCATAGGCAGATAAATACAGGTGGAGGCCTTCAGAATACATTTTCTCTCCCCCAAGTTTTCCTAACGACTACAAATGCTTCTGAAAGAAAATGCGAAATATAGTCTCAAAGAACACTCTGAGAGAGGCTGTTCACACACAAGACTATACATTTGACTGTACGCAATGTTGGCAGAGTTTAAACACGGAGAGGAATGGAACACCAACTATTTAAAGAAAATAACTAGGCTTATTAAAGAAGAAATACACCTTGATAGAACAGAGGAAAGGGAGAGAAGCTTAACTAATTGACTAATTGCTGTGAGAGATAGGAAGGAAGGAAGTCTCAGTTGAAGCAGGAAGTCTCCACAGAGCCAATCAGGAGACAGGAAGGACATAATTTGAAATTGTGGAAAGTCCCTAATCTAGCTATGCTAACCAGCAGTCCTTCAGCTGTCCCCTATAGGCTGTTCTTCTGATCTTCTTCAAGTAGGTGCACTATAGACCTTGTATATTTCAACAAAGGCTTCCTTGACTGAGTCAATCCATCTCATGTTGGGTCTTCCTCTTTTCCTTCTGCCTTCAACACAAAAGACTGACTGAAATGAGTTGTAAGGACAATATCTAGGGATGCCAAATCCCCTGGTGGTGGCAGGGTTTTCCCACTACCAGCCCCTACTTCTCCACCACCAGCTGGCAAGGGGGAAGTACCTCCCTAAAAAGGGAGGGATGCCAGAAATTAATCTGACACACTTACATGACCCGGGAGTAGCTCTGGTTTTGGGGCAAAACTCTATCGTAGAAGCTAATTTCTGGCATCCCTCCCCGTTCCCAGTAAATGTACCCCCATCACCTGCCAGCTGCTTCAAGGGACCTAGCAACCCTAACCATATCACTCTAGTCTTGCTCCACCTACACCGGCTTCCAGTGTGCTTCTGGGCCCTGTATGGCCCAGAACCAACATTTACTTTGGTCATCTTTTTTGGGTCCTGCTTCAGTTGCCTCCCCACCTGAAGCTAGATGGGTGGAGACCTCAGAAAGAGTTTTCTCAGTCATGGCACCAAAGCTTTGGCACTTGGTCTCCAGGGAGTTTTGCCTGTCTCTATGATTGCCAGCTCTGGGTTGGGAAATGCCTGGAGATTTTGTGGGTGGAGCATGGGAAAGGTGCCGTTTGGTGAGGGGAGGGACCTCAGCTGGGTATAATGCCATATACGCCACCTTCCAAAGCAGCCATTTTCTCCAGGTGAACTGATCTCTGTAGCCTGGAGACCAGTTGTAATTCTGGGAGATCTCCAGCCACCACCTGGAGGCTGGCAGCCCTACCTGTCTCCCTCTTTTAATGTCTTCTACCAGTGTGTGAAGACTTTTTTGCTTCATTTGGCATACTCCCAGTCATGAGGCTGGGGGTGCCTCCCTGATGCTGTGGCTAGATGTAGCCCTGGGTTGCCTAGTGGATGGGCCGGCCCTTCTGTTGTATTTAATATGAGATGAATCATTTGCACATGCAAGTAGTCTGTGGACTCTGCTGAAGTGACAAGCATACATGTGCTGAGTTGACCAACCTTCTGGCAACCACAGGCTAGCAGTTGGAACGTTTCTCACAACTATCTGTGAAGAAGTGGCAGCTGATAAAATAGATATATGCTTTACTCTTTTGATCCAAGAGGAACTTTTATTTTCTGGATGGTGTACAATATTTTGGCCACGGTAAACCGATAACTTGATTGTTTGGGGGACTCATTATGTGACAAGACTGGTAGGTTCTTGGTTCAGGATTTATAGCCTTCTTTCCCTGCTGTTTCAAGGACTCCTTTATTACATTGGACCACAAACTTTATATATATATAAAAATAAAAAACCCTTGACTTTAAAAAAGTTGCCTTGTCAAAAGCTCTGCTGTCCATTACTCTCCAGATTTTCAGCTTTGTGTCTTAAATGTGCCTCTTATTTGATTTATTCTGACTAAAGTTACATCTGTTTAACATTTGGCACATGAAATATTAGGAAACACGCATTGAAAAGAAAAATTGACTGAGTTATTGGACTGAAGCTGGAGGAAATATAGAAGTAACCCAGAAGATGTAAAAGTGTCCCTATAAACCTGCTGTATATCAAGTAAGACAACTGGTCTTTCTGACTGAGCATTATCTAATCTGGCTGGCAATGGCTTTTTTAGTGTCTCAGGCAGGGTTGTCCAAGTTCTATTTTAACTGAAGACAGTGAAGACATGACCTGTTCACATGCTGAATCAATCAGCAGACACGAACACTTTGGCTCTGCCCCATGCCTATGTGCAATAGCTGGTTTGTGAGGATAGGATCTATACTTGGAGAAAGTGGGCACACATAGCCTCCATCACCACAAAGGGGAGAACTGCTTTTTGAACATCCCAGATTGTAGAGAGAGAGGGCATATGTATGTAATTCCTCTATGTATAGGCACTGTGCTCAATAGTTGGCACAGTGGTCATCAACAGGCAAAAAAAAAAAGAATTTCCATCAGCACAATGACATAACAGTACTTCTGGGGAAATCCAGATGTCAGTCCTCCATTTATTTCTAGAAAGGTGTGACATCACTTCTCTTTCCTTCCCGTGCCTCCCTCTCATGATCTCTGCTGGTTGCCAGGCAACACTGGTTCCATCTTACCAGAGAAGGGGAAAGGCATCAGAATGAGTGGAGCTTTGATTTAAATTGAACCTTTAGCGTATCACCACAAATGCCCCAATTCCCTTCCTAGGCCCAGGACATCTGCCTTAGCTTAATGTCCCTTGACTGAAGAACAGTACACTCCTTCTATCTGGGATGGTCGTCCTCTTCGACCAAGCATGCAGCTTCCGGAGGGACGCACATGGAGCGGTGAGGGAGGTAGGGGACACCCACCTAGCCAGCCAGATCAGCCAAATCATGGCGATCAATGGGGTGACAGATGTTGCAGCCAGATCGCCTGACATCCCTTAGTTTAATGTCTTTAGTTTATGTCTTTCTTAATGAGTTTGAATGCAATTCAATAGATTTTTATTTATTGCTAAACTGAATTGTTTTACATTTTAACTGCTATGTTAATGTTGTTTAAGGGAAGTGGGGAAGTCTCATGCCATGAGCCCTAGTGCACTTATGGTGAACAGAATCCAACCCATTGATTTTATTGCCCTGTGGTTTGATTCACCTGTTCTATCTGTGTTCCCTGCCCAGAGAACCTTCAAGTTACGAGGCCATATACAACTAAAGGAAAGCCTTCTCCCATATGAGCTTCCCCATATGCTGCAATAGTCACAAGAGGCCCTGCTTTGAATTCCTGTACCGTTAGAAGTTCAGCTCATGTCCATGAAAAAGCAAGGCCTTCTGTGTACAATGCCCTCGGGGGGGGGAGGACCTGACAGGCTCAGTCTAACCAGGCCTTTAGGTAGAGTTGCCAACATCCAGGTGGCACCTGGAGATCTCTCACTATTACAGTTGTTCTCCAGACAAACAAGATCAGTTCCCCTGGAGAAAATGGCTGCTTTGTAGAGTTGACTCTGTGGCATTCTACCCTGCTGACGTCTCTCCCCTCCCCAAACACTCCTCAGGCTCCACCCCCAAAATCTCCAGGTATTTCCCGACCCAGTGCTGGCAACCCTACCTTTAGGTAACTCGCAAAAACCTGTCTTTTCTACTGGCTTTTGGCACCTTTCATATTTGCTACCATTTTATACCAGTATGCAAACTTTTTGGGGATAGGTTGAAGTTTTTAAGACTACATTTTATTGCTGCCTGTGCTTGCTTGATTGCTCAATTTGTTATTAGCTTTACCGTTTTATGTCTGTTTTAATCTGTAGTGCTGTTACACTTTTATTATTATGTAAGTGACCCTGTGGATCCAGTGAAAAGGCAGAAAAAAACAGGAAGGATGGAAGTTTTGTTGTGGTGGTCTTCTGAAACCTGTTACAAGTGAGCTCAGTGTGCATTCCAACAACTGGACAGAATCAGAACATGGCATGACCAAGTGAAGTTCCTGGAATAGTCACATGATGATGAGATCATGTGATTTGGCCCTTACTTATTACTACAGTAGGAAAAGGTGCCATCGCCACAGGTTTTCCAGTTTCAAGGAATGACATCTGTGGCACCTTCAGCCTTAGATATGAGGAGCATATGATAAAATAAGCAAAATAATCTGGAGCAGAAGTTGCTTTCCCCCTATTTTCTGAGAAAAAAGTAGATGTGCTTTCTCTGTACCATAAATGATTTTCATGTTCTGTTTATGTTCTCTTGTTGTCACCTTTTTTCTTCTTAAAAAGTCCCAAGTTCTTTAGTTTTCCCACGATCATTGGTGCTGTTCTTTTCAGCACCTTTTTCAGATCAACTTTATCCTTTTTGAGAGGAGACAACCAGAACGATACACAGTATTCCAACTATGGGAACACCATAAATGTATATAAGGGTATTATGTTATGGACCATTCTATTATCAATCCTGATTAATCCCCAGCATTGTATTTTCATACGACCATATAAAAGATTGATGTTCCTGCTGAGTTATCTCCCAGTAATGGCAAGATTGCTTCCCTGGTTAGTCATTCCCGCTTCAGACATCATCAGTAAAGCTGGGAACCATTATCCCAATGTGTACAAACTTGAAGAAGAAGAAGAAGAAGAAGAAGAAGAAGAAGAAGAAGAAGAAGAGGAGATTGGATTTATACCCCACCCTTCACTTGGAGTCTCAGAGCGGCTTACAAACTCCTTTCCCTTCCCCTCCCCAAAACAGACACCCTGTGAGGTAGGTGGGGCTGAGAGAACTCTAACACAAACTGCTCTTTCAGGAACAACTGTGCCAGAGCTTGTGACTGACCCAAGGTCACGTCAGCAGCAGGTGCAAGTGGAGGAGTGGGGAATCAAACCCAGTTCTCCCAGATTAGAGTCTGCACACATAACCGCTACACCAAACTGGCTTTACACTTTACTTTACACTTGCATTGAACTATGCACCCCGTTTGGAGAGATTCTTTGGAGGCCCTTGAGTTTCACCATCTGGGACTATGTGGTGTCACCTGCAAACTTGGCTCTGTTACTAGGCTACCCATTCCCCACGTATGCAATATCTCTCTACCATTGGCTGGAATCCCCACTCTCTCCTGTGCACAGCTGCCAATGATGAGGGAGGACAGGAATCAGGCAGCACCCTCCACTGTGCCTGGATCCAACTCCAGTTGAAAACCCTAACCCCATGGAATACTTTGCATCGAGCTTTGGACCATTTGTATTAGATTGTTTTCTTCTTCTGGGAGCTATTTGGGGGACTATTATTTATGTATTTATTTACTTACTTACTTATAGCCTGACTTCCTTGCTGAGACTCAAGGCCTATAGTACAATAAAAAGTAATGCAATAGGAACTGTACAATGCATGCAACAAACAATGCAATAAAAGCAGGAGTATGAAGTTACAAAATGCATTAGAAAGCTCTATAAAACAGGCCACAGAGCAGGATTATAAAACTGAGGTGTGATGCAACTAATTGAGGAGCAATCGAACACTGCATTTTGTAGAACCTAATAATTAAAAAGAAAAGAAAAAGCAACGGCTAGCTCCTCTACTTTGTATTTTACATCACTACGGTTAAGTTGTGTATATAAACCATGTAAGAGTTTAAAAGACATTTTCTGTATTGTAGGAAAAAATGACTTCAGATGCATTCTCAAGCACACATTTTAATACAGATGCATGATGCTAAAAATTGAGCCTCTCGCATGCTGTTTATGCCACAAATGAAGGGTGATAATGTGGGATGTATGTTTCCTAGCGAATGTAAGCCGTATATTCACATTAGTCAAATTTAAGCCTCTTGAATAGATTTATTGTGGCATGACTTTCCATCAGTCAAAGGCATGAAGTGAATTACCAAGATAATAAATGTATACACGCATGGCCTCAGATACATCTTTCACATTTTAAAATTTCTATGATATCTTCTCATTGGTCTTTTCCTAGGGCTGTCTCAGTGGTGGCACCGAGTCTGTTGAATGCTCAATGAGAGATCTATCGGGCATCCTCACTGTTAGCATTTTGGTGTCAGGTAAAGACTTTTTATTTCATTCAGGTTTGATGGAGCAGTTTCTGGTGTTGGCTGATTTCATAAAGGACTGTGACTGCAGGATAAGAAATATGTTTAGCATAGCATTACCAGCCAGCAGCTGGGAACCAACAGGAGTCTGGAAGTGGGGCTGGGATGTGGGGGTGACAATCAAATGATGGTGTGACATCACTAGCAGGACATGACATCACACCTCCCTCGGAGTTGACAGAAACTCTATGGTAAAGCCACAGACTGAACAGTCTGAGATTGCTTATGGGTTTCCCCCAGAAGTGATGTCATGCCATCACTCAACAATGATTTTTTTTTTCTTATTTTTCCTCCCCATTGCATCAAACTTGGCCAGCACACTACTCACACCTAGTTCCAGATCACTGACGAATAAATTAAATAGGACTGGCCCCAGTACCAATCCTTGTGGGACCCCACTGCTTACTTGCCTCCATTGTGAAAAGTGTCCATTGATTCCTACTCTTTGCTTCCTGTCATTTAACCAGTTTTTAATCCATAAGAGAACCTGTCTTATCCTATGACTGCTAAGTTGACTCAGGAGTCTTTGGTGAGGTACTTTGTCAAAAGCCCTTTGAAAGTCCAAGTATATAATGTCTACCGGGTCACCGTCTACGTGCTTGTTTACTTTCTCAAAGAACTCCAAAAGGTTGATGAGGCAGGACTTCCCTTTGCAGAAGCCATGCTGATGTTCCTTCAGCAGACTTTGTGCCTAACAATACTATCTTTGATTACAGTTCCTACTAATTTGCCTGGGACAGACATTAGGCTGATTGAACTAGAATGTCCTGGTTCCCTTCCAGATCCCTTTTAAAAATGGGTGTAACGTTTGCTACTCTCTGGTCTTCTGGTGCAGTGGCTGAAATTAGTGATAGGTTACATATACAGTAGATCAACTATCTCACACTTGAGTTCCTTAAGAACTATCGGATGTATGCCATCAGGACCTGCAGACTTATCAGTTTTTAATTTCCCCAATAGGTCTAGAACTTCATCTATGGTCATCTGAACTGTGCCATGGGTATATGCCCCACACTTTCCACAGTGAACACGGAAGCAAAAACATCATTGAGTTTCTCCGCCATCTCCCGATCTTCCTTTAGCAATCCCTTTATTCCTTTGTCATCCAAAGGCCCCACTGCTTCTCCAGCTGGTTTCCTGCTCAAGCTATAATTTTTTAAAATGTTTATTGTCTTGATGCTTTTAGCAACCTGCTCCTCAACATTTCTTTTTGTATGCCTAATTACTGACTTACATATCTTTTGCCAGAGCCTGTGGTCCCTACGCCATTCCTTGATTTGATAGTTTTGGCACTGCATGTGTGATGACTTGCATGTATGAATGGGCCATCAAAGAAGTAGAACTTTCATGTAACCTCACACACAGTGCTTTGTAACAGAAGCAGTTTATACATTCAGCTGTGAGCCATCAAGGCCTGGTTCACACACAAATCACTTGATTGTTTGCAGTACAATGTATGAACTACATGTTTTGCTGAAAGGCCTTGGGGAGGGTTGGGAGGGCAGGGGGGCGGGATACAAATCCAAATAAATAAACAAATAAATAAACAAACAAACAAATAAATAAATAAATAAATAAATAGATCCCTCAGAACATTTTGCTGGTGGAAGGATATGTGCTGATGAACTTTCTCACTCCTCTTCCCTCCTGTGGCTGCCTGAAATGCTCTCCAGAATCCTGGGGGACAGGAGGATCCAGGAAATTATGGGCCAGTTAGCTTAACATCTGTTCCAGGTAAATTAGTAGAACTTATTATTAAAGAGAGAGGTGTTAAGCACATTGAGGAACAAAGTCTGCGGGGGAGGGGATCAGCATGGCTTCTGTAAAAGGAAGTCCTGTCTCACCAATCTCTTGGAGTTCTTTAAATAGATTAACAAGGATGTGGAAAAGGGTGATCTGGGAGACATCATATACTTGGACTTCCATGAGGCTTTTTACAAGGCACCTTTAGGGATGCCAGCCTCCAGGTGGGACCTGGGGATCCCCTAGAATTACACCTCATCTCTAGGCTACAAATATTAGTTACCCTGGAGAAAATGGATGCTTTGGAGGGTGGACACTGTGGCATTATACCCCACTGAGGTCCCTGTCCTCCCCAAGCCCCAAGCCCAAATCTCCAGGAGTTTCCCAACTTGGGTCTGGCAACCCTACCCCCCATCTCCTGCGTTAAGTCTCATACTTAACACACCACCTGTGGCCAGGGGGAACCTGGCAACCCTACCAAAGACTTCCAAGTGAGTGTAGTAATTGTGGAATTAAAAGCTGGTTAAATAGCAGGAAAAAGAAAGTAGAAATAGATGTTCTCACAATGGAGGGAAGTGAGTAGTGGAGTCCCACAAGGATTGGTATTAAGACCTGTGCTACTTAATTTGTTCATAAATGATTTGGAACTGGGACTGAGCAGTACAGTAACTAGTTTGCAGATTACACAACATTATTCAGGATAGTAAAAACCAGGACTTTTTTCTTTTCTTTTCTGTTCTTTTTGAAAAAGAGGTGCTGGAACTCTCAAGAGGGAAATGGAGTTTTCGATCTGTATACTGAAAACTCATGAACTTTTAAACATTTCTAAAAGAATTTTGTCAAAAAGGTTCAAGAACTCTGTTCCAGTGCACTCCCCCAGAAAAAGAAACCCTGGTAAAGACCGAGGTAGATTTTGAAGAACTACAGGAAGATCTCTCTAAAGTTGGTTAAAATGAAATTCAGTGTGGTTAAATGTAAGGTAAGGCATATTGGGGGGGGGAACTAATTTTAAATATATGTTGATGGGGTCTGAACTGGCTGACACTGAGACAGGAAAAGATCTTGGGGCTGTTGTGGAAAACCTGATAAAAATTTTGACCTAGTGTGTGGTAACAGTGAAAAAGGTAAACTCCGTGCTGGGACTGATTCGAAAGGGGTTGAAAGTGGAACGGCCAATATCATAATGCCTTTGGTGCACTTCTGCTTGCTGTATCTGGGAAAAGATGTTGCAGAACTGGAAAATGTCCAAAGTAGAACAACAAAGGGGGGCTGGAACACCTTCCCTATGAGGAAAGACTGGAGAGTTTGGGATTTTTCAGTCCGGAAAAAAAAATGGCTAAAGAGAGACATGAGAGAGGTTTATAAAATTACGTATGCAGTAGAGAAAATGGACAGAGGGGGCTTTTTCTCCCTCTCCCATAATACTAGAACAGGAAGGCACCCACTGAAATGATTGGGAAATGGGCTGGGAAACAGGTTCAGAGCGGATAAAAAGAAATTCTTTGCTCAATGAATAATTAAACGGTGGAATTCACTGCCGGGGGAGGTAGTGATGGCAGGGAGCATAGCTGTAAAAGGAGTTAGACATATTCAGGGTGGAGAGGTCCATCAATGGCTAAAAGCCACAGTGACTGAAAGGAGCTTCCTTATCCAGAGGCAGCAAACCTCTAAAGTCAGTTTGGTGTAGTGGTTAAGTGTACAGACTCTAATCTGGGAGAACTGGGTTTGATTCCTCACTCCTCCACTTGCACCTGCTGGATGACCTTGGGCAAGCCACGGCCCAGGACAGACTGGCAATTTGCCCCGGTAGCCAGTCGCGGCAAAAAAAAACCCGGAGTAAACGATACCGGGTTTTCCCGCCCACACAGCGGGGGCCTCTGCCGGAAGATACCGGACGGAGGCGCGCGGGAGCGTTCAGACTGCCGTGCCGGAGGCGCGCTATATTCGCTGTTTCCCCATTATTTCGGCTGTGGGCATATGTGCGCATGAGCGCTTGAGCACTCATGCGCTCATGCGCATAAGCGCATTTTGCCATGGTTTTTTTTTTTGCCCTGCAACGCCGGCACCGCATTGGGCAGTGGAGCAGAGTGTAGCCAATCACACCGCTGCTGCCTCATGCCCAACGCGGGTTGCTCCCGGCTTTTCGGCTGCGCGTTCAGACTCCCCAGAAGCGGAGAAACGCGCGACGAACGCAGGCTTTCAAGATTTGCGCCGGCTTTTATCAGGTGTTTTTTTAATCCGGCAGTGAAGCACGAGAGCACCGGTAGGCTACGGGTGGGGGACACCAGGCAGATGTGCCTGTGTGAACATCCCATTTACCCTGATATTGAGTCGTTGTCAGCCCGGGTCCCATCCCGCGGCAAATTGCCAGTCTGTCCTGGGCCCACATATGGTTTTATTGCTTTGCATGGAGACAATTTTGGCACAGCTGTTCTTGAAAAAGAGCCATTTCTGTCAGAGCTGTCTCAGCCCCACCTACCTCATAGGGTGTCTGTTGTGGGGAGGGGAAGGGAAAGGAGTTTGTAAGCCACTCTGAGACTCCTTTGGGTAGTGAAGGGTGTGGTATAAATCCAGTCTCTTCTTCTTCTCTTCTAAATACCAATGTAGGGAGGGCCTTGGCCTCTATGCCCTGGTTGCCCTGCGAGCAACTGGTTGGCCGTGGTGTGAAACAAGATACTGAACTAGATGGATCACTGGTCTGATCCAGCAAGCTCTTCTTATGTTCTTATGTTCATATCCTTCTGCCTATAGAAATACTCGAGAGGGGGGTTTAAGCCCTTGTATCTGATGTGATATGCAAGTTTCATCTGTGGTATTACATTCATAGTGGTTCAGTTACACATACAAGTCAGAAGGGTGCTGTACCTATTAGCAGATTTTTATTTATTGATTTATACCCCATTTTTCTTCCCAATAGGAACCCAAAGGTGGCCACTCTGGGGCTTACAACATCATTGTCCCTTTCCTTCCTTTTTAACCCTCATAACAAACTTGTAAGGCTGAGAGTGACTAGCCTGAGGTCACTCAGGAAGCTTCTATGGCAAAGTGGGGATTTGAACCTGGGTTTCTGAGATCACATGAAACTTCGTTATACTCAGTCAGACTATTGGTCCATCAAGGTTAGTGATGTCAGTACTCAGACTGGCGGTGGCTGTCAAGTGTCTCAGGCACAGGTCTTTCACATCACCTACCACCTGTTTAGCTGGGATTGAACCTGGGACCTTCTGGATACCAAGCAGATGCTCTACCACAGAGCCATAGCCCCTCCCCAAATCCTAGTCCAACAACTGCACCACAGTGGTATATGTTTGTGTATATCAGCCAAGAATATATGATCTGTGAATCAACATTCTGTTTCTTATTATTTATTAAGAGATATAGGGGCTGTAACTAGTGAGCTTCCATGGGGGTACCATATAAACATAATTTTCGATGTTGTGGCCACCCTGGGGCAATACAACTGCAAAGCATTGTGTCTAGTCATGTTATCCTTTTACATGAAGATAGCTGTTTACACTTTTCCAAAATCTGGTAGCACTGCTGTGGTGGTTTGCCTCTGAAGATGTTTCTAGTTCTACTGCTACCAAGACAAGAATTCCTGGATAACAGCCCAGAATGCAGTGGGCTTTCTTCCAGGACCAGAGAGAAAAGGAAAAACAGAAGTGATGCCGCGTTTCAGTTGATCACTCCATGAGGCTTTGAAAAAATGGGGTTTAAAACCTGTGTAGTTGTATATCCACAGAGGATCTTCACAGGCAGCTTGCAGTTAGCCTCGTGCCTGATCATGAGTAGCAAGTAAAAATTGTCTCCGTGCAGAGCAATAAAACCATACGCAGTTGTTTCTTCGACATGAATCGTGTTTAGGATGTGAGCTCAGCGGTACTTTTGTGAGATCATATGAATGTCTGCCTATTACATTTTTAGCTGTGCCCCCGAAGAGGAAGGGGGGCAAGGCCTTAGAATGCATCAGTGAATGCATGTGAACAATGGATTGGATGAAGGGTGTCAAACATAAGGCCCAGGGGCCAGAATTGGCCCATCCAGGGCTCTTACCTGGCCTGCAAGCAACTGGTATGTATGAAAATGTAAAGTACTCCCCCTTTTATGGTATCCCTTGGGGAAAAAACCTAATCTTGCATATGATTAAATACATTTATTGGGGCTTTTGTGGGTTCCCCAGTAAAACAATTGCTTTCACTGCTAGGATTCAATTGCTTTTGTTTGCATTTTGAGTAAAAAATAATATTGTTGAGTTTGCCTGTGTTCTTTATAATGGTTATATCTCTGGTACCTGATGTTACATTTTATAGCACATGTGGCCTGGCCCAACAAAGTGACATTTATATCAGATCCGGCCCTTGTAACAAATGAGTTTGACAACTCTGGATTCAATCCAGTAGAAAGGCATGCAGAAGGAGTTCCTGGAGTGGCTCTTTCCCTGCCTTCTCTGTCCCCAAGAAGCCTACCGTTTGTCCCAAAAATCCTATCCAAGGATCACAATAGCCTCGCAAACAAAATGCAGGGCACTATAGTGATGAGAGGAAATCACGTAAATATCAACCCCTTCTCCTTTTGTCATAGTGGCTTACATCTCTTAAAAAGAATGTCAAGGAAAAACATAGTTATTTTATTCCAATATATTATTTTCTCAAATGGTGTCAGTAATAATAACCTGCTTCACAAGGAACAAGTGACAGAGTGATGTAGTGGTTACAGCATCTGAGAGGATTTTCAGCAGTCATTTTACAGCAGCTTTACAACACTGTATGGCTACAGTTCCAGCCAGTTTCCTACAGTCCTCTATTGTTAGGGTTGCCAACCTCCATGTGGGTGCTGGAGATCTCCTTCTGTTACAACTGATCTCCATGAGACAGAGGTCAGCTCACCTGGAGAAAATGGCCACTTTGGAAGGTGGACTCTGTGGCATCATACCCCTTCCTGAACCCCACCTTCCTCAGGCTCCACCCCCAAAATCTCTAGGTATTTTTCAACCCAGAGCTGGCAATGCTGTCTATCGTAGTGAAGAATGAGCTAGGCCTAATGTTGCCAACTCTGCTGAGGTACTTTCCTGCCCCAAACCCAGGCTTCCCCAGGCTGCACCCCCAAATCTCCAGGAATTTCCCAATCCAAAGCTGGAAACTCTAGCCCTAGCTCATTACCCACTACACAATAAGGAAACTGGCTGGAACTGTTGCCATATAGTGCTTTAAAGCTGCCATTAAGTAACCACTGAATATCCCCAAAGACATAAGAGAAAGTTTAAAATACTTTGCATACCAAAGTAGTATATAAACTACTAGTAGAAAGAAAGCAGTTTCAGTAAAGTGGTAATCCTCTTTTCGTGTGTGTGTGTGGGGGGGGGAGTTCCATGGTTCCAAAAGAATAGACAATGGTGTGGGTCTCACCATACCATCTGTAAAACAATTTGATCACAAGATTTGAGGCTGGAAAAACATGCTTCCAGACTTTTGTATAGTTCCCCTGTTCTAGGAATCAAGACATTTGCTACAGTTAAATAGTCACTATTAATTTTAACTGAACAGTAAAATTATTTTACAACTATATTACTTTTTCAGAACTAGTGTTGCATCATTTTTAAAAAAAAAACAACCCACAAAGCTGTAAGGTATGCAGTCCCAGATTATAGTCTGGGGGTTGGAAGTTAATATTATTTTAAGTAGCAGTAAAAATTCTGCATTAACAGCAAAGTTTCTGCTCCTCAAAATTCCAATTTCCACTGGATTCCTGGTTTTCAGCTCTATAAATTCTATATGGCCATTTCATTTAATTTTTCCATAATTTAAATTACAGCTGTTCAACTTTTACCTCATTAGATACTAGGAAATGTTCTTAAAAAACCCTCTTCCTTTCACTTGTCAATCTTATGAAAAAATGTCAACAAATCTAAGGCTTGGTAACTTTACAGTTTACCAAATTAACCCCCCCTTAACTAATAGTCCATGTATAGTTTTCCCTAACATGAAATATGAATGCAGTTCTTCTTGGAACATGCTTTAAAAACTAGGTAAAACCATTATTTTCTTAAATATCTCCATCATATGTTTCCAATTTATATGTTCTAACACTGAGAACAGGAATATGAAAAAGGAGACCACTTCTAATCTCTTTTATATCTACTACAAATACCTCAGATTATCACTTTGATTGAAGGAATCAGTGTAGGTAACTGCACGGCACTTTAAGAACATGCTATTCAAATAAGGTGATAAGCACTATCTCCTATATGGCAAGGCCTAAGGGAGATTTGCTCAAAAGGCATGAGGTAGCAAAGTCCATTTCTGAAATATAAAATCCTTTAATTCATCACATTTCAGATCCTACCCTTCCTTCATGGAGTTCAGAATAGTATAAATAGCATGAACCCATTTTTCTCACAACTTTGAGAAGGAGATTACTCTTGAGAGAGAACAACAGGGCCAAGGTCACCTGGGAGCTCCATAGTCCATGCATGGATTTGAGCTCAGGTTCTCCCATACCAGTTCTCTAATTGCTGTATCCAGTGAGGCTGATAACATTAGAGGTGCCACTGGCCTGCAGGCAAACCCTCACCAAAGCACTCCTATTTCCCATCAGTGCTCAGATCAGGAAAAAAGAACATTGACAACATCCTTGACAAAGTCTGGGTGGGGGGGGTGGGGGTGTCCATCCATGCACCTGACAATCTTAGATTACATTGTTCTATGCTCCTCTATTTTATCTTGAGAACCCTATGAGCAGGGCTACCAGATCTCCTACTATGGTCAGGTGACATCCCACCAGCAACTTGCATTTCCTACCACCGTTTCTTTGAATGGCAAGAGAGAGAAAAAATTAAAATCACTGTCAGCACAACAACATGATGTCATTTGCAGGGAAAACTCTGAGGTGATCTTAGTCCACTCTAGGAAACACCAGGAACTCTATGGTTTTGGTAAACTTATAGTTCACCAGATAAATCCCCCACTTAACTAATAGTCCATGTTTTACCACAGAGTTTCTAGTGATTCCTAGAGCGATGTGATGTCACTTCCAGTTAGCCCCAGAAGTAATATCACATCACGCTCAATGCCAGTGCCCCTATGTCCTCACCCACCCCATCTCCTGCCGGGGCCATCAGTTATCTGGCAACCCTCCCTATGAGATAGATTAGGTTGAGAGAGAGTGGCCCAAGTTCACCCAATGAGCTTCCATGACAGAATGGGAACGGGAACTTGGATCTTACAGATTCTAGTCTGACATTCTAACCACTAAACCACACTGACTATCCATGAAATATATTGGAAATTGTTTCTTCAGGGTATTTTTTAAGTAAAATTATAAGTCATTGGGATGGAAGTGAATATATAAATCAAATAAAAATACTTATTTGTATATTGGTCTCTGTATTTCTCTCTCTCCATTTGTTCCTTTGCTTAAAAAAACCCTTAAACAATAAAAAGGGAAATTATGGTGGCACCACTGGTGTAACCCACTTGAGGTCAGGGCAAGAGCTTAGCTGTGGGCCCATACCCCACCATCTGTAGACCAACGGACTCACTAACAGCACCCAGGATGGTTTGATTCCAAATCTCATCTCAAATTGAAATAAGTTTTGGAATCTTTTCTGAGCAAGCAAAGCTCTGTTCCCGTAAACACTGCCTTTCAATCATGCCATTTTAACATCACACACAAGCATATTTCAGCTTCTTTTCCACTCCCCCCTGTGGTAACGAATATATTTTTCTTTGTTTTGATGTGTGCGTTTTACAGCTCAATCTGGTTTGAATGCATACTCCGAAGCCTGTTATTTAAAACTGTCTACTCCTGGTAGCGTGTATTAAAAGCAGAAAGCACCAAATTGAATTTGAATAATTCCTGCAGAGGGATCGTTGAGGGTTCCCTTGGATTGTGGCAGATGCTGGACTTCGAGATTTATTCTCTTCATTGGATTTGGCAACATGACCCGCTCAGACTGATCATTTTCCTGATCTGCCATCCCAAGTTTTTCTGGCTTCTCTTGCTCCCTTATTAAAAGGACTCGGGTTCTTTTTTATTAACTTATAAAAACTGGAATTGTTCTTGGAATGAGCTGGTAAAAAGCACTGGAAAGTTAGTAATCTGAACTCCCTGACTGAAACAGTATTTGCAGATGACTACCGAGGATGTGACAGATGAACTTCTTTTCATTCTTCTTAGCAGGGCACTGGCTTCTTCTGTCCTGTTTGTGCATTCTTAAACCCTCTTGTGGAAAAGACGAGAGCGGCTGTCACAGCCCAGCCCAGAAGTAGTCGTACTTGAAACCATTAAAGTTAATGAGTCAGAGGTCTTTCCCAAGACCTGCTACCTGAAATCCTTAATTGGGGGTCATGGGGATTGAACCTAGGACCTTCTACAGCAAATGCAAATGCTCTGCTACTAAACCATGATAGCCCTTTGGGCAAGCTATGTTCATTCAGGTCCCCATCTGCAACATGGGGTATAATAATACTAGAGCCCTGACCTGGATAGCTCAGGTTAGCCCGATCTCATCAGATCTTGGAAGCTAAGCAGGATCAGCCCTGGCCAGTATTTGGATGGGAGAGCTCCAAGCAAAACAGGGGTGTGATGCAGAGGCAAAGGATGGCAAACGTCTCTTGCCTTGAAAACCCTACAGGGTCACCATAAATCAGCTGTGACTTGTTGGCATTCTCCACCACCACCAATAATGCTAGCCTTACAGATCATAGAGAATGGTTCTGGGCCTGCCCAAGCCATTCTACAAAATACATGAAATACCTGACTAGTCTTCCTTTTGCAGAATGTTAATACTGGATCATTTCCCTCACTCCCCAAGATGGAATGCTGGCTCCACTGATTCATTTTCTTTATTGTTTTAGCCTCCTCCCCCGGCCCCTCCACTGCCACGTCTAATACCAAAGATTTTTGGATTACAAATTGCATGAAAACCACAACAAGTTAATGACATTAGGCTTAGCTTACTGAGGCTTTTTATTTTGAAAAGCCAAATATAGTTGGAATTCTTTTTTTAAAAAAAACATTTTATTGCCTATTTTATGCTTTGAGAACCATGGAGAATACATCGTTTTCCAATGTACACGTGACTCTGAGGAATAAAATCTGCAGTTAGGCTTGTAAAAAACATATTATTTTTTAAAGCTTTAACCAAATGAAGCGGAAAAGTCTTCAGTGCCGTTCCCTGTTTTATATGAGGATATTAAAGGCAACTTTAACCCCCACGTAACAATGTATCATCTGTTTGGGACTTGGAAGGAAATCAACTTTCTAATACAGTAAAACAACATACGAGCTAATTTTCTAATTGAAATCTATGATCCTGGGCAGCAATAAATTGATAATTGAAGCACAAGCTCTGGCATTTTAGATCGGGGAATTAAATGTTTGGAATTCAACATTGCTAAATATTGAAACTGAGAGGGAAGAAAGAGCAGGCACAATTCTCACATATATGCCATATGATGGTCAAGAAAGGGAACCCGCAACAGGCAGGAAATTCTATGTCCTGCTTTTCACAGACACACTCGGTATCTGGCAGTAAACAATGCCTAGAAAACTCTCCATCCATGCACATGCTTAGCCAAGACTTTTTCAGGTGTTTATAGCCGTAGGAATGGCTGAGCCTGACAGAAAACAGAGCTTAAGGTTTGGGCAAACTTTATTTTGGACTGGGAAGTTCTCCAAGCCTAATTTCAATTACTCAGATATCAATTACAGGGCAATTTGTTTTGCTTATCTGTGAGCTGAAAGGCCAGGTCACTTGTGGTCCCAGCACATGGGATATCCATATGGCAGAGTGTAACAGCAGGCTTCTGATTCAGCTGGGTAGCCATATTGAACTGAAGCAGAATATCAAAGTTTGAGTCCGGTGGCACCTTTAAGACCAACAAAGTTTTATTCAAGGTGTAAGCTCTCATGTGCATGCACCCTGCTTCAGATATCTGAAGAAGGGTGCATGCACATAATATCTGAAGAAGTGTGCCATACACATGAAAGCTTATACCTTGAATAAAGCTTTGTTGGTCTTAAAGGTGCCACTGAACTCAAACTTTGTTAGTAGGCTTCTTAGTTTGCACACACTCAGCCCTCACACATACAACCCATGAAAACTAGATCCTGTTCACAAGAGCCCTCTCCTGCTCCCATCACTACATCGATGCCCCCTTTTTAAATATTCATTTTACAAACCAAGCAGGAAAGGCATATGAACCTGAAGTGCATGCCCATAGCCCGCCATGAGAAAATGTGTGTACATGGGCTATGTATAAAATGAATTCCAGATGAGGCCTGTTAGCAGTATAAGCCAATGGTTAGTTAGCTAGGTACAGTCAAACCACCTCCCTTCAGACCCTTAGGGCCAAATGACATGCAACATGGGGAATCTATGATCAGATGATCTCCTGAACTATAGTTTGGTCTCCAAAAGCAGCTATGGGAAAGTCAATACAAATCACAACCATGGTGCACAGGGGTGAGGCCATGGCTCTGTGGAAGAGCCTCTGATTGGCCTGCAGGTCACAGGTTCAATCCCCAGCATCTCCAGTGAAAAAGACCAGACAGTAGATGATGCAAAAGACCTCAACTGGAGATTGTGGAGAGCCACTGCCAGTCTGAGGAAACAATACTGATCTTGATGGGCCAGTGGTCTGATTCAGTATAAGGCAGCTTCATGTGTGCTACTGAGCATTCAAGTTGTTAACATTTCACTGACTGACATTGTCTCCCCCTGGGCCTGGCTTAAGCGCTGATGTGTGAGGGGGAGACAGTTTTCCATATTGTGCTTGTCTTTTGTTTGTTTGTTTGTTTCTAAGGCTAAACACAGCCCGAAGACAGGCCACTTTCAACTGAGGAAGTGACAGGAGCAGGAGAGTTAAGATAGCCTCTTAATTCCCTGGCCCCGTGGCCCCGATTCACACAAAGGCTCCAGCATCTACTTCATTTGAGACTGAATTTCATATCCAGGGGGTGGATCTGATCATAGATCACCAGTGCCATGTGAAGGTTTTCTCTTAATCGTGACCTCTAAAATCAACCGAAAGTGCCTTTTTAAGTGTACTGTTGAATCACCTGGTTGGTACTGGAAAAAAGAGAAGAGAGGTATGGACACTATCCCTCAAAATGTTCTCCCCCCCCCAAAAAAAAAAAATCCTAGTGAATTAAAAGCAGCTAGCTCTATTTGAATTGTTATAATTGACGAATGATTCGCTCATAAAGCAGTCTGTCACTCTGACGTAATAGCTCCACAGAACTGACCAAATGTTTCTGAGAAACCTTAGTCACAGGGAGAAAATGTGCGGCCACGACAGCCCAGGCTGAGAGCCTAGCCAGAGAAATGCAATTCAGGAGAGAAACTCAATCCCAGCCAGCCAGCATTTGGTTTTTTCCAGATCAGGAAACATGGTTTATGGTGAAAAACAGCCACTTTGAGAGGCACATTCCTCATGGTTAACCAGTTCAGATCAGAATGAAGGCTCTTTAAATCAGCAGAATGGCCCATAAGACAACTACTGTGACCCCCTACACAGAGCCAGGCTAACAGGTTGGTGACCCAGGCAGTTGCCACTGAAGTGCCCAGTGCCCTATGACTGATAAGAGACAGCATAACCATTCCATCTTTCTCAGACCCTCTTTGTGGCTGCAGGCCAGGTCACAGCCCATCCCTAATGATGTTACTTGTGCTTTCAGTAATAATCAAAATTTACCTTTGCAGACTCTCTCTGCATAGATATGTGGACACATTTAGGACTGGGCCATATGGTGAGTTTGGGGGTCATGAAGGGTGGGGTTTTTGGATACTCTCAGTCAATGCATGCAGCCGTAGAAAACTCCCCCCCCCATCCTATAACAGAACTTAAAGTCACACAATGATATCTCCCTGCCTTTGTCTCTTCTCCTTGCTATCACTCTTATATAGAGTTTATGGATTTGTTATACCCTTCTGATCACTGTTGTATTTGTTTATCCACTCTGTGGGTGAATGGTTTGGAGCCAGTGGTAAATTTCCACTAACTGAAGGGGAGACAATTTCTCACCAGTTCTCATTGGTGGAGTCTTCCAATTCATTCTTCCCATTTTTCCTAGAGTCTCCTATCCTCTAGTAGCAGCATCATTTCATGGAGCATTTTGGATTGAAGTGCTAGGGAGAGAGAAGAAAGTCCCATTTTGCTAAGGGAAATTCCTACTATCTGTAGAAATTATCACCACACAAACATACCTTTCCTTTTCTGCTGCGTCTCTCTTCTTGCCTTGTTAGCTTTGCTCTCCTGAAATCTGATTCTGATTTTGCCGTTTTTGTGGTTCTTTGTTGATGCTACTGGGTTAGAGTAACGTCTCACTGGTTTATTAGTGTTCATGATCTTTTAAAAGTGTTTTTGCTGTTGCTTCCAATTTGGCATTACCATAGCAAGGGAAGGGTGTTTTTTCTTTTTTCTTTTTTGTGGAGAGCTAGGAAATGATGGTCTTAAACAGATAATTTCAATTATGTATCCATGTTGGTCTGCAGTAGAAGAACAAGATGTGGATTGAGTAGCACCAGACAAAGGGAGAGTTGAATCTCAATAGCTTATACCATGGAAATCCCATTGGTCTTTAAGGTGCTATTGGACTCCAGTTTCGCTCTTAAATAAATGGAGAAGCCGTCGACAAATGGAAGTCCTGCTTCAGATAACACAGTGTTCATTTATGGAGTCTGCTGCTGCTGCTGCATGCTGTAATGACCGCTTGCTTCTAGATGGCTTGAAAAGAGAGTTAGCCCACGCTCATGCCCAAGGGAAGAGATGCAGGGCACACAAAAGAGGATAGGCCCTATTCACCTCTGGCTCTTCTGATCACTCTCTGCACTGTCTTGTTTATGCTCTGGGATCAGCCAGAATTTCTCCTTACTCTGAGTAGGACCATTGTTTCATCTAACCCACTATTGCCTATTATTATTTATTAAATTTGTGGATTGCCAAATCCCTGCTACTGCGAGGCTCTGGGCGATATACGACATTTGATTAAAACGTGAGATCTTTCACTAGCCATGAGCTCTACCACTGATCTAATGGACCCTTCTATTTCTCAACCTGCTCTGATAACCACGATTGACAGCTGTTCAGTGGATTTTTGTGCCAGAACAGCTATACTAATCAGAAAGATATTTGAAGATTTTGCTTTCATTGTTGTTATAAATTAGAAATAAAAAGGCAGAGTGTTTACTGAATATTTGCTTGGATGAACCCAGTGTTGTTCCATTGTGAAGTGAAAGAAAGAACCTTAACTAGTAGCACTGAATGGAGAGGATAGCATAGCTGTAGAACAGACCACCTGAATATATCAAATAAGCTACAAAGCCAAAGGTTTGTTTACTCTAATCGATAATCAGGGCATGCGTCCAAAGAACTGTCAACACAAGTTCCTACTTACTGCAAATCGTACATGAATGCTCATAGAAGTGGCGCGGGTACATTCCAGCTCAGACAAAAAAAATCTTTTGGTTGTCATAGCTGGTGTTCAACAGTGACACCTCATTAATACCAAAGTTATTATAGCTGAATGTGACTGCACTCTTAGGGCCACAGAAACCAGATTTATATTCAGGAGGCTCTCCCCAACCTCCAGTTATTTTCCTTATTTGATTTTATGTTTCAGACTTCTTTCTGTAGAGAGAGATAGAGGCAGAAACAGAACTAATGACAGGGGGAGGGAAGGAGGGAGATATGAGACAAGGCTTTACCACAAAAAAAGAATTAATGGATTTAAAATATGTATTTAATTAATCAAAAAGCAGGGAAAGATAGGATGTCTTCCTTCTACTGTACACGCATAGGATTGCATCACTGTTTATTTATTTTACTACAACATCATTCTCCATTCCCCATTTTATCCTCACAACAGTCCTATGTGGTAGGTTAGGCTGAAAGCATATGAGCAGCCCAAGGTCACCCAGCAAACTTCCATAGCAGTGTGGGGATTTAGACCTGGATCTCTCCAATCTTGGTTCACCACTGCACCATTAGTGAAGAGATACAGATCAATACTTTCACACTAACAAAAAGGTTTTTCTTTATCTCCGTGAAAGGCTTTCCATCTGCATTTTATTGTTGCTGATTCAGACCTTGTGATTATGTTACAGTTAGAAACGGACTAATATGCCCTCTTTGTTTCTTCGTGTCTCCATATGTCACATGAGCGCATGAGGCAGCCTTGAACTGAGTGAGAACATTGGTTCATCCCACTCAGTATTATCTACTCTGTCAGGCAGGCTCTCCAAGGCCTCTGGCAAAGGTCCTTTACATCTCTTGCCACCTGATCAGTTAGCTGTGAGGGAGGAACCACATGAAGCTAAAGTAACGGTTTCTCCAAAGCTGGAGAAAACTCTAGATTTTTACAGAGAATACCTAATTAAAACAATAGATAGGGGAGCCTTTAAAAAGTGAATAAATAAAAAACCCAAACAGGAAAGGTAGTATTTCACATGTGTGGAGATGACAAGAAATAAAAACTTTAGGTGATATTTTGCGTTACCAAAATTACCCTAAATAGTGTGCAAAAAAAAAAAAAAAAAAAGGCAGGGAGGGAGGGAGGGGAGAGGAGTAAGGCCCTCAGTGGGCCTTTCCCACAGGCTAAAGAAAGGGAAAAGAAATTAAATCATCATTGGTGACATGACAGCATGATGTCACTTCTTGTAAAACCTCAAAGTGATGTCACACCACTCTAGGACTCATCAGAAATTCTACAATACAACCATAGAATTTCCAGCGATTCCTAGGTTGTGATCACACAGGCAATTCGGTCCAGCATAGCCACCCCACCCCCCTGGATCAAAGTGGCATGATCAGACACACACATTTGGCACTCAGCAGCCATCCGTCCCCATCGGCAGCAAAATGACTCCCATATATCTTAAACAGCCACTGGGAGAATCTGGTGGTTTCCCCAGCGAGGCGCTTCCATATCGGCTCTTCCAACATCTGAACGCGCAGGTACGCCATGGAAGCGCAGGAGCTGTGTGATCGCCCCTCCCATTTCCAGCGCGGCAGTACGCCATTTTCAGCACCCAACCAATCAGAGGGGCACATCAGCCATGGCTCTGTGCTAGTGGCATTGTAGCCATGTGAACTGGCCCTCACAGGCTGGCTACCCAATGCAGCTAGTGTTGTGGACCGGTATGAATGCTGTGAGGCACATCAAACTCCAGCGGCTTTTTTCTCTGTGGGATACTGCCGTGGCAACCTGCCGGTCTGGACACAACCCTAGAGAGGTATGAAATCACTTCTAGGTTCTCCTGGAATAAAATAGTGACACTCAAACCCTGTCATAATCTCATCTGAAAGTTTACCAAAAAACCTAAGAAGTTCGTCAAGAAACTGTTATAATTGAAGATCTTAGGTGTGGCATGAAAGACCTCAGCCTGAGAACTCTTTTCAGTTAGGACAGGCAATACTTGACCCAGCTTTGTGGAATGGCTCCCTGTGTGGGAAAATAGGAGCTTATCCCCTATCAGCCTTTAGGTGGGCTTCCAGGTCAGTCCTTTTAAAGATTCTTCTTCGCGGATTCCTCTTTTCTTATCATTTTTGTAGAGTTATATATTCAAGTTGATGCAATGTTTTGTTTAGCACTCTGTTTTGTGCATTGCCTGCAGAACTGTATTTGAAGAATGTTTCTCTTAACAATATGACAGCCCAGCCAAATATTAATCAAGAGCTGACAGTCAGCATGTCATTTGCTAGACTAAGCACTTAGAGCATACATTGGATGTATGTTCAGATGCACAGCAAGGGAAGAATAAAAACAGTCTTGAACTGTGCTACTTTGGACAGGATGCACCATTCTGATGTTCATCTAAAATGTGCATGTCTGTTGCTATTGTCACTGAAGCAGTCACCTGTTAACAGTTTGCTTACATACATACAACTGATGCCTGGATTGGACCCAATGGGTTGGATCTCACTACTTGCATTCCCTTCCACCAGCATTTGTTCCTAGAGTTGTGGAGTAATAGCCATGTGGGCTGGGAAGCTGCAGTGGGGAGGGGAAGGGGTGAGATGTTTTTCTTCCTTCTTTGGCAGAAAGGACAATCTTCTTCTTACTCTCTCCATTGCAGCCTCCCAGTATCCATAGCCATTAGTCCACATTAGTCCTGCATTCCTAGGAAACATCTTTCCCAGGGGACACACGGGGGCACCACAGAAAAGGTTCTTAACCATCAGCACCTTCCACACATGAACTGCAGAATCCAGCCCATTGGGTGGGGATTGCTATCAACATAATAACATGGAGCGATCATTTGAATACTGGATCCCAGGGCTAAAGACCAATGAGGTAGCCCCATTTGTTTTGCCAGAAATACAAGTGTGCGGTATATTTGGATTGGGGAAAGGCACCAGCTGTCCCTCTGTGATCTGCCTATCCTGTGTGATTCCATCATTCACATATTACTAGAACTATGCATGATCCAGCTGCCAGGAAGTGGCAACTGCATCACACAGCTGCTGTGTGAATAGAACCCTAACTAAGTTGTAGCACATACACTTTAATTCTTCATATTTATGTTCCACCCTTCCTTCATAGTTATCCATGTTTTACCTCACAACAACTTGTGGAGTAGGTTAGGCTGAGAGGATGACTTCCCCAAGGTCACACAATGAGCTTCTCAACATGACCAGACCAGTTCTCTTCTCCAGGTCCAGCACACTACCTGTACTATTCTGATTTCATCCAGGAATATACTGAACTAACACAAGCAAAGGAAACAGAATTCCAGTGAGGAAGGGCATCTTGTTCCAGTGCTTCAGTGTCAGAGCCTCTGCTTTGCATGCAGAAGATCCTATGTTCAGTTTTTAGCATCTCTAGTTAAAAGACCTAGTAGAGCCAGTTTGATGTAGTGATTAAGAGCAATGGACTCTAATCTGGAGAACCAGGTTTGATTCCCCACTCCCCCACATGAAGCCTGCTGGGTGAACCTGGGCCAGTCACAGTTGTCTTGGAACTCTCTCAGCCCCACATACCTCGCAAAGTGCCTGTTGTGGGAAGAGGAAGGGGAGGTGATTGTAAGCCACTCTGAGGTAGTGAAGGGTGGGTTATAAAAACCAACTCCTACTACTACTCCTGCTCCTCTTCTTCATCATCATGGGGTGAAAGACCTCTGCCTGAGACGCTCATTACCAGTCACAACAGATAATTTAGACTTTGGGACAAATAGTCTGACTCAATATAAGGCAGCTTTATGTATTTGTGGGTTCATGCCAGTGAGGTTCATGAAAGGCTTTTGTAACAGCTTCCTTAGATTCAGTCTGGAGAGAGAGAAAGAGATGCACAGAGAGAAATAAAACCTGACCTGGAACTACTCCAGCCAGATTTGGGCCTTCTGGAACCATAACAAAATATAGAGTACGTTTTCTGAACGTGTCACTAACCACTGTGTTCTTAGACCGTCTGATGGAAATCCAAAATCCTACTGTTGGACTAGGACTAGCGAGGCCTGGATTCAGGTTCAGTGGGTGACCATGGGCTTGCCATGCTTTCTCAGCTTAACCTACCTCACAGAGCTGTCATGTAGGATTACCAGCTTTTAAACCAGTCCCTCTAATTGTCCCTTTAATATTGGTTTGAATGGCAACAGAGAGCCAGTTTGGTGTAGTGGTTAAGTGCGCGGACTCTAATCTGGGAGAACCGGGTTTGATTCCCCACTCCTCCACTTGCACCTGCTGATGTGACCTTGGGTCAGTCACAAGCTCTGGCACAGCTGTCCTTGAAAAAGAGCAGTTTCTGTCAGAAGTTCTCTCATCCCCACCTACCTCACAGGGTGTCTGTTGTGGGGAGGGGAAGGGAAAGGAGTTTGTAAGCCGCTCTGAGACGCCTTTGGGCAGTGAAGGGCGGGGTATAAATCCAATCTCTTCTTCTCTTCTTTTCTGTCAGGAGGTATAATTTATCCCCATGCCGTGAAAAGCTTCAGCTGCCCATTTCCACATATTAAACCTCTGTTCAGGGGACAGGATTTTTCCCCTGGCTTGCTGGCAACCTTAGTAGTGAGGATAACATGGAGAAAGGAAGAACCCTGAGCTGCCCTGACCTCTGAGGAGAAGGGGCAAAATAAAAATGTGAACTGTAGCTCTGTAATCTAGTGATAAAATGGTAAATGAACTCAGATAATGCAAAGAGTTTCAGAGGCTTCAGATCTTTTCTCAGAGCTGGGCACAAAACGTGTAGGAGACACCCCCCCCCCCGAATATATATTTCTGCCAAGAGCATGCCTATTTGTGTCCTCTGATCTCTAGCATTTGAATTAATTGCTCTGACCCTGAGTGGGACAACCTCCTGAGCCCTAGTCAAGTAGGCCCTGCTTGTTCATTCCGCCTGTGCCTCCATTTTGCCTCCCTCTGACAGGGTACAGAAAGGCTCCTGTTTATGCTCCTAACTATTTTCAGTGTCTGAAAGTAATGTCTAAGAACGTGCATTTCACAGACCCTTGCAAAAGGATCAATAATCTTTCGCAGCATTTCCATCTGAAACAACTCCCTTGATGCTTACAAGCACATTAAAAATACATTTTCAGGTGCACAAATCTTAATTTCTGTTTGGCAGACATACTAAAGAACATTAGCCCTTTACATGCTGTATACAGGTCCAATGGTCCATAGCAAGGTAATCCTACAATGCATTTTATCAAGTCCATGTTATGCCTTTTCTGGTTTACGGTGCCTTATCCGTGCACTTTGTGTGACTCAGGTCCACATGCTGTTGGCTCAATAAAGAGCTCTGGAAAAGCTGTACAGAAGGAGAATTCTCTCTGTATGTATGACCCCATTCACTGGAATGTGCTCGAGATGAACTGGGTTATTTCTGAGTCACCTAGGACAAGTTTGCACAATAAAGATCCATTCTCCTAGGATTTTTATACTGGCCAACAAATCCTATCTACAGGAATAAGGAATTCCAGATGTTGCTTCAGAAACATCTCCTTGTTGATTATCTTGGATGGTTGACAGTTCGCTGTGTTCTTTTATGGAACTGTCACCCCAGATAAGAGTCTTGCTATTGTTCAGGTCAGAGACGGCCAACCTTTCTTGGCAAATGTGCCACAAGTCCAAGTTCGCAATAGGAGACAGCCATTGCTCTAGTGGGTGCTGTAAGACATATGCATTCCCTTATTCTTTTGGTACTCATCATCTCTGTTCTGCTGAAGCACAGAACAGGTTGCAGTGCAGAATAGGAGTAACAGATGGGAGTACAGTCCTCAGTCTATCACATAAACAGGTACTGTCTAGGACTGCCTCCATCTGGGCTGCCTGTGCCATGCCATACCTTGGCCATCCATAGTTTATTTATATTTATTTATTACTTTAATTTATACCACGCCCTCCCTGCCAAAGGCAGGCTCAGGGCGGCTAACAACATAAATGTAGATAGTCAACTGTGCCAAGGTGGGGAGGGAGATAAAATTAAAACTCCCTGGCCTTGCTGAGGCCTTATGTTACTCTCTTGAACTTCTAGTTTATCCCTTTGGCATCAAAACCAGGCCTTTTAAATTTAAAATGAGTGATATTGCCGAAAGGATGTGGAATGGTGTGGTCTAGCAGCCTGATCTCGTCAGATTCTGGAAGGTAAATAGGGCTGGTACTTGGATGGTCACGGAGGAAGGCTCTGCAAAGGACGGCCATGGCAAACCACCTCTGCTTAATCTCTTGCCTTGAAAGCCCCTTGCTGGAGTCACCATCAGTCAGTTGCGATTGACAGCACATGTATACATAATATTGCCTGAAGTTTGCATTTTTCTGATTTGTCTTATTTACTTACTTACAACATCTGTATGCCTCCTTTCTGCCCAACCAAGGCCACCAAGGCAGCTAACAATTAAAACAAAATAATAAAACACATCGTAAGACCAATGTTTCACAGAGCTGAAATACATATATGAAACAGAGGACAGCAAATCAAAATACAAGGCAGGAGGGAAGGATCATTGGGGAGATGCCAGATGAAATAAGAAAAAGTCTCCACCCGCTGGCAGAAGACAGTGGTAGGAGGGGACAGGACTTTCTCCGGCTCATAATGAACAGCTGCATGATGAACTGAGCACAACTTCCCTGAGGGTCTCCCGCCTGCCCCAGCATGGGATGTAATCCAAGCTTCTGGGCATGCTTGGGTCAGCAAGGATCCCTGGGGCATTCTTATTGGAATATCCAGTAGGGATGTCATGGGGAGCATGTTGAGGATTCTGGATTTTGGAACTGACCTCAGATTGTGCCTTCTTAAAACCAGCTGTTTTTAACATTTAAAGCTATTGCCAACTATCGCCAAATGAACACCCAGCTCAGTGGTATCCTACACAATCTAGACCCCAGATTTCTGTGAATAGGAGAAGAATGTTATGAAAAGCTATAAAGCAGGAGTGACCAAACTTGCTTAACATAAGAGCCACATAGAATAAATGTCAGATGTTTGAGAGCCACATGCCATGAACAAATATTATGCTTTTATTGAAAAAATATGCAAATTTGCTTTTTATTAACATTAAATGAGACTGCCAAAAATAAAAACAAAAGGGGTAAAAATAGATATTGATAATGATATTTATTTGTCCCATGAGGGAGGGTGCTAGGGTTGCCAAGTCCCCCCAGGGGGCAGGGAAAACCCTGCCCGAGAGGCCTGTTCCCCGCCAGCCTGGATTGGGCCGCCAGGGGGGACCCTACGACCAAAGCATGAGACATGCCCAGCGGGTGCACCTCATTGCATCGGGCTCATTGGGGACAGGGCCACAATAATTCGAGAAAAACTCTATGGTTTTCCCTTCAGTGATTGTGGCCCCACCCCTAACATGCCCAACGTGATGACAAGGTGTCCTGGAGACAGCCCTGGACTCCCCTGCTATTCAGCAGGTAAGACTTGGCAACCCTAGGGGGCGCTTTGAGAACACATTTTTAAGTTCAAGTTGCTTTCTTGCTCTGCTCCCCCCTACCTCAAGCCTACCCAGGAAGGGGAACTGGCAGGGGATGGGAAGTCTGATCGGGGAGGGGAGGCATGCCTCCCCTTCGCTTGCCCGGCTGCCCTGCCGGGAGCCACACACTATGTGTGAAAGAGCACGCAGGACCAAATTGCTCAAATACTACACAATTTGTTTGTTTTTTAAAAAACCCATTAATTTACTATGCCTACTTACACAGGTACTAATTTAAAATGTATCATTCTGATTTTCTTTTGCCCCTAAGAATTTTTCCCCTGTATTCATCTTAGAGCTACTTCTGTAGTTAATATTTTAAACACATGAGAATGGTGTCCTGTTGGAAAACTAGGATTGCCAGCCTCTAGGTGGGGCTTGGAGATCTCCCAGAATTACATCTACAGACTACAGCAGTCAGTTCCCCTGGAGAAAATAGCTCCTTTGGAGGGTGTGCCATAGCGTCCACCTTCCAAAGTGGCCATTTTCTCCAGGGGAACGGATCTCTGCCACCTGGAGTCCAGTTGTAATAGCAGGAAATCTCCAGCCACCACCTGGAGGTTGGCAACCCACACAGAGGCCCTTGAGCATGGGCTGGGATAAGGTACATGGGTCTGCAGTGGGAAAGGGGGGAATCGGCAGAAGGGGAAATTCAAATCCAGTTCGTTGTATTCAAATGATATGACATGAGTTTTCCTGAAGTTACCCCTTAACTGCATCAGAGAGTCAAGATTAATTAATTTATTTTGCTAAATATGACCAGCCCATCCAGTCTTCGTGTGTCAGAGGGTCAGAGCTACATTGGACTCTGAAAGGGAGTGAGGGAGTGCAGATGTCTGTTCAAGCGAGAATCCTCTGTAGAAAAAGAGAATGCTAACAAATATTTGATAATCAGACCACAAATACTATTTTTTTCACAACGCTGATCGGAAGATTAATAGCTCTGCTTTGACATCTAAGAGGCTTTTGGGAAACTCTTGGGGTTAAAAGCACTTTATAAATCATTTTTTTTCAGAGCAGGGCGGGTAAAGCAACAACCAAGGCTTACTTAAATAAATTACCATGGAATAGTAACATTTTTTCCCCATAAAACCAAAAGTGCTTAGAATAACAGTAAGTGTTCTTGGACTGCTGCTGTATGCATCATTCCTTGTGGTGCTGCTGGGAGTTACTGTAGATGAGCCCTGGAATGAGATCAAAACTGTTGAGTCTTCACTTTATCTTTCCTCATAATGGCCCCTATCCAAGACTCCATGAAGTCAATGACCAAGCTCTCACTAACTCCAATAGTGGACAGAACACATTGCTGGCTTACCTCAAGAAAATAATGCAAGAGCTGTGGACAAGTTTCCATTCAATTGTCTTGGCTTCGGCCTTGTGCTCTAAACTACTGCATGGACTTATTACGTACTGGCTTGTCATAAGGCTATTGTGACACAGCTCAGCTCTAAACACGAGGTGTTTGTCATATCAGAATCTGATTGAGCAGAGTTGAAGCATCGTTCCCCCCCTACTAGCACCCGTATCAGTTTCCCTATTGAGGAACCCCCAGATTCATATTTTCCAGCGTGAAGTAGTAGTTATGAGCAGCAGACACTAATCTGGTGAACCGGGTTTGATTTCTCACTCCTCCACATGAAGACGACTGGGTGACTTTGGGTTAGTCATAGTTCTCTCGAGAGCAGTTCTCTCAGAACTCTCTCAGCCCCATCTACCTCACAAGGTGACTGTTGCAGGAAGAGGAAGGGAAGGAGATTGTAAGCCTCTTTGAGACTCCTTAGAGGGGAGAAAAGAAGGGTGTAAAACCTACTCTTCTTCTTCTTGCACTCTAGTCTACCCCTCCCTACCATTCTCTATTCCAAAATATCAAAATAATCAATGATCTCAACCAAACCCAAATGACTTCCTTCTCCCATGGGCTTGGTGACTTGCACACATTCACTTTGATAATACTTCCTTCATCAACAAATACTTCATTCCAGATTTCTGGAATGCAGTGTATATGGGGAGCTCCCTTTGAAGATGGTTCAAAAGCTCCAAGTGGTTCAGAATACCTCAGCCAAGGTTCTTACAGCGTGTGGATGTAGTGACCACATTACTCATATTACTCCCATCTCAACTGCCAGTGTGCTTCCAAGACCAATACAAAATGTCTTGTATTGCCTTATACTGAATCAGACTCTTGGTCAATCAGCATCAATATTGTCTACTCATACTGGCAATGGCTCTCCAGGGTTTCAGGCCTTTCACATCATCTCCTACCCAATCCTTTTTTCCCCAGTTAATATTTTATTGACATTTTGTAAATATTACAAAAATAATGCAAAAATACACAGCAAAATTATATATCTCATATAATGGAATAACATCAAGATACTGGTACATAAAAGAACCAGAGATCGGAGATGCCAGGGAATGAACTTGGGACTTTCTGCATTTATTTATTTAGATTTATATTCCTCCCTCCGCACGACCAGGCTCAAGGCAGGTAACAACAATAGAGTTATAAAGCCATTAAAAACAAGTTATAACAAATAAATTAGTTAATTAAAATGGCAGGTAATACAAATAATAGAATTCATAAGGTTCCAGCAATACTAAATGACTGACAGCAACTAGACCGCAAACGAAGGAGAGGTGATAAATCTCATTAACGTGGGCCAGATACATTTGGGAGATTTCAGCAAGGGAGGCCAAATAATTGGGCGCCCACCACCTCAATCAAAGGCCTGGCAGAACAGCTCCATTTTGCAGGCCCTGTGGAACTGTAATAGGTGCCCCAGGACCCTGATCTCAGATGGGAACGTGTTCCTCCAGGCTGGGGCCAGGGCAGAAAAGGCTTTGGCCCTGGTCAAGGCTAAGCAGACATACTTTGGGCCGGGGACAACCAGTAGATGTTGGTCCACCAAGCGCAAGGCTCTCTGGGGCACATATATAGAGAGATGGTCCCTTAGATGTGTTGGTCCCAGGCTACACAGGTCTTTAAAGGTCAATACCAATACCTTGAAACAGATCCGGTACTCAATTGGTAGCCAGTGCAACTGGCATAGCACCAGCTGAATGCGCACCCTCACAGACATCACACTCAGCAGGCGCACTGCTGCATTTTGCACTACCTGGAGTTTCCAGACCAGATTCAAGGGTAAGCCCATGTAGAGTGAGTTATAGTAATCAGCTTGAAAGTGACCATTGCATGGGTCATGCCAAACAGATGCTCTACCAGTGAGCCACAGCCATTTTCCAATGCTGGTGTTAATTTTGCAGGGCCTAAATAGTTTGAGTCTAAAGAGCTTGAATCTAAGGTACTTGGTAGACCCGTACACAGTGGCTCATGCTCCGAGACCAACTGAGGAAGTCTTTTTTGTAAGAAACATCTGTTGGAGAAATCTAATTGGTGGGAACCCATATGAGGATTTTCTTGACATCTCCCCTGGTCTTTTGAACTCATTCCACCATACACTGAATAGTTCCTCCTGGTGTCAGCTGAATTTTTTTTTTTAATTCTGGAAGTCCTTTTTTTAAGTTAAATCTGTCCCTGTTGATTTATAAGTGTTTAGTTACTGTGATCTATTTTTAACTCTTTAGAGTGCATTTTAATATTGTACACCATCTTGAGCATTTATTTTTTAAATAGGAAGGCAGGATGTAAATGTTATAATACATAACAAAATGATAAATTCTTCCCATCCTTCTATACACCCATCACTCATCCTCTCACCAATATATCCTCACAATCCTCATCCACATACATAGAGGTATATCTAGGGATGGACACAAACCGGCTGACAAACTAAAGTTCATCATAAATTTTTGCTGGTTCATGGTTTGTTAAACAGTGTTCATGAACTGAAGAACCACCATGAACTTTCACAAATTTTGATGCAATTCATGGTGATTCGTGAAGAGCAGAAAGCAGAGGTTTCTACTTTTCATGAAAAACAGCTAAGTGGTGGGGATTAGATCTTCCATTCATCTGTTTGAATTCTGGCCATCTGGCTTTTTTTTAAGAACCTAAGAAGAGCCCTGCTGGATCAGAGTACAGGTCCACTTAGTCCAGCATCCTCTCTCACAGAGTGGCCAACCAGTTCCTCTGGAGATCCAACAACAGGCCACAGTGTTCTGGTACATCTGCTGTTAACTGTGTTGGAGATGACCAGATCTAATAGAGGGCCAGGTCTAATAGAGCCAAAGGCTTCAGGTGTCTATGTATCAATGCCCAAAGGATGAGGAGGTGGATGCTGCCCTCCTTGAACAGCTTAATAGGGTATCCAAACAACCTGACCTGATAGTTATGGATGTCTTCAACTTCCCTGATGTGTGCTGAGAGACAAACTCTGCAAAGTGTCCACAGTCATGCACATTCCTGACCTGTCTGGCTGACAACTTCCTTCATCAAATGGTGGAGGAAGCTACGAGGGGCTCAGCCATACTCAACTTAATATTGACCAACGAGCAAGAGATGGTAGATGGGGTGAAGGTGGTGGGGACCTTAGGGGAAAGTGACTATGTTCTGCTAGAATTCCTTTTGCTGTGGGGGACCAAGGAAGTTCATAGGCACACTTGTATATTAGATTTCAGTAAGGCAGACTTTAATAAACTCAGAGGCATGATGAGAATCATTCCATGGGCAAGACTGCTGGAAGGGAAAGGAACAAGTGAAGGGTGGGCTCTCATAAAACAAGAGCTCTTGCAAGCTCAAGCCATCACTATTCCAACAAGAAAGAAACATGGTAGGGAATCCAAGAAGCCAATGTGGATTAACAGAGAACTCCATGATGTGCTAAGGGAGAAAAAGGAAATGTTCAAGAAATGGAGGCAAGGACATAGTTCTGAAGAAGAGTATCTGCAGGTCGCTAGGCACTGTAGGTCAGCCATCAGAGAGGCCAAAGCTCAAAGTGAACTAAAGATGGCCAGGGAGGCCTGCTACAACAAGAAGCTCTTCTTCAGATACGTGAGGAGCAAAGGCAAGATTAAAAGGGCAATGGGCCCACAGTTGAGTGAAAATGGAAAAACTGACAGAGGACAGAGAGAACGCAGAAAAGCTTAATGCCTATTTTGTCTCTATTTTTTCCCCTGAAGAAGAGAACAGGCTCATCTAGAGATGGTAGTAGGCAAGGCACAGCATCTGGGCTGCTGGTTGACATGGACAGAGAGGTAGTTGAGAAGCACCTGGCTGCACTGAATGAGTACAAATCCCCCAGGCCAGATGGTGTGCACCCAAGAGTACTCAAAGAACTCTTTAGAGAGCTTGCAGAGCCTTTGTTCATCACCTTCCAGACCTCTTGGAGGATGGGAGACATGCCACAAGACTGCAGGAGGACAGATGTTATCCCAATTTTCAAAAAAGGGAGGAGGGATGACCCAGGAAACTACAGGCCATTCAGTCTGACCTCTGTCCCAACAAAGATACTGGAGCAGATTTTAAATGGATCAATCTACGAGCATCTAAAGGACAATTTGGTGATCCAAGAAAGTCTGCATGGAGTTGTCCCCAACAGGTCCTGCCAGACCAAACTCATTTCCTTCTTTGATCGAGTGATGAGCTTACTGGATCCAGGGAATGATGCTGATGTTGTTTATCTGGATTTCAGTAAAGCTTTTGACAGGATTCCGCATGATGTTCTGATGCGTAAACCAGAGGACTGTGGACTGAACTCTAGTTAGGTGGCTAGGGAACTGGTTGGAGAACTGCACTCAAAGAGTAGTTGAGTTATCAATGGCATTTCATCTGAATGGAGGGAGGTGTCCAGTGGGCTGCCACAGGGCTCGGTTTTGGGCCCAGTATTTTTCAATATTTTTATAAAAGATCTGGAAGAGGGCCCAGTATTTTTCAATATTTTTATAAAAGATCTGGAAGAGGGTGTGGAGGGGTTACTCATTAAATTTGCAGATGACACCAAATTGGGAGGAGCAGTGAACACACCAGAAGATAGAGATAGAATTCAACAAGAACTGAACACGCTGGAAAAATGGGTGGAAGTGAACAAGATGCAATTTAACAAGGATAAGTGCCAAGTTCTACATCTGGGTAACAAAAATGAGGAATGTGCATACTGGTTGGGGGATACACATCTGGGTAACAGTATGTGTGTGAACAAGATCTTGGGGTACAGGTGGACGCTAGGTTAGATATGAGCAGCCAGTGTGATGCAGAGACAAAAAAGGCTAATGCAATCTTGGGGGTGTATCAACAGAAACATAACATCCAAATTGCAAGATGTCAAAGTCCAGCTGTACACTGCATTGGTCAGGCTTCACCTGGAGTATTGTGTGCTGTTCTGGAGGTCTTGATTCAAAAAGGATGCGGACAGAATAGAGCGGGTACGAAGGAGACCAATGAGGATGATCAGAGGCCTGGATACCAAGCCCTATGAGGAAAGGCTGAGGGACTTAGGAATGTTCAGTCTGGAGAAAAGGAAGTTGAAGGGGACATGATCGCTCTAAGTATTGGAAGGGCTGTCACTTAGAGGAGGGCAGGGAGCTGTTCCTGTTGGCAGCAGAGGATAGGAATCACAATAATGGTCTTAAATTAAGGGTGGGAAGGTACTGGCTGGGTATCAGGAAAAACTTTTTTACAGCAAGAGTTGTGCAATAGTGGAATCAGCTGCCTAGAGTGGGGGTGAGCTCCCCCTCACTGGCAGTCTTTAAGCAACATCTGGACAAACACTTGTCAGGGATGCTCGAGGCTGATCCTGCATTGAGCAGGGGGGTTGGACTGGATGGCCTGGATGGCCTGGATGGCCCCTTCCAACCCTGTGATTCTATAACTCATACATCTCTTGACCTTTTAGCTTACTTTGCAAAAAAGTTTTCTTCTCTCTGTGTGTACTCAGAGGTATAACCACTAATCACTTTAGTGATTGCTTTATGCATCCGACAAAATGGACTCTGACTTGGTGCTTTTTTTTTTTTAAGTGCCAGTATTTATACATAAGGTTGCACTGATTTCTACCAATTCCCCCTCCCATACAGATCCTCACTAGACTATTTGTGAGGGTTCACGTTTCATTCTCTAGCTGAAGACCATGACATGAGAATCAGGACTTGGGAGAGCCATCAAAAAGGTTGCTGGCACTGTGTACCAGTGAGTACTGTCTCTCTCACACATAAAAAGCCCTGTTCTGACATGTCACAATAAAGGCCACACTGCAAAGGACATTGGGGATCCATGACTGGATACAGTAAGTCACAAAGAGGCTCCATATGGATGAGGGGCATGATGCTGAGCAAAGGGGAGCTTAGTTTTTTTGGCTGCACCATTTCCTGATTGAACTCTCCCCACCACCACCAATCCACTTTTAACTACCATAGAAGGTATTTTGACTAGCATTTTCCCTATCACAGTGGGCCAACATTAGTATTTTTGATTGCAGAACAGGCACAAGGGGAAGGTTTAAATCTCCCTTTCTCCAGTGCAATGGTCCCAAGTAATATTTCTCCCCCACAACTGCTTTTTGCCACTAAATCATGTGTTGAGGGACCTGGTTAAGGATTTCCAAAATCATATTTAGCCTGGACCTAAAGATGTTAGTCTTTAAGGTACCTCTTCACTGTTTGGTGTAATGGTTAAGTGCATGAACTCCAATCTGGGAGAACCGGGTTTGATACCCAAGCCTCCACTTGCAGCTGCTGGATGACCTTGGGCAAGCCATAGTTCTGTCAGAGCTGTTCTCTCAAGGACAGTTCTGGAAAGAGCTCTCTCAGCCCCACCTAGCTCACAGGGTGTCTGTTGTGGGGAGAGGAAGGGAAAGGAGTTTGTAAGCCACTTTGAGACTCTGAGTGAAGGGCAGGGTATAAATCCAATCTCCTTTTCCTCCTCCTCCTTCTTATTCTTGCTTGCCATCACAATTTTATCCCACTCTACTTCCAAGGAGCTCAGGGCATTATACAATGCTTTCCCTTCCCTCACTTTATTCTCACAACAATCCCAAGAGGTAAGTTAGGCTGAGAGAGGGTGACTGGTTGGCTTGTATTTACCAACAGTGCCATCCTATCCAGAGTTACTCTATTGATGTCACTGGGCTTAAACTGGAGTAAGTCTGCATAGGACTGAATTACAAGTGAAGTCCAAGATTCAGTAGTTATTTGAACCCAGGTGGTCCAGATTCTACTCCTGCTCTAACCACTACCCCACACATAGCTTCCCCTTCTTGAGGTTGCCACTGTAGACTTTTGAACTAATGACCATATCAGGGAAGCTTCCAATGTGACCTTTGTGGGTGTATGTGTGTGTTTATTACACCCATGTCAAATTCAACTATCATTATTTGGGTCTGTAAATGATTTGGACTTTCTCCTTAAAGTTCTAGAGTATAACGTTCCTAGCTACAGGGTTTGGCCAGTGGAAAAATTCTGGAGAGAATTAAAGTTCAGATGACTTTCAGTTGAATCCATAAAGACATATAAATCAAAGGGGAAAGAAAGAGTAGCCATGGTTTCCCTTTTCTACACTTGTCACTTCTGGCTTTTTATGTCCTGACACATTCTTTGCTCTTTTAATATGGAAATATTTTCAGCTCTGAAGTTTTTCTTCCTGAAGTTCAAGGGGAAAACTGCATTCAACACTAAGAAGATTTTTGACATGCAAATCCTACCACAGGGTTCAGTGGCCATCACAAAAAAAAACCCCAGCATTAACATTTCAAATCTGTTTCGATGTACCTACACTTCATACTGATTTTATACCAGATTAATTTTGATGGCTTCCCGTAAAGAATCCTGGGAAATGTAGTTTGATGAGGATACTGACAATTTGCTGTCAGAAATCCCTAAACTCAGTCTTCTCTAATAAATCTACAGCACTATCCTAAGGTGTGGCCGTCCTTTCTGGTGATATTGACCTTCCTCATTTTCTTAACAACAACCTGCCATGCATTTATGTAAAAGTAACGAGTATATTTGTTCTTCTAGGCTGCACCCAATTACATACTTCCACAAAGTCCATCATCCACTGACTCCTTTTTGCTAAGCCTTATTCCATTAGAGGAAGACTATGAAAAAGGAAAAGTTGCCAACAAACCTAGAGAAAAAGGTCCTGTCCTTTTAATAGAGGATTTCTGGGATGTTAGTTATCAGGTGATGTTATTTACCTCCATACCATGAAAAGCTCCAGCAGACCATTTCCACACAGGGGGGTAAACAACATCACCTGATTAAAATAAATCCCATGAAGCTTCTATTAAAGGAACCGCTTAGAATGGAATGAAATATAAGTATCTCTAATTTTTAAAAAAAACAAAATATAGCTGTTGGGGAAAGCAGGTTTGGGGAAAGTAAGATGATAAGCTTATCTCTTCAGGTTGATTTCAAATTGAAATTTACCGTGCCTAATCTATTTTACCACCCCAGCAGGAAAATCTTACTAATACCCACATGGTAACTATAATTTGGGGATGATTATTTTCAGTGGGAAAACACTCTATGAGGAAAAGGTTAACTCCTTACAACTTTGGCTGCTAAAGAAAGGAGTCTATTAAAAGGAACACAGAAGTGTATGTAACATAATTCTGTCCTTAATGACCACATGCATGTATTTACATTTACACGCACTGAAGAGAAGAATTAACATTGGGAAAAAATGACAGCTGCTGCTGAAACTGCCATCCCTAGGTCCTGTGCTCATCCTTCCCCTCCAGAGCATCTACCTTGAACAAATGAACACATGAAACTGCCTTATATGGAATCAGATAATCAGTCCATCAAGATCAGCATTACCTACTCTGACCGGCAGCAACCCTCCAGGGTTTCTCAAGCAGGGATCTTTCACATCACCTACTACTTGATCCTTTCAGCTAGAGATGCCAGGGATCAAACCCGGGGCCTTTTGCATGCCAAGCAGATGCTCTACCACTAACACCTCCATAAAGTACAAAGAGCATTTCAATAAAGTACATGACCTACGAACTTACTCTGAAGACCTCTACTGACTAACGTCCCAGTTAGCCCACAGCCTTTAATAAATGGTCCCCAAAACACAGGCCTTATGTCACGACACCAGACACCTATGTTTTTCCCAACCTTTATTCCCAGTCAGCCAATGTGTTTCCCCAGTCATTCACAGGGACCTCTAAAGACGGATCTAAAACCTGCTAAGTAATAACTTTAGTGAAACTAACAACTTCCTTTTTAAAAAAATGTGCAGGTGCAAAATCCATCTCAACCAGCAAAACCAAAACAGGGATTTACCTGGGACAGGTAGAAGAAAATCATCCCTTGTGGACTGTAGCAAGTACAATAACCTCAGGAAAGTATGCACTTGAAGATTTTGTCCAACAGATGTTCCAAAAATCCAAGCATGGGGCCTAGTCTAATTTCCCCCTTTTATTTTTAGTGATTTGATGTATGTGTGCAGTTTTGCGTTGTCATCTTATTTCACGTCACACTGCTACTCAGAAGTAGCACAAATCCCCTTGTAAGGGAAGCATATGGGATTGGGACTGAATGTGTCATAGAGGTTTGAGGGGTTTTTTTACTTTTATGGAATTGGATTCATCCTGGGATTACCCCAGATCTGCCTGAGACTCTTGGGTGCAGATGTTTACAAAGGGATCACTGCTCTAGCATATATTCTATTTAAACAAACCCATGTTGGCAGCTGGCGTTCTATCCGCTCCACATCAGAGAAGGGTGACTTTCTCCACCACAAGGATTGAATAACTTGTGGGAGTAAAAGGAACCTCATTGAAGTGGTCTTTGCAGAGAAGAAATTAAATGATCCAGGCATTGTACCAAATATACCCTTCTTGGCCAAATTAAACCCACCCACTCCCCTCCCCCCTATTTTTTCTGTGGCTCTGCCATGTTAGATTTGAAAGATGTGGATTTGGAATGGAGTACATTTTTGAAGTTTTAAGAATCTTGGAGAACTTCTGCAAAGTGCTTTGAGCCCAAATCCTAGTGCTTTTTGAGCCAATTTTCTGCGATCATTTGCGGATATGGGACTGCAGGATTTTCTCATGAGTAGGGAGTAAACATAGCTCCCTCAGCACTAATCTTTAAGCATTAGACTCAGAGAAGTTTTAGACTGCATTTAGAATCCTAGAATCACAAAGCTGGAAGGGAACCAGAATGTAATGAAGACAAAACACAAAACAGCAGGAAGGATGTTATTGAAGGATGAAGCTCAGCCGGCCAACTCTTTCCCCTCTAGCAAAAAGGGACGTTCTGTAGATGGTCGCTCCCATTCTCTAATCCTCCAATTTCTCCAACCTTCCTTGACTGTATGGACAACATGTGGAAGCATTTAGCATTCTATACAGTCAGATCTGAAGTGCTTACCACATGAGAAGCATAACACATACCCCACCCCAAAAAGCCAAATGACACATTATGTGGCAGATCTATCACTGATCTCCTAACACTATAATATGTAGCTAAAAGCAGCTTGAAGGGGATACAAATTTGATTGGACTAGTGAAAAGTATTGGGGGAGGGATTTTTAGCCCTTCCCCCCTGTACAATTCTCTACTCTCAATTACATACACACGTTTACAAATATACTTTAAGCTGCCATTTGTCCTGCAGGATAGCTATATTTTTCTCCACAGCAATACTAATAGCAATACTAATAGCAGCCTGAAAAATAATCCAGATATCATAATAAAACAAGCTGACAAGGGAGGAGCCATTGTCATAATGGACAAGACTAACTATATACGAGAAGATGAGCAAGAAGTCTCAGTTTCTACAGGCCACTGTACACAGACCCCACACATGAATACCAGTGAGGATTCAAGAAAATCATGAAGAAAGTACCAACACACATACAGGAACAAATTTACATGGATATACTCCAAGAACCTTGACCAGGCACTTTCTACTTCCTACATAAACCTGGCAACCCTGGATGTCCCATTGTCTCAAGCACAGGCACCATCACATGATGGATTCCATCCTGAGACCATATGTTATTAATACCCCCAGCCAATGTTCCCTCTAAGCTGCGGAGTCTTGTGAGCAAAAATTCTACTTTGTGAGTGACTGGCACTAAAGTTGTGAGCAAGTGATTTGGCTACTGCATAAATTAGTGTGCTCTGGAGCCATCCTTCCTGAGCTGAGACAAAAATGTGTGAGCCAGAGGCTAAAAAACTGTGAGCTAGCTCACACTAACTCAGCTTAGAGGGAACATAGCCCCCAGCTATGTCTGTGATACCAGACTTCCTGAGGAAACTTCAGTCCATCTCCCATCTCCCAAAAAACAGCATTCTAGCCATTATGGATGCTGAGCCTCTGTACACCAGCATCCCCCATAAACTACAAGCCGTTAGAAACATCATCCCTGACAACATCACAGTAGATCTTGCCACAGAACTCGGCATGTTTGTTCTTACCCATAACTACTTCAGGTTTGGTGAGAACTTATACCTCCAAATCAATGGCACAGCCATGGGCAATCACATGGCTCCACAGTATGCCAACATTTTCATGGCAGATCTAGAACAGCATTTTCTGAACCCCTACCCATTGGCACCTCTCCTTTACTTGAGATTCATTGATGACATTTTTATTGTCTGGACCCATGGCTGTCAGGTAGCCCTGCCATGATAGATGGAGAAGGGAGGGAGGATGGGATTGTTTCGTGAAGGGAGGGAGGATGGGATTGTTTCGTGAAGGGAGGGAGGATGGGACTGGATGGTGTTGATTTATGCACCTGGACTGTTCGAATGGAATGTGGGGAGCTGCCTCGACTGCCTGGGCGTACAGGCCGTATCTTACCCAGACCAGAGACAACGACCTTGGGAGAGCCAGGCTGTTAGCTTCATATCGCTTTCAAAAGCAACAGCTAGGCTGGGAAAGTAGGGGTGGCGGGAACTACATTAATTATTGCTGTCTCTAGTTCCCGCGCGCGCGCTGAGCTTCTATTGGCGGAGGAGGGGGGTCTCATTCCCCCCGATGGTATAACTGTCTGCTTTATGTAACCAAAGTATTCTTAACAATGCTTCTGTTCCAGTAACCTAATCTTGCAGCTTAAATAAATACTATTCTTGCTTCAATGAACAAGGCCTGGTATTTTGCTGACTAATTAAGGACTCTTACAATGACAAAGAAACCCTTGAGAGGTTCCACCAGGCTTTCCACAACTTCCACCTCACAATCAATCTAACTATGAATTACTCTACACAAGAAATAAACTTCCTGGATACCACAGTACAGATATACGAGGGACACATAAGTACCACATTATACCAGAAACAGATCAGCAAACATATCTACATGCCTGCTGTTACTACTCCAACCACAGCAAACAATTCATTGTGTATAGCCAAGCTCTGTGCTGTACTCGCATCTGATCCAACCCCTCAGACAGATATATTCACCTGAAGGATCTATAGCAGGCATTTTTGCAACTACAATATCCTCCTCATATGGTGAGAAAGATTATTGGAAAGGCCAGAATGATACCCAGGGGCAGCCTGCTACAAGACAAGGCCAAAGAAAATGACAACAGAATACCACTGGTGGTCATATACAGCTCTAGCCAGTTCAATGCATTATTAATGACCTACAACCCATGCTAGTTAGTGACACTTCCTGCACACGGGCACTGGAGCCTGACTGGAGCCTGCTAACCTAAAACAACTGCTCCCCCAAAATGATAAACTACTTAATCATAACATGGACTCTGGTACCAAGGTCTGCGACAAACTAAAATGTCAACTTTGCTCTCATGTAGATCCTGGCAACACCATCAGTGGACCAGCAACATCAGCCATACCATTTCAGGTTCATATTCCTGCTCATCCTCTAATGTGATTTATGCCACCCTTCTACCCTCTGCACTGGACAAATAGGCCAGTCCCTTCAACAAAGAATTAATGGACATAAGTCTATCATTAGAAACTGCAACATTCAAAAACCAGTGGGGGAACATTTTAACCTTCCAGGACATTCAGTTGCTGACCTAAAAGTAACAGTTCTCTTACAAAGGAATTTCAAAGGGAGATTAGAAAGAGAGATGGCTGAATTGCAACTGATAATTAAGCTCAAGACAATGCATCCACCTGGACTGAATCACGAACTAAGTTTCCTGTTTCATTACCAATGCTGGATTTCTCCACACCAACTACCCCTCTGCATATCACACCTAATCCAATCACGCCTGCTTTTGTCATTCAACTGCTATTGTCATTTGCCTGCTAATGTCATTCAGCACCTGAAATCATTCCACTTTCCTGAAGAAGTTGAACAAAACGAAGTGCATACCTAGGATCTTCATTGGGTTTATTGTAGCTCTACTACACTGGGTTTATTGTAGCTCTACCACACTGCCTCATATGTCTCCTGAGAAACCTGTATAAGGGTCAAGAAGCAACAGTTAGAACCGGATATGGAACAACTGATTGGTTTAGCATAGGAAAAGGAGTACGACAAGGATGTATATTGTCACCTTGCTTATTTAATTTATATGCAGAGTACATCATGCAAAATGCTGGCCTGGATGAATCACAAGCTGGAGTTAAGATTGCTGGGGAAAAGATCAATAACCTCAGATATGCAGATGATACCACTCTGATGGCAGAAAGTGAAGAGGATCTAAAGAGCCTCTTGCTCAGGGTGAAAGAGGAGAGTGCAAAAGTGGGCTTGAAGCTCAACATCAAAAAAACTAAGATCATGGCATCTGGCCCCATCACTCCTTGGCAAATAGAAGGGGAAGTCGTAGAAGTAGTGACAGACTTCACGTTCCTAGGATCCCAGATCACTGCAGATGGTGACTGCAGCCATGAAATTAAAAGACGCCTGCTCCTTGGGAGGAAAGCGATGGCAAACCTAAACAGCATGATAAAAAGCAGAGACATCACCTTGCCAACAAAAGTCCGCATGGTCAAAGCAATGGTATTCCCCGTAGTAATGTATGGCTGTGAGAGTTGGACTATAAGGATGGCCGAGCGCCGAAGAATAGATTCTTTTGAACTATGGTGCTGGAGAAGACTCTTGAGAGTCCCTTGGACTGCCAGGAGATCAAATCAGTCAATCCTAAAAGAAATCAACCCTGACTGTTCCCTGGAAGGCCAGATCCTGAAGCTGAAGCTCAAATACTTTGGCCACCAAATGAGAAGGGAGCATTCACTGGAGAAGATCCTGATGCTGGGAAAGATTGAAGGTCAAAGAAGAAGGGGACGGCAAAGAATGAGATGGTTAGACAGTGTCATCGATGCAACGAACATGAAATTGAGCAAACTTCAGCGGACAGCGGAAGACAGGAGGGCCTGGCGTAATCTGGTCCATGGGATTGTGAAGAGTCGGACTCGACTGTGCGACTGAACAACAACAACCACACTGCCTGTTAGGTTTATATAAGAACATAAGAGAAGCCAATATTGAATCAGGCCAATAGCCCATCTAATCCAACATTCTGTCACACAGTGGCCAAAAATACCAAGTGCCATCAGGAGATCCAGCAGTGGGGCCAGGACACTAGGAGCTATCCCACTGTTGACCATCCCCTCCCCAAGCACCAAGAATACTGTGCATCACTTGCCCCAGAATGAGAGCTGCTAATAGCCACTGATGGACCTCTGCTCCATATGTTTATCCAATTCCCTCTTGAAGCCGTCCATGCTTGTAGCTGCCACCACCTCCTGTGGCAGTGAATTCCATGTGTTCATTGTAGTTTTGTAGTACTACCTGTTATTTGTATACATTGTATATGTTGTACCTCATCAGTAAATTGATTCATGTGTATAAAAATTGATTCAATAATTTTTATAAGGGCTTAATTTCTTAGTATTATTGGCGTCCTGTTCCACAGCTTTTGTATTTGTAATTTTGTGCTGCTGGGAAGTCTCCTATTGGCTACTGACTTTGCCTAAGGCAGCTTCATATGTATTGAGGATGCGTGTGTATATGGTAAGTTCAAGAAGAAGGTGGAAACTCATTACAGTTTTGGACAAGACGCAAGCAGTTCTGAATTTAGCTAATGATGGAGGGATGGATGGAGAAGTCTTTGGAATGAACAAATGGACAGCCAAGGAACTCGGCTACTCTTGCCAGAAGACTTTGGGCTGGGATTTGGGCCAGAACTGGAACAGCAAGCAAAGGCATGGGACCTACACACTTTATCCGTTCCTGACTTCAAGTCCCTGTCTGCATCCTATCCCACATGGATCTCCCTAAATTCAGTACTTACAAGCAATTCATACATAACAAATACTAAATATGTTCCATGAGAAGACAGACTGAAGCAATGTCCAACAGCAAGCATCACTCCAGTATAAAAGAATCTCTGCATGAGTGATGCCTACACAGAAGGCCATTATGGATACCAGACTTCTTTAAATTCAGAGATGCCAGCTTTTAACTCAGATAGTTAAACTGACAGTCAGAATTCATCAACCATCCAAGGTACAACTAATGCAACGTGGCACCTTCCACTGTGCATGTTCCAGCCAAATCAGTAAACGTCATGAAGCCTTTTGATTCAAATGGGAGAGTTAAACATGTGCTGTGTCCAACTGAAACCAAAAGCCTACTGTTCTCAGAGAAGTTAATTACAATGTGTCCTATTCAATGTTTGCACAGGAAAAAATCCACATCTCTTAGTCCCAACTAGGTAACATTTTCAGCATTCAAGGGAACCCACAACGAGAGACAAGAAGAGAGAACACACTTGATGCTGCCTTATGCTGAATCAGAGTCTTGGGCCATCAAAATCAGTGATGCCTACTCAGAGTGGCAGCTGCTCTCCAGGGCCTCAGGCAGAGGCCTCTCACATCACCTATTGCCAGATTCTTTGACTGCAGATGCTAAGGGTGAACTTGGGATCATCTGCATGCCAAGCAGGTGCTCCATCACTGAGCCATGGCCTCAGCCCAAAACAGAGGGCAGAGATCGTTTTTTTGCTGCCTGTTCCTTTTCCCCACCATTGTTTCTCAACTGGCAGGTGAAGAACACTAGAATGGCCAGTGGTATATTCCAAGAGCTGTCCAGTGGTTCCTTCAAGACTCCTTTAAGTCATCTCACCTCATCAATTCAGCCCTAAATGGTGAGCTTCCTCTTCTGCCCCTTCAGCCCTGAAGCTCCGACTAGCAGCCCTGGGAGCCATTCATATCCTGAGTCCCAGGTATTCATATCCTGAGTCCCAGCATGTAGTTCAGGTTGAAGATCAGGAGATGAGCATATTTTGTCCTTGTCCATCACAGGGGCTTTTGTTTGACTGCAGGAACCCATTCCTGTCCTGAATGGTCCCCTCTCCAGACCTCTTTTTTAGAGGGTTACCAATGGATACATGAGATGACATGCATGAATTACTGTCATTGTATCCCCCTTGTATGTTGCTGTTGCCATGTATACTTTGTCTGATAGAGAAGGAATGACAAAGCAGGAAAGTCAAGAGTCCGGTAGCACCTTAAAGACTAACGAAATTTGTGGCAGGGTATGAGCTTTCATGAGTCATTCCTCACTTCTTCATATACAGCATCTGAAGAAGTGAGCAGTGACTCCCAAAAGCTCAGTGAACACAGTAAGCCTGAAGGGAACCATTCTGAAAGGTTTCGAGGGAATCAAATATGCAGTGCAAAGAACAGGAACAGTTTAGAGCTGTGTGTATTAAGTGCCTTCTAGTCGCTTCCAACTCATGGTGACCCTATGAATCAATGTCCTCCAAAATCTCCTATCATTAACACCTTGCTCAGGTCTTGCAAACTGAGGGCCAGGGCTGTTAGCAGAGTTTAACCAGGGAGAGGAACGGAGCACCAACTGGTTAAAGAAAATAATTCAGTTCGTTATAGAAGAAATAAACTTTGATAAACAGAGGAGGGGGAGAGAGGCTTAACTAACTGACTAACTGCTGTGAGAGACAGGAATGAAGGGAGGAGGGCTCAGTTGGAGCAGGAAATCTCCAAAGAGCCAATCAGGAGGCAAGAAGGACATAATTTGAAATGCTAACTAGCAGTCCTTCAACTGTCCTCTGTAGGCTGTTCTTCTGATCTTCTTCAAGTAGGTGCACTATAGACCTTGTATATTCTGACAAAGGCTTTCTTGACTGACTCAATCCATCTCATGTTGGGTCTTCCTCTTTTCCTTCTACCTTCAGCTTTTCCTAGCATTACTGCCTTTTCCAGTGACTTTTGTCTTCTCATAATGTGACCAGAGTCTGATATCTTCAGTTTCATTTTAGCTTATAGAGAAAGGTCAGGCTTGATTTGCTCTAGACCCCCACTAATGTTCCCTCTATTTTTTTTTCCTTACTGAGCTGAGCAGTTCACGTCCTGAGCAAACTAGAACTGGAATTCACTGCCACAGGAGATGGTGGCGGTTACAAGCATGCACAGCTTCAAGAGGGAATTGGATAAACATATGGAGCAGAGGTCCATCAGTGGCTATTAGCCACAAGGTATAGATAAAAACTCTCAGGCTGGAGCAAGTAATGCACAGTGTTCTTGGTGCTTGGGGAGCGGGTGGTCAACAGTGGGAGGGCTTCTAGTGTCCTGGCCCCACTGCTGGACCTCCTAATGGCACCTGGTATTTTTGGCCACTGTGTGACAGAATGTTGGACTGGATGGGCCATTGACCTGATCCAGCATTGGCTTCTCTTAACTGCTGTAATCTTCAAATGGGCAATGGGCAGTGCAAGACCCTACGTGGCTCCAGATTGCTGCTGAGCGGGGCTTCCTGTGTTAATGAGTGGCTATTCACACACACCCCTTAGAAGGAATGCTGGCAGCCCACTTATTTGTCTTTTTGGCAGTCCACAGTATCCATAAAACTCTCCCCCAACACCACATTTCAAATGAATCTACTGTCCTCCTGTCAACTTTCTACATCGTCCAACTTGAGCATGCTTTGGCGGGGAGGGTGGGGTAAAAGCTGAATGAATGAATGAATGAATAAAAATTTCACTCTCATAACTGGGAATACTATGATATGAACTTGATCTTGGTTGCCAGTGACACATCCTTCAAAACGTTTTCTAGCTCCTTCATGGCTGCCCTTCCCAGTCTCAGTCTCTTTCCGAGGTAGGACTTGAGAAATTTTATGCAGCCATGACCATTTGCAGAATGTACAGATTTTTACAAAGCAAATTTGCTTGTTGGGATCAATCAGACGCCCCGTTTACACCCAATTTTGTACCTTGCGCATCAGCCACTCTGATTTACAAGCTGTCTTAATCGAAAAGCAAGAGTCCTAGTCGTGCTTTCTTTAATCTCATGCTTTAAACCAAAGTGAGCACATATAAGAGATAAAAATCACTTGGAAGTCTGTTGTCTCAGAATAACAGATCCTACTGCGGGCTACTAACTAATAATCATTTTATGTTAATAATTATCACTATAAGTGACAAAACTAGCTAAGGAAATGATCAGCTAGGTCAGAATCTCCCTCCCTGATGAGCTAATTCTTTTTTTCTTTGCAGAGAAGTTTTACAAAGAACAACATTGACAATGTGACTCTCCCTCCCTCCTGTTGAAGTGGCAAATCTCATTCTACCTTCTGCATTCTATACATCAGGTAGGGTTGCCATCCTCCAGGTGGTGGCTGGAGATTGAGTATTACATCTGATCTCCAAGCTACAGAGATCAGTACCTCTGGAGAAAATGGCTGCTTTAGAGGTTGGACTCTACGGCATTATACCTTGCTAAGGTCCCTCTCCTCCCCAAACCTTACCCTCCTGTTGCAGAATGAGATGGCAGAATCATGAGGTATCTGTCTGCTGTCCTTCCCTGCCTGGCACCAGTGCTGCCCAACCCCAACCAAAAGCCAGCTTGGCCCACCCCTTTGAGGGCACATGAGGATCACAGGAACCTGGGTGGCTGCCAGGCAGGAAGGTCTGCACCCTTGGCACTCAGTGTGAGAACTGGGGTCAGGAGGAAGAAGAGGAGAAGTGGTGCTCCCCACCATGTTTGGCTGGCTGCCCCACTTCTGGCCTAGGCACTGCCACCTGCTGCTGAGGGACTCGAGAGAAAGCTGTGGAGGCAGGCAGGGCAGCGGGCAGTGACCAGGAGCATCTCTTTGCAGGATCCGAGGTCGGGAGAGGGAGGGGGTCTAGCATGGGTCTTCCAAGGGTAGGGGGTCATCCATGAGGGGTGCTGCCCCCAAAGCACCACTGGCTACGGCCCTGGATCAAGATGGTTATTTCAAAGGACAGTAGTATGATTCTCTGTACAGTTGGTGAGAGGTAGATCCAACTGAATTCGCTGTGGCCTATCCTCAAGGGAATGTGTAGAAGAGTTGCAGTCCCTACTAAGACTATTTGAATTTCAGCATTATCAATTATTTTGGTACCTGGTTTGCATCTCACAGTGGTCCACTAGGGGCTTATTTACACAAACAGACTCCTCACTTGATGACTGAACAGGTGGTGACCTCTATATGAACCAGTTTGGTGTAGTGGTTAAGTGCGCGGACTCTAATCTGGGAGAATTGGGTTTGATTCCCCACTCCTCCACTTGCACCTGCTGGATGACCTTGGGCAAGCCATAGCTCTGGCACAGCTGTTCTTGAAAAAGAGCAGTTTCTGTCAGAGCTCTCTCAGCCCCACCTACCTCACAAGATGTCTGTTATGGGGAGGGGAAGGGGAAGGAGTTTGTAAGCCACTCTGAGACTCCCTTGGGTAGTGAAGGGCAGGGTATAAATCCAATCTCTTCTTCTTCAGATCAGGGGTTGTACATTCACCTGTGAGCAGTGTTCCCTCTAAGCTGAGTTAGTGTGAGCTAGCTCACAGTTTTTTTAGTCTCTGGCTCACACACTTCTGTCTTAGCTCAGGAAGGATGGCTCCAAAGCAAACTGATTTATGCAGTAGCCAAATCACTCACTCATAACTTTAATGTCAGTAGCTCACAAAGTTGAATTTTAGCTCACAAGACTCCACAGTTTAGAGGGAACATTGCCTGTGAGTCATCAAATGACTGGCTGAGTCTTCATAAGAGTTAGAGGATTCAAGAAAAGTTTGCCGCTGTTTTTCTGGCACTGCTCTTCTGGAGCTTGGCATGCAAATATTGAATGGGCAAAACATTTCCCACCATGGTGGGGAAAAATTCATTTGACAAGTTTTCTCTGGCTGTTATTAAATGTAAAAGTGCAAACAATAATGAAAACAACCGTGATGTTATATTATGAAAATATATTTAGACTACTATTCTGCAGTGAATCGTATTTCTTCATCACATTATCAAAATATTCGCATACACATGATGCGATGAAGAAATATGATTCACTACAGAATAGTAGTCGAAATATATTTTCATAATATAACATCACAGTTATTTTCATCATTGTTTGCATCCTTCCCGTGATCTCTCTGTTGTTTCTACATTAAATGTACAAGAGCAGGACCAAACAGATGATAACAATTGTGACCTGAAATCAGATTAAAACAGGTCCAGTTTTCTCAGTACCTGCCATTTAAGGAAATAAGCTTGATGCGGCTGTTAAGAGTATCAGATTAGGATCTGGCAGATTCAGGTTCAAATCCCTGCTCTGCTACGGGAGGTCACTGGGTGACCCTGGGCCAGCCACTCTCTCTGCCTAACTTACCTCACAGGGTTCTTGCTGTGAAGATAAAAGGGAGGAGGAGAGAATGTTGTAACTTGCTTCAGGTCCCTATTGGACAGAAAAGCAGGCTGTAAATTTCTAAATAATAAATTGCAGCAGGCTCCAACATTTCAATATTGATATTTGAGTGGAAATAGGGATGCCATGCCATGCTTCTTGCTATTTCTTTTTTTATATATATAATTTTTTATTTTGCTTTTCTAAACTACCATCCTACAGAGTCTGGGGAGGGGATACAAACTAAAATATAGTGTAGCAAGGATCATAATACAAATGATTAAAATTTTGATGTTTCCCTCTTGCCCGCATAGTAAAAAGTGAGTGTTATATAAAAGTATAAAGCAATCAATCCTTTTCAAAAATAGAGTGTATATCTTAGCATTAAATGCATAACAGACTGTCAAAATTGGTCTATTTTGCTTTTTTCTTTCCTCTAAGTTTCTTTTTATCCAAATCCAATTTAACTTTTAGAGGTTTAGGAGCCGCAGCCCCTAAATTTGCTTCAAAATCTGCCGAGCTTGTCAAGCTGTTGTCAGAGTTTTCCTCCTCTTTTTCTTCTTCAGCTTCTGGTACTTTGTTATCCTCCGCTGTTTCAGATCCCTCTGTCGCTTTCTGTTGCTGTTTTAAGAACCTTTTCGCTTTGAAAATAGAGTCAATCTTTTCTTTTCTTTTTCATTAAAGTTGAAGATGATCCCTTCCGGTATAATCCATCCGTATGGTGTGTTATTTTGCTGTAAGAACATTACCAAGTCTCTGCATTGTCTCCTCTTTTTCCTGATCTCGAATGGTATATCTTTTAGTACTTTAATTTCTTCTCCTTTAATTTTCAGGGGTATTCCATTTGTTGCTTTCAATGTTGTATCTCTTGTTGATCTTTTAGAGAATTTCACATATACTTCCCCAGGTAGCTTGGTTTTTTTTTTATAAATTCTGGATATGTGCAATAAACCAAGTCAATATCATTTTGTAGGGCTTCCACTGTTAAGCCCACCATGGGAGCCAATTCTTCACTTAGAATCTCTTTTAAATTCCCACCCGTCTGTTCTGGGATGCCTTGAAATCTCAAGACATATGCTGATTTTTCCATTTGGAGGAGAAGCAATTGCTGTTGTCTGGAGATTTTTTCTTTCCCCACTACCTCCAGTCTTTGTCCAAATTCTTTTGACTTAATGTCAACTTTTTTCAGCTTCTTTGCTATCTTCTCTGTCTTTGTTGAATTTTCTTTAAGCTCTTTCTGCAATATGTCAAACTTTTCATTGAGGTTAGTCATCTGGTCCAGTAGAGGGCACAAAGCTGCAGCCATCATTTTAGGGAAGTCTGTGGTTACTTCTGGTTTGGTGGCTGGAGATAATGCGCTGGCAGTTCCTGCTGCAAGTTTCCCTTTAGCTGCTATTTTTTCTGCTCACTGCGTCATTGTTTATATTAAGAGAAAAGTTTTTAAAAGTCTCTGAAAGCCTGTATATTTATCGGTTTCTTGCTGCTTTCATCACACTAAATCGGATATACGGTCCTTTCAAGCCGCCTTCTCAGACCCCGCTTTAAATTCAGTCTTTTTGGGATCAGGCATTCCCCTCCCCCTTCTACTTGATTGGGGCTTTAGCATGGCTTTGCTATTATCAATTTGGTGGATTGTTCGGTAGTACATGGATCAACTCACATTTTTATTCACGCTTCTTCAGAAGGTAGGGAAAATCACCTTTCTTTGGATCTCTTACGCGCTCTGTCCAGTGTGCACCTCTGGTGCCATTGCTGGCTCCATGCCACAAGCACCTATTGGGGCAAAAGGAGCCTCAATCCCTTGGCTTGCCACCTTGGGAGAGGATTCCTATGCGCCCCAGTCTATGACTCCCCTACAAGGGGTTGAAAGGGTCCAAGATCAACTCAGACCCTTCCCCATCGGCACATTTCATGGGTTGCTCACATCAGAGCTGTGATGGAGCATACCTGCTTGCAAGCTGCCAATAACAGAAGTCACTTCTTGCTATCTCAAGAAACTTCTTTCTGGAAGTCCTAGTTGCTGACTGGCTCTCAGATTAGTGGCAGGAGGCAATGTCAGCAAGTCACTTCTGGGGAAAACCCAGAAGGGATATTGGGTAGCTCTAGGAATCACTAGAAACTCTTTTGTTTTCCCCCAGAAGAGAGGTAATGGCATATATCTAACATTGTGGCTGTCCATGTCCCCCACCCACCCAACCCTCTTGCCAGCAGCCAGGCACAGCATAGCCTAGCAATTCTAGACAGAAATGTATTTTAACCCTGTTATTTACCTGTAATTATTAACCCTGTATTTTAACCAAGACTGGTGGAATTTGAAAGCTGAAAAAAAATGTTCTGGAGGTCTTTTGCTGGAGCAGTTTCTACCCCGTTCCTCTCCAATTCTGTCTAAAATTGATCACAAGTCAACTCATAGGTTCACTAATATATTTGGGAAATATTAGTGTTTCTCAAAATACTAGACAGTCCAAAAAACATTTTTTGGTAGTCCAGGTTAATGTGTTACTTTATGAACCTATATCCAAGACTGAAGCTATAGTTTTGCTGGACTCTCAGACAACTTTGCTATAAAAACACCTGCTGAACCAGGCCACGGACTTCATTTAAGGAAGAAGCTGGGCCAACCCTGATTTAGCTTGTTACCACACCAGAGTTTGCCAGAACTAAGCCTTCCTCCCCATCAATTTAATGCTTCTCAAATATTTCCTGGCATCTGCCTATGCCAGAACTGGAATCCCTATTTGTACACTTCCTGATAATGCCGCCAAACTGTCATTTGCAATCATATTTACAAACCATTTGGCTCCTGGAAGCTTGTAATGTTAGCCAATGTGCCATATATCAAAGCCGCGTATGCTCAGGATGTCATTTACAACTGTCGTGAACTATAAAGCTGTAGTTCTTGTACATCAAAGCTCTTGAGCCACACAGAAAGAAAATTAGGAGGAGAGGATGTAATAAATGGAGGCAGAATATGTAGGCCAGGACATGTGATCTGATTGGAACATCTGTGCTCTTAGTGATGTTGCTGTCTGAAGTTCATCATTTGGAATACAAATTTTGTCCCATCCATAATGCTTTGCTTTACTTAGAACCGAGTGAGATTTCCTCCCTAAGGTTTTCTCTGGTTCAGAATGTAAAATGAGATTTTGAGAAATTATGTGCATGCAATGTTAGCATTTAGCCAACTAGGCACCTAAAGCTAGCAACTTGTTTAGTACATGTATGTAGAAGGATTTTCATGTTAAACTCTTAGTGAAGCTCTCCTTAAACCCTGTGAAAATACATGACTTGCAAAGTGGTTTATATGTGCATGTTCACAAGTCCCCTCATATTAGACATTTAACCCTAGATGAAATTCTTCTTGACTGCTGGATGAACCAAAGGCCAATGCTCCTTCTAAGCTGTGGAGTCTTGTGAGCAAAAATTCTACTTTGTGAGCTACTGGCATTAAAGTTGTGAGCAAATGATTTGGCTACTGCATAAATTAGTTTGCTCTGGAGCCATCCTTCCTGAGCTAAGACAAAAATGTATCAGCCAGAGGCTAAAAAACTGTGAGCTAGCTCTCACTAACTCAGTTTAGAGTGGTTTAGGATGGCGACTAAATGCTACAGTTTCTACCTAATCTCAGACTTCAGCTAATTTTTCTCCACCCCCACCTTCTAGCTGATGGCCATGATATTCCAAAGGCTAGCAAGAGAACCTCCCAGCCATTAAGAACCATTAATTTTCAGGTGCCAATATGCAAAATGGCAGGTCCAGCTTCATTTGCAATGATTAAACCAGCCAAACTCTAACAATATTGTTTTATAATAACTTTTAATCTGTAAAATACTGTTTTATAGACATTCAGCTGCATTGTTTTCCACTGATGGAATACCATTTTCCTGCATTATATCTGCACCCGTCATCATGTCTAATATTCCATACGTATTCAGACTTCTGTAGTCCTAATCCTAAAACAACCTGCTGAGTGTATAGGTTTAGGTATAGGTAATCTGTTTTGAGTCTCAGTGAGAAAGGCAGATTATAAATATAGTAAATAAATGAATAAACCATACATTAGCATAGTTGTGGTTGAGTGGCACAAATTCACAGCCAGGATTCCTTCATGTGCAATCATTTTACCACTCCCCCCCCCAATTTCTGGGCTCTAAAGTTGGAGTCTGCCTATCATGCAACCAAAGAACCCTTGGTTTAAGCCGGTGAATACTGAAATCATTCACTCACATGACCGCATGCTTTCAAAAAGTTGCAGGTTCAGCAATTAATGTCATTTTATTGTGCATTCTTCTTCATTTCTTTAATTTTCTTCATTATAACTGATTAATATTTTATTCATTCATTCATTCATTGTGGCTTATATTCCATGCTACCCCACAACCGGGCTCAGGGGGGCTCACATCATATCACAATATAGCAGCAGTTTAAAACATTAAATAATCGTTAAGAATTAAAATGTTAAATAAGTACAAACATTAAATAATCCACACCATAATCTGAGTCTCCTAACTGACAGTTCAGCAATTGATTACATACTAAAGTACACTGACCCTATGCTAGAAGGGGTGATGGATCAAGATGGATCAGAACAGGTGCTTCCAATGACAGTTGATATACAAGCGTCATGGGTAGCTGATGCAGGGGAGGCCAATGTTATTGGACATCCGCTGCCTCAACCAAAGGCCTGGTAGAACAGCTTTGTTTTACAGGCGCTGTGAAAAAGCCCTGACCCTGGTTGAGGCCAGACAGACATCTCTCAGGCTGGGGACTACCAGAACTTGCTGGTCAATGGAGCACAAGGCTCTTCAGTGCATATAAGGGGAGAGATGGTCCCACAGGTCTGCTGGTCTCTGGTTGTAAAGGGCCTTAAAGGTAAACACCATGACCTTGAACCTGATTCGATATTCAACTGGCAGCCAATGCAGCTGGCACAGCACTGGCTGAACGTGTACCCCCACAGGCATCCCAGACAGCAGGCGCACCATCATGTTTTATACCAGCTGGAGTTTCCAGGTCCACGTAGAGCAAATTACAGTAATCAATCCTGGAAGTGACCATTGCATGGATCCACCTTTGCAAAGTCATGCAAGGAAAGGTAGGGAACTAGTTGCTGAGTCAGCTGCAGATGATAAAAGGCTGACCTGGCAACATTGGTGACCTGGGCCTCTATAGAAAGGGAGGCATCCAGAATCACTCCCACACTCCTCACAGACATCAATGGCACTCCACCAAGGGGTGGGAGTCAGATTCCTGACCCCATCCCCCTATGGCTCGGGACCTCCGTCTTGACTTGTTTAAGTTTCAGCCAGCTCTGTTTAAACCAATCAGCCACAGCCTCCAAAGCCATTTATATAAACGGAGGAGAAAGGAATGTGTGCTTATAAATAAGTCTTCTCCTGTAACCATAGTAAACATTCCCCAAACTCTTGCCAGTGCATGGATCCATGTATCCAATAACCAGATGCAAAGAAACGTGCATACTTAATAAGAAGCCACAACAGATGCACAGAATATGGGAAAATGCTTATATCTAAGATGAAAAAATAATTCAAAGTATAGCATTTGGCAGCAAACAGTCAGATATCACTTCAGTAATAATGTATCATCCAGTGGAGAATTGTGATGCCATATTTCTTTTGGAAGAGATGGAGATAAAATTATCCAAAATTGCTTTTTTTAAAATCCCCAGAATACAGCACAGGGATTCAGAGGGTGGGTTGAATCCCTACAGAGGATTAATTAAAGAAAAGACTCATAGCTGTCAACAATTTCCATGACCCCATTTCCTGTTCCCTTGATAAGTTAGAAGGAAGAAGTTTCTTAAACAGCTGGAATATACAGAGTGTGAAAATGAGAAAGAGGCTAACAGCTGGTTCAGCCAATATGGGGGATAAATGGCTAGGTGGCAGCACATCAGGAAAACATTTAGAAGTTGTAATGGACAACAATATCCATGTTTAGATTCCCAGATGTGTAATGGAGCTGCAAAAAGCAACCCTAAATGGGAGGCAGATATGGATTGGGGCCATGATGCTAGGGAAGGCTTTTTATATAAAAAAAAAAAAAAATCCAGTATTTTCAGGATTATGTATTTGAGACCGTTGGCGTACTGTTGTGGCCTAGAACTTTGTAGTATGACTAGCAATAGCTTTACAAAGGTTTCCAGGAAGAAGGTGGTGAGGGTCTTTCTTAGATCCTGTTAACTGGGGTGATCAAGGTTTGAACTGGCTAAACACAGTTGTGAATGAGAGATAAGTTTCTTGTTTGAAAGGTCAATATGATCAAAGAAAGCACCAAATAAAGTTAAGATTCAGACCCTGCCAAATAGAGATGCCAATCTCCAAGTGGGACCTGGGGATCTCCTGGAATTACAGCTCATCTCCAGACTATAGTGATCAGTTCTTCTGGAGAAAATGGAAGCTTTGGGAGGTGGAGTCTATGGCATTGTACCCCACTGAGGTCCCTGTCCTCCCCAGGCTCCATCTCCAAATCTCCAGAAGTTCCCCAACCTGGATCTGACAACCCTATCCCTTCATCTCCCACCAGTGGCCAGGGGGGACCTGGAAACCCTACTGCCAAATAAATGTTTTCCACATACACAATCACAAATAAGCGTCTTAGTTGAAGGAGATATGCAATGATAACAATAGCAGTAGTTTATTTGAGATGGTTAATCAAAGTTCTAGCACTTACAGGTCCTCAGGGGAAAATACAGATTTAAGAAGGGAAAGCATTGCATTTGCAACATTAAGCTTTCAATATATGCTTTCTGTAAACGTCTCCTATGTGTTTCATTATAGTGGAGCCTTGTAGCATTTAAGGGGTTTACAGCTTGGCCATAATTATTCACTGTGGGGTACCATTTGGAATAAAATTGATACTTTCCAATTCTCTGCTCTGCCTAATGAAGAGTCATTCACTCTGGGCCCTATGCAGCTCTCTTTGCTATCAATATATTCACTGAGTTTATTGAAAGAGGTTTGCAAAAGATTATGAGCAGGGTTTCATGAAATGATTTCCGTGATGTATGCTTGAATTTAAAAATTGCATTGTCAATATATATAAAAAGCAACAGCGGAGAATTCATTAAGCTGGACTTTCTCTCAAACTATATGTCTGCTGGGCAAATGCCTGTGATTTATGCCTAAACCAAAATATTTTATGCCATACCAGTTCGACATACAAGACAGTTTGTGTGCTTTGCTACAGTGAAGCCCAAAGCTTACTGAAGATATAAAAGCATTTTTCATTTTTCAAAAAGCACCATGCACTATTTGACAACTTTACTTGGAAGAAAGTCCCACTGAGTTCCAGGGGATTTACTCCTTGGTTAAGAGTGCACAGAACTGCAACTCTAACAATTTGTGCATTTGGACTTACAGCTAGGATATTGCTGTTTTTAGCTGGTTGCCTGTTTAAGAGTTTATTTACATAACCATTGGCAATACATTTTCATTTCTGTGCTTTTATTGTTTAAGAGTACTTACGTAACCATTGGCAGTACATTTTCATTTCTGTGCTTTCATCGTGGTTTTATGCCAATCTGTTTTACAATTTAAAGATCTTGCTTTTACTATAAATCACTTTGTCAAAAGCTGTATGTTGGAACATTAAGGCAAAAACAAATAAATAAAATATGCATGTTCACATATCGCAGGTCATTAACACTGCAGAACTGAAAAGCCCCAACTGTGATAAGCAAGAGAAAGCAGCCAGGCATCCCTCCAAATGCCATCAATGGACCCATCAGAAGGAGGGAGAAGGAAGCAGCTAGACCCTGTCTGGCCCTAGTTTCAGATGAGATCACAGTGGCCAATGGCAGGAGGCAGAGGCAGGAAGCAGCCAGACACCCCTCCAATGTGTCTGGATCCAGTTCTGGCTAAGCCCCTCCCCTTCAGCTTGCAACTGACCTCAAGGGAGGCATCAGAGAGAGGACAAGCAGCAGCCCTTCATCCCTCCCTTGCACCTGCAGCCAAACATCACCAAGAACTTTGCCCCAAAGTGTAATTTATCGTATTGTATTTATATCAACATATTAAATTGTGGTAAGCTATTTTGGGATTCATTTTTTTTTTTACTGAATAACAAGTTAAACATGCAATTCACAAAACTGAAATTATGTTTTGATGGGTAAACTTGAATTTGGGGTTGTTGTTGTTATCATGAGTATTACTACTATGAATTGTCACAGTTAGATATTTGACTGGTAGATGGTGTTTTGCAATGTGAGATCTAGCCAAGTTCTTGAGAATCACAGATGTATCTTTGCAAGATTCTTGCTGTTCCAAGTAACACTGTCTTCTGGAGCTGAATGGGTGTTATTTGCTCAATGTGCAGAATGTCCAGGTGTTTCTTGAGACTTCTAGGCACTGCCCTAAGAGCTCCAATGGCAACTGGCACAATGGTAACCTTCTTCTCCCGGAGGCACTCTATTAATAGGTCATGGTGTTTTGTGAACTTCTCCTGTTCTTTCTTTTCTGTTCTGCTTTCTCCTTTGATTTCAACATCAATGATTCAAACTCTATTTCTCATTTTTTCTACAAATGATGTCAGGGGTGTTATGCTCCAGGTGTTTATCTGTTTGCAATCAGAAATCTCAAAGAATCTTTGTTTCATCATTCTCCATGACCTTGTCTGGTTTGTGCTCCCATGAATTTCCAGTATAACATAGCTGCAACTCTATTATAATATTCTTTATAGTTAGTTGAGCAATTTTACTGCAGGTGCTGACATTGTGGTTGACTGTTTCATCCTTTCTCTTGCAAAGGTGACATTTGCTGTTATCCCTGGCCTTCTGAATCTTGGCTTTCATACTATTTGTTTCAAGTCCCTTCTCTTGTGCAGTTAGAATGAGTCCTTCTGTCTCTTTATTTAAGTGCCCATTTTGGAGCCACTTCCAAGTATTTTCACTATCAATTTTATTCTCTATATCTCTCTATATAATAATTCTGTTTTGGTGGTGGCACTCTCCTGAACATTCCATACTCTCCCAAATCAGTTGGGTCCCTAATCTGTCACTCAGAAGCTGTCCCTATCCACTGGCTGCATTGCCTGAGTCTCCCTCCAATATTCTTTTATTTTTTGCTTTTCACTAACCCTAACAACTACAAACTACAAACTAAACTCTAAAAAACAGAGTAGGCAAGGATCTTAAAAGATCTACATTCGAATTTAGGAATTCCCTATAGGTATGATTACAAAGTAGTTATAGTAAAATAACACTAGCACAAAATACAATTTAAGGTAACATAATAGTGCATTACCTCAAGGGGGAAAAAAAGTAGATTCTCAGATCTTCACTTTGACTTTTTCTTCTGGTTACGTTTCTTCTTCTTCTCGAAGGGGATTTTGACCTTAAATTATCTAGGAGCAGCCACCCCTAGTTTGGATTCAGAGTCAGAGTCTATAAAGTCGCCTAAAGACACCAATGTAGATGAGGAACTGCCACTGCTTGACCCATCTTGTTTGCTTGTATCTGCAGCATTATTGTCCTTTACGTCTCCTTTTGGTTTCACTGGGGTTTGTTGCTGTTCCAGCAATGTTTTAGCTTTAGCCAAAGAGTCAATCTTTTCTTTTTCCCCCTTATAATTGAAAGTCAGTCCTTCTGGCATGAGCCATCAATATGGAGTTGAATTTTCTTGCAGTAGTGTTGTAACGTTTTTATATTGCTTTCTCTTTTTCCCTATTTTGAATGGAATGTCTCCCTCCAATATTCTAAACAGTTTGCTGTTCCTCTCCCCCCAGTAGCCCTTTGCCTCTAACATTCTAAAGTTTGTTGTTGCTGTTGGGAGTCATTGAATGTGTCCTGAGGTAAAATACATATCCCAATTTTCCCTTAAACAGTCACTGGAGTTGCCAAAATACATATCCCAATCTTCCTTTAAACGGTCACTGGAATTGCCGATCTCCCTGCGGGGCTTGCAGATCTCACAGAAATCGCCGTGTTCCCCAGCCACAGCACATTATTTCCTCTACAGAAAATTTCACAGCTATTACAATGGCTGCTTTGAGCAGTGGGCTCTATGGCATTATACCCTGCTGAATTCCCTCCCCACCCCAAACCCTCCCCTCCCCAGGCTCTATCCCTCAGATCTACAGGTCTGGCCCTCCCCTTAGTATTACCAGCCTCCAGGCAGCACCTGGAGATCTCCAAGATCAGTTCTCCTGGAGAGAATGGCTGCTTTGGGCAATGGACTCTAGGGAATTAGACCCTGCTGAGGTTCCTCCACACCCCAAATCCTGCCCTCCCCAGGCTGTGCCCCTCAGATCTACAGGTATTTCCCAACCCAGAGTTGGCAACCCTGTAGCTGACTATGGAACCACTTTCCAGACCATTGGAACCCAGAAGACATGGCATAGGAAGAGGTGCTTTTCTACCTTAGCTGTCACTGCATAACCCCAAATCAACGTAAGCCAGAGGTGGAGGGAACCATACCTGTTACCATGAGGCTGTCCTCCCATACTACCCACTTGGGGCAGCAAAATGACTTGAGACAGCCCTGCCTTATAGCTAAGCAGAAAGAAATAAACATGGCTTGCCTCCCTATATTTTCCCCTTCCCTCTGCCGTACCACCAACCACAGCTGGGAAACTCACCTGGAGCATCCTTCTAGAACCCATTGTATTTGAGGGTTTCGGTTTCGGTGCTGCGAATGGCGGCCGCTTCTCGGGACGCTCCCAGAGGCGGTCAGCCCACGCGCGGAATGGGGGGGTCTTCGCGTTTGCGAAAGACCCTAGTGAGCCTTAGTCAAAGGCTCCAAACCGGGGGCGCATAGGGGAGTAGCCTCTTTGCCGGCAAACTGCCGGGAAATTGAGGCTTTCTCCCCGCCCCAATCGGCCCCGCCGCGTAGTGCGTCCCGAATGGGACTTAGCAGCCCTACCGACTTCCAGGAGTGAGGAAAAGCGGATGAATTACCATGAAAAGAAGAAATGGCATCTAATCGTGAGTTGAAGATCTATTTTGAAGCGCAAATTAAAACCCCCCCGTAAGCGGATAAGCGTATGGGAGGAGGGAGGAGTTTCCACCCTCTCCGAAGAAGCGAATTTTTAAAGGAAACGCGAAGGGGGGTAACAAGAAAAAATGTTGGTGAAAGTACCGTTGGGGTTTTACAGAAGATTGCGGCTTTAGTTGCTTTCTGGGGGATGTGGCACGAACTTTGAAAAAGTAAATAAAAAATAAAATGTCGATGCTGGGGAAATTCCTGTTTAGAACGGAAGAGAAGAGAGGAGGGACTTCCGTTCCAGTCAACCCCCCCCAGAGCTAGTTGTCAATTAACAAGAGACTGAGATACTGCGCCACCTGCTGGAGTAAATGTGGAATATCAATGAAACGTTTTTAAAATGGAAATTGTTCTCATCAGACTACAAAAACAAATGTTGGAATTAACAAGGTTGATGGCAGAAAATGTATAGATATTAATTTGATGCTAAAGTTCCAAGTTATGGATGAAGAAGGAAAGAAGATCTCAGATTTATTTTGACGAATGTCTTGACACCTCTATCTGGCAGTGGAGCGAATAAATAAAAGAAGAGGCGGATAAGGCTTCCAAAGCCTACTCCGCCTTTAAAAAAAGGATATACTCTGCCAGTTGAAAAGGGTGTTGAGCTTAGCAAGTAATGGAGATCTAATTTCAACTTGAGTGTTAATGGAGCCAGCGAGAATTGACTGCCAGAAACAACAAGAAAAAAGAAGCGAAAGAAGATGGATTAAAAAATTTCTGAAGAGACATGCCAGCACAGAGGAGGAAGCAGCACTCAAAATTTGGATTTTTGAAGAAGACGGCGGCCCGGGGGAAGGAAGTGACGGAACGGGAGGCACTAAAGTTCAAAGGATTTAATGATAATTGGAGAGACTCAAAAAGGAATTTGTTTGTGTAACATCTGAAAAGATTTGATTAATATCTAACCCCAGTGGACTTTACTAACTTTACTAACAGAATTGATTTGGACTTTGTAAAGCTGAAAAGAAGATCTTTCAACCGTGATGGATGCCGACAACTGGAAGAAATACTATCTAAAATTAACCTTTACTAACAGAAAAAAACTCACTCCGCTCTTTTTTCTTTTCCCATCTATCTACCTTACCCTTTTCTTATAAAAAATAAAATTCTCTCCTTTTTAGGAGAGTTATTTCATAAAAAAAAAAAAATAGAACCCATTGTATTTCTTCCCACAACAGGCCTTACTCCTAGTCTTCAAATATTGCCCGTGCAAGTGCTTTTCCTTCCAATTGTCAAAATGAGTTTTGATTTCAATCTTTCTGTAGTCTTCTTCAGTTTCTGCAGCCTTAAATAAGTCTGCCTTGTACACTTCAATCAGAAGCTTCTCCTTGATTGTCTTAGTGTAGTCATTCAGTGCTCTTTTTCTTCTCCAAATGCTTGCTCAACTTTCAGAATACCTCTTCCACCTAATTACCTAGGGTATAGTGAGCGATGCATTGTCATTATCTTGACAGTTTTGCAATCTATTGCTTCTAATTCTGCTTGTTTCCAATCGATAATGCCAGCTGTGTATCTTAGAACTGGGACTGTGCACGTGTTAATTGCATTATTTCTGTTTGCAAGATGATGATGATGATTGTGGACTTTTAGGGGTTCAGGCCCCTGCCTGGGATTCCCATCCCTGGTAGGGTTCTATGGAAGGATGGAGTCTAGTCAAGAAACTCAGGCCCCCATAGACATGAAGAGAGAACAATTACTGCTGCTAAAACTGTTTATTGAAGTTAAAATCCATATGAGATTCAGTAATCCAAACAATATTCAGTAAGATTGGCAGGCTGCATCACAATTGCATTTTGGTCCTGGTATTTTACCCCATTTAAGCAACAGGTCTGCACAACTGCCAAAGCCTGTTTGTATTCTGTTAGCTGTCTTCCACACTTTACGTGGCAAGTCAAATCCTCAAGGCCTTTCATTGGAGTTTATCAGGTTATGGATGTTGTGTGGAACTGATTGCATCCATGTTCAGAACTATTCATTCCCTAGATCGAAATTTTGTGATTGCAGGATTTGTGCATATCTTATTCCTGGGTGTTGGTATCTTAGTCTGGATAGGCCCACATCAGCCATATCTTTCTGGATAAGCAGCTCTCTGTTTTCAGTAATCTTTCTGTATTTACAAAGAAGAGCATCTTGTCTTCAGAGATGCAGGGGAGCGATGTGGTACAACATGGGTAGCCAATAGGTCAGAGTGTATTTAATACATCCACTGATGGTTCTCATTGTTGTACTGAGTTGGACATCAAATTTGTAGACATGGGGGCTGTTGAGCCACACTGAAGCACCACATTCCACAGTACTATACACCAATCCCAAAGCTGAGCATCTAAGTGTTGTAGCAGATGCACCCCAAGTTGTGCCACATAATTTTTGGAGAATGTTGTTTCATGCACATATTTTCACTGCTACATTGTTAAGATGATGTTTATAGCTCAAGGCCCAATGCCAATGTACTTCAGTGTATCATTGTGTGTAAGTTAGGTGTCATGAAGGTAGACATTCAGTTCACAGTTGGCAAGATTTGTTATTGAGATGGAAACAGGAGCATTCTGTTTTTCCTGGACTTGGGATAAGCCATTTATGGTAGTAGTCAGCCAAAATTTCAAGGTCCCTAGCACAGTTCCCTCTCAGCTGCACTGGGGGAGGGGATGTGCAACATTTCAGAGGCCAGCTCAGAGGATTTTGTTCTGCTAACAACCAAGCTTCACTAGGAAACAATGGAGGATCTACCAATATAGAGGACAGGGGTGGGTAGACCTGCTATCCGGATGCCAAATCTAGCAATTTAGTGGACTGGAGTGGGTAGACCTATCCTCTGGAGGCCAGATCTACCAATATAGTGGAAAGGGGTGGGCAGACTTTTTCTGAGGCCACATCTACCCCTGTAGAGGACAACATTTTGTGTAATTAAATTTGACTATTCTTTTTCCTCTTATAATGTTTAAATTATTCTTAAAATATTTAAATATAGTTTAAAATAATTCATTCTGAGATTTTTACAAGGTTATGGAAATAATCTTAAAAATAGTTTATGCAATAGTCAAATGTAGACTTGCTCACAACTTTAATGCTACTAGCTTTTTTGCTCATGAGATAGAATTTCTGCTCACAACACTATGGAGCTTAGAGGGAACACTGGTCCCTAGTCAGTATTTCCTCAGTCCTATCAGTTGATTTGTGCCTTACTGCAATTGCCATGTCATCAGCATAATGGGAAAAATAAAATAAGCTAATTGAAGAAAACCAGTGTTCTATGACTTTAATACACTTGATTGTACTTTTTATGATATTTATAATGCTAATTTATTATATTATTATATAATATATTATTATTATTATTGTTGTTATTTTCAATTTATATCCCGCTTGCTGGGCAAACTGGATCAACAGATTACACAACAATCATCCTTATGCCATAAAGATAGGCAAAGCCAGTAGATAATGATGTGAGTACAATACAAAATCATGATGCAAATATTCTTGACACTGTTCTGGCTATGTTCCTGGAATGTTTTCTCTTCAAGGTGTCCAGATTAAAAAGTCTTCATTTTTTCAAGCTCCTAAATAGCATTTATCACTCCATTTAAAAACGTGTGAATCCAAGGAATACAAGAGATAAAGAGAACAGGATTTTCTAGGATTAACTAGTGGTTTCGGATATCTTTATCAACTCTCTCTCTGTGTTGGTGTTCATCACCAGTCTCTTGATGGAGCACTGCAGGAATGACAATAATGTGGATCAATGCAACATCTCTCTAATGCCTTCCCAAACAGCTTTGGAGAGAATTTTTTATTTTACTCACATCATTATCTACTGGCTTTGCCTATGCTTATGGCATATACTTTACATTAGGATGATTGTTGTGTAATACACAATCAAGTCATAGAGCAGTGGTTTTCTTCAGTGATCTTATTTTATTTTTCCCCTTGTATTCACACCAAAGCCTGTCTTGTTTTTGATGTCATCAGCATAAGCTGACTTCCTGAATATCATCTCAGGAACATCAGATGTACAGACTGAAAAGAGATGGAGCGAGGACCAAGCCCTGGAGTAGACTGTTATTCAATTTCTTCTGCTTTCTGATTGACTGAACCACAATTACTTGGAAAGTTCTATTTCTCAGCATATTATTTAGGAATTAAAACAATGTTCTGCAGGTAAAAATTTGTAAAAATTTGTACAGTAAACCATCCCTCCAGTCTGTGACATAAGCGGCAGTCAGATCAACAAAAACTGCTGATGTCTTAAGACACTTCTGATACCCTGCCTGAATTAAAGTTGTTACTCTGAGAACCTGATCTTCACAACTACAGTGGCGTATAAATCCTGCTTGCTCTATTGGGGCATATTTGTTGATTCTGTCACTGATTCTGTTCAGGATTAGCCTCTTGAGGAATTTATATCAGGAGCTCAGAAGGGAAATAGGTTTGTAATTTTCTGCCAGATGTTTTGGCTTTCCATGTTTCAGAGTAGCAACTATCTTTGCCTTCCCCTGGGAGTCTTCCTGTTCATGATGTCAGTGAGAAACTATGCAAGCCACTTCTTAGTGAACGTGCCGCTGTTAATCAGGAACTTATTATGGTTGCAGTCAAAGCCTGGAGCCTTTCTACTCTTGATGTCCTTCAGTGCCTTTGAAATCTCATCAGCACTGAAATCCTCTGACAGCTTGCAGCCTTCAGGGCAGGTGCATTTCAATATCTGGAGTTCTTTTATTATCCTGATTGCAAAATCCAATCCTTTGGAGCTCTGGATAGGGATACCAGTCGGGCAGTTACCTGGATTAATGTAACCTCTGGATTTCCTTGGAGCACAGGTGGGCTTGCACCTAGTTTTTTCAACAGGTATGGAATGCCTGAAATCCAAATTTGCAGTTGCTTTGGTCCGTTTTTGTCTATGTGCAGCGTCAAGTTCATGGAGTAGTTCATCTGCTACTTCTGGGTCTTTGCTGTTGAGGAAATTTAGATACAGCCTCTCACTCTGATTGCTCCAGGCTGGAATATATTTTTTCTGATATCCTTGAGGAATGTGCCTTTTGGCTGTAGATGTAACAGCTCCAATTAATTGGCGGTAGTTATTATGTGTTGGAGAGACCCATCCAAGACACCTGTCCAGATCTTCACTGAAACCTTTCCAATTCACCCTCTTAAAGTTCCATCGTGGTCTTGGAAAAGACCTGATAACTGTTATTTGGATTCCTAGCTTGAGGATTACAGGTCAATGCTGACTGTGTGGGAAAGCCTCAAGAACACATCTGGATATAGGCAAGGGCTGACTTCTCCAGTCAGATGAAACAAATGTTAAATCAGGGTTGGACTCTGTATTTCACACCACTGATCTGAAGGTGCCTCTGTCTTTAGTGTCGAAAACGAGATGCAAGCCATGCTCTTCAGCCCAGTTGACAAGCGCCTCACCATTCTTATCATTAACCGAGTATCTCCAATCTCCAATATACAGAAGGATGATAGTAGGTTGATAGGACATGTGCTGGCCAGGAAACTGCAGGAAGTTTGTAAACATCGACAAAATGTACTCCCCCAATTTTTACTATGATTGTGTGGATGTCCCTGTGGACGCTGGTCAATACCACCTTCACATTTTCAATGTTGCTTCGGGCATCAGTCACGATGCCATATGTATGATGATATGTGATGCCAATAACATCACATCCCACAATTTTCACACTGTGGCAGGACTGATTTTCATTTCAAGATGAGTTTTCTTTAACAAGAGCTAAATCTATTTTATTGGTCAGTAAGATTCGCGACAAGAATTGGCATTTAGATTTGCTTATACCCTAAATATGCATTTGGCAGATTGGGATGCAGTCTCCTGTACCCCTTGTCAAGTAGTCCTGAGAAGGACTGTTTGATTGGTTGATTGTTTCCATGTGTGTAGTGTAGCCAGGAGATTCTACGATTGTCTGGTAGCCAGAAGTTCTAGCTCTTTAGTGTTATCCAGGGTGCACCACAAGGAGGCGAGCTTGAATTGCACCCCACATGGGAGATAAAATTGCACCCAGAGGAACTCCACAGGTTAACTCCCAAACTGAAATACTTGGTCTCCAACAGCAACCCTTTGAGTCTGATTCATGAGGAACAATTTAAACCAGTCCAAGGCACATCCCCTGATACCTGCTTCTGCCTCCAAACACCTCAACAGGATAATGCAGTATACTATATCAAAGACTGCAGACAGTTTCAGGAAGGAGCAACAAAGGAGGATGATCTTTGTCTACATTCAGGCAGAGGTCATCAACTAAAGCCCCAGGAGCCATTTTGGTCCCATAGCTCAGCCTGCAACCAGACTGGAAGGGTCTAGAGCCCATGAGTTATCCAGGAAGTCCTGGAGTAGGTCCACAACTCCTCTCTCAATCACTTTGACTAGTAAGGTTAGATTAGAGACTGGGCAATAATTAGCAACATTGTGGTGTGTATTTTTTAATCTAGGGGTGATGGGTTGTTGTTATTTTTAAGTAGCACCTGTTTGAGTGCTTGAGGGAAAGTGCCCTGGGTTAGTGACTGATTTATGATAATCATCAAGGGCTCATGTATGTGGTTCTCAGTATGGTCTTATTTTTGCAGTATATTTTGAATCCCCCTGAGAAATGTAGTGAAACTCACATGGTGTTCCATAACTCAAAACATCCATCCAAAAACTTGAGTTTTAGTAGCAGATTATAGATTTTGTGAAAAGTGACATGTTGTTTCTAATAAACAGTCAATGCTTAATTTGATAATTTTGTTGGGTGAGGCATTAATTGAATTTTGGAATATGCCAAAAACAAGCTGTCTTTTATCCCTGTGGTAACAATAATTTCTTTAAACTATGATCATGGCCATGATTTCCTCCTGTGCTAGGGTTCTTCCACAAGCAAAAGAATGATGGGAAACTCACACTAGCCTCTTGCACTAAATTAAACATGGAATATCCTGAACTTCTTTTCTGCTTGCATGGGTTGCTGAGCAAGTATTTTCTGGGTACTGAAACGTACTAGGAGGAAAGTGCTAGGTATTGCATGAGATTGTATGCAAGTGGGTTAAGTCTGTTTATTTTTCCACTTGAGCATCGCTAGACCTAAGTCCATGGGCTAGGTCCTACAGTGTTCAAGAGCAAGGCATTTGTGGATATAGATCTTTATTGTATATTTCCTCCCTCAGTGATCCCTTTGCATCAAAGAAGGAGGAGGAGGAAGAGGTGGTGGAGGAGATTGGATTTATACCTTGCCCTTCACTACCTGAAGGAGACTCAGAGCGGCTTACAATACCTTTCCCTTCCCCTCCTCACAACAGAGACCCTGTGAGGTAGGTGGGGCTGAGAGAGCTCTCCCGAGAACTGCCCTTGAGAGAACAGCTCTGAAAGAATTTATTGCTGACCCACAGTCACATCAGCAGCTGCATGTGGAGAAGTGAGGAATCAAACCCAGTTCTCCCAGATTAGAATCTGCTCTCCTAACCACTGCACCAAACTGGCTCTCCAAGCCGAAGGGCCTGGGAGATCACATGGGTAAACTTTTGTGCAACATGGATGGCTACAGTGAAGATGAGTAAGCGGCAAAACGTCCCTTCTCTGCCTCTTCTGACAGCAGAGTCTCTTGAGCCAGTGGAAGCATTCCTGGTGGAAAAGCCAGGAGGGACAATTTTTTTTCTGATTCCTCACTCCTCAATGCAGACCTTGATCCCCACAGCTTTTAACCACACAAATCCCCTGATCTCTGTCATCAGCTTTTTGTGGGTCAAAAGGGGTTGCTTATGGATGGGAAATGCAGATGAAACGCCATTTTCATGAGTGAATTTCTTTTGCACTTCATAGCATCCAATACCATGTTATTTTATATACTTTCCAATAATCCACTAGCAGCACTGGTCGAAAAAAGTGGTTTGGATGCCATCTGGATAACATTGTATTTAGTATTACTCATACATGCAATTGTAAAAAGGATGAGATGGCCAAGAATTTCCATATCTTCATAATAGCTCAGGTCATTGAGTCCAGTGATTTATAATGAGGAGCTAGCTTTTCAAAACAATATATATGATATTGTTGGCATGTAAAGAGCTATGCTGATATATACATGAGGCTTAAGAGACCCTAACAACTTGGCCCTAGTCTGACTTTTTTTTAAAAAAAGTTGGATTTTACAATTTACAGTTCCACCTATGTGATATAATTTTACCGCTTATGTGATTCTCAAACTATTTATCTAATCACACTTTGTGCATCAGTTCACTACTTAAGTGTACATAACAGGGTTAAAATAATTGTTAGCTTTCCCCTCTTTGCGTAGCATTAAAAGTTTGCAAGTCATCATTAGGACCCTGAAAATGTACATTTCTAACCCAGCTGTCTGCACCTACCGTTGTTATCAGATTGTTTCCTTTGCATCATGGCTAGGTAAATGTGAACCCTAGAGACCAAACCAGCCATCCTTGAGGAAGAGATCATGTGGGCAACGAGTCAACTACTAAACAACAAGGCCCCAGTTGTTGACATCATATCCACAGAATTGCTGAGGCCTGTACCACCCACAATCCTGAGAGCCCTGTGTCAGAAAATCTGGAAAACCAACACCTGGCAAAAGCAATGCCTCCTCTAAGCTGTGTAGTCTTGTGAGCAAAAATTCTACTTTGTGAGCTACTGACATTAAAGTTGTGAGCGAGTGATTTGGCTGCTGCATCAATTAGTTTACTCTGGAGCCATCCTTCCTGAGCGAAGACAAAAATGTGTCAGCTGGAGGCTAAAAAACTGTGAGCTAGCTCACACTAACTCAGCTTAGAGGGAAGTGAACCCTGGGCAAAAGGACTGGAAACGCTCAGTGTTCATTCCACTACCAAAAAGGGGAGACTCCAGAGAATGCTCCAATTATCACACAATTGCTCTCATCCCTCACATTAGCAAAATTCTGCTTAAAATTATACATCGACGCCTGACATTAGCCATTGAAAGGGAATTACCAGATGTCCAAGTCAGCTTCCGAAGGGGGTGTGGCACTCATGACCATATAGCAAATCTGCACTGGATCATGGAGAAATCTCATGAATATCAAAAGATTATCTACTTATGTTTCATTGATTATAAGGAAACCTTTGACTGTGTCAATCATGACAAATTGTGGAGAGCTCTGCAAGACCTGGGGGTGCCAACACATCTGGTCAAGTTGATACAATCATTGTACACAAACCAGGAAGCCACTGTGTGAACGCATTGTATGGAGATACTGATTGGTTCAAGACAGAGAAGGAGTACGACAAGGTTGCATTCTTTCACCTTTTCTATTCAACAAGTACGCTGAAACAATCATGAGGAAGTTAGAGCTGGCAGAGTCAAAAATTGATGTAAAGATTCGAGGAAGTAATATCAACAATCTTTGATTTGCTGATGACACAACCCCCCTCTTGGAAACTAAAGAAATCCTGGAATACTTAATCAAGAAAATCATAGAAGAAAGTGAGAAGTTTGACTTCTTCCAAAACATCAAAAAGACCAAGTTCATGACCACTGAGAAGAATCGAAACATCAAAATAACAGTTGACGATGAAGAGATCAAATGAGTGGAAGAATTCACTTTCTTAGGTTCACAGATCATCCAAAATGGTGAATGCAATCCAGAAATAAAATGTCAAATCATGCTGGATTGCACAGCAGTGATAAGCATGAATCAAATATGGAAGAGCAAAGAAATCAGCCTAACAAACAAATGCAGATTAGTCCATGCTATTATGTTCCCATAGCAACCTATGGTTGTGAAAGTTGGACCATGAAGAAGAAAGACAAGAGGAAAATCAACTCATTTGAGCTGTGATGCTGGAGAAAGCTCCAGCACATTCCTTGGACAGCAAAGATGACAAACAAGCAAATATTGGGTTGCATAAAACCAAGTCATGCCATTGGAAGGAAAAATCACAAAACTGCAACTGACCATGTCATGCAGAAGAACTCATTAGAAAAAGCTATTATGCTTGAATTGGTTAGTGGCAAAAGGAAACAGGGCCACCGAAGAACATGGTGGCTAGACACCATGAAAGTCGACACCAGTCTGAGCATGGAACGACTAAAAAAAACAGTACAAGATTGGAAAACGTGGAGAGAGTTGGCCCATAGAATCGTCAAGAGTCAAATACGACTAAATGGCTATCAACAACAAAGAGACCAAAGTAGATCTCTTGCACAAATCAGATCTCTCCCATTTCTGCTTCTCCAAACTGATGCCAGGACAGGGAATCCTCATAGCAAAAATGGCAGGGGGGGGCTGCAGAGGAAGAAACATGCAAAATCTCTGTGCTGCCTTATCCACCAGCAGTGTTCTCATTGCTACATAAGGGATGAACTAGAAAGGGAATGATTGATTCCCCCCCCCCCTTCATTGCAGCCCTCCCATGTCATTTTGTACAAGAGGCACAATCCCTAGCATCAGCTTCTGAGAAATTTTAGAAAGCGGTGGGGGAGAGGAGAATAAAGGAAAGATCCTATTAGCCAGAAGATATAGATAGGAACTTTCAGTCTGGGGCAGGTGATGCACTCTATTCTTGGTGCTGGAGGGGGGCAGCAGTGGAAGGGCTTCTAGTGTCCTGGCCCCACTGCTGGACCTCCTGACGGCACCTGGTATTTTTGGCCACTGTGTGACAGAGTGTTGGACTAGATGGGCCATTGGCCTGATTCAGCATTGGCTTCTCTTATGTTCTTATGTTCTTATCCATGTCTAAGTGTCTTCCCCTCATGGGTCATAATTCCCTCTACTACGTTTGTTCAAGAAGGGGCTCATGGTTTGCAAATAAAGAAGACAGATGGCTTAAAAGGTAAAAATACATCTGAATACAGGCAGATCCTGAGAGGAAGAGCTGGGAAAGATCTCTGCTTAGAACCTTGGAAAATCACTTCTGGTCACAGCAGATGGGCCAATATAAATATGTCGTAATATATATACATTATCACTCAACTTTATGAATTCGTACACAACACTGAAACACAGTCAGCTCTCTCTCCTATAGTGTGGTTATGATGAAATAATTGCATGGGAAAGGAAAGATGAGCTTGGGTTCAAATGCTGCTTGAACCATGGAATCTTTAGGGAACCTTCAGTAAACCAAGCTCTTCTCCCGATGTCATTTCCCAGTCAGTAAACCAAAGCACCCCTGAGAAAACATTGTCACTGCAGGATTAAGTCATTCAACATACAAAGAGGGAAGGAGGGCAATACTGGCTACAAACAGTTTGGTTTTGAAATGGTTAGCGGGGCGGTGGAGCCATTTATGGTTGATACTCATATCTGATGATTAAAATTAATTACCTGTTCTTAAAAAACAAATGTCTTTGTTTACTGTGCAAAACTAGATGTGATATTTAAGAAAGGCAAAGTGGTGGTTCTCCCACTCCATGCCACCAGCATTTCATACCAGATGTGATTATCCTTCAAGAATACCAAAACCTCTATCAAGCTTAATGGACCTAAACAGTTGGAAGGTTTTAAAACTTGATGCAAATCTCACATAGAAGTATGAGTAGAACTATGTGATCAATCAGTCATGTGTTTGTCTTAGTGCTGGGGGGGAGTGCATCTCTTCTTTTAAACAGAACTAACTTTAATGTAATGTGTTGAGTGTTTTTTTTCATTAAACATGAGAAATGAAATGAAAGTCCCCAAACCTGTTGAGCTTCTGGGCACTTTTCAGATTCTGAGAACATGTAGTACATGCCACCACAAAATGGCTGCCAGGAAGGGGAATAGAGAGGAACCACACAAGGCTACAAAGCAGGTTGAGGCCCATCACAAGATGCTGGTAGGTTCCAAGCCAAGCATCTTCCTGTGATGGAGGCAGCTGTTTCCTAAATGGATACTTCCTGAATGCACACAGTTGTTGTCTCCTCAGCCTTTCTGAAGCATCTCCTGCTCTAATGAAGTAGAGTTTTTGCTTTGGGGAAGAGATGCTTTATGGAAAAAGGAGGAGAGCAAAATAAAAGACATTGGTAGGTACCATGGTGACCAGGGGTACTACATTGGGGATCACCATTCTGATGCAACAAATCCAGTTATGGGAGTTAGCAGACAGGTATCAGATGGGTCACTGGTTAGATGTTCGCTTGTTCTATTTATATCCCGCATTTCCAACAAATCACCTGAACTGAGACAGGCCCTGCCCATGTTTAAAGTATAAAACAACAAGACACACAAGGGAAGAATGGAAGATGCCAGGTTAACTGTTAGAAGTATAGAGTTGAGATAGAATTGTTTTTTATTTGTCTAAATCAGGGACTCCCAGCCTTTTTGAGCCTGTGGGCACCCTTGGAATTCTTTGAAGGTGGTGGTCACAGTCACAAAATGGCAGCCACAGGAGATGGAGCATTTCACAAAATGGCTGCTGCAGGTGGTAAAGCCAACCACAAAATATCAGGGAGTGAGGCTACATTTAACTCTTCAGCAGTTCAGTTAGAAGCTCTGTTTAATAGAATGCCTTTTAATCTGCACAGCAAGTCAGAAGCCCCACTGAGCAAAAGGCCCACCCACTTTCTAAAAGCCTGTGGCAGGCACCAGGAAAGGTGTCAGTGGATGCCATGACATCCAAGGCCATCATGTTGGGGACTCCTGGCCCACATTTTCTCTATATATATATCAAAGATGTCCAGGGCAGCAAAGTTGAGACCCAAGAGAGAACAACTAGACTAAATTCACTCAGTAAGCTTCGGGACAGAGAGGAGTTTTGAACCCAAATCTCCCAGATCTTAGTCCAGCATTCTAACCACTGATCCACACTGGCTCTTTGCCTACTTACCTTGCTTGAATAGAAGTGGCGGAACTATCTGACAGCCCTGATACCTCTGGCCCTTCTCCCTCTCTTCTGCAGTCTAAGGACAACAGCAGAGGGAAGAAAGGGTAAAAGTCACTATGACCCAGGGGCCAGCAACAGGTTTCCCCTTGCCATGATGTTCTTTCTGGAATGCTGGAATGAAAGGGGAGGAGGTTTGACAATCTGGTCCCAATGTCAGTACGTTGCTTACCAGTCATAATATAGCTTTGGAAAGTATTATTTAAATAATAATCCAAAAGTCTGGGGGAAAGTTCATTTTGTGTCTGGAAGAGCAGAGATAAAAGTGAGGAGACATCGGAATGCTTCCATTTTATCATTACAATCCCTTCCCTGAAATTCCCAGCTTCCTAAGATGTCTTCTTTTCCAGTTGCAAAATCTATCAGCACATATAAATGGTGTCTTTGCCAGTATTATCAAATATCTGGAGGCTTTTTGTTTTCAGGAAATAATACATGGGCCAAGCATTGATATTCCGTTTAAAGTACTCCACTAAAACAAAGCAGAATGCAGGTTCTAAAGAATTTATTTTGGACTGTCCTAAATATCCTCCTGAGACCTGCCTGTCAGATCCATTGGAGACTCTTGAATTATCATTGGAAATGTATAATATGGAGCATACAAAATTGCCAAGTCTGTGTTTTCTGGAATAGGAATTGAGGGAGGGTTTCTTGAAAGACACTTGAGTATGGAAACCAAACGATTAAAGTAATCTTCCTATTTCTGATCAAATTTGACATGGTGTTCTTGTTGGCAAATTTTTGTTTAAAATATAAAATCCCTCATCTGTACTTTGATATAATACATAGTCCCTGAGTTTCAGCATGGGAGTGGAAACAAGATAATGGAGAATACGGATACGTTCCAACCGACCTGACCAGTGCACAAGATTCAAAAATATGATTCATCTAATTCAAATCATTTACTCAAAAGTAGCTTTTGGACTGCAGCCATGCTACCTGATCCTGTTCCTGTTCAACTGAATATAGGACAAATTCATTTCAGGAGGATTTACTTTCAAATGCACATGTGCTTAGGATTGCTCCCTTGATCTCATTCATTTGGATGAAAAATCAAGTACATGTGTAAATTGTTCCCAAGAACGCAACCCAGTTTAAAATGGCAGTATGACAATTGCGTCACTTCTTCTAACTTTTCTTTGATTAACATTTGCATTACTTAGGTTTAAATCACTTTACCTCAACTCTAGAAGGTATTTCCATTTAGCCTCTGTGCAAGGGCTGTTACAAACTTGCTTCCAATGGCAATTCTATTTTATGAACAATATAGAATATTCTCTAGATGTTATCAGAGAAATCTCCATATTCAGTCACTGGGCAAGGTGCAGTGTTATGGCAGGCGCTGGTATGGAGGAAGAGAGGCTATTTAACTCTTTGTTCTGGAACCATTTCCTGCCAAAAACTGCTGATCTCCAGCTACATTTACCCATGTCATGGAAACAGTTTTACAATCCATATAGGATAAAAGCAGTGTGTTGTTGGATGGCAATTTGTAGCTAAAAAACCATACAAAGGGAAGAAGTTAAACAACTCCTTCCCTGCAAGCTGGTGTCCTCTGGTAAACTGCAGCCCCTAAAACCTTGTTTAAAAAAAAAAAAAAGTAGGGATAATATTATGGAGTAATATTCGATGTGCAATTCCTAATGTGCCCTAGAACACACCGAACATTCCACTCTGGCTATGATGACTGGGCAGAAACATCAATGGTGAGGGACAGGCAGACTTCAAGCTGTCCTTTTCATTAAGAAACCTTTTATAAGCTTCCAAAGCAAAACCCCTCAGAGTCCTCAAGAAGATCTTTGGAAAACCACCCGTATATCATATTTGACAATATTAGGTGCTAATTACTTTTGCAGCTGGCACTTAAGCTGAAACTGCAGCACAAACGAAAGCCAAATTTATACAAGTAACAGCAAAGTATTTCTTGCTTAATACAACTGTGTACTGCATGTTTTAGTGTTAAACAGGTATTATTCTGGTAACACTTTTCTAAAATTGCAGTTTCATGAGCACATCCAGTGAGATGTGTATATATAGGTGTCTATATCTATCTATATATGTAGGGTGTGTGTGTATAGTGGTTTGGATGCATCATATTCAGTGCGCTAGTTGTAGTTTGAAAATGTATTTGTATATTGTTGCCTTTTACTGTGCCTGACAACAAAATGTAAATTTGAATGCGCCTTTATATAAAATATTCTGGACACAAAATATGGGGTTATAGAATATTTCTTTTTAAAATGATTTTTAAGATTTTTATAATCTTCACTTTGTGTGAAATATTATTTCCCTCTTTAAGAATGCAAGGTGTCATTTTGCATAGTGCATTGGCTTCCACTGAGGCTTGAAGGCACAGCCTGCTACTTTTAAGAGTACAGCCAGATACATGGGACAAAGGTGAGCAGCCACTCCTATGGTCCTTTTTGCTTCACCGGCATATAAATGTCCTCAGCTTGAATGAATGCATTATTCTCCATGCACTGTTATTACCACTCCCTGGGGCTAGCAAGAGGTTGCAGATTGTATTGGTCCAAAGCAAACACCCACCCACCCCACCCCACCACCACCATGTAATAATACCTTTTATTAGGATCAACCCAAATAACACAAACCAGCATGCTGGCTTTTGAGTTCTACAGAATTCTTCATAAGACTGGATTTGAAAAAAGGCTTGTTTTAGTGGCTTGTGTTTTCATATTGTGGGTTTTCATTGCAAACCACCTCTAACAGGAATCTGAAGAGGTAGCACAGAAATACTCCATGATTTAAAAAGACTAGCAAAACACTGTGTTTGAAATCTAAGGGCATTCCCCAACACAAGGTAATAGAATCCAGTTTGGATTCCGTGGACTCTTAATCAATCTCCAGTATTGCAAATACTACGGCCACCACATTTTCCCACTGCCCTCAGCCTTTTAAGGGATCTGTGTGTTCCATTAGGTGCTAGAGAAGTATTTGATCATCTGTTGGCTTTTGCATTTTCAGTGGGCTGCTTTTTTCTTTTTTCTTTTTGCTCCTTCTTCCCAGAAAGCCAAGGAGGTAACCTGAGACGAGCACCATTTCAAATCTGCATACCTGCTCCTCTTTCCATGCAGGATGCTACAAGGCCAGGCCTTAAGATCATGAGCAGCAACTTCAGTCCCCCTCCTCCCTTGTTTAAAAGCACCCAGCCAGGTGAAGAGTTCTAGAGAGAAGTCAAAAGCTTGCACTGTTTTATGTTGGGGGGGGGAGTACTCCATCCACGGCTTTTCTTTCTGGATACTCCCATGACAGAGGTCAGCCACAAGGGCATAGTTAGTGTGGTAAGTAAAAAATGTACCCGTAATGTGTGAAAATGCCTGATGGCTCCCAAGAGCTCCCGGTACTGTCCTTGCTGCTTCCCCCCAGTTCATTATGAGGCATAGTCAAAAGTTACACAGCTCACTGGGGGCAGCAGCCCTCAGATACAGTTTTGGCTCTAATCAACATGGAATTAGTGAAGGAAAGTGCTGCTGCTGCTGCTTTTTTAAAAAAAGGAAAACACATTTCAAACAAGGAAGGAAGAAAAATTAAATAAGGGTCAAATGAGCCATTAGGAAACTTGATCTTGACTTGGCCATTTCCCTCTTCTGGCTAGGGTTGCCAACAACCTGGAGAGAAAAAAATGTCCTGCTGACAATAACCTGAAGAAGAAATGTCGTGTCTCTCTAAGAGAGGCTTACTGTGTGGAAATGGCCAACTGAAGGTTTTCGTGGTAGGGAGATCAATAGCATGAAGACCTGATAAATCATATCCCATTAAGCCCCTGTTAAAGGGCAAGTCGCTTTTTTCTCCAGGCCTGTTGGCAACGGTATTCTTACCACAGCATCCAATTTGAAGCGAGTTTTTTTTGACTGAAGTGGCTCCAAAGGGGTGCGAGAGACTCCCCTCCCCTCCCCTCCCCTCCTCCTCCATGCCAGTGCCTGCGAAAGGCACCAAGTAAAGACTGGGGAGCCGCCATTTGAACGGCTTCTCCTAATTTCCCCCCGCCACAGAGGAGCCAAGACTATCCTCTCTTGGCACAAAGCTGAGATCCGCATCAATCCCCAGCCTCCTCTTTCCAAACGCATATTTTATTGCCATGTTTTTAAATAATCTACCACAGTGAAAATTCAGTTACAACAACCTTATTGACCACACTGGATCCTTCCCATGCGCCGCGGCATACTTCTGCGCGGGGTCCTAGCGCCGAAGGGGCCCGGGGCCAGTCACACTCGCCTCTAGAGCCGCCTTCGAAATGAGCCCCGGGGACTCGCGGACCGGCGGACTCGGCTGTGCGTTTGCACTCCGGATCTGTGGACGGCAGCTCGGAGAGAGGAGAGCCTCGGTTCTCACCCTACATAAAGGAGAGCGGAGGGCGAGAAAGCGGGTCGTTTCGACACAAATGACTGACCCTGGCATTCAAATGGGGTAGCTAGATCCGAGTCCGAAGTAGCACCTTAGAGGCCAACAAGATCGGCGGGGGTGTGAGCTTTCCAGAGGCGAAGCTCCCTTCGTTAGATGCCAAGAAGGAAGGCGCCCCTGGAATTAAGTGTGAACGTTGCTGCTCCGCCTAAGGAAACGTAGAAAGTGTTTTTGATGGTCACGTGAAAATGCAGGCTCAATGGAAGCTGGAAAGGACAAAAACAAATGTTTACTCTTCTTTTTGTCCTTCTCAGGAGACTAGCGTCACGTCGGAAAGGGGGGGCTGGATTGGGTGGCTGAATTCCTGGGCTCAGCGTAGATACGTTCCTGGATGAGGTCTCCTCAAACCTCAAACCTCTCTGCCTACGCGTTCGGCCAAATTCCAACACTTTCCCTCTTCGGATTCACTTGGAATGATAACTATGCACTCCGCGTTACCATTATTACCATGCAACCAAGGGTTTCCCACAGAATCGTACACTGAAAGAGTGCAGACATTATGCACCCAACACTTCTCCTTTTTTGGCCGTTAAATCGCAGCCGGTTTATGGCGACCCCTCAAGGGGGTTTCAAGGCCAGAGACAAGCAGAGGTGGTTTGCCATTGTTTGCCCCTGAGTAGTGACCCTGGACTTCCTCAACGGTCTCCCATCCCAATACTACTCAGGCCTACCGCCTGACCCTGCTTAGCAAATGGGATCGGGCCTAGCCCGGGCTGTTCTCCAGATTACGATATTCAGATGACATTCAGAAATTAAGTGATCCAAACGCAAATCCGAAAAGGGATCCGGATTCCACCAGGTACGCTAAAGTGTTTTCCCAATATATCATTTCCAAGGGAAGATGTGGTTTCCTGGTAAACTAAGATTTGTTCAACAATCTTTCCCTATTGCAAAACCGTGGGATGAATCCTGTCCAGCAACCTCCACTTTCCCTACTACTCTTTCACTTAAAAAAAAAAAAGTTGCAGCGATAAAGATTTAGCACCTACTTCTTGGCAGAAAGTTGCTTTGCAGAAAGCCGTGTTGATCTGCAGAACAGCTAGATTCGAATCCAGTAGCACCTTACAGACCAAGGAGATTTTACACCATGAAAATCTGACTCTAGTCTGTTCTTTGCAAAAAAAAAAAAAAAGCCCCGTAGTGTTCAATTGACTTTCTGGGGTTGTCATCGTAAAAATGTCTCGTGGGATTTTGCAAAAAAAGATAGGAAACTTTTAAAAACCCGTTCTTAAGTGTTGTCCCTTCGTGTAGAATATAATTTGATGTTTTCATCGCCCGACGCCCAAAATTACTGAGTCTTGATTGTGTGAACCACTCGAATTCTAGAGCGTCCGGCCGCCCCAGCCGCCTGGCTTTTGGTCTTTTAGGGCTTAGATCCGAAACTTATTTCCAAGAGAGACTGAAGTGCAATAAGACGTGCCACCCAGTCAGTAAAGTGACTTTGAAAAGCAGAGGCCTCCACATTGTTAGCAAATGCCACCAAGCGCAAGAGAAGACCTTCAAGAGGCCGTAGATCAAGAATGGGTAGCCCTGTTAGTATGTCTGTAGCAGTAGAAAAGAGCCAAGAGTCCAGTAGGACCTTAAAGACTAACAAAACACGTGGTAGGATATGAGCTTTCGGGAGTCACTGCTCACTTCTTCAGATACTTCTGAAGTCTCTGAAGAAGTGAGCAGTGACTCACTTAAGTGATACTTCTGAAGAAGTGAACAGTGTCTCAGGAAGGCTCTTCCCCTGCCACATATTTTGTTAGTCTTTAAGGTGCTGCTGGACTCTTGCTCTTTGCTACTTCAAGAGGCATTTTCATAGCGTTTCCAAACCAAGGGCTGCTTCGTTTGCAGATTTGGCTGGGACTAAGGAGTCAGTTTGCGCGTCTAAGGTTCGCCTGCCCGGCCCACGCACATTCACCTGGGAATAAACCCCACCGAATAAAGCGGGACTTACTTAGGAGTAAACATTCTTGAACTCCCCAAACAGAAAACAACTGGTTTTTTAAGAAATGCGTTCTCTCTGGCTTGTTCCAAATCACCAGCCTACGCTTCCCAGTGTGAGGTTACAGATTAATAACCAACGACAACTGCAAAGTTAAAAACCCGCCCTTCTGCACTGTTCCCTCCCAACTCCTTCTTTGTACTCAACCGGCCAAAACGAGTTAAGGGAAAAGATTTCGCAGGCCCCTCCTCGCCCGGCCTAGACTAAACAAAGACGTGTTTGGCCCCCGGTCTGACGCTTTTGTGTTGCCTCCTTGGGATCTGGCGGGCAGAAAGCACCCAAACAAAACAAACCACGGGCCCGCGGTCCACCTGTGCAACACCTCCGCAAACGCGCTCTTTATTTAAACGGGGTCGCTCCCCGGGTCAAGTACATTATATACAAATAAGAGCGGCCCCTCCTTCCCCGCCTCCTCCTGCTGACGCAGAGTCTGTGCAAGAATTTTCTGAGCATCTCTTCCGTGCAAGTAGTTACAGACGAGAGTAGTCCGTCCCGCGGCCAAGCGAAGCTCCCTCCGTTGGGGGGGTGGGGGGAGGTATCAGCTATCGGAGTCCAAATCGCTTTTGTTTTCTTCTTGTCTCTTCTCCGGGGATGTTTTGGAAGCTTTGTTCCATTTCTGGGCATTTTCTGACTCCTCCGAAGAAGATCTCTTCTGTCTCCGCCATTTAGCCCGGCGGTTCTTGAACCAAACCTGCCAAATAAATTGGAGGGGGGAGGGGGAGGACTTATTAGTTGCAAAAGAATATGGTCAGACAACAAGTGACCCGCATGCGCCTATGAGCAGTGTTCCCTCTAAGTGACCCGCATGCGCCTATGAGCAGTGTTCCCTCTAAGTGACCCGCATGCGCCTATGAGCAGTGTTCCCTCAGTTTTTTTAGCCTCCGGCTCACACATTTTTGTCTCAGCTCAGGAAGGATGGCTCCAGAGCAGTAGCGAAATCGCTCACTCACAACTGTAATGCCAGGAGTTCACAAAGTAGAATTTTTGCTCACAAGACTCCGCAGCTTAGAGTGAGTATTGCCTATGAGGCATCGCAATCTAACCTAGCGGCAGAATTGTCCTACCATCTGGAACGCTTCCAAAGAAATGGCTCAAAAGCTCAGGTTGAAAGCTCTGACACCCTGAGCGCACGAAATCCACACACGCACACTCGAGCGTCTATGCGGGCCTCGCGAAAACGCCTGAATCCTGAACACAGAGCTGACAGCTAAGAGCGCCAGCCTTCCCTTTGCAACTGTCCTGCGCAGAGTTTAGGATCTGCTACCACCCTCAACAAGCACCCCCGCCTGTAAAGGGACTCCTAGGCTTCCGAGTTAAGTGGGAATTGGCGCCCAATACAGTCGGGGCGCTGCTAGTGGGGTCAGCAGCCGCTTCGGCCTTCGATGAGAAGCGTTTATGTCGCTCAGGATCGCTACGCAATTAAACGGACAAAATTGCAAGATTTGCGTGAGAAAATGGTAACTGAACACCACTGTTACTACCACGTTACAAATTTAGAGCCAGCTATAGGCTATGACTCGTGCAAAGTACAGAGTAATAGGGGGCACTACTTACAGGACTTGGGCTGCTGCGGTCTCACACACTAAACAATCCACTTTCAGTGGACTTTCCAGCTGGATTTTACCGTGTGAACTGGCAAACCCCAGTTGGGAAGAGCATTGAACGTGCATTATTTAGTGTGTGTGACCGCAGCCTTAGTCTGCAGAGGTCTACGTTTCTCCAGGGCAATAGGACATCATGTATCTCATCCTAGACCCCTTGTGCTGCATCCTAAATCGAGCAGGTACCTTGCATTGGCTACTAAAGAGCTCTAAAGGCGAGATGGGTGGAGCTGTCCAGCTCTACCCGACTCGCCTGGCAGAGATACCCTGGTATTTGCACAAGCTCTAGTCACAACAACAGGCCGGAAGAGCACGGGATCCGGAACTGTTGCGTCTGCAAGGATGACCAGCTACGGTTCCGCGTAGCAGCAGCCGGGCTACAGCACGCAGCGATTGTCACCGTGAGCAACTATGTCGCCTGTGTCCCCGCGGAAGCTCCAGCGGCCTGGCAGTCGGATCCATAGGCCAGTTAAAACCTAGGTATTCTGTCTAAAGGAAATTTCCGGTATCATCCATAAAACTCAATCTCGACTGTAAATTTAGCTGTAGTCCTGCCTACCAAAAAAACCGCCCCACTGAAGTCCCTGAGACTTACTTCCAACTGAAACATACACAGAGCAGGGTTTAAAAAGTCGTAAACAGTTTGTGCAGAGGCAAACTCCGAGTCTATTGGGAATCCATAGGATCAGAACTGCGATCCACAAACAAGCTAAAATGGTATTTTAACCCTATTGACCAACGCAGAATAGCAGGAGGTCTTGAGGGGAAATGTCACTTAAGTCTTTTGCGCTCAGGTTCCCCTAGACCTGGGAAGGCTGAATTTAAGGGTTACGATTACTAATGACTCCGTCTCTATATCGGCTACAGGTGCTGACACCGCTGTTGTTACTACGGGTATAGCTTCTTGCGCCAAGGAGGTGCCAGGCGCTGTACAAAAAAAAAAAAAAACTCAGCCAAATGCAAACTTTTTTCCTCCCTGGGCGAACTTGTTGACCACTTCCCGCCCCACAAACACTGGCTCATAATTTGCGGGCCTTTCCCCCGTTAAATGGAGTTCAGAAGAAACGGCCACGCTTTACCTCCACTTTCTCCTCCCGCAAGTGCACCCTCCTGGCCAGCTGCTCCCTGGTCGCCACATCTGGGTATTTGGTTTCCTGGAAGAGGTTTTCCAGAGCCTCCAGCTGCTCGTCCGTGAAGATGGTCCGGTGCCTCCTTTTCCTCCGGCAGTGGAGCTGATTCAGTAGTTGCAATTCAGTCCGAGACAAGGTGCCCACGTTCATGTAGGGCAGCATCTGATGGGGCACGGGAGACATGAGGACGGAGCCGGTACCTTCGTAGCCTGGTGAGACAGGGATGCAAAGGGAGATGGCGCGGGTTGTGCAGGGGAGCGCAGGCGGAAGGATCGACCCCCCAAAAAACCCCATGCCCCCCAACCCGAAATAATAGGCTGTCGCCCCCTCCCCCGGCTACAGCAAACGGGGAGGCAAGCTGACAGAAGGACGGAGTTGAACACTTTGGAAGTTTCAGAGATGGAACCAGGGGTCCCCTCCAGTGCTCCCTCTAAGATGAGTTAGTGTGAGCTAGCTCACAGTTTTTTAGCCTCCAGCTCACACACATTTTTTGTCTTAGCTCAGGAAGGATGGCTCCAAACTAATGTATGCAGTAACCAAACTTGTCGTTCACATCTTTAATGCCAGTAGCTCACAAAGTAAAATTTTTACTCACAAGATTCCACATTTTAGAGGGGACATTGGCTCCCCTCCCCTTCTCCGGACTCCGAGGTCCCATTAACTTGGGTGGGAAATGAGAAAACACGCTATGCAGGCGCGGGGGTGGGGGGTAGAGAGAAGGGCTGCGATGCGCGCGCGGCTCGCTTAATCCAGATTAGCCTCGGAGTAATTTCATGGACTGCTAACGAATCCCCTCCCAGCGTCTCAATTAGTTCAGTTAAGTTTTGCTTTGAGCTGAGCGCAACTGCATCCTTCTCAAAGGTTAATCCCATTGATAAACCGGAGACTATTTAAAGGGTTCCGGCGCCGCAACCAAACCGTTTAAAACTCTATTAATGATAATCTGGACAGCATTTACAAAAAAAAAAAAAAGGGTGTGGGGAGTCCTAGGCACAGCGGTGTTGGCCTAAATTACTGGGATGTACAGTGTATAGCTCCAAAGCACTTGGAATGAATTGGAGACTTGGATTAAACTGCGATTCCGAACGACACATGCTTGAAAGGAACACATAATGAAACTAATGATGTTCTTCTTCCAGGTCCTCCTCACTTTCCACAGGGCCGGTGGCCCAATTCTAACTATCTCTACAACGGAAACAAGCGCCACTGTATGTGGTGGTGTTAAGGGGCTTTCGGGCTGGAAGAAGCGGTGCAGTTTAAATCGGCTTCATCTCTAGCATTTCAGTTTGTAAAATTATTGATTGCAGCTATCTAGTCTGCCAGTCTTTTGTACTAGGGCGGGGCGGGAACCTGGAAGCGGGTTCTTCTTGATTCAGGAGGCCTTCATGGGAATTCAAAATAAAGTGTGATTTAATGCGCGGATTAAACTGGGAGGGGATGCTCAATTTCGGAAAACTCTAAACCAGCCTTAAAAATACTTCTGCATCTTAATGCTAAACCTACTTATTCAGAAGTAAGTTCCACTGATTATAACGAACAGGGGCTTTTTGGAAAGGCCTTTTCGCTCGCAAGTCAGTCTAATAATTATTCCCAACAGACTTCACAGTGCAAGCAATCCATACACAGTTATTCCAGTTTTTTTTATCCCACTCGCTTCAATAAACTCAAGACCAGAATTAATCGTGCATTGTAAATGTTCCAAGCAAACTCCTGTGAAGTGTAAAATACGTGCGTTTGTGACGGAGCGTCAAAAGGCTGTGTTTTTAAGGATGACAAGGTGGAGAATGTGAGAGAACGCAGGCTCCGAAATCTATACCCACCGCCGACCCCTCAGCACATTAACTTGGGCCGTAAATCATACGGGATTCTAACCGATGTGGCGGAATTCATCGCCTGCTCCCCAGCTTTGCTTCCATTCCCCACCGCCAGCTCCAGCATTCCGCCACACTCCAGCATGTGCCCAAGAAACAGGACCCGTTGTCGGTGCGCGGGGGGGAGGGGTACATGGCCGGGGTCGCCGCGGATGGGACGCAGTTCCTCGCTACGGGGACAATAATGCGCTTCAGATCTTGGCGCTGTAGAGGAAGAATCAAACTTCCTCCTTGCTGGTTTTGACTCATTCCCCTGCATGCTCTCCTCCCTCCACAGACACTCTTGTTAGTCGTAAGTCGTTTGTTCACGCAAGTAGCAGGGCGGTGGAGAAGAGAAGTCATCCTCTTGGCTGCGAACTTTGAAAACCCTCCCCCGGTATCTCCCCCCTCCCGCCCGCCCTGAAGTGTGGTTTGCGGAGACTCACCTGTGGCCGGGACGCAGGAGCACTGCTGAGCCCCCAGAGGTTGCACGGCGCTGCAGCACGAAGGGCCGACGGCGGACGCCTGGACGTGCAGCTGCCCGTAGTAGTAGTTGCCGTAGCCTCCCAGCCTCGATCCGCCGAGGGCGGGCAAGTTGGAAGCCGGAGCCACGGCCCGCGGGTAGTATCCGCCGTAGTCGCCGCCGGCCGAGGCGTAGAGCGAGTCCCCCCCGTGGAGGCTGGCCGAGAAAACGACGGGCGCGGCGCTCTGCGGCTGGAGCACCACGGAGGCGGAGGACTCCTTGCAGCGGGGTCTGGCCGCCAGGATGTTGTCGATGCTGAACATGCCGGCAGGCATCCCCCACCGCTCGGCTCGGAGGGAGGAGCCGCAGGAGCCGAAGAGAAGGAACTGCTGGCGGCGGGAGGCGAGCGCGGAGCGGGACGGACGGGGCGGCGCGGGGCGGCGGCGTCCAGCCTCGCTGTGCTGCGCTTTGGAGCGAAAGTGACCCGCAAAAGTCCCGGTTTTAAAAAAACACCCCTTCCTGGTGATTTTGGCGTGCTCCCCCCCCTCCTCTTCCTCCTCCTCCACTCTCGCCTGTTTCCTCCTCAGATCACAACTGCATGGCTTCTATAATCCATCCCAAACCTCTTTCCTTTTTTATACCCGGGCGACGTCATCCTGGATTTAGTTCCTGGTTATATATCAGGTCTCAAATAAAACCAGATTTCTTTCTCTCTCTCTCTCTTTTTTGAAGGGGGGGGGGTGTCAGTGGAGCTGGTGGGGGGCGGGGGAGGGGGAAGCAGAGGAGGTGGGGCTGAAGGAGAAGGGGGGAGGAAAGACCGATTCCTGTGTATTGCGAATTAACGAAATTAAGGTAATCCTCTCCATTAGTGTGACTCTCTCGGAGGAGCGTCCCCCACGACCCCTCCCCCGCCCATCACCTCTCCCCCCCGCTCGCTGCTTTTGCTAATTGTTGCCCGGGTTAATCTGGTTAATAACACTGCGGGAAGCCGCCTAACACCCGCTCCCGGCCCCGCCGCTTCGCCGCCCCGGACTTTGTCTCCGCTGATTGGGTGCCGTTTCCTCTGCCTCCTGCGAACACCCCGACCCTTCAGGCCGTACCGATTCAGGAGGAATACTCCCTGGGTTTTACCTACCAAGTGAATGAGTTTAGGATCGAGGTGTTAGATTCCGGATTCCGGGCAGGAATTAGGCAAAGAAGGTTTGGGGATGTGGATTTAGGTCGAGATGTGTACAGCCCGGTCCTCTGCATGTTTATCGGGAAATAAATCCTCCCCGGGGGTTAATTCCCCTCGCCCGCCTCGATAATTACAGCGCTGTACATCGCTGTATCCTATTGTGTGTAATTACATGCACGGATACTTAGATCGTGGGGGGGGGTGTCGAATTTGAACCTCTCTTGCGCTGTATTCCAGCCGAAGCCCCTGAGTCCCGGACACACATGTATTTGGGGAGAATTGTCCCCTAGATTTTCAGTGGAACTTTTTTGTCCAGCAAAAATTGTCTGGAGAATCCAGTTTACAATTCGGATCTATTGACCTTCGGGAGGGATTTGCAGCCGCTCAGTTCAGTGTGATGAGCTGTCCCCTGAAGACCCTAAGGGTGCTGTTTCTGGATTGAAACAAACTTTTTTTAAAAAAAATCACAAAAACTGCTAATATTTAGGATTCCTTTTACCTGGAAGTACATCCCATCGGTTTCAAATAAACTCTCAGCTCTGAAATTCCATCTTTTGGAAATTATAAATCCATAAGCACGATCCAGCTAAAGCTAATTACATACCATACCATACCATACCATACCATACCATACCATACCATACCATACCATACCATACCATACCATACCATACCATACCATACCATACCGCAAGCCTAAGAACACTTTACTGGGAGTAAACCCCGCTGTACAGACCTGAGAAAGGTTGTGAGTAGGATGACTCTGTTAGAGTCCCAATGATTCCAACGGGGCGGGTTTAAACCTGTGATTAAGGCACCATGAAACCAGCGTTTAACTTAGCAGCGCTTAAAACTTTCGTAGGGCTTCCGCCCACGGCCTCTCGGATCGGAGTAATTCGAAAGAGGTCTACTCAGAATCAACTCCCGTTTTATTCAATAGGCGCTTCCTCCCAGGAAACTGTCGTTTAGGACGGCAGCCTAAATGACCGTAAACTAGGAGCCTCGCCGTTCTCTTTAGTTCGACGTAGCAGAAGAAATAATAATTCCGCGAGATTTTTAAAAAGCGGATTTAAAACCCGCGGACGGAAGGCAGGGATTAATAACGCGGTTTTGCACCCTGAAAATGCACCTCTTGGGGAATCTGCTCCGAACTCGGTTTCAGAAGAAGGAAATCTTTCGAAGAAATAAATTCGTTTTCCTGTCCAGACCCGCAAGTCAAGGCTCTTGCATGTCGTAAGGCTGAATGTTTTGCATGGTTTGGCGGAGAAGGGGCGGGGGGTGGGCGGATAAATCCCTTAAAATTTCTGTTTATTAAGACAGGCGTCTCTCCTGGTCGCCGTGCCTGGTAATTTGCAGACTACTTGGTCGGTCACGATTGTCTCTCGGAATCCGCAGGAGGTGAAGTGAATCAGATTAGAATATTTACCCCATCAGCCTTCCCTCAAAGAAGGTAGGAAATTGTAGGCGCGCAAAGAAAACAGGCTATTAGGGGGTGGTTGACGAGGAACCACATTATATTGTCTTTCTTTTTGAGCCCAGCAATATGTGTGTGTGTATATATCTATATATATATCTATACACACACACACACACTTAGCATCTCCCCCCCCAAATATCTGATCTCAAAACACAGTAACAGGAAAAAAAATCAAATTGGCATTAATTCCCCCCAATCCTATTTTACATTTCAATGGAAACGAGCTACTTAGACTGAAACCGGTTTTATTCCAAACTAGCGAGGGTCTGTTGCAAGAAATCTCCGTGGGCTTCAGTTTGGGTTGTGAGAAAGAGTAGCGGTGTCTTCATTGTAAGCTCCTTGGGAGCAGGGACCTTACCTTCGGAAGCAAGCTATTGAAAAAACCCTGCAAAATTATACAAGAGAACGGGATGGTTTTTAAATACTAAACTGAATTCCATCTCTTAATAGCTCTCTGTACCTGTGTTTTGTGCGCGCGTTGCCAATTTCTCTAGTAATCACAATGCAGGTGTTTATATATATTTTCTTCCAATCTGCATATGCTTAGGACCCCACCCACCCCCAGCATGACGTTCAGATATCTTGAAAGGGGATTTTTCAGTGCAATCCTGTACAGAGTTATTTTAGTCAAAGGCTAACTCCGGAGTAAGTCTCTGCCTAGGATTGCGCTGCCAGTGTGCGAACCATTCCCCGAGAAGTTCTACCTGAGGCTGAGTCTATTGAAAACGGGTGGACAGACTCCGCCGTAGCAGCCGCAGCTGGGGGAAAAACCCGCCCCCAAGCGCTGCCCTGCTTGGGAATCTCTGCTATGATTCTTGTCCACTGCGTGTGGCTCCAGCGCAAACGAGTCACAGCCACACTGGAACCTGCCGGGCACTTTGTCGCCTGCTTTAAACCCGGCTGTCACCATTCCCCCCCACCCCCTTAGATTCAACAGACCTTTCCATATAGAAAACATAACATGGTAGTCCGAGATCCCCCTTCAAAAAAAGAATAGCAACGCGCCACAGTCTTGGCTTTTGAAACTGACGCACCGAGGAAGGACTTGGTGGCATACCGAAATGCGGGCTGGTGTGACGGACTCTCCGCCGGCAAAATGTAAGAACAGCAAACTGCAGGGTAGAGCCCAGATATCGGATACTCCGTGATTCTTTGCTATCAGCTGCCCTGCTCGGGAGGCGACTGTTTTTGCTACTCCTGGTTGGTTTCCGCGCCTGCTTGAAGCGGCTGTGTGAGGCTGGTACATTTCGCCGTTAGGGCCGTGGGCTTTTTGCGAGAAGCTCGTGTTGCCGACAAGGCTGGCCTCGCCTCAAGCAATTAGCCAGACTGCGGAGGTTAATATAAAGGGTGGAATGGGGGTCATCTCGGCAAAGGCAGAATTATCCGGGTACCGTCTAGACTAAAACTTGGCCCATCCTAACAGACAGGATAGGGATCAGATCCACTAATTAATGGGTCTGCGGGTCACGGTCTGATTTTCAGATGAGTAGTTGGGGGAGACCTTCCGGCTGAAATGATCGCAGAGTCACGCATCGACACTGAACTATTTCGAGTCCTAAATACGCTGACTTGTGCGTGATCCCCGTGGAACTCAACGAGGGTTACATTGGATCGGACTCCATCAACCCTATCTGATTTCTTCCAAGCAAAGAGTCTAAGGACGGGGCTGCAAACTGGACTCCGGCAGTGCAATCCTAAACAGAGCCACAACTACTAAAACCATTGACTTAGATGGCATTATTACACTGCTTTAGGATCGCACTGTCCGCCCAGTTATTTCCAAGTGTGTGCCACGTTTACAGCGTATTGCAGTCCCGTGCAGTTGCTCCTGTCCAGCCTCGCTGATTTCAGTGGAGACTGAAACAACTCAGCACAGGATTGCAGCATCAGCTCCGGAGGCACCAACTGTGGGACAATGTTATTTCCGAACAAATTGCGATCGCCGTGGCATTCTTGGCTAAAATGCAGCCACTTTGGCTGCGCTTATAGATCGGCCAATCGCTTAGTCAGTTCTGGCCACCCTTCCTGGGAAACCGAATCCGAATTCCTATTTCAGTTATGAATATTCTCTTTACTGTTGTTTTCGAAGTTTCAACATTCCTTTTAAAGAACCGCCGAATTAACTTTCTGAGCTTATTTTTTCATGTCGTGTGCAGGCATCCTGGAAAATACACCTCCTCGTCCTGCCCCAGGGGTGCGGTCACACACACAAAATAATCCACTTTCAATCCACTTTCCAACTGGATTTTGCCAGTTCCCCCAGTAAAATCCGGTTGGAAAGTGCACCGAAAGTGGATTGAAAGTGGATTATTTAGTGTGTGTGACCGCAGCCCCAGTCACCTGAAATTCTGGGACGTGTTTTAACTGATGCTGACTTAGAGCTCTTACTAATCTTGGGTGATTTTTTTTTTCTTCCACGCGGCTGGACTTTGGTGAACTTCGGCGAGCTCTGCCTGCCTTCTCCCTCGCCACCTCTCCCTCTGCGCCTAAACTTCCCCATTAAGCAAACAATCACTTGTCACTCATTGGAAGAGGCCGGGATTGGCATAACAAATGAAAGCGCCGCCGATTGCGCGCGCCGCCGGCGTGTTGCTAAGGCCCTCGCTTGTTACCAGAGCCGAGGCACAGCGTGGGCTGGGAGCCCGCCTGGCAAGAGGGAGATGAGGCAGGGCTGGAGGGAGCGCTTAGGCGAGGCATCGAGTAAACACGGCGCTGATTTTCAACATTATGACCCAAACACGATTTCCCGCGAGGCAATCACTATGCAGAAGCCTATGGAAATGCGGGCTTGCCAAGAAAGCCGCTCGATTTTGACCAAGATAACAAGCGTCTCATTTGGATGATTTGAGAAAGGGGGGGGTCAGCTGGTTCCTAAAGGCCGCGGAGGGACTGACGTGCCTGATGCAAGAGGTGCTTGTGTTTAAAGGGAGGCTGAAAGGGAAATAGTTTCCTTTTGCTTCCCAGATTTACTTCGGCGCGGCCCTTTAACCCCCATTCCCCGCTCGGTTTATCCGCCCATTCTGCCCAGAGAGGTCCGTCGTGCGCTACACGACGCACCCCCAAACTCGACGCCAGGGCGGTTGGTTTCCGGGGGTTCTCGGCACTAAGTGGGGCTGACCCGTTTGGAAAGGCCTCCAGCGTTCCAGTCGCTCCCCCGCCTGGAAAAGGCGGGCCAAAGGCCTTGCTTTGGCACCGGGAGAGGGCCGGCCCGGCCTGAGGCCTACATAGTGTTGAGGTTTCCCCGCAGACACATTCATTCTATAGGACAGGCAGCGGCTCCAAAGTGTTTCTTTTTCCCGCCTGCCAAACCCGGACTTCTGTTGCATTTTGCTTCCACAGACTAACAGGGCTCCCCCTTTGCAATCACCATGAGCATTTATTGCCTGTACTGGAAATCTATTAACTTGGTCAAAAAAAAAATCTTCCCCATTTGAAGGATTCCCAGTTTGGTCTCCACATGTCTGAAGAAGTCATAGGGAAATAAATGCTCGTCTTTAAAGGGCCTTTAAAGGGTCTTTTGTTTAAACTGAATCGGGGCTATCTAGGAAGTGGCAAAATTGTGAGAAAAACGGAGGAACGTTTTGAATTTATCGTTCCTTATGGACGGTCTCTTCCTAAAGAGGAGGGGATCTCACAGCTGTTCGACTTTTACTTCGGAGTCACTTCAAAAGAACTGCCTGGAAGGTTTTCAGCTGGACTCCTGGGTCTGAGATGAGGTCCAGAGGATAGGGGTGGGATTTGGGAACCCACACCACAATCCTGATTTTAAATAGGCATAAATTCAAATACTTCTGCTTAAATGGGGTTTATAGTAAGTCAAGGTTGTGTGTAAAATGGCGGCTACACCATTACATCTTTCTCAGTCAAATGGCTGTTCGTCCTTAACAGAGTGAGGCTGCAATTCTATGTACATTTACTCAGAACATTTTCTTGCAGTACCACAAGAAAAAGGTTCTGAAAACAGAAACCGAAATAAGGCAGAGGTTTCAACTCCAAAGAAAGGCCAAGTACCTGTTTTGTTTTTAAGAACCGAAGGGGGGGGATGACTTAGGAGGATGTGAGGACTTAAAAGAGGACTTAAAAGAGTGTTGAGGTTGAAGTCTCTCTCCTTCTCCCATCATGCAAGATATCCAGATTGCCTGCTGAAAGTGACTAGCAGTAGCTTCAGAGAAGGCAAAAGAATACTTATTCAAAAAAATTGCCTACTTAATTTTATAGCATTCATTGACACAAGACTCCTAGCCTAGGCATCTGTAGAGAAAATTATATAAATCCATGGAGGACAGGTCTGTCCATAGTGATTAGTCATAGAGATCCCCCATCTACAGAGGCAGTATACCTTTAAATGCCAGTTATGGGGGATAAACAATGGGAGAAGGCTGTTTTCTTCATGTCCTGCTAGCCAGCGTCTTCCTGGCCAAACCTGGAAACACAGTGCTAGGTTAGATAGATGCTTTTTTTCTGATCTGGAACTCAGCAAGACTCAAATCAGCTTGGAAACCATTGCTTTTGGCTTGAAATGAAAAGTTTGGCTTCCTGGCCCTAGAATGGTAAAGGCAGGGTTGGAGCTATTCCTTCAAATGCATTTCATCCATGTTCTGAGGTTGTCTTGTTTATTATTGTTTTGCTTATTCTGGGGCTCATTGAAGAACTAAAAACAATTTCTGGATGAACTACTGTGCTGTGGCTGGTAAAACGACAAGAGAAACAAATGTTGCTGAGTATTTGTGTCACAGAATGGCTGTCATCCTAAACACAAGCACATGCGAGTTAGTTCCACTGGAACCCTTTCAGTCCATTCACAACAGCTTTGCTCATCTGAGCAGAGTTTCCTGCGGGTGCCAAAATGCAAAGGGGCAATATCAACAATGGCCTGTACATGTGACTTCTCTGTTGTGGTCCCCACCTCCTGGAATGACCTGCCTGAGGAGGTCAGGAAGGCTCCCACTCTCCTGGCTTTTCTGGAAACTGTGCAAAACTGAATGATTCAAAAAGGATTTTTCTACACAGGCAATAGAGTGGCACTGCAATAAATGATTCACCAAGTTACTTGGATGAGTTATTAGGGACTGTGGTCTGTATATTACTGTGTATAGCTTGCTGTAAGTAGGATCCTGCTATGTAATTTTGAGTCATTTATTTGTTTCAGTTCTGTTTTTATATTTCTGGTCGGTTCTACAACCCTAATCCTATCCCATCGTTTAATGAATGCCCCATCCTGTTGATTGTGTTGACTCACTCTGCGTAATCCACCCTGAATCCCAGGGGGAAAGGCTAATTATAAATAATGTAAATAAATAAATAAATAAATAAATAATTTGCTTCCAAATAATGGTATTTAGGATTACAGCGCATGTACGTGATCTAGCTTAAAACTTTAGCTTAAATGGTAGATTTATAGTGCAATCTTCAACAGAGGCTGAGTTCAGACTGGCAGTTTGGCCCGCTATAGCCACGTTTCAGCCATGTTTTACAAGTGGATTAAAGGGGGTGTTCACACAGGCACATCTGCCTGGCGTTCCCCACCCGTAGTCAACCCGTGCTGTTCCGCTTTGCTCCCACATTTAAAACATACCTGGTAAAAGCGGTAGCAAATCCCTGAAAGCCCATTTATCCTGCTTCATTCCGCTTCCGGGAAGTGTGAACACCAACCTGAAAAGCTGGGAGCAACCCGTATTATGCATAAGGCAGCAGTGATATGATTGGCTATGCTCTGCTCTACTGCCCAATGCGGTGCCAGCGCAATGGGCTCCTCCCCAAATCGGCCGGATTCGCTTATGCACATGAGCACATATGCGCTCATGTGCACATTTGCGCATAGCCGAATTACCAGGGGAAAGCTGTTTACAGCTGTGCCTCCGGGCCAGCAGTCTGAACGCTCCCATGCACCTCTTCCTGGTATGCTCCTGCATCAATCAGTGCAGTGTGACTGGGAAAACCTGGAACAGTTTGTTCCGGGGCTTTTTGGCACGACTGGCTCCCGCTTCAAACTGCCAGTCTGAACTCAGTCAGAGTTACTCTGTTTAGGATTGCATACTTAAGCACAATATACTTAGCATTACTGAATAGTAATGTAATCATATTCATTATTCAAATCAATTCACTATTCAAAGTGCTTTACAGATATGGTCAGTATTGTTTTTGTGTCCTCAGTATGCAGTATTTAGCCCCTCCCCCCACATCTTAAAATGCATTTCCAAACCTTATCACCTTCCTTTTGAAAGAATCTTCATGCTTTATTCATTCCATCATGTGCCTGGGCCCTAGCTAGGATAGGGTGACGTGTGGTTGATTTACACCACCTAAGAATATTTTAAGAGTCTTCTTAAATTTGCAGTATAGCAGTTTCTATTTAAAATGTAGCATTTGTTTCCAGGGAATTTTTAAAGTGGTTGTGCCCCCAATTCACCCACCTGACCCACCAAGCATCCTCAGCTGAAAGTCTGCCTAACTCAAAGAGGACCTCCCCCCCATCATCCTTAAGATTAAGTGAAAAACAGAGCCGGAAGTTAAGGCAGTAAGAATTAATTCAAGGGACTTATATATTTAAGGAAGGCGTTCATTATAAGGTAGTATTTTTCCTGAATTTAGCAATAACTATTTGATTTAAATTATATTTCATTTTGATGTTAATTATTCATAAACATAAAAAAAATCCAGATTGGCATTTGAGTTTGGTAACAGGGTAAGAGATGTTATTGTTTTCCATTTTCCACTTGGAAATGTGGCTGCCCTTTTGAGCCACAAAAGCTGGCTACAAGTCCTCCTATATGCTGTATAGCCCTCAGCCCACGGACCCCATATCTGAGTGCTTAGCCCACAGAGCAAATCTGACCGCTGTTACTCCCCATCATTGCATGGAGTGTACACATGGGTGCAATGACATCTTGCCATGTGGAATGTGAGGCCTGTGTGTGCCTCCCATTTCCTCATCCACTGAGCCAAGAGGAGAGCATGAGATATGGTAGAAATGATTTCAGATTTCTCACCACTGCTGTTTTGAACCCCCACAGTCCCTGTTGTGGTTTTGCTTCTCCCTTGGATGAATCAAACCCACCATTCTTTATTTGCACACCATTCGGCACACTGAATTTCCCACCCACCCCCTTTGAAAAGTACAAATTTTTTACTGTTATCTGTCCATCCACAAATGCGTGTATGCATTAGTACTGTTGGTGTGCAAAAACCATACGATGTGTACATACAATACCAAGAGAGCTAGAAAGATGACAGCAAAAAAAGTGGGGAGCTAAAACCGTAAATTAAAAAGCTAGACATCAGTTTTTAAAAGAAACAAAATAGGGGATGTTTGCTGAAGCCTAGAAAACACACACTGACCATGAGTGGCTGCTTACAGAGAGGGGGGCAAAGAGGATGCTGCCGTGCCCTGTGGGGATCTCTCTTTGCATGGGCACTTTGCCTGCAGTGGATTGAATAAAGCCTCTCTAGTATAACAGTATGGTATCATTTGTTTCTAGAATAAACTTCTCTTGAACTGATTAAGAAAGTCAAGTCCTGTTTGGAAACACACACACACCCAAAAAAAGGACTGCAAAGGGGCTGTCCCCCGATGTTTCCTTCGAACAATATCAGCTTCTAAAGTTTTCATTCACATAAACCTTATTAATGAAGATCTTTGCCTGAAATGTCAGGGGGGATTTTTGCAAATTTCAAGTAAATGATGAAGCTTGCATGTCTTGCCAAGTCATGGGTCAAATGCATTTGTGGAAGAAAAAAAAGACCTGCTAAAAGAGGCATATGGTTTGGAATTTTTCTACAATGACTAGTGTTTAAATAAATTGCTTGTACTGCTTAACTTCATGTATAATTTTGACAGAAATTGGCCTATAGCCTTTTGATATGTAAACATTTCAGGCCTTTTATGCGGTAGAAAAAGACACTCGCTCTTTCGGATCAGCTCAAGCAGTCACCCAGTAATTCAGAAAACTGGCACCTACCATTAGAGCTCTTGCTGCATTTCGGCTTTCAAGTGGCAACATTAAAAGCCCAGGAGGGGGAAGGGGGTGGATTTCAAAAGCAATGTCCATTTGGAGTTTTTTTCTTTTTTAAAAAAGGCAAATGAGGTGAGAATATGCATTTATTCTTGGACTGAAATGGATGAATCACGGCATTAAAGTGTAGCTTCTGTCATTTTCTTTCTTTTTTTTAAAAAAAAGAGAGGAAAATTAGAGAGGAGAAACACTTAACATAAGACTCCGGCTGCTTTGCTATTGAATGAACATCTTCTAACAAATCCATCACCGATAAAGCATTGAAAGGTGCTGGGGAGAGGGGGAAAGTTATCACTTTTGGACAGATAGCCATTAAAATCCTTCAGTCGGTGACTTGTCATGACTCAAATTAAAAACAGACTAAATGCCTAGCAGGTTGCAGTATTGCTTCAAAATAAGGAGAAAGGTAGTAGAGAAATTCTGAATCATTACATTTATATTCCATTCCATCCCATAGACTGAAGAACTCACAAAAATATTTTTAAAATTTCTGTTGGAAAAAATTCTCATAACTTTCCTAAATACTCTGTTGAATAGCTACTGTCCCAGTAACTTTGAGAATGTTTTGAAGTTTTGATGTAAATTATGCTCAGAGATGATTGGCCAGTGACTGGGATGCAACCATTCTTCTTGCATCTTTGTAGTTCAAGGGGTTGCATTGATACAGAGTTCTACTTCTTTTTGGAAGAGAAAGGGAAGGAAGCTCCCAGAAGTTGTTTGGCCTCTGACCTTTATCTGGAACCAAGCTATCATCCCTTGGAGGTTCTTCCTCCTTTAGCTGGTAATCAGGGCTGTATGGTCCTTCACTCTTTTTGTGCGACACTGATTCCATCAAAAGTGCTTCTTTTGTGAGCATTTGGATCTAATTCATGAGGATTCTGAAACTGATTTGTGTGAGTTCACTGTTGTGAGGGGCAGTTTTTCACCACCCAAACGATATTTACCATATTTGCCAGTTTTGATTTCTATGGAACTTACTTCCACAGGAAGGAAGGAAGGAAGGAAGGAAGGAAGGAAGGAAGGAAGGAAGGAAGGAAGGAAGGAAGGAAGGAAGGAAGGAAGGAAGGAAGGAAGGAGTTGAACCTACTACTTCAGTCCACTACTTTCACAGACAGAACTCTCAGTGATTTCTGAAACCTTTGTTCTTGTATAAATACTGAGTAATGTTAAGAGTAAGGACCTGTAATGATCAATTTCTGTCAAAAGGCACAGACAGCTCTTAGCAAGGCGAGCACCAGCTTTCGTTTCAATAGTAAATGCAGTGGTCCTTTGGAAGCAACGAGTTTATGATCAGAATGCAACACTTATTTTCCCCCCATCCAAATACTACACTGAAGCAAAAATCTGTGTAACTGAGAAAGCTATGATTAATAGATGGAATTGGAGGCTGAAAACGGTTTGGATAAATCAATAAGCAATTAAAAGTATCACCTCACTTGCTCTGTGTTTCTTGAAAATATCGGGCAAGCCCATGCCCGACATCCTTAAACAAAACTTGTTTCAAATGTGTATGAATCCTGCAAGCTACTGAATAAATCCCTTTATTGCTAATATATTTGCCTGACATAAATAAATCTCGTAACGTTGATTGGATGGATAAGCCTCACCCCTTGTGCGAGACAGAATAAAACCTGGAGGGTTGCCTGGTGCCAGACAGCTCAGTATGTTTATTTCCTGTGTGCCTTAGTTGGGGCTAAACCAAAGCTGTGAAGGGGATTGGAATAAACGATATAATTTCAATCTGTTACTGTAGTAAAATGCACAGTTATTGTATATGTCAGTTTGTCATGCACAGATTTCTTTTGTTAGCTCTTGAGGTAATCTCTTCACATACACACATCCCCCGTCAGAATTAGAACAATGGCACTTTCCGTCATATATAATTTAGATACTGTAGCAGTCTAAAATATATCAATAACAGTGACACATTTTTCATGTGATGACAGCTTATTTTCAGGACTGAGTCTCACAAAGGTATCTATAAAGGTGAAGAGGCAGAGGCAGAGGAAGTTTATGCAGGTTCCATGTCTGTTTTAAGCACACACACAAAAAAGTTTTTTAACTTTTTTCTCATGATTGTGAAAGTCAGCATAGAGGTCTTTGCATGGAGTAATTCTTTACATTTTCCTTCACTTCTATTGTGCTTGTCTTTTGTTCCCCATAGACCAAAGTTTGAGTCCAACCAACAAAACTTTATTCTGGGTATAAGCTTTCGAGTGCATGCATACTTCTTCAGATACAATGAAATGGAAATTACAATGATACAATGAAGTAGAAACCATTGTATCCAAAGAAGTGCGCATAGGCATGGAGGCTTAAACTTTGAATATAACTTTGTTGGTCTTGAAGGTGCCACTGGACTCAAACTTTGTTTTGCTGCTGCTTCAGACCACCATGACCACATGAGACTGCAGTTTCTGAATCTGTGCTTGCTTCGTATTGCCTTCCAGTTATAAGTCAAAGTACTATATGCCAAGCCATTTCATTTGACATTCCCGCAGTGATTCTTCCTTCCTTCCTTCTCAAATGTTTTAATTGTTGTTGTTCTATTTTTTTAAGTATATTTGGGCTCTGTTTTTAATTGCTTTAATGTTGTGTGAGGGGTTTGTTAGTTTTACTGGTTTTAAAATGTGATTTTATTATGTTTGTTTTAATTTGTTAGCCCACCTTTGTGGCCCATGTGATTGCATAAAGTCAGGATATAATTTTTGTAAAATACAATAACATTTTTAAAGTCAGAACATCGATCCATCTGGCTCAGTTTGGTTCATGTTGACTGACAGTGGCTCTCTAAGGCCTGTGGTAAGGAATAGTGACGCCTGCTTACTACTCATGGATCTACACTACCTCTCCTCTGGCTTGATCAAAGTCTTTGGATTTCTCACTGATTACAGGTTTTAACTATCTTAACAAAATCCATTGCAGGTGTAAACTAGGGCGTCTTTCACATTGCCTTAAAAATCCACTTGCATTACCCGATGTTACCGTGTTTTTTCACGTGTCCAGACAACTTTGTAAATGTCCCAGCACTCTGTCATAGCTTCCCTGTTTTTCCCTGTTCCTAATAAAACTGGTTTCTGCTGCACCATTTTTTCAAACTGAAATGTATTTGCAACAAAACCTGTGCTCTGTAATCTGAACAAAGTTTTTTGCATTGGCGACTTTTGGCACACCCACCAGCCCGCCAAAATCCACCCAGAAAAGGCAGGCTGCAAAGCCAAGATCATGTCCCCAATACCAAACCCAATGATGCAAATAAATTATCTTTTTGTGCTTCAGCTACTCTGCTTTACATAAGAGTAAACTATGCTACTCTCACATAAAGAAGGTGAGAGAACGAGGCTGCTGAAATGCTTCAATGCATGTGCAAAAAAAAAAAGAAAGAATGCCTAGCCCCGTCCCGCCCAAAAAACAACAGTTGGAACTCCTGAGGGGAAGTCTGAATGGATCCTACTGACAGCACAATCATCAGAAGTGGCACAACACACACGAAAACCCGAAAGGTGGCTGCAGTCTGAAAAACGCCTAGTTTAGTAAAACTAGTGAATAGCCTCTGTATTTTTCATGTTGAGATTTGAATTTTACATAATTCACTTGTAGTTCTTGATCTCATGGGCCCTTGATTGGGTTGCAAACCTCCAGATGAGGTCTGGAGATCTCCTGGAATAACAACTAATCTCCAGATTACCAAGATCAGTTCCATTGGAGAAAATGACCACTTTGAAGGGTGGAGTCTATAGCATTATATCCCACTGAAGTCCCTTCCCTCCCCAAACCTTGCCCTCCCCAGGTTCCACACCCAAATTTCCAGGAATTTCCCAGCCCAGAGCTGGCAACCCTACCCATTGATCTTGCTCGTCCCCCCCCCCCAATATCTCTATATTAAATTACCGCATAGTGAGGATCCATTCATTGCATCTGAAGAAGCAGAATCTGGTCCACAACAGTAGGAGGGCTTCTCATGTCCTGGCCCCACTGGTGGACCTCCTGATGGCACCTGGTATTTTTGGCCGCTGTGTGACACAGAGTGTTGGACTGGATGGGCCATTGGCCTGATCCAACGTTGGCTTCTCTTATGTTCTTAAAGTTCATGCTGGAATAAAACTTCATTATTCTATAAAATGCCACAAGCCCCAACCTGGATGGCCCAAGCTAGCCTGATCTCGTCAGATCTCAGACACTAAGCAGAGGAAGCCCTGGTTAGTATTTGGATGGAAGTCCAGGGTTACTATAGAGAGGCAGGCAATGCCAAACCACCTCTGAATGCCTCTTGCCATGAAAACCCTATGGGGTTGCCGTAAGTTGACTGCACAATGCAAGATACTTTAACGGCAAATGTTGGGGACTGAATCAGAGAACATTTTATTTAAAACATGCATTCTGCACTTGTGCCATAGTTCCAGTTAGTAAAATGGTGGGCAGGTGGTGATAAATCCCTTCTCTCCACTTTCTGTGGCTCTGATCCAAATTGGAGCAGGGCACAGCAGCTATTACCTTTTTCAAATACTGTGGAGAGTTGGTCATTAATTTCCCAGCATCACATCTGTTCTGGCTGGCCACATTTTTTAGTTTGTCTGAGTAGATAAACTTTCCCCCCTCATCTTATCCCTGATTTGCCATTGGTTACCTCACAAAAATATTCACCAGTCTACCCGCCCACACATTGATAGCGTGGTTCTGTGAGGGCGCAACAAAAAAGGCTTGGAAGATACATGTTCAAGATTTTATAAATGGATAGAAGAGTGCAAGATACAAAGGTTTCGGACATTTAACTGAATAGAAAGAAAATAAAAGTTATATTTTCAATTATATGTAAAAGGTATTTGAGTAATCCATAAGGTGAAAATAGCAATGGATACATTTATATACTGTATATCAACTAGATCAAAATGTAAAGAAAATTTCCCATATGTGTACTTATGTATGTTTGTATATCTGATATATAAAATAAAAATGTTTTTATATATATATATATAAAAATCTCCAGGAACTTCCCAAGCTGGAGTTGACAAACCAAAAGTGATGCCGAATATATTTATGTTGCCAGCCTCAAACCAGAAATTACACCAGGTGAATTTAAAAGTGCAATCTGTGTAAACTGTGGGATTATTTTATAATGGAGAAGATAGGAGATCAAGTTTCATTGTCAGAGACTATTCATTGAAATTCCACATTTGTGGAACAATGGTTTCCAGTGTCAGAATACTTTTAAAAAAACCAATTTTATTATTTTCAGACAAACAAACAAAACATGAGAGTATTACAGCATTGTTATATCAATACCGATATTCTTTACATGAAGCACTTCAAACACATGAAAGTGCTATGCAAATGCTAAGAATGAAGAAAACAATCTTTTAAAAGATTAGAAATGTTCACTTTTCAGGGATGCTAGCTAGAATCAGGAAACATGCTGACTATACCAGTTTGCTTAAAATCTGAAACAGATTGTGATGGCTTGGGAGTCCCATCTTCAATTTTTACAAATTCAGGGTCTGTAAATTTTTTTTTTAAATTGTACAGTGATGGCTTCAATTCCAAAATGAACATATAGGGCTATATCCATGGGCACACAAGGGGGATCTCCATGTAACAGAGATCAGTTTATCTGGAGAAAACAGCTACTTTGGCAGGTGGACTGTATGGCATTATACCCCACTCCCCAAACCCCACCCTCCTCAGGCTCCACCCCTAAAATCTCCAGCTACTTCCCAACCAGGAGCTGGCAGCCCAAGTTTCTCCCCCTACAGAACAATCAACTCCTTTTCAGTGCATTTTTGGTTTTTGTTTATTTTTTAAAAGGTTCTAGGCTTTTTAGAGTTTGAAACATTAGGTAGGCCTAAATTTGTTATGTCTAGCTGTGGTTTCAGCAGTTAATTCTTAACACCTTAGCAGCACCTGAAAACCCCAAGTCAGCAGAAATACTGCTTTCAGTTTCAACCAGTAGGGTACAGTAATCTGTAAGAACTCTGGAGTGAGCCATTTAATTCATATCACTCTGGAGTCTGTGTTTTCCTACTGGCAACAGTCTTAGCCATTAGGGCCACCTAATACACATTATTTCCCTGGTCCGGACATCAGATTAATGCCCTAAATGAAGCAGGATATGCAAATAAGGGATTGCTTTCTTTTCACATTCTAAGTTATCAAGAGTTCCCAGTCTAGTCCTGGGCCACAAACTCTTGTTTAAGGGTGGCAAGACACAAAATTACAAAACCCTGGTGTGTGACTTGCTCACACACCAGTCTGGTATGCTGCCACCAGCCCTTTAGACTATCCCAATGCTTAGAAGCCAAAGTGCAAGCTTCCAATCTTTCCAGGACCAAAAAAGAAAGTCACCCCTGAGAGACTTCTGGGTTTTGATGACTCATGGATGGACACACCTCATCAAGCTCTGATGGGTGCGATCCGTATTGGGGCGGCAGGGAGGGAGACCAGATGATTTCGGCCTCCCCTGAAGCCCTTGTAGGGGACTTCTAGCCTGGGGTGTGGAAGGAGCTGCTCCCGAAGCAGCGGCCAAGGGATTGAGGCTCCTTTTTGCCCTGCAAGGTCCTGCTATTCCGAGGCCAGCAATGGCACTCAGAGGCGCACTCTGGAACCAGAGCGAGCAAAGGATCTAAGCAACAGAGACCTTCCCTATACTATTGACAACTATAAACAATAAATGTGAGTGATGAAACAGTATAATAATAAGTGCTAAAGCAGGAACCGGCAAAGAAATGGTGAAGCACCAAACTTAGAGAAAGGGGGAAACCCTTCCAGAGGGGGAGGAGCAACCCTACCCTAGACAAAACATTGAGAAAAGCAACAAAACTCAAAAGCTAAGCTGAAATTTTGAAGAGAAAATGTTACTTAACTCACACTGAGTCCAGAGGGCTACATCGTAGATTGCAGAGAAGAATCTTAGGACTTCTAAGAACTTTTACTTCTAACATAAACAATGTCTCAGCGAGGGGGGGAAATGGCATCCAGAGGGAAATTGTCTACAGGAACTGCCAGTTTAGCATCACTGGTTACCAGACCGGAATCAGCTACAGACATAGCCAATATGATTTCTGAAGCACTGTGCCCTCTGATGGACCAGATGACTAACCTCAACAAGAACTTTGAGGCTCTACAGAAAGAATGTAAAGAAACTAAGATAAAAACAGAGAAGACAGCCAAAAAGCTGAAAAAGGTTGATCATAAGACAAAAGCATTGGACCAAAGAATGGAAGCAGAAGATAAAGAAAGGGCATCCGAAAAACAACAACTATTACAGCTACAAGTAGTAAGATAATTATATGTTCTAAGATTTCAAGGCATCCCAGAAAAGAAAGATGAAAATCTGAAAGAGATCTTTAGTGAAGCTCTGGCTCCCCTGGCAAACTGTAAACCTGAATTATTACAAGCAGATATGGGCATGGTTTATCGAACGTATCCAGATTTTCTTAAGAAAAATAACCTGCCAGGGGAAACTTTTGTAAAATTTTCTAAAAGACCAACGACTTGATTCTCAAGCGACTAATGGGATAGCTCTAAAAATCCAAGGAGAAGAAATTAAAAAATTAAAAGATGTCCCATTTGAGATACGGAAGAAGAGGAAGCAATATAGAAATCTGACATCATCTCTACAAGGAAACTCAACTCTTTATCGATGGATTATTCCAGAAGGACTTATTTTCAACTTTAAAGGGAAAAAAGAAAAGATTGAGTCTCTTACTAAGGCTGAACTATTTCTGAAGCAGCATCAAAGCTCAGCGAAGGAAAAAGAAAAGCAGAGGACAACAACGTCATAGAAGATAAAAGGGATCAAGACAAGATAAGCAGTGACAGTTCCTCTCCCACATCTTCATCCATTGGCAAGATTTTTGACTCTGACTCTGAACTGGGGGCGGCAGCCCCTAGATTATATAAGGTTAAACTCCCCTGGGAGAAGAAAAAGAAACGTAAAGGAAAGAAAGCAACTAAATGAAGATCTGAGAATATCCTTTTATGCGTAATAATGCACATTTATGTTATGCTATTTAATTCTTACTTTTTCTCTATACTTTTTCTTTACAAAGCTATTCTATTGTAATCTTAAGTATTAGGGAAATATCCAAAAATCACAATTAGACCATTAATGATCCTTGCCTACTCTGTATTTTAGGTTGTAGTATGTAGAATGTAGGATGTAGAGAGAAAAGCAATAAAAAATTATTATTTTTTTTTTTAATGTCAGCCTTCCAAGATAGGCTTGCAGAAAGGGTTTCTCACAAAAGCAATTACCTTGGTAGGTGGTCACCCAGTCTAATACGCTGGATTTAGACTGAGGTCAGTTGAAGGCAAATAACCACAAAAGTAAATTAAAATATATTTATTTATTAAGGTACAAGAATATTTCAAAATGAACAAGAACTGTGAGGCAGAAACAAGAAAGTTAGAAGTTCAAGAGCTAACTAAAACAGTTCCAGTTATCAGATGTTACCATTCTCAGTTGAAGGTTTCAGTAATCCAAAGTGTCTCTCTCTCATCGAATCAGCATAGGCCAGGAGCTGTTTGGCCCACACGAGAAAGGATCCAAAATGGCCACAATGAGCAAAATAGTGACTGCATGTCAAGATCACAGGCAGCCACCATCAAGCTGGGAGTAAGCTAGAAACTTGCTTCTTTATGGCTAAGGGCCCTCATGGGCTCAGGCCTGAAAGACCAATAGGGTCCCTAGGTGGTGACATATAGCCAGTGGTTAGTCAGATGACCTAAGAGATGATCTGACCAGGGAAAAAGAAATGAAACCTATCTGCAGCTAGACTCGGCCCCTTTACCACAGGTGCACATCATGAACCTTAATTGGATGGAATTGGGTTAACTGGGCGTCTCGACTCCTCTCTGCAGCTCAGTGTTATCTACAGATTCACAAGGTCAGCTCGCTCTGGCTTAGCAATGTTATTTCTGAACTCTTATTAACCCACAAGTAGGCCGCATTTCAAGCCTAAACCAAACTTTTGAATCAGAACAAGAAATCTGGGGAATCAATTTCTTTACATAAGTGTTTGCTGGATCATTTAGGTAGGGGTACAGTGCAGGTGGGGGTTGTCAATACTTTTCAGACATTACAAAGTCCTTGGCTGAGTTCAGACTGGCAGTTTGGCCCGATATAGGCACGTTTCAGAAATGGATTAAAGGGCGAGTTCACACAGGCACATCTGTTAGGCATTCCCCAGCCGTACTCAACCCATCTTGTAATGCTTCCCTCCCAAGTTTAAAAAATACCAGGTGAAAGTGGTAGCAAACCCTAGAGAGCGCGTTCATCCCGCTTCCCAGAAGTGTGAATGCAAACAAGCTGATCTGGTAGGGATGCTCTTATGCGCATGAGAGCAGAAGCGCATATTGTCAGGTTACATTACAAAAAGCCACTTATAGCTGTGCCTCCGCCAGGGGCGAGCCAACAGTGCGAATGCTCCCTTGCGCCTCCTCCCTGGTATGCTCCCACATCAGTTGGTGCAGTGTGACTGGGTTTGTTCCGGGTCTTTTTGCCACGACTCCCTCGTGCTTCAAACTGCCAGTGTGGCCTCAGCCCTTGTGTCTCCCATATGTCCGCTACAGCTCTGGTTGATGGGGCTTGTACTGCTCATACTTCATTCTGAACTTGATTCCCAGGCGTGTATGAGTCTGATTTGGATCAAGACCACAGTGATCAAGGGGGCGGGGCTCAAGCCTCCCACCAGTGTTATTTTCCTCACCTGAAATCAACCCATGGAGTTGCTATTTGTCCTGTCAGGGAAACTGAAATGTACTGATGTGATGGTTACATAAAAGTTTCCAATACGAAATCCAAAGAAAAGGTTCAAGAAGAATATGAAAATGTATTCTAAAAGGCAAACAGAACTATGTGACTGAGTATTTACAAAGAATATTAAAACATGACAAGACTCCAGATGGTTTGATACTTTTGTGTCTTCCTTATCGTTGCCAACCTCCAGATGGGGACTGGAGTTTCCCAGAGTCTATGGGACCACCTCTCCCCATATGTGCCCCAAAGAGCCTTGCACTCTGCAGACAGCCATCTGCTGGTTGTTCCCAGCCTGAAAGATGTCCACCTAGCCTCAACCAGTGGAACATGCTTCTAATTGAGATCAGGGCCTTGCAAGACCTGTTACAGTTTTGCAGGGGGTGCAAAATGGAGCTGTTCCTCCAGGCCTTTGGTTGAGGCAGCGGGCATCTACTAGCTGGCCTCCCTATTGCTGCTGTATGGGACCATTATGGCTCAGTGCTGGCCAACTCATTTTCTGGCTGTAAGAACTGAAATGGAATATACAGCACTACTTACTTTAAATGTTTTTAATTGGTTTTATTGTATTGATTTAATATTGTTCTTTATTATTTGATTGAATTATTTTAAGATTGTATTGACTAATTGTTGTGAGCCGCCCTGAGCCCGCTAGCGGGAAGGGCGGGATAGAAATCAAAATAATAATAAATAAACTGACCTCCAGATGGCAGAGAACCTTAGCCCAGAAGAAAATGGCTGCTTTGGAAGGTGGACTCTATGGCATTATGCTCAGCAGAAGCTCCTCTCCTCTCCAAAGCCCACCCTTCTCTTCAACCACAAATCCCAGGAATATCCCAACACTCAGATATGTGCTCATTGGAATGGATTAGGGTTGCCAGCCTCCAGGTGGGGGCTGGAGATCTCCTAGGATTGTCTCCAGACAACAGAGATCAGTTCCCCTGGAGAAAATGGCTCCTTTTGAAGGTGGACTCTATGGCATTATACCTCACTGAAGTCCCTCCCCTCCCCAAACCCTGCCCTTTTAGGCTCCACCCCCCAAATCTCCATGTATTTCCTAAGTGGGAGTTGGCAACCCTAGAGGGGATTCAGCTGCCTCCCATAGTTTTGGTATCTTGTAGTGGACTGCTTTCATATTGAAAAGTTCTTGCATACATCTGATGAAGACAGCGAAACAGCAACTTATTTAAAGTCTTGTCCTGTTTAAATATTTCTTGTAAATATTATTTGGTAATATATGTTTAAATCTTTCCTGTGGTTTTTTTTTTCTCCTTTGGTTTTGTATTGTGTATCAAGGGCCTGCCCTTCGCAATTTTTCCTTTTTTACACGTAAGTTTTCCCCAGTGGAGAAAATAGTGGGCTGTTTCTGTTGGAGTAATGCTACTCAGCATGCCTGGACATTGGGGGCGCTGCATTGCTCTAAAAGTGTATATGTGTTACCTCCTTATGACACTCTTTACCTTAACCTGGGAGCGTCTCTCTGGCCCCTCCTCTTGCCCTGTGCCCTTTGTTCTCTATAACTTTTCACATGGCTCTCCAAGGAGTCAGATGCATCTACTGGTCTCTTGTGTAGAAGTAATATTATTTATTTATTTATTTATTTATTTATTTATAGTTTCGATTTCTATACCGCTCAGACCCCCCCAAGGGGTCTCGGAGCGGTTTACACAATTTAATCATCGCCTAACTAGGGCCACAGTCTTATAGGGAAGGGACATCCTACCAGCACCCGAGCAGGGCTTCTTGTCTTTGTTCCGGTGGGGCCTCAGGCGACCGCGCTTCAGCCTTGATGTCCTCGAGCCCCTGGCGTAGATCTTTTTCCTGGGCCAGGAGGCTTCCCGCGGATATGCTGCTGGATCAGCTGGCCATTTGTGAAAGTGAATAGAATTCTTTAGATTAGGTTTCCCTCTGCTTTACACTGTCATGTGGATGTGAACTGAATCTACCTGAATAAATGTAAGTTTTACTTTTTGCAATATACTTTTTGGAAGTTTATTTACTGCACACAATATCACATGTCTATGACTAGGCAAGCTCTACCATGTTAACTAATATATGTTCCCAGTAGTTTTCAGGCTGGGAAAAGAGTAAGGGCAGAAAGGCTGAAGAGCCCCCACTGTCCTAATCCAAACTGGGGCTGTGCATGCCTGGGAACTAAGTTCCAAGCACAGAACTCCCAGAACACATCTGTTGGCAGCAGGACACATGGGGGACATGTGTACCCTGGACTGACTTTAGCATAAGAATTGGCTTGAATCCCAGCTTCATAGCTTACTCACTGAAGCATCTGTTGTGCTGTCCTCACAACACAACAAAACCCATCGAAATAAATGAGCTTAGGTCTGTGCCTCGCATTGCATAGGATCAGGCTGCAGAAGATCAGGATCAAGCTCAACTGCTCATTCAGAAGAAAAACTACCTCCACCTGCCAGAGTTCTTACCAATGAGTGCAAAGGAACTGAGATGACTGACAAGCTTTAAGCAGCTGAATATTATGGGATGCCTTTTGATATATCATGCTACCTGTATGTACATTCTGGTTCTTGCACATTGATCTCCTCCACAGTACCTCTTAGGCCTCCTTGTTATGACTTTTCTGGCTACAGGCCTTGAATCCTTGTAGAAACATCTGGGAGAAGGGCAGCTTGCAGCACCCCATCAACTATGGCTCCAATCCCAACCAATGCTCCCTCTAAGCTGTGGAGTCTTGTGAGCAAAAATTCTACTTTGGGAGCTACTGTCATTAAAGTTGTGAGCAAGTGTTTTGGTGCTGCATAAATTAGTTTGCTCTAGAGCCATCCTTGCTAAGACAAAAATGTATGAGCTGGCATCTAAAAAACTGTGAGCTTGCTCACGCTAACTCAGCTTAGAGGAAACACTGTTCCCAACATAGTTTTGAAGCTGAAACTTGCATGCATTGCTGCTCTTCATCAAAACAAATAGAACTGCGTGGGCTTGCTGAAGGAATTCTTGCTATGGTCAGGAGGAGAGGAGATCCTGTCATTTCTGTCCTAAATACATTAGCTAGGACTACAACTCTTAATCAATGAATTGATTAAAAGTGTTTTGAATGGCTCACAAGGCCATTAGCTGGCAAGATTCAAACGTCACCTAAGGATGTATCTAACCAAGCATTGCCTCCACACAAGGATGATTCCTTGTTGTGCTCTCATTGCCTCTGGGAACGCAGAGGCACTCACAGCAGCAACAGAAGTTCCACACAGAGGACGTCTCTGGGCTACCTCTTCACGCTCACCATTCCCCCTCCACTTGCCACTGCAGTGCTTATTTCTGGAGGTTGTTTTTAAAAGTAGTAGCTATAACACTGTAGTGTGATGCTGCTATAATGATAAATCTACTACTGATTAAAATAATAGCAAACAGCCAACAGGTATCAGGGGAATGGTGGGTGCCAAATGTGGGTGGAAGAAGAAGAAGAAGAGGAGGAGGAGGGGGGGAGGGGAGATGGAGGAGATTGGATTTATACCCTGCCCTTCACTTGGAGTCTCAGAGCAGCTTACAAACTCTGTCCTTCCCCTGCCCTTCCCCTCCCCGCAACAGACACCCTGTGAGGTAGGTGGGGCTGAGAGAGCTCTTTCAAAGACTGCTGTTTCAAAGACAGCTCTTGTCAGAACTATGGCTTGCCCAAGGTCATCCAGCAGCTGCAAGTGGAGGAGTAGGGAATCAAACCCAGTTCTCCCAGATTAGCCTCCACACACTTGACCACTACACCAAACTGGCAGAAATCCACACCTTCATATCTACACATATCCCAATACCCACTTGGGGATGATTTTCCCTGAAAGATTGTTTCAAAGCAGGTTTGGGAAAACAGAAAGCAAGCTGGGGAAGACCCAGAAGGTGGATGACTGCATGACCATATTTTCTGGAATGAAGTTGTACATGTGGCCTTGTGCTCAAGCAAGGACTACCCCATATACACAATGGGAACACATATGGTGAATACTTTCCATTGTTGGGGAAGGGGGGTTTACATTTTCTGGTGCTCTGTATATATTGCTCTTATGGACTTATGAGCCATAACTAATAACTGGACTGTGCAATGAGTGTGCCAAGGGAATAGACCATATGGTGACCACAAGCTGATGCCAACTGCCTGGATTGTGAATATGCACATCTTCCCCCCCACCTTTGTCAGATACTGCATGTATGCTGCCTAGTATAACAAAAGAACTGTTTGCATAAAGGGATTAGCCAGCAGACATATCATACCTGCCAAGTCCATCACCTAGAGCGAGCATCGGGCCATCAGCACTAACAACCCTGGCCACTTCTGCTGTTGTCCTCTAAAGGTGCCACTGTTAGTAGGAGGAGAACCAATAAGCCCCCATTCTTCTGAAACCAGTTTTTTCTTAAGCAACTTCCTGGGGACATGACGAAGGAAAGTGACAGGTGAAGCCCACCCCAAAGTCCAAATAATGTGTAAAAAGAGCAGGATTCACCATGTTCTCTCTCTTACATCCTCTCTACCTGACCCCATCTTACCTCACAGATTCTGGGTTTAAGCGCTGCCCAGAGTCTCTCCATGTGTTCTGCCGGTTCAGAATACAATCCCTTTCCCTTATAGTCTCCCCTATTTTTCCGCTGTAAGGATCGCTTCATCACGTCAGGACAGGTCAGTATTGCCCAACCCACAAACTCCTGCTAATGCAAATGTCTCTGTACCCTTTCAGTCTATTTTTCCTAGTACTGTATTGACTGTGTGATTGTGTTTATTTGTATGTGTGCATATTCCCCAATAAAGAAACCATTTCACTAAGATCTGGTCTCTGTGTCTATTTCTGGGATTACTGGAATAAGCGGGACTCCTGTATACAAAGGTTATTTGCCAATTGCCATTTAATATATTCAAATTCCCAATCATTTATTAATAAATCACAGCAATTTGGCTAAAAATATGTTGGAAACAATTCCCTCTCCAGGGAAATGGAAATACAGCTATTTTGCATATTTTTTCTGCTTGCAACACATTGCTGTTGTGAAAATTTCTGAGTAATTGGGCACAAGTTGTGATGACAGGGAACAAAGAAGGTAGAAATAGAGGAGAAAGGAATAAAAACTTGGCAGCATGATGAGGGCATGGAAATGTATATGAGTTAGATCCAATCAGCTTTTCCGTTGATGAAAAAATGAGCTTCCCGCCAACTACCAAAAAAAACTATGGAGGGGGTTATGGGACCTACATGAACAAAAACCATCTGAGATGGAAGTGTAATATGGAGGAGGGCAATTAGGCAAGACTGAATGAAAAAGCTGGCTGGATCCAACTTTATAGTTCATAATTACATGTAGTTTAACAACTAGATCCTAATGACATTAAATCAATGGTATCCATAAGATCATCCGTTTATTACTTCCTCTGTGCAAGCATACACTATTCCAAGCAGACTGACTTCAGTGGATTGAGAAGACTGTAATTCTGTTTTGGATTATTCTGATATTTCAATATGGAGCAACAGGCAGTGACTTTGGGCAGCAAATACATACAAAGAATTATTTGTAGTTGCAGAAGACTCAACAAAGATCAAATATTTCTGGTACTGCTGGAAACATTAGCAGCGTGGTTTGGACCAAACAGTTACTGGGAGGGATGATAACTTTAAAGGCAGCTAATTTTAATTAGATGTTTTATACATGCTGTTACTGGCCCTGAGCTTCTGAGAGAGCACTAGGCTAAAAACAGAAATGTGTGAATAATAAAACTGAGGCAAACATTTGAACCAGTCGCATAAATTATCATCCCCCATAGTTAGTTGCAGTGACCAATAACTGGGCAAGATGTACCATAAAACAAAAACATGTAGCGAAACGTAGGTATGTTTCGCATAACTTTCTGCCTTAGACCGGGTTTCAGTACAATTATACTGCTGGATCACCCTTATCCCTGTTTTAGTTCTAATTTATGTATTCAGGAGAGGAGGGGTAGTCTGTTCTTCATAATGATAGTTTGGGGAATTCAATGCAATTTCCAAATGCTAAGGAGCTCAACTAAAACCCTGTGTCTACATGATACTGCAGAATTAACTACTCCCAGTGGGTTCCATTTTTTGTTTTTTCCCCTCTCCATTTGCAATTGCTTGTAGGCTTTCTAGTCTTTGATACATCTCAGGCAAATTCAACCCCCTCCCCTTCCCCAAATGGTGACCTTTGGGAGGTTATGACCAAATACAACTCAGCTATGGCATATTTTTAAAAAAGACAACTGTTGCTTGAGTCATAGCAAAATTTTTGTACATGATACTGAGTAGTAGTGAGGGGCAGAAGCTGGCATGCTAGAGGTGGGACTGGGTATTGATTTTAGCTCTTATTCTAGCTGAATGGCCTTAAAAACTTACCATAGTCTTCCAGCCTCCCCATTTCCAAGTGTAATGTGAGAGCTACTAGCATTGGGCTTGGACACCTGGTTTTTGTAAACATGCAAGCCCCACACTAAATATTTCACAGATCCATGGAAAGATATTTTTGGAGGAATGCTTGTTCAGTGAATTATGCTGGAGTACTCCTGTGGGACTCCAAACCTTTTTCCTGTATGTAGAATTGAATAGAACCAAGAGACCATCTAAGTCAACAGTCATCTATTCATCTATCACCCCCCTTTCTCCAGATTTCTTCAGACCACAGTGTGCCAGAGGCAAAGGGCCACTCAGCAAAAGGGATTCACACACATTGCAGAAGAGTAGCTGTGATTGCAGAAGAGCAGAATTACACTCTTCATTCTCAGAAGGAGGAGGAGTTGATTTTATACCCTGTCTCGCCCCTTCCTTCACCTCAGTTGAGAGAGAGGCACCAGAACGGACCTCTAGAGTTCCTATCACCGAGTCCTGTGTCCTAAGTGTGCACAAAATGAGCCCAGAATGATATAACCCAATGGTGTACGGTCTGAGATATGGGAGTTCTGGCAGGGTTTATATAGCACTTCAGACAGTTGTGACTGAATGCAGACCTAGCTGGCATTTTAATTTGCACTGTGGTTCTGTAGAAGTACTGGGAGGCTGGTGGGGAGACTGTGAACTTAAAGGGAGTATTTACACCAGTGTTTTCTCCCATGTATGGTTCTTTTTGTAGTAGGAACTCCTTTACATATTAGGCAACACACCCCTAATGTAGCCAATCCTCCAAGAGCTTACAGCGCTCTGCTCCCATGTAACGTTATGCTGGTGCTGAGGGAGTTAGGATACTACCAGCTAAGTTCTCCTCCTCACCCAACCCACTTCCAGTGCTGCCCTTTTGCAGCTGTTACACCAGCAGAGCATCAGTGGGGTCCTCCACCATGTATCTCCAGATACACTGGCGTTATCTCCAACATATGCTGTCATATCTCTGTATTGCACTAGTGTAGGGCATAGTTGCTTTCCTAAGCTGATTACTGATTGGCTCTAGGACTGTACTTAGGGTTGGAGAAAACCCATCCTGTTTCATTAACAGAGAAGTAATGGGATGTTATTCTATCAGGTGATGTGATTAGCTTCCATGCCATGAAAAGCTTCAACAATCCATTTCTATATATTAAACCTCTGTTAAAGGGAGAGGACTTTTTTTCCAGGCTAGTTGGCATTAGTGAGACGTTGTTGTGTAATACTTAAGACCTAGCCCTGTTCCCTCAATCAGATGGAGGCTTTTCCTTCTATTCCCCCCCCCTTTCTGACAGAGCAGCCCCTTTAGCTGTTTTCTTCTTTTGTGAAGGTTTATGGCTGTCCCACCCTGTCACAGTATTATATTCTGATGCTGGCTCAACCCAGGAACTTGAGGGAAGAGACAAGATTACCCTCTTTAACTTAAACTTCTGCAAATGGCACATGAGAGGCTTTTTAAAGTTTAAAAATAAAAAAATTATTCAATGTAGAGGGGAAAAGGTCTGAGGTAAATCCATAATGAACTCTGAGGCAACTTAGTAATTTCACATTCATATGTTTCCAGCAAGTGAGAGTTTAAAGCTTTTCACAAAGTCTTAGAATCTTAGAGGTGAGAGGTTTTGGTTTCAGTGTTTCCTAAACACTCCAGTTCACTTTCTTGAGCTTAACTGACTCTTCAGGTTCAGAATCCAGGGATACACTACCAAATCCCCAAATTCCTTCTCTAAATACTCCAGGGATCACTCTACTCTGTGAGCTATCTCCCTTTCCAACTGGGCAGGGAATTACTTCTCTAACTAGAAGATCTATCCCTTTTCTCTGGCCTGAATAGAGGTCATCACTGATCCTCCCACTCCTCCTTGCCAACCTTTCCAGTCCTCAGTCAATGTTAAGCTGTTCCCAGTCAGTGCTAAACTCTTCTCAGTCAGGGCTAAACTGTTCCAGTTCTCAGTCAGAGCTAAAACTGAGTTTTCTTCAGCAATCAGTTCTCAAGTCTTTCTGCTCAACTGATGCTAACCAGTCAAATCCTTTGAGTAGCCTGTCACTCAAGGCTTTCTGGCTCCATGAGACATTAACCCTTCACAGTCCTTCACATGTTTACACAGCACTTATGAGCTTTTACAGCACAGTCTGTCATACATGGACTTTCACACTGTGTTTGACTGAGGCCAATGTCTTGGATCCCACCGAAAATATCCACGGGAACATGGGTGGGGAGTGGGTGCCAATCCCCTGTTATGCCAGCACTCCTTTAGTCATCGAAGACTCAGGCCACCCCAGAAAAACAGCAATCTCATTATTTTATGGCCAGATACTGTACCAATCTGCAGCCGGTGTTTACAAACGCTCAGGTCTCAAGAGGCTCATAACTGGAGATGCTTGTGTGAATGTGCAAATACATGGGCTTCCCCAGGCTCTCTTGGTAACATCTTCTCCCTTGGCAGCTCAAAGGTGCAGGGCTGCACCTAGGGAACAGGGGACTCCCATGAATAGCCTGGAGGATCAGAGGTCTCTTGTGCAAGGGGGAAACTGGCAAAAATCACCCTTTGCACCTGTGGAAATTTTAGCTGAGATTCAAGTAATTGTTGTCTAGTTCCTATACTTCCCACCCCACCCCTCAAAGTTCCCCTCCTTTAAATATGATATTTATGGCATCAGTTCCATGATAATTAGAGGGGTGCATCTAATCTTATAAATAACATAGCTGGGAAATGGAATCTACACATTCCACTGGGAGCTGGGAACTCTTAAGAGCCACCAGTTATTCTCTTTTCTTGTTGATAATATTAGCCTATTCATGCACGTACTTTAACTTTTATGGTACCACACTACAGTACAGTGGTCCCCAAGGGGACAGTGGGATTACCTAGGGGAATACTATGAGGCTGGAAGGGGTGCTGGAAGCGGGACCCTTTGACCACATTGTTCACTTATTTATAATTGACCAGGCTAGAGCCTAGATGCTTGCAAATGGCACTTTAAATTTCTGCCTCTGTACAGTGCTGAAATGTGGTGAAAACCATCAGAATTTTTAGTAAATACACCACCAGAGCTCTAGTCAGACTAGCACGCTGTGTTTTGAGACTGTCATCACCGTGTGATAATAGTACTGGGTGTGATATTTATTTTCCTGTGTTCCTGTGTTCTCAGTTACAGAGCCTGTTGATTATAAAGTGTGCATTTTAGCTATATAAATGTAATTTTTGTTGCAGCACACCCAATATTAATATTTGTAGGTTTTATAAGCGTAAACCTGTGGGTTTGACCCTCTATTGAGATAGCCAGTTTGGTGTAGTGGTTAAGAGTGTGGACTCTAATCTGGGAGAACTGGGTTTTATTCCCAATTCCTCCACATGCACCTGCCGGTGTGATCTTGGGTCAGTTACAAGTTCTTTCAAAGCTGTTCTCTCAAGGGCAGTTTCTGTCAAGAGCTCTCTCAGCCCCACCTACCTCACAGGGTGTCTGTTGTGGGTAGGGGAAGGGAAGGAAGTTTGTAAGTCGCTCTGAGACTCTGAGTGAAGGACAGGGTATAAATCCAATCTCTTCTTCGCTTCTATTGGAGTTTGGGAGAAAAGGTATTTTGCCTTAGGAGAGTTCTGAGGGAAAAGAGACAATTTTGAGGAGAAGAAAGAAGATAGAAGCCATCTGAGTCCAAGGGCAGAGAATCTGAGAAGGAGCCTCAAGAGAGCTGCAGCCACTGGAGATTTGCAGGCAGCACAACAAGCCTGAAGAGCAGCACCAGCCCAGCCGGCCAAGCCATGGCAGATAGAATATGGAAGACCTGCTGAAGGCCTCAGAGAGATATAAAAGATTTTTTGGTTCCAACTGTAGGCTGTGTTTTCTAAGTTTGAGTTCTGTATATGTGTGTTCTGTTAGGGATGCCAGCCTCCAGGTGGGACCTGGGGATCCATCGGAATTATAGCTCATCTTCAGACTACAGAGTTAAGTTCTCCTGGAGAAAATGGATGCTTTGGAGGGTGGACTCTATGGCATTGTACCCCAACTGAGGTCCCTGTCCTCCCCAGGCTCCATCCCCAAATCTCCAGGAGTTTTTCAGCCTGGATCGGGCCACCCTACTCCCCCCATTCCCCGCCAGGAGCCAGGAGGGACCTGGCAACCCTAGTTCCTGCTTTTATTCCCCATCCCTCTTTGTTGAATTAAACCCTATTTCTATTTTAAGTTTTATTTGTGTATGGTTATAGGTTATTGGAGGGTCTGGGAGTTGTGTTTGAAGTTTTCTTTTTCTTTTGCTTACTGGACATCCCTCCTGTTAGGAAGTGGAGGCCAGCGGACTGGAGGCACGGCTGTTTTCTTTTTGTCACCTGCCCCCTTCCACTAACAAACCTAAATCCCATAAGTTCTTCCCTCAGCTGTGGTTGGTGGGAGAAATGGGGGTACATAAAAGAGCCAGTTTGGTGTAGTGGTTAAGTGCACGGACTCTAATCTGGGAGAACTGAGTTTGATTCCCCACTCCTCTACTTGCACCTGGCTGGATGACCTTGGGCAAGCCATAGTTCTGATGAGAGCTGTTCTTGAAAAAGAGCAGTTTCTGTCAAGAGCTCTCTCAGCCCCAACTACGTCACAAGGTGTCTGTTGTGGGGAGGGGAAGGGAAAGGAGTTTGTAAGCCGCTCTAAGACACTTTTTGGGTAGTGAAGGGTGGGGTATAAATCCAATCTCTTCTTCTTTTTCTTCTTCTTCTACATAAGGATTCAAAATTTCTGAATAACTGTTTTCAAAATAGAAAAAAAATGATTTTAAGGGGAAATTTAGGTGGTAGAAGGAAAAAATTGGATAATTGAGTGGAAATTTAGGGTATAAATAATAACATTTTCTGGTAACAAGAGGAAAATTTGGAAAATTAATATAAATACTGGGGGGAAGTGGGTATGTTTTTGGCAGAAAATAAAAAACCCGGCAAACCTTTATAAAGAAAATATAACACATTGTCTTTAATCAGAAGTGTAGCAATATAATAAAAAAACCAATAAAAGTATTGAAAGGATACAAAATTAAAATAATCTTCTTTATTTCTTTAAATTCAAGCTATTATTTTTCTTAATTTCTTCAATCTTCCGAGATGTTTTACTTTCCCACAAATAACAGTATTAACCCTTGGTACATACCTTCAGTTTTAAATGTCCATTATGTGTGGACACACTTTTTGCCTTCAGCAAAATGTTCACAACTGCATATTACATCATAATATGTCTTATTGCTATTATAGCATATTTCTTTACTAAGACCTTCATTTTGAGAAAATTCTCAGATACATTTTTTAATCCTACAAGGGTATGAAAAGCTTATCGGAACTATTTGCAAATTTCAATGAAATGAATTTACGGTTGCAAGTAAAAGAGGTCAATCTTATTTTAAGGCCAAATCTGTCATCTCTACATTTATTTCAAAGTTAACTCTATTCAAACACAATATAGGCCATCATGAGCTATACCAGTTTTCAAGCCTGTCTGAGCTAAAAGAGAAAGGTGGGACACGAGATGATGATTTGCAAATATTTTGTGGATATGCTACTTGAACATATGTTTGAGCAATCTGAGGATCTTTAGATGAAAATTCCAGATTTGGTGATAAATCCATTCTCTGAAACTGAGGAGGCTGGGGTAGTAGAGAAAGAACTAACTGAGCTACAAAAATATGTCAAGCTGAAGTCAATGTTTAAGAAATCCTACCAAGAGTTTTAGTTACAGAAGGAAATTTCTGATCACTATCCAGCACTATGGACAGTGGTTAAGAAGCTCCTTGTTGCTTTTTCGGCATCACATGTGGTGGAACATGGTTTTAGTGTAGTATTCCGACTTCTCTCCAAGCAAAGAAATCAGTTCCAGATTACTGAACATGGTGATTTACAATTCCTTCTGAGTGATTTTAAACCAGACACGGGGAAACCAGACAAGCCCATCCATCACATTAAGAACTTAGTGAGGTAGTTACTAAACATTATCTAAGACTCTTGCTAAATAACTATCAGGCTCTGAAAAGCTGGTATCACTGGATCAAGTTCATCAATTTTGTTGGATGAATTCAACTATGAATGAATGTGCAATTAATTTAGGTGGACAGCCGTGTTGGTCTGAAAAAGCAGAACAAAGTTTGAGTTAAGTAGCACCTTTAAGACCAACAAAGTTTTATTCGAGGTATGAGCTTTCGTGTGCACGCACACTTCCTTGGATACATTGAAATGGAAAGTAATAGTTCATTGATATATACAGAGGATGAACAGTAAATTAGCATACAGCATAATGAGGAAGCAAGCTGTTCCCCACCACTCAGCTGTTTTCTGGGCTCTCTACAAACCCTGTTTAAAGGGACTGCAGTCTCTTTCAATGGGATTTTCAGGGCCAAGAACTATACGAACCAATCCGGTTCATAAACAAGCCTCCCCCTTCAGTTCGGTTTAGGATTTGCTTCATGGTTGAACCACGAACTGAACCACATTTTCCCAGTTTGTGCCCATCCCTAACCTTCAGCAGATCTGCTCCGAATCAAGACTCATGTTAGGCAATGAGCTTTCCCCCCCAGTAAAATGGTACTTCTGCCTTTAAAATGGTGGTGTCACTGCCGTCCCATCAGTTGTTGGGAACAATTCAAGTTCACATTCTGTTTAATAACAATCAATTGAGTCTCAACTGATGGCTAGCAGATTAGCTGGTTTTTCTACTGTGCTAACAGCTGGAGATTTTAACGAATAAACAGGTCATTAACTTCTGCTCATAGCCTAGTAGAGGTCATTTATCATTTTGGAAACAGACTATGTCTTTTAAAAGATGTTCTGGATAAGCAAACGCAAAACTGCACTTCTTAGTAACTTAGGTTATCTTGTATCACAAAATTAAGCTACCTGTGCTCTCCAGATGAGGAAGGTTGTCAGCTGGCCAGGGGAAAAAATGCCCCATCCTTTTAAAAGAGGCTCAATGAGTGGAAATTGGAAGTTGAAGCCTTTCATGGCAGGGAGGTAAATACTATCGATTGGTAAACAATTTCCCATTATGACTCTACTAAAGGAAAGGACATTTTTTTTCTCTCTGTGCCAAGTGGCAACCTTATATGTGGCTACATTTATTTTTGTTTTTATCACTGATTTTTCATGATAAGATGGATAACTAGGAAGCACATGGTTAGTATTAAAGATATAGGGAGAGAAAAGGAGAAAACAAAATCCCTGGATAGGGTTTTTATAATCTCAGGATGAAGAGACATGTTACAATGTCTGGTGAGTCAGGTCTCAGTTTCCTGGACCCAACTCACTTTCTCTGCAGTTACACAGAAACTGCAGGAAATTTCATTTTTAAAATTTGTGGGGGTCTGATTCAGCTCAGGACCGAGCATTGGGGGAAGAGGAGCTCGTGCCTCCACCTTGCACCATTTTCTCATGGAGTTACCTGCTTCGTTTTGGAGCTACCCTCAGTGTCTTGATCAAGGGTGCTCAAACCTACAACTGTAGCAGTACAATCCTAAGCAGAGATACACTGTTCTAAGCCCATTGTCTTCCATGAATTTAGAAGGGTGTAACTCTGCTTGGAGCTGCGGTGGCTCAATTGGTTAAGACACTGAACTGCAGGCTGTGGAAGGTCAGTAGTTCAACAGTCTGAGACCCGAGAGTGCTGCATGATGGAGTGAGCTCCCATCTCTAGTTCCAGCTCCTGCCAACCTAGCAGTTCAAAAGCAAGAAACTGCAAGTAGATAAATAGGTACCACTTCGGCGGGAAGGTAACAGCGTTCTGTGTGCCTTGGTGTTTAGTCATGCTGGCCACATGTCTTTGGACAGCTCTTCGGCTTTGAAACAGAGATGAGCACCACAACCCTAGAGTTGGATTCGACTGGCTTTCAAGCAAGGGAACCTTTACCTTTAACTCTGCTTAGGATGGCTGTATAGAGCTGTCAATAATTCAGTGCAGGAAGCTCAGAGAGCAAAACATCTTCATATGTATCCTTTTTTATGACCATCCTTAACCACCATGGTTACATAACAGTCCTCATTGTAACCAGCATAGGAACACATATTTAAATCTAGGTTCTCACCCACCCTGTGTTTATTGTTATAGAGTCCAAGAATGACTAATACAATACACTTTAAGCACTTTACATGGGGCTTTCCATTAACAATCTTTGCAGAGCATAGCAGCCAGATGGGAATGGGGTACCTAGAACATCTGTTAATGGGTCTGAAGTTCTGCCAATTATAGCCAATAAAACCCCAAACAGCTTTGGACCCTGTTTACCTTTGGGAATGCCTCTCTGTGTATTAACCTGTGAGGCTCTTCTTGTCAGCTGGGGACAGCTTATTAAAAAATTCCATCTGGTAGGCCAGGTTTGATCAGTAAATGTTTTCTCAATAGTAGTTCCCGGTGGGTGGAATTCTTTGCCTAAAAGCCATTGTATGCAACTTGAACTACGCATGGAGGATGATGAAGTGGTATAATCTTGAGTGGACTGCACCATTTCAGACCACATTGCAGAATTCTGTTTTTAACACTCCTTCAAAATACTTATGCAAACAGTCGAATGAGCCCAACAAGAAAAGGATGAGGTAGAGATCTTTCTCCCCTATGTGTTCCTTTTTTTATTTCCAGGGAGAGTTATGTGATAAATGATTGATTTAATGCATTGATTCATTTAAAATATTTACATGCCTGTTTTTCTCCTGACCAAGTCAGGATCCAAGGCAGGATAACAGTGAAATAAAATATCAGTAAACTGTACAAAATTACATAATTTAAAACATTAACAAAACAATCTGAGGGGGGGTGGCGGCAGAATTGGCACAGGGAGCTGACTGCTGGCACAACTTGGAGTTACACCAGTGTAAGGCCTTTTTACACCGGCTCAGAGCACAAGTGGTGCTTTACCACTGCCCAACAGTACAGGCTCAGACTGTCCCAGAAGCTCTTTGTTGTAGTTCTGTTTTATTGCCTCACCAGAACGCCAGAAGGGCAGGGCCCTTCCTATCCTCTTCCTGGAAGCTGTTTCACAGATATGGAGCAGTCACTGAAAAAGCCCAAGCTGGGGCTGTTACAGGCTAGCCAACAACCTGGAGGAGAAAAATGCCCCTTAACAGAAGATTAATCTGCTAGGCTGTGTGATTTACCTCCATGCTGTGAAAAACTTCAGTTGTCCATTTCCATACACTAAGCCTCCATTAAAGGGGCAGGGCATTTCTTTCTCCAAGTCATTGGAAAGAATGGGAAGCTCCTGGATGGAACACGCCAAGGGAAGTCCTTAAGGCTTTAGGCCCCACGTCATGAACTTTACACAGTGTCATTTCCCAACTGCAGAAGTGCTCTCAGTGATTCTGGGGTCCTGAGCAAACATACAGGGGCCCCAGGGTAACTGCTACCCCCCCACCAGACCCCTGCCACACTAGGGTTGCCGACCTCCAAGTAGTGACTGCATATTCTCCTGCTATTACAGCTGATCTCCAGGCAACAGAGATCAGTTCACCCAGAGAAAATGGCCACTTTGGAAGGTGGATTCTATGGCATCATGTCCCATGGAAGTCCCTCCTCTCCCCTAATCCTCAGGCTCCTCCCCTAAAATCTCCATGTATTTCCCAACCCAGAGTTGGCAACCCTATGCCACACCTACCTCCCACCACCGGGGTCCAGAGGTGGCCCTCGCCCAGGGTGAGGCAAGTGGAACACTGCCGGAAGCCAACTGCACAGATGGGGTAGATGCAAGTGCCTGCTGCCACTGAACTGGCTGCCCCCTTTTGTCAGAGTGGTAGGCTCCCCCCCCAGCATGGGGTCTGTTGGCCATTAGTTAAAAACATCTCTGACCATCTGCAGGTGGTATTACTAACTCCGTATTTCCACCACACCTTTGAGCTCAGAAATCAGGCCTGCAGCCCAATTTAAGCATGGGAACAGAAGAACTTACCCTTGCTATGTTGCACACCCTCAAGATTTCATGTAAACAGAGCCGCTGTGCTTGCAGTTCTGATACATGTGCAAAGTCAGCACTCCAGCACCAGGCTTGTCTGCGGTTCAGATCTATGGTGTGCTAAAACTGCATGCCCAGGCTCTGAGAGCACATGCAGTATTCCATAAGTAAGTTCTTCTGTCCTGGCAGCACTGAAATCAGGCCAACACGATGCAAAGGCAAACCAGCAGTCTTTGGTACTACAGCTGAGAATTAGACCACCTCAGTCTATTACCTCAATCTGCACCCTGTGTAAACTAGCTCTTAGACGCCACATTTCTCTGAGGCATCTCCTCGATGCCACAACTGAATGTCAGCGATCAGACATAACTGGCAAGTCATTTTGTCTGTACTCAGCACTTTCAAAACAGACAGAAGAACACAGTTTAGATTTCGTGGTCATAAGACTGCTGTGAAAAGTCAAGTTGACCTTAAACTGCCATCATGGATACAACTTGACTTGCCGGGACAAAACAAACAAAGCATTTGCATGCTTGCTGTTAAAGCGCTTCTGTTTAATTGTTTCGGGAAGAAACCTTTTTTATTTCTAGACTCGCTCTGCAGAGAGATATTTGGCTCTCATGGCATATAATAAGTTGCTTGGAGATCAGCCAAGCGACTGGCTCTCCCAGGCTACTTGGTGTTCCATATATGAGGAATCTGGAACTTCATATGTTTGCACACACTAAAGGCTCGTTTTGGTGTTCCAGGGGAATTGTAAGAGACAAGCCTTCCCTTGGACACAATTGGGTAAGATTAGTGACTTCTCAATTGTTACAAGATGCAGCTACAGCTCCGGGTCCCTTTTCCACCCTCCCTTATTTATTGTATTTAAACCAGTTAACCCTGCCTTTCCAAAAGCTCACTGCGACCTATAAGGTAACATTTAAAACAGGATTTTTTTTTAAAAAAAAAACTGCAATAAAATGCTGACATTACTTACTGAAATGATACTACTCATTTAACCTATAGGTTTTGAGTAATGCCACATTAGAATCTGCATAAACCAGGCTTCACTGTCATCTTAAAATCATTTTCTACTTGCTATAACATACGGAGGAAAATTGCAGCAGTCAAAGTAACCTCCAAATCCACCCTTGCCAAAAGTTCCCCCAATTTTTCTCCCACCAATGCACCTGCTATCCTATCTAGGGGTGGACTAATCCACAAATCTCTCACATTTGAAAAAAAAAGGGACATTCCAGTAAATAATGTTCAATTGTGTCAATTTTTCCAGTAGCACAAAAGCAGAGCCTCTCTAAATAGGGCAACCTTCTTATAATGACCATTAATTACTTGTGATGGTATAGAATTCAACCCAGCAAGCATAAAAGCTCTCCTGTATCAGGGCACAGTCAACTGCTTATTGTACAGTGGGAGACTTCAGGGATAGGACAATCTCTCCTTATAATAATTATCTTTTGGTTTCGTAGGATTCCATGCGCTCCCATTGGCTGTAAAATGCCCTCCCTCAGCCATTGGCCCATCAGCCGCCACTCAAGAGTACTCGCATGCCATTGGCGGGTGCTGGGTCTGCTCCTCTTCCCCACCCACTCCCCCTTCAGACAGATTTGCATGTCAGATTTACTGGCAGACAGCTCTCTCTCCTGAGGAAGACAGTTCTCTTGACTCCTGTGAGGGACTGTCCCCTCAGTGGCTGTTAGTAGGCAACCAAGCTTGGTTCTGTGAGTAAAAAAACAAAGGACTTTCAGCATAACTCCCTCCCCCGCCCATAACCCCCTCCCCAGTGGCCACTTTCCTGTCAGAATAAATGGAAAAAGGCTCTTTCTCCTGCTTGGCTTCGGCATGGCTGGCTGGCTAACGAGGTGGGCCAGCGACCATCAAACCATTTTCTTCAACTCCCTGCTGTGCAGCTGAATTTTCCTTAGGGTTGCCAATCTCCAGGTGGGACCTGGAGATCTCCCACTGTTACAATTGACTTCCAGATGACAGAGATCAGTTCCCCGGGAGAAAATGGTTGCTTTGGAGGGTAGACTCTATGGCATTATACCCAGCTGAGTCCTTCCATACACACCCCAAATGCTGCCCTCAACCCCCCCAAATCTCCAGGTATTTCCCTAATCAGAGTTGGCACCTGTACTTTCTCCTCTGTCAGTAAAAGGCCCTTTCCACACCTAAGTTGGCCTTTGGGAGAAAACTCATTGGGCCCAGTCCTGATCAGGTTGCCAACTCCAGGTGGGCAATTCCTGGAGATTTGAGGGATGGAGCCTGGAGAGGGTGAGGTTTGAAGAGGGGTGGCACCTCAGACAGGTACGATGTCATAGACTCCACCCTCCAATCCAGCCATTCCCTGATGGGGAACCATTGTTGCCAATCTCCAGGTGGGGGCTGGAGATCACTCAAAATTACAACTGCTCTCTAGGAGGGAGGGGGGAGGAGATGGAAAACTAAAGGTAGGTTGATGGTTGGCTGGGAGGGAGATAGGGTTATCAACTCCAGGTTGGGAAATTCCTGGAGATTTGAGGGGTCGAACCTGGAGAGGGTGAGTGTTGAGGAGGGGTGGGACCTCAGACAGGCACAATGCCATAGACTCCACCCTCCAAACCAGCCACTCCCTCCTGGGGAACCACTGTTACCAGTCTTGGGGGTGGGCTGGAGATCACTCAAAATTACTACTGTTCTTCAGGTAGCAAAGATCAGTTCCTCTGGAGAAAATGGTGGACTCTGTCATTATACCCTGCTGAGATTGCCACAACAAATTGTCACTGAATGCCCAAAGCCGGGGCACTCTCCCAGAGCCTCTTTCTAGAGCCCGTTGTATTTATTTCCACAACGGGCATTATTCCTAGTCCTAAATAAGTGGGAGAGCAAACTCTACCTGATCTAATACGAGAGCTTAGAAAATCCAGATCATATAAATGCTTCAGGGTTACCTTTCTAGCTCTCTCCAAGCCCATCAACTCTTCTTCCAGAATCTGAATTCCCAACATAGAGAACATAGTTTCTATTAGTTGTTTCCAAGAGCTTATATAAGAGTCCTTTCAAAGTGCGTACATTTAGTGGAGGGAAGGTGGCCCGGTGCCCTTCCTTTGCTAACATCTGCCCTCCTCACTTGCAAGATGCCTTGTGGGGGAAGCATCTGGAGCTGCTGCAGGAGGTGAGAGGCAAAGAAGTCCCACGCTGCTGGTGTAAATCCTTCTGTCAGTGGAATTATCTGGTAGGATCCAAATTTCTATCTCCAGCCACTTTTATCCAAAGATCTAAAACTTTCTCCCACAATGGCCAAACCAAACCAGTCACAGTAAAATTTTGCTTCCTATATTACCTTAGGACATATTTTTATAAAAAATGGTATAGCTAGGCTGTGTATTCTTGCAGAGAGTTTCTTTAAAAAGTAATTACAGCATCGTCTCCCAAATACCAGGAGAACTATCTATAATCTATTTTTCAGAACAAGTACTTGAGGGGTTTCCAGTGGCGGGAAACTAAAGCTCGTAAATTCTCTCTCCGTTCCCGTTTAATAGTTTCCTGTTCCCGAGGCAAGAGAGACAGTTGTCTCCTAAAGTGGCTGTAGTGTGTTCATAAATTGCAGCAGGACCATTTCCTTGGAAATCCATTTCTAATCCAATAAAAAGGAAAATGTAATGGAATTAAATGCTTGGAAACGTCATTGGGGTAGCACATACCTTAATCAAGTGAACGTGTTACAGTGCCATCCAAAGTGAACTTATGCCCTGCTAAGTCTGTGGAAATCAATGAGCTTAGAAGAGTGTAGCTCTGTTTAGGATTACATAGCAAATGTATTAAAAGAACATACTGGGAAGCAAAATAATGAATTAAAGGCAATAACACTAATAATATAACAGCTCACATTGACCAATTCCATGATATTTTCTTTATTTAGAAGCCAGTCATGCTTTAACTTATGAGCTGAGGCATACAGCTTTTTGTACGGCAGGCCAGCTGTCTGGTAGGGCCATGGGGGAAAGGCTGATACTACTCAGCTATAGAAGGGCTTGCCAATCTATGTAATAAATAATTATTTGCCCTGTGGTTGCAATGGACTCTTGACAGTCCTAGAGGGATTTTCAAGGCAAGGGATGGGCAAAGGTGGTTTGCCATTGCTTTCCTCTGCACAGCAACCCCAGTCTTCCTTGGCAGTCTCTCACTGCCATCAACCCAGCTTAGCTTCCAAGCTCAGATGAGATCAGGCTAGGCTGGACTATCAGCCTGCTGCAGATCTATGTATGCTGTCTATTATGTCACTTATTCCAGGGCTCTCACAGTGAAGTTCAGACCAGAGTTATACCCTTCTAAAGCTTTAATGAATTAAAGGCCTCTCTCGAATTTTTCCAGGCAATATTGAGTTTAAAACTCCCCCCCCCCACGGCTAGAAACAAGGAAGTCAAACTCACCTTTTTATAAATGCTAATTGAGCTAGCAGGATAGATTATGGGATGGTTAACCATCCCCCTCCCCCCCCTCCATGCTTATATGTGGAGGTACCAAATGCTAGAGTCTCTGGAGACAGGAAAAGATGAGCGGGGAAAGAGATTTGATAATATTCCTTGCAACAGGAAGAAAAGGTCTCTTGCGGCTGGATCCATCAAGTTTTTGGTTGTATCTTTGCATGCTCTAGGTTAATAACTAAGGTTTTTGATATCCAGAACATATCAATCCTTGACTATGTTTGGTGTCTGTTGGAAAAGAAAGTATAGTCCTTAATCCTGGCTGGCTTCACCCACTTTCAATGTAGCAGTAGTCAGACTGCAAAGCCTCTGTTGAGGCCAACATACTTGCTGGGCTCCAGTTTACATTTGGGGGAAAGTGTGTCTCTATTTTATTTTACTTGGGTCTATATATCCTTGATTGGGAACATTTGGGTTTTTTTTCACAGTGGGAGGCCTGCTTCAACCACTTCTAAGCTCTTCTTTCAATTTCAATTTCATTTTTAAATGGTAAGCCCATCTGCATGAACAAGATGGGGGGGAACATGCAGATCAGAGGCCTTTTAAAATTTCCTTTTGCCCTGTGTGTAGCCCAGAGAGAACATTGGTAAGAAATGTACACTCTGTACATGTTCATGCTCTTCATTTTGCTCTAACTTGAAATAGTGTGGTATAGTTTCAAAGGGTCAACCAACTGGGAGGTATAAAAGGAATGACAGGATGGCCCATTGGAAACAATGGGAGAGGCTTGAAGGCCCACTGGAGATAATGGGAGCCAGGAATGCCAAATGGCTTGCAGAGGCTCCACTGAAATACACTGCAGCACAAAAAAGTTGCAAAGAAAATGCGGAATGGATTTTCCATTAAGGTCTTTGGGCCCAGATAGGCTACTATGTGACTGGAATGACAGCCCACAGAGTGGAAAGTCAGTCCCTAGGAATAGAATCTGTGCTCTGGGACTCAAATGACAGCCCCCAGAGTGGAATTATGGTCCCTAAGAAGAGAATCTGTGCTCTGGTACTGGAACGACAGCCCCCAGAGTGGAATGGTGATCCTTAGCAATAAAATCTGTGCTCTGGGACTGGAATGACAGGTCACAGAGTGGAATGACAGGACAGCCCCTGGGAATAGGCTCAGTGCTCTGGGACTGGAATGACAGCCCCCAGAGTGGAATGACGGCCACTGTTAATAGCAGAGGTGTTCTGGGACTGGAATGACAGCACTCAGAGTGGAATGATAGCCCCAGAATACTTTTGCTAATCCTAGGGACTGTCATTCCACTCTGGGGGCTGTCATTCCAGTCCCAGAACACCTGCTACTCCCAGGTGTCATTCCAGTCCAAGAGCACTGATTCTCTTCCTAGGGACCATCATTCCACTCTGGGGGCTGTCATTCCACTCTGCAAATTTAGAACCTGCAGGGATTACATGATTAACATGGCTACCCCTCCTATTTTTATATGTAATTTCTCTTCCTTCAGAATCCTGCTATTTTCCTTTGAATTGTTTTCAGTCCACCATTCCATTCAATTTGCCATGGATAGATTTCTAATTAGAAAGTCCTTTCTGGTGCAGTCTGAAGATCATTTGTTGAAGCCAAATGTGTTTTGCGAGTTGAATCTGAAGAACAGAAATTAACCATGCACAAGAATGCAGTCATTTCCCATTAACTTATGTGATTTATTTTATTAATAATTTGTTCTGAATGTTTGTGTTTTTAAGGTGGAGTTTCTAAGAAGTGTGCTAAGTAGGCAAGGTATATAAAATCCTAGGTGGCATAACTGTAAGTTTTCTTTGGGGTCTGTTCCCTCTAAGCTAAATTAGTGTGAGCTAGCTCATAGTTTTTTAGCCTCTAGCTCACACATTTTTGTCTTAGCTCAGGAAGGATGGCTCCAGAGCAAACCAATTTATGCAGTAGCCAAATTGCTCCCTCACAACTTTAATGCCAGTAGCCCACAAAATTGAATTTTTGCTCACAAGACTCCACAGCTTAGAGGGAGCATTCATGGCCTCAAAATGTACTTGTACTCACTTGTAGGATATGAGTTTGCTGCTAATCTGAACTCTGTACATTGCTCAGAAACTGAGTGCACAGAAACTGTTCGATATTCTGCCTTGGCTCAGAGACTTCAGCCATGCATTTATTAAATGAAGGCACCTATGATGCCATAATTTAGTAAATTTCAGTACAAGGACTGAGGCAGGAACAAGACTCCTGTAAATGAACATGCAGGAAAACTTTTAAAATGTTCCCCTACAGGCTTTTCTGTGATGCCTTCCTTACTGTCAAATTTGTGACCATTCGTTTGTCTTATGCACATGGTATGTATATTTGCAGATCTTAAAGTGACTATTCTAAAAGTGAATTTTAAAAGACACAGCAAGGGACTGCTGAGATACCACTATAACCACTGGCCAACTCCCACCTTTTCCTGGGTTTAGCCCAGTCCAGGGGCATGGCTGGGGGGGGGGTTCCCAGGATTTCCCAGGCCCCCTAAATTTCTGGGGAGCCCCTTCCTAAATCCCACATGGCTCCACCACCACAGATAGTGACAATGGCCTGTGATGTGACCGGCTCCTCCCTATGTCACTGGGCCCAGTTTTTTTTTAAGGACCTAGCATAGCAACACCTCTGGCCTAGCCCCAGCCCCCCTGGGAAATTGGAAATTCTATGCCCTTGTAGAAGAGTGTATCTCTGCTTAGGACTGCACTGTCACCCATGTTGTTGTGAAGAGATTCTGGAAGTATTAAGCAAGTCCTAAGCTACTGCCAGTCCTATGAGTACTTACCATTGCAATCTGAAACATGGCCCAGGACAACAGCACAGAACGCTACTGCATAGTTGTGGCTATATTTCAAATTTATGCTCTGTGTTCCAACTGTAGTAGAATTTTGGATATAAAGACATAAGAAGAGTCATGCTGGATCAGACCCATCTAGTCCAGCATCTTGTCTCACACAGTGGCTAATCAGTTCCTCTGGATGGACAACAATAGAGCATAGAAGCTGAGGCCTTCCCCTGATGTTGCCTCCAGTTCTGGGATGGGAGAGGCTTAGTGCCTCTGAATGTGGAGGTTCCCCTCCGTCACCATGGCTAGTAGCAATTGATAGACTTATCCTCCAAGAATTTATTTAATCCCCTGTGGTGATCACTACATTCAAAATAGATATTCCTCAGTGAATAACAATGGAAGGAAGGCACTTGTGACAGAAGGCAGTGCTGTCTGGTACAATTTCAACTATTCAGCAGAAGAAAAAACAAAACTACCAGAAGGAAAATCAAGCTATCAAAAACCCAGATAAATTCAAAGTCACCTATTCTCATCCTGAGAAATACACACCCATGGTGGTCAATGCTCCCTATATACTGCAAAAGTTGGTCCCACTTCAGGGGATTTCCACTCTAACTTTCTGTGGTGTTGTATCCATCGCAGTTAGCAACAATTGAACCTGGTTGTGGTTGATTCAGAATTGTCCTTGTATTTGCAAGCTTCTCACCATTTTATTTATAATTGAATGTTTCCAGGAATATTTACTGATTTGTAACATTGGCACATGTACACTGCACACTGTGAACCTGGTAATTATAGAGGAGGAGGAGGAGGATTATTTATATCCCATCGTTCACCCAGAGTCTCCGAGCAGCTTACAATCTGCTTCCCTTCCTCTCCCCACAACAGATATCCTGTGAGGTAGGTGATACTGAGAGAGTTCTGAGAGAACAGCTCTGAGAGAGTTACGGCTGACCCAAGGTCACCAGACTGGCTGCATGTGGAAGAGTGGGGAATCAAACCTGGCTCTCCAGATTCGAGTCCACTGCTCTTAACCACTACACCTCAGTCAGAACTTTTTAAAGTATTTGCAAATATTTTTCAGTCCCCCCCTTTTAAAAAAAACACCTTATTTTTCACCATCTGTGGCCACAATGTTTTAAAAATAAAATGTAGAACATTTATTTCATAAACAGGCCTATTAATTTGTAGAAAGTTCCTCCAAAGCAACAGTTTACGAGCAGAGGTTTAAAATTTATTTGTTCGTTTCCTTGCTTGTTTTACTTACTTTATTAAGAGTCTACATTTGGCTGAGACTCCAGGTGGACTACAAGCTTTAAAAACAATGAATTGAAACAATATAAAATATGCACTATACCATGCAATAAGAATGGATTAAAAATTAGAAAACAATTGTAAGCTACTATAAAGAGTGTGATAAAACTTCCCTGACTTTTTTTTTGCTAGCGTTAAAAGTGCAACCCTATTCCCTTTATAAGAGTGCTCCCCTGAACAATTCCATTTTAATGCAGCCCTGTTTCCATTATTAAACTGCTTTTCTGAACAATTCCATTTTACATTGCCGGATGCTAAGAGTGTGGGAGACTTCCGGACCTCATCAGATGGACTGTTCCACCAGGCGGGAATGCAACGGAGACTGTTTGGGTACAGGCAGCTGCTGATCTTTGCAGGGTGACACCTTCAGAAGCCTTTCTTCAGATGATTGAAGCTGCCTCAGCACAGCCTACCAAAAGAGGTAATCCTGTGGGCTCTAGGTCATGAGGATTTCTAGAAGTATTATTCCATAGGGCTAGCCATGTTAGTCTGGCATAGCAAAACAGAACAGAAATCCAGTGGCACCTTAAAGAATCACAGTATTGTGAACATTCATGGTGGCTCTTCAGTTCACGAACATTGCTTAGCGAACCACAAACTGGCCAAACTTTGTGACGAACGTTCGTTCATGAGCCAGTTCGTGCCCATCCGTACACTTCACTGATCAATGCAAGCTGACTGTGAAATAACAGAAGAAAATATTTTTTATATGGCACAAATGTGCAGGCTTGTCCTCCGTAAGGAAGGTGCACATTTTCACATGGTTCAAAGCTGGTCTGTTCTTCCGTTTGCTCCAAAGACATTGGGGGGAGATCAAACTGAGACATGCACTCGTTTTGTCTAGTTGTTTAAATAAGGCCTCTGTGGCTGTCAGTCTGGATTTGTTCTGTTTTTCTGATTAGCTGTCCATCCCGAATTTCCAGAGTGAATGAATAGCCGACTATTTTCTCAAGAGAATCAGTCATAGCAAATTCTCAGAGGCTCACTTTAGAAATTACTATGATCACCGTGTATCTATATAAATGCTTTCCAGGGTAAACAGCAGCTTCTCTTAAGGGCATAATTCTCATCTTTGCTGATGATTAAAGTTTAAGATTCTGGCACCTTAACAACTGACCTTGATGAATGTTTTCAGTGGCCTGTCACAGGACTGAAAGAGCATCGGACACGAAGCAATTATTTAGTGATGGCCATCAGGAGGAATATTCGCCGAAAGAGAGAGCCAGTGCAAAAAAAATGTAATCATAAAGTCAAATTTTGATTTACATGTGTCTACCGTTCTGCACTATAAGTTTCCCTTTTCAATTTCCGTCAGCTGGAAATGTACCAAAGGTAAAATTTAAGACTTCACAGTAAAATGGTCTCTTGGCAAGGTTATCATGTAAAAGATGAAGGCCTGGAGTTTAATGTCAAATCAAATCAGAGCATATTTAACATTGAATTTGTTATAAAAGCTATTCGTAGTTTGCGACTAAGCTTGTTTCCTTGCTTAAAGAGCCAGAATTTCTTAGTGCCATCTTCCAAGAGCCTCTGACTTCCTCAGGTTATCGTTTATAGAACAATAGAATCACAGAGTTGGAAGGGGCCACACAGGCCATCTAGTCCAACCCCCTGCTCAATGCAGGATCAGCCTAGAGCATCCCTGACAAATGCTGCTTAAAGATGCTGCTTAAAGATGCTGCCTAAAGACTGCTAGGAACGGGGAGCTTACTACCTCCCTAGGCAGCCGATTCCACTATTGCACAATCAATGGCACAGCCCTGTCAAAAGTAAGCACTTTTCACCTTCATTAACTGCTGCCTACAGAGTCAGACCCTTGGTCTATCAAGGTCTGTATTGTCTGCTCTGACTGGCAGCAGCTCTCAAAAACCTCTCAAAACCAGAGGATTTTCACATCAGCTACTATCTGATGCTTTTAACTGGAGGTGAGGGGCACTGGACCAGAGACCTTCTGCGTGGCAAGCAGATGCTCTACCGCTGAGCCATTACTCCACTTGACTTCATAGAAAGATAGTTAACATTGCACATTGTTAACTATCTTGCAGTGAAGTCACGTGGAGTAATGGTTCACCAGTGGAGCTTCTGCTCGCCATGCAGAAGGTCCCTGGTATGTGACTTGTTCTTAAGTTTGTTTGGACCATGCCCCTGATAAACAGCCTTCCCAGAAACAAATGCCAAGCAGGAGAAAAATGATCTGGGGGGAGGGAGCTGGAGGGGAGAGTTGTAGATGGAGAAGAGCAAGTGAATAGAAGATTTGGTATCCCCTCCTGTCTCTCTGCTTGGGCAGAAATAAAAGATTCACCTACAGCACTGCCTCTTGGTCTCTTTTCTTCATGCTGCTTGTTGACTGATGTGTTGCCTAGGAATGTGTCGTTCAAAGTCAAAGAAAGCCACAAGAACTGTTTTGCCTTCAGAGTGGCCAGCCTTTTGAAGCTACCACCCTTCAGCAGGGTAATGGCTTTTCATAACAGTGTGAAGATTTAAAGACCCCAATTCACCAAAGAAGTAGCCAAGTTTCTATCAAATTGTACTCTGGGTAGTGTTCCTCAAAGAAATTGCTTCATGCCCTTTTATATAATAAGGGACCAAATTGTCACAGACAAGCACATCTATCCATCTACCTTCTCTTCCTGTGCTGCTTCACTAGCATGGGTACAACAGACATACAAAAGCAGCGAGGGATGGAAAGGTGATCAATTGTGTTTGAGATAAGGGAATGTTGATCCTTTATCTGGGGCATCTCATCAGACTAGGAAGGGTGGAATTGTGTCAATCATGTAAGTGCACTCTTTAGAACAAGACGGATGCAGAAAGGATAGAGAGGATTTAATCCTTCCAGATCCACACAGCTTTGCCAATCTATACCAGCCCACCCATGCTGCTATTTAAAGGGGAAAAGACAGGCACCTGTCATTTCTCTGTCTTCTTTAACGGGTTATAACAACATACCATCACCTCATCTGTTTGGAACCTAGGATAATTTTAACTGCATATGACAGGGATTTACCCTTCTGCACGCAAAATCTGAGCTTCACGACTGAACTATGGTCCTCCCCTATGCATTTTAAAATATACTCTCCAGTTTTTCCATTCTGTCCTCAGACACTGGAAAATCTAACCAAGGATTCTGTGTGTGTATGTGTGTTGAGAAAAGGTGAACAACATCGCACATTTTGAAAAGTTTCCATAGCCTCTGACTATATAACAAATCTATGCCAGTTCCTTATATTCCACCCAATTTTCTTCTGTAATGACATTTTTTTTGCCTTGTATCATTGAATTGTCCTTTGCAACAGACCATCTCATTTATCAATCCCAGGCAATCAGTAAGGATTTAACACACTCCCGCCGTTGAATGGCCAAATGCAATGTAAGAATCTGACGTTTATTTGTATTTTACAGAACATTAAGATGGTATGAGAGATCAAGCCGCTTTCCCTCTCCTATTCCTTTGCTTTTCATGCATGCACCAATTTGGACTTCGGTTGCAACCAGATGGCTCTGATTGTGGGGATCAAAAACATTGCTTCGATTCCTCCTGTCCATAAACTCAAACGTGCCATGGACTTTGGGCTCCACTGATTTCCCATTCATCCATGTTGTTATCTGTGTAGACTGATTTCTTGCCATAAGCATGGAGGTTTCCCAGAAGAAACAGATGTCTGACTTTCCACGGATACTTTCTGTATTCCTGTCTGCACCAGGCTATTCAGAACTCTGAATCAAGAACAGGTTCATTTTGTAACCTCTGTATGAGATGCTAACAGTGCCATTCTGAACTCTGCCATTTTTATTTTTTTGTCCTATACTTTCAAGTTTCCCTTCACGGTCATAAGGAACAGAAACTTGCTTTTGCATGGAGGAAAAATTCTCACAATTGAATTTTGCGCCTTATATGATATTCTGAGTCATCGCCCCCCCCCTCCTGTGCTCCAGCAGAATCATGCTATATACACAGCACTGAGCATGCTGCAAGGCACAGAATGGTAACAAATGAGATTCTGTAAGTGAGTAAATAAGGGAAGGAGAGGTAACCAGCCAATACATAGTTCTTGGTGGGCCAAAGGCAGGAGCAGCTGCAAAGTTTATGGATGTTTTGATATAGCCTTCCCTTTGCAATCAGTAATGGTGTGATCCAGTTGAAAAAAGTTATGTATAAGATTCTTTGGGAACAGATCACATCTTTCTTTCTTTCTTTCTTTCTTTCTTTCTTTCTTTCTTTCTTTCTTTCTTTCTTTCTTTCTTTCTTTCTTTCTTTCTTTCTTTCCTTCCTTCCTTCTTCTCCTTCTTTCCTTCTTTCCTTCTTTCCTTCTTTCCTTCTTTCCTTCTTTCTTTCCTTCTTTCCTTCTTTCCTTCCTTCTTTCTTTCTTTCTTTCTTTCTTTCTTTCTTTCTTTCCTTCTTTCCTTCTTTCTTTCTTTCTTTCTTTCTTTCTTTCTTTCTTTCTTTCTTTCTTTCTTTCTTTCTTTCTTTCTTTCTTTCTTTCTTTCTTTCTTCCTTCCTTCCTTCCTTCCTTCCTTCCTTCCTTCCTTCCTTCCTTCCTTCCTTCCTTCCTTCCTTCCTTCCTCTCTCCCTCCCTCCCTCCCTCCCTCCCTCCCTCCCTTCATCATCTATCTACTGCATGTCTATTATTTATTTATTTAAATTCATGTCCCACTTTTCCTCTTGGTTCAATTAGCATTAGTATTACTTTCACAGCTTGAGAATGCTCCTGAATCCAGCGCTACTTCAATCTGTCCAAGTCATAACCTCGACTAGGACTGCTTTTCATTAGCATCTGTGGGAGTGCCAAGCAGCACCCATTCCTGGAGAAGATGGACCTGGGCACAGTTCTTCTTGCCTTAGCAACCTCCAGATCTGATTATTGGAAGGTATTCAAGGAGAAACTTCCATGAGTTCAAAAAATAGTTCCTAGATTGTTAACAGGTGTAGACCATATGGAGCACAATAACGCCCGTATTGCTTCATTTCTGTTGGCTGCTTTTTCAATGCCACTGGTCCAATTCACTGATTTTTAACCTTTAAATCCCTGAACTTAAAATCTTGCAACTGCACTGGGAACCACCTGGAGCTGAGGACCCCCCCTTCCTCCATCTTGCTGAGGCAAGAACAAGGAGAGGAAGAAGCCACATCGCACTGTCCCAGAAAAAAGAAGCCCACCATGTAGGTCACATCTAGATCGCATGCGAACCTGGCAGCCTGCCTCCAGAAGGGAACATGTCTACCTGAAGGAGGAAGAACAGTAAGAGCAGCAGCGGTGAGAAGACCTTAAAGGTGTGTATCTAGCTGGCTAATTTGCCATATCTTTCATTGATTCCGTAAGCCATTTGAAGGTCATCCATGGTAGAAAGTGGGGTAGCATTTTTTCAACAAACAATAAAAAGTCTGGCACTGAGATATCTGAAGTACCGGCATCTGCTAGACAATTCCATCGGGGGAATCGGGTCAGCCTCGGAAACCTTGCTCTGTTTACCCTCCCCACATGAGTATCAACAGGTGGGCTCACAACACTGTATTTTTAGCTGTGATGCCTAAGTGGTGGAATGCTGTCCTAAAAGAAGTCCAATAAGTAGCAACAATTTAATTATTTTTGTTTTGTTTTTGGTAATTATTTTGTGTGGGGGTGTGGGGGTGGGTGCGTGCACATGCCTGGAAGTCATGTTTGACTTCTGGTGACCCCTTGTGGGGCTTGGGTATTTCAGAGAGGTGGCTTACTACTGCCTGCCTCTGCATGCCAGCCCTGGTATTCCTTAGTGGTCTCCCATCCAAGTACTTGCCAGGGTTGGCCCTGCTTAGTTTCCAAGATCTGACAAGATCTGGCTTGCCTGGGCTATCCAGGTCAGGGCAATGATTTAATTAATTTGATGGGCATTTGTACTGAGTGGTAGCTGAGCTCTTGGGTTATAGTTATGTTACAATGGCATTCCAAACTGCTTTAATGTTTTTCATGATTTCAGATTGAGAGGATATTATTTTTCATAACTTTAATGGAAAGCAAGTGTGGTGTAGTGGTTAACACATGGAATTTCTCAAGCTGTGAAAGTAATTCTAATGCTAATTGAACCAAAGAGTGATTAACACATGGAATTCACTGCCACAGTAGGTGGAGGTGGCTACAAGCATGGACGGCTTCAAGAGGGAATTAGATAAACATATGGAGCAGAGGTCCATCAGTGGCTATTAGCCACAAGGTATGGATAGGGACTCTGATGCTCTGTATTCTTGGTGTTTGGGGGGGGGGTGTCAACAGTGTGAGAGCTTCTAGTGTCCTGGCCCCACTGGTGGACCTCCTGATGGCACCTGGTAGTTTTGGCCACTGTGTGACACAGAGTGTTGGACTGGATGGGCCATTGGCCTGATCCAACATTGGCTTCTGTTATGTTCTTATGTTCTTATGGTTAGAGTGTCAGCCTTGAATCCAGGAGACCTGCATTTGAATTCAGTCTCCATCATGGAAGCTTGCAGGGTGACCATGGGCCAGTCATTCTCACTTAGCCTAACCTACCTTACAAGGTTGTTGTCTGGAGGATTAAATGGAGGAGGAGAGTGATATTGTAAACTGCTCTGGCTCCCTACTGAGGAGAAAGTGGGGTATAAAAATGAATGCAGAAATGTTTAAACCAATTCCATCTCAGTGGGAAAGAGTTAAGTATGAGCATCACTTTCATGTTGAAATCGTCACATTTAACTTTGACTGGGTTGGCCCAGAAGCAATGTAAAAATATTTATATAGCCTTAAATTTTTCAAATATTCTACATTTCTTTTATTTTGCCAACATTTATGCTGTCGGAGACTTTGGGGAAGGGGATCATTTTCGTGCACATTCAGATAAATGTTTTCAAACACTTAAAATGGTGCGTTAACCAGCTCTTAATTGAAAACACTCCCCAAGTGAAGGTGTGACATGCAAGCAGCTGTTCTGCGCAGAGCAGTGACACAGTGACTAGCTCCAGCTAATTAATTAGAACACCTGGAGTATCTTTTGGAGCAAACCTGGAAACAAAATACTGGAGATTAAGTTTTCAAGCTACTGGTGGTCCCCAGCTAATCTCTTTCAGGTGTAAACCCATGTGTATGTGGAAGGCAAAATCTGACCCATTCCTTCGAGACAGGAGGTCTTTGGGCTAATAACTGCAGCATGTCGTTTCCATAAAATTTACAAGGCTGCCTTTAAATTTTAGTAGTGGCGGGCCTGTAATAAATGCCAATGAGGTCCATCAAAATGAGCATTTTTGTGTTTCCCCATAAAAACAGATCAACCTTTTTCACAGACTCCACGCAGATGAATTTGTGCAATTATGCTATGTATCTTTGGCAGAGAAGGCCTTCTTACTCTCAAAAATCAACATGCTAAGTCATAAATGCGGGGGAAAATAAACACTGGGACATAGTAAAATGCAGCTAGAGCTGGATTAAGAGGTTGTGTCGTGCACCCAAATGCCAATATTGTAGCAAGAAGTTTCTACCAGGGGAAGTTTTTGTAAGAGGGGGAGTGTATTGCCTTCAAGTTTCCCAGTTCTGTCCATCTGTCTGTCTGTCTGTCTGTCTGTCCATCCATGCATCCATTTTCTTGTTTTGGTACTCGTATATAAGGTTGCAGCAATTTCTATCCATTTTCCCCTCAGGATTTGGGAGAGTTCTCAAAAAAGGTACTCTATACCAGTGAGTCCCTCCAGTAAAAATACCGTCTGTCTGCCTGTCTGCCTCCCGATCTCATTAAAATGCTACTAAACCTTGTTAGCCATGATGTATGTGTTTGTAGCAACCCAAATCTATTTTTTCTCCAGTGTGTTAAGAAGGAAAGTCAGATATGGGTTCCAGCTGTACAAAGAATATGCCTGAAATGCCATCACTTACCATAAAGTCATCACTTGGCATCTCTTTGAAAAATGCTGAAATGTCATTCTACAGAACATGATGCAGAGATTATCATCATGACATATCATGGGATATCAGGTACACTTTTATTAACAGCTGCCATACATTGTATCCCAGCACATCAAGCCAAATGTCCCACAGTAGGCTTAGTTCCACTGAAATTGGTCTTTGTCTGTAATGAATTTCACTTGGGATCTTGAAAAATGACAGTTCAAAACTAATTTAAGGCAAGGGACTCTCATTTTTGTCATTTTGGGGCTGGAATTTTCAGCTCACCTTTTCTTCTGGGAAAAGTGTAGTTGTCATGACCCCCAGAAACACCTGTTTATAAACTCTGGGTAATTATGCTGAAATAAAGCAGTGTATGGGGAGACGAACATGTTGTGTTGGTTCACTTTCAAAAAATGGCTCTGTTTTTTCTTTCCAGCATGCTACAACTGACTCTTTAACAGTGAAGGTATCTTCTTATTTATTTACTGTGTAGCCCACCTCTCTCCCTGACACTCCAGGCTGAGTCCACAGTGTAAGACAATGCAATCAAAAAGCTAGAGATATTCAACTAAAATACAACAGGGTAGGATCACCAAAATTAGGAACAATGCAAAAAAGAAAAGGAAAGTATAATATATGATATGTCATGAATAGTGCAATGAATGGAATGACCAAAATAGAAAACAATGCAGTAAAAGCCAAATAATAGATTCAATAAAGAGTGGAATAAGCTACAAACTTGTTCCCTTTATAAAGCACCCTCCATTCATTATACTACAGCATAATTCCCTTTACAGATAGCAGAGGTGTAAAAAAACCAATAAGGTTACTTCATCTCTTAATAGATTCAGGTGGGTAGTCATGTTGGTCTGAAGCAATAGAACGAAGTTGTAGGCTGCAATCACGCACACTAAATAATGCACTTTCAATCCACTTTCCAACTGGATTTTGCCAGTTCACACAGTAAAATCCAGTTGCAAAGTGCATTGAAAGTGGATTGAAAATGCATTATTTAGTGTGTGTGATCACAGTCTGAGTCCAGTTGCATCTTTAAGACCAACAAAGCTTAATTCTGGGTGTAAGCTTTTGTGTGTCTAAAGAAATGTGCATGAACATCAAAGCTTATACCCAGAATTAAACTTTGTTGGTCTTAAAGGTGCCACTGGACTCACACTTTGTTCTTTTTCTTCTTCTCTTGAGTACGTCATGAATGAGAGCAGTGGCGGCTTGTAATAACTGATTTAGAGAATAACAGAATCAGTGGCTGAGTTCAGACTGGCAGTTTGCCCCACTATAGCAACGTTTCACAAGCAGATTAAAGGGGACGTTCACACAGGCACATTTGCCTGGTGTTCCCCACCCGTAGTCAACCCGTGCTGTTCCACTTTGCTCCCACGTTTAAAAGATACTTGGTGAAAGTGGTAGCAAATCCCTGAGAGCCCGTTTATCCCGCATCATTCTGCTGCCAGGAAGTGTGAACGCCAACCCAAAAGGCCGGGAGCAACCCGTGTTGCGCATAAGGCAGCAGCAATATGATTGGCTGTGCTCTGCTCTACTGCCCAATGCGGGGCCGGCGCAATGGGGTCCTCCCCTGAAAAGTACTGAGACTGACGAGTGATTCAGCTCTCACATACTTTATTTAGATCAGGAACAAGACAACTAAGCCGGCTCGCAGGCCGGCTTTTTATCCCCAGTGAGCCCACACCCCAAACACACACAACACCCGTGATTCGCTATTTACAGTTGATTGGATTACCCCGGGCTCCTCGACTGGAAGAACGCGAGGAGCCTACATTCTATTGTCTACAGACATGAAGCTCAAGCCTTAGCCTGGCCGCGTGGCGGACCGGTCAGAACCGGTCTGAGCACATGGTAGCCCTGCGTCCATGTTTCCCTGTGGATACACCACATCCCCAAATCGGCCGGATGCGCTTATGCAGGGAAAAGCCATTTACCGCAGTGCCTCCAGGCCAGCAGTCTGAATGCTCCTGCGCACCTCCTCCTGGTATGCTCCCACATCAGTCAGCACAGTGTGACCGGGAAAACCCGGAACAGTTTGTTCCAGGGCTTTTTTTGCCACAACTGGCTCCCACTTCAAACTGCCAGTCTGAACTCAGCCAGTGTTAGAGAATAACAGTATCAATGCCATTGACTCCATTGAGTGTTAAGATAAATTTACAATGTAGAGATTTGGGGATTAAGTCATGAAGAAGCGAAAGTGCATATTCCACTTGCTCTAATTATGGGAAGCACCATTCAGATTCCTCCCTGAGTTTCTTAACTACCAGCAGAAAGTGAATGAGCACAAGCAACCATTTTCTGAGTGGTAAACTGATAAAAATAAAGTGCTGCATTGGAAGTCGACATTCTAAAGACAACACCTATCCATGATTCCCAGTACTAGGTAGCTTAGCTTCCATCTCCAAGGAACCTACGGATAAAAGCAAGGCTCTCCTGACCTTCCTGAAGGCAACTCCAGAGCCACAGGTAAGGTTGTCAATTCCAGATTGGGAAATTCCTGGACATTTGGGAGTAGAGCCTGGGGGTAGTGGGATTTGGAGAAGGGAGGGACTTCAACAGGGTATAATGCCATAGAGTCCACTGTCTAAAGCAGCCATCTTCTCCAGGGGAACTGATCTCTGAAGTCTGGAGATGAGTTGTAATTCCAGAAGATCTCCAAGCTTCTCCTGGAAACTGGCAACCCTAGCTGCAGGAGAGGCAATGTGTTGCTAATGCAGCCCAAATAGGACCCAGGCTGACCCCACTCCAAACACTGCTTCTGAATTGGGAGAGGAAAAGATTTCATCCTCCTCCTCCAGGCTGAAAGGACTTGTCAGTTTTAGAAGAACAAGGGGTAAGGGCAAGTTTGGATAATCAGCCATGAAGCTAATTGGGTGGCCTTGGGTCAGTCACTCTCACAGTCTCATATTCCTCATGCAGTTGTTGGGAAGATACAACATCACAGAGGAGAACAGTGTAGACAGTCCTAAAGCCTTTGGAGGAAGAGTGAGGTAAATAGGAGACAGATGGATATGTTAAGTGCTGTCAAGTACCTTCCGACTTACAGCAACACTATGAATTAATGTCTTCCAAAACGTACAATCATTAACAGCCTTCAAACTGAAGCCTGTGGCTTCCTTGATTTAGTCAATCCATCTATGTTGGGTCAATCCATCTCAGTTTGATGTGAAACCAGTTTGGTGCAGTGATTAAGTGCACGGACTCTAATCTGGGAGAATCGGGTTTAATTCCCCACTCCTCCACTCACAGCTGCTGGATGACCTTGGGCAAGCCATAGTTCTGTCAGAGGTGTTCTGAAAAAGAGCAGTTTCTGTCAGGGCTCTCTCAGCCCCTCCTACTTCACAGGGTGTCTGGTGGGGAGGGGAAGGGAAAGGAGTTTGTAAGCCGCTCTGAGACTCCAAGTGAAGGGTGGGGTATAAATCCAATCTTCTCCTCCTCTTCTTATTCCTGCCTTCAACTTTTTCTAGCATTATTGTCTTTTCCAGTGATTCTTCTCAAAATGTAATCAAAGTATACAAAGCCTCAGTTTAGTCATTTTAGCTTCTTGAGAGAGTTCAGGCTTGATTTTATCCACAACCCACTTATTTGTCTTTTTGGTGGTCCACAGTATCTGTAAAACTCTCCTCCAACACTACATTTCAAACCAATTAACTTTCTTCCTGTCAAGTTTCTACACTGTTCAACTTTCAAACCCATACACAGTAATGGGGAATACAACAGCATGAATTACCTTGATCATGGTCACCAGTGACACATCCTTACACTTAAGAAATCTTTTCTAGCTCCTTCATGGCTGCCCTTCCCAGTCTCAATCCCCTTCTGATGTCTTGGTTGCAGTCTCCCTTTTGAGTGATGATGGAGCCAAGGAATGGAAAACCTCAAACAATTCCAATTTCTTCATTGGCAACCTTAAAGTTGTGTAATTCCCCAGTAGTCATCATTGTTTTTGTCTTCTTGATGTTCAGCTGCAATCCTGCTTTGGCACCTTCCTGTTTTAACCTTGACCAGTAGTCATTTCAAGTCTTTGCTATTTTCTGTCAGTAATGTGGTGTCATCTGCATATCTTGTTAATGTTCCTTCCTCCAATTTTCATTTCACTTTCATCTAAATCTAATCCAGTTTTTCTTATGATATATTCTGCAGATAGATTGAAGAGAGTGGGATATAATAGGGATGGCTGGATGGATGGCTGGATGGACAGGGAAAGATAGGGATTGATGGATAGATAGGCAGACAGATCTGTGGGTAATTATGATCGGCCTATTATTCAGACTCAGTAAATGAAACAAAATCAAGTAATCCTGCATTGGTGAAAGCCTTTCTGCTATTTGAAAATGCCTCTATAAAGGTTAATCAAGCAACCAAGATGCAATTACAGTAGATGATCCCAAGCCTGTGTCCCGAATCCTACCTGCCTCCATAAAATCAAATAAAAAAATTTAACAGTGCAGCTATTGTGATTTACACATAACTGAATGTGCCAGCTCATAATCTTTAATATCCACTGCTGACAGGATGGAATTAACTGCATTTTTTGTGCAACTTTCATTCCACCCCCACCCCCGGACGGTGTTGTGCCACTGTCCATTTGCATCCTGATATCATTGCGGTTATGTTTGTTCACTTAAACAGCAGGACTTAGACTGTGACCAGGATAGACCAAGACCTCAAACTAACAATATTTATGCAAGTTAAAGATGCCTTTTGTTGAAACTCTCCAGCTCTGCTTGCCAACAGAAGCGTTTCATGCGCAAGAGAATCAATAGAGAATTATAGTTAAGCCCTGTAATAATTATCCTCATTAGATGTAACCAGAGCACAGTTGGGACGAATTCAGTTATAAACTCTACTAATACCCAGGAAGCATATTAGAAATGTAATTTAATAATCCTGGAAATAATGACACAATTCTTTTTGTCTTTATCCCCAAGTCTATAAAAAGAGGGAGGCAACTCTGTAGAGTGAGAAGACATTTTTTTTCTTATCCTTTAAGCACAAAGCTAAGAAATTTAAATGGCTGGGCTGGGGTAGGGGAAGACAGAAAGTCAAAGGAAAAGCTAAGAGACACAACTTGTCATAGATCTGAACCAAGATGGGTAGAAAGAAATTTCACAAATGTTTTCACAGTCATTCTCCTTTTCAGTAATTTTTTGCTCCTCTTTGCAAAATGGTACAGGACTATTTGCAAGAGGCTGCTTGTCAGAAGGACACGTCACCATTGCAAGGACAACCAGCAATGCCAGACAGGGAACACTGGCTAGGTTGCCTGATCACTAGTCATGCATTTCCTCCACCCACCACCCATTCAGACTGAGGGCAACAGGAGAGCTTCACTTGCCCTCAATGATGTTGTTACATAGCCCAATATGACTGGCTTCATCGCACTATTAAGGCAGCATACCCATTACATGATCCCTGATAGGTTGGGATTACACAGTGAAAAAAGCATTTTCAAGTAAATGCTTGGTCCTCAAGCAGCTGTTATGAATGGGAAGCTAACGCTGAAAACAAATATGAATGAAAGAATGGAAGACAGGTTTTTTAATAATCATCCCACTTTTTCACAATGAAAACTGAGCCTCATAAAAATTGTCACATCTCCATCAGAAAGACTTGTTTGTCAAGTGGAGGGGAAAACTCTATAGATACAAACCAAGATTCACATTGAACAGTCCCTTCTATGAAAGTGAACGAAGATGCTAATTTCCAGAGAAGTTCTACATTCACATAGGAATTTTGCGAAAAGGTTATAACCAAATGGGTTTCTTGGAATGGTGTCCAGAACAGCTGTAATTAAATACTGGAATTCATAAAAATATTGAAACCGAGAAATATCAATTAAGGAAGATCAATAAAAGGCTGCCATGAGTGGAAGAAGGAATGGCCTATAAATGACAGGGATAAAGAAAATCAAAATTCCCAGCAGCCTCTGAGTGGCAGAATCCACCAAATATTAGCCAGAGCACAGGAGGCAATAGACAAAGCATAACTTCTAACAGCCTATTGAAGAAGTAAAGAAGATTGCCTAAGGGTCTGAGCTTTTAAAATCATTGTAATGGATGGCTTCCAGCCTGAAGACTGTTTTAGGAGGATCATAATAGATGGCAGAATGTTTTCTTCTGTTCTGTCATTAATTACTGTAAGTATCATCATGCTTTTACTGCATTACCTTATGCTTTGTAATCCCACCTTCTGTGCTACTCATACTACCCTTTTCCTTAGGTAGTCTGTTGTTGCTTGCATTGGCACTCAATTTTGTCTTCCTAGTCCTATTGTGTTGTTCATTGGATGTCTTATGCTATATTACTGCATTTTTTTCCTCTTCCATTACTCTGGAAGCTGTAAAAGGTAAGAAGGATTCCTTTAAGCGGTGGAAAGCTAGTCTTAGTGAGGTTGATAAAAGGGAACACAGACTATGGCAAATAAAATGCAAGTCTGTGATCAGGCAAGCAAAAAGGGAATATGAGGAGCATATCGCAAAAAACATAAAGACCAACAATAAAACTTTCTTCAAATACATTAGAAGTAGGAAGCCAGCCAGGGAGGCAATGGGGCCCTTGGATGACCAAGGGGTAAAAGGAGTAGTGAAGGATGATAGGGAAATGGCTGAGAAGCTGAATGCATTTTTTGCCTCTGTCTTCACTGTGGAAGAGGAGAAGTGTTTGCCCACTCCAGAAGCACTGATTTCGGGAGGGGGTTTGAAAGACCTGAATCAGATTGCGGTGACAAGAGAGGAAGTCCTCCGACTGATGGACAATTTAAAAACTAATAAATCACCAGGCCCAGATGGCATTCATCCGAGAGTTATGAAAGAACTCAAATGTGAACTTGTGGATCTCCTGACAAAAATATGTAATCTTTCTTTAAAATCTGCCTCCATTCCTGAGGACTGGAAGGTAGCTAATGTCACTCCCATCTTTAAAAAGGGCTCCAGGGGAGATCCAGGAAATTACAGGCCAGTCAGTCTGACATCAATACCGGGTAAGTTGGTGGAAACTGTTATTAAGGAAAGAATTAGTAGGCACATTGATGAACAAAAACTATTGAGGCAGACTCAGCATGGGTTCTGTAAGGGAAGATCTTGTCTCACTAACCTGTTAGTGTTTTTTGAGGGAGTGAACAAACATGTGGACAAGGGGGACCCAATCGATATTATTTACCTTGACTTCCGGAAAGCTTTTGATACAGTTCCTCATCAAAGGCTCCTAAGTAAGCTCAATAGTCATGGGATAAAAGGACAATTCCTCTTGTGGATCAAAAACTGGCTTATAAATAGAAAACAGAGAGTGAGTATAAATGGGAAACTTTCTCAGTAGAGCGTGGTAAGCAGTGGGGTACCACAGGGATCAGTACTCGGTCCGATGCTTTTTAACTTGTTTATTAATGATTTAGAATTGGGAGTAAGCAGTGAAGTGGCTAAATTTGCAGATGACATGAAGTTGTTCCGGGTGGTGAAAACCAGGGAGGATTGTGAGGCACTCCAAAGGGATCTGTCGAGGATGGGTGAGTGGGCGTCAACGTGGCAAATGGGGTTCAATGTGGCCAAGTGCAAAGTGATACACATTGGAGCCAAAAATACACATTGATGGGGTCTGAACTGGCAGAGACGGACCAAGAGAGAGATCTTGGAGTCGTAGTGGATAACTCAATGAAAATGTCTAGACAGTGTGTAGCTGCAATAAAGAAGGCCAACGCTATGCTGGGGATTATTAGGAAGGGAATTGATAACAAATCAGCCAGTATCATCATGCCCCTGTATAAATCATTGGTGCGATCTCATTTGGAATACTGTGTACAGTTCTGGTCACCACATCTCAAAAAGGATATTATAGCATTGGAAAAAGTGCAGAGAAGGGCAACTAGAATGATAAAAGGGTTGGAACACCTTCCCTATGAAGAAAGGTTAAAATGCTTGGGGTTCTTTAGCTTGGAGAAACAATGGCTGAGGGATGACATGATCGAGGTTTATAAGATTATGAATGGGATTGAGCAGGTTGAGAAAGAAGTACTTTTCTCCCTTTCTCACAATACAAGAACTTGTGGGCACTCCATGAAATTGCTGAGCAGTCGGGTTAGAACAGATAAAAGGAAATACTTCTTCACCCAAAGAGTGATTAACATATAGAATTCACTGCCACAGGAGGTGGTGGCAGCTACAAGCATGGACTGTTTCAAGAGGGAATTAGATAAACGTATGGAGCAGAAGTCCATCAGTGGCTATTAGCCACAGGGTATAGATGGGAACTCTCAGTCTGGGGCAGGTGATGCACTCTATTCTTGGTGCTGGAGGGGGCAGCAGTGGGAGGGTTTCTAGTGTCCTGGCCCCACTGCTGGACCTCCTGATGGCACCTGGTATATTTTGGCCACTGTGTGACAGAGTGTTGGACTAGATGGGCCATTGGCCTGATTCAACATTGGCTTCTGTTATGTTCTTGTTCTGCAGTCTACCCTGCATCTTGATGGGAAGGGCAGACAATAAAATACAGCAACAAGAAGAAGAAGAAGAATATGCCCTGGCTGGGTTTCAATAACCTTTTAATGGTTTGTTAATGTTAATTATCGTTATGCTTTTTCATTACTTTAATATGTTTTACTTTATGAGATGCCTCAAGTAGGTCTCTGGAGAGGTATCATGTATCTAATTCCAAATCAAGCCATAGAGCGTGATCAACAGATTTGCAAACGGGAGCTATGGACAGGTAGGAGAGATTTCTCTACAAATCTGAAAGAAGTCCCAGGTTTGCAGAAAAATCTGAAATCTAAAAAAAAATAAAAATAAATTTAAACTCCCCCAATTAATGGAAGCAACATCTATAGCTTTAAGAAAAGATATTCCAGTCAACTCTCAGTCACCTTTTTGGATATTGCTAGGGAATATTGCTCAGCCTTGCTTTCTGTAGCCTGAAGGCCAGAACAGCCCTGGAAAAGCTCCCATCTCACTCCCTCTCATGTCCACTGATGAAGAAGCTGGTGACAGGCCCCATGCCCACAGCAAACCCCAGAGAACCACTCTCCACACTGGGCCCAGCCCAGCAGTGGCCATCACTGCACAGCTGGGCCAGACTTTATGCAGGAAGAGGCTGTTGGGGGAAGTTAAGGAAGGGATGCTGAAGACAGGAGGGCAGATTAGAGTAGGATGATTGGTGGGTGGGGCATTTAAAGAAGCAGGATAAGTAGGAGGCAGGAATCCCCCACCCCCAGCCAATGTTCCCTCTAAGCTGAGTTAGTGTGAGCTAGCTCACAGTTTTTTAGCCACCAGCTCACACCTTTTTGTCTTCGCTCAGGAAGGATGGCTCCAGAGCAAACCAGTTTATGCAGTAGCCAAATCGCTCACTACGTCAGTAGCTCAAAAGTAGAATTTTTGCCCACAACACTCCACAGCTTAGGGGGAACATTGCCCCCAGCTCCCATTGCCAGTTGTCGCTGCTGTGAAAATAATTTTTTTTAAATCACCATCAGCAATGGCATCAGCAATGGCAGGAAGAGCCCAGAAGTGATATCAGTTCTCTCTAGGAATCACTGGAAATACTATAGTTGCTACTGAGTTTCCAGGGATCCCTAGAGATGTGTGACATCACTTCCATGTTTTTCTGGAAGTGATATCATGCCATCACTAACAATAACCCTCCATGTCCCTGCCCTCCCTGGTCACCCACTGGTTACCGGGGGGGGGGCTATTCCCCTCTGGAGGTAGGGTTGCCAGGTCTGAGTTGGAAAATACCTGGAGACTTTGGGGATGGAGCCAGGAGAGGGTGGGGTTTGGGGAGAGGAGGGGCCTCAGCATAATACAGTGCCATAGAGTCTACCCTTCAAAGCAGCCATTTTCTCCAGAGGAGCTGATCTCTGTCAGCTGGAGATCAGTTGTAAAAGTGGGAGATTCCCAGGCCCCACCTGGAGGCTGGCAACCCTATCTGGAGGTGAGGGATCACCTGCCACCACTCAGTTTGCCAGTGGAGGCAAATGACCAGAAATGGGGGTGGGCATGTCAGCAGCATCCTAACATGCTGAGGTCACTCCCTATGTATTTGGAAGTGATGTTAGCACGTCACCAGGGGACACCACAGATGCTCTGGCATTTGGGAAAAACTCTAAAGGAGTGGTGTCAGCTGCCAGTATGTCTCCTCGCTGGTTACCAGGCTCTACCACATAACCCTAGGAAAATAGTTGGGAAAGGGAAAAAGGAAATAGAGGGGGAGGGCAAGAAAGGGAGAAATGCCCTTGCAAGTCTTTGCATGTCCTCCAGCTTGTAAATGTTTTGAACAAATAAATAATAACAGATTAATTCCATCAATTCATGTTAAGGAAGGAATAATGGCCTGGTTTTGTTTTCCCTTTACTTGACTAAGCAACAGTTTATCACCATGATTATCATTTTAAAGCACCTTAAGATTTTTTCCCCATACTCTGAAAAGCACACAAGTCACTTCAAAAATGGTCATTCACAGAATGTTTTTTTTAATGGTTGTTTACTAACATGGAGAGAAGGTGACAAGACTGAAAGCAAGAACAGGTTCCTTCAGAGTGAGCTCTGGTAATGTCAAGATTTTTTAAATATCAGTTCAGGGCATTAGAAGATTAGATATTTATGTGATCATTACAGACATACAGCATAGGGGAAAGTTATGAACAAGATCTAAACCACATGCTATTAAGTTATGTTATTTCTGGCATCATTGTTATTGGCAGTAAAATTACCTTGATTGCTATCAGCTATAATCAAATGTAGGTGAAAGCCGGCTTGCTAATACCTTTCACGATAAAAATGCCTGTTAACAGTCAGGCGGGGTGGAATTGTGACATGACATGCACTACAAAATGTTATTTTGCAGAAGCTGATGAACAACATAATGAATGTTCTGTTTGTTTCAGCGCACATAGGATATGTGACATATTTACATTTTTTAAACATGTCAACAGTTTAGCACTGCAAAGAAGCCAGTTGAGCATATGGAAATGTTTGTATCAAAGCAAATTGCTTGGGGCCAGATCTGACGTTATGTTGTACATCTGGCATTCCTTAATCCATTGAATGTGTGAATGGCAGTGATGGGTGGAGACTCCTCTGTTTGAATTGGAATCTGATTGCAGTGCCCTTGAACGCCCAAGGAAGAAAAGTTCACTTTTTATTGTTCAGAAGTCTTCAAAATGATTGCAACTGTTTTGCTCAGGTGCACTGTCCTGCTGGCTCATCCTCTCCCTCATCTACCATCTACCCAAACCACCTGACAGAAAAATTTACTAATTTACAAAAAGGTTAGGAGTTTTTCTTTGGTAGTCTTGCGCCGGTTGGTACAGGAATGGGTGAAGCTATGGGGTTCATTTCTCTAGCATTCCCGTCTTGTTCATATTGCTTGCCTGATTCCAAAAGCCAGACATATTCAGATTAATGGAGTGTTTGAAACTGGATTGCCAATACTTTTTGTGCATTCTTTCACAGTCACTGGGCAATGGGTGTTCTAGCCAGTAAGTTCTTTCTTTAAAAAATTACTGAATCATAAAGAAGAGACTTCTGATTTTCTCTGCAGCAAATACAACTAAAATAACAAATTTATATCTTACTCCATGCTGACTGTCTCAATCATGGATTAAGATATAAATTGTCTCAATCATCAAATCCGCAAGTCATCAATTCATTTTTTCTGTTTCATGCAAAAAGTCTATAAGGGGTTTCCAGTCAGCAATAAATATAGATGTTGTCTTTTCTCTGATCAAGGAAGTAAGTTTTGCCATCTCTGCCAATTCCATCATCTTCACCAACCATTCCTCTGTTGTAGGTAATGCCATACCTTTTCACTTTTGAGCATATAATAATCTCGCTGTTGTTGTCATGTTGGCCGAAATGCTTATCTACACATTGATCGGTTCACAGTTATATTGAATTCTGGTCTATGTATACAGATTAAAGTAGTTTCGCCCAGAGAACCAGTTTCCCAAAAGAGAACGTGTGACAAGGTTTCTTAAGTAAAATCAGTTATTCTCTTTACTGAATAATATCTTTTGATTCACAGGCAAACAAAACAGATGCATACACACATACAACCAAGTTCCTTTAGATACAATAGAAATGGAAAACCATATGGGGTTTTAAACTAGAAGATATTTAGGAGAGGGAAATCACGTGATACTTATTTGTTTCCTGAAGCTCAACCTTCACAGTGAAGAATACAAGAATTGTTTCTAACTAAGGGAAACTTTTACTACACACAGTTGGAACCTGCCAACACATGTGGGGGCCTCTTGGTCTGGATCCAAGAGAGCACGCCAGAGTTACCTTTAAGTTACTACGGTAGGGGTAGGATGACTAGCTAGCTGGCTGGGGATGAAGGATGCTGAAGCTGAGAGAGCCCCAGAACAAAGGTTGAACCTTGTTTTTATCAGCTATTTTTGGGGGCTGGTATTAGGGTAATCTTCCAGTCCGTCCCATTCCTATATCATTGGCTATAGGATGTGGGGTACCCTCCTACTAAGGTGGGGCAATATTGAAAATCTACACCTTTCACTAAAGGGAACATTTGGTCCAAGGTGCAAAGATGGGTTGTCATGGAAACCTTAGAAGTGCAGATGACTCTGGCTTGATCCAAGCCATCAACAGGAAACAGTCTTAACGCTTGCAAAAACCAAGCATCCTGTGGGTTACATGTGGAATTCAAATTCCTCGATGGTAGACATGCTGTTGTTTCTATCATCCTTCTGGCAGACCATAATGGAGATCCTTTTCTTGTTCCCAGTGCATGATGGGTAGATGTATGTGCATATGTGTGTGTGTGTGACTTCATTAGCATGAAAGTGCAAACAGAAGGGCAACTTCCTAGTGCAGGTGGTCACATCAAACAAAGCACACAGTTCTCCCAAACCAAAGACACTTGCAAGCAGGTGTGTGTGCAGGTCAGAAAACAACAAATAAAAGCATTTTAAAAGTACATCTCCTAACAGTCATATATAAAAACAAAGTCCGTGACTTTTTTCCAACTGTCTATCCATTAGTGCCAAAAGATAAGCCTCTGGTTTCTTTTTCTTTTTTAAAGGATTTTTATTTTTTATAAAGACAAACATCACAATGATCAAACACACAAGTACATAACACACAAATACATAAATATGGGGGGGTTCAAGTACATCATCAATTTGCGTGCTTGAATACTTCATAGCATATTTACTTTCCATGTTCCACCTTATGTTCTTAGAAAAATCTTTTGCAAACTTTTAAATATCAGTTTTTATCATCTATGAAAGGTTATATGTCTGTATACTTTTCTATTGTATTCTTCAGTTCATTTCAAAATCTAAAACCATGTAATTTCATACATACACAAGCATTTACATGGGTATCTAAATAATAGGGGATTTCGTTACCTCGTCAGATTACCTATTTAACGACCTCAAAACTTGTTTTTCAAATTACACTTTATATTCTTACAATAATCTTGCACATGTTTTTTAAAAAATTATACTGTTTTAGTACATTTTCTAATGTTTCAACTCATTTATATAGTTTTAAACAGCTGCGAACTGTGTTCCTCCCTTATCCAAAGAAATTGATGTTTATGTATCTCTCTTATCCACAAAATTTTGGAACTTTTCCATAAATTTTCATTCTCTTCTTCATTCTCTGATTTCTTCTCTTGAACCATAAAGTCTTAGTTTTGTGCTTTTCACCCTTGTAGGAGAAACAAGTTTCTTCTGGTGGTAACCATCTATAATCAATTTTTAAAGTAGTTTGAGGTTCATTTATTCTTTTTTCTCTCTCTGAGTATGTGTTTCATTTGTTGGTTCAATAATTCCATCTCTTGTCATTCTTTCATGGGGTCTCATATCCAATTCTTCAGTCAGCTTGTCTGTTTTTTAATATGTTTTGTAAGTAATATCATTTGGATTGTAGACTTTGTCTAAATCTTCTGTATCAATATATTCCACAATAATAAGTGTCATGTCAGGCTTAGGTTACACAGTCTTCATAGTTTTTCCCAGAGCTGTTCTTACTGCTGTTATAATTGCTTCCTGTAATAATTGTTTAAAATCTGTAATCAACAATGTATCTTTGTCTACACCAGCCACTTCCAAACTATTGTGTTGAAAACAGGGAATCTCTCCAACTCTGTACAACCTCTACCTTCACACAACTACCTCTGTTTACACAGTAAGTTTTGTTATGGTTACATTAAAGCAAAGCAGGTGCATCCCCAAGTTAAAATACAGAAAATCTTTCAGGTTGCCTTTCAGTAAAAAAAAAACACCCTTACAATCAAGCCACTTCTATATTTGTAAAACAATAGTCATTATAATCATGTTAAAGACTGAGACAGTTTCAACCAAAGCCAACATTCTTATCAATTGCTAACAATACAGAGAAAACAGAAAGTACTTTTATAATTTCAACAAAGCAAGATAAAGTATGTTACGCGAATATAACATATAAAACAATCAAATTGAGTTCCTAATAGTTCTTATTGATTCTTCTTCTTTTTAATTGTGGTACTTATTAAAATATAGTTATTTGTAATCCTTTAAAGGGTCTTCATATAGTTCATATAATTCTAAATAATTTATTTGTAATTCCAAACAGAGGAACTCTTATTTTCCTAGAAGTTAAAGCCAAATAAGATGAATATTTCCAAATTTTTGTAGTCTACTACAGAGTATTAAAAGATCGGTATTTTTATTGGCAGTTTTGTTCTCAGATCACAACCTTCTCTTCTTTTGCCCAAGCCATTTTAAAGAATGCTTTCAGATCTTTTCTTAGCTGCTGGAATTACTAGATTACCTAAAATTTTACCTCCTCTTAAACTACCTGCTTAGCAACACTATGTAATAAAACAAAATAAAAAAATTATATGCTTTCTTTCATCTATCCAGCACCTATACATTCTAGTATCATTTCTGTTAAGCATAATCTAAAAATCAAGTTACATATCTTATTTATTTATTATTATTTCGCAAGCGGGCTCAGGGCGGCTCACAAATAGGGCATATGTCAATACATAAAACAGGTTCAAACAATATAAAAACAATCCTTTACAATATTAAGTGCTCTGGATAAAAGTGCATCTTCGATTAAGTGTGTCTTCAATAAAAAGATGGCATCTTAAAGGTGGTACTCCCAATTCAGTGGTGTCAGGTTCCACACAGCGCTGTCGTTCACTCCTCACAGGCCCAGTAATAGTGATGGTAAAGATAGTGATGGTAAAAATAGTGGCAACTCCTACTCAAAAGCCTGGCAGAAGAGCTCTGTCTTACAGGCCCTGCAGAACTGCACAAGGTCCCGCAGGGCCCGAATCTCCTCCAGGAACTCATTCCACCAGGTAGGAGCCGCCACCGAAAAGGCCCTGGCCCTGGTTGCAGCAAACCTGGCCTCTTTGGGGCCTGGGCTCACCAGGAGGTGTTGTGTCCCTGACCGTAGTGCCCGTTGGGGAACATATGGGGAAAGGCGGTCCCTTAGGTATGTTGGACCCAGGCCATCTTCATGCCTAGCATCTTTAACTTAAAAAATAGTATATAATTTCATAGTAAATACCTATTTTTTCTATTTAATATATATATATCTATTTTTAAGCATTTCTAATATATATAGCAAAGATGTTCATATTCATCATCCTTAAAGAAGAGGACCAATATCTATAAAGAGAGGATGAAAAAAAGGTTATACTTTTCCAAACAAATTTTTAAAGAATTCAATCCACATACATATCCAATATAATAGCTCTTAACAGGTTTTAACTTAACCATTATATCATTTGCCAACCAAACTTATTAAGCTCTTCATCTAAATACATTTCCAATAAAATAGATCTTGAAGAATTCCATTTAACCATTACAAACAAATTCATATCAATTTTTTTGCTGCATTTTCGATTAAAATCTTCCAAATATCATTAGGTATTATCACTTTATATCATACTTATATTTTATATCTGCAAATTCTAACATCAAATAATTGCTTTAAACTATCATTAATCTTCCTCTTTTTTACCATTTAATTATAAATTTGGGTTAGGCTATAATTAATATTGTTCAGTTACTCATAAGTCAGGAACATAACACATAAAACAGTTTAATTATAATATTTAGTCCTTTTCTTCTTTCTTTGTACTGTTTTTTAACACTAGCATAATTTTGCGTCTTCTCTTTATATAAGGAGAAGAATTCCCTTGTTTCATTCCATCTGTATTTAATTTTTAAGATAGGCACAGGTTCCAATAATTCTGGTTTATCTTCCAGAGAGCCAGTTTGGTGTAGTGGTTAATTGTGCGGACTCTTATCTGGGAGAACCGGGTTTGATTCCCCACTCCTCCACTTGCACCTGCTGATGTGACCTTGGGTCAGTCACAAGCTCTGGCACAGCTGTACTCTCAAGGACAGTTTGCGTTAGAGTTCTCTCAGCCCCACCTACCTCACAGGGTGTCTGTTGTGGGGAGGGGAAGGGAAAGGAGTTTGTAAGCTGCTCTGAGATGCCTTTGGGCAGTGAAGGGCGGGGTATAAATCCAATCTCCTCCTCCTCCTCCTCCTCTTCTTCTTCTTCTTCCAAAGGAAGAATCTTCTTTGTCATCACAGCAGTTGAAAGATTTGTCAGGTTGTTAATAAGGGTGTTGAGTTCTCCTGTAAAGCTTCTTATCGTCTCTTTAGGTGCAAAAATCAGATCCTGGTTCAAAGTTTGTTCTTCAGGTGTGGTCTGTTCTTGTTGTGGGTCTTCCTGTTCAAGTATAGTTTCCTTTTGCTCCTTTTCAAAGAATCTCTGAAAGGCATCTTGGACTGCTTCTTTGACCTCACATTGAATTATTTTGATGAGTTCCTCTTTTTGCTCCCTGGAAAATTGTATTTCTTGCGTACCATCAAAGGAATCTCGGTTGTTCATTCTGTTACATGTGTTTTGGGGATCCATCTTCTTCATGTAACAGGGTTCTAGTTATATCCAGTACAAACAACAGTCTCTGGGCTTATGTTTTCTTTAAGCCTCACCACTGTTCCCAAACACAGTCTCTGTAGCCATATTAATTCCAAAGGGTTTCAGTGTAGACCAAACAATACACAGTTTCCTTTTTAAAGCCCTTGCGGTACAAGGAGCAAAATTTAGTTTAAGTTCAAAGCAATACAGACAGCAACTTGACTTGTTTCCCAGTGAAAAGTTTGTTAATATTGTTAAAATGTTCAGATGTCAGTGTTTTCCTTTTGCCCCCAAGTATTATTATATAGCTCTTTCATCCCAGTCTCGTCACCGCCGTTTGCAAGAGGAAAGGGGGGGGAATTCCACTCCTCAGTCCTTTCTTGTTTGGGAGATTTAAAGGGGTTTTAAAAGTCCCCTTTAAAAGATTGTAGAATCTTGGTTGTTCATATTCAATTACTCATTGTGTGGGTGATATCTTCATCAATGCTATGATGAGGTTCTGGATTCACTTATGCAGGTGTAAAGCAGCTTTTTCAGCCATGGCTCCATGATTGTGCACCTTCGTGGTTTGGCTTTGGGATGATCCCAAACTACCAGCTACTTGCCGCCACTTACGGGGTGAAGGATCAAGTCCCCTGCAACCGACCCTCCCTCCAAGAGAGTTGGTGGGACCTTGGGAGCTCCCAAAGACCCCCTAAAAACCACAAAGAGTCAGTGATTCCTGGGAGCTCCCCAAGAGATCATCTGCTCCGCTGCTCTGTAACCCAGAAGTTGCAAACTTCCCCCATTGTTATGGGTCCATTCATAATTTGTCTTTGTTCTTCTGTGATCCTAAGTAAATTTGGTTTTCTAAGATATTACTCTGTTTTCTCCAATGGAAAATCATCTCTTTTATATAAATTAAAATAATACTAATAGAATGTTTTTTGAATAGCTGCATTATCCATTAATAGAACATCTCTCTCTTGTAGTTTCAATATCATTTTATTTTCACAGTCTATATGCCACCTAGGTCCCTGGTTTATTTGCATATTCAAAGTTTCTTTGTTTTACATAATTCAATTTTATTTCCATTTCTCTTATTGTTAGCTTAGATAACTGTTTCTGTAAAATCTTAATTTGTTGCGAGATACTTATATTCCCTGGGGAATTCTTTAATTCTCTCCTTCTTTGGAAGTTTTCAAACAGAGGCTAGATGGCCATCTGACAGCAATGCTGATTGTGTGAACAGATCATGAGGGAGGGCAGGAAAGGTTGCCTTAGTGCTTAGTTCTTGTGGCCCTTTCTTACACGCCCAGGGAAATGCTGATTGCCACTTTGGGGTCAGGAAGCATTTTTTCTCCAGGACAGTTTGGCCAAGTATCCTGGAGATTTTTTGTCATCTTCTGGGCATGGAACAGTGGTGTGGAGGGGGAGGTATTTATGAATTTCCTGCATTGTGCAGGGGATTGGACAAAATGACCTTAGAGGTCCCTTCCACCTCTATGATTCTATGATTCTTCTTATCTTTTAATCTCATCCAAAATGGTTTGTATTTTCTCTTGCCTCTTCTTATTATATTCAAAATTATGTTTTATCAAATGACCTCTCATAAAGACTTTACTTGTATCTCAAACCATACTCAAGTCCGTGCCTTTATTTAAATTGATTTTTAAAAATTATTTTAATTTCTTCTTACAATCCTTGGCAATTGTTTCTTTTTGTAGCAGTGATTCATTTACAGAACAATCCTAGCAGGGGGGCAGAAAGCACTCAGGGAACCAGTTGACCTCTGTGTCTATGTAAGTCTGAGATACACCAACACAGAGGCCACTTACAATGATGCAGGCCCCCAGAGCCACTCCGTCACTTGCAGGTGCCAGTGGTTGGCTGCAGCAGCTGCCTGTTGGCACAAATGAGGTGTAGGCTCCTGCACCACTGGACTCCACTCCCTTGCCACATGACCTCTGATTGGTTTGGGAAGCCCTGTCCATCATAGCTCCATCACCTCCATGCCACCATGGCACAGTTGCTATAGGCACTAGCCTGGTTATGAAGAGAAAACACTGCAAACTCAATGACTTTGCCTGCTGGCTGCTGCACAATGTATACCCTTAGGGGATTGATTAGCACTGCCATAGTCATGCAGCGGCCAGCCACTGAAGGGCAGGAGTGCCTCAGGATTGCTCTGTTAATCTCCATCTAAGAGTGCTAGATTTTCTTTTATTTATTTATTTCATTAGATTTTTACCCCGCCCTCCCAGCAAGGCTGGTTGGGCTTTATAACCCAAACTCACAGGGTTATGATCGGAAAAAGTCTTTGGTAGAATCTCAAATTTAGAAACCTTTGTAGCTAAAACTCTTGAAATCCAAATCATATCTATTTCTGAAAAAGATCTATGTCTTTCTGAAAAATAAGTATACTCTCTTCAGTTAACATTCTTCTGTCTCCATATATCAACCAATCCCAAGTCATCCATCTTTTTTTTTTTAAAAAAAAACCCTTTTGGCAATTTATCTTGAGTGATTTTAATATTTTTCTCAGCTGCTCTATCTATTTGTGGAGAGGTTACTCCATTCCAATCCCCCAACAAGGTCCAACTTTCATAGGGGAGATCTATTAATCTATCCATAAATTGGTTGTGAAATGTCACTTTATCCTCATTTGAGGCATAAATTCCCAGCACCACAGTCTTAATCCCAAGTAAATCAACTTCTATCCCTGCAAATCTACCATGTTCATCAGACAATACAAATTCTGGTTTTAATTGGGGTTTAATATACAAAACAACTCAATTTCTCTTTTTAATATCTGCTGAAATAAATTCTTCATCCAAGGTTTTATAGACCAAATATTTTATATCCTTTTTTAATATGGGTCTCTTGTATACAAAACAAATAATATCATTTTAATTTTTTCAAGTAGTGATTTTTTTTCTCTTTCGAGGGGCATTAGCTGCATTTATATTCCATGTAACCATCACTTATAATCCATAATCAAATCCTAATTTTAGAAAAGTCAATACCTGTAGCATCTATTTCAGTATAACCTTTTCCAATTCCTGTTGTAGCTGTTGTGGGTCTCGTACAGTTTTTTTCTATTTGCAACTCTTCCAATTCTCCTTTAAATATTTCTAAAAATTCTCTCACCTTTTGAATAGCATACAGTCTACATCTCTGCTTGAAAAATAAACTTTTCAATATGTCCCATCAAAATGGGATCTTTTTCTGATCCAGTTTTTCTATTAAAAAGACATATTATTTTCTCTTACATAAAAATTTAATAAGGATTTCTTTCAAAACAATTATATCTGTATTAACTATTTTCAGTCTTGTGAACTCTTATCATCTTCCTAACAAAATGCACCAGAATATCCCTTGGGACATTTCTTGTTCTGGCAAATCTATAATTTATTCTATATACTTTATTGATTTCTATCTCTATATCTTCCTCTTCCCAATCCAGAAAATTTACCATGACTTTAATAATTCTTTCTCTAATATCTTCATCTGAAATCTCTGGAATAGCTCTAAATCTCAAACAAAATTCCTTCAGTTCCAGTAAAGCCAAATTTTCAAATTCTCTTTCCAACTCTCTATCTATAATTTCTGTCTTATTCTCTGTAATTTCCACTTTGCCATTAATTTGCTTTACCTCTCCAGATATTTGCTTTATAGAGCTTTCTAGTTCCTTGGCTTCTTCTGTCATCTCCTCTTTCATCCTGACAAGTCTTTCATCCATTCTTTTTTTCAAAAGCTTCCATCGAACAATCCTCTCCTTCCCTCTTTTGCATTTTTCCTCATAGTTGCTATTATATATTGAAATTCAAAAGTTAAATAGAAAGTTCTCCAATTAATTACACTTTTTAGAAGAAAGCAAAAAGTAATTCCACTAAAGTCTACTCTCTTTAAGTAGTGACTTTATCCCATAGCATTTTCAACAATAACTGTCCCCTCATCCATTTTACAACTTTCTTGTATCTTCTCTCTGTTAAACTTTTTGCAACCAGTTTTTAAATCATTAACTCCTTAATGCCCCTTTCTGCTTTTGAGATTCCCCCCGCAAAAAAGAGGTTTAGATCCTCATAAGGAATATTATCTTTGCCGCAGAGGAAATCTCTCTTTATCTGTAGAATAATTATTTCTTGTGATGATTAAGAAATGAGGATGGCAGGGCTTAATGTCCATACAGGCTACACCGCAGTGTTGAGAGTGGATGGATTCTCTAGTCTCGTGATTGCTCACCCCCTTGCCGACTTAAAGAAACTTCCATTCCTGCAGTTTACTCCCAGGGGAGCAGCCATCCGGAGTACAATTGGGTTACCTCCCAATCTCCCTTTCACCAGGGAGATTGCACCAGCCAAAATCTCCCTTCCCACTGGTGTTTTCAGCTACGATGTTTCTCCACTTCTTCAGAAACATCAGCCCATCACATTCCCTCATTGGAAGTCCAATCCAGTAAGTTCTGGACAAGTGCCAATAGGATGAATCCTGTATGAATTCTGTGTTCCAATGATCTGGTGGGGAGACTGAGGGGACTGCTGCAAACAAAGCCCTGTAACTCTGAGGGGAAACAATGTAATGGTATAAAATGGAGATGTCCAAACAGTTTGTAGAACAGTCAGCTCCCTGACAGCAACCGGCAAGCAGGATGTGAGCCAAACCATGCCTACTACAGACTGCCAGTGTGCCATTATGCCCAGGCTATCAGTAGTATAACTTTGTCACACACAACTAGATTCTAGTCCAGGAGCACCTTACAGACTATCAAGATTTTGGGGACGGGAAGCTTTTGAGAATCACAGCTCCCTTTGTCAGTGTGTCTCAAAAGTTTATACCCCCAAAATCTTATTAATCTCGAAGGTGTTACTGGACTCCAGTCTAGCTGTTCTACTGAAAACCAGCACAGTTACCATCTGAAAACAACTTTGTCATGCACATAGCCTTCAGTGTTATATCATATATGGAACCCCATTTATTTTCTCTGTGCAGTCACAAATGTGAACACCTGGAAAAATATTAATGTGGACTGCATGGGCACAGTGACAGCTGTGATATGTAATCACAAAAATGGGACAAAGCAAAGACACAATTACAGAAAGAGCTGCTGGAAGTCTCATTGTCCTGGCTTGTGCTGAGGATGAAGACAGACATAATACAAAAAAAGAAGTCATAGAAGGTTCTTCATCTCTGCAGGATAAGTCGAGCTTCCTAGCTGGGTTTGTACATGGTGTGATAGATGTACATACCAGTGAATCAAAGGCTGGTTCAATCATCAGTCTCATCCTTCCTTCTGAATCTACTTTCCTCCTGTGTTTCTTTAACTGTTTAATGCCTTTTAACTTTCCAAAACAAGGTCTTCAGTATTCTACCATGTTGAAAAACCTACACAACCAGTTCTGTAAAAAAAGTTCTTACAACAGGAGTGTATCTATCACAAAACAGGAAAAAATGACCCACCATTTTCATAGCAGTGTATTTGTACATAGCCTAATGTATCTCCACACAATCATATAGAAGCATCTGATTATGAAAAAATTAAACTGGACTTTCATGTCTGAACTGGCTTTTCAGTTGTATGGCATGAAGAGTGATGAGGAACATAAAACTGACATTTTCCATACTTCTCCTTTTCCAAAGACAGTTTTTTAAAAAATATTTTCATGTTTAAATTCTACATTACCCCTGGAATACAAAAATAATCTGGATTGTTTGTTGGCATTTCTTTCTTCAGACTCTGGAGCTGTTCCTAGAATACAGAAATAATCTGGATTCTTGTTCTCTCAGGAGTTATATTTAGTAGGTGAAAACTCCAGAAAGTTATTGTGTAGCTCTTTGCCCCAAGGGGGTCACATCACGGGCAAGGGACTTTCGGCCTAAATAGAGCAGAACCCTCTCATCTGAAAGTTGTTTACAGTGAACGTATAAGATTTCTAAAGGAGCATAAATCTCCCAAGTGCCTAAACTCCATATGAAACAAATGGAAAATGACAAATCCACAAGGTCACTGCCCTGTCTAATTTGTTGGTCTGGTTCTGCCTGTTAGCCTTTACTAGACATGTACATTCTTTTCCTTCAAGGAATGTGGTAACTTACCTCTGTGCAGTACAGTCAATGAATATGCTAAAACAGGAAAATACTTCCCTGATCAAGTGCATGGTCCTTTTGTATCTTGAACAGAACTTACAGTCATATTTTTACCTGTGTAAGGGCTAAATTAGACGTGATCTCTGAGATCCATAATTAGAATATCCCATTTTTTTAAGTGACTAAAAGATAACAGGACTCAGGGAAAGGGATGGAGTTAACACTTTTCCCACCAGGGGATTCTTAACCATGTGGTTTAGATTCCTGATTGGTGGGCAGAGTTGCCAGGTCTGGCTGAGGAAATTCCTGGAGATTTGGAGGTGGAGCCTGGGGGAAGCAGGGTTTGGGGAAGGGAGGGACCTCTGTGGGGTATAGTGCCATAGAGTCTACCCTCCAAAGCAGCCATTTTCTCCATGGGAACAGATTTCTGTAGTCTGGAGATGAGCTGAATTGCAAGAGATCTCTAAGCCCCACCTGGCCTATTCCTGGGAAACAAGTGGGGGGTTTCTCTACCCAATGTTGCTTAACATCTATATGTGCCCCCTTGCCCAGCTAGTTCAGAGCTTTGGTCTTGGGTGTCATCAGAATGCTGATGACACCCAGCTCTATCTTTTATTGGATGGCCACCCCGATGCCGCCCTACATAATCTGGCCATTGGTTTGGAGGCTGTGTTTGGCTGGTTGAAACAGAGTAGGCTGAAATTGAATCCAACAGAGACGGAGGTTCTGTGGCTGGGGGGTGAGCCTTCAGGACTGGGGCACAGATTACCAGCTCTTGATGGAGTGCCTTTGACACCAACAGAATCCGTCAAGAGCTTGGGAGTGATTTTGGACCCCTCCTTAATATGGAGGCCCAGGTTGCTCAGACTGCTAAGCTAGCATTTTTTCATCTATGCCAACCTTGGCAACTGGCCCCTTTCCTGTTGCGCCCTCATCTGGCCAGCCGCTCTCAGCATACACCACCACCACAACCAGGCAAGGAGGCAGACCTGGCATGATTTCCCTGTGGTGGTGGCCACCCCCAGCTCCAATGGTAAGTGCATTCTATGCTTTTATTTTGGGGGGAATTTAAACCCTGTGTATTTTTAAAAAACATTTCAGATTTTTCTGCACTTCTGGAGAGTCCCCCAAGTGTGCAGAAATATTGGTTTAGTCTCCACATGGCCCCAGTCCATGGATTTAGATATACACAGATCACACTCATGGGTGCTTATAGTATATAGATAGCTAGTTGGAGCCTACTTTGCAAATTCACTTCCACTCTGCATACTGACATGGAAAACAGGAATCAAGTAATGAACCATTTACGTCCCAAGACAAAGTCCTTGTAACACCTTTTATTAACACCAAGCAAAATAATACAACACATTGTGTACACTTTTTGGTTCTCCAGAACAGTTCATCTGGCTGGATTTAAAAAACAACAACAACAAATGTATGGGGGAACGGATCTTTCAGGCCATAGTCTTAAGGTACCATTATCTGCATCTTCTGTCAGATCCTCAGCTGACTTCTACAAGCACAGGTTGTGTCTAACTGATATCAAGTTGTGATCTTGGCATGCTGGGAAGAGGAACAAAAATGGAAGCCATCCAGTTGAAAATATAACCCATAAAAGATCCAATGTCAATTCCTTACAGGGGTGAAGCAACTTCTTCGCCACATTCTGAACCCAGAACAGACTCATCATCCCACATTCTCAGAACACCAGTCTGGCTGTGTGAATTGGCCTCTCAGAGAACCAGAGCAGAGCTAGCCAGCTGGCACGGTTTAGAGCAGCCCTCGGGCTCAAGGAACTATGGTTTTCTGCCCCTGCAGCTCAACTGTGTCCAGTTGATAATCTTGTTTAAACTTATAACCAGAGGAGTCTGTGTCGGTTTTCAAAGAGGCTGGAATGATAAAACCAGCAATATTTATCTACTGGCGCATGGATTTCTATGAGGTTTTCATTCCCCTCCCTCCTTTCCTTGTGTTATAAACAGTCGTTTCCATGCATTATTGACACAGATTATAAAGTACAGAGATTTGTATTTATGTATGCTTATACTGTTGCACATGAATTCATTGCTTCCAGATAGGGTCACTGGATGCAGCGTAAGAAGGAATGTACATTACCAAAGAGGCAAAGCCAAGAGACTTGTGTGCTGGGATCCTTTGTCTGCAGTTCAATCTCTGCCTGCCTAGGAGTGACAGGATCAGGGAAGAATTTTCTGTGACTAATTAGGTTTGAACTTGCCAGAGAGAAAATGGACATTGGCAGACTATTGTAGAAAAGTGAGGCAGAGTTTGAACTAGATTGAACTTAATTTCCTTTGCACTGAAAGGAAAGAAAGATTAATGAAATATCCCCAAATCCATCCTGTTAGTTTTTATTAAATCAGCAAATGAAATTTAAGCTCCAATTCTGTTATAAAATCTTTTTCCTGTAGATTGGGTTTCAGCAAACATGAGTGTAACAGACAGGCTTCCCCGTCTCACCGTTTTAGATATGAAAATTGCATTATTTCCATCAACAGTAACATTACTTTAGGCAAATGGCATGTTTAAAACCAATCAGCCCTCAGAAGAAAGACACAAAACGTTACCTGCTTCATTAAACGGTCATAAATTCTGCCAGCAGATTTTGGAAGATCTTGTGCTGATGTTCTAAATTGGCTTGCTCCTTCTCCCACTCATATTAAACCAATTCTGAATAAAAACAGGATTTACTTTCATGTCTTTAAAGAGATATTATGCTTGTATTTCTCCTTCACCAACTTTGTACTTTTTGTACTTTTGATAAGAACTATATTGCAGAGGGAATACACAATATCTGGTTTAAACCTAAAAAGTCAGTGTTGTGAGGCAGACAGACTCTCTCTCTCTCTCTCTCTCTCTCTCTCTCTCTCTCTCTCTCTCTCTCTCTCTCTCTCTCTCCCCCCCCCCTCCAGCCTAAACGAGAAGCCACAGTATTAATTTAAATCAATGTGGAAAACACCACCCTCAGTCCTACTGCCTCTTGCCCTCATGGCCTCTTCTAGGTTGTGAGGTCACAAACAGGTCACAAGCCTACTAGCAGAATTCTCCCTTCTCTAAAGTTCTTACAGGCAAGGGGGGGGGGTGCTTAGATCTGGCAAGCCTATGTCCCTAGGCTTCTTTCTCCACCTGTCCCCAAACCTTTCTCCTTGGGCCCTGTCTCTACTTTCTTCCTCTCTCAGGTTCATGTACATTATTCCAATGTTTAGCAGTGCTCTTTCATTTAGCCACCTTGCCTCTGGGATCTCTACTCTTAGGGTTACCAACCTCCACGTGGTGGCTGGAGAGCTTCTGGGATTACAACTGATCTCCAGGTGACTTAAGATCAGTTCACCTGAAGAAAATGGAGGCTTTGAAAAGGGGACTGTATAGCATTATACCCTATTCAAGTCCTTCCCCTCCCCACACCCTGCCCTCCTCAGGTTCCACCCCCAAAATCTTCACCTATTTGCCAACCCAGAGCTGGCAACTCTACATACCTGTTAGATTCCATGCAAGCTGGCACCTTCTTCCATTCAGCATTCGAGTCCTTAGTTACCCCACACAGCTCTTCATTTCACAGAATTATGTGAATTTTTAAGCCTAGCCAAAGTAACAGCTCTGCTTTTCCTCACAACATTTAGATCATGGTTATGTCAGCTTTGTTTCCTGAGAAGTTGTTGTGTTGATTGGCATTCCATAACTTCACACCGCCTCAGTCAATTAATGTCAGAGGATGCAAAGAGAGAATCATAAACCCTGCCTCTTACATGGATTTGATTTCAAACTGGGATCAGTTTTTAGGTGAATATGTGGTGGTAAGAGACAAAAAGGTAACAGGATTCCTATATTTTTAACCACTGTATACAGTATAGGAAAAACATCAAGTACAGCTTTTTCACCCATTTATGTCAGGGAGCGTACAATTTACCATATTTTCTTTTGGCAATGAGTGTGGCAGGGCCCTCATAGTTTTTTGGACATACATACAAATTTCTCCTCCTGTTCAAGCTCAAGGTGAACCTGATCTTCTGACTAACAGTCAAAGGGGCTTTGCATACTGCTGAGGCCATTTCCACATGGGGTATCTGCCCTGAGTTCAATGCTCTTGGGAAGTGGACCTTTCCCCCCTTATTTCTCAAACCATCATGGTCCATTCATGAATCTCCTAGGGGTTCTCCAGCTTTTCTCCAATATTTCTCAATCCTGCTTTGCTGAGAAGTTTTGGGAAACATCACAGCAAAGCCTGCTTGGTTGGGAAAGTTCAGATTTTCCTTTCTCATATGGCAGCCATTTCTTCCAACATTGTCCCCGTGGTGGCCATTTCCTCCCCCCATCCCAAAGGGACCCTTTTTGTTTCAGATTCAGTAATAAAATATTGTTATATTGATAGAACATTATAACAATATGTATAATAGGTTTTCTGAATTCCCAGTTTTCATTTTTTGAAAATAATAAGTCTCTAGCCCTTTCCACTGTGGAGATATAAGGGGAAAGGTGTATCTCCAGAACAAAAGGAGATAGAAGCTTACTTTTTGTTTTAAATGAAAGCTGGGAACCCAGAGAACCTTTAAAAAAACTGGAAAAGCCCCAGTGGCCCAGTGGTGGTGAAGTGGCTACTCCTTGGGGACTGGGACAGGGAAACGTCAGGGAAACCTGCCATGTAGAAGCTCCATTGCTGCTGTGCTATTATCAGCAGCTGCAGCAACAGCAGGGAAACCATATAAGCCAGTGCCCATGTGGAAACCACTTGACTGACTCGCCCTTCTGGCAGTCACAAGCACGATCCCCCCAGACCATTTTTTTTAAGTCCACACAAACCTATTTTTTCCTAGATAATAAGCACTGAATATATGTTTGATCAAGGTACTTAAGAAAAGTCTTAAACAGGACAGAGAAATGCATTTATTTGAACATTTTGCATCTATTTATTTATATCTTGCTTTTCTCCCCATTTGGAACTCAGAGCAGCTTTTAGAACATCGCTCATCTCTCCTCCATTTTCTCAGAACAGCAGCCCTGGCCAGGCTGTGAGTTTGTGACAGGCCCAAGATCACCAGCCAGCTTCCATGGAAAAAGTGGAGATTCAAGCTTGGGACACCCAAGATGCTGATCTGCCACTTTATCTTTTACACCACCCTGGCTCTCTGCCAGTCTGCCTGAAACATAAATGGGAAGGAAGAAGAGCAAAAGCCAACTGGCATTTGTTCTTGAGCTGTACTTGTGTTTGAAATGTGAAGGAGGGCAATCGAGTTCACCCTGCAGCAGGAAAACTTGCACCTGATCCTATTTTGTAGGTTCTATGATTTTGCGTAGGTTAGTTCTATGCACTGAAATGTGACCTGCCCAAACAGCCTCTTCTGCAGAACTATTAATGATACAAAAGCGCTAATCTCCTTCACTTTTCATTACTCTGTCAGAGAAGTCACTCAATCTTTCTGTATTGGTTTGACTCAGAAGTAGAGTTCCAAACATTACCTTGGCAATGCTTGGAGATTTTGGATGTAGTGCATGGGGAGGGTAAGATATGAGTAGGATGTGATTCACTTCCAGGTGATGTTCTAGGCTGCCTCCCCTAGGTTCTATGGTCTTTTCCATAGAGACTAAAAGACATTCCTAGAGCATCATGTGGAGGCCATTTTTCTTCTGCTCCTCAATTGTTCAAGGGTGAGAAACTGTGGCAGAGGTAAGAGATTAGGAAGAGGTGGCAAGAATACACAGAAGAACTGTACAAGAAGAATCTCAGTGTCCTTGACAACCACAACAGTGTGATCGCTGACCTCAAGCCAGACATCCTGGAGTGCAAAGTCAAATGGGCCTTAGAAAGCATTACTAATGACAAAGCTGGTGGAGATGTCGGTATCCCAGCTGAGCTATTCAAAGTCCTAAAAGATGATGCTGTTAAAGTGCTGCACTCCATATGCCAGCAAATTTGGAAAACACAACAGTGGCCACAGGATTGGAAAAGATCAATTTACATTCCAATACCAGAGAAGAGCAATTCCAAGGAATGTTCAAGCTGTTGCACTATTGCATTTATTTCACACGCTAGCAAGGTCATGCTCAAGATCCTACAAGCTAGACTTCAACAGTATGTGGATGGAGAACTGCCAGAAGTACAAGCTGGGTTTGAAGAAGTAGAGGAATGAGAGATCAAATTGCCAACATTTGTTGGATTATGGAGAAAGCAAGGGAGTGCCAGAAATACATCTACTTCTGCTTCATTGACTACGCTAAAATCTTTGATTGTGTGGACCAAAACAAACTGTGGCAAGTCCTTAAAGAGATGGCAGTACTAGACCACCTCACATGTCTCCTGAGAAACCTGTATAAGGGTCAAGAAGCGATAGTCAGAACTGGACATGGAACAACTAATTGGTTTAGCATATGAAAAGTAGTATGGCAAGGATGTATTTTGTCACCCTGCTTATTTAATTTATATGCAGAGTACATCATGAGAAATGCCAGCCTGAATGAATCACAAGCCAGAATTAAGATTGCCACGAAAAACATCAGCAACCTCAGATATGCAGACAATATCACTCTAATGGCAGAAAGTGAAGAGGACCTAAAGAGTCTCTTGCTGAGGGTCAAAGAGGAGAGCGCAAAGGTTTGGCTTGAAACTCAACATCAAAAAAACTAAGATTATGGCAACCGGCCCCATCACTCCTTGGCAAATAGAAGGGGAAGTCATGGAAGCAGTGACAGACTTCACGTTCCTGGGATCCAAGATCACTGCAGATGGTGACTGCAGCCATGAAATTAAAAGACATGTGCTCCTTGGGAGGAAAGCTATGGCACAGTTAGACAGCATAATAAAAAGTAGAGACATTGCACTGCCAACAAAAGTCTGCATAGTCAAAGCAATGGTATTCCCAGGAGTAATATATGGCTGCAAGAGTTGGACCATAAAGAAGGCTGAGCACCAAAGAATAGATGCTTTCGAATTATAGTGCTGGAGAAGACTCTTGAAAGTTCCTTGGACTGCAAGGAAATCAAATCAGTCAATCCTAAAAGAAATCAGTCCTAAAAGAAATCAACCCTGACTGTTCCCTGGAAGGCCAAATACTGAAGCTGAAGTTCAAATACTTTGGCCACCAAATGAGAAGGGAGCACTCACTGGAGAAGACCCTGATGCTGGGAAAGACTGAAGGTAATAGAAGAAGGGGACAGCAAAGGATGAGATAGTTAGACAGTGTTATTGATGCAACAAACATGAAATTGAGCAAACTTCAGAGGATGGTGGAAGACATGAGGGCCTGGAGTGATGTGGTTGGGTCGTGAAGAGTTGGATTCGACTGTGCAACTGAACAACAACAACAGACAAAGCAGACTAAAACTGTGCTAGAAAGGAGGGTTCGCTCTGCATATGCTCTGTACACTCTATTATTATTTCACACGTCTCAGGACCAGGCCTCAGAACCGATAAGGGGATGAACCCTTTCCTCCCTGCCAGAAAGCCCTGCCTCAGATGAGCCCTGGTTCTGCTAGAATTTAAGAAGAGATTAATCGAATGCTGCCACCAAATTTCAGACCTTAATGCTGCCTCCTCCAAGCCTTCTATTACGCAGCACAAAGCTGGGCTATGTGAGATGGTATAACATATCTACAATGCTTGCCAAGAAAGTAGACGTAGCCGGTGCTCCAGAGCACATCCTCTGGAACTGATTATACCTAATCCTTTAGAAAATGTATAAATAAAATGATGCCAAGACTGATGGACAAGCTGGGGTACCTACTCATGTTTCGAATACATTGCTCTCTCGTGCTCTCTCTCTGTTTCTCTCTCTCTCTCTCTTCCATCTCTTCCCGCCCCCTTCAAACAATTCCTTCCTTTAAAAAAGGTAACTTAAGTTGACAGTCGTGTAAAGAAATCAAACTGTGCATAAACGAATGTTCTAAAGCATGTCACAGCAGAGTCACAAGCGATTGAAATCTACTACCCCCACCAGCACAAACACACACACACACACTCACACAAGTATTTGAACCTTGCTTAGCAGGGCCATTATTTGATTTGGACAAGTAAGAAAAGCCACGCTTAACAGGAACACCCGAGGTGTTTACATTTGGTATTAACTGCTCAATCAGGTATCTTAATCCCACAGCCCCAATCTATATGTTACTAGGAATGAAGCAATTAATTACCTTAATGAAAAAGCGTTCAGTGGGGGGTATGGAGGGGCAGGGAGGGAGAACTGGTCAAGGCTGCGATCATCTCAATAGGAGGATAATTAGTTTTACATACTACCATTCTCTGCATGAGACCAGATCCTGGTCTTCTGACTCTAGCTGTATATTTCAATGGCATTCAAAGAGAATTTAGCATCAGTAAAGGCAGCCCAGATCCCCCCTCTTGCCTCCAGTTTCCAGACCACCAACTGTGACCATCAAGACTTTTGGCTATATGTGAAGAGACACATCAGCTTGTTCTTCCCATCTCCAATACATTGTAATAGTCCTTCTCTTCTCCCTCCACCACCACCCCCACAAATTTCTGTCTCGTAAGCTAGGGTAAGTGGATTTCAGCAGTCTGCCGGCTCATTAATAACTGTAATCGTTCCTTTCTGTGGTATTGTATTTTTGGTAAGAATCTAATACATCTTTAGAACAGATGGATTTCTCTAATCCCTCTGCCAAGGGGCTAAATAGAAGCAAGGTGCATTCCAAATAGTTGGACGCAGACAACTTTCAGAGATAGTAAATTATAACAGAGGTGAGACTCTTGGCTTTCAAATGCACAAGAAAGCAACACATTCTAAATGCAGGCATTCATCTAAAGCAGTGTTTTGCACACGTTTATGCCTGAGGCACAAGGACTCGTTTCAAGATTAAAATTGGACCTATTTTATTCAATTACCCCAAAGTCATATAGTTTCTCAGTCAGCTCTCAGAACAATGGTCTGGCACTCTTCTTGCCACTGTAGGAAAGTCCTGTTCATTTTGCTTTTCCCCACTCCACCCCACCCCAGCACCCTCCCCTCCCTTTGGCCCAGTCACTCACAGAGTCAAGGTCAGTAAGGTGGTTCCTAGCACATTAATAGTAAGTCGTCTTTTGGAGTTGGATCCTTCAATTGGTCAGCTGCAAGTGCCAAAGGCCATTGGTCTTCCCAGCTCTAACCTCCCCAGACTGTCATTTTGACCCCAGGAAAATATATTGCAAGACTCACATAGAATAATAGTTGCAGTGTCATAAGGTTGCAGTGTCATAAGGGAGAAGGTGGGCAAAATTGTTGTGTACTCTGCCTCTTGCATAAGCAGAGCTCAGTTGATAGATATGACAAACCCCTGTATCTCCCCAACTGTCTGGCAGATTTTCCCCACCAAATCTTCAGTTCCCCTAAGTGACTGAGTTGCCCTACAGTACTATGTAAATCATCTCTATTGATATAAAGTTGGGAACTGTCCCACCTTTTGTTTAGATATCCGTTTTAGGCTTTAGACCCAGTAGAGGAACTTGAGGGAAAGACAGGAGCTGTCCTGTTTTATAAACCCTTGTGAAATGGCAATTGAGGCAAATTAACTTTCAAAAACAGAATAAAGATTTCATTAAACAGGCAGGGAATATATGTATAGTAGGAGTATTCAAGGTTTTGTGATTGCTGAGGTAACAACTTTTTAATATATACAGAGCTGAATTCTTAGAACATTCAAGAGTGTGTATCTGTAGCTTTGTTTCAAGGTTTTCTTTTTCTTTCTCTGAGAGGTACTTTGTTTAGTATATTTCAGCACTAACACAATTCTTATTAATGTTTCTTCTTGAGGACAGCATTTGCTAGATTTCTTCCTTCAGAGTTCTAGGTTTTCCTTTAAATATTACAGCTTTTCACTAACTCCTGAGGTGTCTAAGCTTCTCCCCTTTATCACAGACCAGGGTTCTTTTCCCAACCCCTTTCACTGGCAGGAAGTTATTCTCCTTGTCCCTAAGAAGCAATAACTCCTTTTACTATTTTGGCTTGTATGAGAGTTCACTCTAACTACCCAGACCTTCTGCCAAATCTTTCTCCAGTATTCTTTGTCTGTATAAGGCTGCTCTGTAGCTCTCCTGACTGAGAATCTAAATTCTCCCTCAGAGCAGTTTTAATATATTTAAGACAATGGGGTTTCTCTTCTTCTCTCTGTAGAAGTACTTAGAAAAGACAGACTATTGCCTGTCAGAGCAAGTAGAGCAGCCAATCACATAAGCTCTTCTCTACAGGGAAGATTAGTTCTTGAACTCTATGACTCTGTGATACAAGCAGCATTTGAAAACGCTTGCTTTTCTGTGCAATCCATCACAATGGAAGAGGCAGAAGAGACTGCTTTTACCCCCTTCTTCCTCCCCACTTCACCCTCCTAACCCAACTAGCTATTGCTCTATGTGGTTCCCATTTCTCGGGGCTGGAAATGGCTGGGAGGGAGGGAAAGACTGAAAGGTTGAGGATCCTTGCAGGGAGGGACCATGGCTCAGTGGCTGAACATCTGCTTTGCATGCAGAAGATCCCAGCATCTCCAGTTCAAAGGACCTCTGCCTGAGACCATGGAGAGCAATGGCCAGTCTGAGCAGACAAAACTGATCTTAGTAGACCAGTGCTCTGATTCAGTATAAGGCAGTTTCATGTGTGAGATCTTGCTACATTTGACTGACTTGTTCAAAGGCTTAATCTCATGTTATGTTATAACATCCTGTATTGTGTATTGTCAACCTGTTTTGAAGAATACTATCAAAAACTAAAAGAGTTTCTAAAAAGTAAATTTCAGCCATCTGCAGCCCAGATTTAGATGTTGGCTGCTTGGGGTTTGGATGTAACCTGCATGGATTTGCCTGCTGAAACCAGTTCCCAGTGCTGTCAATTCATCTGAAAGGGGAAAATGACAGGCATCTGTCTTTTCCCCATCACCTTCCCTTACAAGATTTATGATGATGCAAAGAGAAAGAGGCATTAGTTTCAGTTTGGGAATAATTGTGCAAGGGTGTGTGTGGAAGGATTACAACCCCACTCTTCAGTCTCAATCAGTATTATGCAGAGCTGCAATTTACTGTCCTTGTGATTGTGGCCTTCACATATATACTACACAGCCCCATAGAATTGATTCCCACTTGATTGTAGGTGTGGATAGAAGAATCCAACACTGGACCTTGTCTAGAATCAGACCAGAAAGGACCATTTAGTTTAGTGATACTTTCAGGGAACTCTTTCAATATTCTCCATTAAGGATGCTCTGCATCATACCTGCCGTGGAACCCCTGAAGTTCAGGTGAAGATTTGGAGACATATTTCAGGGCACATGCTCATTTTATGTGGAACTCTGGCCATGAGAAACTGAGGAAATTAGTTTTCTTTGATTACACATTACTTGGAAACATGAACAGGTTTGTCCAAGTCTTTCAGAACATGTGTCTACAAATCCACACATTTTTCATTTGAGGAATCCCTGAAAAACTTCCCAGTCCATAGAGATACATAGTTTGGTCTACTTAGTTCTAGCACGCTGGAGGTAGTTCTCCTAAGGTCTCCCTGTTAAGTGTATCCTTGGTGACAAAGTGAGTTTTATCAATGCCCAGGTTTCCTTGTTTCGTTGGTTTTTGATATAAGCCACTTTGGCTGCAATCCCCACCCATAGCTGGCAACCTTAGTGAAATGTGCTTCATCATTTGTCCTTTTGCTGTACTGCCATCTACTAACATTTGCAACCAAGGTGAAGAAGACTCTTTATTTGCTATCAATCTGTATGCAACCTTGTTTTTCTTTAAAATCTTTATTAAGAAAATGGGGTTTGTACATGTGAGAACAAAGGGATTGCAAGGGCCTTTTGGCTTACCGGTTGCCTTTTCATACTTGGCTGTCAATGTAGTTGCAGCCTTCCTAAGTGGGCCAGTAATAATGCACCACAGTGAAGGTTTCAGGCTTCAGCATTTGTCTGTGTAAAGAACTTCCTTTTCAGGGAAGCCAAGTAATCCCTTTTCATTGAGGTGGTCATTCACACATCATGCGTAACAGAAAAGAAGCTAATGGGAGCTGGTTCCTAAACCCCTTCTAAGAGTTTGCATAATCAACAGTTACAAACAGAAGATAAAGTTGCAAATCTAAAAGCCAGATCCACAGGAATGTACTAATTCATACTAATTTCCTTCTAGAGCCTTTCGTACAACTTAAAAACTGCAATGCAGTAGTGGCCTGCTGTTACGATTTGTTCCTTTCGGTGGCCCTTGATGAGGGCCTTCCTCAGGTGGCATATCCAGGCTGAGGCTGTACCACTTTAGACTCCAGCTAGAAATTCACATGACTGAATGCGCTGCTTATTTTATGTCCTGAATTCCATTTATATCCTGTAATCTGCTTTTGAGTCTCAGTGAGAAAGGTGTGCTGTAAATTAAATAAATAAATGTTTTCTATTGTGAGCAGTTTTTAAAAAAGCTATTCGTTCAGTCACACAGATTCCCACTTAGAATCTGAAATGGTACAACCTCAAAATGGGTTCATGCCCTCATTGAGAACTAGGCCAGTGGCTGCAGGGAAAGGTGGTAGTGTTGTACCACAGTACCAAAATCCAGCACTGAGTTAAGGAACCCATCAACTTTCCAAGAGTTTTCTTCTAAAATATGCTGCCTTATATTGACTTTGGTCTATCAAAGCCAGTATTGTCTACTCAGACTGGCAGGGTTTCAGGCAGAAGTCTTCCACATCCTCTACCACCTGCTCCTTTTAACTAGGGATTAAACCTGGGACCTTCTACGTCCAAATTCTTCCACTTCCATCTCTAGCCATTGCTCCTGGGTAGATCCTGGGTGGTGCACAAAAAAAGTGGGAAAACATTCCCTATCAAACAGTTAGGAGGCACAGATACTTATAAAAATAGGCTAAGTAAATTCTTTTCTATACCACACAGATATAAAACCCATGAAAAAAGTCTCAGAATAGGTTTTTAGATCAATTGACAAACACTGCTTCCAAAGAAGTCTCTAATTCCAGAGGGAACCTATATTGCGCAAGTATACAAAAAAAATTAAAAGTAAAGGTTTTGTTTTCCTGAATGTGTGCACTCCAGCAATGTCAAATGATGGGTATCTTAAAAGAATGATGCCACTCTTTTATCTACAGAAAAGCAGGGCCAGGCATTCCCAAAGACCATTTTATAGGCATAGCTCAATCCTAACCCTCAAAACTCAGTAGCTAATGTTTGTCAGCAAGCACTTATGCTTTTCTAAAGAATCAGCGAAGAGAATGCCATTTATAGATATACAAATAAATATGTAAATAAAATGCAGTATGACTACAAGGCTGCAGCCAGGATGGATCAGTTGGTACCAGTGCTCCCTCTAAGCTGAATTAGGGTGAGCTAGCTCACAGTTTTTTTAGCCTCCAGCTCACACATTTTATGTCTTAGCTCAGGAAGGATGGCTCCCAGAGCAAACTAATCTATGCACTAGCCAAATTGCTTGCTCAAAACTTTCATGTCAGTGGCTCACAGAGTAGACTCCACAGCTCAGAGGAAGCACTGGTTGGTACCCAGGCCCATCTCTGCTAACAACAGGCCTTTCAAATTGTTACAGAAGCATATTGTGTTAAAGAATGAGAGGGCAGCCGCTCAGCCCTAAATTATTGTCTTGCTGGTGCCAGTATAGTGCCAGTGTGGCTGCTCAGTATCTTATACCTTCTTGGCAGAGAACAAAATGGCAAACAGTGACCATACTGCAAGGAGCAACTGCAGTGGAATCTGTAGGGGCACTGGAAACATCCTCCCATCCCAGAGCAACATGCTGGTGATGCATCTAGGTCAGCCATACATGAAACTCATGAAGACACGAAGCTGCCTTAGACTGATTCAGACACCTGGTCCATCAAAGTCAGTATTATCTACTTAAACTGGCAGCAGCTCTCCAAGGTCTCAGGCAGAGGTCTTTCGCATTACCTACTACCTGTTCCCTTTTAACTGGAGAAGCCAGAGCTTGAACATGGGAACTTCTGCATGTCAAACAGGTGTACTACTAGATTCAGTTTGAGTCCAGTGGCACCTTTAAGACCAACAAAGTTTAATTCTGGGTATAAGCTTTCGTGGGCCTGAAGAAATGTGCATGCACATGAACACTTATACTCAGAATTAGACTTTGCTGGTCTTAGAAGTGTACTAATACTGACCATGGCTAGGGTTGCCAAATTCATGGAGATTAGTGGGTGGAGCCCAGGATCGGTGGGGGGGAGTGACTTTAGTGGGGCATAACACCCTCGAGTCCACCTACCAAAGCAGCCATTTGCACCAGAGGAAGTGATTGCTGTCATCTGGAGACCAGTTGCAATTCCAGGAGATCTCTAGGCCCCAGATGGAAGTTGTCAACCCTAGCCATGGCGTCTCCTAGGGTTGCTAGCCTCTAGGTGGGATCTGGGGATCCTCTGGAAATACAGCTCATCACCAGACCACAGATATCAGTTCCTCTGGAGAAAATAGCCACGTTGGAAGGTTGACTCTGTGGCATTGTACCCCACTGAGGTCGCTGTCCTCCTCAGGCTTCATCCCCAAATCTCCAGGTCTTTCCCAAACTGGACCTGGCAACCCTACCCCCATCCCCTGCTGGTGGCTAAGGGGGCCTGGTAGTCATACCTCTTAAGCAGCCAGAGCCAACCAATCTTGGAAAGCCTCCTTTAAATCACTCTGCCCCCTCCACAGAACACAACAAGGGAAGAAACAAAGACAGCACTGTATCCTTTGCTGTAGTGAGGGCTTTGCTGTGCCCAGTATGAGCCATACTCATCCTGAGTTAGGATCGCCAGATTTTCCTCAATCCCAGTAGGGGGCTCCAGCCCAGTTCCTGAAGTCTTCTGGCATGTGCATGCTGTGCGCAGGCCATGATGATGTCATCTGGAAGTGATGTCAGCATACTGGACATGTTGTTTAGGGGATGCTCTAGCATTTGGGTAAAAACTCTATGGTCACCATAGAGCATCCCTGCACAATGTGCCTGGCACGGTGACATCACCTCCGGGTGATGTTATCGAGCTGGGCACGTTAGGTGTCCCTAGACTCTTTGCGGGTGGGGTTCCCCTGTCAGCCAGCTGGCCAGCGACAGATTTAGAGACCTGAAATTGGGGAAAACCCTGCCCATATCGGGGGGTTGGCAAGCCTATCCTGAATACTCGTACACATGAGCCAATTGTCATACTCATGGGGTTACCCTGCTGTAAACACATGCTTTTTTGAAACAAGCATAATATAGGGAAAGGAAGCGTGGCCACTTGAGGCCATAAATCTAGATACTTATCTCACTAAGGGAACAATCCTGAACAGCTATACTTTAAAGTAAGCCCCGTGTTATTCAATGGGCCTGACTCCTAGGAAAGCATCCTAGGAAGTAAAGGATGACCTTTAAAAACTATTTTTAATGGGAAAAGTGGGAAAGAGGGATTCAGAAAAAGAAATATAGACAGAAGTGTTGTTGAAGCTATTGACATTACACCAGAAATAATGGATATTACATTTTCTGAAAAGGACAAGACAACCATTGCAGAGGTATCTGTGGATGACTTGGATTTCAAGCAACTAAGTTAAAGAGGACTCAATCCCTGGCATCTCTAGTTAAAAGATTCATGTACATGATATGAAAGGCCTCTGCTTGAAACCCTGGAGAGCTGCTGCCGGTCAGAGTAGACCAGATTGACCTTGATGGATCCAGTGGTCTGGCTGAGTATAAGTCAGCTTCACGAAGTGCAGAAGTGAGCAGTGACCCATGGAAGCTCCTTCTATGCCACAAATTTTGTTAGTTTTTAAGGTGCTACTGGACACTTGCTCTTTTCTACTGCTACAGACATCTTGCAGCTTCATGTCTTCAAGAGCTGGAGCAATTTCATCAGCTGTTTGGGATGGACCACATTCTGACCCGTACACCCATTGCCAACACTTGATAGGCATGACTGTAGCTTATTTTACAGGACTATGCACATGTCACCACGGCAGCCTCACTACCCTCCCTGCTTTTACCCTTATTTGCAGAAGAACTTCAGCAAGCAGCATCATACAACATGAAAATAATTCCTGTGTTCCACTGAGCCATTGGGTTATATATACTCCAGAGTTAAAGGGCATGGCACAAACGACAAACAATTTTGCTGCAAATACAGAGCACGTTTGATAATTAATCCCATTTAGTGGTTTTTAAAAAAATCTCTCAGAGGTATTTAATTAAAGCTAAGAGGATTGAGCAGTCCTTTTGTTTTTACAGTATATGTTTACCATTAGATTAGTTCTGGTTGATTGATGTACAAGACTTAGTCCAGAGAGGGTTTCTTGAGAGCGATTATTTTTCCTGGCTGCGCCCCTAACCAACCATCACTGCTTTGATTGTCCCCCAAAGAATGTCCAATGGAAAGTCAAGAGCTGAAATATGCCTGATATTTTAATTTGATTTCTTAGAAGAGCCCTACAGTAGCAAAAGGTAATGTGAATTAATTGTTATTATATCCCACTTGGCAAGTTGTCTGTTGAAAAGAAAAAGAAAAAAGACCAGTAAGACTGTATTATCATTCCCATATTGTGTAGGGCATAGGGGATGAGAAAGCATGAACACATGGATCCATGAAACATTGCAAGGCTTATTGGATGTCTTATGCTGTCTGTCCAGCTGAATTATTTTTATATTTTGTAATCTACCTTGGGTCTCAGCGAGAAAGGTGGGCAATAAATAAAGACACAAATAAAAACATGAAGTAGACTGGGTCAGACCATTGGTTTAGCGAGGCCAGTATTGTCTACTTTGACTGGCAGTGGCTTGCCAGTTCTTTTACATCATCAGCTCCCTGGTCCTTTAATGGGAGAGGCCAGGCAGGGACTGAACCTGGGACTATCTGCATGCAAAGCCGATGCTCTGCCACAGCATCACGGCCCATCTGGGCTGGACTATCTTGTGTGTGCAGTTACCATCCATCTATATGTGTGTAGGGGTGTTCCATATGCATTAGACTCCCAGCAGGGGTGTTCCTAATCCAGCATGGGCTGTCCTGTTCTTTGGATGTATCAACCATCTATTGGCCAGATCTGGGGGGTCTGGAGCTGAGTGAGACCTTCCTTGCTTCTCTTGGCCATATGTGATGGTTGGCTTCTATCCGGGCTCCTTTTTCTGTTTCAAGTAGTCTCTATACTGTGGATTTGGAAACAAGCCAATCAGCAGCCACGGCAAAGTGAGATATGGGGGGGAGTCCTCATTCACCTGTGAAAAGCCAGGTATGTTGCAACGTGGGAGCATGCTTTGGGGGGGTGCACAGGCTGATGGATGGGAAGGTTGAACTCTTAAGGGACATCTCTATAGGGTGGTTTAACTCCCAAGGGACACCCCTATGTTGAGTGACTACGCTTTTACTTTTTTTTTTTAATGAAAGCTGATAATTCAGGAAGGGATCAGTAATATTCCTGAAGGCTTTCTAAGGGTCCTCATAACTGAGCTGTGGTGGCCCTTGTGAGGGTAGAAAAGCTGGATACAAATATTGTAAAATAATAAAAAAGAGAGCTTTTAATTTTTTAAAAAAACTATTAAACAGTTAAGAATACTATTACAAGAATAACATAAGGTAGATTGTATAAAAATCTTAAAACAGAAAACAGTGCTAAACTAATATTGCAGTCAACAAGACTATATGTAGCTAAAACTTTAAAATACATGGAATAGAGCTACGTCTATAACTAAGGATTAAAAGTATTTACAACAGTAGATATAATTTAATTGAACATAGAAGAAGAAGGGGACGACAGAGGATGAGATGGTTGGACAGTGTAATTGATGCAACGAGCATGAAGTTAAGCAGGCTCCAAAGGACGACAGACGACAGGAGGGCCTGGTGTGCTGCTGTCCAGGGGGTTGCGAAGAGTCGGACTCGACTGTGCGACTGAAAACAAACATATAATTTAACAGTAAAAAGCCACAGAGAAGAACAAGCCACATGAACTGAGTCCATCTATATTAGAGGATCTACTAGAGAAGGTAGATATGAGAAAAGGCTGGTATGCAAAAAATAGGTAATTACCAGAAACCTTGATTAGGGATTCCCATACACACGCCGATATAGCTCACATCCTGTTTGCCAGTCTCAAAGTAGGAGACAGTTATTCAATGATCAGTTCAACTCTTTGTCAATCAGTTTGTAGCTATTCAACAGGCTGCTTCAGTGTATTCCTTCCTACCCGTGCAGTACAGGACAATTGTGGGTTTTGTGCATGTGCATTCTCATGCAGCCTGGTTGCATTCTGCTCTCCCTCTGCCCTTGATGCATTACTGCTGTGCTCAGCATGCAGTTGTTTAAACAAACAACTAAACTGGTCACAAATCATATCAATCAGCCATAAATAAATGCTGTTGGTTTAAGTAATCCCTTGTGACAATGCTGGCAACTGGTTGGTTTGCACCAATCATGTCTTTTTGCATGCACAGGTCTGCAAAAACCTGATGCAAACCTTTAGTTTTTGTAGATTTTCTGGGCTGTATGGCCATGGTCTTGGCATTGTAGTACCTTGACATTTTGCCAGCAGCTGTGAGATATAACACAGAGATATAACGCAGAAAGATGGAGTACTCTCTGTCAATGTGAGAAGAAAAAAAATGGTAGGCAGGTAATTTATATCTACTCAGGAAGGTGGGGTAGGGCTGAGTCATTATCTTGTAGGAATTTCCCAGGCTGTGACATGCTAATGGAGGAGCTTTCCTGAGGAGGTTCTTTTGCATATGGATTGGCTGTTGAAATTCTAATCTTACCTGTAGTGCTGTTGTGAGATGTAGAGCATTTTGTATTTTTCGGGACTGGAAACCATGCCCTATTTATTTTTAAACTCTCTTCCTTACTGTTGACATTATGTTTATGTTTATGAATTTCAATGGCTTCCCTGTGTAATCTGACATGGTAATTGGATGTGTTGTCCAGCATTTCAGTGTCTTTGAATAAGATACTGTGTCCTGTTTGAGTTAGGCTATGTTCAGCCTCTGCTGTTTTTCCTCAGTTGTTAGTTTTACCTTTGGTTTAATTGCTCTTCTGAATTTTCTTGAAGTGCATGGTTTAGATGATTTAGTTCATCATTGAGAAAGTGCCTTCCTGAGTCGATATAAATTACCTGCCTACCACTGACACAGAGAATATTCCATCTTTCTGTGTTATACCCCTGAGGATGCCAGTCACAGCTGCTGGCGAAACGTCAGGTACTACAATGCCAAGACCATGGCCATACAGCCCAGAAAATCTACAACAACTAATGAACTCGGCTGTGAAAGCCTTCAACAACATACTGATGCAAACCTGTTTGGCAGATGTGTGTGGCTGTTTAGCATGACCCCAAATGGTTGGGCAATTGGCTCAACATCTTCAAGCATGATAAACTGAACTGTTGAACATGTGTGCCTGGACAGGGGAAATCCAGGTTCAAACCCCTGTGTATTAATGGACCTGAATGGGGACTAGACTACTATCTCTCTACCTAACTTAACTCAGGTTAGTTGCGAGGAAAATGAGAGAGTGGTAGGGAGAACCATGTATGGTGCTCTGAGTCACTTAGAGCAAGGGTGTCAAACATAATACCTTGGGGGCTGGAACCAGCCCATTCAGGGCCGCTATGCAGTGTGTGAGCAACTGATGCAAGGGAGGGAAACAGGAGGCTGTTCATGGGTAGGGTTGCCAGCCTCCAGGCAGGGCCTGGAGATCTCCTGCTTTTACAACTGTTCTCCAGCTGACAGAGATCAGCTCCCCTGGAGAAAATGGTTGCTGTGCTTTGAAGGGTGGACTCTATGCTGAGGTCCCTCCCCACCCCAAACCCTACCCTGTCCCAGATCCACCCCCAAAGTCTCCAGGTATTTTCCAGCCCAGACCTGGCAACCCTATTCAGGGCTCGGTGGGTGGAGCCACTCCAATTATGGCTTCAGCACAGCAGAACAACCTCGTCTGCAGCAGTCAAGCAGAACCCCTTCCCTTCTGGGACAGCCACTGCAGCTGTATTCACATCTCTCCACTCAGCCTGCAGCTCCACGGATGCTGTCCCAGATGGCCTCAGGGATCAGCGTTTGCATGTGGGGTTGTGAGTAGACAATCCTCTTTTGGGCCATGGAAGCATCTGCCCAGCATTGCACTCGAGTCCTCCCATGTGGGTTTTCCTCTGCACCCCCCTCCCTGCCCATAGAGGGCCTTAAAGTGAGGACACACCAACTCGGAGCTTACCAGTTGCTGTCCTTTATAAAGTTTATATCTCCAGTACATGGCATTATGTTTTATGGCAGCCATGGCCTGGCCCAACAAAATGACATTTGTGTCAGATCTGGCCCTCATAACAAATGAGTTTGACACCCCTGACTTAGAGGAAGGATCAGGCAAAAATGCAACAGAGAGGTCATGTTTCCAGTAATGGAGAATTCTAAAACAAAGGTTACCCATGAGGAGGGACCATGACTTAGTGGTAGAAACTGTGTTTTGCCGGTAAAAGTCCCCAGTTTTAATCCTTGGCATTTTCAGTTAAAGGATCAGGTGTTTCATTGTCTAAGACATTTGAGAGTCACGGCCAATCAGATTAGACTATAGGAGCCTTGATGGGCTAATAATCTGGCTTCTTGTGAAAGACCTAGCTATGTATGTATAATTGGATCTCCCAGCACAGTGGTTCTCAACTACTGATACACATACCACCGGGGGGGGGAGTAGTCTAGGTGGGACACAGGATTTTCACAATTACTAAGAATTTCCCTTTTACCACCTGCTGCCCCTAACTGCCCTGAATTATCCATCTTTGACCTTTTGGCATCCTAGTAGTAACCTTGGACACTCAGTGTAGCCCCTAAGCTAGCATGGTGTAGTAGTTAAGAATGTTGGACTAGTTTCTGGGAGGTCTGGATTCCAAGCCCCAGTCGTGGTGTGGAAGCTCGCTGGGTGACCTTAGGCCAGTCCCATTCTCTCAGCCTAACCTACCTCGCAGGGTAGAGGAGAGGAGAACAATGCAAGCCGCTCTGGATCCCCATTGGAGAGAAAGGTGGGGTACAAATTAATTAAATAAATAAATTTACCCCAGCCCACCAGCAAATGCTTTTTACTTGCCATTTCCTGATGACTTAATCTGCCAGGGATTATCCACTGTGCATCTCTCTTTAGAAAGTACCATAAACGATCACTATAACTACAGAATGCCTGTAAACATATAAAAGCCCTTCCAGGGAAAAGTGGGCTTTTCTATCATGGTGGGGCACAGATTATCTGATAGAGGAACAGGAATAGGAAAGGTGGAGAACTGCCGAAGTAGGACAGTATTTAGCATACAAAGGCTGTTGCAGTAAAAGCTCAGAAGAAGTTGCCCAGCTCCAAGGGAAGCAGCAGCCTGTCTCGTTCACAACAGCTATTTTTCACTGGATCATTGCTTCTCTTTAAACACCAGCAGTAATGACTTGCTGAAAGGTTAGGCTCTAGTACATTGTTTTGAAGTTCAGCCTGTCTTCAAGGCCCTTTACCTTCAATTTTGCATGTTGTAAGCCTCTCGGGTCTGGTATTAATAATAAATATTATAGCCATGCATCCTTATTTTTTGCTTAATTTAATTACGGAAAATGTAATAGCCTTATAAAAACAATATATGAGTTTTCAAACCTAATTATCATGATACAAGCACTCTCAGGTCACTAGAGCTGTTGTTTTATCTGGAACCCTTCCACGCAAATAGATAAAAACAAAACTGCATTTAATTCTGCAGCTTCAGCTAAAAGTTAAATCAAAGATGACTAGTTCTGGCCTGGGGGGGCCGCAGCCTTCCTGGTAATAAATACTTTCCTTTTGTCATGATTTTAGAGAGAGAAAAAGATATGCAGACTCTATCAAAGGGATTTTTTGAGAGGTATGTCTAAGTCAGCCATGACCAGAGCTGGGCTGTTTGAGCAGCTTTGGGTCACTAAGGAGAAAATCAATCCAGATGTAACAGAATCACTTATTGGGCTGCAGAATTTTTTTTTTTTAAAGCATTTCCACCCCACTCCTTTTAATGCATACAGGCCTAGGATCAGACCTAGACTTTTATGCATAGAAAACTGGGGTTACAAACTCATTGGAGGGGGTTTCTCGGTCAATGTACTGCCATGCCATGGGGGAATCATCCATTCTGCATCCAGCTTCAGCTGTGGCAAGGTTTCCAGGAGGAGACAGGGCCCCAGTCAGAGTGAGGATGCTCCCATTCATAGAGATTAGGCTTGCCAACTTCCTGGTGGTAGCTGGAGATCTCCCATGATTACTACTGATCTCCAGGTGGCAGAGATAGTTCATCTGGAGAAAACTTGCTGCTTTGGAAGGTGGACTCTATGCCATTGTACCCCACTGAAGTCCCTCTCTTCCACAAACCCCACCTTCCGCAGGTTTCATCTCCAAAATCCCAACCCAGAGATGGCAATCCTAATACAGATTCAGGATACGGGGGTAAGAACTACTAGGCCAGGCAAGGCAGAAAAGAATGATGCTTACTTTAAAGGAATGCAACCAACTTGTTTTAGCTTGTTGAGTCGGCTCTTCAGAGGCTGAACACTGGTGTCAAATTATAAAATGGCATTTTTGTGGGAAGGGGAGAGTGTGTTGCTTCCCATTAATGATTTCACAGGAACTGTCCAATATGTGCCTGTCAGTGTAACCCTAAACCAAGTTACGCCCTGATAAATCCCCTAAAATCAGTGGGTTTAAAAGGGTGTCACTCTGCAATGTATGACCCGCAAAACCACCATATTCAAGACAGCATTCAAAATTACAATGGCTCCAACAGAACAGAAACTAACTGTATTTTTTAAATCAACAATGCTAAGGACAAGTAAAAACCCCAGAATATTCATTTTTTAAAAAAATGGACGATTGCCTGAATCCCCAGTAATAAAGAGTAATGACTGCGTTTGTAAGATAAGACAGTCCTGTCTAACCCTGTTCTGTGACCAGCCTAAAATTCTGCATCCCCTTTCTCTCGCAGTAGGAAATGCCTGTTAATGGGATTCCTCCTGTGTCCCTGATCTGGTATACAGAGCACAATTCAGAATTCAGATTAAAACTGAAATGGTTTGGGTGGAGGGTACCCTGCAGCTCTTTCATTTTTATTTTCTTAACTTATTTTTAAATATGTAGGTTGTGTCTTGGATTTGACATGTGACTTTATCACCTTACTTGTTATGTCCTCAGAGACATAATGGGAAGCATAGTGAGCAAGTGCTCATTATGCGGATCGGAAATGCTGCACAGTATTGCCCAATCAAAGGGCTTATGGAGGGAACATCTTTGATTGGGTATCAGGGTGTAAAATCATTGGTCCTTATTCCTGAACTGTGATTGGTTATTATGTTCAAATGTTACTGGCGGGTTTTGTTTCTGTGGGCGTGGCTATCTCAGCCAGGAGTGTATATAAACTGCTGTTTTGGAACTGTATTTTTGTCTAGCTGGTCTAGTCCTTAGCTGGTCTAACTTGGAGCTGAAATAAAGCTGAAATCACTTTTGAACTTACCTCCGTTGTGTTGTCTCGTACTTATCATTACTGTTATTACCTACATATCTGTAGAACCGCCTCTCCCAGTATACTCCATTAAGGCAGTTCCATTCATCAAAGTCAGGGGACTCTTGCACAGTCTGGCACAGGAATCCTTAGTACCATCCTGTAAACAGGCAAAAATGGTCTCTTCCCATATCTGAGCATGCTCAGTGGTGGCTCCCTCTTGTTATTCTCCATGTGATGCAAAATGGAATTATTTAGCAGAGTATTCCTAAAATAGTACTCCATTTTGTTGCCAGTTCTATACCTGACAATGGCTTATCTGTTTTTATAGAGTTCTTAAAGCTTTTTATTGTAATCTGCCTTGAATCTTGTAGAGAAAGGTGGATTAGAAACGCCACAGATAAAGTTTTGTTACGGCATCCTAGTCTGTTGCTGTGACCTGTTAACACTTTCACCTACAATTCTACACGTTCTTATTCATTAAAACCTACAATCCCTCACTTGTGTTTTCAAATGATTTATCTTTCTGTTCCACAGTTCTTTGGGTGGCTATCATAAAACATAACCACAGCTGAACTTTCATATGTTCTCACATCACTTCAAACACGATATTCTAAGAAATTTCACTTATTCAGTTGTGAGCTATGAGTAAAGGACCAGAAATGACGAGATGTGCATGCATGTGTGAACAAGCCTTCTAATTATTTATTTACTTCAATTCTCCCCTGCCTTTCTCCACAGTGGGAACCCAAAGCAGCTGGCATCACTTTCCTCTCTCCATTTTTTCCCACATGACAGCCCGTTTAGTGTAGTGGTTAAGTGTGCAGAGTCTAATCTGGGAGAACTGGGTTTGATTCCCCACTCCTCCACTTGCACCTGGCTGGATGACCTTGCCACAACTGTTCTTGAAAAAAGAGCAGTTTCTGTCAAGAGCTCTCTCAGCCCCACCTACCTCACAGGGTGTCTGTTGTGGGGAGGGGAAGGGAAAGGAATTTGTAAGCTGCTCTGAGACACCTTTGGGTAGTGAAGGGTGGGGTATAAATCCAATCTCTTCTTCTTCTTTTTATGAAGTAGGTTAGGTTGAATATTTGTGACTGGTCCAATGTCACCCAGCAAGTTTCCATGGCAGAGAGGGTTTTCAAACTTGGATCTTCTAAATCCTAGTCCAACGCTCTAACCACTGCACCACATGGGCTGTCATTAGACTCACTGGCTTGGATCCCCTTCCACTAAAATGTCCATTAGCACACGATCAATGGTTTTCAATGGGCCCTTGTGAAAATGGAAGTTTTAGTGGAAGAGGAAGCATGACTCACACCATGCTTTGCAGGATCCAAGCCTTAATCTCCTAGTCATATCAAGGCTGCTTCTGAATTGTGAATCTATCACGTCATAGTATTTTTTAAATTAAGGCAGAATGACGGTTACTCCCTGACTTTATGCTCCCAATTGCTAACCTGGATTAGAAAAAAATCCCTTTTGACACATCCCTTTAACCTCTTTGTCTATAGACCTGGCATGGCGGTTCCAAATAATTAATGTAGGGTCTAGCCTAAGAATCCTAGCACAAATTAAAGAGTCTGAATTCTTGCTTGGTTAAGCTCCTTAAAGAACTGAAACAGTATCCCACCGAATCATCCCCAGCACAAGTAAGGGGGTAAAAAGAAGGAACCTTGTGGCCTACAATCTGGATCTCACAGTCTTAAAAAATATAATTCTTGGATGTATCAGTGCTTAACTCATAGCAAAAATGTCAGTTTTATGAGGACACATAAAAGGTTTAGGGCAGACCTGGGCTGAGTGCAGGTTTACGCATGAAATTGAGAAAGATTTCTACAATAAAGCCCAATCATATGGCCAGCAGCTGCAATTTGAAAAGCAATAACTGTCACAATTCTTTTTTTTATTATTATTTCTCTGTCAGTAGCAACAGCACAGCAGAGTAAGAAAGGGGAGCAATATTTTGCTTTTCTTCTGAATCAGGAATAGGTGAATCCTTATGAAAGAAAATATGGCAAAATGAAAGGACACTCCTTCCCTCCATTCACTCCCCAAAAATGTTTTTTTTTTTTAAATGAAAATAATCATGTTAAAAAAAGGCATAACAGAGCATATAATTTTATCAGACTATTTACTCACCTATCCAGAGCACTTCATAATGTGAATATGCAGAGAATATCCCATTAAGCCTCTGTTAAACTGACAGAATGTTTTTCCCCAGGTATGTGTGCAAGACTAGCTTAACTTTAATCGAGGTCTGGCAAACTTTTGCTCTCAATAATCAACAGAAATTTGTGTCCCAAAGCTGGTGAGAAGTTCAGCTGTGTCAAAAATAGTCTTTATCTTTTTTTGGCCAGGTGGCTGAAATTTTACAGAGCAATTCTAAACATACATATACCCTTCTAAGCCCACTGACTTCAACAGGCCTAGAAAGGTTTAGCTTTGTTTAGAATTTATACTGTTAAGGTGCTGAAGTTCTAAAACGGTTGTGCTATCAAAGAGCTTTGAGCTAAATTAACTGTTGAGTGTAGAATTAAAAATAAAAACCAGTGGATGGTCAGAAATATTCCACACTTCAGTGCTGCACCTGTATTTGGGCTCTATATGCAATGCCCTTGCTGTGTCAAAGCCCACATGCTCCATAACCATGATGTCTTTACAGGTATGCAGTTTTGCCTTTAATTCAGGCACTCACCCATAACAAGAAAACATGAACTTCTGGCTCCTGGATTACTACACAAGTGGGTTATCTTTGATCTACCACTGAACTATAAGGATTTGGTCCTTGTGGTGCCCAGACCAAACCAATCTGAGAAAAGAGATACATCCCAGTGTCCAGGCAAGTGCAGAGTGGTTATGTGAATTGCAACGCAGAAAACGTTAGCCTGTGTTTATAGCAGCTTCATTTATCCGAGGAATAGCTTTTGCTGCCTTGTAACAAATGCTTGCTTGGAAGCCACTAAGAAGAGGGAGGCATGTGGCTGTCCTTATAGCCCCCTAGGGATGTTAGCGCATGTGCCTGGGGTGAGAGAAGCTGCTTTGGGAAGGATTACTTGCAGCCTTCTGGACTCGCAATTGACACCCCACTGGCCTCAATTAGAAGCCATGCAAGGGATTAATGGTCTAGAAAGTTTTAATGGTTTCTTTTCAGGATCATATCTTCTCAAATATAATGTGAATTGTAAAAGCAGTCTTGACCTCCCTTATCTTGAGGGAGCAAATCCATGTCTGCTTCCACTGCTTTATTAGCAGATTCCTAAACTACCACATGAAGTCCCCACTTGTGGTTTCTTTCCGGCACAATAATGGGGCTTACTGCGCTCCTCAGCCTGCACTAGTGCTCTGTGGAGTAGCAGGAGTAAAAATGTAGGTTAAAAAATCTGAATAGCAACAGCACCATGATGCCACTTCCAACACAATGCAGAAGTGACATCACCACTCCAGGGTGACACGCTACAATTTACCCCAAGCCATAGCCAATTACACTTTCCCACCCTCCAGAGTCTCCCAGTGGTTGCCAGTGCTCAGCAAGTAACCCTAACAATAACTATTGATGCATATATAGTGGTAGAAAGCTACAGAGACCCATGTAATGGTCACTTCCAGGCTTGATTACTGGTTGTCCCTGGCCTGAGGGATGTCTGTCTCACCTCAACCAGGCCCAGGCTTTCTCTACCCTGCCCCCTGCCTGGTGGAACATGCTTCCTATTGAGATCAGGGCCCTGCGGGATCTTCTTCAATTCTGCAGGGCCTGCAAGATGGAATTGTTCCTCCAGGCCTTCAGCTGAGGCAGTGGACGCCCCTATATGGCCTCCCCGAGGTGGCTGTCACCCACCCACTGAGAACTGGCCATTACTTCATCTGTACCAACGGGCCAGAATCTCCCATAGCCAGCTGATAATTGTTTGTTGTGCTCTAACCACTGATTTCAATGTTTACACAGTGTTTTTAAATTTTAATTGTATCTATCATATAACGTTACCCATCCTGAGCCCGTTCGTGGGATGGGTGGGAGATAAATACAATAAATAAATAAATAAACAAACAATGGCTCATTTTTAACACATTTGACTATGGCTACGATCATATGCACCTTTAGATCCGACATAGCTGTGAATGCCTGACAGATCTAAAGGGCACGATCAGACAGTAACATCTGGGAAATGTCCCGTAGTTGTTGGCAACCCGTGCTGTTCTGCCATAGACGCTAAAAGACACCGGGGAAAGTCTGGCTAAAACTGGTTCTGATGGGCCATAGACAGACTTTCCCCTATCTGATCACGCAAGCACACTCTCATGCCGTCAGGATGGTCTGATCATTCCATCCTGGCTCAGTGCTGTTCCCCGCCTTTGCAGTTTGCGCATAATTGCATACTCCATGGGGAGCCCTCAGCGCAGAGGTGTGATTCCTCTTGTGTGTGCATGGGAAACAAACAGCAAAAAAAGAGATTCACCCACAGTTGCGTTTGATCACACAGTGATGGGCTGCACCTGCAGCTTTAAAGGACTATGTGATCTTGCAACTGCATGTCAAATGCCTCCGGAGGTAATAGCCTTGCTTCCCCTCCACTCCAACTGGATTGTGTGACTGCAGCCTATATCCATAAATACCTTGTGATTACACCTCTTCCACTGATTTCTTAGGCCAGGGAAATAAACATTATATGGCAATATGTCACTAGGGCTACAGTTCTAATGATAGTTGGGTGGAGCACTGAACTCACTAGCCCTGTTCACGTTACAGTGAATGTATGTACATGCAGCATGGACATGCATAGATCTGTTTATAAGAAAGAGCCAATATGCATTTCCTTACAAATGAAACTGGGGACCAGCATCTGGATAAATGTGGGGTTTGGATCACAAGTTCAGCTTTGCATGCATTGAACCTGCATGATAACTACTCAGCACACATATATAGAAAAATCAAGTGTACCCAAGCTCAACTGGATCCATGTAATCTGTCTTCTACCTAGCCGGACCTTTGGCCCGTCTAGCCCATCAGCACTTTTTCCTGGCTCCCATCAAGTGTTTTTTAGAAAGTGAGCAGAGCCAGGTAAGGCTTTTGCTAGAAAGGCTTCTGATTGGCCGCTGGAGATTTCATTGGCTGTGTGGATTTAAAAAAACAACAACATTGTTTCAGCAGCTGCTGCCACCACAATTTTATTTATTTATTTGTTTATTCATTCATTCATTCATTTATTGCATTTATATCCCACCCTCCCCGTGGACAGGCACAGGGCGGCTCACAATTTATCGGCAACATGTGCCAAATCAGCATAAAACATTTAAAAGCAAATTAAAATAATCAATATAGTAAACAATTAACAAATTAATGCTCACAATGGTGGTCGTTCCTTCAGTAAATTAAAGGTGGCATGCCAGAGAATATAGTTCTAAAATACCGATTCAGTGGTATTCCGGCCTCCCACAATGCTGTGGCTTGATCTCCATACAGGGCCAGCCCTCCACCATAGATGTTACTAGTAATAATAGTTGGTGGTAGTGGTGGGCAGCTCCTAGTTGAAAGCCTGGTGGAAGAGCTCCATCTTGCACACCCTGCGGAACTGTATAAGGTCCCACAGGGCCCTGATCTCTTCCGGGAGCTCATTCCACTAGGAAGGAGCCACCACCAAAAAGGCCCTGGCCCTATTAACAGTGAGCCTGGCATCTTTAGGGCCTGGAATAATTAACCAATGTTGTGACTCTGACTGTAGTGCTCTCTGGGGTATGTATGGGAAAAGGTCCCTCAGGTATGTTGGACCCTGGCCATATAGGGCTTTAAAGGTAAGTACCAGCACCTTGAAGCGAATTCAGTATGCTACTGGCAGCCAGTGCAGTGCCTTCAGCACTGGCCAGATGTGCTCCCATCTAGGGAGGCCCATCACAAGCCTGGCCGCAGCATTCTGCACTAGCTGCAGCCTCCGGATTTGCGACAAGGGCAGCCCCATGTAGAGAGCATTACAGTAGTCTAATCTCAAGGTGATTGTCGCATGGATCACTGTAGCCAGGTCATCATGGTCGAGGAAGGGAACCAGCTGCCAAATCAGCCGAAGATGGTAAAAGGCCGACTTAGCAGTGGCTGCCACCTGGGCCGCCATTGTTAAGGAGGAATCCAGGAGCACTCCCAGACTCCTAACCTCCGGCACTGGCACCAATGGTGCCCTGTCAAAGGTTGGGAGCAGGACCCTCCATCCCCAGCACACCCCAACTCAGGCACAGGACTTCCATCTTCACCAGATTTAGCTTCAGCTGGCTCAGTTTAAGCCAACCAGCCACGGCTTGCAATGCCTAGTCCAGATCTTCTGGACTGAAGTTCGACCAGACATCCAGCATCAGATAGAGTTGGGTGTCATCGGCATACTGGTGACACCCCAGCCCATACCTCCAGGCAATCTGGGCAAGGGGGTGCACGTAGATGTTAAACAACATCAGGGAAAGCACCAACCCCTGAGGCACACCGCACTCAAGCGGGTGTCTCCTGGACTGCTGTTCCCCTAGCACCACCCTTTGTCCCTGACCCTGGAGAAAGGAAGCAAGTCATTGCAAGGCAAGCCCCTGTATCCTACATCAGCGAGGTGATGGGTCAGCAGCTGATCGTTGACTATGCCAAATGCAGCTGATAGATCTAACAACAACAGCACTGCCACACTGCCCCAATCCAGATGTCGCCAGAGGTCATCAGTAAGGGCAGCAAGTGCTATCTCCATCCCATGTCCTGGGCGGAAGCTGGACTGGAAGGGATCTAGGATGGAAGCGTTATCCAGAAAGCCCTGTAACTGTATCGCCACCGCCCTCTCAATTAATTTGCCCAGAAAGGGCAGGTTGGAAACCAGCTGATCGTTGGCCAATTCGGCCAGATCTAAAGTTGTTTTTTTCAGGAGAGTGCCCCTGCTTCCTTGAGTGCCCCCAGGAACCACCCCTCAGAGAGGGACTTGTTAATAATCTCCCATAGGGCACCTTGGAACCCCTCATGGCTCGCTTTAATGAGCCAGGAAGGGCACAGATCAAGGCTGCATGTGGTTAGGCATACAGTTGTCAGCAATCTGTCGACTTCCTTCAGGCTGAGTTGACTGAAACACAACACAAGTTATCTTCATTGTGTGACTGAAGGTAAGCTAGGTCTGGGTTTATTTTATTTATTTATTTGATTTCTACCCCACCCTCCCTGCGTAGCAGGCTCAGGGCAATTTACATAAGATATTACACAACTAAAATCGATGTAGATAAAATCATAACAATATAACAATAAAAACATTACAAAGTGCTAGTGCTGGAATAGTTTGTGTGTGATGGTGGGCATGAGCAGCACCCGGCAATACATCAGTGAGCTACCATCGTAGTCTGGGTTACATCAGGCTGTCAGAAATGATGCTAATATAGACGTTGTTTTTGGCAGAAATGGACAAATTAACGAGAAAGTTAAACAACGAAGAAGATGAAACGTTCTTTGAAGACTGGAAAGACTTTCAAAAATACTTGTTGAAAAATTGGGACATTAAAAGTGGTTTGATTTGTTTTGATAGTTATTAAGAGGAAAATGAAATAGAATTAGATTTTTGAATTGTTACCGTTAGTAAGAGAAAATAGGTTTAGAAGTAACTGTAACAGAACAAGAGGGATATTAATGGGGTTGGAGCAGTGCGGGAAGTCTTGTTTGGGGGGTAGAAGGGAAATTAGAAAAATGGATATATATGTTGGTTGAAAATGTATGAGTATGTGATATATCCAATAATAAATTGTATTTACTAAAAAAAAAAAAGAAATGATGCTAATATTGTTGTATAGATATTACTGCTGGTATGGGGCCAGAGCCACAGTTTGTATGGTATGGCTCCTTAATTGAAGGCCTCATTCTTACAGGCCCTGCGGAACTGTAAAAGATCCTGCAGGGTCCTGATGTCTTCTGGAAGCTCATTCCATCAGTGCGGAGCTGCCACTGAGAAGACCCTGGCCCTTGTCACAGCCAGCCTGGCTTCTCTGGGGCCTGACAAGGCCAGCCGATTTTGGGTTGGGAAATACCCGAAGGGCCAGCCAATTTTGGATTGGGAAATACCTGGAGATTTGGGGGTGGAGCCTGAGGAAGGCAGGGTTTGGAGAGGGGAAGGACTTCAACAGTGTATAAAGCCCTAGATTCCACTTTCCAAAGTTGCCATTTTCTCCAGGTGAACTGATCTCTGTTGCCTGGAGGCCAGTGGTAATAGCAGGAGATTTCCAGCCACCACCTGGAGGTTGGCAACCCTATGGGCATACAAAGAACAATCAAATGTACACAGTACATGGATTGTGCATGTGTTCACTGGAACATTGGAACAGAGCTTGAGTTTCTTTGCAAACAAGATTTCTTTCCAGGGCTTGGTTTAAAAGCAAGTGATACAGCCTCACCTAAACAGGCCTGGATTTGATCAGTCCCTACATGGGACGGGAGAGTGCCTGGGACCACTTTGTATGCCGCCCTGAGTTCCATGATGGAAAAAGAAGTGGACTAGAAATGAAACAATTAACATATTGGAAGGATATTGCTAGTGACTGCTTTAAAATTGCTGATTCAGACTTGGAAATATTTGCAGTTTTGCCAAATCTCACATGCGGTGGGTTTCTATACAGAGTTCATGAGTTAACTTTAAGTAGGCTTTCAGGAGAGAGAGAGACAGACACACACATACACAAAGAATCTTCTACAGAAAACAATTTAGCCAAGATGCAGCAGCATTATCACAGGATAAACATACAAACAATCCTTTTGAAAGCGAGTTCCTTTTAGAAAACCTAACACAAAAGGAAGGCATTGTTGCCAGAAAGGAATTATGTGGCTTTCTTTGCCTCTAGATCTTTTGGCCCAGTTTATTCAGCCAGGTCAGCAGATGGGGCCACAATCCACCTGTTTCAAATAAAATCAGCAGTAGGACAGCTATGCTTCTTTCAGGCAAAAGTCTAATTTTCCATCACTCCAGAGTTACTCTGGATTAACCATGGAAGACAATCAAAGCCTGATTGAATTAACCTCTGTGATTCAACAAACAGCATTTTTCAGTGAAATGAGGATACGGGCAGGACTGTACAGAATCCACACAAAATGCACAGTTCTAAAACAATGAAGAAAGGAGATAATGAGAAAACATTCAAACAAGCTGCAGCACACATACATTTGTGTTTGTGTGCGTATGCACATGCATAGTTCTTCTCACACTACTGCAAAACCTGAGATGTCTTGGCTTTCGTCTTGGGCCTGGGGTTCCTGCTGGCTTTGCACGCAACTTCTGAAGACCACCTTTTAACATTAACATCAGGAAAGACTTCATGGAAATTTAGTTTCCTTCTGGCCTGTCCATTGTTCGACATGAGACTGCTTATTGATCCACTAGAGTATGGCTAGCCTAGGAACCAAGTAGGGTTCCCATGGGCTATACCATGCCACCTTCCCTCTCCCATCTAAAATGCATACAAAACCATAAAAACAACAACTAAAACATCAAACAGGAAGGAAGGATCAGTGAGGGAATGCCAAACGAAACAAGTCATCACCTACTGGAAAAAAATGGCAACAGAAGGGGGACAGACAAGTCTCCCTGAGGAGGGAGTTCCAGGGTTTTGGTTGCCACTACCAAAGAAGATCCTCTCCCAATTGCCACCTGCCTAATCACAGGAGGGGGCCCCTGAAGCTAGGTCTCAAAAAATGATTAGTGGTCAGGTTAGGTTTAATAATTGTATATATGTAAATAAAACTTGTTGAATTCCTCCACATGTGGCTAGAATGATTTCTTTGCAGGGACGATTTCTTTCCTCCAAGACCATGGGAGGAAACTGGAAGGGGTATTGAAACACGCACCAGCATAGTACCAGCGTGCTGATGTAGCTTCCTGTGTGACATCATGGGCAGTCTAGGATTTGCAAAAACTCTTATCGTTTTACCATAGTAAACAGTAAATAACTTCATATTGGGTTTTATTAAAGTGGCAGGACATTTTTCCCTCTAGGCAGTTGGAAACTCTAGAACCCATGGGTACAAGGGTACTATGTTTCTACTTTTTACCACTCATCAACATGTGGATGCAGCTTTTTAGTCCTTGAGCACATTTGTTACCCTTGTTCCCTTCCATCTTTTTGTTATATTCCTCTTGAAATTTAGACTGAAGCAGGAACTTTCTTGTTCTGTGAACTAAATTGTGCATTGGCGGCAACACGCAAATAATAACTAAAAAAATGAAAATAATTGGCCCTACCCTATGAGTTCTTTTATTCTGAGAGCTAATCCAGAAAGAGCATGTGGTACAGTATTCAAAGCATTAGTACCAGCTCAGAATTCAGGTGAAAATTGTTTGTTTGAACACTTTCCCACATTTAAAAAAACAACCAACCAACCTCATTGCATGTAAAAAAAACTAGCTCATCAAGGCTGTAGGTTAGCCTTCTGAAGAAAGGAGAGCAATGCATGTCTACAAATGAAAGAGTAGGAGTAAAAAGCTAGCTATTGTGTACAAAAATCTATGGAACATGGGACACAACTGCACACAAAACTCAAGGCTGCCAGAAGCACTTGTGCACTTGTGCATGACAGGGGCAAGTGACATGCAGAGTAGAGTTGTCACCCATAACTGGCACCCAACAGTAGGATAATTGGGCGAGGGGAGCTCTTCAGCTAATCTCCAATACAATGATGTCACTTCCAGTTTCACACTGGAAATGACGTTACGTGCTGGCACAATGCCAAAAGAGACCCTCCCCCATGTTTCCCCCACCAGCCTGCTGAGAGGTAGCAGGAAACAAAGGGTGCAGCCCAAAAAGTCCCCAGCAATAGTGGGATACCTGGGCCCCCTAGACAAAGTCCTGGGTACATGAGCAGGTGGCCCTTTGCTGAATCAGAGCCACTGTCTTCAATAATTTCACTGTATTGTTTCCCTAGTTGCTCAACTCCTTTTACTAGACAAGGGCCAGTATTTCCCATGCTGTCCAGATTTGGGAGAGACCTAAATTGTAACTTGATTTGTTAAATGCACCGGAGGGGGGGGAGGAGGAGGAGAGTTTACATACAAAGACTCTGCTTCCTATGCTTTGCATTTTCATTTCATTTCACTGTACAAGTATTTCTTACATTTTTACTGTGAGGATTTCTGGGCCGATCAAATGATTGCATATTTCTTTCAGGGTTAACTGGTAGTGAGCAGAGAATTCTGACAGCTGTATATTGAATGCAGGTGGCTCTGGGAACCCTGTCCCTGTCTGGCACACTGAGTTAACCATATCCTGCAACTCATTCAAAATGGAGCTGCAATGAATTAGATTCTTTAATAAACCCTTACTTACCTGGATACGTTCATGCCTACTTTGCATTTTGCTTCTCCTAATGCTTCTTTGCAGATTCTGTTTTGTATTTCTAACATAAAAAGCTAGAACTGTTTGTTTAGGAAAGAAAGCATCCACTATAATCTTCTCAAGAAGGATTTTAAAAAAACAAAACAAACCCAACCACCATCAAAAAACTGCTACACCACACATTATTTTATCATATTACAAACAGTTACATATGCTATTTAGCATGAATTGATAACTTCATCCCTACGCTAAATCTAAATTAAAGACTTATGGGTTTACTTGATCTCAGAGCACCATTTACATTTCATCATGCCTCTTTTGAACTAGCCAAATAAAAGATGAGATGTATCAGCTACTAAAGAACAGCAGAGGATTTGAGAGTTGCTTATTTTCAAAGCTAGAAGAAGTGGGACATTGAGCTAAGGAAATCCAGTCCTGGAAAAGGGTTCCTGCTACAGAAAAACAAATGAAACAAATGAAATGGAAACTTGGGAAATGATAACAAGTATTTTTTTAAAAAAATAATTTGAGTGAACATTGTTTGTATACTTACATCTGAGACTGTGTCAGTGGATTAGGGGTACCTTATCAGAACTCTTTCCCCTCCAGACTCTCCTATGGCTCACCCTCAGGGACAAGATGATGATGATGATAGATGGATGGATGGATGTTGGAATATGCAAGGTCTATCATGCATAGATAAAGAAAATGATAAGAACATCCTGCAGGGGCAGCAGAGGAGACAACTAGTTAGCATAGTTAGATTAGGGACTCCCTACTGTTTTCAAATAATCTCCTTCCAGTCTCGTGATTGGCTTAATTGGGGTTTTTCCTGCTCCTGCTGAGATCTCTTCATTGTTGATGCCCTGCTAACTAGTGAGACAGACTTCCCTTTCTCCCTCCTCTTTCTTACAAAGTTTGTTCTCTTCTTAATGAATCAATTTTATTCTTCAGACAGCTTATGCTCTGCTTTACTGCATATCTAAACTCTGCCAACAATAGATAGAATCTGCAGATCTGCCCACATTCGCCTATCAAACATTTCCTGTCTCTTGGTGAACCAATTAGCCTTACCTTTCTTATATCAACAAGGGGATGGTCCCCTTTTAGTTGCTACAATTGTGAGCATATCACAATCCTTAATGAGAGTAAGGTAGAGTTACCAGATGTCCTCTTTTTAGAGAACATGTTCTCTTTTTTATGTGTCTTGTCTTCTTTTGAGCTCTTTTAAAAAAACTGATGAAAATGTCCTCTTTTTGGGTTGGAAGGTTAGGAATATTCCTAGTTAGTAGCAATTATCACAGCTTAAATAGCAGAGGTATTTAAAATGAGATTTGTCATAGTGATCACTTGTTTGAAGTAGTCAGTCAGGAAATATGTCCCCTTTTTATTTTCAAAATATAGTAACCCTAGGTAAGGGGTAACTCTAGGAAGTTCTTATGTTTTTCAGGAAGGTGTTTCATTAAAAACAAGTAAAAGCTTCTGAACATTTAAAAATAACTATCCTTATTCAGCATTCACATTTCTGACAGTATCTCTCTGTACTGAAGTGTGGACTCCCTAGTTCCTCAGGGAGTTTTTTTTCTATTTACTTGTACATTATGGAGGATTTTTCCTTAGGAGGCAACAGGAACGGTCCTCCTCTTCCTGCCTAAGGTTGCAGAAATGTCAGGATTCAGGACTGGCCTGTGCCTGGTTTTCAGGGGGAAAGGGTAACCAATCCAGAGTAAGGGGGCGGGGCTCTTGCTGTTCTGGTTGTACTTAATCCTTAAATGGAGAAAAGCTGCCCTGATCCATACAGGTAGCCCCAAATCCAGGCCACATCATCTCCAGCTGAAAAGATCTCAGGTGCTGAGAAGAAGCCTTCTCTCCCTGAGACCTGGGGGCACTGCTGCCAGACAGAGTAGGGATTGCTGTGCCAAGTAAACCAAGAACCTCATGCTATGAGGCAGCTTCAGATTTAGTGCTTTATTTTAAGATTGAGGTTTTGGTGGTGTACATCAAGGGAGACCTTGGCAATTTATTGTGTGTGTGCCCCCCCTCCCCATATTCTGGTTGACCTGTAATATGGACCTTTTAAGCCAGTATCATTATCCCCACATAGTATATAGGGGGAGCTAAGACTGGTGCCAGCTCATGACGCCAGTATGTGTTCATTTTAAAAACAAATGGAAAAACAAAACAATTTTATTAAGTTTTCACAATATGAATGAATGGGAGGAACAAGTATGGAGGAGAAACTCATGAAAAAAATCCCCTTTATTTTTACATTCATTTTTATTGTCAAGGCAAAGCAGTGATGTAGAGGCATTTTGCATTAGACACGTTGACTAGAACAGTGTGTAGAATTGGAAGATTGTGGGCAGGGGGAAGAGGGACAGCAGCATTCCTGACATCCAGCAAAGCTTTTGAATATGCAGCAATGAAACATTTGAGCAACACTTCTAAAAAGACTGGCTGAGTTTCTCCTTGAAATCAGTTGGGAATGGGAACCCTTTTTAATTGCCTCTAAAATGTCCTTTCTCTCTCTCTCTGTCTCTCTCTCTGAAATTTGACAGGTCTCTGGGGGAGTAGTAGAGTGCCTGAAAATTCCATGCCCTTTGGATGCCACACGTCAGAGTTACAAGCAGGAAAAGACTGTCGTTGAAGTCAGTGGGAAATGAAAAGAACCCAAAAAACAAATTAATCACCAATGGTAAGTGAAATTTATGTATTTAACACAAATGCAAAATGAAAGGGTATATAAAAACTGAAGTGAATTGAGAAATTAAACAGCTTTTGATGATCAAGGTAAAATTTGAACTGCAGGCCTCTCATTTTACCTTTGTAGTCTCTGCACTGTGAAGAAGAAGAAGAAGAAGAAGAAGAAGAAGAAGAAGAAGAAGAAGAAGAAGAAGAAGAAGAAGAAGAAGAAGAAGAAGAAGAAGAAGAAGAAGAAGAAATTTAATTTATATCCCACCCTTAACATGGAGTCTCAGAGCAGTTTACAAACTCCTTTCCCTTCCCCTCCCCACAACAGACACCCTGTGAGGTAGGTGGGGCTGAGAGAGCTCTGACAGAAACTGCTCTTTTTCAAGAACAGCTGTGCCAGAACTACGGCTTGCCCAAGGTCATCCAGCAGCTGCAAGTGGAGGAGTGGGGAATCAAACCCGGTTCTCCCAGATTAGAGTCTGCACACTTAACCACTACACCAAACTGGCTCTACTGGCCCTTATGGTGCCCAGAGTGATTCTATAGTTAACCTCAAATAGTTTACCCAGTGTTATTGCAGGGTCAGTGAAAGCACTGAGGTTCGAAGTGGTAGAAAAATGTACTCATGGTGCTCCCCACATTTCCCCACACAAATACTGTTTCCCATGTTTTGGAAGGTGATCGTGAAGACTGAGAGAAAGCTTGACAAAGTCAAACACATGGAGGCTGTTTTGTACTGATTCAGGCCATTGGTCCATCAAAGTCAGTATTGTCTACTCAGACAGGCAGAGGTCCTCCAGAGTCTCATGTACAGAGGTTTTTCACATTGCCTACTACCTGGCCCTTTTTAGCTGGAGATGGTGGGGCTTGAACCAGGGACTTTTTTGCATGCCAAGCAGAGGATCTTCCACTGAGCCACAGTTCTTCCCCTTCAATTGATGCACAACTCATAGTGCTGGTTTGTCCCTTTCATTCATCTGCCACTACAGCATCAAGGACAATTTGATTTTGCATAAGCCTGCCATCACTCAAGACCTTTTGTAAAGTCTCTGCTCTGTGCACCCTCCCCTTTCAGAAATGAGTTGAGTAGCTACCTGGAATGAAGTCTTCCCTGTGATGTCACCTCCCCTCTGAAATCCCTCCTGACCAGCCATGTCTTTGCTATAGAGCCCATTCAGTTTTAGGGGCCAGCAGTTCATGTTCTTCTTTTCTTAGGCTTTTTGCTTTGTGTGTTTTTTCCTTCCTCTTCTTGTTGCTCCTGCGTAGTTTTTAATGACCATACTGGTTGTATTTGAATATGTTACCTTTTATACTAGTTTTACTGCTGTGACTGAGAGAGAAAAAGATTTTGGGCTCATAGTAGATAGCTCAATGAGAGTGTAAAACCAGTGTGCTGCAGCGGTTAAAGAAGGCAAACTCTATGTTAGGGATTGTTAGGAAAAGGCACTGAACATAAAACGGCCAATATTATAACGCCCCTGTCTGGATCTGTAGTACAGCCTTATTTAAAATACTGTGTACAGTTCTCCTTGTCTTAAAAAAAGACACTGGAGAGCTGGAAAACCTACAGAGGAGGGCAACCAAGATGATTTGGAGATTGGAGCACCTTCCCTGTGAGGCAAGGCGAAAGAATCTTGGAATTTTCAGTTCAGAAAGAGAAGAAGAAGAGATTGGATTTATACCCTGTCCTTCACTACCCAAAGGATTCTCAGTGGTTTACAATCCCCTTCCCTTTCCCTCCCCACAGCAGACACCCTGAGAGGTAGGTGGGGGCTGAGAGAGCTCTCTTGAGAACTGCCCTTGAGAGAACAGCTCTGAAAGAACTTATGACTGACCCAAGGTCACCCAGCAGGAGCATGTGGAGGAGTGGGGAATCAAACCCGGTTCTCCCAGATTAGAATCCGTACTCTTAACCATTACACCAAACTGACTCTCACCAAACTGGCTGTCTCATCAAGAGATGACTAAGGGGGGGTGGGGTATGATAGAGGTTTATAAAATTAGGCACGGAGTGGAGAGAGTTGACAAAAAGACCTTTTTCTCCCTCTCTCAAAATACTAGAACTCGAGGGCGTCCAATGAAGTGGATGGGCAGTAGCTTCAGGATGGACAAAAGGATAAAAATTAATACTTATCATATGGCAGGAGATCCGGAGACTGGACAAAAGGAAATACTTCTTTACACAGAGAGTGATTAAAATGCAGAATTCATTGCCACAGGATACAGCAATGGCCACAGGAATATACAGCTTTAAAAGGGGATTAGACAGCTTCATGGATAGGTCTGTTGGTGGCTAGCCATGGTAACTAAAGGGAACCTCCATGTTCAGATGCAGTCAGCCTCTGAATCCCAGTGCCAGGGGACTACATCAGGGGAGGGCCTCAGCTTCTATGCCCTGTTGTTGGACCTCCAGAGTAACTGGCTGGCCACTATGTGAGACAGGATACTGGACTAGGTGGACCACTGGTGGGATCCACCAGGGCTCTTATGTTCTTATTGCAGTGGATATTTTTAAGGCTGCTGTCTTAACATATTTTAAGGACATGTATTGGCTATGCTGTTATTGATTCTTCATGTTGTTTGGAAGCCACCTTTAAAAACTTTTGCTGTCAGAGAGCTTGTGGGTTAATTTATAACTAATACATTGTGCAGATTAGGGGCAGTCTGGTATGGATGTCATACCACCACTGGAGTTCAGGATCAGGGTGTGTATATGTATGTCTCTCTCAGTTGTGTGTGTGTGTGCACACAAAAGAGGACACACATGGAGAAATCCCATTTCCTCCCACACCTACCCACCTAAAAAAAGATCACAGTGGGCCTCTCAAAACTGACCAGTGAAGGGGCTTGGCAAGCCCCTCTTGGGAGGGTATGTTTTATCTGAAGCATTTCTATACCCTGAGAACATCCCCCCTTGGGCACCACAGGTACTAATTTTCCAAATGAACAAAACTCAGTTCTGTGATATGTTGTCGCATCTAGGCTTGTGAACTCTGGCTTGAAGAGTGTCTGGGGAGGGCAGAGTTTGGGGACAGGAAGGATCTCCCAAGGGGTGTGTGACCAGTGTTCCCTCTAAGCTGAGTTAGTGTGAGCTAGCTCACAGTTTTTTAGCGTCTGGCTCACACATTTTTGTCTTAGCTCAGGAAGGATGGCTCCAGAGCAAACTGAATTATGCAGTAGCCAAATCGCTTGCTCACAAGTTTAATGCCAGTAGCTCACAAAAGTAGAATTTTTGCTCACACAGACTCCACAGCTTAGAGGGAACATTGGATATGACGCTTTGCCATTTCCGCCAGGGAAACTAATCACTGTAGCCTGGAGATCAGTTGTAATTCTGAGAGAACGCCAGGTTCCACCTGGAGGTTGGTAACCCTATCAGCTGAAACAGGATGATGAGGATGATAATGATGATGTTGTGATGCTGTTTTTATTGTTTTTGCACGAAGTTTGTTAAGCCTCCTTGATGGGTGGATAGGTGGGATGAAAACATGGAAATACTAAATATTGGAGAAGGTGTTCCCGCTAGTCTGAGAGGCTTTAATTACTTAGCAGTAATCTGATCCTACCTACTCCATAAAAGTCAACGTGAGAACTCTGTGTAATACTGAGGGTAAACTCATTTCTCTTTGCGAGCCGATAATTTATTATTATTTTTTTAAAAAACCATCTTTGAGTCCCCTCCTCTCCTCCCCGCGCACCAGCAGACGGACGGTGTCATTGTTCCACAGTCTGTGCGCTGGTTACCTTATAATCAAATTTTCACTGTTCTTTCTGACAGGTTTTTAAGTTACTTAGGGGATCTATTTATACGTGGAAGCATCAACATCATGCAGTAAATCCGACCACAACTCAGTCACATATTTTATTAAGTCTAAGTTCAGTGAAAGTGCAGCGTAAACGAGGGCCCGCTGTCTCTCCGTTGCATCTGATTTGCGGTTGCTATAAAAAAAGGCCCACATGCCGCTCTTTCAGATGTGTTTTGGATTGAAAATAGGATTAATGTGCTAAAGTGTGATTAGAATGGTTAAACACGATTAATTGGAACAGACTTGTATTGCCAGGGGAGCTCCGCCGTTGCTGGCCGGCCTCCAGTTTACCAAGTGAACAAAGCAGGCCGACTGTCCAACTTTTTCCTTGTGCCTTTGCTTTATGTGCCTTTTTTCTGCTTCCCCCCTTTGCCTTTTCTCATAGCCAGCTTGTCTCAGAGCAGATTAAATACAGCTGAGAATGTTGGTTTAGGTCTGCAACAAGACGTCCGGGGGGAATAAGCAGGAACCCCGGGCCCAGACTTGGCTTCACTGGTGCTGGTTGAAAACTGCCATGCACCTAGGGCAAGGGTCCAGGTGGATCGACTAGGGAGCCGGAGTAATTTGGGGTTTTTAAAATGATCTATTAAACCCCTGAACTTTAATCAAGCTGCTACCATACTGACAGCTATGATTTACTTTCAAAACGGGCCGTAATGGGTAGAAAGGGCTCAGGTCTAAGCACTTGCCCTGAGTTTTATGGAGGGCTCAGCCATGTGCAAACATAGAGACAGCAGGCAAACCGAGCAGACCAATATTTTCTTTTAATAACAAGCAAATTCACAGGTTATCTTGGCATAGAAAATCTATTGTTTAGCTTATTCGATATTTGGCTGGGTTGGTTGCATGTTTGGCCTCCTGTCTTCTGTGTGTACCTACCCACACACACACACACACACACCCTAAGCACAGTCTAGGGATTTAAAGCTTGTGTAATTGTATCTGGGAAATGATCCTGCCCATAGAACAGTTTTGGGTTTTTTTCCAGAAAAGAAATGCCTTTGTGGAGTTTTTTAAAAAGAAAAATATATTTGGGGGAATTGCGCAGAAATGTCACTGCAGACATCTCCACATACATTGGGCATGCTTCACCTAAAGTTAATTTTATTTATTTTACTTTACTTCATCAATAGCCTGCTTTTATTACTGAGGCTCAAGGCGTTCTACACATTGAGATCTCACTGATTTCAAATGGGCAAAATGAAGTCTATAACACATTTTAAAAATCACATTTCCATTCTACCTGAGTTTCCTAGAGCCTAGTCCAGCACTCTAACCCAGGGGTCACCAACATAGTGCCCATGGCCTTCATGGTACCGCCCAATACTTTGCACCCACCACCAAGTGTTTTTAGAAAGTGGGTGGGGCTAGGTAAGGCTTACACCCAGCAGGGCTTCTGGTCAGACCTGTAGCCAGGATTTTTTAAGTCAGGGAGCATTTAAATTTCTTAGGGGGCACTGGCTAATTGAATTAAAGGTAATTTAATTCCGTTTCTGGGGGAAATAGAGAAGTGCTGCCTGACTCCATGTGACCACCATAGCTGGCCCTTCATGCCAGACAACTGTGCAGGATTACTTGGCTCCTTCCCCGCACCTGCCACTGCTCGGGATGGGAAGTTGTGGGGTCTTGCCAGTAAGTCAGGGGGCCTAGCCCCGAAATGCCCCACTGTATCTACGGGCCTGCTTCTGATTGACCTCTGAAGGTATAATCAACGATTGAGGGGGTTTTAAAATTGTTTCAGTAGCAGCTTCCACCACAGTGTATTTTTTAAATTTTCTCACAAACCTCTTTCACAGTGTATTTTTAATTACCCCTCCTCTTCCCTGCACTTGGGCTTCCTCTGTTTATGTGGCTTTGCCTCCTGTGTGCACCTTAAGATTTCTGCATCTTTGTTTGTTTATTTTCTGTCATTTATACTCTACAGAGCCAGGTTCCTGTTCCCCTCTGCCACAGAAACTCGCTGGGCCACGTTGGGCCAATCACACACTCTCAGCCTCACCAAACTCACAACGCTGTGGTGAGGACAAACCGAAGAAAGGGAGAATGTTGGAAGCCACTCTGCATCTCTGTTGGGGAGAAAAGTGGGGCATAAATGAAGCAAGTAAATCAATGAATATGTTGTGGGTACAGAACAATAGCTCACTCTCATCTAGTCCGAGATCCCTAGATTTAATACCAAATCCTTCCAAATCATCGGGAACTTCAACCAGTGATCACTCAGGCTCTGATTTTCGAGGAGGATTGTGTAATTCTGAGCAGCAGAAAAGACTCAGAGATTTAATTGTAAACTACAGCACCTTAATTTGTAATGTAATCCAGAAGAAAAGTGTCTGTAGGGGTCCAATCTGGTTTGAATACTTGCAAATAAATAAGTACCTAACAGCTTGAGTGACAACTAAGAATGTAATGAGAAATACAAAAAAAGAATTTAATAACTTGCTGTCTAATCGAAAATGATGGAAACTTAACAAAAAATAGACAAGATATTATTAAAACGCAAATGTACACAGGGACAGATCACGCTTAATAAAATGGGCACAAAACATAATGGTTTTTATCTGACTGTCAGCAGGACAGGCTGGCAGATGCCCATTTTCCCTGCATCCCATTTCCCCAGCAATGTCTTTTGACAATCCGAAAGATGATTTCTGGAGTCATGGGACCCTTCTGGGCAAAGAGCAAACAGGGGCAGGAGACTGGAATGAAATTGACCCCTTCTTCCCTGCAGCTGGAACTCTACAAGTGGAAGAAAGAGGAGAGGGACAATTTGGTTCAATCCTCCCTTCTCACCAGTGCCCCCCCCCCATTGAAGTGGCTTGAGGATCCCATGATTCCAGGCATCATCATCTTGCTGGGAGAAAGAGAATGCAGAGACCACCCACATGCATTATGCTGGCACATAGATACAAAGAAGAAGAAAAAGAAGAGGAGGAGGAGGAGGAGGAGGAGGTGGTGGTTTTTATACCCCACTTTTCTCTACCTTAAGGAGTCTCAAAGAGGCTTACGATAGCCTTCTCTTCCTCTCCTGACAACAGGCACTTTGTGAGGTAGGTGGGGCTGAGAGAGTTCTGAGAGAACTGTGACTGGCCCAAGGTCACCCAGCAGGCTCCATGTGTAGGAGGGGTGGGAATCAAACCTGGTTTTCCAGATTAGAGTCTACTGTTCTTAATCACTACACCACATTGGTTCTTGAAACATGGGAATATCTTGGTTCAGAATGTCATTGGGATGGGTCCAAAGGTGCCCTTGAACAAGTGGAAGGCACTTCTGCTCTCACTAAAGGGGGAGGCATGCTTTCTGCAGATTTCTCATTTGAGATGCAGCCCCACCCTGGTGCATTTGAGCCGTTCTTAACTATCCCCAGACCCTTAAGAGCAGCTTTACAGGTAGTAGGAAAGAAATTGAGAGACGGTTAGATTTGTTTCCCAAGTAGAAATGTCTTTCACAAACCAGCTCATGGTCCTTGGACTCCAACTCATTTTTTTCTCATTACATAAAAAAAATCTAAGAAAGAATCACCGTACATCTGATACAATGGTATATGCGTCAATTAAAACACTGATAACGATAACAGGAATTATAGTACAGCACGATGGAAATGCCACTTTCAATGGTGCCTTCATTGTGATGGATATGCCCCTCGTATTACAAAACCTGATCCGGTATCAATTTAGGTAAAAGGTAAAGGTTCCCTTGCTCGAAAGCCAGTCGAATCCGACTCTAGGGTTGCGGTGCTCATCTCCGTTTCAAAGCCGAAGAGCCAGCGCTGTCTGAAGACATTTCCGTGGTCATGTGGCCAGCATGACTAAACACCAAGGCGCACGGAACGCTGTTACCTTCCCACCAAAGTGGTACCTATTTATCTACTTGCAACTTCTTGCTTTCGAACTGCTAGGTTGGCAGGAGCTGGAACTAGAGACGGAGTTCACTCCGTCATGTGGCACCCTGGGTTTCGAACTGCTGAACTACTGACCTTCCATAGCCTGCAGTTCAGCATCTTAACCAGCATCTAATGACAGAGGCATGATAGAGGTCAAGTGCAGCTAGAATGTCAAAAAAAAATCCAGTACGTGCAATAGGCTCCATAGTTTCCATTTGTTGTATGTGGTAGCTTTTCACATGTCCAGTGAACATTAGCTACAGGGTCTTTTGCTATTTCAAGCAGTGGCCAGTGCAAACAGAAAAGAGGAGGAAGAGGGCAATAGATCTCTGTAATGTATTCCTTACAGTTTGGGAGGAATGGCCCATGGTGTCCCTTTACCAATGTTCTTGGCCCCACTGAGATGACAAGTGATCGCTGTGCCCTTCCTTCCAGCCTTAAAATACAGGGGTTTCAGAGCACAGAAATTTCCTTCAAGGAAACCTGTCCAGATGTTTCCAAATACCTTCTGCATTGCACAATGTTTCTTGTTCTATATGCCTGAATACTCTTTATGTGCTTTGGCTTCATTTGTATGTTGTTAGATGCCTTGAAACAGAAAGGAAGGCAGGAGATAAAGATTTGGAATAAACTGTGGAATAGAATACATGCCCCTTGGTTCAAAAACTCATGGTGTATTTATGATTTATTTAATTACGAAATTTATATGCCACTTTTCTGACTTTATAGGGGTCTCCAAGGCAGGTATGTGCATTGCATTCACCATGACATTTACCATTGTTTTCTGTTTATCTCTTTGTATCCTGCTTTTCTCCCCTGTGGGGACCCAAAGTGGCTTACAACATCATTTCCCCCTCCTTCAGCTTATCCTCCCTACAACAACCCTGTGGGGTAGGTCAGACTTGGAGCATGGGACTGGCCCAGGGTCACCCGGGAAGCTTCCATGGCAGAATAGGGATTCAAACCACCGAGATCCCAGTCTATCCACTACACCACACTGGCTCTTGAACTGTTGATGTTTACACAGAAATGGCATAAGGGAAGGGTTTGGGCTGCAGCATCTGTTTATGTCCCTCAGAAAAGCATCAATCCATACACAAGTGCACCAATTACCATACATGCAAGGTGTGTGTATTTGGTATCCAAGGATGCCTAGACATTTACCGAGGACTAAATCCCATTGCCTTAAGAACGATTTACTTATGCATAAATACGCATTGGATGGGGCTATGCATTTTGGCACCTCAGGAGTAATTTCCAAAATAAAGAGCTTAGTTTGTTCTGAATAATCTGGCTGGAGTTACTTTTTTTTTCTTTTAATGGCAATAGAAGCTGCAATCCTGCACAGTTAAGTTGCTTAACTCCCAGTGACTAAAGGGGGATTTCAGCAGCCTAAGTGCATGCTGGATTGCAGCCATAAATAGAGTTTGCAGGGCTGTTTACTAAAATACTGTTTCTGACTATGCCAAGGCTTTTACGCAGGAAATTCTATGCAAATAACAGCCAGGGCTCTGTCCCATGCATGTGTAGCATGGCGTGCCTGTCGTACGTCAGTCTATCAACATAAAATTACATTTGTGTACAGGCCTTATTAGATGAAATCTACTTGAAAGTGACTGCTCAGGTTACCAGTAATTACTTTCCAATGATTGCCTGCACCCCTTCACTCTCCCTCAATCTTACTTTCTAAGTTTGAAGTTTGCTGAGCCTCAGGCAGTAATCTTAAAGGTTGCTGTACGTCAGATAAGAAGCGGTCTGGGGTTTTTTTTTAATATACTCATAATATATACTGTATATTGGCTATTGCTAAAGGGAATCTCATTTTAACCAAAGCCAGATTTTTATGTCCTTAATAGAGTTAGGAATGGTGTATTATTTTCCAACTTGCACTGGCTATTAATACTTTATAAGTTGTGAACATGGAAAGAATTCCCATAAATCTATATACAATATTGCCGTTTGCAGCTGAAAAGATAAGGACAGATCAAAGGGGAGGGACACAGAGCCTATTTATTCCATTCAGTGCCTTGCTGCTAGAGGCACCTTTCTGATGTCACTTTTCTGTGGAAGAAATTACGCACTCGAACTCTCTGCAGCGTCCAAACTACATCAATTCAGAGAGTTCCCCTCCCAAAAGTGCACTTCTCCAACTTGGCATGTTTTCTGCATTTGTAATGGCAAAGCTGTTCCCCAAAGGGTGTGTTTTTGGCCTAGAGCAGAATGGTTTAGCAAGATAATTTAAGGTTCTTGGTTGGGTCCTTTTTTTCTGTCCTATCTGGAAAAACAGGCACAAAAGGTTGCATGTAGCTTATCCAAGCTGCCTGATGAACTGAGCAGCGCTCCTTAAATGAATGGGCTTAAAAGCACTGCCACAGTTTCTAGCCAAAGAGAAAAATACAAATGCATTGCCTAACAATTGTGGGGAGTACGGAGATGTGGAGCTTTCCCTGGAGCCCTTTCTGTTTGAAAACCAGTTCCTTTCTCATGATATGCAGTTTTTCCTTGCAGCCATGCTCTTGTCCTCCATTATCTAACAAGTCAGGTGAAGAAACAGGTGACTAGCATCCCTCTGCACTATTAAACAACTGTTTTAGTGCTAAATAGTTGATCAACTCACATCAGTCATTTAGTGCTAATCTGCTGACAAGGACTATGCCCGGCTTATCTGTGCCCACCAACTGCATCCCGGCAAGACAGAGTTGGTGGAGAAGGCTGAGGCCCTGAAAGACATGGTACTCCTCACTTTTGAGTGGGTCCAGGTGACACTCCCTAACTCATTTAACAGGCTAGGGGCGATACTGGATCCATCTTTACTGATAGAGAAGCAAGACACTGACGCTGCAATAAAAGGCATTCTGTCAGCTTCATTTAGCCTTCAAGATGCCCCCCTATTTTGATTCAGCTGATCTAGTCATATAGATCCATGCTATGGTGACCTCCGGGCTAGACTACTGTAATGCACTCTATATGGGCCTATCCTTAAAGAAAGAAACTTCAGTTGAGACAAAATACCATGGTGGGACTACTATTGGGTGCTAAGCGGGATGTGCATATCTCTCCCTTTCTGCATTCACTCCATGGGCAACCTCTCAGTTAACCAGGTTCAGTGCAAGGTTCTAGTTACCACCTACGAAGCCCTTGATGCCATCCAACTCAGGTACCTGCACAACCACTTCTCCTGATACATTCCACTGTGACAGCTGCACTTATCTGAGCAAAGTCTTCTGAAAGTGCCAACCTGTAAACAGGTAAAACTGGCAACTGCCCTTCAATGGTACATTCTCTGTGCTGGCTCCCCCGTTATGGAATAACTTGCTTGAGGCTATCAGAAGAAGGAGGAGGAGATTGGATTTATACACCACCCTTCACTCAGAGTCTCAGAGGGGCTTACAAACTCCCTTTCCTTCCCCTCCCCACAACAGACACCCTGTGAGGTAGGTGGGGCTGAGAGAGCTCTGACAGCAACTGCTCTTTCAAGGACAGCTGTGACAGGCTTGCCCAAGGTCATCCAGAAGCTGCAAGTGGAGGAGTGGGCAATTAAACTCAGTTCTCCCAGATTAGACTCCACACACTTAAACACTACAGCAAACTGGATCTCAGGAAGATCCTCCACACACACACTTTGGTTGTTTCATAGAATGTGCAAAACAGCAGTGTTCAGGAGCGAATTGTTATAAAGAGATCAGAACAACAGTATAATGAGTCACATCAGAGATTTCCTCAGTAAAGGATAGTTGTATAGTATACTGCAGTGTTTATTGTACATATCACACATACACTTTTTTAAAAAAACACCCTGCAATTCATTATCTGATACAATTGTAACCCTCTCTCCAGTATGGTATGTCAAACTTTATATAGTTTTGTTGCCTTAAACAGTTCTTTGTTTATTAGAAATCTTTGCTGTATTAATTGTTTTATCATATTTTGTAACCCATCTGCTGTTTGGATTATTTCATATTTTGTAATCTGTCTTTAGTCTCCATGATGTAGACTATAAATTATTGTTGTTTTTGTTACAACACAGTTTGGTGTAGTGGCTAAGTGTACAGACTCTAATCTGGGAGAAGCGGGTTTGATTACCCACTCCTCCACTTGCATCTGCTGGATGACTTTGGGCAAGTCATAGTTCTGGCACAGCTGTTCTTGAAAAAGAGCAGTTGCTGTCAGAGCTCTCTCAGCCCCACCTACCTCACAGGGTGTCTGTTGTGGGGAGGGGAAGGGAAAGGCGTTTGTAAACTGCTCTGAGACTCATTTGGGTAGTGAAGGGTAGGATATAAATCCAATCTCTTCTTCTCTTTTCTTCTTCAATATTATATATTATAATAACAATGTTATTATATGTTATTGTATTATATTATGTGATTATATTATATGTGATTATAACACCGCTATAACAACAACAACAAAAATAACAGCTTGATGACTTTACAGCTGGTCATCCGATGTATTGATTACTTCTGGATAAAGAGCTGTCAAGACATGTGGGCTTGATTGTCATAGATTAACTGTAATCTGGTCATGAAATCAAGATCTGATTATTTTGCTTTGCATAATCTTTACTGTATTTTCACCAGTGCATGAATAGAAACTTCCCCTTGCTTCAGGTCTGGCATGTTGCAAGAGGGAAAAACAGGCCTGTAAAACAATCCTGTTATAATTTAACAAGCACTGATCATGCTGTGTCTTGCCAAATACATCCTAGTTTGAAGTCACGACAAATGTGCTGAGGTCATGCAGCCTAATTTAACAAGCAGCCAAAAAAACTGAGAATCAAAACCCTTGATGCAGGGCTGGTGGCTTTACTATATATACACACACACACACACACACATACACACTCTGAGCAGCCAAAAGAGGCATCTCTGAAGACTGACAGTGAAATGAGCATGAAATTTGAAAACAAAGAGAATATGACCTGACCGCAGAGAAGATGAGGTGTGGTATGCACAACTAGACAATATGAGGTTGTCTTGTTGCCTGGTCCATTCTAACTAGTGAACTTATTATGCTATACCTTAAGGCCCAACAAGTAAGAAACATTCACCCTTAGAATGGCTGTTAGATTAAGTAAGGCTGCAGTCTTACTTGGCATATGGACTATGCAACATATAGGGATTTATTTCTGATTTTGATTTATTGATTTTAATATTTATGTATTGACTTTCTCCCAGGCATCCCAGACCTCAAGGGCAGAGTCAGGTAGAAAGCCCAATTGTACACAGTACACACACATGTAACAGTTATCTCATATACAAAAATGTACACAATCAAGTCAATAAGCTCTGATCTCAGTCAGGCATTTCATCTTCCATTTTCATTAGTATCTGGAAGCAGGTTTTAGAATAGACAGTAGAGGTGAAAATGGTGTTTCTAAGAACATTCTGAGATGGAAAGAACTCTTGGGAATGGGGTATTTCTTGGGTTTTCCTGGAAGTGATTTGCTGTGCTGTCGCTGCTGGCCCCCCCAAGCCCCCTCCCTGTCTCCCAGTGGTTACCTGGCCTGGTAACACCATTGCTTTTTCTTCCAGAGGAAACATCCCCTATAAAGAGTAACATAAATTTCCTGCCACTTGTGGCAGGAGGAGTGGACAATAAATATTTTATGAAGAATTGTGGACTGGCAATCGGTTTGCCAACCTCCAAGTTGTGGCTGGAGATCTCCTCAGATTACAACTGATCTCCAGGTAACAGAGATAACTTCACCTGAAGAAAACGGCTGTTTTGGAAGGTGACCCCAGTGGCATTATACCCAGTTGAAGTCCCTCCCCTCCTCAAGACCTGCCCTCCTCAGGCTCCACCCTCAAAATCTCCAGGTAGTTCCCAACCCAGAGCTGGCAGTCCTAGTTGGCAAACAAGTTGCAAGGGCAAGTTTTTTGGAATTAAGAATGTCCAGATGGGTTCAGAGTGCCTATTTTATGAAACAGGGAAGTCTGGAAATAAAGTACATTCCTAATATTCAAGCACTCCTTAGAAAGGAAAGGGCAGCTTTGGAGGTGTAAAGGTGTGTGTATCTTCGTAGAGAATCAAGGGATCTTGACTGACTGTAATATTATCAAATCTGTCCCCTTCCAGTTGAAATTGAAACTGGTAATTTCCATTTGTTCAGGCCAGCGAACAAATCTGACTTTGAATATTTGAGTACTCCCCTGACAAACCCCTCTGGTGTATTGAAGCAAGATGCTTCCTTGTTTGGTGCAGCTGGTCTACTTGCAGCTCCCCCCTCTGGCCAGAGGTCATACACAATGAATGGTGGTCCTCATGATGGTACACAAGCTGAATCCCTACCTTGTAACAGTCCAGTCACCACGTTGGGAGCAATCCTAAGCAGGTTTACTCAGAAGTACGTCCCATGCTATTCAGTGGGACTTTCTCCCAGGAAAGTGTCGTTAGGACTGGCATCTTCAAGATCCACTGTGGACTAAAGTCCTGACAACCATTTGACAAAGATTCTGTGTAGAGTTGCTTTGACTGTCCATACCATGCTAATGCAGACATTATTTCAGGCAAGGGCTGCCTGTCCCTGTGTGAAACTCCCTTGGATCCCACTGGGAAAAGTAAGCGAGCAAAGATTTCTTCACATGTGAAGAGGAGGAGGAGGTTGGATTTATACTCCGCCCATCCATTCACTACCCAAAGGAGTCTCAGAGCAGCTTACAATCCCTTTCCCTTCCCTTCCCCTCCCCAAAACAGACACCCTGTGAGGTAGGTGGGGCTGAGAGAGCTATCTTGAGAACTGCCCTTGAGAGAAGAGCTCTGAAAGAACTTATAACTGACCCAAAGTCACACCAGCAGCTGCATGTGGAGGAGTGGGAAACCACACCCAGTTCTCCCAGATTAGAGTTCGTGCTCTTAACTACTATTACCCCAAACTGGTATCACACTGGTCTACAACCATTAGTTGCTATTACAGTAATGTGATGAAGACAGGGAGCACATGGTAAAAGCCAGGCATAACTACAGAGACCTCATAAGTGAGGATGAAATCAGGACTGCCCTCAATGCTGGGGGGTATTTGAGAAGTATACATGGGCTACTAATGTGCTACAAAGGAGATGAAGTATCTGAAAGCTGGGCTTCATTACTAGAACAGCCAGCAGTCCAATACAGCGCTTCATCGATTTAACATGAGCATCATAATGGTTCTTTCAGGATTTACAGTACATGCATCTACAAAGAACTTCTAGGAGTAGTTGCTGGTTCAGCCAATGCCTCTCCATTTTTCTTTTCTTTCCTCTTTGATCTGGAAGAATTCTAATAAGCTGACCAAGCAAAAACCTATGATTTGGGGGTTCCCCTCCCCAAAAGTGGTCACACTTGGTAAATTAGCAAATTTAGAGATCAATTGTAAAGTAAATGGAGGAACTAAACACACATACCAGAAACGAAACGCATGTTCCAAATGAGGTTCAGATAATTATCTCATTCTGAAATTACCTCATGAATCTGGCAGCTTGGTTGGCTTTTGCCCTTGGAGAAATCTGAACTGTTTGGCGAATCAGTGGCTCAATTTCCGGCTTAGTGTTTCTAGCTGTACTCTAGAGGCAAAAGCCTCAGTCACTTAGTAGAATTCTAGCTTTAACCAAACATATTTGTGTTTTTTTAATCCTATATAAAATATGTATTTTTGTTTCTTCCTGTGGGAACATGAGCTGTGGAGAAAGCTTACTATACCTGGAACTTTATCATGGAAATAAAACACACTCAGCTGGCTTTTGAGATTATGATTGTGCCACCCTTACAGTCCTCCTATCCTGCAGGGGGCCCTCACACATTGAAAGGGCGTCCTGTTTTCTTTAAAAGCTGAGAAGAGAGGACAAAGGACTCCCTTCTTTATTAACTCACCTATTGAAAGCAGCAGAAGTGGTGGAGGCAGCACACAAAAAGAGGCAGAAGAATCATTGCCAGGGAAACAAGAAGGACTTTGTGGGGAGGAAGAAATTGTCCCCAGGCCCTGTTCAATCAGCTGTAGTGTAGTCTGTGTTGGGTTGCCCTCGAAGGCAACCTGGAAACTACCACTGCTTTGGGATGCAGCAGCGTGATTACTCTCAGGAGCTAGCCAAAGGGAGCACATCTCGCCTGTTCTCAGGCAGGTACACTGGCTGCCAGGTTGTTGTTTTAGTTTAGTTCAAGGTACTGATTATAAGTTTAAAGCCCTTCATGGTCTAAAGCCCACATATCTGAAAGACCACCTGCAACAATATATCTCAGTATATCAGCTACAGTCTTTGGTTTCCCACCTAATAGTTTTTTCCCTGTTTAAGATGGTCGACTTGGCATCTACTAGTGCCCATCAGTGTTCCCTCTACGCTGAGTTAGTGTGAAGCAGCTCACAATTTATTAGCCTCCGGCTCACACATTTTTGTCTTGGCTCAGGAAGGACGGCTCCAGAGCAAACTATGTTATGCAGTAGGCAAATCGCTCACTCACAACTTTAATGTCAGTAGCTCATAAAGTAGAATTTTTGCTCACAGCTTAGAGGGAACATTGGTGCCCATTTATCTTCTATAGTAACACCCACCTTGTGGAATAGATCTAGGGTTGCCAGGACCCTGCTCCAGGTGGGGTTTCCCCCATTTTGTGGGGAAACCCCCACCCGCAAATGCCCCCAAATGCGATGTAATGACATCACCCTGAAGTGACATCACATCATTGACATCGGAATGTGACACTCTAGTTTTTGGGCAAAACTCTCAGGTAAAATTGTGGTCAAACCTTCACTCACACACCAGAAAATCCCAGGGTGGACCCTGGAGCCCTCTGCTGGCAACCAGGTAGGACCTGGCAACCCTAAATGGTTGCACCTGGATAGGAGATGGAGACACGGGGAAGGCAACTTTGTGTCAACAATGTGATGTCATTTCTGGGCAAACCCAGAAGTGACAGCATGATGTTGTTGTGACACTCTAGGATTTACTGGAAACTCTATGGTTTTACAGCAATTTTTAGCTTGCTGTCCCCAGCCACCCTACTGAGTGGCTGCAGGGATTGAGGGCTGTTGCTAGAAGGTCTCCCTCGCACTCCTGGGAATGGACTTTCTGAGGAGGTGAGGGGGCACTTTATTTATTTCAAAACAAGTGAATATAAAGTATGCAAAAGAAAGGGAGAATAATACAAAGACTTCTGTTGGCTATCCCACCCCTCAGGGCAGCATGTCTGGCTTTGATCAGGGGCCAGGCCTTTTCCATCATAATTCCAGCTACTGAATGGTTCCCTTAAGAGATGAGAGAGACCCCTTCCTTAGAGATCTTCAGGAAGTACTGCAAGGCCTGCCTGTTTGGGGTTTTTTGGGGGGACGGGGTGAATACCAGGCATCTTTTAAGGAGGAGAAGTGAAGGGTTTGGAGCTTGTTATTTTATCTTTGTTTTTAGCTGGGGTTGTTTTAACTATATAGCTGAACCAAGAGCAAAAGTGGAACATAATACATTTTACAAATAATCAAGATAGTAATGCTTTGGCCTTTAAAACAGCAATCTGACAATGTCATAATAAGTAAGCGCTAACATTGTCCTTTATCTTTTTTTTTAAGCACCCCTAGAGGCAATTTTTATTTTTATAACACACCACAACACATAACAACATATACATAACATACAAACATTAACAATTGTCCTTTATCTATACGTACAGTAGTCCAACTTCAATTTATACACAGCATGAAACTTCAATTATTACATTTCTGTTTTGACTTTACCTTATTCCAGAAAAGAGGATATGGTTGCCAAAAGGTTCCTTTCCCACCTATGCTTATATACCATTATTTTCTCTGTAAACCTAATATGCCATACCTTCCTTAACCATAATTCTTTACCTGGTTCCTTCCAATACCCAGCTTACAAGAAGCTTTCTTCCCAGATGTGTGTGGATCTTAGTTCTATTTTACAATATCCTAAGAGGGCAATTTCATAGCTACTCCTTCTCATGAAAGCAATACCCTGCTAACAAAAGTTTCAAAGGCTGCAAGCATTTAACAACGATACAACCACAAACTGTAGGAAATGCTTTTGGATGACTAGCTTCATGTAGCTGGAATGCTATGTCTCCCTATGCAAATTTCAGAAACTGTCACCTCCTGGAGACATTTCTCTAAGTAAGCTATTTCACACTTAGGAAGAGCTGTTCCCTGTTATGTGTGGCTTAGCCCATCTGCATGGATCATCTAGAAGTCTGCTCCATACATGTTATTTCATTTAGAAGAGCTAGATTCCATTCCAGTATCGCCTTAGAGAACAGCAAGATTTTGGGTGGATGAGCTTTTGAGAGTGAAAGGTCCCTTTATCAGATACAAGTCAGGACTTTTCTACTTCTATCTGACAAAGGAAGCTTTGACCCTGGAAGGTTTATAGCCTGGAAATCTTGCTGGCCTCTATGGTGCTACTGGATTTGAATCTAGCTCTTCTACTGCAGAGGCAACACAGCTACCCTCTGATTTTTATTTTAATTTCATTTATACTGTACCTTTATTTCCAACTGAGACTCAACATGCTTTATATCATTTTCTTTTCCATTTTATTCTCACAACAACCCTGTTGTTGGCTGGGCCAAGGCCACACTGCAAGCTTCTGTGACAGAGTGGGGATTTGAACTTGGGTCTTCCAAATACTAGTCCAATGGTCTTCTGGTGGCACATGGTAGCTTAGAAGATGTAAACTGATGAAAAGAGGTGTAACCTGGTGAGAGCTATCATGAGGAAATGGCTAGTGCGCTATCTTTGACCAGAGAGTCCTTAGTTCAACTTGCCTTAGATCTCCAGATTGGGTGACTTTGGGCCAGTCATCTCCTCTCAGCCTAATTTACCTCAAAGAATTGTCATGAGGGTAAAATAGAAGGAGGAAACATTAAGTACACTGCTGTGAGCTCCCTGGAGGAAGAACAGGATTAAAATGTGATAGACTGGCTTGTAGAAGACTGTCATGAACCAAGACGCTTAAGCTATTCAACATGCTTGGGCCTCTGATTCTGTTAGACTGAAACAATCTCATATTTAATTAGCTAGCTAAACCATTCTAAGTTAGAAGTAACATAGTTAACCAACCTGAAAGAAAACATAAACTTGATCAAATGGCAAATCTGCCGCATCCCCATAACACTGTACTGCTTGGTCCTCCTTATGTAATCATCTATTTCTCAGACATGGCTTAGAAAGATTTAAATTCTTTCTATGGTTTAGACTTTGCCTTCATATGAATTATCCTGAGCTTTATTGAAAGGGGGAAAAATATGAGCCGAATCTGACTCCAGATCACCAGCTGTAACTCCTTTATGGCTGTTTCTTTCCTATTGGTGTCATAGCGAACCTTAGCAAAGTAAACTAAGTTAAGACTTAGCAAAACAGTGGGATGATTCATACAACCATAAAATTATATTGGTCTAAGTTTTTATCTGAAGGTTCTCCAAAATGGTTTAAATTTACTGGACTGGTTTCAAGTAGTAATCATAAGCACCCTAAGCTGGAGTCAACCAGTTCTGTACCATGAAGTCATCTAATTCAATGTCGCTGGTGCCCATTTCCTCTGTCAAAACATACTTGTGGCCAAATGTGCACCACAGCCATATCAACAGTGCGGTCTTAAGCAGAGTAGCACCCTTCTAAGGTTCACTGATTTCAGTAGACTTCTAAGGGTATATAGGGAGCGGTGGCGCAGGCAACTAATAGCCTGCCGATAACATCTATGAACAGCCATTACAGCTGTTTGAATCCCCGCCGCGGCCAGGGTGAGCACCTGGCCCAAGTCCCAGCTCCCATCTACCCAGCGGTTCGAAAGCTGTAAAAATAACAACAAAAGCGAGTAGATAAAATGGGTACCTGCCTTAGATGGCAGGGAGCACCCTCCTCCCCTCTCGTGGGGGTAGTGGAGCATCGGCACCGGCAGCGGCGAGGCGAGCGGCAAAAGATGGTGAACAACAGACGATGCAGAACTCCAGATGGCAGAAGGCGGAATCAGAATGGCGCAGGGGAGTGTAGAGGCACAGGCGTGGCGGAGTCAAAGGACAGAGCCGGAGCCGCGCTGACACAGGAACCACGCGCCGGAGGGACCTGCTGACGCTGAGCCGATCCAGGATGGAAAGAACACTCACTCCACGGGGCGCTGGTAGGGCAGTCCCTTCCCAATTGTCTATGTGGCCTTAGATAGGATATTTAAAGAGTAACTGTAAGCCGCTCAAAGACCCCTTCGGGGGTTCGAGCGGGGTATTAAGTGGAAGAAATAAATAAATAAATAAATAAATAAATAAATATAACTCTGCTTGGGATTACAATGTAAGAGAATTTCTCACTGCACAGACTACAATGTTAGGCTTGGCCATTTATGGTGATCCAGGCCTACGGTTAGAAAGGCAGTTTAACAATTTTAAAATTGGTGCCATTATTATGACATGATCCCAGTTCACAGATCTTCAGCTTATGCTTTCCCAGCATTCCCAACCCTTCTCTATTTATGTGTATGCTGAAGGCCATCATCGGAGGTAGGCATATTTAAGCAGAAGCTGAGGGCCTTGGAAGCACCCACCACTGTGCCACAGCAGCAATTGTGACCTGCTTTCTGTCTGTTCCTTGGAGCAATGATGAACTCGGCCTCTCAAAGTCACATATTCCCAACCTTCTGGAGCCTATGGGCTCTTTTTGATTTTTGAAAACAGGCAATAGATGCTACGACAAAATGGCTGCCATGAGGCCTGTCATGGAATGTTGAGAGGTTCCAATCCAAGTGTCCTCTTCAGGGGGAGGTGAGTGGTAGAAAGTGCCATCAAGTCACAGCTGATTTGTGGCAACCCCTGTAGGGTTTTCAGAGCAAGAGATGAACAGAGGTGGTTCACCATTGCCTGCCTCTGCATAGCAACCCTGGACTTCCTTGGTCATCTCCCAGCCAAATGCTAATAGGACTTACCCTGTTTAATTTCTGAGATCTGACAACATTGGGCTAGCCTGGACTATCCAGGTCAGATCTGAGGTAGAGGTAGCTATTTCTAAATGACTGTGTCCTCTCTCTCTTCCTCCACTTCTTTCTCCATCTCTGGAGGACTCCTCTGTTCTTATTCTCCAACTGTCCTGGGAAAAGTACCCTCAGTCCTCCCCCTTGTGCTATCTGACTAAAGATGAAGCCAACAGTATCACCAAAAAAGGCGTTTTTTCCTCTCTCCAATGGTATAGAAGCCCCTCTAATTTGATGCCTTCCAGATTACGGTGACAAAACCCCACATTTGTTCTTCAAGTAATTCTTGAGCACATTGGTTACTGAGGCATGCAAAGAAACAGACATGAAATACATTATTTCTAATGGATTTGCTGATTTCCCCACTCTGAATTTTCCTCCCTTGTTAAATGCAAATGGTGTTTGTTTGTGTGTGTGTGTGTGTGTGTGTGTGTGTGTGTATTTGTGTGTATTTGTGGGTGGGTGGGTGTAAAGTGCTGTCAAGTCACAGCTGACTCTTGGCAACCCTGTAGGGTTTTCAAGGCAAGAGACATTGACAGGTGGTTTGCCATTGCCAGCCTCTGCGTAGCATCCCTGGACTTCCTTGGTGGTCTCCCATCCAAGTACTAACCAGGGTCCACTCTACTTAGCTTCCAAGATCTGATGAGATTGAGACTGGGCTAGCCTGGGCCTTCCAAGTCAGGACAAATGGTATTTAGGTAAAGGTAAAGGTTTCCTTTGCTCGAAAGCCAGTCAAATCCGACTCTAGGGATGCGATACTCATCTCCGTTTCCAAGCCGAAGAGCCAGTGCTGTCCAAAGATGTTTCCGTGGTCATGTGGCCGGCATGACTAGATGCCAAGGCACATGGAATGCTGTTACCTTCCCACCGAAGTGGTACCCATTTATCTACTTGCAATTTCTTGCTTTCAAACTGCTAGGTTGGCAGGAGCTGGGACCAGAGAACTGCTTAACTACCGACCTTCCAGTCGGCAGTTTGGCATCTTAACCACTTGAGCCACCGCAGCCCCCCAAATGGTATTTACTACTGGCTGTTTTTGTCTTTAGTCTACTCAGATTGAAGAGGCTAGCCAGGTGAAGGAAAGGCTGCAACAGCAGCTTCTAGGGATGGAGGGGGCATTTAACGGCTTTTTAAAAAGAATCCTACACACATTTTAATTCATTGAGAAAGCATCAAATTCAAAATTTTAAAGTGCAATCTTTTTATTTCAGTGTTCTGGGGAATTGGGTTTTGTTTTTTTTAAACTTTTTTAAAAAGTGGCTGGAAGTTGGCAGAGGGGACAGGGAGAGAAAATTGGGGGGGGTGATCTTTTTTTTCCTGAAGGAAATGGATCCTGGGCTTAGCCCGTGCATTTGAAAATCCTGCCTAAGCCTGTGCCCAGAGGCAACTGCTCCTGAACCACAGAGTACATGGAAAGGAAGGGGTCTGCTCTTATTCAGTGGTGAATAAACTGAGCTCTGCTTGTAATCAAGAGGTACCTTTTTCCTCGCAGGATTCAATCCTCGTGTTGAACACAGACTCTGGGGCTGAGTCCTGTTAAAGCCTTGGCACTAATTAAGAAATTAATTCCAGACATAAATGGCACAGGGGTAGCCATGTTAGTCTGTTGAAGCAAAACCAAAAAGGAACACTCTCACACTTGCTCCACTTGCCAACCCCATATCTACTGTAATACTACTTCACAGAGAGTGCGGTCAGATGGCGGGCTGGGAGCGGTTTAAACTGGGAGAATTGTGATCACACTCACCTCCATGTTTCGGATCGCTGCGCAGCCACATTGCTCCCCGCCGTCCACATGTGGGAGTATGCATCAGTGGTTTCTTTTTCCCTCTCAGTTTCAGCATGCAAACAGGCGGCTATCTGTAGAACTAAATTTTTTGCGCATGCGCAGAACAGCGATTTCCACACTTCCCTTTAAACTTTAAATGAACACTTCGCTTTAAACTTTTACCCCAAAACTGGCCTCCGTGAGATCCCGAACTCATCTAAATGTCAAAACGAGTCACCATTTAAACTTTGGTTTTATTAACATAGGAGCAGAGCTCCGCCTATGCACACACCGCTGACGCATTAAAAAATGGCAGACGAAAAGTGGAAGCCTCGGGCTTCCGTGGTAGCTTTCCAGAGGGGAGGGAGTTGAAGCACCCGGAGAATCAGGAAAACACCACTTGGGGACCTGGTATCAAAATACTCCGGTTTAAAGGGGGTTTGATCCGGAAAGCGATGGCTGGGGACAGTGTGTAGATGTTGGGTGTGTGAATGTGCACATAAAATCCATTCCTGAAGTGTGCCGAAAGCAATTCATACGGCGCATCTGAACGCACCCAGAGTGTCCCTTTGCACTCCTCAGGCAAACACCAAAAATTATATTTGGCACTATTTTTCTCCCATAAGTGTTTTCAGTGTATTTTGTTTGACAAGAAATAACTATTCTTTAAAAGAAATCGGTTAGAACATATGAATATGAAAACACACGATGCTTGGATCCTCTTAATTAGTTTCACTGAGAAACCAGCAACTATTGGGTTGCTAGCACTGCTTTGGCAAATGCTGGGTGATTTTTGAGAGTGGTGTGTGGCCTGGACAAGGTGGAGTATGGGGAGGTTGTGACATCACTTCCAGGTGATGTTGTAGGATTTCCCCCTAGTTTATATATTTATTCACATTATTTATAGCCCGCCTTTCTCAAGGCAGATTACACATAGGGAGTCAATACGATCAACAAGATGGGACATTCAATAAAGTGAAATATGATTTAGGTTGTATAGAGACGTGGAGAATTCCTAGAGCATCACTATAGAGGCTAGTTTCCAGCCATTTTTCTCCTGTTCCTCAGTTTCTTAGAGGATAGGGATTGGAGCCAAGGGTGGGAATTTACCTGCTGTGGGCTGGCAAATGACAACCCTAAGCACATACTTTTCTTCAAGCAGTGTTTTTAGACACTGCGCCAAATGTATGGCCATCTGATGCAGGCCTGTAACTCACCAGCTTTAGTTCCTCACAGAATAATATGAAGGGTTTGTCAGAGGTCACCAGGTATACAGTGGTCACTCCAGCATGGTATAGTGGTTAAGAGCAGTGGGCTCTAATCTGGAGAACTGGGTTTGAATCCCTACTTCTTCTCCACATGAAGCCTGCTGGGTGACCTTGGGCCAGTCATAGTTTTCTCAGAACCTTCTCAGTCCCACTAGCTCACAAAGTGCCTGTTGTGGGGAGAGGAAGGGAAGCGATTGTAAACTGCTTTGGGACTCCTTAAGGTAGAAAAAATTGGGGTATAAAAACCTACTCTGTTCTCTTTCTATAGTTATTTCTTTGTATGTTCTACAATGTGTGGTCTAAAGCTTCTTACAAAGTATTGTGAAACAAGGTTAAGGTTGCCAGGTCCTACCTGGCTGCCAGTGGGGGGACTCCCAATCCTTCCTTGAGTTCTCCTGGTGAGCACACTAAGCGCGCGCACCAAAATGACATCACCTGGAAGTGATGTCATCATGTTTCCAACATTGTGGGCAACACTCTTAGGTTTTGGGCAAAACTCTATGGTTTTTTTGGGCCTTGAAACCATAGAGTTTTCCCAAAACCTAGAGCATTGCCCCCAATGTCGGTGACATTATTTTGCCAGTGGGAAGGGGCCACTCAGTGTGGGGCTTCCACCACCGGCCAGCTGGGCTGCAACAGGTTGGGCCCCCAAAACCCTAACCCCCTGACACCACCGGGAGAATGACAACCCTAAGGTACACTCATGCTATACCCTGAGTCTACACTCTTGTAATTTTTTAGCTTTCGTTGCTCCTCTCCCAATATTGCAAGTTAACCAACAGTTGACAATAGTTAACCAACAGTTCTGCAGCTGTAGAAAAATGTGTACGCTTTAGGCACTTGTATTTTTTTTCTTTACAAACCATTAAAACAACCTGCCTTCTTCTCCATCTATACAGGTGTAGTTGAGCCTTCACTTCAGCTTGTAGGAAGACTTCATTCTCAGCAAAAGTTTATAAAAGTTTATAAAAACAGGCACCTGGAAGACTTTTAGAAGGTTGTTAGGGGATCACAGAGGAAGGAGTAGTTTTTGAAGTACAATTCTGAGAAGTTGTTCAGTTTTGTAGAAGAAGAGATTGGATTTATACCCCACCCTTCACTGCCCAAAGGCGTCTCAGAGCAGCTTACAAACTCCTTTCCCTTCCCCTCCCCACAACAGACACCCTGTGAGGTAGGTGGGGTTGAGAGAACTTCTGACAGAAACTGTCCTTGAGAGAACAGCTGTGCCAGAGCTTGTGACTGACCCAAGGTCACATCAGCAGGTGCAAGTGGAGGAGTGGGGAATCAAACCCGGCTCTCCCAGATAAGAGTCTGTGCACTTAACTATTACACCAAACTCATATTTGTTTTCTGAAGGAGGAAATATTTTCCATTCTCCCTGTCTGTGCTACCTCCCCTTCCTAGATTCTAGTGAGTAAACCAGCACATTTTCCCCCCAAAAAATCACAAGAGAATATTCTGGAGATAATCCTGGCCAGGATGTTCTGATTGCCCTTTCTGTGTTTCCAGGCATGGCATTTGGTCATTTATATGAGCCTCATACGAACCACAAACTCCCAAACACAAAACAGCAATCTCCTTATCAAAGACAAATTCCCCTTCTTCACGTTTCCTCCCAATAATCTGCCACCTCTTTAACAAAAGTTTCCCTTAGACACAGTTATAAGGCTGCCAAATTCTACTGAATCATTTCAACAGCTGGCCTTTTGAAGAAATCCTTGTCCCACCCCCCACCCCACACCCTCCTCTGTCTTTATACTACAACCGCAACAAAGACTCCCTAACTCTCCTCATTTAGAGATTAATTAAGATTATCATGTGTTAAACCCCAAATTAATCTGTTTATTTTATAATCTTCCTTGGGGTTTTTTTTTAAGAATAAACATCATTTCCTTCCTTTTCTTCAGCCTTGGTGGGTGCAATTAATTCTTCAAACGAGGAGGAAACGATGTGTTTCAGAACTTCTCTCTCAGCCCAGTGGGAGGGAGAGGGATAATCACAAAATTCTTTTCCAGAAATTTCCACAAGATTGTGTCGGGTTAGACACAAGGCAATTCTTTGCTTATTGCTGAGCTGGTCCACTGTATGGGCAAAAGAGAAGCCTACCCCCCTAATTAACAACCTGTAACAAATTGAAAACAGCTGGGAATAATTAGACAATTTAAGTGCTGTTAAGAAGGAATAATTTCTGTAGCCATTGTAATAAATCTTATGCTGTCCGAATTCATACGTCCTGCATGAACTTTCTCCTCCCCCCACCCATTTTTTGGGGTGAGTTAGTGCATTACTCATAAAAGAAACAGTATCCCTTTTGTTTTGATTGGGTCTGCTTAATAACAAAAGAGACTATCCTTGCAAATGAAAGTACGATGACAAAGAGAATAGGTTTTTACCTCACCTTCATTTGCGGTTCAGATCTGCCATCAGATTCCTGCCATGTGTGTCAAGTTCAAGGGGGAAAAGGTGCCTTGCTTTTCACTGTAAATAATATTCTTTTCTGAACCCTTGGATGTGTTTAGATTGATTTAAAAATATACATTCACAAAACATGTTGTTTTTAAGTAGTGAAAAGAGGCCGCAGGTGCTTAACTTTGGCTACAGTGTCCTACAAAGCTGTGAGCCCTGCAGTAAAGAATATTTGGAGGAGAAGACATCTGCCTCCTGGTGGTGTCTGGGAAGAAGAAGCTGTGTTGCGGTTGTTAAGATGGCTACTGGAGTTGTAGCACTTTAGGGCCTCTAGGTCCAGATTAGATTTGAGTCCAGTAGCACCTTAGACACCAACAAGACTAGGATAAAAGGACTCAGATCTCCACTTGTATCCTGCTGTGTCTGACGAAATGAGCTTTGACTCTCAAAAGCTTACACCCTAAATCTCTTGTTGGTCTCTAATGCGCTTAGGGTTGCCATTCCCCTGATGGGGGCAGGTTTTCCCCAAATTTCAGGGGCCCCAATCTGCCACTGGTCCCACCTGGAGATTGTCAAACCTACCTTGGGATTCTCTAGCATTTCTGCAGATGGAATGATTTCTGCCCCATGGATGTGACTTTCTTACCTCCTCCCTCCTACTACCATCCCAAATGCCCCATGAAATTCAGGGGACCCCCCAGGAGCAGCATGAGGGGACATTTGAAACTCCACTGAGAGGGGGAGCTAAGAAACTAACATTCTATGGGCATTCCTCCTGTCTGCCCTAAAAAGGGTATGCTGAGGACTGTAAACCCTGCATGGGCAAATCCCCAATGGATCATGGGAATCAAGTGAGATCTTCTCTCCTCCTCTTGCACCAGCAGAAATGCTGTCAGGATCCCACTCAGAGAGTTGGATCTCACCATTTCACTCAGCTAATCATGGTGCAAGGAGCTTTCCTATTACTGAAGAGGCTCTTCCACTAAAAGTAGAGTCTCTTCAATCAGAGGAAAGTTCCCTGACATGCGGCAGGATACAAGCCAGTTTTTAAGCTATGCTAGAAGGCCATAGCCTTGACCTGGATGGCTCAGACTAGCCCGATCTTATGGCTTTCAGAAAAGCAGGCTCAACCCTAGTTAGTACTTGGATGGGAGACCATCAAGGAAGTCCAGGGCTGCTATGCAGAGGCAGGCAATGGTGAACCACCTTTGTTCATCTCTTGCCTTGAAAACCCCAAGGGGTCGCCATAAATTGGCTGTGACTTGATGCCACTTTCCACTACCAGAAGGCCATGAGAAAGAGAGATTGACATCTCCAAGTGTAACACATTTCAATGTTAATTAAAGAAGCTTTGTAGTATAAAAAAGGCAAGCAATTTAAATCTTCTGGGTTTTTTTTAAATGTTCCTGTCCAATGCTACAGGTACATTCCATTTACATTAAAAAAGTGGAAAATGTATTCAGTTTGGAAATTTGTTTGAGTACTGAGACCTGAAAGGGTGCTTATGTAGAGCTGTTCTTTTAAAAAAAATAGCTTCAGAAGATGGTACACCAAAAAAAAATAATTTTGGACACTGACCTTTTAAAGAAATATAAAAATTGAGATGAAAGGTGATCTGGGATTTATGGAGTTGCTTGTCAGAGCAATTCCATTAGATTACACAAGGTCCTTGCAGGGAAGCTCCAGCATTAGCCACAGCACTGGGGAATTAGGAAAAACGTCCGCTTAGGAGAGCCATAATATACGATTCCATCCCGTGAGCAGGAGCACAAAGCTATGTCAGCATGCATCTCTCTAAAACCTCATATATCTTACTTCCCTTCCTCCTCCTCTAGTTTAAACAGAAAGACTTTCACAGCAGGAAAGATAAAAGGCCACCGAAAAATATAATCATGACCAAAAGAACATAAAAAAAACAAAAAAAACCTGAGCACAGAAAAATAAGAACTGTACATCAGGACCAATTCTAAAGAGATTTGAGACAGGTTAATTATGTTACATTTAAGGCTCCGTTTTAAATTGTCTCCAAAGGAGCTGGAAGGCTCATCACTGGGATAAATAGGAAACCAGATTGTGAGAAACTATAACTCAATCTACAGCTAATTTCAATTGAAGGACTCGGATTTGTGAAGCCAGCAGGGGCTAAATCGCCTTCAGTCCCGAGCACTTTTGATGGATTGTAGACTAAGCAGCCAAACTCCAGAAGAAGATTAGAGCTTTTCTTTTCCCCTAATTCTGTTCTTAGGTTTCGTTCGCTGGCCAGATCATTTAGCTGCTAATGAAGGCCTTGTTATTTATTTTCAGTATTTGCCTACCACTTTTCAGTAATGACTTCCAAGGATACAAGACTGGGAGCGGGGTGGGTTTGTGGGTGGAGGGAGTTCACACACACACACACATTAAAAACATGCCATTTAAAAAAAATCCAAAAGCAGACAACAGCTCTACAGTCCTGCAGATCATTTAAATTATGATGTGCAGAAAAAGCCTGCTAATAAAATGGCGGGGTGAGGTGCGATTTTTGCTGATTCCCTTTCTTGCTGCAGGCTTCTGACCCTTATGCTGTTCCTGCCCCCCTCCGTCCCCTAGCAGCGGAATTTCAGAGGGCATCTTGAGTAAGATTGCCAACCTCCAGGTGGTAGCTAGAGATTTCCTGGGATTACAACTGATCTCCAGGCAACAAAGATCAGTTCACCTGGGGAAAATGGCCACTTTGGAAGGTGGACTCTATGGCATTGTACCCCACTGACATCCCTCCCCTCTCCAAACCCCACTCTCCTCAGGCTCCACCCCCAAAATCTCCAGGTATTTCCCAATCCAGAGCTGGCAACCGTAATCTTGAGCCACAGCAGGAGAGGCAGGTGACAGAGTCCCACTCTGTTGATGGACATCCCTTTCATCAGTGGAGATGTAAAATCAAATCTAAGCCAATGATTGCTGACAGCCATGCTGGTCCAGTAAAAAACAAAATAGTCATTGTAGAATACCTGCTTATTAGGATAAACCAGAATATCACAAAATAGCAAACTTTTGAGTTCCATAGAACTCTACATCAGGCTACATATTTGGTGTGTGTGTGTGGGGGGGAATAGCATTTCAGGGTATGGCCCTGGTTTGCAGGTTATAGATCCTGTGAACACTGTCATCTTCCAGGACATACTGTTGTTGATATAAAGTTTACTGTTTCCTTGCAAAAGAACATCAAAGAGAGAATCTAAAGTACTGATTTAGGATTCAACAAGGATTTGGGTTTGAGCAATAGTAAGCAGATGCAGATATAAGATCTATTTTTTCAATGGCACTTACTCCCAGGAAAATATCCTGAGGATTGTAGCCTATCCCTTCCCCAGGTTTCAACAAGGATTTGGGTTTCCTCTCTCAATTTGGGTTGCTTCCTGTCTAAATTCTGTGCACAGAGAAGCACAACTTCTCCCCCTCCCCCTTCCAAAGCAACTCAAAATACCCCCTGAAACAAGAAGTGGGATCTGAAGAGCTGCTGCATGAGGAGGGAATTCCCCCCGCCCAGATCTCTTTGAGGATTCTACCCAGTAGGTGCTAATAACTCAGCATGATCCACGTTTTAGGGATGTTAATTAGTTCTGCTTATCATGTCTCGCACTGAAACTTCCTGATTAGGTCTGATTTTATGTTTATCCTACTCTGATATTAGGTTTATAAGATTATGCATGGGATAGAGCAGGTAGAGAAAGAAATACTTTTCTCCTTTCTCACAATACAAGAACTCGTGGGCACTCAATGAAATTGCTGAGCAGTCGAGTTAGAACAGATAAAAGGAAGCCCTTCTTCACCCAAAGAGTGATTAACACATGGAATTCACTGCCACAGGAGGTGGTGGCAGCTACAAGCATGGACAGCTTCAAGAGGGAATTAGATAAGCACAAGTGGAGACCCGCAAGAAACTTGCGGGATGGTCATCCCATTCCTCACACCTTTGCTTCCTCCCCTCTACCCTTACCTATCTCACACTCTTTCTCCCTTCTGGGGGTGGAGCCATAGACTCAACCCTCCAAAGCAGCCATTTTATCCAGGGGAACTGATCTCTGTCACCCGGACAACAGTTGTAATTCTGGGTGATCTCCAGCCCTCACCCAGAGGCTGGCAATGGTAGTTCTCATGGAGGAAATGGCTGGTTTGGAGGGTGGAGTCTATGGCATTAAACTGGTCTGAAGTTCCTCCCCTCCTCAAACCCCACCATCCCCAGGATCCACCCCTTAAATGTCCAGGAGTTTCCCAATCCAGAGTTGGCAACCCTATTTCCTTCCCACCCAACAGCCAACTTAACCTTTATCTGCCTTTATCTGTCTTCAGCTTTTTGTCTCCACCCCCTCCCCCACAGCTTGTACCAAGGAAAATTATAGTCTTTCTCCACAGTGGGGACCAAAGCAGCTTACATTATTCTCACCTCCTTTTTATCTGCACAACAACCCTGTGAGGTTGGTTAGGCTGAAAGTATGTGACTGGTCCAAAATCACCCAGTCAGCTTCCAACGCAATATGGGGATCTGAACCTGGGTCTTGCAGACCCTACTCTGAGGCTCTAACTGCTGCACCACTACTGGCTTTCATAGGGTGGCTGCTGAACAGCAGCAAGCAGCCAGGCCAAGTTGAGTCATGCAAATTAGGTGGTATCAAGTCACCCAGAGGGTGCTGCCTAGGGATGCCAGCCTCCAGGTGGGATCTGGGGATCCCCTGGAATTACTGCTCAGCTCCAGACTACTGAGATAACTTCCCCTGGAGAAAATTGATGCTTTGGAGGGTGGACTCTAGGGCATTGTACCCCACTGAGGTCCCTGTCCTCCCCAGGCTCCATCCCCAAATCTCCAGGAGTTTCCAGACCTGGAGCTGGCAACCCCACTACCCCCATCCCCTGCCAGTGCCCATGGGGGGACCTGGCAACCCTAGACTGCTGCCAGGCCTAGGGTTGGCAACCTCCAAGTGGGGCCTGCTGGAGGGTGAACTCCAGAGACCTGTGAACAACAAAGATCTGTCTCCCTGGAGAAAATGGCTGCTTTGGAGGGTGGATTCTGTGGCATGATGCCCAGCTGAGGCCTCTCCCTTCCCCAAATCCTGCCCTCCTTGCACTCCACCCCAAAACCTCTAGGAATCCCCCAGCCTGGCCCCAGGGCTCCCTCCCTCCCCCCTCCCTCCAAGGCCGAAAGAGGCCTGGAAAGAAAGGGCCCTTCCCCCCCCTTTCACTGACAGAGCCAGGCAGAAGTCTCCTCTCCCCCCCCCCAACGTTCTAATCTCTCACCGTTGCTGCCTGGAGTCAGGTCCCTGCAGAGGCCATTTCAAAAGGCTTTTGGGGGGAATTCAACTGTCCCTGAAGGGATTTCCCCACTTTTCAGATTTTTCTACAAACCCAGGAAGTCTACTGACTATGCAGGAAAAGCTGTTGGGGGAGAGTGAGGCCCCTGTTGGAGGGAATAGGTATCCGCACAGAAAAAAAAAGTCTGGGAATTAGAATAAGGATATGGAGCAGAATTCCATCAGTGGCTATTAGCCACAAGGTATAGATAGGAACTCTCAGGCTGGGGCAAATGATGCTCCGTATTCTTGGTGTTTGGGGGGGCAGCAGTGGGAGGGCTTCTAGTGTCCTGGCCCCACTGCTGGACCTCCTGCTGGCACCTGGTATTTTCGGCTACTGTGTGACAGAGGCTGCGTTCAGACGGCCAGTCAATCGCGCCATGAGCCCTCCTAAAATTTTATCCCGATTTTTTAAATCCAGCCTAGCACGACCAGACGCCCCCTATGAAATAGCCTCACCGCGCGTTGTTCCTGCCGTGATTTGTCTACACGGCATCCACCAAGAATTTTAAAAAAAAAAGTTTTGTACATTCGCATAGGCAAGGCTGCGCCTCCTTGGAGAACTGAGGCGATCGCGGAGGGTTTTCAGCAAAGTCCCGGTCCTCCCCTTGCCATTGCCATCAATGGAGGGACTATTTTGCAAGTAGTTAGAACAGTCCTTCCCCCCTCCATCTCCCATCGCGGTAACATCTTGTCCCTAAAAGAAATAAGCATGAATATTACATTCCTCGTAGCGCTTATCGCTGAATGCGTTTCCTCGTTAAAGCGCACATGGGGTTTCAATTTTTAAAAATCGCGCCCCGTCGGCTCGGTCTGACGTCAGACCGAGCCGACGGGAGCATCGCGCGCTAATGGAGTGACCAGACGGAAGAAAGTCTGCAGTTGTTGCGCGGGTAAGCGAAAACCCTACATTGAAACTACTACTTTTTAAATCAGGATTGGAGGCGCAGCAGAACGGGATGCCTATGGGACTGGAATATTTCGCAGATGTTTCTGTCTGGTCGTGCATTTTTGATCCGCAAGGGAGTCGTTCCTATGGCAGATCAAAAGATCCGTCTGAACACACCCAGAGTGTTGGACTAGATGGGCCATTGGCCTGATCCAACATTGGCTTCTCTTATGTTCTCTGTCCATCCATCTACAGCTGGGGGCAGTTCTCATACACTCTGAACTGAGTAACTTCTCTTTGTTTGTTGTTTCTAAGTGATCTCTCTTAGGATCTCCCCACTTCCACCTTTCTGCTGTCTGTAAGTAAGTATAAATATATCTCCTATGGATGTACAACTCATGCATCTCATGAAGTGAGCACAGAGTCACAAAAGGTTATGCTGAAATAAATTGTCATAATCTTTAAGGTGATCACTGGGCTGCTATTTGATTTTTGTACATGTATAATAGCACCTGAAAGGGACTCCATTGGCTGGTACTGGAAGAAAAGAAAGTACGGGGGGAGGGGAGACTTTCTGGTATATATAAGTCCAGTCGGTGGAAACTGTCCTGATGGTTAACACATCACGTTACGGAGACTCTTGAATGAATGACTCATTCCAAGATAATTGACTTGCTTTGTAATCTGGGAAGTAAAACTCATATTTAACAAGTCCCTGGAGTGGAGTGTCTATATTGTTGTGCCTTAAAAAACAGATAAATCATAAAAAACCAATTTATTTATCTATTTGGTAAAAGCCTCCATTAGCCTTTTTGTGCAAGACATTAAAGCAATGCTTTCTTCTTTTTTTTAATGCATACAGCTGCCTTAAATCACCAGTGCATTCAAAAAATCAAGTATTTTTATATCTTGACATTAAAATTGCATGTCAGCTCTAGTAATCCTGCCTTCCTCTCTGTAGGCCATCCTTTTGGACAAGGTTTCCAAGAGAGAAGTCTCTTAAATCGAACGTGCTTAAAATGTACACAAATGCTTCAGGGCTGAAAACTAACCTAAAAGTGTTGCTGATGTGAATACAAACAATCAAAGGCAACCAATTGGTGCAGAGATAATTAAGGCAGCAGTTTTGGCTGAGTAAATAAATACTTTTTGCATATAGGTTTAAACACCCACATTACAAAATAATATTAACCAGTGGGGTTGATAAAATCAGTACTTGATTGCTAAAAGGAAGTAGAGGCATCAAGCTTTATGAAGGCCAAATCTTCAATGTGTGGAGCTGCTGCCCTGTGCTCTGCAAGAAGCAAAACTGGGAACACAGGGTGTGGAAAGGTTACAAATAACACAGGAACACCATGCACAAAATGTTTACCGCTTACTAATTATTAGAATTTACTATCATATAGGCCTCAGGAGCAGTACCCTCAGGTCTAAGTAGCAAGGCTTAAGAGCACCAACAGGCACTGGAACATAAGCTTGGACCTCCTGGACATGATCCAGCAAAACAACTTTCCCAAGCCTCAGCCTAAATAGGTTGGGAGGTAATGAGGGATAAAAGGAAGCACTTCTTCACCCAAAGAGTGATTAACACCTGGAATTCACTGCCACAGGAGGTGGCGGCAGCTACAAGCATAGATGGCTTCAAGAGGGAATTAGATAAGCATATGAAGCAGAGGTCCATCAGTGGCTATTAGCCACAAGGTATAGATAGGGACTCTGGGGCAAGTGATGCTCTATATTCTTGGTGCTTGTGGGGGGTCAACAGTGGGAGGGCTTCTAGTGTCCTGGCCCCACTGCTGGACCTCCTGATGGCACCTGGTATTTTTGGCCACTGTGTGACAGAGTGTTGGACTGGATGGGCCATTGGCCTGATTCAACGTTGGCTTCTCTTATGTTCTCTTATGTTCTTAGGTGTTGAAGCTCCTGTGGCTGCACTCTTCTTTAGTCTGGATCAGGGCTGTAGCCAGTTGTGGGGCACACAGGGCTCTGCCCCTTTCACATTTGCAGGAGCCCCCCCCAGCTGCCAGGTCTCCTCTGTGGCCATCCTCAGGCACTTGGGAATCCCCTCTGGGTGGGCACAGCCATAACAGCAGGCTGCTGAGTCTGCTGCAGTGGCTGGGGCCTCCCGTCGGCCTGTGCAGTGAGGCTGTGCTGGGCCAGCCATGAGGGTGCTGCTGCTGGCCACGGACCCTTGCTGATTTCTCTCTGTTGGAGGACAATAATCCATTTAATTGAGTCACTGGGGGGAGCCACCAACCAGAAACCCACTGCCCAGTGCTTAAGAGGGAGCTGCTCTGGCCAGATCTTTCTGGGGCTTGGAAGCCAGAAGCAGCAGGGAAATGTTTCAGCCAGAGCTTTCAGGACCCTGCATTGCCAAGAGAGCCTCATCCTGCCCTGGGGAAGAAGGGAAGCCGGGTCATGCAGGAAGCAGGGGGAAAGATTTGCCAGCTGGAATTTGGGGAGGGGGCAAAGTTCCTCCGAGACAGATCAAGGGAAAGCCGACTAAGGCCTTCCTAACACGAAGTCCCGTTTTCTCAATGCCCTGTTCCTCAGGCTTGCACCAGGAGTTCCGTGGCCCAGTTCCCCACACAAAGTGGGGCTGGCGGGGCAGGAAGAGCCTCTTGCTTATCCTGGCCACTCTTCAAGGAGGGCGGGGAGTGCTCGTTTGATTGTGGAAAAGGGAGGGTTTAATAATTTGATCTAATTAGAACACACACACCTCCTGGTGCTCCCTCCTGAAAAATGTTCTGGCTACGGGGCTGGTTTGGATCCTGCAAAGAAGTATCACTCCCACTACATGGCTTTGGGATGGTGTTGTGTGCCGCTAGTCCAGCACTTTACCTTTGGATGACCTCTGCCAGGGCCTTCTGCCACCACTGTTCCTGCAGGAATGAGTCCTGGAGGGCTATGGGCCTGGGTTTGAGACCTGCTTGATGGAAGCCTGGTGGCTGTCTCAGGAGCTGGCATCAAGGGTGGTCTCAGACACTGCTGGCACCTTTTCAGCTGACACCTCTGCCATGTTAGGCTGCTACTGGTCCTGCTGGTCCTCCTTGGACAGTTGCCTTGGCTTCTCAGGCGCTTCCATTGAGAAGTCCGACTGAGCTGGTCAAAGGGGGTCATGACAGGAGCCACTTTATAATAAGGTGCTGTCTATCCCGGCAGTGGCTTTTATCAGCCTACTGTTTGACTTTAATTGGAGGGTCTGGGATCTTGCGTATGGGCACCATTGGTCTTCAAGGCCAGTATTGTCTACTGTGAATGGTAGCAGCTCTCCAGGGTCTCAGCTATTTCACATCACCTACTACTTGAGCCTTTTCCAACTGGAGATGCTGAGGAATGAAACTGGGACCTTCTGCATACAAAGCAGGGGCTCTACTACTGAGACGCAACCCTTACCCCAAATGGGAAGCACGTACTTCACCAGTGAGCAGTGGTTCCTCCCCAAATGTTTTCTTTCTGATATAGGCCTCTGTGCTCCTGCACTTCACCTTATTGTACAAACCCGTACTCCTTAAGTGTCAGCCTTCTGAGGGTGCAAAGAGTCATTCTTCTGATTCTGGAGCCTTTTGTGTGTTTGTTTGCTCACATATTTATTTATTTATTTATTTATTACATTTATACCCCGTCCTCCCAGCTGTGGCCGGCTCAGGCTTACATCAGCATAAAATTTAGCAAGGGCTGGCCAGAGTCGCACATCAAACAGCCACATCAAAGTGATCCAACGAAGGGACTTAGCTCTCATGTAAGCGAGGAGTGCAGCCAAGCAATGTTCAGTTGCCAACCATGTTTGCATCAGTGACCTCAGCATCATTGATTCAAATATGAAATGTTATCATCTAACAACGTTATCCCCCTAACTGGTTGAAATAGCACAGCTCAGAATTCTTGTTCGGCATAATATATAGATCAACTCTGAGTCAACACCAAGACCGAAATTCCTTTTAGATGTTCCTTGACACAGAAAGGGGGAAATAGGATTGTACGTACTGTTCCCAACCTCCCCATACTAATTTGAAGTTCAAAATACAACCTATGCATGTACAATGTAGGACTTTCCCCACAAAATGGAGAAGCAGAGTTCCTGAACACATGGAGAAAGCCCAACATATATACAGTATGCAGTTGTATGTATGCATATAGCGTCTATACCAACCTTCAGATGAGCTTGGGGAAGCTGGGAATCGGGTCAATGCATATGATCCTCCAAGTCCTACTCTCAACACAAAGAAGATCTCAAAGCACCTAAGTCAGAAGAAAAAGAGAAATGCGTCAATCTGATATCAGCATAACACTGATGACACCTAACCTTAGAATTTTCCCCAGCAACATCATATCCATGCAGAATTGAGCAGACCTAAGTTTGAGTCCAGTGGCACCTTTAAGACCAACGAAGTTTAATTCAAGATATAAGCTTTTGTGTGCAAGCACACTTTTTCTTCTTCAGAGGGTCATGGCTCAGCAGTAGGGCATGTTAATTTGGTCCCCTTAATCTGTGCCCCCCGTCCATATCATGCATCTGATTTGATTTGCAGTTTGCTTTAGAAGTATATTGTGCAATATTTTCTTCCAATAAACCACTTTATTCTTATCAGTAACACTTGGAGTCTGTGCCATTCTGTTGACAGCCACATACCCACCGGGGTGATAAGAACCTATAGGAACAGAGGCCACCTGCTTAAGGGGACTGAATTAACAGAGCACATGCTTTTCATACAGGAGATGTGGATCAAACCCTGACTGCTCCAGTTAAAGGACCCCAGATAGCAGAAGTTGAAGAGACCTTTGTCTTATTGGGACCTCAGTTTTGCAGAGATTAGTTTTAACACATCCTCCCTCCTAATGTGGAGCTTCAATGGAATAATAGCAGAATAAGTGCTGAAGAGCACCCAAATTATTATCTCAAACCATCCTGTAAAAAAACCTCTGAGACCCTGGAGAGTCACTGCCACTCTGAGTAGACCGGGGTGGGGGTGGGAGCTTGCAATGCTCAGCCATTTCTTGTTCTTCCCCTGGGTCCTAGGCTCAGACCATTTATATTTGTAGTTTATATTTTTGGGGGGGTGGGAGGTTTGGGACTAACCACAGTTAAAATATAGAGAAGAGAGAAATATTAGTTTTGACACACACACCCTCCTAATGTGGAGCTCCAATGGAATAGCTGCTATATTATCTCTAGTTGTGTTTGCCTGTGTCCTTTATAAAGTTTATATCTCTGCTACCTGACATCACATTTTATGACACACATGGCCCGGCCCGACAAAGTCCAATTTATGTCAAATCGGGCCTGATAACAAATGAGTTCGACAGCTCTGGTGTAGAAGGAAGTTTGGGAGTGGACAATCCCCTTAAGACGAGGGAAGGCTTCTCAGACTGGGAGAAGATTGCTTGAAGGAAGACTGTAGCCATGCTGCCGTCTCCTCATGCGCCTGAAACTCTGTTGGAACAGCTCACTCAACCGTCTTCCCTAGCCAGGCCCCAAAGAGCTGTGGTTACTCACTGGGGTACCCTGCATATGCTCACACATTCCACAGTTATCGTATATTACAGGTCTGATCCCTGGGATTGAAATAGGTTCCAGGGCTGAGCCACAGTGATCCCTACCTCAAATTAAGTCTTGGGTAGAACCTAGGGAGGGGTGTGTGTGATGTATTAGAAAGAATCTTCCGCTCCTAGTTGCTGAAGTGGTAATGAAACAGGGCAATAATCAGTTCCTTAGTGGAATTGCTCTTTTTATTTGTGACATTCTTGTAAACCCCCTTCCAAAAACGCAGCTGTTCCCCCCCCCCAACACACACACATATTTTTAAAGCACTGTAAATGAGTTTAGTATGCTTGAAAGACCCTGTAATTGTTTCTCCTCTTGTTGACACACCAACTTGATGCCACACAGAACCAGGCCGGGTTCAAACCCTTCAGCTTTGCAGCTCCAGTGCATTTCAAGTGCTTGACAGGTCTGGCGCTAAGATGTTCTGAATTAGATTTGAATTACAGCCGCTAAATGCCCTTGTCAGAGCGAGTTAAGCCTGACGCTGCCCATGCCCATTTAACCAACTGTTCCTATACAGCTTAAACAAAGACATATTCCAAAGTTTCATACTGAATTGTCAAAATGTAATTGAGTCTAAAAAGCAACTAAACTATACAGAGAGCAATCTTTGTGGCTTCTTTCTTTCTCCCCCCCACCATCCCTTTCTGAAAATAAATCCATAAGAAATTCTAGCGGAATCTCAGAATAAGGGACTTTATATTGGTTCCATGGAGTCGTAACATCCCATAAAAAAAGAACACCAGCAATGTTCCTCAGGATGGATGATACAGCTTCAGCAGCTATCATTAGGGGAGGAAAGAGCAGTTCAAAAGGTTGTAGAAGATTCCCATGGCCATCAGGTTGGGTCAAGAAAAGCCCTTGGCCTGGTCTGTCTTTCTAATGTTGGAAGACCAAAGCACCACCTGCTCTCAGACCAATCTATGGGATGCCAGATACTTCTAGCAACATGGCTTGCTTGATACCGCAGTCCTGGTTCATTTTATTTGGTTAGCTGGAGCATTCGTAAACTGCTTTTCCAATTGCTCAAAGGAATTAACACTTCAATGTGCCCAAACACTGAAACAAATGTGACAAGTAATAAAAGCAGAATATGATGGAATAGTTGAGTGACCGTGGCTGAGTATCAGAGTATCTGCTTTGTTTGCTGGTAGTCCTGTCTTACTTTCCCTGGTTTAAATGGGGGAGGGCTGTAGCTCACCGGCAGAGCATCTGCTCTGCATGCAGATGGTCACAGGTTCAATCCCCAAACATCTTCAGTTAAAAGGATCAGGTAGGAGGTGATGTGAAAGACCTCAACCTGAGACCCTGGATGGTGGCTGCCGGTCTGAGTAGACCATACTGACTTTGATGGACCAAGGGTCTGATTCAGTATAAGGCAGCTTCATGTGTTCAAATGCTGCAACAGTAGTAGCAAATTAGCCATTGGCCATTACAAATTTGACAAAACCATAAAATGCTGTAGGAGAGCCAGACTGAGGAATGGCCATGATCTATGTGAAACCTGGGAGACCCATTAGTAGATAGTCCTGAACATGGATCCATGTTGCGGCTCAGTATGAAGAAGCTTTATAAGTCTGATCGAATGTTTGCTGAAATCCTCCTTACATTCTTCTTGGAACCCCAATAAAAATTTGAACTTCTGAACCTGCTCAGACCGGAGCTTCAAAAGATTCGGAGCTGTGTCCATAAAGCTGATCTGGCCGCCATCACTCAATTAATTAAATTAGCTCTGTTATTTAGATTAAGGCACCCACAGGAGGAGAGGCGGCACCAACAGAAAAGTGTGAGATGCATTTAAGTCACCAAAAGAGACCCACCAGCTCAGCTCTTCCCCTCACCCAGACAGGCCATGGAAGAGAAAGCTGAATAGGTCCCCCCACCCCAAAGGTGCACTCAGGGACAGTCCACATCCGTTCCTGCACACACACACAAACTGCATCCATGAGAGTTTGCATCCTTTCCTCATGCCCCTCCCCATGATTAAATGCAGGCAAAGAGCTACTCTGGTTTTTCCCACCACCAGTACAGCAGCATGTCTAACTAGTACACAAGTCAAGGAGAGGAGGAGGAAGTGGCGGCGTGGTGGCAGCAGCCCCCCCATTCACTGCCAACCAGCAAAACCATGGCAGAACCCCCTCCTGACCTTTTGCAAGCGCTGAAGAAGCAGTATTTCCAGCAGAGTTTCCCGGTGTTGCTTTATGTAGGGCAAGGAAAGAGAGTGAGAGGGAGGGAGGGAGGCAACTGCAAAGCCAAACAAAACCTCTCACCCAGCTCCTCCTGTGTTGGTTGTGAGCAAGGCACGACGGCCATCAAAAAGCCCTCCCCCAGGAATGCCCCCCCCAGTCCATCCCGGTCTGAGACTGGCTGGCAGGAATTCCCTGGGAATCCTGGTGCCTGGCCTTCCCCCTGCTCTGCCTCCCAGGTTGAGAAAGTGCATCTGAGTTGCACCTCCTAGGTCAGCAGAGTCTCTCCTTGCCATCAACTTGCTCAGCATTGATGGCAAGGAATGTGGGGTGGGCTGTAAGAGATTTGTGGGGGCATTGAAAATTCAGGAGGGGACACTGCCCTGTACACCCCACATTAGCTGCTGTCCTGTATGTTGGTAACATCCACATTAGTGTACTAGAATGTGCTCTACACTGGGCTGCCTTTTAATAAGCTTCCAGATCTTCAGTTTGTTCAGAATGTGGCACTGGTACTCACTGCACAGTGCATGTTTAATTAACTTTGAACCAGCTACCTTTTGGCTTCTGGGGGTTTCCATCCTGCAGGCTGGGCCTGGAGATTTCCTGGAACCAAAACTGATCTCCAGATAGGGTTGCCAACCTCCAGGTTGTTGCTGGAGATTTCCCCAGGATTACGACTGATCTCTAACTGACAGAGATCAGTTCACCTGGAGAAAATGGCCACTTTGGAAGGTAGATGCTATGGCATTATACCCCACTGAAGTTCTTCCGCTCCTCAGGCTCCACCCACAAAATCTCCAGGTATTTCCCAACCCAGAGCTGGCAACCCTATCTCCAGATGACAGAGATCAGTTCCATTGGATAGAATGGCTGCTTCGGAAAGTGGACTCTATGGCATTATACCCTGCTGAGGTCCTTCCCCCCAAACCATTTGCCCCAAGGAACCCAATCTTCGTTTCCGGGACTCACTAATCGTCGTCATCTCATGCCCATGGGCTCAGGCCTTCTTCCCAAAGTCCTCAGGGCTTTGTGTAAATTTTCCAAATAGGCCTACAGTTCACAAGCACCCTCCAAGCCTCATGGTTGGACTGGGCAGAAAACTGAAGCCAGTTGTTGGTGAAGAAGAAGGGACTGGAGAGAAAGCATATAAAGCCATACAAAGAGAAGGGGTGTTCACTCCTTGAAGCTGAGCAATAGCGAGGCTGTTTTTGGAGGGAGTTGATCTCTTGCCCCACGGTCGGGGTGAGTCTGGCCTAATGAGATCAGGTACTGACTAGAGTTACTAACCTCCAAGTGGGTCCTGGAGACCTCCCAGAGTTATAGCTGCTTTCCAGACTACAACAATAGTCCTGGATAAAATAGCTGCTCTGGAAGGTGGACTCCAGTGCATTGTATCCTGCTGAGGACCCCCCCTCCCCAAACCCTGTCCTCTCCACGTTCTAGCACCAGATCTCCACAACACAGAGTTGGCAGCTCTAGTATTGACACAGATATACAAAGGCAGTTGCATTAGGAAGCTTTGTTGTTTTTCAGCCGGCTTCTTTCTGTGTGAGTTTTGCCCTGTACAGTTGCAGCGTCCCTGTATTAATTTCTACCCTGTTTTATAATTATTTTCTTATTTCTTTAACTGTTACAGTATCTGTTTAACTTTCTCACTTACTCTCCCTGGGTCCTTCATACCTCATATCTAGTCATATATCAGGGCAAGCCCTGACTAAAGAGGGGGCTGCCTGGGGGCAGGGAGGGTCCTCTGGGCCCTCTCCAATAAAGCCTCCTAGACCCAGACTGGTGGCAGCCAGTTATTATGGCCCTTGCTTGTTAGGGGCTGAAGGGGGCAGGAGGGAAGAAGGGTGTGTGGTTGATTGACATCTCCAGGTTTGGAAATTCCTGGACATTTAGGGGTGCAGCCTGAGGAGTCCGGGGTTTGAGGAGGGGAAGAACCTCAGCAGGGTATAATGCCATAAAGTCCACCCACCAAAGCAGCCATTTTCTCCAGGGCAACTGTTCTTGTTAAGATAATGTAACTCTAGATCTCCAGGCCTCACCTAGAGGTTGGTAACCCAGTGTGTGGGGAGGGGGATTGTTGGAAGGACGTTCTGTCAACAGCAAACCCCACACAGCCTTGCCCCTTTCTTCAGCAAAAATGTTTTCTTTAGGAGAGAGCACTCTGTTTAGGATTTTCTTCTTAGTTCTAAATGGCTTGAATACAAAGTATCTGAAGGACCCCCTCCCTGGGCTTATTTGTTCCATAAAGCCTTTAAATCAAATTTTATGTCATCCCTGATGGACAAAAGGAGAGACTTCTTTACACAGCTAGTGGTTAAAATGGGGGATTCTCTTTCAGAGGATGTAGTGATGGCCACAGGCACAGACAGCTTTAAAAGGGATTCACAGATGATAGACAGATTCACAGATGATAGATCGATCACTGGCAGTAATCTGAATACTAATGCCAGGAGGCAACATCAGTGGATGGCCTTGCCCTCTGTGTCCTGATGTCGATGCTCCAGAGGAACTGGTTGGCCACTGTGTGAACCAGAATGCTAGACTAGACAGACCACGGGTTTTATCCAACAGGGCTCTTCTTATGTTCTTAATTCCTCCAGCAGAATATTACTAATGGCAGTCAAGGTTCCTTAAAGACAGCCCTGAATGTTAACTCTTTTTGTCTGTATGCTGTTGAGACTTTGTATATTTAAGGATTATACTGTATTTTTATGTGTTAGACTTTTGACAGCTGCCTTGAGTATGATGTGTTAATGAAAAGGGGGCATATAAGTCATCTGAATAATAAAAATAGAATAAACACATTTCTGTGCCAGCGTAACACTGCGCATTGCAATGGATTTGGGGGACTATTCTAGGATGCATAGTTGATTCACATAAAACACTGCCCAGGCTTCACCATCAGAAATGCCAGTCCCCAGGTGAGGGCAGGGGAGCCCCCAATTTCATGGGCTTCTGCTCACCGCTGGCCAGCTGGCTGTCGTGGGAAGCCCCACCCCCAAGAGCAGCCACCCACGGCCACCCCTCTTCCTCCCCGCCTGCAAGATTTAAAGGGCCCTCCAGCTGATCGGCTGGACACATGGCCCACCAACCAGCTGGAGGTCCCTTTAAAAGCTGCAGGAGATGAGAGAGAGGGGTGGCCACCAGCCGCATGCCTGAACTTCAGGTGGTGAATTCACCGCTTGGAATTCGCCCCTGCTTGTGAAACCCTATTCACCATAGCCCATGAGAAAACAGAGAGTGCTGTGAAACTCTTCTTCATGCAATATCAGTATTGACTTACATTTCTTTTGCCAGAGCCTGTAGTCCCTTCTGTTCAATTCATTGGGTCTATGGTTCTCCTTTCAAAGTCCTGGCTTCTACAGCTTCCTTTAGGAAACTTATAGTGACTTATGAGATATTGAACCTATGGAGATTCAAGAGAGGGCAAGTGGGGAAATGTATCATAACAGGATTTTTTTAAAAAAATGCTTTAATGCTGATCAACGTTTGCACCATGTGTGGCAAGCATTTTGCCAGATACCAAGTCACAGTCTGGTAAAATGTATCATGAAAGCCAGGTCTATAGCTCTCCAAGGTACAATTTTAAAACCATGGTTCCAATCAACTACCTTTTTTAGCGTCCCTGCTGTCTGATTCAGAAGACATACAGAATTTAAGGCTAGAATGTCATCAGTCCCTTGCATACTGCAGCCATTGGAACAACAACAAAAAATAATCACTGTCTACTTGGCTCCGGGGAGGCCATCTTAATCCAAATTTAAACACAGACAAAAATTTTAGGCAGGCTTTTGTGAATATGTAAATAGCTATCACTCACATTTTGTTTGTTATTTGGACTCTAGTTTTTATGACATCATTTCTGTAAGTATGTGAATTGTTGCTTCTATCATTTGTCTGATTTGCCCATGAAGGCTAGTGATGTGGGATATGAATAGGATAAATAAATTACAGTTCCAAATGGAAACTGGCTTGAATAAAATACCTTATGGCTGAGGATATGCAATGTGCTACCCTCTCACCAGCATCAGAATCCAAATCGTTTTGGTCCAGATTCAGTACTGGAATCAACATCTCAGCCTAAACAGAAGACCTAAGAAGCAATAGAAGTTCATCTTTATGGATTGCTCATGCCCTGACTAGCTCAGTATTGCAATGAGGAGGAGATGGGGTGGGAACATGAAGGGTGGTCATTGGTGATGCCAGGACATCATTTCCAGGAAAACCCAGAAGTGATGTCATACCTGTCTAGGAATTGCCAGAAACTCTATGGTAAAATTCTGAGGGTTTTCCCCAGAAGTGGCATCACACTGTCAGCCCAACAACCATTAAAAAACATTTCCTCCCACTGCTGCCCTGAGCTGGGAGCAGGGGATCCTCTATCACCACTGGGGGCAGACAACCTTGTTCCGTACAGCTCAGACCAATCATTTGGTTGTCCAAAAGTTGGACAATCCTACCATTAAATCAAAACTCCCATGTAATGTTTATTTACAAGATTTTTTCTTCCTGTGTTCCCATGCTGAAAATCTTTCCTTTGGCAGAAGCCAGTAACAAGGTTACTGAAGATGGTCATAGTCGGTTCTCAAAATTATATAAACAATGCACCCCAGCAAACCAATTCAGCTATCAGCCTGAAACCTGTAGCTTCTTGGGTTACAGCCAATTTGTACCCTCTAGCCACTAAGCAAAAACATGGCATCTTTTGAAGACCTGGCACTCTTGCCATCTAGATTTTGATTTGATCTAAGCTGATCTAAAGAAGGAGTTTTAAGACTTTGGAGAAGCACATTCCATGGTGGACCTGCAAAGCCCCCATCTCTATCTTAGGAGGTTTCTCTGTGGACATGAAGACAGAAAACAGGAAGGAAGTTAATAGCTCTCAGGCATCCCCATTCCCAGGGCTACTTTTGGGCAGGAACGCACAGGAATGCAGTTCCGGCTGGCTCCCGAGTTGGCCACGTCCAGCAGGAACTCATTAGCATAGTAGGCCACACCCAAAAGCAGAAACTCGTTAGGGGTGTGTGGTCTAATATGGAAAGGAGTTCCTGCTACATAAAAAGCCCTGGGTTTTGACAACAAACAAGGTAAATAGAATAAGAAGCAAAAAGTGAGTGTGGCTGGATGACCACACTTCTGGTAACATGGGGTGTGTGGCCTAAAATGCTAATGAGCTGTGCTGTCAGGGTGTGGCCTAATAGGCTAATGAGTTTCTGCTGGTGGGTGTGGCCTATTATGCTAATGAGTTCCTGCTGGGCTTTTTCTACAAAAAGAGCCCTGCCCATTCCACTGTTGGCTTGCCCAAGCACCCAGCACTTAAGGCCTGGATATGCAAGTGCTTCCAGCTAGCCAAAGGCCAGTCTCACACCCTGGCAGGAATGTGACACCTTAGAGGGGACAGAGACTGGGGAAAAGTAAATGTTTTCACCTGGCACTTAAGAAAGAGTAGGGTAGGTGCTAGGCAAACCTCAAAGGAAAGGTACGCTGTCTCTGTTTATCACTGGCCTTACTTCTGAAGGCAAAGTGTTACCACCAATGGCCTGCCTCTTTGTTTAGGGAAATTAGTTATGCGGCATGAGAGGCCAGAGGGGTACAAAGTATTGGGCTTGGATCCATGAAATTTTGCAAAAAATTCTAAACTGTTCTGTTCCCTTTACTCCAGAAATATTTTTGCTGAATATTTTACCTGGAAGTTGTAACAAAATTGATTTTTTATATTGTAAATTACCACAACTGCTAGAATGTTACACCAAATATTGGAGAAACACGGAGATACCCTGTAGAGAAGAAATTTTAAGAAAACTTTTGCAAACAGCAGAAATGGACAAACTGACTTTGATTTTGAAAGGACAATTAGAAACAACATTTGAGAATACGTGGACAAGATTTTATAAGTGGTTTGAAAACTATATTAACAAGATAACATAGACATTTCTTATTTTAAAAAGATACTATACTTGCAAGTGATAAACTCAATGAGTCAAGGTGATCAAAACTGTAATTATTTAGCTATTTGCATGCTAAGAAGATTGCAAAGAACTTGAATTATTACTTCCTTTGTATGTTTTTGTTATGCTGTGGAGATATATATATATGCAGATAACACTACCTGGTGGAACCCATGTTTCATATGCATACTTTTGCTGGGTGTGGGGAGAAGACTGGAGGTTTGCTCTGAGGGCTGCCTTTATGCCACCTGAAAATGGAGAGCCTTCTCCAGAACTATGGCTTGCTCTGTGTTTCAGAACCAGGGTGCCTTCCTTGGCCTGAGTTTGTGGGTCTCTGGTTCAGGTTAGAAAGTGGGGTGCCCCTGCTGTTGGGGCTACCCTAGAGTAAGGCAGCGCCTCTGGGCTACAATTGGCACAGAGAAGAGGGTTATGAGGAAGATCTTAGTTGGTAGGCTGGACAGTATGGTAGGAGGCAGTCTGCCATGTACCCCTCCCTCCCTTTGATTTAGGGCCTTAAAGGTAAGAACCAGCACTTTGACTTTTGCCCGGAAGCAGATGGGCAGCCAGTGCTTTAACAGACTGTAATAAAGACTGCATCTCTACTAACTTTTGCTTAGTTCTCCAATAATGTTAGAGTCCACCCCTTCTGAGATCCTCTGACGCAGCCATTAAAATAGGGTTGCCAGTCACATGGTGGCAACTAGCAGGAGGCTCAAGGGTCAGAAGATGTTGCTCCAATGGCATAACATCACTTCCAGTGTGAACACGGAAGTTACATCATTGTATAGAGGGAGGTAACCATGATGAAACCGTAGTGTTCCAGTGGAATCCTAGAGTGTTGCTCCGATGCAATGATGTCTCTTCTGGGTATCCAGTGGAAGTGGAAGAGACATTGTGCTATTGAAGACACTGAGATTTATCCTGCATTTTATCCCCCACTGCCTTACCAAGCAGCAGCAGCAGGTGGCAGGGGCTGCCAACAGGGAGTGTTCCACTACAGCTGAAGACCTAGCAGTCCTATGTGACTGAAATGTGGTTCTATACCATGGCTCTTTCCATTGACAGTGTCACTTCAGTTCTTGGGATGGAACTGTGAGGGGGTGGGACTGAGGCATGAGCTTTTCCCATGTGACATCAAATCTCCAAAGTTATTGTGCCACACAGGAGAGAGCTACATTGCAATGGCTGCCATGTAGGGTTGCCAAGTCCATTTTGGGAAATTCTTGGAAATTTGGGGCCAGAGCCTAGGGAGGGTGGAGTATGGGGAGGGGAGAGAGCTCAGTGGGAGTGTGATGTCGCTCTAGGACTTCCATCTCACCAAGACTCTATGGTATACCACAGAGCCTGCCTTCCAAAACTGCTATTTCCTCCTGAGGAGCTGATCTCTGCAGTCTGGAGAGCAGTTCCAGGAGAACTCCAGACCACACCTTGAGAATCCTAACCCTACTGCCCCAACACTACCTAGCTTTCACTCAGATGTGGCTATTCCCAAAGGGCTCCAGAGTCATGCCTTGTGGTCTGACCATTCTTGTAGGGATTGTTAAAATCTGTGGATTCTGACTTTTTTTTTTTTTAAGGGAATGAACTAGAAGGCCAGATTTTTAAAAGGTTTGGCAGGCCCACAACTACAAGGAGTGATTTGCTCACACAATTCATCCAGCTACATGCATAATAACCACAGGCGGCAAATTGGCACACACTTAGGACGGCCTAAAACCTTTTGAAAGTTTCAGTCCTCGGGGCTCTGTACTAAATAAGTGTAAAGTTTCATCGCAAGGCACTGGGGCAGGGGGGGGGCAGTCAGGCCCGGAGAGGCAATGCTATTCTTTGTTAATTTTTTTATTCAATTAAGAAGCACATGCTGATTACCTTTCGCAGTGTCCCCCTGATACAACTCAGATGTAAATCACGACGCTGCGCTCAGCTGCTGCTGCTTAAGCAGAAATATTTTGACACAATAATTATAGGGCTGAAACTATGCTTTGCATTCGTGTATAAAACACTCATTAAATTAAAATTCTTCCATGAAATCATGAAAATAAACAGTCTGTCTGAGCTGGCATCAACAAATTCGCAGGATACCTCTGCGTTTTCTCAGAGCTGGCCTTCAAATGACTGCCTTAACCGGGGGCCCTTCGGTTGCCTGCAAAGTGCTAAAGTTCGCATTCTTTTGAAGGTTCCATTCTGCTTGTTGTTTTTTAATATTCCTGCTATGATTGTTTTTACAACTTGCAAGGTTTTAAAGCTATTAAGCTTCAAAGGTGTGGGAGAAATTACAAAGGTGATCGCCAGGAACATTCAAAAGGGTGGGATACATAATGGTGACAACCTTCTTCTTTTTCATTTTTTTTGCAATGCAGAATAGATTAGGCATGGATGGGGCACGGCACCAGATACAGCGCCTTATGTCACTCTATTATGACTAGGAGACCGGATATGCCCTTCACATTCAATCCCCAAGGGAATTCAGTGGAAACCTGACATTATGAGGGGGAGGGACATGGGTCCTGTATATTTGGCCAGCCCATTCCTCTTGTTAATTTCTCTGTAGTTCAGGAATGACTACGTATCCAAATAAGCTGAAGTACGGATTACTAGTTACCATTTATGTAATGCAAACCATGAAATGTAGGGTTGGAACCCACCATACTCAAGCAGAGGAAGTCATAGAAGGGGATCTCCCCAGGCTTCCCCTTCCCGCAGTAACCTTCCCTCTGCTGAGGATCGAGGAACCCTCCTGAATGAAATGACAGGTGACATGGGGAGGGGGCTATAGAGAGAATGGGGCAGTCAGGCAAATCCCGTGCTAGCAGAGCAACCTTGGCTCCAAGACTTGCTCTGCTAGTGCAAAAGTGGGTGAAGAGCCACCTGTGTGGGCTCTTTCTGTTTGCATACGGCAGGATCTGGCTTGTAACTGAATCAATAGGCAATCTAACTTCATGTCTTTGGGAGTTTTGATAGTGATATTTCTAAAATTTGTCTGAAAATCTCTCCAGTTTTAAGAGTGCAGGATTATCTAATTTTGTTTCTGAAGAGGATCCCGATCCCATTGGGAATCCTCCATTCTTCTATTGCTTGAATTTATTATTTATTTATTTATTATTTTCCATTTATATCCCGCCTAGCTGAATTTTTTTTCCATTTTGTTCAGAAGGTTGCCACCACTGTCAGTTCTTTCCATTCATCCATGTCCCCCCCCCCTTTCTTACACTGCCAATGCACATGTTCTCTAAGGTAAACACCAGGCCATAATGTTACCCAGACTGGACCCAGAGAAGGGGAAATTAGCTTTAAAATGAGTTCTGGAAGGCAATAACGCAGGACCTTGTAGTCTCTTTATACCAGGAGGGATCTTGGTGGGGATACTGCAGAATAAAATTATGAAGGAAGAGAATGAGAGAATGATTGTAAACACATAAATTTATTGTACACATAATAAAATGAAAACAGTAAAAATCTAAAGAACCAACACTAGGCATCTGAGAACTGAGTCCCTAAGTAATCACACAGGCACCAAGAGGGCACACTTATAAAAGGTAGAAGGGAAGAAATTGGGAAGTTTTAGGGAAGGGACAGACAGCCTTAAATCCAGGCTTTAGGGTCTGGAGAGGTCCAGGGTCAGAGGCAAGTGAGGGTCTAAAGAGCAAAGCAAAAAAAAAAAAAAAGGAGCCTGCAAAGCAGTTGCAGAGCATTCAGGTAGTGGGAGAACCTGGCACACTTAACGCTGGCTTGGGATGGTCTTTTTATGGTGAAGAGTCCCACAGCTAGACATGGGAACACATTTTCCCAGGAACATCATTGGTCCAAGATACAAAGCTTGAATTTGATTGGGCAGTTTGAAGGTAACTGCTGTCAAAATGTGGTGGGAAGATTAGTGGTGAAATAACTGACATTCCAAGGTCGGAGGATCCTTGGATGCTTTTAGCACAGTGACAAAGAACACAGCTTGAATTATGGTTTTACATGTCTTTTTGATGGTTCATCCTGGGTGGATGGGATGTTAGGTTATCTTTATCAATGGCTGGATTAGTTTAGCTATACTTAAGGGTTGCCCAGCTGTCTATAGCTGGAAATGGTTCACGCTGCCTCATTGAAATATCCCTTGGAGCAAGGGATATGATTGTAGTAGGCATATCTGGGAGCTGGGCAGACACCTCCCAGATTTGTCAGGATACTGATTGATGTCCTTGGTAGGTAATCGTAAAGGTTTCCCTTGCTCAAAAGCCAGTCAAATCTGACTCTAGGGATGCAATGCTCATCTCCGTTTCCAAGCCAAAGAGCCAGCGTTGTCTGAAGACGTTTCTGTGGTCAGGTGTGCAATTTTTTTTATTGATATAGTAAATACTGATGTATTAAATACTGATATAGTATTTGGATCTGGGATTTTTCAGAAATCCCAAAAATTATCAGAACCAAAAAATGGCAGTAAAAAAATACCAGCCTGATCCTGGGGCTGGCTTGGTTTCTCCTGCAGCCCATTTTAAATTGAGTAGCAGGAGAAGGCAGCGCAAAGCTGTGCTGGTGGGGAGCAATCCCAGCTGGGATGCCCTTTCCTGTCCTCCAGTTTAAAGAGACTGCATAAACCTGCCCAAAAAATGGCCAAGGAGCAATCTGCTTCTGTTTCTCCACTGTTTTCAGATCTACGTGAAATTTCTGAATATATCTGGGATTTTCTTGGCATTTTATTCGGTTTTCCGGAGAAAGCTTGGGTACATTTGGGAAGCCGAAATATTCCCAAAAAATACTGATTAAAAATACTGAAAAAATACTGATTAAGTATTTTTGGAGTATATTTTTGGCTCAGGTAGATACGAATGCAACCCCCTAGCATTGAAAGGTTTTTTGTTCTTGAGAACGGTATGCTACTTAAGCTGGGGGAGACTGCATTTAATCCATTTCTAATTCCAGCACACTCTTCCTCTTCTTTCCTTGGATTTCCAATGTCACGGCTGAACCGAGGTGCTTTTGTGAGACTCCCCAGGTTTCAGATCCCCTGACACTTAGGCTGAAGAAGAAGAAGAAGAAGAAGAAGAAGAAGAAGAAGAAGAAGAAGAAGAAGAAGAAGAAGAAGAGGAGATTGGATTTATACCCCGCCCTTCACTGCCCAAAGGCGTCTCAGAGCGGCTTACAAACTCCTTTCCCTTCCCCTCCCCACAACAGACACCCTGTGAGGTAGGTGGGGCTGAGAGAACTCTAACACAAACTGTCCTTGAGAGAACAGCTGTGCCAGAGCTTGTGACTGACCCAAGGTCACATCAGCAGGTGCAAGTGGAGGAGTGGGGAATCAAACCCGGTTCTCCCAGATAAGAGTCCACGCACTTAACCACTACACCAAACTGGCTCAAAAGGGGGTGCGTATTAAAATATCTAAGTCCAAAATAAAAGGGGGACTCTTCTATCCAAGGGGGTCTCAGCTGGAAGAGGGGGTGGGGTCCTCACAAAACAGGAAAACATACATAGGATCATTTAAGACACAGAGAAGTGAGGAAGAGATGCACATGAATTGAAAGAGCAAACAGAGCATGCTTCAGCCTTAAAATCTGCTAATTCTCCTAAGTGAACCAAAACTCGGGAGAAGCAGAACACAGGCAAAGCTGATCTACAGAAAAATAAATGAGTGGCTTGGGGAAAATAATCTACTCATCTCTAAATTTACCTAAAAATGGCGAGCCTGTATCAAGTTTACTCGTTCCTCTCCATATTATGTGCAGACAACTAACCCTGTGTCTTGATGCCATTTTGATGTGCATTTCCCCAAAAGTGCTCTACAGCAGTGTTTCTCAATCAGTGGGTTGGGACTAGAGTTACCAGCTCTGGGTTGGGAAATACCTGGAGATTTTGGGGGTGGAGGAACTGGGGAAGGTCCTGCTAAATACCAGCATCTGAATAACATCTTGCTGAGTTTGTTCTATTCTCTAGACCCAAGTATGTAAGACCTGGGCATGCCCAGAGGCTCGAGTCAAGGGTTGAGCCTAGAGCTGTGCAGAAGATTAGCTAGAAGAAAGAGAAGACTTACTTGACCATTGGAAGCCTCCCCTCCCCTTCCCTTTCTTGTTTGGTTTGTTTTTTCTCTGTGTATTGTTTGCTGCTTTGGTTCCCCCTGCAAGGGGGAATATAAATATGCTAAATAAATAAAATAATTCAATGTTAAAATGTAAGTAAAGATATACAAAGTGGAAAGTGAAGGGACACTCAACTGAGGTCATATATTTTCAGGCAGCCACCCAGTTTCCCTTGGTGTTATGAAAAAGTCTTTTCAGTGATGGTAAACTTGGTTTGGAATAATGTTGTTATGGAATGTTATGGAATAAATGTTATGGAATAAATAGATTTGTGCAGTATAAATAGCTTGTTTTCATTTTGACTACATGAAGCTGCCTAATACTGAATCAGACCACTATCTATCAAGGTCAGTATTGTCTACTCAGACTGGTAGTGGCTCTCCAGGGTCTCCGGCTGAGGTCTTTCACATCACCTCCTACCTGGTCCTTCTAACTGGAGAATGTCAGGGATTGAACCCAGAACCTTCTGCATGAAAAACACTACCACTGAGCTATTTAAAAAAAAAAAAATCCCCTCTCCCTCTAAAACACACACACAGAGTTTTGACAATTTTCCTATTTGTCCTGTGAAATGTGGGGAAGCGTTTACCTGTTCAGACTAAATGCAGGAAGCGCTGCTGTCATCTGATCTGACTTCCTAATATGGAAACTTCATCCTCACATCACACACAGTCTCCAACTATAATTAAGAGATCAGGAGTGGGCTACCAGCCTATATATTCCCTACAACATTGCCTCCCCTCTCATGGGCAGCTATGCTTCTGCAGACAGGGTTAATCACCGTTATGATCTGCATCATTTTTAACCATGGTTAACATCAACCAGGCCTCAGTGGCTTACAGGTTAAGATGCTGAGCTGCAGACTGGAAGGTCTGTAGTCTGGCAGTTCGAGACCCTAGTGCTGCATGATGGAGTGAGCTCCTGCCAACCTAGCAGTTTGAAAGCAATAAATTGCAAGTAGATAAATAGGTACTGCTTTGGTGGGAAGGTAACAGTGTTCTGTGCGCCTCGGCATCTAGTCATGCCGGCCACATGACCATGGAGATGTCTTTGGACAGCGCTGGCTCTTTGGCTTGGAAATGGAGATGAGCACCGCATCCCTAGAGTCAGATCCGACTGGCTTTTGACCAAGGGAAGCCTTTACCTTTAACATCAATCAACATCGCTCTTAACAGGGGTTTTCCCATGTGCCATCAGATTTCTGAGGATACCTCTGAAATAATGCTATATTCAAGACCATAAGAATAGTTTTTGACATACATATGAATCTAGTTTATTGTTATCCTTTTTATTTTTCAAAATGCTTTAAAAATGTACTTTTTGATTATAGTTTAATTACGACAGCGGTAGTGGTATTAAGATGTAATGGAACGTATTATGTAATAATCAATATTTAACAGTTAACATTAATAGTTACTAATGGTAATAAATGCTGTGCTTTAATAATAAATTTATACAGTATGTAAAAACCTTTAAATGTTTATGTTAAATGTTCTATATTTACTCTGATGTTGATCATCCTTGTTATGAATAAGTTATAGATTATTATCCCCCTTTTCCCCTTGTTTTTCTGTATCCCTATAAAAAAAGATTTCTGAGGATGCAAGCCCTGGTTCACGTTGACCATGGTTAAGTTCAGCGCAAGCTAGAGTTGCCAATCAGTCAAAGGGGGTGGGGAGTAAGATCCTGGTTGGTCTTCTTTACTTTGGACCAGCTGTCTGAAAAAGATTAGGCAATGGTTTTTTTTTTTTTTATAATCTTTTTATTAATATAACAATATTAACCATACAATATAAACCATGCAATGTAAGCCAAACAACAATAACATATTATTGAAAAAGAAATCAGGTAAGTACAACAAGGAAATGAGTAATACATTCTTATCATCCATAAAGCAACAGTTCATACTTAGGATTTGTAATATATTCCCAGTCAAATTTGTTTAGATTCATTTTCTCTATTATAGGATACCATTTATCTATAGGATTTAACAAGTGACATTCAGTATCTTCAGAGTGCGTCCAAAGAGATACTTTCTCTTGAAGGAATAGGTCCCAAACTTTATGGAGCCATTGTTGTGTTGTTGGGAGAGAATCTGATTTCCATTTTTTGGCTAGTGAGATTTTTGCTGCGATTAAAAGAATATTAATAAGATTTTTTGTGTTTTCAGGTATCTGTTCTGTGGACCATAAATGGAGGAGAATCAATTTTGGATCTAATGGTAAGTTATATTGTGTTAAAAATTTTATGTTTTGTATAATTTGTTTCCAATAAAATAAAACATGTTGACATTGCCACCATGCATGAAAGAAGGAAGCTCTTTGCCCGCATTTCTTCCAACATAGAGGTGAGATTTGACTGTAAATATGTGAGAGTCTTGAAGGCGTTAAGTACCATCGAAATAGGACTTTATACGATGCTTCTTGTATTATGTTTGATTTAGATAAGTTTGCATGAATTCTCCATATATCCTTCCATTGATCTTGTGTAAGTTTTAGATTTAAATCTCGATTCCAAGCATTTTGATATTGTAATGTATTATGAGATTTATATTCGAGGAGTTGTTTATATACTATTGATATTAAACCTTTCTTTCTTTCGAAGTTCCAAAGAAGTTTTTCTAAATTAGTTAATGGTTGCTTTAAAATAGATTTCATTTGATGGTGATTAAGCATATGTTGAACTTGTAAATATTCATACCAGTGTATTTTACAGTTTGTTTTGTGTTCTATCTGAAGTTTTGTCAAAGGTTTACCTCTTGATGTTAAGTCAATTAATCTTGTAAGGTCAGCTTGTCGCCATTTAAGGAAGGACTGTGGGTTTTCTGCTGGGGGGAACCACTTCTGGCCTGTAAAGGTGGCTAGAATAGAAGGGGAGTTAACCAAATAAAATTTATTATTAAACCAAGTTCTGAGTGTTATTTTTAGATATGGATTGTGGAGATGTTTTATATCTTTCAGGGGTTGTTTAGTCCAGAGGATTTCTTTTAATGTTTTTTGTTTGAGTGAGATTTCTTCCAGATAATGCCAATCTAATTTATCTTGGAGGTGGTATTGTCTAATAAGGTTTGAAATTTGAACAGCAATAAAATACAATTTTAAGTCAGGAACAGCTAAACCCCCTTTACGATGTAAATTCCTTAATGTACTATAGTTTATTCTAGGTGATTTATATTTCCAAATAAATTTTGTAAGATTTGATTGCCATTTTGCGAAAAGATTATTAGGTATGGAAACTGGTAAGGCTCTGAAGCAGTACAAATATTTTGGAAAGATAAAAGATTTAATTATTGTTATCCGGTCTAAAAGTGATAAGGGTTTGTCATTCCAAGTCTTCATAAGTTCATTGACTTCTTTATCTATCATAGAATGGTTTAGTTTGAGGAGATCAGATATTTTCAAAGGGAGTTTAATACCAAGGTATGTTATATAGGATTTTGGCCATTGAAAAGTATATAGTTTTTGTAACTGTAATGATTCCTTTGGTGTCAACCGAATGGGGTAAATCATAGATTTTGTTGGATTAATTTTCAATCCTGCAATTTCTCCGTAGGTTTTTAATACCTTGTGTATTTCTGGGATAGATGATATTGGGTCCGAAGTATATATAGTTAAATCGTCCGCAAAGAGGCTAGTCTTGTACTCTTGGTCCTTTATTTTTATACCTTTAATTTTCTGATTATTTCTAATGGCTGAAGCCAAAGGCTCCATGGCCAATGCAAAGAGAAGCGGAGAAATTGGGCAACCCTGCCTAGTACCTCTACTTATATGTATATTATTGGCTGAATAACCATTTACTAGTAGTTTTGCTTTTGGATTTTTATAAATAGCCTGAATTACTTTACGAAATGTTTCGCCAAATTTCATATGTTGCATAATTTTATCTAAAAAAGGAATCTCAAGCGAATCAAAAGCTTTTTCAATGTCCATCATCATTATTAATGAACTGGAATTATTATTTTGCTTACCATAATGAATAATGTTCAATGTTTTTCTGATATTATCGGTAATGTCTCGTGTTGGAATAAAACCAGTTTGGTCCCTATGAATATAATCATTAATTATAGTTTTCAGTCTACTAGCAAGAATTGTAGTAAACAATTTGTAATCAGTATTTAAGAGTGAAATCGGGCGAAAAGCCTTTGGGTCGGTTGTGTCTCTACCTTTTTTTGGAAGCAAAATAACATTGGCGTTGGTCCAAGTTTCAGGTATTACACCTGTGTCTAGTATTTGATTAAATGTTATGGCTAAAGGTTTAAGTAAGTTTAATGAAAAGACTTTATAAAATTCAGCCTGAAACCCATCTGGGCCTGGGGTCTTGTTTCCTTTAAGTGATTTTATAGCCAATTCGATTTCCTTTTCAGTGATTCTTGAGTCTAACTGGGCTTGGTGTTCTGCAGTTAGATGTTGGGTTCTTACAGTAGAGGTAAGAAAACACTCAATTTTTTCAGGTGATGGGTTAGAGGTATTGTACAGGTTGGAATAAAATTTTTCAAGTGTTTTTATGATTTCTTCTGTTGTTGTAAGGAGATTTCCATTTTGATCGCGAATACTGTGTATCCATCTTTCTTCTCTTTGTTTTTTCAGTCTCCAAGCGAGAAGTTTAAGATTTTTGGACCCTTAAGATTGCGGTCTTGCTTGTATTGTATAGTTTTTTGGTTTATAGTTGCAGAGTCAATTAAATTTAGTTGCTTTCTTACATCTAGGAGTCTTTCGTATATTTTTCTGTTGCAAGACTTTTTATGTTGAATTTCTAGTTTTTTTAATGATGATAGCAGTTCTAGTTTTTTTTCTCTTTTTTCTTTATTACAGGCAACAGTCAATGCAATGGACTTACCGCGAATAACTGCTTTGAATGCTTCCCACCTAACCCTAACCGTAACCCTAACTCTAACCCTAACCTAACCCTAACCCTAACCTTAACTCTAATCCTAACCTTAACCTAGGGTTAGGTTAGTGTTAATTCTGATTGTAGTTCCAATCTGGTTTTTTGATCAAGTAATAAATTTTTATTAAAAATCCAATTATGGTGTGTTTTCTGGCTTTCTTCTAACTTAATAATACAATTTATTGGGGCATGATCTGACCATCTGATATTTCCTATTTCTGATGATGTGACAAAAGGGGAAGTGTTATCAGAAGTTAAAATATAATCTATTCTGGAATATACATTGTTTTTTGCAGAATAATAAGAAAAATCTTTTTCATTACCGTGTTGAATTCTCCAAATATCATTTAAATGCAAGTTATTCAAAACTGATTGTAAAGGATTAGCCTTTAAATTAGTTTTACTAAATAATTTGTTGCTTGATTTATCTAAATTAGGGTTTAGCAAATAATTAAAATCACCACCTACAATTAAGTAGCCTTTACTGAAGCAATGAAGATTGGTAAGTGTAGATTTAAGAAAGTCATATTGACCTGTATTGGGTGCATATAAGGTTGCAAGAGTAATTCTGTGATTTTGTAGTGATCCTCGTAAAAAAAGATATCTACCTTCAGGGTCTTGTTCCATAGCTTCAAGTGTAAATTGAACATTCCTAGCAAAAAGAATAGCTACCCCCTGGACTTATTCGTACCATGTGCTAAATATTGTTTTGGAAACCAGTTTGAATAAATAGCAATGGGACCTTTCTTAATATAGGTTTCTTGCAAAAATACTATATGTGATTTTAAGTTTTTCAATTCTGTTACAATACGTTTCGCCTTAATTTTGTTGTTGAGACCTCTGCAATTAAGAGAGGTAATTTTGATTTCCTTAAGAGTCATAATCAGAATGTTGTTTAAGAAATAACTTTGCTTTTATACTATATAAGATTGAGGTAACAGTGTAAGGTCTAGTATGCAGTCCAACCATTTCCCCTCCCCTTTTTTTTATATTATTAATAACAAATATAGAAACAGCGACATCATTAAGAAACCGTAAATTAATAACTATATCATAGATTAAACAGTTTACATTAGACCGTATATGTTCTGAGTCAAATATTAATTGGCATTGTAAAATACTAAGTAGTAAAGACCTCTGGGAAAAAAAACAAGTTTTCCCCTTGTTGCACCATATTAGTAAGACAATAATCATGAAAATAGAACTAACTATATAATTTGAAAAACTCTTATAAACTTCCCTTTCCCTCCCTTCCCCCTCCCTCCCCACCTCCCCTCTTCCCCTCCCTCCCCTTAACCCGACCCTCTGTGTGTGAAAACCATTCACACGGAGCATCATACACTCCACCTTTAGGTCAAAAAAATAAACATAAAAAAAACACCAGGCCATCAGGCCAACAACTCCCATCTGGGGATTGACTAAGTTAAGACCCCCTCCCCCTCCCTCCCGCCGAAGCTTATTCAATAGCTTATGACCAAACGAAACTAAAGTACGTTTTCTTCACGAAAAATAAAATTTTCTACATTAAACTTGTCACTCCATGTATATTTGGAATCATGGTGATTTTCTTGGTCTCGTAGGAATTCTGCTCCATTTTTTGGGTGTTCCTGTAATTTCACGCTTTCTTTTTCTTGATTGAGAGGTCTCCATTTCGATGCTGGTGTCTAGACCGATTGCTTTTAGTAGCTCTGTCCCAGAATCTAGATCATCGGCAATATGAGACTCTCCTCGATGACGGACTTGTAGGTATCCCGTTGTGAGCCATCTATATTTAATATTTGCATCGTTCAGACTTTTAGTTATGGGTTTGAGTATTCTTCGGATTTGCAATGCTTCCGGAGCCACATCGGGAAAAATGAAGATCTCGTTCTGATTATGTCTAAAGTTGCCAGATTTTTTTGTTTCTTGGAGAATCTGATTTCTAATTCTAATATCAAGCAGCTCGGCTAGAATATCACGAGGGCCTCTTCTTAAGTCTGCAGTTGGTGCTCCCACTCTAAACGCTCTGATTATCATCGGGGCTACATCGTCATCAAACTTAATCACTGTGGTAAGCCATGTTGAAATAAAGGATGTTAGATCCACATTACCTTCCGTTTTTTCTTCAAAACCTCTAAATTTAAGGTATCGTTCTCTGGAGCGATGTTCTAACGCCAATATTCTGTCGCGTGTCCAAGTTTCATTCTTTTGTAGTTCTTGAATATTTTCTTGATTGGAGATTGCAGTTTCCAGAGCTGTTTCCGCCGACTGTGCAATTTCTTGTATAGAATCGTTCATTATATCTAGTCTATTCATGATCTCGTTGATATTTGCAAGAAGTTCTGTTTTAAAAGATTTTAGTGTTTCCGTGAAGTCATGCTTTGTTAAAGCTAGTTGTTGCGTATCGGCAGGGCTTGTTCCGGCGGCCATTTTGGTGCTAGCAGCCAGGCTTGATTTCAAAGAAGTTTGCGGTGGATCCGTGTTAAAAAAAGTGCTTAAGTTCTTAGGTTTTGAACCTCCGTTTTTGTTACGAATCCCACCTGATTTACCCATTCCAAAGAAGCTGAAATAGTTTCGTTTAGAGCAATATAATCGGCTTAGAGGGAGAGAGACGGTCGGAGCTCAGTCAAAAAGCGCCCTCCGCCATGCTGGCCGACGCCCCGCCCCCCAAGATTAGGCAATGGTAGGTTTTCTTCCTCAGCAGAAACTGTTGAGTCCCATTCATGATTAGAGTTGTCAGCTCTGGGCTGAGAAGAACCTGGAGAGGTTGGGGACAGAGCCTGGGGAGGGCGGGGTTTGGGGAAAGGAGGCACCTCAGCAGGAGGACACAATGCCATAGAATCTGTCCTTGAAAGCAGACATTTTCTCCGAGGGAACTGATCTTGGTCATCTGGAGATGAATTGGAATAGCAGGAGATCTCCAGGTACCACCTGGAGTTTGGCAACCCTCTTGCAGAAAGAAATCAGTGGTCTCTGCCCTCAGAGCCACCAGAAACTGCTGGCCTCGGTCCCCTCAGTTCCTCCTTCATAGATCCATGTGGGACTCCGTGTGTGTGTGTGTGTGTGTGTGTTTTTTGTGTGTGTGTGTGTGAAGTACTGTCAAATCGCTTCTGACTTATGGTGGCCCTGTGAATTAATGTCTTCCAAAAGATCCTGTTGCTAACAACCTTGCTCCAGTCTTGCAGAAGGAGGGCCCTTGAGGCTTCCTTGATGGAGACCATCCATCTCATGTCGGGGCTCCCTCTTCTCCTGCTGCCTTCAACTCTTCTAGCATTTGTGTCTTTTCCAGTGACTCTTATCTTCTCATAATGTGACCAAGAGACAATAGCCTTAGTTTAGTCATTTTTCGCTTCTAGAGAGAGTTCAGGCTTGATTCGATCTAGAACCCACTTATTTGTCTTTTTGGCAGTCCACGGTATCAGTAAAACTCTCCTCCAACAACCCATTTCAAATGCATCAACTTCCTTCCTGTCAGCTCAGCTTTCTTCATCTCCACCCCTAGGTAAGGTAAAGGTAAAGGCTTCCCTTGCTCAAAAGCCAGGCGGATCTGACTCTAGGGATGTCATCTCCGTTTCCAAGCCAAAGAGCCAGCGCTGTCCGAAGACGTTTCCGTGGTCATGTGGCCGGCATGACTAGACGCCGAGGCGCACGGAACGCTGTTACCTTCCCACCAAAGTGGTACCTATTTATCTACTTGCAATTTATTGCTCTTGAACTGCTAGGTTGGCAGGAGCTGGGGCCAGAGACGGGAGCTCACTCCGTCATGCGGCACTTGGGTCTCAAACTGCTGAACTACTACCACCAAATACAAAGATTTAAGTGTGCAGGCAGAACCTTAATCCATAGGCCATGAGGGGAATGATGAGGCAATTGTCTGCTAGGGGGACAGTGCTGGGAGGCAGATCTGTTCCCAGTTTCTTAACCATGGCTACAGATCAGAAGAATAATATCTGCACAGGACTTAAATGGGTTTGGTATAGAGAACACCAGTGTTGCAATCCCGTCTGCTGTGGAAACCGTGGAGCCACACAGATCTGCAGCACTCTGTCTCAAAACAGACACGTGTCTTTGTAGATCCCCTGTTCTACTTCTTGCTTTTCCTTACCTTTTGAAGAAAGATTGGCTGAGTCCTCTCTCCCGCTGCTTGAATCAGCGGCACTCGAGACTCTCTAAGCTGAAGTTCAAACCACTAAGCCTTCCCTTTCTCCTTCTGGGTGTGCAAGTAAGCACATATGTATATACACGTTAATCCTCATAAGCCTTAATTGTATTTTGTTTGTTTTTTGTTCATCTGTACAATGTCACTGATCTCTGTGACATTAAAAGCAAGCTGTGGTGTCTCTGGTTTTGGGAGTGAACAATGTGGGATCTTTTGAAATAAAGATGATGTAATCGTAGCGGTCGAGAAGGGCTCTTTTTTTTCTTCTTCTCCTCGTTACATCGATATTCCACTGGAATCCTCAATTATGGTTGCCTGGTTTTTTTTGACTGAAGAGATTCCAGAAGGATGGATGGCCACGGCAATTGCACCATTTAATCTTCAAATGTGAATCTCAGCCTGATCCTGCTGCTGTGATGAAATTACACACACCATGTTATTTTTCTCAATTTGCACAAAACATATATACAATGGAGGCTGCGGGAATGTATACTTAGCCTAAAGTTATCGGAACATGCATGCCCGTCAGCTTTTTTAAAAAAACCAAATTCATTACAAAAATATATTGATGGAGATGGTGCCTCTTTAAAAAAGTGGATGACGTTTACAATGCCTTAGTTTTAACCACGTGTCACAACTGGCTACGGCCACAGCTTTTCATGTATGATGACAGTCATGTGCTTTTAATTACCAACCGCAAATACACAGAGATGGGTCCAATTGATCCATCAGAGGATTTCTCTGATTGGAAGGGAGAGCAATTTTGCTGACTTCCCCTCTCCCTGCAGACTTCCGGCTCCCTCGTCATCTCTTCTGGGGATCCCTGTCACCTAGGAACAGTATCTGGGGGGGGGGGGCATTTTGCATGGGAAGTCATGTTCCACTGACAGACAGCCCTCTGGCTTATGGAAGTCTTCTGTTGCAGGAGTTCCCAACCTTTCTGAGACTAACAGCACCTTTGGAATTTTGAGAAGTTGTGGTGACCACCACTCCAAAATGGCTGCTGCAGGAGGTGGGTCCAAACCACAATGGCTTCCACAGGAGGCGTAGCGAAACATAATACCTCCCTCCTTGTTTTGCAAAAGTATCTCAGAGGGGGAACAAAAAGAAATGAAGGAAAGCCTGGAGGGGCAGGAGGAGGGAGGGAGAAAGAGGAGGGAGAATAAAAAGAATGAAAGCCTGAAGTAGGTATGGAACCACAGGCCAGGGTGCTTACCAGTCCTCCTGATTCTCCAGTGGCTGCAACTGCTACTGCAGCCATAGAAAACCCTTTCATTTTCTTGCAGGCAGCCGATAACAAGCCTTGCCTTGCAGTGGCCCCCCCTATTTTCTGAAAAGCTAGTGGGCACCAGAAGAAGTACTGGTGGGCCCCGTGGCACTCACAGGCACCACACTGGAGAACAGAACCAAGTCTCTGACTCTCTGAAAGCCAGTGTGGTGTAGTGGTTAAGAGTGGTGGGCTCTACTGTGGAGAACTGGGTTTGATTCCCGACATGAAGACATCTGGGTGACCTGTTCTCTCAGAGCTCTCTCAGCCCCGCCCACCTCACAAGGTGTCTGTTGTAGGCAGAAGAAGGGAAGGCGATTGTAAGCTGCTCTGAGACTCCTTCGGGCAGAGAAAAGCAGGGTCTAAAAACCAACTCTTCTTCTCATCTCCTAAGTGAGGAATCTTTTCCTCTGAAGCAAGATCCCTCCCTTAGAAGGAGGGAACGGTAAGATCCAACACAGTTTTTTAAAACGATAATGTCATGTACTCCAACTATCTTTATTTACCAGAGCATTCCCGACTGAATGGTACTTGAAAATCATGGTCCGTAATTTTTCCTTATTTTTTCTTTTGGTGAGGATTTGGGGGATACTTTTAAAAAATATTAATGTGCTTACTCGAGTTGTCATTTCTTGATCTCTGGGAAATCCTACGGGTCTCAAGCAGTTAAATTTTTCCCGTGGGGCTGACTGACTCAAGAACACATGCATTTGAACACAAGCCCATGAACACATGTTGCAGCCGGTGGTAAAGTTTTATGGGACAGGCTACTGCAGAGAAAATTAATTCAGAATGCAGTAGGCAAGGAAAGGGTTGGCTAGCACCTAATAGTTGGGAGGGAGGGGTCTTTGGGTGGAAAAGAAGGTATGTCAAGAGCAAGTATTTCTTGCTCTTTCCTATTTCTGCCCCTGCAGTGCTTGAGGAAGGGAATGGCTGTAGCTTAGTGGTAGAGCACCTGCTTAGGTCCTGGGTTCAGTCCCCAGCATCTCTATTTCAAAGGCCCAAGCAGTAGATGTAGATTTTATTGTATTGACCATAGGTCAACAATATAACAGTATTAAAACAAATTAACAGAATTCACAGTATTACAAGGATACTACCGATCAGAACCCATATAAAATCAATAGCAGCCCAAAGTGGATGGTAAACTCCATCTTAAGGGCCAGGCAGTAGGTGATGTGGAAGACCTCAGCCTGAGACCCTGGAAAGCTGCTCCCAGGCTTCAGAGACAACATCGACCTCGAGGGACCAATGGACTGATTCAGTATAAAGCAACTTCATATGTTATGATTTGTACTGCCAGCCGTAAGCTACATCCTCGGAAAAAAACTGATACTCAGCTCAGCAGGAATCTGACCTCACTGGGACCGTGGCCATACACACACAGATTAACCTGCTCGGCAGAAGAAATGTTCAGGAGGCAGGCAGAGCGCCTTACTTCCATACTGTTCACACAAGCTTTATGTGCAAACGAATATTCCTGGCAAGGAGGTGTATAATGACAGACAGTGTGGTGTAGTAGTTAGAGCATTAGACTAAGGCTTGGAAGATTCGGGTTCAAATCCATGGAAGCTCGCCAGGTGACCTTGGGCCAGTCGCTTTCCCTTCGTCTTGCAGGGTTGGTGGGAGGATAAAATGGAGGAGGGGAGAATAATGTTGCAAACAGCTTTGGATCCAGGGGGGATCCCTCACCGGATGGTTTCTTCTCTCTTTCCTTTTCTTCCAGTTTCATAGGTGCAAATAAAGGAATGCACCATATATTGTGCAGCAGCACATAGGTGTTTACCACTGCGCATTGCAAAGCAACAGCTACCCATTGATCAGGGAAACCTGAATTCGAATCCCCACAAAGTCCTAAAGCATACTCTGTGACCTTGGGCTGGACATTATATTTTAGTGTGAACCACCTCACAGGGTTGTTGTGAACAATACAAGGGAAGCCTACTCCCGTTGAGTTCCTGGAAGGAGAGGTTGGATATAATATGAAGTACAGACAGACAAGTGCTAAGAAGCCATGCATCGGGATCAATCTGACTTCCCAGTGCATGTACCCAAATTGTGTGTGTGTGAAGTGCCATCAAGTAGCCTCCAACTTATGGTGACCCTGTGAATTAATGTTCTTCAAAACGTCCTATCGTTAACAGCCTTGCCCAGGTCTTGCAAACGGAGGGCCGCGGCTTCCTTGAATGAGCCAATCCATCTCATGTTGGGTCTTGGTCTTTTCGTGCCACCTTCAGCTTTTCCTAGCATTAGTACACATTTGTTCTGTGCCCATATTACTATTTTTTTAAGCACATACGTATTAACAGTGCAGTGTGTGAATCTGCCCCCAGCCTTGTGACCAGTACAGAGTAACAAGGATTCCGTGGTTCAGGCAGCTGCGGTGAAGATGGAGAAGGAGAGAAAATTTGGCCATGCAGCATCTAGAGCATCCACAAAAGCTCACTTTAAAAACGACTCGTTGCGTGGAGTGAGGGATATCTTCTTCCACGGACAAGCTCTCAACTGAGGAAATAACCCCTCTCCTGCAAGGCCTCTTTTGACTCCCCTCTCCATGCCCCCCCCCCCAGTGTTAAATAGCTGTAAATAAGCAGGACATCAAACATTTTCAAAACTTCCTTTGGCTAAACCATAGATGTTATACAGGAGGGGGAAAATGTATTCCTGACCCAGATTCCCTATCTGTTTCCTTTAAATCGAATAAAATGTACATTGAAGGGCTTTAGGGCAAAGGGCTTCAGAAGGATAAAAAGGAACCCAATAAAAGGGAAACACTACTTAAAAAAAATGAAGTATTGTTATATGACATTCTTATATTTCAGTATTCCTTTCATGTACCACTATGAAACCTACACTTGTTGGGGTTTTATGCATTTTTCTCCATTTCTCTCTTTAATCCCACCCCGACCATGATGTCTTCCCTTTTGAACTGGGTTCCTTTAATCACTGGGACTGCAGGCCAGAAACACTTGATACTTGTTTTTTGCACTAGAGATATTATACCATTTGGACTTTCACCCTGTGCCCAGCAACTGAATGGTCAGCTGAAATGCCCTTTCCAGCCGTGGGTCCAATCCAACAGCTCCTTTCTACTATATTGAAAAGACTTCTGCCGATGTAACAAGCCTTTCTCCAACCAAAACCAAGGCTCCTCATTTAGTGAAAGCGGGTCGTAGGGCTAGATCCTGCAGACCCCCTCCACTAGTGGTAGCAATTTTCTCTGGTGCAAGGAAAGACTGCCTTCACCAGTAAAAGGGGATTTTGCATCAGGGAAGGACCCTTGCATCAGAGAGAAGTGCCACTGCTGGCAGATGAGATCCTCAGGATCCAATCATACCCATCCTCATCTGAAGAAGGGAGCAGTGACTCACGAAAGCTCCTACCCTGCCACATATTTTGTTAGTCTTTAAGGTGCTACTGGACTCTTGCTCTTTTCTACATCCCAATGCGTAACTTCAGAAGCATAACATCAGCTTTGACAGGTCAGGTTAGGCTTGCCAAGTCCCCCCGGGGGGCGAGTAAACCCCCACCCGAGAGGCCCGTTACCCGCCCCCAGAAAATCGGGCCCCGGGGGGAACTCCACCCCCTTCCGGCAACATCCCCAGCATGATGATGTCACTTGGAGGTGACATCATCACGCTGGGCACGTTGGGGGCGGGACACTCTATGATTCGAGGGAAAACTCTATGGTTTTCCCTCGAATCCTGGTGGCCCCGCCCCCAACGTCCCGACGTGATGATGTCACTTCCGGGTGGTGTCATGGCGGCGGCGCGCACACACACAGGGTCTCCAGGGATAGAGTGGGACTCCCCTGCTCTAAGGTAATTTACACTTGGCATCCCTAGGTCAGGTCTCTGAATGGATGGAACAACTACCTCCTCTCAGTCTGACCTCCATAGTTAATGTAGATCCGTCCTTAACCTGGTATTTCTTTATCCCAGATTAATTAAAGTGGAATAAATTGCCACCATCTGATTCCATGCTTCCAAATCAGGAACACAGGTTAGAATTATTAAATACTGGGTTCGAGACGCGTTGCAGTGAACAGCACTATTTTATTAAGTGATTTCAGGAACAAGACTGAAACCTCAGGGCAAGAGCCCTGTTTAAATAGCATGCAAAACCCACACCCAACTCTCAATGATAGGCTATTGATGTAACATTAGTTCCCCATTGGTCACCTCCAGAGTCCTGGTGGGCTATTCTTCTAAAGCTCCAAGCTCAGCCAGTCTCTAGTAAACAGTCCTGGAATGTTCCAGCACTAATACATAACAAGAATTGTCGCTCCCTGGCAAATGTTTTAAAGCACCCATTCTCCTGGAAAAGGACAATATAGCCCATCCTGAAGACTGTTTGCTTGCCTCACAGCTTGGGTTGCTTAGGCAAAGCTCCAGCCTGTTCATCATACAGTTGTTCAAGTGCCACCTGTGTCAAATGCCTCCCTTCACCTGGCTGCTACTACATGCCATCAATTGCTTGAAGCACAAATATTTATTTCCAGGTAAAATTCGAAGTTCTGGTTCTTATCTTTAAGACCCTAAATATCTTGAGACCAGGGTTTCGGTCATTAGCTGAATTCTGAAAGATCGCCCCTTCCCATATTGTCCTACCCACTGCTTAAGATCTGCCTCACAAGCCCTGCTCTCTGTGGGCTAAACTACACATCCAGCCTGTGGCCGCTGATGCAGTGTTAGAGGAAAACTGAGCCATTTAGAAACTGCTGAAAGGGCCTGATCTTGAATAGGCCATCACTGCAGTGGCACTAGACTATTTTGTCCCCTGCCCCATGCCTTTTCAAGAGCCAAAACAGCTATAGGGGAGAGCTGTTTCAGTATTCGAAAAGGTGCGGAGGTGGAAACAAGATCTCTTGTTGCTGCCATGCCACGGGCTCAGTCAAGATAGGGCCTCACAGCAATTCTTAAATGGCTAAATTTCCCTCTAAAATGGCTTCAGCAGCCAAGGGTTGGACCTGGGTCCATTGTAACATGTAGTTTGGCTCTGTGCCCTCACCTTCAAGGGCGAAGAGATCTGCAATCAGAGACGGGGCTTTTTCAGTAGTGGCTCCTTTCTTAAGGAATGTCCTTCCCCTTGAGGCTCGCCTGGCACCTACACTGCTTTCTTTTGGGCACCAGATCAAAACATTTCTGTGAGAATAGTTATCCGGACCAATAGAAGAAGCTGCAACAACTATTGTATCTAGTGAGTAAGGAACTGGCACTGCAGCTTCTGATCAGACATCAGAGTACTGAGGGAGGAGTTATTCTTGTTGCCAGTTTTTTCCACAGTTGCTTATAATAAAGCCTGTGTTATTGAAGCTAGGCCTCTGTTGTCTGTGAATGATCCATAAAACAGTTTCTGTTCATCCAGACATTTTATTAAGAAGTCTGTTAGCACCATTTTAGTCTGAAATCATTATTTTAAGCTATTCAGTGGTGTATGTTTTTATGCTGTGGCTGGGTCTGTAATGGTAGATTTTAATTAATGACTTTTAATGTTTTGTTTTTATTATGTTTTATTCCCTGGTTCCCTGGAGAGGTGGCATAAAAATTTGCTAAATAAATGAATAGATTTTGGTCCATATAATCACACAGACATCAAACACTTTCAGGAAAAGCGCAGTCTTACCCTTTGATGTTTGTCCGAGTTTGTCTTAAGCAGTATTAATGGCTGCCTGCCAATCAGTGTAGCTCACTCACGTGCATTCTTGCACAGCCTCATGGGAGTAATTTCCCCACCCTCAGATCATTGAAAGAAGACGCTTTTTATTAAAAAAATAACAAAGGTGTGCAACGCATGCGAAACAAACAATGACATATGGAAGTGTAGAAACAGCCAAACAGCCCCATCTATGTATATATAAAAGAAAGTCCCCTCACCGTAAAATCAACGCCCAGGCCAAACTGCTGGACCTAGAAACACCAAATTCGGGGAGAGCACTCCTACCATGGTGTAGATGCTCACTAAGAAGGGATCTTTAGAAATTTGACCCCTATCCATTGCAGAGATTTGCCTTTTCCCACAATGGAGACTTACTTTAAAAAAAGAAAGATGGGAATTCAGAGAACTTAATGCACATACGTTATATCAATCTAATGATATTCTAGTGCCCTGGTGGCAAACCTATGGCACGGGTGCCAGAGGTGGCACTCGGAGCCCTCTCTGTGGGCACGGGCGAGGAGGCGGCTGAGCCTGCTTATTGTGCTGCTGCAGCTTCTGCACCAGCCGGCCCTAGGCCAAACCCTGGGCCCTGGCTGGAAAGCAAATACCACACATGAGAGGAAAGATGTGCAAACCCCCGGGGCGGGCGCTTGTTGACATGGGGGAGGGAGAAGAGGGGAATCGCTTTCCCCGCAGGCTCCACCCTCCTCACAGCCTGACACCAACCCACAATCCCTGCCTACTCCAGGAGCTGCTCAGCAAGGAATCCCCACAGCCTGACCCCGCCCTCTTAGCCCAGGAAAGCGCAGCAACTCCCCTTCCTTTGCAAATGCGCGCTCCAATCCACGCCCCTTCTGCCCCAGAGGAGTGAGGCTGAGCATACCCAGGGATGCCCACTCAGGCTCATTGCCAAAAGTTGCATCTGCATGAGTGCGCCACTTCAGTTTCCAAACCCGCCTTCTTTGGGGAGGTGCGCTATTCCTCCTCCCCCTCCTCCCTCCTTGGCTCTCTGCCTGGTCTCTCTCGCTGCACCCTCCAGCATCCTGTGCTGTAACCTGGAGTCCGAAAAACTTTAGTACCCACCCCCTTTGCTTCCTTTCGGGGCTGCCCCACTGCTTTGAGTGGCATGTCTTGTGCGCCTGCTCAGAGGCTGTGATTAGAAGGGCTGTTCAAGGAGTTGGACATGGAGACTCTTTTGGAGCTGGTGCTGCAGGAGGGGGTGGCAGCCAGTGCTGTGGTGAGGTGGCTCAAGGCGAACCAGAGCTCCCGCCCTGTGGAGATAAGGCACAGCACCCCTCCCCCTAATTAAAGCTTCCTGAGAGCTTCCAGGGAATCACACATAGGGCACCCCCCCCTGATGAAAGACTGTCCCTGAACCTCAGAGCTCCCGATTCTCCAGCGATGAGCTGGGGCGGAGGGATGAGGCAGAAATGAATAGCCGCTTCAAAAGCAGTACCCAATCTTGTGCATACTTATTCAAAATTAAGTACCACTGAGACAACTGAACTTGCTTTCAAGTATGAGAGCATAGGATTGCACCTTTAGTCAGATTGTAAATTTGCTCTGGCTTTTCGCACTCATGGGAATAACTAAAATGCCGTTTGGAGGAGCCGTGTAGGAGGGCGGATGTATGGGATGTACTAAAAGGAAGGACAGGATTGCCCATTGGAAACAATGGGAAACACTTGAAGGCCCACTGGAAATAATGGGAGACGGGAATGCCAATTGACTTGCAAGGGCTTCATTGAAATACATTACAGTACAAGTAGAGTTGCAATAAAAATGCGAAATGGATTTTCCATTAGAGTCTCTGGGCCCAAATACACTACTCTGGGAATGGAATGAGAGACCATGGAGTGGAATGACAGCCCCAGGCTGTAGCAGGGTGTTCAAGAACTGGAATGACAGGTCCCAGAGTGGAATGACAGCCCCTGGGGGTAGCAGGAATGTTCAGGGACTGAGATGAGAGACCACAGAGTGGAATGACAGCCCCAGGGTGAGCAGGAGTATTCTGGGACTGGAATGAGAGACCACGGAGTGAAATGACGGCCCCAGGGTGGAGCAGGAGTGTTCAGGGACTGGAATGAGAGACCACGGAGTGGAATGATGGCCCCAGGGTGTAGCAGGAGTGTTCTGTGACTGGAATGAGAGACCATGGAGTGGAATGACAACACCTGGGGGGTAGCAGAAGTGTTCTGCTACACCCAGGGGCTGTCATTCCACTCTGGGGCCTCTCATTCCAGTTCCAGAACACTCCTGCTACCCCCAGGGGCTGTCATTCCACTCCGTGGTCTCTCATTCCATGCAGCCTTGATATGCTTTGGGGGTGGGTCACCTGGTTGAAGTGCTCAAGTTGAAGTTCTCTATTTGTTCATCGGTCAAGATTTGCAGGATCAAAATTTAATTTACTTCGAATCAATCTAGAAGTGGCAGATTCCACTGAGTGTGCTGTTTTTCTGTCTCTTTCCCATGGAAGGGGAAAGAGGGCTGTCACTTTAGGTGTGAAGATGTGTAAGATCATTTTGAGAAAGACAGACCAGGTAAATAGGAAGGGTCCTGTCCTGTACTAACTGGAAAGAGTTTGTGTGTATGACGTCAAATGCAAACTTCATGCCAAATGCAAACTTTTACCTTTCACTAAAAAGCTGTTTGTATCATTGAAAGCTCTGTTATTGTGTTTTTCTTTTAAGACAAAAGATGTTAATGAATTGTTTTTTTCTAAACTAAAACCTCAGTATTCAGGTTAAATTGCCATGTTGGCACTTTGCAATAAATAAGTGGGATTTGGATTGCAGTTTGGGCACTCGGTCTCTAAAAGGTTCGCCATCACTGTTCTAGTGCCAGTTTTAAAACTTTAAGCCTCCTGTGGTGGGGGAGAAAATTGCAGCTGTGGGGACAATCTCAAGGAAAATGGTTGCCATGTGGGTGGGGAAAATTGGAAAGCTAACCATGCTTTACTGTGATTTCTCCTAAGACTTTGGAGCAAAGCAGGTTTGAGAAACATCACAGAAAAGCTAGAGCAACCCTAAGAGGTACATTAGATGCACTATGATGCTGTGAGGAAGCAAGGGGTAAAAAACCCGCTTCCCAGCAGGAGTGAAGCTGCGTCAAAGTCAACAGAGGCTGGATACTTTACTACAGTGAGGCTAAGGCCACCATGTGTCTGTCCTGAAATGCTGCTAAGCCCATTAACCAAGCCAGCATTGGAGCGAGACAAGACACACACATACACAGCCACCCTTATTTTCAAGTTTTGGTCTCATTTCCTCTCCTTCGTACCCCTGGCTGGGAAGGTAAAACATACTTAATAGTAGAACAGTAAACTCGTTGATGTGATCAGTCAGGTAAATATTTCCCAACAGCCTATCAAAGGAGTGAAAGGCTGGTGTTTTCTTCCCCTCCCTCCATCCTCTAGGGTTGCCACCCTCTGGGTTGGGAAATACCTGGAGATTTGGGGGTAGAGTCTGTTGAGGGTGAGGTTTGGGGAGTGGAGGGACTTCAGTGAGGTATAATGCCACAGAGTCCACTTTCCAAACCAGCCAATTCCTCCAGCTGAACTGATCTCTGTTGCCTGGTGATCAGTTGTAATTCCAGGAGATCTCCAGCCCACACCTGGAGGTTGGCAACCCTATTTTACAGTATAGTGATCTGCATTCATTTGTATCAGTGAGAAATTTATATTTGTATGAAAAAGTGAATGCCATTCCCATTTAAAGAACCAAACAAACAGTACTGTAGTTTAAGTATGTGGTTATAATATGTGTTTGTGTTTTTTATTAGATCTAGTTACAGGCTTAGTTAAAGAACATATGAAATCTGAGAGTAGCAGTTAGAATTGCTCCCACCACCCCCGATAATTCAAAGTGATTTAATTACACTTTAAATGCTGTTCAACAATTTGTGTTTTATTATTATTGTACTGGAGGAACATGTAATACTTGACCTTTTAAAAAAGCAATTTTGCTACTGGCAGCATTAAGCTTCATGTTATGTGACAAATAACTTCATTGTTAAAAGATATATCAGTAAAATCAATCCCAAGGATCCCAGGAGTTCTCATGCAGCATCAATATATAAGCAGCACCCTACTTTGCTCCTGATTTTGTGCCAGATAAAGAGACAAGAGGTAAACTGAGATAGATTTCTTACTGATTTGCTTACCGATTGTGACATGAAGTTTTTGTGACCATTGGCCCACTTCATCAGATGTAAGAATTGTATCATACATTGATGAACATACATATAGTATACCTCCCTCTCCCCTCCCTTTCTTCCCAAAGGAGACCCAATGCAGTTGATATCATTCTCTTCTATTTCAACCTCACAGCAACCATCCTGTGAGGTAAATTAGGCTGAGAGTATGTGTGACTGGCCCAAAGTCACCCAGTGAGCTTACATGGCACAGCAGGGATTAGAACCGAGGTCCCTCAGATTCTAGTCTGATACTCCAACATATACGTGTGGAGAAAATGGCCTTTTTGGAAAATGGCTACAAAATTAGACACATGGCAATAGAGAGAAATATTGAGAGGCACAGGCTGTGCAAACTGAGTAGATGATATAGCATGAATCATCAGGGGGTGATACGAAGGAAACAGAAACATTTCCAGAATTTTCAAAAGATAGAAGAAAAGTTGGATTTATATCCTGCCCTTCACTACCCAAAGGAGTCTCAGAGCAGCTTACAGTCTCCTTTCCCTTCCCCTCCCCACAACAGACACCCTGTGAGGTAGATGGGGCTGAGAGAGCTCTTTCAAGAACTGCCCTTGAGAGAACAGCTCTGAGAGAACTTGTGACTGACCCATGGTCACACCAACAACTGCACGTGGAAGGGTGGGGGATCAAACCCAGTTCTCCCAGATTAGAGTCGGTGCTCTTAACCACTACACCAAACTGGAAGAGGAGGGCATTTGGGGCAGGAAGAATCAGTTTGGCTGGAAAGAGGTAAGGAAAGCTGCCACTGCTTCATTTACACATTGTGAAGGCTTACACATATTGATAAGCTACATAAATATAAACTAATGAATGAAGAAAATGAAGAGTGACAGGTTTTTCCCTGCTTCGCTGTTACAGTGCACCCCTAGTGAACTTGACTGGCCGTAGGTTTGGTACAGCCAAAAGAAGTACAACATCACAAGCTGCATTACTAATCTCTTTATTAAACCGATGCAAGAGTTGACATCCACAGGTTCAGAAGCCTCGAGTAGCAGCCTGAGAAGAGGCATGACTTCAGGTTGGTTACAGCAGCTGCAGACTGCTCCACTCTCCGCTTGGAGACGTAAAGTAGTTTTTACCTTTTGGGGACCTATTATATTACTTTTAAAGACTTTTAATACTCTTATCCTCCTCCTTTAAATTGGAGCTGTTTTTTAAGGACGATTTGTTAGCACAGTAGTCACTAAGTATGATGGCTAAATAGAACCTCCATGTTCAGAGGCAGTATGCGTCAGAATGCCAGTTGTTGGTGGGGTTTCCACTCTCCAGGTGGTGGTTGAAGATCTCCCACTATTACAATGGATCTCCAGGCGATAGAGATCAGTTCAACTGGAGAAAATGGTCTTTTGGGGAATGGCTGCTTTGGACTGTATGGCATTATACCCCACTTAGGTCCCTCCCCTCCTCAGGCTCCACCCCCAAAATCTCCAGGTATTTCCCAACCCAGAGCTGGTAACTCTATGTCACTTGCGTGCCTATGTCACTTCCGGATGACAGATGCATGTTGTGCAATGTCCCTGCTCACTCCTGGAACGCACCCCAGTACCCCCACCGGAGCGATGATCGGACCTGGCAACTCTAGTTGTTGGGGGCAACTGTGAGGAGGTGGCTGCTGTTTTTATTCCTTGCTGGTGAGACTCCCAGAAGCATCTGGCCAGCCAGTATGGAAAACAGGATGATGGACTGGAGAGACCTTTGGTTTGATTCAAGAAGCCCCTTACTTTATTCTTATGAAAAATACGGTGCATGTAGTTACCTTATCCTCATTTTTTTACAGAGGGACTTAAAAAAATAATCTAGTGACTCCCTTGCTTCCTCTAAGTAATAACTCCACAGCACCTAGTGCCAAAACAGAACAGAACTTTATTAGAACATAAGAAAGGCCTGGCCCGGGCCTAGAGTTGCCAGATCCTTCCTGCATTCCGGTGGGGGGCTCCTGTCTTCTTTCTGGAGTCCTGTGATGTCTGAAGTGACATCACGCAAGGAAAGTCTAGCATTCGGGGAAAACTCTATGGTTACCATATTTTCCCCAAATGCTAGAGTGCCCCCTGCACAATGACGTCACCACTGGGTGGCATCATCACGCGGGGCATGTCAGGCACAGACAGGGCTGCTTGAGGGTGGGGTTCCCCTGCCAGCTAGCTGGGCAGTGGTGGATCGGGGCTCCAAAAGCAGGAGAACCCCTGCTCCCATCGGGGGGATGGCAACCCTATCTGGGCCCTGCTAGCCATAACCAGCCACAGTCAGCAACCAACATCACCAGTGAAAAGTGAAACTAAACCAAAGGACTTTACCTTAAGGGATCATGTAAAAACAGCTGTATCATACAATGAGGGAATGCGAACAAATTCACAGCTCCTTATAACACAACACTCTGCATCTTTTAAGCATGCGACTGATTTATTAAAATGGATGGGAAGAAATGAGCTGCAGTTGTCCAGTGTTGAGGGGGAAGGCATTCTGTGCATGCCGAAAAAGTTTTTCTTTCCAAGACTCTGCTTATATTAAAACCTTGTGGAATCTTCTTGGCACAAACTGCTTAAGTAGTTGTGAAAATCAACAATTATAGAGGTAGGTTTTGGTAAAGTAGCCACATTCGCCTGTTGTGGCAAAACCAAAAAGGAATATTGTGCTTTATTAGTTGTTGTAGATTTTCCAAGCTGTATGGCCGTGGTCTTGGCACTGTAGTATCTGATGTTTCGCCAGCAGCTGTGACCAACATATTCAGAGGTATAGGACAGAAAGATGGAGTACTCTCACATTGACACAGAGAGTAGTCCATCTTTCTGTGTTATATCTCTGAGGGTGTCAGTCACAGGCTGCTGGCGAAATGTCAGGTACTACAATGCCAAGACCACAGCCATACAGCCCGGAAAATCTACAACAACTAATGAACTCCAGCCGTGAAAGCCTTTGACAACATATTGAATATTGTGTTGCCATAAAAAACAACTGTACCATCTGGGGACTCAGCTAATGTGCCTCTTCTCAGTGGAAGATACGAATGACTTTTCTCCTCTCGCCAGTTTTTCTTCCCCATTAAGCATCCCTACCTCGTTGTGAGCTTGCTTTTTTGTTTTGCATGAACGGAAGTATTTTAAAAGTCCCCATCCTCCAAGCTGATTACCCTCTGAGACAGATTGATGTCTCACTTCATTCAATAGGGCTCATTCCCTGGTCATTTGTATCTCATCTGTATTTAATTTATATTGCACTTGAATATTCTGGCTGGGTCCCTTGGCTGCGGAGTCTTCCTGATTCTGCTTGCTTTTTTTTTCTTTCACCATATCTTATTGCAACCTGGACAGTGTAAATCATAAATTAAGTGAAATCTATTCTTTAATATTCTTGTCCTTCTTCCTTTCCTATTTCTTACCTAATGAACAATTATACTTCTTTTCTTGGTATCAGGAAACCAAGTCATTTGCTTTGTTATGATATTTGGTTTGAATCAGGATCAAATGGGAGGGGCAGATGGGATCTTTGTCTAGGGTGACTCTCAGTAGCTTGCATGCATGGAGGGTCCCTGCCTCAGTGGCAGAGCATCTGCTTGGCATGCAGAAGGTCCCAGGTTCAATCCCTGGCATCTTCAGATAAAAGAACCAGGTAATCAGTGATGTGAAAGACCTCTGCCTATGACCCTGGAGAGCTGGTGCCAGTCTGAGTAGACAATACTGACTTTGATGGGCCATTTTAAATCTGTTTGTGTGTAGTTGTACTCCTTTTTGGAACAGTCTGTGTCTGTCTGGAAAGGAGCTGACAGCCAAGGCAAAATGGTCACATTCACTAAATATTCCACTTTCAATCCACTTTCAGTGCACTTTCTGCTATGTCCTGACTGGTGAACTGACTGTATTCTTTTCTATGTTAAGCTTAAAGTCAGGATTGTAAGCCTCGACAATCCTATTGGTTGTTGTAAACCTGCACTACTTGTCACCAATCAGAACTGTATAAATAGTTATGGAGGGAACAAACCTCACTGGTCTTTATCCCTCTAATGTTATTGGCTGTTAACTTATGAAGGGGCGTGGTTTTGTTAGCCCACACTGTTTAAAAAGGGAACTGTGCTCTACTGTTTTGTGTGTGTTGTCTGATCGTCTTGTTGCTGTTAAATAAAGCTGAAATCACTGTTGAAATCACTCTCTTTGTTAAGTCTCATACTTAACACTTTCCAACTGCATTTTACAGTGGGGAATTTCAGACAGATGATATAATCCAGAAGAGGAACAGTTCCCAAACGGTTTCTGGTCTGGCATTTCAGACAGAACCATTTTAGAACCGGTTCCCTACCAGAATATATTTGTAATTTCACACAGAATTGCTTCTGTCCCGTTCAGGAAACCGCTTCCAAGTAGTCGTCAGTTTCTTCTCCCGGATCCGATACGCTTTTTTCCCGCCTTTTTTCGCCCGCGCGGATGATCTCCGGCTTTTTTTTTTTTAACATTCGCTTTAGAGCGCTATAACGCTATGGCGCTATAGTGCAATAGCATCATAGCAACCCCATTGGAATGCCTGCATAAAAAAAAAAGGCGCGGCGGGAAACGGCGAGAAAACAAAGCGGTGCAGTCTGAATTGCCAAACCGCTTCTGATTCGGCTCTTTTCCGGTCAGGGAAAGCCATGTGTGAAATGGCAGCCCTGTACCGGTTTACTTCAAGACGAATCAGAAACGGCTTCAATCCGGCAGAATCCTGGTAATGTGAAATTCCCTAGTGTAAACTGGCAAAATCCAGTTGGAAAGTGCATTGAAAGTGGATTATTTAGTGTGTGCGACCGCAGCCTATGAGACGGCATCACAAACTACTGGCAATAACGGGTGTTTTCCAATTGTAGCCTGCATAGCATTGCCTTCCCAGTGCACATCCAGTGAGATGAGGAGGCCTGTAGGATGTCTATGGAGACCTTTTCTGCACTCGCAGTGCTGTGTGGATGAAGGGTTCTGTTACATATTTGAATGGGCAGGTTCTGCACATGCAGGAGAAGATGCAACTTATCTGAGGAGGGAGGTTGAATATAAAATGTTTATTAGAGCAAATGGGGCTTGGGCTGCAAACACCACAGATGTCCACCCATATTGTGTTGGAGTCTACAGATGCACAAGTCACAGAATAATAGAATGACAGAACCACAGAGTTGGAAGGAACCATTCAGGCCATCCAGTCCAACCCCCTGCTCAGTGCAGGATCAGCCTCGAGCATCCCTGACAAGAGTTTGTCCAGCCGCTGCTTCAAGACTGCCAGTGAGGGGGAGCTCACCACCACCCTAGGCAGCCGATTCCACTGTTGCACAACTCTTACTGCAAAAAGGGTTTTCCTAAGATCCAACCGGTACCTTCCTGTCCTTAATTTGAACCCATTATTGCAAGTCCTATCCCCTGCTGCCAACAGGAACAGAACTGTCACAACAAGGAACCCCTTGCCTCCCCCTCCCCCTAACAACCCTTTGTACACCCTAAAATTTCACTCCTGAGGGATAGGGAAGACTAATAGACTAAGCCAGGGGTCCCCAATGCAGTTCCCATGGGCACCATGCCCCCTGCCAACACTTTTCTGGTGCCCACCAAGTGTTTCTAGAAAATGAGCATAGCCAGGCGGGGCTTTTGCCCAGCAAGGTTTCTGATTGGCTATTGAAGATCTGATTGGCTGTGTAGATTTTTTAAAAACATTGCTTTGGCAGCAGCTGCCACCACAGCACAAAGATCTTCACTGTGTGGCTGAAGGCAAGATGTGACAGCCATTTTATGACTGGCTTCACCTCCTGCGGCAACTCTTTTGTGGCAGCCATTTGCACCCATTAGGTTGTATCGGAATTCCAAAGGTGCCTGCAGGTTCACATGAGGTGGCTACAAGCATGGACAGCTTCAAATGGGAACTGGATATGAAACAGAGGTCCCTCAGTGGCTATTAGTCACAAGGTATAGACAGGAACTCTCAGTTTGAGGCAAGTGATGATCTGTATTCTTGGTGGTTGAAGGAGGGGGCAACCGTGAGAGGGCTTCTAGTGTCCTGGCCCCACTGGTGGACCTCCTGATGACACCTGGTATTTTTGACCACTGTGTGACAGAGTGTTGGACTGGATGGGCCATTGGCCTGATCCAACACTGGCTTCTCTTATGTTCTAAAAAGGTTGAGGACCCCTGGACTAAGTGGTATGTGGCATCTGGGGGTGGGGAGGTGGTGAACACGTTTCCAGTGGTGAATGATTTATGTGTGTACTTAACTCTTTTACCGCTGGGTCATGCAAAGGGATGCAATCTCAATCTAAAAATGATGAAAACATAGCATTACCATAAGCAGAAAATGTTCCTGTTTCCTTTTCCCCCTCCCTAAATGTAATTTTCATTATAATCAGTTCCTACTTTCTGCTACTGTCCTCCTTTTTATCATGGTCCTATACAAATAGCAACTCGCAAGACATTCTAAAACTTTAAAAAACAAAATTTCAGAATTACCAAAGGTTAAAAGGGAAAGTTATGACTGACATTTCCCCCCAAATGATCTGCAAATGTTTCCTAGAACAGTGGACAGTCCAAAGAATTTACTCATTAGATATAAAAATAAACATCCAAAGGTAAAATCCCTTTTCAAAAGAATGTAGTTCTGCAGCTTACACCCATCTTGAAGCCATTCTCCTTTTTGAGTGAAACAGTAAACACATACCTGTTTACTCAGAAGAAACCAGGAATCGTTCAACACATTTATTTATTGGCTCCACTATAATTTGCAAATCATCGTGACATATGCCTGTTTCTTAGCACAAATTGCTTAACTCGTCCACCCACATTACTAAGATGCCAAAAATCAATTTGGCAAGCACTCATTATCCAGAAATCACATCTCTCTCATTTTTTAATGGCACAGAAAGGTTTGCAAAAGAATCACAGCTATTAAGGAAGTCAAAATGGAATAAGGTGCAGGCTGACTGCAGATACACATGGCAAGCAAGAGCGTGAGGAAGATGTGGCTGGGAGGCAAACCATAATTGCTCGACCCAGTTCACTCCAGTGTGAAAACACTGGCATTTGCTCGGAAGTGACAGAGCCACTCTTTGAATGTCATATCAAGTTGCCTGCTGTTGAGGCCAGTGTAGGGTGCTCTCCTATTGGAACCAGCCTTAGAAGAGTTTGAGTTGGCTATGATTTCTGGTAGGATTTTTTGTTCACCCCAAACTATGGAATGTCCTCCCTGAAAGTGGTACCCTTTTATCCTGGAACCAACTTATTCAAGTTTTCCGAGCTGGGTCCATCTAGTCAGACCAGTGGTCCATCTAGTCCAGCATCCTGTCTCACACAGTAGCCAACCAGTTTGTTTGGAGGTCCAACAACAGGACATAGAGACCGAGGTCTTCCCCTGGTGTTACCTCCTGGTGCTGGGATTCAGAAGTTAAGTGCCTCTGAATGTGGAGGGAGTTTTATTGGTTTTTTTGTTTCAGAGGGCACCTTAAAATGTGTAGGGTTGCCAACTCTGGATTAGGGAATTCCTGGAGATTTGGGGGTTGATTCTGGGGAAGGTGTGGTTTGGCAAGAGAAGGCAGCCCAGCAAGGATATAATTCCATGGAGTCCACCCTCCAAAGCTGCCATTTTCTCCAGGGAAACTGATCTCTGTAAACTGGAGACCAAAGGCAATTCCAGGAGATCTCCAGGCCCCACCTCGAGGTTGGCAACTTAAAGACTAATGGCATTTATTCCAGCATGAGCTTTCATGAGTCACAACTTCGTCAGATGCAAACCATTTTTTTTTACTGTTTTATATTTTTTACCTTTAAAATGCATTTTTTTAAACTCTGGACTAAGGCAGGTAGGGCTATTGTCTGTTCAAGACTTTTCATGGCTTTGTGATATCTACTGAATACTATGCCGATGAGTTGCAGGTTTTGATTATGGTTTCATGAGTTGTGATTTTTGGTGGCTTCAACAATTGTATATGTAAAATTGTTGGGAGACTTAAACCTGTACATCAGGGATGTGTTATCTAATTTGTTCATAAATTATAGGGAATTGGTCGTGGGCAGTGTAGTGGTCAAGTTTGCAGACGATACCAAACTATTCAGGCTGATTGTGAAGAGCTACAGTGTGATGTAGTGGTGAAGAGTGTTGGACTTGTATCTGGAAGACCCAGGTTCAAATCTCCAATCGCTGGGTGACCTTGGACCAGTCACACTCTCTCAGCCTAACCTACCTCAAGGGTTGTTTTGAAGATAAAATGGAGGAGAGGAGAATCACATAAGCCTCTTTGGGTCCCCACTGGGGAGAAAGATGGGGTATAAATGAATTAAATAAGAGCTCTTTGAGCTGTGCGATTGGGTAACAGTGTGGCAAATGAAGTTCAATACAGGTAAGTGCAAGATGACACACACTGGAACTGCCTGCATGCCTAGGGGCACGCCACGCTCTGCCATGTTGGCTCGTCCACTGGGATGCTCTTGAGGCCTCAGAAAGTGGAGGGTAGGGGGTTAGGCTCACCCCAGTCCTCCTCCGCCCAGCTGGAATGTCAGCAGTCACCCTCCCAGCATTTTCTTGCTGTGGCTTTTTCTTCCCTGACCTCATTCTCAGAGCCTCCTCTTACCCCTTCCACCTCCTGGCTTGACCTTGCCCCCTGAATCCCCAGCAGGGTGAGTTGGGTTAGCGCAGCTGCAGGGTGTCTTGCGGGTATCCTCCTGGCAGGGCATGGCCCGTCACAGTGGGCGGGATGAGTCCAGGTATAAATATATGCTGATGAACTGGCCAAGCCCAAGGCTGAATGAGATCTTGGCATTGTTATGGGTAGCTCAATGAAAATGTGACTGAGTGTGTGGCAAAAATAATAAACTCCATGAAAAAACAAACAAACTCCATTCTGGGTATTGTTAGGTAAGGGACTGAAAGTAAAATGGCCAGTATTGTAATGTCCCCAGTTATAAATCTATGGTGCAGCCTCTTCTGGAAAACTCTGTATAATTCTGGTCACTGTATATTAAAATAATATTCCAGGGCTCAAAGAATTACCAAAGAGAGCACCCAAGATGATCAAGGGACTGGAATATGTTTCCTATGAGTAGAAACTGAAGAGTCTGGAATTTCTCAACTTAGAAAAAAAAGAGAGAGGGACATGATAGGGGACATGATAAAGGCTTAAAAAATATGCAAGAGGAAATACTTCTTTACTCAATGAGTAGATAAATTGTGGAATTCATTGCCAGTAGATATAGTGAATGCCATGAGCATAGATGGGTTTCAAAGGGAATTAGACAGTTTCATGGAGGGTAGGGCCAGCGATGGCTACTAGCCATGATGACTAAAGAGAATCTCCATATCCAGAGGCAGTAATCCAGTAAACCAGTAAACCAGTGCCAGCAGGCCATATCTGAAGGCATGCTTGCCCTCGATGTCCTGTTAGTTAGCCTTCCTGGGCAGCTGATTGGCCACTGTATGAAACAAATGCTGAACTAGATGGACCACTGGTCTGATTTCGTAGGAGGGGAGGGGACTATTTTTATGTTCTTATATTCACCACTGTTTTCTTGGGAAAGTGGATAATAAACTAAACTAAATTCAATCATTTATGTATTAGTATGTATTCCTTTGTATTAAACTGTTCCCTTCTGAATTTCTTTTTCTGTTCACTGCAGGTGCAGATCTCTGTCCTCTCCAGTTAAAGGACCTTGAGCAGCAGGCGTTGAGAAAGGGCTTTCTCTTCCAGAGAGCTGCTGCCAGTCACTGATGATGATACTGAGCTAGAGGAACCAATAGAGCAACTTGGTAAAAGGCAGATTCACATATATATGTCCATATATGCAAATGTCCTGTTCTTAGCAATGGAATGGAACTGTGTCTCAGTGGAGGGGCAAGAGCTTTGCATGTAGCAGGCCCCAGGTTCAATCTCTAACATCTCCGATCAAAAGGATCAGGTAATGTGAAATATCTTTATTGGGGGCTCTAACTAGACATTACCTCATACACCAATCTGGACTTGAGTGCCTGTCCCAACTTGCTGTCACACAGAAGAACAGAGCATCTTACCTTGACAGCAATCTGTAGCTCCGTTCAGCTCCAAAATGATGCAAGGGGGCAGGAGGGGCTTTTGGCTTCCCACCAGCACCATCTTTGTCAATGAAAACAGCCACAGGGGCTTTTTGCTCCTTCCTCTGGCTGCACGTGTCTTTCCTAGGACACACAGAGTGAGAGAAAGTGGCAAACGGGGTCTCCCTGTGGCTATTTCTGCTGGTGAAAATGGCACAGGAGGCGAGCCAGAAGCACCTTCTCTCCCCCTGCGGAGCTTTGGAATCAAACAGAAACAGAGCACTGTTAAGATATCCTGTCCTTCTGCACGACAACAAGACAGGACAGGTCAGGCACCCGTGTCCCACCCCTTGTTTAGACGTAACATCTAGTTTAAGCTTGAGAGTGGGCAATGTTGATGTAGCGGGCCCAATGGCCTGACTCGATATAAAGGAGCTTCTTATGTTAATGACAATTTTCACTGAAATTAAAATGTGGGCAATTCAGAAGTGCTGTGTTCTCTCTTTACCGCGTTCCTAGTATGCCAGGGTCCTTTGGTTGCAGGAATTTTGGTGTGGCAAGAGATATTCCACTTCCTCTGCTCACGAGCAAGAGGTGACCTCTGTTTCTGTCATGTCTGAGCTGTCTGTTCCCATCAGCAAAAAGCTTCCCGAGCACGAAACACGCAAGCTGCCTTTGGGCCCTGTTTCCAATTTCTACAAAACAGTAAATCCACTTGTTTTTATTTCTTTATTCTGTAAACAGTTCTCTGTCTCGTATGGTAACCGCTGTTTATACAGAGCAGTAACAACACAGCACAGAGCACAATGAGATTATAGTATTACTTCAATATGTCCAAACCGTAGTACCAAAAAAAAGGGGAGGGGGGAGAAAAACCCCAAAACCAAACCTTTACAAACTATTGTTAGAACAGGTTGAGGTTCTGTCTGAATCAACATTCTACAGCACGGCAAGGAAGAATGGGGCATAATATTTTTCACAGCTGTCAAGCCTTATTTAAGAGGCAATATCCTACTTGGTTTTTTCTTACTGCGATTCTGTTTATACCACATGTAGTACTGTTAATCCCCTGATGCGTGGGATTCGATTACGCGGGGTGGGGTGGGGTAGCAGGGACAAAATGAGCCATATACTATGGGAGGGCTTTGGAGTCAGCCACAGGAACCTGATGGGAGTGAAAGTTGTGCATGGATTTAAGAGCCCAAAGGGGGAGACTGGGAAACACCATCTCATTTGAGGATATGGAAGAAAGAGGATATGCAAACTGAGACCACAAATAGGCTCATGGGAACATTCACGTTCTGTACAGCCAAGCAAGATACAATGGTGGGAAATCTGTGATCACTTCTCACGCAGCTATTGAAAATGCTAATAGCAGCTGCTTGTGGGGAGGGGGATTGGGACCACACTCCTGGAAACACAGAGCTGGAAGGGACCCCAAGGGACATCGAGTTCAATCCCTGCACAACACAGAAAATTCACAACTGCCCCCCCGTCCCCCAGAGACCCCGGCTCTTTCACTCAACTCCACTTTCCTGAGCTGCTCTTTGCCTACTGGCAGGGATGGGAGGGAAGGGAAGGGGAAGAATGTACAGGCTCCTATCAGAAATACAGGTTAAAAGAAGCCCAGTGACGTGATCCCCATAGCTGTCATTAGCTTTTTAGAGAGTTCTGCTATTTGGCCTAGGAGTTCTATTTGCAGTATATGGAGCAGGACACAAGTTGGGTAGGAGTTTGGCAGACGCAAGTGTAAAGCAGACTGAGGTCCAGCTAGAAGCCAAAACAGCATCATCTCCAGAACACAGTCTGAGACAGGATCAGGCTCACACGTTTCAAGAAACAATAAAGCTGAAATCAGGCAAATGGGCAAAACCACAGGGAATGCTTGTTGAAGTCAAACTGTAATGAGCCTAAATACTGCTTAAAAATTCAAAGGTCATATTTCTCTGTATTTTAAACAATGAAATATTTTTAATAAGAACAGTGTGCTGGCATTCTCGGAATTAGGGGCTCCTGTTCTGGTGGGAAGGTAGCATAGCAATGTTTTAACCAAGTAAATACATAAATAAAATTATTTGCCAGATTATCAATTCCCTCTTTATTTCTTTTTGTGTGAATTATCTGTACGTGCACACAGAGAGCATCCTGAGTATACCCACCATAATTAATACCCAGAAATGCACATACAATGTCTCATGCATACTTATTTAAAATGTATGATACCGCCAACCAAATATTCAACTGGAAGGCCCTTAATATGACGTGTTTGATGCAAATATATAAGATTCCCAAATGCTGAGTCCTGGGTGATGAAGTATCCTGAAGAATGGGCATGAGCATGCTGCAAGGCAGCCTTCCACTGTGCTGCACTGTGCCGTTGCTCAGCATGATCACGGAAATCCTCATTAAGGGAGGATCTAGTGAGTGAAATGAAGGGTCCACAGTCTTCACGATGGGGAGTTGATAGAGTGGCTGCAGAACTCTTGCTCCAGGGTGATTGGTGGAAGACTGGTTTTGCATCAGTAGCTTTCTCTTCTCCTTGCCTAGCTCAGCCAAGATTGCAACCCTGGTTTATTCTGAAAGCCTTGTCTAGGAGGATCTGAAGCCACCTTGGGTACTGTCAGCCTTAATCTTATCAGCGACAACTGCAACTTGTTAAAGGAAGAGCTGCTTGTGACGCTACAAACATGTGCCACCTCAAGAAGCCCGCCTCCATTACTACCTCCAAGAGTTTACGGCAAAGGTGATCGACATCATCATCTGCCGGCGTTCCTCCCACTTCGCCTCGATGCAAATATGTAAACATTCATAATATCAAACATTTAGTTAAAGCATCTTATAGTCATAACACTGTGAGCAGATCTCAGGGCTCCTAAACGAAACAACAACAAAAAATCCTTACGAGAGGCAAAAGTTGAAATGTCCTAAAAACACCAACACATATAGCTAAACATTCACCAGATTCTAGTATAATCCTGTTAAATTATGTATCTGTTTCTGTATAATATTTTCTGTTGTAATTTTTCTGTTGCAATAGTGAAAGCAAGGAACCCCTCCCCTAAAGCTATATATCAAACCATCATTGAAATGTAGTTTTCCTTTCCAAAGTTTTTTTATAAGTCAATTTGCATGTAAGAGCCAGTGCGGGATAGTGTTTAGAATGCTGCATCCCACCACCTTAGCTATGAAGCTCACAAGCAGACGATGGGCCAGTCATTTCCTTTAAGACTAACCTACCTCACAGGCAGTGTTCCCTCTAAGCTGAGTTAGTGTGGGCTAGCTCACGGTGTTTTAGCCTCCGGCTCACACATTTTTATCTTAGCTCAGGAAGGAGGGCTCCAGAGCAAACTGATTTATGCAGTAGCCAAAACAGCTGACTCACAACTTTACTGCCAGTAGCTCACAAAGTAGAATTTTTGCTCACAAGACTCCACAGCTTAGAGGGAGCATTGCTCACAGGGTTTTTATGAGGAGAAGATAAAAGGAGAAAGCACCACAAACACCACCCTGAGCTCCTTAGAAGAAGAGTAGGATAAAAATGTGGTCAAGAAGCATAATGTCCTTTATTTTAGCTCACTGTAGGTGTGTGAAAAACACTCTCATTTATGATACAAAGATATTTGAGAGAACTTTTCATTCATAATCTCAAATTTCAGGTTTGCAAATTCCACCTAATTACATTTCACCTAATTTTTTAACTGCATGTGAAATTTCATTCCAGATGTACTTGAAGCCTTGGATTGCACAACGGGCTCCCTGTTTTTTGATTGGTGAACAGGACGTGACCCAAGCCAATGAGTGGAGAAACATCCCTACTATAAATAAATCTGCTGCTTCTAATAGCTGGAGGTTCTCAGGGACTGTTTATCTATGTATTGCATTTGCATCCTGCCTTTCTTTCTTTGTGGAACTAAAGGCAGCTTATATAGCATTCTAGGAGATCTCCTATCCAGACTCTGACTGGAAAAAGACCAACAACCTCAGCAGAATGGGTTGTATAATGCCCCCTGTAACCGCTTCTTGGGTAAGGCTACAGGACTGCATGCCCTGAATTGGATGGCCCAGGCCAGCCTGATCTCAGAAGCTAAGCAGGGTCAGCCCCAGTTAGGACTTGGGTGGGAGCAGGCAATGGCAAACTATCGCTGTTCTTCTCTTGCCTTGAAAACCCTATGGGATCACCATAAATTGGTTGTGAGTTGGTGGCACTTTCCACCACCGTGGGACTCTATAGCCAGAGAACACGCAAGATTGGGCTATTTATTATGCTAGGTATCATTGATGCTAGAACCTCAATTTAAGTGGGAGAACTAAGATGCAGTTTCATTAGCTGATTGTTTATTTATCATATGGCAGAGTTATACACAGGAAATTGTTATTATGTTGTTGAAGGCTTTCACGGCCAGAGTTCATTAGCTGCTGTAGATTTTCTGGGTTGTGTGGCTGCGGTCTTGGCATTGTAGGACCTAACGTTTTGCCAGTAGCTGTGACTGGCATCCTCAGAGGTATACCACAGAGAGATGGAGTACTCTCTCTGTCAAGGTGAGCAGAAAAATGGTAGGCAGGAGAACTACTACAAGATAATGACTCAGCCCTACCCCACCTTCCAGGGTAGATATAAATTACCTGCCTACCATTTTTCTGCTCACCTTGACACAAAGAGTACTCCATCTTTCTGTGTTATACCTCTGAGGATGCCAGCCACAGCTACTGGCGAAATGTCAGGTCCTACAATGCCAAGACCACGGCCACGCAACCCGGAAAATCTACAGCAACTAATGAAGTTGTTATTGTTGTAGTTTCCTAACAGTATGTGCTACATAAATAAAATATTATTATTATTATTATTATTATTATTATTATTATTATTATTATTATTATTATTATTATTATTATTATTATTATTATTATTATTATTATTATTATTAATTTTTTTAAAGGAAGTATGTAATAATAGAAAATACGTAACCAAGCTGATACAAGGGATATGCAGACTGATTGGGCAATCCCCCTAAATACTAATATCTAGATTTTCAATCCACTCAGTCGCAGCTGGGGAAGAGTTCAAAGAGCTCTGTCACATCTCCCTGGAAAGCACGACGCTCACATTCCTGTGACAGATGGAAAATAGTTTGGCGGGCTGGAGCTGAAGATTCCTAGTACCCGAATGTCACTGATCAGCATTTGTTAGCAGGGGACAGCAGGTATAGGACCAGATCTGACCTCCATGCAAATACCTGCTCAGTGATATTTAGAATATCTAACTGGGACTACACATCCACCGACCGCCGTTTTGTTTGGACAGAAGAGCTAAAAACAGTGGTTTCATATGCAGTTCCTCATCCAGCTAAGGAGAGGGGGGCCACATGTCGTCCCTAGACAGATCAAAGCACAAGAGAACCTTTCCCCTTCTTGGGGGAAACGCGAACATGTACAGAGATAACCAAAACACACACAACGGAGTGGTTTTAAATGTAACACACAGCTTTTGATTTGCATCACAGAGTCAACCGTGGTGATGGCTTGTTCATGGAGGCACCTTTTGCTGGTAAAGCAGGGATTTGACAACGAGCGGCAGTAACTTGGTTTATCAGGATTCTGTTCATCTGTGACACGGCCTGGAGATTCGCTGACGGAGCATGTGCCTGCTTTCCTTCCTCCAGATGCTCTGCTGACATGGGCATTATTATTTCTGACAAGACAGAGTTTTTGAGGGACATTAATCCTAACTCAATATTTCTCAGGTGTTTTATCCTCTCTGAAAGGCTACCAATCCCCAAAGAGTCTTATGTGCTTGCTTGCCCTTTTTTGCTTGTACTCTCTGGGACTGATCAACATCACGTTCTTTCCAGATCATGCCGCGGGGCCTGTTTGTCATATTTTCTCACACGGAGTTCTTTCTAAGAGGGCAAAGTGGAGAGACAAATGATTGCCCTCTTGACAGTAATATGATGCACAGCCAGAAGGATTCTTTTGCGTTATGTGTGCGTGTATGGGGCACAATTCAGGACCATTATTCAGGCTGTGCTCTTCCAACAGAGTTCAACGGGAACCCATCACTGACAGCTTTCAAGGGGCTCAAGAACTGATCCGTCTGCAGTGAATCCTCTAGGATGTGCTGCCTTCTAATCTGTCAGTACTCTTAACAGCTGCCATTAAAAAGTGGTGGATCCTGTCACATGACAGGGTTCAAACCTCTGTAGAAGTCTGGACTGTGTCACGTGACTAGAGCCAGACCATAAATACCACTAGCTGAGCAGCATTTTACATGTCATGCCTTTATTACACTGTCCAATCCTGTTTCCTCTCCATAATATCATGTAACATTTCTTGGAACTCCCTATAGTCTTTAGGTCAGTACTTAGAAAGCCTGCAAGACATGGAATTTCGTAAACTCAAATGGATTCTCTAAAGCCATTTAATGAACTAAAAGTAAAGTGCCAGATGTCCAGGTCTGACCTGAAAAGTATAATAAATATCTGCAGAAAAATGTTTGTCCTGGTTGTGCAAAATCCAGGGGTTTTTTTTAACGGGTATAGTGTGCATGCAGATTTGCTCTTATCTCTGCTTCTTTGTCCTGCCCTCCTTTGGGCTGGAATATTTTTCTTTTCTGGTACTGGTTAAATCCCTCACTAATTGCATTCAGAACACTCCTAACTGAATTACTCTTGGTTCTGATCCCTCTTCTAGGGACGAGAAAAAAGACTTCAAGGTTACCACACACACCCCTTGTTCGTAGGAGTGAGTAACAGCCAACGAAGGAAGGACAAGGAAAAGACACTGCCATTCCCAGGCAGCAGTGAAATTAAGGCTGCATTTGTATGCACACTTTCTTGGAAGTATACCCCATAGAATTCAATGGGATTTACTTCCAACTAAACCTGCATAAGACCAGTGGTTTCCTGTTGCTCACACTAGATAAATACGGAGTGGAAGTATTTTGTGTGGACATTCTGACATTAATCATCTTACTCAAGTAAGTTACCTGCATAACCTTACCTTTCCTAAGTAAGTAGTCTAAGTATGCTTATCACTGGAGAAAATATGGATAGGCCAGTAGTCAAGTCAAGTCAAGTTTATTAGTACGGTCAAGCAACCAGCCAATATAAAACATTTCCAAAAAAAAGATTTAGATAAAATACACGGTAGATACATAAAATTAGATAAATATATAAAACGGCATTAGGAGCAAAAGCGGGAGCAACACAGTGTATCATTAAAGCGGAAACAGGAGCAATACTACTTTATCATTAACTTGCTGTCTGAGGTACAAGCTTCCTCTTTTTAAGTGCCAGGAAGCAAAATTTTGCCACAGCTAAAGATATCCTCTCTTTCCGATCTTCCAACAAAAAGGTTAGAATCCTTGGTTCCGCAAATTTCAAATGGACATCCAGAGGTTTAAATGTAGACAACAATGGGAAAATTAACAGCTGCCTCTCTATAGCGTAAAAATTACAATGTAACAGAATATGTGGGACCGACTCTATCTCAAGACCTGTACAGGGACAACATCTTTGGGAGATAGGCCAACGCAAGAACCTTCCTTGTAATAAATTAGAGGGTAAGGCATCAAAACGAGCTCTAGAAAAAGCCCATCTATAGCCATCATATATAATGTTAGAAAGATAAGGAGCAGGTGCAAAACCTGCCCAAGATTTTAAAACTCCATATCTCGAGGGTAGAAGCGCTTCTTCTGTCTGCGCCTCTATATCCATTAGACGTTGGGATACTATAGATTTAGCTTTGGTCAATCCTAGATCGAAAAGACTTACAGGGTGAAGCCCAATTGAACCAAGTTTAACCAATATTTTGGAGGACCATTCAGGATATGGGGTGGCAGCTAAAAAGGATGGAATTAGGCCTGTAGGCTTCAAATGCGTTCTTAACCAGTAATAAATTGAAGCAATCCAAATTTTCGTTTTCACTCTTGGCACCAGGCCAGTAGTCATTATGACACTTAAACCCTGCTACCACTCAAAATGCAATATAGTTGTAGAACATACATGCACATTATTGTTTGATCACACAATCTCTGTTTTTAGCCCTTCTGCCTCCTGCATCTATCCATTTGAGGAGGGACTGTGGCTCATTGGTAGAGCATCTGCTTGGAATGTAGAAGGTTCCGGGTTCAATCCCCAGCATCTCTAGTGGAAAGGATCAGGTAGCAGGTGATGTGAAAGACCTCTGCCTGAGACCCTGGAGAGCCACTATAACCTTGAGTGGACAATACTGACCTCGATGGACCAGTGTTCTGATTCAGTATAAGACAACGTCATGTGTTCTCCCTTGTGTTGCCAGTGAATGGGCTTCCTGGGCAGGACATCTGAATTGTGCCTCTGAGCCAGACGATTACACATGCACCAAGATTTCCCATACACTTCAATGGAGCAACTGCTTTGTAGAAAATAACTATAGCATCGGTAGGTGGTATTTATGCTCAGACAATACCTATTGTTTGGAGATCTTTGTTGTCATGCCTTAAGCATACATGCATTTTGGTCTTTATATTAGGTAATATATATTGTCTATACCAGGGGTGTCAAACTCATTTGTTCTGAGGGCCGGATCTGACATAAATGAGATCTTGTTGGGCCGGGCCATGTGTGTCATAAAATGTAACCCCAGGTAGCGGAGATATAAACTTCATAAAGGGCACAGACACAAAGGCTTTTTTTTTAACTTAAAAACATGCTTAAAACATTAGCACTCTTGCAATATTTTGTTTATTTAACTGTATATGATAACTGACACCTCTTGCTCTGAATTATTGCATCAAAATGTCTGCACTGTTGCAATCTTGAGTATGTTATTCAAGTGTGTATCTGTAAGCTTCAAACCTACTTTTGATTTATTGACATTCACCACAGAAATCTCATGCTCAGAGTTCTGAGCCTAGGATCCAGGTTAAAACATGAAATGGCTGAGTGATTAAGAGAGTCTGGTGAAGCAAGCTATGATGCAGCAGCAGAACTGGAAGCAGGAGATGGCCACTTCCACTGAGGGCCTGGTGGAAGTCCTCCAGGGGCCTGATCCGGCCCCCGGGCCACATGTTTGACACCCCTGGTCTATACTGTAGCAAGACTACTTCTGGATGCTATGGCTTGATTCCCCATCATGGAAAGCTGTGTCCAGATTAGCATGGCAGGACACTGAATTTAGCAAATTTCATTAAGGGCAAAATAAGCAAACAAAAGACAAGATGTCGATCAAGTGTTCTGAACTTAACAAAAAACTAGAGATGGACAAGCTTTCCTGTGCTTGAATCTGTGAGGAGTATCCCTGAAGAATGCTTATGGAGATGGGTAGCCATGTTAGTCTTTCTGTAGCAGCAGAAAAGAGCAAGAGTCCAGCAACACCTTAAAGACTAACTGAAAAAGTGAGCAATGACTCACGAAAGTTCATCCCCTGCCACATATTTTGTTAGTCTTTAAGATGCTGCTGGATTCCTGCTCTTTTCTACTGCTGAAGAATGGTTGTTAAAAATCATTTTCTGTCGGAGCACTCTAAATTATTTGTTTTTTTTTACTTCCTGTGTGTAGTCCTTTCCCATGTTGCTTATACCTCTGTGGCCTTTACTACTGGGTGCTAGGTGAAACATACACGTCACACCTGTTCTGCAGACACTCTGCTGGTTACCAATCTCTTACTGGGCTCAGTTGAAGCCTCCGGTCCTCATGTACAAAGACCTAGATGGCCTTGAATGTGTATGACTGCACAAAGACCTCTTCTGCCTCTGTCCGGTTGGTTGAGATCAGCAGCTGCCCATCCACATGCAGTCTCTGTGGCGGTTCCCACCCTTCTAAAGTGTCCTCCCTGAGGAGGTCAGAAAGGCCCCCACCCCACTAACATTTCACAGATCGTGCAGAGCAGAAATGTTCAGGAGGGAGTTTTTATAAAAAATATCATCAGAACTGTAGTATAATGGAATAGCTCAGGAGGGAGCTTTTATAAAGATTGTATATTGCAATGTTTCTTGTCTAGATAACAGTCCTTTTACTGCATTGCATTCTATTTTGTAACCCATTTTAGGCATTATGGTATGTCATGCCTTGACATTTTCCCCCATTGTTATTTGCACAGTTTTTCAGTTCTGGAACCCTAGTTCTACTGTGTTGTTGAACAATTTTTAATTTTTTTTATCTGTTGAGCAAGCCAAGCCATAAATACATAAATTTTGCATGAATTTGCCAGCACAACAAGTTGTTTTCATGACCACAAAGAGACATCAGTGACGAATTCAGTCCAGGAATTGCCTACAGTACAGGCACTCATTTGACCACAATGGCAATGGAGTTTTTTAGTGTATAACATAAGGAAGACTCCAAAATTTAAAAATGTTCAGAAAGTGGTTAGAAATTACAGTCAAAAAAACTATGGGGGCAATTGGAATTCTCGTAACATTTCCTGGAAATTAGAAGGTTGCCAGTCTCATACTGGAAGCATATTTATGGTGACCTTCAATGGTATCTGTGTTTCAAACGTAACTTCATTCTGCCCATTAATTTTAGTGATGATTCAGAGGCTTACTCTGCCACAGGTAAAAGGCATTCCTGGGATATCAGTTCACAGCAAAACAAACTGCCAGTTACTCAGTAATGCTGGGGTAATTGAGGGACAGTTAATGCTCATTCAGGATAACAAGTCTGGACGTTTCTCTTAATGCTTGTGTTTCTCATACAGGATCATCACCTATCTGTTGAGCAAGCAGCTCTTGGTTGGCAATCCCTGGGAGCACTAGGAGGGCAGAGGTTTCTTGGAAGTCACTTCCTGTTTCAAAACAGGAAGAGACATCATAACATTCTAAAGATTTCAAAATATCTATGGTAAAACCATAGAGATTTTTGAAACTGAGTATCCTAGGCTGCGGTCACACACACTAAATAATCCACTTTCAATGCACTTTCAAATTGGATTTTGCCAGTTCACACAGTAAAAATCCAGTTGGAAAATGTATTAAAAATGGATTATTTAGTGTGCATGACCACAGCCCTAGTTTGACCATAGAGATTTTTGAAATTCCTTGAGCATCATGATGTTGCTTCTGAAACAGGAAGTGAGTCCCAGGAGTTTCCCCTGCCCCCCGCCCCACTCTCGCCCTCACCAATCCACTGAGCAAGGGCAGGTGACAGGGAGAATCCCTGGGAGGTCCTCCACCATTACTGGGTAAGTGTATACAACATTCAAACCACATAATATTTTGTCTGGTTTTTGGTTGCTTTTGTGATTCCCCTTCTGATAAGTACGAGACAGCACACTGGAGGTCAGTTCAAAAGTGATTTCAGCTTTATTTCAGCTCCAAGTTAGACCAGCTACGGACTAGACCAGCTAGACCAAATAGTCCACAAACACAAGGGTTTAAATACAGTTCTGGCTGTAGTAGCCACACCCACAGAATGTAAAACGCGCCAATAACATTTGAACAGGCAGCCAATCACAATGCAGCCATAAGGACCAATCATATTGCATGTTAACAACCAATCATAATTGTTTCTGTACTAGCCCTCTGATTGGGCAATACTATACAGTTTCTGAATCCGCATAATGAGGCTAGCTCACTATGCTTGTCCATTATGTCTCTGAGGACATAACAACTCCTCCCCCCTTAGATGGAACACACTCGTAATCAGACAAGTGGGGAGGGGCCCTTCGGCTTCGTTGGGACCGCCTCAGTTCTGGGGCTTCAGGGTCTTTACTGGTCTCAGCGCCAGGCATTGCTGGGCTGTCAGGGTCCACAGGGTCCGAGAGTGCAGGGGTCTGCCCTGCCTCAGGTTCTGGACGAGAACCAGCAGCACTCACCTCATCCGGAGGCAAGTGGGACTGCTCCCTGGGCCTGAAACAATCTCCGGCCTCGATCTCCTGGTCCGCAGGAGACCATTGCTGCCGGAGTTGGTCGATGTGGCGGCGTATCTGTCGGCCATCAGATAGCCTCACCACATACATTCGAGATCCCAATTTGTTGGTGACTTCGGCATTAAGCCACCGGTGCCCCTCAGCGTAGTTCCGTGCGAAGACTAAGTCTCCGGGCTGGAACTCCCTGGATGGAGTGGCTGGTTCGGGCCACACGGTTCTGCTGCCATCCAGGTCTGGGTGCAGGCGGTAGAGAAGGGTTGTCAGCCTTCTTCCCATTAGAAGCTCGGCCGGGCTTTTCCCTGTAGCACAGCTGGGAGTGACATGCTGCCACAGGAGAAAATCGGCCACTCGATGGTCCCAGTCCTCGCCAGACAGTCGGGCGAGGGTCTCTTTTGCCGTCCGCACCATTCTTTCCGCCTGGCCGTTGGAGGCGGGGTGGAATGGTGCTGTGGTGATGTGCCGGATGCCGTAACCCTCTAGGAAGCCGGCGAACTCCCTAGAGGTAAGCTGTGGCCCGTTGTCACTGACAAGTACGTCAGGTAGCCCATGGGTGGCAAAAAGTTGGTGCGAAGCCTTTATTAAGTTTGCCGCTGTCGTTGACCGCATGGGAACTACCTCCAGCCACTTCGAGAAGGCATCTACGACCACCAGAAGCATCTGGCCGTTGATAGGGCCAGCGAAGTCGAAGTGTAGCCTTGACCAAGGCTTTTCAGCTCTGTTTAGTTCAGCCAGAGGGGAGCGTGGCAGATCAGCCCGGGACTGCTGGCAGTTCATACAGCCCCGAACTCGCTCCTCGATGTCAGCATCGAGCCCAGGCCACCATACGTATCCCCGAGCCAGGGCCTTCATTCGCACAATTCCTGGATGCCCGGCATGCAGAGATTTCAGCACGCTTCCTCTTAGTTTTGGGGGAATAACAACTCTACTCCCCCATAGAACGCAGCCCTTAGAAATAGATAGTTCAGTTCTTCTCCCCCAATATGCCTTAAACTCAGGCTCATTGCACACACTCGACCACCCCCTCCACACCCAGTTTAAAACGCGGGACAAAATTAAGTCCTTTTGGGTGTATGTGGCAATGTCCTTAGACCGCAATGGAGCCTCAGAAAGTTCATCGAGTGCGAAGATGTCCGCTGTCGGAGCCGGGTCTGGATCAGTCTCAGGCAGGGGGCATCGGCTCAGGGCGTCGGCGTGAGCAATACACTTGCCCGGTCTGTGCTCTATGTCGTACTCGTATGCAGCGAGGAATAGAGTCCATCTTAACATCCTGGGCGACAGGATGTTGGGCGTGGGGCGGTCAGGGGCGAAAATCCCAAGTAGCGGCTTGTGGTCAGTAACTAAAAGAAAACGTCTTCTGTACAAAAAGTCATGAAACTTTTTAACCGCACTCACAAGCGCCAACCCTTCTTTATCAATTTGGGCATAGTTCTTTTCAGCCCCACTCAGCGACCTAGAATAATAGGCAATTGGTGCCTCGGACCCGTCAGGCATAATATGGCTTAGAACTGCCCCAACACCAAACGGCGACGCGTCAGCCGCCAGAACCAACATTTTTGTCTCATCATAGTGCGTGAGGACACTGCTAGACGTCAACAACATTTTAACATTTTGAAAAGCTTCTTCTTGACGCTGCCCCAAACCCATTTTGCATCCTTATTTAATAAACGGTGTAACGGTTCGGCTACCGAAGCTTTGTGAGGCAAGAACGCATGATAAAAATTAACAAGCCCTAAAAAAGCTTGTAGCTCCGTTTTGTTTTGGGGCCTAGGTGCGTTGTGAACGGCAGATACCTTCCCCGGGGTTGGGTGAACTCCCTGCTCATCGATTTTGAATCCCAGGAATTCAACACTGGGAACCCCTATCGTACACTTTTCTCTTTTTACACGTAACCCAGCTTTTTGAAAACAAAGTAAAACCTGCTTGACTCTTCCAAGCAATTCCTCCTCATCTTTCCCTGCAATAAGCACATCATCGAAGTAAGGAATTACTCCCTTGAGGCCTCTAAGCAACCCTTCCATTAATCCCTGGAAGATTCCCGGTGCGACATTAACCCCGAATTGGAGGCGCTTGACCCGAAACGCACCTCTATGAGTTACGATGGTTTGTGCTTCTGCTGCATTGCTATCCACAGGCAGTTGTTGATAAGCCTGGGCAAGGTCCAACTTTGCAAAAACCTTGCCCCCCCTAGAGACGCCAGTACATGACTTATCACAGGTACAGGATAAGAGTGCTGTTGCAACGCCTTATTGATTGTACACTTATAATCTGCACAAATTCTTATAGAACCATCGGGTTTGACAGGAGTAACGATGGGTGTTTCCCATTTGCTGTATGGTACCGGTTCTAAGACCCCTTGCCCAATGAGCTTGTCGAGCTCCATTTCTATCTTTGGTCGCAATGCTAACGGTACCTTTCTATATTTTAACCTGATAGGCCGTACATTCGGATCCAGTTCAAATGAAACCGGGGGACCTGTATAGGTTCCCAATCCCTTTCCAAAAACCTGAGGAAACTCGTTATATAAGCAATCCCATTTATCACAACACACTGCATTAATGCCAGAAATAGCAATGCCCAACGGTTCAAACCAATCAAGCCCTAAGAGGCTTATCCTGTCCCCTTCAGCAACAATTAGGGACAGAGCCGCCTTCCGCTCTTTGAAGTTGACTTCAAATTCAGCCTCACCGGCCAACGGAATTCTGTGCCCTTGGAAATCGGCGAGACAGGCATCAGTTGGTAGAAGACGGCGACGGCTTCGGCGAGGAAAAAGACGATCTAGTGTATGCGTCGAAATGATGGTTCTAGCCGACCCCGAATCGACTTCGAAAGGGCAGGCCACGCCGTCAAGATACACGGTGACGAAAATCTTCTTCCTCCGGGGAACTCCTGTGGTGAGGACAGTCGACGATGAAGAGGGGTTGGATGACAGGGTCGGGTTTCGGGACGACAGGGATGAAGAGCAGGTTGTGTTGACCTTGCTTCGGAATTGAGAGCGCTGCGGAGGCGACGTAGGCGGCGATCTCTTCGACTTGCAAACTCTGGCGATGTGCCCGCGTTTTCCGCAAGCCCGACAAACCAACCCTTTGGCCCAACAGGTGTCGCGCTCATGCTTCCCGCCACAACCAAGGCAGTGACGCGCTGGCGCAGTCTTCACTTGGGTTCGCGGCTGGCTGCTGGAACAAGGCTCTCGTACGTCATCCACGGCGGCCGCCGGCTCACGGTCCTCGACCTGTTGGTGAATGCTGGATTCAGCTGCCGCAGGCCGCTGTCGCACTTCTCGCGTCGACCTTTCAGCAGCTTCAGCGGCGATGGCTTCCTCGAACGCGACCTTGAATGTCAGCGTCTTTAGGGCGAACAGGCGTTGTTGCAGCTTTGCATCGCGGTGACCGCAGACCAGCTGGTCTCGCAAGGCTGTTTCGAGATCGGCGAAGTTGCAAGCCCTTGCCAACTTCCTCAATGCCGCCACAAACTCGGCTACCGATTCGCTGGAGCCTTGCCGCCTTTCGTAGAACGCGTGCCGGGAAGCAATCTCTGAAGGCTGCGGCGCGAAATGAGCCTTCAACTTCTCCGTCAGCGTGGCGTACGGCATGGTCTTGATGTCATCAGGCGTTACCAGTGAACGAGCAATGTCGAACACCTCTTTGCCACACGAGCTAAGCAGTGCAGCTCGTTTCTTCGCAGCATCTGTCACCCCGCCGCTCTCGAGGTGAAACTCGAACCAGGTGAGGTACGCCTCCCAGTCCTCGGTCGCGGGCTCGAACGGCTCGAACCGGTGCTTGGAGCTCATCGCGGCGCTTCCTGGAGCGGATGGCCCCCTCGGAAACTCGCGGTCGATCGGAACTTCCTCCGTGGTGTCTCAGCGGGGCTGCCTACCCGCTAGATCCCATCCTCGTCGCCAGTTGATAAGTACGAGACAGCACACTGGAGGTCAGTTCAAAAGTGATTTCAGCTTTATTTCAGCTCCAAGTTAGACCAGCTACGGACTAGACCAGCTAGACCAAATAGTCCACAAACACAAGGGTTTAAATACAGTTCTGGCTGTAGTAGCCACACCCACAGAATGTAAAACGCGCCAATAACATTTGAACAGGCAGCCAATCACAATGCAGCCATAAGGACCAATCATATTGCATGTTAACAACCAATCATAATTGTTTCTGTACTAGCCCTCTGATTGGGCAATACTATACAGTTTCTGAATCCGCATAATGAGGCTAGCTCACTATGCTTGTCCATTATGTCTCTGAGGACATAACACCTTCCCTCTTTCCTGTCATGTCACCATTATGATTGTGACTGAGTGCTATGCAAAATATACCTGCATGAGTATCAGGGACATCTATTGGATAGTGCCTATGACATCAGCATCAACTCTGGTCAGACCAGCATCATCTTTTGACAATCTTATAATTTTAAAAAGAATTTGAGAAGATCCTTTAGAAGCTGAGCAATCTGCACTGTATCCCAATGAGCCAGTCAATACTCCCGTAGCTCTTTGAAAAGAGACAAAAAAGAACCACCAAAACAACCTGCTCCCTTTCCTCTATTTGCCTTTAATTTTGGTTACTTATTTAAATTACTTGCATTCTTCCTCCTCAACAATTCAAAGTGCACAATGACACATGAAGCTGCCTCATACTTAATCAGACCCTGGGTCCATCAAAGTCAGTACTGTCTACTCAGACTGGCAGCAGCTCTCCAGGGCCCCAGGCAGATGCTGGGGATTGAACCTGGGACCTTTTGCATGCCAAGCAGATGCCTTGCCACTAAGCCACAGCCCCTTCACTGAAAAAATGGAAGAATGGGAGGTGGTTAACTACATGATTCAAAACCTTAAAGATCATCAAACACAAAGCCCAAAAAGTCACAGAAATAACCCATGACATTAACCAAGATAAATCAAATGTCCACAGAACAGCCAACAATAGAAGAAGGGCCTTGGCTCAGTAGCTGAGCACGTGCTTGGCTTGTCGGTCCCAGGCCCAGGCCCAGGCCCTGGAATCTCCAGTTGTAGCCAGTGATGTGAAAGACATTAACTTGAAACCCTGGAGAGTCACTGCCAATCTGCTTGCCTAGGTGGACTGATAGTTTGATTTAGTATAAGGCAGCTTCAGGTGACTATACAATCTGTATGGGACAATTCATTTTTAATTTGTGTTTCTTGTTGAAGGATATCTTTCCCTTCTTGGGGAATGCGCCATTTGCTTTCACCTTTTTTATTTATTTTGTTTTTCCATATAGCTGAGGGATGGCCAAGATTTGTTTCAAATGGTATTATAAATGTCTCCCATTTCTGTATCTGAGAAGTCCATTTTTAAAAAATGCTTCTTGTAAAGTGGACAAAGAAGGCAAGGAAATGGGTGTGGCACACAGCGATGGCCTGACTGGCAGTAATAAAATAAAGGAAAGAAGTGTCTGGAGCAACAATAGTAGGCTGGGGTTGCCAGTCTTGCATGGGTAGGGTTCCACCATGGCACCTGTGGACACAACCCTGGTACCTCCCTGTGGATTGCAGCCAGCCAGTTTTTCTTAACCATTTTTCCTTATTATCACAGCTAGGGTTGCCAGCTCTGGGTCGGGAAATTCCTGGAGATTTGCGAGGTAGAACCTGGGTAGACTGGCGTGTGGGGTGGGGAGGGAGCTCATCAATGTGATGTCACGGTAGGGTTGCCATTCCCCAATTGGGGTGGGGGATCCCCTGGATTTGTGGGCTCTTGCCTGCCTCCGGTCAGCTGGTCAGCAGGAGGAAATCTCCCCCCCCAAAAAAACAGCAATGTTGCCAAAAATAAAAGCAACGTGCTTACATCACTTGGAAGTGACATAGGCATGTTGGTGACATCAGGGGGATGTTCTGATTTTTGGGCAAAACTTTATGGTTTGAAGCTGATTAGCATAGAGTTTTGCCCCAAAACGAGAGTGTCACCACCGATGTCTCTATGTTACTTCCAGGTGACATAGGCACATCACGTGACATCATTTCCTACTCCCGAAATGTCCCCTCCACCCTCTGGCCAGTCTACCCTCTGAAGCTGCCACTTTCTGAAAGAGAACTGATCTCTGGAACAGCTGTAATTCTGGAGGTTTGCAATCCTAATTACAGCCCCCACTGCACATGGCTTTTTCACATCTAGGCCTCATGAATCCAAGCATAGCCTTTTTGCCTGATCAAAGAAGATGCCTCCTTCCTTTTCCACAACCCGGTAGAGATGCCAACCTCCAGGTGGGGCCTGGAGGTCTCCCATAATTAAAGCTTCAGATGGCAGAAAAATTGGTTCCCCTGGAGAAAAAGTCTCCTTTGGAGGGTGGAACATATACCATTATACTCCACTGAGGACCCTTCCCTCCCCCAAACCTCCCCCTCCCCCAAACCTCCCCCTCCCCCCAGTTACAGCCCAAAATCTCCAGGAGTTTCCCAACCTGGAGCTGGCAACTGTAGGGGAACTTTTAGTTGTCTGTCTCTTTTAAGTTTGTACTCTTAACAGTACACTTAATTGTTGGGATTCTCCTGCCACCTCCCCAAGATTAGCCCAGGCTCTTGGAAACATTTTCACGACTTAAAAACGGGGAGGGGGATCATTTTCTCTCCTCCCTAGTTTTCATTTGTCAAGCATAATTTATGCCCCTACCCAATTCATTGCTGAAAATAAATACTGAAACCCAAGAGAAAAGCTCTGTGCAGGATTTGTAAAGTTTTTTTCCATCCTCTTTAAGTCACACAAAAGTGCCAAGAATATGGAAGTTGTGGTTAACTTCAGCTCTAGTCTTATTAGTAGACTCTGGGAGTACTGTAAAACAGAGTTAGTGTTCGTTTTCCTCCCTCCCCTCCTTTACTAGCCTCTATTGTGTCTGTTGAACTGCGCAGCTCTGTCTTTAGTACAATCTCTAGCCATTGCAACCTTCTATTAAAACCACCTGCAGGCCTCTGTCAGCTGAGGCGAACGCTGTCAAATAAATGGAGCTGCTTAAGCCAATACAAGTCATTAGGAAGAAGGTGAATTAGAGATTTTGACGTTGCCAATAGGAGCTATCTATGATCAATTGATCCCTTCCTCTGATAAAGTGGGGCTCCGCAGACGACACCCACTCCCCCGCGCTCTCCCTTGCCTCATCCACCTAGGCCTCAAGCCCTGGATCCAATTATGAGTGAGGAATACCAGGCCCAAGCCTGTGCTGAAAGGCCATCAGTGGGCCTAGCCATTAATAACTCTCCAGTGCGCTGTACATTGTAATTGTCAGGCTGCAATTTACAGTAATCCTCCGATGCAAAAAAAAGAGAAAAGGAAAAAAGCAAGCCCGAAAGGAGGGGAAGGAGGGAAAAAAAAACTTAAAGAGCTGCAGCTGATTTGAAATTCATACAACCAGTTGAAAGAGAGAAAAACAAGATGCATGGGTTAAAAGGCCAAGCCGAGCAAGTGTGTGCGTTGAGTGACAGACATTTTAGTACTAGCAGGGGACCATATTTTAAAAGGTCACTGAAAACTCTTGGCTTGGGCCCTCTGACAAACAATGAACTTTCCATATATTTATTTGCCATCTCTTTGTTTTTACAGCAAGCAGAATAAATGAGTTAAATGACGTTGCGGGGGCCTGCACACTGTCAGCACAGGTTATAAGTCATTATTAAACGCCATCAAATCAGACCCAACCCGGTCTAGGCAACGAGACTAAAAGTTATTTGCATTCCTTCTGTCATAAAAAATCATATCCCCTTACCCCGAGACTTTCGTTTCTTTATTAAATGCAGCCACAAGAGTATTTCAGGTCTGGCAACGTGAGTTCAGGAAACCTTACTCTGTATAACTCAGTGTAACAGCTTAGAACTGATTCCACTAAAATGTCCCAGTTGAGTGTATCTGGGCACTCAATCAAGAAACACATATTACTTTTAAATAAGATTAGCCTTTCTATTTTGCTGCTTAAGTTAAAAACTTTTCATGTCATTCTCTGGCTTTATGTAAACCTTCATTCTGTTTGGGAGAATGAAGGGCTCCAAATTAAAAACAAAACAAAACACCCTCAGGCTAGAGAGGTGTCTTAACAAACACCGCCTCATGGCTGTGTAGTGACAAGTGAGTGCCGTTAAATAAGATGAATTTCCCTTGTGTTGCTTCCAGGGGTTTGTAATTATGCCTGAGCTGCAAGTGCCCTTTCCCCTACGGAATGGGAAAAGCAGAACAACGAGTCAAGGACGTACATGACCTATCCCACTGTCCCTCCCCCCCAAAAAATCACAGGTGACCTGCAGCTGTTTATTAAAAGTTGCTGTTCATTTTTTCCCATGTCACAAACAATTTGATTGTGTGCATGTTGATGTAGAAGAAAGTCTGGTTGTGTTCAGTGGGGCTACTCCCTAGTAAGCCTGAACAGGGTTGCAGCCTAAGGTTGTAGCCACAGATTGCTGGATATTGCTGTGTAGGAATCATTTGCAACTGGATTGGCTTGCACACACAGAAAATTGAGTTACGGATGACTGCTGTAGTGTACACCTCCACAAGTAGTACCTTTGGTTGTCATGGTGCTCACTTTTACCCCAAAGCAAAGAGCCAATCCTGGCCTTCCTCAACTTCATTGGAGTAGGAGGAGTTCCAGAAGATCTCACATTTGGGGAACATCTGTCTCCATCCACTGTAAGAGGATGCTTGGCTTGGAACCAGGTAACATTTTACAGACTCTTCCAGTGTTTTGTGATTGGCCCTTTCCCCTTGGCTGCCATTTTGCTGACGTGTTCACTAATAGTTCTTGAAATTCCAAAGAGGCCTATGAGTTCTACAAGGTTGGGGGGGTGTGTCTCCTGCTATTGTGCAATGATGTATGAACATGGGGCAAGTCAGACCTGGATGAACCTAGAGTGGGGACCTATATTGGTTTTGTGCATACCTTTTAACCTGGAAACATATGGGGTCTTCTATGGTCCTCTCGGTTGTGCTTTGAAATGTACAGATGTGGCCCTGTGCTGTGTCCTGTTTATTAAGGTGAACTCAGTGAGGGCCCTTTCATTGAATGCAGTGCTCAGGGTCAGCTTCCTTCTGTCATGTTTGCCCGGTGAGGTGGGATATAAATTGAAAGTAATAAATAAATGCTGTACTTATGAAGTATTGATTTATGCACTATGTTATGGTTATAGGTTATTTACATATTATTATATTACTATGTCATTATTAAATCTAGGCATTTATGGGTTATTAGTTATTCACATGGACTTTTTTATATCTTGGATTTTCTCCTTCTGTCAACTGGCAAAAACCTATCTTGATTTATAAGCATTTCAGACAACAGTGGCTGAGATTTATTGATTGCTGTGCTGCTTTCACTAAGAATTGCTTGGAACAATTGACACTGATGCTTTTATAGGGCTGGCTTTATCTTTATTATATTTGCTTTTTTCTCATGCCTTTTAAGACTGTGTGGGTTTTGTGGAAAGGCAATTAATACAATTTTATTTTAAGGGTTGGCAATTTACAAAGTAGACTGGTCAACTGACCTCTATTATTTTGTTGCAATTAAAAAAATGCCAAGTATTCCATGAACTCTGGGATGTCATTATGTAGGTGCCCAATTCCCAGTGTGGCATAGTGGTTAGAGTGTCAGATTAGGATCTAGGAATCCCAGCTTTGAATTTCTGCTTTGTGGGCTAGTCACACACCCAGCCTCACTTACCCCACAGGGTTGTTATGAGAATAAATGGAGAACAATGTAAGCTGCTTTGTTGCCCCACTGGGAAGAAAGGCAGGGTATAAATGAAGTAAATAAATAAAGGTGTAATAATGATTACATTTCTAAGTAAGGGAAGCTTGCCACCTCGCTCTGCAGCCATCAAAGGTATACCTAGTAGCAAAACAACTTCCTTCCCATGGCCTTCTGACATAACTGCTGCAAGCATCTCTACATTAGAATTGGCTTGTTGCCTACAGAGCACGCCTACTTTTAAAAACTGACTTTAACAGTTGCCATTTTTTGCCTTGTTTTCTTCCCATTCCATTTTTTTTTTAAGAAACTGGTGTACCAGGACAAAAGGCAAAGAGAAGAACAGTTTGGTAAAGAATTGCTTGCATTTATCAGAAACCTTATCTAACATTGTTAAGGAACAATAATTCCTAACAATTTTAAGTTAATTTGTTAGAGGCAGCAGCCAATCGTAGCCTGTTTTCCAGCTTACCTTTTCTTGGGAATGTAATTGATCATATGGGGGCAGAGCAATGCCAGAGCCGTTCTTCTAATCTTTCTAATAGAGCTTTAGGCCTGGCTATGAGATGGAGAAGGGTCTGGTGTACACATGAAGCTGCCTTCTACTGAGTCAGACTATTGGTGCATCACAGCCAGTATTACCTATCTGACTGGCTGCTGCCAGTGGCTCTCCCTGTTCACTGGAGATTGAATCTGGGACCTTCTACAGAAAAAGCTGATGCTTTTCCACTGTGCATGTCCCCCCTCCAACAATCTCTGTCTGCATATGGACAAAGGGAATGTTCTCTATTGCTTTTGCTTTGATCTATCAGCTGCTTTTGACACAGTTGGCTACTCCATGCTCTTTGTACATCTTGAAACTGGAGGTGCGAGCGGTGGGATGACTTGGGTAGTCCTAAATCATGTTTGTGTTCAGAAGATGGTTACTGTGCACTCATGATGTTTGGATCCACCTATTTCTGTGAATGGAGGGATTTTCACCCAGGAACATCATTTCAGGGGACATTTTGGACTGTAGTGGGAGGAGGAGCAAGAAAGCCATCCTCTGTAAGCAAAAACAATTCCATCCACAGTAATTGTTCAGTGGATCCAAGCCTTTGTCAGCTCTTTGGGAGTTGGCATGGAGGCTCCGATCTCCCATACTTTTAAATATTTGTATTAGAACTTTGTGAAGTTGTCTGAAGCTTTGGACTGGGTCTTATCCATATGTTGACAACAGCAAACTCAATGCCTCTTTCTGTAAACTCCCAGAGACTGCCATCTTGTTCCTGGGCTAATGTCTGTTAACAAGGATCAAATTGCTGAAGGAAAACTGATTGAAACTAATTCTAGACAGGGCAGAGGTAATGGCAGTTAGAAAAGCTGATACCTTGGAAGGTCTGCATGGTCTACTTTGGATGGGATGCGCCTTAACTGACTTCATTAAATGTTTGCGAGTCTGATTAGATCCTGCCCTTCTGTTAGACAAGTGAGTTTCTTGATGACAGTTTCAGGTGGGTAGCCATGTTAGTCTGCAGTAGCAGAACAAAATTCAAGTTCACTAGCACCTTGAAGATTTAATGAATTTTTAGCCTCTGTCAGTCAAAGCCTATTTTCTCATGCATAAAAAGAAGGGAATTTCCACCAGCTCTTATATCCAGGTGAGAAGGTGGAAGGGCTATTGTAAGGAAGTGCCAATTGGAGTCAGGATGCAAAGGTACAGGAACCTCAAGGTCAGATTATTGTAATACTTTACATTGGGTTATCCTTGAAGACAACGCTGAAACAGTAGTTCATTCAGAACACAGCAGCTCTGAACTATCCACATCTTATGTCCCACCAATCACTCTATCAAAACCCTGGAACCTACCATGAATAGAAACAAAAAGTTCACTTTTCTAAGAAGATACATGTTTTGAGGCAGACTTATTACTAGCATGCCAAAAGGTCACAGATGCGTCATCTGTGGCAGGTAGGGGTTGGCAGGAGTTGACACGTCACACTTTTGAGTGGACAGGGGGATTAAGGGCGAGCAAATTCTTAGTAATTGTCACGAAACTAGACAATTTCCACATTCTGCTGCTGGTGTTGAGAAATATTGTTTAGAGCTAGCTGCTTTGCACAAATAATTCCCATCTTGAGATCACTGTGGTGGTGGCTGACATGTTTCGGAGTTCAATTCAAGGCACTGGTTATTTCCTTTAAAGTCTTTTGCAACCTGGGATCTACATATTTGAAGGAATGTTTTCTCTTGGTATGAGCCTATACAGCACTTTCTGTCTTCCCAACACCTTCCCAACTGCTTCTCTTCACTGTATTCACACCTAGGCAAGCATTATCTGCCCTGGTCTACTCCAGGCAGCTCACAATAAAACCACCAAGAATACAATAAAAACATCAGAAGGAAGTTAATGTTTGCTGGCCTTTTCTCTCTTTAGCCCCCCGCCCCCGCCCCCGGGTGTGATTTTTATTGTGGATCGGATGTCTGCAGTCTTCTGTAGGCTGTTTTAGGGAGAAAAGTAGCTGAGAAATATATTTTAAATAAATCCCATTAGTTATTTTTAATGTAAAACAACTTGTTGCAATTAGCATCAAACCTATGGCAATTAACTTAAAGGAACAAAAAGCAACATTTTTTAAAAAAATAATTGGCCAATATCTGAACACACTTGATTGTTAAATTAAGTCTTTTTTTGATCAGTCAACTGGTCAACCCTGTATTATTCGCAGTGCAATCCTAGGAAGAGCCATGTCTGTCAAAGCTTCTTCAGAGACTTCACTGGACTTTAAAAGGTCTAACTCTGCTTATGGTTACAATCAATTGTGTATTATTTTAAAGCAACAAATCTCAGATCAGAATGTCATTAAGTGACTGTTTGGAAAAAGCCTCTTGCATGAAGAGGATCTTTGTGCATTCTGCTTAGGACAGATTCCATCACCTTTCTATCTTGGTACAAAAGTTACCAGTCTTATCTTTAAAGAGAGACCATTCATAAGACATCTATATGAAGTCTGAAACTGCTCAGCTTAAAAGACCCTACAAGTGCTAACAAAAGCATCTGAGCACTGAGCATTGTAAAACTTTATCTCATAAATGAAACGACATTACATTTACTATGTACAACCCCTTCCACCATAAACATCCACATATAGAGCTGGGGGGCAGAAACAAAGACTGAATCCCGTAAGAACAGGGGCAGAAGGATCTGGTGGGCTTCTACTCAGGGGTGAACAAACAGCTGTAATCTTTACTGCTTAGATGCTTCCTGAAACGGAAGGCAGGGGGTAAAACTGTGAGGTCACAAATTGGTCCAGCAAGGCATGCATGCAGAACTGGATCCCTGGACTTAGTTAAATGAACCAAAGGGTACTGGGGGGCGGGAAAACACACACAATCTCAAACTTAGCACCCCAATGTAACTGTGGCCGCTCTGATTGCCTGGTTGAGACATGGAGGTTGACCTTCCCAGAGATCATCCCCCCCCTCGGCAATAAGCAAACACCAGTCAAAATGGCAGTGATTTGTTTAGCAGTATGCCTATAGTTTTTAGCTGTGCAAGAGGATTTCTCCAATCAATGTTTTTAAAAAGCTGATCTGAGATTTGATGCTTTATAATAATAAGCAAAATGTTTGGAGGAAAATTGACTTCTGCAGAATTTCTCATTACAGCCTTTAAAACTCATTACATTGTTAAGGCTCATTATATAACCTTAGAGAACAAATCCCAATGAAAACATTTTAAGGTCTAATCAAGCTGTATGCATCCAGTATCCATTCTTGGTATAAGCCATCATAAAACCGGGCATTCCACGCAATAACTCAAAGCTGTATAAGCAATTCATAATCATGTTTCATGACCAATTTCTGCAGTAACTTCACAACTATAGTCAAAATACATAAAGTCAAAATTCATCATCTATGGTACAAAGTTGCATTTATTATACTTTGCCTAGTGTTTGTTGGAGGAAGGTTCCTTGGGACAGAGGAGGGCTTCACACTTAGCTAAGTGGGGTGATAGGATACAACACTATATACATACACATTTTTTTCATATGCAATTAGACCCCTTATGCCAAAACACTAGCCCAAAGACAAACCATTGAGACAAAAATTGGTTTCATTACATACTGAAATGGGCCCACCCGGTTCTAACATGGAATAGAACTGTTGGAACTCCCAGTATTACAGAGATGCACGCAGGATAGAAAGTTAAAGAAAAGACACTGAAGAACAAGAAGTCAAGTAAATGAGCATCATGGGAGTTCAACCAAACTCTCTGAGCATCAAACAATTAGTCTCTCCCACCATTTTGTGATTGGCCAGATGTCCTTTGGCAGTCATTTTATGATGGTTATGGCTCTCATGACCTCTATTTTATGTTCTTAAAATTATCAAGATGACATACTTCACTGGTAGTTTACCTGCCTGATGCTGCTGAAGTTCAAATGTGAAAGTGTACAGCGATAACTGTAACATCAGTGACAATCTCAAATACATTTTGTGAATGTCAGAGAACTGGTATCTTTCCAACCTCCCCTTTCAGATACACATGCAGAAATGAACACCAACAATCTATTGAGATACTTCAGGATATATTGATATTCGAGTGTTCAGAGATTTACAACATTTAGGTTTGATCCAGTGCAAAATTTGTGCAAGAAGGAGATTGGATTTATACCAAGGAGTCTCAGGGCATCTTACAATCGTCTTTCTCTCCCCCTCCCCACAACAGACACCCTGTGAAGTAGGTGGGGCTGAGAGAGCTCTCGAGAGAACTGCCCTTGAGAGCACAGCTCTGAAAGAACTTATGACTGACCCAAGTTCACACCAGCAGCTGCATGTGGAGGAGTGGGGAATCAAACCCGGTTCTCCCAGATTAGAGTCCACGCTCTTAACCACTACATCAAACTGGCTCTCAACCAAGCAGAAGCACAAGTCAAACTTATTGTATCCCCACTTCTGTTTCCACAAGATCTTGTGCAACCAACTTCGGGGCACTATAATATATAGGATGCACAACATTTTACACAAGTAGAATTGTGCCGAGCCTGTTTACATTTCCGCTGTCATGTCACTGGATCCAAGCTTTTGACTGGATTGTCAGCATTAGTGTTATTGTCAACCTGTACCAAATTTCAGACATTCCCTAATATATCTGTTGGCTGATTAAACTAATAGGCAGTTCACTTCAATTAGAAAAACAACAGAGAAACATTTTGTACAAACTTTTCAGGGGGAAAAAGCAAGCACACAAAAGTGAACAGACCATAACTTTATTGGAGATATATTCAGCTACAATTATTACAAAAATCTATTAAAGGTAATTGTGATCCATAAGGTGCAGACTGCAAATTTCTGCAGCATGATTACAGTATGAATGAATTACATTTTATGTCCCTTAGACAGCTGCAGCATGTGATGGGAAATATTTTATTGTCCATCAAATTACATTATTCATTCTACTTGATTTTTAACCATCTTTAAAGTAAAACTATTTACAATAAAAAGCCTGCAATTTTCAAATGCCTGTTCAACTTGTTTCTCTCTAGATAACTTGCTGCTATAGTAAACTGAGTGCATCTAACGCATCAATTTAGACAGTCTGTGGTTGTTACCCAAATTAAATGCGAAGCAGGGGAAAAAAAACCTTTACTAATACTTTGGGGACAAAATGCTTGTAACAAATTAAGAAATACTCTTGGAAAGTTGCACGTAACTGAGTTGACTTCTGCTGGTGAAAGCACTTTGATTCTAATGTCATTTTACAGTTGTAAAAGTTAGGGTTTAAAGACACAAATGCATGAGTATTACTGCACCCTTGCTTATTGAAAAGATTCGCCATCAAGGATGTAAAATTGTCCTAGGTTCCCATCCTGTTTACATCAGTCTCACACGACACATTTCCTTACATTCGCTGAGGAACGCAGGAGAACAGCTGGGTTTATGCCACCTGCAGGCGTGGTCCTACAATTCATGGGACTGCGCAGAGCTGAACCGAGCCTGCATTCATATTGATAGAGGCTTTCGTTTGATTCGCTTCTCTGCACTCCTCACTTAAAGGGAGGATTCAATTGACTATTAACGTATGCTTGCTCAGTGATCCTTTAAAAACATGGGGGAAGGTGAAAGGATGTCCTTCTAAAATCTCATCAGATTCACAGACTAATAAAATATGGCATGGTTAAAAAAAAAACACAAAAGTTTTTAATCCTTAAAAAAGACAGAGTAAATGCCACAGACATAACAAATGATCTATTTCAGTTGTGCAAATCAAGTGACACATTGCAGGCGTTCTAGTGATCTTTTTTTTTCTTTCTTTCCCAAATTCAGTAAATCAAATCAGCAGCAAGGCCCAGACCACATTTTTCCTCTATTAAGTATATTTCTCCTTGAAATGAGGTAAAGCATGGTAACAAGTGCAATGCTTATTTGTGCTATATGAACAGAACAGCACAAAAAAAAGCCATACAAAATAAAAATGCAGCATAGTTAGGAAGATTGTTAAAAAAGTACAGTATAACAGAACAAGGGGTGTGTGGGGGGGGGAGAGTTCCAAAACTAGGTTCTCTATGCCTCCTCTATCTGTACGAAGAGTGCATGTGGTTGTTGAAGACAGGCTTGCCACAGTCCATTTCCTTGCTTATAGCATATCAAGGGATTTCAATCCCAACCTTCAAAAAATGGTCAGGATTAGGCATTGTCTGTACCCTAATTATATTTTTAAAAGGGTAAAGCAGTTGCACAGCATGGAAACTAGTGTGATTTCTGCATTCTAAGAATGCTATGAAATATTTGAATGAAATCGTACAGCAAAAAGGTGTGTCGTTTACAAAACACAATCGACAGTAGGGCCGATGTTACAATAGGCCCCTACTCAAATCAGTCTTTCCATTCAGCTCGTTGCACATTCAGGGAGGACACTGAATTCTTCTGTTACATAATGCAATCAAAGTCCTGTTTCCACTAGGCTACACTGCAACCTCAGGAAATATGTTCACTTAATTCTTCCATCTCATGAATCTGGTTTAGAATTTACCCCGGGCATTTCATTAAAAAAAAAAAAAAGTACATATTTTGACTGGAATACAGGCCGTTTTGAATATATGGATGTTGTGAGTTTTTATAAGTGACATATGGGTCTCCAGAGAAAAACTATCGGCATTAATAACAATTATTTCCTAGAGCTGCAAAATCTTCATTCAGGATTGCAGTTGTGCATTTAAGAATGTGTTCATTAATGAACTTCCTATACGGTTTTATTCTCGCACAGTGAACTTCAATGGCAAGTCTCAATCCAGTTACCACTGAAAAGTCCCGTTGAAATGGTTGTTAAAAAATAAGCCAGTGGTACCTAAAAGTTCTAACAGATGTTTCCACAATCCAAAACTATGCGCATGAGGGGGGCGATGCTACATATGTAGCTAGAAGCTTCTTTCACTTTTTCAAGGCAGCTACTCACACTGTTGAAGATGCAAGTCATTTTTTAAAGCTGAAAAGCATCTCGCCTCTACAGCAGTGAGGGTGCTGTGGTGGAAACAAATTCTGAGATCCAAGCAGAGGTCACATAATTTTGGGGACCATCTCCTTTGTGTTTTCAGTAATATACCACTTTGCCATTGTGACTGAGACACCATCACAAATATTTTAGTTCACTGGCATTTCTCGAAAACCTAAGCAAAAAAATTTTTGTTATTCAAAACTAAATTCCGTATTTCAGAGAAGTGTAACATCCTCGGCCTCTAAGGTATGTTTGTTCTCATTTAAATAGGTAAACCAGATTCTCTCCTCCCCCCCGATTCAAAACTTGAATGCATGGAGTTTGGGGGAGAGGGGTATCTTTAAAAGCAGAAAATACAGTATTTGTAAAAGAACACATAAAACAGCATCAAGAGCAGACCACTGTCTGGGAAACCATTAAAAGATCTTGCTCAGCTTTCTGAAACTTCAAGCATAATTAATGGGGCAAAATTGCAGCAAACCTCTATTGATATTGGTGGGAGTGCAAGACAGCCCACAGCTTTTTTTAAAAAATAAGGTAAATTAAGAGGTATTATAGTTACAGTGCAAAAATTAAAATTTCAAGCATAATACATAGACATAGCACCAAAATAGAAAAACAATGCATGCAAAAAAGGGGGGAAAGACAAAAGAACAAAGAAGAACTGAGGTATTTAAGTGAAGGGTGCCTAGAGATAGCTAAAGAAATTTAGGCATAGCCTAAAAATGTATGCTTTCATATCAACTGAAACAACAATGAGCTACTTACTCTACGTTAAAGGACCTAAATCACAGATGTATCAAAAAAAGTATGGCAGTTTCTCTCACAACAACTTCCATGGCATTTTAAACAGCACAGCTTTGGTAGATGAAATATGCATGCAATTCTGAAAAGTACAGTAAGAAATTTATGTGGAAATTGCTCTTAAAGGTGTAAAGGTGCTCCATTTGTTAAATATGTATCCAATATAAAATCTGCAGCATATTTTAGGTGCGATATGTTGAAGGTCCCCCCTCCCCCGAAAGCAACAGTTTGCACTGTGCAATTAGCTATTATTACAATGTTCCGATACTGGAAACAACATCTTCAATCCATCAGGAACATCCCCCCTGCACAAGCCCCTTGAAGTGAAAGAGGGTTCTACAAGAGCAATGGATTGTGCCCAGTTTAGCTCTCGGGTTTTGTAACAATGGAAATTTGCAAGAGACTTTTTTTTTGTTTTCAATATCAAAAACAAAAATCTGTACTAACAATTTCCTCTGAATCGTTAAAAATAACCTCACTACATATATATGAATACGAATTCTATTACAGTCCTGTAATAAGTTAAGTCACAGCTAAACTACCACATTGTACTGCAAATACAGAGCCGTATCATCATAAAATGCATTCTAAAAATGAAGGGAATGTAAAACAGTTTTGCTCCGAAGAGATCAGAAATTAAAGGTCGCGAGTAATGAGGGCTTATATACTTTTAAGGCAAGAACCTTTCAAATGCAAGACTACATGGGCATCTATTTATTTCTATCAGATGCCAGACATTTCAATTCAAAACCTGTCCCTAACAAATAAGTGCAATAATGATTGGGAATGCCATCTTAATGCCAAGATGACATGGAAAGAACAAGGACAATACTGGCACGCTTATCCTTACACCAAATCATCCAGTACAGTTTATAAACTGTTTTGTGACTGGCACTAGTGCACAGATTGGAGAAATTTCAAGATTTTATATATATATATAAATTTCAAGATTATATATATATATATATATATATATAAAATCTAGTAACTGCATTCGGCATAAGCTCCCTGGCCTTTAACACTAAACAAAGCTGTACTGAGTCTGACAAAGTAAATAAAATGTTACCTGACAACAATTTTGAACACTTGCTAAATGTCATTAAAGCACTCTTGTGATTAAACAAAGCAGAAGTGAGGAAAGAAGACAAGATTGTGTTTGCGCAAAAAGAAAAAAACCCTATAACTACAATTAGTTCCAAAATTATGTATATATGTTAAACGTTGTTAGCTATTTTGTTACCAAACTTTAAATGCTGTCTTCAATTTGTTCCTCTCAACATCAACTTTAAAATCTTTCTCTCCGTTGTTGTTTTTAAGAGGTGTCTCAGCTATTTGGAACCTGAGGTTGATTTGCTTTGAGGCTTCGTAGAGCTCTTCGTGCTGCTGCAGATTTGGCGATCCGATAGCTTCTTCCAACACCTTTAAACTTTCCCTTCCCTACAACTTCCACAGTTACTCTGACCTTTCCATCGTAGGTTCTCTCTGCAGGACTGCACCAGTTTGAGGGGCGGGGAAAGCAAAGAAAAACAGAAATAAACATATAAGTTACAGCTAGCATAGCCAGAAGGGAATTAATTCCTTTCTACAGAACTATGTTAATCCACAACACAAACCACCCCATGAACCTCAGAGTAATTTACTGCATGAACTTTCATAGGGGTAACTGCCTACTTCACCAGATGTATGCACACATGTGGGTGTGCCAATAAACAGAAAGAAATTGAAAGCATCAAGGCTGCTGATATTTTCCAAGTGGACGCAAAATGTGTTTTCCACTTCAATAGTATTGTGCATCATTTCACTTATCTTTGCAGTCTTTCTCCACAACAGTACACTATTTAAACCACTTAACAGCAAGGTCACTGAAATTCAAGAGATGCCCAACAAATGGATTCTTACCTAAATTTAGCTGTCTCTGGCTCCATCTCCAGTAGCTCTCGTACTGGGGAACGGGGAACATTTGCAGAGAATTTTTCTGTGATGAAAAAATTTATATTTTTAACCCTACTAATAGGAACCATGAACTACTGAAATTTTCTTCTGAGAGCTCTTACGTTACCTATTAACGGCCTCATCATTGGATAGTACACTTGCCAAACCATTTCCAGAGACATTCCACTATCCATGTAAATGGCACCAGCAAGAGATTCAAATATATCCCCCATGGCCTTCGGGACTTCTATGTCTTCTTCTTTTTCTTCATCTTCTTCAGATCTTCGGAGCTAAAATTTAAATTCAGTTTTACTTTATGAAAAGTCCTTGCAAAGTAACCTTTAAACATGCACACAACACACACGCAGGCGCATTCGCTTGGACGACCCTATTCCTTCAGTACTTTTAAAATCAATTGAATGTTGATTAGCTAGAAAAGATTGGCCATTTTAAGTTTAGCTTGTGCTTACTCACATAGGTTCAGCATGTATCTACAAAAATGCAGATATCCACCTAAACAGCCCAATCAATTTGATCGCAAATTTAAGATATCGGTAACTACTATCTCTGGTTAAACAAAAATGGTGTGATCCTCTCCCTGTATGAGGGCAACAGTGCCCACAAGTGGAGAGATTCCTCACAAGGCTCAAGTTATTCAGGATCTAGAATGCAGGTTACTCACAATGTGCAGAGGGAGTACTGGATGGGGTCTGGCACACAACACTCCAATTCCATGTATTTTCCTAGCCTGCAGCTTCTATGTACACATGGAAGGGGAGGGGGAGGAGAAGAAACAGGGCTCTGTTGAGCTCCCCGAGGATCCTGCCACGTGCAGGCGCCACATCTTCATGCAAAGAAGGAGCAGAAGCAAAAACCTGTCCCAAATATCGCTGATTCACAGGCAAGGCTATGTGCATGCTGTGATTTTGCAGCATGGTTGCAGCTCAGGATATGCTATTGTGCATGGAATTTAGCATCCTGAAAAACCTCAGCTTTCATTTTTTTTTGAACAGGCAGTTTCTAGCCTTTCCCTATGGAACTACAGTTGAAAGTGAGTATTGGCCAAAACCAGTGAAATATCAGAAGAAAGGGGGCTCAATATTCCCATCCCAGTGGATGGGAATAAGATTCAACAGCATTGTAGGTCGCTTCCTCTGCTCCTCGCAATTAGAAAAACAAGACTCAAGCATGAGTAAAATTGTCAGTTATGCCAAATAAGAGAAATTATCTAAATTTGCTCCTTTTGAAGAATGTATACAAATCTATACAGGTTCAGTTTTTCCAAGTTCTTTTTTTTTGTCAGAAAGTTTAAAAAATAGTTCTGAGGAACACACACAGCCCCGACTGCAGGGACAGTAATTCAGGAGAGTTGTAGCAAGATGCCAGAAACTAGTTATTTTGACCATATGATATTTAGTGGGTTTTTAAAAAAACTGGCTTATGGTAGAAGTCTGTTTTAACAAACAAGAACAACAACAACAACAAAAGGTACCAGATTCTTGGAAATGAGCCAACATATAAAGTGGGATTCAAAACTACTTTCTTACAGCACTAACCTCTGAATCCATTCCTTGCATTTCATTTTTTTCCATCTGAAACTGTACAAAGTCATCAATAACATGGAACAGTTCAGGAGAGACAGCTTTGAAATATTTGTGGTAGTCGTACTTTACAGCCAATGAGGCAAAGATGGTGTTGTTAACTAGGGCAGATCGCAGGTCTGTTAGAACTCCAGGAGAGTGCTGCCGTGGGTCTTCGTAAAGGTGCTTGGTTATGAGGTAGTCCAAAATTGCATCTCCCAGGAATTCCAACCGCTGGTAACAATCTTAAACACACAAGGATTGAGGGAAGGGAGGGAATATACAGCAATGCAGTTAACATTCCTTTCAAAGTAAATCTGCATTCCTTCACATTCAATGCAAAAGGAGACTTTTCAAATAACTTACCAGTAATGGTGTTGTAATGATAAGAGGCATGAGTAAATGCCTGAAGTAGGTAAGCCTTGTTCTTGAAACTGTAGTTAATTTTCTTCTCAAAGTTTTCAAAGCCAGATATAAGGTGATTTAATGTTCTCTCAGCATCTGGATGATCAAACATACATCTTGGCGGAATCTTTAAACAGCCATAAACCAAGTCTTTATACAAAGAAGACTCTTGATTGGCTGGAGAGGCAGAAATACAGTTTGCTGAAGGATGTTTCTGTTGGCTGTTAAAATGGTCTCTGCAACAAGACAGAACACTGTCCCCGTCCGTTTTTTTAATTATTGGAAGCACTTTCAGGCCCAGTGAACAGAGGAAAAGCTGGGCAGCTCTCTCACCACAGCTGGTCAGATAGCAGCCCAGAAGGGCTTCCACGCAGTCTGCAATACTTTTGTCAGCTATGCACTGCTCTGTGTGCAGGTCATAGGAGATGGACTGTTTTCCAGCGTCAATGCCGCAATTCTCCTCTGATGGATTCCAGAAGCCAACTACAAAGTCATCTTCTTCCACAGCCTTGCTAGGGTCTAGATAGCACATGGCATCCCAAGAACTGTAGTCAAAATCATCAAAATCTGATGAAAACTGGACATTAGTCAAGGATGACTTCTTGGGCGCTTTCCATTCATAGCTGTTATCAGTGGGTGAAAAGGGGGAGAGGGAGATTTTCTTCACAAATGCTCCAGAACCCATTAGCATATTGTCAATGAACTTGATATGCTCCTGATCGTACTCTAAAAAGTCATCTTCCAAGTCAGCTTCCTCCTTAGGTACCTGCCACATCAAATCGTCATCGTCGTCATCATCGTAATCATCATCTAGTTTTCCATTTGACAGCAAGCCTTCCTTTGCCTGAAAACAGAGTAAAATAAAGGATGAAGAGGCACCATGTTAGATTTACTACAAAACTTAAATAATTTCACAACTTCATAGCTGTTGATAGTATAACACAGCTAATTTTAACTGTTTTTAATTAGCTTTACTAGAGGCAGATACATGAAGCATCACATTAAGAACTACAGATTTAAAGAAATGTGGGTGACAAATAAAAAATACAGGAATACTGCAATCAGATTTAAGATTTATTATCTGTTCTAGCATAAGAAGTAAAAACCAACTGCATGGTTGAATTTGGATTTGTGTGATTATTATTACCAAAGAGTGCTGCTCCCTTTCCCTCTACTTGCAAAATTAGGCTTCTGAATGCATTAAAAAAACAGTGCCCAGTGTAGCGTTTACAGGATTCCCCAAGATCTATTTCAAATCCTAGGCACATTCTCGTATCAATGTTCCAATAGTCAAATGTGTTTAGTGAGAAAACAAAAATCCCCATTTTTCTGGCCTACTATAATGGTATTGTGCTTAAGCAGAAAAATGGCAATTTTTCACATCAGTAAATAGAGCCGGTTGCAGAACAGTTACAAACCCATTTGGTTAACATGAATGAAACCAGTTTAGACAATGTCTCAGCATATCCACATACACATGCGAGAGCTCTAGACCAAATATTTTAATCAAGGTTTGACATTCATGTAAACATCTACTTGGATAATACTGAAACACTGAGTTGGGAATTTGAGAACTTGGTAAATACTATGGCTTCAATGAATGTTTTGGTTTTCAAACACAAATTGTATCGGGGGTGGGGGGTGGGCCTAGGGCAAAATAGGAATAATTTAGACCTAGCATAGATAACATTTCTTATGCAGCTTGCCAACATATTTTTCAGTTTTGATTTGGGACAAATACATGAAATAAACTAAGCTAACAGTGAAATGCTCTTCAGTAGAAATAAGCCGCATGTGAAATCAAAATGGGTCCTTGCCAGGACTCTTGTTCTTTGACTGGAGCAAGGAAAGGCTTGGGAACGATTCAGATGGAGCACCAAACCATGGTAAACTTCAGGCTCACACATCCATTCCCCCCTTCCCTCTTGTGCTAGGACACTCTCTGGTTATTGACAAGGCACAGTTTGCTGATTCAGAAGAAATGCCAAACTCTGATTTGCTGACAGAAAGTACGTTTGAAAGGGTTCTGGGGAGAAGGGAGGGAGCCTGGGGCTTGCTCCCGATCTCTGAGCTAAGTCATTATATACTTGGACTTCCAATTTTTTTGATGAAATCAAAGACTTCTAGGCAAGCCTAGCAGTCATAAGAAAAGAAGAAAAGACAACAGGTGGTTAAATCAATAAAAACAGAGGATAGCACTAAACATATATCTCTAACAGAAGGAAATAAGCTGTGTGCCCCTCTCCACCGCAAGACCTGTAGTGGGACCAGTGCTTCTTAAATTAATCACAAATTATTTGGAATCAGAGGTGAGCAGTAACAGAGCCATGTTTATAACTATCATATTATTTAGGACTAGTGGCAAGGCCTGTTGCGTGGCGGGATGCAATGGGCGCTAGCTGGACTGTCTATGTAGGTGCCGTCCCCCTGTGAGGCGGCGGTGGCCACTGGGCAAGGCCAGGCCCGGCTCCCCCTCCTGGGGCGTTCCCGCAGTGGCGGAGCGGCGAGTGAGGGAGGCCGTCTCGCTCTCTGGGGCAGCAAGCTCCGCCGTGGCCTCCCCGTCGCGTCAGTTGTCCTGGGCCACTGTCGGCTCCCGTTGCTCATGGCGGCATTTCCCGTTGGTGCAGGGATGGCGAGGCCAGCCCCGGCGCCCCCCCCCACTGCGCAAGGCGTCCCCGGCCCCCGTGACTTACCGGGGGGGGGGGCCTACACGGCGAGGGAGGCCGCCGTCCAGCCTGGGCCCACAGCGCATAGCCGCCCTATTCGGCGGCTGGAGGGAGACTGTGCTGAAGAGGATGAAGAGGCCATGAGCTGGCTGTGTGGGCGGGACTGAGCACGCCAGCCAATGGCCAGGGCGCAGTGGTGAGTGGCAGCCCCCGCGGCCAACCTATTTTGCCGCACATTTTTACCTTATTTGGGTATGTCAGTCGACCACTACGCTTTTATATAATAGGGAAGGATGCTGAAAAATGAAGATAGCTCAAGAGTTCCAGGAGGCCTGTATGGTAGCTTGTCTATGCGAAGTGGCCCTGAAATTCTCTGATTTTGTTTTTAAATGGGCTTTCATGTGCAGTTAGAACGTACTTGAGTCTTCTTTCATAAAAGGAATTTACTGCATACATACAGTACTAGATAATACCTTCTTAATAAACATTGCAGTATTTTATTTCCTGAAAGGAAGGGGGCAGGTGGAGAACTTGGTTGCTAGCTTCTGTTTTTGCCTGGGCATCAGGAACAGCTTCTTATTCCTTCCTTCCTTCTGCCTCGTACACCTGTACACTACATGGTTAAACCCATTTTATTTTTTAGCAAACTAGACAATGATTGTCTTTGATGTTTGAACACATTTATACAATACTTAGAATATTACTTAGAATATTTTACTGGGCAATAAAACATTCCAATGGATTTTTGATATTTTGATATGCCCTCTGGTGGTTTTGTCATCAAAGTATGATTTTTTATTTTATTTTTTAAAAAGATGTGCATTTATGTGCTATTTCCAATCTTGATTCTGACTTTTTATGAAGTACCAATTCAAAGCAAGGCACTCACAGTTCACTGCTATGCAGATTTATTCTAGCCTAAGCCTTTTCCTCTCCTAGGGGTTCAGACAGGAGTGACTCCACATAGGACTGTATTGTCAGTTTCATGCTGGTTATTAAGCCATGTAAGGCTAACATACTCTTTTTTAACACTGGACAAATGAAGCTTTTTGAAAACTGGCAGTCTTAATGAGAAAGTGAAATGTCAGAGGGCATGGTTCAAAACCATCTGTCCCAATGCTTTATGTAAGGTAATGGTTTATACTTAATATGGGCTTCAGAATCTAACGGTCTTTTATTACTACCACCAACAATAAATGCTAGCAAAGCAGACCAACGAGTAGTCCACAGCCTAAGATTTCAAAGCTTTGAGACCAGTACAAAGATGCAACAGATAACACCATTGAGAGCCAGTTTGGCGTAGTGATTAAGTGCGCGGACTCTAATCTGGGAGAACCGGGTTTGATTCCCCACTCCTCCACTTGCACTTGCTAGTGTGACCTTGGGTCAGTCACAAGTTCTGGCATACCTGTTCTTGAAAAAGAGCAGTTTCTGTCAGAGCTCTCTCAGCCCCACCTACCTCACAGGGTGTCTGTTGCAGGGAGGGGAAGGGAAAGGAATTTGTAAATCGCTCTGAGACAAAGTGAAGGGTGGGGTATAAATCCAATCTCCTCCTCCTAATAATGCCAAAATGTTTTTAAGATCCATTCTGGAAGCAGGACAATAACAGCCTCTTACAAAAGCATCACTAAACATATTCCCATTGTACTTTGCCCATATAAATAGCAGTTAGGCCATCTAGAGATTTGGGCTGGGCTATCACCTATATGTAGATGACACTCAGCTCTAGTGCATGATCTCAGGAAGGCTGCAGAAACCTTGAACCAGGGCCTGGAAGCATTTGAGGGCATATGGGCTAATAAACTAAAGCTTAAACCTGACAAAATGGAAGTGCTACTGGTGAATAGAAGGTCTGACCCAGAATTTCAGATGTTGCCCATTCTAGATGGGGTTGTGCTCACCTTGAAGGAGCAGGTCCATAGTAGGGTGTGCAATTTTTAAAAATGTGATATTTTTTAGTTTGGGTCTATTTTGGGGGGGATTTTTGAAAAATACTGGATCCTAATACTGGTAACGCTATTTGGATCAAGGATTTTTCGGAAACCCCCAATTTTTCCAGGTCAATAGACTCGAGAACAAAAATGTTGGATTAAAAAACCCCCAGCCAGATCCTGGGGTTGGATATGGTTCTCCTAAGGCATGCAGATCCTGGCTGGGACGGCTTCTCCTGCAGTGCGGTTTAAACCATGCTGCAGAAGGAGCCAGACCCAGGATCTGCGTGCCTCGGTTCTGTGTGCTGTGGGGAGACCGCTCCCCAAGGCACACAGATCCTGCTGGGATGGCTTCTCTTGTAGCCCAGTTTAAACCATGCTGCACGATAAGCCAGCCCCAAGCCAAGCCAATGGGAACAGTCTGCTCCTCCCAGCACAGCTGCCGTGCATGCCCTGGTTATGTCTAGGTTAGATTACTGCACTAAGGTGTATGTAAGGCTGCCCTTGAAAAGTGTTCAGAAACCTCAGTTGGTGCTGCAGCTAGGATGTTGGAGTGGGTCTTAAGGACCATATTGTTGCAGTCTTGGCCCACCTACATTGACCTCCAATTTGTTTCCAGACACAATTCAAGGAGCTGGTGCTACTGACCTTCAAAGCCCTATATGGTTTGGGACCAACATACCTGAAGGACCACCTACTCCCTTACGAACCTGCCTGATCACTGTGACTATCTTCAGAGGCTGCCTTGGATGCCTCCACGACCTTCTGAAATTAGTTGGGTCCAGGAGACGGCTTTCTCAGTAGTGGCACCAAATCTCTGGAACTTTCTAATGTGAGCTTTTACAATAGCAGGTCAAGAAAAACAAGTGGCAGGTTTTAATTCTCTTCTGCTTTACTACTGAATTACACAAAAGACCTCTCACCTGGCTTTTCTCTCTCTTTTTAAATTACAGAGATGCTGTTAAGAGGAGTCAGGAATAGATATGCAGTAGCTAATATTTTTGCTAAGCTATAAGAAGCAGAGGCCCCACTTTCCTCTTTCATTAGTAATGACATGCCCATAAATGGAAACATTTAATTGTAAATACACTTCAGCAATGGCTTACCATTTCATCTTTTCCCCATTTGTCTGCGTTACTCTTGTCTTGGTTTACTATGTAACCAGGAGGAAGCCAGTTGACAGGTGGATCAAAAATAGATACCACCATGCGACTAGGAAGCCCTTTCTTTTTCCCAAGACGATACAAATTACAATTGCTGACCTTTAAGAAAAATTGTTTATCATAATTTATAGATGATTAAGCTAAAGAACACAAATAAAGCAAGTTTAGGCTATATATGTAGCACGTGGTTACAGGAACAAATTTCCCTTTTATTCAAACCAACACAGACAAAACACATACAACATTTCATAATAAAACTGCTTGGATACGGAATGTAGCCTTGTGCACACTGCTTTTTGATCAAAACATTAAAACAAGAAGAAGAATGTTCATTTGAAGAATGCCGCAGAGTTATGTCTAAAACACAGCTACTTTATTATTTCAAAACAGCATGAGCAAAAGAGAGCCACAAATGGTCTGCAATGTGAATCCACAATGGTTCACTGGAGCAGATCTGGTTTCAGTCTTATTATTTTTCTTTAGGAATACAAAAATTAATGCTAAGCTTACACAGCTCCATGAGCAGAAGAGAAAGAAAAGTGAGATTTTGCCCAATTCTTCCTTCTTATTACAGTACCCTGACCTGTACACTTCCTGTCCACACAAGCCCTCCAACTTCCAGCATCAGGTTTTCAGGGGTCAAAGGAGTCTTCTGGAGAAAAATCCACTCCCACAATAAGAAACAATTAATTGCTATTAAGTTAGGAAATTTACAAGGCCAGCACAGTACAATGGCTAGTAAACTGGAACTTGGTTGTGGAAATAAATTCAAACTCCTCTAGCTATAAAGATCAGCAAGCAACTTTTGGCAAGTCAGTGTGACTGCACCCTCCTTTACAGGATTTCCTACAGGGCTTCACTGAGAATAAAAGCTCCTTTTTGGAAGGGTAGGATAATAATATCCAATAAAGGATTTCCAATCAGTATACAAGATGGAATAAAATATTGCTTTCCTGTGTTGTGCCTTAACATGAGAATTCTATAAATACTTTATTTCAATCCATGTTGACAATTTTTAAACAATTGCAATTTTTAATCTCTGATTTTTCTTGGTACCGTGTTTAGTGTCAAGTCAAGTGATTTCCCCCCTTTCTCTTATTTTGCCCCTACTTGTTTCATCTTTCATATAATCAAGCTAATGCAGCCAACTCTGTTCACCAATTCTTTGCAGAGTTGCCAGGTTCCAGGTGAGGCCTGGGGAGCTATCAGAATTCCAACTGATCTCCAGATGACAGAGATCAGTTCCCCTGGAGAAAATGGCTGTTTCAGAGGGTGAACTCTACAGCATCACATCCCTGCTGAGGTCCCAAACACTGCCCTCCCCAAGCTCCACCCCATCACTCCAGGAATTTCCCAAATTGGAACTGGCAACCTTCATTCTATGCAAAATATGGAATCACAACAGACAAATTCTTGTGACCTGATGCAATATGTAATGACAATATTTGCATAACATTTTGCTGAAATCTGTACCGATAAATTAACATATTTCTCACTAAATACATCAGCTGGGCATACATCTTCAAACTTGGGAGAGGGTGATGAGTATGATAAATTAATATTTACTTTGTAATCCCTGCAGAATAAATCATGTTGTGAGCCAAAGCTAATGGCTGTCTCAAACTGTTTTGAGAAGCCTAGAATTTTCAGATATATATAATCCAATGGCCCTTGCTGAGTGATGATCAAGGTGCCACAAGGATCAGCACTGGGACAAGTGCTACTTAATTTGTTCATAACTCATCTACAATTGCAAGTGAGCAGAGCAGATGCCACGTTTGTGGATGTTATTCAGGATGGTGAAAAGCTCCAGGAAGATATATCTAAAAAGGGTAAGGGGTCAACATGAGAAGTGAAGTTCAACTTAAAAGAGTAAATTTTAATGATGGGAACTGACAGGGACTGCGAAAGACAGAGACCTTGGAGTTGTATTGGGTACTGTGTGTAGCTGCAGTAAAAAAGACAAACTCATTGACATGGATTATTAGAACAGGGATTGAAAATAAAAGGACCAATATTATGTTACCCCTATGTGAATCTATAGTGTGGCTTCATTTAGAATATTGTGTGCACTGCTCAAAAGATTATTCCATAGAAATTACAGAGGAGGGCAACCAAGATGATTAAACGCTGGAGCACCCAGCACCTTTCCTTTGAGCTGGGGGTGGCAGATTTGACAGAACTTCATAAAGTTAACCATTTTCACCCCATGCATAAAGAGAACTTTTTCTCCCTCTCTTAAGTTCTAGAATTTGAGAACATTATTTAGCTGTAGAATTTGCGGCCAATTGACATAGTTATGGAAGTAGATAGCTTTAAAGCGGATTAGACAGATTCATGGAGGAGAGGCCTATGAATGGCTACTAGCCATGGTGACTAAAGAGGTTCCCATGTTCAGAGGCATGAAAACACTGAATATACCAGTGCTTGGAGACAGGTGAAGGCCGTGGTCTCTATGCCCTGCTAGTTTGCTGCCCTACAGGGCAGGTTGTTGGCAAGTGTGTGAAACAAGATGCTGTATTAGAGGGACCACTCATCTAATCCACTAGGGCTCTTCTTCTTATGTTCTGGTACTAGAAATTCCTAAGAGCCCTTAAACAATTAATCAATTTGTAGTAGCACTGGTACTACAAAATAAACATATTAACAAATATATCCAATGACTGAAATTCTCAAGGCAGATAAAGATAATGCTATTAGCACATCCAACAAATGTACTTGGTGCTGTCTTTTACAAAATATTTAGAAAACAGAAACCCTACTCACTTTTTTGCTTCTCATATATGACAGGCGTCCCTCATGAGCATCAGGGTAAGTGCAAAACAAGTAAGTAGTGATGGCATGCTTCAGAAATGAATCACCAAGCATTTCAAGCCGCTCCAGATTAAATCCATCACTAGCGTTTGATAGAGTCAAAGCCTGAAGAATGAGACCAGGGTTTGGGCCAAGGGTTTTTGATGAGTACCCATTGCAAGGGCTTACTACAGAATCCATTCTGTCTTTTGAAAGGTTACAAGCATCTGAAGCACTGCTGGTCATTGCCATTTTGGGGCATCCATCTGAGGTAGATTTGTTAGCATTTCCATCAAGATATTTATTACTCAGTAGAGTACATTCATTGCTGGACTTGAGCTGGTTCTCACTGTTATATAAATTCTGAATAGGATACGAGGTAGTTGGTTGTACAGGTATTTCCTGCTTGCAGTAATTTAGCTGATTTCCTTGGCAAAAGTCTAAATCACAATTGCCGTTGGCAAGGTTTTTATTGTAAGAAACACCATTAATTGTTGCCAGTTCTACTGAAACATCACTCTGGAGCTTACTGGGAGACTCATCAATCAATGTTCTGTAGTTCACAGACATTTGGTCATGCTTTTCTGCAGAAGAGGTTCTATTAGCACCTTGATGTGCAGCATTTTCAGGGACTACAATTGCGCTGTGCTTACAATGATTTTCATTCTCTGCTAGAGAGGAGCAGGCAGCAGAGATGAAGGATTTGCTGTCAATAGATTTCTTCCATCCAAAATCCAGATTAGGGTATCTGTGAGATAAAATTATCCAGTTAACAAAGATCTCATGTGTATATCCATGCCAATGCTTTCTGCCCACAGTAACCCTACCACAAGGAATTGAAAACTGCTTGTGAAGCACACTAAATTTTGCAGTTCAGTTTGTGAACAGGCACAGAGGCACCCCTAGCAAGTTTTTTAAAAGACAAAGTCTGGATGTCTATGTGCAGCTAATATCATGGCCATTGCGCCACCACAGTTCATTTGACACCTGAGTGACTTATAACTCCCTGGGTTAGATCCAAACACCATAAACTGAGCAAAAATAACTGCTTGTCATAATTGCTGAGAGCCAATGTGTTGTAGTGGATAGAGTGGTAGAGTGGGATTTGATTCCCCATCTCTACCATGGAAGCTTGCCTAGGTGACCTCAGGCCTGTCACACACTTTTGGCCTATTTCACAGGACTGTTATCGAGAGATAATGGAGGAAGTGAGAACAATGTTCTAAAAGCACCCTTGAGTCCCAGCTGGGATAAAAGTGAGATATAAATAAATACCTGAAATCTGCAGGAAGTGACTTAACTCCTACACCAGCATCAATGGCGGTTTGAGATCTGAGTTCCTCGGCTGTCAAAAGGCAGTGTAGACGATAAAGAATGCTTGGGAGACAAACAGCTTTTCTCCACAGTGATGCTGGAATAGGATGTATAGCACAGAGTTCCGGAACAAGGATCTATAATGAAGAAAAAAAATCCCTCTTTCAAAGTACACAGTTACCCTTTAATGATATTTAGGAACTGAGCACCATAAAATTGAAAATATGCCGTTACCTGCTTATTCTGCAAACTTTCCCACTTAGCTTTTCTCTTCTCAGCACTGCTTAATGGAAGAGCTTTCCCCTTTTGATTCAAATGACGAGGAGTCAAAAGATTAAGCCTAAAAATAGATGTGATGGAAACATTTTGCTTAAAAGAGTAGCAGTGCAGTCCTATACAGTCACACCCTTCTAAGTCCATTGAAATAAAGGGGCTTAGAAAAGTGGCAACTCCATTTAGGATTTCATTCTTAATTACAAGTCAGCATGACTCACGAAAGCTCAAACAGAAATAAATACCACTAATTTTGAAGGGGCCACTGGACTTATGTGATATTTTGCTACAGCAGACTGACACACCTACCGCTTTGCAACAGTCATGCCACACATCACAGTACTCATTTTGGTAAGTGGCTGGAAGGAGTACAAAGTAAGGAAAAAAGCCTTTACTTGCAGAAAGATATTAAGGGTTCAGATACGTGGATCTCTTCTGAGACATCTCTCCAGCCTTACAGAAAATTTCTTCTTTTCCATGAACTTCATGGAAACAAATCCACCAAATTCACCTTGAATTTTCATTTTAAGCAAACCACAAAGGCAACTCCAGTTATTACTTTTTTTTTTTTTAATGGGCACCCAAATAGTGGGGGAAAGTATGAAGCCATATATAAAAATCACCACTCAGTTTGGAAATAGGGTTGCCAGGTCTTACCTGCATCCCGACGGGGGGCTCCAGCCAGAAATGACATCACTGCACTGGGCTAGTCATTCAAGGGAAGCTCTAGCATTTGGGTAAATATGGTCATCATAGAGTTTTTACCCAAATGCTAGAGCATCCCCTGCATGTTGGGCATGATGGGGCTCTTTGGGGGCGGGGGCTCCCCTGCTGGCCAGTTGGCTGGCGGTGGGTTAGGGCACCCCAAAATGGGAACCCCCCCCACCCCCATCGGGTTGGTGGCAACCCTATCTGGAAACTTTATAGCATATACTTTTACACTGCAATCCTAAGGGGAGTTGTTCCCTTCTAACTCTCCTTAGAATTCTATGGTTAATCACCTACACAAAAATGATTGTAAACAACTGCAGGGTTAACAAGCATCCCAAAATTCAAATGAACTTTCCTTGCAAGTTCTCAGTATTCTCTTTACCTTGAAGATGTATGGTCCACATCCAGCAATGGCTGGTTGAGATTGGTCAGGTCAAGATTATACTTGGTTTTATAATATTCAGCAAAAGTTTCATATTCTGGGGAAGGAAATTTGCTCAATGGAGTAAGATCTGTGTAGACATCAGCAACATAGAATCGATGAGGCTGATCAAAATTTCGATACCTAGATAGAAGTAAACGTTTGGGATTATAATGTCAAGTGCTAAACTGAACAAGCTTCCCAACAGATCCTGAGCTTGAAATACTTCTGCTGCTGAAATTTCCCCTTTTGTCCAAATCACTCTGCCATGGGGTACCAATTAAAGGTTCAAAATGCTTTTATTACATATTAGAAGGACACGGGATGAGTTGCTTGGTTCTATGAATCCTGAGCATTATGCTTCAACAGAAACAGAGACACCAAGACCATTTAAAAGAAAAGGAAAAAAGGATTTACCGTTTGGATTGGGTCTAGCCAGGTTTCTCACTCCATCTTGCCCAATCCTCCTCCTTATTACAACCCCCATCCCAAACACTTTTATCCATGCAAGTCCCATGGGCTTTGTGTGGTCAAAGGGACCCCTTTCTACATTTTTCCCCAGTGGATCCAACCCTATATTTTAAGAACACATGTATAACGCAACAGATTTGAGGCTTTCATCCTTGTTTAAACATCATCATCAACCCAGAAACTGTCTTCCTTCTTTCTTTCAATTTATGCTTGAATTTGCATAAGTATTTAAGGTTTATTTATTGCTTCCTTAGTTTTCTTAATCTGTGCTAGCAATGGTGCTAATAACCTCCATGCTTTCCTGTTACCTATTTTAAAGGCAAGTTATAAGTACTTCAAAATCCCACTAGGTAGTGATAATTTCATTCAAAGCAATCCCAGGAATGAGAGTACCTTGCTATGAAAAGAACTGTTCTTTTCTACTTTTGGCACAAAACCACATTGGACATCCAGAAAGCTCTAAGCCACATGATTTCATATCCTTCTGCTTGCATCTGTGAAACGTTAGCAAGCGAACAATATTTGTTACAAATACCCACATGCAGATCACAAGGTACTTACCTTGGAATGATAACTGCATCCTGGTAATCTTCTAATTTGAAAATAAAAGGAGTTTCTTTTGTATACTGCGTGCTGGGAATGCCTGTACGAGCTTCAGATTTTTCAATATCTTCCATAAATTTAAAATCAATATCCAAAGTGCTGGAACCATCAACTTAAACAAAGAAAAATTTTTTAACTTATTTGGTTATGTTTCAAAACTGAATGTTCTTTCCATAACGTTCTTTTAGATCCTTAATACATATTTCCAACATGTAGCTACGTTAAGTATGCTACAGTAAAACCAACTGTTTCTTCAAAACTGGTTGTTTCTGGTAGAGATTATACACTGTGATGCCACTTGACACTACCCTTCCCTCAAACTTTAACTCGCATACAAACAGAACCATACACATGATTATTTTTTAAATTTCTTCTTACCGACATTAAGAGGTAGAACACAATAGGCTGAATCAGCATCTGTAGGTCTGAATTCTAGTGCAGGTTTCTCAAGCCGAAGAATGTGAGAGAAAATGTACTGGTGAAGCCTTGTGATCAACTCAAGCATTTGTAACGATAAAGTGAAACCTGATTTCTTTAGCTCAATGGATATGGTCACCTCTCCTGAGCGGGTGTATACAGGAAAGTGAGGAATCTAAGGAGACAAAGTAAACCAAAGAAAGTCGATACGATTTCAGCAAGGCACTGACACAAGTATAATCTACTGTTATGCAAAACTGTTACTGAGCACGTAGAGAAATGGGCATGCATTTTCATAAGCAGAGCCAAAATTTACAGCAATTAATTCCTATTAATGTTTTGTGATCAGAAACTCAAAGGAATGGTGTGTCAGGAGCAGGTTCATTTTGAAAGCTAGCAGAAAGGAAGGTATATAATGGCTCTGTTCAGACATTAACATGGAACCATGGTTTAAGAGCGATGGTTAGTTAGCAAAACCAAGAAGTGCCTTGCAAGCAATCCCTCAACAACAGTAGTTTCAGGGCCTTCACCCTTTCTTTCTTGCTCCCACATCGCAAAGACTCAGCTGGTATCCTGACCTGCACTGCAGCACTGACTGAACAGCAATCTATGAGCTTTACTAAACTGAGCAAGCAAGTAACTATCCAGAATAGCTGTGAATGTTGACTTGGATAGGCTAGATACAACAGTAGGCAGACCTCAGTGAAGATGTACTTAATTTATTGGTGGGATAGGGAGTCTTATATTAAACTTTCAGGTGTCTCTGAAGACAAGGGGGATAGTTCCAGATTTCATGAATGGCCCACTTGTGGGGGGGAGGGTTAACAGCTGCACAATCTGGGTGTTCCTTCAGAAGAATGTCATCTCTGGAGTGACAAAAATTCTGAAAGATGCAGCTTGTGATGAGCATGGCTGTGACCAAGTCCTTCCTCAACACCAAACAGCATGTACAGGGTTCTCTGATGCTACTTCCAAACAGCCAAATGCCCTCTCCACCAGCATCCAACTGTGACAGTAATTACAGTCCCGTCCCCGTCCCCCCGGGCAAATAGCAGTCCTGGTTGTGTAGTATTGAGTCTAATAATCTCTAAAAACTGTGAAGTACACAGGACAGCTAAAATTTAGCATTGTCGCTAGGGGTGTGCATTTAGATCTATCTGAACTGAAAAAAATACTACACCAGTATTTTCCAGGTATATTTTGACATCCCAAATATATCCAGGATGTTCTGAGAAACTGGGGGGGAAATTCTGGATATATTTGAGGTAGGTCCAAAAAACGGGAGAGGCAGGAACTAACTCTGCTGTTTGTCAGGCTTTCTGTAGTCCCTTTAAAGTTTAAAGGGGGGTGTAGAAACCAGCCTGTACTTGCTTTATGGACATTTGAAGTCCACTGAAATGGTAAACTTAGAATTTGTGAAGTCTTTTTTTTTGAGAGTGTCAAATAGTAAATGTTTGATATTGCTTTAAATCTCCAGCCTATTAATTGCAGTTCATGTATTTCATGTATTGAATACTGTGCACATTTGAGAAATTTCTGGAGCCTTGTGTGATGTTAAGTCATATATGATTCATATCTGTTCATCTATTTCCTTAAATTATTGTTAATTTTAAAACCATGGCTGTGATCCAAAAAGCCTAATGGGTCAATGCTACAATATCTGCTCTGTCAAAGTAGATTCAAATATCCACTGTGTCTCACAAACCACTTTTTTTAAAGTGTCAAAGCTCATATTGTGACACAGAGACTAATACAGATACGAAAGGCCAGAAAATTTCTCTAGACTAATTTCCACAGCAAAACCTTTTAAAAACAGACTTATCTTTAAAATATATATATTTCTTGTCCTCATTCAAGCATAAAAGTGAAATAAAATTACACAAAATAGCCAACATTGTTCCATGAACATGAATTACAGTGCAGTCCTAGAAGACCTTGACTTAAATTGACTTGAAAGGGTGTCAGCTTAGGATGATACTCTGGCCCATTTACAAATCTAGGACATCTGGATGCATAATAGGGTGTAAAAACATGTATTTTGCTACCTGAGGTATAGGTTTGGCTGTCAGTATTCCAAAACATCTTGTAGTATCCTCTGGAGGATAAAGTTTTCGCCGCCTGAAGTTCAGCTCATCAGGTAGAGGTGTAGTTAATACCATTCCAATTACATAAAGATAACACAGTTGATCAGGTTTGGGATAACTATTCCGTAAACATTCTGGAATCTACAAAGGCAGCATAAAACTATTTAACAAGTTTGCTTATTTGTGAATATATTATGTCAAGTCTCCGATGAAAAATTTAACTATAAAATTATCATTAAAAATGGGAAAGTGCTCAGAATAAAGGAATATATTGGACTGGACACCATGACTCCCTTCCAACTAAGTTTTTCTCCAGCAAAGGGAGCCTTCTTCTCCACTGAAGGAAGAGCTTGTGAAAGAGTCAGAGAAGCCAACTTAGCGGAAGATAGCTGTATCCAGTTGATTTTCCATTCAATCTCACCCAATTCCCATCTTTACTACAGCTCTCATTCCCGTGTGTACTCTGCCCATGCAAGTCCTATGAACTAGGGGTACGCATGCACGCACGCACACACAAAAGCCCCACAGTATTTTTGGGGTTTGGGTATATTGAACCTGAAAAATATTGGTATTTCCTGATATTCCTGAATCCCTAACCCAGCACAGCCTTTTGTTGTGGTCAATGGAGACCCCCTCCTTCCTTTTTGTATCAGCAGAAAAGCTGGTTGGATCCAACTCATAACGAGTTTAAACTACAGGCAAAATTGGTACTATCAGTCACTGGAAACATCTCCTACACAACTGGATAATTTTTTTCATACAAATGTGTCATGACAAACTGTAAAAAACTAAAGCAGCATATACACCATATGGAATGAACCCACAAAGCCAGCTCTGGCCTACAAAATCTTATGCTCAGTAAGTTGGAGAGTCATCAAGGTGACACAATAATCTGTTTATGCCCTCTTTAATTAACATCCTTCTTGTGCATAGGAGTATAAATGAATTAGCTCATTAGCAGCTCTAATGTCAAATGCTAAAGTAACAAAGACTTCATGTAAAATCATGTAAAAAATGTATAGAACTGTGAGTAGTTGCAGATTTGAGAACATTGTGATATAAGGAGGGAGGGATGCAAGTGGCTATTTACTATTAGTGACTATTTACTATTAGTCTGCAACACCCTTTCAATAAAAAATAATTGCTGTATCTTTCTTGCCTTGAATCTGCATCTCCTAAAATGGGGAGATGCCAGCATTTTATTCCTCTCTCTTCCACACCCCTGCATTTAAAGATGGTTTGTATTCATTACAAAAACTTCAGCTTATTAATGTCATATGTTGCCATAAAAGTCAGAACCCTTACACACACACGGAGACAGCCACAGCCACAGAAACAACAAATGCAGTGAGAGCACAAAACTATACTAACAGCTTTTGGGTAGCATTGCCTTCGTTTTGTGGAGCCTGGCCTTCCTGGGACATTGGTTTCTTCTTCGTCATGCAAATCCAGTTCTTCCTCATATTTTACTGTCTCTTTTCCAACAGGCATCAAATGGTCATCCAGTTCACCTAAAACGTATCAAATAATGAAATAATAAATCCAGTACTGATTTCTTTACTATGGCTATCAGGTGCCACACTTCCATCACTTTGCTAAAAGGTTATTATTTAGACGCCAGACTGTAATGCTAAGTTTCTGAAAACAAGAAGAAGAAGAAGAAGAGAAGAAGAGATTGGATTTATAGCCCACCCTTCACTTGGAGTCTCAGAGCGGCTTACAAACTTCTTTCCCTTCCCCTCCCCACAACAGACACCCTGTGAGGTAGGTGGGGCTGAGAGAACTCTAACACAAACTGCTCTTTCAGGAACAGCTGTGCCAGCGCTTATGACTGACCCAAGGTCACATCCACAGGTGCAAGTGGAGGAGTGGGGAATCAAACCCAGTTCTCCCAGATTAGAGTCCGCACACTTAACCACTACACCAAACTGGCTCTCAACAATACCTGTAGCAATCCTATGTATGTTTACTATGATGCAAGTGTCACTGAGTTCAGTGAAACTTATGCACAAGAAAGTGTGCACAAGATTTCTGCTTTGGACAACCACAGTGGACAATGGAGTTACATCATCATCCAAATTTCAAATACTGAGAATTTTAAAAGCCATCTAATGTAACTGCACCAGCATTCCCACTGTGATTTCTGTGACCACTTGAAATATTCCAGGCAGCTGATATTTAACAAGTTGTAAGAAGCACTGCTAAACTATACAGATTAGAATACATGTGAAATCCATATAATTATCAGAACTGTTCCTTCATATTTTCACAGCCAAATAAATGATTTTTGTTTTCAAAGTTACTTACCAATTTTATGCAATTTTTCACAGCAAATAAGCGCCACAACTCTTTCTGCTAATCTTGTACAACTCATTGGAGGACCCTAGAAATAAATTGAAGCAACCCTAAGATTAAGTATACTGCAGTGTTTTAAAACATGAAACAACAAATCAGACAATTTAATTTAATTAACATTTTTGCTTCACTTGTGATTAAGCAAATATTTTCACAAACGAGAACAGATGACAACAGATGTAACAATAATGAAGACACATTCAAAAATAAGTTAAACCAAGCCCTACGAAGAATATATAAATGCACCCTTGTGCAGGTTGTTACTGTTTTACAAGATGGTAAAGTCAGCAAGATACATGACACCTTAAGAGTGTGCCGTAACACAACTTTATAATTCAGGGAAAGAATAAGGGTGAACAGAAACACATTTTCCTTTACATGAGCCTCTATGTGAAGAAAGCCAACAGAAACAGGTACCAGAACACAATCCCAGCTTTAGTACTTCCTCTGTCACCAGCACTGTACACATCATCAATTCAAGCATTGTCGTGCCTGTCCTGGTGTGGATGGAGAGGAAGAGGTCTTGTGTAGTATTGCAGGACTCCTTTGGGGCCGTAGGGATTTCAGTGTTTAGTACACTGTCAACCAGTGTTCCCTCTAAGATGAGTTAATGTGATCTAGCTCACAGTTTTTTAACCTCTGGCTCACATAGCTTCGTCTCAGCTCAGGAAGGATGGCTCCAGAGCAAACTAATTTATGCAGTAGCCAAATCGCACGCTCACAACTTTAATGCCAGCAGCTCACAAAGTAGAATTTTTGCTCACAAGACTCCACAGCTTAGAGGGAGCACGGCTGTCAACTGTGCTCCACTTGACAAATCAAGCTTTGGCTGCAGCAGTATAAACCACTGCTTGGATATGGAAGCTTCTGAAGATCCATGGAATCGACTCTCCTAGAGGCAGCACAGAAGGCCTGCACTACCACTGCATCAGCCCAGTATTGTAACGTAAGCATGAATGGGAAAGGATAAATACAACCAAGCAAATGCAAGTACTTACAACAATTGATGCTCGAAGAGGAGAATTGATAGGCAGATAAAGTGTTGAATAAAATGTGTTATCAGGAAGTTCTCTAGTTTTACACTTAGGAGCCAGATGTGTAAATGGATCACTGGGCAATCTAGCACAGTACCTATTTGATGAAAAATTGTGGAGGGGAGAAATAAATTAATCTAAGAATGGTGCTATATGGCTGGTTTACAGAATTAAACTAGGTAGAGGAGGATCTATCAATAAGATTTCTCTCTCTCAACATTTATGCAATATTTTAAAACCAATGCAGAGTCCCCACAGGGACTGGTAATAATGGGTATAACTCTCCTTAGGATGGCACTGTTATTGGGGCAGAAGCATTTCTGGACTAGAGCTTACTTTCTGGTTTTGCTGCATTAGGCAGTATTCTTTATTTCATTAGCAATTGAGAGAATGACAAAAAGAGTTGTGCACTATGAAGAAAGGTAAATGATCCCCTCTGAATCAGAGACAGCACATCCTTAATATTATCAGGCCACTTTGAAAGGAAAGTGGAAGGGCAAGAAGAAATTTCCTCATCCTGTTAAAATGTCCCTGTATTAGTTTTCCCTCCAACTGAGAGGCCCAAGCAGGGCCATGAACCACTATTCCCCGCTAGTTGCTGTCAATAATATGAAATGATTAAAAAAACCCAAACCTTTCTGCACCAATACATTAATAGAGATCAGCTAATAGTTACTGTTATATACTACTGAGGTGGTAATTAAGACGCTTTATGATATGAGGTTTATGAGTAACTCAGCAAAGATATCAAAAACATACCTATTAATGTGTCCGATAGCAGTGTTGATTGTGACTTTTGGACCACCATCTTCTGGTCTCAACACATATGGCGGAAAGATATCATCATCATCTACAATGGGTTCATTTTCTGTTTCACTAGTATCTACAGATTTTGAGCATTTGTTCCTTAAGATCTTAAAAAAACAACAGACAAAATGAAAAGAATTTTAAGGCTGCCAAGCAGTACTATAAATATTATTAATGAGAGCTCAAAGATAATATCCATAACGAACAGCCCAAAGACCAAACTACTTGGCACGCTTTGGCCAGGCCCAGGCTTCCTAGTAGGGTTGCCAGGTCCTACCTTGCAGCCAGGAGGAGGGGCCTCCTGGGTTCTTTCTGGGACCCTCTGCTGTGCATGCAAAGCTCACGGGGCGCAATAACATCACCTTGAAGTAATGTCATTGTTTCACTGACATCGGGGGGGGGGTTGACGCTCTAGTTTTTGGACAAAATTCTATGGTTTTTTGTCTTCAAAACCATGGTTTGTCCAAAAACTAGAGCATCAACCCCCGATGTCAGCGGCATGATGATGTCACTTCCGGGTGACATTCCTGTTTGTGGATGGGGTTTCCCCCACCAGCCAGTTGGCTGGCAGGGGATCAAAGCCCTCAAAAGCGAGGGAACCCCCACTGGGACCTGGGGGCCGGGAACCCTACTTCATAGGAACCAACTAAGATATTCATATTGGGGAAAAAATACTGACTGGATTGCAAAGATCAGGGTGGCCACCCCTTTTTCCAGACTACTACCTAGCTTTTACTCTGTGTAACAAACAAGGTGGTATTGTGGACAATCTTGTGGTTCCTACAGCCTTGGCTTCTCTTTCTTGTTCCAGCCACCATAAACTAGCCTTCTGACCTAGTGTCTTTCTCCTGCCACTTGTCAAAACCTACATCCTACATCCTTCCCTCACCAGCTCTGTACCACCCTGCTCTAGTCTTTTTTGAGTTCATCATGTTTCTTTTAATAAGCCATTTTCTTGTTTTGAGCACAGAAGGTGACATCACCTTTTTCTTTCCCTAGTTCTCCCACAGCTTAAGAGTCCCACAAAAGCTTTTCATGAATTACCCAGTCTATTTTTTTCCTACATACCTTCTCAATTGCTTTGTAGGTTTTAAGATCTTCTTCAAAACCTTTAATTTTGTCTGTATCTGCTAACATGATGTAGTTTGAGATAGGTGCCCTGGCTCGTCCTTTGGACTGCACATACGAACGGTATTCTGTGGGCAAATCAAAACGAACCACCAAATTGCATTTTGGTATGTCAACACCCTCTTCTACAATACTAGTTGCAATTAGCAAGTTGGTCTCGTGTGCTCGAAATTTTCTAAGTACCTACAAAAGTAACCAAGAAGATATATTTCTAAGTGCAGTTACAAAAATCATCAGTTTGACAAAAATTGAATAAAGGGTACTTTCAAAAGAAAATAATCAAGCATAATAAATTTGCTAAATAAATAATCCAGTTCAAAATTCAATGCTCAATCAAAAGAAAATTATGACTATTAAGCGATTTCAAAGGACTCTAAAAGCTGTCGCCTTATTTAGCTCTATGTAGCTTTCTTAAAGAACAGGCATTGATCTCATACCTGACTGGGTGTCATTTTGTGAAATTCTACATTCACTTTAAAACACCAACAGAGGCCTCCACAAATTCTGAATGTCACTTTGAACTACCACTAAGAAGCCATTTATATAGCACTTCCTATGCTCAAAGTGCTACACCCACTCATTGTTACAACAGCTCTGTTAAGGTAGGCCAGGATTGTCCCCATAATGCAGAGGGGTGTTGATGCAGAGATACAGCAAGTTGCCTGAACACATCTAATGAGTCTGTTGCAGAAATCAAATTTAAACTAGCCAGCTTCCAGATCACTGCTCATTCTCTCAGCCACTATATCAACTTTCACGTCTGAGAATTCTCTTGTCACTGAATTCTTAAGCAAGTCAATATAAAATGACACAGAGTTCTATGATGTATGGCAGTTCTACTGTGGTAACATACATTTTGTTTGGAGATACCACTGTTAAAAGGATAAACAGAATTATAAATATATTTGTTACATTATATTTAAAAAAAATCTTTACTATTAAAAAACTTTACTTTTTAAGCTATTAAGTCACTTCCTTTTTTACAATTCAGGATTCGCATCTAGAATTGCCAAGCCCGCTAAAAATCCAGTAGCACAATTGTAAAAGGTCTTTTTGAAGTGCACTTCAGTATACAATATAGAAACCAATGTAGCCAAAATAAAGAATTATTTATAAGATTTTAGCAATCTTTTCTAACATGCCATGTTGAACTAATCTAAAAAATGTACACATTGCTACAAACCTACTGGCTTGCCATAGGTAATGAATGCCTGAAAATATGACCAAAGAATAGCTATGACACGTGTCATATCTCCAAAGTATTCCAGACAGTACTTTCAACTGTCCTATTCCTCCATAAAAAGAAGCATGCTCCTGCTATGAAAGCTGAGCATTTTTACCCAAGTCTTTACTAATACAAATCATGTAGAAATAAATGTGAAATGTATTTGTGGGGGGATTTTGATGATTTTTTAAAAAATTATTTACTAATAAGACACAACAAACATATGAATTAAAATTGTACCAAGCCTTCAAAAACAGAAACAGAAAATTTACAGTGACTGGAAACATGCTATTAAACAGCACTTTAACAAATGGTTGAATTTTAAAGGCAAATATACAGATTTTTACTCTGAGGTATGTTCAATATAAACTTAAGCTCATAAGCAGTAAAGCAACAATTATCACAGAAGGTACATAAGATTTAGCCTACTTCACAAACACTACAAATGATATTACTGATTGAAACACAACTTTTTATTGGTTATGTTTAAATGCAAACATACTTAGAAAGTAAAACACATTCCTTCTACAAAGGTTGATCAATACATAAAAACTTCACCAACAAGTATGCAAGACTCACAAGCCAGGGAATTTCCTGGACTTGGCAAAGGTTTCAAATGCAAGAGAAACACAGCATTTTGGGACAATTATTTTCATTAAAGTTACCTCTTCCTGCTTTCGAAATTCTACTTCCATCTGTTTGCTACGTGGCTGATTCTTTCCAATGCCATGTCCAGTTATAAAATTGCTGCTGATGTAAGCCAGCTCTGGGTCTTGCTTGCCAGCTTCTTTTATCAACCTAAACACAGTATACACATTTTAGAAGTCACATGCAGTTGAGAAAATGCTAATGCTAATCATTCATTCGACAATGGAAGTACGACGACTGGCTGTGTGCGTATACTGATGTATGTTTTACAGCTAGACACACATAGTCTTGTCATTCTCTCCTTAAAAACAAATAAGATACGTACACTCACACATATACACACATAAACATGTATTATATATTCTTCCAGTACTACTATACCTGATACTGACAAGGAAAGCATTTTTCCTTAAGCACAGAAGATATCATTTTAAGTACTGAGTACCAACTCAATGGCAAGTTTTTTTCAGCAAGGACTGACAATAATGGCCTTAACAGACCTGTAGGAGTTATATAACCCACCATGCTCTGAAACAAGATTCTGAATCTTGACAACCTAGTTAATTTTTCTCAAAGACTAGAAATCATATATATACTGATGTTCTTGTGCCTCTTCATGGCCTATGGTTCCAGCAGCCACTACAAACAGCCATGGCTAGCCCTTGCTTTGCACCACATTACTGGCAAGGAAAGAGCCACTGACTAGACATCTCTTACATCTGCTGTGCCTCTTTGCCTTGCCAGTGAAAGCAAAGAAACTGCTGCACTGATGGTTTTCTTTCCTTGTACTGTTTCGCAGGCAGCTGATTTTCCCTCTCAACTGCAACTGCCAAAATACATATTCTCACATAATTTGCTGCTGGATAGTGAATGAGATGGCTAATCCTAAAGTTCTAAGAAGTGTTTTACAAGAGACAATTACCGGACTTGAAAATATTAAATGGCAAGATTTCCTCTCGTCTACTGTAGAGTTCTCTGCTTCTTGTCTTCTAGGGTAATGTTCAGTCCAAGAAAGTGTGAGTCGTACTACACACGATAACACCCCCCTTTGGAATATGTAATTTAGTATAATACATCCTATAGCCTCCTTTCCTTCCCAATTTCTATAAAGTCTGATACAGTGAATAATTACATAGAAACAGAAAATCTTTCAGGACCTGTATTCATTGTCATACAAATACAATTATCCAAAAGCCGTAGTTCGCAGTTAAGTTTTAAAAGCCTAGAGCATTAATAATAATAATAATAATAATAATAATCTTTAGTTTCTCAGTGTTATCAATACAAGAGGGTTATCAATACACACAACCATCACCCCAAAGAGATTTTAAAAACACAATAGCACGTTGTTTTTATCTATAAATTGTACAAAATATCTGCTATCTTTTCCTTCCTATTTTTATCCTGAACCTTTCCCATTAGTTAAAGTCAAAACCACTAATGAGCTCCATTCAGAACCAATCAAATCCTGATCACAGCATATTTCACATAATTTAGCTACTATAGCCTTACCACCCTAGGATATACCAAAGTAATATTGAAGTGGATCCAACTATCCTCAAAGAAGCCTTTCTCCCATTGGAGGAAGAGCCGTTTAATCTGAAGGAATACTCCTTAGTTCGGAGGAAAAGTTCAAACTTGAGCCAAAAGGAAAGGTGGGGGTATAAATATTTTAATAAATAAACTTTGCTCAGTGGAGTGGCAGACAAGTGTGTAGGATCCTCCCTACTGTACTAGCAGATAAGTGATTCTATAGTGCCTGTACTCTATATTGTGGATATTATTTTCCTCCTTCCATCAAATGTGCTGATATAGATTTGCAACAACCAAAAAAGAGTGAGAACACAGACTATTTGGACATAATCCCTGAACAATGTAATCCAGATCAGAATATTTTTTGTAATGAACATTTATTTAATACTTTCATTTAATTTTACCTGTTTAGAACAACTGCTGTGTATCTTCTTTCCACAAAAATTATTCCACACAGAATATTAGTAAAGGGAGAAGGGAAGTTAGTCTCTGTTTTCTCTTTCTCCTCAATTTCTTCATCTTCATCCTCATCTTCAGAATCACTCCAAGACACATAATTATCCTGATTCCTATTATTATACCACTCAACACTTTCAAACTGCTGCCGTTCATAGGGTTTATATTTACGCAAGATTTCAAGCAGTTTTATGACTTTTGGGGTTACAAATTTCAGGTCAAGTGAGGCAGGCGAGAAGTGCTCTTCACAGAGTGCATGGATTTTCCTTAGGAAAGTGTCTGTAAACAATAAAAATTTCCGGTGCAGCTCCTCTTGCTCGTGTTTAATGTACTTCTGCAGCTCTCTCACCATCATTCCAGCTACTTTATCTGCACACCAAGGTCCCAGAACAAGCAACACTGCTCGGCAATCAGACAGTATCTGCAAACAAAATGCAATTTGTCAGTTTAGTACAGCACAGTGATGCACACAGCTTCTATAGGGCCACCTCGACCAGTATATAAGGAAAACAACAATTCTAAAAGCACAAAGTATTCCATTTCTTTGCAGATAAACTAAGGATCAATGCAGGGTTTACTACTCTCCACACATTTCATTTTAGGAGCAACCACACACAACATAACATCCCCAAAGACTGGTTATAATGGTATAATTTAAAGCTGAATTGCATCTACACTTGATCATGGTTAAAGAAATCCATATGGCCATATAACCGAGCATGTGGAAAGATTTGAATGCTGATATTTCAGTCTAGAACAAGGCAAAGCTTGATATGCATCTATCACAGATACCATGCCAAAGATATCCCTTTTATAAGAATATAGCAGTTCCATGAAAACACCAGTTGTTAAAGCGCATTGATCATGAAAGATCAAGAGTTCAGTAGCACCTTAAAGACTAACAAAATTTGTGGCAGGCTTCCGTGGGTCACTGCACCCTTCTTCAGTGCTGATCTAATTCAACATCTGCCTTCTTAAAGCATGTTTCTTTTTTGTTGCTGTTACTTTTAACAAACTTCTACTTCTTATAATTTAATAAGTAATTAATCTTGTTGGAACACAACTAAGTGAAGCAGCCAAAAGTATCAATACAACTCAGAGAATGACCAAAAGTTATTATTCACACATTCTTTTCAAATAATACAAATATTAAATGCAGACAGAACATCGCTCCATGACCCTGAGTACTAAATTAATCACAGTTTTCCTAGTCTGCTTGCTAGACTAAGAAAGTGTTGTCAATTTCTGTATTACAGTCTTTGCTCATTTGTTATTCTATCTTTCAGATACTATAACATAGATTTTGGATTAGGCAAACAAAGAGACAGATTCTGTGACATGCAAAGACTTGGTCCAGAGGAGGTAACCGAGGAAACAGGTGTGTGGCTGCAATTACTCTAGAACCACATCAGCAGTGCTCAGCTATCTGTCTTCCATTATCTGAAGCACAAATCCCGACTTCAATACTTTTTAATTATTTCAAGTCTCAGCTACGCAAGTCAGAGAACTTACTCCGATTTTTCAAATTGACTAGCTACTAATACGTACAAATTGTCATGTAGTGTGAAAGGAAAACTTATACTATTTCTCAGTGGAATGCTTTCTATAGGCTTGGCTGAGGATACTGGGGAAAAATTGAATCTCTTAAAACAGAACTAGAAGTAAACTACAGTTAAGCAAAATGATCAGCAAGTATCCTTACCTGTTTAGAAATTAAGGTAGAATCTCTCTCTCTACAATGTATAGGTATGTTGCAATCATTCAAAAAGCTGAGTGCGTCATCCAGCTCAGTTAACAGCCTTTCATAGAGACCACTTTTGTCAGTATATGGTCCACAATCTACCACAATCTCACATGGCTGAGAAGTATACCTTTAGGGTGAAAAACAAACATTTTTGTCAACTGTTATGTTTAATGGCTGATGTGTATATTAAGGCATTAAAAAACAGCAGGCATGGGGGGAGTGGTTGCCTACACGGTCTGCAAAGGAAGATAAAGAAGCAACTTGATGTTATATTATCAAAATGTATTTAACACATTAATTTTTTGTGAATGAGTTGAACCCTTCTGGATCAGAACGCTCCCCCCCCGAAACATTTTGTAAATGGCATTCAGCAAATATTAATGCCCTTCAAGTTTATCAAAACGTACCTGTCTAAGACCACTAGATCAGTTGCTGTTTCAGCACTGCTCTTTAGAATTTTCTCCAGTTTCTGTATCTTTTCTTCTAACTCTGCTGGATCACATTTCCCATTTAAAATGGAGGCTGTTAATCCCAAAATTCGAGGGCATGATGGAGAACTCTCACAGAGCTGAAATATAAACCAAATGACTCTTAAGGATGTTATTTTTGCTCCCGCATTGGGACACCACCCAGTGCTGGGGAGAAAAGAAGTGGTGAACAGTGGAGACATGCTCCATCATAGTATCAAACTGAAGGGGTTTGGGATACTTACACAGTGTAATCTTGAACAGAATTAAACCCTTCTAAACCCATTAGTTTTAATGGACTTAGAATGGAGTAAATCTTTTTGGAGATGCAAGTGTAATTGACTCAGAAAAAGTCTGTGTCTGACTTTCTAGCCCCAGGGCAGGTACAGAGACATGGACTAATGACACCTTTTTAACTGGGTGGGTGTATCAAGCTAGCATACTAGGGAAAGAGTGTGTGTCATACGTATTTAGCACATTTTTATCCCATCCTTTTTCTAGTGGCTCAGAGTGGCCTATATTATTTCCTCTTCTCCATTTTATCCTCACAATGAACCTGTGAAGGAGGCTAAGAGCAACTGACCCACTATCATGCTTTGCAGAGTGGGGATTTGAATCCATGACTCCCAAACCTTAGTCTGACACTCTTGACTGTTACACCACAGTAGATCATACTGGGCTTTAGTAGACCCTAATGCTAGCAACAGACCCTGGTACAGAAGCAATATGGACCTACCAGATTATTTCTTAATCAGAATCAATGATGAACATAAGAACATAAGAGAAGTCAATGTTGAATCAGGCCAATGGCCCATCTAGTCCAACACTCTGTCACACAGTGGCCAAAAATACCAGGTGCCATCAGGAGGTCCAGCAGTGGGGCCAGGACACTAGAAGACCTCCCACTGCTGCCCCCCCAGCACCAAGAATAGAGTGCATCACCTGCCCCAGACTGAGAGTTCCTATCTATACCTTGTGGCCAATAGCCACTGATGGACTTCTGCTCCATGTTGTTGTTCAGTCGCACAGTCGAGTCCGACTCTTCGCGACCCCATGGACCAGATTACGCCAGGCCCTCCTGTCTTCCGCTGTCCGCTGAAGTTTGCTCAATTTCATGTTCGTTGCATCAATGACACTGTCTAACCATCTCATCCTTTGCCGTCCTCTTCTTCTTTGACCTTCAATCTTTCCCAGCATCTGGGTCTTCTCCAGTGAATGCTCCCTTCTCATTTGGTGGCCAAAGTATTTGAGCTTCAGCTTCAGGATCTGGCCTTCCAGGGAACAGTCAGGGTTGATTTCTTTTAGGACTGACTGATTTGATCTCCTTGCAGTCCAAGGGACTCTCAAGAGTCTTCTCCAGCACCATAGTTCAAAAGAATCTATTCTTCGGCGCTCGGCCTTCCTTATAGTCCAACTCTCGCAGCCATACATTACTACGGGGAATACCATTGCTTTGACCATGCGGACTTTTGTTGGCAAGGTGACGTCTCTGCTTTTTATCATACTGTTTAGGTTTGCCATCGCTTTCCTCCCAAGGAGCAGGCGTCTTTTAATTTCATGGATGCAGTCACCATCTGCAGTGATCTGGGCTCCTAGGAACGTGAAGTCTGTCACTACTTCTACGACTTCCCCTTCTATTTGCCAAGGAGTGATGGGCCCAGATGCCATGATCTTAGTTTTTTTATGTTGAGCTTCAAGCCCACTTTTGCGCTCTCCTCTTTCACCCTGAGCAAGAGGCTCTTTAGGTCCCCTTCACTTTCTGCCATCAGAGTGGTATCGTCTGCATATCTGAGGTTATTGATCTTTTCCCCAGCAATCTTAACTCCAGCTTGTGATTCATCCAGGCAGGCATTTCGCATGATGTACTCTGCATATAAATTAAATAAGCAAGGTGACAATATACATCCTTGTCGTACTCCTTTTCCTATGCTAAACCAATCAGTTGTTCCATATCCGGTTCTAACTGTTGCTTCTTGACCCTTATACAGGTTTCTCAGGAGACATGTGAGGTGGTCCGGTACTCCCATCTCTTTAAGAACCTGCCATAATTTATTGTGATCCACACAATCAAAGGCTTTAGCATAGTCAATGAAGCAAAAGTAGATGTTTTTCTGGTACTCTCTTGCTTTCTCCATAATCCAGCGAATGTTGGCAATTTGATCTCTAGTTCCTCTACCTCTTCGAAACCCAGCTTGTACTTCTGGCAATTCTCTATCCACGTACTGTTGAAGCCACTGCTCCATAAGTTTATCTAATTCCCCCTTGAAACTGTCCATGCTTGTAGCTGCCACCACCTCCTGTGGCAGTGAATTCCATATGTTAATCACTCTTTGGGTGAAGAAGTACTTCCTTTTATCTGTTCTAACCCGACTGCTCAGCAATTTCATGGAGTGCCCACGAATTCTTGTATTGTGAGAAAGGGAGAAAAGTACTTCTTTCTCAACCTGCTCTAGCCCATGCATAATCTTATAAACCTCGGTCATGTCACCCCTCAGCCGCCGTTTCTCCAAGCTAAAGAGCCCCAAGCGTTTTAACCTTTCTTCATAGGGAAAGTGTTCCAACCCTTTTATCATTCTAGCTGCCCTTCTGTGTACTTTTTCCAATGCTATAATATCCTTTTTGAGGTGTGGCAACCAGAACTGTACACAGTATTCCAAATGAGGTCGCACCAATGATTTATACAGGGGCATTATGATACTGGCTGATTTGTTTTCAGTTCCCTTCCTAATAATCCCCAGCATAGCGTTGGCCTTCTTTATTGCAGTTACAATGTTTTCATATTGATGCGCCTGAACATGATGTAGGTTTATACACCAATATCCCAATGTCTTAGCTTATAAGACTTTCAATTAGCAACATATAAAATATCCTAATTACTCAATACACTTTCAGTCCAACAGATCAACCAAAGCCAATCAGCAAAGCAACTAGAAAAACTAACCCGACAAATTGTAATTAGTTTTATGAAAGTTTAAAATAAGCAATTAGCTTTATTTAAAAAAAACACATACTACTAATGGAATTTAGAACAAGGTGACTAAATAACAACTTTCATTGTCACATTCTGGTATTTCATGGAACATAACACACACTCAGTTGGTCAACTACAGACTCTCCCAAACAGGCCAGATAGAACAGCTTGAGGAGATGGGGAACACAGAAACAGAATACCAAGGCTGGGTTACCAGGCAAGAGAAGATACCCCAAATGCAGATTTTTAAAAAAAAAAAAAAAGAGGGGAAAATGGTTGGGCAGAGTGCAGCAATCTGGCTACGGAGAGTGCTGAGCTAATTTAGGAGAACAGATTGGATTTATAGGAAACCAGGAGCAAGGCCCGTTGCAGCAGCAATGCAATGGACTCTAGAAAGGGGGGGCTTTTCCCACCCCTGGCCCCCCACCTTGTAGCTGCTCCTCAGACCCCGAGTGTGCCGTGGCGATGGGACAGCCCGGCAGCGGCTCAATGTCTGGGCTGTCTCCGAGCACACAGAGGGGCGGCTCCTTGTTTCCTCCCCCCTGCCAAGACTGTGGTGTCGAGGGTCGAGTGCAGGGGCCGCCAGTGGCTCCCTGCCTGGCTGCATCCAGCAGACTGCGGGGCACCTCCACCGTGGTCAGGCCATCAGCTCCGGGACCGTTGTCTCTGCAGCCTCTCTATGTGGGCCCTTGACCCTGTTCGTTCAGCACTGTCTGGCCGTCCCACTGGGCTCTTGCCCTCAACAGTGTTCCCGATGGGAGTGCACTGTTTCTGGTGCAGCTGCAGCACTGCCGCTGGCTGCCTCCTTCCCTCCGTCCCCGGCCCTCAGAGTCCTCGGCCTGTTGCTACTGTGGCTGGGCCGAGCGGAGGCGGAGACCACGGTGGCAGAGAGGAGCACACAGCAAGGTAGGCGGTGGCGCTGTCAGCTCGTGTCCCTCTTCCACCTCTCTCCACCCGGGGCTTGGCTCACCACAGTCCTTGGATGATCGGGTAGCCACAGGAGGGAGGTGCGAGGAGGCCGTGGCTTAAGGCAGATCCATGTACCCACTGCAAAATTCCAAGCAAGTAACATAATGCTCTACAAAAGGACCATGTGGAGTCGACTGAAGTCCTAGTTTTACTTCACAATGTCATGCAACAATTAGTCCCTAATTTTTTTAACGTACAGTACCAGGAAGAGAGTCACAGTAATTTCTCTGCCCACTCACCCATTTGACAGTTCCATAAGGAGCTGCCAACACTTAATACAGCACCTAATGCCAGACAGTCTTAATGGAAAGAGCATTAAAAGATTCTGCCTCCAGCAGCCACTACAAGTGGCAACAACTGAACAGTATTTCCAGGCACAGTTGGTGTCTACAAGAGGCTATGCACACTGCTTGTAAAAAGAGTTTCCCAAGCCACTAATGCCACACCCATTCTGCCTGCGTGGGCTCTATTCCTTTTTGCATTCACTCCCAGCAGCATTTGGTTCCCTCACACCATATTTCCCATCTTACATTGAATTCTTAGTCAAAGGAAGAATGACTGTTTCCTTGGAAGAATGAACTGCTGCTAGAATAAGAGAGAACTCAGAGGAGTGAACCACACTTTCATAAGCATATTCTCCAGTTCTGGCTCCCTGCAGTGACTCCTAGCATGCCCCCTTTTATCAAGGACTAACAAGGGAAGAAGGGTCTTGATTATATGCAGGTCCACAATGAATGGGGCCAGCCCCTCAAATGGTTCAGAAACAATAAATGCCAAGCTAACTGAAGTATTAGTGCATATTACTTAAGTCCCTTGGTTTGACTTGTTATGATTTTTATGTTAGAAGTGAAAAGTTAGGAGACAGGAGACAGACACAACCTACCTTCATAATTTCTCGATAAGGGTGATTCTGGATTGCAAGATGGCACTCATCAAAAATAAGAAGATTAATGTTTAACAGGGATAAATGTTCATTTTTTAAAACATTCAAAGCTACATGACAGGTCATCACCAGAACCTGAAAAATGAACAGAAGCAAGCATTTTAAAAGATTATTAGTACAGTGAGAAAGGGTTAATAGTAAGTCTAACGTTTGTCCAAGATATGCAAATTCAAGATACAAGAATTTGATCTATCACTTGAAAAGTACACCGCAATAACTTCATGAGTAGGCCACTCTGCTGAGATTACAATTTTATGTCAATTCCAAACTAATTCCAAAAGAGCCAAACTAATGCATTATTTTAATAATGGAAAGCCTATTGTAAAGTGTTTGCTTAGCTCCTGACCCCTTGCCCATAATGTCTAGTAAAGCTTACTTTAATCATTATGTATTCTCTGATCCAATCAGCCAAGGAGGTGGAGTTTTTGGAGATTCCTAGAGCAGAGTGATGTCACTTCCCATTTTTACCCAGTAATAACTTAACGCCATCTGCCGACAGCATCTTCCATGTCACCATTCCCCTGGGTCCCGCCAACTGCCAGCTACTACCTACCATGTACATTTTTTTTAGTCACACAGAAACTTTCATGCTATCTTTCTATTCATTCAAGTATTACCAAAACATTTTGAATATACAGCACAGTTCTTAATAACGTGTAATTTCTGGCAGCAATTTTGCAGTGTGACATATATCCAGCAGTTAGGAACAGAGCTGGGACTATACTTCAGTTAATGTGGAAGGAACAGTGTCCAATGCTACCCCTGGTTCTTCCCCAGACACAACCCTTCTCTGCCCAGCTTTGATTTCTGCAGTACAGCTGCACTATTACAAGTGATCTGTTCCTCTAATATAGCACCACATAGCTGCCTTAATGCAGCACTCCTTGCACCTCTTTTTTGCCATTCTATATTTACCTTGCACTGATGAAAGGAAAGTTTTCCTGGATACGACTGAACTTGAAAACTAAGATTCTAAAGAAACACAACCACATTTCTGACATCAGGTACTACAATTGCTTCTCCAGATAAATGTATTCCTGCTACTCCAATTAAAATAAACACTTTGAAGCATGAACTACTAGTGGTTATCAAAAGTAAAAGCAAATAGAACAAAATCAATGGACAACTCCAATAGGGGAAGAAAACATCTTTCAAAATGATTTTAGTTCCAGGACCCAGGGAAAATACTAAACAAGCAACAGAACAGTATAACTTGGCAACAGCTAATTTTCATTCAAACAGTGTGGTATGTGTGTGTCAGAAGCCACATCTGATGTTAATGTAGCCTTGATGTTACCTTACTGCACCCCACTGATCACAGGAAAGCTGCTATACAAAACAAAATTATTTAAGCTCTTTTTGCACACTTTGGTTTTTCCACATGCTTTCCTTGATCCGTAGTGTTACCTATTTCCTGGAAATCAGAACAACTTAAAACTTTGGCACTGGTTTATTTTACAGACATTACCATAATTATGAAGAGACCTGATTTTTCTTACCTGGTATTTAACAAATTCTTGATTCCATTTCTCTTTTGTCCAAGATTCAGTTATTTCTAAACTCGAATACTCTCCCACCTTGAGATCGGAATGAGTTCTAACAGTTGACACTTGCTGAGCAACTTGATTTGCTTGAAAGAAGAGGTGGAGTTTCAGCAATAAAATAACTTGAATTGTCAGGCCAACATGCTAAATATAATAATCTTAACTAAAATAGTATGCAGAATAAAGTATAATGGCAAGTTGTTCCATTCTGATTTACTTCTTGAATACATAAATAGGTATAGGTGTAAACAACAAGCATTTACTTCACTCAGATATGAAACAGACATAGCCACATACGTAACTTGAAGTCATCTTAACAGGAAAACCTGGGATTTTATTGGCAAAATTAGTTAAGAAAAACAAATTATCAAAATTAGTTATCATTTTCCTGGGAAAGTAATATGGCCCCAAATTTTATACAAGAATTGAGCATTTTTCATAAAAGGTTACATTACTTGCTTACCAGAGTTGACCAAAAATACTGTTCTCTTTCCATTTTTGTTGAAATCTCCCCTGATCTGATAGGACAGTTCTTTAATGAGTAGTACTGCAATAAAAGTCTTCCCTGAGCCAGTGTTTAAACAGACTATTGTATTATGATCCAGAGCTGCTTCCAGCAGTTCAACCTGTATCAGCAAATAACGTATTTTAAAATTAATGCTTATTTTAAAAATCCCCAAAAATGTTGTCTAGAGAGACTTCCAATGGATCAATAAAATATCATCAAAGCCACAGAAGTCACTCAGGCTAATGAGGTGCCAAAAAAGTGCCTTATTTTGTTTAGAAACACTTTCAAAGGTCCAATTAGCCCTCAAGAAGCAACTTACTTATATTTTCTGCAAGTATTGATGCAGCTCTAATATTACAGTGGATTATCGTGTAGTTTTCCAAAGGAATGATCCTGTGAACAGGATCTCTGTTCCCAGAAAATCTATACCATAATAACTTTTTTCACATGAATGAGCTCAAACGACCGATGTTTTGAAGAGACACAATGTGAGCAGCAAACATTCTGCCACAATCATCCCTACAAGTATTATTATTCAGAGCTTTGCAGCTGCAGAAGTTAGGAAAACTGAAATTGCACAAGTGACATTCTAATCTTCCCAAACCACTTGAAAACACAGAGTAGTATGCCAGAAGTTCAAAAGTATTGAATGTTTTGCTTGGAGCTATACTCTGTGGGGTCAAGCATTATGATTATGAGCCCAATAGTCAAAACCTTTTGCTATATTTGCAACATGACAATCTCATCACAGCTCTGGTAAGATATTTCACTAGTCTAAAGCCAACTTTTGTCAACTTCAGCAACAGCTGGTGCTGACAAATGCCTCTGGAATTAGCACAGGAATGAGCCACAGTGAAGAGATACTCTAAAAGAAATAACGTGGTTAAAATATGGATACCAGCCTCCAATGGCTAGTCTCCAATAAAGCAGCTAGATTTAATTTTGCTGTATAGTTGACAAATATTAGTACTGTCTCTGGTACCTGATATTTTCTTGGCGTGTATATGTTATCATGAATTGCTTCTTGCTGCCACGGCAGTCCAAAAAAAGGACCCATTGGCGAGGAAGCAGGGGTCATGAGCTGTAGTCCTGCCATGCTGAGGGACTGCAAAGCAGGGCTTTTCATTCATTCATCCAGTGTTTCTGTCATTGCATTTTTGTTTCAGCACAGCTTACTGTAAGGGGGGAAAAGAGTATTAACATAATATACAAACAAAAAGTTATTTATTCATATCTATAGAACAAAACAAAAATATTTAACCTGGTTAAGAGATTGCGGGGTCACAGCCTCTCCTCACCCCGACTTCTTCCCGTGAATTCTCATAACCTGTCTCTTACTAACCTTAATAGGTTTCATATTATAACTAAAATGGAACCCTGGTTAGCACTAACCATGGTTAATGGCAACATGACTCTTAATCCAGTAGGGGAAATTCATGGTTGAGGAAGAAATGCGGAAAGGGACCATGTGATCAGGCAGATACTCCCCCCCCCACACACAATAGCCATGTTCAGAGACCAGGTTGCATTATACCAACACTGACCAATAACAGTACTATTTCCAACTATTATGCCACAAACATATTCACTGCAAGCCTGTTTATGAAGTCTAATGCTCTGGCTTTTCTTTTTTTTTAAAGAAACCAATTCAGCAAATAATTAACCATAAAATAATTATCTATATAAACCAAAATCCTTGATATTGGTTCATAGCTTTTCCAATAAGGATGAAAAAACTACAGCTCTACACAATACTGTACTATTAGTAGCATGTAGAAAGTATTGAAATATGGATTCATACAAAGCAACTTAATACATTTGTATTGGAACTTATGTTCAACTAGGTTGTAAAAAGGTTCACATGTTATATGAAGACAAAAACATCTGATGAGTGGAACTCCTGTCAGCTTTGTCCATTATCAATCCTCTGATGAAGCCATGAAAAAAAGAAGAAGCTTGATACTGCTTTTAGAACTATGGTCAAGGTGAGAAGGAGCCCTGTCTCTAGGGATGTAAATTTTATTTAAAAACATAAGCTTTTAAGCATTTACAGCTCACCCTCTGTCTGTCCTACGTACCCATTCTTATATATTAATAGCTGGGTAAATCGGTTTTTGTTAAGGAAAATGAACATGTTTACATGATTTTGTGTGCAGATGATCGTACGCATAGATAATCTGCAAATGTTACCCTTTGCCAGTTTTCCAAGCCTTGGAAAACACTGTGCATTAACTTTCTGCCACTCTTAGAGACCAAATTCTAGTGAAGGGCAAAGTTCCCTGAAATGCTTTTCCAGCTCATTTCCTTCTGTGTCCTGCTCACTCTCCTTTTTGTTGTAATCTTAAGAGCATCACTGTAGAGCTCTTCTGAACTGTACGCAATTTGTTTTTTGATCCCGGCTCTGTCAGTTTGAGCTTCTTGGTTCAACACAGGAGAGTTGCAGGAGCTGTAATTTAGCAATGATCTAGATAACGTTTGAAAGGAACTACATATTTTTGTGGCATGGATTTAACACGCAGTCAGTAAGTGTAGGTTTGGAAGCTCTGGCAGGATTGCTGGGCTTCATGGGATGCTCCACAGACTGATGGACAGACACCTTGCAAATCAGCAATTTCCCCACTTCTGTTGCTTCGGAGGTAAGGCTGGAGACGACTCTTCTGAAACAACTGCTTGAAATCAAAACTCACTCTTCAACAGACGTGGCAACTGTAGCACAATTTAAAGTGGAAAATAGTGGCAAGATGTCTTTTTTGATCAGTTGCCAGTAGCTAAGCCACTCGTGCACTGCTGAAACATTGTGCTGTGGCCAAGCAATTTAAAAGCACAGCAGTTATTGCCCACCCCTGCTCCTTGAGTCTCAGACAAGTCATACTTGCCAAAATGTTTCAGCCTCAAATGTGTTAGCTTTGATCCAGGACTATTTTGTGTAGCTGAGCTTTGTAATGCTCATACCATGCTGAATGGTGTCTTCTGATGTTTTGTGGAAATGATGCCAGGTATCTCTCCTTTTCACACATGCCATGTTTCCCGCTCTGGAAACACTGTGGTAACCTGCATCATCATAGTGTCAGTGTCCCATTTGCTGCCACTGAGGCAGCAGATGTAGTCAGCGGTTACAATTATACAACCTTCCCCAAGTAACTCTTTAGCAGTGTAGAGTGGATTGCCTGGATCCTGATCCACCCATGACTCAAGTAAACCATTATTAGTAAGAAATACAGCATTGTAAACAGATGGAATTCTAAAATCTTTCCTAACAAATTGCAGTATTAAGCAATCTGAAGCCCTAATGCCCCTCAGACACGGGGAAGCTCAAAACAGCATTAACAGCAAGGAAGAATAGGAACTAGAGAATTCAAAATCTTGAAATTTTATTTTCCAAATATATTGATGAGGGATCATGAGAATATCCACTGTCCCCGGGTGAAGCCATCTGATCCCATCTGCTGGTGAGGAGGAGGGAACTAATGGCCTAACCTGCCAACTGCAAAAGGACATTATGCTAAATACATAGAGAATAATTTGATTTTGTACTTATTTGAGGATAACAGGGATTAAGCAATCTTAAAGAAATTTGGAAGGAAAATCCTTAAAGTACATTTGTCCCAAATATATTGGAAGGTGTGCCACCTCTAGGGACAGCTTCCTTCCCCAGCAGCTCAATCTTGAATTAATTAAGGTTATTTCACACATAACATTTTACTACACAGAGAGCACTGCCGTGCAGAAAAAAGCAAGACATGTGAAGCAGCCCCTACCTAGAAGCAAATCCCAACTATTTAAATAGAATTTAAAAGCATGAGACACTATCCTGTTCTTCACTGAAACTGCATATGCAGGGAAACCTATTATACCGTAAAACAAGGCTACGGTCTTGATTTTACCAGATCCCTTTTGGATATTTTCATCCATAGCATGTTTGCTTCACATTTTCAGTGCTGCTCACTTTTAATAATGTATTTAAAATATCTGCCTTGTGATTTTTTTCTTGCTTTATTGTTTTCAATAGAATATATACTTTGAAAATATGCTTAAGTTTCAAGTTCTGTTTCACAATTACCAAAATGTTATAATCTCTTTAATAAGCACAGTATGGTACATTAAAATATACAAAATTACACTACTCAAGTCACACAACACAGCTTTTAATAACAACCGCCCCGGTCACATGGGCCAGATAACATGGGGGAGGTATGGCTGTTCGTCCTGGAGCAAAATAAAGCATGGTAGCCCGATCACACGGTCCCCTGAGTGTCTGTGCTTAGGCTGTTAGCTGCCGATCACATGGCAATGCTGAAGCGTGGCAAAGAAGCGGCACAGCGTGATCACACAAGCAGTTCGGCATTTGTGCGCATCCTATGGAGGCTTAAAACAACATCCAGTTTGCGATGGGATGTGGATGGTGCCAGATGCCACGGGATACTAGCACTCCCGCAATCAGACGTCCGCCTATGCTGTGTGTTTTCCAGATACTAGTGCACTTTCCTAGATACTTTTTAACTCCTCATCTTTGGCGGGACACCACGGGTTGGCCACGGGTGCACTACACTTCCCAGATGTTGCGGTGTGATCGCACCCCAAAAATCCGCCCAACATTCATGCCTCTCACACAGCAAATTCTCCGTGTGACTGGGGCCAATATTATTTTTGTATTACTAGCAATTCCTAACCCTTCTAGTAAGAATATAAATACTGTAGCAATAGATAGATGCACAAAACCCCCCAGAAACAAAACAGAACTAAAATATGTCACAAGAAAAGAAAATAATTTGACTCAGAATGTGATTCCTAAGCTCGCTTCCAAAGGACTGACCTTAAAGAAATCCCACAGCATTACGGGTCCCATTAAGTAAAACAGACTTACTGTATTAATTTCTGTGACCTCTGTGTGTATGTTCTCGGAACTGCATTTTGACACCATTATAACTGCTTGTAAGTTAATTACATCGCTGCCAAGCTCCTGCTCAAATAAAGAAAGTTTTGTTAAAGAAGAAAATGAAGCTTACAAAAATACTCAGTTATAGTGGGTTGCATCCAGCACTTGTATGCTGACAGCAGAAGAGCAGTTACACTAGCAAGGGACTGCCTCCCCACTGTACACTCCCTACAATGTTCCCAGCACTGCTCCTAGGGCCCCCCCCCAAGTCCTGAAGTAGCATTTAAGGGGCATGGTTAGCTGCATCAAGAGGAGGAAGGCAAGAAAGTTCCATTCTGTGAGCAGAACTCTAACCACAGTATGTGGAATACAGTACTAGGGTTGCTAGCTCTCAGTTGAGAACTACTTGGAGATTTGGGGGTGGAGTCTGGGAAGGAGAGGGTTTGGGGAGGGACTTCAAGGGGTATAATTCCATAGACTCCACCTTCCAAAGTGGCCATTTTCTGCAGGTGAACTGATCTCTGTCACCTGGAGATAAGTTGAAATCCCAGATCTCCAACCACCAGCTGGAGGTTGGCAAGCCTAGCAACACATTCTTTCAGTCAAAATGTATGAAGTACTGACTGATGTGCCATTTCTTATTACAATGAATATTTTTCAGTATTCTGTTAATTGATACTTTCAAAATATCATAAATATATTACTAAATAAAGTGAGAAACCAAAAACACTTGGTCCCTTATGCGCATCATTATATATGCAGCCTTCTCTGTGACTAAAGCTTTCTGCTTACAGAGAGCAGCCAATGGGATGCAGAGAAACGAATCAGCAATAGGCAACTCTTACATATTTATTTAGAAAATTTATATGTTTCCTCTCCAGAGATTAATTTGAGGCAGTCACAAGGTAAAACAATACAATAAAATCATTAAACAGCATACAAATAATCAATAATAAAAAGCTATTAAAAAGCTGTTTAAAAACAGCCTAACAATGATATTCAAACAGTTCTATAGCCTGGATAATAAAACCCATTAAAAAAGTTTAAACACCTAAGTTAAAAGCACTGCTAACAAGTAGCAGCAAAAGTACTATAGGCACCAGGTGAGCCTGAAGGGGGAAGGAATTCCAAAGGCAATAGTATGAAGCAATTGTATGAAGCAATGTATACATGAAGGTGAAAAGGATACACCTTGCAATTGTACTGACCCCTAAGGAGTTAAGATCTCTTTACCATATCAAACAGCTAGTACAGAAAACTAATCAGTTAGTAATTATGTAGAACAATTAATCCTTATAGCCACAAGCTTAAAACAGGGACAATCAAATCCTACTCCTCAGAAAAATGCAATTTTTAACTTATTAGAAAAAGTAAAATATGTATTTTCTCTATTCTTACTCAAGAAGTAAAAAGCATAAATAAGAATATATGGTATTATAAGAATAGTCATAGCTAATTATGCAGCAAAAAGTACTACTTTAAAGAATGCAAAGTTATCTCAAAGAGAAACATTTTCCTAGCACACACACATACACCCCTGCAATTATTGTTTACTGTGAAATCCATGGGGCAAAAAGCTTGTCAAAAAGCTTGGAAAGGATCATGTTGGGACTGTACATTGCTTCTTTGAATTAAAGTGACTGCAATGCCAACTTTAAAGGAGGTAATCTGAATCTTGCAGCATACCTCTTACCAAAGCACTTCCAAAAGCCAGAGGGAGTGATAATACTGTGGATGGAATCCTTGAGAATGGCAGGACAGTTGCCAGTTTAAAGGAGACAGACGGGGGGGGGAGTTGTAGCAAAAGCAGGGTCATCCTTCCCCCTTTTCTGTCCAGCTGCTTCACTGAATTCCTAAATATTTCCATGCAAATGAAATGGACTTTTTATAGCCATTACCACTCCCTTGTCAACTGCCACACAACTTCCCCCTTCCTGTTCAGCCGTTTTACTGCATTTCCTAAACTGCACTCTAGAACAAAACACATCTTTTTAAACCTGCTTCCTCTCTCCCACTCTACTTCCCATTTGTCTTTTGCCGTTTCCTCAGATTTTGTAACCTAGTTTACCCCCAGAAGAAAAGGGTTAGTTTGTGAATGAGCATATGCTCCTGGGGTGGTCACCTGCACATTTGCTTAATCATTCCTGGGATAAGAAGAAGCCCTCTTTCTGGGGAGAAATGTATTGCAGTAGGCAAGCTATCAACTCCTTTTGACAGTGTTACAGCTTTATATGCAGCAATTTCTATTGTATGTATTCTCAGACTGAATTAAAAATGTGTAAATAAAACTGAACAATTAGAACAAATCTTCCCTTGGAAGATACTGAAGCTTCTGAAATACAGGTGAGTAGCCATGTTGGTTTAAAGCAGCAGAACAAAGTTTGAGTCCAGTGTCACCTTTGAGACCAGCAAAGGTTTATTCTGGCAATAGCCTCCCCACCCTCTACCTATATGTAATGGCTGGTGACTTCTGTCTCAGTGTATATGAAGAAACAGGCATGTGCACAAAAGCTTATACCCAGAATAACTTTGTTGGTCTTAAAGGTGCCACTAGACTCAAACTCTGTTCTTCTGAAATACAGTCCTGCTTGGTAAGTCATCATGTGGTGGCAGTGGGGCAAGGTGCTGAAAGAAGGAATGGCCTGAGAAAGCATCCATAGCTAAATGCAGCTGGAGTGGCAAGATATGTTAGGAAGGTGAGAGTGGATGGGCTAAACGACAAATTTGTATTTCTGCATTCATATGTTGCAACAAAGCAGTTAGCAGTAAGCACAGCAAGCCAGTATAAACCAATGTTCAGAATCCCCACTTAGCACCCATTAATAAGACAGTTTGACAGCTTGCTTTCAGACACCCTGTTAAACTAAAGTTTAAGCAAATGGTGGTTTATAAACTGTGACTTACATAGGCTGTGAAAAGACAAAGAGCATTCATATGAATATATGTCATGATTACTAAATTACAAAGCTGCCAGTCACTCTGGAAGATGCAGAGAATCTTTTCCTAAAACCAGAATGATATACAGAGCAATATTTTAAATGATTATCCTCCTCAGATCAGTAAAATGACCCTTCCACCAACTTTAAAAATAAAAATGCACAGACAAAATAATTATATTGGACTCTAAAAAGGGGTCAAGTTTCTAAATGCAAGTATCAATCCATGACTATTCTCTTCTGAACCACTCTAATAATTATTTTTAAAAGTTGAAATGACTAAAGGAAACTGAGTGTAAAATAAGGACTGCTACTCAAGTAACATTCAAAACTGAGATACATACCTTAGGATTATTTCAGAGCATTTTTTTCTTCCTTGAATCCTGATATTGAGTTTTTCCAGAGTTTCCAAGCCTGTAATTTTGTTTCAACCTTGGTAACCTAGAGGTCAATATAAAGAAAGCACATTTTAACAAACTCCAATAAAACCCAACCATGTCATATGGCAGTCTGCTTTCCTGTACTTTAATATTTAGCTCTGAAGCAACAGCACATGGCTCTTCAAAATCTAATGACCTCTTTGGTCAAGAATACAGATAGTAAGTGTATGAAAGATTAGCTTTAGGGACTGAACATATTTTCTATTTTATTTGGTAAAGTTAATCAAGGTCCTTTAGATTTGCAGCTGGTTCCACTCCACTGTAAAAAACAGTAAATGTAATACTCATTGTGTTGAAGGATAGTGACATGCATCCATTTTATACAATGTATCATACATAATAGTTGTTTGTTATTGGGAAGAAACATACACAGCATCAGAGATTATCTATTGAACATACTCCTACAAAAAGCAGCAGCATATCCCCAAACCTGTTTCATCTACCATTGTTGCCTACATGTGCGGTATAAAAATTATCAAACATTTTTATGTCAAAATTAAATGTTAACAGGCTTTTAAATTTAATTTTTATACACCATTTCAAAAAAATACAGTAGACATATTGTGGGCCAGCAGAACAATTCATTAAAAAAAAAAAAGGCACCCACAGGAACTGGGGAAAGAAGCTTCTGTGAGGAAGACTGGGTCAATTTTCAACTCATGTTTGGGATATGGATAGTCATGGCAGAGAATGGGACAAATAACATTAAAAAGATCCATCCAATCTTCTTGATAGTTGTAATCCGACCTATCACAATATTTATCCCAAAAGACTAAATTATCAACAGGCTGATACAGGCTATTTCATGCTTTTACTTATTTAAAATATATATATCTTACCTGTCCACAATGGCCAAAGTGGCCTACAAAATCTGATTTACACAATTCAAAACACAGTTAAACACGTGATTAAAATATATCAAGTAAAAACTGCAACATTGCTACTACGGGCTGTTGAAGTAATTCCACTTTGCAACATTTATAGAAGGAAGTGAATGCAGGAGCTTTCTGTCACATATCCTACAGGCTGTTCCAAAGTGTGGCTGCAGCCAGTGAAAAAAACAGCATGCACAGGATGTAACCAAATGGGCCTCCTGAATAAAGGGGACTGCCTGAAGTGAAGCACCTTCTCACCTCAGTTGGCACACAGGATCATATTTGAAAAATGGTCAATTGGATAAGTGGGTCCCAGGGCTGTGAAGGGCTTTAAATGTAAAGAGGATTACTTCAGGAGTTACTTTGAAACTGGGATAATGCTTTGAAAATATTTCCCTGCCTCTAAAAAAGAAACTATTTTTAGGCATGGTTAAAGACTTATTTATATATTATCACCCCCACCCCCAAAAAACTGAGGACTTTACAAGATCTGACACCAAACTTTAAACCACATGGAACAAACAATATGATGCATTTTTTTGCTTTTATAATTTCCTCCATTTGTATACCTTATGATTTATTGGGTATACAATAAAAAAGAGAGAAACATTTTTAAAGGAAAACAGGTGTCAAAAGTTCTATTTTGTTTCCACAGACTAAGACAGTTACCAATCTGGATTCCCCCCCAAAAAAACATTATCTCATAATGGGACTTTTTATTCCATAAGGGTGAATCTAGGTCCTTATTCCAAGCATTCCTGACATTCTGCATATCATATTTATTAATCAAGAGCAAATACTTGTAGAAAAATATTGTTGGTTTTGTTTTCTGCATCAATTCAAGTAGAGTTTCCAGGAACAACGAGGAATCTGAGACAATGCCACAGAGCCATACTTAGATACAAAAAATTGTTGCATCTGTAAATACTGCCATGCAACAGAAGTTGACAAGTCATATCTAGACCTTGACTAGGGTTGCCATTCCCCCAGTGGGTCCCTCAATCTGCTGCGTCCTAGCTGGCTGGCGGAAGAAGCCCCACCCCTGAGAAGCCCCCACCAGGCTCTGCTGGATGACATCACCCAGGAGTGACATCATAATGTTTCCGATGTTGGAGGCAATGCTCTAGGTGTTGGGCAAAACTATGGTTTTGAGGCCCCCCCAAAAACATAGTTTTGCCCAAAACCTAAAGTGTTGTCCCCAACATTGGAAACATTATGATGTCACTTTGGGGTGACATCATCGTGGTGAGCGTGCTTTGCGCACATGCTAGAAGAACTCAAGGAAGGACTGGGAGTCACCCCAACGGCAGCCAGGTAGGACCTGGCAACCCTGACCTTGGCTGAGAAAATGACAAAAACTCATCATCACGGTATCAACTGGTCCAATGTGAAAATTCCCCTATCAATCCAGGCCTTCCATACAAAAAGATTTCCCCCCAATTTTTATGTCTGGATTGGCCCGTAATGTTAATTTACAAGTAAAAATGGATTATACTGATATAGTCGTGACATTGTACACCATTGTTCTCTAGCTGCAGAAATTGCAACAGGAATGGGATCCACTCTAGCATAAGTACACCCTAATGTCTTCTAATTAGAGGGGCACCAGACAAGAAGCCTCCAAAAGAGCTTGAGATGGACAGTTCAACTGCAAGGAGTGATCCTGATAATTAGTACAAGTTAACAAGTATGCCTGATGATATAAACTAAGATGAAGGAAAACAAATCCTCCATCATTGAATGGAAGCTGCATCCTCTTTTTCTTTTTTAAATCAAGGCTTTCAGTTTTTTCTGCAGTCTTGCTCCCCCCCCCAAGTTTGCAGGAAACATTTCCTGCTGTCCATCTGGCCCTGATCTGCAGATTTAAGTATCTGTAGATGTAGTACAGTTGGCTATTAAACATATATTATGATGATCATATGATTTTTTTATTGTATTTGCTGCTACAGATTGTCACTAGCTCCCAAGTTTGTGAGATAGATATTGTTTTAGTACAACACATTCCTCTTCTTCCTGGATTCCTGTTCCTTTGTAATGGGCAATTTTCTATACATTTGTACAAGCGTGCACTTTGTAAAATACTCTCTTGCCATGTAGAAAAAGCTACCACCACTGAGTAAAGTTTCACTGAAGTTTTACCATCTACATTTGACGCAAATATACAAAGCTCAGATCTGCCTTTATTACTTTCAGAACATCCACAGTCTTATCGGTCTTTCCTAATACACCTCATGCAAGCTTATTAATGACCATGGCCATCTAAAATATTTAAGATTAAAATGGAGATCATTAAACAGAGACCACTGGTCCCCCCACCATCTACTTACAGCTAAACTAACACAATGTTGGTTAGATTTCAAGCTGAAGACTCAGCCAACCTCTAGTACAAAAACAGCAAGTTTACACTATATTAGCATGTAAATTGTTTTGGTGCTCTCCTCTGGACAAAAGGCCTGCTGCAGCAATCAGCCAGCCCTTCTTGTCTGATGGCCAAAGGCACACACAACTTGCCAGAAGGCAAAACCGGTTACTACAACAAATAAGCTACCCCTCCAGCATAAAACAGTCAAGGCTGCTGCTTGTGTTAGTCAGTCTAGAAATATACTTAACACAATTACTCCTCGCCTTTAAAATAACTCACTTGAGAAAAAATAATAATAAAATGTAGACTTATCTTGCAATCAGATCAGCATAGTCAATCCATCAGTACAAAATGAGCCTGTGCTTCATTTTCAAACAAAGCCACAGGCAAGTGGTCAGACGATGGCATTTTCGCAGCCTCTGCATTTTTCACTCCATGGCATGTAGTAGCAGCTGCTGCCCTGGGCTTGTGTGGGGGTTCCAGACACAAGATTTGCATAAATGTAAATCAGATACTCCTCCCTCCTAGACAACTAAGACAGAATGGCAGTTTGCCAACATATACAAAGGAGTAGTGAGGGTTTTTGTGTTCTCTCCCTGCAAAGCCCTTACTTTGAAATGTATACTTCTTTTACTTAAGGACAAGCTCTGCCATATGGCAACCAAGAATAGTGCACCCTTTCAGCTTATGGGGATGGTTACCCCAAGTTATCTTATCAAACACTTTTTAAAAAATGTTCTCAGACATACTCCTCCTCCCCCGCCCCACCATTTGCTATTGGAAAGTTTCCATCAAAAGCTGCTCAACGGTTATGGTGATTGCTACAGGTGGTGATTTCTTTGTCACACCAACTACCAAGGAAGGCTTATGTTTGTCCCACCCAACGTATACTTTGAACCGTTCTTCCTCAGTGCAATCCCTTGGCTAGCTCATTTGGGCAGTGAATTGTATTGGGAGGAAAAGGCAACCAATATGAAATGTTACTCAACTCTTCTATATGAGGAACAACATCTTCTGTAGAAACCAAAAATGAAATCTAACCGATGAACAGAATTTATATAGTAATCACCAATTCTGAAGGCCCTGGACATGCGACAGTTCATTTGAACTCTGCTGTTCTGAAGCAAGCAAAAAATGATGCTGATCCAGGGGGCACACAGATCTCCTGTGTCCTAATCTAGGGAATGCTGTGAACATATGAAAAAGCCCAAGGAAAATTCACCAGTGTTTTCAGCTGTGTTTGTTGAAGTAAGATGACATCTATTGTAAAAGGACAGCCCAGAGATCAAAAGAAGCTTTGAGCTACTATGTTTCCGAGGTGACCTTTTAGTTTTTAGTTTTGACCAGAAACTCTTTGAGACTCCCCTGAAAGGCTGCTCTCTTAGTTAAAGGAAAGAGGCCAAGCATACTTGGGAATGAAAACTAAGTCCCCAAACCATAAGATCTATTCTGCCACTGCTGCTATACATCCTGAAGGTATTCTAGATCAGAGATGCAGAGAACCTGTTGCAACAACTTCTACAACCACTGCTGCACTGAAGAGTTTAATGCCGCATGTGTCCTAATGAGACTACTCAGCAGTGCTTTCATTCCTAGTACTGATGCTCTAATAAATACATGGTAGGTGCTCCAAAAACATCTAACACATTTTCTGTCAGTCCTTCTGTGTTAATGCAGCCAAAGGAGCACCAACCACAGAGGATTGCAATACATTCAAAGAGTACACATTTCCTTCCCACATTGCTTTAAATATGCTCAGGAAATAATCCAGGAAAAGGTCCACCAGTACTGTTTTGGAAAAATGACCTTGATAAAAACAACTATTCCATATTTTGGTTTGTAGCTTGCTAAAATTTCCTAGCCCCAAAAGCTCTTCCATTCACACCACAATCTTTCAACCACTGAGAAGCAGAAAGGTCATCTTTGGCAAGTCTGCATAGGATCTTGTTTACCTGGCACAGAATGCCAATTTTCAAACTTTATTTCACAGGGAAATGGCACCAGTGTTCAGGGAGCAGAATACTGCATATGTTGTGGTTACCAATCCTGCCCAGCTTGAAGAATATTCCTTATATGGAGAAACTAATTTCTTCCCTGTTCCAAACCCCTGAAATCTCTTGGACCTTTGACATGATTTCTGTGAACAGAGCCTTGAAATTCACTATCATCCCTATGAAGCAGACATCCATCGCTATCCATCATCCTTCTATTATGTGACAGGATCCATCTTTTTCCATTTATGGGCATTTATTTTTGTCCCTCAAAAAGTGTACACATTGAGAACTGATATTAAAAAAAAATCATGGCTGTCACAACTCATTCACAAGCAGCAATCCATGATAAGAAGGAACTTAAGAATATGCCATCTGAAGTATTATTTAATTATTCTCCTATATGACTTATAATTTGTACTCATCTGCTTCTACATTTTTAATAACTTGCAAGACCGTAACGATCCTCACACCTTTTTTTGTCATCCCCTCAGGGCCTCTTGAAGGTGCCCAGCCCCAGCATGGTTGGTTACCTGTTACAAGGCAATGGGCTTTCTCAGTGATGTTCGCTGTGGAATGCAGTTTCTCATGTCATTCACATCCTGCAGGACCTGCTTAGCGTCCACCAAATTGTAAGGCTGAATTGTTCAGCCTTGCATTTGGAGGTTAACCAGATGCTTTGAACTGGTTTGATACTGGTATGGTGCTGAGTCTTAGATTTTTTTATATATACACACAATTTGATTTTGTTGGTTTTCACTTATTTATTATGATATTTTAAATGTTGTAAGTTGCAGCGAGACACTGTGTGAGCACTGACTAAAAAACATTCTAATAAAATAAATAAATCACTGTATGAATATGATTCATTCTCAGAATCTAGGTATTTTCAAAAACATGTGTCCTACTTCAGCTAAGGCCTATGTGAAAACTGAAGCAGACTTATGTGTCTGTCATCTTACGATGATGGGAAACCGCATGCATAAATGAAAGCTTCACATGTGACTCCATAGCTCAAACCAACAAAACACAGCCCCCACCTCCTTGATACTACTAACCTTTTTTCATTCTTTGCCACTGTAATGTACTGCATGTGGAACTGCCATTGAAGACCATCTAAAAACTTTAATTAGTTCAGAATGGAGTGCCAAGTATGCTGGCTAACAGAAACTATTAGGGCCATATAGTGCCAGTACAGTGTACTGAAATAATCTTCGAAGCTACTAGTATTTTCCAGGTACAATTCATAGTGATGACTTTTACCTTTTAATAATAACTATTATTGTAAGCTATCTTGAACCAAGAGGAAAGTCAGATATAAATGTTCCAATAAAGTAGATGAATAAAATAACAGTGTGCCATCAAATTGCAACCAACTCATGGTGACCCAAGGCTGTGGGGTTTTCAAGGCGAGAGATGAACAAAGTGGGCTTTGTCCATTGTCTTTCCTCTGCATAGTGACCCCAGTCTTCCTTGAAGATCTCCTGTCCAGGTACTAACTGTGGTTGACCCTTCTTAGCTTCCAAGTTCTGACAAGATTGTGCTATTATGCTGCTATCTACAGGACAGTATAACCCACATGAACCTGCCCAATTGTTAGGGGAACTCTGTTTGAGGCCCTACTCTGCATTTCTCTCCAAGGTAGCATGGGTGGTAACTAGATAAGGGGCTTTTTCCATGGATGCACTTGAGCTGTGGAATTCCCACCTACATCTGTTTGCCTTTGAGTTCCAGATGCTAAGTGAAGACAATTTATTATCTCCAGCTGTGTTACTGACTTTATTGTTTGGGGTTTTTGTCCCCCAATGAAAGAAAATATCATCCCAAAAGAGGGCAACTCACAAAAATCTCTAAAGGGCAAGTTGCAACATTGTGCCCATTGAATGGTATCCACTGCATAAGAAAATATTAGTATAATTAAAAAACAAAGCATTATGTCATTCATAGCAATTCAATGTCAACAAGTATCTCAAAAGATATAAAATGCTTAGTACAAGTATTAGTAATATATTGATACCAGCAACAACAGAAATGATAAAGGATCTCTCTTGAGGAAACAATGAAGCAGAATTAAGGATCATAAGTGAGGAAAGGGAAAAGATGCTCCATCACAGAACAGCAAAGGGTTCCCATTAATACTGAAAAGTTTTAAATTCCAATAATCTTAGCATATGACCAACTGTCTTTCAAATTTATTAGAACTTAAAAACAACTGTTTTCATCTGAATGCTGCATTAGTAATGAATGTATTGCTCTAATGCTTTTAAAATCTTTGTATGTTTTGTTGTTTAATGTTTCAGCTCAAAAACTTTCTTTGGTTAGAAATACAAGATAAATATTATATATAAAGGCTATCTTTATATACAAGCACCAGAAGAGAGTCAGCATTTGCTGCTAGATTATTACATGCCACAGCAACTAGGCAAGTGCTAAATAGTATTGAGAATTTTCACACCATTATTACTGAATGTTTTAAGATCAGCAAGCTGTTACAAGACTACTGTTCAGACTGAAATCCTGTCCTTTGTTTGTTGTTCCTTTAAAATGTAGCCAGGTACACATTTCAAACACTGCTCTTTAAAAAAATCAACTTGTCACAAGAACCTGCAGCAGAGGATACTAACAGACTGGACATTTTCTTTAGTATTGATGATACTTGGCCATATATTTATTCTGCGGAATCCAAAGAATGTTTCTGCCAAATAACTGCATTCAAGCCACAGGACCAAAATAGCACCAAAATCCATTCTGGACTGCAACAGAAAAGGGGAGGCAAATGAGCAGCACTCTGCTGACAGAAGTCCTTTGGTCAGCAGAAAAGTTCCATGGGATCCAAACCACCACATGGGTTAGCAGTATGTTTGTGCTCGGCGATAAGGTTTAACCTCACTTTTATTACATAGCTGCTCCTTTCTCCATTTAATGCTGTCCCTTGGCCTACAGAGTTCCAAGAGCAGAAGTAACAGCAGTACTACCCTAGTTAAAGGGAAATCTCAGTTTCACCCAGGAAACTGCAGAAGGAAGGAGCTTGTAAATTTCACTTCACTTGCAGCTGTACTCTCACTAAGAGCTATAGATGACCCTATAGAGGCGGAAGTAGATACCTGGGAAAGTAGTGGAGGAGGGGGAAAGAGAGGGAGGACCATGCATATAGGAGAAATGGACTTTATGTAAAGTAGATCCAGGCAGTCAGCCATGTTGGTCTAAAGCAGCAGAACAAATTTAGAGTCCAGTGGCACCTTTAAGACCAACAAAGGTTTATTCAAAGTTTGAGCTTTCGTGTGCAAGGCACACTTTTTCAAATACATTGGAAAGGTGTGTAAGGTTCAAACTTATAGACAGGGAAATTAACATGTAACATGGGGCAAGTGATGCACTGTATTCTTGGTGCTTGGGGGGGGGGGCAACAGTGGGAAGGCTTCTAGTGTCCTGGCCCCACTGGTGGACCTCCTGATGGCACCTGGTATTTTTGACCACTGTGTGACAGAGTGTTGGACTGGATGGGCCATTGGGCTGATCCAACATTGGCTTTTCTTATGTTCTTATGATGATGTTTAAGATATGCAAAGTCCAAAATAACAAAGAAAGACCTCCCCAGGACTCAACAAGGATATTGGTGTGGGTTTTTTTTATCTTATTACATATACTAACTCATTCAGTCCTCATATGTGTATTCTCAACAAGAAGGACTATAAATCCTCTGTATTTTAGTGTTTTCTTTTCCAGAATAGTATATTAGAATACTGAATGTAATGCCAGGAATATTGGGATGTTTTGCTGACATGACCCTGCATCCACTTCAAAAAGTGCTGTTAAGTCATCTTCACACCTGGGAGGACAGAATGGAGATTCTCGGTTTGCTTCTCACAATTAGAAAAGACACCTTTGGACATTTATCTGCTATTTGGACATATTTATTGCTTTATAGCAACCTTATAAACTTAGCTTGTTATTTTGGACTCTGAATATCTTAAACATCACCATGTTACATGTTAATTTCCCTGTCTATAAGTTTGAACCTTACACACCATTCTAATGTATTTGAAAAAGTGTGCCTTGCACACGAAAGCTCATACCTTGAATAAACCTTTGTTGGTCTTAAAGGTGCCACTGGACTCTAAATTTGTTCTATGTAAAGTAGTCCATATTTTGGCCTTTCAAGGTATATTTTAGCATTTTGAAGTTCACATCAATGTGAGCTTGTATATCCGTCCAACCAATGGTACAAAAGAGCAGGGAAAAGATTTCCCCCTATCTGTAGCAAAAACAAGTCTCTGATTATGTTACCAAAAGCACAGCTATATGCAAGGCATTTTAAGTAACACCATTAGCTATATTTAACATTGATTAGGTCCCATCTGAAGTATGGATTCAAGGAGAATGAAGGCAAAGGCTTCAGCATGACTTGTGATAAGGCTGAACACACATTTGTTGCAAACAACATTAATCCAGGAAGATAGTAATTTTAAAAACATAGCAAGAATGAACACCTGTTTATCCAAGCATCTGAACAGAGAATAGATCGTAGTGGGTTCAAGCTGCAGCACTAGATTTATGCTGTATCAGGACACTTGGAATACTGCCCAAAGAGTGGTGGCATCCCCTGTCCAAAAGGCTTTTAAAATACTTTGTCAGCAAAGTAAAAGGAGAAAAAGAGACTGAATAAGTGGCAAGATCAAAAACATAAGAGCCCTGCTAGATCAAACCATCTAGTCCAGTAGCCTGTTTCACACACTGGCCAACCAATTGTTATCCCTGAAGGGCCAACAAAAAGGCCAGAGGAGGCAAAGCCTTCCCCTGATGTTGCCTCCTAGCACTGGTATTCAGAATGTTTGCTGCCTTTGTATATGGTGGTTCCCTTTACTCATCATAGCTGGTAGTCACTGATGAACCTAAATTCCATGGATCTGTCCAACCCCCTATAAAAGCGATCTACACTTGTGGCCACCTCTACATATGGAGTGTATGCAGAATGGGTGTGGCATGCACATATCACTTTGTGCCCAGTGGGAGCTGTGCTGTGGTGTCCTGCACCAACTGGAGTTTCCAAGTTGTTTTTAAGGACAGAGTAATGTAGGTTGCACTACAACAGTCTGGCTTCCAGATAACCACAGCATGGACCCACGCAGTCAGATCAGCCAAATCAAGATAGGGGGCCACCCTCTGAGCTAAGGGATGCTGAAAGAATGCCTTCTTTGCTGCTGCATTAACTTGCTTCACCAGCATTAACCTGCTTCTCCAGCAATAATTCACTTTCCAGCAATACCCTTTCTGAGATATGGTGACCAGATTTGCATACAGTATTCCAAATGTGGGCAGAATGTAACTCTATACAAAGGCATTACAATATTGGCTGTTTTATTTTTAATCTCTTTCCTCTTCCCCAGCATAGAGTTTGCCTTTTTCACCACTGCAGCTGAGCTGACATTTTCAATGAGCTATGCATTACAACCCCAAGGTCTCTTTCCTCTCAGTCTCTACAAATTCAAACCTCAGCAGCCTATACTTGATGCTGGGATTTTTTGTTCTTATATGAATCACTTTATACTTAACTACACTGAACTTTATTTGGCACATTATTGTCCAGTCACCCAATTTAGGGGGCTCTTCCTGGAGGTCTTCACAATCTGCCTTGGTTTTCACCATTCTGAATATTTCACTATGCTCTGCAAATAGCATTCACCCCAAGATTCAGATCATTTATGAACAAAGTAAACAGCACCTGTCCCAATACTGATCCTTGTGGGGCCCCACTGTTCCTTCCTTTGCAGAAACAGTCAATTTATTCCTACTCTCTGCTTCCAGTTGTTTAACCAATTTCCATCCATAAAAGAACACACCTTCTTATTCCACGACTGATAAGCTTATTCAGGAGTCTTTGGTGACATATCTTATTGACATACCTTGTTAAAGGCCTTTTGGAAGTCCAAGTATAAAATGGAAAGGATCATCCCTTTCCAAATGCTTGTTAACCTGCTCAAATAATTTCAAAAGGTTGGTGATGTGGGATTTCCTTTGCTAAAGCCCTTCCTAAAACAGCAGCTCTGCATGGATACAGTCCCCACATTTGTTCCTTTTTGCTCACTTTGTTGTCAACTTACATTTATTCCACCAGAACATGTGCTCCTTTCTTCCTTGACTTGGGTCATTAACCACACAGGCATCCTTTTAGCTCATATTGAAATAAACGTTGTTAGTCTTTAAGGTGCCACTGGACTTTTATTTATTTTATAAAGGTCCCAGAACTTTCATAAAGCCTGCACCCCAATCCAGCCAAGGCCAATACACCCACAAGAGGTTCTTCAAAGTTTGAGTCCAGTGTCACAAAAGCTTATACTTTTGTTGGTCTTAAAGGTGCCACTGGACTCAAAATTGCTTCAGACCAACATGGCTACCCACCTGAATCTAAGAGGTTCTTCAGTTTGCTGTCCAACACCTCAAACCACAGTGCAATCTCTAGTTGCATGGCAAAACCAAAAGCTTCTTTTATATCCCTTACCCAAAAACTGCAAGTTTATCTATTTCCAACAAAGACACACTGTACCAGGACTGAAAAAGAGGCAGCAATATGTGCCTCCAGTGGGAAGGGTCAAGAACAAGTTCCCACACATCCACTGAAGCAAGGAATATAATTACTTTTTGATGCTAACTAATGGGCTTGTATCTTGTTAGGCAACTCTTGAAATATAATTTTACTGTGAGCAATTTTATTACCTCTATAGATGATGCCAAACAAATTACAGACAGCAGATCATGACAATCCTAAAAGAACTAGTGGGGCTGCTTTACTGTCCCATTCCAGAGTTGGCTTTGAAACACTTACTGACCTGTTGCCTTGAGTTCTTTATAACTAATAAGTTACAGCTGAATCGTAGGAAATTAAAAATCTTAGTCTTTTCTAAAACTTGGAAACCATTTAAATGAATAATTGGCAGAAAAGAAATAGAACAAGTTAAACATTTCAGATACCTTGGCCTCTTTTAAATACGAGTCTTGGTTTATCCAACGCAAATATGCTATAAATACTGCTAATATTAGTGTTTCAGACATAACATGATTTTTCTACAGTAGAGGTAACCAACTGGTACCAGCTGCTTTAAAAGTCTTTTAAGGCCACAGTGACTTCACAACTACTCTATGGCATCCCGATGTGGATCAGAGCTCTTGACTGTGCCACCGTGTCTACTCTAAATTCCTGTGCAAAGCTTTGGGTTTGCCAAAGTGTGTTCCACATGCAGTTCTTTGCTTAGAAACAGGTCTGAATCTAGTTGAACCCAGAGCATGGCTCATGACGTTTAAATATTGGCTACGTCTACATTCTAATTCTGACCCAGGGAGCCTTGTATACCAAATGCTTTCAAAGTCCAACATGGCAAACTGGCTTAACATATACTGAGGGAAAAAATAAGGCCATGGGTATATTTATGGATTTGCTGACTATGCTACCATTAGTGGGGGCATTTCAGCTGATTAAACAGAGAATGTTGGATATTGAGCATCAGAAGTTACATAGTCTCACCAACAAAACCTGTTCTCCTCTGAGCTTTGAGACATCTCTCATTGTAGGTAGGATTGCTCCATATTTCTCCTCTCTACAAGCGCCACAACTACGCAGGAGTAACTGAGGTGGTGGCTAAGTTCCTTCAATCTGCCATGGTGCTGCACGAAGAAAAAGTACAGTGGTAACCTATGATTTTATTCAATGTATTTGTAATACAGTGTCTCTCTACTTGGATATTTTTTAAATGACTTTGATTTACTGATATATGCCAATAAAGGCTGATTTGACTAGTGGGGCTGCTAAGTTGTTTCTTGGCACATTTAAAGGTGCTGGTCCTTATTAGTTTGGTGCCAGTTTGGTGTAGTGGTTAAGTGCACAGACTCTAATCTGGGAGAACTGGGTTTGATTCCCCACTTGCAGCTGCTGGATGGCCTCGGGCAAACCATAGTTCTGACAGAGCTGTTCTCTCAAGGACAGTTCTGGAAAGAGCTCTCTCAGCCCCACCTACCTCACAGGGTGTCTTTTGTGGGGAAGGGAAAGGAAAGATGTTTGTAAGCCGCTCTGAGACTCCGAGTGAAGGGCAGAGTATAAATCCAATCTCTTCTTCTTCTCTTATTGTTGTTAGCCATTCAGCTGTGTCTGACCAGCATCAACTTTGTATGGTCCCACATTCTATGGTAAAGCAAATGGCAACCTGAGTTTGGATCTTCTCCACAGTGATAACTTGACTGTTACAAATCTTCCCTCACAGCTGTTTGCCTGGCAGCTACCTTGCTAAGTTTCAGGTACCAGGCAAAAACTATTTCCCCAGACATTTGGTTAATGCATATGTTCTTATAATCTTTCTACTTTTAATGAGAGTCAAAAGTGTACTAGTTAGAACATCAGAATGGGACTTGGGAAACCTGGGTTCTAATCCCAATTAAGTCACAAAGTTCACTGGGTGACTTTGGACCAGCCACACACACACTCAGACCACCCTATTTCACAAGTGTGTTGTGAGGAATGAAGGCAAGAACCATGTAAATTGCTCTAACTTCCTTGGGAAAAGGGCACGATAAAAATGCAATAAATGCTGTCTTTATTCTTCGGGTTTTATCACTGTTCATACAGTTGTGTGTTTCAGCTCTGGATATTTTGTTTTTAAATGGTTTGAGGTACCTTAAGAATTTAATAGCAAGACAGCTGATAAATAAATATATGTGAACAGCCTTAAATTCTTCCTTGCAAAGTGCAAAATATAGTTTTAAAATAGATGATTTTGAATCTATCCCCTTCCAATTCACTGCTAATGGAAGTGATCAGAAATACTAATTACCTCTCACAGCAGCTTTCCTATTATGCTTTTGGCACTCTAACATGAAAGTAGTGTCATAACTCGTCTCCAGTGCTTTTAGAGTCTAAGGAAGCTGAAGCATCTGATTTCATTTAATATATTTCTACAGTACACTTAAAGACTTGTTGTGGTCTCGGAAAAACATATTTTTCGTGGGTGATTCAGACTGATAGACATCAGCAAAATGTTAGAATGCCCAAGATTTTGTCAGTTCCACTTTCACCCTCCTATTCACTAGCACTGTCGTTTACATTCACTCATTTACAATTCACTCTTCAGACATAAACATACAAAGCTGTGTTATACTGAATCAGGATTCAAACCCACTCCAAAATGATTCAGACTAGACTTTTTTTCTAAACATGTTTGGTAGCCTGACATTGAAACCCTTTTTACTACTGTTCTGAACCTTGATGGTACTTAAAAATTAATATTGGAGATTGAAATGAGTACAACCATAGTAGCCCATATGTGAACTGAAAATAGTCCATCTCTGAAGAAGATATCTGAAATGAAGTATCTATCTGGAATCTTCATAGGATGGATCTTGACTTTCTGCATTCTTCATTATTATACACTGGACCTTTCTTTAATATTTCTAAATGTATTTTTTATTATTTGTAATATTATATTGATACATTGATATGCTCGTTGGCATTGTTATTCGTTTTAAGTGATTATAATAGACACAGAATTTACAGAACATGTTTATATAAGTTGTTTCACTTTATTAAGTGTTTCACGTTTCAGAGCCTTTGTTATATTTGCCCTTATGCTGAATCAGACCATTGGTCCATTAATGTCAGTATTGCCTATACAGACTGGCAGTGGCTGTCCAGGGTTGCAAGTAGAAATTTTTTGCATCACCTGATCCTTTCAACTGGAGATACTGATGACTGAACTTCAGGCTTTCTCCATGCCAAGCAGATGCTCTATCACTGAGCCACAACCTTTCAGACATATCTGCTATACCAGCTCTAGGCCTGAATGACCCAGACTAGCTCAGTATCATCTGATCTTGAGAGCTAAGCAGGGTCAGCCCTGGTAACTATTTGGATGGGAGACCACCAACGAATTCCAGGGTCACTATGCAGGAGAAGGCAATGGCAAAGCACCTCTGTTAGTCTCTTGCCATGAAAACCCTACAGGGTCACCATAAGTCGACTGTGACTTGATGGTATTTTACACACACAGACACATAGTTCTAAATCCAAAGCACTGCATCCACATGGTAAATAAGGCTGCTGGACAATGTACTTAAAAAGAAACTAAAAGATTTTTTAACTCCACAAACTAGGACAACTAGGCCTCCAAGATAAGCTCTGAACTGCATCTTGAATTGCTATTTTTTACATGGCAATCTCTTGAACATACTTTAAGCTGTTACTGAAGTAGCTGCCAGAAGAGGAAGAAGGGCAGGGACGGTCCTTGGACTTTTCCTTACCTCTTATGTCTCAAAAGAACACCCAACCTGGTTTTCTCCCTGCAAGGAAGACCATACAGGGTACCAGGAACTCACAGGAGGAAAGATGTGAACAACCATTTCTGCAATAACATTTGACAGAGAAGGAGAAGAGGAGGAGGAGGAGATTGGGTTTATATCCCACCCTTCACTCAAGAGCCACAGAGTGGCTTACAAACTCCTTTCTCTTCCCCTCCCCACAACAGAGACAGCTCTTTCAAGGACAGGTTTTGTCAGAACTATGGCTTGCCCAAGGTCATCCAGCAGCTGCAAGTGAAGGAGTGGGGAATCAAACCTGGTTCTCCCAGATTAGAGTCTGCACATTTAACCACTACACCAAACTGGCTCCTTACAGTGAAAGCAATGATCAGCTGATGTTCCCCCTAAGTTTTAGGTAAGGATAGATAGGTTTAGCTATCCTATCTGAATCAATACAGGTGACTTCATATTGTGCATACTATACAAAACTAGTGTTTGTATAATATCAGTCCCACCAAAAAGCCTTCTCCCCCCTGCAAACATTCAGTTCATAATATTTTGCCAGCAACCCTGCAGGACCACTGTTCCATAGAGAAGGATATAGAGCATGGGTCTAACATATACAGCATAAATGTAAGTAGCCTCTTCTTGCTACTAGGGCTCTATCTGGACAAAGGTGGGTTCAGAATACAATTTTCTACCTCTGCATGGGGGGGGGTAACCACTCCCCAGACAGTGCAGTACTATACTCTGAGAGACAATGGAATTCTGCTTCAAAAGTATAATGTCTTGCCATGATACTAATATTACAGTTTAAAAAAAATAAACCACCACAACAGGTTTTCTTTTCTTAAGTGGTTTGGACAATACAGTAAAACACATCCCTTACACCACACACCCCCAGCTTAAATGTTCCATAGGAATGCCCCAAGTACTTAACCCAAAGAAAGGAGGGCATTTCAGCTGACTAGCGTTATACAACACACAACAGTCTAACATTCTTATGCCTTCCTCCTGTTCAATTGTTAAGAGCCACGTTTGCCTACAGTTACACTTGAGAAGGGCAATAACCTCTCTCAACGAGGGAGGATCCCTCCTTACTCTGAATCGGTTGCAAGTTAAGTGGGGCCATGTGTCTCTCTAGGGGGAATAACGCGTTAACTATAGGTAGCTTACAAAGGAGAACTGGTGAGCTTCCTATAAGCCCCACAATGCTCCAGACAGAAAAGAAGGAATCGACCCGGGGCGGCAAGCGCAAGACGAACGGAGACGGCCAGACAGCCCTTTATTCCAGTCCCGCGATCACGGATCGATAGACGCCGCTCTATTTCAGACTCCCCCGAACCCGCCGACGTTATACTAAGGCCCCATCATTCATCAAAACTGTGCTTGAGGGACCCCCAATAAGCAAGGAAAAGAAGAAGGGAAGTGAACTAGACCACCCCTCCACACCCCAGTGGCGACCTTTCTTCCCAGCCCTGCTGCCCAGATCCGGCCCCCTTGGTCTGCACAACTGAACTGTCTTGTCCATACGGGGGGATCCACTTGGGAACTACTGCGACAACGCAACTAGAGCGCCATATTCAAAGATGTGCGCGGATGCAGCCCAACTGGGGAAATCCCTACCGCGACGTTTACAGCCATATGGGGGGGGATCTCCGACACCCCCATCCCATGCACGCTTAACTCAGAAGTACGCCGCCCCCCTCTCCCTTGTACTCAGCAGGGCACCCAAAATAAGTATGCACGGGAACCTCCACCGCCCCGAGTACGAGATATCACGGGCGCAGCAAGACGTGAAACACGTGGAAGCACGCTCTACTCCGAAGGAAGCCCTCGCCAAGGCACTGCGTCCCCAGTCAGTGTGCAGGAGAGAGCCTACTTCGAGAATCTGGCCTCCTCTCTCTCTCTCTCTCTCGAACACACAGGCATACGTAATTTAGATTATTCTAATCTTGAAACACGATGACTTCAGGGAAATGGATTTTAAGGAGGGGGAACTCGCGGAGGTCGCTTCCAGGCATCCAGCATGGAAGGAGGCGGGCAACTCGAGGGGAGGCCCCGGCCGCGCAGCCTGCGGGCAGGAAGGCGAAGGAAGAGGTGAGGAGGAGACAAAAGGGCCCCGTCTGCCTGAGCACGTCCTCCCGCTCCTCATGCCCGGGCGGTGGGCGGCTCCGGCAGGTGTCGGGCCCCCCTCGGCTCGCTAAGGAGAGCTGGGGAGGAAAGCCCGGCGTCTCCCCTCACGGAAGCGGCGCGGTCGGGAAAAAAGGGAGGAAAGGGGGAGGAGGGACGCTGACGGCGCCTCCTACCTGCCAGGCGGCACCCAGCCTGGAGCTGCCCCGGCTACAGGCGTCGCCTCATTGTGCCGCCATTGCCGCCACCGCCGCCATTTCGCCACCGCCGCCTCCTCCTGCGCCGCCGCCTCGCCTCAACTGTCAGGTTCCTCCATTCACCTGGGGCCGGCTGGGACAAGCCTCCTACCCGCCCCTGGCCTACGCAAAAGGAGCTCCACCCTCAGCTGGCGACGATAGGGCCAGACTTGGCGCCGTTGGCGCAGCGGCGCTCTGAGAATTCGGGGCCGCCTCCTGGCTGCACGGGCAAAGCGCGCGTAGACTCGCTTTTTCGCGGATTGTGTCTCTCTTCCCTCCCCCTTACCCTGCTCTGTTTAGCTGCTGAATGAAAGAGCTGGCGCGATTGGAGGAGGAAACCGGGTGAGAGGTTAAAGGTGGAGATTTAAGCCAATCGGATGGCAGGAGACAGAAACGGGCTACAGAGAAGGAGGCGTTGCTGCTTTGCTCGGGGAGTCATGTGCGCTGGGTCTGTTTTGCGGGGGTTTCAGTGTTGGGGTTTTTCTTTGAGTAACGTTGCCGGAGTTCCCCTCCATAAAGATATAGAAAAGGGGCGGGGGCTTGTTTCATTGACTTATTCTTATGGCTTCCTAAGGGAACCCTGTACAAGTAAGGCTTTTAAATGTTATTAGGATGTTTCAACAATAAGGTTTCTAGAAACATAGCTGTATTAATTTATTGTAATAAGAATAAATGAGAGTCTTGTGGCTCTTTAAAGATTTAGCATGAGCTTCCATGGACTAGAGCATGCTTCTTCAGTGCGTCAATGAAGCCTTAATCTAGGGTTGCCAGCCTTCAGCTGGGGCCTGGAGATTTCCTTGCATTACAGCTATCTCCAGACAACAAAAATCAGGTCCTGGGTGTGTGTGGGGTGGTGGTGGCTATTTTTGAGGCTGGACTCCATAGCATTGTACCTGATTGGAGTCTGTCCTTTCCCCAAATCCTGTACTCCTCACCCTCCACCTTCAAATCTCCAGGAATTTCCCAACTTGGAGTTGACAACTGTAAGCCTCACCATGTTGTATTTGTTGTAGAATGGAGTTCCTGTATTTCATGGCCACATGACCCTGCTGTCTTGAAAAATATAGAGTGGACTGCAGTTACCATCTCCAATGGATAGTGGGGAATCCTAGATTTTGCTGATGGTGAACACAGGTGATAAAAAATTCAAGACCTGGTTCAGTTTAGGGGAGAGATGAGAGATTATGTATTAATGAGTTCCACTTTGGCAGTTTCACACTGGAGTCTCCCATAAATTTATGGTGACATACAGGTCTGCAGCAGAATGACAGTGTATTGAGGATCTACTTATTGCATCTGAAGAAATGGTCTCTAATGCACAAGTTTTTATGCCAGAATAAAATTGTGGAAGTCTTTAAAGTGCCACAGGACTCTTGCCGCAAACCAATCAATGGGCTTAAGCTTGCCCATTTAGGACTGGGCTGTAAGGCGGATTTAGGATTCCAGCCATTAATCAGTTTCCACTGATGAATCAAGCAGATTAACAACAAAAAAACCCCTAATGTGTGCATCTATTGTGGTGTATAGTGTCAGAGCAGAATTAAGCAGACAAACTGGAAAGTCTTCACTCTGCCATGGAAACTTGCTGGTTGACCTTGGACCAGTCATTATCTCTTACCTTAACCTACTTCACAGAGCTGTTCTGGGAATAAAATGCAGGAGGTTTGGGTCCCCAACTGGGGAGAAAAGTGGTGTGTGTATGTGTGTAAACGAGAGGTGTGAAACTCATTTGTTACAAGAGTTGGATCTGACATAAAAGTTACTTTGTCGGCCAGGCCGTGTGTGCCATAAAATTTAATGCCAGGTACCGGAGATATAAGCTGTAGAAAGGACAGCAGCTGGTAAGATCCAAGTTGTTGTATCCTCACTGCAAGGTCCCATGGTCTGGGAGGAGGGTGCAAAGGAAACCCATATGGGTGGACTGGAGAGCCAGTGGTGCAGCACTGGGCAGACACTCCCACTCTGTTTGACTACTGCAGACAAGGTTGTTCCACCATGCTGAAGCCACAATCATAGTGGCTCCGCCCACTCCTCCCCAGCAGTCTCCTGTTCCGTCCCTTGCACTAGTTGCTTGTGGGTCACATAAAAGCCCTGGGTGGGCTTGTTCTGGCCCCTGGGCCTTACATTTGACACCCCTGAGCTTGCGTCAGATAGTGAAGAAGTGTTATACCTTGAATAAAACTTTGTTGGTCTTAAAGGTGCAACTGGACTCAAACTTTGTTCTATCTCATAGAGATATGAAGGCAGGGGAGTATCACTTTAGTAGAAACATGGTAGCTTAACATAAAAACTGCAAATGCCGGGTGCCATTTTAGAAGAGACATTCCCCTTTCACTGTCACACAGGAGAGAATGCTTCCAAGGAGGTGGCTGCTGTGTCATAAATCTGCACCATCTAAAAACAAAGTACATACGTTTTCTTTGTTGGTGATCTCCTTATACAATACTTATTTTGTAAAATGGACAGGACGGGTCCAAGTCTCCTCAAGGGGTTAAATCTTCCACTTTTTGTGAGTAGTTTTAGGATTGAGGTCTGGCACAAATTACACCCTTCACTTCTCACTAAATTATGAGGTGGACTCAAAAGAACCTGTGCAGAAAACTATATAAAGCAAATTAGTAACACCTAAATGTCCTTGCAAGCACTTCTAAAAGCAAGTCCCATTAAGTAATCATACGCAGGAATAGACAACATTCAATCAGAAGCAAGTAAGTTGAAATGAACAAAACTATTGCCATGGCAGAGACAACAAACAAACAGACATCCTTTGAGGGCTTGAAAATTCTGAATTTAGCAGAGGTCTGAAGATGTAAGGACTGCTGACAAATGTGCAGAAAAAATCCTTTGATTTGTAGGAGTGCTTTTTTTCTACCACTGGCAATGTGAAAGATGTGTCGGCTAAAGAAGTTTATTTGTGGGGGCTAGAAAGGATTTAACAGCTGCTTCCAGCTACCGCACTATACAGGGCATTTAGGATTCTCTTTCCTCACTCTGTGAGATCACCCTGAGCTGCTTCAGCTGTCCTGCAGCCTCTAAAATTTCAGGATCTCAGACGAGTAAATCATAAATGACATGGAATGTCATTCAAAACTTCTTGTTACAACCAGGTCACTAATAATGGTCCAGAATGCCATTGCTTGACTATTAGCAGGAACTATATGCAGCATGCATATTACGCCCATTCTGCAGATGGTCCATTGGTGGCCCATTTGTTACTAAGAACAATTTAAGGTACTGGGTATCTCTCCTTACATATATTTGAGTTTTGGTGTCCTTCCTGGATACGCTTCCACAGCCTTTGGCCCGCTCAGATGCCACTCTCACAGTCTCCCAATCCCTGGCTGCATTGGCTCGCTGCGTTGGCTTGGCCCTGCCCACCGAGCCAGCGGGCAGCATTTCACCCTCAGTCTGGAGGAAGCCGGCAAAGGGGATGGATGCTCCGCTGAGAGAGCGGCAACCCCTCCATGGGGAAGAAGGAGGCAGACCTAGCGAGCGGTGGCTCCACCCCCCAAATCTCCAGGTATGTCCCTAATCAAAGGTGGCAACTGTGCTTTCTCCTCAGTGCCTGCTGCTAGGCAACCAGGTTCTGTAAGTAAAATGCCCTTTCCACATCTGTTTTGGCCTTTTAGAGAAAACTCATTGGGGTCACTCCTGATAGGGTTGCCAACTCCAGATGGGAAATTCCTGGGGATTTGAGGGATGGAGCCTGTAGAGAGTGAGGTTTGAGGAAGGGTGGGACCTCAGATAGGTACAATGCCATAGACTCCACCCTCCAAGCCAGCCATTCCCTGATGGTGAACCATTGTTGCCAATCTCCAGATGGGACCTGGAGATCTCCCACTGTTACAATTGATCTCCAGAGAACATAGATCAGTTCCCCTGGAGAAAATGGCTGCTTTGGAGGGTAGACCCTATGGCATTATCGCCTGTTGAGTACTTCCATCCCACCCAATGCTGCCCTCCATAAGATACACACACACCCATTCTCCAGGTATTTCCCTAATCAGAGGTGGCAACTGCTTTCTCCTCAGTACCTGTTGCTAGGCAACCAGGTTCTGTCACTAAAAGGCCCTTTCCACACCTGTTTTGGCCTTTGGGAGAAAACTCGTTGGGGCCACTCCTGACAGGTGGGAAATTTCTGGTGGGAAATTCCTGGAGATTTGAGGGATGGAGCCTGGAGAGGGTAAGGTTTGAGGAGGGTTGGGACCTCAGACAGGTACAATGCCATAGACTCCACCCTCCAAGCCAGCCATTCCCTCATGGTGAACCATTGTTGCCAATCCCCAGGTGGGGGCTGGAGATCACTCAGAATTACAACCGCTGTCTAGGAGGGAGGGGGAGGAGATGGAAAGCTGAAGTCAGAGGCCAGATAACGGTAGGTTGATGGTTGGCTGGGAGATCAGGTTGCCAACACCAGGTTGGGAAATTCCTGGAGATTTGAGGGGTGGAGCCTGGAGAGGGTCCACCTTTCTCGCTGAGACTCAAGGAGACTTCAGAAGGACAAATTATGCAATAAGAGCAGTGTAATGCATACAAACAATACAATATGAACAGTGTAATGCATTCTACAAGCAATGCAACCTCATCCCCTGAATTTCAAAATTACAAAACAGTGCAATATAAATAGGATAATACATCCAATAAATACTGCAAAGTTTATAAAGAACTGTATCATTGTCCTACTTGCTTTATAAAAACACCCCTACTTGGAGCAATCCGTTTTATGACAAACCTGTTTCCTTTATAAAAGAAAAAGCCATTCTGACTGATTCTGTTTTGCTACTGCCCTATTGCCTTTGTAGAAAGCACCCTCTTTAACAATTCCATTTCTGTGGAATAATAGACATGTTTGGGAACCTTCCTGACCTCTTTAGGCATGTCGCTTCACCAGGTGGAATGCAGTGCAAAGTACAGCTTTTCAGTTCCATGAAAAGAAAACATTGTTTGATGTAGAAGTACCCAATCTGTCTTAAAACAAGAATTTTAAAAGGAACCTGTGTTGTTACCAATGATACTTATATAGGCCCTTCAGCTGTCAAAGCACACCACATGCCTTATCAGAGTCATTCTTTTATTTGGATAAGGGAGAAGTTGTAAAGAAGCCAACTTTCTGGTTAGACTAATGGAAGACCATAAGTAATCAGACTTTATCTCTACTTCTGTTCATTTGTCCTTCTGTTTGTCCCTTTCAAGTATTCGCATTTTTCACACCATAGCTAGGTGGTTGGTGCTAACACTGGGAGCTGCTTAAAATATTTATATCCTGCGCTGTCAATAAAATCTTTTCAAGGCAGCTTGGAAATCCATAAAAAAAATTAAAAAAATAATTTGTAAATAATAAATATAATTAAAATAGGTACCAATAAAATCAAGTGCCAGTAAAATAATTAAAAGCAGCAGTAAAAGGGTAGATAAAATTATAGAAAGCAGCAGTAGCCCTTTGCATTCAATAAAAACAGTAAACGTTTGCAGAGATAAAATGCTGTGACTGTTTAAAAAATTCCAATGCCTTGGTGCCGCAGTAGAAAAAGCCTTATCCCTGGTGCTCACCCAATTTACTGTTGAAAATGGGGAGATGCAAAATAAGGCCTCTGAAGATGTTATGACAGATTTCTTTGCCGATACACATGAAGTGGCCACATACCGAATCAGACCATTGGTCCAGCAAGGTCAGCATTGTCTTCTCCAACTGGTAATGGCTCTCTGGGGTCTCAGGCAGAGGTCTTTCATATAGTCCACTACTCCCTCCTTTTAACTGGAGATGCCAGTTGAGCCTGGGACCTTGTACCTGCCAAGCTGATGCTCTGCCACTGAGTCATGGCCTTTCCCCTAAATAAATGATAGATAAAAGTGTTGCAAGGCTGTGTGTTTTTATCTCCCACTTTAAGAACCTACTGAAGAAGGGTTTTCACAACACTGTTCAAGCTGCTACATCAAATGAAATATAGCAGCTTGTTGTCAAAGTGCTTCTTTGTACATTTCTGCACATGCTTCTTCGGCAGCGCCTGGGCACTAATCACTAAAGCCATAAAGTATTTCTGGTTCATACAAGGGGCATCATTCTGCTCTTCATGGCTGGAAGAATTATGTCCTGTGATAAAGAGCCTAAGGAAGGGGAGCAGCTGTTCTGCACAATGCAGTGGGAGTTTGTCGGACCACGTGGGTCTATTTTCTGCTTCAGTCAGGCAAATTTTGCATTCTTCTGCATTTAAACTACAGCGGAGGCAAAAAAAGCAAAAAAAAAAACCCTCTAAAGCAAATCTGTATGAAAGCTTTCAGGCCAGCACCAAAGACGTTGTTTACTGTGGTGTAGCAGAAAGCTAATGGGCAGTTTTGGGGGTGCAAGAAACTTCAGTCAGGATCCTACCAACTTTCTGCCAGTGCAAGAGTAAGAGAAGGGGAGATCTTGCCCAATTCCCCTTCTCACTGCTGCCCACCATCCTGTGTTGAATTCCAGTCAGTCTTGAATGGATTGGGTGTGGATGGCTGGAGCTGCTATCAAGTTGCACCTTTGGCCTTCTGAGAAGAGATTGTCTTACTGATATTGGCTGAGGTCCATGTGGCCCCCTCTGATCGGATGAAGAGCCTGGCATTGCTCTTGGAGCCAGGCTACCTGTCAGAGAAGCACATTGTTGCTGTTGCAAAAGAGCACTTTTATTTACATGTGGTACCTTCTAGACTCAGCCGATCTAGCTGCAGTGATTCATGTTTCTGTAACTTTCTGTACATTCCATCTACTGTTACTCTGTGATCTATGTGGGGCTACTTTTAGTCTTAATACATTTTATTGAATGCTGATAAAATACAGTACAGCATACAGTCAAGATACAGTAGCACTTGCAAAAATCACAATATACATATATATGAGTTGAAGAACCCAAATTAAGCAAAGAAGAAATCATCACCATCATCATCACCATGTAGTACAAGTAGTAAACAGAACATTAAGTAAAGCCTCACCATAAATGCAGTTGATTTACTTCACTTGGAGTTTCACCTTGTTCTATTAAATTGTCAGGTATCGGGAGCCATGTTGCAGCACTTTTGAAGACAATCTGGGATTTCAGTTGGTTTCCAAAAAGGCAGCTAGTTGGTGCTGGTCAACATAGGCATAAGCTACTTAAAAACAACTTCTTTCAAACTCCCGTTGGCTTCCTGTTTCAGTTCAATCCTGGTTGTCCTTTCCTTTCATGTTCTTCATAACGCATGACACACTGAAGGATCCACATTTACTTAATAATGGAAAGAGAAGGAAAGGGAAGAGAATGAAAGCATGGAGTAGGGAGGGAAGAAAAGGTACCAGGAGTGAGGTGTGTATGTATAGAGAAAGAGAGAAGGTGGAGGCAGGTGGCTTACCTGGAGACAAGCTACTGAGGGCCATACTAGATTAAACATTAGAAAATTGTGCTCTGACCAAGATAGCCCAGGCAAGCCTGATTTTATCATATCTCAGAAGCTAAGCAGGGTTGACTGTGGTTAGTACTTGGATGGGAGACCTCCCTGGAATACCAGCAGTCAGGAGGTGGGAGCAGGCTTTATTCAGCCACCTCTCTGAATATCCTCCAGGTCCCCCAGTAGGGATCAGTCACCAGAGGTCAACGTGACTTCCAGGTGCAGACACACAGAAACACAATACCCTCCCCCCAAAAAAGAAATAGAAACTTGAGTTCTGATCTTTCATAAATAGCACCACCCTGGCTGGATCAGAACTATGGTGCTGGATAAGAGGATAGTAACTCCCATCAAAACTTCCTTCTCCCTACCCACCCATCCACCAATTATGGCTATGCTGGAGGGGTGGTTTGTGACTTTCTCACCCTCCCATTTGTGCTGGCAAGTTTAAAAGGAGCTCAAACATATCAGTGGCCAGCTACCTCCAGCACACACCCCCTTAAGAAATGAGAGATTGCCTTCTGAGGCTCCTGGGATAAAGGCTTTCCAGTGGCCATTTGAAAACTCAGTGAAGTCCTAGAGTCATTCAGAATGAACCAATGGATTCCCACAGCCACAAATCTGCATCTAGCATTTGCTCCACCGTTTTACCAAACCCACGTTGGAACAGAAATTCCCCTTGACATTGCATGCCACTTGCACTTTATTTGGTTATCAGATTTACTGGAAGCCTCCACACTGCATGTTGGTTTTACTTCCTTTGATCTCTTGGTTTTATCTTACTGTCTGCATAGATTTATGGCCATTTTATGGCCGTTCAGGGGTGACTGGGGGTCAGTACAGTGTTGGCCCGGAGTATTTGCATGTGGTTTTGAGCTGCATCTTTTTCTGTTCCAGTGTGAATTTGGTAAAACAACGGAGCGAATGCTAGATTGTTTTAAATGTTCTAAATGTTTTACTGTGATATATGCTGATTTTATGTAAGCCGCCCTGAGCCAGCCTTGGCTGGGACAGTGGGGTAGAAATGTGAGAAATAAATAAAATAAAATAGATGCAGAATGTCATTCACTGTAGTATATCTGGAACAGAGAGGGCTGTGATCATATAAGTCCTGTGTGGTCACAGACCTCATTCACTGAAATTTGGCCTGTTCCGTTTTGCAGGCTGGAGTGATGCAAAGAGCACTGAGTTTCACACAATGCTGCACAGGAACTAGTAGCTTGTCGGTTCTAATACATGGTGTTCTTTTGGTCTCTTTTGTCTTACAAAACACCAAAGACCTTCTGCTTTCTGCATGGCTGTTTTTAAAGTGCTGATCTGAATTGACAGTCCATCGGTGCCTGCTTCAAGATTTCCTTGCAGACAAGAAGAGCAGAGTCCATTCAAAGTCAGAACTAACGTTGGACTATCTCAAGAAGTGTGAAAGATTAATATGTCACAGAAGGTTAAGCAAGAACAGCGGACAATGTCTTTCCCTTGGGGGCAGACTGTTCTGTAATTCAGGATACAGTGTACTGTGAAGAGTGGAGAAGGAAAGCTGAAGAACACCAGTTAATGTTTATAAGGGAATTGGAACAACTTGGGGTATGAGATGTTCAGAGTTCAACCCTTTCCCTTCTTTCTCCTCCATCTCTCTTTCCTCCTTCTACTGTACCACTTTACTTTCAGAACTGAGGGGTCTAGTCAGTCCAGCAATAGATAATGGTTTCCCTACATGAACAATGAAGCAAATTATACCTATTAAAATACTCTGACTTGTATAGCCTAGGCTAGCCCAATCTCATCACAGTCTTGGAAGCTAAGCAGGATTGGCCCTGGCTAATGTTTGGATGGGAGACCACCAAGGGATACCAGGTTTGCTAAACAAAGGCAGGCAATTTATTTATTGATTGATTCAATTTCTATCCCACCCTTCTCGCAGGCGGGTTCAGGGCGGGTTACAACATTGACATTAAACAATAAAATCAAGATAAAACTATAAACTTAACCTTAGACGATGGCATCAAACTACATCACATCTATTTCAGTGATGCCCTGGTATAAGACAATAAAAACAGAAGGGCTAGATCCAAAGGAAATTCCAGAATTATGAATACCCTACCGTGGGTAAACCAAGGTGGCTATCATTCTGTGTCCTCAAAAACTGAAGATACGGCATGTAGATGGAAACAGAGGGGTAACACAATGTCAACCACCTCTCAATGTCTCTTGCCTTGAAAACCCTATGGGGTTGCTGTGAGTCAGCTGTGACTTGATGGCAGAAATACTACTACTAATAAAATACAAACAGTACAAAAGGTGGTTTTTAAAGGGTATCCATGATATGCCATTCTGAGCCCAAACTGCAAGCCCATTACCATGAGAAGCTTTATTTAGAATTTTTCTTTCATGACATTGGATAGCTTGGGATTGCAAGAAGGCTTCTTATGAATCTGTAGAGAACCAGCAAAATTATGTGTGGGCTTCGACTGCAGGTGGGGACTGCCTCGTGAAAAAGTACAGACAGACAACTAACACTGCAGGGAAACGTTTAGGCTACAGCCTTCTTTGACGCCTGCTTTTCTAGCTGCAGGAATTGTTTGGCCTGGAGCAGATCCAATCAGGTGACCTGCCATCTGGTGACACAGCCTGACACAAGAGGCTATCACTGCAGTTGCAGGTACCTTTTGCCCATGAAGCTCCCTCCCACCACCTGCAGCATCAGCTGTTTTCCTGGGGTGGGAGAGTGTCAAAGGAGGCTGCTGCAGAAGTGGGCATCTGGGAAAGATCTACATCTGTCCCATTGTCTTACCATCCTACCCTCTCTCTTTTTTTTAATGCAGCTGAAATTTCAGGCAGGCTAAGGACCTGGCAGTGCAATCCTAAGCAGAGTTGCACTATTAAAGTCAGTGGGCTTAGAAAGGTGTAACTAGGGTTGCCAGCTCAGCACAGGCAACCTCTGGGAGATGCAAGAGGTGGGGGGAGGTGGAGACTTGAAGATCTGTGTCATGTCACAAACCTAGAAGTGGCATCATGGCAACACTCTAGGATTCATCTGAAACTGTGGCTTTTGCCACAGACTTTCAGAGGTGAATCCTAGAAAGTCATCCAGATGCAGAGACATCACATCCACTGGAGATGCTATTGTGGTGTTGGCACAATGCTGGTTTTGCTCCTGCTACTCCACCAAGCAGCAGTGGGAGTGATGGGGCCCAGAACAGCAGGGCCCAGCATCATCCTAGGTGTAACTGCTTGGGATTGCACTGCAAATGGCAGACCCAGAATCCAGGCAAAGCCCTGATCACAGGGCAACCTTCCCTTCTGCCTTGTCAGGTGATCCTGCCATAAGATGGATGGGAGGGTAGGAGGGATGGATGGTCTGTAACTTTTCATGTTTGGAATGTAGGGAGGTGTGCAGGTTGCCTAGGAGATGGAGGATTTCACAGCCTGGTCAGTCTGCTATCTCACCAAATGGCCTTGGTCTCACAGTCCTTGTTTTCCGCTGCAGAGACAGCTTTGGGCCGGTTGGTTATTTACTGCTTTATAACTTTTGCACCTCTTTCCGCGCGTGGGCTTAGTGGTCATTGGTAGATGGGGGGGTTACCCCCAGTGAGTATAACTGTAGATGCTTCTTCGGGGTGACTTATCCCTGACAAAGAATTGTTAATGTGCCTTTAGAACTGCTTTCAATAAACGCTATCTTCTCCATGAAGCCTGGTGTTTGACTGACTTTCTGAAGTGCCTGACACTCCTACACGGAGGAACTGTGGGATTTCTCTGTTATCCTGAGGGAGAGGAGGCAAATCTATGTAATAACGAAAGTGGAGTTAGAACCATAAGCTCTCCATCATTAATTCTTTAAAATTTATATTAACAGTTAAATCAATTCTTAGCTTAATCAGAACACATTCGGATGCTCAAGAATGTGGTAAGTAATCAAATATGTAGTTATACACAATAGCAAACTTTTCTTGGTAGCTCTCAGTGGCTTGGAACCACTGGGATTTTCCAAGGATAGGGAGGATTTCCGGCCATGGAGCATGACTTCCTTCCATCCACCCCTCTCTCTGCAGCCCAAAATGCTCCCCAAATGCTGCTCCTGGGGAACAGAGAACCTCCAGGAACAGGATGAAGAAGGAATCCAGGGTCTGCAGTGGGAAGAAATAAGTGAAAAGTGTCCCCCGTTCCATATGTGGAAACCCACCAGTGGATGTGAGCCAGTATATGTCTGATATTTCTCTAGTCCTGATTACGGCAACTTATGACAGTACAACTTGAGAACTGTGCTGATTTTTTATTCATTCCATGTCAAACTGAGGAAAGTACACAGACAAAGCTGAATTAGTACAGAAAATCCATCTGTTTATTTTAAAATCAGAGACGTTAGAAAATAAAGTCTTAAGCTGTTCACCAGTAAATACTTTTTTTCCTTTAAACAATTTTGTGAAAACACCTGCTTCTTGCAATCTGTCCCAACTATACATAAAGCATTTCATTTTTACAAGCAAACATATTTTTGAAGATTAAGTGCAAACATTCAGTGTAAAGAACTGACCAGAAAAGCACTCCTGAAGAAAACTGGGGAGCATTTGTACAGGTGCTCACTTATTTCTGTGCTTTAAAAAAATAATTCCTCTCTCAGTAACAGCACGTTTCAGATTGTCGCTGCTCAAGGGAAATGCTACCGTAGCCAAAGAATATATTCTTCAAATCACTGAAGTTAGGATTCAATAAAATCAACTAAACTGTAGATTTCAGAGAAGAAACTGGTATACATTAATGTGACCTCCTAAAAGAAAAAGCATTTTGTTATTAGAAAATGAGTTAGCTTTTCCTAAGTTGAAAAAAGAAAAGTGGGGCCCCTGTGTGACCACCCAAAAAGGCTATGCTGAGAATCATGAGACATGCATGTAGAAAAGCCATGTGGGATGGGGGCTGGAGGAAGGAGCAAACCTGGGTGAGATTGTGTGAAAAAACTGTCTGGATCCCACCCAACTGAATTATTAAAAGACATGGAACAAGAAGTGAAGAATCAAGGCTAGCTGCCCTCTGGTTTTCTTTAATGTTCTAATTTTTTTACCCTCAACAATCTTGAGGGCTAGCAATTTTTTTTTTTAAAAAGTATGGATTTCAGCATTTTACATTCAGATGCACAAGCTCCTTGGGAATACTTTATCTGTAACTGGTTGACAGATTGCACCCAAAGAGTGCTTATGAATGGTTCCTCATCTTCTTTGAGAGGACTGACAAGTGGAGTGCTTCAAGGATCTGTTCCGGGACCTGTTTTGTTTAACATCTTTATCAATGATTTCAATGAAGGAATAGAGGGAATGCTTATCAAAAATGTGCAGATGATACTAAATTGGGAGGGGTAGCAAATACGGTAGAAGACAGAGTCAGGATACAGGATGATCTTGACAGGCTGGAAAACTGGGTTAAAACAAATACAATAAATTTCAGTGGGGATAAATGTAAAGTTCTGCATTTAGGTAGGAAAAAATCAAATGCATAATTATAGGTTGGGGGAGACTTGTCTTGGCAGTAGTATGTGTGAAAAGGATCTCGGTGTCTTAGTAGACCATATACTGAACATGAGTCAGCAGTATGATGCAGTTGCTAAAAAGGCAAATGAGATTTTGGGGCTGTATCAATAGAAATATAGTGTCCAGATCACATGAAGTGATGGTAGCATTTTACTCTGCTTTGGTTACACCTCATCTAGAGTTTTGTCACACTGTGTTCAGTTCTGGGTACCACAGTTTAAGAAAGATATAGACAAGCTGGAACGTGTCCAAAGGAGGGCAATGAAGGTGGCGAGCGGTCTGGAGACCAAGTCCTATGAGGAAAGGTTGAAGGAGCTGGGTATGTTTAGCCTGGAGAGGAGATGGCTGAGAGGTGATATGATAACCATCTTCAAGTACTTGAAAGGCCATCATCTAGAGGATGGTACAGAGTTGTTTTCTGTTGCCCCAGAAGGTCAAACCAGAACCAACAGGTTGAAATTAAATTAGAAGAGTTTTTGGCTAAACTTTAGGAAGAACTTCCTGACAGTTAGAGCGGTTCCTTAGTGGAACAGGCTTCCTCAGGAGGTGGTGGGCTCTTTTTCTTTGGAGGTTTTCAAACAGAGGCTAGATGGCCATCTGAGAGGAATGCTGATTGTGTGAACTTAGGCAGATCATGAGGGAGGGCAGGAAGGGTTGCCTCAGACTTGTGGCCCTTTCTTACACACCCAGGGAAATGCTGATTGCCACTTTGAGGTCAGGAAGCAATTTTTCTCCAGGCCAGTTTGGCCAGGGATCCTGGAGGTTTTTTGTCATCTTCTGGGCATGGAAACAGTGGTCACTGGAGGTGTGGAGGGGGAGGTATTTGTGAATTTCCTGCATTGTGCAGGGGGTTGGACTAGATGACCCTGGAGGCACCTTCCAGCTCTGTGATTCTATGATTATTATTATTTTTTTAAAAAGACTTGGTTATAGAAATGTGACAGAATATTCTATGTTATAAGAAATGGCCAATTTCTTAACCAGAAAGAGCAGTCCAAAAGGAGATCAGTCTGTCTAGGGAAGTTGCCAAACCCCCATCCTTGGAATATGAAAAGACCGAGCAAGCATCTGTCAAGGATGCTTGAGGTATAAGATGTACTGCCTTAGGGCAGAGTGTTGGATGAGGTGATATTGCATTTCTTCAGCTCTAAGTTCTCCAGGCCATCTCGGTGAACAAATCGGACCAGGCGGCACCATAATTTTAAGCTCTCCTCTGCCTGTCTCAATAGGGCACGGCTGTTATTGTGCATGCTAAGAAGAAAGACCCTTCTTGGCCTCAATATAACACTCTCCAAATCATCCCAAGAATGGCAAGGCAAGGGTTGTGCGGATAAACACCTAGCTGGACGGTCATATGTCACCATCCTCCCCTTTCTGTAATCACAAAGAGAAAGATTTCTCAGCTATGCCCATGAGATAAAGAATAAACACAGTTTTGCTAAACGGCACGATCTATCAACTGCACAACGTTTGGGGCAGCAGCTGCAGACTGTGCCATGTTTAATCTGAGCACTCTGCTTGCTTGAATGGATATTCAGAAAGCACCGGGGTGGAATGGAAAATAATATAGCTTTCCTTGCGGTCCTTTGTTTTCCTGGCAGAGGAATCTTTTTGGAAGGCTATCAGTAGCATCAAACAGTGTGACAAAACAATTTCTAAGGTGTCACGCAGCTCTTTATAGATGGCTCTCTTTCAAGAAGAAGAAGAAGAAAAACCCTCTCGGCTTTAGAAAAAAAGATAAAGGCCATCAGGATGCTTGCCAAAACAAAAGTGCATCCTATAAAATAGCTGAATTATATCATATATCGAAGTCCCCTCCCTGTAATGTTAATCATATGGTGGAAGAGAGGGTCAGAGAATGAAACTTCTGTTATTTGGAAAGTGAAGCCATGGACAATAGTGACAGAAAAGTAAACAGCACAGCCATGTGTGTTCAAATTGCTTCAGGATCATCCAAAAGGCATGAATTAGAAATCAGGACTCCTTCAAGGGGCCAAATACAGATGGAAAAGAGGATACCTGTGAACAAATGCACATACACACAGGAAGCTGGCAGGTCAATATTGCCTACTGTGACTGGCAGCGGCTCTCCAGTGTCTCAAGTCAAGGCCTTTCACTTCACCTACTATCTGATCCATTTAACTGGAGATGCTGGAGACTGAATCCTGGATGCTCTGCATACAGAGCAGACGCTCTACCACTGAGCCACAACCCTATCTGTCTGTCTTTCTAAAAATGTTAACAGCAGCTGTGACTGGGCTCCCAGAGAAGTATGCTCAGGACTGCAGCCTCTATCTGGCTTGAAGTCACCTAGATTTGGATAACACATGGACTGCTCTGTGGTGTTCCTCCTTACAATTTATCTTGGGGATGACTGGCTGCCCAGATGTTTGAGAGCCTTGAACTGGTATCTGGAACCTACTTGGACTGGAAGCTCTAAGCCCATGCGTCGTCATCTCGCTTTACCTCTTTTGACTACTTGCTTTCCTCTTCTGGACAGTGTGTATTTTCGAATGTTTGCAACTTTGCATAGACATTCTGGTATTTGGTATTGGCAGGGGTCATTTCGTAGAAAAAGAGGTGCAGGAGCTCATTAGCATAACTCTTTAGCATAATTTATTTGCATATGCTACACCCCCTGACATCACTGGAAGTGTGTCAGAAGGCAACACCCACCACTCAGGCTCCACTGGACTGTTTTGGATTGCTAGCTATGGAGGTGGGGGTAGGAAGAGCGCAGATCTGCCCTCACAGAGGAGGGAGAGCTTGTACCTGAATAAACCTTGGTCTTAAAGGTGCCACTGGACTCTTTTGGATGGATGGCAAGTGCAGGAAAGTGCATGGCTGCTCGTGGGTCAAGGAGGGCAGCGCAGAGGACGCGCATGGCCTCGAGCAGGTAGGGGGCCAGGGCAGTGGTGAGGAAGAGGCGCAGGAGGAGGCTGAGTAGGCACAGGAGGCTGGGGAAGAGCTCCTCGCAGGCCTTGCGGGAGTTGCTGGGGCCCACCTTGCAGAGGTGCCGAACCAGGGCCAGCATGAGGACAGGCAGAGCCTGGGTGGGCTGGGTGCCATGGTGGAGCAGCTTGAGGGCCAGCTCGTGGTAGCGCTCTGCTGGGTCGGCGAGCAGGCCAGGAAAGGTGGGGGACTGCTGGGAGCAGGGGGCGGGCCTTGCTGCATGTGCCCGCCCCCTGAGCGCCTTACTGCCGGAGCTTTGCTCCTGTGTGCTCCCGCAGGAAATGAGCCCTGGCTATTGTCATTCCTAGGAGTGAGATGTGGAAGAAGGAAGGTTTTCCTTTCACAGTCAGGGTACATTAGTGCGATTCTGGGCCAACTTGGAAAGAGGGCTCCATTCACACAGACACATGTCTCGGGTACATGTAGATCATCTTGGGTACACATACCTTGGGCCCACAAACAGTAACAACACAGTCTTCCTCAGCAAAGAAGAAGGTGCCTTATTTTATTTGGTGAAGGAGGGACCCAGGAAAGAGATGAATGAAAGTCAAGTAATTGTCACATATCACAAGGTTTTGAAAAAGGATTTGGAAGACAGGTCTCTCATTTATATTAGGCATGTTAATTAATTGGAATGTCCCTATTCAGAGGCAGTATAACAGAGTACCAGGTACTCTGGAGAAACAAGAGAAGGATGTTGTCTTCATGTTCTGCTTGCAATTTTCCTGGAGGCATCTAACTAGCAGAAGAATAATGAATTAGATTGGTTTTTAATATGATCCTTCAAAGCATTTTTTACATTCCCATCAGAGGGGCACATTTTCAATTTCTGCTAGACAGACCTAGGTTTTAGCCCCTATCAGCTGCTTTGCTAGCCCATATCTCTTCACATCCCACAAATGGAAGCAAATGTATGCTGTGTGAAGAAGGTAAATGGCATCTATAATAAGCACACTATACAAACACAGCTAACCAGTAATATGACATTTATATAAGGGCACTCAAGAAATAGGTGTATGGAAGAGCTAGGTTAATGAAGTCATAATACAGCCCTGGTTGACAGCAACGACAGGTTGACTTTTTCACTGTTATCTGTATGGCAAACTCAAGCAGAAAAGGCATAATTTCCTGCCTCAGTTGATAAGACATGGCTTTGTTACTTCATTTCAACACACAGGATGCCCCACAATACACTAACTGAAGTTCCTAATAACATTCTATTACATTTCCATTGGAAATGGAGTCTCTCCTTCATTTTCATTTTCCTCTAGAGCACATCTGCTTTACCTGTTAAATCAAATCAAGAGGGGCTGGATTCCAACCCCAAATCAGAAGATTTACATATGAAACAAACCCTCTGAGCCTGCATAAGTTCTGTCATAACAATCACATTAAGTTTCGGTGGATGGCAAGTTTCTCCAACCCAAAATTTCTACCAGGAAAGAAACATTAAAATATATTCATATACATTTGGGGTGGATTTCATAGCCTTAAATCAATGATAATTCTAAGTGAATCGTAAAGACTAGAGACCTCTAAATCTATGTTTCTTAAAAGATTATATTCATTTTTTTAAAATTTAAGATCCTATAAAGAAAGGCACATACGTATAAAAATTGGGAATACTGAGTTGCTCACTCCACCATTTTCATTATTTATATACATATATATCTCTTTATAAATATAATCTATGTACAAAGTCAAATGTGCCCAAGGCTTCATAGGAAGATGCAGCCGAAATAGAGCTACAGCGTGAACTGCCTTCCAACCCGGGTCCTGCATTTGGACCATCGTTTCACCTGAATGAACACATTTTAGGGGCAGAGAAAACAAAACAGAATCAAGCCGCTGTCTTTTATTATTCTGACTCACACGCGGGGATCAAAGGGAGTTGCTAATAAGCTGTGGGAGGAGCAATAAGCAGTAGACAAGCACCCAGAGGAAAACAATGAAATAAAACAACTCGGGCTGGTCTGACTGAGAAGTGCTGCTGTGTGGAACAGCCTTGTCTGGAGCGTCCCTCTTTTCCAGGCCTTTTCTCTTCCTAGAAAGGATGTAAACAAAAATGCAGTGATGACGAGAACTACAGAGGCAATATGAAGCAAAGGTTCATATCACTTATGTATAGTTATTTATTTTGATTTACAAATTCATATTCCACATTCTGCGCAATCAGGGCCAGCAAGGCAGCTAACAATTAAAAGCACAACATTCAAAAACAATTATTAAACCCATTTAAAACTAAAGGTAAGATACACATCTCTCCTTATAATAATTATCTTTTGGTTTCGTAAGATTCCATGCTCTCCCATTGGCTGTAAAATGCCCTCCCTCAGCCATTGGCCCCTCAGCCGCCACTCAAGAGTACTTGCGTGCCATTGGCTGGGTGCTGGATCTGCTCCTCTTCCCCACCCACTCCCCCTTCAGACAGATTTGCATGTCAGATTTACTGGCAGACCAGCTCTCTCTCCTGAGGAAGACAGTTCTCTTGACTCCTGTGAGGGACTGTCCCCTCAGTGGCTGTTGGTAGGCAGCCAAGCTTGGTTCTGTGAGTAAAAAAACAAAGGACTTTCAGCATAACCCCCTCCCCAATGGCCACTTTTCTAGCAGAATAAATGGAAAAAGGCTCTCTCTCCTGCTTAGCTTCAGCATGGCTGGCTGGCTGGCTAACGAGGTGGGCCAGCGACCATCAAACCATTTTCTTCAACTCCCCGCTGTGCGGCTGACTTTCCCCTAGAGTTGCCAATCTCCAGGTGGGACCTGGAGATCTCCCACTGTTACAATTGACCTCCAGATGACAGAGATCAGTTCCCCGGGAGAAAATGGTTGCTTTGGAGGGTAGACTCTATGGCATTATACCCTGCTGAGTCCTTCCACACACACCCAAATGCTGCCCTCCACAGGATCCACCCCCCAAATCTCCAGGTATTTCCCTAATCCGAGTTGGCACCTGTACTTTCTCCTCTGTCAGTAAAAGGCCCTTTCCACACCTATGTTGGCCTTTGGGAGAAAACTTATTGGGCCCAGTCCTGATTAGGTTGCCAATTCCAGGTGGGCAATTCCTGGAGATTTGAGGGATGGAGCCTGGAGAGGGTGAGGTTTGAAGAGGGGTGGCACCTCAGACAGGTACGATGCCATAGACTCCACCCTCCAATCCAGCCATTCCCTGATGGGGAACCATTGTTGCCAATCTCCAGGTGGGGGCTGGAGATCACTCAAAATTACAACTGCTCTCTAGGAGGGAGGGGGAGGAGATGGAAAACTAAAGGTAGGTTTGATGGTTGGCTGGGAGGGAGATAGGGTTATCAACTCCAGGTTGGGAAATTCCTGGAGATTTGAGGGGTCGAACCTGGAGAGGGTGAGTGTTGAGGAGGGGTGGGACCTCAGACAGGCACAATGCCATAGACTTCACCCTCCAAACCAGCCACTCCCTCCTGGGGAACCACTGTTACCAATCTTGGGGGTGGGCTGGAGATCACTCAAAATTACTACAGCTCTTCAGATAGCAAAGATCAGTTCCTCTGGAGAAAATGGTGGACTCTATCATTATACCCTGCTGAGATTGCCACAGCAAATTGTCACTGAGTGCCCAAAGCCGGGGCACTCTCCCAGAGACTCTTTCTACAGCCCGTTGTATATATTTCCACAACGGGCTTTATTCCTAGTATAATATATACGTGTGTGTGTGTGTGTCATGGGCATGGATGAGGGAGAGCTGACAGAGCTGACAGACCTTTTTCAGTTCCGTAGGGCCTGTAAGACGGAGCTCTTCCACCAGGCTTTCAATTAGGAGCCGACATCTGTGGTTTGTCTGGGGGGGATTGTGCTATACTACCGCACCAAGCTGAAGATCACCAAGCCGGTGAAATTTGTTAGTACGCCATCTGAACCATTCAAAGATTACCATCAAAGATTACCATCACTAGCACTTTAATTGTTAATTGTAGGATTGTTTTTTAATGTGTAATGTTAATGTATGTAAGTTGTTTTAAATTTTGTACATGGTTTTTATGGTACAGTGTACCAACTAGTATAAGCCGCCCTGAGCCTGCTTGTGGGGAGGGCGGGGTATAAATTGAATAATAAATAAATAAATCTTGCAGAAACCGCAGCTGGCCCCTCTGAAGCAGCAGAGGAGGATAGCTGGCAGTTGCCTGTATCAGCACACCTGGCCCAGATAAGGGGGAAGAATTGCAAGCTGAAAGTCCTCCTGACTCACCCCCACGTGTGACTTGTTTAAGGGAGCGACTGTGGCAAAACTTAGCAACCAGGCAACAAGAGGCCAGGCTACAGGGAAGATGCTCGGCTAGCCCAGAATTCTAATAGGAGCCTGGGCAATCGTGCAGCTGGCTACTTGGTAGCAGCATTTAACTCCACACTCTGGGCAGTACTCTTCATGGAAGCAATGAGTCAGCTTCGTGCTGCTCACATCCACTTTGGCTCAGCCCTTGTCCCTAGATCTTCGGACCCCCTGGTTTTGGATTTGGCTCTGTATTTCTGGCTCCTGACCCTGACTTGGCTTTGGACTTTGCACTGCCTTCTTGGCTCCTGAGCTCAGCCTGTTCTGGACTCCCTTTGACTGGCACCCCAGCCTGTGACAATAAGAAGTTAAAGGATGTATATTCAGTTCTAGTCCACCTTTCTTGGTGAAGATAGTTTCAGAGGGTAGCCGTGCTGGCCTGCAATAGAACAGTTAGGTTTGAATCCTAGTGCGCCCTAGAAACCCACAAGATTTTGGGGCTAAAAAGCTTTCAAGAGTCAAAGCTCTGATGAAGGGCAGTTTGATTACTGAAAACTCATACCCCCCAAAAAATCTTGTTGGTCTCTAAGGTGCTGCTGGACTTGAATCTAGCTTTCTCCTTAAGACCCAAGGCTGATCACAAACTTTAAAACAATACAACAGATTGTAAATACATACAACCAAGAGGGGAAATCACTAAACATTGTACCAGTCATATGACAAACAATGCAGCAGTACACTGAACAGCAAAATTAGAGGACCATGCAACAAAAACCACCTAAACCCTTTTCCTGGTCTGAGTGACAGATGAAGCACCATATCTACCTGTCAGTGTTCCAGCAAACAAAACTGGGGCGGGGGGAGAGGGAGGAAGGAAAATAAAAGTTATGCTGGCCACAGATGTGAGTAGTTGGAGGAGGGGTAGCAGCAGCCTCTGTTCTGCGAAGTATGGTTGCCAATTATGGGTTGGGAAATTCCTGGAGATTCAGGTGGTGGATCCTGGGCAGCTTGGATCTTGGGGAAGGGATGAAGCTCAGTGGGGATGTGATGCCATGCAGTTCCGTCCCCCCCCGAATCCACCATTTTCTTTGGGGAACTGATCTCCATAGGCTGGAGATCAGTTGTTATTCCAGAACTCCAGGACCCACCTGGAGGCTGGCCAGAGTATTGCAGAGGTCTGGCAGCACTTCACAGGCAGCTGGCAATGCACCTTATAGTCTATGTACCCTAAGCAGCAATTTTGTACACCTGTGTAGCAGACCACCAACCACTGGGGCAGGGCTTCTGCCAACTGTTGGGGTGGGAAGGAGAAGGTGCTCCAATCGATGACATCACGAGCCCAGGCCCACCCCAAACAAGACAGTCCCAGTGCTGTGCTTCAATTTGACATCATTTCAGTCGAGGAAAGGACAATGGCAGCAATTCTAAGTGAGTCTACTCAGCATTTTATTCAACCACACTGAATTGGGCATACTCCCAGGTAAGGACTGTAGCCTAAGGGGCTTAGCCTAAGGGCTTAAGCTTGGTTTTGAAGGAATAAAGAACAGTGGCACTATGTAGGTGTTTTGGGGAGTGCAGGCCTAAGGAGCAGCAAGGGGGAATGTGTGGAATGTATATAACCAGTCAACCCATAGATGGGATGTCTAGAGGGCTGTGGCTCAGTGGGGTGAGAACCTGGTTGGCACACAGACAGTCCCAGGTTCAATCCCAGCCACCACAGTTAAAAAGACCAGGCAGTAGGTGATGTGAAAGACTCTGCCTGAGACCCTGGAGAGCTGCTGTCAGTCTAAGTAGACACTACCAACTCTGATGGCCCAATGGTCTGATTTAGTATAAGGCAGTTTCATGTGTCCCTATGCCTTGACCTGGACAGCCCAGGCTAGCCCAATCCCATCAGATCTCAGCAGCTAAGCAGGGTCAGCCTTGGCTAGTATTTGGAAAGGCAACCTCCAAGGAATACCAGGGTTGTGATGGAGGGGCAGGCAATGGCAAACCACCTCTGAAACATCTCTTGCCTTAAAAACAAGTCTAGCTCGCCACCTAGTGGTGCATAACACTTAACGAGCTAGAACTTCTCGCTGCCAGACAATCTTAGGATCTCCTGGCTATTCTACACAAAATGTCATACGAAAATACTAACAACAACAACAACGTGTCCCTCTGTGTGTGTGTGAGAGAGAGAGAGAGAAAGAGGCAGAGAGAAGATAAAAGGCTGTATCATATATATGCTAGCTAAATATCAGCCATGAAGGGTAAGGGGTCGAGCCTAGATTGGTTGGGCCACACACTTCTAAACAGTTTGCCTCCTTCACCCGGCCCCACTCTCAGAAAGACGTCCATACCATTAGGACCAGACTGCGATTCAGTAGCATCCTGAGATTGAAATGAACCCACAGTGGTGTCTAGACTGTGGCAGATGCAAGCAATTTCTTTTGCACATTTTCTGGCTCTATTTCCTCAGAGGCCTGAGATACAAGCCCTCCTCAGAAGCCCCCCAAAGTTCTGCCAGATGACATGGCATAGACACAATCTTAGGATCTCCTGGCTATTCTACACAAAACACCATACGATAATAACAATAATAACAACAACATTTCCCTCGGTGTGGGTGTGAGACAGAGAGAGAAGATAAAGGGCTGATCATGGCATAGACACAATGGTGGCAGAGAAATGAGCAAGGTTTGCCACCATCACTTCTACAGCATAGAGAATAATATGCTTTCACGTGTGTTTGGTCACATTCACTCTGAGTTTTCCTCTGCATGCTCTAACCATTTGCTCAACCATTTCAGTCCACCACCGAGGTTATCCCTGCATTCTACTGGTTGACCAATGCTTTGAAAAGAAGCAGCAACCTTGTTGACTAGAAAATTCCCATGAGACAGCAGAAAAGCCTCTGGATCAAGCAGCCTCCTGTGGCAAGCCCCGCTATCCAGTCAATGAGGAAAGTATCTCCCTATGATGACAACTGGTTGAAACTAACTGCAAAGGTACCACTATAGACAGTCCTAGAAGATCTGAATCCAGTCTGAACTCAGCCAGTGGTTCTGAACCAGCTCTCCTGCTATTACATTTCTCTTTACTCAAAGGCTCAACTTAGAAAAGGAAGGGAAAATGTACCCACCTGGGGGAGGAAGTAAAACTTTCACTGGCGACTACGCTTTTCTGGTCATCAGTACTATCGCTTTCCTGAAAATATTTAATTGCAAATGTTTAATCCACAAAGATCTGGGATGCAAAAATAACTGATACAGCAATGGAAACATCTTACTTTGGGATGAAGAGCAGAAGGAATATACGGAAATTATTTTTTAAAAAACATACTTACTTACCTTACTGGCCTGATCACTGGTTCTTTGGAAAACGACATTGGGATCACTGTGGCAGACCCTGAAAAATGAATTCGTAATAAGTAAGGGCCTTGGTGACCTAGTGCTGTGTGATGGAGTGAGCTCCCATCTCTGGCCCCAGCTCCTGCCAACCTAGCAGTTCAAAAGCAAAAATTGCAAGTAGATAAATGAGTCCGGCTTTAGTGGGAAGGTAACAGCATTCCGTGCGCCTCAGCATTTAGTCATGCCGGCCACATGACCACAGAAAAATCTTTGGACAGTGCTGGCTCTTCGGCTTGGAAACAGAGATGAGCACTGCTCCCTAGAAGCGGATTGAACTGGCTTTCAAGCAAGGGAAACCTTTACCTTTACTAAGGTATATTTTGGGGGAAGGACTTGGATCCAGTACTTTTGGATGAAGGCACACACTTCTTCATATACATTTTAAGCCACCTGATTATTTAAATAATGTATTTACTCAAATGCAAGATTAGATCCCCCCTCCCCGGTGTGCCATCAAAAAAACGGGAATGGTCTTATATTCGCATACTAGTTACAGTTAGGTCCAGTAACAAAAATACTTTTGTGTGTATAACTTTTTACAAGGGTCATCATGTTCAGAGTCATCTTCCTTTTGAATAAATATGGTATCCTCTTTTCCCATGTGGCCCACATCTCCCTATGCCTCTAGCATAACCATGTAACCACAATCACAGAATCATAGAGTTGGAAGGGACCTCCACGGTCATCTAGTCCAACCCCCTGCACCATGCAGGAAATTCACGAATACTTAAGTCTAAATATGCCCAGGCCAATCTGAAGAAGTTATGTCACAGTGGACAAACAGCGATTCCTAGATGTGAAGTGATCTAGGCCCCTAATTTCCTTATGTAGTTGGGGTACTTCACCTAATCTCCTTCTCCCCATATCGAATGAGTGGAACTACAGGCATAGCAGTAATGGCCGCGGGATGAAATGCAGGGTCAGCCAGGTAGGTTCCCAGTGGCAATGCACATGCATGGTGGAGTGGTTACAGAGCTGAACCAGGTTCTGGGAAAACCAGGTTTGAATCCCGCTCTGCCATAGAAGCTCACTGGGTAACTTTGGACCGATCACTCTCTCTCAGCCTAACCTAGTTGGTTGCTGTAAGGATACAATGGAGAACGATGTTGTGAGCCACTTCAGGTTCCCAACAGGGATAAATTGGGGTGTAGGTAATCACAGTAATAAATAAGGTCTCGGTTCAGTCCCAGCATCTCCAGCTGGTAGCAGATGCTGGCAAAACACTCTGTCTGAGCCACTTGTCAGTCAGAGTACACTACACATCTAGAGTACAATTTAGCCTAGTACTAAGCCAGGTGGGCCAATAGGCAGACTGAGTATAATGTTCATTCATATATCTTACAGAAAAGAGAGAAAAGTCACAGCTGGGCAGGAGGCCCTTAGGAGGTCAAAACGTCATTCTCTGTGGAACACAAATTCTTGGAATTGAATTAACAAATGGTGGGAGGGGAGACAAAGTTACCTGAAAGCATAAACTTGGCTTGAGGCTATCCATTGTACTAAAGAAGTTCAGCCAGTTTGGTTCAGTGTACAGAATGGTGGCCCTGGAAGAACGAAGTCAAAGTTCCACGCTCAGCTGTGAGCCCAGCGAAAAACAACGAGAACTCTGCGCTCTCCCTCAACCTACACCCCTCATCTTGACAGCACTAACGGCCTCCCTCTGTGCGAAGCAAGTGTCACGAAGCCTGGCTACTCGACAACTGCAAAGTGCATCTGTGAAAAAACAGCTGGGCAATCGCTGAGCTTGGAAAGCGTGTGTAGCCCCTGGCTAGGAATGGGATGAGCCAAGAAGGGGTGGAGGCCCTGGATGCAGAAGGGTGCAGACTGTGGGGAAAGCAAAGAAGGGAAGCAAGACTGCCCTGCCAGGGAGCTCGAACCTTAATCATAGGCTTGTAACACTTTGTTTAAGGTGCCCTGACCTGGGTAGCCCAGGCAGCCTGATCTCATCAGATCTCAGCAGGGCCAACTCTGGCAAGTATTTGGATGAGAGACCTCCAAAAAAATACCAGGGCTGGGAGGCAGAGGCAGGCTATCAAGCCACTTCTCTGAACATCCTTCATGCCCCAGTAGGAGTCACCAGAGGTAACCATGACTTCCAGGTATGGACACAAACACACACAACACCCCCCTCCCCCCCGTTTAAGGTAACTATGATTTATGGATGGAAACCGGTAAAGGAGGGAGACTTTTGTTCTAAATTGTAAATTTTAGAATTGTTTCAGGGCTGTGTCATCTAATGGGGGGGGGTTTCATCTGGGACCCTCATCACAGAAGTCGGTGCACAGAGTGTTCAGCTGGAGACTTCTTGGGCCACCAGCAAGAGGGAAGAGATGGCCTTTGAGGGTGACAAGCTATGAAGGAGAGAAAAGTCAATTGTTTGGACTTTAAATGATCATTGTTCTGTTGTGTCACTAAGTTCTATGTGTTAGTACATGATATGGCGTTAAATGAAAAGTGAAAATGTGTTATCCTCTTTGAATAATTGCAAGATTCATTCCAAGTTCTGCCCCACAGAACCCACAAACTGAGGTAACGTGCATATGAATACATTAAGTCAAATGAGCTCATACTATCTGTTCCCGCTACACTGCTAGGGGCGTCCAAGGAGAAGAGGAGCCTAAAACCTAGAGAGCTGGGGGCAGGAGGGGGAAGGGACACTGAGGGTATGAAACAGGAAGTCTTTCAAAGGTTTTTAGTGCAACTAATGAACTGGCTCAATAGGTAAGCTGGTTCTGAATGAAGAGAGGATTGCTGTGCTGAAAGAACTTGGGTCATGATCCTACCAGATCTGAGCACTTTTGAGCCCCACTCATGTCAACGAGAGAGTAAAGGACACAGTTAAACCTTTTCCGCTGGAAGAGACTTAACTATGAACTGGATCATGTTCTTTCAAAAGGCATGAACCCTGCTCCCACTTGTCTAGGATTGCAGCCAAGTCATCCCACAATATCTGAGGCAGGGCTGGTAAATAAGCTGTGCCTGGAACCTGGATAAGCTAAGTAGCCGGGGAGGTCTTAGGGTAAATGTCAGAATCAGACCAATAAAACTATACCTTGAGAGCCCTGGATGATCCGCAGAATCTTCTTCTAGCTTATCTAGTAACCGAGTGGAGCCAGCTTTTGGACCTTGGGTGTTTTCTCCTTGGAAAATGGCCTTATTTTTCCTTTTCTCTTTCCTTTTACTTCTTTCCTCTGTCGTTTTTCTTTCTTCCGGTACTGCTGTAGTATCAAATTGATTTACCACTATCTGCTTTAAAAAAAGAAATCCCTTTCAAAAGCCAAGCACAGCCTAAGTTTATCAAGACCCTCCTAACAGCAGCTCAGCCTCTTCGGCAGAAAGTTGCATTCAGTATGCAATGACACAAACACAGCTTTATTGCTACCCAAACAAAGGAGAAGAGAACAGACCACTATCCTAAAGCAGACCATCTACGCTAGTAGCTGTTGCCTCAATACACAATAACTGCACCTGGTGTCTGAAGACACTTGGGACACTTTCAAGACAAAGAGGTCAACCAGGGAAACAAACATGAGGCGTCTAACATCTCAGGGTTTACTTCCATGTGATGCTCTCATCTGTTATTAGAAGAGAAGAGATTGGATTTATACCCCGCCCTTCACTACCCAAAGGAGTCTCAGAGCGGTTTACAAACTCCTTTCCCTTCCCCTCCCCACAAAAGACACCCTGTGAGGTAGGTGGGGCTGAGCGAGCTCTTGACAGAAACTGCTCTTTTTTCAAGAACAGCTCTTATCAGAACTACGGCTTGCCCAAAGTCATCCAGCCAGGTGCTAGTGGAGGAGTGGGGAATCAAACCCGGTTCTCCCAGATTAGAGCCCGCACACTTAACCACTACACCAAACTACAATGGTATGGCTAGCAGGTATCAAGTCTGTTATTATATTTTCAATTAGAGGGCATCCATTTTTGCTTCTTCCCAGTACACCAGACTTGATACCTGCTAGCCATACCATTGTACCTACTGAAATCAACAAAGCATCTTGCATCCTACCCAAGATGCAGTGAGAGAGGCCTCGAGACCATTGGCTAAAGATCCCCCTAACCTGAAGAAGAGTTCTGGAGACCTCAAAAGCTTACACAATGTGTTGTTGTTGTTGGTTAGTTTAATGTAAGGTGTTACATGGCTTCTGTTTGCACATACTACCTTTTTAAAAAGCTGTTCTCCTAAAAGTGTTACATCGTCTCTTTGATTAAGTTCAAATTAAGCTTCATAAAAATGTAACAACTGCTATATGGGCAGAATTACATTACGATCAAAGATATGGCAAAAACAACAAACGTTATTTCAGAATGTCACAACATGAAGATACTGTGGTCCCTGGGTGTCAGATCTCCTGACATTGTTCTGTTATTTCTCATCAAAATCTTTTCACTACCTGGACAATACTTAGCAGCTTGTAGCCAACCATTCTGCTCAGCAAAGTTCATAGCCTTCTGCTTCCTTCAAACTTTGCTGAAGAAAGTGGTAACTCCTGCAAGACTTTTGTCAGCAAAAAAGCACCTGCATTCTCATGCGGTTCCCTCTTACCACTATCTTGTCTCTGTGGCCTGTTTCGATGCATTACCTATTGGCCAGGGCTATTTTTGTAGGAAAAGCCCGGCAGGAACTCATTAGCATAACAGGCCACATGGTCAAAGGATTTGTTCTTGTGGTCTCAGGGTACCTGAAACCCTGACACTTTTTCTTCACATGCAAATTCTGTAGCAGTTTAAGAACTTCTCTGATCATTCCCCTTCTTGTAACTTTTCCCAGCCATTCAGAGGGCTACCTACCACTTAATCCTCTGTCTGGAAATGAAATTCACATTAATCTAGTACAGGGGCGTCAAACTCATTTTTTATGAGGGCCGGATCTGACATAAATGAGACCCTGTTGGGCCGGGCCATATGTGTCATAAAATGTAATGCCAGGTAGTGGAGACATAAACTTTATAAAGGACACAAACACAAGGTGTTTTTTTTTACTTAAAATAAAAACATGCTTAAAAGATTAGCACTCTTGCAATATTTTGTTTATTTAACAGTGTCTGATAACTGACACCTCTTTCTCTGAATTATTACATCAAAATGTCTGTGCTGTTGCAATCTTGAGTATGCTGTTCAGGTGCGTATCTGTAAGCTGAAAACCTACAATGACGCAGCAGCAGCAGAACTGGAAGAAGAAGCAGTAGACAAGCTAGTTCCACTGTGGGCCTGATCCAGCCCCTGGGCCACGTTTGACACCCCTGAATTCTAGTAGTTGCCAAATATATCTTGGCTGCACTAAAAATTCCAGCTACTGCCATTAAGTTAGTGCCTAGTTAGATATGCAGCAATTCTGTTGGCTATCTTTAATTTTACTTCGATATTTTAAATTATATATTCAACACTGACATATTCCTAAAGTGCTGAATGTTCTTTTTGCTCATGTATTTCAAATATTGTCATATTATTTTTGTCTAAAAGCCTACGACTATGCAGGCTTCCTTGAATAAATGAATGATAAACAGAATGGTAGGACACACGTTGCTAAGAACTATACAGGTAGCTAGACAAGTCCAATGAGCATTAACAGCAAAATTTACAATGTTTCATAGGATCTCTTTTGCATCTGTATATATGTCGATTCCTCGTCCACAAATAGTCCAGTTTTTGTAGAACAGGCCAATATATGTGTCCTTCCAGAAGATGTGAAAGAAATGTGTGCCTCTGATATTCTAAAACTGATTCCACCTACACTGGCTCCCAAATTGCTTCTGGGTCTAGTTCAAGGTGCTGCTGGTACTGACCTTCAAAGTCCTAAATGGCTTGAATCAGCATGTCTTAAGGACTGCCTGCTCCCACAGGAACCTACCCAACCACAAGGACCTACCCAAGTCATCTGCTTCAGGTGGCTCCACCGTCTAACGTTAGATGTGTGACTGGGCCTTCTCTGTTGTGGCATCAAAATTATGGAATTTCCTCATTTGTCCCACTCTAATACTGGCTTCTGCCAGTGGGTGAAACTTTTTTGTTTTGGTTGACGTTCCTTCAGTAACCCTCATTAATCCCTCCTCTTCCTTTTATGTGTGAGCCTCTATGTGTTTGTGTTCTGCAGAACTGTTGTTACTGTTTTGTATTTATGTGCATTTAAAAATGTGTTTTGTCTGTTATCTGCCTTGGGGACACTAAGCTGGGTAGAAAGGTGGCATAAAAACATCTACAATAAATAAATGATATAAAACTAGACAGCGAAACCTGTAGTGGTAGCGAGATCACTGAATTCACCATTACCAGACATATACAAATGCAGCTTTCATGCAGCTGATTTTCTGCTAGGCATATCCTATGAACACAGACTGATGGAAAGCAAGCTCTAGCTGCTAGGAAAATCAGAGCAAATGCAGTTTCTCAGAAAGCAGCCAAATGGAATGATACACAATTTTTGTGTCTGACAGAGAATTTTTAGAGATATAACAGAAATTTTAAGATTCTAGGGTTGTAAATATGTTTTAACTTGTAAAGGCCAATGGCTGTATACAATAAACTTTATTACATTTCCAGTATTCTAAAATCATCTGAATGACATACAAGTTTAAGACATTAAGGGCCAATTGTGCTTAATTATGCATGGAAACATAAGAACAAACATTACCATAGGGACTTCAGGATGTGCAGAATCTTTCTGAGAAGAGGTGACATTACTTCTGGCTTTAGGCACAGCACTCTTTCCTACTATAGTAGCTTCTGCACTGTTCAGGGAAGACTTGGTATGACTGCAAGTGTTTTTCTTTCGTTTTCCTAAGATTTTGTCATCAGTTGACAATGATGAGACATCCACATTGGCGTGAAGGCCTGCCTTTAGATTTTCCTCCTCATTTGTTAGGGCAAGTGAGTCTTTCTCAGCTAAACTGTTCCCGGAAACCTCAGGGCAGATATTATTGCTTTCAGAAAGAGAGGAATCTGTGTTAGGGGTAGTAAAGGCGTCTAGAACTGCTGATATAGGAACATCATAATGTGGATAATAAAAGAGGTCATGGGGAATTACAGAAACTTTAGAGGGGTTCGCTATCATTTCGGGCAATGATGCGCCTTGATTAGTAATATCTAAGCTCTTGGGAGTGTTTCTAATTGTTAGGGAGAGACGTTCAGATGGAGAAGGTAAAGACGTGTCAGAATTATCTGTGAAATTAGATGACTCAGCTTCTTGATCCGCAGAATCCACTGTTTCTGGAAGTTTAGCTATCTCCTCATGCAGCATCTGTAATACATATTGATGTGCAGTCTGTTCTACTGGAGCATCTGACATTGGATGCTCCTTTGTCAGACCTGATTCATTTTTAGGTGGATGTGAAGTCTGAGGTACTGAGCAAGCCTTTCCATCAAGCAATTCTTGCATTTTATTGGACGGCTCCTGCACATCAATTTCTTCTTGACCGCTTTCTGAAGAATCAAGTGGGCCAATGGGATACTCGCTGTTCATAAGGACTTCAGGGGGAAGCTTGTCATTCCTCTTCAGTGAATCTTGCATGTTCACTTGATTCCCTTCAGGCCCATTTATTTTATTGGCAAGAATGTCAGTCACAGGGCCGGACTGAAAACCAAAAGGTTCAATAACTGGCAGAGAGGTGGGCCTTGGAGGATCTTCTGAATGCATCAATTCTGTGAGAGTCTCTGAATGATCAGATAAAGGTTGGTTCAGATTGTCATGGTGTTTATCTGCCCTATACAAATTCTGGTCTTCCTGATCAAGAGGCAGATCAAGAATATGGACTTTCGGAGGTGGTGACTGGCTCCTGTCCCAGTGAGTGGTATAAGTGTGTCCCCCATTCTCATTCAGAACTAAGATCTTCTCTGGTTTTTCCTCCCCTGGTGTGTCTTTGATATGGACATATGTAGATTCAACTGGAAATTCCTTGTCTGGGTCTGAAAAATCTTCCTGTATTGCATGAAGGAAAAATAATGACCATTAATATGGAATAATATTCTGTGCTTCCACCAAGCTAGAGAAATAACCATTGGCTGCAATCCTAAAATCACATAAGCCCTGCTGAATAACATGGGGCTTACTCCTGAGTAGACCTACTTAGGGTTGCATTCCATTATCTCAGTGTAAACAAATGGGCCTAGTGGCCAAGAAAGCTTTGTAGTTAATTTATAATTGACAAAGATGGATGAGAATTTGAGAATTTTATATGGTCTAGGCAAATCCAAATGGCTCTGATTTAAGAGACTGAATGTGCTGCTTTTGCACTTCTGAACTGTAGTCTGAAAGAGGTGAGGGCGGGTATTCAGCCTGTGTTGCTTTCTTTGGTAGGTCACTTGGCTGACAGAAACTCACAGAGCTAGATTCCTATGGTAGTATTTGAGGGGCCAGAGTTCTATATAAAAAGTGATTTTTTTTAAAAAGGGACCCTTCCATATTCAAAGGCAACATACTTCTGATTCTCAGATGTTTGGAAAGAAGGAAAAGAGAGTTGAAAGAAAGGTTTGGGGTAGGGGATCCACATGTGGGAAAATAGTGTTCTTTCATCAGGAGAGGAGGAGGAGGAGGAGGAGGAGGAGGAGGAGGAGGAGGAGGAGGAGGAGGAGGAGGAGGAGGAGGAGGAGAAGAAGAAGAAGAAGAAGAAGAAGAAGAAGAAGAAGAAGAAGAAGAAGAAGAAGAAGAAGAGAGGAGGAGGAGGAGGAGGAGGAGGAGGAGGAGGAGGAGGAGGAGGAGATTGGATTTATACCCCGCCCTTCACTGCCCAAGGGAGTCTCAGAGCGGCTTACAAACTCCTTTCCCTTCCCCTCCCCACAGCAGACACCCTGTGAGGTAGGTGAGGTCACACCAGCAGCTGCAAGTGGAGGAGTGGGGAATCAAACCCGGTTCTCCCAGCTAAGAGTCCGTGCACTTAACCATTACACCAAACTGGCTTCATGCTGATAATGTATAGACACTGAAATGCAGAGAAATACTTGAGTTTGGCGGCAAGCTTATACAAGTTATGAAGAAATCACTGATTTGGAAACTGTTTCTTCAAAACCTCATCTGGAAACAACAGCTGGCCATGATCCAGGTTGGGCTGCATTGAACAGAGCTGGAAAGTCACTCCCTACATCCTGGAAGATATTCCAGAGATGGGCTGGACCAGAACGCAGCAAACTGCACTGAGTATATGTACTGGGGCATCCACGAGACAAATTCAGAAGGGCTAGAGGCAGTGAAATGCACTTTTCATTTCACTTATGCTTCATTTCAGTTCACTTATGCTTCTTAGAAACTGGGTGAATCAATCCACAGTGGGTTGGATCTTACAAGCTGATTGGATGGGGTAAAAAAGAAGATGGACCAAAAAGGCTATGCAGGGGATTGTAGGCTGTGCATGGAAAAAATAATGTGGGAAGGGGGGCTGAAATAAGAAGGAGAATGGAACAAGATTGAATGAGCTAAAAAGCTGGCTGGATCCAACCCAGTATCTGCTTATTAACTAGTTGTGGACAGCAAAGCGGGGGGAAATACCACAATTGTAGCAAAGTCAGCTAATCAGGAAGCTATGGCTTATAAATCTACTCAGAATGAACTGTTTGTAATAATCACTCCAAGCAATAGGACATAAATCAAATTTAATTTTTAAAAGAATTTTAAAAGGTGAAAGGTGGGGAAGAAAGCACATACCCCTTCCAGCTCTGGGAAATGCTCCAAGAATTGTGCAATGTAGGTCACCACTGACTGTTCATCGGGTGATTCGACCATGATGTCTGAAAACAAATCACACAATACACTGAGGTTTCCCAACACGTGTAAAGGAGACTGTGAATTAAAGCACATTCACAGAACAGGGGTGCGATCCAGCATGCTTTGATGAAAAAGGAATCGAGGACTTCTAATGTATTTACTCTTAATGGCACATTCTGAAAGCTTAATATTCCTCTCCAATCACAATCACAAATAGAGACTTCTTTCAAATAATGTGACCCAGAGGACCCATCTGGACATGAAGGTTGTTTTGGTGTTTGGCTGCTGAAGGGTTTGCGGAGTGCTGAGTCTGTGTTGTTTCATAAGGGGAAATGTGCTGACTGTCCTCCTGAATCTTTGGGCTCTAGGATTATGGCAATGAGTCTTTGTAGAGAGTCATACCGTCTTCCAGAAGTTCAGAAGCAACTAGTACAGCTTCCAAGTGAAACCAGCTCTGCAGAGTGCTGATTGGCCGGCCCCTCATAAACAATCATAAAGCTCACACCCTCCTTATCTTGCTGTCCAGAATACTGATGGACAGAAGGAGCCAGCCAATCACAAAGCCATTACCTCCCCCTTATAATCCTAGATTTTTCAAAAAGCTACAAAAATGTATTGTCCTTAAAAAAAAATACACCCCCGATTGGAAGGTCTGGTAGCAACAGTCCACAGGGCCCATGCTTTATCTGTTTGCACTAATAACCGAACAGGCAAGCAGAAGGCATTTAGCTATGGGAAAAAAAAGTTACCTTCTGGCTCCAGAAGTCTTGGAATACCCAGATGGTCTTGCGCTATTGTGAAGGCATCCTCTAAATTTTCCCGAGATGATTTATCCAAAGCTTGCTTAATGTCTACCAAGCTAGAGTCTATTGCTTTGATTATAGCTAAGAAAGCAAGCCCGCTTCGCCAACTGCTGGTGAAATCCTGAACTGCAACTCCATACCTAGACAGGACCAAAGAGGTCATTGTGACAATCCAAGCTTGTATACAAAAAAGCAGAGAGCCAACATCACAGCATGGTGTGCGGAGCCATGCCAGTTTGCCGCAGACAGAATGTCCTTCCCAGGATCTCTCCCTCCCCGCACTCCCCTTTCTCCCCCCACCCTGCTTCCCTTCAGGCCTGGTGCAGGCTAGGGCCTTAACTGACAAGGGCCTTAATAGCCCTCTTTTTCATCAGGGTATGTCTCAGGCCAGTAGCCAGGAATTTCTAAGTCAGGGGCACTGGGCACTGGCTAAATCAACTCACATGCTTCAGCCAGCCCTAGAGAGGTGTGGTGCAGGGGTAAGGCAGGGAGAAGTGGCGGTGCAGGGGGATTTTGTGGCAGTAGCCACATCTTGCCAGAGAGTCAAGGGGCCTGGACTGAAAGGAAGTTGGGGGGCCTGGCAGGAAGTCAGGGGGCTGGGCCCCGAAATGCCCCACTGTAGCTAGAGGCCTGGTATGTCTTGATGTATGGCTGAATTTGAGACCTAAGAAACCCAGGCAGAATAAGCAAGAAAAGGTTTATTAAACAACTGCTATAACAAGTAATTGGAGAAAAGTTATAAAAATGAAGCAGAATGAATACAGGGCAAAACTCACAAAGGAAGAAGCTGGCCAGAAATCAACAAAGTTCTTCTATGCAACTGCCTTCCTTAGTTCCTACTTTACTTTACTATCTGATTCCAGTAGGCCAGACTCACCTCCCCATGAGGGGAAGGATCAACTACCTCCAAGAGCAATGTCACTACTGCTCAGCTTCCAGGAAAAAACGTCCTCCCTCTCTGTGCTCTGTGTTAGAGCTCTGCCACCTTAACAGCAATGGGTGTCCATTTTCCCTCCATTTCCCCCTCAATCCAATCCTGAACTTTGGATGATGCCTGGGAAATGTAGTCCTATTGTAAAATTTACACAAGGCCTCAGGCTAGGGTTGCCAGATCCCTTGGAGCAGCCGGTAGGGGATGGGGGGTATACTTAACCAGGATCGCAGAGGAATGCCGGAAATTAATGTGACATGCCTACATGACTTGGAAGTGATGTAGGCATGTCGGGGGGCAATGCTCTGATTTTTGGGCAAAACTCTATGGTAGAATTAGCGTCTACTATAGGCTTTCCCCAAAAAACAACAGTGTTGCCCCCCCCCCCCCACATTCCCATATCACTTCCAGGTCACACAGGCACATCACACTAATTTCCAGCGTTCCTCTCTTTTGGGGGGTAATTCCCCCCCCCCACTGGCCAGCTGGCTGGCAGCAGAGAGGTGGGGGTTGAAAGTGGGAGACCCCTGCCCCCACCGGAGGGCCAGGCATCCCCAACCCAGGCTTCTGTGGAAAAGAGGCTTCCTTGGGGCCTACAAGTCACTCCTTTCGTCTGCCTACAAGCATGACACCCACACTCAAAACTCCTGTAATGCTGAAAGCTTCTGGGATGAAATAACTCCCCAGCTTTAACCATTTCACACACAGTGAAATGGTTTGAGCTAGATGGGGGTCCTGAACCTTGTTATGCCTCTGGGCAATTTTGGAATTTCTGAGCAGTGGACATAGAGCTGCCAAGCCCCCTTGTGGGGACAGGGGATTCCCTGCCTCCAAATTCCAGTGGCAAGAAAAAAATTAAAAAGAATAAAGCCTCGTCTATTTACAAGACATTTTTATCACAGAATTCCTGGTGATTCCTAGAGCTATCTAGAAGTGACAGAGTAGTTTTAGGAATTGCCAGAAACTGTATGGCAAGAATTTCCAGTTTCACCATAGAGTTTCCAACGATTCCTATGGCTACCTGAGGTCTTTTTTAATTTTTTTCCTGCATAATGCTCCCCCCACAACCCTGCCTGGCAACCCTGAGTGGACACCCTGAAAATATAGCCAGTGCCTATCCTCATGTTAAGAAATGAAGAGCTACTGTGTTCTAAGAATTATGTTCACATGCACGCATGCAAGACATCTCAAGAAGTCTTCCACCCAGTGGTGTGCTCAGATAATTAGACAACAACATGTATTTTCCCATTCTAGCTTAGTCTGTGGGTCTCAACACCACGTCAGTTTCCCGATGAGCAAATCAGGCAAGCAGCCACCCCTCTCAAACGGTAAAAAAGGAACTGGCATGACTATCCTTCTGTTAGAAACTGCACACATTTTTGTATAATGGCAAGGATCTGTGCCAGCCCTGGCCGGGAGGGCAGGGTAAAAATATAATAAATCAAATCAAATCACAAATGTGTGTGCCACTGGTCAATAAGAACAGGAATTGTTACTGACACGGGACAGACAGAAAGGGACCAAAAAGGCCCTCTTCTCACTCCTGCTGCAAGGCCCCAGCATCCTGGTGGACCATGTGCAAACACTACATCGTCTGCTTTCAAGTTTGCACTGGATTCCCCTGGAATTAAGTCTGTTCTTGCAGACCACAGAGGGAAATTGTTCTTCCATCAGACAAGCAATGGAATTTGCAGCTGGGCTAATTGAGACATTTCTAGGGAGAAAAGGGGGGAGGGAGCAAGGGGTGCAGCCGACTCACTTTCTCGTTTTCCTTTGAACCCAGGTTAAAAGGGCCTTGATTGCTTTTCGCTGATCCTTCACTGAGACAGACATGCTTCTCTCCACATTAGGCGTGCTGGGATGAGATGTGTCTGAGTCAGGCCCGCTGGGCCCAGATGACAAGCTGGAAGAGGAGGAATTCCTATTGAGGTTGCCTGTGAGTTCCTTAATCTGGAACGAGAGAGGCGACAGCTGAGGTCAGAAGTCCCAAACAAAGAATCCATCATGCTGCCAACAGGACAAACAACCCTATTCATTTATCTAGGCGAGTGTCAATAGCATAAAAGTCAGTTCGTGCCAGGTTCTCTTGCACTACACATGCGGTTGATTTGGGGCCAGTTTCGTGCCATCTGAAAACACTTGGCTTGATGAGGGAAACACAGCAGGGTTTAAGTCAGTTCTGGCCAGCTGCTTTCCAGATTCAGACATGTTGCATTTAATAACAAAAACAACAAGAAGAAGCGGGCTGGGTTCTGCTGTGTACTGTCTGTAGCAACCTCCCACCCCCAGTCTAAAGTGTTCAAGGGAAAAGTCTTCTGTTATTTCTACACTTCATACTATATATATATATATATATATATATATATATATATATATTACATGAAGGAACTCATTGCTCCACAGAGAATAATCTTTAGTAATTAAACTAGTACATAAACAGTATGGACGTGGGGAGGGAGGACTCACCAGAACAACGTCCCATGAAATCCTGATATCATTTCCAGCTACATAGCCAGAAGTGGCATCACTGTGTCACAGGACATTCTAGAATTCACCCAGAACTCTATGGCATCAGGACATTGTGAAGTAACATTCCAACTCCACATTTTCCCCTTGCTGCTCAGGGGGAAAGTAGGCAACAGGGGCAGGACATCCCCCACCAGAGAAATGGCAATCCTAATCAATAAGTACGCTGGCTTGGATTCCGTGAATGAGTTCCATGCATGCGAGACTGTCTCTGCTGCAAAGTGAGCTTCTTCTTCTGCTAAAACTTCCAATTGCCCAAGATTGATTGTTCTCAATGGGCCTTTGTGCCAAACAGTTCTAATGGAAAAGGAAGAGCACTCTGCAGCAGATACTAAGGGCGTATGGAACTCATTCATATGATTCAAGCCCTTCTCTTCTTCTCTTCCTTTGGCCAAGAAAAGTTCAATCCTTCTAGTCTTTTGTTTTCTTGGGCATTTTCCAGATGAAAAACCAACCCATTCCTTAACTGTCAGGCTCCAGTTTCACTGCACCGGAATATTTTGCACTCAGAACCCTTCCCAGTTAGAAAAAGCTCAAAACCAGCAATGCCTTCCATATGTACATAATAAGAAAATTACACGGCACCCTCTAATGTCTAATTAAGCATCCACTCTGTGCAAATATTATTTTTGTACAATATATTTTATTAATTTTCAAATAGAACAAAAAAAATAAACAGTAAAACATCAAGTGTACACAAATTGCAGTTAGCTTAAGTATTACATAAACAGGTAAGTAATAAACTTTAATATTTAAGTTGGTGTTTCCTATTGAGAGTAGTGACTAAAATCACACTATCAAAAATGTTTAAAAATCAGCCTTTTAATAAAAAGCCTGGGTGACAGAAACATTTTGGCCAGGAGCCTAAAAGAAAGTAACATAGGCACTAAGTAAGCCTCAAGGGGAAGGGCAGTCCACCTGCCTCACTTCTGAAATTGGGGCCACAGAGAGACAGGTTTCTGAGGCAGATCTTAACTGGTGAGCTGGACAATATGGGAGAAGGCAGTCCATCAGGTATCTATATAGTTAATAGTCTAGGGTCCCTCTGTGTGTGGATATCTAAATCCACACATTGGGACCACTCCCCAGGTGTGCAGAAAAATCTGAAATGTTGAAAAAACTGTACGGGGGATACTTAAATCCCCCCAAAAGCAAAGGGAACCACTGGGAACTGTGGCGGAGGCAGGGCTCACCACCGTTGCCACTGTCTGGGGGGAGCCTCGGTGGGCATGGCGGCTGGGAGCCACACAGGGCTCACTGCCATTGCCACTGGGGGGGGGAGCCTTGGGTTCACATGCAGCTGCCTCTTCCTCCATGCAGAGCTCCTGTGAGTATTGTGGGTCCTCCTTGTTTCCTCCTAATTTCTAGAGAGCAGACAGCACAGTCCACACTGCTGCCTTGCAAGTGGCAGAGATGTACCAGTCCATGTAAAGAAAACTTTAATGTAGTCTGAAAGAGGTGAGGGAAGACAGAAAAAGAGGGGCCTGCTTTGTGAAAGCTGTGGGACACTAGACATTTTGAATTTGTGGAGCATTTTCCACACTAGATAAAACCAGAACTGGTTCCATAATGAGGTGCCCTGAGGTAGGTCCCTCAGGTGGCATATTTTCAGGGGTAGGGCTGTCAACCTCCAGGTGGGGTGTGGAGATCTCCTGCTAAATTACACTTGATCTCCAAACAACAGAGATCAATTCCCCTGGGGAAAAAAAATGGCTGACTGGAGGATGGACTCTACGGCATTGTACCCCACTGAGGTCTTTCCCCTCCCCCAAACCCACCCTTTCCAGGCTCCACCTCCCAAATCTTCACGTGTTTCCCAACAAAGAGATGATAACTCTATTTGGGGGAAGGGCAATCTCATATCCCACCCACTGCCAGCTTCCTATCTTGCCGGTCAGCTATGGACTGTCTGCAATCTGACTGTCCTCACTCATTATGGCAGATTGTTCCACAGGATCAGGCCTGCCACTGAACTGAAAGAGAGCAACTAGTGTCCAGGAGGAGGGGACAGAAAACAAAAACTGACTGAAGGAACACAATTTGCTCTTGGCCTTTTGAATGTGGCTCATTCACCCCAATCTGTGAAGAAACATATAAAATGAGCAGCCTTCATTGAGGCGGTTCTTGTTGAGAATGGCATTGCTGGGTTTGTTAGGTTAGAGGCTGAATCTAGCGTCTCTGTTTGAGGGAGTTAGCAGGTACCCAGAAAGGCCTTTCCCTGCCTGAGGCCCTGGAGAACTGCACTAGCATGCGGCTAATCTGAAACAGATCTCATCTTTGTGCCATTGTTAGGGTTTCAAACAGACCCAGAGAAAAATGCTCTATCCCTTTAACAGAGGCTTAATGTGTGGAAATGAGCAGTTGAAGCTTTTCATGGCATGAAGGTAAATAACATCACCTCAAACCTATGTTACAGGATATTTTTCTCCAGGTTTGTTGGCAACCCTGGGTATTGTTAACCCCCCAAAAGGTTTTAAAAAGGACATGGGTAGTCTATCTTTTGACGGTTGACAACTCTATGCGGGGGGGGGGGAGTTGATCAGCAAAACCTCACAGGTGAAAAAGAGTTAACCCACCCCATGTGGGAAGCTTGGAGGTGGGGATACAGACGAGGTGATAGCACATGCACCAGTATATCACTTCCATGAATCCCCAGAAGTGACACTGGGTAGCTCTAGGAATTGCTGGAAATACTATGGTAAAACCACAGTTTCCAAAGATTGTTAGAGCTACCTTCCACCCTTCTGGGTTTTCACTGGAAGTGACATTTATTTTATTTACAAGAGTTATTAGCTGTCTTTCCTCCTTACAGGAACAAAGAGATGATAACTCTATTTGGATTTTTTTTAAAAAAATTATCCTACCACTGCCACTTGGAACCTGGGAACAGGGGATTTCCTGTCCCAACCAGGGGACTGGCAAAGCTGGGAGGATGAGATCATACCTCTCTCAGCATCTCACTTATTTGGACTTGATTTAAATGTTTTTGGAACTCAACTCTGATTGCTGACTATTTCAGTAGAGAAATCATTCCAAAGACTACAGAGGTAAAAAGAAACTCAGATTTTTAAAAATTAAACTTGGAACAATTTGGTAAATTTGGGGGCTTTTCTACATTGACAATGAAGGCAATGCAGTAGGCATAAGTTCCTCTCCTGAAATGGCCCATAGATGTCAGTATCCTTCCTAAAATTCTGAATCTAGTAGCATGGGATTCACATCTTAGAAGCTCTAGGGGAAAAGTGGCTGATCTAAAGTGCCCGATGACTGGCCACCAGTTGGCTTAACCAACTGCTCTTCACCTTTGGCATAACAAAAATAGATGAAGACTATGCTCTATTAGTGCAGAAGATGACTGTTTAAGTATAACAGATCTAGAATTCAACACATTTTAAAATTTCCTTGTGTGTGATACGCAGGATTTCATTAAGTTCAGTAATTTACAGTGCAATCTTAAGCACGGATACCCAGAATTAAATCTCACTAAAATCCATCGGACTTATTTCCTAGGAAGTGCGTTCAGGATTGCAACCTTAATTCTTAAAATCTCTCCTAAGACGAAATTCATGGAACTGCTTACAAAGACAGTTTGCCATGAATTCTGCTTTTTTAAAAATGTTGCCTCTAGAATGGATATTAAAAATCTGCCCCACAACTGTGGCAGTTAGTGCAAAAACACCAATACTGCTCATACTTTATGGGTATATGGGATCTCTTCCTGCAAAAAGCTTCTTAAAGACTTAAACAGGTTCTTCCCAATACTTCCTTTTTAAAATTAGGACTTTTAATAGATTAAACATTTGGAATTCGGTCACCATCCTCTGATTCAATGTACGATATGGTGTACAGAGGAGATATATAGGAAAAATTAACGTACACTGTCATAATCTTCTCCTTGCTTTTTCTTCTTTTTTTAGTTAAGAGATTGAATGTGAAATTTTTATTCTGGGACCTTGTAGGCTGGAGAAGTAAGAACAGGATTCAATTACGACTAATAGTTATTTTGGGATCCCCACTGCTGCCTACCCATCCCAGAGGAGGATGTTAAGAGGAAGACTAACCAAATGAATTGCATCACCTGTAATTAGGTTAGGGTTGAAGAACAGCCGCTGTGGCCCTGTTTTCAAGTCACCAAACAAACTTAAGGCGTTTCTTCAACTGAAGTAACATTTTTTTTTGCAAACAAGGCTTTTTAAAAAAGTAACGTTTGACTGCAGCTGTTAGTAAGGAGGCTGGCCTCTGTGTGGATAACGAAAGCCACAAAACCATGAGGGCCTAACTACACTGTCCCTGGCTCTGTCCCCAAATCCAGTTGACAGGTGTGCTCTGCAAGATTTGTTCTCATAATTCCCAGGCACATGAGGGCCCAATTCAGATTCAGCTCACAGCATATGGGAAAGGGGGGCTTAAGAGCATTCTCCTTTGCATGGATTCCAGACCTAAAATGGCCCCAGGGAGTCCTGTTGGGGAAACTTAATATGCACCGATAGACTATACCAAGGGTGGCCAAACTGTGGCTCAGGAGCCACATGCAGCTCTTTCACACATATTGTGCGGCTCCCAGCAGGGCAGCTGGGGAAGCGAAGGGGAGGCATGCCTCCCTGACCGGTCTTCCCTTCCCCAGCCAGTATTTCCCTTCCTGGATAGGCTTGAGGTGGGGGGAGGACAGAAAAAGAAAGCAACTTTAGTTTTAAATGCATTCTCAAAGCCCCCCCCAACCTAAAAATATCATTGGGCAAATAAATATCATTATCAATATCTATTTTTATTCCCTTCTGTTTTTATTTTTGGCAGTCTCATTTAATGTTAATAAAAAGCAAATTTGCATATTTTCCAATAAAAACATGTCTGTAATACTTGTTCACGTCACGTGGCTCTCAAACATCTGACGTTTATTCTATGTGGCTCTTATGTTAAGCAAGTTTGGCCACCCCTGGACTACACATTATGGTTCCCCAATGGGGCAAGCAACAGTTCCCTGGGGCCATTCCAGGTTGTGTGGGGAAACAGTGGGAAGGAAGCTTCAGACCTCTCTCCTCACAAGCCACAGCAACTGATCCAAATTGGGCCCCCACGCACCTAGGAATTAAGTTCCAAGCACAGAATTCCTAGTGTAGCTCTTGTTGGCTGGGCCCAGGGCCAGACCAGGGGAACACTGTACCAGACAAGGTAGGAGTCTCTATAAACTTAGGAGACTTCCCGTGTATGAAGAAAAATGACTGTAATTTTTTTTAAAACAAAAACTTGGAATGGCTTGATGAGGTGTGAGCTGAAAATGTTCCAGAGGGGATGGAATGTTGAGAACACATGAGCATCAATTAAAGCTGAAAAAAAAGGGAGGGGAACACCATGAGAGAATCCTGGATGAGGCGACTGGGGGTGTTTTATTCCTCCCCCTCCCTCTCTAAATTGTTGCCCCTTCCCATGCTTCTTCACAGACCATAGCTTGTCTCTTGTAATATTATGCAAGAGTGCTCTGGGACAAATTAGATGTCTTACATTTTATCATACTTTTAATTTTCATAAATGGATGTTTGGCTTGGACATTGCTCACATTTGTATTTGTAGGATGGCAGGTACAGATTGTTATGGCCTTCAACCAAAAATCATAAACTGAATTGACTAGTGAAGGCTGAGGATTTGTCTGCATTCATCTCAAGCGTAGTTAACACTAACCAGCAAGATGGAGGCGGGGCCCTTCAGATGTTTCTCTAGCCATGCGGGAGCTGCTTTTCTTTATGTCTTCGTGGCTGAGATAATATTTCAGGGATCTGATCATATCAGTCCTTTGTACAAAAATAGTGTCTTTTCCCCACAGGGTACTCTCTCCATGGACAGGACCAATGTAATCAACTCCCAGTGATGTGGGGAGCTGCTTGTGGAAAAGCAGTCCCCGTACACCGACTATGTTTAACATTCCTAGCTGTTTCTGTATGAGGTTCCCCCACCCATCCACACACACAAGAACAGCAGAAAGCCCCCACATTAAAGGGGAGAATCCAGACACTGTTGTGCCCAATCCGGGCATGACTCATCACACTACCTAAATGGGTAGAGGGGTTGCAGGCTGCACGATGCAAAGGTATGGCAGAGAGGAATAGGGGGTGACAAGTGACACAAAAGAGTCACTGACATCATGGGGACAGGTGAGTGGATCCCATTCCCACCCATTCCCATTCCACTTGCTGCTGTGGTAGGCATTACTTTTTTGCACCCTTGTCTGGAAACAGCTGTTCTCTTCATCTGGGTGAGGAAACCCACTTTGAACTCTGATTAAAATGGGACCATAGTTAACTGTTGTTAAAGTCAGCACAGATGTAACCATGTACCTGGATTAAGGCCATTGGGGGACATTAAATAAAGCTGTGTCAGAAAGAAGAGGAACAGAGAGGGGAGGGAGGAATTAAAGGGGCACGCTAAGCCAAACAATATCAATTTCTTAACCGTGTTTAAGAAATTGGGAGAGTTATATCCGGGCCACCACTCTGAAATGGCTGAAGGCATTATCAACGCTTACGTTTCGTTCTTGCTTTAAGACTTCCAGACTTTTCTGACCATGTGGCACTTTTCAATCTTGGCATAAGACATTGTTCTAAAGTGTCACAGGCAGGACCTTTACGTCTTGCTGAGATCCGAGTTGCCAAAATGGACAAAGCAACATTCATACATTTCCAGCGGAAAACTAGAAAACAAGACCTCTTGATCTTGAATTTGGACAAAAGCCAAATCCTGTACAAGGCACGCTGGACACAAGTAATCTGAGGCAGAAAGTCATTTGTGAGGGCAATGGAGAGGACCAGAGTGAGGAAAAGGAAGGAAGAAAGGTGTAATGGATGCTCTGAGTCTGACACATTTCAGTTTGTCTAGACGGCTCTGACACATTTACACCATTGTTAACGCCACTGAAACACAAAGAGCTACTACACACAACAGGAAACCTCTTTCTCCTTTAGCTATACAAAATTTGTATTCCGTTGTAACCAAATGATTTAATGGAATGGCTAATGAATGGTTCCAGCTTTTTTTTTTACCTGAAAAAACAGGATTACGTTCCATATCAGACCCAGCACCATAGAAGAGTTTCCATCTGCTATTTCTGCAGCATCAATGCTAACCAGTTTTACCTACAGAAAAGTAGGATACAAGCTTTTAAAAGACTTTTAGATAGAAAGAAAAACAGGTAAATAAATATCCCCCCAAAATGTGGTTTTAATTACAGAACGTACATTTGTCAAATCTAAAGAACGAGGAACATAGAGGCAGTAGAGCTATATTGCAGGTATGCTTTAGTTTCCAATGCATTTGATGTGAATTATCTGTAGTTCGGATCCAGTTGCAGATTTCCACTAGCAGATTTTTCTGGACTCCCATTTTTCCACTGCATATTCACCCCTCTCCATTCTCATGGCACTTCAAATGCCTCCCTCCAAAAGGCATTTGCCACAAAGGAAGTTAAAAAAAAAGATCAGGCAGTAGTTGAAGTTGAAGACCTTGACCTGAGAGCCTGGAGAACTGCTGTTGAGCAGAGCAGACAATACTGAGCCTGACAGACCAGTGGGTCTCCTTCAGTATAAGGCAACTTCATGTGTTCCTGTGATCCTAGATGAGCTCAGTAATGGCCGACTTGCTTCTCTGAAAGCACGACTTGGTGTATAGACATGGCAAGCTCTTCTCTATGAACACAATGTGGTGGCAAGTGTACCACATAACCCTCCTGGAAGCATGAACCAGAATCTTTTGCAATAAACAGGGGTTGCCTAGCAGACAAATCAATGTTGAAAACATTCCCCAAAGTTGGAAAGTTAAAAAACCACAGCATTAAAGTACCACTTGTGGCTTCTGAATATTTTTTAGCATCTACCCTGTCTAGTAAAGGTAAAGGTTTCCCTTGCTTGAAAGCCAGTTGAATCTGTCTAGGGATGCGGCGCTCATCTCCGTTTCCAAGCCAAAGAGCCAGCGCTGTCCAAAGACACTTCCGTGGTCGTGTGACCAGCATGACTAAACGCTGAGACACACAAAATGCTGTTAACCTTCCCACCGAAGCGGTACCTATTTATCTAATTTCAATTTCTTGCTTTTGAACTGCTAGGTTGGCAGGAGCTGGGACCAGAGATAGGAGCTCACTCCATCACGCAGCACTAGGGTCTTGAACTGCCGATCTACCGGCCTTCTGGTCTGCAACTCAGCATTTTAACCTCTGAGCCACTGCAGCACTCACCCCTCTAGTACCGACTATTAATTCACTAGAGTGTAAATGATTATGTGTTTTCCCCATACAGGTTTGGTGGGCTGTGCCCAGATTTATGTTCTTAATGTAGAGAAAAGTGGGATATAAACATGTTAATAATTAAAAATAAATGAATACAAAATTACTCTTTCCGGCTTAGGTGTCATACAACTGAATTCCAGTGCTGACTAGCAACCTAACTAGAATCTCAGAATAGTATCTGGGACTACAGTGTCGGACTAGTATCTGGAAGATCTGGGTTCGAATTCCCACTTGTGGCGTGGAAGCTCTCTGGGTGACCTTGGGTCTGTCACACTTTCTCAACCTAACCTACCTCACAGGGTTGTTGTTGCGGATAACATTACATCTGCCTGGCTGCCTTGAGTTCCCACTGGGGACAAAAGGGCATTAATTAATTAATTAATTAAATGTCTACACTGATAGCCTTCTCACTTAAAAAGCAGTATTCACCCTTTAGAAAAGAGCAAGAGTCCAGTAGCACCTTAAAGACTAACAAAATACGTGGCAGGGCATGAGCTTTTGTGGGTCACTGCTCACTTCTTCAGTGACTCATGAAAGCTCACCCCCTGCCACAAATTTTGTTAGTCTTGAAGGTGCTACTGGACTCTTGCTCTGTTCTACTGCTACAGACAGACTAAAATGGCTACCCATCTTGATTTATCTCATCTTTGTAACTTCATGCTTAACTCAGCTCCTGAAGCGACAACATTCCACATGTCCCTGCCACCCAACAGCAGCCAGTGAGGTAGACCAGAGACAGGGAACTCATAAAGCTGTGACATCACAGGATATGGGCAGATACAGCGAAGGAGGGTGGAGCTGGACACAGGCCAGTGTTTTTTGGTGGCATCTGCGTGTTTGACCCTCAGGAATGTGAATGTTTTTGATGCTGATATGATGAAGGGTTTATGTTTTGCATACGATGATTCAATTTCACTATGGCTATTTTGGGATATATACTCCCCCCCATAATTGTTCTATTTGAAACAGATTTACCAGAACTCTTATGGCAATGATACACAGAAGGACTGGGGGACATTATTTATTCAAAAATGCAGTCCCAGGGGAACTGGAACATTGTGGGGGTTTGGAAAAATGATCAGAATGCACTTCTGAAGCAAATGGGGCTCTTTAAAAAACCCTCTCAACTATTATGGCACCTCAGCTATCATTACATCTGCCTTACTGGAAAGCCTTTTACACTTCTTTTTTATATTTGGACATGATCAAGTTGCCCAGGGGTGGGATTTCTATCAGAAGTCCGAGATCCCACACTGATGTTTATTGCAGATGGCAACATCAGAATATTACTCAGTCAGACAAAACTGAATGTTGTCTGAAGTCCAGTAACACAGTGTTTCTAAATGATGAAACATGCAGGAATATTTAGCCTTTCCTTTAAACCAGGGGTGTCAAACATGAGGCCCGGAGGCCAGATTAGGCCCCCGGAAGGCTTCTATCGGGCCCGCACTGGAACTGGCTGTCTTCTGCTTCTTCCAGTTCTGCTGCTGCTGTGTCATTGTAGGTTTGCAGCTTACAGATACACACCTGAACAGCATATTCAAGATTGCAATAGCACACACATTTCAATGTAATAATTCAGAGCAAGAGGTGTCATTTATCAGACACTGTTAAATAAACAAAATATTGCAAGAGTGCTACTGTTTTAAGCACATTTTTATTTTAAGTAAACAAAACCCTTTGCGTTTGTGTCCTTTATAAAGTTTATATCTCCACTACCTGGCATGACATTTCATGACACACATCGGCCGGCCCAACAAGGTCTCGTTTATGTCAGATCTGGGAGAGCCAGTTTGGTGTAGTGGTTAAGTGCGCGGACTCTTATCTGGGAGAACCGGGTTTGATTCCCCACTCCTCCACTTGCACCTGCTGATGTGTCCTTGGGTCAGTCACAAGCTCTGGCACAGCTGTTCTCTCAAGGACAGTTTCTGTCAGAAGTTCTCTCAGCCCCGCCTACCTCACAGGGTGTCTGTTGTGGGGAGGGGAAGGGAAAGGAGTTTGTAAGCCACTCTGAGACGCCTTTGGGCAGTGAAGGGCGGGGTATAAATCCAATCTCTTCTTCTTCTTCTTCTTCTTCTTCTTCTTCATAGCAAATGAGTTCGATGCCCCTGCTCTAAACCCTTTAGAATTCTGCATAATCAGCTATCTTTCACTTTGTGCTTTGCGCTTTAATTCACTCTCAAGTTTGATTAAATAGAAATGAAAACAAAGAGAATCCTTTAGCCCATAGTTTAGTATAGAAATTTCAGTCCCAACAAGAGGTTACTGTTGTGAATCATTCCTCTGAAGCAACATTACAAACTCAGTTAAGGGCCAAAACCTTGAATTGTTTAATCCCACTGCCCTTTAAACATCAGCTCTATAAAACCTAAGCACTTTCTGTTTGCAAACTGTGTTACAACCTCTTGGTTCTTGCTGTAACCAGAGGAAGCGGCTCACTATCAATCCCAAGGTGAAACTAGGGGGGTGGGATTGTAACTTCCTCCAGAGTTATGCAGATGCAGGACTACTCTCAGTTCTAAGTCCAACTCCTCTATCCACTAGCCCTCCCATGGATTCTCCAAACTGGAGGAAGTTCACAAATGCTGCTTTGTGATGTGATGAGAGAAGCTACATCACTGCCAAACACCCCCCCATCATGCAGCTACTAAAGATTTAGGGGCTATGTTTGGATTAGGAAATCAGTAATCCTGGTTGTACTACCATACCCGTTTATACTTCTCAATGGTTCCTAGCATGAGCCACTTACAAGTCTATGACTGCAGACACCCACAGAAGGGGCCGGAGATTGAGTCAGTCCATCTCCTTCAAAAAGTTCAGCTTGCCCAGGGAAAACTCCCTGCCTTAAGTGGGCACAAGTGACTATGACATAGTAAGGCCCTTAGCAACAAGATGTGTGTGTTAAATGTGATGTCAAAAGCACATGCCAAGTTCAGTGATACTGGAGGAGGGACTCAGCAAAACACATCATTCAACTTGCTGCAGGTTCCTGATTCAGTGAAGCTTCAGCTATGGCCATGTCTATGATGGCAATCAGACTGGAAGCCATGGCTTGATACATGAACAGGCCAGAAATCCTGTCCTCGTGCACAGAACCAAGACTGAAGACTTCCAGGTTTAGGAAGTCTTCAGTCGAATGGTAACCTGACAGGACATTCAAATTGGGATGCTCTAACAAACTGCAGTTTGTCTCTTGTCTACAAGCTAAGTGGTACAGAATCCCTTTGTTAAAACCATTCTAATTCTGATAATACAAACAACTGTGAATGGAACAAGGACTTTCTAAAACTGGATGTTTTCAATCTGTGTGTGGCACAAGAAGGTGAGGAAGGAGCAGGGAGGCAACGTAGGAGACTGAAGTTTCAGGTTTGTTTGTGTAATGAACAAATTGTGGTTTGTTTGTGATGTTGGAATGCAGTCTACAGATCTGAAGTTGTTGCAGGAAATTCAGCTGTTCAGTGCATATGGAACTTTTCAGTTTAGAAAACAGACCACTAAGGGTAAATATGTTAGCGGTTTATAAAATTATAGGCTGAGTAAAGAGAGTGGACAGAGAGAATGTTTTCTCCCTCTCTCAAAGTACTAGAACTCACAGACATCCAATGATGTTGATGGGCAGTTGATTCAGGACGGACAAAAGGCAATACTTTACACAAATGATTAAAATGTGGACTTTGCTGCCAGAGGATGTAGTGATGGCCACAAGCACAGACAGCTTTGAAAGGGAACTGGATTCATGGAGGTGTGGTCTATCAGTGGCTAGCCATGGTGACTAAAGAGAACCTCCATGTTCAGAGGCAGTCAACCTGTGAATCTCAGTGCCAGTAAACAACATCAGGGGAAGGCCTTGGCCTTTATTCCCTTGTTGGCCTTGCATAGTAACTGGTTGGCCACTGCGTAAAACAGGATGCCGGACCAGATGGACAACTGGTCCGATCCTCTAGGGCTCTTATGTTCTTATCCCAACATCCCTATGTATGTGTGTGCCATCAAGTCACAAATGTCTTATAGTGACCCTAGTAAGGGGCTTTTAAGTCAACTAAGAAATGAGGTGGCTTGCTATTGCCTTCCTTTGCCTTTTTCTCTACCCACCATAAGTCATGTGACTCATGCAAAGAGGGTAGTAGTAAGGCAGCCGTATAAGACCAGGCCTAAGCTTCTGTCTCTCCCCACGGCAGGTATGCTAAAGTCTGGGTATCACCAGAGGTGAGAGCTTTTGGAATGAGCCCTTGGCCCTATGGCTTTCAGCCCATGGCCCCATGTGAGCCAGGAGTGGAACCAATACCAGCTCAGGGTGTTGGATCGTCTTGTCTTGTATGTATATAGCTTAAACTGCATTTTTTTAATTTTGCAAGCCACTGTAAATCCCAGCTGTGGGATAAAGCAGAATAAAAGGTATTTGGAGGAGGTATTTGTGAATTTCCTGTATTATGCAGGGGGTTGGACTAGATGAACCTGGAGGTCCCTTCCAACTCTATGATTCTATTCTATGACAAATACTTAATAAATAAAACCCCTTGAATTGAGACATGTTCTGTCCCTTCAGGAGAGAATAAGCATCTCCTCATGAGGAACATCTGTCCTTGCATACTACCCAGAAGCTCCAGGGCCGCATATAAAAATCCCCTAGATGGCAACACCAGGGCAGAATGGGTTTTTGCTTGCCAGAGGAACACAGCGTTCCAACCTGTTACTTGCAAAAGTCATGAATTTCCTCTCTAGATTTCCATCTATAAGAAGGGAAATCAAATGAGCGACTTTGATAATTTAGCAGAGAAATATAAAACTCATGATGCCAGAAAGATTCTTAGAATCAGATGACTCAAGTTACTAACCTTTAAAGCGAATGGAGAGAGAACTCATTAAAGATTACAGGCACTGCTTGTTATTTTCTTTTAATAATAAGGCTCTTCTTCCTTTAATCTGGTTGAACATTTTATATTACATTTTTAAAAAACATATATGTTTATTTTTAAGAGTCTGTAGGAGTTTCCCCTCATTCTGCATGCCATATATATGACCATCTAGATTCAATATCAATCAAAGCCCGATTTCTTCAGCCTATATATTACTCAGGAAGTCCAACGACAACTATTTTCCAGCAACAAATACTGGGGAAAGTGAAGAATATGCTCTCAGATGTTGAACTACTTACATTGCTATCCTCCAAAAACTTAAGGGCTTTTGCAATATTGTTCAGTCGAAAAATACGATGAGTCGAGGGCTTGTACTCGTGCAGCTAAGAAACAAGGAAGCAGAGTGGGTTGAAAATTAAGTTTGTCAGTGAGGACTTTAAAAAGAAGCCATTAATAGTCTCAGGTAACAACTGTAATAGTCAAAGTACATGCAGTGCTAAAGATCCATGAACAAAGCCCCAGGCATACAATGTAAGTGCAAGAATCAGCCACAGAAGTCCATTCCCCAATGTGGAATGGGATTCTGGAGAAGAAAGAGGTTATTTTAATGGCTGCCCATTTTTCCCCAATTGGAAATGCCCCCACATGGGAAAAAAAGACAGCCAAGAAAGCAAGCACCTGTCTTTTTTCCCCTCAAGTGGAGGCAAAGCAAGCTAGGGGTCCAATTTCCAAACAGCAAAATTGTACAGGAGGAACAGTTTACCCCCCCTTTCCCCCAATGACATGACCCTAATCCATATTGCCTAATCCATATTACCCCCCCAACCCCTGGGAGCTGCTTTTTAAAGTAATTTGCAGTCAGGGATCCAGTCATGGATCCTGAGCATTATATACAGTTTGGACCTAGACTTTAATTTAATAAACCATTCTGCAAAAGGATATGTCATCGTCTTTCTAAAAAATAGCAACTTTCATTTCTAGGACTGCCAACTCTATAGTTGGCTTTGTACCTGTCTTTGTTCAACTGCTGTAATAGTATCTATACATGCCAATAAAGGCGACTGCCAACTCCTGGTTGGGAAATACCTGGAGTTTGGGGGGCTGCAACCTGGGGACAGTGGGGTTTGGTGAGGGGAGGGACCCCTGCAGGATATAATGCCACAGAATCCACACTCTGAAGTGACCATTTTCTCCAGATGAACAAATCTCTACCATCTGGAGATCAGTTGCAAATCTGGGAAATCTCCTGGCCCTAACTGGAGGCTGACAATCCTAGTCACTTGCTATATTAAAGAATTTTTTAAAAATTAAATCCCTATGAGCAATTTCCACTATTTTTTAATTCTGCCCCTACAATTTACTGTATTTACTTGTAGGTAAAACAGATCTCCGCTTTTAAGTGGCTACTGCCATCAGGGCCACACTGTAAGTAATGTATTTACGATCAGTGTTCTTTTTTTTTTTTTGCCTATTTAGCCTTTATCGGCCTACATAACGCTTCCGCAAGCGACTTCCTCCCATACCACACAGAGGAAGATGGATGGAAAAGATAATGCCTTGAGATAGTCTAATGGATCACACAAACAGAACTGGTAGCATTGTGAGTCTAAACAGCCCTTGAGAAACTGCAAAGGCATCATGTGAAAAGCACAAGGCAGTAAGAGCCTTTTGCAGTCTACCAAAGAAACAATCATGCAGATAACTAATTTAAGGCCACAAATCCTGTTTATATGGCAGTAATGGGGGAGGCAAAGAGACTGAATCTATTCAAATTTGTACAAGAAGGTCCCTTATTTAAAAAATAAAGAAAAAGAAAAACACATAATTTTGACATTTGTGTTAGATTTTGTGCTATCGGGCAATGTTGTTGCATAATCGCCAATGCCCCCTGAAAGTCTATTTTTTCCCTCTTAGAACAGCTGCTTCTGGCAGGTATTTTTTTAGGTAAGCTGGTATTTCCCATTTGCTCTAACTCAGCCTAGTAATTTAACACAGCAGAATTCATACATTGTTCTACACTTTCATAACCCATTCCCGTTCTTAAGTACACTGCATGGGGATCTGGGGTAACAAAGGAATTTGCTAAGGTCAAAAAACAATTTCTTACAATGGGTCTCCAGAGTAGGTGGTTGGAACTATTTTTCTTATTTATATGCACCAAATTAGGCCCTGGAATTCAGCACATTCAAGTTTTCATTATTTTAAAAGGCAAGTTTCTAGCTCAGCAGTACCCAACATGAAGACCATGGATGCCCATTGATATACTGGACAACACCCATCTGCTTCTTCCCTAAACTAAAGAGCCAATCCTGGCTTTCCTCTACCTTGTTAGAGCAGGAGGTCCTTCAGTAGCTGTCAAGAAGGAAAACTGTGACTTTGGGGACAGCTGCTGCCATCATAGGAGGAAGGACACTTATAGCTAGACACTTCCAAAAAATCGTAATTGCCCCTCTCATGGCAGACATTTTGTGACTGGTCCCCACTACCCTTTCTCAAAATTCCACAGGCTCAACAAGGCTGAAGACCCTTGTTCTAACTCTTAGCACTGCAACAGTAGGCTTTTAAAAGAGGGGGGAGGGGAAGACTTGGCTTTCACTGATTTAACGTTTCCCTGAAGATAGTATAATGTAAGCCAGTTTTATAAAGTCATAGACTGGCTGCAGCTTCCCTATGCATGTTCACACAGTGCACATGTGAAGTTAATCCTGCATGTGAGATCTTCACACATAAACCCTGGTGCTTCCTGTCCCCTGCTGGTGCTCAATGGAGCAACAGGGTGGGGGGGATGGGTATATGTGATGCTATGCAATGCTGCAAAGACACAGGAGTGACATTGCCCCATGAAGCACCTTTTTAGGAATCTTCCCAGACTCTGTGGTGATGAAATTCCTAGAGCAATGTTCAACTCAGTGATGTCATTTTTGGTGTCTTCAACTGGAAGCAATGTTACTACATCATCCAACACTAGGGTTGCCAGATCTTACCTGTCTGCCAGTGGGGGGCTCCTGGCTTTCTCCTGGGGTCTTCAGGCACGCACACCGCAATGACGTCACCCGGAAGTGATGTCATCTTGCTGGGCATGTTCTACAGGGGACGCTCTAGCATTCAGCTAAAAACTCTATGGTCACCATGCCTTGCCCTAACATGTTCCCATTAGTGCCAAACACAGACCTTGCAGCCCTGAAGTGTGTACATATGCTTATAAAAAAGGGTCAACATGTGTTCACTTTACAAATGAAAGTGGAGGCCAGTACCTGGTTTCAATCACACAATTAGCTGTATGTGTATTGAATGTAGTATGAGAATTACTCAATGCATATATAAAGAAAAATGGATTGTATGTGCATTTGCTGTAACTTGTGAACAAGTTATATAATTTATACCTGTTGCATGTTATTCCTTTACCAAGAAGTGACTTCTTTTTTGAATCGACTGAGGAACTTGGGAGTGTGTTCCCTGTGCTTGAGTGTAAAAGAAAGGGCATGGGCCACAATATAAAAGTGCTTCTATTTACATAAGAGATGGGCAGCATAAAATATGCACAATGCAGACCTTGTAAGTATAACCCCTGGGGGCTCATTCAAATTAGGGGAATGTTAGGCTTCAATTTTGTTTAAAAAAATTTCACGCCTTGTAATTTCTGGCCTATACATAAATCTCACTGCGAGGATGTTTCAGCCCCTAAGCAAATTTCTCACCCCCGGCTGTATAGCTTAATACACCTTGCTATAGGAACCGGGTCCATGACATGACAAGTTTCCCTTCCTGAGGTTTGTATCACCGGTGTTTGCCAGTGAGGGTGGAGGAAGTACCTGGAGGGAGGGAAGATGAACTTGCCAAGAGGATGCCTGTCCTCATTACAAGGGTACCAGTTAGATGTAAGACAAGCCGGAAAGATTAATTATAGAAAGTACATAAGAATCCGATCGATTTATGATGCAATGTTAAGTACAAGAACTTGGTGCAAAGCATGAGTGGGGCAGCGGCTGTTAGTGTAATATGATCTATACAGCTAAAGCTTAACACATACCATGTTCATGCAATTTCTATGAACAATGCAAGTAGAATTTAAAGATTTGGCTGTCTGGCTCCACATATGATTCTGATCTCATCTTTAGGCTGCAAGAAGCCTTTCAAGCTTGACTTTGTTGGAAATGAAGGACTGTGCAGAATTCCCTTGTAGAGAGCACACAAGTGCTTCAGAAGGGGGCAACGGAGCTAGCAAAACTAAATAGATCAGTTCCTGCATCTTTCCTCTTGTCTGCTCTATTGCTATCTCTTTGTCTTACCCCGAATGCTACTCATAGAGTTTCCCTCCTTTTGGCATACTTTTTCTCTTCCTACAGCTTCTCTTTCTAACTGTCACACAGACAAGATGTGTTCTCTGCAATTTCTCACCATCCTAGCCTAGATAAATAGCTAGAATTCCTATTCTTTGTTTCCTATCAAAGTATGGAGATCCTATACAATAAAGGATTTCTATTTCTTTCATGAAGTAACAAGCCTCACGTGGACTAAAGCAACACAACACTTCCACAGTGCAAGGTGACCGTGACCCTATTATTAAAAAATACATACCAATTTTTGCCCTGAGAGAACCTCCAGTAAAGCCATCAAAATTTTGCCATCTTTAACATCAACAAACAGATCTTTCACTTCCAGCGGGGGACTGCACTGCAAAGAGAGAAGAGCAGGATTGAAATGTGCTAAGACATCTTTACTATCCTTTGAGTTGCATGACAACAAATGAACTGCTCTGAACGCTGAAAGTGTTAAGACACATGCTGAATAGTGATTGTTATCATCCACATTAAGTAACAGATATCGAAGCGTCCATTGATCTCATTTTCTAGAAATGATGGCCTGTATACCGCTCTACTCATCAAAGTCTGAAGCCTTCTTTGAGCCACTTCCATGGACTTGGTAGAATACAGGCCAACACACTTAATTTCAGCGGTCTTCTTTTGCACTCTTACCTTTTCCAAATGCAGATTTATCCATCGGGTAAATGTTCTCTTCTGTACATTTTCCCTCTCCACTGCAAAAGAAAGAAAGACGTTGCTCAGATTATTTAAAGATTGAAAGCTGGTATTAAGAATCAACAAATAAAAATGCACAGGGCAGGGGAATGACACCTAGCTTTGGCTTCTGGTACAACACACTCAGGGCGGCCCTCAGTTCCTGTTGCTCACTGCCACTTAGAGTGGTTGTGGGGAATAAGGTGAAAAATAAAAAGAATTAAAATGTTAAAACACTCACTGACATCAAGAGTGTGATGACATCACTTCCAGGCACAACCTGGAAGTGACAGCCGTAACTTTAGGAACTGCCAGAAACTCAATGGCAAAATCATAGAGTATCCACTGATTCCTAGAGCTACCCATTGCCCCAGAAATGATGTCACTGCAATCATAGTGGTACTCCCACACATACACTCCTGGTGGTTCTCAGGCTGAAGAAAATGGCCACTTTGAAAGATGGACTCTATGGCATTACATCCTGCTGAGGTTCCTCCTCAATCCCCCCTCCCCAAGCTCCAACCCCAAGGTCTCTGGGAATTTTCCAACCCAGAGTTTGTCCTTCCTGGCAACTGGCAAGAGATGAGGAGGACTTACCAAGAGTGGGACGGAAGCCCAGGTGATGCCATCAGTGACGTGTCTACACTACTTCCAGTGTGTACAGGAAGTGATGTCATCACATCGCAATGCCAAGGCAATGCTCTGGTATTTGGCAAAAACTGTATAGTAAAAAATGGCTTTTACCACATAATCCCCTGGAGATCCCCTGGAGAAGGAAATGGCAACCCACTCCAGTATCTTTGCCAAGAAAACCCCATGGACAGTAACAAAAGGCTAAAAGATATGACGCCGGAAGATGAGCCCCTCAGGTCGGAAGGTGTCCAATATGCTACTGAGGAAGAGCAGAGGGCAAGTACGAGTAACCCCAGAAAGAGTGAAGCGGCTGGGCCAAAGCCGAAAGGACGCTCAGTTGTGGATGTGTCTGACGGTGAAAGGAAAGTTCGATGCTGCAAAGAACAATACTGCATAGGAACCTGGAATGTAAGATCTATGAATCAAGGTAAGCTTGACGTGGTCAAAAATGAGATGGCAAGAATGAACATCGACATCTTGGGAATCAGTGAACTAAAGTGGACAGGAATGGGCGAATTTAACTCAGAAGACCATTATATCTATTACTGTGGCCAGGAATCCCGTAGAAAAAATGGTGTGGCCTTTATAGTCAACAAGAGAGTGAGAAAGGCAGTATTGGGATACAATCTCAAAAATGACAGAATGATCTCGGTCCGAATCCAAGGCAAACCATTCAATATCACAGTAATCCAAGTCTATGCCCCAACCACTGCTGCAGAAGAGGCTGAAGTGGACCAGTTCTACGAAGACCTACAACAGCTCGTAGAACTAACACCAAAAAATGATGTCCTCATCATCATAGGGGACTGGAATGCTAAAGTAGGAAATCAAAAGGTAACCGGAATAACAGACAAGTTTGGCATTGGAGAACAAAATGAAGCAGGGCAAAGGCTAACAGAGTTTTGTCAAGAGAACACGCTGGTCATAGCGAACACCCTTTTCCAACAACCTAAGAGGCGTCTCTACACATGGACATCACCAGATGGGCAACACCGAAATCAGATTGACTATATAATTTGCAGTCAAAGATGGAGAAGCTCTATCCAGTCAGTAAAAACAAGACCTGGAGCTGACTGTGGCTCAGATCATGAGCTACTCATTGCAAAATTCAGACTTAAATTGAAGAAAGTTGGGAAAACCACAAGGCCATTCAGATTTGACCTAGATCGCATCCCCGATGAATATACAGTAGAGGTGAAGAATAGGTTTAAGGGACTAGATTTGATAGACAGAGTGCCTGAAGAACTATGGACAGAGGTCCGTGACATTGTAAAGGAGGCAGCACTCACTGCCATCCCAAAGAAAAGAAATGCAAAAAAGCAAAGTGGCTGTCTGATGAGGCTTTACACATAGCAGAGGAAAGAAGGAAAGCTAAAGGCAATGGGGAAAAGGAAAGATTTGCCCAACTGAATGCAGATTTCCAGAGAACAGCAAGGAGAGATAAGGAGGCTTTCCTGAATGAACAATGCAGAGTAATAGAGGAAAACAATAGATTGGGAAGGACTAGAGATCTCTTCAAGAAAATTGGAGAAATCAAGGGAACGTTCCATGCAAAGCTGGCCATGATAAAGGACAAAAACGGTAGGGACCTAACAGAAGCAGAAGAGATTAGGAAAAGATGGCAAGAATACACAGAAGAACTATACAAGAAGGACCTCGATGTCCTTGACAACCACAATGGTATAATCACTGACCTCGAGCCAGACATCCTGGAAAGCGAAGTTAAATGGGCCTTAGAAAGCATTACTAACAACAAAGCTAGTGGAGGTGATGGTATCCCAGCTGAGTTATTCAAAGTCTTAAAAGAAGATGCTGTTAAAGTGCTGCACTCAATTTGCCAACAAATTTGGAAAACACAACAGTGGCCACAGGATTGGAAAAGGTCAGTTTACATTCCAATCCCAAAGAAGGGCAACGTCAAGGAATGTTCAAACTATCGCACAATTGCACTCATTTCACACGCTAGCAAGGTCATGCTCAAAATCCTACAAGCTAGGCTCCAACAGTACGTGGATAGAGAACTGCCAGAAGTACAAGCTGGGTTTCGAAGAGGTAGAGGAACTAGAGATCAAATTGCCAACATTCGATGGATTATGGAGAAAGCAAGAGAGTACCAGAAAAACATCTACTTCTGCTTCATTGACTATGCTAAAGCCTTTGATTGTGTGGATCACAATAAATTATGGCAGGTTCTTAAAGAGATGGGAGTACCAGACCACCTCACCTGTCTCCCGAGAAACCTGTATAAGGGTCAAGAAGCAACAGTTAGAACCGGATATGGAACAACTGATTGGTTTAGCATAGGAAAAGGAGTACGACAAGGATGTATATTGTCACCTTGCTTATTTAATTTATATGCAGAGTACATCATGCGAAATGCTGGCCTGGATGAATCACAAGCTGGAGTTAAGATTGCTGGGGAAAAGATCAATAACCTCAGATATGCAGACGATACCACTCTGATGGCAGAAAGTGAAGAGGACCTAAAGAGCCTCTTGCTCAGGATGAAAGAGGAGAGCGCAAAAGTGGGCTTGAAGCTCAACATCAAAAAAACTAAGATCATGGCATCTGGCCCCATCACTCCTTGGCAAATAGAAGGGGAAGTCATAGAAGTAGTGACAGACTTCACGTTCCTAGGATCTCAGATCACTGCAGATGGTGACTGCAGCCATGAAATTAAAAGACGCCTGCTCCTTGGGAGGAAAGCGATGGCAAACCTAAACAGCATGATAAAAAGCAGAGACATCACCTTGCCAACAAAAGTCCGCATGGTCAAAGCAATGGTATTCCCCGTAGTAATGTATGGCTGCGAGAGTTGGACTATAAGGAAGGCCGAGCGCCGAAGAATAGATTCTTTTGAACTATGGTGCTGGAGAAGACTCTTGAGAGTCCCTTGGACTGCAAGGAGATCAAATCAGTCAATCCTCAAAGAAATCAACCCTGACTGTTCCCTGGAAGGCCAGATCCTGAAGCTGAAGCTCAAATACTTTGGCCACCAAATGAGAAGGGAGCATTCACTGGAGAAGACCCTGATGCTGGGAAAGATTGAAGGTCAAAGAAGAAGGGGACGGCAAAGGATGAGATGGTTAGACAGCGTCATCGATGCAACAAACATGAAATTGAGCAAACTTCAGCGGACAGCAGAAGACAGGAGGGCCTGGCGTAATCTGGTCCATGGGGTCGCGAAGAGTCGGACTCGACTGTGCGACTGAACAACAACCACAACAACCACATAATTTTGGCCTAATACCAGATCATCACCTGGAAGTGACCAATTTGATGACATCATATCCTGTGCATGTCAGAAGTGATGTCACCACATTGCCAGCGATGAAGCCTGGGCCTCCCTCTCACTCTTCATAAGACACTCCACATCAAGCCTGAACTCTCCCTAGAAACTAAAATGCCTAAACTGAGGCTATCATACTTTGGTCATATGATGAGATGACAAGTCTCAATGGAAAAGACAATAATGCTAGGAGAAGTTGAAGACACTATGAAAAGAGGAAGACCCAACATGAAATGGATTAACTCAGTCAAGGAAGCCACGACCTTCAGTTTGCAAGACCTGAGCAAGGCTGTTAACGAAAGGATGTTTTGGAGGACATTAATTCATAAGGTCACCATAAGTTAGAAGCAAGCTGATGGCACTTACCACACACATACATGACTCAGTCATTCAATCCCCTATCTGCAGTCAAAAGGAGCACAAATTAAAAAGAGTTTGCCCACCTTGTTTGTGTAAAATTGGCCTTTATCTAGGTTCTAGGGTGGTCAAGAGCACAGGGAAATAAGTTCTTCTCTTGGGTCTGTTTGAGAGACCTGAGCAAGGCTGTTAACAATAGGACGTTTTGGAGGTAATTTCATTGAGTTGCCTTAAGTAAGAAGTGAGGTGATAGCACTTAACACACACACACACACACACATGAAATCTGAACATGGCACTCTGGAAAGGCATACAGGTACTCGTGTGAATTAAGGTTGCCTTTATGACCACCCAGATTTCTCCTGGTGGGCCAAAACCCACCCCCCTATTTGGGCCAGGCCAGCCCAGTGGCAAGAAGAGCCAACACATGAGAGACTCAACCAGCCTGCCTGTGTAAGGAGGGCCTGCCCAGGGGAGGCATAGCCTGATATGCCCAAGGCCTAAAAAGGAGAGGCTCCCAGCCCACTGAGTCAATGTGGGGCTTGGAAAGAGGTGGCTGGCTGGGCAGGAAGGCTGCCTCATTTTTGTCCCACACCTAGGGGGTGGAGCAAGCAGGCTGCTGCTCCTACTTTCCTTTGGGGGGGGCAGGGCCAGGAAATACCAGTAGGCAGGCCCTTGTTTCAGGGCCATTTCCCCATCCCAGGCCCCCGTTGAGGTGGCAGTCTTAAAATGTACAATTTCCATTTTTCTGAGCATGAATGGATTTGTAATTGCTTCAACCAAAGAGGGTTTTTTCCTTTTAATGTAGAATGTCTTTGTTAAAAATAAAGTCCACCAAATAACATCAACGCTCTATTTTAGGTAGGAGAAGGGAAGGGAATGTCAACATTTCTCCCCTGCCTTTCGACAGAACTGGAACAGCCCAACAGAACTCCTGTACAACATAACCCAATATTTTTTAAATACATCTCTTTCAAAACTAATCCCCAGTATACCAACTCTTTCAAAAACTAACCCCCATTATACCAAACACACATTTTTGGCATACCATGGGTTAATAGTGGAGTCTGCATTGTTGTGCTAAAGAGATATCTTGGGCAGTCCACACCAGCAAGTCTAAGCCTGTCATAATGGGTGCACTCAGCAGGGAGATTACAGCCACCCTCTATGTGTGACAAACTTACTCATTTTCTTAAAAGTTTTACAAAAATGTACGCCATACTCCCATCATGTTTTGATGTGTATGCTTTACGAATCGTAGATGTGCATTTTAGAAAATGTCTTATGGCACAAAGTTTTTGGCCACACTGAACTTTGTAGCCAATGCAAGTGTTCATTCCCCAGCAAGTATAAGTTTCCAAAGATGCCGCACACACTATCCCCCACCCCCGGTTAGTACTTTTCACACATTTGTTTCCTTCCTCCCACTCCCGGTCTTTTTTGTAGAATTCCCGAATGCTGGTAGAGCCTGCAAATCATTACAGTTTGTAGCACTGTACCGACTCCATAAATGTTATACAGTTTCCATAAAACGGGTAGACCATGCCTTTCTTTGCACCTTACTCTTGTGAAAAAGGCACAGCAAAGAAGTCAGTAGAAATCTAAAACATCTACCCTCCAGCATATATAAATTACCAAATCTGTGTTTGGGAATTTTCTGAGCATCTAGAGAGCAGTAAAAGATTATAAATATTATAATTACACACAACATACAGCCAGAACTGTTCACAAACCTGTGGCCCCTCGCCAGAAAGAAGTAACACTCGCTAGGAGAATTTAATAATATAAGCAGTAAAAGTAGAACGGTCTGGTTTGGGTTTAACTTTTAAGCGTTTTAGGCTCCATAAAGACAACAGAAATCTGAGAGGAGAAACATCCACCATGCTATGCATTCTATTCCTCCATGCTGTTTGCTTTAGGAAAAAGAAGGTTTCTGCAAAGGAATGGAGGGGTCAAGAGCTGAAATGCAGGGCTGCCTTAGAGAGCCATACCCCAAGTCTGTTGCACATCACTATTTTATTTACAGCCTACCTTTCAAGGTGGTGACAAATCAACCTGACAGCTTAAAGAATCAAGATAACCCTATAAAATGCTCCTAAAGACAGTAATGTCACATTTTTAAAAAGAGAACCTCACAACGTGAATATTTTAATGCTAATATTTTATTTTTGTTATTGGTTTTTATGTTGCTTTTTCCTTGTTGGTTTTAATGTTGTAAGTCACTACGAGACCCTTTGGGTGCACGATGACTAAAAAAAACCCTTTAAAAAATCAAATAAATAAATTAAAAATGTACCAAAGTCAGTCTTAAACTCAGAACACCAGATCACCTCAAAGTTTTGTTTTGTAAACAAGGAACTGTGACCATGACAAGGAGAAATCTAGAGGTGCAGCATCAACACTTCAGGAAACCTTGGAGGTATTTCACTTCAATATCGTGCCAAGAAAAAGAGACAATGATGGCTGTTAAAACCTATCAGGACTGTCTCCAGGTTTTTGTGAACCAAAGGCAACAAGCCTGTGACTGGCCCCCTCCCCTCTCATTGGGGTTGCAGATTCTGGGATTACAAATTCTGGGGACACAGGGGTGGAGCATGCGTGGGTGGGGTTTGGGGAGGAGAGGAACTTCAGTGATGTATACCGCTGTAGGGTCCACCTCAAAGCAGCCATTTCTGCCAGAAGAACTTGTCATCTAAAGACCAGTTGTAATTCTGGGAGATCTCCAGGTACCCCCTGGAGGTTGGCAATCCTACCTTTCATGGTCCCTTACCACCCTGTCATATGTATAGCCATAGCGCCAGCAGCTTGTAGAGCAAGACTGGGGGTCACTACTCCTCCCACCACATACGCTTATTATGAGTAGCTGTGGTTGCTCCTTCTTGCCGCCCATCTTTCTGGGCAGCCGATCAAGGAGGCTACCATCTATTTCTAAATCCTCCCCTGTTGATGTGAGCACATCTGCATGACCAAGGACTTTGTCTTTGTCGCAGCAGCATTCATACCCCCAAACATCACTAACCATGTCTCTCTTCCATACTCCTCCATGCTGAGGACATCTTGAGGGAACCAGAGAACACTGGCTCCATTTCCATGGTGACCGTAGTCCCAGCCCATAACACCAAGAGCAACCCCACTGTCGGGGCAGCAGGGATGCTGCCTTGGGCTACCTGTGCCCTGGATGTCTCCTGAAAGGCTGGAGGGGAAGACAGATCGCTTGGCCTTTCCCTGACACTCATCCTCCTTGACACATCTCATCAGGCCTGGCCTTAGAAATTAGCTCCCCGTCACTGAGAGACGATGCTGAATACCACTATACAGGGTCTCTGTTACGTGTCTCATCTTTTCACTCAGACAATATCGCCTGATTATTTGCTCAGGGAAATTACTTGACAAGGTAATATGCGCTAAAACTTGCAAATCAACATCTCTTCCTTTCTCAGTAGGGCTGGTGCTGGAATTCAGCTGGTGAGGCCCTATGATAGTAGCAGCCATTGCATTTTGCTGTCTGTCTGAAACTATGTTTTGAAGCCTGCAGCTTACCAGAAGATAGGTGTCCTAGTTTTTGACACAGGGGCACATGGCACCCACCAACACCTTTTCTGGTGCACACCAAGTGTTTTTAGGAAGTGGATGGGGCCAGGTAGGGCTTTTGGCCAGCAGCACTTCTCAGTGACTACTGGAGTTTTGATCGGCTATGCAGATTTTAAAAAAAAGTTGGTTTGGCAGCAGCTGCCAATGCAGCACAAGGATCTGCACCATATTACTGAAGTTAAGCTGTGGCGATTATTTTGTGACTGTCACCACCTCCTGCAGCAGCCATTTTGTGGCACCCACCATGACATGTCAGAAGTCAAAACATGCCCGCAGGCAAAGGTTGGGGACCCCTGGTTTCAACTACAGCATGGTAGGAGGTCATGAATGGGTTTAACGTGTAGCCACATTGCCAATCCAAATAATCATTGATTGGTTATGGACAACTCATGCTACCTTTATTTGTATTTATTTCAACCTGGATTTACCCTTTGCTCTAAAACCAACACCCTAAATCAGCATATGGAGACCAGTTATTGCATATTCTGTTTGCCTGAAATAGGTGACCACAATACATGAAACTGCTTTATACTGAGTTCAGGCCACTGGTCCATCAAGGTCTCTACTGTCTACCAATGTTCCCTCTAAGCTGTGGGGTCTTGTGACCAAAAATTCTACTTTGTGAGCCACTGGCATTAAAGTTGTGAGCAAACAATTCAGCTACTGCATAAACTAGTTTGTTCTGGAGGCATCCTTCCTGAGCAAAGACAAAAATGTGTGAGCCGGAGACTAAAAAACTGTGAGCTAGCTCACACTAACTCAGCTTAGAGGGAACATTGTCTACTCTGACTGGCAGTAGCTCTCCAGAGTCTCAGGTCGAGGTCTTTCATATCAGGGACACTACCTGATCCTTTTTAACTAGAGAGGCTAGGGGCTGAATCTGGGATTTTCTGCATGTAAAGCAGATGCTCTAACACTGAGCCACAGCCCTGCCCCAAATTATCAAGGACCTCCATTTTTACAACCTAAGAGGTGATCTGATATTATTTATCATATTTGCAGAATGGTTCACGTTGCCTTGCAAGACTCCACATTCTTATTGTGAAGCCTGGTGGCTAAGAGAGAGCTACAAATAAGGAGATCCCTGATTCAAATGTTATCCTTAGTCCAAACTGAGTTGTCTTAGCAAGCCACTGTTCTCCATATATCACTAGTAGAGATTGGTCTCATAAGCCACGCTTATAATCACCTTTCTTTCCCCTCCTCACAATAGTCACTTTGTGAGGTAGGTGAGGCTGAGAGAGTTCTGAGAGAACTGTGACTGGACCATGTTCACCCAGCAGGCTTTATGTGGAGGAGTGGGGAATCAAACCCGGTTCTCCAGATTTTAGAGCCTGCCGCTCTTAACCACTACACTATGCTGCCTCAGCACCATCTTCAATAGGGATACGATACTATCAACCTACCTTACAGGGCTACTATAAGAATTATCGAGAAACTGTACATATAGCATTTTTAAAAAACCTGAAATATTAATGCTATGTTATTACTGCTACCTACCTTACAATAAAAGGAAAGATTTCTGTGACGCATATAATGGGTTGAAGCACTCCGGTATACATAATCTACTAGACCAATCACTGGATCTTGAGAGTTAGACTCTTCAGATGTTTGTAGGCAAAGTTACTTCTTAGGAATGCATTCAGGAACAGGATGTTTCCTTTGATCTTAAGTACTTCGATGGGTGAGAGGAACAAAGCCAAATTTGACCTTTCCTGTTGAAGAGCCCTGTTCTTTCCCCCATCTCAGAACAAAATTATCTCCTGAAGAGCAGTTCAAGGAAAGCAACTCTAACAAGTGTAACTCTGCGTGAAGACAAAGGAAACATTTTCAGAGCAGGGAGACCAATGCATCCTCAACTGTGTTTCATCTAAGGATGCTTTTCTTCTCCGTGGCTGAGTTTTGAAAAAATCATGTTCTGCAAGTTCAGTGCTGAAGTAAGACAGTGTATGACAAGGATTGGCTGCTCCCCCCCCCACTATTCTGTTACCAAAAACCAAAGTAGTTTTTCAGCTTAAAAAAATAGTTTAGGTTTATAGAGTTATTATTGCAACACTTAATGGGGGGCGAGGCCCCATTAGGCACCACTTTTAAAAGTGAGGTGGGCAGTCTTCGTGAAGCATGCTACAATAAGTGAGACTGCTAAGCTGATTTTTAATTTGCCAGCTATTTGTCAACCTAATATTGAAGCAAAGAGGAATTATTTCTGGTTTGAATCAGGTGTGAGTCAGCGATTTTGGAGCTAACCCCAATTTTGGAGCTAACCAGACTAAAACCCTCCTCCACCAGAGTAGACCTGTTTCTACAGCCAAACTGTTACAGGTGAGATTATACATAGTTAATTTAAAAAACACATTGCAATAGACTCCTCCAGTGTTTTTAAAAACCACAGGCATGTAAAATTGATCTATACCTTCCCTTAGCAGCGCAGCAAAAACACAAACTGAAAAAAATAATATTTAGAAACAAAGTTCGACAGCCTTTTCTCCTACAAGAACACTATCTGCCATTTTATACTACCTGTAAGACCAGTTTTAATAGTTTTGGAAAATTCACTTCCTTGGTTGAGTTGAACATTTTAGAAAGAATCTTCTGGATTTGCATTGGCTTGGCCTGCCACTTACTAAAATGATGTTATTTACTAAAAATAGGCCCTCTTGTTCCACTGGATTAGAACGGCAAAGCCTAATTTAATTGAAAAATAACTTCACCCCATGTTCCTTTATTTCTGGAGGCTACTGAGCTTAATCACAAGAGTCATGAGCTCCCTGCTTCGATTTTTATGTCACCCACCGCAGCAAAACTACAGGCGCTCACTCTCTCTCCCTGCCCCTCCTTGCCTCAGTGCCAACACTTTTTTTTGTCTTCAGTGAGTTCATCTGGGGGTTAAAAGGAAAATGCTCTACCTGAGGAATAATTGTTGTTGGACCAGATGAGTCTTGGTCTGATCCAGCAGGAAAATATTCTTATAGCAGAGGCAGGCAAACTGTAGCATGGGTGCCAAACAGTGGTATATGCCAGACCATTTTTCTTGGCACCTGAGCACAGTTCTCTGTCCAAGAAACGTAAGAAGAGCCCTGCTGGATCAGCCCAGTGGTCCATATAGCCCAACATCCTGTCTCACCAGTAGCCAATCAGTTTTCTGGAGGGCTGGCAACAGCACACAGAGGTTTTCCCCCGATGCTGCCCCCTGGCACCGGTATTCAGAGGTTTACTGACTTGAAATGTGCAGGTTCTCTTTACTAACCATGGCTAGTAGCCACTACTGTTTATTGTCCAGGAATGTGTCTAATCCCATTTTAAAGCCATGTTTGCTTGTGGCTTTCCATCTACTGGCAAACATCTGAGGCTCTCTGATATGGGAGAAGCTGACAGGAATGGACTTTCCGTATCCAGATCCAAGGTGAGCCCTGGTAGTGCTGGTGTACTTTGGGAGTATTTCATGTGCCCATATTACAGTCCAGGTCCAACCGGCACAAATAACAAAGCATCACTTTCAGATGTAGCGGAGTCATATATGAAGAACACCAGTTGGAACCAAAGAAAGACTCACGCAGGTATGCAAAGAACCAGTGTAGGCATAAGGAAGGGGGTTCAATAAAAGGAAAAGTTGTGTCATACCTTTTATCAGAACCAACCTAAATAAGAACCAAAAAGAATTATACAACTTTCATTGTCACATTTTTTTCGGCAGGCAATGAGGCTATCTACACTCATGGTCTAACACGGGAGGCGGCTGCCAATTTTCCCTTTCAATGACAGCCCTTCTCAAGGGTACTGCTTGGGAAGGCTCCTGGCATACAGGAGAGCTTTTGAAGCATACAGTGGACAGCCATGGGAAGAGGGAGCAGAACCTCCCCTCCCCCCAAAAGCAATGCTTTGAATCCTGGCCACGGAGTTTAATAGATCATGAGTCCTAGTGTTACCACGGTTGGGAAATATCTGAAGATTCTGGGGGTGAAGCCTGAGGAGGGAGGGGTTTGAGGAGGGGAGGGACTTCAATGGGGTATAGTGCCATACGGTCCACCTTCCAACGTGGCCATTTTCTCCAGGGGAACTGATGTCTGTTGCCTGGAGAGCAGTTGTAATCCCTCTAAGCTGTGGAGTCTTGTGAGCAAAAATTCTACTTTCTGAGCTACTGGCATTAAAGTTGAGAGTGAGCAATTTGGCTACTGCATAAATTACTCTGCTCTGGGGCCATCCGTCCTGAGCTAAGACAGAAATGTATGAGCTAAAAAACTGTGAGTTAGCTCACACTAACTCAGCTTTGGGGGAACACTGGTTGTAATCCCAGGAGATCTCCAGCCTAGAGTTTGGCAACACTAGTTATGACTGTTCCAACCAGGACCCTCTGGATGACAAGCTTCCCACAAAAAAGCTAGAGAAGGTCTCTCCTAAATCTGGTACCTAACCCCCAACTGTGCAAAAAAATTTTTTTTACAGTTGAATGCCTGTGTAGTTTTGCCTAGCACAAAAAGGGAACAACTTTAGAGAACTTCACAACCACCCACACATACAAACAAGAATGAACCCATCTTTTAGTCTCTACCTGAACACCTCTTCTGGCATCACATCAGAATGAAGTACCTTCTCATTCAAACAAATTGATGTCACACAAAAAATAATGACATGCCTTTAGAAATCCTGTTCGCGTGGAACAATACCATTTGCTTCTACTTTCTCAAAAAAATCCAAACGTTCTCCCATTTGAGTTTTATTTTTGGCTACTGTCAGCACACTGCATATCTTAAAAGTCTATTCCTATCTAATGAGACAGTGCTTGTGCTATAATTTTCTCCATCATGGGTTATGCAACTATCTTTAATGGGCTTGTCTTTTATCTTGTTAATTATGGAAAAAAGTGACTTGAAATTCTGAAATATGACGTTACAACTCAGTGGGTAATTATACCAAATTACATAATATGGTGAATGCTTATTGCTACCTCCGTCGTGGACACCAGTACTCTGGGACACACTAGACAAGGTTGAGTGTCCAGTTGCCAGTCTCCAAGTGGGGCCTCAAGATCTTTTAGAATTACAACTGATCTCCAAACTACAGAGATCAGTTCCTTTGGAGAAAACAGCAGCTTTGGAGGGATGGCTCTATGGCATCACATCACTGCCAAGCTCTTTCCTCTCCCCAAAACTCCACTGTCCTCAAGCTCTGACCCACATCTCCAGGAATTTCCCAAGCCAGAGCTGGAAATCCCAGTGTCGTGGTCCACCTGAGATATTGGGGCATCCTTTGGCAAACTGTCCATGGCAAATTGTCCATTGATTTTGTCACCAAGTTGGGGAGAACCATTTGTCTTTCTGTCTCAAGCACCTAAATTTATTTGCAGTTTCTTGTGTCAAACATTATAAAGCACCCAACCTAGGTCTGAAACGGAGTGTATGCCTGACCGAGAACCACAGCCTATCCCAGCACTCCAAGAGATATACTCAAGTACATACTACAGGTTTCTGGCTGGCATTTATATTTAGTGAGGTCCACATTTAAAACCTTGGTCTTGTGATTAAATACTGCAAGGCGTGAAGAGACCCTTAGGTCACTTCAAGCAATCGATTAATTCATCAATATTAATATGCAAAATATAATAACCAGCTATTAGAAACCAAAGTGCAAGACCTACTCGTAAGGTAGAATTGAGCATTCAGTTTCCAGCAAGAGATGGAATGACACAGATCAGGCCAATCTGGGTTTCAGTTCTCCCAAGTCTGGATGTTCTGATCCTATCAATACCTGCACAGAACCTAGAAAATTCAGAAGGTAGCCTTGTTGGTCTGTGGTAGAACAGCTAGACTCGAATTCAGTAGCACCTTACAGACCGACAAATTTGGAGGGTATAATCTTTCAAGAATCAAAACTCCCTTCATCAGATACAAGTTGGAATGAAGATCTTTGAGTCCTTATACCCCAGTCAGGAGGTCGGAGGGCTATTGCAAAGAAGGAACTCGGAATGCAGAGGTACATGGACACAGCTTCTGAGATCTGATGAGACCAAGCTAGCCTGGACCATCCAGGTGAGGGCAATAGTTTTCACTAATCACAATACATGACACCTTTAATTGTGCCTGAAAACCAAGTCATAGCCTTTGGATAATTTTAATGGTGCCATGTACATCATCTGGCCAATAAGATCTGACAGAGCTTTGATTCACAAAAGCTTAAACCCTGGGGGGGGGATTAGATTTTAAGGTGGTACTGTATGGTTACCAGATGTCCTCTTTGGTGTATGTCCTTTCATGGGCTCTTTTTAAAAAAAAACTGATAAAAATGTCCTCTTTTTGGGTTGGAAGGTTAGGAATACTCCTAGTTAGTAGCAATTAGGTAAAGGTAAAAGTAAAGGTAAAGCTTTCCCTTGCTCAAAGGTTAGTCGAATCTGACTCTAGAGGGCAGTGCTCATCTCTGTTTCCAAACTGAAGAGCCAGCACTGTCCGAAGACATTCCTATGGTCATGTGGCTGGCATGACTAAACACTGTGGCGTGCACAGAATGCTGTTACCTTCCCACCAAAGCGGTACCTATTTACCTACTTGCAATTTCTTGCTTTCGAACTGCTAGGCTGGCAGGAGCTGGGGCCAGAGACAGGAGCTCACTCCATCATGTGGCACTCGGGTCTCGAACTGCCAAACTACAGACCTTCCGGTCTGCAGCTCAGCATCTTTAACCTCTAAGCCACCGTGGCCCCTTCTAGCAATTATCACAGCTTAAATCGTAGAGGCATTTGAAATGAGATTTGTCACAGTGATCTCTTGTTTGAAGCAGTCAGTCAGGAAATATGTTCTCTTTTTTGCTTTCAAAATATGGTAACCCTGTGCTTTTTGTTGTTGTTTAGTTACACAGCTGAGTCTGACTCTTCACAACCCCATGGACCACATCATGCCAGGCCCTCCTGTCTTCTGCTGTCCTCTGGAGTTTGCTCAATTTCATGTTCGTTGCACCGATAACACTGTCTAAACATCTCATCCTCTGCCGTCCCCTTCTTCTTTGAGCTTCAGTCTTTCCCAGCATCAGGGTCTTCTCCAGTGAGTGCTCCCTTCTCATTTGGTGGCCAAAGTATTTGAGCTTCAGCTTCAGTATCTGGCCTTCCAGGGAACAATCAGGGTTGATTTCTTTTAGGATTGACTGATTTGATCTCCTTGCAATCCAAGGGACTCTCAAGAATCTTCTCCAGCACCATAATTCAAAAGAATCTATTCTTCAGCCCTCGGCCTTCATTATGGTCCAACTCTCACAGCCATACATTACTACTGGGAATACCATTGTTTTGACCATACAGACTTTTGTTGGCAGGGTGCTGTCTCTACTTTTTATTATGCTGTCTAGGTTTGCCATTGCTTTCCTCCCAAGGAGCAGGCGTCTCTTAATTTCATGGCTCCAGTCATGCAATAGCACCCTATGCTACTGGAATCTATTTTTTCCCCAGTACTACAAACACATCTACCCACCTGAAACTGGCCAATACCAGTAAGTAATCTGGCTGCCATGCTCTGAATCAACCGACACTTCCAGATAGTCTTCAACAGCAGCACCTTGTTAAAGTGGGTTATAAGCATATGGGTAGAGTTTCGGGAAACTAGGTCCTCCCCCTTTCTAGAAGGAGATGAGACATTCAGAAACCAGTGTTTTCAGCATTAAGTTTCCATTTGTTCATTTGCTTCAACATTTATAGGAAGGCCAAAACTGGAGCAAAATGTTCTGTCAATTAAGAAGAGTTTACATTTGTCCCAAGAGTCACATAAAACTCTATGACCCCTTGGTTGCCAGCCAGAGAAACCAATCTTTATCCAGAAATACATTTCTAACTGAGTCACTGTATTCCTAATCAAGTCATAACAATTTGTCCTGCAATTGCAAACTATGCAGCAAAGAGCAAAAGAAAAGCCCGCCGAAGAGATAATCGTTTAGGGGAGGGAGCTATGGCTCAGTCGCCGAGCTTGTGCTTTGTATGCAGAAAGTCCCAGGTTCAGTCCCTTGCATGTCCACGTAAAGCATCTTAGGGCCAAAGTTGGCAAGACCTCAGCAAGGGTGTTAAAAATAGGACATTTTGGAGGACATTAATTAAGGTCACCGTAAGTTAGAAGTGAGTTAATGGCACTTGATACACACACAGGGCCAAAACCAGATGTGACGGAGTCCTTGTGAATGACACAGAGATACCACCACCACTTTAGAGTGTAAAATGGGTGATTTAAAAATGCCTCAAGGGGCCGTGCAGGAGGCACTCTTGCCCCTTCCACCTTTCAAGTGCCAAAACAGCTGCAGGATTAGGCCATCGTGGCATTTTTAAATCACCCATTTTGATTTTTAAAACAGCAGTGGGATCTTTGTGTGGCCTGCGATCAACATATCTAAAGGACCGTCTTTCTCACCACACCACCATCCACTGGTTGTCCCCAGACCACAGGACGTCCGCTTAACCTCGACCAGGGCCAGGGCTTCTTCTGCCCTGGCCCCAGCCTGGTGGAACATGCTCCCATCGGAGATCAAGAGCCCTGCAGGATCTATTACAGTTTTGCAGGGCCTGCAAAACAGAGCTATTCCGCTAGGCCTTGGGTTGAGGTGGTGGGCGCCCAATGATTTGGTCTCCCTTGCTGAAATCTCCCAACTGTATCTGGCCCACGTTAATGAGATTTATCACCACTCCTTGGTTTGCAGCCGCTGGAACCTTATGAATTCTATTTGTATTACCTACCATTTTGATTGTTTTCACTAATTTATTTGTTATAACTTGTTTTAATAGCTTTATAACTCCATTTGTTGTTATCCTCCCTGATCCGCTTGTGGCAGGATAGAAATTTAAATAAACAAACAAACAAACATGAGAATGCCATCATGTCTAGTTTGGCCCTCAGGTACTGCAACTAAAGAAAAATTCATCTCAGAGACCTTGGAAAACTGTTACCAGGAAGAACAGACTGTACTGAGCTAGGTGGCCCCCAAACCAAAGGTCTGACTCAGTATGAGGCACCTTCCTGAGTGTATTTTGGTAGTTTCAGGAGGTAGCCTTGATGGTTTGCAGTAGAACAGCTAGGCATGAATCCAATAGTAGCATCTTAGAAACAAGATTTTGAGGGTAGGAGCTTTTAAGAGTCAAAGCTCTGATGAAGGGAGCTTTTAACTCTTGAAAAGCTCACACCCCAAAAATCTTGTTGGTGTCTACAGTGCTACTGGATTCGAATCAAGCTCGTCCTAAGTGTATTTATGTGTTTATTTATTTATTATTCACATTTATACCTCGCCCTCCCCACAATGCAGGCTCAGGGCGGCTACGTATGTATCACTGACCAGTCCCATCTGAGTCAACACTTGGCAACATCTTCCCCCCAAACACAAGATCAATGCATGACATAGTTTATGGATGGTCCCATTGATCAATTTGTTCATGCCCTTAAATATTAAGAGTACTAGAGATCCAGTAACAACCGGAGACATATTGAAAGAACAAGCAAACTAGGCAGGTGAAAAAAGATTTCCTCTGTTGGTAAGACAGAATATGCCCAATTGGGACTTTAAACATGCATAAGCTTCATCTATGTTCAGTGGAGCTTGTTCCCAGCAGACATTCCAAGAATTATGACTTCATACAATTGCCATGACAGCCTGTGTGGTGTTGTGCTTAGAGGGTTGGACTAGGATTTGGGAGATCCAGGTTCGAATCCTCACTTTGCTATGGAAGCTTGTTGCATGACCTTAGGTCAGTCACAGATTCTCCAGCCTAACCTACCTCACAGGGTTGTTATGGAGACAAAATGAAGGAGAGGGGTGTGAACGGCATTGGGTCCCCAAAGGCATATTCCCTTTTCCTTTTCCCCTTTCCAGCATTAACATGGTGAAGCTGTCCCCCTTGCAGAGTCTGTTGACTTCCCACACTCTGGGACTCTGAACTACAGCAGCTTTGAATCCTAGCTTGTGTGTAGTAAAGAAACTCTAAAGTCACCTAACACCTGCTTTTTAAAGCCCTGTTTTACAAGTTTCAGTGAATGCATATACGATCCATGTCCAATGTACACTTGATTGTTCTTTGCGTGTGTGTTGATTAATTCTCATGTTACAGTCAACGCATATAGACTGAACGTGTGATGCAGACACGACAATAATACAGGCACTGGTTCCCTGTTTCGTTCATAAAGTGAATGGGCATTAGCTCCTTCTTACAAGCAGAAGTACTCACATAAAAACATGATGTATATGCATTCACTGTAACATGTGAATAGGACTTGTATGTCATGAGATACTACAGGAGAGCTTAACTATGTGCTACGTTTTCCCTGGGACACAACTGGGGTTGAGTGGGGAAGTATATTCTGAAGTTCTGTGCTTTCAAAATACAAGACCCCTCCCGGGGGGGGGGGGGAGTTAGACCTTCAGTAAGTACAGTTTTCTTGACCTGAAATGCCCCTGGCAATGCTATTGGCCCCGCTGGACATTGTGTGTATACTAATGAGCTGTACATTGTTTCCACAGTGGAGCAGACAGCACCCTCTAACCCCTGGGACCATTACAGGCTGGGAAAGAGGCATGGGGCGGAAAGTCTTAAGGCCCCTCTGTCTGCAAGACACTGTCTCAATATGAACTGGAGCTGTTGTACACCTGTGAAACATGGAATTTCAGAACATGCCTCTCCACCCAGCCTTGAGAAATCTCCAGAGACAACATAACATGTAATCAGGATTTAGGATTGTCAGGTCTCACCAGCAACCAGTGGTGGCTCACCAGGAGTGGGAGGGAGGCCAAGGCTATGTCACCAGTGACATGGAGACATCAATTCCAGCATGTACTAGAAGTGCCATCATCACACTGCAATGCCACAGCAACGCTCTGGTATTTGGGGGAAAACTCTATGGTAAAAATGGCTACTACTCACCCAGTAAATGAGGACACTGCTCTGGAAGGTCCCAGCAAGATGTCCTCCGCCTCAGAGGAAGAATGACCATTGGAGACTTACCATGAAGGGTCCTTCTCCTCTGAGGAAAGGAGGACATCTTGTCACTCCCAAAGTCATCGTCAAACTAGTTATTCAGCAAATACACCTTGTCTCACAAGTACTGTTTGCCTGTTTTTTCCTTATCTAGGTTGTCCCTCTGTTCTTGTCTTTGTTCTCTTTCCTTGAATTGACTTTACAGTCTTACTGCTTTCAGAGTTACCAAAACTGAAGAGGGCAACTCCCACAGGCAAGAGACAGGAAGTGTAAAAAAATGTTCCTGCCTCCCTGATTGGCCGGTGGGAATCACCCTGCCAGTGGGGACCAGGGCTTGGTGGTGGGGGATCTCTTGCCTCCACCAAGGAGGTTGGCAACCCTATCATGGGTTGGGAGTGTGCTCATAAAGCTGCCAACCCCAGCCAGGGAAATTTCTGAAGATTTGGGGGCAGAGGTCATGGAGGGGGAATCTGGGGAATGAGTTCACCTAGTATCAGTGGTATACCATAAGTTTGCCCTCTGAAGTTGCCATTTTCTCTCCAGGGGAACTGATCTCTGTAGTCTAGAGATCAGTTGTAATTCAAGGAGACCATCAGGCCTCATTTGGAGTCTGGCAACCTTAGTGTATAGGAAAAGCCTTTCCTGAACTATTCCTGTCAGGGCCAAATGCCCTAGTTGCTAACACTTCTGTGTGACTTTTGTCACCTGGGCAGATGGCATGCCAGATACCAAGCCTGATATCCATATACAAGACACTTTGACACCTTTGCTGGAGCACATAGACTTGTAGGCACCTACCCAACCCTGGGACACAGCTGTCCCACAATATTAACACATCAAAGCTTCTTTGACATGACTTCTGTCATGTAGGCTATGGCTATTAACTGGAGATTTGGACATGCCCCTTCATTCCCTCACCATTGGATAATGGCCATATTCAGTGGTGACGGAAGGGGAGGATAATTGTGATCACCCTATGGGAAGAGAGGAGTTTTCTTGGAAAGAGAGTTCCTTTTTGGAAGAGAGTTCCCTTTTGGACTGTATACCTGCAACATGGAATTTTACTGCTAGGCAACCAAGCTGGTCTTAGTTGCCTTCATCAACCATGTGGGTCATCCTCAAGATTCCCTGGTTATGCACTGGACATTGAATTATCTGATACCTCTGAAAGCCTGGTAACTATGAATACCTCTATTGTATAGTTAGAGCTGATTAAGCTATAGGCATTAGTTGTTTTATTTACCTTCTGCTAGTCTTATTATATATGCATGCTTCTGCACTGAATAAAGATAACATATTATCTGGTTTTGTGACTCTGTTGCAACCTGACTCTAAGGCTTAATCTTGTGCCTAGGCTGTTTCTGGTGATGCAGCTACCACTTTGTTAATTAATTGTTTGCAGCTCTGGCACAGAGCTGATAAGTTGTTAATTCCCAGAAACCAGACAGGAGGTGGGACCTCTGCTCCTGAGCTGGTGGGAACCTGTTGTCCAGAGGCCCTGGTGGCAGAACTACTGATACCCTAGAGAGTGTGCAGACATTCTCTTGGAGTTGTTTAACTGTTATTGAAGCACACGGGACTGTAACTCATCCCTGGACTGGGGTGAGAGCGCAAAAACCATGACACTTACATGTTCTGTATGAGAAGGAAAAAGCAGAAGAACAGAGTGGACATGAGAAAAAAGCCACATTTGTGAATCTCAGGCTCAGTTCAGACTGGCAGTTTGAAGTGGGAGCCAGTCGTGGCAAAAAAGCCCCGGAATACACTGTTCCGGGTTTTCCCAGTCACACTGCGCCGACTGATGTGGGAGCAATACCGGGAGGAGGCGTGAGGGAGCGTTCAGACTGCTGGCCCAGAGGCACAGCTGTAAATGGCTTTTTCCTGGTAATTCGGCTATGTGCGCATGTGCGCTCATGTGCATAAGCGCATCAGGGTGATTTGGGGAGGATCCTGTTGCGCCAGCACCGCATTGGGTGACAGAGCAGACCACATCCAATCATATCGCTGCTGCCTCTCCAGGGCAATCAAGTGCACCTTGTGCAGAAACACCCAGTGGACATTACCACGGCTTTTCAGGTTAGCGTTCACACTTCTCGGAAGTGGAATGAAGCAGGATAAACGCGCTCTCCAGGATTTGCTACCACTTTCACCAGGTCTCTTTTAAACGCGGGAGCGAAGCGGTACACAACAGGTTGACTACAGGTGGGGAATGCCAGACAGATGTGCCTGTGTGAACGCCCCCTTTAATCCAGTTGTGAAACATTGCTGAAATGTGCCTATCTTGGGGCAAACTGCCAGTCTGAACTCAGCCCCAGTGTGAACTTTGAATGCATCTCCAGGGAACTTCATGGCTGAGAGGGATTACAGCACTGGTCATTCCAGTCCAAAATCCTACATTCTGTCCAGGATGCCAAAAGGGTTCTCATAACAATATTTTGGCATTAGCTCACTGTGACCTCGTGGAAGAGCTTGGAGTTTCTTATCAACATTTTTGACTTATTCTATTGCTGTGAACTGGAAATTAAATTTACCCTTTCCACCTGTCAGGAAAGTCCTCTCACTGTGCCTAACTTCAGCACTGGGCAGGACTATTTGAACAGCAGCTCTGCAAAAACAGACCTCCACCCATATCATGAATAAATCATTTACACCTGTTATCTTCCTGCGCTTTCTACATTCCACAACATAAGCAATGTGAAACACATCAATGGAGTCTTTAAAAAAACCAAACACACAACCAAACCAACAACAGTGAATGGGGCAAACAGCAGAAGATTTAATTTTTTTTTGTCTGGTCTTAAACTTGGAACTTTGCTATTAGTATTTTCAGAGAAAGGCAAAAATAAACTATATTAATTTACATAGAATCTGGTGGGTAGCCATGTTGGTCTGAAGCAGCAGAACTAAGTTAGAGACCAGCAGCACCTTTAAGACCAACAAACAGGATAAACTTTTGTTAGTCTTAAAGGTGCCATTGGACTTAACCTTTGTCCTATATGCATCTATATTTACAGTACCAACAATTATTTTACAATTCATCCAACAAGTTTCCTAAAAAACTTTTAACCTATGAAGGCCTTTTGAATGGGGGAGAGGAAGGTCTTATTCATTATAACATAAGGCTTTTGCTAGTAGTGGCAGTGGAGGGGTTGTGGTGAAGACTGCCTTGCAAAAGCATTCTAGAAAAATTAATAACCCACAGGGAAACTTTTATGAGCCTGCTTGCCTTCAGACTCCCATCTGCCATTTGTGGACCAAAGGGGAAAAAAAAGAACATTTAAAGCTTCCCGCCCAGGTAGCCTATCTGCTATACCCATGCAGGAAAAACTGGCTGTTTACAACTCTGGGTCATGATACGTGTCCAGGGAAATGCTGATCGCCACTCTGGGGTCAGGAAGCAATTTTCTCCAGGACAATTTGGCCAGGGATCCTGGAGGGTTGGGGGGGGGTTGCCCTCTTCTGGACATAGAGCAGGGGTCACTGGGGGTGTGGGGGGAGGTATTTGTGAATTCCCTGCATTGTGCAGGGGGTTAGACTAGATGACCCTGGGGGTCCCTTCCAACACTAAGATCCTATGAATCTATTAATTCTTCTTGTCTTGTTCCAGGTTTGTTCCACAGGCTTATTTATGATGCACCTGTGCATGAGCTTCCTGTGCTCCAGCAGTGACTCTCTGGGGTGGCAAAGTAGGATAAGATACCTGGAAAACCAGGACTGTAGTATGCAGGGGGCGTGCCCCAGGCCCATTGCTCTTTTTGCAATGTGATCAGCCACGTGATCAGCTTATGCTTATCTGCAATACAAATGAGCGGGGTAGGAAGGTAGGCAGACCTGGCTAGCCTGAGCTTGTCAGATCTCGGAAGCTAAGCAGGGTGGGCCCTGGTCAGTATTTGCATGGGAGGCCACCGAGAAAGACCAGGGTCGCTTTGCAGAAGAGGGCAGTGGTAAATTACCTCTGAACATCTCCTGCTTTGAAAACCCGATGGAGTTGCCATAAGACAGCTGCAACTTTACGGCACTTTCCGCCACCAGGAAGGTAGACAGACAGGTTCAAGATTTTATGGCTCCATGACAGCTGTGCTGTGATGTGCAAAATGCTCGAGTTGTCCGTTTGAAACCAGACCACAATGTGACTGGAAAACCTGTGTAAAGTGAATGAAGGTGAAGAATGTCAGGAAAGGAAATCTACTTCTGAAAAATCCCCTTACAATGCCCATTAGACTCTTTGCCTCCCCCCCCCCGCCCCCAGTAGAACTACATGCTACATTTATTTATTTACTCTATTTATAGTCTGCCTTTCTCAGAGAGACTCAAGATGGATTACAAAATTTAAAAAAAACAATGCAATAGGAACAGTATAATGAAATAAGACTGCCTTACAAAGTTAGAAAACGCAAACCAAATTCGAGATAAGACATGGCATATAAACACGGTTGCCAGCCTCCAGGTTGGGCCTGATGATCCCCCCAGAATTACAACTGAGCTCCAGGTAAAAGATCAGTTCCCCTGGAGAAAATGGCTGCTGGGAGGGGGGTAGGCTGTATAGTATCACATCCTTGCTGAGGTCCTTCCCCCCACTAAACCCTGCACTCCCAGGCTCTGGGAGTATCCTAACCCAGAGATGGCAAATCTCCAGGAGTATCCTAACCCAGAGATGGCAACTGTACATAAGCAATGCAAAAACTGGATTACAGACATTAGAAAACAGAGCAGTAAGAATAAAAGAGTGCAGGCTGTGGACAATGACATGCACTACAGTCCTGCGTGAAGTCTGGCTGTCATTTTAATGACATTTTAAAAAGAGAATGCAGCCAAAGGGGCAATAATTTAAAAAGGGAAACCTGCACCAGGGGCTTATTTAACTCTTTCCTTTTTTTTCACCATTTTCCTGCTGGAAAAATGCCACTCAGGTCACTTTTATCTACGCCAGGAATTTTAAAAATTGAGGTTCATAAATCTCTGGTTTCATTCATGCTATTTTGCCACACACACACACACACACCCCAAATCTTTTCTCAGGTTTTTATCTCCACAAGATACAAAGAGCACATAAGAAGCCAACAGACGTTGAGCTGGAAAAGGCAACCCACAGTTTACGGTGCCACTCAGATGCTGCAGAAAGGCTGTGATCAACCTCGGAGCCCTCTCGTCTGTGAAACGGATCAGAAAGATTCCCATGAGGTGGCCAAGAACTACGTTGCCAGGCAGCAGCTGCTCCCTGTGTGCCCAGAATGTTGGATAACTAGATTTTTTTTTTCTCGGTCCCTGCACGTGCTCACTAAAAGGAAGTATCACCAGGGATTATGGCATCTTAATAGATCGATTGCATAACACTCGTTTTACTGCCTTATGCAAAGTTCCGAAATGGTGGAGGCATGAACAACACGGCGGGACAGAGGTCTCATACCAAAATGATTTCCAACCATAACCAAGATTTATTTACTTCAGCTGCACTCTGCCTTGCTCCTCAATGGGGACCCAAAGTAGCTTATATTGTCTCCTAGCCTCCATTTTGTTCTCACAACAACCCCATGAGGTAGGTTAGCCTGACAGTGCACATCTGGCCCAAGGTCAGCCAGCAAACTTCCAGGATAGAATGGGGCTCTCCTCATATCCTAATCTGTGACTACTACACCACATGGGCTCTCAGATGCATCTCTCCCACAGGTTTCAAGCTTTCTAGCTCTTTAAAAAGGGCAGATGAGCAGGTCACACAACCGTAGCCCTACGGCAGGAAGGATTCGCCTGGCTACCTAGAAGCGATTTTTATCACAGACAGCCAGAACGAGCTGTGCTGACTGCATGGCCTGCAGTGGCTGGCTCTGTGCTTGCTTCAAGCCCATGCAGAGGACGAGGAGTAGGAGTAGGAGATGGTTTGGTATAGGATGGGAAATGATCCCATGCATAGATTGTAAGGAAGAGATGCAGGCAATATTCCAGGAGAGTGGAAGATGCACACAGCTGTTATTTTCAAAAACCTTCATCAGATGGACTACTGCCTCAAAGTACCTCCTAAACTGAAATGGCCACATGCAACATTGTGATTGGGGTTTGCCTTTTTCAGCAAAAGCAAAAGTTCTTTTGTCTACACCTGCAAAATCAAGGGCACTTCATATTGAAAAACTGGCAAAATAGTTAAATATTCAGAGATTGCAATGGATCTTTGCTTCACTGAAGAGGAGGCATTTTCTTCTATGTAAAAATCTTTATTTCTAAGGGAAGGGTTCACAGGAAATCTACAAAACAACAAAGACACCTAAGGTCTACATCAGGGGTCCTCAAACTACAGCCCGCGGGCCACATGCGGCCCGCCGAGGACATTTATACGGCCCGCCGGGTGTTTATGCCCGCCTCCTCCTCCTCGGGAAGCGCAGCAGCAGCGCCCCCGCCCGCCTGCCGGGCTCCTCCTCCGCCAAACTGCGCCCCCCGTGGAAAGCCCTGCTGCCACCACCAGGCTGTGAAGAGTGCCCCAGCGGGGCGCGGGAGGCGGCCCCTCTGGCCGCCTGCCTGCCTGGCTGCTCCTCCCGCCTGGCGCCGCTGGGGGTCCCCGGATGGGCAGCGACCACCCTTGTGCGTGTCCAGCCGAGCCAGCAACAAGCGGTGGCCGAGAAGCTCCAGCCCAGCTCGCAGGGTCCGCGCACAGCCAGCCTGGCACGCGCCTGCAGGGTCCACCCCCCCGCGCCGCGCTCTTGCTGCCCCCAGCCCGCACCAGGCCAAGCCTCGTCCGGCGTCCTTCCGGGTTCCTCCGCCTCCTCGGGCAGGAGGGCTTGGAAAGTAACTCCCACCGCCCCGCCTCAGCCTCTGCCGCACCCCCTCGGCCAGCTGGACTCCCACTGGGCCCGCTCCTCACCCCCCGGCCCTTCACAGGTGCCCTCTCACCTGCCCCTGCACACCACGCCGCGTCCCTCTCCCCGGAGCCAGTCCTAGGGCACAAAAAAACCTGGAGCCAGCCCTGCTCCTCCCGAGTAGCCCCATTGGAAAGGTCTGTTGGGGGGGGAGAACCCCCCGTGGGAGCAATGCCTGCGAGCCCCCCCCCAATGCCACAAGGGCCCCCGGGGGACTGATCCCTTTCAGCCGGAGGGGGATGTCATCCTGGGGGCGGGGGCTAAGGAAGTCCCATTGAAATACTGGTAAGTTTGTTGATTTAACTTTACTTCATTTTAAATATTGTATTTGTTCCCATTTTGTTTCTTCACTTCAAAATAAGATATATGCAGTGTGCATAGGAATTTGTTCATAGTTTTTGTTTTTACTATAGTCCGGCCCTCCAACGGTCTGAGGGACAGTGAACTGGCCCCCTGTTTAAAAAGTTTGAGGACCCCTGGTCTACATCTTTACAGTTTGACCACACAGTCTACAACAATGGAGATTCTTCTTCTTCTTGACCCCTAGAAGGAAATCACCTGAATGCATTAACCAATGATTGATAGTAAATAGGCTTCAGTTTCCCTGGGCTCGCTTCCCATTGCCAGGTTCCCTTCCAGGTCAGTCTAAATAATAGCACATAAGGCAAACACACGTTTAACCCTATAATGACTGAATTTTAGACCTTGCAATACACATATTTCCAACACTTCACATTTAAGCTGCGGCTCCCCATCAAGAGTATATTTGATGTCCAGTCCCATCACTATAAAAGATCTCTTTATTTTGGGACTGCATGTTCTCTAGATAAAACAAAACTAAGATAATCATATTACCTAGAACATGGTGTCTCAGGCCTGTTCATTCTGAGGTTAAGGACACCAACCAATATTTACCTGAAAGGGGAAACTTCACAAGCATTATTCCAATGCAACGTTTCCCAAATTCTCTGATAAGTGGGGGCAGCAGGGCTTTTTTCCTGGCTTAATACTGGAAGCACTCTCTCTTTCTGTACCAGTACCGAATCAGCATTAAATCTGCACACCCATGGCAACTGGTCTTCCCACTTGTGATAGTGTTGCCAACCTCCAGGTAGCACCTGGAGATCTCCCACTATTATAATTTATCTCTGGACAACTGAGATCAGTTCCAGTGGAGAAAATGGCTGCTTTGAAGGGTGGGCACTATTGCATTATATCCTATTGAGGCCACTCCCCAAGCCCCGCCCTCCTCAGGCTCCACCCACAAAATCTCCAGGTATTTCTTAGCCCAGAGTTGGCAAACCTAACTTCTGGTGACCAATTACACGTTGTGCTTGAGAAGTACTCAAAAACTTTAAGCACAGCAGTAAGGCTGCAGTCCTACACACACTTATGTGGGAGCAAGCCCCACTGAACATTATGGAACTTACTTCTGAGCAGACCTGCCTAAGACTGAATTGCAAGTCTAAAACAAATCCCTCTCCTCTCCCAGCTTCCCTTCTTGAAGCACACTAGTGTGCCCTTTTTTAAGACCAAAAAATAGCTATGGTCACAATACATCTTTCTTTCAGGAACTCTTTGATGCCAGGTGGAGGTTCCTGGAAAAGGATATTCTAATAGGCACAACTTCATTCCATTCAAAAGTGACTACTGATATACAGTCTAGTCCTGTGATCTGAGCCTGGCCCATGAAAGCTCATTTCAGGTGAGGCCCACAAGTGATAACAGAACAGCAGAAACACGGATTTCATCATTAGCACTGGAGAAAAACCAAAGAAGGTAAATTTCAGCATCTTCCTGGAAGACCCTGTTGTTTGTTCTGTCTGGGGTTTAATATTAAGCCACTTTAGCGGAGCTTTTGACTTTTGGTTTTGTATCTGGTGGGAGATTCCACAAGGCCAGATTCTGGGTAGCATCTAGCCACTCTGCTTATTAAAGTACAAAGCCTGTCTCTAGCCTACAGAGCCTTCTCCTGGCAGCAGTGCAAGAGCATCTTCTGTCAGAGGAAGGTTTCTAAGTTTGGAGGATGGCCTCCAACTGTAGTTGCCATCTCCAGTCTCAGAAATTCCTGGAGATTTGGGGGCAGTACCTGTGGAAAAGGGAATATGGGCCTGAATCGGGCCGGTTTGGGGTTGGGGATCCCTCTCCTGACCTTTGATGGGGCACCTTTGGTGCCAGCGTCGGAGGTTAGGAGTTTGGGAGTGCTCCTGGACTCCTCTCTAATTATGGAGGCCCAGGTGGCAGCCACTGCCAGGTTGGCCTTTTACCATCTTCGGTTGGCTCGGCAGTTGTTTCCCTTCCTCGACCTCGATGACTTTGCCACAGTGATCCATGCGACGGTCACCTCAAGGTTAGACTACTGTAACGCTCTCTACATCATGGGGCTGCCTTTGTTGCAAACCCAGAAGCTGCAGCTGGTGCAGAATGCTGCAGCCAGGCTCTTGGTGGGTCTCCCTGGGCGGGAGCACATCCGGCCTGTGCTGAAAGCACTGCACTGACTGCCAATAGCGTACCGGATTCGCTTCAAAGTGCTGGTTCTTACCTTTAAAGCCCTATATAGCCGGGGTCCAACATACCTAAGGGACCGCCTTTCCCCATATGGACCCCACAGGGCACTATGGTTGGGGATGCAACATCTGCTGGTGACCCCAGGCCCCAAGGAGGTCAGGATTGCCACAACCAGGGCCACGGCTTTTTCGGTGGCGGCTCCTACCTGGTGGAATGCGCTCCTGGAGGAGATCCAGGCCCTGCGGGACCTTGCGCAATTCCGCAGGGCCTGCAAGATGGAGTTCTTCCACCAGGCTTTTGAGTAGGAGCTGCCACTACCACTACCATCATTACCACTACCATCACTACCAACAACTGGTTTGGGCAACAGCGGGGTGTAGAGATGGCCCTGTGACGAGCAAAGCACAGCGCGGCGTGGAGCTGATACCACTGAACCACCCTCTTACCGAAGCTTGACTTTGAAACATCTAGAGCACTTGTAATATTGTAAATGATTGTTTTATCTTGTTTTTAATTTTGTTTTTATGTATTGGCATTTGTGCCCTATTTGTGAGCCGCCCTGAGCCCACTTGCGGGGAGGGCAGGCTAGAAATGTAATGATAAATAAATAAATAAATATGGAGAGGGATTTCACCTAGAATGTATGGTATACCACAGAGTTTACCCTCTGACGCTGCCATATTGTCCAAGGAAGAGTGATCTTTGCAGTCAGGAAATCAGCTGTAATTCTCAGAGAACCCCAGGCCCCAACTGGAGGTTGGCAACCGTGCTTCAGACTTTGCTGCCCAGAGCTGTCAGATCCAAGCCTCTGTCTCTAGTGCTCAGGAAGAAGAACAGACTCTAGGGATGTTTGTTGACAAACAGGAAAATTTTATGTAAAACAGATGGACATCTGTAGGGGTGAGGCAGCCTTACAGTAGTATCACTTCCTCCTATTTTGTAAAGAGCCTCCTATGCATACAGATGTGCATTCATTCTTTACATTACCACAAACACTGGGAATTTCTGTAGGACGAGGGCAAGAAGGAATCGGAAAAGTGTATCACTTTGTTCCAGTGACATCAAAAGCACTAGCTGATAAGACACTTGTGATACAGGCACCTCATTCTCTTCCAGGACAGCTTGAAGAACAATAAAACCTTGGAAAAAATAATTTCACCAGGACTCAGTGAATGACCTGGAAACAGCAGTGCACAAGATAAACAGCTATAGACCCAATTATTGCTTAGATTAAGCGCCTTGACCTGGACGACCCAGGCTAGCCAATCTCATCAGATCTCAGAAACTAAGCAGGGATGGCCCTGTCTAGCATTTGGAAGGGAGACAGGGTTGCCATCTCCAGGTTGAGAAACACCTGGAGATTTTGGGGGTGGAGCCTGAGGAGGGCAGGGTTTGGGGAGGGACTCCAATGGGGTATAATGCTATAGAGTCCACCTTCCAAAGCATCCATTTTCTCCAGATGAACTGATCTCTGTTGCCTGGAGAGCAGTTTTAATCCCAGGAGATCTCCAGCCACCACCTGGAAGTTGGCAACCCTAATGGGAGACTACTAAGGAAGTCCAGGGTTGCTATGCAGGAGCAGGCAATGGTAAACTGCCTCTAAACACCTCTTGCCTTGAAAATCCTATGGGCTCGCCCTAAGTTGGCTGCAACTTGACAGCACTTTCCACCACCTGGTGCCTGGGATGAGCAGCTCAAAGCTTTCCAATGAGAATTTCACCTAAGAAATGAAAAAAAAGGCATCAAGTCATCTAGTGAGCTTTACAGATAAGATGAGATTTGAACCCAGGTCTTTCTAGACAGTCACTCTAACCACTGTACACTAGAAAAACATTTCCTAGAAAGAGGAAAATTTTCCCAGGATTGTATGGGTCATTTTGCACATTACACTTTTTATAGGCACACATACAGAAACGTAAAAAGTGCATGAATATGCATATCATCATTGGAATGATCATCAGGGAGGAGAGTAATTGGTTGAAGGTCCCTGTTGAGGGTGCCCTGGGAAACCCTGGTTTGCTTCCAGAGAGTAGGTGAAATGGTGGTAAGAATGTAGAACAAATGGAAATGCAGAGATCCATACAACCGGTAGAACAGTGTCAGGCAGTGCAATCCTAAACAGAGTCACTCCTTCCTAAGCACGCTGCATTATCCACCTCTACCACCTAACCAATGTTCCCTCTAATTCTCTCCCCCTGCTGAGTGGAGCAATTCACATCCTGAACAGAACAGAACTGCTGTAATCTTCAAATGGGAAGCGCAAGACCCTGCGCAGCTCCAGATTGCTGCTGAGAGGAGATTCCTGTGGTAATGAGCGGCCGCTCACACACACAGCTTAGAGGGAACCCTGCACCTAACATACCCTGCATGCTACATAATAGGTGGAAACACAAATTCAGTATTATTCGTATCTGAGGGTTTAATCCAAGTGAGTAAAACCAAATTAAATGACTCAATCAAGTTTTAAGTGATGAGCATGTGAAATGTGCCATTCATGGAACCTGATGCATTTTTCGGTAACATGAACAGATAAACTAAACATGTCCAAATTGGAGATTTAACTTGGAACTCTGGAACTCTTCCTGCGACGTTAAGTAATCTGGCCTGACAACCTCCCTCAACCTTTAATTCGGCCTGCCCATGTCAATGTGGGCCTGGTTTTGTTCTTTTTAATTTGCTTATGGAAAAGCCAATCCATTCATAGCAAACCGAAGGAACTGCTAGCAGAGAAAGAAGCGAGTCTTGATTGCAGAGACGTTTTATTCCAGTCACAAGGTATGGATTACTGCCTTATGCACAGGCTGGAAAAAGACAACAGAGGCAACTATTTCTCCCTTTCCCATAATTCTGAAACTTGGAGCACCCAATCAAGTTGATAGGCATTCAGTACAGACAAAAGGAAAAGCTCATTGAATAATTAAATTGTGGAATTCCCTGCCACTGGATATAGTGATGGCCACGGATACCAATGGCTTTAAGACGGAATGAGACAGATTCAAGAAGGAGAGGTCTATCAATGGCTACTAGATGGGGGAGTAAAGGGAACCTCCATATACAAAGACAGCAGACTTCTGAATACCAGTAACTGGGAGGCAGAATCAGGGGAGGACCTTGGCCTGCATGCTCTATTGTTGGCCCTCCAAGGTAAAAGGCTGCCTGCTGTGTGAAACAGGATGCTGGACTAGATGGACTACTGGCCTGATTCAACAGGGCTCTTCTCATATTCCAAAGTAATATATATCAAGATGGGTAGTTGTGTTAGTCTGTCCGTAGCAGTAGAAAAGAGCAAGAGTCCAGTAGCACCTTAAAGACTAACAAAATTTGTGGCGGGGTATGAGCAGTGACTCAGGAAAACTTACACCCTGCCACAATTTTTTAAAAGTCTTTAAGGTGCTATGGGACTCTTGCTCTTTTCTACTCCTGTATATCAGAAACCATTTGATTATGTTCTCAGGACAAAAAAACCCCAACCCAAACCAGTCTAGCCCAGTGGGGCAGCTGAGAACCAAATCAAGTCCTAGTCTGTGGGGTCTTCCCACAGCAATGGGCTGCACATGCCGCTTGGGAGAGGGGGTTGTGGCTCAGCGGTACAGCATCAGCCCAATTTCCGAGCAAGCCGCACTCCAAGGATACGGCGGGGATTTTAGATCTATAGCCTGATCACACTGCAGGCCGAAGCCAGAGTGCATCTAAGGCAGCTTCCTTTCAGTAACTTTTCTTCCTTTTAGGTTGTTCCCTTCCGTCATTTGCTTCTCCAAAAACATATCTTACAAATCACCTTCGTATTTTGCTTTGGAAGCCATGGCTGGACAATTGCATTTTCCTCTGTTGGGAACATAATTGATGTCTTCCGTGACGGTGCTCCTTATTAGAACTAAAAACTGAAGGATTCATTAATAAGCTATGATTGGATGAAAAAGGTGTTTGGGTTTTTTTAAAGAGGCAGATGACTGTTCACCCTAAATTAGTTTTCATCGTGTTTTCTTTCAAGCTGCATTTTGTATACTGGCTGTCGGAGCGCAAGTGATCCGCAGATGCAACAGATGTTTCCCCCCCTCACATACACACAGTACAAATGGGTTTGAAAAGCAGAAGCAATTTGGAACCCAACAACCAGCCGTAACAAGCCGCATAATACGATCAAAGAGAAGACACGAGCACCCATTTGGAAAATTGAATCTGGAGCCGGCGGAAGAAGAGTGTGACGTACGGACTTTACTCCATAAATATTTTAGCTGTGATCCATCACTTAGGTTAAGATGACCTGCCTCCTCCCACACCAGCAAGTCTGGAGCAAGGGCCCTCGATATAACCATCAAAAGACCCTGTTTCATCTAGGGGAGGGGCTGAGGCTCCGGGGAAGAGCCTCTGTTATGCAGAAGGCCCCAGGTTCAATCCCCAGCATCTCCAGCTAAAAGGACCAGGCAGCGGGTGATGTGAAAGACCCCTGTCTGAGACTCTGGAGAGCCACTGCCAGTCTGGGTAGACAAGACTGACCTTGATGGGCCAAGTCTAAGACAACTTCAACCCCATCAATAGACTTCAGCCTCCCATAGAAGGGACATTGTACCTGAAAATGGAGGGGAGGGAGCTGATTTGGAGAGGGGAAGCAGCAGGCAGAGGAAAGGGCGCAAACATGTCCTCACCTGCTACTTCTCCTTTGCATTACAGCCCCTCCTCACCACCACAGCTTTTCCCCCTGGTTTCCAGACATTTGGAAACCCCACCTAGATAAATGCAGTAGTGGGAAGAATGTGGTTCTAAAAACAGCGGGTGGGGGACAAGTTAACTACATGCTGCCCATTGCAATTTTGTGCCCTTTCCCCTTCCATCTGTTAAGATACTCTGTAGAGACTCATTTTCCCAACGCTTTTCCACTGGATACCTAATTTGATCCAAACACTTCCCACATTGGTTACACGGGTACAGCTGTGAATTGCCATATTGTTATGCATGCTGGCTATTTCAAAAAGGATGCCAGGCTTGCGGCTCCCTAGGCCCTTCTCAGTGGCGGCTCCTCACTGGTGGAACGAGCTCCCAGAAGAGATCAGGGCCCCGTGGGACCTTTTACAGTTCTGCAAGGCCTGCAAGATGGAGCTCTTCCACCAGGGCTTTCAACTCGGAGCCGCCACTACCACTTCCACCAATTAATACCACCTGACCATCGGTGTGGATCGGGTCGGCCCTGGGGATAGAGATACAGACAGAGCTATGTCTCTGCAGGTGGCCAGAAGGCCGCTGAATGGGGGAAACTGGGGGAACTGGGATTGTCGTTTAGACCACACCATCCAGAGCTTAATAAATGGAGATCAATACTGCGAGCATTTTAAATGTATGATTGTTTAACTGTTTTTGAATTGCTTAAAACATTTTAATGGTTTTATATATACCAGGTACATTGTACCGACTTTGTAAGCCGCCCTGAGCCCGTTCGTGGGGAGGGCGGGGTATAAGTATGCTAAAATAAATAAATAAATAAAGATCTGACCCACCACGCATGAGGCACACACATATATTAATGTGCCCTTCACATCTTTGTTGGGGGTTCCAACATTTGCACTGCAGCCTAGATGTAGATGTAGCACCACCAGTATACAAGGTGCCTTTCAAAATAAAGCAGGCACAAGAAGAAAAGAAGAGACAGAAAACTGCCCGGTAACAGAAAGTGCTGTCAAATTGCGGCCAACTTATGGTGATCCTGTAGCATGTTCAAGGCAAGAGTTTAGCAGAGGTGGTTTGCCATTGCCTGCCTCGGTGTAGCAACCCTGGACTTCCTTGCTGGTCTCCCATCCAAGTACTAAGCAGGGCCGACCCTCCTTAGCTGCCGAGATCAGGTTTGCCAACTTCAATAGGGGAAGAAGGGGAAGGAAACCAGGAATGAAGACACGCAAGCATGTACAGCAGAAGCTAGAGTGGATAGGGGGTAGTCTTCCCCAGGCATGTAACCACAGTGTCTGTGTTTCAGATGACTTTGTCGTCGATGTATCCCAGTGTCTCTCAGTTTCCCACCTCTGGTCCACTCAAGTCTGCTTTCTTTTATTTTTAAAAACTTGCTACACTTTTTGATTGTACAGGTCAGTTTCACGGGGGTGATTTGGGGACGACCAATCCCTCCTCTGTGCATTGGAAGCTGTAATAGAAAACCTTGGAGGCCTCTTCCAGACCTAATGTTCCATGCAGTGTGTCCAGATCCCCAGCATTCCAAGTGGTCATGAAGGGATTATGCTAGCCAAGAAAGTTCCTGCCTTGCTGAAGCACAACACAAACAAAACCTGAACATGTTAACACAGGACTAGTCTGTTCTCCTCCCCTAGCTCTGACATCCCAGGCTGATTTACAACTTAAGCCTGGTTTCACTGTTATTACCCTATGCTGAGATAGAGCCCAGTGCCAATGACCAAGCCACACACAGAGTCCCTTTGTCCAGGCTTGCAGCCAAAGGCAGATCTATACGCCAAACAATGCACTGTTTACTCCTAGCCTAGCTTCTAGCAGATGCCTCTTCCTTGTCTTTCTTCTTTTTTTTTTTATAAAAACACATATTTTCTCGAAAAAAGTAGAATACAGAAGGGAAGTGGGGCTAGGGGAAATATAGATTCATCTAGTTTATCAAATACTATGAGTTGTTACATACAACAAGTCAAATCAAATGTATTATCAGATGTATTACATATTTCAAATACAGAGGCAGACAATAAAATATCAATATTACAGTGTTTGGGGATAGAGTCTCTCTTTAAAATAATTAAAAAAACCTTTCCTAATGTTAGTGATAATCTATTAACAATAGAAGAGGTTACATCATTAGTAGTTGAATAAACATCTACACTATAATTAAATCATTGTTAAAACCTGAATACTGTCTTAATCATTTGTCTAAATCTAAATATTATTCTTACTAAATATTTAAATACTATTTAAATTCCTTGTCTTTCTTTTGAATATCAGATCCTGCCACAACATTTGATATTCCACTACCAAAACTACATACGCCAAAGACAATAGGGAACTCTTAGCGTACAAGTATAGCCACAAAAAACGCCCACCAAGGGAAGACCATCCACAATTCACAACTATGTATGCTCAAAACTGTCTATTGCATTCAATGAAATACAAAGAAGGGTTAGTGGTCATAACCCATAGAATGTATAGCACTTATCCAACAGATTGATCATAACACTGAAATTCTTGAGCTGTGCCTATGTTATTTTGGAAATCGGGTTCCATTTTACCTGCCACTGTCGAAGATCATTGAAATGTCTGATTCATACATGGGAGAGATGTAGGCCTGTTATTCTTTCTACGGTGGGCATCTTCTGTGGAGGTCTATGGACACTATCTATGTATGGAAATTCAGAAGAGTCTACAGTTGGTTTTGAACACATTCTTTTTGTAAAATATGCTTAACTGTAATATGAGCAATCTGTTGGATAACTGCCTATACATTCTATTGGGTTATGACCACTAACCCTTCTTTGTATTTCAATGAATGCAATACACAGTTTTGAGCATATATAGTTGTGAATTGTGCATGGTCTTCCCTTGGTGGGTGTTAATTTGTGACTACCAAAACTACAGAAATATACTACACATACAGTCATAAGAACATAAGAGAAGCCAATGTTGGATCAGGCCAATGGCCCATCTAGTCCAACACTCTCACACAGTGGCCAAAAGTACCAGATGCCATCAGGAGGTCCACCAGTGGGGCCAGGACACTAGAAGCCCTCCCACTGTTGCTCCCCACAACCAGTGTTCCCTCTAAGCTGAGTTAGTGTGAGCTAGCTCACAGTTTTTTAGCCTCCAGCTCACACATTTTTGCCTTCGCTCAGGAAGGAGGGCTCCAGAGCTCACTAATTTATGATGTAGCCAAACTGCTTGCTCACAACTTTAATGCCAGTAGTTCACAAAGTAGAATTTTTGCTCACAAGACTTCATAGCTTAGAGGGAACATTGCCCCAACCACCAAGAATACAGAGCATCACTTTCTCCAGCCTGAGAGTTCCTATCTATACCTTGTGGCTAATAGCCACTGATGGACTTCTTCTCCATATGCTTATCTAATTCCCTCTGGAAGCTGTCCATGCTTGTAGCCGTCACCACCTCCCGTGGCAGTGAATACTTACTTTAGGTGAAGGGGAGTGGGTGAGAGCTAGCGTGGTGTAGTGGTTACAGGACTGATCTAGGATTTGGAAGACTCAGGTTCACAGCCCCACTGTGCCATGAAAGCTTGCAGGGTGACCTTGGACCAGCCACACATTCTCAGCCTAACCTACCTAACAGGGCTGTCGTGGGGATAGGACACATCATGCTGCCTTATACTGAATCAGACAGTTGGTCCATCAAAGTCAGTATGGTCTACTCAGACTGGCAGCAGCTCTCCAGGGTCTCAGGTAGAGGTCTTTCCCATCACCTACGACCTGAAACTTTTAAGATTTTCACCACTTCATCCCTTCCACGACAGACCTTCGACTCCCCTCCTGCACTGCTTCTGCAGGTCCCCTGTCCCCCCAAGAACAGCAGATATTAGGGTGCCATCTGATGCAGTAAAGAAGTGTTAAGTTTTAAATTACAGTAACAGGGATTTTAAAACTCTAATATGCCTAACTTACCGTTTTGATTGTTGAAAGCTGCCCTGAGCTCTGCCTGGCGGGGAATAGAGCAGCATATAAGTCTAATAAAATAAAATAAGTGGAGATGGGGGAAATTGAACCTGGGACCTTCTGCATGCCAAGCAGAAGCTCTACCACTGAGCCACGGCCCCTCCCAAGGAGAATGATCTCAGCTGCTTTGGGTACTCACTGGGGAGAAAGGCCAGAGTATAAATGAAGTAAAATAAATAAAATAATTTGAGGCACAGTACCAAACCCCATTTAATGCTAGCATTCAGAGCTCTTGACACAGCCAGAGCTCTCACCACAGCCAACTGGTCTAACAACTGCACAAGATTTGCCCCAGGTGTTGTTGTTGTTGTTGCGTTGTTGTTGTTTTAACCAAACCGTTGTGGCAAGAAAGGAAAGGGAGAACTGCCCAGCTCAAATACAGCAGACTCATAGCTTCACCCATGGCTGTCTCTCATACAGTTCCAATAATATATGACAGAGTAAAGCCAGGTAGAAAAATCATCCCTCTTGCCAGTACAGCCAAGCTCCAGAGATGGGGCCATGGCGCAACAGCAGAGCATCTGCTTAGAACACAGAAAGTCTCAGGTTCAATCCCTGGCATTTCCTACTGAAAGAATCAAGTAGTAGGTGCTGTGAAAGCCCTTGACATGGGACCTTGGAGAGCTGCTGCCAGTCTTGAGTAGACAGCACTGACCTTGATGGACCAGTGGTTTAATTCAGTATAAGGCAGTTTCCTGTATTCATAGAAGCATAGAGCTGGAAGGAACCTCAAGTTCAGTCCCCAGCACAACACAGGAAATTCACACACACACCATTCCCCCAGTGCCTCTTAGTCTATGCCCAGAGGAAGGCAAAAAACTTCCAGGATCCCTAGGCCAATCTGGCCTGGAGGAAAATTCCTTCCTGGCTCCAAAGTGGCAATCAGCATTACCCTGGGCATACAAGAAAGGGCCACGAGAGCCAAGCATTGGCTCATCCCTTGCTGCCCTCCCTTTCACAGTCTGCCTAAATTCACGGAATCAGCATTGCTGTCAGATGGCCATCTAGCCTCTGCTTAAAAACCTCCACAGGAGAGCCCACCACCTCTCAAGGAAGCCCGTTCCACTGAGGAACCGCTCTAATTGTCAGGAAGTTCTTCCTAATGTTTAGCCGAAAGCTCCTTTGATTTAATTTTGATTAAATTCCTGTATTATGTGGTCTGCTGCAATCCTTACTCATTTATACTTCATGCCAAGGCAGGCCCATAGCCAGGATTTTGTGGCTTGTGGGGATTTTTTTTTTCTGGTGGGGCTGAAATGCAGAAAGAAAAGCCATTTAGCCAATAAAAAGCTGCTACCAGGGCAGATCTCTAAATTGCAAGCTGTCAACCACTTTAGATGACAGTTCTCAGCTGCTGCAAGTTAATCTCTTCTGCCAGCCTGAGCAACAATTTTGATAACAAGCCGGCAGGTGAGTTCTATAGTCAGGAAAGCTAACACTTATTTATACCCTGCCCTCCCCACCGAAGCAGGCTCAGGGTGGCTTACAAAAGATGAAAACACATAGATAACAGTTAAAACAATCATAAAACCTTATAAAAACAATCAAATATCATAAACAGCTAGTGCATCTTAGATCTAGCAATAATAGTGATGTTGTTTGGCGACGGAGGCAGCCAGTCGATGACCTATCCTATTGATCCGCTCCTTGTTCTGTGTCTTATGTGGCCAGCACAGGCTGTTGTTGTTGACTCCGAAGGACAGGGCTTGCAATTATTGGAGGCAGCTCCTTAGCTAAAGACCTGGTGAAAGAGCTCCATCTTGCAGGCCCTGCAGAACTGCATAAGGTCCTGCAGGGCCCTGATCTTTTCTGGGAGCTCATTCCACCAGTATGGAGCCACCACTGAGAAGGCCCTGGCCCTGGTTATGGCCAGCCTGGCATCTTTAGGACCCGGGAGGGTCAGTCGATTTTGGGGCCCTGACCACAGTGCTCTCTGGGGAACATGTGGGGAAATACGGTCCCTCAGGTATGTTGCTCCTGACCATAAAGGGCTTTAAAGGTAAGAACCAGCACCTTGAAGCAGATTCGGTATGCTATCGGTAGCCAGTGCAGTGCTTTCAGCACAGGCTGGATGTGCTCCCACACAGGGAGGCCCATCAAAAGTCTGGCCACTGCATTTCACACTAGCTATAGCTTCCAGATCTGAGACAAGGGCAACCCCATGTAGAGAGCATTACAGTAGTCCAGTCTCAAGGTGACCATCACATGGGTCACTGTTGCCAAGTCTTGGCATTCGAGAAAGTGAACCAACTGTCTGATCAGCCGGAGGCGATAAAACGCTGACGTGGCAGTGGCTGCTACCTGGGCCTTCACTGTTAAGGAAGCATCCAGGAGCATTCCCAAACTCCTCACCTCCAGCGCTGGCACCAGCAGAGCCCCATTGAAGGTCACATGTGGGATCTCTACCTTCGACCCACCTCGGCTCAGGCACAGGACCTCCATCTTCATCAGATTCACTTTCAGTCGGCTCAGTCTAAGCCATCCAGCCACGGCTTGTAACTCCTGGTCCAGATCTTCCACTTTTAAGTCAGACTGGCCACCCAACAACAGGTAGAGCTGGGTGTCATCAGCGTACTGGTGACATCCCAGCCCATGCCTCTGAATAATCTGAGCAAGAGGGTGCATACAGATATTAAATAGCATCAGGGAAAGCACCACCCCTTGGGGCATTCCACACTCCACACAGTTAGGCAGAAAAATTATCCTAAATGAGACCAGTTTCTTGACACAGAGCTAGAGGTCACCTACTCCAACCCTCTTGCTCAGTACGGGAATTAGTCAACTACAGCACCCCGCTCTACTTAAAAAAGCACACACCTTTTTAAAAATATCTAAAAATTATTGAAAAAAGTATTTACAGGAGAAATTCTTGTGGGGCTGTGACTTTAAGAAAGGGGGCAGAGACCCTAAAAGCCCCTCCGTAGCTACGGGCCTCTGCCAAGGCAACCTAAAACATATTGACCACTTGAGTTTGTTCTGCCATTTTGTGACTTCCAGCTGGTCACTTCCAAGGCTTCTGCAGGTTTTATATACCATTTTTGCAGCATTTAACATTGGTTAAATTAACATTACTCTAAAGGGAGTTCCCATCTGTTCTACAAATTGCAAGAGGGAAAGGCTATAGTTACCCAGCAGCGGAGTCTTGCCTCTAAGGAATGGACATGTGCTTTAGAGGAACGCTTGCAACTATGCAGCTGGAACAACACACACGTCTTCATTTAGCAGTAAAAGGCAGTGTAAACATGTGCAGAAGCATCTTAAATTATATTTCTAAATTTACAGGGTAAAATCTACCATGTTATGCATGTTTCACGCATTCCTCCTTGACAACCACATTTCCTAGTAGCTACTGCTGATATTTTTAGCCTGTTTCATCACCCTTCGGTACAGTAAAATGAAAAACAAAATCTGGGCTTTAATAATACATAAAGAGGCAGCAGCCGAGGGTTGCTGCATGCCTGGCACTCTACTGCGGGCTTGTAAGAAGTTCTTTGAAGGCAACACTGAGTGGCCTTAAGGTATTATTGGTTGCTAGACCACATCCTCCTCGCCTAAGTGAGGACTGCTATTTTTCTATGTAATGAAGAGCTTTTTTACACTGCCGAGTATTAAGAATCACCATAAGAGCATGTTAGGCACAAGAGAGATGCAGACAAGTGAGCAAAAACCCTTGCGGTTGAATGGCTGCAACAGTTTTCCAGTCAGATCTCTGGAAACAGCTCCTACTCCTCCCTCCTATGCGCAAACATGACACCCTTAAAACTAGCACTGACATCCATTCAACCACTGTACATTTGCCTGCTTGGGGGGGGGCACAAATATAGTAACAGAAGAAGAGCATGGAGCAGTAGCTGCGGTAAGATCAGAGTGAACATATTATCACATGGATCCAACTTCCAGCCCCTTAGGCCATGCCAGTGGTCATGCTGCATAGCTCACTCTCCATAGGTCAATAGCACAACCTCCTTCCCAGCAACCAAGGCACTGGTAGGCTCTGTTAAAGCCAGCAGTTCAGGAGAAGGCAACAGGCCTCCCAGACTGACTGGCTATCAGCTGAGTCCAAGGCAGAGGCATGAGATGCTACCAGTGCCATGGAGACTTGGCTTGTACCAAATCAACTCCCCATCCTTGGACTGACAAAGCACCAACAGCTTCACAGGTAGGCATTGCACTCCCCCCCCACTCTGTCCAAAGATGGCTGCCCACCCCTGCTGTCAGTGAAAAAGTGGCTCTACTCCAAATCCATGGAGAAACCATCACATGATCATACTTCAGAAGGTCGGCTTTTTCCACTACAAGGTGAACTAGCTGCTCCCCAGTTGTATCTTGAGCTAGATCAATATGCCCTAAATTCTCAGAGTAGGTCAGGAAAGACTAAAAATAAAATATACACGTTAGCTTGCCAACGTCACTAATTGGCCTCATGGTGATTTTCACCGCTAGTGAGCCACACATTATAATTAACTAAATTAATGTTAAAGTTTAAAAAAAACTGCCTTTGTCGCATATATCCACAAGACCATCACTTCTATGGTCTTAAGTTCACTCTGAACTCCCATTTCATCCCAAGTCTCCTTTCAGAAGTCACAGAGAAATCTCCCGGTATTTTGAAGAGAAAAGCAGAGAATCATTTTTTAATTCCTCAGTCCGGTAAAGAGAACCACACTGCCCAGAATGCAGGTTTGGGGTGCTGGCAGGCAGTCACCACCCTGTAGACTATGTGGCCCTAGTTAGGTTAAAACCAGTTGCTTAGAACCACTATGTAAACCGCCCAGAGACCCTCTGCGGTTAGGGCGGTATATAAGCCGAAAGTATAAATAAATATATAAATGTATTCTACTTCTTTTATTATTCTGTAATGGAATGCACTGAAGACTAAAGAACTGCCACTAAAAATGGCAGCTCTGTGTCAAATTCTCTCCTCCAGTGACTTTCCCTGTCCTTTGTCTTGAAACTACCATGTTATATGTTTCTTCACTTCCACAAGCAGAATGCAATGATACAAAGGGAGAGGAATTAACATCAGGACTTGAGGATGAGGCAGTGAATACAAGTTGTACTTAACATTTGAAAACTTTGGAAAAAGTGGGAAAATGCAATCACCAGTGGTCCATATGGACTTTTCAAACGGAGCACCTAGCATGCAATTCTCACCACACCATGGTCACTGGCAATTCAGCAGTCTCTGCTATTCACCCTTGGATATCAGGACAAGAAGAGTTAAATGTCTGTATGCATTATTGGGGGGTACGGAGGCAGCCCAGGTTTCTTGGAACCAATTTCTGTCTCCAAAGGTTTTCTTAACATGATTTTTGAAAGTCTACTTCTCATTGTTCCTTCAGCTTGGGGGGGGGAGGGAGGAGCTAACTAAAGAAATCCAGGGTGACCATCTTGCACTGTTTACACCATTTTAGCTTCATCTCCCCACCATCCCCTATCCCACATGGCTTTTCAAACCAAGATGGAGAATACCTGAAAAGCTAGGTCTGAATCACAGAGCTAGAAGGGTCCACACAGGCCATCTAGTCCAACCCCCTGCCCAATGCAGGATCAGCCTAGAACATCCCTGACAAGGGTTTGTCCAGCCACTGCTTGAAGACTGCCAGTCAGGGGGAGCTCACCACCTCCCTAGGCAGCCGATTCCACGACTGAACCACTTTTATTATAAGAGTAAACAACATCTTAAAAACAAACTCAGAACCAAAACAAAGTAATATAGTTCAAGATTCTAACATTTATGGTTTAATTATAGGGCCAAACCCACAGCATCCTTCCCAGCTTCAAGGCCCCAGGGTCAAATTCCAAGCAGTAATTTGTTTGTCTCAGCCTTTTTCGGTCCTGACATCCATTACCCATGCTGCTTAGACACCACCCACTTAATTAAATTAGCTAATTGTTATTTATATGCATTTTGGTCCTCCAAGTGGATCCACAGCAAGAGCCACTTTCATTTTACTGACTGATCACTTTGAAGACCGGGCGGCTGATAACCAGATGGTTTTGCACTACAGACGTAGCCAAGAGACTGTTTTTGTTTTTGTTCTCAGAAGTACATATTCTATTTCCTTACTATTTTTGGGATAAAGTTCTCCTGGGACTTTGTTATTCTGTCTTAATGCTAATGTACCCTTGGTAAAAATCAGTGGTGTTTGTCTGCGTGTGTGTTTCAGGGTAAGAGGACACACTTTCAACTCCTGCCATCCCTAGCTAAAACCCCAGCTAAAACTTCCTTCCAGCTTAAGTTTTCGACCAAAAAAAAAAGATTTCAGCTAAACATCAGGAAGAACTTCCTGACAGTTAGAGCAGCTCCTCAGTGGAACAGGCTTCCTTGGGAGGTGGTGGGCGCTCCTTCTTCGGCGGTTTTTAAGTAGAGGCTAGATGGCCATCTGACAGCAATTCGGTGAACTTAGGCAGATCACGAGAGGGAAGGCAGGAAGGGATGAGCTATACATTCTTATGTCTCCAGAATAATGCCTATCACCACTTTGAGGTCAGGAAGGAATATTCCTCCAGGCTAGATTGGCCCAAGGATCCTGGAGGTTGTTTGCCTTCCTCTGGGCATGGAGCAGGGGTCACTGGGGGAAGGGTGGGGGGTTGGTGATACTTGTGAATTTCCTGCACTGTGCAGGGGGTTGGACTAGATGACCTGTGAATTCCCTTCCAATGCCTCGAACTCTGAACAGCCACTGCTAACCAGAGTAGACCAGGGGTGGCCAAACTTGCTTAATGTAAGAGCCACACAGAATAAACGTCAGAGGTCTGAGAGCCATATAACGTGAACAAATATTACATACATGTTTTTACTGAAAAATATGCAAATTTGCTTTTTATTAGCATTAAATGAGACTGCCAAAAATAAAAACAAGAGGGATAAAATATTGATAATGATATTTACTTGTCCAATTATATTTGTAAGCTGGGGGGCTTTGAGAATGCATTTAAGCTAAAGTTGCTTTATTTCTCTGCTCCCCCCTGCCTCAAGCCTGCTCAGGAGGGGAACACTGGCTCTGGAAGGGAAGACCGACCAGGGAGTTATGCCTCCCCTTCGCTTCCCCAGCTGCCCTGCCAGGAGCCACACAATGTGTGTGAAAGAGCCACATGTGGCTCCCAAGTCACAGTTTGGTCACCCCTGGAGTAGACAGAGGGACGGCAAGGAACTGGAGGGACTTGTTCTAAGTAGGGTTACCAGTTTTGCTGGAATCACAGCTGATCTCCAGGCTAGAAAGATCAGTTCTCCTGGGGGAAATGGCAGCTTTGGGGGGAGGACCCCAGAGCACTAAATCCCTGCTGAACTCCCTCCTCTCCTAAAACTCTGCCCTCTGCAAGCTCTGCCCCCAAAGCTCCAGGAATCTTCTAAGTCAGAGCCAGCAGCCCTATTCAGACTACAGAGATCAATTCCCTTGGAGGAAATGGCAGCTTTTGAGCACAAACTCTTACTGTTGACTGTAGGAGAAAGAATGGCATCACATCTCCTTTGAGCTCCCACTCCTCTCCAAATTCCAGCCTCCCAAGGGACCTCCTGACAAATCTCCAGGATTTCCCCAAGCCAGAGATGGCCATGCTAGTTATAAGAGAGCTTCATATGTTTGTAGGATGGACACAGGAATTTCTTTGCTGGATGTGATCAGAGGTCCACCTAATCCGTGCCCTGTGCCATCCTGGATGTGGTGTAGCTGGCAAAAGAACAGCACGGTGGCAGCCCCTTTCTCTCCAGCCAGAATTTTTGGCCCTTGATCAGGTGAGAGCAGCGTGATGGGGCCCTTTGGCCTCCCACTCCATCCCTGTTCTGAGCCCAGCTAACAGACAGCTCTTTTTCTGCCAGCTGCTAGACTCGAATTTGAGCACTGAAGGGGACTTCTCCACAGAAATGTTGCTCCAAGAAGTTTTTAGAAGGGGAGAATGTTGCTGCCACCATTACTGCCAGCAACTGGAAAATTCCAGAGGCAAGTGGCTTACCGCACTAGGCAGAAAGCAGACTTCACTTTATATAGCCCAGTCACAACACTACTTAAGGCCCAGTACACACGGAAGGTGCCAGAACATACTTCTTACACATTTAGTCTAGAACTAGGTACCAGTTACAGCATCTTCCCCAGCTAAGGTTTCCCTCCCCACTAGTGACCTATCCAAGTGCCTCTAGTGGTATGTTTGGGAATAGCAAAAGAGTATTTTGTTCCAAGCAAATGCAAATTGCAGTCAACTCCCAAGCAAAATCATTGTAGGCTGGCTTCAGCTACTTTTCTGAATGTTTGGGGGGAAAGGCAGAACTGAGCCCTGAAATTTCTTCCATGGACAGAACCTTTTTACAAAGTAAGGATCACTCAGAAACTCGGGAAGCTTTATATAAACCCATTCATACAGTTTCCACAAAAGAGCCTGCCTCGCCATTGACCTCCACAGTTATTCACAGCTAGTGATTATTTCCCCATAGGTTGAAGTGCGGCTGGGTTCTGACCCGCATCGTCCTTCCTTTCCCCCCACATCTTCTGAATCCTGTGTTTGCCAAAAACCATGCTCCTGAACTCAGGGTTTCAAGTGGGGAATTCTTCACATTGCACCAAAATTCCACATTAGCATAATCTGCATCCCTTTTTTCCACTCCACATTAGCATAATCTGCTCCCTTTTTTCCATGCCCACCAACAAACGTCATCCCTCACTGTGGGAATTCCTCCTACTGCGGAATCAGTAAATCAGATCCCACGCTCTTCAATGTGCCAGGAATAGGAAGCAAGTACCAGATGCAGAAACGGTCAGAGTCAATTGGCTTTGGGTAATCATGTGTTATCCTAGGCCAATGACCAATTCATTATGGGTCCAGCACATCTTTGGTTTTCAAAATCTTTATGGAATACTGTGGGTTGTTCACAGTCTGCTCTTCGACGTGCTCCTCTATTCATAGTTGACTTTAAAAAAAAAACCCTTAGAAATGAACTGGCTGTAGGATCCACCCTTATTGGGGAAGAACTGGTATTGTGAAATTCAAACACTTGATTCTATGAGATGACTTTATGCTTGCATTGACACACGCTACAGTGGTATCCTATTGCCAGCTGAGAGTCTATGGCCTTCTTGGGTTATGGAGTTTGGCTTTTGGTCCTGTTGTTAATATTCACGTTTTTAGTTACAACTTTATACCTGGGATCCTCAATTCCACCCTGTATCCTGCCATTACAACCCCTCTCCACCAACATCCAAGTTGCAAGCAAGATCTTACAGTGCAGATGTATGTTCCCTGAGTCACTTATACCAGTGCAACATTAATCTTTCACATTTTTATACTACAGGGATGCCAGCCTCCAGGTGGGGCCTGGGGATCTACAAGAATTACAGCTCATCTCCAGACTATAGAGATCAGTTCCCCTGGAGAACATGGATGCTTTGGAGGGTGGAATCTATGGCATGGTACCCCATGGAGGTCCCTGTCCTACCAAGGGCCCACTCCACAATTTCCAGGAATTTCCCAACCTGGAGCTGACAACCCTATGACACACACCTGGCCAGTAGCCAGGGGAGACCTGGTAATCAACGTGTACCAGCTGCTTTAAAAGTCTTTAAGGCCAAAGTGACTCTACAACTACTCTGTGGCATCCCAATGTGGATCAGAGCTCTTGACTGGAACATCAATAGTGTCCAGTCCAAATTCCTGCACAAAGTTTTGGGTTTGCCAAAGAGTGTTCCACATGTAGTTCTTTGCTTAGAAACAGGTCTGAATCTAGCTGAAACCAGAGCATGGCTTATGGTGTTTAAGTATTGGCCACGTCTACATTCTAACTCTGACCCACGGAGCCTCATATATCAAATGCTTTCAGAGTCTAACATGTCAAACTAGCTAACATATATTGAGGAAAAATTAAGGCCATGGGTATATGGATTCACTGACTATGCTCCCATTAGGGGCCGCATTTCAGCTGATTAAACAGAGAATGCTGGTATTGAGCGTCAGAAGTTACATAGTCTCGCCAACAAAACCTGCTCTCCTCTGAGCTTTGAGAAACCTCTCACTGTAGGCAGGATGGCTCCATATTTATCCTCCCTACAAGCTCCACAGCTACGTAGAGCTTTCTCTTTAGCCAGACACAACTCCATGCCATCCGCCATTCTATACGGCAGATTCAACGACAGCATATGCACCTAGACATTGCCCTTGTAATTCTAGATGTATTGAGATGATCTTACATGTTTTGTTGTACTGTCACTATTACGTAAATATACTATCTAAATATTTAAACTCTATATTGGCCAACATGATGGGTTTTTCAGATTTCCACAAAGTTTACAAACTTTTGAATGGTTCCTCTGTTGAAGTGACTGAGAAGGTGGCTACGTTCCTTTAATCCACCATGCTGTTGTGCCAAGCAAAAGTACAGTTGCAACACATGATTTTATTTAATGTATTTGTAATACAGTGTCTTTCTATTTGTATGTTTTATAATGATTTTGATCTACTGATATATGCCAATAAGGGCTGACTTGACACCCTATTCTCCCACTCTTCCTGCAGGAGTTCAGTGAGCATTCACAGTTCTCTCCTCATCCCTTTTATTCTCTCAACAACCCTCTGAGGTATGTTCAGCTGAAAGAGATTGACTGGTCCAAGGACACCCAAAAACCATCATGGTTGAGAGGGGATTTGAACCCACATCTCCACACTCTTAATCCAGCATGCTAACCACTGCACCACACTGTCACTAGAGAGTTTTCTTGCATCTTTGCTATGTACACTTCATGGGACTGTATTGGTAGAATGCCATCGCAACTAACCTTTTCCAGTCTTTGATTCATATCACAGATACAGGATCAGGCTTTCAAGGAAAGCCTTGTTGATAATGCATTCATCAGCAAACATTTTAAGTCATGTTCCCAGCTTTATTAATAATCCAGACCACAACAGTTCTTTGTGATTTTGAAGGCAATCTGATCGCCCGTTGTATGATCTTTTTGATGAAAGCATAAATATTGCAAATCAGAAAGGCCAGAATGCCACACTTCAAAACAATGGCACTCATGGGGAGAATATTAAACCTTCTAAGCAAAAAGAAAAAAGTTTCCACGACCTTGGCTGAGGCAGAACAGAAACTTTTGACAAATCTGATACAAGTTATAAAAGGACGCTGGAACAAAAAGCGTTTCCCGACCTTCTTTAACTTTATGTCCTTATTGAACAAACAAAAAGAAAGAACTTTGCATAGCTGATAGATTTCCTGATGAAAGTGTCCTCCTTGTCCTTAACAGGACTAAGACCTAAATAGCACAAACATTAGTTGAGGAAATGAACCTTTTCCAGGCCATACCACTTCAGACTACAGGCGGAGAATTTTTAGCAGTACAAAACAGTAAGAGTCCAGCAGCACCTTAAAGAGTAACAAAATTTGTAGGCAAAATTTTAGGGCTGACTGCACTCCTATAGAAAAGATCCCTGCATCAAGAAAACCAGATGTCAAAAGAAAAGGATTTTAGCCTAGCGTTCTCCCCAGCGTGCCATTTTACATGTTTAAGTCTCTTTGTGGGGCAGCACAGTTCCACAACTGGAAGAGGTATAGCCCAGAAACAATTTTACCACAGCCTCCCTGTTTGTGAGAAGTCAGTCAAGGCACTATGGGAGAGGTAACTCCAACAGGATAAAGGGATTTTTTAAAAAAATTATACTCCTGTCCTATACGAGCTACTCCACAGAGGAACAACAGTAAAAAGTCCCTAAATTTCAAAAGAGATAGGGAGAAAGAGAGAGACAGGAAGAAAATGTCCAGTTAAACACAATAAGAAGAAGTGTAAGAAAAACTCTTCATAAAAGAAGCAAAATTAGAAGTGAAGAACAGGGACTAATATCTGACAGATTTCACAGAAGAACGGCCCACAGAAAAATCAGCAAGATGGCGGATTTTAGAAAAACTTTTGCATTTGATCCGTATAGCTTACAGTTCTTGTCTGGACTTCCATGGACACCACTCAAAAGAAACATTTGGATTCAACGAAACAAAGAAAGGAACCTTATATAAACTCCCTTTTTTCCTTCCAGTTGTAATTCAGAATTAGTCCATCCTAATTAGCGGCATCCTCTTTAAGCATTGAGTTTCTGAACTGGCACATCTATTTATACCATCAAATGAAGAAAGAAAGTACAAAGTCCTCCCTTGCCTTTTAGGTCTTGCTGATGATTGTTTCTGCAGGAAGAGCCTTTTGACTGGAAAAGTGCAAGTCCTGCCCTTGCAGAATTATACCTTTTGTAGGCCCTTGTCCTGCGGACAGCCTACTTGTTGCTTTGGGGAAAGAGGCTTGATTAAAAGTTACGACTGTGCCTTTGGAACTGCAAATTGTAGCTTGGAGATACGGTTCAACTGTATGCCAGGAAAAGCACCAATAATTATGAACAAGTAAGAACCCCCACCCACAAACAAAAAATCCCAATCATCATTCAGCTAGCCTATCACTACTGTATTTCGCTGAAGGACAGAAAGAGGATGAGGAAAGAAGCTACATTAAAAAGAAGAACAGATTTGACACTTCTGTTTACCTAGTTCAAACAGTATATATTCAAGCTTGGGTGGTGCTGGTGGAAGGGGGGAAAGGGAAGGCAACCCTAACCCCTGAAATCAAGAATACTGGAACTTCCATCTGCAACAAATGCAAAAATGATCATGTTAAGGCCAACTCATACTGATAAAATTTAAAAAGTTAGCCAAATCCATGCAGGCTAGGTGTCTCAGCATTTGACAGCTGAACAGGAACTCCCTGAGCATAGGCAGTATACCTATCAATACCAGATGGTGACTGGAATCAATAAGGGAGGACAGTTCTCTTCACACCTGCTGGTGGGACTTCTCAAAAGCATCTTACTTCCCACTGTGGGGACTCGGGAGCAGGGTTGCCAGACCTCCTGCTATGGGAGGACTTGGGAGGCCTCCTGCCAGCAACCCTCATTGTCTGCCACTGCTTTAAACAGCAGCAGGAGAAAGAGGATTTTTTTTTTAAAATCAGTTTTACATAACTATGACATCGCTTCCAAGGAAACTGGGAAGTGATGTCCAGTGGCTCTAGGAATCACCAGAAGTTCTATGGTTTACCATAGCGTTTCTGGCAATTCCTAGAGCTCCTCAATGTCACTTCTGGGTTTTTCCTGGAAGTGACATCATGGCGCAAAGAGCACTGTACCTCCCCATGTCCCTGTCCAACAAGCTTCCACCAGGCCTGGCAACCCTAGTATGAAAACAGGACACTGGGCTAACATGGTTCATTGATCTGATCCAGCAAAGCAGTTCTAATATTCTTTTTTACAAATACTTTTGAGGCCCCTTCAAAAACACTGTCAGAAATACTGCCAGAATGCCATATTAATTAGCTCCAGCCACATACTAGGTGCTGTACAGAAATCCAAAGGAGGGATACAAGACAGAAACAGGAAAAAAGACTGCAATCACAGTCTCTTTGGTTAAACATCCACCACCTCTCCCTCCATTGTTCCACCGTCACCCCTAACCGTAACCTGCCCTACCCAATGGAAGTATCTTGCATCTTAAAAGAGGCAGTGTTGTACAGCGGTTAGGATGTCAGACTAGGATCTGGGAAAAAGAAGTTTGAATCACATTGTGTTGCGGCAGCTGGCTGAGTGACCTTGGCCCCCTCAACCAAATCTACTTCACAGGGTTGCTGGGAGGATAAAATGGAGCAGAGGAGAACAGTGTTAAGGTGCTTTGGGTCCTCACTGGGATTCCATGGCACTGTTTGCATCATGGGTGCCAGGAGTGACTGACGGACTCAAATACAGCGATCCTCGACACACCTGCCCCGGCATGAGCTCAGCATACAGTAGCCTCAAAAGAACCGCTGAGCTGCCACTTGGTATTTTAAATCGGTATTTAATGTTATTCTCTATGAATTCATGTTTTAAATGTACTGATGTTTAATGAGATGGTTGTGGGATAGGGCGGGATAGAAATCTCAAAAATAAAATAAATAGAATAAAATAAAAGGTGGGCTATAAATGAAATAAGTATGTAGCATATACCTCACATTTGACCACCTAAAACCATCTATCTATCTATCTATCTATCTATCTATCTATCTATCTATCTATCTATCTATCTATCTATCTATCTATCTATCACCACACATCACCTCGAGATTGGATTACTGTAATGCCCTCTACATGGGGCTGCCCTTGGCCCAAATCCAGAAGCTGCAGCTAGTGCAGAACGTAGCGGCGAGGCTGTTGTTGTGTCGTCCTGTGCAGTAACACATCCAGCCCGCCCTAAAAGAACTGCACTGGCTGCCTATAGCATACCGGATTCGGTTCAAGGTGCTGGTTATTACCTTTAAAGCCCTTTATGGCCAGGGACCTGCATACCTGAAGGACCGCCTTTCCCCATACGTTCCACAGAGAGCACTGTGATCAGGGACCCAGAATCGGCTGGTCCTCCCTAACATCAAGGAGGCCAGGCTTGTGTCAACAAGGGCCAGGGCTTTCTCAGTGATGGCTCCATTCTGGTGGAAAGAGCTCCCAGAGGAGATCAGGGCCCTGTGGGACCTGTTACAATTCCGCAGGGCCTGTAAAACGGATCTCTTCCACCAGGCTTTTGGAGCTGCCACCACCACCACCGACATCTGACAGTTCTTAGAGAGTGAGCCCGACCTCCAGGGTCCCCTAAGTATAGCCTGATCCGAGTGCCTGGGACATCTGTGGTAGACCACGATGCTGACTGTGCCCTGAGGAGTTAATGCTATCACTTTATTAAGTTGTATAGTTATGGTTTTAAATTTATGCTTGATTGGGTTCTATTATTTATTGTACTGTTTTATATTGCTGTAAGCCGCCCTGAGCCGGCCTTGCTGGGGGGGGGCGGGGTAAAAATCTAATAAAATAAATAAATAAATAAATAATATTGATGGCAGCCAAGGATCAATATGTCCCAAAAGAAGTATTTTTGGATCTCCTGATAGACAGAAATGCATCACCTTTCTAATTTCGAGTGCCACCATATTCTGCCACCTTAAAGGTTTCTTAGGTAATCTAATTAAAAAGCATCTTGCAGATGTGATCCTATGCATGTTTGTTTAGAAACAAGTCCCTTTAACTTACTTTTAGGATAAAGATCTATATGAGTTAAAGTGCACTTAAGGCCACTGACTTCTGAAGACCTTAAAAGCACTTAACTGTGTCTCGTGAAGCCACACATCTAGGGATGTAACCCTACTGAACTCATGGCTACAAACACTCTCATTTGAGCATGAGCCCCATTCAGCTCAGTGTGACTGACACCTGAATATACATGAAGACATATATGGTGTGCACGTGCCATGGGGTTTCCTTGAATTTTGCTTCTTACAGTTTAAGAAACGCAGATGCAGGTGGGCAGCCATGTTGGTTTGAAGTAGTCGAAAAATTTTTGAGTCCAGTGGCACTTTTAAGACCAACAAAGGTTTATTCAAGGTATGAGCTTTCATGTGCATGCATACTTTGAAACAAAAGCTAACAGTTCTCAGATAGATAGATAGATAGATAGATAGATAGATAGATAGATAGATAGATAGATAGATAGATAGATAGATAGATAGATAAGCAGATGCCTCTACACAGGTGAACAGCAAATTAGTGCACTATTTAATGAAGATGTTTTGACATATGCTTTTTGATACGTTTCCCCCCTAATTAAATCCAAACAAATGGTAATCATATGAACTTAGCTTATTATTACAGTTTAGTCTTTGCATGCATATGTCAAAACATCTTACAGCATACAAATAGGTGATCATTCACCTCTGAACTGTTAACTTCCATTGCAATGTATCTGAGGAAATGTGCATGCACATGAGAGCTCAAACCTTGAATAAACCTTTGTTGGTCTTAAAGGCGCCACTGGACTCAAAATTTGTTCTTTAAGAAATGCAGTTATACAGGCCTTTTGACTGAAAAATAAATTACTAAAGCTTTTAGAGCATCGCAAAGTAGCCTTGCATCCGGCAGATCATTTTTTATTTATCATTCAAAAGGCTACTGAGACATCATAAAAACACCATCACCAGCTCAGGAAATTCAACTATGCATTTAGCTGCATCCCAAAGGAAATTAAACCATGATCAGAGAATACTTGCCATGACCCAGTGAAGCCTGTTCTTCCCTGGGCAGCAACTTCCTGGAGGTCTACTTTGAGAAGCAAATGAAGAAACTGAGTGAGCAGCTTTATCTCCCACACAATAAAAGTAAATGGCATGAAAGGCAAACTGGGGGGTTGCAGCAGGAAGAGGGAACTGGTGACAATTACTGCACCCATTTGCAGAAAATTTTGTTTGGATCCAGCCCATAATAAGGGAGCTGGTGAGCCTCATCAGAGTAGAAAAGTTAAGTCTGGATCCAACCTTATATACTAGCATTTCACCTCAGCACTCGTCACAAAACGGAAGCCATTCTGGTTAAATGTTCAGCACCATTCATATGCTGCGTCTCGCTTGCTTTGGGCATTCCACGTTAAATCTGAGTTTGTAACAAAAAAAAAGCCAAAGAGAAACACATCATTTTTGCACGTTTAAAATCCCAGCTGGCAGTGCCTATTTCGAGGCTCACACTTCCCCCCCCCCACTCCGGTTATTCTAAAGATGGGGGAAGGCAACAATGGACAGCTTCTTTCAATGACTGTGCTCCTGAAAACATCATTGAGCCCAACTGGGCAAGTTTTCGTTGCTGCTATTTTGGCTGCGTTCACACACACTAAATAATCCACTTTCAATGCACTTTCGAACTGGATTTTTACTGTGTGAACTGGCAAAATCCAGTTTGAAAGTGCATTGAAAGTGGATTGAAAGTGGATTATTTAGTGTGTGTGAACATAGCCTTTATCTATTGTTGGTTATATGGATCTTTATCTTCTGTAACTACTGTATTTAAATAACTAGGTTGTACCTAACTAGATTTAGACTCACAAATGCATGAAGGTGCCTTACACTTTTGGTCTATCAAGGCCGGTCCTGTTTGCTATGACTGGTGACAGCTCTCTCCGGGGTCTCAGGTACAGGTCTTTCACATCACCTACTGCCTGGTCCTTTAAGCTGGAGATGCTGCAGACTGAACTGGGGACCTTCTGCATGCAAAGCAGAATGCTCTATCACTGAACCACAGCCCTACCACAGGACTCATGTCTTATGAGTGTGATTTTACAGGCAGACAATGCTTTGGCACGGGTCAAGCAACATTCACACACTAGCTATCTTCTCTCATGTTTTATACTTCACACCAAACATCCTGAAAGAACGTATTCACAAAAGCAGCCATGGACCGACTGACATTCTGAAGGCCTGTCCTACCATCAGCAATTTGATCTCCAAGACCCCTACCACTTCCAGATGTTAATTATATCAGTTATATATCTGTAATTCCTATTACATCTGCTTACTTCATTCCATTCTAGACTTGGTTTTACATTTTGCCTACCTAGCAGCAGTTGGGAGTCTCATACCCATTCTGAGTTAAACTGATTACTCTGTGGATTGGATCGTGTTTTGAACAGGCCTCTCTTCACAGCACACACTGTTTCTACTGGATATAAAAATCAGCAAACTCCAATGCATCTGATGAAGTGAGCCTGGACTCCTGAAAGTTTCTGCTGGAACAAATGTTATTAGTCTTTAAAATGCCACTGGATTTCAAAGGTAAATCAAATCAACTTTATCATTAGGAAGGGCTGGGCATTCAGTCTGAGGTGTCAGACACTGAAGTGGCATCAGCAAGAGTAGGAAATTATCAGTATAACAACAACAAACATTTTAACCACCAACACTGGTAATAGGTGGTAGAATCCGGCCTCCCAGCTTCAGGCACCAAAACATCTTGCACCATCACCACCTAGGTATTTCTCAAATCAGAATTCTGACATTCATCAGTCAGAGATCACCCATTCCCAACTGGGCTGGCACCACAGCATTCATAGCAGTATGGTTCAGGCTGATCACGTATACCTTACAAAATGGATATCTAGTGTTCTAGCAAACATAGAAGCATGTACCACAGAAGTCAAAGCACAATTTGGATTCAATAAGACCCAGATAAGAAGATAGTTTTCACTGAGCATCTTCTTCACTAGATAAAATGATGGCAAGAAGAACGATGTAAGCCATTTTGGGGTCTACTGGGAAGAGAGGCAGGGTATAATCGAAGTGAATGTATTAAGTAGATAAAATTGTGCCTGCAAGATAATGAAACTTAGATCTATTAACTTCCATTTTTGCTAACATTCACACCTTCTCATCATATACTAGAGAAGACTCTGGAAGTACATCTTTGCTTAGTGAAATCTGTGGGGGGCAAAGTCTGGCAAGCTGCAGTGCAAGGTCATTTCAAAAAAGAAGAAAGAATTCAGAACTATGTCAGACTATAGCATTCATGACGGCTTTTCTACCTTAGCAGCTCTGCTGGGGAACACACTATAACAGCCGAAATAGCCTTTAGCACCGCAGTAAGTGGTGTTCTTACAACCTTCCCGTCACTAAAAAAATAATCAATGGCAAAACTCCATACAGAATTCAGTCAGAGCAAAGTAAACATTCTGTGCCATTTCAAAACCCCACTAGCACATACAGATCATGCATCACACTGGGTGGAAAAACAGATTGGATTTTTAAGTGGATGACTGATGTACCAGGCCTATTACATCACATTATCTGATGTGAGCTGCCAGATTCAAAATACCCCCAAATATATTCAGCTATAGCTACAGAGCAATCCTATGTAGAACTATCCCTTCTAAGTCCATTGAAGTTAATGTGCTTAGAAGGGCGTAACTTTGCTTTGGATGGCACTATTAATTACAAGGTTAAATTAATTCCAGCACTCATTTTACCAGGGATGCACAGGAATGGACACAAGTTAGCCACTTTAATTAAAAATAAACATGATCAAATTTAGTGCTGTCAAATAACCCACCTCCTAACTTATACTGTTCAATTTAGATTTCGCATTATAAAAATTATTCCCAGCTACAAGGATATAATGGCAGTGGGCACCACAGTAGAAGAGATGCTCTTTTGGTCCTTGCTCTGTGTCATTTTACGAGCTTATGCCCACATTGCATCTTACCTAGGTATGTAGGGGTTTCGGCTGTGTTCCTGCAGAGTGCAGGGGGTTGGACTAGATGGCCTGCAAGGTCCCTTCCAACTTTAACATTCTATGATTCTATGATTCTATACCTCTTGGATGATGTACTAAAAGTTAACTTGGGGTACGGTTCAAATTGACTTCTTGATTTCAGTAGGACTTACTTCCCAATAAGACTGAGATCCAGGTAAAAATTATTATAATTGTGCCTTAATGCATTTTCACTCTTAGTATTTGCAAGCCAATGTTTTGGATGTCTGCAAATCTCCCTCCAAGCAGCAACATACAGGCAAGTTTCAGGTGGGTATCTGAGGAAGGGAGACTTGACTCTTTGGATGCTTATATCATGGAAATCTTGTCTTTAAGGTGCCACTGGGCTTGAATTCTGTTCTTCTACAAGTAAGTAAGGCTCAAACCCAGTGCAAGTCTACTCAGGAAAAAAAAGAACTTGCACCCAACCTTTGGCACAATCTGAAGCTAGAAGACAATAAAAAGTAATCTGTCCTATGCTAAATGCTGCACCCCACTACATCTCACCAGCCATTCCCATCTCATGCAATTTTAAGCTAATCAATTTAACCAGAAAGCTTTTTATTTTCATTACATGCATGTCATAGTAATTACCTGTGACTGGTTAGAGCACAGCTTTCTCAGCAAGGCATACCTTATTTTCCTTTCACTCAGCATAGCACATAATTGCACTTTGCATGTTAACTGCTGTTAAAAGTTCCTAACCAACTGTGGACGTCTAACAATTCACTCATTATTAATTCAACCTTTTTTTTACTGGGAAAAGGGAAAGGTCTTCCAAGGAGTCAACCTGCTGTTTTCAAACTTTCTACACTCTCCACATTGACTGGTCTGATGAGAAACTCTTTTCACATTCTTCACATTCCAGAGCATCCGGAGGGGGCACATGCTGTTCCAAAGGGATGCCAACCAAACAGCGCTGGGCTTCACCATTGCCATTTGTCCAGGAAGTATATCCTACACCATACTCAATGCTCCCTAGCTACACAGGGCAAGGTGTCTTTCAGGACGTTTCACTGCAATCCTAAACAGAGTTCAGTCAATGGGCTTAGAAGCGGTATTCCTTCTAAGCTGAGTTAATGTGAGCTAGCACACAGTTTTTTAGCCTCCAGCTTACATATTTTTGTCTTAGCTCAGGAAGAATGGCACCAGAGCAAACTCATTTAAGCAGCAGCCAAATCGCTCGCTCACAGCTTTAATGCCAGTAGCTCACAAAGTAGAATTTTTGCTCACAAGACTCACAGTAGCGTAGAGGGAGCATTGCTTAGAAGGGTATAACACTGCTTAGGACTGTAGCATGTGTCTGCCGTTGCTCAGCTTCTTATTCTTTCTCTTCTAATCTTTTACTACATTTATACAGCACCTTTCCCCCACTGAAGACCCAGTTTGGTGTAGTGGTTAAGTGTGCAGACTCTCATTTGGGAGAACTGGGTTTGATTCCCCACTTCTCCACTTGCAGCTGCTAGATGACCTTGGGCATGCCATAGTTCTATCAGAGCTGTTCTCTCAAGTACAGTTCTGGAAAGAGCTCTCTCAGCCCCACCTACCTCACAGGGTGTTGTGTGAAGGGGAAGGGAAAGGCATTTGTAAGCTGCTCTGAGACTCCGCATGAAGGGCAGGGTATAAATCCAATCTCCTCCTCCTCTTCTTCCTCCTCTGCTTTTTCTTCTACATAATCTCCTCTGTTCCATTTTATCCTCACAACAACCCTACGAAGTAGGTAAAGCAGAGAGGGTATGACTGGCCCAAGGTCACCCAGCAAGCTTCCATGGCAGAGTGGAGATTTGAACCTGGTCCTAGTCTCCCAGATCCTAGTCCAACCCTCTAACCACTACACTACCGTGTCTCTGATTGACAGTCCCCCTGAAAAACTTCTGAGGAGTATAACCAGAGCTCCCAAGGGGGCACAGTTTGAAAACTTCTGAAATAGAATGTTAAAAATAAACTAGATGCCTGCAGCTGAAAAATTGGCTGGGTGTTTCAGATCAATATGTGGACTTCAGCTTTCCACGGCTCCTGGTCACATGTGTTAGCTTAGAACTTGGTTTGCTCTGCCAAAGGGGGATGCCACTTATGAAATGAAATTCACATGAGGCTTAGGAAAGGCGATCTGTCTAAGCAAAAACAGAGAGGGAGTGCAGAGGGCATGTCTTGCCCTCATGGTGGTTAGAAAGATAAGCAGGGAGAAAAGAAGTTAGCCCAACGGAAGGAACCCCTAAAAGCAGTATTCTGGGTAAACAAAGGGAGAACAGACAACAGGAAGGATACAGAATTCAAACTATCTAGCCTTGCTAGCTCTAGTGCACCCCTCTGAACCACCAGTGCTCTCTGTACAAAGAACTAGTCATCACAGAATCACAGAGTTGGAAGGGGGCATACAGGCCATCTAGTCCAGCCCCCTGCTCAATGCAGGATCAGCCCAGAGCATCCCTGACAAGTGTTTGTCCAGCCACTGCTTAAAGGCTGCCAGTGAAGGGGAGCTCACCACCTCCCCAGGCAGCTGATTTCGCTGTTGCACAACTCTTACTGTAAAAATTTTTTCCCCTCATATTCAGCCGGTACCTTCCCACCCTTAATTTAAACCCATTATTATGAGTCCTATCCTCTGCTGCTAACAGGAACAGCCCCCTGCCCTCCTCTAAGTGACAGCCCTTCAAATACTTCAAGAGAGCAATCATGTCCTCAGCCTCCCCTTCTCCAGACTGAACATTGCCAGGTCCCTCAGCCTTTCCTCATACGGCTTGGTCTCCAGGCCCCCCAGTAATCTTTGTCGCTCTCCTCTGTACCCGCTCCATTCTGTCCACATCCTTTTTGAAGTGAGGCCTCCTGAACTGCACACAACCTGACCAATGCAGTGTACAGCGGGACTATGACATCTTGCGATTTGGATGTTATGCCTCTGTTGATACACCCCAAGGTTGCATTATCCTTTTTTGTTACCGCATCACACTGGCTGCTCATATTTAACTTATGGTCCACCTGTACCCCAAGATCTTGTTCATACACACTGTTACCCAGAAGTATATCCCCCAACTAGTATGTGTGTTCCTCTTTTTTGTTACTCAGATATAAAATCCAGCACTTATCCTTGTTAAATTGCATCTTGTTCACATCCACCCACTTTTCCAGTGTGTTCAGATCTTGTTGAATTCTATCTCTATCTTCCGGTGTGTTCGCCGCTCCTCCCAATTTGGTGTCATCTGCAAATTTAATGAGTAGCCCCTTCACACCTTCATCCAGATCATTTATAAAAATATCGAAAAGTACCAGGCCCAGAACCAAGCCCTGTGGCACCCTACTGGACACCTCCCTTCATTCAGATCAAATGCCACTGACAACTACTCTCTGAGTGCGGTTCTCCAGCCAGTTCCCTATCTACCTAACTATCCTAGAGTCCAGTCCACAGTCCAGGAAGGGACAACAAGCAGGGCCAGCAGATAACAACCCTGACCTGATGACTGCTCCCAGCATTTGACAACTGGAGGCATTTGGCCTCTAAACCATTAGGATATCATAGGTACTAGTCAATGGTAGACCTATCCTCCATTAATCTTTCCAACCCCATTTTAATTCCATCTAAACCTGTGAACATCATAACATCTTGTGGTAGTGACTTCCAACTAAATTTCATTTGTCATTTTATTGTCATTTTATTTAGGTAGATCATGAGAGGGAGGGCAGGAAGGGTTGCATCAATGCTTAGTTCTTGTGGTCCTTTCTTACACGCCCAGGGAAATGGTGATTGCCACTTTGGGGTCAGGAAGCAATTTTTCTCCAGGCCAGTTTGGCCAGGGATCCTGGACTTTTTTTGTCATCTTCAGGGCAAAGAACAGCAGTCACTGCAGGTGTGGAGGGAGAGGTATTTGTGAATTTCCTGCATTGTGCATGGGGTTGGAGGTCCCTTCCAACTCTATGATTCTATTGGTCATTCATCTGGTTTCCACTGCTGTGGTCCATCTAGTCCAGCACACTAATTCACACAGTGGCCAACCAGATGTCCTGGAGGGCAACTAACAGGTCATAGTAGCCAAGGCCTTCTTCTGATGCTGCCTCCTGGTGTTCGGAGGTTCCTTTTAGTAACCATAGCTAGTAGCCATTGACACTATAGATAGTACTGATTAATAATCTAAGAAGCTGTAAAAAGGGAGAAAGAGATTGGCTGGTAATTTATGCTGGAAAAAGAAACCTTAGTGCAAAAAAATTTTTCAGGTTTGATTTTAAAAAGTGGAAGGCTGCAGAAAGATATGGTAGATAAGGACAGTGCAAATCACCAGTCATTTCCAGGACATGGCAGGGTGCCCTGACCTGGATAGCCCAGGCAAGCCTGATCTCATCAGATCTCGGAAGCTAAGCAGGGCCGACCCTGGCAAGTACTTGGAAGTCAGACCTCCAAGGAATACCAGAGCCAGGACACAGAGGCAGGCAATCAAACCACCTGTCTGAAAATGTCCTAGCACCACTAGGGGTCACCAGAAGTCACCATACTTCCAGGCTCGCAAGCACATACATATACACACACACACACAAATAATCACCCAAAAAAAAGAGATGGCAGGGCAATGGTATTGCTGTGACTTATTTGTGTATGATTAAATATTAAAACATTAATAACACTTAGAATAATAACACACACCTGAATATAATCCATGTTATAAAGCTGAATGGCCCTTGCTTCTTAGATTTAATTTTTAACATACACACAGCCTACTACACATGCAATATTTTTTTGAAATGTCAGTATCTTTGTAAAATTCATTAAAATTGAGAATGTAAAAAAAAAAACCTTAGCCCTCATAAAATTATAGTTCCCAGAATTTCTTGAAAACAACTACAATAAGTTCCCCTGGTAAATGCAACTTAAATCACCCAAGATCGCTATTACGTGTTGGCTTTTAAAATACTGTGCAAATATCGCCTTTTAAAGTAGGCTATAAATATATGGTATGCAAGAGTGAACATGCATTGGGCTTTTTGGTAGAGAACAGACTGGCTCACTGGTACGCTAAAGCCCCAAGATCACGTGCCATGGACCCCTACAGCCCCTTGGAGTTCAAGGGAATTTATGCCCTAGCAAGTGTGTTTAGGATTGCAGCTAATTAAAACAGAACAAGTCTACCTCTTTTCCTCTGCAAAATGGCGGAAGGTATGTTATATAAGAGAAATCAGATCACTTCCCATCAAGTGCAGCCACTTTTTTGGAGCATGTTCTGTAAGCTGTACTAAAAGCATTTGCAGCGGATGCCTAATGAAAATGACATGTAATCCCAAACCTATTATTTTAATACAGCTATGCTTCAGTTTAACATCAAGTGTTGATTAAAATGATTGGGATGGTACATTAAATAAATTGCTTTCCCGTCCCCACACAGAAAGCCGTTCTTCTTTTGTTAACTTCGGTTGGCAGAACCCCTGCCAAGTCAGGCTCAATGTGCAAACATAACTTGCTGGGAATATTTCCTCTGTACCAACTGATAATAGAATCGTTTCATTTCTCATTTAGCCCATCAGGAGTAGCTACAAACAACAAATGTGTCATCTCTGCCTTGATTAATTCTGCAGTAACACCTATTTCCATCAGACTGTGAGCCAAACTGCATTCAGATAGACTGCTGTAATTCTTGCAGAGTCACTTGGTGAGACTTGTTCTCCAGATACACGACACACCTTTGTGTCTGATCCAACCAACATCAACCCTCTTTTAGGGCGACACTGCTAGAATCAAGCTGCAACCTATTAGCATCACTGAACCTACAAAGCTGCCATATACCAAATCAGAGCATTGGTCCATCAAGGTCAGAACTGGCTACTCTTGACACTCAGCTGCTCTCTAGGGTCTCAGGCACAGGCCTTTCACCTACTGTACCTGATGCTTCTAACTGGAGATGCTGGGGATTGAACCTGGGACTTTCTACACACCAGGAAGATGCTCTACCACTGAGTTATGGCCTCTCCCTGTCTTTCTGGAGTATCCAGCACAAATGCTCTAGCCCTCTGACATGACCAGCACCTTCTAAGAAAGCTACTAATTGTTCAGAAAAGTTCATTCCAGTCCCAAATAGACATACTCAGCCACAGGGTTGTAAGCTCCAGGTTGGGAAATACCTCAGGGTTTGGGGGGTAGAGCCTGAAGATGGAAGGGTGAGGAGAGGGACTTCAATGGGGTATAAAACCATAGAATCCACCTTCCAAAGTGGCCATTTTCTCCAGGTAAACTGATCTCTGTTGCCTCAATCATAATCCCAGGAGACTTCCAGTAACCACCTGGAGGTTGGCAACTCTACTCAACCGTCATCTATTTAAGGTTAACAATTCACCTCAGAAAGGTTCTAGGGGAGCAGGATATAAATGATCTATAAATGGTAGGACTTATTTCTGTGAAGATGTTAGTAGGAGTGGGCTGCAAGTGCAAATGCACATCTTCTATTTTACATTTGCTACAGTCTTAGGTTCTTGGCTCTGAAGAGCAGGTTAATTGGAGCCAGCTGAGCCTTGCTCAAAGTTTATGGCCAAATGATTCATAACTAATAAGAACAACTTATTCTGCGGTTATTTTATCCTAGGCCATCATGTGCACGTCCCACTTATGGCTAGGCCCAATTCTGTTCCTCTCAGTTTACTTTTTGGCCATGCCCTCTCCTATCTTACTTTTGAACTAGGCCTCAAGGTGATATCTGACATCTGCCAAATTCATCTTGTTATATAAATCTCATCAAACTAAAGCAGATCAATACAACGGTGAGTTAGTTCCGTTAAAACAACTGGACAACATTACCTTCAAGCCAAATATTACTGAACTATCAGGCCAGTTCTATGCATGGCTACCTGACTGAGTCTTACTCCCAAATAGGTACGCTCTGGATTGCAACCCAAGTGCCTGAAATTCTACTAGCTCTGTCAACTCAAGGAACATCTTCTCAGCGATATGTATTTGGAGACAAATGTTAACTTGAACAGTATACAGCAGTGTGAAGACAAAGATTATGATGAGGCCTGTAGCTCACAAGCAGCTGAAATCATGCTGTCGTTGTGCACAGAGAGAAAATGCTGAATTTCTAGGTTCACTTAATCCACAGAAGCCCCAAAGAAATATACAATACAATCAAGATCCATTTACACACACCCTGACCTGGATAGCCCAGGCAAGCCCGATCTCATCAGATCTCAGAAGCTAAGCAGGGCCAACCCTGGCAAGTACTTGGACGGGGAGACCTCCAAGGAACACCAGGGCCGGGATGCAGAGGCAGGTTATCAAGAAGCCACCTCTCTGAAGTATCCTGGCCCCACCAGGGGTCACCAGAAGTCACCATGACTTCCTCCCTCCCTCCCTCTCTCTCTCTCTCTCACACACACACACAAGATCCATTTACACATGTTCTGACATAGAATAATAATAATGTCAGATCTGAACTTACTCCTGTCTATTACTTGTTTGCTCTTCCAAGGAATGAACCAGTCAAGGAGAAATGAAGAGTTCAAAAACTCTTGGAAGATCAAAGGCCTTTGCCTAGGTTCCCTTTCATCCCAAAAAGAAAAATCATGTCACGTTTTTTAGAAATAATAAAATATGAACTGCCAGGAATTAGTGTGTGTTTCACATCTTGAAAGCCCTTCGTATAGACAAGGGGTTGGAATCAAACAACTGTAAAATGAGTAATGTTCACAGAACAGGGCTTCCCCACTTCCTGGAACAGCCCACTGAAATTCTGCTCTGGTTGTCAGGGGACACCTGTGAACAGCACCAGTGGGAGTGGGGAAATCCAAAAGACTTGTTCCTCCCTCCACCAACATAAAGTTGCATTCTACCATGCCAACTGTAGAAGAGCACCAAAGAACAACAGCATGGTGGCATTCAAAACTTCTGAACCCAGGGATGATGAGCAGAAAACTTTGAACATCCATAGAACAGACCCTGAAAAACCTATTAAATTGTCCCAAACACTCTTTTTTTCCACCACATATGAGTAGTATCAAATCCGTACATGAGAGATGTTTCCTCAGCTACTAACGCTGCCAAAAAGTTCCCTTGTTCATTGCAAACACTCCAGAACATATTTCACCTAGAAGAACAACTAAGAGCCTCTCATGAAGATCTCCATATGAACCTTCCCAAAAGAAGATCCTCTTAGAGGCCATCTCTATGTTTCCTGACCTGGAATATGGTGGTGGCTACAAGACATGATCTTCTGAACAGTGTACAGAGATATATGGTACTCTGCATTACTACATATGGGTGTGAAAGCTGGATAGTGAAGAAACCTGACAGGAAGAAAAGAGTGTTATTAAGGATACCATGGATCACCAAAAAGATAAATAAGTGGGTTCTAGATCAAATCAAGCCTCATTTCTCCCTAGAAGTTAAAATGACTAAACTGAGACTATTGCACTTTTCACACCATGAGAAGACAAGAGTCACTGGAAAAGACAATCATGCTAGGAAAAGTTGAAGGAAGCAGGAAAAGAGGAAGACACAACATGAGATGGATGGACTCAATCAAGGAGGCCCTGACCTTCAGTTTGCAAGACCTGATGAAGCCCATTAATGATAGGATGTTTTGGAGGTCATTAATTCGTACGGTTGCTATAAATCAGAGGCAACTTGACAGCACATAACATACATACATGACTCTCTCCCCCCTGCCATTTTATCCTCACATCAACCCTTTGAAGTAGGCTGAAAGTATGCATATCTCTGGCCCAAGGGCACCCAATGAACTCCAATGGCAGAGCGGTCACTTGAACCCAGGGCTCCTAGATCACTTTAACCACAATATCATGCTGGTTAACTGGGACATAAGGTGGGATCCCGTTATTTGAAAGTTACAAAATGTACAAATTTTATATATATATATATATATATATCACACACACACACACACACACACACATACATACACAAAAAATTATACAAAATATATAAAATTTGAAAGTTACAAAATTTATCTAGTTACAAAAATTATAAAGCTTTTTAAAATTATCATGGCACTGTAAATTCAGCTTCAAACCCTTCTCCAAGACACAGATTGTGGTGATGTTTGGCTCATTGTAGACAGTAAAGTTTTTTATTCTCTCGTGGACTTTTCTGTTTGTTTGGAACAAGGCATGCGCAAGCGTTTCTTCATCAAACATGACCTGAGGGCGGAAGCAATCACTGATGGTAGGAACAAATTATTACAACATCTCCAAAACTTTCCTTGTCTCCTGCTATCTGCATCCACCTATCTACCTGGCATGTTTCCTTCATTTGGCGAAACTACCAACAATTATGACTGGATTTGGATGGGAGGAAGAGAAGCATGCCTGCCAAGATAACCTCTAAAAATCACAGCAGACACCTTGAAAGTCCACTTATAGCCAGAGTGGGCGGGATTCAGTCTTGCACAGTCTGCTTGTTTGTTTTTCCAAGAATTATGAACATCCTTTAATGTGTTTTTAAGTTTACAAAGCAGAAATTGCAGCCAACAGAAACTCTTGAAACTGGTCACCTGCCCACCAGTCAACTAAGACCCATCTTCTCCCCCACTACATCACTTTGGGGAAGTTTTATCTCCTGTTTTAAGCACCCAGCCACTGTTGATTGGTCATACTTTTCTAAAACTTAACTCCTCCACACACACACGAAAAACACCTTTCTCTTTCTGATGCCCAATTCCTTCTGCAAGTACTAAGCAACAGCACAAAGCTGTTTTAAGTCATCTGATATTTTAAAAGAATCTTTGGCCTTCATAGATTCCCCAATCTAAAAGCGGGGGGGGGGGCGACGACACAAGCACATCTAGTTTCCCATCATAGTCCCCCCCTCATATTCCTAACACAAGCATATATACTCTCATCCATAAATTTAAAATGCCAGAGGCGAAAGGGGGCTGTCCTCCAAACTCAACAGTTCAAGTAGCAGTTGAGAAGGAAACCGTGCACAATGCACAGGCGGAATGGGAAGGGGGGAGAGAGGAAGGAAGCAAGGACCGGGAGTTTAAAGTCCCCCAAATCGAATCCATCTGGAAACCCAACCCGGCGGGGGACGCGCTCTGATCCAGACGCACGCGCACACATACAGCTATGCAAACATGCACAAGGAGAGAGGGGGAGAAGGGAAAGGGAGGGAATTTTTTTATATATTTTACCTTGGAGGTTTTGAACTCGGATGTCGCTAATCTGCCCGATCAGCTCCTCCCGCTGAAACCAGTCCCATTCGTGCCCAGCCATGGAGCAGTAGCAGGCAGCGGTGGGGATGGTAAGAGCAAGGCTACTGCCAAAGGAGGGGAGCTCTTCAACGCTCCCCCCTCACCTCCAGCGCCCCACTCACTCGCGCACACGGAGAAGAGAGCGAACGAGGCGGGGGAGAGAGCACTCGGCGAGCAGGCGGGGTGGGGGGTGGGGGGCAGGAACCCCTGGCCCAGGAGAGAAGCAGTGAGGGAAAAGAGTTGAGCGGGCGGGCGGCGCGGCACTGAAAGCCACCGAGCGCACGGAAGCGGCACAGGAGGCTGGCGCAGAAAGCCCGGAGACCTCACACGCGGGGAGGGTGCAGCGCGCAGGGGAAGAGGAGGAGGAGGAGAAGGGGGCGGGATACCCAAGGTAAGGAAGGCAGCCGAGCACCTCTGGACGGGAGGGCCAGGCGGGTACTTGCGAGGCGTCCTTCCTCCTCCTTCCCCCCCCTCCCGATCAAGTTTTTAAAGGGCCGCGGGAAGGCCGGAGGTTTCCAACTCGCATACGGTGAGGTTTGGCATTTGGCGTGACGCAGGCGCAGGTTTGGGTAGGAGCCGCTCGGAGGAAGGCACGCATACCCATCCAGCACCTGGTTAATGTTTACTTCTGGGAGGGGAGCAGTCTGGATACACAGACGCATGCACGCCCGCCTCTTCAGATGCAAGCCCGCCTCCTCTTGGAAGAAGAAGGGGGGAAAAGCAGAAGCGAGCTCTATCCGAGCACGCTCGGAGGAGCGCGGGGGGAACAGCTCCAAAAGTCGGGCGGCACAGCCAAGTGGAAGCTACAGCGTTATTTGCATTGTCCTCCACCGGGAGCGGCGCCCATTAAAATGTATATATACAGCTCTGCAGTTCTTTCTGCTTGGGGATGTGCAAGCCGTGCAGCGGAGAGAAGGAAACCGGGGGAGAGGAAAGATCAGTGCGAGGGCGGACGGGAGAGAGAGAGAGAGAGAGAGAGAGAGAGAGTAGGAAGGCTGGGGGAGGAGCGACGGTATTAATAACCCGCCAACCTGTGGGATCTGGGAGCATCCAAGGCTCCAGCAGAAGCAAGGGAAAGGTCCGGAAGGTGGATTTCGGTACACGGGTGAAGTCTAGGAGGGTTTCTTCCAATGTTCCCGCCTGCATTTGAGAAACAGCAACCAGAGCATTGGCTGTGTCTCCCAATAGCTCCAGTTAAATATTTCCCAGTTCTGGGAACTCGGGGTTATGTGCTACCTAAACATAAGGCACATCTCCAGTATCGCTATCCGGATTTCAGCTGCCCGCATAATGGCAATTCCCGACACACAGCCCGGGACCTTGCACTTGCGCGACCCTTCGCTACCCGAGGAGCAGAGCAACGAGGCGTGTGGCGTAGCTGCTTTGCGGGGGTTTGCAGCGGCCTCTTTGAAACACACGAGGCTGCGCGACCGCACATGCCCGGAAGGTGACTTCTGTTTGCCTCCCGACAGAGTCACGTGTGTAAACCGTCCCTCGTCGCGCCTGGCTCGCTTCTGCTGGAGAGGTGGTGGAGGGGGCAAGGGCTGCCAACTCTAGGTTGGGAAATTTCAGGAGAGTTTGGCGGTGGGGCCTGGAGACGAAGGGGGTTTGGGGTGGGGAGACACCTCAGCAGGATATAATCCACCCTTCAAAGGATCCATTTTCTTCAGGGAAACTGAGCTCTGCTGTATGTCGTAATTCCGCGAGATTCTAGGGTTGCCAACTAACTAATGGGGCTTGGAGATCTCCCGGAATTACGTCTCCGGGCGACAGATACCAGTTCCACTAGAAAAAATGGCAGCTTCAAAAGTTGTACTTATGACTAGGGCCTTTTCTTTTCCCAAACACTGCCCTCCCCAAGTTCCACCCCTAAAAGCTGCAGGAATCCCCAAGCCAGAGTTGGAAACCCTATCCAGGTCCTAGCTGGAGGTTGGCAAACCTGACTGAGATGGTAGATGGACTGAGATGGACTGCTCCACTTCTGAATGGAGGACCACATTTTGGACTGCTTCCCTGTAAACAAGAGAGGATATATAGAACCTTTCCCCCCACTGCTGTTCATTGATCTATTACTTGGAGGTTTGAAAAAAAATTGTGAATGAACATTCAGTACTGGATTTCACCTCCTGTGGCCTGGAATGGTGCAATCTATTCTCAGGGCTCTGCCACCACATTGCTGCCTCATTCACTGGCACGTGTGAGTGAGTCTGGGCAGTGGTTCAAATCACCACTCAGCAATGAAGCTCCCTTGGCGACCTTGGGACCACTCACTGTTTCCCTTGCAGTCCCTGGCAAGACTGAAATGGAGGCACCACACATGCTGTTCTGTGTGCCTTAGAGAAAGAGTGGAAATTAAAATGTGATCGATAGCAGAACCGCCAGGTATAGCCTGGAATTCTGCCAGAGTTGCAGTTGATCGCCTGCTACAGAGATCAGTTCCCCGGAGGAAATGGCGACTTTGGAGGGTGGACTCTTTGGCATCACATCCCCATGGAGCTCCTGCCCCAAAAATCCACCCTTCCCGAGCGACACTCTTTATTTTATTGCATTTATATCCAGCCTTCCCTGCAAGCGGGCTCAAGGCAGGTTATAACCAAATAAAAACAAAATACAATACAATAGTCTAATTTAAAATCTAACAACTCTCAAGATGGCGGTCAATCAACAAAGTTCCCGGATGAGCCGGTATGAATGCTAAGAGAGTCGAAATCTCCAGGAATTCTCCACGCCAGACCTGATAACCGTAGATAGATAATATTCTGGGGAAAGGAAAGGAATTCTATAAAACAATGTTACAGCCTAAGGGTCTCAAGTTGGGAAGTGCACTTTCCAGTCTCGGGGCCTTGGCAGATTGCTGTTGTGTGGTGAGCTGGGAGTACACATCCCTGGCTCCTTCATTTCATGGGATCCAATTTTGCATTGTGTCAGGGAAATAGTGGCCTCCCAGCATTCAAATGATAATATTTTGCCAGCTGACAAAGCCACCTCCTGGCATTAAAACTGCCACTGCTGTTTGGAGGGTTGTGTGACAGAAGGTTTTGGGAAGGCCATGTGTGCCCATTGTTTAGCACCCATGTCATTGTTTTTCCTCAAGTATGGGCAAAGTTGCCAGTTTGGATTTCTCACTTTGGGGGTTTGCGCAGTACCTGTGAACATAATGCCTGCCGGGAGGGAGGTATCTGGCATCAGTTGCCTATTATGCAGGATCAGGCCCAGAAAGCACATTCAGCACTGGTGTTCTCATCTGAACTCTTCTGATTAATCATTGTTTAACACTTATGAAGTTTTGAGGAACGAATACTCTACCCCAGTAGAGTGGGGGCTTCCCATTAGGCTACCCTATCCTTGATTCCAGTGCCTTGCCCTCAAGAAACTGAGGAGCAGGAGAGAAAAAAATGCCATCTGTGGTGACATTCTAGGAATTTCCACATGTCTCTGTGGTCTTTACCATAAAGATTAGGGGAAATCCTAGGAGAACACTTGGAAGTGACATCCTACCCAAACTCTACCATCACCAGCAATTGCCAAGGTAGTGCAAGCAACCCTACTTCCAATACTGAGCAAGGGATTGTCCTGGGGCAAAGGTGCTTGCCATTCTATCAGTCACTATGGTGCCCAACACCAAGGAGGGCTGCTATCAGTTGTAGGCCCCTGCACACTTACTTGGAAGCAAGGTCCATTGAACTAAGCAAGATTTCGTTGGGAGTGAACATGCTTAGGAGATTGGGCTGCGAGTAGGTTTGCCCAATGCCCATTCCAGTGTCTAGAAGGAAAAAGATATATAAAAAGCTATCAGCTACTGCATGACATCCCTTCCAGAAAAACACGGAAGTAATATAACAAATCTCAAGGAATTATCCAAAACTCTATGATCTTACCATGGGGTTTCCAGTGATTTCTAGAGAGACATGATGTAACTTCCAGTATTTTTCAGAAGTGACATCATGCTGTTGCCGATGACTGCCGCCCCCCTCCCCCGTCTCCCACTGGCCCAGCCAGGCTAGCCAATCCTATCTGCAGGCCTTAAAATTCACCTGCAGCTTTTGGCTTCTTCAAATCCGAGACCCTCAAAATAGTCTAGGGTTTTTGTTTTGTATTCTGCCAAAAGAGAGAAAACAACCAACCAAATGGTACTGCTGCAAAAGAAACGGGCTCAAACCTTGGGTAGGTGGGCAGGATATAAAGAGCTCTTCTAGTTAAGCAAGGAAGTGGGAGCATCACTGGTTTTCTGGCAAGATAATATGGAGGAGGCTACGTCCTAGGAAACCAAAATAAATATGCCTGAGCACTGTTAAATAAATAATGGCTGCTGGTAATTGAAATCAATATTTCATTATGCAGTTGGTTCAGTGTGCCTCATATATGACAGTGTGCAACAAAGCCAATACGCACCCAAATCTCATTGCATGTTTATGTTAACAGTATCTGTGGCACAATCCACAGCACCGAAACCGTGTCAAGTCACCTGAAGAGCCAGGAATGTGAGTCTGCCAGCAATTAGCTAAACTGTGAACAGAGTTCCCACCCAGTGCTATTTTTCAGCCTTGAAAAATCAGGTACGAAGGGGCCCTGTTCAAACTGCGATTGCGGGTCAAAGGGACAGGAGGATCAAGTCTTATCCTTGCACCTATTTTCCAGTGCAAAAATGACCTTGGGTAGCTGCTATTTGTGTACTGGGGAAACATACAGGTATATGGGGCTAACTGAATGCTTAAAGAGCAAATTAAATAGGGGCCATTTTCGGACTAGGAAGCCATTGCAGGAAAGAAGAACATGTCATTGAGTAGCAACTGATTCATGGTGACCCCATCCACAGGGTGTCCCAGGCAAGAGACCAGCAGAGGTGGTTTGCCATTGCCAGTTTAAAACCCATCACATCACACACCACAGGGCTAATCAGAAGTGGGCTCCTATATACCTCCTCCAATGCTCCCTCTAAGCCTTGTGAGCAAAACTTCTACTTTGTGAGCTACTGGCATCAAAGCTGTGAGCAAGCAATTTGGCTACTGCATAAATTGATCTGCTCTGGAGCCATCCTTTCCTGAGCTAAGACAAAAATGTGTGAGCTGGAGGCTAAAAAACGGTGAGCTAGCTCACACTAACTCAGCACCATCAGTCATTGAGCCCCCAGCCATCCCAATGTCCAGGAACCGCCAGAAATACATCTTCTGAAAAAAGTTATGCAAGAGAACAACTGCGAGATCCTTTCCAGGTAATCACTTTGTTCCACAACAAATGCACAGCTATTGATCACTTACTGTATTGTCACTGGCAGAACACTGTTCTTTCTCCAGCTAATGTGGCTGTTGAGATTTGGGTGGGTTCCATGCAGTCATTTATTCCAGAATTGCCAAGATTTCCCCCCTGTTGTTTTTCTCTCTTTCAGCAGTCATTTGTTGCAATTCCCCCCCGCACACACACTTAAAACATAATTACAGCTCCAAGCATTCACATGTGCAGTTGAAGTATTAGTGGTGGAAAGCACGTCACATTGTGCTGATTTTCATTTGGCCCTGTAGGATTTTCAAAGCAAAAGAGAAATGAAGGTATTTTGTCATTGCCTGCCTCTGCGCAGCAACCCTGGCCTTCCTTGTTGGTCTCCCATCCAAATACTAGCCAGGCCTGATCCTGCTTAGCTTCTGAGATCTGATGAGATCAGTCTAGCTTGGGCCATTCAGGTCAGGGCAACTGAGGCATTAAAGGTAAAGGTTCCCTTGCTCGAAAGCCAGTCGAATCCGACTCTAGGGTTGCGGTGCTCATCTCCATTTCAAAGCCGAAGAGCCAGCGCTGCCCGAAGACATTTCTGTGGTCATATGGCCGGCATGAATAAACACCAAGGCACACAGAACGCTGTTACCTTCCCACCGAAGTGGTACCTATTTATCTACTTGCAATTTCTTGCTTTCGAACTGCTAGGTTGGCAGGAGCTGGAACTAGAGACGGGAGCTCACCCCGTCATGCGGCACTCACGGGTCTTGAACTGCTGAACTACTGACCTTCCACAGCCTGCAGTTCAGCATCTTAACCACTTGAGCCACCGCAGCTCCTACTGAGGCATTACTGCAGCTTTAAATCCTGTTGTTACCTTTGCTTTTTAAAAGCTTCTGATTCTCCAGTTACTTTCTTACTTGAATAGATCCCTTTTCTTCAGTGGGAGAGGGAAGCTTTAAGTTAGTGATCCCCAATGTGGTTTGCAATGGCACCGTGTTGCCCATCAATGTGATTCCTGGAGCCCACTTGACTTTTTTCCCAAAGCAAAAACCAGTCCTGGCTTTCTTCTGCCTAAATGGTGCAGGAGCTGATTCAGAAGAGCCCACAAGGGGAAATCCTCGGACAACACGTGGAAGTGACGCCCTGCCCAAACTCCACCATCCCCTGGCGCTGCCCTCAAAATCTCCCAGCAATTGCCAAGGCAGTACAAGCAACCCTACTTCCAGTAATGAGCATGTGATTGTCCTGGGGCAAAGGTCTACCAATCACTATGGTGTGCAGCACCAAGGGGGGCTGCTATCAGTTGTTGTAGGCATCACCTTTGTGACTTCAGACAACACCCATTTGGAGAAAAGCTGCCTTCATTGTAGGATTCCTGGACATTGGGATGGCTGGGGGCTCAATGACTAGGACCCTCCCAACATTCTGCCTAGACTTGTGACTGGACCCAGGCCCAGGCCAGTCATTCTGTGGTTGGTTCTCCCCGCCCCCACGATGGCAGTCATTTTGTTGTGGTGCCACTGCATACGTAAGCGCCATCAATTTGCAACCAACTTATGGCGGCTGTTGCAAGGGGCTTTCAAGGGAAGTGAGAGTCAGAGGCAGTTTGCCATTGCCTTCCTCTGCAGAGCCTTCCTCGGGTGGTCTCCCATCCAAGTATCAGCCCTGCTTAGCTCCTGAGATCTGATGAGATTGGGCTGTACCACACCACCTACCCTCCCTGGTGCCTACTACCTCTTCTTAGAATTCCAGATATGCCCACAGGTTGAACGAGGTCAGGGTCCTCTGCTTTAGGCTCTCCTCATTTCCTTTGCTGCGACTGTGATGGTTCTCTCTCTATTTTCAATGCTGCTCATCACACAATTATAATTATGAAAATATTTTTTTAAAAAATGAATACTCATTGCAGCAAAGAAAGATGCAATAACTGATTACTTTTCTTCCCTCTTCTCTCCTCCTCCCAGAATCCAGGAGTAAACAGGAAGTAATCAAGGTGGTTCTGCAGAAGCTGTTTTACAAGAACAGAGGCAAGAAGATTTTATAGTGGTGGGGATGCTGATGTGTGGAAGGTAGTAACACTTGACTCATGGGCACATTGGATAGTGTCTGGGGCATCTCTCACTGTGCAGAATGACGCAATTACCTTCTTCAGTTTCCTGCATTATTTCATTAATGTTAATTGTGTCATAAGGTGGCAAGAGACATCTGGCTTCCCAAACCAGGATCTGTAAACACAGAGATTTTGTCCACATCCAGTGACAAACAATGGTGTGAGCATGAGCAAGTCTGGGGCCCAAGTGCTACGCCTTCCCCTTGTCTGCTTTGATTCTCTGCCTTTCAGGCCAGCTATGGTGTAGCACTGTATCCAAACTGGCAAACCACAGTTTGTGGTTGCCTTCCAAACTGCATTTGGAAACCCAGTGGGCCATTGGCCTGAGGGCTGCCTTCTGTAGCCCCCATGCCCAGGCAGGGAGGTGAGCAGGATGTTTAGTATGCCGCTGCCGTGCATTGGCAGGTGGTGTGGTGCCCAGCCTCACCACCCTCTCCCTGGTCCCATTTCTGCTAGGTAGCATTGCCAACCTCCCAGAGTGTCACACTGGCACCACCACCCCTTTTTTCTCCTTAAATTATCAGGGCAGGGGATTGAAGGGGGTGAATTGCCTGCCTACCAGTGGGCAGATGGCAAGCCTAACTGGAAGAAAAAGCAGCATCAGAGGGTAGTCTCTGTGGCATCACATCCTCCCTTAGCTCCCTCTCTTCCCCAAACTTCAACCCTGCCCCCAGTTCTACCCCCGGATCTCCAAGTGCTGTGCTGGATGGGAGGCAATCAAGTGGCAAGGATGATACTGGGAAAGGCAGCTGAAGAAGAGATTGAATTTATACCCCACCCTTGGGCCACGTCCGCACTGTAATTTTTGCCACTCGTTTGTCCCTATTGCTTCAGGGTTTTCCCCCCCCCAATGTGTTTTGCTCTCTTGAGTAGTCCCAGAGGGAGCAAAAAACATGTGGAAAAGGGGAGGGGACCCAAAGCAATAGTTGCAATGGAGTGACAGTGTGGATGGAGTCTCAGCGCAGCTTATAATTTCCTTCCTTTCCTCTCCCCCCAACAGACACCCTGTGAGGTAGGTGGGGCTGAGACAGCTTTTGAGAGAACAGCTCTGAGAGAACTGTAACTGACCCAAGGTCACCCAGCTGGCTGCATGTGGAGGTGTGGGGAATCAAACCCAGTTCTCCCAGATCAGAGTCCACGCACTTAACCATTATACCAAACTGGTTCTCACACCAAACTGGTTCAGTGCCTAACCTTACCACCCTCTGCCTGGGCCTCCTGCTGCCCGTTCATTCTTGAGTCATCTGACTGAGCTAGTTGAGGGTGATCACTGACAGGGCTGGTCAGGCAAGAATGAATGGGCAGCCACAACTTTGCATCACTGGCCCCCAACTTTCCATTGGGAGGGCCCTTTTCCAGGGCTGTTTTGGTGCCTCGACCCCTCTTCGTCAAAGAGTGACCTCCATTTCTGGTTGGAAGGTGCAGATGAACCTGGTCACCAGTTGAAATGTCAAGGCAAGCTGTGGTTTGCAGTGAAACAGGAAAGGGGGCGGAGAAAGGACATTAGGGAAGAATGGAGCATGTGAGCCCATCACTTGGAGGGAGCACAAGGACTTTGTAACGTGTGGATCAACCATGAAGCTCTCTGGGACTGACCTTTTTGGGAACAGTGTTATGGGCAGGGTTGCCAGCTCTGGTTTGGGAGATGCCTGGATATTTGGGGGGTGGACTCTGGGGAGGGGAGGGACCTCAACAGGATATACAGCCATAGAAGCCACCCTCTTAAAGCAACCCATTTCTCCAGGGAAACTGATCTGAGTAGTAGCCTGAGTAGTACTTCCCACCAATAGGTAGAAAGCTGAGACTCAGAACTCTCTGGGATCAGCTGTAATGCTGGAAGATCTCCAGGCCCCACCTGAAGGCTGGCAACCCTCATTATGGGGCCTCTTCGACCTTATATAACTTACAGTCGGAGCATGTCTTAACCCGGCCCTTGAGAGGAACCAGCTTCGAGTGGGCCTGGTGACAGAGCGTCCTCATTTATTGATTGATATATTCGACTTGTAGACCGCTCTCCTCTGTGCACAGGGCTCAGGGCGGGGAACAACACTTCCGATAAATACATTCATGCCATTTCAGTAACTACATTCACAGATCCAGTTAAAAACAATTAAAACCAGTAGCAATTCGATAACAGTTTCAGATGACGCTTAAAATACATCAGTTTATATCCTTACCTCAAGGGGGGAGAGGAAAGAAATGGCGGAGAGGAAGGAGCCAATATGTGCAGAGAGGATCCCTTCCTACCCTCCCTTTAAAAGTCCCTTAGACTATATCTAAACAGTCATAACATCTGATACATCTTTGCACACTAACAGCATTCACACCTGTGGTGAAGGTACTTTCTTTTGGTTTTGCAGCTTCCTGTTCTGGCCAAGAGGATCAGATTCTAGGCCAGGTTAGTAAAATTCTGGTTACAAAGCAGCTCTAGGCAAATATTGTGTAATAAAAGCATACATAGCAGCCTGAATAGCCCAGACTAGCCTGAGCTTGCCAGAGCTTGGAACTTAAGCAGGGCTGGACACGGTTAATATTTGGATGCCCTGACCTGGACAGCCCAGGCTAATCCGATCCCATCAGATCTTGGAAGCTAAGCAGGGTCGGCCTTGGCTAGTGTTTGGAAAGGCAACTTCCAAGGAATATCAGGATCGTGTCGCAGTGGCAGGCAATGATAAGCCACCTCTAAAACATCTCTTGCCTTAAAAACAAGTCTAGCTCATCACCTAGTGGTGCATAATGCTAAAAAAGTTAGAACTTTTGCCTGCCAGACAATCTTAGGATCTCCTGGCTATACTACACACAATGCCAAATAGTAGTAGTAGTATTTGGATGGGAGACCACCAATGAAGGCAAGAGTTGCTATGCAGAGGAAGGCAATGGTACACACACCGCTGCTCATTTCTTGCCTTGAAAACCCTGTGAGTGGTTGCCATGAGTTGCCTCTTAATTATTACTATTTTAATGTCACATATAGAGAATGGTGAGATTTATACCATGAGTGGTTCTTTCCACCCACAGAAAGAAAGCTGATATTTAAAACTCATGCAGCTCTAGTCTAGTGGTCTTCAATTCGTGGGATCAAGTCCTTCAGGTGGGCCACAGAGCCCCATCCACAGGCTTTCTATACAGCTGCCAGGGTGTGTGTTTGTTTTTTGCTCCTTTTAGTAAGGATCTGAAGCTAGTGTGAATATGTGGAGATCAATGGCACCATATCTCCTGCCTCTCGTTGCCTCACGCTGGGGACCGAATCAGATGCCATATTTTACGAGCATTGAGCTCGCTTATATTTAAACCAAAGGTATTTATACTAGAGAATGTCGTCCAGACATCACACCCACCACCTGCCTCAGCCTGCAGTCACTCCGTGGTTGAGTGTTCACACTTCCTGTGCTGTAACCACAGCTCTTTCCCCTCTGAATGCGCACACGCATTGATGATTAATCGCAGCACAGTGATCAGATGTCCAGAAATGTGTGGTAAGTCTACTTGGATCAGCCACCACCAGACTTTCTCTGCTGTTGGCAAAAGTCTGGAGTGAATTCAAGTGGCTTACGAGTGAGGAGTGCTATACAGATGTGACTGTCTGGACACGCCGGTAAAATCCGGTAGGGAGAAGTAATGACATTGGAGCTAATAGCTTGCCTGATCGTGGCCTGAGAGATGCAACAGAACAGCGAGACAAGAGCACTCAGCAGAAGGGAGGATTTCGTTTTGTACAGCCAGGTTCAGAGATTTTAGCACCTCTGTCACGTGACTGTGATGTCATGCAACAATCAGTCACTTGCTCAAGGATCCTATGCTGTTGCTTGGCTAAACATTGGGTCCTAGGTCTAGAAAGACTGAAGACCACTGACTCTAGAATCCTGATTCTACAAAAGTCTGATCTAGGCCAGTTTTAACAGGGAGCAGCTTCAATTTAGGATATGGAATCGTTTAGGACTGTGGTAAGCCTGATGCTGTGAAAAATTGTCTCTTTTTTATTACAAAACAAAACCCTGATCTCACAGGAAGTAAAGAAGCTCACCAAAAAAACATTGCTGGTTTTGAACTTTAAATTAATTAACACTTCAAGAAAAGGGTACCTTAAGTTGGAGAAGGCTGCATAGAACAGATGCATCTGTGGAGGCTAAGGATAACACCTTCCAGGTGGGAGCTGAGATCCCTCAGAATTACAGCTGACCTCCAGATTACAGAGGTCAGTTTCAGGGGAGAAAATAGTTGCTTTGGAGGATGGACTCTATGACTTTGTACCCCAGTGAGGTTCCTGTCCTCCCCAGGCTCCACCCCCAAATCTCCAGGAGTTTCCCATCCTGAAGCTGGAAAACCTACCCCACCATCCCCTGCTGATGGCCAGGGGGGTCCTGGCAACCCTAGGAGGCCCAACTCCATGTTTGTGCACAGCCTGAGGTGTGGTCAGTGGCTATTCAAGGCAGATCCTGCTGAGTGGTGGCACCAAGATTATGAAGAACATGCTGAAAAGGGTTCACCTTGGGTTCTCTTTATTTCCCAGAGGGCTTTTCTGGCCTAGAAAATATCCAGATTACCATAGTGACTGCTTCCCCATGCCCAGGCTGTCTTGCTTCTAAAAAATTGGCTCTTTCTGTTTCAATTTTTTTTCAATTTGTTTATTATTGCTTCATTGCCATCTCCAGAGTGGGGAAATTCCTGGAGATTTGGGGATAGAGTCTGAGGAGGGCGGGGCTTTGAGAGGGGAGGGACCTCAGTAGGGGTATAATGTCACTGAGTCCTCCAGGGGAACTAATCTTGTTTGTCTGGAGATCAGTTGTAATTCTGGGAGATGCCCAGGCTCCACCTGGAGGTTGGCAACTCTACTTCTAGGTCTGTAGGCTAGAAAGGTGAGAGAAACACACAGGAAAAAGGAGTTGCAGATAAGAATGCGCCTAGAATACACTGGGAAGAATGCAAGAGTCCTTTCTGTGCAGATGTGGTTCATCCTCACACTGAAAGAGAAAGATGGGGCAGGCTCTGAACGGTCTGAATCATGTGTGTTTCTAGAACTAAAGCTATATTTAGTCATGTGAGAACCTGATTTCAGAATCATGTTGCTGGATCAGGCTAAAATTCATCTAGTCCACCATTTTGTTTGGAACTCCACAACCAGGATCTGAGGTGCAATGGCCACAATCTGCTGTATCTTCCTGACATCCAGAGATATCCTGCTTCTGAATATGGAGGCTTGCATATTTATTATAGGGGGCATGGGATTGCACCATTCGAGAGAAGTGAAGACAATTACTGCTTCTCTCCCTTCCTCATCCTAGACCTTTATGACAGGATTGGGGTCACTCAGCCCTACCTGCAGTGCCAACAATGATTTTTCCCAGTTGTAGCTGCCTCCTCCTGTGCCCTTTCTCTTCTGAAGAATGGAAGGAATACTATTGCTGCTCAAGAGTATAACAAAGTGCTAAGGGGGAGGGTGTGGCAATATTATTTTTTTGCTAAGAGCTAAGGGAGGGAGGGAGGGTAGCGTGATATAGCCCAATCTTGTGAGATCTCAGAAGCTTTTCAATATCTGCTCATCTCTTGGAGGCTAACCAACGGTCAGTGATGAACTCTCTGTGACCTTCCTATAGGTGAAAGACTCCTATTACAACATCGGAGAGATAAATGACCACCTTCTGTAAATCAGTGGATTGAGGACCTTAGAACTTTATCAGTATTTGAAGACATGGCATATAGATGACAATTGCGTATGGACTTATTTTTAGATATCTGGAAACCTTTTATAGAAACTTATGTATAGATCTGCCTCCACTGTTGTAATATTTTTGTTCTATCTTATCTATCTATCTATCTATCTATCTATCTATCTATCTATCTATCTATCTATCTATCTATCTATCTCTTTAAACTGAGTTGATGGATTTTGAGTTGGATGGGAGATCACCAAGGAAGACTCTGCAGAGGAAGGCAATGGCAAACTGCCTATTCTTCTTTTCCTTTGGAAGCCTGTTACTGGAATTGCCATAAGTTGGTTGCGATTTGACAGCACATACATCTGTCCATAGAGGCCACCCTGATCATCCTATAATTAATGGAGCTAATATCCATTACATGCACAGAACAATTCTGAACAACATTACACCCTCCTACTGGAGTCAATGGGCTTAGAAGGGTGTACACAACTCTGTTTAGGATTACATTTGTAGCTTCTTCTGATATTGGGACTATATTAATACAGGGCCTCCCAATAACTTGGGACACACAGACTTACTGCTTTCAAAGACCAAGGGGTTGTGCAATTCAGGATGCTTCTCTGCTCATTGCACTGTGCTTGTTTTACCCAGGTCTATAACGGTGTCGAGTTTCAAAAGCTGGTTTAGCAACCTTTACAAATCAGTAGCAGGAATCAGAGGGGGAGAGTTTGGAGGTTAAATGATTATCATCATATCCATAAAGCAAACTATATATCATATTTCATCAGTTATGGGCATCAGCCAATCATACCATGTTTACCCTTAGATTCAGTTCTTCCATTAAAGCTAAATGTATTGATGTAATCTCATTTTATTTAATGTATACCTCACATATCAGTACATAATTTATCAGAATGGCCTGGGGTAACCTAAAATATTGCTGTGACCTGAATGGCCCAGGTTATCCCAATATTGGCCCCAGTCATACGAGCCAGAAAACGCGGGGGGGAGGCGTGGCAGTTCGCCCCGGAGCAAAATAAGGCACGGTAGCCCGATCACATGGGCCACCGGGTTCCCACGCCCCGGTGCCGAGCACAGATCACACTGTGCTGCTGCAGCGCGGCAAAAAAGCAGCGCAGCAGAGCATGCAAGCCACACTGTAGCAAAGTACGCTTGCGATGTTGGGGGGGTGGGCCACTGTCAGTGTCTTGCGTGTGCGCATGTGTCATTCAGGGTTGGTGCGCATCCCATGGAAACTTACAACATCCGGAAACCCCAGGACATGGGTGGGTATCGGAAGCCGCGGGATACTGGCGCTCCCACAACCAGATGCCGACCTTTGCCCCGGGGTTTCCAGAAACTAGTACTTTGACCCTAGTAGTTTTTTACTCCGCGTCTTTGGAGGGAAGCCCCGGGTTGGCCATGGGAGCACTATGCCTCCCAGATGTGCCAGTGTGATCACGCATGGAAAGTCCGCAGGGCTACCATGCCTTCAGCAGAGCAAATGCTCCGTGTGAACGGGGCCATTGTAAGATCTTGGGAGCCCCTCCCGTCTAAAAATATTTGTTAGCTGCCTTTCTCTCTTGCAGAATTTAAGGGGGCTTGCCATATAAATAAAACCTTATAAAAACACAATAAAAACAATTATAAAACCCACTAAAGTCACAGTTTAAAAACTCTAATTAGGACTGCCCATAATAAAAGCTAAATTAATAAAAATGAATAACACTGTCTTCATCTGCCTCCTTAAGATTAAAAGTTAGGGGGCCAGGCACAGTTGCCTGGGGAAGTTGTTCCATAACTGTGGGGTTGCCCCCGAAAAGCCTCTCTTCTCATGTACCCACCAAACAAACATCTTTAATTGGTAGGATGGTCAGGAAGGCATCTCCCTCTGAGCTTAATTCCCGGGCAGAAACATATGGGAATCCACTCTGAGCCTCAACAGCCAACTGGTTTTCCAAGGTGACAGCTTTGTCAAGCAGCACTCCCAAGCCCTGAACCTGGCTTTTCAAGGGAAATATAAAACCCATTCAAGATGGAGGTGGGAGAGGAATCCAAAGTCCCTGGTCTGCCTCTCTACTAATCCAGAAAACTTCCACCTTGTCATGATTAATTTTCAGCTTGTTCACCCACATCCAGTCCATTACTGCTCCAAGCAAGGATTCGGAACATCAACAGCCTCCACGGAATTAGGTGGAAAGTTGGCTGCAACCTGTTAGCACATTATATGCCTCCACCCCCCACACCCAGTCTAAAACTTGAGGCAAATCACAGTGCCACCCTGAGTAGAGTTCCCTCTTCTTAGTTCACTGACCTAGAAGTGTGTAACTCTGATTAGCAGCAGTGTGTGTGTGGGGGGGCACAGATCTGTATTTGGACCACAGTTCTGAGAAAGGGGAGAGATCCAGTTTCCCCCTTTACACCATTTCTACGATTGGACGTGCTTCCTATGGGAGGGAAGAATACAGATATCTGCTCCCCACCCAGGCTTCAAGCACTTGGGGAGGGGGGGCATTTCTCCGGGAAGAAATAGTTAAACTCTTCTTTCCCCAGCACCATGGCCCCAGTCCAGATTACCCTTTTTCTCTACGGCTGATTTCGAAGGACCAAATTACATGTCTGGAGTCCCAGTTGCAAAACTCCAGTGTAGCTTGGCTTGAGGATCCTCAGACAAAAGAATCGTCAGTCAGATCATTTGGTTCTGTCAGGAGGCAGCCATTACATGCCGCTCCTCTTCCTGTCATCTTTCACCCATCCTGGCAGATCTTAGGACAGTGCAGTGATATATGTGTCAATTGCGTTTCAATTTTTATGGCGGTTGGTGACTCCGGGTAATAATTACAGTGATTTTCTGTGCATGTGTAAAATGCTCGAATCTGTGGTGAGTACTTTTGCCAACACTTTGGAGGGAGGGGGGGAGTGTCCTGACCCCTTAATAGAGGCTTAATGGGATGTTATTTACTTCCTTTCCATAAAAAAACACCTTCAACTGCCCAGTTCCATAGTTCTATTAAAAGAGGCTCCAGGTTGTTGGCGACCCGAGTTGTTAGGGTTGCCAGCTCTGGGTTGGGAAATGCTTGGAGACTTGGAGGGGCAGAACCTCAGGAGGGTGGGGTTTGGGGAGGGGAGAGACCTCAGCAGGGTATGGTGCCTTAGAGTCCACCCTCCACTGCAGCCATTTTCTCCACAGAAACTGATCTCAGTCATTTGGAGATCAATTACAATGGCAGGAGATCGCCAGATGCCCCCTGGAGGTTGGCATCCCTACTTAGTGTTGAGGGCTGCCTCAGCTTATGCCCTGAATTTATGTTAAGATAATACAGCTTTTATAATATTGTTACAAAAGCAGCCTACAGCTCATGCTACTTCCTGGAGCGCTGGGAGGATCCCCCTTACAGGACCTGTTTACTAGTCGTGAAGCTGCACTGGAAAAGGGCTATAGTAAGGAGGGGAATTGTTGTGAGCTAGAAGGAAAAAGCTTAGCTGGTTTGTATCCTTCCTCCCCGCTCACCACAGTCTGAAGGTTTCCAGGTTACAGAGCCTTCCTTCAGTGGAAGTGACTCTTCTTCTAGAAGCAGAGCTGCTTCTGTCAGAGGGATTTAATTTTTTCTTTAGGGAGGAAGGCATTGAACATTAATGAGCAGAGAGGGAGGATACAGGCGATACCTGTTTTATTTACTAATAAGATAAACAGAGCCTGTTGTGAGCAAATAGGCTCCTAGAGCAGGCAGCACAACCGCTTATCTCTTATCAGACACCTCCCCCAGGAAGAAAGAGTTTCACCCGCAGCCAAGCTATCAGTTGTTCCACAGTGAGAAGATCAATGATGGCAGATAGCTGCCTGTAAAACAGCTTGACTGCCATTGCAAATGTTTTCTTGCAAAGGCCAACTCCGGGAAATGTTGACCCTGTAGTAGGATGTTGTTAACTAAGCAGTAGCTGTGCCCAGAAGGCTTCGTGGTTATCTCACACAAACTGAGAATGCACCCTGGAATGCATCCCAGAAGGCCTAGCAACATGCAGGGATTCCATAGCCAGCGCCCAGGTGTTCCTTAGCAGACAGTTCAGTTGTTAAAAAAAGTTTCCCTAAAGTACAAATTGGCCTTCCTGTGAGCAGGCTTCTGCATGGCATTCCTGAATCACGTGTTGCATAGTTTGCATGCTGTAGAAGAAGGAACATGCTGTTTCTTCCTCTTGCAGAGGCAGGGTTAAAGATCTGAACTGGACAGTGAATTCTATTGGAAATGCTAATCAGAGAATGAATAAGGACTGTGGAAAGAAATTCTTCTCATATCCTGAGCATAGTTGGTATTCATGGTTGGTAGCCGGGATCTGTTCTTCAGTTAGGGAATTTACATTTTTGTATCAGGCGGCTTCAGTCCTGTGGCTGTTCCGCCCACGTTCAGAAGTCTCACGTTGGCTGCTAAATCGCCGCAAACCGGCTGTAACTTTGCAATAATCCGCGAAGACAGCAAGGGTCTAATGCAGTCCGGCTGGCAGCAGTTGCGGCTTATAGTTGTTTTCTGGCAAGCCTACAAAGGAACCGTCTCCAGCCTCTGACAAGCAGAGGCCTTGAGGCAAACTCCGCCAATTACATCAAATGGCCGTTTGTGACAATTACGATGTCTGTTAAGCACAGCATGGGTCACCCACGTGACCTGAGTGCTGAAATTCTGACAAGGGGGAAAAAGATAACAAAGCCAGCCTAGAACTTGAAATGATAGCATTGGAACATATTTCCTTGTAATGGCTGTTGTGTCCTGGGATCAGAAGGCAGAGCTGGCGAAATACAGCCAAGCTTCGCTCTCTGAGAACAATAGGGACTAGGTTCCTGAGCTCGCCAGTAGTGAACCAATGGCAGCATTGGCGGGCGATTCAAACCCGCCAATAGGAATATAGGGCCGTCCCCCCTAACTGTATATAGTTGGCCTCCGGCCGTTACTGTGTGTTCTTTGTCTTGTGTGAAGTACGAATAAACGCGTCTTCTCTTATGTCGTCGTCCGAGTCATGAGGCCCGAAACCCAGTACTTTACAGTGGCGACGAAGGTGGGATTTCAACGCCTTCCATGACTCAATGAGCGACGAAAAGGACACCGCCGAGCATCGCATCGCTGACCCCGAGAGCAGCACCGCACCGCTCGCCGAGCATCGCATCGCTGACCCCGAGAGCAGCACCGCACCGCTCGCCCCGGCGCTCGCCTTACCAGACAGAACCATGGCCGCTTCTCATGTAACACTGGAGCACTTCGATCAGTCGCAGCCAGAAACCTGGGACGCATGGGTCGACCAGCTCATCAGCTATTTGGAGCTCAACGAAATCCGCCACCCCGACCAGAAACGAGCGATCCTGCTGAACGCCTGCGGCACCCAAACCGTCCGCCTCGCCAAGAGCCTCTTGGTGCCACGCACGGCCTTGGAGAGCTCGTTTGGGGAGATCCTGGATGTCCTCAACGCTTACTTCAGCCCCCGGCCGACCTTCCTGGCCAAGAGGATGGATTTCCAGAGGCGAGTCCAGGCCCAAGGGGAATCCATTGCCACCTTCCTGGCCGCGCTAAGGGCGCTCGCGGTGGACTGCGGATTCCCGAAGGTGGAGGACAACCTGTTGACGCAGTTCGTGTGGGGCCTGGCAGACTCCAAGCTGCGGCGCAAGTTGGTTGGGCACCGGAAGCTCTCCTTGGACGAGGCCCTAGACGCCGCAACAGCCCACGAGGCCGCGGAAGGGGAACGCCCGGCCGCGGCCGCCCATGTGGTCGGAAGGAGTCCAAGCCCCGGGAATGGGGACACGGAAGAGGTCTTCGCCCTCAGACCTCAACAACGCCGGCCGGCGCCGTTCCAGCAGGCCAACAGAGAGCCAGCCAAGCCTTCCGGCAACCGGGTCGTCTGTGCCAGCTGCGGGGAAGGCCACGCAAGGAAATCCTGCAAGTTCCGGGATGCTGTCTGTCACGGGTGCGGAAAGCAGGGACACCTCGCACGGGTCTGCCGATCCAAGGGCCCCCGGAATTCGAGATCGTCGGCCACACCGCATCGCGCATCGTCCACCGCCTACGAGACGACGGAAGAGGTCGCCGAGTTGAACCACCTCACCGACCAACCGCTGCAGTTACTTCGCCTCCCCAACCTCAACCTCTCCTCCACCCCGAAGATCCAAGTAACCGTGCGGATCGAGGGGTCCCCTTGCTGCATGGAGGTGGACTCGGGATCGGCGGCGTCCATCATTTCCATGGACACTTTAAAAAGACTTTGCCTGTCAGGGGACCCCCTCTACGTCCATCGCCACTAAGCTTGGTGGACTTTCAAAAGAACCCTGTCCCCATCCGGGGAGTCGGCACTTTCCGAGTGCAATACCGAGACTTTGAGGGGAACTTGGACTTGGTGGTGGTGGAGGGAAATCTCGTGAGTCTCCTGGGGCGGGCATGGTTTGAGGCCCTAGGCATCACAATTGGGGGAGTGAATAAGTGCGGGATGCGCGACTGGGGGCGGTGTGCAAGGAATTTCCCGAAGTCTTTGACGGGAAACTGGGGTGTTATAAAGGGCCCCCGGTGTCGCTCCACTTAGACCCCACAGTGACGCCCATCCGACGGCGCTTTCGCACCGTGCCCCTGGCCCTCCGCCCTAAAATAGAGGCCGAACTGGACCGGCTAGTGGCCCAGGGAGTCCTAGAGCCTGTCCCGAACGCTCGATGGGAGACCCCGATTGTGACACCCGTTAAGCCAAATGGGGAAATCCGCATCTGCGCGGATTATAAGTGCACCATAAACCAGGCACTTCAGGCGCACGCATACGCCGTACCCGTGGTCAGCCACGTCTTAGCAACACTGGCGGGGGCGCGCATATTTGGAAAGCTGGATCTCGCGCAGGCATACCAGCAACTCCCAGTGGATGCAGCCACGGCCGAGGCGCAAACCATTGTAACCCACCGGGGCGCCTTCAGGGTGAAGCGGCTGCAGTTCGGGGTCAGTGTGGCCCCAGGGATCTTCCAAAATCTCATGGACGACTTGTTAAAAGGGATCCCTGGAGTGACGCCATTCTTCGACGACGTCCTCATCGCCGCGACCACCCCGGAACGCTTCGCCGCCCGCCTCCGAACTGTACTGGGACGCTTCCAAGCCGCGGGGCTGAAAGTGAAGCGGGAAAAGTGCCTCCTCGGGGTGCCGGAGGTAGAGTTCTTGGGGTACCGGGTAGACGCAACAGGCCTGCATCCGGCGAGGGACAAGGTGAAGGCCATCGTGGAGGCCCCCACCCCGAAGTCCAAGGCGGAGCCCCAGGCGTTCTTAGGCCTCCTGAACTTTTACCACGCCTTTCTCCCCCACAAAGCCACCGTGGCCGAGCCCCTGCACAGGCTGCTGGACAAGGCGACACCTTGGGCATGGGGAGCGAGGGAGGCGGCGGCGTTTCGGGGGGTTAAAGTACTCTTGATTTCTAACGCGGTGCTCGCCCACTTTGATGAAAAGCTCCCGGTAATCCTTGCGTGCGACGCATCACCGTACGGGGTCGGGGCAGTCTTGGCACACAAGCTACCGGATGGAAGGGAAGTCCCGGTGGCTTATTACTCCCGCACGCTGTCCCCCGCGGAGCGGAACTATGCACAAATCGACCGGGAGGGCTTGGCACTGGTGGCGGGGGTTAAAAAGTTTCACAACTTTGTGTACGGGTGGCCCTTCACGCTCGTAACCGATCATAAGCCGCTCCTGGGTCTGTTCGCGGCGGACAAACAAACGCCGCAGGTATTGTCGCCCGGGTGTTGCGCTGGTCCTTGTTTTTAGCGGGCTACCAGTACCAGTTGGAGCATCGGCCGGGCAAGGCGCTGGGTCATGCCGACGCCTTGAGCCGCCTGCCGCTGCCGCATACAGGGGAAGATCCGGCCCCGGCTCCCGCAGTCTTGCTAATGGAGGAGCCGCCAAACCCCCCCTTCAGGCAGCTGACGTGGCCGCCCGCACGTCCCGAGATCCCATTCTCTCCCGGGTCCTGAACTGGGTGGTGAGGGGATGGCCAGCGGAACAGACAGGGCCAGAGTTCACGGCATACAAAGCCAGGCGGGAAGAGCTATCCGCCTTAAAAGGGTGCTTGTTATGGGGGGACAGGGTGGTCATCCCGGGGCCCATGAGTCAAGGGGTTCTAGAAACGCTACATGAGGCCCACCCCGGCATTGTAAGAATGAAAGCTCTGGCACGGAGCTACGTGTGGTGGCCCGGGATGGACGCCGAAATTGAAACCTGGGTCCGAGGGTGCACACGGTGTCAGGAAGTCCGCCCCAATCCCCCGAGAGCGCCAACCCAAAGCTGGGAGTCTACCCACAAGCCGTGGTCACGCCTACACATAGACTTTGCGGGGCCGTTTCAGGGGCTCCAGTTCATGGTAACGGTAGACTCCTACTCGAAATGGGTGGAAATAAGCCCAGTGTCTACCACCTCTGCCAAAGCGGCAATACGGGCCCTGCGGAAAATATTCGCGACGCACGGGTTACCCGACACAATCGTGTCGGACAACGGGGCAGCGTTCACATCTGCTGAGTTTCAAGCGTTCCTCGAAAGGAACCTCATCAGGCACATACGATCAGCGCCCTTCCACCCGGCAACCAATGGACAGGCGGAGAGGACGGTACGCACCGCCAAAGAGGCCCTGAGCCGCATAACGGAGGGGGACTGGGAGTTTCGGCTGGCCCGCTTCCTTCTCACATACCGCACCACCCCAAACCCCATCTCCGGGCATTGCCCCGCAGAACTATTAATGGGCCGCCGCCCTACCACCTTATTAGACAGACTCCACCCGGACCGAGCCCCAGAGAGAAAGCTGGTCGAGAACAGGGAGGCACCCCGAAGCTTCCTACCGGGAGACCCTGTCTACTTCCGGAACTACGGGGCGGGGCCGCAGTGGGTGGCCGGGCGCATCCTAAAACCCACCGGGCCAGTGTCATACGAAGTCCTAACAGATGGGGACCGGGTCCTCCGTAAACACGTCGACCAGCTCCGGAGGCGGCAAGACCCCGACACAGAGATCCAGTTACCGGGAAATGCCGCCGCCGCCCCATCATCCGATCGACCGCAAGCACCGACAGCGGAGCCAGCGCCAGAAAGTCCACGGAATCCGGAGGGGGCCCCGGTGACAGCTGAACCGCTGCCGCCGCTGCCGCCGCCGTTACAGCCGCCACCGTCACCGCCTCGGCTACTACCAGAGGTCCAAGCTCCTTGTGCTGGCGGACCACCCGATAGGGGCCCCGCCAGCCCGGTACCGGCCCCCCGACGTTCGCTAAGAGAACGGAGGGCACCAACATACTTAAAAGACTACGTCACCTGATAGGAGACGAACTATGGGGGGAGGGGTGTTGTGTCCTGGGATCAGAAGGCAGAGCTGGCGAAATACAGCCAAGCTTCGCTCTCTGAGAACAATAGGGACTAGGTTCCTGAGCTCGCCAGTAGTGAACCAATGGCAGCATTGGCGGGCGATTCAAACCCGCCAATAGGAATATAGGGCCGTCCCCCCTAACTGTATATAGTTGGCCTCCGGCCGTTAGTGTGTGTTCTTTGTCTTGTGTGAAGTACGAATAAACGCGTCTTCTCTTATGTCGTCGTCCGAGTCATGAGGCCCGAAACCCAGTACTTTACAATGGCCTTTGGATGAACAATAATGAGTGACGATTATTTAAACATCTCTTGGTATACAAAAGCTGCCTCTGAACATTCTGACAGGAACTGAGGAGAGGGCTGAACTGATGGGCATCACCACGAGGGGCAGGGCTCAAAATTATGCCCCAGCCAAACTGTGAATAGGGTTGTCAACCTCCAGATAGAGCCTGGAGATCTCTTGAATTACAAGCAATCTCCGAACAACAGAGATCATTTTCCCTGGGAAAAATGGTTGCTTTGGAAGGTGGACTGTATGGGATTATTCCCCCCACTTGCTCCCTTCCCTAAACTGTGCCCTCCCCAAGCTTCACCCACAAATCTCCAGGAATTTCCCAACCTGGAGTTGGCAAACCTAGTTAGAGGTCAGTTAGGGACAGAGAAAGGGATGAGACTGCTGTTGGCTGGCGTCCTAGTACCGGTCTTTGGAGTGTCCCCCCCCTCCTCAACAGAGATTTTTAATGTTGAATGATATGAGGCAGAAAATTTAAGATCTGAATTTTGGCAGGAGGAAATAACACAGGGAAGGGAAGAACTGGAAGAGTTGCAGGATATGATGTCATCACAGGATGTGACATCTCATCCATGGGTTCCCTCAAATTCCACCTTTCAGATTCCATTGTCTTCAAATCTCCAGGAATTTTCCAAGGCAGAGTTGCCAACCCTAGCAGGGGAGCAATGACAATATGAAGATTATGGGATACAGGAGCCAGTGACTACCTCCCCTAAATCTACTGTCTGAAGCTCCTGCCTCACCTTCCCTCATTACAGAGGCAGTCTTGTGAGATTCCACCCCTCACCCCCTAAGAACACGCCAGGGTTCCTCCAATCTGACTTTGACTCAAACTGCACATCAGTACATGCTAGGGCCTGGTTGTGTTGCCCGCCATTTCTCTGAGTGACAGTGGGAGAATTTTTTTAAAACCTGCAGCCTTGTGTTCTTACCAGAACTTCTTACTAGCAGTGACAAAGGGTAGCTCCAGGAATCGCCAGAAACTCTTATGGTTTTACCATGGAGTTTCCAGCAATTCCTACAGCTACCCTTTGTCACTTTCAGTGTTTTACCAGAAGTGACATAGCGCTGCACACAACACTGCACATACACCCCATTGGCCCTGCTCACAACTCTCTCACTGGGATGGGATCTTCACAAACGTGCAACAAGAAGGGAATGGGCAGAAAGTAGTCCTCCCTTTCTGTTAGCTGAAAAATAAATCTGGATCCAACCTATTTGTTTGTTTGTTCTGAACAGCTAAACAGGGGGAAGGGAGGAAAAGAGTTTGGACTTTGCTGTGCTTAGTGTTGCAGGGGGCAACTGACAATCACCAGACCTTTAAGAGGCACTGACAAGGTTTCAGCCAAGGGTCTGGTCTTCCAGGGAATTATTTATTTTAAAGATTTATACCCCATTTTCCTCTCCAATAGGGAAACAAAATGGCTTACAACATGAGTATCCCTTTCTCCATTTTATCCTTGCAATGAACCCCCTGTGAGGTAGGTTATTCCGAATGACAGCAGCAGACCCAAGGTCACTCAATGAGGGATATTCCATGGTGGAGTGGGGATTTGAACCTAGGTCTCCCACATCCTCATCTCTAACCATTACCCATGCTGGGATGCAACAGGCATGAGAGCTAGCATGGTGTAGTAGTGGATGAAGTGGTGGACTGTAATCTGGAGAACTGTGTATGATTCCCCACTCCTCCCCATGAAGCCTGCTGGGTAACCAGTCACAGTTCTCTCAGAATCCTCTCAGCCCCACCTACCTCACAAGGTAAATGCTGTGGAGAGAGGAAGGGAATGTGATTGTAAGTCACTTTGAGACTCCATAGGGTAGACAAAAGTAGGATATAAAAAATACTCCTTCTTCCCAGAAATGGTTGACCAATGGGGAGGGACAGCGGCCATTCATCCTTCCATGCATTATTGTGATGGCTCAGAATAGCAAGGTGAGCTCAACTCTAGGATGAGGAAGTTCCGTAATTTATCTCCAGCCTTCTCTGCCTCTCATGCGTCAACTGTCTCATAATCCTGAGGGATAGCTAAAAAGGGTTTTATGGTGACTCCAGCTGAAACTGTTACCATCCCTTGCCTTCTCCAATATTAATTTCAGCTCCTCTGATAATTAAGCACCTTCTCTTTCAAGTGTTCCAACAGTGCATTTTCAGCTTGGGCAAGCATTCCTCAAGGTAAACATCTTTCTGTTCTGTGAAAACTGCCTTGGGCGCTGTGCCCAGTCCCGTGGTGTATTTCATATGTGACAGGTACAATGCTACGCTTCAGCCAGTTCAGTGGAAATGATGGGTGTGGTCAAAGTACGGAATGCTATTGACTACTTCTTGAGGTCTTTGCCTTCCTCAGGTGTGGGAAAGAGCAGGAGGTGTGTAGTGTTACAACACCCAGTTCTTAGTAATGAGATATGAGAATATTCATCAGTATTCATCACAAACTCTGCTAGGTTCCATCAATCATACAAACATTTACCCGTACAGGTGCCATTCCCCCCCCCCGGTGGTGCCTGGAGATTTCCTGGAATTATGGCAGATCTCCAGACATAAGAGATCAGTTCCCCCCTGGAGAAAATGACTGCTCTGGAGGGGTGGACTCTATGGCATTATATCCTGCTGAGGCCCCTCCACTCCCCAAACTCCACTCTCCCCAGACTCCACCCCCAAATCTCCAGGAATTTCCCAGCCCAGAGTTAGCAACCCTTTTTACCTAACAAGGAATATGTACTTTAATAAGGCAAATAAACAGGGGATTTTGTAGCCACATGGCACAGAGAAATTAAACTTAAACCATGGTTGTTTGAGGCTGATGCTGTTGTCAGTTCAGAGGCAAATTTACAGAGGATCTCTAGTCTTCCTAGAGGGTCTCTGATGTCTAGCATTGCTGATTCTGGGTTGCGAAATCACTAGAGATTGGGGGGGGACACTGGGAAGACAGGTCAGGGAGGTATAATACCATAGCATCCACTCTCCAAAGCAGCCATTTTCTCCAGAGGAATTGATCTGTGTAGTTTGGAGACCAATTGTATTTCCAGGAGATCTCAAAGCCCACCTGGAGGTTGGCAAATTCTACCAGAAGTGACAGCAGTCTGCCAACGTGATGCCTGTGCATGCTCCAACTCTCCCCCGCACTTCCTCCTGCCAGCCTTTCAGGAGCTGGCAGGCAAAGGAAAGGTTTGGCAGGAGGTTCCCCTGCTAGGGTTGCCACCTCTGGGTTAAGAAATACCAGGAGATTTGAGAAATGGAGTTTGGAGAGGGTGGGGTTTGGGGAGAGGAGGGACCTCTGCAGGGTACAGTGCCATAGAGTTCACTCGCCAAAGCAGCCATTTTCCCCAGAGGGGCTGATCTCTGTTGTCTGGAGGTCAGTTGTAATAGTGGGAGATCTCCAGGCCCGACCTGGAGGATGGCAACCTCATCTCCCACTATAGCAGAAGACATGGCAAGCCTAGGCTGCACACATACTAAATTTGGGAAGGAAATGCTTGGCGGATTATCGTCTTAAATGATGACAAATTCAAAGTTCAGCTTCAATCAGTCCCTGGTTTTCAGATATGTATTATTTCCACAGAGAGCCTGGGAAGCTGTAAACAATGCAGGCTCTGAACCACGTCTTGCAGGGTGCATTTCTACACACAAAACCGCCATTGAACACTCGGCGGTGGCCACCAGCAGCCAGTTAAAAATGAAATGTAAATGCTATGAGAAGCCATTGTTTCTCTAAAGATCACATGTGCTTTGTAGCTTGGCAGCCTACATAAATATTTGAAACCAAGCTGCTGTGATCAGGATATATTTTTTAAAAAACAGCATAATTATTTATTTTGTGCTAGGAAACAATTCACTTCCTCCATCATATATTTCAGGTTTGCCAACTACTCTAAAGGCTGTGAAGGAATGAATTAGAGCTTTCTGTTTGCCATTAAAGTGCATAGTTGCACTCTACCTGTACTTGCTGCTGCATCTGATAAGCGTGTAGCACTCTTTACTCAGTGATCTTGGGTCAACAGTCCCTGAACTCACTTCACATTTTGATTTATTCACATGCTTAACTGGATGAGTCACACACGAAGGAGGATCAACCAGCACTACCAGACCATGTGACTTAATTTACTCCTTCCTTATTCCAGGGAAAGGGCTCGTGCAAGTTATTTAGGGTCCTCTCTCTTTATAAATTTATTTCTCTTTTAAATATTCATACCCTGTCTTCCCCTTGTGGCTCAAGAAGGCTTACAATTCCAAGATTAGAAACATACAAGACACAATTCAAACCCTGTTAACCCTACTCCCCAAGAAAATGCCTGCAGCTTGAAGTCCATTAAAAGTCCTAGTATTAAAATGGTCTTTCAGTGCCTCTTTAAAAACTCTAAAGACAGAGCCCCCTGCCTCAGCCTCAAGACATATGGTTTCCAACTCCATGTTAGGAAATCCCTGGAGGTTTGGGGGTGGCCCCTGGAGAGGGCAGGGTTTAGAGAGAAGAGAGACCTCAGTGAGGTATAATGCCATAGAGTCCACCATCTGAAGTAGCCACTTTCTCCAAGGGAACTAATATCTAGTCTGGGGAATAGCTGTAATTCTGGGAGATCTCCAGACCCCACTTACAGGTTGGCAACCCTAAAAGAAGCTACTATAGAAAAACAGCCTACTTCAAGCAACCAGGGTGGGGGGAGGAGGAAGATTGTCACCCACATATTGGGAAATTCCTGGAGATTTGGGGGTGGTGCATGGGAAGGGCAGAGTTTGGGGTGGGAAGGGAGTTCAGAAGAGCTGTGATGCCACTCTAGGACTTGTGTTTCTCCTAGACTCTATGGTAAACCATAGAGTTTGCCTTCCAAAACTGCTATTTCCTGCAAGGCAAATGATCTATTTAGGTGGGACATTGGTTGTAATTCTAGGAGAACTCTAGGCCCCACCTGAAGGTTGGCAACTAGAACTTGGCAACCAGAGTACTGTAGTGGATGCATGAGGACATATGGGAAAAGTCAGTCCTTAACATATTTGGGGCCTAACTTGTGAAGGGCTTTAAGGATCATAACCAGCTTCCTGAACTGAACTCTGAAACAAACTGGCAACAGGTTTAGCTTTTAGAATTTATTGTGTCATAATAACACATTTCGACTATGTCAGATTGGCAGTGATAAGAGTGCTGGGAGTATGGAATATGAAGGTATTTCCCTTATAGAAGCACTGAGGGCAAAAGATTAAGCTGAGCCAGAGTGAAGGCGCTGCGGTACTTGCGAAATTCTATGAAGTAGAGGTAGTTCACTGGCACCAAGTTTCGAGTATAATTCCCCGCTGCCAGACAGAAAGGAGCCCAAGCTCTATCAGTTTGGAGAGATGTATCCCAAACTCATCTTAACCAGCTACACATACAAATAGGTTCCTTAACCCATTCTTATTTATAAGGCTTCATTTTCTTCTTCTTTTTCTGGTTCCTTCTCTTCAGCAAAAACTTAATTCTTTGTCTTTTGCTCTTGTAGATAAAGAAACTTTCTCTCTCCTGCCATCTGTATTCCATTCATGATGTAGTTGAGGATTCCATGATATCTATTTCTCTTTGGAATATTTTTCCCTTTACAACTTTGAAGATATCAGCTTTTGTCTGTCTTTTGGTAGCTCTGTTACGCTCTTCTACCCATTTTGGCTCTTTTTTCAGTATATAGATCCTTTTGTAAAATGCATTCACTTACTTGCAGTCTTGTTCCGTGTCATGAGAAGTTTGGCTCTGAGATTTCTCCATCTTAATTATGGCTTGTGCTGGTATAATTTTTTTGCATTAAAGCAAACACCTCTTCAACCGCCAGATTAACCGTATCATCAATTATACGCTTAAGCTCCTCCCAGAAAGTCTGTGTCCAGTTGGCAACAGTAGAGCTGTCTGTACCTACATCATCTGGCATTTTTTAACTTGCATCTTGTGTACTCATTTTAATACAAATAAAAAATCCCAGTTCAGTCCAACAGACCAGAAATTTCTACAATTGTTTTTCAATAGTCTCTACAAGGCTGACCACACTTGCTGGTGTAGACATAATAACAACCAAGAGTCTTTCAAGATGAGTCAGATATTTTGCAATATTATAATGGAGCCTAGACAGTGTAAGCTTTTATGATTACAATAGCTGGTCTGATACTCTGAGGGACTATTGCAGAGTAAAAAGTTCAGTTTTAAATGTCTCTCTTTCTCTTGCTTTCTTTCCTTTCCAAAGAAGATTTATAATCCTTTTAGTGGAGCATATTCTCTATTAAAGTTCTTTGAGCTTTTGTCTTTAAAGAGTCCTTAAAGAGTCTGTATATAATTCTAATAGGTTATTTAAATCCAAAAAACCCAGGGAAGAATAGTAACAGTTAAAGTCCATAAAATAACATGGAAAACTTGAAGCATATGTATTACAGAAGCAAATATTAGAAGCTTAAACAACAGCCTTTGTATTCTTTTTGCACGGGAAAAGGTTTAGCTCAGCTTCTCTGTAATGACTCGTAGTAGCTGCTTAGAAGAGGAAGGAGGGGGGGAATTTCACCTCTCCTTTCCTTGTCCTTTTAATATTTTAAAGGAGCTTAATCAGGAGGTTGTTGGATTCTTCAGTGTTGCTTTTTACAGGTACTCACGATGTAGTTCTTCATTGATGTTATGGAAGAGGCTCAAAATTTCTCTCTTGTGGGCAGTGTTCCCTCTAAGCTGAGTTAGTATGAGCTAGCTCACAGTTTTTTAGCCTCCAGCTCACACATTTTTGTCTTAGCTCAGGGAGGATGGCTCCAGAGCAAACTGATTTATGCAGCAGCCAAACTGCTCGCTCACAGCTTTAATGCCAGTAGCTCACAAAATAGAATTTTTGCTTACAAGACTCCACGACTTAGAGGGAACATTGCTTGTGGGGGTGTTCACAGCTGGTGCAGTCATGGCTGCCATGTCTGTACTGCTTCATTCTTTGCTTCAGGGATGATCCAGGGCTTCCACCCACTCGCTGCCAATTGTGGGGGGCCCGAATCAAGTCCCTTGCACTGGACCTCCCTCTGAAAACTCATGGTTGGGGTTGCTGTATCTAAATGGCTGAACTGAGATATTAGTTCATTTTTAACACACTTGCAAGTGAACCAAGGTTTCAAGATGTGTCTTGCTTTTGGGCAATCAGGATAAGAGGATTTTTGGGGGTTTTCCTGCCATCTCAAGAAAATAAAGTAAGATTTATGCACAGTAAAAGCTTTGCTATCCAGCCCTCATAGGGAATGCCACAGGAATTGTTATGTCCTGAGCTTGGATTACATCCCCATTAACATGCGATACCCTAAATGGCAATGCCTGATTGGCTACTCTGTGTAGCAGGCCAATCAGAGAAGAAGGATTGTGCTGGAGGGAAGCAAAGGGATTGGATGTTATCTCTGAATTACGATTGGTTGTTAACCTGACTATGGGTGTGGCTATGCTAGCCCGCACAGTTTAAATAAGAGCCTGTTGCTCTCTGTTTTTGTTGTCTGTACTGAGCTGTTCTGAGTTGCTGAATCACTATTAAAGCTGAATCACTTTTGTTGTGAACTGCCTATGTGTCATATATATCAGGAATAAACAGCTTCTTAAAAAGGATTAGATAGATTCATGGAGGACAAGTCTATCAATGGCCACTAGCCATGATGATTGAGGGGAACCTCCACATTCAGAGGCACTAAACCTCTGAATCCCAGAGCCAGAAGGCAGCATCAGGGGTAGAAGGCAGCATCAGCCTCTATGCTCATTTGTTGGCCATGCAGAGGAACTGGTTGGCCAATGTATGCTGGACTAGATGGAGCATTGGTCTGATCCAGCAGGGCTCTTCGTACGTTCATAATGCAGGATTGCCTGTTCATCAAATGTGCCAGATACTCAAGCTTATTGTTCTACCTCTCCCTAGCAGAGGAATTTGCAGCAACCAAACCGCATCCTATTGGTGACCACACCCCAACAGCTCCATGACTGGAAGGATCCTTCCTCTTCCCCCTGAGCCCCCCTCCTTCCTCTTCTAAGCAGCTACTACGAGTCATTACAGAGAAGCTGAGCTAAACCCATCCCATATGGCAGGAAGGCAATCAGTCCAGCTGCCCAGGAGCTCTCAGGCAGAACTGGCTCCAACAGCTCCCAGCAGGTGAGGAGGATGGAGGCACATGATGGAGGTCTCATGTGGCAGCAAGGAGTCCAGTGGCATCATGATGGCTACCTGGAGAGGCAAGTGTGAGGCATGCATGTGACTGGAGGCATAAGGCTATCATGACTGAGTGGGATAAGCTTCCTTTCTGGGCTATGTGAGTTAACTCAATGTTCTTGATGATAAAATGCTGGATAACAAAGCTTTGACTGTACAACATGTACATTGTATCTGGCCAGAGTTTCCTCCTCCCTTTTGTTTGCTGGCATTTCAACATCTTTGCTAGTCGATGTTTTGAGGGCCAAGGGTTGCTTACTGCTGATTTTAATGGAACCCAGTTTCTATTATGACAGCAAGATGGGAGCATAGCCCCTATTTCTGGTGGAAAAGGAGCTGCAGGTTGTGTGATTCCTCCACACATCCTGGGCTTCTCTGGTTCCCTTAATAGTGTGGGAAGGAACTCTGCTTGAGTGGCTCCCACACCACTGGCACAACATGAAAAGTGTGTTTGAATCTGCAGACAGGAGTAATCGGCTCTACATCCTTGTAGTCTATCACAACATTCCAGTCTCCTTCTGCTATCCAGGCAGATCTAGTCTTAGTCCCACTGAGTTCGCTGTGATTTTCTTACAAATAATTATGTGTTGGAGTGCAGCCTAAGTCAGCATGTGTGTGTTAACTTAATAAAATCTGCACAATGATGTGTACATGGAATCCATTCATTACTACAAAATAATTCACTTCCTCCATCATTTATGGCAGGCTCACCAACTTGTCCAAGGGCTGGGAACAGATTGGACTGTTTCGTTTGCAATGTAAGCACATTTGATCTGTCTCTGATGCTACATATAATGAGTTAGTGGTGCGCATTTTTGTGGTTATCCTGGATGAACCAGCCCTGAGTTTATTCATTCGTATATGCACATGAATTAATCTCCATACTTACAACTAGGGTGTGTTCTGCTGCAAACATCCCAGAATTTCTCACAGTGGGAACTAAGGAAACAAACCAATGATATGCTTCTCATTGAAGATTTCATTTGACTACCACAATTTGCTCTACGTAGGGCTACCTTTGAAAATGCTTTGGAGACTACAGGTGATCCAGAATGCAGCTGCCAGGTTACTTATTGGAACACCACGGTCAGCTTATATTACACCAAGTCTGCAGCAGCTGCATTGGCTACCAATTAGTCTCCAGATCCAATTCAAGGTGTGGGTGTTAACCTTCTAAGTCCTTAATGGTCTGGGACCCTCATGCCTACAGGACCACCTCTCCCGTTACAATCCCCCACACTCCCTTCAGTCATTGTCTAGGGGTCTCTTGCAGGTGCCTGGCCCCAGGCTGGCTCAGTTAGCTGTCACCAGGGGAAGGGCCTTCCCAGTTGGGGCCCCTGCCCTGTGAAATGCACTCTCAGATGACACCCGTGCCCTGCTGGACTTGTTTCATTTCCACTGAATTATTTAGTTTGGCCTTTGGAGGGTAATCACATGTTTAAGCTGTTTCAATAGTGATAGCCATGTATTTTAATATTTTAATGTTTATATTTTATATTTGTTATTTGTTTTTACCTTATTGGTTTTAATGTTGTAAGTTGCTGTGAGACTCTTTGGGTAGGTGGCAACTAAAAAAATCTAATAAATAAATTGATTTGTCTTTACTAGGTCTATATGGGTGCCATTTTAGGTCTTAGTAGGAAAGAGGCAAGGAGATTTCAGTCTGATGGGGAAAAATTCATAGCACAGTTTGGAGGCCCACTTTGGTTTCAAAGTTAAATCACAGAAAATAGTATATTCGAAGAACAGCATCTTGGCTAGTCTAGTTTTAGAGGAAGGACACTTTGAAGGGAAGAGAGTGGGTGGGATAAATAGAGTTCCCAACATGGCCTCGGCAAATTCCAGGATTTTGGGGGGGTTATGCGGGGGGAAAGCAAAGTTTGGGGAAGGTATGATGTCTCTTTGAAGTGATTCTCTAGGCTTCCTCCCTTAGTCTTTATGGTCTTTACCAAAGAGACTGGAGAAATTCATAGAGCGTCATTATGTGGAGGCCATTTTTGCTCCCACTCCTTAGTTCCTCAGAGATGGGAAATTGGGGCTGAGGGCTGGTAAATGGGGGGCTTCAAAACAGAAGGTGGCAAGCCAGGGCCAGCTCTTATCTCCCAAGGTGGACCAGCAACTGCAGCCACCAGACCCTCCACAGGGTGCTCTCCTCTCTGTATTAGCAACAGGCAGCTGGCAGAACTTGCTGAGGCTGAACTTGGCCCTCAGGTCTCCTGTTTCTGCTCTCTAATTTAGCCTCTTAAATTACAGCCATGTGCCTGTTTGTTCAACTTCCTTACCCAACTTTTCAAGAAACCCTATTACCTGATTGACATTTATATAAAAGGCTGATTAGCACAAGGAATTAAAAAAATATATGTTTAATGGGCTTTTCCACACACCCCATGGGCTCTGGCCCCAGACTGGCTTGTCCCCCCACCCCCAATTTCCACATACATTTTTGTGCCTTTAATTTTTGCTTTTTTGGTTTTTTGTCCGTCCCCCCCCCCTCAGGTGTTCTGGTTCTTTTGAGATCGCTTTTACCTCAATCTTTTTCTGGAAGCTGATTTTAAGTCACTTTTCCCCTCATGCATAATGTTTCTGTGGTTTTTTTTTTTGTCCTGCCCACCCCACCCATCTCCATGCCCCTTTTTGATGGTTGCACAGTCCTCACTATCAAACCACTCCCTTCCCTCCCTTCCTCCTTGAAGAGAAGTGGTTTCTTTTTTTATTCTTTTTTAGAAATACAACTCTTATCTAAATATATCAATACACCATTGTAATTATAGGTTTAGCAGGCTCCCTGAATTCTCAGCTTTTTAAAGAAAAGTAAGTCTTTGTCCCTCCTCCCCTTGTGGCAATATGCTTTTTTCCTTATATCTCCATGAGGGAGGGGGATAGAGACTTACCGGTTTAAAAAAATGAAAGCAGGGAATTCAGAGAACATGCTAAACCTATCATTACAACAGTATAGCAATATAACAATATTTTGGTTCCTTTTAAAAATGCAGCCATTATATTAATATATCAATATAAGCATGTGCAAAGTATATAAATGAGACGTGCTGTGATGCCACCAATGATGCCACTGATCACAACAGCACTGTCCTTTGAAAATCCTGATTATTTGAGGCATGTGCAGAAGAAAATAAACTGATTCCATAGCTGTGAAAATGCAGATGGAGGGGAAGCATGCGGAAGAACGGTGCCCAAACTGATTCCAATGCTTGTGCCAAGAAAATCAGGAGTAAGTCAAGAGTGTGTAAAAGCCCAGTGGTCCTACAAAGCAGCTGTATTATAGGCAGAATGATACTGCCAAGAGTGTGTAGGTTCCATCAATGGTTCATTTTATCATGCTGGACTTTCAAGAGAAATGTTACTGAGGGTGAAATAATATACATATTTTTCCCTCACTTTTAAAAAATCCAATCCTTGGGCCGCATCCATAGGTGACACAGAAGCGCATCCCCTGTGACAGCGGCAGCCCTGAGGGGTATGAGAACATTGCCCACACACCTTTATCCTGCTCCACTTGCTGCTATTGTCAGCCACTCTTCTCCTTTTAGCCATCTGTGCAAAAACTGCAACTCTGAGGGCAATTTCACAAGCACCCCTAGTGGACCAGAACCATTTTCTCCCCCCGCCCATTTCTCCTCACTTTTCCTATCAAGACATGCTGTAATGCCACACTGCAGCTTGGCAGACAAGGAAAACAGTTCTTTAAAGGGCTGATAGAGTTTATCTGGTGGCATTTTGAAAATGGACTCTAGCCGCACCCCTTCTCCGTTGTGATGACAGAGCAGTTACCTGTGTGGACATTCACATACAGCCACTCAAGGGTTCTTTCTCACAGAGGTTTTGGCTTTCCCATAGTTTGGGTCCCAGACTGTAGTGTTTTTTCCCCAAACTTCCTTATGACATTGTGTCCATCAGCCAGTTTGGTGTAGTGGTTAAGTGTGCGGACTCTAATCTGGGAGAACCCGGTTTGATTCCTCACTCCTCCACTTTCACCTGCTGATGTGACCTTGGGTCAGTCACAAGCTCTGGCACAGCTGTTTTCTCAAGGACAGTTTCTGTCAGAGCTCTCTCAGCCCCACCTACCTCACAGGGTGTCTGTTGTGGGGAGGGGAAGGGAAAAGAGTTTGTAAGCCGCTCTGAGACTCCAAGTGAAGGGCGGGGTATCAATCCAATCTCCTCCTCCTCCTCCTCCTCCATCAGTTGTGAAAGCCCTGCCCATGGATTCTCCTTCCAGATGGATGCAAATAGGGTTTATTTTAAATCCAGTTTAAAGGGAAAGCCCCTGGCACAAACCACACTCAGAATGAGCACAGCGAAAAATTCCCATGCAGAAGCAACCGAGGATATAAATTTAGCTAGGCAGAATGGAAAATTAGAAGGTTTTGATCTATGTAAGCCACTAACTAGAGGGGTCCACATACAACACCTTTACCCACTTTCTGCCCTCTCACAAAAATATATATACTTCTAATTATAAATGGATAGAAGGCAGCTTGGAGATTTTGTAAGAGAGAATACCATAGTTTAAAGAAAAACCAGCTGCTGATTTCTATGTGTCAGTCCCTTCCCTCCCTCTACAAAGATGACTTAAGTAGGAATGGGGGAGGGGATATTCTGGATCCAGATGCTGAAAAGGATTTGTCGTGCACATGGACACTCTGCACATTCATCTCTGGCTTGTATAAAGAGTTAGCACATCATTTTTAAGGTTGAGTGGCTCTGGGCCAAATACAAATGTAAAAATCTGTACTGGGTTATCTATGAAAAGAAATTAAATTCTGAGAGCTGTGTATGTGTGTGTGCAAACTGAAATGTTTTATCTTGTCAGGCATGAAAGAGGGGTGAGGCACCAAGAAGACTACTGAAGACCCACTCTTGACCAATGGAAATACTGCTCATCCTCCCACTTTCTTATAAAATTTTGCCAGGGATTCTCCTGTGTATAAGCTGATTTCTGCAGCTATAATGACCAGAAAAATGGCTTTTTAAAAACACGTCCTGACAATCTCTGTGTGCTGAGTTGCTTCCCCAGTATACATAGGGTTGCCAAACTCCAGGTGGCACCTGGAGATCTCCCGCTATTACAGTTGATAACCAGTAGAGTGTTTAGTGTCAAGTCAAGGGATTTCCCTCCTTTCTCTTATTTTGTCCCTACTTATTTCATCTTTCACATAATTAAGCTCATGTAGCCAACTCTGTTCACCAATTCTTTGCAGAGTTGCCAGGTTCCAGGTGAGGCCTGGAGATCTCCTGGCATTACAACTGACCTCCAGATGGCAGAGATCAGTTCCCCTGGAGAAAATGGCTGCTCTGGAGGGATGGCTCTATGGCATCACCACCCTTCCCAAGCTCCACCCTGCCAATCTCCAGGTATTTCCCAGTGCAGAGCTGGCAACTCTAGGTGTACATGAAGCTTAAAGAACAATGTCTATATGTCAAATGTTTAGTTTTAGGGGGTATAAAACCCACCATGCAATGTGTGCCAGTCTCCAAAGAGTATTGTAGGCTCAAACTGCATGTGATGGTGACAAAACCATTTGTCTAATTCTGTATGAAAAGGGCAGTGAGGAGGGCACATTGAAGAGCAAAAGAGGCACCTGGATGAGGGGAGGCAGACTTCCCCTTCCTGTGCTGTCCTCTCCTGTACTTCGATGCTTGAACCCCTTTTCCCATGACGCTGCCTTCTACTGAATCAAACCACTGGTCCATCACCATCAAACCACTGGTCCATCATATACTTAGACTGGCAACAGCTCTCCAGGGTTTCAGATAAAGGTCTTTCACATCAGCAATTCCTTTTAACTGGAGACGATGGGGACTGAATGTAGGACCTTCTACATGCCAAGCGGGTGGTCTATCGCTGAGCCACGGTCCTAAGCCCACCTTGGAGTAGCAGCCGTGGGAGGGGCCTCTTGAGTCTGTGCTCTGAAAAATTAGGCCTCTGTGCCCTCCTCTACAGGTGACTGAAGAAGCTTCAGTTTTAAATGTTTGGGTCTGAGATTTCCATGCATATCTCAGTCCATATGCTGTTTTCCCATGTTTTAATGAACATGGGGGTTGGAAGATAGCACAGTAGCAAGCTCCAGAAGAGCATTCATTGGAATACCATACATAAGCTATGTGTGTAAACATAAGAGAAGAAGAGAAGAAGAGAATGGATTTATACCCCGCCCTTCACTACCTGAAGGAGTCTCAGAGTCGCTTCCCCTCCCCACAACAGACATCCTGTGAGATAGGTGGAGCTGAGAGAGCTTTGACAAAAACTGCTCTTTTTCAAGAACAGCTGTGCCAGAACTATGGCTTGCCCAAGGTCATCCAGCAGGTGCAAGTGGAGGAGTGGGGAATCAAACCTGGTTCTCCCAGATTAGAGTCCGCACACTTGACCATTACATCAAACTGGCTCTCTTTTAGTGCACATAATGTGCATATGGCTCTCTCCATGCAGTTGGGAGCCCTGCTTTTTCAGGATTCTCAGTTGCATGGAGTGAACCCTGCAAACATGCCATTTATACATATCCACCTCTCAACCTGGCATGCTTATTGTATACTATCCCTCTTAAAACAACTGAAAAACGCTATCGATTCTTATTGAACATGCTCAGAGAGCCTCCAGGAAATAATTATTGATGATCCTTACTGCCCTCTACTGGGATGAATATATATCAGACAACCTGCTCCGTTTGATTTGGATGAAATATTTCCACATTTAATGATTCTTTATTAACTACACTGTGTCACTTGTGTGGTAGAGAAGCGCTTGGACCCTGGCCTTTCTTCTTCTACCCCATGTACATTAGTTTATTTGTGATGCATATTCCCAGTTGTCCAGAGGTCCAGGTTATGTGAATCTTCCGATCAAAAAATTGTAATTGTATGATCAGGTCTCTGTATGACTGGGCTTTCACATGGTGACCCATTTTTAAAATAATGTAATCTGGGTTGCTCTTGCACTATGTAGGTGACAGTGGTGTCTCCATAAATATATATTCGGTGAAATCAATGCTAAGTGCTTTGAGCAGTCAGAAAAAATAGTATATACATACCAACTAGAAGCACTACTTACTACTATGACTAGCAGTACTTGTACTATGATTACTACTAGGAGTAATAATAATTTATGAGAGAGAGAGAGAGAGAGAGAGAGAGAGAGAGAGAGAGAGAGAGAGAAAGAGAGAGGTTTTAAAGAGAGGAACAAAATCCCAACTAGACTGGTGATTTACACTAGTAATTAGTAATTACAGATTAACCATCTGAATTAATATAATGTGCAGCCCAAAAGAGAAAAAAAAGATTTTGCGAAGTTTCCCCCTCCACCAGACCCAACCAGATGTCTGCAGAGCTGAAAGAATGCCAGAAGTCTGCAAGGATGTGCATCCAGTCTGGCTAGGCCTCATTCTTACAGCCAAGCTAGAGATGATCCAGATGACCTACAGTCACAAAACACAGCAATGAGACTGGGCACAAATCTATTTGGGGAAACAATACAGATGGAGGTAAGAGTTTTAAGCCTTTTTCCCTGCACAGTTTTCCCAATCCTAGTGCTGCCTGCAAGTTACTGTTTCCCCTGAAGCAGAAAACATAGGTGGCCTCTGTGCTAGGGTTGCCAGCTGATGGCTGGCACCCAGCAGAAGATGGGGGGGAAAGGGACATGGGGGGGCACCATCATAGGATGTGACACGACACCTCTTCCAGGGGAACTGGAAGTGACAGCACATCATTCTGAGTATTGCCAGAACCTCTATAGTAAAACCAAAGAGTTTCCAGGTGATTACCAAAGAGACTTGACATCACTTCCAGGTTTTCCCTGGAAGTGACATCATGACAGCAGTGATTTTTAATTTTTTCTCCTTCTGCTTGAAGGAGTGGTGGTGGGTAGTGAGGGTTCCTGGTAGGACATCCCACTAGCAACCCTCAATTTCCACTGCCAATAACACAATATCCAATGATGTGTAGATGCAGTTGTATAGGCATCATACACATACCACATAATTAGACATTACTGCTATATTTGCAGTGTGGGCGTATGTGAAGCTTTTCCTTCACCTTGTGACCTTCACCTTTTTCCTCAGTCTCTTCCCCTACACTCTTCTTCCTTTCCTTTTTCTCCATTTATCAGTTCTGTTTTTAATTGTAATTTCTGTATAATGTACTTTATATCAAAATACCCCCCCCCGTTTAAGCATTTGTTGGATGCATTGAACCCCATTTGTTTTGTGTAATAGTTCATATATCTTTATTCAATAATGGGGGGAAAAGGCTAGAATGTGTAAAACTTTTTCTTCAGTTTTTGCTATTAGCTGTACTTCCTTGTCTGTCTGTATTCAAACTTGATCCACCACAGGCTCTCTGATCCCCACTCTACGTAGGTTTGCCAGCCCTGATTTGGGAAATTCCTGGAGATTTTGGGGGTGGAGCTTGGGGAGGAAGGGGTTTGGTGAGGAGAGTAACCTCAGCAAGGTATAATGCTGTAGAGTCCACCGTCCAAAGTGGCCATTTTCTCCAAGGGAACTGATCTTGGTTGTCTGGATATCAATTATAATTCCAAGAGATCTCCAGCTGCCACCTGGAGGTTGGCAACCCAGTCTACATTACACACACCCCTGCCAGCCACTGCTGGACTCCACCTCTGCTTATTTAGGCTTCACCCCCTGAGCTCCTGACTGTGTCATCTAGCTCAAGTTGTGTACTTCAGGGGATCATACCTGGCAGCAGACTATTTTTACCTCAGTGAGAACTGAGTTAAACTAGGCCTTAGACTCATTCAAGTACTTGTTTCAGCAAGTGGGTAAGAGGAAAAAAACCCTTCTTTGTCAGTTAATACTCTAGCTGCCTTGCTTAAGACCCTGTGCCCTGGAACCATCATCGGCAGTCCGTGCCTTGCTGGCATAGACTGAAACCAGCATGGGATCGAGATAATGGTCCTAATATCACTGTTGACTGTACTCCTGTGATGACTGATTTGATACTGTGTTTCGCCATTGCTTATGCAATATTGTACACTAACACTTTGTTAATGGTTTTATAACATTTTGTTTTATTTGTTTTAATTTTTATGTAAGCCGCCTTGAGCCTGCTTTGGCAGGGAGGGTGGGGTATAAATCGGATAAATAAATAAACAAACAAGCAATAAATTAAAGTTGCTGTAGATTTTTCAGGTTGTGTGGCCGTGGTCTTGGCATTGTAGGACCTGACATTTCACCAGTAGCTGTGACTGGCATCCTCAGAGGTATAACACAGAAAGATCAGGTCCTACAATGCCAAGACCACGGCCACACAACACGGAAAATCTACAGCAACTAATGAACTCTGGCCGTGAAAGCCTTTGACAGAATAAATTAAAGGCTGGCATTATAGACCAGACCCATCATAAACTGAAGAATGTTGCCATGTTGGTGCCTAATAATGGCAAAGAGAAAACAGTTCAGGGTAAAAAAGCAAATAATCACCTTAAACAGTGTAAACCAGGAGGAGGAAAGCAGAAACCACTGCTGAGCTTGGTGGGTCCAGGCAAAACAAGGCTGAACCTTAAAGAGCCAGAGGTGGACTAGCAGGTTCAGGGCAACAGCAAACAAACAAGCAAGCAGATGTTGCTATTCCAGCTCTGATTATTTTCTGGCTTTTCAAATCCTAGTAGTGGTTACCTTCCATAGTCTGATTTGAAATATTGGACCAGTAAAACAATAGATTTTGCAATGGCCAATAGCAGTTGTACATGGCAGTTTGAAGACCCGAAGTGGACTGGGAAGGGAAGGCTGAAACATCTTCTCCTTCTGCACTGTGGTCAGGAGCAGAAAAGAGAGGCACATGGGGTTGCCATCCTCCTGCCCTTGGCTCTTGATTTCTACTGCCACTCAGTGCAGCGGTGGAAGAAAATTTAAAAAAATCATTGTCACATCATCAGTGTGACATCACGTCCAGAGAAAGCCCAGAAGTGATGTCACACTGTGACTAATGGCACCCTCCTTTGTCCACTAGATGCCCTCTAGCAACCCTAGAAGAACATGTCCAATATGTAGTCCCCATATCATGCATCAACACCCATGAGGACTTTGTAACATGCAGTGAGGCCCTCACCAAGCAAAGGCTCAGAGGAGGCCCTATAAAATTTGGTGCATGTATGTTTCTCAGTAAATCCCTTTTTTACCAAATGTATTTCCCTGCAATATTCTAAGCTCCTTCCTTGACCATTCACCATCCAGCCCTTTCCAGAGCCAGAAGTGCATTTGTTGGAGAGAAGTAATAAATCCCGTCATGCTGTTTAATGAAACAAGAAAATGTGTTGCTCGCACTTGGATGCTAAACTTTATTACCCAAACACAGCTAAAAAAATAAATGGAGTATTTCCTGTTTAGAAGTGCCTCCCACATCATGTGATTTTGATTTTACCCAGGTGCGGCGATTCAAGTTGAAATCAGCGCTCCAGTTATTTTTAGGGAAAGAAAACCACTGGCATATGGATACAAATTTAAACAACTTGCCACTCAGGTGGAGAAAGGACTGCTCACAAAAAAAAAAAAAAAAGTACACACATTGAAATGTGATCTGCAGTGGTCACGAAAACAACATAGGAATTTTGCAAGACATTAAAGTGTTTAACTAATTCCTGATTTTCTTAACTCCCCACACATTAATTATAGAATCATTATAGTATCACCGTCCATGTATATAACCATATGCCATCAATCATAAGGGGAATTGCATGATATTTTTGTTTGTGTTGGAAATGTTTGCAAGACTATAATAGCAGTTTTGTGGTTTCTTACGGGAAATAACTCTTGTATGGCAAAGATGGGAGTCAGGTGAATTTAGACAGGTACAGAAAGAGGTAACCAATAGGATATGGAAGCAAGTACAATTAGTGGTGTTGACTGTTAATAATAATAAATTCTAATTCCTACTTCCTCTGATAGTTAACTCTTGTATTTGTATGCTAACTTGCTGCTATTCACAGATTTTACCAATCACTTTAATCCAATGTCAGCTATAATCGCCCAGTTACTTATGCAGCTTGAATCCAACTAGCCCTTCCTGGCAACTAACCCCCCTCTCCCCAAATATGTAATGGTTGAGGATGTCTTGTTTCACTGTATCTGAAGGAGTGTGTTTATACACAAACGCTTATACCTTGAATAAAACTTTGTTGGTCTTAAAGGAACCTCTGGACTCAAACTTTGTTCTACTGCTTCAGACCAACACGGCTGCCCACCTGAATCTACTAATGGATTTGATGAATGTTACTATGAGATATTACTGGAGTGTTTGCCAAATGGATTAAAATTATATAGGTATTTCAACGTTACCCACTTTGATAAAGTTATGCACAAAACGAGATGTTATATGCATGGTTCCTTGTGTTGATGGCATTTGAATTGCTCCCAGTAAATTGAATGTTGGAAAAAGAATTTATAAGTCTGTGAAGAACTTTTTTTTTTTGGCACAATACATCACAGTTGTTCTCTCTCTTTTGGTTTGCAATCTTCAGGTGAGGGCTGGAGATCACTCAGAATTACAACTGCTCTTCAGATGGCAGAGATCAGTTCCCCTGGAGAAAATGGTGGACTCTGTGTCCTTATACCCTTCTGAGGTCGCCACAGCAAATTGACAGTGAGTGCCCATGGCCGGGGTACCTGCCCAGAGCCTTTTTCTAGAGGTCTTTGTATTTATTTCCACAACGGGCCTTATTCCTAGTACAATATAAATCACAACTAATTCAGATGGCATTAGAAACCAATTTATACCCAGGTACCATGAAGGGGAGGGGGGAATGAAGGAGGCCTGGCTCAATGACAGACCGTTGCTGTCCTTAACCATAGGCCTGGTGGAACATCTCTTTCTTATAGGTCCAGTGGAAATGCACAATTTCCCACAGGGCACGGGTGTTACTAGGCAGAGAGTTCAAAAAGGCCCTGGCTCTGGTCGAGGACAGCTGGATATCTTTTGGGCCAGGGATTACCAAGAGGTTTTGCTCCACAGAGCATAATGCTTTTCGGTAACTATACTAGGAGAGGCAGTCTTGTAGGTACGTTGGTCTCAGACCGTTTAGGGCCTTCAAGGTTAATACCAGAACCTTGAACCTGATCTGGTATTCAGCCTGGAGCCAGTGCATTTAATGATCTGAAGAAGTGAGCCGTGACTCAGGAAAGCTCCTACCCTGCTGCAAATTTTGTTAGCATTTAAGATGCTGCTGGACTCTTGCTCTTTTCTAGTTATCCCATTTGTTGTGTGCTGCAGCTTTCAAGAGAGATGACTATGAAACAATCTAAATACCAAATAGTCATAAAACAGTTTGAATAAAAACACCCAACACAACTTCTGGAAAATGGACAGACAAGTTTTAGTGACTGTTTGAGGGTAGAGGATTCCAGTGTCAAGTCCTCGCGAACTAGGGTTGCCAGGTCTGGGTTGGAAAATACCTGGAGACTTTGGGGATGGATCCAGGAGAGGACGGGGTTTGGGGAGGGAGGGGCCTCAGCATGGCACAGTGCCATAGAGTCCACCCATCAAAGCAGCCATTTTCTCCAGGGGAGCTGATCTCTGTCAGCTGGAGATCAGTTGTAAAAGCGGGAGATCTCCAGGCCCCACCTGGAGGCTGGCAACCCTATCACAAACCTAATTTCATGATGCACTTAAGGGTGTGTTCTTGGTTGATCTTGAGGATTCTGATGGAACATAGAGTGGAAGGTCGGGGTTTTAGGTACAAGTCATGGTTAGGGCATTATAGATCATCACCAGAACCTTGAATTGAGCTTGGAATGCAACAGATGGCCAAGACAAACACGGTGGTGGAAAGTGCCATCAAGTCTCAACCAATTTATGGCTACCCCAAAGAGTTTTCAAAGCAAGAGATGAACAGAGGTGGTTGGCCATTGCCTAGCCATGTGTAGCAACCCTGGACTTTCTTGGTGGTCTCTTGTCCAAGTACTAACTAGGCCCAGCCCTGCTTAGCTTCCAAGACCTAATGAGATGGGGCCCATCCAGGTCAGGACAACATAAACATGGGTATATGTATTCAAATGAACAAAAGCTTTATTCCAAGGAATGACGCATCAGCATTCAGCTAAATTGTTTTATATTTATTTATTTATATAATACTAATTGTCCAGTCCCTGCAATGCAGGGCTCTGGGCGATGTATATCATTCATAAAAACATCAAATGATTAAAACATTAATAACATATTTCAAGCAAGTAGATGGCATATGCTAGCTGGTCCCATTTCAGACTTCTGGCCGCTTCGCAACCTGAGAATGATCGCCTTTTGCACCTATGTCTCCCAGGTATGGCCATTGTTCACTGACACTGCTTCCTACGGGCCATTTAGCACCATGCTTTCTTGGTGAACCTGCGGGAGTTACTTGCTCTGAAGTCGTTATTCTCTTCCTATTTTCCCCATGTGTTTTTATAGCAACTTGTGCAGAATTCCTAACTTCATTTATATGGATCTGGGGTTTCTTTGTGCACCATTTTTTAGTTACCTGTTTTGTTTTTCTTGCTCTCTCTCCCCAAAGGCAGCAGTTTTATGGCATCCTCAGCCTGTGTCTCCAAGTTTTATGCCGTGGGACTCTTGTTTGATTTTCTCATGGACCAATCTTTTTTTTTCTCCTTTGCATTTCCCTCTTGCCTTGTATTGCATTTTTTATTACAGTAGAGGCTACGTCTACAGGTCCTTCCGGCTATTTGTTCCGAGACTTTTATTGGATTCTCAATAAATATGCATGCCATTGGGGGTCCTTAGCTGGTTTCCTTACCATTTTTTATTGAAGCTGTGCTTCCAGCTGAAATGTTAAGCACCTATTTCGATAGCAATCTGGTTTCTCTTCTGGGCTCTTGCAAAGTTTTCCGACATGTTTTTGTTGGCTGAGGTACACCTCTTTTTTTTTTAATCTTTCTGTCACGTTCAGGTCCTTTGTTGGCTGTTGAGGTGCCCTAGGTGCTTCCCCCCTTAGTCATTTCCATTTCACCTTGAAACACAAATAAATCCATGTCTTGTGGCAGGTGGAACTGAAAAAGCTCAGGTCTCCTCTTTACTGAAGCAGAAATTCTGGAGGTTGTGGGCAGGAAACAAAAAACAGGTAATAATATGTCAGGGGAAATTCACTTCCTTCAATTAAACAGTTCCAAATATTTTTTTCTTGAATGGAGCATGTGGGAAGCAGAGATATTGGTCAAGCTGACCAATTGTATTGGTGGTGATAGAAAGTGCCATCAAGTCACAACTGAATTATGGCAACCCTGTAGGGTTTTCAAGGCAAGAGACATTCAGAGGCAGTTTGCCATTGCCGGCCTCTGTGTCACAACTCTGATATTCCTTGGAAATCTCCCATCCAAATACTAGCCAGGGCCGACTCTGCTTAGCTTCTGAGATATCACCATTCCTTATTAACATTGCCTCTTTCACTAAGGGGTGTCTCAGTTACATGGATGACAAATGTCTACCCCACAAGCCCTTAGTCATGCTCTGCCAAACAGTGCTGCCATGTTTGTTTTCATGCGGGCGCCATTTACAATATTTTGAAATAGCAGCAGTGAGAAAGAAATGGTGGCACTGGGACCATAATAAACGTAAAGGGACTTAGGGAGGGAAAAGGTCAAAGTAGTTAAGATGTGCGAGATCCATAATTAGGATCTCCTGTGGCTTTTCCAAACTAATTAGTGGCCCCATGCAGATGCTTTGAAGACTGGCAAAGAGGCACTAAGAGAGGAGGGTTTAACCCTTTCCTCCCTTGATCCATCCATGAGCCTCTGAGCACCTCACAGGGGAAACAACAGGTGCCAGTATTACTTCTGTTTCTACCTGCTGGAACTAATTTTGGCTTTTTCACTGGAAGTGGAGGGAAAAACAGGGAGAGGCTTTCACTTCTCTTTATAGGCCTTCTGTGGGTATTCAGTTGGCCATCTTGTGGAAACAGGATAGCAGAGTAGGTAGACAATTGGTTCGATCTAGCATGGCTGCTCTTAGGCAGTGTTCCCTCCTAGCTGAGTTAGTGTGAGCTAGCACACAGTTTTTTAGCCTCCAACTCACAGATTTTTGTCTTAGCTCAGGAAGGATGGCTCCAGAGCAAACTAATTTATGCAGTAGCCAAATCGCTTTAATTCCAGTAGCTCACAAAGTAGAATTTTTGCTCAGAAGACTCCACAGCTTAGAGGGAGCATTGCTTTTAGGTTCCCTATTTTTTCCATGTATATTTCTGTCCCCATCAACAATTCTAGTTCTCTCTGTTATGTTGTTGGTTTTTAGAATCATTTATGCACATGATATAGTTTTTTATATGCAATCTGTGCCATATTTTGACTTAGAGGACATACATTGTTCCTTTACACATATAAGTCTAATGTATAATGCTGATCTTCATAATACTTCATACACAAATAATGCTGTAAAATGTGTGCTTTTGATAGTTTGGTGTAAGGAAAAAGAACATTTGCACAAGGAAGAAGCAAAACTCGAAACTGGGATTTTCGGGCTGAAACAGCAGGGATGAGAAATTCTAAATCATCCCTAGTGCCAATGCTGTTGGAACAAAATTGACATAATGTGATCCCCGATTGATTTCCCGAGCCAATTGCTAGGCAGCTGCATTTGGGACTAATTGAAACCTCTGAGATCTTTTCAAAGGCAGCCCCCAACTAAAGTGCATTACAGTACTCGTGTCAAAAGGCCCAGACTTTTCCAGGCAAGGCTATAGCTGGTATACCCACCTAAGCAGATGAGCTCCTTCCTATCCCCAAACTTCACCCTCTCTAGGCTCTGCCCCAAAATCCCCAGGAATTTCTCAAGGTGGAATTGGCCATCCTATCCCTTTGTTGTTGTTGCTGTTGTTCAGTCGCACAGTCGAGTCCGACTCTTCGCGACACCATGGACCAGATCATGCCAGGCCCTCCTGTCTTCCGCTGTCCTCTGAAGTTTGCTCAGTTTCACGTTCATTGCCTCGATAACACTGTCTAACCATCTCATCCTTTGCTGTCCCCTTCTTCTTTGACCTTCAATCTTTCCCAGCATCAGGGTCTTCTCCAGCGAGTGCTCCCTTCTCATTTGGTGGCCAAAGTATTTGAGCTTCAACTTCAGGATCTGGCCTTTCAGGGAACAGTCAGGGTTGATTTCTTTTAGGACTGAATGATTTGATCTCCTTGCAGTCCAAGGAGACTTCTCCAGCATCCTATCCCTGTAAGGGGGGGGGGAAGCCTCAGATATCTAACTCAGTTTCACAAACATACTTGAAAAATATATTTTGTAGGAGAGTTATTCTCTCTTCTCTCATCTTTAGGGGAACAGAAACTTGACAATTCCCCCCCCCTCCGCCTGGCACCATAGCAAATTCTCACAAAACCCAGATGAGTCATGGAACCGACAGCCCATTGGCACACCAATTAGGTGCCTGGAATAGACTGCAGTGGGCGATGGAGCAAAGATTCTACGCAGAAAGCCACTCAGTTGTTATTAGGATGGTGGCTAAGAAGAAACGTGGGAGCAGGGGCAGCCCTCAGCATCCCTTCCCGCTTTCACCTCTGCAGAAAGAAGATGCATGCCAGACTTTCCCTCTTTCATGGGTCGAGTCCCCTGGAAACTTCTGCCGTGTAAGCAGCACTGAAGTGTCAAACCTGTTCACAGTAACCAACTTTCCCGCCCTGGCATGTCTCCTGTGTTTTTAATATCTGCATAGCAGATATCCAGAAGGAAAAGCTGTCCCCACAGTTGTGTTGCCTTGCTTGGGAAAAGGTTGCATTTTTGCTTGTCATATTGGTAATAAAGACCTGGACTTCCACAAACTTCTCTCAGCTGAGAATATCTAGCACTCGAGGTGTTCAAACTACTTCATATACATCAGCTCAACCAGTTTTTTTAAAAATAACCCTTTAAGGTAGGTCAGTGTGATTATCCCATGATACAGACTAGGGAGAGAGGGCGAAAGGCTTGCCTAAGGCCAGTATTAAAATAAGTTCTTTCTAGGCACAACTCAAAGTGCTGGTCTTTATCCCCAAAATTGCCAAACCAGTGATCCCTGCATGGTACCTGGGGATGCCAACATACCTGACAAAGCATTTGTTGGCACCCACTTTTACTTGTCATTGTTTTTGCTTCATGGTAGCTGCCAGGTTAATCAGTGATTAATTTTTTGCTCTAACTGTGACTGTATCAGCCTAAGCAAATTAAAAATAATACATAATTGCCATCAAGTGGCAACCAACATGGCATCTTGTCATGTGGTTTTCAAGACAAGAGATTAGCAGAGGTGCTTTGCCATTGACTTCCTCTGCATAGCAGCCCTGATGTTAGTCTTCCTTGGTGGTCTCCCATCCAAGTACTAACCATGATTGGCCTCCAAGCTCTGAGGAACCTGGGCTAGTCTAGGCTACTCAGGATGGTAAGCAGAGTTTCTAAGACCACCTTTCTAAGTCCACTGAAGCTAGACAGTTAAAATCAATGGGCTTAGTAGGATATAACTTTGCTTATGATGGTACTATGGAACACCTATTTCTCCAAGAGCCAGTTTGGTATCATGGTTAAGAGCAGCAGATTCTAATCTAGAGAACAATGTCTGTTTCCCTGCTTCTTTGGTGTAGTGGTTAAGTGCGCGGACTCTTATCTGGGAGAACCGGGTTTGATTCCCCACTCCTCTACTTGCACCTGCTGATGTGACCTTGGGTCAGTCACAAGCTCTGGCACAGCTGTTCTCTCAAGGACAGTTTGTGTTAGAGTTCTCTCAGCCCCACCTACCTCACAGGGTGTCTGTTGTGGGGAGGGGAAGGGAAAGGAGTTTGTAAGCCGCTCTGAGATGCCTTTGGGCAGTGAAGGGCGGGATATAAATCCAAACTCTTCTTCTTCTTCTTCTTCTTCTTCTCCACATGCAGCCAGCTAAGTGACTTCTGGTCAGTCACAGTTCTCTGAGAGCTGTTCTCTCAAGACCCTTAGTGAAAGTGCAATGTTAATAAGGAATGGTGATAGCACAGAAGCTAAGCAGGGTCAGCTCTGGTTAGTATATGGATGGGAGACCACCACGGCATACCAGAGCTACTATGCTGAGACAGAACATAACATAAGAACATAAGAGAAGCCAATGTTGAATCAGGCCAATGGCCCATCTAGTCCAACACTCTGTCACATAGCGGCCAAAAATACCACGTGCCATCAGGAGGTCCAGCAGTGGGGCCAGGACACTAGAAGCCCTCCCACTGCTGCCCCCTCCAGCACCAAGAATAGAGTGCATCACCTGCCCCAGACTGAGAATTCCCATCTATATCCTGTGGCTAATAGCCGCTGATGGACTTCTGCTCCATCTGTTTATCTAATTCCCTCTTGAAACTGTCCATGCTTGTAGCTGCCACCACCTCCCGTGGCAGTGAATTCCATATTTTAATCACTCTTTGGGTGAAGAAGTGTTTCCTTTTATCTGTTCTAACCCGACTGCTCAGCAATTTCATGGAGTGCCCACGAGTTCTTGTATTGTGAGAAAGGGAGAAAAGTACTTCTTTCTCAACCTGCTCAATCCCATTCATAATCTTATAAACCTCGATCATGTCAGCCCTCAGCCGTCGTTTCTCCAAGCTGAAGAGCCCCAAGCGTTTTAACCTTTCTTCATAGGGAAGGTATTCAAACCCTTTTATCATTCTAGTTGCCCTTCTCTGCACTTTTTCCAATGCTATAATATCCTTTTTGAGATGTGGTGACCTGAACTGTACACAGTATTCTAAATGAGGTCGCACCAATGATTTATACAGGGGCATGATGATACTGGCTGATTTGTTTTCAATTCCTTTCCTAATAATCCCCAGCATAGCGTTGGCCTTCTTTATTGCAGCTACACACTGTCTAGACATTTTCATTGAGTTATCCACTACGACTCCAAGATCTCTCTCTTGGTCCATCTCTGCCAGTTCAGACCCCATCAACGTGTATTTATATTTAGGATTTTTGGCTCCAATGTGCATCACTTTGCAGTTGGCCACATTGAACCCCATTTGCCACGTTGACACCCACTCACCCATCCTCGACAGATCCCTTTGGAGTGCCTCACAATCCTCCCTGGTTTTCACCACGCTGAACAACTTCGTGTCATCTGCAAATTTAGCCACTTCACTGCTTACTCCCAATTCCAAATAATTAATAAACAAGTTAAAAAGCATCAGATCGAGTACTGATCCCTGTGATAACCCACTGCTTACCATCCTCTACTGAGAAAGTTTCCCATTTATACTCACTCTCTGTTTCCTATTTATAAGCCAGTTTTTGATCCACAAGAGGACTTGTCCTTTTATCCCATGACTATTGAGCTTACTTAGGAGCCTTTGATGAGGAACTGTATCAAAAGCTTTCCGGAAGTCAAGGTAAATAATATCTATTGGGTCCCCCTTGTCCACATGTTTGTTCACGCCCTCAAAAAACACTAACAGATTAGTGAGACAAGATCTTCCCTTACAGAACCCATGCTGAGTCTGCCTCAATAGTTTTTTGTTCATCAATGTGCCTACTAATTCTTTCCTTAATAACAGTTTCCACCAGCTTACCCGGTATCGATGTCAGACTGACTGGCCTGTAATTTCCCGGATCTCCCCTGGAGCCCTTTTTAAAGATGGGAGTGACATTAGCTACCTTCCAGTCCTCAGGAATGGAGGCAGATTTTAAAGAAAGATTACATATTTTTTGTCAGGAGATCCACAAGTTCACATGTGACTTCTTTCAGAACTCTCGGATGAATGCCATCCGGGCCTGGTGATTTATTAGTTTTTAAATTGTCCATCAGTCGGAGGACTTCCTCTCTTGTCACCGCAATCTGCTTCAGGTCTTTCAAACCCCCTCCCGAAATCGGTGCTTCTGGAGTGGGCAAGCACTTCTCCTCTTCCACAGTGAAGACAGAGGCAAAAAAGGCATTCAGCTTCTCAGCCATTTCCCTATCCTCCTTCACTACTCCTTTTACCCCTTGGTCATCCAAGGGCCCCACTGCCTCCCTGGCTGGCTTCCTACTTCTAATGTATTTGAAGAAAGTTTTATTGACAGGCAAACCACCTCCAAACGTCTCTTGCCTATAGGGGTAACCATAAGTTAGCTGCAATTCGGACAGCAACTTCCACCACCACCATTGTTTTACTTCAGTTTTGACTGTTGTGTATTTTAATTATTGTAAGCTGTTTTTAGACAGAGTGGGGGGGGGATAATTTTTTTTTAAATAAAAAATGGAGAGTTCATGGCTGAGGTGAGATTTTAACCCCAGAGATTTTTCAGCTCTTTTTTGCTGCTACGTTTATTTTAAATCCACAAAGATCAAGTTGCATGAATATACAAATCCTTGAAAACATTTGCCAGCTGTTTGGTTATCAGAAGCAGAATGGAAATGAAGAGATTCTTTGGCAGTGCTGTGAAGGATATGTCTTTTTTTCCAAAACACCAACCCACAATGGATTATGCAAACTACTTTCATAAGAGAACATGTCTGAGTGTGATGGTGAAGTTCTCTTTTCAGGCTTGAGTTCCTGTTCCCAGCCACACACATACATATGTAGAGTTGCCAGCTCTGAGGTGGGAAATACCTGGAGATTTGGGGGTGGAGCCTGAGGAGGGCGGGATTTGGGGAGGGGAGGGACTTCAGTGGGGTATAATGCCACAGAGTCCACCTTCCAAAGCAGCCATTTTCTCCAGTTGAACTGATCTCTGTTTCCTGGAGATCAGTTGTAATCTCAGGAGATCTCCAGCTACTATCTAGAGGTTATCAACTGTAATATATCTCACATTACAGCCTAAAGGTATAAAAAGTTAATATGGTGGTCAGTAGGTTCAGGCCAGACAAAAACATATAATCCTTTGCTCAATAAGTAAATAAATTATGGAATTCACTGCCAGTGACCATAGTGGTGGCCATGAGCATGGATGGCTTTCAAAGGGAACTAGACATGCCCATCAGTGGCTGCTATCTTTGGTGACTAAAGGGAACCTCCGTGTTCAGAGAAAGCAAGCCCTCTAAATACCAGTGTAAAGAGGCAATGTTTAGGGGGAAGTCTCAGCTTTTATGGGCTTTATGTTGGTCCTCCAGGGTAACTGGTTGATTGAAACAGCTTGCTTGACTAGATAGACCACTGTTCTAATCTGGCAAGGGTCTTCATATCTTTTCAAACTGTGAAAAGTTTTGTATCCCCCCCACAACTGTGCCAAAAACAACTGTGTGTGAGTGTGGGCATGTGCAATATAGGAACCCATATCCAATGGCCAGGGTCTCCAGAAGTAAAGCAACCCCAGTTGTTCTCTGGATCTGAACAGTATAATGTCAGTTTCCTGATCTTTGGCAACCACAATGTAAACCTTCATGCACGCCGTTGCACTCGTGGAGAAACCCATCCTGTGACTCTGAAGTTTGTGAAAGTCTTCCTTTCTCTCTATATATAATAAAGCATAATAATAAATAATAAAACATCCTCCTCTCTCTATATATAATGTCCATAAGTACACTAGGACAATAGTGCCATGTCCAAGACAATGTTTTGTTTTGTTTGAACTATAAAGGTGTGAACAGCCCTAGTACAATTCCCATGAAACTCAAAGAAAAAGTATGTTTGGTAAATATTAAAAGTCACTGTTTTTAACATGATTCCAATCCTAATAAAGCTCTTTTGCCCTGCCAGAGAGTGCAATCCTAAACAGAGTTGCACCCTTCTAAGCCCATTGATTTCAACAAACGTTGAAAGCTTAGGATGGCTTGGGGAGCTGTCTACAGATCTCACCACTGAATCATTGCTAAAAGTCACCAAATCATTAGGACATCAGGAAAGATCCCCAGCTGATGCTATTACCTCTCCAATGCTCTCCCTTTGCTCCGTTTCTTTGCTTTGATAATTTTTAAGCTCTTCTGTCTGGTTTAACTCCCACCTCTTCCTGGATTATTCTTTGTTTGTTCCGTTTTGGTTCTGCTACAGATTTTCCATCTGCTTTTGCTTCCATGTGTCTTTAGTTCAACTTGAAAGCTGTCATTTCGTTTTTCACACGCACCCCTTTTAACTATCCATGTGTGAATGCTATTATTGTAACCTTAACTACTCGCCTCCTTCACTGAATTTCTCTCACTTGTTTGTGGTTTCACCTCCTGCCATTTATCAGGGCTGTCATATGTGACTTCTTCTTTCTTTTCTTTTTCTTTTTAGTTGGGCTCTTCTCTTTTTTGCTTTGGGTTCTAATCTCCCATTATCCTCCTCCATGCAATAAAAAGGCTCCAATTTATTTCTCTTGTCATTCTTCCATTTTCAAGTGTTGCTCTTGTGTGCCATGATAACATATATGGCAGAGCAGCCTAACTATAGCCCAGGAGGAACGAGGAGGTTCACGGAACATTGGGAGTAATGCTCCAGGTGAAGGGTAGCCTTTCCTATTCAAAACTATCCTGTGCAATTTTATTTTTAAAACAATACGTGACTAAAGTCGCAGTTAGAATTCTGCTGGAGTGGTATAGTAAGAAATCATCTTTAAAGTGGGGAAACTGAAGAACAAATATGAAATGTGTTTTTAATAAAGTGGCATAGTTATGACAGAGGGAGAGAATTCACTAGTCAGTAGGTGATGTTTTAGGAACTAGCCAATAGGTGTCCTACAGTACGCAATCAGAATCCACCCTGAAGATGATATTGCAACTGATAGGCTAGCTTGGTGAAGACAGCAGTCTTCTCCAGTTTCAGATAGGGGTAACAACCCAAGGTTGGGAAATTCCTGGAGATTTGGGGTAGACCCTGGGGAGGGCAGTGTTTAGGGAGGGGATGGACCTTAGATGGGAGTCTACCCTTCAAAACGGCCATTTTCTCCAGGGGAATTGATCTCTTTTCTGATCTCTGGAGGATGGCAAATCTAGTCCCAGGCTGAAGTTTTATCAGTGGTCTGCGCATTGGTCCATATAGAGCAGTTTATGGGCTCCAGAGCACAGCAGGTAGATTGAGGAGGGCAGGATTTGGAGAGTGCAGGAACTTCAGTGGGGTATAATGCCATAGAATCCACCTTCCCAAATAGCCCTTTTCCCCCAGGTTAACTGATCTCTGTTTCCTGGAGATCAGTTGTAATCTCAGGAGATCTCCAGCTACCACCTGGAGTTTGGCAACCTTAAAACAGGGAGAGATTCTCTGCAGCCGAAGCATACATGGGAGAATGTGCTGGAAAGCCAGAGGAGATACATGAGATGAGATCCATTCTGAGTACAGTTCTTCCTCTGAATAGGGTTGGTTGGCTCTGTGTCCCCCCTCCGTTCCCTGTAGTAACAGCAGCAGAACATGGGAAGAGTACATCCTTCCCTATCAGTTTTTCTAGGTAACAAGTGAGTTGCTTCTCTCTGGTAGTGCCATTGGGAAATCAGAGTGAAAAGGTTTTTCCTAGGGATTCCAGCCTCCAGGTGGGACCTGGGGACCCCCCCGAATTACAGCTCATTTCCATACTACAGAGATCCATTCCCCCAGAGAAAATGGGTGCTGTGGAGGGTGGATTCTATAGTATCATACCCCACTGAGGTCCCTGTCCTCAGGCTCCATCCCCAAATTTCCAGAGGTTTCCCAACCTGGATCTGGCGACCCTAGTTCCCCCCTCCCAAGTAAATAAGAAGTGGGAACTCAGCAGCTTTCAGTTAGACCAGGTGTAAAGGAACACAGGGTTGTGTGTGTGGTTATTGTTGTCTGAGGTGAGAAGGCGGGAACTGCTAAGGACCATGGGTGCTTTGTTCCTCTGCCAATTCCTTGAGGCAATTTCTGATGTTGTTCTGAGAGAAAGAGGAAAGGCTAAGAGTTCAGTTTTCCCATCCTCATCCCCCCGGGCTATATTAGAACTCTGAGGGGGGAAAGGAGAGTTTTGAGGTTCTAAGCTGAAAGTTCTAAATAGCTATCTGGCAACTCCGGCACTAGCCCCCAGGGAAATGAACAAAAGTCTATCACCAGGACCTGATCTCATATAATGAGCTCGTGGACATCGGTAGATTTAGATCAGGAGCACCACATAGCTCTGAACCCAAAAGAACGGGGCCATAACCAAGATGTCCCAGTTTCATTCTCCCTACAGCCACAAGACCAACTGAGTATCATTATTCTAGGGCCTAATGCAGGCCTAGGTGTTCCGGTCTACCATAAGGACTTGTACTACACGTTTCCCTCTGGGAGCTCAGTTTCCAGGCTTGGGGGGCCACTGATGTGGCTTGGAGATGTGGAGCTCAGACCTTCCCCATTTTCCAGTCTGCCCGATCTGAATCAGCCCTTGTTGTAATATTTACCCCATGGGGTACTGATGAGATACATGTAAGTTTTCCTATTGGGGCAAATAACATCAAAACAGGTGTCAGCAGGCAGCATAGTGCTTGTGCAGACACCACGTTGGGGACCTCTGGTATAATTTATAGCTAGGCCCTTAGAGACAATGCAGTCATTCGATTTTGAATGGTTTCCTATTTGCTTTCCCATGTGTCAATGATCATGATAGGGAAACTCACAGAAGACCCCAGCAGCTACTACTTTGGTTAGCAAAAAAAGTCTATTTGTGACTATTTTTTGAAGCATGGAACCTCTCTCGGGTATCCACTCCAAACATTGCAGATCACACAACTGGATTAAGTGGCTGCATTTAGCCCACGCTAGATCTCAGTCTTGTCAGAGTTCATCTGTAGTCAGTCTTGAGCTTCACCCACAATCCCATCATGACTAGGTGCTGGATGTCCATCTACGAAGCTGCCTCATACGGAACCAAGCCTTTAATTTATCCAGCTAAGTGTTATCTTCTCTGCCATCAGGATCTCAGGCAGATAAATGATTTTTATCCTTGATCCTTTATTGGAGATGCCGGTGATTGAACCTAGGAGGACCTTCTGTAGGCAAAACAGGTGCTCTACCATTGAACCTCCACAGCTTTAGAGGCTCTGAGTCAGATGAAGTGTGTTACTGTTTTAAAACCCCAGCATCCTGAGACTACACAGTGTTATGATATGCTTTTTCTAAGGTCATAAACTCTTTCAGCCAAGAATCTGCTGTTTGCTTGGCCACAAGCCTGTTCTGGCCTCATGCAAATCAACATTTAACATGTTCTGGCAACCTAAAAGGACCAGATGAGGAAGACAGGCAGGCACGACCCATCACTAGAAGTGCTTTGTTGGGCCTGAGGAGAAACTTCCTCTTGCGCTTCCAAGTTATCTGCAGGAACATTTCCTCCAAGTTAAACAATTTCAGAGGGACTGGAATGCCTGCTTAATTTCAACCTCAGTCAGCCCCTGTCGCAGCTCACTCAGACGTATCAAAGTTAAATGTTTTAAACCATATTTATCTAGTTGCTAGGGCTTTTTTCCCCTCCCTGCCTGCGTCAAGCACTTGATCCATCAAAAATGACAGAGGAATAATATATATATATATTTTTAATTTTTAGGCACGGGTCACTGATTCTTCTCATCACATTATTCCTGCCCCTTTCCATCTCCAGCAGTGTTTGTGTGTGTGTGTGTGTGGTGGGGGTGGAGAATAGCTATTCTGTAATACTGCAGTTAAATGAATTACTGCCACAGATGGCCTGCAGAGATTTCTTCCATGTTGTAGTTCATTTGCCCAGGAATTTTTAAAAAGGGGGGGGGAGACCCCTCACTCTTGTCTCCGGTGGGTGTTATCAGTGACAGCAAATCAGACATTTGTCCGGTTCACTAGCACTCGGCAAAGCATCATTTCCTAAATTTTGTATGCCTTGTCATTTACCATTCCCAATCTTTTAAAAGTAGCACACTAAGCTCTGTAGCACGTAAGAATTTACTGACATGACCTCAGGTTACAATCCCTTTTTATTCTGTTGCAGTGGACTGCTTAATAGACATAGATTTTACCTCAGCGAGAATCCCGTCATCTGATTTTCCCCATCTCACTCTCTCCGGGCCAAGATTTCCATGTCAAGCTCCTGTTAGGTGCACAGCCTGTACGAGAGGTGGGAATCCCTGGGGCAGCCTCATTGCTGGCTCTAGCTTTCCACGTCCTAATCCGCTGCTGTTATCTGGCTCTCTTTCCCCCTCCCCACTCTGGGTTGCCTCTACCACCACACCACATCCTGCATGCCCCTGCCTGAACCTTTAATGTTCATGTGTCATTTGGGATTGCTATGGCAACCAAACTGGTACTCTAATGCCATTTTTTAAAAATGTATGTACAGAAAAGTGCTATTAATTTGGGGGGAGGATAACCCCTCAATAGTTTTCATTAAAGAAAAGTTAGATTTTTTCCAGGAAACCTAGGGATTCCGTTGGAGTAGCAGAACCTTAAAGCATTTGTTCCCTTGTGTGAATTTCCCTATTTGCCCAGAGACTAGTTCTTGGATATGAGGTATAAGTATTGGTATGGATGGCTCCACTGAGCAAAGTGTGAAACCTTCTGCTAGACCAGGGTACCCCAATGCAGTGCCCATAGGCCCTGTGGTGCCCACCAACACATTTCCTGGCACCCACCAAGTGCTTTTTGAAATGGGTGTGGCCAAATGGGGTTCCTGCCCAGTTGGCCCCTTAGCGATCTGATTGGCTGTACAGATTAAAATAACCAAAGTGTTGGTTTTATTCTCTCCCCCTTTCCCAGTGTAGTTTCTAAAATTAGTCTTCTTGTCCCCTGCTCTTGGGCTTCCTCTGTGTGTGTATGTGTGTGTGTGTGTGGTTCGCTCTGCCTCCCGGTGGTGGCCATTTTGTGGTTGCACCCACGACCAACACCACCCTGTGTCAAAATTACAAAGGTGCACCCCAGCACTAGACCAGGGTAGGATACTTGCCAGTATTATTACACAGCACCATCAATGTGTACAGTACTCTGCGTAGCACAAAAAGACAAGACCCTGCCCCCAGGAGTTTAAGAACTAGAGGATGCCAGGTAGGGTTGCCAACTCTGTGTTGGGAATTTCCTGGAAATTGGGATGTGGAGCCTGGGGAGGGCAGGGTTTGAGGAGCATAATGTCATGAAGTTCATCCTCCAAAGCAGCCATTTTCTCCAGGGGAACTGATCTCCATCTTCTAGAGTTCAGTTATAATTATAAGGTCTCCAGGCCCGAACTGGAGGCAGGCAACTCTAATGCCAAGCTAGTGATCATAGAAGAATGAAAGGTATTAATAAATACTCCACAGAGGGAGGGAGGGAGAGAATCACCTTCAGGATTGTGGGGATTCTGTGTACACTGGCAGCCATCAGAACAATAAGACTTTCTACCCGTTACTTTTGAGGTGTTGAGAACTCACCAAGAGAGAGGCTTTTCCCTCTGCAGAATTCTTGTGGCAAACATAACTTGGGGTTTGGCTCCCAAAGCCCAGTCCCCTGCACATTTGTTTGGAAGTAACTCTCAGTCATTTCCCTCCTTTGTAAGTGTGCATGCAGATGTCTAGCAGTGTCAAATTTCACGTGACAGAGGAGATTTAGAGTCAGGATAATTTGTATATAAGTGTGTGTTTTAATGAAAAAAGCAACCATGGATATAATTGAGGGTCAGAGGTAGGAAAGAAGCAGACAGAACAGAAGCCTTTCCTCCCACTTGTTTTCTCAGTGTAATTTGCCCCACAGGGCAAAATGTATAGGCAATATATGGGTGCCTATATATACACCATACCATGTGGGGAAGTGTCTGCAATTTGAATGAGTGAATTATTGGAATTTGTGCACGCAAGCTGAATGTTCACCTGCATAGGTGCAATAGGATAGCCATGTGAGTCATGTGGCTAATGAAATGTTTCCCATGCTCCTGAGCAGGCATTCGAAACATATCTCATTATGTTCCATCCCAAAGATGACTCCAAGTAGCCTGCCTCTGTAGTAGCAGAGCTGCTTGCTAGGAAAATAATTGATCCCACCATCAGGGAATTACCATTTTGAAAATCGATTGAGCCATGGGGAAAGGCAAGGTAAATAGATAAGTACAATTACTCTAAAGATGTATCCTGCACCTGCAATTTATTTCTGTATGGGGAAAAATAATTTGTATCAGGCAAAATCATTGGTCATATGGACAATACAAGCAGTTCTTTAACAATACATGGGCAGCATAGTGTCTGAAGCCACAACTTTCAGTGATGGCCAGATAGCCATTTCTTGTCTTCCCAGGTGAGCAGCCATAGTGCATAGTCAGGAGCATGATGTTAGCACCAAGAGAGTATTGAAGCTTTATTCTATACCACCATCTTCTTATCCAGCTGGACAACTTGATTTTTCTGATCCTCACTTGCAAAGAGCTTGTTTGATTGGCCATACCCAGAGGTTCACAAAATCACTCACCAGAACACATGTGGTCTGTCCTGTCTTCTCTTTTGCTGAGTGTGACACGCTCCCTCCTTCTCCCAAGCACAGAGTAGGAAGGAGGATGCTGGAGAGTGATTCTCACAATAGTGCAGTGCTTTGGGGAATGCAAGCCCCTTCAAAGCTTTGTACAACCCCAAATACAAGGGAGAAGGGGCTTCAGCCTTTGACTTACCCCAACATGGCAGATGGTACTCCCCCTGAGGCCATTTCAGATCAGGAAAACAGCATGGGTGTAAGGCTGGAGCCTCTTTTCCTTGTACTCCATGGTCTTGATTTGAATGGGGTATTGCTTCCATGGGAATTAAGGTTAACCCACAAGTCTGTGGCAGAAAGGGCAGGCAACCAAAACCCAACCTGTGAACTCCATAACATGTGAATCAGCAATAGGAATGGGCATGAACCGGCTCACAAACTAAAGTTCATGACAAATTTTGAGAGATTCATGGTTTGCAAAGTGAAGTTCATGGTAGGTCAACCGGCATGAACTTTCCACAAACTTTCAAGTGGTTCGTGGTGGTTCATGACTGGATATATTTCTAGACAGACTATCTCTGCTCAATCAAAATGTTTACCAAACTTCAGAGCAATGGTGATGGGTGGAATCGGAGGGCATGTAGAGGAGCAACAGGGGAGGCCCCCTACAAGTTTGATGTCTCTAGCTTGCGGGTCCATTCTATATACTCCTGAACCTCCTGAACCTGCACTTATCATTTCCCCAGAAAGCACTTTCCTGGGGGCACCTTCTTTGGGGGTCCATATCTCGAACTTGGTGAATACAATCCTCACCAAACCTGGAGGTCAGATAGAGGAGAGTCAGATGGAGATCTCTGGCAAGTTTGGTGTCTCTAGCGCACCAGGCAGCCCCTGTTCTACCATGTCATGAACCTCAAGAATCAAATTGGTTTCTTTAGTGCCTAAAAGTTTGTGATGGTTCATGGCTCATGAACTGGGTATACCACGAACTGTAATGAACCACATTTTCCCAGTTCATGCCCATCCCTAATCAGCAACCCTAGTTTCAATTGACTCTGGCTTCAGCTCTCATTTAACATCTGATGTGATGACTAGATTGTCTTCCTGGCTTTGCACCTTGTCTTGCACCTTTTCTGGTTTTTGTCTATGTCCTGATGGAACTTCTCTCTGGCTACCAATATGTTACTTGGCAATCTTGCAAAGACTTTCAAAGTCCTTGGGAAAAACAGATACTATTAGCTACCAGCATCCACTTCCTTTCCATCATGGAAGGCAGTTATGCAGACTACACTGTCTGCCATGCTTTCATGGCAGTACCATACTGGCCAGTGTCAGCCATGCTGAGTTGGAAGAAAACCGCAACAGGCTGAAGTGCTACATAAAATTCAGTTAGCTTGGGCTGGAAGAGTGTTCCCAGTCCTAACCATTATTGTTATCTGTTGTAGGTAATAAGCTGTACTTGCTACACAGTTCATTCTCAGTGCTTAAGTATTCCATAATGATAGAGTGACTTGAAGTCTGGGGTAATGAAAACAGCTGTTGATGGGAAGAGGTAACACCACTAGGTAGCTTCCAAGAATCCTAAATAATTCCCCAGCTGACAACCAGTCCAGATCTGCTTCCTGTTTCCATTTTCACTTCATTGTGTTATCTCTTTGGAAGTCAGGAAATCCCGGCAGGTTGAACACATGATTCATCATCTCTAGTATTTTTCTTATCAGTGGTTGAAGGAGGTAGAAAAAGTGATAGTAAAAGTTCATGGAGACTTTCTTTGGCACATCTTTGGATGGATATACGCACGCACACACATAAGATGGCAGCTAAACAAGTTTTTCTATTATTTATACACTCCAACTGACAGTTAAGGGACATGCAGTGAAAAGATTAGTTCTCCATTTATTTGCTTGCATGGTTAAAACATGCACACTCACAAAAAAAAATTAAATATTTAGTGCATCTGTAATGCACTACAGATGGGAACAGTACATATTTATGGACGCTGCTAACCACATCTCTCCCATATTACTCTGATGGAGTGCATGCACACACTTGTGTGTGTGGGGAAATTAAACAGCCCATTAGAACAATTTATGAATAGGGCTTCCTCTGAGGGAGCTGTATCAAGAGGTCTGTAGCCAGTGCAGTGTGGCCCAGCTGATACCATCTGTTGGGTTATTCAGTGAAGAAGATTATATTACAATCCTTGGTAATGCCACGAGTGCGACAGTAAAACTGGATGAGACTTTGGCTTCATGCCGCTCCAGAAATGCAGAGAGTGAGAGTGGTTTTCCACTGATGGAGGTGGAGACTCGTCTTTGTGGAATTGAAAGAAATAAAATTCAGGAACCTGAATTATATTAACTTAAAATAGAGAGGGAGGGGGAATCGCAGTTCTCTATCTTAAATCTGTCTAGGATCTCACTCTCAGCCAAGCCCTCAAGACAATGTCAACTTTTGTTAGATAACTCCGAGAGTGATGTATCTCAGGATGGCTCCCATCCCATAGCTATCGGTTAATGCTCATTTCATTTCTGTGACTTCACCTTTGGCAATCTTGCCTGATTCGCTATACTTTCATAGCATTATAAATGGTAGTGTCCTTGAAAAAAGAAGAAGACACATTTGATGGCTCGGCACTTGGAATCACTATATTCTTCTTGGGAAATGAATGAATTCTCTGTTTTTTAAAAAATTAAATCAAATGTATTCAGGATATCCAAGTTCTCAGATGCCCTGGCCCATTTAGTGGTCATTCAAAAGAAAAGTCCATAGGGAACTGAGCATGTACTTTGCATTCAGAAGGAACCAAGTCCAGGCCCTGGCATCTCCAGATAAAAAGATAACAGGGCCTGACGACAATGGTACATTGTTTACAGGTTCACCCTGTGTCTACTCTGGGCCCTATTGATCAGATATATTCTGCGGGTTTAGGGTTGCCATCTCTGGGGTGGGAAAAACCTGGAGATTTTGGGAGTGGAGCCTGAGGAGGGCAGGGTTTGAGAAGGGGAGGGACTTCATTAGGGTATAATGCCACAGAGTCCACCTTCCAAAGTGGCCATTTTCTCCAGGTGAACTGATCTCTGTTGCCTGGAGATCAGTTGTAATAGCAGGAGATCTCCAGCCACCATCTGGAGGCTGGCAACCTTATGGGGGTTCCATGTTGAAACTTAATTCCCGGTTGTGAAGGGCCCCGTAGAGGGCGAGGAGGACACACTCAAACTTCCTCTTCCTGTACCATTTTCCTGATCCAACTTCCTCTCCCCGCAGCATTTTGATGATCCAAAATGGCCCCTGGGAGCCACTGTTTGCCACAGTAGGTAAATACAAGGGTTGGATCCAGGTTAACTTTTCTACTGTTTATATATTTAAAATATTTATTAGCCACCTTTGTTCCTTGCTGAGCTCAAGGCAGCTTACAACATAGATAAAACACATAAAATAAACAATGTTAAAAACATAAACACCAAAACTTAAAGCCATAATTTGAGACTGCTAGTAAATTTAACCAAAGGTGGGCCTAAATAAAACCTGCCTTCCACTAATGGAAGGCTGTTTCATCTGTAGAACAGAATTTTCTGGCCTCTTCCTCCCTCCTCATAAAGCCCACTGATCTCCTCAAAATACTGCTCTTAGAGGACAGGGGACCCCCAAGAATGTCATGAGGGGGCAGATCAGGGGTCTGCAGCAGGAAAGGGAAGGAACAAAAATTACACCTCCCCTTCCATTAGTGATCCAAAGCTGTATATACTGATGGGCTACATGTAGGTTTCCCCAGCAGGGCAAACAGCAGCTCTTTGGGCTGTTTTAGGTTGAGAAAATTATGTGGGATGTGAATAGGGCTGCCAGGTCCCACTGGGCCACTGGTGGGGGATGGGGGGCATAGGGTTTCCAGACCCAGGTTGGGAAACTCCTGGAGATCTGGGGGTGGAGCCTGGCTAGGACAGGGACCTCAGTGGGGTACGATGCCATAGAGTCCACCCTCCAAAGCATCCATTTTCTCCAAGGAAGCTGTTCTCTGTAGTCTGGAGATGGGCTTTAATTATAGGGGATCCACTCCTCCCCCCTGGAGGCTGGCATCCCTAGATGGGAAAGATTAAGTCTCCTCTCTCTAAGTGCCACAATCCCAATCCAAATAAAGACTCAATGCACCTGGGAATTAAGCTTAAATACAGACCCCCCCCAGAACCTGTCTGTCATCAACACCCAGAGCAGGCATGTATACCTTGTAACATGTAGCTTGGCTGGGTCCAGTAGCAAGTACTGGAGAAGAATTTTCTCTGACTGAGAACCATAGAGAGCCATTGCCAGCTAGAGGAGATGATTGCTGGGCTAGATAGACCAGTGGTCTGATTCAGTATGAGGAATTTCATATGCTCCAGGTTTCACATGCATACATATCCTTAACTAGGTGGGGAGATCACTCTTCCAAATAGGTGCAGAGCATAGAATTTCTATGTCTGATCTAGCCACTGCTACTGCATGCCTGTAGCCACATCAAATTATTATCAGTAGCAAGGGGCTGGATCTCATCTCTCTGCTTCCCGTTTGAAAAAGTTCATTGATGTGATTGTGGATTTTCTGGCAGTTTTATGTATGCAGCCCATGTTGTTTTGCATGTACATGTTTGAGGCTGGGTCCCATCTAAAACTGCCACACATGGAAGTGCAATTTCCCTGCCTCCCTTCTTTTGTTGCAGCCTGAGATGCCCCCAGAAATTTGCTTCTGGGGGAACGGAAGAGTTGGAGGGCTGACACAGGAGGGGAAAATTGTCAAAATCGCCCCCTTGTATGTATGGATTATTTCCCCAGGATCAACGCCTTGGATTGGGGCCATGGCATATAAAAGGAGGCAATGATCACTTCCCTGTCTTAACTAGATTTTTTGATATCTCAGTTATCAGTATTACAAGCAGGAGATACACAAGGACTCATGGGATATACAAGGACACCCTATCCCCTAGGTGGCCCCTCTTTGTAGATGTTTTGGTCTGCATGGAGCACTACTAGGCATATGATGCAAACATGAAATGATTCAGTTACCTAGATGGAAAAATGCATGACAACAACACACTACAATATTGTAATGAAAATAGCACGTATGCTGTTTCCCCTAAAAAAGGGACTAAGGTAACTGTCCAGTAGGGATGTGCATTCGGCTGAATCCGAGCTGAAAAAAATACCCGAAAAACACCTTACCAATATTTTTTGGGCATTATTTAAGCAGAATACAGATAAGAGGATCTGACCGGGTACCGGTATAGCTGAGCCTGAATAAAGCAGAATTCTTCGGCTTTTTTCGGGTATTCAGCTATACCGAATAGCTGGTTGTGTAGAAGTTTAAATGGCTGCAGAGATACTTTCAGTTGGATTCTAGGGCTCTTTCTCACCTTTTGTTCTGTTTTCCAGGGCAACAGGAGGGTAGAGAAAGAGGCTTCTCTGTAGCCTGGCAAAAGCACCTTAGAGCCAAATCATTGCAATGCTTTTGCAAATCTCATTGCATTGCAGGTTTGCAACTTGCAAGGTTGTTGGCTAAGTAACTACCTTGCTTTCCCCACCCATTTCCCATGGAACAGGAGGAGGAGGGAAGGAGCAGTGGCAATTTGGTAAACAGGATTTCAGGCTAGGGAGAACACTGCTCTTTAGTCAATCACAGTTGTTCTTTTTGAAATTCTTCTGTGCAAGGGCAAAGAGCATAAAAGCAAGGGTCTGGCTGAGCTAGACTCCATTGCTGAAAGAGGCTTGGAGTGTGTACACTGACTATGGCTTCACCTGCTGTTCTGAGCCTGATTCCTGCTGTCTGAGAGACTCTGCTGTGGACTTTGGATCAGATTCTGCCTGCCTGCCTGGAGAAGAGTGAAGACAGTGACTAGTTTGTCTGAACAACATTTTTAAAGAAGTCTTCTTATTTTACTGTTAGATGTTCTTTGGGCTTGGCGGATGATAGGTTGTATGTATGTGGGGGGTGAGGCCAAGAGCCTCAGGCCTTTTTTTGTTCATTTTGGTTTTATTCTTAGGTATTTGTTCCTTCTGGTTTTGTGGCTTGCAGTTATTTTTGTGGAGTTTTGTTGTTGCTTGGGCCTGGTGGTCGGTGGGGTGGCCAAGGGTTCTTTCCTTCTGCTTTGGTTCTTGGCTTTGGTTCTTTGGAGTTGGTTTAAAACTTGGTTAACTTACTCATTTTGGTTCTTTTTTGGAGGGGTGTGTGTGTGGGTTCTGCCTGTTTCTTTTAAATCTATTATTTTACTTGAATTCTCTCTCTCTCTCTCTCTCTCTCTCTCTCTCTCCCTTCACCATCCTTCACTGTTTTATCCCTTCTTTTGGGGAGCTGGGGGGGGATGAGGCTTTGTTGCTTGTTTACTCTGCCCCCCCTTTGGTCTGGTGTGTGTATGTGAAGGGGCTTTTGGTTTAGGTTCTTCTTGCTTTCTCTTCTGTCAAGTCCTTTCCCCTGCTTTCCCCCTAGTAGTCCCCCCTGGTATTTCTTCCCTTTAATTTCAAGAAGGTTGTTTTTTGGGGAGGGGATATTGAGGTTCACTGTTCTGTGTTCCAAGTGTGTGCTGCTGGGCACTAGTAGGTTGGCACTGGGTTGTGCTGTTGGGCACTTTTGCATTGGTTCTGCTGTCCTTGCAACCCCCCCTCAGATTGTGATGATGTGCTTGACATCAGTCTTGTTGAGCTGGTATTTGCCACAATGGCACTGGGTTCTGCTGCTGGGCACTAGGACATTGCACTGGTTCTGTTGTCCTTGCAGAAATGTTCCCCCTCAGTTTCTACTTCAGAAATTCTCATATTTGACCTTAGTCCTCTTGGGTTTTGGCACTGCCAAAGTGGCACTGGTTCTGCTGGGCACATTGCACTGGTTCTGCTGCAGGCTTTGCAAAAATGCCCCCTTCCTTCACTTTCTACTGCAGAGATTCTCTGGAGCATTCTGCTGGGCTTGTATTGCCTTGCTATTTTTCCTCCATTGGAAACAATGGAGGATGGGGGCACTTTCATTGGGTGCCCATAGAAATGGACCCCCTAGTCCAATCTTTTTGAAACTTAGAGGTTATTTTGAGGAGAAGCTCTGGCAGCTACACTACAAATTTGGTGCCTCTATCTCAACCCCCCAACCACTGAATATACTCCAGGATAGGTTTGCCATTGTCTTTAATGGTCCCCATAGGGTATAATGGACCCCAAAAAATTCAACAATCCCAAATATTTACCAAATATGAATATCATATCCATATTGGGATTCAGAAATATCAGGAAAGACTGATATTTTCTGAGTCCAATATACCTGAATCCAGGAAAAAAACCTGGGTTTTTTTGTACACCCCTTCTTGTTCAGTGTTTCCAATAAGTTCAACAGAAACCAAAGCTTATAAACTGAAAGAATGTTGAGTGATGACTTTCCATTTGCTTTACCTGCATACTTAAATTTTATTTCTCTTCTGGGTGCATGGTTGTGCGAATGCTTCATCATGTTCTCAAATCCACATTTTCCACTCTCACAAAACTTGGTTTGAATATTAGCATGATAAAATATTTAAAAATCCAAGCTCCAGTTCCATGGGGCAAATAAACTACATAAGTATTTCATAACTTTCCTGAGGAAGTGATTCAATCATCCCTCCATCTTGCCACTTCAAAATGGAACATGTATTGGCCTTGAGTTACTTCTATTTGCATGGCCTTTTCCCAGAAATCTTATAGATCCAGACCTTGCAGTGGAAATTGTTCTGCTTCTTGGCAATTTGGTACCATCTTTATGTCTGAAACTGCAGGCACAGCTTTGAAATGAATACAAAGTCCCAGTGTGGTTGAAGTTGGAAGCCAAAAGCCATTCTGTCATTTTTATACACCTGGTATAGTACAGTAAACTAATGAGAAAAGACTGAAGGAACTGAATGTTCTTACCCTTAAGAAGAAAAGTCTGAGTACTTGCCATAGTCTGAATAGTAACCACTTGCTCTCAGTTTTGCACTAAAACCAAAAAGGTTAAAGAGAAGGATTTTTGTTATGCTAAAGCTGTTCCAAATAGCAATAATGACTAGGGTATTCTGTGATTTTAACAAGGATGTCTGTCCATTATTCTGGGAGCTGACTGAAGAAGGACACATTTTCTTTTTGATCTTAAATGCTGAATAATGCCCTTTCAATCTACTTTCAATGCTCTTTAGTGATAGTTTGCAAGCTTTTGCCATTTCACACAGTAAAATCCAGTTGCAAAATGAGCTGAAAGTGGAATGCAAGTGCATTATTTAGCGTCCTAAGTGAAGTATGCCTCCAGTTCTAATTCAGAACAGATCAAGAAAATGGTGAACTGGGAGTATGTCCAGTGGTGCTCTCTAGTGCTCCTCTTTGGAATTCTGCTAGAAGGAATGTGTGGTGTTCCTATATCCAGTGGTTTCCCTTATGTGGATTTGCATCAAACTGTTAACCATTAGATCTTCCAAGCCTTTATAATTGTTGTGGCATTTTTCCTGAATTTCTTTTCTGTTTCTATTTCAGTAATCTTGATGTCAGCTAAACTTTTTCACATCAGCTGCTGGAAGAACAGTAGAAAGCAGGTTCAGCTAGTTTCTTAAGACATAAATAGTAGCCCTGTTCACATGTTATAGTGACTGCACATGCATCCTATATGAATATACATACACCCATTTGTAAGAAATAAATGATGCACATTCACTTTGCTAGTAAAACCAATAACCAGTATCTGGATAAAGGTAGGGTTTATATCTGTCATAGGTCAACAGTGAGGACTCCTCAGGAGAAGAAGAGCCTCAGGAAATCAGCTGTGAACCAGCAGAAACTGGCAAGCATGAAGATGAGGTGCAGGCTTGTCTGGTTTCACAGCTGACAGCTGATGCAGAGCCACCAGCACTTTCCAGCCCTGGAAACCCAGGTGTCATTAGTAGCCCGCCAGTTTTACCCACACCCTTTGAGCACTGGAGATGAAGACTTATAATGGAGCTACATGAGAGAAGAAAAAGCGCACATCTCCTGGCCTGATACCAGCTGCTTGCTGATGATGAGTAGCTGCAGGGTTACTCCCAAGGAGCTGGCTGCAAGTAAGACCTTCCAGCAGATGCCTATAAAAGGGAGAGTGCTTGATGTGGAAGCAACAAGTTACCAACCTCTTGACTCAGTGACCACAGCTCTGAATTCTGCTCTGTTCCTGAGACCCTTGGACCAGCTCCTGACTCTGGAATCTTCCTCCCTGCACTTGTGAATGATCTTGGACTGTTGGACCTTGCTTCCTCTATAACACTCTGAATGGGACTCTGCTCTCTTGGTAACTGATCTTTGGACTGAACTTTGACTCTGACCCTGGAATTTGGCTTGGACTGACCCTAGATTCTGACAGCACATTCTGCTGTACATATGTTGAATGTGAGAAATACTTTTTCAGCCAAAGAGTGAGTAATACATGGAATTTACTGCCACAGGAGGTGGTGGCGGCCACAAGCATGGATGGCTTCGAGAGGGAATTGGATAAACATATGGAGCAGAGGTCCATCAGTGGCTATCAGCCACAAGGTATAGATAGGAACTCTCAGTCTGGGGCAAGTGATGCTCTGTATTCTTGGTGCTTGGAGGGGGCGACAGTCGGAGGGCTTCTAGTGTCTTAGCCCCACTGCTGGACCTCCTGATGGCACATGGTATTTTTGGCCAGTGTGTGACAGAGTGTTGGACTGGATGGGCTACAATACTGAGTCTGATCCAACACTGGCTTCTCTTATGTTCTTATGAGAGTAAATCCCATTGAATTCAGTGGAGTTTATTTCTGAGTATCCATGTTTAAGATTACACTGAAAATGCTACACACCAGGAATGTTAGCTAGATACCACTTAGTCCTTTTATAGATTTATATTGCCTACAGTGTCCTATATCTAATTCTGAATGTGGTCCCTCATGTGAGTAGAAAAACTATGAGAATGGGGCCAGGTTCAGATGGGGGGGGATTCATCTGCAGACCTTGGGGACCTCCAGATTTGCAGAAAAAAATGTGAACAGCCCAAAATGGAGGGGAGTGCAAGGGATTGTCCTGGTTGGGGTAGCTGTGGGGTGGATGGAGGAGCAAGAATGGGAGCTGCCACCACCTAACCTGGGCAGAAACAAGAGACATTGACAGAGACAGAGACGCTGCTGCATATGCCAGGAGGCTGAGGGGAAGAAAGGGCAGCTGCCACTACTGCCATGTGTGCCAGGTGGGAGAAAGGGAGAACCAGACCTGATGCTGCATGTGCCAGGCAGGCTGGCAGGGAGGGGGGAAGCTACTGGTGCATGCGCCAGGGATGTGTGTGTGTATGTGTGGGGGAGAATTGCCTCTGCATGGAGACTTCTTGTGATAGAAGAAAAGGGTTGCAACAACAGCTTACAAACAGCCAGGTATTTATTGGAGTAAAAATATATACATTTTTTTTAAAAATCCAAACACTACACAACTGGCAATTTATAAAAATACCACGGTTACAGTCATTCAGCATTTAATGCAGTTAAAGAAGATTCTTCTTCTTTTTTTTTTAAGTGCAACATTTCAAGAGACCACAGTTTTAATAAGAAAATAGGCTGGTCCACATTTCCTTGCATCAAGCCCGAAAGGTTAAAGAAAGGTCCTCAACCCCGCGTCTGCCTAGGAGCTGATATGAAGCATGAGGGCTTGCACATGTGCAGGGACAGCTGTTTGGCTCCAGCACTGTTTACCTTTAAAAAAGCCTAACTGATTACAAAACATATTTCAAAACCATACGTCATGTGACAGAAATGGTCCCTATAGCACCAAACATTCGTCTAAATCTAAAGGTACATAGTTGGCAAAAAAGATGGAGTTTTTGAAACATTTCTGTGCTGGTAGCCATTATTACAAGGGTCACAGTAATCACCCTGGAAAGCACAGGGGGACACACACTTGTGTCAGCCATCTGGGTTGTTTTACTAAATTTTCGTTGAATCCCATCGACCTCTTCTAGCACCAAGCAGCTTATTTTGTGCCTGTTGCCTGCTTGCAGTGTGGTATGGGTCTCTCTCTCTACTGCTGATTCGAAACAGGATGCAAGCCATTTAACAGCCATAGGCTGCAACCAAAGACTGGGAACTGTTGTTTGCGAAGGGGCTTGAGATCTCTGACAAAGACTTTGCAGCATCTTTGAAACACTATACCCTCTGGGGTGGTTGAGAAGCTATGACATTTAAACCAGTCTCATATGGATTAGTGTTTGTCACAAAAATGGTCCCTTTGATATGAGATTGTAGGAAAATTGGAAGTAATGGTGATAGCTTCTATTTTGTAACAGATTATTGTTATTACTAATCATATTTATGTCCTGCCCTTCCTTCAAAGACTTCATGGTGTCTTATTCCATTTGAACCTTACAACAACTTTGTGAGACGGGTTAGGCTGAGTGCAGGTGGCTGTCCCAAGGTTACTCAACGAGCTCTAGACAAGTAGAGATTTGAATGCAGGTCTCCCTGGTCCAAATCAGCACTCTATTGGTTTGAGTCCATAGAATCTTCAAGTCAGCGTCTCAAGATCAGTGCTGAGACAGATTTTTGCCTGAAACAATACTGGAGCAAGTGGACTCTTGGTCTGACTCAATGTAGCATTTCCCCCCACAGAACTGAGGTGAAATAGGGCATGCAGTTTAAGATGTACAAGGCAGAGGGAGAGAATCTTCTCCCTGGGCTGGGAAATGATTGCCAACCTCTTTTAATTCTATTCATTTGTCACGTTTTTATCCCCCCCAGGGAAAAATTTATAAATTTATTTAATTAATTAATTTTCATCCTACCCTCCCTGCTGATGTTGAACCTTGATCTCTCAGATGATCCTAGTCCAACACTCTATCCACTACGCCACACTGTCTACTGCATGTTTCTGGCCATTCCTCCAAGGACCCCATAGCGTCAATAATTTTCCTTCCCTAATTTTATATTCATAACAACTTGATGGGGTGGGCTAGCAACAAACAATTGGCCCCAGATCATGTGGCAGGCTTCATGGCTTAGTGGGTATTTGAACCTAGGTCTCCCTAGGTCCTAGTTCAGAACCTTCACCACTGCACCACACTAACTTTAATTTGCCACGAAGAATCTTCCTTCCAGCCTAGTACATGGAACAGAACAAGCTAAGATGGACAGCCGAATGGTTTGGGCCGTAGTGGTCTAATTAACAACTTGTGCCATGTCAGTTTATACTGCGATCCTATTCCTGTGGACTGGGCCAGAGATCTCATTCCAGTTGTCAGTACTTTCAGTCGAATTTGTGTAGGAACAGCTTTTATAGAAATAGTGTCCAACAACCTGCATCCCTAAATGGGCATTAAGAACTTTGCGATGATGTAGAACCTGATGTCAAATATTTGATTAACTGGTGTCATTTCTAAGTGCTACAAAAGTGAGATGTTCACACAAAAGGTTTCCACCTATTGTGATTTAGTTCATTAGAGAGATTCATGCAGCTTCCATGTGTATTATATCCAAAAGAATAGCTTTGTTAGCCTGTTGCAGAAAACTCAACCAAAAATGTTGTGTCATCTTAAAGAACAATAAAAAAAGTATTGTGGTGTGAACTTTTGCTTGTCAGAAACCATTTTGTCAGGCTGATGCTCCACACACTTATGCCACAACAGTATTTAAAGAGCCCAAGAACTACTGCTTAGCTCCAGAAACAAATAATTATTTCAAGCACCCATCATGTGGCTTATCTGCCTATAGAAACAGTGAAAAAAACACACAAATAAGATTTTGGGGAAAACGGCCGAGAGATGTTGAAAAATATTATTCTGGGAGGTATGGAAGGCTTGTTCACCTGTTCAAATTTTAAGGAACACCCCTCCCCCCCAAGCCTTTAGGCTTTTCCACCTAGGGATACCATTCTTGGGTCATGGGTAACTGAGAAAAAATATCAATGTTGACTCTGGGTGAAAATTCAGTATTTAAAATATCCCTGTGCAAGGAACTTCTCTCTGGGACACTGTCCCAGTGGTTCCACCCATCACATTTCATCTGTCACATTTCCCTGAGAATATTGATTTTTTTAATAGATCTAGATTTGCCTTCCATTTGCCACCAGCTACAGGGTGACATTGGCAAAAATTGGCAGTAAAAGCACACACGTGTGGTCTGATATGGAGAGAACCACACCGGAAAGCCACCACTGGGCAACAATTCCCGAAGCAAAAGCACTGGGTCAGATCTAGCGATTCTCTTCTATGAAGAGAGAGTCTTCTTTTGGTGAGGGAAGTGTTCCTCCATGGAAGAGTCTCACTTAGCAGAAGGGAACCTTGGGCGCCAACATAATATGTTAACCCTCCCCCCCCAAAAATCCCAAAGGTAAAATGGATTGGCATGATTACACATTTCTTCTTTGTTTTGTATGAATTCTACCAATGTATTTATATAATTAAAGTATTATAGACTGCCTTTCTTCTGACAATGGGGTCCCTAAACCATCCACCATCCAGGAACAGGTTCTTAGCTGTTAAGCTTCGGAGAAAAAAGGTGAATCAGGTACAAAGGAAACCTCCAGATATCTGCTTAGTACTATTTTTACCTTTCCAGAGGATCCTAGAAGAGTCACAGAGTGTGAAACTCTCAGAGCCCTTCCCGAACTACGATTCTGAGGAGTCTTTGTAAGAAGCCATGACAATTAAATTGGTATAAAACCCATATACATTTGCAATGCTGATATGCCTCCAGAGAATCAGCGCATTTCACCCCCTTCCCACTTCTTATATCACCAATTGCAGCCAAGTCAGACCTAAATCCACGACTAACTTCCAAACTATATAATCTTCATATTACCATTCAAATGGCAATATCAGGCTGGCAGATCCACCACCATGATAATAAAAGGGTTGAATCTGGCAAAAAAAAAAAAATCCAGTTGCCAAACTGAGATGAATAAAAACTCATTGCTCTTTGAAACCAACAGGATCAGACCTTAGCAGAAGGGAAAACTTAGCATAATAAGGACCTCGAAACTCTGCCTGTTTCTCTTGAAAGCATTCTTCCTTTCAAAAAAGCTGTGCATGAAAATTATATGGATGTGGAACATCACCTTTCTTTAAATAGTGCAATTATATGACATTTCCTATTATGCGCAGATCACAGCAATGGTTTGGCTCTTGCTTACAGAGCAAAAAAACCACGTGCATCTGCTCCGAGACCCCAAACCTGCAGTGTTTTACTCTTATTAGCATTGACAAAGGCTATGGTTAGGTTTTCGTCAGACATGGGCTTCATGAAAAATAATCCCCCCCAAGCAAAACCGTAGGTACAGGAAAACACTGGCCCCAGGAGCTCAAGCAATGGGCAAGTGAGTGGAGACACAAAACCAGTCCGTTTCCTCCTGCTCACGGCATTTCAACATCAATCAACGCACATTTCAGAAGGAGATCTTGATCAATGGTTTTGTTAAAAAGCTAGTTGGTAAAAAGCTTTCTCCATACAGCCTGCTAGCAGTAACCCTTGTTCTTTCAGTCTGGGGGGAAAAAAAGATCCTGCTAAACTGTGGTGTGTAACTGTAATGGTCAAGTATTTTGAGCAGCTCTAAGGAAACAAGGATTCTAGGCTTTGAAGGGCTGTTTGGGCACATAAGAGAACTGGAATTGCATTTGTCACAAGTGGTGTTTCCCACCCCAATTTAGAAAAGTGCATTTTTTAAAAAATTGTAGCTGCAGAATAAATACACTGGAGGAAAAAGAATGGTGCTTAAGGTGGCCACAGAATCCAAAGTCAAACTTAAAGGCTTACTGCTTGGAAAATCTGCAGCAAGCTGTGTGTGCGTAATAGGCCCTTTTTAAAAGTCATTGAACTAACTTTGAGAGGCATCAGTTTAAAAGAACAATCTGTTGGTTATCCTGTACTGAAGCATGAGTGAGTTTAGAAAATCAACAATGTTTCTTTCATCCTGTGCTTGAGTGCTAAAAGCTGGTTGCAAGATGAAAGGAAGCTACAAGCAGTGTCTTGAACTGGTGATCTGTTTATATTAATAATTTATAGCCAACCGAAATCTAGATGACTGTTCTGGAGTGAAGAAGGAAGTGTTTTGGGGAGAATTTGGGTCTGAATTAAGGTGCAGTTTGTTATATTGTCTTGCAGCAAAAAAAGGATTTTCGCTTGGAGGGGAATGATTGTGGTATGCCAGGAGGGTACTCATTTAATTAACTGTAGTTTGGTGCTAAATTACAATTGTTACCCCCTCCCCGAAACCTACTACCTTTCCCCCTGAGATGCTAGAGACAGGACAGACCAATCTAAGGCAGAGTGTAACTGCTTGTGTCCAGAACTGTGTAGAATCAGAAAGTAGGAGGACAAAATTTTGTGTACTTTGGTTGTTCTAAGATCTCAGAATGCTGAAGAAAGGTGCTTCTGGCAAACAGCTGAAAATTCAGCAGTCTCTTTCTTGAGAAGAAGGGAAGGGGGAAATGGGAGTGTCACTATCAGTCATTTGGAACTATCATCTCTCAGCCTAACCTAACTTGCAGGGCTGTTGTGAGAATGAAATGAGGGGACCATGTGCACTTGCCTTAAGCACTCTGGATGAAGACCAAGGTATAAATATGAGGAACAGAAACCATTTTCAGATGTCTAGTCTATACATACCAGGAGGCTCCTGATGTATGTAGTTGCCATGTTGTCTGAACAGGACAACATGCATATTTTAGGTGCATGTAAAATTTTGCCACACATGAACCAAAAGCCCGGAAAACCTGGTGGTCAATTTTTTCTTACAAACTTAAGCTGTAAGCTGTACAGCGCCAGTTTGGTGTAGTGGTTAAGTGTGCGGACTCTAATCTGGGAGAACCGGGTTTGATTCCCCACTCCTCCACTCGCAGCTGCTGGATGACCTCAGACAAGCCATAGTTCTGTCAGAGGTGTTCTTGAAAAGAGCAGTTTCTGTCAGAGCTTTCTCAGCCCCACCTACCTCACAGGATGTCTGTTGTGGGGAGGGGAAGGGAGAGGAGTTTGTACGCCGCTCTGAGATTCCGAGTGAAGGGTAGGGTATAAATCCAGTCTCTTCTTCTCTTCTTCTATATATTCAGGTCAGATTCTGCTGGAAAATATTGCCTCCAGCCTATGAGACCATGATATTATTTTGAGCCTGGATACAGAAAATGGTATCCCCCCTACTAAAGGCAGTTTGGAAGAGGAATTGCTACTTGCCCTGTGCATACTCATCCTACTTTGGCTTCTTCGGTTTTAGCATCTTTTCAAAACCCTGAAAAACCTATTTGGCCAGAGGTGATATTTATGTACCTTGTGGGAAGTGAAGTGTTTCTTTAGCTACTTTAAACCTCCTGAAAAATGACTGCCAGCCTCTAGACTTAGAACTGGCATTTCGCATCTAAGGGCCAATTCAAAGAGTTGGGTCTGGGTTCCAACGTGGTTTCCCTGTGGCAGCTGCAAGGAATGGCTATTAAAAAAATTAAACAGAGTCCATTTGGAAGGGCTCCTGCCTCCCCCCCCCCACTGCCATTTTCCTGCCCCGAAACACCACTGGTGGGGGAGTTATTTCCCAGTTTTTTGTATCTCCACTGCACAGAATACACCATGTGATGCAGCAAAAATGAGGAAATAACTCCCCTGTGCTGTTTTTGCATTGAAAAATAGCTGGGGAGGGCGACAGCCATTCTTCCCCCTGTGGTGATGTTCCAAGCCAAAACTGGCTCTGCTTTGTTTTTAAATAGCCATTCCCTGCAGCTGCCCTGTGGCTGCAGGGAATCTGCAGTTCTTTAAAAAAACAAACTCTACTTTGGCCCCAAGTCTGCCATCCTCCCCCATCCCCAACACACAGCAGAAGTGGATGCTGTACAGGAGGGAGCCTGCAAAAACAGACGACTGGTTTAGCCCCGTCAATTGCCAAGGCAGAGAAAGTCACAATGGGTCGCTTGTGAAACAATTACGGTGGTGCCGTTTAGACTACAGATCAGGTTCAGCATTTTCATGATAAGCCTTATCCTTCAGGGACTTCTGATAATGCTTTAGTAAACACGTGCTTGGGTTTTAAATAAAACAGAACTGGGATTTTTTTTTTTAAGTGAAAGATTGAATGCTAGGGTTATTTTCGCCAGAACGAAGGCTGTAACAGAGGAGACGTGTAGCAAAGGAAGGGGAATTTTTCTTCATTATAGTAATATAATTGGCCTCTTTTAAAAAAGGCAAGATATTTTACTCCAGATTTTTTTTTAAAAAGGAAGAAATAGCTACTGCAGTATTTCAAAACCTCCACATTGGTGGCTGAGAGGGGGTTTAAAAGCCGTAACAGCTGCTAAAGTGATCCTAGTCCGGGCAAACCAACTGTCTGTAGCTTTGGTGCAGGCAGGCAGATAGAAGAACTGGACAGCCAGGCAGCAGCTGCTTGATGAATGCAATAAAGTGGAGTGTCTCTGAGCAGGTTGATACTGAGCAGCAAGAAGAGCTGGCTGGCTGGCCTTCGGTGACCCCTGTATGGAATCCTCACAGTTCACTGGGCTAATGGGTCTGCGGATTAGCGATCTGAGGCATTCCAAAGACTGTTTCCAGCCAATCCAGCACCACCAACAGCAGACGGGCAGGTCTAGCCTGCAATCCTGGGCACAAATCCCCTTCGAGCAGCACAGCGGTGCCACAAACCCCCTCCAGCTCTCATCTGCAGCAGTGAAAGGCTGAAATTTTAAGTACAGTTCAGTGAAAGCAAATCCCCCCCCAACCTAGTAGGATTTTTATTTTTAAACAAACAAACAAATAATTGCTTTATGATCAGATTGTAAAAGTCCTGCTTTGCCTAAGAGATTCACTAGGGCAAATTATTGTGACAAAAACCCTTCCTGTATATTTGGTTGTTACTTTTCCACGCAGGGGAGACACTGGCGCCATACATTTTCTAAGTTAGTTCATCCAACACATGCACAGATCAGCCTTTCTCCAGCACTGAGTTTATTTTTTAGCTATTTATGGTCAATGCCCTCCTCAGCCTACTTTAACACTGGCCACGTGGCACCCACTAATGCATTTTTAAAAATGTTGTCTATATTATTGTATGGTCCTTGGGGCAGTGAAGCCTCACCACAAACAGAACATGCATCAGGGAGGAAGGGGAGAGAGAAGACGGAGAACTGAGGTCAGGATTTCTTTCAATAAGATGAGTTCTGGAGCCAGCGTGGTGCTGTAGTTAAGAGTGGCGGACTCTAATCTGGAGAACTGGGCTTGATTCCCCTCTTCTCCATATGAAGCCTGCTGGTTGACCTTGGGCCAGTCACAGTTCTCTCAGAACTCTCACAGCCCCACCTACCTCACAAGGTGACTGCGGTGAGGAGAGGAAGCAAATTTATTGAGACTCCTTAAGGGAGAGAAACGTGGGATATAAAAACCAATTCTTATTCTTCTTCTGGGTGAAGACAGCCATCATTAAAAAACAGCCTCTTGAGGAATGTTTCTGCTGGGGTGCAAGCCAAGGGTCCTTTCAGCTTTCCAATAAGGGTTGCAAGACCTCTGGTGGAGAAACATAAAATAAATGGCTGCCAGCAAATGGTATGAAATCACTTCCAGGAAAACCCAGACGTTCCAGCCAATTCCTAGAGAGGTGTGATATTACGGGTTTTCCAGGAAGTGATGTCACATTGTGGGCCAATGCCCTCCCTGGCCTTCTGCTGGCTTGGCAAACCTATTCCTAATGGAAATGACAGTCTGTAGACCAGCAAACTGTACACTAATTTAGGGTCTGTGGGTCGTAATAAAGATTGAGATATATTAAACTGTAAATTTTGCCTCACTTTTCAGATGAGCTATCTATATATCTAATTCCCAAGTGGCCCCCTGTGTGCGGATATCTAAATCCACACATCGGGGGCACCTGGGGGGCAGGGAGATTTTCCTGCGCACGTGGGGCAGTCCCCATGTGTGCAGAAAAATCTTAAAAGTTTTTTAAAATGTATGGGGAATATTTAAATTCCCAAAAAAGTACGAGCATTCCCTGCGCAGGCGCAGAGAACGCTCTGGGAACTCTGCAGCAGGCCAGCAGCTGAGAGACGCTCAGGCCTCACTGCTGGTGCCGGGGGGGGAGGGAAAATCAGTGGGGGGAGGTCATCGGGCCCGGCAGTTGGGAGGCACTCAGGCCTCGCCGCCAATGCCCGCAGGGGGAGGGAAAATCAGCGCGGGGGGTCATCCGGCTGGAGATGGGGAGAGAAGGCTTACCTGCAGAGCTGCCACCGCCGCCACCACAGGGGATGGGAGGGCGGGAGAAGGCTTGGCGGGCCGGCTGTCTTCACCTCCGCTGCTGCTGCTGGTGAGGGGTGAGGGGGAGGCTTGGTGGGCCAGCCAGCCTTGCCACCGCTGCTGGGGAGGGAGGGTGAAGCTTGGCGGCCGGGCGGCCTTGCCGCGCTGCTGCTGCTCGGGAGGGATGGGGAGGCTTGGTGGGCCGGTTGGCCTCCCTGCTGGGGAAGGAGGGTGAAGCTTGGTGGTGGCCAGCCTCCCCATCGCCGCGCTGCTGCTGCTCGGGAGGGAGGGGGAAGCTTGGCGGGTCAGCTGGCCTTGCCGCCGCCACTCCCGTTGCTGGGGAGGGGAAAACGTGGCAGTTGGCTGGCCTCGCCGCTGCTGCCGCCGCTGCTGCCGCCGCTGCTGCCGCCGCTGCTGGGGAGGGGGAGGAAGGGGGAAGCTTGGCGAACCAGAATACTCCCCCCCGCAAGTATCGCGGGTCCCACCTCTTGTCTTTTTTTAAAAAGTAAAACACTGCCTCTGCTAATTTGTTTTGTAAACTGCTTGTGCTGGGGGGGGTAGTTCTGGGTGACATCAAAAGGGCCAGCCAATCCATGCCATCCCAACTTGGTTTCTGTTTCAGATTTCATCCCCTGTTCTTAGATCAAGGTCTTGAACAATAAAACCAAAAAATTTAAATAAAACCCATGTCTAAGAACACCTCCCTTTGACACTTCTCTGCAGACTCTAGAAATCAAGCAACAAAATAAGTACATCGGGAATCCGAATCCTCTTCTGGTACATATGGTAATTCTATGTTCAAAATGTCATAGATTATTTTATGCATTTTATGCCAATATTTTTTAGTTATTGCGCACCTCTACCACATATAGTAGAAGGTTCCTACACTATGCTTACACTTCCAACAGTTTTTAGACATATTTGGGTAACATTTAGCTATTCTTTCTGGTGACCAGTGCCGCCTAAAAAACATCTTATATATGCTTTCTTTGTAAGGTATAGCTCTCATAAATGTTATGGCTTTCCAAATTTTGGACCAATCGTCTATATCAGCATTATGACCAAAGTCTTATATCCATGAAATCATTGGGACTTTTACTACTTCATCTTGTAAATTATCCTAGAGCAGCAAATTATATAACTTCTGAATCATTTTGTCACTAGAGGACAACTAGATTTTGTCTAATTCAGTTTTTGTTTCTTGCCAACCAATCTTTTTATCTTTATTGTATCTACAGATTGAGTACTTTCCCAGCAGGTCAATTTAATATTTAACGTATTTAATTCTTCTTGAGATTTGTTAAATATTCTACCAGATAAGGTTAAAAAAATAGATCAATATGTAATAATGTATATATTATCATCAGTGCGTATTGTGTTTGCAAAATCCTGGAAATTAGAAAGAATACCCTCAAAGGAAGATATAATATTTAGACTGCTGGACATAGTGGAGATGGACAAATTGTCAATAATATTACAAGGGAAAGATGATGACCGGTTTAGAGAGAGATGGAATAGACTTTATACTTGGTTAGATAAAAAATAATGTAATAGACTTGCTGTATGTAATTTAACTATTGTACCAGATACACCTGTATGTGGTGAAGTGAAAACTATAAATAAAACTTAAAAAAGAGAGAGAGAATCCGAATCCTCTAAGGTCTGAATGAGATCAAGTTCTTGCAAGCACTGAGGTTGGTTTCAGCCTTTGGACTATTCACGGGCAGAACATTTAGGCATGCAAGCTGGGGATTTAAAGGGGGAAAAACGGCCTCCCTAAGATTTCACACTATGCATTCCTAACAGCCTCAGTCAATGCAACTTTTCGATTACCAACACCCTGAGTTTGCATGCAGAAAAGTCTCTGATCTTGTTGGAATTCTTTGCCAGTTTGGGCCTATCTCATTTACACAAGGACAACAGCATCCCTGTGAGAAAAATAGATTCTAGATGAACTGAGCACAGAAGAGCAGCCACAAGCATCCAAATGCAGGCCTCGCCCATTGCCAGCAGACACTCGATATGCATCATGAAGCTCTCCCATTTTTAGTTCCTCATGTGAATTAAAGACTGGCCTTGCTATGGACAAAGGCTCTGTTTTCTTTCTTCAAGGCAGAATTTGCGTTGGGTTTTTAATAACTTGTGGCAACAAGATATTACACGGTGCTAATAACAACAAAAACAATAACAACAGTAATGCACAATCTATTCCCCAGCTGCACGCAAAGGTAGAGATCTGCAGAGAGCTCAGTGAAGCCTTCTGACCTGGCTCTAGTGGCTGGCCCTTAGCCAAACAGGCCACCTAAGCACTGGTCATTAACCACCTGTAGGAGGTTTGCCTGTATATCCCTGAAAAGCATCCTAGCCAACCCAGGGCCTTGCCTGCGAGTTACTCAGTGGCTCCCTCTGCAGGTCGGCTACGTCCATTCTTCACTAATGTTACATTCAGATTATAGTACTACAACAGGTGGGCCTGGGAGACTCGGGGGGGCATCCCATATCCCCACCAGTTGTTGAGGCTGGCAAGGCTGCAGGCCCCATCACCTATCACTCAGCCCACAGTGGCTGCCAGTGTCCTTCACCGCTGTGCCCAGTCCCACAGTGGCTGCCAGCATCTGCCTCTGCCATGGTGGCAGTCGGCGTTCTCCTCTCCTGTGGCTGCCAGGACCACCGCTGCCACACCCAGGCCTGGAGCAGTGGTTGGCATCCCTCTCAGCTGTGGCTGGGGCTTTCTAGCAGCTGCCCATGTCCTCCTCCTCTCTGCCCGGGTCCTGTGCTGCTGGGCCAGGAGCACCTGCTGGCAATGATGCCGAGCTGAAATGGCTCGCCAACTGTGTTGAAGACAATGCAATTCTATGGGGGGGGAATTTAACCCCCCCCATTTATTATTTTATTTCAGATTTTTCTGCAAAACAAAAAATCTCGAGTCCCCAAAATCTGAAGAAAGATCAGTTTAGCATTGGTGTAGCCCTGATCTGTGGATTTAGGAATCTGCAGATGGGGGGGCACACATTGCTATTATTATACAAATATAATTAGTAGTACTAATATGTGTGTAAAGTGCTGTCAGGTCCCAGAGCTGCTTCTCCATGGCAAGGGGCTGACTTGAAGTTCCAAAGTAAACACAAGAACCTCAGACTTGCTGCTTTCTGCCATCCCCAGAGCTGCTGGAAAGACTCACAGGGTTTGCTTATTCCCGGCACTAGAGGGAGGGAAGCTCAAGCCTTCTGTTCCTTGGTTTAAGGAGGATTACAGGGCAAAGTTTGAGAGCCTGGATGTGCTGAAATAAGCAGCAAAGAACAAACCCCATGCTGAGCAGGGGAAGGGGAGACCTCGAGCTGCAAAAATGTGGTTCCAATTTAGCTTTTCTAAAGGGGGGGGAACCCCCACAACACTGAAATGTTAAGGTGACACTGCAGTTATTTTTCTCTGACCCCTCTGCATGGAAAGAATGTCTGTTATGTCTCCTGCAATCTGCCCACAGCCCTTACATCCTACAGCCTCCTAGAGCAACATCTCATTCCAAGAGGTAGCAAGGGGATCTTATTATGGGTTGGGAAAAACAAGGCAACAAAGAGAGCTGATCAGGGGGCATCATTTCAAGTTTCACTAAAGAAGAGGGAACAGAAGGCTTTATCGCAAGATTGAGAACCTTCTTCTAGGCCAGGGCAATGGTCTTTAATGATTTGGGGGCACTCAGGTGGGCTCCAAAGCCCATCTCCTGGGTCCTGAGTTCCTGCAGAACAGCAATTTTTTTTGGAGGGGGGTGCTGCCTTTTGGAAGAAGCTGATGCTGGTGCGTGAAGAGGAAGGGTTCCATGCCTCCTGCCCCTCTTTGTGCCTACTTTAACAGGAACAGCAGGGCAAGGTCACTCTGCAGTGGAGGGGATTCTCCCACAGCTCTCTTTCAGCTTGTTACTCACTAAGGTCCATCTTCTGGTGCCTGGCATGTGTTTTCTGTCTGGTGTCTTCTGTTTGTGTTCCTTCCTTGGCCTTGGCCGCAACACCAGTGAGATCAGAACTCCACCCTCCCTTTCTGTCACATGACTCTGAGGTCACATGTCTTCCTATCAGACACTTTGCTGTACAGCGGGTTCTAGACCTGGAAGAGCTGAAGACCACAGTCCTAGGATAGACTCTAAATTAAATAAAAGGGAGTGTATCTTAAGAAGTCCTTGTGGTGGTTACTTTTTCCAAATACAAAACATCACTATAATACTGATCTTAAAGTGCTTTGTGCATAATCTCTTGCAACTCTAACAGCTAGGGTCACCAACTCTGGATTGGAAAATTCCTGGAGATTTGGGGGTGGAGCTTGGGGAAGGCAAGGTTTGGGGAGAGGAGGGCCCTCAGTGAGACACAATGCCATAGAGTCCACCCTCCCAAGCATCCATTTTTCCCAGGGGCAATGATCTCTTTAGTCTGGAGATCAGCTGTAATTCTTAGAGATATGCAAGCCCCACCTGGAAGTTGGCAACCATACATACAACGGTGCTGTATAAGGAAGGCCAGCAGTGTTACTGAGTGGCCTTTCTCATCTTTCAGACCTATTTATGCCTTGGATGCCCTGGAATGACCCTTGTAGATTTAGGATTTGCTTCTGGATTGCTACTTTTCTATATGGACAGCACCCATAAACTGTCACGTCTCCTGCGAAAGCACCTGGGGACGGCAGGTGCCTCTTGGCTCTTGCCTCTGCTGAGGCCAGGTCTCCAGATGTGCTGGCCAGTGACAGAAGGAAGAAGGCAGGTGACATGGCTGAGGAGGAGAGTCTCACATATTTCAAATATTTACACCCCACGCTTCTCCCAGACAACAGGACTCAAAGCAGCTTACATCATAAATTCCAGAGAAAACCTTATTTTGCAAAAATTACAGCACAAATACCAATAATAGAACAAGCCATTTCCCCCTCATGAGAACTGTGGTTGCCACCCTCCAGGTGGTGGCTGGAGATTTTTTGAGCTTACAACTGATCTTGAGGTGACAGAGATCTGTTCTCCTGGAGAAAATGGCTGCCTTGGAAGGTGGGCTCCATGGCATTATATCCAGCAGATGTCCCTGCCTTCCTCAAATCCTGCTGTCCCCAGGCTCCATCTCCAACATCTTCAGGGATTTCCCAACCCAGAGTTGGCAACCCTAATGAGAACTGACCTCTACTAACAAGCCACCCAAAGGAGGCACCAAAATCTTTGTAAGGGTGGGGCCTTCCTCCCATCCTCCAGAAGCCCGTTCCAAAGAATAGGAGCAGCCACCAAGAGGAAGCAGTTCCTGCTAACACAAGTAGAGAAGCTGTTAATGGCTGCTGTTCTGACGCAGACCCACAGTTCCTTTCCATTCTGCTTCAGCAGCAGAAGAAGAGATTGGATTTATACCCTGCCCTTCACTCGGAGTCTCAGAGCGGCTTACAAACTCCTTCCCCTTCTCCTCCCCACAACAGACACCTGTGAGGTAGGCGGGCCTGCGAGAGCTCTTTTGAGAACTGCTCTTTCAAGAACAGCTCTGACAGAGCTATGGCTTGTCCAAGGTCATCCAGCAGTGGAGGTGTGGGGAATAAAACCCGGTTCTCCCAGATTAGAATCCGCGCACTTAACCACTACACCAAACTGACTCTCAAAAAGTATAAGGCACAGAACGGAATCTGAGTTTTGAGATGGCAACTCCAATCTGACTATGCTGTGAGGAACAGTGAGATATATTATCAAGTCTTTCTTTCTCCTTTTTACTTAAAAAAAGAAAAGAAAAAGGCCAGAGTGGCTCATGGCTTGAAGCAGCTGCATTAGATCCATGCTGTGCAGCCACAGGGATGTCCCACTCTGGGTCACTAACAATTTAAGAGAAGCCCAGAGGAGGTCTGCATAGATCCAGAGCTACTTAATGAAGGGAGAACAAGGAGACAGACACAAAGCATCCTCCAATAAGAGTGATGGGCACAATTGCCTCCTTTGTGAATTACAGCTCTTTTCCCATCTGATTCCTTCAAGAGGAGAATGGGCTATGTCAGTCACTCCTCTGCTTTGTATTTATTATTAAAAGATTGCCTTGCAAAGGATGCTTTTTGTCTTCCTCGGCTTAGCCTTGTGCTATATATCATAGTTTTTTGTCCTCTGCAAATTTCTAGGGCTGCTGGCTCTGCACTGGCAAATGGTGAAAGATTTTTTTGGGGTGGTGGCTAGTAAGAGTGGAGTTTCAGGGGATGTGAGATCATGACACTCTAGGAGTTTTTCCAGTCTCTACGGTAAAAAGAAGGTCACTTCTGGGCAGAGGTTTGCAAAATGTCACTTCTCGGTAGGAATCCCTACAATCTCTATGGTCCTTACCTTGTGGAGATTCCTAGAGTGTCGCCATTGACACTATTTTCCCCACCACTATTTTTTCTCCTGCTCCTGAAATAACTGAGGGCTAGGGATCGGGGCCAAGCATGGGGGTTAGCTTGCCGTGGGCAGGCAACTGACAATCCTGCTCTCATGGAAGAAGAACTACATGTTTCTAACACCATGCTTGCCTCAAAATACTAACACGAGGTTGTGGGTGAGGGCAGTTGCAGGGGGAAATCAGCATGTGAGAAAGGGCTGCTTAATCCTTTCCCCAGCATCTTCTCCCCCAGGCAGTTTTTCCTCCACCCTTTTTGAGACCATCTAGGGAGGGGGATGGCTTCAGCGTAGGTTATGAGTGTAGGTAGAAGTGGTGGATGGGAAGGGGATGAGTCTCCTGCCCCATTAACTGCCCACTGCCTCTGCATTCATGTTACCTTTATTTTATTTATTTATTTGTTTCGATTTGTATCCCACCCTCCCCGAAGGCTCAGGGCGGCTAACAGTGGGCATGAATGCCAATTTAAACAACATAAAACAATATCAACAGGTAAAATTATAAAATCAAACAATACAACATAAACACAACATTTAAAACCAAGATGACGGGAGTACGATGGCACGGTTATCGAGGTGGGATATCGAAGGTGGAATAGCAGCAGTGGCGGCTCCTACTCAAAAGCCTGGCAGAAGAGCTCCGTCTTGCAGGCCCTGCGGAACTGGACAAGGTCCCGCAGGGCCCGGATCTCCTCTGGGAGCTCCTTTCACCTTGACAGACACGGCTTTGAAAGCACGTTTGCTGATGTAATATTTAGTCTTGTCCAGACGACCAGCCTTAATCAGCCTTTCTGTGTTTTTTGTTGCGTACTGACCCCTTACTTAATCACACTATGGCATAAAATCATGACCAGAGTAAACAAGAAGAAACCCTCCAAGTGCTGCCCATCTACCTGCAACAGGATCCTGCCCTCACCTTCAGTGGGCTCCCCCTATTTTGGCGATGGCACAAAGGCTTCACAGAAGGCAAAGGGGGCATTCTAGAGGCAAAGCCCACTGTTCAGTCCCTTTACATGGCAGCCTGCATTCCTTCTAAACATTAACTTAACCATAGATTGCTGCATTGTACATTCTTAGACGCCAACCTAAAGGACCTCAAGAGAAAGTGAGGAGAAAAGATGGGCATTTTTTAGGATAGGAAGGAGAGATTACAAACAGCCATTTGTTTTGGCAGATCTGGCCCATGCACCGTACTGATCTGAAATGACAGATATAAGAAACATGTTTCTACATTTCTAACCACACATGTAATAGAGAACAAAAGCGCTAGAAAGAAACCTAACTAAAATGATCTGCTTACTTAGGAACTATAATAAAAGATTAAATGGAGGCTGCCTAGGGATGCCAGCCTCCAGGTGGGACCTGGAGATCCTCTGGAATTACAGCTCATCTCCAGACTACAGAGATCCATTCCCCCAGAGAAAATGGATGCTTTGGAAGGTGGACGGACTCTATGGCATTGTTCCCCACTGAGGTCCCTGTACTTCCCAGGCCCCAACCCCAAATCTCCAGAAGTTTCCCAACCTGGATCTGGAAACCCTATCCCCCATCTCCCGCTGGTGGCCAGAGGGGGACCTCGCAACCCTAAGGGTGCCAAAATGATTTTCTAGGCCTGGGCAAAACAAACAAAAAAGAAAAACTATACTCAGCTTTCCCCCTCTCCTCCCAATACTTCTTATTTTGGAGGGGTTTTGTGTGCCCGTCACTCACAAACAACCGCACAAAGCTGCCAGGCAGGCCACCCACAAGTGATGACTCCCCCCGCCCCTTGAGTTCCTACATATTGGTGTCCATTAGCTGCCTGGTTAAGGTGAATGGATCTATTGCTATAAGCTTGGTCTGACATGACACAGCTGGTGAGAGCCCGTCTAAGATGAAAGAATGTTCATGTTCCTCACTGAGTGATAATTAGCCAGAGATGGCCTGTTAAGCTTTGGAATACCCAACTGTGCTTGGTGAAGGTGGCCTCTTCCAACTGAGGTGAAAGGGCAGACGTGCGTGAAGAAGCACAAGTCTAAGTTTTGGGGAAAGACAAAGACAGAAGCAGACAGAAACTGCTGTGAATTGGATAAAGCATCTTGGGGATGTGAAATCTCTCCCACAAACCATTGGCTATGAGGCAGCAGATCAGCTACCCTGAAGGAAAGCCTTCTTGCTTCTATTTGTGCTCTTTTCTGTGTATGTGTGAATATAGAAAATAGTACAAAAATGGCACAAGTGTCCATTCTTCCCCAAAGGAGGCCAACCCAAGAAGACCCAAGTAGTGCTGTCCCTGGAACTTCCCAGGGAACTGCACAGTGCCTTACTTTCCCTTTGAGAGTCTGGATGAAGCTTCCACTCACAGGGTTGGATACAGACCAAACTGGCAATTCCCCCCAATTCCCCTTTCCCACTGCATAGCCTGCTCATGTCATTCCTCAAGGTTCCCTGTCCCCTCAAGGAGCCAGATTTTGCGGGGTGCAGCAGAAGTAGTGGGGGGAGAGGAGGAAACAACCATTCGGCCATAGGAAAATTTAATCTGTCTACAACCCACTGTGCTGTAGTTTCAGTTGGCTTGTCTTTAATACACTGGAGAAACAAAATGGTTAGGGATCACCAGACCTCTTCAGAAAGTAGCTGCTTAGGTAATGTTGCTCCGTTTTCTTTCATTCTTTGGTCTTCCCCCCCTTTTAAAGTGTCAGAGTATAGCAGAGCATATTTAAACCTGATTCCATGCCATTTGCTTCTGAGGATTTCCCTGGCACCAGATTCCCTGGAGAATCCCTTCTCACAATTTGGGCAGCAGATAAGATGCGATACTCATGGCTGCCACCCAAAATGACAACCCTGAGTCAAGTTCTACTTCCTCAGCCCACAATGTATAATTGTGAAAATAAGTGATACGACCTCACGGTATCATTCATTTCCCAACCCCACCCACTCAAGCAACAGACACAATAGGAACGGTTTTTCTTAACTGCACATTAAGAGCAGGGGAATGGGAACTTGAGGTGAAGCCACTGGTTTTGGTAGCAAACCCACTTTCTTGTTACATCTCATTTCACTAGTAGCTTGACTTCTGTTAATGAGGATGTTTTTATAAATTGGCAGAATCAGGCTGAAAACACTGATTTCAGGATTAGTTCTGCTGATATATATATACACACACATAAAAATGCAACATATATACAGTATAAATATAATAATGTATTTAAAAAATAGAAGTTTTGCTCTAAAGACGAATACTTCCTTTCTATAGACTGAGCAGATATGACAATGTTGGTCACGTGACCAAGTTTCCAGTTTACATGGGTCCCTTACTAGCTGTCTTAGATTCCAGGCGGATGTCCAGTAGATAAGATACCCCGGCGGAAAGTTGCTTAGATAACAATCTGTCACCTTGGCTGCACCGGTGAGTGTAGAGGATTCAAGTTGGGGGTGGACCCTTGTATCTCAGCATGAGGTTGAAGGAGCGTGCAAAATTGTTGGCAAGCTTGCAGCTGTGGGTCTCCTCCACAAGAGGCAGCAGAAAGGCCAGGAGAAGCAGGAGCAAGAGGAGCAGCTGGAGGGGTAGCGCTGCACAGCAAACACGATGTAAGAAGGAACAGACGCCTCCTCCTTGCCCCTGAAAGACACAAGCCAAAGGAAGGAAATAGTTTACAAGACACATTTGCTAAGGTTGGCTCTGATGGCAATTTGGATCCAACAGGTGAGGGATGCCCACAACAGATTTTGACTGCCTTTCCTATGGCTGAGATCACTTTCCACTATATGGGGCAGGTTGCAGAGAAAAATCTCGGGGTTACTTAGAGTTTGGGTTTGCAGCCTCACAATCACCTGAGCCCACCATCATTAAAATCTACTAGTCACCAATAAGAACATAAGAGAAGCCATGTTGGATCAGGCCAATTGTTAGCCTGATTGTTCTTTGTTATTATCAATATTAGGGGAATTATGAATAGTTATTAATATGCAATTAGCTAAGGGAGCAATCACCAGTTTATACAGAGGTCCCACCCTTCCAGAGATACCAGTAACAGACACAGAGACTGTATTTGGTTGCAATTAAGGTCTTTTACTATAAAGCTTCTTCACACACAAACAATACACATTCACATACAAACAATTATTCAGTACTAGGAAATAAAGATAGAGATATCAGCACAGCTGCATGAGCAGGAGTTCGTTGTTGGGGCAATAGTTACCTGTCCTTGCTGAATGATCCGTTCCAATGGAAGAAGGAGGGGAAGAACTGAAAATGGGGCATGTGTCCTGAACTGGCAGGCAAAACGTGGAACTCTAGCTGCAGACCTAAAGTTAAAGATGGAGGGAGGGTACTGGGATAGCAAGCTGGATGTAAGAGGGATAAAGCTTAGATAGGGGTCGTAGAGGAGAGAGAGTGCATGTGGTCGGGATTTCCCTTTTATGGGTGTGTGTGGGGGCTGGCCATATCCCCTGGTCACACCTCCTGGTTAGTCTGTCCCTGAAAACATACTATTGGCTGGAAGGAATAGGGGAGGGGAGCTAAGGAGTGGTCAATATTGAGAACTAGAAATTTAGACTGAAGACTGGCACCTGGGTGTAGGTGAGATGCGTTATCAGGCTAAGGCTATTGTTTCTTGATTGCCTTAGCCAGGTCATTGATGGACGAGTGATTAGTTGCCAAGCAACCATGAATAGAGTCTCTGAGCTACATGCAGCTTTGCCGGTTGATGGAGGGGGAAATGGGTTGCCTGCATGTGTTGGAGGGGGCTCCTAATGGCGTTTGGAGTCCTTTGTCCTTGTGCTTTGGCCTGGCATAGTGTCTGGTGCTTTGTGCATACTATGGAACCGATCCATCTCCCATCAGGTAAGAGGTCTGGTAACCTTGGAGAGCCACTAGAACAGCCCTCGCAGGAAGGAAGGTGTCCTTCTCTCAAGGGTGCATTCTCAACTGACATCATAGTGGGTTACCATGCTGTACAGTTCCTTAAGCATACTTTGCACAGTCCATATTTTATTATAGTTCATAAAAGGCATGAAATGCCTTGCAGTACAACACAATAGCCCATCCAGTCCAATACTGTGTGTTACACAGTGGCTCAAACCCAGGTGCCATCAGGAGGTCCACTAGTGGGGCCAGGACTCCAGAAGCCCTCCCACTGTTGCCCCTCAAGCACCAAGAATACAGAGCATCATTGCCCCAAACAGTGTTCCATCTGTACCTTGTGGCTAATAGCCACTGATGGACCTCTGATAAATATGTTTATCCAATCCCCTCTTGTAGCTGTCTATGCTTGTAGCTGCCACCACTTCCTGTGGCAGTGAATTCCCTATGTTAATTACTCTTCCAGTGAAGAAGTACTTCCTTTTATCTGTTCATTAAGTGCCCATGAGTTCTTGCATTGTGAGAAAGAGATAAAAGTACTTCTTTCTCTACCTTCTCTATCCCATGCATAATTTTGTAAACCTCTATCATGTCACCCCTCAGTCGTCATTTCTCCAAGCTACAGAGCCCTAACCTCTCTAACCTTTCTTCATAGGGAAGGCGTTCTACCCCCTTAATCATTTAGTTGCCCTTTTCTGCACCATTTCCAATGCTTTTTTGAGGTACAGTTACCAGAACTGTACATAGTATTCCAAATGAGGCTGTACCATATATTTATTTGAGAGAAGTTACCACTTTTAAAGTTAAATGTGGTTGTGTTGGTCTTTTTGAGCAACTCTCTATTTACATAAATACTAAACTTAATAGCATTATTGTCACTGTTCCCAAATGCTACTGTCACGTTTATCTCTCTCTTCAGGTCTTGAGCATTACTCAGGACCAAATCCAGGATCACCTCATCTCTAGTAGGTTCTGTGACCATCTGCTCCATGGCACAGTCGTTGAGAGTATCTAGAAACCCAATCTCTCTCTCCTGACTTGAACACAGATTGACCCAATCAATGTGTAGGCAGTTAAAATAATCTATTATGATGCGGTTATTTCATCGAGCTGCTTTCCTTAATTTTCTTGCTATATTTAAATCATCCTCTAACCTTTGATCTGGTGAGCGATAACAAACTCCCAGAGTTAAGCTCTGGCCCACAGATCAAAGGCCAGTGGTAAATCTCTTCACGCTCCCCAGCTTCTTACCATAAACCCAGAGTAAGTCATAAGCATTGCCACTAAGGGCATAGGTAGCCAACTTCCAGGTGGGGGCTGGAGATCTCCCAGAATTACAACTGATTTCCAGACTACATAAATCACTTATCTGTTTATTATTTATTTAACACATTTATTCCACTTCTTCTGGAGAAAATGGCTGCTTTGGAAGGTGGACGGCAGGGCATTATGACTCACTGAGGCCCCTCCTCTCCCTAAATCCCACTCTCTCAAGTTCCACGCTCAAATCTCCAGGTATTTCTGAACCCAGAGTTGGCAACCCCAGGGCATACAGGGTAAAATAGTGACAAAAAACCCAGGTTCTTTCCCCCCTTGTTTCGAGAATTAAAGTAAGGCTGAGGGGAAACTTGTTATCTGTTTCAGACATGACACTTTCCTAACACGCTTTACAAAAATTGTCAGACTGAAAGCAGATAAATTTATTTTTCCCATGGCAGGATGGTAGCCACTGCCCACGGTTCAGGTGAAATGAATAGCTGTGTCTGCTTCCACAGGGCATGTCCAAATCTTGTGGAAGGTAAATGAAAACCAAGATTTCTGGGTACTATAAAAGGCCTTCTTTGAATCAAGAGATCAGATACAGTGGATGTATGACAATTCACCAGATATTGTTTCTCTATGAAAACTGCTTAGAGGGATTTTTAAGAACATAAGAACATAAGAGAAGCCAATGTTGGATCAGGCCAGTGGCCCATCCAGTCCAGCACTCTGTCACACAGTGGCCAAAAATATCAGGTGCCATCTGGAGGTCCACCAGTGGAGCCAGGACACTAGAAGCCCTCCCACTGTTGCCCCCCTCTTCCCAAGCAGCAAGAATACAGAGCACCACTTGCCCCAACCTGAGAGTTCCTATCTATACCTGGTGGCTAATAGCCACTGATGGACCTCTGCTCTATATGTTTACTCAATTCCTTCTTGAAGCCATCCATGCTTGTGGCCCCCCCCCCCCCAGGCAGTGAATTCCATGTGTTAATCACTCTTTGGGTGAAGAAGTACTTCCTTTTATCCATTCTAACCTGATTGCTCAGCAATTTCATTGAGTGCCCACAAGTTCTTGTATTGTGAGAAAGGGAGAAAAGCACTTTCTCTACCTGTTCTATCCCATGCATAATCTTGTAAACCTCCATCATGTCACCCCTCAGCTGTTGTTTCTCCAAGCTAAGGAGCCCCAAGTGCTTTAATATTTCTTCAAAGGGAAAGTGTTCCAATCCCTTTATCATGCTAGTTGCCCTTTTCTGCACTTTTCCCAATGCTATAATATCCTTTTTGAGGTGTGGTGACCAGAACTGTACACGGTATTCCAAATGAGATCAAACCATTGATTTATATGGGGGCATTATGATACTGGCTGATTTTCAGTTCCCTTCCTAATAATCCCCAGCATAGCGTTGGCCTTTTTTATTGCTCGACATTTTCATTGAGTTATCTACTACGACTCCAAGATCTCTCTCTTGGTCAGTCTCTGCCAGTTTGGACCCCATCAACGTGTATTTATAGTTAGGATTTTGGGCCCCAATGTGCGTCACTTTGCACTTAGCCACAATGAACCCCATGTGCCATGTTGACGCCCACTCGCCCATCCTCAACAGATCTCTTTGAAGTGCCTCACAATCCTCCCCGGTTTTCACCACCCTGAACAATTTCATGTCATCTGCAGATTTAACCACTTCACTGCTTACTCTCAACTCCAAATCATTAATGAACAAGTTAAAAAGCATACAGTACAGTTAATTTGTTAATGAACAAGTTAAAAAGCATCTGTACAGTTTCTCAGTTTGGGCTTATGTGAGGAAGAGCAACAGTTACCTTTAGTATAATTGATTGATTTCTAAGTACCCATTGCATTTTTTCCAAACTGTTCTCATGCCAGATAGGCAATTTGTGGCTACTGGGGGAAAAAAATACTAATTCTAGCAGCTATTCTGTACCAGTAAAGCAAGAGTTTCACACTGTTCCCTCAGGGCATTTTCTCTGCTTCCTGTTTGTATACATTTGTTGTTCTGAAGGTGTCCATCATTTTGGCTTATTCAGTATCTGAAGCAAGCCATGGGCCTCCGTTGAGGGACCAGGAGGGCAGCAGAAAGTCAGGCTCACTTCTTTTCATTATTTCCTGAACAAGTCTCATATTTTACAAGATGCCAGAGAATAAAATGGGAAGTAGAACAGATGGTGAAATTTGAGTTCAGCATGTAGTACTCTTTACAACTCTGTCTGCTGTGCAACATTTGGTCATTCCAATAAGGCAAAGGGAAGGAAAGGGCAAAGACTAAACTCCAGCCTTACAAAAATGTATAATTTCTCTCTGAGAACACTAGAGCAAAGAATTGGGTAAGCACAGTTTCTGTTGGTTAATATGGTACATCTCACAAAATGAGTGGAAATCATGCCGATGCCTTCGAGAACTCCAAGGCACCAAGAGAGTATTCAGCCATCCTATTCCCCATCCCATTGTTCAACCATCCCTTCACCCTCTCTGTTTTCCTAGTTGTTCGCACAATGCTAGAATCATTGCTGGCCTACACCAGGCAAGATGGGAGAGCTCATTTACCTATTTAGGCTCCCCGATTACCTTCCGGATGAGGACCCAACATTAGGTTCTAAATACTTATTGAGATCAGCGTCCTATCTAAATGTATTATCTTTCATGACTTTTTGTAAAGCACTTTATGAGCAAGAAAGCTTTTGTACTACTCTATTATTTCCTGAGGAAGATCCAATTTTGAAATGTTATATAATCCGGCGACGACGTTGATGATGTATTTTTACACTAGGATTTTCTTACGATTCATAGAAATTTGTTTATTGTATTGTGTTGTAGTGCTTTTGACCATAATATACAGAAAGCATTTTCTGTGCAAGTCTTGTTGACTGCTTGATCTGTGGGCCATACTCTCACGACTGTTTTCTTTACATTTGTTCCCTGATTAGGTCGTGATTGTCCACATTTCTGAGTTAAAACCAGACCCAGGATCGTCTCCGCCTCAGCATCTATGCCCTGTTGTTGGCCCTCCAGAGGAACTGGTTGGCCACTAGATGGACCACGGGATGCTGGATCCAGCATGGACCACATTCTTCTTATGTTCTTGTCTCAGTTTGCTATCTGATTGTACCTTGGCTAGGCTGAAGCATGATGGCCACTGCACATATCCTTTATTAATGTAGAACATTTATGCTTTGCACTTCTAGCAGATTCCTCAAGAAGTTATAATCAATTTCACAGAAAATATCAACTAACAAGAAGTGTGCTGCAACCTTTTTTGCCAATTCTTCTCTTATGCTGTTCCTGGGGTTTCCCTTTCTCCCAGGTGTAACACCTCAGGGGTCATTACGAGCTACAGTGTGGAGGGAGTTGAGAAAGTCCCATTCTGCTGACAGAAATCTGTTCCAGTAGTGGAGATCTGCCACAAAATCCAAGCCAATAAGTGAAAAGAGTAGTAGAAAAATCCACACACTCAACCAAGTGGTTATTTTCAGTTTCAGACTAAAACAAAACCAAGGAACTACATATAACAGGCATGGAAGGCACAACAGCACAGATGGGTAGGCCCAAAACCAACCACATTAAGAGCAAGAACACTGACCCTACTACCATCATTTTTTAAAAAAGCCCAAATTAACAGCTGATCAAGGGCATTAGGAACCGAAAGTTTTTGCCTGCCTCAGTGGGGAACCATGACCACACATGAAATGGTCTTCTGCTAAGTCAGAGCACTGGTCCATTGAGGTTAGTATTGTCCGTTCTGAGTGGAAGTGGCTCTCCAGGGTCTTAAGCAGAGGTCTTTCACATTACCTGCTACCTGATCCCCTTTAACTGGAGATATTTGGAGACTGAACCTGGGACATTTTGCATGCAAAGCAGACACAGGGGTGTCGAATTCATTTGCTATGAGGGCCAGATGTGGCATAAATAACTCCTTGTTGGGCTGGGCCATGTGTGTCATAAAAGGTAGTGGAGATATAAACTTTATAAAGGACACAGGCAAACACAATTAAAGATTTTTTAAACCTTAAATGACACATTTCCAGTGAGTTCAACGCCCCTGTCTGGCTCAGTGGTACAGTGTCTGCTTGGCAAAGAGAAAGTCTTAGGCAATCCCTGGCATCTCCAGATAAAGCAGGGGTATCAAACATAAGGCCCAGGGGCCGAATCTGGCCCGTCCAAGGCTCTTATGCAGCCCGCAAGCAACTAGTGCAAGGGAGGGGACAGGAGGCTGCTCGGGGAGAGTGGGCGGAGCCACCCCAATTGTGGCTTCAGCATGGTGGAGCCACCTCACCTGCTGCAGTCAAGCAGCATAGAGTGTCTACCCAGTGCTACACCGCTGGCTCTCCAGTCCACCCGTAAGGGTTTTCCTTTGCACACTACTCCCAGCCCGTGGAGCCTTGCAGTGAGGATACACTAACACGGAGCTTACCAGCTGCTGTCCTTTATACAGCTTCTATCTCCAGTATCCAGCATTACATTTTATGGCACGCATGGCCTGGCTCAACAAAGTGACATTTATATCAGATCCGGCCCTCATAACAAATGAGTTCGACGCCTCTGAGATAAAGGGTCTGGCAGTAGGTGATTAAAAAACCTCTGCATAAGACCCTGGAGAACCATTGCCCATCTGAGAAGACAATACCGCCTTTGATGGACAAAAGGTTTGATTCAGTATAAGGCAAGCTTCATGTGTGTTCTGCCATGGAGCCCCTGGCCAGTCCTGGCACTCTGACAAAAATACCTGTACTTCACACTCACGTTTTGTGAAATCAGCTTTGATGCACACCTAAATATGTAGATGTGTGAAATGGCCCGAGCCAACAAGTGCTCTAGGACTATTTTCAAGAAATGCTTTCTGTTGATCACAGACTTTAATAGATCAGACCCTTCTTGGCTACTTTGCAGCATGCAGTTTTCAGTCATGCATTGGACAACGTTGATACGGCCACGAGAAATCATGGCATGCATGGGTCACCCCTATGCATGGCTTCTGGCATGCACATTGCAAGTATTTAAAGCCAGGATATGGGTCAGGGATGGAAGGTAAACGGCAAGAGAACTAAGGGCCCTTGGCCAGTGGCCTTGATAGATTAATCCAATGGAACTGGCATAGGATGTTTTGTGCCTTTTTTGTTTTTTGGTTCTGCATACTGTGTTTTGTAATTTAACTGGCAAATTTAAAGTGCAGTTCCGATAAACAAGCAGCACAACTTTGTTATTTCCCACTGAAACCCAGTGGAAAATAGCTGTCCTTCTGAGGCCAACAGCCCTAAGAGACGTAATGTAAATTTAGTGCTCTGGCTACACTTTGCCTGCCGCCCCTTGTTTGTGCCTGATCATGCAGCGGAGGTTGGAAACTAGCATTAATGACTCAGCTGGTCGCCATGGCGATGCCCAGGCTGTCACAAAATCAGCATTGTGATGTCTACGCGGGATCAAGGAGTGGGAAGCTCACACTGGCTTGTGACTTAAGGATTGATCAGAATGTTTTGCCCAGGCTTCTGCAGGGCATAAAACTGCTCATTGCCTCTAAAGCTAGTAAGGATAGCCAGATAAAGCACTGGGACAACTGAGCCTTGGAGGGTGGAGGTTAGGAATAAAGCCAGATGGAGTATGGAAAGAGAGTTCGCAGCCTGTCCCTCAGACATGGGATGAGCACCCAGGTGTCAAACTTGGACTCTCGTTTGCCAGGTCTCTTAAGGATTCGGGGATTGCCGGGGGAGGGAAATCCCATAGGGAGGGGTGTTAGTACAAGAGTGTGAGAATGGCTCTGTTGTAGTGGCAATGTAACTCTTCTAAGAAGCCTCCATTCTCTGGGATGACCTTGGGTACTGACTGTGCTTGCTTCACTGTCATAGATAACATAACAGTACTGGTCTTAGCTTGGCACATCTTTAAATCTCAATAAACAAATCACTGCCAGAGAGTGTTGTTGGGAGTAATTTTGTCCAGGAGGTTTGTCCAGGTTCCCCCCAGGTTAGCAAAGGAATCAGGAACTTGCACGACCCCCAACAACAAAATCAGAAGCACAAAACTGTCCCGTGGATTGGGGGAAGTGCCTTTGTGACATAATGGGTCCTAGCCATTTGGTACAGATCAGAGCCAGCTGATGTTGCAGACTTGCTAAACTATTTGTACAGAGCAAATCCCTCAAGAGGATATACACTTACAGCGCAATCCTAAACAGGATTACAAATGTTTCATCCCACTGATTTCGATGGGCTTAGAAATGTGCAACTTTGTTTAGAACTGCACTGTGGAATTTCCAATCCAATCTTCCTCTTCTATACAGCTGTCCCTCCCCTGGCAGCTCTCACACGAGCTTCTTGCAGGGTTCAATTACCTAAAATACTGACGTTATAATCAGTTCCTGTCAGTGGATCCCATATGCCAAATATGGCTGGGAGTTCCATACACAGCTATCTTGACATCTCATTTTGTTTGGCTCTTAACTTATCCCTTTCCCCCCAAACACCTGACCATTAGCAAAGAATTCATGACTGCCACAGCCAGCCACAGGAGAGAACAGAAAGTAATTACGTTGGAATGACAAAGAACAGTTAAAGGCACAGCAGCTCTGAGAAACCTCTGCAGTACTTTGACTATCTCCACTTGAAAACTGGTGCTACAGTAATATTTTACATTAAAGAAAATCCCACCACAAATCAGGTCTAAAAAAAAAAAGACATGAGGTAAGCAGGGCAAACAACAGAATAAAATAGTTGCCAATAACACTGTTGAGGTTCTTTGTTCAAATGGCATGAATGAATCACAGCCATTTCAAATTAAACTGCTTGGGGCAGAGAATATGGAAAGAGGGAACTTTTTCTCCCTCTTCCATAATGCTAGAACTCTGGGGCAGCCAATGGCATTGTTGAAAAATAGGTTCAGGACATGCACAAAGGAAATATTTATTCAATTAGCAAATCAACTGTGGAATTTAGTGCTAGTGGAGGTAGTGATAGACACAAACATGAATAGGTTTAAAGGGGGGGGTTAGATAGATTCATGGCCCATCAATGGCTGCTAGCCATGGTGACTGAAGGGAGCATCCCTCTACAGTAGAAGCAAACCACTGAACACCAGTACTGGGGAGAGGAGGGCCTTGGCCTGCCTAATGGACAGGCTGGCCCTGGTTATCGTGGACCTGGGACCTGTTTTGCACTTTCCATCTGGTGATTGTTAACTCCCTCCAATATATCAAGAAAAATAGTTCTGATAGTAGAAGGGGGGGAATCTAGTCCAGAACTGGATACAGAAGTTAGCTGAATGCTGCCAATATACATATCTACTGTAATACTCTCCTAACAATGGTTTGCCCCTTTCCCTGGGAATGTTAAATGTAATCTTCACTGAGGATATTTGACCTTAGAAGCGAGACCTAGGGTTCCCAGTCCACTGGTGGGGGTAGGGGAACCCCCGCTTTTGCTGGGCTCTTGCCTACTGCCAGCCAACTGGTCGGTGGGTGGAAATCCTGCCCCCAACTGGCCTTCCCAGGTGACCTCCAGTAAAGCTGGAAGTGCAGGCCCTGATGTGATGATGTCACCCGGAAGTGACATCATCACATCGGGGCCTGCACTTCTGGCTTTACCGGAAGTTGCCCAACATCACTTATAGTCTCTCAGAAGAATATCAGGAGCCCCCACCAGTCTGTTAAGTGGACCCAGCAACCCCAGCAAGACCACTGCTTGGATGGGGAGATAATTGAGGGAGGGGGCTCGACTACTGATATCTACATTTCACCCCTCAGTCACATTGCAAGGATGTGTTGCTTGCAATCTGCCATTCTACTTCTTAAGACATGACCATAAGACATTACTGTATCCTGAGTCAGCAAATCAGGTGCTTGAGGGCTGAGCAACAACCTTTTCCCAGCTCTCCATCTCCATTTGGAGCTGTTCTAAACACATGGCAATACGGGCAACTTTACTCCCAGCACAAATCTAACGTATTAGCACTGACCGGAATGCTGTATGTTCTTCCTGATCAGGAGTGAGTGCAGCCGCTTTCCAGCAACTTCCAGGATGGCTAACCTGATTTGAAGATCAATTATGACTCCTAAATGAGATTAAACGGCACGTCCTTTTTTTATCCATCTGCTCCATGAGATTACAGCATCTCAAAGGGAAGCAATTAGGCCAGCCATGAATTTAATAAATCCTAATTATTTTGTTTGTACAAACAATGAAGGCCAAACCTCTGACATAGCAAGGAGCTCTAATTAGGGAGAGCACTGCAGAAAATAAACCAAACAGGACTACTAAACCCCATAAATAACCTGCTTTGATTCTCTCCAAACTCCCCACCCCAACTGATGCTTATACTTTCAATGAATTGGAAGTCAACCTCTGAAGCACCATTTATCATCATTATTTTTTAATATTTGTTTTTACAATGCTCTGAAGTTTGCTGAAAGCCAGGAAGGTTATTCCATTACTGTCAAGGTGCTGAAAAGACACAGTGCCTCGAGAACACAGCATTCGCTTTCTCTCACTCCGTCCTCCTAGTCTGCTCTTTGTGGGTAAATTTACACTGGCTGAATATTTTCATTCGTTATGAGATCCTTTTCATAGCTTTAATGGTCAAAGCAGATTTTTGTGTGTGTGGCTGATTTCTTTTTGTTTTAAAAACAAAACAAATTCTAATTCTGCAAACTCTGCAAAGCAGAATTGTTCAGGGATTGTATTTTTACTAAGAGAATAAGGCTGTAGTATAATGGAACGGAGGGTGCTTTTATAAAGAGAACACGACTGCGGTGTAGTCCACTGTTTATGGCATGGACGGTCTTGTTGCGTTGCCTTCTACATTTGTAATGCTATTTTCTGCATTGCCTATGATATATCTTTTCCAATACTTGTTCTGCATTGTTTCTAATTCTTGCGATGCTAGTCCTATTGTGTTGTTTATTAGATATCTCATGCTATTTGACTGCATTCTCTTACACTGTATAATCTGCCTTGAGCAGAGGATAAGGACTCGCAATAATGGGTTTAAATTAAGGGTGGGAAAGGTACCAGCGGGATCTTAGGAAAAACTTTTTTTACAGAGTTGTGCAACAGTAGAATCGGCTGCCTAGGGAGGTGGTGAGCTCCCCCCTCACTGGCAGTCTTTAAGCAGCGTCTGGACAAACACTTGTCAGGGATCCTCTAGGCTGATCCTGGATGGAGCAGGGGGTTGGACTAGATGGACCTGTCTGGCCCCTCCCAACTCTGAGATTCTATGATTCTATGAGTCTCCGCGAGAAAAGAGGGGTATAAATAAAGTAAATAAATATACTCTACTCCAAGCAAGCAGGGAAAGTTTCACCACAAATACAATATGGCCTGTTGTTCTCCTAGGGGCATATGAGTTGCTTAAGGAGATATTTCTGACACTGGAGCTACCATATTGGAAAAAAAATATTTCGGTGATCTTGAGAAGGGACCTGACAACATATGATTCCCCAGCCCTGCAAACAGCCTGGATCCAAAGGATTGGGCAGTTAACACTCAGCGAAGGCCATATGGACACCTGAGGCTGCAAAACTGTCCAGGGGTGGACCTGATCCGTCCCAACTACCCAATGCAAGGAGAAGTCACCTTGGTGGCCCAGACTGGGCTGAAAGTTGGGATATAACTGTTATAAATAAACAAATACAGAACACATACTCTTTATAAAAATTAAACATTAGCAGTATCACAAGTTTCCATAACAATTTTATGATATGACATGGGAATCTGCTTTCCAAATAAACAAAAAAAATCCCACTGGGCAGGCCCAAGACTTTGGTGTGCATGAAACCGCTGAGTGGTTTCCTGCAAGTCGCTGTGGTGGTTCAGGGCCACTTCACACATTATGAATATAAGGCTAGACATAATATCCCACAGGGAATCCTGACGTGCCAGCCTCACATGGGAGCAACATAAGAACAGTATGGACTCAGTATAAGGTAAGGCAGCATCATTTATTGATGTCAGCACTGCTGTCATTTCTGCATATGTCTGAGCCGTGAGTACGATGAATCAGGGCTCTTTTTGTGGCAGGATCTCCTTTGCATATTAGGCGACACACCCCTAATGTAGCCAATCCTCCAAGAGCTTACAGAGCTCTTCTTACAGGGGCTACTGTAAGCTCTTGGAGGACTGGCTACATTAGGGGTGTGTCGCCTAATATGCAAACTATTTCCTGCTACAAAGAGCCGGACTGATGATCAGGAGCCTGGAGACCAAGCCCTATGAGGAAAGTCTGAGGAACTTGGGAATATTCAGCCTGGAGAAGAGGAAGTTGAGGGGGGACAGGATCGCTCTCTTTAAGTATTTGAAGGGTTGTCACAGGAGGGTGGGGAGCTGTTCCTGCTGGCAGCAGACGACATGACTAGCAATAATGGGTTTAAATTACAGGTGGAAAGGTACCAGCTGGATATCAGGGAAACATTTTCCACAACAAGAGTAGTTCAGAATTGGCTGCCTAGGGAAGTGGTGACCTCCCCTTCCCTCACTGGCAGTCTTCAAGCACCAGCTGGACAAACGCTTGTCAGGGATGCTTGATCCTGCATTGAGCAGGGGGCTGCACTAGATGGCCTGTATGGCCCCTTCCAACTCTGTGATTCTATGTGCAGCAGCAAGAAACCACATTGGTTAAGGCTCTCTGATGCACCTAAAGTCTAGGTGTGTCATGTACAACTGAAGGGTGTACCTACTTTAATTAGGATGGGTGTACACTGCAACTACCCAATGCAAGGAGCAATCTTGGTGTGCAGTAGTGAAACCACAGCAGCACTCCGTGCAAAGCTAGAGGAAGAAGAGCATCCTGTTCTGTCCCAAGGCATTTGGTGTCTCTGCCCTGATTGCCTGCTATTACAGCAGGTTTTCGAGCTCTGCCCAGGACAGGGTCCCCAACCTTTTTATGTCTGTGGGCACATTTGGAACACGCAGCACAGCGGGCGCAGCAACAAAATGGTTGTCAAAAATGGCTACCGCAGGAGGCGGAGCCAGTAACAACATGACTGTCACGGCTTTACTTCAGTAACAGAGTGCAGATCTTTGTGCTGTGGTGGCAGCTGATGCCAAAGCAACATTTTAAAGAAAAGCTGCACAGCCAATCAAAATTTCAATAGTGATTCAGAAGCCTTGCTGGGCAAAAGTCCTACCTGGCCCCACCCACTTCCTAAAAACACATGGCGGGAGCCCTCCCAAAATGTTGGCGGCTGCACGGTGCTCACAGGCACCATGCTGGGAAGAAGGAGGAAGAGGAGGAGGAGATTGGATTTATATCCCGCCCTTCACTCGGAGTCTCAGAGGGGCTTACAAACTCCTTTCCCTTCCACCTCCCCACAACAGACACCCTGTGAGGCAGGTGGGGCTGAGAGAGCTCTGACAGAAACTGCTCTTTTGCAGAACACCTCTGACAGAACTATGGCTTGCCCAAGGTCATCCAGCAGCTGCAAGTGGAGGAGTGGGGAATTAAACCTGGTTCTCCCAGATTAGAGTCTGTGCACTTAACTACTACACCAAATGGTTCCTTGGAAATGGTTTCTTGGAAATTTTTCAGAGGTTCCTCAGGAAGAAGGCAGTCAAGGCTCCCTGAAAATCCACTTGCCCAGCCTCTCCAATCTTATTTATTTAATTAATTTAACAGGTTCGTAACCTGCCTTTTCCCATGACATGGATTTGGAGTGTTCAATGTAAACTCCTAGGTGCAATCTCGCATGCATCGTCAGTTAAATGAGGGGTGGTTGTTGTTAAAATATTATTTAAATCTGCTACTGCAGGGCTCTGGGTGATACACAACATTTGATAAAAACATCAGTCTCATAAAATAAAATGCATAAATAGTACTAATACAGCAAATCTAAAAGAATCAGATGCCGAAGTTTTACAATTTCTTTTCATTTTGGTCTGCGGGCACCACATGGGTGGGGGAAGAAGAACACAGCAGTCTGGAGAGGAGGAGAGAGTGCCAGCCAGAATGGAAACTGTTGCTGTTCTCAACCATAGGCCTGGTGGAACATCTCTGCCTTACAGGCCCTGCGGAATTGCATAAAGTCCTGCAGGGCCCTGATGGTGTTTGGCAGAGAGTTCCACCAGGTTGGGGCCAGGACCGAAAAGGCCCTGGCCCTGGTTGAGAACAGCCAGATATCTTTGGGGCCGGGGATCACCAGCACATTGCTATCCATGGAGTGTAACGCTTTCCTGGGGACACACCTGAGGAGACAGTCCTGTAGATATGTCAGTCCCTGACCCAAGGCCTTGAAGGTCAACACCAGAACTTTGAACTTGACTTGGTAGTCCACTGGAAGCCAGTGCAGCTGGCGCAGTACAGGTTGTATATGTGCCATCCATGACGTTCCTGTCAGGACTTGTGCTGCCGTGTTCTGGATCAGCTGGAGCTTCTGGGTAAGTCTCAAGGGCAGGCCAGCATAAAGCAAGTTACAGTAATCTAGCCTGGAGGTGACCATTGCATGGATTACTGTGGCTAGGTTAGGGCATGACAGGAAAGGGGCCAATTGCCGAGCCTGGCACAGATGGAAAAACGCCAGTCTGGCAATGTGTGTGACTTGGGCCTCCATATTCAAGGAAGCACCCAAAATCAGACTCAAACTCTTGACAGACTGCACTGGTGTCAATAGCGCCCTGTCAAGAGTGGGAAGTAGTCTAGATGGGCTGCAGGGTTTTCATAACAACTATTAAGAATTTGTAGCAGTCTTCTGAGCCCAGACTAACCTGATTTCATCAGAGCTCAGAAGCTAAGCTGGGTCAGTACATGGATGGCAGACAGCCGAGAAAAACGAAGGTTGCTATGCAGAGGAAAGCAATGGCAAACCACTTGAGCTCATCTGAAGAGGTGGAATTTCCTGGGGTTGCCATGAGTCAGTTGCCTTTACTATGAATGACACACTTCCTCGGTCCTTGTACATAATGTAGCCAGTCCTCCAAGAGCTTACAGTAGCCCCTGCAAGAAGGCTCTGTAAGCTCTGGAGGATTGGCCATTAGGGTGTGTCATCAATATGCAAGTGTGACGTGCCAGGTTGCCAGCTACCCTACCTGCCCTGGATTGTCCATCTGTTCTCCCTACACACACTAGCAAGTGTCCCTGATATGCTGCTTCCTGCCATTCCTACCTGCCAGAGATTATCCATCACACTTGGGCAAGTTTTTAGGTCCTTAGAATCATAAATGGCAACTATAATAGCAGCATGCCTGTAAAACATAAATATCTTTCTTGGTCAAAGCTGGCTTTTGTTTTTATCTTTTTTATTTTTTTTGATAGAATGATTGGTGGGGATGTAAGACATAAAAGGCTGAGAACTACTGCCATAGAACATGCCCCTGAGTCCTTTGTAACGCAGAAGGTTTTTGTGGCAGGTGTTTAAGGGTTCTCCAGCAGGAAAGCCTGGATAGCCCAGGCTAGCCTGATCTCGTTAGAGCTCGGAAGCTACGCATTTTCGGCTACATTAGGAAGAACTTCCTGACAGTCAGAGAGGTTCCTCAGTGGAACAGGCTTCCTCGGGAGGTGGTGGGCTCTCCTTCTTGGGAGGTTTTTCAAACAGAGGCTAGATGGCCATCTGACAGCAATGCAGATGCTGTGAACTTAGGCAGAGCATGAGAGGGAGGGCAGGAAGGGTTGCCTCAGTGCTTAGTTCTTGTGGCCCTTTCTTATATGCCCAGGGAAATGCTGATCTGCCACTTCAAGGTCAGGAAGCAATTTTTCCACAGGCCAGTTTGGCTGGAGATCCCAGAGGGTTTTTTTTTTTCATTCTCTGGGCATGGAACAGTGGTCACTGGGGGTGTGGGGGGGAGGTATTTGTGAATTTCATACATTGTGCAGGGGGGTGGACTAGATGACCCTGGAGGTCCCTTCTAACTCTAAGATTCTAAGCAGGATTGGCCCTGGCTAGTATTTTGATGGGCAACCTCCAAGGAATACCAAGGGCATGACACAGAGGCAGGCAATACCAAACCACCTCAGAAATGTCTCTTGCTTTAAAAACAAGCCTAGCTTGCCACCTAGTGGTGGATAATGCTAATAGAGCTAGAATTTCTGGCTGCCAGATAATCTTAGGACTCTCCTGGCTATACTACACATACTGCCGTATGATAATTATTAATTGTTACTCATCAGGAAAGTCAACATGGAAAGCTGAAAACTCTGGACTTTACTGTGGATAGATGTGATGATTCTTTGTATGGGTGAAGAAGGTGTCCTTACGTATATGATTACCACCTTGAAAGTTTTGGGACATACAAATGGAAGTTGAAAACCTGTGTGTAAATATCCTGGGAAATATTTAGGGAGTTTGATTAAACCCCGATTAAAGCAGTAGGAAAAACAAGACCCTATTCTCCCTCACTACACGAAGGTTTCCTGCAATATTGTGAGAAGCAGTTGTCAGAATGGAAAAAGTGATTCCCTTCCTCAAAAGGCGACTGTAACCCAGTCCAAGAATGTTAACCAATGACTTAGATAAATCTATGAAAAACCATTTCCCAAGCCAGAAAGCATTTGAAGTACTGCGAAAGGAAATAAAACAATTTTATGAAACGGTTTTGAAAACTCATTTCCCCCCTCCTCCATAAAATGTTTTAGAAACACCGACAGGTTGGGTAAGGAAGGAGGGGAGGAATTTTCCTGGGTATAAAGAGGACTGGCCTCCGTAACAGGAAATGAACCTGAATGTCAAAAACTCTCTTGGGAATTAAAGGGAAAAGAAAGAGAGCATTCTTGCATAACACTTGGAGGAACCTTAAGGAAGATTCAGATGATCAAAAGCCATTTGGCCTTACAGCATGGGAAGCCAACCCCATGACCACAGAAACAGTGCAGAGAAGGGGATTGGGCTACAGTCCTGTGGCCAAGATTTGAATTGTCATTCTTTCACAAGCATTTGGAAATACAGATGTTGTGTATGTTGTGTACTGAGCATGGATCTTCCCTGAGTTAGTATCCGAGACTGGCTGAGCTTGTTGCTCTGGAACAATAGCTTGCCAGGATTCTGGAGGGGACCAATGGGGAAGTAGTGTTATGTAAATAGCCTATCGTTGGGAGTGGGGTGTGTTTGGGTGTGGTGCTTGCATGCTATTTAAACAGGGCGGCAGCCCTGGAATTTGTCTCGTAGTATTCCTGAAATCACTAAATAAAGTAGAGCTGTTCACTGCAATGTGTCTTGAACCCAGTATTTAACAACAGGGATGATGCTTCTTCTTTTTTTTAGGACATTACTTAGCTGCTTCCCCAGAAAACTGTTCAAGGAGGCTTAGAACAATGCAATAAAGGCTGACAGTCAGGTGTAGACAACTCTTTATAGGGTTACGGGCACCATTAAGGAGACTCTTCAGATGACTGGGAGTCAATGGTGAGTTCTGAATGAATCCTAAAGCATCTCAGATGGGATGGCTGTGATGGCAGGGAGGGGAGAACATGATATGGTGTGTGTAATGTGCGTGCATTGACCAGAAGGGTGGTCAAGGCCCAACATGGAGATGTGAAGCTGGCACACTGGATTGGTAGACTTGGGTCCTAGGAACACATCCTGTGTGCACTAGGTAGTTTCTGCCTCTGAGTGTGCTTCCTCTTCTGCTAAGACTTCCATTTGCGTAAGAATGACCGCCCCTCTGCAAATGGAATATTTAGCAGAAGAGGACCCATGCTCTACGGCAGAAACTGTCTAGTGCAAATGAAATCGCTCAAAGAATCCATGTTTTAGCAAACTTAAGCAGGTTTACTCTGAAGTAAGTGCCATTTTATTTAATGGGGCTTGCTGCCAGGAACATGTTTTTAGGATTGCAGCATTATTAACTTAAAAATACCAACCCACAGAGTTCTTGAAGTGGCTTAAAAATGCAGCAAAAAGCTTGTTAAAGATGCAATTTTTTAATCGTTAACAGATTATCGCTAACCTTAGGAAAGTTCTTGTTTATTCTTTAAAGAGAGAATCTATCCATTGACGTTTTAATGTCTGCTTCTACATTTGAAATACATTTGTTCATACATCTGATCTTACTTGTTATACATAACAACTCATAATATTTGACAAACCTGATTAATTTATATTTTTCCTTCACCCTCTTTTCCCTTCTGTATCCCACCTTTTTTCTGATAAAATAATATATTTTTTAAAAAAAATGCAGCAAAAAGCAAAGCAGCTAAAATCAACTAGCCTGGTAACTGGGTAGTGCTAGGAACCACCAGAAGGGTAGCTCTAGGAACCACCAGAAACTCTATGGTAAAACCCTGTTGTCACTTCTTGTATTATCTTTCGGTAAGTACATGAGGTTGTCACCTCCCCTTTTTATCCTGCTGCTGCTCAGAGTGGCAGCGGGCAACGGGATCTGGCAGCCCTAAAAAAACACAGGTGCACCCTGAACAAATACAGTGGAGCAGAATCACCAGCACAGAGAAGCAAGAAAACTATCTTGCAGAAAACCAAAAACCTTGGTAAAGTTTTCATCTGGTATCTGAAACTTTAGTAATGCAGGTTGCTGGGTGAATTGATGCAGGGAAGGTCACAAGTGAGGAGTCATAGCAGAGACTTGCCTGTAATCAGACATGGCTGAAAATCGGGAACATGGCACAGCTCTGGGCCTGGTGGCTTGATATTAAAGAAGCAGGTTCAAAGCATGAAATAAAGAGACCAGGAGCAGGCCCAGGGTCTCAGCCATATCAGCCATCCTGAACTTCTACAGATGGGCCACATTCTAAATGTTACACTCTTAATTATTTGCACTTTATTGGACATTTCTTTCTGTTCTGTTGACTTTACCAAAGCAAAATTCTCTTTCTGGTTATCAAAATATTGATCAACATACATCATTATTCCTGTCAGGAAAACAGAATGAAGTAACCAGAAGACTTGAACAGTATCCATCTAGCTGTTTGGGTTTCATGACAAACTTTGCTATGCCCGTCACAAAAGAATAAATCTTTCTTTCTTCCTTGGACAACTACATCTCCTTTTTAAACCTCTGGAAGAGCAATTATGTATATTTTTAAGCCACAATCAGTAACATTTGACTGAATCCACCCCTCATTTGAAAACAAAAACAAACAAAATAAACCAACAACACACTTTACCTTTCTGAATGAGATTGGCTCTTCTCCAAAACTTGTAATCTGTTTATAAAGACAAAAGTTTTTTTATTTTAAAAAAAGGCAGGAATTGTGAGATCCCAGTGGAGGCTATAAGCCGATGTTTATTTCACAGGGGGAAGGTTGCTTTACAATTTCTCCTCATCTGGACAAGCTAAAGCAGCAGGTGATTTCTGTTTAATGAGCTTTATAGCACACATCCAGCTTAAATTCCAAAAGGATTTGGGTTTCTAGCAGTCAGAATCAGATAACAGAATTAAAACAAGAAATCACTATGATTTTACTGACACCTACTGACAAACTGTAGCTTTGCAGGAGGAGATTGGGCAAAAGCGTTTCACAAAACAAGCTATTTTTTCCCTAAAGAACCTGGGAGAAAATTCCAAGGTGAGGGATTGGACTTACTTCAGAGACCAAATTAAGACACTCTCCCCCCCCCCAGTAATTTTTCCTACAATATTCTTGTCGAATACCTCCAATTCGTTTTTTTTAAAAAAACTGTGGCTTTATTCAAAACTTTGAGTACCAAATAGAGCAAAACCAAATGCTTAGGGGTACTAAATGTCTTCGATAAGAAAATAAAAAGAGCCCTACTAGTTCAGACTAAGGGCCCATCAAGACTAATATTAGGGCTCCCAACATCCAGGCAGGGCCTGGAAATCTCTCAGAATGAAACCTGATCTCCAGATGACTGAGATCAGTATCCCTGAAGAAAATGGCCAATTTACCACATGCTCCTGTTTTCCTCTATAGTTGAGCACTACTACTTCTTCCACAATGCAGTAGATACGATGCAAAATTATACCAAAGCACAGAGTGCTATTTACGTACTACACACTGTTGTGGTCTACCTCATATAAGTATGGCATATGTGCTAAGAAGGTTGGTCAACTGCCTTAAACTGCTAAAGTGGACATCAACAGCAAGGATCAAGACATTCTTTGGAATCCGTGTGCTGTTCTTCACTTCCTGAACCATTTGAATCGGCTGTTCTTTCAAACTGGATTCTGAACTTGATGGACGAGTTTTCTGAGCTAACTTGGCACATTTTCTTATTTCTGTTCATGCTTAAGGCCTGCCACCAGACAGCAGGCCAAATTCACAAGCCTTAGATTTCCAGCACTTAATCCAGTTATCAAAAAGACCCACAGTCCCTCCATGACTAGCCATTCTTGAATCGAAAGGCCTACCAATGAATTGCTGGAGTCGTTCAGTTTAGATTTGTACAGCATCCATTGGTAACGCAATTCCTCCAGTTCCTCGGAATTCTGGACTGCTGGTGGAAGGCTCAGGAGGCCTTCAAAGCGACGCTGCCCTTCGGGAACACGGCACTGGAGTTCCTGTAGGGGAGATGAGAGCAATTATTGCCATTTAATACAAGTATTGGGGGAGGGGATGTTATGCTGTCTTTAGGAACTTTTTGCAAGTTTACACAGATTGTATCAAATGGGAAAAAGTCACCATCTGGTGATATTTTCCTGTCATTCTCTTATCATTCAGCTTCTCCATGAAGGCTCACTTGTGAGTTAGTTTCAGAACGGACACCATTTTGAATTGTAAAAAATTTAGGTGTTCTGAAACATGAACATTAGCTTATTTGACCAGATTGGGGAAACTTGTTAAGAATTCTTCATCATGTGGTAAGAAATATGAAATGAAGGTGGAGTGGGACAAACCTTTAGTTTGCTGTGCCTTGTTTTACATTCTTCATTACTGGATGGTTTCGTGGCCAGAATTTTGGACAGTGTGGCATTTTCCCCTTGCAACCACTGCTCAAAGTCTTTCACAAGCTGGAAATTATTGGCATCTTCCCCTTTGGCTAGATTCTCCTGGATCACAGGACAAAAGAAAAGGCAGAAATGTAGCAAAAGACACTGAAATGTGCTTGCCCCCATGCCAAGATTATTCTGTGCCTAACAGAGCACTCTTATGTATGTCAGCCCAGAAGTAAATCCCATTCTGTTCAATGGAGCCTCCTCCCAAGTAACTGCAGCCAAAACCATAAAAGTTCTACCAAAATCAATCCTCTTATTATTATTATTATTATTTTTCTATCAAGAAGGATTTCTCTTGTGTAAATATTCAGGATTAATAGTTTTAATGTATTTTAACAGCATCTGCTTTTGTTAGTTTTAACATCTCCAAACAACCGAAGCAAAGGTTATCAGCACAAGATAGTTTCATGGCTTGGGTAGTTTTAAAAGGGGGAATTAGACAAATTCAGGGAGAAGTCTATCATCAGCTACTTGCCATGATAAGGAACAGAATTTCCAGGTTGGGAGGCAATACATCTTGGAATACTGGAAACTGAGGGGTGGGGGTGGGCAGGGGGACAGAATACACAACACATGATTTCCAGAATTATCTGTCTGACAGCTCTTGGAAACAGGATACTGGGTGAGAGGTCTCTTTGGGATTATCTAGCAGGGCTCTTTTTATGTTCTTACAGAGAATTTATATTCACAGGACAAACAGCCTATTCAAAGTAAAATGGTCTGCGTTCTTGCCATTTATGGCTAATTCAACTATCTAGTCACACAGCTAGCCTAGAAATACAGGTGGTCCCAAGGACCACTCAGTCTCTTGTGGTCTGAGGCATCTCCCTTTCTACAGGGTGCCCTTACAGTCGAAGGCCACTTTGATATACAGATGTCCCACTACAAACCAAGGTCACTTTCACAGTAAACACTGGAAACTATGAGTTGGATCCAGACTACGTGGGCGATTTCCACTGAACCCCCTTTCCACTGCAGACCCCCCCCGGCATGTCATTCCTCAGGACCCCTTTCTATCCCCCAGGAACAGAATTTGTGGAGAATTTTGTGCAACTGGACAGGAGAGACTGGAAAGTTCCATCCTGCCACTGAAAAATTCAATCTGGATCCAGCCCCATGATCAAGGCTGACATCTCCAGTTTGGGAAATTCGTGGAGATCTGGGGGCAATACCTGGGGCAAACAGGGAAGAGGAGGGAGCCCAGTGGGGATGTGATGCCATTTCCTCCAAGGGATCTGATCTCTTTCATCTGGAGGTCTGCGGTAACTCTGGGAGACCTCAGGCCCCACCTGGAGGTTAGCAACCCTCCCCATGATTTAAATTTTCTGTATTTCCATACCATCAGAAATATTAATTAGTGTAGTGTTTCCTCAGCTGTGTGATGGAATGCACCAGCGTGCCGTCAGAGGCCAAAGTTGGCCTTATGAAATACAGCTGCCATTTTGGACACCTCATCCATCAGAGCAGGAAGGGTCCACACAGAACTGATCTCCCTTTGCACTACTGTAAATGGATTGCAGCATGATCCCAAGGGTGGGAGAAAGAACACACAGGGTTTCCCCGATACAGCCTACCGCTGCTGCTGTTAGGCACAGGGAATTCCATGAAACATCTCCATAGCACAGAAAGCATAAAACACCTATTATTATGGTGCATTTTGAGATGGAGAGAGAGATTCGGTCAGCCACCTTTGTTACCTCTGCATTCAGTTGGGTCTGACCCTGAAAAAGTGCCCATGAATTGAAAATACTTCCAATTAAGATTGTGAATCAGCCCTGAAAGGTCCTTTGCTAGACCAGATTGTGCAAAGTGAGATTGTGTGTGTGTGTGCACGTGCAGGTTTCTGGGAAGAGAAAATAAGACAGATTTTAAGGAGCTGGGAAGAAGGGAACTTTCAGCGTTAGAAACATACTGGAGCCAAAACCAGATTTCGTTCCCAAGGTGCCTGTAATGCTGACATTCTACTGGGTAGCAACCTACACCTGCTGTGAATAAGGCCCTGTGCCTTCTATTAAATACTTTGATAGCTGAACATAGAGTTGTAAACCACAGAAAGCACACTCAGAATGAAAACAAGGTCCCAGTACAAACAGCCGGTTTTCTTTTTAAAAAAACACCTCAAGATCTGCTTCATAATCGGGATTTAATTTGAGCCAGGGCTCACCAGGGTTCCAACACAGCCTCTGCCCTGAAGTCCTCCTTAATTCCAGGGGTCAGTCCTGGAGCATCTAAAGTCATTGTAATAAAATGGAGACTGCCTCGTACCATCAGCAGAGTATGTTGGCATTCCTACTGAGTGATTGCTGCTCATCCCAGTACAAGTAAAGGGCAGGGCTTCCAGGTAAGACAGTGCAGCTCTGAGAGAGTTACAAGTTGCTCATGAACAGATGAACTGCTCAATGGAAAATTGAATCTCTGCTCGCAAGTGGCAAACAGAACATAAAACAAGCCAGCAGGTGACCAAGCATCCCTAGTCTATCCAGATTTTCAGCAGGCTGGTTAAAAATGTCACTTGTTTTGCTGAGCAGATTGAGCCAGTGGGCAGGCAACTGCAGATGTTTTTATAACTCTTTTCCAATATCTTCATTGATTATGGCATCGGCTCTCAATATCTTTGGTTTTAAGATGCTACTGATATTTTGAATGTGTGCTGCATGTTTTCACTACCGTATCCTGTCTTAAGAGCTGAAGAACGGGAATAGACGTTTTAAACCAATAAACAAATGTTCATTATTATTAATTATCCATTCACTATTTCTGGGGGGGGAATACTCATTGGACCTCTTTAACAGGATCTCAGTTCTACAGCTTTTTCAGAGGCTCATGCTGTATCCCCATCGGCTCATCTACCTTGCCCGAAACAGTAAGTTACAACAAGATATCAAAACTTCTGTGTTTTTCTCACCTGATAATGCTCAGTCTCATCCACCGGACGAAAAGCAAACCCTCTTGATGATGTTTGGTCTGGAAGGGTCTTTCCTGCATCTATCATCACCCAGTTTGGGGGCATTTTTTTAAGGAGACTTGAAGATAACCAGAATCAGGAGAAAAAAACACATATGTGAAATTATTGTTAATATACCAGTTCTCTATGTCATTGTATGTCAACAAACAGAATCAAAATCTCCATGCATCTGTGTTGGAATGTATATGAGACGTGTCTAATATTTATATGGTAGAATGAAGCCAACATTTGCCCCCCACCCATAAAGTAACAACAGGGAAAACTACATGCTCCCATCAAAAGTGCAAATGCCACAGAGAATACTCAGAGTAATAGAACTGCTAAATCTATCCAGAACTTATTCCCCAGCAGTTGGCCTGCCTGCTTGATTCTGTACCTGAATAAGGAATAACACATACGGGCACGTGTAGCTGCCTTTTACAGAGTCAGACCATTAATCTATCAAGGGCAGCATTGTCTGCTCCAACTGGCAGCAGATCTCCATGATCCTAGGCAGATCTCTTCCACATTACTTCTGTCTGATCCTTTTGACTGGAGATGCCGGAGACTGAACTTGGGATCTTCTACATGCCAAGCGGAGGCTGCACCATATTGAGTCATGGTCCCTCCCTAAGAAGCTGCCACCCTTTGGGGAACATGGCCAATCCCTTAGAGAGGTCAGTGATCTTGTGCTATCCCTGTATGAAGCCTGTACCCTTGTTAGTGGCAATGAAAGCTACCTAAACTGGTGTGGAAACAAATGTGAGAAAGGACTGTCCCGATGAAACGGCATACAGTTCAAATGCCACAAAATGTGAAAACAAATCCTTAAAATCTATATTCAGAATGCAAATTCAGATACCAAAAATCTAGGACCCCATACTCAAAGTTCTAAATGCCAGTAACATCCCAGTCTTATGAGTGCCAAAATACACATTACATACGACATGAGTCAGGCCACTGGTACCTCATCTGATCCTCAGTCCCAAGTTCATGTGGGGAATAACTTTCAAAGACCTCATCATAGCTCCATGTGGCTCCAAACACTGTGGGGGGAGGGGGCTTCAGGCCCCCCCAGCTGTTTGAGCACGAATGTGTAACTGAAAGTCAGGCTGGGCATCCTTGACCCAACTGGTGCCACCATAACATGTATTTTGGCTTTTCTACCTTCATACACAGATGGCGCCACCTTACAGAAACCGTACTAACTGTTCTAGGATCTAGGAAACAAATCTGGGAGACCTTCCCTTATGCTGGAGGGAAAAGGGCGGTGGGATATCGTGTTGAATCTGCCAGTTCTCCAAAACCTACAGCCTGAGATGGGGGGTTCTAAGTGAATACAGACTAAATTGGCAATTTCCACAGATTCACCCTCCCCATTGCAGACCTTCCCATGTCACTACTCAGGGCCACCCTTTTCCCCAGGAGCAATATTTTGAGGAGATCTGCGGGCTTCAGTGGGATGGGGGCGCCAGGAAAGTTCTATTCCACTAATGGAAAATTTTATCTGGATCCAACCCTTCATCGTACCTCACAGTCAGCTCTGAGAGCGTCTTTGAGATTCTTCCAAAGGACTGAAGCACCATATCCCAAGCCATACTCTATAACACTAGCTTAGCAGCATTTAGGGGTGGGCAGGAGTGAGGAAAGAGCTGAAAAAAGATACTGTGACAAGGGGAAAGGGGTTCCTGCCAGTGGATTTTGCTCACTTTTCCTGGATGTGGTGTTGCCGTTTAAGGCCATTTTTTAATGGATTGTTACTTTCAGGGGGATTGTTCTAACAGAGAGTTTGTAGCTGTGATTAGGAAATGGCTACAACCTGTGGCTGGTTTTCCCAAATGATGAGGAAACCTGACAGACTCAGGAGGTGGGGATGGATTTCCTTGCCAGCTGCACCTAGTGAAAGAGCCACTTCAGCCTGGAAGGGGAAAGTTTGGTCAAGACAGGAAAACTTACAGGTGCCAGGAAAGTTATGAAGAAAGGAAAGGAGGCAAAAGGTCACATTCCCAGAATCCCTTGATGATTCACTGGGACTTAGAGGTATTATTCGACTGCCTCCCCCACAAGAAGGACCTAGACAGAACCTATCCCATCATTAGAAGAGGCCGCAAAGCTGAGGCGAAAGAAAGGTTTCAGCCTGGGAAGATTATGTGAATGTGTGACAGCAGAAACACCTTTTCACTCAGGAAAAGAAGGGGACCTATGGAAAAGGATTTACTTCAGAATCATAGATGCCTGAGATCCATAGATGATGTTTATTACTGGGTCCATTTTTCCTGGGGATGTCTACAAACAGTTTTTCTATGCTAGAAGTGTTGCTATGCCATCCTGTAGCAACTGTGGGATCCATTTGGGCTACTCTGAACAGGGCCAGCACCCAGAGGTGGGGCAGTAGCCAAGGCCCCAGGCTTCTGGTGGTGCTCACTGCTGCCAACCCTCCCATCCATGTGTCTCTCCTGCTGCCCACCCTACCTCCACCTGCTCTCAAGTGGCTGCACATGCTGCCCAGGGACTTCTGGCAATGGGCATGCAGGAAGTGTGAGCAGCTGTGACTGTGCATTATACGAAGGCTCACAAGGAAGAGAAGGACATACAGGTAGCCTGGCCCATAGCTAGAGTGTGGTTATTGGGGGCTCTGCACCCTTCCTTAAAGGGCCAGTCCCACAAGAATTTTTTTGAAAATATTTTTTTGAGAAGAATGGGGGCTGCGTGCACAGGCCCCCCCTTCTTCTCAAAGGGATCCTTTAAATGCTTTTGAGAAGAAGTGAGGGATGGCAGGGACCCCTCTCCCTCCCTCCTGCAAGATTTCAAGGGCCCTCCAGCTGATCGACGGGGAGCATGTGGCCTGTTGATCAGCTGGAGGGCCCTTGAAATCTTGCAGGAGGGGTGGCTGGTGGTGGGTGGCCTTGGAGGTGGATTGGAGCTGACATAAAAATATTGGCAGCCCCACAAGTCACAAAACCCTGGCTATGGGCCTGCAGGCAGCTGAGAGTCACATGGGTGGGGGCAGAGAGGGGTGTGTGAGTAGGGGTCCTGGTGGTAGGCAGAGGGAGCCCATCAGTCATTCTCTGCCCAGGGCCTCCCAGAACCTGGAAGTGGCCCTGAATCTTCCAGTCTCACAGGGCTATTATAAAGTACGGAGAAGTAAATGAGAGAAGAAGTGCCAGGGCCCAATCTGGAAGGTCACTGTTTACCTTTCAAAGTGCTGAGGGAATGGGAGATGACAACACTAGCCAGCTGTGGGACATGCCTAGTCTGAGCCTGCCTAACCGATTACCTTGACATCATGTCTTCAAGAGACTTCCAAGATCCCTTCAGCTTTTCCAGTTCAGTCCGGACGTGTGCCGCTCCCTCCAGAGAGGAATTTTCCTCCACCAACTGCCCATGGGCCTCAATGAGGTGCAACTGGATCTCTTTATCTGGGAACTCAGCTTGCAGTTTCTGAAAAGTTCCAAGGGGGGCAGTGCTGCGTTACTTTGTTGAGGCAAAAAGGAACGGGAACCTTGTGGCACCCTAAAGACTATGCATTTGTTTACTCCCGAAGAACCTTTTGTGTGCTTAGGCATACCCACCATCAGATGTATCTCTCTCCCTGTTCTTCTTGACACAACAAAATGCCACTTGCTAACTGGTTGTAACATGAATTTGTCCTCATTATCCCAATGGATTAAATTAATGGAGCTTTTCCTGTTCCTTTTTGTTCCTTGGAAAACAGCACAGTAAGAGTGTGGAACGTGCCCTCATGGTGGGTGGTGGGTGGGAAGAAGACTAAAGGCCCAGTTGATAACATCCATGATACTCATGTCATTCTGTTCAATTATATTATCAACAAAATATAATAACCTTAAGCTTCCAAGTCTCAGAATATATTTATTCACTGCATTTATTTATTTATTTGTATAACTCTTTTTAACTGTCTGATATGCAAAGCAGTTTACATCAGAAAAATAAATGCAATCCATTGAAACCGATATAAACAAAAATAAACCAGCAATGCCTGTGGTGTGTCCACAGAAAGTTACTGGGGGGCAATTTAAAAAAAATTCTGTATGAGGGTTTATTCCTGTCACTTAGTCTGGATTCAGATTAAGTCAGTCGCAATATAGTCCTACTGAAAACCCACAGAATTTGTTGTAATTTACTCGTCCCATTTATTTCAATGGGACTTAAGCCCACCTATATGTAGGATAACACACATACTTCAACAGAATCTATATGACCTCCTCTCTTTTTCTTACTAGTAGAAGACAAAAAAGCAAAACAAAAAACTAAGCCCAAATTTGCTGTCTCCTATCAGTAAGAAATAGAGAAAGGAGATTGTGTGGCATCCTTAAAGTACTTAAATTAGCTTATGAATAGGTGGGTTTTTGTAATTGGAATCTTAAAGGTGTATACTAAAATATTAGGCGTTTTTACTGTCCAGAGAAAGTGAAAGAGAGAGAGAGAGAGAGAAAGTGGAAACACGCTGGGGGAAATGAATCCTTTACTGTAATGTCTAACTTTGCTAGAATTTTGCTAGATCCCAGGGATTGATAAATTTATTTTACTGCATCTACATCCTGCCTCTGTTCCATCATGGAACTCCAGAAAGCATGCAGGGGGGTTTCCAGGTGGTCTTCCCTCTCTCTGGGCAATCTCTAGACTTGTATTGGTCTTGTCTCAGCCAAGCAGCCACATCCTGTGCTTCCCAACTGCATCCTGAAAATCCTGCATAGGGCTGGGTTACACAAAGTCCCCATCTGTAACTATATTGCTTATTTTTATTTTACTTCATTTGTGCCATTTACACCCTGCCGTTTTCCCCTGCAGGGACCCAAAGTGGCTCACAATGGCAATAGAAAAGAGCAAGAGTCCAGTAGCACCTTAAAGATTCACAACAGTTGTTGATAGGATATGAGCTTTCGTGAGTCACTGCTGAATTCTTCATGAAGTATCTGAAGAAGTGTCTGAAGACGTGAGCAGTGACTCACAGAAGCTCACGCCCTGCCACAAATCTTGTTAGTCTTTAAGGTGCTCTTTTCTACTGCTACAGACAGACTAACATGGCTACCCATCTTGACCTGTGAAGCAAGTTAGGTTGAAAGAGAGTGACTGGCCCAAAGTCGCCCAGTGTGCTTCCAGGGCAGAGCAGGCATTCCATTGACTTCATCTAGACCCTGCCTTTCTCTCCAATGAGGACCCACAGTGGCCTACACTGCTCTCCTCCATTTTATACTCCGAACAACCCACAGGGTTACCAACCTTCAGGTGGGGCCTGGAGATCTGCTGGAAACACAACTGATCTCCAGATGACAGAGATCGGTTCCCCGGAGAAGAGGGCTGCTTTGGAGGGTGGACTCTACGGCATTATATCCTGCTGAGATCCCTTCCCTCCCCAAACCCCACACGCTCTGCCCACCCCCTAATCTCCAGGCATTTCTCAGCCTGCTGGCAACCCTAGGTAGGTTAGGCTGTGAGGGTGTCACTGGTCCACGGCCACCTAGCAAGCTTCCGTGGCAGAGTGGGGCACCAAATCGGAGTCTCCCAGATCTTAGTCTGATGCTCCAACCACAGCGCCATGCTGGCTCCCTCCTGCTTGTTGCACAGTTCACCAGTGGTGAAACAGACACTGAAATGTTTGTTACCTCCAGATCAGCAGCTCTGTTGTTTGTTGTCCATCCCCCGCTGACATCCCAGTAGGATTCCAGTTTCTGCCTAGTCACTGCAAGCCACTGTTGGAGCTCCAGTAATTTGTCATTGAATGTCCAGTGTTCCTGCACATGCAGCTTACTCTGTGCCATCATGACCTGAAAGTGACCCCAGGAAAGACTTGGTGACATTGGCAACTGAATGCCAGCAAATAACAGTTTTAAAACGTCGGGATCAGCAATAAATGCTTCAGGAGCATAAATAGAATGAGAAACAGAATCCATGTCATACTTTTTATCAGGGGCAAATGAAAACAACACAAAACATTGTGCAAGCTTTCCAGCTCTTCTTCAGGCTAGATGAAGACCTTTCCTTAAAGGCTGTGGGACTTGGGGGAATGTTCAGTCTAGAGAAGAGGAGGTTGAGGGGGGACACGACGGCTCTCTTTAAGTATTTTAAGGGCTGTCACAGGGAGCTGTTCCTGTTGGCAGCAGAGGATAAGACTTGTAACAATGGGTTTCAATTAAGGGTGGGGAGGTACTGGATGGATATTAGGAAAAACGTTTTTACAGTAAGAGTTGTGCAACAGTGGAATCAGCTGCCTGGGGAGGTGGTGAGCTCCCCCTCACTGGCAGTCTTCAAGCATCAGCTGGACAAACCCTTGTCAGGGATGCTCTAGGCTGATCTTGCACGGAGCAGGGAGTTGGACTAGAGGGCCTGTCTGGCCCCTCCCAACTCTGTGATTCTGTGATTCTATGTGAGGGAAAAAATTAAAAATGAAAGAGGGAAAAAAAAGCACATTTTCCAGGGCAAGATTTTAAGACCCTGTCTTGTCTGCCTCTTGTGTTACGTGCTTACAAGTTCACAGTTTAATCTCTGTAGGTTTTAGATTACAGCACTTGCATTCTGGGAAGAAGTAAACAATGGAAGATCAATGACACCAAAGGGTAGATGGCTGCACCCAGGTCCGACAGAGCAGAGGGTGGCAGCCAATGAGTAGTGTGAGGTGCAGGGTTGGCTGATTCTTTCTCCCCTCCTCCATTATGGGGCAGGCCCATAGCCACAGCGGGGCATTTAGGGGCAGTGCCCCCTCACTCGTGGCCCATGCCCCTGTTGTGGGAGTTGTGCTGGCAGGTAAGGAAAGACCCTTTTCTTCTTCACCTGCCTGCCAACAGGACTCTAATATGGGTTTGATTCCCCACTCCTCCACTTGCACCTGGCTGGATGACCTTGGGCAGGCCATAGTTCTGGCACAGCTGTTCTTGAAAAAGAGCAGTTTGTGTTAGAGTTCTCTCAGCCCCACCTACCTCACAGGGTGTCTGTTGTGGGGAGGGGAAGGGAAAGGAGTTTGTAAGCCGCTCTGAGACTCCTTTGGGAGTGAAGGGCAGGGTATAAATCCAATCTCTGCTTTTCTTCTTCTTCATCTCTCTCTCTATTCCCCACTCCACTGCCCCCCAGATTCCCCAATACCCCACCACCCAAAATTTTCTGGCTATGCCCCTGTTGTGGGGGAGGGGCTTGGGTAAGCTGAGAAGTGGAGCCCTTTGCCAGGGCCATTTTTGCCCTCCCCATCTACCCCTAAAACCCACCTTTCATCAAAGACTGGACTGAGGAACAGGAAGAGAATTAACAAGCCCTGAACAAATCAGTAGCATGTGACTTGCTTCTTCAGCCTGTAAACCATTTGCAGGGGAGTTATTTTTGCTTCTGAGGCTAGAGTTCACACAGAAACATAATCTAAACTTAATCCAAGACAGCAAGGAGGTTTTGGACGAAAGGAATTCCTTGTTATCCTTAGCAACTTATAGTGACAACGTTGCAGTTTTTATTTGCTGTATTTCAGTTCATGCTTCAGTTATGCTTTTAATTGCATACATTTGTATTTTGTTAGTTGGCTGGGGCATCATGGGAAAGTGTGATACAAATGTTTCAAGTAAATAAACAAATAAGCAGTAGCTGTCCTACTGGAGTAGGGCCCCTGAGTACAGCGCTTGAACCTCAATGGCACAATACTATGTGGCATTAGATATTCAGATAAGCATTCCTCTTAATCTTCAAGCTCCAAAAGACATCTTATGAGCCGTGGAAGTTGCCGAGACCAAAAGTCCTTGGCTCCAAACTCAGGTGGGATAAAGATCTCACAAATCGGCTGTTGCCCTAATACTTGAACACATGATGCCTTATACTGAATCAGATCCTTGGTTCATCAAGGTCAGCACTGGCTACTCTGACTCGCAGTGGCTTTCCAGGGGCTCAGGCTAAGGTCTCTCAAGCTATTCCAAGATCTGTTTCACTGGAGATGTCAGGTATTAAACCTAGGACCTTCCTCATGCCAAGAAGATTCACTATCACTGAGCCATAGTCCTTCCTCAAACATAAAACTAGCTAAAAAGCAGCCAATGTAACATCTGAATCAATTTTTAACAGTAAATGAAAAATCTCTTTTACTAGCTCCAAAATCTTGCATATCTACATCTGACCACATGGTGGCGCTTTAGGAATGAAAATGGATAGCCCAAACATGTAGTTCTAATTCATGCACTTTATGGAAGTAGGTTGCAGACTAGAAAAGAGATACTTGGTAAAAAAGAAAACCCCAATAAATATAAAACCTCATTTCTTATGTGCAGCTCAGCTCACTTTTTCATTTCTTAGAACCAAAGACTAATGCCACTTTTCATCTCTGTTTTATGACTGCGTACAAGTCCCCAATAAAACATCACATCACAGCTGTGTCTCAATGAGGTCATTAGCAAAGCTAGCATGCACCCATTCAGTGCAATGACTGCCCATAAGCCTTGTGGCTATTATATTGATCATGCAGCAGATAACAGGAATTGTGGCCTTGGAGCATGGTGTACAGTACTCAAGAGTGAGGATTGTCCCGTGGACCTTACATGGTCACTCACCAGTGATCCATGCAGCAAAATGCACAGCAATGCTCCAGCTGCCCAGCAGCCCTCTAGCCAAGCTGTGGGCTGAAAGGGAACTTCAGCTAGAGTCACTCAAGACAACAGCTCACAGGTTTCACCACAGGCCTAGAGTACAGCTCATGAGAGCCAAGTTTATGGTCAGGCTCTGCAGGACCTTGGAGAGTTCCCAGAGATGGTAGATATTGGTCCATAACAGTCCAAACTTATCTGAGCCCTCTTACTCTCTTATTGCCCTGACCTTATGGCTCAAGCTTAGCCTGATCTCATCAGATCTTGGAAGCTAAACTGGGTCAGCCCTGGTAAATAACTGGATGGGAGACCACCAAGGAAGCCCAGGGTTGCGATGTAGAGGTAGGCAATGGCAAACCACATTCTGAGCATCACTGAAAACCCTATGGGGTTGCCATAAGTCAGCTGTAGCTTGACGGCACTTTCCACCACCACCAATTATTCTCAAGCTGGAATCCTGCATCCTCCAGCAAATTCTGTGGGCAGCCACACTCTGGGAAGCCATCAAATGGCCTCAGATGGTGTGCCCAAGGAGAATGAACAATTCCTGGGTGGATGTTTTCAGATACTCAGCTGCTCCTTTCAGATTTGAAGCTGGTGAGTCATTTTTCTCTGTACAGAGGCCTCCAAGGAGCTCCACCTCAGTTCTGAAGTCTGATGGCTTTGGAAGGGGTGAGATCTCCTGGGTATCCTGGCTTGGCGTAAGAGACTAAAAAATCACTAACGGAAAAGTGTCAGAGCTCTGTAGCAGCCACCAGCTCCTTACAGTGATGAAGGAAGGAAAAAGAATCATAATCACCAGTGTGATTATACACCAGACAGATTAATTATACCAGACTGCGGAAACTGGGAACATTATCAGCTGGTATCTACCAGAGACTTCTGTGCAGATCTACCTTTGTCTGCATTAGGCCTTTCCACTTGGCAACGAAAGCTGAGCGTTGTATTCTTGCCCTTCCATATGAGACACTGGAGGGTGTGTGTGTGTCTCCAATTTAAAGGTACTACTTCATGCCCGAAATGGCATGGTATAGGCCAATCACATCAGCTCTTGGAAGCTAAGCAAGGTTGGAAACAGAGATCACCCAGGAAGGCCCTGGCAAACCACCTCTGCTTCACACTTGCCTTGCAAGCTGGGGTTGCCAGAAGTTGGTGACTTGACAGCACTTTACACACACACTTCATGCCCGGAACTGCCAGCACACTTCACGCCTGGAACTGCCAGCGCACAATGCACATTCCCCATGGGAGAGGGTCTGTGGCTCAATGGTAGAGCATCTGCCTGTCTTGCAGAAGGCCCCAGGTTTAGTCCTCAGAATCTCCAGGGAAAAGGACAGACCACCAGTGGGCTCACTCAGTATAAGGTACCTTTATATGTGCACGTGTTCACACTGGTGGTCTCAAAAATGTTCTCCCCCAGAAAGATGTTTGACATTTACAGCAATCAAAACCCCTTGAAAAAAAAACAGGCTTCTAGGTTAAGCACTAAAACTTATCTTTAGAACTGGGCTGGCCCATCAGGCTAAAATACTATTGCAAGCCTGTTGCTGTCTGTGTTTTTTTTTTAAGTGAGTTGATAGCTTTATTCCCCACCAACAAATCGCTTGAGGCCAAATTGATTCCTGGGCACCAGGGCCATTCATTTTCTGCTATTATAACCCCTTTTATTCTGCAGTGAACTGTCCCGATGATCTAGCACTAAGATCTTCTGCACAATAATACACAGAAGCACCATCAATCCATGAAGCAATGAAAATCACACACACACAATCACAAAGCCACAGAAACACAAAGATGAATTTCAAGCTCTCGGGCATCACCAGCCTTCCGGCACTTAATCGAAATTTTCAGACATAACAGAAAAATTGTCCTAGTTAGGCTGTGCTGTTAAGTATACTTTCTTGGGAGTAAGCTCACTTGAACTTACTTCTGAGTAACAGGCAGAAGGATGCCAGAATGAGGTGATTAAGAATAGCAAAAAGTAGAAAAACTACAGGAATAGTAGTAGATCTATAGTAAAAGCAGAGCTGACACCCACTTTCTCCTCTCTGCATACATCTTTTCCCCCCTGTCAAGTTGTAGCTGACTTATGGTGAACCCTCGTAGGGTTCTCAAGGCAAGAGACTAACAGAGGTGGTTTGCCATGGCCTTCCTCTGCATAGCACCTCCGAGTTCCTCGGTGGTCTCCCATCCAAATACTAAACAGGGACAACCCTGCTTAGCTCCTGAGATCTGTTGAGAACAGGATCCTCTGGGCTATCCATCAACTTAGCCTCTCCTTTTTTGGAATCCTGCAAGGGAGCAGAGTTCCTTTCACGAGGGGCCAGTGCACATGAAGGAAAGGCTCGCAGGGGGCTGGAAAATAGGTTCCCACTGCCGTGCCTTCCAACACGAAGGAAGGAAGAAGGCAAACTACGTGGCTTGCAAATCTTCACCAAACCTTTGAGTTACCTCCAGAGACCTCTTCAGTGCTTGGTAGTCTGAAGAAAGCTGCTTTATTTTATGCATCTGAGCTGGGTCCAACTGGGCACACTTTTCCAGTTCTTCCATTTGAACGGCACACTCTGCCAATTCTTCTTGGATGGCCTGTGGAAGAAGATGGCATATTTCGTAATGAGCCATGCAAGATGACACCCAAGGATTCCATAAGGGGCACCCAAACCTACAAAGATCTCAGGCAGAACATTCCCCCAGGCCTGTGTTATCTGAAGGCTGAATCAAGAACCGAAAAGGTAAGAAAGAAACCTAGCAGAGGGCCAATAGTTAAAACCTCATATACACTTGCTATAAGTAAAAATACATGTATTTATTTTGAGAAAAGTTAAAAAACATACAAGGGCCCAATGAAAGCCTCATTACAAAGTACAAATGACGAGGCTTTTAACCTTTCTCAAAATAAATACATGTATTTTTACTTCTAACAAGTGTATATGAGGTTTTAACTATTGGCCTTCTACTAGGTTTCTTTCTTACCTTTTCGGTTCTTGATTCAGTTTTTTTAAAAATATCTTTATTCAGCCTAATAAATTACAAAATTCATATACCAAATATAAGATAACAAATCTAAATATACAAATATAGCACATAAAGGAAATGCCAAATACTCAGTATAGCAAAGTTTCCATCTCTTCCAAGACCATCACAACTTGTTCTTTGTGGGAAGGGAAATATCTCAGGCAAGTCAATTTAATAACAACAATTTAATCCAGTTCTTCTCTCCCAAGGCCGTCACAACTTATTTTTTGCGGGTAGGGAAATAACTCAGACAAGTCAGTTTATTAACATCAGTTTAGTCCAATCTGATAACCATCCTGTCTGGTAGTGTCAAGACACAAAGCTTAAAAAGGGAAACCGTACAGCCTCAAAATTATTAGATTAAGAGCCTGTTTCTGTATTTTGAATTTTTGTGGCCACTTTTTCTAAAGGCACAAATTGCAATTTTTTTTTATTCCAATGGTCTATATGTAGTGGTATAGAACTCTTCCATTTTCGGGCAATTACCAATTTTTCAGCAGTACATAACACCACTAGCTCTTTTTTCTGTTGAGATCTCCCTATCCAGCCACAAATTTAAAAGTAAAACTTCTGCCTTGAATGGTATATTATATGACACAATCTCACTGATCTGGGCATGTACCATCCACCAGAATTGCTCTATGAATTTACATGGCCCACTGACAATGCCAATAGGTGCCTATTTCACTACAACCAGGCCAGCATACCAGGGAAGAAGATAGATGTAGATGGTAGTTCTTGATTAAATTTTATTGGGGTAAGTGTCCCCCTCCCCCGGTGTCTTTTTGTCTAAAGGCTGAACCTGATGTGAGGCTGGGTCTTCCATGATCAGAGCTACCAACATTTTTTTAAAAGGGGGCAGGCTTAAGCCTTCTCCACTAGGCCATCATCCTGCTCTGGAGTTGCTGTAGGCCCACAGTTGCCAGGCTGCAGAGCCAACCCTCCAGAAGGAAATGTGGGGCGGGGCCTACTACGCTGGCAGCATGTCAGTGTGCTTATGTCACTTCCAGTCAAAACTGGAAGTGACACAGGGGAAAATTCTACAGAGTCCCCTATGCCATGTCTGGTTGTTACCAGAAGTGAAGTAAGCATGCCAGCCTGGCACCAGCACACCCCGGCCCCCCAGTTTCCTCCTACTAGTGCCTGAGGTGCTGGTGGGCAATAAAGGGAACACTGGAGGCCTCCCACTATATTTATTTATTTATTGGACTTGTATCCGGCCCTCCTCGCAAGCAGGCTCAGGGCAGGTTCCATCAGTATTGATACTATATATAATACAATTATGAACAACTTTAAGACAACAAATTAAAACAACATGGATCATAAAACATATGTTCTGATGGGTTCTCTTACCAGGTGCAGAGAAGGAACAGATTTATCCTGGACAGAGCTCCAGAGACACCAGTCCCACCACACATGACGCTGCGCTCTGATTCCCAAATTTATCAATATATCCAATAGCAATGTCTGGCCCCCATCTGCAGATGTCTAAATCCACAGACTGGGTCACACCGATGCTAAACAGATTTGTGGGAACTCCCCCCCACCCAGGTTTGCAAAAAAGAAAAGAAAAGTGACCTCTTAAAAAATATATTGGGGGGGTTAAATTCCCCCCAAAGAGTAAAACAGTTTGTTCTGAGCAAGTGCAGAGAATGCACCTACTTGCCAGTTTGGTGTAGTGGTTAAGTGTGCAGACTCTAATCTGGGAGAACCGGGTTTGATTCCCCACTCCCCCACTTGCGCCTGCTGATGTGACCTTGGGTCAGTCACAAGCTCTGGCACAGCTTTTCTCTCAAGGACAGTTTCTGTCAGAAGTTCTCTCAGCCCCACCTCCCTCACAGGGTGTCTGTTGTGGGGAGGGGAAGGGAAAGGGGATTGTAAGCCGTTCTGAGACTCCAAGTGAAGGGCGGGGTATAAATCCAATCTCTTCTTCTTCTTCTTCTTCTACTTCTAGCATGGTGGTTGGTGGCTGTGGAGGATCCCAGGAGTTGCGTCGGGTCTGGCAGCTGCTGTGGCTGTACTCAAGAGCTGCAGCAGTTGCCTTGGATCCAGGCAGTTATGTTGGGCTCAGTGGCAGCTATGGCAAAGCCTGGGGGCTGCAAGGGGCTCGGCAGCTGAGAAGCCTGGGAGCTATGGTGGGCACGGTGGTGGCAGCTGCAAGAGAGCCATGCTGAGCCCCAGAAGAAAGTGGGGTGTGGGGGTGCCCACATTTTTATCATCTTGTTTTAAATTATTTATATTGATTGTGAACCATTAGCAGACAGAAATGCATTTGGGGGGGAAACTGCTGGAAGCCGCACTGAGCCCATGGGATACAATGGGTTATAAATCCAAGAAACAGCAAGGACATTCCCTGAAACTGGATTTTTGTCAGTACGAATTGCTGTCTCTTACCTGCAGTCTCTGCAGCCGGGCTTCTTTACTCAACAGATCAGGCAACGGTTCCTTCTCAGCCTCTAAGCCAGCTTTGATGTTGGACAGTTTCTTCTGCAAGGCTTTGAAGACGGCATCAAAGTCTAGATGCTGAGATGCCAACGCCTAGGCAAAGGGGGAAAAATATAATGGCTTTTGTGCTAATCTTGACTATATGATCGACTGCCCTGGTCTCCCCCGAAAGCAGATGTCTGAGCAGATCAGCCTCGACATTGCAGAAAGCTTCGAATCTGAAAATCCAGAATAAACCTGTTGGTTTAGTGGTTGACTCTGGGAGACCCTCACCTGCAACCGACTTTTCCTTTGAAGCAGCCCTTTGTGTATGCGCTCCCTTTCTTTTGTGGCCTCAGCAGCCTCAGCCAACAGAGACTTTGCCCTCTCCTCCTCGAAGACGCTATTCAGGAAATCCTTTTTCAGCTGTAACATCAGGAGCTGTTCCTTAAAGCGGGAGCTTTCCATTAAAAACTCCTGCAGAGGAGAATGAACCAGTGATTGCAGCGTGTTTCAAACTGTTTTCTTGGTCATCTTGAAGGGGGGGAGTTCCTTGGAAGCTGATGAGGGGTCCCTCAGTGAGAAGAGCAGTAATGACAGAGAAGCCTCCTTGAACGACAACTTGCCCACCACTACTTACCTCTCCTCAGAATACACAGCAGTCAGGACATGTTGGTTGCATTCTAAAATTCACACTTCACTCACAAGCATCGACAGTGGATGCCGACAGGTTTGGCCAACATTTCGCAAGCATTGCATGCACATCCTAGAACCTGTCCTCAAGCCCTCTGCAGTTTGCAGTGGTTTCATGGAAACGTCAAGGCTGAAACATGCAAGGCCCTTGAAGATTAATGAATGGATTTCAAGGCATTTTTAAAAATGTTTTTGAATAGCCACTGTAGGATCATGACCATCAGGTGTGTGTGGGGGTCTCTTTCCCCCCTGCACTGTGTTCCTGGCCTCAGTCCCCCAAAGCTGCTGTTTGCACCAGGAGGCAACCTGTATGCTTGTTCTAATGGGACAAATAAAAGCTCTTAGGGGAGGGTGCTGGGGAACATTTGAGGTCATGAAAATGGCACAAGGGAAGAGTTAAAATCAAGCAACACCTCTTCCTCCCTGTGACACAGGCCCATCTGACCCCCTTTCCCCCACAGCTCCTATTTACCCGTTTACAGTTCCTGCAACATCTTGTTTGGCTTGACCACCAACAGGTCTTCAGTTGACTAAGTGATGCGGAGAGAGGTAGGACCCTGGGAAAATTGCTTATTTATTGCGACAAAGATTTAATGTGAGGAATAAAAAAACACAGAAAAAATATTTTTGACCTATCGAATGTTTCACTTTACTCCCAAGAATGCCGCCTGAAGCAGAGTTACACCCTTCTATACCCACAGAAGTCAACAGGCCTCGAAGGGTGTAACTCTTCCTTGATTGTACTGCACATTTTTAAGTGGCTCTAAACAGAACTGGCATCATGATATTAACTACAGCCAGAGCAAGTGTGCTCGGTACATAAATAAACAGGCTGCTAGCTTTAGAGAGTGCTTCTCTTGATGCAGGGTCACCTTTTAATATCATTGGCAGGAAGCCTTGCTTGTAGACTTCCCAGTTCTTGAAGTGAAGCTGGCTAGGAACCAGGCCCGTAGCTACAGTGAGGCCTCTTGGGGCCTGCGCCCCCCAACTTACCACCAAGCCCCCCAACTCCCCATCCAGTCCAGGCCCTCCGAATTAAAAAATCCTGGCTATGGGCCTGCTAGGAACTTTGTTCTAGGCCTTCTCTGTGTTAGCCTCTGCACTGGACTATTTTGCCATTTCCAGTAGGTGGAGGATTGCATGACATATTCACCATCCTCTTCCATACCTACTTGGAAAACAATAATTGGGCAGTATAATTGAGTTGCTAGTCAACCGCAGCCAAGTGCGACCTCAGCCCTTTTCCTCTAGCACCCACAATTTGTCATCCAAGGATGCAGAAAGATTCCAATAGCAACTGCATAACTCTGTGTCTTCACACTCTGTTGCCCAAGGTCCTTTCAGTATGCAAGTCTCCCCTTCATAAAGATGGACATTTTGTGAGCTAAAAATAAAGGTTATCTCTTCTAGTAACAGAAAACTCATGGGCTTGTTTAGACAGCTGTCAAAATGCACATATCAGCAAAAAGAAGTTTTAGGTGGACAACTTTTTGGCCTGCCTAGCATCGTGGAGATTCTCTGTCACCTCGATCTGAAGCAAGAAAGCATCTGTCAGGGTCGGATCGGAAACATTTGCCGTGGTGTCCAGGAGCCTTTGAGCGGATGGTTTCCACAGCTGGAACTCCCTGAGAGGGTTTTGGAAGCGCTGCCTCAGTTCTGTCTCTGTCTCCGTGCTCATCTTAAACGTCTTTCCCTTCAGGCTGTGAGAAGAGACAGACAAAACTATGAAGTTTAAACTTGAGAAGAGAAAAATTCCCACCCCATTGCTAGAGGCCATCTCTGTAGCTTGCTCTTAGAAAACAAAGGACCTCAGTCTTTGCTTCATATATGCCCCATATTCTTCCTCCAGGGCAGCTGCTTCTGCCAGTCAGATGATCGACAAAACCTTTTTTTAGATACCAAGACAGGCATTCATTTCTAGTGCACCTGCCAAGGAGAATTACCAAAGATAAAGCCGGCCTTGCAACTGCAACTCTCAAACAACCTTTTAAAAACTTCCTATAACGAATGTATCTTTCAGCTCGAAGAATAGCAGGTAAATGTACTGGACACAAGGGCACAATCCAACAAACGTTAGTTATAATGCTGTGGAAGTCCCTACTTACCTAGTTTGTAAACTGAGTTTGCAGAGCACAAAGATGTTTGCATGTATTACAAAAGGCACAACTGAAAACAGCTATTCTTGTTTGCACACTGGGTTGGATCCAGCAATGCATGGAAGGAAAGGGAAATAGACTTAATGCTGTTTCAGGTGCAGAAGTGGTAGCACAATGGCTGCAGCACTTTTATATGATTTTTAATGAAATAATGTGCATCTGGAGCACTAAAATCAGATTACAGCAGTGTTTCATAGATTACAGCAAAGGTTTTGACTGTACAGATCTGAAAAGCTATGGTTGGTTATAAAAGAAAGGAGTGTGCCACAACATCTGATTGTTTTGATGTGCAACCTGTGCTCTGGACAAAAGGCTACTGTCAATTCAGGACAGAATATGGAGAAAGAGAATGGTTCTCAGTTGGCAAAGATGTCAGACAAGGATGTACTTTATCCCCCTATCTCTTCAATTTATATGCAGAGCAGATCACAAGGAAAGCTATTTGACTTAGATGAAAGTGGAATGAAAATCGGAGGAAGGAACATTAACAATTTGAGATATGCAGATGACACCAGATTTCTAGCAGAAAACAGTGGAGACCTGAAATGACTCCAGAATGAAGATTAAAGCAGAAAGTGCCAAAGCAGGATTATAGCGGAACACCAAAAAGACAACAGTAATGACCAGTGGGGAATTATACAACTTTACAGTTGGTGATGAAGACATTGTTCAAGATTTTCTGTTCCTTGGCACCATCATCTATCAAAAGGGAGATGGCAACCAGGAAATTAGAAAGAGACTGAGACTGGGAAGGGCAGCCATGAAGGCGCTAGAGGAGATTCTGAAGTGTCCGGATGTGTCACTGATGACCAAGATTAAGTTTGTTCGTGCTGCAAGTGTTCCCCGTTACTACATATAGGTGTGAAAGTTGGACAATGAAGAACGCTGACAGGAAGACAGAAGTTTCCTTTGAAATGTGGTGCCGGAGGAGAGTTTTACGGATATTGCAGACTGCCAAAAAAACAAGTAAGTGGGTTCTTGATCAAATCAAGCCTGAATTCTCCCTAGAAGCTAAAATGACTGAACTGAGGCTCTGCCGTACTTTGGTTACATTATGAGAAGACAGGAGTCACTGGAAAAGACAACAATACTAGGAAAAGTAGAAGGCAGCAGGAAAAGAGAAAGAACCAACATCCAAAAGAAAGAACCAACTCCAAAAGCATTCAAAAGCTTTTGCTTCTAGATGCCTCCGGAAGTCAGATTGATTTCTCCCTTGCTGGACTTTTTTGCAGTTCCAAACTACTTCTCTCTCTGCCTCACAAACACTGTTAGAGTCTGAAAACCAAAGGAGATGAGACACCAGGAATTCCATGAATGGAGCTCCCAGCAGCTTTTCACGTGTGGGGAGGCCAGTAGTGCAGCACTAGGGGAGGAAGGAGGGTTCTGCACTGTACTCCCAACCAGAAATGGCTGTAAAGAGATGCTATTTGCCATGCTGTGGGAAACTCACAGGTAGCCGATACAGATAACTGCACCGTTTGAGCTTCAGTCTCAGTCGGGAAATAAATGGATCTCAGTTGCCAACAATTTTTTTCCTGTCAGGTCACAGCTGACTTACGGTGAGCCTCTAGGATTTTCAAGGCAAGAGACGTTCAGAGGTGGTTTGCCACTGCCTGCCTTAATGTCACCACCCTGGTATTCCTTGGAGGTCTCCCATCCAAATCCTATCCAGGGCCAGACCTGCTCAGCTTTTGAGATCTGACAAGATCAGGCTAGCCTGGGCTATCCAGGTCAGGGCCTGCCAGCAAATACCAGTGTTAAAAGACCTTTCAAGAAGCATCTTCCAAACACTAATACTTATTGGGAGAACTTCAGTATTCATTAGCGAAACAAGGAGAGGAGAGACATGAGCTGAGTTGGGAGAGTGAAAGAGGATGCTGCGGTTTCCTGCCATTCTCTCCTCCGTCCCTGCCACAAGGCTTTGCAAAGTTGCCACCCCTTCCAAACAAAGTGGAGCAGGAACAAGCTGCCAAAAGTCGGCTCCGCTGTGGCAAATTTTCAAGCCGCCCATTCTTCCTGTTCTTCACTGGAAAGCGTCCCAGTTTTGCTTCTAAAATCTGAACGGCTGGTTCTCCCGTAATGAACAATTTAATTAACACAAACCTCTTTCAGCTTGCCAGCACGGCCCGTATTTTGACACAAGAAAGACGTGCTTCCGATGCAAACAGAACGTGACCTTGTTACTGCTTGGCTGATGATCTTTTCTCCAAGTCTGTAAAAGGTTTGGCTATAGGCACTTCGCTTCCTGATTCCAGTTGGCCTGGAAGCGGAAATCCTCTGCCAAAGCTCAGAGAAAGAGAGAGGGAGGGAGGGAAGGGCGGGCGTGATTTGCCATTTATCCTGTTTGAATGTAAGCAGAAAGAGGCAAGACAGGGCCCACTAGGAGGGGAAGGAAACCACTGAAACAAACTTGGAGAAGAGGACCCACGAGCAGGCAAACAGCAATTCATTCCTGCCTCTGCTGTTCCCTGCATTGCCTCAAACAGTGATCTGAAAAGCTGCAGCTGAAGACTGGCACAGTCCTGTCTCCCTCGAGAAGCAACATAATCTATTTCCAAATGAGCCTGAAATCCCTGGCCCTTCTAAATTCTCTCCACAGGATTGCACTGTGGGTCTCTGAGTCATTGCTCTCTACCCCACATCTAAAATCAACCCTCTCTACCCGGTAATTGTGAGTTGGTTGGGTCCCATGAGAATACTGGACATTACAACAAACCAAAGGCTGTCCAGCAGAAGCAGCGGGGGGCGGGGGGAAGAAAAAAGAAAAAATACTTCCATCTAGTTGCAGCTGTAAAATCCACTGGGGGGGAAGAGTCAAAAGGGGGCTACAGATGCTCTTCTCTCTCTTGTGATCTAATGCCCAGACCATGACAGAGGCAGACTAATAAAGCAAGTCACCAGCAGGGATGGGGTGGTTTTTCGACACACTGTGGCTAATCCCTTTTCTCACCCTCCCATTTGCAGCGACGGCTGCCATTTCCGACTTCTCTGGCAAGGCCGTTTAAGCAGACGTCTGCAAAGCAGCCATAACCCAAAGCTATTGAACTTAACATTAGTGTCCACCTGGTTTACTTGTTATTTTTATAGCTGGCAGATAAATCTAAATCAGTCTCTTGCTTGCATTGTTTCCATATTGCTGGAGCCACCTAATCCCTCCGACGTCATTTATTTTAGACCACTGCCCCTCCCGGCTGGAAAATACCTTTGATATTCCCGGATTGCACAGATCACGCTCTCCGACAGGGGCTGCATGTCCTGCGAAAACCTGAACAGCTCCTTCAGTTGAGCCTTCAGCCTCTCGACCTTGGATTCCTCCTCTGCAAGAGCCGCTCTTGTTGCCTTTCAGCGCAAAAACACAGCCTTTGAATGCACAGTAAATCAGTTCTCCTGGTAGCTTTTTTCAAGCTGGCTCTAGAGAAAGCTAATATGATCAAGTTGCAAGCTATTTCACTGTTGGGCTTCTTGACTGGTAAAACTCTGTCAGCTGCATAATCAAAAGTGTAGTATATTCATCTTTCAACAGGGAACTATTTTATCAAAATTGAAAGAAGAGTGAGTGTTAGTCTAGGACTTGGAGAGCCCCAGGTGTAAACCCCTCACTCAAAAGTTTTGAAGTTCATTGGGTGACCTTGACCTGGTCACTATCGCTCAGCCTAATACATAAACACACATGGAGCTGCCCTATGCTGAATCAGCCCATCAGCCCATCAAGGTCAGTATTGTCTACTCAGACTGGCAGCAGCTCTCCCAGGGCTTCAGGCTGTGGTCTTTCACATCACCTCCTACCTGTTCCTTTTAACTGGAGATGCCAGGGATTGAACCTGGGACCTTCCACATGCCAGGCAGATAATCTGAGTGCCCCCCCCCACTTCTACCTCATAGGTTTGTTGCATGGATCAAATGGAAGGAGACAGTCGTCTATACCATGCTAAGCTCTTTGGAAAAAGGACAGCCATTTTTAAAAAACGAATCCGAGGGGCATTGCACAGAGGAAAAGCAAAAGTGTAGGAGATGGAACAGTAAATAATAGTGGCACATTTGTTCTTCTAATCCCTTCATCCACACATCTAAGAATATATTTAATGTAATATGTGTACACAAAAATGCTACTTAAGTTTCATTGGAGAGTTACTTTTTGATGAAGGAAGAGCTAGTACCAAGAAAGCTGGTTCCTTATACAGCATGAATCTTTGCCCAGCTTCTTTTCTTCCCTCCTGATCAGTTATTGACACACTTACCATGTACCTCCTCCACAAGGCGATCAAGTCCTCTTCGCTTCTCACACGGTCATTGGGTTCAAAATTGTTTCTCAGTCTTTGTAGGCTTTTGCGAAACTCTTGGACCTCAGCTTCTAACAGCCTGGCTTGTGAGTGATAGGCATTTTCTGACCTAAGAGTCTTCATCAGTCTCTCCTCTTCCTCAAGGCATGCTACTTTCAGCTTCTCTAGGGCCTTTTTCAGCTCCTCCAGTTCGTCTTTCATCTTTTCTGCTCCCAGTGGGGAGGTGTTTTCCATTACGCCAACAGACTGAGCTTCGAGATGTCTCAGTTTCTTCTCACCATTCTTTACATCTTTGGCAATGTCCTACAGGAAGAAGGGGTTCAGAGTGAACTGTTCTGCCATTTTGTAGCCAGACAGTGTTGGGTGTATGTCGTCTTGGCATAGTGGTGATGTGACACTGTTGGACTAAGCACAGCATGCTATGGTGCCTATACATATATATAGAAAGTCCAACACATATTAGGTTGTGACTTGGCCCACAGATTCCTTTGATAGTGACTCCTCCAATAATGACATTGATCCAAGATGGTCAACTCGAGAGGTCTCCTGGCCCCTTGTGGCCCTATTTTGAAGGGGAAATCCTTAAAGATTTCTCTGAGGTATAGAAGTTGCTGGGCTCCAAACCTGGGAGCAGCAGCTGAGATCTTTTTGGTGATGAGTGATCAGTTTACTTGCTAACCTAAGGGTATCCAATAGAGAACACAGAGAGCACGCCTCAAGTTCTGTTCAATGTTGCCTCAATGCCCAGCTCCAAACCAGAGTAATTTTATTTTGATTCTTTGTAGTAGGGCTTGTGATTTTAAAAATACCTGGACAGTGGGTTGGGCCAGGACAGGATTTGTCAGGAAGGAGAGGGCATGGTATGCTCTGATATGAGTCAGACCATGGAGCCCATTAGGATTTGGCAAATTGCAGGCATATTTTGGTACACTGGGGTATGAAACTTTGTACATCAAGATGTGAGGTAAACAGGAAAAAAAGCCTGAAGTAAGAGCCAAACCCCCCCACCCCTGGTTGTTGGCAATTCTGTGTCCTACTGTTGTCTCAAGTGCTCAGACACAGTTACAAATTCATATTTTTGTTTCATTTTATTAATCCTCATGGCAGCCTTGCAATTTAGGCCAGAGAGAGATGGGGACTTTTTCAAAGCTGGGCAGAACCAAGATCCTTAAAACTATGTTTTCTTTTCTATCCTGCATGCCAGGTCTCCAAAACCACAAACACAAATGGATAGGCCAGGAAATATGAGCCAGAGCCCTTACTTCTTACAAAATTCCCTTGCTCAGAACAAGTCGAGTACCTGCAGGGACTTAATTCTGTTTTCTGCTGGGGCTTTCACTCCTTGGCTGAGGCAGTTGTTTAGTCTTTCTGTCACACGGGTCAGCCACAGATGAAATTGGTCAACATTGCCCTTGTATCGCTCATGCTCTTGCGTTATCTTCTCAAGCAGTTGTACTCTCCTCTGAAACAAAGAGAAACATGAACCGTGGGGAGAGGGAAAGTTATCTTTTCTCTTCATACATTTTTAAAACCAAGGACACAAAGGGGCCTGTCCTCCTCCCTCTCTCCCCTCCCCTGTCACTTGGCCACTTCAAAACTGTGGATCTTGGTTCAGATCTTGACCCTAGCATAAGGACAAAACAGTTTGTTCCAGTTCTTGCTGTGCTATGATTCAGGGCTCAGTTTAATGGACACAAAGTTCTTAGGGCCTATAAGGTCATGTCCAATGTGTTTCCAATGCTTTACATTTTTTAAGAGAGACAGACAGACATAACTCAGCATGCTAAAATCTCTTCATGTTAAATGCACCCATATGAATCAGGGTAATCCAGGGTTTGGTGTTCTAGCAGGACCAAGCTACAATATTTTTGATGTGAGCAAATAAAGAAATATAAAGTACCTTGTTGGTCCTTTGAGGATCAGTACAAGACAATATGAAAAGGATACCCAAGATTATAGTAGCAAGAATATTATCCACAAAAACAGGACTAAAAAAATCTTTGCCTACACTAAACAGTTGGCTGAGAAAATGTTGTTTTATATTGTATTTTTAATGTGGTTTTCAATTGTAAGCCGCCTTGAACAGGACTCTGAAGAGGCATCATAGAAATATTCTAAATAAATAAATTATTATGCTTATGGATAAGCTTGCAGTATATCTAGGCATTTATGGGAAAGATTCCTCCCTGCAAAATATATTTATTCAGAATTGGCAGCCATTTATTTTGAATTGGAATGAGGCTGGACTTGAATAAGGGGTAAGATCAGAGGTGCTGATAATTGTAGAAGTTATATTTGTAAGTAACAATAATTTGGAGCAATTTAGTAATATACTATACAAGTTTATTTCATTTATACACCACTTTTCTCCCCAATAAGGACCTTAAGTGGCTTACAACATTCTTCCTTTTCTCCTTTTTATCCTCACAACAACTTTATAAGGTAGGTTAGGGTGAGAGCATGTGACTGGCCTAAGGCAGAGTTGGGTTTCGAACCTGAGTCTCTCCAACACTGTAACCACTACACCACACTGACTTATTATTGTTATTATTAAATATTGTGGCTTGGTCCTGCTTATATTGCTATTATTAAACAACAACAACAACAACAACATTAGTAACGATTGGGAACATGTTCTGTCTTTTCACACTTCATAACATTATGCACAAAGTAATAGAGGAAAACAATAGATTGGGAAGGACTAGAGATCTCTTCAAGAAAATTGGAGAAATCAAGGGAACGTTCCATGCAAAACTGGCCATGATAAAGGACAAAAACGGTAGGGATCTAACAGAAGCAGAAGAGATTAGGAAAAGATGGCAAGAATACACAGAAGAACTATACAAGAAGGACCTCGATGTCCTTGACAACCACGATGGTATAATCACTGACCTTGAGCCAGACATCCTGGAAAGCGAAGTTAAATGGGCCTTAGAAAGCATTACTAACAACAAAGCTAGTGGAGGTGATGGTATCCCAGCTGAGTTATTCAAAGTCTTAAAAGAAGATGCTGTTAAAGTGCTGCACTCAATTTGCCAACAAATTTGGAAAACACAACAGTGGCCACAGGATTGGAAAAGGTCAGTTTACATTCCAATCCCAAAGAAGGGCAACGTCAAGGAATGTTCAAACTATCGCACAATTGCACTCATTTCACACGCTAGCAAGGTCATGCTCAAAATCCTACAAGCTAGGCTCCAACAGTACGTGGATAGAGAACTGCCAGAAGTACAAGCTGGGTTTAGAAGAGGTAGAGGAACTAGAGATCAAATTGCCAACATTCGCTGGATTATGGAGAAAGCAAGAGAATACCAGAAAAACATCTACTTCTGCTTCATTGACTATGCTAAAGCCTTTGATTGTGTGGATCACAATAAATTATGGCAGGTTCTTAAAGAGATGGGAGTACCAGACCACCTCATATGTCTCCTGAGAAACCTGTATAAGGGTCAAGAAGCAACAGTTAGAACCGGATATGGAACAACTGATTGGTTTAGCATAGGAAAAGGAGTACGACAAGGATGTATACTGTCACCTTGCTTATTTAATTTATATGCAGAGTACATCATGCGAAATGCTGGCCTGGATGAATCACAAGCTGGAGTTAAGATTGCTGGGGAAAAGATCAATAACCTCAGATATGCAGACGATACCACTCTGATGGCAGAAAGTGAAGAGGATCTAAAGAGCCTCTTACTCAGGGTGAAAGAGGAGAGTGCAAAAGTGGGCTTGAAGCTCAACATCAAAAAAACTAAGATCATGGCATCTGGCTCCATCACTCCTTGGCAAATAGAAGGGGAAGTCGTAGAAGTAGTGACAGACTTCACGTTCCTAGGATCCCAGATCACTGCAGATGGTGACTGCAGCCATGAAATTAAAAGACGCCTGCTCCTTGGGAGGAAAGCGATGGCAAACCTAAACAGCATGATAAAAAGCAGAGACATCACCTTGCCAACAAAAGTCCGCATGGTCAAAGCAATGGTATTCCCCGTAGTAATGTATGGCTGTGAGAGTTGGACTATAAGGAAGGCCGAGCGCCGAAGAATAGATTCTTTTGAACTATGGTGCTGGAGAAGACTCTTGAGAGTCCCTTGGACTGCAAGGAGATCAAATCAGTCAATCCTAAAAGAAATCAACCCTGACTGTTCCCTGGAAGGCCAGATCCTGAAGCTGAAGCTCAAATACTTTGGCCACCAAATGAGAAGGGAGCATTCACTGGAGAAGACCCTGATGCTGGGAAAGATTGAAGGTCAAAGAAGAAGGGGACGGCAAAGAATGAGATGGTTAGACAGTGTCATCGATGCAACGAACATGAAATTGAGCAAACTTCAGCGGATAGCGGAAGACAGGAGGGCCTGGCGTAATCTGGTCCATGGGGTCGCGAAGAGTCGGACTCGACTGTGCGACTGAACAACAACAACATTATGCAACTTAACTCTATTATTTCTAAAGAAATATTTCAGGAAAAAATAACAGTGGACATTATAAACACTCGTATGAATCAGAGTAATTCAACACTGGTTGTTCTGGCAAGAGCAACCCACAATCAAGGTGACCCACCCTGAATACCAAAAGGCAACATTCAGAACGAGTTTCATAAATCTGAGTTAAAAGTTGGCAAGAGCATGATTTGTGTGCCTCTTGTCACGAGGAAACAATTGTTACCTGGAACACGGTGCAAAAAAAAAAGAAGAAAAATGGCTCAGATTTCAAAGGCTGCTTTAGAAGCTACCACTGCAATTAACAAATGGAGTCTGCAAATGGAATTTACCCCTTTGGGCTTGGCTGCTCCCCCTCACCTGGATTTATTTAAAACCTGGACTAAATGCTCGGATGGTGGAACATGTCTCTGTATGTTTGCACGACTGTGAATGAAACAGAACAGAATCTGAACAAAGGTAGTAAAACGTGCCTTTGCTCATCTGCCCTCTGTGCTGGCTTCTCCCCTGTTTACTGTGTGCCTGGCACAGGAAGAACGGGAAGGGGAACAAAACAGGCAACCAAAAAGGAGGAAAACCTCAAAAGGTACCCCCCCTAAATGTTTACTATATCCCAGTGCATTTGGAGACTACTGTTTTCTCCCGTGAGAAGTACTATTGGCCATGAACTTGCTGGCACCTTAGTGGCACAGAATTTTTCTTAAGGAGTTTACACATTTAAGTGATCTCAGAAAGCACTGAGATGTGGTTCAGTGGCAGAGCATCTGCTTGGCATGGAAAGGGTCCAGGTGTGATCCCCAGGTAGTAGGTGATGTGAAAGACCTCCACCTGAGATTCTGGAAAGCTGTTGCCTTGATGGACTAAGGGTCTGATTCAGTATAGGGCAGTTTCATGTGTTCATATATAAACACATTTAGAGGTTTTCCTCCTTTGTTTCTTACAAGAGTAAAAAGCCTTGGCCCTGCCATTAGACTTTCAGGTTTGAGACCATAATGCCTTTGGAGAGAAAGATCCACTGCCACTGGAGGAGGAGCTACAGTGGCTGGGGATCCTCCTCCTCCTCTCTCAGTCTGGGAATCAGAGTAGAAAATCTGTAGGCAGCAATGGAAAGAAGGAACTGCTCAGTTCATATCCATTGGTCAATGCAGAGAGTAAGGTTGCCAACTCAAGCCCGGGAAATTCCTGGAGATTTGGGGACAGTGCTTTGCAGGGCAGAATTTGGGGAGGGAGTTCGGCTATAATCCATGGTATACCATAGAGTCTCTCCTCTGATGCTGCCATTTTCTCTGGGGGAACTGGTTTCTCCAGTTTGGAGATCAGTTGTAATTCCAGGAGAACTCCAGGCCTCACCTGGAGAGGCTGGCAACCCTAGCTGAGAGTAACACAATAAGCCCTGTGGCTAGGCAAGAGAGTGGGGGTAACAGGCTTGAAGGAACAGTGACAACACAAAATAATCCCTTGCATGCAACAGTCACACTGTCCATATACTCCCTCCCAAACAGATGGTTTGCACAGGTTGAGGTGAGATTTGAGAATCACACTTGAATTTGATCAGTGCCAGAGCACCTGCTTGAAATGTGAAAGCTCCTAAGACCCTAAAAAGTTGCTGTCACCTGGAATAGACTGGATGGGCCAATGGGTCTCAGTTCAAGGCAGCTTCATATGTTCGGAAAGTGCAACGAATTCAGAAAATCCATCAACTCTGGCTGATTTCCCACTACAGCTGCCTCGGTGTTGCGCCGCCGTTTGCCCCAAAAAACAGGATCATGAAACTGCGGGGGAAATCGGGCGAAGCCGCGGGTCAAAATGCAGCCCCGCGGCTTCAGGTGTGAAATTGACCAATAGTATCGGGGCAAACGGCAGCGCAACACCGAGGCAGTTGTAGTGGGAAATCAGCCTCTGTGAATTTTCTAGCATTGATCCAAATTAACCTCCATTGGATGGCCATGTACGGCTCTGACTCATTCAAAATACTACAGGAAATAATGAGTAGCCTCCGAGCCAGCTTCCAGTTACACAGAACAAACAAAAGTCATGCTTCCTCGCCAATCTAAAATGAATTAGTATCAAAATGTCCCTCTTCTTCCTGTTACAGCTGGAAAGACAGAATGTCTCCAGTGATTATTTACATTATTTAATAGAAGACTGCCAATAAAACTTTTAAGGCTGCATATGGCTGAAGACAAGGAATGGAAAAGAAATAAGCGGCCAAGCTCCAGAAGTTTTTCGGCAGCTGTAATTGAAAGACTTTGGTGGGTGGGGAATGAAGCCAGAATTCAGCCCTACCGGTAGATGGCACAGCTGTACTGCTGGGGGCTGCCTTTGCCTCCATTGAAGGAGGAAGGGGCGATATGTATCCTGGTGACAGCTACGTGACTCACGCAGGGGCAGAGCCGGCGTATTTACAGCCAGCTTTGCTCCCGATTAACCAGTTCTTACAAAGAGCTTTGCCCACCTCCCACCCTGATTGTTGTGCAGGCTATGGCTGGTCACCTTTCTTTTTGGGGCCGGGTAGGAATTTTTGATCTTGGGCTGATTGGCCTGAGCCTGGGATGCTTTTTTGCCTACCTCGTACGACTAATCAGCGGATTGTGGAATTGGCTCTGGGTGGTGCTGATTGTTAGGTTGGTCACTTTAGTGAGCAGGATTGGGGCTGATAACTGAGATGCGGCTAACAGGAGCACCAATTAATTACTTCAGGCGATAGGAGTTTGGCCAGATTAGCCTTTGGGTTGGGCGATCCGAGGAAAAGATGGCAAACTGCCTTGGGGACTGCATTGATTGATCGGCTGCTTAAATTCTACAAATTGGGGCTGGATCTCCAGGGCATGTTTTTTGTTGTGCCCGCTGGCGGGGAGCCACACAGGTTGGCTCAAGCTGGGGGTGGGTGGCTCCGCATCCTATGACTGGGGAAGGGTCAATGCTGACCCCTGGCCCAGATTGTACCGCTTTCCATATTTTGCCCTTGCCGTTATTTTTAACTGTGAATTTAATAAAGTGGCCCATAGTTCATCCAGCTTTCTGTGTCTGACACTTTATTCTGAGTATGAGGGCAAAGGGTGAGAATTCCTCTTTGACATTAGCGTATTAACTCACTCCAGCAGCGGCTTTCGGGCTCAAGAAATCTGGAGCTGCAATCACGTGCTCAACTTATAAGAGAGCTGATGACAATCACAAGAGCGGAGAAAAGTTACAAGCACTAGTGAAAGTGGCAGACATCAGCTTGTGACCAATTCTGCTGGTGACCAATTCAGAGATGTATGCATTATCTGTGCAAAGGAGGTTTGAAATACTCTGGTTGTGCTGCAGAAAACTCCACGTCTTGGATCCACTGAAGCCATTCCATGGGCAGAATGATTTCCACGTGGAGCATGACATTCTTGCCTCCTCTCGTCGCATCCAAAAAGCCCCACAAATGCTGTTCCTAAGGGACCCCTGTCCACCAAGAGCAGTATTTCAAGGGCATTCAGGGCTGCAGCAGGAGGGGGTGGCAAGAAACTCTCTCTGAGAGGAGAAATCATTCTGCCCATGGAATCGTTCTAGTGGATCCAAGCCCATGTATGAATCTTCAGTGGAAAGACAGGATACTGTGATAAAAAAAGCATAACAGCCAACCTCCTTGCAGAGTAACAGCAGAAACAACACTCTGTAATTGTAGTTCTCAAGTGGTAAGTGGGGAGGACATGGGGTTGGATCCAGAGGAGGTTTGCCACTAATGGAAGGAGCAGAACTTTCCTGCCTCCTTCCCTCTCGCTACAGTGCCTAGTACCAGAGGAACATACAATCCACAGCTTTCACGATTGCCAAAGAAGAGTGCAAGCAGAAGGAAGGCATATGATCCAAACACCTGCTTTAAACTGCTGCATCTGTCTCTGCTGCATCACTGGTGGGAGAAAGAAAAAAATCTGAAAATCTTCCAGCAGTGATGGTGGAAAACCTGGAAGTGATATCACAACTCTCCGGAATTATTGTACAGTAAAACTGTAAAGTTTGCACTGGTTCCTAGAGAGGACTGATGTCACTTCTGGGGGAAACCCAAAAGTTGAGGTCCAGTTTTACCAGCTGGTAGCATTGGTCCAGGTTTACCACAGAGTTTCTGGTGACTCCCTAGAGAGGCATGGTGTCACATCACACGATTACTGATTGCTGCTTCCCTCAGGTCCCCCCTGGTCTCCTGCTGGTTGCCAGGCCAGAACCCTAGTCTCATAAGATTTGTCTACAGCATGAGTTTACCAAGATCCAAAACTCCATTGAATGTTATGAGTTAAAACACAGACCGGATCTGGAAGGGACCAACATTCCTTCCACGTCCAAGCATACACTGCAACACAGGGTTCTCCACTCATGCTCATACCCCAGGTTATTCCAGATCAATCAGACTTTGAGCACCACCTCAAGTGTGGTTCAGAGACCTAAGGAAGCTGCAGCATGACTTCTGGTTCCTCATTCCAGTTCTCAGTTGCTAGGAGCATCAGGAAAACAGGGGAGCCCCACACATGGTCATGTTCAGTCAGGAACTGGAAGCATCCCTACACCTTCACTGAGGCTGTGACCCACTGGCTGAACAATGGAACTTAATGGTATGTGGGGTTTATTATGAAAAGCTTTAAGTGGGTTCATAACATGAGGGAGGAAGTCCCTGTAACTGCTGCTGTAATGCTATTTCTCTTTCCATTTTAGTTTTTTCTTACCTGCGCTTCAGTCTTGACGTCTTCATATTCTGCCTTCATTTTTTTTTGTACATCCTCATCTACACTAGGGTCTCCGATCCTATTATACAAAGAAGCGGCTTCCTCCAGTAGCCTTTCTAGAAGGGTCGATTGATTGATGACATCATTGAGCAGGACTTGGGCATGGTTCAGCTGCCACTGCTTCTCCTTTAAGCCAAGCTGTAGCTCTATGTCGGGCTCCAAGGTCACCTTCATGTTATGAATCCAGACGTTAAATTCATCTTGAGCCTTCAAGTATTCACTCCAGTGCAGCCACACCCACTCAATACGGCTGATGGGGGAAAGAAGGAAACCTTAAAATGCTGTGTGAAGTATGTGTATTTGTGCCATCAAGTTGCAATTGATTTATTGCAGGGGGCTTTCATGGCAGGAGACAAACAGAGGTGGTTTGCCATACTTTCCTCTGCAGAGTTTTCCTTGGTGGTCCCCCATTCAAGTACCCACCCTGCTTAGCTTCTGAGATCTGCAATTGCCAAATGAAACCTATTTCTGGGGAAAACAGGGCCAGATTATAGAAGGAGAAGCCATCTCCCATAACATGGATGGAGTTGCCACTATGGCTGGTCCTCCAGAGCCAGCTAAACCTTTTGCCTAATATTGTTGCTTGAATTGTTTTTCAAAAATTAAAAAGCCAGCACATGCCAAAAAACAAGAGCCTCTGCTTTGCATGCAGAGGGTCCCAGGTTCAATCCCTGGCATCTCCTATTAAAAAAAAAGGACCAGGCAGTAGGTGATGTGAAAGACCTCTTCTTGAGACTCTGGAGAGCTGCTGCCAGTCTGAGTAGACAATGTTGACCCTGATGGACCAATAGTCTGATTCAGTATAAAACAATAATTTATTATTGTTGTTGTTGTTGTTATTATTATTATTATTATTATTGTTGTTGTTGTTGTTGTTATTGTTATTATTGTTATTATTAGGCATTGTCTGCAGTATAGCCAGGAGATCCTAAGATTGTCCTGCAGCCTAAACTTCTAGCTCTTTTAGCATTATGCACCACTAGGTGGTGAGCTAGACTTATTTTGGGGGCTGAGAGAGCTCTGAAAGAGCTGTGATTGACCCAAGGTTACCCAGCTGGCTTCATGTGGAGGAGTGCAGAATCAAACCCAGTTCTCCAGATCAGATTAGTATAAAGCAGCTTCATGTGTATTCATGTGTACCCATGGTTTAGGTAGCTGAGGTAAGCAGGATAGGGCAGAACTAGAACTTTAAAGTATGTCTCTCAGTAATGGAGAATTAGCTGGCAGCAAGATGACTGAGGGGATATTCTTTCCTCTACCCCATTCTCATAAAACATGGCAGGCCTGAAAGGAAATGCTTAGCAATATTACCTGTGGCAGTGAGTAATATATATGGCAGTTTCTTCCCACATGGCTTTAACATCTTTCAGTTTGGATAAAATGTTGTGCTTTTTCTCCTCACTGAGGCACCGAAGGAGAGCATCAGCCTTCATTAGTACTAAGTCGACTTTCAACCGGCCTTCAGGCTCCAACTGACAAATTTTCTGTTAGGAAGAAATCACACATCAAAATTAAACCATCAATAAAATTTTGAATCCTAAAGGAAATGGGAACTTTATTTCCATTGCCAGAGTTGGTTTTAAAGCTGAAAACCTTAGGGATTAAATAGTTGAAGATCTGTGATTGACCCTCAGATTTATTTAAAAACAGTCACTGGGAGTGGAGGGCTTGGATCACAGCCCTAGCACTGGCACAGAGGAGACTAAGGACCAAACTAGAAGCAACAGTGCCCTCGTGTCTACCATGGGCACACCACTGCCATTTTAAAGCTGCCAGTACAGCTAATTGAGAACTTTAAAAGGTGTGTGTATGGGGAGGTGATCGCTTTATTCAGCCACAATATGAGCTCGCCTCACAGCATTTTAAAATTGCCTATTTTAGGCTTTAAAATGGTGGCAGTGTCCCCATGGGGATTGGGGGTGGGGCGGGGCGGTGAATGAACTGATATGTATCTTAGAAGCAGTGAAGATACAGGGGTCCAGCCCTTCCTCCCAATGCCACAGCTCTTACCCAAGTCACACTGGCACTCAGTGCCTGTTTTTAAATCAAACTTAAAACATCATGACATCCAGTCACAGTCCTTTCACATTTTCCCTAGAAAATCCTGGCATTTGATTTAATTTTTCTTATCATTGCATGAAAGCACATAGTTCATTTAGAGCCATGTTTTCAACAACAGACGTTACCTCGACATTCATTCCAGAATGTTAGTCGATTGCAGCAAAAATAAACAAGGAGTCCCATGGCACCTTAAAGACTACCGAAGTTTTATTGCAGCATCAGCTTTCATGGACCAAAGCCTGCTTCTTCTTTTCACCATATACTGAAAGCCCTAACAGCCTTTTAATGATAGTGAAATCCCTTTGTAAATCTATATTTCTGAGCATCAATGCTGATGTACGCTAAGCTACCCCCCCCCATCTAACTATTTTTCCCTCTGGCGAAACAGGGAGAAGAGAAAGTCCCCTTTGATCACCAAAAAGACTATGCTGAAGATCATGGGACCTGCTTGAACAAAAGCCACGTGGGACAGGGGCTGTACTAGGGAGGGGAATTGGGCAAGATTGGGCAAGAAAGTTGGCTGGATCTAACCCCTAATTAGTAAGTTTAAAGGATCAAAAATAAAAGCCAGTTTAAAAAAACAACAACCCAAAACTGCATCCAATTATGCCTGGAGCCGCTACACAACTATGAGGAGCTTTTCGAGCGTATGGAGAGATGACCGTGTTCCCCCAATCCAATGAAAGCTAGTTGGCAGATCAGCAAATCCAGGTGCTCCAAGGAGAGTGGTGGAACTTAGGGAGCACCACAGACATCAATGACCTGGGATCACCTGGTAGTGCAGAGTCAGTGAAGGTAAACAGGTACAGATCTGATCAGCCACTTGGCTGGGAGGCCATGTGCCAGCAGGGTAATAAATCAATTCTTTTTTGGTAAGAAAAGATAGGTGTAATGTTTTAAAAGTCAGAGTGTTGTTGTTGTTGTTTTTACTACAGTGTGAGCTAGACTTCCTCCCCACTTTGCAGTCTGCAAAATAGACAGGCACTATCAGATCAGATAGTGGTTTTCTTGTCAGCTTTGCTCCTCTCCCCCCACATACTTTAAAACAAGTTATTTTGCTTTATCTGTACATTCCCCCTAAAGATGAGCATTTTTATCCTTATCCTTCTCTCATTTTGTAAAAGAATGTTTTTAAAAGTGTTGCAGAACTTATAAACTGAGGGGCAGTGTCTATAATCTCATAGGTATTAGCCAATCAGTGCCTTTCATCACTGGCTTTTGAGACACATTTGCACAATTAAGGAAAAGGTACACTTGTCTTAAAGGTGGTGAGAGTGCTTCTAAAGTAGTCCCACTGCTCTATAAATGTTATGTCTCTTTCCTTTTAGGCTTCATCCCTGCTTGAGAGGATGTGTCTGTAAAATGAACTAAAATTCAGACACTGGCACATAATGTGAGGTGACAAAAGAGAGATCTATAAATACATCTGTAGCCCTGGTTTCAGAGCTCATTAGTGTTTGTAGTGATGGTGAATAATCAGCCTTGTGAAAATCAACAGCAATGTCGACATTTGCATTTCTTGAGACTTTTTTTTTAATTGCTGCTTTCCTTGGCTGGTGTTTTCATTAACAGATTAGCAGAAAATAAATCATAGAAAGGAAAAAAAAAGAAAGAAAAAGTATGAACTGCCCAGCTTGGAAAGAGAAATTCTGGAACCAATTTATTTTAAAAAAAACAGCTATGAAGAAGATGTTACCGAGAGTAATTTCTCCCTGTTATCATTATAGTGAATAAATATGAACATTCACTAACTGACTGTTCAAACTTAAACAGAGTTATATCCTTTTAAGCCCTTTGAGTTCTATGGACTGAGAAGGGTATAACTTTGCTTAGGACTGCACTGTTTATCCCTGCTGTAAGGTTAATAAGAGACTATCATAGTGCAGAGAGGGAAAAATATAAACTGTCTGGGGATAAAGGTCCAATTAATCATTCACTGGAGTACACAACTATTCTTTAGGAATCACTGCCATGAGATGAGTCAGTGGCAACTTAAAGAGTCTTTAAAAAGCATTAGACAAACTTATTGTCTATCAAAGTGACGAACCATAAATGTTAAACAGAACTTCCATATACAGGGGCAGTATATCTTAAGAATGCCAGATTCGGAGGACATAGAAAAATGAATGGCTCTCACCATCATACTCTGCTAATAGTGATTTAGAGGCATCTGGTTGGCAGCTGGAAACAGAATGCTAGACCAAATGACCTTTGCTCAAATACAGCAACACAATGCTCAAATTCTTATCTGAGGCTGATTTCATGCCTCATGTTGACAGTGAACACAACAAAACAGAAACGGGATGACAGACATGGATAGTTAATCACACTATAAAAAGCCATAACAATTTCTACATGTGTTTCCTGCTCCAATCCATCACTAATTTGACATGTGTAGGCTACGCGGTTTGCAAATACTCAAGACAGAATATCAGCTCTGGGGTGGCCTGTACTGTGCAAACAAAGGCTAGATTATAAGGGGGGGAAAAGACATTCAGATCTGCAAAACGCTGTGTATTTAGACTTTCAGGCTCAGATTAGACACAGTGGGAGAACCTGAGTGTATTTATTCATGTCTTCCTGTTTGTGTGTCAAGCAATGTTTGTTTGTACCCGATTTTAAAGGCAAATGGAACCCATCAATCACAGATGCTAAAGCCCTGCAATCTCAGCCAGTTTGGTGTAGTTAGGAGCAGTGGACTCTAATCTGGACAACTGGGTTTGATTCCCCACTCCTGCTCCACATGCAGCCAGCTGGGTAACCTTGGTCAATCACAGTTCTGTCAGAGCTGTTCTCTCAACAGTTCTCTCAGAGCTCTCTCAGCCCCACCTACCTCACAGGGTGTCTGTTGTGGGGAGAGGAGGGGAAGAAGATCGTAAGCCACTCTCAGACTCCGAGTGAAGGGTGGGGTATAAATCCAACCCTTCTTCTTCTTAACATACTAAGCTCTGATGTATGAAGCATTTTTCTTCTGTCCCAGCTCATTTTCATATCCAAGCTGAGCCTGGAGAAAAATCCTTATTCCCTCAGAAACACAGTGAGGCAAGAAACGCAGTGGGTCAGGATGTAGCTCCTCTCCGCCATCCACACTGTTTTCTAATTGAAACAGAGCACCACACACGTTTTACATGTAGGGTTGCCAACTGCCAGGGGAGGGGGCTGGAGCTCTCCTGGAATTACAACTGATCTCCAGACTCCAGAGATCAGTGCCCCTGGAGAAAATGGCAGCTTTGAACAGCAGACTCTCTGGCATCCCATCCATGCTGCGCTCCCTCCTCAGATTCTGCCCTCCCCAGGCTCTGCCCACAAATTCATTTACATTATTTATAGTCCACCCTTCTCACTTGGACTCAAGGCATCTTCAGGAATTGCCCAGAGCAGAGCAACTCTATTTACATGTGTAAACATATTAAACAAGCAGCCCCAATAGCCCAGACTAGCCTAATCTCATCAGAAGTTGAGTCCAGGAGCACCTTAAGGTAAAGGTAAAGGTTCCCTTGCTTGAAAGCCAGTTGAATCTGACTCTAGGGTTGCGGTGCTCATCTCCGTTTCAAAGCCGAAGAGCCAGCGCTGTCCGAAGACGTTTCCGTGGTCATGTGGCCAGCATGACTAAACACCAAGGCGCACGGAACGCTATTACCTTCCCACCGAAGTGGTACCTATTTATCTACTTGCAATTTCTTGCTTTTGAACTTAAAGACTAACAAAATTTGTGGCAGGGTATGAGCTTTCATGAGTCACTGCTCAGTTCTTCACATATCATGGTATCTGAAGGAGTGAGCAGTGACTCATGAAAGCTCCTGCCCTGCCACATATTTTATTAATCTTTAAGGTGCTTCTGGACTCCTGCTCTTTTCTACTGCTACAGACGGACTAACATGGCTACCCATCTTGATCTATCTCATCAGAGTCTGGAAGCTAAGCAGGGTTGGTGATGGTCGGTACTTGGATGGGAGACCTCCAAGGAAGACTTGGGTTGCTATGCAGAGAAAGGCAATGGCAAACCACCTCTGTTCCTCTCCTGCCTTGAAAACTGCATGAGGTGGAACTCCACGGTTCGGTTGCGACTCTATGTCCCACTTTATAATAACAAACATACATGTATCTTCCCCTTGTGTCTAGTCTGAGCCTTAGAATGGCAACCGAAATCACGACTGCTTGTTCTCACAGCAATGACAGTAATAAAATACTTCTGAAACCACATCCAAATGGGAGCATCTCTCCTTCTTTACCTCCGTGTCCCTTAGCCTGGCCTCCAAGGCAGACCGAGGCCCCTTGGTGTTGTCATTGATTCGCAGTCTCTCCTGGATGGTCTTCATCCAGTCCACCGCACTCTCCACGCTGCTTTCAAATTCATCCTGTGGCTGCTGGGTCATCGCATTAGAAGAAACTGGAGAGGAGGAAATTAAAAGAGGAGTTCAGTAAAGTTTTCCCCAAGCCGCCTCTGTAATTCAAAGTGTGTGAATAATACTTCTGTTTCTGTCTGTTCTTTCAGGATCCCTGCTTGGTCTAAAACGGTTTCACTGCTGACAGGTACCCAGATATGGAGCAACTGGAGTCTACAGAGGCAGACTCCTAGAATCAGTTTCCAGGGTGGGTGCTTGGTGGGAGGGGGAGGCGGATTCTGGAAGCATTAGGAAAGCCACAGGCGTTTGTGCTGCAGTGATTCCCGCATGATCAGCACAGCAGATCAGGAGGCTGATCCAGGCAGTCAGAGCAAATGATGGAGTTTCACAGAGAACAATGAAGCTACTGAACCCCAATTTAAAGAGCCCTTTTGAAAATGTTTTGGCTTTCTATACTGAAACAGGACCAAAACAGGACCAAGCTCCATCCTTATTGTATAACTTTATATATTCCAGACCTGATAATCCACAAAACTAGCTGGGAAGGGAGAGTGTAAATCTAGAAATGAAAAGGTGGAAACTCTCCCGAAAAGTTTTTAAGACAAGTAATGATACTCATAGGAATACACTGAATATGTAAACACATACAGCACTTCAAAAGAATGTAATGCACATCATAGAGTCACACAAACCACAGAATGATGATTTTTAAAGTAATACCATCCAAAATAGTCCACAGGCACAAGCCCTCCTAGGGGCAATAACAGTCTATAGGGAAAATACTGCCCAGTATACCCCGACGGTATCGTATGTAATATTAAGACCATTTCGAAGGCAATCCTTCATCAAAGGGTACAGTACGTCAAGGTAAGTATTTTGGATCATATTACTTTAAGAATCATCACTCTGTGGTTCGTGTGACTCTATGATGTGCATTACATTCTTTTGAAGTGCTGTATGTGTTTACATATTCAGCATATTCAATATATTCCTATGTGTATCATTACTTGTCTTAAAAACTTTTTGGGAGAGTTTCTCCCTTTCCATTTCTAGACCTGATAACCCAGCATTAGAAAGCATTCCCAGAACTCAATACAAAGTGGCTAGATTCGAGTCCAGGAGCACCTTAGAGACCAACAAGATTTCCAGGGTAGGAGTTTTCGAGAGTCAAAGCTCCCTTCATCAAAATGATCCCTGATAAGCCCATGTTAGCAATGCCAAAGAAGGAGAAAGGGTGGGGACCAGATGACCCTTTAGTTTACCCAACTGTCTCAAAGCAGGGCCATCCATCCACCAGGCAACCTCTCGCAAATGAGACGGAAAGCCTCCCTTATAAAGAACATGAAAACAAACACCATTCAGAACCAGTCTCTGGGATGGCTCAGAATTGACCTGGCTGATGATCCTTCACATGTGGAGGAGGCCTGGTTGATCTCTTCTGTTTCCCATGCACATAATTTATCATTTACTTTATTTATTAAAGCATTCATATCCTGCCTTTCCTCAGGGGTCAAGGTGGCTTGCAATAATAGTTACAAACATTTCCATTCAAAGACAAAAACAAAAGAGCAAACCCCAAACCTCTCCCAATCCCCCCCTTAAAAGATGCCTACCACTCAAAGCCCCACAAAAGTCCTGGCAAACTGACAGGCCTTACAGAGTCTCCTGAAGATTTCCAAGGTGGGAGCTCTCCTCATCTCTTCAGGGAGCCCATTCCACAGTGCCTGAGCCACGATGGAAAAGGTCTGAGCTCTGGTCGATGCCAGATGGGACCCCCTAAGCGGTGGGACAGCCAACAGATGGCTTCCTGATTATCATAGCTGGGGCACAGGGACATATGGAAGGAGACGGTCCTTCAAATAATGTAATTTAGATACTCCAAATGAGCAGTTTATAGACATTCTGAGGGGGTAGAATAAATGTGTATAGACAAAGGAGTGGGATTGTGGAGGCAAATTCTGCTTCAGCTTAAGACACATTTATTGGATCATATCTATAGCATTTACGTACATACAAAGGTATATGCATATAGGGCTGTCTGCTCACAATCAGGAGGAAAACCTGAGAAAGAAGAGTTCCTAATCTTGTGCAGCAAGCTACATTTTATATTCTAATCCCAGACTTTTTTTTTTCTGTGCGGATACCTATTCCCTCCAACAGGGGCCTCACTGTCCCCCAACAGCTTTTCCTACATAGTCAGTAGACTTCCTGGGTTTGTAGAAAAATCTGAAAAGTAAGGAAATCCCTTCAGGGACGGTTGAATTCCCCCCCAAAAGCCTTTTGAAATGGCCTCTGCAGGGACCTGACTCCAGGCATCAATGGTGAGAGATTAGAACGTTGGAGGGGAGGGGGAGAGGAGGCTTCTGACTGGCTCTGTCAGTCAAAGGGTGGGGGAGGGCCCTTTCTTTCCAGGCCTCTTTCGGCCTCGGAGGGAGGGAGGGGGAGGTCGCCTTGGGGCCAGGCTGGGGGATTCCTAGAGGTTTTGGGGTGGAGTGCAAGGAGGGCAGGATTTGGGGAAGGGAGAGGCCTCAGCTGGGCATCATGCCACAGAATCCACCCTCCAAAGCAGCCATTTTCTCCAGGGAGACAGATCTCTGTTGTTCACAGATCTCTGGAGTTCACTCTCCAGGCCCCACTTGGAGGTTGCCAACCCTAGGCCTGGCAGCAGTATAGGGTTGCCAGGCACTGGCAGGGGATGGGGTAGTGGGGTTGCCAGCTCCAGGTCTGGAAACTCCTGGAGATTTGGGGATGGAGCCTGGGGAGGACAGGGACCTCAGTGGGGTACAATGCCCTAGAGTCCACCCTCCAAAGCAGCCATTTTCTCCAGGGAGACAGATCTCTGTTGTTCACAGATCTCTGGAGTTCACCCTCCAGCAGGCCCCACTTGGAGGTTGCCAACCCTAGGCCTGGCAGCAGTCTAGGGTTGCCAGGTCCCCCCACGGGCACTGGCAGGGGATGGGGTAGTGGGGTTGCCAGCTCCAGGTCTGGAAACTCCTGGAGATTTGGGGATGGAGCCTGGGGAGGACAGGGACCTCAGTGGGGTACAATGCCCTAGAGTCCACCCTCCAAAGCATCCATTTTCTCCAGGGGAAGTTATCTCAGTAGTCTGGAGCTGAGCACTAATTCCAGGGGATCCCCAGATCCCACCTGGAGGCTGGCATCCCTAGGCAGCACCCTCTGGGTGACTTGATACCACCTAATTTGCATGACTCAACTTGGCCTGGCTGCTTGCTGCTGTTCAGCAGCCACCCTATGAAAGCCAGCAGTGATGCAGCAGTTAGAGCCTCAGAGTAGGGTCTGCAAGACCCAGGTTCAGATCCCCATATTGCGGTGGAAGCTGACTGGGTGATTTTGGACCAGTCACATACTTTCAGCCTAACCAACCTCACAGGGTTGTTGTGCAGATAAAAAAAGGAGGTGAGAATAATGTAAGCTGCTTTGGTCCCCACTGTGGAGAAAGACTATAATTTTCCTTGGTAGAAGCTGTGGGGGAGGGGGTGGAGACAAAAAGCTGAAGACAGATAAAGGCAGATAAAGGTTAAGTTGGCTGTTGGGTGGGAAGGAAATAGGGTTGCCAACTCTGGATTGGGAAACTCCTGGACATTTAAGGGGTGGATCCTGGGGATGGTGGGGTTTGAGGAGGGGAGGAACTTCAGACCAGTATAATGCCATAGACTCCACCCTCCAAACCAGCCATTTCCTCCATGAGAACTACCATTGCCAGCCTCTGGGTGAGGGCTGGAGATCACCCAGAATTACAACTGTTGTCCGGGTGACAGAGATCAGTTCCCCTGGATAAAATGGCTGCTTTGGAGGGTTGAGTCTATGGCTCCACCCCCAGAAGGGAGAAAGAGTGTGAGATAGGTAAGGGTAGAGGGGAGGAAGCAAAGGTATGAGGAATGGGATGACCATCCCGCAAGTTTCTTGCGGGTCTCCACTTGTATATAGACTAATGCACACGAATAAACTTTATGCAAATGTTCTAATGAAGATTAGTAGGTTGAGGGGGCATTGCTCACTGCTAGTTTCCTGCTCCCTCCATATACATTCCTTCTGGTGGTAGAAAGTGATGTCAAATCGCAGCCAATTTATGGCTGCCCTGAATGATTTTCAAGGTGAGAGAGGTTCAGAAGTGGTTTGCCATTGCCTGTCTCTGCCTAGCAACCCTGGACTTCCTTGATGGTCTCCCATCCAAGTACAACAAGACCAACCCTGCTTGGCTTCCGACATCTGAGAAGATTGGGTTAGCCTGGGCTATCCAGGTCAAGGCTACTCTCTCAGATTGTCCAAAAAGGGTTATGGTGTCCCATATCTTTGGGTCCTATTTCATGTGATTCTTGCCTCATGAAAAAAGGGGACGAGATTGCACAGATCATGTGCGTTTGGAGCTCCTCCTTAGTCTCACAAGTTGCCTTAGGTATGTGATCAAAACGGTGACACGTGCTTAGGGTTGCCAGGTTCCCTCACCAATCCAACAGGGCAATTTGGGAGTGTTCTGGGGGGGGGCAGGGACATCATGTGCAACATCCCTGGCATGATGATATTACCTGGAAGTGACGTCATTGCATCAGTGACATCGCATACGATGCTCTAGTTTTGGGGCAAAACTCTATAGTAAATTTGCCCTCAAACCATAGAGTTTTGCCCAAAAACCAGAGTCCCCCCTGCGTGATGTCTCCGATGCGATGATATCACTTCTGGGTGATGTCATCATGTCAGGGACATCATACAGCAATGTCCCTGTTTAGGGGTGGGTTTTCCCCCAACAGCCCGCTGGTCCACAGCAGGGAAAAGCCCGGAGAAGTGGGGTATCCCTTGCTCAGACCTGGGGGATGGCAACCCTACACATTCTTCACCTCCATGCAAAGAGGGTTACTGTTGGTACTACCTCTTCAGCTACAGTAGTTTCACGAGACTGACATTCCTCTGTTGAGCAAGAAGAATGTGGCTGAGTCAAGATACAACAAACACAATGGTTTGCTCTGCCATACCAGAGGCGGTATGCTTCTTTAAATCACCTAGAGAACATAGGCAGGATAATGCTGTTGCAGTCTTCCTGTCTGTGGGTTTCCTAGAGGCAGCTGGTTGGCCACTGTCTGGACACAGTGTCGGACTAGATGGGCTTCTGGTCTGATCCAGCATGGCTCTTCTCATGTGTGCCATTTCGGTGATTTAAGCAAGATATGTGCTGTAGCTGGGAATGCGGCAGAGATCATCCAAATATGTGGCCATGTGCCCAACTGCAATGTGATGTTCTGCTTTGGGCCACAGTTAAGAGCATAAAGGTCATGTGAATTGGTTCTTACTGTGCTCTTGCCACTCCCCTTAATCTTCTGATGCAAAGCCTTAGAGTACAAATGTCTTCCAGGCACTGGAATCTTTTACAGTCTGGGATCTTTTACTGTGTGGCAGGGTTCAGTTAGGGACTGGACATGCTTCTACTTGGCAATGTGTAAAGGCAGGTTTGTGCGCAGTGAAAGTTTAGCCTGCCTGTAATAAGCCTCTGCCCTGACCTGGATGGCTCAGGCTGTTCCAGTCTCATCTGCAAGCTAAGCAGTGTCAGCCCTGGTTAGTATTTGGACGGGAGACCTCTAAGGAAGTCCAGGGTCACTACACGGAGGTGGGCAATGGCAAACCACCTCTATTTGTCTTTTGCCCCGTAAACCTCTGCAGCATCGCCATAAATTGACTGCAACTTGACAGCACTTTCCATCACCAATAAGCTTCCAGGGAAGAACACACAGAACTCCTTAACTGTGCAGCTCTGTCTAAGACAGCTCTAGAATCCCATTTACAGCCCCAGCCTCTCTGCACTGCTGAAATGAGCAGGGAGCTTGTTCTATTAGGGGAGTCACTGCATCAGTTAGTTTGCTCCGGAGCCACCCTTCCTGAGCTGAGACAAAAATCTATGAGCTAGAGGCTAAAAAACTGTGAGCCAGCTCACACTAACTCAGCTTAGAGGGAACACTGGTCTTCAGTATATTAGACCTGGCATTCCTTAGGGTTTTTTTCAGAAAGGAGAAAACAGAATATTCCTTTTGCAATGAAATCTGGTGATCCCTTATTTCAGGGATCACTCTGTTGTTCCTTCTTCCTTCTGTCTTTCCTTCAACCTGCCACAGTGCTCTTAATCCAGAGGGCCTTTTAGTTTGTGGATGAAACAGAAGGTTCAAGCTCCTATTGAGCCAACATCCCTCTTCCTCCCAGACACACAAACACATATGCTGCAGGTCACATTCGATGGTGCAGCAAGACAAGATGGGGGACATTCTGGATCTTCCATTTCACAGAGACATCTTGAAACAGAAATAACAGCCAACCCGTTGGGAGCTGGGCAATTTGAATCAGGGCCTTGGTTTTGGGCGGGATGTCAACCTTACCCCCTGCACCCTTCAACCCCCCTCCGAGAAGTGCAATTTACCTTACCAAAGAAAACTTGTGTTGCCCCTTTATTTGTTCACTGTAATGACAAACAGCAGAGCTGTGGCCCGCTTTACACTGGGAAAAGAGCACAGAGGAAGAGGCTCCTCTCCCACCTCCACTATAATTGTGATCCAAATATCCCCCTTCCCTCCAGCTGCTAGTTAGAGAGGTTTCATGAGCCCGATCTCTAATACCATGTCTAGTTATGGGTACAGGGTGTACACATGCATTGCTGCTAGGGTTGCAAGGTCCTTCCATGTCCCTGGTAGGGGACTTTGGGGGGCGTTACTGGAGGGGGCGGGGACATCCCCAACATGATGACATCACGCAACAGTGACATCATCACGTTGGGGACCGGCACCCCCACTTCTTGCCAAAAGCATTTAAAGAGTGATTAACATATGGAATTCACTGCCACAGGAGGTCGTGGCAGCTGCAAGCATGGTCAGTTTCAAGAGGAAATTAGATAAACATATGGAGCAGAAGTTCACCAGTGGCTATTAGCCACAGGGTATAGATGGGAACTCTCAGTCTGGGGCAGGTGATGCACTCTATTCTTGGTGCTGGAGGGGGCAGCAGTGGGATGTTCTTATGTTCTTATGTAAGGATCCCTTTAAATGCTTTTGGTAAGAGGTGGGGGAACCCCCATGCACACCTGCACTCCACGCCACGAATTCTCAGTTTTTGGGGGCATTACTGGAGGGAGCAGGGACATCCAGAATGTGATGACATCACACAAAAGTGACATCATCATGTTGTGGACCAGTGCTTCCCATTTCTTGCCAAAAGCATTGGAGGGGGAGGCTGCACATGCCTGTATTCTAAGCTGCGAATTCAAGGTTGGAGTGTAGGCGCATATGGCCACCCCTCTTCCTCTCTCCCTCCTGCAAGACCTGGAGGGTCCTTTAAATCTTGCAGTAGGGGTGGCTGGGTGGTCACTCATGGGAGTGGGGCTTCCTTCCATCGGCCAGCTGGCAGGCGGTGGGAAGGAGCTCCCCAAATCAGGGAATCCCCCACTGGGACTGGGGATCTGGCAACCTTAATTGCTGCATCTGGTTCAGCACAATGAGCTATTGTCAACAAACCCCAAAACATAATCTTTTGCAAGCCCAAGGAGGGCCTCTGAATTGCACTTGATGGATTCAGCCACAGCTTTTTTAACTGAACTGATGCTTCACGAGCAGCATGAGCCCAACCGTGCAGTTCCTCTGATGGAATGACATTTTTCTTAGCAGGAAAGGGACATGATCTGCCAGTTCCCCTTCTCACATGGCAGACCCCTATTCTGCCTTCTAGGCTAGGCTGTTACAGAGCATCTGCTGACTCCCCAAACAAACTTTCAGAGTGGTCAGAGGGCTACAACAGGAAGGGGAAGTAGGAATGTCTGGCTCTGCAAACTCTACATATGGTTGGATACACTCCAGCATCTCTGTTATGCTATATGATGGTCTGGCTGCACGAAATGCTAATAATGTTCCACAGAAAATCCTTCTTGATTAAATAAGCACGCATAGGTCGTGGTGAGACATGTCATTTGGTGTGGAGGTGAAGCGAGCCTATTTCCCCCAGTGGAAATTGACAAGTTGTCGCACAATCATACATCCTTTGTAGCTGGGGGCTCAGCCTGTCACTGCCCAATCAGATGGCATGTTCGGGCAAGTGCATTTTTGCCTTCCCCCCCATGCACATAAACGAGGAATTGCACCTTTGCGCTGAGAGTTCCCTATGGAGTATGTGGTTATGCGCATACTGCTAAACGAGGAAAACAAAATGGCACTGAGTTGGGATGGAATGAGCAGACCATCTCAATGGCCCGAGAGCGTGCTTGAACAATCAGACAGGGAAAAGTCCATCGCAGCCCGTCAGCAAGCATTAGGACTGGACTTTCACCAGGGTCTTTTAACTCCACTTCTGTAGTGGGGCAGCACAGGGTGCTGATGGCTATGGGACCTTTCCCAGATGTTGCTGTCTGATCGCGCCCTTTAGATCCATCAGGCATTCACAGCCGAGTCAGATCTAAAGGCACGTCTGACCGCGGCCATACTCATTAATTGAAAGAAACTCCACCAAGTAAAAATATCTTCTTTTATGTTCTGTTTAAACAAACAGCAAGGGAGGATGAGGTTACAGCCAGCATGGTACAGTGGTTAGGACTGGCAACATCAGGTTGAAAAATTTGTGGGTATTTGGGGGCAAACCTGGGGGAGGATGGGGCTTGGAGAGGGGAAGGGCCATCAGCAGGGTATAATGCCACTCCCCCCAAAGTTGCCATTTTCTCCAGAGGTACAGATCTCCCTCATCTGGAGATCAGTTGTAATTCCAGGAGACCTCCAGGCCCCACCAGGATGTTGGCAAGCCTAGGAGTAGTTAGTATGTCAACCAAGGACTCCTGAGCTAAAATCCCCATTCAGCCAAGAAGCTCACTGGGTGACTTCAGGCTGGTCACCCTCTCTCAAGTCTCACCTCCTTCACAGCTTCGTTGTGAGGAGAAAATGGAGGAGAGCCACCCTGTGCTACCCTGACCTCCCTGGAGATGGGATAAAAATGCAATAGATAGATGGAAGGAAGACACAGGCCTCTGTCCTGCTTCCCAGTATCCTTCAAAAGTAAAATTCCAAGTGGTATTGTTGGAACAGGCCCCTTAATCTCTGTGCCAAATGTCAGAAGAGAAGATTAAATAGCTATTCCTTTCAGAGGGAGCCCAATTATCTTCAGCATACTTCCAAGTACAACAGTCCACGGGTAATCACACAAGACCTTGAATTCTTTGCTTTACCACACGACACAAGAATCTTAAAGGAAACTTGCCTGATTGCTTCATTTGCCCCTTACTCTGTGTACAATTGCTTTCTAAAGTGGCCAGTAGTCTGTTTGACTTCCTACTACTTCTTTTTCTTGGCCCATGCAACCTGACTAGTATTAGCGCTGTGTGAAACTACTGTTCAGGCACATTCTACTTGTGGCTGGCTTTTCTTCTTTTCTGAGAAACATGGATAGGATCAAAAACCATTTCCCTCCCTCATCCCCACCCCCATCCTGATACAGCACAACCCATTGTCTACATTGCCAGCTCATTCTCAAATACTGGGTACATTCCAATTTTTATGCTTTTAACAAAACAAAATATACTTTTCTCTGCCAGGATGGATAAAGGAAGAGGGACAAAGTAGGCAGTGGTATAAAAAACAGGAACCTGAGGAAATTGTGGGTTATGCAGACATGTAGATGAATTCAAGAGGAGCAAGAGAAAGGAAGGCAGAGCGTAGACACAGGAGAGGCTGCGCACTATCGGCTGGTAAGGAGCACTATCAAGCATTACCAAGCCAAAGTCTAATCTAGATCCTGTCAGGGGAATTCATCCAGTTGCAGCTTCCATTGTTCCTACACCATTGTGACTTGGTTACCTTGAGGCAGCAACAAAATCAAAGAAGTGTGGAGAAAGAAGCTTAATTTCCTTAAATTGGTTTGAACCAAACAGCTATTCCTTTCCATTTGAAAGATGGTGTGAGGAAACCAGGGACCTGGCATGATGTGGTCCATGGGATTGTGAAGAGTCGGACTTGACTGTGCGACTGAACAACAAAGCACTCATCCTAGGCAAAATACCATGCTGAATGAAAACTCAGCAGGACCAAAGATATTTAAATGACTTCCCCATCAAATGATGACTTCTGATTATCTTTACAGACATCAAAACAAAGCAATTCTATACAGACTTTGATCTGTGCATCTTAACTTCAAATGGGTTGTGTGTGCAACTTATGGCAAGCCCCCATAGGATTTACAAGGCAAGAGACTGACAGGCAATCTGTCATTCCCTTCCTCTGCATAGCACCCTTGGGCTTCCGTGGTGGTCTCCCATCCAAGTACTAACCAGGGCCAATCCTGCTTAGCTTCTGAAATCGGATGAGATCAGGCTAGCCTGGGCCATCCAGGTCAGGTTACCTTATGCTTGTTAGGACACTACAGTTGCAAACCTAAGCAGAGTTACACCCCATTGATTGAAATGCATTTAGAAGCGTGTGCTGCTTAGGGCTGTGCTATTATCACAGCAGTAGCCACCCAGAGTCCAAGGAAATAAGGTAGGATATAATTTTTGAATGAAATAAAAATAATGAATTATCTTCCCTTTTCTCTCTTTAATTTATTTCCTAAACATGACTGATTCCACAGGGAGGGTTTTCTCCATTTCAACAACTCTAGTCATGCCCCCCCCTTTGTTTCCATTCAACATTGTCCTCCATTCTTGTGAACACCCTGTTATTGTTGTTTTCCTAGTAAAAACTGATCTTTCCTGGCATGGTCTTGTTGGAGGTGATCTTTTTCATCTTTCTGGAAAGAAAGGTACGTCTTGTGTCTGAATGAAAGGAAATGACTCTTTCACCCCCTTCCTCTGCCTTTTCGCTGCCTTGGTTGTCGTTGTTGGCACCAACAAAATTGAGAGTGGGGGGTCAGGGCAACTTACTACATTACGACAATGTTCTGAATGTACATGAACACGTGATGCTACCTTATACTGAACTGGTCCATCATTGGCTAACAAAGTCAGTATTGTCTACTCAGACTGGCAGCAAATCTCTAGGGCCTCAAGGAAAGCTCTTTCACTTCACCTACTACCTGATCCTTCCAACTGAAGATGCTGGGGACTGAACCTGGGACCTTCTGCATGCAAAGCAGATGCTCTACAACTGAACCCCTGAGAGAACCACAGCCTCTGTCCCCATCTCCCCAAGCAGTAGGAGACAAATAGTCTTTTCACTGTAGATGACTGCAGTGGGACACCCAGTAGCTTCCAGCAATTAGCATAACCAAAGGATTCAAGCATTGTTTTATTTTGGAGTAGTGCTATGCAAATACACATTTTTTTTAACAAACGTGTAGTATTATGCTATCCTTGAGCACAACTACCAATTTTTTTAAAAAGGGGGTAGAAAATCATGACAGCAATGGGGGGGGGAGTATCTGGCATGAAAGGGAAAGCAAGGCTAACAAAAGCAATCCCTCCCCAAATTACCCTGCGCCATGCAGAATCTCTGTGGCAAGTGATAAACTGAGCAACAATAGCACTTGTAACATGACCATGGAAAACAAACATTTGTGTAGAACCAACTCTTCACTTACTACAACTTCTGTTCCATTTAAAGTCTGTGAACTGAAATGCCACACAAATGGCTTACATTTGTATGTCACTTAATAGTTATTGATAATATCTGGAAACTGTAACACACACACACACACACACAAAACACCAGGGCACAGTATCCATTAGATTCAGAGATCCTGCTCACTGTACAGATGGCTCGGAAACAGGAAATTCAAGAGAATATTTTATAGTTTAATTATGTTGACATTGCAGCAAGTATCTTTGCCAAAATGTCATGATGGATTTCATCATTAATATTTGCAAAGTTGTCCTGAGATCCTTGGTCATTGTTTATGTTCAGAGGGTTTTTAAAAATATTTTTGCATCTTAGTATGTGTGTGTGCATGCCTGTGGCTAGAAGTCCTGGTGACCTCTGGTGACTCCAACTGAGGCATGGAGGATGTTCAGAGAAGTGGCTTGATGGCCTGCCTCTGTATCCCCGGCCCCCTGGTATTCTTTGGAGGTCTCCTATCCAAATACTTGCCAGAGTCGGCCCTGCTCAGCTTCTGAGATCCAACAAGATCAGGCTTGCCTGGGCTATCCAGGTCAGGGCAATGTTCTGAGTATGTTTGACAGTATTATTGCAGCCATGCTCTCCTATTATATAAGCAGAGTGGAGATTTGGTTTTTTTAATAGGGAGTGGGGGAGGTGATAGCAAAGCACCTAGAATGGGAGGCACACCCACCTGCTGGAAAGTTGCTGAAGTCTGACCCCAAATAGAATGATGACTCCAAAGTAGGATTGCCAACTCAGGATCTGGAAATTCTGGGAGATTTGGGGTTGGAGCCTGGGGAGGTCAGTATTTGCAGAGGGGAGGGACCTCAGTGGAGTACGGTGCGATAGAGTCCACCCTCCAAAGCAGCCATTTTCTCCAGGGGAAATGACCTCTGTTCTCTGGAGATCAGTCATAATTTTGGAAGGCCTCCAGACCCCACTTGAAAGCTAGCAACCTTGCTCCCGTGTTGCATGGGCTGGAATCCATGAGAGTGAAGAGGATTTGAATCTGGTTTGCTGATTGAAGTGAGGCCCATGGTTTAATTGTACTATTTCACATTCCGTTGTATATATGTTTGTCTGCTTGTAAGATGGTAACTCTGCTGAACACCGAGGCATCAAAATGTAGAACATTGCCCTGACCTGGATAGCCCAGACAAGCCCAATCTTGTCAGATCTCGGAAGCTAAGCAGGGTTGACTCTGGCAAGTACTTGGAAGGGCGACCTCCAAGGAATACCAGAAGTGGGAGGCAATGGCAGGCTTTATTCAGCCAACTCTCTGAATATCCTCCAGGCCCCTTGTAGGGGTCAGACACCAGAGGTTGCCATGACTTCCAGGTGCATTCTCTCTCTCTCTCTCTCTCTCTCTCTCTCTCTCTCTCTCTCTCTCTCTCTCTCACACACACACACACACACACACACACACACACACACACACACACGAAAAATACAAAAAAATGTAGTACATTCACCCAGAACACAATTCTATGCTGAACCTCCTCCTCCATTTTCAAAGGGGGAAGAACACACAAACTACCATACCACGCAACATCTCCTTTGAGTACTGACAGAATAGAATTCAAGGTGATGATCCGGACCACATTCTGCATATCAGAAATCACTTAGGAAATGCAAACAGAAAACTCATGTGACATTTTAAGAAAAATTAAAAACCAAACCCCTCACATAGATTGGATTCAGGGATCTTTCAATGACTTTCTCCACTCCTCCTCCCTCAGCAGCCATTCCCAGCCTCGGGAAAGTTGATTCCTGTGGTTTTGAAACCCACATGGAGTAACAGCCACATAGGGTTGCAGTTCTGGGTTGTGAAATACCAGGAGATTTTGGAGGTGGAGCCTGGGGAGGGCGGGGTTTGGGGAGGGGAGGGACTTCAGTGGGTTTAATGCCACAGAGTCCACCTTCCAAAGTGGCCGTTTTCTCCTGGTGAACTGATCTCTGTTGCTTGGAGATCAATTGTAATAGCAGGAGATCTCCAGCTACCACCTGGAGGCTGGCAACCCAGCATGGGTCAATGGGCTGCCTGCAGTGATATCCAGCTAGCTTCTTCATTGGGATGGAACTAATATTGCACCAGAAGAAGCTGCCTTCCTGTGCGTTTAACACTGCATCCCATTATAATTTGCTCAGCATATGAATTTGTGAGTAAACAAAGTACCACGTATCCCTCCCAAGGTATTCCTCCCAAAGCTTTACTGATTTTTCTTCATCTGGTTTTTAGACACATTCTGCATCTGTAACCACACAGCTTCTTAAATATGCATTTAAACCAATCTTTGAGACTGCATAGGCTCTTAAATTGCTTCAGCATGTCTCAGATTATCCCATTTCCCTCACTTGACTGCCATCCCAAACCAAATTCTTATGCAAATATAAAAAGACAGGGATGGAAACACATTGTAGGAAATTGCAGTTGCTCCTTGTTAGAGTGTGTTTTTCAGTTACTGAACTGTGACAAGCTTTTTATAGCTCTTCCCATTTGGAAGCGATCAGGGTTCCAGATTTACTTCTGAGAACCATAGTCTAAATAGGTAGGAGTGTGTTAAATTGTGTACACAGGCAATAACATAGAAGTGGCAGCAGTTCAAGGGATTGTCTGGTTCTAATGTTCTGAGGTAATTTTCATAATTGTTAAAGCTACACTGGATAAAGGCACTTGAGGGCAGGAGTGAAGACACAGGTGCTGACTAGATCGGTTGAATGACACAGGAATGCCACCCCTTCCCACGGAATATCAAATTAACACACACACTGATCTCTACAAACTGCTGGTTCTTTCATTCATAACTGACCTGCAGATTCCTGCCCAAAATGCCCTTCACAGTGGTTTTTCCAACATTTTTGTCTTGAAGAAACCTGTTTCACATCAACTTGTTGTCCAAAAAAGCCCAGCAGGTATGCCATGGAACTCTTATGAGATGCATTTTAGGGAATACACACACTTCACAGTGACTACTGGCTAGGTGTGTCATGCCTCATGCCCTGTGTAAACTGAGCCTGTGTCACACCTTATATTTCCCTATGGCTCAGTGTTTCAAGAGAAAGCTTCACAGTGGACTGGTTGACATTTGAGGCGTTTTGGCCACCATTGCTGACCTCATTAAGGCATATGTGATATGTGACCTATTGAAAATGAAGTAGTGTATTTACAATGCAAGAGTTACACCCTTCTAAGTCCACTGAAGTGAATAAGCTTAAAAGTGTATAATTCTGGTTTAGGATGGTAGTCACACAGATATGAATTTAACAGAAGTGCAGTATATACAGTGATCAAAATAATTCCCGAATTATTTGGCATGGAGGAGGAAAGAGTGCTTAATTCTTTCCCTATCTCCTCCTTTTCTACTCCAGACATTAGGGTTATTTTTACTTGGTGATTTCAAAATCTTAGTCCTCATAAAATTCTATTTTAGTTACAGTGTTGGTTTTTACAGAGAAAGGCAAGGCAATGCCTGAAACATGCCCAGGACTTAGGAAGTGGAAGGTAGCGATGAATTCCCGATACTTTGTTCCTTCCCACATGCATCACCCAAGCAGTGGTTTGCAAAGAGAGGAGCAGGAGTCAATGCAGCACAGTTTACAGAGATATGTTGCACAAGAACACACTCACATACATGTGGAATTCAGCTCATCAAAATGACTGGCATTTTTCTGGTTGAACATACAGGCATGAAGCTGCTTTATCCCAGATCACTTCACTCATCCGTCAAGGTCAGTGTTGCCTACTCTGATAGACATCAGTATTCCAGGGTCACAGGCAGAGGTCTTGTACAGCCCCTACCACCTGACTCTTTTAAGTGGGGAAGCTAGAGATTGAACCTGGGACCATCTGCAGGCAAAGCTCTACCTCTGAGCCATGGCTCATCCCCTGTTCTTCTAAAACTACCAGGAAAATATTGCATGTAACTTACCTTCAGCCGTCAGGCTGCAACCTTGGTACCTCTCTGCTGAAATGGTCCAAACTAGGATCCCAACTTCTGTTCAATTGCCTAAAATAAGGATCGCATTATTAGTCTACAACAGAAAAGCTCTCGTATTTATGATTCCCAGAAATGAACTTTACCCATCCCTTGAAGATTCCACTGTATCCTGTTCTACTGCAGATATCAATCAAGACAGGAAGAACTGCATTTGTGCTAGAATGCGTACTATGGGCATCTGCTAATACTGGACAAAGATGGTATCTCTTTCTTGTAGGTACCAGTAACTTAGGCCAGTTTCATTCAAAGGTGTCTTTTATTAAGATGAATATTTTATTGGGAATATTTATGCATGAGAAGCAGTGTGGTATAGTGGTTAGAGTGTCAGACTGGGATCTGGGAGACCCAGGTTCAGTTCCCCACTCTGCCATAGAGGCTTGCTCTCCCTAATCTGCCTCACAGGATTGCTCTGGGGGTAACATGGAGGAGAGGAGAATGATGTCAACTGCTTTGGGTTCTTATCAGAGAGAAAGGAGGATTTAAATTAAGTAGATAAAAAACCAAATATGCTCCCTCTCCAGAGGCACATAGGTTTAGTTTTCACACGTAGGTTTAGTTTCTGCAAACAAATGAGGTGTTCCATTTTTAGGGTTGCCAAGCTTCGGGTAGGGCCTAGAGTTCTCCTGTCATTGCAACTGACCTCCAGACTACAGAGATCAGTTCCTACAGAAGAAACGGCAGCTTTGAAAGGCTGACTCTATGGCACGGGTTCAGTTTTGAACCAAGAACTGAACTACGAATCCATGCCAGCAGCGTGGTTGGTTTGTGAACTAACCCAGTCTGTACTGGTTCGTGAGTCATTTAAAGTTTAAGCTCCTGCTTTCTGTTCCCCGTTTTTTCATGCTTTTTGTGGGAGCAGAAAGAAGGGGTATAAATGGCTCCCAGTCATTTAAACCAAACAGCTGAGTGGTGGGGAGCACCACACTGCTCAGCTGTTTTTTGTTTAAGACCCTGCTTTCTGCTCTTTATGAACCACCATGAACTGCATCAAAATTCATGAAAGTCTGTGGCAGTTCTTCAGGTCACGAACATTGCTGCATGAACTGGCCAAAATTCATGATGAACTTCTAGTTTGTCAGCCGGTTTGTGCCCATCCCTAATCACATCCCTACTGAGCTTCCAATTCCTCTCCAAAATCTACCCTCCTCAGACTCTGCTCCCAAATTTCTAGGAATTTCCCAACCTGAAGCTGGCACCGCTAACTATTTCCAACTGCTGGATGAGACATGCATTACTGAATGTTCCTTCATACCAAAAAAAATATAAATCCCTGGCTCATGGAAAAGTAGACCCTGGAAAACTCGTGCCAAAGCTTGAAAATAACAAACCTAAGATATAAATCTGCCCAGCTGAATATGGAATGGTATTTCAAGGTGATCTCCACTGAAGAATAGTCCTCTTAAGAACATTACATTTTTTTGCTACCTTTGTGCTTGTATGAACTACCTGCCCTAACCTGGATAGCCCAGGCTAGCCCACTCTCATCAGATCTTGGACGGTAAGCAGGGTTGGCCCTGGTCACTATGTGGATGGGAGAGCACCAAGGAAGTCCAGGGTCCTGATGCAGAGGCTAATAATGACAAACCACCTCTGATCGTCTCTTGCCTTGAAACCCGCGCAGGATTGCCATTAGTCAGCTGTGGCCTGACAGCAAAAAACAAAACAAAAGCAAGCCTCATATTAGGTACCCAGCAGGCAGCGACTACTGGGCTGGCACTTGTTCACAGTGCAGTTTTCAAAGGTGTATCCTAGATCCTAACTCTCAGTCAGTTTGCCCACAAATTGTGAAAATTGTGTCCCCCCCCACCCTCAGGGGAATGGCATACATACTGTAAATTTATTTATTAAGAATATTTCCATGGTGCCTTTTCAGCGTCCTTCTTGAGGTAGCTTACAACCAAAAACCACAATACAAAAACAAGCCATTAAAAACAAGTCACTGGACATAAGCACTATAAAAACTATCCATAAAACAGAAGCAGACCATTAAAAAGCTGGTAAGAGAAAACCCCTAATTAAAAGCCTGTGTAGAAAGACATGTTTCAGCCTGGTTCCTAAACAAAAGTAAAGTAGGCACCAGTTGAGACTCCAGGAGGAGGGCGTTCCAAAGGCGAGGTGCCTCCCCCTCCAAATTCCCTGTTGCTGGCCACCACCTGCCTCACCTCTGAAGGCTGGGAAATAAAAAGCAGGGCTTGGGAGGCAGATCTCAATTGGTGGGCTGGAAATGCTTTCCACAGTGATAATTCCAGGTGGGCAGCCATGTTAGTTTGTAGCAGCAGAATAAAGCAGTCCAGGAGCGCATTAAGGCTAACAAAGTTTATCCCAGCATAAACTTTTGTGAGTTAGAGCTCACTTAATCAGATGCACTGGATAGCTATATCTCTATACTTTCCTAATTGGATGCTTATCGTGTTCACCCTGCACTTTCCTAGATTAGATCTGATTTTCTGTTTATCCTGCTTTGCCTACCTATCAACAGATGGGAGTGTTTCTCATCTGCTCTGAGGAGATTGATTACTCTTTTGATTTAATCTCATTTTTCATTGCCCCCTCCTCTTTTTTGTTGTCTGCAATGCTTAGCAGAAAGCATGTCTCTCTAATGGATGTGCTCCACGCATTCAATAAACTGAGCTCTAATTCAATGTGTGCGCTGGAATTAATTTTGTTTGTCTTCACTGGAGTACTGTTTTGCAATGTAAATTTGGTATTTTTAAAAAAGCAAATCAGAAAGAAAGGGAGTGCCACAAGATTGCCTAGGCAATATGCTGCCTTCCCCACCCAGCCTCTGAGCTCAATAATAATAATAAAAAGATTTAGAACTCTCTGGGGAAAAGTAAAGTTTTCAAGCATTTGTTCACATACTGCCAGTTATGATCTGAGCATCACTAAAGTTCTGAACATCACTTCAAAAAGGAAGAGAGAAGAGTTTAAGCCTTGTCTTCTCCCTGAGCTGCTAGTTTTCTACATGTAAGGGATTTTTTTTGCAGAGCATTAAGTTGTAAATTGAGAAATGGGACAACCCCAGACAGATATCTATCACTTCATCTGCTGTTTTGAGAATCAGGTCTATGAGCACCATTTTTTTGAGTGATTATCATTGTTATAACAACAATGATTATGATCAGTTTTAATATTTTGCTACACATGTGGTGAAAAACAGTGATATTGAATAAATCTAGCTGATTAATTCCATTTCCTGTTTCCATATTCCCTAAACATAACAAGGTACCCAAAACTGGTGGTGGGCACTACAGTCAAGTCGCAACCAACTTATGATATGGTTGCCAATTTCTGGGACTCCAGCCTGCCGCCGACCAGCTGGTAAGTGGGGGAAGCCCCACCCAAACAGGCATGTCATCCTGCAATGTCCCTGTCATGATGATGTCATCCAGAAGTGACATCATTGTGTCGGGAACATTGGGGGGTGACACTCTAGTTTTTGGGCAAACTCTATAGTTTTGAAGGCAAAAAACAATAGAGTTTTGCCCCAAAACTAGAGCGGTACCCCTGACGTGATGATGTCACTTCTGGGTGATGTCATCACATTGCATGGACTTTGCACACTACAGATCCTGGAGTTGAGGCAGAATCCCTCTGCCAGCAGCCAGGTAGGACCTGGCAACCCTACTTATGGTAATCCTGTAGGGTTTTCAGGGTTAAAGACAGTTGGAGGTGGATGGCCGTTGCCTGCCCCTGTGTATAGCAACCCAGCACTTTCTTGGTTATCCCCCGTCCCAAGTACTAAGCAGGACCAATCCTGCATAATTTCCAAGGTCAGGCTAGCCTGGGATACCCAGGTCAGGGCACCAAAAACTACTGCTGGTGTTACTATCACTTCTACCAACACAAGCTGGTTTTCCTTTCCTCTACACCGCCCACCAATTCTCTGTTTCAATGTCCCAGCAACACTAGTTGGAAATGATTGGATCCAAAACTGATGTAATGACGTATACATGGAAAAGAACAAATGTACGGTTAACACCAGAGTTTATGGCACACATTCTCCAAGCCCCACCTGGAGGCTGGCAACCCTGTGACCTAGAAAGCCTGGTTGACACTCAGGAAGAGCACAAGAAGGCAAAGTCGTGGGCAGCAGCGGGAAGGGAGAATCAGTGGCAATTGTCGATCCATCTTCTGAATATGTAAGTGCAATTAGGTCTTTGGAACTTCATGGTTAGAATGTATTCCATTCGTCTGAATCAGATTTGGGACTACAGTGTCAGAAACCTGGACTTCCTACTTTAGCTTCTGAGATCTGGCAAAATCCGGTTGCCCAGGGCATCCAGTTCAGAGTCCTGAACACCTAGGCCTCCATTTTCATTTTTCTGTCCATGAAAAATAAATAATTTCTAAAGTCTGTTTCAGAGGGTGGCCATGTTGGTCTGCAGTAGAACAGCCAGATTCAAGTCCAGCAGCACCTTAGAACCAAAAGGATTTTCAGGGTAGAAGCTTTTGAGAGTTAAAGTTTGCTTCAACTGATATCATCTGACTAAGGGGGCATGACTGACGAAGGGATATCTGATGAAGGTATATCTGACAAAAGGGAACTTTGACTCTCAAAAGCTGAAAATCTTGTTGCTCTCTGTGGTGCTTCTCAAATCTGATTTTTAAAGCCTGTTTGCACCTTGGAAACTGGCAGTGCCCGGCCTCATAAATCTTAATTATTTTTTTCAATTTAAAATTTAATAATGAGCCCTCGAGGAAAGGTGGTGCCTCCTAACAAAGGACACTGGCAAGCACACTCCTCATTTCAGTGTTGTACTTGGGTGCAAAAGTATATGCACAATTAAAGCACACAATCGTAAAAGAGCTCGCATCAACACCACGAGGGCATTTATTACATCGGACTATCTGATCAGAGTGCTGCAGGCTCTAAAAGTCTGGCATGATATCAAAGCGGCATACTCCAAAATAATTAAACTTGCTCCCTGACAATCCAGCCATTCAAATCCCCTTTCATAACCCTATCTGCCCTGAGCCAATAATGTGCTTTATGTTGCAAAACAACCCAGGCAAAATTAACAGCAGTTATTGCAAAGACTTGCCTGAATCCCAGGAGATACAAATCTCTGGACCAACCAACAGCTTCATCCCCAGGTGTCTCCTTCACAACCCGAATCAACTGTCACAAACGCCACATTGTTCAGATAAATTTTGACCCATTTGAATACATTTTCTGGAGTTAAGTAAAAGAAGCTGTTTTCTCGTGACTCATTTTTGCCTGGGTTTTTGCAGTTTTCCATAGATTAGTCACCCACCCTCCCACTGCGCATAGAATGCCAGGCACTGTGGGTCAGAGGCAGAACAAACATCTGCTTTCAATTCCAGAGACTAATTCTTTCGAGTTGATGAGACAGTATGCTCAGCTCTGCAACAAGGCTGGAGGCCCAGGGCTTTAGGCCTAAGTCTTCATGTGCATAGGGTTGCCAGCTCCAGGATGGGAAACACCTGGAGATTTGGGGGTGGAGCCTGAGGAGGGTGGGGTTTGGGGAGGGGAGGGAGTTCAACGGGGTATAATGCCACAGAGCCCACCTTCCAAAGTGGCCATTTTCTCCAGGGGAACTGATCTCTACTGCCTGGAGACCAGCTGTGATCCCAGGAGATCTTCAGCTACCACTCGAGGGGCTGACAGCCCCACACATGCAGCAGAATGTGGTTGCAGAATCCCAAGAAGGTGGAATGGACATGAGGATTTTTAATATTCCCCCATGAAGAACCAGCATGGTGCAGTGGTCAGAGTGTCGGACTAGATAGGATTGCCAGGGCCCCCCAGCCACTACTGGGGGATTGGGGGCAGATTTGCCAGATCCAGGTCAGGAAACTCTTAGAGATTTGGGGACGGAGCCTGGGGAAGATGGGATGTAGTGTGATTTGGTGCAGGAAGACCCAGATTCAAATTCCTCTCTAGAATGCCAACCACACTGAAGACTTTTTTCATGAGTGGATCCCATGCAATGGGGGGGGGAACATTTGAATGATGCCACTCTGTGGGACGGACCAATCCTGTGGGTTATCCTGTTAAATTCCCTGTCCAGTTATCAAGCAGAATATTCAGCTGCTTCTCACCGAATCTGCCTTGCAGTATAGTTGTAGGACTAAAACACTTCCCCGAGCTCCTTCTCTGAGATATAGATGAGGAAAACAGGGGGAATCAATTAGCCAGGATTTGGAGAATTCAGCTATGTCTTTCAAATATAACAAGAGAAGTTGCTCTATAAAGTCAAAACTTGACAAACAACCTTTTTTTTTTTTTGTCGGTTGTATATTTGGTAAGCAGGAGAATAGCAGAGAGGAAAACAGAGAGAAACCACTGCCAGGAAATTGTGAGTAAAAGGGAAGAAACCTTTTCTTTTTTATTTTTTTTAAAAAGCAGTCTACTAAGATTGGTTTCATGAACTGAAATATTTGAAAAAAGGCTGTATCCGTTGAGTAGTTATAGTAGCTTAGTGGTACAACACAAGCCTGGCATGCAGAAATTCCTGAGTTGAACGACTGGTATCTTCGGTTAAAAGATCTCATGCGGCAAATCTTGGGGAAAGAGATCTCTGCCTGAGCCCTTGGAGAATTGCTGCCAGGGCAAGTAGATCACATTAGGGCTATTCAGCAGGGTGTAGGTGTATCCCAAATCTCATTGAGTCTGTGAGTGATTTTGGAAGTTTGAGAACAGGGAGTAGGCAACACTACAAAATGGCCACCACAGGGTGCTGGGGCCAATCACAGAATATTGTAGGCCTCCAAGCCAAGCATCCTCCTAGGGAGGAATCTGCTGTTTCTGAATGGGTGCTCCATGTAGACCCAAAGGTGGGGCCTTCTAGACTCTTCCAAAGCGCTTCCTGTTTTAGTGAGGTGGAGGAAGGCTGGGACTGGGTCGATGCTTCGGGGAAGAGATACGTTCTTGAAGAAACAAATGGCGACAGGAAACCCACTGGGTGAGCACCTTGGAGTGCATGGATGTCCTGCTGAGGATCAGTGGATGAGCTAAACCAGTGGTCTGACTTGGCACAAGGCACATTCATTAATGTTTTCCACTGTGATTAGGGTTGCCAACTTTGGGTTGAGATTGGGAAATACCTGGAGATTTTAGGGGTAGAGCCTGTGGAGGAGAGGTCTGAGGACAGGCAGGAGTTCAATGGGGTAGAATGCCACAGAGTCCACCCTCCAAAGCAGCCATTTTCTCCAGGGGAACTGACATTTATCACTTGGAAATCAGTTCAAATTCCAGATCTCCAGGCCCCACCTGCAGGTTGGCAACCCTAAGTACGGACATAGCAGCAATGGCTCCCGTCTCAACATTAGTCATAGTCCCTCCTGAAACCAAATTTCTGCTCTTTTACTTCCTACTCCTCCAAGTCTGTCAACTACTTCCTGTTCGGCAACCATCTGTCAGATACAATGATGTCAAGCATTAATCCCCGCGCAAGTTAACCGGTTTGTTAGATGGTGACCTGAACTCTACCGGGTTTCTCGGGGATTAGCCCTATTTAAATTGTGTTCACCTTTTAAACAGAAGCATCCTGCTGAGCCCCATTTGTTTGTTTCAACAGATTGTTTTTGAGTCAGACGCTGGCCTGCTGGCCTCTGTCTTCAGGACAGTCCTTCGGGAGTAAAACGGGACAGAAACCAGCCCAGCTCCTCCTTCTCAAGCGAGTGAAACTGACTCATCACCATCTCATCCGTCTTACTCAAGAATGCTGCTTTATTAAATATAAGTTACAGCTAAGAAAAGGCTCAGAGGCACTGATCCCCCCCCCTTTTACTGTTACATTGTCTTGCGTTTTTCTTTGTGCAGGGGCAGCGCTATCCAATCTTGTGGAGCCAGTGGGCAATCTGGGTAAGAAATGATACCGGGCACCACCCTGAACTAGGTAGCCCGGGCTAGCCCTAGAGAGCCAGTTTGGTGTAATGGTTAGGAGGGTGGACTCTAATCTTGGAGAACCGAGTTTGATTCCCCACTCCTCCACATGCAGCTGTTTGGGTCAGTCATAAATTCTTTCAGAGCAGTTCTCTCACAAGCAGTTCTTGAGAGAGCTCTCTCAGCCCCGCCTACCTCACCTACTGTTGTCGGGAGGGGAAGGAAAGGAGATTGTAAGCCACTCTGAGACTTTTTTGGGTAGTGAAGGGCAGGGTATAAATCCAATCTCCTCCTCTTTCTTCTGACCTCAGAAGACAAGCAGGGTCAGCCCTGGCTAGTACTTAGATGGGAGACCACCAAGGAATTCCAGAAGCAGGCCATGTCAAACCTCTGGTTGTCTCTTGCCTTGAAAACCCTACTGGTATCACTGCAAATTGGCTGTGATGTGACAGCACTTTCCACCACCACAAGTGGTGCCATAGGGTTGACAGGTCCCCCTGGCCACTGGTGGGGATGGGTGGTAGGGCTGACAGATCCAAGTTGGGAAACTCCTGGAGATTGGGGGATGGAGCCTGGGGAGGACAGGGACCTCAGTGGGGTAGGGTGCCATAGAATTCACCCTCCAAAGCATCCATTTTCTCCAGGGGAACTGACCTCTGTAGTCTAGAGATGAGCTGTAATTCTGGGGGATCCCCAGGCCCCACCTGGAGGCTGGCATTCCTGCGGTGCCACCACAAAATGATGGCAATGGAGATCAGGGTCAATCACAAAATGGAAACCTTGGAGCCTGGATCAGTTATTTCTCGTAGGGAAGAGATGCTCTTTGGTTTCCATTTCCAAAGACGGAGGCCTCCTGGGACAGTTTGCCAAGGCCACAGACATAAGGAAATCTGTATTTATGGCAAAGCTGAGAAAGTGTGATTTGCATGCCTAGGATGAGTTTAGTGCTTTGCCGGTTAGTCAGCTAACAGGAAGCAACCCTATTTTGGTTCTGTTCCAGACCCTCTGGACTTTATCTCTGATAAGCATTTAGTATGTGGGCACCAGGAAACACATTGGTGGGTGGGGCTCACTGCACTTGGACTCCTGATAACTTTAGATGTTTGTAATTAATAACTTGTCTTCCCTTTAAGCAGGAATTCACTATGCCTCCAGTCTCTTTCCACCTGCTCCAACTGGGAGACAATAGAAGAAAAGGGAGGTCTTTGCTGCCTCTTCTCCGTGCTGCCCGTCTTCCTGTCTGCTCCTTCCCTGGCTGCTCAGGGATGCCTCTTAGCCTTTTCCGTTCTGGCCTTCCCCAAGTCTGAGCTCAGCCTTGCTGCCTGGCCACGCCTCTCCCACCGCTGCCCGGTTCCCTGCTTTGTTCTCGGCTGTGTGGGAGCAATCTGCCTGGGTCCCAGCCACCTCACCTGGGTGAGTCCTGGCCTCAGCTGCCCTCAGCTCGGGCAGCCATGGCAGAATTGAGTCAGGACTGGGCATCAGCTCCCAATACAAGTGATCCCAAGTCCCTACTCTTGCTTAGGAATGCCAGAAGTGCCATGACGGATCATACTATGGTCTACCTAATCCATCATTTTTTGGGTGCTTTCACACATACTAAATAATGCAGTTTCAATCCACTTCAGCGATTGCTTGCAGGTGGATTTTGCCATTTCACACAGTAAGATCCCATTGCAAAGTGGATTGAAAGTGCATTATTTAGTGTGTGTGAAAGCACCGCATGTAAGAATTCCAGTACTAAATAGGCCTCAGAAACTGGAAAATGGTCTGCTAGATTAGTGGACCCTAATTTACCTGCTACCCTTCCCCAGCATTCAACCACCTCAACTGAGCCAGGACTGAGCCAAGGAGAGGCTGTGGCTCAGTGGTAGGGCATCTGCTTGGCATGCAGAAGGTTCCAGGTTCATCTCCCGGTATCTCTAGTTAAAAAATCTGGGGCTGCATATGCACAATTAGGCCTGACATAGGTACGAATGCCGGGCAGATTTAAAGGGCGCGATCAGACAACAACATCTGGGAAGCGCCCTGCAGCCATCAGCAACCCATTCTGCTTCACCACAGAAGCGGAGTTAAAAGACACTGGGGGAAATCCAGTAGTAAACGGGTTGCAATGGGCCACGGATGGACTTTCCCATGTCTGATTGCTCCTGCATGCTCTCAAGGCATCAGGGTGGTCTGATCAGTATGCACACTATCACAGTATGCACACTATCACAAACCCCATAGGGAAGCCCTTGGTGCAAAGGTGCGATTCATTGATCCCTCATTTAAGCGCATGGGGGAAAACGGCACAACCCCCCCCCCCGACTCACCCACAGTTGCATCTGATCACACACTGACGGACTGCCCCCGCAGCTTCAAAGGGAGGTGTGATCGTGCAACTGTGGGTTAAATTCCTCCAAAGGAAATAGCCTCGCTTCCCCCCCCCCATTTTTTCTGGCACGTGTGACTGCAGCCTGGCAGTGGTTGATGTGAAAGAGCTCTGCCTGAGACCTTGGAGAACTGCTGACCATCTGAGTAGACAATACTGACCTGGATGGACCCAGGGTCTGATTCGGTACCAGGCAGCCTCATGTGTTCAACCCTTGTGTGGTGTAGTGGTTAAGAGTGTCAGACTAGTATCTGGGAGACCCAGGTTCAAATCTCTCCTTGTGCCATGGAAGTCTGCTGGGTAATCTTGGGCCAGCCATAGTCTCTCAGCCTAACCTACCTCGCTGGGTGGATGTGGGCAGAGGAGAATGGTGTAAGTGGCTTTGCGTCCTCACGGGGGAGAAAGACAGGGTATAAATGAATTACATAAAATAAATAATAAACCCAAGACTGCCAGCTGACATATGCCCATAAGCACTATCTCTAGATAAGGGTTCAGTGCTTTTCTTGAATAAGGACTAGGCATTAAAGCCTGTTTTGCCCTGGAACATGTGAAGCAGTGTTAAAGCAATGTCTCTGAGCATGCCTAGAGTGCCTTTCCTATCCCCATAAATAACTCCTTGAGGATGAGAAGTTCAGGCAGGCTTGTGTTAGAAATGACACAATCCAAATATACAGGGATTAACGAAGCAATCTAGGAATCCCACCACTGTTGGACAATTTGAGGGTAGCAATCGCCCTGCAGTTGCCAGGATTTCCTGTAAGCAGGCTCTCTGAATCACAGGTTTATCCCTGCTCATCTCTCTGATTAAACTGGGATTTGGCATTCTACAAGAAAACAATCTTCTCTGAGAAGTGCTCCGGTACCAGTTGCAAGTTGTTGCTGGCTGCTGGTGGTGGGGAAGATTATGAAGAGCTGTAATAATTTTGCAAGCTCCAGGTGGCTGTCAGCATCTCCAGTCTCTGACGGAAGTGATTTGTAAATACCCTAACAGAGGAAGATTTAAAGGGGGATTTAGTTAAAAGAGGATCCGGAGGCTTTGAAGAATGTCATGACGAGATTTCCCCTTCTGAACATTCAGGGACTGTTCAAAAAAGTGCCCCCCCTGACAGTTGACAATCAAAGTTTCTGTGGGATCCAGTATTTTTAAGGGACACCACACCCACCGAAAATGGCACAGATGCATATGATCCACACCTAAAGTTGCCAGGTCCCACCAGCCATCGGCAGGGGATTGGGGGTGGGGGGTGGGAGAGTTGCCAGATCCAGGTTGGGAAATTCCTGGAGATTTGGGGATGGAGTCTGATGAGGACAGGGAACTCAGTGGGGTACAAGTCCATAGACTCCACCCTCACATCATCCATTTTCTCCGGGGGAACTGCTCGCTGTAGTCTGGAGATAAGCTGTAATTCTGGGAGATCCCCAGGTCCCACCAGGAGGCTGGCACCCCTATACACTTGCAGCAACACTTGTAAATTTCATTCATAAAGCAGCCTTAGAAACGCAAGGGGCCGTGGCTCAGTGGTCGAGCATCTGCTTGGCATGCAGAAGGTGCCAGGCTTATCCCTCAGCATCTCCAGTTAAAAGGACCAGGCAGTAGGTGATGTGAAAGACCTCTGCCTGAGACCCTGGAGAGCCACTGCCAGTCTGAGTAGACAATACTGACCCTGATATGGACCAAAGGTCTGATTCAGTACAAGGCAGCTTCATGTGTTCATATGTTCATGGCTTTTGAAACTCCGGCATGGCTAGGCTGACAATATTAAGGGTCTATTTCAACATGACAAAGAGTTCACAGGGAGGGCAACCTGGACTCAGCCAGTGAACAGTTCCAAAGGCATCTGCAATCTGCTTGTTATTCTCAGTTCCTGCATATCCAGTTTCTGCTCTTGATTGGGTTCAGAAAGAACTTCAGCCTTTTTACCCTGAACTGAAATGATCTGGGGAAAGAACTACTTGACCCATTTGACTGTAATGGGCCAAATACATCCTCCATGGACCGTTTCTGTTCAGGGTAACAGTGCAGGGTGGGGAGAGAATGCCGAAGCGTCTGCTGTCTTGTGTGCTGCAGCAGTCCTGATCCAGAGCAGGACCCGTGCATGTGAGACCTGAGGGCAACACACAAGTCATGTGCAAAGAGCTTAATCATTCCCACCTGCGACGTGTGCTTACAACAGCCAAAGTGGGAATTTCAGCAATCCATGAGGCAAAGCAGCACAGCTCTGTGCTACCTACAGCTAAAAATATTCCTCTAGCTGTTTTGAAAGGCTTCCACTACCAACTCTGCATGAAGCCCAGCTGTGATCCCTAGAAACCATTCTTCAATGTAAACACAGAAGCATCAATGAGTGCCACAGCGGCTATATGACGCACAGCTAAACAGACTCCCACCACTGAGATGGCCCCTTGTATCAGAAGAAGAAGAGGAGTGGGTTTTTACACTCTGCTTTTCAATACCCAGAGGAGACTCAGAGAGGCTTACAATCATCTTCCCTTCCTCTCCTCACAACAGACACCCTGTGAAGTAGGTGGGGCTGAGAGAGCACTGAGAGAACTGCTCTTGGGAGAACAGCTCTGAGAGAACTGTGACTGACCCAAGGTCACCCAGCTGGCTGCCTGTGGAGCAGGAGTGGAGAATCAAGCCCGGTTCTCCAGATTAGAATCCGTCACTCTTAACCACTACACCAAACTGGCTCGCTGGCACAGGCCACCGTGTACTGCTAAAGAGCCCACAACTAGGCAATTTTGCATGTTCCTAAATCCTTCATCTTTGTTGTTGTTTGCTTCATTCCTATCCCATCTTTCCTTCAAAGACCAGTCTCTCCCACTAAGGCACTGGCCAAGCTCACACAGCTCCTGAGATGGACCTCTCTCAGGCATCTTCAAGTTCCTATCTGCCACACGGTTCTGCCTTGTTCCATTCTACCCACACAGCAATCCCATGAGGTAGGTCTGGCTGAGAATTTTACCCAGTTCTAACCAACAAGACTCCTGGCTGAATGGAGATTTGAACCCAGGACTCCAAAGTCCTACTCTGATACTCTATCCATTACATGAGGTTTGGTCCACACGTATATGCATATTGCTCACAGTGTAATTTTTTTTTTGGGGGGGGGTGAGTTATTTTGTGTGTGTGTGTGTGCCTGGAAGTCATGGTTGACTTCTGGTGGCCCCTAGTGAGGCTTGGACATTTCAGAGAGGTGGCTTACTATTGCCTGCCTCCCAGCTCTGGCATTCCTTGGAGGTCTCCCTTCCAAGTACTTGCCAGGGTCGGCCCTGCTTAGCTTCTGAGATCTGACAAAACTGGGCTTGCCTGGGCTATCGAGATCAGGGCTACTCACAGTGTAATCCTTACACCCTTCTAAATCCATAGAAGTCAATGAGTTTAGAAGAGTGTAACTATGTTTAGGATTACACTGCTAGTTTCTCAGCACCTGAACATGTGAGCAGACTGAAAAGCAAGGTGATAAATAAACTCTGCCTGTGGTATTTGATTTGCAATGGCTCGTGTACACACAGAGCTCACCAGGTGATTCTGCAGTCAGGCCCTGGGCCAATCTGCATTTAGCATTTTTACCAAACCCACTCTGGAACAGAAAAGGTGCCACTCAAAACCACATTCAAATACCTTGGGGCAACACTGTGCTGACTGCAGAGTCACTCCCAAATGGCCATAAAACAGCCATAAACCTATGCAGACAGCCACCATTAAACCAGAGATCAAAGGAAGTGAAAGCAGCATGCAGTCTGGACCCTGCCATGAAATGCGACACCCAATCAAAGTGAAAGTGGCTTGCAATGTAGATGGGAATTTCTGTTCCAGTGTGGATTTGGTAAGACAGTGGAGCAAATGCTAGATGCAGATAACTATGCCTGTGTGAACCAGCTCTGAGGTAGCCTAACCTACTGCATAGTTTGCATACAGTTCCCATGCCAAGCCCTTTAGTGCTGAATACCACACCAAAAGCCAAACTGTCACCTCCCCCCAGTTTCACAGCAGGATTGCCAACATGGATAACAAAGAACGTTGCACAGACTGTCACCTGAAACCCTCTCTCAAGAGAAGCCATGCAGTGAAAATATTATTTCAAATTCTTCCATGGACCTCAGGGGAACCTGTCACAGCATATGTACAATGTACACAACTGGCCTTGCATCAACCTGTCACTAACTCGACCTAGGAGATGGCGCAGTATATTCATCTCTGTGTCATGCTCTCCAGCTTTCCCCTGAAGTCCACAAAAGATAGTGAAGATGTCCGTTAAGAACTGGAAGACGGCCAGCTTCTCTTCATACCAGCTGCCAGACATCGGTAATGACTTCCAGTCACGGTTGGCCTTATCTGAAGTATACTAGTCATTCAGCACAGATCTCTTTATTAATGCTCCCCCTGATTGGTCAGCAGAGACATCCTTTGTTGATGGATACCACAATTAGAAAGAAACTGCCTAGATCTGTAAAACAAGCTTGATATTGCTTGTTCCCTTGTTCCTTCTTTCCTGCTGGTAATGGCTGAGGAATAGGTTGCCAACCTCCAGGTGGTGGCTGGAGATCTCCTGGGATTACAATTGATTTCCAAGTGACAGAGATCAATTCACCTGGAGAAAGTGGAAGGTGGACATTATGGCATTATACCCCACTGAAGCCCCTCCCCTTCCCAAATTGTTCTCCACACCCAAAATCTCCAGGTATTTCCCAACCCAGAGCTGGCAACCTTACTCAAGGTTCATATTGAATTAGGTTTAGTTAGCATATCAATCTACTCAAGGATTTTGTGGTTAATTGGTGGGTACAATTTTAATCAATAAGGAGATTTTTATCTGAGAGTTGGCATGGGTGTTTATAAAAAAAATGGTTCTAGAGCAGGGGTGTCAAGGATTCAGCCCACGGGCCAGATCTGGCCCATGTAGGGCTGCAATCTGGCCTGCGCAGAACTACAATCCAGCCTGAGAGCAGCTTACTCTCTGCTGCTTCCTGGTACCTGTTTGTAATATTGCAGCTCCTTTTCCCCAGTCTGTCCTATTTCCTTCTTTAAGAGGAGAGAGAAAGCCTTCCCTCCATTGGCTGAGGGCTCCTCCTCCCCTTTTTAGACCTAAAAACATTTTATTCCAGGTATGGGGGGAAAGAGTCCTGTGTTTAGACCCAAAAACATTTTTTTCCAGGTATGGGGGGAAGAGTCCTGTGTTTAGACCAAAAAAAATGTTTTATTCCAGGTATGGGGGGAAAGAGTCATCTGGTTAAGACCAAAAAAAACATTTTATTCCAGGTATGAGAGAGAGAAGGAGAGAGAGAGAGCGACTATCCCATGGTACTTGGAGAGAACCCCCTTTCCATTTCTAACAGATGGGGGAGGAGAAACTTAACAGCACAGCTTGCGTTCCTTATTAGTGAAAGGGAGGAAGAGTACAGTAGCACATTTAAAGACAAATTGTGGTAGGGTATGTGCTTTTGTGAGGTACTGCTCACTTCTTTAGACTTATTTCCATTTATTCTTTGCATCCTCCTGGACTGAGTCCTCCTGTACCAAATTGAGACCTAAGTTTCCTGTCTCATTACCAATGTTGTTATCTCCATGCCTCTACCACACCAATGCTGATATCTCCACCCCTCTGCATATCAAACCTAATGCAATCATGCCTGCTGTTGCCATTCAGCATCTGAAACCGTCTTTATAAAGTTTTTATCTCTAGTACCTTGTGTTACATTTTATGGCACACGTGGCCCAGCCCGACAAAGTGATATTTATATCAGATCTTGAACCTCGTAACAAATGAGTTCGACATCCCTGTTCTAGAGTCTTCATGTAATCAAGAATGAAAAGGAAAAGGAAATCTCTTCTAAATTTGCAGTTCCTTTGATATTCCCGAAAGGTGGAAAGGTAAGGAAATTTAGGTGACTGGAAAATGAATTTAAATTAAATTAACTGATTAGTCTGCCTAAATTGATTCTGTGAATTTAGGCAGATCGTGAGACAGAGGACAGGAAGGGTTGCATCAGTACTTAGTTCTCATGGCCCTTTCTTACACACCCAAGGAAATGCTGATCTCCACTTTGGGTTCAGGCAACAATTTTTCTCCAGGCCAATTTGGCCAGGGATCCTGGAGGGGTTGGGGTTTTGGCCATCTTCTGGGCATGGAGCAAGGGTCACTCAGAGTGTGTGTGTGGGGGGGGAGGTAGGTGTGAATTTCCTGCATTGTGCAGGGGGGACCAAATGACCTTGAAGGTCCCTTCCCTTCCAGCTCTATGATTCTATATTGTAATGAAATATAGTCAGTTAGCTAAAAATTCTTTGGCCTGTTGATAGCATTTCTAAATATTTATTATGCATCATCATCATTATTATTTATTATTATTTATTTCATTCAGCTTCTATCCCACTCACCCCCTAAGGGCTCTGAGCGGCTTACATATATTCCGATTAAACAGTCCTAACCTAGGGCCACATATGTGTAGGGGAGGTGAATATCCTACCAGGCACCCTTTTTTCCTTGTTGTAGCAGATCTTTTTTTCTTTGCGAAGGGGATAGTCTGGCGGCGTCTTTTTCCCGGCGCCGGTCCTTTTTGAAGTTCCACCTTCCTGGCCATCGTGACTCCATCTCTAGGCCGGAACCACTCTGCACTTCCACGCATGCCCACAGCGGCCTCCGTCCACGTCAGGCTCTGGCCTGCTGCGTCACTCCGCCTCCGCGCCTTGCCGGTCCGGCCTCCTCCATTCGCCTCCTTGCCTTTGCCAGCCGCCATGTCTCTTCCGCCGTCGCCGTCTGTCGCTCTCCACCGTCGCTGCTACACAAGGGGTGGGTGCCCCCCTGCTCTAATAGCAGGTACCCCTTATATCTATTCGCCCTTTAACGGGCTTTTGAACCGCTGGGTGGGCGGGAGCTGGGACATAGGGCCAGGAGCTCACCCTGACCGCAGTGGGTGTTCGAACAGCCGAAGCTGTTCAACCAGTTGTTAAGGCAGGCTTCCTTTACTGCCTGCGCCACCGCTCCCACATTTACTTCATTTATACTTATTTACTTCATTCATAACCTGCCCTTTTCACCAATGTGGGCCCAAAGCAGCCTGCATTGTGTCTTCCTCTTCTCCATTTTCTCCTTTAATACTGCCTTGTGATACCGTTTATGCTACGAGTGTGTGACTGGCCTGAGGTTACCCAACACATTTCTACGGCACAGTAGGGATTAGAATGTGAGTCTTCCAGGTTCTGGCCCAGCACTCTAACCACCGAACCACTCAGATTAGGAGCAAAGTATGACAACAGCAGGGAGGACTTTTAGTGACTATGATATCTGAATCTTCATTCTGCTGTGAAACTTGTTGGATGACCTTGGATCAGTCACTTTCTCTCCACCTAAACTGCCTCACATGGTTGTTGGTGTTGGAATATGCAAGATCCACAGTGCACCTTCTTGAAGATCAGAAGAACAGCCTATAGCGGACAACAGAAGGACTGCTAGTTAGCATAGCCAGAGGGACTTCTCACAATTTCAAATTATGTCCTTCCTGTCTCCTGATTGGTTCTGTGGAGACTTCCTGCTCCAATTGAGCCCTCCCCCCTTCATTCCTGTCTCTCACAGCAGTTAGTTGAGCCTCTCTCCTTCTTCTCTGTTCTATCAAGAGTTTCTTTCTTCTTTAATAAACCGAGTTACTTTCTTTAAACAGTTGCTGTTCCGTTCCTCTGTATATTTAAATTCTGCCAACAGTTGGGAGGTACAAAATGGAGTGGGTACCGTATATGCTACCCTACCCTCCTTAGAAGAAGGGTGGGATTAAAATGCACTAGACATATAGTCCATTATTGTGTGTCCCTTGTTCCCCATGCCAAGAGAAAAATGGGCACATGCAGAGTTTGTAGAATCCAAGTCCAGGTTGATTTAAAATAAGTTTTCTTTAAAATAACTCACTTTATTTAAGAGCTGCAACCTAAAGGTCACTTTAAAGAGTCATTTTAACTTTTCTACTTATGAACTGGAAAACTGTCACAAGAGCAAAAAACTTAGTTTGTAGGCGTACTTATATATTCCCACTTAACAGAAAGGTAAACAAAGACACAAGGAGAAAAAATTAAGACTAATGTCCTAAGAAAATTAATTTAGTCATAAAATCCCCCTGGCATCCATGGGACTTACTTCCAAGGAAAACATCCATAGAAGCCGTCTGCCATTTAAAACAAAACCAAAAAAGTTCCCAGCACTGCTGACTTCATTAAAACTTTTGTGGATTTAACATGGGGATTTGCAGAGCTCATACACAGTACATATAATATGCCAATTACATTAAACCACTCAGATGTCCAGGGCTTTACTGGAACTGCATATTTTATCCCCAAAAAATGTCTTCTCCAAATATTTCTCAAATAACAAATTGCAGTTCTTATTAGTAGGGAGTGAGATGTGCCATACAATCACACAGTTGCCAGTTTCTCCCCTTGGAATCAGGTTGGCAGGATAATTAAAGAATTCTTCCAACATTCTCCCAAAAGCCTGACTGAATTTGGAGCAAAGTTTGTTCAGTTTGTTTCCCAAAAGCCCATGATAAATTACGCCTTGTAATTAGGGTTGCCAGCAAGACTGGAGAAAAATATCCTATCCTTTTCAAGGAGGCACACTGTGTAAAACAGAATTGTTCAGGAATGCATTTTTATAAAGGTAATAGAGATATATTATAACTGAATGGCTCAGGAAGATTTAATGAAGGGTATGCCCTATAATCTTGTTGAGCCTGCAGACACCTTTGGAATTTTGAGAGGGAGTGATAAGCTCCACCCCAAAATGGCTACCTTAGGCGGTGGAGCCAAACCCAAAATGGCTGCCACAAGAGGCAGAATCAGATAGAATACCTCCTTCCTCACTCCCCCAGGAAAGAAGAAAAACCTGAAGGGGGAATGGAATCTCATACTGACTAAGGAAAGCCTGGGTGCCTGCCAGCCCTTCTGATTCCTCCAGTGTCTGCCTACTGTTGCAGCTATGGAAAATCCTTTCATTTGAGCGAGGGCAGCCAACAACAAGCCCTGTCTTACAAGGACCCTGGCCATTTTCTGAAAAGCTCAGCGGGTGTCACAGAGCCACACTGGGGGACCCTGATGGTAAAATATATTTTGTCTGTTGCTGTAGAAATGATCTAGCTCTCACAGCACTGTATTTCTACTTACGGAATACCATTTTCTGCATTATTTAACATGCCATGTTTAATACTTATGCTTTGTCTCAGATTTCTGCAATCCAAACCTTATTACATTTCTATTGGATGTCCCATCTTGTTGATCGTATTTAATGTAAACTGTGTAATCCTCCTTGAGTCTTGGTGAAAAAGACAGACTAGAACTAAAGTAAACAAATAAATAAATGGGGTGTTATCAGGTGATGTTGTTTACCTCCATGCCATAAAAAAGTCACCTGCACAACTTGAAACAATTTGAAACATTAACTTCTATTAAATTTAGATTCCAGTGGCACCTTTCCAGTGGCATTAGACTTTAAATTTGTTCTACTGCTTCAGACCAACATGGCTGACTGCCTGGAACTAACTTCTATTAAAGAGATGGGTAATTTTTCTCCAGGCCTGTTGGCAACACTACTTGTGGCTGCTGTGACAGAGCTGTAAAACCCAAAGATCTGTCCACTCAGCTAATAGTCTCAGGTTGGGCTTCATCTAGAAAAGGGGCTTGCTGGATTTCATCATCACGGTTTGACATGGACCTTTAAATCTTGCGCAGGCTTTAGGTGAAGGTGTCAGAATATTCATTCTATCAGGGATGGTTCCTTTTTTAAAAAAACTGGTGAGGTTTAAGTAGGTTTATAGAACATTCTGGATTCTGAAATCTGGCAAATGGCGCCTCCTCCAAAATATCTTTATAATTATCTATGGTGCAACTCTCGCTCGGTCCCAAGGGTGATTAGTGGCGTAAAGTGCTGTCAAGTCACAGCAGACTTATGGTAACCTCTTAGGGTTTTTAAGGCAAGAGGTGGTTTAGCCACTCCCTGCCTCTTCGCAGCAACACTGGACTTCTTTGGTAGTCTCCCATCCAAGTACTAACCTGGGCTGACCCTGCTTAGTTTCCACGCTCTGGTGAGATCAGGCTAGCCTGGGCCATCCAAGTCAGGGTCAAGATGGTTTTCAAATATAATAAAAATATTTTTTAGTCAATCAGTTAGCAGATTACAAAATATGCGACAATTGGGACAAGCAATCCCTTGCAACATGGTATTTCAGCATTGGGAGGGGCTTCTTACTCATTCAGTTTGGTGCTAAAATGTTGGATGCGCTGTCAGTTCCCAGGCAGGTGTGTCTATAAATTAAAATGAAGAAACAAAGAATGCTTTGACGTAGCCATTTAAGCACAACAGCCTATTCTGTCAGCCAAGTGCCTCTGAATGTTCATGCTGAAGTCAGTTAGCCTGATGCTGGCCTCACCAGCTGACTGGTCTTCAGGATTACTAATTTATTTACATTTTTCTTAACGATGCCTCTTTAGAGTCCTGCTCAAGGCAGCTTAAAACTGAAAAATCAAAAGCTGTTTGCATCCATCCCTTCCTGTCCAGACAAGTTCTCACACTGCCCACGGCACATGCGTAGCCTCCAGTTGCTCACTTTATGGTCTTTTCCCACTCTTTGTCCCTTTGATTGTTTTATACTTGGGTTTTAACTGATGTACCCCACCCTCAGCCTTTCTGTATGGCGGAGTATTAAACCTTTTAACTAGACAGTTGGATAGACATATAATAATGCAAAAAGCCAACACAGGAACTACTTACAATAAATACAAGAAGCTGCCTGATACTGAATCAGACCCTTGGTCCATCAAGGTCAATACTGTCTACTCACACTGGCAACAGCTTTCCAGTGTCTCAGAGTGAGAGGTCTTTTACATCACCTCCTACCTGATCCTTTTAACTGGAGATGCCGAGGAATGAACCTGGGACCTTCTGCATGCCAAGCAGATGCTCTACCATTGAGCCATTAGACCCTATTTGACAATAAGCATTCTGAAGCCTTAGATCCACTGGTGAGGAAGGGCTCCCATCACCACTTAAACAGGGCAGAGTTGTAGCTCTTCCTTGCAAACAGAGAACTGAGAAGAGGAGGGCAGAGGTAGCAGCCATAAGAAGATCCTGCTGGGTGAAAGCAGGGGTCCATCTAGTCCAGCATCCTATTTCACATGGCAGCCAACCTGCGGCCCTGGAGTGCCAAGTAAACAGTATATACAGGCTAAGACCTGCCTCTGATGCTGCCTCCTAGTACAGGTATTCAGCGTGTCTGAATGTGGAGGCTCCCTTCAAACACCAGGGCTAGGAGCCATTGATGGACCTCTCCTCTGTGCATCTAACTCCCTTTTAAATCCATCTCTGCTTGTGGCCATCACTATGTCTGCTGCCCACAGTTTAATTACTCATTGAGTAAAGAAGTATTCCTGCTTGTAAGGAAAGGGAAGAGTCCACCTCAATGCTGATGGGTCAGCTTGTAAGAAAGGGTTACAGCCTGTAATGCCAAGAAGCAAACTGGAGCTGCTGAGTTGACCTATCTGCATGCAAACAAGCAGCGTTCCTGCCCAGACACTGTGAGTGAGATGCAATGCAGGAAGAGCAAACACTTCTTCTTCTTGGTTTTTTTTTTTCATATGTGCATGTGTGAGTGCGTGTGAGTGTACCTGGAAGTCATGGCGACCTCTGGTGACTGACCCCTACTGGGGGCCTGGAGGATATTCAGAGAGGTGGCTGAATAAAGCCTGCCCCCACCTCTCGCCTCTGGTATTTCAAGGAGGTCTCCCATCCAAGTACTAACCAGAGTTGACCCTGCTTAGCTTCCGAGATCTGATGAGATCGGGCTTGCCTGGGATACACAGGTCAGGGGGAGAGCAAACACTTCTTATATGGAATATCCATTTTCTCCCTGTAGCCACCACAAAAAGTAGACCTGGATTTGAAGACCCACATTAACATCTGTCTGCCTTTAAATGTACCGGTAAAAAAAGGCAATGCCCTGCCCTGAATAGCCAAGCCTAGCCCAATCTCATCAGATCTCAGAAGTTATGCAGGGTTAGCCTTCGCCAATATTTGCATGGGAGACCACCAAGGAATACCAGGGTCATGTCGCAGAGGCAGGCAACGGCAAACCACTTTTGAATGTCTCTTGCGATGAAAACCCCACCAGGGGTAACTATATGTCAGCTAGTAAAAAGCCCAGTAGCACCTTTAAGGCTAACAAGCTTTATTGTAGCACAAGCTTTCGAGAAACACAGCTCTCTTTGTCAGATGCATCTGACAAAGAGAGCTGTGTTTCTCGAAAGCTTGTGCTACAATAAAGCTTGTTAGTCTTAAAGGTGCTATTGGGCTTTTTACTGTTTTACTGTTTTGCAGCCACAGACTAACACAGCTAACTCCTCTGGATATATGTCAGATGTGACTTGACAGGGAATGAGGTAGCTGCCCTCCTTCACCTGCACACGAGAGCCAGGACTTCACATCTGACTGACTTGAAGGTACAAGATAAGGCTGGAGGAACAGAGCTGGGAAGGAGCAGGCAGAAAGAGCCGCATCTCCCTCCATTACCTGTTAATTGGTACATTTAATAGTAAACTGACATTGTCCAGGTTGCAGTCTGGTGTCCACTAAGCTCTGATGGGGGGGACGTTGCTAGGATAAAATGTAAATGGAAGCAGCTGTTGAAACAGATAGTGCAGGCCTGCCATGGCACTTCGTGCTGGGCCGCTGTGAACACGGTGCTGTTTAAAACAAGGGCTCCTTTGCAACTCAGTGCAGGATAATACACAAAAGTTGCAACACCCTTTGTGTAACCCCCCATTATCGCTGCATAAAATCTGACAACAACAATATATGCAAGGCATCGGCAAAGGCTTTGATCGAAGGTCTGCCCCGCTGTTCCCTGTGTTTTAGAAAACCCCACCCTTTCCCCTGCAGCCTCATTAAAGCCTAACCACTCGTTTCTGCGCAGCCCCAGCCAGGCCAAGCCATCCAAGATTGTATGTTAGCTAGAGGCACAACTAGCTGGGCTGAAAAAGCCACCCTCCCTCCCAAAAAAGCCTCAACCTTCCATTGCATAGACTGGGCCAGAATCTTTTTGTGTCATTAAACAGGGCAGGGCTGCTTCATATAGTCAAAGCGACGAAAGCCCGATCTCCCGTGAGTCATCTTCATCGTACGCAAGCTGTTGGCTTTCTGGGAGGAATGCAATTCAATTTATTGCTCTCTGGATGGATTTGGGAGAGCGAGGGAGAGGCCAGGCCTACAGGCAGCTTGGGGGCTTTACTCTTCCAAAGTCGTGATTTGTTCCTGTCAAGCACAGCCCATAATAAGATACATCTGCGTGTTGTTTTAACTGGCCTGCGCAGAGATGAAAGCATCTTGGAAGAGCATCCACTCCACAAAGCACGTAAGGCAGGCAGTTTGGAAGAACAGCCTCCAGCCTGGCTCCACGGTGCCATGTTGGACCAGAATGGGGCAGGCATAAAAAGCCATGTCTGGGGCTGTCATCGGAGTCAGCCTGGGCACGAGTAATAAAGCAGAGAGTGCTCTTGAGCATGTGCAGAATGCCTCTTGCCAACGACTAAAGCTGCACGTTAGCTTTTACTAAGACCAATCCAAATGACACAAAACTGTGTTTGAGCAGGAAAGTTTTTCAGAACATTTCATCAGGGTGGATTTTTTTAAAAAAGGGGGGTAGTTTTGCCAACCTCCAGATGGGATCAGTAAACAAAAAGAACTGTGTACCAACACTGTGTATAAAATCCAAATATTATTATTATTTAAGCAAATGAATGCATATTGTAATAATTTATGCATACAAGGACTGTACCATACTGATTACACAGAATATCTTCTTCAAAGGATGTACAGAAGTGTGAGTATAGTAGTTCCAAGTCACATTATTAGGAGATCCTCCTTTAAGTGTTCAAATTAAATCCACAGAAAATTTTTTCATCATACAGATCTTCCTTCTTTCTCTGACATGAATGCTAGCTTACTCCAAACACATTTCCCCACATGCTTTCTTAAAATACAGATCTGATTAAATTTTGTTCCAAGTTGATACTCTGTTACAATTAATTTCTAGCAGATTAGAGTCCGTGGTCCTAACCACTACACCAAACTGGCTCTCCTACAAGGTCAGGCGTACAACCTTTGACTTAAGCCTTGTGCAGGTGCATGCCCAAGAGTGCATCTCAAATGAATGAATGATTCAAATATAGAAAGATGCATCTTCGCAAGAACTTTCATTTTACTACATTTCATCTTCCAAAGTACTTATTTTATTGTGTGATTTCCAGAGGCTGTAGAGAAGTGTCAAAGGGAGGTATTTTTAGACATGGATGTTATGTTCGTTTTTCGGTTTTATTGTTCAAGATCTTGGTCTAAGAACAGTGGGAAAAGGAGCAGAGACTACATTTAATCTCTGTTACTCATTTCTCTAGGATTACTGTTTGAGAACTTCCTGTAAATATATACCTGCTCTTCCTTAGATTGTGAGCCTTTCATATGAAATCCCACCCCCGACCATAAATGCTGGATTTGTATAATTTCATCCAGGCATCATTCTAAAAATTCATAGCCTCATGACTTGACAAGTAATCGGGAAAGGTCTTTGAAGAAGAGTCTGCAAAAATCACCATCTCCAATTAGGGTTGCCAACCTCCAGGTGGCACCTGGAGATATCCTGCTATCACAATTGATTTTCAGATGACAGATATCAGTTCTCTTGGAGAAAATGGCTGCTTTGGAGGGTGGACTCAATGGCCTTATATCCTGTTGAGTTCCCTCCCCTCCCCAACCCTCACCATTCCCAGGCTCCACCCCGAAAATCTCCAGGTATTTTTCAACCCAGAGCTGGCAACTCTATCTTCAATAAACATGCCCCAAAATATTAGCAGACAAACAGCACAATCCAATGCTAGGGATGCCAGCCTCCAGGTAGGACCTGGGGATCCCAAGGAACAGCTCATCTCCAGATTACAGAGACCAGTTCCCCTGGAGAAAATGGATGCTTTGGACGGTGGACTGAGACTCTATGGCACTGTATCCCACTGAGGTCCCTGTCCTCCCCAGGCTCCATCCCCAAATCTCCAGGAGTTTCCCATCCTGGAGTTGGCAACCCTACCCCCATCCTTCATCAGTGGCCAAGGGGGACCTGGCAACCCTATCCGGTGTGGAGTTACTCCCAGCCCTGCTAATTGAAATCAATGGGTTTAGGATGGAGTAACTGCAACTGGTATTGCCTGCAGTGCTGAGTGGTAAATTGGCAAACTGACAAATTTAACTGGGGGGAGGGTCCTAATAATTATGGAGGTGAAAGGCAGAACAATGGAGAGGCAGTGTCAAAGTCCATGTAGAAGCACGTCATGCAAAAACATACATCTCTTTGCGAAGTTTTGTGCAACAAAAGTGAAAACTTTGACAGATCATGGGAAGTCCTGTGGGTCATGCTGCCGTTATGTTCAAAAGACCACTGACAAATTGTACAAAGGAAAGAGCTTATTGGAGGGGTTCTAGTTGTGACATCGCCCATTTTATTCGGCCAAGTTTCCCGATGACTTGCTGAAAAGATGCTTTCCTGTTCGGATGCAAGTCACCGAGGAAACGAAAGTGGGTTTCCCCAATCAGCCAATTAGCTCACACCATTCAAAACCAGGCGCTTCCAGGAAGCATGTGGTCTGAGGTCTATTTCAGTCACCCACGTCTTGAAAACTCCTTCAAAAATCGTTACAAAGAGCTGAGGATCCCTTTTTCAAAAGACTGTCTTGGTTATTACTTAATGCTAGGCAAAGCTGGAACACCTTCTGAGCATGCAAGTTGGGTCCCTGTCCTAGAAATGGGCATATAAGAGGTTAACCCAAAAGCTAGTAGCTCCTGAGCACCTTCACCAGCACTGCCATTGAAAAGCCCCTACTCCGGCACCCTGTCCTCACTCCCGCTCCCTTCAGTTTCTTGGTCCAAAAGTTGCCTACTTCTATGGGAAAAGAGAGGGAGCAACAGATGCAGATATTTAAAGGGAGATGCCATGGCTCAGTGGTAGAGCTTATGCTTTGCATGCAGGAAGTGCCAGGCACAAGCCTAGCATCTACAGTTTTATTTTTAAAGGTCAAGTAGCACTCAGTGAAACTGCTTTTCCTGATCTGTAGACAGCTATTGCTAGCTGGAGTAGGTAGTATCGGGTTAGATGGGACAATCGTTTGACACAGTTAAAATCTTGCTACAATTGATATAAGTTGGAGGGCTAAGGGTGCCAACTTCCAGGTATGGCCTGGAGAGCTTCTGGAATTACGACTTTCTGGAATTACAACAGGCAACAGAGATGGGGCTCCCTTAGAGGAAATGGCAGCATTGGAGAGTGGACTTTATACCCCACAGAGCTCCCCACCATCTTTGGGATTCACTCCCCAAATCTTCAGGAAATTTGCAACCCATAGTTGGCAATCCTGTGTGTGTGGAGTGGGTGGGTGGGTGAAAAAGAACTGCAGAATGGAGTGGGAAGATATTTTGGAACTACTCTCCACAAAATCTTAGCCTTGAGCATTCTATGAACTTTCTGGGGATTTTTCCCTTGCACCGTTTCCCCTTTAGCTCTTGTCAACATTCCATGCCTCCTGCAGCATATTTATTTCTCATCAGGATGGAAGTGAGGGGTTCTTTCATCTTTTGAACGGTTAAGTTATATTTTTCTCCACGTCTGGCAAGTCCCCCCCCCCGCTGAGTATTTAGAGTACCCACATTTGTGTGTCAGTGGCCCAGTTTGACTGCTTTCTGCGACTGGCACAGGGATACAGACATTTGGGTGAAGCCTCTGATTGTGAAACAAACGTAGAAATGTAGAGCTGTTTCAGGCCAGGGTCATCTAGCCCAACCCCTTGCACAACACAGGAGATTCAAAGCTCCCTCCCCCACTCCCCCAGTGTCCCCTGCTCTATGCCCAGAGGAAGGCAAAAAAACCTCCAGGATCCCTGGGCCAATCTAGCCTGGAGGAAAATTCCTTCCTGACTCCAAAGTGGCAATTGGTGTCACCCGGGGCATATACGGAACTAGGGCCACGAGAGCTGAGCTCTGGCTTATCCCTTCCTGCCCTCCCTCTCACAATCTGCTGAATTCACAGTGAGTAGTGAGTGTCCAGTTGGTGGCATCTGCACATCTTGCCTTCTACCACCACAACCACACCATCAACCACAAATGTGCTCTCTGGCACAAGAACAGCATTTTTCTAGGTAGTCCAAAAGCTGGCACTTTTGCAGGCTGGGGGCAGGGGCAGGTGATGCCTCCACAGCCTGAAGCACAACTTGGAGGCAAGATGCACAACACGCCCAAGAACCAATGGTCCTTTTTGAAAAGGTGCAGTATGCTGATGCGAGGCCAACTTCCTGATCAACTTATGCTGCGGTAGCACAAGCACTGATCTGAGCCACTTGCTTGTGGCTGATGCATGCTCCTGTACAGGACAAGCAGGACAGACTAGGCTCGCACATGCCAGGGCCAGCTGGGAAAACAAATCACTCCTCCAAAATTTAAGAGAAGCCCTTCTGGCAAGGGCTGACACACTGCTGTGTAAACACAGGATTTTGCCTCTTATTTAGCAGCGATTAAAAAAGAGAGAACAGAAGGCCCAAACAAAACACAGAGCAAGGGGGAAGAGAAACACATCAGAAGGAGGTTGTAGGTAATTCCAGGGAATACTCCCATCAATGGTTTTAGGAAGAGAGAATGGGGAACAACAAAGAGGCAGGAGATCAAACTGGATTTAGCAACAGGTGTCCTAAAGAAACTAGCTGGCCCAAGCTAGCCCAAATTCGGAAGCTAAGCAGTGTTGGCCCCGGTTAGTACTTGGATGGGAGACCACCCAGGAAATGAAAGGTTGGTATGCAAAGGCAGGCATTGGCCGACCATCTCTGTTTGTCTCTTGTCTTGACAAGCCTTTGGGGTTGCCGTAAATTGGCTGCAACTTGATGGCACTTTCCACCACCACCAGTACTGAGACTGTCAGGCTGTGCACTGAGCTTATAAACTGAGCAAGGACATAAAGAAGACATGGGAAAATAAAGGGATTAAGGGTGTGTCTACCCAGAGTCTCACACTGCTTTAGTTTTGCAACCTCAAGAAGGTCTCTCAGAGCAGGAACAGGAGAACTACCTGCCCACTGGCATCTCACTGTCACCTCTGTACTGTAGATCAGATCCCTCCCTGGTGTTCTTGCAATTACCCCTTTTTCCTGGTTTATTTATAGTCCTCCTTTCTCGTGGAGACTCAAGACAGCTTTACCAAATGTAAAAAAGCAATAGGTACAGTAGAAGACATGCAATTAACATTGTAATAAGTCTAGAGCATGAAGTTAGAAAACAATGTATTAAAAACAAGAAATGCATATGATAAAGAGTGCCATAAACTATAGCTGTTGTTCCTTTGTACAAACATCCCCCTGAACCCTTTTACTACAGCCCTATTCCCTTTATGAAAATGCTGTTCTGAACAATTCCATTTTACACATTCTATGGAAGTCCGAAAAACTGTTTTCTGTTTGCAACCTCTTTAGCAGAAGCCCCTCCTTTTCTGGAATGAAAGCTTGTTTATTCCTGACAGAGACAGGCCCACATAACAGCCAGTTAAACTATGCAGGCAGGATTCCCTGCCTGAAGGGTGCCAACAACACATGTCTACTATGAAAAGGCATCACGTGCCAGGTTGTAATTGTACCCAAGGGAACACGCCTTTTGCACATTAACTCTTCAGAGCCACAAGTCAAGGCTCATCTAAAATGTTAATAGGCTCACCGTGAATACATTTATCTGCTGGTGGTAGTGCAAAGAGCTACACAAAACTACTGGATGGATCTTGTTCTTACCTTTCTAGGCACCGCCTAGAAGGATTATATCTTTTAATTAATAAAGATGTCAGATGGGCTGATCAAGTGAAGGTCTCAAAACAGGGCTTACAAAACTAACTTCAGTTTAAATCCTCGTTTCTGCCTTGACTTGCATTCATAATAATGTTGAGCTCGATTTGGATAGGGCAGGGATGGCCAAACTCGCTTAAAGTTAAGAGTCACACCGAATAAATGTGAGATGTTTGAGAGCCACAAGACGTGAACAAATATTACCCACACATTTTTACTGAAAAATATGCAAATTTGCTTTTTATTAACATTAAATGGGCCTGCCAAAAATAAAAACAAAAGGGGTACAAACAGTTATTGATAATGATGATATTTATTGGCCTTCTCCAAGCTGGCGGGTGGGTGGGTGGGCTTTGGGAATGCACTTAAAGTTGCTTTCATTCTCAGCTCCCCCCCTCACTGCAAGCCTACCCAGGGAAGGAATCAGTGGCTGGGGAAGAGAAGACCAATCGGTGAGGCATGCCTCTCCTTCACTTCCCCAGCTGCCCTGCCGGGAGCTGCACAACATGTGTGAAAGAGACACATGTGGTTCCTGAGCCACAGTCTGGCCACCCCGATACAGGACCTTCCAAGCACTCAGAATACATCCTGTTATGGGATAGCCCATTCTTGCCAGCTCTCTGAAGCTAAGCAGGGTCAGTACTTGGATGGAAGACCACCAAGGAAGAATCTGCTGAGGGAGGCGATAGCAAACCACCTCTGCTTCTTACTTGCGGATTAAGCCCCTTGCTGGGATCACCATATGTCAGTTGAGACCTGACAGCAAATGCATAATCTGGCCAGAGATGTGAACCTTTTGCAAAGAGCTAAAGGGCTCTTTACTCCAGGGCTGCATTATGACTTTCGTGGACCCTAGGCACTTCATAGGCCCCTCCCACCATAATAACATCAATATTAAAAATTACTTTTGACATAACTTTAAACACTTCAACTCCCCCACCCATTTTAGACAAAATTTAGGTGATTTTCGGGGGCCCTAAACTGTCTTTCTTTTTTTTGGATGTGAGAAAAAACAAACAAACAAACACATTTTCTTTGACTCTGAACGTTCATTGTTTTTCTTCCGGTTTTAGAATAAATTAAAACATTTTTGTGGGCCCCTAAGAGTACCGTGGGCCTTAGGCACTGTGCCTACCGGATAAGTCAGTCCTGCCTGACTCTTGGCTAACAACCGGTGGCCTTGAACGAGGCGGCCTAGTTGGAGCCCAAAGCAGCCCTGAAGTGGTACTGATCTTTTGTTGTTGTTGTTGCTGGTTGTTTGCTTGCTTATTTAATTAAATGAGGGGGGTGTAAGCTGCTTTGGCCCAGCCAAGCCTGATTCTGGAAGCTAAGCAGGGTCGGCCCTGGCTAGTATTTGGATGGGAGACCTCCAAGGCATACCAGGGTCCCAGCTTGGAGGCAGGCAACAGCAACCCACTCTTAACATCTCTTGCCTTGAAAATCTCAGAGGGTTGCCTTAAGTCAGCTGTGAATTGATGGCAAACAAACAAGTAAAAGCTGTTTTGAGTCTCCAGCAGGGGAAAAGCAGGACAGAAATATTTAAACAAACAAACAAACAAGTAAATACATGCCTAGGCCTAAGGCTTGGTGTACACATACAGTGCAAGATGGTAAAGCATTGAGGGGGTCAGGCAGATTGGTTCACTTCTAGCTATTGTGGAACGGGTTGCCTGACCTCATTTCCCACACTTTCCAGTTCCTTTTCTCATGCTTTTCAGCTGCCTCTGTCCATTCACATCTCTTTTTCTCTATTCAGGTTATCTGTGCACACAAGCCTTTGTACACCCTGATGGAACAGAGCATTAAAAAGTAATCCTGATACAATCACATCAAGATTTCTTTTTACGTTGTGCTTCGTCAATGAGCACAAGCATTTCTGCCCCTCAAGACTCTAGACAGGAAGGGGAAAGGATAGAAATGAACAGAAAAAAAGTGCAAGTTATAGCAAACCGTATATGTGTGACTATCGGAATGGATTGTAGACATTCTTCATGTTGAAGGGGAAGGATGGTAGGGCAGAACAAATTATTATGGAATGCAAAAAAACCGGAAATCTACTTCTAAGCATGATATTTCCTGCTCCAAGTACATAAACCCGTGAATCTGCCTTATACTGGATCAGATCCCTGGCCCATCAAGTATTGTCTGCTCCACCTGGCAAAGGTTCTCCATGGTCGCATGCAAAGGTTTCACATCTCCTACTACTTCATCCTTAACTGGAGATGCTGCGGAAGGATTGAACATGGGACCTTCCGTGTGCCAGGCAGATGCTCCACCCCCCCCGTCACACCCTACAACAGTTGCACCCTGTATCTTCTGCAACGATGCAAAGCACCCTGGGGTGCACAACGCCCCACAGTCTACTTTTCAGTCGAAACAATCCTAAATGGCAAACTTGGATGCATTTCACCGACTTAAGAGACCAGCAACACCTGAATCCCTGTCCAACTTCTCCAGCTTCCGAGCGGTAGGGAGCTCCCTCTTCCCCTATACGGATGATGCTTCCCCAGACTAAACAGGATTTTACTGTAGCCACCGAAAATTGGTGGGGTTAACTCCTATCGCCGCTTCATTGCTTTCAGCAAACGCCGGCTGCCAGAACGAGACTAGTTGCTTTGAATCCCCTCCTTTAATTGCGGGGTCCTGAAAAAGGAGTCAGTTTCAAGCCTATCCGCACCCTCCCCCGTCGGTTTCAAGTTGTTGGGGAAGTTGGTTGGGACCTTTTGAAAGCCCACGTCGACTGCGCTGTCGTTTTGACACCACTGTGGGTGTCTGTCTGGCGGCCTCCCCCCCTTAAATGTGTGCCAAGGACTGCGAATCTATACTCTCGAAGACGACCGTCAAGTCTCCTCCTTGGAAAAACTATAAATAAACCGCTACAGTCTGTAAGCCACGAGAAAGCAACTGCCCGGCTCGTCCACCTCTCGCTTCTTCCACACCCCTCCCCAGCCCAGCGGCTTAATTTTGTCTTTTTAGCCTCATCGGCAGCGGAGACGTAAACCCGCGGCTTCCCCTCCCGCGTCCGGAGCGTTCCCAAGTGACGCACGCCCTCCTGACGGAAAGGCGTCCTCCGGGGCACGCGTGAAACGACCAGCAAGAACAGCCTTCCGAGACCACTCATCATTCGCAGCAGCAGCAACCAATCTCCGTAGCGAACAGAGCGCCCTCTGGTTTGCAACGCCGCGGCGGGGGAAAGAGAAGGAGCGCTGTTGTTTTGGCCCCTGCCGAAGTCCCACTGCGGGATAGGCACGGGTTAACGGCAGCTGCTGGCACCCGAGGCAGCCAGGGCGACAAGTCCTCCTCTTTCGTCTCCGCCTTGCAGCAGTCACCGCACACGGAGCCAGCGCTCCCCCGCTGCCGTCCCCCGGCGACCGTCCTTGGAAAAAGTTTTGCCTAAGCGAAGGGAAGGGGCCCAAACGCTGCCAGCGGCTGGTGCCACCCGACCCTCTTCTCCGCTACCGTGGAAGCGACGAGCCGAGTCCCGACCGCGCACCCCTTCCCCGGCACTGCTGCCGGCGCGCAACTTGACACTTACCCAAGGCAGGCAGCATGGAGCCGGCGGAGCACAGCGCCTCTGAAGCCCGGCTGCAGCGGGAGGGCTCCAGGACCCGGGGCTGTCACTGCCGAGTTTGAATCAATGGCGTTCGCGGAGACTCCTCCTTCTCGGCCAGGCTCTCCCCACCCCTCGCCCTCCTGCTCCTGCGGGGATCAGCCTGACTCATCGCCGCGGCCGTCTGCCGTCCAATAGCCTCTGCTGCAGAGCTCTGGAAAAGCCCAGCGCCGACTTGGGGGCTGCAGCTGCCGGGGACACAAGCCGGGAGAGACAGGGGCTTTCGCCGGCTGCGCCTCTGCCCGGGATCCCCCCACTTTAGGGTCGTCGGGGACAAGGAGAAACATCCCCCCCCCCATCAGCTCTGCGACGACGAGGGCATGGGAGAGGGGGGGGGGCATTGCTTGCAAACGGCGTGTTATGTAAGCGCATCAGGGACCGCTTAGCTGCTGAACGAGGCTTATGCAATTGCAAGCCGGGTGGCGCAGCTGTCCCTGAGAGCTGCGAAGGGGAGGGGGGGTTCGGGGAGTAAAGTGGCGGCGACTGTTTAATCCTTCTTTCCAAATTAATATTGGGTACATCAATATTACCGGGACGCGCCCTTTCCGGCCCAGCCTCCCCTCCCTTTATCTTTCTTCCTCTGCAAATTTATGACAGATTAGGGTGGCTTCAGAAACAAGGCCCACTTGGAGGGTTTAAGGGTTGGAATTCAGATTTTGGGAGTCACAAGAACATAGGAAGAGCCCTGCTGGATCAGACCAGGGGCCCATCTAGTCCAGCAGCCTGTCTCAGGCAGGGGCCCACCAGTTCCCCTGGTGATCCAGCAACATGGTGTAGAAGAAGAGATTGGATTTATACCCTGCCTTGCTACCCAAAGGAGTCTCAGAGGGGCTTACAAACTCTTTTCCCTTCTCCTCCCCACAACAGACACCCTGTGAGGTAGGTGGGGCTGAGAGAGCTCTGACAGAAACTGCTCTTTTCAAGAACACCTCTGACAGAACTACTGCTTGCCCAAGGTCATCCAGCAGGTGCAATTGGAGGAGTGGGGGATCAAACCCAGTTCTCCCAGATTAGAGTCTGCGCACTTAACCACTACACCAAACTGGTGTAGAGGTGGAGGTGTTCCCCTGATGTTGCCCTCTGGCACTGGGATTCAGAGATTGACTGCCTCTGAACATGGAGGTTCCCTTGGAGGTCACCATGGCTACTAGATCCTGATAGACCCGTATTCCATGAATCAATCCCCTTTTAAAGCCTGTGACCATCACTACCTCTTCTGTCAGCTAATTCCACATTTTAATCACTGGCTGGGTAAACAGTCTACTGCCCCTCAACTTCATTGGATGCCGTTGAGTTCTAGTATTTTGGGAGGAGAAAATTATGCCTCCTCTGCATAATTTTATAAATCTCTATCATGCCCTCCCCCCAGCTGTCTCTTTTCTAAACGGAAAAGTCTTAAGATTCTTCAGACTTTCTTTCATAGGGAAGGTGCCTCCAACCCAATCATCTTGATTGCCCTCTTCTGTACTTTTTCCAGCTCTGTAATTTCTTTTTTGAGATATAGTAACCAGAATTGCACACAGTATTCTAAATGAGGCTACACCGTAGATCTATACAGGGCATAATATCAGTTATTTTTATTTTCAATCCCTTTCCTAATCATCCCCAATGTAGAGTTTGCCTTTTTACCAGGGCAGTACACTGGGTTAACACGTTCATTCAGGTGTCTACTACAACCCCAAAATCATTTTCCCCTCTCAGTCTCAGCAAGTTCAGACCCCATTAGCCTATACTCGAAGTTGGGAGTTTTTTTCCAGTGTGCATCACCTTACACTTACCAACAGTGAACTTCATCTGTTACATTGTTGCCCGTTCACCCAATATGTGGAGATCCTCCTGTAGTTCTTCACAGTCATTATTGATTTTAATAGTCTTGAATAATTTTGTGTCACCATAGTCTACATGCTTATTCACTTTCTCAAAGAACTCCAAAATGATGGTGAGACACAGGACTTTCCTTTGCAGAAGCCATGCTGTTTTTCCCTTAGCAGGGTTTGTTCCTCAGACTCCCTTCCTGAAAACAGGGGCTGTGGCATGGGTGCATTCCCTACACCTTGCACAGTGAACACAGAAGCAAAAAGTTCATTTAAGCTTCTCTGCTGTCTTCCCATCTTCCTTTAGTAATCCCTTTATTCCTTGTCCATCCAAAGGCCCAGCTACTTTAAGGGTAACTTTCCATTGACCTGAATGCTGAACTTAATAGCACTGGGGTCACTGTTCCCAACTGGTGCAGCAACCTCTACATCTCTCACGGGGTCTTGAGCTCGGGAGGGGGCAATAGTGGGAGGGCTTCTAGTGTCCTGGCCCCACTGGTGGACCTCCTGATGGCACCTGGTATTTTTGGCCACTGTGTGACAGAGTGTTAGACTGGATGGGCCTTTGGTCTGATCCAACATTGGCTTCTCTTATGTTCTTATGTTCATTGAGACAAACAATAAACATTTCTTCAAATCTATCTGGAGCTCCGCTCAGAACCAAGTCCAAGATTACCACCCCTCTCATTGGTTCGGTGACCAGCTGTTCCAGTGCACAGTCATTTGTGATCTCTAGGAATCTTATTTCTACAACATGACTCAAGCACATGTTTACCTAGTCAGTATTTGCTTGCTGGGCTTATGGGATTTGCTTTGCAGGGGCAATGCTGGGTGTAGTAAGGGGAGTAGGACTCAGGGAGAACATGTCGATCTTCCAGGACATTCCATTGCTCCACTCAGAGAACCTTCAAGGAGAGATTACCACATGTGATTGCTGAAGGCTGAGTTCCTGCAGATTCAGAACAATGACCCCTGCCCCCCAAAGACTGAATAGGGATGTAGGATGTTTATCTCACAACAGATGCTAATTTTCTGCCCTGAAGCATTTCTTTGGGAGGGAAGGCAGCATGGTATAGCCCAGGGGTGGCCAAACTTGCTTAACATAAGAGCCACGTAGAATCAGATGTTTGAGAGCCACCAGACATGAACAGATATTACATGTTTTTATTGGAATATATGCAGATTTGCTTTTTATTAACATTAAATGAGACTGCCAAAAATAATAACAAAAGGGGTAAAAGCAGATATTGATAATGATATTTATTTGTCCAATGATATTTGTTTGCTAATGATATTTAGCTTCCCCAGCCGCCCTGCCGGGAGCTGCACATTATGTGTGAAAGAGCCGCATGTGGCTCCCGACCCAGAGTTTGGCCACCCCTGGTATAGCCTGATCTTGTCACATCTCGGAAGCTAAGCAGGGCTGGTACTTGGAAAAGAGACTGCCTAGGAAGACGCTGCAAAGGCAGGCAATGGCAAACCACCTTTGCTTTTCATTTACACTGAAAGACACCCTTGCTGGGGTCCCCAATGGGCTGAGTGACTTGGTGGCACTTTAAACACAGGCACAAGCATTTCTCTCTTGCTGTGATCCAATGGATGACATTTTGCATTGTGCCTTTGCATTGGGACTCCTGTCTTTGCAATACCACCCTCCCCCCCACCTTCCGACTGGGACATAAGGCCTCAGGGGCCTCCATTCCTGCGGGTATCCGACAAAGGGAGCCTGCAAATTTTGTTGGTCTTTAAGGTGCGACTGGACACAAATCTTGCTTTTCCAGCTCTAGGTGAATCACTTATTTACGCAGCTCTCTGTCTGTGGCCTCTCTCCTCTGCAGACACCCAACCAAAGAGAAAGCCCTTGCCTAATCCCTAGCTGAGCCCAGACAGTACAACATAAATCAGGCTTTTCCATACCGCTACAGGGCACGTAGCATCAATTTGGCACCAGATTTTTAAAGGGAGGTGTTTGTGCAAACCAAAGAGATACGGCCATGGGAAATATGCATCTTGACCCTTTTCATGTAACAAGATAGCCACAAGTATCAGGAAGTCTCTACAGGGGAATGTTGTCCAAGCGTTATTGCTCTGTACCCAGAACAACTTGTAACACAAGGAACCCCCCTCCCCACCCACACACCCCATGCCGTACCTACAGTCTGATGAGTCATGAAATATAATTTTTTTAAAGTTACTGCAGTGTCATAAACAGACTAGCCTGGGGCTCAGGCTGTGGCAAAGGGTACCAGTCCCTTGCCCCCTCTGCCGTGATCAGGGTCCTGAGTGGCACCACGTGATAACCTGATTCTATCGATCTATGCTTTTTTATTGCACTGCTCCTCCCAGGAGCTACAAGCAGGCTACACTTGTCTCCCTTCCTCACTGTATTCTCACAAATTAAACTAGCTTCAGTCCAGTGCCAGGTAGACAAAGGCAATCTTGTAACATTGTATACCGGGGAATAGTTCTGGGATGGGAAATACCTGGAGATTTTGGGGGTGGAGCTTGGGGAGGATGGGACCTCGAGAGACAGTTTGCTGTAGTGGTTAGGAGTGCACTCTAGTCTGGGAGAACCAGGTTTGATTCCCCACTGCTCCACATGTAGCTGCTGGATGACCTTGGGTCAGTCACAAGTTCTCTCAGAGCTGTCTTCTCACGAGCAGTCCTCAAAAGAGCTCTCTCAGCCCCACCTACCTCACAGGGTGTCTGTTGTGGGGAGGGGAAGGGAAAGGAGATTGTAAGCTGCTCTGAGACTCCTTCAGGTAGTGAAGGGGGGTAGTATAAATCCAATTTCTTCTTCAGCAGGTTAATAATGTCATAGAGTCCACCCTCCAAAGCAGCCATTTTCTCCAGGGGAACTAATCTCTGTAGGCTGGAGATCAGCTGTAATTCCAGATCTCCAGGCCCCATCTGAAGGTTGACCACTATATCATATACATGCATTTCCAAACCCCTTTTAACAAAGTCTGTACCCAAAGGCCCATGGGCAAGTCATCATAAACTGAATCCAGAATACCATGGAGTGTGATTTTTCAGGCCTCTCCCCTCCCATGGCTGCCTGAAATATCCTCTGTAAATCTTGTTCCCAGGAGTCCTCAGTCCCCCAAGAACTGGAATTCAGAGGAGACCTGGTTATACCATGGGAAGGGGGAGGCAGGAAAAGCATGCTCCATGGGTGGCATTCCTTGCACCTGCGGAAATGTCAGTCTGGCTCCAACTCATATAACAAGAGGGCAGATCATCTTGTGGATTAGGAGCTCATTAAATGATAGAAAGTGGAGAGTGGGCAGGCAGCAACCCAGCAAGTAAGTTTCAACATGATTAAAAGTCAAGTAATGTACATGGGGGCTGGTGGCAGTGAAAAAGGTCAACTTCATGCTGGGGATTATTAAGAAAGGGACTGAAAATGGCTAGTTCATAATTCTTTTATACAGCTCTATCACACAGCCGCATTTGGAATAATGCATATAATTCTGGTTGCCATATCTCAAAAAGAATATAGTTTTACTGGAAAAGATGCAGAAAAGGGAAACCAAAAATGATGAAGAGGTTTGACAAGTTTCCTATAAGGAAAGGCCAAAGAGTTGTTTTTGTGGTCGTTTTTAGTTCATTAAAGGAGTTACTAAGGGGAAAATTAAGCATGCTGTAGAGAAAATGGATAGATTAGAAATTTTCTCTCATAATGCAAGGACTCTCATGGGCACCCAGCGAAGGTGATGGGCCACACATTCAGGGCAAACAAAAGAAAGTATTTAACACGAAGAAGTAACCATTGTGATCTAACACAGCCTCTCTTCTCTTCTTATCTATCAAACCTAAAGCTGAAAAAGTTATTACAAATGGACCTCTAACAGCAGCATGCGAAGACACACACAAAGCAATAAGAAATTGTTAAATATTTATTTTACAAAAATCATTATTCAACACAGTTTGAGTTGTGTGCTCTAGGTAATAAGCCTGAAACTGAGACTTCAGAATAGTTATTTTTCAAGGTTCAGTCTGACCAGTGGTGAAATGTAGCCCAACTGCCCATTTAACAACCATTAACTGCAAACAAATCAAGAACTGCATATTGTGAAGGATAAATGGTCAGAGCAAAGCAATCTTGTGGGGTTATTCTTTACATATCCCAGTTGTGTTTCTGGAGTGGTCCTGGTCTAAGTAGGTCTTCACAGATAAAAACAACAGATAGTCACTTAAATCTGTATCATAATGTGCTCTAGAATTGGTGTAAATCATTTCTTCTTCCTATGGAGCCCTGTGAATTATAATTTGAAAAAAGGTGGCACTGGCTTGAATTCTCAGTGCCCCTTACTAAACTACAGGGGTGTTACAGCACAAATTGGTACTGAAAAGATGCCCTAAGCCTTCAGTGTAGCAACTAATATATCCAAACCTTTATCAAAAATGTGTTCTAACAGCCAGGTTTATTAGTATCATCATGGTGGGATGAACACACGAAGCTGTCTTATACTGAATCAGACCCATCAAGATCAGTACCTGCCTACTCAGACTGGCAGCGGCTCTCCAGGGTCTCAGGCAGAGGTCTTTCACATCACCTACTGCCAGATTCTTTAACTGGTGATGCTGGAAATTGAACCTGGGCCTTCCAGCATGCCAAGCAGTGGCGCTACCACTGAGCCATTGCCCCTCCCCAAACAGGTCAAACAGAAGAGCAGGATTTGCTGAAAAAAGGTGTACACCTCTTTTATTCAATTTATACTTGAAGACACAGTAATTTCCTGGGGTTTCAGCCTACTCTGTTCCATAGGCTTAGGTGGAATGACAATAAATCGAAAAGACAGGATCAAAACATCCTACCACCATCAGTTTAGTGCAGATAAACCATTCATGCTAAAACACCATCTGCTTGTAGGTTTAACCCAGCTGTCGAAGGAGTCCATGCCAACACAAAGAGACCTCTCAGAAGATGCTTTGCCAGACCTCTCCACCCTAGGTCTTACGAAGATGGAAAGCCTTTCGACCCAGAAGGCAAGAATGGTGGGCCTTTGCTGCTTGGTCTGATACCATAAGCCTGGCCGGGGGGGGGGATCACACCATCTATTAAGGTGGCATTATTCATTAAGAGAATTTACCAGTCCCCTCTGCTGGCAACTGCAGTGCTCATGCATCATAAGGAACAGGTGCTGCATTAAAGCAAAATGAAGTTGCCAGAACTGGACTATTTGTCTGTCTACTCAGTGCCATCAAGTCTACGCTGACTGGCCACAACTGCTTACAGTCTGAAGCAGAAAGCAAGCTTTGCCTTCCTTGCTTCCTACTAACTGGAAATGCAAGGGCTGAACGCATGATGCTATGTGCTCAAGGTTTGCTCTTATCAGAAGCCTAGGGGACACTCTCCAAGACCTGACTTCCTACAGATTTCTCCCACTTTTTTTTCTTGAGTCTGCACTCATACAATCTTAACCTCGTACAGCAGCTGTCGGGACTTTAAACAGTGACATGGTCACATGTAGCATAAGCCACATGACTAAAACAGCACATGGCAAGCTAGGATGTAGTCCCCCACCCTCAATACATTACAAGGAAGCAAACAGTAGCTCTGCTACATTTATTTTGGCTGCAAACTGGCAGGAACGGAAATCTTCCTACTTCAACCCCCCCTTCAAACAGAGATCTGTGTTCACTTTTGCAAGACATGATGATTCCATGCAAAGCTGTAGCAGCAAAATAAAACAGAAGTCCAAACTTCAGTGTCACATGGAAGGCTAACAAAATTTAATCTGGCATCAACTTTCCAAGTCAAATCTAACTTCCTAAGACACTTGGAATTTACATCTGTGGCAGTTATTTATGCATAGCATTTATAACTCTATGTACACTCCATGCCTCGAATGAAGTGAGTTCTGACTCACAAAAGCAGGACTAAATGTTGTTCATCTTTAAGGAACACTGGACTCCTAGTTTATCTTATGAGAAGGTCCCTGGGCTTCAAGTGCAAGAAGGAACCTTAAACAGTGTCTCATAACTGGGGATGCCTTATTAACTGATCAACACTTATGCTTCTTGGGAGCAACTTACTGTGTTGCACAGAGATATAACAAATACTTAACAATCCACTTTTATGGGCAAGTAGTGTGCATCTCATGCCCCAACCTGGATGGCCCCAGGCTAGCCTGATCTTGTCAGATTTTGGAAGCTAAGCAGGGTTGGCCCTGGTTAGCATTTGGATGGGAGACCACCAAGGAAGTCCAGGGTCAGGGTTGCTATGCAGAGGCAGGCAACGGCAAGCCACCTTTGTTGGCCCCTTCCCTTGAAAACCCTACTGGGGTTTGTGTGTGTCACCATAAGTCAGCTATGACTTGACAGCACTTGCCACCACCACTACCAACAGCAGTGTGCCATCTGAGCTGATTGCCAAGACCAGCACATCCAAGAGTGTTTGCTTGTGTGGTTTTCCTTTAAGCCAATCCCTAGAAGAAGAAGAAGAAGAAAGAATCTTGCAGTGAGTATATAGCCTTGTTCAGTTACATGCTCACACGCTGGTTAAATGTCTCCTTGCAGTTTGGGATATGTTTTCTGGTTGCACTTTAGGACCAAACAAGACCAAACTAATACCCAGTGCAAATTTTACACCTCCTTCTCAGCCGTTGCCCAGTCCAGTAAAATGCTGGCAGGTTTCTTTGGGACGGGCACACCAGATGGATGTATTTCCTGTGATAAGTATGCCCAAGAGAATGGATGGGAACAGTTAAACAATGGCTGGCAGCAAACTAAATAGTTGTTTTGGCACAAAGTAATTTTTTGTTAGACCCAGGACAGCGGCTTAAAATAAAAGCAAGCAGTTCCTATGATTCCCTTTCTTATTATTTTAACACAAGATTCTCTCCTGAAACCTTTACATAAGAACATAAGAGAAGCCAATGTTGAATCAGGCCAATGGCCCATCTAGTCCAACACTCTATCACACAGTGGCCAAAAATACCACGTGCTATCAGGAGGTCCAGCAGTGGGACCAGGACACTAGCAGCCCTCCCACTGCTGCCCCCTCCAGCACCAAGAATAGAGTGCATCACCTGCCCCAGATTGTTAGCCCAGACTTGTTTCCCTGTGGGCATGGTTTCTGCTGGGATGAGAGATCATCTATAACAATTAGCACAAATCCATACTTGAACATTAGGACTCAAAATGAAGAACAAAAAAACCTTAAATGCTCAAAGTTTGTATTAACATCTGCTCAGGACTGGGGATGATAGTGGACTTTCAGATCATTTATTATTATTTTTAAAAGGAAGTCTCAAAACTTTTGCTCCAAAGTTTGACAGACTCCCCCCCACAAAGCACCTACAAAGAAGAACATAGTATACAGGCATAGGGTAATTTTTTAATCTATGAATTCACCTGCAGCACCTGGTGGAGGACAGGAAAAGTGTACCACACCTACAACACCCAAAGCTAGCAAGGAATATGGTTATGAAAGCATATCATCCTCAGAGGATGAGGGCATTTATGGATACTGGCTAGAATCGGCACTGATGCCAGCTGCAGCTATACCCTCCTCCTTTTTCCTTGTTAAATGTTGTTCTCTCCCTCACTGTTTCTTGTTGACCCAGAGATTGCTGTTACATGTGAATTAAGACACGCTGAGGTGTGCCCAGAAAGTATAACTGCAATGCAAACCATGGATTTGCAGTTATGGTTTTCCTAACATGCTTGCACCAACCAGTAATGGTTTGTTAGGAAAAGAGGAACAGAGATTGTCTCCAAACAGTGGAGGAGTGTACAGGTTTAGGCCAAAATAGCTGATACCTGTGAGCCAAGCTACAGACAGATGAAGAGAGGGGCTTGGATCCAGCAATGTGCAAGCAGAAAAATCAATGGACTTAGCACAGTTCTGTTTGCATACAAACTTCAGCAACACCTGTAGTTTAGATTACTGTAATACACTCTCCATTTTAGCTTGGCTTTAACTGCCTTAATGATGTGTTTTTGTTTGGTTTCAGTGGTTTTTGAGATGTGTTTTATGATGTGTGCTTTTAATGTTAGTAACCTTGGTGGCCCCTGCTGAGGGCAAAAAGGAGGGATATAAATTTTGTAAATAAATATTATAGCGCCCTGTAGTTGTTTGCAGAAGATCTTGTGCAACTGCAAATACAATTGGGGACACAATAAATTTCACTTAGCACGAGCTGCCCCTGCAGTCTGCTTCTTGTGTTTCTGTTTGCACAACTCCTCTAGTGCCAGCAGAAGTTTGGGATTCGATCTAACCCAAGGTATAAAAGCAGCACCAAACAATTTCAGGAGGGGGACATCTGGCTATTTTTTTTAAAGACTTTCTACAGCATCTTTCCCATTTAGTGGGATGTTCCTACTCTAAAGTAGTAACTTTGGTTCCTTGGCACCTATGCAACTTGATTGGCTTCCGCAGCTGGGCTTTGCATAGCACCCTTCACCAAATGTATGCAGAATTTCCTTTAGGAGGCAACAGGTGTAGATCCCGTAGCACTTGCCAGATCATATTTCGATTCTGTGCTTTCTGGGAAAAAATAAATCACCCATTCATTTCCAGATTTTTTTTAAAATGGCACAGGGACTTTAATCCTTTTACTTTTGCTCTACTGCAGCAAGACACCATAGGAAACGCCAAAGTTCCCCACTGAAAACTTTGCAACAAAAATTGCTTTGTCCAGAATTTCCAAAGTTCAGGCTCATATGGCAAAAGCCAGAGCCACCTGTGCAAATTCCTGCGACAGCAGATGTGGGGATCCATTACCTACTCCCACTTAACTGGGTCTGCAGCATGCCAGATGGAAAATTAGAGATATTGTACTCTAATGGACTAATTTCCAGAACGTTCTACTCTCAAGAATCCTTTCCACACTGATATTCCACACTGCTAAGAAATCCCTGCAGACTACAAGCATATTGTCAATTCATGCTATGTTTATTATTGTCCTATGAATTTATTATTAGTTACTTTATAAATACCCCACCTTTCTCCCCAATGTGTACCCAGGGCAGTTTACCTTGTTCTCCTTTCCTCTAGTTCATCTTCACTACCTTGTGAGGTAGGTCTGGCTGAGCGTGCATGACTGGCCCAGGTCACCCAGCAAGCTTCCATGGCAGAGTGAGGAGTCAGACCTGCTCCTCTGTGATATCTCATATGCATTTCCAGCAATGCCCTTTCAGAATCAAAGCACTGTTCCCACAGTTTCCCTGTGGTGTTTTGCTATGTAAATTGCATGTGTGTGTTTTATTTCTGTGTTTTAATGTGGTGATATATATATATATATATATGTATAGATATGTTACTGTAATTTAAACTGCAGGACTGTAGAGAAAGGGGGGCTGGATGGGTGACAGAAGTGTGCTATGATTGGATGGTAGCTGTATCCTACGGGCAGAGTTGACAGGTTGGAAGAGCAAGTTTGTTCAGAGTTTGTGTGGGAAGGGATTGAGTGAGGTGCTGTAGAGTATGAGAGAAATCTGTGTTGTTCGTGGAGATTATTAGCCTAAGTGACAAGCTACGAAATTAAGCTTTGTGGACGATATCAGCCAAAGTGGCAAGTGAGAAAATAAAATTTTATGGCTAAGTTTAAGGAACTTCAGAGGAAGAAGAACCGTACCTATCTGAAACTATGCTTGTGTGCCTATCTGAAACGGTTACACTTGTGAACTTTACCGAAACCATTATGTTGTTTACTTTATTTATGTTTAAGAGAAACAACTGTTTTATTTAGAGTAAAAATTTTCCAGAGCCACCCTCATTTGCTGATTGTTTTCTACAAAATATAACTAAATCCATCCTGTTCTATAGGTCCAGCTAAGAATTTTAAGGCAGGAGCCTTTGGTGGCAGTGAAAATCAGTAGGAAATGCTAAGGAAGGCAGAGAGGCTACATAACTCACATCCTCTCAGAACACTAAAAAAGAAGAAGAGAAGAGATTGGATTTATACTCCGCTCTTCACTACCCAAAGTTGTCTCAGAGTGGCTTACAAACTCCCTTCCCTTCCCCTCCCCACAACAGACACCCTGTGAGGTAGGTGGGGCCGAGAGAGCTTTGACAGAAACTGCTCTTTTTTTCAAGAACAGCTCTTATCAGAACTATGGCTTGCCCAAGGTCATCCAGCCAGGTTGCAAGTGGAGGAGTGGGGAATCAAACTTCTCCCAGATTAGAGTCCGCGCACTTAACCACTACACCAAACTGGCTCTCTTTACAGGTGTGACATCAGGAGTCTCAGACAACAGCTAAACCATTACAATTCCCAGTGGAGAGGCCAAAAAAGAGAAAGGAGACAGGGTAGACAGGTGTCATTCCACCGGTGGAACCAGAATGGCCTTCACCTACAAGGAACGCTCTCTACTTCCTCCCACAAGGCCTGCAAAGAGGCAGCAGAATTCTGTACTTGTGGCATTGGCCTCACATACTGGGAAGTTAAAAATGATCCAGGAGCAAGCGAAGCTGAGTCTAAAACTCTTGAACGAGAGTCAGTGAGGTATAGTGGTCAGGGTTGAGCTATGATCCAGGAGACTCCAAACCCCCACTTTGCCATGGAAGCTCACTTGGTGGCCTTGGGTCAGGCACATACTCTCAGCCTATCCTACCTCATAGGGTTGTTGAGAGTATAAAATGGAGAAGAGGCGAAAGACGTAAACTGCTCTGGGGAGAAAGGCAGGGTATAAATTAAGTATGTAGCTTTTGTGCATGTTGTTGTTGCTGTTTTTGGAAAAGCTAAACGGGCTTCCCCAAATCCAGCCTTTGATTATCAATATTCCCAGAATAAATACTGAGAATGTAGAACTAAGACCATCAAAAGTTCTAACATTTGGGTTCGTGCCAATTTACTTTTGCTAAGCATCTACAATGCTTTAGCTCTCTCTGCTGGAATAAATGTTTGCAAGATTATATGGGCACAGGCGACAGTATTTAAAACCTTCAACTAACAGCTGTTCTGGGCATCACACCTGTCTTAAAAAATCTGACGGCCACACTCCAGAAGACCCATTTGCTTAATTTGCACAAGTTTATTACTGAGTTCAAAAAGAAAGTCCAATAGAAAGTTTCTTTATTTTTAATCAGGTTACCCACTAAGAAAATAACTGGTGGATCTGACCAAGCATCCATTTTCTTTTTAAAAAATTATATCCCCTTCTCAGATGGCAACAAGTTGTATTTTTCCTGTTGGGCTGCTGTGTATATTGATGAGTGTGGTTATTTAATTTTCTTCATTGATTTCATTGGTGCATTGTTGTAATCCTATTTCTTCCCAGGAAACTTATATGCAGAGGCATGAAAGTAACAGTTCTCTCCCAGCAACTCACCCAGAGATATACCGTCCGTGAACATGGAGGTTTCATTCTGCTATCATGGCTTGCAGCTGTTGATAGACACATCCTCCCAGAATACCTCTAATCCTCACCAGAAAACCACCTGAAGTTAGAGGTCGTGGCCACACAGGTGGGAATGAATTCCATATGTTAATTATGCATTGCATGAAAATAGTTTATTTTGTCTGTTTAATTTTTCACTGGGTAGCCTCCACTTTCTCACAAGCCATCATTTGGCCATACTTGCTTAAGCTCTTAAAGGGCATTTCCTTTTTCCCCTATTAACCTGCCAACCAAAGGATCCTGAAATGTTCTAAATGATTCTATGAAAAAAGCCCACAGAAAAACCCATGATCATAAATTCTCACAGGAAAACTGCCCACATGGAAAACTGCCCAAATGGAAAAGTATCATGTAAAGTGCTATAAATATTTATATTTGGGATTAAAACACGTCATATTCACATGCAACAATTAGTGTTGTGATTTTATCAAGTATAATTAAATAGTAATTTTGCTATGTTATTAGTAAATTACTTCATTACTATACAGAAGTGGCATGTATGCATTTTAAAATAAAATACTTTAGATTTATTCATTTACCATTTGTCAAACTTTATAATATTGGTATGAAGTAATTTCTAACGTAAAGGCAGAAAGATGTTAAATTAAATTATGTATAGACTGTCTAGTATACACAGCTTTTGAACAGCTTAAAATTCTTCAAATACTTAACTTATTTTGTTATTAAAAATTAAAACCATAAGATAACAAAACCATAAAATAACATTAAAATATGTCAATTTTCCTTTACTTGTATTTTAAATTACAAGCAGCAGCTACAAAGTCAAAATTGCTGGACTCCTTAAAACAGCAGAAAATTCAAGATTCACTGAACATTGGCATGGCCTGTACAATATACACAATGACTGCAAGATAGGACAAGATGGGCAAATGGTATTTCAACCACAAGGATTAGCATGCACAATCCTAATAGCATGCAAGCAAGTAAATACCGCAACACTGAATTTAAATCCAAGCTACATCTGCAGATTGCTCAAGCATGCATTGCATTCAGTGCCTGTTCACAGCCAGATTAAGTAGGGATTGTACAAGTATATACAAGAAAGAGCTATAAAGCCCAGCACTACAAGAAATTTAATCTCAGGTGTGCCTTTTGAGTAGCTGCGCTTTCATCATGTTGCTTATTATAAGCTGCTCTATTTGCAACATCTAACCATTTGTGGTCACATATTTATTTAGAATTTTTTTTATTCTGCCGCTCCAGGAACCTGGTCAAGGCAGTTTATGAAATAAAAACAAACCATTAAATGATATTAAAATCCAGCATTAAAAAACAAACCCAGCATGAAAACACAGACTGTAAAAACAGACCACTGATAGCTTAAGATCAGTATTAAGACTAAAACAGTGTTATATTATCAAAGTGTTAAAAGTAGTTCTCAACAAAGATTGCATCCATCTACCCCACTCCTCCACTTCAGCATGGGTTACCACCTACGCAAATGCCATGCAGGCCTGCATTTCAGAAAACAAACCTAGGATCATGCTGAAAGGCATATGACCAGCAGATTCAGATCACTGACGACAGCAGAGCTTTAACTGGGACTCATCAGTTTCTGTGCCAATGGTTGAATTACCATCGTACTGGTCACAAATTCATCTGGCCTGATCATCTTTACTTTCAAGTCCATACTGCATGCATGTAACTAGCTACAAGCTTATTTCTGAATTCTTCCTTTGCCTAGGGTGTGTGCGTGTGTGTATGGGGGGGGAACTTCCTCATTCTCCCTCCAGAAATGAAGAAAACGGCACCCTTTAGAAGAGGGTGCCCTATACAATAGCAATCTCTGTCTCTTACAATATTATGGTTGTGGCATTGTTATGTCTGAGCTTCCTTTCAAAGGAAGATCAACATGGACAAAATGTCCATAAATATGCATCTGGGAACCCTGATCCACATGTTATGAATGTACTCCAGGAAACACTAGTAATGCATAGCAATCGTGCTTCTCTGCAAAGTGTGGTGTGCCCACCTACTGAAGATTTTCCACACATATGAAGTGGAATTTTCATAGCACAAATTTAATTAATATTTTTGAGCAACTCTTACACAATGGTCCCTCTGTGCCAACAACTGTCCCAAACATCTTAAGATTGAGTGGACTCTATTCATGATGAACTGTAGACCTAATATAGAAACACAGAGCTGGAAGGGATCTCAAGGGTCATCTAATGCAGGAAATTCACCACTACCTCTCCCCCACTCACTCATGCAGTGACCCCCGCTTTATACCCAAAGTCCCCAGTCCCCTTTGATTAACAGCTCAATCTCACACACTCCAACTAAGAAGCAAGTTCTGCTGTGTTCACAGGGAGTCTCTTCCATGTCACAGTGTACAGGAGCCTCCTGTCATTCAAAATTGGGAGTATTATTCCCAGGGCTTTCTTTGGTGGCAATGCTCACTGCTATTGAGTACTGGCACCTTTTTTTCAGGGCTCTCTTAAGTCCTTAGGGAGAAATTGGTGGAAATTGGCGCAACCTTATATCTCTCTCTCTGCCAAATGACATCCCTGCCCTGTGGGACCTAGTTCAGTTCCGCAGGGCTTGTAACACAGAGATGTTCCACCAGGCCTATGGTTGATGAGAGCAACATTTTTTAATTAGCCTGTCCTCCTTTCGGTTCACTCCCCCCTTGGGTTAAGGTAATTTGATTCTAGACGCCGTCTGGAATGGTCACTGCATCTGTTTTAAATCTATTTTAAATTTGATTATGATTGTATCCCTGAATGTTGTACACCGCCCTGAGACCCAGATATGGGGGCGTTTAGAAATCAAATAAAAATAAATAAATAAATATGAGTACTGGCATTTTTTCTTACAAAAAAGCACTCGTTAGTCCAGATAAACCTAATTTAGAGTCCTACTTTGCTTTGATACGGAAATCCTTTCTGTTCATTCACAGCAGCAAATTGGGACAAGGTTCCCTTCTGATACTTACAAATGAACCCTATAATTTAATAATATGAATGAGAGAGCAACGAATATCAAAGTGATCAAAGTTGTGGTGCTGAGTACCACAACAGATCAAGGATATATGTAACACGGTAGAAATAAGCAGAGTTTCCTCTAAGCTGATTTAGTGTGAGCTAGCTCACAGGTTTTTAGCCTCTGGCTCACACATTTTTGCCTTCGCTCAGGAAGGATGGCTCCAGGGCAAACTAATTTATGCAGTAGCCAAATCGCTCACTCACAACTTTAATGAAGGAGCTCACAAAGTGGAATTTTTGCTCACAAGACTCCACAACTTAGAGGGAGCATTGTAAATGAGTGCCTATAAAATGAGGGAAAATAATAGGTAGGAAGCATCTTAATATAATAGATAACCCAGCCCATGGCTAAGTGACAGAAGGCCTCAAGTTTAATAGCCGGCATTTCCAGTTAAAAAATGGATCAGATATCAGCTGAGACCCAGGAGAGCTGCTGTCACAGTAGACAATACTGACCTTGATAGCTTGATGGTCTAACTGTAGAAGGCAGCTTTGTGTATTCATAGTAATACAAGAACTGGGACCTGGTAACTTTGCAAGATTTCACCTTGAATATGTAGGAATGGAAAATCTAACCATGATGCAATTCTGTGGGCTTCCCCACTTGCTCCATTGCTGACTTTTCAAAAGGCAACACTTGCAGAAAAAAGTTTTGAAGCAAGGATTTAGGACCATTCCTGGCAGGTCGCATTTGTGGCACATCATCTTTGGTTATGGAACCAGGAAGGGGAGGTCTCCCAAGTTCCTCAACCTGAAAAACAGAACAAGAACAGGCAGCTGTCACCAATGTGAGGATATTCAGAACATACTGTTTTGCTAAAAAGTTTTGAAGACTGTAGGGCTGGACCTAGCCAGCTGTTTCATTCAGTCTCAGCCAATTCCTTTCCTTCCTCCAGCCCCTGCTGCACCAAGCTTTTCTTCATGCAGGTCCCATGATGCCCAGCATAGCTCTTTCAGAGGGCGAAGGGGAGCCCCCTCTTCCCCTTAACTCATCAACTGAAAAGCTGTCTGGATCCAACCCATGGTCAGATATGTAGCAGTTTTCAGTATTTGACAACAGCTCTCTGGTTGCCAAACAATATCGCACTGCAGCATTGTTCTGACTGTTGATGGATGGATAATGACATTGGGATGGTCATTACCTCCGTGGCAACAGTACTGGGAGTGTCAGAGGAATATTGCACATGGAGCTGTTAATGCTTTCCACAGGCCTGCCTCGGCTTCCTCCGTCCAATGCTCTCTCTGCAAGCCCAAATGTCCCAGAGTACGGACACAACTGAGGGCACTTCCAAGGGCTGCAGATTTCTTGGGATGCACTGAAAGACTGGAGCACTCCACACACATGGCAAAGAACACTGAATGGACTGCAATACACAAGGGCCTTCTACACAGACTTGTGTCATGACTACAACACAATCCAAAGCAAAATTGCATCCCCTTAAGCCCATCAAATTCTCTGTTTAAACTGGCAGTGTAGATGTGTTAAGTATTCAACAAGACACCATTTTGGAAACAGACTAACATAAAACAAGTATTTATCTTTCTACAGCAGGGGTCCCCAACCTTTTGGGCCTGCAGACACCCTTGGAATTCTGTGGTGGGAGCAGCCACAAAATGGCTACAACAAAACAGCTGCTGTGGGAGGCAGAGTGAGCCACAAAATGGCTGCTGCAGCTTACCTTCAGTCACACAGTGAAGTTCTTCATGCTATAGTGGAAGCTGCCGCCAAAGCACCATTAAAAAAAAAAATCTATGTAGCCAGTAAATTCTCCCATGGCCAATCATTAGTCTTGCTGGGTGAACGTCCCACTTGGCAGCCATGAGGGAAGGTGTCCCTGGGCACCATGTTGGGGACCCCTGTTCTAAGGTATACGAACAGTGCTGATGCTTCCTAACTCATTTTAGGTTACGTTTTACATTTGACCAAGAGTCTAAGCTTACAAAACACAAGTAATGACATTTCTGTCATATCTTCAATGCTTGTGTGTGAAGCCAAAGTACCAATCATCTCATTTCTTCTGCATCTACTCCCCAAAATTAAAAACTGCATCATGTAGTTGCAAGAATATAACAGCTTTTGCAAGATCTGGCTTGTGAAGAGAAGCTCTTTTCTGGATACACTTCAGCACTGGTCACCCATAAGCAGCTCTCTCTAATGAACTCACTATCAGAGCAAGAATAGCCCCCCAAAGCAATCTTCCAAGCTACTTAAAAACTTGCTTGTTGAGACTTTCTGAGTTTTAGCTCCAAGACAAACCTACATTTGAAATAGTCTGCCTTCAGCTATCTTTGGCCATTCCTGAGATTGTCAAATGTGTTTTTATGCTTGTGATGGAACATCTTAAATTGTATTTTTCTGGAGCAGCAACTATATTGCAATGGATGCGCTTGGAAGTCTTTTCCATTAAAAAGAATTTTGTTGTCCAAAGGGGACTGAACTTCTTGTTTTCCTTATTCATTTCTTTCTTCTTTTTAATGTAATTTTTATTAGGTTTTCACAGGGCAGGGAAAATAGAAGGGATGGGATAGGGCATTATAGGGCTGAAAGGGTACAGGGGATAGGATAAGACAAAAAGGGAAATTCCATCAAGTTTATATAATAGCTGTTACAAATTTTCCATCTTAATTCTTTGTTCCTAAATCTCTTTCTTTTGTATGATTACTAAGACTAGTGTCATTTAATCAAATCGCTAAAAACTTCTGTTGTGATTCCTGAAAAGAGTCAAGTTCTATACAGTTCAAGTTAGAGTTTCTCCAAGTTTATAATAATATTTATACTCATTGTTCTTGGTCTTCAAAGTTTTTTTCCACCCAGTCATAAAATGATATCCAATTGTCTCTCACATTTTTTTTACTTCAGTCTTTCAAAAAGACCGACAGTATATCCATTTCTGCTGTTTCAAAGTTCACTTTCCATTGGTATCTCTGAGTACGTAGCATAAAGAATTCTTGCTGCCATAACTATATGTATAATTAAAGAGCTCTTCTTTACCAAATATCTGCCCATGTTCTGAAACAACAACAAAATAAAAATAAGAAAGTCTCAGGTTAAATTAAAGGAAAGTGATTTTAAATCATTCCAGTATTATTTAACAGTCAGCAAACATGGAAGGGTTAAGGAAGTTAGCTATTTAAAAACCTTACTTGAAAACAAGAGAGTTGTAAAACAACATCTTTCAGAGCATAGTATAGGAATTGGCAGTTACATGTACACACGTAGAAGTTTCCCATGATCAAAACTAAGGGTCATATCATCTAGCTATACCCACTACTACAATAACAAGCAAGTTTATGAAAGGCTGAAGCTAGCTAAGCTGTTTGCAGAGACAGCGTCATGAAAGAGCAGAGAAAGCACACTAAGTAAGCAACTCTGTATGTAAGACAGTCACCCTCTCCTTTCTTTCAGAGGCATCATTTGGTTAAAGCAGGCATAACTGTTTAATGAGTTTTCACTTACTGATACCTTTTTTATGTTAAAAAAGGAATCGGTATGGGTATTTGATTCCAATCAAATAAGCAATGCAACACTTTTTTAAAAAATAGGTGTTTAGTTATCAGAGACTCAAGAGAGAACATATGTAGATGTTTGCACCTTTCTCGTAAAGCTGCCATTTTCTGAATCAGCCCGTCGGTTCCGCTTGCTCTGGGCGCGCAATAGATTTTGCTGCTGCCAAGGCCAGCAGGGAATACTGTGGGGCAGCACAACAGTGCTGGGGCGGAACAGTATCTTCGCACAACAGCTGGTATCTGAAATCTTTTACAGCTGGCAAACCATGAGCTCTGTTGTGGAGCGATGACCCCCTTAATTAAACCCAAGAAAAGAAGTGCTGTCGTGTATTGAGAGAGGCAGCAACATGGAAAATTGCACAAATACAACCAGAATCCCGAAATAAAGCCGCAGTTAAAGGCACCGAACGAAGCCAAGCAAAAAAAAAAAGTCAACTTGATGCCTTTCCACTCAATACTCACTTACCTCTCACAACTCGTTCTTCACGTGTTCACTGAAAGCACGACCGATGCTACCCAGCCTTACAACAAACTCTTAGCTATACACCGGAAACGGAAAGAGACTCCAACCAATCGTTCTTGCCGTTCGTCCTTTCCATAGACAGAAAAAAACACCTCGCAGTTCTCCGTCCAAGGAAGATTATTACCTCCGCCTCTCTAATAAGATTGATAAGTGATACTTCCAATCACAATGAGCCGCTGTTTTTTTAAATTTCGTCAAGAAAGGGGCGACGCTCATCCATAGGTTGGGATTTTAAGGGCGTTTAAAGGAGGCGCATGACGATTGGCTACCGAGATAGGAGGTGTGGACCAATCCTAGTTTAGTAATTTTCGTTGCTATGTTAAAAAGCCCGCTGGCGGGGCCGTGCTCGGGCTTACTAGTAGCTTTTCTTTAACGCGACTGGTGCCTTGAGAGTGATTGACGGAAACTATCTCCCGTCATCGAACAGTCTTCACTGGAAGGGGTGGGGCGATAAGCGGCCCTTTCCGTGAGGCCCAGAAGGAGAAGAGTCGCGCGTCGCTGGGAGGTTTCTCCAGGGCGGCCATGAGCGGCTCTTTCTGCCGCCTGCCCGCGGCTCTGCGCCGGTTGGCGGCTTCCCGGCCGCTGCTTTTGTTCACGCGGCCGCTGAGCCAAGCGGGGTCGGCGGGGGATGGCGCTGCTGCTGGGGGCGGCGGCGGCGGCGGCGCTGGTTCTTCAAGCTCCGGGTCGGAGGAGGTGGAGAAGCTGGTGCGCGCCCACCCAGTGGTGGTCTTCATGAAGGGCACTCCGGCCCAGCCCCAGTGCGGCTTCAGCAACGCCGTGGTGCAGATCCTGCGCTTGCACGGCGTCACCGACTACCGCGCCTACGACGTTCTCCAGGACCACGACCTGCGGCAAGGTCAGCGCTCCACTGGCCGGCCCGGCCGCCCGTTCTCGGCTCCCTCCCCTTTTCCTCGGCCGAAAGAGCCCCGAGGGTCGGCGGTGGCTCCAGCTTCATCTTGGATGAGTTTGCCTTACATGGGTGTCCGGTCTAATGGTTGGAGTGCCCAGCTAGGACCGTGGAGTCCCTCGTTCACATCCCCAGTCTGCCACAGAGCTTGGGTGGGTGGCCGTGGGCCAGTAACAAACATTCAGCCTAGCCTGCCTCGCAGGGTTGTTGTGAGGATAAAAGTGGAGGAAGGACAAACCACGCGTCCTGAGATAGAGTTTCAGCTTTGCATGTGGAAGATGGCCGGCTCGTTCTTTGGCATCTCCAGTTTTAAAGGGAGAGCTAGAACATGACGTTGAAGATGCATACCTGAAACACAGTTAATCAGAGGAGGCAATAATGGATAGATAAATGATTTCACTCCAAGAAGCTGTGTCCTGTGGATGCACATTATGAGCATTAGATGTGGAATGGGCAAAGGAAAGTTCTTTTTCACTCAGAGAATTGTGGGCTTGTGGAATTGGCAGCCACAGGGTGCAGCCATGACCACCATGTTAATTGGCTTTAAAAGAAGACTAGTAGTTTGGTGGAGTGGTTAGGAGCACAGACTCTAATCTGGGAAAATTGGGTTTGATTCCCCACTCCTCCAACATGCAGCTGCTGGTGTGACCTTGGGTCAGTTACAAGTTCTTTCAGAGCTGTTCTCTTACAAGCAGTCCTCGAAAGAGCTGTCCCAGCCCCACCTACTTCACACAGGGTATCTCTTGTGGGGAGGGAGAAGGTAAGGAGATTGTGAGCTGCTCTGAGACTCCTTTGGGTAGTGAAGAGTGGGGTATAAATCCAATCTCTTCTTCTGAAGGACAGGTCCATTAGTGGCTGTTAGTCATGTTTTTCAAAGGCACACTTTTTCTTTGGATGCTGTTGGGGAGGGAATCAGTGACAGAGTGAAGTTTTTTGGCCTCTGTATGCTGCTTCTGGCTAGCCACTGCACGATGCAGGATTTTCGTCTAGATTAGCTGTTGTTTTGGTAACAGCATAGACGTTCTCATGTTCTTACAGGTTTGTTTTAAATTTTTGAAGTTTATACCCAATTTTCTTCCCCAACAGGGACCCAAAGCAGCTGACAAAATCATTTTTGCATCATCCACTTTATTCTCACAACAGCCCTGTGAGGTAGTTTAGATGGAGTGAGAGAGTGACTGGCCTAAGATAATTCAGTGAGCTTTCATGGCAGACTGGGGATTCAAAACTGGTTCTTCCAGATTTCTGTCCAATAGTCTAACCCAGGGGTTCCTGACCTTTTTGAGCCTACAGGCAGCTTTGGGATTCTGAGATAGGATGGTGGGTGTGAAGTGACCAACACATATGCACACATAGAGGAAGTCTCAAGTGCAGGGAAGAGGGGTGATTTTTAAAAATACACTGGGAAACAGAGGTGAGTGCGAGAATAAAACCAGCACTGTGGTAGCAGCCAATGTTCCCTCTAAGCTGTGGAGTCTTGTGCGCAAAAATTCTACTTTGTGAGCCACTGGCATTAAAGTTGTGAGCAAGCGCTTTGGCTGCTGCATCAATTACTTTGCTCTGGAGCCATCCTTTCTGAGCCAAGGCAAAAATGTGTGAGCCGGCAGCTAAAAACCTGTGAGCTAGCTCACACTAACTCAGCTTAGAGGGAACATTGCCTGTTGCTGAAATGACAGTATTTAAATTTGCACAACCAGTCAGAGCTCCTATGGCCAGTCAGAAGCCCTGCTGGGCAGGAGCCCTACCTGGCCCCACCCACTTTAAAAAACACTTGGGGGACACTAGGAAAGGTGTCAGTGGGCGCCATGGGGACCCCTGGTTTAACCACAACATCATCTTTTCTTTTATCTGGGTTGATTAAATGTAAAGGAGAACAGGACTAGCGTGTTTTATTTTTATTTATTCATTTTAGACAGGAGATTTTTAATATGGAGAGCATATCACATAGGGGAAAGAAATGCCGTAATCCACTGAAGCTAATTCTGTGATGTAATAGAGTGAGGCCAAAATCCCATTTGGATTTACCTAAAAATAAGCAGAACAAAGTTTGAGTCCGGTAGCACCTTTAAGACCAACAGTTTTATTCAGGGTATAAGCTTTCTTGTGCAAGCGCACTTCTTCAGATACAGTAAAATGCAATTTCCTCAACATTATATATAGAAAGAAAGGGGGGGGGGTTAGTTGTGAGGAACTCACATCATTATGCTGTGTGATAACGCACTCTGTACCTTGACTGGTAATTTCCAATTTTGTTTCTGTCTCTGTCTTGACTCTAATTGGCCCCTCCTGGCAACTAACCCCCCCTTCCATTTCTATATGTAATGGTTGAGGAAATTGTGTTTCACTGTATATGAAGAAGTGTGTTTGCACACAAAAGCTTATACCTTGAATAAAACTTTGTTGTTGTACTGCTTCAGACCAACATGGCTACCCACTTGGATCTGAAAATAAGTGTTTGCCTTTGATTACCCTTGGATGGGATTAGGTTGCATGCAAATTAGTGCTCTGCCCTTTCTTTTTTGCAGCTGGCACCTTTTCTCCTAGCCCTCCCTCATTTACAAAAACTAAAAGGCAACTTCAAAATACATCAGGTCATATATGTTTTTTTTTTGTGCACTTGTCACTTTGATTGTTTTATGAGGCTTTATTGGGGCCCCTACTAGGTTTTTGTTTTTGAAATAAACATGTGTACTTTTGTATATACTTATTGATGTTTTTAACTTCTGGCCCTTTATTGGTTTTCTAAACTTCCAAGCTGCGGGGAGCTGCGGTGGCTCAAGTGGTTAAGACGCTGAACTGCAGGCTGTGGAAGGTCAGTAGTTCAGCAGTTCGAGACCCGGGTGCCGCATGACAGGGTGAGCTCCTGTCTCTAGTTCCAGCTCCTGCCAACCTAGCAGTTCGAAAGCTAGAAATTGCAAGTAGATCAATAGGTACCACTTCGGTGGGAAGGTAACAGCATTCCGTGCACCTTGGTGTTTAGTCATGCCGGCCACATGACCACGGAAACGTCTTCGGACAGCGCTGGCTCTTCGGCTTTGAAACGGAGATGAGCACCGCAACCCTAGAGTCGGATTCGACTGGCTTTCGAGCAAGGGAACCTTTAAACTTCCAAACTAAATCATAAGCTAGCTTTTACAGGAATGTTTTACTTGATTGAACAGGGTAGTGTCTAAAGTGAGGGTGCAGTGCAGATCACAGAAACTACTTCTGTGGCTACCAGACCATAATGATTTTACCTGTGTCCCACTTTCAAAAAACAGCATTGACGGCAGCTTTCAGAACTTCTGCCTTGCCCTTGAGCATATTAATGGAAAGGGATATTTGAGCCATAATCCATGTTATCTAGAGATCCTTAAAAGCAGTGTAGCACATGATGCTAATACTGTAATCCTATTCACGTTTATGTGGGAGCAACTGCCTTTCAAATTATAAGCATGGATTAGATTGGATTCTACGAGCACTTTTGGTTATTTCGTGCATTTCTAATTGCAAGTATGGAGGCGTGTCCACATAGGAGAGTTAAGTATTCTGTAAAGTTAATATAAAATCCTTATTGGCTAAAAACATTTGACTTCTTTCATATTCTGATCTTGCTTAGCTCAAGGCATCATATTTACTCTTTTGTACATATGTATGTATATTCCTGGCCCTGACCTGGATAGCCAAGGCTAGCCTGATCTCGTGAGATCTCGAAAGCTAAGCAGGGTTAACCCTGGCTAGTATTTGGATGGGAGACCACCAAGGGAGTCTGGAGTTTTGATGCAGAGGCAGGCAATGGCTAGCTACCTCTGAATGTGTCTTGCCTTGAAAACCCTACAGGTGTCTCCCATAAATTAGCCATGACTTGCTGCCACTTTCCACCACCACTATTCATTTTCTGTCAATAGCCAAACAAAATCCAGAAAACACAGATAAATATAATTACAAGCCAACCACCCTGACCTGGATAGCCCAGGCAAACCCAGTGTCAGATCTTGGAAGCTAAGCACGGTCAGCTCTGGCAAGTGCTTGGATGGGTGACCTCCTTGAAATACCAGAGGTAGGAGGTGGGGGCAGGCTTTATTCAGCTGCCTGTCTGAATATCCTCCAGGCCCCTAGTAGGGGCCAGTCACTAGAGGTCACCCTGATTTCCAGCTGCAGACACAGTCAGTCACCAGGGGTTGCCATGACTTCCAGATGCATGCGCGCACACACACAGGCACATATAAAAAAATACAAAAGAAATTAAAAATCAACCAAATCACCCTGGACCTTGATGAATAAGATTTTTTTTTTAGAGAGTAGTTAGTCATGTTTCAGATGGATGCCTGTAGATTAGGACCACAACAGAGAAGCCCTTCTCTCTTGCAGAACTTGCTTCCCGTTTGATGAGTTTATCCATAGTAGAGGCTCTGAAGATGATCTCAGACATGTGGGTTCATGTGGGAGTAGCAGTTTCAGATACCCTCGTTCCAAGATGATTAGGGCCTTTGGGGGTAAAAGCAGCCATTTCTATCTGAAAACAAACTGAAAGCCAGCAAAAATGTATAATATATTAATGGCCTTGGGTGAAAAAAAAGAACATTCCTCTTCCATTTACAAAACTCTGCGATTTCTTTTTCTGTGTCCAAATTTTGTCATGGCTTCAAAATTTCCAGAAATTTTATATCTAGCAATAACAAGAACATATGGTCATTAAAATACAAAACATTGAAGGCTGGGAAAAAATTGGCTGGTTCCCAGAGACAAAGAAAATTTGCCAAGTCCTGCCATAAAGCACATGGAGATATTTGCATGCTTTCAGACAACTACAGTTTCTGTGGTACCTTTTGTATGTAGTGGGTAGAAGAGGAGAATAACTAGTCCTGTTTAACTATGCATTATGGATATGCCATAGTGGATACAATTAATAGTTTTCTTTTGGGGAATTTTGCAAGGGAGAAAGCTAGGAGTCTAAAATTATTTCTTTATTTAGGGTTATTTTTTATTTTTCTCAAAAGAAAGTGGGAATCAAAAGGGGAAAAAGATTTGAATTAATCAAGTCATCAAATATCATAGTTACATACAACAAGGAGGATCAGATATATTAATAAAAATACATTTTGCAAATTTAGAAGCAGATAATACTGAAATTATTTCTTCATTTTTTACAAACTTGTTTCATGAAGACTCTTCTGGGACCCATGGCAGAACTTCTGTTTCTTGCCCTGAAAGTCCCTGGCTTCAGTCATGGTAGAAAGAGTCAGTGGCATTCACATAAGCCATTTCAGGAGCCTGTCAGTGCCAAAGCAACACTGTTTAACCTCAAGGTAACGATGCAAAACCTTCAGAATTATGGCCTTGTAACTTAGCTGTTGGCCTGCAACATGCGTCAGAGACTACTGGCGTAGCCACTCCCTAAACTCCAAGGTCTGTTAAGAAAAGATAAAAAATTTGGAAGGAATCTTGTTTGACAAATAAGCGTAGGAAGGCATTAAAACATAGTAACAGAACGTCTTAGTTGCAAAAAAAATCTAAGTATTAAACTTTCCTTAAAAAGGTTTCTGTTTTGTGCTTTGGAGAACACAGCATATAGTTTCTGATTGAACTATGTTGGCAAGGGAAGAGAGATATAATTTGAATCTATATCTTTTGTTGCAACCTGTTCAAGAAATGAACAGGATACACAGTTCCCATTAAACCTGAAGCCATCCTCCTTAATTGGTGGGGCCAGGAGCCTGCTCCAGCGTTTAGCTGCCACCTGATACCACATTAGCCATAGCGAACTTAGCCTTGGTCAGCAAATGGAAAACCAATGGAGTGCCCTCTCTTGCGACTCGGAGAGAGACTTTGAGATTTCTGTATCATGGAAAAAATAGAAGATCAAATAATGCAACGAGACACAGCTCCTACTGTTTCCCATTTTGTTACAAAATGACTTCCATATATCACCTATGTGACAGAACACAATTTACTTCCAAGCAATCCAGTCATGCTGGAGTTTTATACATTCCGATCTTTCTTTTTCTACATAATCTCTCCCTGTCTCATTCCTATAATACTCTTATCTATGCCAGTCTCTTCTGCCTTCTCCTTATTTGATTAAATGTTTTATTCCAATTTTATGTATTTTCTAAAGCTTTAATAAATTTCCAGTTTAAAAAAATGAACAGCAATGCTCCTGAAATAATACACTTCCTTATGTCAGTTTTTGTCAAATTCCCTGAAATCATATGTCTTCTAAACTTTCATGATACTTCACATATTCAGCTGCAGTCCTGGGAGTCTCGCACCTAGCTCCCCCCAAATAGTATTATAGCAAGAGTCATAGGTTTGTGAAAGAGAACGTGATTTCAGATGACCTCAGCAACAGTCAAAGGTGGGCAGATTCAGAGTTTTCAACAAAGCAACATTTACTTCCATTCCTGCCATGAATTCTGCATCTCAGGGAGGCTTGCAACTTACCTGTTCCTCTGCTGGTGGCTGTTTCAAGGTGGAAACTACCCACCAACCTCAAGCTGCACCAGTCAAGGACGTTGTCCACATTCCTGAAACGTGAGCATGTGCCACATTGTGAGGCAGTGCCACAGGTGTTCTAACCACTATATGACAGTTAACCTTTAAGCCGTAATCTCTTGTTCATTACATACAGCGCTGTTCATATAACGTACAGGATAATTGTCTTGCTTTATAAAAGTGGAAAAGACCCCATCCCAGTGAGATTGTGGGAGAAACCCTAAGCAGGTCTGTTCAGAAGTAATCACTATTTTATTTAAGGGAGTTTGCTCCCAGGAAAGTGTTCTTTGGATTGCAGCCATTTAGCAGTGGTGGAGGGAAGGAAGAGTAATATATGACATTCAAAACTGTGTCTTCTGTCCAGAGTATCCCCTACAAGGTCACCTTTTTTCTCTTTCCACTCCCTGCCTGAGGCTTTCTGAAACATTAGTAGAAATTGTCTTGTTTGGGAACATTTGGTTTAACCTTTCTTTGTTTTCTGATTCAGGAATTAAAAACTATTCCAACTGGCCTACTATCCCTCAAGTCTATCTCAATGGTGAATTTGTGGGAGGCTGTGACATACTTCTCCAGATGCATCAGAGCGGAGATCTAGTGGAAGAGCTGAAGAAACTGGGAATACGCTCGGCACTGTTGGATTCAGAGAAAGACCATGGCAAAAAATAAGCTTGCCTCTGTGACTCTTAATAAAGACAGCTTTTGATAACTTGTTACCAGAAAAGCCTTATATAATGTAGCTTAAAAAGGCAACTTTTTGAACTGACAATGAGGTTTATCACTGTTCACCAATACACTATGTCTTTTATCGATTGATTGTGACGATGTTCTGTCATGAAAAATTTAAGTATAACCACTGTGCTGTAAATCAGATGTTTGGAGTCAAGCTACATAAGTAGCTGACTTCTGTTTTGTATTTCTTTGTGCATTTTGCTTGTGTCAGGAATCAGCCACAGAAACTAACCCCCATCCCGGGATCGTCTTTGTGTTTTGCAAATTGTGTTCTGTGTACAATCCAGGCAGACAGTATTTGGATTTCTCTTACATCTCAATGAAATATGAAGTAAATAGTAACGACTTTAGTTCATATTGAGTGCTTAAGGTTCCACTCAATTTATATTTATGAAACTTAATTCCATTTAATGCATATGGACAGCAGAATAAATATATAAGGCTGATATCTCATGTTGAAAACAAATACAACAGCTGTTCTTCCTAAATCAGTTAGTGGGTTCTGAAGAACACTTAAAAAGTCTGGATTAAAAATTAGAACGTAATTTACTTCTACCTCTGCCAAAAAGACTGCCTCAGTTAATACACATTAACCTTCACCATGTCTGTATGCAAACTTCTAAAACTTGTAATTTGGTGGCTCCAGACAGGACATGTGGGGATGGGTTTTAGAAGCACAACTGCAGTTTCTCACTGTTGCGGCTCATTTTGAAATATGTGCACAAGCCACTTGGGATCCTGCTCTTGCAAGCAGTTACTTGGTGCTTAACCTTCAGAAATATTTGTCCCAAAGCTACACATGGATGTGTGTTTTCAAGATCAGCAGTGTTTCCTGCATCATCAAATAATATGCCTACATATATAAAAACAAGCAAACAGAGGTCTTTCATGTAAGAAATAAAATGGAGGCAGCATATTTTTTGGGAGCTCCTTTGAAAATGCACATATAACGGGTTCCTTTATGTTTCTGCTTTTAAGCTGAAAAATATTATTCTACGTTCAGATGTATGCATTGTGCTGTGTAGCTGTGCCCAGCAAAACTAGGTTCTTCATCCTGTTTCAATGCTGGAACAGTGTACACTATTAGATATAAGCAAATTGTAGCTGCAAAATTATGTTTACTTCATGATTATAGCTGTTTTCCTTTCAAGATAAAGGGCATTTATGAAGAATCTAAGGATCCTGTGTCTTTAATGACTTGGAAAGCTTTTTAGTCTTAGTATAATGAATGATGTTGACAATAAGAAATGGTGATGTCTGAAGATCTCAGGTCTTTCCACCTGGAAATTTCATGGAGGCCCGGTTGCAACCTTCTTTCTTTTGAACTTCCATTTGTAAGCAAGACGCTATGAGTACTGGGTGATTTTACGGGCGTGCAGAAGAAACACGGTGTGTTGGGCGGTATACAAATGGCCTTCCTAAAGTTTTTGTTTAAAGATGGGTGGAATGATAGTCCTCATGGTTGCACCAGTATATGCTTGGAAATGTGTGGGCAATGCCTGCTGTCATCACAGAAGGCAGCAACTTGAACACAGGTTTTGTGCATGAGGCTTTGCCGCTTCTGTGACTAACAAAACAAATATACTGGGCAAAATACGTGCAATTATGTGAATATGCTTGACCCTCATAGTTTGTACAGATGATAGAGTTTGATTTTTCTTGGCGTGGAATCTGGATGGCATGGATGAAGAATCTCAACCATTTAAAGCATGAGCGTGTAGCCCTATCAAATAGTGGCATTGCTAAAAATAAAATGTGAAGATGTTTTCAAATCATTCTCTGCAATTTAACCATGGGGGTTTTGAGAAGCAATAGAAGTAGTCTGACAAGCTGACTCCTGAGTTGCTTTAGTGTTCTTAGCTTCCTAATGCTTACTCTGCTGGCTGAGCCACAACTTCAGTGCTAGTCTCACACAGTATTCACTTTTATTTGTTACACTGATTCAACTTTTCCTCCACCCTGGACCTTAAGGTGGCGTACGTTGGTTCCTAGAAGGCCTCATATCCAGGCACTGTCTAGCCTTGCTTAGCTTCAGCCACATTATGTTGCTTCTTGCTGGGCCAGTGCAGCCTGTAAGCCACAATAAAACAGCACTAAACATGCTGGTACTGCATGCATAAACCCACTTGGTTGATATCAGGAAAAATGGTACCCACATGAGGCTATTTCCCAGTAAAATGTGTTTCAAGGATAGGGTGTCTGTTCAGCTTCTTGCATTGGAAGAAAAGCAACCTTCATGTTTTAATGATGTTTCTGCAATCATCAATAGGTGTTACTAGGTGAGAGAGTGCAGGCCAGCCCATGGCATAGTTCTATATAGAGACTCTGCTCTTATTAATAAGTTTGATCATCATGGTGAGTGATGTGTGTGTTGGGGGTGATATTGCCATCCCTTGGGTTTTTAGAAGAAGAGAAGAGATTGGATTTATACCCTGTCCTTCACTACCCAAGGGAGTCTCAGAGTCCTTCCCCTCCCCATAGCAGACACCCTGTGAGGTGGGTGGGGCTGAGAGAGCACTGACAGAGACTGCTCTTTTTCAAGAACAGCTGTGCCAGAACTATGGCTTGCCCAAGGTCATCTAGCAGGTGCAAGTGGAGGAGTGGGGACTCAAACTCAGGTCTCCCAGATTAGAGTCCACACACTTAACCACTACACCAAACTGGCTCACCTGGCAAATGAATGTTGCATATGATCACACTGTTTAGTTTTAGAACAGTTTTCCAACTTGGTTTAAGCCAGTCATGATGGACAAAATGGGTAAGACAGGCTAGAGTGGTGACAAGTGAGAAATGGTACAAGACAGGTGGGGGTGCGGTTGCTTGAGTATAGTAAAGCCCATGCTTGTTATCTCTTCGCATATGGAAAAAAATGGTGCTCATGGTGGGTCCTTGAGGATAACTGTGCTATTTGAAGGGGCAATAAGCAACTGCAGCTACCTCTCATTGGCTGACATCCTTAGAAAATAAGTGGATAGGAGGGTTCCCAACAAACCTTCAATAGAGGCTTAATGTATAGAAATGGGCAACTGAAGCTTTGCATGGTACATACGAAAATAATGTCACCTAATTAAAAAATCCAAATAAGCATTATTAAAGGGACATCACCCCCCCTGCCCAGGTTGTTCCAGGTTGGGAAATTCTTGGAGATTTGAGGGTGGAGCTTGGAAAGGGAGGAGTTTGGGGATGGGAGAGAGCCCAGCAGGGATGTGATGCATAGAGTCCACCCTCTGAAGCTGAAATTTTCTGGAGGGGAACTGTGCAGTAGTCTGGCGATCAATTGTAATTCCAGGAGATCCCCAGCTTCCACCTGGAAGTTGGTAACCCCAAACCCTTATGGTTGGGCGGGGTTATAATAGGCAGAAAGAAGTGCAACACAGAGAAGGAAGTATAGGATGGGGGGGGAAACCTGTGTGAGTATTCCATTACTAGGCCTTTATCAAGACTGGAAATCTCCCCTTCTTTCTTGTCTTCTAGGAGTACAGATAGGAAAAGGAATGAAGAGAACTTGGATAGCGCCAGAATTCCTTCCTCTCTGACTGTCATGTATTTGTTCCCAATTCAACCCTCTGTTGCTTTCTCCTGTGCTGTGGCACAGACAAAGATCTCTTTGGTGTAGTGGTTTGGCGTAGTGGTTAAGAGTACAGACTCTAATCTGGGAGAACCGGGTTTGATCCCCCAATCCTTCACTTGCAGCTGCTGGTGTGACCTTAGGTTGGTCATGGCTCTCTCAGAGCTGTTTTATCAAGAGCAGTTCTGAAAGAACTCTCTCAGCTCCACCTACCTCACAGGGTGTCTGTTGTGGGGAGAGGAAGGGGAGAAGATTGTAAGCTACTCTGAGTGAAGGGCAGGGTAAAAATCCAATCTCCTCCTCCTCCTCTTCCTCTTCTTATTCTTCTTTAATCCTCCCCACCATCCATATCAACATGTTTTGGCACAGTTCTCAATGCACTTCACTAGTTTGCTCTGATTTGCAAGTGCAAGCCGGGTCTTCATATGCACCAGAACGAAGCTGTTCTGATGTGGTGCCCCAAGGTGCCATGGTGCCTGCTAGCACAGGCACCTGCCAAATGTTTTTGGTAAGTGGGTGAAGCCAGGTGAGGTTCTGATAAGCTGCTGGAGATTCAATCAGCTGGGTGGATAAAAATAATGTTGCTTCAGCAGCAGTTGCTCCCATATTAGCTTTATTCTCTCCCCCGCTTCTCTTTCCCAGTGTATTTTTAATACTTCTCTTCTCCCCCCGCCCCCACTTCCTCTGGGCTTATGTATGGCTCTGTCTCCCATGGCAGCCATTTTGTGGTTGCCCGCACTACCCTGTGTCAAACTCCAGTGGTGCCTGCAGGATCAAAAAGGTTGGGGACCCCTGCTCTAGAATCCAGAGCTGGTAAAGCAAAGGAGCACTGCAGGTGTCATTTTTGAATATTTCCCTGTTTAAATGAATTCCCTGAAAATAAATCATAGTACAAATAAAAGAAACATTTGAGGCCTGCTTTGTTAGTTTTTGACTGGCAGGGAGATGTTGCTGCTCTTTTAGAAACACAAGAGTAGGATTCAGACATGTAATTTACCTGTAGTCTGAAGTAGATGGCCCAGGCTAGCCCGATCTTGTCAGATCTCAGAAGCTCAGAAGCTAAGCAGGATCAGCCCTGGCTACTATTTGAATGGGAGACCTCCAAGAAATATCAGGGTCGTAACATGGAGCCAGGCAATAACACGCCACCTCTGAACATCTCTTGCCTTGAAAACTACGGGGTTGGCCATAACTCAGCTGTGACTTGACGGCACTTTCCACCACCACTGAAGTGGTACGGTCCACTCTGCTATCTCTTGTAGACCGGGCCCAAGCCAGGCAAATGGGAGAGAGCAGCTATGGTGGGAATTAAGCAGGTCCTGCCTCATTGTTCTTATGGGCTCTATGAAGGGCACAATGGGTCCTTTCTGTCTTGGATCTTGTGTTTATAGTGTGTCCTAAAATCCAGAAGCCAAAGCACCTCCTGTTTGTACTTGACAGGAGATTAAAGCTAGTCAGTTGAGGAAGCCCTGTTTATTGCCAACATGTAGCTGTCACTCTCTGTGTGTGAATGTGTATGTGTATTCATTTCTCTGCTTTGTGTAGCACTTAACACAGTTTCCTCATATAAACATTAATGTTCAGCCTTAATTCATCTTAAACCTTTCACCATCGAAGAAAAGATCGGACTCATTTTTTTCTTTCAGATTGAAGCAAGGAGGATGGGATCCGTTTAAAAACCTCCACAGAAGCCGCCAGAGGGCTCATTAAAATTGAAACAATTACCTCACGCTGATGAATGACTACAAACTAAGGCTAATTGCCTGAAAGGAACTGAAGAGAGCGTGGGTGTGCTCCTGAATGCGTTTACTGTTGCCCTCTGCATTTCAAGCTGCACTTAACAGTAACCAGCAGATGGTGCTGCTGATCTGGAAAAGAAAGCCTTGGACTTGTGAGGAAGCCTTAGCTTTTCCCTCCCAGAGTATGCCTTTGCATTTGCAAAGTTTAATTTTGTTAGTAGGCAAAAACAACGTCAACTTTTCGTTGATGTTGAGGGGTATGCCACTTGTATCTGTGCTGTAAGTATTAAGTGACGTGTAAGTGGATTTAATTACCTTTGAGTAGTTTCATTATTTTTGGCACACAATGTGACAGTTATGAGAAAAGCACATAGAGATTATGCATAAAATGACTGACGTGCTTGCTCATTTCCCAGAGAGCTCCATCAGTTAGACATGCAGCCGGATCTGATGCATCTTGTTATGGGGATGATAGGTGGTGGTGGTGGGGAACGTTGCTATAGCAAGGTGGTAGTTGGATGGCTCTCAAAATCAACAACTTTTTGAGGAATAATTAAAGGGGTGCAAATTGTCCATTGTTTATTATTTTTTAGCTCCAATGGGGAGGCACCATTTAAATGTTCTCTCTGAGGTACCTATTGAAGCCATGCCTGGTAGAGCATATGCTTTGTTGGCATATGGTCTCAAGTTCAGTTTGTCATGGCACCTTTAATAAGAAAGGATCTCAGGTAACAGGTCTGAGACAAGCCTGTTTTTACATACTGTAAAGAAGCACTATACTTGGTATTGTTTTCTGATGATCTCATTTCTCTGCATTGCTGTACCTGAGGATCGTATTTGTGAACAAGTACACTTGAAGGTTGCATTCAAATGTCATAGTAAACCATGGTTTATAAACCACAGTCTGATTATTTTGATATCCAAATGCAGGTTTCCCAACAAAAAGATATGTTGGTGTGCACCACACCAGGGGTCTAAAATGCAATCTTAAACAGAGAGTTACCTACTATCAATCCCATGGAATTAGAAGGGGGTAACTCTGTTTAAGACTACACTGCAAATCACAGTTTGTACTAGGCTTGTTAACTATGGCTCATATTAATTCTGGTGTCTCATTATGTCTGAATTTAGAAATCTGTTTTGTTCATGAACACTGTCTATCTCAGCCTCCACTCTACAGAGTCTACGGATCAGGAAAATCCAGCCACTGCAAAAACATTTGGCCATTAGTGACATATTTTCAAGACACACTGTCCCTCTGTTAGCCCCGACGCCATTATGGGGCTTTGCTATGGACTGCTTGCTGTTCCCACATGGTCTGTGTACTTGCTAGACTGTAAAATGGATGCCAAAGGAGAAGCCCATAGAAAAGGGAAAAAGCTGTCTTTTTACTCTGAGGCATGTCACCTACCTGCCTCATGTCACCTACACAGATTAAGGGCCATACAGCAGACAAAGGACTTTTCCTCTGCAAGTCGTTTGCATGATGAGATTAAGTGCCTTCCCCACCCCAGACGACAATAGGAGAGCCATACACACAACAATACCAGAGCCATCAGCTACCTGGAGAAACCATCTACATGCCAGCCAGCTTCCTCTGCCCAGCCCCCAGGTATCCAACAGACAGTGTAGCCAATAAGATTTGAAATTGACACTGACACAGCCGGCTGGGAGGGTCAGTAGGTGTATACCGCCTGGCCTTCCACGCCCAGCACCCAAGACGCTATAATAACACGATCTCTGGGTCAGCTCTGTCTGCTTCTCTTTGCCCTGCTGCTGCTGAAACCACGACCTCTGTCTGTCTGCTTTATCCTCTTAAGCCCCCATCCTGTACCCGAACCCTTGTCTCGCTTCGTTCCAGTTGGCCGCTGGAATTATACACGTGTTGCTAGCTGGTCTAGACCACGTGTCCCTTCTTCCATCCTTCCTACCCTACCTTACCCCACTCGCTGGAAGCTTAGGAGCCGCGCCTTGGAGGTAAATATTGCCCTCAACGAAACCAACGATAACCTGCTCATGCAACTGTGCTTTATCTATCTTTTATTCTTAGACCTTGAATGTATGTGTGTGTGAATTGTATTTGTTGAGTGTTATTGCAACTGTGCTTTATTTAAGTAAACAAACATTATTCTGAGTCCTGTCTCTCGCCTCTTCACTGGGAAGGTCCCGCGGCAGCCCATTCCTCGTAGACATAGACCAAAAGATCCCAAAGGTTATTATACCTGTGGCAAAGTGCTCAACCCCTAGAGAGCATTTCGCCCAACACCTCTGCCTTCTCTCCCTGTTCCTCTACTAGTGAAGACTCAACAAGCGAGACTTCAGTGCCATCTTAAGCAGTTACACTTTGCTAAATCCATTGATTTTGATAGCCTTAGAGGCCTCAGTTAGTATAACTAGGGTATAACTCTGCTTAGGGTAGTACTGATAGTGGTTCTGATCTTTGTTGAGGGGAAATAAAAAAGGCAGCTAGGACAGACCCCTGTCACTTTCCCAACACCCAGGCAGATTTACCCACCAAAAATATTTTTAGTTCCCCCCAGTGACTGAGCCACCCTTCAGTAGTGTGTGTTTCTTCTTTATTTTATAAGCTTTTACTGTCCCACCCTGTCACATATTAGTTTAGGCTTATAACCCAGCACAAGAACTAGAGGGAATACAGGAGTTGTCTTGTCTTAAAATACCCTCATGAAATGGCACGTGAGGCAAAATTAATGTTCAAGAACAGAATAAAGATTTTAATAAACAGGCAGGGAATATATGAGGATTCAAGATATAGAGGTTGCTGAGGTAAAACTTTCAAATATATCTACAGAATTAAGGTTTTTGAACAAACAAGAGTGTTGCAACTTAATTTCTGAGTTTCAAGTTCTTTTCAGTGAGAGGTTTTTGCTTATTAGATATTTCAGCTGTTACACAGAATCTTAAATACAGTTTCTTAGACGATAGCTTTGTCTTGGTGCTTCTTTGTTTTCCCTTCAGAGATCTAGGTTTTCTCTTTAGATATTATAGCTTTCCCGTAACTCTTGAGGTGTCTAAGCTCTTCCCATTTATCAGAGACCAGGGTTCTTTTCCCAATCCCTTTCACTGGCAGGAAGTTATTCTCCTTGTCCCTAAGAAGCAATAACTCCTTTTACTATTTGACTTGTATGGGAGCTTAATCTAACTACCCAGACCTTCTGCCAAATCCTTCTCCAGTATCTGTTGTCTGTATAAAGCTGTTTTGTAGCTTTCTTGACTGATGATCTAAGTTCTCCCACAGAGCAGTTTTAATATATTTAGACAATGGGGTCCTTATTCTTCTCTTTTCTGACAATTCCGTGACAGAAATCACTGACTCCCAAAGTCTCTTTCCGCAGACGTTAGATTTCAGACCAAGACCAAAAGTGTTTCAAAAGGCAAAAGACCAAATGATGACGAAAGATACCTCCCCCCCCAGATCAGCTGTTTTATTTCCTCTCTAAGCTGATGCTGACCAGAGAGTGAATAGAGCCAATCACATAAGCTCTTCTCTCCAGGGAATATTGACTCATGAATTCCCTGACTCTCTGGCACAAGCAGGATTTAAAAAACAAACGAACCCTGCTTTTCTTTGTAATCCTTCACAGCAGCAGACCAAAAGACTTAATTGCATGCTTTTATTCAGTTTACATGCTGGTATTCAGTTTAATTACATGCTTTTATTCAGTTTACCAACACAGAAAACAGAAATTGCTCCACAAGTATGACACTGCAGTCAAAAGTAGTTCACAGTCCATTTTACAGCCACACTTTTCTCACCAGAAAACAAGCTCCCCCTTATAACCTCCTGTTATATCTCAGGAGACAGGAAGCAAGTGTCCTGACCATGATCATGATTTTTTTAATTTAATTTTTTATTTAATGTTGAGAGAAAACCGGGCGAGGAATATGGCTAAATGCCAAGAAAAAGGGGGAAGGGGAGGGTGGATGATGACCAGCTCAGCAAAGAAATGGCCCAAAGATATCCGAGGATGCTTAGTTTGCCCACCCATTCCCCATCCATTCCTTGCCCATTTATGACAGCCAATCAATAGTAAGCTGGCTGCTTAAGTAGTGAGGCATTGCCAGTAGCCTAGAAAACCAAGGAAGCTTGAGATTTTATTTATTTATATATTTATGTATTTCATTCGATTTTAGACTGCCCTCCCCCTGCCAAGGCAGGGCTCAGGGCAGTGTACAACATAGCATATTCATAACATATATAATTTAAAAACAATTTAAAACAATAAAAACAAACTGATTAATCTAAAAAATGGTGCAAGGGAATTCCAGTAGTGCTACTGCCACGGAGGGGGGGATGTAGGGAGTGCCGGAGGATGAGACTGTCGCTGTTCTCAACTAAATGCCTGGCGGAACATCCCTGTCTTACATGCTCTGAGGAACTGCATCAAGTCCCGCAGGGCATGGGTGTTATTTGGCAGAGAGTTTCACTGGGTTGGGGCCAGGGTAGAAAATGCCCTGGCCCTGGTCGAGGACAGCTGGACACCTCTTGGCCCGGGGAATGGGACCATCAGTAAGTTCTGGTCTACTGAGTGCAATGCTCTTCAGGGGGTATACCAGGAGAGACGGTACCAAAGATATGAGAGTCCTTGATCATTAAGGGCCTTGAAAGTCAACATCAGAGCCTTGAACTTGATCTGGTACTCCATCGGAAGCCAGTGCAGGTCTCGCAACACAGGATGGATGTGTGTTGTATGCGGGGCCCCGTAAAGTCCTGCTACATTCTGTACCAGTTGGAGTTTCTGGGTCAGCCTCAAGGGCAAGCCCATGTAGAGTGAGTCTAATCTGGAGGTGACCATTGCATGGATTACTGTGGCTAGATCAGGGCGAGACAGGTAGGGAGCCTGTTGCCTGACCGGGCACAGTTGGGATGGCCTCCAGGAGTTCTGTTCAGAGGCACAAAAAGAGCCAGACACACTGGGATTTACAAACCAATGGTGCTCTCTCATGAATGTCCATTGGACAATTCAGGGCTTCTATAACACACAGCAATTTAAACAGACCATGGTTTATTGTGACATCTGGATAGAGCAATAGATGGAGGCTTTCTCTGTTCAAGGATATATTTCCATGACTCTATTTTTAGGGTGCTTCATTTGCTTTTGCCTAAAATCTGTGACTGACACCTTGAAAAGCCATTTCCTGTCAGAACAGACAATAATTGGGCTAGATTTTCAGCATAAGGCAGACTCATATGTTCCTATGTAAAAATTGCTATTTTGGATGTGACTCCAGAAATGCACAGAGATTATTAAAATTGACTAGTTAAATATTTTTCAGCTCATTAATCATAAGGTTTTTAATCATTTGGTGGATTGAATTTTTTATATAGTTGCGGGGTGATAGCAGAGAAAAGTTAAGAGAGGAAAAGGAAATAAAAATGATCAAGCAGCACGACCACAACTTAAAACTAGCGATAAATAGCAGAAAAGCGGGCAGAAGTAAAACAAGGCCAAGTTTCATTGGGAAGCTGCAGTAATCCCAAAAGGGGGCACCAGAGAGAAAAACGGAAAGATAAAACATTTTAAAATAAAAGGCCTCAAAAATAAAAATGTCTTTGCTTGACACTTAAAAGACAACAGCTTTGGCTTCTGGAAGGTCTCTGTGATCTAGGAGTTCCAAAAGTCCTTGCAAAATGCCCTATTCTTGGCGCTCACCTGCCCGCTTCTGAAAATGAGGGTCACAGAAGAGGGCTTTTGAAGATGGTCTTAACTACCAAGCAGGTTAGGGTGGCCAACTCCAAGTTGGGATATACCTGGAGATTCTGGGGTGGAGCCTGAGGATAGCAGGACTTTGGGTGGGTGGGGGGACTTCGATGGAGTATAAGGTCATAGAATCCACCTTCCACAGCAGCCGTTTTCTCCAAGGAAACTGATCTCCGTTACCTGGAAATCAGTTGTAATAGTGGGGGATCTCCAGCCACCATTTGGAGGCTGGTGACCCTAAAGCAGGTGCATGTGAGAGAAGATAGTCCTTCAAATATTCTGGTCCCAGAACACTGGGCATTATGGGTAAAAACATTCTTAAGAGCAAGTTTCAAGTCCTTAAAGGCCCGATAAAATTTCCAGGGTATAACCTTTCAAGAGTCCAAGCTCTATTCATCAAATGACTCTCAAAAGCTCATACCATGGAAGTCTTGTTGGTCCATAAGGCTCTGCAGACCAACATGAATACCCACCTGAAGCATTCTTAATAGTGAATGGAAGCAAATTGGCAACCAACAGATCTCTGAAAAATGGCAAGATGTGGTCCCAGTTAGGCATGCTGAGAACTTTGCAGTGAGTATGCTCTCCAGGCAAACACACCTTGTTCATACCCCCTTGATTACATCTCCTCATCGGTTCACCTCCATGTTTCCTGGTGATAGTCACTGTGAGCAGCTGTAATGTGCTAGGTCACTGTAATACGCTGAGCAGCTTTATGCCTGTACAGTGGGTGCTTGGTCATTACAGCTTACAAGAAGCAGTACATAATTCGCCAAGCCAAATTCCAGGATAGCAGTTGTCTTTGTCATTACCTCCCACACACACATAAAAAACATGATTTGTGGTAAAAGAGAATATTTTGTACTTAGAGCCTGAAACCATCTAACATTAATAATTGCTAATCTTGTTTGTATTTCTACCCTGTGAACTTCTGTCTGTCTGTCATCTGTATCTATCTCTCTATTTTATTTAGTTCACCACAGAGATATACTTTCTATAGGTGATCAAGAGGGGGTCATCAGACTGTCACCAGTGTCTGTTATCTCCAGAGCACTTAAAAATGCTTCCCTGAATCAGCGTTTTTCCAGAGAAAATAAACCAATCTCAGAGTATTTTTGTACCCCAATACATTTTTGAGCTGGAGTAACAAAACACCCCAATATCAAATATGAATAAATTTGGAAGCTTATTTTATAACCTGGCTGCTTTCTGCCCCCATCAATAAAGCTGTCAAGGATAAGTGCTATTTTGGGGATATTGTCTATTGATGTGCAAGTGTCCATGTATCAATAGGAGAAAAATTCTAGAGTTGGTTTTCTTCGCGTTCTTGCAAAACAAAAACCAAAAAATGTGCAAATAGAGTGGAAATATACCCCCAAAGATGTTAGTGTGGTTTCAATAACACTGGAAGGCTTTAATCACTTTAATCGATCAATCGTAATGCTTTAATAGCTCAATCATACTGTTTATCTTTTACTTCTAGAAATTTTGCTCCTTTTACATTCAGTTATGCTGTCAGTTTGTTCTCAGTATCTGGCTTTCTCCAAACCAGTGTGCAGTCCTCAGTCATGTACTGAACCACTGAGGCATCGGGAAACCAAATCCAACAGCCTTACTTGGCTGGGAATTCACATTGTAGCAGCTGCATTTATGTGGCCATAATTGGTTTCTCAGAGTTGCTTTACTCCTTTTATTAGCAGGATGTACTTGGGAGTTCCACTCTACTTAAATTTAGATTGGCTCATGAGATTAAATAGCCCATGCCTGCCCCCATATATTTTAAGTGTCTCCAGTCATTCCCCTCTGGCAGCCTGTGGAATGAATCAAATGCATTGCTATCTATTTACTTCATCTGACCAAGCATTAAAGCATTGCTGAAAAAACCTGGAATTCAACATAGCCAAAAAGGACAATTATTTATGTTTCCTCACCGTATTGATTATTTGGCAGATAGGCACTATTTTACTGAAGTGAGGGTTTTTTTTTTTTAAAAAAAGATAAGGTAATAAATTATAATATATAAATCAAGTGTTTTTTTTGGAAGTGTCAGGAAAAGCAGGTGTTCATAAATCTGTATCTCTGAAAACTTCCACTGGGATAGGCCCATTAGCCATGATAGCTAAAACCTCCATACATAGCAAGGGCATGCCTCTGAGGTCTAAAACGTGTGTGTGTGTGTGTGTATGTGTGTGTGTGTGAGAGAGAGAGAGAGAGAGAGAGAGAGAGAGAGAGAGGTAGCAACCCCCATATAGTTTTAAAGACAAAAGATGTTCAGAGGTGGCTTGCCATTGCCTGTCTCTGCTTCATGATACTGGTATTCCTTGGAGGTCTCCTATCCAAACACTAACCAGGGCCAACCCTACTTAGCTTCCAAGACCTGATGAGATTGGGCTACCCTGGGGCATCCTAAGTCCTAGGGGTAGATAATAGGGAAAGAGACCATCTTGTCCATCTAGTCAAGCATCCTGTCTCATACAGTGGCCAACCAGTTCTTCTGGAGGGCCAACAACAGCACATAGAGGTAAAGACCTCCCCCTGATGTTGCCTCACAGCTCTGGTATCCAGAGGTTTAGTCCCTCTGATCATGGAGGTTCTCCTCAGTCACCATGGCTAGGAGCCACTGATAGACCTATCCTCCATGAATCTGTCTAATCCCCTCTGAAAGCTGTTTATTTCTGTGGCCATCACTACATCCTCTGGCAGCAAACTCCACATTTTAATCACTCTCTGTGTAAAGTGGTATTTCCTTTTGTCTGTCCTGAATCTACTGCCCATCAGCTTCACTGGATGCCCTTGAGTTTTAGTATTCTGCGAGAGAGAGAAAAAGTTCTCTTTGTCAACTCTCTAAGTCCCATACATAATTTTATAAACTTTGATCATGCCCCATCTTAGTCGCCTTTTTTCTAAACTGAAAAGTCCCAGACTCTTCAGACTTTCCTCGTAGGGAAGGTGCTCCAAACCCCTAACCTTCCTGCCCTGCTTATAAATTTACCTAGAGGCAGCGGCTTAGGAACCAGAATGCTGAACTAGATGGACTAGGGTTGGCAATTCACTGACCTTCTTGGCATTCACCTACACACCAGCAGTCATCGCCATATCCCTGCCTCTGTGATGGATTCTGATCTCTGAACCAGTCCCGGAAACCAGGAGTTCAGTGAGCTTTTCCCCCTGCACACTATGGTAGCTTGGGATGTGGAATGGTATGGTATAGCCTGATCTTGACAGATATTGGAAGCTAAGCAGGGTTGGTAACTTGAAGGGAGACCACCAAGGAAGACTCTGTGCAGGGAGGCAATGGCAAACTTGAAGACACATGAGGCTGCCTTATACCGAAACAGACCTTTGGTCCATCAGAGTCCGTACTGTCTACTCAGACTGGCAGCTACTCTCCAGGGTCGCACGCAGAAATCTTTTACATCATCTATCGCCTGGTCCTTTTTAAACTGGAGATGCCAGGGATTGAACCAGGGACCTTCTGCATGCCAAACAGATGCTCTACCAGTTACAGGGCTTACAGATGCTCTAGTAGCTTGCTAGAGAGCCAGTTTGGTGTAGTGGTTAAGTGTGCGGACTCTAATCTGGAAGAACCAGGTTTGATTCCCCACTCCTCCACTTGCACCTGCTGATGTGACCTTGGGTCAGTCACAAGCTCTGGCACAGCTGTTCCTGAAAGAGCAGTTTGTGTTAGAATTCTCTCAGTCCCGCCTACCTCACAGGGTGTCTGTTGTAGGGAGGGGAAGGGAATTTGTAAGCCGCTCTGAGACTCCAAGGGAAGGGTGGGGTATAAATCCAATCTCTTCTTCTTCTTCTACCACTAAGCCACGGCCCCTCTTAAACTTCTCACTTGCCTTGAAAGCCACTTGCTGCGATTGTCATAAGACATGATAGCTCATAAATATGTAATTATTAAAGTAGCTTGCTAGAGGAAAGAGATGCTGCTCTATTTTCTGTTGATCTTCAACACCACCACAGCAGATGACCAGAGAGTGAAGGGGTCATGGCTCAGTGGTAGAGCACCTGTTTGGCAGGTGGTCCCAGGTTCAATCCCCTGAAAAGCAGCTGCCTGTCTGAACAGACAATACTGACCTATTGAATAGTGATCTGATTCAATATAAGGCAGCTTCATGGGTTTATGTGTTCTTGAGTGATATTGCCAGCTCAGCAAAAATCAGGTCATGGAAGTTTCAATAGGGTTCTATCTGGTCTTATAAAGTCATTGGCCCTGGCTCTCCTTTTCGGTAATGATGTCACCAAGGCACTGACTAAGCTGCCCTCTGGCTGACTGACAATTCATCAAAATGCCCCTAGATCACCAGCTCTGTCACTGGGTGACAAGCCACTAGTCATGTTGAATGAAAGCAAATAAACTTGCTAGAAAGGTCAGTCCAGGTAATCACCACTACTAACTCTGCTAGAGGAATGCTAGAAGAGACTAGTGGGGGCTAGCTGAAAATGATTTAATTTTAGCATAGAAGTTTGTTCAGCTGGTAAAGATGTAATCTCTTTTATCATTAATAGACTGCTAATTTTAGGAAAGTTCTTGTTTATTCTTTAAAGAGAGAATCTATATTAAAATTCTGTAATATTGATGTTTTATATTTGAAATATGTACTACCTTTGGTAATACATCTAATTTTACTTGTTGTACATAACAGCTCATAATATTTGACAAACCTGATGAATCCATATTTCTCCCCACTCCTTCTTCCTTTCTGTATCCCACTTTTTTCTGAGTAAATAATAATAAAAAATTTAAAAAAAAACATTGTGAGGGTTAGCTCCTTAATGATAGAAAAATCTCCGGGAGATCTAGGTTTGAATTCCTGCAAATAAAGGTAGAATTAGTGGGTGGGAAGGTCATAAGGAAGCAGGAAAAGGGGAGAGGCTATAGGAGCTTTCAGAGAAATGCGAGAGGAAAAAATATGGGAAGGGGAATAATGCCCTTCTGCAAGTCCTTGAGGCACAACAGCTTGTCAGTATATTTAATTTTCACCATGGCCAAATCTGTGGATACTTAAATTCAGAGACTGCAGCTATGAATAGAGAAAACAGTTCTACAAACCTGGAAAAGCTCCAGGTTTGTAGAAATGTTTGAAATGTAAAAGAAAAAAATATTTGGGGCTTAAAAACCATGAAAATAATGGAAATAGGACCTGTAGCTTTAAGAAATGAATGCCCTCAGCTGCCATTGTGGGGGCTGCTAGGCAACCACAACAGTATTGCCAGCCTTCAGGCCTCGGTTTCTGTCAATAAAAGGCCGACTGAGCAGGCAGTGTCCTTTCTAGCGCTGTTTTGGCCTTTGGAAGAGGAGTCATTATGGCCAGGCCTTGCAGCCACCAAGTGACTTGATACCATGTGACTTGCATGACTCAGCCAGAACTACCTGCTTGCTATTATTCACCAGCAGACACCCCATGAAATCCAGTGTGGTGTAGTTGTTAAAGTTTCGGACAAGGATCTGGGAGACCCAGGTTTGAATCCCCATTCTGTCATAGAAGCTTTCTGGGTGATCTTGGGCCACATATTCATTCTAAGCCTAACCTACCTCACAGGATTGTTATGAAGATAAAATGGAGGACAGGAGAATTATGTAATTTACTTGGGTCCCTGTTATGCAGAAAGGTGGGATACAACTGAAGTAAATAAATAAGAAATATAGCTATAGGGATATAGTGGAGGAGTAGAAAATGATATGCCCTCTGCAACACCTTGAAGGTCTCCCTGCTTGTAAAGATCTGTAACAGTATCCTGGAACAGAATTGTTCTCATGTGGGAACAAAATGATTTCCTTTTTCTCCTCCCTATTGTCATCCCATTCTTATTGTTGTTATATGCTTGTATGAGGTTGATTGTTCAAGCTTAACAGTTTGTATTTTCTGTTTTCATATTTCTTTATAGCGTTTTGCATAATGTCACTGAAACTACCGTAGTAAATGGAAGTTTTAGCAAAAGAGAAAGCACACTCCAAAGCAGAGACTATCTAGGGCACATGAAACTTGTTCATAGGATCCAACCCCATGTCTGTTATGTGCCCTATTTCCTCTTATCTTCAAACTAAAGAAATACCTTGCCTCAGCAAAAGAATTCAAGATATTGTCCTCACTGCCCTGGGGCAAGATGAATAATGGGATGATCAAATGGTTTCAGCTCTTTGATGTTGGTTGAAATCTGTGACTGAAATGAAGAGTGATGAGTGGGGGAGGGAAAGGGCCCATGAATGATGAAAAGTGATTAAAACTAATGAGAAAGCAAAGGTTATTTTATTTTAAAGAATCCAAACCTAGCTGTAAGGAGAATACCAAGATCAAAGGACTTATCGTTGTCCTTACAAAAATCAACCAACTGGCTGGAAGGACATCAGGGAAGAAGACCCAGTGGATATTCTTCCACTAAATTAAAGTTTTTTAAAGTAAGTATCACACTCTTCTTTTGTCCTGCCCTTTTCACCTTTCCCACTCTTTGAGTAAGTTCGCCATGGCTGAGCTCCAACCAAGTGTATCCCAACACAGGGTGGAGCTCCACTCAACCACATCTTACTCCTTGGATTCACTGGCATTTGCACTGGCTTCACATGAACTAAATCTTGCCGTGTGACTACCTGAGTTCTCTTTATAGAACTATGGTTCCCATGGAAAAGGGAATGACTTAAACCAATTTAAATCTACAATATGGAGGTTGCTGCCAGCTAGCTTGCTTCAGGTCAAATGGTGAAGCCGCGGTAGCTCAGCGGGTCTTTGTTTGCACCCACTGGATTGAGCTGCTATCCTTTCTGATAACACAGTGGAGATGAAAGTGCCAGACTTCTCAGTCTCACTTGGATTAATTCTCAGACTGAGGGATTTTATGAGGCTAATTAAAATTTCCAACCAGATTTCATTTGTTTACTAATTACATTTCTCTGCAGAGTCAACTAAAAAAAAGAAAAAGCATTTGTTCTGTATGTAAATCACTATCAGTGGAATTGCCAAGTAGTGTGAACCTCAGGAATCAAATCCATTATGAGTATCATCCTACCTCATGAGCAGGAAATGCAAAAGGTTTCAAACCTGTTCGATTGATCTACATCAGCAAAGTGTGATTTGAATTTTCACTTAAATTTTTTGCATGCCAGGGCTGTTTATAGAGCTGTTTGTGGTTCCTGAAACTGAATCTAAAATTAAACTTTCCCTCTTTGTCCCTAAGCAGGCTCGTTAATGCTTGCAAGGTTCTCTGTGACTTCGGGCTGGGCCAATGAGACACTAGGCTTGATGTCACAGGGGGCTGCCATAAGCCAGGGGCCAGAGCTAGGAAACTTGTAAGGGTAACACCCCCCCAAGACCACATCTGCCCAAGGTATCAAGGAAACAGGGGAAGATCCTGTTCCAGAACAAACATAGGCCCCATTCACATGGAGCATCTGCCCTGCTGAAGGAATGGTAGCCCTGTGTGTTATGTCCTCAGAGACATAAAGACAGCATAGTGAGCTAGCGCTCATTATGCTGATCGGAAGTGCTACACAAGCGTTGCCCAATCAGAGGGCTTATAGTAGAAACAACTATGATTGGTCATGAGGTACATAATGATTGGTCCTTATAACTGAACTATGATTGGCTGCCTTGTTCAAATGTTATTGGCGCGTTTTACACTCTGTGGGTGTGGCTACTGCACCCTGAAGTGTATTTAAACCCTTGTATTTGTGGACTGTTTTGTCTAGCTGGTCTAGTCCTTAGCTGGTCTAACTTGGAGCTGAAATAAAGCTGAAATCACTTTTTGAACTGACCTTCGGTGTGTTGTCTCGTACTTATCACTGTGGACTTTCCGTGTGCGATCATACCAGCACATCTGGGAGGTGTAGCACTCTCATGGCCAATCCGCGGCTTCCCGTGGAAAACATGGAATAAAAAACTACTAGGGTCGAAGTACTAGTTTCCGGAAACCCCGGGACAAAGGCCGGCATCTGATCGCGGGAGCGCCAGTATCCCGCAGCTTCCAACACCTGCCCATGTCCCGGGGTTTCCGGATGTTGTAAGTTTCCATGGGATACGCAACAACGCTGAATGAGGCATGCGCACACGCAAGACACTGACAGCGGCCCACCCCTCCTAACGGCACACACGCCCTTTGCTACAGCGTGGCTTGCATGCTCTGCTGCGCTGCTTTTTTGCTGTGCTGTAGCAGCGCTGTGTGATCGGTGCTCTGCGCCAGAGCGTGGCAACCCGGTGGCCCGTGTGATCGGGCTACCGCACTTTATTTTGCTCCGGGGCGAACTGCCACGCCTCCCCCCCGCATTTTCTGGCCCGTATGACCGGGGCCATAGAATCATCAGGAGGAAGGTATGATGGAAACCTGAATCTGTTGCACAGATGGATCTGTAGATGGTTACAGCAGGGTTTTTTTTTTAAATTGCAGAGATGGGATGGAACAAAAAACTAAGAGTCACCAGGATTGGCAAGTGAAGGCACCATGAAAACAAAACATCTATTGGTTCTGAGCCTTTATTTGAGAGTCCTTCCCAATACTAAATAACAAAGTACAAAGCTTGTTCAAAGGTTGGATTGTGGGGTTTACAGGTGGTGAAACTATGGAGAGAGCTATTCCATACTGATCTTGGATAGGGATGTAAACTGTAGTTGTTGTGTTACTGCATTTTCCATTTACCATCCAAGACAGTCCAACTCAAGTTCTACCCAAAGGCAGGAATGTTCGCCAACCTTCCCTCCCTCAGAACATCATCTTATGCAGTCCATATCACACTGTTCAGTGCTGTAAAGGGTGCTTCAAGAGCTGGTAAGAAGAGCTCAGATCTTAGGTAAAGGTAAAGGTAAAGGTTCCCTTGCTCAAAAGCCAGTCGAATCCGACTCTAGGGTTGCGGTGCTCATCTCCGTTTCAAAGCCGAAGAGCCAGCGCTGTCCGAAGACGTTTCCGTGGTCATGTGGCCGGCATGACTAAACACCAAGGTGCATGGAACGCTGTTACCTTCCCACCGAAGTGGTACCTATTTATCTACTTGCAATTTCTTGCTTTCGAACTGCTAGGTTGGCAGGAGCTGGAACTAGAGACAGGAGCTCACCCCGTCATGTGGCACCCGGGTCTCGAACTGCTGAACTACTGACCTTCCACAGCCTGCAGTTCAGCGTCTTAACCACTTGAACCACTTAGGTAGGTTTTAATTGCTTATGAAACAGAAGTGAATATTTCTGCCACCCACACCATAATTTTTTTTGGGGGGGAGGCAGAATATGGCATTCCTTGGTGTGACCCTTGTGTTAGAACCAAGCAGGGCATTTTTGGTAGAAAAAAAACAGCAGGAACTCATTAGCATAATAGGCCACACCCAATAGCAGAAACTCATTCACATATTAGGCCACACCCCGATGCCTTCCCTTGGCTTGCCTGGGTGGCTGTGGGAAGCCCGGCAAGCTGGCCCTTGGACAGGTCGGGGAAGGCACAGGGAGGCATTTAAATGCCTCCCCGATCCTTCCAGGGTCCACCCTGGCCCGCCCACCTCGGAGTCTCTGGGAGGGGTCTCTCTCCAGGCCTTCCCTCTGTAGCCACGCACGCAGAGGTTTTGGCTGTAGTGGGCATGGCCAACTCTGAAGCCAGCCGGAACTCCATTCCTGTGCATTCCTGCCCAAAAATAGCCCTGGAACCAAAGGTTGGATTTGAATGTCCAAGGGTCACCTTCTTTTTGTGAATGACAGTGAGTTAGGATTGCATTAGGAAATGGGGAATGAGAAGTTGAACATGGGGATACAGGCTTACACACTATGTAAAAAAAGACCTATTGAAAGAATAATATTATGTCAAAACGAGTGATTTTTCCACTTCACACAAACCAGCTTAAAATTCTTCAGTGTCTTTAACACCCCAAGCTACTTCAAACACATAAATACAACTCTGTACAATCTTGCAGAAGACGCTCATTTCATCTTGAGAACTCTGTACTCCTACTCCCAGTCCTGTTCCAAATTTTAGTGATTTATTTCATCTTGGGGGACCCAAGGTGGCTTACACCATTTTATCCTTACAACAGCCCTGTGAGGTATGTTAGGCTGAAAGAGTATGACTGGCCCAAGGCCACCAAATGAGCTTCCATGGCACAAGTGGGAATTCAAAATCTGAACTGCTACACCATGCTGGGAATGTGGTGCCACTACAGTGTTTGCTGCAGTTTCTTCCTGTGATAGTTTTGGCAGAAGGAAAAGTGTGGTGAGTATAATCCCAGAATTACCAATTCATTGTAGTGGCCCAACCTTTCTAAAACCCTTACAGTTTATGAAAACAGTTTACAAACTTTTTGGATTAAGTATCCATGCTGTCTATTATGCCAGCAGTGCTCTTTTCCCACCACTAGATGGTGACAATTCTGAGCCTTGTCATTCCCCACAGGTAGGTTATCATTCATTGCCCTCCAGGAGGATTTAAATTCTCTCCCACGCTGTTGTAATGGGGAAGACACGAAGACGCTTATCCTTTTTGTTAATGTAGTTGATGTGTCTTTTCAAGATGTTCTCATTCAGGCTTTTAGAATTTCTCTATCCCTCCCCTCCCACTCCTCCCCAATTAGGTTAGCGGTAGAGGAAAAGGCTGGAAAATCCACTTTAAAAACACAATAGCTATAACCTGAAAGATTTCTGGAGGGCAGCAAATCCATGATGAAAAGCCATCCTCTGATGCAAATGAAGCCTCCTCTTATTATTGGATTTTTTGAAAAAATCCAGGTACTGAGATACATAAAGGTTCTCTTTTTCCCCGGTGAAGGCACTAATAATAAGGCAGCTCACAAAGCCTATGAGGCGTAATCATACCCAAGAGCAAAGTTTTAATTTGATTTAAACCTACTGGAGTCTAAGTCTGAGGCACTAATATTCAGGTGCGGGTTAGGCTGAATTTTCTCAGCTGTTAAAAGTCCTTTCTGACCACCATGTTGTTTGCAGAGGACCATCGCAAAACACTGAGCTGTTCTCCAAAGTGATTCACTCATCATTGCAATTCATACACAGGATATGCTTAATTAGCCGAAGAAGAGATAGCAATGCCTGCTACTGGGCCTGTTATTACAATAGGGAAAGCCAACAGAGAGGCGGGCTAGCGCACTGGGTAACTTTACAATCCTAAACAGAGTTTACACCCTTCTAAGTGCAGTGACTTCCATGGGCTACACTGTAAGAGACTGAGTTGTAGTTGGGAAGATCCCTAGTTCAAATGTTACCTTTGCCCCAAGCTCATCTAGAAGTCTTAGACAAGTCGCTCATGCTCAGCCCCACATCCATATCTGCCATGAGAAGCTAGTAATACTGATGGACTTTACAGGGTTGTTGATTCCAGCAAGATACTGTGTAGGAATAACTTTACTTGCTGAAAGAAAGAAATAAGCATTATTACTCGAAATCAGGTAACATTTACTAATAATTATTATGAAACAAGCAGGGAACCCACAAGGACTTGGGGGGGGGATCTCTTTTTCCTACTCCTCACTGTTACATTTTGATCTCGGAAAGCTCCCACGCCTCTCCACCTTTTCTGGAAGCCTCTCTGTCTGGGAAAACTGTGGCCAAATTGTACAGGGCAGACAACTGTGCCCAGCTGCCTGTTGGTGAACCCACATGGACTTGCAGGGGGCACTTCATACACCCCCCTGCACCACCCTCCCCACACTATTTCATCTTTTCCTCCTGGCAGCCCCCATCTCCTCTGTTTTCCCTGCTTCCTTCTCCCATTCCCACATACCAATCTAACTTTTGTCTGCCTGTGATATCATATGACTTGCATGACTCATCCAGGCCTGGCTGCTTGCTACTGTTCAGCCATCCCCTGAAAGCCAGTGCAGTGCAGTGATTAGAGTTTCAGATTAGGTATTGGGAGATCCAGGCCAAATCCCCACTCTGCCATGGAAACTCGCTGAGTGACTCTGAGTTAGTCACACAGTCTCAGACTAATCTACATTACAGGGTTGTTGTGAGGATAAAATAGAGGAGAGGAGAATGATGTAAGCTGCTTTGAATCCCCATTGTGGAGAAAGGCAGGATAGTGATGTGCCATTCACAAGTCCTTGTGGGTTCCCCACCATACAACTGGGCCCAGCCTGGTAGCCACCACCATACAGAATTTCCCCAGAGAATGGTTGCCATGGAGAGGGAAGGAGGGAAAGCTAAAGACAAGGTTCAGATAAAAGTATTATATTTTATTTATTTGACTTCTAGCTCGCCCTCCCTGCAAGCAAGCTCAGGGCAGGTAGTCACAACAGGTGACATAACTCAATATTTAAATATAACAATCATTAAAACCCAAATCACAATTATTAAAACCCAGATCACAACAGACCAATTAATATCACCAATAGCAGTTGATGATGGCACCATTCCCCTAATCCATCTCCATTGCCATCCGTTCCTGCATAGATTCCCCATATGCTTGCAGGTGGATGGTAACTGATACTGGGGGGGAGCAAAAGACTATGCAGATGACAACCATGCAACGGGGGAGGCCACTGCAGGGGAGGCCACTATGAATAGATCTCTGTTGCCTCAACTACAGGCCTGGCAGAACATCTCCGTTTTACAGGCCCTGCAGAATTGCATTAAGTCCAGCAGGGCCCAGATCTCAGTAGGGAGAGTGTTCCACCACCAGGCTGGCACCAGAGCCAAGAAAGCTAAATGGACATCTTTGGGGCCAGGGATCACCAGCAGATCTTGATGTATCAAGTGTAATGCTCTAGAAGGGACGTACCGGGAGAGATGGTCTTGAGTGTATGTTGGTCCCAGACCACACAGGGCTTTGAAGACTAAAACCAGAACCTTGGACTTGACCTGGTATTCTACTGGAAGCCAGTATAACTGGCAGAGCACCGGTTGTATATATGCTCTCAATGGTGTTCCTGTAAGAACATGCACCGCTGCGTTCTGGACCAGCTGGAGTTTCCGGATCAGTCTCAAGGGTAGCCCTGCATAGACTGAGTTACAGTAATCCAGCCTGGAGGTGACCATTGCATGGATCAATGCGGCTAGGTCGAGGGGGGAGAGATAGGGAGCCAATTGCCTGATCTGGCAAAGGTGGTAAAATGCTGATCTGGCAACATTTGTGATTTGGGCCTCCATAGATAGCAAGGAGCTGCGGTGGCTCAAGTGGTTAAGACGCTGAACTGCAGGCTGTGGAAGGTCAGTAGTTCAGCAGTTCGAGACCCGGGTGCCGCATGACGGGGTGAGCTCCTGTCTCTAGTTCCAGCTCCTGCCAACCTAGCAGTTTGAAAGCAAGAAATTGCAAGTAGATAAATAGGTACCACTTAGGTGGGAAGGTAACAGCGTTTCGTGCGCCTTGGTGTTTAGTCATGCCGGCTACATGACTACAGAAACGTCTTCGGAAAGTGCTGGCTCTTCGGCTTTGAAACGGAGATGAGCACCGCAACCCTAGAGTCGGATTCGACTGGCTTTCAAGCAAGGGAACCTTTACCTTTACCTTAGATAGCAAGGAATCCAAAATCACACCTGAGCTCTTCACTGTTTGGCGTCTGCCGCTAAACTCACTCGCTCTAGCTGTCTCAGCTCTTGTTTTATCCTTTTATCCTTTGTAGCTCTGTGGTGTACCATGGAGCTAGTTTAGTATGGTAACAAAGAGGGCGTCGGAGAGCGATTTTGTCGATGGCTACAGAGAGATCAGAGAGATCACATCTAGGTAGGTTGGCTTGGGGGGGGAAGAACAGGAGGAAGCAGGGAAAGGGGAGAGGCTAAGGGGTCTTTCAGATAATTATTTCATAGATTACATGAACTCTTCTTGATGTTTGCTCAGCTCCGATGGAAGATATCATCATCATCATCAAGTATCGTCATACAGGTACCTATGAGGAATTTGCTGGGAAGAGGAAATCCCACCCCTATTGGTCCCAACTTCTTTCTCCTGCTTCTCCCCCCCACACACATTTCTTCCTTTCTCCCCATCAGCCTCCACTGCCGCGTTCTCCTCTCTTTGCTGCCTCTGCCACCACCTCTCTCCTGCTTGGTTGCCTGCCTGTCCCTACTTCCTTCTTTTTCCACTCTCTTCACCTTAGGGTTACCAGCTCTGGGTTGAGAAATATGCAGAGATCTTTGGGGTGGAGCCTGGGGATGGTGGAGTCTGTGGAGGTGAGGGACTTTGGCAGGGTATCGATTCCACCCCCCACCCAAGCAGCCATTTCCATCAGGGGAACCGATCTCTGTAGTCTGGAGATCTGCTGTAATGCCAGGAGATCCAGGTCCCACCTGGGGGTTGGCAGTCCTCCTTCCCCTCTCTCACTTGCTCACCACGTACTCTGCTGCCTCTGTATCCCACCCTATCCACCTTGCCCTCCTGCCACTGCTGCTGCTTTAATTCCATTATTCCTGACAATGGTGGCTATAGTCCCCCCACCGTCAAGGTGGTTTACAGGGGTTGTTAAACAAACCTCAAAATGATGAATGAGACATGGGGGGGTTTTGGTTAAGTTCTAACTTTGGGTAATTAAAAAAAAACTCAATTCTTTTCTGCAAGCCCGGGGATTCCGCAAGGTTTGTTGAAAACTGCCATGCCTGTGCATGACCCCACTGTTTGGAGAGGCCCTCCTGACTGTCCCATCAATCAAAGAAGCTTGTTTGGTGGGTACATGAGGGAGGGCCTTCTTAGTGGCAGCCCCATGATTATGGAGCAACCTCCTCAGGGAGGTGTGCTTGCCCCCCCCCTTCAGTCAAAGAAAAGGGTTTTATTTAGGACCACATCTGATTAATTTACTTGTAGTCCTAGACTATAACATTAATTTTAAATGACTTTACATATTTTATTTTATGCATTTTACCTATATTGCAAGCTGGCTTAACTCCATATGGAAGAAAAGTGGCTAATGCATGTTTTAAGTAAATAAATAAACTTTGACCTGCACTCTGGGACCTTGTTCAAGATTAGATATTGTTTGATGCTTTTGTGACTTCCCACTCCTCCAAGCTGAAGGAAGTTCCGGCAGACGTTATAGAGGATCTATATCTCTCCATTGGAGATGCATGGCATTTATGCAGTATTGTCTTACTTGCAGATGTATGTGTTGAGGGCAAAGCCGGAACAGACAGGCACCCCCTGATAAACAGCACTACCGTGTAAAGCAGTTCCTCTGCAAGTAAAGAGTATCCACTTGGAACACCCGAAGCTCATTGTTCCAGCCAACAACAACAACAAATACAGCCCTCTGACTCTTGCTGATTATACAGCAACTTTCACCTGTTTTTTCCTGTATCCATCTGAGGGTTTTGCTCAGTGATCTTCAGAGCTTTAGAGGAGCTTTTTGGGCATCAAAGGCTATTGAACAAGCATCTTCTAGAAGAACAAACATGGTCTAGAAGTCTGCAGCAACCCACTATGCTCATTCTGGGGTTGCCAGGTCTCCTTGGCCATTGGCAAGGGATGGGGGGGGTTGTCACATTCAGATTGGGAAACTCCTGGAGATTTGGGGATGGACCCTGGAGAGGACAAAGACCTCAATGGGGTACAATTCCATAGAGATCACCCTCCAATGTATCTATTTGTCCAGGGGAACAGACCTTTGTAGTCTGGGGGTGAGCTGTAATTCCAGGGGATCTCCAGGTCCCACTTGGAGGCTGGAATCCATAGCTCATTCTAATATGATTAGTTGACCTAATAGCAACCACAAAAAATTGGGATTTATCCAGAGTTTCCATTCCACTAATGGTGGAGACTTGTTTCAAAGCATGGAGCCCCGTTAGTAGAACATGCCTCTTCTGCTGATAGATGTTTCCTCACATCGGTTCTCACATCAGAGGAATGGGGACTTTGATCCAGTCCACCATTGTTTGATTTCCTACATCCAAAAATACCCCCAAAAGTTAAATCTGACAACAGTGTTGAGTGACCCTGATGACAACCATAAGCCTATGGGAGGTTTGATAGATGACACAAGATTTTTCCCTACGCTGCTTAAAGCAAGCATTTCTGTTTCAAAGCAACACTTTATCAACACCGGAAGTTTGATCAAGAACAGACTGATTAGTCAGAGCACCTTCAGTGCTGAAATTTTAATCAAAGCCCATTCCCTGGAGATGTTGCTCTCTCATTCAGAATTTAGTAGATTAGTCTCTGAAGCCTACCCAAGTTATAACATGAAATGTATAATGAAATGAAAGAATCAGGTGGGGTAGCCATGTTGGTCTGAAGCAGCAGGTCAAAGTTTGAGTCCAGTGGCACCTTTAAGACCAACAAAGTTTTATTTAAGGTATGAGCTTTCGTGTGCATGTATTGTTTCACTGTATCTGTGTTAAATAGTGGGTTCCATGCGTGAACAGACTCCCAGTCTAGTCATCAGCTCTACTTTATTCAGTGATTTCAGCAAGAACGAGACTGTAGACCAGAGCCTCAGCTTGGTTATATTGCATGCAATGGCCACACCCCAACAAACCCCACTCCCAATGATAGGCTGTTTATAAAACTTTACATCTTATTGGTTACTGGCAGAATCCTGTTGGTCTATTGTTTTTTTTTAAATGATAAATTCTATTGAGTATAATACAAGCATTACAATTTGAAGTTTGACATAGATATTAAAACAGTATATAACAGACATTAAAGAGCAAGATAACCAGGAATAGAGTAAGAGATCCGACTATTCTGTGCTTGTTTAACCTATAACAAGTAGTTAAACTAAATTTCCTTTCATGAAACTGTTATCGAAATGGCGCCTGAGCAAACAGGTCCTTTAAGTTTCATTACAGGGAAAGAACTGAAGATCTACTAATATCTGTTCTCCTTTACCTTACCGCTGGAAAGACAATGTATTGACTCCACATTGCTGACACATTCCTTACAGAGGCAATTATCTGGGAAAGTTACTGTCTTTTAGAACAGTTAATGACATTTCCACATTTGGATAATGCTTCCAGTCTTTCAATGCACATACTTTTCTTCACAATAAGCTTGCCTTTTGCAGGGGCATGCTTAGTACCATTATCTTGCTGTTCACTGAAGTTTTATTGTGAAAGTGAAATGACTTTGTGGTTTTGCTTAAACTTTCTCACATCTTCCTTCCCTCCCTCCGGTGATAATTTTTTAAATATTATTTATTTCATTTATACCTTGCAATTTACATTGTCCTCCTGCAATTTACAGTGTTCTCCTCTTCTCTGCAAGAACCCTGTGAGGTAGGTTAGGTTAAATTTGGGAGCCAGTTTGGTGTAGTGGTTAGGAGTGCGGACTCTAATCTGGGAGAACCAGGTTTGATCCCCCACTCCTCCAGATGCTGGTGTGACCTTGGGTCAGTTACAAGTTCTTTCAGAGCTGTTCTCTCAGGAGCAGTTCTCAAAAGAGCTCTCTCAGCCCCACCTACCTCACAAGGTGTCAGTTGTGGGGAGGGGAAGGGAAAGGAGATTGCAAGCCACTCTGAGACTCCTTCAGGTAGTGAAAGGTGGGGTATAAATCCAATCTCCTCTTCTTCTTCTGAAGTGTATGTAAATAGCCCAAGGTTACTCAGTGAGCTTCTATGGCAGAGCAAGGATTTGAACCTGGGTCTCCCAGACACTATTCTGACACTCTAACCACTATATCAGAGTGGCTTTCTAATTATTTAATGATAAATGCAGTATTGGGAATTCTCATCATTTGCTTCTCACGTTGCATGCAGTTTGTCCCTGGGACAGAAACAAGAGCATTATGTAAATCTGATCACTTTGGGATGAAATGAAGGGGCTGCCATCGTGCCTCCTGCCATACCTAAGTGGCACCCCTCGTGAGTGTTCAGCTTTATATGCGTGCTTCTGACAGCTTCAATAACCTGAAACTCAGTTTTGTTTCCATCCTATTTAATGATTAGCAGTGTCAGTACAACTGTTCCTTCTTGAGGGCTCCTCCTGTCAGCCTGCACCTTGACTAATCATTCCCTTCACTCTCAGCCTCCGTTTATTCAGCCTCATATGCCATTATTACCTCGTAAACTGGATGTACCCTCTGGTTATTGTTATAATAAATAAGCGCAGGAGTGAATTCAGACCCAATGCGTGATCGGCTCCTTGGAGGAGCCTATCTCTCCCCCTCCTCCCAGTCATCTGTTACTGTCTTGAATTTGTGGCACAGCTATAGCTGAGGGGGTTGGCAAAGCCCTACTTTCGATAACTCTCATTTATCAAGGTTTTAATGACTTTATTGGGCCAGTTTGATCCAGGGTGAACCTGCCATATAGTGCTCCAGTAACGAAACAATAATTTTAGCTTTTTGATAATGTGTTTCTGTAATGCTGATTTTTTTTTAAAGTACAGGATTATGACAGAAAAGATCTCAGCAGAGAGTCCAGGTTCAAACAGATGAGACAAGACTGTGCATTTCAGGCTATTCTATAACATGCAAATTAGAGGCTTGTGCAACTTCAGTTTGCCTCACGGATATGTAGGGAAGTGAGAGGGTTAACTCTTCAGCCTCCATTTGGTATTGCTATTTAAAAACTGGCTTCCCCATTCTGCTATTAGCATTTTAAAGAAGAAAAGACATGCTGTGAGAAACTGACCTCCAAAACCAGGATGCTTAGCACATCAAAAGCAGAGAGCTGGGAGATGAGGGGTTAATGCCTCACTGTAAAGCACAGGTTGATTGACAGGCTGCCACCTTCATGCACCCCCCCCCTTGACTGGTCAGTGCTAGCTGAGAAGAGCTTTCAAAAGTCTTGTCAGTCTTGTCAGAAGGAGTCAGTAGTCCTTTGGACTTTGGCTTGGCAGTTGCCAGTCAGGAGGAATGTGTCTGTCTGTCTGACAGAAACAGACAAGTTCAATTGGGCAGTGAAGGGACACATCTTCTTGCCCATACTGTGCACCATCACATTTGAGGAAAAGTTCAGAAATCAGAACTTAAAAGTTTAAGTATCAGCCTTAGCTGAATTCCGTTTATTCACAGTCTCCAGAACTGAGGTGTAGGTTTGACAGAAGAGACTGGACAGTAGGTTGAAACTGCTAGTTTAGACAAACAGAAAAGGATTATCGCTCCTAGAAAAAGGAGGATATTTCTTACCCAGTTATTCAGTGTGTTCAACTCAGAAGGGACTCCTGGTTTGTGTGAAAAGGGAAACAGTCTTAGACTCTTCAAGAGAAAAAACAGGAAAGTTGTAATCCCACAAGGGAAGTATTTAAATACCGGAAGAAAGTGCTAACTTCAAGGAAACTCAAATAGCGATATGAAACTCCAAGACAAACAAACCTCTCCCAGTTAAGAACTGAGTCTCTAAGAATATAAGCTTCAATTATACTCTGTTGCCTGTTCAAAATATTATAATTTATATAACAAAACTTTAAAATCTCAACTGGTCATCCTCTGCCCTATTCCTAAACCAACTGTGCCTGTTAAATAAAATCAACGTTCTTGTTTGACCTTTGCATCGTGTCAAATGCCATTTCCAAAGGGATTTATATCCTGCTTAACTACAATAAATCTCTGGCATGGGCAAAAACCAAATAACTTCTCAATCACAGGGTGGGACACACAGGAAGTTATAGTTCTATAATTAAAATATGCCACTAAGAGGCTGCTCAGTCAGAGTGGGGAACAGTGTTTTGGCAGAAAAATCTATCTCACAGTACAGAAGAAGTAGTGGTCCATCATAAAAGACTTGTCTTTTCTTCTTTATAATTTTAATTGCATAAGGGGAGTCTTTCTCAAATACTGAAACCAAGTGGAGGATGGTTTTACCCAGTGGCCACCCAAATGAGCACAGGAGGCCAATAAGCAGTGCACAGACGCTCCTGTTGTTATTATCCGCAACACTAGTATTTGGAGAGTTTCTCAGAATGGAGTCACTGTGGCTAATAGCCATTGATGGTTCTGTCCTCCATGAATTTGTCCAATCCTTTTCAAAGCTAAGCTAAACTAGCCACAATCATGATGTGCTCTTCATTATAGCCTCTTGGGCTTTTTGTCCACACCAGGCCTGCAACCTCCAGCATCAACATTTTGGATGTTTCATGAGGTGGGCAGGAAAGGGAGTGATTGTATCCATCTGTGATCCCAGTATTTTCTCTACATTATTCCACTCTGACACAGGGATGATCTAATGTTTCCAATTTTTCTTCCTTCATATTTGTTTATAGTTTTGTCAATGTTTCCGTCTTTTTACTTTTTACCATTACTTTTGAAAATATGTTGATACCATGTATGCCTGCTGCACAGTTTTTAATGTGCAATTTATATGTACCAGCGTACTTCACTTACACAAATAATGTACAATGCCGATTTAATTTTTCTCTCCTTCAGTATCACATGCAACAGGACAGAATTAATATCAGGGACACTGAATAAAATGTTAGGATAGAGCTATGTGCTCCAGAAAGTGGTTTACATAACAAACTGTAAGGGAACAAGAGAAAGTTAAAAAAGGGGAAAAAACCAACTTCAGACGGTCTAGAATTCCTTCCATGGAATGCATCGATGTATGATCAAATGCCTGGGTACTTAAGTGGGCAGGCAAGACACACAAAATACTGAAGGACACATGCAAGTATGGACATACATCTGACTCGAGACAAAGAACACAAAAACTGAACCCAGGGGACGTGTTCTGTATAGTTTGTCCCTGAGTGGCTCCCGACTGTAGGCTAACACATATTGAGAGCAGTCTTGTTTGTCTTGACTGTAATTGTCCTTTCATCTTTAAACAGAACTGGGTTTTGGTTTTTTTTGTCTTCGTTGAGGACTGGGAATTATGCCAGGGACATTCCCATCTCTTAGGGAAGCCACACACTCTGACGATCCAACCCTGGACAGAAGAATTAGGTTGGAAAGAAGCAAAGGAGGACTCTGTTCCTTAATGGTGGGGAAAGCTTCATCTGCAGATATTCCTGCTTCTATGCAGCCGGTAGACCGGCAGCAGTCCTCCTGTCCTTTGGGGGTTGCCAACTCCATCTCAAGGAATTCCTGGAGATCTGGGGATGGTGGAGTCTGGGGAGCCGAGGGATCCCAGTAGAGAAGTGTTGCCAATACAATCCACCATCTGAAGCTGCCATTTCTTACAGAGGAACTGATCCCTGTAGTCTGGATATGTTGTAATTCGGGGAGAACTCCAGGTCCCATCTAGAAGTTGGCAGATTCTGGTTCTAGAGACACTAGAAACACCTGCTAGAGTAAAATATACACTAACCTTGAGTGGCAAAGGATGGGGAGGAGATTAACGGTTAAGGGCCAGTGGTGTATAGAAGTGGAAAGTCCTAGCTTCAAACTGAACGAGAAACCAAACCTGTGTAAAACCTTTTACTAGGGCCAACTGAAATGACACAAAACACAGTACAAGCTTTTGCGCTTTCCAGACCTCTTCATCATGCCAGATGTTAACCCTAATATAAGGTATTTCATGGATTCTGTTTTTTATTTAGGATTCTGCATAGGTCGATATGGTGCTGTATGCCTTTTTCCAAATCCCATGTGACAGCCTTGTGTCTTTCTGCATTGTTGGTGAACAGTCTCTCTCATTTTGGCACTAAGAGAAGGATACCTTTCCTAGGGTGTCTACATAGCATTTCCCCTCAGTGGAATTCCACCCTAACTTCACGAAAAGGGATCCAGACCACCTTGTGGCTTTGAAATGGTCCCCTCCCCACACACACACATTGGCTGCAGTTAGGAGAGTAACACCTAGCAGAAAAATCTGAGTGTTGTTTTCATCAGCTGTCCAGGATAAAGTTTTGTGTCGACACTTGAAAAGTTTCAGAAGACTTTAAGCTCAGCGGCTCCTAGTGTCTTGCCATCCCCCCAGTTAGTTTTATGAAAACATTAACCTTGACATTTTGATGACTTCTTCCCTTTCCCTTCATTTAGTATCTCATTTAAAGTTTGTTTTCATTGTCTTCCCTTTAATGATTCCCCTGGACTGATTACACAACCAGAGCCCTTTGAAGAATGACAGTTCAGCTTACCCGGTGCCAGATCCCCGAGTGGGGTTTAATGCTGAAAAGAAAGCCAAGCTGCTGTGTGGCACCGGAGCAGGCTGGCATCAGCATTCTCAGGTAGTAACGTGGGCGGAACACATTGCAGTGAAACTGGCGGCGGCTTGTCAGGAAGACAGAAGGGGGCCTGGAACACTGCCTCGGCTTCTGCTGCTGCCACCGAGCATTTATTGAGTGTAGTCAAAAGATGCCCTGGTGGGAAACACCCCGAATGCTTGGCTCCCCAACTGCCTGCACATTTTACGCTTTCAATTAGCAAAACACACACCGCTGTGATAAGGGGTTTTGTGTACTGTAAGGAACTTGGGAGGATGCAAGAGGCGATTCCATATACTTGTATTGCACATATGGGCTTTGCACCTACTGGCCAACCAGACCCTGAAGCTGAGAGCAGGTTTGGCCCCCCACTGCACCCCAGACATAGATGCATTTTGCATTTGCAATTATTTATTTATATTCTGCTCTCTCCCCCCCTTTCGGTTGCGATTCAAAGCAGCTTTTTTAGAAAGTCGTTCTCCCCTCCTTCATTTCCTCACAACAACAACCCAGTGAGGTATGCCGGGCTGAGAGTTTGTGATGGGCCCAAAGTCAACCAATGAGCTTCCATGGAAGAAATAGGGATCTGAACCCGGGGTTGCCCAGGATTCTCCTCCACCATTCTGTCGGGTACACCATCCGGGCAATCCTGATGTAGGAGCTTGAGGGTTCATCTATGCATTATCCTTTCCCCCACAGAACAGAGTTTGAGTCCAGTGGCACCTTTAAGACCAACATAATTTAATTGTGGGCACAAGCTTCCGTGTGCATCTGAAGAAGTGTGCATGGATATGAAAGCTTATACTCAGAATTAAACTTTGTTGGCCTTAAAGGTGCCACTGGACTCAAATTTTGTTCTGGTGCTTCAGACCAACATGGCTGCCCACCTGAATCTACCTATTCACCATGTTTATTATGGGAACCAACTTGGAAGGCTTTAAAATGGGAGTGGACAAATCCATGGAGGATGGGGCTATGAATGGCTACTAGGCATGACGGACATATGCTCCTTCCAATCTCAGAGGCAGTATGCCTCTTTATATCAGTTGCTGGGGAACATGGGTGGGACGATTCTGTTGCTATCATACAGCTTGTGGGCTACCTAGAGGCAGCTGGCTGGCCACTGTGGGACCAGAATGCTGGACTTGATGGGCCTTTGGTCTGATCCAGCAGGGCTCTTCTTTGGTTCTTATGTTCTTAAGGGCCTTTTCTTCTTTTGCAAATACAGCCTTATTGAGGAAAAGGATGGCATGGGAGGGGTGTGTGTGAAACTCTAACCGAGGGGTGTAAACATGGTCCATGGGTTGGAACCAGGTCGCCTAAGGCTTTAATCCAGCCCATGGTTCTCTTCTCTCCCCTTCCCCAACCCCCCTCCCCACCTGTCCTTGCTCTTCCGAGCTGCATCTGAGTGTACAGAGCACAGGGTGTGACTGCCAAACTTCCATCACCTTCACTGGCTTCTCCTGTACTCACGTGGGTCTGCTAGAGTTATTTGCTGAAGTTTGCTGGCTGAGAAGGAGGGGTCTTGGTTGCAAACATTGTGCTTCTGGGTGGAGGCTTTTCTCTTGTGTTCCTTGAGCTAAGGAGCCAGGTGGGTCTGCTAGAGTTGTTTATTTGCTAAAGTCTGCTGGGAGAGGGCTTGGTTGCAAACATTGTGCTTCCTAGTGGAGGCTTTTCTCTTGTGTTCATTGAGCTAAAGGCAGGAACCCGGTGAGTCTATTAGAGTTCTTTGCTGAAGTTTGCTGGCTGAGGAAGAGGGGTCTTGGTTGCAAATGTTGTGCTGCTGGGTGGAGGCTTTTCTCTTGCATTCATTGAGCTAAGGAGCCAGGTGGGTCTATCCTTGGCACCTCCATTAAGAGAACCAGGCTGTGGCTTATTATGAGAAGGACTTCAAGATGAGATACTGGAGAGCCACTCCCACTCTGCGTAGACCAGGGTGGGAAGCTTGCAATGCCCAGTCACTTCATGTTTCCCCCTGGGTCCTAGGCTCAGAGTATTGACCATGACAGCAGGCTGGGAAAAGGGTTCGCTTGCCACGGGGGCCTCAGCCTAGCGCAGCACTGATTTTTTAATTCTGTTTGTCTGTGTCCTTTTATCTCCACTACCTGGTATTACATTTTATGACAAACATGGCTTGGCCTGACAAATTCCCATTTATGTAAGATACAGCCCTTATAAGAAATGAGTTCAGTACCCCTCCTCTAACTGTTTCTTCCCCTGCCATTTTCTTGCTGGAGGAAACAACCCCAGAGCAGTTTTTACTTAGACTAGGAGAAACTTACAGGTAAGTGGATTTTATTTTCCTTGGCAAGGATAAAATCGATTTGGCAGAAGGTTCCCACCCCCAGTGATCAAATTACAGGGAAGGAAAAGGTTAACCCCCACACTCCACACTCCATTCTCCTACTTGATAAAACAATCCTGGCAGCTAAATTTGCAGAAGTCCTTTAAAATAAACACACTATCATGTGTAATCAAGGACCTCATCACACATGCTAATGTCCTGGTGGCCTCATGTCCACCCCAGCCCTATGACGGATGTGGCCTGGCAGGTTTCACAACTGGAGCTTAATTCCCAGGCTGCTGTGTGTACATTTCCCCAGTGGGGTAAAGTGCAGCCCCAGGGCTGTTAACAGATTGGGAATATGGCTCAGCGGCAGGATTAAGCACCCTCTCCCTCATGTCTTCATAGGGCTTGTGTGCCCCTGGGAATTAAGGATGAAACTCCCAGAGCACATTGCTCAGGAGGACCAGGGAGAATATATAGGGGGCACAAGGACTTTGTAATACACAGGGGCCCTAGCCTATACCCTTCTCCATTTGTTTGCCATCAAGTCACAGTTGATTTATGGCAACCCAGTGGGGTTTCCAAGGCAAGAGATGTTCAGAGGTGGTTTGCCATTGCCTGCCTCTGCATCGTGACTCTGGTATTCTTTGGCGGTCTCCCATCCAAATAGTAGCCAGGGCTGACCAAGATCTCATGAGATCATGCTAACCCGGGATATACATGTCAGTGCAACTATCCTCACAGGAGTGATAAAGCATATAATTATACAGGAGATAAAGCCCCAAGTTGCACTTGGGGACACCATGGAGACAGGGAAGGGAGAAGCCATGCAAATCTGTGCAGTAAGTAACCATGCATTTGTTATTTTCTTCAGGTTCTAAGACCCCTCCTTGGGTTTGAAGCTACTAACGTCCTGGAAAAATAAGACACAAATTTATAAAGCAAGACAAGAGAGCCACAAGGGCATCGAGAGCACATTGCAGATGTGGGGGAACAAAATGGGAGCATATTTATTATTTATTTATCTTATTTTACAAATTTTATATCCACCTTTCTGCCCTCACAAGGGCCACCGTGTTGGCTAGCAAATTAACAACAGACATAATAAAATCACATCTTAAAACCAACCAGCCAGCACATCATTAAAACAATTAAAATAATAATTAAAACAATTAAAACCAACCAACCAGCACATCATTAAAACACACACCACCACCAACAACATAAAAACAACAATAAAGAGACTGAGCAGGAAGGAGGGCTCACTGATGGGAATGCCACATGAAACAAAGAAAGTTTCTACCAGCTGACAAGAGACAGCAACACAAGGGGACAGGTAAGTCTCCCCGGGGAGAAAGTACCAGATTTTTGGTGCCGCAACTCAGAAGGTCCTCTACCAGGTTGTCACCAGCGTAATGTTAGAAGGTGGGGGCACCTAAAGCAGGGCCTCAGCAGATGACCATAGTGGTCAATAAGGTTTATAAGAGAGTAGGTGGTCGTTTGAGTATGTTAGTTGTTTTGAGTATGTTAGTGTCAACTCATATAGAGCTTTAAAGGTCAGCACCAGTGTAGATGGGCCAAGACTCAAGTAATATGATCCCTACAACCACATTTAAAAGATATAACATTAAGCAAGGAGGGAATAAGGGTTTATGCCATTCACAGGGAGATCCAATAAAAAGTTACTCCAGTCTAACCCCATTGATTTCTAATGAGCATAGACAGGAACAAGTCTGTATGGGAGGGCACTGCAAGCTGATTTAAACAACTTCAGTCTTAAAACAGTAAAAATGACTGGGGCTCACTAGATGAAAGTATATAATCAGGACTGAAAAATCCATGGTGGGGGCTTACTTCTTATAAAGATAACCATAAAGGACTTGAGTATTTGATATGAGAAGATACAACCAGAATCTAATTAGACTGTTTCTTGAGATCCCCTAATTGTTTTGCTTAGGGTAACAACAGAATCTTAATGTCCCAGGAGCGTGTGGGATGGGATCTTTTGTTTTCATTCTCTCCATGATGATGCATCGGGTAGCATCTACAATCAACAACCCCCCCCCCCCCCGTGATGCTCTGCTTATATATAACTGTTAGGAACAGACATGTCTTTGTGCTTCTCTAACATCTCCACAATCCTTTCAACAGCTCTGGATTTTGGGATTACTGCCTGGTTTTAACATTTTGTAAAAAAAATACAAAGACTGTCAGGAATATTCAATTGGCTTTGCAGTTTGGGGTTCTAGCAGTAATCGGTGCCAAGAATTTCACTCAGATGGATTCCCGGTGATGCCTTACTACCTGCTTGCTTTAAATGACATTTCCATCTTATCACTGGGACCTGGCTTTGTTGATTGATAACTGTCCCATTTCTCTAACCTTGAATCTCTTGCTCTCTAATTTTTATAAAGCTAAATTAGTGCTCTGCATATCCCGGAAAGTAAGGGGTAGACTGTGGTCATATAAACCATTAAGTCATTACAACTGAGGGTACAAATATATTTATATGTATTTAGCAATTTATATTCTGTTTTCCTCCTCATGAGGGAACCAAATTGGCTTACATTTTATCCTCAAAACAACAATCCTGCAGAGTAGGTCATGTGCCTGGCTCAAAGGTTCCCAGTGAACTTCCATAGCAGATAGGGTTGCAAGGTTGATTGATTGTGCTGGTGGGAAAGGGAGAGGGACTTTCTGGGAGTGGGGGGTGGAGAGCTGCAACATGCTGACATCATGTGGAAGTGATGTCATCACATTGGCAACATTGTACAGCGATGGTCTGCTGTTGGGGCAAAACTCTATGGTAAAATCACCCTCAAACCATAGAGTTTTGTCCCAAACCCAGAGCATAGCTGTGCCATATCACCAATGTGATGACGTCACTTCCACGTGATGTCAGCACGTCATATTTGAGGGTGGAATTTCCTCCCGCTGGCCAGGTTTTAAACACACATTAGGTTTTAAACAGAGACACACAAGAGATCCTGGAGACACAGTTCTAATGAGAGAGGGCAGCTCATAGAATAGGAGCAGAAAGGAAAATCCAGGGTGGGTTTTAGTTTATTCTACTCCCAAATGGGAGAGTGTTTTTACTCTTGCAATTCAATAAGGCAAAGGAACTCTCTGTGTGCTCCACGTGTATATGTTTGAGATGGGAGAATGTGCCTTGCTCTGGATAGGAAGGGAGCATGCTTTTAACTCTTTCTTCCTCCATCAAAGCTGCTATTTGCCTTTTCCAGGGAAAACACTGGGATGACTACATATTTCCCCCCTGCAGGGCAAATTACTTTTTGGGGTAATAGAGGTTGTTTGCTTTGGAAAAACAGCAGAGGAAAGGATTCCCCACCCGAGCACTGCAGACCTGCTCTGAAATGCCATAATTTTTGTACAAGCTGCCATTTTGTGATTGGCCCCGCCCACTGAACTGTTTTTTCCCTCCATTACAGAAGAACGCAAGTATTGGCGCAAATCCACCACCACCGATGCACCATTGCAAATGCTTCGCAATATATTCTGAAGGGCTTTTATATTTGTTGCTAGGTGAAAAAATGTGAGCATTCTGACTGCAATTAAGGAACAATGGGAAAGCATCTTGGTCCTTTCTGCGCTTGGATCTCATCCCTGGTTATAACAGCATCTGTTTATCCTAGGACAAGTGTGGGGTGAAACCAAGGTAACCTCTATGTAATGTGGAAACAAAAAATACCCCGAGATAATTACAGGGGTCAACTCGAGTGTAGTATAGAATGTAAGGTCGGGGACAGGATTGAACCAGGATTTAAGGTCTAGTGTGGAATCACCCCTTGTGGTGTACCAGGATCCCCCCCCCATTTCCTTCCTGAAAAGCTCTTTCTGAAGGTCGTGGGGACCCTCTGGACCAGTATGTAACTGGGGCAAATTGACTGCACCCCTCCTCTTTGCACACCAGCAAGGGACTTCTACCTAGGGCTGTTTGGATCTCAGCCACAGTTTTAAATACAGTTCAGAAGATCTCTAGTAAAAACAACATACTGGAAATTTGATTTTGTTTAGAAACAAACATTTGTTATAGATGACCTGCTTTTCAGTGGGGGGAAAATAATGATTTTACAAAATCATATATGAAGGTCTAAACCAAGGCAATGTTGACTGGCACATTATACATTTTGAGGGCCTGACAGCTTTGCTTGATGACTTCCAAGAAGGCAGCAAAATAATAATATGGAAAGCAATACCCCAATGCATCAAGCTGCTCCCAGTAATTACTCCATTCAAATGATGTCTGTCACTATTGAACAACAAAGGAACTGCAAAGAAGTTCTGCCAAGCATTGGGGTGGAAATACAAATGCAAACTTATAACCACACCTCGGCAAAACAACTGGCAACTGGAACAGCAGAGTGACTTTTTACAACTTATGCTCTGAATGATTTTCTTTTGACTGTGAGGCATGGATTAAATTTCCCAAAATTCCCTCCCTTCTATGCAAAACAAGTTAAATGTCTGCTAGTCTGTCAGTTGTGGGGATGGCAGACTGTCAGGAAGCCCAAACAGGGGCTTTGTTCCAGGGCTGTGGCTCAGTGGTAGAGCATCTGCTTGGGATGCAGAAGGTCTCATGTTCAACCTCCAGCATCTCCAGTCAAGGATCAGGTAGCAGGTGATAAGAAAGACTTTAACCTGAGAGACCATACTGACTTTGATGGCCCTAGTATAAAGCAGTTTTGTGTGTTCATGTGTTTATACTCATTGACCTGTTGCTCCCACATTCTGCACTTAGGGCTGGATCCTTGCAGATCCATTCTGCTAATGGAGGCACAAGGAACTCTTCATTCTGCAAGAGCCTTTGGTCTGCTGAAAGCTCCTTGTGCTAAAGCAAAGTGCTACCACATTAGTGGAATGGATCTGTAGGATCCAACCCTTACTCCTTCTCCATGGAAGATATTGGCAGTCATTCAGTGATATGGGAACTTGGTAGAGGTGATTTTTGCGTTGTACACGGGTGTGGGGTTTTGTTGTCAGAAAAGGAACCAGCCGTAGCGAGGTGGGGAACTTGCAAGATGAAGAGCCCATAAAGCTGCTTGGGTCCAAGAAGATCCATTCACTTCCAATAATGTCTGGTGGCTTAATGACTGGGGATCCACCTAGGATTGCCAACCTCCAGGTGGGGCCTGGAGTTCTCCAGGTATTAAAATTGATCTCCAGACTACAGAAATCAATAGGCCTGGAGAAAATGGCTGCTTTGGATGGTGGACTCTATGGCACTGTAGCCTGCTGATGTCCCTGCTCTCCCTAAACCCTGTCCTCCCCAGGCTCCACCCCCAAAATTTCCAGGTATTTCCCAACCCTGGAACTGGTAACCCTAACTCCAGCCCATATAGTTGGCACATCTGTGATTTCAGTGCACCTATGTTTAAAGACCCCCAAACACCTACATATACTCTAATTGTCCCCGTTTTCCAAATGACTCTTCACATTGTCTTCCAATTCTGGCATCTAGGGAAGTCTTTGCAGGATGTATTTTAAAATATTTTATTAGAATTCCCATTCCTGGGTTAGCCCCACTTCCTTGAGAAATTAAATGTCTAAGCAGTAGGGTGGAGGGATGACTGTCCACATGCTGGGTGAATGGCAGCCGTTCTATAATAAGGATAACTAGATCCATTGTGGGTTTTTTTTTTCAATGTGACTGCTGACAGTTAGCTTGTTGGCACAGCATATACCAGTGTGCTTGCATCTAAAACCCCCCAACAAACCTCTAATCTGTGGTTAACAGGAAGAGAAAAGGCCTATGGTGTGTATCTGGTGGAATGAGTTGGCTGTGATCTTTGGTGTCCCTATTTTAATCTGTAAAATGTTGGAAGGTACACTGCCACGCAAAGGGTATGCTTCCTTGAGCAGCATGGGAGAATGCAGAAATGGCAATTCACAAAGATGCATAAAGTCCTATGAAGTCCCTCTGTAAGCGCTGTCACTTTGCATTAACTCATAGTGGGTTGATTCAGCTCTCCTCATTCTGTTCATGGTGAATGCCTCCCTATTTGGCTATACGCTTCTCCCACTACTTCTGTATTAAAACCACATCCTACCTCTACATGTCTAGTTTGGTTAATCTGAGGTGAGTGGAGTATCCCTGTGGGTGAAGGTCTTTGGGTTTCCAATGTGTGTGATTTTTTAAAATTATCTATCAGAGAGAAGCTGAACTGAGAGAGCCAGAGTTGTGCAGTGCTTACAGCACTGACCTAGAATTTAGGGAAGGAGCCGTATCTCAGTGGTAGACCATCTACTTTGCATGTAGAAAGTCCCAGCAGGTTCAGTCCCCGGTTAAAAGGATTATATAGTGGTTGATGTGAAGGCTTCTACTGAAACCTTGGAGAACCACTGCCCGTTAGAGTAGACCATACTCATCTTGAGAGAACTGCAGTTTAGCTCAGTATAAGACAACTCCATGTGTTCAGGCTGATAGGGGTGAGGGCATGGCTGAGCAATAGAGCATCTGCTTTGCATGAAGAAGGCTACAGCTTCATTCTCTGGCATCTCCAGTTGAAAGGATTATATAGGATCTAAAGTGAAAGACATCTGCCCAAGGCCCTGGACAGTCACAGCCAGTTAGAGTAGATAATACTGACCTTGGTAGATCAATGGCCTAACTCTCTAAGGCTGTGATCATACGCACAATTAGACCTGACATAGGTGTGAACGCCAGGTGGATTTAAAGGGCGTGATCAGACAACAACATCTGGGAAGTGCCCTGCAGCTGTCGGCAACCCATTCTGCTCTTCTGCAGAAGCGGAGTTAAAAGACACCAGGTGAAATCCGGTAGTAGGGTTGCGACAGGCCACGGATGGACTTCCCCAGGTCTGATCACTCCAGCATGCTCTCATGCTGTCCAGATGGTCTGATCAGGGCATCCTGACTCCGTGCCTTTGGTTCTTCCCCCTTTGCAGTATGCGCATCATCGCAAACTCCATAGGAAGCCCTCAGTGCAGAGGTGCGATTCATCGATCCCCGGTTTAAGTGCATGGGGAAAAAACAGCACCAAAAAATTACTCACCCTCAGTTGCATCTGATCACACACTGGCAGTCTGCACCCGCAGCTTCAAAGGGAGTTATGATTGTGCAACTCGGGTCAAATTCTTCCGGAGGAAATAGCCTTGCTTCCCCCCTGTTTTACCTGATGCGTGTGACTGCACTCCATGGTAGCTTCCTGTGTTCCATATGTGCTCAACTGGTGAACCATCAGCTTGAATCCCTGCTCAGCTCTGAAGGTTGGTGATCTCGGGCCCATCAATATCGCTCAGGCTAAACTACCTCCCAGGGTTATGAGGATAAAGTAAAGGGCCTTGCATGTTGTCCTGATCTTCTTGGAGAAAAGGCAGAGACAGGTGAACTTCCCCAGGATCAGTCTGGAAAGGGTCCTGCAAATTACAAGAAGCAACAAAGAACTCTAAAAACAAAACAGATTTCTTTTTTCACCCCTTAGAGTTGCAAACTTGATGCCTCCTCAACTCTCAGATGTCCTCAGAATCATGTTTCCAAGGTTCCTGGCACTTCAGATGCCTTGACTGAGAGACCCTGCTTTAATATCAGACTGGATTGATTTCCCCCACACCTCTGGCATTTGAAGACCAATTGGGGTGCTAAAAGACAGGGGTCTTGCATGTCGCTCCATGCAACATCACAGCACTGGGTTGGATCGAGCCATCCTTTTTACTCAATCTGGCCCAATTCCCCTCCACACTACTAGTCCAATCCAACATGGGTTTTGTCTATGTAGGCCCCATGGTCCCCACATAGCCTTTTTGGGATGGTCAAATGCCTTCACCCCTTCACCCTTTTTCTCTGTTTGAAAAGCTGGTAGGATTCAGCCCATTGAGCTGAACCCCAGGCAGCTTAATCTTTCACAAGACGTTCTCGAGCTTAGCAGGAAGAGAGCTACAAAGAGTTAAGTCAAAACCATCACTGCAATAGATTCCGTGGTTTATTATGCGCCTCACAGCATTACTAAACTTGGCTCATTGGCAATTCTAATTGGTGCTTTCAGGAGAGCTTCGGCCTATCAAGACTTCTACACCCACAAATGGTGGGTTTTCAGCCAGCCAGAACGTTCAAAGGGGGGGCTGTCAGAGAAGCCAACTCCACTTAGCTTGCTAGCTCTGTTCCTGGACTTGACAAGACACAAGATATTACCATATAAATGAGATAAGGTCTTCGATAATTGCTGACTGAAAGTAAAAATCTGAGCTAGGTTGCCTGAGTCCGGAACTATTAAATGTACCTTTCTGTCTTCCATCTTTCCCCCCTAAATCTGTATTATTTTCTCTATACTATCTGTTCTTCCACTGCCCACTAGTCAAATTTATACATGCTAAAAAAATATTGGTCAAACTCTATTAACTTTTAGTTCTGGGATCTCAAGGACATCGTTCAGTTATCATTCCCTGCCCCTTTGGCAATTGGGATGTGTCTGGGTCAGACTTGCATAGAAGCAAGAAACTGTAATTTAGAGAAATGCAGATTTCAGTCATACTGAAGATCAATTTGCATGATTGTATAGATATATAACAAACTGAATAGAATCATCCTTGAAGAAAGTTTTTCCCCCTAAATCCAAAATACGTTGGGTGATGGTGTCGTAACATTATTAATGTTGTCTTCTCTCATTTGTTCAAGTCACTACTGATGTCCTCTGCCTTTTCTTCCATATGACTCTAGCCATCCTTTTGCCAACCTGATGTCTTTCTAGGATGAACATGTGCAAGATGAGGTAAATGTGCCAGCTCTCACTGTCAAGTCACAACCAACTCACGGCAGCCCTATGACGTTCCTCTTCATGGGTTTTTCAAAGCAAGAGATGAGCAGAGGCAGTTTCCCCATCACCTTCCTCTGCTTTGCCCTAGTCTTCCTTGGTGGTTTCCCCTCCAAGTAGAAAGAGTTTGATTTATACCCCGCCCTTCACTTGGAGTCTCAGAGTGGTTTACAATCCCCTTCCCTTCCACTCCCCACAACAGACACCCTGTGAGGTAGGTGGAGCTGAGAGAGCTTTGAGAGAACTGTGACCGACCCAAGGTCACCCAGCTGGCTTCATGTGGAGGAGTGAGGAATCTGGGTTCTTCCAGATCAGAGTCCACTGCTCTTAACAACTACACCAAATTAGCTCTCTGACCCTGCTTAGCTTCTGAGCTCTGACTTTGGGTCATGAAGCAATTTTTCTCTAGGCCAGTTTGGCCAGGGGTCCTGGAGGATTTTTGTCATCTTCTGGGTATGGAACAGTGGTCACTGTGGGTCTGGAGGGGGAGGTATTTGTGAATTTCTTGCATTGTCCAGGGGGTTGGACTAGATGACCCTGGAGATCCCTTCCAATTCTACGATTCTAAGAGCAGGCTAGTTTTGCTACAAGAACCAGACACCCCCTACTATTTCTGGTCTTGAGAGTAGGGTTGCAACTGGCCTGGAACAAAAAAAAAAATCACAACTGTCTTTTTAATAAAAGCATTATGGGATGCTTTTTACCAGGTGGTGTTGTTTACCTCAATGCCATGGAAAGCTTCAGCAGCTCATTTCAACGCATTAACATTCAACATTATAACATCCAACACACTAACATTTCAACACGTTAACAGAACATTTTTTTCTCAGTCCAGGCTGTTAGCAACCATGCATGAATATCCCATTGGCTTAGGGTTGCCAACAGGCCTGGGGGAAAAAACAGCCTGTCCTTTTAATTCAGGCTCCTTGTATGGAAAGCTGAAGCTTTTCCTGATGTAGAGTCCTATAGCATCCTATTAAAATACTACTGAAGGGACAGGACATTTTGTCTCCAGGCAATTGGCAACCCTGCCTTGGCTGTGTGGCTAGAGGGCTGTCCTGCAGTGTGTGAAGTGTGAGGTTCTGAGCCTGCCTTCTCCTTCTGGCCGCGGAGATGCTGTGGCTCTGTCGAAGCCACTTTTAAGGAGGAAGGCATCATCAGAATAAACACATTTCTGCATCCAGTAAAGTTCAGGAAGCTGTCAGCAGGAATATGATGGATGGAACAAAGCATGACATTTAAGACATGATAGGCTGATGTTACCCTGACCGAGACTAGCTTGGTCTCATCATATTTCAGAAGCTCAGCAGGGTCAGCCAGACCTGGTGAGCACTTGGAAGGGAGACCACCGAGGATGTCCAGGCTGCTATGCAAGAGCAGGCAATAGCAAACCACTTGTGGTAGCCTCTTGCCTTGAAGACCCTATGACCAAGAGTCAGCTGTGAGTTGATGTCACTTTCCACCTTGGCCCGGATAGCCCAGGCTAGCCCGATCTCGTCAGATCTTGGGTCCGCCCTGGTCAGTATTTGGATGGGAGGCCACCGAGGAAGACCACAGGGCCTCTCTACACGGAGGCAGGCAATGGCAAACCACCTCTGAACATCTCTTGCCTTGACAACTCTATGGGATCACCATATGACAACCATGATTTGACCGCGGGGGGGGGGATAATGCTTCTCTCTGAGGAGCCCTCAGTCAACCATTTAACTGAGCTAACAACATTTTGAGCAGCAGCCAAGATGATCCGAAAATCAGCTCTTGCTTCTAGGCTTGCCAACGGGCCTGCAAGGAAAAAAAAAAAAGCCCTGTCGCTTTAATAAAGATGTATGCTGAAATGGCGTGGAGGTAAATAGCTTCACCTAGAAATCACATTCCATTTAGCCTCTGTTGAAGGGACAGGACAATTTTACCCCCAGGCATTCAGCAACCATCCTTCTTGCAGCTGATTTTTTTTTAAAGAAAAACAACAAGAAACAAAAAGAGAAATGACGGAATCATTATTTGGGAATAAAACTAGGAAAACACAAGGAACTCACTAAGTATGAATCACTGTGTGGGCGAGTTGATGACTGGGTGGGTAGGTCGGTGGGTGGGGGGATATTGGCACAAAGACACTGAAGGAGAGAACATCTGAGGACACGAAAAAAGCAAAAGTTGAAATGGAGGCAGTGTGTGAAAGAATAATGAAGGGTCTGATTAATATTTCAGGAGTCCTGTTTAAAAATTATGTTATTACAATGCTCGAGGCATTAAAATTTGCCAGGCTGACTATTATGGGCAATCAGTGTAGTTTAAGCCCTCTGTAATCATGGAGAATTCATGGAAATTTAAGAGAAGTGATATATTAGACATTGGAATTAAGCAAAAAATTACCTTCTATAAATAGAGAGGAAACTAGGAAAGTGGTCAGCCATCCTGTGATTTCTTGATATTCTCCCCTCTTGATAATCCACAAATAGGAACACTGGATGCCTTGAACACTTTTTTTCTTACAGGAAAAGATAATTTGTTTACTCTGCAATAGCCCATCCTGTATTAGTTGCAGGATGCATTTGTAAATGAATCACAAAAACTTTTTAAGTTAGAGAAAGTTTGACCACGCAAGGGAGACATAATAAACATAAGAAATTAGCTCAAAATGTACCTGGAGAGTGCAATGGTGCAAGCAGTTTGATACACAGATACAATGTTCACCTACTTGTATTTGTTTGCATGTGCATTACAGTCAAGATGCATCCAGTTCCCCATACTCTGAGCTTAACTTCTCTAGCATCTGAAACTGGAGAGGGGGACTGAAAGCATATGACACACAGACAAACATACATTCACATTGAACTAGACTATTGGTCCATCAAGCCAATTTTGTCTGCTCTGACTGGCAACAGCACTCCAGTGTATCAAGTGGAGGTCTTTCACATCACCTCCGATCTGATCCTTTTAACTGGACATGCTGGGAATTGAACCTGGGACCTTCTGCATGCCAAGCAGATACTCTGCCACTGAGTCACAGCCCCACCCCTCCTACGCCACAGAACACCAGGGATAGGTGGATTTCTTGCACGGTCCGCTTGATTTTTCTAGAACACCCGTTGATGTGTTTTCAATTTAAAAACCAAAAGTGCACGCTTGAGATCTCTTAACACTTAGTGAACAACTAATCAGTGTTATGAGATCTGTGTACACACTCTTGTTTTAAGAACATGAGTAGTACCCCTAAATCTGTCACCTGGAATGGGCTCCCAAGCCTGCCTAATGGTACAGCCAGCCTGTTCAGGGAAATGGAGAAATGAAATGATGTTCTTTTTGTAGGTCTATAACACCTGTGACTATTTGTCAATTTACATCTGACACTATTCTATAATACTATTCTATAATTCTATTCTATTATGCAATACTGCTGGAATGGTGAGGAAAAATTCCTAAGAGGATTTTCTAAGTGCAGCAAAATAGAAAACACCCACGCACCAAGCAGGCCACATGCTGGATTTGATTTTTGGAATGGGGATAAATGTGGATCTGGTGGTCAGACCACTTCACTCTGAAGGTCTGGCTAGGCATGCCAAACCCTCCCTGTTTAGGTGGTAAACAGTGTTCCCTCTAAGCTGAGTTAGTGTGAGCTAGCTCACAGTTTTTTAGCCTCCAGCTCACACATTTTTATCTTAGCTCAGGAAGGATTGCTCCAGAGCAAACTAATTTATGCAGCAGCCAAATAGCTCACTCACAATATTAATGCCAGTAGCTCACAAAGTTGAATTTTTGCTCACAGGATTCCACAGCTTAGAGGGAGCATTGGCGGTGAGCATATTTATGCTCACCCGCTGAACCAAATGGACCCTAGTCAGTTTCAGGATGTTCTGCAGGATCTGATGCCCCCTGGTGGTTCATTAGATGTACAGGTGGAGGACTGGCATGGCCAGCTCTCTGAAGCCATTGACAAAATCACCCCGCTGGGTGACCTCTCTGCCCTTAGGCCAAATCAGCCCCATGGTATACCCTGGGGCTGCAGAGGATGAAGTGAGAGCTGAGACAGCTAGAATGAGTGTGGTGGTGTACTAGTGATGGAGCTGCAAGAACATCTTATAGAATGTTTATGAAAGTCTCTGAGATGACAGTGAAGTCCACAAAGAGAGAGTTCTATGTGGCTTCCATGGCATCTGTGAATTCGTGCCTGGCCCAATTGTTTAGAATGATTTGGTCATTAACTACATTGCCACAAGGCAAACAAAATGGTAGGGAATTGGCTATTGGCTATGAGGCATTTGTGGACTATTTCGCAGATAAAGTCATGTTGCTCTGCCAGGACCTCCCGACCACAGTTGATATAGTAAAGGAACTGGAAGCCCCTTGTCTATCCTCAGGACCCGTGTTGGACCACTTCAACCAACTCTCTCAGGAGGATGTTGACAAGATCCTAGCAGCTGTGAAGCCTACCACTTTCCTCCATAACCTGTGCCCATCCTGGCCAGTTAAAGCCTAGAGGAATGGTATTTGGGTCCCTCTGGGTGAAATTATGACCTTGTCCCTTTCTTTTGGGACATTCTCGGCAGGACTGGAGAAGGCAGTGGTTCATCCGCTTTTGAAGAAACCATCATTGGACCCTATGGTCCTGGCCAACTACAGAAAATTTACCTTTTCTGGGTAAGGTAGTTGAGAAGGAAGTGGCTGAACAGTTTCAGGGCTTCTTGGATGATGTATCTATTCTTGATCCATTCCAGTCTGGTTTCTGCCCAGGCCATGACATGGAGTCAGCGTTGGTCACCCTTACAGATTACCTCCAGAAACACCTGGATCGGGGGGGGGTCAGTGCTGCTATTGCTGTTAGGTCTAACGGCGGTATTTGACATGGACAGTTACAATCTTATGACCCACTGCCTTGCTGACACAGGAGTACAAGGGACTGCCTTACAATGATTTCTCTCCTTTCTCTGTGGTCACAGACAGAGGGTAGCACTTGGCAAGAGGGTCTCCCTGCGATGCCTACTGGAATGTGGAGTGCTGCAGGGGGCAATCCTTTCACTAATGCTGTTTAGCATCTACATGCGCCCCCCTCGCCCAGTTGGTGCAGGGGCTTGGGCTGGGTTGCCACCGGTATGCTGATGACGCCTAGTTCTATCTGTTGCTGGACAGCTGCCTGGACTCCATCTCAGAGAATATGGCAGGGCATTGGAGGCTATGGCTGGGTGGTTATAGCAGTCGGTTGAAGCTCAATCCAGTGAAGATAGAGGTCTTGCACCTGAGCCGAGGGGGAGTTGAGTCAGGAATCAGGCTCCCTGCCTTGGATGGCACACCACTTGTGCCAGCTCAAAAGGTGAGGAGCCTAGGGGTGATCCTGGATGCCTCACTTTCTATGGGGGCACAGGTCACTACAGTTGTCAGGTCTGCCTTTTATCATCTCTGGCATATCAGGCAGCTGGTTCCCTATCTCTTCCCTCCAGGACTTGGCTACAGTGACCTATACAATGGTCACTTCCAGGCTTGATTACTGTAACTCACTCTATGGGGGCTTACCCTTGAAACTGATCTGGAAACTCCAGCTAGTGCAAAATGCAGCAACACCCTTGCTGACTGAGATGTCTGTGAGGTGGCATATTCAGCCAGTGCTATGCCAATTGCACTGGCTACCGATTGAGTACTGGATCCATTTCAAGATGTTAGTATTGACCTTTAAAGCCGCATGTGGCCTGGGACCAACATATCTGAGGGACCTCCTCTTCCATTATGTGCGCCGGAGAGCCTTACGCTCGGTGGAGCAGCATTTCCTGGCTGTCCCGGGCTAAAGGACAACTGCTTAGCCTTGATCAGGGCCAGGGTTTTTCCTGCCTGGCCCCAGCCTGGTGGAACATACTCCCATCTGAGATCAGGGCCCTGTGGGGCTTATTACAGTTCTGCAGGACCTGCAAAAACAGGTTTTCTGGAGGTAAAAAAAATTGCTGGGCATCAGGGGTACATAGAATCCTTGTACTGGCAGATTGCTGGATCCAACCCCTTAGCTTTGACTGTTTGGGGTAAGCAGATACTAGGTTTATCTTGTTGTCGGATGGGTTCTTTTCTAGTTTCTCTTGACAAATGTGAAATCTAAAAACACTCCAATTAATTACATTAGGAAGTTAAAAAACACCCCCAAATGATAAACAGAGTGCCTGTAGCTTTAAGAAACAGATTTTCTCAGTGGCTGTTGCTAGGCATCCACAGATTCCAGGCTAGGTTCTGTCAATAAAAGACAGAAGGGGGAGCAGGGCCCTTTTCTCATCCAGTTTATCCTCTAAGGACTCACTGGGGCCAGGCCTGGCTAGGTTTGCCAGCTCCAGGTTAGGAAATTTGTGGAGATTTTGTGGTGGAGTCTAAGAAGGGTTTGCAGAGGGAAGAAGTTTCAGTTGGATATAATATCACAGAGTCCACCCTCCAGAGCCGCCAGAAGGCTGCTCCCGGGGACAAATCTTTGCAGTCTAAAGTTTAGTTGTAATTCTGGGAGATCTCCCATCTGGAGGTTGGAAACCCTGCTCTGTAGATGACAGAGATCAGTTCCCCTGGAGAAAATGGCTGCTTTGGAGGGTGGATTCTATGGCCTTATAGCCTGCTGGAGTTGATTCCCTTCCCAAACCTTGCCCTCCTTGCATGTGAGGCAATGCAGTGAGGAGAAGAATCAGGCGAGGTCATCTCTGTCATATAACCCGATGGAGGGGTTTCTGCCTCTTTCCTCCTCCCTGCCATTTGCACCAAGCCAGTGAGCAACGGAGAGAGTAGAGCCAGTCTGGAGAGGTTGTGTGAAAGGCTGGGAAAATCCCACCCCTCCTCATAAGATTCCTTTTTGGAGCCCAGTAGCAAACATGGCACCACCCCAGAAAGATTTCCTTTCCCCCTGAAAACCTCCTAGTGTCTGGGGAACACCAAGATTAATTCACGACAATCTCCACCTTCCTTTACTACTGGCAGAGGAAGATAAATGGAGGAAGCTTTCCATTCACACTAGAACAAGAAGTGCTTTACCCCTAAAGTTGCCAACCTTCAGGTGGGGCCTAGAGATCTCCCAAAATTACAAGTGATCACCAGATGACTGATGAAAATGGCTGTTTTGGAGAGTGGACGCTATGGCATTATATCCCAAATCCTGCCCTCCCCAGGCTCCACCCACAAAATCTCCAGAAATTTCTTAACAGGTAGTTGGCAACCCTATTTTCCCCATCCTACTACAGCTACTACTACATGTAGCATTTTGTCCATGAAGCTCCTCCTATGGGCCCAAGATAAAATTGTTTTATTTTTAAAATACAGCCCATGACAATTATATCAAGGTTGTGAAGATGTAGGAGTTGTTATTGTTAGCAGCCCGCTCTCCTGAAGACTGAATTGAGGTTTGGTCAACATAAACAGCTGAATAAGGCGACTGAATGGAGCATATCACTGCTGAATGCTGGCCCATGAAACAAAATCCCCAGTAGCAGGGAAAGGCAACTCTAGATGCTCAGAGGTTCTCTGGTAATTAAAATGGTTACATTGTATGTTGTTGTTTGTATGTGTTTGGGGTACATACAGTAATCATGTCGATCTGGTCAATGGGAACTGTGACTGTGGCTCTCCATTATCCACAGAATGAGTACCACTGATGTAGTGGTTAGGAGGTTGGACTGGGATCTAGGAAGCCCAGGTTTAAATCCCTGCTCACCCTGAAACTCACTGGGTGGCCCTGAGTCATTCACTCTCTCTCAGCTTAAACTGCATCACAGGACTGTTGCCAGAATAAAACGGAGGAGTGGAGACAACCATGTTTCCTGCTTTCCGGGCTGGACAAAAATGTACTAGGAAACCAGTGGATCCTCTTATAACACAGAAAAGCCCTTCTTCCACTACCACTTCCACAGAAAAGCCACTTCTTCTACCACATACAGAAATAGAGAATTAAGAGCCTAGTGCAAGTGGGAAGGCGTAGAAAGGCAGGCAGGATGCTTTCTCTTAAACAAAATGGCTGCCCTAGATAATCATATATAGCTGCCTTATATTGAATCAGCCCATTGGTTCATGGTCACTATTGTCATGTCTACTCGGACTGGCAGCAGCTCTCCAGGGTCTCATGCAGAGGCCTTTTACATCACCTACTGCCTGACCATTTTAACAGGAGATGTTGGGGAGCGAGCCTGGGACTGACCTACAGCCCCTCCCTGAATATTGGAGGCTCTCGGCATCCAATATAACCTGAAGACTACTCTTTCCTTGCAGTGGAGCAAGGATGTGGCACTGGCTGAGGGGGGATGATGTAAAGAGAGGGCTTCCACTAAGAAAGAAGAAGAGAACAGGAGAAAATGAATGAAAGACAGTGGGAAGAGTGGGATCAAGGCTGGCAGGAGGAAAAACATTAATGGGCACTGAATATGTTGAAAATTTACATGCCACCACTCTGGAGATGTGAATTGTGTGCTGTCAAGTCACAACTGACTCATGGGCAACCCCAAGTCTATGGTGTTTTCTAGGTAAGAGATGAGCAGAGGTGGATTGCCATTGCCTTCCTTTGCATAGCAACTCTGGATTTCCTTTTTGATCTCTCATCTAACTACTAGGCACGGCCAAACTGGCTTAGCTTCCGGCTTCTGATGACATCAGATTAGGCTGGGCTATCAGGCTGCTAAGAAGAAGAAGACAAAAACGAAGAAGAAGAAGAAGAAGAAGAAGAAGAAGAAGAAGAAGAAGAAGAAGAAGAAGAAGAAGAAGAGGAGGAGGAGGAGGAGATTGGATTTATACCCTGCCCTTCACTACCCAAAGGAGTCTCAGAGCGGCTTACAAACTCCTTTCCCTCCCCCTCCCCACAACAGACACCCTGTGAGGTAGGTGGGGCTGAGAAAGCTCTGACAGAAACTGCTTTTTTTCAAGAACAGCTCTGACAGAACTATGGCTTGCCCAAAGTCATCCAGCAGGTACAAGTGGAGGAGTGGGGAATCAAACCTGGTTCTCCCAGATTAGAGTCCTTGCACTTAACTACTATACCAAACAGGGCAGTTATACCCTTATAAATCCATTGAAGTCTTAAGATTATACCGTTAGCAGCCATGACAGAGCATAAAAAACAGCTAAAGAGAGAGAGAACCCCTCAGTTAAAAGCCTGAGTAGGGAAAAAATTGCTTTGAATTGGTGGCTAAAGCAGAGTAGGGGTCCGGTGAAACTTCAGAGGGCATTCCAAAGGTGAGGTGCTGCCACTGAAAACAGGTTGCCTCTGGCCACCTTCCATTTTACCTCTGCAGATGGGCCTCATAAAAACATCAGTCTAAGTGTTATTTCGGAAATATGCCATCACACTTCTTTAAGAGATGTGGCTATTCAGTATAATGTTATTTTCCCCACAGAGATAGAAGATTCTGAGGACTGTCTATTTTTGGATTGTTTTCAATCTCTCTTTCAAAGTCCTTTTTAGATCTGTTCCTTCCATTACCTTTATCAGAAAAATTTGTTTCAAGAAATGTCAAGATCTGAGCGCTGAACAAAGAATCCCCCTTCGTATCTATAGCTGCTGTATGCATTAAAAACAGGTGCCAGTCTTATTAGTGAAGGAAAGCCGACTGGTACTTGAATAGGGTAGAGAGAACTTTGCTGGCTGAAAGGCAGCATGGAACCTGGAAATATGTCACAGAGCATGTCTTTAATTGTCATCTGCCACGTTGCTTCTTCACGGCCTCTGTAACCCCAACGGAGCCACAGAGATGGCGTGATGTAGCAACTGAGGTGCATAATCTCGGGTGCCAATTTCACTTCCACCAAGATTTTGCTAGGGAGCCTTAGGGAATTTACAAGGCTGGATTCAGCCTGCTTGTTTATTCAATGCCATCCAATCCCCCTCCCTACCACAGCTTCCATCTCACACAGCTTTTGACTGTTCAGGTCCCATCTGAAGGGCTACTTGGGTTAGCAGAGGGCTCAAGGCACATGTCACAGTGGAATTTACCTGGTGCATGCTGCAAAGAAATAAGGGTACACACAAAGCCTTTTTGTCTTTGCAAAACTAATACGAGTCCTTTATTTTTAAAAATATATTTTGTTAAGTTTACGTTACAAAACAAAACATAAACTACAATCTACAACAATGTCTAAAGCATATATATAAATATAAATACATAGATAATAATCTATAATCACCTGCCACGATCTTCTAGAATATCCAGATTGCATCTTAAATATAAACGTATATTTCCTTTCTTTGACTTTATTGAAGGCAATGTACGATTTAAGAAGATTCCTACAAAATTTAGAATTTTAGCATTATTACAGGACCAAGAATGTATGGAACTTTGTACTTTACTGCTCCTTTATTCTGTTTTTTTTTTGTTCCTTTAAGCCATGCGAATATTATATCCTACTAAGTCACAGTTTATTTTGTTACTCTGAAAAACTCCTAAAATAAAAAGTATAAAAATATAAACATATACATAAACATATAATCTATATCTTCTGTATCATATGATTATTTATAATTTTGAGCTTGCTTGAATATATTCTCATTTTTATAACTCTATTTAAGTGTCTTTATTCTACCCTTCCCAATTATCTTCATTGCTTCACACCTGATAATTTATTATTACAAACATTGCCTGACTCTTTTATTTTCTTAATCTACATCTTGTCTTAGATTTGTTCTTAATTTTCAGCTTTATTGGAAGGAGTCCTTTATTGTAAGGAACTCCGTTCTAGACAGGATAGAGTAGGGATAGGATTCTAATCTAGTCTAACTAGCTAGGATGGATAGAGACGCAGAAAGCAGGTCCTGCCCACTTGATTCCAAGATGGAGAAGAGTGGAGAGTGAGAAGGTGTCAGTCAGAAGGAAGGGATACTTCCTGAGAGTAACAGTCTGCACATTAAAGGGATAGCATTATAGTAGTAGAAAGGAAAGATACTCATGGTGCTGACCCCCCCCCCGACACCTTATAGACCACCTCTGACGTATGAAGCTCAGAGACAGCACAAAGTTCATCACTTCCAACACCGGGATCCCTAGCATCACCTTGGGGGGGGGGGGTGTTTCTTCTTTTTTTCATCAGCAGAAAAGTTAATCCAATCCAACCCAATATTTCCTTAGCTTCAGCAGCCATTCTAAATATCTGTGTTAGTTCATCTTAGTTTTGGTGACTGGGTCTAGTTTTCTGTCACTTCATGGTCTGACCTGTGATTTTTGGCGACACAGAACAGCACACCGACTATAAACACACCAGTTAAAAATACAGCTAGATTGTCTCAAACAAATGTTCCCTCCATCAAATGCCCTCTGAATAGGGTTGCCAGCCCCAGGTTGGGAAATAACTGGAGATTTGGGAGGGTGGAGCCTAAAGAGGGTGGGGTTTGGGGAATGGAGCGGCTTTGATGGGGTATAATGCCATAGAGTCTACCTTCCAAAGTGGCCATTTTCTCCAGAAGAAGAGTTGGATTTATTCTGTGCCCTTCACTCAGAGTCTCAGAGTGGCTTACAATCTCCTTCCCTTCTAGGGTTGCCAGGTCTGGGTTGGAAAATACCTGGAGACTTTGGGGGTAGATCCAGGAGAGGGCGGGGTTTGGGGAGAGGAGGGGCCTCGGCATGGTACAGTGCCATAGAGTCCACCCTTCAAAGCAGCCATTTTCTCCAGGGGAGCTGATCTCAGTCAGCTGGAGATCAGTTGTAAAAGCGGGAGATCTCCAGGCTGGCAACCCTATTCCCTTCCTCTCCCCACAACAGGTCCCCTGTGAGGTAGATGGGGCTGAGAGAGCTCTGAGAGAACTGCTCTTGAGAGAACAGTGACTGACCCAAGGTCACCCAGCTGGCTGCATGTGAAGGAGTGGGCTATCAAGCCTGGTTCTCCAGATTAGAGTCCACTGCTCTTAACCTCCACACTAAGCTGGTTTTCTATGCAGAGCTTCCAACTCTGTCTCCCGGAGATCAGTTGTAATAGTGGAAGATCTCCAGCTACCACCTAGAGGCTGGCAACCCTACCTCTGAAATAAAACTATCTTAGGTTTGTGTTAAGGGGTTCGGATGTTTTGTTGTGCTTAATGGTTATTGCTTTGAGGTTTATGTGAAATGTCATACAGAGGGTTGGGTCCAGGCTATCAACAGAATGGAACTTTACAGCCTTCCTCTCCCACTGCAGCCCACTGATTTCCACAAAATGCTGCTCCTTGGGGAAGGGGGACTCTGAGCAAGGATATGAGGACGGTCTGCAGTGGGGAAGGCGAATAGGTGGGAATTGCCAGTTTAGTCTGGATCCAACCTAGAGTATTAAATCCCTGATGGTCTGGGCCATGCAAATTGGATAGGGATGCCAGCCTCCAGGTGGGACCTGGGGATCCCCTGGAATCATACTTCATCTCCAGTTTACAGAGATAATTCCCCCTGGAGTAAATGGATGCTCTGGAGGATAGGCTCTGTGGCTTTGTACCCCTCTGTGGCCCCTGTCCTCCCCAGGCTCCATCCTCAGGTCTCCAGGAGTTTCTCAATATATACTAGGAATAAGGCCCATTTTGGAAATAAATACAATGAGCTCTAGAAAGAGGCTCTGGGGCAGGTGCCTCAGCCTTGGGCACTCAGTGTCAATTTGCTGTGGTGACCTCAGCAGGGTATAATGGCACAAAGTCTGCTGTTTTCTCCAGGGGAACTGATCTCTGCCACCTGAAGAGCAGTTGTAATTCTGAGTGATCTCCAGCCCTCCCCTGGAGATTGGCAACAATAGTACCACAGGAGGAAATGGCTGCTTTGGAGAGTGCAGTCTATGGCAGTGTACCTGTCAAAGGTCCTCTCCTCAAACCCCATCCGTCCTCAAACCCCACCCTCTCCAGGCTCCACCCCTCAAACCTCCAGGAATTTCCTAACCAACCTTCCCAGCCAACCATCAACCTACCTTTATCTGCCCCTTTGACTTCAGCTTTCCATCTCCTCCCCCTTTCCTGAAGTCTCTACCTAGGAAGAGTACAGTCTTTCTCCACAGTGTGGACCAAAGCAGCTTACATCATTCTCCTCTCCCCCTTTTTGATCTGCATAACAACCCTGGGAGGTAGGTTAGGCTGAAAGTCTGTGACTGCTCTGAAATCACCCACTGAGCTTCCACAGCAAGAACCTGGGTCTGGCAGACCCTGCTCTGAAGTGCTAACTGTTACACCACACTGGCTGTGGTATTGCCTGGTATCACAACTGAACTCCAGGCAACAGATCTCTCCCTCTCCCTGGAGAGAATAACTGATTTGGAGGGTGGACTCAATGGCCTTCTGTTCAGCTGAGGCCCCTCCCCTCCCCAAACTCTGGCTTCCGTAGACTCCACCACAAAATCTCCAGGAATTTCCCAACATGGAGCTGGCAACCCTAGCCAGGACTGGCCCCAATGAACTCCAAAATCAGATATCTGAAAATCTTGTGGGTCTCTAAAGTGCCACTGAATTCAAATCTCAATTGTCTACTGCAGATCAACATGGTTTCCCTCTGAAGCTATACTTATGACCAGTGTACCCAAACAGGGAGATCTCCAGCGTATGTTTTAAGATATCAGATGCATACAGGTCCCTATCTAACAACAGGACGAACCTGCAGTGGCCCTGCCCACTGGGTGATGCCTTGCTGAATGCCTTGGAGCAGTTAAAAGATATATTCTCCCATCATTTTCTGCCAATGAAATTACACTTTCATAATTGCTGGAAGACAGTAATATTTGCTGGCTCTTCTTCCCACTGCAGACTACTTCTTTGCCCCCATACTCTCTGTGGGAGTCCTCTGATCCCCAGGGGCAGAATTTCAGGGTCAAGCCCATCAGGCTTTATTAGGGGGAAGAAGGTGGGAAAGTAAAGCTCTGTGAATTTGGTATCTTATTATTCATTTAGTTACTAGTCTTTTATCTGATAAGAATCCTAAGATCACTTATCAAATAGCTAGATTTTGTGTGCTGTCTAGTGACCGTAATAAAATTCTATCTATCATTTATTTATTTACAAAATTTGTATGCCACCTTTCTGCCCAATCAGAGCCACTATGGTGGCTAGTAGTAAAAACCGAACATTATAAAAAACAGAAAAAACAATTAAAACTATAATGTGCATAAAGCAGTAATTAAAACATAGGCCAGGAAGAAGGAATAATTGAAGGAACACCAGATGAAACAAAAAAGTATTCACCCGCTGGTGAAAGATAGTAACAGAAGAGGTCAGATGAATATCCGTGGGGAGACAGTTCCACAGATTTGGTGCCATGTCTGAGGACACCCTCTCTTGGATTTCCACCTGCATAATCTCAGTAGGCAGGGCCTTAGAAGATAACCCTAGGTGTTGAATAGTTTTGGAAGGGGGCAGGCTGTCCTTCAGGTATGCCGTTCCCAAGCTATATACAGCTTCAAAGGTTAACCCCAGGACCTTGAATTAGGCTCAGAAACAAATTGGGAACTAGCATAGATGCGCCAAGACTGGAGTGATATGGTCCCATGACCCACTGCAGTCAATGTGCTGTCTGCAGCATTCTGTACCAATAGATGTTTCTGGGCACTTTTCAAGGGCAGCCCCAAGTAGAGTGCATTGCAGTAATTTAATCTAGATGCTACCAGGGCATGTACCACGGTAGCTGGTAAAAGACACTCCTGGCCACAGCTGCCACCTCCTTACCCAGAAGTAGGCCCAAGTGCATGACCACCCCCAAGCTACAGACCTCTTCAAGGGGAGTGCAACTTCATCCAGAACAGGTGACACCTGAAATCTTGGCTCAGGCCTTCTGCTCACCAATAGCACTTGCCTCTTGTCAAGATTAAACTTCAGTTTATTAACCTGCATCCACCCTAAAACTGTTCTGGGTACCAGTCCAGGTTTTATAGAGCTTCCATGGGATCTGCCACAAGTGTGAGACAGAGCATGTTAATGACAGCACAAATCTCTGAATGACTTCACCCAGAGGTTTCCTGTGAAGGTTGAAATGCATGGCAGAAAGATGGAGCCTTATGGGATTCCACAAGCCAGAGGCCAAGAAACAAAGCAACAGCTCCCAGCACCAGCTTCTGAAATCTATTCTCCAGGGAGGACTGAAAACACGATAAAATGATGCCTCCCAGTCCCATCTTAGAAAAGCAGTCCAGAAGAATACCATGACAGATATTATTGAAAGCTGCTGTGCAGTCCATGAGAATCAACAGAGTTGCACTTGTTCTGTCCATTTCATGGTGTAAGTCATCCACCAGGGCAACCAAGACTGTTTCAGTCCCATAAACTGAAATCAGACTGAAAAGGACCCAAACAATCCACTTCATCCACGAATCCTTGATGTCATCCATCCATTACCTGTTCTATCACTTTGCTCAAGAACGGAACATTTGAGACTATTCAATAATTCAGTTCTCCTGGGACCAGAGGAAATTTTTTAGCACTGGATGCACTGCAGCATGTTTCTAGGTTGGGGTAACCACTCCCTCTGTCAAGGAGGTATTAACTATCTGGCACCCAGCAAGTGATGGGGAGCAGGGGCACAAAGGGTGCTGGCATCACACATGGAATGATGCCACTTTCAGGGAAAACTGGAAGTGACATCTGTGTAAGAATTGCCAGAAACCCTATGGTAAAACCATCTGTGACAGCCCCGTTCACTTCCTTCTCTCAGAGGCAACATTTTCTCTCCATTTTTCTTTCCCTTTACTGACTGAGCTACCATAGTAATGTGTTTTCTTCTTTGCTGAAGAACTCCCACCCTGTCTAAGTATGATATTTTGGCTGCTGGATCAGCCTAGGAATCCTGGGGGAAGGATTGGGAGCCCCCTAAACAATTTAAATGGCACTCGAGGCATTTTGAAATTCAAAAATAACAAAATATTTTATTTAACATAGAGGGGAAAGGTCAGGTGAAATCAGAGGTTGAAATTTCTGAGGTAAAACCAGTACATGCACAGACTTTAGTTCTTATGTTTCAGGCTAATGAGAGTTTCTTAACCTATCCATCATTACTTCAATCTTTATGTTGAGAGGTTTTTGTTCCAGTGTTTTCCCCAAACACTCCAGCATACTTTCTCTGAGTATTCTCTGACTCTTTTGATTTCCAGAACACTAGTACACTCTTTCCAGTACCTAAACTCCTTCTCTTGAAACACCAGTACTCATCCTCAGTTTTTTAACTGACTCTACAGGCAGTTCCTAATCACACCAGACCAGGGATCTCTCTCTTTTTTTTAATCTGCCAACAGAGTCAAAGCATCACACATAATCTGTCTCAGATTCTCTCCCTTCGCTTCCAGAATCCCTTGGAATCTTAAGACATAGCTTGCCCTTTCCATTTCCAGCCATAGCAGATGGGATTCATTGGTTTGTCTCTTTTTCTCCATTGTATATAGTTGTTTTTGAAGCTTCTTAGAATTGGTGTCGACCACTTTAAGCTCCTGTTCTGTTTTCTCTGCTTTTTTAGCTGTCTCACTCAGCTGGGTCTGCTGTGCCTCAAGCTTATGATGTAATGTGGTAACATGTTCCAGCAGGAGTCGCAATGCTTCCGTCAGCATCCTTTGAAGCTCCGCTGTTGTGTCCTGTCTAGGGGCAGGACTCACTGGGCTTTTGGTGTTTCCGGCAAGAAGCTTAGGTTTCATTTGTTTCTCTTTCTCATCCCTCTGTGGAGGCGCCATGTTGAGAGATTGTTTACTTTTTAAAAAAGTTGTTACAATCTCCAATACTCTTTACAAAGCCTGGTAAGTTCTTACTAGTTCCTTATTTTAGTTCATCATGCCTTTATAGCTCATCCCCCCTCAAGTACATAGTAAAAAGTTTGATTGTTTTCTTCTTAACGGGGGAGAGTTCCCTCCCCCCCTCGCCTTTTAAGGGGGAGTTTTGACTATCTTCGGCATTTCTTGCTTAAACTTTGACTCACAGTTCAATATTGTTGTCACTTTAAAAGCTCATATACTTGGCCACCAAATGCTTATTCCAATGTGCGTGCTTTGTTCTATTCTTGGATGCTCTGTGGTGGGACCTTTGGAGCATGGGAAAGCCCCCCTTCATTAGCCAGTTGCTGGAGGAAGAGCTCTCCTAGCACCCCATGGCTGGGAGCCCAACCCAAGAGCTCCGGGGGTGGTGCGAACAGTCATACCCCCTCCCAGCTGTAGGCACTGGTGTGTGGCTCCTGGAGACTCAGGAGACCACTGCTGCCATTGTAGCCACCAAAACCAGAAGTTGGATCTCTCCACTCTTCAGAGCTAACTCCCTGTTTGACTGGGTAGGGAAATTCTCCTCTCACTAAAAAATCTATCCCCTTTCTTTGGCCCAGGTGGGCCTTTATCTGTTTACACAGCACTTCTAAGCTTTTAAAATGCAGTTCATGACACCATAGTTTCCAGGAATAGTTTCCAGTGATGTCAGGCTGCTCACAATGCTGGGGATTTAAAAAAAAAACTCACAGTTCTCCCAGTGCCCAAATGAACAGCTATGAGAAGAGCAGGTTGCCAGTGGAAGGTCTCCTGCCATAGTGGGAAACCTGGCAACCCTGCTTACAAGCAGGTGCTAGGCTTTATCTTTCTTGCCGTTCACTGTTTCTGGATAAGGACTCAGCCAATGCATTCTTGTTTACCTTATAACCACACAACTTCATCATTCCTGCTACATGTATAGCAACAGAGGGCAGACTTAAGTAGATTGACATGGTCAGTCTTCCAAGTATTTCAGCCACCAATTTTCATTTGACCTAAAAGGAAATCTTCGCCAGAACAGTCAAGGGCTAAACAAGCTAAACAGGAGGGCCTGGCGTGATGTGGTCCATGGGGTTGCGAAGAGTCGGACTCAACTGTGTAACTGAACAGCAACAAGCAAGCTGGATCTGCAGCAAACACTCCATGATCCCACGGAGCATAACAGAAGGACAACCTTCTGAGGTGTTGATGCTTAAGAATTCAGTCAGATTGGAGAGTACAGAACACTTTACAAAATGACCCCTTCAGGCTGTTCCAGAACACTGGGGAATCCTAAATTCGTCTAGCAAGTTATTTGTGACAGTTTCCTTTAAAGCATAAAATGTGTTGATCAGAGAGCATTGCTTGCCCTTGAGACAAAAGCTCCTCTTTCTGTTTAAATATAGAACTGTAAATAAAAGAGTTGGCTTCGCAGATTCCTCCTACAGTGATAACAGTGAGGATCAGCGAGTCAGGGGGTATTTTTAGTGCTCGCAGAGGGAGTTCTCAAACTTGTCAAGGTAGCAGGATGAAAAAAGTAATCATTCCACGTTTGGACAGGCCTCACAGGTTGCAAACTGATCTTTGCCAGAGGATTTTCATTGCTTGCCAGATAATGCACCTCCAAGCTCTGCAGAAATCTGAAGGCCAGAGACATTTGTTCCGAAGATAACCCGTAGTGTTTCTAATGCATTTTGTGGCATATATGGTGTACATCTCCCGGAGTGTGAGATAATCTAACATGGCACACTGAGTTATAAATAGAGCGATGAGATCTTGCAAAAACCTGCCTAGCAGGCAAGCTCACTGTCTGTTTCTTTCCCCACTTCTCTTCTCCCCCCCCACACTTCTTTGTCTGAAATGTTTTCTTAGCTGAAGTTCTCCCCCTTGAGCCTGCTCTTCAAGTCTTTGAAACTGTAGTAGGATGGACTTTCCCTCCTCCCCACATACTTTCCCAGCATCATACAAAATTATGAATGGCGAAAAGCTAAGGACATTGTTGGCCAGCCGTTGTTACAGAAGAGTGGATTCAAAGGACTTTTGCCTGATACACTTGATCCATCTATATTTTGTATCTGCCACAGGAGATGTAGGAAAGGCACATTCTACATCTGGATTCACAATTTCAATGCACCAGGTCAAGGAGGGGTAGAATTCAGCTCTGTTTTGGTTTCAGCTCCATTTCCAGATTTCTGCAATCCGAACCCAATTACATTGATTGGATGCTCCTTTCCTCTTGATTTAATTGTCACATAACTGTGTAATCCACCTTGAGTCCCACTGAGAAAGGCAGACCATACGTGATGTAAATAAATTTTAAAAAATCAACTTTTGTTGCGGAGATATATCTGCACATTCCTCTGTCAGTCCATCCACCCATCCACCATAGAGTTCACAGGTAAAATGGGGGAAACTCGGTGCACATAAATACCAAAAAGCCGTAGGGAAGTAGGAATAAATAATGAATCCAGCAGCATCCCAGCTGGGGCCAGCAATTTGTGTTGTAAGGGACCTGGAGCTCAGGCACTGATTCTTGTTGGGAAGAGATTATTCTGCCCCCATTTTGATTGGGGGATTTTGGAGAGGATGCAGACCTGGAACAAGTGAAATGATTCCACATGAAAACGCTTCATAGTTTGCATAGCAGCTTTTGAACAAAAGAGGAGTTGAGTTGGAGGGACCTTGTTCTGATCTAACAAGATTATTCTGCCCGCTGTTGAGTACTGATAGCTAGTCCTTACATACCAAAGATTAGGTGAATGACTTCCCAATGAGCAGATATGATTTCCAGATAGACTTCAGCCTCCCCCCCCCCAACAACTTTCTTTTTAGCTATTGACCAGTGGCTGTTAGAATTAGAAAATACAATAAAGAGAATTCTAGCATAATTCCCCTTTTAGGAGGGACATAGGCAGGAGAAAAAAAATGCAGATTTCCTCCCCACCAAGAATTACTTCTCTGCTTACTCAGAGACCTGGTCCATAGCTATGCTGGGGCTATTGGGGGCTCTGCCCCTTCCCTTAAAGGGATAGCCCCCAAGATTTCCCTCAAAACATGATTTTAAAATAATTTAAAAAATATTTTAAAAGGCACACACTCTCTGGCTGCACTGTGGCCAGCCGCGTGCCAAACAGACCTTCTGCATGCTGCTGGCACCACTGGTAGTGACCACAGGAAGCACCCCAGGCACTCCACATTGCTGCTCTCCTTCAGCATCTTGCACACGCCAGCCACTTGCTGTGGGCTGACGTTGAGCAGCGGCAGCTGGAACATGGAGGTGGCAGCCCCAGCCCAGCCAGGTGGCCCCTGCAAGTCACCTCTGGCTGAACTCAAGGCCTGTGGCAGTGGCACCCCGGGGCCCTGCACCAGGACCAGCCAGCCCAAGCACCTCCTCCTCCTGCTACTTGCCTGCCCGGGGCCTGGGCCAAGTGCAACAGCTGGCGCAGTAAAGGGGAAGAAGGAGGGCAAAAGACCATGCAGTCCTGGGGTGCGCCAAGGCGGAGGGCTGGTGGGGATAGCGCTCCTACACTGTGGCGGCCTCAAGTTTGTATGGGGTGGGGAGGAGGAAGAAGAGGATTGTGTGAATGGAGGAGGGGGAGGGAGGCTGGGAGAACAGAGGGAAGTACAGTTATTTACAGACAATATCTTTATTTTTTATTTGAAAAATAATGGCAGTCCCACCAGAAAAAAAATCTGCCCCACAGGCCACAAAAGCCTGTCAGAGACTACTTCCAGTAAGAATTGTCTCCACATATATTGGCTGAAACCTCGAAACTTCCACAGCCAAGAAACTAACCCATGGCAGGCCCAAGGCATGAAAAATCGAGTCCTTGCCGAATATTTACCATCCTAGTTAGATGAAAAGCATCATAAAAGTAATAGTCATGTAGTGAGTGGGGTTGCCAAACTTCAGGTGGGAATTGGAGCTCTCCCAGAGTTAAAACTGATTTCCAGAATACTGGCAGCTATGGAGGGCCTCTATGACATCCCTTGCTGAGATCCATGCCCTCTCCAAACACTGCCCTCCTCAGGCTCCACCCCCCAAATCTCCAGGAATTTCCCAGCCCCGAGCTGACAACCCTAGTAGCGGAAGTGTTTGGCCGTATTAACAAATGGTAATATTACGGCTACATGAGAACACTTTGAATCTCAAAAACTGCTTTTCACTCCCCTACCCCCCAATTTTGGTTTTGTTTCTTCTCACATTGCTTGCAGAGCAGTGAACTGTCTTTTTTTTGTCTTACTTTTTTGCTGGAAATATGATACAAAACATCAGGCATAATTTACATCTGAGTTCATTCCTTTAAACCCAGAGACGCTTAAGATGCAGCCCAGAGCACCAAAGGTTTGAAAAAGCGATGTTGTTTCTCGAGGCAGTGCGCACAAACTCCACTCTCACAAATGAAAGTCAAAGAAATAGACGGCTGCTTTAGAAAGGTAACAGATCTGTGGCTCGTTTGGCTACAGATATGCCAAGTACAAAAGTACTAATGGAGTTATGCTCTGTCTCCAGCATGGAAAGCAATTTTCTGTTTCACAGCTAAGGATGAGTGGCTGAATGCTAAGCATGAGGAGCATTTTGTATGTACATCGGTGATGGATTACATGCTCTTTTCCCCCACTCCCCAAAAATTACAACTATGTCATAAACTAAAAAGCCAGTCACAAAACTGGTACAAATTCACACATTACAGAATATACAGGTTGGGACTGGGACCCAAACCTGTCTAACAGTCAGACATGAGTTGTGGGTTCTCCTCCTCAAGTATGGGGGATCTGAACAGTGGACTAAAAGGCTGGATTGATGAGGTGGTTGAGTCCTGGCATGAAGGAATGTGTTGCATGGTATCAGGTTGCAGGTGGTACTTTGGTGTGCTTTAGTGCATGCACAGTAACAGAGAAGCCAAAGAGACCTACAAACATGTGCTCTTGGAACGTGTTACAGAATCTTCCATGACACAAGAAGGGTTCTGGGAGATGACCAGGAGTTCTTTGATGAAGAAATTGATGTAGGTAGGTAGGTAGGTAGGATTTTTACTGCATGTGGTCAAAGGCCAGAACAATATAATAATAGCTGCCTGAGCAGTAATAAATATTACAGTAAAAACACAACAAGGTTAAAAACAAGGACATAATGTAGAATACAGCATGCTGAACATCAGGGTGAAAATTTTGCACAAATCTTATGGGTGAGAAGTTGATGTGGAAACAGTAGAAAGTTTCAAAATAGCCATTCTGGATGTCTATTTCTAAGAGAGTAAAGTTCCTGCGTGCAGTACACGGAGACCGGTGTGTGTGTGTGTGTAGAGAGTTTCATTACAAAAAAGAAAGCTGTTGAGGAAAATGTCATTATAATTCTGGATCCGCGCTTTAGGGGAGGGATTTTTCTGTGATTACTTATTTTTGGGTATGATATTACCATTTCAGGATTCTAATCTGTGTATTTTTGGCATTCAGGATCATTATTTTCAATAGGAAAAGCTTACGAGGTTCTCTGGGGCAGCTGTTGATAAAGACAATGCCACCAAATTTGTTCTCAGCACAGTCCTCTCCCTAGGACTTCCATGGTATCAGCACAGTCCTCTCCCTAGGACCTCCATGGTATGCCCTAAAGACTGGGAAGGAGAAACTGACTGATTGCCTGTAAAGAGACTAAAAGCTAGATACCAGTTGAGGACTAAGAGAGGGATGCTATTAGCTGGTCCTCTTATGGATCTTCAGAGTGGATTTTACTCCTTAGCACTGAGTAAAATATGAAGAGGATTTTGAGAGATTGTTTAGACTGAGTGGAAGATAACTTGACAGCAGCCAGTTACTAGCACAAATATTTAGGATCAAAGAGTCAACAGTAGGACATATAGAGCACTCTCACACACAGAACGAAGCTTAATCAAGATGGGTAGCCGTGTTTGTCTGTAACAGTAGAAAAAAGAGCAAGAGTCCAGTAGCACCTTAAAGACTAACAAAAATTGTATCAGATACTGAAGAAGACACTGAGGATTCTGAAGAAGCAAGCAGTGACTCACAAAAGTTCATACCCTGACACAAATTTAGTTAATCTTTAAGGATTCTTACTCTTTTCTACTGGGAGAAAACAGTGAGGGAAGTCATAATGAATAAGGAGGGGAGCTAGAGGAGCTGATCTTTGACCAGGACATGATTCTATAGGATGTGACATCACAGGATGTGATATCATATTCCCATTAAGCTCATTCCCCTCCCCAGACTCTGTCCTCCTTAGTCACTGCCCTCAAATATTAAGGAATTTCCCAAGCCAGAGTATGCAGCCTTATGTTCAAAGCAGCTAAAGGGTCAGAGCGCTTACTCATGAGCCCTATCAGGCCTGGGGCTAGAATTTTTAAAGAACTCTTTGATCCCATCAGTTAAAATCATTAACAGGGGTCCTTCTTTGTGTACCCCACCCTCAGAGGAAAGTGGGTGGAATGGGCATTTTCTGTTTTGGTTCCTCAACTACGGCTCTCTACAGGAGCAGACCAGTCTCCTCAGTTTTAGGTATCAGATTTTTTTGTTTTTTAAATCTCACCCTTCCTCAAATAACTCAAGGTGGCATGAATCATTCTCTTCCATTTTGTCCTCACAGCAACCCTGTGAAGTAGCTTAGTGGGAATGCTGGCTCAAGGTGATCCAGAGAGTTTCACAGAGAACAGAGATTGGAACCTGGGTCTCCGCTGTCCCTGTCCAGCCAGAACAGTGCTGTTCCTCTCAGATCAAAACACATTAATTAAGGCTTTGGTTGAGTTATTTATTGTATTTGTATTTGTGTGTGTGTGTTTGATTGGATTTGAATATTTCCTTGCTTTAACCTGCTATGAATTAATTTGATTTTGCTTGTTGGTTTGTTTTTTAAAGCCTGCTGTGTTGCTTCAGTTTTTCACTTTTTATTTTAGAATTTACAACAACGGCTCTTGAGAAAACCAAGCAGGGCCTGCATTTCAAGTACATGGATCTTCAGGGCTGTTATGAAGACTGAAAGCCAAGTATTACATTTACATACTCAGTATCAATACGCTGTACCGTTAGTACAATAAATAACCTTTTCTTTACAAATCTGTCTACTCATTTTTCTTTAGTATCTATAAACTATATTATATTTAAAGGGTCTTATGCAATAGGCTTTTCCCAAGAAGGGAAAACAAAAAATATATACGGTATCTATGCCTTTTAATTGTGCAGGGACCTTAGGGATCATAGCTTCCCATATTTTACTGTCTCAGATTGCAATAGTAGGAGAGTCTTTTCCCTCCTTCTGTTTTTAATCAGGTATAGGGTTATAAACCTCAAGGTGGGGCCTGGGGTTCTCCCAGAATTAAAATTGATCTCCAAACTACACAGATCAGTTCTCCTGGAGGAAATGGCAGCTTCAGGGGGCAGACTGCATAGCATCACCTTCCCACTGAGCTCCCTTCTGGCCCCATACTCCACACCCCCTAGTAGGGAGACCTTTTTGCCTCCATCTCTGTTGCCCACCAAAGGGCAGTGAGGGGAAACTGTTTTTAAAAGTGGATTCATGCCAAAGACACTTTATCACTTCCATCAAATATCCAGAAGTGATGTCATGTCACTGTCGTGATGCCAATGAGGAGCTCTAGGATTCAGGCAAAACTCTATTTTACTATAGAATTTTACCGTAGAGTTTTGACTGAATACTTGAGGGTTGCATTGACATCTCACTGGTGATGCGACATCACTTCTGGGTATTTTCCTGAAGTTGCATCATGCCTTTGACAAAATGTCATTCCCCTGTCCCTGCCCCTTCCCTCTTCAGAAGGATGGCTGGAAACTCTACTGTCTACGCATACCCTCCTCCAGCTACAGGAATTTCCCCAACTGGAGTTGGCACTCCTAGCCAGCTATTATATATAGTTTCTGACATTAGTGGTTGTCTGTAGTTGCTGATTAATTGCTGTTTACTGTTTTTTGATTTAATCATAGATTTCTGTTGTTGAAGATATTGGCTGAGAGGCAGAATAACATTTTTCAAATTAACCACATATGGAAACTGTGACTTGGTACGTCTGTGCAGTCATCACTGGACCAACCTTTAAGAGTTATTTTTTTATTTATCAAATTTATACCCCACCCTCCCAGCCGAGGCCAGCTCAAGGCGGCTTACATAAAAGCACATAAATACAGTTAAAAATTTCTAAAACCATCTGACATTATAAAGTGCTAGTAGTCATATTTTTCAAACCATGCTACGCTTCACTTGCTTTGGTTGCCATTGTTGCTTGGGGGAGGGAATTCCTAAGGGGTGGGGGTGGTGTGAGTGTGAACTTGAGACCTCTCACTCTTAGGCAACATAACTTTCCAAGTCAACCTCCTTTGCCTCCTTTCTTTTTCCCAGCGGAAGGTGTCCTTGAGAGACTCCCTGTAACAACCTGGACTGCAGATAACCAAGACATATATCTTTCACTTGGTTGGGATGGCAATGATAGGCATGGTGCGAATGCGACATGTGCTTGGGGGAAAGGGAAAGGGCTTTGCCTTGAATTATCTATATTAAGTCTGTGCCTGCCAAAATTCTTCAGTTCTGACATGGTGACTTTCTGGATCTTGCATATAACTCAATAAACTTATCACTGCCAAGAGAATTGTTTAGTGTAACTGGACTGAGGTCTGACAATATTGTTGCTTAGTGATGGTGGCCATATTCGATATTCTGTTCTCACAGTCAGCTCATAAGTCTCCCTTTAGGAGGCTGGCACAGGATGTTGTTGGAATTTCCAGAGGGCCAGGGTCCCTGTCCTTCAGTTGTTGGGGGAGGCTCCTTGATTAAAAGCCTGCTGGAAGAGCTCCGCTTTACAGGCCCTGCGGAACTGCATGAGGTCTGGCAGGGCCCTGATCTCTTCTGGGAGCTCTTAAAGTGGGTATTCAATGACATTGAGTAGATACTGAATGATATGATTTGGATTTGAAATAAAAAATGGATGCAGTACAAAGAACTGCCATGGGCCAGGAATGTGTTTTGACCCTAAATTTTAATGGGCTGTGTTATGCCTTAGAATTTTTCCTTTATTATCCTTCAACAGCTTTCCCAAAACCTTTGGTGATCTGCTTTCCCTTTTCTATTGTAATAGCTTGGCTCCACCTTTTGCAGCAGCCATTTTGTAGCAGATTCCAGTGGTCCCTGACAGCTAAAAAAACCGCTGGGGAGCCATGTGCTAAAGAATGTATTTTATGTCTCCTAAAAGGCTCTCTGAAAGATTTGTGACAACAGCTGTCAGTACCTTGTATACAAGATGTGTGTGTGTGTGTTTCTTTGGAGTCACCTCCCTTTGCTGCAGTTTCTTTCAATTAAATGTTCAATTTACAGACTGGGCATCAGAGACCAACCACACTGGATCAAAATGTAGTTTCTTCATATGGAAACCCAGCCTCGTTATAAAAAGTAATGTAATCACACCACCATTTCAAATCTGTCTTGGGAAGGACAGTAATTGGGTTACAGATGTAGCAGTAACACGAGCTTGTGGCCTTCCTATCTTTCAGTCAGCCTTTGATTAATGAAGTAAAAACCTGGCAGTTTTACTTTCAGAACACAAAGGCACCTTTGGGAACTTTCAGACATCCGAACTGCAGTGTGCCAAGCAGCAGTGTACTCCGCTAAATGGAAAGAAGAAATCAAAATAAAATGGCTTGATATATGTTACCCCTGGATTTAGCAAAGGCCGTTCTGTCTAGCAGGATGGAGTGAGCATAGATGGTGAAGTGGGAAGGAGGAATTGCCTTCCTCTGGTAAACTGCTCTTTTGTAATTGGAAAGCCCTGACCTGAATGAACTGGGCTAGCATGACCCTGTCAGTTCTTGGAAGCTAAGCAGTATGGGCCCTGGTCAGTACTTGAGTGGGAAAGCACCACAGAAGTCCAGGGTTGCTCTACAAAGATAGGCGATGTGCAAACCACCTCTGCTGGACTCTTCCCTTGAAATCCCTCCAGGGTTGCCATAATTCAGCTGACATGTAGTGTTCCCTCTAAGCTGAGTTAGTGTGAGCCAGCTCACAGTTTTTTAGCCTCCAGCTCACACATTTTTGTCTTCGCTCAGGAAGGATGGCTCCAGAGCAAACTAATTTATACAGTAGCCAAATTGCTTGCTCATAACTTTGATGCCAGTAGCTCACAAAGTAGAATTGTTGCTCGCAAGACTTCACAACTTAGAAGGAGCACTGCTTGACAGTAGTTTCCACACCCACAAATTGGGAAAAACCCATAGGATCCACATGGAACAATTGGATATAGAAGATGACCATTGTACCACACTTCATCACCTGAAGAGTGGTAGACTCTTTAGTACTTGGTTGGATGATACCGATGACCAAGCTACCAAGGTGAAAGAGCCTACCTCAGGATAGTAAAACCATCTATTTGGGGTCTGTGGTAATCAGGAATTACAAAGAAGATAAGATTCTATTGCAAGGGGCCCTTCAGCAGTGACCTCCCACTCTTGGCCGTCTCTTGTTTGCCCAGAATATTGCTGCCAATATATGATGTCAGAGATGGTAAAATGCCTATTTAATTGAATGGGCTGTTTCCTGAGAAGTTTAATCTAAATAACTTTTATTGTTCAGTTGCACAATCGAGTCTGGCTTTTCACAACCCCGTGGACCACACCACGCCAGGCCCTCCTGTCTTCCGTTGTGCTCTGGAGTTTGCTTAATTTCATGTTCATTGCATTGATAACACTGTCTAACTATCTCATCCTTTGCTGTCCCCTTTTTTATTTTCAACCTTTCCCAGCATCAGGGTCCTCTCCAGTGAGTGCTCCCTTCTCATTTGGTGGCCAAAGTGTTTGAGCTTCAGCTTCAGTATCTGGCCTTCCAGGGAACAGTCAGGGTTGATTTCTTTTAGGGTTGACTGATGTGTTCTCCTTGCAGTCCAAGGGACTCTCAAGAGTCTTCTCCAGCACCATAGTTCAAAAGAATCTATTCTTCAGTGCTCAGCCTTCCTATGGTCCAGCTCTCGGAGCCATACATTACTACTAGGAATACCATTGCTTTGACTATACAGACTTTTGTTGGCAGGGTGTTGACTCTACTTTTTATTATGCTGTCTAGGTTTTCCATCACTTTCCTCCCAAGGAGCAGGCGTCTTTTAATTTCATGGCTGCAGTCACCGTCTCACACAGTCTCACACAGTCTCACACAGTACTCTCTGTGTCAAGATGAGCAGAAAATGGTAGGCAAGTAATTACTGTGCTCACCTTGACACAGAGAGTATTCCATCTTTCTGTGTTATACCTCTGAGGTTGCCAGTCACAGCTACTGGCAAAACATCAGGTCCTACAATGCCAAGATCACGGCCACACAACCTGGAAAATCTCCAGAAACTAATGAACTCCGGCCGTGAAAGCCTTCGACAATCAGTTTGAACATTCCTTGGTATTGCCCTTTTTTGGGATTGGAATGTAAACTGTGGCCTCCTGTTGCGTTTTCCTATGGCCACTGTTGCGTTTTCCAAATTTGCTGGCAAATTGAGTGCAGCACTTTAACAGCATCATCTTGTAAGACTTTCAGCTGGGGTACCATCACCTCCACTAGCTTTGTTGTTAGTAATGCTTTCTAAGGCCCATTTGACTTCACACTCCAGGATGTCTGGCTTGAGATCAGTGATCACACCATCGTGGTTGTCAAGGACATTGAAGTCCTTGTATAGTTCTTCTGTGTATTCTTGCCATCTTTTCCTAATCTCTTCTGCTTCTGATAGGTCCCTACCATTTTTGTCCTTTATCATGGCCAGCTTTGCATGGAATGTTCATTTGATTTCTCCAGTTGTCTTGAAGAGATCTCTAGTCCTTCCCATTATATTGTTTTCCTCTATTACTTTGCATTGTTCATTCAGGAAAGCCTCCTTATCTTTCCTTGCTGTTCTCTGGAAATCTGCATTCAGTTGGGTAAATCTTTTCCCTTTCATCTTTGCCTTTCACTTTCCGTCTTTCCTCTGCTATTTGTAAAGCCTCATCAGACAGCCACTTTGCATTCTTGCATTTCTTTTTTCTTTGGGATGGTGCTGATTGCTGCCTCCTGTACAATGTCACGAACATCCGTCCATAGTTCTTCAGGCACTCTATCTATCAAATCTAGTCCCTTCAACCTATTCTTCACCTTCACTGTATATTCATAAGGGATGTGATCTAGGTCAAACCTGAATGGCATCGTAATTTTCTCAACTTTCTAAGTCTGAGTTTTGCAATGAGTAACTCATGATCTGAGCCACAGTCAGCTCCAGGTCTTGTATAGACTGTATAGAACTTCTCCATCTTTGATTGCAAATGATATAATCAGTCTGATTTCAGTGTTGCCTATCTAGTGATGTCCATTTGTAGAGTCGCCTCTTAGGTTGTTGGAAGAGGGTGTTCACTATGACCAGCGTGTTCTCTTGATAAAACTCTGTTAGCCTTTGTCCAACTTCATTTTGTTCTCCAAGACCAAACTTGTCCATTATCCTGGTTACCTTTTGACTTCCTACTTTCGCATTCCAGTCCCCTATGATGATGAGGACATCTCTTTTGGTGTTAGTTCTAGGAGGTGTTGTAGGTCTTCATAGAACCGGTCCACTTCAGCCTCTTCTGCGTCAGTGGTTGGGCCACAGACTTGAATTTCTGTGATGTTGAATGGTTTGCCTTGGATTCAGACTGAGATAATTCTGTCATTTTTGAGATTGTATCCCCTTTACTGCCTTTTGCACTCTCTTGTTGACTATACAGGCCACACCATTATTTCTATGGGATTCTTGGCTACAGTAGTAGATATAATGGTCTTCTGAGTTAAATTTGCCCATTCCTGTCCACTTTAGTTCACTGATTCCCAAGATGTTGATGTTCAGTCTTGCCATCTCATTTTTTACCATGTCAAGCTTACCTTGATTCATAGATCTTACATTCCAGGTTCCTATGCAATATCGTTCTTTGCAGCGTCGGACTTTCCTTTCACCATCAGACACATCCATATCTGAGCGTCCTTTTGGCTTTGTCCCAGCTGCTTCACTCTTTCTGGGGTTACTTGTACTTGCCCTCTGCTCTTCCCCAGTAGTATATTGGACACCTTCCAACCTGAGGGGCTCATCTTCCAGTGCCCGATCTATGCCAAGATTCAGGAGGACTTGGGGAAAAAAACCCAGCTTTTCAATAGACATTTGGACTGCTTGTATCCAACTGCTTTGAAATTGGTCACGCAGGGTGAGAGGAAACAACCCCTTTGGATTAATACTGCCTGTTATCCATTTATATACGGAAAGAATACAAATCCTAGCTTCTACCGGGATCATTCCTGTTTCCAAGCAAACCCAGGAGTTTGATACACACTTGGGTACCATAATTAGTGCTCTAAGGAATTTTGACTGGATTCTCTCGAGTGGAGAGAGGGAGGAAGCTGAAGACCCCAGAAATGTTCTGTAGGTTAACTGGGCCAACACCTTGGCTTTGAACAAGCAAAGTGCAGCCAGGACATTGTAGCCCCCCTGTGTCTGGTAGAATTTCAGGATACTATTTGCCAATTTCTCTTCTACGTCCGCAGCACTGCTGCTATGAATTTTGTTGGAACCGGAAGCTGCACTATTACTCCCAAATATTTAAAGCTGGATACTTGTTCCAGCTTATGTCCTTGAAGCTCCCAACACCTGGACCTTGTATTTTCCCCAAAGGCTAGAACCTTTGTTTTCTGATGGTTAATTTTAAGATGTTCAATTTCACAATAAAGGGAGAATTTTTTCAGAGCCCGTTTCAACCCTATAGGGGTTCTGGAGAGAATAATGGTATCATCTGCATACAGGAGCACTTGGATGTATCGATCTACTAGTTTTGGGGGATGAAAACTGGGATCATTCATGAAACTTACCAGATTGTTAATGTAAAAAAGAAACAATGTGGGGGCTAAAAGGCAGCCTTGCCTGGCTCCCCTTAATGTTGGGATGGGGTCTGACAGGTACCCTAACCAACTACACCTCACTCTAAGAGCAGTTTGCTCATGAAAAGCCCAGATAAGGTACAGCAAACACTTGTTAACTGTTGAAGCCTGTAATCTTTCCCAAAGCCTAGCTCTGGAAACTGTCGAAAGCTGCTTTCAGGTCAACAAATGCTGCATAGAGTGATGCTTGTCCTCTAACTCCGTATTTTTCTGTAAGATGTTGCAGCATCAGAATATGGTCGAGCATGGACCAACCAGTTCTAAAGCTAGCTTGCTCTTCCACTAAAATCTCCTCTAGTTCAAGCCAATCTATAAATTTAGTCAGCAAGTGTTTGGCATATAACTTGCTTACGCTACTTAGGAGGCTGATTGGTCTGTAATTTGATGGGTCCTCTTTTTTGCCCTTCTTATAAAAGGGGACCACAATGGCCATACCTCAGTCTTTAGGGATGAGCCCTGTTTCATCAATAAAGGTGAACAGGGAGGCCAATAGAGTTCCCCAACAGGTTTTGTCTGCCTTGAGTAATTCAGGAGGAATTCCATCTAGGCCGGGTGCTTTTGCATTCTTCAGGTTTCCTATGTATGCTTTTATCTCCTGAGCAGTTACAGAAGCCCATTTTCCCAATTCTCCTATTGGATGTTCAGAAAGAGGTTATATGGATTTCTCATATGGGGGCTCCTTGTACATTTTTTGGAAGTATGACATCCAAGTATCTGGAGGAATACAGGTGGATAATGATGGGGCCCCTGATGATGCTCTATTTGACACCAGTCTCCAAAACAGAGATGTGTTTTTTTTTCTAGCTGCTTCTATTAATTTAGCCCACATTTCCCTGGTATATTCTTTTTTACGTTTGGCCACCAGAAGTTTGTATTCCTTCTTTTGTGCCGAGAGGAGATTGTAAGCTTCCTGCCTGTTCTTACCCTCAGTCCTCCTAGCTAAGTTATATGCCTTAATTAGATTTTTTGCTTTGTAGCAATGTTTAGAGGGTATCTTTGCCCCCACTTGCCTTCCTTCTGGGAAGCTTATTAAAAGTGGCCTCAGTGTTTGAAATAACTCCTCATACCTTTCTATTGCATATTTTGGATTTGTGGGGGCATTGAAAGCTTGGCAGTACAATTGTAGATTTTTAGAACTGCCTTCACCTCTAGGTCTAATTTAGGGGACCATTTCACCCGACAACCTTGATGTTCTAATGAAACAATATGAATTGGGTATATTGAATGGAGTGCCTCCAAATCTAGGCAGATCTGTGGATGAAGTGGAAAGTGATCACCTTCTAGGTATGGAAGAATTTGAAAATTTTCCAAGGAGTAAAGCAGCTCTTTATCCACCAGCATGTAATCAACAGTGCTGGTTCTTGTCCCAGCCAAGAAGGTAAATTCCCCTGGTCTATCTATGGAAAACTCAACAACGATTTCAGCAAAAAGTGATTTCAGATTTATTGAACAGCAAACACCAACTCAGGAACACACAACAACAAGGGGAGCACAGCTCCTTCTTTTAAACTCTCCCGGGCTGTCAAAGCCACACCCATTACAAGTTAAAGACCAATCAGAATACAGGGATAAAGGCCAATCAGGACCGTTCCCTCTTTGCAACAATATCACTCAGTGATTGGGTAATTACACAGGTTTTGCAGAAACCGACCAATAGCAATGTGACATCTGAAGAGCCACATTCAGACTCAAGCTTAACATGTGAATAGATAGGAGCGATTCACATTCAGCACGTAACACTATCACCTATGGTGGAACCATTTAATATATACATTCCTAACCTGAGCACTAGCTTTGCTAAACAGGCCCCAGCAAAGTTTGCAATCTGATCCTTAGAGCAGCGTGTTTGGTACTGAGGTCCCATATCCTCTTCTAGGCCATCCAAACAGATCATGTATTTAGAGGCCAATGAGGGATTTTCAGACCCCATTTGGGCATTTAAGTCACCTGCTACCAAAACTTTGGCCCTCGGATAGTCCATGATGAAGGACCCTATGTATTGTTCCAACCGCTGCCAGTTATTTTCTATTTCTACTTTTTGGCTTATGGGCGGGAGATAGGTGTTTACAATTAGGAGACTACCCTTGGGCCAAATAAGTAGAACTGCCATGGCTAGGGGTTTCATCTTCCATTGTGTAATATCTTCCGACCTGAGGGGCTCATCTTCCAGTGTCATATCTTTTAGCCTTTTGTTACTGTCCATGGGGTTTTCTTGGCAAAGATACTGGAGTGGGTTGCCATTTCCTTTTCTAGTGGATCACATTTTGTCTGAGTTTTCTGCTGTAGCCTGTCCGACTTTGCTCATGGATCACTGCCTTGATGTGGTGAGGGGGCTTGTGTGGTTCAGTGAGGCTGTGGGCTATGCTGTGGAGGGCCACCCAGGACAGACAGGCCACAGCAGAGAACTCAGAATCTAAATAACTAAAGCTGTACAAAATTCATTGCATTAAAAAAGTATTGCTGCAAAAGTTTTTTCTGAGAGCTTTGAATAGGTCTAGCACCATGGGCTTGGCCTGAGGTGATACACCCAGTGGGAGCTAAAATCGAGTTCAAAAGAGCATTTGATGATGTTTATTTACAGTGATGTTGTAAAGAGCATTTGTGCTCCTCAAAGGGTACTAGCTAATTGTTAAGAAGTGATCCCTGGACCTTGTCCCTGAGTTTAGAAAAGGGCACTTCTCCCAGTTGAGGAAGGAGGCGGATAGGTGTGTGACAAAACAGAAGACTGAGTAGGCAGACTGAGACTCCCTGAGGCTCAGATACGAAGTAACAGATCTGCTTTCCAATAGGAGCACCTCTACCTTCTATTTGTATATTTGTAAATATTGAATAGGCATCATAAGTCACCACACTCCAAAACTTTCTTCCCCAGAACTTTTCACTGATCATGATCAGGGATACAGGGAGTACTTAATAATATATTAAGCCTGTCTAAACTACCATGTAAACAAAAAACCTAGCATGTATATTTGGTAAAGAAATGTAGAACTTTAAGAAGTATGTGAGAAGACCTGTATCCCCCAGTCCTAATAAATATGCAGCCTGCAGATTTTATTGAAGATGTGGATCTATTTCCTCTAGGACACCATCAGTAGTCAGCCATTCTGGGGAAGGAGAGGAGAAAGACGCAGCAAGACTCTTTTGACCAGCCTGCTTGGGAAAAGCATCCCCTAGTCTTTCCTCTCAGGCGACACCAACAGCCAGCCACCCTGTAGGAGAGAAGAAGGGCCCCTTCCAATACTTCATAGTGGTTTTGTGTTTGTTAGCTGCCTTGAGCTTTGGGGGGGGGGGGGTTGAAAAAGAAAGATGGAATATAAATATGAAAAAATATCCAGAAAGTTGTGCATCATTGTTTGTAAAAGAATTTAAACATTTGCTGAATTTACCAAGCCCAGGCTAATTTTTCTTCCTCAGATTGAATCCATAATGTTATATTTTAGGGTAATCTGTGAGGCTTTATAGGGCAAACTATGACTTCAGTTTAATTAAATCCAAATAATTGGTGTTCCTTTGTTTTCCCCTCAGCAACAGCCAGATTATATTTGAGAATGACAATTTAATTACTGATAGAACCCATAATATCTGTACACTTTGCAGAAGGGCAAGTCATAAGCCCTTTCTGCATTCATACTTTACTCCTGATTTTAACTGAACTCCAATCATCCTGTCTTTACTGTGAATGCTGTGCTTCCATTCTGCACTGCTGGTTTTCCTCTGGATCTTTCCCCAGCAATCCTTGAGTATGCAAATTATGCATTATGCATGACCTTGGTCATGTGGTGTTGAGTTTTCTGAGTTTTGAGGGTTTTTTCCTTAGCCAGGAACAACCAGGTATCCCTTCCCACATTGGAGAGAGGGCCCAGGGCAGCGTTGGGGGAGGGCTTTGGCCACCACCACCAGCAGCAGCCGGGTCTTTGATGATCAGTTTGGAAGCCTCATCTTAGAGCCTGAACATGCTTGGACTTTGTTCAGATCATTAATGTGGGGTGTGGGGAGAGAAATTTCTAGTTACCACTAGCTCCCAAAGGATCCCACTGCCTTCCCACACCTCCAAGGTGCAACCCAAGTGCAATATGAAAATGAAGCACGTGACTTTTGCAACTCCAGGGGCACCCAGGACCTTGGACTGTTATCTTCCCAGTTCAGCAATCCTATCTGCATCCTTCCTCTTTCTCTCAGACAGCAGTGGATGCCACCAAATGTAATTAAACAGGATTTATGGGTCCCCCTTCTCAGTTCTCCACCGACTGTCTTGCAAAATAGCTTCATATTTTATACTCTGCTGCACCATTCTTCCCATGGCCCTTCCCAAAACCCATGATGATAAATTGAGAAGGAAGCTTCTTCCCGCACTTGTTTGTTGTAGGTATTACTGCGGGAGGGGGAGGAGGGAATACGCAAGCAGAACAGGGCTGGGTCAACAATAATGTGTCATTGTTCTCCTCACACTCTTGCTTCCGACTTGCTGGCCATGCTGTTGTTGCTATTGCTAGCACTCCTACTACTACCACCCCAATCTGGATAGCCCAAGCTAGCTCAATCTTGTCAGATCTTGGAAGCTAATCAGGGTCAACCCTGGCTAGTATTTGGATGGGAGACCACCAAGGAATACCAGTGACATGGAGCCAGGCAATGGCAAACCACCTCTGAATGTCTCTTGCCTTGAAAACCCTACAGAGCCGCCATAAGACAGTTGTGACTTGACGGCAACTACTACTACTACTACTATGCTGTCCAAGTTAGTGTTGCACTGAGCAAAACTGAATTCTCATACATTTATATACACTCTTGAACCTTTGCATGGAAGCCTTTAATTCTGATACATGTATTCTGAAGATTCTTGCACCTCTGGCATCATTATTCAGGGCAGGCCCATCTTAAAGCCAGCAGACAGCTTAGACTCCTTTTTTTTTTTTTTTTGGTAAAACTCTCCTAAAAAGGAGAGAATTTTATTCTTTTTATCAGAAAAGGAAGGGGTAGACAGATGGAGAAAGAAAAAAAGATGGAGTGAAGTTTTCTCTGTTAAAATGGGTTAGTTTTAGTTAGTAATTAATACCATCTTTCGGCATCCATCATGGTTGGAAGGTCTTCTTTTTAACTTTGCAAAGTCCAGAAGTACTCTGTTAATACAGTTAGTAAAGTCCACTGGGGTTAGTAGTTAAACAACTCCTTACAGATGCAACACAAACAGTCCTCAAGGTGTCTTCTTTTTAAATCTCTTCCAGTTATGGACTAAGTCCTTTTTAACCTTGATGGCTTCCTTTCCTTCACCTCCTTCCCCTGGGCTGCTGTTTTCCTCGCTGCTTCTCATGATTTTGAGTGCTGCGTCTTCCCTCATGCCGGTGTGTCTCTTCAGATGCCTTTGCATTTCAAGGATGTAGTCTTTCTTCTTTCTTTTCTGAGCTTCAGATTTCCCGGGTGCCATAACCACTTCGCAAAAAATTAGATCTCCGATGTCTTGTTTGCTTTGCTCGACCTCCCCTTCTACTGGCAGAGTAATTTCTTTTATAAAAGCAGAATTGGCTTTGACAGCCATATCCACCTCTTCTTTTAAATCTTTCGCTTCACTGCCAGTCAGGGGTGCCAATACATTCGTCAAACTAAATCCGAGATCCTCTTTCTCTTCTTCTTTTACGCCCTGAGAACTTAAAATCCATGCTTTCTGTTCGAATTCAGCCATCTTCCTTGATGTTTCCGATATCAATTCCTGTCGACTGATGAAGACACATTCCACTTTGAGCAAAGTTTCATTGATTTTCTGCATTTGCTCCAGCAGAGGGCGCAGAATCTCATTTTCCTGTTGATTGACAGCAAGCTCTGGGGGGGGGCTACTCGGACCGGAAGTCCCACCTCTCATCTTTTCCGGTTTCTGCAGGACTCTCCCCGTAGTCGACATTTTGTTTTATTATTTACTTTTAAAAAGTTCGTGCCGCATCTCCCCAGGAAGTTAATACGGTCGTATTCTTTTAAACAACCCCAACGGTACTTTCACCAACAGTTCTTTCTCTCTTCCCCCCTCCGCGCTCCCTTTGTAGATCTTGCTTCTCAAAAGGGGTGGGGACTCCTCCCTCCTCCCATACGCTTAAACGCTTGCGGGGGGGTTCAAATTCACGCTTCAAAATAGACCTTCCACTCACGATTCGATGCCACTTCTTCTTTTAAAATTAAATCATCTCGCTGTCTTCACTCCTGGAAGTCGGTGGCGCTGCTAAGTCCCATGACGGGCACGACGCAGCGGGGCCGATTGGGGCGGGGAGAAAGCCTCAATTTCCCGGCTGTCTGCCGGCAAAGAGGCTACTCCCCAAGCGCCCCCGGTTCGGAGCCTTTGCCTAAGGCTCACTAGGGTCTTCCGCACATGCGGAGACCCCCCCTAACTGCGTGTGGGCTAGCCGCCTCCGGGAGCGTCCCGAGACGCGGCCGCCATTCGCAACGCCAAAACCGAAACCGCAGACAGCTTAGACTCCTGTGGCTGTCCTAGCTTCTTCCTTCCCCTGCTATCCTCCAGCCACCCCACACAATAGTTTTCTCAAAATACCTTTTCATAGAAAGCTTAACTCACAATGGATTCATCACAAACAGCTGCAACTAAGCCATATCCAGCATCTTCATATCTGGTAATGGAAGAGAAGTAGTGCACTGACATTTTGGTGGAGTGGTTAAGAGCCAGTTTGGTGTAGTGGTTAAGAGCAAAGACTCTGATCTGGGAGAACCGAGTATGATTCCCCATTCCTCCACATGCAGCTGCTGGTGTGACCTTGGGTCAGGCACAAGTTGTCTCAGAGTTGTTCTCTCAAGAGCAGTCCTTGAAAGAGCTCTCTCAGCCTCACCTAGCTCACAGGGTATCTGTTGTGGGGAGGGGAAGGGAAAGAGATTGTAAGCTGCTCTGAGACTCCTTCAGGTATAAATCCAGTCTCTTCTTCTTGTATCCATGGCTGTGCAGGTGCTGTCAGGAGTTCTGGGGAAGTGAACTGGTAGCACTTTCATTGGGAGCTCTGATGCCTCATGTGGTAAACAGATTCCAGGATCTATAGAAAAGTCTGAGACTCAGGAAAGCCAGAACCTCAGCCATGGGCTCCCAGGAAGAAGAGGAAAAAGAGATTGGATTTATACCGTGCTTTTCACCAGGGGTCTTTTTGTAGAAAAACAGCTGCAGGAGCTCATTAGCATATGGTATGCTAATGAGTTATTAGGCTATTAGCATATGCCATGCCCCCTGACATCACCGGAATTGATGTCAGAGGGGAAGCAAAAGGGGGAGGCATCTTCAAAAGCCTCCCCTTCCCTTCCCCAGCTGGTCTGGGTGGGGGAGCTAAGAGAAGGGGTTCAAAGTTTAAACTCCTTCTCATGAGAGTTGGGCCACAGAAGGAGGAAAGAGGGAAGGAAAGAAGGAAGGAAAGATGGAAAGAAAGAGAAGGAAAGGGGAGGGAAAGAAAGAGAGGGAAGAAGTAGGGAAACAGGGAAAGGAGGAAAAAAGGGAAGAGAAGAAGGTGGGAAAGAAAGAAAGAGAGAAGAAAAGAAGGAGGGAAAGAGGAAAAAGAGAGAAGGCAATTAGGCCCCATTATATCCTATGGGCCATTGAAGTCAATGGTGAAAACATAGGGTATATTCTGGGGGCTGGAGGGGAGGGGGTTTGAGGGAGAGGCCCCAAACTCACAGGATAGCTGTTGGAGCCTCTCCCCAAGATACCCACCAAGTTTCAAGTACATTGGACCAGGGGGTCCAATTCTATGGGCCCCCAAACAGGTTGCCCCTATTCCCTCCATTGTTCTCTATGGTGGGAAAAATATAACAAGGTAGCTAACACTTTAAAATATACATGATAAAACCACATTTTAAAACCAACCCCTTCCAAACACACATCATTAAAATGATAAAGAATGGTTAAGCTGAATAGAAGACATAAAAACAGCAAGTAAAACAGTGGTTAGGAGGGGGGGGGGCATCTTCCCATCAGAGATGTACCTACTGGGACATGAGAGAGGAAGCTGAGACCTGGAGAACTCCAGTCCACATTGAGTGCACTCTGGCAAATTTTTAAAGAACAACTTTAAAAATTAGAAAGACAAAATTGCAATGATGCTTTTCAAGGGTGAAGTGTCAGAAAACCTGGACCGTCCTTCAGTTTGGAGTATATATATGTATATATATTGCAGGGCACGTGCCTAAAGTGCTGACCTGTTAATCTAACTCTTCCAAGTACAGACGGCAAGGACAAATTCATGTAGGGTTTTCTTTCAAAAAGAGGGAGAGAAGTGGTTCCATGGGATTAATTTGCTAGGCAATGTCTAGAGTTTGCGAAACCCGTTTGTTGTCTCTGCCACAATCAGCAAGATGGTTTCTGTTTAGCTCAGCTCTCTTCTCTCCCCCCCTTCTGGGACTGCAAATCAACTCTCCCCCGGCTTCTGTACCCTTGACAAAGCTGGATCCTGGTCTTGGGGGAGCTTTGTGTTCTAAGGAGCTGTCATCTTCTGCCTTCTCCTCACTGTTCCTCAAGAGCTGCATTATCAGAAAAGCATATTGAAATGGAAGTGGCTGAAAATTAGTATTGGAAAGTGGGCTCATTCTGACAACATGTGGGCAACTGACTTTTGACACAAACACACACAAACAAACACAAAGGACTCAGACAAGAGTTGTGAGGTAAGGTCAGCATTGCAAATTCACGTTGAGATCTCGGCTCCTTTACCAGGAGCTGGAGGTAGAAGTTGTGATTTTCTAGCTCAAGGAAGAGAAGGGAAAAAGGAGTATGAATTAGGCTGGATCCATACATTACTGGATTTGGTGATGTTTTAATATGATTACATATCCAGTGGTGTGTGGATCCTATCTTAGTCACTCTGACATTAACAGGGCAGTCAAAGTGGTCTGCTCTCATGAACAATTGAATTGCTCATGTGAGTAGACCACTTCTCTTCCATTGATTGCATTTTTTACAAGCTCTTCAGTTTCCAGGAAAAAGGAAATCCTGATCAATAAAAACAGTCAAACCCTTCTTCCTGCAGATGGGTAGTTTGATGACTAGAGAGAGACAAAACACCCATCTGTTATAATCACCCCCAAAATCATTTGCCTGGCCTAAGAGTGAAACCAAGATGGAGCTGGTACAAACAAAATGGATGCTGGCTAGAGACAAACCTGGGAAAATATTTTGGAAGGTGAACTAAAACAACTGACTCACTAGTAGCTCTCCTCCACACCCTAAAAGAAATACTTAATTTAAACGATTGGCTCCTCAAGAAACCTCCTCCACCCAAGTCATGCTTCCCCTTGCCCATTCACCCTAATTAATGAGCTATTCATAAAACCCAATAGCCTCTCCCATCCTGTACTCGAGGGTCATCAAAGAACATTATCACCTTTAGTTTACATTGAGCAATCTCATCAAGGAACATTAGGCACCATTAGCCCAACTCAAGCAAACCCGTCATGAGTTTCCAAAAGTCTTGGTTAACCCTGGGAAAGCCAATTAAGGTATTGTTTTAGGGGCAAATAAGTCAGACAGCCCCAGGGAGAACTTTTGCTATAAATATACACATTCTGCCCCATAGCAATGTGTGTATTTACTCAGTGCTCAACTTGTGTGTTGACTCTTTCCTCTTCAAAGGGAAATGCTAGTCATTTCTCTTACAGCCTTCCATGGACTTCGTTCTCCAAGACTGGTAAATATCACTTTCCATGCATCCCTTTTCCCACTCCTCCCTTTTATTTTCCTCTTAGTGTCTGTGTTCCCTGTGTGCTTTGTGCATCTGTTTTTATCTTTTATTACTTTTCAGTGAAATAGTAAAACAGCTTTCCGGTTGAACTTCAGCCTGGTTTATTTTGAGAGTTCTCCAAGGGAACATACTGGTATGTATAAGTGGAGATCCCAGCTACCCACCTCTTCTTAAGCTAATTTCCCCAATTAATTAATGTATGGCCAATTTGGGTAACACTTTGGCTGAGAGGGTGGAATTCCTTTCAAAAACTTCCAATAGCTTCTGCACTGGCATACTTTTTTGATGACTGTACATTTTTTTGCCTCAGTGTTTCATCTTTCACAGAAATATCAAAATGGGTGCACTGCCAGATCTTGCTATCACCAAACATCATTGCCTGTTACCTAGGAAAAGAAGACATCATTAAGTTTGCCATCTGGGCAATTCCAGTGATCGTCTCCATAGTGAGGAACTGGTTGAGCAACACAAAGACTTCAACAAAGCAATTAGGCTTTGCTGTAGCTGGTATGAGAAGACTAACTACAACATGTCTGAAAAGGTGGAAAAATAGAGAGACACACAGACAGGGACAGGAAGTGGGGTACTGCCATTTCCTCTAAAACTTATAGACATTATTTCACACACAAAGCATGAAACTGTGAGGTGATCTCTTGTTAGGTTGATCCAGGGATTATTTTACCTTTGATTTCATCTTCGGTTCTGAAGTTCTCAAAGTCTCTTATTTGAATTTAAAAGAAAATGTAGAAAGATGGTTGAGCAACTTTTATCAGACAGGTTCCCCATACCAACATTGGCCCCCCATAGCTTAGGTACAAAAGGATAGATTGATACAGTGTGCCTGAAATTTTCATGGATTGATACAATGTGCCTGAAATTTTCATCCGAGCACTACAGGATTTGCAACAATTCCGTAGAGCAGTAAAGACCGAGCTCTTCCGTCAAGCATTTTAATATGCTTGCCACACCGGCAGTACAGCAACAGTACCAGCACAAGCATTTTGATATACTTGCCACACCGGCAGTACCGTAACAGCACCAGCACTTTATACAGCACTTTATACAGAATGCTGCCATATTGTAATGAAATTTAGTATTTATTGTATTGTTTTTAGATGTAGTAATATTGTGTTTTAAATTGTATACTGGTTTTAACTGCTTGTAAGCCGCCCTAAGCCGCCTCGGCGGGAGGGTGAGATAAAAATCCAATAAATAAATAAATAATTTTTTTGAAAACAACTCCTTAGGGATTTCATGTATGTCTGACTATTTAATTTGTATGCACATATATAAATGTCTCATTTTTTCTGCCACAAGAGACTGCCAGTTGATTTTAATACAAGTAAACAAAATAGTAAAATCAAAGGTGTATTTTAGAGGCCTTTTATAATGGTGTTGTTGGAACTATGAATATATAGCAAATGAAAACGGCCCTATGTGCTGAATTATTGGCAAGTCAGGTGAGAAATAGGTAACTAGGAAATTAATAAGGAAAACAAGGACTGAGTTGAAACTACTCATTGTTTTTCATTCTTATTTTAAGCTAGAGATGGAAATTTTTTAGCACCTTCTCAACACTTTTTGTATGTTTGAAACTGGGACGCGCATCTTGGTGGTGGAATCATGTGACATCCCACCTTAGTTGCATGTTTACATGGAGTTGGGTCCCACCAGCTTTTCCCAATAATGAAAAAAGGTGGAAGGGTATAAAAGCTGGGATTTTAAACAACGTGTGAGTAGAGATAGCAAGATATGAAGATTTTCAAGCATGTTCTCTGTCCCAGGCTCCCTCTGACAGTCAAATCTCAAGCGGCTTCCATTCTACCCAAAACCACATATGGTGCCTGTGTATTCTGTGATTCTCTCTCTCTGCCTATGTAGTTTTGTTTGCTATGTTACACAAATATCCAGAGCTGGAATTATGCACAAGCTAGATAAAACTACAGTTTAGGGGGTTAGATGATAAGGGCATCGTAATATAAAAAATGGCTATCTTTTAATTTATTTATTTATTTGTATTTTTAAACGTGTGTGCGCACATACACCTGGAAGTCATGGTGACCTCTGGTGACTGACCCCTACTGGTGGCATGGAGGATATTCAGAGAGGTGGCTAAATTGGGCCTGCCCCTGCCTCCTGGCTCTGGTATTCCAAGGAGGTTTCCCATCCAAGTACTTACCAGAATAGACCCTTCTTAGCTTCTGAGATCTGACAGGATTGGGCTTGCATGGGCTATCGAGGTCAGGGCACTTACAGGGCAATCTTAAGAGGGGGGAGTGCTCAGGGGATTGACTGGCTGCTATGCCATCATATCTTGCAGATCCACTGGCATAAGTAGGAATTGTGCTGGTGCTGCTATGCCATTCCTGCCCACTGGTGCAGCCCCACTCCTTCCTGTCCCTCAGCTGTGACATGGATAGGGTCAGGTCCCTGATCCTGACAGCTTGTGATTGGTCTTTCTACCCTGTCTGTCACAGAGCCCTGCCATTGCAGCCTGTGATCCATTTGGGTGGTGATGGCATAGCTGCATCAGACACCAGCCTGATTGCAGCCCATGTGGTATGGTTGCATGATGCCTCCAAGCAGCCAGCGAGAGAAGGGTTCTTTGCCCAAAAACCAGAGCATCATCCCTGATGTGCCTATGTCACTTCTGGGTCACATAGGCACTTCATGGAAATGCTGGACATTCCTCCCTTTTGGGGGGCTAATCCCCCACCACTGGCCAGCTGGCTGGTGGCAGAGAGGTGAGGCCTGGCAGTGGGAGACCCTTGCCCCCACTGGGGGTCTGGCAGCCCTACCATGTGGCCCTACTCTTTGGTCTTTTGGCTGCCTTCTGGTCTCTACAGGAATCCTTTAGTGGGTGAACTGGCAGCACCACAGGTGTGCCAGCAGCTGGACATCAGGGCAGAGGTGGCACTTAGGATTGTACTGCCCATTACCATTTTGTTAGTAATGCTACGGGACCTCTTAACACTGACATAGTTTAGGGACTCCGCATGTCAAGTTCAAGTACTTTTATTGCATTGACTCAAAAGTCATAGCAAACACTCCACATGTCTTAATCTCTCCCTGTGAACATCACTAGCATCAACAGGGAATATCACAGCATTTCCAAAACGGGGCCTTAATGTCTTCAAAACATCATCTTACTTCAGCTTTAAAAGTCATTCTCAGTGATAACCGCAATTGGGTGATTCAGGCCATGTAGGCAAGGGTCACACTAACCTTTAAGCACTTGTTTGTTTCTAAAACTATAATCAAAAAGTCTTCTGCCACAGCAAGGTTCACAACGCACCAATGGACAATTCATGTTAGAAAGTTCTTGGACTGTCTGGACACAAAAATGTATTTTTCTTCTTAGTGTGTGGAATATGTGTAGCCCTGGATGTTAAAAGAAATCTGTGCATTTGTTGCTTTGAATGTGACGTGATGTATTTTGCTTTCATCTTCCATGCATTTTTTCTGCTTCCGAGTTTCCAAGACCTCTTCTGCTTCATCCATCTTAAGTGGTTCCTTCCTACGCAGTGAGCATGATACTACTCCTGGGGTCCTCTTGGGCATTCCAAGTCTCCTGCTAACTATGACAAGAAGTTGTTGGGAATCCTTTCTGTATTCCACTGTGGGGTAGGCATGCTGATTTGGGCTGAGTATAACTTGAAGTTATCCCACAAGTCTCCTTTTAAGAACTTCTTCCTTGTTGAATACAATATGTGCAGTCGTGTGGATTCTTGAGTGCCCTGTGCAATTACTGTGGGGTCTCCGTGGACTCTTCCAAGCATAGCTTGACCTTCTGAAAAATATACCAGCTATAAACACATATGCAGAGGAAAAAACACCTAAGCAAACAGATCTTTGTGAATCTCATGGCAGCTGGAGCTCATCAATGTTGCATGTTGATCTCTATACTAACACAGGCTAGACTCTCAAAGGCTGTAAGTGGAATTAGTAAATGGTACTTCTGTAGGTCAAGAAGAAGAGGAAGAGAAAGAAGAAGAAGGAGGAGGAGGAGGAGGAGATTCTGGGAATTATTTTAAGATAGTGATGTCTTGACTGGCTTAAGGAGCCACCAGAAAAAGGGACAACTCATGGGATGTTTGAGTTCACTATTACAATGACTGTGAAGGCTATGACACAGTTTACGTGTATACCCCTCAGTAATGACTATACTGAAAATAATAAAATAAGGAAAAGAAACAATTTAACAGCTGAGTTATATAGCAAACTTACATCCTTCTAAGTCCATTGACCTCATTGGCTTTTTCAAAATTCCATTTAGGATTGCACTGCAGACCTATTTATTTATTTTTTTTAATGAAAGGCAAAGGGAAACAGAAAAACATGATCAAAAACAAAAAGTGAGGAAAGATGATGGGCAGTGTTGAGCTATTTGAACACTGGAAACTGAGACACATTATAAAAATCAAATATGGGGAGGTTTATTGTCAGACACAAAGGCACAATTAGGGATGGGCACAAACCAGAAAAATGGAGGTTCATCCCAGTTTGTGAGGTCCCACAAACCATGAATCAGGACAAACCTCCCCTGGTTTGTTAACTGGTTCCATTCATGAGGTTTGTGGAACCTCCTTTCTGCTGGCAGCAGCTCCCTGAAACCACCAAAATGAAAGCGGGGGGGGGCGGTGGCAGCGGGAGAGCTTGCAAAAGCCATTTAAAGGAACATACCATTTAAATGGCTTTTGCAAGCAGTGTTCCCTCTAAACTGAGTTAGTGTGAACTAGCTCACAGTTTTTTTTGCCTCCAGCTCACACATTTTTGTCTTGGCTCAGGAAGGATGACTCCAGAGCAAACTAATTTATTCAGTAGCCAAATCACTTGCTCACAACTTTAATGCTAGTAGCTCACAAAATAGAATTTTTGCTCACAAGACTCCACAGCTTAGAGGGAGAGTTGTTTGCAAGCCATTTCAGCGATCCCTTTTGCTCCCCCACACTTCCAAGTGAGGGGGCGTGAAAGGGATAATTGAAATGGCTTACATCGATTTCAGCCTGTTAGGTTTTGCAATGGTTTTGCCAGCCATTTCAGCATTTCAGTGATCCCTTTTGCTCCCCCCACCCCAGCTTTCAAGTGGGATTGGCAAAAACAGGATTGGGATTCAGCTAGAAACTTTGAACCCTGTTGGAAGGTTTCAATTTTAGGGGACTGGAAGGTAAAAAGAGCTCCAAATATGAACATATTTTACCATATTCAAAAGTATGGGGAAATATGGGAAATGTCAGCCTGCGGGTGATTTGCAGAAAAGAGTCAGAGTCCAGTAGCACCTTAAAGACTAATAAAATTTGTGGTAGGGTATGAGCTTTCATGAGTCACTGCTCACTTCTTCAGATACCATGGGGTGATCAGGTTACTTGCCCAGAATGCCAGCTTGGTTTGGTTTAACAAAGGACTAGGCAGAGTTTGATGGCCCTTCCTGGATCTTTGAATATATTATCAGAGTGGGAAACCTGATTAACAAAGGTGAGGAGATGGCCAATAGGCCTGGCTTCACTTTAGGGTTGCCAGGTACTCCCTGGCAACCAGCGAGGAGTGGAGTGGGGTGGGGAGACTTACGGTGAGCACAGACCAGATGTGACATCATCATATTGCTGGTGACTTGGGGACGCTCTGATATTTGGGGGAAAACTGTATGGTAGAAGTCATTTTTACCATATAGTTTTTGCCCAATACAGAAGCATCCCTATGTTGCCAGTGATGTGATGATGTCACTTCTGACGTGTGCTGGAAGTGCCATTACTATGTTGCCAGTGATGCAGGCCTAGGCCTCCTTTTGCTCCCAGTAAGCCCTCATGGGCCAGCTGATCAGCACTGGGAGGAGGTGCCCCAGAGAAGGGGATATCCCAGCAGGGATCCGGCAAGCCTACCTTACTTATCAGTAGTTATCCAGGGAATTCTGCATGGTAAGGAAAATTCCTGGATGGTCCTAGAAGGCAAATTACTCTTCTGCAAACCTGGATTGTTAAAGTATGGTCTGAATTTTGATGAGCCCTCAGGAAACCAAAGAACAGAATTACTGTTTGTCAAGGGAGTGTTTAGCCCTCCAGGGGAACCTGGCTACTTTCCTGTGAGTCAGATTTTCTGTGGCCTGAAGCCTGATATCACTTTCTCAGTTTTAATATCAAACATGGCTTCCCTTCCACAATCTCAGACAGCGGGGGACTTTGGGGGGGGGTGTTACTGAAGAGGGTGGGGATGTCCCCAATGTGATGACATCACACAGAAGTGATGTCATCACATTGGGGAGCAGCAGCCCCCACCTCTCCCTAGCAGTGTTTAAAGGGTCTCTTTAAACGCTGTTGGAAAGGGGGCAGGACATGTGCACCTGCTGTGCTCCAAGCCCCAAATTCAGGGCTTGGAGCACAGCTGCGTGGCCCCTGCCTCTCCCCAGCAGCATTTAAAGGGTCTCTTTAACACTGTTGGGAAGAGGTGGGGGGAGGCCCAGTGGTTGCTCTTGGGGATGGGGCTTCCCCCCCCCGTCCAGCTGGCTACTGGTGGGAAGGAGGCCCCCCCAATTGGGAAACCCCTGTGGAATCAGGGGGTCTGGCAACCCTAATGTGGCCTGAGAAGTCATGAAGTTGACCAAAAAACATGGCTTATGACTCAGGGCTGCTTTCATAGTTACATCCTAACCTGTGCAGGAACTGGAGTACTTTAGTCGTAGCCTGCCAGCCACATCACACTGGCTCTCTTACTTACTCTGTCTTCTTTACAGTGGAACAGAAAGCCTGCTGGAATGTTAAGAATTTGAATAAAATGAGGCCTGGTTATATTTGAAGCTTATTCCTGCAAAAAATGTCTCCTGTGAGTAGCAAGTCTGCTACTTGCACTCTGACTTTACGGCTGCTTGGATATTGAGATTGTACCTAGGGATGGGAATGAACCAAATTACAAACTGAAATTCGTGATGAACCTGGTCCAACTCATGGTTTGTGAACCTGGGTTCCTGCCATCCCAATCCCGTTTGTGCTCTCAACACCCTAGATCCCTCCTTTTTTCAAATAATTTCTATGGAGACTAGGGCAGGTATATCTTTGTTCCTCATCTTGATCTATCTCCCTTTATTTTCTAACCCATACTGCATAACACAGAGAGCTGGCATTTTGCTTCTCTCTGCTATTTAGACCATCACAGCTTGCTGGGTAACCTAAGGCTAGTCAATCCCTTTCAGCCTGTCTTATGGTTACCAACTCTGGGTTGGGAAATTCCTAGAAATTTGGGGGTAGAAGCAGGATTTGGAGACAGGAGGGACCTCAGTGGGGCATAATGGCATGGAGTTCACCCTCCAAAGCATCCCTTTTCTACAGGAGAACTGATCTCCGTAGTTTGGAGATCAGTTGTAATTCTGGGAGATCTCCAGGTCACCCCTGAAGGTTAGCAACTGTAGCAGATCTTATCTCATATGGGTGCTGTGAGAATTAAAAAAGAGAATAAGAACACAAGATGGGTAGCTATGTTAGTCTGTCTGTAGCACCTTAAAGACTAGCAAAATTTGTGGCAGGGGATGAGCTTTCATGAGTCACTGCTCACTTCTTCAGAACACAAGAACATAAAAAGAGCCCTGCTGAATCAGACCATTTAGTCCAGCATCCCATCTCACATGGCCAACCAATTACTCTGGAGGGCCAACAACGAGGCTGAGGCCTTCCCTTGATGTTGCCTCCTGGCACTGGTATTCAGAGGTTTGCTGCCTCTAAATGTGGAGGTTCCCATCAGTCACCATGGCTAGTAGCCACCGATAGACCTTTCCATCATGAATCTATCTAATCCCTCAGGGAGAACTAGATGTCAGAATTCTTGGTGGTGGAAAGTGCCGTCAAGTTGCAGCTCATTTATAGTTGGCCCTGTAGGGTTTTCAAGGCAAGAGACAGACAGAGGTGACTTGCCATTTCCTGCCTCGGCATAGGAACCCTTCACTTCCTTGTTGGTCCCCCATCAAAGTACTAACCAGGGCCCATCCTGCTTAGCTTCTCAGATCTGAGGAGACTGGGCTAGCCTGGGCCCCCCAGGTCAGGCTGCCAGAATTCTGACTATCTTTTAACTTCACTAACTTCAGGAGAACACACTGGAAACATTTTATGCAAACTAGCAAGTAAATCCCAAACCAAAGGAATCTTATTCAAAGCTAGGTTTCCTGCTGTGTGGCTTTGCCACCTGAATGTAAACAATCTAACAAACCCCAAAGGCTGGTATATGTCACCCTCTTAAACAGTCTCCACCGAGGCTTGTAATTTTAAAAAGGCAATTGTTCCTAGGAGCAAATATCAGCCTAATTGTTTTTGATCACCTCTGTCATGTTTATAAGGCCATCTTCTGATGCAAAGCAACAGCTACTGTTGAGGCGCAACCACCTTGCACAGTGTTTGTACTTTTTGCATTTTTTTTTTTTTACCCTTTTGAGCAGAGTAAGAATGAAGAGGCTTCGCCTGGAACTGTGGCATGGTCCTTAGGAATGAAATGATTCCCTCAAGGCCCTGAATATTTTACAGATTGAAGAAGCAAGCTCCACAATATACCTCCTCACTACATTCCTTCCTTCCTTCCTTCCTTCCTTCCTTCCTTCCTTCCTTCCTTCCTTCCTTCCTTCCTTCCTTCCTGCCTGCCTGCCTGCCTGCCTGCCTGCCTGCCTGCCTGCCTGCCTGCCTGCCTGCCTCTTAAGAGTCCTGCTCGAGGCGGCTTACAATTAAAAACAGTAAAAAAAAGTCATTAAAAACAAGACATTAGAATAAGCAGCATAAAAACTATTATTAAAACAGAAACAGACCATTAAAAATCTGATATGATAAAACCTCTAATTAAAAACCCTGGATAAAGAGATGTGTTTTAGCCTGACACCTGAAAGAATGTAAGGTAGATACCAGTCAAGTGTTAAGGAAGAGGGCATTCCATAGGCAAGGTGCCACAGCAGAAAATGTCCCATCTTTAGTTGCCAACTTGCCACCCACCTGACCACTGAGAGTGGGGGCATAGACAAGCAAGCTTGAGATCTTAATTGGGGGCTGGATAGTATGGGATGAGTTATGCTTCCACAGTTATAGTTATCTAAGCACTATTAAAAGTCGAGACCAGTGCAAGGTTGGTCCTGTTAGTCATTTTTAGGTATTTCTTTAAGACATAGGCTGACAAATTCCTGAACCACACTTTTACAAAGGCTGCATCCATGTTTTGCTTCACCTCAGCTTCCAAATCAGAGCATTGTTTGGTGGAATAGCTGTTCAACATTGTCCACAAATTGTCCGCTTTCCTTTTGCTTTGCTCCGATCTTTCCCCAAACTGCTTTGCTACACTCTTTCCAGAAAGATCACAGTCCAACTGGGTTAACACAGCATATGGATGGGAAGGTGTGTCTTTTCAGATCTTCTACACACACTGGCACCAATGTACTGCTGTGATCTTATCCCAACTGCCATTTTTTTCACCATGGCATCACAGAGGTGGTGGCCAGTTTAAAAATAAACTGCTTCCTTTATCACTACAGCACTACAACACTACAGTGATATAGTAACTACAATTTTTTTTAAAAAGCTGACAAGGAGCCCTCAAGTGACATGGTGGTGGGGAAATAGCAGGTACAAGGAGATGATCAAGAAACGGTGTTGGGAACCCTCATGTGGCTGTTCAACTGCCACAGTAACAATGAATTCACAACAGAGGATTGACACCATATGGATGAAGCCAAAGAATTGTTTTTATTTATATAAGTTCATTAATGTATACAATACTTTACAGAGTACAAGGTTCCTGCCCTGAGGACCTTACAATCAAAAATTTCTCATAAGATAACAAAGGGATGGTGGAAATAAATAGAGAGCAAATATAGTATGTATTCATTTCAATTATGTATGTTTAGAGTGAATTTCAGACAGGAAGAAGACTAGGGGGCTAAGGCAGAGGCTTAATGGAAAAGGTAGGTTTTTGAGAAGAGATATGAAGGAAGTGAGGCAGCTGACATCATGTAGGTGTTCTGAGAGACAGCAAGAGAGAATTGGGAGAGTTTTGAGGGAACAGAAGACCTTCAGAAGGCTGCAAGTGGTGGAGCTGGAGGATGGAAGGCTGGAGGAGGTTTTCTGAGATGTATCGGAATGTGAGAGCAGAGAGGTGAAAAGGTCAAAGTTATGGCAAAATCAAGGCAAATGTGGATGAACTGGTATGCACAACAGTCACTGAAGCAGCAGGTGAAATGCAGTGTATCACGGGAGAGGCTCGAGTGTATGAAACCCCTTTGCTACCACAATCAGAATGAAGAGACGGACACCAATATGGATTTAACAAGGGTCACTTTATTAATTATTTATAATCAAACAACTGGCAAGGGGCTGCTAAAATGTACTGAGGCATATGACAGGTGTCAAACTCCTGACCACCTTCATCTCCTTCTGGGCGACGCACCTTCCCCAGTCTTGAGCCACCCAATGTGGTTCTCGACCAGCGGCTTGGCATACTTAGGAGAACCTCCTGGCCCACCACCCCAGAAGCCGCAAGGCCTGCTAAGATAGGCTGGGCCATACTAAGGAAGCTCACCCCTTCCTGGCCTTGAGCCGCAAAGACCTGAAAGCCATTCTTGGAGGACCCTTTAATTCCTTTATAACAATGCCCAGGTGCTCACCGATTTCAACTTGCTGATCGCACTACCCCACCATACCAAAGGCCAAGCCTCTGCTTAGGCCTTCGCCCCCACCAAGTGATCCAGCGCCAACAGCAACCCTCACCTCAAATCTGCCAGAAATATTGCATTGCCCTTGTTAAAGAGGTGCACTTTGTCCTCCCATACAGGTCCGTTAACTCGACTCATATATCAGGGTGCAACAAGAAGAGGCCCAAACCGCCTTCCATGGCATTTCTAAGCTGCTGATTGGTGTTTCATCTCGCACAGCCCAAGGGCCTAGAAACCCCAGGCTACGACACACCTGGCACAGTCCAATTGCAGACAAGACCAGCTGTACCCTAGGCAACTAGCTGTCTTAACGCCTAAGGGGGTCCCCAAAATTGCACCAACCTGGCAGGGCAGAATAGCCACCAGACTATCTGCACTCTAGGCCACTTTACTCTTATCATCGCAAGGTCAGCCACTGCTTGTAAGCCAGGGCCTTGCCCTTCATGACAATGCGGAATAGCCAACCAGACCATCTGCACTCCGGGCCACCTTGTCCATCATGTTGAGGCTACACCCCAGGCAACCGGTCTGCTTGTAACACCAGGGCCTTGCCTGTCATGGTGAGGCAGAATAGCCACCAGACCATCTGCACTCTGGGCCACCTTGCCCATCATGTTGAGGCTACACCCCAGGCAACTGGTCTGCTTGTAACACCAGGGCCTTACCCTTCATGGTGAGGCAGAATAGCCACCAGACCATCTGCACTCCGGGCCACCTTGCCCATCATGGTGAGGCTGCACCCCAGGCAACTGGTCTGCTTGTAACACCAGGGCCTTGCCATTCATGGTAAGGCAGAATAGCAGCCAGCCTATCTGCACTCTGGGCCACCTTGCTCTTATTATCACAAGGCCAGCCTCCGCTTTATCACAAGGGCCTTGTCCTTCATGGTGAAGCAGAATAGCCAGCCGGACTATCTGCACTCTGGGCCATCTTACCTTCACAAGGTCTACCTCAGCTTGTAACACAAGGGCCTTCCCGGCCAGGGAGTCCTCTTGGCCCAGTGGGTGGCCCAAAAAACCATGCTGTGGCCACAGACATTGATCCCCACATTTTGCCCCACAGCCAGCAGCACCTGAATGACAAACTTCATTAATAACTTAAAACTTTGCAATTCCATTCTTTGAATGCTAGGCAAAAGTCTGCCACAGCTCACTGATCCACAGCGCCACCCCCAAAAAAGGAGTGCATTGACTGGACAAAGGTCCTGACCTGAACAAAGTCCCACTGACACTACCACATGGTAAGGGTACACGTAGCCCAGAGCAGCTGCAGTGGAAGCGGCGCTGAACTGAGAAGAGTGAGTTCCAAACTTCACCTCAGGAAAGGCCCAACTTGCCCAAAGCCCAGGCACTACTGCCGCAAACTGGTGCCTGGTCATCAGAGTTCCATCCACACGCCTAAAGCAGTAACTGTCTTCATAACGTAAAGTGCAGTAACACCCCAGGTTGCAAAAAATGACCCTTTTTCCACTGCCAGGGAAGTGGGTTGCCTCTGGTCCTCTAGAGCTCCCATTTCCCAAAACCTTCATAGAATGCTGTAGAAATTCCACTACATGTACACAGCAATGTATTGCTTTTGCAGAGTCATTGTGATTTGCAAGGCACTGCCCAATACCCATAAAGCTTATATTTGCCCTGATTAGTTGAAATGACTTATTGATATTCCTGGGTAGCAAAGGATGCCCACGCCCTTTAAAGGGATGTTAATTGTCTGGTGACACTCTTTACCTCCATGCCATAAAAAACTACAGCTGTGCATTTCCACACATTAAGTCTCTATAAGGCAGACAAGACTTAATTCTTTGGATCGTTTAGCAATCTTGCACCTTGAAAGATAGGAAATTGAGACCTAGAATTATCACTGTCTAAGGTCAATACCAGAAGAGAGTGTCTCTGATTCAATTCCAAATCCACTGGATTGGCAGACTGTGGAAACATTCTCTCAGCCTTGGAGTTCCTTAAAGAACTTTTCGCAAGTAATCATTGTTTAGAACTCAAGAGACTGCCCTCATAAGGCATTCTGAATCACTTCTTGGTATTTAATCTTTCCCATTTCTACTAACCACTGAGACCTATCATAATAAAAAGTTAGTTTGGCTTTTAAAACATGATAAGTGCCAATCTACAACATTGTCATTGTAAAACCTGTATATTTATTTATTTGTTTATTTATTTATTTGATACTTCAGAAGAAATAGCCCCTTCGATAGCCCTGTATCCTTTCAAGCTTGCTAAAATGAGTATAGCCTACTCAAACTGGCAAATGCTCAATGGATCCAGGCAGAGGTCTTTCATATCACCCATTACCAAATCCATTAACTAAAGTTGCTGGGGATTGAACCTGGGACCCTCTGCACCCTAAGTAGATGGTCTCTCACTGAGACACATCCCCTTCCAGAATTCCGCAAGTCAGGTATCACAGAGATTAGTTCTCTTATAAATCCTATCTTCAAAAAACCATGCCATCAACCATGGATAGAGGAAGGAAGGAAGGAAGGAAGGAAGGAAGGAAGGAAGGAAGGAAGGAAGGAAGGAAGGAAGGAAGGAAGGAAGGAAGGAAGGAAGGAAGGAAGGAAGGAAGGAAGGGACTGGATTTATACCTTGTCCCTCACTCGGGAGTCTCAGAGTGGCCCACAGATTCCTTTTCCCTCCCTATAACAGACACCCTGCAGGGCAGTGTTCCTACCAACGACAGATGAAAGCCCACCCAAACGTTCCTCAATGGTGGCCAACCTTTCCAAAATAGCCCTATTTACTGGGTTATTCAAGGAAGCATCTAAAAGCACAGGCAAAACGGCACCCGAGGGAGCTAAAGAGGTAGAAGCCGCTGAGGACACCAATTGCGTATACATGTCACCCGCTTGCGTAGAAGGCACTGTAGGGCTACCTATGGAAGCCACACCTACAGGCACTTGGGCCCCCATTATAGGGACAGCACATGTGGCCACCAAAGGCGCTGGGCCACTCACAATAGGAGGGAAGGCCCCAGCCTTAGGCCATTTTGGTAGGGGGTGCTGACCTGCTGTAAAAGTCTGGCCTACCTGCTTAGGAGCAGGCTACTTCCCTTTTGCAGCACCCTGGCCCTTCTTTGGAGCCATGCTGTTCCTAATGGAATCGCTCTCCTGAGGCAAAGGCCTAAAATGTCTGCCTCCCCTTTCCCCAAGGTTAAAATGCTTGGGGCTATTTAGCTTGGAAAAACGATGGCTGAAGGGTGACATGATTGAGGTTTATAAGATTATGGATGGGATAGAGCAAGTGGAGAAAGAAGTACTTCCTCCCTTTCTTTCAATACGAAAACTCATGGCCACTCCACGAACTTGCTGAGCAATCGGGTTAGAACAGATAAAAGGAAGTACTTCTTCACCCAAAGAGTGATTAACACATGGAATTCACTGCCAAAAGAGGTGGCAGGGGCTACAAGCATGGGCAGCTTCAAAAGGGAATTGGATAAGCATATGGACCAGAAGTCCCTCAGTGGCTATCAGCCACAAGGGATAGATAGGAACTCTCAGTCTGGGGCATGTGATGCTCTGTATTCTTGGTGCTTAGGGGGGCAACAGTGGGAGGGCTTCTAGTGTCCTGGCCCCACTGGCAGATCTCCTGATGGCACCTGGTATTTTTTGGCCACTGTGTGACAGAGTGTTGGACTAGATGGGCCACTGGCCTGATCTCACACTGGCCCCTCTTATGTTTTATGTACCCTAAGATGGCCGCTGCTCCTAACTGCCCTAAAACGGCTACCAGACAAGAAGCCTAAAAAGGGGCCCTGCCTCACTTTGCCCTAAAATGGCCACCTATGTTAACTCCCTACAATGGCCGCCGCTTCTCTCAATCTAAAACGGCTACTGTACACCTGGCCTCCACTGCAGAACACAGGCTCCTAAAGAGCGAGCTATAAGCGGCTGCAATGAGGATGGATGAGTGGAGGAAAAGGGGGGGTTGATAAGGCGGGTGATAAAACTGCAGGGTGGGTGATAAAACTGCAGGGATGAGGCAGCCTTACCGTGTGCTATTCACTACCTATTACCCAAGGCTGGGGGAGCCCTAACCCAAAGCTTCCCCCAGAGGACTAAGGCCCCTTATGCCGCAGTCAGGCTCCCCCTTAACACTGAAGTGCTCCTCCGTGGGCCGGGCTGAGCAACGCTGCCATCAAGAAGAAGAAGAGATTGGATTTATACCCCGCCCTTCATTTGGAGTCTCAGAGCAGCTTACAAACTCCTTTCCCTTCCCCTCCCCACAACAGACACCCTGTGAGGTAGGTGGGGCTGAGAGAGCTCTGACAGAAACTGTCCTTGAGAGAACAGCTGTGCCAGAGCTTGTGACTGACCCAAGGTCACATCAGCAGGTGCAAGTGGAGGAGTGGGGAATCAAACCCGGTTCTCCCAGATTAGAGTCCGCACATTTAACAACTACACCAAACTGGCATCAAGAAGCCGCCGCCGCACTTCTTGTACTGCCACCGCCCAATTCCACTCCCACACCTGCTCTCGTCGCCATCTCCAGAGTGATCCCAACATGGTCTAACCCTTTGGCCACCACCGTGGCCCGACTCTCCAGGCCACCACCACAGCTCAGACGCCCCTGGCTGCCGCGGCCTAGATGCCCCTGGCCGCTGTGGCCTGACACTCCTGGTCACTGCCGCCACCTGTCCCAGACATCTTTTGTCTCCTGCTGTGCCAGAAGCCTACAAAGGCCCTGGCCCACACTGTTACACATTGTGCTCAGAGCTGCTACTCACTCTGAGCATGCCGAAGAACTGCTGAGGCAGGAGGTGGGAGCCGAACCTAATAGGCTGGCTCTGCCCCCTGCCTGGTGCAGCGTTTCTCGCAGCACCGGTGTCCTTGTCTTCCTGCCTCATGAGGAGGCAAATCAGCCCCCTCCTGCCAGTGCAGGCTTGGCGGGAGTTGGGGCTCACATTGTAGGGGAGTTCTGGCTGTCCCAGCACTAGAAAATTAATGCAGATAAATGTATGTTAATTGTCACCACCTTGAATTAAGGCTGCGATCACACGTGCTTTTAGATCTGACATAGTTGTGAATGCCTGACGGATCTAAAGGGTGCGATCAGACAACAACTTCTGGGAAGCTTCCCGCAGTTGGCAACCCCATGCTGCTCCACCACAGAAGCAGAGTTAAAAGACACCGGGAAAAGTCCAGTTCTAATGGGTTCCTAAGGACCACAGATGGACTTTTCCCTGTCTGCTCTCATACTGTTGGGATGTGTGATCATTCCATCTTGGCTCTGTGCTGTTTCCCCACCCCCTTCGCAGTATGAGCATCATCACATACTTCATAGGGAGCCCTCAGTGCAGAGGTGCAATTCTTTGTTTATGCGCATGGGAAACAAATGGTCAAACCCCATCCCCCGACTCACCCATAGTTGTGTCTGATCACACAGTGATGGCCTGAGCCCGCAGCTACAAAAGGATGTGTGATCTTGCAACTGTGTGTCAAATTCCTCTGGAGGAGATAGCCTCGTTTCCCCTCTGCTTCAACTGGCGCATGTGACCACAGCCTAAGTCTTGAATTTGCAGTCACAAATCTCCAGTCCGTAATTTTTCCTACAGACTGAGTGATCTTTAAAGTGACAGTCACAGCTACACTGGAATATTATATGAAAGCTGGGGAGGTCTTTCTTTTCAAAGAAAGAAAATGCCTCATGTGGAAGAATCTGACACCAATGTAAAGGATTCTAGACTCTTCAAATTACCAAATGGTCATTTTCCACAGTGTGCCTTGCATTCCCTTGATAAGCACTTTTCACGTGTGAATGATGGCCATGGGTAAAGGTAAAGGTTTCCCTTGCTCGAAAGCCAGTTGAATCCGATTCTAGGAGGTGGTGCTCATCTCCATTTCCAAGCCAAAGAGCTGGCACTGAAGACTTTTCTGTGGTCATGTGGCTGGCATGACTAAATGCCGAGGCACACAGAATGCTGTCACCTTCCCACCAAAGCAGTACCTATTTATCCACTTGCAATTTCTTGCTTTTGAACTGCTAGGTCGGCAGGAGCTGGGACCAGGGATGGGAGCTCACCCCATCATGCAGCACAAGGGTCATGAACTGCCGAGCTACAGACCTTCCAGTGTGCAGCTCAGCGTCTTAATCTCTGAGCCACCACAGCCCCTTTGGCCATGGGTAGGAAACTATAAAATATGCTTTCCCCCCAAGCCCCAGTTCTGAAGTTCAGGCACTTTTGTTTCTCTCCTATAGAAATATGAACTGTAACCAAACACTCAGCCAATCACATCTTGGCTTCTTCCACCTTCCAGAGCAATTTCACTTTTATCTGTCCTACGCATTTACTTTCAGCCAAACTAATGATGCTGCAGGTAGATTGGGTAGCTGAAGCCTTCTGTGATCTGTCCTGATACCCACACTTCTGAATCTTGTGCTTTTCCTTGTCATAATGAGTCCCAAATGGGGAACCTCTGCTTTTAAACTAAGATTTTTTTTTTAAGGATGGTGCCCTGAAGGACAGTCTTTTCTTTTCAGAGATTTTGGAGTATATTGTGCTTTCTGACTGCATTTCTATGAGGCGAAGTGTGGATATGATGTGAGTTTCAACATGGTACATCGGTGATTGACTGAATAACAATATCTGAATAATTCCTCCTGTGCAGGAGGCAAGGATTTCTCATTTCATACATCAGTAGAATCTGCTGCACTACATCTACAGATGCACATAGCCAGAACAAGGCCTTAATGTGCATTAACACAACGAATAAAAGTTTATTCCCTTTTTAAAATGGGGATTTGGGTTCAGTGTCCATCCCAGCTTCCTTGGGTTCACCTTTTCCATGGGGACATGGATTCTGTGAATTCGTTGGTTTGGTTCTAAAAGAGAATTGTAGTAAGGAGGATATAGCAGTAGAAAAGAGCAAGAGTTCAGTAGCACCTTAAAGCAGTATTGCTAGGCCCCTGGTCCGGGCAGGGATCCCCCTGCTTTTGTCACCAGCCAGCTAGCTGGCAGGGAGAAACCCCGCCCGCAAATGCCCCAACATGCAACATGATGAGTCACCCATAAGTGATGTCATTACGTCACCAACGTCACGGGATGACACTCTAGTTTTTGGGCAAAACTCTATGGTAAAATTGGGCTCAAACCATAGAATTTTGCCTAAAACTAGAACTTCTGGGTCATGTCACTGTGATGTGCATGCTTTGTGCGCATGTCAGAAGATCCTGGGACAGACTCTGGAGCCCCCCACCAGCAGCCAGGCAGGACGTGGCAACCCTACCTTAAAGACTAACAAAATTTGTGGCAGGGCATAAGCTTTCGTGAGTCACTGTTCACTTCTTCAGTGACTTATGAAAGCTCACACCCTGCCACAAAGTTTGTTAGAATGCTGGACTCTTGCTGTTTTCTACTGCTATGGACAGGCTAACATGGCTACCCATCTTGTTCTATCTCCAAGTAAAAGGAATGGCTTCTGTCTGCCAAGCATGACTCTCACCTTCCTCCTCTCTTTCTGCCACCCCAAATATCCTTTGAAATCCTGCTTCAGTGGCAGAATTTTGATGGGCATGTGGGGCAGCACTGGGCGGGGGCCAAGCAAGTCATGCTCCACAGGTGGAAATCCTTCTGCTTAGGGAAGTGCTTTAGTGGACCCAAGCCAATATTTCACATTGGAAACTCCAGTATTTGACATGGGTTCTCCCTATTCAGAGCAATGCTGTCATGGTCTTTTCCTCAATCTTATTTTTTAAAAAAGCTGACAGAAATATTGACATTAAAGTACAGAGTGGTATAAAAATGGTAAATGGTGTAAAAATGTTTTAATAATCAGCAGAACTGGCCAAGAGAATAGAATATAATTCACCCCAATGATGAGCACTAAAATACATGTGATGTATTTGGACATCCTTAGGATAAAATTCAGTCCATCTGCCCTTATTTTCCATGCTGCAATTCAGGCTGAAATCCAAAAGATGCAGTACACATACCTAACCCCAGGCATGCATTAATCAACAGTGCCAATCACCTGTTTTTCCAGTGCAGGGAGGGTCAGATTCAGCTCTTCTTCCTCCTAAGCAGATCAGAAGTGCTGATATAACCTGGCTGGAAATGGATGCAGTCCTTTCTAGCTTCTTGATCAGTCATTTCGGCTGGGGAAACAAAGGTGTCTTCACTCCTATTGCAGGAGGATGAAGAAGTGCAGTCTTGAGAAAGTCAGGCACATGTAATGGGGCCCTGGAGTACAACAGCACAATCCTAGGGCCATCGGGCATACAGTGGAGAAACTGTAAAGACAAGTTCAAGGCTTAGGGTCTGTTTCCTTCCTTCCTATTTCTAGCCCGCTCTCCCTGCAGAGCAGGCTCAGAGGTAAGAAATCAGCTTCCATTCAAATGCAGATGCTCTGGGGGCTAATTCCTCCACAAGAAATTATTTCCATCAAGGAAGGGCCCGGACCAGCCAAGGACTTCTTCTGCTGAGGCCTTTCAGCAATCCACTCCTTGGAGAGGTAAAAACAACTAGGCCTCATGCTCCACACCCTACCCAGTTATTTGTTTTTTAGTCCCTCTGACACACACTCCTCCCAATATGCAAAGTGAATATTTTCATTGCTCCACCCAACAGCCTATATCCTAAAGCTCTATATCTACATGAAAGCCAGATGTGGTCTTACTTTTTACGTAAGTTTGTCACAGGGCCTTGTGGCCATATTGCAGATGCAAGTTCCCATGGCAAATTATAAATAAGTGCTGTCAAGTCACAAACAACGTATGGTGACCCATCATGGGGTTTGTGAAGGCAAGAGGTGAGCAGAGGAGGTTTGCCAATGCCTTCCGCTTCACAGCAACCCTCGTCTTCCTTGCTGGTCTACTATCCAAATACTAACTGTGGCCAACTTTGCTTAGCTTCTGAGTTCCAACAAGCTCAGGGCTATTCAAGCTGCTAAGTCCCCATGACAATTTGTGCGTAAAACAGCACGGATGGGCCTGATTCTGACTGGAACTGCTGTACTGGGAGAGGAGGGGCTCCTGCCTCCCCCCATGCTGTTTCTGGCAGTACAAATAACCAAGGGACTGTGGGGACAGGCTGAACATACACTGAAATAATTGGAAATAATTAGGTGGGTTGTTGTGTTGGTCTGAAGCAGCAGAACAAAGTTTGGTCTTAAAGGTGCCACTGGACTCAAACTTTGTTCTGGGAATAATTGAACACTCGATTCAGAGATTTCTTCCACCTGTTTAGCTGACACAAATGCCACTGATCCAAATTAAACAAACAAACAAACATCTTTTTTGATGGTGCAAACTTTGACAGTAAAGTCACATAAGCAAACTTCCAAAATAAACCTACCTGGCCCAGTGCTTAAGTGTTCCACTTCTCAGCACTTCTCCAAGTTCTGCTACATGAAAACCTTAAATGCTGGGGACTGAATGCGGCACCTTCCGCATGCAAAGCATGCCCTCCAGCCAGTGAGCTCCAGCTCTGCCCCATTTGGTATGACAAACAATGAGAATGCAAAGTAACAGACCAATGAAGTAAACAAATGCAGAAGTGAAGGAGGAAATATATTCCTGAGAGTGGATCAAGGAGAAGAATCCTTGAGATGTGGAACTCTGTCTGCATTGGAAAATGCATTAGATCTGAGATGCTGTTTTTAGATGACAGTGTGTTGTAATATTTGCAACATCTACCTTTAAGGAAAGGAAACATATGAGAATAATTTTGAGACCCTTTGGAACATGAACGTGCAATGATGGCTTGAACCGAAGTCTTTTTCTATTTTGGAGTACCACAGAAGCATGCCTAAGTATCAGGCTGAACAGTATGCTTTGCCTTATCTGATGACCAACTGGAGTGGGGCTAAAGTAATGGAAATGGATGCTTTTAACTGAATTCATTTTGTAGAAAGATATAGGAGGACTTTTGGAGAGCTTCCCCCCCCCCCGTGCTTGTGCTCCAAATGCAAAGACAATACTTACCTGGAAAAACACAGCAGTAATTAGTTTTTCTTTGTTGAACTGCGCTAGAAAGGGTTGTTGTTTTTCAATTATTGGGGAGGCAGCGAAATTGGTTTTTTTCCGGGTTGTTTAATAGGATGCAGATGAAGCTGAAACACCTGAATCTATAGGGGCCTGCTGGAGTGAGATGCATTCAAGAGAAGCAGTTGGCACAACTGGTGAATTCATCTCAGGACTGAGAATTTTGCATTGCCTTTGGTTTAGAAGGGGAGTCACGGACTGCCGGTCCATAGAGTACATCACATTTTTCAAAAAATGTTTTAAACCAGTACCATAACATGCATTAATGTATAATGCAGAAGCATGCTATTGTAGAAGGCAGTTGCATTTGAAATGTGGGGCTGGAGGAGAGTTTTACAGAGACTGTGGACCACCAAAAAGACAAATAAGTGGATTCTAGATCAACTCAAGCCTGAACTCTCCCTTGAAGTTAAAATGGCTAAACTGAGGCTATAGTGCCTTGGTCACATTATAAGAAGGCAAGAGTCATTGGAAAAGACAATAATGCTAATGTGGCAGAACATGCCTGCTCTGGCCTGTAGGTCCTGTTTCCATCCTGCCCTCCAAGGGGTTCCCAACTTCCTGAAGGGGCTTTCCCTTTACTCTTCAGTACTGATCCGTATAGAGACTTTCCACCGAAGGGATCAGGGCGCTCAGCTCCCCTTCCAAGCTCAGAAGCCTTGCCTCAGTGCCTGGCTACCATGGGGATAGTTTAATGTCTTGTATGCCCCTGGGGGAATAGCCAGTTGCCAAAAGCTTGACTTCCTCCTCCCGGGACTCTCTTTTAAAAAAGCGTGTCCAAAACAGTGGGGGTCTATATCGTACAGAGAACCACTCCTTGCATCAACAGTTTAAAATATTTGTTAAAAAGAAAATGTTTACAGGCATATTTTTAGCACTGCACCAGATTGAAGCAAGGAAGAACAAAAGATATTGGTAAAACACAAATCCCTTGGCCCTCTACAACACATGCTTCAACTGATGGAAATATAGGACTGGCTCTAACTTAGCTTTTCTAATTTTCTAAAAGTCTTTCATTACCGTAAAGCTTGTTCTCAGCTCTTTAGGCCAGCCATATGGTCCAAAATGGATGCCTCCTCCCAACCTCAGAGAAGAGGTATGTTCAGCTCAGCATCCCAAGGAAAAGAGAGTGATTTCTTGTTGCCTGAAGATTTTATCCCCTCTGGTCAGCCCAGGTCAAGGCTTCTTTTCCTGTTGTTCCCAGGAAGTCTTTTCCTGTAACCTATCTAGAAATTAACACTTCCACCTTTCTTCCCTGCTTGGAGAAGGGGGGGAAAGGTGAACTGGTCCATCCCATTGTCTCTAGCAAGACCCATTAACATTTCTTAATTGATGCGGCTGGAAGGCTATGGGCGAATTTCCTCCCCCCTCCTGCTTGTTCTTAGCTGGGGGGGGGGGACTTGGTTAAAATGCACGGCGAAGCCCTGCATATTACTATCCTTCCAGGAGACAAGGCATTTCTCCTTTGCTAGGAAAAGTTGAAGGGAGCAGGAAAAAAGGAAGACCCATCATGAGATGGACTAACTCAATAAAGGAAGCCATGGCTTTCAGTTTGCAAGACCTGAGCAAGGCTGTTAATGATAGGACTTTTGGAGTTCATTAATTTATAGGGTTGCCATAAGTTGGAGGTGAATTGACAGCATTTCATGCATGCACACACATGCACGTACGTGCGCAGGCACGCATGCATGCACACACACACACAAAGTGCACTGTTTTTGAAGTTTACTATTCCAAATAGTGTGTAAATCCCATGAGTTTTCTTTCCCTTTGACGCGATAGAAGTTAACAAGGGCACAATCCATATTTTTTGCCTATGGGATCCTGCCCCTGGCTCCACTGCTGGACCTCCCAATGGCATCTGGTATTTTTGGCCACTATGTGACAGAGTGTTGCACTGGATGGGCCATTGGCCTGATCCAACATTGGCTTCTCTTATGTTCTTAAACTGACAGCGGCCTATTTGCCAGAATGCCTCAAAATAAAACTGCTGAATGACAGTAAAGTGCCAGCTTGATCAAACATTCCTGGGTATTTTTAGAATACAATTTAGAGTCTATTTTTAATCATCTCTTTTGCATGGAGCATCCTTGTACCGCAGTCTATATTTAGTTACTGGAGTCGTATGGGTGTGCAAGTGCAGCTGATTCATGGGATTTCGGCACATGTAAGCCCGCTTAATTTGGGAGCAGGTGTTGCTCAAGGCCTTCCTATTGAGGAACGAATGAACCTTCCCTGCCACGTTTTGGAAGGGGCTGTGTGCAGCTGCTGACACATTGCGAGCATCTCCCTCAGCAGCTGAGCTTTTGCTGGTTTCAACATCCCTCCTCTTGCCCAAGGTCCCACTCCCACCTCTCCAAGCTGCGCCTGGCAGCAGGTAGAATTGCTAAACACACAATATGTCGGATGCATAACTTGCCACAGCAAGGCATGAAAAATGAGGCACTTCGTTTCTCATTCCCTTGTGTCTTCTGGTTTATAACTTCGTTTTAGACCAGGATTTTCCAAAGATCTCTTGCCCTTGTCCCACCGGAGCAGCAATGGATGGTTTGCAGCTGGCTGCATGGGAGAAGGGAGGCAGGAAAGTTCCATTCTGCTGGAAGAAAATGTAGACTGGAATCAACCCTTTATATTAGGATGGAACTCCCTTGTCACTCTCAATTGATCGCTTGTTAGCCAGTGACTTTAAACTTGTCAGATCCTGGGGCAGGGCAGGGCAGGGTGGGGAAAGGGGCATCGATATGCCTTATCCAGTGCAATCCCATGCAGAGTTACTCCAGCGAGTTTAGACTGGCATAATTCTCTGGATCCAATGGCACCATCAGTCTTTGTTTATGAAGGGAAGACTGGGGAAGATAAAACGAATGCACATTCTCACTCCTATGGATCCTGCTGTTTCCGAGCAGATTGAAAAAGAAGTTGGCAGTGCCTTTCAGTGTTCCCAGTGTAGCTGCTTGCATTGGCTAGGAAGTACCAACGGTTCTCTGATTCTTTGCCTTGAGTAAGGCATTGGTGGTAGTGAGAAGAATTCCAAGAAGAAAAAGAAGGAGGAGGAGATTTGATTTATATGCTGCCCTTTACTCAGTCTCAGAGTGGCTTACAGTCTCCTTCCCTTCCTCATGCCACAATAGACACCCTGAGAACAGTCTTGCTTAGAAATGGAAGGGGATGTGGTGCTATCTGTCTAGGCATGCCTTCTTCTTCTGACATGCATTGTTATCATCTGTTGTCTGGGCAGATGAATCCTATTTTAGGATTTAGTTACTACAGGGCAAATCTCTGCTTCTGCCGCAACAGTAAATAGGAGGTATCTATTGCAGCAAGGTAAGGAGGCAAATAAATCCAGCTCCTAGTCACTTAGAAATAAGAGACATGTAATATGTTGCTGGTGTGAACAGATGCAAATGGAATGGTCAAAGCTGCATGACATATACAACAGGAGCATGGAATGTGAGCAGCACCAATCAAGGCAAGCTTGAAATCATAAAATGAGAAATAGAACATTTAACTATTGGAATCCTGGGTGTGAGTGAACTAATGTGAACTGGGTTAAGACATTTGCAGTCAGAAAATTACGAAGTGTTTTACTCTTGAAATGACAAATTCAGAAGAAATGATGTTGCCCAATTAGTGAGGTGTGACTTCACACAAACAATCAGGGACTGTAATGCAAAGTCTGACTGAATGATATCAGACTTTATTGAAAGCCCATCAACATAAATATCATTCAAATTTATATCCCAGCTATAGGTGCTGAAGTGGAAGACACTGAAAGCTTTTATGCCAGCGTCCAGGAAGAAATTGATCATACACCTAAATGAGATGTGCTGATTAATCATAGATGGTTGGAAAGCAAACGTAGAAAACAAGACAGAATCAAATATTGTTGGAAAATTTGGACTAGGATATTGAAATGAAGGAGGAGATTGACTCACATAATTTTGTGAAGCCAACAAATTTTTCATTACAAATACATTGCTTCAGGCAATGGAACAGAAGTTTGAATAAGTGAACATCACTGGATGACCAATACTGGAATCAAACAGATTACATACTCAGAAGCAGAAGATGGAGAAGCCCTATTTTCTCTGCTAAAGCAAGACTAGAAGCTGATTGTGGTACAGCCCATGGATTCTTAATATCAAAAATTGCAATTAATCTGAAGAAAAACAATCATAGTGATGAAATCTGATCTAAATAACATTTCTTAAGATTTTAAAGACCATGTAAAGCACACATTCGCAATTGAACATGACCCAGAAGAACTGTTGGTTGAAAACAGAGACATTATTCCTCTAGCCAAATGAAATGAAAAGCCCTGATGGCTGGCTGATGGAACTCTTAACCCTGGTAAAGGTAGATGAGAAAGTGACAGAAGTGAAAAGTAATAGAAACAGAATCAGAATTCTAAATGCAACTTTTCAATGATTTGCACGTAGGGACAAAGCTAGAATGACTTAGCTGGGGCTCTTGTACTTTGGTCACATTTAAACATAATGCTAGGAGGAGTTGAAGGCAGAAGAAGAAGAGGAAGACCCAAAATGTGACTCAACAAAATAAAGCCATGGCCTTCAGTTTGCAAGACCTGAGCAAGGCTGCCAATGATAGGATAACCTGGAGGCCGTTAATTCATGGGGTTGCAGGAAGTTGGAAGTGACTTAACAGCACATAACTCACAAACATTTTTTGTTTCTACTCCTCAGTCTTTTTCCTGTTTTTCACAATATGTTTTTTTTTTTAACAAATTCATCACAGAATTTACAATATGATACTCCTGGGAGGGGGGAATCCCTTTTCTAAGATTAAGCAGACATTGTTTAAAAGCTTGTCTTCATCCTTACATCCGGATGTTGTCAGTATTCCTACAACAGACTTTTTCACATCTGAACATTACCCTGAACTCCTAAACTCTACACAATTACAGCAACCTTACCTACGTCTAGCTAGTTGCTCAATTTCCTCAGTCAACTTTCAGCAACTTTTTAGGACAAGTTTTGTTCTGCGGAAGAAAAATGTCAGGAGAAAAGCTTTTCTGGAAGTAATTTTTTTAAAACGTATGCTCAGTACAAGTACTTTTGTATTCTTCATACGACTAGTCTGTGGCAAACATAAAGCCAGGATTTTGCCCCTCAGCTTTATTTTGTGATGATTTATCTCTTAACAAATAAAACTCCAGGCTGGGAAATAATGTGTTTGCTCTGTATGTCTGGTGAAAAATAACCTCTTGAAGAAAATGGCTAGGCTTCTTAATGGCAACAGACAGCATATATTGTACTCAGTGAAAACATGGAGGTCTAAGGGCTTTTGAGACATTTCAAGGAAAATTAACAACAGTTCCCCAAAAAGCCAGGTTTTAAAGATGACAGCTCAGTTTAAAGTCATCTTAAGCATGTGTGAGTCTCCTCCTGATAGTGCAGTCAGCAGGCAAGCAAAATCTGGAGCTACTCCAAATGTCATTTCTACATGTCTGTGCTTTTTTTTGCTGACAGAAACTTGATGGCCAATTGGAAAATTGACACCATAGAAAACACAGAAAAGGTTAGCAAATACGGCTGGGTAAATGCAACCTGCAATTTTGGTTTTTAGGCAGAGCTGATCTGTTATCATCCATTATCGTGTGTGTGTGTGTGTGTGTGTGTGTGTGTGTGTGTGTGTGTGTGTGTGTGTGTGAGAGAGAGAGAGAGAGAGAGAGAGAGAGAGAGAGAGAGAGAGAGAGAGAGAGAGAGAGAAATTAATTCTTTGCTTTTGAATTCTGCTAAACCATGGCCTCCTCTATAAAGCTAGAGGTAATCCATCTGAGAAGGTTCAAGACACAGCAAAGCAAGCTTTTCTGCTCCCAGAGATAAATCAATTGTGAAACTTCTAAGGTATTTCTTTTCACATCCCTGCAGCCCTCAACCCAGCTAAAGAAGATTTTTTAAATAGATCTTGTCTGTCATTATGGAAAGGTCATTTTCATCACACCTCCTTCCATTGTGTCTGTGTGTCTTTCTTCCTCTCTCACAAAAAAAAATCTTCTGGTACATTTGGTACCTTGCAATTGCTTTCAGTTGGAATTAGATACGTGGCTTTGTGCTTCCTAATGTGTCTCATATAAACATTCTAGTGGAAAATCTCATGGTTTGGGTTGTCAGGTCCTGGCTGGCCACCATGGGGGACAGGGGGTAGGGTTGTCAGCTCCAGGCTGTGAAATTCCTGGAGATTTGGGAATGGAGCCTTGGGGGGGGGGGGCACAGGGACCTCAGTGGGGTACAATGCCATAGAATCCAGTCTCCAAACTAGCCATTTTCTCCAGGGGAACTGATCTCTGTCATCTGGAGATGAGCTGTAATTCTGGAGGATACCTTGGTCCCATCTAGAAGCTGGCATCCCTACTGTGACAAGATGGGACCTTAAAAAGAGGCAGCCTTGTGGAAAATGTATCAGAGAGGAAAAAAAAACAAAAACAAAATGAGGATAGTTATTGTTAGTGGAAAATGGGGGGAAAGTGTGCATTTTCAGATAAAAAAAAATTAAACACACCCTGATAGCAATAAAAGATGAATTGCAGGGCATGAGTCAACTAGGTCTAAGTCTAATGGTCTAAGTTGTCCAACTGAACATTGATAGCATTAAAACCCATCATGGTAAAACTGATAAGTATTTTGAGAAATACTAATTTTTGCATTTAAAAATGTGGAAATAGAACTGAAAATAATAATTCATAAAAACCTGCATTTTCTGCAAGTAAATCAAACTGCAGTGGCCTGTGATGACAAAACCTAGACCTATTCATTACTCAGTTCTCTACATCATCAATATAGGATACGTAGATCCAGAGAACTGGAGCCATAAACAGGAAAGAAAGATCTTTTTACAAAACTGAAAAGGCTCAAGTTATGCAGAAAAATCATGAAAACCAAACAAAAACATTCACTGGGGGGGGGGGTGTTAACTAAATAATAGAATCCGCACCTGTAGCTTTAAGAAACGAATGTACTTCCAGTTGCCTTTGTGGCTAGGCAACCACAACACTATTGCCAGACTTCAAGTCTTGGTTTCTGTCAATAAAAGGCAGGGGAAGAGACAGAAACCTTTCCAGGCCTGTTTTAGTAAACTCATTGGGGTCAAGTCTGGCATCAACCACTGGGCAACTTGCTACTACCCAAAGTGCATGACTCACCCAGGCCCAAGTGCTTGCTTTTGTTCAACAAAAACTACTCTGTATTAATCAGTCTGGTGTAGTGGTTAGAGTTTAAGACTAGGATCCAGGAGACTTAGGTCTGAGGGTGGGAAGGGTAGGATTGGAGTACGTTAGGGACCTCAGTGGGGTATAATGCCCTATAATTTAGCTTCCAAACCAACCATCTTGTCCCACAGGATCTGATCTCTGTAGCCTCTCTGGAGATCAGTAATTCCAGGAGAGCTTCAATATTCCAGGAGATCATAAAGACCCACCTGGAGGTTGGCAACCCTGAGAAGGTCTCAGGTTCAATTCCCCAACATCTTGTGTCAAAAAGATCACATGTGAGGTGAAGTTAAACACCTTTGTCCAAAATCCTGAAGATACAAAACTGACTTTGATAACCCAATGGTCCAATTCAGTAAAAGGCAGCATCGTGTGGCCTGTGAATTCACGTGACTTTGAACAGCAGAACAAAAATGAGGAAACCACAACATGAAGACCTCAATCCACATGGGGAGTACTTCTGAATGTGATTTTTTTTGTAGGGAAGGGGAAGACTCAGTTGACATGTGGTCCATCTCTATGTTGAAACAAATACCTGCCCTCAGAAACTCTTTGAGAAGAGCTCTTTGAGAAGTCTGGTGTGGCCAATCTCACGACAGTTCAAAATACATAATGATTAGTAATAATCTCATCTGCTGACAGTGGAAAGGTATCACTGGAACTGTCTCAAATTCCCCATTGCCAGACTTTTCACAGTGACTCTTATTGGAATAGAAGCCTTGTCACGAGAAATTTGAGTGGCAGCTGAAGTGAATATTTCTTTTCTTTTCTTTTTAAAAAACAGCAGGACAGGAAGCAAGGAAAGAAACTCTGTGACTTGGGGGGGAAGGAAGGGCTGCCAAATTAATCATCTCCTCTTGCTGACAACAATCCTTCCCTTCCTTTTCTGACATCAATTCCTTTTGGCCAAGAGGGGCAGAATTCTGATGGTCTTGTTGTCACTCACTTGTCTTTCTGCAAGTGAGTTTTCACCTTGTTCCTGTGTCCTTCAGTTCAAGTTTGATGACAAAGGAGGAAAAGAATCAATAAAAAGTTGGAAAAAATAGTCCCACTGGGAGCGATCAATAGATCTATCCAGAACATAATTAAATTTTGGCAATTGCCCTTCCAATTTCTTTTGAAGTACCTACATGGGGCAACATTTCTACAAGGACCAATACTTCCAGCAATTTCTGAAGCAGAGGAGTATATTTATTTAAATAATTCATTATCCACCTTTCTCCTTTGCAAAACTCAAGGTGGCTTACAATATAAAGAAAACATAATAAAAACATGATAAAAACAGCAATTATAAACCCCATAAAAAGTCATACTTTCAAAACTTCAGGTAGGACTGCCAGTAATAGATAAATCAGTCAAAAAACTGTCTTCAACTACCTCCTGAAGAGTGACAAAGAGGGGGCAAGGCACACCACACTGTGTGCCATGACTGGCCCAAGGACAACCAATAGGCATAATGTGGAGGAGGAGTGGGAAATCTTAACCACTACACCATGCTGGCTCTGAACATTGGAATAGGACTACAATCCTATTCTTTTATAAAGGCAACCCCCAGGGAGAAATGGGGGGGGGGCTGCTTCAGGTGAAAATGGAAGGAACATTATTACATTGGGAATTACACTTACTGAATCCCAGAAAATTGTCCCTGACATGATATTTCATGGGAAGCGACATCATGCACCAATGCAATGACAGCGCTCCCAACATTTCCCTCCCACTGGCCTGGGAAGTGCCAGTGGGGATCAAGAGTAAGAAGTGGGAAGTCCCCTGCTGTAGCTGGTGACCTCACCTGCCTACTGCCCATCCTTTGTTACATAAGAGTGAACCATAGAAGATGCCCAGAATTTTCTCCAAAGTCTCTGGGAAGTGATTCCAAGGTGCATGTGTAAAGTCTTCTTCTCAGACAAGCTGATGTAAAAAAGACAGATGGTTGAAAGCCACACTTTAGATTAGATCATGACCCAGTGCATTGTACACTGTCCATCTGATTGACTTTTTCAATTTATATGAGCCCTGTTCAGTTGTTACTAGTTTGGCAATCCAATCATGCATATGGAAAGATCATACTACACATTATGCTCTCAAGGAGCTGTGGCTCGGTGGTAGAGCATCTGCTTGGCATGCATAAGGCCTGAGGGTCAATCCCCGACATCTCCAGTTAAAGAAGCTGTAAGTAGGTGATGTGAAAGACCTCTGCCTGAGATCTTGGAGAGCTGCTGCCAGTCTCAGTAGACAATACTGATTGTGATGGACTGGGGGGCTGATTCTGTATGAGACAGCTTCATGTGTGTTCAATATACATGAATAGGTTAGTACACAGATTTTCCAACACTGGGACATGTGATCAGATACTAGGGATGCCATCTTCTAGGTGGGACGTGAGGACCCCCTAGAATTACAGATCACCTCCAGACTACAGAGATTAGTTCCTCTGGAAAAAAGGGATGCTTTGGAGGGTAGACTCTATGACATTTTACCCTGCTGAGGTCACTGCCCTCCCAAGGCTCCACCCCAAAATCTCCAGGAGTTTCCCAACCTGGATCTGGCAACCCTATCCCTCATCTTCCTCTGAAACCCAGAGTTTTCAAGGTAGGGATTCTATGTACACTGTCATTTTTGTCACTCGTTTGTCCCTATTGCTTCAGGGTCCCCCCTCCCCAATGTGTTTTGCTGTCTCTAGTAGTCCCAGAGGGAGCAAAACACACGTGGAAAAGGGGGGGACCCAAAGCAATAGGGACAAACGAGAGACAAAAATGACAGCGCGGAAGTGGCCTAAAGCTGGAAATTATGCATATTGCCCTATTCACATCAAATGATGTCCACATGTGTTGGAAGGATTGCAGGTATCATGCTTCCTAGGTTGGAGCTTGGTGTGCCACTCCAAAAGTATAACAACGCAACAGCTACAGCTATCAAAAGGAAGAAAGCTCATTATGCAGGTTGTGGTTAATACCAGGTGCATAAGTTCTGATTCATATTTCAAATTACTTTTCATTTGGAATACTGTGTACAGTTCTGGTCACCACATCTCAAAAAGGATATTATAGCATTGGAAAAAGTGCAGAGAAGGGCAACTAGAATGATAAAAGGGTTGGAACACCTTCCCTATGAAGAAAGGTTAAAATGCTTGGGGCTCTTTAGCTTGGAGAAACGATGGCTGAGAGGTGACATGATCAAGGTTTATAAGATTATGAATGGGATTGAGCAGGTTGAGAAAGAAGTACTTTTCTCCCTTTCTCACAATACAAGAACTCGTGGGCACTCTATGAAATTGCTGAGCAGTTGGGTTAGAACAGATAAAAGGAAATACTTCTTCACCCAAAGAGTGATTAACATATGGAATTCACTGCCACAGGAGGTCGTGGCAGCTGCAAGCATGGACAGTTTCAAGAGGAAATTAGATAAACATATGGAGCAGAAGTCCACCAGTGGCTATTAGCCACAGGGTATAGATGGGAACTCTCAGTCTGGGGCAGGTGATGCACTCTATTCTTGGTGCTGGAGGGGGCAGCAGTGGGAGGGCTTCTGGTGCCCTGGCCCCACTGCTGGACCTCCTGATGGCACCTGGTATATTTTGGCCGCTGTGTGACAGAGTGTTGGACTGGATGGGCCATTGGCCTGATTCAACATTGGCTTCTCTTATGTTCTTATGTTCTTATGTTCTTTTGAGAAGAACACACAGTTGCTGTTTTCTTTGCCTAACATGGATTATTTGGGGCCAATTGCACTCCTGTTGGTGAAGAGGAGGGCTCTGTGTTCTGTGTGAGCTCACCAGAAGAGGTAGCCATTGCAGAAAGGGAGAAAAAAGCCCAGATCTGCAGGGTTGTTTGTTCTGGGCTTGTCTAGGTTTCAGATAATGTGCTGAAACGTTCCCTTCTCTTTGAGCAGAATGTTCCATACCGAATTCCGTGCTTTAAATGTGGTTTTGAGTTGGTAGTTCTGGAACATTGTACATTGAGATTGTTAGTTATTAGGAAAAGAGGGTTTAATCAATGTTGATTATGCTCGTGTGATTACAATATAACTTGTAAGGAAGGAGGAGTCTATACACTCAGGAGGTTGAGGAAATGTTGCCAACTTTGGGTTGGGAGATTCCTGGAGACTTGAGGTGGGTGGATCTTGGAAAGGTCAGGGTTTGGGGAGGGAGGAGGGACCTTGGAAGGGTATAATGTCATAGAGTCAGCCCCCTGAAGCTGCCATTTTCTCCATGGAAACTGTTCTTTCTCATCCAGAGATCACTTATAATTCTGGGGGGGGGTGTCTCCAGGCCCCACTTGGAGGCTGGCAACCCTAGGCTGCCAGAAGAGCCACTGACTGGTCAGGAGCAAATAGGGACGGACTGCCCTTAACAAAAGGTTTCCTAGTGCAGCAATTTCAGAAAGATGGGAGGTGAAAAGTTAAGTCTTTACCGGAATGGAGAGCTTGAGTGACAGGCTGCTCCCCCCTGCCCCGATTGGGAAGCACCAGCTGCGGAGAACTATATGATTAGCTGAGTGCTGAGGGCAAGGTCTTTTTTTGGAGTCATTTGGGCAGTTGTTCTTTTGGAGGTCAGTCAGTCCATTAGCTTCTGACAGAGTCTATTAGAGTCAGTGAGTCTGACAAAGTCAGTCAGACAGGTTCAGCTTTGGAGTGAGGGGAAAGACTCTTCACCTTAACTGTATTCTATCCAATCTGAGGAAGAATTCAGTATCAGAACTGAATGTCTAAGAGTCAGCCTAAACTGAAGTTTGTTTTACACAGATACCAGAACTGGGATTGAGATTCTGGCAAGGGTGATTGGGTAGTTGCTGAAACTCCCATTCAGGCCAAAAGAAAAGAGTTATATGTTCCGAGGAGAATAATAATTCCTGCCCAGTTACGCAGGGGGGTTTGCTCTGAGTTGACCCCTGATCTGATGTAAAAGGAATCAGAATTAGACACCTCGGGATATTGAAATAAACTGTGGTTTTCAAAAGGGGAAGGGTTTAGGTAAACAAATAGAGAGACTATCACCAGAAAACCTGAAGAGTCATAGGAAGCTATATGAAGAAGCATTGTTACTGTAACTAAAATACTCAGTCAAACGCCTCTCACTGTTAAGATCCAAGAATATATGACAATAAGTTTCAATAACAGTATTTTGATTGTTAAAAGAAGTATTAACAGCAATTTTTACCTCAGCATTCCCATCCCATCACTACACCTATTAAATTCCTGTCTGTTAAATAAAATTGTCTTTTCTGTTTGAAGTTATACCATCTCAAGTGCCATTTGATAGGGAAAACCAAGAGGGCTCCTGCTTATCCCATCAAGTTCCTGGGCTGGGCTAAAAGACAAATTAGATCTTTATAACGGGGTAGGAAAGACAGACTTTTATAACAATAACTAAATCTGTGCTACTTGGGGCTGCTCAGTCACAGTTGGAAACAAATTTTTGGTGGGAAAACCCGTGTGATAGTTGGGAAGTGACAGGGGTCCATCATAGCCTGTCTTGATTTTATTTCAAATTTGTTTGTATTTTTAGTACCCAGTATCAGTGTTGTACAACAGGAAGAAATTCTTTCCAGAGTGGCCCCATACAAGTGACTTCAGAAGTGAAGCTGGCAGCAGCCTCCAGAAAATTTGCTCCCATCGCAAGGCTGTAACTAGGTGGGGTGGTGGGGGTGGTGACCCCTCCTGAAACTGCAATGCCCCCAAACCAAGAGGATGCCGGATCCACCCACCCTGGTGTGCCATACTCGTTACCCTTGTGGACAGTCGCTGTGGCCTCGCTGGCCCTTTCTGGTGCTTCCTGACTTCCAGCCAGAGCCCCTCCTGCCCACCGTCTGAGCTCAGAGAGGAAGCCAAGGACAGCATCTGAAGTGGCAGCAGCAACCACAGCTCATGGCTCCTTGAGCAGGTGACTGAGAAGAGAGCATGCACGCGGTTGGCCACTGCTGAATCTCCCCCCAGTGACGTTATGGCTGACAGCGGCTCCTCTCCTGGGGTGTTGGAGGAGTGCTAGGATCCAGTGCCTCCTGTGGCACAGGCTGAGGGCAGAAGGGCGCATGAGGCTGGGTAGGCAAGGAAGGAGAGAAGGCCCTTTGTATCAATTCACAGCTGAGTTGCTTGGCTTATGGTGGGGGGAGTTGTGCAGAGAGCAGGGTGAGGGGTCTAGGAGAATGCTTGATCCACACCAGGGAGCCAGCTCTTCTATGACTCTTCTATTTTTATTTTATTTGATTAGTTTTCTGATGTCTGAAGTGACGTCAAGCCCCCAATCCCCCCCCAAAAAAATTGTCTCGCTGCAGGGCTGTCCCATTGTGTTGGCAGAAATCCTCAAAGTAAAAGCTTGGTGTTTCCTGAGAAATTATGTACTCTTCGATCCTCAGCATCTCGAACTCCCCAGCATGACAAGAGGGGAAATTCCTACCAGTTCACATTTATGGTTCAGGAGTTCAGTAAAACCACAAGGCATGCTTTGAAATGTAACAGTAAGCACAAAGGCCGGCAAAGCAGAGCAGTAAACATGATGACGCCCGCTTTATTGCGGGGCTTCTACAGGAACTAATTTGAAGCGGTTGCACTCCCCAAGCAGCAGAGGTGCGGCAAGACCTTAGCTAGCGTATTTTAAATTAGGCCTTTCCGTCAGTGATAGTCCCCCTGTTGCACTGAACTGTGGGATGATTGACGGTATGCGCATCGTTAACCTGCATGGAGCTTGTACAGCGAAAAGGGGGGGTGAGGAGAAGCCCTCAGTGTAATAAATATTGTAAGAGGTAATGATCCTTTCCCCAATTCTGTTTAGGTTTTAATACCATGAAGTTGTAATGTAGGGCTTGCCAGTGGGGGGTGGGTAGGTGAGAATTCTTACTGGCCCAAACCAAAATGCAACCCTAGCTTGGGGATTTAATTTTCTCTGACGGAGATGACATGGGTATATATACAAGTTGGAAGATATTGTATACAAGTAGATGACGGAATAACCCCCCTTCCTCCAGCTTTTTATTTTGGGTGCACAGAAGTGAGTCATAGTTTCCAAGCCAGAGTTTTCAGTCCAACTTGGATGAAGTTTTCAGGAATTGTACCCCTCACTCAAGGGATCCTCCCTACTAAATTTTAAACATAGCATAAATGGCCCCAAGTCTCATAGCTAATTAAAGGGAAAACACATTTCTGGCTGTAACATCTTTGTATTCCAGCCAATTTGGATGAAACACTTGGTGACAGTATCCTGCACAGAGAATAATCCCTGCTAAACTTCAGAAGACCAGGGTCCGTGTTTTTTAGATAATGAAAAGGCTTACAAATCTAAGAAAATGGGTTGCTGTAGCATCTGGAAAGCTACCTATTGAATTACACTGCACAATCTAGAGAGTTATATTTTCACCTGGGTTCTCAGAGCCACCTGACACAATAAATGTGGCTACTGGTTGGGTCAAGGTTCTCCTAATCCAATTCATTTTCCCCTCAACCACACTCAAGATGTGGGGAATTTACTAAAACACACAGGGCCAAATTCGGGTTGGGATGGGAGAGCTAGGAGAGAAGGAGCTCCAGCCTTCTCCTCCTTCTTTGTGATGTTTTCCTGAGCTGATATAGCTTTAGGAGGGTATTATTTGCCCCAGTGTGAGGCTGCACATGTACTGAGTACTCCTCCTCCTTTGGTATAGTGATTAAGTGCGCGGACTCTAATCTGGGAGAACCGGGTTTGATTCCCCATTCCTCCACTTGCACCTGTTGGATGACCTTGGGCAAGCCATAGTTTTGGCACAGCTGTTCTTGAAAAAGAGCATTTTCTGTCAGAGCTCTCTCAGACCCACCTATCTCACAGGGTGCCTGTTGTGGGGAGAGGAGGGGAAGGGAAAGGAGTTTATAAGCTGCTCTGAGACTCCTTTTGATAGTGAAGGGCAGGGTATAAATCCAATCTCCTCCTCGTCTTCTTCTTCTTCTTCTTCTTCTTCTTCTTCTTCTTCTTCTTCTTCTTCTTCTTCTTCTTCTTCTTCTTCTTCTTCTGTTGTCTGGCTTCTTGCCGCCGCTGCTGCTTGATTTGCTCATTCATGCCACTTCCTCCCTCACTGCCTCTAACACCACTCACCAGCTTGCTGTCTCACCTGCCTGGCAGCCTGCCTGTTTTGCTGTCCCCACTGCCGCCTCGTCTTTCCGTTCTCACTGATTTGCTCTCTTGTGCCACCTTGCTATTTCTTGTTTCCATCATTCGTTTGCCTGCTCAGTAGTGCTCCTCTTCCATTCTCCATGCTACTGTTTTGTTCTTCCTTTTCTGTTGGCTTGGAAATCCTTGCCACCTCTTTCTTTCTTCCCTCTCTCAATTGCTCATTACCATGCCTTGGTCACACAGTGTCAGCATCCCTCATCTGGCTGCCTGTTCATGGGGTTAAGTTACCCTCAAAATGGCTGTCCCCTCCCCCGGTAAGGTGAGTTTTAAAGGACTTTAAAAAGTCCAGTTACCTTCCCCCCTTCAAATTTACCTACTAACTTGGAGTTTTCTTCCAAGTTTTTAGAAAGATGTCACTTTTTTGTATGTGGTCTTATTTTGTGGATTTCACAATCTGCATCTAGGGTGATATTTAGAATTAGTTATGATGATATCCTGCTTTTCTCCTCAGTGGAGACCTGAAATGGCACACAGCAGTGTTCTCCCCTCTTCCATTTAACTCTCACAACAAGCCTGTGAGATAGGAGAGAGAGACTGGTCCAAGTGAGCTTCCATAGCAGTGTGGGGATTCAGATCCGGGTCTCCCAGATCCTTGTCTGACATTTTAACTAGTACACCCTGTTGGCTGTCCTGTTGCACATCCCTATGGACACAGTAAATTAGCTAGGATGTGCACACCTGAAGGCGGTGGACGGAGGAGCAGCTTAAGATATCTCTTTGGTCTTGCACAGTAGGATAAATAGATTGTTGCATAGATGAAAAATTGGGTTGCACAACAGAGTAAATAAATGGCTCATAAATAAATTGGTGCATAAACCAAGTCAGAATGAGTGTATCTGTAGAGAGCAGATGGATGGGACAGTTTTCAGGAACAGTGTGTAACAAAATGTTTGAGAACCAGTTTGGTATAATGGGTTGACTGTTGTACTAGGGCTTGGGAGATCCAGGTTCAAATCCCCACTCTGTCATGAAGCTTGGACCAGTCACATTCTTTCAACCTAACCTACCTCACATGGTTTTTGTGAGGATAAAATGTATTTATTTAAAACACTTATATACTGCCTTTCCACCCGAATAGGGTCCTCAAGGTGGTGACCAAATGGAGAAGACAACAGTCTAAGCCGCTTTGGGTCCCCACTTGGGGAAATGTTAGAATATAAATGAAGTAAATAAAAATAGCAGATGGGGTGTCTACTCTTTCAATTCACTGCTAAAAGAATGTGTGTTTCAAGTAATTGTTAAAGGTGTGCAATGCATTCAACCCTGTTTTTTTTAATAAAAGGCAGCAAAGAATAAGGTGAGAGAGAGAAAAAGAATTGGTTCAAGACAGGCTTCACTTTCCATGCTGTACACACAATTTCTTTTGCCTCTGGTCAAACAATTTGGCAGGCTTTTGAAATGCTACAAAAACCTGTTTACTGGGGTGCAGAAATGAAACATGTTATGAGCAGTAGTCCCTTAAAGCAACTTAAGTTCATACTTTCCTTTATGTTGATGCCACCATATGAGTTGCCTTCCTGTTACTCTTATGCTAAAATGGGACAGAAAATCATCACTGGATGAGGACAGGAGTCCAGTGAAGGTGGGATGCTATTCATTCATAATATGTGATGAGATCTGAGCACTGAAACGGGAAGAATGTAAGATGGCCATAACTGCTGCTTACTCAGCCATAAAAAGGGTGATGTAAATTCATTATTGTCATTAGCATGAACAGTTATTACTGGCATGAATCCCATTTTGGGTCAATAGGAGGGCACACACAGTAATATTATTCTCTCTCTCATTCTTCTTTTAAACACTTCTACAGACATTATTCCTGGACAATATCTCTTTTCTTTGGATTCATTTGTCAGCTCTACTAAGCTCAGTGAAATAACATTTTTTTAAAAGGAGAACTCATCTGCAGGCAATCCACATATCGTTCTATACTGTGGATTTGTCCTGGATTGTCCTAGCAAATGGGCGTGGAGCAATTACTATTGTTGTTGTTGTTATTATTAATTATAGTCTGTCTTTCTTACTGAAGTTGACATAGGCATTTTCCAGGCTGCAGCCGCCTTTCATGTTTTCAGTAGTGCTGTGGCGGTTCTGAGTGCGCTATCAATGTGATGAGTTCACATTGACATGTTTGCTTTGGCCTTTCCTCATCAGTCTTCCATCTGTTTGGACTCACATTTGAGGATTGTTTTTCTGCTTCCCTCTGGTTTTTTGTGCATGTGCTGAAAATTGCAGTGCTGCAGCAGCCTCAAGGAGACCCCCGCCCCCACGGACTCTGTTTCCTTTGATTGTACTTCAAGTAGCTCTGGATTGCCCTTCCCCGCAGAGTGGGTTTCCTTTCCCACTGTGCATCTGATGATATTCTGCCCTCCTTTCCATATTTATGAAAATGCACTGTATTAAAAGCCCTTCTATCCCACTAGCTCCAAGCTCCGCATAAGTGATGAAAATGGCTCCAAGAGTTTTCTTGGCTAGTGAACTGTGAGGATCTGTGAAATTAATATCAGGAGTTTCCATGAGAATGAACTGAGCTGTGTAGCCAGGCATGCTTTTTATTCTGACCCTACACCTCCGAACCATCTGCAATATGTATCCTCCGTCAGATTTCCCGGATCTTGTCGGGAAAGACTAAGGGGGATGCTTGATACTAAAATGTATTTTAAAATGGTGCCCAGGGACTTGCAAGAATTTGCTGCTGAATTTGAATGAAAGAATGGTAAGGAAGACAATGATTGGCTGCTGGTGTTGGGCCTCTCGATGGGAATGACCATTTGATTCAGCAGAGGCCCCCTCCTGTGCTGAAACATTTTGGCGCTGGCATGCAGATTTTTTTTAAAAAAGCCATCCAAACCTGCCCTTTCTGGGGTGGGTTTGGGCGGCAATCCTTGACATGGAGAAAAAAGTTCAGATTCCAAGGAAGGGGCTATCTTATGAATTCATTTCACAATGAAAAAAAGTATTGGAAAAGGTATAGTTTAAAAAAGAATGGAGAGGAAATGAAGAATAACCAGGACAGCATGGGAATATTAATGAAGTCTGGACACAAGAAAACCCCCCAGGAACATTGGAGAATGAAAATGGAACATTAATGACAATCTGGAAAATGCAATAGTGTAAGTCAAGTACAATCAACAGGATAGAACATCCATGGAACAATATGATAGATAAGTGGTGTAGAAACTATGTCTGGAAAACACATGTACGGGCAGTTGTTGATTTTGCCCAATTGCAGGTTGGCACTTGCAGAAGCCCATGCTGACATGAGCAGAGTTATCATGGTGGAGAATAGAGAGACAGGTGGTCCTGTAAATAAGAGGAGCCAAGATCGTGAAGGGCTTATATGAGCTCAGTAACAAATGGGCAACCAATGGAGGGTTGCAGAATGGGAGTGATACATGTGCTCTGTCTAGCTCCTGCTAATAGTCGAGCCATGGCATTTTGGAGCAGTTGGAGCTTACAAATTGATTTTGAGGAGAGATCAATGTACAGTGCATTACAGTAGTCTAGTCTCGATGTTACTGTGGCATGGATCCAGGTGGTCAGGTCAGGTGTATCAAGGTATGTGGCCATTTTACAGGTTAGGCTGAGTTGGAAGACAGCCTTTTCTTTTTTTTTGCAGCTGCATTAATGTGCTTCTCTCGTTATAAAGCTGGATCCAGTATGACCCCAAGGCTTTTAACTGAGTCTGCAAGAGTCAGCTGAACGCCACTGAAAATGGGGAGAACAGTGTCCTTCAAGGCCTCTGCCTTCCCAGCCGGCATTACCTCTGTCTTTTCAGAGTTCAGTTTCAATTTGCTGAATTTTAGCCAGTTAATCACTTGGCCTGGCAACAGTCCAGCACCTCTACTGCATCACAAAGAAATTTGGATAAGGATATATAGAGCTGGGTATCATCAGCATACTGATGACAGCCAACTCCAAAACTACGAATGAATTTTCCTCAAGGCTTTTCATAGAAATTAAAAGGCATGGGGGATCAAATTGTGCCCTGTAGAACCCCACAAGTTAGGTCCCACACAGATGACAACTGGTTTCCAATAGCAACCCTTTGAGTCCAATCCATGAGGAATGATTTGAACCAGTTCAGTGCACATCCCCTGATACCTACTTCTGTTTCCAGGCATCTCAACAAGATGGCATGATCTACTGTATCAAAAGCTGTAGATAAATCCAGTAAGAGCAACAGAAAGGCTTGGCCTTTGTCTACACTCAGCCGCAAGTAACCAACAAAAGCTAGAAGAGCTGTCTCTGCCTTATAGCCTGGCCTGAAACTAGACTAAAAAGGGTCTAGAGGAGTTGAGTTTCCCAAGAGGATTTGGATCCACATAATTGGAGTTGGTTCACTGCTGTTCTTTTAATCACTTTGTCCAGAAAGGGTAGATTAGAGACCAATTTGGTGTAGTGGTTAAGTGTGCGGACTCTAATCTGGGAAAACCGGGTTTGATTCCCCACTCCTCCACTTGCAGCTGCTGGATGACCTTGGGCAAGCCATGGTTCTGTCAGAGCTGTTCTCTCAAGAGTAGTCTTTGAAAGAGCTCTCTAAGCCCTGCCTACCTTACAGGGTGTCTGTTGTGGGGAGGGGAAGGGAAAGAAGTTTGTAAACTGCTCTGAGACTCTGGGTGAAGGAGTATAAATCCAATCTCTTCCCCTCTCTCTTCTTCTTCTGTTTGGATCTGAACTGTAGAATGCTTGGAAAAGGGTCTTCACTGTCCCCTCCCGCACCTTTTTCCTGACCTGAAATGATTGGGGCTGGGGTGGCTATTTGGCCCAAGGGTATAAAGACCAAACCCAACCTGTGTATTCCATAATATGTAAAATCGTTCCTTGAGCACAAGTGGTATGGAGGCCAACCAGAAACACTCACTGGGTATGTATGTGCTCAGACTTTAGCCTTCTGTTTACATTGCAAGTGTGTAGAGTAGTGGTACTCATTCCATGGCTCACAGAGAGCCACATTCATGGTTACTATGAACCAAAAGAACTGCATTTACCGCCATCCCTGGCATAATGCCTGTATCTCAGGAAGGCTTGCAGCTTACCCTTTCCTCTAGCGATGGCAATTTCAAAGTGGGAACCTACTGCTAACCATAAGCCCCACTGGGCAAACATGGTACCTCCCCATGTTTTCTGAAACATGGGGCAAGTACCATATTGAATGATAGTGCTCAGAAGAACTGTGGGTGGCTCTTCAGCCACTGAGTATCACTGATAGAGAGTAAATATGCTTTGCCTTGGATGGCCAAGGCTAGTTTGGTCTTGTCAGATCTTGGAAGCTAAGTCCTGGTTAGCGCTTGGATGGGAGGCTACCAAGGGGTTGCTACATGGAGGCAGGCAATGGCAGACCACCTCTGTTTGTCTCTTGACTTGAAAGTCTTATGGGGGGGGGGTGTTTGTCATAAGTCAGCTGTGGCTTGACAGCACTTTCCACCACCAGAATAAGTATGCATTGGGGCAGTAGGATCACACCCCTGACCTCACCATGTTTGCCATAGAATCAAGAGGGCATATTGATTGGGGGTGTGGGGTGGCTTATGCGGTATTCTGCATACTTATGCCCTGTATCCACATAATTGTAATACTAATCGTGCAGAGGCAGATCTGAAGGAGAGGGCATTTGGGTGTTATTCTGCTGCCCCACAGTGTGTTTACTCTACAGGCTTTGATGAATGTGAACATAAGCTGACAGACCCAGTGTGCAAGATAATCAATCCATATGGCTTTCAGCTGACACATGCTGTTTCACTGGTTCTTGCCAGAAGAGAGCAAAACTGACACCTTCACGTAGCAAGCATATCCACCAGAGCCTGTACAAGTGAGTTATCTGAAATACTGGAGCAGCCCTCGACAAACCCCAGGCACTGGGTTGCTCCCCAGGCAGGTTACGCATTTTGTCTGCTAAGCCACACTGCTTGAAATGTTAGTCTAAGGTGGAGGTATGATGAGTGATAATGAACATTTCTCAATGTTTTCCAATATAGTCCAGGATCCTAGTATCTTAATGGATTTTTTTTTACCAAGCTAAATGAGAGGCACTGAGCTTGTCATTCAGGATGCATCCGTTACATCTGAAATCAGTGTTTGGTAAATTATGGTTTCCAGCCTCCAGGTGGCACCTGTCTTGCTATTACAGTTGGTCTCCAGATGACCACGATCAGTTGCCCTGGAGAAAATGGCTGCTTTGGAGAGTGGACTGTATGGCATTATATCCTGCTGAGGTGCCTCCCCTCCCCAAACGCCATACTCCATAGGCTCCATCCCCCAAATATCCAGGTATTTCCCAACCCAGAGCTGGCAACCCTATTATTATTATTATTATTATTATTATTGTTGTTGTTGTTATTATTGTTATTATTATTATTGTTATTATTATTATTATTATTGAAATTTGTAGACTGCCCTTCCCCAAAGGTCTCAGGGTGGTACACAGCAAGATTAAAATACAAATAAATTAGTTTCCAGTTTACAATAAAATAAATCAGCAATACTGGTAGTTGGCATAAAAAAAAGTGCTTCATTCCCCCCCTCCCTCTGGTGGATCAGGGACTGGACATGGAGGAGGCCAAAGTGAGAGCCACAATGTAAACCATCGCTATCCTCAACCATTGGCCTGGTGGAACATCTCTGTTTTACACCCCCTGTGGAACTGAAGTAGGTCCTGCAGGGCACGGATGTCACCAGGCAGAGAGTTCCACCAGGTTGGAGCCAGGGCCGAAGGGTCTTAAAGGTCAATACCAAAACCATGAAGTGGATCTCTTGAAGCCAGTGCAGCTGGTGAAGCACAGGCTGTAGGTGCATTGTCATTGGGGTACCTGTAAGTACTCACACCACTGCAATCTGGATGTTGTAGTTTCCGGGTCAGCTTCAAGGGTAGCCCTACATAGAGTGAGTTTCAGTAATCCAACCTTGAGGTGACTGTTGCATGGATCACTGTGATAAGGTCAGGGCTGGAGAGGTAGGGGGCTAGTTGCCCAACCTGGCACAGTTGGAAAAACACCAGCCTGGTAACATTTGTCACCTGGGCCTCCATAGTTAAGGAGGAATTCAAGAGCACACCCAGACTCTTGCCGGTCAATGCTGGTGTTAATGGCACACCATCAAGAGCTGGAAGTTAGCACCCTAATCTCAGATCACCCCCCCCACACACACACACAAGACCTCTCCATCTTTGATGGATTCAGTCTCAACCGGCTCTGCTTCAACTATCCAACCACAGCTTCCAGTCCCACAGCCAAATTAGGTGCGGTGGTAGTCAGCTGGCTGGGTGCCATCAGCATACTGGTGATGACCTAGCCCGAAATTCCTCACCAGCTGGGCGAGAGGGTACATATAGATGTTAAAAAACATAGGAGAGAGGATGGCCCCTTGGGGGACACCACATACCAAAGGGTGTCAGGGTGACACCCTCTCTCCCAGCGCCACTCTCTGTGCCCAACCCTGGAGGAATGAAGCCAGCCACTTCAAGGCCACAGACTCCTATGTTGGTGAGGAGGTGGGCCAACAGGTCATAGTTGACTGTGTTGAATGCTACTGTCAGATCTAACAGATCTATGGTAAATGTATATGCTTCTTCTTCAGAGACCTGCTGGAGGTGGCTCACCTAATGATAAAAAAAGTATTTACTGGTAGATCTGGCTCCTGAATGTTTGGGGTGGCCCCTAGGCCTAAAGACAATTTGTCAAGGCCTGAATTGCCTTGGACATGAGTTGGATTCTCCATTGAGAACATGGACTCAGTGGCATTGATCAAGGTACTGTTTCCCAGCTTCACTTTACTGACCTAATTCCAGGTTTTTGTAAAGAGGAATAAGACTGTATTTATTGGGCCATGCACACCCTGCCATAAAAGTATATATTACCCATAATAGAGCTCCTAGAATTGATTTTCTCCTGTTTTCAGAAGGGTGCCACTTTAATGCACTTTGGCCGTGTGATGTGAATTTATACTTGACAGACTAAGTATCACTCAGGAGAGCAGAGCATCACAAAACCAAGTCACAAAGAGAGTTTCTGAAATATACTTTGATTAAACACAATGACCGATCCCAGGGCATTTTGACAAAATTTCTTCCCCAGATGGTGTAATATTGGGGCACTTTAATCCCACCTTTCCTCAAATGCAAGGTGTCTTCCAAACAGATATGAATAGAATAAAAAAACAACAACAGATAATTTAAGAAAGCTCTACATATTGTTTTAATCCCACATGAAATATGGGCTACATCTTTATCCAAAGCTACATCTGTATCCAAATGTTATAGGCCAGGGGTGGCCAAACTTGCTTAACATAAGAGCCACATAGAATAAACATCAGATGTTTGAGAGCCACAAGATGTGAACAAATATCACACACATGTTTTTATTGGGAAAATATGCAAACTTGCTTTTTATTAACATTAAATGAGACTGCCAAAAATAAAAACTAAAGGGGTAAAAACAGACATTGATAATGATATTTAATTTTAGATGTGGGGGGGGAGAGAGAGAGAGAGAGAGAGAAGAAACAAACTTTAGCTTTAAATGCATCCTCCAACCCCAACCCCCCTGCTGGCTGGCTTGGCAAAGCGATTTAAATAGACAAATGCCTTCTCCAAGCCAGCCATGGGCGGTGGTGGTGGTGGTGCTTTGAGAACACATTTAAAGTTAAAGTTGCTTTCTTTCTCTGCTCCCCCTCACCTCAAGCCTACCCAGGGAGGGGAACACTGGCTGGGGAAGGGAAGACTGATCGGGGAGGCATGCCTCTCCTTCACTTCCCCAACTGCCCTGCCGGGAGCCACACAATATGTGTGAAAGAGCTGCATGTGGCTCCCGAGTCTCAGTTTGGCCACCCCTGTTATAGGCTAAAACCTCCTTAATTTATACCAAAATAATATTGGAGATGGCCCCCAATACACTGTTCCAGATAAATCTCCAATAGAACACAACCTGAAATTTTTTAAAGTAAAGACCAGAGTGCACAAATTCCAGCAAGGTGCCTCTGGGAGGGTTAAGTCTTATCTTATCTTACGGTTAAGACTTAGCCCTTTTACTATCAGAATACCGGTAGGAAAGGGGCTCTTCTCATCTCTTCTTGAAAGCTTAAAAGGTGAGAAGCAGCACTTTGAATTGAGCCTGGAAGCAGACTTGTGACCAAGGAAAGTGTTTTAATATCAGCACAATAATGACTGGCTCATTCCCTTAAGGAGCTGAACTGTGCTTTTTGCTATAACTGCTTCTTGGTTGTCTTCAAGGGCTGTTCCATATAGAAGATGTTGCAGTGGGTTGGCACCCCCTCTATAATTGTGGCCCTAGATAGGAAAACTGAATTGTGTAAACCACTCAAAGACCCCTCGGGGTTAGAGCGGTATATAAATCGAAAGTATAAATAAATAAATAATCTAGTCTAGCAATTATGGAAGTGTGGATTGGAATCAACCATGTCTAGAAGAAGAGACAATTTACAGGCCAGGTGCCTCTGTCAACAACTCTTCTATAACAACAAGGTTGAGTTTTTAATGGAATATGTATGTATGATTTAGATGTTGTAGAAGATCACAGATGATTGTTTATGTTTATGCAAGATGACTGTCTATGTCATATGTATGATTGTAGTCGATCATTTTATATCTTAATGTCTATTTTTGTGTTTTTAAATTAATAAAATTTTATTGTAAAAAAGAATGTGGTGCTGCCTTATGCCATGGGGAAAGAAAACATATAAATGTTCTAATATGGCCCAGGCTAGCCCAATTTGGTTAGATCTCAGAAGCTAAGCAGTATTGGCCCTGGTTAGTACGTGAATGGGAGACCACCAAGAAAGTCCAGTAGCAAACCACCTCTGTTTGTCTCTTGCCTTGAAAACCTTACAGACTGTGACTTGTCAGAAGTTGCCACCACCACAAGCAAATGAAACATAGGAGTGGCAATTAACAGTTCCTTTTGGATCACTAGTGAAAGTGAGCATATACAAGGTACCATAAAAACATGGTTGAAGTGATACCTCACATCTTCCACTTTGAGTTCCCCAAGAAAGACTATACCAGTCAGAAATGTCAATTACTTTTGCATCTGTTTTCAATCAAGCAAGAGAAGTTTTTAAGGAAAATAATTTTGTTGAAGCACACTGGGACCTTTTGTTTTTAATGAAACTGTTTGTTGTACTTACTAAAATATTATTTCAAGGCACAAAAAGAAATAGGTTGTAGACTTCTTATTTTTATTATGTGTTTATCCCTCCCTTTTCTCCCAAGATGTAATCAGCCTCTTTTTAGTTTATCTCTATACACCCTTTCATGAAATAACCCAAGATATTTTGTTCCTCTAGGAAAATCTCAATGGCACTATCATAGGGTTTACAAAAGTCTAAAGCAAAGAACCTTAGAATATACTATCTTCTAATGCTAACCCCCAAATCAGTGACCCCCTCCTTGCTTTTCCTTGTGGTAGGGCTTGATCTAAGTGAGGCAGGTATAATCTAGAAAGAGATAACATTTCTATGAAATATTTCAGCCCCAGTAGAAGTGAAATTTTGTAATATCATCCCGATTTAACACACATATTTATCGACAGAAATAATTTATTCAGGCTTGGCCATAGTGATTGATCCTTATTTCATAAAAACTTGAAGCAACTAATTTTTTTTAAAAAAATAACAGAACAGTTCTGAATTATAATATGAATGTCTTCTGTAGTTTACTAAAATTGCATCTTGCTTTGGCTTTGGATTTCCAATACAGTTATCAGGAACAGGATCTCCATTGCATGTTTTCAAAAAAGGAGACTTTACAAACGATTGGTTTTGGTGTCATGGCGAATTAGATAGAGGGAGCAAGATGTCAAATTCAAGAGAGAAACACTCCATCAGCATGTCACTGCTTGCAGCTACAAAGCTAACCAATGCTTGCTACTTGTTCTGTACCATTTCACTGCAGCAAACCACAACAACAGGATTCATCTTCTTATCTGAGAACCATTGTTGTTTACAATCTTGAGCTGTGATCTGGCGTAACACAATCCTAAGGATAGCCATAGACACACATCTGTCCACTGTCAAGAAGAATTCCGAATATCTTAAGACATTTGTAGAAAGAAAAAAAAAGAATGCCCTTGTTGACCTATCACACACCATTGACTAGGGACAAAGTCTTTGTAGATAGGCCTTTGTGTCTGTCTCCTTGGCTTATACTGTGTGCCCACAATGCTGCTGAATCCTGGAGGTCACCTTCAACCTCAAAAGGATTCCAAAATGGCTACAGTCCTAAGTACACTTTGTTGGAGGGTATATCCATCTAAATGAGTGGCATTTGCATTCAAGTAATGTCTTCAAGACCTGGCTGAAAGAATTTCAGAACCTCTGGTTGGATCCAGCCAGCTTGCTTGCTTGACGTTGCACAGTCTTCCTCCTTATTACAGCCCCCATTCCAAATGGCTTTTGTCCTTGCAGGTCCCATCATCCCCAGTATTGCTTTTTTGGATGGTCAACATGGACCTCTCCTCCCATTTCCTAGTGGAAAAGCTGGTTGTATCGATTCCCTTCACGGCTATACTCATTTTATATGTATCTGCTACCAGTTGTGTTAACTCATATCCTCGTTATTCTTTTAGAAAGGTCTGTCCCTTCTGATCCCCCATATCTCAGTTACTTAGGAAGTTCCTTCCAGAACATATCCTTTATTTCTGCATAGGCATTAAAGGAAATCATATCATTTGTACCATTTTGGGCCCATTTTGGGTTGCCATCTATCTCTTATAGCTTCAAATCAATAGGTTTTAACCATATACATTTGGTGTACATTCCTTTAGGTCTTCCATTGTTAAAAAGTCACCTTGTCCATTTATAGAAAAGCTTGTTATATCAGACAAAAGAAACATTCTCTAGAAACAACTGGCCCCTGCCCATGTGAACTTTGCGGTATTCAGGAGTTGCTTGAAATCAGATGCTTTCATAATAAGTGGGCAATAGAAAATGTATGTCTAAGAGGACAGAACTTTCCCACTAAGTAAAATGAAAAATCTATGACATTTAAAAGGAAGCAACAGGATGAGTTTTAGAACTAGAAATGAAAGCCCATATTTGATTGACAGCCAGTGGTGAGGGAGACAGAACCCTCCTTGACACTAGTTCTTTGAAGATACATAGAAAGCTGGGGCTTTTGTCTCATGCTCTGATATCATGACATTCTGCATTTCCTCACGCCTGATACACATTATGGAATGCCACTGGCACCTATATGCAAAGTGATAAAATCAAAACGTGGGTGAAATAATCTTACATATTATGAAGACAGCTGGACATAGGGATGACATTTATGGCAGATATTCTGTGGTCCTGTTTTCTAAATGTATTTTTACCATTATCCTCCTTCATTCACATAAATATTGGTGCCCACAGAGGGTGCAGGTCCCACAATTGGTATAAATGGTCTTAGGCAACCATCATGCAGACCTGTGGGTTCTTCTGATTTTAAAGCATGGGAGACAACCTTAAAATGAGCTATTGTGCTAGCACAGTTTGTGTCAGTTCAGTAAACAATCCAGTCCTTTCCAGTGTGTACCAGGAGGCCAACAACTGAATGTATCAGGAGTATGCTGTTCCCAATGTGTGCAGTTGCTGTATTATCTGAATAGGGGGCAACCTGTGTGTTTTACATGCATGTACAGCTTCGATACATGCAGACCAAGACCATTGAAAATCCAGTGGTCAGGTTGCACACAGCTAAGCTGTCCATTGGATGTGGAATGATATAGTATAGCTGGATCGCATCAGATCTCAGAAGCTAAGCAGGATTGGTGTTTGGATGGGAGACTGCCAAGGAAGACTTTGCAGAAGAAGGACATGGCAAACCACCACTTGTCTTGAAAACCCTGTGGGGTTACCATAAGGCAGCTGCAAGCTGCAACGAGATAGCACTTTACACACACAAACACACATGGTGTCCACGCATGGAAAGTACAAATGATGCCCCATTCAGACAATATGGCGATCGTGCATATTGGAAGGGGCACACTCCAGATAGTGTGTGGCTGTTGCTTCCTGGTAGGCACAGACTTCACATCTGAAAAAGGACTTTGCATATGTGTCTCTCTGTGCCCGTATATATATGAGGGAAACTGAATGATTATTATTTTACATTTTGATTCAGATGATTCCCCCCTCTCCCTTTTGACAGCAGAAAATAAATTACTGTGTATTCAAAAATCCAGCTGCTTCCATTTGGGTGGAATATATCATGATTTAATGAAGACAGCCATCTGCTCTTGTGTAAAATCCTAATTAAGAAATATATGAATCAGAACAAAATTAACTCTAAAGTAATTAGTATTTTATAACTTCCGCAAGGAACGTATAGCCATTACTATGCAAGAAGCTTTCTTAAGCATGTTGTGGCTATTGTTGTACTTTTGATGTGCTGAGGTGGATGTAAAAACATCTATTGCCCATAGCAGATACTGCCACTACAAAGTTGCTCCATCATGGGATTTTAGGTCTGAAAATAACTAGTTTTGAGGTTTGCTTGTGTAACCCTGTTTCGAAAATGATTTGTTCATTTTGTTTTGATGACTGACGCAGAATTAATGAAAAATGCAGTTCCCCAGTTAAATAAAACTACAGAAAAAAGGATTAGTGTAGTGATTAGAGGATTTGATCGCCAGATCCCCCCCAGGCCACCAGGGGATGGTGGGTAGGGTTGTCAGGTCCAGGCTGGAAAACTCATGGAGATGTTGGGAGGACAGGGTCCTCAGTGAGGTATAATGCCATAGAGTCCAACCTCCAAAGCAGCCATTTTCTCCAAGGGAACTGATCTCTGTACTTTGGAGATGAGCTGTAATTCCAGGGGATCCCCAGGTTCCACCTGGAGGCTGGCATCCCTAGGATTTGGGGAGATCCAGGCTCAAATCCTAACTCAGCATGAAGTTCGCCAGATGACCTTGAGCTAATCACTGGCTCTCTACTTAACCTAGCTTGCAGGGTTGTTATAAAATGGAGGAGGGGAGAACCATGTATACTCCTTTGGCCTTAAATTCATCCCATCCCACTTTTCATTATTATGAACCTTGGCAGCTGCAGTGCACGTTGGGAGGGCTGTAATCATTGGGGAATGATGCTGCAGGAGGGTAAGGTCTCCAGCGCTCTCTGGAAGAAGCCCTGGTTCACTACTAACCAGCAAGCAACCTTCTCCATTAACAGAAGTGGGGGGGACACCCTTTCCTCCCAAGATGAATGCTTCTTTCTTCTTTCCTGCTACATTCTTTTGCAGTTACAGCACGCTCTCCAAAATCTGACAGCATCCCATCCGGTTGTACTCTGGAAATAACAGTGTTTCATTGTCTACAGATGCCGTTGGATCCGACAGAAACATAATTACCATATTTTTTGATATTTGCAGAGAATAACACTTGATAAATATTGCATACCCCCTTTTCACCACAGTGTTATTTGCTGTAGGCAGATATTTATTCCACATATAACTTTTTCCCTGGAAGCAACTTAAATTAGGATAACTATCCGGAACAAAATTCAGTTCATTCTCTATGAAGTGCCTGTGTCTTGCTGTCTGCTTATTTTATCTATCTATCTATCTATCTATCTATCTATCTATCTATCTATCTATCTATCTATCTATCTATCTATCTATCTATCTATCTATCTATCTATCTATCTATCTATCTATCTATCTATCTATCTATCTATCGTACCTACCTACCTACCTACCTACCTACCTACCTACCTACCTACCTAATCATGGATATTGTGTCTTCAGGAATGGTTGGTAGCCGTATGTTTCATTATGGCAGTTTATTACAAACAGCAGAGCTGCTGCAGGCTTCAAAAGAAAGAATGCGTTATTCAGAGTATAAGAGAATGACATCAGATGCATATCAGAAGATCACTTTCTTTAAAATTATTTATTGTTATGTCATTTCTTTATTATTATTAGAACACTTCTATATGTTCTTAACCTTGCAGGGTGTAGTTTCACTGCATTGTTTGTTGCTTGCATAATATTACCCTTATTTGCATTATTTTAAAATGTCTTGAGAAAGGCACTCTATAAATGAAGTGAATGAATAAAAGATTTCTTTATTAGACTATGAAATTTTCTGTACCAGGTTTTTCTTCCAGGTCATCTTTTTTACTGTATTGGGTTTACCCCTCCCTTAAACACAGTGATTGCTTTCCCACTCCCCCCCCAAACCTGGCGATTACCTGTGGTTTTTTTTAGATCACCAATGGTCTGAAAAAATATTGGAAAAACTGGGACAGCAAACAGCAAATTATCCTGTGTATAAAGGAGGGGGAAACGAATGTGGTTAAGTTTCAGATGATAGTCATGCCGCTCTGCAGTAGTACAGCTGGATTCGAGTCCAGTAGGACCAAAAACATTTTTTGGGGGTGGTGGTGTTATGAGCTTTTGAGAGACAAAGTTCCCTTCATCAGGAGGTCTCTAGGTAGGGCTGCCACCTCCGGGATTGGAAATACCTGGAGATTTTGGTGGTGGAGCCTGAGGAGGACACGGTTTGGGGAAGGGAGGGAATTCAGTGGGGTCTAATGCCATAGAGTCCACGTTCCAGAGCAGCCATTTTCTCCAGGGGAACTGATCTCTGTCAGCCAGAGATCAGTTGTGATCCCAGGAGATCTCCAAGCACCACCTGAAGGCTGGCAACCCTGTCTCTAAGGGGCTACTGGGTTAAAAACTGAATGAGGTGCTCTGGCCTGGGTAGCCCCGGCAAGTCCAGTCTCAGCAGATCTTGGAAGCTAAGCGGGGCCGACTCTGGCAAGTACTTGGATGGGAGACCTCCTTGGGATACCAGCAGTACAGTTTGGTGTAGTGGTTAAGTGTGCAGACTCTAATCTGGGAGAACCAGGTTTGATTCCCCACTCCTCCACTTGCACCTGCTGATGTGACCTTGGGTCAGTCACAAGCTCTGGCACAGCTGTTCCTGAAAGAGCAGTTCGTCTTAGAGTTCTCTCAGCCCCACCTACCTCACAGGGTAGGGAAAGGAGTTTGTAAGCTGCTCTGAGACTCCAAGTGAAGGGCGGGGTATAAATCCAATCTCCTCCTCCTCCTCCTCCTCCAGTTGGGATGTAGGGACAGGCTTTATTCAGCCACCTCTCTGACTATCCTCCAGGCCCCCAGTAGGGGTCAGTCACCAGAGCTCACCATGACTTCCAGGTGTGCATGTGCACACAAACACATGAAAAATACAACCACCCCCCAAATCTGAATGAGGTTAGGAGGCTGATCGGTAGCAAAAACCTGGTGCAGAAAAGCCCTATAATTGTCCTGGTATTGGGTTTAAATTCTTTTTTGTAGTGGTGGTGCATCTCTTCTTTCCCGTAATTATTTCGGAAATAAATAAATAAGGAGTAGTTCCTTGAAATAAGGGATGAGTGACAACCTGAATCCCATTGCAGCACTTGGATTGCAGCACTGACTCTCTTTCTGCTCTCAGGCAGGAGCTGGTTGCTGTATCATCACTGCAAGCATAAGATCCAAGGTGTCCCCTGTAGGGTTTCATGGCAGGAAGGTAGTTCAGGAGGACTCCAACAGAGACTTGAAACCGTGGGGGGGGGAGCAACATTTTCTGATCAGCTGCAGCAAGAGTTACAGCAGAGTTAAGGATAACAGTTTCGTTGACAGGGGGTGAGAAATGTAATAATAGTTAGAAACTGAATTGTTCCATTAATATGGAGGAAAGCAGTTCAGGGGTCCTCTAGCAGTCATTTTGAGATCAGCTGCAGCTGGGGTTGCCCAACCTCCAGGTGGTGGCTGGAGATTACCTGAGATTACAACTGATCTCCAGGCAAAAGAAATCAGTTCACCTGGAGAAAATGGCCACTTCAGAAGGTGGGCTCTGTGGCATTATACCCCATTGAAGTCCCTCCCCTCCCAGAGTTGACAACCCTAGTTACAGAGTATTAATTAAATGACATTCTGCACTTCACCCTTGTTTTTAAATTGGGGCACAGCAGTGGAGGTTCCTGACCAGGGCCTCTTCCAGGTTTTTTTTTTTTGGGGGGGGGGTCTGGGATGAGAGTTCCTAAGGTGTCCTCCCCTCCATACCAGGCCTGCCTCTCTCACCCTCTTTTTGCCGTCTTATGAGAAAAAGTATTATAAAGTTGAAATACTGTATACAATACAAATAGTATACAGGCTTGGAAAAGGTGTTCTTCACAGGTAGTTAACATAGGTCATACTGGAAGTTTTTGCTCAGTATCTTTGTGGCTGGTTTTCTTTCCCCCAGGCTTATCTCAATTTTAAAAAGTTTTTTTTGTGTGTGGTATAGTGGGTTGCTAGGAAACCTAAGATGTTGGCTGTGGATTTGTTTTTGTTTTGCTTGTTACTTTACCTGCCATTTTTGTTAGGTTTTTTTAAAAAATATATAAAGATTTTATAGCCATATAAAAAGACCTGAGCAAGGCTGTTAACGATATAATGTTTTGGACTTGGAGGACATTAATTCACAGGGTTACCATAACTCAGGAGCAACTTGATCGCACTTCTCTCTCTCTCTCTCTCTCTCTCTCTCTCTCTCTCTCTCTCTCTCTCTCTCACACACACACACACACACACACCCCAAGTCTTTACCAATCATAAACTTAATTCATTTGCTTTGGCTTCATGTCTCCACAGGGACAAAAAAACCTATTTGTACAGTTCAGAGGGATTCCATTGGAAAAAGCTAGATCTCATTTTGAATATTGGTTAAAACATTAAATACAGTTGGTTAAGTTGTGTCAGTGGTATGATTATTCTTATTTTGGAATTTTAAAAAAAGATTTGTCACGGAGAATATTTAAATACCTTTACAAAGAAGTAGCAGCACACTGTTGTGGCCTATATTGGAACACCTGCATGGAAAGGAGGAAATTCCCTCATGTTTTAAATCTGAAAATACTTTCAACGCTTCTGTGGAATTAGAAGCATTCTGGTGAAGGACCAATGGAAGCACCCAGCTTGAGGGGGAAAGCACCTAATACTTTCTGGTGTTGGTTCTTTTTTCATATATGATATGCTTCTTACTTCATCTAGCCATGCATATTAGTGCAAATGGAAGTTAATTCTGGGTTTGGCTCATGAATTGTTCTTTTAATAGAGAATTGGGTGAATTCATATTATGGAGTTATGTGAAAAAGGGTTGGGTGCCCTCTGTTGGCTAGTTCTAGAATTGTATTACAAGGAGAGATGGGGATATTGCTTCACCCATTTCTAACATATTTAAGAGTCCAATGGCACCTTTAAAACCAACAAAGGTTTATTCAAGGTATGAGCTTTCATGTGCATGCACACTTTATCAAATAGGTTTAGAATCGCAGGCAAGGTTCAAACTTATAGCCAGAGAATGAACAGCAAATTAACGTGCAAATAGCACTTTACATATCTTGATTATCATAATGTTGCATGTTCATTTGCTGTTCATTCTATGGCTATAAGTTTGAACTTTGTCTGCCATTCTAACGTATTTGATAAAGTGTGCATGCAAACAAAAGCTCATACCTTGAATAAACCGTTGTTGGTCTTAAAGGTGCCATTGGACTTTAAATTTGTTCTACTGCTTCAGACCAACACAGCTGATCAACTGGACATCTCCATTTCTAACAAGTTTTTGTATTTTTCTTTCCTCCTTTGTCCCAGCATGCCTCAATGTACCCTAAACACATAAGCCCTGTTCACATGATACAGTGAACACATGTACATTTTACATGTACGTGTGTACATCTGTTTGTAAGAAAGAGCCAATGCACATTCACTTTACAAATGAAACTGAGGACCAGCAGTACCTGGATAAATATGGGGCTGGTATCATGCATTCAGTTATATGCATGATGACTGTTACACAGGCCCGTAGCCTGGCCCCCTGACTTCCTCCCAAGGCCCCACAAATTCACAGCGGAGTGCAGGCACACAGCCCCCTGTTTCTCCCCCAAAGCATTTAAAGGGCCCCTTTAAAGGCTTTGAGGGAGAAGTGGGGTGGGCCACGTGTGCCTGGACTCCAAGCTGCAAATTTGCGGCTTGGAGTGCAGGTGTGTGGCCCCACTTCTCTCCCAAAGCATTTAAAGGGGCCCTTTTAATGCTTTGAGGGAGAAGCGGGGGGAGGCCACAAATTTCAGTGCCCCCCCAACTCTTTAAAAGACCCCCCTATATAAAAAATCCTGGCTACGGCCCTGCTCTTACATGAGTTGCTCAACACACATGCAAAGAATGATCAAGTGTATACTTTATAGTGATCGTGTGTCCACTGTAACTTGTCAGCCGGGATGTTCTGAATGAAATGTAATTGCAAAAGCTTTCGCCATTGTAAATTTAAGGCTGAAACAATCCACAGACTGGGACTTAATGCTGTTTTCCCCTTTATAAAAAGATTCATCATCCAGCTTCTAGAAGTGTTCCGGGTAACTACACACTTCTTGTTAACATTGATTGGCTGTGATAAAAGTGGCATTTTACTGAGCATGTGAATGTTGTTATAAAGGACAATTGTGTCTACTAGAGTCTGTTTCACATTGTGTGCTGTGGAGTGATTAACAGACAAAGGCAAAATCCAGCAGGGAGTTATTCTCCATAAAGTGTAATGAAATGAATGGGAATATTGCAATGACTTACTTGTGTTCTTTCCAAATTCAGTGTGGATTGTGCAGAATTTTCCACTAGGGTTTGGAACATTTTGGTGTAAACGATTCCCCCCCCCGGACCAAAATGCCAGTGACCCCAATGTTTACTTCATTCATACTGATCTGGTGGTATTCACTTAAAGGGGTGGTGATCCATTGGTTTCATCATCCCAGAATGCCTCTAGATAACTTGAACATAGCTTTTTTCTTGCTCCTCTTCCTAATAGCAGTGATGTCTAGTAGCCAATGAGAGTTGGCTCCATTATGGCATTTCTGAGGGTAACTGAGGTCCTAATGTATCTTTCCTTGAACTGTAAATTCTCTGGGTCTAAAGCTGGACTTGCATCACGGGAGCTTAACATTTAATCCTGGGTTGAGCCAAAATGGGGGTACACTCTGCAAAAAAAAAAAAAAAAATTGCTTCCTGTCTCATGACCCTGTACCTTACAGTGAGAACTGGGAGAACAATGCGAAATAGGGTGCAAATATTCTTTAGTTCAGTCAGGGCTTCTGGACTTTCAGTTCTAAAACTTTCCATTGATTATACTTCTGAGATTTTAACAGAACTTCATCTGCTTCAAGCCAATCAGTTTGGTTATTTCAGAACTTTCCTTTGTGTTCCTGAAGGACTTTGAATCACCACCTTTACTGTATCTGTTCATGTGTTTTTAACAACATCCTGACAAGCAGAAATTAAGAACATGAGAAAAGCCCTGCTGGATCAGACCAACTTTTTTGAACCTGTGGGCACCTTTGGAATTCTGACACAGAGTGGTGGGTGCAACCACAAAATGGCTAACCACAAGAGGCGGAGCCAACCACAAAATGTCAGGGAGTGAGGCCATGTATACCTCTAATAGTAAGTCTTTAACAACATTCCAGTTAGAAGTTCTGCTTAATAGGATGCCTTTTAAAATGAACATATTGTTTCAAAATATTGCCTTGCATACTTGCAGTTTACCTTCAGACACTCAGTGGAGATCTTTGTATTGTGGTGGCAGCTGCTGCCAAAGCAACTCCTTAAAAATTGGCACAACCAACCAGATCTTCAGTGGCCAATCAGAAGCTCTGCTGGACAGAAACTCCACTTTCTAGCAGGGTTGCCAGGTCCCCCTGGCCTCCGGTGGGGAACCTGGGGGTGCAGTTCCAAGCTCCAGGTTGGGAAACTCCTGGAGATTTGGGGGTGAAATTTGGGGAGGACAGGGACCTAAGTGGGGTACAATGCTATAGAGTCCACCCCCCAAAGGATCCATTTTCTCTGGAGAATCTGATCTCTGCAGTCTGGAGATGAACTGTAATTCTGGAGATCCTTAGGCCCCACCTGGAGGCTGGTATGACGGACTCCTACTTCTTCTTCTCTGTGAGGCAGATTTTCCTGCCAAAACACGGTTCCCCACTCTTTTTGAGCAGTCTCTTAGTAGTGTACCTCTATTATAGAATTATAACTTTCTGCATGTCCCAGCCTGTGATAAAGATGTTATTTGGCTTGTGCCCAGGCCAGAGATTTATTGTAACTCAGCAGGAGCCCTTTTATAAAACCCTTTGGAAATGGCACTTGACATGAAGTAAAGTTAAAACAAAAAGCTTGAGTTTATTGAACAGGCACAGTTGAATCAGGAATAGGGCAGGAGGTGAGAAGCTGAGGTAAGTGTTGTTGATTATACAAATTAGAATATTTTGAACAGGCAACAGAGTATAATTGAAGCATATATTCTTAGAGACTCATTTCTTAACTGTGAGAGGTTTGTTTGTCTTGGAGATTTCTTTCAGCAACAGCGTTTCTTAATAAAGTTTCATAAAACTATTTTAGTTTCCAGGAAGTTAGTACTTTATTCCTGTATTTGAATACTTCCCTTGTGGGATTATAACTTTCCCTTTTTCACTCTTGAGAAGTCTAAGACAAGTGATCAGCTCATGGTTTATTGTGGTATCAGCTCAAACTCAAGACAGACAAGCTGAGTCCGAGGCCTGCTTAAATCTCTGCAACACACCACACCCAAACACCCACCTACCCACCCACTCCCCCTGATAGGCTATTTACAGTGCAAGGTTCAACCATTGGTTAGTTCTAGGATCCAGGCGAGCTTATAGGTCTGTTCCAGAATCCTAGCCAGCTTCTGTTATGCAGCCGAAGCTGCACTTATTCGCGTGAGTGGTAGGAGTTCGTGCACAGGTACACGTAGCTATTTGCATGAGCGGTAGGAGCTCGTGCACAAATACATGTGGCCTTTCCAATACATAACATGAACCCTCTGAACAACTGGGTAAAAAATATCCTCCTCTTTCTAGGAGCGATAATCCTTTTCTGTTTGGCTATACTAGCAGTTTTCAGCCTCTTTTCTAGTCTTTTCTGTCAAACCTAAACCCCAGTTCTGGAGCCTATAAATAAACGGAATTCAGCTAGAGCGGACACTTAGGTTGAGTTCGCATTACCTTTTAAAACCGCATGGTTTCCATTATTGGCCCATCATGGAGAAAACTGGTACAGAGTCTGCTGTTTCACACAGCATTCCCCTTCTGGTAAGGAGCTGTCTCTGAGGCCATTTCAAACTGTGCTGCTTTCTTTTCCTGCCATTTCCCTCTGTGAGCATGATCTCCCTGAGAGGGTTTTTTAAAACATTTTTTGGGAGTGCTATGACACTGATTTGACATCCTGTTTCAGCATTAGAGCGCTCCCAATAGAACATTTTTTTTAAAAAAAAGAGGAGTGATTGTGTGCTGGGGGAAAAGGCACGAAAAAGCCATCACTGGAGGAAGCGCTAGGGCGCATTTTACACAGCCCACTGTAGCGATTCAGATCCGGAGGAAGGGATTGAAGACCTGAGGAAAGCAGTTTTTGTTGACAACACCTCAGACATGCTTCCCAAATGGGAGACAACCAGCATCGTATGAACAGGTAAATATATTCCGTTAGGAACCAGTTACTAAAACAGGTCTGTCTGAAATGACAGAAAAAACCGTTAGTAACTAGTTCCTGAAATGGAATAGATAGGCTGTCTGAAATCCTTTAATTAGACTTTAAGTTCTGATTTTTGAACTTCTCCTCAATTGTGTTGGTACACAGTAAGAGCAAGGAGTTGTGTCCCTTCACTTTTCAAGTGACTTGTCTGTTTCCTTTAGACACACACACACACTCCTCCTGACTGGCAACTGCCAAGTCAAAATCCAAAGGACAACTGACTTCCTCTGACAGGAGTGACAAGACTTTTGAAAGCTCTCCTCAGCTGGCGCTGACCAATCAGAGAGCAGGGGTGCACACAGGCAGTGGCCTGTCAATCAAACTGTGCTTTACAGTGCGTCATTAACCCCTAATCTACCAGCTCTCTGCTTTTTGATGCTCTAAGTATCCTGTTTTTGGAGGTCAGTTCGGCACAGCTGGCATCCCAAACTGGCAGGCACCTGGAAAGGGCATCACTTGGGGATCCCTGCTACAGACCACTTTTCTCTTTCTCCACAGTAATTAAAGCAGGTACTTTTGGAGAGAAGCCATGAGGAAGAAGCTTTTCTCATAATTCCTGGCTAGAAAAGCCCCCCACCTGCTTAATTTCTGCCTGGCAGCTTCTTGTTAAAGGCAAGGAGGAGAGCTGTTTTTAACAGCAGCAACCCTTTATGGCCTGTGAAGTCCATTCTAGGATCTTACATTGGAATCCATGTAGAAAAAGAAATGTATTTTGAGGCAAACCACACAATAATTAAATGGAGGCCCAAATAACAAATCAATGCCTGATGTAACTCGAATACCTTAGGCGATTTAGAATTACCTTGCCATGAGGTAAACATGAAGTTTGAAAGTGACCTTCATTAATAAGATATAGATTAAAGATCTTTAAACAGCTCAAAGTAATTACCAGGGGCTTGCTCACTTGTCTTGTGCTCCATATCGGAGCTGGGTTTCCCTGGTGTGGTAGAGTTCTGATGAACTACTGCTTGCTCTGGCAAAGACATTCATCATTATCCCCACAAGACCATAATGGAATGAGGTGTTTCCCAGTTCAAACAGACTTTTATCAAGGCTCCTAAGACACAGCCGCATTCAGAGCCTCAAGGTTATCCAGATTATCACTTCTGACACCACAATAAGGTATCATGCTAATGGAAGGGAATATGCTTGATACCATTATATAACAGGCATTGCTGTATTCTGAGATAAATTGTCATTTGGAGAGTATTCAATATTTGAATATCAGGTTGCTTTTTGAAAAAGATAGAAGTTGCTTGAGATAGAAGTTGCTTGAGATACTAAGTGAAGGAAACTTAATTAATACATGTTACTTATCAGGCTGATAAAAAAAGGGATGGGATAGTCAGAAGTAATGCCGGTGGGAATAAAAGAAGGGATGGGATAGTGAGAAGCAATGCAGGTGGGAAAGAGCATAGTTGTGATTCTCATTGTTGCCTGTTCCCCCATGTGGCAGCTGTAATAATGTGCATGTTGTAAGTTTTTTGGGGGTATATCTTTTACAGCAGTGGTCTTCAGCCTTTCCAGACCCAGGGCCCACTGATGGTGAGGGGTCTGGAGACCAAGTCCTATGAGGAAAGGTTGAAGGAGCTGGGTATGTTTAGCCTGGAGAGGAGATGACTGATACGATAACCATCTTCAAGTACTTGAAAGGCTGTCTTATAGAGGATGGTGTGGAGTTGTTTTCTGTTACCCCAGAAGGTTGGACCAGAACGAACAAGTTGAAATTAAATCAGAAGAGTCTTCAGCTAAACATCAGGAAGAGTGTCTTGACAGTTAGAGCAGTTCCTCAGTGGAACAGGCTTCCTCAGGAGGTAGGAGTCTCTCCTTCTTTGGAGGTTTTCAAACAGAGGCTAGATGGCCATCTGAGAGCAATGCTGATTGTTTGAACCTCGGCAGATCATGAGAGGGAGGGCAGGAAGGGTTGCCTCAGTGCTTAGTTCTTGTGGCCCTTTCTTATATGCCCACGGAAATGCTGATTGCCACTTTGGGGTCGGGAAGCAATTTTTCTCCAGGCTGGCTTGGCCAGGGTTCCTGGAGGTTTTCTGTCATCTTCTGGGCACAGAGCAGTGGTCACTGTGGGTGTGAAGGGGGTGGTATTTGTGAATTTCCTGCCTTGTGCAGGGGGTTGGACTAGATGACCTTGGAAGCCCCTTCCAGCTCTATGATTCTGATTCTATGAGTGAGGTACCCATGCAAGCACATGATAGGAAGTCTCATGATGTCAGAGTCCTGGGACAGGAAAAGAGGGCATCCAGAGATATGACCTCAGTGGTCTCTGTGCCAAGACCATGTACAACAGCAGCAGAAGGGTTTTTTATACCCCACTTTTCTCTACCTTAAGGAATCTCAAAGTGGCTTACAATCACCTTTCTCTTCCTCTCCCCACAGCAGGCACCTTGTGAGGTAGGTGGGGCTGAGAGAGCTCTGAGGGAACTGTGACTGGCCCAAGGGCATCCAGTGGGGCTTCATGTGGAGGAAGAGCGGGGAATCAAATCCGGTTCTCCAGATTAGCGTCTGCTGCTCTTAACCGTGACACTATGCCAAACAAGCTGGATGTGCCATGCTGAGGAATAAACCAAGGGCCAGAGATGTAAAAGAATCCTCTCTACCACTGTGTGGGAGGTGTGGTACCCTTGCTTTCTACACAGCAGATCCTTTCAAATGGCAACTCCATAGGGGCTTTCAACCCAGCAGAAAGGGCTATATTACCCACTTAAGAGTTCTGACCCATGGGTAGAAGATCTCTGTATTTTACCATTGCCATGCCCCTATCCCTGTGAAGGTTTTAGAAATCCAGTATCTCCTAGGAGTTCACCAGGATTTTGGTCTTTCTGTATTATACCTCTGAGGATGCCAGTCACAGCTGCTGGCGAAACGTCAGGTCCTACGATGCCAAGACCACGGCCATACAGCCCAGAAAATCTACAACAGCTAATGAACTCCGGCCGTGAAAGCCTTCGACAACATATCAATTCAATTTTGACTGAAAGGGAAATTCAAATAGATGAAAGGCAAGAAAGAAGAGTTCTGCAAAATTTCAGAATTCCACTCTGCAGATGCTCAGAGGCAGGGAGTGTTTTTCCTAAACCTCGCTATCCTTATGCTAGAGCACTGCCCTGTGGTAGGCAACATCAAAAAACCTGCAAGGGCTGAATTGACAGCTGAGAACATAGCACACCACCTTGTGGGTAACAGAAAACAAGAAAGAGAAATCAAACGGTAATGGAAGAGAAATCCCTCTTTTGAAAAAGAATAGGAGGAATCAATAGCTATATCTAAAAAGTGAATTTGAGGGGGAGAGGCAGGGCTATTTTTGGGCAGGAACGCACAGGAACGGAGTTCCGGCTGCCTCCTGAGTTGACCACATCCAGCAGGAACTCATTAGCATAATAGGCCACACCCAACAGCACAAACTCATTAGGATTGGCTGCACTAGCGGTGTGTAGCCTAACATGCAAAGGAGTTCCTGCTACAAAAAAAAGCCCTGGGTTTTGACAATAAACAAGGTAAACAGAATAAGAAGCAAAAGGTAGGTGAGGCTGGATATCCACACTTCTGGTAACATGGGGGTGTGGCCTGATATGCTAATGTGCTGTGCTGTCAGGGGTGTGGCCTAATATGTTAATGAGTTTCTACTGTTGGGTGTGGCCTATTATGCTAATGAGTTCCTGCTGAGCTTTTTCTACAAAAAAAGCCCTGGGGAGAGGAATTCCACTCCCTATAACTATGCTGATTTTGATAGGAAAGGAGAGGGGAAAAATTCTAAGGATATTGTCAGATGTTATGAGAAACTGTCGTTTGTTTGTGACAGACACAAACACAGTTTGTTTGCTCTGATTGTATACTCCTTCTTCTCCTCAGCATCTTTCCAGGGTCTCAGCTAGAGACTGGAGATGCTTGGGATTTAACCTGGGACTTTCTGCATGCAAGGAATCAGCTGCCTGGGGAGGTGGTGAGCTCCCCCTCATTGGCAGCCTTTAAGCAGCAGCTGGACAAACACTTGTCAGGGATGCTCTAGGCTGATCCTGCACTGAGCAGGGGGTCGGACTAGATGGCCTGTATGGCCCCTTCCAACTCTGTGATTCTACGATTCTAGGTAGGTAACCTAATACGTCATTATCCTTCCCAAAACAGGAGACATGGTAGCTCTGCAGAAGGTTCTAAGAGACCAGTGTGCGTGGCCTTCTTACAGTTCAGTCCTAAACAGAATTACACCCTTCTAAGCCCGTTGCCTTCAAACCAGGGAGGGCGCGTAATCGATGGCTTTGCAGAATCCAATCCAATGCTTTGCTTTTCCTTGGATGTCACTCCTAAGCCCTTGCCCTTCTCTCTCTGGATTGCCCCGTGAGAGGCTGATCACATCTCATTGCAGCCCAGTGCACGCTCCTGTTAATTAAAACCAGAGCATGGTGAACATTGAAATGCAAAATATTCATATCATTTACTCGCATCCTTCTACTTGAGTTGTCAAGTCAAAACAGTCTAACGTGGAACGGGGTGTGCGTGAGAGAGATGTGAACTGGCAGCTCTAGCTACCAGTCTTTATGTAAGAGGCAGCCTTGAGAGGTGAGGGCATTTCCATCCTCCAGACTAGCAGATACCCGAAAGAAACTCAATATTTTCAAACCAGCTGTGAAAAATCTTTGTAGTGTGGGGGAGCGTTTCTGTAGGGGTTGAGGGAAAAAGAAAAGGTTTCTGCACCTTCCAAAGAGGATTTCCTGACTAGATAAAGATTTTTCCAGCGGCCGGGTATTTGATGCTGTTCAGTCTCCTGCACAGGAAATGGAACGAGGAAGAATCTTTTAAACAGATCTATAGACTGGTCTCTTATTAGATATGGGGAAGATCTTTTAAAAAATATGTCATTGGGTGGTTTCTTTATAACATGATTATCCCAGGCAGGCATTAACTGCATGTGAAGTTATTTTGATTTTATTTCAAACACGTTCGTGTTGCTTTTGCAGAGCTCAGAGTGGCATAAAATTAAACCAGCAGCATGAGACGAAACAGCAAAATAAAATGTGCTTGTTTCAAGTCCAGGAGCACCTTAGAGACCAACAAGATTTTCAGGGCAGGAGACTTCAAGAGAGTCCAAACTCCCTGGATCAGATACTTGGACTTTCGGAAGCTCACACCCTGACTTGACTCTAGCTGTTCTCCTGCAGACCACCATGCCTGCCCTCTGAAGCAAAATAAAATGGTGTTCACTATATTTTTGATGAAAACATGAGGCTGGATCCAGACTAAATATTGCCATCAGTGGAAGGGGAATTTCCTGCCTCTCCTTGCCCACGGCAGCCCCCTAATCTCCACAAAATGGTGCTCCTGTGGGGACCCTGAGGAACAACAGGAGGGGAGTCTCTAGCAGGAAGGGAGGATTGATGGAAATTGCCACTCCCCTTTGGTTAGCAGAAGATGTCATCTGATCCGACCCACAGCCTATCAAACGAGGCTGGGAATGACTTGTTGGCATGGATTCTCTTGGGGAGTTGGTGGGATTGCAGAAGACATGGGGAGGCAGGAGAAGTTCTATCTGTGACCAACCCACGGTGGTCTAATACCTTTTTTACTAAATACGTTTTAATGTTACTTTGCTATATAGTTTTGATGGCTCATTTTAAGGCTAAAAGTTCAGCTGCAGGATTTTTGGAGTTTCCACACCAGCCTTAATTCCTCATCAGCATGAAGTACCAAACTGGCACTTGTTCTATAGATACAGGAAGAGTGTGATATAGCCTCTTGAGTTACAGGGCCATGACTTAGTGGTCGGCAATGTTCTGGCCCCAGAAGGTCCCAAGTTCAGTCCCTGACATCTCCAGTTAAAGGATCATGGTGACCAGCTGTTAGGAAAGATCTTTCTTTGAGATCCCAGTGAACACCTACTGGTTAGAGTGGACAATACTGGATGAGTGGTCTGATTTAGTCTAAAGCAGCTTCAGATATGTGAGAAATGTGAGCAGTGCTCTGTTGCTGGGATTTATATGCATGCAATCTAGGGCTACGGTGCCACAGTGACTCAGACGTTAAGATGCTGAAGCTGCAGACCAGAAGGTCTGTAGCTCAGCAGTTTGAGACCCTAGTGCCATGTGACAGAATGAGCTCCTGTCTCTGGCCCCAGGTCCTGCCAACCTAGCAGTTCGAAAGCAAGAAACTGCAAGTAGATAAATAGATACCACTTTGGTGGGAAGGTAACAATGTTCCATGCACCTCAGCGTTTAGTCATGCTGGCCACATGACTATGGAAATGTCTTTGGTCAGCGCTGGAGAAAATGGAGATGAGCAACGCCCCCTAGAGTCAGATTCAGCTAGCGTTCGAGCAAGGGAAACCTTTACCTTTTTAATCTAGGGCTGCATTTAGCTTCTCGATCAGTCAGAGTCCTGTCTTCTGAGGGGAAAGAGCTAGTGGGGGCTCCCCATTGACTCCACTCAGTGCATTTTTAAAAATTAAAATTGTGGCATTTTATTTTATGTGTGTAACTGGCAGAGGAAGTAATTGGAGTCCTGAGGAGGCATAGGACACTGACCCACCCAGTCCTTCTACCCACTCAGCTGAGGTGCTACTGGACATGAATGTTCACCTCAGCTCTATCTATCTACCTGAGGATTGCCAGCTCTAGGTTAGGAAATTCCTGGAGAACTGGGGTGAAACCTGGGAAAGGCAGTGGTTGGGGAGGGGTAGGACATCAGTGGGGTATAATATAAAAACATAAGAGCCCTGCTGGATCAGACCAGTGGTCCATCTAGTCCAGCCTCCTGTCTCACACAATAGGGCATAGAGGTTGAGGCCTTCCCCTGATGCTGCCTCCTGGCTCTGGGATTCAGAGGCTTCGTGCCTCTGAAAGTGGAGGTCCCCTCAGTCACCATGGCTAGTAGCCACTGATAGACTTATCCTCCATGAATCTATCTAATCCCCATTTAAAGCTGTTTATTCCTGTGGCTATCACTACATCCTCTGGCAGTGCAAATGACCCCAAGATCTTTGCCCCTCTCAGTCTCAGCAAGTTCTGACCCCATTAGCCTATAACTGAAGTTGGAATTTTTTGTCCCAATGTGTCACCCTGCACTTACCAACACTGAACTTCATTTGCCACATTGTCACCCACTCACCCAGTTTCTGGAGGTCCTCTTGGAGCTCTTCACAGTCAGCCCTAGTTTTCACCATCCTGAATAATTTGGTGTCATCTGCAAACTTAACCACTACACTACTCACTCCCATTTCCAGATAATTTATGAACAAATTAAATATTATTGGCCCCAATACCGATCCTTGTGGGACCCCACTGCTTACTTCCCTCCATTGTGAGAACTGTCCATTGATTCCTACCAATGTGGTGGAGTAGTTAAGAGTGGCAGACTCTAATCAGGAGAACTGAGTTTTTGATTTCCCACTGTCCCACATGAAGTCAGCTGGGTGACGTTGGGTCAGTCACAATTCTCTCAGAACTCTCTCAGCCCCAACTACCTCACAGGCTGTCTGTTGTGGGATAAAGAAGGGAAGGCAATTGTAAGCCACTCTGAGACTCCTTCAGGTAGTGAAGAACAGGGTATAAAACCAATTCTTCTCCTCCTCCTGCAGCTGTCACTTAACCAATTTTAATCCATAAGAGAACCCGTTCTCTTATCCGTTCTCTTATCCCATGACTGCAAAATTTACTCAGGAGACTTTGGTGAGGTACCTTGCCAAAAGCCTTCTGAAAGTCCAAGTATAAATGTCTACTGGGTTACCTTTATGTACATGCTTGTTCACTTTCTCTGCTTTCCAAAGCAGTCATTTCTCCAGGGGAACAGATCTCTGTTATCTGGAGATCAGTTGTAATTCTGGGAACTCTCCAGGCCCCACCTGGAGGCTGGCAACCCTCATTCCCTCCCCCAACTACTACTGGTATTGCCCTTCCAGTGCAGGCCCAGTTTTCTTCTGGGACAATGGCTTTGTTATGCTGAAGTAATTTCACTGACATAAATCAGGGATAGAATTGCATCCCTAAGTGGTCTAGCAATTCTAAATGGCAATTGATCTAATCCATCCAATCTGCTGTGGAATGAAACTTTTTCCAACCAGGTGATCATTCCTGGATCTCAGACTGCTGCATGGCTGCATTACAAAGCCTTATTTTCCACACAAATTGGGTCTGTATGGTGTTATTTTGCTAGTTGCCGCTTGAATAGAGATGCACCAATATATTAAACCTGACAAAGACTGTGTGTGTGATTTAGATTCTAATAAGCTACTAATTAAGATAGAGCTAACAGGCATCTCCCTAATTTGCCAGTCAATAATTGCAGACAAAAGCCAGTAACATTTTATTAACTAGAAGAAAATGTTACAGAGTTAAAAGTGTTGAAACTGACAGTGCAACCCTATGCAGAGTTATGTCAGTCTAAACCCACTGATTTCAATGGGATTAGACTGAAGTAAATCTGCATAGAATTCTACCATGTGGCCAGGGGTTTTTTTTAAACAGAAAAAGAAACAAAAATGCTTATTCAGACATTCAAGTGCTCTGTATTTTTTAAAAAATAAAACCTTCAGAATTTAAGTATATATTAAGGCTGAACCAATATGGTGGTGATAAACTGTTTTCACTTGCATTTTTGTTTTTCACTGGGTAGATCTGATGTTTCCTTATATATTCAGGGTACCAGAGGCCCAAATAGTGTCTTTAAATGCGGATCTGCCAAATTCAGTTCCAAAAAACGAAGATGGAGAGTCTCATTTTAACAGCAAATGTGTTGCGGGGTTAAAGGAGTGCAGTTGCCACATAAAACAGCCGTAGACGAAGTTGCACCACTGGTTGATCAAGCACAGTATTGTCTACTCCCAACTAGCAACGGCTCCCCAGGGTCTCAGCAGAGGTCTTTCACATCATGTAATGTCTTATCCTTTTAGTTGGCAACGCCAGGGATTGAACCTGGGACCTTCTGCATGCAAAACAGAGGCTCTGCCAGTGAGTCACACCCCCTCTCCTGTCACCCAAAGGCATTTTCTCTCAGTTTGGCTCCAATATCAGATGAGAGCTCAGCATGGGTAAAGCGCTTTCAGAAAAGGGCTATGGAAAAGGACACACAATCCTCACCCATGTGCCCCCTTTTCTATTAAAATCTGACACACACACCCTTGCTTGGTCAGATTCTGTATGTCTTCAGGAGTTCTGGTTGGAACTTATGGATCTGCTGCCATCACATCTAATTTGTCTCTGAGAAGGTGCAAGTCTGGAGGAACAGGCTTCTGCAGAGACAAACAATAAGCAAGGTTAGCATCTCATATAGGGGATGATTTTGAATGTTGCATCATGGCTGGTTCAGATCCGAAAATCCTTTCTTAATTGCTCTTTTACTTTGTGCAGCTGAACCTGTGAGCCTTTATTTTCATAAAACGTTGCTTCTTTGAACCATTCTCCCCCATTAAAAAATGTGCATTTTCATAATTATCTTTCTATTTGGGGAATGGTCATGGCACAGAGAGGAAGAGCCTTTGCATGCAGAAAGTCGCAGGTTCAATCCCCGGCATCTACATCTAGTGGGATCAGGTGGTAGTAGGGTTACTAACCTCCAGGTGGTGGCTGAAGATCTCCTGGCATTACAACTAATCTCCAGGTGACAGAGATCAGTTCTCCTGGAGAAAATGGTGCCTATGGCATTGAAGTCCCTCCCCATACCCTGCCTACCTCAGGCTCCACCCCCAAAGTGTCCTGGTATTTCCCAACCTGGAACTGGCAACTCTAGCTGGTAGTTGATGCGAAAGACCTCTGCCTGAGATCCTGGAGAGCCACTACAAGTCTGAATAGACAATGCCAACCTTGGTCTGATATAGTATACATGTGATATAGCAATTACATGTGTTCACTGACATATGGTATACATATGTATATGTATAAATGACACATGATGTATGGATAGATATAATATAAATTGTCTATAAAACTATTCAACACACATACTCACTACAAACATATCTGCAAAAAAATTACAGAACTGAAACCACTGGGAGAAACTGAAAACCAACATAGAAAGAAATTGAATAGGGAACCAATTGCTTATCTTTAACTGTGTACAAAATCTTAAACATGTAGGATGAACTGACACAACATGTTGGGGGAGGCTGGCAGAGATGAAAAAGATCTTGCCGGCTTCTTGGTTAGCAAGGCAGTAGCAGCTGAGTTCCATCTAACTAGAATTTGTCTTCTTCATCCTGAAGGTGGTAGAAAGCTTGAGTGTGGCCAGAGGTGTGAGCTCCTGGTCAAGATGGTATGTGTGGATGAACAAGCAATTGCTCACCGACCCACTCAAGCCATACTGTTCAGTTTGTTTTTGCTTAGAATCATAGAATCATAGAATATTAGAGTTGGAAGGGACCTTGCAGGTCATCTAGTCCAACCCCCTGCACTCTGCAGGAGCATAGCCGAAAGATAGGCCTATAACACACCCAAAAATGCCTAAAAATGTCCAGCAAAGGAGCATCCACCACCTCCTGAGGCAGTCTGTTCTACTGCTCAACCACTCTTACAGTTAGGAAGTTTCTCCTGATATGTAGCCAGTAACGACTCCCTTGTAATTTCCACCCATTAGATCTAGTCTTGCAATCTGGAGCAAGAGAGAATAGATCTGCTCCATCTTCTACATGACAGCCCTTCAAATATTTGAAGACTGCAATCATATCCCCTCTAAGCCTTCTCTTTCCGAGGCTAAGCATACCAAACTCTTTCAGTCTTTCCTCATAAGACTTGCAATAAAGATCCTTATACTGTGGTGGAAACTGTTGTCAAAAGCTTTTTAAAAATCTTTCCAATGGCCAATCAGAAGCCCTGCTGGACATAAGCTCCACCCAACCCCACCCACTTTCTAAAAGCATTTTGTGGGCACTGGGAAGGACACCACATAGGGGACTCCTGCAGTAAATAAATAAATAAATAAATAATAAATTACTAAAGGTATGCGTGTATTCATTTTTGAGTCAGAAGAACAGAATTAGTCCTTTCCGCATTGGAATGTATTGGGGTCATGCATGCAATTTGGGCTCAATGAAGATTTGCTTATGCCCCATTTATTGAGGTGTAGTGTTTGCCATTTGTTCGGGGTATTTTTGTTTGTGTCCATTTGCTTCAGAACCATAACCAATGTGAAAATGGTACATTTTATTTTTCCACATCAGTCTCAGGGGAATTTTCTCGCAACACCCTGTCTCATCGTCTTGTGGAACTCATTTATACAGAAACAGAGCCACGCTGCCATCTGACCTGCCCTTGTGAATATTTATTCGCTGTCAGCTCCTTGGTGTCTCCCCCCCCATCCATAAATTGGCGAGGCCCCTGTAAAACCATCTCCTAATTGGCATAGCTGCACATCACTCTTCCCACTTATTAGGCTCTTAGTTTTATCACCACATTTTGCTGCCCGTGAGTGATATATGGCCAATGGAGAATTAGTTTTGCAGGCCAGGCAAGGGATGTTTATGCTTCTAAGTGGTTCATTTGGCATGGCAAAGCAACTGGACCATAAATGGCCCTAAACTGTCATCACTTGGTTGGGGTTGCTGACATTCAGCTGCAGGTGTGAAGCACACAAGCCAGCAATATAGTCAGAAGAAAATCCAGCTGTCCTTTGGCTTCCAAAATTTGCCCATATTTGCTAGTAGAGGATTTCCAATACATGGCTTGTTTGTCTTGCCCACCTGGAATCACCTCCCACACAAGACTGCCTATTTGTTTACTTATTTATTTGTTTGTTTGTTTGCTTAAGTATATATATCCCAGTTTTCTCCTCAAGAGATTGGAAGCAGATTGGTAGTGGAAAGTGCTGTTAAGTCACAGTCAACTCATGGCAACCTCCTAGGGTTTTCAAGGCAAGAGATGAACAGAAGTGGTTTGCCATTGCCTACCTATGTGTAGCAAATCTGGTCTAGGGATGTGCATTTGGTTTGGACGAACCAAAAAAAACCCCCCCGAATAATGCCTCTTCAGCATTATTCGAGTATGCTGAAAACTCAATCAGATTCTCAAATCTGATTCAACTGGCTGAAAAGGGATTCCCCGAATGAATGCCGAATCTATTTGGCATTTATTTGGGGAATCCCTTTGCTGTGGAGACATGCTGCATTGGTGCACCTCTCCAGCAAAGGGAAGGAATTTAAACTTAAAATACTTTAAAACCCCTTCGCTCTCTCTGGGGAAGTGAAGAGAGATGGTTTTTTAAAAAGTTTAAACTCTCTTCTCTCTCCATTATACCCTATAGAGAGATTGTGGCACAACTCCAGAGAAGAGGTTTTAAACTTTAAATCCCTTTTTTCTTGAGTTGCACCACAGGGGCAGCACAATCTCTCCATTGTATCCTATGGCCACATTGGGTACAATGGAGAGAGAAGGGATTTAAACTTTTAAAACCCCTTCTCTCTTCCCTTCCTCATCTGGCCCACCTGGTCAGGCAGGCTGGGGAGGGGAAGTGAAGGGGGGCATTTAAAGATGCCTCCCTGATCTGCCTTTGCTTCCCCAATTGGCCTTCAGCTTGGAAGAAGTGGGGGAGTGAAACTGACATGCTCTACTGGCAAGCTGAATATTGTTGGCACTACCAAGTATTTCCCGAATCCCAGTATCATATCAGGAATATTGGCATTTACCGCTATTTTCCAGGTTCGGTTTATCAGAACCCAAAAAATACCACATTTTTTTCCTGTGTATACCCCTACTTTGAGGTCTCCCAACCAAGTACTAACCAGGACTAACCCTTCTTAGCTTCTGAGATGGGGCTAAACTGAGCCATCCAGGTCAAGTTGAAAAAAGCATACAGCTTTTTAACCTTCCTTTTCTTGTTCCGATATTCACGTTATCTTATTGTAATATGTATTAAAGTTACATGTACCTCAATATTGTCTGACCTCTGAAGAAGGTCCCAATAGGGCAGAAACGTGTCAGGTCATGTGTATTGGCCCTTGTGTTTAGGCCACATTTACTTTTTTACCAGGCTTTCATTGGGCCCTTATATGTTTTTAACTGTCTTTCTAATAAATATATGCATTTTTGTATAAGTTTCAACTAGGTTTTTAATACTGGCACATTATTAGACCTCTTTCTTACCCTTGTGGTGCTTGGTTCCAGTTTTTGGGTCAGGTTTGTTTCCCCCTCCCTGTGCCTTACTGAAAAAGCTTACAATACCGCAAAACAAAATACAATACAGATACAATACAGATAAAACTGTGTCCAGTTTTGGGCACCACATTTTAGGAAGGATGTTGACAGTCAAAGAAATCTTTTACCCTACACAAGAGGAAACAGAAATGCTGATGCAACAAATTAAGAAGGAAGCAGTTCAGATAGCCTGGAAAGAGGAGGAAAAAAGACATGACTGTGTAGAAGATATAGAGGAAACCTACCATCAAGATGAGATGATCCACAGAATGAAGTTTGCGCCTATAAAGGGAAACAAAACAAATGTGCATCACAGACTTTATAAAAGAACCATTGGTGATGAAATTGCCAAAATAAGAAGTCACATGTCACCTCAGAGAGACAAAAGAAACCAACACTTGGATCCACAAACTATTCTAAAGATTGAGTACAGATGTTTATATTCAGAAGATTTCTACACTTATAAGGGAAAAAGACACAGAATTAAGACTTTAAAACTTAAGAGGAGAAATCAGAAAATCAAGAAGAAGAGGAATGCTACAAAAGGAATGGGAAATTTCTGAGGGAATTTCTGAGATTGATAATGGAGTAAGACCATTACATCAATATCCAGAAGAAAATAAAGAATTATGCCTTTTTATATATCCAAAGAAAGAATTTAACAATATGTTTAGACAAAATCTATATTAGTAGAATAAAAGAAACTGTATATCTATATATTTGACAATATTATATGATAACAGTAGGTGGAAAAATGATATAGATTTAGTTAATGTATGAGGTAGTTTAATAGAGGAAAAGAAAGACTGAAATGTTGTACCCCAATTTTATGTTTGTTTGTTATGAAAATAAAAAAAAATGTTTGTTTTTTTAAAAAAACCTTGGCAGACCCACCTAGCCATGCATCGGATACATACCATCCTGGAGAAGGTAGCCTGTGTGCCCTCTTGACTGGTGTCACATAAACAATGGGAGGCCATGGAGCAGGACTTAACTACCTGGGCTTCCTGGTGGGGTGAGGACAGTTGAGAGCTATTCGCAACAAAGTAGTCATGCTAGGACAAAGCCCACAACCCACTACCAAGTGGAAAATGAGGTTTCTTGGGTCTAGTGGGATATCACAGCAAATCTATCCCCCACTTTGCCACCCTCACCAGTCCGTTAACTGCCTGCCTGTGCAAAGACATGCCCCAAAAGGTTCACTGGGACCCGACACTCCAAGCAGCATTCAATGCCAGACCCAGATGAGTCTGTCCTGGGACCCAGTCCTCCACAATCCTGACTTTGATCAGCCTTATATAGTTCAAATGGACATGTTGGGCACTGGCCTGGGAGCTCTTTTCTTGCAACTGATAGACAGGCATGAATACCCTATCCTTTTCATGAGCCAGAAATTGTAACTGGCGGAGCAAAAATACACCACCATTGAGAAGGAGGCATTAGCCATCAAGTGGGCAGTCAAGGCACTCCAATATTATCTAACTAATAATCCCTTTACACTGGTAACAGATCATGCCCCCCTGTTATGGATGTCCAGGATGAAGGAACACAATCAACGGCTCCTGAAATGGTACCTCTCTCTCCTCCATTTTGGCTTTATGCTTCTGCATCGACATGACAGACGACACCTCAGTGTTGACTACATGCCACGTATCTTTGAGGAGGCAGCCCAGTACATGTCACCAAGGGTGTGTGTTTGTCTGTGGCCAGGCTTGAAGCCATCCCTGGAGCTTCTCCACAGCTTGTCCCAGGCACCACTGAAGCAGGAAGCCCTGCAGCCCCTCCTAAAACCTGCACAACCGGTCCTACCTCTGGTGAAGCCGCTCATGCCAAACAGGGCTGGGGGTAGAGCGAAGCTGGTGGAAAATGTTGGAATGGCTGGAGAGAAGGAGAAAAACCCAGGGATGCAGGTGGGGTGAGTAGTCTCACCGTGATGGGCTGCTGGGGGGCAGATGGCCCTGCTTGCAACTCCCACCACGGTGAGATGCTTGGGGAGGGCTGGCTTAGGTTCATGGGGCTTAGGGGGTCCTGGGCCAAGGAAACAACCCCAGGACCTGTCAGTCCCAGACGGCTTTCTCCTGGAAGCAAGGTCTGAAGCCTTGGCCTCTCCCAGCAGGTCTCCTTGGGTGGTGGGACAGGTGGAGTTCTAGGTGGGGCCAGGGCCAGGAGGACCCAGTGGAAGATGTACTTCCTTGAAGGGCAGCTGTCAGCCCCAATGACCCCCCTCGGTGGCAGCTGCAGACATTCTGCAGAGGGACCAGGGGTTGGTTCCAGAAAAAGGGTGGTGGGTTAAAGGGGAGCTCTGATCATCAAGCCAGGGAGGAAGAAATCCTTGATGACTCGGCAGTGGAGAATGGAGTCAGGTAGGAGGAGGAGAAAAAGGGTGAGCCAAACCCTCTCCCCATCATTCTGAGGCTTGTGAAGCACCTGGGGTCAAGACCAGAGGAAGGCGGCATACCACCCCCCCAGGGCACATCCCAGGCATGACGGTGGTTGGCCCTGCTTCCTTTGGCAGCCATTTTTTTTTTGTTGGCTGCACCTCCTGCATTGTAAGTTGATTGGAGAAATAACACAGGAAGAGTGCTGTGGAAGATGACACATTTACAGTGTAAGCTTGAGCAGAATTATACCCTTCTAAATCCATTGAAGTCAGCAGCAGTAGAAGGGTGTAACTCTGCTGCACTGGTATTTTAGCATTTGCTTTTGTGGACGGAAGGCCAATGAAAGCTTATGTGGTGATAAATTTGTTAGTCGTTAAGCAGCCACAAGATTCTTCTTCTGTTTTAGGTGTTCATCGTAGAAGTTATGGGTAGTACTATCCACACCAGAATGGTGGATGTTTGTGTGGGTATCTGAAAAACTAAGTCAGACAGTGACAAGGGATGAAATTGACAAATTAAAAATTTAGAAGTCATTCAAGCCAGATGGTATATGCTACGATGTTCTTTTGGAACTCAAATGTCAAGCCGTTGATCTTACAATCCACTGGTTTTCACTAAAATTATCTTCCTTTCTAGAAGGTTGGAACTTAGACAGTACAAACTTTAAAAAGGGCTAGGGAGGCAGGAACTTACAAAACTGCCTACCTAGTTTAAGTCTCAGTTCAATTGATGGGGGGAAATTTAAATGAGAGTTCTTAAACACAGAGACAAACTTGGCTAAGGAAAATGGAGGCAGTCTAGTGCAGTGGTTAGAATGTGAAAACCAGGATATCTGGGTTGAAGCCCTGTCAAGGACATGACTAGCATAGTACAGAGGTTAGTGTGCTGGATGAGGACCCATATTTGAAATGTCCCCTATAGTATACTCAAAAATAAAAAAAAACCAGATCTATATACTACTCATTTTGAATGAGTGGCGGCTTGTTTTCAAAAAGCATTTCACTCATTCCATCAAGAAAAAAAAATATTGCATGGGAACTTCTTCCCCCAGTGCTTCACCAAAGTCTCTTTTTAGGGGGAGGGGGGCATTGAATAAAGGTCCTTGGATGGGGGGGGGAAATGAATCCCAACTCCCCAATTATTTGTGTTTTCCCCCCCTGGGTCTTTGTATTTCTATACACAATTGGTTCTGCCGGTGTGATTCCAATATTCACAGAGATCAGGAAGAAAATAAGGCTATACTGGTAGATAGGAGCAAAATGAAAAAGAAAAAAAGGACGAAGGTGCTAGGTAGAGGAATTTATTAGAGCTTTTAGATCCCTTTTAAATCTAAAAGGTATAATAAACTGCTCTACTTTGCACCTTGTTCTCTTGTATTCACACGCATAATACAATCATAAGGGATTTCTTCACAGTGGAACATCACCCAGATCATTTTGTTTTGTTCCCAGGCAAAAGGAGATCATATTGTTGATTAATACAGTCATACTACTACTAATACATTCTCTCTTTCTTCCTCTCTCTTGCTGTTTGTTGTTTAATTATTTTGTGGACTTAGGAGCTCTCTCTTCCCTTCTCTCTCTTTCCCTCCTCAATCAAACTGCATCCATTATAGCCTTTGGTCGGCAGCGGTTCATTTTTCTGGATTTAGAGACTTACTTCATGTGGCCCCGGCAGAGTCACAGTTCATTAACTAAGATGTTGATCAATACGATGTGACCTGTTAAAAATGTAATGCTGCCAGTTAAGTCAGCTCTAAAACATATTTCAACTGACAGCTAAGAGCTTTAGTTTTCAGGGCTGATAATTGAGAACTATAATGATATGTTGTGGTTTGCTGGAGTTCTTGGGAGCCAACAGTGTTATCCAGATAATCAGCAGATGGAATGAAATAAACAAGTTTCTGGGAAATTGCTACAGGAGAAAACATCTTTCTGGGGCATTGTTGGGAACAGATTTGGAAAGTAAGCCAGGAATATTGTTGTGTATCCAACCATGGTGGATTTCACAGAACATGATTTTCTGTTGCTCCCCCCTGTGGCCTCCTGACCCCTGTGATATTTTGTACCTGTGCGGTCAGTGGACCTTCAGGAATAGTATGGGGACAATATGGTAGTCTTCAGTGGGAGGGGTGAATTGGCATCTCCTTTTCCACAAAGAGAAATGCCATTCAGTCAGAGGCTCTTCATGGCAGGGATGCATATTATTGTCACGAGGACAGCTTTCATGGTTAATCTTTCTTTTAAAACAGAAACTCACGTGGTGTTTGCTTAGGGCAAAATGAACAGGAGGGAAATGAATTTCATCCAAAATGTGAGGAAAAACTTATGATAGGCAGTCTCAATACTGTGCACCAGTTTTTGCCGAGGTAGAGAGGTGGACACATTCATGTAGTAATTAGTAAACATATCAATATATTCTCAGTTCAGATGCCAGCTTGGAGGAATGCTACTATCTGTTAGCTCATGTTGGATTCCAACAAATAATCCAAAAGTAATCCCAGGCAAAGTGCAGGCAGAGACATATGACATGTGTCGAATTGGGTACTGTACAGCTACACAACCACAGGTGGTTCAGGAGCCAGTCAGTGCTTGTACACAGCAAGAACATAATGTCCAGCTACAGTTATAAGGCAAGAGCCTTGAGTCAAAACCAGAATTCTTTTCTGTTCCGGCTTGGAAAGAGGGGAGGGGACAAAGTGGGCTGGCAAGTAGGTACTTCAGTGGCCAAAGGGGAGTAGAAAAGTGGCTGAGAAGCCTACAGTTGTTTTCAAAATAGGTAAGAGAGGGAAAGTACCCAAATAAGGAGGGGAGGGAGTTTGACAGCAGTTCCCTCACTGAACTGGGTTTTCAGTCAGCAATGCAGACAGTCCAAATTACATTACTGGGACTGTCTGACCTGTTTGTGGGAAATGCAAATATGGGTATGTTTGGCAAAGTGCTAATATGACAGAACCCTCTTGTGGCTAAATCTTACCTTATTAATGAGGGAGTCCTTAATCAATCATCTGGTTACCTCATAACAGGGAAGGCAAGGCTTCCTTCTGAAATGTCACTTTCATCAGTAAGAATGACAAGATCAGGCACATCCCTATTTACTAATGGCCAGAAACCCTATTTCTTGGCCATAGAAAGGAGCTAGTCCCCTGCCAGAAGGTACAGAAAGGCAAACCAAAATGCATGTTTGATGGCACTGATCTCCTGAAGACTTCTGAGGGGGCATTTTGTAAAAATCCTTCAAGGCATTCTCTACAGAGGACCAGACCATAGTCTATCTATACATTTTATTGTGCCCTTCGTCTAAAAGCTCAGGGAGGTATACATGGTTCTCCCATGCCCATTTTATTCTTACAATAGCTCTGTGAGGTACATTAGAGAGAGAGAGAGAGTGAATGACCCAAGGTGTCCCAGTGAGCTTCATGACAGAGCAGGGCGGAGAAGGAGGAGGAGGAGGAGAAGATTGGGTTTATACCATGCCCTTCATTCGAAGTCTCAGAGCAGCTTACAGTCTCCTTTCCCTTCCCCTCCTCACAACAGGTACCCAGTGAGGCAGGTGGGACTGAGAGAGCTCTGAGAGAACTACTAATGAGAGAACAGCTCTGAAAGATCTTGTAACTGGCCCAAGGTCACACCAGCAGCTGCATATGGAGGAGTGGGGAAACAAACCCTGTTCTCCCAGATTAGAGTCCGCACTCCTAACCACTACACCAAGCTGGCTCTCCAACACTTCCCATATCCTAGTCTGGCACTTGAATTACTGCACTTGAACTGCTACTAGATCCATGACAGCTAAATAGGCTATCATATTCAGTGGCAGTGTACTTCCGAAATCAGGTGCTAGGGAGGCAGGGGTGACAACAGAGGTAGGCTTTGGCCTTGTGTTCAATAGTGGCCACTGACATCAACAGAAACAGCATGTTTGTGTTCTCGTGAGGAGAACTGTGCCTTTGAATAGCTTTCAATACCAAGGATGGTATCTGGTTGCCTGTTGTCACACCCGATGACTTTAGATTATTGATGTGGATAGATGCTTCAGCCATGTGAATTATACATAGACTAACTGATTACCCTGGAGGAAATGCAAAGATGTAATTTACTCAGGGGGGCTCCATGAAGACATTCTTCAGAGTGAGCCTGCGGAGTGCAATTCAACTGTGCATTCACTTTAGGACCATCTATTGTTATTTATTATACATAATCTTCTTCTTTTTTTTAAAAAAAAACCCCAAACTTTAATCTTTTAAAGGCCTTGTCTAATGCGGTGCGGAAGGGCTGAGGAAAGCACTGCACTGACAATAAGGGTCTTGCCAGCTGAAATGTTCTGCTGAAAGGGAGCCCTGGAGCCTGGGGCAGCCTTCTGTCTGTCTCATTTTGATCCCTCCTTTCCTCATGGTGGCACGAACAGTTCTTCTTTCCTCTTTTTAAATCTCACAACAACAATTAGTGTCTGCTAAAGAGAACGTTTACCTCTGTACGTGCCATCAAGTTGCAACCGACATACGGCAACCCCGGCAAGGGGCTTCTGAGGCAAGTGAGAAGCAGAGGTGGTTTGCCATTGCCTTCCTCTGCAGAGTCATCCTTGGTGGTCTCCCAACCCTGTATAGGCTTGCCAAGTCCTCCCTGGCCACCAGAGGGGGATGGGGGGGTAGGGTTGCAAGATCCAGCTTGGGAAAGTCCTGGAGATTTGGGGATGGAGTCTAAGGAGGACAGGGATCTCAGTGGGGACAATTCCATAGAGTCCACCCTCCAAAGCATCCCTTTTCTCCAGGGGAACTGATCTCTGTAGTGTGGGGATGAGCTGTAATTCCAGGGGATCCCCAGGACCGACCTGGAGGCTGGCATCCCTACTTCTGAGATCTGACGAGATCTCGCTTTACCATGACCTTCTTCCCTCCCTAAAGACAATGTTTAGCTGTTAATACAAAATGTTTAGCTGTTAAAACAAAATACTTCATCTTGCTGGTTGTGACGTTACCTATTCCTTCCCTTTGGGCAGTGAAAGCTGTACAGATACACCTACTCTCTCCCCATGCATGCATTTGCACGGATCTACCTGCAGATCAGAGCTGCGGTGGCTCAAGTGGTTGAGACGCTGAACTGCAGGCTGTAGAAGGTCAGTAGTTCAGCAGTTCGAGACCCGGGTGCCGCATGTCGGGGTGAGCTCCTGTCTCTAGCTCCAGCTCCTGCCAACCTAGCAGTTCGAAAGCAAGAAATTGCAAGTAGATAAATAGGGACCACTTCGGTGGGAAGGTAACAGCGTTCCGTGCACCTTGGTGTTTAGTCATGCCGGCCACATGACCACGGAAACGTCTTCGGACAGCGCTGGCTCTTCGGCTTTGAAACGGAGATGAGCACCGCAACCCTAGAGTCGGATTCGACTGGCTTTCGAGCAAGGGAACCTTTACCTTTACCTTACCTCCAGATCTTTTCAAAACCAGTAAGTGTAAGTATTCCTGTAAGTGGACTGAAATAGCCTCTGTTTGGGACTGAAACTGGTAGACAGGATTGTACAAGCTCGACAGACACAAACGCCTCCGCCATCACTGCCAGTTCCATGAAAGAATGAGACCGGGTGACATTTTTGCCTCACCCTTGGGCGGTGATATCTCCTAACTGCTGGTGCTGCTGCCCGCTGAAATGGTGGCTCCTCCGGCCTTGAGAAAAAAAAAATAGTGTGATGCTAAAGATTGGGTGGATTAATAAGCAGCACAGTGTGTTTTATGGAGGCAGGGAGAGGCCTCGAAGGAGCGAGGCGTCTTTAATTTTGCCTGGCATCCTTTGGAGAGATGTTCTGATGCATTCAGCGGAGGCAGCTGAGTGGTGTGTCAGCTCTGGACACTAAGGGGCAAACGCTGGACATTGTGACAGATGAGAGACGTGTGGCTGGGAGCTTTTGCTTCTGCCATTCTCAAGAAAAGCTGAATGTTGTAGCTTGACCTAGACAGAGTTACTGTATAGCGTAGAAAAAAATAGAACGCTCCAAGGCCCTGCCTTGTGGGTGTCTCCGCTCCGGAAATCTGGGAGCTCAGCTCCTGGGTGGGTCTGTTCTCCTTCTACTGGGCAGCCAAATCTTTTAGAGGAATACATGTTGGCATTACCTATTTTCTTGTCTTCATAATTCTCAGGGCCTCATCCCTTGTTGTGTTTTTAAGCTCACACTAGGAATTTAGAAGTGAGGGGGTACGATGGAACAATGAGAGTGCTAGAGAGATGCAGGTTCAAATTCCCATGACACTTACTGGGTGATCTTGGGCCAGTCATTCCTTTGTGGCCCAATACCTCAGAGGGTTGTTGTAGAACTAGAAGGGGAAAGAGAAAACAATGCGAGCTGCTTGGAGAATGGATGGGGTAAAATGGGATATATAGCAGATATTGACTTTTTTTTACTTGAGGTCCACTGCCAGACCAGTAAAAAATACTGAACTAGATGTCAAATTCTTTTGCGGTTCTTCTCGGCTAAATTCATCCCCAGATTTTGGAATTCCAAATTACTCAGAGTTGACTCTAAAGTGTGACTGGGAAATTCAACATTCTGTGTTCTATTGTTCATTTCCAAATTTGGTACCAAGGGTCCCACATGTGCAGTTTCCTGAATTTTTCAGTTCCTTTTAACTTCAGCTGGTACAGAATGCCACAGCCTGGTTACTGTTGGTTCGCAGGCATAATGCACATGTCACACCTGTACTGCAGACACTGCATTCATTGTCAATCAGTGACTGAGCTCTGTTCAACATTCTGGTTATCATCTACAAAGCTCTTCCTTAGGGTTTCCATGTACCCCCTGGCAATTGGGGGTTCCCCCAGACCTGGTGGGGATCTGGCAAGCGTATTTATTTATTAGATTTTTTTTTTAGTCGCCACTTATCTTTTTTTTTTTTTTGGTAAATACAGTTTATTATTGGATATATCACATGTTCATACATTTTCAACCAACCTACATATCCATTTTTCTAATTTCCCTTCTCCCCCCAAACAAGGCTTCCCGCACTGCTCCAACCCCATTAATATCTCTCTTGTTCTAGTACAGTTACTTCTAAACTTATTTTCTCTTACAAACGGTAACAATTCAAAAGTCTAATTCTATTTCATTTTCCTCTTAATAACTATCAAAGCAGATCAAACCACGTTTAATGTCCCAATTTTTCAACAAGTATTTTTGAAAGTCTTTCCAGTCTTCAAAGAAAGTTTCATCTTCTTCGTTGTTTAACTTTCTTGTTAATTTGTCCATTTCTGCCAAAAACAACGTCTTTTTAATCCATTCCCATGTTTCAGGTACTTTATCTTGTTTCCAACATTGAGCAAAAGTCAGTCTTGCTGCTGTAGTCAAGTACCATAGTAGTGTTCTCTTGGCTACATTTATTTCTTCCATTTTAAGACCTAACAATAACATCTGTGGGTCTTTCTTAAAAGTACAATTCAAAATTTTTTGTATCTCATTGTGGATCTCTGTCCAATACTTTACTGCTTTATCACATGTCCACCACATATGGTAAAAAGACCCTTCATGTTTCTTACATTTCCAACATTTATTAGACATACTTTCATTTATAATAGCAATTTTTTTAGGCGTCATATACCATCTGTACATCATTTTATAACAATTCTCTTTAACATTTACACAAGTTGAAATTTTCATTGACTTTTTCCACAAGTATTCCCAAGATGTCATTAATATCTCATTATTAACATTTACTGCCCATTTTATCATTTGCTCTTTTACAGTTTCATCCTCAGTGTACCATTTCAATAAAACCTTGTACAGTTTAGAAATCATTTTTTTTCCTTTCTCAAGCCATACAGTTTCAATTTCAATATTCTTTTCTCTAAAACCATGTTCTTTTTTATCGGTCTTAAATAAATCATAAATCTGTCTATACTTCAACCAATCATATTCAAATTCAACATCAAATCTATCTTTTAACACAAAATTTTTCCCTTCAGATTTTAAAAGATTTTTATAAGGTAGCCAATCTAGCCCTTGATTTCTTGAATATGGATTAATCACTTCAGCTGGTACAATCCAAAGTGGTCTTTCTTCTGAGAAGAATTTTCTGTATCTCATCCATGTCTCGAACAGTGATTGTCTTACAAAGTGGTGTTTAAAAAATTTATCCATTTTTACTTTTCCATACCATAAATATGCATGCCATCCAAATTTGTTATCATGCCCTTCCAGGGCCAATAACTTCTTATTCTCCAGATTAATCCACTGTTCCAACCATGTTAAACAGACGGCATCATAATATAGTCTTAGATTTGGTAGTTGTAGGCCTCCTCTCTCTCTTGCGTCACATAAAATTTTCATTTTAATCCTTGGCTTTCTTCCTGCCCATACGAATTTGGATAATTCTTTCTGCCACGAATCCAGTACTTTCCTTTGTTTTAGTATTGGAATAGTCTGAAATAGAAACATCAAACGCGGCAAGATATTCATTTTTACAGTCGCGATTCTTCCCATCAATGATAAATTCAAAGTGTCCCATTTCTTCATATCTTGCTGAATCTTGTGCCACACCTTTTCATAATTGTTTTTAAACAAATCAATATTTTTCATGGTTAATTCAATTCCAAGATATTTAGTCTTTGTAACTACTTCACATTGAATTTTCTCTTGAAGTTCTGTTTGTCTTTGTTTCGTCATATTTTTGCACATCACTTTGGTTTTACTTTTATTAACATAAAATCCCGCAACTGAACCAAATTCTTCAATTTTTTCCATCAATTGTGGTATTTTCTCAATTGGGTCTTGGATCATAAACATTACATCATCTGCAAATGCCCTGTATTTATAGACAAAACCTTTCACTGTAAGTCCTTCAATACTGTTATCTTTTCTTATCGCTGTCAATAATATTTCCAATATCCAAATAAACAACAGCGGGGATAACGGGCAGCCTTGACGTGTTCCCTTTTGGACTTGGAAGAAGTCCGTCTTTTCTTTATTTATATTCAAAGCCGCTTTTTGTTCTGAATATATTGCCACAATCATGTTTAAAAAGGACTGTCCAATGTCCATTTTTTCAATAACTTGCAGCATGAACTCCCAATTTAAATTGTCAAAAGCTTTTTCCGCATCTAGGAAGAGGAATCCAACTTCTTTTTCAGGATGCTTGTCATAATATTCAATTGCATCTATCACCACTCTTAAATTGTCTCTGATTTGTCTATTTGGTAAAAATCCAGCTTGTTCTTCCGCTATTGTATCTTTCAGATATTTTTTCAGTCTCTCTGAAATTATTTTTGCAAATAATTTGTAATCGTTATTTAATAGCGATATTGGCCTATAATTCTTTACTTGAGTCAAATCCAAACCTTCTTTAGGTATCAATGAAATGTTTGCTTCTTTCCATGAATCTGGGATCCGTTTGGTCTTTCTTATCTCATTCGACAGAAGTACTAAAATAGGGGTTAGCTCCTCTTTAAATTTCTTATAAAACTTTGCTGTAAAGCCATCTGGTCCTGGAGCTTTGCCCATCTTTGCATCTTCTATCGCCATTGTCACTTCTTCTTTCGTTACTAAACCATTTAATAATTCCTTAATTTGTTTTCCCAGCTCTGGAACTTCAATCGTCTCCAAATATTTCTTGATTCTCTGTTGGTCAATTCCTTTCTTTTTGAATAATTTGGCGTAATATTTATAAAAAGCCCTTTTTATACCCTTCAAGCTCATAACATCCTTTCCATCTTCAGTAATCTTAGATATAAAATTCCTTTCTTTTCTATTTTTCAATTGCCATGCTAAAAACCTTCCTGGTTTGTTTGCACCCTCAAATGCTTTTTGCTGTAATTTCTTCAAATTCCAATATAATTCTCTGTTTAGTAGAACGTTCAGCTGATCTTGCAGAAAGTGGATCTCTTTAATAATCTTCTTCTTCCCTGGTCTTTTCTTTAATTCCTTTTCTTTTGTCGAATTTTTTCATGAAGGTCTTTCTGTTGTTGGATCTTTTGCTTTTTGTCCTTGGAGTTCAGAGAGATAAGCATACCTCTCATTACTGCTTTGTAAGCATCCCATACAACTTGTATATCCGTACCTTTATTCAAATTCAGTTCAAAAAAACTTTTCGTTTCCTTTTTTAAGATCTCATTAATTTGTTTTTGATCCAATAAATCTTCATTAATTCTCCAATATAACTGTTTAGGTTTTGCTTTAGATATCCAAAGTAGGGGATTATGATCAGAGTTAGTTTTCGGTAAAATTTGTATTTTATAAGTTTTTTGCGCCATCTCCTCTGACATCCAAATCATGTCAATTCGAGAAAAGGAATTATGTCTATTCGAATAAAACGTGTAGTCCTTAGTCTTAGGGTTCCACTTCCTCCAAACGTCTTCCAATTTCTCTTGCTTCATCAATTGAAAGAAATTTTTTGGTAACTTTCCAACTGTCTCTCCACTTGCTTTGGACTTTCTATCCAATGTGTTATTCACTGTACCATTAAAGTCTCCAGCAAGAACAATTTGGTCATAATTTAAACAATCCAACTCTTTAGTCAAGTCATTAAAGAAAGTCTCTTTTGCACCATTGGGTGCATATATATTTATAAGCAATGTCTTTTTTCTGTTCATCAGTATTTCCACGCCAACATACCTTCCTTCTTTATCCGAGAAAATTTGTTTAGGATCCAATTCTTTTGAAATATAAATCACTGTTCCTTTTTTCTTATTAGTTGCTGAGGAATGAAATTCTTCTCCCAATTTTTTATTAGTCAAATATTTGTTGTCTTGTTTTCTAATATGTGTTTCTTGTAGACAAATTATATTACATTTTTGTTTCTCCAGCCAATGATTCACTAATCTTCTTTTGCTTGGTGAATTTAGTCCATTTACGTTCCAAGATAAAAATTTGTAATCCATAGTGGTGTTGAGTTAAATATCTTTAAAATCATCCAGATTACTCTCTTTAAATCTGTATAAATCTCCTTCAGATTTAAGAGTAGATCTCACCGAGTTGTACATAAATGTAAGTCCATATGGAATCTCCCATCTGAACCTAATGTTCATTTCTTTTAGTCTGTCTGTCAATTTCTTGAATTTCTTTCTATCTTGTAGAATCGGTCTCGGAATTTCTCTCAAAATTATTATTTTCTTTCCATTAATTTCCAACGGTTGTGTAAATTGTTTCTTGAAAACGTCTTCCTTCATCTTTGTTGTCACGAATTGAACAATCACATCTCTGGGTAATTGCTTTCTTTTGGCATAAGCTGAATTTACTCTATAAATCAAGTCAAAGTCTGCATCCAAATCTCCCTCATCTTCCCCTACATAAGTTGTCAATGTCTTAATTACTAGAGCCCGTAGATCCTGATCTTCCTCCTCTTCTATCCCTCTCAATCTCAAATGATTCTGAGTAGCCCTATATTCCATCATGGTCTCCAGTCTTGTATTTTCTAACAGGGTTTTTTTAACCTTTTGTTCCATATCTTCAGATTTTGTCACCAGACTTTTGACTTCCTTTTTGAGTTCTTCTGTATCTTTTTTTATCCCTGACACTTCTGTAAGTACCAGTTCTTTCAGTTCTTCCATATTTTTTTTCTGTACTTGGACTTGCACTTGTTCTATTTGCTCCAATTGAATTTGCAGCTGTTGTTGTAGTTGCTGTTGCAGCTGTGATTCTATTTGTTTTCCAAGATTCTGCACCACTTCGGTCATCCGTTTTTCCATCGCTTCCATAGCTGCTTGCCACTCTTTTTTTTCCTTTGCAGTCATTCTTGGGCTAGGTGATGAAGCAGCTCTGGGTCTTGACCTCAAATCCGTCTTGGAGACAACTTCAATGCTAGTCAGTCTTTGTATTAGCAGTCTTCAAGCCAAATCGCCACCTTTAAAACTTGTTTAAACGCTTTTTCGGCTTGAAAATAACTTTTTAAAATTTAGTCCTCCCCAAAATGTCGGGCGCAATTTCTCTATGATTTTCTGGCTAGAGTAGGCTCCTTCCAAACTTCCTGTTCATCTGTCCGTCTCTGTAATCCAACTTCCGGTAAGGGTGGTGTCACACAATAAAATGTCCATCCGTTTCGAGCACAACAGCCTCTAAAACCTCCACTCTAGCCCACTTCCTGTATCATAGAGTCACAGTTAGTTTCGTTTCTGCTACGTAAAGTTTAGACTTGACTGACCACAGGAATGCAAAACAAAGTCACTTTTCAGCCTTTTTCTCTAAAGGAAAGCTTTCGTTTTACTTTTAATTCAAGCGGAATAGTTCCTTAAAGGTTTCAACGCTTATCCGTACGTTTCAATTTCACAATCTTCTTTAAACCGGTAAGCTCTTATTCGTTTGTTACCTTGCTTGTAATCTCGGGGTTTCGCGGTGCTTCTTCTGTAAACGATGTTAATCTTGATGATAAAGAGATCGGTAGATGGCGAATTTATGCTGAATTCTCAGCCTGGCTGGCATCTGTAGAGTTGATTTGCAACTGCCCTCTTCACGGAAGGAGATCAAAGTGTAAACAAGCTTCCTCCGAAGCTTATCCACACCGATCTCAACTCCCCCTCAGGCTTCGCTGCTTGCTTGCCACTCCCCCGCCTGGAGAGTGCTGCGCTGGGCCAGATAAAGCCCAGACTGTCATCAGATGCCGCAGTACACTCTGCACAACTCGCAAAGTGTGTCAATTCGCCATTTTACTCCGACCGGAAGCCCTAGTCGCCACTTATCTGAAAGGTCTTATGGCAACTTACATTAAAACCACTAAGGTAAAAACCACATAAAACCAAATTACAAATATGAAACATTAACATTAAAATATTAAACTATTAAAATATGTGGCTATCACCATACCACTAAAAAAAACAGCCCAAACATTGGAGTTACCCTCCAAGGCCAACCTAAACAATTTGGCCTCGCATGCTCTGTGGAAAGTAAGCAAATCCAGCAGGGTATGGGTGTCATCTGAGAGTTCATTCCGCAGGGTAGGAGCCACAATTAAGAAGGCCCTTCCCCTGGTGACAGCTAACTGAGCCATCCTGGGGCCAGACACCTGCAAGAGGGCCCTAGATGATGACTGAAGGGAGTGCAGCGGATTGTTAACAGGAAAGACAGTCCCATAGGTATAAGGGTCCCAGGCCATTAAGGACTTTAAAGGTTAACACCAACACCTTGAGTTGGATCTGGAGACTAATTGGTAGCCAGTGCAACTGCCAAAGAATTGGAGTAATATGAGCTGACCATTATGTTCCAGTCAGCAACCCTGCAGCTGCATTCTGGACCACCTGCAGTTTGTGAAGCATTTTCAAAGGTAGCCCTATGAGGAGTGAATTGCAATAGTCCAGTTTGGAGGTGTTCATGGATCAATGTGGCAAGGTCTGGCCCAGACAGATAAGGAGCCAGCTGGTGGGCCTGATTTAGGTGAAACCCTCCCCCCCCGACTGTACTATAGGGCTACCAGCCTCCAGGTAGTGGCTGGAGATCTGCTGTTCAAACTGATTTCCAGGTGGCAGAGATCAGTTCCCCTGGAGAAAATGGCTGCTTTAGAGGGTGGACTCTGTGGCATTATACCCTGATGGATCCTGCCCCTCCCCAAACCCTGACCTCCCCAGGCTCAACCCCCCAAATCTCCAGGTATTTCCCAACCCAGAGCTGGCAACCCTACTGTACTACCATTGGACACTTGTTTATTCAATGAGATCACAGAATCCAAAGACACCCCGAGGCTCTTCACAGAGTCTAAAGCTGTCAAATGGACACCATATAGTCTCAGGAGTGACCCTCCAGCTAGTGTCTCAGTCTTTCCTCAGCCACGTAACCTTCATCTTGGATGGATTCAACTTCAGCCAGTCCCTCTTAACCATTGGACTACCGCATCCAGACACTGGGATAGTGCTGAGACCCCCTGTTGCCGGTTGCTTATCTACCAGGAGGAAGAGCTGAGTGTTATCAGCATATTGATGGGATCCAACTCCAAATTTCCTGACGATCTCGGCAAGAGGGTGCATATATATGCTAAATAACATTGGAGAGCGGCTCAAAACCTGTGGGACCCCACAATTCAGGTGTCATCAGGAAAACCTTCTCCTCCCTGATAGCAGTCCTCTGAGAGCATCCCTGGAGGAATGAGAAGAACCAACTAAGGGCAGTGCCCCTTAACCCCAGGGAGGCAAGGTGGTTAGTCATGACCAAGTGGTCAACTGCATTGAGGGCCGCTGAGATCCAGAAGGATCAACAGGGCTGGCATGCCTTTATCCAGATGTAAACAGAGATTGTCAACCAAGTGACCAGTGTTGTCTTGGTCCCAAAGCCAGGCCTGAAGCCCGACTGAAAAGGGTCCAGGGCAGATGTCTCATCCAGGAAAACTGGGAGCTGCTCAGCCACTGCTCACTCAATTACCTTCCCCAGAAAAGGTAGATTTGACACTAGGTGGCAATTGGCCTTACCCTTAGTTAGAAATTAATGTATATCAGCTGACCTTCAAAATGAATAATGTTTTGTAAAATTGTACTGTATGTAATGATAGTACAGTGGATTCTGTATGATTGAAAAAAGGGGGGGAGCCCTTAATGGCTTCGGACCACCAGGGCAAGGACATTTTTAGCTGTTGGCCCTTCTTTCTGGAGTCAGTTCCCTGGGAAAGTCTGTGCCCTGTGGGAACTTCCAGCAATTCTGTAGGGCATGTAAGGCTTTGTTTTGTGCAGCCTTTGGTTAACATTATGAAGCAAGGAGCTGGCCAGTTGTTTTAATTCTCTGAGTACTTTTCTGTTAAATCGAAGTTGTAATGGGTTTTATTGTTGTATTATTGCATTTATTTCTATTGTACTTGTATTTATTGTATTTTTAATTGTTGCAAGCTGCCTTGAGTCCCCTGTGGAGAGGGGGTGTGGGGGTGCAAATTATATAAATAAAATAGACTTGTATACCCCAGTGCTGGACCTCCTGATGGCACCTAGTATTTTTGGCCACTACGTGACACTACGTTGGATTGGATGGGCCATTGGCCTGATCCAACATTGGCTTCTCTTATGTTCTTATGTTCTTATCTGCAGGATCACCTTTTGTGCCATGCCCCACTTCAGAAGCTTCACTCATTCGAGCTATGTCTTCTGCAGGTGCCACCCAGCAAATGGGTGAGAACAGCAACTGCCTGTTCACACGCTTTCTCTGTCATGGCTCCCACTTTGTGGAATGGCGTGCCTGAGGGGGTTACCCAACTGTTATTTCACAGAAAGTGCAGAACAGAACTGTGCAGGAGGACATTTTTTATTAAGGGATTAGAACTGTGATCTGTTGGAACAGCTGAGGAGAGGTCGCTTTATAAGGGAAAGGATTTTAAGGTTGCCAGCTCCAGGTTGGGAAATACCTGGAGACTTTGGGGCGGAGCCTGAGGAAGGTGGGGTTTGGAGAGGGGAGATGCTTCAATGGGGTATGATGCCATACAGTCTACCTTGCAAAGTGGCCATTTTCTCCAGATGAACTGATCTCAGTTAGCTGGAGATCAGTTGTAATAGTGGGAGATCTCCAGCCACTGCTTAATTGCACTGTTTATTGTACACACCACCTTCCTGGACTGTATTGCCTTCTACCTTTGCAACTAGGGTTGACAGGCATGCTTCCATCTGCTGACCAGCTGAGCATTGATAGGCAGCAGCCAAAATTGCTGGGAGGTTGCCTGCAATAGGCGGGCACCTGGCAAGCCTGTACGTAACTCACTCTGCATTATGGCATATAATGATTAGACAGTTTTCTTTATTTTTTGTTATTGCACTGTTTCCTAATTCTGTAATCCTAGTCCTTTTGCACTGCTTATTGGACGCTCTTGCTGTCTGATTGAATTCTTTTTAAGATTCTGTAATCTGCTTGAGTCTTCAGTGAGAAAGGCAGGCAATTGGTGAAGTAAATAAAAATGAAATAAAACCCTTTCGTTCCTCTGTGTTGTTTGTATGGTGAGTTGAATTAAGAACCCAGACGGTTAAATGAATCCAAATCAGTGGGCCCAGTATTTAAATAAATGGATATAGAATATAAGTATATACAGCAATTATACAAGAATACAAGTATTTATTATAAGATATTTAAAAACACTTACAGGCCCTAATATAGCTTCAGTATAGATTAAAAACATACAGTACTCTGAAACAAAGACCTTATGCAACCCTGACCAGATGCATTTTGGCCCTACGGTCTTCTTCAGTGGTCAAGCGTAACAATTACACAGCAGCTCCAGACACTGAAGAAATATTACAATAATAAATCAATATAGGACTAAGTTGAAATTGTGCTAAAGAAAAAAGAAGGGAGAGAAAATTATTTTTCCCATTATTAAATTTAGTACACGTATACAAGATTGGGTCAGAAGGTGATTTCAAATGAGGCCTCCTAAGTATATCTCTGCTTAAAGCCATGGATATTGACTGAAAGTAAGTTATCTCAAACAAGTATTTGTGAACCTAATTTTACATAATAATTTGAATATTATTAAAAAGATGCTAAATGTACTGTTATACTAATATTATTATACTTATCCCTGCCTGGACTAAGTTGTGAACTCTGGTCTCTTGCTTGGCCTTGACTGTCTCCCTGCCCAGCCCTGGACTTCTCCTCCAAGGATCCTGCCCTTAATATTGTCTCTTTTGCCCTGTTTGTTGGTCCTCCAGGTAACTTGTTGGCCACCGTGTGAAATGAGATGCCAGACTTGGCAGACCCCTGGTCTGATCTTGCAGGATTCTTCTTGTGTTCTTATATTCTCTGGCTGCTTGATCCTTGGCTTGAATGCAAATACTTTCAGGGGTGGATTGAGAAATTAAAATGGCCCAGGAACTTGTCTCTCCAGGATTACAGGGAAGCACTGCAGGGGCCACAGAGCTCCGATACCAATGATGTGTGCCGGCTTACCCTCGCTCCCCTCCCCACATGACCAGCTGGTGGTGGTGCAGGAGGAGGCAATTGATGAGCTGACTGGCACTGATCAACATTACCGCTGAAGGGTTCAAGCCCAGTGGCCCCTGTGGCACTGGCAGAGCTCCTGGGGCTTGTATCTGCTTGCTTCTGGCCACTAGGGTAGCAGCCCACTGGGAACCTTCCCCATAAGTTGAATTGTTAGCCGAAATGCTCTGATCTATAATTAATAGAACATTTGGGACAGTTTTTAATATTGGGATTCTTTGGTCTGTGTATACAAAGGATGGGCTGCCACACTATTTCCCAGTAAAGAGGCGAGAGACAGGAGTAAAATAAATCTTTTGTTTACTGTGTAATAATATTCAGCAGAACACATACAATCACACACACACTGGCATACAAGAGACTAATAAAAACAGGCAAGAAACAGGCACTTTTGCATGAGCAGGTATTGAAGCGATGATGGGTGATATTACCTCTGGGATGCGCAGCTCCTAAAATCTTCCAGCGGGAGGTTTTTTTTTGGGGGGGAGTATGGAAAGAAAATGGGGAGCACGCGTGTTAGGCCGGCTAAGAACACGTGCGTTACTCCAGCTGCAGACTGGAGCCTTAAAGCGAGGTGAGGATTGGGGAGAGTAAGTTGGACATAAGAGGTACAAAGCAGGCTGAGAGAGAGGTCGTTGGGGGGGGGGGGTAGGCGAGGCAGAGAGAGCTGGGAAGCGTGTGTGAGTGTTTTTAAGGCTTCTTGAGCAGTGGGCGTGAGAAGCCAGGCGGCTTACACCTGGGGACACTCCTTGCCGGCTAGAGATTGGCTGTTAGGGTCAATTTCAAATGCTAGTGGCTACCTGGACCGTTGGTCACCTGGGAGCATGGAAAGAGGAAGTTGGAACAAAAGAGGATAACTCTTCAGTATCCGGGCAGATCCTCCATGAGACACGTGTGTGTTGGCACATAAGGGGGGATTAATCCCTTCATACTGGAGATAGAGAGTCTGTGCTGTATGCAAGAGTCTTTTGTTTGAATGCAAACCCGTAATTGTGAGACGTGACAAGCAGCAAGCAGGCTATGGGGACCCTCTGGAGTGATTTTAGCCAGCATCATCGTCTTTGGGTGGTTTCTGTTTTCCTCTCTGGGCTTTTCCCCATGGTGCTTTATTACAGTCTCTTAGCTGGAACACTCTCAGGTTCATAACAGCATAAAAACAGTCCAGAAATAGCCCAATAAAGGCTGCTGGGCTAACAGAATGGCCAGTCCACTTCTGGATACTTAGATCCTGCCCAACCCACCATGTGTCTCTTGGCAGCATCCCTGAATTACATGCATTTCTGGCCTCAGCATCCATGTTGAAAGTACACATAGCAAACACATGAAGCTTTCTTACATGGAGTCAGTCATATTACCTGATCTAGGAACCCAACATCCTTCTAACTGGAGGTACTAGGGAGAAACTGTGGGCTCTTTAGCAAAAGAAACAATGCTCCCTCTAAGGTGTGGAGTCTTGTGAGCAAAAAATCTTTTTTTTTTTGAGCTACTGGCATTAAAGTTGTGAGTGAGCAGTTTGGCAGCTGCATAAATTAGTTTGCTCTGGAGCCATCCTTCCTGAGCGAAGACAGAGATGTATGAGCCAGAGGCTAAAAACTTTGAGCTAGCTCACACTAACTCAGCTTAGAGGGTTCATACTATCTCCCTTTTCCAGGTTTGCTGCTGTGTCATATCTTAAATGGCTTTCACTCAGGCTTGTGAGGCTGGTGAGAAATCTGCGTCTGAGATAAAACTGTTACAATCTTCTATGGTCCCACCATCAACACTGGCCAGCCAAGTTCCTTTGCTTAAAATGTGCATTTTAGCAGATGTGAACCTGAACACGTCTCCATAACACACAGGGGGGAAAGCAAGCCCAAGTGGATGGGACAAGAAAGCTACTTAGGGAGATCATTTTTGAATGGCAAAATGGCCCTCTGGGGAAGAGGTTAAGCATCCCCTCTCGTGCACTTTTGATGCAATGGGCAGCCACCGGTGGCTGGGTTTCATTTTTAAACGAGCCTTGGGAGACCGTTACACCTCTCCCCTGTGTAGTCTGGCTTTGTGAGAAAAGGAAACAGAAGAATGCTTCCAGTGCTCTAACGTGTTGTTTGTGCCCGGTGGGTGGAAGGGGAAAGAGAGGGTGTCTAAAAGCAATTGTCATGTTGTTTGCTTTCAAGAGCAAGTTGCCGAAAGCATCATAAACGCAGAGGTAATAACACCACTGCTGTCAGACAGGTTTAGGAGAAGCCTCACGGCTTGGAACCTCAGCTTGTTTTCATTCCTTGTAGCAGTTTGGCATTAAAATATTCATGCACAGATTCACTGCTAAGAGTGATTTTGCAAGAAGAGGAGTGTTTCCCACTGATACTAGGTTTGCTTTTCTCCCGTAGGAGTGGATGGGATTGACTGGCACTCAGTACCCATAAACTTGTTCAGCACCTTGCCAGATTGAGCCCTCAAACCTCGTTTACACGGTTTGATTTGTATGCTGATTGAGCCCTCAGTCTTTGTTTACATGGTTTTATTTTTATGCTGCGATAAAATTGGCCATGAATATAGAGCTGGTTTAAGACTTGATTAACAAAGAGGCTTTAGAAAAGTATCTCACAATGTAATCCTAAACACACTTGCGCCCTTCTATGTCCATTGGCTTCACTTTGGGGCTCCCTAAGGCATATCGGCCTTAGAGATTGTGCTGTCACTGCCTTAGAGTTTTCCTTAGGGCTAGATTATAGTCGCATTGCTGAAATAGATAAACAAATTCCCCCTTGCTGCATGTACCCTTATCACTTCTAAAATATTTTGGGAGATTCAGAATAAGCGTCATGATTCAGTGACGCAAAAGCCCCAGAAAAAGACCAGATATTATCATTTTAATGTAACAGGAAAAGACAAAATTTGCATTCAAATAGGGGGAGTGGGTGCGTGCCCATTGTGGTTTTTTTCCCCCTTGCTACATTACAGCTAATACCCAAAGTCTGATGCATTTTGATCTTCTCATGGCAATGCTGAGAATGACAGATTAATCTCATGAATGCCTATTAAAATATACTTCTCTAGTTTTGGAACACATAGCGGAGAATGATAAGGAATCGTGTTGGTGGGAAACGTGTTGTGACTTTCATTTCCTCTATAACAGAGAAGCTTTCTCTTTAATTTCAGGAGAGAAGTTCCTTTTGGGTGAGCAATGAAATCCCTAGGAATTTCATTCCAGTTGGTGATGGCGGGGTTACACGGGGAAATATGTTTCCCATTGAAACAACAGAAATGGTTGTTGAGTTGAGACATAATGATATTAAAGAATCTAGAGAGTTCATAAAACAAGCCAAACCTGAATAAGGGTGGCTATGTTCATCCCTTTTATGTCTGAGTACCAGATTCTGGAGGTGGTCCATAGGGGAGATCTGTTACCTCAATGTCCTGTCTGTGAACGTTCCAGAGGTATGTAGATATTAATTTATTTATTTGGTAACAGTTGGAAATAGCATGCTTACTTTGATAAGCCTTTGGTCTGACCCTTCTTTCATCCTTAAGAAAACCTGACATTTGGTCCGATCCAGCCAGTTTTCCATTCAGTTTCACCCTCTTCCCCTTCTTACTACAGCCCTCATCCCTTGTGACTTTTGCACATGGAGGGCCCATGACTGGCAGCATGGCCGCTTTGGATGGTCAGTGGGGACCCCCTCCTTCATTCCTCATCAGCAGAAGAGCTGGTTGCATCCAACCCAGTATTTCTGGCTTGGTATCAAAGGGCTGATATTCCTTAGGGAGCCCCAAAGTATTACTGCCCAGATATCATAGAACCATAGAATTTTAGAGTTGGAAGGGACCATGAATTGGCCATGAATATAGAGCTGGTTTAAGTCTTGATTAACATGTTTTTATCAGTTGTTCACTGGCCACGCCGCATGCTCCCTGAGCCAAAGGATTAGTCAGGACTGTGCTCACTTTTATTTTCATGTTATCAAGCCATTGTGCAGGACAAGAAGTAGGCTAATGGTTTTGTGAGTTCAGTGTTATGACTACGCCATGGGGGCTGTTTCTTTCCCAGAGTAATTTCCTGATCTGATGGAGTCCACTCTTGCTTCTTCTTCACCCCGCTGGTCTGCAGATTAAGCGCACTGCTATTTTTCATCAAATGCACAGTCAGCCCTTTGACACTAACCCAGAAATAATGCCAGAGCTGCTACAGACCTGCCATTTATGTCTTCCAAGATTTTGATGTGCCTTTGCCCTTTCTTGTGTTTCTCAATGCCATTAGCCACAGGATCATGGCAGCTGGGGAGCTTCATGTCAAATACTCTTCATTCATTCATATTTTTAACTCTCCCTGTTCCCCAAAGGCTCCAATTGGGTTGTAATATTTAAAAGCATTTGATGAATATCGTTTTTAAAATGTTTTTTTAAAGCTGAGATCACTGTTTGTGAGGAAATGTATGCTTGACTTGAAAGGCGGCTCCACCTCAAATTCAAGGAGTCAAAACATTAAGTGTTTGAACTTGCTTCTGGTTCTGGTTCATCTGCCGTTAAAGTTGTTCCAGTTTGGTTTCTGATTAGGCCACTAATGTTGGGGAGGGGTCATGGCTCAGTGGGAGAGCAGCTGCTTAGTATGCAGAATGTCCCAGGTTCAGTCCCTGGAGTCTCTGCACACATTCCACACAGACAGTTTGAAACACATGAACTGACTGGGTTAGTTGTGATTCATGTAAGAAAAATGTAAATATATGGCACATTGTAACAATTGTTTGTGCACAGTGGGATCTATTTTAGGTGAAACTTAAGTATAAATCAGAGATTTAGGTGAAGGTGCCCACCATATCAGTTTCAAAGAGGAATGTCCGATTCCTCTGGCTCAGGGGCTCATCCTTACTCTTGCTTCCTCTTCTGGAAGCTTCCACACTGCCATCTGCTGTGGCTGCTCTGCTGCCACGATGTGCTTTGGCCTTCCCGATTGCACTGGGCTCCTGCAGGGCTTTTCTTGTTGCAGCTGGCCCCAGGATGCCTCTGACTGGGTTGGTAAGTGTAGGGGTACCACCTCCAAACTGGAAGGAAAAGGAAAGTTATTTGTAATCATCAGACTGTAACTTTAAGTAGTTGCTTGATTAGCTAACTACTCAGGATTATACACTTAAACCAATCAACTTTAACCTGATCTAAGCCAGTTTTGTGTAGTGGTTAAGCATGTAGACTCTAAGCTGGGAGAACCAGGTTTAATTTCCCACTTCTTCACATAAGCCAGCTGGGTGACCTTGGGCTAGTTACAAGTTCTCTCAGAGCTGGTCTCTCAAGAGCAGTTCTTGAAAGAGCTCTCTCAGTCCCACCCAGTGTTCCCCCTAAGCTGAGTTAGTGTGAGTTAGCTCCCAGATTTTTAGCCTCCGGCTCATACATTTTTGTCTTAGCTCAGGAAGGATGGCTCCAGAGCAAACTGATTTGTGCAGTAGCCAAATTGCTCGCTCACACCTTTAATGCCAGTCAATCACAAGGCAGAATTTTTGCTCGCAAGACTCCACAGCTTAGAGGGAGCATTGGTCCCACCTACCTCACTGGGTGTCTGTTGTGAAGAGGGGAAGGGAAAGGAGACTGTAAACTGCTCTGAGACTCCGAGTGAAGGGCGGGGTATAAATCCAACCTCTTCTTCTCAACTTGGCCAGTCGTATATGTCCAACGTGCTTGCATAGTTTTGTACTCAGTCTTTACAGTGGTTGCTACTTTAAAGAGGAAGTTGGCTTGCTATCCAGTCCTTGCCTGATGATTCTGAGGCCCAGCCCTTCAAGAAAAGGAGCACGGAAGCCGGGGGAGCTTGGAGTAGACCAATTCCAAATATGTAAATCCTTGTAGATATTATATTATGGGCTCATTCCAATTACTTCTGCTTCTGGTAGACTCTGTTATCGAAGCACACTAGGATTTTTTCCTAACCTGAATTCTTAATGAGCAGCCTGATTTTTATTTAATTATTTTGTAGATCTGTTCTGGTTCAGGTTCTGTTCTAGTTCAGAAAAAAAAAAAGGTTTGTTTCATTTTTTGGTACTGGTTCAGATTTAGGTTAACTACCTGTTCAAATCAGACAAAAATTCCTCCATGGTATAATCTATATACGATATGTACTACAGGAGGTAACTGCATGTTTGAATGCTTGTCTACATCAAAAGCTCTGTACCTGTACCTGAAGGAGTGAAGTGACTTACAAAAGCTCTCACCATGCCACAAATTTTGTTTGTCTTTAAGGTGCTACTGGGCTCCAGTGTGTCACTGAGATGGCTTCCTTCCTTGTTGACTGTATGTGGGGGACTGTTTTTACACTGGCCACCGTTCAAAAGTGAGACTCCCTACCTGCGACTTGAACTAGTATAATCTGGCAGGATTATATCACATGACATTTCTGAACATCGTGGATTCTGACAGCTCCATGGGGATAAGTCACTGATGATATCTTTTGGCATTCCATTATTGTTCAAGCATCCCACGTCGAGGCCACGATCGAAAGGCCACTTCATGGAGGTGGAAACTGAGCTGGGGCATATCCCCCAAGATGGTTTTTGAAGCGTGGGAGCCCCCAAGTCATTTTGGCCTTTTGCACTATTTAAAAAGCAGCATTAAAAAGGTAGAACTCCTCAGAGACAAAGCAACGCATCAGGATGTTAAAAACATTAAGCACAATTTGGAAAGGCTGCATCAACAGCACAGCATGTCGTCTCGTTTCTCGTTTTTAACAAAAGCTGATGGATCTAATAAGCAAGGGTTTTCATTTCAAGGGCAATTTAATTTAAACAAATCCAACCTGGCAGTAACCTCTCATTGTTATTGCTAGTATCCTGAGCAATTAGCTAGCTTTAGCGCTAATTGACAAGCTCTTACAGCAAACTACTTTGGAGACCGTGGTGTGCTTCTTGGCAAATGCTGCTGGCTTGGGAGGCAGAAATGCAATCCTTGGATGGGTTATTTAAGTTCAGTTTGGTGCCAAAGGAACTCGCTTTATTATTCTTTTTTGAAGCTGTTTGTACCTTGGGATGTTTCCATCCAAAAATCTACTAAGAGATATTTCAAAGGGACAAAGAAGGAAGTCTTTGGCCAGCTTGCATTACACTCTCTGCAGAACTCAAAAATTAGAATGCAAAATAGTTCTGGGGTCATAAGGATGTCAGCCTCCAGGTGCGACCTGGGGATCTCCCGGATTTACAGCTGATCTCTAGACTACAGAGATCAGTTCCCCTGTAGCAGGGCTTTTTTTGTAGAAAAAGCCCAGTAGGAACTCATTAGCATAATAGGCCACACCCAACAGCAAAAACTCATTAGCATATTAGGCCACACCACTGACAGCACAGCTCATTCGCCTATCAGGCCACACCCCCATGTTACCAGATGTGTGGTCATTCAGCCACATCCGCCTTTTGCTTCTTATTCTGTTTACCTTGTTTGTCGTCAAAACCCAGGGCTTTTTTTGTAGCAGGAACTCCTTTGTATGTTAGGCCACACACCCCTAATGTAGCCAATCCTAATGAGTTTCTGCTGTTGAGTGTGGCCTATTATGCTAATGAGTTCCTGCTGGGTATGGCCAACTCGGGAGCCAGCCAGAACTCTGTTCCTGTGCATTCCTGCCCCAAAATAGCCCTGCCCTGGAGAAAATGGATGCTTTGGAGGGCATCGGACCCACTGAGCTCCTTGTCCTCCCAGGTTCCATCCTCTAATCTCCAGAAGTTTCCCAACCTGGATCTGGCAACCCTACCCCCCATTCCCCACAGGTGGCCAGGGGGAACTATGCAAAGTTGGGATGATTTTTTGAGGGGACTTTATACACATCCTTCTGCTTATAATCTTTTCTAGTGAATGGTTGCTGGACGATGTATTTGTTTTGAGAACTTCTTATAAACCAGGCCCAGTGTATATATTCAGAGTAGCTTGTGCAGTTGACACCTAATCAGGTGCCTTGTTTGGAATGCTAAGGGTTGAATGTCTGCCTGTCATATAATGATAACAAGTTGACCTCTTGCCAAGATGACCTTAATATGATGCAACCCGTAGCATAAGCTAGAGCTGACAGTGAGAACCATTCTCATAGTAAGAATGCAGGCATTCTGAATTTAGGAATTTGGCGCTGGAATGCTTGTACATGGAGGTTGTTGTCTACTTTGGCTATTTAACAACACCCCATTTATTTTTTTGAGACATATACAATTAGACCATTTTTTAAAAAAGAAACAACTAATTAATAATAGATTATTAGACCGTGACTCTGTGGTCTAATTGTGTTCTAAGCATCCTTTCCCTCCATCTCATTATGCCCTTTCCCAGACCTGCTTTCCTCTAATGGGGGAGGGGGAAGAGTGCAGTTCAAGCTTGTTAACAAAAAGTCTTACCAGGAAGGTCTGCATTATCTAACCACCCATCCATAGTGGTGCCATTTTCTCCCCTCAGACCCTTACAGAAACCATTTTATCTACCATGCCGCTAAATGGCTATTTTGGTTAAATTAAAAATTAACAATTGCTTGATTATTATAGCATTGTAGTGTTATAACACTGTCTATCGGACCAAATTTGAGCGCTGGATCAAATTTGAGCATACATAAATCTGAGCATTGGACCTGTGAATGGACAAGCTAGATCTTTCTACAAACCTGAAAAACACCATAGGTTTGCAGAAAAATCTGAACAAAGTTACATGGGGCGGGAGGAGGTTAGGAAAAAAAACCTTAATGGTAAAAGGAAAGCTCCTAGCTTTCAGGAACAGATTCCCTCTGTGGTTGTTGCTAGGCAACCACAACAGGCTTGGTTTCTGTCAGTAAAAGGGAGGGGAGGTCCTTTTCCAGGGATACTTTGGCCTTTGAGGGAGAACTCCTTGGAGCAAGGCCTGGCAGCAATCAGCAAGCATCTTGCTACACCTCCTCCCCCAACTTGTATAACTCACCTAGGCCTGGCTACTTTCTACTGTTTAACAGCAGCCCCCACCAAAATAGCAGTGTGATGTGGCTAGTGTTTCCCATTAGGATCCTGAATTCCTGTTCTGCTGTAGAAACTCACTGGGTGATCTTGGGCTAGTTGCACATTCACAGACTAATTGATCTCACAGGCAGGAGGTAATAGCCATGGAGAGCATCTGGATGCCTCCCCATACGCTGATGGCCTGCCCGCCCCCAATCTGGGCAAGCCAGCCCTCTGAAAGAAGGGCTGAGCCCAATGCATCTAAGCCCCACACAAGGCAGTAGAGGTGGAAACCAGCCAGCCTGAGATGAGGCAGGGGAAACAGCCTGGTCTGCCAGGCCCCACATGAGAGGTGGCAGTGCCCACCCAAGCCCCATGCAAGATGAAGCAGATGGCAGCGACTGCTGGAGTCCTATGTAAGATGAGGCAGATGGCAGCACCAGCCCATGCCCCATGTGAGGTGAGGCAAACTGTGATGTTTGGCCTGCTTGAGCCCTGCACAAAGCCCTGCGGAAGGGGGAGCCCCATGCAGGGTGAGTCAGACAATGGTACCAGCCCGGCCAAGCCCTATACAAGAGCCATAGATTTCCTGGGAAGGGGTAGAGGATGCCAGGGGTAGGGAAGAGTGCAAAACTGAAGATGGGGAGGAGATAAGGTAGGTCAGTTTTCAGATGGTGTTTGAGGAAGGGAAAGAGTGTGGGAGAAGGAAATAAGATTTACCCCACAATTGTTTGCAGGCCCCCGCTTGTAACAATCTATTGCCATTATCTACTTACATTTTAAAAAGTAAGTTTCTAGCTAGATGCATTTACATTTTCTTTAAATGAAAGCTGGAATTTCAAGAGGAGCTTGAAACAGATTGCTAAAATGTTGTTGTGCGGTGTGGCAATAGATTGCTATAGTGTTATTGTGCGATAGCAATTCAGGAACTGCCATTTTTTTATTTGCCACCTTCAGTGGTGTGGGAGTGAGTAGCCATGAGAGGCTCAGGTAAGCAAAGTACAGGGGACAATGTTGTGTGAACACTCTCTTGCCACTGTGAATGCTGCTGTATCCACAGCCACAACCAAAGCAGCACAGAGAACTTTACCCATGTGGAAGCTACCGTGGAGTTTCTGGATCTGCATATACTGGGGCAAGGCGAACAAGTGTTACCACTGTGTTTGACCTACAATTCGAAAAGCAATGGCTACACATTTTATGACCTATGAAACAAACCACTGCATAAGCCGAAAAAGTGACTTGAGTGATTTTGCAATGTCAAGGGATATATGTATAGCTGTAAGAAAAGGCATGTCTTTTATTTCATTTTCTGTCCTTTCGATGATGTGCTCTAAATTAAGCTGACCAAAAATGTTTCTGTCCTGAGGTCTGTCAGTGTATTTGATCTTCTACAAGGAGACGATATGGTGCTGTTCGACAGTTTGATAAGCTAGACCAGGGCCCCTGACCCTTGTTGAGCTCCCAGGCACTTTTAGAACTGTAAGAAAAGGTAGTGGGCACTGCCACAAAATGGCTACCGTGGGCACCCTAAAACCTATGAGAAAAAAATCAATAGTCTGTGACTTTTCAGTCTAGGAAAAATATGGCTAATGGAAATGATAGACATTTATAAAATTATGGACAGCAATTAATGAAGACAAATGGAGCCAAGCTCCAAGTTCAATCACTCTTTATGCTGCAGTGAGAGTTGATGGCTCTGGCTTGGGAAATTCCTGGAGATTTGAGGGGCAGTGCTTGGGGAGGGCAAAGATTGGGAAGAGGAAGGAACTCAGTGGGTATGTGATGCCATGAAGCCCTCCCTCTAAAGCTGCCATTTAGGGTTGCCAGGTACCTACCATCTGTCAGCGGGGGGCTCCTGACTGCTGTCCAGGGCCTTCTGGCACCCAGAAGTGACATCATTGTGCTGGGCACATTGTGTAGGGGATGCCCTAGTGTTTGGCCAAAAACTCTATGGTCACCATAGAATTTTTAGCTGAATGCTAGAGTGTCCCCGGGTGACATCGTGCTGGACATGTCAGGCGTGGCAGAGCTCTTTGGAGGTGGGGCTAGATTGGGTGCCCTGAAATCCAGAGAAATCCTGCCATCAGGGGGATGGCAACCCTGCTGCCATTTCATCCAGGGGATGTGATCTCTGTAGTCTGGAGATTAGTTGTAATTCTGGGAGAAGTCCAGGCCCCACCGGGGGGTGGGTGTTAGTAAACCTAGCTGCAGCTGTTCTCCAGATTGATAGGAGGCAACTGGAGCTTGGCTGTCTTCATTCCACGTCTGCACCCCAAATCCATTGGCAACCACACAGCCTCTCTGTCCTCCCATTGTCTATGGCAGGGGTCCTCAAACTACGGCCCGCGGGCCACATGCGGCCCGCCGAGGACATTTATGTGGCCCGCCAAGTGTTTATGCCCGCCCCCCCCTGCCCGGAGCCGCCGCCTCCTCGAGGAGCACAGCAGCAGCACCCCCGCAGCCTCTTTCTTCCTCCAGCAGCCCTGGGCGGCAAGAGCGCCCAGGAGCTGAGGAGGAGGAAGGGGCGAGCAGGCTGGTGGGGGGCAGGGGGCGAACGTGGTGGCGGGGCGAGCAGGCTGGTGGGAGGGAGGGAGCGAACGCGGCAGCGGGGCAAGCAGGCTGGTGGGGGGGAGGGGGCGAACGCAGCGGCGGGGCGAGCAGGCTGGTGGGGGGAGGGGCGAATGCGGTGGCCCTCCAGTGGTCTGAGGGACAGTGAACTGGCCCCCTGTTTAAAAAGTTTGAGGACCCCTGGTCTATGGCATGTCTTCTAACTGACTGGAGAAGTGGTGCATGGTAAGACTAATGGAGAGAAAGGAAAGGGAGCAGCTGAAGGAGAAAGAAAAAATGTGATAGGCAGCAAAGAGGAGTATGAAAATAGAAAATATGAATGGGGTGAAGGAGGACAAAAAGAAGGGAACTTCTAGACAGATAAGGAAGGAACATGGAGGGGGTCAAGAAAGAGGGCAGGAGCCAGGACATACAGCAACGGACTGTAGGAGTGCCCCATGTTTTTCTGTAGGCCTAGACTCTTAAGAATGACCCATGTTTCTCAATATGCACGAGTCTTTTCCCAAAACTTAGTACCATATCAAACAGGTACCAACCTTGCTATGATGTCATTGTGATGTAATACCTCATGAAAAGAGAACTAACCTTCTGTGGTATCACTAAACTTAATACTTCATAATGCTAAGGAAAAAGATGGGCATATGAATATTTTAAAGCATTAAAAATAAAACTAAAAAGCACTACTCTTACTGCGATGTCATTAAAATTAATACTTCATAAAACCACTAATACTACAAAACCTCACTTGACAAACAACCCTTTGTTTCTAGAATTGCCTCATCTCCAATGCTCCCTCTAAGCTATGGAGTCTTGTGAGTAAAAATTCTACTTTGTGAGCTACTGGCATTAAAATTGTGAGCAACCAATTTGGCTAATGCATAAATTAGTTTGCTCTGGAGCCATCCTTCCTGAGCTAAGATAAAAATGTGTGAGCTGGAGGCTAAAAAACTGTGAGCTAGCTCACCCTAACTCACCTTAGAGGGAACACTGCAAGTTATCTCTTGTCCTCCTAGCAATGTGTTACGGTTTTCTTTTAGTGATTGTGTGCAGATGCTGCTACCCTCTGATCTCTGCTACATTTCCTTACTCTGTGGTTCCACTTAACTTCATTCCCTCACTTCTAAATAGATATAGGTAATTCTGAACTGGAACAGAGAGTGTGGATTAACAGATCCACAGAATGGAGCTAGGGATAGGTAAGGAGGATTTCTCTACAAACTGAAAGGAAGTCCCAGGTTTGCAGGGAAATCTGAAATCTTTTTTAAAAATAGGGCTCTTAGTGAGTTTGTGGCTCAGATGAGATTTGAACCAACAGCTTTGCAGGTTACAATGTACTTGCTTAGCCACTGTGCTACACCAGCTTTGCCCCCTTTGCCCAATGTATTAATCATAAGAGGAGGAAGGGCAGACAGCCACCAAATCCATCTGTGTAATATGTCTAAAGAACTGAAATATTTAATAGAGGTTTTGCAGGGGGGAGGGTCACCAAGCTGATGTCACCCACCTAATACAAAATTAAAAGTGATGAGCTGCTTTCCACGATAGCATCTGCTGTGTGGTTCTTGCTTCTACTGCCCACTTTTTATGCCAGACAGATAACACATTCCTGGGTCTTGCATTTTAGAGCACTGTGACCCGTATAGGGGAAGTGACTAGCATTTCTGGAAGTAGAGAGTTCATCCATCACATCCAAGTACTAACACCACATAGCCAGGCACTGTAATATTATCTTCCCCACTGGGGATGGCCAAACTGAGGGATGCTGGGATGATACTACTAGGATGGGGGGGCATCACTGGAAAAAGCTTTGTTAAGGACTGTGTTGTGGCCCATGAATGCTGCCACCATTTTTAAAGCCTAATGGCAATTTAAAAATACTGTGAGGGCCCGATCAGGCATGCAGTGCAGCAGGGTGAGGTGCTATTCCCCCCCCCCCCGTGCTTCCTAAAGTGTTGAAATGGCCATACAATCAGTGGCTATTTTGGCAGGCAAAAAGGTATGGGGGTGGGACAAGAGTGCCTTAACCTGCAGCTTTTAAAAACCACCTCATTAGGCTTTAAAATGGTGGCAGCATCCATGAGTCAGACCTGTGGGTGTCATAGAGATGCCAGCCTCCAGGCGTGACCTGGGGATCCCCCAGAATTACAGCTCATTTGCAAAGAACAGAGGTCAGTTCCCCCTGGAGAAAATGGATGCTTCAGAGGATGGACTCTATGGCATTGTACCCCACTGAGGTCCCTGTCCTCCCCAGGCTCCATCCCCAAATCTCCAGGAGGTTCCCAACCTGGATCTGGCAATCCTAACCCCCATTCCCTGCCAGTAGCCAGGCAGAACCTGGCAACCATAATCATGTTCTACTTTGGTCCTCAGTAGGACTGCTTTGAGAAACAGGTGCACTGAACATGATGTCACATCCTCAAAATATTTGGGCCCGAATGGATTGGGAGGGAAGTTTGTCAGTGGTGCCTCTGGCTGTGAAATGGGCCCCAGGTGGATTGATTCAGAAAACTTTATTCCTTCAGAGGTATGGAGCTTAGCTCCATGATGTAGATACCAGTGATTTCAAAGAAGCTACAACACTGAGCTGGCCCAGTCCTCTCAAGGGACGTTTCCACTCTTGGTTGCAATCCTGGAGACTCCAATGGCAGCCACAACCCTGGAATGACCACTTCAACACTTTCTCATCTATGCTGACAAATGAGCCTGAGTAATTTTTCTCAGAGCTGTAGAAAAGAGCAAGAGTCCAGTATCGTCTTAAAGACTAACAGAATTTGTGGCAGGGTATGAGCTTTTGTGAGTCACTGCTCTGCTCACTTCTTCACCCTGCTATGTTCATGGAACTGAGACCCCTTGAGAAAAGCTAATGTGAGTGGTAGATGTGGGGAGCTGAAAATCAGTTCTGGCATTGCAGCTATAGCTTTAATAGTAGCCATACCTTAAGCACGGCTGCCAATTCCCTGCATGAATTCTTCTGTTTCTTTATACAATGTGTGGGGTGCTTTACAATACAGCAATTCCAGATGCCTGTCCCAAGGAATACAGTTCCAACTGTGGAAGGCAAGACAGGCCAGTATTTCAGAGACAACTGTGTGAATGGGTGAAAGTGGTAATGGAATAAGACATTTGTGTAAAAGAAAGAGATGTTCCAACTCTGTGATTGGTATCTTGGAAATAAACCAATCTCAACAGCATGCTTTAACCTAGGAATAAGTCCTAATAGACTAGGAGAAGTTTTAGGTGAATGCTAGAGTGTTATCCCTGGCACGCTGAGGTCAGTTCTGGGTCATGCTGGAAGTGACGTCTTTGCTATGGGGATGCCAATGGCCACTCCAACTAAGTCCCCACCTCACCATCTCTTGCTGGTTACTAGGCCATGTCTGGCAGCCACAACTGTGGCCCTTTCTAGTCCTCTGTCTACTGTTACTCAGAGTGATCAATGGAAAACATAAGCTTTTTGGATATGTAGAAATCATGCTTCATATACAACCTCATTGAAAGGCAGAAAGCAGAATTTTTGTACCTATCTTCAGTTACCTTTGAAAAGATCCCAGTTATATTTCCTTAGCTTCATGGGGGGGGGGGACAAAATAGTTCTGTTGTTTCTAGTGTTGACCTTCAGGTGGGGTCTGGAGATCCCACCGAATTACAACTGGTCTCTGGACCACAGATTTCAGTTCCCCTGGAGAAAATGGCTACTTTGGAGTGTGGACTCTATGGCATTATAGTCACTGAGGTCCTTCCCCTCCCCAAACCCCGCCCTCCTCAGGCTCCACCTCCAAATCTCCAGGAATTTTCCAGCCTGGAGTTGGCATCCTTCGTTGTTTCAACAAGCCATCAAGGACATCTGCATTCTGTGTCTATGGGGAGCAGCACAGACACCTTCCATTTTGTTTCTCAGTCTCTTGCCAAATGCCTTGTCTCACTTAGAGGATTAACTTGTTAGTATTTCTCAAGCAGTACAAGAATCCATGGCTGTTGCTTTACATGCCAAATGTATACAGAGTCTCACCTCTGGAAATTCTGCTCGCTTCAATGCAAATGTGGCTGGAACCAGTCATGCTCCTGAGTAGGCTCGGTTGCTGGCAGCAACTATCTGGCAATTAATATTCTCTCCTGCCACAGAAGTTCAGGATTGCATCCCTAATGTCAGGCAGGCTTTGTTTTCAGTGACTAACGAGATGTTGTGTATTCCAGTTCTGAGTTTGCCTGTTGGTTTCTAGACATATTTTGCATGAGTCAGGGATGCAGTTTTGTCAAGGCAGTAGAGATCACCCAGTTGCCAAGCTTTAAGAAGAAGAGGGAGAATAACAATGAATCTGCCGTGCTAAGAGCTGTAGCCACTTGGATCCTCTCTACCTGGACAGCGGTATGTCAGAGTATTGAGTTAGGATCTGGGAGAGCCAGGTTCAGTTCTCCAGTCCACTCTGCCATGGAAGCTCACTGGGTGACTTTGGGATGATCTGTGACAGACAGGCCTCTATTTTTCTGTTCTGAAGTCTGATTCTTTCTGCCATGACTCAGATGACATCTTAAGGGAGAAAAAGACAACGATGGTGTAAGCCACTTTGAATCCCTGTTGGGGAGCAATGTAGGGTACACGAAGCTAAATAAATCAATATAAAACAAAGAGTACAGTGTTATTCCACCCGTCCTTTGAGGAGCTTAGGGTGGCATACATGATTCATCCTTTCCCTGTTTTATCATAACAGTGATCCCATCAGGTAAAGTCAGCTGGGAGAAAATGAGTGGCCCAGAGTCATCCTGTGAGTTTCATGTCGGAGTTTGGATCGGAGGGCTACTTCCATTAATGTAAGCCACACCTCCACTTGTGCTAGATTTCTGTGAAAACCTCCTTCCTACCCCACACTCTTCATGAGGGCCCATCACCAGTGTTCCCTCTAAGCTGAGTTAGTGTGAGCTAGCTCACAGTTTTTTAGCCTCCGGCTCAGGAAGGATGGCTCCAAAGCAAACTAATTTATGCAATAGCCAAATCACTTGCTCACTACTTTGATGCCAGTAGCTCACAAAGTAGAATTTTTGCTCACAAGACTCCACAGCTTAGAGTGAGCATTGCCCATCACCCCCCCCCCCCAGGACATGATCTGGTGGAGTTCAATTGTTAAAAGTGGAAAGGCAGAGATGGCAAAGTTTCATTATGCAAACACTGCTTGGGATGCAGATCTATGGACTGAATGGAAACACAGTGTACTGATCATTTTGAACTTAGATGGCAAACACACATAGCTAATGGGTGTTACATAAACATGGATGAAGTTATTTGAACTGTGATGCAATGCACCATTGTAGACCATAAACTGAGCACTTAATTGTGCTGTGTTCCCGGGAGTAACCACTGCTTCCCCACAGATTTGTTGTTCAGCCTGGGTACACCATGAATTGCTGGCTATGCACCACTCAACATAAACATAAGAGCCCTGCTGGATCCGATTGGTGTCCTGTCTAGTCCAGCATTCTGTTTCATACACCAGGCTTTCAATTAGGAGCCGCCGCCACTACCATCAATGACCACTAATATTAACATCTATGGCAAAGGGCTGGCCCTGCATTGAGATCATGCCACACTACCGTGGGAAGCCAGAATACCACTGAATGGAGAGTTTAGTACTGTGTCTGATAGCATGCCTTTTAAAACATCTTGTAAGAACAACCATCATAATGAGCACTTTAACTGATATTTGTTATTGTATGATTGTTTTAACTGTTTTTATATGTTTTATCATGTCTAGGCATATGGTGCCGATAAATGTGAGCTGCCCTGAGCCTGTTTGCAGGGAGGGCGGGATATAAATCCAAAAATCAATAAGTAAAAAATAAATACCGTGGCCAACCAGTTGTCCTGTAGAGTCAATGAACAGCATAGAAGCCAAGGCCTTCCCTTGATGCTTACTCCTAGCACTGGTATTCAGAGGTTTGCTCCCTCAGCATATGGAGGCTCCCTTTAGGCATCATGGCTAGTAGCTGAAGGACCCGGTCATACCACTGACACAATGCTCCAGGTCACAACATTATGCCAGTTATGATTCCCAGCAACCCATATGATGTTGCCTTGAGAGATAAGTAGAATAGCACAGGGGTATTTTCTGACATTTTGTCAACCCCAAAGAGAAGAACAATTACTGTTGTTGCTGTCCTGACAATGTATAATGGTGCTTTATGAGGAATATAAGCAAAGAAGACCAGCCTCTGCTCTGCAGAGCTGACAATTTATGCTCTAACAACAGTGTAAGCTGCACAGAGCGGGGAAGCATAGATCAGACACTTGGAAAGGTAAAAATACTCTACTGAGAACAAACAAAACAGCTAGTTCTATAGCTGAAAGCACCACCAGGTAGTATGACTCCAGCCTCAGATGCCTCTCAAATTTATTGGTTGGTTGGTTAACTATATACAGTGCACTATCATAAATGTCACAGATCTTCCAGCTATACATGCTCCACAGATGCAACAGCGCTGTTCCGTTATACTTTTATAGCAACATTCTATATTGCGAAAGGATAATTAGGAATCTCAACCCCCCCACCCCCTGAATCACCTCCCTTACAGAGCAGTTGTCATTTTGCAAAGTTTTCCCCAAGGCATGCGTTTCTTTTAAAGAATGGAAATATGGAGACAATAACACATTCCGTATTAGCACTACACTGTGCTGAGAATAGAAAAACAGTGCATGTAGGCTTTGATTGTGCGGTTGATTTCTTGGATAAAATCTGATGCTGACAATGTGACCTGAGTCCACACACACACACACACACACCCAAAGAAGAAGAAGAAGAAGAAGAAGAAGAAGAAGAAGAAGAAGAAGAAGAAGAAGAAGAAGAAGAAGAAGAAGAAGAAGAAGAAGAAGAAGAAGAAGAAGAAGAAGAAGAGGAGGAGGAGGAGGAGGAGGAGGAGGAGGAGGAGGAGGAGATTGGATTTATACTCCGCCCTTCATTTGGGTTCTCAGAGCGGCTTACAAACTCCTTTCCCTTCCCCTCCCCACAACAGACACCCTGTGAGGTAGGTGGGGCTGAGAGAGCTCTGACACAAACTACTCTTTCAGGAACAGCTGTGCCTGAACTTGTGACTGACCCAAGGTCACATCAGCAAGTGCAAGTGGAGGAGTGGGGAATCAAACCCGGTTCTCCCAGATTAGAGTCCATGCACTTAACCACTGGCACTGCGTCCCCCGCATGGGTGGCTGGTGGTGTCAGAAGCAGGGCAGGCATGGCAGATGTAAAGAGCAAACATACCCAAACACACACAGGAATAGAAAAGAGCAAGGGTCCAGTAGCAACAAAACTGGAGCATGCTGGCAAGGACCGCTAACTGTACATGCTACCTTGTGCTCTGCTATAGAAACCCTCCCTGACCCTGCTAGGCACCCCAATATGGATAATCAGCCAGGGTGGGAGAAAAATGCTAGAAGCGTAGCAAAGCATAGCCTGGGAATGGACAATGTTTAGAACCCCTTGCCCATGTATTTAATTTTTTGTAAAAGGCTGAACTCCACTCCAACCCACCAGCTGCTTGAGGATACTGGAAAAGAAGCAAAAATCCAACTCTTGTGCCGATTCACCTCTCTCTATACTCAGTCCACAGGTGAAAAATTTAATTACCTCTAAAATGGAGACTCTGAGGATGCCTTGACTGAGGGTTATAACCTTCGAAATTTTCATCATAATTGGGGGCAAGGGAAGTTACACCTGAGTTTCCACTGAAACCTATTAGAAATTGATTTGCTAACACAACAAGCTTTATTTCTGATATTAAAGAAACAGACTCAAGGCTTTAAAATGATAAAGATCCTGACTCCCCCCCCCCCCCACAACCTTAATATAAGATTTTTGGTTCTATAATTTTTGACCCTAAATTTTTGGCCCTAAATTAAGAACGTGACATTTCTCATTCCAGGGCTTTTTTTGTAAAAAAAGCCCAGCAGGAACTCATTAGCATAACAGTCCACACCCAACAGCAGAAACTTATTAGCATATTCGGCCACCCCCATGACAGCACAGCTCATTAGCATATTAGGCCACCCCCATGCCTTCCCTTGGCTTGCCCGGGTGCCCTGCGGCTGCAGGGAACCGGGCAAGCTGGCCCTTGGACAGGCTGGGGAAGGCATGGGGAGGCATTTAAATGCCTTCCCAATCCTTCCAGCCGTCCCCCGGACCACCCACCTTGGAGTCGCTGGGGGGGTCACTCTCCAGGCCTTCCCTCTGTAGCCACGCACACAGAGTGGGCATGGCCAACTCTGGAGCCAGCCAGAACTCTGTTCCTGTGCATTCCTGCTCAAAAATAGCCCTGCCTCAGTCCTACTTTTGTCTCATTTTAAAACCCTGTCTGCCTGTTCCACTGTGATAATATTACTTCAATCACCGCAGTTCTCCAGTTTATTCAGGAGGATGCACATGTAGATTTGAAATAACATTTGGAATACCTGTTGGTCTGTATCCTATTTGTTTGTGGGTCCTGTGATATTCATCTTCCAGCCTTTAGGGATCTTGTCATCAATATTATATGCGTAAGCCATTTTGTTGGAACTCCTGCTATCAATAAAGTTTATTTAAAAATGCTTCCCAGAATGAGTATATACCTTAAACCTTACTACAAAAGCCTTTAGCATTAACCCATATCTTATTACAAGTATATCTAAGGACAGTTAGAAACCCTTTTAGAATCAAACAAGGGCTTCAGAAAAACAGACTAGCATTGTTTTTCTTGCCCTGGAACATTTCCCACCACTCAGTAATATAATCAGATAGCAAATTATTTTCTAGCCTACCTTACGTATTTAAGTCCCATTTCTAAACCAGGACCGAAACATGATTTAGAATCCTGGTTTGTGGAAAAGAAACTCCAATTTGTCCAGATGCCAGCATTCAGACTACACTATGAATCTGGTTTACATCGCCTTTGTAATCTCTGCGAGAAAGATGCACTCTACATGAAGCAAGCAAATAAGTAATCCACCCATGGTTTACATTCTCCTTTCCGCATACAAGAGAATGGGGATTAATAGTAGTTGACTAGAAAAAATAGGGTTGCGAACTCCAGGTTGGGGAATTCCTAGAGACCTGGGGATGGAGCCTGGGGAAGGCAGGGTTTGGGAAGGGGAAGGACATTGGCCATAAAGGGTCGAATGCCATAAAGTCCAACCTCCAAAGCAGCCATTTTCTCCAGGATATCTGATCTCTGTCATTTGGAGATGAATTGTAATTCTGGGAGATCTCAAGACACCTCCTCGAGGTCAACAACCCAAAGAAAAACCACAGTTCAGTTGCGCTGAAGCAGACCGCCTGTTCTGGCATTCTGCTTGCTGGATCAAAAATCGTTACACACACACACACACACACACTTCAGCAATAATCACTTGTGCGGGGGACCCACTCCTTATGAAGTCTGCTCATCAGCTCTTTTTGAAGAACATCTGCTGAAGGTTGATTGCTGATCCTGATCTGCAGCCTTGGAATTCAAAAAGGCACAAGCACCAGTCACACTTGAGATCAAAGTTCCAGTGGACAAAGGATGGCATACTTCATCACTATCACAACTTGTTCTGCAAAACACATTCTGAATTGACACTCTTGGGCTGAGTTCAGACTGGCAGTTTGAAGCGGGAGCCAGTCATGGCAAAAAAGCCCTGGAACAAACTGTTCCAGGTTTTTCTGGTCACACGGGGCCGACTGATGCAGGAGCATACCGGGAGGAGGTGCACGGGAGCATTCAGACGGCTGGCCCAGAGGCACGGCTGTAAACGACTTTTTCCTGGTAAATCGGCTGGATGCCTATGTGTGCATGAGTGCATGAGCACGTATGTGCTCATACGCTCATGCCCACATAGGCATCCGGCCAATTTGGGGAGGATCCCATTGTACCAGCACCGCATTGGGCGGTAGAGTGGAGCACAGCAAATCATATTGCTGCTGCCTTATGCGCAACGCAGATTGCTCCCGGCTTTTCAGCTGAGCGTTCACTCTTCCGGGAAGTGGAATGCAGCGGGATAAATGGGCTCTCCAAGATTTGCTACCACTCTCAACAGGTATCTTTTAATCCCAGGAGCGAAGCAGAACAGCACAGGTTTCTTATGGGTGGGGAACGCCAGGCAGATGTGCCTGTGTGAACACCCCCTTTAATCCGCTTGGGAAATGTGGCTGAAACATGGCTATAGTGGGGCAAATTGCCAGTCTGAACTCAGCTTTGGAAAGACAAACCAGAGAATCTTCCATCTCTATCTGAGAGAGGTTTGCTAGCACACATATGGCAAAAAAAAATCAAGAATTATTGTTGGGATGCCTGTATGGGTTGCTTAATATAAGTTGAGTTAAATAAGGGGGAAAAAAGTAAGGAAAGGAAAAGCCTTGAGCATTTACAGACTGAACAAAAGCCTCTGTTCAAAGGTGTTTTCATATATGTTGCAGTAGTAAAAGGCTGGGGTGGAATAACTGGCAGAAAGCTAGGCCTGCCAGCTCTGGGTTGGGAAATACCTGGAGACGGGGGGAGGAAAGGAGCCGGGGGAGGCAGGGTTAGGGGAGGGGAGGGACCTCAAAGGGTCATAGTGCCATAGAGGCCACCTTCCCAAGCAGCCATTTTATCCAGGAGAACTGACCTTTGCAACCCGGAGACTAGTTGTAATTCCAGGAGATCTCCTGCCACCATCTGGAGACAGTGGCAACCCTACAAAAGTCCTTCCCTGGATTCTTGTTCTTTTTAGATATTGGAAGTCTTAAGGTGCTGAGGGTCTCTGATGAAAAACAAATGTCTCTGAATCTCTGTGGCAGCTCGCTAGAAGAGGGGGCAGCAGATGGCTAGGTGGTCATACTACAGCCAGTTTGGTGTAGTGGTTAGGAGCACGGACTCTAATCTGGGAGAACTGGGTTTGATTCCGCAGCTGCTGGTGTGACCTTGGGTCAGTCATAAGTTATTTCAGAGCTCCTCCTCCTCCTCTCCTCCTCCTCCATCTGTTGGTCTGTGTGTGTCTGTTTAGCAATTCCTTCTCTCTCTCTCTCTATCACAATATCAATAGCCTCCATTTTATCCTCACAACACCCCTGTGGGGTAGGTAAGGCTGAGAGAAAGTGACTGGTCCAAAGTCACCAGAGAGTAACATGATTGTGGTTGGATTTAAACCTGGGTCTCTGTGCTACCAGTCTGCCATACTGTGAGCTCAGCTGTGGTCAATGACATGAAGACACTTTCTCCTGACCGCATAAAACAAGGGTGGCCAAACTTGCTTAACGTAACAGCCACATAGAATAAACGTCAGATGTCTGAGAGCTGCAAGACATGAACAAATATTATGCACACGTTCTTATTGAAAAAATATGCACGTTTGCTTTTTATTACCATTAAATTAGACTGTGTGAAACAGCCACATGTGGCTCCCAAGCTGCAGTTTGGCCACCCCTGGTATAAAACCTCTCACTCTGTCCTGGCTTGGCATTCTTATTATTTATTGAACTTATTTTCAATAAAAAGTAAACTGTCCTCTCACTGATCCAGCCTCCCCCCCAGCTCTTCACTCCCTGATCACTAGCTTACCAGAATGGCTGCTGCCTCATCTATCTGGCTTGCTTCATCTCCTTCAGACCTTGTCTCCTAACAGAAGTCTCTATTCATGGTGTGGCCTTTTGGAAAGCTTGGCACTTGGTGTGGCACATGACAAAGACAAGCAGAAGAGTTGGGTTTTATACCCTGCTTTTCTCTCTCCTAAGGAGTCTCAAAGCGACTTGCAATTGCCTTCCCTTCCTCTCCCCACAACAGGCGCTTTGTGAGGTAGGTGTAGCTGAGAGAGTTCTGAGAGAACAGTGACTGGACCAGGGTCACCCAGCAGGCATCTTGTGGAGGAGGAATGGGGAATCAAACCTGGTTCTCCAGATTAGAGTCTGCCGCTCTTAACTTAACTACTACATCACCCAAGCCAATTATGTGTGCTGGCTTGATGCACAGATTGACCTCTCATTGCAATTACATGTTGTAAACTCTGCTGAGCAATATTTGATTCATTAAAGCAAAGCACTTTCAGATATCAGATTAGAGGAAAGATCTTTTGTTGTGTTCTCTTGCTGCTTTCTTACAGGTCAGCTTGCAGCAGGCTGCAGGAAGAGTTGAGCTCTGCTGCCCTGATCCTTCCCAATCCCTTTCCCAACTTCTTTCCATTCTGGAACCTGAATCTCTTCACTTAGCCCCATTGGTCATCTTCCAGTGTTGAGTCATCTCCATGTGGTGGCATTATTGTGAGAAGCTGGTTACCTTTTTAAGAATCAGAAACTGTATGGATAACTTCCTAACATTCCCAGACTGCATGGGCTTCCCTTCTTCCAGACAGACTATTCCTATCACGGACTCATGAGTCTACAGATCCTTGGGAAATCTTTCCTGTATTGAAATCAGACTATGCTTCATGAATATGCATTCACTCATCAAGAGATTACACAAAGTGCGAAGTAAATCTTTTCCATCCCATCTATGGCAGCAAACACATTGCATGGCCTTTCTATGTTAACCTTCACCAGATGTTCCAGTAGGCTACAGGGAGTCACCTATTATCCAAATAGCTACACCAAGAGATGTTCTACAGCTTGATAATTAAAAGGACATTCTCCATTGTTTTTAAAACCCTCGATGCAATACAGGGTGAGAATTCAATTGATTTGGTATTTAAGGTTCAAGCAGATTAGAGCTTTAGATTTCAAAATAACAATGTATAAATATAGATTCTGGTGGGTAGTTGTGTTGGTCTGAAGCAATAGAACAAAGTTTGAGTCCAGTGGCACCTTTAAGACCAGCAAAGTTTACTTCTTGGTATAAGCTTTCGTGTGCATACACACTTCTTCAGATATCTCATGTGCGCCCTTGCTGTGGATCATTGGCTAGGTACTGCATTTTGCCTAGTACTTTTTTGTTCCGTGTTTTTGGCCCGATGGGACGGGTTAGGGGCGGGAGCGTGACGCTTGCCAGAAGTTGGCATCTGATTGCGCCGGTTTGATCCGCCCTTAATCTATCCCATCCGTGTAGCTATTTCTCCATGTGACCGGGACCAATGTTAAGTATTAAGTCATTCACTTTTATCAGGTGATAAAGTCTATGAGTTTTATTACTAACACATATTTGAGAGATTGTCAAGGGCATAACTCTCAGAGCCTGCAGTCCAGTCGTTTTCTTATGCAAAGCTCTGAGTTCAGTTCTCACATTTTGAAGAGAGTACAAGCCATTTACAGCCTTGTCTATGAACCCTGTTTACTTAGAACAGATCTTCATATTTCATAGTAACAGTAAGGGAAAACTTCTGCGTAAGTCTGCTGCAGTTGAAGAAGAAGAGATTAGGTTTATACCTAGCCTTTCACTACTTGAAGGAGTCTCAGAGCAGCTTACAATCTCCTTTCCCTTCCTCTCCCCACAACAGACACCTTATGAGGTAGGTGGGACTGAGACAGCTCTTTCTAGAACTGCTCTTGAAAGAACAGCTCTGAAATAATTTATAACTGACCCAAAGTCACACCAACAGCTGCATATGGAGTTTTAATTGTTCTACTAAGAGCTGTCCTTTGGAAGAACCTTCAAAGAAAGCTCCTTCCCAAAGGGCAAAGCAGATAACAGGAGGAAAAACCCAGAATTCGGAGGGGTATTGAGAATCTGGAGAGTTACTGCCTGTCATAGTAGACAGTACTGATCTTGATATACCACTAGTCTGACTGAGTATAAGACAGCTTCATGTTCAAGATGATGAAGAAGAGCTGGTTTTTATACCCTGCTTTCTTCTATCCTAAGGATTCTCAAAGTGGCTTACAATCGCCTCCCCTCCCTCTCCCCACAACAGTCACCTTGTGAGATGGGTGGGGCTGAAAGAGTTCTGAGAGAACTGTGACTGGCCCAAGGTCACCCAGCAGGCTTCATGTGGAAGAGGGATGGGGAATCAAACCTGGTTCTCCAGATTAGAGTCCACCACTCTTAACCACTACCCCAAACTGGCTGGTGATTCATTAACCTATCCCCAGCAAGCCATGTCACACAAAGTCAATTCTTTAGGACAATATCAACTTCAGACTAAAGCATCCTTATTCCTTCAACAAATCACACAGTGAACCTGTTGATTTCCTGCTGTATGGATGGAGGCCAATTTCTGTCCTGCCATCATTTTTCTGGCTTATAGGTTGACTCTCGAAACATGTTTCCCTTCACAAAAGAGGAGCTGCTTCCAAAGGTAACAGAAAAATCCCCAACGGCCGCCCTCCCCCTTCCATAAGAAAAATGAACAGTAAATTAAATTTGGTTGTGCCACAAAAGGGTAATTTGTAGGCACGGCAATGGCTGAGAGCTATGGCTTTCTACTTATCTGCAGCATATTCTTTCACTCCAAACAGAGCAGACCAAAGAATTTGTTTCCATGTAATTTTCCAAAGGCTTCAGGCACCTGAAATCCCTGATAATTTTGCCCTGCTTTGTTACGATGATGAATCACCGTGTATTTTGCTGCTGCACTTGTTAATCTCGTCCTGCTGTCCGGGGCCTGTATGTGCATTAAGAGATAAATTGGACAGGGACCCCCACGTAGCAATGTCACAGCCAATACTCTTAAGGCAGCACTTGAAACATATTGCTCTAAAGTCATCCTCTTTCTTGCTTTGTGAGATGTTGGATTCGACACTGGACAATGGAGGTCCCAGTGCTGGTGGCTCAGGCAGAATTAGAAACTGAGTTGGATCCAGCCAGGTTTTTTTTCATTTGGTCTTAACCAATCCCCCGCTTCCTACAGCTCCCATCCAACAAGGTTTTCATACATGCAGACAGGCCCAATTCCATGTTTGGGGGGGCTGGACAGGCATTGCTCTGGGGGGCCCTGTCTGCCAACTACCAGCCACCCCCTGCCTCCCTTTCCACCCCCTCCTGTGTGCCCCTCACATGCCCATGCATCCTTCTCCCACTTTCTGGGCCTCCCATTGCCCTTACTGAATTGCCTGCACCACCTGCGCACCCTTTTACCAACAGCATGCCCATGCATGCAGCTGGGAGAGCTGCTGCCATGGCCACCATGAGTGCCACCACTATGCACCACCCACATGCCCCACCCCAGTGGCACTGGGCAACTGGGAGCAGGTTGGTAGAGCACTTCCAGCAAACAGATGGGGAAGAGTGTGCAGACAGGTGGCAGGGGGAGTGTGTGGGTGGGGGTCAGTAGCAGTGGGCCCCACCAGAAGCCCTGGCATCCACCCCACCTCAAAGGATGCTGATGCTGGCACCATGATCCCCAGCATAGCCCTTTTGGGCGGTCAGTGGAGACCCCTCCTTCCAGTTTGGTGTAGTGGTTAGGAGCGCAGACTCTAATCTGGGAGAACTGGGTTGGAGTCCCCACTCCCCCACTTGCAGCTGCTGGTGTGACTTTGGGTCAGTCATAAGTTCTTTCAGAGCTATTCTCTCAAGGGCAGTTCTCTCAGATCTCTCTCAGCCCCACCTACCTCACAGGGCGTCTGTTGTGGGGAGAGGAAGGGAAATGGATTGTAAGCCGCTCTGAGACGCCTTCGGGTAGTGAAGGGAGGGGTCTCAATCCAATCTCTTCTTCTTTTTCATCAGCAGAAAAGCTGGTAGGATCCAACCCCCTGGATCATACCAGCACAAAACTATGAGGAGATATGCCATGTGACAGGCAGTGGGATACTAATAAGACACACTCACCTTTGGTTTGAGGGCTACTTAGTGAAACATGGAGGCCAATCTTGGAACAAAACAAAAGTATGTTCCCTGTCACAGCAGAAGACAATAAAGAATTCAGAAAGGAATTTGGGCTGGTTTGAACAGAGCTACTTAACTGAAGAGAATCATGAATAAGTAAGCTAATTATAAAGCAGTACAATCCGCACAGTGCAGTTCCAATGTTTTATTTCAGTCAGGGAATTGTCTGTCTCAGAAGAGCAGCCCCAGCAGCCAAACACGAAAATGAATGCAGTCGAGTGTCTCCTGCATTTAGTTCCCCTCCACAGAGGTTTCAGGGTCAAAGGAAAGCTGGACGGGGAAGACTTCCATGGCAGGCCAAGGGGGGAAAGCCTGGAGTGTACATTTAGCAGGTTAAGGCAGTCTGCTTAAGTAAGTTCTGTCCACTTTCTATTCCTGGCAAGTGCTGGACTGTCTTAATCCAAGGTACCTAAGTACCCAGCAGACAATATAGTCATAGCCTGTGCCAAGAAGCTCTTCCTTAAGTCTGGGAGAATAAAAGTGTTCATTGACTTTCTGCTCATGGGTTTATTGCCTAAGCAACGTGAGCAGATTTGTACTTGCGAAAGGCATCATCTCTGCTTCTCCCTCCCACTGCAGCTTTTCGCGCCACCTGAAATTGTGCTCCTGCAGGTCAGTGTACCCCTCAGGAACAGTGCGGGGGGGTGGGAGTCTAGAGCGGGGTGGGGGGGAACTAGGCAACAATCACCTTCCCCTCCTCCTCAAATAGAAAAGTTGTTCCATCACAGGAACTGCTGTTGCATCAGTAGACTGGCACCTTAGGACCCAAGTCATTGTACTCAAAACGGAACATTAGAGTGGCTACAAGCTGCCTGGAACCAGGATATCTCAAGGGCCACTTTCTCCCATACAGCCCTGCCCAGGCACTTAAGATTATCTTAAGAGGCCCTTCTTTGTGTTCTCCTGCCATCTTGAATGATCACACGAGACAGGGCCATTTCTGTAGTGGCACCAGGGTTCTAGAATGTGATTCACAGGGAGATTTGCTTTGTTCCTACATGGTTGGCTGTTTGTTGTACAGTTAAGGTAGCATTTTTCTGGAGGGTCGGTGGCTTTTGAATTACAGTTGTAACTTTGTTTTACATTTTGTTCTAAGCTGCCCTGAAGATCCTTGTTTTGATGGGAGGATGGGATGTAGACATCTTAAACTAATACATAAAGATGTGAGAAGTCACTTTGTAAAAACAAACAAACAAACAAACAAACAAACAAACAAACAAACAAACAAACCCAAAACATGACATGTGCAAAGAATGATAAAGTCACCATCGAGACACAGGTGTTTCAGGCCCATGTCATTGTGGCCCTTGCTCCATAGCACTCGGGACTATGCCAAGTTGGCAATATTCAACCGTTTCCATCTTCAGTGCTGATGATGTATCCTTGCCATTTCCTGGCAAGATGAGATCACCAGTGTTGTTCGATCACCAGTGTACTTCTCTTGATCGAGGCCAACTGCTGGTCTCCTCAGATGGTAGCAGTGGCTGGCTTATATGCTTAGGATGTGAGATGGCTTGCATACCACAGAACGTATTCCATGGCAGTGGGACTCTCTCCATGGCTAATAGAGAGCCCCATGAGTAGTGTATGCCCTGCATACTACCCCACTAAACACACACACACACCCAATAATATAAGATGTGGGTGGAAAGTGCTGTCAAGTTGCATCTGATTTATGGTGATTCTATGGAATTTTCAAGGCAAGCGCTGTTCAGAAGTGGGTTGCCCGTTGCCTGTCTCTGTGTAGCAACCCTGGAATTTCTTGGTGGTCTCCCATTCAAGTACGGAGCAGGATCAACCCTGCTTAGCTTCTGAGATCTGATGAGATCGGGCTAGCCTGGACCATCCAGATCAGGACAATATAAGCTATAGCTACTAGCATAGTTCTGTGCATGTCTCTCTTCACCACTGGTCAACCTCAACCAGCCCTTGTGTATCTGGAGCGAAAGAGCTTCCCTTTCTGCTGTCTTGCTCTCTTCTTAGCATGAGGCAGAACAGCAAGGCAAGAGAGTGAGACTTCCAAGGGGGCCCCCGAGGAAAGCAAGCTGGTCATGAAGAAAGAGGAGTAAGACCCGCAGCACCCCACTGCGGCCAGCTCTCTCTTTTCCCAGGAGGCTGCCACAGTGGTGGCTGCACTATCTGTGACCATTTTGCTCTCCTCCCACCAGCTGCCCTGGTCCTGGGATGAAAGCGGAGAGGCTACAAGGAAGGTGGGGTTCTTGGAGAGGCTGGGCTGTTTGCTTTCACCCCCAGCATGCCCCTCCAAGTTTGGGGAGCTTCACAGCTTACCTGGTCTCCAATCACTCTGGCAGCAGCTTTCAAGGCGGGAACCACCTGCCAACCACAAGCCCTGCCAGGCAATGGCCTTGCCCACTTTCCTGGGACATGGGGCTGGTGCCATACTGGAAAACAGTGCTCAGAAGACATGCTCAGGTGGCATGTCAAAGAGTCTCCAAGCCACTGAGTGAGATCTGGCTCCTAAGTCACTGAGTATTGCTGTCCTATGGTGAGATCGCCAGTGTTCTGAGAGACACAGAAATCACCCAAGGCTTCAATACAAGCATGATTGAAAACATGGCCAATGTTTGCAATTGATGTCAGCAAGAAGGAAGTTCTTGTAACTAACAGGAACGTTGTGTGTCACAGTCTCTGGGACAAAACCCAGAGTTGACAAGAAATGGTTCCTGCATCTCCAAAACAAGCACAAATGTAAGAATCAGAGTGTCAGTTGTGATTTATTCACTAAAGATTACAGAGGTAGCATTTGTGACAAGTCCTTCTGACCTGGGTTGACCACTCTGGTCATCAAAGAGAATGTAATCTGATGTCATCCAAGTCACCTGGAAGAATGCTGCTATCCCAGCTATTTGCCCAAATGGACAGTTACCAAATAGACTTTATGGACCATCTCCTTCCATCTATATTACTGATGCACACATGTGCTTTTATAAAACACTGCAAAGAATCTTGCTTTAATTATACATGTGATTACATCAACCATCTTTTTGTTTGGAGTTTACTGCTAGGCACATGCATGCTTGAACACATTTTCTTCAGATACATGCAACCATACCAAGACTGCATCTTTGCAGTGTTTTATCCATGGGCACATGCTCAAAAGTGGTGTAGATTGGGAAATCATCAACAATGTAAGACACAAAAAGCTACTACAATCTACAGCTACATCATGCTCTTTCCAAAATTTGGAAATAAAAAAATGGAGAATGCCCAATGCATTAGTTGTACTTCAGAAACATGACCAAGTAATTTAGAACTCCAAATTCTTAGGAGAATTTCAGAAGCATCCTATACTGGGTCACAGCAAAAATAGATGCAATAGCTCATGTGCAGAATACAGTTTCTTTGTTTAATCAAATACTGTTTCCTCCTTCCTGCTTTCCTTCAAGCAGTAGGCAAGCATATCAGTTCCCTGAATAAACATGAATGAATTTTCTCCACAAAATTGGTTCATCCCTTATGACTGATGGCAAGCACTTTCTGTACCTTAGTACCTATTTTCATTCAGAAATAGAAATACATTTTCACCCCTGTAATATGTTTCACCATGTAGCTTCAGACCATTTGCAACAACAGCAAATGAAGGTATAATGGGTTTTGGCTGCTCTTGCATCTTGTTGCCAAAGAACTGAAATGTGATTTTTAAAATGCCATGGGAATAGTTTGGAATTGCTCAGATAAGATCATTTAATGGGGTGGAATAAGAGGAAGCAGAAAATGGAAAAGCAGCTTTTATACACCCCTCCTGAAATGAAAGGAAATCCATGCTTTGACTAGGAAACCTCTGAACTAACAATCTTGTTAGTTGCCAAGTCTGTGGATCCTAAGGTTGTTCAAGTTTGGGTATCTAAAGGAAAGACTGGAAAAGACAGATGAAGAATTGTCTTCAGTTTAATTAAGGCTGCCCAAATGTGTATCTCTTCTTATTGGCAGAAAATTACTTCATTCCCTATGACAGAGTGGTTTCAAAGAATAGAGGACACTGCATTACTGTTGAAATTACCATATTATGGGTGGATGGTCATTAATTCTCAATTGAATGTGCTTATTGAGACATGGGTCCCTTTTGTTATGTACCGGAACTGTAAATTTCAAGATAATGTACAACCTTGTTTTTTGCCCCAAAGTTACAGAGAATTTGAAAATGTTAATGTATTGTATGTTTTTGCATTTAAATATCAGGGAGAGAGACATAAAGGGCAAGAGAGGGAGAGTCCAGAGGAAGGTAATACTCCGGCACAGGTCTACTACGAAGTTACAAAGATCTGGACTGCGATGTTTCCTTTCCTGTTGCAGGTATTTATACATAAGTGAAGGGCTTTGGGGCCTTCTTAGACAAGATGTGATATACTCCCTCCACCCCCCGTTTGTTATTTTTATAATATTTTTGTAACCGGCTTCCAGTTCCCACTGAGGAGGAAAATGGAGGAGGGACCTCAGCAGGTATAATGGCATAGAGTCCATGCTCCAAAACAGCCATTGTCTCCAGGGGAACTGATCTCTGTCACCTAGAGATCACTTGTAAAAGCAGGAGACCTCCTGGGGCCACCTGGAGGGTAGCAGCCATAGCCAAACTAGGTGCAATACTGATTTGTGTAAAGGAGGTGACTCTTTTTCTTTGAATGAAAAGGAGAATGTGGATGAGAAGACTTAAAAATACTCTTGCTGAGGTATGGCCATCTGGATGCAATCCGAAATACACCTTCCTGGGAGTAAACCCCACTGAATAAAATGGGGCATACCTCTGAGTGGCCCTGTTTAGGCCTGCTTTCCTGTTCCATACAAAGAAGAGCCCCCTTCACCCTCTGCTGTATACACAAACGGAGAAGGCCCAAATTTATCCCCTTGGCTGCCCCATCATGCCTAGCATGAGTCTAGAGTTGCCAGCTCTGGGTTGGGAAATACCTGGAGATTTGGGGGGTGGGAATAGGGGGTTAGGGGAGGGACCTTGGCAAGGTATAATGCCATAGAGTCCACCCTCCAAAGCAACCATTTTCTCAAGGGGGGGTGGTCATCTTGGTCTGTTGGAGATAAACTGAAATAGCAGGAGATGTCCAGGTGCCACCTGGAGATTGGTAATACTAATTGGTGGATTTTAAAAGGAATTGATAAAATTCAATCCAGACACCTTTGTGGTGTTGAAAGTAATGGCTGCGAGGAGCGGAAACTTTCATGACCTCTCCGTCAATCCAGAAGGAGGTGCCAGAGCTTCAATGGAAATGACTGCATGTCTCGCAGATCTTTTCACAAGTCCGTTCCTGTGTCTTTGTGCCAGATTGTAGTGACACGGACTGAGCGACACCCTCCACATCCCAGCATGTTGACACCTCCATCCTTTGCACTATTTGCCACACTCTGTCAGTATTAAAAGATCCTCCTTTTCATTAGAAAAACTATTCAGTCGGAACAAGCATAATTAGGATGCAGTGAAAACAAAAATCCGTGTTGACTATAACCTAGGAAAATGGGCTCTTCACATCACCCCCCAGCTTTTCATTCTTGGATGTTCTGAAGTTTTCACTTGGTTGCACTTTAATAAATGCTGTCAATGCTGTTACATGCCAGGATTCAAATTGTGCTACAACATACAGTTAAATGTTCGGAGGAAAGCAGCCCACAAAGCTCTGAGAATGTTTTTGAAACGTTGTCAATCTTAAGAACACAAGCTCTGCCTTAGGCATAGAACAAGGACCTATCTCGTCCAGCATGGCCTCTTGTCCTAGCCAGAAATGTGCCTTAAAAGGGATACGATGGAGTCAGGTGCTGTTCATCCCCATTACCCGGCATTCAAAGGTATAGTGCCTCTGAGCCTGCAGGTTCCCATTTGCCCCTCACAAACTATAGCATGCTTAAGTCACTCCCTGGCTATGGCTGTTTCTCAAAAAGCCATGATAATCCATGCTCTGATCATGTCCCAGTTGGTTTACTGCAATGTGCTTTGTGGTGAAATGACACTTCACCCCAGGTATCTGTGTAAGAATGTACAGTTTTGCAAGGGAAATGTTGAATTTGCATTTTGGGTATGCTCAGAGGCCAAACTAAAACTGCCTTGGTGGATGGTCAAAAAGAGGAACAACAGAATTTCCCTTCTTGCTTTCGGGTCCTGTTCATGTGTTACAGTACATGTCTGCAAGAAAGAGCCAACACACGTACGCTTTAAGCATAAAACCAGTACCTGGGTAAATGTGGGGTTTCAGTTTTGCTCATTCAGCTGTGCCTGTATTGAACCTAATTTGATAATTACTCAAAAACACATACAAAAAATAAATAATTGTACACTGGAGCCCTGTTCGTAAGTTACAGTGAACACATGTAGGGATGTGAAGCTGGAAAAAATCAGTACTTTTAAATCCTCATTTCAATAAGGGCATAAATACTGGTATTCTTGGTTATTTGGGTCCCAAATACAGGTTTAGTATCGATTTGTCCCAAGATTCTGAAATTATTGTGGTCTATTATTCCCTGTGGGGAATCGGGGGGGGGGGAGGGTCTAGAGTGGCTATTTTTTAAAGCAAACAACTCAGATGGCAGAGATCTTAGTCCTACTTGTTGAAAGCCAGTTTGGTGTAGTGGTTAGGAGTGCGAAGTCTAATCTGGGAGAACAGGGTTTGATTCCCCACTCCTCCACATGCAACTGTTGGTGTGACCTTGGATCAGTCACAGTTCTCTCAGAGGTGTTCTCTCATGAGCAGTTCTCGAAAGAGGTCTCTCAGCCCCACCTACAGGGTGTCTGTTGTGGGAAGGGGAAGGGAAAGGGATTGTAAGCTGCTCTGAGACTCCTTTGGGTAGTGAATGGCGGGGTATAAATTCAATCTCCTCCTCCTCCTCCTCCTCCTTGACTAAAGACTCACCAAGTTTCAAATGAAATGGTCCAAGGGATCCAATTCTGTGGCTCCTGAAGAAGATGCCTCCAGTGATCCTCCATGGTTTCCTATGGGGAAAAAAATCCTGGCTTTCTCCAGGACAAAGAATAGCCAAACACACAAGAGCAAGCAACTGCTAGCCAAAAGCCTCCCAATGCAAACAGAACCAATAAGCCCAACAGGACCAACATCAAACCAGAGAATCCCAGCAGACCCACAGGCCACTGTGGCAACACATCCAATGTCAAGGCAGAGAATCAAGCCAAAAGAACTTAAGCAAGGGAAGGGACACTATTTCCAGCCCAATGGCAACCCAGGGGCAACATGGCAGGACATAATTAAAAATGGATGAAGCACACTGGTATCATTTTTCAGACCTATAGCATCCTTTTAAAAAGTATACTCAGAACACTGCAGAAGGCATTAATGCTAATATTTCAACCAAAATGATCAGTAGATCAGAGGGGAAAACCAGATCTTATGAATGCTATATTACTTCAAGGCAGTTCAGATCCCCTGTCCTTACATTATTAACTAATTTTTCCTAAAAAGAGCTGGATTGTCATCCTGGGCCAGTTAAGAAGGCCATTTTTGTCACTATTAGGAAAGTACAAGCAAACATTCTTTTAAAAGATTAATGAAAATGAAACCATCACATTCTGGGATTATTTAAACTTCTCTCATTCTATGAATATTTGAAACCTTGAGCTATTATTATTTCAAGAGATTCTCAGAATGAATGAGGAAGATATACTGTGTGAATGGAAGACACTTGAAATAAAACTTTTAACAAATTATTGAAGGGGGATTGTTATTGCATACTAATAGTCTGTATATTTAACAACAAGAAAGTATAAAGACCCGGACAACACAGCTTGGGTTTAAACTGCGCTCCCTGTATCTGAACACTTTCACCATGGCTAGTTGCCATTAATGGACCTCTCCTCCATGAAGGTTGCTGGCCTCTTGCCAGCAACCAGCAGTAGCATGGTGGTGGTGGGGCACGGGCTGACAAAAATGGCACCATACAATACCATGAGGTCATTTCTGGGCGAGTACCCAGAAGTGATGTCACCACACCACACCACACTCTAGGGATTTCCTGATCACTACTGTAAAAACTGTAGAGATCAGGGAAATCCCCAGGACGTTTTGCAAAGCAGTGACATCACCTCCGTGTCCTTGCTTCTTCTGGTGCTCACGTGAGCAGTGCCAGGGGCTGTAGGCCAGTGGCGGTAGGTTGCCTGCCAACATAGGCAGCTTGGTAACCCTAAATCTGTCTGATCCCCTCGTGGCCATCACTATGCCCACTGGCAGCAAATCCCACAATTTAATTACTTATTGAGTGAAAAAAGTATTTCCTTTTGTCCATTCTCAATTTATTTCCTCTCAATTTCGTTGGATGCCCTCGAGTTCTAGTATTATGGGAGAAGGGGAAATCCTCCCTGTTTACTTTCTCTGGGACACATATAACTTTATAAACCTTTTAGCAGAAGGACTCCCTCCACTATAAGAAGGACCAGCTTTGAACACCTGAAACTGCTTTATGTTGACTCAAACCATTCTGTTAAACCAACCTGTTTCACACAGAACTGTTTACCTTGACTGACAGCAGCCTTCCAATGCCTCAGGCAGCGAAAGGGCTTTCATACCAGCTACCTGAACATTTAACTGGAGTTGCCAAGGATTGAACCTGGTACGTTCTGAATGCAAAGTAGATGCTTCAACACTGAGCTATGATCTCTTCCCAAAGCAGCCTGCTGGCAGAACGCTACAGTTGGGGCGGAACAAATCCTTCCATACAGGTCCTTTTTGTTCTGGAATCTCAGGCTGTTGCATTTCATGCCTCCTTAATTTCCATTTTCACTCGAAGAGTTGCTAGAATGAATTCCAGAGCTGGAGCATCCAGAAGCTGCCAGAACTTTCAGTTCGTTGCTGTTTTCCCCGTCTCCTTTGCATTTCAGACCTACTCACATGCACCAATATAATAAAACAGTGTTGTTATTGTATGCATGCTTATGTCACAATTATTATTATTGTTTGCAAAGAGTTTTACATGCACATGGGGTTCCAGAAGGTTGGTAAAAAAAAACATGAAAAACAGAACCTTGATATCACTATGTACACTCATAAGGGTTGCTCTTTGCATGTTCACACATTCATTGGTAATGGAGGAGGGGGAAGGAAGATGCCAGCAATCTGAAGGAACTGGCAGCTGGGGCAAATTGCAGGCATAATTCTCTGTACAAAATCCAGAAGTCACAAGTGGAACAGTGGAGGATTCCTAATGCATCAGTTCCACTTTGGAAGCCAGGCAAATACTGCAGCCCTAAGCAGAGTCACCATTTTCTAAGGCTCGTGACTTCAGTAGACTTAGAAGGGTGCAACTCTGCCTAGGATGGTAGCCCAAACTGCAGGGACAAATTTGGATATGGACCTTTGCAGAAGTGTTGCTGTTTAATAAAGCTGCCAACTATGATTAGGAAATTTCTGGAGATTTGTGGGTAGACCCTGGGGAGGATGGGGTTTGTGGAGGGGAGGGACCTCTGGGGTACAATACCACAGTCCACCTTCCAAAACTGCCATTTTATTCCAAGAAACTGATCTCTGTAGTCTGGGGATCTGTTGTAATTCCAGGAGATTGTCAGGCCCGACTTGGAAGTTCAAGAGAAGATCCATATGTAGTGAGGAAAATAACCTTGCCTGTGGACAAGGTCACAAGGCTTCTAAATTCTAAAGTCCAATTTACTGAAGAGGTTTCCTTATATTAATATTCTCTTTTCAAATAAGTCTTCATCAGAATATTTTCTTAAGCCAATTCCTTCACTAGGGAATACAAACTCAATAGGTACCGCTTCGGTGGGAAGGTAACAGCATTCCATGCACCTTGGCATTTAGTCATGCTGGCCACATGACCACGGAGAAGTCTTCGGACAGTGCTGGCTCTTCAGCTTGGAAACAGAGATGAGCACCACCCCCTAGAGTCAAATTCAACTGGTTTTTGAGCAAGGGAAATCTTTACCTTTACCTTTAATCCAATTCAAAGGGAGTAGCAGATATTTCCCATCTGGGATGACGTATAATTCTTAAGAGGACACTAGTCTCAGAAAGACAACCCATGTGGAGGACTCAGAGTTTCAAAACTGAAATCAGGGAAACAATATGCAACAATGTAAATGAGCTCAAAAATGTGTTTATTTTCCCCACTACATATGGATCTTCTTTTGAGTTTCTTATAGGGTTGTTTTCACAGACGTGTTGGGTTTTCCTGTTCTTTGTACTCTGGTTCTGTGAAACTGTTTTTGGGGTATTGTCACTCACTTGAAAGTTGGCAGCTCTAATTGCTAACTATGACTGTCCCTCACAGTATGGCCCACATAGTTGCTTCTGGACTGGGTGGCCCGTATTTACTTCCCCCAAACGCCACTGTCCTGCTTTACTGTTACTCCACCTTCTTCTGCTCATCTGGTGGCACCTGGAGATCTCCCGTTATTACAATTGATTTCCAGACAACCTGGACCAGTCCCCCTGGAGAAAATGGCTGCTTTGGAGAGTGGTCCCTGTGGCATTATGCCTGCTGAGGCCCCTCCCCTCCCCAAACCCCAAACCCTCCAGACTTCACCCCTGAAATCTCCAGGGGTTTCCCAACCCAGAATTGGCAACCAGATCCTTTTGGGGGGGGGGGCTTGTGCCTCTACCCTCCTCAGAAGTGGCTGTAGTAACCCTGGTGTCAGTGGTGGTTCCTTGAATGAACAGCTAGCAGTGGTGAGGGGCAGCAGCAGGAACATTTGCTCCCCCTACTGGAGCAGCAGCTTCTTGCTTCCATGCAGCCTGGGGGAGGGGGGTTATGAGGAGGGCAGGAGACACACTAGATAATGTGTGTCCTACCTCTCCATCCACTGGAGTATGAAGAGGTCAGGCAGTGGCCTCTTGCCCCTCTAGGACTGGCAGGCTGGGAAGGAGGCAGGTGCCTGAGCATGCCTAGGCCATCTGCCAGACGATGAGAGGGCAACTGGCACCTTCTTTCCTTCCTGTGCCAAGCAGAAGGCAGGGGGACGAGGAGGGCAGGGCCCGCTTCCCCATGGTGGTGGGATGTCTCGGGCTCTGTAGGCTAGGAGGCCCAAACAGCTTCAGCTGGCTCCTCCTGACCTGGGGATGCACTAGGGTTGCCAGGTCTGGATTGGAAAATACTTGGAGATTTTGGGGGTGGATCTGGGAGAGGGGAGGGTTTGGGGAGGGGAGGGGCCTCAGCATGGTACAATGCCATACAGTCCACCCTTCAAAGCAGCCATTTTCTCCAGGGGAACTGATCTCTGTCAGCTGGAGATAAGTTGTAAAAGCGGGAGATTCCCAGGCTCCACCTGGAGGCTGGCAACCCTACGGTGCATCTCTTCTAGGGATGCCTACCTCCGGGTGGGACCTGGGGGTCCCCTGGAATTACAGCTCATTTCCAGACTACAGAGATCAGTTCCCCCGGAGAAAATCGATACTTTGGAGGGCGGAATCTATAGCACTGTACTCCACTGAGGTCCCTGTCCTCCCCAGGCTCCACCTCCAAATCTCCAGGAGTTTCCCAACCTGGAACTGGCACCCTCCTCCCCCCCCCCGCCAGTGGCCAGGGGAGACCTGGCAACCCTAACTTCTCCTTTCTAAATGAAAGGAGTTTTTAAGATAATAAAACTTTCAAACATGATCTCTTCTTCGTAATATTTCTTTATCTGTGAATCAAGCTTTCCTTCCTTCCTTCCTTCCTTCCTTCCTTCCTTCCTTCCTTCCTTCCTTCCTTCCTTCCTTCCTTCCTTCCTTCCTTCCTTCCTTCCTTCCTTCCTTCCTTCCTTCCTTCCTTCCTTCCTTCCCTGCCCTACTTTTAAAATGATTTCCAACATGTACATATTTTCTAGGAAACCAATTAGTGTTTCTATTCATCTTGAAACTCAGTTCAAAGCCCATAATGATTCTGAAGACCTTGGGAAAAAGCAGACTTCAGGGAGAAAGAAGGAAACCCCAATCTATCAATTAGTGGATCTAACTCTCTTCAGGGTGGGCCAGTTAGCTAATAAAAAGAAATTTGCATACTGCCTATTTCTTCCCAACATCTTTTTTGGGGTGGAACATCACGCAACCTTCACGGTTTTGATGAGTGAGGCATATGGAGTACAGTATTGAGCTGGGCTATGCAGAATATTTGCTGCAAGATCTGTCAGATAGATAGGAGGATTTCCTGTATCTTTCCAAGAAGACTTTTGTTTTCTGCCTAGATAAAGTGTGCACAAATTATTATTATTATTATTATCTAAGTCCTGTCAGCAATTTTGGGTTTCCCCACCCTTCCCCATATCTTATCTAATAAGTATTCTTTTGTGATTTATTTATAGATTCAGGTTCTGTTTGTCATTTCAGCTATGGAGGAACAATTCTTTCCTTTTCCTAAGGCTTCAAGAAAATGGCTAAGCTAACATTTTTTCATATAATGAATATAAGCAGGATATTGAATAAAAGATTAAAAGCAGATCAGGGGAGCGTCTTCGGGGGAATCACTTCAATTTGTCATTTCAGCCTCTGGGACCACGTTTGCCGTTAGTCGCTTTCCTTTGCCTCATCACCCGTGCAGGAGAAGGGCAATGCGATGGTCCAATGCCGAGGCTGAAGGTGGCCTGGGGTGTCAAAATGGCCCAGGATTAACCAGAGCGGCCTTTGTGGAAGTCAAAACCAACAGCTCCAAGGTGGGGCCTGGAATTCTCCTGGAATGACAATAGTTCTCCAGATTATAGAAATCAGTCCCTCTTAAGGAAATGGCAGCTTGGGAGGGTGGACTCCACAGCATCACATCCTCACTAAGCTCCCTCGCCCCCAAACTCTGCCCTTCCCCACCACCTAAGCCGGACTTGACAACTCTAGTAGCTAATTAGGCTGGGAGTCCTTGAATCTTGGAGGAATTATCACCTCAGCAAGAGCTGGGATACAGTGACCCAGCCCAGGACATTGATAGGGGTGCCAGACTCCAGGTGGGACCTGGGGATCCAGGGAGTTACAGCTCATCTCCAGACTACAGAGATCAGTTCCCCTGGAGAAAAGGGATGCTTTTGGGAGGTGGAGTCTACAGCACTGTACCCCACTGAAGTCCCCGTCCTCCCCAGGCTCCACCCCCAAATCTCCAGAAGTTTCCCAGCCTGGAGCTGACAACCCTACCCCAGGGAAGACCTGGCAACCCTAATTGATGGTCCAGCTTAAGTCTGCAGGAAGGGAGCAGCATCCTGAAGCCATGACTAAAAGGTCCTTGGGAAGGAGGATGCAGCATGAAAACTGACTTGGAAGGATTCCACTGAGTTCAATGGGACTTGCTCCCAAGCAAGTGTGAATAAGATCCTGCCCCTTCATATGCCTAGCGCTAGCTGGTCTGGGCCCCAAAGCCCAGAACTGGGGTCCTGTTTAGCACAATATGCAGAACTTGGTGAGTGCTCTAAGCTGTTACCAAAACCATTCAGACAGGCTGTGCGTTCCAAAAACCCACCATCGTTTGGTGCAGCCTGGGGAGGATCTGGACATTTGGAGTGCCAAAGATTTGTCACTTGAACTTGCTTTAACTTCAGAAAGCACCCCTTTCAGCAGGCTGCATCATGCAACATTTATGAAACTCAGAGAAGTCATTTGAGAAGAGAAACCGGAGTGGAAGTTTTCAGCCGAATATCTGAGATTTCCAATCGGCCTCGCAATGTGTCTGTAGGACGAGGCTACAAAAAGTGATTTGGTGTGACATTCCCGGCGTGCTACAAAAGACAGAATCAAGGAGCCTTTTCATTAACGATAACCCTCATGCTGCTCAAGCGACTGGAAAGGCTCTGCCTGGCACTAGGTGCCTCGTCAAAAATGGTCACCTTCTTGGTCCCGCTGATGCAGATAGGCAGACCATGTATAATTAGCAAACTGGCTTGGAACATTGTGCCTCCATTTTTATTCCTTCCTATCCCTGTTCTAAAGAGTGCTGCACAATGACACCCAGATCCTTCACTATCTATGCTGTTACTGGCATGGTGTCCTACTCCAGAAAGGGGTTTCGTGGGTAGTTTTATACAGAGAACTACAGAGGACTGAACAAACAATGCATTCCATCATAATATCCTGGTTCATTTGTATCACAGATCTCTATTAGGGGTGCATAAAGATGCTTTTCCCCTGCTTTTCCAGACATTGGAAGCCTTGTTGCTGCAAATTTTACACTATTTTAACATAATTTTTATGTCACTTTGGGTCATGTATATGTTAGAAGAAGAAGAGGAGGAGGAGGAGGTGGAAGAGTACTTGGATTTATACCCTGCCCTTCACTCAGAGTCTCAGAGCAGCTTACAATCACCTTCCCTTCCTCTCCCCACAACAGACACCTTTTGAGGTAGGTGGAGCTGAGAGAGCTCTGAGAGAACTGCTGTTGAGAGAACAGCTCTGAGAGGGCTGTGACTGACCTGGGGCCACTCAGCTGGCTTCATGTGGAGGAGTGGGGAATCAAACCTGGTTCTCCAGATTAGAGTCTGCTGCTCTTAACCACTACATCACGTAGGGTTTCCAGGCCCAGCTGAATCCTCAGTGGGAGAAATCAGGGGGCAAAGACAAGGGATTCAATGGTGCTGATGCACATCACTTTCACTATGAAACTGAAAGTGATGATATCATGCTGGGTGACTCTCTAGGATCCTGCAAGGTAATAGGCCCAGCTCCAGTGACAAAGTGTCTGGAACAAGGGAATAAACCAGCAAGTTTAGCAGATGAGCAAGGAGATGGTAAGTGGCATTTATATCTATATCTATCTATAAATTGAAGTTTTAATATAATATAAGATAGACTAAGTGAAAAGGGTTAAACTAGTAAGGAGGGCCAATAGTTAAAAAATACCTCTAGGGAACTTGTTATGTGTCCCACTCCGAGAATGGCAGCCCCGCTGCTGTCAGGGAGCATGAGGGTCAAGGGGAAATGGCATTGTGCTGAAGAAAGGGGGAATGTTCCCTCAGAAGGGACCCCTTCTTCAGTTGGTGAACAGTTATACTTTCGCACCAAGGAACCATCTTTGGGCAGGAAGGGAGGGGATCTCTTGGTAGTTGGTGATTCAATCCTTAGGCATATAGATAGATTGGTTGCAAACCTGCATACTGACTGCATGGTGACATGCCTGCCTGATGTGAAGGTAGCAGACATTACACATGGTATAAATGGGCTAGTAGACAATGCTGGGGAGGAGCCATGGTCATGCACATGTTGGCACCAATGATGTGGGGAAATGTAGTCATATGGTCCTGGAGGAAAAACTTGGGCAGGAAACCTCTAAGGCCAGGATGTCCAAGGTAGCCTTCTAAGAAGTGCTGCCTGTTCCATGTACAGGGCCAGCTAGACAGGCACAAATTAGGAGTCTCAATGCATGGATGAGACAATGGTATAGGGAAGAAGGGCTTAAGTTTGTTAGGCACTGGGATAGTTTTTGGAATAAGCAGGACCTATACAAAAGAGATGGCCTTCATTTGCTGGGAGAAGGAACTAGACATGAACCAAGAAAATGGGGTTCAGTTTGTGGTTTGTGAACCATCACAAACTTTTAGCTGCCAAACAAATCAGTTTGGTTTGTGAGGTTTGTGATGCAATAGAATGGCCCCCTGGTGTGCTAGAGTCACCAAACATACATGGGATTTCTGGGTGATTCTCCTGTATCTGCCCTTCAAGTTTGGTGAGGATTGGATTTATGGGGCCAAAGAAGGTGCCCCTAGGAAAATGCTTTCTGGGGAAATGACAGGTGCAGGTTCAGGAGTTCATCTTGAACTGTAGCTTGTGAGCTGGTTCATGCCCATCCCTAAACAAGGCTGCTAGTGCTTAAAATCAAAAAGGTGGCAAAGCAGTTTCTATACTAAATCCTGGGGGAAAGCCGACAAGAGATAAAATGTCTCTGGTTTGGGATGGCTTGTCTCTAAGACATGTTCTAGAGGGAAATGGATTAGGACAGGCCATTTGAGAGGGTGACAAAATATTGACTGCCTGACAAGGTCTGGAGCCCACAGGAGGAAGGTTGCAAGCCTAATGTGTCTGGGGAGTTATAGATGTTTATATGTAAATGCTAGAAGTGTCTGAGGTAAAATGGAGGAGCTGGAATGCTTACTGTCAGAGGAGAACATAGACATTGTGGGCATTTCAGAAACATGGTGAGATGAGGATAATCAGTGGGATACAGTGATTCCTGGCTATAAAATATATTGGAAGAATAGGGAGGGGAGGGTCAGAGGTGGAGTTTCTCTGTATGTCAGAGAGGGTATAAAATCCAGTGAAATTGCAAATCTAAGAGAAATAGATTTGCTTACAGAAATGTTATGTGTGGCAATAGTGTGCGCAAAAGGAAGCTTAATTCTGGGATTTTGTTACTGCCCACCAGATCAAAAGTTTGAGGATTATTTAAAAACAGCCAAGGAATTAAGGAAAGAAGCTAGACAAAATAACTGTGTCATAACAGGTGATTTTAACTACCCACACTTTGATTGGGTCAATATGTATTCAAATCAGGAGAAAGAGATCGGGTTTCTAGATACTCTCAATGACGGTGCCATGGAGCAAATGGTAACAGAACCTACCAGGGTGGAAGTGATCTTGGCCCTAAGTAATGCTCAAGACTTGGTGAGAGATGTAAATGGGATAGCATCAGTTGGGAACAGTGACCATAATGCTATTAAGGTTAGCATTTATGTAAACAGGGAGTTGTCCAAAAAGACCAACACAAAGGCCGAGGACAGACTGGCAATTTGCCGCGGGATGGGACCCGGGCTGACAACGACTCAATACCGGAGTAAATGGAATGTTCACACAGGCACATCTGCCTGGCGTCCCCCACCCGTAGCCTACCGGTGCTCTCGCGCTTCACTGCCGGATTAAAAAAACACCTGATAAAAGCTGACGCAAATCTTGAAAGCCTGCGTTTGTCGCGTGTTTCTCCGCTTCCGGGGAGTCTGAACGCAAAGCCGAAAAGCCGGGAGCAACCCGCGTTGGGCATGAGGCAGCAGCGGTGTGATTGGCTGCGCTCCGCTCCACTGCCCAATGCGGTGCCGGCATTGCAGGGCAAAAAAAAAAAAAGTCACCGAAATGCGCTCATGCCCACAGCTGAAATAATGGGGAAACAGCGAATATAGCGCGCCTCCGGTGCGGCAGTCTGAACGCTCCCGCGCGCCTCCGTCCAGTATCTTCCGGCAGAGGCCCCCGCTGTGTGGACGGGAAAACCCGGTATCGTTTACTCCGGGGTTTTTTTGCCGCGACTCGATACCGGGGCAAATTGCCAGTCTGTCCTGGGCCAAAGGAGGATAAATCATTTCAGGAAGTTCAGAGACTATTTAAAACTACAATACTGGAACCTAAGATAAAATGTATAACACAGGTTAGGAAAGGTGCAAATAGGTATAAAAGATGCCTGCATGGCTAACAAATAAAGTAACGGAAGCAGTAAAAGGTAAGAGAGAGTGGGTATAAATTGGCAGTTTTCACAGTGTAAGACTGTAAGTAGTGGGATACCACAGGTCTCGGTACTTTTTAACTTGTTCATTAATGATTTGGAGTTGGGAGTAAGCATTGAAGTGGCCAAGTTTGAGAATGACGCTAAGTTGATCCAGGTAGTGAGAACCAGGAAGGACTGTGAGGTTCTCCAGAGGGATCTGTCAAGGCTGGGTGAGTAGGCATCAACATAGCAAATGAGGTTCAGTGTGGGCAAGTGCAAAGTAATACAAATTGGAGCCAAAATTCTAACTATAAATATATGCTGATGGGGTCTGAACTGGCGGTAACTGACCAGGAGAGAGTCTTGGAGTCATGGTAGATAACTCACTGAAGATGTCAACTCAGTGTGCAACTGCAATAAGAAAGGCAAATGCTGTGCTGGGGGTTATTAGGAAGGGGATTGAAAACAAATCAGTCAGTATCATTATGCCCCTGTATAAGCCTATGGTCCAGCTGCATTTGGAGCATTGTGTATAGTTCTGGTTTCCATACCTCAAAAAAGATATTATAGCCTTGGAAAAGGTTGAGAAAAGGGCAACTAAAATGATTAAGGGGATGGAATACCTTCCCTATGAAGAAAGGTTAAAGAGGTTAGGGCTCTTTAGCTTGGAGAAACTATGAATGAGGAGTGACATCATAGAGGCTTACAAAATTATGTATGGGCTAGAGAAAGTAGAGAAAGAAGTAATTTCCCACCTTTCTCACAATGCAAGAACTCCTGGGCACTCAATGAAATTAATAGCTTAAAACTGATAAAAGGAAGTACGTCTTCACCCACAGAATAATTAAGACTTGGAATTCACTGCCACAGGAGGTGGTGGTGGCTACAAGCATAGACAGCTTCAAGAGGAGATTGGATAAATATTAGCTACAATGTATAGATGGAACTTATGTTTGGGGCAGTGATGCTCTGTATTCCTGGTGCTTGGGGGGGCAACAGTGGGAGGGCTTCTGGAGTTCTGGCCCCACTGGTGGACCTCCTCATGGCACCTGGGTTTTGGCAACTGTGACAGAGTGTTGGACTGGATGGGCCATTGGTCTGATCCAACATGACTTCTCTTATGTCCTTATGTTCACTCCATAATCATAGAGCATCACACCACCAAGTGATGTTGCACGTTGGTGCAATGCCAAATCCCCCCAGCCATTTCCCCCTCACTGTGCTGTTGGGTGGTGGCAGAGAAAAGGGTCCAAGCCAGGAGGTCTCCTGCTATCCCTAGATTTACATATCTTGCGTATACCCAAATGGTACAAAAATGATCTGGTTAAAATTTCAAGCTTTTGCGGTCTACTAAAATCCTTGTGGTGCATAATTAGAGTCCTATCAACTTTTCCACTGACAGATGAGGGATTCTGCTCCTCGTTGTAGGCCCATCTTGTATCCAATGATTTCTAGTATAGCGTTTGTGGGGAGAAGAGGGTCAAAAGTTGCCCTCCTCCCTCTTGGGTCAGCAGAAAAGCTGGTGGGATCCAACCCAGGATCTCTAAACAGAAGGCCAAACAAAGCCGTGTTAATCCACTATCCATAATTGACATTCCCCCCCCCCGACTTCCAATTGTATGCTATTGTAGGTTTGCCTGCTGCCAGTAAATGTCCAATAATTATGTTTCTTTCCATATGGTTTGTGATTTTAATTAAAAGACCAAGTTCTGAACAGTGTTTTTAAGTGTGTTCTTTTCTCTTAGTTAAAAAGCATGTTTTTGGCCAGACTTCCACACAGGCACTTGAGATTTGTGGTAATCTTTTGGAAACACCTTGACTTGACTACCAGTGTCCTTTCTTTCAAATGAATGGAAGGGATTCAAATTAAAGCTATTGCTGCTAGAAAGTATTTATTGTTGCCAGATTTAAACATGATTGTCAGTGGACCATTAAGATTAGACAAAAACCATTCTCACATGGATTAGGGGGGAAAAAATTCTGGAATTAGTTATTGTCCATGGTTTAAATCCCCTGGAGAACAGACTTTCAGGGGCATTTCCAACTGCTGTGAGGTGGGGGAGGTGAGAAAGTTGCACTTTGTAAGGGCTCTTCTTCCAGTCATTGAAACACTCTAAGTGCCAGCAGAATAATCTAAGCACAAATGCAGCATTAAGCTGAATGTAAACATAGATTTCAAGGTCTGCAAGGTAAAACACGCTTCAAAACAAACTGAATAAGCAGAGAAGAAAAAAACTTTTTGTGATGAAATTGGATGTATGTACTGTAACAACGCATAGTTCCCAAGGACATTTTGAAATACTGTTATATGTTCATATGGCTTATAGTGACTGCTGTGGTACCTTGATAAAGGACTGAACATGGCCATGGCAGCCACGGCAGTTGATCAGATATTTGGAATAATTTACCTCTACATCAAAGAAGGACTGTGCTAAGCTACTCTGAGCTCTGTTACTCAGAGGAACTTTGAGCATGGACAGTTTGGTTTACAAGGACACTTTAAATATTTGTATATTTTGTGCTGGAATGTGTTTTGTAATTTGTACCATAATATAAATGCTTGATAATAATTATTGAATAGATTGCATAATGATGTCATAATTGTTTTTTCGTTTACTTACAACCTCTAGGTGGGGCCTGGAGATCTCCCTGAATTTCAGCTGATCTCCAGGTGGCAGAGGTAATTTCCCCTGGAGAAAATGGCTGATTTGGAGGGCAGACTATATGGCATCGCATCCCCACTGAGCTCCCTCTTCTCCCCAAATCCTGCCCTCACCAGCCTCCACCCGAAATCTCTAGAAATTTCCCTACCCAGAGGTGGTAACTCTCATCTGAATTCAAACCCTGCTATTCACTTCTGAGAATAATCCTCATATTAAGTAAGCAACAGACGTTATGATTTTTTAATATCATGCATTCCCATATCAACCATCCGAGATACATAATGATGATTAATTCCACTCTGTTATACACCCTGACCAATCAGCAAACAGGACTGATGTTTAGTCTCCCAAGATCCATCTCCTGAGACTGAGGGATGGAGCCTGGGAATTCAAGGGTGGAACCTGTTGGAGATGAAGTTTTATAATAAGGGGATATCAAGCATCTCCTGATAATGGCTTCCCTGTGCCAGCATTATTGCTGTTATTTATCTGTGTTTTCAAAATGTGTTTAATAAGGCCATCTTGGTGTCAGTCTCTCAAACATTCTCTCTCAGTGTACAGTTGCCAGGTCTGGGTTGGAAAATACCTGGAGACTTTGGGGGTGGATCCGGCAAAGGGTGGGGTTTGGGGAGGGGAAGGGCCATCAAGTCCACCCTTTAAGGCAGCCATTTTCTCCAGGGGAGCTGATCTCTGTCAGCTGGAGATCAGTTGTAAAAGTGGGAGATCCCCAGGCCCCACCTGGAGGCTGGCAACCCTATCTCAGTGGAAGAGAAAGACAGATTGAAAGATGAGGCTGGAGGCTGTCTTCCTGGGAAATAGCCTGCCTCTCACTTGAGAAATATCACCCTGACATTCCAGCTCTTTCCTGAGAGATCTCAAGAAGGAGGCCCCAAACGCTGAAACATTCTTTTGAACTCTGAGACCAGGCAACCCTCACTGCTGGTGATGAACACCCACATGGATTGTCCAGGCCTTGCTGAACTGGCTAGGTGTGTCTTTTAATGCACATCCCATGCAGGGCCAGTTTAATACTGCATGCATGTAACTATTTTCTCGACTGTGGCAGAATTAGAACCACAGCGAAAGAAGCCAGGCAATCCTCTTTTATAGTGCATATGACAGGTCTATCATGCATACTTTTATTTCTGTCACTGTTCTCCACAGCTCTCCATCTTTTCTTTCTTCTCCCCACATCCATCCAGCTCTACTCAAGTACATTTGGAAGTGTGCTTCTTAGAGTCAGATGAACACACATAGGTATCGTATACTGAATCAGACCATTAATCTATCAAAGTCAAGGTCTATATTGTCTACTGTTACAGTACTTCTTCAGCATCTCAGGTAGAGATCTTTGGCATCACCTACTAACTGATCCATTTTACAGCTGGAGATTGGAATGGAGATGGAATTGAACCTTGGTCATTCTGGATGCCAAGCAGATGCTTTGCCACTGAGCCATGACCCCATCCCAAGCTAGGGAAACCCTCAAGGGGTAAACTTAGAAACACAAACCCAAGAAGCCAGAATACAAGAAGCCAGAATAGCCCAGCTTAACCCAGGCACCTCAGAGTTTGGGGCCTAACTAGGGTTGGCCACAGTCAGTACTTGGATGGAAAACCATCAAGGAAGACTGGGGTTGCTATGCAGAGGAAGGTTATGGCAAACCACCTTTGCTCATTTCTTTCCTGGCACACACTATGGATGGGGTTACCATGACTTAGTTGTGATTTGACAGCAGGTTCTTCTTATTTAGGATTCACGCCCCTGTTTGCATATTGTTCAGTCCTAGAGAAGGGATACCCAGCATTTTTGTGTGTACGGTACCTTTGGAATTTTTAGAAGGGTGTTGAGTTCAACTCCACAATGGTAGCTGCAGGAAGTGGAACCAAATCCAAAATAGCTTCCACAAGAGGTGGGCTAACCACAATGCCCCTCCTGGTTTGCAAACCAATTGCATATGGGGAATCAAAAGAAATGAAAGCAAGCCTGGGGAGAAAGAAGAGAGAAAGAGAATAAAAAGAAGAAAACCCTGAAGGGGAAACAGAACCACAACCCTGGTGCTTAACATTCCTCCTACTTCTCAGTGGCTGCAGCTGCTACTTCAATCTGCAGCCATGGAAAACTCTTTTATTTCAGTAAGGACAGTTAATAGCAAATCCTGCCTTACAATGGCCCAGCCCACTTTTTAAAAAGCTCAGCAGGTGCCAGGGGAGGTACCAGTAGGTGCCATGGTGCCCACAGGTATCATGTTGGAGAACCCTGCCCTACAAGACATCCATGGGACTGGCTCTAGAGTATGGTAAAGTTAGATATTTGCCAGGCCCTAAAGACTGACAAATCAACCAACAGAACCACCATTTTCAGTTACCAACAGATTCCCAAGAGGCTGAGAAGAACTCTCAATTTGCATCCCTTGCCTTTTTCACGGTAAGGAGACTCATTGATGGTACCTTGCCTGATGAATTCCATATTACTGAACCCAGTGGTAGAATTTTTGGGGGGGAAAAATGCAAGAGGCTGTCAAGCTTCCTTCTATAATCACAGAGGATGGTTGAATCAGAGATATCACCCTACCAATTTGGCATTTCCTTTTCCGTAATACTGAAGCTGGTCTATCAATGCAGCCAGTACTGGACACGATCCATTTACATGCTTAATTCTCTTAGCTGAAACTGATGTGACACACAGCCCAATCGTATGAGTATTTGCTCAGAAGTAAGTTTATTTATTTATTCACATCATCATGATTCATTCTCTACCAAATGTGCATAGGACTTCTGTGACGGACTTAAAGATCTGGGACCAGCAGAAAGTAAACACAGAACACTGCTGAGTCACATGATGGAGTGAGGAGGGGGCATTTAGCTCAGAACCCTTAGTGATTGGCATTTAACAGACCAAACAGTCAGTTTGGAATTGGCAGTTGAGAAGCAGCAGTTAGTTGTTGGACAGAGAGCTAACAGGGAGTCTGTCAGTGAACTGAAGGAGCTCTGTAGCTCTGTGTATGGAACAATCTGGTTTACTGAGTTCCTCAGAAGGTGCTCAGTAAGGGGACAGTGACCAGACAGTCAAAAACTAAACACAATAGAGTCATACACACAAAGAGTGAAACATCACTCTTTAAAGGAACTGGAGGTAGTTTAGAAAGGCTAAAGAACGGTCTGGCAGGAGTCTGGAAAGCTGGTTTGGTGACCGGGGAGACTCAGATGGACCTGTTAGTAAAAGCCAAAGGAAAACCACAAAGCAGTTGCTGGAGAGGGGGAGTATAAGCATGTTTAGTGAACTGATGAACATCTATGTATGAACTGAAAGTAATAAACATACAGCCTAAGTGAATGTGAAGGCAAGAGCTAAAGTCTAAAAGGAAACAAAATATCCTCTGTAAAGCTTCCATCCCCCTGTTGTGTTGTTTGTAAATAAAGCCTGTTCAGGTTTAAAGTTAACAAGCCATGGTGCCTATCTATTTAATGGTAAAGCAAATACACTTAGCAGTGGTCCTTACAAATATCCCTGACCAAGAAGTAAAACAATTACCCCGAAGAGACTATTGTAGATTTGTATAGAGGACTGGTCAGAAAAATTATCAGCAGCTCTGGCCAGGCATAACACATAGATCCTCACGGTACCATCAGTATAAAGGGGACGCGTGTCATAACTTCAGTTGTTAGTATACTTCACTTTGGTTGGATCATATATTGTTGTTACCTGCCCTTGAGCTCACTTGCAGGAAGAGTGGGATACAAATCCAAATAAATAATAAACCATATCATACCATAATAGTAAATCTCCTTTGTACTGAGCTGAATGGCATGTCTTGGGATTTTCTGGACCCTATTGCTCTGTTTGAATTGGTATTTTGCATGAAAACATATAAAGCCCCCTTGCTCTGCTGTATGCAGCACGCAACAAAAGCCACGTCTTTAGTTTTCAAACCTCACAGATTTAACATCTGGTTTGAGCTGTCTTTCTTATTCCTATTAAGCATTCATAATACCCAGGCTTTCCCCCTTTCTTCGGGGCATGAAATTAGAGGAAAAATTCAAAAGAAAAGACGAGCACTAATAAAGGCTCACATCTGTTCAAGGTATTTGAATGGGGTTTATGCAGATATGATGGAAGCAAAAATCTAGTCCTGGAGGCTTATTATTTGGAGGAAAATGCTGGAGACTTCCCACGAGTAAGCAGAAATGGAAATGAAAACATTGTTTCTCTAATTAGAAGAACAGAGTGTTTTTAAATTCCTCAGATATGATTGTTCCTGATGGGACTGGAGTAATATAAGAGCTAATGCGAAGTAGTTTAATTTGGACCATAAGATTTGAGCTCAGCTCCTCCACTGTCTGGTCATTGTGTGTCCTTGAGCAAGTTCCTGTCTTACTGTGCAGTACTAAGAAAAGTTACCCTCTTTTAAGTTAATTAAAGTCACTGGGCTTAGAAGGGTGTAACTCTGTTTAAGATTGCACTCTCTAGTACTGTAACCCATCTGTTAGACTGGTGTTAAGGATGAACCAATAACACTAACTCCATTTCCTCAGTGAGGATCTGTTCCATTCCTCTGGTCTTCTAAACCTCTGTTTAGGTTTCTTCTCCACCACTCTTTTATGTATTTATTTAAAACATTTATATACCACTTTTTTGACATACACTTAAAGTAGTTTTCAAATACAGAGGTAATACCATCAACATTAAAATCAACAACAAGGGATACAAGCAATCAGCACAACATCAGGTCAGCTACAAGTGAGGGGGTATGGGTTGGATCCAGACAGGTTTCCCCCTACATAATCTCAGCCGATTCTCCTTCACGCTGCAGCACCCATCCCACATGGCTTTTGTACTTACAGGTCCCACAATCTCCAGCATAGTGGGGGGAGGGGTCAAAGGGGATGCATCTTTCTTTTCCCACCAGCAGCAAGGCTGTAAGAGCCAACCCAATAGATGACTATGTTCCTTGATCTTTCTTTTCCTGATACTGCCACAAGGCATTAGCACTTAGATGGGAAGTCCAAGATTACTATGCAGAGGTAGACAATGCAAACCACCTCTGAACATCTCTTATCTTGAAAACCCTGTGTGTGTGTGTGGGGTCCACCATAAATCAGCTGTGACTTGACAGCACTTTTCACAACCACCACAATCTAAACATTTAATCATGAGCTGAAGCTGAAGGTTGTGATAAACCAGGGTAAGGTGCTTCTGCCTGTAGAGAAGAACTTTCTCGTCCACCCACTGTAGCCCATTGAGCTTCTCAAAATTATTTTTTTGAAGGACCAGGACATCTGTTGATGACATCATTCTACTGATGACCAGGACATATATTGATGGACCAGGGGATCTATTGATGACATTTTCATCATTTGGACACATCAGAAAGAAGTAGTGAAGAAATTTCGCCAAGCCTTCAGCAACTTCCACCCCACTATCAACCTGACCATAAACCAATCCATGCCAGAAGTACCTTTCTAGACTGTACACATTCATATTGGTAGCATGAAAACCACATTATACCAGAAACCTTCTGATCACCAAAAACACCTCCAGCCATCATCCTAAACACACCAAATGATCCATCATGTACAACCAAGCTCTATGCTACAGCCACATCTGTTCAGGTCCCTCAGACAGAGATTTTCAATTGCAGGATCTACAACAGACATTTTTGGAATCACACTACCCACCAGATGTAGTAAGGAAACAGATCAACAAAGCCAGAATGATGCTAAGGGATAACCTGTTACAAAGAGAGGCATGAACAAAATAACAACACAATGCCACTGTTGGTCACGTACAGCTCTCAGCACAAACCAGTTCAATGCAACATTAATGACCTATAACTTATTCTGGACAATGATATTCCTGTCTTGCAGGCATTGGAAAGCAGACCTTTTCTTGTATGCAAGACAGCTTCCTAACCCTGAACAACTTCTCACCAACAACAATGCCCTTCTATCTCTCCGTTGGACAAATAGATGGGCAGGATATAAATGCAAATAATAAATGTTCAAGAGACAAAGCTCCTTTCACCAGATATAAGTTGGAATGGAGATCTCTGAGTCGTTATATCCCAGTAAGAGGGTGGGAGGGGTATAGCAAAGAAGGAACTCATGATGCAGAGGTACAATGCATATAGCAATCAGCTTGATTGGAGCCTAGGGGAAAGGTTTGGGGCAAAAATTTAGCATCTGTAGTGAGATAAGAATCCTATTTCCCTATTCAGCCCTGGGGGGTCCATTGTTCTAAACTTCCGGATTAACTCGAGTTCAGCAATCTCACATTGTAATCTTCCCTTGAAGATTCTCCATTTGAGGACTGCCATTCTTATATCAGCAATGGAATGACCTAGAAGACTGAAATGTTCTCCCACTGTTTTCTTTTTTTTAGTATTGTGGCTTTTAATGTTGGATTTATGTCCATTTATTCTTTCACATAGGGACTGATCTATTTGTCCGATGGAGAGAGTAAAAGGGCATTGCTGACATTTGGTGGCATATACAACACTGGAAGATGAACAAGTGAATGAACCTGAGATGGCATAGATGTTAGGTCTGATGGTTATGTTTTCACTGAAAAGGCTTGTGAAATGGCTGTGCAGAGGGCAGAACTTCTGGTTTTGGCCACTTCTGGTTTTACTGGAAGTGCCCAAAACATCATTGGGCAGGATGTCACCCCCCACCCCAGAATGCCCCCCAAAGGTCCCCGCCAGCAAGGTAAGGGGACCTGGCAACCCTAATGTTATACTAAACAAATATATTCAACTTCAGAAATTATGGATGTTTGAGATATTCACAGGTTTTGGAACAAATAATGTTACAGGTAGTTATGCAAAGGTGGTATTCTGCCAGCAGGGAGATTATTCTTTGACAAATCCCCACTTCACTGTAGAACAGCTAGTCCAGTAGCAATTTAGAGACCAACAAGTTCACAAGCCTTTTCAGTGATCAGTTTCACTCCCCCCCCCCATTAGTAGTGGGGAGGAGTGAAACTGGCCTTGAAATGTCTGGCAGCCATTTGAGTGAAAGCAAAAGGGACCACTCAAATAGCTGCATTGGGGGCGGTACTTCCAGTTGTTCAGGCCACTTCTGGTTTTACTGGAAGTGGCCCAAAAATGTCATTTTGGGGTGGGATTTCCCTCCCCCCACTGGCCAGCTGGCTGGTGGTGAGAAAGCACGCTCTAAATTGGGGGATCCCCCAACCCGATCAGGGAGCTGGGATCCCTATGTGACATGCATGGTCCTTTCCTCATCTTGTGGTAGAATTAGAGAATTCCTGGCTTAGTGGAGATAAATATGTCTAGTGTAGCAAAACGGCAGCTGGGTGGCTTGCATTCTTCAATATGCCCTTGACACATTTTTATTTATGAAATTTGCTGATATATCTGAAACATCTCACATCTGGGACTTGGAGGGGGGGAAATTGATAAGTAAGCATGTCTGTATCTGCCACTAGTGAAAGGGGAAAGAACAGAACTGAGGCTGTCTAGAGGTTAAGCCAGTTATCTATCTGAAATACAATAAAGCTGGAATTTAGTAAGATCGTGAGCAGCAGGTTTTTAGGCACAAGGGGTTAAAGTAGCCAAATAATTTTGTAGTTTAAAGAATCAAGGTCTTTATTCAATATTAAAAATAAGAAGGAAACATTAACAGAAGATAGTTTTTCTGTTTCTTTAGTTTTGTACAGTCTCTTTCTAGGATCATATATATGTGTGTGTGTGTGTGTTATCACACCCTTTCTCCAAAGAGCTCAGGTTAATAAAGTGGGTTCCTTTTAGTAACAACAACCCTGTAGGTCAGGCTGAAAGAGCATGACTGATCTAAGGTCACCAGTGAGCTTCTTGGCTGAATGGAGAAAGTTATCCATTCCAGTCTCCTCAGACCTAGTCCAACACTAACCAATGCAGTACACAGTTACAACAATGCTCCCTCTAAACTGTGGAGTCTTGTGAGCAAAAATTCTACTTTGTGAGCTACTGGCATTAAAGTTGTGAGAAAGTGATTTGGCTACTGCATAAACTAGTTTGCTCTGCAGCCATCCTTCATGAGCTAACACAAAAATGTGTGAGTTGGAGGCTAAAAAACTGCGCTAGCTCACACAAACTCAGCCTAGAGGGAACACTGGTTACAAAATATATTTGATATTGAATGATGCTGTTTTCAGTAGTCCTTGTTATATTAAGAACATTGCTTTTTAATCTTTATAACTTAAAAAAAACAAAACAAAACAATATTTGAAGCTTTTCGGGGCAGGGGGGAGTGCCATATATATTGTTTTGTGGTTGCAAACTAGTCTGGAACAAGATGAACCCAGGCTGTCAAAGCCATTCCCCCCCCCCAGGATGAACAATATGTGTGAAAATGGAAAAGACTGATCCTACAGGGCAATCCTAAACAGAGCTACACCCTACTAAATCTACTCCATGGGCTTAGAAGGGCATAATTGTTTGGGTTGTCCTGCTAATTCCTGGAATTAAGGGACATCTCTGCCTGAATTAATGGGACTATGCATTCCTCTATAAAAATACGTAAATATCATGTGAAGTGCAAAGGGTGCTTGCAGATATTAGGTAGACTAATGGATTAAAAATTATGGATTAAAAACTGGTTATGAATTAAAAACTGGTTAAATGACAGGAAGCAAAGAGTAGGAACAAATGGACAGTTCTCACAATGGAAGGAAGTAAGGAGTCACAAAGTTTGGTATTGGGGCTGGTACAATTTAATTTATTCAAAAATTATCTGGAACTAGGGGTGAGTAGTCTAGTGGCCAAGTTTGCAGATGACACCAAATTATTCAGGATGGCGAAAACCAAGGCTGGCTCCAAGAGGACCTCCACAAACTGGGTGAGTGAGCAACAATGTGGCAAACAAAGTTCAGTGTCGGTAAGTGTAAGGTGATGCACATTGGGACAAAAAAATCCAACTTCAGGTATAGGCTAATTTGGCCTGACCTTGCTGAGACTGAGAGGGAAAAAGATCTTGGGGTCGTAGTGGATAGCTCAATGACAGTATCAACCCAGTGTGCTGCAGCAGTGAAAAATGGAAACTCTGTGGTAGGGATTATTAGGAAAGGGATTGAGAATAAAATGGCCAATATTGTAATGCCCCTGTATAGATATATAGTGCGGCCTCATTTGGAATACTGTGTACAGTTCCAGTCACCAAATCCTCAAAAAGACATTGCAGAGCTGGAACAAGTACAGAAAAGGGCAAACAAGATGATTAGAGGGTTGAAACACCTTCCCTATGAGGAAAGGGTCTGGGACATTTCAGTTTAGAAAAGGGGATGTAGTGATGGCCTCAGGAATAAACAGCTTTAAAGAGGGATTAGATAAATTCATGGAGGATAAATCTATCAATGGCTACTAGCCACGAAGACTGAGGGGGGCTTCCACATTCAGAGATACTACTCCTCTAAACCCCAGAGCCAGGAGGCAACATCAGGGGAAGGCCTCAGCTTCTATGCCCTGTTGTAAGCTGCCCAGAGTTACCAGTTGGCCACTGTGTGAGACAAGATGCTGGACTAGATGGATAACTGGTCTGATCCAGCAGGGCTCTTCTTATGGTCTTAGTGGGTATTACAGACCCAGAAGCTACAGATACTTCCTGTCTGATTCCTCCTTCAATTTTGTTAAAACATAAAGATAAGCCTGAAACTTCCTATTTCATGGCCGCATGTGAACTTTGGACTTGGCACACGTCCCCAAGCACAGAATGTGAAAGCTTTGTACTTGTTCGAAGTCTGCATTGCAATGGGACCATTTTGATCATGCTTCTTTCCTATTGACTTCTTTAAAAATGTAATCTGATAAGTATAGACATGAATACCAAAAAGCAAACCGTCTGTTACATCCACAAACCAAATCAATGCATTCAATAAACATTATGTTGCATAGGGTTTCCATTTCCAGGTTGGGAAATACTTGAAGATTTTGAGAGTGGAGTTTCAGGAGGTGGGCTTTGGAGGGGGGGGAGACACCTCAATCGGGTATATTGCTATAGGGTCCATCTTCCAAAGTAGGCCTTTTCTCCCGGTGAACTGATCTCTGTTGCCTTGAGATCAGTTGTAATCCCAGATCTCCAGCCACCAACTGGAGGTTGCATTACCATCCCAACAGCAGAGTCTGTAAACTTTTGTTTACTAAAATCAGCTTCACATCTGGATAAAGTCAAATTCAAAAAAACCTTTATTAGGTGTTAATTACAAACATGTAAAGATAAAATGAGGCAGAAAAAAACATAACTGAAAAACAACTGGTGGAGAGAACTCAGTAGGCAGCACGGGGAAGGGAGATATTATCTAGGGTTGTTTACCAACCATTCCACCTAACAGTTTGACTAGCAATATGAAGGTTACACTCAGATAGCAGGTAAGAAACCAGCCACTTTTCAGTGTGACCTGTGAATCTACATATGAGGGGGCTGATTAAAGAATTTCTCTGCTCACAATAGAGATTACAATACAGCAGAACATGGGATAAGGTTTCAGACGCACTAGCCCAACATGGGCAGCGTCTTTCATGATAAGGCATCCGTGAAAAACTGCCATAAAGGACTGCAGTAGGCAAGATATCAAACCTTGCAAGCCTAAAAGCTCTGCAAGTTTGTGAAGATATAACATGCAAAAAAAAAGGCAGCCGGGGCCCCATAATCAGGCAGTATACCTAGCACCAAAGGGAAGCAGGTCCTATTTGCTAGTGAGTACAAGATCTGTCTATCACTGTCCATTCGTCTCTAGTGCAAGAGTTTGAAGGCTTGTTTCCCAAGCATGCAAACAGAACTGAGTGAGACACTAATCAACCTTTCTGTAAAATTCTGTAAAATTAGGTGTGACCAATGTACTTGAAAAAGTGTTGGACAGCATAGGATGCCTATAACTAGGATGTTTTGATAGAAAGTGAATGCGCAGCCAGAACTTTGGAGTCTAGAGCAAGGCCCTAGTTTCTAAGAGGCTCAGCACATGGTTGTGTATCCTATGCAATTTGAGATGCCCAAAATGCAGCATAAGAAGACAGCTTGGATCTTTTCGACAAGCTGATTGAATGCACTAATCCAAATGGGGATCCCATGAAGTAACTGAGCTACTGATTTTGCGCTAAATACATGGATGGCAGGAAGGATATATTGGCCCCCTGAGTATTAAAAAATGTACCACTGCCAACATGCTGCATTTAGCCAAGTTGAATGCATAATTTTGATATGTCTATCTGTTGTTGTATTGAAAGTTAACAAGCAAGTATCTTGTTCAAGACACTTGCCCTTCAGTGTTCAACGAAGACATCTCCAGGTTTTGGAGAAGACCATAATTTTAGATTTTTCAAAAGCTGGTCAGAGTAAGTTGGTCAGAGTAAACTACAAATGTGGTCAAAAAGGTGCTTGAGGCCCAGTTGGGTATAACATAAAACTACAGCGTCATCTGCATATAACAAAAAAGGGATATGATGAAAGTCTAATTTAGGAAAATGGCCATCCATCATCTTCAAAGCAGGCACCAAGTAATTCATAAATAAGTCAAACAAATAGAGGGCCAAGATACACCCTGTTTGACTCCCCCAATTGGCGGGAATCTTACTAGTTAAGTCATCCTGCCTACTATAACGGACTTCACAGCTGTTTGAGGAGTATAATTTATGGATTAGAGAGAATAGTTCTTTATCCCACAGAACATGGTTCAGTTTATTCCACAATATATTCCTAGGGATTGAGTCAAAAGCCCCCTTCAGATCGAGAAAGGTGTGATACAGTATTTTATTTATTTATTTCATTAAACTTATGAATCGCCCACCCTGCAAACATTTAAAATACAGTCAATATATAAGTTTGCCAATAGTTAGTCAATAATTTAAAACTGATCCAAGATGTTGATATAGTAATCCCCCTTTACCAGCCACATCGCTGTCCCACACAGAAGGGCAGGAAAGGGTACATGGAAGCCATAGGAAGGAAAGGAAGGATGCCAGTTTTCCCACCAGCACCACTATATTTCTCAATGAGATGGGCAAGGGTAACACAGTGGTCAAGAGTAGATCTATCAGGACAGACCCCAATCTGCTCAAGACCCAAGATTTTTTGATCATTCAGCCGAGAGGATAATTTATCCAACAGATGTCTTGCATAGAGTTTACGCATGATCAAGAGGAGACTTATTGGGTGATAATTCCGGGGGGGGACTTTTTTGAAGATCGGAGACCACTGTGGCCTTAGTCCAAATTTTGGGCACCCTCCCTGTTTTGTCAGTAAGGGTAAAAAGGGTAGCTAGAGGAGAAGCTCACCATTCTAGAAGCTTCTTAAATAATTCAGATGGAAGTCCATCTGGGCCTGGAGCCTTCCTGACTTTTAATTGACTAATTAAGTCTTTGATTTAGTTTGGAGTCATAGGGGGCCATTCCAGGAGATCATGAAAGATGAGGTTTTGCTAATCTAAGATTTCATAAAATATGTTAGAAAGGTGGGCCATCCATACCTGGGGTGGAACTAAACAATCAAGAGATTGGCTCCTATCAGAAAGGGTGTCAGCAACTAATACCCAAAATTGATTGATTAACAAATCCCATTTCATATTCAGCAATTATCTCTTCTTAAGAGTGATGGTATGCTGAAGTTGTTTTTTAAGCTCAAAATAGCTAGCAGGAAGAGTAGGTGCATCAGTGTCGCAATGAGTACAATAAAGAGCATGAACTTGGATTTTTAATTTTTGGCATTTGCCATCAAACCATGGGTCAGATTTGTTTCTTAAATGTTTATGACTGAATGTGGTGGGCAGCTGCTGGAAAACAGTATTAACAAAGTTGGTAAGATTTCTGTATAGACCAAGAGCCTCAGCCATGTTTTGGGCGATCATTAATTATTGGTTTGGCTTCACTGATATCTCAGAATTAAGTAAATTAGTAATAGTATTGTCCACCCTCTGGTTCCACCTAATCCTTTTATAAGAAGATGAGCTCTTGGGAAAGGTATACATCTCTATAATAGTGTGCTCCATATACCAAATCATAGGTTTCCAGATTTCATCTTTTCCCCTCTTAAACTTCAGGCATTCCATCAATCTAATTTGTTTAAACAGATCTTTCAGCTCATGTAACCAATCCGTGTCTGAGGTATTGCTCTTGGATTTCAATACTTTGTAAAACCTTTGCTTGTTTCTTTCCTGTTGACTTACCCCATTGTTCAAGGATGAAAATCACCTTCTAGTGAAACTCCCCCTGAATCGATCCTTGGAGCATTTAGGGAACAATTTATGTGAGATACCACTCTTCTTTATGGAAGCAAAGCCTATAACAGTTTTCATTTCATGGAGCCATTATCTGAACTGTGGATTCTGTGAAATCTCTCAAAGGAATTATGTTAGACTAATTAAGAGTTTTCAACTGGCTTGCCATGAAATTCATCCCAGGTTTTTGACTTTGAATTTCACTTTAGGCAATGACACACAAAATTTGGAATGCACAGAAATCCCCTGGGAATTCTCACTAAATTAAAATAATATATTTATTATATTATACATATATAATATATTATAAACAAATCCATTTTACAAATCAATTTCCTAGCAATCAATATACCAAAGAGTACATATGGGTGGAAATTCCATCTTGGAATTTAGAATTCCAGTACACTAAAAAGATACTTTGAATAAGTATGCAATACGTTACTTTGACCAATTCCAGTTTTAAAAAATCAAAACTCTTTGGCTTCCTTCAAAAATGTGCAGAGTTTTGCTTGAGAAGGAACTAGGGTTGCCAGGTCTGGGTTGGAAAATACCTGGAGACTTTGGGGGTGGAGCCAGGAGAGGGTGGGATTTGGGGAGAGGAGGGGCCTCCACATAATACAGTGCCATAGAGTCCACCCTTCAAAGCAGCCATTTTCTCCAGGGGAGCTGATCTCTGTCAGCTGGAGATCATTGTAAAAGCAGGAGATCCCCAAGCCCCACCTGAAGGCTGGCAACCCTAGAAGGAACCTCCAATGGAGCTGCCAAATCTAGGAAGGGAAATTCTTGGAGATTTTAGGGGTGGAACCTGGGGAGGCAAGGGTTTGGTGAGGGGAATGTACGATGCCATAGAGTTATACACTAAAGCAGCCATTTTCTCCTGAGGAATGGATCTTTGTAGCCTGAAGATCAGTTGTAATTCCAGGAGATCTTCAGGCCGCACCTGGAAGTTGGCAACTCTAAATCCTGACTCCTCCTATAGGAAGATGTTAAGTCTTTGTCATAAGCCTGAGGTTAGGGAGTAGAGTAGCCCATAGGCCTCAAGACAGCCTTTCCATCATGAACCAGCCTCAGACCTGACTGCCAATTTCCCTGCAGGCCTATATTACCCAGGCACTGTCTGTGAGGCAAAGCACCCTTGGCCTCCCTCTCAAGTTTTAATGAGCATAGAAATGGGTCTAGTCCATCTTTCAGGTGTTACTAATTGGCAGTTTGGCTTTATCATCTTCAAGGCCAAAGATGAAGGTGGCATGGTTCGCTTCTCATGGGAGCCTGCAGCCCATAGAAGAAGAAGAGAAGAGATCGGATTTATATCCCATCCTTCACTACCTGATGAGTCTGAGTGGCTTACAATCTTCTTTCCCTTCCCCGCCCTACAACAGACACCCTGAAAGGTAGGTGGGGCTGAGAGAGCTGTCTTGAGAACTGTCCAAGAGAGAACAGTTCTGAAAGAACTTATGACTGATCAGTGGTCATATCAGCAGCTGCATGTGGGGAATCAAACTCAGTTCTCCCATAGAGTCTCTGCTCTTAACCACTACACCAACCTGGCTCTCAGTTTGGTGGGGGAAGGAGAGCTAGGGTGATGAGGTAATTTTCTAGGTGCTTCTCCAGAGGACACATTCTGATTGGATGCCATCATCACCTGGTTGCTGGGCCAAAAACTATAAGTGAACTAAGGCCATGAAAGAAAGCAGCTAGCAGAGATTCTAAGGGACCAAAGGCCTGGAATATGACCTGCTTGAACTGCAATTGCTAGCAATGTAGAGAATGCTTAAGCTCTGGTCTTCAGTTCTGGACTTCAAGGTTGGTGCCATCTGTTGTTGTTGTTGTTCAGTCACACAGTCGAGTTCGACTCTTTGTGACCCCATGGACCACCTCCTCTCTTCTGCCAGGCCCTCCTGTCTTCCGTCATGCTCCAGAGTTTGCTTAGTTTCATATTTGTGCCATCAGTAACATTGTCTAACCATCTCATCCTTTGCTATCCCCTTCTTCTTTGACCTTCAGTCTTTCCCAACATCAGGGTCTTCTCCAGTGAGTGCTCCCTTCTCATTTTGTGGCCAAAGTATTTGAGCTTCAGCTTCAGTATCTGGCCTTCCAGGGAACAGTCAGGGTTGATTTCTTTTAGGATTGAATGATTTGATCTCTTTGCAGTCCAAGGGACTCTCAAGAGTCTTCTCCAGCACCATAATTCAAAAGAATCTATTCTTTGGCACTCAGCTTTCCTTATAGTCCAACTCTTGCAGCCATACATGACTACTGGGAATACCATTGCTTTGACCATATGGGCTTTTGTTGGTAGGGTGATGTCTCTACTTTTGGTCATCTGACACAGGCCCCAAAAGTGCCAAACAGCTGAGCAAGCTTTCTTATTTTCTTGCTGCTTGATTTTAGAGTAACATGCTGGTTGTAGAATATTCATATATTGACTGAATTTGAAACAAACCTTATAAATCTTTTTACTACAAAATTAGCCAATGGTCTGATTACCTGTGTGCAACTGCCCTGGGGACCCACAGGGTTCAGGGCTTGGACTCCTTGACACTGTCCAAGCTTCAGGATTGGACTGTGGAAAAATGGAGGGAAAACAGGCAGTAATGGCTGCCCAGGAGACAGAGCTCTAATAGAGAGCATATAAAGCCCTACACAAAGAGGGAGGATGTTCACTCCCTGAGCATGAGCAGTAGTAGTAAGGCTGAATTTGGAGGTATTGATCCCTCACCCCACGGTGGGGATGAGTCTGGCTTAATCGAATCAGATAGTGAAGTAGAGTAGGAACTAAATAAGGAAGTCATGCTAGGGAGCTTTTTTGTTTTCTTGCCAGCTTCTTTCTTTCTGTGTTAATTCTGGCTCATTTTTGTAACTTTTCTCTTATCGCTTGCTATAATATATGTTCAATAAACTGTTTCTCGCTTATTCTGTCTGGCCTCTTCACACCTTAAATTTACTCATACATCACAGCATGCCCTGACTAAAGAGGGAGTTACCTGGGATGCAGGGAGGGAGTCTGGTCCCTCTCCAGTAAAGCCCCCTAGACCCAGACTTGTGGCAGCCAGTTAAGGCCATTTTCCTTATCCAGGGCTGAAGGAGGCAGGAGGAATGGAAGGTGTGTGTGGGGGGTGTGCTTGGAAGAAAAGTCCTGTCTATGGCTACCTTGCAAGGCCCCACCTCTTTCCGCAACAGTTGCAATGTAACCAGTGAAGCCAGTGGGGAAACCATCCAGGAAAGACTGGCCCATTTTACCTAGCCTGTCCTTTGGGGAAGAATTTGGGAACCCACAGTTAGGTGTGGTGCTAGGGTTCTCAATTAAAAAAAAAATCTCTAATAGCGGTCACAAATCTCTAGTTCCCAGGGTTCCTTGGGGAGAGCCTAGACAGGTTTTAGATTGGTTTAAATGTTGAGTGTAGATTTGATTATTCAAAGGCACATTAAAGGCACATCTATACCACTGTGTGAGAAAGACAGAGAGAGTTTCACATTTGATCTCTGCTGATCGTGTTGTGCCAGACCACAGCCCTTGCTAGTCTCTGCTTGCCTGTGTAACAGTGTACACGGAGAGATCAGTGTGGTTGACAATGGACTAAATAGTGATGAATGGATTTTCCCCATTCTATTCCCCTAGTATTCTGACATTTTGCTGTGCCCTACAATCTGTTCCTCTGAATTCTTGTTTAACTAGGAGCATTTCTAAAACAGATTGTTGAAATATGTATATTCTTGCAGCCGCTTCTGTTCTTTTCTATCTCCCCTCTTTTTGCACTACCCTTCACCTCCAATGCATGCACATGCATTAAAACAACAGTCTTAATATGACGGTGTATGTGACTCCTGTGGTTTTACCGTGCCACTGTGAACCTGTAAAACACACAAACTGAATCTGCATACAACCATACAAGCAATGTAGACGAGGGAAATGGATCAAATGAATACAAGGAGCTAAGCAATGTGGTACACCCTGCATGTAAAGTCCTCTGTACCAAATTTTGAGAGAGAGAGAAAAATCTGTACAAGATTCTGAATATATTGGTTCCCTGTTTGGAGATGGGACCAAATGATTTGGGATCTTCAAAACCTGGGAAGCAATGGATGATGAGTGTTTATATCCCCTAGGACTTAACATTAGTTCATATGGGATTCTCCAGTGCTCCACTTTTCTTGTTTTTAAAGAAATACCTTGGAGTGCCCTGTCTTCTTCTGCTTCCCACAGTGATGAAGTGGCTGTAGCAGGAGAGCCAGACACCCCTCTTTGTTTTGCCAATTAAGGACAACAGGGGAGAGAAAAAGCTTTCAAGGGTCATGTACTTTTCGGAGAGCCACACCAACTTCTGCTGTAAAATCTGGCCGTCCTTACATGACTGGGAACTCAACCGTGTAAGGGCAGTTTAACCTCATCTGACCTTTTCAAACCATCTTACTATAACAGGGGGAGAGTGCCTTCGGTTAGTGGTCCAGTGATTTCTGCAAATCAGGACCAAGGCAATTATTTTGGAGTCTGTGATCTCCCCCCTACCCTTTACCAGATAATTCAGGAAAGACACATCTAGTGGCTTAATTTCATTGTTCTTATAGCACTGTCACAGTAACACTAACCCCCCCTCCCCACAAAATAAATACACAGGCTGTATAACTTTGCCAGAAGAGCTTGTCTGATCCAACAGATTTTACTCCGCAAGACAGGTTTTGCTGTGTTTGTGCAGTGTTTTTTCCCCCTTTTAATCTCCCCCCGAGGAGTATTAATTCAAAGCAATCACAAGATGCCCAGCCCTTCCTGCTGCTACTTGTTTCTCCTTCACATTCCCTTACTTCCACCCACCAAACGTTTTGTATCTGGGTTGGCTCACTTGGGTTCATTGGAATCCAGGGGCTGCCTCTGAAACAAGCAAACAAACAAAACAAATTGAAAGCCATTTGATCTGGGGGAATACATGGGAGAGAGCGTGTGTTTCACTGCTGGGGAGTTCAGCTTCGTTTTGCTGCCTTCCTTCTGTACCAGGCAAGCAGAGCAGAGTGCTGTATAAATAGCCAAGCCTGTGTGCTACATCCAGTTGGAGGGATCCAAGCATTCTAGAAGGAAGCACACAGAAAGGAAAGCATCCAGCCACTCACCAAAGTAAAAAATGATGTGTATTCCGGACTTAGTCTCTTGAGCAATCGGGAGGGGGGGTGAGCTTGAATGGATTACAATAACACTTGAGCAAGACTGCTGACATCTGTAAAGAACTGTCATCTACAGAGAAGAATGAGAACAGGAGATAATGTCATTGTTTCCACAGAAGCTAAAAACTGAGGGGCTGATACCTTGAGAAAGAAGAGAGCTGAAAAGGTCTATGGCTTAAACTTTTAAAAATCTTCTATATGTGGAATGGGTGAGTGTTAAGACTAGTTTGGGGTTTTGGGGGGCATCACCTGTTTTTGGCTTGAGCTGTACACTGTCTGAATGCCTTAATTGTACTTTAAAGATTATTTTTCTTGCCAGAGTTGTTGCCAGTGTTAAGATCTCTTAGCTTTTTCTGTATCAAGTCCTCAGAAAGAGCTGCACAAAGATGTTGCAAAACTGGATCTCACTGGACACGATTGGTTGGACATGTCAACCATTTTAGACTGAAATATTAGGGTACATTTACTAGGGAGTAAGTCCCGTGGAACTCAGTGGGACTTGTTCTCAAATATACCTGTGTAGATTCAGAATGTCTGATTCATAAAATGATTTCTTCTTAGTATTTGTTATACATCATCACCAAGATCTTGCTTTACTTCTCATTGTTACACTAGTTAGAATTCAATGGACTGATATTTCATATGCTGGTGAAGTGAATAGAGTCTCTGGGTCAGCCTAAAGTTTCTTAATGGCCTTGTAATTATGTGTCTCTGTGTGTTTTCAACCTGACCTATTGCATGGATTTTGCTAATACTTCAAGGCAAAATGCAAATAGTTCCTTCTTTAAAATTTCGACTGTTGACGCTCATAAAATGGTTTGTACATGCCTTTAACTATGAGAAAGATGTTCAGTATTTAAAAAGCAGCTTCTGTAGATTTCGGTTACATTTTCATCACTTCTGAAGGAGTATATTTTAACAGAATTGTAACATGTGGATCTTTTAAGATTGTCTTCAGATTAATGGCTGGGCTATTAAGGAAGTGGCAGCAGAAGTATTAATTTTGTATTTATTTTAAAAAAGGCAAAGAGAATACTTGTTTCTGGAAAGCAATTAATTTCAATGCTGGCTTACATTTTAGCGTGCTGGCAGAAGAAAAAAAAACACTAAATAAAACCTAGGAATGTGTGCATCCTTAATTAACAGCAGATAGAGCTATTATCCCTTCCTCCACTGCATATTAATTTAGCAGCCTAGCTCATGGAATAGTTCAAGCTAACTTATGACTGATACAGGAAAGGAGGTGAGATGATAGAATAGAAAGTATTCAGCAAGCAAGCCGTTGAATTCATGCTAAAGTAAAAGAATTGCAAGAATTCATAAGCTAACTGAATCACATGTCTGTATATGTGTGTACATGTGTAACAACAGGAAAAGAGATCTGTGTTACACTTTCTCTTTCAATTAGGAAAACAGTTCTCTGTAATTGATAGAGGATGGGTTTGTTTTGGCTTCCCTGGTCGGATAATAGAGATCTGTTTGACTTTTGATCAAACAGACAGATTGAGCTAGAATGTAGAACAGAAATATCTTTAGTTCCATTGAAGTTTTCAGATTGTGATCACATCTTAACTACCCATACTTTGAAGAAAGTTGTAGCCATGCATCTGGAACTCACTTGCAAGAAAGTGTATTTATAAGGTCACACAGACCTGAAGCGTAATCCTAATAATCTTTTCTTAGAATTGTCCCATTGTGTTCCCTGGACTTATTCCATAATAAGTGTATTTAAACTTACCTATCAATGGACTGGTGTGTAATTTTTTAAAAAAGTTTCATTAAAATACTAGTTTAATAAGAGAGCAGAGTTGTATGGAGGAGTGTCCCCAGACTCTTCAGTAAAAATAACTTTCTAAATTCCATTTTCCACCCTGATGTCTTAATTTCCACCCAAAGCATTTTAATAAACTTTTTAAGCCTAAGCAAATTATCCAGCACTTCAAGATAAAACTGGACACAAAGCAGGCATCCAGATTATTAATATCAAAGCTTTTGCAACCCACAGCTTTAATTTTTGGTTGCATTATTCCAAATATATAATTTCACTTTATTTTCCTGGAAGCTAACCCAATGAAAGGAATCCATCAGTTCTAAAATCTGCAATTTGGTGTGTATGGAAATGGAACTTGAAGTAATTTTCCAATTGATTATAGTAAGCAAATAACAGCTAATGCAAACCAGGAAGCTTAACCAAACTTTAATAAGACTAATTGAGAAGTTGACTGTGTCAACCTTCAGTAACTTGATGCAATTTTTTTCCCTTTGCCATTTGGGTTTATAAAGCAAAAATAATAGGCATACTTGTCTAGTAGCTACAACTATTAATTTGCTTAGATCTCAAGAGCTTTTTCTTTTCAAAGTGTATATCTATTTAGGTTTAAAGTGATTTGAGACAGATAACCCTTGAGAGTCAGAGAATTCACGCACCGCTTGTCCTGTTTTATTACATGGCTTATATAGGAAGATTATGATTTTCTTGATGAGCTTCAACATCAAACAGAGAATGGGCAAATATATTGCTGCATTATATTTAGAGATGATTTGATTCTTTAATGCATTGGTTATGGACATTCTGCAAATTCTTCCATATTATTAATGCACTGATATATTCTCCCTGCATATTTTTTGTTGTTGTTACAATTAAATCTACATTTTTGGAGAAAATATGGTGTGAATGAAGATGGTAAAATTTGGCCCAGTACTATGGGCCTGATATGGTCCTCTTGCATAGTTTGGCTTCCCTCAAGTACAACACCCCATGCATGTGAAGGCTATCAGTGGTGGAAGGATGGTTGCCGGTAGGGGACTCTTGTGCATGAAGCATGAGAAAGGAGTGAGAGGGTGTGACGGGGAATAGATCATTCCCTGTATTTTCAGAGTCAGTGGGCATTTCAGAATAGACTGATCAGTTGAGAAAATGCATTGTCTTCCTGTGACTTGCTGTGTGAAATCCAAGAGAAGAGCCCCCCCATGGGTGGCTGCTGCTCGAGAGCTGCATCCCAACAACCATTGCAACACAAGGGTTGCACACCTCTCCATTCATAATCTATATCTGCTAGTTCCTACATGTGAACCCAGACCTGTGCCACGGTTGCAAGGGATCCACTTCCTTTGCCATTTAGTAGTAAGTTCATTACAGTGAATTTCACCACAGACATGTTTGACACTGGAACTTACTGTGATCAAAGGTAGAACAAATTTAGAGTCCAGTGGCACCTTTAAGACCAACAAAGGTAGGAGCTTTCAAGGTATGAGCTTTCGTGTGCTTACACACTTTTCCAAATACACTGGAATGGAAGATGGAGTTCAAACTTAAAATGTGTACGCACACGAAAGCTCATACCTTGAATAAACCTTTGTTGGTCTTAAAGTTGCCACTGGACACTAAATTTGTTTTACTGCTTCAGACCAACACGGCTGACCACCTGGAACTAAGGTGCTGATCAAATGTGAGCCAGTCACCCTGTCTGCTTGGTTCATGCTGAACAGTTGCAAAGCCTGCCGAACAGGATTGCATTGGGTTTTTTTATTGTTGTTGCAAAACTGTATGTGTGCAAAGACACTGCTGTCTCAAACTGATCAGCAACCATTACTGTTGTAAGAAATTACTTAGATGAATCGTGAAGGGTGGGATCTTATTAAAATGCAGCATTTATTTATGACTGATGTATATGACTTGTAGCAAAATAAAACAGAACTTCAGGACTAACGACATTTATTCCAACAAATTTATTCCAGTGTGAAAGCTCATAGTGGAATAAATGTTGTTAGTCTTGAAGATACCACCAGACTTCCATTTTATATGATTCGTGACTGATTTTAATTGCCCATTTAAACAATTGCTTACTGAGCAGAACAGTCATGCATCAAGGATTGGTGGGGAGGGGGGAACCTAGTATGAGAATGTATATGCACAAAAAGCCAATTGCGCTGCATCGCATGGTTAGGAAGGTTTCAATCTCGAGCCAATAGGATAGTTGTGTTACAAGCAGTGTTCCCTCTAAGCTGAGTTAGTGTGAGCTAGCTCACAGTTTTTTAACCTCTGGCTTACACATTTTTGTCTTAGCTCAGGAAGGATGGCTCCAGAGCAGACTAATTTACGCAGCAGCCAAATCACTCGCTCACACCTTTAACGCCAGTAGCTCACAAAAATTGGATTTTTGCTCACAAGGCTCCACGGTTTAGAGGGAGCATTGGTTACAAGTATTTTAATTAAAAAATAAATAAGCTTTGCTTAGTGGAGTGGCAGGATAGGAATGGGATCCAGTCTTGTTCTTGCACGTACATATATACACTCCTGCAGCTTGGACCTTAATTGCTGCTTCCGTTTGTGCTGCACCCCATCCACTGTGGGGAGAGTTTTCTTCCATGGAGTGCTTTCCTCCAGCACTAGGTTTATCTCTAGGGCAGATTCTGCACCCATCTGTTTCCTCGCAGTTTTTCCACAGCCACATCGGGAGGTTAATCTCCCTCTACACTGCATGCTACTTTCACTTTCTTGGTTCATTGGGTTTTATGGTACCTTCTGCATAGATTTATGGCCATTCAGGGGTGACTTCACAGTCAGTACGGAATTGCCCCGGGGTATCTGAATGGGGTTTTGAGCAGCACCTTTTCCTTCCTCCGCTTCCGATTCGAAGGGAACAATAAGCAGACAAGTTAACATTGTTTCTTTGATCTCTGTCAGTTCCCCCGCCCCTGTTTCCCCCTCTGTATTTATCACCTCACCATGAATTGCTTGGCTCAGGCAGCTAATGACTGCTGAGGCAAGTACTGACACAGGAAAACCTGTACACCAATGCAGGAGCAAGCATTGAAAACAAAACAGATGGCAAGCCGACACTAGCCAATGCAGAAACCAGGATCTGAGACAATGCAATGAAAACAGAAATTCTGAAGCAAGGGGGAACTAGGTCGAGTGCTGATAAAATGTGGAGCGAATGTCAGATGCAGAATGGACCTAGCTCACCTGGAGCTACTGCTCTTGACTGAGCTGATGTGCCTAGCTGCAGAAGAATGCCCTCTGCTGTGGAGAATTGTCTTCACAGTGGAAATGGGTGCAGCAGAAGTGGCAGTGGGCTTTAGGATCCTGGCCAGTTTTCTGCAGGAATCCTGAACATGCAATCTGTACAAGTGTATGAGTATAAGCTCCACCACCTGGTTGGGAATGCTGCTTTTCATATTCCCTATGGAGGTTTCATAGGTTCCTAGGAGCTCCCAGCAAACCTTCAGCTATACACTGGGAAAGCTACCCAAATTTCACACCCCTTCCTGTTTCTGTGCTGACCTGCATGGCCCAGGCTAGCCTAATCTTGTCAGATCTCAGAAGCTAAGTAGAGTCAATCCTTGGTTAGTACTTGGAAGGGGTTGAGGAAGTCCAGGGTTGCTGTGCAGAAGCAGGCAATGGCAAACTATCTCTAATCATCTCCTACCATGAAAACCCTACACGCTTGCCATAAATCATCTGTGACTTTCCACCACCATTTGTTTCTTCCTGCCCATCTTCATTGTGGTTTTGATTCTCCCTTGTTTACATAGAACTGGAAAACCTCAACTTTGTGTTTGATCACATCGAATTTTCTCAATGAAATGTGCGTTTTTGAATGTTGGGATTGTGTGTATAAATAGCATCAAAATGGTGTTGAAATGGTATTAAAATAAAATTAAAAATGCCTAAAAGGCAAATAAAAAAGGGTACACCAACAATTAAAATGGATGAAGCAAATAGGCACACAAGGGTAACATATGAAAAACATTTCTTGAAAAATTGCATAGCCATTGCTAATATCTCCCACCTCAGATCCATCCATCGGCACATTTCTGCATACAGAAGGCTTTCTGCCCACACTCTGTGGCTTTCTCACCCCTCCCTTCCACTACAGGTCAAAATGCCTCCCAAAATGATGCTGCTGAGGGACATGAAATGCTCCAAACCTTTATTTATCATATTTTGAAAATAACCAATTAACACAAATTGCAAGGCATAATCTCCCTCCCCCTCCAAAATAAGTAACAACAACAAATCTTAAGAAGAAAGACATTCAAGATCAGCTCTTCAGTTTGCCAGGAGAGTTTGCTTCAGGCTGGATGGCTACTGGTGGCCAGAAGCAAGTCAAGCTGAGCTCCAGAGTTGCTGGTAATACTCTAGGGGCCCTTTTAGACACAGAGAGTCTCAGCATGTGAGGAGGCACCGGGCGAACCTACGCCATTGCTGTCATTGCTCACCCTTGGGTTGTTTTAACACCCCAGTCCTTTCCTGCTCCTGAGTTATAATTTATTGAGCTGATGAATGCAGTTACAATCCTAAAAAAAAAAAAAAGTTTTCTACAGAGGAAATTAAAAGGAAAGTAACAGCGTTCCGTGCACCTTGGTGTTTAGTCATGCCGGCCACATGACCATGGAAACGTCTTCGGACAGCGCTGGCTCTTCGGCTTTGAAACGGAGATGAGCACCGCAACCCTAGAGTCGGATTCGACTGGCTTTCGAGCAAGGGAACCTTTACCTTTACCTTTAACCAGCACCTAAAGCTGCCTTACAGTGAACTGGACCCTTTGTCTATCAGAGTCAGTACTGTCTATTCAGACTGGCAGGCACTCTCCAGGGTTTCAGGCAGAGGTCTGTCCCATATTTATTTATTTATTCGATTTTTATCCCGCCCTCCCTGCTGAGACAGGCTCAGGGCAGCTTACATTAAAAGGTTAAAAATATATTAAAAGCACAAGTGCCTATGGACACACCATAGCATCATAAAATACAAAAACATAGCAAATCACAGTGCTGGTGACCGTAATTTCCCAGTGGCCATGATAAGATGGTCTGAAGTATGGCCGCCATCAGTTAACCATGGTAACAGGCAATTGATGTTAACACAGAGGGCCTTGACAGTCCAGTTGATACTGTTAGAGTTGTTAATGTTGTTACCTCCTGCCAGATCTTTTAACTGAAGATGCGGGGGATTGAACCTGGGACCTTCTGCATGCCAAGTGGATGCTCTACCACTGAGCCAGAGCCCCTCCCCAAATCACAGCAATAGATAAATAAATAATTGCTGTGATCATTAAACACAAAACAAATTATATTTGAATAAGTGGAAGGCATTGCAAAACCACAATTTTTAGCTGGGGACCTAAGAGGACTCAAACCAAGAACCTGTTTTTGATAAAAGCGCTGAGGGGGTCAAGCACGACAGGAGGCTGAGTGATTCATAGAACCAGTAGCTGTTCAAGCCCCAGTTTGTATTGCAGCCATGTCGTGGAGAGGGGAGCTTTAACTTGCCCACCCCATTCACATGGTTTGGCAATAAAAATAACATTCCCCTTGCACTCTGGCTGCTAAACCAGCCCTGGAGAAACATGTCTTGGCCCTTTAATAGAGGTCTAACATGTAGAAAACTGCAGCTGAAGTTCTTCATGATATTCCACTGAACCTCTGTTAACAGGAGAAGGCACTGGCAACTGTACCTTGCACTGGTATTAGTCTAAGGGGGAAAGGATTTGATCCCTGGTCTTCCAGTACCTAGGTAAGCCTTGAATCCTGGATTGTGTGATATAATAGGGAAGGCAAGAGCCTCTAAGGTTAAGGAACATGGCTTTCTCTCTCCACTGAGCCAGCAACCTTTCCTCATCTATGGATCACTAATGGTTCAGGGAATCCAGTGGAACTCAAATTGCTTGCAAATATGCTTGAACCCCAGCACCATCTGTTCGCACTAACCCAGAAACATTGGCAGTAAGTTGGAACTCTTACATAGAAAGTTGCTTGCAATAAATTCCCTGGGAAAAAAGGGCCAAGTTACCATTTGCTATAGGTTATTAGGTTATATGTGGGCTGACACAAGTGATTAGTGATATATCAGATCTCTATAAACTGGTTCCCTGTGTTCCATCACACTCTGTCATAGCCAGGGAATAGGCAACCAGAATGGGGTTATGTGATGAGGAGGGCACTTCCTTTTCTACTGCTGGAGTCAATGGGATCCTCCCAATCCAATGGTGCCCTTGAGTTCACCCGCTTATTTTATCCTATGAGTGAGTATCATTTGCTCCTAAGAACAATGGAACACTGTGACCAGGAGTAAAAATAAACAGGAATCTTAAAGATTTGTAATCTGAGAGCTAGTTTGGTATAGTGGTTAAGTGTGCGGACCCTAATCTGGGAGAACCGGGGTTGATTCCCCATTCCTCCATTTGTACCTGCTGATGTGACCTTGGGTCAGTCACAAGCTCTGGCACAGCTGTTCTTGAAAAAAGAGCAGTTTGTGTCAGAGTTCTCTCAGCCCCACCTACCTCACAGGGTGTCTGTTGTGGGGAGGCAAAGGGAAAGGAGTTTGTAAGCCGCTCTGAGACTCCAAGTGAAGGGCGGGGTATAAATCCAATCTCCTCCTCCTCCTCTTCTTCTTAGTCATTTATTCCAGCGTAAACTTTCATGGCAGAGGCAGGCAATGGCAAAACACCTGTGAACATCTCTTGCCCTGAAAACCCTATGGCAGCTCCATAAGTTGGTTGTGACTTGACAGCACTTTCTTGACCTAGAGCCAACTTCCTCAGATGCTAGTGTCATCGGTCTTAACTAGGCAGACATTGATATATGAGGTTAAGGGAGGAAAACATTAAACAACAGGGTTAAAGGAACATAACATGCAGAAAGCACACAATAATGAAATTGGCAGAGAAAGTGGGATGGTCTGTGGCCCAATCTTGTCCAATCACGGGAGCTAAGCAAGCTCAGTACTTGGATGGGAGACTCTGCAGAGGAAGGCAATGGCAAACCACCTCTGCTTCTCACTTGCCTTGGGTGGCAGTTTGACAGCGCATACATACGTAACATGTAATTCTGTTCAAATGTATGGGGAAAACTACAGAAACCATTCACAAAAACAGTAAAATGTCCATTAGAGAAATGGCACTGGAGTCCTTGGTTGTATCAAGATAGTCAACACTTGTAATGACCAAGGAATCATGTCCTTGTTCGGCCCTTGGTGGTGGTGGGGAGGGGACACTATGTCAAACCTCTTAACAATCCTAGTTGCCTGATTTCACTCTAGAGGTTCCTTGTGACCTCTAGAGGGTTTTTTTTGTGCCAACTGTAGAGAGATGCTCTGACATCCCCAGAGCTGTTGCAAGTATCCAAACAGTAGCTCCCCACGCAGGGCTCTCACACCGTAATGGCAGGCACTTGGCCTTAATTAGATCCCATTCCATGAAAACTGATGGGTGCAGACACAGAGGGATTTTATTTGTAGCTGCAACAGAGATGTTGCCGTCAGATAGATCACAAAGGCTTCTTAGCTGAGTCCTAACAAGACTGGGGAGGGGAGGAGAAATAAAGCCCTCGTCCCATAATCTGAATATAAGCTTTTCCATTCTCAATAGAGAAGGGGGGGAGGGAAATGTTGAGCAATTCAGTCAAACCTGCAGGGCAGCTGAGAGTGGATTGTGGGAGAATTAAATAGGCGTGCAGATGAGGAGCCGTGGGGAGGAAGAAGATGCTCTCATCTCCCCTCTGCATCTTCCCCTTCTTAGTGCTGTTCGGGCTGTGGTGGAGAAAGCATCCCTGTGGCTCCCCAGAGTTAGTTGCTCAGCAACCGGAATCAATTAATATGCTCTGCAGAAAGAGCAGGGGAAGCCCAAGCTGCAGGCAGTGAGAGAAGGTAGAGCAACTCAAGGCTCCTTACCTTGGAAATTGCCCCCTTCTTTCTCTCAGACTTTGTGGAGAAGGGTCCTGCAGATCATTTCCCTCGAAATCCAGAGTTTGAACTCCACCCCACCTCTCAGAGTGATTCTGACAAATAGCCCATGGCCTTTCCTTCTCCAGATTGGAAGATTTTCCATCACACTGAATGTGTAGCCTGTATTGCTCCAACGCAAAGAGAGAATTTGTAACGCCTGACCTAAGACAGGTTAGGAAAGAGAAAAGAGGGAGAGTTGGGGAGAGTCACTGGCTGTGCCAAACTGAATTACAGAATCAGCAGCACGAAGTCAGTTCGCTTAGCGGAAAGTTTGTTACAAGAGAATTCGCAGGTAGAAATCAGCACTTGTCTCGCAACAGCGTGCAGGAGAATGCCTTTTCTTTTTCTGTTTCCTGTTCGGATAGCCACTTCAGAGCTCTAGTAAGATCCTTCTCCTCTTTTTCTCTGTCTCTGTCTCTCTCTCTCCCCCCTTTCCCTTGGAGTCTTTCGGATGACAGCTCAGCTCTGGGGATGAAGAACTTCTCTAAGCTGATTGGAAATGGCATGGCAGAGCTGAAGCTTCACTGGAGGAAATATACCTCCCAACGAGGAAAATACCATGTACTGTAAAGCTCTGACTTCTGGTGACAAATGCAAGTCTAGAGAAAACTTGTCCACTTGGCTGGGAAGGATGGGTTGGACAATCTTCACCCATTCCAAAGGGCGCCTGGATGCCGTGCTGAGCTTAATCTCCACAGCGTGCTTGGTGATTTTCTCCTCCTGATGCACTGTATGGTAAGGCCTTTTCTCTCTCCCCACAGAGAACGCTATTGCTGGTTCACTGGCTTTCATTTTCAAGCAGAAGCGTTCAGATGGATGCTGAGCCTTCCTCCTAATCCCATGCTCCAAATCCTCACCAATTGTCACTTAAGTGTCATACTGATTTCTTCTAAACCTTGGTGGGACTGTCCCTTGCTATCTGTTTTGAGAGGGAATTTAAGGTTATGGGTTTGATTCTGCCCACTCCTTTTATATGGGTAAGCCGCTTTGGTTTCAGTGGCACTTGTACATGAGTAACTGACTTGCATGACTGAAGCCTGAAGTTTGGTTGTTTCGATCTATAGTCAGGCTAAGGTGGTTGTTAAAGATTTCCGTATGCACTACTGGATACTTTACTTATTCTTAGTTATTTGTTATGCAGATACTTTATTTATCTGTTATACAGATATAGTTATTTTTCATCTGTTATATAGTTATGTTATATAGATGGATCACTTATTCTTCGTTATCGGTTCTACTATGTCTAATGAAAGGAGCTTTGACTCTTGAATGCTTACATCCCAAAACTTTGTTGGACTTGAACGTGCTCCTGTTTTACTGCAGACTAGCATGGCTAGCCTCTGAAACTTTACTTATCCTGGGGTTTTTCTTCTGGATATTGGCTCCTTTGGACTTCCAATATGTCAAACTTGGCTTCTACTGATACTTAGAAGAGAAAGAAAGTTTGGGGAGGAAAAAAGTTCATAACAGAGAGCCAGTTCCCCAGTCATTTTCTCCGCACAGTTGTCTTTTGGTATAGGTAGGCCAGCAAGTGCACAGGGAAAGCATTGTGTGAGAAAATGACACACAGATTTACCTTTGCCGCAATTTCCACAGTTGTGGCAGCACCTTGTGATGCCTCTGAGAATGCGGTGGAAATCGTGTTTAGGATCAAAGTGAAGGTTCACTTTGAGTAATAAAACATATCATTCACAGTAGAAAAAGAGCAAGAGTCCAGTGGCACTTTAAAGACTAACAAAATTTGTGGTAGGGTGTGAGCTTTCTTGAGTCACTGCTCACTGCTTCTGATCTGAAGAAGTGAGCAGTGGCTCACAGAAGCTCACACCCTGCCACAAATTTCGTTAGCCTTCAAGGTGCTACTGGACTCTCGCTCTTTTCTACTGCTCAAGACAGATTCACGCGGCTACCCATCCTGATGTATAATTCACAGTACATGACTGCAGTGGGAGTCCAGTGCTCCCAAATGTTTTTGAAAGTCATAACATTTCTGAACTAATCAGACAAAAATACTGTTGGGATATTAATGTACAGAAGAACCATGAAGTGCAAACTAAATTATTTGGAAGGGGGATATAAAGATTGACTGCGTATTTGTATATTCTCTCAAGGGGAGCATTTCTTTTCTAACTTAAAAAAAAAAGGATTTTAAAATTCATTTCTGACAATTGTTCAAGGAATGCAAAATAACCACCTGGAAAATCAAATCGTTGCCTTTAAACACTGTATTAATGTTAGTACCAGTGAGTGATTGTTGTGTAAAGACAGTTATGGTGCCTGCTGATAAAATCATTTGTTCCCCCCCCAAAAAAAATCCACAAGGATCAAAGCTATATGTTTTGCTGAGAGAGCTAGGAAGTACGTAGTCCTGATTTGAACATGAAGGACGTGTACAGTGGAACAAGTCAAGGCTGATTGAGATCATTTTGCTAGGTGTCATCACAGAAAAGTCCCTGAAGTTATAAGAGCAGGCCTAGGCAAGTGATAAGCCAGAAAGGTCTATTCTTTAATGTAGCCCAAGTCCAGAAGATAGCATTAAAACTAAGGAACCAATTTCACAAGGACAATTGGACTGAGCAGAACTGAACCAAGACTTGGCACAGCGGATAGGAGCATTCAACAGACCAAAGAAGCAGTAACAACGTGGGATGCAATTCACAAGAAGTTTTGAGACTAGTTTACATGTACGTTCCTTGATTTCCCAAGCGTGGAATAATCATCACTTGATGACTTCCACTTGAATAGACTCCACTGGAAAATGTTCGCATTTGAAGAGATGTGATGTGAAGTTCCATCTGATAGCTCCATTCACACATGCAACTTATCATTTGATGGCTGCAGTTAAAAAGGGATGGACATGTAAGTGTAGGTCAGTGCTAACTCGCAACATGTTGGTAGATACAGTTGCCAACCTGTGAACATGGTGACTTGATGCAATTGCAGGTGGGGCCGGTGTAGGACTCCATTGTCTGTGCTCATATTGTACACATCTGGTCAATTTACTGTTCATATAAACTCACTAATCAGAGATTAGCTCAGTCATTAGCTTGGTGGGAGTTAGATACAGTCATGTTCATAGCAGCTTTAGGTCTGCCTCTTGCATCATATAGAAAAACATTTGTACAATATGGGCACAGATGATGGAGGGCTAGTGTTCTCAAGCCTAGTCCATATGACTCATAACCTATATCTTACTGAAAAATCCATGGGTTAAAATTACTGTATAAAACAATCAAAGCTCGGCAAGGACTGCAGAGAACAGTAACTGGAAGCAGTGTCCTTCAGCCCAAGATCCCTGCAGTCTAATTTACTTATTTAGTATATTTATACTGATTTTCTACTGTGAACTGGATGGCCCAAGCTAGCCTGATCTTGCCTATGGGGTCACTATAAATTGGCTGCAACTTGATGGCACTTTCTAGTCCACCACCACCATTCCGATTTTCTGTCTAATGGGAACTCAAAGCAGCTAACCATACACTGAGAAAAAAATAACCCCCACCAAGAAAGGAAGAGGAAATTTCCAATTGCTCAGCATAAGATAAAAAAGAAAGGAGGTGTTGCTATTCCTAATTCCTGGTCCCTCCTAGGAAGTACCACCTTAATCAATCCTTTCCACATTGCTATGCCTATATCTAGGTTATCTATCTTCCTATTTATCTAGTCTGGTGAATCCAGAAGCCTTACACTGCCTACCAATGAAAAGGACCAATTTGCACATCTGTTCCTGCAGAGGGGTTGTGGCTCAGTGGTATAACATCTGTTTTGCATAGCAAAGGTCCCTGGTTCAGTACCTGGGTCCAGTGTTCCCTCTAAGCTGAGTTAGTGTGAGTTAGCTCAGTTTTTTAGCCTCCGGCTCACACATTTTTGGTCTTAGTTCAGGAAGGAGGGCTCCAGAGCAAACTCATTTATGCAGGAGCCAAATCTCTTGCTCACAACTTTAATGCCAGTAGCTCACAAAGTAGAATTTTTGCTCACAAGGCTCCGCAGCTTAGAGGGGGCACTGCCTGGGTCCCCAGTTAAAGCCTAGTGTTGGTCTGAAGCAGCAGAATAAAGCCTGAGTCCAGTGGCACCTTTAAAGCCAACAAAGTTTTATTCAAAGTGCAAGGTTTCGTGTGCAAAGCACACTTCTTCAAACAAATGGAATAAGATCTCCCCAAGGACTACTTACAGGAAAAAAGAAGGTGGGGGGCAGCTGTTAGGAGGGGCCGCTCAGAGCCATGTCACAGATGCATATGCAGAGCTGAAACTGGCTCAACTGGAAATTTCAGCTCTGCATCTGCATCTTGGCTCTGACTGGCCCCTCCGAATGGTTGCCCCCCTCTCCTTAAGGAGATTTTATTCCAATTGGTCTGAAGAAGTGTGCTTTGTACATGAAAGCTTCCATTTTGAATAAAACTTTGTTGGTCTTAAAGGTGCCATGGGACTCAGACTTTGTTCATAGGAAGGAAAATGAATGCCGGGCATGTTAAATATGAATGCTGTCATTAACAATTCCAATTGGCACTGATAAAAGAAAAAAAATTCTGAACCATTAATAGTTTCGCAGGGAAGAGTTAATGACAAGGCTCAGGAGACAGGGGCAAGCAATAACATCTCTCTTGTACTACAGATGTCATAACGATTCTGTCAAAACTTTGGTTGCTGGGGTGCTTTCCCACCTTTGCTTTGTTCTTTTGTTCAGAAGGGGTTTTTTTTCCTCCTTTGGTAGGTAAAAGCACAGGAAGCTGCCTTTTACTGAGTCAGACCATCAGCCTATCAAGGCCAGTATTGCCTGTTCTGGCTGGCAGCGACTCTCCAGGATCTCACCTCCAACCTGATCCTTCCAACTGGGGATGTCAGGAACTGAACCTAGGACCCTCTGAATGCAAAACAAGTGCTCTACTACTGAGCCATAGTCTCCATCCCACTGTAAAATTTTTACATTCATTTCCCACATACTGTCAATAGAAAGAGATGCCCCCCCCGCCCCCGTTTTATTATACTGGCTACATGATCCCTGATCGGATGGATCACATGGCAAGCAATGACAACAAAAAGTAATGCCAAAGCAAGTGCCAAGGGGGCAGCTAAAAGGAGCAAAGCACAATGAAGTGATGCAAAAAGTAGTATGGGAAGGAATCATTTCAGACAATATTCGGGCTGCCTGAAACTCTATTCTGGTTGATTATTTTGTGCACTAAAAAGGTTGGTCTACAATAGTTCATCTTAGCCTTATTAGGAATTTATTTGCTTTGGCACTTTTTTTAAAAAAAAAATCTGTTTTCACCAGCCAGATGCTGGGAAGGATCATTAGTTGTATTGCTGCTGAGCACTAATGCTGGACTACATGTAGGCTGATGTTATGACAATACACAGTGTCCGATGGCAACAGTCATGCTTTTACAGATGGGAAGATCAACCCTTGCAGAGCTTCCTACAATGCTTCCTTGGACAGATGTTCCTGAACTCTGGTTGTCTTGCTGCACTGCTGCCACCACGTTTTTTTAAAAAAAAGCATCTGTCATAATAATGTTGGAACAAAATGGGTCATCAACACCTACTTCTAAAGACCAGAAGGAGTAAATCACCAGAGCAGTTTGCAGCTTTGGTGATCCCTCTGGAGGGAGGGTAACTAAAGGCCAATCCTCCATATTATTTGGCAGATGACAAAATACATCCTGTGCAATGATGTGCTTTGTTATGGTCCCCAAGCTACACTGTTGTGAGAGCTTGAGTATTTTGCATGCGGGTTCCACTGTGATGCTGTAAGTGGTAGTTTTTGAGCTGGGCTATATTTTGCTTTGTCTCCTGCAATCCCTTGGAGGAGAGATCATAGTTCTGTGGCAGAGACCATGTGGCAGAGACGCTGTTAGTCAGAGCAGACAGTGTCAGGCTATATAAGCTAAGAGGACTTTCCTTTGGAGAGCCAGTTTGGTATAGTGCTTAAGAGCGTGGACTCTAATCTGGGAGAACCAGGTTTGATTCCTCACTCCTCCACATGCAGCTGCTGGTGTGACCTTGGGTCACAAGTTCTCTTGGAGCTGTTCTCTCAAAAGCAGTTCTCTCAGAGCTGTTTCGGCCCCACCTACTTCACAGGACGTCTGTTGTGAGGAGAGGAAGTTGTAAGCTGCTCTGTGACTCCAAGTGAAGGGTGGAGCATAAATCCAATCTCCTCCTCCCTTCCCAGCTTCATTTCCAGCATCTCCAGTTAAGCAGCAGTTGTTGGGACAGACCTTTCCCTGCCCAAGACCCTGGAGATCTGTTTACAGCAAGACCGGGTTAGACAGGCCAATGACCTGACTCATTAAAAAACCACTTCATATGTTCTTTGTCTTAGCAGTGCAGAATTATACACCATTCCAAATCCACTGAGGCCCTTGCTGTAGTGAAGTCAAGGATGTAATTCTCATTAGGGCTGCTCTGTCACTGTTAGCGCCAGCATGGTGTAGTGGTTAAGAGTGGCAGACTCTAATTTGATGAACCAGGTCTGATTCCCCACTCCTCCTCCACATGAAGCCAGCTGGGTGACTATGGGCCAGTCACGGTTCTCTCAGAACTCTCTCAGCCCCACCTACCTCTCAAGGTGAGCTGTGGGGAGCAGAAGGGAAGGCGATTGTAAGCCACTTTGAGACTCCTTTGGGTACAGAAATCTGGGGAATAAAAACCTACTCTTCTTACTGTGCAATCCTCAGCCTGTATACTCAAAATACCTGCTCACTCATAAATCTGTTTAGGATTGCAGTCCTCAGCAGTCTGGAAGTCTCATTTTATCTCGGGAGCTGGTGGGCTCTCCTTCTTTGGAGGTTTTCAAACAGAGCCTAGATGGCCATCTGATAGCAACGCAGATTCTGTGAATTTAGGCAGATCATGAGAGGGAGGGCAGGAAGGGTTGCCTCAGTGCTTAGTTCTCATGGCCCTTTCTTACACACGCAGGGAAATGCTGATCACGACTTTGGGGTCAGGAAGCAAATTTCTCTTGGCCAGGTGCAGGGGGTTGGACTAGACGACCCTGGAGGTCCCTTCCAATTCTATGATTCTATCACTCTATTCAAGGGAAAGTGTTCTTAGGCCCCGGTCACACCGGCCAGAAAACGCGCGGGGAAGGCATGGCAGTTTGCCCTGGAGCTAAATAAGGTGCAGTAGCCCGATCTCACAGGCCACCGGGTTCCCACGCGCCAGCTCCATGCCGCGATCACACCGCGTGGCAAAACAGCAGCACAGCAGACCACGCAAGTGCGAAGTGCGCATGAGCCGTGGGGGGGGCGGGCCGCTGTCGGTGACTTGTGTGTGTGCATGCTCTGTCCAGCATTGGTGCGCATCCCAGGGAAACTTACAACATCTGGAAACCCCAGGGACATGGGCGGGCATCAGAAGCCGCAGGATTCCGGCGCTCCCGCAATCAGACACCAGCCTTTGCCCCGGGGTTTCCAGAAACTAGTACCTCGGACCTACTAGTTTTTTACCCTGCGTTTTCAGAGGGAAGCCGCGGGTTGGCCACGGGAGCCCTACGCCTCCCAGATGTGCTCGTATGAACACGCACTGAAAGTCCGCAGGGCTCCCGTGACTTCAGCGGGGCAAATGCTCCGTGTGAACGGGGCCTTAGTATTGCAGCCACAAGGTTGGAGCCAGATTAAATTTCCTGCCAGTTTCCCCTATTCCCCCCTTCCTGCTGCAGATGCCCAATTTGCTTCTCATGCTGTTCCCAAGGGCCCCCGATCCCCCATCCCCCATTTTGGGGAGATCAGTGGGCTTCAATGGGAGAGGGAAGGCAGGAACGTTCTGTTCCACTGGCTGAAATGCTTTGCAGGAGTGAAAATTTTTAGTCGAGATCCCAGCCTTAAACTCCTATTTCTGGGAAGAAAGATGGGTTAATAACATTATAAGTAAGAATGAAATAAAACCACCTTCACGGTCGCAAACTGTAGGGGAGGGAAAAAAATCTTTTCATTATTAGAAATGTTATCTCTCTCTCTTGGGCACTGTTGTGACTGACTGTGTTTGAGTAAAGTGTCATCAAGTTAGAATGGACTTATGGCAATCCCTCCATAGGTGGTCAGGAAGGACTTCTGGTGTAGAGGCAAAGAGAAGTATTGTCTTTGTGCAGCAGAGGATAGGACTCGCAATAATGAGTTTAAATTAAGGGCGGGAAGGAAGCAGCTAGATATTAGGAGAAACTTTTTTAGGATAAGAGTTGTGCAACAGTGGAATCAGCTACCGAGGGGGGTGGTGCGCTCCCCCTCACCTGCAGTCTTTAAGTAGCAGCCGGACAAACACTTGTCAGGGATGCTCTAGGCTGATCCTGCATTGAGCAGGGGGTTGAACTAGATGGCCTTCCAACTCTGTGATTTGATGGCCCTGGTCACATGTGCCAGTTAATGTGGGGAGGGGGGAGGTGAGGCTATTTGCGCTGTCGTAATTTGACCCGCCACTACACGATCAAACGCGATGGCAGTGAACTGGTGTTTTTTTCATTGGCGTGTGTTTCTGGTGCGCTTCAACGAGGGAGCACAGAGGGAATAGGAGCATGCTGGAGAGATCACACGGGAACTTTTGTCTGCGGGCTGTCGCAAACCCCTTTGATAGTGCACTTTTGCTGGTAGTTTTTAACTGTGCTTCTTCAGCAGTAAGAAATGGGGTGGTGACAGGTGCAGGACACTTGCCAGATGTTCCCCCGTGATCGCGCCGGTAAAATCCGCCCAACATTCGTGCCTATCCTGTGGCTACTTCTCTGTGTGACCGGGGCCTATGAAAACTTTTTGTCTGTGGCAACCCCGTAGGGTTTTCAAGTCAAGAGACTAACAGAAGTGGTTTGCCATTGCCTGCGTCTGTGTAGTGACCCTGGTGCTCCATACAAATACAGACCAGGGCTGACCCTGCTTAGATTCTGAGATCTGATGAGACTGGGCTAGCCTGGGCCATTCAGGTCAGGATTATTACCATCTGCCAAAATGGCCATCTACTCAGCCTTCCACAGAAGAAAATGTTACCAGACTGCAGCTTATTCCTACCAAAGGGATACCTTTTTCCTTCGATAGTCAGACAAATGGAATGCCTTGTTAAGGCACTCTAAGATAACTTTAACTGCATCCTGAGAAAACACTTATTTTTGAAGCAATTCATGTTGCTTGGCTTTAACGTTGAGGCAAACCTTTCCGTACAACAACCGTATCAAGGAAAAGTGAGGGGAGGTTAACATGAATGAAAACAACTCATGTGAGTAAAGGGTTTGTCAAGTCGAGTTCTTTGATTGTCATGGCAGCAGAGTCATTAAGCTTGGGGCATAATTCCTGTTTCTCTTCTAAACAAAGTCACTTTAATAACATTATTTTCTTTGCCCACATAAATCTCTCTTTACCGTGTAATTACAACAAGCAAAGTAGGTCAATAATGGATATCCAAATTTTTAAACTCTATTTTAAGCATTATTTAACAAGAGGATGTTTCCACATAGCAAAGTTTGCCATTAATACAGGTCCAGAGGCATAAGTAAATACATTTTAAAAAGAGACGCTCATGTTGTTAATAGTTTGTTCATATTTCTTTTTCATTTAGCGACAGCAAAAAGACAACTAAGTAGGAGCGCTGTGATTTTTTAAATTAATTTGTTTATTTAAGAAATCGCTGTATGCTGAATTTTTTGTTTTTCCACAGGTACCGTTTGGTAGCCATGAGTCTTTCTTTGAAAGAACAACATTCTTGTCACAGTCTCTTTCTGTCTCCTGGCAATGTGCTTGCCAAACGGGGGTGGCAGGGGTCATTGTAGTTGCCATTTTCACTCTCCTGGTCCTCAAATCAGCAGTCCCACTTTGCAAAAAAGCACCCTCCTCCCATTTCCATTCCACTTTAGTAAATAGCTTTCTGTGCATATTTGCATAGGTGAACGTGATCAAGCATTTGATGAAACAGCCAGAGAAACTTCACTAGCAAAATTGATACGTGAGGTATTTTGTTTTTGGTTTTGTTTTTAAAAATACAATCAGCCAGCAAGAAATGCCTTCCAAAAAGACCAGCTTATTATTTCATGATGGAATGCTATCAGTGTGTGTGTGTGTGGGGGGAGAGTTTAATGGAATGGAGGGGACTATATGGGTGGTAGGGTTGCCAACTGGCCTGGGGAAAAATATCCTGTTCCCTTCACAGAGGCTTAATATAATGTTATTTACCAGGTGACAGGCCATCCCCCCCCCCTCCAGGTTGCTGGAAACCCTTTTAGGAGGAACCATAGAATCATAGAATGTTAGAGTTGGAAGGAACCTTGCAGGTCATCTAGTCCAACCCCCTGCACTCTGCAGGAGCATAACCAAAAGATAGCCCTACATACCTACAACATACCCAAAAGATAGTCCAGGGAAGGAGCATCCACCACCTCCCAAGGAAGACTGTTCCACTGCTCAACCACTCTTACAGTTAGGAAGTTTCTCCTGATATCTAGCCGGTAACGACTCCCTTGTAATTTCTACCCATTAGATCTAGTCTTGCAATCCGGAGTAAGAGAGAATAGATCTGCTCCAGCTTCTACATGACAGCCCTTCAAATACTGCAATCATGCCCTCTCTAAGTCTTCTCTTTCCCAGGCTAAACATACCCAACTCTTTCAGCCTTTCCTCATAAGACTTGGATTCAAACCCTCTCACCATCCTGGTTGCCTTCCTCTGGACACGCTCGAGCTTGCCAACATCCTTCCTAAAGTGTGGTGCCCAAAACTGGACACAGTACTCCAGGTGAGGCCTGACCATAGCAGAATAGAGCGGAACTACCACCTCCCGTGATATGGGGGTAATTCTGCTCTATTCTGCTATGGTCAGGCCTCACCTGGAATACTGTGTACAGTTTTGGGCACCACACTTTAGGAAGTTTCCTATACCACTTGGACTGTAAACTATTTACCTACATGGCTGTGGTTTGCCTTTAGATAGGCTCCTAGTAGCCATCACTCTGAGACTAACAACGACACAAGAATGGAAATACAGCAAATACAGTATAATAATCTGCCACACTGTACAGATAACACTAGAGACTTCTGTCTTCTTATACAGTTCTAATTGCAATTATAAACAATTCACATAACAAATAGTTTTGCCACTGTGCATAAATGACATCTACACCAGTTGAATAGTGTCCTAATAGTCCCTGAGAGCCTGATACCTAGCTGTTTGGAATATACATGTAGGCTTCATGTCATTTTGAATCTTACCAGAGCTTGGCAGGCTCCATCACTAAGGAAAGCAGCCTGATGAAGTCCTAAGAAATAGCAAAGCAACCTAGGCATGCTGTTGCCACTCTTTCGGTTCATGCTGCAGCTGTTCCTGATCCTGTGCCATTCACTGTGTGTTTTCTGTTTGAAACTCTTCTCTGTATCATGAGCCGGTGACTGCATTGTTCTAAAGAGAGATGTACTTTCAGGGACTATTAGGTCACTATTCAACTGGTATAGATGTCATTTACGCACAGTGGCAAAACTATTTGTTATGTGTATTGTTTATAATTGTAATTAGAACTGTATACAAAGATGGAAGTCTCTAGTGTTATCAGTACAGCATGGCAGATTAATCTGTTTATTTGCATTCCTCTGAGACTAGCTGTTCCACAGATGGGAAACCTTTCAGTGATCCCCTACAGGTGGTGTGAAGCACCATCAAGTTACTGCCAGTTTATGGCAACCCCCTAGGTCAGGGGTGTCAAACAGAGCTCGCTTCCTGGCCAGGCTGCCTCAGTCATATACAGGAGACAAAGGGAAGCATTTCCTTCCTTCCACTGGCTGAGGCTCCTCCCGGGAGGGAGGGAGGGAGGGAGGGAGGGAGGGAGGGAGGGAGGGAGGGAGAGCGAGCTTGCTTTGCTGGCTGCCTCAATTACACAGGAGAAATACCAGGCACTTCTAAGACCAACAAAGTTTTGTTCAAGGTATGAGCTTTTGTGTGCCTTGCTACAGTGTGTGTATATTCTGTTGGGCTCCTTATGCTGTGTGTGTGTTTTGTTGGGCTCCTTATGCCAGGTCTCTCCTAGGTGCAGCTGGGTTCCCTCCCCCTTTTCACTGTATTCATGCCCTCATGATCCAATCTTTCTCAGTCATAAGAACATAAGAACATTAGAGAAGCCAATGTTGAATCAGGCCAATGGCCCATCTAGTCCAACACTCTGTCACACAGCGGCCAAAATATACCAGGTGCCATCAGGAGGTCCAGCAGTAGGGCCAGGGCACCAGAAGCCCTCCCACTGCTGCCCTCTCCAGCACCAAGAATAGAGTGCATCACCTGCCCCAGACTGAGAGTTCCCATCTATACCCTGTGGCTAATAGCCACTGATGGACTTCTGCTCCATATGTTTATCTAATTCCCTCTTGAAACTGTCCATGCTTGCAGCTGCCACGACCTCCTGTGGCAGTGAATTCCATACGTTAATCACTCTTTGGGTGAAGAAGTATTTCCTTTTATCCGTTCTAACCCGACTGCTCAGCAATTTCATAGAGTGCCCACGAGTTCTTGTATTGTGAGAAAGGGAGAAAAGTATGGAAAGCAATGTGAACTATTTAGATGAGAAATAACAAGAAGCCAGTGAGGTGGATTAGGCTGAGAGTGTGTGTCCAGACCAAGTTCACCCAGCACATTTCCTTTCTAGGAAGTTGTAGTTATTTCTCTGGGGAAGACTATAGTTCTGTAGACAAACCGCCAGCCCTCAGTCTGTGTCAGGATGCCTTCTCATGTTCTTGACCAGCACATGAAGCAACATATATACAAAAGCTTGCAATGCCCAGCCATTTCATGTTTTCCCCTGGGTCCTAGGCTCAGGCAGCCATGTTGGTCTGCAGTAGAACATCAAGATTCAAGTCCAGTAGTACCTTAGAGAACACCAAGATTTCCAGGGTGCAAGCTTTTGTGAGTCAAAGCTCCCTTCGTTGGGGTGCTTTGACTCTCAAAAGCTTATACCCTGAAAATCTTGTTGGTCCCTAAGGAAAATGTTGTACTACTTAGCACTTCTATGACTCTTCGAGCATTCAAAGTGTTTCATATGCATTACCATGGCAAGCCTTACAATAGTTCTGTGATGAGGTCCTGTGTTACTACACCTAATTTGTAAATGGGGGACTGATTCAGAGCTGATTCACATATTATGAAGCTCTTGGGGCTGCCAGATATATTTCTGTCAAGAGAGTTTGGGACTACCATGCTTGGAACTTAATTCATAGGTGCAAGCAGGCCAAATTTAGATCAGGACCATGGTAAGGGGCGACCTTAAGCATTCCCTTCATGCTGTCTTCCCACTAGGGTTGTCAGGTCTTACTGGCCTTCCATCGGGGGCTCCCAGGTCTGTGCCAGGATGTTCTGACATGTGTGCAAAGTACATGTACCATGATGGCATCACCCAGAAGTGACACCATCATGCTGGGCACGTTTTGCAACAACTTCCTAGTATTTTGGTCAAAAGCTGTATGGCCGATAGCAGGTTGGAGCCCCTGAAATTGGGGGAAACCTTGCCCTGACCAGGGTCTGGTAACCCTATTTCCTACCCTCAAAAGACCCTGGGAGTTACTGTTTGCCTCGCTGAGGAAACTGATATGTAATCAGTTCATGTAAGCTTCCCTAGTGGGACAAACAGCAGTTTCCAAGGAACATTTCTGGCCAGAGAAACCATATTGGGGGAAGCTAAAGTCACTTCATCCTTAGCACCATGTTCCTAATCCAAATTGGGTCCCTGCACATCTGGGAATTCAGTTCTGAGGATGGAACTCTATCTGATCAAAAGTTCTGGTGGTGGTCACAAGGACTTTGTGACATGTGATGTGGTCCTGAGTCCAAAGCAGAATGTCTTTTCTAAGGCCACCGACTGACTTTGTGGCTGAAATTTGAACTGTGGTTGAAATAAATCCTAGTTCTTTCTGTTTGCCAAACTGCTATACTAGCTTTTATAGAATTCTTTTTTAAATATGGGTTTTGGACCTACATAAAGACATAAGAGCCCTGCTGGATCACACATCCATTTAGTCCAGCATCCTGTTTCACACAATGGCCAACAAATAGTCCATAGAGACCAAGGCCATCCCCTGATGTTGCCTCTTGGCACTGGTACTCAGAAGTCTACTGCCTCTGAATGTGGAGGTGCCATTAGCCACTAATGGACCTATCCTCCAGGAACCTTTTAAATCCCCTTTTAAAGCCATCTATGCTTGTGGCCCTCACTGTATCCACTGGCAATAAATTCCACAACTGAGTTACCTGCAGAATAAAGATGTAGCTAGAGCATGAGTATTGGGGTACATATGTGTCTTCATAGTTTATGCAGCTATGTATTCATTGTGTGTTTATGCAGATATTTGAGAATATTCATAAATAAATCCAAAAAGGTAATGGAAAACTATCCTGCTGAGGAATATCAAAGAAAAGCCATTTATTATGTGAAATTTGCACAGAATATTAATAGCATTATTTGTGCACAAAACTAAGAAGATATGACATGGGCAGGAAATGGATGCCTTTAATAAGGATGCGGTAACTCTTTGATTGGAAGTAATCCCTCAAATTTATATGAAGGAAGGAAAAATTGTTTGGAGGGCTGGTGGGAAGCGTTCCCAGAAATAAATCAGGAAATGAAGGGAATTCAGTTCATCATTCTTATGCTATCAATAAAACATTTTATCCACTGAAGGGACAGCTTTTATTAAGACACCAGTCTTTTTTGGAAATAATTCTATCACAATATGCCTGTGAAGATAAATAGTGGCGTTGAAGCATCTACCTATGCAAACAGCAAATGCTGTTCCATGTGAAAGAGCAGCAGACTATTTAAATGATGGAAAGCATTGTTTTCCATCCAGTTTAACTAGATATGAGATTATCAGGAGGAGACAATTCAATTAAATGCATTGTTCTCACCAGATAGAACATCTTCTGAAAACACAAGCCAGAAAGACATTGTTTGGCCAACAGAAAGATGAAAACATAACTCAACTTGCTAGTTGAAGAGACTTCTTGTTAGTTTAGGGGATCAAAAATGCAAAGAAAGGGTGTCACAAGCAGTTTGGTACATACTGGGCACGGTCAGATGGTGTGCTGGGAGCGGTTTAAATTGCTCCGGTCCCAATGCATTTTTTTTTTAACCTGGAGAATTGCGATAACACTCACCTCCTTGTCCTGGATCGCTGCGCAGCCACATTGCTCCCCGCTGTCCACACATGGGACCATGCGTCGGTGTGTTTTTTCCCCCCTCTCAGTTTGAGCATGCACACAGGTGGCTATCTGTAGAGCTAAACTTTTCACGCGTGCGCAGAACAGCGATTTCCATACTTCCTTTTAAACTTTTACCCTGAAACTGGTGTCCATGAGATCCCAAACTCATCTATACGCTAAAACTAGGTACCGTTTAAACTTTGGTTTTATTAACTTAGGAGCAGAGCTCCACCTATACGCACCCCCCCGAGGCATTAAAAACATGGCGGATGAAAAGCGGAAGCCTCGGGCTTCCGCAGCAGCTTTCCAGAGGGGAGGGGGTTGAAGCACCCGGAAGTGGCTCCGACACCGCAGGAGCAATCAGATGTCAGAAAAGTGCAGCTAGAACTGGGGAATCAGGAAAACACCACTTGGGGACCTGGTATCAAAATACTCCGGTTTAAAGGGGGTTTGATCCGGAAAGCAATGGCTGGGGACAGTGCGCAGGTGTTGGGTGTGTGAACGTGCACATAAAATCTGTCACTGAAGCATGCTGAAAGCAGTTCAAACGGAGCATCTGAATGCACCCATTATGATATCCCCAAAGAAAACATCCTTTGGTCTTTCCTGTTTGACATCTCTGTGTCATAACTTAGTTGGATCTGCTCACTGGTTTAAGAGCTAAAGTAACGTAATGATCCCAAGTAGTGATTCCCAACCTTTTGAATTTGTGGCCCTTTTGGAACTTTGAGAACAAGTAATGGGTGCCACAATAAAATGGGAGGAACTGATCACAAAATGGCTTCCATGGCAGTGGGTCCCAATCACCAAATACTGGGAGGTTCCACAAAGTTTTAGGATGTTCCCAGACAAGCTTCCTCCTCAACAAAGGAAGATGTTTTTGGATAGATGTTTTCTGCAGACAGAAAGGTAGACTGCATTACAACAGTTGAGTCTCAAAGTCATGGATCCATACAGCCAGATAGGTTGAGTCAAGGTAGGGTGCCATCTTCTGGACTAAATGGAGATGGAAGAAAGGATTTTTTGAAAGCTGCATGAACTTGTTTCTCCAGCAATAGTAGAGTAGGTGGTGGAACAGTCCTACTCTTACCTGCAGACCCTGTTCCACCCTGCCCTCCAGTGTTTTCCTAACACCTGGAGGGGCTTTTCTGTCTCTATGTTCCACCACCACCACCAGATCTTTGTAGGAATTGCCCACTGGGAGGGTCAGGACTTTCAGCTTCCCAACAGCCTTGCTTGTTTCCCGCTACCCAGAGTCTGGTTACCACAGGGACAGCTTGCTGCCTTGTGAACTACTAGAGGAGTAGCCACTTGCCAATTGACTGCCCTCCCCTTCCTTCTAGTGCTCTTTTTAAAAATAGCATGTCCAAGACAGTGAAGGTCTATGTGGCACAGAGAACCCTACCAGGATCAAAAGTTTAAAAGCATTTATTAAAAAGAAAGTGTCCACAAGCATACTTTTAGCACAGTACCCGATTGTTCACAAGCATACTTTTAGCACAGCACCTCTGTCCCTCCCTCTATACATGCCCTAACAGATGTTAAATATAAGGCAGGCTCCTTAGCTTAGAAAGTTACAGATTACTGCAGGAATTCCATTACCTTGAAGCCTCCTTCAGGTGTGCTGGCCAGCACATAGCAACGGCTGCCTCCTCCAGACCTCAGCTAAGAGTTCTGTCTGCTTCAATTGAATTAGCACCAAAGAGCCCTTCTTCCTTGCTCCCAGGAATTTTATCATCTCTCTTTCTCTACCCACTGACCAAGTCAGGCTGTGTCAAAGAAGATTTTCCTGAAGTCTCCTGGAGTTTCTTCCTGAAGTCCTTCTAGTACAAAGTACCTCAAGTTCTCTGTTCCCCGGCTTGGAGTGGGGGGGCGCTTGACTATCTCATTGTCTCTAGCTAGACCTATTAGCATTTCTAAAAAGGTGGCTGAGGTGAAATTGGAAAGCAATTGAACTGACTTTTCCCCCTCCTGCCTGTTCCCTGCTCAGGAGAGAAAAACTTTTACAATTCCGAGTGAAGGTTTTGTTCAGTTCAAGTCTCCAAAGGGGAAAAAATATTCTTCACAGCGTATTACCTTTGTTCTGACTAAGGAATGCAGGGTACCTTGATTAACACACAAACAAGGCACTGGTCCTGAGACAGGTCACCCTCTTTTCTGGCAATGAAGCCATAAACTCTTCAGATTTCAGGCTGAGAGGAGATGTTTCTCTTCATGGAAACCAATGTTCAGGGTGGAGATGACCATTTGTACACCTAGCAGGAAGAAGCAAAATAGATTGCTGTTTGGGGGTATCTTGAGTTAGGGCAATAAAAGCATAGGATGTGTGCCTTGGTGTGACTGGGGAAAGGTGCAGGGCAGTTTATGTGGGAACTCAAACCCAGTTTCAGGATAGATCAGGAGAAACTCTCCCAGCTGGGAGGGAAAGAGTTAAAAGGTATAGCACACTCTGGTCCTTTCTGCACTTGGATCTCATCCCTGGTTTCATCAGAGTTCAACTCATGACACAATACCTTGCATTTATCCCTGGTTATAACAGTATCCATTTATCCTGGGACAAGTGTGGGGCGAAACCGGGGTGACCTCAATGTAATGTGGAAACAAAAATACCCCGAGATAATGACAAGGGTGAACTTGTGTGTCGTGTAGAATGTAAGTTCAGGGACAGGGCTGAACCAGGATTTAAGGTGTAGTGTGGAAAGGACCTCTGTGAAAGCTTGCAAGCCAAGCAACTGGGGAATGAGAAATGGATTGAAGTGAACCAGCCTCTGTTTCAAGATCTCAATGGGTCTTGTGTCCATTCCTCTCAAGGGAATTTCAAGGTAACACCAGTGACTTGTACAACTCTGTTATCCTCATGGTTCCCCCCCTAGTTCTGTAACAACTCTGTAATATTCTGATAAAGTCCCTCCAGTGCCTCTGTGCTCTACTGAATAGTGACGTATGTTAGTAAATAAAGATCTTTTTCCTTAGAAAGATCTTACTAAGGGTGCCTGGTTGCTTGTCCATGCATAGACTAGGGATGCCATACTCCAGGTGAGGCCTAGAGTTCTCCCAGAATTACAACTGACCTCCCAACTACAGGAGGAAATGGCAGCTTTGGAGGGTGGATCCCATCCCTCCCCAAACCCTGTCTGCCCCAGGCTACACCCCCAAATTCCTCCAGCCTACACCTTGAAATTTCTTATACGCCCAGGGAAATGCTGATTGTCACTTTGGGGTCAGGAAGCCATTGGCCAGGGATCATGTAGAGGTTTTTGCCCTCTTCTGGGCATGGAGCAGGGGTCACTGGGGGTGGGGGGAGGTATTTGTGAACTTCCTGCAGTGTGCAGGGGGTTGGACTAGATGACCCTGGAGGTCCCTTCCAACTCTATGATTCTATTCCAGGAATTTCCCAAGCCACAGTTGGCAACCCTTGCATAGACCAAAGACTCCTGACTGTGTTAAAGTCAGTTAGCAGGGAGGAGTGTATATAGCATCTCACATGCACACACATAGCCTCTGCCTGCACTTCAAACCATGGAGAGCAGGAGAACAGGGCAGAGTTTGAGTGGCAGCAACCTGCCCGAGGCAAAGAAGAAAGGGGACGGCTGGGGAAGTCAAGGCCCTCTCACCCTCGCACAGATTCCCCACCACCTCTCCAGACTCTTGAGGAAGGAAAGTGGGGAGAGGGTGCAAACAGGGCCGGCCCCAGGTGTCGGTGCAAAGAATCATCGTGACCCTTAGCCTCTTAACTGAGTCAGCAGGAGTCGACCGAACTCTTTCAGACATGGGAAGCACAATCTCCTTCAAGGCCTAAGCCTTTCCAACCAGCATTACTGCCATCTTTTCAGAATTCACTTTCAGCTTGTTTACTCTTAGCCTTTAAGCACAGCAGTCAGGCAGAGGATCAAGACTTTTACCACATAATAAGCTGATGTTGTTTCTTCAGTGAGAATTTGGAATTCTTACTTGATTTGTAGCCCAGCAGGAGGGATGGGAATGTCCTAGTGGTCCTCATCTATATGATTCTCTGTTTTAGACACCCACTTCAGCAGTATCGGAAAGTTTCCAGTCTTTTTGATAGACATGACTGCAGGAAGGTGGCTTATAATGAATCAGACCCTGAGTCTATCAAGGTCGGTCTTGTCTACTCTAACTGGCAACGACTATCCAGGGGCTTGGTTTGAGCTCTTCCACATCACCTAGTACCTGACACTTTGGAATGGAGATGTCAGGGATAGAACTTGGGACTTTCTGCATGTAACAGGGTTGCTTTACCAGTCAGCCATGGCCCTTCCCCTGTTTTATGTGTAAAGATGACACACAATACAGAACAAAGCAGAGTTATACCATTCTAAGTCCATTGAGGTCATTGGGGTTAGAAGGGTATAATTCTTGTGCCAGCCCTGTACTGGCATGTGCCAGGAGATTTTTGAGGGGGTGCCTGGGGAAGGTGCAGTTTTGGGGAAATGTGATGTCATTCCAGGTAACACTCTAGGAATTCCCCCAATCTCCATAGTCTTTACCATACAGATTGGAGAATGCTTAGACAGGCCTGGAGAATATGATATCACTTCTGGCTGTAGGGTTCACATGGAAGATCTGATGTCACTTCTGGGTGGAAGGTCAGTGGACCTGATGTCACTTCCAAGTGATGCTGTAGGAATCCTCCCTATCCCTGTGGTCTTTATTGTAGAGATTGTGGGAAATCGCTAGAGCATCATCATTGATACCTTTCCACTCCCACTGTTTCTCTCACTCCTGAAATTATCAAGGGTGGGGGACTGAGACTAGAGGTAGGACATTGCCCATTGCCACCTTGCAAATGGAATGCCTATATGCAGCCAAAACCACCCTTTCTATGTGTGTGAATCATCTGAGACTGGCACAGAGACATAAGCTGTGTATGCAGTGGATCCAGAAGTGCAGCATTTTGCCATTGGGGCAACAGTTACAGCCCTCTTATCTGTCCACCTGACCTAAACTGGCTACTGGCTTGTCAGGCCCAGTCACTGTGGAGCAAATGCTATTGGCCACTGGAAGCTAGCAAGACAACTGGTGTATGTAATTTTCCTGCAGCCAAAACATGACTCTGAATTTGAATATATATATTTTTTTGCATTGATCTTCATTTCGTGAGAAGATGGAGGGGGGAAAATCTATACAGTGTGTGTTTTTCTGAACAACAAAACAAGGGAATTTGTTTAACATTCTCAGTCATTCCCTGTTATGTAACTAGTAGCATAACACAGGGAACGCTTTGCCAATGCCGGATCTGTTGAAATGCAGAATGCAAACAGAAAACTTTGGAAGAAAGGGAACTGTTATTTGTATTCAGCTCTTGACTGAGAAAAACAAAAACTAGGACCTCAGCCTTTAATCTATTTATGGTTACAAAGGAAAGGGGCCCCGAAGTACATGAGCAATTCTAAGTCCCTTAGAGGAAGGGCAAGATGAAAATGGTGTTGGACCCTTACCTTTGGAATGCCTCCCCTCTTTCATCTTGTCCAGGGCCTACCTTACTTTCCTTTAGACACCAGGCTATAACATTTCTCTTAGCCCAAGCTTTTAACAAAGCAGTTCCAACTTTTAAAGGTGTTTTATCGTCTGCTTCTAAACTGAAGACCGTTTTATCTATATCATTTTAAACTACTCTATTTATTTGGTGTCCTCATATACTGTAACTCGTTGATATTGACTCATTTTCTATATTTTATTGGCTTGGTTTGTTGTATGGATTTGTTGTTATTGAAGTAATTTGTTCTTATTGATTCATTTTTTGTTGTTTTTTGTTTTCCTGGTTAGTTTTGCTTGTTTTAGTTCTGCGCCACCTCAAGCAGGTCTGGAGAGATGGCATACAAATTTTCTAATAAACAGATGGATGAAATTTAGTTAGTGGGTTATGATGCAATCCTAAATCAAAGAGCCTAGAAGGGTATAACTCTGTTTAGTAGGGTTGCCAGATGCCCACTGGTACTTACCATCTCCTGCTAGTACTCAGTGGACCAGCAAGGGGACAAATGTGGCAGAGACATTTCTAGTAAATCAGTATCTGAAAATCCAGAGAGAAACTCAGGTAGGAGAAGCAAACAACCAACACCCATGATATAGATTATCATTTGTTTATGGGTGACTTTTCTAAGTTCCTTCTAAATAATGTACAGTAAACAATCCTAAAAGGAAAGGATCAATAACCTCAGATATGCAGACGATACCACTCTGATGGCAGAAAGTGAAGAGGACCTAAGGAGCCTCTTGCTCAGAATGAAAGAGGAGAGCGCAAAAGTGGGCTTGAAACTCAACATCAAAAAAACTAAGATCATGGCATCTGGCCCCATCACTCCTTGGCAAATAGAAGGGGAAGTCGTAGAAGTAGTGACAGACTTCACATTCCTGGGATCCCAGATCACTGCAGATGGTGACTGCAGCCATGAAATTAAGACGCCTGCTCCTTGGGAGGAAAGCGATGGCAAACCTAAACAGTATGATAAAAAGCAGAGACATCACCCTGCCAACAAAAGTCCACATGGTCAAAGCAATGGTATTCCCCGTAGTAATGTATGGCTGCGAGAGTTGGACTATAAGGAAGGCCAAGCGCCGAAGAATAGATTCTTTTGAACTTTGGTGCTGGAGAAGACCCTTGAGAGTCCCTTGGACTGCAAGGAGATCAAATGAGTCAATCCTAAAAGAAATCAACCCTGACTGTTCCCTGGAAGGCCAGATCCTGAAGTCGAAGCTCAAATACTTTGGCCACCAAATGAGAAGGGAGCATTCACTGGAGAAGACCCTGATGCTGGGAAAGATTGAAGGTCAAAGAAGAAGGGGACGGCAAAGGATGAGATGGTTAGACAGTGTCATCGATGCAACGAACATGAAATTGAGCAAACTTCAGCGGACAGCGGAAGACAGGAGGGCCTGGCGTGATCTGGTCCATGGGGTCGCGAAGAGTCGGACTCGACTGTGCGACTGAACAACAACAAAACAATCCTAAGATATAATGCTTTGCCCTCTGCCATTTTAGAAGCCAGATATAATAAAACCATGCGAAGGGAATCTGTTTGTAGAAAGGGAGAAGAAACTTTAGAACATGTGTTTTTTGATTGTAGATTATACCAGCACAATAGAGAGATATTTATAAATCCCATTATTTAATCACATCCAGGGCGTAGTAGGGGGACTCTCCTCTCAATTATGTTGGCAGATAAAAATCAGAATATAACTCGTATGGTGGCTAAATTTGGTTGGTTAGTCTATTGTATTAGGAGAGAGTGGAGGGGCCATAATTAATCGGTTAAATTGATTTTAGCTGATAGGTAATGGAATTGTAAATACTTTTAATATTTAATATTTTTACATACATTGTCACATAAGAGATATTATTTTACTGTTGTTCTGACTACTGCTATATTAACTGTATTTGCTGCACTATGGTCTTTGACCACAATACATTATTACTTGCTGGTACAGATTGTTTATAGTAAGACTGGAAGCATGCACCCAAGCGTGCTGTGACACAGCTAACCACAGTTATATAAAGCAATGTGTATTGGCAGCGTACCGTTTATGAAGTTTGGTAGTCAGTACTGGATATGAAAATGCAAACATCATCCCCATGATTCTTTGGAAGCTGTCTACAGCATATATTGTTGGGGGGAACTTATCACAGTATGAAATATGGTACTTCTTCTATATCATTTAATGCTCTTAAAAAGTACCATCTCTTTCCAGAGACAACATGATCAAATGGTTAGAGCTGTGGTTCTGAAACCATGGGTAGGGACCCAAAAGCGGATAGCAGCTCTCTTTCAGGTATGTTGCCACGCCAGGAAGGTGGAGGATGCTTGGGGAGGCTTGATGGCAAATTCAGGTTTGTCTCTGCATTTATGGCCAAAAAATACAGCCAGTTGCTCAATAATGTTACATATTTACAAATACTAAGCATGAAAAATGCTAACCTCATTCAGTGTTGCCGATGTGGGTTTCCTGAGTTTTATTATGGGGGGAAAGGAAAGAGTGCAGCTTTGCAAGTGGATTCCAAAAACTACAAAAAGTCTGAGAACGACTGACAAACAAACAAACAAACTACCCCTCTGAATATCAGGCCTAATGCAATCACACCTGCTATTTTCATTCACCTACTATTGTCAGTTGCCTGCTAATGTCACTCGGCATCTGAAATCACTCCACATTCCAATAATTAGGACAGGTGGGCTCCCATTCTAACTGTCTCTGAAGAAGTGAGCAGTGCCTCATGAAAGCTCATACCCTGCCACAAATTCTTGTTAGTCTTTAAGGTGCTACTGGACTCTTGCTGTTTTCTACAGAAACAAACCTGTAATTTCTGGTTCAGTATTGCGGTAAAGTCCTAGCTTTACCCTCTGCCACACAAACCCCATGAAGTCAAAGTCCATAGCTTTTTGAACAAAAACTCTGCTGCTAGTATTCATGTGAAAATGTCTGCCTTATGTCTCAAAGCTCTGCTGCTAAGTCCTTGCTCTGAGGATGTAACAAGACAACCACGAAGGGTTCGCAGAGTTTTAAAGATTGAAATATTGGCTGCACAAGGTCCGCAATTCAGATCAGAGTCATGCTCAGGAAGAGAGAGGTTTCACACTCTCATATGGTTTCAGCAGCCAAAACCACCTCATTCCCACACTGTTATCATCCCCTGAAGGAAAAAGAAGCAGGATGACCAACATTTTCCTTCCAAGGTCATGCGTGTGGGGTGGGGGTGGTTTTGATTAACAAAAATGTATCGGGATGGAACAGTAAAATCCCCTCCCTCCCCTGTTGGAATTTCAGCCTTGTTTAAAAAAACACCACACAAGCAAGCTCTGAAGAGATCCAATTATGGTTTTCCTGTGTCTAGTCTAGTTATGCTCCAAGAGCCTCATTGGTCTGGGGCTAGTCTTACAGTTCTCAAAGAAGGTTTCTTGTAGTAACACCACTGCTCAGAGGTCCTGCCAGGTCAATGTTTTGTACAGCAAGTGAAAACATTTGTTTGCCTAACTTTATTAGCTAAAGTTTAGGTGGCCTTTTTCTATGACTCCTGTTTCAGAAGCAGCTGTGGTGCCTCAGTGTAGAGCATCTGCTTGGAAAGCAAAAGGCCCCAGGTTCAATTCCTGGCATCACAAATGGACATATGAAGCTGTCTCATACTGAACCATTGGTCTATCAAGATCAGTATAGTCGATGACAGGGGTGTTGAACTCATTTGTTATGAGGGCCGGATCTGACATAAATGAGACCTTGTTGGGCCGGGCCGTGTGTGTCATAAAATGTAATGCCAGGTAGCGGAGATATAAACTTTATAAAGGACACCAACACAAAGATTTTTTTTAACTTAAAATAAAAACATGCTTAAAAGATTAGCTCCGTAAGCTGCAAACCTACTTTTGAGTTATTGACATTCACCACAGAAATCTCATGCTCAGAGTTCTGGGTCTAGGATCCAGGTTAAAACATGAAATGGCTGAGTGATTAAGAGAGTCTGGCGAAGCAAGCGATGATGCAGCAGCAGCAGCAGAACTGGAAGCAGGAGATGGCCAGTTCCACTGCGGGCCTGATGGAAGCCCTCCGGGGGTCTGATCCCGCCCCTGGGCTGCATGTTTGACACCCCATATCTACAATCTCTAGCAGGAGCTCTCCATGGTGCTTCCCAGGGTCTTGGGTCGAAGTCCTTCACATCACTTACTACCTGATCCTTATAAGTAATGATGTAAGGGATTGAACCTGGAACCATCTGCGTGCCAAGGAGATGCTCTATCACTGAGCCATGACCCCTCCTTAGGAAGACTGCTTTAGTCCCTATATCTAGTCTGTTTAATCAAGCAAGAAAATACAGGTAAAAAGTGAAGAAGAGGGTAAAAGGGAGAATAATTTCTTCTTCTTTCCACTTCTCTTCATTGACAGGGTCAGGGTATAATACAGCAAAAAGAGGAGCAAAATACACAAACCATGCAAATCAGTCATAAGTGCGCCATTTAGTCATGCAATAGGGAATCCTGGGGTGGTGGAAAGTGTCATCAAGTAGGAGCTGACTTAAGGTGGCCACAAAGGGTTTTCAAGCCAAGAGACAATTAGAGAGATGGTTTCCCATTGCCTGCCTCTGCATAGCGACCCTATGCTTCCTTGGTGGTCTCCTATCCAATTTCTAACTAGGACTGAGCTTCCAAGAATGTCATGCTTCAATTCAATATTGTATGAAAAGTCTTCCTTTCCCCCCATCTGTTCCTTCTGCCAATCAGTTTCATGAGGCAACACCTACTGTAACATCCTAATATTCTGAAAAGGGATTGGAATTGTTCCCCTTTTGTTCACCATTTATAATCTTGTATGTCTCTCTCCTATGTACTCATATCTAGATAAGTACTGCTTATTGCAAGTTAACGATTTAATTCTGGGGGAAAGGTAATAAGCACAGATGTTCCGAACACCTGTAATTGCTTGTTTAATTTAGGATGGTAATTTTCTTATATGCAGAGAAGATCATGCAAAGCCCTTTTCACTTAAGTGTCATTCTGAGACTCTTTTTTGGGAGGTAGAGGAAGTCAAAAGGATATGATGGCAGAAAGGAGAGCAGCCAGGAGGAGATGCCTCATCTTATGTCTTGGAATAAATTCTGCCACACTGAAGGGATCTGCTATTTAAGGTCTGCATTTCTGTAATCCCAGTGGTTTCCTGAGTAGCATTTGTGTACCAGAAACCCATTGCAAACAACTTAGCATCAACCCTGAACAATGAGAGAGTACTTTAGTGAGCGACAAATAGAGAAAGGACTGAAATCTGGTCTGGTTCTGGGAAAAGACTGCATATGGTACTGGGTAGTCAGTCTTCTGATTTCTCAGTCAATTGCTTGCATTTGAATATGCAAACATTGGAACCCAGATGGCCATGGTTACTAGGTTATCAATTTAGAATCCTCACCGTAGGTCTTAAAAAATCATCAGGGTTTTTTTTTGTGTGTATTTAGATACTTGTACCCCATTTTTCTCAGCACAGTTTAAACACTGTATTCACCTCCTCCATTATATTCTTATAACAAGTGGATTAGGCTGGGTGAGAGTGACCAGCCTAAGGTTATCCAGTGAACTTCTGTGGTAGAATGAGGATTTGAACCTGGGTCTCCCATACTATAAGGGCAGAACTAGACGTAATATTGTCACATATTTTCCACGGGGATTCGCAGCCTTACACCAGCTGCTGGTCACTGTGGAGAACTTCCTCTAAAAGTGCTGCAGGGCCCTGATTGTGGTCAGAACTTCAGTGTGGGGGGAACAGGGGTTCCTATCTACCTCATGCTATTTTCTCACCCCACCCCCCACTCAGTTTCAGGTCAGGGAAACAGTGCAGGGGAGAGGCAGAAGCCTTCCCCCCCCGTACCACAATCCCAACCAGAACTGGCGCCTTGCAGCTCTTTCAGACAGAGTTCTCTGTGGGAAATGGAAGCTGGCATATGGCTGCCAGTCCCTATGGAGACCAAACAACAAATATCATGTCTAGTTTGGCCCTAACCCAACAAACTAATCCTCACACTACAATCTCATAGTGGATGGAAAAGTTCTGAGCAAGCATTTGAGAATCTCGAGTACCTGAGGTGATTATTCCTGATTGAGAGGCCAATAACTGTGAACACCTTTCTCTGTTTTATCTTTATTTGGGTCTCACATCCCCACCTCTTTAATCACTTTACCCCAGGTAAGCTGTAGTGGAACAGCCCCACTAACCAACAGACTCTGATACATCCTGCCCTCTGATACATCTAGTCCTCAGTGGCTATCTGACTTTCTGTCCACCCAGCAATGCCTCACTGTCCTAGCTTTCCTGTTCCTTGGAGGGATTTTCTTCCCCTTTTTGGGCACCATTGCCAGCAACTGGTGTTTGTAGGAATTACCCACTGAGAGGGCCAGTGTTCCCAGCTAACTTCATTGCACTGCTGTTCTAAGGCCTCACCTCATGCCTGTGTCTCTTGCTTCCCAGCAACTTATTATTGTGGATGCTGCTTACTCCCCTTGTGCACCTTGGGGAAATAGCCAACTGTTCACTCCCTTTTTATGCTGCCCTTTTTCCAAAGTGTATTTGAACAGTGGAGGTCTGTGGGGTACAGAGAATAACTACCAGCATTCAAAATTATAAAGCACTTAATAAAAATAAAATGTCCACATGCATACTCTCAGCACAGCAGCAGATTGAGCAATGAATCCAAAAGAAAGGTGTAAAAGAGAGTTCCTCTATCTCTTTTCCTGTTCATGGTCCCAGCTGATCTTATCCTATGGCAGGCTCTTTAACTTAGAAGTTACAGTGTTCCAAAAGCTTCCCATTATCTTGGGCTGTGGGCACACATGCTAAATAATCCATTTTCAATCCACTTTCAATGCACTTTCCAACTGGATTTTGGCAGTTTACACGGTAAGCCTTAGTGTCTTTATTCAGGCACCCAGCCCTTTGTCTCCTCCACATGGCAGGGGAGGCCTTCAGCTGGAACTCAGGTACAAGAGCGCCTTCTCCCTAAATGGAACCAGCCAGACACACACACACACACACGCACACACACAGAGAGAGAGAGAGAGAGAGAGAGAGAGAGAGAGAGAGAGACTACCCCCTCCATACCAAGGGATTTTATTATCTCTGTTTGCCCACCCCTACCCCCATGGCTAGCCTGATCTTATCAGATCTTGCAAGCTAAGCAGGATTAGCCTTGGTTAGTACCTGGATGGGTCACCTCCAAGGAACTCTAGGGTTGCTACACACTAGACGATTTTTGGTGGTGGGGCACTGGGGGGCATGACATCACTTCTGATGTCACAAAAATAATAAAATAAAATAAAAAATAGAAGAGCTAGAGAAGAGATGGCTCCCTGGCATGGTTTGAGCTCCACCACCACCTCCCTTGACGAAGAGCCACCTGTCCGAAAGAGCTGCCATGGCTACAGCGGAGAGGCCAGGAGAGACTGCCTGCAGTGCGGTGTCTCAGCCCTGACAGAGCTGGTCCAGTGAGCAAAAAAAACCAGCCTCCCTGATGTGGTTCTGGCTTGGGAAGAGGCCCAAGAGGGCTTTGGGTTTGTTCCCACCCTTTAATGGCTGAGGGGAGATGCCCCCTTCCCTGCAGCATCTCCTTCAAGTGGCTGGAGCTTTTCTAAAGCTTTTCCATTATACACCTTCATTCTTGCAAAATTATACACCATCACTTCCTGCATTGTGCAGGAATTATACACCCTCACAAAATTATACAAAATTATACACCCTTATTCTTGCAAAATTATACACCCTCATTTCCTGCATTGTGCAGGGGGTTGGACTAGATGACCCTTGAGGTCCCTTCCAACTCTATGAGTCTATGATTCTATGATATGTTGACTTGCCTGGAAGCTACCTCTGTACACAAGGTTCTTCAGGGACCCTTCCCCGTTTTCCAGTCCTGAAACTGAGGCTGCTGGCCTGTAGAGCTTGAGCTCGCTTCGTCCTTCACCATTTCCTCTCCTATGCTCAGCCATCCTAATCCCACCACTCCTTTAGGAAGACCCCAAATGCTCCAGAGGTACACATCAAATAGTGGAAGAGCCTGCGTGTATACACATGGAAAGCATGCTTCAGAAAGCATGTTGCGCAGGTGCTGGTTCCCCAATGTGTACTGGCTATTCTCTGAAGTAGAAGTTGTGTAAGTGTGATGATCCTTTAAAAGGTTTGAAGAAGCTCTGGCAAAGATTGTGTGTGTATACAGAGTACATGAAGCCGTGCAGAGGAATGGGAGAGCATCACACACGTGTCAGTTATTAGCCTTCACAGAGTAAAGCTAATGAGTGGGATGAACTAGCTGAGGGTGAATTTGGGAGGGGGCATTATCACCCCCTGGCTAGCTATGGCTCTGCTACACAGAGACAGGCATTGGCAAACCACCGCTGTTCATCTCTTGCCTTGAAAACCGTACAGGTTGGCCATCCAGTGCATATTACTGTAACGTGCTTTAAACAGGGCTGCCTTTGAAAATGGTCTGGAAACTTCAGTTGGTCCCAAACGTGGCAGCCAGGCTACTGTCAGGTTGGCTACAGGGAATGTATCAGCCCCTTCTATCAGTGTCTTTTGCCAGCAGGTGAAGACGTTTCTGTTTTATGTGGCATTACCTCACTGATTTCCACTGACCTTTCCTCCCATCCATACGTTTATGTGTTTTGTTTGAATGGTTCTTTTACACATACATGCATGCACACAATTATGTGTTTTTAATCTTGTTTCAATGTTTTTATTGTTTGCTGCTTTGGGACCCTAAGTTAGATGGAAAGGCCACTTTGAAGTGTTTGAACCCTGCACTGGAAGATCTATGCTGGCTACCCATCTGCTTCTAGGCACAATTCAAAGTGCTGGTTCTTACCTGCAAGGGTCTAAACAACTTGAGGCCAGGGTACCTGAAGGACTGCCTCTTCCCATATTGTCCAGCCCACCAGTTAAAAATCTGTCTTCAAAACCCTGCTTTTATGCTGTTTTTGTGTCCCTGGAATTGTTTTAATGGCTTGTCCTAAAGGCTAGCTTGTTTTTATATTGACAGTTTATTATTTTTAATATATGTCCCCATAAGCAGAATCCTGGAGAAGCAGCATAAAGCTCCTAAATAAATAAAATGAATAAAAATTGAGCTTCATTTTTATTGCACAGACTTCACAATGTGTTGGCAGACAATTTATGTCCTTGACAGGCCATGTGCACCTCTTTGCCATCTACATCTTAGGACAAATGGTGGCATTCTCATGTTCTATTCTCTTTCCTGATTTTAGCAGTGTTTCATCTTAGATATTTGTCTTTTTGTTCACTGATGACTTGAGCATCTGGATTTCCTGCTTTTATAAGCAATTGATCGGAGAATGTGGGATCAACTCACTTGTGTATAAGTACAGGAAGATCGATACACTCCTGCTTTTTTCTGTACAAAAAGTTCGATTTCCCAATCATGTTTCCATCCATTTAAGACAGTTCCATTAGGTGAAGGAATGAGTGAAAAGTACAAACTGGACTCTCGAAAGAACAGCATCGCTATACTCCCCGTGACAGTTATACAGCAGGGTCTGGCAACCCTAATTGTCTCTCAAGGGTTTTTTTTGGGTTTTTTAGTATTACCTGTTACAAACAGGTCATGGCCTAATGCCAGCAGCTAGCTCTAGAAGTTTGTTGTCAAAAATGACTGAGTACTGCCTCTTCTGAAGGGGTGGCTAGCTACATTGCAACCATCATCAAACTTGTGTGAAAGAAACATAAGGGTCTCGCCATATGTCCTAAGAAACAGATGGTTAAAAAAAAATTGCTATTAGATGTGAGCAGGAGTTCTGGCTGGACTGAACTTTTGGTGGGGGTCCACAGCCCTGGCACACAGGTTGAGCTGGAGCCCCCAAAAGCAGTCTGTAGCTTCACATTTGAAGCATATGGTACAATCTGAAGGGATGCCCCATAAGGCCACAAACTCAACTAACTACCACTAGGGTGCCACTTTACTGCTTCTAGTAGGAGGGCTCCCATAGATCCACCTTGGTCCCCACCACTGCTTGAATGAGCAGCAGGGAGAAAAACAGGGAGGGGGAAATGGTATTACATAATAGCTTAACATCATTTTAGCCAAAAAAAGTAAGTGATGTCACCGTGGCATGGCAGCACTCTAGGAATTGTCAATATCTCTATGGTCAGGCATAGACCATGGCCAGTCACTTCTCGTTTTCAGCTGTTTTTCAGCTGTGATGCCACTTCCACTATCCCTGCTGCCAGATACTTCTGCTGGGGGACCATCGTGATCTGGCAGCCCTGCAGGTGTAGCATAACAAAAAGGCTTCCAACTCCTGACTCACTGTTTCTCCAAAGGAAACAGTTCTCCTTTTTGACAAAAAGATGATGCATTGTTAGCCCAATTGCTCTATTTTAAATATAGCAATTGGTTTATTATTATTATTATTATTATTATTGGATTCTCGCCTGTATATACAGAGAATGCTGCTATTTTGTAATGGTTCCCAGTAAAAGACACAGAGACCAGGTATAATTAATAAAATATTATTTTACTGAATATAATCCTTATTTATTCATTCACAAACACACAAACAGTATTCAAGCATTCACACACATAAAATAGAACTAAGAAAGCAGAGGGGATTGATGGCTTATGGAGAGGTGATACTACCTGTCAGATGTGCAGAAGTCCATGAAGAAGGATTGTGGCCTAAACCCAGAGGGTTCAGGGGTGGGCTGCCATTTTGGCTCATGGCAGAGACACACACGCTAAGGCCATGTGAGTTCTGGGATATACCCACTGTAAGACAATGCAGCCCAATGGGTGGCCCTGGGGGCTGGTCTCAGGTGAGAACAAAAGATTTCCTGGACCAATGATGAGTCCCAGGGGTGTGTGATGTCAGTAGAGGCAGACCTTAGGTTTGACCAATGGGCTTCCAGAGAGGCAGGGTCTGGATTTAACAATAGAAGCCAGGTGTTGGGTGTCTAGTTGAATGGATTATAGGACTTGCTGGCCAGGTAAACAAAAGGTGGGAGACTTCCCTGATTGTCCCTGATTAGCATCAGGAAGGGTCGTTAACAATTTGAATGCTTGACTGGGTAATCCCTTCATGCACTGGCAGAGGAAAAGTCCTTTGTCTGCTGTATGGCCCTTAATCCGTGTATGTGACATGCAGCAGGTATGTAATGGAGTCCCTCAGAGTAAAAAGACAGCTTTTTCCTTTCTCTATGGGCTTCTACCTTGGCATCCATTTTACAGTCTAGACAGACCATGTGGCAACAGCAAACAGTCCATAGCAAAGCCCCATAATGGCGTCAGGGCTAACATATCCCCCCTTGCAGACGTGGCAGCGTCAGATGACATCGTCTGCACATACACACTTCGATGGAGACTTCCCGGTATCTTGAGGGACAGAGGCAAGAAAGACAAAGAAACACAAAAGGCTGGGTAAGGTGCTGAAGAGTGCCAGGTGGCTTCTAAAGACTTACCTCTGGAACTCATTGTTATTCCATAAACATAATCTCTGCTGGGTGGAGGGGGAAGACTTGCTCTGAGGTCACCTTATGAAACCTGAATATGAAATCCCTTTTGCAGACCACTTGCAGCCCAACTCTGTGGTCAAGCTGAGAGTGCCTGGCTTTTGGGGACTTTGGTTCAGGTTAGAAAGTAGGGCACCCCTGTTTTGGGGCTACCCAAGAATAAAAGGCAGTGCCGTCTGCACATACACACTTCGATGGAGACTTCCCGGTATCTTGAGGGACAGAGGCAAGAAAGACAAAGAAACACAAAAGGCTGGGTAAGGTGCTGAAGAGTGCCAGGTGGCTTCTAAAGACTTACCTCTGGAACTCATTGTTATTCCATAAACATAATCTCTGCTGGGTGGAGGGGAAGACTTGCTCTGAGGTCACCTTATGAAACCTGAATATGAAATCCCTTTTGCAGACCACTTGCAGCCCAACTCTGTGGTCAAGCTGAGAGTGCCTGGCTTTTGGGGACTTTGGTTCAGGTTAGAAAGTAGGGCACCCCTGTTTTGGGGCTACCCAAGAATAAAAGGCAGTGCCTCTGGTAACAATTCCCCCCTTGAAGCCGTCTTTAGGCGTGAGCCAAGATGGCTTCACTTCAAATGATGTTTTGCTGCTGTTGGAGTTCCATATGACCAGAAAAGAAAGGACAGCCGAACAAGGTTAGAGAAAGAATTTACAGGGGAAAGGCTCGGTGAGGGAGTCAGGCATACCGGCTATAAAAATATATCTCTGGGAACCAAAAGGAAAATTTTTTTTTTAAAAAAGTGTTTTAAAATAAGGAAGGGTGAGTGCCTCTGTGTATGTGTTTGCAGGGACCTTCTGCACATCTTCCAGAGAGACATGACTACTGTACATAATGCTACCTATAGCAAATCTAATGAAGGCTTCTAATTATTATAAAGCAACAAAAAGGAAATGCAAGACATCCTAATATAATTCTAAAACTTATAAGCTAAAAAGATATCTAACTCAAAGGTAATTGCTTACCAAAATTCCTAAACAATTAGACAAATACAGAAAGCAAAAATTGGTGGGTTAAGCAAACTTAAAGCAGAAAGATAACTAAAAGCAATGCAAATGCTATGCTGGAAGAATTGAGAATGAATGTGTGTAAAAGCATGATTGCAAAACATTTAGAACATGTGAGCAACAACATGAAAATGACATGGACCAATGAATAAATACAGTCAGTGATACAAATCAATTTGAGCTTCAGTTGAACATTACAGATAAATGTGGGTAAGGAACATTGATACATTTTTGAAACTACCACCCCAGACACTCAAGTTGGCAAAAGGCACAGGCAATCTGAGCCTTGTAAGTGTGGAGGTTTCATGCTTTCAGGGACCAAAAAGCAATTCTTTGGTCCCAAAGTGATAACTGGGTGGGTGCCATGAGGTATTTGCAGCTGGTTGTGAGAGTTGCCTGCCCTTGAGGTGGCATCCAATGTCCATGAGATGGTTTGCAAGCAATTTGCAGGTCAGCAGTGGCTGGAGGACCAGAGAAGGCAGCTGGTAAATTGGCAGGTCCTTTGCTGAAACTGGAGCAAAGGCAAATTAGGAGGCGACTTGGGTGCGTAGCAAATAGGGAGCAATGGCTTTCGCAAGACTACGAGGTCTTGTAGGCTGAACAGGAATCTTGGAAAGTCTTTGATGCATATGCATAGCAAGAGTATTCTCCAGGTACAATTGGAAATAGCTGAACGTTCAGTTTTTATTATGGTGACCAGAGCAGAGTTCCAGGTGAAGATGTGCACAGTTTGGAGGCGCCAAGAAGTTATAAAAAAATGGCCAAACAAAAGAACGTTTCAAAAAAAAAAGGAAGTTAGATTGCCATGGCTGTTGTAGAAAAAGTTGGGGGCCTCCAGGGAAAACTGCCGGCTTATGGGGGTGGGTCATACCCCAAAAACAAAGCTAACAAAAAGCTGGAAAGCAATAATTATTAACACACATATAAAACAAACAATTCCTAAAATAACTTATAAGGTGTGCCTTTACTATCAGGCATAAGACTTCAATTGCAGGTTCAGATTTTCAGTTCCTGCAGATATGAAAGAACTTGAGAGACAGATTAACAGGTTTGCATGGATAGAAAGATGCTCTAGCCATGCAGGGATAAAACTTAAATAGGAGAATAAACTTAGAGCATCAGGTACTGATTGTGTACCTCAAAGAGGAAGCCCTTAAACAAAATAAAGATGAAAGAATCAAGTAGCTAAATTACAGACAGGATTGAAAATCCAAGAGAAGAGAAGAGGCAGTAGCCCTTGATAATTCTGCATGATTTAAGAAGTCGGCCAAAGATCACACCACAAGAGAAGAGGAAAGAAAGAAAAGTTGTCTCTGGCACAGGCTTTGTGCCAGCAAATAGTTCTTCTGAGCATGTACAGAGTTTCTTTCCTTGCTAGTAGAAACTGGGCTGAAGGGGGCCTGGGCATATAGATTACTAGAACAAAATCAGAAGGGATGTGCTGCCAGACTTAAACCCTTTAAAATATTCTATGGTAGCTATATATAAACTGATATCAAAACTAAAGAAACGTTAGCCCTAAAGGTGGGGCTTTAAGAGAACAGCTAATTCCAAAACCAAAAGAGTATTTATAAAACCTTAAAGAGATGAAATAGTTCTAGATCACACAAATTTACCAAGAAATTTTAAAAAGAGATTCCCTTCTATAAGAATGGGAAGATAAGACAAAGCTTAAAATCGAGATGCTGTAGTAAATTAATGGAACAGAAACAAATCTATTTTAAAATCTATTTTTAAATGTACCATTTTGAAAGTAAGGGATCTCTAATCATGAGAAATTCCAAGGAAGAGGATGCAAATAAATGTATTTTTAACTTTCTAAAGAAAGATTTCCATTAAAATTAAAAGGGAACAATATTACCATGTAAAAACAATTACAAAACGGACCTTTAAAAAAAACAAAAACTAAACTTTGGAATGGGGGGAAGGAAGATGACCTTCCTGTAATAGACAAGGAATTACAAATTCAAAAGGGAAGAAAAGATCAGTCTTCTCTATGCATTTTCATTCCCCATCTATGCTTTAAAAACCAAAGGAGAAAACATTTTTTCCTTTCTGTGCTCCCCCCCTAGTTCCTTTACAGAGGGAGATTTCTCTTAACAAAAGAAGGAGGTGCAATTGTTACCCTCCAGAAGGGCCATTAATCTAGCTAGGAGCCTTCTTATCTTGTCCTCCTTTGGGTTTTCCCCTGGAAGGTGGCAAGTCAGCGGGTTCATTTGAATTTTAAATGGAGAGTGAGAGTCTTACATTTTCCTCTTCAATTTGAGACAGAAAAGTCAGAAGAAAATTAGTACACATTAATCATTAGTACATTCCCTACATATTAATACCTTTAGTAGTAATTAGTTAGAAGGACAAATCTTGATCAGTAAATGCTCTCTCTCTCTCTCTTGAAGCTGTATTCCTACGCTGACAGTCACGGAGACAAAGTTGGGCTCGCCTCGAGGGGCATCTGGCTCTCTTTTGTCTTCCTGTGCTGATCACAGTGAAGAAGGGGGGCTGCTAAAGTTTCCTGATTAGGCAAGTGTTAAATTTCCACTCTTTTGGCTGTTTTAAACATGACTGAAATGGATCCAATTCTCTCCCAAAGGCATTTGGGAAGAGAATGGGATTTCTAGAATTCTATATTTTAAAAGGTAAAACCAGAGGTACAGAATTTTCTCAATTTCTCTCAATTATGCCAGTAATTATAGAAAGACTATTTCTGATGCTACATCTGTATTGGACTTCATCTCTCAAGCATTTAAGCATGTTTTGGGAATTTTGGTGACATAGCTGCACTGTCCACTGAATTCAGGTTCTTTCTGGGGCCTGAGTTCTGCAGCTAAGGTTCCTTACTTACATAAAAGTTACAGATTTTTGGACCTGTTGGTCTTGCTAAGCGCTGAGCAAGGCTGCCAGGTCCAGGCAGGAGATTCCTGGAGATCTAGGCTTGGGTCGGAAGAAGGATGAAGACTCCAGTGGGGCAAAAGCCATAGTCTTCCCTCTCCTCCAAACACTCATTTTCTGCAGAGGAACTGGACTCTGCAGCCTGGAGATTTGCTATAACTCCGGGAGAGCTCCAGGTCTTGCCTGGAGGCTGGCACTACCAAAGGGAGATGCTATTCTCTGGGCAATAAGCTAAGGGGTGAGGTTTTTCCTTTCTTTCTCAGTTCTTTCCACAGGGAAGTCCTGTGTGCACTCCATTCCTTGCCCAGTTTGGAGTTGGAATGGGGGAGGTTTTACTTTAGGCATTCACTGTCTTATTTATTTTGCTCCAGCCATTAAGTGGCTGTACTTAATGACTGCTTCTGTTTCTATACTGAGAGTTGGCCTGGTCATTCCCAGAAGTTTCATTCTAGCAGCATCACATGGGGTGCAAATGCAACCAGGGTCTCAAGCTGCTGTTTCAGGGGAATTTAATCTCAGCATGGCAAGACTGGTGACTTACTTCTGCCTGCTGGGTTTTACTTAAGAGGCTAGGGAGCAAGGCAGTTTGATTTCTAAAAAGACTGCCTGGCATTTTGTATATTCTGTTACAATTCTATCACCCTTTCCAGGTCTCCTTCCATTTGGGAAAAGGGGAATTTGAGAGAGAGGATCTTGATTACAAGGTCAGACTTCCTCTTGTTTTTAACTTAGCATTTTTGCTTAACTTCAGATTCTCGGATCTGAGGAACAAACTTACTTTACAAACCAAAAAAGGCCAATGGCCACCAAAGGGAAAAAGACCCTGATTCCTGGAGTCTCAAAGTCCATGTGGGATGCTGGTGTGCAGCTACCCACACACAAACACACATTCAGCTTCTGGTTTCCAAGTGTTCTAAAACTTGGATGTTTCTAACCAGTAAGGATTCTACAGCTCACTGGCAGGTTCTCTGGCTTATGGTTCCCAAGTGTTCTAAGACTTGGATTATAGAAGGTTTTAAGGCGTTCCACCCGTGACCAGGAAAACCAACTTAACCCGGGAGAATTTCAGGATATTCCCATCCACTATATAGAAGGTTTTAAGGCATTCCACCCGTGACCAGGAAAACCAACTTAACCCGGGAGAATTTCAGGATATTCCCATCCACTATATAGAAGGTTTTAAGGCGTTCCACCCGTGACCAGGAAAACCAACTTAACCCGGGAGAATTTCAGGATATTCCCATCCACTATATAGAAGGTTTTAAGGCATTCCACCCGTGACCAGGAAAACCAACTTAACCCGGGAGAATTTCAGGATATTCCCATCCACTATATAGAAGGTTTTAAGGCATTCCACCCGTGACCAGGAAAACCAACTTAACCCGGGAGAATTTCAGGATATTCCCATCCACTATTCCATCTGGTTTTTCTAGGCTAGACCTCTGTCCCCGCCGGGCTTACCATTAACCCTTTTAATTCGGAGTTTTGAGCGTGGGCTTGGCCTGGGCCTCACGTCCCTTGCCGGATTACTCCTTTAAACCGGTCTTTGGGTTTTGGACACCCTGTCCTGCCGGGATAACCTCTATAAACCCGGGAAGGCTTCAGGAAAACCTCCGACCTAGGGTCCTCGGAATAATATACTCCAGCGAGCGGACCTCTTTGCTCACTTTAATTCTACGCTCTGCTAGCTAGTCAAAGCTGAAAGGGACAGGGAAGTGGGCTTCCAGAGACTCTGGAGGACGGTTGGAACCTTGCTGCGGCTCCTCTTAGTTTACAGTTATGGCTGCCTGCGCAGTGTGGTGTGGTGTAGTGTGGTGCAATTCCTAACACCCTACACTATCGGTCTTGGTTCCCACCCCACAAAATAGACCAGGAGTTGCTGAAGGAGACAAAGGGGAAAAACAGCCTCCCATAACAGAAAATGCTCTCTAGCCAATCACACAGACAGCAACCTTTCACACAGGTCTTCACTGAAACCACACAAACAGCTTCTTCTCCACGTCTGGCCATCTGAAGGACACGTGTCGACTAGCATGCACGTTCAGATGGTCAGGGCGAATCCCAGTGGTGCCTCCATTTTCTGTTAGCCCAATTGCTCTATTTTAAATATAGCAATTGGTTTATTATTATTATTATTATTATTGGATTCTCGCCTGTATATACAGAGAATGCTGCTATTTTGTAATGGTTCCCAGTAAAAGACACAGAGACCAGGTATAATTAATAAAATATTATTTTACTGAATATAATCCTTATTTATTCATTCACAAACACACAAACAGTATTCAAGCATTCACACACATAAAATAGAACTAAGAAAGCAGAGGGGATTGATGGCTTATGGAGAGGTGATACTACCTGTCAGATGTGCAGAAGTCCATGAAGAAGGATTGTGGCCTAAACCCAGAGGGTTCAGGGGTGGGCTGCCATTTTGGCTCATGGCAGAGACACACACGCTAAGGCCATGTGAGTTCTGGGATATACCCACTGTAAGACAATGCAGCCCAATGGGTGGCCCTGGGGGCTGGTCTCAGGTGAGAACAAAAGATTTCCTGGACCAATGATGAGTCCCAGGGGTGTGTGATGTCAGTAGAGGCAGACCTTAGGTTTGACCAATGGGCTTCCAGAGAGGCATGGTCTGGATTTAACAATAGAAGCCAGGTGTTGGGTGTCTAGTTGAATGGATTATAGGACTTGCTGGCCAGGTAAACAAAAGGTGGGAGACTTCCCTGATTGTCCCTGATTAGCATCAGGAAGGGTCGTTAACAATTTGAATGCTTGACTGGGTAATCCCTTCATGCACTGGCAGAGGAAAAGTCCTTTGTCTGCTGTATGGCCCTTAATCCGTGTATGTGACATGCAGCAGGTATGTAATGGAGTCCCTCAGAGTAAAAAAAACAGCTTTTTCCTTTCTCTATGGGCTTCTACCTTGGCATCCATTTTACAGTCTAGACAGACCATGTGGCAACAGCAAACAGTCCATAGCAAAGCCCCATAATGGCGTCAGGGCTAACAGCATACAAATCTTAATTGTGATATGTTTCTATTTTTGTAATTTGAAATCAATACATATTCAAGGAAATATTAGTAGGGTAACAACTCAAGTTAAAATATTTATCTTCTTTCACCCACCCCTTTCATGATTCTAGGCCTATGCCTGAAGAATAAGCTGCTTGTAGGCCTCAAGGAAGCTTCTCTTCCACAAAGACCTGAGGCTGTTGTGTAAATTTTTCAACAGGCTTACAATTCCCAAGCACCCTTCAAATCTTATGATTGGGCTGGGGGCAAATGTTGGGAAAAGCAGAAGCCAATCACAGAGGAGGAGGTATAGCTCGAAGATAAAGTATATTAGGCCCTGAATGGGACTGTGAAGTTCTACAGCTGTGAGGCCGATTTTGGAGAGAGTTGATCCTTGGCTCCACAGTGGGGTTAGTCTGGCCTGCTGGGATGAGGTATTAACATTAGAATGGAAAATAATTAAGGCAGGTGTGTTAGAGAGCTTTGTTGTTTCTCAGCAGGCTTCTTTCTTGTGTGAGTTTTCCCCTGGGAAGCTGTAGTGTTCCTGTATTAATTCTGCCCCATTTTTATATCTGTTCTCCTATTTATTTAAATGTTGCAGTATTTGTTTAATAAATTGAGAAAATGTGTTAAATAAATTGAGACTCTGTTGGTGTCCTTCATGCCTAAGATTGCCTGGTGGTAGCTGGAGTTCTCCTGGTATTACAACAGATTTTCAGGCAACAGAGATCAAAAATGGCTGCTTTGGAAGACGGCTCTATGGCATTATACCCCATTGAAGTCCCTCCCCTCCCCAAACCCTGCCCTCCTCAGGCTCCACCCCCAAAATCTCCAGGTGTTTTCCAACCCAGGGCTGGCACCCTATTCACACCTCATATTTGTTCATATATCAGGGCACACCCTGACTGAAGAGGAAGTTGCCTGGGGACAGGAAGGGTGCTATGGACCCTCTCTAGTAAAGTCCTAGACCTACAGTGGTGTGGCATTTAGTTTAAGGTTCTTTCCTGCTCCAGGGCTTCAGAGGGTAGGAGGAAAGAAGAAAAGATTGGATTTATACCCCATCCTTCACTTGGAGTCTCAGAGTGGCTTACAATCTCCTTTCCCTTCTCCTCCCCACAACAGACACCCTGTGAGGTAGGTGGGGCTGAGAGAGCTCTTTTGAGAATTGCTTGTGAGAGAACAGCTCTGAGAGAACTTGTAACTGACCCAAGGTCACTCCAGCAGCTACATGTGAAGGAGTGGGGACTCAAACCCAGTTCTCCCAGATTAGAGCCCGCACTCCTAACCCCTACACCAAAGTGATCCATGGAAGGGATGTCCCATCTGTGGCAAACCCTGCATGACCCCCACACCTTTCTATGACAGCCCTCCCAACTCCCACTGCTAGCAAGGTTTTTGTTCCCTGCTTAGGTAATTCCTTTTATCTTCTTATGTGACCTTAATGCTTGTAACAGTTCTATGCTGTTTAGAGCAATAATAAGAGCTTAAATAAGTGTTCTGTGTATGTGGGTTTCCAAGCTGAACTTTTCCCAGAGCGTAGTAGGGGACTGGTCATCATCACTGTATAAAAGCAGCTTTTGAGTCTTAGTGCCAAAAAACAGACTGCCCATCTGTTCCTGTATTAAAGGCAAATGTGTGTTTCTAGGCCCAGTCGTACATATAATCCTAGACATTAGACATCCACAGATAGTGTTCAAATGTTTTTCTATTCTATTATTGATCACCGTACTCATTCACCATATCATTACTAAACTGTCCAGGTCGTTTGAAGGACAGCTATCTAGAGCATTTCTGAGAAATCCGCACTGCCCAGCTAAAAAGCCAAAGAAAAGACTGTAAATAAGAGTGGAAGTTTAAACCTTGCTGGGAGTCATGTTATTTCCCTTAAGCCAGAACCTGAAGGAGAGGCCTTCTTTTATGTTGCTAGGACACTAGGCTCAAGTAGGGTTGGCACTTGCCAGCATCACTCTGTTGCTGTGATGTCACTTCCGGTGTGAACCCAGAAGTGACATCATTGCATCAAGCCCAGAGTCTAGGACTCCCCAAGACTGTATGATAAAATCAGCAATTTCAGTGGAACACTATCCTGTTGTCCCAATGTGATGATGCCCCTTCTTGGGTTTTGCGCTGGAAATAACATTGTGGTAGCAGAGAGAGACTGTTCCCTCCCGTTTTTTCCTGTCACTCTATGGAGCAGCAGCAGGGAATGGAAGCTGCTGATGGGAGATCTCCCACCTGAGTGGGAGGCCTGGCAATCCTAGGCTCAAGAAACATGGTGGTACATATCCAGCTATTCACTGACTTTGTGGACAAGGACTTCCCCACTTCTTCCTGCTGCTGCAGCTGCCTGACAGTCTGTTTCTAGACATCAGCAGATGTTCAGGAACATCAGAGAGGGCAAAGTGAGGGGCCTGTAGTAGAAAGGGGCAATCAGCACAAATTACAACCCTCTGTTTTGCAAAACAGAAATGACGTTCCGTCAGAGGACCTGTGTGGTTGGATACATGCCAATGTCTGTAGAAATATGCCATATTCAGACACTGTCTCTGTGTGCAGGGGATTAATACAAAGAGTGGGGGAACTAAATCATAGTGACCAGTGCTGCCCCTGATATATGCATAATCATTGGATTGAATGTACCCTTCAAGATGTATAAGACTATGTGCATAGGGAACTCTGAAAAGGTAGGATTCTCAGTTGCACAATGCATATGTACATGCATAGGCTGCATACATACAATTAATGCATGCATGCTGGGTGACATTTCATGCCACCTTCTTGCTTCTCCCCCATAAGTGTTCATTCAACTCTCTTGTAATACTTGCAAAGGGGTGTAAAATAGGGATGTACCAGTTTCCTCCTGTTCTGTACATTTCTTGCTCTGTATCGTGTTTTGCTCCTTGTTAATGCTGGTCCAGCCAAGAGAATTTCTACATTTAATTCCAGACTTGAAGCATGCACATGCTGCTGTGGCTTTCAGTTCATTCAGGTACTTTGTATCTTTGCCCATGCCTACATTACTGATGCATACATATGCATAGATAATACACTGCAAGAAAAAAACTTGATGTCATTGTATGTATGCACTTATATTAATTTTCTTTTTTGTTGTGTACATATGCTCCTGTACATTGGGAAAAATGCAAAAAAACCCCCAAAAAACCCAAACCCATCTACTGAACATAGGACATGCCCATTTACCCAAGAAGAAGAACAAATTGGATTAATGCCCCATTCTTCACTCAGAGTCTATAAGTGGTTTACAGTCTCCTTCTCTTCCTCTCCCCACAACTGACACCCTGTGTGTGGTAGGTGGGGCTGAGAGAGCTCTGAGAGAACTGCTTTTGAGAAAACAGCTCTCAGAGAACTTTGACTGACCCAAGGTCAACCAGCAGCTGCATGTGGAGGAGTGGGGACTCAAACCCAGTTCTCCCAGATTAGAGTCCACCACTCTTAACCACTACACCAAACTGGTTTAGTGAAACTTAATCTGATAACTGCACTTCCCAAATCTGAGAATCATATTTAATAAGTAGTATTGACTAGAATGTACACTGGAGTTTAAAATCCTTCTTTTCCCCTTCGTCAACCCTATTGATAAAATTCACACATGATTCTGTGCAAACTACAAGATGATCTCAGCATCACTTATGAGAAATGCCCTGCCTCACTTTGCTTAGCTGTTCAGAGTTCCTCCTGTCCTCACCAATGTCCTTAACCCAGCCAGTTCAACCTGAGTAGCAAATCTTGCTCTTTGAAGAGCACTTTCAAAGGAAGAAATACTTTGGAAGATGGAGCAGCCTTGAGCTCTTTCTGACCTTTTTAAAGAAGGTTTCCTGCTCTAGGAGCTGTGTCCAAATATAATCGTGGTAAAACCTTATCAGGCAGAGTATCCAAAACTCAATGAATATTGGAAGCTCTATGGAGTATCCATTGGTTTGGCCAATGAAAAGTCGCTCCTTTTCTCTGCGGTTCCTACTTGCCAGAGACCAAAGCAGGACAGAAAATATGAACATGTTTACTACTAACAAGGATAGGTCTATTACAGCTACCTCGAAAAAACTATCCTCTCTACACTTGTTGAGTTTGGCAGCCATGAAACTAGTTTGTTGCACATGTCCTGGTTTTCTTGTGGATGCAAATGGTCCCCAGGCTTGTACAGCAAAGTACATGAATGGATTCCTATCCTGAATGGTATGAAGCTCTTGTTAAATATCAAATAACACAGAGACCTGCCTTATACTGAATCAGAGCTTTGGTCCATTGTGGTAAATATTCTTAACCCTAACAACAGCAGCTCTCTGGGATCTCAGGCAGAGGACCTTCATGTCACCTACTTCCTGAACCCTTAACTAGAGAGGTCAGCGATAGAACCTGGGACCTTCTGGATGCCAATTAAATGCCCTGCCAGTAAACTAGGTTCCTTCCCAAGGTTTTCTTTTATCCTGTACAACAAAAAACTATGGCAACAGCTAAAAATATTTTCTTCCAGCTGCATATAGTGTGGAAATTATTTTTCTTCCTGGCACCAGCTAACCTGGCCCCACTGATCTATGTCACAGTAACCTTAAGACTGAGCTACTGTAGCACACTCTACATGAGGCTGCCTTTGAAGTCTACCCTTCCACACAGCCAATAGACTGAAAATGCGGCTTCTCATCTTTTGCTTCACATACTTCATGCGTCTGCTTAAAAGTTTGCACTGCCTATGTGTGTGTTTCTGGGTCCAATTCAAGGCACTGGTTTGAATCTTTATAAAGTCCTTTATTGCCCAGAACCTCCTCACTCCTGAAGGATTGTCTCTTTCAGCATGAAGCTGCTTTATACTGAATCAGACCCTTGGTCCATCAAGATCAGTATTTTCTACTCAGACTGGCAGCAGCTCTCCAGAGTCTTAGGCACAGGTATTTCACATCACCTCCCACCTGGTTCTTTTAACAGGCGATACCAGGCACTGAACCTGGGGCCCTCTGCATGTAAAGCAGAAGCCCTTCCAGTGAGCCACAGCCCCTCCCCTCATGACCCTCTGTGCTTCCTGGCCCGTAGCTACAGTGGGGCATTTGGGGGCCCTGCCCCTTAATTAAAAGCCCCGCCCCATAAACAGCCATGCCAGAAACCTTGCATGTTTCCCAAAAGCTCATGGGAATGCTTTCAAAAGACTCACCATGATCTAGGTGGTATACACAGGACACGGCTGGCAGAAAGGGAGATTGTTGGGGATGTTTTCGAGGTGCCACACTTGAGTGCCCTTGTAAATATTCTTGCCCAGGGGAAAGGAACTCAAAAGGCATTTAAATGCCCTCTGAAGGCAATTAAATGCCCTCTGAATGCAATTAAATGCCCTCTGAGCTGTTTTTTCCCCTAGGAAATGACGTGCTTGCTGCCCTGTCCCTTGAAATGAAGGGTTAGAAAAGTCTCAGAGCCTCTCCCTTTAAAGACAGGCATTCAGAGTAATTTAATTAACTGTAATTTAATTGTCCCCTTAAAAATTTAAATGCCTCTTAAACAAAAAAATGCTGGCTACAGGTCTCCCCCCCCACACCCAGTGCTCCTCTTATAACATGGCCTACTTGCCATTCTCTTGTTAGAGTCTTCCCATACCATGTTTGATCTCATGCACTTTCTGTGGCACCCACAGTTCTATGGATTGGCCTGCTGGAGGTGGTGTGTTTCACCCCAAATCTCCTGGCATAAGTAAAGGGCATAAAGAAATGTTATTCCAGTGGTACTTCAGTGATGTCAACTGCGTTATTTTCTTGTTAAGTACTTAGAACTGCTTGTATATAGAATAGATATTGCTAGTTATTAGTCTCTCATTATCTTGGGTTTTTAAGCTAGTTTTAATTTATTGTTATTTGTTATGAATTAAGCATTTTATAAGCTGCCTCAGGACTCCTCAGGGAGATAGGTGCTTCAGAAGTTTTTAGAAGGAAATTAAATTGGTACCACCAATTCTCTGTCTATGTTTTATCAGTGGGACTTTCCAGACAGGGGGCAGGCCTTTTCCTCTTCCATCATTCTATCTGTGAGTGATTGCTTGAAAATTCTTACTCTAATATAAATTAAATTAGACTTGAAATTAGGTTCAGAACTGGGTTTGTTAAAAGCCAGCTCATAGCAGCAGGAAAAAAATGAAACAAAGGCCAAGATAATCAGAAGAGACTTGGCTTGGTCACTGATACCTAAAATGGAGAAGTTCAGCCACCAGGTGAACAGTTGTAGGGAAGGCATTCCACAGATGGGGTGCCACCTCAAAAAGGTCACTTCTGACTAGGGGTACCATTTGCCCACTTTCAACGAGCGCACTCCTCCAAAAGCACTCCTGTTCCCTGCAGGTATTCAATGGAGGCAGGTGAGGGGGCATCTGGCAATGCTGAAATGTCATTTCTGGCTGACATCACCATGTTATCATAGCTGTAACATTTATGTTTAACTGTAATTTATATGTCTTATTCTGTGTAAGCTACCCTTGGCCAGGAAGGCAGGGTATAAATTTGATAGACAGATAGACAGATAAAACAAAACTCTGTAATAAAAACTATAGAGTTTGGGGGAAAGTGCTAGAGGGTCCTGTGATGTGGTAGCATCACGTTTAGTCATGCAGCTGGAATTGACAGTGTTACATTGCAACAGAACAAATTTAGAGTCCAGCGGCACCTTTAAGACCAACAAAGTTTTATTCAAGGTATGAACTTCCATGTGCATGCACACTTTTTCAAATACACTTGAATGGAAGGTAAGGTTCAAATTTATAGACAGGGGCTGAACAGCAAATTAACATGTAACATGATGAAGATGTTTTAAGATATGAAAAGGCAAAAGTAAATAACAAGCTAAGGTTATAAGGTCAACTGTTGTAAAGCAATAAATATGTCAAAATAAGAGTGAGACTCCCCATTCAGTCCTCTCAGGCGTGGAGGCCACTTAACAGCATTTTTTTTTCTTTTTTGAGGTGGGTGTAGTTTTATGCCAGTCAAACATTCCAATATTCCTTGTATTACATTCACTATTCTAATATACTATTCTGAAAAAGATACACACTAAAATAACAGAGGATGTATAGTCCCTATTAGGGGGTCGTGGTGGCTTAGAGATTAAGACACTGAGCAGCAGACCAGAAGGTCTATAGCTTGGCAGTTTGAGACCTGAGTGCTGCATGATGGAGTGAGCACCCATCTCTGCCCCCAGCTCCTGCCAACCTAGCAGTTTGAAAGCAAGAAATTGCAAGTGGATAAATAGGTATTGCTTTGGTGGGAGTGTTCCATGTGCCTCAGTGTTTAGTTGTGCGGGCCACATGACAATGGAAACATCTTTGGACAGCGCTGGCTCTTCGGCTTGGAAACAGAGATGAGCACCACCCCCTAGAGTCGGATTCGACTAGCTTTCGGGCAACGGAAACTTCTAGCTTTTATAGTCCCCATTACATTGCAAGACACTGTTCCCATGAGTGTCCCCTCACCTTCGGTCTTCCAGAGATTGCCAACCAAGGGCTGGCAGTCCTACCTCTGAGGGTGGAGATGCCCAAAGCAAGTCCCCTCAAGATGATCTCAGTTCTTAGGCAGGTTCGTATGGGAGCAGGCTGGTCTCAGACTCTGAATTGTGGGGCTCTGAATTGTGCTTAGAAGTACAACCAGTGAAACTCTTTTGACACTAGTGAGAGATGATCTCCGTAACTCCTATTGCTCTGTTTTTGACTGCTTGCAATCAATGGCACCCCCATGTAAAGTGCACTGCACTAATCCATTCTAGATATGACCAGAGCACATATAACCATGGACAGATCCTGCAAAAAAATAATAATAATGTAAGAGCAGTGTTGTTCGCTCTCACAGACCAATCCTGGTCTCTCCATAGCTCTGCCAAAGTGTGCCTACAGGTCTCCATTGACAACGTGCATGGAACACACAAAAAGGAAGCAAGTGTAATTACAGCACCGGGCGAGTTTATGTGTCCCAAGAGAGGCTTTCACATAGCAAAAGGAATATAAATTTTGGACCCAGGGAAGGAAAGCTTCTCTTGTGAAAGTCAGTGGACAAACACATATTTAAACAGAGCGCTCGGCTTCAACCTAAATGTCAGCCCTGCTGCGATTTTAAATTAGAGTTTGTGGGTCCTTGCTCTAATTTTTTTTATCCAACTCAGGAGTGTTGAACTTCCCCCCAAAAAATTTGCAGCTTTGTTTCTTTAGTACAGCTGCTGTACTTATCAAACCAGTTAACCCCTTAGCTCCTTTGCCAGCAGTTCTTTTTGACAATGGGACAAGTCTTAGGACATAACCCTAAGCACTGGGTGGCCACTGCTGCTAGGCCTGGTCTGCCTCCTTATGCCTCCCTTTCTTTCTTTTGTTTTGGTATTTGTGTGTGTGCCTGGAAGTCATGGCTGACTTCTGGTGACCCCTAGTAGAGCTTGGACATTTCAGAAAGGTGGCTTGCTATTGCCTGACTCTGCATCCCAGCCCTGGTATTCCTTGGAGGTCTCCCATCCAACTACTTGCCAGGGTCAGCCCTGCTTAGCTTCTGAGATCATCTGATGAGCTGGGACTTGGCTGGGCCATCCAGGTCAGGGCCGTTATGCCTCTCATTCCACCCATCCACCTGTGTGTGTTCCACCTCTGACCTGTAAATCCTTCCCCTTCTCATAAGCCCTCCAACTACCTGTGCTCACAGCCTCCTGCAGCACATTCATGTCCATTCCCCAACAGCACTGGCTGATGCATGCAGCTGCTGTGCCCACCAGAAATGCTGCTGCTGTGCACCACCTGCATGTGCACCCTGGGAGCATGGGCTGTGGAATGGTTGCAAGCAAATGGGCAGGGACAGGGACATGGGCAGGTGGCAGAAGGGGGGTGAACAAATGCAGGGGTCTATGACAGTGGTCCCTGTCAGAAGCCCTGAGCCCTGGCAGCTGCTCCACCTCTAAAGTTGCCAGCTCTGGGTTGGGAAAGACTTGAAGTTTTGGGGGATGGAGCCTGGGGAGGGTGGGGTTTGGAGAGAAGAGGGACTTCAATAGAGTTTAACGTCACATAGTCCACCTTCCAGCACAGCCATTTTCTGCAGGTGAACTGATCCCTGTGGCATGGAGATCAGTTGTAATCCCAGGAGATATCCAGCCATCACCTGGAGGTTGGCAACCCTATCCACCTCATGATGAACTGACACCAGCCCAGTTGCACTGTAGCCACTGGGTGGGGCCAAATGTTGTGAGTAGTGAGTTTCTGGTGGTTGCCGCTGGGTCTGTCTCTAGTGAGTCTTCCTCCATCAGGGGACATGGTGAGAGGGGGACAGGACTGTTTCATGGGCTGTTTTGTCCACCCCATCCCTTGCCATAGCTTCGCTTTATAGAAACCAAGGCTCAGGAGGCTTGTGGTTGTCTAGCAACTTCCAAAATGATCATGGGGAGCTCAGAGTTCAGGTCTCAAAGCTACAGGCGTTTTTTTTTCCTGTAGTTGGTAGATCTTTAATCCTCAGATTTTTCTGAAAACTTGGGGCTTCCTTCAAGTTCATAGAGAAATCCCCCCCTCTGTCCCTAGCTACATTTTGCTGACATATAAATCCACTCTCTATGGCCTAGTACAGCACTGGATATATGATTAATTACATAGCACCATTGGTGTACATAATGTTTTATCAAGTAGCATAAGAAAAAAAGTGTAGATGTGCCCTGAGGAGCTTGCATTCCAAATTTTGGCAATGTAAGGAGAAGGAAAAGAAAGGGAACAATGAATGCAGGAAAATACAATTATACATAGTCTGTACCTCATATAGAGACCTGCTTGCCCTGATGCTTCTAGTTTCTTTGTGAGAAAGTTAGTGGTTCTTTAACGAGGTACTGACTTTCTGAAATTGTGTTCCATAGTGTCAGGAAAGACAGATTTTTTTTCTTCTTTTTCCTCCATTTTTTCCATTACCACTCCTAGTTATAAGTAAGAACATCAGGTACTGTATCAAGTAACTATTCTTACACATAAGTGTTTTGCATGCACTGTGTGTACAATTTCACAGCATGTGTGCATGTGTATGTCTTGGTTCTGAACTAGTGCTTTGAAGCAATGGCCACATGGCTAAGACAAAACAAGCTGAAATTGAATCCTGACTGGCCAGAGGTCAGTTAGGAGTAGGGATGGCCATGAATGCGGTTTGTGACAGTTTGTGGCATCCCCGGTTCATGAACCACAAACTGTCTCAAACTTTTAGGGGCTAAACATACTGGTTCAGTTCATGATGTTTGTGACATGGTAGAATGCTCCCCCAGCATGCTAGAGACACAAAACTTGCATAAAATCTCTGGGGATTCTCCTTTACCTGTCCTTCAAGTTTGGTGATGATTGAATTTACAGGGTCTGAGTTATGGCCCCACAAAGTACGTGCCCCCATCCTCCGTTGTTTCCAATGGAAGAAAAAAACAGAAGCCCAATAGAACAGGTCCAGAAACAGGGGCATTTTTGCAATCCCAGCAGAACCAGTACCACTCTGGCACTGGAAACCCAAGAAGACTAAGGTCAAGCCAGAGAATTTCTGCAGTAGAAACTGAAGGTGGTGTATGTTTGGGGGCACTTTTGTAAGCCCAGCAGAACCAGTGCAATGTACAGAATGCCCAGCAGTACCAGTGCAATCAAAGAATGCCCAGCAGAATCCAGTGCCATTGTGGTAATGCCAGCTCAGCAGGACTGTTGTGAAGCCAGAATCACTCTCCAAGCAAGGGGGGGTACAAGCCCAGCAGAACCCAGTGCCATTGTGGCAATGTCAGCTCAATAGGACTGATGTGAAGTACAGAATCATGATCCAAGCAAGGAGGAGGTACAAGCCCAGCACTATCAGTTCAGTGTACAGAATGCCCAGCAGAACCCAGTGCCACTGGCATTACAAGCTTAAAAGGACTGATTTCGAAGCACAGAGTCATGAATCCAAGCAGGGGGGGTGGGGTGGGATTTTGCAAGTTCTGTGTAAGAAAATGATAAGTGAACGCAAAAGAATACTGCAAAAGGAGGAGGGACCTCTGTTGAGAATGACAAGGGTGTTTCCAAGGCTGACTACAGTGTTTCCAAGAGAGTTTCCAATTCCCACCCACCCCCCAGTTGCTTTGAAGTTTGGTAAACATTTTTTTTGAGCAGAGACAGTCTGTCTGGAAGTGTATCCATTCAAGAACCAGCACGAACCTCTATGAACTGCCTGAAAGTTTGTGGGAAGTTTGTGCTGGTTGACCTGCCACAAACTTCACTTCATGAACCACGAACTGGCCAAAATTGATCACAAACTTTGTGAGCCAATTCATGCCCATCCCTAGCCAGAAAGGAATTCAGTTCTTGAGGGACTAGATCAACTTGCCCTGGACAGAGTGGAGTGGACTTTTTCAGAACAGATTAATAGCTCGGGGTGCTTATGGACCCAGCCTTAGTGTTTGAAAGTCAAGTTGATGCAACGGCCAAGAGCACCTTCTATCAGCTACATCTTGTTTACCAATCCTATTGTTTCTTAGACTTAGTTAATCTGATCATGCTGATCCATACTTCTGTAATGGCACAGTTGGATTAATGTAACATGCTTTGTGTTGGGCTACCTTCGAAGACAACCCAGAAACTACAATTGGCTCAGAATGTGGCAGCTATTGCCAGGAGCTAGCTGATAGGAACATATGTTGTTCATTTGGAAACAGCTACATTGGGGGCTGGTTTGATTCTGGGTTCAATTCAAGGTGCTAGTTATGACCATTTAGGTCCTTCACAGCTTAGGACTGATATAGCTGAAAGACTGAAGCGTAAAAACCAGGCCTTTTTCTTGAATCTCTACAGCCAAACTCAAGCCCAGGGCAGCAAGGCTGTTTCTAAATTGAAACCTAGGTGGTATATTTTCCAGCTCAAAGTCCCTTGAGCAGAGAGCTGGAGAAGCAGGATGTCAAAGGAGAGAACAGACCTAGGGAATGTAACTCTACCTAGACATAAAAGTGATGGCCATTTATTGTGTGTTCAGTCTGAAATAACTATCCTGGAACTCTTAGTCCTTCAGCATTCAGACCTTTGGAGTCTCTGCATTGCCCTGAAGAGTCTGGAGATATGAAACATCTTACCAAGAAGCAGAGGAGTACTAGCAAAATGAGAAATGAAAGTACGGGTCCTGGGATCCAAGTTATTATTGCCTTAACTCCAGTGAGTCTTCCCCTTCCATTTTTCTTCCCTCTTACTTAGGCTCCTCTTTGATACCTCTTTCACTCCCTTCTTCCTGAGGCAGAAAGACTAAAGCAGCTTGAGGAAACATTTGTGCCCCTTCCACCTTTACATTCTGCATGTATGATGGACCCCTGCTTCTTCCTCACTGTGAGGCAGGTTTTTCCTGCCAAAATTCTTAGTTCCCTTCAGGTACTGAGCTAGCCCCCTAGTAACATGATGATATTTGCAGTTTTCTAAATCTGAATGTCCCAACCTTTGACATAATCTAATTTGGCTTTTGCCCAGCCCAGGAACTTGTCAGGAGAAAACAGAAGCTCTCTTTTTAGATCACTTGAAATGGCACTGGCGACTGCGTAACAGTGAACAATAATAAAGATTTTATTGAATAGGCTGGGATGGTAGGGGTAGTCAGGTATTGGAAAGACTGAAGTAAATGTTGTCGGTAAATTAGCTGCTGTAGATTTTCCGGGTTGTATGGCCGTGGTCTTGGCATTGGAGGACCTGACGTTTCACCTGTAGCTGTGACTGGTATCCTCAGAGGTAAAACACAGAAAGATGGAGTACCCTCTGTGTCAAGGTGAGCAGAAAAATGGTAGGCAGGTAATTTATATCTACCCTGGAAGATGGGGTAGGGCTGAGTCATTATCTTGCAGTAGTTCTCTAGACTATGAACATGCCAATGGAGGAGATTTCTTGAGGAAGTTCTTTTGTCTGTGGATTGTTTCCTGAGGAGGTTTCCTATTTCTTGAGGAGGTTCTTTTTTGTGCGGAAAGGCTATTGAAACTCTAATCTTATCTGTAGCGCTATTGTCAGCTGTAGAGCATTTTGTGTTTTTCAGGACAGGAAACCATGCCCTATTTATTTTTAAACTCTCTTCTTTCCTGTTGAAATTGTGCTTATGTTTATGAATTTCAATGGCTTCCCTGTGTAATCTGACATGGTAGTTGGAAGTGTTGTCCAGTCTTTCAGTGTCTTGGAACAAAATGCTATGTCCTGTTTGGGTTAGGCTATGTTCAGCCACTGCTGATTTTTCAGGCTGGCCAAGTCTGCAGTGTCTTTCATGTTCTTTTTCATCTTCTTTTTCATCTTCTTTTTCATGTTCCAGGGGTTGCCATAAGTTAGCTGTGACTTGACACAGCATAAATATACATATATTCTGCCTGACTTCCTGCCAGAAGCCTAGGCCAGATCCAAGCTCTGAAACAGTACTCAGCCCCCTGGCAGTTGGGGAGGGGTCAGCTAGTTTGCTTATCTGGGTGGGGCATTTGCTCACCACTGCCCCCTTTGTACAAAGAGGTGGGGGATAGTATCACAACCCCACATTTGAAGGTTCATGGAAATGAGCCATGACTGAAACACCATGTGCTGTTCTGTGCTGGTTCTGGTCTCTTCTTTGTGTCTCAGGAGCCACGGATCAACCATTAGTGTTTAGTGACCTTCTGCCTGAGAGTAGAAAGCCCCTGGCTGGCTCTAACTTGTGTAGCTTGCATTGAGTTGCAGATAATCTAAGATGACACTGACCTTGGCAGTCTCCTGAGAGTAATGTTTTCAGCAGGATGAGCTCTTGTTGAACAATTTCTTCAATGTACTTCTGTTTCATCCACACTCACCATCATGCTTACTATCACATCACTGCACATTTTAATTCCCCTCCCCACACACCAACAGTGCCATCAATGAAAACGTATATCTCACCAGCCACCACATGGTCGTGTGTTTGCTTTTTAGCCTTGAGTACCAAAGAGTTAAGCTTGAGCACAAATATAGATTGATGTTATGTACACTGATGAACCTCCTAACTATTTTCACAGTGTCCTGCTGAAAACCAACCCAGGAAAGCCTCAAATGATGACCTGAATGTATGGAACAGCCTTTCTAGATCAAACACAGATAAAGCATTCCTATCTGTATGGCTCTAATGCCTACCACCACTGCAAGATGGAAGCAATATGCAATTTGTTTTTGAGCAAAGTCTGCGCTTTCTTCTTCTTCTTTGCATAAGCATTCTTTCAAATTACTGCCAATACATTAGAGCATGTCAGGATGCATCATGCAAAGCGATAGGATGCACTATGACCTTGAGGCAGCCTGATGTGTATGTTAAATTACATCAGACATCAAAATATGTTTGTTATGTAGCACACCCACAACTGCAGACAGGAAAATATTGCCCAGAACTACAAATAATTCAACACACCCACGAGATGTAAAATAACTCTGAAACTGATCTCGGCGTTGTTTAGGTAGAAAAGCCCCAAATGTACACTGGCCCAAGTTCCTTGGAGGGAGGGTGGGACACCAACTTGATCATAAAAGGCAGGCCTCTTAAGAAGTATGGATGAATAGTGGGGTACTAAATAGAGAACAAAGGGACACGGAAAGATCTAGATTCCTCAGCTGATTTATTTAAACAGAAAAGTCTCTGGTCCTCATAACATTTGTATGAATGTTAAACCAGAACAGCATTGTAGAAATCAATCTCCTTTTCGTATCTGCTACAAACTAACCGTCCTTTCCTAACAGCCTCTCCTGCCGTTGTATTATTCCTTTAACAAATCTGGAACGGTGCTTAGAGACTTTGAGTGTGGATGATGGAGGCACAGGTTTAAATATCCCCTCCCACCTTAGCACCTCTCCTGCTCCATGAGGCTTTGCTGGCACAACTGGCATTTTGATCCCTGTCCTTGTGAATGGCCAGCCTTTCCTGGGGGCACAGTGGGGGTGGAACCCCACACTCACCTCCCCATCCACTTAAGTCCATAAATATGGGGGTGAACCCCCTCCCCCCAACAACCCCAGACACCAAGTGTGAATCTGTGCCACGGAAGCTTGCTGGGTGACCTTGGGCCACTCACTGCATCTCACTCTGAACTACCCCAGAAGGTTGTTATGTGGCTAAGATGAAAAAGAGGAGAATGGTATAAGCCAGTTTGGGTCCCCACTGGGAAGAAAGCTGGCATAGAAATGAAGTAAATAAATATATAAATAAAACCATTGGTTGCCATTACTTTTAAAGGGGCGCAGCAAATTATCGTTTGCAGCAGTAGAAAAGAAAGAGAGTCCAGGAGGACCTTGAAGACTAAGAAAATTTGTGGCAGGGCACAAGCTTTCATGCGTCACTGCTCACTTCTTCAGATACCAGTATCTGAAGAAGTGAGCAGTGACTCGTGAAAGCTCCTACCCTGCCAAAAGATTTTCTTAGTCTTCAAGGTCCTCCTGGACTCTTGCTCTTTTCTACTGCTACAGACAGACTAACACAGCTACCCATCTTAATCTATCTATATGGCTTGCAGGTATCCTACACACCAGTCGTTTCTAACTGTTTGCTGGTTCAATTGTGATCTGAAGCTGTTGTTTCCCATAAATGAGAAGGAAGGGGAGTCATGGTTTGGCATTCTCTCTGCATTTAGACACAGTCTCTCAATCCAACCTTTCCCACAAGTTTTGTTTGAGCTTTAGGGTTGCCAGCTTCCAGGTGGGGGCTGGGGATCTCCCGCTTTTACAACTGATCTCCAGCTGACAGAGATCAGCTCTCCTGGAGAAAATAGCTGCTTTGGCAGGTGGACTCTATGGCATTGTGTCATGCTGAGGCCCCTCCCCTCCCCTCCTCTCCCCAAACCTCACCCTCTCCTGGATCGTCCCCCAAAGTCTCCCCAACCCAGACCTGGCAACCCTATTGAGCTTTAGCCCCAAAATAGGCCTGAATTCCTTGAACAAAGGATGGAATGTCAAAGTAATAAGTAAAAGGGTTGCCAGCCTCCAGGTGGCACCTGCAGATCTCCTGTTACAGTTGATCTCCAGATGACCAATATCAGTTCCCTTGGGGAAAAACGGCAGCTTTGGAGGGTGGACTCTATGGCATTGTACCCTGCTGGGGCCCCTCCACTCCCCTCCCCACACCCTCCCCTCCCCAAGCTCCATCCCCCAAATCTCCAGGTATTTCCCAACCCACAGTTGGCAACCCTAAATAAAATATAGATCTTCCATAAAGCTTAGGTTAATACTGGAATACGTGTCACCAGCCTCTGGTTGGGGTGGAGAGATCTCCTGGAATTACAACTGATCTCCAGGCTACAGATCCCCTGAAGAAAATGGCTGCTTTGGAGGGTGGCTCTAGGCCATGAAATCTCACTAAGGTTTCTCCCTTCCCCGGAGCTCACCCTCCATAGGTTCCACCTGCAAGTCTCCAGGAAATTTCCAGCTCAGGCTTGGCAGCCTTAACTGGAGTAGTAAGTGGTGAAAGAAGGGGCAAGATAAAGCCCAGAATCCTCAGCTCATCATCTGTTGAAACAGGAATGCCTCTAGTCCTCCAAAGGTTTGGGATCTGTGGCCTGCTGAAGTCTGAATTGCTCACTGTCTGTGGCCACATACTTTTGTTTGAATGGCTTGTAGGGTTTCCAGCTGATCAGAACCAAAGCCCTTGGCCTGGGCTGCTCCTTTCTCTTTAATCCATTGCTTGATCTGCACATGGAGCTTTTTTATGGCATGGAGAGAATCATTATCTCCTGCTAATGTTGGCAGCAGGGACAAGTTGGCAACCCCAAATGCTTGTTGCGAGCACAAACTCATGGTAAGCAATTCACAGTGGGGTGGATTTTGCACACCGTTGCGGATCTTCCAGATGTACTTTGAGCCGCGTCATGCGATTCTGCTTGCTCTCCTTCTGCTTACCAGACTCAGCACTCTTGTCGTTCTCTCCAGCGGCATTCCAAGTTGCTGCCTGCAACTTGAGCAGGAGGTGCTTTAGAAGACAGCCTGGGCTTCTGGAATCTGCTCTGCAGGCTTCCTAGATGCATCTGTGTGGCTAATGTTGGAAAGAGGATGGTGGACGTTTGCTCTAATACTTCAGAACTCTTACAATAGAGGCCATAGCTCAGTGGTAGAGCTTCTGCTTCGCATGTAGAGGGTCCCAGGTTCAATCCCTGGCATCTCCAGTTAAAAGAACCTGGGAATGGATGATGTGAAAGACCTCAGCCTGAAACCCTGGAGAGATGCTGCCAGTCTGAAAAGGCAATACCGACCCTGATGGACTGATGGTTTGATTCAATGTAAGGGAGCTTCATGGGTGTGTTCATATGACACCAAGGGCCAGTTTGGTGTAGTGGTTAAGTGCGTGGACTCTAATCTGGGAGAATCGGGTTTGATTCCCCACTCCTTCACATGTCACTGCTGGTGTGACCTTGGGTCAGTCATAAGATCTGGCACAGCTGTTCCTGAAAAAGAGCAGTTTCTGTCAGAGCTCTCTCAGCCCCACCTACTTCACAGAGTGTCTGTTGTGGGGAGGGGAAGGGAAAGGAGTTTGTAAGCTGCTCTGAGACTCCCTTGGGTAGTGAAGGGTGGGGTATAAATCCAATCTCCTCCTCCTCCTCCTCCACCTCTTCTTCTTCTTCTTTCAGCTGTGTGTAGAGCTTCCCAATATGTGCCGTTGCCATATTGTGAGAGCAGGGGCAACATGCATATTTACCATGTTCATACAATGATGGTACCCATGAACTGGCCACTGGATTATTTATGGTTCACATTCACACACACTGAGGTTGTAAACCTATGGTAAATACACACACTGCCAGTGTTCACACAAGATGGGACCACATATATCACATGCTTAGGGTTTCAAACTTCCCACTGGTAGCGGGAGATCTCCCACCTCCCACTCTCATTGCCCACCATTGCTCAACTGGGTGGTAGGAGGAAATTCCCCAGAGAAATATGGGGGGAGAGCTCAGTCAGAACCCGCCAGCACAATGACGGTTAAACTGTAGAGTTTGGGACAGATGCTAGAGCACCATCCCTGGCATTATGATGTCACTTCCAGGTTGCAATGGAAGTGATGTCATTATGCTGGGGATGCCAACCAACCCTCCTCAAACAGTAAGTTTCCACCTCCCCCATCTCCTGTCTCTAACATGCTCCCTATGTGTTCCATTGGTAGGCTACTGGTACATGGGTTTATATAATCTGAAAAGGACTATTATGTTTTTACAACTTGGGTCGAATGCCTGCCTGCAATGCCAATAGTTGCAAGTCTCTAAGTGATGGCTGGAGATCTCCTGCTATTACAATTGGTCTCCAGGTGACAGAGATCAGTTCACCTGGAGAAAATGGCTGCTTTGGAAGGTGGACTCTGACACTGCAGCCTATTGAAATCCCTCCCCTCCCAAACCCTGTTCTCCTCAGACTCCACCTAGGAGTTCCAGCCCCCAGGTCTCAGCAGGGTTTCCCCCGCTTTTGGCCCCCGATCCACTGCTGGCCAGCTGAGCAGTGAGAGAAAATCCACCCCCAAACAGGGAAAATGATGTCACGCAGAAGTGATGTCATTGCGTCACCGACGTCAGGGTGACACTCTAGTTTTGAGCCAACTCTATGGTTTTGAAGGCAAAAATCATAGAGTATTGCCCCAAAACTACAGTGTCACCCCTAACATCAGGAGCCTCCTGCTGGCTACTAGGTAGGACTTGCAACCCTAACTCCATCCCCAAAATCTTCAGATATTTCTCAACCTGAAGGTGGCAACCCTAAATGCAAAGGGGACTCAGTTTACTCAAGGGGTCCATCTTTGCTCTGACATTCTTTCCTAGGTTTGCTGCACTAGGCTTTGCTCCTACTATCCTGGGCATTCTCAATGACCTCAGTTTACTGTTACCATTTCCCCACTGCCAGGAGACCTCCAGGTAATTGCAGCCCTTGCCCGCCAATGCTCATCTGATTAGCGTGTAGAAACTGGGGTGAAATGGGGAGGAGTGATCATCCTGGAGGAAAAAAATTAAAAAAAAAAGTGAGGCATCATCTACTTACAGGAAATTCTGACCACAGAGCTTCTGCCAGTTCCTAGAGCTAACCTTGTCACTTCCAGGTAGCTCTAGGAACCGCCAGGAACTCTATGGTCAGAACTTCCTATAAGTAAAAGATGCATTTTTTAAAAAAAGAATTCTCCTGGTATTCTTCCCCTCCCCTACCAGTCCTCCTGCCTTGATGCTTGCCAACACTGCCTGGCAATCCTACCGTAGATGCCTCTTATAAAGTATATCTGTAAGCTGGGTACTCAACAGCTGTAGACCTCATTCCGGATTCCTCACTTCCAGCTCTTGATTGCTGTAGTTTTGGTTTTACTTACCTACTCTTGTTTTGGCTCTCATAATTTATATCCAACTCTGCCTCAGAGCTAAATAGCATGTAACTATAAATATACATGCGTCCTCCATCAGATGTCTTCCCATTCGGTGAAAGAAAGCATATTGCCCTCAGTGCTTTACTACTCCCCACAGGAAGCAGCCAGTGAACTGAAAAGTCTGTGGGAAACAGTCCCACCCTTTCACTAAGGCACTCAGGGCCTCTCCTTTCTTGAGGCAGCTCATCATGAGGCTGGTTAGGCTGAGAGATCATGAATGGCCCAAGGTCTTTACTGAGCTTCACAGCTGTGGGATCTCAACCTAGGTATCTTCAGTCTAAGTCTGACATGTTAACCTTTACACCACACTGGTTTTTGTATAGTTTGGCCCTCAGACTTGATTGTTCCTGCTCAGCCTCTCTGGTTCTTTGGACATAACAGGAAACCATGGTTTATTTCAACTTTGCTAGCCGATGAAACCAGGATATGGCTCACAGATGATCCATCCAGTCCTGGTTTGCCTTGACAAATATGGTTGCACTGCCTTCTCTCTCTAGCATGGAATTAAATCAGGATTATCCAGTTTTTGAAAATCACACCATAGTTACGTTAATAAAGCAGTTTCAGATCCTAGTTTGATGAACCCTAAATTAGTAGAGTGGCGCACATTAAGACTACCATGGTAGCCAGTTTAATTAAATCATGGTTTTGCATGATACCCACACTAAGCAACTGTAGTTTTCAAGTTTTAAACATCTCAGTTGGATTTTTTTCCATATTCAGATTTTGTATCTAAGCCTTCAATCTATTGCCCTATATTACTTTTATTTTGTGAGCAGGCCTCAGGGTCCGTTGGGGGGGCATGTTGAGAGTCCAGTAATTAACTAAATTAATGAATAGTCCAGATCTGGCTCTGGATCAGGGGTGTGCAAATTGTAACACACAAGGCTGCCAACTCCAGACTGGAAATTCTTGGTGCCTGGAGAGGGTGTTAGGATAGCAAGAGCAATGGAGTGGAGAGGTATTTAAAGGGTTAATTTACACACAATTTATTCGACAAACAGAGGGGGAGGTGAAGTTGCCTAGTAAGGGATTGGGGCCTAGAAGTTGCTTCTAATTTCTGTTTTGCTTGTTCCTTCTTTTTGGTGCTTGCTGGATGTGCCGCAAAGCCAGAGAGAGGTCTGCAGCATAGCTGTTAGCTCTCCGTTCTGTGTGTCTGAAGGTTAACTAAAGGTTTTACTTCGTGAAAAAAATCTCCAGCCTAGACTCATTGTTTGTTTGCAAAACTGCAACCTCTATCAGAGAGCAAAGTGTGGAGTGCAGCTCAGCAGGGATTTAATACTCTAGAGTCCACGCACTGAATCTGCCATTTCTTCAACAGAAACTGATCTCTTTATCATCTGGAGATCAGTTTCTATTTGGGAGATATCCAGGTCCCACCTGGAGTATTGTAACCCTAGCAACACTCCAAGACCCGCACAGCCCAGCAGGCCCACCATCTTGCAAGCAGCCACTGACTGATATGCTGCATCTGTGGACTTGCTATTAGGGAGCTGCTCTGGTCCAACTACAGTGGTTGCACATGCTCCAGGTGTCTGTTTCTGCCTGTCCTCTTCCCTTCTCTTCTCTTCCCTTCCCTTCCCTTCCCTTCCCTTCCCTTCCCTTCCATCTCCAGTAAATCACTGTCCATATTTTGCCCTTCACCTGTGTCTGTTGGGACTGCCTTGTTAAGATGTTAGCCTGAGCTGCCGGAAGTGTCACTCTCAGAAGTTCAGTTTTCTTCTCAGGGTGTCCAGAAGCTACATTTCTGAGTGTGAAGAAGTAGGCATATCTTTTTCTCCTCCGAGTGCACGTGTGTAGGCCTCGTGCAGTGCATTTTCCACACTGCTGAAATAGATGTTGAACTGTGATCGCACATTACGCACTTTCTGATATATCTTGGACCAAAAGAACAAAGCCCTCATGGGTTTTTGAAGTGGTGGAGGATGAGCTCTCACAGGGCAAAAGGACACAGCCTACCACTGACAGAGTAGAGCCTTTGTCTTCTTCTTTTGGCCATCAAGTCACAGCTGATTTATGACAACCCTGCAGGGCTTTCAAGGCATGAGACGTTCGGAGGTGGTTTGCCATTGCCTGCCTCTGTGCCAGGAACCTGGACATCCTTGGTGGAAACAATAGCCAGGGCTGACCCCTCTTAGCTTCTGAGATCTGCTGAGATTGGGCTAGCCTGGGCTATCCAGGTCAGGGTCTTCAGTAATGCATTATGTGGGAAGAGCCTTGGTATGGGAAAGGGGGGAGGGGTTGGATGAATTCAATTTTTTCATCCTTGATGTTTTGATCCCCAACTCTCCATTTTAATTTTGCTTCTGCTGGTGAGGCTATATTTTCAAACCATTTTCTGGTTCCTTGCCTTTTTTGACATTATTTGTACATCACAAAGTTCCATCATCAGATCCCAGAAGCGAAGGAGGGTCAGCCCTGACAAATATTTTGACTGGAGACCTCCAAGGAATACCAGTGTTGTGTTGCAGAGACAGACAATGACAAACCACCGCTGAACTCTCTTGCTTTGAAAACTCCACCAGGGTCGCCATAAGTCAGCTGTGAGTTGATGTCACTTTTCACCACCACCAAGTTCCATATATGCAGAGGGAAGGTAGAATGGCATAGCCATACCCTGTCAAATCCAGGAAGCTAAGCAGGGTCAGTGCTTGGATGGGAAACTACCAAAGAAAACTCTGCAGAAGAAGGCAATGGCAAACTACCTTTGCTTCCCACTTGCCTTGAAAGCCAGCTTCTGGGACCACTATAGATTGGTTGCAACTCAACAGAACCTCAGTATATGTGTAAAATCTGTATATTATATCTATTGATGGCATACAGTGCCCATATAACTACCTCATAAACTGTATATAAAAACCATGCAACACACATGTGCTACCAAACTGAGGAAACCAAGAGCAAAATGCAGAGAAATATACACAACTCAAAAAGAAATGAAATGGGAGATGCTCACTTATCCCTAGTTACGGTTACGTGTCCCTCTTTATATCTGCCACATGTTGGTGGATAAGGGGTTACATCCCATCAGGAAGCCTGTAAAGGTATAGGCTAGGTCCCCTGTTCTACATGGGTGGGAATTGCTATTTCATGTGAGGAGACCAGCTGTTAATTCCTTGACTCAAAGAGCTTTGCTGTGGTAAGCTCTGAGAACTTCTTACCCAGGGAAAATGCCTGAATGTTCATGTAAGTTCTCCCATACTTCTTTCCACTATCCTGTAACACTGTTCTTCTTTGGCCCACAAAGCTTCCCCCTCACACTGCCAGCTCCACTCTGAAAGACGCTTCATGAGCTTACAGCCTTATGCTGAGACACAATGTGTCTCCCTTGCCCAATTTTACATCTCTATATTATCCTTCAGCGACATTCTGCAGCCCGGCTTTAATTAACCCCATTATATTTTATTGGATTACGTCCTTCCTGCACAAAACCCTCTTTTGTGATTTCAGTTGTTCATGGGGCACTCTTCACCAGATCTGGACTAGAATGTTCCTTCACACTAAATTAACCCTGGGGAGGATATTGTTTCAAGAACTGTGTAGAACTATATAGAAATATAGTTTGCTGTGCTGGTTAAGAGCGGCGGATTCTAATCTGGAGAAACGGGTTTAATTCCCCAGTCCTCCACATACAGCCAGCCCAGTGAGCTTGGGTCAGTCACAGTTCTCTCAGAGCTGTTCTCTTAAGAGCAATTCTTTGAAAGAGCTCTCTCAGCCCCACCTGCCTCACAGGATGTCTGTTGTGGGGAGAGAAGAAGAAGAGGAGATTGGATTTATACCCTCCCCTTCACTACCCAAAGGAGTATCAGAGCAGCTTACAATCCCTTTCCTTTCCCTCCCCATAACAGATACCCTGTGAGGTAGGTGGGGCTGAGAGAGCTCTCTCAAAAACTGCCCTTGAGAGAACAGCTCTGAAAGAACTTATGACGGACCCAAGGTCAAACCAGCAGCTGTATGTGGAGGAGTGGGGAATCACACTCAGTTCTCCCAGGTTAGAGTCTGTTCTCCTAACTTCTACACCAAACTGGAAGGGAAGGGGATTATAAACTGCTCTGAGACTCAGAGTGAAGGGCGGGGTATAAATCCAATCTCTTCTTTTTCTTACGTACCACTGCAAAAACCTATGGCTTTGTACTTTCCTGCTTCATAATACACACTTACCATTTCAGCCTCAACTGACTTTGGCTTCCTGAACCTGTCCCAAGCCGAGAATGATACCAAGGACATCTGTTTTCATGTTCAAGTTACTTTGCATGCCTTATCTCCATAGTCCTTTGCAATAATCCTGTAAGATAGGTGCATATTATTATTCCCATACTAGAAATGGGTGGCTTGCCTATGGCCACTTCCTGCACATACAGCCAATGCGTCAGCTGCAGCAGAGACTTCCACACTTGTATATTTGCTGCTATGTTGCACCAGCTCTTAATGCTGAACTCCTTTTCGTTTCTTCCCCCGCTAGGCTACAGGTACCCAAACCTGGAAGTTCCAATATTGCCTTATGCTGTTTCATTATTTAGAGAGTTTATGTAAGGTTTAGTCAAACTAGAGAATCGTCACCAGCAAACCATTCCTTTCACGGTTCTTCTTTTCAATTTTAATGAGGAAGAGTGGAGAACAAGAGCCAGCACTGTACACTGGTTAGAGTGCTGGACTAGGAACTGGGAGACCCAGGTTCAAATCCCTACTTTGCCTTGGTCTAGCCACTCTCTGTCCACCTAACCTGTTTCATGGGGTTGTTGTTGGGAGGATAAAAGAGAGGAAGGGGGATGATATTGTGGGCTGCTTTGGGTTCCCATTGGGAGGTAAGTAGGACATAAATGTCTAAATAAATAAGCAGGTGTTGTAACCTGCTTAGGTCCCCACTGGAGATAAAAGTAGGTTATAAATACCTAAATAAATAAGTAAAATACATTTCCTAATCAATGTTCCCTCTAAGCTGAGTTAGTGTGAGCTAGCTCACAGTTTTTCAGCCTCCAGCTCACAGATTTTTGTCTTCATTCAGGACGGATAGCTCCAGAGCAAACTAATTTATGCAGTAGCCAAATCGCTCACTCACAACTTTAATGCCGATAGCTCACAAAGTAGAAGTTTTGCTCGCAAGACTCCAACCTTAGAGAAGGTATTGACCCTAATGACTTAGTTAAGGTTGCAGATAGCCAACAGAGTTGCCAGGCTTTGTCCTGTGGAGTCTTCTTTTGTGGAAAGGAGATGCACAAGAAGTGGAAATTCAACATTCTTTATTTATTTTACCATCATTGTCTCTCCCTGCTGGGAAAAGATTTGCTAGTTGAGTTTCTGCTTGTCACACGGCTATTGAAAGGACCGGAAGCCCTGCTAAGGGAAAGCTGGCAATCTTATTGATATAGATCAAAGAGAATATGTGACAGCAGGTCATTAACACAGAGATCAGGACCAGGATTGCCAACTGACCAAAAAAAAGATCTCTTGCCTTGAGCAGAAACCAGAAGATGAGTTTAATTTCCATGCTGGGCATAGATATGCATGTGTATGTCTGCTGTTAAAGGCACAGCTACAGTGCCCAGGTGAAAAGCTGGCAACCTTAGTGAAGAAAGAGACAGTGGCCTATAGACAAGCCCACGTGCATATACTACAGTCCATTTGGGCACCCCTTGGGTACTTAGATGGAGAACATCTTGAAGGAAATACTTTGACTTTTTAGTAAGGTGGGCTAAGATTGTGCAGGTTCTTGAACGCACTGCAGGGATGACGTGAGTCAACACTGTAAGTAATCCCTGATTATCAATGCAGTCCTAAACAGAGTAACACCCTTCTAAGCCCATTGACTTTAATGGACTTTGAAGGATATAACTCTATTTAGGATTGTCCTCTAGGGCTGCAATCCCATGATTGCTTTCCTATTGAGTAAAACAGGCCTTGCTTCCAAGAACACATGCTAGAGCTTGCTCTCTCTGATAATTGTTAGAGACACTCAGGATAGGGTTGCCAACCCCAGGCTGGGAAAGTCCTGGAGATTTGGGAAGGGGAGCCTGGGGAGGGCTGGGTTTGAGGAGGGGAGAGACCACAGCAGAACGTAATGCCACCGAGTTCACCCTCCAGAGCAGCTGTTTTTGTACAGGGGAACTGATCTCTGTAGTCAGGAGATCAGTTGTAATTCCAAGAGATCTCCAGGTTCCGCCTGGAGGTTGTCAGCCCGAGCACGAGAAGAGTGTGTGTCCCGTGGAGAGACGAATGCCCTCGACTCTCACAGCTCCACTGGTGCCAAAAGGAAATTAATTAGCACATCACAGAAAAGAGCTTGTTTGACACAGCGCTGGATCCGGCTCAACATTTTGCTAGCAAGCAATATCTGATGCTTCGCGAAACAAGGCAAACCGTTCTGTAAGGAACTTTTTTTAAAAGGTCACATCTGCTGATGGTGTAAGCCAAGGGTAACTTCTCCTTGACTTGAATGGGACTGAAATAAGGGCCTGAGTGAGAATCATGCCCACCTCTGTTCTGCCTAGCTTGACTATCAGCTATTTGTACCAATTCTGTATTCTTATTTCACAATCGGGTACAATCGGCCAGGCAAATCGTTCTGAAATGTAAGTGTGTTTTCTGTCCCCAGGCTATTAATTGTGATGACACATGAAGAGATAAGAGGGCTTTAATTTTCAGAGGTTAGTCTCAGCCCTCTGCCGATGAGAGATACACAACAGAAACTTGCTTTGATTAGCAAACTGAAGAGATCCCAGGGAAAAAAGGGGGACAATGGGGAGCATGAGTTCTTATTCCCCCCCACACACTTTGAGCGTAGCATCTCTCTTATCTCCCAAAGAAGAGAGGCTCCAGCAGTGATCAAATTACAAAGTAGGGAAGAGAAGATTCTGGGGGATTTCGGCACACTATAGGAGCCTTATAAGTGAGACAAAAGAATGGAAGATTGTTATTTTCGCTCCTGTTATTTATCATTTTCTTTGAAGTTAACCAGCATGCTCAAATGTGGAGGATTTCAAACACTAAAGGCAAGCTAACTGTTGATGGTTTCAAGACTCTATGGATGAAACTAAAGATGCCTCCCTAGTGGTTCTTCTTGTCCCGCCAGGATGACAAGCAAAGGATAAGTGCAGGGACCCAGAAGCAAGTTGTGGCTTTGCATTTAAAGTATACATTACCAGGGCTATTTTTGGGCAGGAACTCACAAGAATGGAGTTCTGGCTGGCTCCCAAGTTGGCCACGTCCAGCAGGAACTCATTAGCATAACAGGCCACACCCAGCAGCAGAAACTCATTAGGACTGGCTACATTAGGGGTGTGTGGCCTAACATGCAAAGGAGTTCCTGCTACAGAAAAAGCCCTGGGTTTTGACAACAAACAAGGTAAACAGAATAAGAAGCAAAAGGTGGGTGTGGCTGGATGACCACACTTCTGGTAACATGGGGGTGTGGCCTAATATGCTAATATGCTGTGCTGTCAGGGATGTGGCCTAATATGCTAATGAGTTTCTGCTGTTGGTTGTGGCCTATTATGCTAATGAGTTCCTGCTGGGCTTTTTCTACAAAAAAGCCCTGTACATTACTATCTAAAGAGGGGCCATAAGATCATTAAGGCCAGAGTCTAGAATTCCCTCATTGCACCAAAGGACAAAGAGAAGAGTTCCTACCCTGGTCCCCGGCAAGAACAGATGTTTCCACAGAAAGGACCATTAGCATTTGCAGAATTTTAGGGCATTTAGGCTGGTTCTTCTTAATTCCCTGTACAGTTATCCATCCTTAGATCTATCAGACCATGAAGGCTAAATGCAACCTCCATGCTCCAAGGCAGTGTGCCTTCTGCGGGCTGATTCACTATTGCAAAGTCATTGTGGCTCCTACGAGGGCTTATGACAGACATGCGCTGGCAGCTCCCTTCTGGGAATTTAATTTCCAGTCAGTCATGGGTCAAATTCAGTCTGGGACTATGGTCCATGGGGAAAGAGCCGCACTGATGCAAATTCAGTACTGACAAAAAAAAAAGCTTCTTCCAATATGCATGGACACTGATTAGGAAAGGTTTGAGTTCCTCACTATCTCCAGATGGGACTTTTGATATCAAAAGTTGATTTGAAAGCTATTGGACTCCTGGATAGAGTCAGGAATTGAAGTCAAGCTGAATACAGCAGTTTAGAAACGGACCCAAGATAAAATCTGGCAAGCTGAGCCCAAACTATACGGGAATCCTCATTCCTCACATTATTTATTTAGTTAGTTAGTTTGTTATAATCCACCTTTATCACTGAGACTCCAGGCGGATTACAGACTGAAGTCAGCGCAATCAATAGGATGAGGAGACATCGAATAAATGAGGGAATGGGACCAGGCCTGCGGAAACCTGAAATGAGGCATAAGTATTAAACATGACACGTTAAACAATGCAAGAAATGGTATTACATACGTAGAAATATAATGCAGCGAGAGCAAGATAGAAGCATATAATACATATTAGTACTCTAATTCACAGTACTGTTCCCTCTATAGAAACATCTTCTGGAATCATTCTGTTATACATGCAGAATTCTGATACAACAGAATCACGGTATTGCAATTCCTTTATACAAATGCCCTCATGAATTGTTCTGTTTTACATAGTTTGTGGAAAGCCAAAATTGTGGAGGGTGTTCCTGACCATCTCAGGCAGGCCATTCCACAAGATAAGGACCACAAGAGAGAAAGTCGGTATACAGGCAGTACATACTATTCTTCTTTCAAAGACCTTGGGGTAGCTTACCTTCATGGGGCTATCCTGTTTCTAGTCTTGCCATAGACTAGGTGAAGAGAGACTGGTCTCCCAGTGAGCTTCATGACCTAACAGAGATAGACAGGCAGGTCCTCCATAGTTCAGTCCCTATACTCTAACCACCGCACCACACTGGCTCCAGGATTATGCCTGATGGGGGGGGGGGAATCAAGTGACTTATGAATCTCTCCTGGCAGAAGAACCTGGACATTCCTTACTTTTCAGGCCTCAACACCATCATTTTAAGTTGTCCAGAAGAACTTTGTCATGAAAGGAACTGAAATTTCCCAGCTGTCAGCATTGGAAAGGCTGTTGTTTTATTTTAAGAAGAGCAAATAAAAAGCCAAGAGAGTAATGATTCCACCTTGGTTTTATTCTGCATTATTTATACGGAAATCATTGTTGTTTCCTTTCTAGGGAGGGCCAAGAATATCCTGATCTGATGCGGTTGTTTTCTTACTATTTTAACAAAGATGTGGTTTGCCAGTATTGACAACTCCTGAAATGAAACACTTTGGTGCTTGGAGAGGGCCTACAGAGAGGGCCAGGGCAGAGGGCCTTGAGAGGCCAATCTCAAACTATTTTCAAACTTTGTACCAGGGAAACACACTAAACACAAGCTAAACGTCAGTAGAACCTCTCAGTTTGCCATGTCCCCAAACTCTGAGACACACAAATTAGGTCCTGGCAATGTCATGAAGTGGGGGCCTGGTGACACCACATGAATTTAGAGTTGCCAGTCTCCAGGTGTAGGGTTGCCAGCTCCAAATTGGGAAATACCTGGAATTTGGGGGGATGGATCCTGAGGAACACGGGGTTTGAGGAGGTGAGGGACTTCAGTGAGGTATAATGTCATACAGCCCACCTTCCAAAGGAGCAGTTTTCCCTAGGGGAACTGATCTCTGTCACCTGGAGAGCAGTTGTAATAGCGAGCAATCTCCAGCCACCACCTTGAGATTGGCAGCCCTACTCTGTTCAGTGTTATAGCCCCTAAAACCTTCCAAGATATCAGAATCAGCGTTTGACACTCTCTACTCTCTTTCTCTACTAGGTTAGCCTGAGGAGAAGGGTAGAGAAACTGGCTACCAAGATGGTAATCACCAGTGGAAATGAAGAAGAAAAAGCCAACCAAGAAAAGGAAAGCAAGGAGGAAACCATCCTGGCCATGCTGGGAATCATTGGGACGATTCTCAACCTCATTGTGATCATTTTTGTGTACATCTACACGACGCTGTGAACTGTGGAGGCAAAGCCATTCCAGACAGCTGACACGAGGTGACAGCAGACTGTTGTGCATTATTGACACGCGGTTTAACGAGAACAGACGCTTTTGTGTATTAGGACGCCATAAAACCGCTGCCTGCGGGCTGCTGGAGGCTCAAGCACAATTAATCTAACAAGACTTTTTTCACACGGTTACGAGCAGAACTCCCCCCGCCCTCCGCCCGCCTGTTCTGCCCTTTCTGTTTTCATTTGTTCCCTGGAAAGAACTGAAAAGATGTAAGTATCAGCTCTGGAGGAACCCACCACAGACTGAACATTTCAATACAGCCAAAGGCAGACGGGACACTCCTGTAAACAGTTTCCAATGTATAGCATATTCATGCCCAGATATGTTCCACAGATAGCTAAGTGGCTGTCTTTTTGTGTCTTATAGATCACATCATCTTCTCATTTTATTTACGTTGAAGCTGGCAAGCTTTTTTACAAAAAAAAATCAGTTAAAATGAGGGACATACAGTGCAGTGGTGTGGGTGGGTGGGGGGAAACGACCACTTTGTCAAGCTGCCTGAGAAAACAAAAGATGAAACCTTTGGCAAAGTCCGTGACATGTTGTTTCTTTTCTCTCTCATCCGCCTGATATCTGTGTCTCTTCATATCAAGGTTTATAAATATCTATTTTTAATAAATGTGCTATATTTTTAAGCATGAAACAAACATTATGGAGACACTCGGGTCATTTGTTCAACTTGGGACTTCCTCCATGAAAGAGCCTCCCCCATCCCACCCCAATTTCTCAACCTTTTTAAACAGAAGACATCCTTCAGCGATCTAATAGTCACTTTGTTTTCAGGCACTGAGTTCCAAAGTCCTCGGTAATGTGTTGATGCTACAAGCCTGACTTGCTGTTGGAATGCCAATTGGAAAGTATTGTCTATGAAGAGTTGGTTTTATACCCCACTTTTCTGTACCCTAAAAAGTCTCAAAACAGCTTACAGTCTCCTTCCCTTCCTCTCCCCTCAGCAGGCACCTTGTGAGGCAGGTGGTGCTGAGAGAACTGTGGCTGGCCCAAGGTCATCCAGCAGGCTTCATGTGGAGGAGTCAGGAATCAAGCCCGGTTCTCTAGAGTAGAGTCCACTGCTCTTAATCACTATACCATGCTGGCAGTTTGACCTTTCTTGGCTGGATTTGAGTAGGCTTGACCACCATCACACCCACCACAGATGCTCAGTCTCTCCAGAGTGTTACATACAAAGGACTCTAACGTGGCCTACATACTGCAGTTGACTACAGTTAATGATTTGAGACTGTGGGGCTCCATATGAATCATCAGGGAACCTAGGGAACCATTCCTAGAAGCACCTAGAACTGGATCAGAGCCCTTAAATCTAATTGATGTGTTGAAAACATCTCACATTAAGAGGATATCCATTTTCTTGGCTATGTCCTCCTACCCGAAATTCACAAGGGCTCGTTCTAACACCCACAGAATTCTTTTTCATATGCTGGCTTGGCTCTAATGGAAAGATTTTCCATCAGCAGAATGGGACTTCCTCATCTTCCCCATTTTGCTGCCACTCAAAGGGTTCTGCAAAATTTTGCTCGGAGTGGGGGGAAGGCAACCCCCCCCCGGAACAGCATGAGGGATTAATCCAAAGCAGAAGGAAGTATTCAGCAAAAATCTGTTGGTGTAAAAGTGCTGCTGGATCCAGCCCATTCCTTCCCACACTTTCTGCTTTAAATTAAAATATAAAACAAGCAGTTTTGGAAGCTGTCTCATAAAATGGCTATGGCCAGTATGTCTCATTTGGTGGATCCAACACAACTAAAAAGATACTGCTTTTTAAAGCCAGTAATTGGGGGTAGGAAAAGGTAACCATTTCACCTATTCCGCTCCTAGCTACAAGGCAGACTATTAAGCACTCTTCTGTATATAGGACAAAAGCTGAACTTATTGGAAAAATTCAACTTTAATTGAAGATAATTAGCTCTTTGGAAAGCTGGCCCCATGACAGGCAGAGTCTTCTGGTGCTACTATAGGCCTGAGAAACCAGAGGAAAGGTTATAATTTGGTTTGTGTTTACCACTTGCTTCCTCAGTGCCCAGGGAAAGGCAGTTAACCTCTCTTTGCTTTGGATAATAATGTAGATCTATCTCAGCGGGGTGTTAAGAGGCTTAATGTTGAGAAAGCACTTTGAAAAACCAAGCATGGGGGAGCGATCAAAGCATAGTTATGACTGCGTATCTTTGCTTCAATGTTGCTAATTCAACCCACACCACAATGCAGAATAGAAAAGTATGTAAGGACCAACTCAGCCAGACTTGCCTCACGTATCTTTGGAGTTCAAGATCAGATAGCAAAAGGAAGACCCCCTTCGTTCCACAGATTGGTCCCCACGTGTCCATCTGTTGGACTGATGAGGGGCAGCATCAAGGCTTGAATCCAGACTAATTTTCCACCAGCAGAATGGGACTTTCCTGCCTTCCCCCTCCCACTGCAGACTATTGACCTTCACAAAATGCTGCTGCTGAAGGATAAGGGACCCTTGGGAATGACATGAAGAGGGTCTGCCATTAAAAGTGGAATGTCAGAAACTGCCCCTCCCCTTCCGTTAGCAGAAATTTTTGTCCAGAACCAACCTTAAGTGATACTCAAGAAAAATCTCTATCAGGTCACCTCAAATACGTTTTTTAGAGGAGCGGCACATTTGTTTGCGTAAAGAGCAGCAGCAATGGGAACCACCTCCCCACCAATCTTGCCTACATTGTTGGAATATTTTCACGGGAACACCTGCAGCAGCATAAGATCAGTCTTTGGGGAATCACCTCCTACACTGCTTGAGATGTGTATGAAGGAAGGATCAAGTGTACTGTACAGTGTTGAGAAACTGGGGCACAGGCCTGTCTGGGTAGGACAGGCCCCCCCAAATTAACCAATATATTGCTTCTAGGTAATGTCCTGAAGTCCAGCTAAATTGTCAGTTGTCACCACTGCTCACATTTGGTTACATTATCTGTGAATTATCTAACTGTACCCCTTGTCCCTTTATGTGGTCTAGTTGTTTGTATGACATATTGAGTTAATGACCGGCTACTTTGGTGTGGATTGAAGTGCCTTCTCTCCCTTCTAATTTACATCAGCCATTTGTGGAATGGAGAGGGCAGTTTGGCGTGGTAAGCAAAAAGCATCCCATTCCTGCAAATTACCATTTGCTGTCTGGAAAACAGCACACATGTCAACAGTGGGTGGTGCAGAGAAGACTGCAAGATGACAGATGACCTTGCTCCAGAGTAAGAACTTAATGGCTAGGTGGTCTAACTGGCACAACGCATGAGTGAGCAAGCGTAGGCATCGTACAGCAAAATAACACCATCACCAGATAAAATGCAGCGGTGGGGAAACGTATAAGTAAAATAATTCCCATTCATTTAGGAGGCTGGGGGATGGTCTTTTTCCTCCTCTCAGTGGCTTTCCTTGAGCTAGCCTTTGGATATATGCCGGGGCAAACAATAAACAAGTGAATGACCTTGGACATGACATGAGCAGAATATCTTTTCTTTCTTTCATCACCATTAAGGTGTTTGAGAAAAGAGGGCTGGTGTCACATGTTGGTTAAGAGTGTAAGCTGGACAGTCCATGCTTCTTATCTAACCACTGTGATGGGCTCTCTAAAGGGCTTCAACAAAACCACAGTTCCTACTATGTGGAGGTAATAATGTTGACCAAGCCTTTGAAAACTTTAGTGGAAATCACAGGGAGGTAAATGAATGGCAGGCAGGATCTTTTCCAGCCTTTCTCTTCCCCTAGCAATCATATAGAATTCCCAAAAAGGCTTTCTCAGGGGGAAGAGGGCCCTCAGTTTTCACTGATTTAAATTCAGCCAGAGGTTATGCTAAACTAAGGTCATGTTGGCAACAAGTCTTGCGTTGGATCCATCCAGCTTTTTTACTCGATCTCGCCTGATTCCTCTCCTTACTGTAGCTCCCATTGTACATGGCTTTATTACATGCAGGTCCCATGTTCACTCGCATGGCCTTTTTGAGGTGCTCAAAGAGGATGCCTCCTTCCTTTTCTACCAGCAGAAAAGCTGTTGGATCCAACCCAATGTAATGTGAGGGGGGGATATTACACACAAATCTCTAGTGCTAAGTATTAAGCAGGTATCTCGCCAAGCATTCTGTTTGAAAGGGGAGGGGCCGAGGCTAAGTGGCAGAACATCGGGTTCAGTCTCCAGCATCTCCAGCTGAAAGGGAACAGGTAGTAGATGATGTGAAAGACGAGACCCTGGAAGACCTCAGAGAGCCGCTGCCAGTCTGAGTAGACATCACTGACTTTAATGTACCAATGGTTTGATTCAGTATAAGGTGGCTTTATGTGTCCATGTGAAAGCAAGCACTGAACTGTGCACATGAATACAAGGTATTTTTCCTGCTTCCCCCCACCCCTCTTCTTGGGAGTGGGTTGTTCTGCTTTTAAATTGAAGAGGTCAGTTTAAAAAGTCCATCGCCCCCCAGAACAGAAGCCAGTTTCTTGTGTGGTATCAGGGCCCAGGATTTTGCTTTTTTCTCCCCCATGTCCCCGTTATTCTCTGCTGTTAAGAGGAAAAGGCTTGGAAACACACACAATGCAAGAACAAGCCTGAGGCCAAGAAAGCAAATCAAGGCCTCTCCAAACAGAATGGAACATTGGGCAAAGCATTGGGAAATGAACTGTAACAAACACTCTTGCACAGGTGGGGTGATGAACTATGTGCTCGATGCTACGGGGAAATTTCTCATGCATGGCATAGGGTTGCCAACAGGCCTGGAGAAAAAAATGCCTTGTCACTTTAATAGAGGTTTAATTCATGGAAATAGAATGCAGCAAATTTTCAAGTCATGGAGGTGACTAACATCAGCTGGTACTAGGCTTCCCAAGAACTTACTGCATGCCGGCAGGGGATGGATACGTCCTTGCAGGACCATCCCCAGGGGAAGGAGAGGCGCGGAGCACCATGCCGTCGCCAGGAAGGGACGGTAGGTGACGCTCTGGCAATGGGGCTGGAAACTCGATGGTACCATCGAGTTTTCAGCCCCATTTCCAGAGCGTCACCTGGTATCACTTCCTGGTGATGGCATGGTGCATTACCAGGAAGACTGGTCCGGCCAGGGAGCATTCGTCCCCTGCCCCCAGACGGTAAGTACTTGGGAACCCTACCTGGTACATAGCATCCCATCAAACTGTTATTAAAGAGACTTTTTTTTCCCTCCAGGTAGTTGGTAATACTGGAAGGGAAGGCAGCATGGTATAGCCTATCTCATCAGATCCTGGAAAATAAGTAGGGTTAGAACTTGGAAAGGAATCTGCCAAGGAAGACTCTGCAGAGGAAGGCAATGGCAAACCACCTCTAAGGATATAAGAACATAAGAGAAGCCAATGTTGGATCAGGCCAATGGCCAGCCCTGTAGTTAGGGATTTTGGGGGGGGAGCTTGGGGGGCCCATCAGCTAATTAAATCAAAGGCTACAGGGCAAGGGGGGTCTGCTCGGCACACACCCACACAGCCCCCACTAGAGCCTTCCTCCAAGGTGAGCAAGAATCCCAATGTTAATAGACTGAACAGCGCTGTACACTAAAGCTCCTCCGAGGTCTAGGGATGCTACTGCATTTACAAAAAAGAGAGCGGGGATCAAGCTTCCTCCCTCACTCCTTCCCTGAGCCAACAATCTCCTCTGAAGCCTGGCACAGAAAATCCAACAGGAGGACTGAACTGCTGCAGCGGCTGCATTCCAACCAATGTGTGTGTGACGTGGTCAACCACTGGTTGCTGCTGGGTCCTAAAGAGACTCATCTCATCATAGATGAACTCAAAAAGGGAGATGTTCATGAGGCAATCGATTCAAGGGGTGAGAGGGCTGGGGGGAGGGGCCCACAAAAACTGTGGGGGGTGGGCTGCATGGACCCCGCAATAGCTACAGTCCTGCCAGTGGCCCATCCAGTCTAACACTCCATCACACAGTGGCCTCTGCTTCTCACTTGCCTTGGAAACCCCTTGCTGGGGTCGCCGTAAGTCACATGCAACTTGACAACATTTTATACACAAACACAGTTGTCAGTCCTAGATATGGCTGCCTATAGCCAGGCTTTCAAGGCAAGAGATGTGTAGAAGAAAGAAGAGATTGGATTTATACCCCGCCCTTCACTGCCCAAAGGCATCTCAGAGCCGCTTACAAACTCCTTTCCTTCCCTTCTTACAAACTCCTTTCCCTTCTTACAAACTCCTTTCCCTTCCCCACAACAGACACCCTGTGAGGTAGGTGGGGCTGAGAGAACTTCTGACACAAACTGTCCTTGAGAGAACAGCTGTGCCAGAGCTTGTGACTGATGCAAGGTCACATCAGCAGGTGCAAGTGGAGGAGTGGGGAATCAAACCCGGTTCTCCCAGATAAGAGTCCGCGCACTTAACCACTACACCAAACTGGCTCTTGCTTTCCTCTGGTTTGCCCTTGCTTTCCTCTGCACCAACTGCATTTTTGTGCTTCAGTTTGTGGCTAAACCACAAACCAAACCACGAATTCACATGAATGGGGAGGTTGGTTTGCAAGCTGACATGGTTAATATCGATTCATGAGCTGCATTTCAACCCCTGCTTTCTGCTCCCTGTGGCTTTTCATGGGAAGCAGAAAGCAGGGAATTCCAAACAGCTGAGTGGGGGTACCACCACTCAGCTGCTCTGCTACCCCTGAAAAGCTGCGAGGAGCAGAAAGCAGGGAGTTTCAAACAGCTGAGCAGCCAGGAGCTCCCTGCCATTCAGCTGTTTTTTTGTTTAAAGTTTAAACCCCCGCTTTCTGCTCTTCACGAACTGCCATGTTCTTCAGTTTGCAAACATCACTTCACGAACCACAAACCAGCCAAAATTTGTGATGAACTTTAGTTTGTTAGCTGGTTCGTGCCCATCCCTACACAGCACCCCTGCTCTTCCTTGGTGCTATCCCATCGAAGTGCTAACCTCAGCCAACCCTGCTCAGCTTTGAACTCGTGCTTATTCTGGGCTACTCATTCTGCTCTTCCTTTGATAGAGACCATATTTATTTTTATTTATTTAGATTTATATCCTGCCCTCTCCTTGACGGGCTAAGGGCGGGCTCCAACAACATAAATATAATACAACCATATAAATACAATACAATTTAAAACCACATTAAAAAACATGCTTTGTGGCTGGATGTCTGAACAAAGCCAGGTTATGTGGCCATGTCAGCTGGTTTTTCAAATGAACACAAGACACTGCTATTGTGTCAGAGCACCATTGCACGGAGTATATGTAGGTGTGGCTGCACTTCAGTGTCCCAAGACAGGAGTTTTTTGAGCTTTCAGATAAGGTCCCAGCACCTGTCAGGTCCACCCCCACTCAGCTTCCACAATGAGGCCGCATCAAGTCTCTCAGACCAGTCCTCGGTCTTCCCCCAGCCCCCTTCTGCATCTCCTGCCTACAGAAATCACACATCCTTTTGTTCCTTCTGAGAGTTTAACAAGTCACTGGCAACAAATAACCCCCAAGTGCTGGGATCTCACTGCCTGGGAAACTAAATAAAGCAGCAATCGATAAACATGCGGGCTGCTCCTCCATCACTCAGCTCGGGGCTTACTGGGAGATTTACTGAGATGTGAGTAATAGTAAAACAGAACCCAGCCATCACTTTTTCAAACCTCCTTTTTAGACTAGCATTTATTTATAGCCCCTGTCCCCTGGACGGAAGGCACAACGTTCTTTCATCTCCCTTCACCCTGCCTCCCCTGCTGCTGCTCCCGCCAAACTCCCCCCCCAACCATTCTCCGCTGCATTCTGCCCATTAAAGTCCTGCAGAATACACTGCCGGTAACTGCAAACAAGGCATGGGAGACAGCAAGCCTGCAAAGGTCACACCCCTCTTTTAAGCAACTGTTTTTTCCAAGAGAGGTGCAGCTTGTAGCACAGATGTGGATCCAGCCCCACCCAGGGTTTCTCATCTGACCCCTGGGCCCAAGGACAGCCTCTCCCCTTAATTATGCACCTTGCTGCTTCTTCCCAAGTAGAGGCACAGTACTTTTCACCTCCTCCTTTCCCAAGATGAAGAGCAACCAAAGTTGCAGGAAAGTTTTCCTCTTAGGCAGCGCTCTTTTTGTAGCAGGAACTCCTTTGCATATTAGGCGACACAGCCCTAAATAGCCAATCCTCCAAGAGCTGACAGAGCTCTTCTTACAGGGGCTACTGTAAGCTCTTGGAGGACTGGCTACATTAGGGATGTGTCGCCTAATATGCAAAGGAGTTCCTGCTACAAAAAGAGCCCTGCTAGGGAACCGCCTTAAAGCAGGCAGGGCTAAACAGCACAAGGCAATTCAAACGAGCAGCAGGAGAACTTTGGGAAAGCTTCTGTTATTTACACAGGGAATGACGGGGTTGGGTCTGGTCTGCAGCAGCAGCAGAATGAAGGGGCAGAATGAACTAGGTAGGTCATGCCATTTGAATAGTTTTCAATTGTAGGAAGGAAGGAAGGGCGTGGGATAGACTCTTTCTCCCTGGCATGCTAGTTTTTGATTTCTTGGGGAATTTATTTTACATGGGAAAGTCTTCAAAAAGGGATCCTCAGCCTGTCACCTGAAGCTATGCAGTCTGTTCTACCACCTATGCTGGGATCTCCAGCTTTCTTGTGAGCTAGGGGTGCCAGTCCCCCTGATACAGCAGGAGGCCTCCCAACCATTCCCTCTGCTGCCCACCAGTGCCTCAGGCACTGCCAGGAGTAACTGGGGGGAAGGAAAGGCCAGTCTTGCTGGTATTATGCCAGCACACCTGTGTCACTAATTGTTAGTAGTCAGACCCCTTCATACAAATATCACCTAAAAATCATTAACATAACACACTATCTGGCCCAGAATGACACAAAAATGGATGCCAGCAAGAGTCAAGCCAGAGGCAAGCCTGGGAAAATTCTTGAAGGTGAAGTCAGGGCAGGTGGCTAATGACCCTCTCCCCATCCTAAGGAGATGCATAATTAAGGACAATAGGTTTCCCAAGAAGTGATGACCTCACCTTGGTCTAATCTAGTTAGGTGCAGTGGTTAGGAGCATGGACTCTAATCTGGGAGAACCACGTTTGATTCCCCCACTCCTCCACATCCAACTGTTGGTGTAACCTAGGATCAGTTACAAGATCTTTCAGAGCTGTTCTCTCACAAGCTCTTGAAAGAGCTCTCTCAGCCCCACCTACCTCACAGAGTGTCTGTTGTGGGAAGGGAAAGGAGATTGTAAGCCACTTTGAGACTTCTTCAGGTAGTAAAGAGCAGGGTATAAATCCAATCTCTTTTCTCTCCCAAACCTTTGTCCATCTCTGGAAAAATGATCAAGTTATTGTTTTGGGGGCAAACACATCAGCATAGCCCCAAATAATATTTTCCCCTATATCTGTAGCATTTAACTCCATCGCAGTGTGGGCCTCCTCTCACTTGCCCCTCTGTGAAACACTGATCATTCCACTGCTGCCTCAGCAGACCTATATCTTCGAGACTGGTAACTATTGCCTATCCAGAACTACTTTCCCTCTCTTCCCTTTATTTCCTCGTAGGTCATTCGTGTGTTTCTAAGTGTGTGGGTTTTGTTTTGTTTTTGCCTTTTATTGTTTTTCAATAAAAAAACATTTTTTGGGTGAACATCTACCTGGTTTATTTCCAAGAGTTCTCTAAGGGCCAGTTTGGTGTAGTGGTTAAGTGTGCAGACTCTGATCTGGGAGAACCAGGTTTGATTCCCCACTCCTCCACTTGCACCTGCTGGATGACCTTGGGCACAGTTGTTCTTGAAAAAAGAGCAGTTTCTGTTAGAGCTCTTTCAGCCCCACCTATCTCATTGGGTGTCTGTTGTGGGGAGGGGAGGGGAAAGGAGTTTGTAAGCCACTCTGAGACTCCTTTGAATAGTGAAGGGTGGGGTATAAATCCAATCTCCTCTTCTTCTTCTTCTTCTTCTGTAAACATTGGTGGAGATCCCAAGTTACCCCTTCTCACTCTGTCTCCTTTAAAGCTAATTCCTTCAATTAAATAGAAGACTGCCTATTTGAGTAACATTTTGCTTTAAACCAGAAGTGACATGGGACGCTCTAGCATTCTGTGAAAACTCTATGGTAAACCCACTGAGTTTTTGTGAAATGCTAGAGCATCCTTGGTAAGGTTGCCAACCTCCAGGTGGTGGCTGGATATCTCTATGGCTTTATACCTCATTGAAGGCCCTCCTCTCCTCAAAGCCTGCCCTCCTTAGGTTCCACCCCCGCAAAATCTCCAGGTATTTCCCAAACTAGACCTAGCAACCCTAGTCCCCAGTGATGCACAGACATCATTTCCAGGAGCATGGCAAGTAACATCAACACATCACTGGAAATGTCATTATTTTGCCAGAGAGGGGCCCACCCTCTTGACAGGTCTCTTGCTGCAAACCTGCTGTAGGCTCTTTTGGAAGTGTGAGAAAGAGGCAACCAATTGGCTGTCATGGGGGAGGACCAATCACAAAACACTGGGAGTTTCCCACAAAATAGTAAGAGGCTCCAAGTCGTGTCTTCCTATGATGGAATGTAACTGTTTCCAAATTGGGGGGGGGGTTTTCCTGCAAATATAAGGGTGACATCTCCTGGCCTCTCCTAAAGCACCTGAGTCCAGTGAGGTATGAGGAAAGCCAGGATTGGTTCTTTTCTTTGGCAAAGCATTGTTTGACGAAGAAGCGAGCAGCCCGGAAGCACACTGGCAGCCACCATGTTGAAGGTCACTGATCTAAACATTGCACTGCGCCATTCTGTTACATGTGCAACTTATGGGTTGATTGAAACATGATGCTGGTGAGACAAACAGTGATATTTTATGCAGCGTTTCTCCAGTCTAAGCCCATTAATTTCAATCGTACAGAGTCTTATTGAAACTAGACTGCTGCCCATGCAAAGCTTAATTTGTGCGCCGGCACAACATTCACCCAGGCTAGAAACCTTAGGCATGCCAACTGACCATGTGTGGCTGCATTGCTAGCATTGCATCTCAATCAGACCTCGGAGAATGTGGCTGAAATGCACCATTAGGGGAGGCTGTTAGCTCTGTGAAGGAAGGAGCCTGAACTCCCTGGTCTGGTCTCTGGTTGAGTGGGAGTAAGGTTCAAAACGTGGGCTTGGAGCCAATGAAACATTTCCCTGGGTGGAAGGATTCCCATCTGTGGTGCCTGACTTTCTTGCTTCTCCCACCTGCTGCAGCACAAAGGTAAAGGTAAAGGTTCCCTTGCTCGAAAGCCAGTCGAATCCGACTCTAGGGTTGCGGTGCTCATCTCCGTTTCAAAGCCGAAGAGCCAGCGCTGTCCGAAGACGTTTCCATGGTCATGTGGCTGGCATGACTAAACACCAAGGTGCACAGAACGCTGTTACCTTCCCACCAAAGTGGTACCTATTTATCTACTTGCAATTTCTTGCTTTCGAACTGCTAGTTTGGCAGGAGCTGGAACTAGAGACAGGAGCTCACCCTGTCATGCAGCACTCTCGGGTCTTGAACTGCTGAACTACTGACCTTCCACAGCCAGCAGTTCAGGGTCTTAACCACTTGAGCCACCACAGCTCCTTGCAGCACAAAAGGCCCCCTGAAATACTGCTCCTCTAGGATGATGGTTGTCAATGCGTATGTGGGGAGTGGGTGTCAATATACGGTTATGCATAGGTACAGAAGACTGCGGGGTATGAATTGAAGCATCATGTTATCACTCCCCTACATGCCTAATTTAGCAATGATCCACACAACCCACAGATTCTGCCTACCAGTGTGGTTGTGTGAAAAGGGTCTAATTTTCCATTTTGAAGCAAACCCTGCTAAAGCCCATAAAGCATTCTAGAGCTCTTTGTGAGGAAAGGCTCAGGTTTTGACAGAAATCTCCATTGCTGCGCATGCTGGAAGTGTGTCTGCTTAGCACACGGACAGCTTGTGGGTGCAATCTGCTTGCTGTAACTCCTTCTCTGCTTTGCATCTGTTACGCCATCAGCCTGGTTAGAGGGGCTCTGGCCTTCTGCTTTGATCTTGGGGAATCCTGTTGCTAACTTTTTCTTTTTACAGCAAGAGCTGGATCTTTCCTTATGTATGTGCTCTATTATTATCAGCTTCTTCCAGGTCTTCAGAATAAGACCATAAGAGCCTTTCTGGATCAGGCCAGTGGTCCATGTACTCCAGCATCCTGTCTCATACAGTGGCCAACCAGTTCGGTGTAGTGGTTAAGGGCAGTGGACTCTGATCTGGAGAACTGGGTTTGATTCCCCACTCCTCCACATACAGCCAAGCTGGGTGACCTTGGGTCAGTCACAGTTCTCTCAGAGCTGTTCTCTCAAGAGCAGTTCTCTCAGGGCTCTCTCAGCCCCACCTACCTCACAGGGTGTCTGTTGTGAGGAGAGGAAGGGAAGATGAATAAGCCACTCTGATGGAATCCACCCTGAGCCTGCTATGTGGGGAGGGTGGGATAGAAATAAAATGATAGATGAGGGGGGGAAGGAAGGTAGGTAGATAGATGATAAATAGACAGACAGAAAGACAGACAGACAGCTAGCTAGATGATAGATAGATGATGGATGGATGGATGGATGGATGGATGGATGGATGGATGGATGGATGGCGGGCTGGCGAGCTTTTAGGACAAAAAATGTAAAACAAACTTTTAACTGCCATTTTTAAGCGAGAAGGGCAACTTCTGGATGGATGACTGAGATCAGAGGTCCATTGACAAAGGGAACGAGTAACCTTTTCTCCAAGGATTTCCACATTCCATGTCCCACTTCAGGTGCCTCATGGGAATGTGCCTGATATTCATGTCATCTGAACTTCTCCTGGGATTTTGAATTAAGATTTTTTTTTCCTCATAGGTGAATTACAGATTTGAATTAAGATTTTCTTTCTGAAGCAAATTGGTTCGAATGTTATCTGTTGTTTTATTCCCCCATTTTATCTGAGCTGGCTTTATTTGAGCAGTAAGGGTTCTATTTTTAGCATGCTTTATGGTTGTGGCTGCTGTTTGAGATGTGGTTATCGCAATCTGCTTTGAGTACTTTGGGGGAGTGTGCAATGTTCTCAATAAACTAACTAAATAGTAAACAAGTGGCACAGATTCATCTTGAAACCTCTCTTGTTTTGTTCTGTTCTGTGTTTCCAAATGCTGTGGATGCCTGGCTACTGTGCATTCGTCATGTCTTTCTCCCTTCTTCTGCATTATCATAGTTCACATGTGTAGGAATGACAGACTGCCCTCTGCCTTCTTGCTGTGCCTGTACATATGGTGGCCTCAAGTAGGGATGCCACAAATTTTGGGTCAAACCTGTTCAACAGTTGGACTTAGCAAGTTCGTATGAGACAATCAGATGGGAGCCAGTCGCCTGGTCTAATTGATTGGCAGCAAACAACTCTAAAGCTGACAGGACAGGTTTGCATCAGATTTTCCACTCCACAACTGTGCATGTTCAAAGTGCTACTGATCCAAGCAGATTAGTATCCATTAACTATGGTCTCCTTAGACGGAAGAGTATGACTTTTTTTAACATGCCTTTTTTTAACCGTCTATGGCTGCATCTGAACTTGGGAGCTGCGGTGGCTCAAGTGGTTAAGACGCTGAACTGCAGGCTGTGGAAGGTCAGTAGTTCAGCAGTTCAAGACCTGAGAGTGCCGCATGACAGGGTGAGCTCCTGTCTCTAGTTCCAGCTCCTGCCAACCTAGCAGTTCGAAAGCAAGAAATTGCAAGTAGATAAATAGGTACCACTTCGGTGGGAAGGTAACAGCGTTCCGTGCACCTTGGTGTTTAGTCATGCCGGCCACATGACCACGGAAACGTCTTCGGACAGCGCTGGCTCTTCGGCTTTGAAACGGAGATGAGCACCGCAACCCTAGAGTCGGATTCGACTGGCTTTCGAGCAAGGGAACCTTTACCTTTATGGCTGCATCCACAAAGCAAGCCACCATTTCCCCTGCCTTTTTTCTTTAACCCAAAGTCCCTAGGTTTGCCAGCCTCCAGGTGGGGATCTCCAAACTGCAGAGATCCATTCCCCTGGAGAAAATGGCTGCTTTGGAGGTTGAAAACTATAGCATTATAACCTGCTGAGCTCCCACTCGTCCTGAAACCCTACCCTCAGGCTCCACTCTCCAAATTTCCCAGTATTTCTAGGGTTGCCAAGTCCAGGTTGGGAAATACCTGGAGATTTTGGGGTGGAGCCTGAGGACGGCATGGTTTGGGGAGGGGAGGGACTTAGTTGAGTATAATACCAAACACTCCACTTTCCAAAGTAGCCATTTTCTCCAGGCAAGCTGATCTCTGTCATCTGGAAATCAGTTGTAATAGCGGAAGATCTCCAGCTACCACCTGGAAGCTGGCAACCCTAGGTATTTCCCAACCCAGAGCTGGCAAACATAGCTGTCCCACCAGAAGGTTTTGGGAGATAAAAATCAGTAACTGCTCTTGTGCTAATGTGATATATACATTCTACCATTGCGTAGTCACGATTGCTGAAGTCCCAGAGTTCATTTTTTTATAAAAGTAACTCAGTCGGTGCAGAGAAATAAGGGGAAAGGTATACACAGCAAATGTCCTCTTATAATTCCACACCATTATAATTGAAACATAAAAGCAGTGACGGCAATGCATGGTTGGGACATTAGATCCCGATAGCACAATAGCAATTATTAATTTTTTAAAATTAAAACTCCAAAAGCCTTCTGGTGGCATGGCAGGGGAAATGGTGCCTATGGCTGTAGGAAAAGCCTGTTGCACTGTACTGCGCTGTTAGGAAGGAATACTGTGAAGCAGCCTGTCAAACAGCCATGAGCTGGTGAACAGGACCAAACTGGTGGGTGTTTGCATATCCCTAAATTCAAAATTGTTTTTGTGTGGTGGTGTTTTATTAATGGGCAGGAGGCAGAGCACACATGTGGAGCAGCAAAACTGTACCAAAAGTATATTCATGCAGTTATACATATGATTACATCAGGACTGTTTTTTTGGGGGGGATGTCTTGTTATCAATGGAGGGTGGTAGGGGAGATGAATTGCAAGAATTCCCCGTGATCCAATTTCAGAATTCATTTGACTGATTGGTTGATTGATTGAATGACTCATTCATTTATTCATTCATCTCAGGACCCAAATTCCAGAATCTGGAATGGAGATAGATCAGAATATGGCAGAGATATTCCAGGACAATGAAGCAACAGGACAAAAGAAATGTACTCAACCATACTGATTTATTCTCCTTTGCCACTCCTCTGAATCTGCCTGTCCTTCCAGAAGTGGCTTTCCCTGTTTAAAAAATGGCCGTTGGGGTATGATGACACAGATGTACGTATCAGATGAGTAGCTACATTAGTCTGTGGGGACAAAAAAGATAAATGAGTCCAGTGGCACTTGAAAGACTAGCAACATTTATTTCACCATAAGCTAGCCCTGACCTGGATAGTTCAGACTAGCCTGTTCTTGTCAAATCTTGGAAACTAAGCTGTGTCAGCCCTGGTTGCTACTTGTATGGGAGACCACCAAGGAAGTCCAGTGTCATGATGCAGAGGCAGGCAATGGCCAACACCACCTCTGATCGTCTCTTGCCCTGAAAACCCCATGAGAGGGGGTCACTATAAGCTGGATTTAGGGTGGCCAGCCTCCACGTGGTGGCTGGAGATCTCCTGGAAATACAACCAGTTTCCAGGCGACAGAGATCAGATAACCTGAAGGAAATGGCTGCTTTGGCTCCACCCTCCAAAACTCCAGGTATTTCCCAACTCAGAGCTGGCAAACTTACTTAGATGTGACTTGATAGCATTTTCTACCACTTTCATGAGTCAGAGGTCCATCAGTCATACTTTTGATCATTCAGTGAGTTCAGTTTCTGCTCAGTGTTGCATTAGGATAAAAAAAACATGCAAACCATGTGGAGAAGGCACTCCTGCCTTCCCTCCTGCAAGTCCTTTGGCCCTTGGCTTGGCTCTTAGCTGTGGCTCATAGCCGATGACCTTGAGAAACCAACCCAGTAGATATCAGCCTAGCCCAGGATGAGTTGCGTACCTTGGGGGGGGGGTTGGCCTCTTTCTTTTCACTGTATTTTGTTCAGATTTATTTCTATTGTTATTTTTGGTAAGCTGCTTTGGGGCCTCATTAGGATACACTAAAGAAATCAATATGCCCATATTATACCTTCTAATGGCAGCTTTTGGGAGGTGTTTTTTTTTAAAAAAAATGAAAATTGAACAGGGAAAAGGTTTCGTCCCCCTCCCTCAGCACCATGCCCCCTAATCCTCCTCGGTGCCCTTTTTAGACTATGTCAGGAGATATGATCACAGATCACCCACATAAATGTGTCATTAAGCCCCAAGACTGCCTGGGCTCAGCATTTCCTCTCTTCTGTGTATTCCTTCCACCTCCGCTTTCCTCTCTGCCCTGCAGGATGCCTTAAGCTTCATAAACAATAAATCTTCTCTTGCACCTATTTCCCCAGAGTGGAAATGTGTTGAAAACTTCACATTTTTCCCTCCCTCCCTCCAGAGAGAATGGTAAACAATAGGCTCTGCTTTTCCTCAGGCTGCTTGTCATCTCAAGCCAGTCTCAGGTTGCCCTCTAAGGAACAGCTTTCACTAGCTGGCTGGTGGTGGAGTGCTGGCTTGTGCTATTCTCAAGGTGATTTCGAGAAAAACTCACCCATCTGCACCTGCTCTGAAAGTTATTAGCCCGCTATGACCTTCGCCATTCAGCATTAGCTTGTCTGTCTATGTAGAGCACATGTCCAGTCACTACTTTACCCTTTTTTCAGGAAAGGCCAAAAAGTCTACCTTTGGTTGCAGACAATAAACTTCTCTTTATACATCCAGGGCACTGACCGGCCACTTCAGCATGCAAAGAGCAGAGAAGTCATTTTAAAAATATCATGTAACCCCTCAAGTTGTCTGTGGGTGATTCTGCACTTGACCTTAAATCTTGGTTCAACCCTGTCCCCGAACTTACATTCTACACTACAGTCGAGTTCACCTCTGTCATTATCTTGAGGTATTTTGTTTGTTTCCACATTACATTGAGGTCACCTCGGTTTCGCTGCACACTTGTCCCAGGATAAACAGATGCTGTTATAACCAGGGGTAAATGTCGTGAGTTGAAACCAGGAATGAGATCCAAGTGCAGAAAGGACCCGTGTGTCACATGTAGGGTGGCCAAAGCCAGTGGAGAACACCACTCCTAGAATCATAGAGTTGGAAAGGACCTCCAGGGTCACCTAGTCCAACCCCCTGCACAATGCAGGAAATTCACAAATACCCCTCACACCCCCAGTGACCGCTGTTCCACAACCAGATGACAAAAAACCCTCCAGGATCTCCAGCCAAACTGGCCTGGGGAAAAATTGCTTCCTGATCCCAAAGTGGTGATCAGCATTTCCCTGGGTCTGTAAGAAAGGGCCCACAAGAACTAAGCACTGTTCCTTTGATAGTTGTGTCCAAGAGGGAATTGCAGCAGGCATGGTTTGTCTTACTGTGATCTGAATGCCCCAGGTTAGCCCAATCTCATCGGCCCTTGGGAAAACTTAAGCAGGGATGGTCCTGGTTAGTACTTGGATTGTAGGGTTACCAGCTCCCGGTTGGGAAACACCTGGAGATTTTGGGGGTGCAGCCTGAGGAGGGCAGGGTTTGGGGAGGGACTTCAATGGGTTATAATGCCACACAGTCCACCTTCTAAAGCTGCCATTTTCAGAAGGAGGAGGAGGAGGAGATTGGATTTATACCCCACCCTTCACTCGGAGTCTCAGAGCGGCTTACAAACTCCTTTCCCTTCCCCTCCCCACAACAGACACCTTGTGAGGTCGGTGGGGCTGAGAGAGCTCTGAGGGAACTGCTCTTTCAAGGACAGCTCTCATCAGAACTATGGCTTGCCCAAGGTCATCCAGCAGCTGCAAGTGGAGGAGTGGGGAATCAAAACTGGTTCTCCCAGATTACAGTCCACACACCTAATCACTACACCAAACTAGCTCTCAAGGTGAACTGATCTCTGTCACTTGGAGATCAGTTGTAATCCCAGGAGATCTCCAGTTACCACCTGGAGGCTGGCAACTCTGCTTGGATGGGAGACTACCAAGGAGGTGCAAGGTTGCTATGTAGAGGCTACTGCCACCATAGATTTTCTTCTATCTTCATGGCAAACTGCCTCTGTCAAAGACAGTGCATGAATTATAAGAGAGCAAAGAGGTACTCTGCCATCTTGGCTAGTGCTTCTAGAAGGCTTAAAGAGGTAACATTGACAGCCTTAGTTCTTTTCCAGAAGGGGGACTGGAAACAAAGCTTCTTGATTTAATTATGACAGGTATTCCACCTTTCTGCATAGTTCACAGGGGCCCCTGATTTCTGTACCACTCCTTTTTCTATGAGCTGACTGACCACCACCTTTGGACTTGGGAAAGGACTTCTAATACTCCCAGTCTACTCCCAGTCCTGCAGCACCTTAGAGACTAAGAAGATTTTCAGGATATGAGCTTTCAAGGGTCAACGCTCCCTTTGTCAGATACCACATCTGATGAAGGAAGCTTTGAATCTTGAAAGCTCATATCCTGAACATCTTGTTGATCCTTATGGTGCTAGCAGACTTGAATCTAGAGCCAATTCAGCATCTAGCATTTCCTCCACATTTTCTCAACGGGGAGGAAAAAGTGCAGCTGAAAACCACATTCAAAAACCTCGGGACAACACTGTACTGACTGCAAAGTCACCTCTGAACAGCCATAAATCTATGCAGAAGGTACAATAAAATCCAATGATCAAAGAACTCAAAAGTGGCATGGAGTGTGGAAGCTTAAACCTGATAATCAAAGGAAATTAAACCAGCATACAATGCAGAGGGAAATTTCTTTTCCAACGTGAGTTTCGTAAAACAACGGAGGGAAAAGCCAATGCAGAATCAGCCTAGCTGTTCTACTGCAGACCAACACAGCAAGCCTCTGAAACTAATCAGTCACAAACAACCAAGGTCTGGAGAGGGGCTGTGGCTCAGTAGCAGAGGATCTGCTTGGCATGCAGAAGGTCCCAGTTTCAGTCCCCAGCATCTCCAGTTCAAAGGACCAGGCAGTAGGTGATGTGAAAGACTTCTGTTCACAGGAGAGCTCTCTCAGCCCCATCTATCTCACAGAGTGTCTGTTGTGGGGAAGGGGAGGGAAAGGGATTGTAAGCCACTCTGAGACTCCTTTGGGTAGTGAAGGGTAGGGTATAAATCTTCTTCTTCCTCCTCCTCCTCCTCCTCCTGAGACCCTGGAGAGCTGCCACCAGTCTGAGTAGACAATACTGACCTTGATGAACTGATGTTCTGGTTCAGTATAAGGCAGGTTCATGTGTGAAATACATATATGTATGTATGTGTATATATATATGTGTGTGTATGTATATATATATATATATATGAATTCTGAATAGCTTTCCTGATTATTTCATTTTTTTTTTCCTTAAATGAGCAGGCAAATGATATCCTGAGCACTCTTGGAAGGGCTTGCAACAATGCATGGAGCTGAGAAGCAATCTGGTGATTTGACCCATATGGCTCTCTTCAAAATGATTGTCTCCGATGGTTTGTAGGGGAAGATTCTTCCCAATGCAGAAACGATTAGCAAGCTGTGAAGTGGGTGAACTGTAATTTAAGGCCTTCCTTCCAAAGATAATTAATCCAGTTAGTGAAGAAAGCCCTGGTGCTCGCCTCAAAAGAGGCCATTATCAAACAATACTTATCTACTGAGGGCAATTTCTTTTCTTCCTTCCTTCCCATCACTCCCCTTCCACAAGCCCTGCTGAGGCAGAGGAGAATATTGGTTGAGTGTCTGCTGGCTTTCCCTTCTGCCTGAGGGATGGTCTGCAATTATGGCACAGTAAATATTTCATTAGACAAAGGGAAAGCAGCAGAGGCACCAATGGGAGGCAGCCTTCTCTTTATTTAAAACTTTTATTAGAATACAAGGAGGAAAATCTAAGTTAGGAATAATCCTCTCTGCCTAACTCACCCGTCAGGCAGCTATTGCAATGTGCTGGGCAGCATCTTATTTGCTTCAACTGAAGTCCTAAGCAGAAGGGCCCCTCAGGACCATCCTTCTTTTTTTCTCCAGGTCCAAAGCAAGCAGGAGCTTCTTGACCCTTAAGACTGGACTCTGTGAAGTATACCACAATTTGGGATGGATCCAGTGGCAAACACCACATAAGGATCATGGGGTTTTCATTCTTTCCTGTTCTCCAGCAGCCACTTACAACCCCTGGAATGTTCCTTCCTGGGACTGCAGAACTCACATGAAGTAATAGCCAGCAGAGGGATAAGAGAGTAATTTTACCCCTTTCTCCTCTCCACTGCAGCCTCTTGACCTACAGAAGAAGAGATTGGATTTCTATCCCGCCCTTCACGCAGTGTCTCTTAACCACTACACCAAACCACCAAACCACTATACCTATGTGGCTTTCACTCCATATGGGTCCTCCATACCCAGGAGTAAACTTCCCTGGGGTTAGAAATGGCTTCGGGGGGAGGGAAAAAATGGGAAGCAACTTCCACTGAATCCAACCCATTGTGCCCCAATTATGTGACACTACCACCTTTGTGCATACGCTATGTATCCCGCTTTTTCCTGCCCAGCTGTCATCTTGTTTCTAATCCACTGAGTCTCTGCTTTCCAATTCAGTGCGCCACACCTTGTGTGTCTGGTCACAGCGATCCATGTTATGATCACATCCAAGGTATTGTCACAGGCTCTACATGGGGCTGCCTTTGAAAACTATTCAGAAACTTTAGCTAATCCAAAACATAGTAGCCATGCTACCATCAGGGGTTGGATACATGGATCGATCATCTCCCATGGACCTCCATTGTAGCCCACTATGGGTAAGCCTCCACAGGGCTGAATATGCTGTGGTCACCTCGAGCATGCTCTACCACAGCCAAATAATTTGAGCTGAATAAGTTCCTTCTGCCTCAGGTCAGGTCTGATAACCAGGGTTGCCAATCCCCAGGTGCTGATATCCAGGAATTACAATTGATTTGCAGATGACAAAAGTTCAGACTACAGATCTCCAGACTACAGAGGTCACTTACCCTGGAGAAAATGGCTGTTTCGGAGGTGGGCTTTATGGCATTAGACCCTGCTGAAGTTCATCCCCTCCCCAACCCCCCCCCTCCCAAGGCTCTATCCCCAAATCTCCTGGAATTCCCCAGCCCAAAGTTGGCAGCCATATCACAGAGATCTAAGGAGCCACCTCAGCTCTTAACCTGTGCATCACCAAACAGTTGAAGTGGATGTCTGAGAAGGATTGTTTTTAAAAATCAGTCACTAGATCCGAGCACCAAATTCGAGCTGTTTTTTGTAAAGGATACTGCAGTGTTCTTTCATAGTTATCACAAATAGTGCTGAGGCAAAATATGGTTAGGCTGAGGATTTCATGAACATTTTGCCCCTACAAATTTCCCTTCCCTTTTGGGGTGACCTCTGTCTCTCTCTGCAGAACTTCCTTCTAGCTCCGGGCTGTGACCTGAAGACTTAAGCGCCCTTTGACACTTCCCCTTTGGCATTTCCCCTTCAGCTCATGCTTCTGGGCCTGCTCAGGCTTTAAAGGTTTGTCTAAATATAATGGCTGCCCTGACCCAGATGGCCCAAGCTAGCCCAATCTCCTCAGACCTTAGAAGCTAAACAGGGTCGGCCCTGGTCAGCATATGGATGGGAGACTGTTAAGTAATACCAGAGTCACTACGCTGAGGCAGGAAGTGGCAAACCACTTCTGAACATCTCTTGCCTGATGGGGTTGCCATAACTCATCTGAGACTGAACAACAAAACAAAAACCCTACCCCACAATCCTTATTTCTTGGACTGCTGAGAGAGGCCATCTCTTACGCCTGCAGATTCATGGCAACTGCTGGTAGGTACAGAGTTTCTTGTGGCAGGGAAGGAGGAATTATGCTCCCTGCTGCTTATCTGGCCAGTAGCGCTCAGTTCTTACCCCTTAAGGTCTATTGTCTGTTTTGAATGGCAGCAGCTCTCCAGAGTCTCAAGCAGAGATCTTTCACATCACGTACTGCCTGATTCTTTTAATTAGAGATGCCAGGGAGTCGACCTGAGGCCTTTCGCATGCCAAACAGATGCTCTACCACTGAGCCATGGCCAAACAACAACAACAAAGGAAGAAGAGAACAATGGTAAACAGATATGAAAACGGGGGTAAGAACGGAAGATAAGCGGGCTTTCCATGACTCTTTCATCCTGCCTGCCCCACCTGTGGCGACATTTGCGCTGAAAATCAAACCTCACGAAAATCCAGCACAGCATGAATCAAAATGACTACTAGTATCCATAGGCGCTTGCACGACAGTCAATTATTATCCAATTACTGGAGGTTATTCAAAGGTTATTTTTGAAAGCAGTCCACTGAGATAGAATGATAGCATTTCATTCACTGATAACAGTGGCTGAAGTGGGGGGGAGGCTCCTGCAGGAGGCATCAGAAGAGTTTTGAACTCGTGCACTACTGGGAAATCTTCCCTAATTCAAAGGGTGACCTTCACAGAAGGAGGACTCAGTTCTGCTCCCACACTTGGAAGAAAGAGACGCTCCTGCATAATTAAATAGACGGGCTTCTCATGTGACTGACACATTGACGTTGATTAATTATCTTAAATATTTGCTTGGAGTTCTCGAGCTCTACCACGCAATCCAAGATACGGGCAGAAACGAGCCGCTCTGTTTGCACAACGTCCGTTAAACTGTTTGCAAAATAATTTACTGTAATTAGGTATTAAACTACTGAGCGTTTCGAGTGAGACTTATGTAATATGGCTTAATAAAAAAAATCCCAAGGAGCTCACAGAACAAGGAAGTCAAGGCCCGCTGGCAACATCTGCTCGGTGATCCTAGTCCCACCTTGGTCAGAGAAGGAAGGCTGTGATTTAAGCCCCTGGCAATGTTATCAGTCTCAACCCACTCTGCAGCTATGGGGCTCTATCCTACAGTTCTCCTTTGCTAACACTGACACCTTCCTCCAGGCTAGGGTTGCCAGGCACCCACTGGGGGCAGGGGATCCACCATCTCCAGCAGGCACTCCCCACTGCCACTCAACTAGTTGGTGGGAAGGAAAATGGCACCTATCACCACGTCCACAAATTGGCCGGTATGACAGACAGTGCCCTGCAGCAGGATGGAGAAGAAGTGCTTGTGACTGATGAAATCTTTTGCCTGGCCATCCAGTGCATGGATAGGGATGTGGCATCCATCCATTGTGCCAATGCACTGTGGAAATCCCATGGCAGCAAAAGATCTCATAATGTGTGGAAGGCACACTGACAATTACATGACCTCCAACAGCCGCCTGTCATGCCTTGAACCTACCACTACATGACATTGGGGCACTTCCAAACTGCACAGCATTTTGGGGTCCTCTGCATGCGGATCCAGGTGCCCTCCTCTACCACGGTCTCTACTGCTATCACCCTCTGCCACCCTGGCCCCCTTTCCTGCCCCGGCTGTACCCTGACACCCCCTGCTCTGCCATCCTCACCCTTTCCAAATCCCTCAGATACACCACTCATTTGAGTAGCTCCTGCTCCATTGCCAGGGTGACCTCCACCACAATTCCAGCCACAGTGGACTACACAAGACTGAACTGGTGGCCTACCAGTCTGTAGGAGGTTGTGTTGGCCATCCACCACAGGACCATGGCAACATGCTCCTCCATGAACAGGGGGACACAAATCTCCATCCCCTGTCATTAGAGTCTATCCCAAAAGGTGTCCACCAGCCAGACAAAAGTCGACCTGTGGGGTCATCACAGGGTCACTGGCATGCACTGTGAGTGTCGTGGGCATCAGGGCTCCCTTGTCATGCTGCCATCTCAACAGAGCAGTGATGGGAGTGACCCCCTGGTTCACCCACCCATCATCTGCCCACTGGTCACTGGCTGGCCTGGCAGACTTCTGCATGGCTTGCACCAAATGGGTGGATGGCCTTTCAACTTTGATACGGGCCACTGTCTATTACCATGATTGGTGAGTGTTGGAGGTATCAGAGGGATGTCACCCCACCTGGCTGCAGGGTATGCCCTCTGAGGGCCCTCACCTACTCATCCTCCTGGTGTGCAGGTGCCATGGAGATTGGCTCCGCACCTGCCTATCTAAAAGACCCCAGCATACCACAGGCCCATGGGTAAGGTGGGTGAGGGCCCCCTCTGCATTACCTGGACATCCTGAAGTTCTTAATCCACTGCTCATCCTCCCAGATATAGGTGACGAAGATCCTCCACCACTGCATGGACCTTGAGTAGACCCACCACGGTGGGGAAGACCCTCTTCTGCTAGACGAACCAGGGTGACTGTGTTCCTTGTCCTATGGACTGGCTGCTGCCTTGACCTTGCTCCCCGCCTGGCTGCATAACTTTGCCTGATTGCACTCCTCTGTCTCCTGCAAGCATCTTTCACCCCCTGCCACTTTTGCCATGCTGCAAGCAGCCAGAAGATGACTGCCCCCACTGCTGCGCACACGGGGCCAAGGGCAGCTCCCAGGACCCAGGCACTCCGCCTATCTCTCCATATCCGGCTGTTGGATGGCTTAGGGATGCTGCTGCTACAGCTTTCACAGGACACTGACAGATGCTCATGGACCTAGTCCCTTGCTGGCAGGATTGGGCCCATTGGGAAGTGATCTGAATGTGTGCTGCCTGGCTCGCTTCCTCATTCATGCGCATGCTCGCTGTTGTGCTGATTCGCTTCCGTGGTCATGTGCATGCATAAATACCGGGGAGGGTTAAAAAAAACCCTGCTATCTGATCGGGCAGTGGCAGGCTGCGGTCGTTGCATATGTGATCACACCATGCCACTTCTTTTCCCGCCGGAGTATTTTGGAATGCTTCCATGCCCGACATCTGATCAGCCAGAGATGGACTGAGCATGGAACCCGCAAGGGATGTGTGATCTTGCAACTGCATTTCTAAATGATCCAGAGGGAATAGCATCACTTCCCCCCTACTTTATCTGGCACTTGTGACCCCAACCTCAGAGCAGCTTACAATCTCCTTCCCTTCCCCTCCCCACAACAGACACCCTGTGAGATAGGTGGGGCTGAGAGAGCTCTCTCGAGAACCGCCCTTGAGAGAACAGCTCTGAAAGAACTCATAACTGACCCAAGTCATACCAACAACTGCATGTGGAAGAGTGGGGAATCAAACCTGATGCCCTGAAAACCTTCTGGGGTTGCCATAAATTGGTTGTATGTGTGGATACATGTGGAAATAACAGGTGAAATCAATCTAAATAAATTTTTGAAAGCATGTACAACCTATAGACATCAATCAGTGACACTGTGGTATTTTGCCCTGTCATTGATTTGGGCTACTCCACATATTACCTGTAACATGTCCCACACGTTAGCTGCAATCGCCAACAGAATCTTCATTTATGGTCTTCACGAAGGTACTCAAAGACAGCAGGTACAGCAGTGGGTGCTGAATGGATACAGTTGCTTTCTGTTGTGTGACATTCAGGTGACTGAATGTACCCAGGTTCCTTACAACCAGGAGAGGAGGAAAACTAGGCTAGATCTGAAGTGGGAGCATGAGAGAACAAGCCTAAAACAAACGTTCTGTTCAGAATCCAGCTCTTCAGGCAGTTAGCCCCATATCTCACTCCCCGAGACCTAGCTACAGTTATCCATGCAATGGTTACTTCCAGACTGGATTATTGTAACTCTCTTTACATGGGGCTGCCCCTGACTCTGCTCTGGAAGTTGTAGCTAGTGCAGAATGTGGCAGCATGTGTGTTGACAGTGATGCCTGTGCAGGCTCATATTCACCTAGGGCCGCATGAACTGCACTGGCTGCCTGTTGAATTCCGGATCTGTTTCAAGGTGCTGGTGCTTACCTTCAAAGCTCTATATGGCCAGGGGCCAGCATACCTATGAGACTGCCTCTCCCCATTTGAGCCCTGGAGGGCACTGAGGCCCACAAATCAACATCTCTCGGTGGTCCTTGGCCCCAGGGACGTCCAGTTAGCCTCGAGCTCCTCTATGAGATCAGGGCCCAGCAGGATTTATTACACCAGGCATTTGGTGGAGGCATCGGGCATTTGGTGGAGAGCTCTTCCACCGGGCATTTGGTGGAGGCAGCAGGCGCCCCTTCCCCTCCCCCAGCTTCTGGCCAATCACCCATCAGTGGCCTGGATCTGATTAGATGTCTGATTAGACACTGGGTTTGTTTTAACATCTGATCTCTCTATTTTTACATGGTATCTCAGGATACTATTCTGTACAACCTGATATTTTAACACTGTTTTAATTGTATAATTTTAATTGTTGTACACCGCCCTGAGCCTGTTTGGGGAGGGCGGCATATAAATCAAATAAATAAAATAAAATAAAATAAAATAAAATTCAATGGGGCTTACTCCCAGGAAAGTGTTCTTAGGATTGCACTGTGAGTTGGTCATGGAAACACATCTGGACAAAAAAAGCCTTACCTTACTTCTTCTGGGCACAACTGAGATAGTTCAGAGCTTAAGTTGCGAGAAACCCGGAGCTTTCTTTTTGCAGAAATGCATTTTTGGAGGCACACCTACAAAAGGACAGAGGAAAAACTTCTTGTGGATGACACTTAACAAATGCTGTTTTCCCTTCCAGAGATTCACTGGTGCTGTAGTCCTTTTGTGCCCCTTAACAGTATCAGGAATAAAACATGGTGACCTATTTGCTTCAAATGCACTCCACCCTGCTTGTGTACAGTTAATTAATCTTCAGCATCCCGGGCAATTTTTTGTACATGCCGTTGCCACCTCACTGGCCCAACGGTAGTCTATTTACTTCACTAACCGTGTGGGGCTTCTGCAGTTGTAGGGTAATGCATCAGCACTGGATTGCTAAAGGAGTCTTTCCCAACGATCAATTGTCAGTGCAAGAAATCGGCATCATTCATTTCTTGCATGATATCCAGACCTCCTGGAAACGCCCCTGCTTGGGGGAATTCTGCCCTTTGCCAGCAGCCATTCTTGCTGCAGCCAGTGGAACCACGTGATCTGATACGTTGTCCCCATTGTGGTTGAATTATGTGTCATGGATAGTAAGCTTCTGGCTGCTGTCAAATGAGGACAGTTGGAGGGAATGCAGGCTAACTAGGGAGTCCTCCATTAGGCCTGGATCCAGCTCCAGCTGAGACTTGATCTAAACAGCATATATTTATCCTGTTCCTGGTGATTATGCCTGGCAAGAGTAATTGCCATGACTATTGATTCTGGCAAACAATTCACCTTGTATGGCATAAAGGATTAATTATTTCCCCAGAGCTCTAGAGGTTCCATATTCTGTCAATCATGGCTAACTTTATACAGGGCCTTGTAGCAGCATGAGGCTCTCAAGGAGAACCATAGACACAGATGGCTAGAAAGTAGGGTTGCTAACCTCTAGATGGGGCTCAGATATCTCCTGGAAATACAACTGACCTCTGGACAACAGAGACGAATTTCCCTGGAGCAAATGGCTGTTTTGGAGGGTCAACTTTAGGGAGAGAGATCTCGGACTCATAGATAACTCACTGAAGAAGTCAACTCAGTGTGCAACTGCAATTAAAAAAGGCAAATGCTGTGCTGGGGATTATTAGGAAGGGGACTGAACATGAATCAGCCAGTATCATAAGGCCACTGCATAAATCGATGGTGCAGCCCCATTTGGAATATTTTGTACAGTTCTGGTCAATGCACCTCAAAAATGATATTGTAGCATTGGGAAAATGTGCAGAAAAGCATAACTAAAATAATTAAGAAGATGGAACACCTTCCCTATGAAGAAAGGTTAAAGAGGTAAGGGCTTTTTAGCTTGGAGAAGTGACGACTGAGGGGGGACATGATAGAGGTTTACAAAATTATGCATGTGATAGAGAAGGTAAAGAAAGAAGTAGTTTCCTCCCTTTCCCACAATACAAGAATTCGTGAGCACTCAATAAAATTAATGAGCAGTAGGCTTAGAACAGATAAAAGGAAGTAGTTCTTCACCCAAAGAGTAATTAACACATGAAATTCACTGCCGCAGGAAGTGGTGGCAGCTACAAGCATAGACAGCTTCAATAGGAGACTGAATACACATATGGAGCAGAGGTCCATCAGTGGCTATTAGCCACAAGGTATGGATGGAACACTACGTCTGCCACAGTGAAACTATGGATTCTTGATGCTTTGGGGTGGGGCAGGAGTGGGAGGGCTTCTGGAGTCTGAAGTCATTGGTGGACCTCCTGATGGCAGTTGAGTTTTGGCCACTGTGTGACACAGAGTGTTGGGCTGGATGGACCACTGGCCTGATCCAACATAGCTTCTCTTATGTCCTTATGAATTAAACCCTGCTGAGTTCCCTCCCCTCCCAAAATCCTGCCCCCCAAGATCCACCCCCATCTCCAGGAATTTTCAGACCTGGAGTTGGCAACCCCACTAGAAAGTGAGCAGTAGCTCACAGAAGCTAATACCCTGCCACTAAGGTTCTACTGGACTCCTGCTCTTTTCCCCTGTTCTTTCAGATGGTTTTGAATCAGAACTCAATGGTTCAGTGGTATTCCATGGAAGATAAGAAAAGTCTCATTCCCCGTGAGTATAATGCAAGATTTCTAGTTGCCACAGGGTAAAAAGATCAGATGAATTCATAATGGAATTCTTGAGGTGGCAAGCTAACAACGCATCATACATAGTACACATGGTAAACTTTCTAATGAACACATATGTGATGTGGAAGAAATCTTCCCTGTGATGGCTGGATCTTCAGGCCAAACCTGAGAGGTCTCTCCACCTTGGGATATGTAAAAATTCTCTTTCTCGTTGATCATTTCTTCTGTTCTGGTACGTTGCCACTGTGAGTCTCTTTGTTCTCTTAATTTTTGCTGCCCTCATTCCCAGTTAGCTTCTTTGCTTTATGACATTTTTATTTGTGCATGATGTGCAATGGACACAAAAATAATGGATTAATTTTAACTGGAAAGCCTCTCCAAAGGACACACAAAATGTTGTGGAAAAGTCCTGCAAGTTCAAGTTCAAGAGAAACACTGAAAGAGGGATTTTCAAATTAAGCTCCAACTTTCGGCAGCACCCTTCCCTCTAGCTTCCTGCTGCCTTTTACAAAACCAGAGTTCAGGTGATACTTTCCAATCCTCCTCCTCACCACAACCATCCCTTTTTCTCTACCTCTGCTATTATTGTTGTTCCAGGGAAAAGGAAGGAGGGGTTCTTTCCCATATGGCAACTAAATTAACTTGGGGGAAATAAATATTTTTTTCAAAGCAAAATAGCAGCATGGGGGGAATCTTGAAAGCCAGTTTGGTGTAGTGCTTAAGAGGAGTGCCCCCTGACTTAAAAAATCCTGGCTAAGGGCCTGGTTATTCTCCTAATTTGACATTAGCATCTTTTGCATGATGTATCACACTGAAAGATAAATATGGAGGTACTAAAGTGTATCTGAGGAAAAACGGGGCCTCACTTGGGACCCAAAGTAGCTTACAGCATTATCTTCTCCACTTTATCCTCACAACAACATGGTGAGGTAAGTTAGGCTGGGAGCATATATCTGGCCCAAGGTTATCCAACAATCTTCCATGTCAGTGTGTGGATTTGAACCTGGGTCTACCAAATTCTAGTCTAGGGTGGCCAAACTTGCTCAACGTCAGAGCCACATAGAATAAATGTCAGATGTTTGAGAGCCGCAAGACAGGAACAAATATCACACACATGTTTTTATTTTAAAAAATATGCAAATTTGCTTTTTATTAACATTAAATGAGACTGCCAGAAACAAAAACAAAAAGGGCAAAAACAGACACTGATAATGATATTTATTTGTTTGCTAATGATATTGATTTGTCTAAGAGAGAGAGAGAATGAAAAAGGTGGAAAGAAAGAGAGAGAGACAACAAAGAAAGCAAATAGATGAGAGGGAGGGGGAAGGAAGGAAGGAAGGAAGGAAGGAAGGAAGGAAGGAAGGAAGGAAGGAAGGAAGGAAGGAAGGAAGGAAGGAAGGAAGGAAGGAAGGAAGGAAGGAAGGAAGGAAGGAAGGAAAGTATGTTTCCCCTTTGCTTCCCCAGCTGCCCTGCTGGAAGCCGCACAATATGTGTGAAAGAGTCTCATGTGGCTCCCGAGCCACAGTTTGGCCACCCCTGTTCTAGCTCAGCACTCTAACCACAACACCACACTGGCTTTCCCAGCTGTGTTTGGGAAACAGTTTGTGGAGTACATCATCATCACCCTGGAATTTCTGCTTGTGTGTTCTATTGTGGTTCCAAAAAATAACGGGAGGGAAGAAAATACACTTTTAACCTCCCCAAAATGTCTGCTGTCACTAAATTTTTGGTCACACAACCTTCGGGCTTATCTTCAGCAGCTCCCTCCTCCTGCCACATTAGCCAGATGTTGCCAGGTCCTGCTGTTTCTTTATCTTCACCGTCTTCACCGTCTCCAGTGCCAGTTCTCAATGCATCAGCTGCTAAAAACTTCAGCTGTGCCCTCATCAACTCCCCCCACCCCCGGTGCACTGTGGCAGCCTCCTCCATGATCAGCTACCACCTCTCCTGTCAATTCCAAAGGCCTCTGCTAAAATCGTCCTTGTCTCCTGCCACCAGGATCTTTAGGCCTGTCTCCTGAGATGTCTTCACTGTCAGCATCACCTTCCAACTCCTACGCCTCGCAGATCAGGTACTCCACCTCTGAACACAGATAGGTTCTGACAGATGGAACTTTTTCAGAGCTACCTTTCTAAAAGAGCCCAAACTCATTAAAAAAAAAAAAAAAGCGCCATAGCTTTATCAAATTTTGTAAATGGAATGATACGGTGGAGAAACTGAGGGGGAAGCTATATGCACATATGCTGCTGGAGCTGGAACTCTGGGCTATATACTTCAGGAGAGAGGACAGCTAGAACAAAGAGGTCATGGTTTTCTCACTGGCTCGAGCATAAGCAGAACTCAGACCAATTTCACACAACAGCTGCGCTGCCATCATGCCTCCCTTTGCCCCGTTTCTATTGGTCAATTTTCCACTTGAAGTCATATGGCCGCATTTTAAGCTGTAGCTTCACCTGATTTCCCCTGCAGTTTCATGATCCTGTTTTTTGAGGATCACGAAACCGTGGGGAAAATTGGGTGAAGCCGTGGGTCAAAATGTGGCTGCGCGGCTTCGAGTGGGAAATTGACCAATAGAAATGGGGAAAAGGGAGGCGTGACGGTGGCGCAGCTCTCGTGTGAAATCAGTCTCAGTGTCCAGGACCCCAGAGTTTGCATTGCAAATCTCTTGTCTGCGGTTGGAACCTAGCCTACCAAGTAGGGTTGCCGGGCCCTCCCTGGTCACCAGCGGGGGGTAGGGTAGTATAGGGTTGCCATTTCCAGATTCCTGGAGATTTAGGGGTGGAGCCTAAGGAAGACAGGGACCTCAGAGGGGTACAATGCTATGGAGTCCACCCTCCAAAACATCCAGTTTGGTGTACTGGTTAGGAGCATGGACTCTCATCTGGGAGAACCGGGTTTGATTCCCCACTCCTCCACATGCAGCTGCTGGTGTGACCTTGGGTCAGTTACAAGTTCTTTCAGAGCTGTTCTCTCAGGAGCAGTTCTCGAAAGAGGTCTCTCAGCCCCACCTACCTTACAGGGTGTCTGTTGTGGGGAGGGGAAGGGAAAGGGTTTATAAGCTGCTCTGAGAATCCTTCAGGTAGTGAATGGTGGGGTATAAATCCAATCTTTTCTTCTCTTCTTCTTCTTCCATTTTCTGCAGGGGAACTAATAGGGTTGCCAGCCTCCAGGTGGCACCTGGAGACCATGTGCTATTACAATTGATCTTCAGAAGACCAGTCCCCTAGAGAAAATGGCTGCTTTGGAGGGTGGCCTCTATGGCCTTATAGCCTGCTGAGCTCCCTCCCCTCCTCAAACCCCACCTTCTCCTGGCTCCACCCCCAAAATCTTCCCCACCCTAGGCAACCCTAGGAACTGATCTCTGTCATCTGGAGATAAGCTGTAATGATTCTATGAAAAGCTTCTATGAAAAACTTCTATGATTCTATGAAAAACCTTTTCATGGTCAGAGTGGTTCAAAAGTAGAATTAGCTGCCTGGAGAGTTGGTTAGCTCCCCTTCAAGAAGAGGCTGGATGAATATTTGTCAGAGATGCTTTAGGCTAGTCCTGCATTGGGCAGGGGGTTGGTCTAGATGGTCTGTATGGTCCCTTTCCAACTCCATGATTTTATGCATTCCAGGAGATCCCCAGGCCCCACCTGGAGGCTGGCATCCCTACTCCCAAGCTTCCTGGGTGGGTGAAGGTATCATGATCAGGGAGGAGCATGTGTGCATGTGAGAAGGCTTGTCCCTCTTGCTCCCATTCCCTCCTGCTCGCTTCCTAGCCTGTCTGCAGCTTGACATGCAGGTAGGGCTCCATATGGGATGTGTGCTGCTGCTTCTAGCTTCTGCTCCACTTTCTCCTGCCTGCTATCCGGCCAGGGATTTTGAGCCCTTGCATGAGAAAACCAGCCAGGCACAAAGGATTGCCAGCTCTGGTTGGGGAAATACCTAGAGCTTTGTAACACTGCCTGAGCTCTTCAAAAAGATCATTATTCACTCTAATGCAAACTTGAGTCTCTAGAACACAAGTATATAGGGGAAAGATGGGCATTTGCACACTGCTAACTTACTTTGCTTTAGGGTTCCCGACCTCCAGGTGGGGCCTGGAGATTCCCAGGAATTACAACTGATATCCAGAGTATAGAGACCAGTCCCCTTGAGAAAATGGCTGCTTTGGAAGGTGGACTCTATGACATTATATCCCATCCTCCCCAGGCTCCACCCCTCAGTCTTGAGGAATTTCCCAAACCCCAGCTGGCAACCTTATCCCACTCCCCCCCGCACTGATGCCTTGTCTTTCTCTGAAGCAAGGTGAAGAGGGAGATTTTAGACAGTGTTTTTAAAAAGGCAGAGGGAAGGGGGAGTCTGCCCTTAAAAAGGAATGACTCCCAAACTCCCAGCGGCCTCTGCACTAATTTGTTGCTGGAGAAGAGGCCTCCACAAAGAGTGAGAAAGGGGTCCAAGAGGTTAAAAGCAAAAGAACCCTTCCAAAGGCTGGTGGTGTTGGCTTTGCATTGCCTTAGGGGAAAACTTTGGAACAGCAGAGGTTTCAAGAACAGTGAATGAAGCTCACATGGAACCCCACATTGATCCTTCTGCATATGGAACCCCATGTGGATCAGTCGGCACCCTTTCCCCCCCGCCAATTTGGGATGTCTGTTGCAAACTTTTATGGTCCAGCCCAGGTCATCCAAATAGCCCTCCATCTTGCCCCTTCCTGATAGCTGAGCAAATGGTTATCACCATGTAGGAAACTAATCTCTGATCAGCTGCCCGTTTAAGTCTTTTATAGCCCTGCTCCCTGAGAAATAATGGGTTTTTTTATTTGAGATTGGGGTCTCCTGGGTGTAACTCAAGGCACCTTGTACCTCTCTGTCACAATAAAGACATTTTAACATCAGGAGGGCCAATTAGGAAGCACCTTCACCACATCTGTACAGATGTAGCTATTTCTTTCATTGTGTAAAATGCCATCACATTGCATCCGACTTATGGTGACCTCAAATGGAGTCTTCAAGGCAAGAGATGTTCAGAGGTGGTTTGCCATTGCCTGCTTCTGCATAGTGACCCTGGACTTTTGTTGGTGGTCTCCCATCCAAGTACTAACTAGAGCCAACCTTGCTTCTGAGATCTGACAAGGGTAGGCTAACCTGGACTATCCAGGTCAGGGAACCTATTTCTTATTGGAATATTTGGTTAATATAGCAGAATGGCACAGTGGAAACATGCTGGGCCCATAACCCTATTGGGATATTTGGTTAATATAGCAGAGTTTGCCCAGTCAAACAAACATGATAGTGAATGCAGTAAAAAAAATCTCCCAAGAAGGAGATCCAGTTCACATTCAGGTTCCAGTTGAACGAAGAGAAAGAAGCCTAATCTAAACAGTACTTTCCTTATCACAAATGGCCAGCTTGTCCAGCATTGTGTGTGTGGGGGGGGACTATGAGGGCACAGGAGAGACCTGCAGAGACATGTGTGTCCATGGAAGGCCATCTGAAGACAGAGGGAGAGGACAAAGGGAGAGAGGAAGGGTCACAGGGCAAGTCCCAGGTTAAAACAAAGAGTGGCATCCCATTCAAGGAGATAACACCTATACATACTTAGAGTGATGTAGCACCCCCCAGTGTCCAGGCATGCTGAGTCACTCACTCCAACATTTCTAGCCTGAACAAATCCTGGAAAAAAAGTTCTGCAGGTTTTCAGAATAGTTCAGTTTGTACAAGGCAAAAATTGGTGTGGAGGACACCTAATATCAAGAGCCGGTGGCAATATCAACACTTCCTCTCTCTGTACCCCCTGGTTGGATCCCCAGAGCAGCCTTGCAACTATTTCCCCCCATTTAAAAAAAAACAAAAACATAAGATGAAGGATGAGCTCATGCCTAAACTGAGGTTTAAAATAATCTCAATTGAAGCATGAAACTCTGAACCTCCTAGTGGGTAAGCAACGGCAAGATAATCCCAGGGATGTGAGACCTGCTCTTACTCCCTTTAAAATTTCAGACAGTATCAGCCACTGTGGTTTCCAGGCAGTGTAAAACCTCTGAATTGGCAACAGCCGGCACTAGGAGTCCAAGCCAGAGTAGGTTTAATGGGTGCACAGCCCCTCCTGGAGCACTGATTTGCGCCCCTCAGAAAATATTAGAAGTTGTTTGGAATTATGAAACCAGAACTTCCAGTGAAAGATTGAGAGTTCGTTTTCAGAACTTGGGGGGGAAAGAGTGAAACACCAGCACTAGTGTGTTTGTTTCTCTCACCCCCAAAACAGTATCACTCCAAACTTCATTTATCTGATCTGCTCAGCTTTTTCCTCTTGTAGTCTCCCCAGACTAAGGGCAGCTGTTTCACTGTCCTACTTGATCCTGCTGAAAGTAGTGGTGGAAAGTGCCATCAAGTCACAGCTCTTATGATATCCCCGTATTAGGGTTTAAGAACCTAAAGGTTAAGAAGATCTGAATGTAGAGGCCCAATAATTCTGTTAGTCAAATTAAAAAAAAACATTAAATATTGACAGATATAGAAAAATATACATGCATTTATTACAAAGTAAATTAAAAACAGGTATTGGACCTGGCAATAGCCTCAATTAAGCATCAAATTGTACAGTGAAAACCCCAAATGACCATTATTGACCCTGACCATGTGCATTTTGGCCCATTGGCCTTCCTCGGTGGTCAAACAAATGATATTACAGACTGGCTCCTGACATTACAATGCAACAATCACTTCTAATAAATTGACCAGGATGAAATTTTTAAATGATTACTGTATGTGACCAAAGGCCACATTATTAATCAGAGGCCCCATTCTTAGTTTGCTGCCATGGTCAGATACACTTTCCTATAGTAATGGTTCAATTGTGCACCTTTCTCTCTTGGTCAGAAAATTTTTATGCAGCCAAGAGCCAATAGTGATGCAATAGTACCATAGGGTTGCCAGCCTCCAGGTGTCCAGAGATCTCCCACTATTACAACTGATCTCCAGGTGGCAGAGATTGGTTCACCTGGAAAAAATGGCCACTTGGGAAGGTAGACTCTACATAAGAACATAAGACTCTATGGTATTATACACCCTTGAAGTCCCTCCCCTAGAGTACCCTCCCCAATCCCCACTGTCCTCAGGCTCCAGCCCCCAAGTCTCCAGGTATTCCCCATCCTGGAGTTGGCAATCCTACCGCATAGGGTTTCCAAGGCAAGAGACATTCAGAGGTGGTTTGCTACTGCCTACCTCTGCATTGCAATCCTGGAATTCCTTAGTGTTCTCCCAACCAAATACTAACCAGGGCTGAACATGTTTAGCAGCAAAGATCTGACAAGAACAGACTGGCCTGGGCCATCCAGGTCAGGACACCTGGCTGAAGGCATCCAGAAAAATAATTCCCCTTTACCAACCATAACAGGAAGCTTGGCAAGGTGCTTAAGGGGGGGAACCACCTTGTTGGTTTAAGGAAGGTGGCAATTATGTAAGTGTGTGAGAGCTTCTGGATTTAGATATAGCTCTCCTTATTCCATGTTTATGATATTAATAACTCACAGGCAGTAAAATGTACGCAGACACTGGGTATGACAACAGGACTACACAGGTTTCTGCTGGTCAAGAGCCCACCACCAATTTCCCATTCATTTTTTCTGAAGCCCCACCTAGAACTATGGCTTTTCAAATCTAGTGAGGATGGCTGCGTATTCATTCATTCATTCATTCATTCATTCAATTTATACCCCGTCCTCCCCGCCGAGGCAGGCTCAGGTTGGCTTCCATAAAATGCATATATAAATACAATAAAACCCATCATAAAAACAACCAAAAGGCATAGGCCTATGGCCCTGTTATGAGCTTGAGGAAGGGAGCAACAAGGAAAGGCTCCAATTATTGGCATCGCTCCATTCCTAAACAGCTCTTCCCCTCCTCGCTGTAGATTTGCAGTTACAAGATGCAAAAAAACATTCCTACTTACTTACTAATTATCCCTAGTTTCTCTTCTTTTGCCCACAGAGGAAGTTGCTTGGTTACAAGATCACTGGGGTGTGTTTGTTGGGGTTACAATTCCTCAGGCCCAGGTTGCTTTGGGGTCCCAGAAAGTCAGGCAATCCAGCTGCCTATATTTGTTCTAACCAAGCAAGATGACTATCATCTCAGGTTTATAATCTGACTATAATCTCAATAGAGGTTTATAAAATTATGCATGGTGCAGAGAGAGTGGACAGAGAGAAGTTTTTCTCTTCCTCACAAAATACTAGAAAGGGGCATCCAATGAAGTTCATGGGCAGTAGATTCAGGATGGGCTAAAAGATGTAAATGTCAGCTGAATGAGTGACTAAAATGTAGAATTCGCTGCCAGAGGACGTAGTGATGGTCATAGGCAGAGACAGCTTTGAAAGGGGATTAGACAGATTCATGGAGGAGAGGTCTATCAGTGGCTGATTCTGCATTGGCTTTTCCCTCTGTTGTTTTATGAAACCCATGTTATGAAACCCCTCTGTATTGCATGCTGGTTTCACTCCCTTTGATTATCGGGATTTATGGTAGCGTCCACACTCCATGCCACTTTCAAGTTCTTTGACTGTCGGATTTAATTGTACCTTCTGCATAGATTTATGGCCTTTTCATGGCTGTTTAGGGGTGACTCTGCAGTCAGTACGACATTGCCCTGAGGTATTTGGATGTGGTTTTGAGCTGCACTTTTTCCTCCCAGTTGAGAAAATGTGGAGCAAATGCTAGATGCAGAATCACCCAATGGCTACTAGTCATGGTGACTAGACGGAATCTTTGTGTTCAGAATCTGTAGACCTCTGAATCCCAGTGCCAGGAGGCAACATCAGGAGAAGACTTTGGCCTCTGTGTCCTGTCGTTGGGCCTCCGGAATAACTGGTTGACCATATGAGACAGATGGAACACTAGTCTGACCCAGCAGGGCTCTTAAATTCTCTAGGAATCTATAATCTCTCAATTTAACCCTTACTAGACTTGAAATCTTAGAAAAGGCTCCTCAGCAGCATGAGAAACCTTGCTAAGTTTTCCAGTTAAGTGAATAGGTGATTATGGGTTTGGAAAGAGGTTTTTTGTTCCATTAAGGATTTGCTTCCCAGGTCCTCTTTTTTTTTGGAGGAGAAATCTTTTGTGGTGGCTCCAGACAAACCAGTTCATTTGCTCCATCCCATCTTTCTGGGTTCACTAGAGCACCACTTAATGAATGCCACTCTTTCAGCCAGTTACAGAATCCAATACATGTCTGGCCTGCCTTTTGCATCTGAGTTCTACATACAGAAGGACCTTGGCTTAAATAATTGTCATCCTATTTAATGCGCCAGAATGTTAATGCATGCGTTTTGTTTTCAAATGCATCAGATTTTCTATTTCCCTTGACAGTTTTCTGCTCCCTCATCCATAAGGGTGGAAATTAGACTTGAGCAGAAATTTTTCACCTTTGAACTAGATTGAATCACTTTAATTCACAGATATTGTTAAGCTTATGAAAAGCTTCAGATTCCCCCCCACCTCCCCCTGCAGTCTCCCCTAACAACTTCTTTTGTTAAATCTGCACCAGCTGACATGCAGCTTTCGGGAGCAGGTGAAATTGTTTCCTTCCTTCAGTTTCTCGCCTTCTAATAAGATGCCTGAATTTCAAGCGTGCTGGCCTTATTCCTATTGATTTTAAGCCTTAATGGACAAGCAGTTTCTGCAAGTTTAATTGTCTCCTCCACGCAATGTGTCTGGCAAAATAAACACCTCTGATATATTTGGTATTTATCTGGGTTGTTTCAAAACTCACTTTTCACAGCATTTCCTCATTATCCAATCTATAGCCTCAAACAGAAGAACTGACATTACATAAGTGCACTCTAATTTAAATTCCTGCTGGTGTATGATCGTTCCCCTTCATAGCTCTTCTGTGCTCACTATCTTCGGTATAAGCTGTGCATAGTAGACAACCCCGCACCCTCAGTCCCAATCCCCTGCACTCAAGAAATTGAGGAATGAGAGAAAAAAATGGCCAGAAAACAGCCTCCATAGCAACACTCTAGGAATTTCCTCCTGTCTTTATTATCTTCACCATAGAAATTAGGGGAAATTCCTAGAGCATGACCTAGAAGTGAAGTCATATCCTCCCCAGATACCACCCTCAAAATTTCCCAGCATTTGTTAAGGCAGTGCTGGCAACCATGGCAGTGCTGGATGATATGCCATGGAAATATGGAATGATCCATAGTCATGTGGCAATTGTATCTGAATTTGGGTCTGGAAGTTGCCCAGCTTGGAGTTGGATGAATGACACTAAAAGGAGAATTCCTATTTGAGGAGAAATTCAGAAGCATACCTAGCTAGCAGTGATGTAGGAAACAGAAACCTAAAAGGCTGAACCAGAGGTATTTGGACAGATTCTTAGCATTTATACAAGTCCTGGACAATCTATGGAACTGAAGCAATTTGAGACATAGACAGCGAAGGCCTTTGTCAGATGTTTCTGGTTTTCCTTCTGGGTTTGTGGCTACTATCTTTAGGGAATCAACCAACTGGAAATACCCTCCAATTCTATTTGCTACTTTCCAGATGTTGTGATTGGCCAGACCTTCCTTTTTGAAATGCTTGATAGCTGTGAGAGATCTGAATTCATCCCTCCCTCCCCCCTCACTCTCATTGGGCTGTGCTGAAATCTCATTCAAACTTTCCTGTTCTATCTACAGACTCATTGCAGTTAGCCACCTGAATACAGATAGATACTGCTGGCGTGGAGCTGTTGACTCATACTATATGTCAATTCCTCCCATCTATGTAGCAAATGCTAAAAGCTAGGAGAATGTTGTTGCTGTTGGCTAGTTCAGCCACACCAGGCTCACAATCCAAGAATAAATGTTCAACATTCAGTAACAGTTTGCCAGCCCAAATATCTAGACATCGTGAGACAGACTGTATAGAACATGACATTTCCCAATACCATCTTTTGCTTGTTTGCTTGACACGCATTGCATTGAAATAAAAGTTATCTATACAAATTCAAAGGGACTAAAGCACAGGTTTTTTTATTGTGCATTGAATACTGAGGGAAAGAACAATTTCTCAACAGCATCTCAAAAACTATGTATGGGTCTTGTGGGAAACAGAAACCAGCAAATGATATCAGCAGAGGATCTGCTGCCAATAGATTTTTGAAAGAAAGATAACAGCTGTCTCAGGGCACATCTGTGTGGAGATTTTCAATGGACTTCAAAATGCATCAAATGCATTTCTGGACCCAACGATTACACAAAAAGGAGTGGGGTTGCCAGCCCTGGGCCAGCAAATTCTGGGAGATTTGGGTTCTGATGCCTGGGGAGGGTGGAGTTTGGGGGTAATGTAATGTCACTTCTGAGTGATGCTCTATGAATCCACCAATCTTTATGGTCTTTACTATAGAGATTGAGTAAATTCCTAGAATGGCATTGAGATGACACCTTATTGTCAGATGTATCTAGAAACTAGGTATTTAAATTCCACACCCTACACACTTTTTTGTCCCCCCATACTTTTATTTTGTTATTAAGGGTTTGGGAAACACTTTGTCTTCTAGTCCTCAATGACAGCAATGCTTGGAATTCAGAGTGCTACCTGGCATTCGCTTGGCCTATTATGGGGCTTGAAGGAACCACACAGTAAGCTTGATTAAAATAACTAAGAAATGGCTTTGTTTCAGTAGTATGAGTGATTTGGTTGTTTCTTTGTTTTCCTGTTTCTGGCCCTCTCAGTGTTACAGAAATGAAGTTACTGGAGAGCTAGGGCAAGAGAAAACATAACAGTTACAAGGCAGGTTTCCTGTTTGACTGATGTGGACTTATAACAACACAGAACAAAAAAACTTTTAACTTTAACTGGTTTTGACATAAACAGCACCCAGATCTTCAGAATGTGAAGCAGGAAGAAAGTCTGAGATCTGCGTTCTGGGGATAAACAAGGAAATGACACTTTTAGTCCCTATTTGACTAGCTTTCCTAAATGTTGCCCTCTGAACAAGTTTCTTCTCACATACACTAATAATTGCTTATTTCAACACAATGCCCAGTGAATCACCCTGTCACAACTTCCTTTCATAAAATGGACTGATGTATAGAATGCTTCATCACTGCTACCCCTTGGAACAGGGATCAGCAAGTATCACCTGTTCTGTTACTTTACCATCTTATAAGTGTTCTTTGTCCAGTATTCCATTGCTCCTGAATTCCAATATAACTAGGAAAATGCCTTAATTCCATAACTTCAAAGTCCTCCTGTTCATTTTCTTTTTTCTCTCCCCCCTGTATGTTACCAATGCCCCTTGTTAAAACACTGCAAAAAAAGTAATCTTGGTGTGATTATATATGCTCACATGTGATCCTTCATGTTGGTAAAAGGATTCAGAATATCAATACAACCATATGTGTAATCACATTTAGACTGCTTTTGTGTGATGTGTATTAACAAACAGAAGGTACACATGGACAACTTTTGTGATGTATTCATGTGCATATGCCTTTAAGTGAGCCCTCAAGAACTAGTTTCTGTCCCCCCTCCAAGCCTTTATGGGAGGGGCCTCACTGAAGTCTTGATCTTGGTGGTGGTGTCTCAGAGTGTATATATTAGGGCCAAACAGTATGAGATTTGTTTTTAACGAGTTAAGTTTGGGTTCCAAAATGGGGCAAATAACTCCTCCCAGGGCCATTTCAGCTCAGGACTCCCTCCTCTCCAGGGAGCCAGTTTGATGTAGTGGGAGAACTGGGATTGATTCCCCAATCCTCCACTTGCAGCTGCTGGATAACCTTGGGCAAGCCATAGTTCTATCAGAGTAGTTCTTGAAAGAGCTCTCTCAGCCCCACCTACCTCACAGGGGCCTGTTGTAGGGAGGGGAAGGGAAAGGAGTTTGTAAGCCACTTTGAGACTCCAAGTGAAGGGTGGGGTATAAATCCAATCTCTTCTCTCTTCCTCTTCTTCTCTCCCTTGTGCCACAACTCCAAGCCAAATGGCAATCCCCACAGCTGCTATGTGGCTGCAGGAAAAGTGACTTACATCTAGATTGCTTGTTAAAAACATCTTGCATAGTTCAGCCCTTAGTTTTCTCCATTTATAAGTGTCCTCTCCCAGTTGGAAGCAATAAAAAGGTCTGTTGTACTTGAAGCTATTTATTTATTTATTTGTTTATTTGTTTGGATTTGTATCCCACCCTCCCCGAAGGCTCAGGGCGGCTAACAATATAAACAATTTAAACAATATAAACAATATAAAACAATATCAACCAGGTAAAATTATAAAAACAAACAATACAACATAAGCACAACATTTAAAACCAAGATGACGGGAAGACAATGGCATGGTTTTCGAGGTGGAATATCGAAGGTGGAATAGCGGCAGTGGCGGCTCCTACTCAAAAGCCTGGCGGAAGAGCTCCATCTTGCAGGCCCTGCGGAACTGGACAAGGTCCCGCAGGGCCCGGATCTCCTCTGGGAGCTCCTTCCACCAGGTAGGAGCCACCACCGAAAAAGCCCTGGCTCTTGTGGCAGCCAGCCTCGCATCTCTGGTGCCAGGAATTTCCAGAAGATGACGGCCCCCAGACCGAAGTGCCCTTGGGGGAACATGTAGGGAAAGGCGGTCCCTCAGGTAAGCCGGACCCTGGCCATACAGGGCTTTAAAGGTGATCACCAGCACTTTGAAACGAATCCGGTATGCTATTGGCAGCCAGTGCAGCGCTTTCAACACAGGTTGAATATGGTCCCTCCTAGAGAGACCCATCAGCAGCCTGGCTGCAGCATTCTGCACTAGCTACAGCTTCCGGATTTGCGACAAAGGCAGCCCTAAGTAGAGAGCGTTACAGTAGTCTAACCTTGAGGTGACCGTCGCATGGATCACCGTGGCCAGGTCATCGCGGCCAAGGAAGGGGGCCAACTGCCGTGCCTGCCTCAGATGGAAGAAGGCCGACCTGGCAGTGGCTGCTACCTGGGCCTCCATCGTTAGAGAGGAGTCCAGGAGCACTCCCAAACTCCTAACCTCCAACGCCGGCACCAAAGGCAGGGGTCTTTTGGGGGGGAGCTCACCGGAGCGCAGCTCCGGGAGCTCAGGAGCCAAGCCCTGCCCCCAGCCGGCGTCCCCGGGGAGTCTTTCAGGCAGCCGAATGTCAATTTCAGCTCCATTATATCCTATGGGCCATTGAAGTCAATGGTGAAAACAAAGGTTATATTCTGGGGGCTGGAGGGAGGGGGTTTGATGGAGAGGCTCCAAACTCACAGGGTAGCTGATGGAGCCTCTCCCCAAGATACCCACCAAGTTTCAAGAACATTGGACCAGGGGGTCCAATTCTATGGGCCTCTAAACAGGTTGCCCCTATTCCCTCCATTGTTCTCTATGGTGGGGAAAAATTAACTTTTTTCCCACCATAGAGAACAATGGAAGGAATAGGGGCAACCTGTTTGGGAGCCCATAGAATTGGACTCCCTGGTTCACTGTTCTTGAAACTTGGTGGGTATCTTGGGGAGAGGCTCCATCAGCTACCCTGTGAGTTTGGAGCCTCTCCCTCAAACCGCCTCCCCTCCAGCTCCCCAGAATATACCCTATGTTTTCACCATTGACTTCAATGGCCCATAGGATATAATGGGGCTGAATTGCCGCTGAATTTCTTTCATTCCCTTCCCTCCTTCCTTCTCTTTTTCCTCTTTCCCTCCTTCTTCTCTTCTCTCTTTCTTTCTTCCCCACCTTCTTCTCTTCTCTTTTTCCTCCTTTTCCTGTTTCCCTCCTTCTTCCCTTTCTTTCTTTCCCTCCCCTTTCCTTCTCTTTCTTTCCATCTTTCCTTCCTTCTTTCCTTCTCTCTACTCTCTCTCTTTCCTTCCCTCTTTCCTCCTTCTGTGGCCCAACTCTCATGAGAAGGAGTTTAAACTTTAAACCCTTCTCTCTTAGCTCCCCCACCCAGACCAGCTGGGGAAGGGAAGGGGAGGCTTTTGAAGATGCCTCCCCCCCTTTTGCTTCCCCTTCTGACATCACTTCCGGTGATGTCAGGGGGTGTGGCATATGCTAATAGCTTAATAGCTCATTAGCATACCATATGCTAATGAGCTCCTGCAGCTGTTTTTCTACGAAAAGACCCCTGACCAAAGGTACCCCGTCAAAGGCCGGGAGAGGGAGCCCCAGCCCCGAACCGATCCGACTCAGGCCCAGGACCTCCATCTTTGCTGGGTTTAGTTTCAGCCGGCTCAGTCTGAGCCACCCAGCCACGGCCTGTAATGCCCGATGCAGATTATCCGGAGTGGAGCCTGACTGGCCCCCCAACATCAGATAGAGCTGGGTGTCATCTGCATATTGATGACACCCAAGCCCACAACTCCGGGCAATCTGGGCAAGGGGGCGCATGTAGATGTTGAACAACATTGGGGACAGCACTGCCCCCTGAGGCACCCCACACTCAAGGGGATGTCTCCGGGACCGCTGTCCCCTATCACCACCCTCTGTCCCCGACCTTGGAGAAAAGAGGCAAACCATTGAAGGGCAAGCCCCTGAATCCCCACGTCAGCAAGGCGGTGGGCCAGCAACTGGTGGTCGACCGTGTCGAACGCTGCCGACAGATCCAACAACACCAGAGCTGCCACACCGCCCCGATCCAGATGCCTACGGAGATCGTCAGTCAGGGCGACCAGTGCCGTCTCCGTCCCATGACCTGGGTGAAAGCCGGACTAGTAAGGATCTAGGATGGAAGCATCATCCAGGAAGCTCTGCAGCTGCAGCGCCACCGCCCTCTCGATAAGTTTGCCCAAATAGGGCAAATTGGACACTGGCCGATAGTTGGCCAATTTGGCTGGGTCCAGAGATGGCTTTTTCAAGAGGGGGCGGACCATCGCGTCCTTGAGCGCCCTGGGGAACCGCCCCTCCAAGAGGGACGTGTTGATAATCTCCCGCAGGGCACCTTGAAACCCCTCATGGCCTGCTTTAATGAGCCATGATGGGCACGGATCAAGGTCGCAAGTGGTTGGACACACAGATACAAGCAATCTGTCAACTTCCTCCAGGCTGAGCAGGCTAAAACACTCTAAACCTGACCCCAAAGATGAGCAAGGGGCCTCAAGTTCTCTAACTGTTTCAATTGTGGCGGGGAGGTCGCGGCGGAGTGCCAAGACTTTATCTGCAAAATAGCTCGCAAAAGCCTCACAGCCAATATCCAATTCCCTAGCATTTTGCCTGCCCTGTGGCAGAGCTGTCAAGGACCGAATTGTACTAAACAATTGGGCTGGGCGTGAGCTAGCAGATGCAATCGTGGCCACAAAGAAATCTCTCTTTGCGGTCTTGACTGCCATCTCATAGGCTCTCATAAGCATCCTATAGGATGTTCTTGATGCTTCGTCGCGGGCTCGATGCCACTGTCTCTCTAGCCGTCTCAGTTCTCGCTTCAGCTTGCGCAGCTCCTGGGTGTACCAAGGCGCTCGCCTAGCACGAGTGCGGAGAGGGGGCCTGGGAGCGATCTCGTCGATGGCTGCAGAGAGCCGGACATGCCAGTCCTCCACGAGCTCATCCAATGAGCCGCCAGGGGGTTTTGGATCCCGCAGGGCCATCTGGAACCGTATCGGGTCCATCTGGCGCCACGGGCGAGCAAAAATCTGCTCGCCGCCTGAACAGGGTTGGGATGGGATATTCAGTCGGGCCCTCAGGGCCAGGTGGTCTGACCATAGCACTGCCTCTATGGCAATCCGGTCCACCGTCACCCCCACTGCAAAGATCAGATCGAGCATGTGACCAGCCCGATGCGTGGGAGCCAAGATGAACTAGGAGAGTCCCAGTGCCGCCATGGACGACACGAGGTCCGTAGCCCGGCCCGAGGCCGCGTCCTCGGCATGGACGTTGAAGTCACCCAAGACAATCAGCCTAGGGTGCTCCAGCGCCCAGCCTGATACGGCCTCAAGCAGGGACAGCAGGCCACTGGCCGGTGCGTTAGGCGGCCGGTACACCAACCAGATCACCAAACTCTCCACAGTCTCCTGCGTACTAGCAGGACTGAAGGGTGTTATGAAGCAGGATGGGTAAGCTATCCCTGCTCACTGCAGCTCAGATGATACTACAACATCAGCAAAACATCAGGCAAGGATAATCTTGATGGAAATCTGTATACAGGAAGGTTCTGTGCAGAATAGTGGAACAATTTATATAAAGCATCTGTGCACAGGCTCCGTGTAGAAGAAATAATGAACAGATTGTTTGTACACAAACGTGTCACCTGCACAAAGCTGTTCTAAAACCTACTCCACTAAAAGGGTTGCCAGCCTCTAAGTGGGGCCTTGAGATGGTTGGATTCTCTGGACTTGGTACTGCCAGGGAACCACAGAAAAGTAGCAGAGTGCTCATGGCTTTAACACAGCAGAGCTTCGGGCTAGGTGTGGCAATAGACTTACAAAGGCCCCGGTCACACGGAGAATCTGCCGTGCGAGAGGCATGAATGTCAGGTGTTTTTTTTTAAGCCTCCACAGGATGCACACAAATGCCGAACTGCGCATGTGCACAAACACAAAACTGAAAGCAGTGCTGCTCCGCGGAACTGCGCATACACACAAATGCAAAACCGAGAGCATTTCCCCGTCTGATCCGGAAGTGGTGGCTTGCGGTGGCTTGCGATCGCCACTTGTGTGATTGCACCGCGCCACTTCTTTGCCACGCTCCAGCATTGCCATGTGATTGGCAGCTAACAGCCTAAGCATGGAGACTTGGGGGACTGTGTGATCGGGCTACTGCACTTCATTTTGCTCCAGGGCGAACAGCCACGCCTCCCCCCCCCACGTTATCTGGCCCGTGTGACCGGGGCCAAAGTTACATGGATTCTGCAGTCAGTTCTAAAGCTAATAAGCAACTTTTATTAAGTGCAGGTAAGAGACAGAGATAGATGATCTCTTCTAACTAACTAGATGGTCTTGGATGCTGGACTAGCATTCTCCTTCAAAGGAAAGGCTCAGACAGCAGGAAAGAAAGGATGCTCTATGTGTTCCGACCTCTCTATCTACCTAAACTCTTTGGTGCCATCTTCTCAAGTTTGAGACAGCAAACAGCACAAAGTCCTCCACTTCTAACAGAGATCTACTGGAATTATGACCAGTTTCCAGATGACAGAGATCAGTTCCCCTGGAGAAACGGCTGCTTTGGAAGGTGGACTTGATGGCATTATACTCCTCCGCTGAGGTCCCTCCCCTCCCGAAACCCTGCCCTTCCCCAGGCTCCACCCCCAAATCTTCAAGAATTTCCCAAATCAGAGGTGGCAGCCTTATCTAAGTATACTTAGGGTGCCCTTGGGCAAGTCACTCTCTCTCTCCCCTTAACCTATCTTACAGAACTGTTGCAAAACTTTACAATGCTGCTCTGAATATTTTTGGAGGAAGGGCCGTGCACAAGTATGCCTATTAAACAAATAACGATTGCAACTGGAAGTGGTTCTTGCCGCCTCCAGGGCACTATCAAAGGACACCTTCCACTTTCTTAAAGTGAAATAAAAACGGAAATAATTAACCTTTATTATATTGCGCAGAGACATTCCTTTATACTTCTGTATTATGAACATTTATGATGTATTCAGAAGTTGCTCATATATCATTAACAATAACGTGTTTACAGAGACTATCTATTTAGGTCAATGCATTTCAGGAAGGAGCACCATGTTTTGCTTTTGAATGCTATGGATGCATTTATTTCTTATACTTGAGGGCCATCTGTTGGTACAAGAAGAGTAATGCAATGCCGTTAGCAAACATCAGATCTCTGTCCCAGATCTGCATGGGGGGGGGGCATGCTGCTACTCCCGCCACTTCAGGTGCTCTTCTTTGCATACTTCCTTTATTTTTTATACAACAAGCCTGGCAGGTCTCTTGGGGAAAAGCCTGTTTTGAATTTAGTTAGGTGCTGTTTCTCACGTAATATTTTGTACCTGGGAATCAATATGCAAGTGAACAATATGTGTACTGAATCGATTCTGAAGGATACTCTTGAGTATCCAATGCAAAGTTTTCCTTTAAAGGGGAAACAGAAAATAGGAAAGATTGTGGATCATAATCCTATGTCTTTTAAAAGAAATTATGTGCCTGAAGAGCTATGTTCTTCAGCATCTGAATACATGCGTAGTTTTGGGGGGGGGGTTAAACACACTGCCCACGATCGAAGTATGTTATGAAAATAGCCCTTGGTAGGGATGGTCAAATACCTCCCTGTTAAATTTTCAAATTTGTGTCTCCTAGATAATGGTGACAAAGTAAGGAAGTTGCTCCAGTGGCCATCTGGGCAAGGTGGCTACCATAGGGTCTGCTGTCCACTAAGTTTATTAGTGTACCTTCTCCCTGACTGGGGCTGCAGCCTGGAAGTCTATCCACATCACCCCCTGCTGTGGCTTTTCCCCACCTATGAAGGTAGGATGTCATCTGCCCCTCCCCATCCCCTGGTGCTTTCCCTCCTCCACTGCTACTCAATGGAGGGGGAAGTGAGGAGAGTGAAACAGCATCCCATGATGCTGTGACTTCATTTCTGTTCCTGTAACTGGAAGTGATGTCACTGCATCTCAGAATGTTATGGGATTCACTTCAAACTATGGTCTTCCTCCTAGAAATGGAGGTGATTAGGGTTGCCAAATCTGGGTTGGGAAAAACCTGGAGATTTGGGGGGTAGAGCCTGGGGAGGATGCAGTTTGGGGAGGGGGAGGGATGTCAACAGGGTGTAATGCCCTAGAGTTGCCCCTCCAAAGCAGCCATTTTCTCCAGGGAAACTGCTCTTGATTGTCTGGAGATCAGTAGTAAAAATGGGAGAACTCCAGGTGCCACCTGGAGGCTGGCAAGCCTTGGGGTGATGCTTAGAGTAGCAGTTGCTAGGCCTGGTGGACCAGACTCAGGAAGCACCTGGCAGCATGTCTAATGGTTTGCCCAAGGTCCTAACTTTCAAGAAGTTGCTTGAACTTCAGGATAGGCACAATTGCCTACCAAAAGGGGTGTGTTTTTACTGTTTGTATATGGCTTTAAATTATGGAAAAGTTTGGTAAAATACACAGATTTTGTAAACTGCAATTTGTGCTTCACACCATATAAAAGAGTTAACTGCGTAGCGAAGGTTTCTGTTTGCATAATTTTTTTTTAGTTACACAATGTCTGCCACAACTCATGATTAGTAGGTGGAACTGAATAATGTACCTTGCTATGGGACCCAAATATCCTAGCTATGCCAGTGCTCTTTTGATCCTTTCTAGTATATTGACCCTCCTGGCTTGCTGTTCTAGGAAGTGATGAAATTAGGGATGGGCACAAACTGGGAAAATGTGGTTTGGTTTGGTTTTTAGTTTGTGGCCAACCCACAAACCAAACCATGAACTGAACTGGGAGGTCTGTTCTTGAACCAAACCAGTTTGTGGTTCATGGACACACAAACCCCATTGAAAGGAACTATGATCCATTTAAACAGGGTTTGCAGAAAGCTTGGGGGGGGACACTGAGCACCGGGGAGTTCTTTGGGGCTGTCTTGTACAGTCCCTTTAAACTTTAAAAGGACTGTGAAACACAGCCCAAAAAACAGTTGAGCCAGCAGGAAGCAGCCCAATGGACCTGAGCCTGTGGAGAGGTCTCCTCATTGGTCCAGCTTCAGGCTGTCTTGAGTAGCCCCATTCAACTGAGCAGTACAAGGGAGTCTGTTGGAGCTGGGCCCATGGGGAGAAGTCTCACCATCAGGCCAGCTTTGGATTCTCTTGTGCAGCCCCTTTAAACCAGGCTGCAAAAGGGAGCCCAATGGAGCTGAGCTGGCGGGGAGAAGTCTCCCTGCTGGCCCAGCTTCAGGATCTCTTGTGCAGGGGTGACTTCTCCCTGTGGGCTCAGCTCCATTGAACTCCCTTGTGCAACCCAGTTTGCAGGCAGTTGCTTGGCCAGTAGGGAAACTTCTCTCCATGGGCTCAGCTGTATTGGGCTCCCTTGTGCAGCCCCTTTAAATGTAACTGTCTTAAAGCAATTGCACAAGAGAACCCAAAATAGCTGACCAGTGGGGAGACTGCTCCCCACCCACTCAGCTGTTTTTTGGGGTGTCTTGAGCAGTCCCTTTAAATTTTAAAGGGACTGCACAAGACAACCTGAAACTGAGTGATGGGAAATGTTTCCCTGCTGCTCAGCTGTTTTTGCGGCTTTCACTGGGAACAGAAAGCAGGGATTTAATAGACCTTGGAGTCCCTTTAAACCCCTGCTTTCTACTCCATCCATGAACCACCATGAACTGTTTCAAAAGTTAATGGAAGTTCATAATTAAGGTTGCTAGGTCTTAGCAGGCTTGTGGCAGAGGGCTCCCAGCTCTGAGCCTGCATCTTCTGCTTACCACAGTTTTGGTCAAAAGGCTAGAGTGTCGCTACATGATGTGCCCAGCCTGATGACATCTCTTATGGGTGATGTAATCATGTTGATACTGCAGGAAGGGGCTGTTTGGGGGTGGGGCTTTCCCCACCAGCCAGCTGGTCAGTGGTGGATTAGAGCCCCTGAAATTGGGAGAAACCTCTTGATGAATTTTGCTTGCTTGTTTGGTTTGTGTCCATCCCTAGCTGGAATTCAACCTTTTAGCAAGAGCAGCTTCACATTCCACTTTCAGTTCAGTTTGCCTCTTGTTAGCAGCCAGTTTTATTTAAAGTTTCTTCCTTGTATACCTTTGTGGTTACAATAAAGGGTCTTGTTTGTAATACAACTTCTTTGAGGCCTCCTTTTCATGATAGCAGTCTCTGAAATGGTACCTTACAGAATGCAGAAAGTCCAAGTTACAGGAGCATGGCTTAAGCAGTGCCCTGAGATAATGGAAAACACTCCAGGTCATTGTAGAAACCTAGTGAGAAGTGTCTGCCTATTCGGGGGCATATTGAACAATTTAACCCTCCATGCCCAAGCAGGTGGGACAAGTATGCTGCTAGACCAGAGCTTAACTAAGCAGCCAGTGGTATTGTACATGCAAACAGGAAGTAATCTGTATTCTGCTGGCGACAGTGTATTAAGCAGCTTTTTTCCTGCTTACTGTTGGGACTGCTTAGAGCAGAGTTCCCCAATGTGGAGCCCACGGGCACCATGGCACTGCTAGGAGTTCCTCTGGAACCTTCCAAGCCTTTTGGAAAGTGGGCAGGGACATTGTAAGGCAGGGTTTGTTAGTGGCTGCCCAAATCCAAATGAAAGGGATTTCTGTGTGTTTGTGTCCATGCCTGGAAGTCATGGCAGCCTCTGGTGACTCCTCCTGGGGCATGGAGGATGTTCAGAGAAGTGGCTTGATAGCTTGCCTCTGCCTCCCAGCCCTGGTATTCTCTGAAGGTTTCCCATCCAAATAGTTGCCAGGGTCGGCCCTGCTTAGCTTCTGAGATCTGAAGAGATCATAGTAATGAGAGAGTTTTCCATGGCTGCAATAGCAGCTGCAAGTTGCAACCACTGGAGGATGAGAAGATTTGATAAGCAGCCTGGCTTGTGGTTCTGTTTCCCTTTCAGGCTTTCTTTCTTTTTATTTCCACTTTTCTTTCTCCCTTCCTCTCCTCTCCCAGGCTTTTACTTCACTTCTTCTATTGCCCTTCTGCAGTTCTGTTGTAAAGCCAAGAGGGAACTATTGTGTTTGGCTCTGCCTCCTGAAGCAGTCATGTTTGTTTGACTCTGACTTTTTTGGGAAGCCATTTTAGCTTTCTCTCTCTTACCCCAGCGGAAGCATATGTGGAGTGGGGCTCACCACCATGCAGCAGCATGCCAAAATGATATTGTTGCCAACCTCCAGGTGGTGACTGGAGATTTCCCACTACTACAACTAATCTCTAGGCAAAAGAAATCAGTTCACCTGGAGAAAATGGCCATTTTGGGAGAAGAAGAAGAGATAGGATTTCTACCCCACCCTTCACTTAGAGTCTCAGAGTGGCTTACAATCTCCTTCCCTTCCTCTCCCCACAAGAGACACCCTGTGAGGTAGGTGAGGTTGAAACAGCTCTGAGTGAACCATGGCTTGCTGAAGGTCACCCAGAAGCTACATGTGGAGGCATGGGGAATCAAACCCAGTCCTCTCAGATTAGAGTCCATGCTCCTAACCACTACACCAACCTGGCTCTCAGCAGGGTATAATGGGGTACTATGGCATTATACTTGGCTGAGGTCCCTCTCCTCCCAAAACCTCACTACCCCCAGGCTCTACCCCCAAAATCTCCAGGAATTTCCCATCCCGGAGCTGGCAACCCTAGCAGCAATGCAGTCCTGTAAACACTTAGGCTGGTTTGTCAGTATAGCAGTGGCTGGGGCCTCAGCACAACCCTAGGTATGTCCAGTTGAATTTTAGGTGAGGCCCTGTTTCCCAGCCACTGGTTCCATAGGCATACTAATTTGGAACTTGCAGAATTTTCCACCCCTCCCTTTGGCTGAAATGGGTACTGACCAAGACCCTCCCCTGCAAGAAACAGATCCTTTAGCTACTACAGTTTACCATCTGAGTTTAAGACAAAATTCCTTTATAAACCTTGTGTCATCACATGGGGGCAGAAGAGGCTTAGGAATCTTGAACGCTTCCTGTCTGTGAGACGAAATATACACAGTTTACCATACTGGAACCAGTGTGGGGAGTAAAAAGGCATGCCCCTATCAAAATTGCATAGAGAATTCTATGGATGCATCCTCCAGAACTGGCTGCTACCCCCCACCCCCCAAATCTGAAACAGAGAACCCCATTTCAGGCCCGTAGCCAGGATTTTTGTTTGCTTGTTTATGGGGGATTTTTTGTGGGGCAGTCCCCCCCATTAAATTAAATTTTAAAAATCATGAATTACTCACAGCAGCTTTTCAACCATGGGAGGGCCCCACTGCTGGACCTCCTGATGGCACCTGGTATTTTTGGCCGCTGTGTGACAGAGTGTTGGACTAGATGGGCCATTGGCCTGATTCAACATTGGCTTCTCTTATGTTCTTATGTTCTTAATTGTATTTTAATGTGAATTGTAGCTCTCCCCCCCACCCCACCCCCACATCTATGAAAAGTAGATGCAGCCCACCATTCCCCAAGTCAGGATGAGCTGCAACCTGCCGCCGCCGCCACCATGCATAGCGAGTAGTTCAGTCACACTGGAGTGGGAACAGGGAGGGTGGAGCTGGAGAGTTTACAGGGTGCCGTGACCAGCAGGAGAAGGCAGGATGCAGTGAGTCAGAAGGTGCAGGAAAGTTACGCAGCAGGAGCAAGACCTCCTGGCACTGCCATCTGTGGGAAATATGGCTGACCGGTATGAGGGAAGAGCCAAGCAAGATCCAAAGTCACTGAAGCAGGTGGCAACAGGGATGCCTAACTCCATGCACCTGACTGTCTCTGCTTTTCCAGAGCTCCTTGTACCAGGCACACACCCAAGACTCCTGTCCATTGGGCAGATAGTCATACATGTGACACTCCATGCAAAACATGGGATAGCTCAGTGGCACAGCATCTGCTTGGCATGCAGAAAGTCCCAAATTCAATCCCTGGTATCTCCAGTTAAAAGATCTGGCAGTAGGTGAGGTGAAAGACCTCTGCCTGAGACCCTGAAGAGCTACTGACAGTCTGAGTAGACAGTACTGACCCTGACAGACCCAACAGTCCGATTCAGTACAAGGCAGGTTCATGTGTTCATGTGTTAGCTATGCCTGGGGCCTGGGCAGGGCGCAGTGAGTCAGAAGCAGTATTCCCTCTAAGCTGAGTTAGTGTGAGCTAGCTCACAGTTTTTAACCTCCGGCTCACACATTTTTGTCTTAGCTCAGGAAGGATGGCTCCAGAGCAAACTAGTTTATGCAGTAGCCAAATCGCTCGCTCACAACTTTAATGCCAGTAGCTCACAAAGCAGAATATTTGCTCACAAGACTCCACAGCTTAGAGGGAGCATTGGTCAGAAGGCGTAGGGACATTATGGCCAGCTGGAGAAGGTGGCGCAGGACTGGCTGGCTGGAGGCAGGGTGCAGTGCAGTACAGCACAGCGCGACTGACTTGATACAAATAATTACGTTTTTAAAAAGTTCTCTAAAAATGGATTTTGTGGGGCATGCCTGTAAATTTAGGGGGTGGGGCCCCGAGATGCCCCACCATTGCTCCAGGCCCACCCCATTTTAGTCATCCTAAACTAGAATCAGTGTGTGGAGTGAGGGATTAGCATTAGTGCAGCAGGTCTTGTAGTTAACCACCGGTCAGCTCATACAGAACAATGACGATGTGAAGGTTGGAGACAAGACCAGCAAGTATGATTCCAATCCCTTCTACTCACGTTAATTCTACATGTGGAACTGAAAAGAGCCACAATGTGGGGAGCTGGGATTTTCAAAGGAGTAATCTTGCACTATTAGCATGTATCCAGCCAACTTGCTCAGCAGACTCTGAAGTCTTCCTACAGCCTAAGGAGACTTCCTCCAAGTTCTGCTGGAGCAAGAGCCACCTAGCCCTGTGTAAATGGCCTGCGGTACATTCCTACTCCAATCAACACATTTTTGACAGCATGCAGAGAGACACAGATCTGTCATTTTTCCCATTACTGAAACATCTTTGGGGCTCTTCATCTCAAAATACTGCTGAATGGAAAAAATATCATTTCCCTATTGTCTATTTGCATTGATCCCTTATATTCCTGAGGTGTAACACCAATATGTTATATTACATCAAATACTTAATGTTCTGGCTGACAGGTTATGTTCTTTTATAATTTCCTCCGTGCCTCAATCTGACTCCAAAGTGATACTTATAATTACACTGTCTCTAATTGTCATGTTTATATTTTAGATCACTTCAGTTGTGGCATAATTATTAATCCATGTATTAATGTTCTGAATGTATTTTAATGGAATTCGCTCAATAAAACTTCAAAAAAAATTAAACATTTCCCCTTGTGTCATCTGCACATTAGTAAACGGTTTCTCCACAGTACAATTGCTTACCATTTACAGATTTTATTTGACACAAAAAGCATACAGCATTACGGATCCCAGACCACCCCCCAGTGGGGGTGGAGCTCCCGCACTCACAGGCCCCACCTCTATGCTGCCAATCAGCTGGCCAGCGTGGAGGGACTTACCACAAAAAAAGGGAGGAACACTCAGTGTTTTAGTGATGTGTCTATGTGACTTCAGTGTGACCCAGAAGTGACATAGGCATGCTTGGGGATGTCAGGGCAACACTCTGGTTTTTGGACAAAAACTCTATGATAGAAGCTAATTCTACCATAGAGTTTTTACCCAAAAACCAGGGTACTGCCCCAATTTCCCTGACATGCCTACGTCACTTCTGGGCCATGTTGTAAGTCACGTGGGCACATCGCTGAAATGTCGGATTAAACTCCTTGCTCCTAGTAAGCCCCATCCCAGGCCAGCTGATGGGACGGAACTGGAAACCCAACACAGCATACAAGGTAACCCCAGAAAACCACAGTATTGTTGTGGTTGCCTAGTAACCTCCAAAATGGTGGCTGAGAGTTCTGTGGGCATTCTTTTCTTGGAGCTACAGGCATTGTTTGTATTATTTTGGATAATTTTAATCCCCTGATTTTTTTTTGTATATATGCATTTTAGATTTCAGATTTTTCTGTATACTTGGGACATCTTCAGGTTTGTAAGGAAATCCCCCTATCTGTCTGTAGCTCCATTTTGTGGATATATTAGTCCACACTGGTTTGGAATTAGATATATGATTTAATGTTTCTTAATGATGATTCCACTGGATAATGGATGACGTGTTTAAAGAGCACAGTTCTGCCAAAAACATAAATTTAAATAAGTGGGAATATTCCCACTGAAGATGCTGAGTCTTCTCTGCAGTAAATGGTGCCAGGCTGGCTTGTCCTACACTGCAGATTGTGAATTATGGATCCAATCTACCAGTGCAGGAAATTCTGTTGTGCAACTCCTTTTAAAATGAAATAGGTTAAACTTTTGTCAAGTTTAATTCTTGTGCAGAAGAACTTACCAATAGATTGTAGCCAAATCTTCTAATGTCTAAATTGTATAATAATCCTGCCCCCAAAGAATTAATCCCCATCGTGATCTGTTGTACAGGATACAAAGAAAATACACACATGCCTAGCTGAATAATATCAACAAATGCTCTGCCATATATTAATGCATTTTATCCACTTCATTTGAAAACCCAGCATCTCCTCAGATAAATATGGCCAGCTGCCCTCTTTTTTTATTTATGTGACTTAGCCAGGGGCCATAAAGCAAGCCCGTAAATACAAAAATGACAGGCACCTTAGGCTGAAGCATGAGCAGCCTCAAAGAAGCCTCTCTTCCACAAAGACCTGGCTCCCAGTTGCCCTGCAAGCCTATTTTCCAGGAACCTTACAAGCTTCAGGATCAGACTTGAGGGGACATGGAAGGAAAACAGGCCCCGCTGCTGTCAAGGAGGTAGAGTTTTAGCAGAGAGCATATAACGCCCTGCACAGAGAGGGGACGTGTTCACTCCCTGAAGCTGAGCAGGACTGAGGCTGCTTTAAGTTGATTGTTTTTACATGTTTTATTTGTGGTTGTGGTTGTTTTTTTTTTTTAAAAAAAAAGTATATTTATTTTTTAACATTTTTATTCTAATAATCAATTACACAGATATCAGTAACCAAACACTGACAAGATTAAAAAATCAAGTATTTTAACGACAGATAATCAAAAGCCATCAGTCATCAACACTAGAAATCAAGTGTCCCTTGCATCTAATTAGTCATTAACCAGATCTTTAAATATATTCTAAAATTATCGCTATTTAGCAATGGTATAAGTCTGTAGGATGTAACTCGCTGGGGATGTTTTCTCTTCCTTCAATTTTAAAGTTATATTAGCGTGTGCCCGAACTTCTGAAGGGATTCCTGTCTCTTCCAGATATCCATAAATCCTCTCCAGATATGGAGTTGTATAATCCAAACAGGTTTTATAGACCTCATTTGTAAGCCTGTCAGGTCCTGGAGATTTGTGGTTTAAATTGATTTTATTATGGGTTTTAAAATGTTTGATTAAAGATAAGCTGCCTACATGCAAGAAAATATTTTAAAACAATATGTTCATTTTAAATGGTGGTGGAAAGTGCCATCAAGTCACAGCTAACATGGCAATCCTATTAAGTTTTCAAGGTAAAAGACATTCAGAGGTGGTTTGCCATTGCCTGCCTCACATCATGACTCTGGCATTTCTTGGAGATCTCCCATCCAAATATTCGCTAGGTCATACCCTGCTTAGCTTTTGAGATCTGATGAAATTGGGCTAGCTTGGGCTATCCAGGTCAGGAATACCATTCTATTAAACACAGCTTCTGCCTGAAATATTGAGTGGTATTAAAGTTATGCATACACTTACTCCTTTTGTGGCTGGCCCTCCTGCGGTAGGTAGAAGAGAGTCAGATGGAGATCTCCTGTGATTTTGGTGTCTCTGCCATACCGGGGGTGTGTGCTACTGGGCCAAAACCTCACAAACTGAAACAGTTTAGAAGGCTACTAAAAATTCATGACAGTCCATGGTTTGTGAACAGGGCACATCACAGACCATGAAGCAAACTGCATGTTGCTGGTTTGTGCCCATCCCTACTCAGCTTGACGTACCTCACAGGGTTGGTTGTGAGGATAAAAAGGGGGAAGGAAGAATATTGTAAGCTACTTTTGCTCCACATTGGGGAGAAAAGTAGTGTATAAATGAAAGAAACAAACCATTTGACATGTTCTCAGTTCAGATTTTCAGGCACTAACATACCTCATGAGCAGCCTGGTGTCAGCAGTCCTTAATATAACAAGCCAAACTAGTAAAAATTCAGAGCAAGAAATAAATACAGAGTCTGTGTAAGAAAGCTCACTTGTATAACTGAGAAGATACAATGGAACATTAGTGGTTTAAACACTGGCTGTTCCAAGTGCTTTATTAGGAAGTGGCACACACAAGATCTCTCAGCAAGTAATAGGTATATCCAAGAGAACCCTAAGAACATAATAAATCTGTGCATCCGTGGCCTGTTGGAACCCATTTACTACTGGACTTTCTCTGGTGTCTTTTAACTCTACTTCTGCAGTGGAGTAGAACAGGTTGCTGATGACTCCAGGACACTTCCCTGATGTTGCTGTCTGATTGCTCCCTTTAGATCCATCAGGCATTTGCATATGTTGGATAAGAACATAAGAGAAGCCAATGTTGGATCGGGCCAATGGCCCATCCGGTCCAACACTCTGTCCCACAGTGGCCAAAAATACCAGGTGCAATCAGGAGGCCCAGCAGTGGGGCCAGGACACTAGAAGCCCTTCCACTGTTGCCCCGTCCCCAAGCACCAAGAATACAGAGCATCACTTGCTCCAGAGTCCCTAATAGCCACTGATGGGCCTTTGCTCCATATGTTTATCTAATTCCCTCTGGAAGCTGTCCATGCTTGTAGCCACCACCACCTCCTGTGGCAGTGAATTCCATATGTTAATCACTCTTTGGGTGAAGAAGTACTTCCTTTTATCCATTCTAATCCGACCACTCAGCAATTTCATTGTGTTCCCATGAGTTCTTTTATTGTGAGAAAGGGAGAAAAGTACCTCTTTCTCTACCTGCTCTATCCAATGCATAATCTTATAAACCTCGATCATGTCACCCCTCAGCCGTCATTTCTCCAAGCTAAAGAGCCCCAAGTGCTTTCACCTTTCTTCATAGGGAAGGTGTTCCAACCCTTTTAACATTCTAGTTGCCCTTTTCTGCACTTTTTCCAAAGCTATAATTTCCTTTTTAAGGTGTGGTGACCAGAACTAAAGGTGCGTGTGATCACAGCCAGGAAAGTCCGGTAGTAAACAGGTTCCGATGGGCCACAGACAGACTTTCCCTGTCTGATCGCTCAAGCACACTCTCAAGCTATCGGAATGGTCTGATCAGGCCATTCTGGCCCGGTGCCATTTCGCCCCCCCTTCACAGTATGCACATCATTGCATACTCCATAGGGGGCTCTCAGTGCAGAGCTGTGATTCCTTGTTTATGCACTTGGGAAACGAAGGGCCAAAAAAACCACAACTCACCTGCAGTTGCATCTGATCACACAGTGATGGGCTGTGCCCACAGCTACAAAGGAAGGTGTGATCTCACAACTGTGTGTCAAATTCCTCCAGAGGGAATAGCCTCGCTATTCCCTTCCACTTCAACTGGTGTGTCTGAGCACAGCCAATAGTGAACAAACAACAGATTATTCCCATTATTTACTGGGAGACTACCTTCCATAGATAATATAGATATAGTTGATAGTACTGAAAACAGGCAAATGCAGAAGACAGAGGTAAAGTGTAGATTTAAGATGAACAATGTCGTGAAAATCTCTCCGTGTTAATATCTTTTCTATTGAGTACATCTAGCATTCCAACTTAATTTCCCATTCATTTTGCTTTTAAATGTTGGTTGGGTGTCCCCCCACCCACTGCCTCTGTCATCAGAATCAGCTGTTGCTATGGTGCCTTGTGCTAGTGCGGAAGCAATGTTCCTAGGCTTGTGGTAAAATATTACTTAAGGAGAAATATTGCTGACAGGCTGATTAAAAATGCCAAGAGTTGTCTCCCTTTTTGACAAATCACAGGCACTAAGGGCCAAACCAAAGGGCCCCAGGCAGCTGCTGGTAAAATTAGCCCTGCAGCTGCTTCTCCCTTTGTGGAATGCCCCAGGGAGGGACTGATCTGTAGTATAGAAAGGGCAAGTGAGGATAGAGTGCTTAGTCCTTTCTCTGTCCATCCAACTCCCAACCACCAAATTGCTTTTTTCTCCTTAGAGAGAGAGGGACATGAGGGACATGGAGGGAGGGCACAGAGTTCCCAACTAGAGCCGTGGTGATTCAGTTGCAGAGCTTTATGGATGACACTTCCATGCTAGACCCGTTTCAGTCTAGCTTCCGGCCGGGTCATGGGATGGTGATGGCACTGGTTGCCCTCACAGACGACCTCTGGAGGCATCTGGATCAAGGCAGTACGGCGGTGCTATTGCTGTTAGATCTGTTGGCAGCATTTGACACCATCAACCATCAGCTACTGACCCACCATCTCGCCGACACTGGGATCCAGGGACTTGCCTTGCAATGGCTTCTCTCCTTTCTCCAAGGTCGGGGACAGAGGGTGGCATTAGGGGAGCAGACATCCCAGAGGTACCCGCTGGCCTGCGGGGTTCCTCAAGGGGTGGTATTGTCCCCAATGTTATTTAACATCTACATGTGCCCCCTTGCCCAGATTGCCCGGAGGCATAGGCTAGGTGCCATCAATATGCAGATGACACCCAGCTATATCTGTTGTTGGGCAGTCAGTCCGACTCTACCCCAGACGACCTGGAGTGGGCGCTTTGCAATATGGCGGGCTGTCTTAGACTGAGCCAATTGAAATTGTACCCAACAAAGATGGAGGTCCTGTGCCTGAGTAGGAGCAGACCGGGGGTAGGGGCACCTTTGATGGGGCACCATTGGTGCCAGTGTGGAGGGTTAGGAGTTTGGGAGTGCTCCTGGATGCCACCTTAACAATGGAGGCCCAGGTAGCAGCCACTGCCAAGGCAGCCTTTTACCATCTGCGGCTGATCAGGCAGTTGGTTCCCTTCCTCAAACACACCTGGCAACAGTGATTCATGCTATGGTCACCTCAAGATTAGACTACTGCAATGCTCTCTACATGGGGCTGCCGTTGTCTCAGATCTGGAAGCTGCAGCTAGTGCAAGATGCAGCGGCCAGGCTGTTGATGGGTCTCTCTATACGAGACCACATCCAACCTGTGCTGATGGCACTGCACTGGCTGCCAATAGCTTACCAGATCCATTTCAAGGTGCTGTTTTTGACCTTTAAAGCCCTATATGGTCAGGGGCCTGCCTACTTGAGGGACCGTCTTTCCCCACATGTGCCCCAGAGAGCACTGAGGTCAGGGACACAGAATCGCCTGACTCTCCCTGGTCCAAGAGACATCAAATTGGCTGCTACTAGAGCCAGGGCCTTTTCAGTGGCAGCTCCATGCTGGTGGAATGAGCTCCCGGATGACATCAGGGCCCCGTGGGACCTTTTACAGTTCCACAGGGCCTGCAAAATGGAGCTCTTCCACCAGGCTTTCGATTAGGAGCCACCACTGAAGAATGTGCCACTGGCAAAAGTGCCACTGATGAATATGCCGCCGGAATACACCACGACCTGCATGAAACGCTGCCATCATCATCGTTAGTACTGTCCTTGTTATATTTTTAGGCAGTTGTATTTATATTTTATTGTATTGACTGTTTTATTGCTTTTAATGTTGTTAGCCGTCTTGAGCCAGTTTCTGGCAAGGCAGGATACAAATTGAAATAATAAATAAATAAATAAAATTACATTTCTACCCCACCCTCCCAGCCAGGCTGGCTCTGGGCAGCTTACGAACAATATAAAACAATACAATATAACAATAAATTCCAATCGAAATATATTTAAAACCATAACTATATAACTATTAAAGTGCTAGCATTTGATTCCTCAGTGTAACAGTCAGCCTCTATGTCTCCTTCAGATGTCCTTCAGATGAGGAGTAGAAACCTCTAAGTCTCTTTCAGATGTCCCAGGCACTCGAGTCAGCTATAGTTGGGGGACCCAGGGGTCGGGCTTGCTCTCCATATACTGTCAGATGTTGGTGGTGGCAGCGGTAGTGGCAACTCCAAAGGCCTGGTGGAAGAGCTCCATTTTACAGGCCCTGTAGAATTGTAGCAGATCCCGCAGGGCCCTGATTTCCTGCAGGAGTTCACTCCATCAGAATGGAGCCGCCACCGAGAAAGTCCTAGCACTCATTGTCACTAGCCTGGCCTCCTTGATGTTCGGGAGGACCAGCCAATTCTGGGTCCCCGATCGCAGCACCCTCTCGGGAACATGTGGGGAAAGGCGGTCCCTCAGGTATGCAGATCCCTGGCCATAAAGGGCTTTAAAGGTAATAACCAGCACCTTGAACCAAATCTGGTATGCTGTAGGCAGCCAGTGCAGTTCTTTTAGGGTGGGTTGGATGTGCTCCCACACAGGACGACACAACAACAGCCTTACCGCTGCATTCTGCACTAGCTGCAGCTTCTGGATTTGGGACAAGGGCCTTTCTTTAGTGCCTTTCTGCTGAAGAAGCAAAGGAAGCCACTGTCATTTTCCCGTCAGATCTTCCAAGCAATACTATCAGAGGAACAGCTATGTCTTCTTACACATTTCAGGTCTTGGGAGCAAGGCCCAGGCCCTCTCAGAGATCCAGAGAGGCCCCTAGCCATAATACTTTTTTTAGAAATGTTGACACATGATGCTCATAAAATCAAGTTGCAAAATTTATCAAATGCTACAAATTGAACAAGTGTATAAGCTTGATGTCCATAGTGAATGTAAGGCCTGGATCCCATGGCATTCTGCTGCCCCCCTCCCCCACCCTGTGATAGGCCAGGTCATGGTTAAGAGCAGCAGATCTAATCTGAAGAACCGGGTATGATTCCCCTCACCTCCTCCAGATGAAGCCTTCTGGGTGACCTTGGGACAGTTGCAGTTCTCTCAGAACCCTCTCAGCCCCACCTGCCTCACAAGGTGCCTGTTGTGGGGAGAGGAAGGGAAGGCAACTGTAAGCCACTTTGAGACTCCTTCGGGTAGGGGAAAGTGGGGTATAAAAAAACAACTCAGCTCTTCAACTCTAAGCCCTGGCAAAGCGTTGTGGGACAGGCAGAGCACATTGTGGGACAGGCAGAGCACAAGTCATACCAGAGCACAAGTCTGAGTCAGACGCTCTTAAGAGATCTTTAGTACAGAAGTTTTATACATTCAATCTTATCAAATGATTTGCTCTAGTCTACTGTTCTTCACAAAGCCGTTTTTGTTTGTTTGCTTGTTTGTTTGTTCATCTGGAAGGTAACCTGTACTTCCCCTTAGCAAAATCGGGTGGCGGTCCACAAGCTAATTCACGCGTTAATGTCCTTCAAACCTTGAAGTTCATAAACTGATAGAAGATGAAGGCTAGGGAATGTCTCTCTACTAGGGTTGCCAGGCCATCTCGGCCAGTGGCTGGGGATGGAGGGGGTAGGGTTGCCAGATCCAGGTTGTGAAAGTTCTGAAGACATGGGAATGGAGCCTGGGGAGGACAGGGACTTCAGCAGGGGACAATGCCACAGAGTCCACCCTACAAAGCATTGGTATTCTCCAAACTGATCTCTTTAATCTGGAGATTACTATACTTTCAGGGCATTCCCAGGTCCCACCTTGGGGTTGGCATCCCTGCTCTCTACCTGCCATCCTGACAAGCAGGCATCCATGTGAAAATCTGGTGTATACAAAGCCCGAACTTCTTATAGCTCTGAACTAGGATGTGCCATAATCTTCTAAGGATGCCTCCTTCCTAACCAATGTTTCAATGGATGCCTTGTACATATTTTAATTCCGTTCTTATCTGTTTTAATGATGTGTCTTTGGGCGGGGGGCTAGTTTTTAATGGTTTTAAAATGTGGTTTTATCATGTTACATTTTAAATCATTAGCTGGCTTGGTGGCCCTTGTGAGGGCAGAAAGACAGGACATACATTTTGTAAATAAAAATAAATTAGTAATAAATGCCATTCTTAACCCTACAAGTCTTGACTCCTCCTATGCAGAATCATCCTTTAATACTCTCATTTAATCCACTCAGTGAAAGGACCCAATGAAAGGACCCAAAGTTTGGTGTAGTGGTTAAGTGCACGAACTCTAATTTGGGAGAACCAGGTTTGATTCCCCACTCCTCCACTTGTAGCTGCTGGATGACCTTGGGCAAGCCATAGTTCTGACAAAGAGCTGTCCTTGAAAGGGCAGTTCTCAAAACAGTTCTCTCAGCCCCACCTCCCTCACAGGGTGTCTGTTGTGGGGAGGGGAAGGGAAAGGAGTTTGTAAGCCGCTCTGAGACTCTGAGTGAAGGGTGGGGTATAAATCCAATCTCCTCCTCCTCCTCCTCCTTCTTTGAAAGCCCTTCCCTACCAGACCTTCCTTCCCTATCAGACCTGACTTCCCTTGTCCTCATAAGTCAGGCCCAGAGGAAGAGCAAGCAGGCAGCTGCCAGATGGGTGGATGTCGAGCCCAGCGGGGCAGCTCCTTGCCCACCATTTGACTCCACACCCGCCTAGCTGATAGCTACCTGCTTAGGGTTGCCAGCTCCGGGTGGGGAAATTCCTGGAGATTCAGGGGTGGAGTCTGGGGAGGGTGGAGTTTTGGGAGGGAGGTCAGCAGGGAGCTGAAGCACCCATTTTATCCATGGGATAGCTGCAATCTGGAGATCAGTTATAATTTTGGGAGAACTCCAGCCACCGCCTGGAGATTGAAAGGAAGGAAACAACCATGATGTATAGTGCCAAAAAAAAGATCTTCACAGACTTGTAAATTCTTTTTTCAGTATTCAGTCTACTGGAAGCAATTCAAAGGCCATCAACACCAATGAACTATGCATATTACATCTCATTTTGTGTATATCTTTATCAAAGTGGGTAGTGTTGAAATACCTATATCTAGTTACAAAAATAAAATTCTGTTATTAATATTAGGAAAACAGTAACACAAGGTTGTACATACAACTGGCTATTATATAATATACTTACAATATTAATCCATTTGGCAAACACTCTAGTCATATCTCATAGTCACATTCATCAAATCCAATAGTGTGATGTAAATCCCACTCCTCCTACTCACTTTTACATCTCTGAAGTCCTTAATTGCTGCCAGCCGGCTGTATGCCAGGCCTGCATCTTAAAGGGACAAAACCCATATGCAAAGGCAGAATGCCCTGAGGAGGAGAACAACAACAAAGGCCACAGCTGCCCAGGTGCCTAGCCAGATTGTACTGTCACACCTGACCAGTGTTCCCTCTAAGCTGAGTTAGTGTGAGCTGGCTCACAGTTTTTTAGCCTCCAGCTTTTTGTCTTAGCTCAGGAAGGATGGCTTCAGAGCAAACTAATTTATGCAGTAGCCAAATCGCTTGCTCACAACTTTGATGTCAGTAGCTCACAAAGTAGAATTTTTGCTCACAAGATTCCACAGCTTAGAGGGAGCATTGCACCTGACCAAACTCATGCAAGCACATGCTGGGCTGGATGGGGGAAGGCAACCAGGCAGCCTGTGACTGAGATGCTCAGAGCTGCTACACCCACCTGCATGCACACGTGCATTCCCTGCTGAGGTGGATGGTCAGCTGCAGTGATGCTGGCAACCTCTGCCAAACTGCCCTGGCCCCTGCTGGGTGGAGGGTTGGATGCCTGGTGCTGCTGTGCCTCCCCTTCCCCACCCAGGCACATGGAGGAGATGGCAGGCTGGCTGCACTTACAGTGGCAGCCTCCACGAAACGTCCTTTCTCTGTCAGGTGGTGCCACATTGGGCTGCATGAGGCTTGCCATGATAGGCCATGGTGGAGTTCACCATTGCTGCAGGGAGGGCTGGCATGACACCTGCAGACACATTGTGTCCAAGAGTGGCATCCTAGGCGATTGCTTGGTGGGAAAGCAAGCCCTTCAGGGCATCAGTTTCTCTTCCTCATATGCTGCATCACTTCTACATACATAGAGCTACATCCTAGATGGTGGTGGCTCTTGGTCTTATGGTTACCAGTATCTGGGATATGGCTATGGAATAAAGGGAGTCAGGAACCAAAAGGTTGGGCTACTAGAAAATAAAATAAAATGCAAATATTTATTACGCAATGTGCAGAATCGTAGGATTAAAAATAACATACATAGAATACAATTAAAAACTCAGATCATAATATACAGCAAGAAGGTGAAGTTGCACATCCAATAAACAAAGAATCACAATGATGGTCATACAAATATATTAACCAAAGGACCTAGCGTGTTTCAGCCCAAAGGGTCTTCTTCAGAGGTCAAAACTAAGAGCATAAGAGAAGCCAATGTTGGATCAGGCCAATGGCCCATCTAGCCCAACACTCTGTCACACAGTGGCCAAAAATAACAGGTGCCATCAGGAGGTCCAGCAGTGGGGCCAGGACACTAGAAGCCCTCCCACTGCTGCCCCCCCCAGCACCAATAATACAGTGTATATTGTACTAACACACATGTAAAATCATAACAATATCAATATAAAATATCTTTTTCAGATCCAGCAGGTTGTGTATGAATCACTAAAAAAGTGAAACTCATAGCACTAGGTCACTAGGAACCACCATTCTGTTCCGGGCCATGATTCAATTCTGAGTGTGTGGTCATGTGTAAACCAGAGACCAGGTCCTACATCCTAAATGGTGGTGGCTGCTGGCCTTATAGTTACCAGTATCTGGGATATGGCTGTGGAATGAAGGGAATCAATTTCCAAACAACCAATCAAGTTATTATCAAGTTCTACAGTAAAACCTATGGCTCGTTCATAAACTTCCTGTGCTAATTCCATCTTTAGGTGTGATTTCCAACATCATGACATGTAAAGTTTTCACTTTGTTAAAAGACCACTTTTCTAAGCCCATCTATCATTATCAGAGCATTGTGACCCAGTCATGGGTGCCTTAAACTTGCCCCAGTGCCTGACTTGATAGGCAATTTGCTTCATTATGAAGACGGTGTATCTGAATTGATTAGTTCATGGTGTGTTGGACTTGACAGGTGCTGTATATTTTGCAAGGAATTATGGATTTGCTTTGACAGATGATAAGAGCCTCTGGCAGGATGAACAGTGTCTACATTGCTACAAGCCATGTTCACATCAGCTAGGAGTGTTTGTATAGAGCCGCGTATACAGCCTACCTTTTGGAAGGGTATCCTTAATGTACACTTAAAGCAGAGTTGAGATGAATTTGAACTTCAGACTTTCCATGGTTGAAAGACGCATTAAGATGGTCAGCTAGATTCAGGCTGTCCTGGCTGTCACTGGGGATTTTTTACCCCTGATAGGACTGTTGCTTTTGTTGAAAGCCTGCTTGCCTTTGGAATCTGGGAGATAATTCAGGCAGTTGACACAATTGCTCACAGACATCCTCTTCCTCTCTGAGGAGCCCATTTGACACTATGATTCACTGCAGAGTTTGGGGAAATGAGCCAGGTTGGCAGATAAGTTTAATGTAAATGGAAGGAAAGTCCTGATCAAATACAGGCTAGAAAAGCACATTTTTTAAATTGCTTTTTGTGCTGGTAGTGGTGGCAAAGCATTATTATTACTTCTCTGCCACCATTGCAAATCTGGCCAGCTGAGCTATTCTGAGTGGTGATGGGGTTCTCGCATCTGTTTGGTTGTAAGAGCCATCAGATCTCAGCGGACTTATGGTGACCTCATAGAGGTTTCAGTGCAAGAGACACTTGGAGGTGGTTTCCCATTGCCTGCCTCTGCATAGCAACGCTGGACATCCTTGGTGGTCATCCATCCAAGGACTCACTAGGGCCAACTGTGTTTTGCTTCCAATGTCTGATGAGATCAGGCTATCTGTACATCTAGTTCCTTATTATAGAATTCCAGAAAGCTCTTACTTAATTTTCTCAAAGAAGTGCATCTCACTGCATCAACCCTTGCCATCATGGCTAGTTACATCTAGCTGGAGAGGAGCATCCAGTTGGGTCCAAGGAATCGGTAATAAGTAATTTAATTAAGAGAAGCTCTCCTTGAAACTAAGTAATTTAAACAACTACCACCCACAGCAAACGTCTCCCTCTTTGGGACAAAATGATAGAACATGTGGTGGCTGCACAACTCCAGATGTTCTCGGAGTAGACTGATTCAATCTGTACCTATTTCAGTCCCACTTCTGACCTGGTTTTGGAACTGAGACTTGCTCTGATCTTAACCAGAGGGCTCTGTGGCACTGTTGTTACATCTGGACTTCTTGGCAGCCATGGATGCCATCAACCATGCTGTTCTTCCAACACAGCTGTTTGAGAAGGGAATCAAAAGCATCCCACTTCAGTGATTCCATCTCTATCTGGCTGAATGGTATGCTGGGGATTTCTGCAGACCCTTAGTGCTTCTTGGCCTCTGGTTGTCTTGCAGTGTTCTACCTTATTCCCTGTGCTGTTTAATGTCCACAGAAATCTATTTGGAGAGTTTTGGACTCAGTGTTGAGCGAGATTGCTATGCAGAAAACACTCCGCTCCATTTCTTCTTGTCAGCCGAGTCAGATGAAGCGCTGATTGTTCTGAACAGGTGTTTTGAGGCAGTAATGGGCTGGATGAGGGCCAATAAAACAATGCTCATTGCAGACAAGATTGAAGTACTGCTGTTTGGGGGTATGTATCAAAGTTTTAGGAGCTTCCTGGTGGCACAGGTTAAGATCTTGGGGGTGCTATTATTTATTTTATGTTATTGATTTGTACCCTGCCTTTCTCCTCAATGGGGACCCAAAGCAGCTTGCTTCATTCTCCTCTCCTCCATTTTATCCTCACAACCCTGTGAGGTAGATTAGGCTGAGAATACATGACTGGCCCAAGCTCACCCAGCAAGCTTCCATTGCATAAGTGGGGATTCAAACCTGGCTTTCTCAGATACTAGTTCAACACTCTTAACCACTGTCCTGCACTGGCTGTCATTAGATTACTGTCTCTACATGGAAGTGCAAATCTCCATGGTAGCATATTTGCTCAATTTCAGTTGGTGCACTAGCTGAGGCCTGGAAATACAGGATTTGGCTATGCTCTGATTACATCCAGGCTGGACTACTGCAATATGGTCTACATGAGACTGCCTCTGAAGACTGTTGAGAAGCTAAAATGTGGTAGATTTACTTTGACAAGAAGGAGAAAACAGCCCAAGAAGCAAGGATGGAATGATTCAGAGCTCCTACCACACTAGCTCTTTTCAAATATTCACTGTGGGTAGAGTGAACACATGGGGTGAGGGCAAGATCATCCCAACCTATGTGCATTAATTGGAATGCATGCGTAGACCATACACACAGCCATGTGTGCCTGTATAGGGTTCTCTCCATTTGATTGGGAAACATCAAAAAAGCAGAGAGATCATATGTATGCATACATGTCTGTACGGGCGCTATGGTACACTGTAATGAACTTGCACAGATTGAGCATGGAGCTTGCCACACCAATCGCATTCCCCTGTCCCACCCCAAATGCATTCATCCCACCCACATTAAATGTCTATCTTGAAGAATTTCTGTGTCTTTTTCTCCTTTCTTCCTGGTCATGTGAAGGATAATACAATGGCTGACATCTCACTGGGCTGTGTGCTTCCCTACTCCCACTGCACATCAGTGGGCTGTCAGCTGTTAGCAGCTGGAGCATGGAAGTAAAGTGTTGTTCCCGGAAGAAGAAAGAAATCACAGAGCAGTGGTGCCTTGCAAAGAGGATGAGTTCCAAATGGCACCCACCTCTCTTCACCACATCTTGAATAATAGATCATACAAAAATAATCTGGTTTCTCTCTTTTTTTTCACTGTTCCCTCCAAATTTCTATGTGCAGGCACATTCCTATCACATTGGGGGGGGGACCTTATCAGATTATTTATTCAGTTCCCTAAGTGGCACCAAAGTATGAATGAAAAATGTAAAGAGTTTGCTAAGTGCACTTTCTTCTGGCAATTCAGTCCAATCAGACTCTGTATTAAAAATTCAGCATCCCTGCTCTGCTGGATGTTGTAACAGCATCAACAGGGAGGCGGAGAGCTTTGCAGAGATAATGGACTTGGTTTCCAGGCAGAGTTACACACATCCATTTGGATGACGCTTGCTAAAGACAACAAACTGCTGGCTATTCTTTTGTGTAAGGCTGATGAGGAAAGCAGAGAAGGAAAATGAAGTTGTGCTATATGTAGGGGGGATATAAATGCCTCTCATGGCTAGGTTTCCCATTTTAAGAACATAAGAGAAGCCAATGTTGGATCAGGCCAATGGCCCATCCAGTCCAACACTCTGTCACACAGTGGCCAAAAATACCAGGTGCCATCAGGAGGTCCAGCAGTGGGGCCAGGACACTAGAAGCCCTCCCCCTATTGCCCCCCCAAACACCAAGAATACAGTGCATCACTTGCCCCAGCCTGAGAGTTCCTATCTATACCTCGTGACTAATAGCCACTGATGGACTTCTGTTCTATATGTTTATCTAATTCCCTCTTGAAACTGTCCATGCTTTTAGCTGCCACCACCTTCTTTGGCAGGACATTAGAAGCCCTCCCACTGCTGCCCCCCCAGCACCAAGAGTAGAGTGCATCACCTGCCCCAGATTGAGAGTTCCTATCTATACCTTATGGCTAATAGCCACTGATGGATCTCTGGTCCATATCCTTATTCTAATAGCCAAAATGTGTGGATACCTATTCCCACCAACAGGGGGTTCACTCTCCTCCAATAGTTTTTCCTAGGTAGTCAGTAGACTTCCTGGGTTTGTAGAAAAATCCAAAAACTAAGAAAATCCCTTCAGGGACGGTTGAATCCCCCCAAAAACCTTTTGAAATGGCCACTGCAGGCACCTAACTCCAGGCATCAACGGCGAGAGATTAGAATGTTCTAACTGGCTTTGTCAGTAAAGGGGGGGGGCCTTTGCAGGCCTCTTTTGGCCTTGGAGGGAGGGAGGGAGCCTTGGGGCCAGGCCTCACTAAAGTTGCCAGTGCCAGGCTGGGGGATTTCTAGAGATTTTGTGGTGGACTCTAAGGAGGGTGGGGTTTGGGAAGGGAGAGGCCTCAGCTGGGTATAATGCTACAGAGTCCACCCTCCAAAGCAGCCATTTTCTGCAGGGAGACAGACCTCTGCTGTCTAGAGTCCAATTGTAATTCTAGAGGGTCTCCAGGGCCCATTTGGAAGTTGGCAACACTAGGCCTGGCAGCAGTCTAGGGTTGCCAGGTCCCCTCTGATTTGCATGACTCACCTAGCCTCGGCTGCTTGCCAGCGTTCATCAGCAGCCACCCTATGAAAGCCAGTGACGTACAGCAGTTAGAGCTTCAAAGTAGGGTCTGCAAGACCCAGGTTCAGATCCTCCTCTTGCAATGGAAGCTGACGGCGTGATTTTGGACCAGTCACATATTTCAGCCTAACCAACCTCACAAGGTTGTTGTGCAGATACAAAGGACGAGGGAATAATGAAAGCTGCTTTGGTCCCCACTGTGGAGAAAGACTGGGGGGTGGAGGTGGAAAGCAGAAGACAGAGAGGTTGTTGGGTGGGAAGGAAATAAGGTTGCCAACTCCAGGTTGGGAAATCCCTGGACATTTGAGGGGTGAAGTCTGAAGAGGTTGGGATTTGAGGAGGGGAGGAACTTCAGACTGGTGTAATGCCATAGACTCCACCCTCCAGCCATTTCCTCCATGAGAAGCACCATTGCCAGCCTCTGGGTGAGGACTGGAGATCACCCAGAATTACAACTGTTGTCCAGGAAACAGAGATCAGTTCCCCTGGATAAAATGGCTGTTTTGGAGGGTTGAGTCTATGGCATCATACCCTGCTGAGGATGCTTGCCTCCCCAAGCCTCACTGTCCCAATGCTCCACCCCCAAATCTCCAGGAATTTCCCAACCTGGAGCTGGCAGCCCTAAGGTGAATTGATCTCTGTAGCTGTGAGATCCGTTGTGATTCCCAGAGTGCTGCTACTGCTGCTGTGGGGGGAGAGGAAGCAGGTGGGTGGCTGAGAGTACTGCCACCACTACTACTGCTGCTCTGTGGGGAGGAAGCAGGTAGGAGGCTGGGAGAATGATGGTGGCAGAAAGAAAGAATGATGGGGTGGGGAGGCAGAAAAACAAAGAGCAAGATGACAGGTCAGAAAGAGAGAGGAAGTCACATGCTTGGAGGAGAAATAGAGAGTAAGAAAAGGGGGGCAGAGGGGAGAAATGATGTGAGAGAAGTAGGGGGTGAGCAGAGGAAGCAAACGTGTGACGAATGAGATAACCATCCCGCAAGTTTCTTGCGGGTCTCCGCTTGTGTTTATCTAATTCCCTCTTGAAGCTGTCCATGCTTGTAGCCACCACCACTTCCTGTGGCAGTGAATTCCATGTGTTAATCACTCTTTGGGTGAAGAAGTACTTCTAACCTGACTGCTCAGCAATTTCATTGAGTGCCCACGAGTTCTTGTATTGTGAGAAGGGGTCATGCAAGCATATAGCACTGGCATGAAGTCTCCATTTTGGTTCATATTTCTCCTCCATACTGAGGCTTGGGCCAGATCACCTGTGGGTGATCACCTATGCCATGAGAGTATGCTGGAGTGATCAGACACAGGAAAATCTGTCCGTGGCCCGTCACAATCCGTTTACTACCGGGTTTTCCCCGGTGTCTTTTAACTCTGCTTCTACAGCAGAGCAGAATGGATTGCTGATGGTTGTGGGGCACTTCCCAGATGTTGTTGTCTGATTGTCCACTCAGCATTCACACCTATGCTGGGTCTAACTGTATGATCAGAGCCTATATGTATTTATTGAAATATTGTGTACCACCTTGAGACCTTTGGGGGAGGGCAGCCTATAAGTCAAACAGACAAACAAATAAGATCTTTAGTGCCTCTTCCTTTTCTGAATCCAGCCACATTTAGCCAAAGAAATAACTCATCTACATTTGTATTTCCCATAAATAGGTCAGATGGCTTAGTCACATAATTAAGACCATTTGGAATGGCCACCCAAAACCTCATTTCAAAATGTTAACCAAGCCTGAATCCAGACACAACTCCTCCCTGCCTGGAAACCTCCCCTCTGTTTTCTTATTTAGAAGTATTTCTCCACATCTCAAAAAGGATATTATAGCATTGGAAAAAGTGCAGAGAAGGGCAACTAGAATAATAAAAGGGTTGGAACACCTTCCCTATGAAGAAAGGTTAAAATGCTTGGGGCTCTTTAGCTTGGAGAAACGATGGCTGAGGGTTGACATGATTGAGGTTTATAAGATTATGGATGGGATTGAGCAGGTTGAGAAAGAAGTACTTTTGGCTTTCGGTTTCGGTGCTGCGAATGGCGGCCGCTTCTCGGGACGCTCCCGGAGGCGGTTAGCCCACACGCGGAATGGGGGGGTCTTCGCGTTTGCGAAAGACCCTAGTGAGCCTTAGTCAAAGGCTCCGAACCGGGGGCGCATGGGGAGTAGCCTCTTTGCCGGCAAACTGCCGGGAAATTGAGGCTTTCTCCCCGCCCCAATCGGCCCCGCCGCGTAGTGCGTCCCGAATGGGACTTAGCAGCCCTGCCGACTTCCAGGAGTGAGGAAAAGCGGATGAATTACCATGAAAAGAAGATATGGCATCTAATCGTGAGTTGAAGATCTATTTTGAAGCGAAAATTAAAACCCCCCACAAGCGGATAAGCGTATGGGAGGAGGGAGGAGCTTCCACCCTCTTCGAAGAAGCGAATTTTTAAAGGAAACGCGAAGGGGGGTAACAAGAAAAAATGTTGGTGAAAGTACCGTTGGGGTTCTACAGAAGATTGCGGCTTTAGTTGCTTTCTGGGGGATGTGGCACGAACTTTGAAAAAGTAAATAAAAAACAAAATGTCGATGCTGGGGAAAATCCTGCTTAGAACGGAAGAGAAGAGAGGAGGGACTTCCGCTCCAGTCAACCCCCCCCAGAACTAGCTGTCAATCAACAAGAGACTGAGATATTGCGCCACCTGCTGGAGTAAATCTAAAATATCAATGAAACGCTTTCAAAATGGAAATTGTTCTCATCAGACTACAAAAACAAATATTTAGAATTAATAAGGTTGATGGCAGAAAATGTATAGAAAATTAATTTGATGCTAAAGTTCCAAGCTATGGATGAAGAAGGGAAAGAAGATCTCAGATTTATTTTGACGAAAGTCTTGACACCTCTATCTGGCAGTGGAGCGAATAAATAAAAAAAGAGGCGGACAAGGCTCCCAAAGCCTACTCCGTCTTTTAAAAAAGGATATACTCTGCCAGTAGAAAGGGGTGTTGAGCTTAGCAAGTAATGGAGATCTAATTTTAACTCGAGTGTTAATGGAGCCAACGAGCAATGACTGCCAGAAACAACAAGAAAAAAGAAGCGAAAGAAGATGGATTAAAAAAATTCTGAAGAGACATGCCAGCACAGAGGAGGAAGCAGTACTCAAAATTTGGATTTTTGAAGAAGACGGCGGCCCGGGGGAAGGAAGTGACGGAACGGGAGGCATTAAAGTTCAAAGGACTTAATGATAATTTGGAGAGACTTAAAAAAGAACTTGTTCGTGTAACATCTGAAAGGATTTGATTTAACCCCAGTGGACTTTACTAACTTTACTAACAGAATTGATTTGGACTTTGTAAAGCTGAAAAGAAGATCTTTCAACCGTGATGGATGCCGACAACTGGAAGAAATAAAACTAACCTTTACTAACAGAAAAAAACTCACTCCGCTCTTTTTTCTCTTCCCATCTGTCTACCTTACCCTTTTCTTATAAAAAAATAAAATTCTCTCCTTTTTAGGAGAGTTATTTCAAAAAAAAAAAGAGAAAGAAGTACTTTTCTCCCTTTCTCACAATACAAAAACTCGTGGGCACTCCATGAAATTGCTGAGCAGTCGGGTTAGAACAGATAAAAGGAAATACTTCTTCACCCAAAGAGTGATTAACATATGGAATTCACTGCCACAGGAGGTGGTGGCGGCTACAAGCATAGACAGTTTCAAGAGGAAATTAGATAAACATATGGAGCAGAGGTCCATCAGTGGCTATTAGCCATAAGGTATAGATAGGAACTCTTGGTCTGGGGCAGGTGATCAACTCTGTTCTTGGTGCTGGAGGGGGTAGCAGTGGGAGGGCTTCTGATGTCCTGGCCCCACTGATGGACCTCCTGATGGCACCTGGTATTTTTGGCCACTGTGTGACAAGAGTGTTGGACTAGATGGGCCATTGGCCTGATTCAACATTGGCTTCTCTTATGTTCTTAAGTTCTTATGTTCCTCCCTGCCTGGAAACTTCCCCTCTTTTTTCTTTTTTAGAAGTATTTCTGGGGATGCACTGCAGGAGGGACATAGGAATTTTAAAAACCCAGGAGCAAGCCAGACTGAGTGGCCTCTGTGGCATTACAAACCAACATTACAGGAGCTGCTTGGCTCAGACCTGGCCAGCAGAAACCAACCAATGGATATTGGCTCACCTCCTGCTTCTTCCTGCACTGTCACTAGGTGCCTACAGGTAAGCCTTCCATTGTTGGTGTTGCTGGCTGGGACTGAGCCAAATGGCTCCTATGGTATTGGCAGTCCTACTGGGGCTTGACTCTGCTTGCTTCAGGCTACCAGTGGCCCACCAATAACTTCCCTTGTGAGTCAATGTTCAGTATGTCCCACCACACCTCCTTATGAGTAGGAGCCAGGCCAGGAAACCAGAGTTTTGTGTAACCTATACAAACAGGCCTTAGCCATTGCTCCTTGTCTTGCTTTCTTCTGTTCAGGCCAGTCAGATTATTCCTGTGCTGTTCCGATATCATCCCACAAGGAGTAGAGAGGAGACTTATCACCTGCAGGGCAGCATTGGCACAAGTTATTTCAGATTGCCTTGACCTGGATGGCCCAGACTAGACCCACCTCATCAGATCTTGGAAGATAAGCAGGGTCGGCCCTGGTTAGTACTTGGATGGGAGACCACCAGGGAAGTCCAGGGTTGTTGTGGCAAACCATCTCTTTACATCTCTTGCCTTAAAAATCCTTTGGGGCCAACATAAGTCAGCTGCAACTCGGTAGCGCTTTCCATCATGAAATATATCCAGTGAATCGATGTGCATATTTATTGGCTTTTTAAAAAATCTGTCCTTTGGACTCCTCAGTTGAATCTATGTATCACTCCCAATTTCTTCTACTTTTTAGCATCTGAATAAATCCATTTGTTTTTACTTATGTATTTGGTATATGCTACTTCTCCAGAGAACCTGGTCAAGGCACCTTACCAACATTGGATTTATATCCTGCCCTCCCCATGGGCAGGCTCAGGGCGGGTCACAATAGCTAAGATACAGTATAAGAATACAGTTCATATAAATATTAAAATTGCTAAAACCAGCAGATAGCAAAAAGATTTAATTTCCGGCAACCAGAAATGCCTCCCACAAGTGCAGACATAAAATCATAACACATCATAAAATGGTTAAAAATAAACACACCACGGAAATCTTGTAATAAGTTGCTGTTACTACATGGAAGCAAAAAGGGAGTAAACTGCTGGTCTTAGCATCAGCTTGCTTCCCTGGAGTTGGCTTAAGCAGACTGCTGTCCAGGGTCCTGAATGAGGTGAAACCTGTTCAAAGCATCCCACAGCTGGTGGCAGTGAAAAACTCTCTGTGTATTCTGGGAGTTTCCAAGCTCTTCCCTTCCAACCAACAAAGGAGATACCCTCCTTTACATTATCACAGTCCTGTTGCTTTGCATGTGACCTTCACCTGGCTGGTTGCTCTTAGACACAGGGAGCTACATTAAACGGGCTGTTGGTCTAATGCAAAAGGGCAATTCTTACATGCTGATGTTCTTACTGTTTAAATGAGATCCACAAAGAGAGAACTGGGAATCGCTGTAGGGAGCAAAACATGACATGCAGTAAATGCAAATGTACATAAATACAAGCACATTTTAAAATCCTCTTCAGGAGCCAGACTTCATTGTCAAATGTTATTAGATCTGCTTTATGAAGCAAGAGTAGAACTTATGCATGCATTCACAGCAACAAAGGGTTTCCTGCTTTGCTACAGCAAATATGACAACCTCAGCTATTCACTAATTGACTTATGTTCCACTGCACTGAAAAAAAAAATCAAAACCAGAACTTTTTAGTAAACAACTTTAAAGTATATTTTTATGAACCACCAAATCCTCATAACATGGGATTAATGCACCATGAAACTCTACCTGCCTTTCCAGGTGTTGCTGCTATACTGTATAATTTATCCAAAGCACAAAGGCATACAGATTTATCATAGGCCCTATTTTAGATTTCAAAGATTGCTTTCCAAGAGGCAGACACAACACAATGTGAATTAAAATTCTACAAAAAGGAGGTCACTGTTCATATTTCAGTGGCATTTAAAAAGACAGCATACACTACAAGGGAGGTGGGGGGAATGAGTGTTTCTGAAAATTAATATGCCAACCAATCCTCTCAAAAAATTAAAGGACCCCTAGTGACAGCAGCTGCATATGTGAAAAGAAGGTATGGTATACAGTATGCATGTTGATTCCAAGGTAGGGTGTTGTTGGGAAAAATCCTAGGGAAATGGCACTCATGATAATGTGTGGCTTAGGAAGAGAAATGGTTTCTACATAGTGAGTGTAGTGTATATACATAATAAAAGACTTCTCTGGTCTGACCAATGGTCCACTCAGTCCCACATCTTGTTTCCCAAAATGGCCAGCCTGAATTCACAAAAAGTGTGAAGGTGGAGGCCCAAGCCTTCCCTTGTGTTGTTGCCCTCTAGCAAGAGATATTCACTGTTACATAAGAACATAAGAGAAGCCAATGTTGAATCAGGCCAATGGCCCATCTAGTCCAACACTCTGTCACACAGCGGCCAAAAATACCAGGTGCCATCAGGAGGTCCAGCAGTGGGGCCAGGACATTAGAAGCCCTCCCACTGCTGCCCCCTCCAGCACCAAGAACAGAGTGCATCACCTGCCCCAGACTGAGAATTCCCATCTATACCCTGTGGCTAATAGCCACTGATGGACTTCTGCTCCATATGCTTATCTAATTCCCTCTTGAAACTGTCCATGCTGTGGCAGTGAATTCCATATGTTAATCACTCTTTGGGTGAAGAAGTATTTCCTTTTATCTGTTCTAACCCGACTGCTCAGCAATTTCATAGAGTGCCCACGAGTTCTTGTATTGTGAGAAAGGGAGAAAAGTACTTCTTTCTCAACCTGCTCAATCCCATTCATAATCTTATAAACCTCGATCATGTCACCCCTCAGCCATCGTTTCTCCAAGCTGAAGAGCCCCAAGTGTTTTAACCTTTCTTCATAGGGAAGGTGTTCCAACCCTTTTATCATTCTAGTTGCCCTTCTCTGCACTTTTTCCAATGCTGTTATACTGCCTCTAAATATGGAAGTCCCATTATAGCTAATATCCATTGAATATTTGATAAAATGTGCATGCACATGAAAGCTCATACCTTGAATAAACCTTTGTTGGTCTTAAAGGTGCGATTGGACTCTAAATTTGTTGATCCATTTAATGGACATCCTCCAAGAATTTGTCTAATCCCATTGATGTTACTGCAGCCTAAGGTGCCAAGTCAAACAGTTCAGATCATAATTATACTTTCTTCTTCATGTATCCAGTCCACACAGGAACCCACTTTGGAACCCACTGGCTCCCTGCACAACCAGTTGCACAAGGATGGGGTGATGTCTGAAGCAAGCCCAGCTGGGTGACTCATTGTTGGTCTCCTTCTCATCATTAGTCTGTCTGGTTAGCTGAAGGCCTCTTTTTTGCCTACACTCGAGCAGTGTCACTGTTTGGGGCCCATTCTCAAGATTTAAGGGTGGCAGATTGAAATGTCAGGGCCTTCAGCTCGCTCACTCGATGGCATCTTCAAAGATTTCTATGCATGCCTGATTTTGGTTTTGCCTGAACATATAAATTGGAGGTGAGATGTTACAATTTGACATTAACAGGCTGAATCTTGCATGTAATGACTATTTAATTTTGTGTGGTGAATAGTCCATAACTTCAGTGCCACCTGATTCTGACAACACACAGTGATAAATACCATATAGTACAATTCCTGGTTGCATCAGGACAGACAAAAGGAAATACTGCTTTACACAGAGAGTGATTAAAATGTGGAATTTGCTGCCAGAGGGTGTAATGATAGCCACAGGAGTAAACTACTTTTAAAGGGGATTAGATAGATTCATAGAGGATGTCTATTGCCAGCTACTAGCCATGGTGTTTGAGGCGAACCCTCACATTCAGAGGCACTTAGCCTCTGAATCCCAGAGCCAGGAGGCAATGTCAGGGGAAGGCTCTCAGCCTCTATGCTCTGTTGTTGGCCCTTCAGAGGAATTGGTTGGCCACTGTGTGACACAGGATGCTGGACTAGATGGACCATTGGTCTGATTCAGCAGGGCTCTTCTTATGTTCTTATGAAGAAGAGGAGGAGGAAGAAGAAATTGGATTTATACCCCACCCTTCACTACCTGAAGGAGTCTCAGAGTGGCTTACAATGTCCTTTCCCTCCCCACAGCAGACACCCTGTGAGATATGTGGGGCTGCTCATGAGAGAATAGCTCTGAGAGAACCTGTAACTGTCCCACAGCCACAGTCACACCAGCAGCTGCATGTGGAAGAATGGGGAATCAAACCTGGTTCTCCCAGATTAGAGTCCACACTCCTAACCACTAATATGGAGGTATTACTACTAATATTGCTGCTATTCACCGTAACATCACAAGAACCCATCCCACAACATTATCTTGCTCCACCCTCTCTTGGGGTTCAAGATGCTGAGAATCTGGCAACCCTACTTTTTTGGGACAAGCTAACATATAGATTTGTTCCCTTATGGCCTGACACACTTCCATAAAGCACCCCCACTCCATATACTGAATGACTGTGCACTTTCAGCGATTTTTGAAAGAAAAAAAAAACCTTCTGGGAGCTTCCTCTAGTTTATTTCTTCTGCAGTAATGTCCTACTTTAATTAGATTTGCCTAATTCTCCCTTCCTGGTTCTTATGGCATTGCTGAAGAAGTCTGTGAGGCCAAGATAGCACTGAGCACATTAAGTTTTCTCTAGAAGAGCAACAGTATTCTCATCCATATAATGGATATTGATTGTGAGTTGTCTTTTAAGGCTGAAAGTCTTTGCAGCAACAGAAGTTTCCTTGCCAAGCTCTTGCTTGCTATAGGCAAGCAGGTGGGCACTTGTTTACAAGATTCAAAAAGCAGTTTGGGGATTAGGTGCCAAGGACAAATGCCACCACTGGCAGTGTACCATCTAAACTGAGTTAGTGTGAGCTAGCTCACAGTATTTTAGCCCCCAGCTCACAAATTTTTGTCTTAGCTCAGGAAGGATGGCTCCAGAGCAAACTAATTTATGCAGTAGCCAAATCACTTGCTCACAACTTTAACACCACAAAGTAGAATTGTGCTCACAAGACTCCACAGCTTAGAGGGAGCATTAACCACTGGACACATGCCACTTCTTCATCAATCTCTCCGTTGAAGTGCAGTTGTGCTTCCTCCACAAACACTTTGAAGTTTGGGAGAGACACTTTCTGAGCAGGAAAATCAGGTGTGGGGGACGTGTGGATGCATGAAACATATCTTCACTTCCCAGTGATTCTTTCTTGGATTAAATTATTGAACAAATATAAATAATAACAGTGCTGGAATTTTTAACTTCAGAGTAAAACTGGAAGGTTTGCAAGCTCTGAAAATAATACGGTGTAGCAGGAGTTCCCAAGTTTAAAATACTGTAAAACAACCTCCCCTCCCCCACCAAATTTCTTCAGTGAAGAAGGGGGAGGTGCACAGTCTCTATAGGGAATGTCTTTTCAAAAATGATACAAAAATGAATAGATCCTGCTTCTGAAATTTTTGTACTTCTCAGTGGTGTAAGCAGTGCTTACACAAATTTTCTTTGGAGTGAATTCATTCCTTACATTGTCAGCTTGAATACAAAAATCATTTAAGGGGGGGATGAAGATTGTGAATGGTGCACATGTCTTTCAAATGGCCAGTTTCCCTCACCCATGTGCATGAAATGAGTCTGCCTCCACCCCTTTTGTGTTTATTGTGTGGAACCTGGCCATTTAAGTGTCCATATGCAAACACATAATTACATCATATGCACATTTTGCCTTTGAAACTTCTGGGTTATTGGTTTTGTTTTTAAGAAAACACATTAAATGTGAAGTAGCTCTAACTGTGCAGTTTGTCTCTCTGTGCCCTGATGAATGTTTGCTGGATAACACACGTGCATCTGAAGTGGCTCTATTCCACACTAAACACACTAAAGGGGGAAGAGGGGGGGAGAGGGAGAGAAAAGAGCACTTCTGCAGACAAAGCACAGCTGAGGACGCCACACACACATTGTAAAGGACAAGGCTGAAATGTGATAGTAAATCAAACTTCAGGTCATCAGTCCATTCAGAAGTCAAGTGCGGGCATGCCTTTTTGTTTACCAGCTGTAGGAGCGGGGCTGAGTAGCACTTAAAATGGCAAGTGCGTCTGACCTCATACAAAGGAAGGAGAGGATCTGGAAGAAAAGAAGAGTACATATATTTACCCAGTGTAGGTTTTACATTTGAGTTTGGAGTCAATTTAAAAGACACTGGCTTTTCCACATCGCCTTCTACCTGATCCGTTCCATTGGTGCTGCTGGGAACAGAACCTGGGACCCCCTGCACGCCAAGCAGATGCTCCGCCGCCGAGCCAGGGCAGCGAATGGGAGCCTGAATGGCTCCGATCTGACTCTCCTCCTGCTGCGTTCTCAGTTTCTTTTGCACTCACAAGAAGGCTGGCTTTCCGCTTTGATAAAGGACTTTAACAACTTCGCTAACAGGGATTGAAAGCTAGATGACTCGGGGGGGGGGGAGAGAAATAACACCGCGAACCCCGTACTTAAAAACCTCAGGATTTGGTTGGGCAGAAATCCAACAGGTGTTGCGTTCCCCGGCGCGGCTGGGAAAGGCATCACCTGTTGCCTGCCTGCCTAGGAAAGAGGACGCGGGGGGGGGGGACCTTCGAAGAGGCCGCCTCTGATTGGCTGGGAGTCGGCCGCGCAGCACGCGGAGGGGCTTGTTTGCTCTGCGCCAGGCGGCGGGTCTCGTCGCGCTCCAGGCGGTGGCGGGGCTCCCTCCCTCCGAGGCGAGCAGCCAGAAAGTGGGGCGGTGGGGGAGAAAGAAAGAGCGAGCGAGCGAGGGAGGGTGGTCGGACGGACGGACGGACGGTCACGTGACGGCAACGGCGCCTCCCGCGCCGACTGGCTGCTGGCGGAGCGCCCCGGAGAGAGGCGGCCGCTTCTCCGCCCCCCTCGGCAGACCATGTTCCGAGGGAGCCGGCGACAGGCGGGCTCCGCCACCCCAGTGAGCTGGAACTGGTAACGCGCCCCAAGGTGCTGCTGGCGGAGGCCCCCGCCCAGCCCCCCGAGAGCCCTCCACGCCGGCGGGCAGCGCCAGCCTCGCCACCAGCTTCTCCGCCAGCTCGTCCGGGAGCTCCAGCTCCAGCAGCACGATGGACCTCTCCTTCATGGCCGCCCAGGTAACGGCGAGGAGCCGAGCCCGCCGCCGCCGCCGCCCTCCCCCGGCCCGGCCCGGCCCCTTGACCTCCGCCCCGACCCCGGCAGGGCCCCCGGCGTCCCTTCTGGCTTCGGGGGTGGGTGGGAGGGGGCTTCGGGGCCCACGAGGGCGTGGCGTGCTCGCAGGCCGGCTCGCGAGGGCTTCGGCGGCGCCAGGTGTTGGCTGCGGGAGGCGAGAGGCATGGCCGGGGGGGGGGGCGGGGAGGAGAAACGCGGCGCCTTTGCAAGGAGGGGCTGCCGCTGGGAATGTGTCGGGAGCCCCGGATTGGAAAGTGCCGCGGGAAAGCCCTGAGAACCCATCGGCAGCAAATAGGGACCGTCGGGGGTGCAGGTGTGTTTAAAGCAAGTCTTCATGTAGCCCCCCCCCACACACACACACCCCATAGATGGAGGGACATGCCTTGTATATTGCTTCAGCCTTTTCAGTTTTGCCTGCTTGGGAGCCCCAGAGATAAAGAATAGTTGCCTATCCCGAACAGGCTGGGGAAGTACCCCTGTCTGCCTTGCCCTTATAATAACTTTAGAAATGTCCCTGGCCTTAGTTGTTTGAGCCATTTCTTCCTGTTTTCCTTTGTTACCTGTGTTGACAGAGTAATTAACACAGCAATGGTGCACAGCCTGATAAAGGTTTATTTAGGAATTAATGTACTTGATAAGAAAGAGAAATAGGTTCCTAACTACATCTCTAACTGAGAGTGTAAGTGCTTCCAAGAACAAGGGGGAAATTACCCTGAGAGTAGCCATCTGGATACCGGTAAGGAAGGACACCTAACAGGAGAAAGAAGGTGGTAGCCTCACTATCCTATCTAGTTGTCTTCTTGCTGCCCCCTGCAGGGTCTTCTCGTCTTCTTTGTACACCAGACAGTGCCTTTTCCAACAACTTGAAGAAATGTACTAGGGTCTAGAATGAAAGATTAAACTTTGCATTGTGCAAGAGGAATGACAATCTTTTGATTCACTTCCAGTCTCTATAGCTTGGCTGAAAACATAGACTGGGGGAGTCTGAGTGAAGTCAGTGGAACTGTTGTGCTGTATTTGCTGTTATTCTTTTCTTAGTATCTTTGGTGCAGCCCACTCAGAAGTATTTCAGTATTTGTCATATAAAAGTGAATGGGAATTGACTTGGTATCCTATTACACATTTCTCATTCATTTTAGTGGAGCTCATTGGTGCTGTTGAGGCTGGACTTTGGGGCAAAAGACCAGGCTCCCACCTAGCCCAAGAGCTCAGCAGGCCATAATTTTGCATTTGATATGTACATCATCATTAATATGTATAATTCTCAATGTAGCCAAAATCTATGGTTACTTAAAACTAGGGATTGGAGCCATGAACAGACAAGACAGATCTTTCTGCATACCTGAAAAGAAGAGGAGATTAGATTTATACCCCACTCTTCACTTGGAGTCTCAGAGTGGCTTACAAACTCCTTTCCCTTCTCCTCCCCACAACAGACACCCTGTGAAGTAAGTGGGGCTGAGAGAGCTCTGAGAGAACTGTCCTTGAGAGAACAGCTCTGACAGAACTATAGCTTGCCCAAGGTCATCCAGCAGGTGCAAGTGGAGGAGTGGGGAATCCAACCTGGTTCTCCCAGATTAGAGTCCGCACACTTAACCACTACACCAAACTGGCTCTCACATCAAACTGGCACTAGGTTTGCAGAAAAATCTGAAATCTTAAAGAAAAAAAATGCTTGGGGGTTAATTAATTCCCAAAATAATAGAACCTGCACCTGTAGCTTTAAGAAACAATTGCTCTTGGTGGTGTTTGGAGCCCTATCCAGAGGCTCTGAAATTAACAGAAATCCCAAGAAAACCATATGCAAGATCCAGGTTGCTTATAAGGAGATTTTAATAAAGCATCATACTTAGCAGGCTAATTTTCATCTGCTGGGCCTCATCTACACACAGCAAAGTCAGCCAAAACCCAAAACAAGACACATAGCTAAAACTAAACATCTTATACCCTAATTGCTGACTATAAGTCAAGAACAGCATCATCAAAGCTACATTCTAGACATGGAGAGACCTTGCACCTAGTACTCAGTGGTGATGGAAACGAGTCAGCCTTCTAGAAAAGAACTCGAGAGAGTGTGAATGGAAACATTCTCTGGGGGGTGGCCTGTCAGCCATCCTTCCAGGCCCAAAGAGGTCAGTAGCTAACAGAGCTCCAGAACGGAGTAACAACGGCTTTACAAGTGGCCATTGCTAAGCAGTCACAACAGCATTGCCAGCCTTCAAGTCTTTGTTCTCATCACTAAAAAGCAGGGGAAGAGGGCAGGGACCTTCCCAGGAATGTTTTGGCCTTTGTTCGAGGGAAGACTCATTGGGGCTAAGCCTGACAGCAACCACCAGATTATTTGGTAACACATGATTGATTGCCACTGTTCAACAGCAGCCACCCCACGTCAGCCACTGTTGTGCAGCAGTTATAGCTTCAGACTAAGACTTGAGAGACCCAGGTTCAAATTACCACTCTGCCATGGGAGCTCACTGTGTGATCTTGGCCCAGTCACATACTCTCAGCCTAACCTGCCTTGCAGGGTTGTTAGGAGGGTAAAATGGAGGAGAGAAGAATGATGTAAGCTGCTTTGAGTCTCTATTATGGAGAAAAGCAAAGTATAAATGAAGTAAATAAATAATCCATATAGCTAAAAATGGGGAAAGATAAATGGTAGGTAGGGAAGGAGAGAAGGAAGCAGAGAAAGGTAAGGGTATTGGGGTTATTATGAGAGGGAAAAGGAAACAAGTGTGGGGGATGGGGATACAGGGGGAAATGAGATCCCCCTTGCAAGTCCTTCTGGGTCCTCCACTGAAGGGGAGCTCCATTAAGTTTAAAATTACCTAAGTGCACCACTAGTGGAACTTCCAGCGGGGTGTCTTCTGCAGAGGGACTGGATTTTGTGGTTTCCTTGTTGCTGATGTAGCTACAGATAAAGTACAGCGGCAATGGGGCTTTCAGGTGGCAGTTTTACCCCACAGCTTCCCTGAGCCCATCCCCCAGCAGCAGCTACCTAGCTCTCCTGGGCTGCCAGGCCTTCTGCAATTTTTTAAAAGAATCCATAGTAAAATACTGTTATGCTGGAGAAGACTCTTGAGAGTCCCTTGGACTGCAAGGAGATCGAATCAGTCAGTCCTAAAAGAAATCAACCCTGACTTCCCTGGAAGGCCAGATACTGAAGCTCAAATACTTTGGCTGCCAAATGAGAAGAGAGCACTCACTGGAGAAGCCCCTGATGCTGGGAAAGATTGAAGGTTAAAGAAGAAGGGGATGATAAAGGATGAGATGGTTAGATAGTGTTGTCAATGCAACGAATGTGGGGTTGAGCAAACTCGACAGAAGACAGGAGGGCCTGCCATGATGTGGTCCATGGGGTCGCGAAGAGTCGGACTCAACTGAGCAACTGAACAACCACAAAATATCAACATACCATTGCAAATATAGGCGTGGTGGGTTCTCTGAATTTCTAGTGTCCACTTTTTAAAAACTAAGTCTCTAGTCCATTGGGTTGCAAAAATAGGCCCTTTCCCTTGCGTCTTTGAAAGGAAAGGCGCCAGCGGCTTACTTGCTTTTGCAGTGAAAGCTGTGAATTTGGAGAAACTGCTACATCTGTTATAACAATGGTATATTAATATAACAATATTCTAGTGCTGATTTTTTGGGGGGAAAAGACCCTCCCCCAGATGTAGGAAGGAGGAAATGACTGCTGTGAGGACAGGGAAAATGGTTGCCATGTGGACTGGAGAAGCCCAAGTTGTTCCATTCACACAGCAGCCATCCTGGCTTTACTGCGATCTTTCCCAAAACTCCAGAGCAAAGCAAGTTTGAGGTAGACTGAAGTAAAGCTGGGGGAATCTCTTGAGATGCTGTGGGGAAGCAGGGGAGGGGGAAGCTTCCCAAAAGCACTGAACTCAGGGCAGACAGTCTGTTCAGAAGCCATCCAGGAGTGTTTCCTAGTAGGTTGTGCTGGGGGGGGGGGAGTCTTTTAGCAAATGATAGTCCATAACTTAATCAAAAGTTTTTCTGGATAAATAAGAATCCAGTGCATGTTTTGAAAAGCTTGTCTTAAATCTAAATGCAGCTGAAGCTCGAAATCACACTAAATAGAATCATTCATGCTCATAACTGGCAAGGTTCCTTTCCTTTTGTTTGGGGGAAAATGGCACAATAACAGCATTAGGAACAAAGTATACTGTTGCCAGCTGGTAACTATCTTTCCGGCTGTTCTTCCTTTATAAAGCTTGGAGCTTATGTCAGGAGGTTCAATGATAAATTGAAGTGAGGAAATGGTTCTTTTTCTTGTGGTGATACTGTCTCTGAGGCATACTAGGAGAATAAAGATCTACCTATAAAAATTGATATAAAAAAACAGGGGTGACGATGACCATTCAGTTTATACAGTTACATTTTGTGTTGTGTGTTGATTGCTTTGCTTTAACAATGAGAACAGGAAGAACAAGATTGTTTTAACCAGATTATGAGCTTATAAGGCCCATCTCCCTGTTCCATTTATGTGCACACATTTTCAATATTGCATTTTGTGTTGCTCTCCCATTGCATGCCTAAATGGATGACGGTTTTCCCTATGATCTATTGTATATGTCAAGTAGCTGCCTTCATGATAAATCAAGAAGCAATGTGGAATGAAGCTCTTACACTGACCTACCTAAATATTACCTGATATACTGAAGCTCTTCAGTATGGTCTGATGCGATCTGTATTCTTAAAAGGGTTGTAATAAAAATCAGAGATGATTTCCTGCTGTAAGAATGGTGTGTGCAGTGCTGATGAAAATGTACCCCCCGTCCAGCCTATACATTGTATATATTTATGATAAAATAATTCTGGCTGTTATTTTAAAGCAGGTGAGAGTGCCGCAGTTTGGGTACAAGCATAAATTCTCCCCATAAATTGTTCAGTCTTAAGCAGAGTTACACCCATCTAAGCCTTTTGATTTCATTTCTCTGTTTAGGATTGTACTGTGTGGAATACTTAAATATGATTCCATCTAAGCCTGCTGATTGGCCTCTTGACTGGACTAGCTCTACTTAGGAGCACACTGTGAGGTCACTTGCGTTTTCTGAGTTATCTGATGTTAGGTGAGAACTAAGCCCTTGCTTTCCATTTACGCCGCTGCAGTGGGCAGCCCTGTGGGATCTTGAATTGATGTAACAGAGACATTAATCAATATAGCTTTCTCAGATACAGCCTTCTGTCTCCTCAAATTGCATTTGCAGAAGTCTAATAGCAGTATTGGATTATGGTTACCAGGAAGGCCCCCGGACAGAGACTGTCATGTGTATGCTTAGCTTTGATTATTTTATAAAAAGAGAGAGATGCCAGATCTCAGGCTTGCATATAGTATGACATAAAAGCTCTTCCCCTTAGTTCTGCCTTCTGAATACACATCCAAAGGTTTAGTCTAAGGGTTAGATGAATTGAGTGGACAGACCCCTGGAATCAATGGGGCTAGTATTGGCTGTCTTCAGTTTGGTGTAGCTTAGTATGAGGTGGGGGGAAGGTCACTCAGGAGTGACATCACTCTCCAAGTAGCTGAAAACAGCTCTCCACCCCTCCTCTAATGCTCCTGTAATTGCTTTCTTCTCCTTCCCTTTAAAGCTCCTGGAAAAGCTTATCTTGTCTTTGTGTTTCCTGCAAGGGCAGATGAGGTACATGTATACACATACCTTTGCTCTGGATGAGATTGACAGTAGCAGTACCCAGGGGTGTAGACTTCTGTATTGGGGGGGACAGGGGACAGGCTGAACCTGGTCTAGGCCCATACCTAGTTATCTATATTAAATTATTCAGTATGAAATTGTTTATATTTCCAAAATCCATATGCCATCAGCAATTAATCATGTGGTTTAATTGAGCTCCTAAGTAAGCTCAATAGTCATGGGATAAAAGGACAAGTCCACTTGTGGATCAAAAACTGGCTAATTAATAGGAAACAGAGGGTGAGTATAAATGGGTAATTTTCACAGTAGAGGATGGTAAGCAGTGGGGTACCACAGGGCTCAGTACTGTGTTCAATGCTTTTTAACTTATTCATTAACTATTTGAAGTTGGGAATAAGAAGTGAAGTGGCTAAATTTGTGGATGACATGAAATTGTTCAGGATGGTGAAAACCGGGGAGGATTGTGAGGCACTCGAAAGGGATCTGTCAAGGATGTGCAAATGGGTGTCAGTGTGGCAAATAGGGTTCAATGTGGCCAAGTGCAAAGTGATGCACATTGGGGCCAAAAATCCTAACTATACATACACATTGATGGGGTTCAAACTGGCAGAGACTGAACAAGAGAGAGATCTTGGAGTCATAGTAGATAACTCACTGAAAATGTTGAAACAGTGTGCAACTGCAATTAAAAAGGCCAATGCTATGTTGGGGATTATTAGGAAGGAAATTGATAACAAATCAGCCAGTATCACAATGTTGTTGTTGTTTAGTCACACAATTGAGTCTGGGATTGAGCAGGTTGAGAAAGAAGTACTTTTCTCCCTTTCTCACAATACAAGAACTCGTGGGCACTCTATGAAATTGCTGAGCAGTCGGGTTAGAACAGATAAAAGGAAATACTTCTTCACCCAAAGAGTGATTAACATATGGAATTCACTGCCACAGGAGGTCGTGGCAGCTGCAAGCATGGACAGTTTCAAGAGGAAATTAGATAAACATATGGAGCAGAAGTCCACCAGTGGCTATTAGCCACAGGGTATAGAATGAGAACTCTCAGTCTGGGGCAGGTGATGCACTCTATTCTTGGTGCTGGAGGGGGCAGCAGTGAGAGGGCTTCTGGTGCCCTGGCCCCACTGCTGGACCTCCTGATGGCACCTGGTATATTTTGGCCGCTGTGTGACAGAGTGTTGGACTAGATGGGCCATTGGCCTGATTCAACATTGGCTTCTCTTATGTTCTTATGTTCTTATGACTCTTCACAACCCTATGGATCACATCACACCAGGCCCTTGTGTCCTCTGTCATCCTCCGGAGTTTGCTCAACTCCATGTTTGAGGCATCAATAACACTGTCTAACCATCTCATCCTTTGTCATCCCGTTCTTCTTTTATCATAATGTCCCTGTATAAATCAATGGTGCGACCTCGTTTGGAATACTGTGTGCAGTTCTGGTCACCACACCTGAGAAAGGATATCATAGCTTTGGAAAAAGTGTGGAAAGGGGCAACTAGAATGATAAAAGGGTTGGAACACTTTCCCTATGAAGAAAGGTTAAAGTGCTTGAGGCTTTTTAGCTTGGAGAAATAACGACTGAGGGGTGACATGATTGAGGTTTATAAGATTATATATGGGACAGAGTAGGTAGAGAAAGAAGTACTTTTCTCCCTTTCTCACAATACAAGAAGTCGTGGGTACTCAATGAAATTGCTGAGCAGTCAGGTTAGAACGGATAAAAGGAGATACTTCTTCACCCAAAAAGTGATTAACACATGGAATTCACTGCCACAGGTGGTGGCTACAAGCATGAATGGCTTCAAGAGGAAATTGGATAAACATATGGAGCAGAGGTCCATCAGTGGGTATTAGCCACAAGGTATAGATAGGAATTCTCGGTTTGGGGCAAATGATGCTCTGTATTCTTGGTGCTTGGGGGGAGGCAACAGTGGGAGGGTCCCCATTGGTGGACCTCCTGATGGTACCTGGTATTTTTGGCCACTGTGTGACAGAGTGTTAGACTGGATGGGTCACTGGCCTGTTCCAACATTGGCTTCTCTTATGTTATATATATATAATCTCACTTGTAATGTTCTGAATCTCAGTCAAAGAAAGAGGACTCTGTAAGAGGAGAGGAAAGATGTCCTGAACTCCTTCACTGAGACAGCTTGAGCAAATATTTCATTTGTGAATGAAAGGAAATACTTCCTCCCTGTCTTTTCCTGACAACTTAGGCTCAGTGTGTGGTTGGCCCAAGGTCACAGAGCGTGCTTTTGGCTAAATGGGGTTTTGAACTTTGGCCTCCCCAATCTTAGACCAACACTCTAAACAACTACACCGCTCAGTATGGATCTCCAAATGCATCCGAATCTACAGAAAGAAGCTCCAGGGATCCAGGCTGAGTCCAGTATGAGAATCTATGGATTTCCTGGCTCCAACTAAATTGGGGGGGGGGGTGCTTCCCAGAAAGGTGACAAGTAGATTGCATTCAGGCAGGATGGACAAAAGGGCTGACAAGCTGGAAGTTTCTGCCGTGCCTGGAACAGGCTGGTAGGCTAGGAGACATTCAGGGAAGGTCAGTATGATGGATCCCTGTCTCTTTCCCAACACCCAGGCAGAATTTTCCCACCACAAATATTTTAGTTCCCCTCAGTAACTGAGTCACCCTCCAATAGCATGTATTTCTTCTTTGTTTGATAAGCTTAAATCGTCCCATCCTGTCACAAATATTTGTTCAGGCTTTAGACCCAGTACAGGAACTTGAGGGAAAGATAGGAGCTGTCCTGTTTTATAAACCCTTGTGAAATGGCTCTTGAGGCAGATTAACTTTCAAAAACAGAATAAAGATTTTATTAAACAGGCAGGGAATATATAAATATGAGGATTCAAGGTATAGAGGTTGCTGAGATAAAACTTTCGAATAGATACAGAATTGAGGCTTTTGAAGATACACGAGTGTTGTTGAAGCTTAATTTATGAGTTTCAAGTTCTTTTCGGTGAGAGGTTTTTGCTTATTATATATTTCAGCTGTTACAGAGAATGTTGAATAAAGTTTCTTAGAGGATAGCTTGTCTTGGTGCTTCTAGGTTTCTCCCTTCAGAGGTCTAGGTTTTCCCTTTAGATATAATAGCTTTCCAGTAACTCTTGATGTGTCCAAGCTCTTCCTCTTTATCAGAGACCAGGGTTCTCTTCCCAACCCCTTTCACTGGCAGGAAGTTATTCTCCTTGTCCCTAAGAAGCAATAACTCCTTTTACTATTTGGGTTGTACAGGAGTTCTCTCTAACTACCCAGACGTTCTGCCAAATCCTTCTCCAGTATCTGTTGTCTGTATAAAGCTGTTTTGTAGCTTTCTTGACTGAGAATTTAAGATTACTTACTTATTCATTTATTTAATTTATACCCCACCCTCCTCACCAAAGCAGGCTCAGGGCGGCTAGCAGGCTAGTTCTCCCTCAGAGTTGTTCTAATATATTTAAGACAATGGGGTCCTTATTCTTCTCTCTATAGAAGTACTTTTCTGACAATTCCCTGACAGAAATTACTGACTCCCAAAGTCTCTTCCCTCAGAAGCAAAACCCTCTGGCTACTGATCCAGACTTAGATTTCAGGCCAAGACCAAAAAGGAAAATGAAACTTTCACTTCCAGATCAGCTGTTTTATTTCCTTTTTAAGTTAATGCTGGCCAATCAGAGAGTGAGTAGAGCAGCCAATCACATAAGCTCTTCTCTCCAGGGTAGATTAACTCCCTGACTCTCTGACACAAGCAGCATTTTAAAAATCCTGCTTTTCTTTGCAATCTGTCAGTCAGTGTCAGCAAAAAGTAATCAGCTCACTTGACTACTTGATAGTAATTAGATTTTGCACTCAGGAAGATGTGCATTTGCTGATGAAATAACCTTGATAGACCAAGGTTTCAGAGGGTAGCCATGTTTGCCTGCAGTAAAACAGCTAGAGTCCAGTCCAGTAGCACTTTAGAGACCAACAGGATTTTTGAGGTATAAGATTTTGAGAGTGAATGGTCCCTTCATCATATATCAACAAAGGAAGCTTTGACTTTCAAAAGTTTACACCCCCAAAATCTAAGGTGGTCTCTAAGGTGCTACAGGACTTGAATCTAGATGTATTTACATCCAAGTTTGTATCACAAGATACAGGAAATACATTCTTCAGTCCAACCACTGAGGCCTCCTAGTTGCTAGAGGGGTTGATCTTTCCCTTCCTTCTTCCATGCTCTTTCCTTCTCTGTTGTTTCTTCACGGACTCTATTATCCACTGAAGATTCTGTCCCCCTCCTATCTTTACAAAAACAAACAAAACCGGTCCTGTGCCTTCTAGGAATATGTTAAGTTGCTACAAAGACAAAATGGACTGACTGAACTTGAGAACCTGATAGCCTGAGCACCTTCATGATGCTACCTGGCAACCAAGAGGTGCTTAAGCCCTGCCGCCGTCAATAGTTTACAACCCTGCCAGTACTCATTCCCATTTGCCTCTTTCTTCTGCTCCTTCATATGTACACATGTTTACCCTTGGTCTGTAGAGGAAAGGAGCATGTGTTTGACTCTTTCTCCCTGCCTCGAAGCTCTTTTCTGCCTCTTTCAGGGGAAACCAAAGAGTTAACAGTGTGTTTTCCCCCAGCTGGTCAAGTTATAGTTTGGGGAAGTGGTGGTGATGCTTTCCTTTGGGAAAACAGCAGAGGAAAGCTTTCCTCACGTGATGTGCTCCAGATGTGCTCTGAAATGCTGTGATTTTTTTGTACAATCCACCATTCTGTGATTGGCTCCACCCACCAAGCTGGCGTTTTTGTGACTGGCACTCCCAAGACTGCAGAAAAAAAAAATAGCTTCCAGAGACATAAAGTCTGTCCTCCCCTGTTGTGATAGAAAGGCAGGAGCTATGAGCTGGAACTCTGTGGTGGAAATTTCATTAAACCAATGAATTCAAATAAGGTGGCTTTAAGCAGTCCATTGCTATTCAGTTGTAGCTTCCAATAGTAATATTTGCCGTATGTGGCCTGTGTAAATATTACTGTAACCAGTGTTCCCTCTAAGCTGAGTTAGCGTGAGCTAGCTCACAGTTTGTTAGCCTCCAGCTTACACATTTTTGTCTTAGCTCAGGAAGGATGGCTCCAGAGCAAACAAATTTATGCAGTAGCCAAATCGCTCACTCACAAATTTAATGCCAGTAGCCCACAAAGTAAAATTTTTGTTCATAAGACAATAGCTTAGAGGGAACATTGACAGGACTTTTTTTCCCTGGGGGAATGCACTGGAAGAGAGTTCTGGAACCTCTTTGGCAAAATTCTTTTAAAAATGTTTTAAAGCTCCTGAGTTTTCAGTATACAGATTGGAAACTTCATTTCCCTCTTGAGAGTTCCAGCACCTCTTTTTCCAAAAGAAAAGCCCTGACTGTACCAATATTTTATTTATCATATTGCCAAACATTTATTCCATCACGAAGCAAAAGTCAACTGAAATGATATTTGTGTCACTGGGCTGAGAATACCCCCCCAACACCCCTTTCTTGCTAACATGGAAGGGAGGAGTTCTGAACAGGAACAGTGTGGTGAGGGTACTTCCTGCTTTTACCCTGAATTGGCTTTATAACATATTCATTTAGATAAATCTGACTGGCTGAGGCATCATCATTTCATTCTGCTTATGCAGTTATCTCAGATTGACTTAGATCACCTAAGAAAGAAAGACAACTGAGGGAGGGAAAGGGGGTCAAATAACAGTGGATCTGAGAGACAGCTGCTATGAAGACTGTGGGAAAAGCACTAAGAAAGTAATATGTTTAGGGTTAGCTTCCTTGAGCCTCCAGTGCAATCCCGCCCTAGTTCTCCCAGATATATATTTGTGTCTACCCTTCACAATGCAGTTTTCTCTCTCAAGTGCTGGTGTGTGCAGGAGGTCCGATGTTTCCACAGTGATGGTTCTCAGTATTCTTTTTGCCTGGCATGATGAAGAATTCCTCTTATCTAGATGTCAAATGGAGACAAGACAGAGACAGTCTGTTGCCTTCCACACTTTTAGAAAGAAATGATAAAATAGGCATAGGCTATGTGTTCCAAATCAAATGAAAATGAGATCAAAACATTCCATTTTAAAAATGGCCCTTTATGGGGAACACTAACTGCACTTTGAAAGGAAGCCTTATAATGATTGGATGCTTCCAAGCGCAGCTTCAGCAAAAGAGGAAGATGTTTACCAATGCTAGCCATGAATTCACCCTAATCCTGCAACATCTAGTTCCGGTGCAGGAGGAAGATCAAGATAGGTAGCCATGTTTGTCTGCCTGTAGCAGTAGAAAAGAGCAAGAATCCAGTAGCACCTTAAAGACTAACAAAATTTGTGGCAGGGGATGAGCTGAGCTTTTGTAAGTCACTGCTTACTTCTTCCACAAACTTTGTTAGGTTTTAAGGTGCTTCTGGACTCTTTTTTTTTCTACTATGCAGGAGGGATGTGTGCTGTTGAAACTTCACTCAGTCACCTTTTCCCTTTAACTACAGAGCATGTCCTTGTAGCCGATCTGGGGGAGTCTTCATCTATCAGTCCTTTCAGCACCATTATTGCTTCTGTTGGTGATGTTACGCCAAGGAAGGGAAGATTCTCTTTTTCTGTTTCTTCAAGGGAGAGCACGTGTGAGCAGCTGCAGTAGTATTAGACAGTAGAGAGTTACCAAAGGCATTGTGTGGCACAGGTGTCATCAAATCAGAAAAGAACAGTTTAAAAGTAGAACATATGCAAAACCAAAAGAAAAGAAGTGGGAACACTTAATTGCATTTTGATGTCTCAGACAAGTGCTTCACACACACACTCTGAATAATGCACTCTCAATCCACTTTTAGTGGATTTGCTAGTGAAATTTACTGTGTGAAAGAGCAAAATCCACTTGCAAATGAATGCTGAACTGCGTTGAATGGGCATTATTCAGCACATGTGAAAACCCAATCATGTCACAGTTACATTGGTGTGCAGAACAGAAACAACTTTTGTAGAGCTTTCATGTGTCCTGTTTGCATGCATGGGTAGATGGGTGGAAGAGAAGAAGAAGAAAAGAGGAAGAGATTGGATTTATACCTCGCCCTTCACTTGGAGTCTCAGAGCGGCTTACAAACTCCTTTCCCTTCCCCTCCCCACAACAGACACCCTGTGAGGTAGATGGGGCTGAGAGAGCTCATTCCAGAACTGCTCTTTCAAGGACAGGTCTTGTCAGAACTATGGCTTGCGCAAAGTCACCCAGCAGTTGCAAGTGGAGGAGTGGGGAATCAAACCTGGTTTTCCCAGATTAGAGTCCACACACTTAACCACTACACCAAACTGGCTACAGCAAAGTTGCCTCCGACTGTATGGCTGTGCCAGGGAATGTATGCCATGTGCTGTCAGTATGGCTGTGCCAGGGAATGTATGCCATGTGTTGTCAGGGAGTATGCAGAACCAAAGGTACTCATATGAAGCTTTTGCAACATTTCACTTCCAGTCTCTTTGTAGGTTGGATGTGACAGCTCACCTCTTCTGGATGAGCGATTTGGAGGAGGGGAATGGGAAGATGGAATGACCTCCAATATCAAATCCTGAGCTACCTGAGCTACTCGAGAATGGCCTCTGTATTCGTATCCCATTGGGGATGTTCTGTGGTCTCCTGACAGATGTCTCTTCACAGTGCGTCTGTAAATCATGATGATATGCAGAGGGATTCTTACAGTGCAGTCCTGAACAGCATTTCACCTTTCTAAGCCTGTTGACTTCATTGGACTTAGAGGGGTGAAACTGTGTTTAGGGACTGCACTGTTAATATCTGGATGCTGTCTTTCTGCAGAACTTTCATAAAATCCACCTCTGAATATTTTTAGAGGCATTCTTAAGTCTTTTAGTGAAGCGTTTAGTGGTCAGAGATAAAGTCTTAAGTATCAAGAACTGCACCGCTCTGGGTCTTCCACTGAATGTTGACTGGGTTGGGTTGCAAACAGTGCTGGGGTGCAGGTGACCTAGTACATATTGGAGAGATATTAAGTCCTCCTTCCCCTCTTGCACAGAGGAGGAGGAGGAGGAAGAAGAAGAAGAAGAGACTGGATTTATATCCTGCCCTTCATTCAAAGTCTCAGAGCAGTTTACAATCTCCTTTCCTTTCCCCTCCCCTCCCCACAACAGACACCCTATGAGTTAGGTAGGGCTGTCCTGCGAGAGCTCTTTCAAGGACTTCTCTTGAGAGTACGGCTCTGAGAAAACTTGTAACTGACCCAAGGTCACATGAGCAGCTGCATGTGGAAGAGTGAGGAATCAAACCCGGTTCTCCCAGATTAGAGTCTGTGCTCTAAATTAACCTGTTATCGCTGTACTTGTTCAATGAATTTGTGCAAGTGCCAAGGAAGATGAGATGGCGCTCACACTAGTTCTGCCTCACTCTGGTAGCAATGTGGGCAGCAATTCAGAAATAGAAAACAGTGAGACGGCACTCGAAGATGGATCTGTTATCTCTTTGGAAGTGTAATAATCCAGTCTTAATCAGAGTTGCACCTTTCCTAGCCTATTGAATTCCATGGATTTAGAAAGTGTTAACTTTGTGTAGGACTGTGGTTGTCAATCTTCCAAGCTTAAGTTAGTACCATGAGTGTGAATCTGTGATAATTCACATTCCACTTGGCAATGCATTCTATTCTGGAATAAATCCAAGGAAATGAATTTTTTAAAAAGGGAGACAGATCATAATATCCTGGGGGGTGGGGGGAGAACATAGAAGAGCATAATTTAAAGATGCATGAATACCTGCTTACTTGTGGCATATGAATGTTAGCTGCTCAGAGATAAAAACCACACAGCTTCTTTGATGCTTAGCAGTGAATGTAAAAAAAAACCCAAAACCAGCAGAGCTAGATTTACTTCTGTGGGAAGCTGTGGGCTGCATTCAGACCTTGAGAACAGTCCAAATTCCTCATGTTCTTCTTCTTCCTTTAGTGTCCCATGCAGAGACTGCAAACTAGGGAGTCTTTAGTAAGCTGTATTTTACTGAATGTCTGAATTGGGCTCACAAACCAGAATTTGGAACTGCAGTGTAATCTTGGTTTAGAGGAAGGAGAGGGGAGCATGGGAGCCTAAGGCCTGTTCTCATCAAAGACAAATGGAGGTTTGTTTGTGACGTCTTAATGCAGCTGTTGCCTTCTCATATATAACTCTTTAACACAATCACCATCATAAAATCCTCTTTCCAGCTTTGTGGCACTTAGAGATGTAAAAATTTCCAGAAATTTTGAAGCCCAGAAAATTTTGAAGCTCAGAAAAAAATGGAAATTTTTGGAAAAATTGAAAAAAATGCTACATTAGCACTTCTTTTTTCTTTTCCAGATTGAAAGTCATTCTGTTACTTTAGGGTGCATACCATCTCGCCCTGGGGATCTGTACTCATTCAGTGCAGCCAGGTGCTTCTCAACTACCTCTCTGTCCATGTCAACCAGCAGCCCGGATGCTGTGACTTGCCTACTACCATCTTTAGATGAGCCTGTTCTCTTCTTCAGGGGAAAAACTTAGGCAAAATAGGCATTGAGCCTTTCTGCTTTCTCTCTGTCCTCTGTCAGAGTTTCTCCATTTTCACACAACAGTTGGGCCCATTGCCTCTTTTATCTTGTGCTTGCTCCTCACATATCTGAAGAAGAGTATCTTGTTGTAGCAAGCCTCCCTGGTCAGCTTTAGCTCACTGTGAGCTTTGTCCTCTCTGATGGCTGACCTACAGTGCCTACCAACCCACAGATACACTTCTTTAGAGGTCTGGCCTTGCCTCCATTTCTTGAATGTTTCCTTTTTCTCCCTTAGCATATCACTCAGATCTCTGTTCATCCTCATTGGCTTCCTGGATCCCCTACCATGTTTCCTTCTTGTTGGAATAGTGACAGCTTGAGCCTGCAAGAGCTCTTGTTTTAGGAGAGCCCACCCTTCACTTGCTCTTTTCCCTTCCAGCAGTCTTGCCTATGGAATGATTCTCATCATACCTCTAACTTTATTAAAGTTTGCCTTACTGAAATCTAACTTACACATGTGGTTACAAACTTCCTTGGTCCCTCACAGGAAAAGGAATTCTAGCAGGACATGGCCACTTCCCCCTACCACCTTTAACCTATCTACAATCTCTTGACTGTTGGTCAGTATTAAGTTAAGTACGGCTGAGCCCCTCGGTAGCTTCCTCCACCATTTGATCAAGGAAGTTGTCATCAAGACAGGTCAGGAAGTTGCATGACTATGGATGCTTTGCAGAGTTTGTCTCCCAGCACATATCAGGGAAGTTGACATCACCCATATCTACCAGGTCTTGGGGTTTTTAAATTTTATTTTAGCTTTTACCTGAAAATGTTTTGAACTATTATTATAAGCCACCTTGCACCACAAGAAAAGATGGGATATAAATGTTTTAATAAAATATGAATAAGTAAAATATTGCTTAGTCCACACTCCCAAGAAAAGTGCATTTATACACGCATGCACACACACAAGGGAGACTCATTGTTTCATTTCCTTTGAAATGAAATAGTAAGAAAATGTTTTTATGACTGTGTTTTATTAACTGCCATGTAAAATCCATTATTTTAACATTTTAAATAATAGCAAAAAACTCAAGCCAAGAAAAATTAAAGCGATCTTTAACTCTGTATATTAGGCTGAAATAATAACCCAGCTGCAGAACCTTCATCTTAGAAGGATTCCGTTTCAGCCAGCTCTGCTGCAACCATCCCAACACAGTCTCCAACCCTTTGGCCAAGATGGATGGGGTGGTGTCCAGCCAGTCACCCATCAATAGATACAACTAGGTGTCATCAGCGTACTGGTGGCAACCCAGCCAGAAACTCCACACCAGCTGGGCGAGTGGGCACATATAGATGTTAAACAGCATTGGAGAGAGTATTGCCCCTTGAGGGACCCACATGGAGGATGTCAAGGTGACACCCTCTTCCCTGGAGGAATGACGTAAAACATTTCAAATGCCTCTTTTGCTCATTGAGTAGCCATAAACAGTTTTGCATAGCCTTTAGATAAATTCCACATAACAGTAGTTTCCAAGTTACTTTCTCTGGAAGTTGCAGCAAATGAAAGCAGCTTGTTAGAATTCTCTTCATACTTTCCCATGTGATTACCTCAGGACAAGGAAAAATGTATAGACTACAGAAGATAAGAATTCCTTCCTAGGAACCAATCCTGAGTCACAGGGAACAGACAGTCCAAAGCCTTTGACTTAATTTACTGAGCTTTGATCTCTGCAAAAAAGGATACAAACATGAGAGCTCTTTATAAAAATAAGCCAGGAGGCTTTTTGGCACAAAAAACTGGCTAAATAATTGACATGAGTTTAATCAGAACTGAGCTGGGCACATTAAAAAGTTTTTTTTAAGGGCTTAACTTATTTGTGCTGCAAGTCAGGGCCTATATCAGCTGAGAGCATTATCTGGACACTGGTGTTGACCAGTGGTTTTTAAATGACAAGTCTGTTAAAATGTGTATGGAGTAAGTTTGGGGATTTATCACCGAAGGCCTTATTAGTGTGGGCTGCCCCAGAAGGAAATCCTCAGGATGAGCTACCTTTGATTCATATTTGGAAGGGCTACTGTGTGTAAGATAATATTGCTTGGATGCCAATAGGCTGTCCTTGCTCTACTGTGTGTAGGGATGCCAGTCACCAGGTGGGGGATCCCTCGATTTTTGGGACTCCCCCTAGATGACGGCCACCTGGCTGGCAGGGGGAAGCCCCACTCCAACAGTTGTTTGCGGCCCTGCTTGAAAAGAGCAGGTGCTGTGCACGCCTGCCCTGCAAGCTGCAAATTTGCAGCTTACAGGGCAGGTGCATTTTTTCCCTAACCATTTAAAGGTAAGGCTCCCTTTAAATGGTTGGGGGAAAGTGGGGGGAAGTGTGTGCACATGGTCCTGCATTCCTGACATGATGATGTCATCGTGTCAGGGATGGCTCAGCCCCCTCCTGACCCCCCCCCCCCAAATCCCTCAGCTGGGGAGAAGTTGGGACCTGGCATCCCTACGTGTGTTCTCTTGAAACTTCATATAACTAGTACATAAGATAATAGCACATTTATATTCACAGCCGTTAATGGTCTCATTTCACTACATTCTTCTTATGGATAATAAATTTGTGGTCTTTAGACTATTTCCTGCTGATGGAAACATTCTTTTGTACTAACTCCAATAAATGAATTTTTGCAATATTTTAAGATGAAGAGCCATATTTTTTGAAATGTGCTGGAAAAAAAGTATAGATTTTTAATAGACACACATGAAGCTGCCTTATACTGAATCAGCCCATCAGCCCATCAAGGTCCTATTGTGTACTCAGACTGGCCATGGCTCTCCGGGGTCTCAGACAAAGGTATTTTGCATCACCTGTTGCCTGGTCTTTTTAACTGGAGATGCAAGGGATTGAACCTGGGACCTTTCTGTATGCAAAGCAGGGGCTCTTCATGAGCCACAGCCACTCCCCTGCACTGTATCTAAGTGTGCATGACTAATCTTGCATCTCTGAGGGCTTGCAGAACGTCCTTCTATTTGTCTTGAGTGGCGTGCCACATCAAATATATTTGATGCCACCAGCATCAGCCAAAGTTGAGTAGAAGATCAGTGTATTCCTAAACAGAGTTAAACCTTTCTAAGTCCAGTGAATCCAATGGGCTTAGAAGGGTGTAACTCTGCACAGGATTGCACTGCATGTCTTTTTTAAGCAGCCTTGCCCCCACCATGACAGTAAGTCACACCCCCACACTTGATGATGCAGTAAGGATTTAGGATAGTCAGGGGACCTGCCTGGCTACCTGCATATTGGCTTGTAGAACAGGCACAAACATACAACCTGTTGTAACTAAAAGGACAGCTACTGTTATTGATGCTTTCATTAAATCTGTTTTCAAAAAAAGAGAGAGAGAAGCTACAATTGTAGAAAGTATTTGACCTACAGAGTGAACTCTCCTTTCTGTGATCATTGGTGTGTTCTCAAGTCATAGTGTCGTTTGAAGGCCCATCTTTAGATCCTTGGAGTGAAATGCACTGACATGGAAAGAGTAGCATCAGTCATTTCAGCAATGACCAAATGTGAAATGGTTTCATGGAATGAAATCTCTCCAAGGGATGTGATGTGATATCCTTTGGTCTTAAGGTAGCTCTGTCGAAACATTAAGCTGTCAAATCTGATAGGTCCTTGTCTTGGTACACGTGATGTACAATAGCAGAAAAAGGGAGACATTTTTAGTGGCTCAGTCTCCATCTTGTGCTTTGGAGTGGGGATTAATTTTTTTCAAAATGGAAATGTGTTTTGAAATAATAAAAATCCTCAGCCAGATAAGGTATGATATTCAGCCAAGACGTACCTTCTTATACATAAGAAAAATGACTAATAAATATTAGAATTCAGATCTAAAATCACCTTACGTGAAAATGTCAGGATCACCCTTCATTAAGTTTAATGTGTTTCTTAAACCCCCTGCAACCCCAGCTTTGTAGGTTTAAACAATGTGTTGATCTCATCTGTTTCTTCCAAGACCATCTAAATTTATTTCACACATGCATATCTAATGTCTCCAAAACTAGATACTGTAGATAGACATGAGCTAAAGACATTTTTAAGCCAATTACACCATATATTAGGGCCAAACAAAATTTCATAAGATACAAGCTTTCAGATTCTCTGGAGCTCTTCACCAGTCTGGATTTTAACCTCCCAAAGGGTGGGGGGAGAGAAGAAGAAAAGATATTTTAGAACATGATGTTAATGCCTAGTTCTTGTTCAAGATGTGCTTCAGACTCCAGTTGGGTCAGGTGGTGCTAGGTACACCTGGCATCAAGTTTCTGCTTAGCCTTCTGAGATGAAGAAGAGAAAATGCTATTTAAAAATATAGGAACCAGTAGAAAGTGTGGAACTCTAACCTGGATGGCCCAGGAAGCTAAGCAGGATTGGCCATGGTTAATATTTGGATGGGAGACCACCAAGAAAACCCAGGATAGTGACACTGAGGCAGGTGATGGCAAACCATCTTTGAAAGTTTCTTGCCTTGAAAACCCTATGCAGTTGCTGTAAGTCAGTTGCAACTTGATGCCACATTCTACCATCACCAGGAAGTATAAAAGCCATTCATAACAGAGATTTCTGGCCTTTTATTGAGATTTCTAGTCTTTACTTAGTGAACAAAATGTAAAGTCAGCAAATGAAGATATGCTATGAATACTTAGTGAGTGTTTCTAAATTCTAATATTATATACCATCTGCTGAAACCACTGGTCTCTTTGCAAATAATGTGCAAGGTACCAAATATAGTGCCAGTGCTTGATATCACAATTTGATTCAACGTTGTAGGAGTCAGTTAAAACAATCCCTTAATTAGTCAAATTACTAGTGAATCATGGAGTGCCCATTTATCAGTCAGGTGAGGTTGTATGTGTGTACATCAATATACAGCCAACTTACAGTGATCTCATAGGGCAGGGGTGTCCAACTCATTTGTTATGAGGGCCGGATCTGACATAAATGAAACCCTGTTGGGCTGGGCCGTGTGTGTCATAAAATGTAATGCCAGGTAGCGGAGATATAAACTTTATAAAGGACACAAACACAAAGGGTTTTTTTACTTAAAATAAAAACATGCATAAAACGTTAGCACTCTTGCAGTATTTTGTTTATTTAACAGTGTCTGATAACTGACACCTCTTGGTCTGAATTATTGCATCAAAATGTCTGTGCTGTTGCAATCTTGAGTATGCTGTTCAGGTGTGTATCTGTGAGCTGCAAGCCTATGATGATGCAGTAGCAGCAGAACTGGAAGAAGAAGCAGAAGACAGCTCTTTTACAATCAGTGTTGAATATTACAGTAGCTTTTAAACCAAAAATATTTCCGTTAAACTGTTTACCAGAGGACTTAGATAAGAACCATAGATACTTTATTTGACATGTTATAACAGCAGCTAGAACCTTATTTGCAACAACATGGAGGACACTGAAAATCCCAGTGCTTAATGAGTTGATAACGAAGATTATGGAATGTGCTGAAACGGACAGATTGACAAATATATTAAAAGGAAAAATGGAAGAAGAATTTAGGGAACTGTGGTGGGTGTTCTATGATTGGTTAAAGCATAAATACTGAGAAACTAAGACTAAATGAAGAACATTAAGAAAGGTGGTTATAATAGTTGTGAAACTTATGAGAATATTTACATGCAGAATGTCAAATTGGTTTTTTATATATATAACTCTTCCCCCTTCTATATATAAATGAATAAAACTTTATATATAAAAAAAGAAGCAGAAGACAGCCAGTTCCACTGTGGGCCTGATAGAAGCCCTACAGGGGCCTGATCTGGCCCCTGGGCCGCATGTTTGACACCCCTGCCATAGGGCTTTCAAGGGAAGAGACATTCAGAGGTGGTTTGCCATTGCCTGACTCTGCATAGTGACCCTGAAATTCCTCAATAGTCTCCCATCCAAATTCTAATGAGGGCTGACCCTATTTAGCTTCTGAGATCTGATGAGATGAGGCTGGCCTTGGCCATCCAGGCCAGGTGAGGTGACTTGGCTTTATACAGTGTATTACCCTCTGTAATTTAATGTTGGACATAATTCCTTCCAATGCAGTCCTAAAATTGTTCTGGAGCAATACAGGATGGCAGGTTAGTCCCAACATGGGTGCATCTTGGAGATCTACTGGTGTATCTGGAGATGTGCTGGTGTGATGCTTTGCCAGTGTGATGGTGCTGCTATTGAGACTGTGCTGGCACTAGGACTGGAAAATGGATGTGTCAAGGAGCAGTGGGGACCAGTCATCACCCTCTCAGCCCAGGGCCCACCCCCAACTCCTGTTGAAATTATGCTGGCAAAAGGAACAATAACAAATATACATGTTCCCATTGAGTCTAATGTGTAAGTAAAGTGCTGTCAAGTCACAGCCATCTTATGATAACTCCATCAAGGGACTTTCAAGGCAAGTGACTGAACAGAGATGGTTCCCCATTGTCCTCCTCTGCAAATCCTTCCTTGATAGTCTCCCATCCAAGTACTGACCCTGCTTAGCTTCTGATATCTCAGAAGATCAGGCTATAGTGTACCATTCCACATCCCATTGAGTCTAATGGGGTTGCGAAATGACTTCCACCACACCTGCTCAGCCACAATGCTGTTCAGAATGCAGACTAACTTTGCAGTCAATCACAGCATACCTGACTGTATATAAACCCCATCCAGAATGTCAGTTTTGCAGGTTATAGGGTACCAAGCTTGGGGCTACATCTATCTGTCCCCATGTTATGCATGCTTAGAACGCACACATCATTTTCTGGTTTCATAAAGGACTTTATCCTGTGCCATTTAGTGATTAATGCACTTCCTTACTCCCTGTCTCCACTACTCCCACCCAAAAATTTAAGTTGATTTTTGAGTGCTGAAACAGCTTGTGAAAGTTATCAAGCCCTTTTCTGAAAGCCATGTTTTGTTTCCAATACCACAAATGTTTTTCTTGGCATGTTGATGTGATAGACATATCTTGTGAATGCTGTACCATCTGTCGACCAAATCTTGTCTCAGCTCATTTTCCAGTGGAGTTTCATGTTATGGCAAGTTGCAATGCCAACACAAGGGTGGGTTTCACAAGATAAATTCACTGCATCACAGCCTCCTTGCCCTGCCCCAAGTCAGCATATGTTTACTTCACTACATAAACAATACAGCTTTAAGACCCACTTTATATGGCTCCACATGTGACCTTTATCATGGCAACACAATTCTTCATTTGCACAGAATTGTGATGCTGCAACTGAAATCTCCCAGAGCCTTTACAGGAAAAATTCCACTCAAACAACTTACTGGCAGAGCTGTGCATATGCTTTTGTATTGCAAATTCCTACATGTACTATTTCTTGGTTCACAGATAAAGATAATAGAATGAGGAATAAATTAGAATTAATAAACACAGTAACTAAAACATCTTGTACAGCAGTTTCTAAGCCTTGTTTTAGAAATGAGGTCATGTGATCTTAAGGCAAGGCCTTATATTATCAGTTGCTTAACACAGCAAAATATAAGGGAATACCTCTAAAGTGTGGATTCTGTGTCTGCATACTAGCCTCCTTTGACATGGCTTCTCCACCTAGTTAGTTGTAACCCTTCCCCCACTCACTGAATTGATAATAAACCACAGTAAAAGGTCATGTGGGGGGAAATGCATCTTATTTTAAAGATATCAGGAGCATGTGACTCTGATATTACAGTAATTATGCTGGCTACCTAATCCATTCCCAAGCCCAACTCAAGGGGTTGACTTTGACCTTAAAAGGCTATATGGTTTGGGACCAGGGAATCTGAGAGACCGCCTTCTCTCATATGTTCCTGCCTAGGAATTCAGATCACAGGGAGGGGACCTCTTTACTGTCCCATCAATCAAAGAAGCTTGGTTGGTGGGTGCACAAGAGAGGGTTTTCTTAATAGCAGCCCCATAATTATGGGAGAAGCTCTCCAGGGAGTGTGCCTGGCTCCCCTGACTTTTGATATTTAGGAGGCAGCTGTAGATGGTTTTATTTAAGACTGCATTTGATTGAGTTTATTAGCAGTCCTGAATTGTGATTTTAAACCTTGGTTTTTGTTTTTAATTTTTTGTTTGTTTTATCTATGCTGCAAGCCACCTTGAGCTCTGTAAGGAAGAAAGGTGTCTAATAAATGTATTAAATAATAAAAGAAAGAAAGGTTTGACACAAACCTCACATTCTGTTTTAGAAATTTTCCTTTCTCCTAGCAGAAGACATGCAGGAAGAAGTTTCCAAGTATCACTCAACTACCAACCATCAAAGCTTTGGAAGCAGTAAAGACCATTGTTACTGGAGACAGTGAAATGGTCAGCTTGCTCCTTGGCTGGAACTTGATACCGAGAAGAGACACAGAGACTCGGGGGTTCTAGGGGCTCGACCGTATCTTCCTGGAGATTTTAGGGATGGATTCTTTGACCCACAAAGGGGTGTAAAAAGAGAGATGATAAAATCCCTTGGCATGAAGGGAGAGGGAACCATTTTGCTGGATCCAGTCTCGTTTAATACTTTTGGAGGAAAGAACTTTCATAACTGAGCTTCATCTTGATGGATGTCATCGCCATATGGAGCAAAGAGCCATCCTGGAGAAAGGATGCAAGGCAATGGAAGCTTTTAAGACACCATAACTTCTAAGTTAAAGAGCCTGCTTTACTATAACATCAGCTAGGGCATCTACAGAGTGAGGGACAGGAATTAACATGGTATACCTTTATTTTGTATTCCTTGCTCAGTCTGTTACTGTGCAGAGTCTGTGTTTGCTTGGAATTTAAATACAGGCAGTTATTCTCAGTATCACAAAGACCTCCGTCATTTGATAGCACTATTTAAAAGGGGTGCCAGAGGAAGGAAGGAGAGTAGCTACTCAGTCACTGTTTCCCCAGAATATGCAACTATGATAAGTGATCCCCATGGTAACTAGTTGCTGGGTAGCAGGAGATGCAGGCCTTAAATGAAGTCTCAGAAGGGCAATGTGGGAAGGGAAGCTGGGAATACTGTCCCTCTCAATGGATAATTCCTAAAATGACCAGTTGGTGGCAGTGTATTGAATGAGAAGAGAGGAAGAAAACCTCTCTGAAGATTGGTTGAGTCAGAAGAGAGCTGTGTCCCTGGGTGGGGACTCAGGAAAGTTCCTGGGCACTTGTATACTTTGCAGGGCCAAACACAGCAGGGCTTGAAGGTCAGTGGGGCCATTCTGCCACAGCATTTAAAGATATGAGTACCCAGATGTCTTTGAGCTTTCCATTCAGCTGTGATATAACCTATTGCTGGAATACCCTTTGCTCCAAATGCTGTCATTTTGCAAATTTATATTCCATGCCACTAGACTGATGAGTATGCTATGGGAAAAATGTGGACAGATAGTGGGAACACTGAAGCCCAGACATTTTAATGACAGATTCATGATTAAGGTGAGACAAATGGTATACTGACCAAGCAGTGTGTGCAGAAATGTGAAAACAAGAAGCAGCAAACAAAACTTCAGCTGAAAGCATCCTTAACTTTCTCAGTAGAGTTTCAGACTTAGGTTGTGCATACGGCATAAACTGAGCTGAATAAATACCCGAAAAATACCTTATTAGTATTTTTCGGGTATTATATAAGCTAAATATAGATCAGAGATCTGTATTTGGCTACCGATATAGCTGAGCCCCCCAAAAGCCAATTTTATTTGGCTTTTATTCTGGTGCTTTCAGCTACACCTAAACTGAGCTGCCAGCCATTTCAGTATTCCATTTTGCTCCCGCTGCTCTGGAGCTGGGGGGAGGGGGCAAAACAGAGGGGCTTAATGGCTTCCAACCATTTAAACTGATTAGCTGATAGATGGGCTTGCTGCACTATTTGGTTTAAATGGAAGGAAGACATTTCAGCACTCTGTTTCACTCCCCCTAACTCCAGAGAGGGGAGGAGCGAAACAGAGGGGTTTAATGGCTTCCTCCCGTTTAAACTGAACAGCTGACAGGTGGACCTGCCACACTGTTTACTCTAAATGGAAGGAAGCCATTTCAGTGCTCCTTTTTGCTCCCCACACTCTGGAGCAGAGGGAAAGTGAAACTGAGGAATTTAATGGCTTCTTCCTATTTAACCAATCGGCTGACAGGTGGACCTGGTGTGCTGTTCACTTTAAATGGGAGGAAGCCATTTGAGCACTCCCTTTTGCTCCCCACTGCTCTGGAGCAAGGAGGAGTGAAATGGAGGGGTTTAAAAGCTGTGCTGTGCACCAGTGAACTCTGAGCAGCTGGCAGGCTTACCCAGAATTGGGTGAGCTTGCCAATGGCTCAAAGTTCACTGGCATGTGGTGCAGCTTGGGGACTGAGTATCCATTATACTCTATGGCATTGGTCCCCATAGGATATAATGGAGTCGAAGTTCAGCAATACCAATTATTGCCTGAATCCCAATATCTGTACGATTAGGAAATATTGGTATATGCTGACATTTTTCGGGTTTGGTATACCTGAACCCAGAAAATACTGATTTGGAGGGGGGTGTACACCCCTATTTCAGACTTCTGCAGACAATGACTTTTCCTGAATAATAGTTGCTTTCTCAGGAAGCTTCATTTGATATGAAGCCAGATGGTGAGAACAGAATTTAAATCAGAAGATTTGTCGTAATCCCCTCCCCCCGAAAGGATGATTCAACAGACTCTTTAATGCAAGGATGTCCTGAACTGGATAGCTCAGACTAGCCTGATCTCCTTGGCCATGGATTGGCCATGGCTAATATTTGGATGGGAGACCTCCAAGGAATACCAGGGTTGTGACCAGGAGGCAGGGAATGGCAAACCACCTCTGCATGTCTCTTGCCTTGAAAACTCTATGGGATTGCCATAGGTCAGCTGTGACTTGGCAGTGCACACACACACATGCACACTCCTGCTGGAAATGGAACAAACTACAGTGCAGTAGGAAGAAAAATTCATTCCAGTATTCATTCCAGTATTCATTCCAGTATTCCTTGGGGGGATCAAAGCTGGTTTAATGGGAGCATGGCTGCTTTTTCATTCCATAGATCCCTCTAAAGAAGCTCAATGTGAAAACCATAGGGGTTCTTAACATAATAAAATTTATTTCCTACTGCACCGTTGTTTTTTCTTCATCTCTTTGCATCAGTTGGTGCAACCCTTTGCTTTCTTCCTGCTTGTGACAGAGCAGGAGAAGGAATTACTGTAGTATAGCCCTGACCTAGATGGTCTAGCTAGCTTGTACTTGCCAGATCTCTGAAGCTAAGCACCAAGGAAGCTGTTAAAGCTGTGGCTGGTTGGCTTAGGCTGAGTCGACTGAAATTGAATCCAACGAAGATGGAGGTCCTTTGCCTGAGTCGGAGCAGTCCAAGGTTAGGGATGCCGCTCCCGACCTTTGATGGGGTGCCGCTGGTGCCAGTGCCAGAGGTTAGGCGTTTGGGAGTGCTCCTGGATACCTCCTTGATGATGGAAGCCCAGGTAGCAGCCACTGCGAAGTCGGCCTTTTACCATCTATGGCTGATCAAGCAGCTGGTTCCCCTCCTTGAACGCAATGATCTGGCAATGTTGATCCACACAGTGGACACCTCGAGATTGAATTACTGCAATGCTCTCTACATGGGGCTGCTCTTGTTCCAGATCCAGAAGCTGCAGCTGGCGCAGAATGCAGCAGCGAGGCTGTTGATGAACTTGAGTAGAAACCGCTTGAAACTGGGCCTCTCAAACACCCCCTTCTGTTGTTGTGTCTTCCTGTGCGGGAACACATCCAGCCCATCCTAAAAGCACTGCACTGGCTGCCTGTAGCATACTGGTTATGGTTCAAGGTGCTGGTTCTTACCTTTAAAGCCCTATATGGTTGGGGACCTACTTACCTAAGGGACCACCTTTCCCCACATGTACCCCAAAGAGCATTAAGATCTGGATCCCAAAATCGCCTGGCTTTTCCAGACCCAAAAGAGGCCAGGTTGGCTACAATGAGGGCCAGGGCCTTTTCTGTGACGGTCCCCCCACTGGTGGAATGAGCTCCCAGATGACATCAGGGTCCTGCAGAACCTTTTGCAGTTCTGCAGGGCCTGTAAAATGGAGCTCTTCCGTCAGGCCTTCAAGTAAGGGGCCGCCTTGACATTACGGCCCTGGCCCTAACATCAACATTTTCACCAACCTGACCATAACATCAGCACCTTTACCAGCTGGATGAGTGACAGTCTGGCAGAGTCTGGGAGGTGGCTACTCAAAGGAAATGAAGATAGAAGATCGCCATCTTGTATTATGATCATGTTTTATATTTTAATTCTTAATTTAATGCTGTTTTAATATATATTGAATTTTTAATGTATTTGTTTATAAATATGTTTTTAGCTGCCCTGAGCCTGCTATGGCGGGGAGGTGCGGGATATAAATTTAAATATAAATAAATAAAGTCCAGGATTGCTATACAGAGGTACATAATGGCAAACCATTTCAGAACATCTCGTCTTGAAAACTGCATGGGATCTTCATAAGTCAAGCTGTGACTTGAAGGCACTGAACACACACACAGAGATGCACAGTAGCCTTTTGTGGTCCCTTAGTGTCTTGAGGAGACTCAAATATCTGAAACGTGTCTCATGCCTCTCAAATTCCTTTGCCAGCTTTAAGTATCCGTAATGAAATGGGGATTGTGATGCATTGATTGACTGGATTTTACTCATTTCTTACATTAAATTCCCTATTTATAGTTCAGATGTTTTCTAAATATAAGAACTAAAACTTACAGCCAGGCAGGGCTATTATATTACCCAGGAAGGAACAATTAAACAAGTACTCTTTAGTCTTTTCAGACCCAGGAACAATTGCACATAGAATTCAATAAGCTGCAATCATGTGGTAAGGAAGTCATGTGATGTTAGTAATGTGACAGGAAGAGGATGTAACGGTTAAATGACTTCACCTGCATCTTGCTTAGGATCATGGACAGCAAACCAAAAGAGCTGGGAATAGGAAACACAAGCCAAGCACCAGGAGAAACGCTGTAATGAGAAACAAGTCAAGAGTCAAGGCCATGGAGAAGAAGTCTCTTCATCATTGAGTGATCTCACCTATTCCGTTGCTGTTCTCAGCATGCTTGCAAAGAAAAGCAGGACACTCTTGCTCTCTGTTTACAGCAAGTCCTTCCAAAAGATAGATGAAAACAATCACTGTTCTTTAGGTGCTTGAGAGACATAGCAAGAGGGGATCTGCAGTCCATCTAAGGGTCTTGACCAGTGAGTTGAAGACTACTGAATTAAACTGTACATGTGCAAGAACGTTGAGCAATATCATTTAATTGCAGACTAAGTGTCAAGCATTTTCCTGATTCACATCTAATAGTTACTGGTCATGTCAGTGTTTTCCATGAGATAGAGAGTAAATGTCTGTGTTGTTTGGAATCATAATATTTGTAATCTCAGAAATGAGACATGCTTGGGTGCCTTCCAAATCACTTTCAGCTGACCATTAAGTACATTAACAGAAGCATCATACTGGTATACTGTATGGTGGAGCAAAGGTACAAGTGATGCTAGGAGGGGGAACAAGAAACCCAAAATACTCAGAACTAACCAAACTCTCTCTCCCTCCCCCTCTTCTCTAATCTACTGGTCTTGAAGAGTATCAATCAATCCCGACTAGAAATAAGCCAGAGAGGGCAGACTATACCATGATGGAGATGATGTCTTGTCACAAGCTGTCCATATTCTCATAGCTTGAACAAGGAATTTAATTAACAACAACAAAAAATGCTAGCCTAGAATCCATTAAAATTAGTAACTAAAATACCTAGGGGAAGCTTATTTCACTAGCCCATAAGTAGTTTGATCCATTTCTCGCTAGCATCCTCATACCATGGACATTCAAGTAGGACATGTTCCACAGTTTCTGTGACCCCTAAACCACAACTGCAATATCTATCTGAAAATTCTATACCTAATATATGACCTTCAGATATCATGGACGGTAGTGCATTTCATCTTGAAAGCATGTTCACCTATATCTTGGAATTGTAAGGTTAAACAAGTACTTTGGGATTGTAAAGAGCGATGGACTTCCTATATGGATAGATAGTAAAATTTATTGTGTAGCGATTAGCCTTTACTTCCCATATGGAGAGCAGAGCAAGCGTGCTTAGCCCAGCATATGGCGCTATGGATACCAATCTTCATAATCAACTTCTTGATAGTCTTAGGGGTGAAGGGCGACCCTAGCACAAAAACTAATTTTTCTTGGCATAGTATGATATTGAATTTTTCTATTATAGCCTGTTTCCATGAACTGGAGAAATTATCTTGTTTCATATAATACAATAAGCTGTTCTCCTCAGAGAATATTATTTTAAGTTTCAGATTTAAAGCCAGTATCCAAGCCCTAGGTTCAACCGAATGCTGGCTGTTCCAGTCTAAGGGCAGTAGCAGCCACATATTTTAGGATTCCACAAATATGACACTAAAATTGTATAAGTGCCGTATCTGTAGTCTTATTTATCCTATCAACCCAGATTGCTGCTCCATATAGTAATTGAAACAATACCTTAGCGTTAAAAGATTAAATTGCTGCCGGAAGTTACTATCCAGCCATCCTGTAGAAAAAAAAAACACATTGTTGTGCTAGAAGAGGCCACTAATGCCATTGTTGCCTTACGTTTTGGTTTCCAAGTTGAATGCATATCAAAAATTACCCCCAGATATTTAAAAGATCTAACCGGTTCTAGTTAATTAACCTCTAAAATCCATTTATATCTTAGATCTCTTCCACTTTTGTAAAAAACAGTATCTGTGACTTTACAGAGTTAATTGTCAAACCCTGTTCTGGGCATTAGTTAGAAAAGGACTGTATTAATCTTTGTAGGCCAATGGGAGATCATGATGTTAATTCCACATCATCAACATATAATAAAATAGGTATTTCTAGGGCCCCAAGTTTTGGCAAATGAAATTTATCTCATTTAAGAGCAGGTGATAAATAATTTAAAAATAGATAAAAAAAATGATTTAAAAGTAATGAAGCCATCAGATACCCTGAACTGATAACACAGTATGGAAGCTGCCATCATGTGGTTTTGGGCATGAAGTCCCTAAGAATTTCAGCTTCCTTCTGCAAAATAGCAAACATATTGTAAAATAAAGCACTGTAAATTTAAATTCATACAGGTCACCGGATTCACCTTTTCTAAGGGCAAATTTGAGTCACCTGGATAGTTTTTTGTCTTTGGGCACAGAGTACCGACAGCTGTGATTTGTACTTATGACAGAACATTTCAAACTGTATCACTGTCTGAAGCTCTTTAAATCAGCAAGGAAATTTGACATTCCACCTCTAACTGAAAGCAGAAAGCCCTGTAATTGCTTTTAGAGCTTGAAAAGCGAATCTGTAAGATAAAAGCTCTGAAAAAAATTGCATCCCCGGATCATCCACCAGTGTTGCCTTTCTGATTGTGGGGGGGGGGGGGAATAAGGTCAGAATGTTCCACGACTATTTGGACTGATTGAGGCAAATAAAAACAGAATGGAGGGGCACGGCTGCGGCAGAGCATTCTGCTTGGCATGCAGAAGACCCAGGTTCAGTCCACACTGTATCTCCAGTTAAAAAAGGATGAGGCAGAAGTTGATGTGGGAGACGTATATCTGTGGGTTTGCCAGATCCCAGTTGGGAAACTCCTGGAGATTTGAAGAGTGAAGCCCAGGGAGGACATGATTTGTGAAAGGAAGGGACTTTAGCAGGGTATAATGCCATCGAGCCCACCCTCCAAAGCCATCATTTTCTCCAGGGGGACTGACCTCTGTTGCCTGGAGATCTGTTGTGATTCCAGGAGATCTCCAGACTCCACCCGGAGCCTGGCAACCCTATATATCTGAGACACCATTAAGAGTAAACAATACTGACCTTGCTGGTCTGTTTTGGTTTAAGGCAGCTTCATGTGTCCATGAAATGGAGGGGCTTGCAGCTTGACTGGCATCCACTTACTGTTCTTTAAGCTGCCTGTTTAAAACGTGGACGACCTTTGGTGTGAGTGGTACAGGCAGCAGGAGCCCATAACACTCCTGGACAGGAGCAGCTGGGCCGGGTTGTGGCATAGAATCCAGCTCTTTTTTTGTTTCTCTGGTCCTGTGCTGCTTCCTGATGCAGTAGGCTAGAAACAAACTGTGGCAAGGCATCAGAGGGGAAGGATCCTGCTTACTAGCATGAGTCATGCCATCTTATCCTTGAGACATCGTTTGTGGCACTCTTGCCACCAGGTTGACCGTCACTGGTTTAAGCAGTTGTACTGTACTTGAAGGAATTTGGTTTATGCTGCTTAATCTCCCTTGAAGCTCTAATAGTTCTAAGTCATCAGTAGAAAAGATTTCTCAAAGGGCACAGCTGCTGCAATATGTGTCCTGTGATAGAGTGATTGTTTTAGGAAATTGCAGTTTTCCTAGGTGATTTCCATGGGGCGGGGGTACAGCCCATTATTCTTTCTTTCAACTGCCGCATTAGAAGGCCAGATTATGGACAAGAGTGAATGTGTAAAAATTTATGTGTGCAGACACGTGTGTGGAGATGCCTCTGGGTATGTAAGTGGTCCATCTGGCTTTGTCAGCAATGAATATTCTCAGCCATTCAAGGCCAAGCATTCTCTCTAATGGATTGCATTTTCTGAAGCAGTAAATCTGAGACCCACACAGGAACCACATTTCATTCATATGGCTACTAGTATTCAAAACTTTGATGAATAACTTGCAAGGCTTTGGCCTTTAGATATCTTCTTAAACATCTTCTTTATGTATTCAGGTAGTCAGCCGTGTTGGTCTGAAGCAGTAGAACAAATTTAGAGTCTAGTGGCACCTTTGTTGGTCTTAAAGGTGCCACTGGACTCTAAATACCTTCTTTATGTAGTAATAGATTGTACGATTGGGAAGGGGCTCTGAGACTTTCAGTATAGAAATTCTCAGACTGAAGACAAGTGTTGGAGTGCCCATGAAACAAGTGTTAAATACTTCTTTTTTCTGAATGCGATTACCCACGGCATCTGCATGAGTCACAGCTCTGGCAGATCAGCTGTGAAGGGCTTGGTGACATAAACTGAGATTTCTCTGAATTCTGTTCTGATTTTAGTCCCATGAATTGCATCAAAGCTGCTCCCATGAGACCCTGCTTGCCCAGTTCACCCCTCTGAACCTTTCATCTTCCTGAGCCCAGTCTTTGACATTCTTGGTGGAGGCTCAGATCCCAGCAGCCTGCCCCAAAACATTAAGAGGGTGCCACTTTTTAGGAGGAGAAGCCCAGTTTTGTTTCAAAGAACATTCCAGTGATGTTTTAAAACATGTTGCTGCTAGAGAGCCAGTTTGGTGTAGTGGTTAAGTGTGCGGACTCTTATCTGGGAGAACCGGGTTTGATTCCCCACTCCTCCACTTGCACCTGCTGATGTGACCTTGGGTCAGTCAGAAGCTCTGGCACAGCTTTTCTCTCAAGGACAGTTTGTGTTAGAGTTCTCTCAGCCCCACCTACCTCACAGAGTGTCTGTTGTGGGGAGGGGAAGGGAAAGGAGTTTGTAAGCCGCTCTGAGACGCCTTTGGGCAGTGAAGGGCGGGGTATAAATCCAAACTCTTCTTCTTCTTCTTCTTCTTGTACCAAGGAGGGTTTCTTTGTGCTGAGTTCTATAGCAAAAGCTGGTAGGGGATTTTGTTAGTGGTTGTTTTAAAACTGATAAGGGCTTTTTAAAAAAGAAATTCATTCATTCATTCATTCAATTTATACCCCACCCTCCCCACAAAATGTTGTTACGGCCCACTGGTAATTTTTGTAAGCTACCTTCAGCCCCTTCAGGGGAAAGTTAAGATGCATGTAAATAAAGGCCATTCTCAAATATGCAAGGAGTTCCAGGAGTGGCTTATCAGGTGAAATCGGGGAAGGTGTTAGGGATGAAAGCAAGACAAAGTCTCCAAACTCCACTCTGTGCATTGTTCTCTGTCTGGCTATGTGGCTCTCAATCTTTGTCCTGCAATATTCAGGGAAGTTTGGCTGCTACTGGGAAGAAGCCATGGCTCAGTGGTAGAGCACATGATTTGCACATGGAAGGCCCAGGCCTCAATCATAGGTACCCCCGGCTAAAGGTTCCTAGAAGGTGCTGGGAAAGACACTTCTATGCCTGATACTTGAGAGAGAAGTTGCTCAACATGGGATTTTTTTTTTTTTTTTGCTTTGGCAGCAGAAGTATCTACACACACAAAGTATCTACACTGTGTGAGTGATGTTAAGTTGTGGCAATCATTTTGTGGCTGGCTCCACTGCCTGTGGCAGCCATTTTGTTGCGGCATACGGCATGCCATGTCAGAATTCCAAGTGTGCCTGCAGGCTCCAAAGGGTCGGGGAGCCTTGCCTTAGAGAGCTGCTGCCATTTAGAGCAGACAGGACTGAGGCAGTTGGGCCTATGGTCTGTAAAATAACTTCACATTTCCATCAGGAAGACATACTGTGGCCAAGCTTGAGAACCCATAAAGTAGAGTAGCCGTATTTGTTGAACGTATATTCCACCCTATCCTAGAGGGGCATTACAGATAGCATAGTGCAAAAATGGCAAAATGGAAGATTCTGAAGTATATTTGCTTGTTTGATCAGAAACTTTTTATTTCTTTATATGCCAAGCCCAATGAAGGTCTTGAAGAGATAGCATGGTATGATTGTCTCCCTTTATTTTTGTTGAGGCATATGGGCAATGTGATAACTAAACCAGGAGGGGGAGCTCTGTCCATGCCATGACACAACTGTGGGGAATGGTGGCCATACAATAATCCAAGCAAGGCAGGTTATTGGGAATAAAAACCAATAGTTCCTCACTATCTTTTAGTTGCAGTAAGAGTTTAGCAGTTGGGTTTTTTAAAAAAACCCTTTTTTTATTTGTTCTGCAGGGTCACAGTGTCGTTGCTGTACCATCAGAGACCTAAAATAATCTATTATCAAGTGAGCAACCCATACCAAAATGTTGCAGAGCGTTTTCAGCAAGAGAAGGGAGTCACCATTTCTGGTGCCATCTGCAGGGGTTAGTGAGCAGAGGCTGCTGGAATAGTCCTAGCAGAAGCAATTAGACCCCTGAGAGTGGCTGCAGAAAATAGACCTGTGTAGACTCATAGTGGTGGTGGAAAGTGCTGTTAAGTTGCGGCTGAGTTATGGTGATCCTGTAAAGTTTTCAAGGCTATTGACTTCAGATTTGATTTGCCATTGCCCGCCTCTGCATAGTGACTAGGGGTGTGCATTCAGCTATATTCAAGCTGAAAAAATAGCTGAGATACTTTATTGGTATTTTTCAGCTATTTTTTCTGCCAGATATAGAGGGGGGTAATCAGGATTATCCGGAAAAATCAGGATTATCTGAGAAAGCAGGATAGCCGCAGTTAAACAGTGTTTAAGGAGAATGCAGTCCCTTTAAACGCCATTCTGGGTGAAGCTGCCGATTCACAAATGCATTTAAAGGGACCATGACACCTTTAAATGCTTTCAGCTCCATAGGCCACAGGCTATAATGGGGAATCAATGCAGGGCTATTTGGGGGAATGTTTTTTGAGGTAGAGGCACCAAATTTTCAATGTAGGTGCTGGTACCTCTATTCAAAAGACCACCCAAGTTTCAAAAAGATTGGAGCATGGGGTCTAATTCTGTGGGCCCCCCAAAAGGTACCCCATCCTCCATTGTTTTCAGTGGGGGGGAAATCCAGCAAAAAAACCAAGGACTATAGCAGAAACTGGAGATGAGGGGGCACTGGGTTTTTCTGGGCTTGCAAAAATGCCACCCCATCTTCAGTCCCCCAGATACCCTTGGATAGATTTCCCATCGACTATAATGGTCCCATAGGGTATAATGGAGACGGGAAAATTCGGGATTCCTGGGAAACCCCGAATTTGAATACCATACTGGTATTGGAATTCAGGTTTTTTCAGGAATCCCAAATTTTGGGGGGCCCAATATACCTGAATCTGAAAAATCCCGATTTTTTTTTTTTTTGCGCATACCCCTAGTAGTGATGCTGGTATTCCTTGGTGATCATGAGTCAGGGAAAAAATCCAAACTTGCCCTTCCATTCATCTGTCTCAGTTGGCTGCTCTTTTCCATTTCACATGTCCTTCTCCTTTCACTCTCCCCTCATCACTCACCCTTTCTCCGTAACCCCAGCTGTCCAGTCCTTCCTTCTTCCTGCTGCTGCTTACCCTGTCTGCTCCCCCCCCAAATCGGCTTTCTCCCTTCCTACCTTTTCTCCTTTTTTTCTTCTCTGGTACTCACCCATTGTTATCAAGCTGCCACCCAAAGATTATTTTTTCCTTCAGCACCATCTGAGCATCTAATGTTGAACATAGATAGATATAGGAAGTAGCATTTTTTTAAAGACTTCATGTGGAGGACTGGAGCCCCAAAACACCATGAGTAACTATAATGACCTGTGAATGGGTGCAGGTGGAATGTTCTGCATTTTCTTGTTGCAAGATGAGGGTGCAGGTGAAATGTTCTGCATTTTCTTGTTGCAAGATGAATCAAAATAAAAATCTTAAGAAAACACTCTTTTTATTCTTCAACCATCAAAGTAAGACTTGTTGCAGTTGGGCCTTTATCAGCACAGTTGCCTGGCCCACATAAACACTGCAGAAATCTTTAAATCACTGGGATGGCAATCCCAAGGACTCTTTCATGGGAATAAACCCTGTTGAATAACGTAGTACTTACATCATAGTAGATCTGCTTAAGACTGCTCCATTTGCCACTGTTTATAATTGTGGTTATCTCTGCTGAACGTCTCCAAACCTTTCTGTTGGACCATCTGAAGTACCAGATTGGAACTGCACTATTTTCTTTCCTTGTATAATGTTGTTGTTTGCCTACTAGTAAAAGTAAGCCCCTCTGAAATCAATGACCTAATTATGTATGACAGTTATTAGCCCAGTGAAACAGGAGTCTGCCGGAGAGAATCTGTTGGAAAAAGGCCAGTGTTGCTACAGTTTTACTCTACTGCATCTGAGATTCAAATCGCAGTGTTAATTAGGCAGCTCTTCTGCATCTCATCCCTCAGGTCTGGCTCTTTAAGGTCACATGCAGACGCCTGGCAGACTTCATAGTAGATAAGAATTTTATCTGCTTTCTCCTATTCACCGCCTTCTCCTTCCTGGAAAATGAAATCTGCAGGAACATTTTGTATGAGACAAGTAGTCTAACGAGGCGCTTTGCTTATGGAACCTCTGCTGGTACCAATTACTGTGGTCCTGAGCAAAAAGTTTTCATGTGCACCAATAAAATGTGTGAGCATTTTCCTGTGCAGCCATTGAAGCGGCAATCACCTCTGACAGAAATTAATCCACCTGTCTTGGTGGGGAGGGCATTTTACGGGAAGCAGGCTGGTTTCCTTGGACATGTGATCTTTGGTGGTTTGTGCTGGGTGCTTTGTTGAGAGATATGGCAGTGAAACTGCTCCAGCAGGTGTTGTGCTGGGTGAGTGGTTTTGTTTACTCCATGAGGTATCCTTCAGTGCATGCAGAGCCCAATTAAACAATGAGATCATGCACAGAAGCCTGTTTCTGTCTGCATCTCATCCTTGCTCAAACAGTATGATAAAAAAAATTTACTCTTGTTTTACTGTGAACTGAGCTGGTAGCTTTGTTGAAGACCTGTTTCAGAATGATGAGTTTGGTAACATTCCCCTTTCCTGCAAGAACTTCTCAGGCCATGTGCTCTTAATTTTTCTTTTGTTTCCAAATAATTGGTTCATTTTCAGTTTTAACACTGAAGTAGCACAAACTTTCTTAGCAAAAGGATTCTCCCCACGCACACATAAACATACTTGCAAACCCACGCGCAAAATGTACAGGAAATGTCTACTTCCAAACCCACTCAGTGAAGGGAGGACTTAAATCATTCTTAAGCAATACAAATTTAATTGCAAAGGTCCTGGCATAACATAATTTGTTTCAGATCCTGCAGTGAACATAAGGATGAGTCGTGTTTTGGCAAAGAAAGCCTTGCTTAAGGGTTGAGCACTTTTACAGGAATAAATCTGCACCCCTTTGGGTAAAACTCATGCATGTCTATTTGAAACCAGGTTTTGTTTGATATTTGTGTAGCATAAGTTCCAGTGGAGCTGTCCATACAATGAATGCCATCTTCACCTCAATCCTGGTTCTCCTTAAGGAAATCAGCAGTGTCTGTTGGTATATGTAATATAAAGAGTGAGTTGGCGTGTACAAATATTGTTAAAACAGACTGTTTCTAGAACCGCCTCCTGGCTTCCTCAGGCACCATATGGCTGATGGAACAAAAACATCTTATGTTGCCTGTGGGAAAAATGCTCCTGGCTTTGGAGAACCTCTGTCAGCAAGAGAGGTACAGAAACTCTGTGTCTAAGGCTGCCGAGCCAACTTCATAGCACTGCATAAATTCTAGTGAACTTCCAGTGTATGCAACTTCCAAAATTGAGAATGTTTTAATTTTGGAAATGGAGACATAGAACTACCAGAGGCACAAGTAGGCCGAAGGTGGAGCATCTTGGTGTGCAGAGATGGGCATAACTTGTGCCAGGTCCAAGGTGTGCCTCAGGGGCAGTGCAAGGAAAGAGGTGATGTGTGTAATTCATGCTAAATGTTATCCTCCTGGGGCATCATAGAATGGCTGTAACTCAGTAGGAGAAGAGCAGAAGGCCCCAGGTTCAGTCTCCAGCATCTTTAGTTGAAAGGAATCAAGTAGGAGGTGATGAGAGCCACATGATGTAGGTTAAAAGCAACAGACTCTAATCTGGAGAACTGGGCTTGATTCCCCACTCCTATACATGAAGCCTGCTGGGTGACCTTGGGCCAGTCACAGTTCTCTCAGAACTCTCTCAGCCCCACCTACCTCACAAGGTGACTGTCGTGGGGAGAAGAAGGGAAGGTGATTGTAAGCCACTTTGAGACTCCTTAGGGTAGAGGGAAATGGGGTATAAAAATCAACTCTGAGACCTTGGAGAGCCGCCATGAGTCAGAGTAGACAGTACTGACCTGGAATACATGAAGCTGCCTTATAGTGGATTAGACCATTGGTCCATCATAGTCAGTATTATCTAATCAGACCGGCATCAACTTTCCAGGGTCTCAGTCTGAGGTCTTTCACATCACCTACTGCCTGGTCCTTTGGATTGGAGATAGATGCTTCGAACCTTCTGCACGTTCAGCAGATGCTCTGTCTCTGAGCCACAAGCCTTGTTCTTGATAGACCAGTGGTCTGACTTAGTAGCCTGGTATGCATGAGCCCTCTATGCATTGACTGTACAAGCAAAGAGAGAGAGAGAGCAGGCATAAGAGTGCTGGCCCCACTTCACACGATCACCTGCTTGTGATCACAGTGCCGACACATGGAGGAAGTGTCCGCATGTGTATTCCCTCTCTGTGATTCTGTTTCTTTTATGAATGTTGCTAGTCATGGGGAGGGAGAGTCCCTCCTCCTCATGAAGGCACTGCGCTGACAACCTGATGATCATGCAGAGGTGGATAGCTGGGCCAGCACACTCACACCTGCTCTCCCTCTCCATGCATTCAGTCGGTGCATGGAGGGGTTGTTTGTACAGGGCCAGTATAAGGCAGCTTTCTGTATGTGCTCCCTGGCTTATAGTCTCTAGAACTGGCAAAATATTGTAATGAGCTTGGAGTCTATGAACAGTTCTGGCCTATAGGCTTGGCTTAAAGTGCTTTGAGGAAATTGGAGTCCATGCAGAAGGAAAGGTCTTAAAGACTGCAGGTGTGTTCTCCTCCTCCTCAAGGTTTCTTTGAATGTTAGGAAATTGCTTCATTCATGTGCCCATCTGGGATGGAAGAGGTGACCTTCCTGCCTATTTGGAGGAAGGGAGTAGATGAATGTCTGAGTAAAAAGGAAGCACAATTCAGGTCCCGGTCACACGAGCAGGATACTGCACCGCTGAAGGGAGGCAAATTAGAGCCAGAGCAAAAAGATGCGTGGTAGTGTGATCAGACGGGTCCCCGAGATGCCGTGCAGACGCCGATAGCTGGCGATCACACGGCAACGTTGAAGCGCATCAAAGGGTCTTGCGCATGCGCACTCTTACATTGCTTCGCATACTGTGGAGGCTTGGAAAAAATACATCCAGTGAGATGGGACGCATGTGCACGCCGGATGTGCCGGATTAACTCCGCTTCCGCGATCCAACGCTCACCTGCGACCCGTGTTTTCCGGTTGCTACTACCCTTTTGCTGGTACTTTTTAAATCTGCTTCATTGGGCCGACGGTACAGGTTGGTCACAGGTGCACTACACTTCCCAGATGTTGCCATATGATCACGCCCGTTTGATGTGCCCTCAACCTGTCCATTTCGTGGGGCAAATCCTCCCATGTGACCGGGGCCTCAGTTACCCAAATCACCAGTACATGTGCAGCCCCTGTAGCTAGCAAAAGCATCCTTCTGCTAGCAAAGAGAGAACATGTGTGGGGTTGCCAAGATCATAACCTCTGTATATAGTTACCAAGTTACCAAGATTGTAACATTTGTATATAGGGGTTAAGAAGATACAGACCAACACTCAAAACAAATGAAGGGGAATAACCTTCTTAAACAAGGAAATGTATTGAATTAACAGAAAGAGAACCAAGTTAAATCTAGGGGTGTGCAAAAAATAAATAAATAGATCAGTATTTCAAGTACAGTAAAGCCGAACCTGAAAAAATATTTATTTTTTTTGCACACCCCTAGATTTAACTTGGTTCTCTTTCTGTTAATTCAATACATTTCCTTTCTTGTTTAAGAAGCTTATCCCCCTTCATATGTTTTGAGTGTTGGTCTGTATCTCAACCCCTATATACAGAGGTTATGACATGGTCCATTTAAATGCCTTTTGCAAGCCACAAAGTGAGTGAACTCTGAAGCAGCGAGTTCACCCAGAAGCCTTCTGAGTGAACTTGCTGCTTTGGAGTTCACTCATGGCGCAGCTTGCAAAAGACATGGAGGGGAAAAAGGCATTTAAAGGAAACTCTCTTTAAAGGCCTTTTTTCCCTCCAGGCCTTACAAAAGTCCAATCCTGGGCTCGAGGGTTCTCTCCACAGGTCACAGGCTCAGCTGGGCATAGTGATTTAGATTGGACAGCCCAACAGCACTGTCCCCATCTGTCATTGTTTCCAATAGAGGGGGGAAAGCATTTAAAGGACTCATGGTCCCTTTAAATGCCTTCTTGAGGCAGCGAGTTCATCTGGAACTTCAGCTGTCCATTGGCCTCGAAAAATCCAGAGTATTTTCGGGGCAGCCATTTTTGGATAGCCAAATCACTAGCCCCTTCGGTGATTGGCTAAGAAAATAAATATAATTGATTATTTTCTAAATAAATAAATTATTTAATATATTTAATATTATTTATAAATATTTGCTATTAATTAATTCTGATAAGGTCTTATTGAGTAGTTTTTCAGCTCAGTTTATACTGAGCACACACCCCTACAGGTAAATAAAAATAGAGGCACTACAGAAAGGTAATAAATGCACATGTAAAGTAAAAATATGGTTTAAACCCTTTCCCTAACAAATTACCTGCTACTAAGGGAGAAAATATCAATAACCTCAGATATGCAGACGATACTCTGATGGCAGAAAGTGAAGAGGACCTAAAGAGCCTCTTGCTCTGGGTGAAAGAGGAGAGCACAAAAGTGGGCTTGAAGCTCAACATCAAAAAAACTAAGATCATGGCATCTGGCCCCATCACTCCTTGGCAAATAGAAGGGGAAGTCGTAGAAATAGTGACAGACTTCATGTTCCAGGGATCCCAGATCACTGCAGATGGTGACTAATGGTGGTATTTCCCAAGCATCAGGTGACCCAGCTGGCACCAGTGCTTGGAAAAAGGCACTGAACCCTTATGGAAATTCCTCACAAGGCTCTGTAAGAGACAGGACCCTCAGAATTTGTCTGGCAGCAGGGAAGGGGAGGGAAATGGAGCTAGCAGGGGGAGCAATAGACAGGGGAAATAAAGGAAGCAGGGGAAATAGGATTTTCTTCCCTCTTGGGTGGTGAACATCAGGCTAGTGGTGGGAGGGAAGACCATGCAGGTATGAGTGGGAAGCAAAACTAAGGAGAGGGACAGAACACAGAGTGGGAGTCAGAGGGTTGGGAGACAGAGACAGGGAATGGAATTTTCTCTCCCTTATGAATCCTTGTGGGTCCCTAACCCCCACTTTCTAATTGTGTGGCTACAGGTAAGTGCTCAGGTACTCTGTTTTCACAAATTGGTGTAGTGGTTAAGTGTGCAGACTCTAATCTGGGAGAACCAGGTTTGATTCACTACTCCTCCACTTGCAGCTGCTGGATGAACTTGGGCAAGCTGTCGTTCTGTCAGAGCTGTTCTTGAAAAAGCAGTTTCTGTCAGAGCTCTCTCAGCCCCACCTACCTCACAGGGTGTCTCTTGTGGGGAGGGAAAGAGAAAAGAGTTTGCAAGCCTCTCTGAAACTCCGAGTGAAGGGCAGGGTATAAATCCAATCTCTTCTCTCTCTTCTTCTTCTAGATTTAATTCTACTCATTGGAAGATTGCAACCATAATGTGCAGTGGGCTATTCCCATACACAAAAAAGCACCTGTTTGTTAATATTCCTATGAGGCACTATGAGACAGAGGTTATAAAGTAATGACAGTGGATAATATTCTCCTACTCAGCTCAAGTAATGGTGAGGCTTTCCTGTAATACACAAAGCTTTCCTTTGACAGATGACAGAGGTTTATAACATTACGCATGGGGTGGAGAGAGCTGACAGAGAGAAATTTTTCTCCCTCTCCCAAAGTACTAGAACTTGAGGGCATCCACTAGCCATGGTGACTAAAGGGAACCTTCATGTTCAGAGGCAGTCAGCCTCTGAATACCTGTGCCAAAAGGCAACGTCAGGGGAAGGCCTCAGCCTCTATGCCCTGTTGTTGGCTGTTCAGAGGAATTGGCTGGCCACTGTGTGAGACGGGATGCTGGATGAGATGGACTTTGGTCTGATCCAGCAGGGTTTTTTACTTATGTCTCACACTTATCTTGCCCCTTGAACAGAAGCTTAATGGGATGTTAACTGCCATGATCTTCACATTAAGTCTCTATTAAAGGAACAGGAGATTTTTTTTCTTTTTTTCCTGGTTGCTGGCAACCCTGCAATAGCATTACTGTTTCCACCAGTCTTGATGAAAACAGGAAGCAGCCATCTTGGCAGTTCCTAGATTACATTGTCTTTAAATAAAATAGGAACTCATGAAGAAATGTGCACGTCTTGTGAGGCACTAGGACTGATTGATATTTTATTCAGACTCACCAATACATAGTGACAGTATTTAGTTGAGTAGCATTAGGATCATTTAGTAGATTCAGACAGATTCCTCTGAGGCGGAAATCAGTCAAAACATCAGATTAGTCATTTAAGACTGCATTTTTGAGGAGCAGGAGGAAAAACACACACCACACACTACATACCCCTCTATACTCTGGCATTGTGTACTGCACAAGTCATTAATTGTATGTGGAAAGACAGTGTTGAAACAGCCATCGGAACTTTATTGTGAAACAGTAAGGGTATATTTGACATGCCTCATTCTGAGCAATTGACATAAAATGGAACTAGATAAGAACATAAGAGCCCTGCTGGATCAGACCAGTGGTCATCTAGTCCAGCATCCTGTCTCACACAGTGGCCATCCATTTCCTCTGGAGGGCCAACAACAGAGCATAGAGGCTGAGGCCTTCCCCTGATGTTGCCTCCTGGCACTGGGATTCAGAGGTTTAGTGCCTCTGAATGTGGAGGTTCCTCTCAGTCACTATGGCTAGTAGCCACTGATAGACTTATCCTCCATGAATCTCTCTAATCCCTTTTAAAAGCTGTTTATTTCTGTGGCCATCACTACATCCTCTGGCAGTGAATTCTACATTTTAATCACTCTCTTTGTGAAGTAGTATTTCCTTTTGTCCACCTACTGCCCATCAACTTCATTGGATGCCCTCAAGTTTTAGTATTTTGGGAGAGGGAGAAAAAATTCACTTTGTCAGCTCTCTCCACCCCATGCATAATTTCATAAACCTCTATCATGTCCCCTCTTAGTCGTCTCTTTTCCAAACTGAAAAGTCCCACTCTTCATCCTTTTCATATAGTGAAGGTGCTCCAACCCTCTAATCAGATTGGTTGCCCTACTCTTATCTCTTATGGTTTTTCTCTGAAGTTCTGGTTAAGGGGAAATCTTTCCACAGGGTTCTTGAAAGAATTCTAGAACTGGCTTTAACAAAACAACTATCTAATTTAACCCTTTGTCATCATGAGAAGACAGCATTTTAATGCCTTATTAAGCCCCAATTCAATGGACTGGACATTACTTTTGTGGCCACTTGGCAGCCTTAGTGCAGAAGTACCTTTCTGCTTCAGTGTGTAGATCTCCTTATTCGGATCAGACTGAGAAAGTGGAATATAAATGCATCATCTGCAAATTCAGGAGCCCTTAAAAATGCCAGATTTGAGTCCAGCTACACTTTAAAAATCCCAGGATGGTCACAAGCATTTTATCTTTCACTTCGAGAATAGATTTTTCTTCCTATTATGAACCTTGCTGTTGTAGTTGGTTTATATTATATTATTGCATCTGGCTTTATAGATGGATGTGGACTCTTAGTGCGTACATTTGAGGAGGCCTTCCAAGGTTGCTGCCTTACAGGTGCTGAAAATGAAGGAGTTTCTGCCATTACTGGCAGCAATTAGTCCACTTATTTGAGGGATGGGGATTGTCTTTTGACTTGCTTCTAATGCTGTAATTCATTGTATAGAATCTAGCAGCCGGAAATCTGGATGCCCCATGAGCTTGTCATAGAATATCAAGCTCTTTCTTTGATGGAACTAGGCTGAGCTTCTTGGAGAGATGTAATTGAATGCTCACTCAAGTTTTATGGGTTATGTTGTGATTTAAAGTTAGCTACACAATAGAGCTTTATGATTCCTGTCATGCTACTGGTTCAAGCTAGAAATCTGCATTCATTCACTCGTAAGTGGGGTTTCTTATAAAACTACTGTAGGTCCTCATAATTAATATCCATATATAATTTTTACAAGGCAATTAACAGTGAGTTCCCAAGAAGAGTTACACCTTCTAAATCAGCAGGCTTAGATGGGTATAACTCTGCTTAGAACTGCACTGTGAAAGTAGTAGTTCAGAGTATCAGAACATAAATTGGAATGGAATATTTTAAAATTACTTGTGTTATTTGTCGTAAACCTTCTGAAACCAAATCTGCACTCAACAGTGTTGGAATTAGCTTTGAGGGGGACAGTCATGTTTACCTGCTAAGGCTGAGGTATATAATAAGATAGAAGAAAGAACTGTAAAGGTAAAGGTAGAGGTTCCCTTGCTCGAAAGCCAGTCGAATCCGACTCTAGGGTTGCGGTGCTCATCTCCATTTCAAAGCCGGAGAGCCAGCGCTGTCCGAAGACATTTCCGTGGTCATGTGGCCGGCATGACTAAACACCAAGGCGCACGGAACGCTGTTACCTTCCCACCAAAGTGGTACCTATTTATCTACTTGCAATTTCTTGTTTTCGAACTGCTAGGTTGGCAGGAGCTGGAACTAGAGATGGGAGCTCACTCCATCTTGCAGCACCCGGGTCTTGAACTGCTGAACTGCTGACCTTCCACAGCCTGCAGTTCAGCGTCTTAATCAGTTGAGCCACAGAACTGTAATTCATAATAAAGATCAGATGGTATTACATCTTCAACAGTTCTGTGGCCTAATTCTGGATTTCTACAGAACTGGTTCTGATTAATGTATGTATTTATTTTTAAAAAAATTATACCCCACATTTTTCTGAGTTCCATACCAAGAACGTGTGCCTAAGGGGTAAACCTCATTAATAGACCTCATTAATAGGCCTAAGATTCTGAGTAGACCTGCTTAGGACTGCTTTCAGAGCAACTTGTGTAGGCACCATTAGGTTTCAAAAGTCACGTGCAGTAGAAATATTGGCTAAAGGGAGCTTTCTGACTCTCTCCCATAATAGTAGAACTTGGGGATCCTCAGTGAAGTTGATGAGCGGTAGATTAAGTATGAATAAAAGGAAGCTCTTCACTCAAAGAGTAATTGAATAGTGGGATTCACTGTGTTTTGGTATAGTGATGGCGACTAAAATGGATGGTTTTAAAAGGGGATTAATGGAGGAGAGGTCCATCAATGGCTCCTAGCCATGGTGACTAATGGGAACTGCCACATCCAGAAGCAGGAAACCTCTGAATACCAGTGCTAGAAGAAAATATCAAGAGAAGGCTTTGGCATCTATGCTGTGTTTGTTGACCTTACAGGAGGAACTGGTTGGCCACTGTTTGGTTGTTTTTACATTCCTTTCCAAATACAGCAACAAAAAAGAAGATACACATAAAGACAAGACAAAAATATAACAACAGTGGTAGTGGATCTACACATAAGTTTCTGTTGATAAAGTTCTAAGGTCTTCAACCTATTAATTTACTGGAGATGGGCTTTTATTTTGCCAGTGTTGTAATATGAGTCTGTTAACTATAGTAAGGGCATGGGGGTCCATTTTTATTTACCGTTAGCCTCTAAAAGATGGGCAGATAGTTTAAAAGTATGTAAGAATCCTCAAAAATTATTCTGTTACTAAACTGACATGAGTAATAACTTCTTCCCAGAAAAACTAAATGACTGGACACACCCAAAATATATGTTTAAGGGATGCATCCTGTGTGTTACAACACCAGCAATTAATCACCTTATTCAGTCCTTTGCTAAGGAGTCATTCTGGTGTCCAGTATATCTTAAACATAATTTTTTTGTTGAATAAGTCTCAACTTAAAATACATTGAGAGAGCAGGTATAAATTTTAACAGTGTATCCCATTACTTCAGCAAAATAGGGCAATCCAACTTGTTATTCTATTCATTTCTGAGACTCGGAGTATCATAATTATCAACTGACATCATAAACAAATATTGTAGGTTTTGTTTCCTCTCTTTATTTGATTAGCATTTCCAGGAGCAAAGGGGACTCTGAGACACTTAATGCCGCAAGGCCATATTTATTCACCAACAAATATTGCAACTCTAGGTACTGCCATTCTTCAGAAGGTAACAAAATGTATCTAGACCTCAACTGATAAAATTACAAAAACCATTATCGTAATCTATCAGTTTGTCCACTATAAAAATTCCTTTTGGTCCAAGCCTTCCATTAAAAAGGGGGAAAAATCTTCCCCATTTTTAGATCTGGATTGTCCCATAATGTTACTTTAGCATGTGAAAATGGATCAAATTAATATTGTCATTCCATTATACACCATTGTTTACTAGTTGTAGAAATTGCAGCAGGAATGGGATCCACTGTGACATAAGTAGACCGTAACACATTCTACTTCGAGAGGCCAGTCTTTAAATTTTAAAGGGACAGCACAAAACAGCCCATTTTTCGGGCTTACTGCAAACCCTGTTTAAAGGGACTGCAGCCCCTTTCAATGATGTTTGCAGGACCACAAACCGGTTTGGTTCATGAACGAACCTCCCAGTTAGGTTCATGGTTCGGTTTGCGGTTCAGCCACGAACCATTAACTGAACTGCATTTTCCTGATTTGTGCTTATCCCTAGTGGCAAACAGGAGGAAAAGTCTCGAATGTTTGACCCCATCTCAGTGAGTGCAGTATCTGCATGCTCACCACAGCTTAGTAGAATCACATCAAGAAGAAATGGTTCTTACTTGGGTACGTTTGTATGTCTTGTAGGGTATTTTTATCCCACCTTTCCTCCAAAGAGCTCAGAATGGTATACGTGCTTCTCTATCCCCGCTCCTTTTTTACTCTCATCCTTAGAGTGAGGGAGTGTGACTGGCATAAGGTCATCTAGTAAGCTTCATAGTACTGTGGGGATTTGACCTGGGTATTCAAAGCTGAGCTAAAGAACTATCTACCAGGACTGTTTCAGCTAGGGAAAATGGTGCAGAGGAGAAGGCATGAGCCCTTCTTCTCTCTATGCCACAGTAACAAACAGAATCGGGCTCCTTCTGATTTTTAAAATGACATTCTCTGAAGCTAGAGCAAGATGGGTAGCCATGTTAGTCTGTCTGTAGCAGCAGAAAAGAGTAAAAGTCCAGTAACACCTTAAAGACTAACAAAATTTGTGGTCAGTACCCAGTTGTGGACGTCTAAATTTTTTGCAAATATAATGCAAGTATCCCTTAATGAAGACCAACGAAAACTGGAAGAAAAGAAGGGAATCTAATCCCTGAATCTTCAGTGTTGATGCACTTTGTCCTTTGGCCCAAATGTGCACTCATTTCTCTTTAAATGTGACATCCCAAATCTGTGTTGTTGATGTTTTTATTTGTAGATTTTATTTGTAGATTTAAGATACTTATAATTCCACTCCATCAAATTCTCAAAACATTGCCAAATAGGCTAATTTTAAAAAAGGAAAAGAGCAGATGTAAAACCTATATAAAAACAAAGAACCCAAATTATGTTTACAAGTTGTGAATAAATAGATATTTGTTAAGAGCATCACTGAAACTAGAGAATGTGTTTTCTGGGGTACAGAATTTGCATGGAAGGTGTTGATCAGCCTGTCTGCTCACTGCCTCTCTTTCTGCCCCTGCCCCCAGAGTCCAGTAGCACCTTAGAGACCAACAAGATTTTCAGCATATAAGCTTTTGAGAGTCAACACTCCCTTCATCAGATACTTGACTCTCGAAAGCTTATAGCCCAACATGGCTACCCTCTGGCTTCAGCAAAACCCACTCCATATTGTACCAGTCAATATTAGTTGCTATACTACCCTATCCAGTCTGTTTGAACAAATCTATGTTTCATCCTTATGTGCAGGGATTGATATTGTAAACCAAATTAGAAAGTACACTTAGGGTTAATTTTTGCATCTGTTTGTCATACCTGTAGTCCTCCTATGCTTTTCATCTGCAATTAGAGAAGTAAAGATTCTGTGTTAAAGGATATGCAGAAAGAAAGTGGTGATAGCCAACTCTAATAGGTCACTGGAGTCTTTTCATTTACTCAGATGAGCTGTTTTGCCCTTTCCAGTTTTCATCAGGCGCTGTCTGGATTGGGTGGCAAGACTGGTTGCCCTTTGCAAAGCCTGCTCACATCCATGGTAGAAAGCAGAACAAAAGTCAAAGCTAAACAAAAATACCCTTCCAGCCACTTTTCCAATCCCACTCAACCCTGCTTTTTGAAATTTAGGTTGATTTTGTTATTTGTTTTACTTTCAATAATGATAATGGGGCTCTTTATATTTTTGCAGTTGCACAATTCAGTAATTCTAATTGGCCACAGAATTGAATGTCCTGTTTTTAAAACATCAAAACAATAGTCCTTACGCATGGTCTGAAAATGTGTGGTAAAATATCCAGTTGCAATCTCTGTGAAAGTTGCTTGTTGAAAGCTGACAGGAATAAAGTTGATTCATTTCAAATGAGGTGTTGGAGGAAAGTTTTATGGATATTATGGACCACCAAAAAGACAAAGAAGTGGGTTCTAGACCAAATCAAGCCTGAATGCTCCTTAGAAGCTAAAATACTAAACTGAGGCTATATCATACTTTGATCACATTATGAGAAGATGCGCTACTAGGAAACATTGAAGGTAGCAGGAAAAGAGGAAGAGCCAACATGAGAGGGGTTGATTTAGTAAAGGGAGCCATGGCCCTCAGTTTTCAAGACCTGAGCAAGGCTGTTAATGATAGGATGTTTGGGAGGTAATTAATTCATATGGTTGCCATAAATTGGAAGCTACTCTACTTGACAGCACTTAACGCATGCAATCTCAGAAGCAGAGGGCTAAAACAGGATTTCTAGTGGTGAAGGAGGGGAGCCCTTAGTCTAAATGGATTTATGTTAAGATATTTACCTCCTGCACCATCAGTAGGACTACCAATATCCAGGTGGGGCCTGGAGATCTCCCAGAATTACAGCTGACCTTCAGACTACAGAGATCAGTTCCCCTGGAGGAAAAGGATGCTTTAGAGGGCGGACTGTATGGCATTATAACTTCATGAGGTCCCTCCCTTACTCAAACCCCACCCTTTCCAGGTTCTACCCTGCCAAATCTCCAGGAATTTTCCAACTCAGGGTTGGCAACCCTAACCATCAATGTAAAACTAATCCTGGAGCAGTTCACAAGAATGCTTACAACAGTTAAAATCACCTTTCTTTCTTTATTGCAAAATCAATGTAAATGTGCAGTTTTGTTTCATTCATTACAAAGCTGGGAGGAGGGGGCAAATCAGAACAGCAAAGGGCTGGTGAAATGAGTGTTTAGTCCTTTCCCCTGCTCTCTGACCCATCCATTCAACATGAGATTGTATACAGTTATCTATATATTGCACCCTTGTAGCAAATGGTATCTTCAGGCATTTTGGAGCATTCATAAAGAGTTAACTATCCACCAGCATTGCTTCCCTGATCCCATTCAGGCCCTCCTCTGAAGGCTGCTGTATATTGAAACAAGCACCGAGGATCCAGTCATGGAGCTCCCAGCATCTTGCATAATTTGGTGCAATGGAATACAAACCCAGTTTTAAGTAGTGGTTGGGACTAGAACCTGGCAGACCCAGGTTCAAATCCCCATTCTGCTCTGGAAGCTCATTGAGTGACCTTGGGCCAGTCCCACAAATGCAGCTTAAACTATGTCACAGGGTTCCTATAAGGATAAAATGGAGGAGGGTGATGCAGGCTGCGTTGGGTCCCCAGTAGGGAGAAAGACAGGGTATCAATGAAGTAAGTAAATAAAAATAATACATCCTTTGTACATAAACATTGGAGGCATGTGTCTTCCTTGATGATGGAATAAAATTAATTCCTTTGGCAATCCTAAATGTGTATTTAGGGGAGAGTTGATTTTAATGGTTTTGTATGTTTAAAATTGTTAGCTGCCCTGTTGGCCCTTGTAAGGACAGAAAGGTGGGGTACAAATTTTGTTAATAAAGAGACTGATTTTTGTACTGGGCAAGGTGAGTGTTATGTGTCCATGCTTGTTGATTGTTGGCAGCAAAGATGAAGAAAAGCCAGAATTCATTCCCTTCCAGGATTCTTCATATTATTGAGCTTTCTTTGTAACATAGAATGCTAACAACATACTGTCTTCCCCCCCTCCATTGGATAGTCTAATGTGAGTGAAGGATGTACCATCTATAAAGGACATTGCTTTAGCTAGAACCACTAAAGGACATCTCTTTAGCTAGAGCCAGTTTGGTGCAGTGGTTAAGTGTGCGGACTCTAATCTGGGAGAACCGGGTTTGATTCCCCACTCCTCCACTGCTGATGTGACCTTGGGTCAGTCACAAGCTCTGGCACAGCTGTCCTTGAAAAAGAGCAGTTTGTGTTAGAGTTCTCTCAGCCCCACCTACCTCACAGGGTGTCTGTTGTGGGAAGGGAAAGGAGTTTGTAAGCTGCTCTGAGACGGGGCGGGGTATAAATTCAATCTCTTCTTCTTCTTCTTCTTCTTCTTCTTCTTCTTCGTCTTCGTCTTCGTCTTCGTCTTCGTCTTCTTCTTTCCAGTTACATCCTGCAGACCATGTTCTCTTAATAAAAAAAAGTATTAGGCTAAAAGATAACATTGATTTCCTTTAAAATGATTTTCTAGCTAAAAGTTCTGAAAACTGAGTGGAAGGGCATGGAAAGGGAATAAGCGGCTTTCCAGTGGTGAAGTTGTAAAGAGAACCAGTATGGTATATTAGTTGTGGTATAAGTCTAGGATCAGAGAGACCTGGATTTCAATCCCCATCACCCACGAAGTTCTCTGAATGCCTTTCTCGGACAGGAAGATGAAGTGCAGGAGAACCACATGTGTCATTCTAAACTTGGAAGATGTGTAGGATGAAAGTCAGATAGATAAGATTTAGAGCCCCTCTACGATCAAACTGCCTCTCCTCCTTGTGCCTCTGGCTTTGCTTAATTTTTGCTGCAACAAATTAACATTATCCCTTTAGATTTACATTTTTAAAAGTACAATATTAATTTAAATACTTCGGAAGAAAACATGTAGGGTGGGATCTGCATTTATATACTGGATAATTTATTCCATTCGCTGGATTGGTGTTTTTTGAGCTATAAGACCTTATGTAGAGCCTATGTACAGTAAAGAGAGGTGAGTTGTAAGCAGTGGGCCATGTACAAGAGCAGCTCTTCTACACAGTATCACCAAAATTCAGGGAAGTTTTAAAAGAAGCTGACAGTGTGGCACTGGACAATGTCAAAGAAAAAAAAATGCTGTGCTGCTGGGAAGGGGGACAAAATCCTGTTACAACCCTGTTTTAAATTTGGATGGCTGTTTGTAGGTGACAAGAGGACCATAAAAGAGAAAAATCCTTGCACGGGAGAGGCTGTGGGTAACAGATTATGTACTGAACTGATTTGAGCTGTGAGCTGTAGGTAACAATCAGTGGTGTTGTGCTGTTACCTGCTTTGGATCTGTCTTGTAGCAGTCTGGTGTAGCTATGCTAAACCTGAGAATTCCAGTTGTAAATGCTTCATGCGAGAGTCCCTGATTGAGGGATCAGAGCAAATTGTAACATTGTGCTTGGCTGCTTTACACAATGGATTGTTTTACTTGTTTTAGGTGGTAGCTGGAAGTTGGTTTGAGGTGGTGCTTATGTACCCTTCACATAATTTTTCAGAGGTGTCCTGAAAAGGTACTTGTTGTGTAGCCTGGGCCATGCTCAGGTTGATGGTGAGGTGAAAATTCTTGAAATCCTGGCGGAATCTCTTGAGGGCTATCTTTCCATTTGTCGAGGAGATGAAAATAGCATCCATGGATTTCAAGTAGAGGTTGATGGGCAAGAGTGGAGGAAACATTCTGAAGCATGAAGATGGTTTCATATTGTATTGCCATGCCCATGTCAATGCTATTGACAAAGAAAATACACTTGCACTTCTTAGAAAACGTACTACCTATGTAGATTCAGGTGGGTAGCCTTATGAAGACTTATGAATCTTTGGCTAGCCCTTTCTGGCAACTAACTCCCCCCAAATGTAAGACTTGAGGGATGCTGTACACAAAAGCTTATACCCAGAATTAGACTTTGTTGGTCTTAAGGGTGCCACTGGACTCAAACTTTGTTCTACGCAGGTAAACATTGAACATGCTAACCTTTTTTTAAAAAATGACATGCGATTTTCATTAAAGTGTGTCACCTTAAATATCTTTGAGGCTGTGATAAACTCGGGATGGCCAGCCTCCAGGTGGGACCTGAGGATCCCCCAGAATTAACAACTTGTCCCAGTACTACAGAGATCAGTTCCCCTGGAGGACATGGATGCTTTGGAGGGCGGACTCTGGCATTGTACCCTGTTGAGGTCCCTGTCCTCCCCAGGCTTCATCCCCAAATCTCCAGGAGTTTCCCAACAGTCCTATCCCCCATTCCTTTCCAGTGGCCAGAGGGACCAGGCAACCCTATGATAAACTCTTCCCCCCCGCCCCCCCGGCCAGGCCTGTAGCTACAGGGGGGCATTTCGGGGCCTGGCCACCTGACTTCCTGCCAAGGCCCCCTGACTTCCATCCGCTCCCCTGACTTTCTGGGCCACCCAGAGGACTGTCAACTCTCTGGGCCACCTGGAGGACTCCCCACCACTGCCTCTTCCCCAAGCATGGCTCGCTTTCCCCATGTAGGCAAGCAGAGTGTGAATGCTGCAAAAGTGAGTTTTAAAAATTTTATTTTTGTTTAATGATATAAGTGCCCCCTGAATTACAAAATCCTGGCTACAGGCCTGCCCCCGGCCCATTTTATATGAGTCCATACAGATAACAAGTCATAAAGAAGGATATTATACTACTCACACACGCACACACAGCCTGTGCTTTCTGAGTTCAAAAACTGCTTCCATAGCAACAGGTGCTTCATAAAAAAAAGGAAAGAATTGATTTTGCAGATTCTGTACTCCCTTGAGAAGCCTTTAGTCTTTCCTTTCCTTATTCGGAGTAAGCTGACAGTCTAAAAAAATGTCTTTGCCTTAACATATTTTTTTGTGTGCAGTGTTTAACAGCCCATGAGAACCCAGCCTTTTCCTTACCCCTCGGGTGTCATGGTATGTTGTTGGAAAATTTGATCCACATTTGTTTGCTTGTTAGAAGATCTGGAACCAGAAGCATCTTTCCAAAGATTAAATTGTTTGCTTCCCTCCTCTTTAATATTGGGCTTTTCCCAACTCAGTTAATTCCCTTTATTTATCTGCTGCTAAGAAAACATAAGCAATGTGTTTGCAAAAATCACTGGCTTGTGCAAAGGTCACTTGGAAATGTAAGAGATTCTACCACACTCACAGTACAGTCCTAAACATTGAAGTCAAAGGGCTTAGAAGGGTGTAACTCTGTTTAGGATTTTACTGATAATCCTCTGCAGCCTCTACATGAATGTTACACAGTGTTCCCCCAAATAAGCACATATTTTCATTCTTGAAACATATAAGATGGTTTTGAGTAGAAATATATTTGGTCTTTGGGTAATATCTTACTAGTTGTCATTAATGGGCCATCCTAGGTGTTGGAATTCAGAGTCCAAAGACAGTTTTGAACTCTAGAGTACAGGTTTTCCACCACGCATAAGATTTTATTTATTTATTTATTTATTTATTTATTCAATTTATACCCCGCCCTCCCCGCAAGCAGGCTCAGGGCAGCTTACACTATTTGGTACATTGTACCATAAAAACCATGTACAAAATTTAAAACAACTTACATACACTAACATTACACATTAAAACAATCCAACAATTAACAATTAAAGCGCTAGTGATGGTAATTTTTGATGGCAATCTTTCAATGGATCAGATGGCATACTAACAAATTTTGCCAGCTTGGTGATCTTCAGCTTGGTGCAATAGTATCACACAATCCCCCCCAGACCAGAGCTGGCCCAAAACCACAGATGTTGGTGGTAGTAATGGCGGTGTGGCGGCTCCTAATTGAAAGCCTGGTGGAAGAGCTCTGTCTTACAGGCCCTGCGGAACTGGAAAAGGTCCTGCAGGGCCCTGATCTCTTCTGGGAGCTCATTCCACCAGTGTGGAGCCGCCACTGAAAAGGTTCTGGCCCTGGTGGCCATGAGCCTGGTGTCCTTAGGCCCAGGAACAGTCAGTCGATGTTGTGTTCCTGACCGTAGTGCTCTCTGAGGTATATATGTGGAAAGGCGGTCCCACAGGTATATTGGACCCTGGCCATATAGGGCTTTAAAGGTCAATACCAGCACCTTGAAGCAAAGTTTTCATAGTTTTATCTGCTGACCAAGTTGTGTGTGTGTTGTGTCTGTGTGAGTGTGTGCATGCAGAAAGGATGTGGATATATCCTGCTACTTCACTTATGACATTGCCTTCCTCCATCCGAAGCCTTCCTTTGATGCACCAGGGTCTTCCACAAGTAAAAAAGTCTCCTATGTTGGATGAAGGCTCCTTTAAATGGAGGAAGGTATCACCATTAGCAGAGGAGTAAGATACAACCCCAGGAGGGAAGGCAGCATGGTATAGTCAGATCTCAGACACTAAGTGGGATCGGTACATGGAAGGGAGCTTGCCAAGGAAGATTCTGCAGAAGAAGGCAATGGCAAACCACCTCTGCTTCTCATTTGCTTTGAGAGCCCCTTTCTGGGGTTGCCATAAGTAAAGGAACTTTACATACTTTACATACACACAGGATACAACCCATACAATGTCATCCTAAGCAGATGCAAAGCTTCCTGAGGTCATTGTTTTCAGTGGGCTGAGAAAGGTGTAACTCTGTGATGGCAAAAGTAGTTGTTATTTTCTTCTTCAAACTGATTGGGGGGTTGGATCTTGTAAAAGGCTCAGTAGTGATCTCTTAAGATGTCTAAAGTACCTGGAGAAAAATAATACATGGGGTATAGACTGTAAATGGAAAGAAAATGTTTGTGGGGATTTGCTATAAATATCAGATCACCCAGTTCTAAGAACAATGTTCTCCAAAGGTTTTCTAGTAAAGATAACTTTCAAAACCAAACAGGACCCCATGGCTATTTGCTTATTTGGACATAAGGCTATTCCTGATATTTTCCTCCACTGGTTAACATTTCCATCCCACTGTTCTTGAGAACTTTTGAAACAGTGATTCATATATATATAGGCACTTTCACACACTCTGAATAACACACTTTCAATCCACTTTCAGTGCACTTCACAACTGTGTGAAATGGCAAAATCCACTTTCCAACATTTGCTGAAGTGGATTGATGCTGCATTACTTGGCATTTGTGAAAGTGTCTTATAGGCAATCTGGAAGAGTAATTTTTACAGTGCTCTGTCTCACCAGCCTCCCTAACAGGATGCAGCTTCTGACTTCTCTGCGTGTGTGTGTAAAATCAGCCTTCCTGGTGAAGTTCAGGATCAGGCCAGGACTGGGAGACCAGTGTTCAGATCCCTACTCAGCTTTGAAAGCTCCCCAAGTGACCTTGGGCTAGTCGTTCATGCTCACCCTAACTTATTTCACAAGGTTGTTAACAAGGATATGATGGAGGATGGGATGTGCTTGGTTTGTACACTTGGTTTATACAAATCACATAAAAATGGGAGGGACCAACAAATAGCAGACAAAATTAAAACATTTAGGAAGGGGCATTCCCCACTTCCCGAAGCAGCAAGAAGTACAGGGGCAGCACATGAATACATGAAGCTGCCTTATATTGAATCAGATCAATGGCCCACTGAAGTCAATATTGTCCACTTAGACTATCAGTGGCTCTCCAGGGTTGCGGATAAAGGTCTTTCATATCAACTACTAACCGGTCCTTCAATCTGGAGATGCTGGGGATTGAACCTGGGACCTTCTCTATGCCAAGCAGATATTTTACCACTGAGCAACAGCCCCTCCCGACTCCAGGTTTGGATGACACGAAAGAAAGAGGTTTGCATGTCTTTGTAGTGCCTGTTGCTGTTCCAGTGTACAAACCAAGTACATCAGGAATCAACAGACTCCTTAGATACACACTGCTAATCCTGCTGCACTGTGAAATGGGATAAGGATGCAGCTTTGCCAAAACATCTATGAATTCTGAGCATTTCTCTGTCTGTCCCAACCTAAACTGTTGAAACTCCTTTGTCCCTCCTGGAACCTGTGATAGGTATGATTGTAAAGACTAGAGCCATCTTGGAGCATTAGTGTCCTTTTGTTAAACCTCTGACAGTCCATTGGGTTCTGTGTGTGCTTTATGTGAAGAGCTCCTGGAGGATCTCCACAAATTGGATGAGTGGGCAGTAATGTGACAAATGATGTTCAGTGTTGATGTGTGTGAGGTGATGCACATGGAGACAAAAATAATCCCAGTTTCAGGTATAGGCTAATAGGATCTGAACTTGCTGAACTGAGAGGGAACAGGATCTTGGGGTCATAGTAGATAGCTCAATGAAAGTGTTAACTCAGTGTGCTGCAGTGGTGGGAAAAGGCAAACTCTACATTTGGGATTATTAGGAAAGGGTTTTTTATTATAAATCTATGGTGATATTATAATAGGTGATATTATAAATCTATGGTGCGGCCTCATTGAAAAACTGAATGGTCCTGGTCACCATGTCTCAAAAAGGATGTTGCAGAGCTAGAAAAAGTACAGAAGAGGGCAACCAGGATGATTAGGGGGTTGGAGGACCTTCCCTGTGAGGAAAGGCTGAAGAGACTCAGGCTTTTCCATTTAGAAAAAAGGTGGCTAAGGGGGGGACATGGTAGAGGTTTATAAAGTTATGCACAGGGTGAAGAGAGTTGTCAAAGAGAATGTTTTTTCCTCTCCCAAAATACTAGAACTCAAGGGCATCCAGTGAAACTGATGGGCAGTAGATTCAGGATGGACAAAGGAAATACTTCTTTATACAGCAAGTGATTAAAATGTGGAATTCACTGCCAGAGGATGTAGTGATGGCTACAGGAATAAACAGATTTAAAAGGGGATTAGATAGACCTATCTTCCATGAATCTATCAGTGACTAAAGGGAACCTTCACATTCAGAGGCAGTCGACCTCTGAATACCAGTGCCAGAAGACAACATCAGGGGAAGGCCTCAGCCTGTGTGCGTTGTTGTTAGACCTCTGTCTATAGGAACTGGTTGGTCTCTGTGTGAGACAGGATGCTGGACTAGATGGACCATTGTTCCAATCCATCAGGGCTCTTCTTATGTACTTATGTCAATTTGTTTCTGGCTTATGGTGACCCTACTAAATTAATGAGCTCCAAAATGTCCTATCGTTAACAGCCTTGCAAACTGAAGGCTGTAGCTTCTATTACTGAACCAATCCATCTCATGATGGGTCTTCCTCTTCTCCTGCCTGGCAATCCTATTGATAGCCTCAGTTTAGTCATTTTAGCTTCTAGAGAGAATTCAGGCTTACTTTGACCTAGAACCCACTTATTTATCTTTTTGGCAGTCCACAATAACTCTCCTCCAACACCACACATTAACCCATTAGGTTAGTCAGGCATAACATTAGTGAATAGGCTTGTACACTGTAATCAAGCTGGCTAAAGTCATAAGGATGCAAAAGTAACCCTCACAGAATCCAAGAGCTACATAACTTGTAGAAAAGACCACTATAGAAAAAAAAGTAAGAATTCCAATTCTGTGCTTCAAAAACTCATTCTTGACTAAAGTTTTACCTTTTCTTCTACAAGTGTACAGGATTGGACTGTAGTGAGGCTCCTTTGGTAAGGCATGAAAGGGGAATGAATAGAAAGGAAAAGGAAAGCCAAGGGGGAGAAACGTGTTTTCAGCAGCCTTTCAAAACCCCTCAGGCTCACTGGCTAGCCTTGAGCAAGTTACTCTCTCTCACTCTAAGGTTCTTCAGAGGATTATTGTGAGAATAAAATCAGAGTTCCTTGCATGTTGCCCTGAATCCCTCAGAGGAAGGCTGGGGGTACTGTAGTGTGAGAGAAATAAATATTTATGTATTTTTTCCATCATCACTCTGACTGACAGTTCCCCATCTGATGTCATTTTCATTATGGAGATTTAGTTAGATCTCTTGACAATGCAAGGCAGAAGCTGACTGACATAATAAATAGAATTTTTGTGCCTTCTGCTTTGATTCAGTAATCATTTTAAATAAATCAGTTATGGAGTCATCGTTCCCCCACCACCACCCCGACTTGCCGCTGGGCTATGCTTATGAAGTGAATGGTCGTAATGGCACTACAAAATCTAGGAAATGGTAAACATTTATTTGGCTGTCAGTTGATTGGTTTCTGCTTTTTAAATTATAAGATTATGTGTTACAAAACAAAAAGGGGGTTTGTAGTGATAGTAAAAATATTGTTCCGGTAATTTATAAGCTAAGATTTTCCCAGATGTACATCTTGGACCCTACTGCCTTTTCCCATGAGAATGAAAAAAGAAGGCAATCTTACCAGATTCCCTTCTCATCAGAGCCCCTCATCCCACCTAGTTTATTTTTTTTCTTTCAGATGAGTTTGTTTATTTATTTATTTATGTATTATTTTAGATTTATATCCTTCCTTGCCTGTGCATCCCAACCTTTTTGAGCCTGCAGGCACCTTTGGAATTTTGAGAGGGGAGGTGAATGCCACCTCAAAATGGTTGTCACAGGAGAAAGCACTGCACCCAAAATGGCTGCCTCAAATGGCCCATCTAGTCCAACATTCTGTCACACAGTGGCCGAAAATACCAGGTGCCATCAGGAGGTCCAGCAGTGAGGCCAGGACACTAGAAGCCTTCTCACTGTTGCCCCCCCCCAAACACCAAGAATACAGAGCATCACTTGCCCCAGCCTGAGAGTTCCTATCTATACCTTGTGGCTAATAGCCACTGATGGACTTCTGTGCCATATGTTTATCTAATTCCCTCTTGAAGCTGTCCATGCTTGTAGCTTCCACCACCACCTGTGGCAGTGAATTCCATGTGTTAATCACTCTTTGGGTGAAGAAGTACTTCCTTTTATCTGTTCTAACCCGACTGCTCAGCAAGTTCATTGAGTGCCCACGAGTTTTTGTATTGTGAGAAAGGGAGAAAAGTACTTCTTTCTCTACGTGCTCTATCCCATGCGTAATCTTATAAACCTCAATCATGTCACCCCTCAGCCATTGTTTCTCCAAGCTAAAGAGCCCCAAGCATTTTAACATTTCTTCATAGGGAAAGTGTTGCCCTTTTCTGCACTTTTTTCAGTGCTATAATATCTTTTTTGAGGTGTGGTGACCAGAACTGTACACAATACTCCAAATTAGGCCGCACCATCAATTTATACAGGGGCATGATGATACTGGCTGATTTGTCTTCAATTCCCTTCCTAATAATCCCCAGTATAGTGTTGGCCTTTTTTATTGCAGTTGCACACTGTCTAGACATTTTCATTGAGTTATCTACTACGACTTCAAGATCTCTCTCTTGGTCAATCTCTGCCAGTTCGGACTCCATCAATATGTATTTATATTTAGGATTTTTGGCTCCAATGTGCATCACTTTGCACTTGGCTACATTGAACCCCATTTGCTACGCTGACGCCCACTTGCCCATCCTCGACAGATCCCTTTGGAGTGCTTCACAGTCCTCCCTGGTTCTCACCACCCTGAACAACTTCATGTCATCTGCAAATTTAGCCACTTCACTGCTTCCTCCCAATTCCAGTCTTTGCCAGCATCAGGGTCTTCTCCAGTGAGTGTTCCGTTCTTATTTGGTGACCAAAGTATTTGAGCTTCAGCTTCCAGGGAACAGTCAGGATTGATTTCTTTTAGGATTGACTGATTTGATCTCCTTGTAGTCCAAGGGACTTTCAAGAGTCTCTTCCAGCACCATAATTCAAAAGCATTATTTTCGTAGCCATACATTACTACTGGGAATACCATTGCTTTGACCATACAGATTTTTGTTGCCAGGGTGATGTCTCTACTTTTTATTATGCTGTCTAGGTTTGCCATCGCTTTCCTCCCAAGGAGCAGACGCCTTTTAATTTCATGGCTATTACTTTGTTGTAAAATGAAAACTGGGAATTTAGAGAACCTGATAAGTTGTTATAATATTCAATTGCTGATTTTTTAAAAAATGGGAAAAGCCCCAGTGGTGGTGGGGGCACTCCTAGGGGATTGAGGCAGGGAACCTGCAGGGAAATGTGCCATGTGGAAGCTCCTGCTGTATCAGCAGGTTGCTGCAGCTACAACAGCAATGGAAAAACAACACAAGACTGTTATTGCATGGAAAACGCTTGTAGTAATGTCCAAGCAGAGGGAGCATGGGGTAGTGGCAGAGGGCAAAAAGTAGCAAAAGACAGCAGTGCCTCCACCTCAGAGCACTGGAGCATTACAAGACCACTGTGTATAGCTTTAAGAGCGCTAAATGGGGAGAGCAGAGATAGGAAGTACATGGGAATGCAACAGGCTAATCCCAACAGCGTGTGAATGTATGAAGCTGCCTATGCTGCCTCCACATATCCTTGGATATTGTATGGTCCTTGCACTATAGTGGCCATTCACCTCCTGCTTTGTCTTGTCTGCACAGGCAAATATAGCCGTGACTTCTCATGACAGCACAACGATAGCACAATACTCAATGATGTGTGGATGCAACCTGAAAATTGGCCCATATGACCTAGCTCTCCAACATCTTGGTAGGAAAGAAACATTGCACACAGGCCTGTGTTCCTAGGAGGAGGAGGAGAGAGTGATAAATTAGCTCCCTGAGATCCATTTAACTGGAGATTCCAGGGACTGTGATCTGAAACTTAGCTGGGACCCCCCCCCCATGCATTTCTCAAGTTTACATGTAAATAGGCTTGCTGTTAGGGGGGTGAAGATGTGAGCAAGCACATTGCCAAGTAACTTCACACACAAATAAGCACAGTAACATTCTGCATTAATATCTGTGACTGTACAGAACCACTCAAGAAATATTATGGGAACTGTAATGCCTCTTAAGGAGGAGCTAACTGTCGCGGGTTCGAACAGCAGAAGTGGTATGCACGGAGTGGGCCAGAAGAGAGTGCGAGTATCCAAATAAATACTGGAGGCTTCAGCTAGGTGCAAACTATATACATTTATTTACACACCACAGCCACCATCAAACAGAGTGTCAAAGTGCTCTGCTGCAATCATACAAATGAGGAGGAGAAACAGTACATCACTCACTGTACATTTATACAAACACCAGCCAATCAGGCTTCAGTGCTGAGTCACTGTGACACCAGTGGCAAGACTGCCCTGAACCGGTTATAGCCAGCTCTAACAGAGATTCCTGGCTGACAGCTACCTGTCACTAGATCAAATCCATCTAGCCAGACTTACAAGACATGTGGATCTCAACACTAACTTCCCTGTTAGAAGGCTTGGAAAAGAACCCTAATCCAGGATACCACTTGGGATGAAGTTCAGCCTGCCCAAAATGGTCAAGATAGGGATGCCAGCCACCAGGTGGCACCTGGAGACCTCCTGCTAGTACGGTTGATCTCCAGATGACTGAGATCAGTTCCCCTGGAGAAAATGGCAGCTTTGGAGGGTGGAGACTATGGCACCTTACCCTGCTGAGGTCCCTCCCTGATTAGGAGCCGCCACTGACTGCTGACCAGTGACCACATACTGATAACATCTGAGCAGTTAACACCTGAACTGTTAATGCCCTCTTTGTTAACTTGAATAACAACAGCCAGTATAATTCCACCCTATGGGACACTACCGCCATCAGCATTTTATCTTTTTTATATGTATTTATATGTAATTATATCATTTGTTGCATACTATGTTATTGCATTGTTTCAATGCATCTGTGTTTTAAGGTATTTTAACCTATTGTAAGCTGCCCTGAGCCTGCTATGCAAGGAGGGCGGGGTATAAATTGAATAAATAAATCTGTCTTCCCCAGGCTCCATCCCCAAAATCTCCAGGTATTTCTCAGCCTAGAGCTGGCAATCCTGGGTCAAGGTATTCTTGGGGCACAGCACATTGAAAACAACTTGAGCTGACACATTGTAAAGAAGAGAAGAGTTTTACCTGGCTATCACCCTTCTAGTGAAAGGGAAACCATTTTCAGTCTTCTTTATATCACCGGCATGCTGTGAAATAAGCTAAGCTGCAGCTCTAGATAACGCTTGGGGGAGTCAACAGCAATAGGGGAAATGCCCAAGCATTGAGAATAGTGAATGGGTCTACAGGAATGAGGAACAAACAAGTAGCCGTGTTTTAAAGGCAGTGATACAGTCCTGGAGCAGAGATGGCAGCCATGTGTTTGCTGACGGATTTTCAGGAACAGGGCCAAAGACAACAATTTTTAATGTTGTCTTAAATGAACATAAGAGATTATGGGATTTGGGGAGGGGGGAGAGACAGAGGCTGCCTGTCTCTGGAACTTAGTTCAAGACCAGCTGTTACCACTCATGGCACTCTGATTCCAGACAAGCAGAATTTAAATTTCATTGAAAAACAAGATGAATGGTGGGCCCTTTTAATTTCATGTTAAAAAGTTGGTTGCATGCCTGGAAACAGAGATGCTTTATATTCTGAAACATGCATGCAACTCACTGAATAATTCTAGTTTGGATGCTTTTCTCTATCCAAAAACATCAAGTAAAATATTTAGCCAGAAGCTGGAAATCCTGTAACCAGAGTTTATCTGTCATAACAGCTGTTTGCAAAAGTGGTTATTGTGGGATAACAACCTCCTGAACTTTAATGAGCCACTTATTTATTTACACATAGAAGGGAGTTAGGGTAGAGTCAACAACAGAGAGTATTAGTATACAAGTATTAGGACCTGGCGAAAGTGTACTAATACCCAACTTTACACTTGCCTATCCATACCTCCCCTTCCCACTAACTGCTATAACCCACTCCTCCCCTTCAGCGGATATGGCTTACACGTTCCATTTCCAAAAGTGTCAATAGAAGAGTTTCTTTAGCAGTAATGGTTTTGCTTTCCCAGCAAGCTCACCAGGAATTGCCTTCAAATCATGGTTTGCAAACCCACTTCAGAGTTAAAATATGGCTTCAAATTATGCTGTAGAGAGGACTCCTGGTTAGCACTAACCAGGGCTTTTTTGTAGAAAAAAACCAGCAGGAACTCATTAGCATAACAGGCCATAACCAGCAGCAGAAACTCATTAGCATATTAGGCCACACCCCTGACAGCGTAGCTCCCTCCCAGGATTGGCTTCCCCAGGTGCCTCGCATCTTGCGGGTCGCCTGGGGAACCCGAGGGAAGGAGGGCAGTTCTGGTCCTGCGGGGCGCCTGGGGAACCCGAGGAGGGGAGGCAGTTTAAACTGTCTTCCCTCCCTGGATTGGCTTGGTTTCCCCAGGTGCCCGGCAGCTTGCAAAGTGCCTGGGGAACTCAAGGGGGAAGGGAGGCTGTAGGCGTGGCCAACTCAGAAGCCAGCCAGAACTCCGTTCCTGTGTGTTCCTGTCCAAAAATAGCCCTGGCACTAACCATCATTTGCCTAGTTTGGACACTGTAGCAAACTGTGATGATGCGAGCCAAGAAAAGAAACATAATTCATTCTAATCTGCAGCTAGAAATTTTTGTGGAATGTGAAATACATTTTTGTGAAAATTGGGCACGTGGGACTTAATAAGGAACTAGGCTGTTAAAACGATGTGGGAAGGATCAAAAGAAATAGAGAATTAAAATGAGTACTGTTTCCTTTCAGTCTTTGTAACGAATATATTATGGGATTAATTACTTAGGTCCAAACTACATATTACATTTCCTAATGAGTCTGATCTGGGTTTTCTGCTCAGTGTCCCCACAGCAGCTGCAAGGAATGACATTTGTCTACAAGGGCCCAATTGGACTAGGGACTGTGGTGTATGGAGGAGGAGGGGCTCTTGCCTCTCCCTATAGCATTTTCCTGAGCTGAAACTGCTCCTGAGGAAACTATTTACTCTGCTTTGGAGCTGCAAAATGGGGGACCTGGGCCTGACTCATTAGACTATATAATATGTGTATTTGGACTTGCCTAAGATTACCATCTTCAAGATGTGGCCTGGAGAGCTCCTGAAATTACAACTGATTTCCAGGCTACAGACATCAGTTCCCTGGGAGGAAATGGCACCTTTGGAGGGTGGACTTTATGGCATCACATCCCTGCTAAGCTCCTCCTCTCCCCAGGCACTGCCTCCAGATCTTCAGGAATTTCTCAAGGCAGAGTTTACAGCTCTAGAACTACCTCTGTTGAGTCCTGCTGCATTTCCCAGGATTCTTGGGGCTTGTTTTCTATTGGCCGGTATTCATTTTGCTCTTCAGCTGTCCTGGAAAACCAACCTTTGAAAAAGACTTCTATTTCAGGACTAGAATCCTGGAAAGTCCAATTCAATACAGGCTCTTCATGAACCAAAATTAAGGAAGGCCCCTGCATGGAGAGCTGGTCCCAAGAGGCTGTAAGCGGGGGAAAGCTTAAAATAAATCCTGGAAAAGAGAGGATGGAAATCCACAAGAGAATGAGAGGAAGGAGGCTTTCTTGCACAGGGTACAAATCTATACATAAACTGTGAAGTTCTTCTTGGATTCTAATATTATAAATTGTGCTTCCACAGATTCCCGTTATGGGAGGAGCATTTATGGACTCACCCAATGAGGACTTCAGTACGGAATACTCCTTATTTAACTCATCTGCCAATGTCCACGCAGCCGCCTCAATGCCAAACCAGCCAGAAGAGGCGTCCCGTTCTTCAAATGATGCCATTTTGTTATGGATTGCTATTATAGCGACGATTGGAAACATTGTCGTTGTTGGAGTTGTGTATGCATTCACATTCTGAGTGAGAAGCAAGAAGAAGGCCTAAAGAAGTTGGCAGCTGATGCGCTGCCTTTTACCATTGTGTTTCTATATATGCACACATTCATATATAAAAATGTATATCTTTATAAATATATGTAGTTAAATGCTGTTTACGACATAAGAGGAAGTGTGATAGTGGATGGAAAAAACCCTTGAGAACCTGTACAAATGGTTTTGGGGGTGAAACATGTAATTAACAGCATAACCAACAAAGTGTAAATCTAATGTGAAGGGCCAATGTGAACACACAATACTCATGTGGGAACAACAGGTTTGCTTGGCAGGGGCTTTATTTTCTGCTGGCTAGTAAACCTGGTGTTTGCTTGCCTTCATTGCTGTAGTTTTTGTTTGTAATTTGCCCCATTGTGGATTTGAATTTTGAACATAGATTTGTGTATAAATGCCTTGCCCATTTTCATCCTGCAGTAACTTAATTTCCATTGTTCTTCAGAGGCACAGGGCATGTGAGCATGACATATGTTCTCATTTTTTTAAGTTCATTTTTGTTAGGAATATTATGGTAAAGCAACATGTTGGAAAAATTGTTTACTGTCAAAAAGCCATGTGATACACATAGGTCATGCCATAAAGATATATCACAATCAGCTCTTAGGTATTTTGATTAGTTTCCCTGTGCTGCTTCAGTTGGAGAAGGGAAATAGTTTAGATTTCTAGAAAGTCGTAACGTAAAATGTGTGTGCATTTGAATATGTTGGCTGTGTAAGACTGACTTGGAGGAAGACAGAACCTTATAATAAGAAAGGATTTACAGTGATTTTGTTAACAGAAGGCAGCTGGATTACTCCAAATGTTTATGTAATCCTGCATCCTGTTTCTTATGGTAACCAACCAGCTGTCTCCCACTGTAGAAGAAGAAGAAGAGATTGGATTTACACTCTGCCCTTCACTTGGAGTCTCAGAGCAGCTTACAAACTCCTTTCCCTTCCCCTCCCCACAACAGACACCCTGTGAGGTAGGTGGAGCTGAGAGAGCTCTTTCAAGGACTGCTCTTTCAAAGACAGCTCTGACAGAACTATGGCTTGCCCAAGGTCATCCAGCAACTCCCAGATTAGAGTCCTCACACTTAACCACTACACCAAACTGGCTCTCTGTAGTAGCGCAGCCAATGGAATTTGGTGCGTACTGCTGCTGAAAATGCCTAATAGTTATTGAAAGGCCATATAAATTGCCTTTTAAAGCCATCTAAGAAGCCAGGGGTCCCTAGCATAGTGCCTTTGAGCACAATGGCACTTGTCAGCACCTTTCATGCTGCCCTCCAGGTGACTTTAGGAAATGGGTGGGGGCCGTGCAGGACTCTCGTCCTGCAGGGTTTCTGATGGCAATGTCAGTTTTATTCTCACTCCTTTTCCCCAGTGTATTTTTTAATATATCCAACAGTGGATCTTTAAACCTGGATGAGAATTCCCCCCTCTCCCACACACATACACACACACACACAACCTGAAATGATATCCTGATAAGCTATTAAATGGTCAGAGGCTTGTACCTGCTAATCATTCTGCAGTAATTGCGTGGAAGCAGAGTTTGGATCTTTTGGCACAAATGAGTTTTAGTGTTGATCCACAGTCAGAGATGGAGTGTAAGCCCATAAGGCTCCAAAACGATAGAGACAAAATGGCATTGAGATAAAATAGCAGTGGAGCTAGGGACTATTTACGGCAGACTTCACAAATAGACACACATATATATTTATGTGTTTGTGTTATTTTTTTTTTATTTATGTGTTTGTGTTTTGGGGTTTTTTTGCAGCTGAAGTCCCCAGTGTTGTTCTAATCATGCCAAGGTTACCTGCTTCTGAATGCCTGAATTTCCCAGTTCCCTCACAGCTTCCCATTTAAAGGAACTAATGAAAAGTAAATGAGTTCAATTTCACATTCCTGAATGAATCTGAGCGCGTTGCTAGCCGTATAATTAGATTGATTGGGTATTTGTAGATGTTTCAGCCGCTTAGTAAAGATTCCGAAGCTGTACCCCATCTTGCTGTGAAATGGCCTTTGTACGGTCAATAGCCGAGAAAAGTTATTTCACCATGGTTACACTCAGTTGGAGGATGCTTATTTTTACCCAGTGGACTTCCTGTGCTGCTTAATGAATCTGCCAATACAGTGCTTCACTTGAGCTAATTTGTGGTTTTTAATCTAAGCTCATTTAGCAGTGCTTTGTGTTCATCTGCTATAGGATTGGACCAGATCTAAAAAGAACACTCAGACTTGAAAAAGAGCAGGATGTAACTAACTGGGATAAAAAGACCAGACTGTATTTTAAGAGAGATTGCCATGTAATCTGACAGAAACAGTACCATCAGGTTAGAAAAGAGAGGAAGTAACCTTTTTTTATATTTTTCCCACATTTTCTGTAGCCACAATTTTATTTTGTCAGTCAGCATCTCATGCCTCATAAAAGAGTTTTCTATTTTCAAAGGGACAGCTGCCACTGCCTCTCTTTCCCATTATATATTTCAGTGTCCTGTGATGGTTTGCATGAAGCAGAATCTAACCTAATTAATCTGCAAAGAGCTGCAACAGTGACCAGTAGTCCTGCTGGGCATCCACCGTACCCTCAAAAAACTGCCCTATCCACAACCCACCTTTCAAATTTGTGTAGTATCAGGCTTGAAGAGGACTTCAGACTGGGGCTGTGGCTCAGTAGTAGAGCATCTGTTTGGCATGCAGCAGGTCCCAGGTTCAATCCCCAGCATTTCCAGCCCAAAAGACCAGGTGATGTGAATGACCTCTGCCTGAGACCCTGGAGAGCTGCTGCAAAGTCTACATAGGCAGCACTGGCCTCGATGGACCAAGGGTCTGATTCAGTATAAGGCAGCTTCATATGTGACTTGTGTTGAACTACAAAGTTGGCTCCCTACTATAAGATTTTTAAATCAGTCTTAATAACGATATTATGTTAGTGCTTTGAGAGGGTAACATAAAATAAAAGGTACCACAGGAGCTATGAGAAATAATGTGAGCTACATTTTACGCTTATATTTTGGAGCTTTGATCTTTCAGGCTGATTTGTTAATGTTATTCTTGCTGATCGGTTCCATGCAATTGTGTACGCAGAGAAAATTGCCTAGCTGAAAAATACTGGTATGAAACAGATATACGGACATTTTCAAAGGGTGGATGCTAGTTAGGTGTAGTGGAAGAGGAGGAGGAGGAGATTGGATTTATACCCCGCCCTTCACTTGGAGTCTCAGAGCGGCTTACAAACTCCTTTCCCTTCCCCTCCCCACGACAGACACCCTGTGAGGTACGTGGGGCTGAGAGAACTCTATCACAAACTGCTCTTTCAGGAACAGTTGTGCCAGAGCTTGTGACTGACCCAAGGTCACATCAGCAGGTGCAAGTGGAGGAGTGGGGAATCAAACCCGGTTCTCCCAGATTAGAGTCTGCAAACTTAACCACTACACCAAACTGGATCTCAGCGGTTAGGAGCACAGACTTTAATCTGGGAGAACCAGATTTGATTCCCCACTCCTTCACATGCAGCTGCTGGTGTGACCTTGGGTCAGTTACAAGTTCTTTCAGAGCTGTTCTTTCACAAGCAGTTCTCGAGAGAGAGCTCTCTCAGTCCCACCTACCTCACAGGGTGTCTATTGTGGGGAGGGAAAGGGAAAGGAGATTGTAAGTCCCTCTGAGACTACTTCAGGTAGTCAAGGACAGGGTATAAATCCAATCTCCTCTTCTTCATCTAGTTTGAGTGCAACAGAAGTGAACTTTCCTACATCTCCTCTCTCACTGTTGTGACCCTTGAAACAGCTAAAAATGTTCCCCCTTTCCACTGAGGGAAATGTCTTCCGCCAGCAGAAAATACAGCTAAAATCCAGCCAAAGGGATTAGTGGGACTGGAGTGGCCATCAGCTGCCACTGTAGGAATGGCTGTATGCTAGCTCGATGTACCAGTTAGCTCACATAAATGTTCCTCCATGCATACATATACCCAAGTGATATGAACTGCATACATGGCCCTCAACTAGAGATGGACCATGACTTAATGGTAGAGCATCTAAGTCCAGAGTACAATTCTTGGCATCTCCAGGTAAAGGGACCAGGCAGTAAGTGATGTAAAAGATTTCTGCCTGAGACCCTGGAGAGGCTCTGCCAGTCTGAAAAGACAACACTGACCTTGATGGACCAAGGGTCTGATTAAGTATTAGACAGCTTCATGTGCTCAACTGACAAGTTCTTTTTATCAGTTTATCAGGCTGGCTTGGATTGGAGTAGAAAATTTTGAACATTTGTGGTATTTTCTCTTAGACAGAATGGAAAGGCAACAACATTTAGAAGAAGAGGAGATTGGATTTATACTCCACCCTTCACGTGGAGTCTCAGAGTGGCTTACAAACTTCTTCCCCTCCCCACGACAGACACCCTGTAAGGTAGGTGGGGCTGAGAGAGCTCTTTCAAGAACTGCCCTTTCAAGGACAGCTCTTGTCAGAACTATGGTTTGTCCAAGGTCACCCAGCAGCTGCAAGTGGAGGAGTGGGGAATCAAACCCGGTTCTCCCAGATTAGAGTCCATACACCTAACCACTACACCAAATTGTGTTTTGCTCAGTACAGCAGAAAAGTTGCTGCCTTTCCAGTTCACCTGATGAAGATTCTCCAATATTATAGGTGGTCCAGTAAAAGATCTCCCCCAACCTTTGAGACCAATTTGATAGCCACTATCTACAAAAACTCTACATATTGTAGATATACAAAAACTCTATATGAGTTTTTGTGTGTGTGTGTGTGTGTATATATATATATATATATATATATATATATATATGAACCGTGTTCAATACTAACTCATTTGAATGGAAGGTGGACTGGTATCTGCCATGATATGCCAGGCTTCCACTGATAATTTCACACTCATATACCCAGCTCATACTAGCTGGAATTTGAGCATGTATGCATTGCCAAATTAGAGCGACAGTTTTTGTTCAGTGATCTATTGTGTGTGTTTCCTTCTGTTCTGAAGAGCCTCCTTTTCAATATCCAGGAGTTATTCATGATCCTAATAACTTCTCCACATTCTCCTGCAGGGAGCTTGAGAGTTATTAATGTGCCGTGCAGCTCTGTTTTCACACCATGCCCCTGAAAATATAATTTTGCACAGTTTCCTGCAGCTAATCAGAGAAGTGGAGTAAGACACTGAAATGAATTTTTAAAATGGAGGGGGGGGAGACTCTATCTAGCAGCAGTTTAAGTAGGGCAAAGCTGAGGCACCAGAAAGAAAACTCTTTGTATCATGGCATGAGCAAAATCAAGTTTTCACGTAGGAAGAAAGGCTTAGTGTTAGGGAAACAATCTCTCCTTTAAAACAGGAGTGGGAAAATTATGTCCCTTCCCAAAGCTTTTATATGCAACCCACAGACTTGTTAAAATTCTGAATGTCCCACCATCATATTTTCATTTTTTTAAAAAAACTTGCTACCACAATAAGGTTGAAGACATGATGGAAATAATGCTCACAGTGGCTAAGGGGTAAATACGTTGCCAGCTGTTTCCTTGGATCCTTATGAACCTCTGTGCTTAAATGACATTTCTTATATAAATATTTGTAGTGCTCCCCACTGAATGATTAAGATAAAGCAGGTTCTTTTGAGGTGCTGGCTTCCAACTAGAACTGAGAAGCTGGTCAGTTAACTGATCAAGTATTCCCCAATGACTGGTCAAATGGCCATCATGTAAAATTGGTCTGTAGTCAAATATTGTCAGCTGTTCAGTGAATTAACAAACACCCTTGGTTTTCTGTGGCAGCCTACCCTATTGACTGCATCACGGAAGTATTTCATAGCAATGTCAGGAGCACTACCCGACCCTTGATGGAAGTAGTATGTGATGCTGCAAACATTGTTATCCTACAGTCCTACTCTACTAGGCTCCTTTGCACCAACAGCGCATTGTTTTAAGCGAGCTTTGATTCTTAAGTTGTGAAGGATGTTAAATAGATTTTTCATGTAGCTGTGTAACGTGGATACATCTGTGATAAATGGATTGTTTGTTTGTTTTGCAAAACTTCGCCAAGACTTTTTTGTACATTCTCACTTGCAGCCTTTCCTGCAGTCTGATGGAAACTGTTCAAACATTTATGCAATGCCTCCATTTTGCAAAGCATGGCCTTTGAACTCTTCTTATAGTACCTTAGGACACAACTATCTCATAGGAAGAAGAATGCTGAAATGGCCATGTAATGCAGTCTGGGATATGAAGCCTGTGGCAGTGAATGGTGGTGGTGATGACCAGACTTACAGAGGGAGAAGTCAGTCTGAAGGACACCTGGACACTGTTGACTGAGCTGCTTTGATCCAGGGAAGGTGGGACAGGTAGAAGGTTAGTGGGAAGGAAGGGTGGTTGAACCAGGGGCCTAGGAAAAGAAGAACAGAGGGGGCTGGGGAAGAAGAGCAGGCAGGAATGGAGGACTAGGTGAAGAGATGGCCCAAGAGAATGATGAAGTGCATGTAAGGGAAATGAATGGTGGAAGAGAGAATGGGCAGAGAGAACACTGAAGCTGCAGAAGGCTGAAATTCACATATTGATATTAAATAGCCAGCTAAATTTCCATCTTATCAGTTGCCCTGTGATATTATCATTCTTATACTCTCTCTTTGATACTACTTATACTACTTGTGGATGGGGGGGCAAGGGGGAAGCCTACAATTGTACTGTTTTTATCTTGTAATAATTGTTCTACAGAAACTTTTATTCTTGTAATAAATTGTTCAAGATATAGGGAGGGGGCTGGAAAGGGTTCTGTGTTTACCTGGGGTTTGCACAATGTCTTGTACTTACGAGTGGTTTTAGCAAATCAAATGTGTAGTGTTTTTGACTACTTCAGTGTTCCTTGTTTACAGGCCTCATTTATTATTATTACTATTATTAAGATGCAATGGAACTGCTTTTGTTAAAGTACAATTATATTTGTGATTTTTTTAAAAAAACATTAAAGTTATCAATGTTTGCAAAAAGTGATATTTAATTCCTTGTCTTTGTGAAAATTGATGTGTTGTCAAGGCTGAGCACAGCTCCTCCTGCTTGTGCAAGCAAAAAAGAGAATGCAACAGACTAACTTGGATATTCTGATGGAATATAAATATAGGCTTTCCCAAACCGCCAGTAAGGGTTGGTAATGGAGCTGTAATTCACTGTTTCTCATGGAAAATTAGTGCGATTTGGCAAAAAAAAAAATGGCAAAAATATTTTTGGAGTGCATAAAAGTATAAGCTGTCCACCCAAAAGTGCCCTGTCTTGTATAGATGAAACTGCCTTAAACGAAGAAAACCTTTCCTGCCTGGGATTCTTGAAAGTGACTGCAAGCAGAAGCAGACAACACAGAGAGCACTGGCATCTAGCTTAGTGTTAGAGTTGAAGTGGCTCTCAAGGGTCTCAGGCAGGAAACAGCTGCTACCTGGGATCCTTTAACTAGAGATGTTGGGGACTGAAATGAAGACCATCTACCTGCAAAGCACATTAGCCACCACTGCCCCGTGACCCCTTAGCCCTGTGCGTCTCCATGAATATCCTATTCTGGGCACGACTCCTCTGAAGGATGGAATTTCTGCTGCATCTCTGTTGTTGCCCTGCAAGAGCCTTATGCAGCATCTATAAGGCTATGGACTGTAATCATACACTGGACTGCACAGTGAGTGTGCCAAGGAACTGGACTGTGTGGCAGACCTGATGAAGAAGCCAACTTCCTGAACTGAAGACATGTGCCCAGCTGAGGGAAGCCTCGCCCTGAAGCAGTATGCCAGCCAGACATGGACCTGTGGCATGTCCAAAGCCTTGCAACTCTACATTCCTGTAGGAGGCAAGCCAGCATCCCTGACGCTCAAAGCACACAGCAACCGGCAGCAGTTTGCCAAGGAGAAGCCATGCTTTACACAGAAAGCCTGAGTGTTCCAGCAGAGACTCCATAGAAGGAACCCTTCTCCAACACACAGGCACCTTCCCCCCCCCCCTTCTCCAGATGCTGCACAAATTACTCATTGTATAACAAAAGGACTTGGGATGTGACAGGATTAAGCAGCTGCTATGATTCCATCAACCACCCATCCTGATAACATTAATACTAACGACCACCCAAGACTACTCCTGTCTTTCCTTTTGTCTTTCAAAGGTGTCACAATTAGTTGACTGTCAGTGCAATTGCCCAACCATTAATCCTATTCTCCCAGTCAACTGAGCCTAACTAGAATCCTGGGGACCATGTGACCTGGTGGCTCATGCCCCAAGCCTCTCTGAGGGTATATAAAGATGGCATCTGCCCATTGTTTGCTCTTTCTCTTCTCCTACCTAACTTCAGTCTTAGCACTGGCTGAACTCCCCTATGTGTGCTGCTGGCCATCACATGATTCCCTTCCCCAGTAACTTTTCCCATTTTTCACTGCGTATTCAACTCACTGCGTTGGGCAGGTAAAGTATCACCCCTCATCAATATTTTCCTGCTAATGCGGGAGCCTTTCTATCTAATTTTCTTTGCTCTGTGTTGTTTGAATGTGTGATTGTTTTTATTGTGTGTGTGAATTATTTAGTAAAATAAATCATATTTAAGATCTAGTCTCCAGGTCTATTTCTGGTACTTGGATAAAGTGGGACTCTGGTATATAAAGGTCATGGTTCTATAGTTAAACCAATTGCACATCCTGTCCTTATATATAAAAGCATTTTCACATGGCAACATTCTATGCCCGCCAAAATCAGTTGGATCTATGATATGTAAGTGACAAGGTGTCTCTATGCACTGGCTGCGTTGCCTGAGTTCTCTCCCACCCACTGCAGCCTAGGCCACTCTTCTCTGATTGGGCCAGCATTTCAAGGTCATTTGCATATGGAAGCTGATTGGACTTCACTCCATTTTGCACCTCAAACTCCCCCCCCTCTATTTGCATATGCAACCCGGTGTTGTTGTTGTTCAGTCGCACAGTCGAGTCCGACTCTTCGCGACCTGGTGTATTCTGAGGTAAAATATGTCCTCACCCACAACACATCCCCTTCAAAAGAAACAAACCCAATAACACAACCATGCCACACCACAAAAGAGATAGATCACACCACAAGCAGAATACCACAAGGCAAAAAATGGTAGGAAAAGGTGCTAGCCGTCACCCCATTACTGCCACAGATATGTACCTGAAAGTGCTTCAGAAGATGGTATGCAGGTCCCAGATTCATGTTATAAAAGCTGCCTGGGGGTTATGGACCATTCAGAGTCTTTCTACCTTAACATACCTCACAGGGTTGTTATGCGGATCATAGGGGAGAGGAGAATGATGTCAGCTGCTTTGGTTCCCACTGTAGGGCAAGACTGCTTTTTCCCTAGGCAGAGGCTGCGGGTGTGTGTGTGTGGAGATGTAAACCTGAAGACAGGTAGATAAAGTTAGGCTGATGATTTTCTGGGAAGGACATAGGGTTGCCAGCTCCAGGTTGGAAACTTCTAGGTTATTCTAGGGATGAAGCCTGCTGAGGGTGGGGTCTGAGGAGGAGGAAGAGGGGGACCTCAGACAGATACAATGCCATAGACCCCACCCTCCAAACAAGCTGTTGCCAATCTTCAGGTGACAGCAGGAGAGCTCTTAAAGCTCTGGTGCTAATGCAAAGTGCTGGGGATGTGTTGCGTTCTGGCAGGGGACGCTGTGAGTGTAGAAAATGAATGTAGACAGAGTAGTGTTTTGGAAAATATTTTATTTTACTTTATTAATCATATTTATACCCCACCCTCCCCACAATGCAGGCTCAGGGCAGCTTTAGGAATTGTCCATTTACCATGGGGCACCCATCCAGAGACTCTGGCATTTTCTCATTGCTGGCATCAAAACCAATTTAAGATGAAATAGAGATATGGAGACTTTCCCATCCTCCTTTGCATCAATCTGGGTGATTTCCCACTAAAGCTGCCGCGGGGTTGCGCCGCCGTTTGGCCCGAGATTTTTAGTCAATTTCACACCCGAAGCCACGGGGCTGCATTTTGACCCGCGGCTTCGCCCGATTTCCCCCGCAGTTTCGTAATCCTCAAAAAACAGGATTACGAAACTGCGGGGAATGGCAGCCGCAGGTCAAAATGCAGCCCTGCGGCTTGGGTGAAATGACTAAAATCTCGGGCAACGGCGCAACCCCGCGGCAGCTTTAGTAGGAAATCACCCTCTGTCTTTGTTGGCAACCCTAGGCCTGCCAGCACTTTCAGGGTGACTTCATGCCTCCTGACTGGCATTACTTCACTAGCCCTGGCTGCTTTCTCCTGTTCAGCAGGAGCCTTCCTGTGGAAGCTGCCTGGGTAATTTTGGACCAGCCACAGACTTTCTGCCTAACCTACCTTGCAGGGTTGCTGTACAGATCACAAAGCGGAAGAGGAGAATGAAGTAATCTGCTTTGCTCCCCACTAACGAGAACGACAGAACTTTGTCTAGGAAGAGGCTGCTGAGAGGAGAGGAGATAAAGTTGCCAACTTTAGGTATGAAAATTCCTGGAGATTTGAGGGGTGGGTGAGGTTTGAAGAGGAGTGGGACCTCAGACAGGTACAATGCCATAGACTCCACCCTCCAAACCAGCCATATCCTCCTGGGGAAACTTTGTTGCCAATCTCCAGGGGAAGCCTGGAGATCACTTAGAAATACAAATATTTTCCAGGAGGGAGAGGGGAGGAGATGGAAAGCTGAAGTCAGAAAGGGAGATAAAGGTAGGTTGATGGTTGGCTGGGAAAGAGATAGGGTTGCCAACTCCAGGCTGGGAAATTCCTGGAGATATGAGGGGTGGAGCCTGGAGAGGGTGGGGTTTTGAAGGGGTGGAATCTCAGACAGATACAGTACCATAGACTCCACTCTCCAAACCAGCCATTTCCTCCTGGGGAACCATTGTTGCCAATCTCTAGGTGGGGGCTGGAGATCATTTAGAATTACAACTGCTCTACAGGAGGGAGGGGGAGGAGATGGAAAGCTGAAGTCAGAGGGGCACAAAGTTAGGTTGATGGTTGGCTGGGAAGGAGATAGGCTTGCCAACTCCAGGCTGGGAAATTCCTGGAGATTTGAGGGGTGGAGCCTGGAGAGGGTGGGGTTTGAGGAGGGGTGGGACCTCAGACAGGTACAATGCCATAGACTCCACCCTCCAAACCAGCCATTTCCTCCTGGGGAGCCACTGTTGCTAATCTCCAGGGGAGGGCTGGAGATCACTCAGAATTGCAACTGCTCTTCAGATGGCAGAGATCAGTTCCCCTGAAGAAAACGGTAAGCTCTATGTCATTATACCCTGCTGAAGTCACCACAGCAAATTGACGCTGAGTGCCAAAGACCAGGGCACCTGCCCAGAGCCTCTTTTTAGAGCTCGTTGTATGTATTTCCACAACGGGCCTTATTCCTAGTTAATATAATTCCCCAACCTCTCATTAAAGAAATAAAGCAATTTGGCTAACACTGTTTCAGGACTGACAATGCCCATCTGAGGCAGACTGAAAAGCAGCAAGGCCAGAGCAATGAAATGCAGAGGAGGAAGAGCCTCTGCTTTGCATGCAGGAGGTTCCAGGTTCAGTCCCCAGCATTTCCAGTTAAAAGGACTAGGCAGCAGATGATGTAAAAGACCTCTGCCTCAGATCCTGGACAGCCACTGCCAGCCTGAACAGACACTGCTGAGATTAATGGACTGAATCTGGATTTAGTATAAGGCAAACTCATCTGTAATTATTTAAAGGGGACAGCCATTTATCCTTTCCAGACCTGTGGGTCATTTAATTCATTTTTTCCCTGATAGGCACACTCACTTTTCTCTCATTTGGACACATGAAGCTTCCTTGTACTGAATCAGACCATTGGTCCATCGAAGTCAGTATTACCTATTCAGACTGGTAGGAGCTCTCCAAGGTCTCAGATGGAGGTCTGTCCTATCGCTTACTATCTGGTCCTTTAAACTAAAGGTGCCGAGGACCTTCTACACGTCAAGCTGTTGGTGCCTAGAGCAACACCTTATCCAGGCATGGGCATCTAGACACAATAATGTTTCGGAGACCTAAGTGCAGCATGCTGCACATAACTAAGCACCACAACGCAAAACCCTCTGGCAGTGCTGGTGCCACTTACCTGGAAACAGCAAGAGCTGGTTTCATTACCCTGGTCTTACTGAGTTCCATGCAAAAAAAAAAAAAAAGAGAAGAGGGTGATGATAAACTGGCCAACAGTTCTGGCTTAGAGCAACAAGATCACACTTTCCTTCCTCCCTAAGCCTATCATGAATGTCTGGCTATCTTTATCATTTGTTTCTGCCCATCTTCCAATCTCTGTGGACCTGCTTCCTGCCCTGACTTTCTGCTCCCAGTCTTGCTCTGTTTGCCTGATTACACAGATATTTCTGGACCTATTTCAACTTGGATCTGACTCTTGCCAAGACTTATCTTTTGCATCTTCAACCTGCAAGTGCCAAGCAATAGCTAGTTTAAGCACGTACTCCTATGGAGTTACCCAGTTCCTTTCCCCAATATGCCTTTTAAAACCTGCTTCCCCTTGAATCAAATCATAGTTCCTCTCTGCTTTACCTCCCCACCCAATCCACAAACTACTTCCTGGTCTTTGCTTGCTATACTACCCTAGGCCCAATTCACAAATATATCTTACTGTGTGGGTGGCTGCTAGAATCATAACCACAGGGATGCCGTGTTTATATGAAGAGTGTGCTTGTATACATGCCTCTTCTCACTGCTGCAGTGATTCCAGCTGTTATAATGTTAAAAAGACACACACTGGTGTTAGTAAAGTGTCTCCTATCCTGAGAGTTACTCTTTGCTTTTATAAGACACTCCTGATTTGGCAAATGCTGTCCAGTTTCTGCTCTAATTACCCCACAACAATTCAATTAGGTAGGACACTAATATTTTACTTTTGAGGCTGTTATAATATTATGTGTTCAAGGCAGAAATGGGATTTGAATCAAAGCCTCCAAGGTCACATTTGCTAATTCTTTGGGAAGAGGCTGTGGCTCTGTGGTAGAGCATTTCACTTGGCATGCAGAAGGTCCCAGATTCAGTCCTCAGCATCTCCAGTTAAAAGGATCAGGTAGTAGAAGATATAAAAGACCTCTGCCTGAGACCCTGGAGAGCCACTGCCCCTTGATCAGGCCTTGATTGACCAATGGTCTGATTCGGTATATGGCAGCGTCACACATATATGTGTAAATCACACTGGCTCACCAAATCAGCAATGAGGGTGAGTAGATCAACACAACAGTTTTTTAATCGAAAATCACTTCTTTGAGATCTTGGACCATCATGCCTGCAGAAGTCTTTTGTAGGCTTTCTGAAATGATGTTGGCTCCACTTTCTAATGCACACACTTTAAAGCTTTTCAGATGCCCCAATTTTACAGAGAATTACCCATTGCAAAAAAAAAAAAGTTGTCTGAATCTGTTTCACCGCTGTATTGCAAGAAGGGAGCTTTGTAGACCAATCTGTGTCTGTAGCTGTGGTGGATGAAGCAAAAGAAGAATTTTAGCTATTCACATATGAAGCTGCCTTGTGCTGTTTCAGACCATTGGCCCATTCAGACTGGCAGTGGCTCTCCAGGGTCTCAGGTATAGGTCTTTCACCTGCATCTACCTGAGTCTTTTAACTGGACATGCTGGGGACTGAACTTGGGACCATGCCACACACTTGGGGTTGGGGGGTGGGAATCACATAACACTTGCACAGTCTGCAGTGAAGGGAAGGGAAGACAGAACAACTTGCCTGGACCACCAGTATAGGATGGTCAAAGTTTTATATCCATTGTTAACTCTTTGATACTTTAGATCCATATCTTTATGTCAGCAGCTAAGTGCAGGAGGGCCAGGTCAAGATGGAGAAGGGAGGACTGCAGAACTGGGAGTCACCTTTGGTGGTGCACTCTCCAAAATCCCATGCTCATGGCCACTGTTCCTTTAAGATACCATGTCTTTCCCCTAGCTTGGCAAGAGGTGGGTGGGCCAATTGGTACATATCAGAGGCTGGGTTTATGGCCTGAGACTTTAGTTGATGACCTCTGTTTTAAAGGGCATTTAGGGCTGCTTTATATATTACACAGCATGCTTGTGGGTCATTTATACCCAACAGGAGCTCCATGTGGTGTACATAACTGGTAAGGGGCACGCCATGTAGATCAACTGTGTCCCAGGCATGGCTAGCATTGGTATGGAGGCTCTCCATCCATGCTATAGGGCCAAATTATACAATGATTGGCTTTAGAATATTATGACCCCTGAATGAAGCTGCTGTTGCAGTGAGGCATTTCACACAGCCTATTTATTCCCACCATCATGTATGGAGTGGCCATATATCAGGCAAAACTTGGTTCTTCCCAAAATGGCTGTACCATTTCAGATTACGTATACGTGTGAAGTACCCCTGGAGAATGGGGAGTCAGGCTCTGAGGACCATGTTTCTTGCAAACAATGTCAAATTTTTGCAAAAACGGGGGGGGGAATGGGTCATGGAGTAACCCTACTTAGCTTCTGAGATCTGACAAGATCAGGCTGGCCTGGAGTATCCAGGTCATAAGCTACCATTTCAGATTGCAGGTGAGCAATTGCATATTTGAATGCTCTTCCTCTGAGGAAAAAAAAAGCCTCTATGCATAGCAAACTATCAAGTCAGAGAAAATATTAGGCTAGGCTAAAGTATTCTCCCTGACACAGTCTTCTAGGGTCAGGAAGTTAGGACAAAAGGAATTTCTAGATATGCCACCCCCTCCACATTATGGAATGGTATAGCCCCCAGAACTCTGAACCAAGTGATTTTTCTGCATATTTAATACCCGCTCTAAGATCTAAACAGTTGTACTTGCATACATTCATCAGGATTCTTCACTTGCAACAGTAATTTAACAGATTATCCGGTTTCCCCTGAGTGGCATCTTTCTATGACTATTTGTGCGCAACCTCCACACAGCCTACTTGAACTGCCAGTGCTCCCGGAGGAGAGGTCCACATCACAGAGCCTTGAAGCGCTGTCCTGACCCGTGATCCTTCATCCGTAAGTGCTGCTGCTGGCACCCTGAAAAGGGCTGACTGAGTTGGTTGACAGCAATGGGCTTCATCAGAGGAATCCTGACTGACGGAAATATTGTCCTCAAAGCCAGCTTGCCAAATCTGCTCCCTGTTGTGATAAACACTAAATGGCGTGCCTCTTTGCGCTGCAAAATAATTCCCACTCAGCACACTAAGCCTATATAAGCTTTGAAGTTGTATTTGTAGTGCAAAGAAGTGCTTGATGAAACCCAAGCTCTGTCTGGCTTAGCACTCTCCCTCCCACACTGAACAAAGAAGGGCCTTCAAGGAGAACACGAGACAGGCACGACAGGGGTAATGTAAACCATTGTCACTTCTACCATGGAAGGGTGCTGGGTGACCTGGGGCCCATCACAATCTTCTGCCTGGCCTATCTCACAGGGTGGTTGTTGTGAGGAAAATGGAGGCAGGGAGAATGATGCTCTAAACTGCTTGGAGTCCCAACTGGGGAGAAAAGTGGGATGTAAAGAAATAAATGCAACTGAGAGGTGATATGATAACCATCTTCAAGTACTTGAAGGGCTGTCATATAGAGGATGGTGCAGAGTTGTTTTCTGTTGTCCCAGAAAGTTGGACCAGAGCCAACAGGTTGAAATTAAATCAGAAGAGTTTTCGCCTAAACTTCCTGACAGAGCAGTTCCTCAGTGGAACAGGCTTCCTCGGGAGGCGGTGGGCTCTCCTTCTTGGAGGTTTTCAAACAGAGGCTAGATGGCCATCTGACAGCAATGCTGATTCTGTGAACTTAGGCAGATCATGAGAGGGAGGGCAGGAAGGGTTGCATCAGTGCTTAGTTCTCGTGGACCTTTCTTACATGCCCAGGGAAATGCTGATCACCTCTTTGAGGTCAGGAAGCAATTTTCTCCAGGCCAGTTTGGCCGGAGATCCTGGAGGTTTTTTGTCATCTTCTGGGCATGGAACAGGGGTCACTGGGGATGTGTGTGTGTGTGTGGGGGGGGTATTTGTGAATTTCCTGTATTATACAAGGGGTTGGACTAGATGATCCTGGAGATCCCTTCCAACTCTGATTCTATAATTCTATGAAATGCAACGGATTTGCTTATGATATGTTGCCTCTGAACATGCATGGATAATATCCTGCTAATACAGTAACAACCATTTCAGGTGGGTATCTGTGCTGGTCTGCAATAGAAAAGCAAACTCGAGTCCAGTAGTACCTGAAAGACCAAAAAGATATAAGTATGTGAAAGTCAAAGAACCCTTCAACAGATTCAGATACCAACAAAGCAAACTTTGAAGGGATATATAGACTAAAGGAAAGCTTGTATCCTGGAAATCTTGTTGGCTTTTAAGGTGCTAATGCATTTGACTCATGAAATAATAATAGTGTATTTTTGGGGAAGGGGTTTTGCCCCATGTCTTCTTTGCCCCTACTTTTAAACTGCGTCCAGTCAATATGATTCTGTAAACAAAATCACACGTTGTAATGCTGCTGAATTTTTTTAGCCGGATATGGACGCCAGTCAGTTCCTGGGTCAAATATTAACAACAGCTTGTTTGACCATATTAAAAATATTGTTAAATATTCCATAAAACCAAGGAATGCCCCAGGGTTGATGGTCTCCTGCCTTTTTAATTGCATGGAGGGAGTCATCTGATAAGAAAAGCAGGACTTCTTGTTCCCCACAGCCTGTGCACGCACATGTGCACACACAGATACATAGATAATTCTCTCAACCGCAACAGACACCCATGCCATGCCAATGTGGGAGAGGCTATGGCTCAGTGGTAGAGCTTGGCATGCAGAAGGTCCCAGGTTCAATCTCCAATATCTCCACTTAAAAGGACCAGGCAGTAGATGATGTGAGACCTTGGAGAGCCACTGTCAGTCTCAGGTAATACGGACTTCGATGGACCAAGGGTCTGATTCAGTATAAGGCACTTTCATGTGTTCATATAATTGCAACTGCATTCAGCAACACACCTTTTCTGTTTAGAATTGCTACGAGTAGTTTAAATCCTTTTAAAAGACATTCTGTAAATGTGTGAGCTATTCTTGTGCTTCAAGGATAAAAGCTAAGAAGAACAGTTTGATCTCATACATATTGTTGACACCTGGCTCTGTTGACACCTGGCTCTCTTCTTTCCTCACCACCATCTCTTTTTTTAAAAAAGAAAAAATAGACTGCCTTTTGTGGTTGTTCAAGGCAGTTTACAAAAACCCTTCAAATATTGTTACACTAGACTGAAAAGGAACATCATAGCCGTCATGAAAATACATAATAATCACATTGACACAATTTTATTTTTAAAAGGTCTAGATATCCAGACTACAGAGATCAGGTCCCCTAGAAGAAATGGCAGCTTCAGAAAGTGGACCCTGTGGAATCACATCCCTGTGGAGCTCCCTCCCCGCCACAAGCTCCACCCTCCCCGTGCCTCACCCCCCAATCTCTCAGAATTTCCTAAACTGGAGTTAACAACCCAATTAGAGGCCCCTCACTGTTTGGGGCCCTAAGTTTCAGTTTACTTAGCTACTGCATAAATCCTGTTCTGGTGCTTTTTTTTTTTTTTTGCAAAGGAAAATAGACTACAACAAGGGCTTTCTTGGTGATGGCCCCATTTCAGAGTAGTGCTGCTGCAGAGAAGGCCCTGTTTCTCCCTCCCATTGTCTTTTTCTCTTGGAAGGGGGGAAAGGATGGAACTAGCAATAAAGCATGTTGGTTCAATTTAAATCAATGCCAAGGCTCATGAAAAGAGAGATGAGCCTCAGACTGTGAAGGGCTTTAAAGATAAGGGAACTCCCTACACTCTGTGTTTTAATTTTGTGAAGCAAGAGAAGCTATTGGTTTGATTCAGACATGATGCAAAACCATGCACATATATCTAACTGTGATCACTGAGATTCAAGTCCAGTAGTACCCTGAAGACCAACAAGACTTCCAGGATACAAGCTTTTGAGAGCCAAAGTTCTCTTCATCAAATACAAAGAGGAGCCTACTCGTCTCCTACTTGCATCTGACAAAAGGAGCTTTGACTCTCAAAAGTTTATACCCTGGAAATCTTGCTGGTCACTAAAACACCACTGGACTTGAATCTTGCTCTTCTACTGTAGACCACCACAGCTACCCACCTGAAATTAACTATGATCAGTTAGTGAAACCAGGATTTTGCCCATAGATTATTTTATCTTATGTATTTCATTTGATTTATACCCCGCCCTCCACGCAAGCGGACTCTGGTCCTGGTTCACCTCAGCAAATGGGGGTTTCATCTACACTTGGGGGACTGTAATATTTCTAAACTCAGACATATTTCTGAACAAAGACATGACAGAATGAGGAATGGCAACTAAAACATTTAAACAGCAGTCTCTATAGGCTCAACTAAATGTTACATGTGACCAAAGTCAGGTTGGGGGTCCCCCAGCTTGACTTGTGGTACAGGTACCATCAAGGCACTATAATTCCTAAGCATTGTGGGGCAATTTTCTGCTTTTGTGGAGCCAAAATAGCAGTGGAAAGCCCTGTTTGCCACACTCTGGGGTTCCAGAACTGTGACATGTGGGGTCCCACAGATCAAGGCAAACAGGTCCTCTTCAAGAAAACGGCAGGGAGGGAGGCTAAAGTGCTTGGGAATGATAGTTCCTGGATGTTACATGCACTGTGAGTTGGTTTGGGGGACTTCTGACCCAACTTGGGCCATGCATAATGTTTAGCAAAGCCCTAAGCCTTGCTCTGGAATGAAGGTCAATGGATCTTGGGGCAAATGCACAAATGACCAATTCCTTAACACTGTAAAATAAAAGGAAATGTCTCTAAATTGTGGATTCTATCTCTACAGGCAATATGCAAGGGCACTGCTGAGGAACAAGCCAGAATTAAACCAGGATGTGTCACAGTTGTACACCACATGAAACCCTACTTAAGATTAACTGTAGTCAATAAACCAACTTCAAAAAATGGTTTCTGATGCACCGTAGTTAGTGTAGTGGTTCATGTTCAGGCAGCCATGCTAATCATAGTTAGTTTGCAGTGCCACTAGTCCTTGGTTTCACAGTATATCTGAGCCATGTTCGATGATGTTCTCACCAGTTTTAGCAGAAGTATCGTTGGCAGTCATGGACAGAGGAATGAGTTCTGTGCATGCTATGCTAGACAGTCATTGCTGGAGAGAGCACTTGTTCCTCTAAAACTTCCATTTCTGCAAGATTGATGCTTTTCAGTAGGTCCTTGCATAAGGAGAAGTTTTAAAGGAAGAGAAATCCTGCTCTGCAACAAAGTCCATCTTGCGTGCATGGAACTGATTCCTAGAATCCAGGTCACAGCTTTTGTTTTAAATAAAATCCCCTGGATGTAATTAATGGCAAGGCAGCACATTCTGAGAAGACAACTCACTGGAAAAAACAAGCATGCTAGGAAAAGCTGAAGGCCTCAGGAAAAGAGGAAGTCCCAACATGAGATGGATTGGCTCAATCAAGGAAGCCCTGGCCCTCCGTTTGCAGGACCTGAGCGAGGCTATTGACAACAGGATGTTTTGGAGGTCATTAATTCATAGAGGCACCATAAGTCAGAAGAACCTGACAACTCTTAATACACACACACATGCAAGGAAGCACACAAATATATTCTGCTCACTTCTGGGCTGTGTTTGTTTTGTTTTGCTAAGGCCTCTAGGTTTAATTTGCTGCTTGTCCTGTTTCCCAAACATCTGCTGCTCATTTCTGTATTATGGTGCCAGAATCAAAGCAGAAATTGTGCATAAAAGTTGCATCACCACCCACCAGTTGTTTGTTTCCGCCAGCTGTCACCTTGTCTTAAAAGGAAGGTAGGGTGTACATTTCATGAAAGGTAAAAGAGTTGCTGTTTTTATTTCACTAAGGCAGATCATATGGACAGCGCCCTCTGGGTATGAAAGCCTGGCTTTTGATCCCAGTGTTATCTAACACTAGACTGAATAACCCAGTTTGACCCGAGCTTCAGGGCTTGGCAGCTAAGCAGGTTCGGCCACAGTTAGTACTTGGATGGGAGACTAGCAAGGAAGCCCAGGGGTGCTATGCAGAGGAAGGCAATGGCAAACTATCTCTGCTCATCTCATATTTGGAATGCCCCATGGAAGGGGTCGTCATGAGTCAGTAGTGACCTGAGGGCAATTCCTTCTTCTCTTCTTCTCTAATGCTGCATCTGTTACCACCAGGGGTGCTGATAGGTGAGGGCTGGGGGTAAAAAGATTCCAGGGGTCTGGATCACTCTGAGGGCCCAGATGCTCCTGGGCAATATTAGAAGGTTTTGTTGTTCAGTCGCACAGTCGAGTCTGACTCTTTGTGACCCCATGGACCACATCATGCCAGGCCCTCCTGTCTTCCACCATCCTCTGGAGTTTGCTCAATTTCATGTTCATTGCATCGATAACAAACCATCTCATCATTTGCCGTCCCCTCCTTCTTTTACCTTCCATCATTCCCAACATCAGGGTCTTCTCCAGTGAGTGCTCCCTTCTCATTTGGTAGCCAAAGTATCCCTGTTCTAAACCATAAGAACATATGAGAATCCATGCTGGATCAGACCAATGGTCTATCCAGTCCAATGCTCTGTGTCACAGAGTGGCCAAAACCCAGGTGACATCAGGAGGTCAACCAGTGAGGCCAAAACACCAGAAGCCCTCCCTCTGTTACCCCCCCAAGTGCCGGGAATACAGAGTATCACTGCCCCAGATATTCAGGCTATACATTGTGGCTAACAACCATTTTACGTGTGTTCTCTTGCATAGAAGAGAGGTCCAAGTTTATAGAGGGATACCCAGCGAGGATCTTTGGGAGCCCACAATGGCTCTCAGTGGCCCTTAACTGCTACCCACACTTCCTATACTGAAACAACAGAGATGCATGTTTTTATTTCACAGAAACCAAAGAAAACTCCAAGTATAACAGCAGGATTTGTAATGAACCCTTTACATACTTGTCATTAGCACACATATTCCAGGAATGATCCAGGGAAGCTTTGTGGTGGGGAGCCACAATTATGGAAGTACATTTGATGGGGACTATATGAGAGCCTTTGGGGCAGCTGCCCCTAATCTCTGAACTCCCTTCCCCCTGCAAATCCCTGCAAATCCCTTTTCTGCAGGTCTTCCAACAGCAGATGAAGAGGCCTTTATTTCAGAGAGTCTTGGCCCAGTTTTGAACACTATTAAATATCTTTTACTGTTTTAAATGCATTTATGATTCCACTTCATTACCCGGATAGCCCAGGCTGGCCCACTCTTATCAGATCTCGGAAGCTAAGCAGAGTTGGCCCTGGGCAGTATTTGGATGGGAGACCACCAAGGATGACCAGCACTGCTTGGCAGGGGCTGGCAATAGCAAACCACCTCCATATGTCTCTTGACTTGAAAACATGGTGGGGCTGTCCTAAATCAGCTGTGACTAGACAGCAGAAAACAACAACAAAAAGTTCCATTTCTACTATCCAAGTATTAGTGAGCTGCTCAAGCCCTTTTATAAAACTGGAGGGCTTCTTACTTCACCTTGAATTAAGTGACTGTGTAAACAATAGCATAGTCATGGCTGCTGGTGTGCAAAAACAATTACAGGCTGAATTGCACCACAAGGACCCAGGTCAGTGGCGTTGCCAACATCCAGGTGGGGTCTGGAGTTCTCCTGGAATCACAACTAATCTACAGACTACAAAGATCAGTTCCCCTGGAGCAAATGGCACCTTCAGAGGGTGAACTCTGCGGCATCACATCCACGCTGAGCACCCTCCACTCTCCAGGAATTTCCCAACTGAGAGTTGGCAACCCTATGAGAGTAGTCAAAGCCAGAACAAGGGAATACTTTCCATCTCCATGCTTATGAATATTTACCTGAAAATAAGCTTCCAGAATGCACTCGGGTTTCCTTCTGAGTAAACATGATGGAACTGGGTGGCATGATTCTCTGTAAGTGTAAACAGGCATTTGAAGCAACCTTTTACATTTTTGTTGGCATAAACAAGACTTCAGAGAAATCTTTAGTACTTCTAATGAAGCCAGAAAATGAAGTTCACCTGAAATGGTTATATATCATGACAACCCACAAAGGTGAAAAATCTCTCCTATTATGGTTTTGGATAGTTCTTTTGCCCTGGGAATAGGGTTGTAGCTCTGGGTTGGGAATACCGGGAGATTCGGGGGATGGAGCCTGAGGAGGGCAGGGCTTGGGAGGGGAGGGACCTCACTGGTGTATAATGCCATAGAGTCCACCTTCCAAAGTGCCCATTTTCTCCAGGGGAACTGATCTCTTTCACTTGGAGATCAGCTGTAAGCCCAGAAGATCTCCAGCCAGTACCTGGAGGTTGGGAACCATACCTGGGAGGCATTGTGTCATCAACCTCTCCTACTTGCTTGGTTGTTGAAATTCTCTTTATGTAAGTATGTGTTCGGGCTGCCAACTCCAGTTTGGGAAATCCCTGGAGATTTGGAGGGTGGAGCCTGGAGAGGATGGGGGTTGGGGAGGGACCTCAATGCGGGATAATGCCTCTATGAGTCCACCCTCCAAAGGAGCCACGTTGTTGTACATATTTGATTCCATGTCAAAAATGAAGTCAAATGAGGAGGAAGTTCTATGTTTTTATTTCAATTAACAGGAAAACAGTTGGACCAAATAGTCCCCCCGATAGTCCTGCTCATATACATCAACATAAAAATTAGTATAACAAAATGAAAACCCCAAAACATTCACTAGGGTCACTACAGTCGCTGTCACTATCACTGGAATCTCTTGCTGATATAAAGAGTTTTGTGTCGGCTGGCTGCTTGCAAAATTTATTGTTCAGGAACAAAGCTGGAATAGTTCTGGAACACACAGGAATGAAACGGGAACAAAGCTGGAATAGTAAGAGTGCTGGCTGTGCACTGTCAAAGGTGTAGTGCAAGTGCAGGCTTCAAAGTTTGCCTGTAAAGACACAAAATGCAAAGGGGTGGGTCCCACTGGAATGGCTGTGGGACCAGCTGCTACTGCTGTGACACCGATAGCAAATGTGTCAGGCACAGATAGGGCCTCGGCTTCTGGAACTTCCACCTGCTGCAGGTCCAGATAGGCGTCTGGAAACTGATGTCAGGTCAGGTTCAGGGTCCACCGGAGACACAACTTGTCATGTGTGAAAGACGTGAAACCAGGATGGCGTTTCCCTCAAGCAATGGAGCAGTGGTGGTCACCAGAAACGTCAAAGGAGGCCAGGAGCAGCCAAATGCCGTTGGTTAGAAGCGTCAGTAGCCAGACTTGATCTCCAGGGTAGATGTCAGGGGCAAACCACATCAGCTGAGACAGAAAGGAGATTCCAGGCTCACAAATGGGTACCTTGTTAAGAATATTTCAAAAATAAAATAATTGAATTAAAGGATTACTTGGTTTTACCTCAGTGGGGTCACTTCAGTGGGGGGTCTATGGCTCTAAAAACATAATGGGCTATTCATAAGAATTCCTTCTATCTAAGTTAATAATTTAAGCAAATGTGTACAATCTTTATTTGATAGTAATTCTATACACTTATGCAATTACTTCTTTCTGATGTCTACTTTTTATTGGATAAGGCAAGCCTGGGTCTCCCACATTCACAATCAAATCCAGGATGTTAAATTGCTACTCCTCCCCCCACTTCTCCAGGCAGGCAGATTACAAGAGGCCTGCATGGGCGCTTTCACAGACCATTCGTTGGGAGCTCCTGGTCCCTCATCCAGGAGATCGGAGATGTTATTTTGTGTGTGTGTGTGTAGTAACCATGGCCGCACTGTGGTGCAGGTCTCATAAAACAAACAAACAAACAAACATAAAGAATACCAGGAGTCCCAGACACGCTTAAACTTAAGGTTGCATGCAAGAAGTTGTCATAGTTTCAGTGCACCCCCCCTTCACTAGCAGTGTAGGGGAAGGTGGCCGTGTGTCAAAACCCACGCTCCCTTGCTAATTAGCAGCTGGATCATAAACAAAATTTGGTAACTAACAAAATCTGGGCTCACAGTTTTAAATGTGTGCATTAGCAAGGTGCAGTGTGGATTCCTGCAAAAGTTGCGGAGGCAGAAAAACCACAGAGCTTAATGACCTCCCAGGGCAATTAGCAACCAGGAGGGCCATGGTGCTGACATTTTTGCAGACCACGGGATCCAGACTTTAATACTGGGGTCCCACTGCGGGCATGTGGGCGTCCCCATGGCCATCCTTCATTCCGCCGCTCAGGAAAGAAGGGGTTTCAAAAACAGAACATCAATTTAAACTTCTAATTATATTACTGATTGAAACTTTTCCTACCCCACCCCTCTTCCATTCCAAATTCCAAAATTGCGAGGGCTGGCAGACAAGCTCTCTTCTCTCTGCAAAAATATCAGGAGAGGTCCAAGGCCGTTGCCGTGGGAGTGGCAAGCATTGTCCTGGCAATTAAAATTGTTACTGTTGAAAAAACTTGTTACTGTAGATAAAACTGAGCCGATTATCGTGTGTGTGTGTGTGTGTGTGTGTGTGTGTGTGTGTGTGCGCGCGCAGTCAGAAGGCCAGGAGCTGGTTACAAGCTCTCTGATCTCCTATTTCTCCCGGAATGTCTCCCGGGCCAGGTTATACAAACTAGCTAAAGCCTCCCCCTATTTATTACAGTTTATAGCAGCTTTCTCTGGCTGTGACAACCCCTTAGAGTTCCGGATTCTCCAATGAGTCCCCTCTAGCAAGGAGCTGCCTTTTAAAGCCCAATTGTAATCATTCTTTTTAACTCCATATAACATTAATAAAAATCTCCAACTATACACTGCCAAGTTAAAGCAAATATCAATGAATGGATGGGAGGGTGCTTATTGAAATTAGTCAGAAGGTGTGCTCTCTTCCCCCTCTCCTACAGGAAGAGGCAAGAGAATTGCTGAATTGAATCTTGTAACTCTTTTAAAATGAATGCCTAAGTTTTTAACAACAACTTTTTTTATACCAAATAAATGAATGTCTACAGACATAGAGCTGCAACTGATTGTTCAATTTTCACATTACATTATGTCCAAGATCAAATCCTGGACTTTTCCAACCATGCAGGCTCTTAATGGTGACTGCTCTCCAACAAGAAGGCAGTCCAGTGGTGACAGGATTTAACACTTCTTCTCATTGTTCTCCCCTATTACATTCCAGAACCACAATTTGGGGAGAGCCCTGCACTTCTCCCGGCAGAGTAGCCAAAAGGAGCCCAAGACTGTCACCAGGGCAACGACTGTAGCTGCCTGGGGCAACCAAGTTAAAACTGTTAAAACAATGCCTGTAGATGGAAACAAGCAGGTTGCTGGAGACAGATTACAGAGAAGTTCCTGGAATCCCCCGAAAAACCTCCTATCTGAGGTTAAGGATAACTCCTGGGGTTTTCCCAGCTTATCATTGCTGTTGATTTGAATATTGCAACTGTGTTAAGAACAGTACTTATTTCTCAAATGTTAAACCACTAAACAAAAATTCTTCACCCTGCTGTGTAAGGCAAGACCATATCTTGTAACAATAAAATCAGTTTCTTTGGGAAACCCCCTCCTCTCTCTCAGCGCCAGAGAGAGACAAGGGCAGAGGGGTGAGAGAAAGACAAGGTCTTAAATATTTTCTCTCCTGCAATCTCAAACACATTCTTAAGACAAAGACCAGAGACATTTTCACACGAAAGATTCAAACTTGGTCATATTACATGTATGCCAGGATCTCAACCTCACTAAGACTAGCTTTCCACCGCTTAAAGGAATCCTTCTTACCTTTTACAGCTTCCATTACTTTATTTGTTAACCATGCAGGCTTTTTTCTATACCTATTTGTGCCTTTCCTAACCTGCGGTATATATTTTTTCTGAGCTTCTAGGATTGTATTTTTAAATAGTCTCCAAGCTTCCCCAATGGTTTTGACTTTCTCCACTCTTCCTTTCAATTTCTTCCTCACATGTCCCCTCATACCAGAGAAGTTACCCCTTTTAAAGTGAATCCAATTCTCTTACCATGCTGAGGCCCCTCCCCTCCCCAAACCCCATCCTCTCCTGGTTCCACCCTCAAAGTCTCCAGGTATTTCCCTACCCAGACCTGGCAACCCTACCCTGTTCCCCTCTATCCTGTGCATACTTCTGAATAGAGTTGCTGTAAGATGTAATCTTTCATGAGCAATGAATGCAACATAATTCTTTAAAAAGCACCTCAAGACCCACCACCATTTTTAAGCTTGGTGATACCCAGCATGGTGTAGTGGTTAAAATGTTGGACTAGGATCTGGGAAACCCAAGTTCAAATCCCCAGTGTGCCAAAGAAGCTTGCTGAGTTGACCTTGGGCCGGTCACACCCTCTCTAACCTACCACACAGGGTTGTTGTGGGGATAAAATGGAAGGGAAGAGAATGAAGTAAGCCTCTTTGGATCCCCAAAGTAAATAAATAAGTTGGGTGTGTGTGCAAAATGCATTATAGTGCAATATCTGAACTAAAGACCTCTAAACATGTTAGTGGTTCATAATAAGGGACATGTGAAGGAGATGCTTGGAACACTTCAGGCAATATTTGTGTTTAAGAAGCCAACATTCAAGACCCGCAAAGGATTTGTTTATCTCCTTCATAACTGTGTTCTGCTTATACAACATGCCAGCAAGAGGTCACTTGCAAACTTCTGCAAGAAATGTTCTTTCTGGCAGGATGTGGAGAAAGAACACAGTAATTTAAAATAATTTTACAACCCTGGCCACACACGCCAGCACTGTTCTGTGCCGAAGAGTTCCCTTCAAGTTCAAGCTCAAGCAAGGAGTAATGTAAGCAGTGCCCGCAAATGAGCTGTGCTAATAGCCGCTTCCCCAGTAATTGCTACTGATTTGTGTAAACAGCAGATGGCTCACTGAGCTAAGCAGCCCTGCCCAAGAGCTCAGCTCAAGGATGCTGGCTCTACTTTCTGAAGACAGCATTTGTCAAGTGGTGATTATCCCCTTTGGTTTCCTTCCCTCAGGATGAGGATCTTGGCCTCTTTGTCCTCCATGCATTTGGCCTTATATCATCACATCCAAGCAAGCTAACTTTCTAGCTCAATATAAAGCCATTCACAATAAAAGATTGATAGCGTTTACCAACAGCTTTCTAGCTGAAATCTTATTGGTGTTTTTGAGCTCCATTTCCAGGTTTTGTGTTCTGAAAGGAACATGATAGAGGTGCAGTTGATGCATGCATTACCTCTAGGGATGCTCAAACACCCACCAGTTCCTCTCATGTTCTTCTCACACTTTGAGAGCAAGAAGATGATTTTTCATTGAGCAGTTTGGCTGTTGGTCAGCAGCTCGAGCCTGTTTGCCAGGTTAATTTTATAACGCAGTGCAGTTAGCAGTATTTCATGCATGCAAAATCTCCCAAAGCCTTTTGGGAGTCCTCATTTCTATTTAGATTTACCAAGCCCCTACCAGGGACAGGGATCCCATGCCACAGTGGGTGTTTCCCACCACCACCCAGATGGCCAGCAGGGGAAAACTGGTGACAAACCAGGGGGCACTCTGTAAGGAAAAAGAGAAGATGGATTAACCCAGTCATGGAACCATGTCCCTCAGTTTGTGAGACCTGAGTAATGCTGTTACTGATAGGATATTTTGAAGGTCATTAATTTATATGGTCGCCTTAAATTGGAGGCAACTTGATGATACTTACATACACATGAGGGACTGTGTTCAGGAAGAGGAGCTACTAACATTTCCCCTGATGGCTGTTTTGTTTGTACCCTTAAGCTATTTCAAAGATGTCTTTAGTCCTCACCCTTGGAGTTACCAGCCTCCAGGAGGGGCCTGGAGTTCTTCCAGAATGACAGCTGATCTTCCAATTACAGAGTTGGCCTGGTGAGAATGGCTGCTTTGGAAGGTGGGCTCTATCAGCATCACAACTCCAAATATGAAGAAGAGTAGGTTTTTATACACTGCTTTTCTCTACCATAAGGAGTAGGGATGAGCACAAACTGGCTCACAAACTAAAGTCTATGACAAATTGTGGCTGGTTCACAAAGTGAAGTTCGTGGCAGGTCAACCAGCATGAACTTTCCACAAACTTTCAAGCTGTTCATGGAAGTTCGTGAGTGGATACATTTCCAGACAGACTTTCTCAGCTCAGTCAAAAGGTTTACAGAACTTCAAAGCAACAGAAGGGGTGGAACTTGGGGACATGTAGAAGAGCATCCAGGGGAGGTCCCCTGAGACTTTGATGTCTCTAGCTTGCTCAGGATCCATTCTACCAGGTCATGAACCTCATAAACCAAACCCGTTCATTTGGCTGCTAAGTGTTTATGATGGTTTGTGGTTCATGAACCGGGCGTGCCATGAATCATGAACCAAACTGCATTTTCCCAGTTCATGGCTAGCCCTATTAAGGAGTCTCAAAGCTGCTTACAATTGCCTTCCCTTCCTCTCCCTACAACAGGCACTTTGTGAGGTAGGTGGGACTGAGAGAATTCTAAGAGAAATATGACTGACCCAAGGTCATCCAGCTTGGCTTCATGTGGAGGAGAGGGGAATTAGACCCGGTTCTCCAGATTAGAGTCTGCCACTCTTAACCACTACACCATGATGTTCCCAAGCTCTGCCCCCTCTGGGCCTGGGCCCCAATCTCCAGGAATTTCCCAAGCTGGAACTGGCAGCTCTATATGCTGTTCCTTTGCTCAAAATCTCAACCTTGTGTGATATCTCATCATTTTTTTAAAATTTGGTTTTGTTACATGCATTTGTGCATAACATATTATCAGTCCCCTCAGCAGGCCCATGGGGTTTTTGAGGGCTCTGCCCCCTTTCTTAAAGCCACAGCTCCACAAGAATTTCTTCTGAAAATGCTTTTTTCAATCATTTTAAAACATTGTTTTAAAAGATATGTGCTCCTTTAAGCAGCGTGGGGTGCTGTAGTTGACTAATTCCTGCACTGAGCAAGAGGGTTGGAGTAGGTGACCTCTAGGATCCCTTCTAACTCTATGTCAAGAAACTGGTCTCCTTTAAGAGAGCTTTTCTGCCTGTTATCTTTCTTGACTATAGAAGTCATCACCCCCACATGCCAGCTTGTTATCAGAATTGTGGCTTAGGCTGGCAGAAGTTATTAACTTGCAGCAGCTGAGAACTGTCACCTAAAGTAGTTGACAGCTTGCAATTTAGAGATCTATCCTGGTAACAGCTTTCGATTGGCTAAATGGCTTTTCTTTCTGCACTGAGAACTTCAGCCCTACCAGAACAAAATTGCCCCTCAAGCCACAGAATCCTGGCTATGGGCCTGCCCCTCAGTAAGGAGAGGTACAGCTGGCCACCTCTGCGGCCATCCTCCAAATTCCTTTTACACCAAATCCTCCATTACATTTTCCAGAGTGGGCAGAGCCATTTGCTGGTGATTTGGAAGGCACACACACCATCCTGGTCTGTGGAGATAAAAGGATAAACTTGTTCCTGTGTTGCTATGGCAACAGGTCCTATTAGTGTAATTCAGGGATTGTGAATTTTTGCGACATTCTCACCTCCTCAGTATTCTCTTTAACCACCATATTCCATCCATCATCTGTGCTTCAAAATATAATTTGCATGGCCACCTCATGGTGTTAGTGTGCCCTTTTGGGAAGGAAGAGGGGAATTTCCTTCGCATCTCAGACCCATCATGATTATTATTCCTCATGAGCAGCTATATTTCTGGTCTGTTCCCTTGTTCTCCACACCTTATGATGATCACTTTAAGCAATTAAATGGCAGTGTCCTAGATAGCAAAGCAAAACAAAAACTCTCCTTAAAAAAAGACTGTTCAGCCTATGCTGATTGCATCACTATGATTTGTATGAGGTATGCAAAGTTAACTGTAACAAATGCTACTAAAGCATTCTTCTTTTTTCTATTTAATTGTGAATATTTCCAAGAACAGAACTATAATTGCTGCTGAGAACTTTGTGTCCCTTCCTCACCCTGCTGAAATCTCATTAACCTTTTCATGCTCAAAATACAAAATGGCAGCTCTTGTCACATGATCAAATGCAGCATCAATTTAATCAAATCAGTCTGGTGGAGGCAGAAGCACCCACAGGTGGGTCTCTGTAATCGTCACATGGCATCACATTTAAACTGCGCTGCTACCCATGAAAATCAACTAGACATGCCAGGTGGTTGTTGTGCATACGTAGCAGCCCAGTGTATATTTATTTCAATAATTATATCTTGTCTTGCCCCCCAGTGGGGACCCAAAGGGACTTGCAATGTTGTTCTCCCCTCCTCTGTTTTATACTCACAACAACAACCCCTAAGGTGGGTTCGCCTGGGAGAGTGACTGGCTCAAGGTCACCCAGTGAGCTTCCATAGCAGAATGGGGTTCAAACCCGGGTTCTTCCAGATCCTAGTCCAAATCTCTACCACTTAACCATGCTGGCAAGTGGAAAGTCTCACGAGTGCGTGCTATTGGCTCAGAGAGTATCACATTTAAATCTGAGCTCTGATGTTCTTCGAATAGTGAAAACATGAGGCTGATCATATGGGAAGTTTCCATGTCACCACTGGGAGGTGCGGCGCCAATCTGTGACATCTGAACAAGGTGATCGCATCCTGTGTGACTCCATGGTTCAAACATTATTGGAGCAATGTAATATCCAGTTTCAGGGAAAAGTCAATGAGGCGACACAATGAATTATGCCTAAAATATGTAGTGGTTAAGTATGATGTAGCGGGGCAGATTTCTCACTGCCCATAGACAAAGTTCCACCTTGTGGAATTTCTGGCTTTCTCCAGGTCTCAAATGTGAGTGGCCATCTTTACTCGAAGTTTTGTGAAATGTTATTGCAACACTGACTTCCTCCCACACACCAGGCCACAGCTGATATTGAAAAGGATGTTGAATTTGGAGTAATGCAAAGACTCCATTATGAATAATGTAAAATTGCCCTAAATATGAGTCATCCTTTGGGGATGACATCACAACTCTAAAGCCATTGTCTTGCTCCCCCCCCGTTGGTATTCTGTTTAGCTCTGATACTATCATAATCAATTATTCTCCTTAGTCTGTATGGGCATCTGATCCATACTCTCAATAATGTAAATTTTTACCCTGAAGGATATCATTAGAAATCACAGCAAGAAGATAAGAATTCCAATGAAATCCCAAATTTTCATTGTAACACATTATTTCACATTACATTTGTTTGTCTGTCTGAGTTGTAAAATCAACATAATTGGCATCATTTGTCATTTTCATATGAATCAGAGGGTGGGTTTTTTTCACCCTAGCCATTTTTTCCTGGAATTATTCATTCACTGTTATTACAGAGACACCAGATGATGTTGCAGCCAAGCCACTGTAGTCTAGTGATTTCCTGTTATTTTAAAAACACGTTCAGCCTTATTGCATTACTAGTCTTTCAATCTATTTTAATCTTTTTGCATTACTTGTCCTTCACATATGGACTGGAGAAATGCTATTGGTGCTGCTGGTAGAAGGAGTGGCCCATGAATCAATTAGTGATATGGTTGATGAAGCCACACCTTTGTTCATAGCTTGTCTTGCGTCTCATGGTTACTGTGACATCAGTAGACATTTGATGCCCATGCAGCCATTTCAAAAACCTTCATGTTCTATCTGTACCGTTTATTCTACCCTTTTTACATGCAGACTCCTCCACTCCCTATTTTAAGAGCAGAACACTCCTGTGAGGTAGGGTAGGCTGAGAAAGAGAGAGACTAGCCTAAGGTTCCCCAGGGAGATCTGATGGCTGATTAGAGATCTGAGCCCTGAATGGAGATTTGAACCTTCCAGTGGCTGGCCACCTATGCTGATCTTTTTTGTGAATGTATGTACACAGAAATACTCTCTTGGAGGAGACAACGGAGAGTGAGACTTGCATATTCCTTTAAGACCTGTCAGGGCTACAAGGAGCATGAAAAATAATTTTCTATTCCTTCTGTTCCAGGCAGCATGACATGGGAGTTTGTTCCAGAGGCCCCTGCAATATCCTATAGTCTTCTAGAATGGTCACCTATTCCTGGTAGGAGCAGTTGGACTGCACATCTGCTGGGCCATAGCCTTTGGCAGATATCCCACCATGGTGACCCCTGAAGCTGACCTTGGGTTAGTTGCTTATTTATTTAGGGATTCATACCCCACTTTTCTCCACAATAGGGACCCAAAGTGGCTTGTAACATCGGTCTCCCTTCTTCCATTTTATCCTTACAACAACCACTCTGTGAGATATGATAGGCTAAGAGACAGAGAGAAACTGACCCAGAAACCACTCAGTAAGCTTCTTTTAGGGTTGCCAACCTCCATGTGACAACCCTAAAAGGACTTCAACTTGGCTATAAAATTGGATGTAAGTTTTTGTGGTTGTTAGTCCAGACTTAGCAATTTTCAGTACAATCACTGAACGCACACAACAGCTGGGGCTGTTACATCATGTCACTTCTGATAAAAAACAGGAAGTAAAACAGGTATTTCTAGGAATCGTCAGAAACTCTATGATTATTTTATGATTACAGTTTCAGGCAACCCCATTGTGATAAAACCTTTAATTATATAGCCTCAAAAGAGAAAGAGAAACCAAAAAAGTTTACAGATGGCAATTTTCAGAGCCATCTTTACTTATTCTTATGCCTTTAAATGACAAATGAAAACATTTTCCTTTGGCGCTGCCAATAAAAAATAGGAGCAAGTGTATCGTATTTATTTTACATAGTGATCCCCTTGGTTAAAGTGAATTCTGGCAGGAAGATGGAGCAGCAAGAATTACAAATTATTATCATTATTAATTGATAATGTGACCTAATATTGAGACTTGGTCCAGAAGCCTTTCACATCTTTACTCAGTGCCTCAATTCCAACTCATACAGTTTGCATTGCAATATTATTACCTGACAGTCACTTGTCAGTCACCCTAATTACACACTGACAGAAAAGGAAGATGGAAATGGATTTTGGTCTTGCTGAGCAATTAGGCAGAACGCTACCCAGAGCCCGAGCAATTTTCTGTCTATCTCCATGTATATAACAGCTGGAGGCACCACTCAGCAAAAGAAGATCACGGGGCAAAATTTGGCTCCCCAAGCAGTACCAGCTGGCTTTCCCCAGCTGCCAGTCCACAGGCAAGAGAATAGTCTGGCATTAGTAATGATCATAGCAATGGCAGTCCTCTTTGGAGGCAGTCCTCTTTGGGGGGAAAATTGATTCAGGTTCATCACCCTCCATTTACTTCTTATAGTGGACCTCCAGTGGAAATGAGTTGCTAACTGAATTAGAGTCTTAAAAATGGGAGTACTTCTTTTGCTGCACTTTAAGAAAGTTGTAGACAAAATGGAACTGGTGCAAAGGAGGGCAACAATGATAGCTGGAGGTCTCAGAAACCAGCCCTGTAAAGTAAAATTGAAGGATGTTTAGCCCCGGGGAAGAAAAGACTGAGGGATGTCATGAGAGCACTCTTTAAGACCTATCTTAATGAAGAGTGCGAGGCTCCAGATCAGAAGACTAGATACAATTGGACTTAAGTTACAGGAGGGTAGATTTCAGTAGAACGTTAGAGAACAGAGAGCAGTAGAACAATAGCAGAAATATGGTATTTTTTTCAAGTAAGAGCAGGCAACAGGTGAGAGGGCTGCGGGTGGAGTGGCACAATGGGCTGTGGCATCATGTTGCTTCTAATAAAAAAAACAGGAAGTGACACACGTATCTCTAGGAATTGCCAGAAACTCTATGGTAAAACAATAGAGTTTCAGACAATTCCTAGAGGTGCCCTATATCATTTCTGTTTAGAGGGGGCTTACCAGAAGCAACATGACATCACAACCGGCATTTGTTTTTTTAAAAAAAATTCTCCCTCCCCCACTCAGTGTCATGGCAGGCAAGAAGAACCTGACTGGGGGCTTGGCAGCCCTACTCACCAGAGGTATTCAATCAGATGCAGGACAGACATCTGTCAGTAATGCTCTAGCTCTGGATTTTCAACACTGAGAAAGTTGGCCTCAATGGCTGGGATTCTATGAACTCTATGGCTGGGATCCCATGAACAAGTTCTGTGCCAGGTAGTCTCTGACTGGCACGTGCTTCCTTTTCCTTTGGTTTGCTCAAGATCAACATTTTTCAGTTGCACAAACAGACCTCTTGGAGGACGAAGGAGCATTTTCCATGGCAGAGAGACTATCTAGCACACATGGAACTAGTTCACAGGATCCAAGCTATTGACCCTAGGTAAGATGATAACAAAAGGAAGAGGAAATATCTTTGAGATAACTCTGCACCTGCAAGTCCCAGCATGCCTACAGCCTTGCACCAGAGTAGGAGCTGGTCTTCATTTACTTTTGAACACGTGCCTTCATCCTACACACATTTACTTGGAAGTAAGTCCCACTGAGGTCAGTGGCACTCCATTTCAAGCAAGTGAATGCTGAACTAACCTTTATTAAGCATGTATCTTAGACTGAACTTCCTTTAGTGGAGCAGGTATGGAGATGATTCCCCTTAAATGTATAGTCAGATGGTCTAACCAATCATCCATCCCTACACACAGCACAATTCCATTCTCCCCCACCTCTTTCAACTGGCTCTTAGAGTTTCTCTGACAGCATTTGTGAAACTACCAGCACATTGCCTGCAAAATCCTATCAGCTGAGCTAAATAAAGGAATAAAGAAACAGAGTGCTATTTGCATACCAGGAGAAATTCCCTACATCCAGTTGCTTCACCACTGCCCAGGAGCATCTATGTATTTAGTCCCTTGGACTGCAAGGAGATCAAATCAGTCAATCCTAAAAGAAATCAACCCTAACTGTTCCCTGAAGCTCAAATACTTTGGCCACCAAATGAGAAGGGAGCACTCACTGGAGAAGACCCTGATGCTGGGAAACATTGAAGGTCAAAGAAGAAGGGGACAGCAAAGGATGAGATGGTTAGACAGTGTTATTAATGCAACGAACATGAAATTAAGCAAATTCCGGAGCACGACGGAAGACAAGAGGGCCTGGCATGATGTGGTCCATGGGGGTTGCAAAGGGTTGGACTGTGCGGCTGAACAACAACAACAACAATTCTTCCTTTGGCAGTCCTAATAGCCAAGGCTAGCCCAATTTTTCAGTCAGTTCTTGGATGGGAGACCACCAAGGAGGATTGCGGTTGCTATGCAGAGGCAAGTAATGGCAACCCCCTCTGCTCATCACTTGCCTTGAAAACCCTATAAGGTGGAACTTCATGGGGTCACCATGAGTCAGTTGGGACTTGATGGCAAGGTTGACTTATTCTGCCTTTCCACTTCTGAAAAGCCTTCAAGGTGTATCTTGTTCTCTCTTGTTTTTCCACTCAGCTTTGCAACAATCTTTCTATCTTGCAATGCTCACATGAGTCTCTCTGCATGGGCATTCTAAATAATGTCTCCCTTTATAGGGAAGGAAAAGAAATGATGATGATTTTGATAGCCATTAAAAAAAAAACAACCAGTTATTGTTTCCAGATGATACTCTATGATAAAATGCTGGGGCACATCAAACAGGAATGAAATCCAAGTGACAACCAGATACCAATCATAAGGAAAACTACAACTAACAGGGCTGGTTTGGTGTAGTGGTTAAGTGCATGGACTCTAATCTGGGAGAACCAGTTTTGCTTCCTGTCAGGATCAGTGTTCCCTCTAAGCTGTGGCGTCTTGTGAGCAAAAATTCCACTTGGTGAGCTCCTGGCATTAAAGTTGTGAGCGAGTGATTCGGCCACTGCATAAGCTAGTTTGCTCTGGAGCCATCCTTCCTGAGCAAAGACAAAAATGTGTGAGCCGGTGGCTAAAAGACTATGAGCTAGCTCACACTAACTCAGCTTAGAGGGAACACTGGTCAGGATCCTGGTTAAATCAGTTCTCAACACCAGTCAGTTTGAAGAAAGCTAACTTTATTGAGACAATTGGCAGATACCATCCTGGACACATCTTTTGTTAGAACTGAAGTGGAATGTGTGAAGGTTGCAGATATAGTGCATTCAAGTAAAGGCACTAAAGATCAGCACCCAATCACCCCATGGTATTTGCCTGCCAGAACTGACAGTCAGCTCCCCTCCCCACTAAGCATGTACTCTTCTCAAAGCATCCCTCCCATCAGAATTAATGGTTACCTACCCCTCCATAGGCACATAGCCTCTACATAGTAAGGAAAACAGGATCACAGACATTTGAGAAGCCAGGACATTTGGCACCACTAAGGTGACAAGCCCCAGGCACATCAAAGAGAGAGAGAGGAGCCTCCTCCCTCAATGACAGGCGAGCTGTAAAATGCAAAATGCACAGGGAGCCTGACACTTCCCCACTCCCCCACTTGCGGCTGCTGGATGACCTTGGGCGAGCCATAGTCCTGTCAGAGCTGTTCTTGAAAAAGAGCAGTTTCTGTCAGAGCTCTCTCAGCCCCACCTACCTCACAGAGTATCTGTTGTGGGGAGCAGAAGGGAAAGGAGTTTGTAAGCCACTCTGAGACTCCAAGTGAAAGGTGGGGTATAAATCCAATCTCCTCCTCCTCCTCCTCCTCTTCCTCTTCTTCTTCTTCTTCGGAACAAGGAAGCAACTGGCAACGAAAAGTGAAGGACAAGCAAGGTCGCCCACTAGAATGCAGGGTGTGGTACAAGTGAATTTTTCTCAGTGTAAGACTTTCTTCAGTAGAAAGAAAAATGGTATCTGCATTTAGAAAAACCTGGATTTCTTAAGTTAAAGTCTCTTGGGAGCATAGTTTTTAACCAGGACTCTGAGGACAAAAAAGTAGTCATTGCAGCACAAGAGAGTGAAAACAGTAGTTAAACATCAGCTGAAACAGGAGCTGTGAAATTTCATCCAGAAACAGAATCTGGTATAGTTCTATTTGCTGTTACCCAGTTTGGATCTTCATGTGAGGGAAAAAGAGGAGCTTATAAATAAATTTAATAAATAAATGCATGGAAATGTTGGCTTCACCATGCACTTAGGGCAATTCTGGTTCCTGTTCTTTGGCCCTGTACAAGACTTTAAATGGTCATTTGCTAGCACCACAATAATGTGGATTGTGCATCACTTTGGAAATTAGAGAGAGACAAGAAAGGGGACTCTCAATACTCATGGGGGGGGGAGAAGAGCAGAGAAGAGCAGTAGGAAGAGGAAGCAGCAGCAGTAGGTAAGCCTCCCCCCATCCCCAGACACCGGCAGCATGGCCTGAGTGGCTGCCAGCCACCAAGTCTGCCGATTCCCCCCCCATCCCCGGTCCCCTCCACCACCCCCTCCACCACCACCCCTGGCTCCAGTGGCGAGGCCCGAGCAGATGCGCAGGGAATGCTTTTACTTTTGGGGGGATTTAAATATCCTCCCTGTATTTTTAAAGATTTTTCTGCACACCTGAGAACTGCCCCATGTGCACAGGGAAATCTCCCTGCCCCCCAGGTGCCCCAGATGTGCGGATTTAGATATCCGCACGCAGAGGGCAACTTGGGAATTAGATATATAGATTAAAATTCTCTGATGGTTAATGCAAAGGTACAAGAAAAAGAAAAAATGTATGTGGCTGTCATTGTGATTCTTATTTCTTAGCAATATTAGCAGATAGCTCTTTGAAAATGTCAGCCCAGTGTGTGGGAGTGATGAAAAAAGGCAAACTCTGTGCTGGGGCTTATTAGGAAAGGGGCTAAAAATAAAACAGGCTACATTCTAATACCCTTCTATAGGGCTGTGCTGTGGCCCCATTGGGAATATTATGCTCAGCTCTGGGTGTCGTATGACAAATAGGATATTGCAGAGCTGGAAAAAGTACAGATGAGGGCAACTGAGATGATTATGGGATTGGAGCACCTTTCCTATGAGGAAGAGTCTGGGAAATGTCAGTTTAGAAAAAAATGACCAATGGGAGATAAATAGAAGTTTATAGAATTAGGCATGGGGTAGAGAAAGTAGATAGAAAGAGGAGGAGGAGATTGGATTTATACCCTGCCCTTCACTACTCAAAGGAGTCTCAGAGCAGCTTAAAATCTTCTTTCCCTTCCCCTCCCCACAACAGACACCCTGTGAGGTAGGTGGAGCTGAGAGAGCTCTCTCAAGAACTTCCCTTGAAACAAGAGCTCTGAAAGAACTTATGACTGACCAAAGGTCACACCAGCAGCTGCATGTGGAGGAGTGGGGAATAAAACCTGGTTCTCCCAGATTAGAGTTCACGCTCCTACCCACTACACCAAACTGGCTCTCATCATCCTGGGAAGTCCTTGGCCATTGTGTTCTGTTTGCTGGCCATCCAGGACAACTGGTTTGGCCACTGTGTAGAACAGGATGAATCACTGGTCTGATCCAGCAGGATTCTTCTTATGTTCTTATGTTAATCCTTAGAAGATGCTCAGTATTCACATAGCATATTTATTTGGGTTCAATAGGCTAATTTCCTTACAGCTGATATTTAACAAATCTGCTTTACATGCTGAAGCAATTGTGAAACTACAGATGTCCCAAGTAATCGAGTGCTAATCAATGTACAGATCTCCCCCAACCTGCACGGGCAATGACTGGAATGTTTCAAGTGGCCATGCATATTAATGAGGCTCCAGACTGGGGTGGTCATCTACAAACAAAACTACAAGGTAGATTCACATGAGATTATATCCTTGCAAATAATTTGTTTTTTATTACAGAATTCCATATTTGGGGTTTTTTGTATTTGAATTGCCCAGAAATCTAAGTATGTTTAAGAAGAAAATGTGAAACAAGGGTAGAACATGCCCAAAACGTATAAAATCTAATTCTGTGCATAATTATGGAATACAAATATTGGCTCAAAGATTAAGAAAATTCTTCCACCATCATTAAAACCAAGAAATAAAGATTTTCCATTTCCTTTGAAACATGGTTACCATTTAGCCATAATCAAAATCACATTGGGGGTGGGGGAATCCCAATAGTATTCAAGTGTTTACTAATTTTCATTCATCAGAGCCATGGTAGGTGAATGTTAACCTGTCTACTTAAAAGAGAACTTGATTTATGCTCGGCTGAACTGTCTATTAGGTTTAATTATTGCCTTGATCGCGGGCCAGGAATGAGAGTGCCCCATGCGCTGAAACTCTTGCCAAATGAGTCACTCTGGGAAACATTAATTTACTGATGTGCATTTGCAGAGTGCTTAAGACTCTGCGTATTTCTTCATGTTAGATGTTAACGGAAGGCCCTGTGAATGGTCTGAGGGCACCTGATTCTGCAGCCCTGTTGATGCTAAACTAGTACAGACCTGATCAGTACTTGGATGGGAGGCTACCAGGAGCCCCATGTAAACCACTCGGTTCTACAGGGGGGAGGTGATATAAAAATTAGGGATGGGCACTTTGAAAAAAAAATGGTATTACTTGGATTCAGATTTGGGGAATGGGTTGCATATTGGTGTTCCAGAATATTTGGGTCCCTGCCATACTGTTTCAGAATTCTGATTCAATGGTTTGGTTTGGTTTTTTGGAATTCCAATTTTTGGGGAGTTCATTATTACATATGGGGGGACTTTTTCTGGGAGGCTGCAGTGGGTGTTTTACAACCAAATGACACCAAGGCTTCAGAAAACCTAGACTTGTCTTTCCGGCAGGGAAGGCAGGGTATAAATCAAATAAATAAATAAATAAATAAATAAATAAATAAATAAATAAATAAATACATACATACATACATACATACATACATACATACATACATAAATAAATAAATAAATAAATAAATAAATAAAATGCTCTCCAAGTTTCAACCAAATTGGATCAAGGAGTCCAGTTCTATGGGCCCATGAACAAGGTACCACCCACCATCCTGCATGTCTCCATTGTTTTCTATAGGAAGAAAAATCCATGCTTTCTCCAGGGCAAAGAAGCCAATAGCCAACCACAAAAGAGCAACCGTGAGCCACAAGCCTCCCAATGTGAAAAGAAACCAGCAAGCCCAACAGAACCAACATCAAACCAAAGAATCCCTGCAGAGCTACGGCCAGTCTGGCAAGCCCAATAGAATCATTGTCAAACCAGAGAATCCAAATCAAACCAATCTGGCAAGTCAGTACCAAAGCAGCCAGCCAGACCTGGTAGACACAGGCACACACAAATGCTAACATCAGTTCCTCAACGAATGCCTCAGAAAGTGAGAAAGAAGAGGTCTGGGACACCTCTCTGTGCAGTCTGCAGCCTTTATCTTCATTGGCTCAGAGGAGTCTGAAGACAAACCTGCAGCTGCTTTCTCTTATAATATGGGGGCACCCAATAAAGTCAATGGACAGTAGGTTCAGGGCAGGCAAAAGGAACAACTTCATTACTCAATGTGAGGGGGACAACATTTGGATGGTTGGGAAAACTGATGCATATCCTAGGAGACATGGGGGTTCCCAGATAATTCCCCCAGGACTGTTTCCAGCTAGGATCATCTTAGCCTAAACTGCCTTTTATGCATGTGCTGCAATCCTAATCTGAATCAGGTACTGTGTGCATGGAAACTGAGGAGAACCCACAACTCACATGTGGCTCTGTTATATCTGATGCAAGGCGGAGACACCAGACCCAATCTGAGCACCCTATAATATGTGAATCGGCACCTTTCCAGTGCTAGGCACCAATAGAAGTAGCGTTTTCAAAACCTCTCTGCCTTCCTACATTCCCTCATATCAGTTGTCTGCTTTCTCTTTCCTCAACACACTCTGGGCATATACACAGAACACTTTAAAAGTCTTGGGTTCTGTTATTGTTCTATTATCCTTCTACTCCTTGTTCCTTCTTATAATACATATTATCATTGGCCACCATCAGAGCCGGAACAGCAAAGTCACCACCATTGAAAACAACAACAAAAAACTCCTTTTAAAAAACTAGGACTAAGCAACTTGTTTTAAATATTAACAGATCCTTCACAGGTCACTAATGATGCAGATCGTTCCAACAAAGGCATCAGCTTAAAGACAGAACTGCTGTTTCCCTGCAATTTGCCTTGGGAGAAGGAAAACACTTAACAATGGCTGGGATCCAAATTTCCACAAGTGGAGCAGGGCTGATGGAATAGATCTTAGCTGTTTTCTTCCTCTGAATCCCTGCATATATACACACACACTTCAAAAAGACACTCCTGAAGGTGGGAGAGAGCCCACTGGGAATAGTCTGTAATGTCATGTGGGAGGCTGTGATAGGAAGGCTGAAATCTCAGCGCTGTCAATTACCCGTCTGATGGTTTCTTTTAAAACTTCCATGCATGTGTAGCTTGTGCCTGCAGAGGATGAGAAGACAGCCACCTGATCCGCCCCCTCCTCATTGCAGCCCCTCATAGTGCAGTGCATTTTGATCATGAGTCTCCAGAACCACAGGAAGCCTTATCGGGAGAAGCAAGAGGAGAGACTGGAGAGCAGGAACAGAGCTGCTCCATGAACTTCTTCCCTCTTTACAGTGGGATCCAAGCCTAGCCTTTCAATTTGTGACTTCACAGCTTGCATTTAAAGAATGAGAGTAGCTTTTTGAATAGGAAAACTTCCCCGGGGGGGCGGGGGCGGAGGAGCATCTTCCTTTAGCCACTAAGACTGCAAGTGATATCAAAGTGCACCAAGGGGGAAAGAGGACATTTAAGGACATCCTTACTTATTTACAATATGGATGTTCTTAACCTTCTGGGCCCGGCAGCCTCACCCTGTGATGACACGGGAAGCCATCTTTTTCCTGTTTTTTGAAACGGAGCAAACCTTGTTCTGTGACAGTATTCAGCAATACTGAGCAACAGCACCTTTTTCAATGGTCTCTCAAGTCCTGATCCTTACACCCCAGCCTGGCCCGCTCAGCCAGAGAAATAGACAGCAGATCCTCAGGAACAGCCTAGTATTATTTATTCATCATATGACAGAATTACACACTGGAAGCATGTAATAATATAAAATATGTAACCAAGGTGATATAACAAACATACAGACAGATTGAACAATCCCCCTAAATTTTTTTTGTTGTTGTTGTTGTTCAGTCGCACAGTCGAGTCCGACTCTTCGCGAGCCCATGGACCAGATTACGCCAGGCCCTCCTGTCTTCCGCTGTCCGCTGAAGTTTGCTCAATTTCATGTTCGTTGCATCGATGACACTGTCTAACCATCTCATCCTTTGCCGTCCCCTTCTTCTTTTACCTTCAATCTCTCCCAGCATCAGGGTCTTCTCCAGTGAATACTCCCTTCTCATTTGGTGGCCAAAGTATTTGAGCTTCAGCTTCAGGATCTGGCCTTCCAAGGAACAATCAGGGTTGATTTCTTTTAGGATTGACTGATTTGATCTCCTTGCAGTCCAAGGGACTCTCAAGAGTCTTCTCCAGCACCATAGTTCAAAAGAATCTATTCTTCGGCGCTCGGCCTTCCTTATAGTCCAATTCTCGCAGCCATACATTACTACGGGGAATACCATTGCTTTGACCATGCGGACTTTTGTTGGCAAGGTGATGTCTCTGCTTTTTATCATGCTGTTTAGGTTTGCCATCGCTTTCCTCCCAAGGAGCAGGCGTCTTTTAATTTCATGGCTGCAGTCACCATCTGCAGTGATCTGGGATCCTAGGAACGTGAAGTCTGTCACTACTTCTACGACTTCCCCTTCTATTTGCCAAGGAGTGATGGGGCCAGATGCCATGATCTTCGTTTTTTTGATGTTGAGCTTCAAGCCCACTTTTGCGCTCTCCTCTTTCACCCTGAACAAGAGGCTCTTTAGGTCCTCTTCACTTTCTGCCATCAGAGTGGTATCGTCTGCATATCTGAGGTTATTGATCTTTTCCCCAGCAATCTTAACTCCAGTTTGTGATTCATCCAGGCCAGCATTTCGCATGATGTACTCTGCATATAGATTAAATAAGCAAGGTGACAATATACATCCTTGTCGTACTCCTTTTCCTATGCTAAACCAATCAGTTGTTCCATATCCGGTTCTAATTGTTGCTTCTTGACCCTTATACAGGTTTCTCAGGAGACATGTGAGGTGGTCCGGTACTCCCATCTCTTTAAGAACCTGCCATAATTTATTGTGATCCACACAATCAAAGGCTTTAGCATAGTCAATGAAGCAGAAGTAGATGTTTTTCTGGTACTCTCTTGCTTTCTCCATAATCCAGCGAATGTTGGCAATTTGATCTCTAGTTCCTCTACCTCTTCGAAACCCAGCTTGTACTTCTGGCAGTTCTCTATCCACGTACTGTTGGAGCCTAGCTTGTAGGATTTTGAGCATGACCTTGCTAGCGTGTGAAATGAGTGCAATTGTGCGATAGTTTGAACATTCCTTGACATTGCCCTTCTTTGGGATTGGAATGTAAACTGACCTTTTCCAATCCTGTGGCCACTGTTGTGTTTTCCAAATTTGTTGGCAAATTGAGTGCAGCACTTTAACAGCATCTTCTTTTAAGACTTTGAATAACTCAGCTGGGATACCATCACCTCCACTAGCTTTGTTGTTAGTAATGCTTTCTAAGGCCCATTTAACTTCACTTTCCAGGATGTCTGGCTCGAGGTCAGTGATTATACCATCGTGGTTGTCAAGGACATTGAGGTCCTTCTTGTATAGTTCTTCTGTGTATTCTTGCCATCTTTTCCTAATCTCTTCTGCTTCTGTTAGGTCCCTACCATTTTTGTCCTTTATCATGGCCAGCTTTGCATGGAACGTTCCCTTGATTTCTCCAATTTTCTTGAAGAGATCTCTAGTCCTTCCCAATCTATTGTTTTCCTCTATTACTTTGCATTGTTCATTCAGGAAAGCCTCCTTATCTCTCCTTGCTGTTCTCTGGAAATCTGCATTCAGTTGGGCAAATCTTTCCTTTTCACCGTTGCCTTTAGCTTTCCTTCTTTCCTCTGCTATGTGTAAAGCCTCATCAGACAGCCACTTTGCTTTCTTGCATTTCTTTTTCTTTGGGATGGCGGTGATTGCTGCCTCCTTTACAATGTCACGGACCTCTGTCCATAGTTCTTCAGGCACTCTGTCTATCAAATCTAGTCCCTTAAACCTATTCTTCACCTCTACTGTATATTCTTCGGGGATGCGATCTAGGTCAAATCTGAATGGCCTTGCGGTTTTCCCAACTTTCTTCAATTTAAGTCTGAATTTTGCAATGAGTAGCTCATGATCTGAGCCACAGTCAGCTCCAGGTCATGTTTTTACTGACTGGATAGAGCTTCTCCATATTTGACTGCAGATTATATAGTCAATCTGATTTCGGTGTTGCCCATCTGGTGATGTCCATGTGTAGAGCCGCCTCTTAGGTTGTTGGAAAAGGGTGTTCGCTATGACCAGCGTGTTCTCTTGACAAAACTCTGTTAGCCTTTGCCCTGCTTCATTTTGTTCTCCAAGGCCAAACTTGTCTGTTATTCCGGTTAGCTTTTGATTTCCTACTTTAGCATTCCAGTCCCCTATGATGATGAGGACATCATTTTTTGGTGTTAGTTCTATGAGGTGTTGTAGGTCTTCATAGAACTGGTCCACTTCAGCCTCTTCTGCAGCAGTGGTTGGGGCATAGACTTGGATTACTGTGATATTGAATGGTTTGCCTTGGATTCGGACTGAGATCATTCTGTCATTTTTGAGATTGTATCCCAGTACTGCCTTTCTCACTCTCTTGTTGACTATAAAGGCCACACCATTTTTTCTACGGGATTCCTGGCCACAGTAGTAGATATAGTGGTCTTCTGAGTTAAATTCGACCATCCCTGTCCACTTTAGTTCACCGATTCCCAAGATGTCGATGTTCATTCTTGCCATCTCATTTTTGACCACGTCCTTGATTCATAGACCTTACATTCCAGGTTCCTATGCAGTATTGTTCTTTGCAGCATCGAACTTTCCTTTCACCGTCAGACACATCCACAACTGAGCGTCCTTTCGGCTTTGGCCCAGCTGCTTCACTCTTTCTGGGGTTACTCGTACTTGCCCTCTGCTCTTCCCCAGTAGCATATTGGACACCTTCCGACCTGAGGGGCTCATCTTCCGGCGTCATATCTTTTAGCCTTTTGTTACTGTCCATGGGGTTTTCTTGGCAAAGATACTGGAGTGGGTTGCCATTTCCTTCTCCAGGGGGATCACGCTTGGTCTGAGTTCTCTGCTGTGGCCTGTCCGTCCTGGGTGGCCCTCCACGGCATAGCCCAAATACTAACATCTAAATTTTCAATCCACTCAATTGCAGCTGGGGAAAGTTCAAAGAGCCTAGTAGTAATGTTGCCAACTCTGGCTTGGGAAATTCCTGGAGATTTGGAAGTGCTGCCTGGGGAAGGTGGGGTTTGGAGAGAGGAGGGGCCTCAGCAGAGTATAGAGTCTACCCTCTGGAGCTGCCATTTCCTCCAGGGGATTTGATCTCTATAGTCTGGAGATCTGTTCTAATTCTGGAAGGCCTCTATGCCCCAGCTGGTGGCAGGCAATCATATCTAGAAAGATTTGAAGGGGGAAATTGGTGGACATCAGTGCAACCTTACATATGAGTACTGACACCTTTTAAAAACAAAAATAGCATGCTGAAAACTAACTTCTTCTCCCAAGCAAAAAGTGGATCTCATGACAGCCATTTGGAGATTGGTTCCCACCCCCATGACAGACATCTCTTGATGACACCAGGTTCAATAAAGAAGAAGAAGAAGAAGAGATTGGATTTATACCCTGCCCTTCACTGCCCAAAGGGGTCTCAGAGCTCCTTTCCCTTCCCCTCCCCACAACAGACACCCTGTGAGGTAGGTGGGGCTGAGAGAACTTCTGACAGAAACTGTACTTGAGAGAACAGCTGTGCCAGAGCTTGTGACTGACGCAAGGTCACGTCAGCAGGTGCAAGTGGAGGAGTGGGGAATCAAACCCGGTTCTCCCAGATAAGAGTCCACGAACTTAACCACTACACCAAACTGGCTTGGAAGAGGCCAGCTCATATCTCTATTAGCCATGAAACTCACTCACTGAACCGGAGCCAACTGTCTTCTCTTAGCCTAAACTGCCTTACAGAGATGCTGTGAGCATAAAATGGTGTAGGGGAAACACATACACATGAACACACATGAAGCTGCCTTGTATTGAATCAGACCCTTAGTCCATCAAGATCAGTATTGTCTACTCAGACTGAGAGTGGTTCTCCAGCATCTCAGGCTGAGATCTTTCGCATCATCTACTGCCTGCTTCTTTTAACTGGAGATACTGGGGACTGAACCTGGGACCTGCTGCATGCCAAGTGGATTTATTTATTTTATTTATTTATTTGGATTTATATCCCACCCTCCCCAAAGGCTCAGGGCGGCTAATAACGAGGCACGAGTGCCAGAGTTAAAACAGATAAAACCAGCATAAAATAGAATAAAAACATATAATACAAACAACAAGGTTTCAATGCTCCATTTATCACAAGATGGGGTAGGTCTTAATCCAATGGCAACGTTCCAGTAGCCTGTCATCCCTTCTCCTTCCAGGGTCACCTCACACCCCGATGGAACCACATAGTGGTGGCAGTGGTGCAATGATGCATAAATAGCAGTGGTGGAATAGTAGTGGTGGCGGATCCTACTCAAAAGCCTGGTGCAAGAGCTCCATCTTACAGGCCCTGTGGAACTGAGCAAGGTCCCGCAGGGCCTGGATCTCCTCTGGGAGCTCCTTCCACCAGGTAGGAGCTGCCACCGAAAATGCCCTGACTCTGGTGACAGCAAATTTAATATCCCTGGGGCCTGGAATTTCCAGGAGACATTGGCTCCCCGACCTTAGTGCCCTTGGGGGAACATATGGGGAAAAGCGATCCCTTAGATTAGCCAGACCCTGGCCATAGAGGGCTTTAAAGGTAAGAACCAGCACTTTGAAGCGGATCTGGCATGCATTTGGCAGCCACTGCAGCGCTTTCAGCACAGGCTGAATGTGATCCCTTCTAGAGAGATCCATCAATGGCCTGGCTGCAGCATTCTGCACTAGCTTCAACTTTCGGATTTGCGACAAAGGCAGCCCTAAGTAGAGAGCATTGCAGTTGTCTAGCTTCGAGGTGACCGTCTCATGGATCACTGTGGCCAGGTCATCATGGTCAAGGAAGGGGACCAGCTGCCGAGCCAGCCGAAGATGGTAAAAGGTCGACTTGGCAGTGGCTGCCACCTGGGCCTCCATCATTAAAGAGGAGTCCAGGAGCACACCCAAACTCCTAACCACCGATGCTGGCACCAAAGGCACCCCATCGAAGGTCAGGAGAGGGAACCCCAATCCTGAACCAATCCAACTCAGGCCCAGGATCTCTGTCTTTGCCGGGTTTAGTTTCAACCGACTCAGTCTGAGCCACCCAGCCACAGCCTGTAACGCCTGATGAAGGTCATCTGCTCTGCCACTGAGCTACAACTCCTGTCCACATGCACTTCCCTAAATTCCTGCCTCACAGGGTGTCTGTTGTGAGGAGAGGAAGGGAAGAAGATTGTTAGCTGCTCTGAGACTGCAAGGGAAGGGCAAGGTTATAAATCCACCACCACCACCTCCTCCTACTCCTCATAGCCCAGAATAGCCTCATCAGATCTCAGAAGCTAAGCAGGGTCATTCCTGATTACTATTTTGATGGAAGACCTCCAAGGAATACCAGGGTTATGACGTGGAGGCAGGCAATGGAAAACCACCTCTGAACACCTCTTGCCTTGCAAACCCCTATGGGAGGGGGTCACCATGTCGGCTGCGCCTTGACGGCACTTTTCACCACCACCAAATTCCTTTAAGAAAAGTTAGGGTAAAATATAGTAATAGTAAGGTATGTGAAACCCCTCTCTTTGTTGATTTTAGAAATGTTTCTCTCACACAGATAGTTTTTTTTTTAAATGAACATGTCCTGATAAATCATTTTGAAACTGTGATTTAAAATTGAACTCCAAAATAAGCCATCAAAAATAATGCTTCAGTTTAAAAGTAGATGCTCTGGGGATTAACAGTGCTCTGGAGAATATTTGCAAAGCATCCACGTCAAGCCCATATGAATGTTTTCTCCTGTTTTGTTTTTAAGTCAAGTCATCCTGGTACAATTAGGGGGAAAAGTTACTCTGGAAAGGTTCAAATCTGAGAAATCAAGATTATGTGGCCTTTGGAAGGCTAGTAAGGAACTTGGATGTGGTCCATTTAGTTAAGAGTTGTAAAGTGAAAAAAAGGTGATTTATTCCTGATTCCAGGAGATTAAGGCCAAAAAGGTTATGGGACTGAACAGCTGAAAAGCTGATTAAATAAACACTGTCTCAGTATTCATCACTCACCAGTATTCCTCAGTTACTAAAGCATTACTATTGTGCAACATGCTTTTAATCTTTAGCCCCAGTACAACTCTAGTCATGTGCAACTTGTCACCTAAGGAGCCTTCCTCTGGCAGAAGTAATTCCTCCACCAGAGGAAGAGCCATTTTTGTCAAAGAAAAGCTCTTTCAGCTGGAGGAAAACTTCAACAGTTACAGAGCAAAGTGGTAGGATACAAACCACAAATTTCAGAGGCGTAGTTGTGTTAGTCTACTGAGCCCAACTTAACAAGAGGTCACCTCAAAGTCTTTGAAATGTATTAAGGCATAAGAATCTGTAAGCCAGAGCACAGTTTGTGAGATGCAGAAATGATTGGGAAAGAGATTTATAACCAAAGTACAAACAGGGAGAGGTGGGAGGCACTTAGATCTCAAAAGGCCCTCTTTTTCAGGACATAGGTGTGTGTTATATTACATTGCAGCGCTCAAGGGTTGATGAGATCCAGGTGTGAAGAAATGCATTTTTTCCTGGGTGGTTTGAGCTGAGCAACCCCCCCACTTGTGTGTTTTTTCCCCCTCTGGGCAGGCTGTTCTCTAGCCAAGGGGGGGAGTCAGTGCCATTGCTTTCCAACTTACCCTCATACACATCTAGTAGGAGAGATAATGGGTGGGATCTCCAGGAATCTCCCCCTTCCAAAAGAAGAAAACAGAGGGTTGGAGGTGTTAGATACTAGATGGTCTTCAGGAAGGAGATTCCTGGAGATCACCAGGAAAAGCCTCTTGGACCTGGCGTGACCAGGTCAGTGCATGAAGAAACAGATATGATAAAAACTTCTTGCAGGAGGAGGAGGGTCTCTTTTCCTTGGGTGCTGAGTCCATGCATGGATACAGACCACTCCAGTGGGAAGGCAGCCATTGAGCATGTGCTTGCCAAAGGAGCTAGAGCAAGCTTTAAGGTAACGGAACTCTGTAGAGATTTAGAACTCCTAAGGTTAAAGAGCCTGTCCTATATTTTATCATCGGATAGAGAGGGACAGAGGATTTGCATTTTACCTATTTCTTTTGTATCCCTTGCGCAAACTGATGCTGTGCTAAAAGTATGTTTGCAAACATTTTCTCTTTAATAAATACTTTATAACTTTTGACCCTGACATTGGTTCTCTGTACCACATAGACCTCCACTGTCTCAGACACACTATTTTAAAAGAAGCGCTAGGGGGAAGACAGGCAGTTGGCTATTCCTCCAGGGACATGCAAGGCAGTAAACTGACCAGGCACAGGGCAGTGGGAGACACCAAGGCAAGGCCTCAAAACTTGGAAGGGAAGCTGGGAGTTCTGACCCTCCCAGTGGGTAATGTCAGGTTCCCAGTCAAATCACTCTCCACATGCACTTTTGCAGTGAATGTTTTATTTAGAGATATGAGATGCTGTGGGTTCAAACTCTTTGTTAGTACTGACCCAGCTGAGCTCTGAGAAGGAGCTAGGTGTTTGAGCTGCCAGAGGGGTGAGTGGTATTTTTATTTATTTACTTTCAGCTGAGGTGCTTTAGCTGAGAAGGTACTGTGTCAGTGACTGTATTTGGGAGTGTGTGGGTGAGTTGTAACAGACTCCTGACTGCTGGAGTTAGGGTGTGAAAGGGTCATTGTTGCCTGTAATTAAGTGCTTGGGTGAAATTGAATAGCAGACTCCTGGCTGCTGGAGTTGGGGTGTGAAAGGGGCTTTGTTTGACCGTCATTAAGTGCCTTGGGTGATTTTGAGTAGCTGCTGGCCACGCCCTCTCCTGGGAGACAATTCCATTTAAGGCAGGAAGTTTGCAAGAGGCACGAGCCTCTGGCATGAGCCGAAGGGCGAGAGCAAAAGGGCGAGGCTCTTTGCCTGTGGCTCTTGGCCTAGGGGCTCTGTAAGAAGCCCAGGAAGAGCCAGAAAGCCAGGACCTTGGCTCCTTGGTAAGGTAAGGTAAGTAGACTCCTACAACAGGAGCCATATAAATACAAAGTGTTTTAAAAGGGGGTTATAGAAAAGTATTTGTTTAAAAACAATTATGAAGCCAGAATGCCAGCAGGTGGTTGGGGGCTATCCAGTGTTTTGCATGGAGTGTCACATGTATCACTATCTGCCCACTGGTCAGAAGTCTTGGGTGTGTGCTCGGTGCAAGGAGCTCCTGGTTCTCAGGGAGCGAGTTTGCTCCCTTGAGGCCAAGGTGGCTGACCTGGAGAAGCAGGGACAGTCAGTTAGGTGCACGGGAAAGACTCTCGGGGACTTGTTAGATATGTCCCACTCTGGATCTGGCAGCCCAGCTGCTGCCAGGGAGCATGAGGGTCAAGGGGAAAAGGGGCACCATGCTGAGGATAAGGGGAATGTGCCCTCAGAAGGGACCTCTTCTTCAGCTGGTGAACGGGTATCCTTTCGTACCAAGGAACCGTCCCTGGGAAGGGTGGGAGGGGGCTCTTGGTAGTTGGTGATTCGATCCTTAGGCAGGTAGACAGCTGGGTGGCGAACCCGCGTACTGACCGTATGGTGACTTGCCTGCCTGGTGCGAAGGTAGCGGACATTACGCGTGTTTTAGATAGGCTGGTAGATAGTGCTGGGGAGGAGCCAGTGGTCGTGGTGCACGTCGGCACCAACGATGTGGGGAAATGCAGTCGTGAGGTCCTGGAGGAGAAATTTAGGCTGCTGGGCAGGAAACTCAAGGCCAGGACCTCCAAGGTAGCCTTCTCGGAAGTGCTACCTGTTCCACGCGCAGGGCCGGAGAGACAGGCACAGATCAGGAGTCTCAATGCGTGGATGAGACGGTGGTGTAGGGGGGAAGGGTTCAAGTTTGTTAGGCACTGGGATGCTTTTTGGGACAAGAGGGAGCTGTACAAAAGGGACGGTCTCCACTTGTCCCGAAAAGGAACCAGGCTGCTGGCACTCAAAATCAAAAAGGTGGCAGAGCAGTTTTTAAACTGAATAATGGGGGAAAGCCGACAGGAGATGAAAAGTCTCTGGTTCGGGATGGCTCATCTCAAAGAGATGAAGGGGTAGCTATTACTTTTGTACAAGGAAATGGATTACAATTGTCCACTGAGACTGTGGCTAATGATAGGAACTGCCTGGCAAGGTCTCGAGGCAGCAAGAGGAAGGCTGTGGGCTTAACAAACATGGGAAACTATAAGTGTTTATACACAAATGCTAGAAGTCTCCGAGGTAAAATCGGGGAGTTGGAATGCTTGGTGTTGGGGGGGAAATAGACATTGTGGGTATTTCAGAAACTTGGTGGGATGAGGAAAATCAGTGGGATACGGTGATTCCTGGTTATAAATTATATCGGAGGGATAGGGGGAAAGGGTTGGAGGTGGGGTGGCTCTGTATGTCAGAGAGGGTGTACCGTCCAGTAAGATTGAGAGGGTAAGAGAATTGGATTCGCTTCTGGAAATGCTATGGGTTGAAATAGTGGGTCCAAAAGGAGGCTTAACAGTGGGAGTTTGTTATCGCCCACCAGATCAAAAGATAGAGGAGGATTATAAAATGATGAATGAATTAAAGATAGCGGCTAGACGAAATAACTGTGTTGTAATAGGCGACTTTAACTACCCACACATTGATTGGGTCAATATGAGTTCTAGTCGGGAAAAAGAGATTGCGTTCTTAGACACTCTCAATGACTGTGCTGTGGAACAGATGGTCACAGATCCTACCAGGGGAGAGGCGATCCTGGATTTGGTCCTAAGTAACACCCAAGACCTGGTGAGAGATGTAAAAGTGATTGCACCACTTGGGAACAGTGACCATAATGTCATTGAGTTTAACATTTGTACAGATAGGGAGTTGCCCAAAAAGACTGACGCAACCACTTTTAACTTTAAAAGGGGTAACTTCTCTGGTATGAGGGGACATGTGAGGAAGAAATTGAAAGGAAGAGTGGAGAAGGTCAAAACCATTGGGGAAGCTTGGAGACTATTTAAAAAGACAATCCTAGAAGCTCAGAAAAAATATATACCGCAGGTTAGGAAAGGTACAAATAGGTATAGAAAAAAGCCTGCATGGTTAACAAATAAAGTAATGGAAGCTGTAAAAGGCAAGAAGGATTCCTTTAAGCGGTGGAAAGCTAGTCTTAGTGAGGTTGATAAAAGGGAACACAGACTATGGCAAATAAAATGCAAGTCTGTGATCAGGCAAGCAAAAAGGGAATATGAGGAGCATATCGCAAAAAACATAAAGACCAACAATAAAACTTTCTTCAAATACATTAGAAGTAGGAAGCCAGCCAGGGAGGCAGTGGGGCCCTTGGATGACCAAGGGGTAAAAGGAGTAGTGAAGGATGATAGGGAAATGGCTGAGAAGCTGAATGCATTTTTTGCCTCTGTCTTCACTGTGGAAGAGGAGAAGTGTTTGCCCACTCCAGAAGCACCGATTTCGGGAGGGGGTTTGAAAGACCTGAATCAGATTGCGGTGACAAGAGAGGAAGTCCTCCGACTGATGGACAATTTAAAAACTAATAGATCACCAGGCCCGGATGGCATTCATCCGAGAGTTCTGAAAGAACTCAAATGTGAACTTGTGGATCTCCTGACAAAAATATGTAATCTTTCTTTAAAATCTGCCTCCATTCCTGAGGACTGGAAGGTAGCTAATGTCACTCCAATCTTTAAAAAGGGCTCCAGGGGAGATCCAGGAAATTACAGGCCAGTCAGTCTGACATCGATACCGGGTAAATTGGTGGAAACTGTTATTAAGGAAAGAATTAGTAGGCACATTGATGAACAAAAACTATTGAGGCAGACTCAGCATGGGTTCTGTAAAGGAAGATCTTGTCTCACTAACCTGTTAGTGTTTTTTGAGGGAGTGAACAAACATGTGGACAAGGGGGACCCAATAGATATTATTTACCTTGACTTCCGGAAAGCTTTTGATACAGTTCCTCATCAAAGGCTCCTAAGTAAGCTCAATAGTCATGGGATAAAAGGACAAGTCCTCTTGTGGATCAAAAACTGGCTTATAAATAGGAAACAGAGAGTGAGTATAAATGGGAAACTTTCTCAGTGGAGGGTGGTAAGCAGTGGGGTACCACAGGGATCAGTACTCGGTCCGATGCTTTTTAACTTGTTTATTAACGATTTGGAATTGGGAGTAAGCAGTGATGTGGCTAAATTTGCAGATGACACAAAGTTGTTCAGGGTGGTGAAAACCAGGGAGGATTGTGAGGCACTCCAAAGGGATCTGTTGAGGATGGGTGAGTGGGCGTCAACGTGGCAAATGGGGTTCAATGTGGCCAAGTGCAAAGTGATGCACATTGGAGCCAAAAATCCTAAATATAAATACACATTGACGGGGTCTGATCTGGCAGAGACTGACCAAGAGAGAGATCTTGGAGTCGTAGTGGATAACTCGCTGAAAATGTCTACACAATGTGTAGCTGCAATAAAGAAGGCCAACGCTATGCTGGGGATTATTAGGAAGGGAATTGATAACAAATCAGCCAGTATCATCATGCCCCTGTATAAATCATTGGTGCGACCTCATTTGGAATACTGTGTACAGTTCTGGTCACCACATCTCAAAAAGGATATTATAGCATTGGAAAAAGTGCAGAGAAGGGCAACTAGAATGATAAAAGGGTTGGAACACCTTCCCTATGAAGAAAGGTTAAAATGCTTGGGGCTCTTTAGCTTGGAGAAACGACGGCTGAGGGGTGACATGATCGAGGTTTATAAGATTATGAATGGGATTGAGCAGGTTGAGAAAGAAGTACTTTTCTCCCTTTCTCACAATACAAGAACTCGTGGGCACTCTATGAAATTGCTGAGCAGTCGGGTTAAAACAGATAAAAGGAAATACTTCTTCACCCAAAGAGTGATTAACATATGGAATTCACTGCCACAGGAGGTCGTGGCAGCTGCAAGCATGGACAGTTTCAAGAGGAAATTAGATAAACATATGGAGCAGAAGTCCACCAGTGGCTATTAGCCACAGGGTATGGATGGGAACTCTCAGTCTGGGGCAGGTGATGCACTCTATTCTTGGTGCTGGAGGGGGCAGCAGTGGGAGGGCTTCTGGTGCCCTGGCCCCACTGCTGGACCTCCGGATGGCACCTGGTATATTTTGGCTGCTGTGTGACAGAGTGTTGGACTAGATGGGCCATTGGCCTGATTCAACATTGGCTTCTCTTATGTTCTTATGTTCTTACTGAATTGCAAAGGTGAGAAAGCAGGACATAGGTACAACCCCAAGATTCCATTCACACCCACATCAGCATTACTACAATGACTATGAAAGATTTACAGCCACTATCTAGCCAGGCACAGTCTTTACTTCAAGGACATTTCTTGTGTGAAAGATGTCTTGAGGTCCCATAGGAAAGTTACAAAGCAAGCCTCCCTAATTCACTCACTCCCCCCCCAGGAATGCGAGGGCAGGCGAGGGCAGCGATAAGGGGTACAGAAAGCAAGCAGAATATATCAGGTTCAAATACAGCAGGTTCAGCTAGCCAGATGCCCGAGTTTGGCAGGTAATCCCATGCAAAGGTCAGGTGATGGTGGTGAGTTACCCTGAGAGTGGAATAAAAGCCTCTCCAGGTGTTGAGAAAAACCTAGGAGGGCAGGGTGGAATAGAACGTGTAAGGAAGAACAACTACTTTTTGTAATAAAGTAATCATCCCAAGAGGAAAGCAATGACAAAGCATCTCTGCTTCTCTCTTGCCCTGAAGGCCCTTGGTGGGATCTCCAATAAGTTGACTGCAACTTGACGGCATGTTAAGCACACACAACCATCCCAAGACCCTGTTGCATCCAAGTCTGAGAGCATCAAATCTACATAGGAATTCCCCTCAGTATTTTCACGCAGACTCTCCCTCTGGGTCTCTTCTGCTGAAGGACTCCCCTGTTAACACTTATGGTCACACATCCCGAGAGCTTGAAATGCTGCTCTACTAGTGGCCATAGTTGGAGATACGCCATCCCATCCATATAAGAAGCAACATCCAGACATCAAGGCCCAGATGAGCATTGCAGATAGGGATGCTCATCTAGAACTGTGTTTGCACCCATATCAGCCACATATGCGGAAGGCTGTACCCAACCTTGGTTCATGTTGCTGTGAATCTGGGTTACCCCTAAGAACAACCTTGAAAAACAAGTCATATGGAAACATGATACAGTGATATATTCCTGGCAATCCAAGTCACCTCTCTCTGTTTACTGGATGTGTCACCTCCATGACACTCAAAACTTCAAATTCCCAGAGTATCCACTTTGTATTGAGTGCCATAGCTTGGCAGATGTTCACGTGCTAAGAAGACAGAATAAAAACTCTAAAATGTTAATGTGCATTTTTGATGTGGTATCCTTTGCACCAGCGGCCAACACTCACATTTTTAATGTGCTTCAGGCTCTGGGTTCTTTCTGGAGCTGTGAGTTTGTATATTTCTGGTAAGTCTCTACCCCAGGGAGCATAGAAAATAGCAATGGTTTGGCTAGGCTTTCCTAAAACAGGCTGGGGAAGAAAAAACCCTCAGTCACCAGCAGCATAATTTGGGAAGGCAGTTTATAGATATAAGAACATAAGAGAAGCCATGTGAGATCAGGCCAATGGCCTATCCAGTCCAACACTCTATGCCGCACAGTGGCCAAAACCCAGGTGCCATCAGGAGGTTCGCCAGTGGGGCCAGAACTCCAAAGGGGCCCCCAACACTGGGGGCCCCCAAGCACCAAGAATACAGAGCATCACTGTCCCAGACATAGTGTTCCATCGGTACCTTGTGGCTAAGAGCCACTGATAGATCTCTGCTCCATACATTTATCTAATTCACTCTTGAAGCTGTCTGTACCTGTAGCCTCCACCATTTCCTGTAGCAGTGAATTCCCCATGTTAATTACTCTTTGGGTGAAGAGGTACTTCCTTTATCTGTTCTAAGCCTACTGCTCATTAATTTCATTGAGTGCCCGTAAGTTCTTGTATTGGGAGAAAGGGAGAAAAGTACTTCTTTCTCTACTTTCTCTATCCCATGCATAATTTTGTAAAGCTCTGTTGTGTCACCCCCAATCATTGTTTCTCTAAGCTAAAGAGCCCTAACCTCTTTAACCTTTCATCATAGGGAAGGTGTTCCATCCCCTTAATCATTTTAGTTTCCCTTTTCTGCACCTTTTCCAGTGCTATAACATCTTTTTTTTTTTTAGTTACCTCTGCCTAAAGATGTAACAGGCAGGGAAAAAATGGGGGGGGGGACATTCAACAGAACTGGGATTTTTTTTCCACGGGCACTAAACAGAACTCCTATAAAATATTCTTTTTGTCTTTGATATGAGTGGGTGCACTTAAGATAAGGTTTTACTCAGTTAAAATGAATAGCTTCCAGTTTTTTCCCACTGTTAATTTTTTGACAGCACTGGAAAATACCCCCTTTTGGGAATGAATGAAATGTGCTAAGATAGCATTAGGGTGCAGCAGTTTGCAGTTCTCTCTCACTTCAGTATTGGTTGTACAAGTAGAAAACTAGAGCGTTTATACTTTTAAAAATTCAATAAGTATGCCAGTTAATGAAATTGTATATGCAAGTTATAAACAATGGCTTGGATCCAGTGATGCACAAGAGGAAATGTCCCCTGACTTAGCCCAGTTCTGCTTGCATCGCCTAGTGCTTCCTTCCATATATATGACAGGGCACAGAAATTGCTTGCACAGCATCTTGTGCAAGCAGAAAAATAGTTTGGGATACGCTATGTTTAACTTAGTGCAAGAGACTAGTATGAGGGTTTTTTCACACTTCCATTTGCACAAGGATCTTAGCACATGAGGAAATCTTCCAGTGGATCCAAGCCAACAAAGCAGGTTTTAGTGTGATAGGAAAGTAAGTACTGCATACATTTTGATTTTCCCGAATATTCTGTCTCCCCCCTTACAGGCCCCCACAACCTGAAAACAAATCTTATTTTCCCATGGCTTCAATGGCCCTTTATGCACATCCGTTTCCCACCCTTTCACTGTGCATCATTGTCAGGGTTTTTTTTTCCTTTCTGTATTTCCCCACATATTCTAGTCATGTTTTGTTTTTCTTCCTGCATTGATTTCCTCCCCTTCAGCACTGAGCCCACGTTTAGTCTGCTGTTTACCCGGCTTTTCTCAGACTCCTTTTTTGACGATTCCCCCCCTTGGTTCGTTTCCAAGCCAAAGGTAATTTAAAAGCATAGACATTCCCTCAGACTTTTCCTCCTCCTCCCCCCCCAAAGGCCAGTTGGTCTCTCCTTACTGGTCAATTTTGTGCTGGGTTTGTCTTTTGAAATAGGAGATTAGGAAAGTCATTGCCTTTTTCTGATGTGCTTGCTCAGTTGGTTAGAATGTAGTGCTATTAACTGCAAGGTTGTTGGTTTGATTCCCCAGTTGGGTAAGTTTGTTTGTGTGTTGTTGTTTTTTAAACTGATTCTGACCAAAAACATTTCAAATGCAAGGAGGATGCTGTGGAGCCTTCTCTGGGACAGTGGCAGCCTGTTTTTTGTTTTTGTTTTAGATCTGGCCTATCTCAACATCTGGTTTTCCCCTTTTGTCTGTCATCTCATTTCCAAATAACATGCATGGGGGGGAGCTCAGGCTGTGAAGCACTGATGTCTCTACCTCCTCCCCCCTCGTGAACCTCCTCCACCAAGCTGCTGTACAGCATCCTCCTCACTGTCTCTCTGACCAAGTGGTCAGCTTCTCCATTTTTAAAACATTTGACTGCACACCTGCACACACACACACACACCACCTCTTGTCAAACTTTTAAAGCATTCCCTGCTAATTTAGTGTTAAACTCCTAATGGTGAGCCCACAGTGAATTCAGCTCGAAGAATCTCCTATTTCAAAAGACACACCCAGTGCAAAAGCTATATGGCCGGGGTCCAACATACCTACGGGACCGCCTTTCCCCGTACATACCCCAGAGAGCACTACGGTCTGGGTCTCAAAATCGGTTGACCCTCCCTGGCCCGAGGGAAGCTAGGCTAGCTATTACTAGGGCCGGGGCCTTTTCAGTAGCAGCCCCTACCTGGTGGAATGAGCTCCCAGAGGAGATCAGGGCCCTGTGGGACTTCTTACAGTTCTGCAGGGCCTGCAAGATGGAGCTCTTCCATCATGCATTTAATTAGGGGCTGCCACTGTCATAGAACCCAGCCCACGGTTTTTAACATCAGCTGATGCCATAAGAAGTGCTGAGCAAAAAGACATCTTGCACAACTGGGAAGTGGAAACCTTTTCTGTAAATGCACCACCTAAGTGAGTTTTAACTGCCGCCAGCACTTTATGTCTGCACTTTGTGTTTGTATTTGTTTTATATGCAGTGTTTTATATAATTGTATGATTTTAATTGTATTTATGCTTGTTGGAAGCCACCCTGAGCCTGCTATGCGGGGAGGGCAGGGTACAGGTTTGATAAATAAATAAATACATAAATAAACTAACCAATCAGGAGAGACCAACCCCACAACACTATCCAGGCTTTCTCATTGGTATGCAGAATATACACTCCTCAGTTCCCAATGGAAAACCAGAGAAAGAAAAAAGGTGCAGAGTGCAGGCACAGCATTCGAAGTAAACCCAACAAACTTGACTACAGTGAAAGTCAGAAGTAAAGTATGTATGCGTAAAGAGCCAACATTTCTGGAAATTTTGCATCTGGGCCTCTGCCGCATGCTTGTGCTTTTCCAGTTGTTGCAAATGAGGAAGCAAGGCTGGTAAAACATCCAAGGGGTTTTCTAGACAAATAGTTCTTTATGTGATCAGTCTATTCTTGGTTTGTTCCATTTGGCAGTGTTAGAAAAGAGGCTGCATGACTAAACAATCATCCCCAAAAAATTTAGTTGCAAGAGGCTTCCTAGCAGAAAGCTAAGGTGACCCCGTTCTCCCTTCATCTAGGAGGAGGAGGAGGAGAAGGAAGAAGAGGAGGGGGAGGAGGAAGAAGAGGAGGAAGAAGAAGAATTGGTTTTATACCCCACCCTTCACTCAGAGTCTCAGAGCGGGTTACGATCTCCTTCTTCTCTCCACAACAGGCACCCCGTGAGGTAAGTGGGGCTGAGAGAGCTCTCAGTTTCCTAAACAAAGGTACCAATTTCCAGCTTCAGGTCCAGAAATTATTTTCTGTTGTGAAGGCTGAACTGTTATTAATGCTCTGATTTTAGAAATTAGTATCTGCATGGCAGAATTGATCATTAGGGGCCTTTCACTTGCCGGTTTGCCACAGGATTTACAGAGTTTGTTACATTTGAGTCCAGTAGCACCTTAAAGACCAACAAGGTATGTTTTCAAGAGTCAAAACTCAATTCCTCAGAGAGCTATGACTCTCAGAAAGTTATACCTAGAAATCTTGTTGGTCTTTAAGCCAATACTTGACATGAATCTACCTCTTCTATGGGAGACCAACATGGCTATCTATCTGAAACTGAATTTGTTATGGAACTGTGTTCACCAGAGACAGTAATCCTGCTCATATTATCACTGGCTGGCTCATATTAGCGTTGTCACACATTTTGGAGTAAAGAGAGGGGACTCCAGATTTTGCCAGTGATTATTAAGTCCCTTTCACTCATTTCAATCTTTGGTTCCCTTTTTGAACATATCTAACAGGCTGAAGTAAATTCAGGCTTCATTATACTAGCTGCTGATTGCATACACAAGTATGCCTCCATTTCAAGTCATTTCATGTGATCGATGGTTACCAGCGTATTGGAAAACTTATGCTAGAATGAAAACTTGTTTATCTTCAAGGTGCTACGAGACTCCTGTTTATTTTTGTTATAACAGATATGGGCAAATCTAAGTGGAGTTATGCCCTTCTACATTCACTGAAGTGAATGGGCTTCAGAGGATGAAGCTCTGGCTTCTCCTCTGACAGGAGAGTCTTTAAGGTCCCCTAACCCTCCATTTTGTTTTTGACTGGGGAAGGTAGATTTTGAAGAAGGGAGGGAGCACGCTAAGGATGTGATAGGTTCCCAGCCTTAAGGTGCAGCCTGGAGATTTCACAGAATTGCAATTTATCAGCAATCAGGAGAAAATGACAGCTTTGGAGGGTGGACTCTATGGCATTATACTATGCTGAGGTCCTTCCCCAACTCCATCCTCCCTGTGATTCACTCCCAAAATGTCCAAGAGTTGACGACCTTATAGTTTGCCCTCTGAAACTGCCATTTTTTGTCAAGGAAATTTATCTCTGTAGTCTGGAGATCCAGTTATCCTTCTGGGAGGACTCCAGGCACCACTGAAGGATTGGTAACCCCATTTAAGATGTTGAGAAGGCCTATTCCACAGGGCCTAAGCATGGAGAAGTGAGGGGAATGGGTTCATTTTACTGGATTCTAGGGGTGGAGCAGAATGGTCAGGAAGCCCATTATCATGATATAGTCTATTTATATTGTTTCACAAATAAAAGAAAATGTTCCTTCATGACTCATGGGATAGGATCATCTTGCTCAGGAAGTGTGCGGGGGGGGGATTCTACAAATATGTACTGGACCCAGAGAGATAATGTGCAGTCCTCCCCTGTAATGAGCTTCATCCTAGTGTATGATTTGGAGCCCAGCTCGCTCCTCTGAATTGATCTCAAAACCATTCCAAAGGCTTAGCCTAGACTTTGAACTGAACATCCATCAAAAAAGTTTACTTTAGCTACATTCATGTTAGTCAGCTCTTGGGAAAACAATACAAAATTAACTATTTCAGACTGGATAAGTAAAGTGTGTGAGTTTTGCATGTTAGAGAAACTTACCGAATCTGTCGTGTCAAAGAACACTGTTTCTTTTCCTTAAAAATGTGTACCAATGTGGCTCCTGTTTCTGGACTATTTGTCAACCAAAGAAGACTACACCTCAATTTTAAATACTCTGTATATCTTTTACTGAACAGTTGTTTACTAAGACTTGTCAACTGTAACCGTTCGCTGTTTTAAGTTCCAAACAATACTGTAATATTGTTACTGTTTTAAGTTCCAAACAATACTGTAATATGGTAATACTGTTCGCTGTTTTACGTTCCAAACAATACTGTTCCACACAATACTGTAATTATCCCGACGTTGTTATTAATTATGGGACCATCTATATAAATATGTATTTGTATTTGACCAAAATAAAACAATTGTTTTTTAAAAAGTTTACTTTAGACTGGGGCCCAAGGGGGACATTGAAACCCCGCATTACCACCACATCAAATATTCTGCTCTTGCTAAGAAGGCAGATTGCAGCTCTACTTGGGGTTTTTCTTTTTTATATCCAACTTGTTATTCTTAGCTGGTAAACAGAATTTTTTTTAAATAAATATTGTCTGAAAACTAAACCTGCCTATAGAGTTTCCAGCCAAGCAGTGGGTGGATTTCATAATTCAGTACTAAATATTTGGAAAGCCCTCTCATCCACCTTTCTTTCTCTCTCCCCACCATTAGTCACCGATTCGGCCTTTTGGCTAAGATCAAGTGTAGTATCAAGTGTGTGTAGTCACCGATTTGGAGTGTGACGCAATCGTTAAGCCAAAGATGGAGAAGTACTGAAATTTCCAGTTTGACAAAATAATCTCATACTGAAGCCAGAAAAAAGAAGGGATTGAAAGGACAAGTGATAGTTATAGAAGACAGTGTGTGTGTGGGGGGAGAATAGGATAAACTCTGACTTGACTTATAATGCAACTTTTGACTGAACAAGCACAAAACCTTGGCATTACCTCTGACTTTTCTTTCTCTGTTCAGTCTCCTAACAAGTCAAATCACTGTTTACAACATGTCCCTTTCTGTCGCTTTAGTAAATTTCTGGGAGGTGCTGCGTCTTAATGGAAGAGCATCTGCTTGGTATTCAGAAGGTCCCAGGTTCAATCCTCAGTGTCTCCAGTTAAAGGGATCAGGTAGTAGGTAACATGAAAGACTTAAACGTATGAATCTGCTGCCAGCCTTAGACTACTCCTGATGGACCAATGGAATCAGCTGCCTAGGGAGGTGGTGAGCTCCCCCTCACTGGCAGTCTTTAGGCAGCGGCTGGAGAAACACTTGTCAGGGATGCTCTAGGCTGATCCTGCATTGAGCAGGGGGTTGGACTAGATGGCCTGTATGGCCCCTTCCAGCTCTGTGATTCTATGATTCTATGAAAGCAGCTGTGGTTTTCTCTCCCTTCCCCACTTTTTTTTTGCATTTGCAGACCATCCAGTGGAGTTGCTGTTGGCTCCATTCTGAAACCTGCATGAGCCGTATGAGATTTTTAGCCATAGAGCCAACAGTGGCTCCATCTGTGCAAACACAGTAGGGGAGGGGGAGGCTGTCAAGGCTGACCCACCTTGGTCTGAGAGATACATTCCCCTGTCTCTAACCTGAGACCCTGGAACAAGCCCTTCTGTGATAACGTACCCAAGTTTACCCAGATGTGGCCCAGCAACTCACGGTGACACTCTTTAAAGTAAAATTGAATTTTATTAAGGAAGTTAAAGAAAAAGATTTTAAAAGCAATATAGTTCCAGTGGCAGTTCCAAACTCTTTAAATACACTTACAAGTCTTAGCAGCACAGGTCTTAACTTCTCCTATCTTTAAGCAAACTCAGTCCCCAGCAAGCACCATAGTTCCAAATATGTAACATGAATACGAGCAGGGGGGTGGAACAGGGGTAAGGAAGGATGTGGCCCAGGGCTTAAAAAAAAAAAAAAAAAAAAGAGGTGCCAGAACTCCCAAGAGGGAAATGACATTTTCAATCCGTATACTGAAAACTTATGAATTTTTAAACATTTTAAAAATAATTTCATCAAAGAGGTTCTGGGATTCTGTTCTGGTGCATTCCCCCAGAAACAAAGCCCTGAGGTGGCTTAACAGCATAGAAATGGAGCCATAGACCTCGTGACCCTCTCCCATCAATCCTTGGGCTGTCTCTGAGGGAGATTTTGGATGGGTGTAAGCTCTCTCCTCCCGAGTGAGATAATTAGCAAGGCTTGAGAAGTGACCTTGGTTAGCAACTGTGTAGTGGGGGTGGGGGTGGCTGACAACTGTTGTTAATGAGCCAGCGAAAGGGAAAGTTTCCTCTGAAGGTCTAGAAATCCAATAAATAAATAAATATAAATAAATAAGATGGCTGCTCTCTTGACAGAGGCCACAGTTGCTTTCTCCCTGCCTGTTTTGGTCTCAAGCGGAAAAGAGCCAATATGGGAGAGGCACAAAACACCCAGTGAACATCTCAAGCATAGTCCTTCTGTTCTTCTCCAAAGACTTCATAATGTGTAAATAAGTCCTTAGGAGACAGGGACCCTAAACTAACCTGTGTGCTCTGTAATGTGTAAAGAGCCAATAAATTACTTTATCCTTCCTAATAACCCCCAGCATACCATTTGCCTTTTTTATTGCAGTCACACACTAATTCTTCTTCTTCATCATCATCCCCAGATAAATGTGCATTGCATTTCATGCTTTAACAGGGTCCCAGGTGGTTTTACTTCTGCTTGGGGTCTTAGTGGGTCAGGGAGCATGGGTTGGGACTTCAGTGCCCTGACCTGAAGAAGTAGAACAGATTACACCAATTAAGGAAACATATGAAAACATGTCGAGATTACAGACAGAACATTCCAAGCTTTTCTTTAGCGTAGAAGAATTCAGGCAGCCCTGTCGATAGCATAAAACTGAGGCCAAGGATCAAAATCCCTTTTTAAAAAACAAAACTAGTGAGTCACTGTTGATATGCCATGCTGTGCGAAGGTATTTCTCTAGTGCTGAATGCTGGAATAAATTCAGCAGCTTTATAAAAAGGTCTTCCAAGGTGTGGTTTCATGAGGAAGGGCCCACCGCCTCCTTCTCTTCAGTACTTCTGACCCACATCCTCTTTCTGTGTAGACTAACTTCAAGCATTCATAATCAAATGCCTCAGACTCTTTCTCCTTCCTGCTTCCTGCTTCTGCACAGAATCAGGGTCATGGCAGACAATAGCAAGAATATTGTATATTACTGAAATTCTTGCTTGATTCCAAATTGTGACCCATGAGTGACCTCACAGCTAGGTGGGGCCTTACTGTATTTTACTATTATGTTGTATAATTAGATCCTGGCTCATCAGAAGGAAATGTGAATAGGAACAATCATAGTGGAAACTGAGTGAAAAATGATAGAAGTTCTAAAAATATTGTATATGGTTTTGGAGCCAATTATTTTTTTGCTACGGTAGTTATGCATGGGGCATTGACAGCATCAGCAGATCTTTTGGGGAATTAGATGACTTCTAAACCACTTTCCGCCTATTCATAATTTATGACTAACCCTGTCCTCATTTTCTATTAATTGGTTACCTGGTGGGGAAAGCTGATAAAGGCCAGGGCAAGGATCCAGGCTGCAATGTTCCAGTCTTTCTTTAGAGCTGGCCCAGACATTACTAAAGCCAGCTAATGAATATTGCTACTGGACAAGAAAAACGGATCCAAACAATTTTTAGTATTTCTGGGCCAGCCAGCAGATTTGTGTGTAAATATGTATATAAGGGTTAATTGCCAGAATTTTTGCAGGGAAAATCCGCACCATCTCTGTCACTTAAAATCTATCATACTTTTATCCTGCCATCCCTCCAGGGAACTCACGGTGGAGTTCATGGTTGTGTCCTCATCTATTTTATACTCACAGCAATCCTGTGAGGATGGTCAGGCTAAGGGAAATGCAAGACATCCAGCCTGAAGGCTGAGTATAGATTAGATCCTGACTTGGCCCAGTGGTAGTCTAAGGTACCAACCTCTATTCTACACAGAATTGATGCGTGCTTTAGCTTTATAACCCATAAGAACCCTGGAGTCAGTCCCATTCATCAGTTTATCAGCTATTGTTAAGTTGCCAACCTCCTGGTGGAGGCTAGAGATCTCCTGGAATTGCAACTGATTTCCAGGTTACCAGATCAGTTTACATGGAGAAAATGGCTGCTTTAGAAGGTGAACTCTGTGCCATTATATTCCACAGAAGTCCCTCCCCTCCCTAAACCATGCCCTCCTCAGGCTCTATCCCAAAACCTCCAGGTATTCCCCAACATGGAGCTGTCATCCTTAGCTGTTGTATTAAAGGTTTCAGGGGAAGCTTAGTGTAACTGTTGAAACTGCCTGGTTTAGCCTAGCAGAGGAGGAGTCACTTAGAGTTAGCAAATGAGGCAGAACTCAAGTGGGAAATTAGGATCAGCTGTAATTAGCTTAGGTCTCTATAGGCCGCTTCTTTTTCCCATAAAGCTTTGTAGTATAGCTGCTCTGAAGCAGTCACTGACCTGACAATGCACTCTGTCCTACAAGAATTGTTTTCATTTTTGAGTTTCAGCCTGGAAACCAAAACAGCTGAGGTATCAGTATGTGGCTCCAGAATCCTGCCTTGACATGGGGAAGGTGTCATCATGAGCTGACTCTGATCAGAGTTCATCTAGTCAGCAAGGGGAAGGATTTGAGTTTTGTCAGGCCATCGCATTTCTTAATTGACTGCGACTCTGGAGTTTTCTTCCATATAAGGGCTGTGGTCACACACACTAAATAATCCACTTCCAATCCACTTTCAGTGCACTTTGAAACTGGATTTTTACTGTGTGAACTTGCTAAATCCATTTGGAAAGTGCTTTGAAAGTGGACTGAAAATGGATTATTTAGTGTGTGTGACCGCAGCCAATGTCAGTATCTGCCATTGTTCAGGGCCTGTTGCTAACACCTCCCTTGTGGGTTTTGACAAGAGGCCAGAATACGTATTCCTAAACAGACATAAGTGCATTCTTTTTAACATAAATATGGGATTCTTTTCCTTCTGTATGATGAATTCTGAAATTGCTACTTGCTTGAGAATTTTGCATTATGGTTTTATCTGTCAATAAATAATAGATGTTTTGGAACAGCTCTCTCTCTCTCTCGGGTCCCTGCCAGTTTCCATCCCCTATTGAACCAGGTGGGGATAAAACTCCTACACTCTTAATTCCCCCCAACAGCAGGGGAGGGAAAGTCAGCCTGTTTTAGGGTTGTCAGCTCCTGGTTGGGAAATACCTGAAGATTTTGGAGGTGGAGCTTGAGGAAGGTGGGGTTTGGGGAGGGGAGGGACTTTGATGGGGTATAATCCCATAGAGTCCACCTTCCAAAGTGGCTGTTTTCTCCAGGTGAACTGACCTCTGTCACCTGGAGATCATTTGTAACTGTAGGAGTTCTCCAGCCACCATCTGGAGGTTGGCAACCCTAGCTTGTTTTGCTGGGGAGCTGGATAAGACATTTTGCGTTCTTATTACAACCTTTAATTGCGTATGTTCTATGGGGTTAAATTAGGGATAAATCTTGCAAAACAAATAAATCTGAATAATTCTTTAACTCAAAACCCTCCACTATATAGAACAATACGCCAAAGGTTTTGTATAACCACTTATATAACAGCAAATAGAACCTGCAAATGAAAGTCTCTTTGAGTTTTAATTAAATAAACAGATTTGCATTTGCAAAGCTTGGGTTCCTCCAGTTCATTCCTCTTCCAGGAGAAGTTCTGTTCCAATGAACTGGAGAACACAGCAACCAGATGACAATCCACAGTTCGGAAGCTGTATAGCCCTGCAAAAACAATACAATTACAACAACACTAACATTTATACTAAATTAAATCCCTCCCCTACTAATTAACCTTTCACATACATAATTTCCAATTACCCTATAAAAGGTGATATGAGCCCAGAAATTTTTATACTCTCCTTCTGTTGCTAACACCCATTGACTGATTTCCAGCCCTGCTAGGCTAAAACACCCAATTCCTGGGTGTTACATTATCACCTTGTATAAGATAATTGGAAATTATGTATGAAAATTAATTAGTAAAGGGGGGGGATTCAATTTAGCATAACTGGTATTACTGCTGTAATTATATTGTCATTTCAACGCTATATCTGTCAGGCGGCATGCTGAATTGTAGTTACTGCATTGTCCAATCTGTTGGGATTTAATTTCTTGTGTGAGATGAGTGAAGTGGAAAAAATCCAGCACCTTGGTAGTTTGGAGGAGAAATTTGTGTTGGCTCACTACAAAGTTTTGCAAGCCTGCACGAGTGGTTTAATTGAACACAGAGGGGCTATCAGTCCCATGTATCTGTTCTCTGTTATAGCCATGTGTTAGCTATGTGTAAATGTATTGCTTTGTTCTATGTAGTGGATGGTTTTGAGTTAAAGAAATTCTGTTTAAATTTATTTGTCTTGCAAGTCTTATTCCAAACGTAGCCCCATAAACCCAGTCCTTGGCACCTCTGTCTAAAATATCTCAAGTAGCAGAACTGGTCGAGCCCTCTTCTTAAGAACTTGAAGAACCACAGCCAGCACCTTGAAACCAAATGGCCTGAGTAAGCAAAAGGCAATTGTCTGTGTGATGTGCTGAGTGTGGTTCTTCCACAGCCATGAACCCAGAGTGGTAAAAACAATCTGCCAACTGTGACAAGTGTTCTTCTATTGGCAAGTGCCCAGCTCCTTTGTCCTCTACTGGAATACAAACACAGGGCGATTTTGCATCTAGCATTCGCTCCACATTTTCTCAACACTGAGGAAAGGTGCAGCTCAAAACCACATTCAAATACCCCGGGGCAATGCTGTGCTAACAGCAAAATCACTCCTGAATGGCCACAAATCTAGGCAGGAAATACCATAAAATCAGATGATCAAAGAAAGTGAAAGTGGCACGCAGTGTAGAGGGTACCATAAAACCAGATGATCAAAGAAAGTGAAAGCAGCATGCAATGCAGAAGGGGATTTCTGTTCCAACATGGGCTTTGTAAAACAATGGAGGGAAAAGCCAATGCAGAATCACCCAGAAGCTCAGCCCAATGTATGGATGATGAGCAAAAGGGGATACATGACTGATTTTGCTGCAAAATGCTACCGAGGATGCTTGCCCACAACATGGAGATCTTTGCCTTTGGGAGAAGTTAGGGGGTAGAGATCTCCTGAAAACTGCATGTACAATGGACCATCATCATCATCCAGACTTGTGTATTGGTGTTATTAAAATCTGGTTCCAATTGTGGGCAACAAGTAGAGGGGCCAGGTCTCCCACTATAGAACTCCTTGGTGTCATGCCAATGTGCAACATCATTAACCGAGTTAAACCGGAAGTGACATTATCACATCCAGGTGATGCTGTAGGGCTGACAATAGGTTTAACCATAGAGTTTTGGGAGAATCCTAGAATGCTGGAAATAATGTTGTACACTGGTACAACACCAAGATGGTCACGTTTGTTCCACCACTGGTCTTTCAAGCAGTGGCATGGAATTGGGTTGGGGGAGTGATGGGAAGTCTCCCACTGCACCTCCCTCCAATTGTTTCTCACAATTGGAATTAGATTTCAACTAGGAGCAAGGTCTGTTGTGGGAAGAAATACAATGGGCTCTAGAAGGAAGCTCCAGGTCAGTGTCCTGGCTGTGGCTGGTGGGGCAGCAGAGGGAAGGGAAAAATAGAGGGAAGCAAGCCATGTTTATTTCCTTCTGGTTAGCTATAAGGCAGGGCTGTCTCAAGACATTTTGCTGCCCCAAGTGGGTAATATGGGAGGACAGCCTTGTGGTAACAGGTATGGTTCCCTCTATCCCCGACTTACGTCGATTTGAGGTTATGCAGTGGCAGCTATGGTAGAAAACCACCTCCTCCTATGCCATTTTTTCTAGGTTCCAAGGGTCTGGAAAGCAGTTCCATAGCCAGTTACAGGGTAGATTTGAGGGGTAGAGCCTGAGGAGGGAAGGGGTGGGGACAGACCTCAGCAGGCTATAATTCCATAGGGTCTATTGCCCAAAGCAGCCATTTTCTCCAGGAGAACTGATCTTGGAGATCTCCAGGTGCTGCCTGGAGGCTGGCAATACTAAGAGAAGGGCCAGTCCTGTAGACTTATGTGGTAGAGCCTGGGGAGGGCAGGGTTTGGGATGTGGAGGGACCTCAGCAGGATATAATGCCATAGAGTCCATTGCCCAAAGCAGCCATTCTCTCCAGGAGAACTGATCTTTGAGATCTCCAGGTGCTGCCTGGAGGCTGGCAATATGAAGGGGAGGGCCAGACCTGTAACTTTGAGGGGTAGAGCCTGGGGAGGGCAGGGTTTGGGGTGTGGAGGGACCTCAGCAAGGTATAATGCCATAGAGTCCATTGACGAAAACAGCCATTGTAATAGCTGGGAAATTTTCTGTAGGGGAAATGATGTGCTGTGGCTGGGGAACACGGTGATTTCTGGGAGATCTCCAGGTCCCAGAGGGAGATTGGCAACTCCAGTGACCGTATAAGGGAAGATTGGGATATGTCAGTGAACCGTTTAAGGGAAGATTGGGATATGTATTTTACCTCAGGACACATTCTATGACTTCCAACGGCAACAGCAAACTGTTTAGAATGTTAGAGGCAAAGGCCAATCAGGCCGCATATGCAAATGACCTCTGTGTTCTGAATGGCTATTGGGGGGAAAGGAACAGCAAACTGTTTAGAATATTGGAGGCGAGACTTAGGCAATGCAGCCAGTGGAAAGGGACAGCTTCTGAGTGACAGATCACAGAGCCAATTGATTTGGGAGCAAATGGAATGTTCACAAAGTGCCACCACCAAAACACAATTATATATAAGGAGAAATATGTAGATACACAAGTCTGGAAGGTGAAAATGGTCCATGCAATGGAAAATGCTATCCTGCATCAAGCAGTTTTTACAGGTAGACATGTTTATGGAACTGGCCAATCAAAATTTTTTCCCATGTGTAATGTGGACAAGTGTACATTTTTGTTACTGCGAGAGCAAAAAGCTGCCATTATTAGTTCCTGCATGTTGTCAGTTAGAATCCTTGTCTCAGAGCCTCAACACATTCAGGTTTTGTTTATACAGTGTGAAGAGAAACTCAGGTTTGCCCCCTCCTATGCCTGTTTTCCTTTCTCTCAAGCAGAATGTGATTTTTTTTAAAAAAAACATCCTTTGACTGGTCAGGAATGTCCCTTTAACAGAGTTTTTTAATATGTGGAAATATGCAGTTCTGTGGCGGGAAGGTAAATAACTTAATCTGATAATTGCTGTGGATGAAACTGATATCAAAGGGACAGCAAAAGAGGAACCATTTTAAAGGCTGGCAACTCTGTGTATGGAGATAGTATGAAGAAGAAGAGTTGGGTTTTAGCCCTGCTCTTCACTGCCTAAATGAGTCTCAGAGCGGCTTCCTCTCCCCACAACAGACACCCTGTGAGGTAGCTGGGGTCGAGAGAGCTCTGAGACAACTGTGACTGACCCAAGGTCACACCAGCTGGCTTCATGTGGTGGACTGGGGAATCAAACCCAGTTCTCTAGATTAGAGTCCACTGCTCTTAACCACTCTTACCCACTACACCAGGCTGGGTCTCCAGCTTCCCTTCCCTCCACTGGGACACTTCTGTGCCCAGCATGCAGCTACCATGGACTCTGCAGGCTGTATGCACTAAAATAATGCAGTCCCTCTCATTAAAAGTATTCAGAGACTCAACCTCGCCCAGGCCTCCAACTGCACTTCTTTTGAGAACATCCCAAGGCAGAGCTCCTCTCGTGAGATACAGGGATATATCTACTGAGACTTTTTCAGAAGGTTTGGTGGCCCATTCTTGGTGCAGCTTCCCTTTAACATTTTGTGCTTAGTGGTAAAGACAGAAGCTCAGCAGAGGCCTTTTCGTTGTGTGCCTGTAGAGAAAGCTGTCTGTTCACATTCACTCATGCAATGTCTCTTTCCTAAACAGAATAATAAATGTCATTGACCAGCTAGTTCTTCATCCGCAGAGGTATGTATTTCGGGAGCCACTAAGAAAGGAACTGAAGAAGCCCTGCTCCTTTGAAGGAACATTTGATCCATATTTTAAAGATCAAGTACTTCTGTTGTTTAATCTGTACCATATGAAAAGAATACTTAAAATAAAAGATAGGTACCCACAACTGGGACATGCTGCAGTTTCCTCTCTTGACTTCACCAAGTTGACCTTGATGTGGTGAGTTTTGTGATCAGATTCAAGATGAGCAGTCCAGGAACCAATAGCCTCGTTCTCCTCTTCTCCACCTATACACAGAATGTGTGTTTGAGGTAGGGAAGCACGGACATGGTTGTGGGGTCTGCCTCCATACATTTGGCTGCAGGAAACTGAATGCAGACAAACAGTTGAGGCCCCAGCCTTTGGCACGGTTCCTGGTTGTGCAGACCAAGAGCCAAGGGATCTGCACTTGAAGGGCTCTCTGTTGAACATGTGGGTGTCAGGAACACATGAAACTGCCTTATACTGGGGTGGACCGTTGTTTCATCAAGATCAGTACTGCCTGCTCTGACTGTCATTGTCTCTTCAAGGTCTCAGCTTTTTCACTTTACCTACTACCTGATCCTTTTTAACTGGAGATGTTAGGGATTGATCTTGGGACCTTTTGCATGCAAAGTCGATACTCTACTACTCAGCCATATTCCCACACAATTTCTCAACTTGCTTTTGGTCCAAAGGGAAATAGAGTTTCCCAGAAAGTTACTGGTAGCCATCAACCCCTCTTGACTGAATATGTGAAAGGGATGGTGGTGTCAGGGACGCTGGGGCTTCAATCAGGGTTTTTGTGTTGTAACACTGGGATCTAGCCTAGTAAAGTACCATGGCTGTGTGTGCTCAGCCTTCAGCACATTTTCTGGGCAGGAGATGTCATACGAGTGGGCAACATCAGGCCTTCCAGTTGACAGATGGTATGAAGCCTCTGGATTAGTCAGGACTGGTACCACTATTTGGAAACTATCATTTTGCACCTTCAGCAAAGTTGCACTTCTGCTAGCTGCACTTCAAGTTCCTGTTCTAGGATTCACAATAGCTTGACACTCCAGTTTCTACCACCGGCAACTGATTTCATCACCCAGAGCCCAGCATAAGCTGGGATGGGGCATCATCATCATTATTATTATTACTATTATTATTATTATTATTATTTTGCTAGGTAGTCTCTTGTTCAGTGCAGTGAGAGCAAAAATGGGGGTTGGGGCAATGTCATACAATGTTGTGACATTGTACCTGGAAGTGATGTCATGGCAATTTCCCAAATCTCTATGGAAAACACACCACTTCCCACCCCACCTCCAGTTTTGCTCCCACTGGAGTGAAGAGCAGTGGTGGGGATCAGGAATCCCAGTCAGCAGATTGCCCACTACAGTGGGAAATCTGGTAAGCCTAGAACTCAGGCAGTCTAGTTAGGGTACACCAACTCCAAGTCTGGAATCCATTAAGCCTGCTCAGAGTCCCAGACCAGCCCCGACTCTTGATTGTTTTCCCTTCACACCCAGTTCACCAGACCCTGTAACTCATTCTTGATGTGTTGTTGAAGGCTTTCACGGCCGGAGTTCATTAGTTGCTGTAGATTTTCCGGGTTGTGTGGCTGTGGTCTTGGCATTGTAGGACCTGATTTTTTGCCAGTAGCTGTGACTGGCATCCTCAGAGGTATAACACAGAAAGATGGAGTACTCTCTGTGTCAAGGTGAGCAGAAAACTGATAGGTAAGTAATTTATTTCTACTCTGGAAGATGGGGTAGGTCTGAGTCAATTATCTAGTGTAGTTCTCCAGGCTATTAACATGCTGATGGAGGAGCTTTCCTGAGGAGGTTGTTTTGTCTATGGATTGTTTCCTGAGGAGGTTTGAGGAGGTTCTTTTGTGTGTGGAATGGCTATTGAAACTCTAATCTTATCTGTAATGCTATTGCCAGCTGTCGAGCATTTTGTGTTTTTCAGGACAGGAAACCATGCCCTATTTATTTTTAAACTCTCTTCTTTCCTGTTGAAATTGTGTTTATGTTTATGAATTTCAATGGCTTTCCTGTGTAATCTGACATGGTAATTGGAAGTGTTGTCCAGTCTTTCAGTGTCCTGGAACAAAATGCTGTGTCCTGTTTGGGTGAGGCTATGTTGAGCCACTGCTGATTTTTCAGGTTGGCCAAGTCTGCAGTGTCTTTCATGTTCTTTTTCATGTTCTTTCATGCCCAAGCATAGCATTCAGACAAGAATAAAAGAACTGTCTCCACACAATAAAATGTTAACCAAACTTCAAAGCGAAGGGATGGGGGCAGAATTCTCCAGGTTCCCCATGCATTTAGTGTGTGTAGCTTGCAGTTTTGAACCTGCTCTTGTCATTTCCCCCAAAAGCACTTTCTCTCCAAGTACAACCCTGTTCAGGAATTTAGGTTTAGTGTTTTATTTCATGGGGGGGAGCATATTTGGGCTGCATCAGGAGACAGCAGATGAAAAAGCCAGATTCAGGGGTGGAAATCCTTCAGTTAATGGAAATGCTCCGTTGGATCCAAACTGCTGACTTTCCCCAGGTAGTTAAACTGCTTTGGGAGCCATTGTGCAAGGTATCAAAATGAGAGGTATATATATATATATTTGATAAATAAGTTCCAATCAATTTCCAGTGGATGCATTTCCCATTTCTGGACATGAACAAAACTGCAATGGAATTGTTCCCTTGGAATTAGAGTTCCTGAGGAGAAATTAAAACAAAAACAATTGTGGAGTCTGCAGGTTGCAATATACTACCTGTAGCAGTCCTGGCCCAGGTTAGCCCAGAAGATAAGCAGGGTTAACCCTGGTTAGTATTTGGATGGGAGGCCTCTAAGGAATAATACCATTGCTGTGCAGAAGCAGGCAATGAAACTCTGAACTCCTCTTGCCTTGAAAATCCTCCAGGGTTGCCATAAATTGGCTGTAACTTGATGGTGTTTTCCACCACCATGCCCCCCCAACCTCCATCGGCATCCCCTTGCACCAAAAAAAAGCCTCAAACCATTGAACCCCAGACTAATTTAATCTTAGAGGTGATGCTTTTCTCCCTTTCAGCAAGCCTCTCTACTAACAATCACATCTCTAAAGAAGTTTTTATCTCTGTGCTCCTCATCTTCCAGGCACATGAACTGTTGCCCATGTGCTTAGTACTTTTACAAGGTAAGAGTGGCCAATTGTTTTTAATTAATGGAAGTTTGATGTTCTCCTGGCTTATTTTCTGAGATGTTTGAATGCTGAACTTATGCAAGCTACATAATGTACTGTGATGGAGGCATGTGTTGACTCATACAGCATTTGTCACTGTATTTTGAATTGTTTGTCTCTAATGCCTTTTTCACTTATGTTTAGGGCTATCCAACCACATGCATCAGGCATGAGCTAACCATACTCCTCCCAATTCGTGTAGCATATCCTGAAGGGGACAACACCCATGGTATTCAGAGATAATGGCGACCGAGCATATCAGGAGGACTGTATGATCCTTTTTTCCCACTACAGAGAACAGGGAATGGGGGCAACCTGTTTGGGGGCCATAGATTTGGACCCCCTGGTCCAATGTTCTTGATACTTGGTGGGTATCTTGGGGAGAGGCTCCATCAACTACCCTGTGAGTTTGGAGCCTCTCCCTCAAACCCCCTCCCCTCCAGACCCCAGAATATACCCTATGTTTTCACCATTGACTTCAATGGCCCATAGGATATAATGGGGCCGAATTGCCGCCAAATTTCTTTCATTCCCTCCTTTCCTTCTCTCTTTTTCCTCTTTCCCTCCTTTTTCTCTTCTCTTCTCTCTTTCTTTCTTTCTTTCCCACCTTCTCCTCTTCTCTTTTTTCCTCCTTTCCCTGTTTCCCTCCTTCTTCCCTCTCTTTCTTTCCCTCTTTTCCTTCTCTTTCTTTCCCTCTTTCCTTCCTTCTTTCCTTCTCTCTACTCTCTATCTTTCCTTCCCTCTTTCCTCCTTCTGTGGCCCAACTCTAGTGAGAAGGAGTTTAAAATTTAAACCCTTTCTCTCTTAGTTCTCCCACCCAGGCCAGCTGGGGAAGGGAAGGGGGGGGGCTTTTGAAGATGCCTCTCCCCCTTTTGCTTCCCCTTCTGACATCACTTCCGGTGATATCAGGGGGCGTGGCATATGTTAATAGCCTAATAGCTTATTAGCATACCATATGCTAATGAGCTCCTGCAGCTCTTTTTCTATGAAAAGACCCCTGGTAAATGACTTCACTTCTTCACAAGTTCTTGCCCAAACATGTTAAAGTGGTTCAAGATTTTCTGGTTTTGGTTATGATTTCAGAGTTGAGGACAACCCACCTGGAAGCTTTCCTACAAAAATTCCATCGAGATAGTTGGGGGCTGCACAAGGTTTCCAAAGCTGCTGGACTTCTTTTGCTTTGGAATTGCTCCTACTTTGGGAGACACAGCCTGCTTTTTTGGCTTGACCTTGGCCAATCACCCTCTTTATCGAAAACTTAGTCCTCTATCACTTCTGTTAATGTATGTCCCATGATCCCTTTCGTCCTTTTGTAATCAGTGGGAAAGCTACCTGGATCCAACCCATTGTCTGTCCATGCCTGCTTGCATACTAAATCATCAATCTCTGTCAAAACACTTGTGAGTACGGGCATTACACCTTAACTGTTCCTCTTCCCATCCCCTTCCTCCTAACATCCAGGCAAACACATCTCTAGATAACTACATGTCAGCACATTGCCATTCTCCTAAACCCACCTCCTCTCTTTGGCCTTCAGTTTCTGGACTCAAGACAATGCATAATGGCATCATGTCACCCATCATGATATCCTAGGTCAGGGGTCCCCAGTGTGGTGCCTGTAAATGTCATGACACTCCATTCCTGGTGTTCACGTAGGGTTGCCAGCCCCTGGTGCAGATGGGAGAGTCCCCTGAACCCAACTGGAGCTTCCCAACACTGGTCTGAGTGGTAGCAGAAGCAAAATAAAAATTTTTAAAATGGCTGTTGGCCAACAGCATGACATCAGTTCTGAGAAAAGTGAAGAAGAAGAGAAGAGATTGGATTTATACCCCACCCTTCACTTGGAGTCTCAGAGCGGCTTACAAACTCCTTTCTCTTCCCCTCCCCACAACAGACACCCTGTGAGGTAGGCGAGGCTGAGAGAACTTCTGACAGAAACTGCTCTCTTTTCAAGAACAGCTGTGCCAGAGCTTGTGACTGACCCAAGGTCACATCAGCAGGTGCAAGTGGAGGAGTGGGGAATCCAACCCAGTTCTCCCAGATTAGAGTCCACGCACTAAACCACTACACCAAAGTGATATTACTCCTCTCTAGGAAGCACTGAAAATGCTATGATTTTACCATAGAGTTTTGGCCAGTTCCTAGATAGGCACAATGTCACTTCCTGGTTTTCCTAGAAGTGACATCAAGCCATTAGCTGACTGTCAGCACCCATGCCCTTGCCCTGCAGTCTCCTGTTGGTTGCCAGGCCATGCCTGGCAATTCTATGCCAGCTAAGTGTTTTTTTAAAAGTGAGTGGAGGCAGGTGGGGCTCTTGCCCAGCAGGGCTTCTGACTGGCCTCTGGACATTTGACTGATTAAAATAACATTCTTTGTTCTTTGTCTCATTACTTTTTCCCAGTGTATTTTTAAAAGTTACCCATCTCCCCCACAATGGGGCTTCCTATGTGTATGTCGTACCGCCTCTGGTGGCTTCCGTTTCATAGCTGGCTTTGCCTCCCACAATAGCTATTATGTGGTTGTGCCCATCATCCTGTATCAGAATTCCAAAGGTGCCCAGAGACTCATAAACACTGGAGACCCCTGGCCTAGGTATTACAGTGCAGAAAGTAAATGAGTCACAGAGCAATTACTTGCAGTTCCTTGCCACTTGAATGCCTGAACACTGAAGTCTGAAAATTTCATTTCCTTTTCTCCAGAAGTAAATATCCTATAAAAAAAAAAATCATCTCTGACATCTGAATCTGCCTGATACTATTGGCCCATCTTGTTCAGTACCATCTGCTTTGAATGGTAGAAGCTTTCCAGAGTCTCTGGTAAAGGAAGGACTGGCATAAGTGTTCTAGCTTTCAACCGTTCATGAAGATGCCAGGAATTCAACCTGAACTTTCACTAGGCAAAGCAGGTGCTTTACACCAGGGAAAAATGGAGAGCATGAAATGAAGTGGAGAGTCTTATTGTTGTCCGGATTAACAGGCTAAAGAGTGCAAAATACATTATGTACCGAAAGCATAAAAATGACATACTAATTAAAAGGTGAATATCTATTAAATTCTCCTTCAGCTAGATTGTCTTGTGCAGTGCAGTGACTCCTGGTTCTGCAAAGTGTTTTAATAAAAATAATTTTTTTAAAAAATGAACTGGCCCTTGTTTTAAAATTCATGTGCTCAAGGGATTATAAATGAAGAACAACTTGAGCTTTGGCGCAACCATCTTTCCAACTTTTGACAGTGAATTGGGTCCAGGCACTTGTGAATGAAGCAAGGTTGCAGATGTGATCAAATCTCTTTTCCCAGCAGCCCCTGCTCCCCCACCCATGATCAGGAGCTGAGGTACATATTGCTCCAGATCAATGTGCCATGTGGCACTGGGGAATTTACTGCACCAAGAAGAGGGAAATGGCCAAAGTCACACCACGACTCACTCACTGTCACACAAGCAGAGCAAATTCTCCCATCTGAGGAGCAGTCAAAGGGTTCACAGTGGGAAGGGAGTTTATCCTGTTCCTCTTTTCTTGCATCAGCCCCTCAGGGCCACCTCTGGAGAAGTGGCATAGAAATTGTCTAAACAAGAAAATAAATAAGCATTGCTCTGGAGCATGGGTCCCTGATGTATTGAGCCTGTGGGCACCTCTGGAATTCTGACATTGGATGGTGAGCATGACCACAAAATGGCTGCCATAACAGGCAGAGCCAACCACAAAATCTCAGGGACTGAGGTCATACATAACTCAATAGTAACCCTTCAAAATTTCAGGCAGAAGCTCTGTTTAAAAATGAATATAGGCTGCGGTCACACACTAAATAATCCACTTTCAATCCACTTTCAGTGCACTTTCCAACTGAATTTTCACTCTGTGAACTGGCAAAATCCAGCTGGAAAGTGTATTGGAAGTGGTTTGAAAGTGGATTATTTAGTGTGTGTGACCAACAGCCATATTGTTTAAAAATATAATCTTGCACGCACATAGCTTATCTTCAGACATACAGTGAAGATCTGTGGTGGCAGCTGCTGCTGAAGCAACTTTTTAAAAATATGCACAGCCAATCAGACTTCCAGTGGCCAATTGGAAGCTCTGCTGAGCAAAAGTCCCATGTGGCCCCACCCACTTTCTAAGCAAAATTAACAGGCACCACATTAGACAACCTGCTCTGGAGGATCCCCCCGAACCTCAGCAGCAGCTGTGGAGGAACTCAGGGACCTGCTGGGGGGAAGGGAAGATAGAAAAGACCAATGCTTGCATACTGGCTCAATTCATGCACTTGTATCCAACCCATTGTGTCTAACAATGTTCTCAAAGCAATCCAGTGCCAAGAGAGACTCCTCAAAGCTGTGAGAACAGTGTCATAAACCCCTCATGTGCTGGAAGTCTGAAAAGTGGAGAAGATGCTGGTTGAATTTAACAGCTGTCTAAACAGTTCATTCACAGGCACTTTTTGCTTGACTTCTCCCCGCACCTCATTTCATTCTGCTCAGAATAATAACTATTATCATGTCACACCCTGCTGGCTGCCACGCAATTCAAACACTGCTTGTCAGTCTCAAAGGAAAATTGCCTGCCAGTGCTTAAGAATATCGCAACGTAATGGCTTATTCTGAATTCCCTTGGAAATCTTCTCTTTCTATCTGTTCTGAACTCCTCATGATTGTCATTCTTCAAGAATATACTGGTATTAATTCCATATCTGAAGTGTTCACTCACTTCCTTCTGTACCTCACCCCTGTATCTTTTTCATTCTTCAGGAATATACCAGTATTAGTTTCATGTCTGAAGCGCTCACTCACTTTCTTCTGTACCTCACCCCTGTATCTTTCTTAATGTGACTACTTTTTTATTGTACCAGAGGCACAAAAAGGAAGGTAATATTTCTTCTTCATCAGATCAAATTTAAATAACACTCAGGTTGTGCCCCAGCTTATGTATGGATCACAAGTCTGCCTATATAATGACCATTCCAAACTGAAAGTTATGCAGTATAGATTTCTAAGATCCTTACTTGGGGTACCTAAGTGTGTATCCAATGCTGTGCTTAGATTAGAGGCAGACCTGGTAACTTTAGAATCAGGGGTTTGGCTGCAAGCTATATGTTTTCTGGTTGAACTTTCCCCCCTCTAGTCTAAAATTTTGGTAGACAATTTCCGTTCAGGTTGGATAGGAAAAATAGAGGACAATGCGCCGCCTGTCCTTCCGTGACTCCGCCCTCTGCCGGATTCAACCACCTGGTGTTGCTTCTGCCACCACCGCCGTCACCACTGCATCACTGGTGCCTCCTGCTGCACACCCCAAGGAGGGAGGGAGCCCCCCACCACCTACAGGCAGGTACCCATTTATCTACTTGCTATATAGTTAATGCTTTCGAACCGCTTGGTGGCTCTGCACAGCTGTTCTTGAAAAAGAGCAGTTTCTGTCAGAAGTTCTCTCAGCCCCACCTACCTCACAGAGTGTCTCTTGTGGGGAGGGGATCATGATCAGAACTACCCCATAAACTAAAAAATTCAGGTGGAAAATTGTTAAAATGATGCAGAATCCACTGAAATGGGATTAGTCTGTCGTAATCTTGCATGCTGCTAATGCTGGGCCAGTACTGCCCATTTTGCAGAGAATGGCCCTACTGTAGAACTAACTTGGCTCCCATTAAGAAACACACATGTCCTCTCTCTGGGCACATTGACTTGGTTATACTGAGCCTGTGTGCTGTAACAGAGTTGACAATATAAAGTGAGATGTCTATACAAGATTGCAAAAAAAAAAAAAACCCACAAAGTTGCCTGCAAGCCTTCCCCCCCCGCCTATTTTTCCATCTCAGTTTGAGACAATTTATGCCACCCACGTCTTCTGTTTCTCTCGCTGTGTCACATCTAGCCTAATGCTTGCTCGACTCTTCCTATAAAAACCCACCACAGTTCTGTTTAAGTTCATTATTTGAAATTATGCAACAATAAAGGAAGACAGTTTTGACTTGTTCACAAGGAACACGCTCTACCTTGGCACTGAGCCAAGTGAACCCATTTTCATTATTTAGAAGTTTGCCCAAAAGAGGAATTCAGGAGAAGGAGAAAGGAGTGATGTGAAAATAGGGGTGCTGGGGGAAAAAAAATTCTTAAGAAAGTTTCTCACTTAAAAACTGATTTTGTCCTCTGATTAGGTTGCCTGGTCCACCCCCATGGCCATGTAGGGTTGCCAGATGCAGGTTGGGAAGCTCCTGAAGAACTGGGGATGGAGCCTGGGGAGGACAGGAACCTCAGTGGGGTGCAATGCCACAGAGTCCACCCTCCAAAGCACCCCTTTTCTCCAGGGGAACTGATTTCTGTAGTCTGGAGATGAACTGTAATTCTGGGGGCTCCCCAGGTCCCACCTGGAGGCTGGCATCCCTAGCTGTGAAAGGAAAGAAGATACAGAATCCACTTTCAGAAGCTGCTGCCAGGTAGATTTTTAAAAGGCATGAAAATGGCATGAAAAACCTAGATTGCATGCATAATGCTATCATCCACCATTATTTTATTATTCATATTCAGCAGCTCATAAACTGTGGTGGAAAAATTCCACTCCCTCCTGCCCAAGTCAGTTCATTTCACTTATAAGCTGCCTCTCATGCTAATTACTGTCATTCTCCCTCTCTGCATGGCAATCTATCAGCTTCTCCACTGGGGAAGACAGGAAAGAATGACTGAGACCAAAACACACTTGAGACGGAGCCTCTTCTCTCTGAGCTGAATTGCAAGGGCATCCACCATTACTCCGTTCTGCAGGTGGGTGGTTCATTTTGTTGCATGCAGGCTGTTTACCAGTCTAAGCTTTTCTGTGTGTGTCTGTATATGTTTATCTGGATATCTCATGAGCTCTTATGAAAGTTGCTAAACCATCAGTGATGCCTAAAATTCCATATTTGGCAATGCAACTTGGAAGGATACATAATGGAAGGGCACTTTTTTTAATCACAGAGGGCCCCATCACATGCTTTTGTGAAACTTGATCCAATATATACAAACAACTTGTAAGAAGAATGTTTGGGTCATATCATTTCATGTTTCCCAAGTCTTGCACAGTTTTAGGTTGTAAAATGGCTACTTGAGACACAAGATGCAACGGCCTCCTTTCTATCAGACACTGGCAAACACAGAGCAAGGATTTCACTGCATGGGTGACTTGCATGCCAGGTTTATAATATGCATATAATGAGCATGAACATTCAGAAGCAACATTAAAAACCATCATATGTGAAGCAACCCTTATTTAGAAGGAACGTATTGACATGAACACACATGAACATACAAAGTCTTGGTATACTCAGTATTGTCTATCCTGACTAGCAATGGTTCTTCAGGGTCTCAGACAGGCATCTTTCACATCACCTACTACCTGACCATTTTAAGTGGACAAGCCAGGGACTTAACCTTCGATCTACTGTGTGCAAAGTAGATAGGGCTGCCAAGTTTGTAGCTCCCATTGGACAGCTGGCAGGAGGGGGGGAGTAATTGCTGTCAGGTGATGATGTGACATCACTTTCCAGGAAAATCCTGAAGTGATGTCATGTCTCTCTAGGAATCACTGAAAACTCTATGGTTACCATCGATCTTCCAGTGATTCCTAGAGAGTTGTGATGTCACTTAAGGGTTTTTCCTGGGAAGTGATGTCATGCCATCTCCCGATGCTCCGCCTTTCCTGCCATCTCCTGCCAGTTGCCATTCCTGGCAACTCTGTGGCATTGCACCCCATTCCTGGCAGCAGATGGTGTCTCTATCACTGAACTATGCCCCCAACCCTATATGATTGATCACATGAAGCTGCCTTATACCTTGACTTTTCACGAATCAAGGTCAATATTGTCTACTCTGACCAGCAGTGGCTCTCCAAGGTCTCAGGCAAGAAGTCATCTATATCACTAAACCTGGATGTCTGATACTGATTGTGGTAGAAATAATAAAAGTCAATGGTTTGCCATAAATTTCCCATTACAAGATGTCATCCCATACCAAGAGGCCATTACCAAAACACTATAAACAGATCCCAGAAATGAAGCAATGTAAAGAAACCAGAAGTGGAGGAAGACTTGTTTGACACAGCACGCTTGGTCTTTTACAACCCTATGAATTCCATGGAAGATCCCCAACTGATTAAAAGAACATAGCTAATTCAGCCAAAGTGGATTTCATTTCAGCTGGCTCCACACAAAAAATAAACAACAAAGGTAATACACACTTGTCTCAAATGGTGCAGTCCTAGGCAGAGTTCCACCTCTCTAGGACCACTGTGATCAGGAAGTAAGTCTGCTTGGAACTGCACTGTAAACCTCCACCCATCCATTCCCATTTCATTCTCCCTAGTCTCCCTTCTTATTTAATTGAGATATAATCCTTGCCATCTTTGATCATGTCACCTTTTCTTTGCAATGGGTTATACAAGGAACACAATATCATATTTTGTTTCAAGCTGGAAAGGACAGGGAAATTCCTCTGTATGCATTTCGCTGGTGGCCATAGATAAAATAAATTAAAGCAGAAGTATAAAAGGAGGAACTGTCTATTGAGCCCAAAGACAAGGGTATATCTATTTTTCCTCCATTGGATTGATTTGTCTCCCTGCCAGGTTAACCTATAAATTGAAAAGTGATTATATACAAATAGACTAAAATACCCCCCCTTTTCTCTTAACCTGAAATGGCCCTTGGATTGCTAGATTTTGTTGCAGTCTGCTTTAAAGTTAGTAACTGGGGTGGGGGAGTTCAATTAATTTGTCCTAGTTATAGTAGATACATGCACGAAGGAGGAATTCGGGGTTCTTTTGAACTGTTCCCTTTTATGTTTCTTTAATTTAAAGATGCTTCACTGGGGTAACTGTGTTAGTGTATGTCCATATGTGCAGTCAAGTTGTAACCAACTTACGATGACCCCAGCAAGGGGCTTTCAAGGTAAGCGAGAAGCAGAAGTGGTTTTCTATTGTCTTCCTCTACAAAGTCTTCCATGGCAGTCTCCCTCCCAAGTACCTACACTGTGCTTCTGAGAGCTGAGGAGACCAGGCTATACCAGGCTGCCCTTCCCTCTTGTCTGGAGGGAAAGAACAGCACACCCCTCTTGCTCCTCCCTTCCATAGTCAAGGAAACACCGGCACTCTCGGGGGAGCCCAGTTTGGCAGAAGAGAGCTGGTGGGGGAAGTGGGGGATGGGCCCGGCTATGGGGATCTAGGATGGCAGAGTTCCCACCTTTCGATGCCAGAAAGGAAGAGGTTGGGAGCCTACAGATGGGGAAGGGGAATGAGCCAATCAATGGCCACTCTCCTCTGAAGGGCAAGAGGGAGGGGCAGGAGCAGGACAGGAGGATTCAAAAATGAGGAAAGACGCCAACCAGGGAGGATCCTTTTCTGAACCTATGAAGGACAAGGAACAGGGTAGAAAGGGGTGAATACGAGTGAGGAGAAGCACAGTGGAAAATGAGGTAACCCTCCCCTGTAGCTTCAAAATCTGAGGTTGGGCATTGGCTCCTAGTAAGAATCTGGGACCCTGGAACCTGCCCCTCTCCAAACTCCCTCCCTGAGTGTTGATGATCATGACATATTGGTGGCCTGTATGGGGAGGCCAAACAACTGCCCACACCTACCTTGACCACCCAGGTGGTACCCAAATCAAACTGGACTTTCAGCGGCGGGTCCGACCAACTTACCAAAGAAAACAACAATTGACGGTACCTACAACCAGCCCCAGTGGGCCAGCTTTCAACTTAGCTCAATTTACCCAGTGGATGGCCAACCACCAGGATCAAATGATGCAGGAATGGGTCCGCCAACAACAAGAGTCTCAGGTATTGTTAATGTGGGATATGTGCAAGGCTTGGGGACAAACTCACATCCAGGGTGGTGGTAGCATAATTCGGATGCCCACCCCATTGTTAACCAAGCTAGCCTCGGAGGACGATGTAGAGGCATACTTAAAGACATTTGAACAGACCATGGAGATGGCCCAATGGCCAAGGGAACAGTGGGCATACATTTTGGGGCCCTATCTAACAGGGGGAGCTCAGGCTGCCATGCAGGCCTTGACTAAGACTCAGGTGGCTGATTATGAAACAGTAAAAAAGGCTATTCTAGGTAGGTTTGAGATTACAGAGGAAATCTTCCAGCAGAAATTTAGAGCCCAACGATGGAGAGCCGAGGACTGCCTTAGGCTACTTATAGTGGAACTGACCAAGTGGGCTGAACGATGGCTGGGCCCTAAGACAGTAGAGGAAAGGGCCATGGTTTAGAAAGTGGTAGTGGAACAAATATTATAAATCTTACTCAAAGAGCTGCACCTCTGGGTGCTTCATAGCAAACTGAAGGATTTAACAGAGATGACCACGTTGCTGGAGAACTATCTGGCCATGGATCCCGGAGGAAAAATGTGGGAGAGTCCCAAGGCCCCAGCAGAGAGTGCAGGGGTGGGGACTCTCAGGAAAAAAGCCCCTCTGGCCCAGTTTTGCAGGAAGGGAGAGCTTGGCCCCTGGCAAGGGGAGATCATTGGAACAACCCTTGAAAGGGGTATTCCCAAGGAGACCCAGTCCAAGGAAGAGCCAGCTGGGTGGAACGGGTCCAGAGGTCATAGAGAAAGCCAACAGGGAGGAGCCAGGGCCCCTCTGCAAGGTCCCTGTTTCACCTGCAGGCAAATGGGACATTTCCAACGGGAGTGTCCCACGGTGGGGTGCGAGGCCAGATAGGATGTGGCTTTGCCCTTAAGGGCCCCTACAAAGGGGTGGCCACCATTCATGGTGGAGATGAGAGTGTTTGGGAGAACTATCTCCTCATTACTGGATTCGGGAAGCACCATTTCCATGATACGAGCAGACTTCATGCCTGCCCATGTACTGATCTGCAGGTGGATCCAAATTAATTGTTTCTCCTGACATCTTCATCAGTGTCCCATGTTGCATATCCCAGTGGTAATACAGGGAGAGGCCCATACTTTGGAAGCAGGCAAAGTGGCCACCTTGCCCTACCCTGCCTTAATTGGGTGGGATTTAGAGACCTTCTGAAGGCTTATGCATCATGCCACAGGAGAGGGTGGTCTCACCTTGGAAGGGAAGAACATGGACAATGAGAGTTTAGTGGGGGAAGTGTTGACATCGGGTTCTGAAGAAGAAGAAGAGGCTCAAAGAGGGCACATGCAGGAACAATGGGGCCATAACCAGCAGTTTAAAGAAGCTCAGGAAGCCGACCCGTTGTTGGAAGAGGTCCAGAGGAGAACCGTGGTAAGTGAAGGATAGATAATGAACATAAGGACATAAGAGAAGCCAATGTTGGATCAGGCCAATGGCCCATCTAGTCCAACACTCTGTCACACAGTGGCCAAAAATACCAGGTGCCATCAGGAGGTCCAGCAGTGGGGCCAAGACACTAGAAGCCTTCCCACTGTTGCACCCCCCAAGCACCAAGAATACAGAGCATCACTTGCCCCAGCCTGAGAGTTCCTATCTATACTTTGTGGCTAATAGCCACTGATGGACTTCTACTCCATATGCTTATCTAATTCCCACTTGAAGCTGTCCATGCTTGTAGCCACCACCACCTCCTGTGGCAGTGAATTCCATGTGTTAATCACTCTTTGGGTGAAGAAGTACTTCCTGGACGCGCAGGCCATGCAAAGGTTCCCACAGTTTGAGAAATGGCAAAGGGTGTGGTATAGGGTTGCTAAGGGAGCCCAGGATGCACAAGAGCAGTGACAATTACTAGTACCCCAAAGGTTCTGTACCCAGTACTGCAATTTGCCCATGAACACCCCTGCGTGGGCCATCAGGGTCTGGCTAAGACTCTGGCTAATGACATTATAAGCACACAACATTGGGTGAGTGGACAACAGCACATGAAATGAAGTTTGGTGTGTGTAAGTGTAAGGTAATGCACATTGGAACAAATGAATCCTAATTTTAAATATATGCTGATAGGGTCTGAACTGGCTGACACTAATTGAAAGAGATCTTTGAGTTGTAGTAGAAATTCAGATGAAAATGTTGATCCAGTGTGCAGCAGTGGTGAAGAAAGGGTGAAAAGAGATTAAAAATAAAATAACCAGTACTGTAATACCCTTACATAAAGCTGTGTTATGGCCTCAGTTGGAATACTGTGTGCAGTTCTGGTTGCTATATCTCAAAAAGGATGTTGTAGAACTAGAAAAAGGGAAAGGGGGGGTCAACCAAGGAGTTTGAGTCCCTTTCCTATGAGGAAAGGCTCAAGAGTTTTGGACATTTCAATCTAGAAAAAAGACAGTTAACTGGAGACATGCTAAAGATTTATAAAATTATATCTGTGATGGAGAAAGTGGATAAACACTGCATTTTCTTTGTCTCCCATAATACTAGAACTTGGAGGCATCAAATGAAATTGTTGAGAACTAGGTTCAGAGTAATTAGATTGTGAAATTCACTGCCAGTGGAAGTAGTGATGGTCACAAGCATAGATGGCTTTAAAAGGTGGTTAGACAGAGTCATGGAGGAGAGTCCATCAATGACTACTAGTCATGGTGACTGAGTGGAGCGTCCATCTACAGAAGCAGCAAACTTTTGAATACCAATGCTGGGAGGCAGCGGCAGGGGAGGGCATCAACCTCCATGCCCTGTTTGTATGCCTGTTGCCCCAAGGCAACTGGTTGGCTGTCATGTGAAACAGGATGCTGGATTAGATAGAGCGCTGGTCTGATGCAGTAGGTTCTTCTTATTTTCTTAAGTTCGTAACACTGAAACGTACATATATTGTACAGGATGGAAGGATATCCTTTCATAGAGTGCAACTTTCTCATCTTCCCCCTCCTGCTGTAGCACAGAATACCCCCACATGCTGTTCCTGGGGTCCCCTGCCCCCCAGGAACACAATCTGCAGGGCCTTTTTGACTCCAGCTACAAGAGAAAAATAAGAAAGCTAGACTTCATGGGTACAATTTCTTCCACTCACTGAGATTATCTTCTGGTTCCCAACCAATGATTTGTTTGTTTAGGCTACACAAGAACAAAGTACAATTGAAATGGGAATTCCAGTGTCAAAACATCAAGGATAAGAGATTCAAACTCTTCTCTAGGCAACACCAGCTCAGAGTATGATGTCAGTTCTTCCTTCTTTCAGGAGATGTTTGCTCATCCATTCAGCTTAGTACATGGCTACTTTTGCTCTTCAAAACCTTACATTTATTTTATTAGTTGTCACTCTCTTGAACAGAGCAATATTTGGGTTGGCTTCATTTTTATTGACATTTTTATCAGCACATTCTCCTATTTTAGGAAGCCACATTTCAGAAGTCTGATTTGGTTAATACTGGATGAATTGATGGGCATTTTGACAGCTCTTTAATTTCTTTTGTGGTTTCCTCCTCCGCTGTAAAAGCTGTTTGGCTGCCCTGCCATGGTTCTCCTAAAAAAATTCAATTTAATTCACTCAGTAAGCCTTTAGCCAGGAAACAGGAGGCCTGGCACATTAAAAAAAACCCCACAGATGTTCATGAAATGCAACAATAATTGACTTGCTTCCTTTTTTTACTTAGGGCCTCTGGTAAGATTCAGTAGAAGCAAAGCTGCTTCATGTCCCTTCATTTGCTTTTGCTTATCGGCTCAGTGTATTGCCACTTATCTACATGGGATAGGGGAAGATGTTATCTTGACCTGTGACACAGCATGGGGAGAACAAACATGAGCTTGGCCTTGGGGATTTCTGTATTTGCTAATCCACTGTGCTCTCTGTGTTATTACTGAAGATAAGAAAACAAGGCAGCTGGCCTTCTTGACCTTATTTTCTACTGATTCTACATACTGAAAAGTTCTTCTCTTGGCTGTTCTCCTGGTCTCTGAAATGCACTGGCCCTCACAATCCAAACACACCCATCTGTGGTGTCATGACAACTTTGTTCCTTCAGTCCACACCATTGTTTTAGACTGCCCGAGTCCACTTCAGGAGTTGGCATCTGCAGGAATAGGGAGAAAGGAAGTTGTACTCACTGTAACTGCAGACAAAGAAAGAACTGGACTTGTTAAACTGTGCTTCTGTCTGAAACCATGCTGCCTCCTTATTTTGATACCTAGCATTAAGAATATAACACTGGCGACGAAGATAGGTATTTCACTCACGGGTGGGAGGTGGCAAAGATGTTCAGCAGACGAACTTCCCTCATCATGGTCAGACTATGAGCTGTTCAGGGATGTGTCCTGATTGCATTAAGAAATTCCAAACACTGAGTTTACAGGTGCCTGTTGGTCAGAAGCCACCGCATCCGATGAAGGGATCAGCCAGGAATCAAGTTCTTATCCACCCCACAGCAAAAAAGCTATGTAGTAAAGTTGCAAAAAGGAACTCATTCTTCTCTCCCCTCTAAGCTGGGCAGAGACAGAAGCAATGCTTTTAATTCCTGTATACAACAAGGGAGAGGAGGAAAAGCTGGTTTCTCTCATTTTGCAGGCCAAGCTGACAGCTCGGGGTAAGAAGAACAGAAGGGAAATCAGTTGGGCTTCTGATCAAACCCCCATTTGCTGCATCTCATTGGGCCTGGGAGGCAGCAAAGTTTCCAGAGCAGGAGCTCAGAAGAACCAACATCCAGTTATTGGCGCCTGATTCCCCCCTTAAAATTTCATCAGGAGGAGATTGTATGCCCACTCCCATATGATCCCTCATCAGCTGAGAGTCAGTTCGTAGCAAGTAGCCTGTTCCTACAAGTACACACAAACAGATCGTTAGCTGCTGAACAGCCCGTCAATTAATTGGCTACCTGATCACCACTGGTGAATGGGAAAATGAGCCGAACTGGCAGGTCTTCAAGCAGCCCTAAGCAGAAGAAGAAGAGGAGGAGGAGGAGGAGGAGGAGGAGATTGGATTTATACCCCACCCTTCACTGTCCAAAGGTGTCTCAGAGCGGCTTACAAACTCCTTTCCCTTCCCCTCCGCACAAGAGACACCCTGTGAGGTAGGTGGGACTGAGAGAGCTCTTGACAGAAACTGCTCTTTTTTCAAGAACAGCTCTTATCAGAACTATGGCTTGCCCAAGGTCATCCAGCCAGGTGCAAGTGGAGGAGTGGGGAATCAAACCCAGTTCTCCTAGATTAGAGTCCGCACACTTAACCACTATACCAAACTGGCTTTCTTTTCAGTAGCTTTCAACAAATGAATTTCTTCCACGTTGCTGTTGGTTGCCACTGGCCACCACTGCTCCTTTGGCTGGCAGAAGGAAAATTAATTGAAAAATTGCTGTTGGCAGAAGTGTATTATGTCACTTCTGTGGAAACCCTGGAAGTGATGTCAGGCTGCTCTAGGAATCTTTACAAACTCTATCATTTTACCATAGATTTTTTTGATGATTCATAGAGTGATGTGACATCAATTCCAGTTTTTTTACAGAAGTGACATAGCACCACTGTGCTGACTACACCCTCACATGCCCCTGCCTCCAGACTCCTACCAGTTGCCAGCAGCTGGTTGGCAACTCTACTGTGGAGATACGTAAACTGCAGCTCTGGGGAACCACTACATGGTGGGTGTAAAGCCTGTTCATCACCCCATAATCATGACTTAACATTTGTTTTAATGTTTTAATGTATTTTATTTTATGTGTTTTAGCTTTGTTGTAAGCTTCCTTAAGGCAGCAATGTGACCAATAAAGACTTTAAATAAATAAATAATCTTGCAACAATACACAGTCCTTCAACCTAACCCACCTCAGAAGGTATCTGTAATGATAAAAGAAAGCCAGCATGGTGTAGTGGTTAACAGCAGTGGACTCTAATATGGAGAACCAGGTTTGATTCCCCACTCTTCCATATGAAGCCTGCTGGGTAACCATGGACCAGATACAGTTCTCTCTGAACTCTCTCAGCCTCACCCACCTCACAGGGTGGCTGTTGTGGGGAAAGGAAGGGAAGGAGATTGTAAGCTGCTTTGAGACTCCCTAGGGTAGAGAAAAGTGGGGTATAAAAACCTACTTTGCTACTAAAGTGGGGAAGAGAGAATCACATATGCCATCCTGTGCTCTTTGGAGGAGGGGCAGGAGCCAAATGTTCTATGCTGACAGATAAATACACCTGCCTAGCTTAATGAAGAGCATTACATTCCTAGCATTAACAAAAGCCCGACACTACATATTCATTCAAAACCATTCCTCACAGTTAAATATAAAGAGAATGAAGTGGTGACTTGAATATTATGTTCGCCATCCCACAGTTCTCATTACAGAGATGTGGAAATGCATCAAGAGTGCCCACTTCATTTAGAATTAAGCAGATGGTTAGGGCCCCTTGACTTTGGCAATACATCATACATTCCTTGTAAATCTAGGTCATCCCTCTTTTCCCTCTTGGTGTTTCTGGTTTTTCATCTCCAACAAAATCTGGAAAGCTTTTAAGTGGAAAACAGACATTTCCCTTGACACAAATGTATCATTCCCTCAGGCTGCTAGCCACAAGCAAGGCATAGAGCATTATCCTCTCACAAGAAGAAGCAGGGGAAAGAGTCTAGCCACCTGAAGGGTCCCTACAGGATTCAGAAACAGCCTTTCTGCTTTGGCAGGGTTTCACAGAAACGCTTCATGTTTCGGTTATTTCTGCCCACTGTCATCTCTCCTGGCAACAGCAGCAGAGTAAACAGAGCCAGAAGCAGCTCAGGAAGACCTGGCTAGGTTTCTCCCCACAGGGCCCACAACAGTGCACACACACACACAAACCAAGTTCGCATATCCTTTACCAGTATCCTGACTTTGAAACTCTTTTCTGTGGCCAATTTTGTATTAAAAAAATTAGGAAGGAAATAAGGACTGCTTCCTCCAGGGCAAGGACGTTCCAAGGGTTTAGAGTAGACTAGTAGTGGGAGCTGACCTTGATGCAGGTGTACAATTACAGTCTTTCTGCCTTCGAAAACAGAGTCGTGGCTGCCGCCTGAGAGGCCAAGGAAGTGAGAGGATACACTTTCTGAAGGAAACAACCAAAATACACTTTGTAGATGAGAGAGATACCCTCGGCTAACCAATGAGGTGGACTAAACCAGTGTTTACTCCACCTCACTATTTTTTACTTACTATTTTTAAAATTACATTTTTATTGTTTTTGTATCCTGTTTTCCCGCCAAGGACTATTGCCTAAATCATTCCCTGTGTCAGGTCTACCACATCTAGAGCACTCTCTCTCTACATGTAGAACTATACACATATCCCAGGGTAATTAACTGGGACCATTGCTGTCTATTATATACATTGATTCTTGTCTATAACACCATTAGAAGGAAAAGACAAACAGATAAAGAATCTCAAGATCTTTCTTCCCCGTAATGAGATACAATGCCAGAAAAATAAAATGCAAGGGAAGGCAAAACCATAAAACAGTGTTCCAAAGTTGTAACACAATCCTAGCAATGCTGCCCTTGGCTGTTTCCTAATTTGGGCGCAAACTGAGAGTCTAAGGGGAAATAAAGATAGAAAAGGGAAATCATATGTTGCCTGTCCTGAAGAGAAGAGCCTGCTGTGTTATGGTCCCGGACAGGAGGAGGAGGAGGAGGAGGAAAGTGTCCAAAATGTTCCTGCTAGTTCAGTGGTCCCTGCTTAGATAACACACTGGATGTTTTTAGTCCAAGCCTCTGGTAGTCAAGTCTGAGGATCTTTTTGAGGTGAGCAGATATAGGAAAGGTAGGGTTGCCAGGCATATGCCTGGAACCCCTGTAAGATCTGTATGGACAGGGCATGGGGGAAAGGATGTCATTGACACATTGATATCACCTCCAGCTAAAACCATAGAGATTCACAAAATCCTAGAGCATCTTTGACATCACTTCCAGATTTCATCTTTGACATCACTTTCAGAGCATCTTTGACATCACTTCCAGATTTGATTCCCCCCTCATTTTCTCCTGCCACTCATTTGAGCACCAGCTGGGAACAGGACGTGCTTCAGGGGGGTTTGTCTGGCAGAAGTGGTCATATGGCATCCTTGGGGGGGAGGCCTCATTCACAGCAGGAAATGAGAGCAATTTTCTTCATTCTCTTCTCTGTTCTGCCCTCACAACTGTCTCACAGCGACTGGCCCAAGATCAGACACAGCATAAGTTTTGGGAGCAAGTATGGTGTTGTGGTTAAGACCATTTGCTATAAGCTGGGAGCACCTTCACCACCTCCCCTAAGATGCAGGTGCAGGACAACAGTGAATACTGTGCCTTCTCAATAGCCCCATTCAGTCCAGGAGAGATGCTGTCTGGAGATGCAGCATATACATTTTTCAAATAAATAAATGTGATGGCAATGCCAGTCATAAGCATGGGCACACAAAGGAGCAGGGTAGGAGCACCAGGATGTTCATTGGGGTGGTCAACGTAATTATTGGGGGGCAATGACCATAGCCCACCCCACAGTGACCTGTTTGCCACTGAGCTATGCCTCCATGTTTGGAGATTTCAACAGCCAAGTGGCTGTGTACAGCTGTTACGTACCATAAATTGTAGCCTCATCCATACAATAAGTTATAGAAAATAAGCAACTCTGTGCAAATGTATTCACTTTGTGTGTTGTCTACTAATTGCAAAACACAACTTTTTGCAGCAAAAAACCCCCAGATTTATTGCATAGGGGCAAAATAGACACAATTCTGACTATGGGTTAATATCTCATACAAAATGAGTTTTCACCTGATGAACACTGGAAGGTGTGTGAGTAATTCTTCAGGATTATTTATTGCAAGGGGTGAGTTAGTGACGGGCATTTGGCTCTCCATTTGAGATACAACTTCTGATGGCACGGACTCGGCTCATCTCCCAAGAAAACCTCTAATAGCTCTATCAATAAGTGACAAATGACCTGTGTTGCCTTCCACTGTGTGTTCCCACAGTTAATAAGCTGTAACACCTAGCTTTGTGATGCCAGAAAGACCAATATTAATGGGACTTTTGGAAATGCAGGTTGAAGGTACTAAGAAGGCAGGCCACAATTTTTTACTTATGGAATGCAGAGGAAGGACAGGAGCTATAGGCAGAGAAACAGATGGGTTTTTTGAGGGCTGCATAGCTGGCATAACTTCCTGGCAGGAAATGGAACTGCTACCAAATACAGGAGATTTATACCTGAAGGCTAAATGGGCAGACAGAGCAAATGGAAGAATGTGCATGTTTGGGGAGGACCATTTGCATTTCTAAAAGTTTTAACCTCTTGTACTCAAAAAGAAAGGTTATGGACAATACATACATGCAGCTGAGCAACAGAGGTATAGGTTATTGTAACATCAAAGTGAAAGAAAACTTACAACAAATGGATTACTGTTATTTGTCATAATGGGCCAAGGCCCATTTTCTTACATAAATACCACAGATATCACTCTGGTGTCCAGTGTTTTGCGTGTAAGATGATGGCCTCAATCCAGCTAGATAGAAGCCATGCACAAAAGGCAATAAGTTTCTTTATATGGCAGCAGTCACATCTGTTCAGGGGGAGTGGTATGGAGATAAATAGTGTGGTCCTACGTAGAGCTACTCAACTCCAAGCCTATTGATTTCACTATTAGTTCTCTTCCTCTGGCTCCCCTGAACAGCTGATCCATACAAATAGTGCCTTCTTGAAGAGGACTTTGGACCTGCTGTGCACACACATAAGCTGAACGGGAGCCTCTGGCTCCTGAGACTCTTGATCATACCTAACACTGATTCTTGAATGTTCAGTTCCACATAACCTTTTGTGCAACTGAACCAAAAGATGAAAAGTGGATAATTGCCAACTATCTTTTCCAATCATAGGGGGTTTGGTGTAGCAGTTAAGAGTGTGGACTGTAATCTGGGAGAACCAGGTTTGATTCCCCACTCCTCCACAGGCATCTGCTGGTGTGACCTTGGGTCATTTACAAGTTATTTTGGAGCTGTTCTCTCACGAGCAGTTCTTGAAAGAGCTCCCTCAGCCCTACCTATCTCACAGGGTATCTCCTGTGGGGAGGGGAAGGGAAAGGAGATTGTAAACTGCTCTGAGAATCCTTCAGGTAGTGAAGGGCGGGGTATAAATCCAATCTCCTCCTCCTTCTTCCTTGACACTTTGGGCCAAACTATACCTGACTGTGGAATGTGTACCTTGACTCCAAAAAGCGGCCTTGGGGAGATGCAATGTGGATCAGGGTCATGGATCTGGGAAAGAGAAGCTTAGTTTTTCCCCAACTGTGACATTTCCTTGATTGAAAATAGGACCCTTGGTCTGTATAAAATCCCACGGGGGAGAGAAGACAAACATAATGCAAAAACCTATCTTTTCCCCTAGTTTACAGCAGCCTTGGCAGGGATACTTCTGACCAGCAAAACAATGGGCTTTTCTGCATTCTCATTTTACTGGTTGGCAGGGGTCATTTGGGGTTGGAGCATGCCGGAGCCCTGCTCCAGCAGCCCCGCCCGGCAGCCCCGGCTCCACACTTCAAGGAAGGCACAGGGAGGCATTTAAATGCCTCCCTGCTCTCTCCCTGGCCCTTCCTGGCTTGCGTGTCGAGGTAGGCAAGCCAGAAGGGGGGGAGCTCTAGAAGCCTTCCTCGTCTTGCCCACCCAAGCGGGAGAGACGAGGAAGGCTCAGGGAGGCATTTAAATGCCTCCACAGTCTCACCCCGGCCCTTCCTGGCCCTTAAACCCCTTCTCTCTTCGCTTCCCCCCTCAGCCCACCTTGGCAGGCTGGCTTCAGAAGGGAAGGGGAGGCTTTTGAAGATGCCTCCCCCCCTTTTTGCTTCCCCTTCTGACATCACTTCCGCTGATGTCAGGGGGCATGGCATATGCTAATATGCTATTATGCTATTATGCTAATAGCCTATTAGATATGCTAATGAGCTCCTGTAGCACTGCTGTTTGGTTTTCCTGTTTCTTTGGGTGATTTTCCCCCTGTTCTGCACATGTTTTGCTCCTCCTAGTGGTCACTTTGATATCACACAGGTGTATTTCCAGCATATCTCCCTGCAGATTTAAACTGTGGCTTTTTTAAACTAGACATAAACTTGTGTGATATTGAATCAAACATTAGAACGAGCAAAACACATATGGAACAGGAAAAAAGTCAAAGAAACAAGAACTTACCAGCAAGTAAAATAAGAATGCAGAAAGGCCCAATATGAAGAGAAAGATTTAGCCTTCCTTTCATCAGTTAAAAGGCACAAATCCAGATGGAGGGGGTCCCAAAACTGCTTTGGAGGGCTCAGTTACACATGCAAACCACTGCTTTCCTGATACTTACTAATAATTCCTGAGGGGCACTGTAATTTTTGCAGAAAAGAGACCTTTGGCATTTTAAAGACTAGCAAGTTCTCTTCTAGCAAAACCTTCCAAGGACTAGATGACCATGCTAGTTTATGCCAGAGTGATATCTTCCTAGTCACCCACATTAGCATCCAAAATGATAATCAGCAAGAGATATTTTTAGAAAACTAATAGCCTGATCCTGTGTATCTTTAATCTGAAATAAATCCAGCAGACTCCACTGGAGCTGTAGTCATATTCAGTCCATTTTGCACTGAAGCCCTGTTGAATCAGTGGAACAAGTTAGTTGTGGCTAAGGCTGAGGCAAAAAAAAGAGAGAGATGCTTTATTTGAATACTTTCATACCTTTCGTGCCCTCCACACACACCTTTAGTGGTCTTTCAGAGGGAACTCTGAACAGGCGTGAAAGTGTTCAGCGCAGCATTGCATCATAATGACATCAAACTGTCCATAGGACCCCGATTGGTTAGGACTGGAGACCGATTCCTAGCAAGAAGAAGCAGCTTTTTAATAAAATGGCACCAAGAATAGCTGCTGAGAAAGCACCATAAAGGGTACACATTTGATATTTTTTAGGAAAGAATCCCCCTTTTGTGCCAGAAATGTTTGCCTATGAACATTCAGTAAAGAGTTAATCATAACTAATTTAAGACCTATCGATCCCAATAAGACCACCATATACACAAATTAGGATTTTATTTATTTAATTACATCATTTAAGCCCCACTTTTCTCCCCAGTGGGGACCAAAAGTGGCTTACATCATTCTCCTGTCCTCCTTTTTATCCTCTCAACAACCCTGTGAGGTAAATTAGGCTGAGAGGGTGTGTCTGGCCCAAAGTCACCCAGTCAGCTCCCCTCTATGGCAGAGTGGGGATTAGAACCAAGGTCTCCTCCCAAGTCCTAGCCTGACACTCTAGTCACAATAACAGGCTGGTTCTCTTTAGAAAGCCACCAATCAAGTTTCAAGTTCCCACTGAGGAAAAATTACATGAAAAAGTTGAATTCCTCCCTCAAATAAATAATCCAGCGGGGGGGGAAAGCAAAGGCCAGGTGTGTCCCCTTCAAAGTAGCAGAATGTTTCCATATACAAGAGGCAAGTTTATTCTACACTGATTGTAAAAAATAGATATATATATAATCACAGCAGATCCAGTCCTCTGCTGAGAATTTACATCAGGACTCAAAACACTATAAATTTCCCTTCTAGGAATATTAACATAGCCATGATTTCTAACTTCTTCACAGCTGTTAGTCTTACGCCAGTGACTTCATGCCAAAAGCAGCTTCCGAAGGGACCTCGCCAGCCATGGGTGTGGAAGGGTGTTGTAGCATCAGCAGCCGTGGGAGGGGCTGCCTCACAAACCACCAGCAAAACATGAATTGGAATCACTCACAAGGCGAACTGCAGCCTTGAAGTTCCCTGAGGACGTTGCTGGCTTGCCTTCTCCACAAACTACTGAACAATTTGCTGGAAAGGTATGTGCTACTGCTTCTCTTTGAAATTCTAAGCTGACTGCTGACATCTGAAGTTTGCCACCAGCTTTCCTAAGCCCCTACTTAATTATGAATGGAGTTATGTTTCATCTACTTTTTCTTCACTTTCTTCACTTTCGCTTTTCACAGCTCTGTAAACGCAGCTCAGATGGAGGAATACAGCAACAAGTTAGATGGCCCAGTGCCAATTCACCCTTGTTGCTGACACAGCGGATTTGCGTACATGTGGCTTGTTTTTAACAGTGATTAAAAAACAGGTCTCATTGAGGTTGAAGGAGCATTAGAGGTGTGGGTCATCCGACTGCTAATAAATGATCAGTTGGTAACAGCAATGATGTATAGGAGTTGAAGAAGGAATGTCTGCATGTAGGGGGCTAGTCCTACCAGCGAGCATGGTTGCGTGGAGACCACTGGTCCAACTGTTGGGTCAGGAGTCATGAGGTCATTACATCCCAAACAGATATTGGTTGTGCTGGCAGCTCCATCATCTTTGAGATGCCACTGTGATGTAGTTATTGGAGTGGTTGCCAGATCTGAGTTGGGAAATACCTGGAGATTTTGGGGTGGAGCTCGGGGAGAATTTGGGGGGAGGGACCTCCATAGGGTAGAATGCCATCCATCCCCCAAAGCAGCCATTTCCTCCAGGGCAATTGGTCTTCTGGAGATCGATTGCAATAGCAGGAGATCTCCAGGTGCCACCTGGAGGGTGGCAATCCTAGACAAGGCTCAAATCCCCACTCACCAAGCTTACTGGCTCCTTAATGCAGTTGCTCTCTCTCAGCCTGACCTGCTGTATAGGGTGTTTGTGGGAATAAAATGGAGGAAAGACGTTCATCGTTGTTTTGAGAAAATGTGGGACAAAAATAGGTGGACCATTGTGTGTGTGTGTTTGTGTGGTGTAGAATATCATGTACAATACAGTATTTCGCTGCATTGTTCGCTAATCTTACAACATTAGTATTGTACTATATTTTAGTATAGTACGACATTCTCCAATTTTGTTGGAGAACAAAATCACTAAGGGGTGATCATTGGCTTTTTGTGTTATCATGTTTTAGTGTTATCATGTTCTAGTTGCACAGTTTTTAGTTGTGATCTTCCTTGGGTCTCCATGAGAAAGGTGGACAGCAAACTAGTCAAATAAATAAATAATGAGAGAAAGGGGAGAAAGACAAAAGTATACTGTGAAAACATTAACAGCAATTACTGTGCTGCGGTGTGAAAATGGCTCCTAGGCAGTGTTCCCTTTAAGCTGAGTTAGTGTGAGCTAGCTCACAGTTTTTTAGCCTCCAGCTCACACATTTTTTGTCTTAGCTGAGGAAGGAGGGCTCTAGAGCAAATTGATGTATGCAGCAGCCAAATCGCTTACTCACAACTTTAACACCAGTAGCTCACTAAGTAGAATTTTTGCTCACAAGACTCCACAGCTTAGAGGGAGCATTGCCCCTAGGGTCTGAAAATTTTGAACTGTGACTGTGGATAATAATACAGTTCCAACAGTAGATTGCCCCAGTCAAAGTACAGTGGCCTCACAAGAGACACAGAACAAGAGATAGACTGAGATGGCACTCTTGGGTCAAATCTGCATTTACATTTTTAGATCACTTTCGTGCTGCTGTGATGCTGTCTTTCTCTATGCTTTATGGCATCACAGCAGCATGAAACTGATCTAAAAATGCAAATGCAGATTCGACCCTGGTGTCAAGCTAAGTGTTATGCAAGAGACGGGTGAGAAGGATCTTACACACATTTTTGTTAAATTAATTTTCAGACCCTTGTTGGCTGCTGTGGAGATCAGGGAAGGAGGACAGTGGGTGGGTGTAATTTCTTCCCGTTCCTTTTCAATGATTCGTATGACTGGACAAGGATGCAATTAGCTCTATGGGATGGGGGGGGGGCACATTTATGGAATGAATTGCAGTTTCAGGGGCATGATTTAAATTGAAGAAGAACCATAGGAAGGAGAGGTTCTAACTCTTGCCCCAGAGACTCTTTCCAGATGTTGAAAGTAGGTTGCAATCTTGTCTCATTCGGCTCTTATTCAAATGTCACTGGGTCACACAGCAGTCAGTGAGTCTCACTTCTAAGTCAGCTTGCAAAGCATGGTACTAATCACAGACTAAGAATCACCCCCAGAAGACCCAGAAGACAGGACTTTAGAAGGTTTTTCTCCTCCCCACCTTTCCTTCCCATGAGAGCCACTTTGGTGCAGTGCTTAAGAGTGTGGACTCTAACCCGGGAGAACCAGGTTTGATTCCGCACCCCTCCACATGCAGCTGCTGGCATGACCTTGGGTCAGTCACAAGTTCTCTCAGAACTGTTCTCTCAAGAGCAGTCCTCTAAAGAGCTCTCTCAGTCCCACTTACCTCACAGGGTGTCTGTTGTGGGGAGGGGGAGGGGAAGGAGATTGTAAGCCAGTCTGAGACTCCGAGTGAAGGGCAGGGTATAAATCCAATCTCCTCCTCATCACCATCATTCTCCTTCATCTTTTTCTTCTTCTTCTTCACCTAGGTTTATATAGTTAGGCACACTACTAGAAAGTTTTGTGGGCCAGTAACTTTTGTGTATTTATAATTGGCAAGGCTACAATGATAGCAGCAATCATCTCAGTGATGGAACAACCATTCTCCATTTCTGTTGTCCAAGCTAAGGGTATTTCTTCATTCAAACTTCTGCAGAACACTTTTGGGTATTGGCTTCACTCAGCTGGATCGTGTCTTGTGGGTTTTCCAGTGCACCAAAGGTGCAAATTGGATCAGGGAGTAGTAGATCCTCAAAGGAGTCTGATACAACCATTCTATTTTCAAAAACCCCACTCCATAGTTCTGGGTTATGCAATACTGTGTCATTCCATGAGAAACCTGGCTCATGATGGATCCAGGCTACATTTTCCATTGACTTCCATCCCTTTGGGGAGGGGCCGTGGCCCAGTGCCAGAGCATCTGTTTGGAACGCAAAAGGTCCCAGGTTCAGTCCCCAGCATCTCCAGTTAAGAGGATCAGACAGGAGGTGATGTGAAAGACCTCTGCCTGAGACCCTGGACAGCTGCTGCCAGACTGAGTAGACAATACAGATCTTGATGGGAAGGGAGCTTCACATGAGTGTGTGCCTCCTACAGCCCACTGATCTCTCCAAAATGCTGTTCTTTGTGGATAGGGGACCAGCGTAGTGTGCTGCAGACAGTGGGGGAGTCCTGGTCTATTGATAGAGGTGCTTTCCATTAATGGAAACCAAACTTTGGATCCTGTGCCCAGTCTCCAAGATACTAAGTGCCTTTTAATTCCTCCTCTTGTTAACCCTGTTCATCAAATGTCACATTACCTAGTCTGTGTTTCTGGATACAGACAGCTATTGCAATGCAAGGGTACTTCTGAGCATTGCTTCTGGTAGCACAGATTATGCCCTGGTGGAAAGGAGGGGTAAAGTCCTTCCAGACAGGAAGTATGCCCTAGCATGTGAGTTATCATCACTAATAAGGAACCATGGTAGCTTCAGTCCATATTGATCATGCGTCTCTATGTGTTAAGTGCAATCAAGTAACTTTGGACTTATGGAGACCCTGTGAATTAATGAATTAAGGTGATCCCAAAAGGGCATGGTGATGCTCTTTAATTCCTACAAAGTAAGAAAGAACATACTGACTAATATAAAGAAATAGAAGGCTGGAACAATTGTTGGGGATGATTTAACTCACTATATGAAGCACAGCACTATTTTGTCTTAATTAGTGAAGTTCATTAGTAGAAAGAGATTCTCGTGCATATGGGGCTGTGCTCAGCAAGGGTCCTGTGAATTTCACCACAAAGTTCAAAAGTTTCATTCAGAAGCAAGTCAATCATCCAACCTGTTTGGTTTATTTTGAACAGCTGCAAATACCTGCCAAACTAGGCTTTTGCAAAACTGTGCATGCAGAAAGATGCTGCTAATTCAAACTGAATCAGCCTTACTGAGGACTACTTAGAGGAATGCTGAATGGCAGGTTTTTATTGGAACATAGCAATTATTTATGACCGACTGATGTGAGTTGTGGGTGAGCTTTGATCAATTGCCTGCGGAATGGACCAGTTACATAGCAAGGACGGTGGGTACCAGAACTTGATCTGGCTGTGCCAGAACACACGGGTGCAAAAAGTCAATTGAGCTGTACCAGCAGGGTTAGGAAAGAATGGGGGGTGGAAACAGCAAATCAGGTCACAGCTGACTTCTGGGTTTTTAAAGGCAAGAGACAAACAGAGGTGGCTTGCCACTGCCTGCCTCTGAATAGTGACCCTGGGCTTCCCTCGTGGTCTCCTATCCAAGCACTAACCAGGGCCAATGCTGCTTGGCGTCCAAGATCTGGTGAGATTGAGCTACCCTGGGCCATAGAGGTAAGGGCAGGAGAGAATATAGTGAAGGAAATCAATGAAACAATCTGTCAGACACAGATGAACAGTGCAATGAACTATGGAGCTGATAGCTGAAAAATCAGGTCCTTGTTTGCAACTGGAGAATGAGATGCAATCCAAACAAGTGGATGTTCAAGCATTTCTAGAGATCAGGAGGTAGGGTATCTTTTAAAGGCAGGTCTCCAATCCCCATCATCTCCAGTGAAGAGGACCAGTATTAGGTGATGTGAAAGACCTCCTTCTGAGAATCAATAGCCTCTGCAGATCAGAACAGACAATACTCATTAGGGTTGCCAGGTCCCTCCTGGCACCTGGCAGGGGATGAGGAGGACTTACCAGAAGAAAGAGAAAGGCCCAGGCCACATTGCCAGTGTCACACAGGAAGTGATACCAGCGACTTTCAGGTGACACTCTGGTATTTGGGCAAAAACTCTATGTTAAAATTGGCTTCCACCATAAAGTTTTTGTCCAAATACCAGCTGATCAGTGGCTGGGGGTCAGGGTCTGGTGTAGGGTTGCCAGCTCCAGGTTGGGAAATACCTAGAGATTTGGGGGTGGAACTTGAGGAGGGTGGGGTTTGGGGAGGGGAGGAACTTCAGTGGGGTATAATTCCATAGAATCCACCTTCCAAAATGGTGGATTTTCTCCAGGCAAACTGGTCTCTGTAACCTGGAGATTACTTGTAATCCCAGGAGATCTCCAGCCACCACCTGCAGGTTGGCAACCCTCGTCTGGCAGCAGGGGACCCTCCCCCACCTCCACCAGGGGATCTGGCAACCCTGATACTCATCTTGGTAGACCAGTGGTCTAACTCAGTACATGGAGCTTCATGAGTTCATGTATATGTATAACATTGCTTATCAGCGAGAAGAAATAGATGGGGTCTTATTTTACCAGCCACTTTTTTTCTGTGTATGGTATGCAAAAGTTTTAAGGCATCATCCATGAAAAATATGCTCCCAATGGTGAGATTAAATAACTTTGGTACAATTTGTAAAGTAGAGGAAGGGCCTGATAATATATCTGGCTGCTTCTGCATGAGATCTCTGAATAAATACATCTCTCCAGCTAGAATTTTACAAGTGAGGTTTTAAGTGCCAGGAGTTTGTATAGAAGCTGTAGCCAGCGCAAGCCGTGGGTGGAGCTGGACACCTGCCAGGATACAGAGATGACTGAGAATCCTAACATTGATCATTCCTATCACTGTTCCCGCTTGTGTGTGCACTTGTGCTTTGATCTCCAGTGCACCCTAACAGCCCGTGCATGGGATGCAAATGACAAAACTACATAGATTTCCTAAGCCTATGGAATGAACAATGCTGTTTCAAAGGTTTTTCCCTACAAGCCCCTTCCCCTAATCTCAGAGGTTTTGAGGTTCACTGGGCAGTGGGACAGGAAAAACTACTTACACACTCTTAAGGGCATGGTTGTCTTTCTCACAAGGGAAGGGGGAAAATGGGGCCAGGAGGGAACTCTGCTTAGTCTCTTGGCCAAGGGCCAACATAGTTCCCTCTGCATCATTTGGGATGCCAGCCTCCAGGTAGGGCCTGGGGTCCCCTGGAATTAAAGCTCATCTCCAGATTACAGAGATCAGTTCCCATGGAGAAAATGGATGCTTTGGACTCTTGTCATTGTACCCCACGGAGATGCCTGTCCTCCTTTGGCTCCACTCCCAAATCCCCAGGAGTTTCCCATCTTGGAGCTGGCAACCCTAACCCACCCACCCCCCATTCCACATTGGTGGCCAGGAGGGACCTGGTGATCCTAGCCAACAAAAATAACTGGAAATGGCTCTGGGAGAAGCTGTTTTTGGATCTCCTCCAGTTGTTGCTTCTGCAGCATTCACATTGGCATCCGGCTGCAGCAGACGAAACAGCCTAGAGGGTCAAACTAGACCATGACTAGACTCTCCATCAGACTTTTAGAAACGAAATTACAGCCATGAATCAGACCGGGGTTGTATGGTGAGAGGGCAGGGGGTTTAATCCTTCCACCCTTCCCTGATTTCCACCCCCCGCACTGTCATAGGACTTTGAATGGGGGGGAAATATGTGCCTAGCTTTTGCCCGCCCACCCCTTAAAGGGCTGGTGTAAATACGGACCCTTATTGCTGTGAATTATAGTAAAGTAAAGGTTCCCTTGCTCTTAAAGTGGCACAGCTGAGGGGACTCAGCGCCTGTTACAGAAGACCAGCAATGCTTCTTAACCACTGAGCATATTTCCTCAGTGGTTTTAATTATTAGAAAACGGCTCCATCCAAACACCCTTTAGGCCCTGGAGAAGACAACCGTCCCTTTGAATTGTGGGGCAGAGGCCTATGACTGTGTGTGAAAAGAAAGAGATGTTTTGAATCTGGGTGAGGAAGAGAGAGAAGCAGACAGACACTGCTCTGAATTGGCTGAAGCATCTACTGGGAGATATTTTAATTATTTTCATTTATAATCTGCCCTCTCTCACTGAGACCCAAGGTGGATTTCAAGTAGGCCTTAAAAACAACAACAACACACCTTTCAGTCATTCAGAAAGCAGATTACAAAATATGAGAACATCAGGCATTCAGTGAGCGGATAACAAGATATAATGACATTCAACTCCAACAGCAGAGGATCGTAGTAAAACAAAATAATTCACTCGGGCTGAGATTAGAGAACAGGGGAAAGAAGGAGGGGCAGAGAGTGGACCTGTTGCCCTATCAGAGTTGCCCTGTCAGAGAGTGGACCTGTTGCCCTTTTCCTCCAACTGGGTTCTACCTGTATATTTATAAATAAATATTACCCACCCACGCACCCCCAAAAATCATGTGCTCACTTCTCTTAACAAAAAACTAGAGTTGCCAGCTCTGGGCTGGGAAATACCTGAAGATTTTGGGAGTGGAGTTTGGGGAGGGATGTCATCAGGATATAATGCCATAGAGTCCTTCCAAAGCAGCCATTTGCTCCAAGGGAACTGATATAACAAGGCCAGTAGCTTCATGAAACATATAGAGTGGTGGTCGCTTGGTAACTACAACAGTATTCCTAGAGTTCGAGCCTTGGTTTCTGTCAGTGAAAGGCAGGGTAGGCAAAGGGTCCTTTCTTTGAGGGAAGACTCCTTGGGGCCAGGCCCACCAATGGCTAACTGGTGACATGCTATCAAGTTACTTCCAGGTTGGGGTCTTGAGGTCTTCCAGAATTACAGTTTGATTTCCAGACTACTGAGATCAGTTCTCTGAACAAGGAAATGGCAGCTTTGGAGGCTAGAGTCTATGGAATCACATTCCTACTGAGCACACTTCGTTCCCTCAAACTTCACCCTCCCCAGGCACCCCGCCAAAAAAATCTCCAGAAATTTCAAAGTCAGAGCTGGCAACCCTACTGTTTAATAGCAGCCATCTCATGGAAGCAAGTGTGGTTGTTAGTGTTTCAGGTTGGAGACCCAGGCTTGAATCTCCACTCTGATATGGAAGCTCACTTGGTGACTTTGTGCCTCAGAGGATTGTTGTGAGGTTAAAATAGAAGAGAGGAGGAGGATGTAAGCTGCTTTCAGTCTCCGCTGAGGAGAAAGGTGGGGTATAAATGAACTAAATAAATAATAAATATAGCTGAGGACTGGGGACAAATAAAAACTTTGATTGGTGGGTAGGGAGTAGAGAAAGAAACAGGGAGAGGGACGAGGATATAGGGGCTGCCAGGAGAGGAGGGAAGAGAGGGGAGTGGAGGGGCATACAGGGGAAACTGAGGTGCCCCCCCACAAGTACTCCCTACTGTGCAACTGGGTCCAGCCTGGTTGGCACCACTCTGCCCACATCAGTGGCTGGAACCATGCAGCCAGAGTTTTCCTGGGTAGAGGCTGCCAGGGGGTGGAAGGAGGGAAATTCGGGGGGGGGGGCAGATAAAGGTAGGTAGGTGGAAAAGAGAGTAAGAAGCCAGAAAAGGGGAGAGGCTATTGGGGCTTTCAGAAAAGGGAAAGAGGAAATAGTGGGGGGAGCAGAAAATGTCATGCCCCTCTCAAATCTTTGTGGGGTCCCTATTTGTAGGCTATAACTTTATGATTCTAGTGTTTTGTGTGTGGTTGGTATCTTGGCTCTTTAGCTAGAACTTGGGGGTCCTTTCCTTTGGATGGTGAAATCTTCCGGGGTCCCTCTGAGCCAGGATTACACCTGTGCACACCAAGAAATACAGTTTCCTATCACTTGTTAATGGAAGTAGAATTTGACCTTGCCCCCCTACTTCCTAACCACAGTTGGTGGGGTGTCTCTTTCTCATCTAAGGGGCTCAGCCAAGGTCTTGAAGAGCCTCCACAGCAGAGAAAGTGTCATGTCTGACATCCTTTGACTTTAATTGGATTGCGTATGACTCTGGGTAGAAAACAGGATGTGAGCATTGTCCCTCCCTCCCCCCTTGCCAGCATCATTTCCCTAGCAGAAAGGCGCCTGCTGCAAAAGGGAAACGTAATGTCCTTGTAGCTCTACCATGTCATCTACCTGGCCACTTTGTTCTATGTCTCCCAGGGGGGAACGGCTCTCCTCTCTTGCTTTTATCTCATGTGATTGCCCATCAAGAAACACTTCCTTAATTGTTTTGGGGGACAATGCTGCCAAGCTGGGAAAAAGAAAATGCATTAAGCAGAGCTGGAAAAGGACAGTGGCGAAGAATGAAACAGGGCCCTCTTGGACACACAACTAGCAGATGCAAAAACCCTGGGCAAGCTCCTCTCCCTGTGAAGCTCATGACAACAGCTTAGCTGGAGATGTCTCATAAGAGCAGCTAGGCAGGCAACCTGGTTTCTTTTCTTTGTTTTACATTTGATTGCAGGACGCTTCAAGCAAAATTAGAGGTCAGATAGATACGCATGCAATTCAAGCCAGTGTGGTGTAGTAGTTAAGAGTGTCCAAATAGTTTCTAGGAGACCCAGGTTCAAATCCCCACTTGTGCAATAGAAGCTCACTGGGTGACTTTGGGCCAGTCACACTCTCTCAGCCTAACCTACTTCAGAGGATTGGAAGAAGAAGCAGCAGCAGCAGCAGCAGCAGCAGCAGCAGCAGCAGCAGCAGCAGCAGAAGAAGAAGAAGAAGAAGAAGAAGAAGAAGAAGAAGAAGAAGAAAGAGAGAGAGAGAGAGAGAGAGACTGGATTTATACCCCACTCTTCACTCAGAGTCTCAGAGTGGCTTACAAACTCCTTCCCCTTCCCCTCTCCACAACAGACTCCCTGTGAGGTAGGTGGGGCTGAGAGAGCTCTTTTCAAGAACTGCTCTTTCAAGGACAGCTCTTGTCAGAACTATGGATTGCCCAAGGTCATCCAGCAGCTGCAAGTGGAGGCATGGGGAATCAAACCTGGTTCTCCCAGATTAGGGTCCGTGCACTTAACCATTACTAAGGATAAAAATGGAAGAGAGGAGAATGATAATAAGCCACTTTTGGTTCCTGTTGGGGAGAAAAGCAGGGTTGTTGTTGTTCAGTCGCACAGTCAAGTCCGACTCTTCGCGACCCCATGGACCAGTTTACGCCAGGCCCTCCTGTCTTCCGCTGTCCACTGAAGTTTGCTCAATTTCATGTTCGTTGCATCGATGACACTGTCTAACCATCTCATCCTTTGCCGTCCCCTTCTTCTTTGACCTTCCATCTTTCCCAGCATCAGGGTCTTCTCCAGTGAATGCTCCCTTCTCATTTGGTGGCCAAAGTATTTGAAAAGCAAGGTATGAATAGGCAAATAAAAATAAAATAAAATCAGTTAAATATTACTGGCAACCATACTCACGTCTACTTTTGTAGCATTCAGCCTGACAAAGCACTCTGGAGAACTTGAAAAATGGCATACTGTTTTATGTCATTTTGGTTTCCCATAAAGCCTTCCTCAGTTGAGGGAAGGGGTTTACAACATTTCAAGGTTGGGCCAAATCCTGCCCAAACGCTGCCAATGTGCAGTGACAGGGCTGGGAAAGTCCAGTCCTAGCTTAGCAAGGGACGATTCAGACCCCAGGGTGAAGAAATTGGCCATCCCTGCATTTAGTTACCCCCTTATTTCTTTTAAGCATGTGGCCACTCTCACAGTTATGGTAATGGGTGGAAAGTGCCGTCAGGTCGCAGACAACTCCATAGTTCCCTCTAAGCTGTACTAGGAGGTGCTGATGCACAAAAGTTTAATAGGCAGTGCAGTGATTTCTGTTTCAGTCCTCAAGGCATTTCCCCCTCCATAGGAAACAATGGAAGATGGGGGCACTTCCTTCTGTGGTCCATAGAATTGGACCCCCTGCTCCAATATTTTTGAAATTGGGGGGGGGGGGTGAGGAGAGGCACCAGCAGCTATGCTGCAAATTTGGTTCCCCTGCCTCAAAATAAATTCCACTCAGAGCCACAGATACCCCCAGATTGACTATAATGGTCTCCATAGGCTACAGTGGAACCAGAAAAAACGATATTGTTTTGCACATCTCTGTTATGCTTTTCAATATGATTTGTAAGTTGCCTTGAGTAGCAGGGAAAAGTGGGATATACATATCTGAATAAATAAGTAGTTTGGGCAGGTTGATAACATTTAAGCAACTTCCTGTTTATTAGGTTAGGCAGGGTTCTGACAGAGATTGTTCTTCCTCTGTTTGTTACATTTCACTAAAAAAAAAAACCAGCAAAAACGTGCTCCTGCCATAAGCAGCAGCAAGTGGCATGGGAATGTGGGAATGGCATCCTCATCCATGCTTTCCTTGCTTGATGCTTTCCTCTCAACAGTACAGGTGCAACATAGCTCACAGGACCTTCCCTATAGCCCAGCAACCTCTCCCTTCTCCTTTTCCCTTTCCCAGCTGAGCCATGCTGCAAAGCTACAGTGTGCTTCAGCTGGGAAAAGCTCTTTACCCGGCCAAAAGGGGGAAGGGGAATGTGGAGCTTAGTGTAGCCATTCTGAAGGTGGAAATTAGCTTCGCACCCTACCCCGTAATGACTGCAGGTGAAGCGTCCACATGGGCACTCCACTTGCAGCCGCTCCCCAGTTCTTCCTTTGAACTAGATCACATGAAGTTTTCATTTGATCAAGTTTCAAGGGGGAAGCCCTGGGAAGCCCAGAGACAGGCTCATAACAAGCATGGTGTTGTGTGGATGCTCCCATTGAAATCGGGCCTCCTGCATTCCATGAAGGGGGAAATCATCCCAGGGAAGCCGCCTCTGTCTCCTTTGCCATTTCCTTCCTATTATACATGCTCCAGTTGTTTTGTTGCTTTATTTAGAAATCTGCGGAAAGCACCTTGGCTTAGCAAAGTCTTAGCCACAATACAGCCCACATCAGGGGAGAGCTGGGCACTGCGAAGAAGTCACAGAACAGGAGAAATTTTATATTGATTATGAATAAATGGAGGGGGGAACTAAATGGTCAGGAACAGCAGCAATTAAAATGTGGAGAAGGAAAAGGCTCACAGTGACAAGGCACAGAATCAAAAGGAAATAAAAAAGAACATATCTGTATGTCTCCTGGGGTGGCTTCTACCAACAGTTACGTTTAAGCATTAGGGTTGCCAGGTCCTCCCTGGCCACCGGCAGGGGATGGGGGGGTAGGATTCCAGATTGGGAAACTCCTGGAGATTTTAGGATGGAGCCTGGGGAGGACAGGAACCTCAGTGGGATACAATGCCATAGACTCCACCTCCCAAAGCATCCATTTTCTCCAAGGGAACTGATTAGGGTTGCCTCTTGGCAGTGGGGGGGCTCCTGGCTCCTCTCCAGGGTCATCAGGTACATGCGTGAAGCATGCACAATGTGATGATGTCACCCGAAAGTGACGTCATTGCGCTAGGCACATTGCGGAAGAGGCATTCTAGCATTTGGCAAAAAACTCTGCTGAGATGGTCACCATAGAGTTTTTGGCCGAATGCTAGAGTGTCCCCTCATGATGTGGCTGGCACGATGATCTCACCTCCAGGTGACATCATCATATTAGGCAAATAGGGTGCCATTAAGCTCTTTGGGGGGTGGGGCTCCCCTGCCAGGCAGCTGGTAGGCGAGTGGATCAGGGGGCCTGAAACTGAGGGAATCCCTGCTCCCAAACAGGGGAATGGTAACCCTAGAACTGACCTCTGTAGTCTGGAGATGAGCTATAATTCCGAGGGATCCTCAGGCCCATCTGGAGGATGGCATCTCAGCAGAGTTAGCATTGTAGCTTAGTAGCTGTAAACGGGGTAAGGAGAGCCTTGAAACAAGAAGTGGTGGTGCAGCTGAATGCCACATTGTGATTTGAACCAAATAGGCCATTTCCCACGTTGTCATATACCTGAGAAACAAAGGCTCTGTGCAGAGAATTATAGTCCAAGGTACATATAATGGGGAGAGTGGGGTCATGGGTATGCATTCCAAGTTCAGCCTTGTGCACAGAAACCGGTCAGGGGATGAGAGTCTAGGAGGACCTGGAGTGTGTGGTGGCTTTATAACTACAACCCCACTCTCCATACCACCCCCACCCCCACCATGTTTTTAAGGTTTCTTGAATGCAGGCTTGTGTATAGGGTTGTAGACAGCAATAGAAAGAAAAAGAAAATGGAGGGTTTCTGAACAGAAAATCTACTGAGCAAAGTTTGAAGCCTTCCTCCAGCCTAAGGAAACTTCTTCCAACTTAAGAGGGTCTTCCTAAAACAGAAGAGCCACTAAAATTAGTCAAAGGCTGAGAGAACATCTTCCAACCAAAGATGGGATATATGCCATAGATCATGTTGAGAAACTAGTGATAATAATCATCTGAAAAGCAGGAGTAATTAATAACTTTGTAGGTGGATTACAGTGCAGCCCTAAGAACACTTTCCTGGGAGTAAGCCCAATTGAATAGATCTGAATAGAATTCTGAATAGATCGGCTTAGAAGTACTCTGATAAACAGCCAGATATGACACCAGATCTTAAGGAGGAAGAGATTAAAATAGATTTGACACATTTTAATAAGACCAGATGAAAGGAAACCATGGTGCATATTAGAAGGCTTGTCAGGGGACTGGATGACCTCAAGATATGGGGATAATACAGTAAATCAGAGTAAAATGGTTAGTGGAAAACAATATGCTGGAAAGAGAACAGATGAAATGTGTAGCTACAGCAGCAAAGGGAACTAGTCTAGTATTTATTTATTTAATTCATTTACACCCAATGGGGACTTGAAGTGGCTTATAACATTCTCTCCCAACTGGTGACCTTGGGTTAGGCCATGAGTGCGTGACTGGCTCAAGGTCACCAGTAAGCATCCATGACGAGTGGGGATTTGAACCTGTGTTCAGCACTCTAACTACTGCACCATGCTCTCTTTCAATGTAGTGGATAGTGTGACAGAGGACTGGGGGAGATCAGTTTTAGACTTCTTTCCTCTCAACAAAGAAACTTACTGTGTAACATTGAGCCACTCATACTTTCTTGGTCTATGGCTGCATCCACACAACAGTAGGTACTGTGGCATGATGTGATTTTCTGGAAAACCTGGACATGACATCATAGCCCTCTAGGAATTGCTCCAAACTCTGTGGTAAAACCATATAGCTTCTGACAATTCCTAGAGTGGTCTGTCATCATTTCCAGGGAAAACCATCGGCCAATGGCCGTTTTTAATAATTTAATTTTTCTCCTGCCTGGGGTGGGGGAATGACTGGCAATCCTAGTTTGGGTTCTTTTTGGCTAATTAAAAATGTGTTTTGCATGCCTTACATGTGCAGCAGAGGCAACCACATTAATGCTCACCCAGTGGCCAGTTGCCAGCCAGAACCAAGCACCCTATGTTTAGAAACCTGTTTATGTGAGCGGTTTGAAGCAGAGTACACATCTTGACCTTTTCCCTGTTTGATCTGAAGACCTTACATGTCGGTTTGTATTTTGCCTGTGTTTGTTTGTTTTGTTTTACTGAAGTAATATGCAGCCTTCCTGCCTTGTAAACATGCCTAAATTCCTGCTGGAGATGAGTGATGGCAGAATTGCTTTAGTTTCTCCTTCGTGCATCCCAATGAACTGACATCACATGCTAGGCAAGCAGAGAAGCTCTTTCACCATGTGCCTGCTGAAATGGGGCAGAAGATGTCCAGGCCTGTTTTGGCACCTGCAAATGGCCTGCGAATTTGTTACGCTTCTGGGTTACATACCTCTCCTTCCTCAAATGCATATTGGTGGTGGAAAGTCCCGACAAGTCGCAGCCAATTTATGGTGACCCTGTAGTGTTGTCAAGGCAAGAAACGTTCAGAGGTGGTTTGCCATTGCTTGCCTTCACATCCTGAGCCTGAATTTCCTTGGTGGTCTCCCATCCAAATACTAACCAGGGCTGGCCTGATTGAGCCAGTTTGGGCCCTCCAGGTCAGGGCCCAATGACAGAGAGAATATTTTTTAACTTCCAAAGTAGCAATGCAGCGAAGAATTCAGATGCTGAAAAGGAAAGCAAGATGGCAGGCACACGAGCCGAAATGCCACAAGTAGCAGGGGAAACTGTCTGGCTTGATAAAGCTCACCAGTACAGACAGACATTTTCCTGGCATGTTGTCAGAAAGGTGAGTTTCACGGCTGTTTGTAGGACCACCTAATTGTATTGTACAAGAAACACGGCACCACTGCCTACGGAATTCATCACTGGGGCACCTGCAAAGCAGCCTTGTAAGATGATGCCAGTGGCGTCTCTGCAGTTTATGACTTGTTTCCTGACTTGGGCAAAACTGTTCTGCTTGTTAAAAAGAGATCAGGAATTATTTGTATCAAATGAAACGGATGTTGCTTTCTGTTAGGATCAGGACAATCCCCTCCCCCTTCATCTAGTTTGGGGCATAGGCTCTGCTTTTTTTTTCCTTGGAGGTTTCTGAAATGCCTTTTGCAAAGGAGTGAATGGTGTCAGGTTCTGACTTAACTGGCTTTTAATAACCTGATAGGAACATCTAAGAAACTGCCTTCATAATGAATAAAGCCAGCAGAGCATCTAGCTCGCTACTGCCATGTAGCTAGCCTATCATTAGCACTGTGAAGAAATGCAATTTTTTTATTTGAAGGTTTGAAATGAGCAAAACCTTCACTCTGAGTTTTAAAAGTTTTTTTCCCCTGGGCAGAGAACAGACAGGGAGGAGGGAAGTCACCTCAATTGCTTTCCAGACTTATCTCAGCCCACCTTTGTACAAATGCTAATAGGTCTAGACAATAGGATGGTCAAGCTCCCCCCCCCCCAGCAAGCAGGGAACAGAGACTTGGAGGAACTAAATACTAGAGAGGCTTCAGGAATGAAAATTCTGGAGGCTTTAGGAAAAGCTTCTCTGACTGGCCTGACCTGGTCAGTGAGTGGGGGAAAGAGTGGGGATAAAACTCAGGGGAGTGAGGACCTCTCTCTTTGGTGCTGTGTCCATCAGAGCAGACGGAACTCTTAACTGAGGTCTGAAGGAGGCAGCCATTTTAACCATGTGCAGTCATGGAGAGCAGAAGGAAGCTTCAAGATAAGGAACACTCTGTAGAGATCTATAACTTCCTAAACTAAGGAGCCTGTCCTATATTTTAACATCTGATAGGGCATGTATAGAGAGAGGGACAGAGGAATTGTATTTTACCTATTTCTTTTGAATCCCTTAGTCTGGTGCTGTGCGAAAACTTTTAAACTTTTGATGCCATTAGTGGTTTTCTGTCCCACATAGACCTCCTCTGTTTTGGACACATTATTTTAAAAGGTGCACTGGGGGAAGGCAGGCAGTTGGCAAGTGACTGTTCCTCCAAGGGTGCACAAGGTAGTAAATTGTCCCTGTGGTGACTGGGTGCTGGGGAGTGGGAGACTCAGAAGCAAAGCCTCAGAACTTGGAAGGGAAGCTGGGAGTCCTGACCCTCCCAGTGAGCAATACCTACAAAGGTCAGGTGGTGGTGGCAAGTTACCAGAGAGAAAGGCCTCTCCAGGTGTTGTGAACACCTTGGGGGGCAGGGTGGAACAGGGGCTGCAAGTCACAGCAGGCCTGTTCTGCCACAAGGACACACAACCTTCCCCACATTCCTTATCATCCCTGCAGTCACTTATATCCCCCCCCCACAAAAGATCAGGATTGCAGGTTAGGCTGTCATGCCTCCTTGGGAGCATTTGGGGGGCAGAGCCTGGTGATGGGGAAAATACAGATTTTGGCTGGGTTCAAAGAAGGGGTCCAAATCACTACTAACAACTACAATAGAAACTCTTTTCTTTATTAGACCAAGGGAAGCATCTATTCCTAAGAAAGTTCAAGATGCTGACACTGTTACACATTTGTGCTTTTCCAGTTTGGAATTATGAAGTCTTTTCTCCGCTTTGTGAAGTCTAGTCTGGGATTGTAACATTTCCTTCAAATTCTTAACCTGTTTGTGTACTAATTGCTTTGAACAGTATATTTAAATAATAAGAATAGCTTAAATAATAAGAATAGCTTAAGAATTGGAATACTTTGGAGCTTTATTTGATGTTAAGTGATACATGGTCTACACTAATTCATCAATTTACTTAAATCGTAAGTATGACACTGTTACACTGTTCAGCTTTGGTACCTACAGCAAGTTTTACATCAGAAGTAGGCAGTAACATATAACAAATCAGTGCAGGCCTACTCAACACTGCACTGAGTCTAAACCAACAGAAAAGCAATCCATACTTCCTTCTTAACATAATTGTAGGAATACTGCTGCCTTACCTATGGTACACTACAAGTGCAATATGAACTGCTGACTACTATAGTTTAAGAAAACAGGATCTGCGTTAAAGGTTAGTTTAGATTAGTTTGCCCTTTGAGGCGAGGAATGCAGACTTTTAGAGACTTCAGCTAAAAGCCCAGGAAACAGTGCTGGCTCATCACTGGGTCAAATACTCCTCTCAATCATTTACTCGGCATTCACTGACATGGCTACACTATGATTCATTCCAATTTAACCATTTCCCCCTTCACTAGGCAGGGGGACTCTTATAATAAAAGTTGTGATGTCACTTCTGGATTGGGGGAATTCCTAGAGAGTTGTAGACTCTGTGATGCAACTAATGGGTGCTGGACTGGAAATGATGCAATGGCATTCATGCTGACTCCCCCTCATTTCACCCCTCCCACTACTCCACTGAGTGAGGACAGGAGCCAGAGTGTAGGGGTAAGAGGTTGCCTGGAATGGGTGGACAGCCCTGTAAACTTAGTTGCAGGATTTGTGTGAAGGAACAGCCATATGGACTGGTGGTCTGGAGTGAGGAGGGGCAGGAGTTAAAAATCAACCCCTTTGACCAGTGGAGTTATGTCACCCCTGTGTCCTTCTTCACTCCAGGCCTCCAGCCCATGTAGCTATTCCTTTGCATAACTCCCATATTTCTGGGAATGATCTTTCTATGGACTGGAAAAAGAACAGAATGGAACGCAGAAAAGTTATGTGATCCATGCACAGAGTGGTAGGAAACAGACTGCTATCTATGTTAATCTGTAGAATGGTTGTCAGACAGGGCCATTTCTACCCCTCCTACTTGATATCCTTTAACTGGAGATGCCAAAAATGGAAGCTTGGTCCATACAACTTGGGGCAAACTGGCAATAACTTTAGTAGACACAGAGTCTATTCCCATCCACTAACACAAGTCTCTATTTGTAGTAGTACATCAGCGATGAGTGCAGGCATTGGTGATTCCAGATGTACTGGTTGATCAAGAGTTACTTAATGCCAGCTTCTGCATAACAATGTTGTGCATTCCTGCCCAAAATTACAATGATTAGCAAAGGAATTGACTTAAGGGATGGGCAGCTGTCTCCCACATTCAGCACCATGATGGCAGGGATGAAAGAGGAAAGAAGCAGCTCAGTACAAATGTCTAGCTGTTTCCTCATGGATGTCTTGCACCATCTTGACTTCCTGTTTTTAAGAGCATCCACATCATCTCATCCTGTATTCATCCTGTGTTTCTTTCATCTGCTTTGTGATAAATTTACCCAGACTGTGCTTGATACAATCTTTTTGGAAAGAATGCAGTCAAGAGAGCCTTTAGATTCCATGTGGATGGGAAGTCATGCATTTTTTCAAGTCACACCCCTTTTAGAACTATTATCCTTATCCCAGGGGTGTCCATTCCCTTCCCATAACAGAATACTTTTTAGGTGTTTTCTTAACAAAAAATTGGTAATAGCTATATCAACATAATGTTTTCATCCTACAGGAGGTTAGGAAAAGCTCCTGCTGCCTGTGCTGACCAGGCTGTCCAGGCCACAAGCCAGAGGCGTGGAGGAACCATGGGAGCAAGCAGAAATTCAGCCACTCCACAGTTGGCTGGACTGGGGAATGGATGGACGTTTCCCTGCTCTCTTGGGCCAGAGAGAGAAAAGATAGAGCAGAGAGCCAGAGAGTGATGTGTAGGGAAAGAGGATGGCGTTTAACTTCTGTGGATTTATGCCCTGTTGGTTCATAGTGTGTGCTTACTCCTACAGTGTGTGTGTGCCCCATAACTGTGTAAATACTTAGATAAATTATTTTATTTGGGCTAATAATCTGTGTTGTGCTCTGACCACATAGTTTCCCCTGCTCTGCACAATAACAAAGGGAGGGGGAAGCCCAAGAAGGCAAGGAAAGACCAGATCCTTGGGTAGCCAACTTTCCAGGGATCCCCCAAAGATTGGGTATTCCCTCTCCAAATACGGAGATTAGGCCAGAGGGGTCTCACTGTCCCTCTAAAAAGGCAGTGATGATTCAGTGAGTTGTGGCAACAAATTTAAGGAGTGAGATACATGCTTGGGATGAGGGTGGGAGGCAAACAGCTGAGTGGTAAACTGGAGCCCGTTTCACCACAGTAGGCAACCAAGCTTGGTTCAGACAAAGGAAGGAAACCCTTTGCAGGCCTTTGTGAGGAAATCATTGGGGCCAGTCCTGAGTCTAGGGTTGTCAGCTCCAGGTAGGGAGATTCCTGGAGATTTTCGGGAAAAGTCTATGGAAGCCAGGGTTTGGGGAGGGGAGAGGCCTCAGCTGAACAGAATGCCATACAGCCCATGTTCTAAAGCAGTTATTTTCTCCGGGGGGGGGGAGATCTGTTGTCTAGAGTTCAGTTGTGATATCTGGTGATCTTCAGGCTCCACCTGGAGCTTGGCTGCCCTAGGCATAACAGGCAGTGCTTCAGAGCAAGGTCTGCTAGATCCATGTTCTTGCTGTAGAAGCTGAGTGGGTGATTTTGGACCACTCACAGACTTTCAGCCTAACCTACCTCACAGGGTGGTTGTGCAAGTCAAAAGGGGGAGAGGAGAATGATGTAAGCTGCTTTGGTCCCCATTGCATAGAAAGACTACTTTTCCTCCTGGGAAACCATTGTTGCCAATCTCCAGGTGAGGGCCGGAGATCACTCAGAATTACAACTGCTCTCCAGATGGCAGAGATCAGTTTCCCTGGAGAGAATGGTGGACTCTGTGGCAGTCAGGGCTTCAGAGCATGGAAAACGAAACATTGGAACTTTCCTGAATGTTTCATCTCTTCAGTGGGGTAAAGACATCCAAACTGGTTAGGTCACGCCTCCTCTTGCTCCAGGCAGGGCTATGCAAATTTGTGTAGACTGTATTGGCTCAGAGTGAGGCTGACCCTCCAGTCTTAGTATAGCCCAGCTCCATAACAGATTTTACATCCAACTAGATTTTATTCTGTTTTTTTTATTATTTTGGGTGGGATGTGGATGACTTCGAGGGGAAGTCATCCAAACTGGTTATATGCCCAAGCTACAACATGGGTGGGATCCTCATTCTTATCTTTATCTGTTCTATCACTATGCTGCACATTTTAACTGGTCCCACCTACAGTGTCTCACCAGAGGTATAAAAGGTGCACCAGAATGCGACTCTAACTATTTCTTCCACTAGAACACTGGTGGAAAAGGTCACTATGTTACTGCAGATCTGGTGCAGTGGGCCATAACATCTTTTGGAGGTCCTAGGCCTTAAACTTCATATCTCTCTCAGATACATGGCTTGAGACCTTTTTACCTAAAGGCTGAGCTGTGAGACACAGACAGAAAATCCTTTAGCCTAATCTGCGCCATCCTATGAAGGAGGCACACAGAGCTCTGAGCACATCTAGTTTGTGCCAAACTCTCTCATTGGGGTAACATAGTATAGGACAAAAAGAAGGTAGTATCAACTCTTGGTTAATGTGATAAGGGAAAAAACCTTTGGCACAAAGGAAGGATCCCTCCTGAATATCACTGAGATCTTGTGAATATACACCATTCTGTCCCGGCCAATAAAGCCCCTAATTCAGAAATCTTTCTTGCAGAAGTCATCTCAGCAATAATAAAGAAGTCTTTCAAAAAGGAGACTTTATATTCTGATGATTTGAAAGGATCAAATGGAGGATTGCTCAAGGCCTGTAACACTTTAGACAGGTTCCCAGTAAACAACTTGTGCCTAATGGGAGGTGCCAACTGTATGGTTCCTTTCAGGGAAACTTAAATTGCCCATAAGAAGAAAAATTAGGCAGCCCTATGCAGTCCCACATAGAGACCAGTGCTGCAACCTGTCTCTTAAGGTATCCAGTCTTAGAACCTGATTCCAAACCTTGGTGTAGAAAGGGAATGATGTCTTTGTAAGTAAGTTTCAATGGATCCAGCTTTTTTGTACTGGTCCATTTTTGAATGTCTGCCATGTACAATTATAGACAGGTTTGGCCCACCCACTAGGCAAAATCGACTTTTACCTAGGGCAGGCAGCCGCGGGCCCTGGATGCGGGTGCTGAACTGTGCCACCCTCCCCCTGCCAAAAGCCCCCCACCAAAAGCCCTGTGTCGCCATCGTCAAAAGCCCTGCGTCACCATCACCAAAAGCACTCAGAACAGAGCCTGAGATCACAATAGACACTCTGTCCAGGGGCATCAGCTCTCCTACCTGGCAACTGATGATGCGGCCCCTCTTGGAGCCGGCGATTGGATGAAAAGGCTAGCGTTAAGACTCTAGGAAATTCCCGGCCAAAGCCCAGCCCTGGAAAGTCCCTGGCCTGCTGTCCGCAGTCAGGGGGTGGGGAGGGAGGGAGGGGGAGCTGCTGACTGCAGGAAAACAACTTGCCATTTGATAACTAAATAACTGAACTCCACAGCACCCCCACCCCTTGACGTCTCTGTTCTCTCTTCCTCCTGTGAGACACCCCTCCCCAACCTGCCTCTCCAGCAGAGCCAGCCCTAAGGTGCTATGGGAAAATCCCGTCCATCCTGCAAGCCCGGGGAGGGTCCTAAAGGCTGCATCGCCACAGGACAGTGAACAGATCTTATAGTTTTAAAAGCTAATGTTTTATTCCAGCATAAATTTAAAAGATGCTGAACAATGTTCCCTCTAAGTGGTGAAGGGAAGGGGCTGCTCCGACCCGGGGGTGGGATCACGGCCTGGCGAAAGGAGGGAGGGCAGTTGGGGACAGGTCGAAGATGGGGCAGCTGGGGGAGCAGCCCGGCCAGCTCAGTGGGATCCCATTGTCTTCACCATTGTTGTGTACTGGGTTCGACATGTAGCGAAGACAGACGCTCAGTGATTATCAGCTCATAGTTTACTGCACGCAACACACATAACACCAACCGGCCCAAACGGCCAACTATATACAGTCTCCAGGTGACACCCACAGGTCCCATAGGAGTTTTAAACTTCCTGCCACAGCTCCTATAGGTGCTAACTAGGAGTCTCAGGATCCTAGTCCCTATTGTCTTTTGGACCCAAGCTCAGGTTGCATACCGCTGACACCTAGTGGCGGTCAGCGGACATAACAGGAGGGCTGCACTATTTTACTGACCTTAAATGGCCTGGAGTATCTGCCATTTATCCCATTAAGGAAGCACACTTGCAGCCCCTCTGCACACATTACTTTCCCAATGGAGCAAACAGAAACTCTATGGAGCTTTTTCATGGCAGGCAAATGGCTTGGGGAGAGTCTCAGAGCATGCAAAAACCTAGTATGCAAAAAAAGCTGCGGCCGGCCCCTGATTATAGAGACGACTGGAAGCAGGTATTCTGGACTACACCATGGTGTCAACTACTTAACTTGGTAGGCCCAGTCCTACTAAATCTGCCAGTTCAGTCTCTAAGCTGTCAGCTGGAGCCAAATAGGTTCCAGGTGGTGAGTGGATTCTTGTACAAGGAGAACCCATCACTTGGCAATCTCCACAGTGGAGACACTGACATCTTCACTAGCTTTGAGACCCAAAAATGTCTGTGCCAGAAAGGAGATATGAAAATCACCTCCGTTGTCTCCTTTGACACTTTGTTCAGGCCCCAGCTGATCAGTGTGGTCAGAGGAAAAGTGTACAGCAGACCACTGCATCAACAACAAGTGCTCATGCCCTTGCCCTCTGCCCTGGAATCATAGAAAATGATTAGGAACCTGGCAACTTGGAAAAATCCAAGATAGGGCTCCTGAAACAAAGTGTGATTTGGCTAGAGGATCTTTTTGTGTAGACTCCATTCTCTTGGATATAACTCCTTCCTCCTCAGCCAGTTGACTTGGCGGTTTGCAAGACCATAAAGGTGTTCCCCCTTTAGACCTACCATTTCCTCCCCCTGCCCAAATGAAAAGGATTTTGGACTCATGGAGGAGCACCATCGATCTGGTGCCTCCTTGCCATTGCTGTGCACCTTGGCCATAGTATTGACTGTGCACCCTAGCACATACTTGTTCCGCGAAAGAATTTGGAAAGCACACAGTGCTAGTCTGACTGCCACAAGTTCCAGCCAGTCCATACTGTTCATATCTTCCAACGAGATCTATCTGCCTTGGACAATCTGATCCTTGCATTGTGTTCCCTGGCCGCTACGGCTGATGGCCATAACTGCCATCAGGTAAGGAGGCTGGAGAAAACTGACTCCCCTTGTTAGATTTGGTCATGAAGACCACTAGTTGAGTGACTTCTGTGTGGGGGGGGAGCAGTATCTTGACATCTGTGCACCCTTTTGTGCGAGTGTGTCCTTCTGACAAGGGAGAAGAGTCCATTGTAAAGGCCCAGCATGGAAGCAGGCCCAAGGAATCAGATCTATGGACTACATCCTCAGTCCCAATACTGTCAACCAGTGCATGAGATCCACCAACATCTGTCGGATTTCTTTCACACCCTCCAACAATTTTTCCTGCTTCATTGCAGGTGGAAGCATTTTGGCCCCTAAGTGGGCTATGTCTCTGGAGGGTGCGAGATTATTAATATTACCTTTCTAACACGTTAATCAGGCATCCTTGTGCCTGAAGAAATTGCCTAATGGACTTGGTGTCCTAGCTCTCCTCTGCTGCAGGTATTGCAGAAGATAGAGTCCAGGTAAGGATAAAGGTGGATTCCTTGTTGTCGTAGTTAGGCTAATAGAACTACCAGGACCTTGGCAAACACCCTTGGAGAATATGTCAGCCCAAAGGATAAGGCCTTGTATTCGAAATGCTGGCCCTGAAAATCAAAAAGGGAAGAACTGTCTGTGTTATGTCCACTGACTGCCACTAGGCGCCAACAGTATGCAACAGGAGCTTGGCTCCGAAGAACAATAGGGACTAGGATCCTGAGACTTCTAGTTAGCACCAATAGGAACTGTGGCAGGAAGTTTAAACCTGCCAATGGGAACTGTGGGTGTCACCCGGGGACTGTATATAGTTGGCCGTCTGGGCCGGTTGTTGTTATGTGTGTTGTGTGCAGTAAACTATGAGCTGATAATCGCTACACATCAAACCCAGTACACAACAATGGTGACGAAGGTGGGAGCCCACTGAGCTGGCCGGGCTGGGCATCCGAGGAAGATCAGAAATCACCATTGTGTCAGTCAATGAGCACCGAAGGTGCGCAATCCACTTCCCTGCAACCACCCTGCAGCACGATGGCAGTCGCTCAGGAAGCAGGACTCGACCCTACCAAGCTACATCACTGGGAAGCCTGGGTTAAGGGACTCAAGTCCATCTTAATCTTCTATGAGGTCACCAACGAAGGAAGGAAGAGGGGCCTCTTTGTTGGCTCATGCGGGCCCACCACTGTGGAGCAGACTCACAACTTGCTCTCCCTGACAAAGCTATCCGAGGCCACGTTCGAGCAAATTACAAAGGTGCTCCAGGGCCACTTCGTCCCCCAGCCATTGGAGATCTCGTGCCATGTGGCTTTCCACTCCCAGCGCCAGCAGCTGTGAGAACCCATAGCCGTGTACCTGGCTGAGTTCTGCCAGATTGTCTCTGAGTGCACGTTCGGGACTCAACTCGAAATGACCCTGCACGACAAGACTAGCTTGCGGGCTGAATGATGAAAAGCTCAGGTGTCGGATCCTTGAGGACGAGAAATGCACCCTCGCTTCAGCCCTCTCCACCACCTCGGCTTGGGAGAGAAGGTCCACTGTACTCAACTGTCCGACCAGAGGCGAGATCCAGTGCCGGTGCCCCACTCCATCCTGCCAAGGAGTCCAGACAACACGAGTGTGCCAGCTGCGGTGACAAGCAAGGCTGGAAAATGTGCTACTTCTGGGATGCTGTCTGCAGGAGCTGCAGCCATATGGGACACATCGCCCGGGCCTGCCGTTCCCGGGGGCCCCAAGCCCCACCATCACAACCCCTGAAGGGCCTCCAGTCTGCTGCACATTATGAGGACGATGCATCCCACGAAGAGCTCTACCTCATGGCGGCCAACTCCTTGGAGCATGTACTGCGGCTTCCGAGCCAGACCTCGGCCCCTAAAATCCAGATCTGGGTCAAAATAGAGGGGTCCCCATGCTCCATGGAGCTAGATTCCGGCTCCGTGGCCTCCATCATTTTGGCAGAGACCCTTAAGAGACTGTGTCCGGAGGGGGTCCCCACCTACGCCCTTCCCCTGTGATGCTGATGGACTTTCAGAGGAACTGAGTTCCTGTTCTGGGTATGGGGAGTTTCCGGGTCCAGTACCAGGGTTTTGATGACTACTTGGACTTTATCATGGTCAAGGGCAACCTGGTTAGTCTGTTGGGCCATGCGTGGTTCACCCCCTTGGGCATCTCAGTTGCGGGTGTGCAACTCTGCACCCCACAAGACTTTAGTGAAGTCTGCAGAGAGTCCCCAGCTGTCTTCGATGGCATTCTAGGTTGCTACACAGGTCCCCCCATGTCACTGCAGCTCAACCCACACGTGGCCCCCATCCGCATGCATTCCAGGAAGGTCCTGTTCACACTGAAGCCGAAGATAGACACAGAACTGGACCACCTCATAGAGCAGGGGTCCTGGGACCGATCTCTCATGCGGTGTGGGAGACCCCCATAGTCACCCCCGTGAAGCCGAACAGGGATGTCCGTGTCTGCGAGGACTACAAGTGCACATTAAATAAAGCTCTTCAGGACCATGCAGCTAATGGCAGGTTGATGCTTGGCTGGGAAGGAGATAGGGTTGCCAACTCCAGGTTGGGAAATTCATGGAGATTTGGGGGTGGAGCCTGGGGAGGGTGAGGTTTGAGGAGTACAATGCCATAGACTCCACCCTCCAAACCAGCCATTTCCTCCTTAGTAACAATTGTTGCCAATCTCCAAATGAGGGCTGGAGATCACTGAAAATTACAACTGCTCTTCAGGTAGCAGAGATCAGTTCCTCTGGAGAAAATGGTGGACTCTGTGTCATTATACCCTGCTGAGGTCACCACAGCACATTGACGCTGAGTGCCCAAGGCCTTGGCACTCTCCCAGAGCCTCTTTCTAGAGCTCATTGTATTTATTTCCACAACAGGCCTTATTCCTAGTAGCAATATTTTGCAATAATATACTAGTTCCCAGATTTCATTTTTTAAAATAAAGAAGTCTCTCGGCCTTTTCATTGTGGAAATATAAGGGGAAAGGTACACCTGTACATTTCTCCATATAACTCCATATAATTCCATATAACTCACAAGAATTAATCACAAGATTAGTTGGACAGACACTGAAGGCACACTGAGACACCTGAGCATTGAGTCTCAACTCTTTCATACCTGTCACAAAATGTAGCCACTATCTCTGTCTCCCATTACTTAGAATTCATGTTGGCTCAGAAACTGTAAAGGTAAAGGTTCCCTTGCTCGAAAGCCAGTCGAATCCGACTCTAGGGTTGTGGTGCTCATCTCCGTTTCAAAGCCGAAGAGCCGGCGCTGTCTGAAGATGTTTCCGTGGTCATGTGGCCGGCATGACTAAACACCAAGGTGCACGGAACGCTGTTACCTTCCCACCAAAGTGGTACCTATTTATCTACTTGCAATTTCTTGCTTTCGAACTGCTAGGTTGGCAGGAGCTGGAACTAGAGACGGGAGCTCACTCCGTCTTGCAGCACCCGGGTCTTGAACTGCTGAACTACTGACCACAGCCTGCAGTTCAGCGTCTTAACCACTTGAGCCACCACAGCTCCTTCAGAAACTGTAGACGTTTATTAAACTTCCCTAATCATCTAAGTGCTGAGAGATGTGATTAGTCCAAAGACCAAAGTATGGTGTTTTGTGCATGTTTTCTTGGCAGACAAGAGGATTTCATTTTTTGTAGGGGACGCTTGGTTTTCTTTTTGCAAGGCCTCCTGTTGTGGTGCTTGGAAAAGTGACAGAGAATGTTCTGCTCAAAGCCTGTTGATGTGTCATTGGTCTGATTCAGCTAGGCAGTGCCTACGGGCTGATGCACACTTTGCATGGCAGGCGTGCTTGCTGCGTGTCCGCCAGCACACTGCTGCATAGTATGGAAAGGGGAAGTGTGTGTTTGTAAACAGACATGCATGTCTCCCTCGCACTGTATGGTCTGTCCCATATGTCTGTTGTGCCAATTGCAGCACAGCCCTTATATTTATTTGGTGTTCATTAGCCTTCTTTCGTGTTGCACAGCCTGGTGCCCTGAATGTAGTTACATTTGTTGGCTGGCCTTAGAGACAGATTCACAGTAATGCACAATGACTGTGCCAGCTGTCCTAATGAGAGCACAGAATGCACCGTTTGAGCTGGGAATAGACGAGCAAGAGAAGCAGGCCGAGTTCATGACTCAAAGCATCCTGAGCCATGGTGTGCCTCGCTGCAAAGGGAAATTGCTTAGAATCATAAAGCTGGAAGGGGTACGGTTGCCAGGTCTGGGTTGGAAAATACCTGGAGACTTTGGGAGTGGATCCTGGAGAGGGAGGGGTTTGGGGAGGGGAGGGGCCATGGCATGGCACATGATTAGCATGATTAGCACATGAAAGGAGATTTTTGTAGGATTTATACAGCATAGGTGTTGTGTACTGACCCAACCATGTGCGCGATCTGGCTTCAGCCAGTCCACACGTGGTCATGTGAAGAGCAGGAGCTTCGCTCCACCAGAACAATAGACAGTTGGATCCTAGTTCCCCTTCCAGTCAGGAGACTAGGATCCTAGAGTTAACCTAAGCACTGTAAATAGACGTATTACGAGTGTTGGGGTGTGTTTGGGGGTGGTTTGGTTTTGGGATATAAGCTGGCCTGCGAGCCAGCTTCTGTGTCTTGTTCTTCACCTAATAAAAGTATGAGAGCTGAAATCACTAGTAAGTAGGCTTGCCAAGTCCCCCCGGGGGGCAGGTAAACCCCCGCCCAAGAGGCCCGTTACCCGACACCAGCAAATTGGGCCCCGGGGGAACTCCACCCCCTTCCAGCAAACGTCCCCAGCATGATGATGTCACCCAGAGGTGACATCATCACACTGGCCATGTTGGGAGCGGGACGCTCTATGATTTGAAGGAAAACTCTATGGTTTTCCCTCGAATCCTAGTGGCCCCGACCCCAACGTCCCGACGTGATAACGTCACTTCCGGGTGGCATCATCGCGGTGGCGCGTGCGCACCCCAGGGACAGCATGGGACTCCCCCGCCGTAAGTTAATTTCAACTTGGCAACCCTACTAGTAAGTATCAGTACTTTTCAATAGTCATAGATATCCACCCAAAAGCTTCCCCCACAGTTCCTTCTCCTGTCCGTTCCTGCCTAAAATCATCAACTTGTATGATTTCCAAGTTGCTTGCTGTGGTAGGAGACCTTCTGTCAATTCACTACATTGCCCGCCAGTGCCTAGGGCACTGCCAGCACTGGAGATTTTGAGGGTGGAGCCTGAGGAGGGCAGGGTTTGGACAGGGGAGGGACTTTAGTGTGGTATAATTCCATAGAGTCCAGTTTCCAAAGCGGCCATTTTCTCCTGGTGAACTGGTCTCTAGCACCTTGAGATCAGTTATAATAGTGGGAGATCTCCAGCCACCATCTGGAAGTTGAAAATCCAAGCACAACATCTGCGACAAAAATAACGAAGAGTCAATAAGGATATTTGTGCAAAATCATTTACTGTAGTAATTCTTTAGAAAATTCTCTTCTATTATTGCTCACACGAAACAGATACTGCACGATACGAACAAATCCGTTTCACAAGAATTGCTTTATCTGAGCATGTAGCAATTACAATTCTTATCAATTTCTACTTATCAGCTCTTGAAGGAAACATCCCATGTTGACTCTCTAATAACAGAACCAAAGATGTTTCCTTCGAGAGTTGATAAGTAGAAATTGATAAGAATTGTGATTGCTACACATGCAGATAAAGCAATTCTTGTGAAACGGATTTGTTTATATTGTGCAGTATCTGCTGCGTGTGAGTGATAATAGAAGAGAATTTTCTACAGAATTACTACAGTAGATGATTTTGCACACATATCTCTATTGACTCTTCGTTATTTTTGTCACAGATATTGTGTTTGGATTTCCACCTCCTCCTGTGATCTCTCATTTTTGGCTTCTACCACCTGGAAGTTGGCAACTCTACCAGTGCCTCAAATACTGATGGGGGAAACATGGGGGAGAAATATGATGTGTGTGCCACCATCAGCTTCCCAGTTTAAGACAGAGAATCACATTGTGCCATCACTGGTGTGTCTCAACTTCCACCTTCCCTCCTGGGACTGAAAAGTCTAGAATCAAAGAATCACAGAGCTGGAAGGGACCATACAGGCCATCTAGTCCAACCCCTTGCTCAATGCAGGATCAGCCTAGACCATCCCTGACAAGTGTTTGTCCAGCCGCTGCCTAAAGACTGCCAGTGCAGGGGGAGCTCACCACCTCCCTAGGCAGCACAACTCTTACTGTCAAAAAGTTTTTCCTAAGATCCAGCCGGTACCTTCCCGCCCTTAATTTAAACCCATGACTGCAAGTCCTCTCCTCCACTGCCAACAGGAACAGCTCCCTGCCCTCCTCTAAGTGACAGCCCTTCAAATACTTCAAGAGAGCAATCATGCTCCCCCCCAACCTCCTCTTCTCCAGACTGAGCATTCCCAAGTCCCTCAGCCTTTCCTCCTAGGGCTTGGTCTTCAGGCCCCCACTCACCTTTGTTGCCCTCTTCTGCACCTGCTCAATTCTGTCCACATCCTTTTTGAAGTGAGGCCTCCAGAATGGCACACAATATTGTTTTTATTGTTTTTAGGTCTGAATTTCGGCTTGGCTGCTTGTTAGCCGCCCTGAGCTACCGGATAGGGTGGGGTATAAATCTCAAAATAAATAAAAAATAAAATAAATAAATACTCTAGGTACGGCCTGACCAGTGCAGTGTACAATGGGACTATGACATCTTTGCCATTTGGATGTTATGCCTCTGTTGATACCTGTTGATGCCTCTGTTGTTGTCTACAGGAATTGGCACAGTGGCATGTTTTTTGTTTCCCATCCAGCCTGAAGGAAAATTCCTGAAGGCATGCACCCTGCCTTTTGACCATGAGTTGTTTCAAATCTGAACTCGCTTGCTGAAGTTCTTGTTATGTGGGTCCAGTGTGGTTGGATCCTACAGAAGAAATAGAGCAAGTTTGCAGATGGGATTTTTGCTGTCTTCCCTGTCTCCCCCACCCTGCCCACCTTTTCTGACAGCCAGGGAAACCCAGAGAATGGCATGGGGCAGGATGCAGTCACAGCTAGATGGGGGAATCAGCAGAGATTCTTCCCACACCTCTTATGTAAGCCCTTCTGCAGTTTGTGCCAGGGACTGCAATTTCTGCAGGTTTCTCCTTCTAACTAAAGCCTCCCACACTATATCCCACACTTCCCTGAAGTTCCCCTTATCTTCAGGAACATCTTTTTTTAGGGTACTGCTATGTGAAGGGAAGGCTGTAAAAATCCCAGCTGAAAACTCACTCCACCCATGATTCTTTCGGATCCATTCCTACGACTTTGATCCATTTGTGTTGTTGTTTCCTCTGGGAAGGGTCAAAGGTCTTCACGGGCCAAAAAGGAAGCTGCCACACATAGGAAGCTGTTGCCTAGAAATGCAGCATGTTTGTTATTGAGCTGAGCTGCCAAGGACAGCCACATGCACAATGCACTCTGCTTCCTCCACAACAGAGATTTCAACAATGTTCCCATATGGTATTCCCATATGGTATGGCAAAGCTCCCAAACAAGAAAACATTCTCCTCAGTTAGTGAGCAACTAGATTTGTTCTGCTCTAACCTGGATGACCCAGGCTATCTCATCAGATTTTGGAAGCCAAGCAGGGTCAGCCCTGGTTAGTCTTTGGAAGGGAGACCATCAAGGATGTCCAAGGTTGCTTACAGAGGCACCTACTAGGAGTCCACCAATCATGCGTGATGGGAGCATACACAGTCTGCAGTCTTCCTAATACATGTGGTCACTGTGGCCCTACATCCTCAGCATGTACAAACTGGCAATGGGATTTTTCAGGGTTTGCATTCCTATATCCCAAAGTTGTATGGTAAATACATGTCTTGCCCTGTTCTCATAACATGGTAACCATGTCTGTTGGGAGAACTGCAGGAAATGGTTATTGTAATGTCTGAAGTGTCTTGTGTGGTCTGTATACATGTATGTTAGACACACTTCCCAAACTGGAAACAGAAGTGTTACAAGGGGAACGGGGGCCACACAAAATAGCTAAAGTAGTACATCATGTAAATACTTAATTTGTATTGTGCTTTTTGTTCCAATGGGGACCTACAGAGGTCTACAATTAAAAAAAAACACCAAGAGAAACAAACAGGAGAAGGGGGAGAACTAATCTCTGTATTTTAGAGATCAGTTGTAGTTCTGAGAAAACGCCATACTCCACCTTGAGCCTGATAACTTAACAGTAGGCCCTGTTCACACTGAGCATTTGCCCCCGCTGAAGGCACTTTCCGTGCGCAATCATACGAGCACATCTGGGAGGCATAGTGCTCCCGTGGCCAACCCGTGGCTTCCTGTGGAAAACGTGGAGTAAAAAACTAGTAGGTCCGAAGTACTAGTTTCCAGAAACCCCAGGGCAAAGGCTGGCGTCTGATCGTGGGAGCGCCAGTATCCCGCGGCTTCCAATGCCTGCCCATGTCCCCGGGGTTTCCAGATGTTGTAAGTGTCCATGGGATGTGCACCAACGCTGAACAGCGCATGTGCACACACAAGACACCGACAGCGGCCCCCCCCCAATGGCACATGCGCACTTCACTGCTTTTTTGCTGCGCTGCAGCAGCGCGGTGTGATCGGGGCGCAGAGCTGGAGTGTAGCAACCTGGTGGCCCCTGTGATCGGGCTACCGCGCCTTATTTAGCTCCGGGGCTAATTGCCACGCTTCTCCCCCGCATTTTCTGGCCCGTATGACCGGGGCCAGTAGAAAGCTTTTCAAAAAAGGAGACCTAGAAAAGGAGATCCAGACCATACAACAGAGCATTGTATTTTGATTGGACTGGACTGCCTAGAAGAATGTTCCGCCAAGATACCTTTTCAGCCTGAACTTAGCTGGTCACTGCATTCCATTATTAAAATCCCATCATGCACAGTGGGTCAGATCTTGCCTATTGTCCTTGCCAATTTTTCCTCCTTTGTCTTACAGCCTCCTCTGAGATATTCACCTGATTATTTTCAGGAAACAGGTCTTAAACAAGAGAAGGCTGGACCTTCCTAAGACAGTAGGACAGGTGGACTGGTTAGAGATCACAGGGCAGAGAGTGGGGCCATAAAATGAAGGCAGAATGGTCAAGGCATCAGCATGCACTGTTTATGGACTGCTTCAATTATATTTTAGGTTTATTTCTTATGATTTAAATGCATGCCTGAAAATGTAAAGCCCTGCACAGCAATTAGGGAGTTTGGGTTTTTTTACCAGAAGTCAACTTTAAGAATATTTGAAGGTGACTTAGTCAGACCAGTGATCCTTTCAGCTCAGCGTTGTCTAATGTAACTGGCAGAAGCCAGAGATGAGTCTTTCTCAACAGCTGCTTCCTGAGATGCTAGTGATTGGACATGGGACCTTCTGTAGGCAAAGCATATGCTGTTTTGCCGGGCAGCGGCCCCTTTCTGCATGCCAGGTCAGAAGGAAGAGTTACATAAGGAAGGGGACTGTACCTCCCCATCAAGCATACTGGCATCAAGATACATCCCTAGGGCTCCTGATTCCTCTGCCGACATCCCCTCCCTGGGGGTAACAACTGGGGAGTTGCTGTCCCCTAAAATGCTGTGAGAGCGAGATAAGCACTTATGTGCAGTCACATGTATCACAACAATACGCTCAACTGTCTGTAGCTGACTGCAGCTGTCTGTTGAGTACACACTCAGGAAAATATCTGGACTCACCTCCACTTTATTTGTGAGATGGCCTTATTCCAGTGATAACAGAGAAGAGAAGAAGAAGAGAGAGAAGAAGAGAAGAGAGAAGAAGAAGAGAAGAGAAGAAGAGAAGAGAAGAGAAGAGAGAGAGAAAGAGAAGAGAAGAGAAGAGAAGAGAAGAGAAGAGAAGAGAAGAGAAGGGGCTGAGAGAGTTCTGTGAGTGGCCCCAGGTCAGTTTCATGTGGAGGAGTGGGAGATCAAACCATTGTCTGCAGTGTCAAGTTTTCCCCTGCCTGCTCTTCTATTCATCTGCAGCTTTCCCTGGTTTACACAGATGATTTCTCCCTCCTGGGCACAAAAACACAGTTTCCCCCTCTTGGTACATGGCATCCAAATACCCTGTTTCCAAGAATTTCCATGCCGTGCCACAAGAGAGGGCAAACTGCATTTTTGTGCCCAGAAGAGAGAAATCATCTGCGGAAACCAGGGAAATCTGCGGATGAATAGAAGAACAGGCAGGGGGAAACTTGACACTATGGAAAATGTCCCGGTTCTCCAGATTAGAGTTTGTCACGCAACCACTACACCACACTGGCTCAATAAGCAATGGCAAGATTATACCAAAATACAGCTCACAATTTATTTGTAGTAAAGAGCAAGAATCCAGTAGCACCTTAAAGACAAACCAAATTTGTGGGTCACTGCCAGCGTTCCCTCTAAGCTGAGTTAGTGTGAGCTAGCTCACAGTTTTTTAGCCTCTGGCTCACACATTTTTGTCTTAGCTCAGGAAGGATGGCTCTAGAGCAAACTAATTTACAAAGTAGCCAAATTGCTCACTCACAAATTTAATGCCAGTAGCTCACAAAGTAGAATTTTTGCTCACAAGACTAGACAGCATAAAGGGAGCACTGGTCACGGCTCACTCACGAAAGCTCATACCCTCCCACAAAGTTTGTGGGACTCTTGCCCTTTTCGACTGCTACAGGCAGACTAACATGGCTACCCATCTTAAACAAAAAGTCATATTGGTTCAAGAGAAACTGGAAAAATAATACCTGTAAATTTATTCCAGAAAAATCAATGATTGAAACACAATAAAAGTGATTCAACCATAGTCTGTCTTCGCAACCGTAATTGTAGGAAGTTGAAGGGACTCTCCACTCATCACAGTGTTCAGAGCAAGGAGTTGAACTTGGAGATATTATTACATAAAGTTCAGTGCAAGGGGTTGAATTTGGAGATATTATTACATAAACACTGGGTTGAATCTAAAGATTCACTGCTCAGAAAAGTGAGTCTTTACCACTTTCCCTTCTCTAGAGCACCACCAAGAAAGGTGACACTGATTAACCATCTCATCCTTTGCTGTCCCCTTCTTCTTTTACCTTCAATCTTTCCCAGCATCGGGGTCTTCTCCAATGAGTGCTCCCTTCTCATTTGGTGGCCAAAGTATTTGAGCTTCAGCTTCCAAAACTGTAGTGCCCCATATTAATCTATGATGTGGCCTCATGTGGAATACCATGTATAGTTCTGGTGTTGTATCTGTGCTATTGTAGCTGTAGTATTCTTAAAAGGTGGAGGATATGGAGGCTAGGTCTATCAGTGGCTTCTAGCCATAGTGACAGAGGGATACCTCCACATTCAGAGGCACTAAACCTCTGAGTCCCAGAGCCAGGAGACGGTCTTAGCCTCTGTGCCCTGTTGTTGGCCCTCCAGAGGTACTGGTTGGCCACTGTGTGAGACAGGATGCTAGATGGGCTATTGGTCTGATCCAGCAGGGCTCATCTCATGGTATAAAAGGTCTTTTTCTTATTAAATCTCTGTGACATTTGACCTCTCAAGAAAGCTCCACATGAGACACAAAATCCCCATTCACAAGGTACAGTGAACACATGTGCTATCCACATCCACTTGATTTTTTTAAAAAAGTACATGCATTCAGTAATTCTCACACTGTATTCAGTGCATGCACAGCTAAACTGGTGATACAAACCCCACCTTTATCCAGGTCTTGGTCCCTGCTTTCAATAGCAAAATGAATGTATGTTGGTTCTTTCTTACAAACAGACGTACCCATGTACCTGCAGGATGTATGTGTCTTCCTCGTAACATGTGAACAAGACTATTGAGAAAGATTAATGAGGTGCACTCACCACTATGAAAAGCAAGAGAGTTTAAGGACATTAGTTGCTGTAGATTTTCTGGGTTGTGTGGCCATGGTGTTCTACCTCTGAGGATGCCAGTCACAGCTACTGGCAAAACGTCAGGTCCTACAATGTCAAGACCACGGCCACACAATCTACAGCAACTAATGAACTCCGGCTGTGAAAGCCTTCGACAACAGATTAAGGATGGTTGATAATTACCTTAGATTTGGGTGGGGTAGCCATGTCGGGTCTGAAGTGGCAGAACAAAGTCTGAGTCCAGTGACACCTCGAAGACCAACAAACTTTTATTTACAGTGTAAGCTTTCAACTTCCTCAGAAACAGTGGAACAGAACCTCCTCAACCATTACTTATAGGGGGTGGAAGGGGTCATTGTCAGGAAGGGTTATTTAGAGTCAAGATGCATAAGTAGTGGGTGGTTATAGATGAGACTGGATGTAAGAAAGATCTATGAATGGCAGTAAATCAGTTCTGTTCCGTTCCACTGTATCTGAAGAAGTGTACTTGCACACAAAAGCTTATACCGTGAATAAAAAATTGTTGGTCTTAAAGGTGCCACTGGACTCAAACTTGGTTCTGATAATTACCTTGCAAGTAAGTAAGGGGCTATTTAGATTTATTGGGCCCCTCAGTACAATATTTATGTAGTGCTGCCAACCTCCAGGTGAGGCCTGGAGATCTCCTGGGATTACAATTCATCTCCCGATGACCGAGATCAGTTTTCTTGGAGAAATGGCAGCTTTGGAGGGTCGACTGTATAGCATCACACCCCTAGTGGCCTCCTACCCTTTCTGAAACTCCACACTCCTCAGGCTCCAACCCCAGTCTCCAGGAATTTCCCAACCCAGAGTTGGTAACATTGCATTTATGTCTGGCAAGACATATTACCACAGGTGGCCCCTGATGCACCCTCTGCCAGAACCTTGGAGCAACAAGGTTTTTACAGCTGATCATTATAGCATAAGTGAAGTGGCCACAGGGACATGGCAAGTACCTTTGTTGTGGTTCAGCGGAAGAGTCTCTGCTTTGCATGGAGAAGGTCCCAGGTTCAATCCCCAGCATCTCCAGTTAAAAGGGTCAGACAGCAGGTGATGGGGAAGGCCCTGAAGAGCTGTTGCCAGTCTGAGTAGACAATACCGACTTTGATGGACTGAAAGTCTGAGTCAGTAAAAGGCAGTTTCATGTGTTTGTATGTTCACTTTTGTGTGTCTTTTCTGAACAAAGCGAATCTCATCCCCCACTCAGGTAGTATTGACCAAGAATACAAAGATTAGATTGGCAGACCTCTACTGTCATCTTTGCTCTTGGGTTGCATTCAGTTTAGCTGGCAACCCATCATCTGACAACCCATCACATCCTACCCTTCCTGTCTTTTTTTCAGGCCTGGTTTGCTGATATTTTTCAACAATGTTTCTGCAGCACTGGGCCATCCAGTGTGGTGAATCAAAGCGCTACTGAGTTTTCTCATCAGGACTACAGTCCCTTTAACGTTCCCTCCTCTCCATCTGATTCCAACTCCGGTTAATGAATTCTCAGCTAGTTGGCTGGAATTAGACACACATGCCCCTTCTCCCCCAAAATACCACAAACCAGGAAAGTGATCAAAGCATTAGGTATTGGTAAAACATGTAGGGAGTGGCTGCGATATGTCCTCCGCATCATCTCCTTATGCAAGTATAGAGCCTCCTCCTGACTGAGATGGTTTACTTTTCCCCATGCTTTTCCTTTTTTAAAAAAAGCATCAAAATTCTGCACTATGCAAATTCACTTGTTTTCACTTAGTCTGAACAATTTACCTGGCCTTTTATCTTTTTGCATAATTTACTTAGCATCTGTTAACTGTGGGCTCTGAAACTCCACTGCCTCGCTCCTTCTGAGATGTCAGCAGACAATGCAATTTCAAGCATCGACTTGCAGTCATAAGGGCTAGAAACTTGGTTTTCTTTTTAAAAAAGGACAGGCATAGATGCTTGAGGAAGCAGAATTCCACTCCTGGTGTCACAATCTGTTCTTTTTCTACACTTGTGTAGAACTGAGGCAGGAAAAAATAAAAGAAAAAAGCAGGTATAAGGTGAAAGTATTTATTAGAGCTTTATAGATCCCTACATGTTTTGTAATAAAACTTCTTGGGGGATCTTCTACAGGGTTTTTCGAATTTCACCTTGAGTAATGAGATGAAATTTTTTAAAATCACTGTTGGTGACAGCATGACATCACTTCCAGAAAAACCCACTAGTGACATCATGCCTTTCTAGGAGTTGCTGAAATAGATGATTCCAAGAGAAGACTGACATCTCTTCTGGGAAAGACCAAGAAGTGGTGCCAGTGCTCTCTAGGAATCACTGAAAACTCTATGGTAAAACCATAGAGTTCCTAGAGAGTTGTGATGTCACTTCCAGATTTTGCCAGAAGTGCCATCATGCTGTTGCTGATTGATGCCCCCATGTCCCTGGCCCACCAGGTCTCCTGCTGGTTGCCTGGCAACCCTAGTTCTTCTGCACCAAATTGTACTTGGTGAGATTGTAGATTATCTAGGCTGAATAAGCATATATAAAGGGGTATGCCATTTTTTCACCACATGCCAAGCTCAGCAACTCACGTCACATTTCTTATACTGCTCCGTGTACCATGACATGGTACATATGCACCATGTTTAAGTTCTTCATCTATGAAAACATAGACTCTATGAACATATACACTCCTGAGTCAATCTGTTTGTTTGATGAGGCCAGCTGCAAAGGACGCTGGGGCATTTTTGCCTTTAGCAGCTGAGCAGAAGAAGAAATTTCAGCTTGTGAAGCTTGTCTTATGGGAGGGGAAGAAAAACCGCACTTGTTCTAGGAATTCCCTCTTCTGCACAATTATTAATAACACAGTAGTCCAGCCTTGTTTTTTGTATCTGTTCTACCTAATTTATGCTACGGTCCACGGGATCTCTCAACACATATCTTGCTTATCACTTTTAACTGCCTGCCCTAGGCTTGCCAAGTCCCCCTGGGGGGTGGGTAAACCCCCGCCCGAGAGGCCCGTTACCCGACGCTGGCAAATCGGGACCTGGGGGGAACTCCACCCTCTTCCAGCACACGTCCCTAGTGTGATGATGTCACCCAGAGGCATAGTAGTTTGATTAAGTTTGTCCCACAATCTGTGACAATTTATAGAATCAAAGGCTTCTTAAGGTCAAGAAAAACTGCATATAGATGCTCCCTCCCCCTTAAAGGATGAATATTTCTCAGCCAGGTGATAAAGAACTAGGCAGTGATTGTATGTCAAAGTACCCTGCCTAAATCCTATCTGTTCATATCCTAATAAGGTTTCTGATTCCATCCAATCCAGGAGCTTCTTTAGTAGATAGGCAGAGTATAGCTTTCCTAAAGAAGAAAGAAGGCTGACTGGTCAATAACAGGATGAATCACTTCTGGACCCCTTTTTAAAAATTAGGACAATAATAGAGTGTTTCCATAAATTGGGTATTTGTCCACTGATGTTAATTTGAGTGAAAATTGGGGCCAGAACTGTAGCCCACGATTGTGGATCACCCTTAAATAGCTCGTTAGGGATTAGATCAGAGCCTGGGGTATTTCCTAGTTTTAATCCCTTGTTAAGGCAAATGGCCTGCTTAATTGATGCCTTGGACCAAGATGCTGTTACATCAAGAGGAATAATAAAGGATGTACTAGGTGTACTAGTGCTGTCATTGGAGAATAGCTTCCTGAAATAGTTTTCCCATGTCAGAGGCGCAATACAGTTTGGGATTTTAGAGGCTAGGTTTATAGCATATTGATGATAGACCAGAAGGCCCTATTACCATTGTTATTAATAGCTGAAATGAGATATCCCCATTTGTTATTAAGGGACATCCATCTCCTCGTTTTGATCAGTTCTCTGTATATTTTCTTCAGTTCCATCAGCTTCCAATTGCACCCATCTTCATCTGTCACACAGTCAATCCTCTGTTGCACAAAACTATCTTAAGAACATAAGAGAAGCCAATGTTGAATCAGACCAATGGCCCATCTAGTCCAACACTCTGTCACACAGTGGCCAAAAATACCAGGTGCCATCAGGAGGTCCAGCAGTGGGGCCAGGACACTAGAAGCCCTCCCACTGCTGCCCCCCCCAGCACCAAGAATAGAGTGCATCACCTGCCCCAGACTGAGAGTTCCTGTCTATACCTTGTGGCTAATAGCCACTGATGGACTTCTGCTCCATATGTTTATCTAATTCCCTCTTGAAGCTGTCCATGCTTGTAGCTGCCACCACCTCCTGTGGCAATGAATTCCATGTGTTAATCACTCTTTGGGTGAAGAAGGACTTCCTTTTATCTGTTCTAACCTGACTGCTCAGCAATTTCATGGAGTGCCCACGATTTCTTGTATTGTGAGAAAGGGAGAAAAGTACTTCTTTCTCAACCTGCTCTATCCCATGCATAATCTTATAAACCTCAATCATGTCACCCCTCAGCCATCGTTTCTCCAAGCTAAAGAGCCCCAAGCATTTTAACCTTTCTTCATAGGGAAAGTGTTCCAACCTTTTTATTATTCTAGTTGCCCTTCTCTGCACTTTTTCCAATGCTATAATATCCTTTTTGAGGTGTGGTGACCAGAACTGTACACAGTATTCCAAATCGTCCAGTGCTAGATGTTAGCTTTGTGTGAGTGGAAGCTTGTAGCACCAGAGGAACACAGTTTGCAGCAGAGGACCATGGTTTGTAACCAAAAATGGCACTGCATAAACGAGGTTTAGCTTCCTAGCCATCTTGTCCAAGTTCCAGCAATTCTACAACAAAAGTTGTATTTGTTATTTCATTCATAAGCCATTTCCCAGGTGAGCTGCAATGGTTGTATGGATGATCTCAGAAATTCACAACAGCTATGGAGTTTAATGCTGCATACTAGTCATAGAGCATTTGCTTTGCATACAGAAGGTCCAAGGTTCAATACCCAAAAAACTCCAGTTAAAAGGATCAGGTAGAAAGCTATGTCTCTGCTTAAGACTGTGGAGAGCTGCTGCAAGGCAGAGTAGATAACCCTGACCTTGATAGCCCAGTGGTCTGACTTGGTATCAGGCAGCTTCATGTGTTCATACGAGACAATGAACAGATCGCATGCAGTGACAAGGTCATGTGCAAAAGGAGTGGGAGTGATCAGTTGATCTGTATAACAGCCCAGTAAAGTAAATTGTGGGAGACAAAGGAGCCAAGTCTTTGGGAGATCTATGAGCAGATCCATGATCTACCATGAGAACATTGTTCAGCCCTTATGTAATGTTTTGCTTCTTTCTGAAACTCCTTATGTGTAACACCTGAAACGGCATGTGATGTCCTTGCTTATAGGGGAAATGGGTTTACCTTTAAACACTCTCTGTGTATATAAACTTGGTAGTTTTCTGCTGCCACCAGGAATTAAAAATTCCAATTTTCTCTCTTTTGGTAGTATGACCTTGGGTCTGGGCACTTCAGAGGACTATATGGCCCTGAGGAAGTACTGTACTGATTTCTGGGATAAGTTTAAACAAAAAATGATTTATTTAATAAAGAACAAAATAGGTTTCTGGTTTGAACAGTTGCTGAAGAAAGGAACTTGTAAATATAACTGGCAAAGCTTGGTGCTACAAACAGTCTCTCAGGCTGCATTCAGACGGCCAGTCAATCGCGCCATGAGCCCTCCTAAAATTTTATCCCAATTTTTTTAATCCAGCCTAGCACGACCAGACGCCCCCCCATGAAATAGCCTCACCGCGCGTTGTTCCCGCCCTGATTTGTCTACACGGCATCCACCGAGGATTTTTTTTAAAAAAAGTTTTGTACATTCGCATAGGCAAGGCTGCGCCTCCTTGGAGAACTGAGGCGATCGCGGAGGGTTTTCAGCAAAGTTTTGCGCATGCAGGGATGGAAAGAATAAGTCCCGGTCCTCCCCCTTGCCATTGCCATCATGATCAATGGAGGGACTATTTCGCAAGTTAGAACAGTCCTTCCCCCCCTCCATCTCCCATCGCGGTAACATCTTGTCCCTAAAATAAATAAGCATGAATATTACATTCCTCGTAGCGCTTATCGCTGAATGCGTTTCCTCGTTAAAGCGCACATAGGGTTTCATTTTTTAAAAAATCGCGCCCCTGTCGGCTCGGTCTGACGTCAGACCGAGCCGACGGGAGCATCCTACGCTAATGGAGTGACCAGACGGAAGAAAGTCTGCAGTTGTCGCGCGGGTAAGCGAAAACCCTACATAGAAACTGCTTCTTTTTAAATCAGGATTGGAGGCGCAGCAGAACGGGATGTCTACGGGACCGGAATTTTTCCCAGATGTTTCTGTCTGGTCGTGCATTTTTGATCCGCAAGGGAGTCGTTCCTATGGCAGATCAAAAGATCCATCTGAACACACCCATAGACTCCAAACTCCACTCTGGCAGGCTTATACACTCAGTACACACTCTCTCTCTCTCATTATATATATATATATATATATATATATAGCCACACAGGCTAGTCTCTTTGTTTTATTCACACTGAATAGAATCAGCTCTCTTAGTTACACAGACTAAACTGTTGGTCTTATTCACACAGAATTAGATTCAAAATTCTATAGTCACACAAACTATGTTCACTTTTCAAACTTCACATACTGAATCTCTTCATAGACACACACACGCATTCCTCTCAGAACATCTCCTCCCACACTCTCAGTAATCAGCCAATCAAAATACACTCATCTCCCTCTATCACTCTTCTTCCAGCACTGCAGTCAAACTAAGCATTTAAAGAAACACACACACCAAAACATGGAATCATTACAGGACACCTGTCTGTAGTGCTCTGTGGTGATGTGTATTATGCTCCCTGATTGCCTTCCTTAGTGTTTCCTACTTGTTTTTGCTTGTTTTCTCAGTTGAATCCAAAGAGTTATTATATTTGGTAGTTATATTTGGTAGAATAACAGAACTGTCAGCCTGTGAGTATGGCTTTGAGGTAAAATGGGATCCTTTACTCTAAATCAAAGAGTTGTTTTCACTTTAACATAGGGTTTATTTAGAAGTATAATTGTATAGGAAAAGTCTTTCCTGAACTATTCCTGTCAGGGCCAAATGGCCTAGTTGCTAACACTTCTGTGTAACTTTTGTCACCTGGGCAGATGGCATACCAGATGCCAAGCCTGATATCCATATACAAGACACTTTGACACCTTTGCTGGAGCACATAGACTTGCAGGCACCTTCCCAAGCCTGGGACACAGCTATCCCATGATATTAACACATCAAAGCTTCTCTGACATGACTTCTGTCATGTAGGCAATGGCTAGTAACTGGAGATTTGGACACGCCCCTTCATTCCCTCACCATTGGATAATGGCCATATTCAGTGGTGACAGAAGAGGAGGATAATTGTGATCACCCTATGGGAAGAGGGGAAGAGCTTTCTTGGAAAGAGAGTTCCTTTTTGGAAGGGAGTTCCCCTTTGGACTATATCCTTGCAACATGGAATTTTACTAGTGGGCAGCGAAGCTGGACTTAACTGCCCACAGCAATCATGTGATTCCTTCTCAAGATTCCTTGGTGAGGCTTTGGATTATCTGCACAATGAACCATTCGAGACCTCTGAAAGTTGGGTAACTATGAAATACCTCTATGTGTAGTTAGAGCTGACTATGCTATAGGCATTATTTGTTTGTATTTACCTTTTGCTAGTCTCATTATATATGCATGCTTCTGCACTGAATAAAGATAATATATAATCAATATTATCTGGTTTTGTGACTCTGTTGCAACTTGACTGTAAGCCTGACTCTTGTGCCTAGCTGGCTCAGCTGATGTGGCTACCACTGGATTAATTAATTGTTTGCAGCTCTGGCACAGAGCTGATAAGTTATTAATTCCCAGAAACCAGACAGGAGGTGGGACCTCTGCTCCTGAGCTGGTGGGAACCTGTTGTCAAGAGATCCTGGTGGCAGAACTACTGATACCCTAGAGAGTGTGCAGACATTCTTTTTGAGTTGTTTAACTGTTATTGAAGTCTTGGGTTTTTCTGGCTCTTATCCCTAGACTGGGTTGAGAGGGAGAGTCCATGACTTAGTGCCAGCACATGGGATTGTAACTCTTATCCCTGGACTGGGGTAAGAGTGCAAAATAATGGTTTCTGGTAGGTACAGTTCTCCTCCTTTCTCTAAAGTTCCTTAAATAGATCTAGTCATAAAGGCTTATTTTCCTCACTTGCCTTTGAGGTTAATAACTTCCATACAGGCTTATTTTCCTCACTTGCCACTTAGGCTAATGATTTCCACAAAGCACATAGATTTTTCTCATAGTCCACAGCACCTCACTCAATCTCTTCAGCCTCCCAGCTACTTCTTTTCTCTCTCCCACAAACCCAGTTAACTGCCCCTTAGGTCAAGATGGGTAGCTGTGTTAGTCTGTCTGTAGCAGTAGAAAAGAGTAAGAGTCCAGTAGCACCTTAAAGACTAACAAAACTTGTGGCAGGGTATGATGCTCACTTCTTCAGATACAGCTAGAATGAGAATCCATCTGTTCTATATATTGGAAAGTGATTTCAGATTCCAAATGACATTAGCAGGCATGACAATAGGAGGCATGATTGGATTATGTGTCATATGCAGAGAGGTAGTAGGTGTGGAGAAATCAGCATTGGTAGTGAGACAGGAAACCTAGGTCTCAATTCAGTCCAGGAGTTTGCATTGTCTTGCGCTTTGTTATCAGTTGCAATTCAGCTGTCTCTCTTTCTAATCTCCTTTTGAAATTCTTTTGTAAGAGAACTGCTACTCTTAAGTGAGCAACTGAATGTCCTGGAAAGTTAAAATGTCCCCCCACTGGTTTTTGAATGTTGTAGTTTCTAATGTCAGACTTTATGTCCCTAAATCCTTTGTTGAAGGGACTGGCCTGTTTGTCCAATGTAGGCGGTGGAAGGGCATTGCTGACTCGTGATGTTATAAATCACATTAGAGGATGAGCAGGAATATGAACCTGGGATGGTATGGCCAATGCTGCTGGGTCCACTGATGGTGTTGCTAGGAACTGTATGAGAGCAAAGTTGGCATCTTGGTTTGTTGCAGGCCTTGGTTTGCTGCAGGTACCAGAGTCCATGTTACTGTTAAGTTGTTTGTCATTGCAGGTGAGAAGCTGTTTTAGGTTAGCAGGCTGTCTGTAAGCAAGAAAAAGTTGGGCTCCCAGTGCCTGAGTGAGCAAAGTTTCACTATCTAGCATGGATTGTAGGTCATTAATAATGCACTGAAGCGGCTTGAAGAAGCTTCATGAAAGCTCATACTCTGCCACAAATTTTGTTAGTCTTTATGTTACTTTTTTCTACTGCCCACTAGCATACAGCTACCATCGAATTATAATATACTTCAATCACCCATCCATCCCCCTTCTTTCTTACTCTAGAGGCCTGCATTTCAAACTACAGCAACACGCATGTAAAACCCCACCTTAAAACACAGGAATAAAACACACACAAAATATTTACATAGCAAAACCCCGCACCTACGTTTTTATTACATCTTTAACTTCTCTGTGTTGTGTTGCATACAGGTCTAATTTGTCCCTTTTCCTTTCCAGCCCTGAAGCAGCGGCCATTATGGCTGAAGACAGTACCACCCTTGACAATATTACAGCCACCTGGGAGCTTGGGATAAATCAGTCTAATTGGCACAACAAAACAGCCCACAATGTCTCCTGCCTCTGGCACGAGAAGTGGCAGTGGCTATTTGCCACCCAGCCATTTTTCCTCTGGTTTCTTACTGCCTTGGGAGTGGTCGAGAATGTGTTTGTTCTCCTTGTTTTCTGCCTCCATAAGAGCCGCTGCACGGTGGCTGAAGTCTATTTGGCAAACTTAGCCATGGCTGACCTTTTGCTGCTCTGTGGATTACCCTTTTGGGCCATTAACTTGGCTAATAACTTTCATTGGCCATTTGGGAACTTCCTTTGCAAAGCCGTCAATAGCATTGTTCAGATGAACTTGTATTCTAGCATTTATCTCTTGGTGATGGTAAGCATCGATCGCTACCTGGCCTTGGTGAAAACAATGACGCTGGGACGGATGCGCCGACCGCTGTGTGCCAAATGGAACTGCCTCATCATTTGGATTTCTGCACTGCTCCTGTGTTTGCCTACTTTGATATTCAGAACAACACAGTACATGCCTGAGTACAAAGTCACAGGCTGTATTCTGGTTTACCCACCTCATAGTCACTGGCAAGTGACTACCAACATCCTGCTGAACACGGTTGGCTTTTTGTTGCCTCTCTGTGTCATTATCTACTGTACAGTTCAAATAATCCAGGCTTTGAAAAACAACGACCTTCGAAAGCTCAAAGCAGTCCAGACAGAAAAGAGAGCCACCACCCTGATCCTTGCAGTCCTTCTTCTGTTTATTATCTGCTGGCTTCCTTTCCAGATCACCACGTTCTTTGACACATTACGCATAGCAAAAGTCATTTCTGGTTGTGCCGCTGAAGAAGTCATACACGTGGCTACCCAAATTTCCACATACTGTAGTTTCAGCAACAGTTGCCTTAACCCTATAGTGTATGTCATTGTGGGAAAACATTTCCAAAAGAAATCCAAGGAGGTCTACCATCGCTTGTTCCTTAGGAGGCCCAGCCAAGCACCATCAGTCCAGATGGTGAGTTCCATGGATACCCTCAGAACTTCTATCTCAGTGGAGCAGCTACGGAAAAAATCCATTGTACCACGATAGCACAATTTTCTCATTTTCATAGGAGAGGCAAATCCTTAAATGAAGCAGTGGGTTATCTCTCATTTCACCTCAATTTATATGGTGCTCCCCATCTGAACAGAATGGAGTCATTTATGACAAAACCATGGGACAGCTAGCATTGTAGTAAAGTTGTACAGCCACCTGTTTGTAATAGATGCCCTGTGGATCGGAATAATTTTCGTTGCTGTTCAGTATCGCAGTCGAGTCCGACTCTTCACGACCCCATGGACCACATCACGCCAGGCCCTCCTGTACTCCGCCGTCTTCTGGAGTTGGCTCAATTTCATGTTTGTTGCATCGATAACACTGTCTAACCAACTCATCCTTTGCCATCCCCTTCTTCTTTTACCTTCAATCTTTTAATTTTTAATTATATATTATGGAGGAATCTTCTTGGGCATTCCCCCCCCCATTTGAGCTTTACTGAAACTCAGCCACTCCTAGCTTACCTTGCTTTTCTTGGTACCTAAACTACACAAGGCTGCAGAATGCCATAATATGTCCATATATATAACCTGCAACAACCTTAGTGAAAATTCATATGACTTATTTCAATAAGAGTATGAGAATGTGTCCAGATAGCAATCATGTTTCTTGTAGGAAGCAGTACATCCAGCAGTAGAATACCATATAAAAGCAGTGAAATGATGGGTATGAATGTGCTAATTGGCCCTTAGTTCGTCTGAGTTTCCTTAGAAAGCAAGTACTCTTTATTGACGGGCCCATGAACAGGAGCCACTCTGGACCTGTGGGGTCCCTGATCTTGTTGAGCCTGTGGGCATTTTGGGAATTTTGAGAACAAGTTTTGTTGTGGGCACCACAATAAAAGGACTGCTGTGGAGTAGGTGGCAACAACCACAAAATGGCGGCAATGGGAACTATATTAAGTCCAATCACAGAACATGGGGCTATTCCACAAAGTGTCTGGAGGTTCCAAGCCAAGCTTCTTCCAAGAGAGCCAGTTCGGTGTAGTGGTTAGGAGTTGATTCCCCATTCCTCCACATGCAGCTGCTGGTGTGACCTTGGGTCAGCCACAGTTCTCTCAGAGCTGTTCTCTCATGAGCAGTTCTCTCAGAGCTATCTCAGCCCCACCCACCTCAGAGGATGTCTGTGTGGGGAGGGGAAAGGAAAGGCAATTATTGTAAGCCACTCTAAGACTCCTTCGGGTAGTGAAGGGTGGGATATAAATCCAGTTTCCTCCTCCTTCTTCTATGGAGACAACTGTTTCCAAATGGAAGCCCCCTGTAGACACCCCTGGGCTTTTTAAAAGTAAGTCCTACTCACTTGTGGTAAAGGAAAGCCAGAATTGGCTCTTTGCTTTAGGGAAGAGGTGTCTGGGGAAGGAAACAAGTGGGACCAGGGAGCAGACTGGCTGGTGCCATGGCATCCATGGGGACTATGCAGAGAATCACTCACTGATCTAGTGTCTCAAGAAATACTATTCCACCTCTAAAAAATGTAATACTGCACTGGCTTGGAAGGATTACTTCATTCCATGCACAACAGCACTTCAGGTTGGACTATACATTTAACTGAATCCTTTGCTTGTAGAATGCCAGACTAACTGCACATAGCTATGCAATTGATCAAGGTGGAAGACCACACAAGGAAGGGGGTGGCCAAGTGTTCCAAGGGGAATCCAGGCTGCAAGCCCCAGTGTGGACTATTGATGATATTTCAGAAATAAAATAGGTGTTTTTCTTTCATGAGACTTAAGATTGCATGTATGGGAAGGGAAGGGATAGGATCAGGGAGGGAGACTCATATTATAAATTTTATATCAGGCCCTGAAGAATAACACTGGGATCTGGAATTATGTATTATTCTGCCAGGTGATATTTTCCTTAAGACTGAGTCTCAAACTCTCACACTGTCATAGGATGGAGCAACTGAAGGCATCATCTTGATATGTATCTTATATGATCTCAGTTGCCAACAATAATACTGTAGCACTGTATCAAGTGTAGCACACAGAAATGCACACACAGAAATGCACACATTCTACTGTGTACAGAACTAAACACATCAGAATTTCCAGTAAACTCTTGAAAATAGACAAGAGTCTGTGGCTGTGGTCACACACACTAAATAATACACTTTCAATGCACTTTCCGACTGGATTTTGCCAGTTCACACAGTAAAAATCCCGTTTGAAAGTGGATTATTTAGTATGTGTGACTGCAGCCACAGTCACTTAAATTTCTTACTTCAGGGTACAACAATTTAAGGACACTTAGACAAGATCCAGCTTAGCTGGATGACCTCTGAGGCTGTTTTTAAATATCATTGCTAGTGAGGAACCTCTTCACACATTATGGCGTGCACAGGTTTGGTCCAGGGTCACCATCTTGTACCCTGTGTAACAGCCACGTGTGACTTGGAGGTTCTTCTCAATTCCTGTGACTGTGGTGGGTGTGGAGTGGTTTCGGCCTTCCCCCTTGTCTGATTTCCCTGACCTGCAGTGGTCCTGTGGATGTGGTACCCCTCCAGGGTAATTTCAGGTCATAAATAGTGTGGGAGGCTGAAGCCCCTTCTCCATGCTGCTGCATTCATGATCTAAACTGGGCACTGGGGGCATGGGAACTGTGGAGAACCTGCATGCCGCTTGTGACTATTGGACTCAAGACACAGGGTGAGGGGTCCTGACACAGCCTGAGCCACTCCTCTACTAGCAAGAGCTGCTGACATTTCATTCTAATAATACAGGTAGAGTTGTGTGCTCATTGCACAGTCTACCCACCTGTTCCTTCCACTGGAGTCAATGGGATGGCCTGTGTTTACACAAGAGCACCATATGAACAATGCTGAGCATGTCTCAATTTAGCTGTTGTTTTTTTAAGACAGAGCATTTACTCCCTCTTCATTTTATCTAATACCTTTTTAATCTCACCGTCTCTTCAGAGAACTCAGGGAAGTGTACACAGTTCTTCTTTCCTCCAGTTTATCCTCACAGCAACCCTGTGAGGTGAACTACCCCAGTTCAGCACCTAGTGAGCTTTGTGGCTGAGTGACAATTTGGGCCCATCTTCTGCACCGTCATTTTTGTCACCCATTTGTCCCTATTACTTTGGGTTCTTCCTCCCTTTTTCCATAGATGTTTTGCTCCCTCTGGGACTACTAGAGAGAGCAAACCCCTGAAGCAATCGCAATAAACCAGTGGCCAAAATGATAGTGTGGAAGTGGCGTCTAGCAAACCAAGCTCAGAGGCTGTGCAATGGATGAGTGTCCAGACAGAGCGTGATATGTGAGATCCTGTGACAGCTGGGGCATTCCAGGTCTACTCTGAGTCTAGAAATGAAGGCTTAAATCAGTTCAGAGCATTTGTATCTCCAGAGAAGACACTTGTACAAAATATATATAATATATAAAAGCATATAATTGTATAATTGTCTTGTTAACTATGTTTTCTATAAAATAAAAATCTGTTGTTTTCATCAGCACTCCATCATGGCTTTTCTGTCTACAGTGGGTGGAAGGAACCTCTCGTTAGTTCAGTTGAAGTGTAGATGCAGCCATTCCTAATAAGGTTAACTGAATAATCTAATCCTTGTGAAGCTACTTTATATTGAATCAGACCCTTGGTCCATCAAGGTCAGCATTGTATGCTCTGACCAGCAGCAGCTCTCCAGCATTTCAGGTAGAGGTCCAGTAGCACACATCCTACTGCCTGGTCCTTTTGAGTGGAGGTACTGAGGATTAAACCTGGTACATTCTGCATACAATGTAGATGCTCTACCACTGAGCCACAGCCTATAATTTACTATAGGATGAGATCCAGTTTTAAAATTTGTGTGTGAATCCCAGGCAAGGGGAGCTAAACCGTCCCTATACCTGGAGGACAGGAATATTTGATCCACCGTTGGTGATACAAGTTATATAGTGAAACATATTTTTTCACATTTCCTGTCCCCCATTCTAATGTAAATTTTAAGCACAGCTGCAATTTTAACACAAATGGAAGCTGTGCCTAGAACTTTCTCATAGAGGAATGCTTTCTTCCCAGACGAGGCCACAAGTGTTTCAAATTTAGACAAACTGTTGTTACATAAATGTCTTCCAACCTGAAAAAAAATGACTCGGTGAAGGAATTTAGTGACGTCAGCAATGGGAAAGCATGGAGAGTCTTATGACGGAGGTCTCTTGATGGGCTAGGCTTACCTTAGAGTGAGTCATTTTGTGAGGTAAAATGATGGAGTTAATCACAGATCCATTCTGAAGCCAGGAAACCTGCAAGAATTATGCCACCTTCTTAGTTTTTGTGAAGTGGAAACTGAGTTTAACCTCAGTCATCGTTTTTTGTTTTCATTTTTGCAGTAACCATGGAGTAAAGCTCAAGCTTTGGATTCTGGAAACAGTTCTAATATTTCACTTGGACAATAAACACCACAACTCTGATTCTGGGCAAAAGCCTTAACATCAAACATGTAATTCATCTCAATGCATAAAATAAAATCTCTTTAAAACAGTATTTGATCTGAACTGTCTAGCTTCTTCCCAGGCATATTAACCATAGGTAAAGGTAAAGGTTTCCCTTGCTCGAAAGCCAGTCGAATCCGACTCTAGGGATGCAGTGCTCATCTCAGTTTCCAAGCTGAAGAGCCAGCACTGTCCAAAGATGCTTCCGTGGTCATGTGGCTGGCATGACTAGATGCTGAGGTGCATGGAATGCTGTTACCTCCCCACCGAAGCGGTACCTATTTATCTACTTGCAATTTCTTGCTTTCAAACTGCTAGGTTGGCGGGAGCTGGGACCAGGGACGGGATGCAATCCCTTTGTTAAGATATGCTAATGAAATCTCAACTGATGGAGTGAAAGGAAAAGTGCTCCTGGGGTTTTAGTGGCAGAGGAAGGAGAGAGGAACTACCACCTCCATCTGTGATGATGTGTATGCCAAGGAAGGTGGGCAGGCTCAGTCGTTGCAGGGCAGGCCAACACCACCACTAACATCCCCCAGGTCTCAGAAAGAGAGCAGGGTGCCATTTTTCTATATAACAGGAATCCACCTAAAGCACTGGAATGTTGGCAGCTGCCCAGTAATGCTCACCCCAATCTCAGAATTTCTATTCAGACCACAATCTATCTCCATGCATGCTGCCACAACAAGGAAAAATTGGTGCAAGATGGTCGAGCCTCATGTTCAGTGTCAGCAGGCTTCCATTACCCTTTGCAGGGATTGTTATCTTTAATGGCACTACTGTTCACTGTTCACTCTCTCAGAGTTCAAGTAAAGTTGAATGCACAGGAGTCTTGTCAGCACAGACAGCCCAACACCACTCTCCTTCTCTGTTTTCTTGATTTCCTGCTGGCTTGGCTCCCTTCCACATGTTCTCATGCTTGAATTCCTAGCTTGGCATGAAAGCAATCCAGTGATTTGGAATTCTGGTCAGTTTGGGAGCCAGGACTTCTGCTTGCTCAGCTTTTGCAAGAGCGATCGCGACCAGGGTGACTGCTGAGATTCAGAGCAAAGGATGGGACGATAGCACAGTTCAGGCCGAGCAGGCACTGATGTGTCACTGAGCTTGCGAACAGAGAGGAAGAGGTTCTAGAAAACAGTTGAGTAGTAGGGTTGCCAGGGCCCTCAAAGTCCCCAGTAGGGGACTTTGGGGGTTGTTACTGGAGGGGGTGGGTCACTCAGAAGTGATGTCATCACGTTGGGGAGCGAAGGCCCCTGCCTCTCCCCAGCAACATCTAAAGGGTCTTTTTAAACTCTGCTGGGGAGAAGTGGGGGGAGGCCGTGCATGCCTGCATGCCAAGACCCAAATTTGGGGCTCGAAGTGCAGGTGCGTGGCCCCTACCTCTCCCCAGCAGCATTTAAACACTTTCTTGAAACGCTTCTGGGGAGAGGCGGGGTGGTTGCTCTTGGGGGCAGGGCTTCCCCCCAACCACCAGCTGGCTGGCAAGTGAGAAGAAACCCCTCCAAATCAGGCAATCCCTGCCAACCGGGGGTGGGGGGATGTCTGACAAGCCTATTGTGTAGTGTGATGGTTGTGTAGTTCCTGACAGGAAAGCAGCAGACTGCACATATTCGACCTGTGTTGCGTCAGCTGCACTGGCTTCTGGTGGAGCACTGAGTCAAGTTCAAGGTCTTGGTTTAAGGCCTTGAGAAGTCTGGGCCTAGGCCTGACCTGGTGGAACTCTCTGCCAAACACCATCAGGGCCCTGTAGGATCTTATGCAGTTCCACAGGGCCTGTAAGGCAGCGATGTTCCACCAGGCTTTTGGTTGAGGGCAGCGATGGATTCCTTATTGGCTGGCACCCTTCCTGGATCCCTTTCCCCTGAAGGGCCTCCTCCTCCTCATGGCCACGAAGCTCCCACAAGCCAGAAATGGGAGGGGATCCACAAAATTTCACCATTTGACTTTCATTGATGAATGATATGCTCTGATGATGGTCTTTATGGTTTTATTGCTTTTAAATCTGTGCATCACTTAGAGCCCCACCATTGTGGGGATTAGGCGATTCAAAAATGCAATCACAGGCAGACATGCTGGGAAGCAAAATGGGAAGGTGCAGAGGCTGAAGTGAGGTTTTGATGTAGGGGAAGGACCTCCAGATATACGGAGAAATTCTGCCTGGTAGAAACAGCCCTCTCCCAAAGTGACAAGAATCAAGATAGCCTGTGCATGCTCCGTTTGTGCATCCACAGTGCCAGTGAACATGGGCAGTAAAGAGCAGCAAGCAGGGGTAGGTTTGAAAACTCCGGGTTGAGAAATTCCTAGAGATTTGGGGGTGGAGCCTGGGGAGGATGGGATTTGAGGAGGAGCAGGAACAGGGCTGTATCCAGGGGTGAGGCTTTAGGGACTGAGCCCCCCCATGATTAGGGCTAAGCCCCTCCCCTGATCAGGACTGAGCCCCACTGCAGCTAAAGCTTTCCTCCACCCTCATCCTCACCCCATCTTTGCCAGCCAGCAAGACAGCTCAAGTCGAGCCTGGCTGCCTCCTCGTTGGCTCAAGGTTACACCAGCAACCTCAAGTGGAGGAATCAAACCCAGTTCTTCCAGATTATAGTCTGCGCTCCTAACCACTAACCACTACACCAAACTGGCCAAACAAGTTCAGCAGCACCTTAGAGACCAACAAGACCTTTGGAGAGTCAGCTTTCAAATGTCAAAGCCCCTTCATCACATAGGGTTGCCAACCCACAGGTTCAGAAATACCTGGAGATTAGAGGGTGAAGCTTGGCAGGGTGGGGTTTAGGGAGAGGAGGAACCTCCTCAAGCCCCCACCTGGATGTTGACAACCCTATTCATCAGATACCCAAGGAGGTGGGGAGAAAGCTCTCTCACACATCCCCTTGGCCCTTGAAGACAGCCATGTCTACAGTTCCTCTGCCCAAGGTGAGAAGTGTCTAGAGGGGGTGCTGTGAGTCTCTCTGGATTTAGGCAGATAAAGAACTGGGGGCAGTGATTGCCAATAAAGTATCTCTGCTCATGATGGGTATTTTCTCCTCTGAGTAGTAGGCAGCTGTCATTGCTGCTGGGACTGGGGCCCTTTCTGCAGCCATATTTTGCCTTGGTTTCTGAGAGCATCCTGTCAGTCCATCCAGCCCAATTCAGAGAGTCTGGCTATATAGCCCCTCTGCTTGAAGCAGGCACTTCTCCATTTCGGCAGTGGGGCTTTAGCAGCTGTCCTGGACCTTGCCTCATGAAGTCAGGAAGTATGAAAAGGAGAGAGAGAGTAAAAAGGAGTGTCGAAATCTCCTCTCTACCCAGTTTCTGTCTCCTCCCTTTCCCCCTAATCCATTGCAGTTGGGGGGAGAATCTGAACTCCCACCCTGTGAAAGCCCCCAGGATCTCCGTTAACTTGGCCTCATCTTCCTCCTGCCCTCCCCCAATGCCTCTATGATCCATGCTATAGCACTGGTGTAGTGTAGTGGTTAGGATGTCAGGCTAGGATCTGGGAGGCCTGGGTTCAGAAACGTGTTGGGTGACCTTGTACTGGTTACTTTCCCTCTGCCTAAAATATCTCACAGGGCTCTTGTGGGGGTAAAAGGGGGGAGGAGTACTCTGTGTGCCCCCTTGGAGGAAGGGAGGATGGAGAGACATCAGTTGGGGTAGGGTTGCCAGCTCCTGGTTGATAAATACCTGAGGAGGGCAGGCTCTGGGGAGGGGAAGGACTTCAGTGGTGTATAAGGTCATGACGTCCACTTTCCAAAGCAGCCATTTTCTCCAGGGGAACCGATCTCTGTTGCTTGGGGATCAGTGGTAAACCCAGGAGATCTCCAGCCACCACCTGGCGGTTGGGAACCCTAACTGGGGTGCAGTTCCTAGGACAACTCCTGCCAAAATCTACCCTGAAAAGTAGTAACTTTGCTATGTTCTGGACTTTCTGCATTTTGAGTCACAACAATGGAAATAGACTCCTGGTAGGCAGACCATTCTAAAACAAGAGGGTTCACTGAGCCCGGGAGGAAATGAAGCACAGATGACTGGCATTTAAGTGGCTCCAGTGTCTTTTGCCGCTTGCTCATGGAAAGTCTGGCTGGAATGAGGTGAAAGATGGAAGCAGAAAACTCTTCTGACATGAGACTAGTCACTCCTGTGAGTCACCTGTGAGCAACCATCTGTTGTGTTCTGTGAAAGTGAAAAATGAAACCATAGACTCATTCACTTTTTTTTTTAAAAAAAAAAAAGTATAGGGATTGCAAAACAGAAATAATACATATTTTAATGATGTGGGTACTGTGTGACTCTCTAGCCCCTCACAGTCATCCACACTTAGATCTGAAAATCAACTCTCCTGTCAGGCTTCCAAATGTGCTTCCCCCATAAAAGAACTGAAGAATCTCTCAAACTATACGCAGAGCAGTGTGTAAATATTGCCCTTCTAATCAAAATTAATCAATCCAGAATGAGGAGAAAACATTTGTGGGGAGTGTCCACAGAGTAGGCTAATCTAGCTGGACAGCAGCAGATATCTCTCTTGCACAGGGTTGTCAACTCCTGGTTGGGAAATTCCTGGAGATTTAGGAGAACTGATTGCTGAAGTCAGGAAATGTTGTAATCCCAGGACTTTCCCAGGCTCCACCTGGATGTTGGCAGCCCTCCTCTTTAAATGCTAATCTCCCCCTGGTTGTGTACAAAGTGAGTGGGGGAGTGATTTAAAACCAAAAAGAGCCTACAGGTGCAAGTTGAATTTACCTCCCTCCTTAAACAAGCCCAGGATACTATTTCTCCTTTACATTTTTTTTCTTTTTTGCCACTGCCTGTAAAAGAGCAAGCCTGCACTGCACTGACATTTTGTTAACTTAAACTGACCAGCTCCATCTCTCTCAAAAACACAAACTTGTTCCCTTCAAGTTTCAAAGAGCCTGTTTGCTATTTGCTTCTTCCATTTCCTTTGTGTCTGTCATTTCACAGCAGATGCCTTGGATCTCTCTCTCTCCCTCTCTCCCTCTCCCTCTCTCTCCCTCTCTCTCTCTCTCACACACACACACCCATTTCCCCCATCAGTAACTTCCACAGAAGGAATGAACAGGTGCGTATCTTTCCCTGTCGAACCTGAAGTCTCTGGATTCATGCATGCTGGGTTCACAGTTGCCTAAATATGCACCAAGATTTTAGGACTGTTTTTCTATCAAGTTATAGAGTTTAAAAAGTTATAAACTCACCTTTCTGCTGAGCATTTCAGAAAGAGTCTCTGATCGGTTTGTTGTCAGGTTTGTCATTTGTTTGTTTGTTTATTGCATTTATATCCCACCCTATGATAGGCTCAGGGCAGCTCACAAAAGAGAGAAAACAGTAAATATACAATTAAAACCAATTAAATAAAAACAGGATGGCAGCAAAAATAACATCACACTTCTTGTTAGATGTTGGTAGGACAGTAGGCATCTTTAGGCCTACTATGGGTGGGGGAGGCCAAAATGGTAAAAAACATCTGCCGCCTCAACCAAAGGCCTGGTGGAACAGCTCCACTTTACAGGCCCTGAGTCCTGCAGGAACATGATCTCAATTGGGAGTGTGTTCCACCAGGTGGGGGCCAGGGCAGAAAAGGCCCTGGCCCTGGTTGAGGCTGAGTGGACATCCTTTGGGACAGGGGCTACCAATAGGTGTTGTTCAGTGGAGCGCAACGCTGTCCAGGGCATATATGGGGAGAGAGATCCTTCCTCACTGTGGAAACCTTAACCCAAGAGGAGGAGCCAAAATAATCCAAGGACAGAGATGCTTTCAGGAGGAGTTATTTCTGTAATGCATTACTCAGCTGATATGTACTGATCATGGGGTGAGCTTTCTGTATCTGTGTCTTGAATCCAGCATAAGGCGGACTCTGTTTGGAAATGATTTAAACCAAGGGATTCCCTTGAAGCTGAGTTATGCACTACTGGCTATAAGATCTAGAGCAGTGATCCTCCATTGTGACACCCATGGGGGTTACGGTGCCCAACAACGTGTTTCTTGGTGCTCACTTTCTTCTTCTCCAAAGGGACTTTACACTGTCTCCTGCCTTAGACTTCAGAGGAAGATTACAAGAGAGTTAGAAAGATAGAGTGGTCAGGACACAGAGCACCCTTTCCTTCCGTTATGTGATACTATCCCTTTGAAATCCCTTTGAAATCTAGTTTGCTACTCACGAGAACTATTTCCTTCCTTCTTTCTGGATACCTCTCTCACACACTTTGCCAGGTCTCTCCATCTCGGCAACATGGATGCAGGACATGCATCCTGCATCTGCATCCATCCTAGCCAGTTAGATTAGGCTCTACTCTTTCCTGTCTAGAATGGAGTTCCACAAATAAAAGGACTCTTATTAGTCGGAACAGTTAAAGAGGCTCTGTGTTACTTTGTGTCTTAACAGCACACATGCCCACACTAGAGATGCATCTGTTGAGTGGTAATCCTTTGTGCACTCTGCTGAATTGTTAATGATACCTGGCTATACCAAACCAGAGGATCTAACACTCCAGACCAAAGAGCCTATCCTGGCTTTCCTCTGTTTCATTGGTACATAGGGCTGCCAGCCTCCACATGATGGCTGGAGATCTCCTGGAATTAAAACTGATCCCCAGGCAATAGAGATCAGTTCCTCTGGAGGAAATGGCTGCTTGGGAAAGTGGACTCTGTGGCATTATACCTCACTGAATCTTCTCCCCCTTCCCAAACCCCGTCCTCCCAACTCCACCCCCAAATCTCAAGGGGTTTCCCAACCCAGAGCTGGCAACCCTAGACTGGTTCAGAAGTAGGGCTGCCAAGCCCCTGGTGGAGGGTGGGGGATCCCCAGCCTCACATCCCACTAAATAAATGCAGCCGTGTGTGCCCACCAGAAGTCCTTACTGGAATTACTGGAAGGAGACAACATCAGGGGAAGGCCTCGGCCTCTATGCCCTGTTGTTGGCCTTCTAGAGGAACTGGTTGGCCACTGTGTGAGACAGGATGCTGGACTAGATGGACCACTGATCTGATCCAGCAGGGCTCTTTTTATGTTCTTAAGTGATAAAGGGTAGCTCTAGGAATCGCTAGAAATTCACGGCAGCCACTTTGTGGTTAGTTCCAACCCTATTGAAGCGAATTTGCTCTGGCACCGCATCATCCGTTCTTAAAATTCTGAAAAGTGGCCACAGGTTCAACAAGGGCTGTTTCCACATGGATGCTGGTGCTTTGCCTTGGCTTCCTACCTGCAGCACTTGGGAACCCCTGATCCAGATCTGTGTAGCACAGGAAGTCTGCATTGTGACACTTTTGAGGGGTACTCTCCTTATAATACCATGTGAATTCTTGTTTCATAAGAACATAAGAGAAGCCAATGTTGAATCAGGCCAATGGCCCATCTAGTCCAACACTCTGTCACACAATGGCCAAAATATACCAGGTGCCATCAGGAGGTCCAGCAGTGGGGCCAGGACACCAGAAGCCCTCCCACTGCTGCCCCCTCCAGCACCAAGAATAGAGTGCATCACCTGCCCCAGACTTAGAATTCCCATCTATACCCTGTGGCTAATAGCTACTGATGGACTTCTGCTCCATATGTTTATCTAATTCCCTCTTGAAACTGTCCATGCTTGTAGCTGCCACCACCTCCTGTGGCAGTGAATTCCATATGTTAATCACTCTTTGGGTGAAGAAGTATTTTCTTTTATCTGTTCTAACCCGACTGCTCAGAAATTTCATGGAGTGCCCACGAGTTCTCGTATTGTGAGAAAGGGAGAAAAGTACTTCTTTCTCAACCTGCTCAATCCCATTCATAATCTTATAAACCTCGATCATGTCACCCCTCAGCCGTCATTTCTCCAAGCTGAAGAGCCCCAAGCATTTTAACCTTTCTTTATAGGGAAGGTGTTCCAACCCTTTTATCATTCTAGTTGCCCTTCTCTGCACTTTTTCCAATGTTATAATATCCTTTTTGAGATGTAGTGACCAGAACTGTACACAGTATTCCAAATGAGGTCGCACCAATGATTTATACAGGGGCATGATGATACTGGCTGATTTGTTTTCAATTCCCTTCCTAATAATACCCAGCATAGCGTTGGCCTTCTTTATTGCAGCTACACACTGTCTAGACATTTTCATTGAGTTATCCATTACGACTCCAAGATCTCTCTCTTGGTCCGTCTCTGCCAGTTCAGACCCCATCAACGTGTATTTATATTTAGGATTTTTGGCTCCAATGTGCATCACTTTGCACTTGGCCACATTGAACCCCATTTGCCATGTTGACGCCCACTCACCCATCCTTGACAGATCCCTTTGGAGTGCCTCACAATCCTCCCTGGTTTTCACCACCCTGAACAACTTCGTGTCATCTGCAAATTTAGCCACTTCATTGCTTACTCCCAATTCCTTACAGAAATTCTATTTTGATTATAATTTTGAGCCTGGGCTCTTTTGCACTTTGTTCACCCAAATTCCACACTGGTCATATCACCAGGAATAACATTGGGTTTATATATCAATTTATCTAATTCTCATTGTGGTCAAATCTGTGGATAGTTAAATCCAGAGACTGGGGGCATGACCAGACAAGACAGATCTTTCTACAAACCTGAGAAAAGCCTGAGGTTTGCAAATAAATCTGAAACCTTAATAAGGGAGGTAGACCCCACCAAATAATAGAAGCAGCTCCTGTAGCTTTAAGAAACAAATGTCCTCTGTTAAGCAACTGCAACATAATTTGCCAGCTAAAGCCCTGGTTTCTGTCAGTAAAAGGCAGTGGGTGGGGGCAGAGGCCTTCCCATGCAATTATCATCAGTGATACTGGATTTGTGTATACCAGCAGAGCCTCTGCCAGAGAGCAGACCCAGTGTGTTTTATGCTCCAGTCCATTTCTATTTTAATACAACTGATCTGAGTCAGAGAGCAATCATGAAACCAGTATGGCAAGAATGGAAAACAGCCCCAAAGGATTTCTTTATTGTCCAGGTTTGCTGTTACGCCTAGATAAAACTGGCTGCTTGAGAAAGGGATGTCATTGATGCAGAGAGAAAACATAGTCAGGACGTGAGAGGTGTCAGCTGTTGTGAGGAATTTTGAATCTTTTTCTTCCTGTGGGGAAGAGAAAAAATATCTATGCTAAACTGGCAAAACAATTGACCTTTGTATATAGAAGCAGAGATCTTTCTTTGTTGGATGTGAAAAGCCAAGGGTAGAAGTGCATTAAATGAAGAGTGCTTAAATCAGCTGCAAGAAACTCCAAAAGATCGAAGGCTGGGCTGTCAGGCTGTCAAAATGTCACTGACAAGCCCCGAGAAGAACCACCAAGATTATAACTGAAGACCATTTCCAACCTTTTGCATTCTAGACACATCAGTAGCTGCTTAATACCAAGTCCGACCACCAGTATATCGAAGTCAGTGCTGACTGGCAATAGTTCTCCAGTCTTTCCTATCACCTACTGCCTAATCTTACTAGAAATGCCAGGAATCTGATTCATTTTTTTTTAATGGCACGTGGAAATGGGGAAGCCATCAAAATTGGCCAAAAGAGCAAATCACAGGAAGGGTAGAAGAGAAATATGCTGGAACAAACATTGTTAATAGCTAATACACGACATCACTTCTGTTTTATTCTGTTGCCACAGACTAAGCTGATTCCCAGGGCTATTGAACTTACAGGGAAATTTCCCGATGGGGCACTGCCCTTGAGGGCTACTGGTGGCCAGGAACAAGCAGAGCCAGGCCCCGGCAACTCTGCCAGTTCCTCAGGGGCCACTGGGTTTGGACCCTCCATCAACAATGGCAATTGGTGTCAGCTCAGCAATTGTCTCTTGCATTGATAACAGGGTGAAGTTCATGGGGGGTGAGCTAATGCCCGTTGTTTGCCCTCCTGAGCTGAGTGGCCTTGCAGTGCTAGATTGTAGCACCACAGGGGTTACTCCACTTGGCTTGCTCTGAGGCCATCGTCATTTCCCAATCCACTCCTGCCTGCTCCCCCTGATATAGTTAGGTAGACATACTTTACTGTCAGTGACGTTTCAATGGGAATATTAGTAGTTATAGTAGCACTTGAGCAGTTATTATATGATCCACTTCTCCAGGTTAGTATTCAGGATGTCTAGATAATTTAATTCTCAATAGCCTCTTATAAACAGGAACTGGTCTTAGATCATTAGACACTGCGTTGACAATAGATACACTCATACACATACAAAAAGACCCCGAGCGGCCTGATTAAAGAGTCCCCGGCTTTGTATTTTCACAGCAGCTTTCCAGTTTATTTAAAGTAAACAGAGAGTTATTAGAATCACAATACAGAGTAGCATGACGTGTGACCTGGCTGTGTCTGGTAGGAAAAGGCTACTATCTTTAAAAGGAAGCCATAACTACGATGGCATTCCCAGATAAGATCGCAACCTGAGCAAAGAGTGCTGACAATAAGGGCTGAGCCCAAAGTACACACTGTTTCTCACAAACTTTTTTCAGCATTGCCGAAACCACCAGAATTGTCAACAATTTTTATGTGATTGCTTTGACGAGTTCACCTGTTTGGGAAGTGCTGCCCTCACTCTAAATGGACTCTGCCTTCAGTGATGTCATCAAGTCGTCAACCCTGATTGGCTACCTAGCAGCATGATGTTGTCCCATTCACTAGGTGATCCCTGAATGACTGGCAAACCCCTATGTGAGTGATACAGGAAGGGCAGCTCTCACTCTTAATAAACTTAATTCACTTTCACTGGCATTTTGACACATCTGGTACCAATTAGTTGTGTGGTGTCATGACAGCATCTTAGTTAATATGTGATTCCTAGCTGGCTGGGACTGCTCACACATGACTAACTTTGGACAAAGAAAAGGCAGTAAGCACAAAATAAGATTTTTTCCAAAGGCAATTCTTGCCCCCCGCCCCCCAGTTAGCACTAACCAGAACACAAAATGGAAGAACATTCAGCACAGCCCTAATTTTTATTTATTTATTTGCATTATTTATAGTTCACCTTTCTCACGGAGACTCAAGGTGGATTACACAGAGTCAGTACAATCAACAAAATGGGACATTCAATACCCAGTACATTAGGACTGTAGAAGTCTGGAACCAACCAGAAAGAACTGAAGCGTAGCGTTAAGTATTACCATGGCACATTAAGCAATGCAAAAATTATGTAATGGGATCCTGCTTACAGTAAGCTATATACAATAGTATACACCACAATCCCTAATCATTTATCCAAGAAAGTTTGGGCTCCGCTTTATACAGTGCAACCGTATATATTACCTGACAATTTGTTTAATTTGGCCAAGGTTTCTCAACAGTAGCAACACATGGCTCCCTTAATTCTAGGGGAGGTGAGAAATGTTCAGCATCCCCTAACAGTTTGTATAAGGCATGTAAGGCGCTGAGCTCAGGAGCAAGTAGGGGCTAAACTTGAATAGTACCTAAATCTCCGTATGCAAGAGAGAAGGGGAGATGGTTGAAGGACATCCCCACAGGCCTGGACTGGCTGCAGGTCAGCAGGTGGGACATAGCCCTGTACAATGCTTCCATGTGTCACAGACACCTTCTGCAAGTCCTCAGCTTCCAGGTATCCCATCAGTATCTGTCTCCTGGAGAAGGCTGAGTTCCAAGAAGTGGGCGTATAGATCTCCAGAGACTATTATTCCACTCGTCTATTATGCCATGGATACATCTTCAATTTTCTTCAATCAGACAGGAGAATTACAGGAAGCTGATAATGGATTTTGAAAAGAAAAAAAATAGAGATGCAGTAATTATGTTTTTTAAAGTATACAACTTGCCTGGGAGGAGGGGGAGGTCTTTTTTTGTTTGTTTCTCTTCTGCAGTGCAATAGAAAAAAACACCATTCCTGCTTTTATTTTTTGACACACAAAGGGTCAGTTGGGAAGCAATTTCTTTCTTGTTTGCTTTTATGCCCAGAAGAGAGTTACTTCTGCAAGGATTTCTTTTTGTGTTTGTGTGTGTTGCAATTGTCCTTTTTGGCAACTTAAAAAAAAAAGAAAGAACCTTCAAAACAAATCCCTGGGTGGTGTGCCAAACCCCCTGGTAAACCCCCCCCCAACACTTTTTACTTACATCCCAGGTTCATTTGCTCCTTCCTTCCTTCCTTCCTTCCTTCCTTCCTTCCTTCCTTCCTTCCTTCCTTCCTTCCTTCCTTCCTTCCTTCCTTCCTTCCTTCCTTTTTACATTCTTTTTTTGTTCTATGTCTGCTCCCCAGAACTAGGATTGCCAGCCTCCAGGTGGGGCCTCAAATTCTCCCAGAAATACAGCTGATCTCCAGAGTGCAGAGATCAGTTCCCCTGATGGAAACAGCATCTCTGGAAAATGAATTCTACAGCATCAGATACCTGCTGAGCTAACTCCCATGCCCAAACTCCATTATCTCCAATCTTTGCTCCCAATTCTCCAGGAATTTCCTAAAACAGAGTTGGAAATCATACTGAGCACTACCATCCAGTGGGTTACTGCCTCTGTGTTAGCCTGATTGCTCTTAGTTATTATCAAAATTAGCAGATTTGTGAGTTATTATCAATATGCAATCAGTTAAGGGAGCGATCACCTGTTTATACAGAGGTCCCACCCTTCCAGAGATACCAGGAACAGACACAGAGACTGTATTAGGTTGGAATTAAAGTCCTTTACTGATAATCTTCTTCACACACAAACAATACACATACACACACACAATTAACCAAGACTAAGAAAATAAAGAGAGAGATTCAGCACAGTTGCATGAGCAGGAGTTCGTTGGTGGGGCAATAATTACCTATCCTCGTCGAATGAGCCGTTCCAATGGAAGAAGGAAGGGAAAAAAGGAAAAAGGGACACGTGGCTTGAACCAGCAAGCAACTTGTGGAACTCTGGCTGCAGACCTAGAGCTTAAAGATGGAGGGAGGGTATTGGGATAGCAAGCTGGACATAAGAGGGATAAGGCTTAGATAGGGGTCGTAGAGCAGAAGGGGTGAGCATGTGGTCAGGTTTTCCCTTTTATGTGGGGGTGTGTGGGCTGGCCATATCCCCTGGTCACACCTCCTGGTTAGTCCATCCCTGAAAACATACTATTGGCTGGAAGGAATAGGGGAGGGAGCTAAGGAATGGTCAATATTGAGAGCTAGAAACTTAACTTGTGGCTGGCACCTGGGTGTAGGTGAGATGAGTCATCGGGCCAAGGCCATTGTCTTCTTGATGGTCTTAGCCGAGCAGTTGATGAGCGAATGATTAGTTGCTAAGCAACTATGAATAGAGTCTTTGAGCTACATATAGCTTTGCAGGTATGAAGAGGGGGGAGGAAAGGGGTTTGCCTGCCTGTGTGTGTTGGAGAGGTCTCTTAATGGCATTTTGGAGTCCTTTGTCCTCATGCTCTGGCATGGCATGGCATTTGGTGCTTTGTGCATACTGTGGAACTGATTAATTCACCATCAGATGAGAGGGCTGGCAACCTTGGATGGCCACTGGAACAGCAGTGAAGAAAGGAAGGTCTCCTTCTCTCAGGGTGCAGTCTCAACTGGCATCATAGTGGGTCACCATGCTTTACAATTCCTTAAGCATACTTTGCACAGTCCATACAAGGCATGAAAAAGCCTTGCAGGCAACATCTGAACATGGAGGTTCCATTTACCATTTCTATAGCCATCAATGGACCTATTCTCCTTGAATCTGTCTAATGTCTTTGTAATCCTAGCAGCCACCACTATACCTGCTGGCACTGAATTCCACAAGGCATTCCAAAGTTAGGCTTGGCTGCATTCAAAGCAGCTCCGGAGAATGCCTTTCCATGGACATTTGGGGCTACAGTGGGAGGGGTGAGGCAAGAACGTTGTGTTCTGCAGGGTGGAAATCCTTCCATTCATGGAAATATTCTGGTAGATCCTAGGCTCAGTGTCTTTAGGTTTTATCTTCTTTCTGTGGGCAAATTCCAGACATACAATCCCAGAAAGCTTCCAGTTGAGTACCGCTCTGGTAACACTTCTGGTGATGTGGACACACACACACACAATATCTGAGGAGAAATTCAGTGGAGGTGGGTTTCCTAAGCATCCCTGGGGAAGCCTGCACTAACAAAAAAATGTGACTGAAGAATATCTTGCCTTAAAAGACAACAAAAGATTGTGCACACAGCAAGCCAATTAATAAAAAGCATTTTAAAACTGATCTTTCAGTTACTGTTGGGATATCAGACAACAAGCTGCAAGTTAAGGTGAATAAGTAAACTCTGCAAGTTGAAGGAGAAATTAAATGGTGCTGTCAGATTGGCAGACTGATTCTAAGGCCTATTATGCATGGGTGTTTTCTCTTACTTTCACCATGAATGTCCATTGGGTTTTCTTCGTTGTTCTGCACTGATTTTCCTCCCTTTAGCACTCAGTTTGTTTATTGGTTGCTGTTTCCCCGGGTTTACTGAGAGTGCTTTTGTGCTGATTTTCCCCTTGTTTTGCTTCCAAGCTGAAGGTAATTCAAAAGTGTACAGCTTCCCTCAGATTTTCCCTCTCCGTCCTTTTGCTGCCCCTCAAAGGTCACTCCCCGCCCATATCTGAACCTTCCATCATCCTCCCCCCATCATCAGTGTACAAGCTCCATTTTCCCCTTGTTTTAAAATTTTTATATTTTTTGACAAGCAGCATGACTCTAGCAATATGAAATTATCATTAGTCCCAGATCACTGAATTTTTTAAAAAATAAGCAATGGCAGGAAAGTTTAAAAGGAGCTGTGCAAGGTTTAGTTCCCTGCTGGTATTGACTTGAAAGGGAGACTGAAGAGAAGGCAAATGGCAGCATCCCCAATGTGTGTGTGGGGGAATTACAGTGCTGTATACAAACAAAATAAAGGGTGGATTGTCAGCAGGGGATGAAACTGACGTGAGATAAAAAGAAAAGGAAACTGACATGAGATGAAGAGAGAGAGAGACTGGGATGGGAAACCTAAGGCTTTGAAAATATTTTTCCTTTTAATGCTTTAGTGAACAAAATTTTGTGGGGAACCATTTTGGCAGTCTCTGGAAGCCTAACATTAAAATGGCGGCTGAGCCACATGGACCTTCTGTGAACTGCCAAACTTAAGAATTGCTTAGGATCGATCCATTTGGAGGACAGAATGAAATCCACACAGGACAGGCTTTAAAAAAACTGCCAAGAACCAGTGTACAGGATCGAATTAGAGAATCACAAATAGAAAACCATGCAAATTTGCATGGCAGGGCAGGAGATTAGCATTACTATGCAGCTGCGCTAGGGCATCGGTGATAATACCCTCCAATTTTTTCAATTTAGTGACTAAAAAATTTCTCCAGAGCTTCTGCCAGAGGACTCCTCCCCCATACAAATTGCAGCCCTGTGCAGAGCATGGTGGAGTTGCAGCTGACTTTGCACAGGCACATGCACATGTTGCCAATGATCACAGGTTGCAATGCCAGTGCACAGGTTGCAATGCCAGTGTCAGTGGGTCATACCATGCATTCTGCACACTCAACCTGTTTCCCAATATTATGAGTTCGTGTGACTCTCATTTTTCACAGTGGCTGATAACACAGCAGAGTATCCCCTAGTGCTCCGGAGTATGGGAAACAGGGTTTCGCAGCTGCTTTTGAAAAAAGAGTCTTGTTAGTTTCACCATCAGGCTTTTCCCTTTTGCCTGTGTTCCTTTCTGTTTTCTTTCATTAATGAACTTATGCTAAAATGTATGTGCAAAATCTGAACTACAAGAATATAAATGGAAGGCACTTGCTGGACACTACTGCACAGCTGTGATAGAGCAATTGTGTAAATTACAAAAACAACTTTGGACACCACCCCCCACACATCACAAGTGATGTTCCACCCTGATTTAGAAAAGTGCATTTTTAAAGCTGTGGCTGTAGAATAAATACACTGGAGGAAAAAGAATGGTGCGTAAGGCGGGCACAGAATCCAAAGTCGAGATTAAAGGCTTACTGCTCTGAAAATCTTCAGCCAGATGTGTGTGCATAATGGGCCTAAGTGTGTTTACTTAGAAGTATATTTTGCTAAGTTCAAGAAGACCTTACTCCCAAGGAAGTATAAGACCACAGCCTCACTGCAACATGATGCACAGATAATATTAAAAGACCCCAAAAGTTCCTTCTTGCTTGATTAGTAAAATGTAGCCACTCTTGGTCATATCTGTTGGACAGGAGAGTCTCGGTGGATGACGTGGCTAGATAACCAGAGCAACAATGACCTAAACTCCCATGCTAACAACACTTTCCTGGGAGTAAGTCCCATGAAAAACAGTAGGATCACTTCTGAGTAGACATTCTGAGGCATGCTTCCTGGTCTGCATTTGTGTCTTTAATCTGTAGAAATGAGCAGGTGAAGTACAGAATAAGAATTGCCACCAGCTCAGGCTGCTGTTAAACTCACAAGAGTTGGTTAAAAAACAACAACAACAAACATTGGCACTTGTAGGCACAACCTATGGTCACAACTGAGTATAGAGTGGAGAGGAAAGGTGAGAATCTTCTTTTGCCATGAAGCAAGCTTGTCCTGTTGCTATCTATAGGTAGGTGTCATGCCCCAATGCAGGCTCCTGCTTTGGTATACACAGTGTCATAAAAATAACTAAAATGGCTGTGCAGAGATCCGCAAAGGAAATACTCACCAAGAGAGTGATCTGCATCAAATTTCTCAGTTAGGTGAACTGTTAGATTTGGAATCTTTAATGCTAAGGTGATTAGCAAGTGGTCACTATCTTGGCGGGCCCTGCCTCTTAAATAAGCTAGGACAGAATCAATGGTACTAGCTCCTTGGCTTGACCAGAATGTGTACTCACCAGGAATATCACCCTTGACTGCGCCATTCATAACAAACAAATCTAATCTGCTTGCCAATTATGCTAAGCGAAATCCTTTCCAATTTGATTTAGCATCCTTGGATCGGCTGGAGGGACCATTGTTGCTTCAATACAACATTTCATCAGAGGGGCCGGCTCTGGCATTAAAATCGCTGGCTACGAAAACAAGAGCATCAGGTTGCTTCAGGACGACACTAATTACATACATTTCAAGATTACGCCAGATCTCCTGTAGCCTAAATTTATTAGCTTGAGGGGCTATGTATACATTAATGACTAAACGGAAAAGATCCGTTGAAGCCAAAGGTGGCAACCCTAATTCAGCCCTACCTTTTGAGCTTGTGAACACCTCCCCTAGCTGGAAGTACCGTGGCCTGGAGTGGACTGGCAGGGGACAGAGTGGACTTACCACAGAGTTTTGGCCAAATGCCAGAGCACCACTGTGATATGACGTCACTTCTGGTATACGTCGGAAATGACTCCACCACCTTGCCAGTAAGGTAGCCTAGGCCTCCCTTCTTTTCCTGGTAAGTCTCCCTGCCAGTCAGCTGACTGGAGGCAGGGGGCAGAGCCTGGGGGCAGAGGATCCCCTGCCTTGAGCGGGGGGGGGGCAGCAACACCACCAGGAGTGCATTCCTGCATCTGCCCCATTCAGAGTTGTGCTTTTCAAGAACAGGTAACTTTAGGGAGAGAAGGTATTTAATCCCATTTAAGGCTCCTAATTGCTTGGAGAGAGAGAGAAATTTGTTCCTTTGATAGACATTTAATTTTTCCAGGTGATGTGATGTACCTCTACACCATGACAAGCTTTGCCCATGTTTCCACACATTAAACCTTCAGGCCTACTGGCAGCTCTATCCCTCCTTCGCTGTTGCCCACTGAACTGGACCACTCCCATGCTGGCCTCAAAAGAAAAGAAGGAGGGGAGAGAGGTCAGGTAGCAGCACAGAGAAGGCTATTTCAGTAGACAAAATCGTATGTGAGGGGGAAAGAATGAACCCCCCCTTTCCCCATCCTGTGTATCTCCAATAACAGAGCAAGGTTGAGCATGCCTGCAATTAGCACTGAAAAGATTTTGGGAGACTGGAAACAAGCAGAGCTAAATTAGAAACAGGTAAGAGCTGGAAACAAGCAGAACTAAATCAGAGGTAATTGGGAAGAGATCTCATACCTGTAAACTTCCCACTGTGTGATAGGCCATGGTCAACAGGCAGAATCACAGAGAGCTTTTGGCACCCAGAGCTTGACTTATTTTGGCATGGTAGAGGTGGAGCCTGGCCCTGGGGGACGGGGTCAGTAGAAGAGGGAGGGAGAGAAGGAAGAGGGGAACAAGATTCCAGGGTAGGGTTGTCAGCCTCCAGGTGGTGGCTGGAGATCTTCCTCAGATTACAACTGATCTCCAGGAGACAGAGAAAATGGCCACTTTGGAAGGTGCATTCTGGGGCATTATACCCCACTGAAGTCCCTTCCCTTCCCTCCCCAAACCCTCCTCAGGCTCCACCTCCAGAAACTCCAGGAGTTTCCCAGCCTGGAGCTGGCAACCCTATTCCAGGCCCTGATTCCCCACAGGGGGCCTATGTAATCTGGGCTGATTGCGTGATTCATTTATTTTTTAAATGATGTTTGGGTTAGGCCCATGGTAGCTTTTAGCTGCCCTGCACCAGAAAGAAAAGTGTAAGCCTCCCTGACTCAAAATACTCAGTATGACAAAATGCCTGATAAGTCAGACAAAAATACCAAGTGAGGGGAAGTAAAATAACTGATGTTTGGCATCCCTCTCTGGAACAGGTACCTTAGGGTTATTTTAGTTTAGCAGCTGTGTTTTTCTAGCACCTTAATGTGAGAAGCTCTGTTTTCATAGCTGAATTTTCTTTTCACTCTAAGCTGCTGTGAATGGGTTGTGGGGGAAGGCTGTGTACATACCAGATTGGATGCCATTTTGGATAGTGGAATTTCAGTCAGGTTGGCACGAAGGCATCTCCTTGGAACCTCTCTCAGTGCCAAAGAAAGCACAGTTTATAGCAGCAGCAAAGTAGTCATTTAAAAGGAAAGTTCTTTCCCCTCCCTGCTGGCAACTTGGACTTGTAAGAAGCGAAGAGGGTCATGGCATACCTTTCAGGTTTGCTTCAGGTTTGGCGTGGCTGAAATTATACACCGTGCTAATTGTCTTTAAGAAGTTCTTCCTGAGATTGAAGCAAACAAAGGCAATGTGAGATTTGCCTCTGAGAGGCTTTGTTAGATCGAGAGCCATGAGTCCAATAGATAGGAACTGAGCACCCTCTACTGGCATCACAGAAAACACATTCAAGCGCTTCTTCAAAGGTTATTTAATCCTAGCTCTTCTGCCTTTTGGCGTTTGATGAGGATTTTTATGTTTTAATGTCTTGCAGACATTTTGAACAGATATGGAAATGTTTTTCTTCATTAAACAGACAAGAGGGAAGTCACTTTCCAAAGTATTTGTGATTAAGGCTGTTGCACTAGGAAATAACTCATGTATTTACTTTCTTTGCAACAACATTAAGACACCTTTTTCCCCAAGCAAAATAAATTGGACATAATCAAATTAGAGGGACAGGTTATGGTCGTTATTTAGATGAACTAGGCTGTACAAAGGGTTGTGTCCAACCCTTTGGGAACTGCTGCAGACCCCTTTAATTATGCTCTAGGGGTTTTGAGGACTTTCATGAACAGCATAAGGTGTGGGTGTGCAATGGGAGGGGGAAATTGGCAAAATATTCCTATCTGCCTTGGAAGACCATTGTCATGCCAAGGAAAGAGTGAACCTTCACATTATCCATGTGAACTTGTGTTGTACCCTTACTGGGGCTCTAACTGGGCAGAATGAGTTCTCCATTCCTTTTTTATATCCAGAATTAAACCTTTGTTCATCTTAAAGTTGCCACTGGACTCAAACTGAGTTCTAACATCTATTTGTTAACTCTTTTATTATCTGTATGCTCATTTGCTGCTATTCATGGGTATCACCAACTGCTTTAATCCGATCTTAGCTACACTTATCGCTCAGTTCTTTATGCATCTTGACTCTAATTAACTCTTCCAGGCAACTAACCCCCCCACCCTCTCTCTACCTCTATGTAAGGCTTGAGGAAGTCTGTTTCAATGTATCTAAAGAAGTGGGCATGCACGTAAAAGCTTACACCCAGAATTAAAGTTCTTTTGTCTTAAAGTTGTCACTGGACTCAAACTTTGTTCTGAGACAGCTGTACTTTATAGTTAGTGGACGGTTGAGATACGCCTGCTGTAAATGCAGAAGCCTGTGAGAACTGCTCTTCTGGGGAGGGGGCTGTTTTCATGCTTGCTTTGTTGGCATTTAGAGAGCGATAAGATTTTGTGCCAGCCTCCCTTTCACTGGACTGCTCTGATGCGGCCAGCATACTTGAATGACCACCTGCTCCCATATGTACCTCCCCAACCACTCTGATCACCTTTGGTGGCCCCGCTTCAGGTTCTCCTCATAGGGTTGCCAGCTCTGGCTTGGGAAACCCCTGGAGATTTGGGGGTGGGGCCTGGGGAAGACAGAATTTGGGGAGAGGAGGGAGCTCAATGGCCATAGAAGTCCATAGAGTCCACCATCCAAAACTCCAGGGAAACTGATTTCTGTTGTATGGAGATCAGTTGTAATTCCGGGAGATCTCCAGCTTCCACCTGAAGTTTGTAGTGTTAAAAAAAAAAACAGGTTGTCATGACCAAATTACTAATATGGTTTCAAATGTAGTCAATATCTTCAAATGTAATTACAAGTCTCATATACAAAAGTTAAACTTTCATAGAGCCGTCTAACATTGTTACAGGTATGCCGATGCATAGTGGAGAGGCCCAAATAGGCTCTAACCTTGCACAGTCTCTGAAAAGCAACACTCCCCTGACTTCTCAAATGTCACTTTCAAGAATCCACACTCCATATGATAGAATGCCAATTGATGAGAGATTACCTGGGAGATTTTGTGTCTGTGTTTAAATCTTTGGATATTGATAAAATTGTAAAATATTATATATATTTATTTATTTATATTATTTATACTTTCAGCTTATATACCACCCTAACCCCAGAGGGTCTCTGGGCGGTTTACATAGTGGTTCTAAGCAACCATTTTTTTTTAAACCTAACTAGGGCCACATAGTCTACAGGGTGGTGACTGCCTACCAGCACCCCATTGATGATTGTTGTATAATGTACATAGACTGTTGGGCTTATCTTGATATTGTAATATTGTGGTTTTGGAGTCCCGACCGTGAGGAAACCAGGAGGAATGAAATGGGTGCTCCAAGTTGACTGCTCATCACCAGGACTGTTGATTTTTCTATCATATGGGTCATAGATTCTTCCAAGTGACATTTGAGAAGTCTGGGGAATATCGCTTTTCAGAGACTGTGTGGGGCTGGATCCTATTTGGAACTCCCCACTATGCATTGGCCTACCTTTAAATTGGGACTTTAATGATGTTCATATGGCTCTTTGAAAATTTAACTTTTGTAAATGAGACTTGTAATTATATTTAAAGATTTATTGAATACATTTGAAACAATATTAGTAATATGGTCACGACAACCTGTGTGTTTTTGGTGCTATAACCTTTTCCCGTGACCTTCTCTTGTGTTTTCCCCCCAAAGGTTGAGAACACTGTACCCATCCAGGGTGGCAACCTGAGAAAAGGTCTTCTTGGTTGTGGTGCCAGGAACTCCCTCCCCAGGCAGATCTGTCTGTCTCCCTCTATAGTTCTCTTCATCAAATTCACATGAGGATCACAGGTATCTGTTCTCTCATTTCGATTATCTTCAGTGATACTAAAAAATAAATTCAAACTCTTACTGTTTTGCCATACAGAAATGTAATATAATGCATTTACAAAGATATCTGCCTTACCTAGCAGTAATAGGTTACAATTCATAAGCAATATATTCTATAAACGTCTTTAAATAGAAGATGGCAACTAGGCTATAGAAAAATCACAAAGATGATATACAAACCACCAAACAGTAACTATCATGCTACTAAGTATTGTTTTTAGATGTAGTAATATTGTGTTTTAAATTGTATACTGTTTTTAACTGCTTGTAAGCTGCCCTGAGCCGCCTCGGCGGGAGGGCGGGATAAAAGTCCAATAAATAAATAAATAAATAAATATAATGAATGCAAGACACTGACTTGTTCCAAATACTTCTTACCACAAATACTTCCTCAGTTGATATGTAATATTTTAAAATCTGGGCACCATTACACAGCTTCTGGTCAAAATTAATCAGAACATTACAGCAATGGTATAGCCTCAAAATGTATGTTCTGAAATTCAGATTAAATATGCCACATCCAAACTCAAAATAGCTGGTATTTGCGGATCACATACTGTCACCAAACAGTTTCAAAGGAGCCTATTCACAAAAAGCAAGGCTATTCAATAGACTGGTTTAAATGGGGCGTATGTTTTCAATCTATAAATCCAAAAGGCTTCCTTGTGGAGCAATAACAAACATCCTGTTTGTCAAAAGGATAAGGGACAAATTTCTCCAAAACCAAAAGTCTGAAATCATCAAAATTATGCTGTGCTAGCCCTGACCTGGATAGCCCAAGCAAGCCTGATCTCATCAGATCTTGGAAGTTAAGCAGGGTCGACTCTGGCAAGGACTTGGATGAGAGACCTCCTTGGCATACCAGCAGTTGGGAGGCGGGGGCAGGCTTTATCCAGCCACCACCTCTCTGAATACCCCCCAGGCCACCAGTAGGGGTCAGTCACCAGAAGTCGCCATGTCTTCCTGGTGCACACACACTCACACACACGCATATGAAAAATACCAAAAAATACAAAAAAAAAATTATGCTGTGCTTCAGTAAAATGCTGGACTAGAGGAGCATCAATAATTTGGTTTTTTATATATGTGATTTATGTCCCCCTGTTCAGACCCTAAGAGACTGTGTTGAAAGACCCCTGTATAGAAATTGACATTTACATTGGAGTAGGTAAATTGTCTTTTTTGTTGTGCAACTGGTATAAGTAGAGTTATTTTTCAAAATTAATTTCTAGGAGGTGTAGATTACCTGTTTGCCATTCTTGCGGGCATATCGAACATCCCCCACAGCAATGATGTCCTACCAATGGTAAAAGAGATATTGGTAGTGTCATAATGTCTGATTTGATCACCATATTTCTAATACTTTTGTTTTTGTAAGGCCTTTAAAGGTCTTTCCTGGCACCCAGGAATGTTTCTTAGAAGGTGCCAATGTTTCAGAATACTATTTTTAATAGATTCAGCTAAGGGTGTGTAATCAAATGCACACATAATTCCCTTCCTAGGGATGTTGTTTTCCCCTTTAAAGAATTCCCTACGATCCACTGTCCTCAGTCTCTCTAAAGCTCTGCTAATTATGCCTGGAGGATATCTTCTATTCTTAAGTTGTTTTACCAGTCTATTGCTTTTACTTTCAAAGTCTGCTTCCAAAGTAAAGTTCTTTTTCAAATGCAAAATTGCCCATAAGATAAATTGTGCTGGAGGTGGCTAGCGTGGTGAGAATAAAAATGTAAATAGGAATTTTTATCTGTCTTCTTCTCATTTGTCCATACTGCCAGTGTATTAATTTCAGTTTCATAAACTGCTGTATCTAAAAAATTAATTTTAGTACAGTCATATTGGCAAGTGAATTTTATAGAGTGGCCATAAAAAGACTGACAATACTAGGGGCATATTGGAAAAAAGATATATCTGCAACACTGAAACAAATCCCTTTTATAAGAATCTATTATACTATAGATCCAGAGGAGTTAGCCGTGTTAGCCCATTGCTGTGAAATAGTAAAAAGCACAGTAGCACCTTTAAGACTAACCAACTTTATTGTAGCAAAAGCTTTTGAGAAACACAGCTCTCCTCACCAGATGCATGGAGAGTATACCCCCCATGCATCTGACAAAGAGAGCTGTGTTTCTCAAAAGCTTATGCTACTGTAAAGTTGGTTACTCTTAAAGGTGCTACTGGGCTTTTTTATTATACTATAGAAGACTGATGAGGTCTTTCTTGTATATAAGAACAATAAGTGTTTAGATTATTTTGTCCTTTGACTCAATAATATTCATCACTCTATAAAATTCACAAACAAAATTTGTCGTAGGGTAGGGTTAGGGTTAGAGTCACAAAAGCTCATACCCTGCCACAAATGTTGTTAGTTTTTAAGGCACTAGTGGACTCTTACTCTTTTCTACTACTAGATGGAGTAGACAACATTAGGCTATGCAGATAAACGGTCTAACTCAGAATAAGGGTGGGTCATCAAATGGCAGATCTTCATTGGAGGCAAGGTCAGCATATGTACAACACAACATGTAACTATATCTGAGCCTATATCTGATCCTGTGACTGCTAGATTAAGGGCTCTGGCTTCCTTTACATAATGCTAACATGTTCTGGACAGCAGAGACTAACTTGCCCAGATGCCATTATGTTTCAGCAATGAACAAATGGCCATAAACTATGGCAGCCTTCAGAAACCAGTGGGGAAATGTTTAAATCTCCCAAGATTCTCAGTTGCTGAACTAAAAGTCTGTAGCAATGGTGTGAAATTGTTGGAACAGAATTCATCAAGAAATTTGATTGCTTGCCCCCAAGCCTTGAACAAGGGCTTGAGATTCCTCAGAAATTACAGGTGTTAATTAACTTGAAACACATTATCGCCAATTACTGTTACTGTGAACAGTCTCTGTTCTTGGTTACATTTACATTTTACATAATCACATCCTTCCTTGTTCTTCCTGCATTTCACAGTTCTTTGACCCCCTCTTTTTCTTGATATCTTATGTGGGATCCTGCCCGCCTGGAGAAAACCCACTTTATTCATTTGACAAAGTGGGTCCGCAAAAGCTTAGTCAGGAATAAATAGTCTTTATGGTACCATACTTGAGAGTCCCTTGGACTGCAAGGAGATCAAATCATTCAATCCTAAAAGAAATCAACCCTGAGTGTTCCCTGGAAGGCCAGATCCTGAAGTTGAAGCTCAAAAACTTTGGCCACCAAATGAGAAGGGAGCACTCACTGGAGAAGACCCTGATGCTGGGAAAGATTGAAGGTCAAAGAAGAAGGGGATGGCAAAGGATGAGATGGTTAGACAGCATCATCGATGTAACGAACATGAAATTGAGCAAACTTCAGAGGACAGCGGAAGACAGGAGGGCCTGGCGTAATCTGGTCCATGGGGTCATGAAGAGTTGGACTCGACTGTGCGACTGAACAACAAGGACAACAACAATGGTACCACAAGACTTCTCTTTCTTTTTGGTACAACACACTAACGCCTCTCTGGAAATGTTTAAAAGATGAAGGAGATCAGTCGCTGCCCCTCCACCAATGTGATGCTTAAATATAGCTTTTGACATTGAAAACCCATGAGGGCTTTGCTTCAGTAGGACTAAGGTTATCTTCATACAAGAAGCTTACAGTGGGTCTTGCCTGGATCAATTTGTACTGTGGACACAAGAGCCAGAATGCCCATTCTCATTACAAATGCCTTTCCTCTACCTTCTCATCCTGGTGATCAATGATCAGATAGTAAGCAAAATAAATAAATGGGTGCAAAATGAGCTCAAAACCAGTACCTCACATCTAGAAATACATTATAAAGTATATTTGTCAGATACTGTTCGCTAGAGAAGGAGTCACAGGAATAGAGATTTGAAATGGAACTGACTGGGAGGCAACCAATGGATTGGCACACCCTTCTACACCATTGATTGTTTGAAAAATATAATTATTATGTGAATCTGTAACTATCACCGGACCCTGCTATCATGTGTACTTGCAATCCAAAATTTTGAAATATCATTCAAAAGTTGTGCTTTACTATTCTCCCCACCCACCCACTCACCAGCACAGTTCTCTCAGGATCTGTTTCTTTTACTTACACAAAAACAAGTTGGAATATTTATTTATTTATTGTCCAGGGTGGTGAGGGGGCGGGCTGGTTTTCATCCAGAAGTTCAGGGAAAGTAGGAAAGGGAAGTGCTGTTGTTCTCTAGTCATTTAACTTGTTTTTCTGTTGTTGCCAAAATGGGTTTTAAGAGCTATTCTTAGGCCTTTACGCTCTGTAGGAAGCAGCATCAGTGCACAAAAACCAAGTTCAAGACAGCTACCTAACAGGTTCTGAAGCAAATGGCATCTGAAAACCCACTCTCTCGGTGTCAGGATGGATCGTCGCATTAAATGGTACATGAAGCTTGAGGGCACACTGGGTTGGCGGATGCAGTAAACACAGAGGGACATGATCCACCTTAATTGGCTCCTGTCATCCACGCAGTGTACCGTGAAGCTTATGCTGGACAGGGCCCTATTCAAACATCCAAACTGATGGCGCTTTTTGAAATTCAGAAGATATTTTTAAATAAAAGAACTGTCAATTGGCATTGTATCACTTAAATCTGATTGCTCAGTCCTTTGGATCACAGTTTGAGCATTTTACCGTTATTTTCTGCTGCGGTTAGGGTGTGGAATAATTTCCCTCCCCATATATGGCCTGGGATTGTCACCAACATCAGAGGCTGCTTATGGAAAGATGCACTCTACTTGGGGGCTACGTTACTCTTTTGAGAGTTTTGTGGCTACAAAACTCCCACATCTGTTCCAAGGAGTATCTCTATTGATACAAGGACAGGAAAGAGCAGAGCAGTTAATTGGTCTCAGGCACCCCCGTCCCATTGATGGCTCTCACAAACATCCAGTACTGAAGGGTTGGTTATACAAATGTTTTTGGCCAGCAGAGAACAATTAAAGGGCCATCTCACTCCCTGGCATGAATGTGATACCTAGGAGGTGACAGAAACTTGAGGATGCCGAAGGCTAGATAGTATCTCTTCCTAGGAAGAACCAGAAGAGGACTGACCCACAAGGGGTGGGGGACAAACAGAAGATAAATCCCAAGGATATTGGGGGGGACACAAGGTCCATATGGGGTGATTTCAAGAAAAACAGGTTACTTACCTGTAACTGATGATCTTCAGTTGGTCATCTGTGCAGTCACACCCATGGGATTATGCACCTGCGCTGATCCAAATCGGTGATATACAAAGTTCACAATGGGATTTTCGTGCCTCCATCCCAGGCATGCATGGGAACCCCACTGCGCATGCCCAAGGGGAGGGGTGCGGACATCCTGCTAGTTCCTTCTGATCGCTGTCATGTCAATAACAGGAGAAAAGTACTGAAGTGACAGCAGTGGGGAAGGACGGGCGGGTGGTGTGACTGCACAGATGACCACTCGAAGATCATCAGTTACAGGTAAGCAACCTGTTTATCTTCTTTGTGGTCTCTGTGCATCAAACCCATGGGAGATTGAAAAGCAGTGGCTCACCTGGGGGTGGGTGCTGTCGTAAACTCAGTGCTCGGCTGATGAAAGGACTAAACGACCAAGGTCCACTCTGTGGCATTCATGAACATCAACAGTGTAGTGCTTGATGAAGGTGTTTGGAGTAGACCATATTGCAGCCTCGCAGATCGCCGACAGAGAAGCACCCTTCAAGAAGGCTGTAGATGTAGCTCTTATGGAATGCGCTCACACAGGCAAAGGCAATGGGCATGTAGCCTACAGGTAGCACAATTTAATAGTCTCAACAATCCATTTAAAGAGATGTTATGCTGAGATCTTGTGTCCTGTGGAGCAACCGGAGTAGGAGAAAAATAAATGATTGTCCCTCCTACTTGAACGTGTCCTGTCCAGGTAAAAAATCAGTGCTCTCTTAACATCTAGTGCATGAAGGAAATGTTGCTGTCCATCTTTCGGGTTAGGAAAGGAGTTTGGCAAGATCTCCGAGCTGAGGTGGAACTCAGAGACCACCTTAGGAAGGAAAGAGAAGTCAGGCACCATTCTCACACCATCCGGTCGGAAGACAAGGAAAGGTGGATCATGATGAAGGGCTACAAGTTCACCCACCCTCCTGGCCGAGATGATGGCAACGAGAAAAGCAGTTTTCCATGCTGCATGTTTCAGCTCGCAAGTCGCCATAGGCTCAAAAGGTCTCCCTGTCAGATGGCGCAGCACCAGGGGCAAGTCCCACAAGGGTACCGGCGAATGGATTGGCGGATATAAGTGGAGGAGACCCTTCAGAAACTTCTTTGAGACCAGGTGAGAGAAGACAGAGAAGCCCTCAAAACCAGAATGGTAGGCAGAAATGGCCAACAAGTAAACTCTGATTGAGGAGTGCGAGAGGCCCTTCTCAGCCAGCGAAAGCAAAAATTCTAAGATCCGGTCAAGCATGACAGAAGCCAGAGACACATCTGAGGGCTGTAAGAAGGCCAAGAAACGAGACCACTTCCCACTGTAAGAACGAGTCCTTCCTGGAACTGAGTAACACCGTAGTGACTCTATCTGAAAAGATTAGTTGTCCATGAGATAGGCTGTTAACTTGAGCTTATGGACCTCATGGAACAGAAGAGCTCTGCCCTCCACTAGCAGCAGATCTGGCACCGGTGAGAGAGGATGGCAATCCTTGGTCAGCGAAAGGAGGTTGGCAAACCAAGATTGTCTCGGCCACCAGGGGGCAATCAGAATGAACCTCATGTGAACCCTCATGAGCTTTTGGACCGTCTTTAGCAAAAGCAGCAGAGGAGGGAACATGCAAAGAAAGCTGTTGTTCCAAGGGTAAACGAGCCCATCTCCCAAGGCCTCAGGATCTTGTGCCCTCCTGCTGCAGAACAGGCTGCATTTGCATTGTATCTGGTGGTGAACACGTCAATGTGAGGCGTACCCCACTTTTTTAATATGGGACGTAGGTAGGTCCAGTTCAGCTCCCAGTTGTGACACTGAGAGAGAGACCCCTGCTGAGCAGGTCTGCATGCACATTGGCACTGCCAGCGATGTATGAGGCAATGGGGAAAATGTGCCGAGGTATGCACCAGGCCCAAAGGTCCAGAGCCAGGTAACAGAGACTGCAGGAGACCGTCCCTCCCTGTCTGTTGATATAACTGAGGGTTGTCATATTGTCGGTCAATACAGCCACGCAGTTCCCCATGAGAAGAGGCTGGAAACATTGGAGGGCCAGTTTGATTGCCAGAAGTTCCAAAAAAAAATGTGATTTTTTGAGGTCAAGGCATCCCACCTGTGACCTATGGAGAGGCTGTTGAGGTGGGCATCCCATCCCCACAGGGAGGCGTTGGTCGTGAGGGTGAGACCAGGAGTGAGGGGATGGAAGGGGACACCCTGTATCAGGTTGTCTGCCAGTGTCCACTAAAGAAGGGAGTTGCATGCGTCCTGTGATGGAGAGAGACAAACCGACTGGGCCATTCGTAGGGGCTTGAAGTGCTGTAGGAACCAGAGCTGGGCGCATTTGCATTCTGGCGAAGTGAAGGACTGCAAAATCATAGCCATCAGCTCAGAAAGCATTGAGTTTGAAAGGCAGACAACATGTCTTGGAGCCAAATCTGTTGTGAAAGAATGGCTAGAGTGAGGGCTCTGTTCTGGGGTATCATAGAATCATAGAATGTTAGAGTTGGAAAGGGCCTTGCAGGTCATCTAGTCCAACCCCCTGCACTCTGCCAGAGGCAGTGGTGACCCTCAAAAAGGAAACAATACTCTCTCTCTCTCTCTCTCTCTCTCTCTCTCTCTCACACAAGTCTTTTTAGTAAAACGAAGGAAAAAATGAGAAAGAAAACTAATGGACAAAATCCCTCCTGAGAGAAATAACACTTCTTCACCAACCGGCAGAAACAAGTTGTTAACAGCGCAGCAGTCAAAAGAAAACTGGCGGGATGTCTGCGCCCCACCCCCCTTGGGCATGCGCAGTGGGGTTCCTGCTCATGCCTGGGATGGAGGCACAAAAATCCCATTATGAGCTTTGTATACCACTGATTCGGATCAGTGCAGGTGCATAATCCCATGGATGTGATGCACAGAGACCACGAAGATCTTGTAGGAAGAAGCTCTCTTGGTGGCCATCATTACCACTTGGAGCAAACAAAGGGACAGGCAGCCTGGACAAAGACACAAGGTAATGATAACTGATAGAATGTTGCTACAGACCCTACCCTAGAACAACAGTCAGGGTATGTTTAGTCAAGGGACAGAAGACTGTGTGTATTCAACTTTACTTTGTAACTTTGCTTCAACCATTGCTGTGCATTGTATGTGTGCAGACATTTTCTTTTAAATAACTTTATTATTTGAATGCTGGAAGTTTGCTCTCCATAACCATAATAAATCCCACTCAAACACATTACAAAAAGGGAACCAGGGGAAGAGAGATGGTTGATCAATAGATTGTTAGATCCTTGGGAGTGCACAAGTGGGGTAAACTGTCTCTGCCAAAGCTTAGTTGAAACAAATCAGAAGTAGCACTAGGTGGAGCCTCTAAACAGCAATGCAGATAGTATGAGCCCTCTTAGTGGTAGGTTCTCTAACTGACTAGCCAGGGGCAGCACAGATATCGGGACAGGAGCAAGGAACCCCTCCAAGAATCTGATGGGCTGGGCAGGGACCTGGGATGGCCACAGAGTATCTCAGCCTATCAGAAGGCCTAGCACTCATGGATCAGCAGGGCATTTCTTGACACAAAGTGGGAGAGAACAAATGGCGAACTTAATTGGCTCTGCAGTTTAAGAAACTATAATGTATAGCTACACAGGATCAGATCAGGCTAGCTAGCACTGAGTTAATGGAACAGCTGAGAATCATGAAAACGAAGCAGCAGGACATTCCAGAGGAATGCCTGAGATGGCTGATCAACAGTGGAAACCTGCCTGTAGATGAGTAGGGATGGGCACGAACCAGCTCATGAAGTAAAGTTCAACACGAATTTTGGCCAGTTCATGGTTTGTGAAGCGTTGTTCATGGAAGGGCACCCCACATGAACATTCCAAGAACGTTCCAGACAGCCAATTTGGTGTTGTGGTTAAGTGCACGGACTTTAATCCAGGAGAACCAGGTTTGATTCCCCACTCCTCCACTTGCAGCTGCTGGATGACCTTGGGCAAGCCATAGTTCTGTCAGAGCTGTTCTTGAAAGAACAATTCTCTCATAGCTCTCTCAGCCCCACCTATCTCACAGGGTGTCTGTTGTGGGGAGGGAAAGGGAAAGGAATTTGTAAGCCACTCTGAGACTCTGAGTGAAGGGCAGAGTATAAAGCCAATATCTTCTTAATTTCAACCTGTTGGTTCTGGTCGGACCTTTTGGGGCAACAGAAAACAGCTCTGTACCATTCTCTATATGACTGCCCTTCAAGTACTTGAAGATGGTTATCATATCACCTCTCAGTCATCTCCTCTCCAGGGTAAGCATACCCAGCTCCTTCAATCTTTCCTCACAGGTCTTTGTCTTCAGATCCCGTCACCATCTTCGTTGCCCTCCTCTGGATACATTCCAGCTTGTCTAGAACCTTCTTAAATTGTGGTGCCCAAAACTGAACACAATACTTGGACCTGGGATAACCAGGTTCAAATCCTCACTCTACCATGGAAGCTCACCAGGTGACCTTGGGCCTGTCACAGTCTCTTAGCCTACCTCACGCAGTTGTTGTTGCAAGGATAGGTTGGAAGATGGGAGAATATGCAATAAGCTACTTTGGCTCCCAATTAGGGAGAAAATGCATAAGCATCTTTTAGAAACCAGCACTACAGCAGTGCCATTGTCTTCCCCTTTCAATAGATCATGGCTTGGATGAGTTTGATGTGTGCAGACCTGATGTGTATGATGGTTCTTGTGTCTGAGCGTTGGATTAGGTGGCCTTTTTATTCCCTACCTGATGAGTTGGTCTATAAACAAGTAACCCGGTTATCCACCTGAAAATTTCCACAGAATACAAGACAACTCACATAAATGGTAGTTCAGAACGTTTATTTTGATAATGATACCAGCTGACAGGTCATCAGATAATTGTATAGAACAGAATGTCTTCTTTGTCTAAGGCCTTGGCCATTTAATATACATTAAGATCGGTATCAAACTATGGAAGCTACATTGCTTTAAGCAAGAGAAAGAAGAATTATGGCAATTCTCTTCTAAGAGGGACTTCTAGATTTCACATGATTATACAAGGTTTATTGTACATTAGCAGACTATATACAAAATGATACCACAAAAAGCAAACTTTTGACAAATTGGTAAAAAATATACACATACACAAACAGTTCTCTTTGTCCTAAGCTACACTTAGCTTGCGTGTGGGTTTTCCCCCTTTCGTAGAAATCCAGTATAAGTGCATGATTAGTCCTGATGAGCCAACTTGATTTTCAAAATGTAAACATGATTCAGCAGCAGTAGAAAAGTGAACCTGCTGCCCAAAACAAAAGCTGTTGAAGGCTGGTGATGGATGAGGCAAGATTATAACAACAATTCAAGAGCGCAACTACCCGTGTGTCGGTGAAAAGAATTTATTTTCTATTGCTTTGTGACACAGGATGCTTCTACGCAAATGCACATTTAAGTTAAATTGCTGTGTTTTTACTATTTTACGGAGTAGTACCGGGGGCAAGGGAAACTTAGGCTATTCCATTTCTAATCAACCTATTTCAAACAGGTTCAGCTTTTTTAAGTTAGCTACCGCCACCAACGAATAATGTATGGACCTCCAAGGAACTTTCTTATATTTCAAACAAGCAAATGTGGGGTATTAATAATAGCACACTACACGAGGAACAAGGTTTTTGAACACATAGAACATTCCCATTTCTGTGATCCAGCTATTTTAAAGTGTGCATGAAGCTCCATGTATGGAGACACCTCTCTGTTTGTGAGAGCACTTACATAGAAAAATTACAGGAGGCCGCTGCCCACATGAGGCTTTGGAATCTAACTCATGGTAATGACACAGTTTCTCTGATAATACTGCTCTACTCTGTTTAGGCAAACACTGTTTATTTTCTTTTCCAAATTAATATATTTTCAGTGATTAGGAGTTTGTTCCACTGCGTTTTGTGGCAATGGATTTTTAAAGGGGAAAAATACACATCTACATATGTATTTTCACAACTATGGGTGAAACCATCAGGAGGATTGTTGGGGCCCAGTCTGCAAATTGATTCAGAATTCTGCCCATGTGAACCAAACTCCTCCAATGACCATCCATTTCTGGAAATTGCTATTCCTACATTCTCTTTTACACTTGTACATAGTACCTCCTGTGAAGTTAGCTGCTAAGCAGTAGCATTTATGTTTTTGAAAGTTCCTTAATTCTCCTGTTAGGGGAGGTAATAGATCATATGGAGCCAGAACCAGAAGATTACAAACACAGCCGCAGCTGCATGAATTACAGTTATTCTGTACAAGCTACCTGCCACATCAGGATACAAATGCATGGATCTACATCCAGTCCCTGTGTGGGAACCTATTTCCATATGCATAGCATTGTGGATGGATTGAGATTACTGCTCAGCCATAGACATGCACATTAAACATCTCACTGACTGTCTAGCATAGATTGCAGACAAACAGATGTGATACCTCCTTTTGCTGTCTTAAAGGCATCTGACCAGAATAGAAAACTTAGGCCAGCTGACAAAGTTATGACAAAAGAAAGACTCCCATGGCAGAGAATCCTCGACTGAATGAGTGTTGTTAACAAAGCAGAACTGAGCAGGATGGTGACCATTCCACCTCTAAAGGATAGTCACACTCAGGAAATTCCCCTCAAGGAAAAAGTGGGTGAGCGCCCATTCCTGCCAGACTTCTAGCTTGGCAGCAATGTTCCCTCTAAGCTGAGTTAGTATGAGCTAGCTCACAGTTTTTTAGCCTCCGGCTCACACATTTTTGTCCTAGCTCAGCAAGCATGACTCCAGAGCAAACTAATTTACACAGCAGCCAAAACGCTTGCTCGCAACTTTAATGCCAGTAGCTCACAAAGTAGAATTTTTGCTCACAAGACTCCACAGCTTAGAGGGAGCACTGCTTGGCAGTATTCCAGCTCTGCCCTGGTGCAGGTCTCATGCAGGTAGCACATGGACTATCCGTGTTAGCTACAACATTTAAAAAGAACTTACATCGGTGTAGTTTCAGCTGCTAGCACAGTTCAGTACAACCCAGGAGACAGCACAAAGTGCTATTTGCTTCCTTGATGTCAATTTTATCGGGCACGCATGAACACCCCCCACCCCCCAGAAATTAGGCAAACAGAATTTACAAAGTGGCTTTGTAAAAGAAACATAGCAATAAGTGCACACAGTTTACTACTTTATGTGGTAGAAAACATGGCGGTGGGTGGAAGTGCTTTTCGGCTATTTCATCAAGCAGCTATTGAGAAGCATTTTGATTTAGTCCTTTGTAACAATATTTGCCACAACGGAGACACTGAACAAAAAGGTCAGGGCAACTCCATCCAGTCTGTTTTCTTGTATATCTTTAAATTATGACCCTTCACTTTCTACTGCTATTTAACGTGTGAATACTGCTAGCTCTACACTGAACACACATGTAATGGTTCACCCACTCAAGCAGTAGCAAAACAGGCAGACCCATTTTTGACCCATTGCTGGAAGTTTAAAACGCTCACCAATGCTGCAGAAGTGCATTTTGAAAAATGATTGTTTTTCATCAAATGATCTGTGAAGGTACGTACAGCATCCATCCAAACGCCTTAGGCAACAAGTATCAACCCAGGTCTGACCTAGATGAACAATGTACAGTCTAAAGGCCGTATATTCTCCCTCCCACCCCACACACACAACGGACCAACCCATGGGCAAGCTTTCAAAAAGCACTGGGGGGGGGCTCTTCACGGACATGAATGAAACCCATGGCCCTCCTACTGCCGTTATCTAAAGCAAACTAAGATGGGGAGGCAGTGATTCATCCAGAAGCATCTGGACAAGGCAGCTATCAAACACAACCAGACTGGCCACAAAACTTTTCTTTCTTTAGGCACCAAGATGGTGCTTGTTCTTTGTTCTACTCATGCCTGCTTCTATCAGCCACGCAAACTGTAAGCTCACACACACACACTTCTGTGCAAATTGGCTGCCTCCGTAATATTCAACTCAGTAAGTGTATAGCCTGCTTTGTCACAATGTTCTCACAAGCGGCATATGACAACAGCAGCTGATGGACTTGCTGAATAGCTACATCAGCAAGCTGTAAATGTGTGAAGTTTTGTTTTTGTGTCAGGGAAGAAGCTTTTTCCATCACAACAAGAACTTACAACAGCACTCTTGTTATTTCTTAGCTACGAATAGGCTATGCTTTATGATGAGAAGTGCACGTAAAAAGGAAGTGGAAACAATTAAAAAGTGCTTACATCACAGTCAAGCAGCACTTTTCAAATGACGCCTGAGCAAATTCAAAAGCTAATTCACTTGTAGTGTAACTTCAGAGAAAAGGATTATTACAATCCAACTTGCATAGCATTAGCACACAGATCACATTAACGTATGCCACTTCCAGTATACCTTTCACAAGTGCCCATCCCTTTTGCTGCCAAAAATAGAACTGTTCTCAGTAAGAGCGCAAGGGCTTTTTTAGACCCCAGACACTTGCTAGATACCTTTTGCTACCTCACAGGTTGAACAACTGTGAGCACAGCCATCTGCTTTTTGTTGTCTCTGACACTCTTGTAGTGTTTTGTCCCTTTAAATAATTTGCATAAGGATAAAATGCACATTACATTTTATTAACAGCTATTTTTTTAAAAAAGCAAATGTACAGCCTAAATTCTTTAAAGTGCAACACAACAGAACATGTCTGCAACATTCAGATTTCTCAAAACCCCACAGGAGGAGGAATTCAACACACAGGCGAAATAGCTAATGTCCACAGTTGTATGAACACAGTTTCCTAACCAGTCACGTAGACAGATTGTCCTTGTTGTCAAAGTAACACATGGGAGGCGAAAGCTCACAGTCAGCAAAGTAACTAAAATCTCATTTGAGTTTAATGTTTTGTAGCGTCTGCGTCTCACGGCAGATATCTACCCTGTTATAGAAGGGCACTGATATAGCCCTTTGCTATTAAAAAAAAATGTTGATCGCGTCTAGGGAGTCCCCTTAAAACATGTACACAAAGTAGTGTTGCTCTGAACAAACAAACAAAAATTAAGATACCAAGGAAAATATGGTACCCAGTCTAAAGCCAGCATGTCTTGGATTTGGCAACACAGGTGCCACCCCATTTGGCACTGACCAGCAGGTGTGTAGATAGCATGCACTATGCCAACGACTCAAGGACCAAGCCTGCTTCCTACTTGGAACATTTTGTGTTCTAATGTCAAATTGCTTTACAAGCTCTTGTGTTCCTGAGATGAGTATATTTTAAAGGATATGTTCCACCTAAAGCTGCCATGAGGATAAACTGTCGGTGCTTCCGGCCTCCTGAGCTCGGTGCCTCAAACGCAGCAAAGCTATCAGTCGTCTCCGAGACGCCACTTCTGAGACTCTTCCTGACGCACGTCGGGCCTGATCTGGTTTCTCATCCCACCCAAAACATTTGACGTTGCCTCTGTCGCGACTATGAGAGGCTTCACTACCGTGGGTGGGATTTGGCGGAGGACTCCTCCGACTGCTCCAGTCACCCCTCTGTTCTCATGTTCACGAGCAGCTGTTTCGTAGATGGTGTGTGCTGTATCTGTGATCCCCTTGAGAAAGTCAGAAACACACAAGACGATTAGTGAAGAGCTGCACTGCCTCCTTCAGTGAAGTCATCCTCACTGTAAATTATTCCTGGGGTAGGTGATAAATCTTCTAGCAGCCTGAATAGGCCAGACTACCCTGAGCTGAGAGTTTGGAAGCTAAGCAGGGTCAGCCACAGTTGGTACTTGGATGGGAGACCACCAAGGGAGACCTGAGTTGCTACGCAGAGGAAACAATGGCAAACCACCTCTGCTCCTCTCTTGCCTTGAAAACACCAGGAGGGGGTTGCTATGAGTTGGTTGTGACCTGACAGCACTTAATAAATCTTCAAGGTCCTAGAACCTCTTGTAGCCCCTTTGCTGAAGCTCATTCCCAGGTGGCCCAATTGAGACAAAGCAGGGCAAGTTTTTGCTGAGTGGTAAAACAATTATCTGCTTCTGACAGATGTGCACTGGCCAGTTAGTCTGAATGCAGCCTGGTGAATCCTAGCTACTCAAAAGAGGAAGAAGAAATGGATTTGTGCCCCCCTTCACTCAGAGTCTCAGAGCAGCTTACAATCGCCTTCCCTTCCTCTCCCCACAACAGGCACCCTGTGAGGTAGGTGGGGCTGAGAGAGCCCTGAGAGAACTGCTCATGAGAGAACAGCTCATGAGAGAACAGCTCTGAGAGGTCGTCCAGCTGGCTACATGTGAAAGAGTAGGGAATCAAACCAGGTTTGATTCCACCACTCTTAACCACTACCTCAAACTGGCCCTCAAGGCAGTCACAGGGAATGAAATGCAATATGTGGCCTACTGAGCCATACACTGTGCAGAAGCATGAAATGTCAATGCATATCTAATTGTTAAACAACTATTAATTGCAACTGGACTTCTGAAGAACACATTCTAGCACACTGATCTTCGGTATACTATACAGTGAACTTGGCTGAATAAGATCTAAGGTTTCATTAAATGTTTGCAAGTGAGGGGAAAAAAGATACTACAAGACCAGGATCCAAGGAGCTACTTTAAGCATGCCCAATAGGACATAAATTTTTTCAGTATCCCTTCTGTGTCCAGTATTATATCCCAAAGAGTTTAAAAACCAACAAAGCAAAACAGAAACTGCTGTTGCATGGAACTAGATACACAGGATTCTGCATCGGGCACTAACACTGTGTTTTCTTTGCTTTCCTTTCTTGACTGCAAGAAGCAATTAGAACAGTAAAGTAACGTCAAACATGTAACTAAGCCTTAAATGCTAAGTACCACTTAATCTAGCTGTATGTAATAGAGTACTTGGAATGGAGGGGACGTGGATGGGGCAGAAAATGAAGACATTAATCAAAATTAACGGGTTCAAAACAGAAGACCAGATGCTAAGTGAACATTTGCCACCCTAAACACAGTTCACCAGTTTTAAAAGATCTTCATTGGTTCCTTGCTTGTTTCCACTTAAAACAAATGGTCTTGACCGATAAAACCTAAAAAAAGGATTCAGAGGGCTTCCTTTTCTCATTATGAGCTCACCTATGCCTTGAGGTCATTTTCTGTGGCCCTGCTCTAAGTGTCCCTGCCATGAGACTAGATGGGCAATGACATTTTCTGCAGTGGTACCTCAGTTGTGAAATACCCTTCCTGAAAACTGGCCTGGGCACCAACTTTATTCTCCTGGAACCAGGCAAGGTCTAGAAAGTGTAAGACCATAAAGTGAGCTACCACCAGCTTTTCTGCTGGTGGAAGAGGATCCAGCTTTTTATTTTCCATTGCAATTGGTTAATGTTTGTTCTAATGCTCCTTGCATCTTTTAAATGTTCTTTTATTTCATTTTACTGTGGTTTTCATGCTGTTTGCATGATCTGTTTTTGTGTCTGACTTTTCCTCTTCTGTAAACTAACTTGAAGGCTTTTCAAAACATAGAATGCACATTTCATAAGTAAAAAAAGAATATTTCAACAGAGCTAACACAATACGCATAAGAACTTTTAATCATCATTGTCCACATTTAAGCTTTTTTGGGGGGGAAAGGTCACACGGATGGCAAACAGTTGGGCAATGGCATTTTTCTCACCTCTTTCACAACGCTGTATGCTTTGGCCACACCTTCACGAAGGTCTACAGGCTGATGAGCTAGGCGGTAGCGAGAAAGTCGCTTAATTTTTTTCGTCTCCGTTAAACTAGGCCCAGGTGAAACCATGTCGTAAGCTGTTTCTGCAGCGGCCTGTGTTGCAGTTCAGAAAAAAGCAACAATACATTATTAATATGGCATGTGTTGAATGAGTTAAAACCTAGCCATTACTGCAATGGCAAAGTACCAGCTACTTTGCATTACGATAAACGTACTGCCTTTGTGAAGGCAACCCACTTCTAGAGATTATGAATGCCTTTCCAGTTTTGCAGGGTTTGCTGTAATCTACCAACCAGTCTCTCATTGTGTCACACTCAAAAAAATGCCAAGAAACAGGATGCACGTTGAGCATACGCTAGGAGCAGGCACAAATGAGTAGGCTTGAAACTTAACTACTAGGATTAGGAGGTTACAAGGGGGAAAGGATCAGGTTTAGCTCCTATCTTAATGCTGTCTTAGAACATACTCATTCATTTTCTCCCTGTAAGTGGGTAACTGCCTTTCAGTCCTGTGGAGAAAATGATGAAATACTGACCTTCAATATACTTGAGAGCCAAAGTGGTTTAGTGTTTAGAACACTGACTAGGAAGACCCAGATTCATATTCCCACTTGCCATGAAACTGAGTGACCCCGGGCCAGTCACAGGGTGGGGGGGGGGGCCCGGGAGGAGAATGGAGGAGTGAAGAGAACCATGTATGCTGTCCAGAACTCCTTGGAGAAAGGATAGGGTAAAAATGTACCTAAATAAATGAAATACTGCTGTGGGAAGGGCAAAACCTGTCTTCCAACCCTGACACTGTGTGGTTCAACCCTTGTCAACACAGAGCCCACAGTAGTCACTCTAATACAGGCTTCCCTGGAGCCACTAGGCCTCCCTAGAGCCTGTAGACTGCACCACTATAGGCCCAGGATCATGACACCCTTCTTTGTCTATTTTTGAAGATAGTGCAAAGCATACCTGTATGGTCTGAACCATCCTGTTGGTCAGTTCTAATGCTGCCATGGCAGTGGAAGTTCCAAAAGAAGCTGCCCCTCTCTGAAAGCCTCTTACAATTCGGCCATCTTTTCGGTACTGTTCTATTGGTAACCACACCAAGTCCTTTAGACCTTGCACTGTAATCACAGAAATTACAAAAAAAACCCCACTTCTATAGCTGAATACAGATTCTGAAAACAGTCGGCAAAACTTATCCACATGTTTATAGATGGCTAGATTCCACTGACAGAAGAGAGAAGATCAATTGTGATTCCCATTCTTTTGGCAGTACCCCAACCCACAGGGCTTTTTGTCTGTAACAGTCTCCCCCCCTCCCCCCGTCCCAACCCACCGTAATGCCATTTCAGGGGTCGCAGGAGAATGCTAGGCGAAAGATAAAGAAAAAAGATTGCCTTCCACCAGCAGAACATTGGTAGGATCCAACCCACAAATTCATACATAGCCTATTACAAATGGCTGGATAACCCACAGTTTTAAAATAATGAACTTACCTAACTGAACTAATGAATGCATAGGCCCAACTCCTCCCAGAATGCCTGGCAGTTGGTTTTTCTTGATGTCATTAAGCCATTCTGAGATGGCATAAGAGAACAGCTTATCCACACCAAGCAACCTGTAGAAAGTATTCTTATTAGTATGTATGAAAGTTCAGTTTTCTAGAAAAGGATTCTTCTGAATGAAAACAAGGGAAGTATAAACAGTACCACTCAAACACTAATTTTAGAATTAAAAAGCCTTCCATTTAAAAGGACAGATTCATGCATACACCAAAAAACATGGAAAAAATAAATTAAAGCATTAGCCTGAACATTTCTACACTCTCAGACTCCTAACTCCAATCTGTTCTTTGAAGGATGGAACTTACATTAGAACTGGCCTCCCTCTCATCCATTCATTCACGCAGGATGCTGCTCCCTTCTTCCATCCATTAGCTTTCACTGCTGCAGCCTGCTCAGCCAAGCAACAACCATAGACATAATAGGCTCTACCCACTAGGTATCAACCTTGCAATCAGCCATACATTGCCATGAGTTCACTATTTGTTCAAAATGGGACCTTGAAAACATTGTACTTTTCAGTGCACACAATGGATTTCAGCAGACTCACAAAAGGAAGACCCCTGCAACATACTTGAATCTTTGACATTGTCTAATCCATCCAAAGGGGAAACAAAAGATGGGTTTGGGTAGGAAAAAGTGTGACTCTTGGATATTAAACTGGTGTTTGTCAGTCATTCAAGGAGTGGTTTGGGTTTGGCCACTGTACCTGTTGCCAAGCAGATTTTGTATGCCAAATGTCATATATAAGACAAAATCATTCTACAATTAACAGAATGCTTACCCATGTCGGTAGCAAAGTCTCTTCAGCTTCAACTCTGAACAGTTTAACTGAGCGAGACCAATCAGAATACCAGCCAGTGTACCCTACAAATAAGTTTTAAAAATTTAATGTTTAAAGTTGCAAAAGTAAATTTTAAAAGTAAACATCTCTGATCGCCTCCTGTGTTTTTGTGTGTGTCCTACTGAAGAATTCCACCAGAAAAATGATCACATGTTAAGTTCTGATTATTTATTTAATCAGCAATTCTCACACCTGGACAGTGATTCAGTAGGTCTCTTTAGTGGCCTACATTCTTTCTCCTCTCCATATCTGTTTACTATGGAAAGCATTCCCCAAATGACCTGAATAGAGACCTCCGGTTAGCAAGTGGCACCTCAGTAGGCCATAACTAATCTGCAGAAAACAGTAATCTATTCCTGCAGTTTATGGTACATGACTTGCAACTGATTGGTTTCTCTCTCTAGGTAAGGAAGCTCTTCGTAAAGCTCAGTCTAGGCCAATCCTGCCGTCTTCTAGAAAACAGGGAGGGGAACATGCTTTTATGTGCAGCTGTTCACCATGGTCAGATGGTGGTTGTAAAGAAAATACAGAAGACAGGGATGCAGCAAGACAGGCTTCAGAGCCCATGATATGTATGTGTCCAGACTTTAGTTTTACTTCGGTATAATAGACTAACACAGCTATCCCTATAGAATATGTCTTTGGACCACTGGAAATACTATTCTATGCCTAGAGTTTTTTTAAAAAGGCAAACTTGACAACTCCAACATAGCCTTATTAGTAGCCTTATTTGCAGCATAGCCACTTTTGTTAAAGTGTTGGTTGTCATCAAGCAAACCATAAGCAGGCTGGACCTTCCCTCACATAATCTTAAATTCCAAAGCTATTTAACCAGCAAGACTCCTTGAGTGTAAGATGGGACACAGATTTATTTGAAATATTTAACAAACAGGACTCTGCTTCAGCTTCCCACTTTCATAAAAACCAGACTGATTCCCATGGGAAGGAGGGCCTTTTTTGTTACAGTCCTAGAACTCTGGAATACTCTTCAAAGGATGCCTGAGTATCTCTACCAACAAGCACAGAGTTCTGGTCTGTTGGCCTTCTTGGAATTAAGCCTCTTCCTCTTTTCCCCTCCCCTGCATTTCTGTGGTTAAAAAAACAGCAAAAACAAAAAAGATCAACACTTTTATTTTAACTGTTACGAATCTGCTGGAAGTTTCTTCCATATGCAACTTCATGAACAAAAACCAAAAAGCCTAACCTGTTACCCTAGTGCATCATTTTGCTACACTGTGCCCAAGTTGTGCATGTATGAAGTAGATTTTTACCCTCCCAGGGCACAAACTGAAAAGATTCCAAGTACTGCAAGTGACACAATGTTTTATTTCAGGCTCTGAAGAAGCCACTCTCCACATTACCTATTAAGCATCATGGGCATATGATCAGGCAGAAAGAGTTATACAATTTGTTTTGTTCCTTTCTTTTCAGACTACAAACAACTCACAAAAAGTATATATGTGGGCAAATAGGCATGTAAAATATTCAAAGGCTAGTCATTTTTGTGAACCTCTGCAAGACTGATTTATAGTTCAACAATATTTTAAGAAAAAAGATTTAGAAAGCAACAAATTTCCCTCTAGAACAACAGGAAACCACTAAATTAACAGAACAAACTCCAATAGGCTAATTTAATCTCAGAGCTTAATTAAGGTCAACAAACCTGATCCATAGAGACATGTTTGCCATGATAATCAAGGCGCACTGGAACTTCTGATGTAAAACGAAATTCTCTAAAGGGGGGAAAGAAGTCAGTCACATGGGGGAGATTTGCACAATAGAAACAGGAAATTTCAAACGGTTTTCCTAGAATGCCCAGTACATTAAGGAAAATACCAGGAAATCAATTGGCTGTCTCTTATCAAGATACTACGAAGCTATAAGGAGAATGTGCCCTACTGTCTCTCTATGTACACTGCCAAAATACTCTTCTATGCTCAAAGCTTTGAAGTGCTTAATTCCAAGTAGCCTAGATAGGCAAGTATTTCCCTAAATTTTCCACCCACTACCTGAACCAGAAAACAGCCCTGACACCATTCTCTGCTGAGAATCATTAAAACTAATAAACACAGATGTTAACAGACAATTACCTATTATACGCTATGAACAGGTGCTTTGTATACAATCATCCTGTACGTGGTTTGTTTACACAAGGCAGCCCTTCTGGAGAAATATGCAGTTGTTGATAGGAAGAAGGTACTATACTTGTTCTACCTGATGCCAATCTAAGCCTTTCCAGCTGTTAATATTTGTTTGTTCACAGACTTAGAATCAGAGTTGGAAGGGACCTCCAGGATCACCTAGTCAAAACCCCTGCACAATGCAGGAAATTCACAAATACCTCCTCCTGCCCCCTCAGTGACCCCCTGTTGCATGCCCACAAGATGACAAAAAACCTCCAGGATCCCTGGCCAAACTGGCCTGGAGAAAAATTGCTTCCTGACCTCAAAGTAGCAATCAGCATTTCCCTGGGCATGTAAGAAAGGGCCACAAGAACTAAGCACTGAGACAACCCCTTTTGCCTTCCCTCTCATGATCTACCTAAATTCACAGAATCAGCATTACTGTCAGATGGCCATCTTAATTGCACTTCAGGCACACAAAGTGACAATTCAAAAAAATATAAACCTAATAAAGGAGTATTTCATTTTTCAATGATGTAATAAGAAAAGAAATAAAATTTCAGTGGCAAGGAACTATATACAATGGGTTAATATTAAGAATAAGTATGATTGACCTCAATGAACCTCCCAAAATAAAACTGTTTTGGCCCCCACTAACACCCATGCTGTTTTGGGAAACAATGTTTTAAAAACAATGATCCCTGCTACCCATAGAGGAGTTTGCTTTTCTGATCACTTTCTGATGGAGAGTTCAACATATGGCATCTTCTGGCAATTTTTAAATGAAATTTCTACATCTTCGTAACTTGCTTTCTTCTTTTATATTGTTGTTTTCCAGCCTCCTTTCAGGCTTGACTCTCACTAGGCTTGCCAGCCTCCAGGTGGGTCCTGGAGATCTCCCGCTTTTACCACTGATCTCCAGCTGACAGAGATCAGCTCCCCTGGAGAAAATGCCTGCTTTGAAGGGTGGACTCTATGGCATTGTACCATTCTGAGGCCGCTCCCCTCCCCAAACCCTGCCCTCTCCTGGCTGCACCCCCAAAGTCCCCAGGTATTTTCCAGCCCAGACCTGGCAATCCTAACTCTCACCCCTTGTAGCAACTGCTGTCGCCTCTGTAGTGAGGCCCATCCAGTACTTTGAGACCACAAGTTTATAAACTGGTACTAAAAACACACTTTCCCACAATTCAGAGGTCTGCATGCCATACTACCCATTCAGCTAAAGGTAAACCCTAAAAAAGAGAACATGGGGACTTCTTCAGAGATCTCATGGATCGAATGTGTCTGCAGGTACCTGAAAAAGATTGGTTGATCACTGAATGATGTCTCATCATGTGTGAAATTATGGTCATCGCCATTGAGTACATCCTCAGAATCCAAACTTCCATTCTGGCTTGATTGTTTGTGTAATGAGAAGGAAATGACTGGGCTTGGCTCCTTGAAACCACCGTAGTGCCTTGGTAAGGTACATGTTACTTCAGGACCAGGAGGCTTTTTAACTGCAAATAAAATAATTCATGCTGAAATACAAGGCAGTCATCAGAAGATTTATTTGCTAGCAACATTTCTTAAATGAAAAATGATTGTGTGAATGCTCAGAACACAAGAAGCACATAGCAACAAAAATATACTTTATTTAGTTTGTTTATATCCAGCCATTCCAGTTATTTGCTTGAGGTGACCAACAATGCCATCCTTAACTAAAGCTACAATCTAAGGCCATTGACTTCAATGAACTCAGGGTATTTCTCAAGTTAGGATGGCATGGTACGCCTGCTTGAAGCAATACAGAACACCTTATGAGACAGGAGTATTTACCTTCAGGATCGGGAGTCATTAGGACTTCTACTTCCGTAGAAAGGCTGGTGAAGAAATCCTTTAGGAAAAACAGGGCATCCTACAAATAGAAGAAGTTGAATACACTGATTTTTTAAAAAAAGAAACATTTATGAGTATGCAAACTTCTAAAAGTATTACTCGTCTGGTAAAATACAGTTTGGCTGCTATAGCAGAAATTCTTTCACAGAAGTATCAATAATAAAGCTCTCCGGGACAGGCACGGCTGTGTAACTTGCATGCTTTGAACGGGAGCAATCACATATCAGAACAGACAGCATGTGAGAAGGCAGTTTTCTTTGCAAGGACCTTCTCAAGGACGACAGTTAAGCACTAAACCCCAAGGGGGTGGGATAGAAGCATTAACATTGCTTACTGCTGGATTACATTGCATACTAAAAACCTGCACTCCAGCCTTTGCACTGCTTCCCTAATAATCCCTGAGCAGAATCAAAAGACACTTTATGCACAAGTTCCCAGCCTAATATACAGACCCTCCCATCATAATGGCGGACATTTCTCTAGCATTTTATAACAGTAAGACCAACAAAGGAATATACTACATCTTTATGCACCTATATATTTATATTTATTCAATCTCCAGGAAATGGTTGGGGATCTCCTGCTATTACAACTGATCTCCAGGTGACAGGGATCAGTTCGCCTGAAGAAAATGGCTGCTTTGGGTGGTGGACTCTATGGCATTAGACTCCATTGAAGTTCATCACTTCCCCAAACCTCACTTTCCTCAGGCTCCACCCCCCGCCCAACCTCCAAGTAATTCCCAACCTGAAGCTGGCAACTGTATTCATTGAAGACAGTTTTAGGCTGCTTTTCTTTCCAGAGGGACCCAAATCAACTTACAAAAACCTAATTAAAGTGCTTCCTATACTTCCGAAAATCCCCCCCAGGAAGTTCGACTGAGAAGATACATGCAAGGGGGCCCTCAAATCCCCACAGGCCCAATTTGCAGTCTCACATGATAGGGAGAGCCAGCAGGGTGAAAAGTGATCATGGAGGCATATCCTTCAAGGCGGGGGCAGTCTGTGTGAGCAGCCTGGAGGTTGGGCATTGGGGGGGAAACCTGGCCCTCTCCTCCCTGATGGGCCTATGATGGGGCCCAAACTGGGCCCAGGGGAGGAGGTTGGACAACTGTGGGGGGATAAAGTACACCATGGCGCCTGGCCTCCCCACCTGACCCCATCGGATTGTGTGTGGAATCCAGCAACCTGCCATCCCATGGTTTTCCCCCAACTCGGTAGGCAGGTCAGTCAATGCTAGGATCCAGTGGACCCATGCTGCGCCAAGGCTTCTTACAGCTGTAACCAATAAAAGTTGTGGCCAGTTTCCACACTGTATTCCAAAAATCACTGTGTGTGTAGTGTTATTGTAAAGGGGTCATCGCCTTCGCAGCCCTCTCCCTTTCTTTAGGTGCTGGGACTGCAAATCTCTAGCTGTGACTTATTGTATCATAGTTTATGGAAACAAATGATCAAGCAGAGGCAAAGTTATTTTCTGCAGACAGATGTTTGTAGATTGTTATAGCATGTTAATTCTATGCTTTGTTCTATCTTTAAAGTGCTCCTTGGTAAGCCAACCTGGTCAATATTGAGGCGAAGCGGCATTAATGACACTCGTAAGCAACACTCCTGCGGTGATCTGCCCGATTCTGGCCGAACGTGCAACGCTTTGATTGTGAGCTGAAGAATAAGAAGCAAAATAAGAAAAAAGATGCTTAGTAAATGTTTTAATGAAGAAATATACACACCTCCTAGGCTTTCATAAGGGTGAATTTTCAACTGGTGCTCTAAACTGGTATTACTGAAATTCATGTGCATGAGATTCCAATCTTATTAGTATTTTATTACTGCTTAAATAGTTACTCAAGCCACGTTGATCAACTCTGTAGCTAACAGAATTACATACCCCATTAAAGATATTTTTCAATACAATCAAGAAAAATTCTGTCCACATCTATTTCAACAGAATTTAACACTTCCACAGAGGTCGGTGGGGCACCCCAGTTTCATTGTCACTCTCCACAGCATTGCTTGTATCTCTTGCTAGCTCCATACCAGATTAGTGTTTACAACATAAATTCCACCAAGAGAGGAAATATATAAATAAGAATATTAGTATTGATTTGCCTTGGCAGCTAAAATCAAATACGGTAAATTCCTGACTTGATTTTTAATCTGAGTCAACCCCAGGTTTACAAATTAATGAGCCATACATGCACTACCTCACACAATTTTGAGGGATAATTACCTGAAAAACACTACCTATGACTTTGAAACAGCCAACCTTGCTGTTCATGCATTCACTGGTATTAATTTTATGAAACAATATATCTTAAATAATTTTTTTTCTACAGAAAAATAGAGCAATGGGGGGGGGGGAATCCATTTCAGAATATTTCCCACAGAAACCCCAGGCAACATTTCTGTCCAGCCTCTGTACTAGCAAAATACCCAAGTCTTAAGCTGACAAAAGGTTTTCTAGTTTCCAGTTGGGCACACCCTTCTACACAGTTGAAATTCAGTATTAACACAGTGCAAAGTATAGTTCCACTGTAACAGTTATGGCTACAAATCTAAGCACAACTACCTAGCAGTAAGCTCCAATGAATAAAAAAGGATTTATTTCTCAGCAGAACTGTTTAGGATTAATTCCTGTGCCTATAAATTCTACTTCTGGATTTCTTTACATCTTCCAGCAAAAGTCAGAGTTAACTCTGATGTGATATGTGCTTTCACCCTGTGTCTTGATTTTACAGCAGTTCTAATACCTTATATTTCCACATTTATAAAAGCCAGCAAGCTTTCATACTAGCTTACTATGTTAGAGTGTGCTTTTCTAGGCATCTCCTTGCTACAATAGAGGTAGAGAAATTTATTCATCTGTGATGTAGCCAAGCGATCTCGGATCTCAAGGTCCTGAACCACAAACACTTGACGGGACACTGGCTGCTCCAACAGGTTGGCCTCTCCCTCTGGTTCACCTGGTGGATATACTTCATGCTGGAATTTTACCTTGTAATAGAAAAGACAAGAGATAAGTGTTCCAAAGCAACCTTTACAGGACAACATGGGGCAAAAAAAAAAAGCAAACAAACCCAAAGATCAGAAAACGCAAGTATCTTTGGGTTTCAAGAGAAAAATATTATCTGAATTAACACACACCTTTGTTCTTAATTTTACCCTTTAGTTTTGGAAACCCTGGCATTAGAATCAATAAAATGTAAGTACAAGATTGCTTGCAAAATCATATTCCCCCCCCCGCATTTGCTAGCAGCACCATATGATTCCTAAAAACTGATGCTAAGAGCTAGGAGGCATAGTGGACAAAATGTGCCGCTATAAGGAGGAGGAAAATCATTGTCCCCACATTTCTCCCTGTTCTGTTAGAGGAGCTCTCTTTGGTGCACATTAGGTTTGTAGACAAAGTAGAACACGTCCAGATGAAGACAATGAAGAAGGTTTGGGGGGTCTTGAAAACAAGCCATATGAGGAAAGATTAAAGGAACTGGGTATGTTTAGTCTAGTAAAGAGGAGACTGAGAAGACACGTAATAAGTCTCTTCAACTACTTTACAGGCTGTCCCATACAAGAGGGCAGAGGCATCTTTTCTGGTGCTTCAGAGAGCAAGATTAGATCTAAAGGGCTTACATTACAGGAAAGTAAATTTCAGATGAACATTAAAAGATGCTTCCTAATGGTCTCAGCGGTTTGATAGTGAAATCAATTGCTGGGGCGAATATGAGCAAGGCAGCAAGAAGGGAAATTCTCCCTTGCTTGACATCTTCAGAGACCTGAGAGCCACTGAACTTGATGCTCTAGTTTTGAGCAAGGGTTTGCATTAGATGGTTTAGAAGGCCCCTGTGATGGACTGCACATTTAAAAGCTTAGAAGTGCTGTACAAACAGGTAAAAGACTGTGAAGGGTTAGTTCTTCACAGAAACAGTGAGCCTTGGGTGATAGGCTGTCCCAAGAGATGTAATCAGTTAGCATTAGCTGAGCAGAGAAAAACTTGAGAACTGCATGCTGAGGAGAGAGTCAGTCAGATTTCTGCCTTGACTGAGTTGAGTCTGATTCCAGCCTTAGCTGAGAGCAGTTTTACACAGATGGAGTATTGGGGCAAAGTTGGCAAGAAAGTTTGGGAAGTTAGGTGACGACTCCCATTCGGGCCAAAGAAAGGGGATAGATCTTGTAGTGAGAGAATTTCTCTATCCAGTGTAAACGGGAAGTTAGCTCTGTCTCTGAAAAGTGGAGATATCCCTGGTCTGGTGTGGTTAGAAACTGTCTGTAAAAACCTTAAAGGCCAGTTAAAAACTCAAGACAAGTACTGCTGTTTCAAGAGAAGGGGTTTGGGTACTGGAAAGAGTGTACCAGCCTTCTGAAAACCATAAGAGTTAGAGAATACTCAAAGAAAGTATACTGAAGTGTTTGGGGAAAACACTGAACAAAAGCCTCTCAACGAAGATTTTAAGAAACTGTGAATAGCTTAAGAAACTCTCATTAGCCAGAAATATAAGAACTAAAGTCTGTGCATACACTGGTTTTACCTCAGAGTTATCTATATTGAGTTACCTCAGAACTTTCAGCCCCCAACTTCACCTTACCTTTCCCTTCTATGTTATGAAAAATATTTTGTTAATTTTGAATTTCAAAATATCTCAAGTGCCATTTTCAGTGGTTTAAGTTAAAGGGCATTCCCAACCCTTCCCTTAAATTCCTGGGCTGAGCCAGCAGTAAAATATCATACTGAGACAGGGTGGGATAGCCAGAGTTCTTCAGGAAAGAAGGAAACAGACCACTAGGACTGCTCAGTCAAAAAGGGAAAGAAAAACAGAGGGAAAATCTTGCCTCTGAGGGAGGGAAGTGAATGGGGCTGTTGTAGCCCCTTTCAATTCTAAAACTTTATGACTATTCTCAAGCATTGGTAATCCCTGCATTTACAGTTAGCACCAAACAACTCTTGCATAAGCCATGAATGGAATAGTTGCTTCTTGTGATTTTGGATCCCAGAGGGAATACTGCAAAAACCAATGCCATGAATGAAAGGACTGTAGGATTTCTGACCCACCCATGCACCTCATCCATCCATGCATTTGCCAGTAGGGCCCAATGAGTCATTTCCAACACTTGGAGAAATTTTACAATTGGACACTGATGCTGTACAAAGAGATGTAGTTGGAGAGGGAAAGATGGATTGCTCATGTGGCAGCAATTGTAAATGTGCCTCATGAATTATTTGGCCAGAATGTGTATTGTTGCTCTCATATGCTCACATGGTATGTGGTATTGTTCACTTAGCTCGAATGTCATTTTCACAATGGTGCCATCATAGTGAACAAATTAAAAAGTCTACTGTTTGATAAACTAAAAGATGCTTAACAAAATCAGAAATTTACCTCTACTGAAATCGATAAGCAATGTGTCAGGGTACCCAAGTTTAGAAAAGGGAAAGTTCTGAAGCTGATGGTGCATGTGGAGTTTTCCCCACACAGCACACTGAATCCTGGACATTGCTTACTATCCGGATTTGGTGCTTCAACTTACATGAGCTCAAGGTCCAACCACTGTGACATCCTACAATTTTTTTTTAATACTACTAAATGACTTGGGTAAGTTTGGTTCCCATCTGTTGTAGAGGTCCAAGAAATAAAAAAATAACCATGACTGTTTCAATTATCTTACTTTGCTTAACTGTATTTCCATCAAGAAATCTGGGTTCCTTCCTCTTCCACCAGATGCTGCATTCCGACCATGCCTTGTTGGTGTGTGAGATGGAGAGCTCTGAGGGCTACTGTGATGTGAAAAAACAGGATTACTATGCTTAAACTTAAAATTTAGTTCAGAACAATTCTGTCAGCACGGAGTCACAGTTTGTTGTGCTCCACAAACTGTGATAAACGAGATTCCCTAATGAGTATGGTAAAGAAAAAGAACTTGCTACCTTTGTTACGAGAATGTATTTTCCTCTTACAAGTTACAATTAAATAAACGTCTCTCCAAATCTATGCAGGAAATAACCATCAGAAACAACATATTCCCTCTAGCTAAAGAAGAAAGCCTTCAGAAGAAATTCATTTACTGCCAATATCTTACCTGCTGTTGCCAAAGGGACTGAATGTTAACCACATGTCTCAAGGAAATCCTCGCTGATAACAACCAGGTTGGGCTGCATACCTAGCAACCAATGGCACTCACTGATTCATGCAGGATGTGTGCACAGAGAAAGCCCTTTGCATGCAGGCTTTCCAGATTTAAATGCTCTTATCACATGTGTTGGTCTATTTGCATGTCGGCATATAGTGATTGTGCTAATATTTCATGCGAACTGGGTCAACGCTTGTGACGAGGGCACTAAAATACACCTTGGCAACCTTTCAGAGGGAAGGGCTTTCCCCATGGCCCAGTACACTGTGAATCAGGCATCAGACATTGCACAGCCCTACATGGCTCTCCGGAAGTACTTACACATAACTTTTAGCTGGCGATGTAGGTGGTACAGTCCCAAAGTCTTTTCCCCCATAAAGGTGCCAGATCAGCGAGATTTCTTTCACAACATAGCGCACCAAAGGAACAGGAAAACGCAGTGGAGCTTTGCTTGTGTCTGCCTTTTTTACGGGCAGGCTGAAATGGTTCTCTTTTATCACGATTGAATCATCAACCATTATTTTCACTACAGGTTCCTCTTCCTTGTCCTAAGAGGTGATCGGAAAGTAAACACAGAATCCCTACAGAAAAACTGAAACTTGGGGAGCGGGCAAGGAAAAGGACCATATTCTTAGCTCCATAATATGTTTCCAAACAGTCACTTCCCTCGCTACTAGCAGCAAGAAAGAATAACCTCCAAGCCAACAGAGTATGTATCTGAGATCTGATCCCGCTTAGCATCCCAGATTTGATGAGACTGGGCTCGCCTGGGCTATCCAGGTCAAAGAATACTTACCATAATTTAACTTCTCTAATTTTTAATATGCAGAAGTGCTAAGTCAGTGTTAGAACCACTGAAGATAGAATTCAATTACATTACACAGAATATTTTATAAATGTTACTCGCTCTGAGCCCTGCTGTACAGGGAAGGGCAGGCTATAAATCAAAGAAATAAATAAATACTGCAAGAAGTGCTGTCTCTGTTGCATTACAAAAATAATTATTAATTAATAACACTTATTTCCCCACATTAAATGCTGGTGCAGACAATCTACATGCATCATTGTTTGCACAATATGAGCAACAAAACTTCTATTTAATTCCCAAATTATATGAGGTTGGATCCACCAAAGGCTGTACACGTTGTACTCAACATTTCCCTTTTCCCAGCACCCTACTAAGATTCCTACAAGGCCAATGCTGGGGACTAGGGGCACTGCTGTAATTAGAGGGAAAACTGGTCAGAGATTGTCCCTCATCCACCAATGGAGAGCTTCCTCCACCAGTGAAAGGAAGGTTAGTGGGGATGATTTCATCCAATACCTGTCCTTACCGGAACCCCCTATTTCTCAAACGAAATGGCATAAGACTGTGAATCACCAGCACAGACTTTTTAGAGAGCCTGAGGGGCTTCTATGGGAAAGCAGCAAAAAAAATCTGTACTGCAAGCACTTTGTGCTCACGGTATCCGCCCAATTTTAAACTGTTTGGCAAGAAAAAACAGGTTGCTTACCTGTAACTGATGATCTTCGAGTGGTCATCTGTGCAGTCCCACAAATGCGTTGGGCGCCTGCGCACGACCTTGACCGGAGAAACTTCCAGAGCTTGCCTCAGAACCTTTTTGGCGGGCTCTCTTACCTGCCCTGGGGAGCAGGCACATACTGCGCATGCCTGGAGCGGGGGAGAGAGCCGCCTCCCACTCAGTTCCTTCGACCGCTACAGGTACGTCCCATCAAACCAAGGTAAGTGATCAGGAGATGCTAGCAGCGGGGGCCAGGTGGGATCATGGTACTGCACAGATGACCACTCAAAGATCATCTGTTTATCTTCGTTGTGGTCTCTGTGCAGTCCCACACATGGGTTATTACAAGAACTGAAGCAGTTGGAGGAAGGATTTGGCAGCTGAAAGAAAGGAGAATACCGATTAGGACACGGCATCATCAATTAAAATGAGAGGTCCTACCTGGAGAAGCGGAAGGATCAAGCAAAGAGAGATCGCAGCACCGCCTGGCCCGAATGCAGCATCCCGTCGGGCTTGAATGTCAAGTGCATAGTGGGTCACAAAGGTCGATGCTGAGGACCACGTAGCAGTGGCACAGAAATCTTCCAGCGGGACACTATCCAAGAAGGCCGTCGAAGTTGATACTGCCCGTGTGGAGTGGGCAGTAACACAGTTAGGAAGGGGTTGATGCGCCAGCTCATAGCAAAGGGCTATGGTGGAAGTCACCCATTGTGACAAACGTTGAGATGAAATCAGCAGCACCACATTCGGGGGACTGTAGGCAATGAAAAGCCTAGGAGACTTATGGACAGGTTTTGTCCAGTGTAAATAAAAACAGAGCGCTCTGCGAACATTGAGTCAGTGTAAGGCTCTCTGAGGTGCATCAGCCGGATTTGGAAAGAAGGTAGGTAAGACAGACAGATGAAGGGCAGAAATGACTTTAGGGAGGAAAGAAGGATCTGGTCTAAGGACAACCTTCTCCTTGTGGACAATTGTGTAGGGGGGATCAGCACGAAAGGCAGCAAGTTCCCCAACCCAACAAGCAGTCGTAATTGCAATCAGAAAAGCCGTCTTCCAGGAGAGTAAGCAGAGAGCTGCGGAACCCATGGGTTCGAACGGCTTGGCCATAAGTTGAGTGAAGACGAGTGAGGTACCAAGCAGGTACCAAAGGCTTTCGCGGGGGACACAGCCAAAGAAGACCCTTGAAGAAGGACCTAGTGAGGTGGTGTGAAAAAACTGTGGAGCCCTGTATCAGAGGATGGTATGTGGAGATGGCCGCTAAATGGACCCGTAAGGAGGAGTAAGTGAGGCCAGATTCCTTCAAGGAGACAACATAAGAGAAGATCTCATGGAGAGACACTTGGACTGGATCAAAGGAATGGCAAGAGGCATAAGATTGAAATCTCTTCCACTTCAAACGGTAAGTGGTACGGGTAGAGGGCTTCCTGGCATTGAGGAGGACTTCAGACGCTTCTGGCGGGAAATCTAGTGCAGGATCTTCCAGGCAGTCATGTGGAAGAAGGCCAGGTTGTGGTGCAGGATCCTGTCTCGATCCCGAGAGAGGAGATCGGGAACAAGAGGCAAGGGCCAGAACGTGTGCCTGGAGAGGCGGAGGAGGTGCAGAAACCAGACCTGACGTGGCCACCAGGGTGTGATGAGAATGCAGGAAGTGGCATTGAGAACAATCTTCTGAACTATACAAGAAATCAGAGGGAGGGGCGGGAAGAAATAAAATAGGGTTCCCTTCCAAGTGTGGAGGAAGGCATCTCCGACAGATCAAACAGACGGCGGACCTCTGGTGAAGAAGAGGTGACATCGAGCATTCTCTACAGTGGCGAAGCCGTCGATGATGGGATGACTGAAGTCGAGAAAGATGGGTCTCAGGTATCGAAGGTGGATGGACCATTCATTGTCTGGCATTCCCGAGCGGCTCAAAAGGTCGGCATCAGCATTTTGAACGCCCGGAATGTGTATGGCCGAGAGCATGATCGAATGGTGGAGGCACCAGTTCCAAAGATCGATGGCCGCCCAGCAGAGGCGCAGAGAGGCAGTCCCGCCCTGCTTGTTTATGTAAAAAAACCAGTGGTGGTATTGTCAGAGGCAACTTGGACGACTTTGCCCTGAAGTATCGGGAAGAAGGACCATAGAGCGAGATGAACGGCTCACAGCTCCAATGCACTGATGTGAAGAGTGGCTTCCTGAGAAGACCAGATCCCGTGTGCTGAGTGCATTCCACAGTGGACTTCCCAACCCCAGAGGGACACATCTGTGGACAGCAAAATCTCTGGAGGAGGCTGTTGAAAGGGCATGCCGGAGAGGAGTTGCTGAGGAAGGGACTACCTGGTAAGGGAGTCGATGACTGGAATCGGGATCAACAGGACCTTGTGTGCCAAGGGCTCCGGTGAGGATCAAAAGGTCAGAGAAGCCAAAGCTGGAGAGGATGCAACCTGAGTCTGGCATGCTGAACAACAAAGACCGTGGACGTGAAGTATCTCAGCCAAGGTCGAGGGCTTCACCTTCGATTTTGACGCCGTTTATTATAATGCTTTTTCGACTTGTGCTTCAGTGTTTTAGGATATTCCTCTGACTTCTGGGGGAAGGAAGACTGAGAGGCAGCTGAAGACATGGTGGGACACAAAGCTGCTTCCAAAAGAACAGTACGAAGTCTGGCCACTCTATTACGTCTGGCCTGACAAGTAAAGTTAGTACAATGACGGCAAAAATCAACCTGATGGGCCTCGCCCAAACAGAGGAGACAAAGATCGTGATCGTCATTAGATGGGATTTTTGCTGGGCAACGACGGCACATCTTAAAAAACTTTGTCTTTCCCATACAAACGCACCCCACCCACCAAATAGAAAGGGGGGGGGAGAAAAAGACAAAGTGAGGAAAAGAGAAAACTTCTTCAACAATTAAAAGGAAAAAAACACTTAAGAGGAACGAAGAAGCAAAAACAAGAAAAAAGAGAACAGAAAAGTGTCAAGAAAATACTTCACTGAAGCAAATCGAAGAGCAGCGCTAGCAAGGTGTGAACACTAAGGTGGTCGAAAAGGAACTGAGTGGGAGGCAGCTCTCTCCCCTGCTCCAGGCATGCGCAGTATGTGCCTGCTTCCCAGGGCAGGAAGAGAGCCCACCAAAAAGGTTCTGGGGCAAGCTCTGGAAGCTTCTCCGGTCAAGGTCATACGCAGGCGTCCAACCCATGTGTGGGACTGCACAGAGACCACAACGAAGACCTGTAATTCCTGAATGCACACTCTACTGAGCAGATTTCCAAATCTGAAATTCATTTATGTAACAACTGATTAACAAACCAGTCTCTGGCTTTTATGCCTATGCACGTTCCTCAGCTTGATTCTTATTTCTGATCAATATTAAAAGCTTCTTACAGAGACAACAGCTTTGGGTGCAAAAAGAATGCAGAAGTCATCATTTTCGGAAGGTGCTTCTCCCATAGCTTCATTAATCATATGGTGAGTGAATGATGTGTAAGTGGGGCTTGGTTCTTGGGAGAGATTCCCACTTTCATCAGGAAACAGGAAGAGGTCTGAGCAAGATGGCACTTGCACCTGGGTCTTCTCCTCCAGAGTTCCTGAGAGAAGGCAGAGAAATATTTTCATGAAACTTCCAGAATTGCTGAAAACCTGTATGTTCTATGACTTACAGGTACAAGTAGGATAAACGCAAAAATTACCTTTGATCATGCCATGAGTAAAATGTCAAGCTCTATTTTTTGATAATTTCACTAAGCAGTGGTAAAATCAGATGAGCAGTGGTGTTCCTTCTAGCTATTGGCAATATGCTGCGTTAAACTTTTAAAACCTCTTCTACTCCCAAAATCTCCCAGCCAAGCCACTGCTTAATTTCTCCACCTGGCTTCTTGTGTTAACCAGCTCTGAATCCCCTCAAATATGCATTTCTGCAATGTCAACCTGAAAGTAAATATGGAATGCTAATTCCATATGGGATATCCTAATGGACTCATACTACAATAAGCTGGGCATCCCATAAATATGTTGGACAATCAATTCAGGATGGATAAAAGCAAGTTCTTCTTCACTCAGTGAAAAGCATGTGGTCTTTCAAGTCCTCTCCCATGGAAACGACAAGCAACATCTCCAGTACTAGCAACTAACCCAAGTACATATACACAGCATATACATATTTCACATGGATTCAAGCCAAGTATTACGTTTAAGTGACAACTGTGCTTAATGAAATAGAAGAAAACTAGAATGACCTACCGTTAGCTTGTGGTTTAGTGGGAGAAGTACTGTGCTGGGTCTCAATGTCTTCCATTGCATCACTCATTAAATCTCGTAGAATCTGCTGATCTGCTTCAGCAAGGATTGGCCCTTGGGAAGTTGGCCGGCTGGAAACTTCTGCCTTTAAGATAACAATGACAGGAAGTCAGACTTACAGAAAACACTGCACTGTTCATGATCAGCGCAATTGTCAGAATATTTGTATCATTACTGTTTGCCAATACACCATGATGTCTGAAACAGCCTAGTCTAAGAAAAGGATGGGGAAATATCAGGCTGGAACTGTCACTGTATCTAAGAATAAAATGGATGGCTTCTGGGTCAGTCACACAGATACAAAACCAGGCCTTGGCATACTCAGGGAACTCCACAGGCATGCAGAAAAATATGGCTTTCAGCTGCTGAGGACGACTTTCAGTTAAAGGAGGCAAAAAGAGGAGCAGGAGAGAAGAGGGAAAATTGGCCTGATCAAGCCCCTGACAGCATATAGTATCCTGGATGGGGAGATTTTGGAGACTGCAATGGGATCCTTACATTCCACTAATATGCAGCTGCAGGTTACCAGTTTGTAAAGATTTTTAACGTTGATCTAAGTGCATTTATGAAACATTTGTCAGTGGTGTACAAGAGCTGCCAGTTACTTGAAATGATTTATAGTCAAATAATCAAGTATCATAAGAAAGAAACAGGCTAAGATGGAACAGACAATTATAGTAAGTGCCCTTTTCTTTCCCCAGCCCTAATCAAAATAAAATGATGACAGAGTTTGCTGGGAACTGAACAGCATAATATAGTGCCTCAAAGGCATGTGTAAGCACCAATTGCCACCCCTGAGGATGAAGCAAAACTATACAGGACTGACTAGGAAGCAGGATGAAGAGAGGTACCTTCTCATACCTTTGCATTCTGTTTGGTCATTCCAGAGATAGCCTCTGTCTTAGCAGGAGGATTCAAATCCCCATAACTTGCAATATACTGGATAAGATTCATCAAAGCAGCACAAGAGTCTGAGCACGTTCGAATATGGATCACATCACTGGAACAATGTAGTTCAAATCGTGGCTTACTCTAAATAACAGAAAAGTAGGTCAAAACTTTCTGGTACGGTTTATGAACGATGTAAGATAAAGTACATCTGAAAGCCCATGCCAACACTAACCCTACTGAAATGCAATGTTATCCCGGATCCTACACCAATTTACTTGGAAACAAATTGCACTAATTTTACCAGAACTCACCTCAAAAGCAGTGTTATCGAGATAGAAGAAGAAGAAAGAAGGAAGAAGAGGAGGAGGGAGGAGATTGGATTTATACCCTGCCCTTCACTCGGAGCCACAAAGTGACTTACAAACTCCTTTCCCTTCCCGCCCCCCACAGCAGACACCCTGTGAGGTAGGTGGGGCTGAGAGAGCTCTTTCCAGAACTGTCCTTGACAGAACAGCTCTGACAGAACTATGACTTGCCCAAGGTCATCCAGCAGCTGCAAGTGGAGGAGTGGGGAATCAAACCCGGTTCTCCCAGATTAAAGTCCGTGCACTTAACCACTATACAAACTGGCTCTTAACTTAAATCCTTACCCTCTCTCCATCAGATCCAGGTTTTACTGCCCTTATGGTCAGTTCCAAGAGCCCCATATCCATAACTCTAACATAATCTGAAAAAGGCAAAATAAGTATCAGCTGAACAGCTTAAGGGCTGTTTATCTTAAGCAAACTATTAATTTCTTAAACATAAACATATGCCTGTTTGAACAGGGAGTACAGTTTACTTGCTAATACATCAGTTTATCCAAGGTTTATTCTCTCCTATTTCTCTCACAGCAGCAGACATGTTTCTAACATACTCCATTTTGTCCTTCCAACAACCCTGCGTGGTACGTTAGGCTGAGAAGTAAGTCTGAGCGGTGATTTGAATACTGGTTGCTGCAGTCATAGTCAGATATCCTATATTTGCTATGCAGCTGGCTTTAAAGCAATCTCTTCATCTTCCTACCCACCCTAAAGTTGGACTAATTTGCAACCTACACACACAAAAAAATTAAGTCAATTCACTTAATTGTCTCTTTAAAAGTTACATTTCTAATTACTCTTGTTTGAATTCTAATTGGAGAAAAGGTTGGAATAACTTTCAGGCAAAATATTTTTGGCTACCATACTCTTCAGTGGTCAACATCAGGGAAATTTACAATAGCTCACCCTGTCTTGCAATATTTTAAAGTTCAAAATGTACTGGCATTCCATGTATACTTGGAACAGAACTAAGAGAAAGTTTCCTACTTCATGGTCAGCCAAGCAGAAGTAGAAGAAGAAGAAGAAGAGGAGATTGGATTTATACCCCACCCTTCACTCAGAGTCTCAAGAGCGGTTTACAAACTCCTTTCCCTCCCCCTCCCCACAACAGACACCCTGTGAGGTAGGTGGGGCTGAGAGAGCTCTTTCAATAGGTGCCCTTTCAAGGACAGCTCTGACAGAACTATGGCTTGCCGAAGGTCATCCAGCAGCCGCAAGTGGAGGAGTGGGGAATCAAACCCAGTTCTCCCAAATTAGAGTCCATGCACTTAACCACTACACCAAACTGGCACTGTAGTGTGTGAAAGTCACAACTTTCCTAACCCCCACACAAAAAAAGTCTGACTTGCTATCAGCGACTGCACTTGATAAACACAGACTCATCTTCTAATAACCTTTCTTTAAATTCTGTATGCTCATTCCAAAGGATTAAACACACTTACCTCTTTGGAGGTTCACGGTAACAGCATTACACTTGTCCGACAAATGCAAAGCAGCCTCATCCAAGATTATTCTACAGCAAAAGCAGATTAACAAAGAAAATGTGTATTTCACACCTAGGCAAAGGGTTGCTATTTATGCGGATTCTTCCTCCCTACAGTAATATCTCAGTTTACATCTACTCCTTCGTCATAATTACAACTGGCAAGATCATGAAATCCAGATATAATAGAAAGAAACGGATATACTGGAATTTTTAGGTAAAAATATCTTTAAATGTTTAAGTTAAAAAAATAGGACTTATTGGGCACCCACAGAGATTTATGACTGGTGAGAAGAGGTTCATTTGCTCTTGTGGGAGATCATTCCCAGACAAAGAAATTACCCGGGGGGGGGGGGTGTCCCCAAAACCAGCAATTTTGGAATTACCCAGATTCTATGAAAGTTGTCCCCCAGAAAACCTCTTCCTCCCAAACCAGTGGCCCATGGAAAAGGTACAGCTATTAGCACTGTGAGCAGGAATATATAGCTGTAACAGCCCGCAGACATTATATATGGTTTACACTCAACACAGATCAAACACTGCTAAAAATTAAAATCCTGCTCTACATCCAGTTTTGCAGCTCTTACATAAGTGTTTAAATTTTTTTACCTGAGAGTAGATGAAGATTTATCCAATGCAACACTACTTGAAATGCTAAATGTTTCAACTGTAAGAAGAGATCTGGTGGGCAAAAACAGAGGCCTACCAACAAAAAAGAAAGAAGATGAAGAACAAGGTTTCCAATATATTTGGTAAGAAAACCCGAAAGAATTCAAATTTCTTTTTTTCTTTAGGGGGGAATTTGATGTCTTGAGCCATACATTTAGTAAATGCTTCAAGTTATCAAACTGACATAACAGCTTACCTATAATTCAGAGCACAACTCCAGAGATGGACGTGAAATGTTGTAATAGAGGTTGGAGGATTATATCCCAACACAGGCTCATCAGAAATGTTCAAAAAATACAAAATCTACAATTATACAAATGTAAAGATAAGGCCCACTGTACTCTAAACAAGTGATGAAACGTGACATACTTCACAAAACACACAAGATGAGAAAGGACAATTAATGTGTTGTAAGGGCCCATTTAGTTCAATAAGGATAAGGGAGGAAGAGTAAAGAGAACTGAGGCACTAAAGCTAAACCTTCCGACTGTGGATAAACCATTTTTTTTCCAGCTAACAAGGCCCCAAACACAGAGCAACATGGTGCTTCCACCCAGCAGGCACAGAAGCTAAATATAGTCAGAGAACACTGTTTCTCTTCTTGCTCTCCCCACCCCTCATTCACATATCATACTGAATATTACTTCAGTAAATGGGGAAGGGTAGGCTGGATGGAATACTGGAGGGGCGCACCAGCCTCCCATTCCCCAGAAGGGCCTGCTTTATACTGAATATCCACGTTCAGTAACAAATGGGAAGGAAAACAGGGAGGGGAAGAGCAGAGGAATATCTTTACCAGGTGTATCATCTTGCTGAGGATTTATTCCCCCCCTTCCAATTCGGGTACCTATAAAAGCTTTGATGTGCCTAGAAGTGTGTGCCAAGCTAAGACCAAAAAAGGCTCTTAGCTTAATCTCAGCCTGCTGCTCACGGCCCAGGCCTTTGGAGGGGCCAGCATATGAATCCAGAAGTAGCCCAAGACGTAGTTCCCTGTTTTGATTATTGTTGATTTACTATTTAGTGGGGGTTTTTTGGTTGTGAGCTGCTTTGAGTCCCTTTGAGGACAAAAATGGTGTACAGATACTTAAATAAAACAAGGCAAGGCACAAGGAAGGATCACATCCAGTATTTTCACATTTTTAATATTAGGTAATATTAGGATGGACGGTTCTAGCAGCAAAAACCACTGACTCCTAGTATACTGTCATCAGTGGTGAAATAGTCCTTATAATATCTGAGTAATAAAAGCAACTATGAACGTGGCTTTCAGCAATTTAACGTACCTGTTCATGCCAGCTTAAGCCTGAAGGAAGTACTCTGTGTTGAAGAGTGGCTCCTCGCAGGCCAACAGCAACTAAGAACTCCTGCAAAAAAAAAAAAGAGAGTAAGCACACCAAACCTGTTTATGCTTTCGAATGTCAGAGTACAGCTTTGAAGTGGAACTTTTTCTTTCTATCTATGGTAATACATTTCAGTGCAATCAGAATGTCAGCTACCAGTAACTGAAGAAGATTATTTAAAGTCATAACCAGATTGAAGGTTCAAAGGATAAGTTTTAAACAATAATTCATATCAAATATTTTCAAACTTCATATTACATCTGACAAAATGGTTCACAAAAGGTCACACCACAATAAATCTGTTCATCTTTAAAAGGTGACAAAAGATCTTTACTTGTTCGGCTCTCATCATCACAGCTACCACACTATCATTTTAAAGTTTTGCTGCAATGGCGAGCTCCATCTTTATCATCATAGCTTGCTGAGTAAAATGATGAGACAATGCCAAGAAGCTAAACAAACCCATCTAGAACAGATCACATTAGGGCAGGCGTGTGGGTGCATGTGTTTGTATATATGTATATGTAACATCAAGTCACAGCTGCATGGCGACCCCAGTGGGGTTTTGTGAGGCAAGAGACCAACAGAGTGGTTTGCCATTGCCTTCCTTTGCATAGCAACCCTGGAATTCCTTAGTGGTCTCCCATCCCAAATATTAACCAAGCCGAACCTGCCTAGCTCCTGAGATCTGACAAGATTGGGATAGCCTAGGCCACGCAGGTCAGAGGCCATACACACAAACACAAATATGATATGGGTTGTTTCCTATCCATCATGAGTTCTTTCCTACCTCCCCCTTCAGCTATATAGCTGCCACTGCCAAATTCCAGTTTGAGGAGGAGGCTGAAGAGAAATGGGTGGCCAGTCAAAGATGTAACACTCGCTTGCCTCTAGTGGCCAGAGGAGCCCACCCAAAAGATTGGGAGGGGGAGTACATTGGTCAGACTGTTCCTTGAGCCGCAGTTGCTTTGCTACACCACCCACAAAATGCATGCAGCTGGGCTCTTTAGGCACGATGGAGGAAAGGTGGTGCAAACAACGACACCTACTGCCGCCATATTCTAATTACAAGGTGCTGTGTTTCTCTTCCCCCCCACAAGCCAGAGCTATGGACCTTTGCCTCCAGATCCTGCCCTAGCAGCATCTCTGCCCTCCATACTGCGGTCCCAGCCCCACATTTTTCCTTCACCAAGGTTCCCCAAAACCAACTTTCTGAAGGACTCAAGATGCTGCTGGGCAAACAGCGGTGGTGGGAAAGATGTATCCCCAAGTGCCATTCCACTTGCAATTCACAGGTTACAACCCAAGGACTTATTTTTACACAAGGTAGGAAAGGATCCTTCTTAAACCACAACATCAATATGGTGAAACACAAATACCACAAAGTAAACAAGGTATCTAACAATTATAAATTGCTGCTGAAAAACAGTCCTTAAAAGACACTTCAGTACCAAAGAAACTAAAGGTGTAAAATAAGAATTCCCTTTGGAAATGTGCATTAAAATCTAGCTGAAGGCTTTCAGAGGGAAGCATGAATTTGCACAAATGATTGTATGAGAAATATATTTAGTGCCTACTTTCTAACTACAAACCTTTGTATTGGTCTCAGACTTATTTGACTGTATCTTAACTGCAACAGACAGCATACTTAAGCAATCTACTCCAACACCATCTGATGAAGTCCTACTGAGGCTGCCTTCTTCAGAAACATAAATCGTAGGTTCTAACCAATGAGGATGTGTTGTAGTTGGCAATCTGATCTCAGATGGAGAGACAACACCATCTACTATACCTGCAGAAAGATTTATTTTAGCGTTAGATGGTCCTCTGAAGCAACATACATCAGAGGAAAATGCATTATTTTACTCTACAGCTGGAATAACTTGGCTTATATACATTGTCGTCTAACAGTCTTTAGAAATTACCTGATTGTAAGGTTGATTAAATTTTAAACAAACATGTTAAATATTTGTATCTGCATCATATGTATGTTTTTATTATGTTTGGATTGTAAAGGCCTATGGCCATATACAATAAATTTTCTACCTACCTATAAGCATATAGTTGATTATAATAAAGTTCATTTACCTAAATAGGAGCCTTTCATTTTGCTATGTGGACCCCTCTTGTCACAGGAATCCATTGCAACTTCTAATTCTGGTTTTCCCACAACTATTACATACTTTTGGCATGTCATTTCCTCTTTTTTTAAAAAAAGAATCCACACCATTCTTCAAAGAAATACAGAGGAAACCTTTCCAGATTTTTTTTGCTAGACAGTATCATTTTGAATACTGCATCTAGAACAGAGCTGTATTGAATGAGTTTATGCAAATCTTTTATTAGACTTACATCTCCAGTGAAATTCAACTGGATTCACATCCTTGAAAGGAGAATCCCCTAAAGCATTAAACCTGAAGGATTTCAAGAACACCCCCCCCCCCAAAAAAAAAAAGTAAGTAATGGAAATAAATCTGAGAAAAGGGGTGAGCCAGATTCATGGAAGATAATCTAAAACCAGTTGTTACATTTGATAACCAGATGAAATTTTCATGCCAAGACACAGTATACATTTAATTCCAGTTGCTGAGGAATAAAGAAACTAAAAGACTAGTCAACATCATCCCATTCTGTCGTAAACTTCCCAGAAACACCCTACTGGCAACGAAACACTGAAGCAGATAGACCTTTGATACAATCCAGCAGAAGTGGAACAGCAGCATTGTCTCACAGTATCAGGAAACAATCCGGCATATGGAATAGCTTCTAACTGCCATTCAGCTTTCAGGACCCACAAACCCTTTCCAGATATGTATTATACTCTTTATTACATTGCCTAGGTAACTGAAAGAAGCATGTTCTTCCCAGCCTTCCACAGCTTTGAGCTCAAAAGTTTACAACAAATTAATACTTCATTTTTTTTACCTTGATGATATAAGCTGAGACTACCAGAGTGGAGACATATATAATGCTTGTCTTCAAAGCCCTCGTATTTTGTAACACAGAACAAAGAAGCACTACTGAATTCAAACCAAAATTCTCCATGTTTGCCTTCTAGTATAGTCCCATCATCCTGCTAGAGAAAGGATAAGAAAGATAATCAAATCCAAATGCATTTAGTGGTTTGGAACTTCTTGCAACAAATAAGATAACTGTTAGTGCTGAAAAAATTCATCTGTTAAAACTGAAACATATCTAAGAGGACAAAATTTGAGTCCAGTGGCACCTTTAAGACCAACAAAGTTTTATCCAAGGTATAAGCTTTTGTGTACAAACATACATCTCCAGATATTCCCCCCCCCCCGGAATTAAACCCAAACAAATAGTGACCATATAAACTAAACTTGTTATTTCAGTTTGGTCCCTGCATCTGTTAAACAACCTTTATCATGCTGATGCTAATTTGCTGCTCACCCTCTTCCTATACGTATGAACTGGTAACTTCCCCTTCAATGTATCTGAAAAAGTGTGTGTGCACACGAATGCTTATACCTTGGATAAAACTTTATTGGTCTTAAAGCTGCCACTGGACTCATATTTTTTTCTGTTGCATCAGACTAAAATGGCTACCTAAATAATAGCCTGAATATATCTAAGAGGCTTAGAGTTCCCCCTCTCCCCTTCCCACGTTACCCTAAGGCTGATAACCAACACGCGATACGCTATAAGGAACAAGACAAAGCTAGTTGTTTTTCTCACCTTCACATCTGTGAATATTGACACTAATCCATGATTGACATTCAAAAGAACTGAAAGAAAACTCTGAGTGTTCCTGTTTTGGGATTCAACTTTTTTCTTTCTTCTTGAAGAGTAGTTGGGATCGAGTGTAGAATAGTATTGTAATGTTTCCTCTTCAGATCCACTCTCATCATCTACAAGAAAAACAATTGCATATTTAAACAATACATCTGTACAACAATGCACCAAGGACATGTTTCAGCTTTAAGGAAATTAAATTATCTTCTCTGTAAGGCAGGTTTAAATTTTCCCTTTGGGGAATAAACAGTAGTCCCTTTATCTGTTTAGCAGCTACAGCCGCTTGAGATACACTAACACATAAAGACTCATTTTTAGCACTGCAGTTTTAGAGGATTTATACAGTATATTACCATAGTGAACAGTAGATTTGAATTGACTGAAACTGTCTTTACTGAAAGTGTTGATTAGCTGGCTGGCCACTGAAAGTCCAACACCATAAGACAGATTTTCAAATGTTTCTACAGGAGATGGAGCTGTGGGTTCCCACAATAATAAATCATTACTGATCCTAGAAAGGAAAAATACATGGTTACATTAAATTCCATGCTTATGGAAGAACATGGACACGATTCAAAAGAGCAAAACTAAGACTGTGATTTGGAAAAATGTGTTCATAAAGAATTCCGTAATACTATATTTCTGAAAAGTATAGGCAATTGGCTGCACTTAAATTAGTGACCTTGATACTATAAAGCCCAGCCTTTGCTTGCATGGTAAAAAGAGTCTGGACCCATGAAGCTGCCTTATGCAACATCAGTAGTACCAAACGAACCAGAGAACCACAGCCACAAGAACTATGAAAGAACCAGAGAGAGACTGTATACAGTTAACAAATCATTATTCTTCAAATCATTATTCTTCATACAAGAAAAATTATTAGGTTTTGCAAGGCACATCAAGGTTCTATTAACGGGTCACCTTGTTCATCGTAAAGAGTTCAAAGTATGTCTGGCTGTACGTTTTCAATGAAGTACTAAGAAATAATGGTTACTGCAGTTATGTACTGGTCCTTCTCTAAAGAAGATTTACAAAACGAACATACAATCTGGAAACTTTGTTAGAAGACTCCATTTGACTCTGGACCTCTATTGCAAATGTTTTTGTACTTGTTACAGAATATCACTATATATTTTTGTATTAATATTGTTACCAGAATATACAGATATTTTGCAGTATTGTTCTTATTTCATTTAGTGCCTTTGAACAGCCTTTCTCTTATGCTACATCAGACCATTGGCCCATCAAGTGTCAGTAACATTTACTTAGACTGACAGTGGCTTTCCAGGATCTCAGGCAGAGGTTTTTCATATCACCTTCTGCCTGGTCCTTTTAACTGCAGCTGCAGGGGATTGAATTTGGGGCCTTCTACATGCAAAGCAGATGCTCTTCCTCTGAGACTCTCCTCAATTTTGCAGGGTGAAAGGAAGAACGAACAAGTAAGGCTGCATCAATAGGTTACTGACATTCCTATCAGTTTGAAAGTGCCAATGTTTGAAATATTTGTTTAGAGGCTAAAAAACAAAACAAAACATTTGAGGAAATGAACTGTAATAGTATCAGTATGACTCTTTAGAAGTATAGTAATGTACAGCTCTTTAGAAATAAGATAATGTACAACTACTGAATATAATCCAGAGAACAATGATTGTTTATGCCCTTAATGCACATCTAATGGGACTTGCAAGCTTTTTTTCTTTGAGTGCTGACCATGTTCCCTACGATAATCTGCCTCGAGGAGCATCCTTTCCAAAAGTGACTTGCCAAGTAGCAAGAGGACACAGAGGGCCTTTGTTCAGGGAACATGGAAGACAATAAAAAAAACATATTGGGTATACTGAACTAGCTGTGTGGTTCTCTAAATGACTGCCACTATGAAGCGGTCTGACTCTTGTTTCCACAAACAGTTAAACACATTGGCACCCCACCCCCCAAAATGCAGGTCCTATCTCCTAAGAAGACTGAAGCTTAATACTTGCCTATTGTAAAGCTTCTCATAAAAACTCTTGTTTGGTAATGTTAAGCACACATTTGGTAGCATGAGTTCCAGTACATAATGAGAATTGCTGATGGCTTTATCCTGAAACTCAATCATCTCCACTGTGTCTCCTGGCATCACCATCTAGACATGAAACAAAATCTCAAGTAGGTAAAAACAAAATATAGTGAAGAACACCCTCAGTTAAAGCAGAGTCACAAAAGCAACTGTTAAGTCCCCCACCATAATGTAGCACAACACACATCAACAATTACTGAGGGTATACTTTCTGATTCCCAGTCAAGCATGGCTGATTTCAACCTTCAGTACTTCTACTAATGGCTCCAAGATCATTCTTCATCTGAAGATCTCAAGCACTTCTTTTAAACACAAGTTTGGCTAAAATAAAAGTAAGTTCAATTATACTTGGTAACTGATCAGAGACTCAATGGACCTGAGGCAATTTTTAAATGTGGATTAATCAAGAGCCTACAAAGGGTCATTGTACATGTTCAAGTAATGGACCTGTACAAGCTGTGACCTACCTAGATTAATGCAATCCACCAGCCACGTGTGGCAATCTTCCAGGTGCCTGGCAACCCCTGCCTCTGCACTACTAGGCAAAAAACGAGGACGCTCACTGAGTCTTGGAGGAGTGCCATACATGATTCATAAACCCCATTTACCATGTTGGTTCAAAAGCTGTGCAGTCCTGCCTTAGGGAACTGGTTTGCAATTAGCTGGCATAGCCTCAACAAATAATTAACCGCCATAAATTGTGCCTTCTTGGAGATTAATCATCATAAACCTACTGGATGCAGCTAGTTTCCCAAAGGCGTGTTCATTTGAATAAGTATATACACACAGCAATCATTTTGTGGCACATAACTGAAAGTGTATGAAGTATCTGACATGTCCAAACTTACTGCAGGATACTCCCGTATTCTCTGTACAACCTGGCATTGTAATTCACCTGTTCATTCATGTACCTGGCAAATTAAGCTTAAACCCCCTTCCCATATAGATCACAAGAACTGGACCCCCTTCACTGAGATGAGCCTAAATAGGACTCTTCATGCTTACCTCTTCATTCTCAAACATGACCCTACGAGAGGAAAAGGGAGATGGCTCTGGTCTTCTAAGATCACACACATCCTTCAGGGAATGAGAGCCACCTTCTTCTTCCTCTTGAAAGTGGCCATCAACTTCCTCTTCATCCTCAGCAGCTACCCTTTCCAGAATGGAGTGCACAGCAAGTGGGTTTATTTTTAGTACAATCCTAGCATTCAAATAAGAAGAGGAAGCATGACTAGTGATGAAGCAGGTATCTGAATTTTAGAGCAATTAAAAGATATTTGTAAAGTGTGTTAAGTAATTTCTGTCACAAAAAACTGACATATCTGGCCTCTAAATGCTGTGTGTGTGTGTGTGTGTGTGTGTGTATACACATACACACACCTGTTTTGCCCAGATGTAACTCAGCTGCTGCTAGCTTGCTAGCAACATGACAGCAACTACTGAGTTATAATTGGCCTACATTTGTTCTGTCTTTCCAGGTCACCCACACAGTGTGCTCCCAGAACCTTATCCAACACTCTAACCAGTGTACCATAACCTTCTGCTGTTCTGAACCCTGCATGGAGTGTGGAAGACCCATCTAGCCCTTAAAGGTAAATGGATCCCCAAGCAAGGGGGGCTGAAGTGGGGGTCTGCAATGGAAACGGCAAGTCAGCTAAATTTCTCCAATGGCAAAAAGTCTTCTGTTAGCAAAATACATGGTTAGAATAAACCCTTAAAGCTACTTTTTCTACCACCAACCTGTAAGCATTAGAAATCTCTATTACAGCCATCAGCCAGATTGCTTGAGTTTATGTGACATTGAAGATGGCTTCTTCATCTGGTACTGTGGTTGAATGCACTTATTTCATAACAGACATGTAACAGGTTTTCCCAGTTAGATTCACTTATACACAACTTTTTATTTGACAAACTATAAATCTACCTTTATTTGCTGTTTTGTTAGAATCATAGAGTTGGAAAGGATCTCCAGGGTCTTCAAGTCCAACCCCCTGCACAACGCAGGAAATTCACAAATATCTCCCCCACACACACACATACACACCCAGTGGCCCGTTCCATGCCCAGAAGATGGCAGAAAAAAACCCCTCCAGGACCCCTGGCCAAACTGGCCTGGAGGAAATTGCTTCCTGACCCCAAAGTGGTGATCAGCATTTCCTTGAGCAGGTAAGAAAGTGCCCCGAGAACTAAGCACTGATGAAACCCTTCCTGCCCACCCTCTTAAGATCTGCTTAAGTTCACATAATCAGCACTGCCATCAGATGGCCATCTAGCCTCTGTTTGAAAACCTCCAATGAAACAGAGCCCACCACCTCCCGAGGAAGCCTGTTCCACTGAGGAACTGCTCTAACTGTCAGGAAGTTCTTCCTAATGATTAGCCAAAAACTTGATTGATTTCAATTCAACCTGCTGGTTCTGGTCCAACCTTCTGGGGCAACAGAAAACAATTCTGCACCATCCTCTATAGGATAGCCCTTCAAGTACTTGAAGATGATTATCATATCATCTCTTAGTCATTTCCACTCCAGGCTAAGCTTACTGAGAGCCTCAATCTTTCCTCATAGGCCTTTGTCTCCAAACCCCTCACCATCTTTGTCACTGTTCTTTGGACACGTTCCAGCTCATCTATGTCCTTCTTAAATGGCGATGCCCAACACTGAACACAATACTCTAGGTAAGGTCTAACCAGATCAGAGTGATCTGGACACTATACTTCTGTTGATGCAGCCCAAAATCACATTAGCTATTGTCAAACATGATCACTTGTATTTAAATCTGTCACAGACATTTTAGCAATGATAACAAATCCCTTGGATCTATGGCAGAGCATCTCCATTCCAAAAAGACATTAGGAGATGCTACCATATATGGACAACATTGCCACCACATTGAGAGACCATGACCAATATCAGAAGCACTTAATTACCCCTGAATTATAATAACCTAATTTAATGAATTCTGGGGTTGGACTTCGTGAGGTCTGCATGAGGATCTGTGATTCCTACATCTCTCCCTCCAGCCTCTGCTGTGTGCAAAGCTCCAATGATAGCAGAAGGAGGAAGAGGCGATTTCAGCCTCTTTCCCTCCCTGCTGTAGATTCCTGGCCCATGTAGCTATTATTCAACATGGGTCCAAGAAGTAGCTGGGATTAGGGGGAGAGCAGGATCCTGTTGATGGATCGTGGGACATGACCTCTGCTATCTGAGTAGTGGAAAATCATAAGCATCTGGGAAGCAGAGAAGAAACACCACTGGTGGCATTTGACCATATGCAAAAGCTCTTAGGAACAAGAGGGGGTGTTACAGAGCATTATCCCACCAAGTATCCTGCTTTACCGTGGCCAGTCAAAGTTGTCTGATGAGGTCATCTCTCCAACAACACCACTGGAGACTTGAAAAAATTTTACCACTGATTCCCCTTTACCTTCTTCGAATGACCCTGTTATAAAACAAATGAGCAACAGATTAGGTTGTATGGGTCTGCAATTAGTTGTGCTGGCATAATAACCGTAAACACAATTAGGATTCTTAAATATCAGCTTTTACTAGTCTTTTTCTGAACTCAGTGACATCAGAAGAGCCATTATTTGAAACCTACTTTTTGTACAGCGATCTGCTATTTTATAGAACAGGATCTCATGCCAAATTTATTAATCTTTGTAACACTACAATGCTCTGTGCAAGATAGCTACTATCCTGGAATTCGACGTGAAATTTTAAATTGTTGGTGAAGTGTACTACAGAAACTCTTACAGCTGTGCAACACAACACACAATGAAGCTAACCAGTATAGAATACAAAAAAGATTATTCAGAATATGGAGGTATGAGGGCATCCACCTAGGCTACCAATATGTTAATACCACCAGCTAGGTTATTAAACACCCTCCTGTTCAGAGCTTTACAGGATTACAGCACATAACTTTTCCTTTACCTACTCCCGGTTTAAGTCAAAATAGAATCAAATTCTTTTCAAAGAAGGCCTTTGTAGTGTCCAGATGAACAGCTTCTCTAATGTTACAGTCGAGGAGTACCAAGAAACTTTTCCCAACTTGGCAAGCCTGTTCTGAAATGTCATTTATACTAAATTTTTTGATGTTGACATAAGCTTATGCTACCCACAAATTCCTCACGGAAGACTAAAAAGCAAGGTCAATGCAACCGTAATAGAAGTATTCAGTCAAAAGACAGTATCAAAACAGACAAGGGATACGCAAGCTCATCCTCTAACGCATGGAAGCGTCCACATTATATAGAATCCTCACATTACCCAGAAAAGTAGCTAATTATGATAGATAGTGACCTGTTCTGTGCGTCCAAAGAGGGTTACAAACTGCAATACCCCAAGAAGAAGGATCCGTAACCTCCAGCAACAGATGTATGTCTGAACTACAGAATATCAGATTTTACCTGAAGTTGTGGAAAATATCACCACTACATGTGCTATAATGTATCAAAACTGATTCATTCCCTTTGAGAAGCCTGCATATTCCAAACACAACAGAAACTGAACCTATAAAAATCTCTTATTTTTCAGGGACCAACACAACTACAGCAGTGTATCGTAAGCGCTGACAATTTGTTCATCTTACCAGTTAGCTCTTTAAAAGTAAGCTCTAGTTTAACTTGCTCTGGAGTTGGCCCTCCGGTAAACTCTGTCTGAAGTTCCATATCTACAAATTCTAAATGAAGAATTTCTTTCTGAAGTGACTTTTTAAACCAAGGTCCTCGTTCTGGGTCTGATCGTAGGTCAGGTATTGGGAAGCGAACGGAAAGCTTCAAAGATGGTGCGGTTACTTGCACTGATACTTTGCAATTTGCAGGAGTACGTGAATCATCTAGAAAAACTTCAGCAAAAGCTTTGTGCTAAAATGGCAGGAAAAAGAAAGAGGGGAAAGAAACACCAGGAAGTCAAATAATTTAATGCATCTACTTCCAGCAATTTTCATGAGGGACAAAAAGTTACACTTACTAGCAGAGGAAAAATAGTTCTACCTGGAAGAAAGTTGAGCAGCAGTTCTCAGAAATGTGGTTTAGAAATCAATCATATCTTACCTCCGACCACAGTATTTGCTTTTCCATTATTTACAAAACAAGATAACAAATTGTGGCAAAACAGTCCCATTCAGGAACAGAAAGCATTCCCATCCACACTTTGAGGGGAGGGGATCAATTTCCCCAAAGAGCATAATGTACTAACAGTTAAAAAAAACCTCTTACCCTCAGAAGCAGATTTTTGAAGAGCAAAGAACCGCAACTGTGCAAAGAGGCCAAAAGTCTCTTGTGAATATGGCTCCTTTTAACCTAGCATATATAATTTAGTTGAGAGCACAGAGAGACCTACAGTGATTTTAATGCTTTATTATGCATATATCTATTAGTAAACTCAGTGGAACTCTGTCAATTATTAAAACAGCAAAACAAAGCACCCAGAGAGAAGACAACAGGTTTTACTCAGAGGTATTCAGGTTTGCTTGGAAGGCAGAAAAAAAAATGACTTCATAACTTAAAATACACTTTCCTTGCAATGATACAATAACTATTACTGACTATACTCTGAGAGAAAATGAGTGTTGAGAATAGTTAAGGGGAGGGGGAAATTAGCATGCTCAAGCCTCTGACAGCTTAGAGAATCCCAGAGGTGGAGATCTGGTTGGAATGGGGGGGCAGTTTAAGAATAAATTACCCTCCCCCTCATTTCTTGCAGGCCCCTAGATTGTTTGGCATAGACTTTTAATATATGAAAAATTATAAACACAGAAGTGAAAGTATGAAGATTTCAGTTACATAGCTGTTCTGTCTTAAGGTTGATTCTCATATGTTGTTTCTTATCTATTTGCAGCTAAGCAGAAGGGAAAGTACGGCCTTTTTGGCTCCATTTTTATTTAAACTATGTATCTTTCAATTTATTTTAATGACTCCTGTTACCCATCTTGTTTGGCCAGTTGTAATATTCCAGTTTTGCTCTATGTTGATGATACTGTTCTATTAGCTCAGATTAGAGCTGTTCTTCAGAGTTCTTTTAAAAACTTTTTTGGAACATTGTATTAGAGAAGGCCTGAGAATAAGCAATCAGAATTCTAAAGTAGTTGCCTTCTCTTAAAGAAAAAAATCCTACAGCATACTGTTGGACATTGAATGGTGGAGAAATACAACAAGAAAATGAATTTTCATATTTAGGTATTATTTTTTTATCTATTTTAAAATGGGGACCACATCAGTTGCTGACAAGAAACAAAGCAAAAAATTTTGCTAGCAGCTATTAAATTTTTTCAAGAGAGAGGTGAGAATTATGTTCCCAAGTACTGTCCAAGTTTTCAGTCTAGAAATTGCCCATATAATTCTTTGTGGAATAGCCATAAAGATTGCTTTGAGTAACAAATATATTGATCATCTACTATTACTTCTTTTTGTGGAGACAGTTAAATATTCCCCGCTGTGTAACTGGTGTGGCTTTTTGTTTTGTATTAGGTCACCCTTTCCTTGGTTACAAGTGTTCAGAATATTTATTAGGTTATACTCAAGTAGCAAGGGCTATCTGCCTCGCTTAAAAAAGGACTCTTATAGGTTACCTGGTTTAAGACTATCCACAGGAAACTTTTATTTGATGGGTGTTACTTTACACTATTCAGGAATTGGGTTCTCATGCAATATTTGCTTTGCTTCAAATCTTTTAAGAGCTTTTGTACTGGCTAGATTAAATGCTTACTCTCGAATAGTTATGAGGGGCAGGGATTTGCACTTCGCTTACTCAGAATGCATCTGCCCCTGCTCTTTAGGCAAGACTAATACCATTGCACATATTTTCCTGGAGTATTCTTTGTATATTAACCTTAGGAGATAATATGTTTCACCATGTTCATCAGCCAGATTTGATTTATATGCATATGAAATAGTTATATCTCTACTTGCCGATAAGGACCTCCCAAAATCCTAGTTGCAATTTTTAAACTCCTTTTGTCTATTGGGTAATAAATGATTAATAAGAAGTATTCACTGCTCAAGAGCTATGCATCGTAGAGCTTTTATTAGAATAGAAAGGAAAGGAAAGTCATGGCCTTTTCCATTGGCCTGCCTGGCCCATCCACTGATGAGCCTCACCCTCCAACATTCACCAGTGGCCAACCACATTGTAGGGGAGGGAAGGAGGAACACTGAGGCTAAACACAGATGTGGCATTTTCTTCTTAGTACTGACAAAAAGGTAGCCAGCCTGCAGACAGTATTATTATGCTTACCAGGCTAATGTGTTTGTTGTATGAGGTGTACATGTGTGATGCCATCATCTCTACTGTAGTTAGCTTTTGTGGCTGAAGCAAAGAATTTAGTCTGTCTACAATGCTGATATCTAATTCACAAAATGCTGGATTCAACTTTATTTGTAATTCAGCTTTCTGTGGGACAGAGCTCAGTCTTCCTTGGCTACCCTGCAAAAAAAAGGACATAAAAATCTTTAGTGGCCTTTGACTACTATTTGTACACTACACACACAGGTAAACGAACAACAGTTTATGCATTTCTTTTCCGAGACTAGAGGGAAGAATCTCTCCAACTTTACCTGAGGTCCTCTATGATCCAAGTGTTTGTAATGCAGCTGAAGGCAGGAGTGAGGGTGCAACTTGCTTCCTTGTTTGTCAGAATTAAACATTAGCAGCTTTAAAAATAAAACAGCAGAAAAAGGGTTAATACACGCAACTAAAAGCAAACACTTTAACTTCAGAATTATGTATATATCTGCTAAATAAGGACCCTTGACTTGGGTTCAGAGGGTAATAATTATAATTATTGTATGGCAGTTTGTGTCGTACAGCCAGGAGATCCAAGGATTGTCTGGCAGCCAAAGTTCTAACTCTTTTAATTCAGAAGGTGAATGCATAAAGAATCACACATGGGCATAGCCTCCTCTCCCACTGGGTAACATAGTACTAGAGTAACACACTTCCAGTCTCCTTTGACTCATCCAATCTCTTCCTGATCTGTTTGCAGGGTGGAACGGATTCTGCTTCCAGGAAAAAAAGGGGGGGGAGAATATAATATGGTGGGTGGGGCTGGCCTTGAATGGTGGTATGCAGGAGAGCACAGCCATTGCATTACTGATGCTATGCCCGATCATTGCAGTCTTTTTCCATTTCCTGCATCACTGCTACGAAAACAAATTTTAAAAGTGCAAGATGCAATCATAGCATTGGATCCAGACTAAACTTTCCACTGGCAGAATGTTTTCCTGCTTCCCACTCCCCTTGATCACTACAAAATGCTGGTTCTGAGAGGTAAGTAACCCTGAGGAATGACCGTGTGTGTGTGTGCGTGTCTGCAGTACAACAGGAAAAACAGGTGGCGATTGCCAATTTAGTCTGGATCCAACCCACTCATCTCCAAGTATCTCACTTCCTTGGGGCTCAGAGTACTATCTAACTCACAAAAAGGAATATGGCCAATATCTTAAGACAGCTGTGAAGAGGAATGTGTGAGAGATCATAAACCATACTCTGCAAGTTCTGTAATAAATGACAGTGTTTAGACTATTAAGACTAGCTGTCCCTCTATGCTATTCTAGAGTAGCATTCACAGTATAATGCATATTTGACTGGGTTTAGGTTCTACCGAACAGTATTTAGTTACAACCATACATGCACAGGGCTGTTACAAGATTAGGAGTTTTCTCTTTCTACCCAGGTATGAAAATGGTTACCTCTGTATAGTGAGGTATTTCAGAATGAGAGTCAGTAGAAAAAAGGCATTCCAGAAGTTCCATTTGCCCAATAGATAGATCTGTACTCAAGGATCGAGAGGTCGATCTTTGTCTTTGCTCATACGACACCTTAATGCCTGTACCTATAAATCTATTATGAGAATCAAAAACATAAAATGTGTATGAATTGGATACACGCATTTAATTGTTTTGTGGAAACATGTCATTAAACTGCAGATTTGCCTGAAATGAAACAAAAACAGCAGCCACCCAATTCTACCATGTTGATGCTTAGCCCCTTCTCTAGAACACTCAAAATTCAACTACGTACACTATAAAGAGATCAGAGCCAAGGAAATCATTTGCTGACTTCCCTAGCATCATATTAAATATTTCTTTATCCAATAAGTAAGTGGGTAGCTTGTGCCAATCACTAAAGCAGGAAAACCGGATTGCACACAGACAAGACAGAGGTTTCCACGTACACAGGAAGAAGTATGAAGAAAACATGACTTGGTAAACTAATCCAAAAGAAAAATCCTCCCTCCCCTCTCAGATGTCTCGGTGAAACCTGCGCATTGTCCAAGAGTCACAGAAAAGAGGAAGATGGTGCAACTGGCCTACTCAAGCCCACAGAAGTTTATTGTACCCTGGGAGGGGAAGATTTACCACTTGGTACACTAAGTTAGGCTGAGAAACAGCAATTGGCCCAAGGTAACTCAAGTAGATTCATGGCAGTGTGGGGATTTCAACCTGGACCTCCTGGGTGCTAGTCTCACTAACCAATACATCATACTGGGTTAGGGCAGGGGATTTTTCCACGTGCTTATTCTCCCCTTCTTCAACTCCTCACAGACCCTTAATTTCCATTCTAAAACAAAATACCTATTCTTTGTCCAAAGACTGTTTCTATTGCACAATTCAAAAAGACCACTGTTCTAATCCAGTTTTCCTTTGCGGGTTCTGGAACACTGACAAACATAGACCTCACTAATTCATTTAACTAATGGAAAACAATTAAAGGATACTGACTCCTCCACTGTCAGTGGGAGTTTAAGAGTTCTATGTCTCTGTAGGGTGCATATGAAAGTAGATAAGAATTATGCAGAGAATATTAGCTTGTAATCAGGTACCTCTGTGTTTCATTTTAACATTTAAGAAACCATAAGGTAAATTACAGTGTCTTCCCCCATTTAAGTATTGAATAAAATATTGGCTATGCAGTATATTGCAAGTATGCTCACAGGTTTTCTGCCATATTGCTGGGTGGTGCAGTACTTAACCCAGGTCTGTCTGTGTGCGACATTGCACAAGAGCTACTAGAAAATCAAAATATGATTTGTATTTCAAAGCAGAGTTGTTGCATACAAAAATTAAAAAGTTACTCGATGCAGTCATTACAGTCTGACCTTAAGCCGCAGTATTATTTGGTCAAAGATCATTATCAGGGAGAGAGCAATACAGTAAAGCTGACTTCATGCAAGGGCTACTTGCATGACTCACTTTTTGCTTACGCTTGTGCAAGAGTTCACGGAAACTGCGAGTGATCCATGGGACCTGTCCCACCGTACCTGCTACTGATAGGATTAGGAAAAATGCATGCTTTAATAATCCCACTGTCCCAATCCCTCAAGTATGCTACAGTTTCACATATTATAGAACAAGCTTAAAATGGCCAAAGAGCTCACAGAGAATGCCTGACTGTGTTACTTGCACTGACTAATTAATAAGCAAAATTTTACCTAAGATGATCATGTGAACAAGCCTTCGCAAACACTTCTCGGAGGGACAGAAAGTCTTCCATTGGAAACTTAACTGGATCAACCTTTTCTATTCGGGTAAAAAAATCCTGTGCCATTGGTGTCAGCGGACTAACATTCAATGATGTTTCAGGCGGTGGTAAAGGATCGATATGAAGCACCGACATTGAGAAAGCACCCACTACTAGTCTAAAAAGAAGTTCAGGTCTAGATTCATCCACTGAGACAGATCTGGATGGAAGAGCTGAAATGAAATCCAGTTAATTTTGTTACTATATCTGTAAATATAAACCATGTAGTAAATTCAGTTTTAATTATTTTAAAAAATAGCAAGAATTAACATTGCCGCAAAGATAACTGTATGCAAACTATGGCAATCAGATCTGTCTCACTAATAAGATGTTCTCATTTCAGAAACCCATTTTGATAAAATTCCTTCACTTATTGAATATATTTCTTTCCAGTATAAGTGAATGTCCAAGCATGCAAAGATCTCACAGATTAAAAAATATATATCCAGATTGCCAGCAAAAGTGGCCATCTGAGCTATCTATCTATTTATTTATTTCCCTACCAAGGCAGGCTCAGGGTGGCTATCTATTCATGGAATGTGGAGTTTTCCTGTATCCCCCTCTGCTTCTGCAGCCCCTTCCCACCCTTGGTAAGATTTCTGAATTGGGGGACCCAAGTAGAAGAATACCTGCTCAGGCCAGAGTGCTGAAGTGCAGTGAAGTTACTCCTCTTCCCTCTTGATCAAACACAGCTCCGCTGAAGGGGGGGGGGGAAGCAGTTTTGCCACCTTATCCCTTCTCACTTTAGTCCTCCAACCTGCACAGCTATACCCTCATGTAATCCCATGTCTCCAGGAAAGAGTTTTCTGTGGGTCAGAAGGGGCTTCAGGAATGGAGACAATTTCGTGGGCCTTCTGTGCATGGATGGCTGGATACAACCCATTCACAACTATTCAAAATCATGATTCAGACCTCAGAAATCACAAGATGGCAGTAAGGACCTTCGGGAATCTTAATGCTGACTTCAAAATGGTTTTTAAACTAAAACACACTGCCCACAAACTCCCATCTTGGTTTTAAACTAAAAGGAATACAAGTTCCTTAAACAACAAATGAAAAATATATTATCATCTTGCACTACCCACAAATTGGGGGGGGGGGGATGATAAAAGAACACAATGCTATGATGATTTCTATGTTTCCACCAAACTTCAAGAAAATGAGAAAGCAAGCCCCCACATTTACTTACAAGTCCTTCTTAATGGAGCTGGGTGGACTATGCTGGGTGTAAATGATGGAACTCTTATTTGCTGTGGTTCCTGCTTGTTTTGATCAGAAAAATCTCCCCATGCTGGCTGCTGTTAAAACGAATGAACAAGAAGTTGCTATTACAGCTGTATCACATTAACTTATCAAATGCAACAGAAAACATTGAAATACATTTGGTACATACTCTTCTATGAATAGTATCCCAGGATGTTATTCTGAAGACATGTCTCGTAATTGTATTTTGTGGTACTGTTATTTTCACAATATTTCGCTTGATGGGGGAAAAAAATCACCTGAGCCTTGGGATGTACAGTTGCTATTATCATGAGTTACATTTGGGCCTAGGCCTTAAGGGCTGGTTCCTACCAACTTCTCTGCTAGTGAAAAAAGAAGGGGCATCTTTTGACCTCCCAAAAGGGGATATAATGGGTTGCAGGGCCTATTTTTAAGCTCTTATTTATTTATAGACTTCTTTCTCCCCTTGTGGGGACCCATAGCAGCTGATCACGTCACTCTCCCCTCCTCCACCATAACTTCACAACAATTACCTTGCAGCTAGGTGAGGGTGAGAGATTGTGACGCATCTAAGGTCACCTGCCAAGGCTGCATGGAGAGAATAGGGATTCTAACTCTGCTGCCCCAGGTCCAGGTTGGCACTCTAACTGTTACGTCAGGCTGGCTCTCATATGCACAAAAGCCATGCTGAATGGGGGCTGCAGTAAGAAGAATGAATGAGATAGAACAGAATAGTTGGCAGGGTTCAGACTATATCATAGAAGAGGAAGCAAGCGGTTTCTCTCAGAAAAAGTGTTCTGCAGAATGTGTAAGTCCCTCTAGCTTGAAAATATGTTTAGATCCTAGTAAAATTTGATTTCCTAGACACTGTGATAGCTCATGTACAACATTATTCCTGGTGAACATTAGTAAGATGAAGCAGTAACACAGAAAGTTTACTACAGTTGTTTACATATCAGAATTTGACTGTTCTGGGTAACACTCAATATTAAACCTGAGCCAATTTGATCAAGCATATTAACTGGCTAGCGTATCAACAGATCTATAGTATTTATATTCTTATACTTAACAGGCCAGTAACATCTGGTGATGAGGTCTACGTGAGGCCAAACCGAGATATAACATGGTAAGTAGAGGCAGCACACAGTGAGGAGGCTGCATTTGGAATATCAATGGAATCTCCCTTCAACACCTGTGTAAGAGCCACTAAAGGCCAGGACTTACATTTCTTCCTAAAAAAATGTTGCCTCTCATCTGTACAATGCTCAGTACAAAGATTCTCCACTGGCTGGGGGAGGGATGGAGCTCTTGTTCAAATAGCTCTGCCAGGTGTAGACCATGTCAATACCCACATTTTTCTCAGCTGAAAGTAAACTTTGACTTTTTCTACCATCATTTCTTGAGCAGAAATACTCAAACACACTTGCAGATAAACAGAATCACAGAAAACGACAGCAAGGCCATATCAAATTATGTCTCGCCCACACTAGGCACAAGGTGTGAAGATTCAGAGCACTGACAAAGCTTTTCTGAGGCATAATATCCTCCTCCAAACCTTGCCCAAACCTTACTGGAAATCATTCTGGTCAAATGGAGCTGGTAGTTAGGCATATACAATAAACGTTATCTAAATACAAAGATACCACAAACTCATTTATTGAACAAGGATGCAATAATTAAGAGTAACATACCACTACCGTACTAAGTGGAGATCCTGCAGGGGTAGTAGTATATGTACTTGTTAAAGAAAGGTCTAAATCCATAGTTGGTGGGTCTCCAAGAGGTGGAAGAGAAGACAGACTATGAGACATCTCCATGTCAGCCATTGAGAAGAAAACCTCTTCCTCTGAAGGGGAAAAAAAGAGCTCTTACATGTCTTGTTTGAAATAAAAAATATTAATTTTAGCGTATTCAGAAGTCAATATTATTCTAGGAAAACCCAGTAGGTTATGTGACTAATACAGACCATGCTTATACAAAGTCACGTACTGTAGATTACTGCCAAAAGACACAATGGCTCTTGCCCTACTTCACATCTCTTAATTACAGGTGTGTATGGTTTAAATGTTAAATAACAAAGAGAAAGTGAGAGGAGCACCACTGGTGCAATCCACCTAAGGAAAGAATTCACTAAAGACAATCCACTTGCAGATCCTGACTTACCAGCAGGAAACCAGTAGTTGGGATATAAGAGCAAGTAGACTGAAAGCCATTAAAAAGTGGCTGAACCTCTCTCAGTGCTGCCTATTTCTACATGGTACATTTTCACTGATCCAATAATATACCCACTTCCTAGGATGCTCGCCCATAGCTGCTCACCACGACTTGAAGGAGTTCTGGCTGCCTCAGTCTCATAGAAACTAGGATCAGACTGTGCTCCTGCTGGCAAAGTGTCTTTTCTTAAGTAGCGCTTAAGCTCCATTTGGATCCGATACTCATCTTCCTGCTGCATTGGTCGATTTTTCCTATCCTTATTAGACAATTCCATCCGACTGGGATTTTCTGTTGCCAAAAACAGGATACGGAGACCTGATTTATAATTCAATTCCCAGAGAAAACAAAAATCCTTTTGCCATACAACTGTGCAGCAACTTCAGAACTAATGAACCCTCTCTTGCTTTGGCTTCAACAAATAAGTGACTATTACAGTCAACCTTCTGGAAGTAAACTGCTTGCAGACCCACTCGGGATATTTTCAACGTCTCCAACATTAAAAAGTAATGTTTTTAGGTTTTTATTTTATTATTTTATTTATTTACTTCCAATTTGTATCCCGCCTTACTGGTGCAAACTGGTTCAAGGCGGCGTACATAAGTTAAAATAAAACCAATAAATACAATAAAATTTATAATAAAAACAGTTTTTAGTGTGTATTTGTTTTTAACCTAGTATGGTCTTTTATTTAGACTTTTACTGAAATACAAATAAAAGGCTTACAGTCTCAGGTATAACCCAGCCAAAACCAGTTACTTAAGTTTACAGGAGAGATTTAGACACGAGTTTTAACCGCCCTCCCTATTTGAATAAATTGAACTTAATTAAAAGTGACTACCTTAAATGACACCTTTGTGTCAAAAATATTTAAAGTTTGGATAATTTAATTGTGCAAGGCTTATAATACAACAGTGATCCCCTCTGACAAAAATAGACAATGCCGTTTCTACTTGCCTGGTCCAGCAATGGCTGCTAGCAGGTCCAACAGAAGATGCACCTGCCTGGGTGACAGGAACAGGTGTATGGAATCTATCTGTCCATCTACATCCAACTTTAAAAAACAAAGTGCATGAAATAAGACAATTTTTTTCAATTATCAGATTTTGCACAGGTTACCCAATGAACCCTAACAGATTATTTCTTCTCTCATTTTAATTCCTTGTTCTATGGGGTCCTGTACAAATACCAAAATCAGCCAAACTATATACTCATCACAAACTATATACTCATGTTGATAATGAAAGCCAACTATTGATATTTTCAGTACTTAAAAGATCTCAGCTGGATTTTTTATGGCAAGTATAACAGCCTGAATAGCACAGACTAGCCCAAGTGTGTCACAGTTTGGAAACTAAGCAGTGTTGGCCATGGTTAGTATTTGGATGGGAGACCACGAAGAAAGTCCAAGGTCACTACACAGAGGCAAGCAATGGCAAACCACTGCTGCTCATCTTTTACCCTGAAAATCCTACAGGGTGACCATAAGTCAGTTGTAACTTGATGGCACCCAATTATTAAGTATATGCTATACAAAGATGCAAGGGTAAAAACATTTTTTTTGTTGCCCCTCCCAAACTTTAATATTATTTTAATTTTCTCTTCATCTGGGGAGCTGTAGACATATAATAGGCTACCAATGTAAGAAGAACAGTATTCAGATATACTTTCAACAGTAAAAGCTCTACATCTGTCTTTTCCCTCTGGTTCTGTACTTTCCCCTCCCTTTTCTGTTTTTCCTGATTTCTCCCACAATGGATACTGCTGTCAACAAATCCTGTTTTAAAAAGTCTGTTGAGAAGGAGAAAAACAGCTCTGTAAGTTGTCACTGTAGATCTTTCTGAATCTATTCCACTGTTATAAACAATGTGAGGCCTGTTCCCTAAAGATGTTGCCATGTAGCTTAGAGACAGCACTTAGTTCTGCAAGACCAACAATTCCAAAGAGAATTGCTTACATTTTTTTAGACGCCTTCTTGCTTTCCAGTCAATGTTCTTGGCATACCTGTATTTTGGCTTTCCAGATTTTGAGGTGACCACAAAGAGTCAGGATACTTCACATACTTTCCAGTTCAAAACACGAGCAAAGCTGACTCGTTAGTAGGTCAAAAGAGAATAAGGACTACAGCTGAATATGATGCTCACCCAAATGAATGAATAAAAAATTGCTGCATGTCTTGCTGCTACTGAAATTGTCAGCTGTTAGGTTTCCACATTCCCGTTGCCACTGCCTCTTATCTGTCTTGGACGGCCATTTGAATCAGAAGGGAAATGAAGGATGCTCAGGTAATATCCTTAAAGAATTTTATATAGTTGCTGTGCTGTGCCACAAGAAGGCTTCCACTGAGGGCAGAGGCACCACAGATGCAAGAGGAGAGATTATTTTGACTGCTCTCTCCTCCTCATTGCAGCCACTTGTTCTGCATGCCTTTCAGTCCATGTGGGTGCCTTAGTTCCAGCATCACCTTTTCAGCACTTGCAGGCAGCTGCGAGGGGGAAGAGGAGGGTGGGCAAGATCTGCATCCAACAACATATTCTACTGGTACTATGCAGGATCCAGCCTGATGAGTTTACCCCTTCTCTTCTTCTAGACACGGCAGAACAGCCAGGTTAGAAGTCAGAAGAGCGCTAGCAAGAAACATCCAGGGAAGGAAGAGGAAAGTACAGAGAATCTCCGGCACTGTGCTTGCATTAGGTCTCAGAGTAATTCACAGCAATGGAAAAAACGTAAGTTGCACGTGGTGGATTTATTCAGGAGGGCTTCTGACACTGCCACATGATTTTTAATTATATATGTTAGTAGTTTTTATGGATTAAATATATAATGGTTTTAGTTTCAAGGATTATTAAATGTATACTTTTATTACCACTGTAACCTGCCTTGGCTCCAGTTTCAGAGAAAGGTGTATTAAAAGTGTTCTAAACCATTAAACAAAGACAACTGCAATTTTTGCCAACAACTATGCAATACAAATGTATAGGATGCTACAACTAACCTTTGCTCCAGGAAGCACCTCGTTTTGCTTTAATGTAAGACTGAGCTCCATTCTTCCAATCAGCTTACATATTTGTACGGGGTCTGATGGAGAAACCTCCGGCAAGTTTCTTGCTAATTGTGGGTGAGGCTCATACACAATTTTAGGGTTCCAGCTAGGTGAAAGCTTTGGTTCTGTTGTCTTTAAAATAAATAGAAGGAAAGGAATTAAAAGACATGATCTGTATGAACATTATATATGCCAACTGTTGTGTATGCAAAGACAGCATTATACAACTAGCCGCAAAGCCCATTGCAGAAGCAATACAATGAGCTCTAGAAAGATATGATGGCAATCCGCGTTCTCCCCCCTCCCCAGACTCCAGGGCCGAGGGCCAGCAGAATGCCCCGCCAGTGCCTTCCCGGCCCTGCCAGTAGTGCCCATCTCTGCCGCCCACCTCTGCCTCCACTCCGAGAAGGACACGATGGCAATGTGCTGTCGCCCTCCGCCCCGGACCCCGGGTCCGAGGGCCAGCGGAATGCCCAACCAGTGCTTTCCCGGCAGCCCACCTGGCTCTGCCACCTATGGCCGCCTCCACCCCAAGAAGGCTATGCTGGCAATCTGCTTTCTCCCCCCTCCTCACACCCCAGGGCTGAGGGCCAGCAGAACACCTCGCCAGTGCTTTCCTGGCCACCCAGCTCTGCCACCTGCAGCCGCCTCTGTCCCAGCAGCATCGGCTTGCAGGCCGCATGACTACCTGCACCCTGGTGCAGGCAACTACGACAGCTGTGGTGCCAACATGAGAGGGCTCAGCCCCATGACCATTCACCCGCTGGAGCATCCGACCGGTCCGTCACCTCCCGGCATGCTTTCTGTCACCTCCCAGCACACTGAGGCCGAGAGGCTGGGCGGCACATGTGTGCGCGGGACTCAGGCCAGTGGAAAACGGGATAGCTACTGAGTGGCAGTTCAGTCAGGCAATTGATTTGGGAGCACATCGAAGGTTGTCACTCCAAAACAGAATTATTATATAGGAGAGATAATTAGACAGTTTTTTCAGCTGTAGCAAAACCATGACATTATTTAATACCTGACAAAGTTATGAAACCTTGGGATGAAGCAATGCAAACTTTTTCTAGTATCAAAGAATTTTTTTGCTTTCAAAGTGGGAATTTTGGGGCCAAAGGCCACATGGAAAATACACAGTCTAGAAAGCCATAATATCTTAGTATCTCATTTTTATGAGCATACTTCGCATCATGCTGCACTTGGAAAAATTATCTCCTTATTTACTGCAATACTTGTAACCTGCCCTCTTTCAAGGAACCCACAATACCAAGTTACCCTCCCCAAAACCCTCTAAGGTGAGCTAAAAGACAGTTCTATTGATAATTTTCATAATGAATTTAGCTTTTCAAAGCCAAAATCCAATCTGTGCTGTACATGTCACCCAAATTTGGTTCTCACTTCATCCACCATAGTAGACACGGAAGGAAACTTGAATTTAAAAAATAAGCATCTATAGGATCAGGAGCCAATGAAGCAGGAAAATATTACTTTACCATGCACAAATGCATGAAGATAACCTATTGCATTGCAAAATATGTTGCAGACCTGATGCACTATACATATGTGTATATTAAGATCTAAAATATTTTTACCAACTGTGTAGTTGAACACACTGGAGAGGATTTTGATGATGCAGGGAATTCATCCCAGAAGAGAGAAACACCTGAGAGCTGAAGTAATTTGTGAGCAAAGGCTGTGGGCTGATGCACATTAATTCCAGAGCATTCATCAGCGGTTTCATCACAGTACATTGTTCTGGAATAGTGGGAAAAAGTCACGAAATAAGGACAGACTACAAAAAAACTGCCATTGAGAACTCATGCAATAAAAAAGGTGTCCTGTTGACTATCTTAAGGATTAGCAACCAAAACGTTTAAGGATTTGGTTTAAATTTTAAAATCCTTGCACAGCAATCGAAAGCATGTTTCCCCCCCCATAAGCATACTTTGCTATCTGCTTAAATGCCCCAATCAAAACTGTCAGCCAGCAAAGTGCATCTCCATTCAGACCCAAGTGCTGGAAGTGGATTTTTGCCCATTTGAAGATTGAGTCTGTACGTATGAAAAATGTCTATTTCTTTATGTGGGTTACCTTTTCTGGATCAAGGAAATTTACGACATTCATCAGCTTTTTCTTATTTATGAGATGAAATCAAAGTCCTAGATCTTGAACTTTCAACCACTTTGGAAATCTTATGATAAATAACCACCCAAACAATTGAACTGAATGGCTTTAAAGAGAAAATTAATTTGAAAACAGCAAATAAAAAGTAGAGACCACAAACACTTTGCAGTCAAAGCTCTACTAAGTAGTGGCAGAGATAAAAAAAAGTGTGCATACACAGAGTAATGAGGGATGATGAGAATCACCAACTTGTTCCCTTGGGAAACAGTTCAGGTTCTATCAGACTTCCATCCAGACTCTGTCACCATTACAGGCTGAACAGAGGCCTCAAGAGCCAATGAAGCAAGAAAACTTTACTATACTAAGCAGGCGCAGAAGTGTTCTGTGCATATATAGCCTGTCCTACAACATCAGTAAAGATTCAGGTTCGGTAGAATAACTCCCATCTTTCCTCCCTGAAAAATCCTTATGTTTAGAGCACTCAACAGAGGCATATCTCATTCAAATTGCTTTGGAAACCATCAGTTTCCATACTGTAAATCATTGGATATTACAAAAAAAACAATCTGTGCTTTACTTTACATTTTTTAAAAATACTACTTACTTCTCAATATGAATTTCAAGTGCTGTTCCACTTTTAGAATTATCTGGCACATGTTCAATTCTCAGAACAGTTTCTAAAAAGGTTACTTTCACTCTTCTTAAAACTATAGGAAAGAAACCAGAGCAAGAGTCAGATTAAAAAAACGAGTAAAATACATGATACTGCATTCAGTTATTCAAATATTTATATCTGCCAAAATCAGTAAACTATCTACTTGGTGTAAGAAGAAAAAAAGTACTATAGATTACCCTAATATTACAATTTTAACACTAAGGACATGGACTTTGGATGCTGCAAAGTCCAAAATGGGGATGTTATATAGCCCAGTGAGCCCTCTCATCCTACCCAGGTGCCTATCCAAAGATCGCTCTACAGCAGATAGTATGACTGGAGGGAAGTATCCAATGGGATGCCACAGTGGTTGCTTCTAGGCCCAGTACTTTTCAATATTTTCATAAATTATCTGGATGAGGGGGTAGAGGGACTACTCATTAAATTTGCAGATGACACCACATTGGGAGGAGTAGCAAACACCCAATAAGATACAGAATTCAACAAGAACTGAGCACGCTGGAAAAGTGGATGGATGTTAATAAGATGCAATTCAACAAGGATTAAGTGCAGAGTTCTTCATTTGGGTAACAAAAATGAGAAGCACCCATACCAAATATGGGACACACTTCTGGGGAGCAGCGTGAACAAGATCTAGTGCTATGGGTGGAGTGTAAGTTAAATATGAGCAGCCTGTGTGATGCAGTGGCACAAAAAGTTAATGTGATCTTGGGACGTATCAAAAGAAGCATAACATCCAAATCACAAAATGTCATAATCCCGTTGTACACTGCATTGGTCAGGCCACACCTGGATAACTGCGTGCAATTTTTGAGGCCTCTCTTCAAAAAGGATGTGGTCAGAACAGAGCAGGTGCAGAAAACAGCAACAAAGATAATTAGGTCCTGGAGACCAAGTCCTACAAGGAAAAGCTGAGGGACTTGGAAATATTCACTCTGGAGAAGAGAAGGTTGAGAGGGGATATGATTGCTCTTTTTAAGTATTTGACAGCTATCACTTAGAGGAGATCAGGGAGCTGTTCTGGTTGGCAGCAGAGGATAGGACTTGCAATAATGTGTTAAAATAACAAGCAGAAAGATACCGGCTGGATATTATGAGGCATTTTTTAAAAGTAAAAGTAGTTCAGCAGTGAAATTAGCTGCCTAGGGAGGTGGTGAGCTCCCCCTCACTGGCAGTCTTCAAGCAGCAGCTGGATTCACATTTGTCAGGGATGCTTTATGCTGACCCTGCATTGATCAGGGGGTTGGGCTAGATGTCCTGTATGGCTCCTTCCAACTCTATCATTCTATGCAGAAGGGGATGAAGCTATCTGTCCAATGTAACAATACAGCCTACCACACCTGTGCAGAGCAGAAATTATTCGAGGATCAGGACAATTAGAAGGAAGTGTTCCACGAAGCATGCTTACACACCTCTCTCTGTACCTAGGGAGAGACAGAGGACTCACTGGACCCTATATCAAGTCCCTTCAGACTCAGCAGTATTCACTGCACACTAGATCATGCCCCTAATTTTTACTAAGGTAACTTTTTAAAACCATCAAATATTAATTCCCTATAACTTGAACAACTTTTGTATAATGAAATTAAACAATTTCTTGATGTACTAACAATGATAATCCTTATGGTGACTCAACTGTAAAGAAACTTTAACTTAACAAAACATATCTCAATAATCTTCTGCTTAAATACCTGTTTCAATGGTTTCAGCAAACTTCTCAAGTCCTTCAAATGGCTGGGACCCTTCTCCTTGTTCATCTGTCAGCTTTTGGCTGAGACATTCCTTTGCAAGTTGCATACTGCTGGTCATAAAGCTTGACCAATACATCGGCTCTGAACCAGAAGCTGTGAAACAAGAGAAATATAATGCTCACCCATTAACGTGCTGCAGCGAGAGGATCACCATTTCCAAAGTGCATCCATGCAGGATTTCCACACAATAAATCAGAAGTACAACTTCTAAATATGAGAATGACAGACTTTCAGATGTTCTGCACACAGAGCAGCAGATAAGAGACCCCGCACCAAACTGGTCTCCTTCAACATGAAGAGTTACAGCAGCAGAATTTAATCAGCCATGTGATCAAGTGGTCTCATGCCCGCCATTGATTCCATCAGTTTCTGCCACAGAACACATTTCTACACAATATCCCAAAATGCAGCATTCAGCGTTTAGGAACCAAGCATTCCAGGGTGAGATGGCGTGACATGGAAGACTCTGGGTGTAGACGGGGCTTGAGCCTGCAGCATGTGGTCAGAGTTCGGGCTACAAATGTATTCAAAAGCAATGAAACATTGGCTTGGATTGTGTAAGTGTGCCACCCTGATTTAATAGGCATGCACGTAGAAAACATAAAGCAGTTGATTTAAATTATGTCAGAAACCTCTGAGTAAAAGTGGGTTTTCCCAGCTGGTGCAAAGGTACCCCAAGCAGGATCACACTGCCTGTAAATGAAAAGCAGGATTTGTCTTCAGGCACACTCACATGGTGCATCAAGTAGACATGGTTATGCAGTGTTACACTGAGTCTACTCTTTCTATATTTCCTAGATGCTGGTTGTAGATCCAGCTATGCAGCTCAAGCCGAGCCTGGAGCAGCAAAGCGCCTACACAAGCACGGACATTCTTGGGGGAAAAACAGGTCTGTCTTTTCACAACAGTAAATTCCAGTCCACAGAACATTTATCAAGTTGGGGTGTGCATGTGTGTTCCAACAAATTCAAGACAAATTGTTCTCATGATGAGGCATATTCCTCCAGCTCTGGGAATCAAGGATAATAGTGACTGCATCTAAGTCAAAAGATTTGCATACGATGTCCAAGCAGGAAAATGCACCCACATGAGAACAGTCATCCTCTCTCTCCTGAAGATGCCATTTACAAGTAAGACCTGCTTCCTTATAATCCAAAAGGTATGGCTGACCATGCAGCATACATTCACAGTAGAATGCCCCAAATATTCTATCCATCAAAAACCAAACAAATACTTGGTAACATTTGATCATCAACAAAAATGAGTATTTTTACAGCTAAAATGTCTGAAACAAAATAAAAGGTAATGGTGAAATATTGTTACTTGATACACCTACCCAGACGGGGTCTTGGCTTGAAGACCAACTCTAAGCCCTTCACTTCCAGAGCACAGTTATCTTGAAGCAGAGAGCCCCAGGGAACAGAGAGCGAAATTGACTGAATAAACCCTTCAGTAACTTCCAGAGGGGCATCTGCTGACTCCATGATTTCATTAAGACTCTAAAGTTCAAAAAATGAGATAGAAGCCAAAATTGATTCTATGTTAGCATAAAGAATCCATATCCAAAATGTTCTCTTCCATATTAAATATCTCCACAACCTGGAATAAGAATGCCCACTCTACATAATCAACAGCACTCCCAGCATGTAAAAACAATACAGTATTTTTTTTAATAACCAGAAACTTGCTTGTATCCTACCTTAGACTACAGGAAGATGTGGAGCCGGGGGGGGGAGGCTCTGAGGCAACTGCCTTCTGAACGGAGAATGTCCAGTCCTCCACTCTGGCTTCTCCTAAGGATGCTTTAAACCCCAACTGCCCACAACCAAATAAAAAGGGGGACACAAGCTTTGAATAAAGGATTGGAAGCGTGTAAGCCAGGGGTGTCAAACATAAGGCCTGAGAGCTGAAACCAGCCCGCCCAGGGCTCTTATGTGGCCCACAAGCAACTGGTGCAAGGGAGGGAACGGGAGACTGCTTGGGGTGGGGGGAGGCAAAGCTACTCAGATTGTGGCTTCAGCATGGCAGAACAATCTCGTCTGCAGCAGTCATGCAGCGCAGGAGCTGCACTGCTGGCTCTCTAGTCTGCCCATATAGTTTTCCTTGGCACACACACCCAGCCCATGAGGCCTTGCAGCGAGGATACACCAACTCAGAGCTTACCAGCTGCTGTCCTTTATACAGTTTATTTCTCCAATGTCTGGCATTACATTTTATGGCAAATATGGCCTGGCCACACAAAGCGACATTTATGTCAGATCTGGCCCTCATGACAAATGAGTTCGACCTCTGGGTAAGCTGTGTGCTCGATAAAGATCTCTTATTTGGAAACCTGCTAGACCAAAGCTGTAATTGTGTGTGAGATAACTAGAAATCACTTTTTCCTACATATTTGACTAGACAGGTAAGACAGATGGAGATGAACAACAAACGTTTATTTAACAGGAAAATGCATTCAATAGGTTAAATGCTTTCTGTGGATGGCTTCAAAACATGAACTAAAACCGGCTCTCAACTTCACCCCCAAAAGTTACAGATTTTTCCCTAATAAGAGAAATTACTTTATAGCTGAACCTTAAGTAAGGTAAATAAACCCTGAAAGGAAATTTGATTCCCCTTTCTCCAGACAGGTTATTTAGCACATTCAAGGCTGCTCTTTTACCACATATAAGTTAGGATAGAATGATGGCTCCTTAACAGGATGCTTATTTGTTATACTAACACAAAGCTCTCTTCCTTATGCCAGCCCCCCAACCCTAACTAAAAAGCCAAATAAAAACCTGGCTAAACCACCCTTCTTTAGCAGAGGCTGGCTCACCCCCCTCCTATCCAGAGGAGGTCCATGGGCTCTGATTGGCTGACAATCTCTTGGATTTGCATGAAGGTTTTGGGTTCAGAGCCCTGGGGAAGAGGCAGGACATTTAAGAATGATTGCCACAGAAGGTTTCAGACTTCACTGGGCGGAGTGACAGAATACAAGTCTCTGCATTTATAAAATGCTAAATGTTTGTTGTCTAGCGTTTACTTATTTCACAACACCTCTGTTTGATCCTGGTATAGATGTTTGTGCAAAATTTTATTTAACCTGTTTATATTCATTATTCAAGACTCAAATAAGCTTATAGGATGTAACTGGAGATAGGAGTTTCGCTTCCTTGAGCATCACAATTATCTTTGCATCATGCTAGGAATTTATAAGCATGTCTGATTCTAGAAAGTTCTTCATTACTTTTTCCAGTGAATCTACAATGAGTTCTGCATTGTTTTATAAAATAATGTTGTCAGACCCAAGAATTTTATTTTCCTTTTAGCATTTTTATTTCCTCCTGGATTACTGTTATCTGTACTGGCCTGTCCAGCTGTGCCTGGCCTTCCTGAAAAATCTTTCTGAACTTTGATTTCTTTTTAAAAAAACACTCTTGTGGGCAGGGCTTGTTCTCTTATATCAAGTACAATACCTTTATTGGCATAGTAAATTTAACATAACAGGGTCAACAGCCAGTTTGGTGTAGTGGTTAAGTGCACGGACTCTAATGTGGGAGAACTGGGTTTGATTCCCCACTCCTCCACTCACACCTGCTGGTGTGAACTTGGGTCAGTCACAAATTCTGACACAGTTGTTCTTGAAAAAGAGCAGTTTCTGTCAGAGCTCTCTCAGCTCCACCTACCTCACAGGGTGGGCAGGGAAGGGAAAGGAGTTTGTAAACCTCCCTGAGACGCCCTTGGGTAGTGAAGGGTGGAGTATAAATCCAATCTCTTCTTCTTCTTCTCCCTTATATAATTCCTATAATATTTCTTCATTTGATTTAGTATGATCTATTTGTCAGGAATGAGATGTTTTCTTTTCTTTTTTAATCTGTCACTTGCCCAAGTCAGAGACTCACCCCAACTGAATTGTGGGAGCTTTGCCAAGAGGCAAGGAGATGGTTGCTCTACCATGAGTAGGAAGGGATGCTGCCACGCTGGCAGGTCCCATGGAAGCATGGAAAGGAATGAGATGTTTTCTACCGAGCTTTTAAAATATGGTATACACCTGTCTGACGTACTGCTTTTTCCCCTTTTATCTGAAGAAATAATCCTTTGGTTTGTTCTATATTAACCAATCCAAACCAGTTGTTTCCTACTATTACCTTGCTTTTGATATATTACTTTTGAAGTATGTGGACTTAAAAAAGGCTTGACTATGACAGACAAGTGAGTTCTTAAGCTGCAATAAACTTTATTAGCCATTAAAATACCATTGGCTTTCTGTTGTATTTTACTTATAAGGAAACATCGCCATTAACAGACCAGTGGGGAAATGCCTATCCATTTTTGAGAGAGTGTTAGCAGCAAGAACTATTTTTATGCAAGTTGCCTTACTTGCCACTGGAAACAATTTTGTCCAGTTACTTCTTTCCCCTTCATTCTGCTGTGCGTTTTGTTTGCAATGGTCCCCTGACTTCAGAGAGGATTTTTAGGACAAGCAGCAGGCTGCTGGAAAAAGAAAACTTCTTTCACAAGATCCAAGCCTAAGTCAAAACTACGAGCTATAGTTTAGGTGGTTTCCTACAACTCATAGGTTAATACTTGTTTGGAAACCTGATCTGCAAGGAAGAGCACAAGCCATAGTTTTGGATTAAAGGGAATGACAGACCATAGCTTACTGTAAAAATCTTTCGTTAAATGGACATGTACAAGCAGAGGAAGAGGCAGTGGTTTGCAAACCAAATGATCATCCTGCTGATTCCTGTGAAAAAAACTATGGTCTGTCACTACATCTGAATCATGCCAGTGAAATGGAAGCATGAATAACCTTAACAACACTTCCCATTCTATCCAGTTTCATACCTGCATTTTAATTGGGCACTGTAAGGATTGTTGACTTCTGAAATGTTTATTAGTTAATAATTGTGTTTTTGTAAGTTATGTGTAAAGGTAAAGGTAAAGGTTCCCTTGCTCGAAAACCAGTCGAATCCAATTCTAGGGTTGCGGTGCTCATCTCCGTTTCAAATCCGAAGAGCCAGAGCTGTCCGAAGATGTTTCCGTGGTCATGTGACCATCATGACTAAACACCAAGGCTCACAGAACACTGTTACCTTCCCACAAAAGTGGTTCCTCTTTATCTACTTGCAATTACTTGCTTTCGAATTGCTAGGTTGGCAGGAGCTGGAACTAGAAACGGGAGCTCACTCTGTCATGCGGCCACTCGAGTCTCGAACTGCTGAACTACTGACCTTCCACAGCCTGCAGTTCAGCATCTTAACCACTTGAGCCACCGCAGCTCCTAAATCATGCGTAAATTGGTTATATTCTAAAGTTGGAGTCCTAGAAGTAAGAGTGAAAAAGAGAGGTGGGGGCTGGCAAGGTGTGTGCTGATTGGTTGTAGAGAAACAGACAGCTGATTGGATTAAAAAAGAGAGCGGGGAGGCTGTAGATGAGTCAGGTGGGGAGAGATTCTGGGAAAGTGGGGCGGGTGGGGAGCCTGAGAAAGGTTTGGAGAAAAAGTCTGAGGAAGCTGTCAGTTGGGCAGAAAAATACACAAATGAAAGTTTCTGTGTGGAATATTGTAAAGTGTTTACAGCTCCTTGAGTGTTTGACTCATACAAGTGTATGAAGACAGAATCCTAGTAGACTGCATGAACTGTGCTACAAGGATGGGTGTGAGTGAAAAGTAGAAGTCTGAGTGGATGGCTAACTTACACCTCATCTAATACCCTAAGTATATTATAGTTGGAATATCTGGCAACAACATTAACTGGAACTTCAGAACAATGCCTGAATGAACCCCCTCTCAGTGTACTGTAAAAGGAGAAAAAAAGAGAGAGAAATAAAGCACTCATTTTATTTAGGTCAAAAACACCACTTTCTTTTGAAAAGGAACTTTCTTTTGAAAAGGAGCCAGTTTGGTGTAGTGGTTAAGTGCACTGAATCTAATCTGGAAGAACCAGGTTTGATTCCCCACTCCTCCACTTGCAGCTGCTGGATGACCTTGGGCAAGCCATAGTTCTAACAAGAGCCGTCCTTGAAAGGGCAGTTCTTGAAAGAGCTCTTTCAGCCCCACCTACCTCACAGGGTGTCTGTTGTGGAGAGGGGAAGGGAAAGGAGTTTGGAAGCCGTTCAGGGACTCCAAGTGAAGGGCGGGGTATAAATCCAGTCTTTTCTTCTTCTTCTTAGTGTCATCCCTCTACCACACCTGTTTGCTGCTGCCAGAACAGGAATAGATAAATGCTCTATTGATTTACTGATTAAGACAGATAGGGAGTTTTACTGATTAAGAGGGATAGAGAGGCAGGAGAAACCCAGTTATAAGAAAAGAAGAAGAAAGTGATATCTCCCTCTCTAACCCTTCAAAAGTGTTACAGGAATTCTTAAAAAAAATCTTCTCCATCTACATCAGAAGCAGCACTGTGTCACTATTCTGTTCTGAAAGGGTCTTATTCTCAGTACATTTTGATATTTTAGAACAAGAGAAGCAGCAACAGCAGCCTAATCTTGAAACAAATTATCAAGGACAAGGAATCAGGACACTAATTAGGCAGGTACCAGTGTTTGCATTTATTCAGCATCTTTCATACCATGCTGACATAAAGAATGTGTCTTGGCTACTGACTGAAATGCTTCTGGTAATCACAGAAAACCCACTGGTGGCTATTTCTACTGATGATCCTGGCCTGGGTCAAACAGTGTGATCACAATGCACTATCCGCTGATGTCAATATGCATGGGTACTATATGAGGAGGTGGCAGAGACAGAAAAGCAATAATGAGACAAGCCATGAGTTGCTTTCCAGTGTCAGAATGAGAGCCACCCAGCTAAGCCATCACAGCACACTTGGCACAAAGTGGATGTGCAGAGGAACACCAAGATGCAACAGATGATATTGAAAACAACCTGTGAGTAGCCTATCCCCTCCTGGTTTGATATGATACTACTTAACTCCCCCTGCATCAAGAGAAGCTTCTGGTTCTCTTTCACAAGAAACACACTTCACGAGAATGATTTCTACCAAAGCTAGATCAAAGAGAACAGTGTTATTGTTTTTAAAGCCAGTGAGGTACAATGGCTGACAGCGCTGGACTAGTATCTGGAAGACCTGGGTTCAAATCCCCACTCGTGCTGTCTGGATGATATGCCCCACAACACTTTAAACTGGTATTGCACCAAGCTGCCAGTCTGACCACAGCCAGTGTTACACAGCAAAAAATGAACAAAAAGAGCTTTCATTAAAAGCAAAATAGAATGACATCTGCCAACAGTAGGAGCCTGCCAGTACAATAATCCCCATTAGCATACCCTCTGGCAAATGGCCGATTTATTTCAAAAGAAATCTAAAAACTTAAAAAAATCTCAGTAGATTTCAGTATGTCAGTTCCTTTGATCAACACTCTCTTTAAAGACATTATCCCTCAGAGAAGTAAAATTTGCAGTTCATGTCTACAAATGTATACTCAGAATTAAGGCCCAGGTTCTATGGAGCTCAATCCCACAGTACTGCAGCCTGAGACTGCTGAATCATTACCAAGTGGGATCACTGTTTACCTTCTGCCTAAATTTTCTTTTTCAAAACTTGATCTGACTGATATATACAACAGATAAACCATCAACTTCAATGGTAATTTTGTCAGAGTCAATTGGAAGAGAGCGTGATGCAACTACTTCGATGCAAAGTTTAATGTTCATGACCAAAATCAATAATAATTGTCAGCTTTGGGCTACCAGAAACTACACAGCAATACAGCCACTGCATTTCACGTTTGGATAACTCACAGATTAGACTGTTGGAATATAGTCTTTAAGGGCAGGCCCATGCAGAATGTTGAGAAATATCAGTTAATTCAAAACACTACTGCCTGTCTTTTTGCTGGGTGTAGACTAAGAACACACTGCACTCTAGCAACAAAAACAACCAATTTAAAGACATATCCATTCCAATATAAGTACACGTATTTTTTAGTATTCTTTAATATTCTGAGTGCAGCACTGGCATCTACCCAAAGCCAACGCTTTAGAATAACAGACCCAAAGGTACAGAACCCTTTAGAGGCCTCTATGTAGAGCACTTAATATTGTAAATGACTGCTTTTATGTTGTTTTAACCTGTTTTATGTATTGGCATGTGCCCTACTTGTGAGCCACCCTGAGCCCGCTTGCGGGGAGGGCAGGCTATAAATCAAAATAATAAATAAATAAATAATATCAGTTCTCCACTTTCTTCAAGAGGCAAGTGAAGACCTTCTTGTCCAACCACCCTTCTGGAGATGTGGTTGTCATGAGAGATAATGGGCTGACTGACCTTCACAGTTTTATTGTACAATGCATTTTATGGCAAGTGTCAGTAGTATTTTAAAAGTTTAGCAAATAAACAGACTGGACCAACAACTGAAATAGGAGAGAAGCAATAACTCCTGTGTCAAAACCAAAAGACAGCCTTCTTTAAAAAAAGAAATAGATTTAACCTTTGCAAGAAGGAGAGAAAGAGTCTGGAGGGAAGGGAGAGGAGGAGTTGAAGGCATGTAAACCCACCACTTACCCATTTATCCAGGGGCACCTGCGCCAGGGAGCCAGTGCCTTGGTAGAGATCCAGGGTGAGCTGCTCCAAGCTCAGCTTTTCCTGGAGAAAGTGGCCCAGGTACCTCTGCAGCAGGTACCTGCAGGCCCTCTTCTTGATGGATTCGGAGAAGGGCCACGGCATGGCGGCAAGCGGCGGGTGCGTCTGCCGCACCTGTTACGAGGAGACTGTGGAAGGGCGGCGGGAGGTTGGGGGGGGGAGTGACGGGTAGGAAGCTCTGAAGGGAAATCCCGGCCCCTGCCGCAGAGCTTAAACGGAAAGCGAAGCAATGGAGGTGGGAGGCTGGTAACCAACAGCTTGAAGTCCCTGAGGCGGAGCTGTCAAGAGAGCAGGTGTTATGCGCCGGGGTCCTATGGAAGCGGGTACAGCTCCTGGCGAGGAGTCAAAAAAACAGCCGGGAGGAGGGGGCTGGTTCTGAGGGAAAGGGGGAGGCTGTTGTCGGGGCTGGCTGGGCCTCCCCCTAAGGCAGGGTGGCTGCGGGGCTCCCCGACTCTCAGCCCCCCTACCCCCGGACGGGCGACCAGCTCTAGACCCTCGGGAGACGATCCCCACAGGCGGCGCAGAGCAGCTCCATTCCTGTTCCTCTTCGCCTTCTCACGGCTCCGCCGCCATCTTCCTTCCACCCGCGCGCCCCCCTCAGCCACCCCACCATCTGGCAGAGGGGGCGGAGCTTAGAAAAGGCGCGTCAGCCTCCCGGGTCCTCCTTCCCACCGCGCTTCTCTTTTTCCTCCGGATTCTGAAGGGCTGTCGCGCGGCCTCGCTCTTTTCCCCGCCCCCTTTCTCCCTCCCCCTCCTTTTTTTTCTCCCTCTCCTCCTCACAGCGTAGAAGCGCGGCTGTTGTTGTTGTGTTCGCTTTGCCCCGCCCTTTTCGAGAACACGCTCGGCTGGACGTCACACCCACGGGCCAGTGTCGTCATCATTCTTCTCCGGCGGCTAGACGGGGAGGAGGGAGGCTGCGGAGTCGTCGGAAGTCACGTGAGGTGTCTGCCTGTGGCGGGCGTAGAGACAAGGAGGGGAAATAGGAGTGGATAGCCAGTCGACGGGTTCTGTTGGAATACAGCAGAATGAGGGGCAGGAGGATAGGTGGACACAGAAGAAGAGCAAACAGGACCAGGACTTTTAAGTGAAGTGTCAGCGGTTTTTGCGTGGTGTGTGGCATTAGTTTGTTGTTTTGCTTCCTTTAACCCGAATTGTTTTCTAACCCGCCGGTTTCACCCTGCACTGGGAAAGGTGGACTATAATTGTTGTATATAAACAAACGATACGAACACCTCCAAAGAAAACCATCCAAAGATCGGCATCTGAAATCACTCCACTTTCCAATATATAGAACAAATGGACTCTCATTCTAGCTGTATCTGAACAAGTGAGCAGAGACTTACGAAAGCTCACCCCCTGTCACAAATTTTGTTAGTCTTTAAGGTGCCACAAGACTCTTGCTGTTTTCTACTGCACAGACAAACACGGTTACCTATCTTGGTCTACACGCACACGAGACGATGCAAGGTTGACGTTTTACCTTATTCCTTTACTTCCCATCTTAATGCTGCCACTTCCTTGCAAGGGGGTTGCCCCCTTGTACATTCAATGAAGAACCCGAAGTGTCTGTTTGTAAACTCGGTTGTCCCAATCTCTTTGTGCCTCGCGCCGTCGCCGCTGGGTTGTCGTTGGCAGCCGGCACGTGACAGAGGCGGGAAGGGGGGGTGAGAGTTGGAAGAGAAAGCGGGAGCGAAGCTGTTTCTGACTGAGGGGAGGGAAGGCGGGTCGGCCGCGTTTTGCTTTCCTTCCGCTGCCATCCTTCCTCTGGGTCCGCCGACCCCTCCTGGCTGGGCGGGAGCTCTGGAGGCGTTGGGGAGCGACGGAGGCAAGGAATGGACTAAGGGTATGTGGGCTGGGGGATGTGAACCCTGCCTCCGCCTAGGGGTGAGGGGAAGGGGCAACGTCTGTAGGAAGGGAAGAGAAGGGAACGCGCTAGGAGGATAGGAGCGGCTCGGAGTCGTGTGGCGGTTAGGATGCTTGGCGGGAGTTCCAGGTTCGAATCCCCCGATTCTGCCGTGGAAATTGGCTCCGTGGGACCCTAGATCGCTCGCGCTCCCTCGGCCCTTACAGCGTTCAAGATGGGTGAGCCGCGTTCGTCTGTTTGTAGCAGGAGAGAAGAGCAGGAGCCACCTTCAAGACTAACAAAATATGTGGCAGGGTGTGAACTTTTGTGAGTCAGTACTCTTTGTCAGTGTTCCCTCTAAGCTGAGTTAGTGTGAGCTCGCTTGCAGTCTTTTAGCCTTCGGCTCACACATTTTTTTGTCTTCGCTGAGGAAGGAGGGCTCTAGAGCAAACTAATTTACGCAGCAGCCAAATGGCTCGCTCACAGCTTTAATGCCAGTCGTTCACAAAGTAGAATTTTAGCTCACAAAACTCCACAGCTTAAGAGGGAACGTTGCTCTCTGTATCTGAAGAAGGGAGCAGTGACTCAGGGAAGCTCACACCCCGCCACATATTTTGTTAGCCTTTAAGGTCCCTCTTCTCTACTGCCACAGAGGAGTTGTGAGGATAAAACGGAGAAGCGGTGTGGAAGGGCGATGCAGGCCGGGCTCCATTCGTGGGCAGCCAGGCACTCCCCGCCCAAGCCCTTGGAGGGGGAGATGTGCGTATGTTGTGGGGGGGGGAAGTGTCTGGTTACCAGCTCGTGGGGGGGCGAGGCTGAGCCAGTTCCCGTGCTCTTCCACGGTGCGCACGAAACCAAGCGGTGAAGCTGTTAACTACACCGATGTAAACCCTCCTTGTTCAGCGAGGCTGGTTTCGGAGCCAGGGCTCCGTGTCCTGTGGGATGCGGGGCTAGAGTGCAAGTAAGAGGACTCCTGGTGGGATTTCTGGCTTTGGGGGACAGAACCAGTAATTGTTGGGCCTTTAATAAATGCAGCCAGAGTATGTTTGCCTGATTGAGGGGAGGGGGGATGCCTCGTTACTTCCTATTCGGTGCTGAAGAAAGGAAATCACTTCTGTCCCATCTATTTGGGATGAGGTGGTGGGGCTGTGGAAAGGGGCGCCGGAGCAAAATTCTGTGGGAGAGTGGGAATAGTTTCTTGCCTTGGGCCCGATCTTGTGGGAGGAGAAAGGTGAGCTCATAAATGTCTCAAATAGGGGGGCTACTGCCTTAAAGCAGGTGATTCACTTATGAACTGGAGGGTGGTAACGTGTGGGTCTGGCATAACAGCCAGACGGTGATAGTGTGCCAAATAAGACACCAGGCTGACATGCGAGCGGGGAAAATAGACAGGTGGTAGAAGGTGTCTGAGCAGAAGGAAGAGGGGTGGCTTGAAGTGGGTAGAAGCACTGCTAGATTAACTTTCTCAATCAGTGAGCATACCAAAAGATGTTCACTTTTGAAATAAACCGTTCAGGTTTGCATAGTGATGATGGTCTGAAATTAGAAATGCCTGAAAATTTGGGCTGATGAGCTGGGAGCAGTCGAGGAGGAGGAAGTGTAGGAGATAGGTTGTGTCAGTCAAAAGTGTAGAATGATGTAAGGCAGGAAAGAGGTTAGCGATGAGGTAGGTTGTTGCTGAGTGCAGTTCCTGCAATAGATTAATAATAGAACCACCGGGCTTGAAAACACAGTACTCCCCCATTGGAAAATATTTCAGTCTTTGGAGGCCTTTCTGCCTAATAGTGAGAAATATCTACTCTCTTAGGAACATTATTTAACATCTTTAATCCCTGTTACTTGTTTGGGAACTTGTTTTTACATGTGAATTACCTTGTTTTGTTTGCTGCAGAAACTGCTGTCTGTGCTTGTAACAGTCAGGCTTTGAATGGCATCCCAGACAGCTATCATGAATTTTTTACCAACCTTTTTAGTATGCCTATTGAATTACTTTATGCTGTGAACTAAATTGTACTGTTTATATTATTCTTACATGAAAGTGTTAATTTATATCTTACTAAGTATTCATAGATGGGATTTCTAAGCGTATTTATGCTTCTGGGTCCCAGACACCTTATGGACTACTTTCCCCATATATCCCCATTAGAATTTTGGATAATTTGAAGAAATTCATATTGAAGTTTTATGGTCGTTATCCGCTGTGAGATTTTCCGGCTGCCAGGAATAAAGTCTTCTCTGTGGTTGCACTTGTGCTTTGGTCCTCCCCCCCCCCTTGAGATACAAGAAAGCCTCTCAATCAATGCTCCCTCTAAGCTGTGGAGTCTTGTGAGCAGAAATTCTACTTTCCAAGCTACTGGCATTAAAGTTGTGAGTGAGCGATTTGGCTACTGCATAAATCAGTTTGCTCTGGAGCCATCCTTCCTGAGATAAGATAAAAATGTGTGAGCCAGAGGCTAAAAAACTGTGAGATAGCTCACACTAACTCAGCTGAGAGGGAACACTGCTCTCAGTTGATTTTTTTTTAATGAGAACGCTCTCTTCCATCAAGTATTCTGTGATTTTGGAGTTTGCTGATTTGAGCATGTTGCTGCTGCCTTTCATGGTATTAATTTCTGAGAACTGCATTATTTAAGTTTAATGCAGTTTCAGTTGTGATATATTTTGTCACAAGCTACTTTGAAAAAAAATATTGCAAAAAAGCCAAGGGGTGAATATAGATATAAACATACAGATCAGTTGAATGCAACATTAGCATTGCCCTTCCAAACCTGGGAGTTCATAAATATTTGTCTTGAGTGGATCGTATTTTAAAAGGATCAGACTACAGTTGTTTTGGATATATTTTTGGCTTCCAGAATCCCATTATCTTCGCATCTTTCATCTCTGTATCAGACTTCTTAATCCAAATTGTTCAATGAATTACTTTGTGCATTGCCTTGCCAACTCAGTTCATCCAAAACTGAACATTTTCAACAATTGGGGAGTTGGCACATTATTACCTGTGACTGTGAACAATATTTATATGTTTTGGATATGGCAGGTTATTAACTTGTGTATTTTTTATTTTGAAATTATGCTATGCTGTGTACAGAATGGAGACTGAGGACAATCTTATGGAACACTCCAATAGCACAGGGGTGGAAGATGATTCTGAGTTCAAGGATTTTGAAGGAACAGATGTGAAAGACATGAGACTAGAAGCAGAAGCTGTGGTGAATGATGTGTTGTTTGCTGTAAGCAACATGTTTGTTTCCAAAAGCCTTCCATGTGCCGAGGATGTGGCATATATCAATGTAGAAACTCGGGAAAGGAACAAATACTGCCTGGAGCTCACAGAAGCAGGAATGAGGGTAACTGCTTCTTTTTTTAAAAAAAACACCCTAATAATTCTTTTATTATTTTACAGTTAACGTGAATATATGCTGTATCAAACATAAACAAACAACAAATAAAAACATCCCAAAAACCCACTCCCAGAGTGAGGGGGAATGTCTTGTTCCTTCTTTGATTTCTGTGCAGGCCCTTTCTATTTTCTTTTTTCAGATTGATTATTTGAATTTTGCCCGTTGTATTTTCCAGTACTGTATAGAAACTATATGTTTATTTTTCTTGCCTTCTGTATTTCCTTATCTATTATATTTTTCTCTACTCTGGTTTTCTATCCAACTATAGAATTTGCTCCTTTTGTGATGTATCTTCGTAAAGAAAATGTTAGCCACAGAATGTTTAATAATGCAAATTGTTATAGAACTAGTACAGTTCAAGATTTTGAGAACAGTTTCTTATTTTTCTTATGTGTTTGAGATACTTAAAAGTGTTGCTCTTTAATAGAAGAGATGCTTGAATTTATTATAGCAGATGGATTGGTCTGCTTTGATCCACATATTCCTATTTCTTTCTCCTCCTGGATGGAAGTCTGCACTTCTGACAGCTCTTTGACAGGAAGAAGTGGAACTTATGAAACTTTCCCACCATTGATATGCAATGATGAAGAAAACCCTAATATTGAATTTCTGTTTCTCAAGAAGGGGGAAAAAAACAAAAACCCTAAATACTACTTGGACACTTCAGCTTGCACAAGTGGAAACATCGGAGTGTTGCAAATAGTCGTTGTGCAAAGTCACCTTTACTGTATTCTGCACTGCATTTTTGCTGGTGCAAGGGATATTTCAGCAACCATTATAATACCTTCCTCCATTTTGAATGATTACTGTTTTGAACAGTTCAATCTTTGATACAGTCCTTTGAAGGAAGAGCCCCTGTAATTCTAACTGTTAGGCAGCTGTTAAAATTAATTTGTTATGATGCAGTGCAGCTACAGCTGCCAAAACTACCATATCTGTACAACTACTGAAAGACTGGCATCCATGATTTAAGGAAATCAAGATGCCTTGCATCCTTGGTGATCCACAACTTTATGACTGCCTTCTAAAATAACACACACATCCTGGTACCCTGAAGCACAGTATAAAAATTGGTCTTTTTTAACAAGGAGATAATGGTTAATTGGAATTCCTATGTTGTCCCATGTTTGCTGCCAATATCGTTTGTACATGCTTAGCATGGCAATTATCACCAGAATGCTCCATCCATCATTTTTGTGCAGCTACTATAACTTGGACATCGGGGTGGGGGGAGGCTACAAAGACTGGGTTCTGGGTCAAGAACTTCTAGATTATGCACTGCTTCTCTTTTAAGACATTTATGCAGATGCCTCATTAGACAGACTAATTTTCTGTAGTTGGCATGTTATTGTGTTCTGGATTCCTTCTTCAGTTCTGAAAATGTTCTCCCCCCCCCCTTTTTTTTTTTTTTTGCAGGTGGTTGGTTATGCATTTGACCAGGTGGATGATAATGTACAAAATTCCTACCATGAGACCGTCTACTCTTTGTTGGACTCTGTTAGCCCAGCGTATAGGGAAGCTTTTGGAAATGCTCTGCTTCAAAGACTAGAAGCCTTGAAGAGGGATGGGCAGTCATGATTGAATCTGCAGTCAGACATGGGTTTTTAGCAAAGAGATGCTGCTGCTCAGAGTTCTAAATAAGTTGTAGTGTGACCTGGTGGTAAAGAAAGTAATTTCCATTACTCATATTCTTTGCTTTCAGAATTTCTTGCTTGCTTCAAGACTTGCAATAGCACCAGTTTGTACACTGTATTACTCCTATTGTAGGTAGATTTCCCAGTTGCTTAACATAAGGTGGTTATATATACAGTTTCTGACCTGTATTCACTTTTCTTCAGATTATCTGGAAAATGACTGCCTGTGTTGTATAGTTTTTGGTCTCTTTGTAAAGTGGCATTAACCTCAAGCTTACTTTTAACAATAGTTTAAGTGGGTGGGATTTAGTTCTTCCAGCAACTTTATACCTGTTTAAGATTTGCACAGTAATGTGTGACAGCATTTAGAAACTCTAGCTTTCCTTTATCAAAACCAACAATTAGTTATTTGCTGTAGCTAAACTTCATAAAATGAAGAACTAATTTTTTCAGCTTGATTTCTTGTGCCACTTATGGGCCTAGAAATTGTCAAGTTATTCACTAGAAAAAGATTACTGTACATTTAAATAAGTAATCTAAGATTTACTTATGATCATTCCACAAACATGTTATGTCTAGTACTTGTTGGTGACTGAGCAGCTAGATGCATTATTTGGTGTGTCCTGCAGCATTTAGCAAGCTTCAAATACTAAACAAAGGATGAACTGTTGGCATAATGAATGTATTCATCAACTGAAATGCAAATTAGATAAGCACAGAGATGAGGGATTAAAAGGCTGCATTCTTTATACAGATCATCCTGCATTGCTTTGGTAAAGTATTCATGTAGTATAAAAATATGCTATTTAAAATTGCTTTATTGACATGGTACACACTATATCTAAAAAGTATTTTTGATTCCTTATTGTTATACTACAGTATTTCAGTAATGACTCCTTTTCCTCCAGCCACACTAACTGTACTGTATCTTCTTCTTGCCAACATACAATGTTTATATTAGTGCATTTTACTGGTTCGGTACCAAAGGCTAAAATTGGTATTGAACTGGGATAAAATAGATGTCTTAAGTACAAAATTCTTTAACTTTTCAATGTGTTGTGCTTGGAGGAGGGACTTGTTATAAAACAAACTATCCATTCTCAGCAGATTAAGTGTGTAATGGTACACTTTGATAGATAATGCTCATGCTTTTCTTATTTCTCAAAATGATGAGCTTACAACGGCTCTAAATCCTTGATAATTATTGCACTTTTTAACTCCACTTGAGTGATGCCATCCTACCCTAGCTGAGAATCTGGCCCAGTGACTGAAGAACCTCTTAGCTTAGCTGAAATGTTTATTATAACTTTACATTAGTTATGCTGTAATTATAAGGGCCTACAGTAGAACCTTATATTTTGAAGCCAGTGAATGTTTTCTTACGTCTTTAAAAGGTGAAATGTTTCATACTTGCCTTTATTCCTGTAGCTAACGTATTTTTGTTAAAAGTTCATTATGTTCTAATTAAATTGGGCAGATGCTGACTTGCACTCTGACTTGTAGCATGTGCGTTAGACCTCCATGAGGAAAATGTACTTTGCCCAGATTGCTGTCAGTACTACTTTGTGAATAATGCTACCATGTTTGTAGAAAGTATAGTTGAATAAAGAAACAGAAACTGTTTAAGTCTGCATTTTCTTTGTGTAAAAAGAACTTTGAATTGACACACGTGAAGGTTCTGTACTGCATGCCAAGTTTTTCTATGTGAACAAAATTACCATTGGGCAGAAATTTATTGCAGTCACAAACAATATATTGAAATGTCCTAACTGTAATATCCTTTTCTCCTGTGCATTTTAAAGCTGTCAAAAATGCCTTAAGATGATATCTACTGACCATGCTTGTCAGGCTTTATAAGACATTTATACCCTACACTTTCCTCTTCATGGGGGGTTCAAAGCAGCTTACAAAAATAGCATCAAATAGAAAAATAACAAAATACCATGTTAGGACAGTCTACGATATATCTTACCTATTGCCTTAATCAAAAACCCATTTAAAGAACTCTGCTTTTTATAAGAACTCCTGATTTCCTTTGGGAGGCCATTCCAAAGAAAGGTTGCTTCATAATGTGTTATTGCCAATGGTCTGCCTCATTGTTGGGGAAAATTAGCTATGTGTCAGGGGAGACCGGAGGGGTACCAGGGACTGCACACCTGTTTATACTAAGATCCAGTACAGTAGGAAGACTCCAGATTTGAAGTGTAAATCAAATAAGTTTTATTGAAGAATTTCCCTGATTACAAGCACACTAAGCATTCAAGCAAGAGCAAGCAATTCAGAACTAAGAAAATAGAGTTGATAGCGAATAGAAGGGTCAGTTACGGGATTATACTACCTGTCCAGATGTGCAGGGGACCATGGAGATAAGATGGCCCAAACATAGTTTGGGGGTGAACTGCCAGTTGGCATCCAGGGCAGACACACCATCTGAGGCCATGTGCTTTGATGGATATAGACACTGGAAAATAATGCAGACCAATTGGAGACCTTGAGGGGCTTGCCCCAGGTAAAGATAAAAGATTACCTGGACCAATGAGGTTCCAGGGAGTGTGGCACCATGAGGGGCAGAATCTAGGTGTGACCAATAAGGTCTCAGACGGGCAGAGTCTGGATTCACAATAGTGATGATGTGATTAGCCAGGTGCTGGATGGCTGTACTGGAGCTGGTTGAATGGGTTTGATGACCATTGATGGTCCTGCCACAGCAGATTGAATAGGTTCCCAGGTTTAGACAAAAGGTGGGAGATGGGTCCCTAATTAGCATCAGGAAGGATCACTAAACATTTGAATGTAAGATTAGTTTATCTTGGAATCCTGAGGGAAGAAGCAGGAAGCACAGTTGTGGAGACAGGATTTTCACATAGACGTAGGTTTCACACTAAACGGCTAGGTGAAGCTCTGGAGAGAGAAGGGCTATTTGCAAGGTGGGCTCTGAATAGCCTTTGGATATATAGATACTTTACCTGGTGGAACCCATTGTTACTCCATAAGCATACTTCTGCTGGGGGGAGGAGGAGGCTGGAGGTTGCCTTGGAGGGCTGCCTTGTGTCACCTGAAATTAAACCCTCTCAGAGCATTTGGCTAGTTTTGTGTTTCAGGCCAGGAGTGCCTTCCTTGGCCTGATTTAATGGATCTCTGGTTCAGGTTAGAGGTATGGTGCCCCGCTATTGGGGCTACCTGAGAGTAAGGCAGTGCCTCTGGGCTACAATTGGGCCAAGAAAAATCTTGCCCTCCTGAAAGGAACTGTGGGAAGAATACAGTTGTGCAGGTTCATACAAGGAGAGAACTTCCAAGTATGTCGATCCTAGGATGAGAAGGCCTTAAAATATAAGAATCAGTGCCTTAAATTGAACTCTGAAATCAGAGGAAGCCAATTAAGATGTTTAAAATTCAAATTGCACACTGAATGAACTAACCTCAGTCAAGAGTTGAGCTGTAATGTTTTGCACTAATTACAATGTCAAAGTTATCTTTAAGGGCAGCTATGTAGAGTGCATGGTAGTAGTCAAGTCTTGAAGATATAATAGTGTGAACTGGCATAACCAGATTGCCTGAGGCCAGAAGAAAATATAATTTCTGTAACTATAAAGAATCAATTTTTTGCTACTATGCTAACCTGTTTCTCTGGCACCACCGCCAGATCATTATGCATCCTGGACTCTCATCTCTGTCCACTATGTCAAGGCCCATCCAAAGTACATTCCAAAGTCTCTTCCAAAATATCCACCAACCACTATTGTTTCTACTGTTCTAGTTTTTTTCTCTCGGTCACTTGACTCTACTATCCAGGCACCAGCTCAGAACAGAAATGGCTACTTTTGGAGGCCTGACTGTATAAAAAAGAGAAATGCGTGTCATCCGTATACTGATAATATACAACCCCTAAGTTCAGAAAATCTCATTTAGCATCTGAATGTATTTATGAAAAAACACTGGAAATGAACACCAATGTTGTAAATCAGCAGACCTGTCGTTGTTGATAATGACCCCTGGGAACAGTCTAAAAAAACACCTAAGCACTGGTTCGTTGTACACCCTATACTGTACTTGCTAAGTGCATCAACAAGACATATTTTTACTGTATTCATTGACTGTTTATAGTCTGCCTTTCAAAAACTTAGCATAACTTGGTAATAGTCCATAGAAAGAGCCATCTAATAAGAGCAGTGTATGTATGCTAATACAGTCCATATGAGGAGACATCTCATGAGCCAATGTAGTAGGATTACTGAAATCTGAAAAAGCCTAATACAGCAGGTATGATACAGAGTGTGAATATAATGAGGAAAAATGGTCTTAAATCAACAGAGAACAATGAAGCAACACAGTAATAGGTATAGCAAACTGATAGTACATCCTATGTGCAGTGGTATAATGCACAGCCCAATTTCCTTCCTGAAGTGCCATCCTGAATTATTCTGTTACAGTACTCTGAATTATTCTGTTATACTTTAAAAATATAGTATAGCCGCATTACCTTTACTCCAAAACTCTCATGAATAACTCCATTCTATGTAGTATGTGGAATGATAGGAGCACGGAGAGCCTCCTGACCACCTCAGGCTGTCCATTCCACAAGGCAATCACAGCAGAGGGCTTTTAGTGGGGGCAGCGGGCCTCCCCTCCTTTCACTGGCCTCCCATCAATGTCCTGGATTTCGAACAGCCACCTGGGATCTACTCTACAGTCTCCATCTTTGCTACTGAGTTATTGATTAGATCCGCCCAGTATTTTATAATTATAATTATTGTTTTGTATTATTTTATTTTTATTGTTTTAAAATTATTTTCATTGTTATTGGTATATTGTATGAACACTGATTGAACCCACCCTGAGCCCGCTTGCAGGGAGGGCAGGATACAAGCCCAATAAAATAAATAAAAATAAAATAAATCCCAGCGTCCAATGCCTGAGGAGGCGGCCGCCGCCGCCGCCCTCCACGACACTCATCTCTCTCCTGGCTTCGCAGGGCTGTTCTTATGTTCCAGGGGCTCCCTCTTGTCCTCGGCCTGCAAGCGAGCCCAAAATGAGAGGAGGAGCTGAGGCAGGGGCAACAGCCCTAGGTGGCTTCTGGGCTCCTGCCCAGCAGGAGTTTCCTGGGCCAATACTTTTGTAGGACGGTGCGGTGAGGAAAGAGGGAAGAGCCTGAGTTGCAAACTGAGGAGACAGAGTGAAAAGGAAAGGGGGAGGGGAAACTAGATCAGACCTAGTCAAAACACCAGAGGTTCCCGCTGCTGATGCACTGGGCTAAGAGTGCCAAGGCACTGGGCCTTTGATGCAATAGGGATGCCAGCCGCCAGGTGAGGCCTGGGGATCACCCGGATTTACAGCTCATCTGTAGAGATCAGTTCTTCCTGGAGAAAATGGATGCTTTAGAGCAGAGGTGTCAAACTCGTTTGTTACGAGGGTCAGATCTGACATAAAAGTTACTTTGTCAGGCCGGGCCAGGTCTGCCATAAAATGAAGTGCCAGGTACTGGAGATATAAACTTAATAAATGGTACAGGCAACCCCAATTAATGATATTGTTTTTAAATCAAAATACAAACAAAAGCAATTGATTCCTAGGAGTGAAAGCAATTGATTTACTGGGGAATCCACAAAAGCCCTAGTCAATAAATGTATTTAATCATCTGCAAGACTAGGTTTTTCTCAAGGGATACCATACCCACCCCATAGCCATTTCCTTTAATTTCTTGACAGCTTTGACCACACACACCTCATTGTGCCAACTGGGCCCCACGACCGCATGTCTAACACCCCTGCTTTCAAGGGAGGACTCTATGGCATTATACTCCACTAAGGTCGCTGTCTTCCCCAGGCTCCATCCCCAAACCTCCAGGAGTTTCCCAGCCTGGAGTTGGTGACCCTACCCCCCATTCCTTACTGGTGGCCAGGGGGGACCTGGCAGCCCTCAGTGGAAAGGAGCCTGGGGAAGCAGGAGCTACCTAGGGCTTTGCAGAGGAGCAGGTGATGGAAATGTGCTGCGACTTTGAGTCTCTGGCCTACTCTTGGAGGACAAGATGGGGGAACAGAATTTTTGCTTTTCCCACCAGCCCCACAGTTTGGCAACTCCTGCTGCTTTCTTGCCTCATCTTGGCGGGCAGTGTTTCCAAACATTATTCACTGGCCTGCTGAGTTTGTGTCTTCACCTCAGTGAGGCAGCTTCTTCCTTTCTCTCTGCGGGATCTACTTCTGGCTAATGAGACTGACTGCATCCTTTCCCTCCCCGCCCCAGAACCTGATTCTGAAGAACCGTACATGCACACGAAAGCTTATATTAAACTCCGTTGGTCTTCAAGGTGCCCCTGGACCAGGCCCATAGCTACAGTGGGGCATTTTGGGGCCTGGCCCCCTGACTTCCTGCCAAGGCCCCCTGACTTCCATGCAGCCCCCAGGCCCCCCAACTGTCTGGCCACCTGGAGGACTCCCCACAGCCACCTCGTTCCCAAGTGCAGCTTGCTTCCCCGCATAGGCAAGCAGACTGAGAACGTTGGAAAAGTGAATTTTGTGATGTCAGTGCCCCCGACTAATTTAAAGGCCCCCGAATTACAAAATCCTGGCTACGGCCCTGCCCTGGACTCAGACGTTGTTCCTCTCCTAATAGATCCAGGTAGTCAGTCAGCCATGTTGGTCTGAAGCAGCAGAACAAATTTAGAGTCCAGTGGCACTTTTAAGACCCACAAAAGTTTGTTCAAGGTATGAGCTTTTGTGTGCAAGGTTGGAATGGCGTGTAAGGTTCAAACTTATAGACAGGGAAATTATCATGTTAACATGATGATGTCTGAGATATACAAAGTCCAAAATAACAAGCTAAGGTTATAAGGTCCACAGCTAAAAAGCAATAAATATGTCCGAATAGCAGATAAATGTCCAAAGGTGTCTTTTCTAATTGTGGGAAGCAAACTGAGAATCTCTATTCTGTCCTCCCAGGCGTGAAGATGACTTAACAGCACTTTTTGAAGTTGGAGGCAGGGTCATGTCAGCAAAACATCCCAGTATTCCTGGCATTACATTCAGTATTCCAATATACTATTCTGAAAAAGAAAACACTAAAATACAGAGGATTTAATGTCCTTCTTGTTGAGAATACATATGTGAGGACTGAATGAGTAGGTATATATAATGATATGAGATTAATTTTTATTTTAAAAAACCCAATATCCCTGTTGAGTCTTGGGGAGGTCTTTCCTTGTTATTTTGGACTTGTGCCTTGCACACAAAAAGTGTGCTTTGTGTGCCCGACAAAAAGTGTGCCTTGCACACGAAAGCTCATACCTTGAATAAACCTTTGTTGGTCTTAAAGGTGCCATTGGACTCTAAATTTGTTCTTCTCCTAATAATTATTTGCATTGACCCGCCTACGCCCCTGAAGTCTAGCGCGTACATTCCTCCCTCCATTCCCTGGGCTGAGCGTTAGTCGCTCCGCATACGCGCCCCGCCCCTGAGGCTTGGTTCGCCTGCCTTTCATTTCTTTGGCGGCCCGTCCGTCCTTCCTTCCTTCCTTCCCTCCCCGGGCTCCGGAGCGTGCTTTGGTTGCTTAGTAACGGCTCGGCTTCCCTGTAAACTGCAGCCATGTCGGAGGAAGAAGAGGCGATCGTTGAGGCTGAAGAGATCATCCGGTGCCAGCGGATCTTTGTGAACCACTTGGACTCTTACAGCGGCCGCAACATCGGGAAAGTGAGAGGGAGGGATGGGAGAACCACTGTGTGTTGGATGGTGGTTAGAGCTGAGGGATGCAGACTTTGATATAGTTGTTCTCTTTCTACCTCACCTACCTCAAGGGGTTGGTGTTGTGGAGATAAGGTGGTGGGAGGGAGATCTGTATTTTCTCCCCCCAAGTTCATTGGAGAAAGGGGTGGGTTAAACACTGTGCAATTAATTAAATATTTGCATACTTTATTTTATACCTCACTTCTCTCCCCAGTGGGAACCCAGAATGGCTTACTATATTCTTTCTTTCTCTGTGCGGAAAACAACCCTGAAAGGTAGGTTAGGCTGAAAGAGGTTGACTAGTCCAAGGTCACTTAAGGCGTTTCTCCCTGACGCACAACTGCTCCACCATGCTGGCTCTCAGCTTGTGTGCACATATGCTACCTCACAGGGTTGCTCTGGACATGAAATAGAAGAGAGAAGGACTGTGGATAGTTCTCTGAGTTCCTTGGAGAAAAGATGAAATATTTTCCTAAGGGGAGGTTTAAACAACATGCAGTCTCCACCATCGCGCCTATTGCCTTCAGTTTGGTGTCGTGGTTAAGAGTGGGGGACTCTAATCTGGAGAATCCACATGAAATTAGCTGGGTGACCTTGGGTCAGTCACAGTTCTCTCAGAACTGTTCTCTCAAGAGCTGTTATCTCAGAGCTCTCTCAGCCCTGCAGGGTGTCTGTTTTGGGGAGAGGAAGGGAAGGAGGTTGTAAGCTGCTCTGAGACTCTTGAGTGAAGGGTGGGGTATAAATCCAACTCTTCTTCTTCTTCACTGGAATTCTAGATTGCTTCCCAGTTTCCAATATATCTATGTTCGCTTGATGAATTCCTTTTCCATCATCAACTGTGCATGGTGGTTCCATGAAATGTACTATAGTGCTGTATTCCCATAGAAATCCAGTAATGCCCATCCCACTAGGTGTTCTCCTACTAACAGTTTTATTTGGAAGTACGTCCTGTTCATACATCCCACTTTTCCCTGCAATTTTGTTCCTTTAAATATGTTTACCTTTTCTTTTATTTCCAGTCAGTGTTTGTTCCTCCATACTCAATTAATTCCATGAGACTCCTTAAATTAGTTACTTTACCTGGAAGGGGGGGGAGATTCTCTTTGCAGCCAAAGTGATTTTCCATTTTTTGGAAATATTTTCATTACCATAGTTTTGAAATTGCACAATTATGATAAAAATACAAGGAAAATGAACAAATTATTGCTTTTTCTGCAAAGAGGCACAGTTATAATTTAAGCTTTAGGCTGGAGGAAGACAGAATTAAGGATCCGTTGAAGAAAGTTGCAAAGTAAGCATGAGGGCTGTCATAAAGAGGATGGTACGGAGTTGTTTTATGTTGCCCCAGAAGGTCGGATCAGAACCAACAAGTTGAAATTAAATCAGAAGAGTTTTTGACTAAACATTAGGAAGAACTTCCTGACAGAGTGGTTCCTCAGTGGAACAGGTTTCTTCAGGAAGTGGTGGGCTCTCCTGCTTGGAGGTTTACAAACAGAGGCTAGATGGCCATCTGACAGCAATGCTGATTCTGTGAACTTAGGCAGATCATGAGAAGGAGGGGCTTAGTTCTTGTGGACCTTTCTTACATGCCCAGGGAAATGCTGATTGCCACTTTGGGGTCAGGAAGCAATTTTTCTCCAGGCCAGTTTGGCTGGAGATCCTGGAGGTTTTTTGTCATCCTCTGGATGTGGAACAGCGGTCACTGTGGGTGCTGAGTGGGAGGTATTTGTGAATTTCCTGCATTGTTCAGGGGGTTGGACTAGATGACCCTGGAGGTCCTTTCCAACTTTATGATTCTATGATCTAAGCAGTTTTAAAACAACAGAAAGAAGAAGGAAAATGTAAAAAGACAGTAATTCTGGGAAGCCTTAATAACACTTTGTTTCAGTAGTGCAGTCGTACACTGCTGTGAAAATGTGCACAAATCAGATCTGCATTTGCCATAAAAACTGAGTGAATTATGTCCACTCCAGATTTAAATAGCCTGTGTGCAAGCAACTCTCAAGTCAGAGTAAAGGTGAAGAAATGGAATCAAAGACAAAGATCGAGAAGGGGCTGGACAGATGTGAACGATGCAACCCTCAGCAGAGTTACACCCTTCTAAGTCCATTAAAGTCCATGGATGTGGTGGTGGAAAGTGCTGTGAAGTCCCAGCCAACTTACGGTAACCCTAGTGGGTTTTCAAGGCAAGAGATGTTCAGAAGTGGTATGCCATTGCCTGCCTCTGTGTTGTGACCCTGGGCTTCCTTGGTGATCTCCACCCAAATACTAACCAGGGATGACCCTGCTTAGCTTCCAGGAGCTGACGAGATCAAGCTAGTCTGAGCTATCCAGTTAAAGCAATGGATATAGGAGGGTGTAACTCTACTTAGAAGACTATCCTCCCCCTGGCTAGCAGGCCGCTTCAGTGTGTTGAGCTGTTATTCGTCCCCATAGGTGAGAAATGAGAAAGATGATACTAAAGCAGGTAACTGGTTATCGATGACTATGTCAATCTGAACTGGGGTTCCTTTTTATTATCTGATTGGTTGTTTTCTTGTCAATGTTTAGTACTTGTCCTCCTGTATTGTTGGAGCATCTTTGGAAGAAGTAGCAGAAGAAGAGGAAGAAGAAGATGAAGCTAGATCAGCTGTCGAACTTTCACCTGCTAAACCAAAGGAAGGAATATACCAAATAGTGGGAACTGTTTCACAGGCAGAGAGTGGGAAACCAGATTTTGCTCAAGAAATATATATTGTGAGTATGAAGCCAGTTAAATTTATTAAAATGCCAAATGAATTTAGCCGCTTAAAGGATTTCTTAAATGGTAGGAAAGAACATAAATAAGGTGGCACATTATACCAAACGTCATAAGAACTTTCGATTAGTTTCAGATACAGTCCAGATTAAAAAAATTATGTCAAAGTTCCATTGAAACAATGGGATGAGTCGGTTGTGTCTCTGAGCTGGGCTACATCTTACACTTACCATGTGAGAACAGACTGGCTGGTTAAGAATCATGGAGGGTTTCTGCCTACTGGTGGAAAAAAAAATAAAGGGAAATCACAGTCACAAACTATAGGAAGGAGGAACCTTTGGCCACCTTTGACCATGTATTGTTTACCCCAAATTAGACACTGTATGGAGAGTTAGTAGGACAGATTTTGGGTATATACAAATATACCACTGTGCTTATGGCAGAGATGGTTTTGATGCTTTGTAAAGCATGGATATACCTTCTGGTATGAGGAAAGCTGGCTATGTAGGTTTTTAGAACAGTGGACTTGAATCGGGAAGTTCTGCATACACAAAGCATTCATTGGCTTCTTCATGTGATGACATAAATCCATCTCCTCCCCTTCCCCACTTAGTTCTAAGCAGTTTTACAACTTAAACAAAAAATAAATAAAGTACAAAGTGTGGGAGATGGAATATTATGATTGCCACAAGGGTCAGACAATCAGAATCCTGCATCATTAGATGTGTGTGGGAGAGAGGTTTCTTCATCATCATCACAAGAGCCAGCCAGTGAGTACTCTGCACAGCCACCTTCTCCCAGAAACTGGAAGAACTAGTTTTTCACTAATCTCAGTTCAGTTTGGAAGTTTATACATCTGTTTGAAAGGTGCAAGGGCAGATCAGCATCAGGTACTGCTCAAGTTCTGTCCCTCTGTTTTCATCCTTATGGTGGTGAGTGAAGGCTGTTCCGATACAGAAATTAACTTCTTTGTTAGAAAACGTCATGGGCGATTAGGCCCTTTAAACCTAAAATGGGTCTGCAGCCTATAGCTCCAGAGTCAAATGCGGCTCAGCATGGAACCAAATATGGCTCTTAACTAAAGAAAAAATCTCTAGGTTAAGGTATATTGAAAGGGTAGGTGGGATGCTAGAGTAACCAGTTTGCATGGTGAAGGGCAGGCAAAGATTGTTGTGGGACAAAAGGGCTTCTTAAAGATGCTTTACATAAAGGGAAATGATAGAGATGAACAGTTGCCAGTATTCCAAGCATGAGTCATGCACAGATTTATGCCAGTGTACTAAACAATCACGCTCCTATTAATTATTTATTGTGAGCCTTTGTGTTCCACTTCCCAGTAAAGGACTTGCAAAGAGTATTGTTTGAACTGCAGACACTTTATGGATTACTAATCAACGTGCCAATTGTCAGTAATCTTCAATGGAAGGCTTTCAGTACTGCAAAGGGGCTTTCTTATACTGGCCTTTGTTAATTTCTTGCTGAGAACTTGGATATTGGTTTGGCTGTTTAATTGTAAAAGGTTGCTGTCCCCCAACCTGAAATGTTGTTTGCCTGCGCAGCCCTTTCTTCAGTCCGCTACTTGGCAGACGGTGCTTGCTTTAATTTCTTGTTATGTGTGCCAGGGATTAATAGGATGCTCTTTTTAATAGGTGCCCTAGTCAGGCTTGAGAAGCTGAAGCAGTTTTTCTGTATGTCTCTGAGGAGCGAGCTATGAAACAAGAAGCAGCCCGGTCTGTTAGAGTGAATCTTGGATATGGAAGAGCTTAGTCAAAATGCAATTTCAGCTGTTGCCATGCAGAGTTGTCCTTTAGATCTTCCTCTGTAAAGTGGCAGTAGCGCTTGCGGGTTTATAAGAATGAGAGTTGAAATAACGACTTCAAAGCACTTGGTACTTTTCAGGATCTTTTGAAATGGTGATGGTTAGAGGTGTCCAAGGACCAGCGTGGCATAGTGCTTAGCACGCTGGACTAGGATCTGGGAGATCCAGGTTTGAATCCCCACTTTGCCATGGCAGCTTGCTGGGTGATTTTGGGTCAGACACATACTCTCAGCCTGACTCACCTTACGGAGTTGTTGTGAGGATAAAATGGAGTAGAAGAGAGCAAATTAAGTGGGGTTTAAATTAAATAACTATCAAAGATATATATATGTGTATATATATATATTTGAGAGCCATTTCATAGATTGAGCAGGCCATATGGTGTAGTCCTCACAGTACTTGTACCACCCCAAAAAGGGACAAGAGAGATTAATTATCTGAAAGTTCATGCTAATGCTCTGCTGAACACTTCAAGCAACTTTGAAATTGGCATTAGAAATTCTAGTATCATATGTAGCTACCTGGGTATCCCAGGTCTACTTTAGGTTTGGAAACTGGAACTTAAAACTAGAATGTTGAAAGAGGAGGACAGAAATTGCTTCTCCCAGACATTTTGTTTTTGTTTATAGATGCCTTCTCGAGATGAGCTGCTAGCTCGCATGACAGAGTGTGATGTCATTATTTATAACATCACTGAAGATGAAAGCCAGATTGAAGAAGCAACCTGGGCAGCTACAGGTGGGAAAGTTTCTTTGTTATCTAAAAGAGGCATGGGGCATATACATAAGCTGCCTGCCAAAGTGGGGAAGTGGATGGCAGATTAGTTTGCAGAAGACTGCAAAGTTTGGACTGCAAAGACCTGAGTTCAAATTCAGTCTGGGCCACAGATTCATGGGTAGGCTTGGGACAATCTCTTGTTTATGTTTGGTCTCAGACTGGTTTCAGTTATAGGACAAGGAATTTTGTTTATCTCATCTGTAAACTTACGCATGCATATTCAGATGACTGTATAAGCTAAAACACTTATTCAAATAGTGCATCTTGATTGCACCTATCATGTATTTTACCATTAAACCTGCACAAAGGCCTCAGAATGTGGAATAAGAAATCCACACAATGGGGACATATAAACATAGGAGATATTTTTCTACGAGCTTGGAGGAAGCCCTAGGTTTGTAAAAGAAAAAAATGTATATATTATAAGGCTTAAACATGCTTAAATCAAAGAAGCAAAGGCCCTGCTGCTTCTCTGGCTGGTTTCCTGCTCTGGATATATTTTTAAAATGTTTATGGTTTGTCTTGATGCTTTTAACAACCCGCTCTGCAAAATCTCTTTTTGCATGCCTAACTATTGACTTACATTTCTTTTGCCAGAGCCCATGGTTCATTAAAGCAGACCTTCCACTTTTTGAAAGAAGCCTCTTTACTTCTTATAGCTTCCTTGAATTGTGTTGTTAACCATGCAGACCTTGTTTTAGACTTGGCAATGCCTTTCCTAACCTGTGGTATGCATTCTACCTGAGCTTCAATTAGTGTGGTTTTAAATAGCTTCCAGGCATCCTCTAGCAATCTGACTGTTGTGTTTCCCCTTCAGCTTCCTTTTTACTATTTTCCTCATTTTTATAAAGTTCCCTCTTTTGAAATCAAATGTTACAGTTTTGGACTTTAACTTTTCATTGACCTCAATGCTGAACTTAATAGCATTGTGGTCAGTGTTCTCAACTGCTGTAACAACCTCTACATTGCTCACCAGCAATGTTCCCTCTAAGCTGTGGAGTCTGGTGAGCAAAAATTCTACTTTGTGAGCTACTTGGATGAAAGTTGTGAGTGAGTAATTTGGCTCCTGCAGAAATTAGTCTGCTCTGGAGCCGTCCTTCCTGAGCTGAGACAAAAATGTGTGAGTTGGAGGCTAAAGAACTTTGAGCTAGCTCACACTAACTCAGCTTAGAGGGAACACTGCTCACCAGGCCTTGAAATCCACTCAGAAACAAGTCCAAGATTGCTGCCCCTCTGGTTGGTTCTGTGACCAACTGTTCCAGTGCATGGTCATTGGAATCTCATTTCTACAGCATGACTTGAGCACATGTTTACCCAGTCAACGCGAGTGTAGTTGAAGTCTCCCAGTATAATAACATTATCTGCTTTAGTCACCTAACATTATATAACATTAATCTTAATTTGAGAGAATTAAAGAGCCTTTTTTCAGAAAGTTTTACAGTGTTATCCCAAGCAGAGTTACGTCCTTCTAAGCTAAAGAACTCTGATTAGGATGGCACCAATGTTGTAACTGAAGTTAAAGAGGAAATCAGTCTTTTTATACTAACAAATACACTGTAATCTGAATATCTAGCACTGCATGAAGAGATGGCACAATTTGAGAAACAGAAAGTGTTCATTCTGCTATCAACAATCATGACCTGGGCACGAAGCAAGCCTCTTGACCCGGTGAGTGACAAAGAAAGTGAGTGAACATGCATCTGATGTTTGTTACATGGCACAGTAAAGTAGTACACAGATTTGCCTTACTAAATCTTGGTGATATTGGGAAATCTCAGTTACGATAATGATTTGGGATAATTCCAAAATAAGAAGAAGGGCTGCGGAAACAGAGTGAGAAGCTTAACACTGCTCTTCTGAAGGTGAAGCTTAGATCTATCCTTCTTCCCAGACTGCATGGAAATGCATGCATGTGTAACAGCACATGTGGAAGCACCCCCAAAATGTGTGTGGGGGGGTCCAGCTCTCAGCTCAGGGAAAATTCCTCATGTTGGAAGCAGCATTGCTTTGGTTCCTTTAAAAGCATAAATTGAATAATTCCAAAGGTCACATTTAAAAAAAAAATTGTTTTCCCCTTCCCTCCCAGGATGATCCAGAGATACCTTTCACAGAAGAAGACTATCGCCGAAGGAAACCTCACCCTAACTTTATGGAACATACCAATGCTGAAAAAGTTATTCTCAAACTTGGGAAAACCGTGAGTATTACTGGGTATTAAAGAAAAGACACAATATATTTATACCACACATTTATTATGGTTGTGTGTGTCTTGCCACCTGGCGAGATGTGCATGACTAGGCCAGCTCTTTGATTGGCTGGGCACGGCCTGGCATAGGAGTGGATGAGAAGAAACAGCTGGAGCCATCCCTTTCAGAGCCAGTACGGGGATTACCACTCAGAGAGAGAGAGAGAGAGAGAGAGAGAGAGAGAGGGCATGTGCTTTGGATTCAGGCAGTCCAGCTTTCGGTTCTGGACATCTGCTGTTAAGAAAGGGTATTGAGGCTGGAAAGACAGATCTCTTCCTAAGATTCTGGAGAGCTTCAGCTAGTCCAAGTGGACAATGTTGGGCTAGGACAGGTCTTTGAATTAAATAAACGCTGATTGCGACTGCTTCATTTTCTTCTGTTGCTGATCTACTGTTTTGGCTCTGATTACTATAATTTTACTGTTCCTTCTTGCTGCTTTTTCTATTTTACGACTATGTCTTAAAGTTAGCTCTATGGTTGGTCTTAGTTGTTGTTGTGTCCCTTTACTGATGTTTTAGTATTTATGCCTGTCTTTTGTGAGCCTTCTTGGGCATTCTTTGGAATGAAACAGTGGGTATGAAACGCTGAAACAAATAGATGGACCAGTGATCAAACCGAGTATAAAGCTGATTCATATCTTTCTTTGATTGTACTGGCATGCTGCAGCTTCCTTAAACAACATGCATTTTCAGCTGTAGCTGTCCAGCACTAGATACACCTCACCAGTCTCTCACAAAGTCAGAGGGATCCTGCTATAATCTGCCGGTGTTGTTTCTTCCTGAATATTTCTGTGCTGTGTAGCAATTGCCCATGATAGAGAATAAGTGGGGGAGATCCCTGTTTGCTGAAGGAAGGCTGTGTGGAAAGCCCGCAGTATATTTTTGTCCGGCTGGGACTGGGTATTGCTTCATCTGAATATGTTGGAGAAAATGCAGTCATCCTCCAAGAAGCCTTCTTCCAGCTTAAGTGGCTTTTGCTCCAACAGAAGAGTCCCGTGCAGGGCCGGCTCACCTGCTAGGCGAGCTAGGCGTTCGCCTAGGGTGCGCCAGCCGCAGGGGTGCCAAACTGCGCCCCGCCCCCCTGCGAAAAGCCGCCCCCCCACTTCCAGCCACTGCGCCACTTCTTCGCTGCCGCCACCAGTGAAGAGTGCCCCGACGGGGTGCAGGAGGCAGTGGCAGAGCTTGCCCACCCTCCCCCTCCCCCCTCGAGGGGGAGAGAAAGCGGGGTGGCGGCGCAGGAGGCGGTGGCCGGAGCTTGCCCACCCTCCCCCTCCCTCCCCCCTTGGGGACCTCGGGGACCCGCCGCACCAGCCATCCCCCCACCGGCAAGAGAGGCAGGTGGGCCAGGAGTGCCGGTGGGGGTGGAGGAGGTGGCAGCGGACCTTGTATCTGATGAAGCTATCTGATGGTATCTGAAGAAGTGAGCGGCGACTCACAAAAGCTCCTCCCCCTGCCACCGATTTTGTTAGTCTTGATGGTGCTCATGGCCTCTTGCTCTTTCCTACTGTATCTGAGGAAGGCAGCTTTGACTCCAGCAACTACCCCGAGATTCCAGTTGGTCTGTAAGCCGCTACCAGAGTCGACTGTAGCCCTTTGACTGCACAAGGGGTTTGTCAATTTCATCTCAACTGTGTCTTGGACTGGACAGGGGAAAGGGCTGTAGAGTAGGAAAAACATGTCAGTTTCCCCTTTGGTCTTCCAAAACAGTGTGCACACAACCCCAGTTAAGCTCAGGGCCGGATCGCCCATTGGGCGAACTAGGCGCTCGCCTAGGGCGCCCAGGCCTCAGGGGCGCCAAATGGTGCCCCACTCCCTCCCCGAAAAGTGCCCCCCCCCACCCTAACCAGGCGCCCGCCGCCGCTAGACCCCTGCCCCCTTCCCGGCTTTCCTGGTGGTCCTGCAGAGCTCCCAGGACAGCCGGCGCTGGGAGGGAGGGGGCGGCGGCTAGACCCCCCTGCCCCCTTCCTGGCTTTCCTGGGGGTCCCGCAGCTGCGGAGCCTCCAGGAAAGCCAGCGTTCCGCCACCGCCCCCCGGTGTCCAGGCCCCACTGGGAGGTTGGCATACCCAATGGGGGGCGCCCCAGGCTTCCTGCCTAGGGCGCCCAGACACCTGGAGCTGGCCCTGGTTAAGCTGGAGAGAGGTTGCACATGTTACACATTTTAATTTTAAAAGTTTGATTTAAATTGTTGTGATGCCCCCAACCCCCACTCCACAGTCCTGCTCAAGCTGTAGTGGGATTTGCCACTGTCTCAGGGTCAGGCATTTAGTATCAGAGGGGAAGCATTTTTAAAAGAAAATTAATAATAATTATCACATTAATAATAAGATACTGTGTCCCGTTTGAGTTAGGCTGAACATAGCCTAACTCAAACAGGACAGAGTATCTTATTCCAAGACACTGAAAAGCTGGACAACATATCCAATTACCATGTCAGTTTACAGAGAGAAGTCATTGAAATTCATAAACATAAACACAATTTCAACAGGAAAGAAGACAGTTTAAAAATAAATAGGGCATGGTTTACAGTCTTGAAAAACACAAAATGCTCTACCTCTTACAATAGCACTACAGATAAGGTTGGAATTTCAACAGCCAATCCATATGCAAAAGAACCTCCTCAGGAAAGCTCCTCCATTAGCGTGTCACAGCCTGGGAAACTCCTACAAGATAATGCCTCAGCCCTACCACACCTTCCTGAGTAGATATAAATTACCTGCCTACCATTTTTCTTTTCTTCTCACATTGAAACATAGAGTACTCCATCTTTCTGTGTTATACCTCTGAGGATGCTGGTCACAGCTGCTGGCGAAACGTCAAGTCCTATAATGTCACGACCATGGCCATACAGCCCGGAAAATCTACAACAACTAATCCTGCCATCCCTTTGGGGTGTCCGCAGCCAGATGCTCCGCTCTTCCCTTGGCTTTGTTCCTGGGAACACCCAGCTCCAGCCCTGATAGGCCCACCTCCCCTGCTTCTCCACTTGTGGTCAAGAGGCTCCAGCTTGGTTTGCACCTCACACTGCGCCCCATTAGGAAGCAAAGTGGGGGGGGGAGGGAAAAACAAAAAAGGCATGGCTGTTTGGTGAGGGAGGAAAGGGCAAATTGGGTTGGGGCATTGTCGGCTCCCGCATGGCTACGGGCCTGTGAGGGAGGGAGGGAATGCAGCCACTACCAAAGAGAAAAGGGGCAGACTGGAAGCACTCCCAGGTATTCTTGCTTCACCGTTCCTCCCCCTTAGTTTCATTTCTGAAAAATGGCAATAAGAGGAATATACCCTGTTGGGATAGCTGTGGAGATGAATTAAGTACAGAGTGTAAAATGTTTTTCTTTTTTTCCCCACTGCTCTAGAACAAAAACAAATTTGCTACCTATGTTGTCGCTTCCGGTGTTCAGTATGGAATGGAAGAAAGAATTCTGCACTACTTTTTTAAGGTGACTTGGGCTGCTTGGACAGCAGGGAAATCCCGCAGTAAGGGGCAGTCTCTAGACAACATTGAACCTCATCTCTTCCTGATTTGCTGGTTTCCATTTTCTCCCCTTTCCTCCAGACAAAATATAAGCCTAGCATCCCCCCCCCCCACAAAAAAAAAGTAAAAGAGAAACTGCTGAGTGGCTGCAAGTGAAGCATCCCTCCGGACGCTTCTCCCATTGCTGCCATGGGGGCAGAGCCATGCTCCACATCTCCTCTTCCTCCAGCCCTTTAAAGGGCCATTTTTGCTTTCCTCACTGAGGCACAGCTCAGTAGGGCTGGGGTTTGGGGCTGCAAGGGGTCCCAGAGAAATCATTTATGCTGCTATTAACAGGAAGAAGGGGGGCAATGGGTGTTTGGAAGGGGGTAGAAGAAGGAGGGCAGCAAACAATAGGAATGGGGGGGATGCTGTTGTGGATGCTGTTACCCCTGTAACACCTGCTGTTACCCCCTGTAGCTGTGTCACTTGATGCTGCTGCCACTGCCCCCATGACAGGGGCGTGTTTATGTGTGGATGCAGCTTTAGATGGGAGTGTTGTCGAGCATTTTTTTTTTTTTAAAGTTTAATATGTGAACATAATAAATCTGTCTGCATTTAGGTGGTTGGCTGTATTGGAAACCCAGTGCTGTTGTTGATGGATGTTTGTTCTAATCCAGGAAGGCAGCTGTTACGCAGTAAAACTGAATGGCTGTCCTTTGCTTAGGAATGTAACTCTAGGATCAGAGCACAGGGACCGGCTTCTGATTCAGAAAGGTGTCCTCTGATTGGATCAGCCTAACATATCACTAGTAGGGATGCAACATTCCATTTGCCTAGCCACCAGGGTTTTATTGTTTGGTTCCCATGTGGGACAGACAAGAATACAGTGTGCTCCCTCCCCAGCAGCTGAGAAGGAGGGCAGGTGTCAGTTGTGCCTGTAGGAGGCGCTGTGTGCATTTGAGGCTCACCTTTGGATTTGCAAAGAACGGAGGTGAGAGCTGCAGTTAGTCTGTGGCTGCCTTGCCACTTTTCAAGATTCCTTCCCAGCTGTTAGGGAAAGGACAACTGACAGCTTTTGTATACTTTGTGTTAAAAGTAGCAGAAGTAGGTTAAAGAGGGTGAAAGAGAAGAGAACCCCCCACACACTTGGCACAGTCAGTTACAAATGTCATAAATAGTGATGGAGGGTGAAAGGAAGTAGAAGGATGGAAGTAAGCAGCAGTGCTGCAGGAGAGTAAGCTTAGGAAAACATTGTATTTGGCATGGTTTATGAAAGTTGAAAGCAGGGGTTTAAGATCTGCATGATGCCCAGGGTTGCCAGCTCTAGGTTGGGAAATACATGGAGATTTTGGGGGGTGGAGCCTGGGGAGAGTGGAGTTTAGGGAGAGACCTCTGCAGGAGTCCATCCTCCAAAGCAGCTATTTTGTCCTGGGGAACTGATCTTGGTCATCTGCAGATCAACTGTAATAGTGGGAAGTCTCCAGGTGCCACCTGGGGGTTGGCAACCCTAGAAGCCACACAGTGACCCTGTTGTAGAGGCTGAACTTGAACACAGGTCACCGGGGTCGAAGCCCAACCCCTGTGCTAATAGGGCCTGAATCTTCATCCTTTTAAATGTAAAATATGATGGGTATGGCATAGAACAGAGCTACTGTCAGCATGGCAGCTGACAACTTACCCAAAGGAAGAAAGGCTGTACCTATGATGTTCCCAGCCGCGGCTCCTAAATTTTGCAAAAACTTTTATACCCCTGATGTATAACATTAGACAGAAGCAGTGAATAGCCTCACAGTACATTTTCTGCTGTGTTGGTGAAGACGATAGATCTATTTGTACTTTTTCAGGTGTATGTACAGAACTTTACAGAACTGTATAATTCAGATCCTATAAAATGGGCCATTAGTTTGACTCTTTCAGCTGATGACCCAGGCCTCTTGAGGGACAGATTTCTCAGAAATCATACTAATGTTACAACTCTCAATTCCTCTGTAATTATTTCCAGCTCTCTTGGCTCGGCGAGACTCCTGCAATACCATTTTTTGGCAATGGAAAAAATTTTGTCCCAACTATTCACATTCTTGACTTAGCAGCGTGAGTATGGTATCCCTTTAGCTATGTTTCACCTCCAGGATGCCTCAGTACTAATAAATGTTCCCTTTAAGCATCATAGAAATCAACAGCATGCTCCTTCATAAATGACAATTAGGGTTGTACCTAACCCAGATTTATGCCAACCAGTCCAGGTTTCCAAGAAGTCTGGCCATTCCTATATTTAAAAACGGCATTCATTTTTGGGGAAATGAATGTTGCCTAATAATAAACTGAACCCGAACAAACTGGTACTCACACAGAATATGAATTAAAGAACCCAACACAACTGTGTATAATAGTATAGAAAATAACCTCTGTTGAATCAAGAATGTACAATCCCATTGCATTGTGATTATATGTGAAATACAATCACAAAGGAGCTGCAGTGGCTCAACTGGTTAAGACGCTGAACTGCAGGCTGTGGAAGGTCAGTAGTTCAGCAGTTCAAGACCCGGGTGCCGCAAGACGGAGTGAGCTCCCGTCTCTAGTTCCAGCTCCTGCCAACCTAGCAGCTCGAAAGCAAGAAATTGCAAGTAGATAAATAGGTACCACTTCGGTGGGAAGGTAACAGCATTCTGTGCACCTTGGTGTTTAGTCATGCCGGCCACATGACCACGGAAACGTCTTCGGACAGCGCTGGCTCTTCGGCTTTGAAACGGAGATGAGCACCGCAACCCTAGAGTCGGATTCGACTGGCTTTCGAGCAAGGGAACCTTTACCTTTACCTTACAATCACAAAGACATTGATTTCCTATGTCCATATCATGTACAAACACCGTTATCCATGTACATCAAAGTCCAATAGATGAAACAGTCAAAGCTTGTCCAAATGCAAGATCCACGATAGATTATTTCAAAGTAGAATCAGGAATCCATGAAGCATTTCCTTCCAATGAGCATGCTAGCTAGTCAGAAAGATCCACATTCCATGATTCTCTATAACAATCTCAGAAAAGAGCTCTCCATAAATTTCCTGTGTAATGCGATTCCAGGCAGCAGTAGTTTCTCAATAATAAACTGAGCCTTCATTGTCTTTAGTAAGAAAAAGGTTGCACGAATTGTAGAGCTGATTGCCGTTCTGATTTCACCTTTCTAAGAAAGAGATCCCATATGAACGCGATGGCTGTACAGGCAACTGCTGGAACAGCAGCATATTTTAAACAAGTACTTTAGTGCCTCGGCTCCATAACCTCTGGCTATGACCATGTCTTTGATGATGTTTTTAATGCCCTGACCTCGGTGGCCCAGACTAGCTCAATCTCATCAGACCTCAGTAGCTAAGCGAGTCGGCCCTGGTTTATACTTGGATGGGAGACCACCAAGAAAGTCCAGGGTTGCTGTGTAGAGGCAGGCACTGGCAAACTGCTTCTGAATATCACTTTGCCTTGAAACTCCTACAGGTCAGCTGTGACTTGATGGCACTTTCTGCCACCATTATTTTTAATAATATTTATAATGATGATGATGATGATAATAATAATAATATCATCTTATTGCCAGCCAGTTATGATGTGCGACTGTCCTTGCGTGTCTTGCTGCTTTGTTAGCTGCCTGGAGTCTGAGGAGATAAGGCAGGTTGTAAACGTATGGAACAAATAAATGTCCATGGATGAGATTTTTCTGGACCTGGCCTGTAATTTGGCTCAGGCCTTCTTCTTCACCCTTTCAGGAGGACCCAGGGAGTTATCTGTTTCTCCATGTGCCTCTCCCTCTAAACTCCTTCCTGCAGCTTTAATCAGTTCCTCCATGTCAAAGGGTTGATCACTCAGACGTTCCAGCTTTGTGGGTGTGGCCCACCTGAGGTTGGGGGGGGGGAATCTGCTGCTGTAGCCAGTTAGCTTATTACCAGTCATGAGAGATGCTGTGTGTGATATAGGTGGGGCAAGACAAGTCTGCCCCCCAGGACTGACACACAAGTCCAGTCATCCAGTGAGTACACTCCATTCACTTTTGGAGCAGTCCAGTAGACTTTCAGATTACTTTACAGTAATTGGCTTGTGACTTGCAGGCCTCTCTTGTTGCTGGGCTGTAATTCAGTGGTAACCTTTCTGAAGTCTGGTCAAGGAACTGTGCAGGACATAATATATGCTTTTAGGAAGTTTTTTGGGATCTAAGGGTCAACCCGAAATGTTATCTGGGAGTTCTGTGAATGCTTTCATTGAGATAGTTATACTCTGCTTTTCTCCCCAATGGGACTCAAAGTGGCTTGCAACATTGTTATTCCCTCTTTCATTTTACCCTCACAACAACTCTGTGAGGTAGGTTAGGCTGAGAAAGAGAGAGGGATGGCCCAAGACCACCCAGCAAGCTTCCATAGCAAAATGGGATTTGAACTTGAGTCTCCAAACTCCCTAGTCTGGCAATAAGCTCCTATTTTTCCCCCTTTAATTAGCAGGTATATGTGGGCCTAATTTGGATTGGATCCACAATGCCAGGGGAAGGTACTTAAGCCTCTCCTCTCTGCGCCATTTTCCTGGCTGGAAATGGCTCTGCAAAACTGCTGTTTGCCCTGCTGGGGCAAAAATACAAGTCCTCATCTTGGTAATGGGTAAATAGGACAAATAGTCTCAGACTGAGAAAACAGCATGAGGAAGAGAAGGCTTAACCCCCTCCTCCTTGTGCCACAGTCCAGTTCCAGTGCAGAGTCCTGGGCATCTGTTGGGAGCTCTGCTCACTGGAACTCCCAGTGCCATCTCTGCTTTGGCTCTTACAGTCATTCCGGCTGCTTAATCATCGTACATAAATCATACCGAAGACTCTGTGTCAGATGCCCTGTGTCCTCTCTCTGGTTTGCTTCACTGCAGAGTGTTACAGAATATAGCGGACCACAGGCCCAGAGTTCATTACCTCGTTGCGGTGGATGAATCAATACAGATGCTGAGTGAAATCGTCAAGGTAATGGAGTTTGAGATTTAGATGGTCATATCAAACCTTTGCACTTAAAGGTCAGGCTTCTTCAAATGAATTCAGGTGACAGATCTTGATGACTGTGAACCTAAACGACTTAGTTTTCTTTGGGGCCGGATCAGGCGATGCCCCCCCACCCCTTGGTTTAATGTTGTTATACTCAAGATTGCAACAGCACAAACTTTTTGGTGCAGTAATTCAGAGCAAGAGGTGTCAGTTATCGGACATGTTAAATAAATTAAATATTCCAAGAGTGCTAATGTTTTAAGCATGTTTTTATTTTAAGTAAAAAAAAAAAACCCTTTGTGTTTGTGTCCTTTATAAAGTTTATATCGCTGCTACCTGGCATTACATTTTATGACACACGTGGCCCGGCCCAACAAGGTCTTATTTATGTCAGATCTGGCCCTCATAACAAATGAATTCAACACCCCTGTCTTAGACTCTACATATGACTTAGAAGTGTTAGGTGTGTTCTGTTGTTCTGATATTTGCTGCATATCATGCAGGCTTGTAAGTGCAGATGCATTACCTGCTACAAAAAGCCCCCCCCCCCCAAAAAAAACCGCAAAAGGGAAAGGAGGGTTAATTGATCCCACCCACAGCTGACATCAGAGTTTCCCTGTCTGTGGTGCACTATGGCTTTCTCCACTCTGTGTGGACAGCAATTATGAGATGTCAGCAGGGATTGTCATAACTCAGGATTGTCCACAGAGTGAAATTATTGTGGTGAATGTACTGTCAGGTGAAAGCTGGCGAGCAACCCCACAGAAGGGCGAGATGAAACAGGAGTCCAAAGACTTAAAGACTAATAATTTTTTCTAAATGAACTTTTGTGAGTCAGAGGAGTTCACTTCCTCAGACACAGGGACTGTATGTCTGCAGCAGTTACAGTATAATGGGTAAATATAAATAGCACCTAAGGATATATGCTTCATACAGCTGAGGTGGTGAGGTCTGCCTCACAAAAGCTTATTCTGGAATAAATGTTGTGATTCTGGCTACTGCTGGATTTTTCCTGCCTCTCCCTTCCCCCAGCAGCCACCAGTGAGCCTCAAAAAGATGATGCTGAGGATCAGGGGACCCATTTAGATGTAATACCACCCAACATGAGCATCTGGCCCTAAGGAGATGGAAGGGGCAAAATTGCCCTCCAGTTTGTTCTGCCAGTGGCACTTCCATTGGCACTAGTGGTTCCATTAATGGAAGAATCAGAGAGAGGAATGCCACTTGCTTTCTGTTCCTGAGTGCATTTGCGCACGTTGTGGTTTCTTTTCTTACACATATGTCCCCCTTGAGGTCCCCTGGTGAGGCCTCTTCCTATTTTTGAGCCTGACAGCTGGCACCTTGGTATAGCGGAAGGTGGAGAAGATCCACCTCTGCCCTTTCTGCTGGCGCCTGGCACCACATTGGATCCATCCCATTAACTTCAAAGAAGGTGGTTCAGTGAATGTGAGAACTGCCAGTTTTCTCCAAAGGATTGTGTTGTAGGGCGGTAGAGAGAGTTCTGTACAAGCATTCATTTTTTTTCCATTAGTGTTCTGTGCCATTTTTGTTAGCACCCATCAGCTCCATCTTTGTCTCTTATTTTTATGGCCTTCTGGCTTAAAACAATTAATAAAGCATTCTCCCCTTCCTTTGATAACGCTTAATCTTTTTACGAGTATTGAATTTAAAATGCACCCCATGTTTTTCTTTCACAGTGCATCAGCAGAAACCTTGGCCCAGGGAAAACGCAGAAGGTCCCAAAAGAAAATGCTTTCCTATGTAAAGATTTAACAGTATGTTTTTTTCTTTTAAAATATTTTCTGCTAGAAAAGGATAGCTGTGCTATTTAATACCAGTTCTGTGCTGAAGATTACCAGGTTTATTTCTGCAAGCAGATGGCAGATATTGTAAGGAATCTTAGCCGCCTTCTTCTTTCAGTCTCCTATACTGCCCCTGAAAAACAAAGTTTGAGTCCAGTGGTACCTTTAAGACCAACAAAGTTTTATTCAAGGTATAAGCTCTTGTGTGCATGCACACTTCTTCAGATACAATGAAATGGAAATTACTAGTCCATACATATGGGTAGAGGGTGAGCAGCGGTTTTATTGTAAAGGAACTTCAGGAACAGACTAGAAAGGAAATTGCTGAGTTGCAAGTTATTACAACTCTCAGAACAATGGAATCCCCAGGACTTAACAGGGATATTGATTTCTTATCTCGCTACATATGCTAACCTCATTCAGCCCTTACATCTGTATTCTCACCAATCTCCCAGGAGGACCATAAACCCTCTTTATTTTATTTCTTATTTGGAATAATAGATTCAATTCGTAGATTGTAACGTAACGTAATGAATAGTAGAATGTAATGTACTTTGGAATGTATTTCTCTGGTCTGGGGACAGGGGAGATAACTATACAACCAATCGTCCCACTTCAAAGAAGAAGATGCTGTAAAGTTGCCTCCATGCTTGAGAGCTGAGGGTTCCCTCAGGAGGTGGTGGGTTCTCCTTCTTTGGAGGTTTTTAAATAGAGGCTAGATGGCCATCTGACAGCAGTGCTGATTCTGTGAACTTAGGCAGATCATGAGAGGGAGGGCAGGAATGGTTGCCTCAGTGCTTAGTTCTCGTGGCCCTTTCTTACACGCCCAGGGAAATGCTGTTTGCCACTTTGGGGTCCAGAAGCAGTTGTTCTCCAGGCCAGTTTGGCTGAGGATCCTGGATTTTTTTGTCATCTTCTGGGCATGGAGCAGGGATCACTGGGTGTGTGTGTAGGGAGGTATTTGTGAATTTCCTGCATTGTGCAGGGGGTTGGACTAGATGACCCTGGAGGTCCCTTCCAACTCTATGATTCTGTGATTGTTTGTTTTGTTTTTCATTCCTAGGGATCAGCATAATAATTTACCATTTAATATAAAACAGGGGGAAATCCTTATTCTTTCTTTTAGCAACCACAGTTGGATGAACTACTTGTGAATCTGCGAATGGAAGCTGTGTTCTTGAAAGAGAATTTCAATATTAAGTGGGTCGCTCAGAATGGACTGGTGGAGAGTATTGATCAAGTTATTGTGGAGTACAAGCAAAGTCGAGGGTTACTGGTAAAAGTGGTCTATGTGTCATGCGTTTTTGGTTTGAAAATTTTGCAGAAAGGCATTCTTGTCCACTTCCCCAACCCCCTTCACACAAAGCTTTTCTCCATGCATATCTCCATGTTCCCCACATAGCCTTTTTGGTAGTCCAAGCAGATGGCCTTGCCCTTGGGTCCCACTCATGGTTTTTGAGTAAGATTCAGGTCCAGTAGCACCTTTAAGACCACCAAGATTTCCAGGATGTAAACTTCTGAGTTTGACTCATGAAAACTTATACCCAATATAGCTGTGAGGGATACAAGACATTACAATGCAGTTTATGAAACTGAGACCTGTTTTCTGTTCAGTATTTATGAACTGATGGTCCAAAATAATGTGTAATATGCATTGTGCCTAATTGATCTAACCATATCTTTTGCTGCTAGTCCTGGACACACAATCACTCACTCACTCACTGACTGCCGCCACCAAAAGCCATTTTTTTAAAAAAATCATCCTTTTTTTTTCAGCCAGTCAAAATTTGTATACTTGGTCCTCCAGGAGTAGGGAAAACATCCATTGCAGCAAAGCTGTGCAAACACTACAAGCTGCACCACATTATGATAAAGGACGTGATCACCAAAGCCATTGAAAATCTGGTAAGGAGGTCCATTGTTATGGGCTGTTTCTTTGTGTCTGGCATAATTTAGATGTGAACAGAAAAAAATGATTAGCAGTCTGTGCAATTAAAAATGAAGACGTTTTCAGCGTGTTACATATCTCCAGATTGTGCATTTTTAATGTCAGATGTTTGAAAGAACGCCTTCCCTCAGCAAATGGCTATATCGTATTCTGCTGTACTATTGGAGAAATATACTGAAATATTTACAGATCTGTATATTTACAAATTTACAGATACCAAAAAATATTAAATTTGCTGCAGTCGTTATTTTCCTTGAACAATTTTATAAACAGATTTTAGACGAAAAGTAGTATGATATATAGTGATCCAAGTTTTCAGACCAGTCGACATAAATTCAAGGCCCCCAATCTACCCAAAGTCAAGGCACTGCTAAGATCCATCTGTTTCAGTGGGAGAAAAAGTGCTGGGCTTTGGCTGGATCGTATCCCAAGTTTCCCAACAAAACTGATGGGGGAAGTGTTGGGATTTGAGCATACAAGTGAGGTTTGTGAGGTTCATGCGGTCTCTCCAATGTGAAGGGGAAGTGGAGTGGGTTAAATCCAAAGAGACTCTTTTGCTGGCATAATTACACTGATGCCAAGGGAACAGAGGATCTGTGCTGATTACTACCCACCCACCCAAGACTTGCACCCCCACGTGGTTTGTGAACATCTCCTGAAGGCAGAATAGAATTTGAAGGGACACAATGGACTGCAGCTGGAGGAAGGAAAATGGTATTCTATGAGCTTGCAGCACTTTGGATCCAACTCAGTAACCATAAACACAAAATAATTGAAATACAAGCAGGGCTATTTTGGGGCAGGAACGCACAGGAACGGAGTTCCAGCTGGCTCCAGAGTTGGCCACACCCAGCAGGAACTCATTAGCATAATAGGCCACACCCAACAGCAGAAACTCATTAGGATGGCTACATTAGGGTGTGTGGCCTAACATGCAAAGGAGTTCCTGCTACAAAAAAAAAGCCCTGGGTTTTGACAACAAACAAGGTAAACAGAATAAGAAGCAAGAGGTGGGTGTGGCTGGATGACCACAGTTCTGGTAATGTGGGGGTGTGGCCTAATATGCTAATGAGTTTCTGCTGTTGGGTGTGTTCTGTTATGCTAATGAGTTTCTGCTGAATACAAGAATGCAAACACACGCACTTAAAAGTCATCATAATTTAGTTTAAAACACTGAATAGCAAAGCCATTGCAGCTAAAGGTCAGTCAACATGAACGTAAACTGTTTTGTCTTATGGGCAGAGAGCACAGTTGACTGATAGCTGGTTCTGCTTTTGGGACTGAATCTGAATGAAGCTGAATATCAGCCTGACTATGAGAAGAACGGGATTTCACTGTTCTGAGAGCCAGTTCAGCTTATGGCTAGAAGAGTTAGCTGTGATCCAAGAGTGTACATGAGACACACAATGACTAGGGCCTATTATGCGTGTTGGGTTTGGCTCGCTTTCACCATGCATGTCTGTCAGGTTTTCTTTTTCGTTCTGCACTGATCCCCCCCTTCAACAGTCAGTTTGCTTTCTGGTCGCTGGTTCCCTGGGTTTTCTGAGAGTGGTTTTTGTGTGCCGATTTTCCCCTTGTTTTGCTTCCGAGTCAAAGGTAATTCAAAAGCATACAGATTCCCTCAGATTTCCCCCCTGCCCCTTTGTTGCTATTCAAAGGTCACTCCCCCTTCCACATTGAGGTCGTTCCGCCCACTATGTTCCTTCAGCCAATGGCAGACTGCCATTCTTCAGTGTGTCCCTTGTTTCACATTTAATTTTTTTTTACAAGCAGCACGAGTCTAGTGATATGAGACTATCACTAGTTGCAATGCCGCTTGGCTCCCCGCAGGCACAGCGATCCCGGCTGGGTTGCCCTCTCTCACTGCCCAGTTTCAGCTGGGCAGGAGAAGGTAGCACAGCGGCTGGGCTGCAGAATAAACACACCAGAGAAAAAAAGAATGGTGCATACTGCAGGTGTAGAATACGAAGTCGAGCTTAAAAGGCTTGATTCCTTGGATTCTCTGCAGTAAGCTGTGCATGCATAATAGGCTCGCCTATGACTACTGAATGCTTATATACTGTTCAAAAATCTTTAACTGCAGTACTGCTGCTCCTGTGAAGATGGGTGCTGAAGTCTCCTGTCACAGCTCTTGGAATTTAGGGGAATGGGTCAGCTACACCCTGGTGGAATGGGCTCCCAGAGGAGACCAGGGCCCTGCGGGACCTTTTACAGTTCCGCAGGGCCTGCAAAATAGAGCTCTTCCATCAGGCTTTTGGAGCCACCACCACCACCACCATCACCACCACCACCACTACCAGCACATCTATTGGTGTCACTATCGATAACAACAACTGTCAACCATAGTGGAAGCCCTAAGCCGCTGGTCCCTGTGCCTACTACCCATCCTAACCTCCCCTAACTGAAGCAGACACATAGAATTAAAGCAAAAATTATAATTTGCTAGCACTTTAACACCATGTTTGATTTTAGCATTGTTTTTATATTGCTGTATTATTATTTATTAGGAATTGTATTAATGTAATGAATTGTGTTTTATGTATTATGAGAACTTTTATTCTCTTGTAATCCGCCCTGAGCCAGCCTAGGCTGGATGGGCGGGATAAAAATCAATAAAATCAATCATTCAATCAATAAAATATTCTAGACACACCTCTTTTAAGAGTCAAAACTTTTGAACAGTTTGGTTTACAAGGACTGCTTTCTGGAGTCCTTCACTTAAATTCACAGTGTGCAGTAATCTGGGAAACCAATTTCAGGCAGTCAGGTTAAGAGACGGGAAGATTGTTGAAGAAAGAGAACTCCTCTACCTGGTTTACAGTTCAGTTCATAATGCCTTGACATAATATCAAACAAGACAAGATCCAGGTGGTCCGTGCTTAAGAACTCCCACTTTTTTGGGGGGAGGGGAGGCTGAAAGTAGTTGTCCCTGTGGGATTTGTTCGGACCTGATCTCAATTCCCCCTCCTCTGTTGTATTTGTCCTACAGAGCAGGGTGGGATTGAAACTGGGAAACGGCTTGAAGGAAAATGGTAAAAACCCTCTATCCTTGTACTGTGACTCCTGTTTCAGTTCCTCTGCTACCCACCCCCAGCTGCTTAGTAAACACTTTAAAAAAAAAATTATGTGGCACTTCTGTTTGATTCTGACCTCCAGGAGAAAATTGTTGCTCCTAAAGAAGTGGAATCCCTTGAGCCGGAAGAGGAGGAAGAGGAGGAAGAAGAGGGAGAAGAAGAAGAAGGAGATAATGTCGAAGAAGCACAGGAATTATTAGACGCAGTTAAAGAAAACATGGAGCAAAACGGAGGTAAATCTAAAAAAACCGGCTTATTTTTCCCCAAAGACTTTTAGTTTATTTTTCTCTACCTTCCCCTTTTCTCTCTGTTAGGGGCAGGGTAGACACTAACTTTAGCCACACCCCTTGGAGATGGGGAAGTTGCAACAGATCTATTTGGCCAGCCATTGCTGGGAACAGGCCCTTTACAGCACTGCCTGACACAGCTGCCCTGAGGTGCACTGCTGAGCCCTTTAAGGAGCCTTGGCCTACCAATCCACTCCCTGACAGCCTACTGGGAGCAGCAGGGAGGAGCAGGGTTAGTGTTGCCAGCTCTGGGTTAGAAAATTCCTAGAGATTCCGGGGGTGGAGCCTGGGGAGGGTGTGGTGTGGGGAAGGGATGGATTTTACAGGGTATAATCCCATTGAGACCAACTTCCAATGTAGCAGTTTTCTCCAGGGGAACTGTTCTCTGTCATTTGGAGACCTGTTGTAAATTCAAGGGATCTCCAGCCACCACCTGGAGGTTGGCAACTCTATGCTGGATGGTTTCAGCACTTCCTTTATAAGGGAGGAGGAAGAGGGTGAAGGAGGACCATTTGGCTGTGGGCCCAGGCTGTGCAATAGTCCAATTAGGGAACAGGAGGTGGACCTTGAATCCCCCTCCCCAATTCTCTGGTTCTGGGTACAAGGGATCTCAGGAGTAAATGTGCTCAACCATGGGGGTGAGAACATGGCCTCTAACACCCTAATTATCTTGATTGCTTTTATGTTGTTATTTTAGTGATGCTGGATTTGTGGTTTTTAGATCTCTATCACTATTATTAACTGCCATTTTATTGGAGTCCCTGGCTGGTTTTACCCGTTTTTATGGCAGGTTTCAACAGATTTAATGGCTGATTTGTTATTACATTGTAATTATTAAAACTGATTTTTTAATTGTTTTAACTCTGTGTTGACAGCTGCCTCAAGGACTCTTTTTGGGTTAAGGGTACATGGTTTTAACTCCCAGGCAGACAGATTAATTCATCAGCAGTAAAATAGAAACCAGCTTACACTTATGTCACTTGAATTTTTATATTAACTATTCTATATGTCATAGGACTTGAGACTTCTACTAAAATACTAAGCATGTGATGTAGCTAAAGATTTGGACTGGGGAGGTCTGAGTTCCAGACCTGCAAGTTGTACAACTCTCACAGGCTGACCTTGTCCAGATCATGGGAGGTGGTAGTTCCGCTCTATTCTGCTGTGGTCAGGCCTCACCTGGAGTACTGTGTCCAGTTTTGGGCACCACACTTTAAGAAGGATGTTGACAAGCTTGAGCGTGTCCAGAAGAGGGCAACCAGGATGGTGAGAGGGTTTGAATTCAAGTCTTATGAGGAAAGGCTAAAAGAGTTGGGTATGTTTAGCCTGGGAAAGAGAAGACTTAGAGGGGACATGATTGCAGTCTTCAAGTATTTGAAGGGCTGTCATGTAGAAGATGGAGCAGATCTATTCTCTCTTGCTCTGGATTGCAAGACTCGATCTAATGGGTGGAAATTGCAAGGGAGTCATTACCGGCTAGATATCAGGAGAAACTTCCTAACTGTAAGAGTAGTTGAGCAGTGGAACAGTCTCCTCGGGAGGTGGTGGATGCTCGTTTCCTGGATGTTTTCAAGCAGAGGCTGGATGACCATCTTTGGGGTATGTTGTAGGTATGTCAGGCTATCTTTTGGCTATGCTCCTGCAGAGTGCAGGGGGTTGGACTAGATGACCTGCAAGGTCCCTTCCAACTCTAACATTCTATGATTCTATGATCAGTCACTCTCTCTCAGATTGACCTACCACACAAGATTGTTGTGAAGATGAAAAAGAATTTAGTCCACCTTGAGGTCCTTGGAGGAAGGATAGGATACAAATGAGATAAATTAAAAATAACGAGTATTTACCCAGAAGGAAGACATTGAAATCCATTAGACTGTCGTTAGGTTTTTTTTTGTAGTAGAACTTGAGTCCTAGGCTACGGTCACACACACTAAATAATCCACTTTCAATGCACTTTTGAATTGGATTTTGCCTGTTCACACGTAAAAATCCAGTTGGAAAGTGCATTGAAAGTGGATTATTTAGTGTGTGTGACCACAGCCCAAGACAATTTTGTTCTTCTGTGCACATGTTTTGTTTTTATAGCTGCAGGACTGATGCAGTTTCAGTTTACCGAAGTGGGTGGGATGGGAAGAAGACACCTGTATTCAATGCAACAATATCTGTCTTGCAAGCCTTCTGGTGAGATATTTCATAAGGGCGCTATATGTTATACTTAAGTGAAATTGGACAGGGCTCCTGACATTCCAGCATCTCTTCCATTTACAGCGCTTCTAAAGTGTGATGGAATGTGAGGAAGAGGCTTTTATAGATGTTGCAAAATTTGAAATATTTGTTCCTCAGGCACGTAATCTTCCCAATACACACACAAAAGATTCATAGTGGATGTTTCCCTTTTAAATTAGGTCGTCTGGATGACAACTATGTGATTAAGTTCATGAAGGAGATGCTGACGTCTATGCCGTGTAAGAATCAAGGGTATGTTTTGGATGGGTTTCCAAAGACCTATGACCAGGCAAAGGATCTTTTTAACAGTAAGTGTTAATGCTCTACTGTGTTGGTGATTCATTTGCAATGGATAAAAATCCATGTGACAGCTACATCATTTCCTGAGACCATTTAAGCAGGAGCAGTCTACTCATAGGGTTTCAATGAATTCTGTGATCATTTTTGTCTTACTTTTTTTCCTGATTTGGCTGAGATTTCTTGGGGGGGATCTGCCAGGGGAGGGAGAAGAAAGAGCATTTATCCTCTTCTTTGTGTTGCCCTCCCAAAAAACCCTTGCCACTTGTTAAATACTGGATTCCATGGATGGTCTGACCCCAAGCCCAGTGATCAGCAATCCTTTATTAGTGATTCAGCAAGAACAAAAAGCCAAAAGCCAGAGCAGCTGCCCTGTTTAAATAGCATGCAACTCCACCCACTTCCCCAAACAACTACCAATGAAAGACCATTGTCAGAACCATTAATTTCTCATTGGCCACCTCCAGAGTCCTGGTCGGCTATTGTTGTAGAGCTCTAAGCTCAGCCAGTCTCTGGTAGAAACAGTCTTGGAATGTTCCAGTCCCAATACATAACACCACTGCTGAATGCCCCCTGCCCCTAGATAGTTACCCAAATTTTTGTTATGTAACAGCGGTAAAGGCAGCTTGGAGGGTGGCAACTTCCAGCAGGAAAAAAGATAGGAAAGATTTTTCCTCATACCAGTCATTCCCCTTTAAACTGCAGTTCTGGGTGTTTGTTTGTTTTGTTTTGTAAGGTTGGAGAAATTATCACAAGCCACAGGTTACTTTGAGTCCCATCCTTACTTAGTACAACATTAATGCTCCTTTTAATATTTCTCTTAAGAAAATACTCTTTCGTATACGACAGTAGTGTCTGACAATACTGGAAAGTAAAGATGTTACACTAAAACCAACAACAAAATCAATCCTCATTGATATTGTTTAAAAAAAGGTCACTACCCTACTCATTCCATCACATTTTAAATCAATTCCATTAAGGTCGCTAGACCAAATTAATGTTGAATATTTGGAAAGATGCGTACATCCTCTTGAAATCTGTCATTCCAAAATGCAATGAAGCCGGGCACAGATTTTCTTTGATGCCTCCCTTTCTGGCTTATACGGATAGTTTTAGTTATTATAGCTACATCTAGAAAACCTATACTAGAAAAGATGTCTGAAATAAGAGGCATCCAGACTAAGTTCTCCATTCGTGCGAGTTACTTCTGTCAGAAGAACAGACTATTTTCTCCCTGAAGTTTTGCTCCTGGGTGACAGGAGACTATTAGGAGCAGCATGAAAGGCAACTAATTTCACATACATGTCATTATATTACTATCTGATGTTCTGTAGCAGCAAAGGGCAACTTGCCCATCTGCCTTTTGTGGGGATTTTTCATCCTATTAAATTTCCCTCCCCCACCTGTTTTTGTACCTTTTTAGAAATATGAAAAGTCATTTCCATTAAAAAGAAAATGATGTAATGCTGATTAATCTCTTAACCGTGCTTGGATGATGGGGAGCACCCGTGAATCTGTATCTATATGCTTTTTCATCCTATTTCCTCCCCCTCTCTTGTGTATAAATCCCACCCACACACAAACACACATGAACATTTCTTTTTTTGGTGCTGTCCATTGGTGTGGCTTTATGTTTGTGCCAGAATTTTTTGCTAGTCACATTTAGCACAAACCACAGATTTCCAAACCCACTTCTAAGACCCACTTTGTGACTAACTAGTGAAGATGCCAGTGTAGGCATGACCTTGCTGTGTGAAAGAGAGGGGAAACCTGGTGTGCAAAGGGGGTGAGGGGAGAGGGAAGGAGTGTCAAGTCTGTGGGGGTTCTGCATGTGTGTAAAGTGCCATCAAGTTGACTGTTGGCAACCCTGTAGGGTTTTCAAGGCAAGAAGCAAACAGAGATTTTTTTGCTATTGGCTGTGTCTGCATAGCGAGCAATTCTTGGACCTCCTTGGTGGTCTCCCATCCGAGTACTAACCTGGGTTGACTCTGCTTAGCTTCCAAGATCTGATGAACCTGAGCCTGCCTGGACCATCCATGTCAGGGCCCATGGGATGCTACTGTCATTTTAACTGTGGTTAGGAGAAGGGGCAACTTTAACTTAGATCCAGCCAGCTTTTTCATTCATTCTTATTGCAGTTCTCATCCTTACTTTTTTTTAACACATATTTTTATTAATTTCCCCCAGTGTGAACCAACAAAATCACAAACCACAACCAGATAAAACGGGATCCATCAAAGTTCTCATCCTTACTATCGCCTTTGTCCCACATCGCTTTTGGTCTGTAGTGGTCATGAGATCGTCAGCATAACCTTTTTGGGTGGTCAAAGGGGACCTTCCCTCCCTTTTTTCAGTAGTTGGATGGATCCAGTTTATTATGTCAACAATGGGCCCTAATGTGCTGTCTCATACCAGGTCCGTTTTGTAAGCTTTAGTATCTTAGTTGGCTTTAGCGGGGACATCTTAATTACATGTTTGTTTTACATTTAAGTTGAAGAGGAAGAAGAAGAGGATGACATGAGAGGCAAGGTGCATCGCTATGACAAAGTAATAATTCCTGGTAAGTTGACTCTACTTACCACTGAATTTGATATATCACAGTTGCAAACCTGGATTTGTCTCCTTCAGGTGGAAAGGGCAGGTAGTTCCACTTTTAAAAACAAAAGGGGAGGAGTTTACCTATGCACGACCTTTCTCCCTCAACACTTTCCTTTCAGCCAGGTTGCAAAAAAAAAAAAATGGCATGGGAATGGGTCCATATGGAGGTTAAGTATAGATGGGGTGTGTGTCCGCACGCCTCATCCACATGCTGCTTGTATAATCTGCACCCCCCCACACCCCTTGTCATGCATTGATGCGACAGTTCAGTGTTAAAACCCACAGAACTGCTGCTGCCACATCCCGCTTGTTGTTAAAAAAGGCAAATGATTGTCACTGTTAATATTCTGAATTCCTCCACCGCATATCATATGTCTTAGGAAAGCACCAGATCGTTTTACAGACAAATTTTACAAAAACACAGCAGTGTCAATTTGACAGCCTTTTTGATCAGGTTAATAGTTCTTGTTGAATGTTGACTCTTATCTGTGTTGACCTCTGAAATGCTGTGAAGAAACACGAGTTCAAACCCAACTGGGATTCAAATTTCACAGAAGCACACTATGGCCTCCTTCACTATTCAAAAGTCTATGGTGTATTTCAGAGGACCAGATTATAGCCATTTTTGAACCATGTTGTTTAAACTTTGAATTGCTTTTCTGTTGATGACACTCAGCGTACGCAATAAAAATCATCATCATCATCATCATCGTCTCTTTTTTTGCCATCAAGTCACTGCTGATTTGTGGAGAACCCTGATGGGGTTTTCAAGGCAACAGAATTTCAGAGGTTGTCTGCCTCTATGTTGTAACCCTGGACTTCCTTGGTGGTCTCCCACCCAAGTACTAACCAAGGCTGACCTCACTTAGCTTCCGAGGTATGATGAGATCAGGCTAGCCTGGGCTATCAAGGTCAGGGCGAGATGAATGGAGGTGGTTTGCCATTGCCTGCCTCTGCATAGCAACCTTGGTATCCCTTGGCGATCTCCCATCCAAGTCCTAACCAGGTCCTCCCCGCTTAGCTTCTGAGATCTGACAAGATGAGGGTAGCCTGGGCCATCCAAGTCAGAGCAATCAGGGTCTACTTCACACATTATCACCTTTTAGGGACTCTTTCTTGGCATTAAGGATTGATCTGTAATATGCTCTAAACATCTAATAATGTAAATGGGGAATGCATGGCAAACTGTCGCAGGATAATAAATACCCCTTGGGTCCTAAGGGGTGCTGGAACCACCAGTCCCCTTCATCAAGTTCAAGTTTGGTAGGTGACAGCTGACCGATGTCCAGATCCCAGAGGTGGAGGAGAGAGATGGTATCCAGTACTGACAGTCCTTTTATTTTATTCAGCTAAATACTAAGTTAATCAAAATGCCCAGCTGGCAGTCAGAAGAGGCAACCCCTAGCCCCTCCAATTGACACCAAGTGCTTCCAAGGTGGGTGTCATGAAGAATGTCATAGAAGTAACAATACGCAGACCCTTCCCACTAGAAGCACCATAAACTATAACTAACTGTGGGTTATCGGGACAGATCAGGCGTCATTCAGACAGGACCAGAGGCACGCCTGACTTCAATCCATAGAAGTTTACACTTGGAGCTGGTACACCCTGTCTTAGATAATGCAAACAAATGAGGAGAGCACAGTTCAGCCAGTTACAGGATGTTCCTGAGTCACAGGCAGAGCTGAACTGCAAGGCTTTCTTGGTCTGAACCAGAGTCCATTCTTACTAAAATATAGGCCTCAGCATCTTTAAAGAGTATATTGAGAAGAACAGAAATTCTCACGTCTCCATCTAAACCCAAAATTCTGCCACATAAACCACCCATTTTTTTCTTCTCCCATGATTAACACTTTCTTTGGTTGCCACCTCCCCCCAGTTGGTAGAGTATAACTGGCTGGAGGAGTGGAAGCCTCATGCTTGTCCTGCCTCCTTACTGCATTCACCACCTCGCTTGGCTCTAACAGATGCTGTTTCATACCTCCTCTCTTACATCACCTTTGGTCATGTGGTTCTGAGTAGGATGTGGTATTGGTACAGAACATAAGAAGAGCCCTGCTGAATTGGGCCAGTGGTCCATCTAGTCCAGCATCCTGACTCACATAGTGGGCCAGCTAGTTCCCTTGGAGGTTAGACAGCAGGGCAGAGAGGTTGAGGCCCGCTCCTTGTGTTACCTCCTGGCACTGGGATTCAGGAGTTAGCTGCCTCTGAATGTGGAGGTTCCCTTTAGTCACCATGGATAGGAGCCACTGATAGACCAATTCTCCATGAATCTGTCTAAGCCCCTTTTAAAGCTGTTTATTCCTGTGGCCATCACTACATCCTCTGGCAGTGAGTTCCACATTTTAATCACTCTTTGTGTAAAGAAGTGTTTCCTTTTGTCCATTCTGACCCTACTGCCCACTGGCTTCATTGGATGCCCTCAGGTTCTAGTACTTTGGGTGAGGGAGAAAAATTTCTCTTTGTCAACTCTGTCCACCCCATGCATCATTTTATAAACCTCTGTCATGTCCCCCCTTAGTCGTCTCTTTTCTAAACTGAAAAGTCTCCGACTATTTAACCTTTCTCAAAGGGAAGGTGATCCAACCCCATAATCATCTTGGTTGCCCTCCCCTTTACTTTTTCTGGCTCTGTGATGTCCTTTTTGAGATATGGTGACCAGGACTGCACACATTGTTTCAAATAAGGAACTGGTCTTTTACCATTCAAATTGTAAAGGCTTAGTAAGAGAAGAAGAGAAGAGATTAGATTTATACTCCATCCTTCACTTGGAGTTTCAGAGTGGCTTACAATCTCCTTTCCCTCCCCCTCCCCACAACAGACACCCTGTGAGATAGGTGGGGCTGGGAGAGCTTTTTCAAGGACTGCTCTTGAAAGAACAGCTCCAAAGAGAACTTGTGACTGACCTAAGGTGACACCAGCAGCTGCATGTGGAGGAATGGGGAATCAAACCCAGTTCTCCCAGATTAGAGTCCACACTCTTAACCACTACTCTTAATCACTACACCGAAGAATCATGCACATGTTCCAGATTACTTATACGGAGCAGGACTGAGGAAAAGATGGAAAATAGTAAACCACGATCCATCTCATCCTAACTATGCTCTTCCTTAACTGATATAACTATAGGAACAGACATTTAATTCTTAGAAGTACAAGCTCTCAGAGAAGTCCTATGACTTTGTGTTCAAGGTCTGGAATTCTTCCCATTGTGTGGCTACACATGATCAAAATGGAGTCCTTCATGCCAACCAGCCTAAGTCCAGAAATGCATGTAATGCACAAGAGCTGGGGCGGGGGGGAGAAATCCCTTTTATGTCTGGGAAATTTATAATTTAGGCACCCCCCTTAGTGGGGATGACCGTTCGTATTTTTCTGTTTGACAGGGAAAGGTGACCTAGCTATCCTTTGGTCTCCTTCCCTCTCCTGTAGGGGTGTCATTTCTCCCTCCCTTGACCTTACAGTGGCAGAGCCCTCTTGCATGTCCATTGGCTTGACAGTCCTTAGCCGGGAGTTATCTTCCAGCCTAGTAGTTTGTTCCTAGTTATCTTAGTAGCCTCAAGAGATGGGCATTGCTTTCTTTCCCAACCCTGCAAGGTAGGCCATAGACTTAAGAGAAGACTGTGGGGTTAAGGGACATTCTCTACAGGCAGAATGGAATTTTCCTGCCTTCCCCCTTCCACAGCAGTTCATGCGTCTCCACAAAATGCTGCTCCTGGGGCACAGGGGACCCTGAGGAATGACATGAGGGGGGTCTGTAGAGGAAGGGGGGATTGGCAGAAATTGCCAGTTTAGTATTGATGTGTCAAAGCATCGCCCAGTTGCATTTTGGTCTTTGGGCAGTACTTCCACTTGTCCCTTTCCCCACTGCATGCCTTTAATGCTAATATTCCACCTTTGTTTAAAAGATGGGTGAAAGGCTGCTGCAAGTTGACTCATTTTTAAGATCTTCTTTGGAAGCCTTGCCCGAGGTATCCTTGCCTATATAAGATACACAGTTGGTGATTAAAGAGAAGGCCGCCTCTGTGGTGGCACCTCCATGGTAGGATACCCCCCAGTAGCATGTTCACATGGCACCAGCTTAATTAGATGTCACACAGCAAGTTAATACAGTTTTTATTCATTCAGGAGTTTAACGGCAATGTTCCTATTTGTCTGTTTGGTGGCTGCTATTTTATGCTGCTTTTTTGTTTTTTTAAAAAAGCTTTATTTATTGGCTTGAACTGCTGCTTTTTTGCCTTTGAATTGTATCTTATTGGGATTTTATTGTTCTTCATATTGCAAGTCAGTTTCGGTTGAAAGGCCGGGTATAAGTGCTGAAAATAAGAGAACAGATGTGCGCTCACAAAACCAATAGAGGAGCACAATCCTGCGGGAATTAGATGCTTACATCAGTGTTGTTGTTTTTCAAATGCAAATGCTTCTTTCCCCAAGGGGCTCACAATTTAATATGGGTAGAGGAGCCCAGACTCGGTCCCTGAATTTTAAGAATCATGTGGTGAGATACTGCCATATAAAGTGGACCCCTTTGAAGAGGAGGCCTGTACAAATTGAGAATTGTCTTATGGTCCTTTCCCCCTTCCTTGGGCGCTTCACGCAGATGAGGAGTCGGGCTTGGTGGTTCTATTGAAATGGTGGGCTCTTCGTCTTGGCATTTCAGCCTCGCTTCGCCTGGTTCCAAACCTAAATGAGCCATCCTGCACTGGAGTTCTGCAATGAGAAGTGCCTGAGTAGGTACAGATCGTTGCGATACTTCACAAATCTTCTGAATGTTTCTTTTTTCCACAGACCATGTTGTCTTCTTGAGTGCCTCTGAAGATTTCCTCAAGAACAGAATAATGAATCTTCCTGAAATCGTGGTTGCCGGGACCCATTATGCTCAAGACCGGTACTTGAGAGCCCTGAGCGTTTTCCGGGAGATAAACGCTGAAGATGAAACTGTCCTCAACTATTTTGACGAACTCGAAATACACCCACAGCATATTGGTATAGTAAAAAGTGCAGTTAGTTCCCCCACACAGCTAATAAATTGGGATTAACCTTTGGTGCACTGTCAGATTAATATCACTCTAATAACTGACAGTTGTAAAGCCAGATTGCTTTTAATGAATTCTGATATTTCTGTATGCTATATGTATTTAAAATCAACCTGCAGACAACCTGAGGAAGCACTGAGAATGAGAATTGACCAGATTCTTTTTTTTTTTTTACAATCTATCAATTTCAAACTGAAATTCACTATTTTTCAGTACCTCTCCTTTAATGGTCAACTCATTTGAACTAAGTCTGGCCACACTAAATTTTATTTATTTATTTATTTATTTGTATGTATGTATGTATGTATATATTTTAAATTCTACTTTATTTCTCAATTTGGAATTAATCCTTTAAAAATGCTTAACTCCTTTATAAAAATAGATTCAGATGGGTAGCTGTGTTGGTCTGAAGCAGTAGAGCAAATTTTGAGTACAGTGGCACCTTTCAGACCAACAAAGTTTAAGTGCATACACACTTAATCAGATACACTGAAACAGATTTCTTCATGCCTTACATATGGGGGGGTTAATTGCCAGGAAGGGCTGGTTAGAGTCAAGCCGCATCTCTCTACCTATATGTAAGGCATGAGGAAATCTGTTTCAATGTATCAGAAGGAGGAGGAGTTGGGTTTATATCCTGCCCTACACTTGGAGTATCAGAGCGGCTTACAATCACCTTCCCTTCCTCTCCCTACAACAAATACCCCATGAGGCAAGTGGGGCTGAGAGAGCTCTGAGAAAGCTGTGATTGACTGAAGGTCACTCAGCTGGCTACATGTGGAGGGGAATCTCCAGATCAGAGTTCGTCGCTCTTAACCACTACACCAAACTGGCTCTCGAAGTGTGCATGCACACGAAAGCTTATACCCAGAATTGGACTTGTTGGTCTTAAAGGTGCTACTGGACTCAGCCTTTGTTCTGTTGCTTCAGACCAACATGGGCCCCGGTCACATGCCAAATTTGCCACAGGAGAGCCACGATTGAATGGCGGAGTATCCGGGTGCGACCACAGTGCAACATCTGGGAGGCGTAGCACTCCTGTGGCCAACCCGCAGCTTCCCGCCGAAGATGCGGAGTAAAAACTACCTCCTCAAAGGTACTGGCAAATGGTTTGCCATGGGCTGCCTCCGGACTCCATCGGTGTGATCACGCTGGTGCACGGCTTTTCCCTCCAGCCCCTCGTTGATGCGCAGGCACAGAGGGAAGGAACCGTGGCATGCTGCCAACACACTGGATTGCATTCTGGCAGTTCTAATTGCGGTGCCACAAATAGCCCCGCCTCTCCCCCGCGTTATCCGGCCTGTATGACCGGGGCCATGGCTGCCCAAATGAATCTAGATCAGAGATTGTTGAACTTTGCTGACCCTGTGGAACTTTTGGAATTTTAAGAAAAGATAATGTGCACCATCACAAAATGATTGCTATGTGAGGCTGGACAGAAAGACTGCCATATGGGAGGCAGCAGTCAGAAAACATTGCAAAGTTTTAAGCCAGCCATCCTGCTATGATAGAGACAGCTGTTTCTGAATGGGTGTTCCCTGTTCTCTGGGATCTTCTGAAGCATCTTTTGCTCCAGTGAGGTGGAGGAAAGCTAGGACTGGCCTTTGACTTTAGGGAAGAGATGCTTTGAGGAAGCAGGAAGTGGGTTTCAGGAAATACATCATTGGGCACCATGGGGCCCATAGACACCACATTGGGAATCACTGATCCATGGTTAAACAAAACAGTTGTGTGAAAGCAGTGATCATCCCGTAGATGTCCCTGTTTGTTTTATTCTCTCCTAAGGCAGTTTCGAAAGATTACTATTCTGATGGACATATAGGAATTGTGACATCATGTACTTGCCTTGCGCCTTTTGCTATTTCAACTACCTGATCTTAATTCCACATTCAGCCATGTTTCCTGCAGCACAAGATACTGGGTTGTATACAGGGTGTGCTGGCCTGAGTAGAAAGTATTTCTGCTCATGCTTTCCATTTCCACCTCAAGTTCCAGCCATCTACCCTTCATCCTCCTGCACCGTTTCAGAGGGTTCCTGGCCTGAGCCTCAAGAGGAGTGACACGGGGAGTGGGTTTAGGGATGCCAACTTTCACCATGATAGCCTTCAGTATACTGCTCTAATTAGGTTACTTTGGGAGGAAACATAAACAGAGTATTTGTGTGGTGTTACTATGAAAATATTGCCCCCCTCTTGTTAAGGCAATATGTAATAGGGTTTCCAGATCTGCCACTGGTGGGGGGTGGGGGTTAGGGTTGCCAGATCCAGGTTGGGAAGCTCGTGGAGATTTGGGGATGGATGGAGCATGGGGAGGACAGAGAACTCGTGTGGGGGGGGGTACAATGCCATAGAGTCCATCCTCCAAAGCATCCATTTTCTCCAGGGGGAACTGATCTCTGTAGTCTGGAGATGAGCTGTAATTCCAAGGGATCCCCAGGTCCCACCTAGAGGCTGGCATCCCTACGTAAGAGTCAAGGTATTAAATAATGACAGGGTTGTGAATTGTGTTCTCTTGGTATAACTAACCAGATCCTTTATTTCCAATCTTCTTGCTTGAAAGATGTACCAAAGTTTGAGGACCCGGAAAACAGACTTATAGTGAAGGAAATCATCAAGGCCGTTGGTGACCCTCGAAATTACGGTTTGACAGATGAAGAAAGGGAAGAACTTGAACGGAAACAAGCTGAAGAACGTCTGATCAGGGAGGCAAAAGAAAAAGCTGAACTGGAGCACAAGGAAGCTGAGGAAAGGGCTCAGAAGCTGGCAAACTGGGAAGACTGGGTAAGTGATCCCCAGTTCTGACATAGGTAGAAGCCAAAACCTTTGTTTTCTTCATCCCTCCTGCAATGGGGCTATACCACTTGCAGGTGAGAAGGAGCAAAAGCGAGAGGAAGAGAATTCTTCAGAGGAAGCACTGCTGCCGCCCCTTGAGTAAAGGGGAGAGAACTTCTGCATCAATGAAAAATGAACAGATATAGTCCAAATATTGTGGCTTTTATGCCTCAGTCCCACATGTATTTTGGAGCTCCCATTAACGTAATGGGATTGTTTCTGAAATATTTAAAGGAACAGAGGTGTTCAGAAATGATGGCTAAGTAACACATTTGAACGTATTTTATTTATTTACTTCATTTATAGCCCACCTTTTCCCCCAGTGGGGACCCAAAGCAGTGAACGTTGTTCTTCCCCTCCTCCATTTTATCCTGACAACAACCCTGTGAGGTAGGTTAGGCTGAGAGCATGTGACCAGCCCAAGGTCACCCAGCGAGCTTCCATGGCAGAGGGGGGATTTGGGCCGGGGTTGCCTGGATCCTAGTCCAGTGCTCTAACCACTATACCACACTGGGCCTCTAAGGCAGGAAACTGCTTTACTTATCTGGAGTCAGACGGCTGGTCCATCTAGCTTAATATTGGCAGGAGTTCTCCAGGGTCTCAAGCAGAGAAGATTTTTTTCTCCATCCCTGCTACCTGAAATGCTTTAACTGGAGACACCAGAGATAGCACCTTGGACCTTCTTGATACAAAGCATTTATTTACTTATATCATTTATATCTAGCTTTTCTATAATATAAAACACACATGAATACATGTATGAAGCTTCTTTATACTTAAGCAGACTGTGGGTCCAGTATTGTCCACTTAGACCAGCAGTGGCTTTTTCAGGATCCCAGACCATGGGTCTTTCACATCACTTCCTACCTGATCCTTTTAGCTGCCTATACCGTGGATGGAAGCTGGGGCCTTCTGCCAAGCAGGAGCTCTACCACTGGGTCACAGGCCCTCCCATAAAATCAGTTTGCAAAGTTAAAACACATAAAATGCAATATAATCCATGGGAACCTCAAGCAAAACAAAACAAAAGAATAAAACCCAGGGGTAACGTAAAATCCTATTCCAGTGGTCCCCAATCATGGACAATTTTGGCATGCTGACATAGCGTGGTGGGTGCAGAAACAGAATGGCTGCCGTAGCTTTACATTCAGTCACACAGTGAAGATCTTTGTGAGGTGGTGGCAGCTTCTGCACAGCCAATCAGAAGCCCTGCTGGGCAGAAGCCCCACATGGCCAAGCCCACTTTCCAAAAATACTTGGCAGGTGTCAGGAAAGGTGTTGGTGGGCACCATGATGCTGCAGGCATCATGTTGGGGGACCCTGTCTAGTGTTCCCGCTAGGCTGCCGACTACTGCGAACAAAAATTCTACTTCATGAGCCAAAAAATCTATGAGCATAAAAGTTGTGGGTGAGCCTAATTTTTTTTAATTAATTTCAGTTTGAATATAGAAAGAAAGGGAGAGAAAGAAATGGAAAAAGAAAAGGGAAGGAAGGAAGGAAGGAAGGAAGGAAGGAAGGAAGGAAGGAAGGAAGGAAAGAAATAGAAAAAAGAAAGGGGAGGAAAGAAATGCAAAGAAATAAAAATAGAAATAAAGAAAGGGAGAGAAACATTGACAGAGAGAGAAAGACATGGAAAGAAAGGGAAAGAAAGAAATGGAAAAATGAAATAGAAAGAAAGAAAGAAAGAAAGAAAGAAAGAAAGAAAGAAAGAAAGAAAGAAAGAAAGAAAGAAAGAAAGAAAGAAAGAAAGAAAGAAAGAAAGAAAGAAAGAAAGAAATGGAATGATGAAAGGAAAAAAGGAGAAAAAGAAATAGAAAGAAAGGGACAGAAAGAAAGAAAGGGAAAAAGAAAGGAAAGAAATAGAAAGGAAGGGAAAGAAAGAAAGGGACAGAAAGAGAAAGGGAGAGAAAGAAAGAAAGAGAGAAAGGAAGAAAGAGAGAGGAAGGAAGGAAGGAAGGAAGGAAGGAAGGAAGGAAGGAAGGAAAGGGAAATAGAAACAGCAGGCAGCACAGGCCTGCCTTCCTCCCCCCCACACACACACACAGATGAAACAGCATGGGGGAAGGAATCACACAGCTTGGCTGGAGCCCTCACCTGCCCGCCCGCCCTGGCAAAGGACCAAACCCCCCCATGGCACTGGTGGCGAGAGGCCCTTAAGGAGCCTTGCCACTGCGTTTTTGCTAAAGACCCATGGGGGGGAAGGAACTGTGTGGCCTGGCTGGGGCCCTCTCCCTCCCTCCCTCCCTGGCAAAGGGCTTCCCCCACACCCCTCCCCCAGCCAAGAGGGTAGATCAGCTCACCTGATGCAGGGCAGGGCAGCAGGTCTTGGGTGACAGCGAGGGCTCCAGTGCTAGCTCTGAGCTCTCACTACCAGCCAGCACAACAGGAGGGCCGGTGCAAGCTCCTCCTGTAATAGGATCCACAGCCAGGCCCCACCTGGACCTCCAGCTGAAACAGTTGACCAGCTGAGCCAGGCCAATTGCTAAGCAAGAGGGAGGGAGGGGCCACCTACGTCTTCTGAAAACAAAAAGCTTTCCTCTGTGCAATTAGAAAAGTGATTCCCACTCGGCCATCCTGGGATTATAGAAATTGGAGAAAATAAACACACAGAAACTGGAACAGGGAGCCTGGCGTCAAGTATGTGCCCTGAAAAAGGAATGTCTGCCCTTATCTTATCGTTTCAGATGCAATAACCTCCTGTACATATATGTTCAATGCACACTTTGTGAACTCTGTGTTATTTGCCGCCTTTCCCAGAGACCCTCAAAGAGAGAATTCAGTAAACGACATTGAGCGCGAGAGTGAATATGTATCATAATATTTCCCCCTGCTGTGTTTCCCTGCTAGGATAATCGTTTAGAGGAAGTGAAGCGGCAGGAACAGGAGCTTCTGGAGGCTCAGTCCATTCCCTTGAGAAACTATCTGATGAAGCACGTCATGCCCACGCTGATGCAGGGGCTGAACGTCTGCTGCATGGTCAAGCCAGATGACCCCGTGGATTTTCTGGTAAGGGAGTGCTGACCTTTTTCGGGATGGGTCCATTTCAGAGGGGGAGCAAGCTGGGTTATTTATTTTAATTTTATTTATATCATTTATAGTCCACCTTTCTCACTGGGACTCCAGGTGGATTACACAAAGTGAATCAATGACACCAACAGGATGGGAAATCCATAGGGTTGCCAGCTCTGGGTTGGGAAACACCTGGAGGCTTTGGGGGTGGAGCCTGAGGAGGGTGGGGCTTGGGGAGGGGAGGGACTTCAGTGGGGTATAGTGCCATACAGTCCACCTTCCCAAGCAGCCATTTTCTCCTGGTGGACTTATCTCTGTTGCCTGGAGATCAGTTGTAATAGCGGGAGATCTCCAGCTGCCACCTAGAGGTTGGCAACCCTATTCGGCAAATAATACACAAGGATTTGGTTGTAGAGCCAACCAGAAATATAAAAACAGAACTGAAGCAAAGCAAATTGTTAGCACGATACATTAAATGAAGCAAAGTTACATAGTAGGATCCAACTTACAGCAAACTATACACAGCAGTATAGACCCCAATAATTTGTCCAAGGAACATAAGAACATAAGAACATAAGAGAAGCCAATGTTGAATCAGGCCAATGGCCCATCTAGTCCAACACTCTGTCACACAGCGGCCAAAATATACCAGTTGCCATCAGGAGGTCCAGCAGTGGGGCCAGGGCACCAGAAGCCCTCCCACTGCTGCCCCCTCCAGCACCAAGGAATTTTGTGTATCGCTTTAATGCAGTGCTACTAGGGTTGCCAGGTCCCCGCTGGCCACCAATGGGCATGGGAGGGGCAGGTTTGCCAGATCCAAGTTGGGAAGCTTCTGCAGCTTTGTGGATGGAGCCTGGGGAGGACAGGAATCTCAGTAGGGTTACAATGCCACAGAGTCCACCCTCCAAAGCATCTATTTTGTCCAGGAGAACCGATCTCTTTAGCCGGGAGATGAGCTGTAATTCTGGGGGATCCCCAGGTACCGCCTGGAGGCTGGCATCCCTAAGGGCTACCCTGTTATCTGTGTAAGAAAGCTCTCTTGAATAATTCAGTTCCGCATAATTTGGGGGAAATCAGGAGAGTGGGAGCCTTCCTGACCATTCCACAAGATGGACCATTCCACGAGTTCAGTCCTCAGTGGCTAAAATAACACACACCTTGAAGACTTAGGGGTGTATTGTGGCTTAAGACGCAATCAGAAGAATTAGGCTGGCCGTGCAATCCTCACATGCCTCCAAGCACTTTCAACCAGCTTTAGTTGGGCATCACTCTGCTTCTTAAGCAGAATCACATCTTTCCCAGTTCATTGAAGTCAGGGGGCTTTAGAAGGGCCGAACTCTTTTTAGGACTGCACTGTCGGCCCGCAGGGAGATTTGTTCCCCAAGTAACAAACAGCAGAAGGGCTGGGGCCTTATTACCATGATGAGGAGTCAGAAATCCCATTATTCCAGAAGATAGGTTTGTGGTGTTAATCACATCACAGAGCACAGAGGAAAAGGTCCAGTTGAAAGAGTACTGATCCAATCAGACTGAGTGTGGATCACCGCCAACTGTTTGAAAAGTAGCAGAGTGGGATGCATCTGAACAGTGGTAGTGAGCAGTACACTACATAACGTCATTGTCCCCCTTTTATGGATTTATTTATGCTGTTCAGATCCCTTCTCCACTGCCAGTTCATCAGCAGTTAGGAGTGGTCCATGCCCACTCTGATTGGATCTTTCTTTCCTTTGTGCTCAGCAATGTGATGTAACAATCCCCTGCCCTTGGAAACTGGGCCTTCTGTAATAGTTCCCTTCCCCCGTCACCTTTCGGCTGGCTGTTTGTACTTTTTATATAAATCTCACTGCTAACTGAACATAATGCAAAGTGGACTTGGGAAAGCATAATCCACAATATGAAGGACTGTACTGTCAGTTCTCAGGGAGATTTGTTCCCCAAGTTACGAACAGCAGAAGGGCTGGGGCCTTATTACCATGAGAAGTCAGAAATCTCATTATTCCAGAAGATAGGCTTGTGTTGTTAATTACATCACAGAGCACAGATGAAAAGGTCCAGTCAAAAGAGTATACTGATCCAATCAGACTGAGTCTTTACGGTGACACTAGGCTCTTGTTTCAAACTACACTATTTCCAACCAAGGATATATCCAGTTACTCCCATCTCCAGAAGTGAGGATTCTTCCAGCAAGGGAGGGAGCCTTCCTCTGACTAAGCAATGCTGCTTCCTCCCCTTATATTGGAAGGGGAGCTTTGGATCCAATCCGTTGTCTTGTTTTTTATGACACGCTCTGGGAATCCTAGCCATGTCATAGCAACATTGAGCAAGAGTTCATGTCTACCCTAGCATCCTTAGCAGTAAAGAACACCCTCGCCGCTCACCCTACAGATTTCAGCCGCACAAGCCATATATTCCTTTCAAGATGTAATAACTGGCTTTTGAAAATGATTTTGGTTGTGCTGGTGAAAAATCAGGCTGTGCACCCTAATGTGATTGCAAAGGGCTAGTTGGGTGAGTCCGTCATATGAAAAGTAAAAAATCCCCCAGTGTGGTTTTCCATCACATATCTGTCTGGCAAAATGGGCTTTGGCCCACAAAAGCTTCTATTGAAATCAATGTTGTTATTCTGAACAATGGGATGTCTGGCTGTCCTCCCCATTAGAACTCTCTGCCAAATGAGTTCAGGTCCCTATGGGATCTTATGCAATTCCTTAGGGCCTGTAAGGCAGAGATGTTCTGCCAGATTTTTGGTTGAGGGCAGCAACGATTTTTCCTTGGCTGGCACCCTTCCCTTCCTCTCCCCCCCTGAATTGCTGTTATAAGTTCCCTCCCCCACCAGAAACTGGCCCGGTAGTCCAGAATTGAGGGTAGAAATGTTCAGACATCATCATCAAGGACTCTATTTAGGACTTTAGCTTTATTAAATTGTTTAGTGGAATTTTAATGTTTTATATGTTTTTATGGCACTATGCCTCTCTGTACATCACCCAGAGCCCGGCATAAGCTGGGATAGGGCGATTAACAAATCCAATAAATAATAATAATATAATAAATAAATGATTATGGTGGTGGTGAATGATGATGATAAGGTGCCACGATTTTTGTTTTATTTTGTCCGTTCCAATAGGCCTTGTGAGAGCCTCTGGCTGTGGTCACATGCGCCAGTTGAAGCAGAGGGGAAGCGAGGCTATTCCCTCCAGACAAATTTGATGTGTAGTTGTGAGATCACACCTCTCTTTGTAGCTGCGGGCGCAGCCCGTCACTGTGTGATCAGACACAACTGCGGGTGAATTGGGGTTTTTTTTTTGGCTGTTTGTTTCCCATGTGCATAAACGAGGAATCATACCTCTGCACTGAGGGCCCCCTATGGAGTATGCGATGATGTGCATACTGCAGTGAGGGGTGGGGAATAGCACCAAGCCAGGATGGCCTGATCAGACCGTTCCCGATGGCTTGAGAGCGTGCTTGAGCAATCAGACAGGGGAAAGTCCATCCGTGGCACATTGGAACCTGTTAGAGCCAGACTTTCCCCGGTGTCTTTTAACTCCACTTCTGCGGCGGAGCAGCACAGGTTTCCGACGACTGCAGGACACTTCCCAGATGTCGCTATCTGATCATTCCCTTTAGATCCACCAGGCATTTGCACCTATGTCAGATCTAAAGGTGTGTGTGTGATCGCAGCCTCTGAGTACTTTCCGATAAAGCCCAGAGGGATTCTGCCTGCCTTCCTCCGTTTCGTGGTGTCTGTGCCACTGCCCCAGGCAGCTGTGGCAGCCTCCTCTCCCTCCCGGTCTCCGCTGCTGGATCGTCTGAGGACAGGCAGCAGCAGCTGTTGCATGCTGTTGGCTGCTGTTAAATCACCTGTCTATGAGCAATGATGTCTCTTGGGAGGCAGTAGAGGCTTTACCCAGAGGGAAAAGGCAGGCAGTGTGCCAGCAGTGGCTGCTACTTCTGGTTGTGCAGGCTGCCCATTTATCCAGGCAGGTGAAAGAGAAGTGGCTCGGAGCAGCAGCCGTGCTTACCTGTCTGTTCCTTTCTAGCTGTGTTGTGAAAACATGAACGGTATCTTAATTAGAACCCCAAAGCTTAGTCTGTGCCCTGACAGCATGATCCCTATTTGACTCCCATTGCCAAAGAGAGCAATCCTGAGCAGGTCTACTAAAGAACCTATTCAAGTCTACTCCATGGGGTTATTCTTTAGTATTGCACTGTAAGTGCATCATCTATAATTAGTTTCCGGCTGTAGTGATGGGATTGATAATTTAGAGCTATTCCCTTATAATAGTGTTAGGGAACGGCTAGTTTGCAGGGACCTACCTCAAGATCCTGTGACCTCAGTTCTAGAACAAGGCTTAGAGACCGTTGTGCAAGGTGATTTGCAGTCTAATCCGAAGAGCACTTTCCTCGGAGTAGGAATGGACCAGAGCAGGGTTCTTAGGAGACCTGCTTAGAGTTGCTCTCTTAACTGGTCTTCATATTAAAGTTGCTTTAAACCATTCTTCATTCAATTATGATCTATTGATCCTGAGCGTTGTTATTTATGTTGTCGAAGGCTTTCACGGTCGGAGTTCATTAGTTGCTGTAGATTTTCCGGGATGTGTGGCCGTGGTCTTGGCTTGTTATTTACTTGATTTATACCCTGCCTTTCTCCCCCGTGAGGACCAAAAGTGCATGGAAATTATCCTCCTCTCCTCCATTTTATCCTCACTGTGAGCCTGGCCAAGGTCACTCACAGCAAGCTTTCATAGCAGCAGATACTCCAGCACTCTGACAGCTACACCACAGTGGCCCGTGGACTGATGCTGCAGTACTGCTAAGGCCCCTTCTCAGATGCAGGGGGGTGGTGACATGTGAAGGCTTGTTGAACAGCACAAAGTTGCTGAAGGTGGTAGGGAGGGGACCAACATGGGTGTTATCTAGTCAGCACTCTGCCCATCAGAGCCAGAAACGTCTCCTTGTGTAACCTGGTTTTAGGCGGTCGCCTTTTCAGAAAGGGATTGCAGGCACTATGGTATGAGGTATACATCAAGCAGACAGTGCCATGATTGCATTTCAGTGCAAGACCCAGCCTCCAGGTGGGAGCTGGAGATCCCCCAGAATTACAGCTCATTTCCAGACTACAGAGATCAGTTCCTGTTGTGTCCGCTGACCACTTCGGGGCGTCAGCGTCGGAGCCTGAGCTTGAGTCCCGGGGAACAATGGGACTGGGGCTCCTGGCTCCAGCTTAGGGGAACCAATGGGAACGGCAGCAGGAATTCAAACCCGCCAATGGCACCAGGGGGTGTTCCCCTATGCTTGTATATAATTGGCCACCTGGCCAGGTAACATTATCTTGTTATGTAATAGCAAACCATGCTGATCACTACATCTGTGTCTGTGGTTTCATTATGCGTCCAACCCACTACACAATAGTTCCCCTGGAGAAAATGGAGGCTTTGGAAGGTGGACTCCATGGCATTGTACTGCCCACTAAGACCCCCAGCCTCCCCAGGCTCCATCCCCAAATCTCAACCTGGTTTTGGCAACCTTACTCCCCCCAATCCCCTTCTTGTGGCCTAGGGAGACCTAGCAACCCTAGCACCACAACTGTACTGGAGACATGAGGCAGCTTGAATTAGGTAGCTTCTCAGTTCATTTGAGGAATTGTCTCCTTATTTTATATTTATTTATATCTCAATTTTCTCCCTCATGGGGACCCATAGCAGCTTATCACATCATCCCCCCCTTTCACAACGGCCCAGTGAGGTAGGTTAGGCTGAACAATTATGACAGGCCCAGGTTCACTCAGTGAGGTTCCTTGGTGGGCATGGGGGGTGGGGAGTGGGTTTGAATCCAGTTGTCCCAGGCTCTAGCCTGCACCTCTAACCACGACACCAAGCTGGCTGTCAGATCTCTTCGCTGAATTTAACTTTGCATCGTTTTCTCAACAGGCAGAATATCTTTTCAAGAATAATCCTGAGTTTGAATAAGTGCACCATTGCATTATAAGCCATAGTCTACTATATGTTTCCTTCTAAATTATTATTGTAAAATGTTGTTGCTGTTGTTGTTGTAAAATGGGGGTTTGATGGCTGAAATAAAATATTTCATGAGGGTATCCGTAGTGTGATTCAGATAAATTTGCTCATCCTCAAAAAAGCACAGTGGTGACTGCTCCAGAGAAGCCAGCAGGGAGTCCTGCGGCCCAAAAGGTGCTCCTGCCTTTCAGCCCAGTGGTGCATTTTAAATTTCTCAGAATATGATTATCTACTTGGGAGATGGGGATGCAAGACTGGCTTTTCAGGAATGAAAGTAAAACCACATGGAATCCCATGAGCCTGTGCAAAGGAGCGTTCAGATCAAGCCAAAATTAACAAGAAAGTGTCCAGACAGTCAAAAATATCTATATAGTAGGATTTGAATCCAGAAGCACCTTAGAGACCAGCAAGATTTTCAGGGTATCCGCTTCCAAGAATCAAAGCTCCCTTCATCGGACATGAGTGGGAACGGAGGTCTGAGATCTTGTCGGACGAAGAGAGCTTTGACCCTTGCAAGCATATACCCTGAAAATCTTGTTGCTCTCTAAGGTGCTTCTGGACTCACAAACCTAGACGTTCTACTGCAGACCGACATGGCAACTCTCCAAAAATATATGCCTATATCCTTCAGTGCAGTCTAGGAGACCTCCCAGGCATTACAGGAATGGTGGTGAGCAGAGCAATCCTTGCCTGTTGCTTTTTATCCATTTGGCTCTTTCTGATGCCCATAGCCACCACTTTGATATCACAGTAAAGATGAGAGAAATTTCCTGTGAAGTGTTGTGATTTTTCGCACTTCCCACATATGGAGGCGGGATGGGGGAAGGCATCCACTGATGTTTACCTTTAAAGCACAAGGCAGTGTTGTGCAGGACTCAGGGCAGGTTCAGAGGTGGATTTTCCAGTGCTGCAGCAGATTCACATAGTGCTGTGATCTCTACATTTTACATTCCTGTGGAGCTCTACAGCAGGGATCAAGAGCTAGTGGAGGGGTTTGGGGCAAAGAAGTGGCATGCAGAGAAAGGTTAAAATCCCCCTCTTCCATGCTGCTTCTTCATTCTAAATCACCCACCCTGAAAGTTTTTTTTCCCCTTTAAGGAAATACCTGTGTGGGTTTAGCCATATGCATTTTCATGTAATGTATAATTAGACCCTAAAAGTAGGAGTATATCAGAATGGTACAGTTGCTGTGCTAAATCAAATCAGAAGTTTTTCTAAGCTTAGAGACAGAATGTTACATTGGACAACATCAGCCAAGAAGCTGCTTCTGAGGCTGTGATTACATGGTCATTTTGATCGGGTTTCACCACTGTTCCCTCTCGCATTTAAAATTGCTGAGCAGATGGCCGCATCCATCTCCCACACCAAAGTGGGCTCACTCGTGCTATCCTCCCAGTTCCCTAGCGAGTTTTCCTACACATGGAAAATCAAGTACTTTCCGGATATTTGCGCTTTGAATCCGCAATTTTGCCCATCTGGACAGCCACTTCTCTCAATGATCACAGTTAGGTCATTTGAATGTCCTTCTCGTAACGTTTTTTTTTTTTACAAGCTTCCGTCATTATGCGCATGAGCAATCCTGCGCTGAATAAATTCAATGTATAAACGTTCAAGTGCACATATGGACTCCAGCGCTCAGTTGTACGTCACCAGTTAATTTTGTTTGCTGTTCGGGGGTGGGGGAGCTGCAAGAACAAGGGAGTACGGCAAGTTCCAGTGGAAGCAGTGATTCGGCCATGTGTATATGCGCATGTGCAAAGCCGATTTTTTTTTTTTTAAAAAAACCAAGCCGTGCTGCCTAAGTGGCAGTGCAGCTATCTGAACAGTGCCTGGAGCCTCATCGTGCAACGCAAGCGGTTCAGGGAGGGATCTTTTCTCTCTCTGTAATATCCCCTTTTAAGATCAGGCTATCATTGTGACTCTTGTAATTTTATTTACTACCCTATAACATGGAATATGCTTTTTTTCTTTGCAGCTGTACAATGAGCTAATGCTCTGTGTGATACCACATTCTCTTTCTAAGTCATAACCCAGAATAAAACTTTGTTGGTCTTAAAGGTGACACTGGACTCAAACTTAAGTCATAACCAGTTCAGGTCTTATCAGTGTATATGTAAAGATGGGCATCCCCCCCCCCAGTTGTGCATCATGTTATATTTTGGATCTATCTGCTTCTTCTGTTAAGTCTTGGAGATTCATTTGGACCAAGTTTGCCAATGTAACTTAATTGCTAATTCTCTCTGCTGTTGGTGTGCATGGGTGGAAAAGGGCAACTTTTAATGCACTTGCATCAAGTTGAGGAATTCACTGAAAGCCATGCAGGAAGATTGATTTACCTCTGCTTTTAACCTTCCTGAGGTTTGCAATGCAAATGTAATTAGCCTGTGAGTCCTTTTTAGCCTTCATGAGATTTCATCACCCTTACAATGACAAGGCAGTCACAACTGGCTTCTTGCCAACATCTTGTAGCCCTGAGACGACTCCTCTGCAGTTCTACATATTTGCTTGGAAGTTAATCCACATGCAACACTTTTAAAATATATGTATTTAGTACATATTATAATAGAGCACAAATATTTCATCCCTATCCATTCTTTCCAAGTTCATTATTAGCTTCATGGATAATTTTGACAGAATGATCTGATTAATGTAATACCTCAAGGAGGCTCCAAGAGAAATTGGGGCAGGCTGATATTGAATATTAGCCCTTAGCTATATTATTTCAGGTGTTTATTCATAAGAAGTCTGTAAGATCACAGTCCATTTACTCTAGCATGGTCACATCCACGTGTCTCTGGCATGTTATCCCAAGGTATAATATTTCTGAAGATGGAGGTTCTCTCATGGTTGATCCATCTTTCTCCTAATTCTGTTTCCCTCTTATAACCCGACCAGTTATAATAACCGTACTTTATCTTTAATATTGTCATCTTTAGTGTTTGTCTGTAGGTGTAATGCAGTGATACCGGATTAATTAAACCAGAAAACCATCATGCATAAGGGAGCTTTCTCTTTCAGTTACCAAGCACCTCTCTCAACCTCCTCAGCGAACCATCCTCGCATTACAGCAGCCAAGCGAGGAGAAAAAGCGAGACTCCCCACCTCCCAAAGCGCATGCGCTCTCTCCGCAGTAACCGTTAGCCCTCTAAAACCTCCGAACGCCGCCTTGCCCGGTCAAGACTACGTTTCCCGTGATGCCTCGCGAGCCGGCGACGATGGAGCGCACGCGCCGGGGCGGCCCCTTGCGTCATTCGACGCCAAGGGCAAGGGGGAGGAGGGTGGGCGGCTCAGTTGCGTCAGCACGCCTACTGGCTTTCCTCCACGCCGCTGTCCCCTCCCCCGCCCCAGAACGTTGCTGTGGTAGCGCCTGGGCGCCATGTTAGGAGGCCGGAGGGGAAGAAGAAGCGGCGGTAGCAGCAGCAGTCCCCACCAGGCCTAGCGAGCGGCTCCTTCCCCTTTCCCCTCCCCGTGAGGACCAGAGCCGGGCCCGTATCATGCTCACGGCGCCCGCTCTCCAGGGGCGGGAAGAGTGACTGTTCCGCGGAAGAGGTGGCGGCGTTTAACCACAGCCGGAAAGACGATGCCGTTGTAAGTTGGGGCCTGGGAGAGGGGTTGTCTCGAGCATGCCCGGGGGAGGCCTCAGGACAGCCTTCCGAGACGCCCGGGCGAGCTCTTCCGGGGCCGCCCGGCTTTCCCCGCTCGCCTTCCCGTCCCGTCTCCCGGCCTTCCTTCCCTCCCTCCTCCCCCTTCCTGAGGAGACGAGCCTCCCTCAGCCGCGTTCCCCTTTCCTCCCACGCTGTGCGCGAGGGCTGGCGCCTGAGCGGCTCGCTCTTATCTGGTCCCTTTCCTGAGGGTTAAACTGAGGGCGAGGCGGGCGGTGCTTGCCCCGACCGACCATGGCCGTAGCCCCCGGCGGCGAGGCTGAGGCAAGGGCCTGGTCGCCGGCAACTACAGCGGCGGATTGTTTTCTCGCTCACGTGATTCGTCTCCGCCTGAGGTGGGGGGGGGGGTGCCGCCGTCTGTGGCCTAGGAAGCCGCACAGCCGCCCGCCCGCCGTTGGCTTCTTTGGCTGCAGTCGTCCGGGTGGTGCCCACGTCGGCCAGTTGTGGGAAACGGGGGAAGGAAAGGGGGAGATACATCACTGTTATTGCTTGTTTACAAAGTTGCCCACCGGTTGCATGCTGGAAAATACCAACGGGCCCCTGTTAAATTGGCGTGGAAGACTTGCAGGTGTGTTCCCTCGCCCCTAAAGGAAGGGGGGGAGTCCATGTTCTAAGGAAATATTTCCTTGTCTGTTTTCTGGGATGAGGTCAGGATTACGTCCCTAGGACCTTTTTAACATTGTGCAATACTGGAAATTCAACTCGTCTCTTCCTTTGGCGTCCCCCCCCCGTTTTTGTTTTGGTCTCTTCGTGCTGGGGCTGTGAATTTACTGGGCTCGATAAGGAACATTTTTAATGCTCCCACGTGCTGTTACGTCGGACTTATTGTAAGGCTTTTTACATGTTGGTATAAGAAAATAGGGGTGTTTAAACTTTTGTGTTGAGAGTGCAGAAATGAATTAATCTAAACGAAAACCTTGGTGCTATTCTTTTCAGTTGTATATCCTGCACAAAAGGGTTCTGTTCCAGTTGTGCTATAGTATAAAAACTGCGGGTGGTTCTACATTGATTTCGAAAAAGTCAGTTTTTTTCTTATGGCAAATTCAGTGTATGAACTTTGCCATAGTAGTTTGTGGGGTTATATGTTAAGTAAATCATCCTCAACTGTTGTGAGTATACATTTGTTTGGTATTATATATTGGATTTTTCATAGTATATGGAGCAGTTGTTGATTTGTGATCTGTTGGTGGGGAGATTAGATGAGCATTTCCTTCTTTCTGGGGTGATTTCTCCCCTTCCCCCGTTTCTTATGAAACTTTGCTGAACGTTTTCTTTACAGTGGAAATTTTAAATAGGCTGCTAAAAATGACTTTTGGTACTGTACAAGTAAACTATACTTGTAATACCAAATATATGGGATACATGTTGGACTTAAGGTAATATATAGCAGAATGCTAAGCATGTATGCTTAGAATTAATTCTGGCAAGAGCTTGGGTCAGCATGCCTGCAATTGCAGTCCTGATGAAAACAGTTGGAATAAAAACTCTAGGGGCTTAAGTGATTTTTGATTGAGGACTTCAAGCTGAGCAAGGGAGCTCTCCTATACCACCTTTTTAATGATTTTGAATAAAATTGTAGTAACAAAGTTAATTTAAAGGTACAAGTTGTATGTATATAGCAGCACAAACATAACTTCTAGTGTTGGAAGACACTTATGTCAGTAGAACTGTTTTGGGGGAAGTGGGTGGATTGCGCACTAACTTGAATCTTTATAAAGATGCTGTAATAACTAAAAATACTGGTTCTGTTTGAACTGTTAGGTGTTTCTTCAAAGAACAGATTAATGCCTGCATCAGTGTTATAATTTGTTTTATAGTGGAATGGGCATTGCCATCATGCCTTGCTAGTAAATTACTGAGGTTTAGAATTGGGATAATATAATGACCAGAAGAGTAGTTATATTGTACTCTGTTGTAGCATAACAAAACCAGTAGTCCAGTAGCATCTTCAAAAATTAAAGAATTCATTGTAACATAAGCTTTCATGGGTCAGAGTTCAAGCAATGGAGGGGGGAGAAGTTGCAAGGAGAGGCCATCAAGTCAAAAAGAAAATTCAATCAAAGAACAGAATCTATTCAGAGTGGGTGTGACCCTCCCAGCTGTCCTGGCCTATCCTATCTTGCCTATCTGAGTGGCATGATAACTCTTTGATTGGTTTGTGTTCTACACTGGCCTCTCTTTGTAAGCTTTTCCCACTCTTCTTGAACTCTTTGTGTTAATTTAGCTACTTTGGATGGACATGTCACACTTTTGATTGAGTTCTGACTCACAAAGGCTAATGCTGGAATAATTTTGTTTAGTCTTTTAGGTCTTACTGGATGTCCCTTCAGGATTGTAATGAGTACATTATGAATCTTAGATTCATTATTAAGTCCCCGTAACTTTGATAAGCATATCATAGCTAATCATAGATTTTTAATCTACCTAATTTGTTTGCATTGCTCTCTATAGATATTGCAAATTAAGTGAGAAGGAATTGTGTGTGAAATCCCTAACAACTTAATCATATTTCTTACTCTCCCGGTACATAGTGTCCTTTTGCACTTAATTCAAGTGCCTACATTTTGCCTAAATTGGAAGCTGATTATGCTCTTGGGCATTGATCCAACACAAAATGTCCCATGCTTATGATATTGAAATCAATAAAAGGATGTATTGAACTTATGCTGTATTATGGCATTGGATAACTAGGCCTCCATTTCTGCTAGCAATAAGGTACTTTATTTGTAATATCCAATTTAGCATTCCATTGTGTGAAACTAATCTGGGAGCAGTATTTTAGAACACATTCATAAATATTGCTCATGTGTGGATCTAAACATTCCCTCAAGGTAAGTGTTACTGATTTGTACGGTGGCCGAATTCTACATATATAATATTTTGTTGAATAGTGCTGCAATATCTTGTTGGGCAATGTAGTTCTTTTTCCTCCCAGTGCTCATCTCATCATAAACTTTTGGGGTTTCATTATGTCTTTTTACTGTAGCATCTTTCCATCCTCTGCAATAATTTGCTATTCCTGAAAACCTTTACAAATGAGTGTACTTGACCAATCATACAGAGGAGCATGCATTTCCTGTGTTTTTAAAAGTGACTGGACAGCAGATTTTTAATAGTATAGGTATTCTGGAACCATTGCAGAGTTCAGTCTACTTATTTCCTAATATTATCAAGAACTTTTTTTAAAATTCAAGAGGAAGAATAAAGTTTGAGTCCAGTGGCACCATTAAGACCAACAAAGTTGTATTTGAGGTATAAGTTTTTGAGTGCATGCAACACAAAAGCTTATACCTTGAATAAAACGTTGTTGGTCTTAAAGGTTCCATTGGACTCCAGCTTTGTTCTGCTGCATCATACCAACATGGCTAGCCTCCTGAATCTATCTTGAACTCAAGAGGGTCTGGTTGTTTTGGAAATAGAGGACCTATTCAGATTCTTAGCTTCTTTGGGGAAGAGGATGTCAGGATGGGTTGAGTATACCTTTTGGACTTAGAAACTTCAGCATTATGTTTTAGGCTGGAAGTATAGAGTATGCCTTTATGGGCTTTGGAGTGCTTCTGTTTCCAGTATATAAGTCCCATTCCTTTACATATTTATACAAAATCAGTTGGGGGAGGCAAGGCTCCATGCTAGAGCATCCACTCTGTATGCAGAAGGTTTCAGGTTCAATTTCTGACTTGCCTAATTAAAAGAATCAAGATAGTGGGTGATGTGAAAGGTTACTGCCAGAGACAATAGAAAGCCACTATAAAGGTTCTGGGCAAAAACTTTGAAGATGCCAAGTAGCATCTTGTTGCTGATGAGTCTTAGGTTCAGTCTAAGATGGTACATTGACAGAGTAGGCTAGACTGGAGTAACTCTGATCTGTTGTAGTGTAATCTGACAGCTCTTTAACTTCGCCTTTAGAACCACTGTGGCAACTGCTGTTAGCTGAACAGGTACCATGAGGCTGTTTCTAGTATTTCTGCCACATGCTGATTCGAGAGCGGCTTAGCATTATTTGCATTAATACCACACTGCAACTCTGACCTTGTTTATACTATCTGCTATCCTGAGATGTCAGTTACATTTATTACGATTTTATGTAAATAGGAATTTGCTAGAGTTTTGTTGGAATACAGTGGAAAGTTTTCCATACTTCATTTGCTTGAGCTTGATAGGTATTTGAAAAAAATGAAATGATCTTTGAAAGAGGTCTAATGGAAGAATTATAAACTTGGTTGTGACTCAGTCAGGACTTAAATGTGCAAAGCGTGGCTCCCCCCCTTTCCTTTTTAGAATCAACCCTCATGTATAAGTTTGTAAGGTGCTTTTGGTACTTGGAAACAACACTGTCCATATTTTCTCTACAGAACAGCTTCATTAGCAAATACAAGGTGTAGAATGAGGCTATATTCTAACAAAATGTGATGTTTGTGTGCATACTTGTTGGAGAGCAATTTTGTGTACCTCTAGAAAATATCGGGCATCAAATAAGAATTCCTTGGCTCTCTTCCCATTAAACTGGTATATTTTGTCAGTGTGTTCTATGACATGTGAAACCATGGTCTCCTGTTATGCAGACAACCTTGAGGGGGATCTTCAGGCTTGCATGCTTCCCCTGGAAGCCGGGGGGGGGGCACACCAGAATTTCAAGCATATTATAGTCTCATGTGAAAACAGAAGTAACTGAGTAGCTGCCTACCCTTGCAAGAAGGTAGTATCCTTCAAAAGGAGGACTTCCCAAGCTCCTATACATAGCAGCAGAGCATGGTTCACAATTTTGTTTGAGCTATGCCAGCTTGAGAGGGAGAGAGTTCTAAAAGTTCTTTGGGCTGGAGTATGAAGATGCTGTTTGGCTTAGCTAAAATTTGTGTATGCTGTAAGGCACTGAAAAAGTGCAAGGGGTGATGGCTAATCATATTTCAGCATCTGTTCTAGTTTCCTTCTCCCCCTCTTTCCAGTTCTTTCACTGTACTATTGTCTGTTGAATTCAGAGGAGGTATAAAGTGATCTGGTGTGGGGAGATACCAGTAGTGGTGCTTGTTTGGTACAGTGAAGAGTAGAATTGTATCTAAATTTAATGGAGGTGTGGTCAGAAAATGTAAGTTTTGGAGCAGCTATGTTCTTGGTTAGTGTATATTAAAACACAGTATTTAAAGCTCACTTGGCTTATGCAATAGAATTGTTTTCCCCAACTTGTAATTGGTAGAAGTGCCTTCGGAAGTTACAGTGCTATTTGTGGGAGTCTCTTGAATGGTGGGAACAGTGTTTCAGGACAGGCTTGAATAGTCACTGTTTATTTAAGGCGGTGGTCTGGTTTCTTAAACTTTTATTTTGCTGAGGAAAGTGTTTATTTACTTCATTTATGCCCTGCTTTTCTTCCCAATGGAGGCCCAGAGTTGCTTGTAACAATCCTGATGACAACCCTGTGAAGTAGGTCAGGCAGAGAATGTGTGACTTGTCCAAAGTCACTCAACAAGCTTTCATGGCAGTGTTGGGATTTGACCCTGGGTCTACCAGATCCTAGTCTGACACTAACCACTGCACCACCATGCAGGCTGTCTAGATTTGATGCTTTCTCTAGTGCTGCTAGATTAGAAGGAAATAACTGCAGAGTGCATGGATGCATATAGTCACTCTTGAAAATGTTAATATTGTGGCCTGATCTTTAGATAAGTTACGCAAGTTATCCCGTACACATGCAAAGACAGTTTTGCCATATAGCATGCTGATGATGGTTTACTTCAGAATAATATACTCCTAATGGAGAATAACAGGAATAGCATGTGGTAACACAGATCTTCAGCTTTATGGTACTAAATGTGGTTTGCAACTGCTTATAAGTCTGCAGAGATGTTGATTAGTGCTGAGTTCTGCTGGATTATTTGAGAAACAAGTAACGTTAAAGTTTGGAAATTGCATCCAGTTCCTAAAGAATTAAAACGGAGGATCCCAAAATTCATCAGTTAATAATGGGTTGGACCTGGAAAGTTTGTAGGAGTTGTCAGAGGGTTGGTTGCCTACCTACCATTCTGTGCCCCAGAAATCCTCCATTGAGGGCTTATTTATTTAAAACATTTGTTAGCTGCATTTCACCCTGGCAGAACCCAGGGTGGTGTACAATATGAATAAAGCTTTCCAAAAAAGCCCTCCCCAACAATTATAAAACTCCACCATGGAAGTGAAGGACAAAAAAATCCACTGCTGAAAAAAGGGAGGAGGTGAGGAAAGGGGGTATTTGTCTTATTTTTATCTCCTCACTGTAGTCTCCCTTGCTGCAGAACATTTGTGTGTCCCCCAATCATCAGCGTTTGATTTTAGTTGTTTAGAGGGCTGTAAACTTTGTCAGGCTTCATCCAGTGTCTCACAGTAGCTACATTGAACTCCAGTGTGTTAGGGAATCCTCTATACACTTTCTAAATAGTTTGAAATAGTTATTATTTATGTTAACTATTATCAGCATAGCTGTTCAATATAGAAAAGAGCAAACGTCCAGTAGCACCTTAAAGACTAACAACACTTGTAGTAGAGTAGGGTATCTGAAGTGAGCAGTGGCTCAGAAACTCATTCCCTGCCACAAATTTTGTTAGTCTTTAAGGTGTTACTGGACTCTTGCTCATTTCTACTGCCCACAGCTAGGCTTATAGACATACGAACATATGAGAAACAAATACAGTCCAGATCTTACTCAGCTGCTACTAGCAAGACATTCCTTCCCCTGCTGCAGGCTGTTGGGGACGATGACTGACTCCTGATATTCCTAGATTCCTCCCCTTGCTTCGAGTTGTTGGTGGGACTGACTTCTGAGTATTCATGCATAGAATTGGGTTGTCAGCCTGCTTCATTTCACACAGTGGTGGCAGAGCTCAGAGCTGAATTTCTGTAAATTCAGAATTGTATGGTTCTACTGTGTTAACTGTGCTAGAAGAAAATTCATTTTTTACCATATCTTAACCTTCTTCATTGAGCTTGACTGAGTTATTGGTTGTTAAGGGGTAGTTAAGCCAACTTAAGTGAGTGTGTCCAAAGGATTTACAACAGTTTACATCTTCCCCCTTTCCCTCCATTTTGTTACCTCTAGTTCTAAAGAAGTCTGCATAATGATTAAATATTCCATGTGTCTGAAGGGCAGGCTATCTTATGAAAGTTCATGCTGTTTTTATTTACTGCAATAGACGAATGGGGCTATTTCTTGGGAATTATGTTAATATAGTACTAGTGTAATGTACCACACAAAGTTTATCAAGCAAATGCTTCCTGTTTCTTAGAATGCAACAAACTAATTTTATGATTGAAATGGGGTTTGTTGTAATAATCCTGTCTTGCTTACCTTTATTAGTCCAGTTACAACCCAGGGATCACAGCAGACGCAGCAACCACAGAAGCACTATGGCATTACCTCACCTATCAGTTTAGCTGCCCCCAAGGAAAGTGACTGTGCGCTTACTCAGAAATTAATTGAAACCCTAAAACCTTTTGGTGTCTTCGAAGAGGAGGAAGAACTGCAACGCAGGTGGGTCTGATACATTCTATTTGATGTATGGAGCAACGAAAATTACTGTCAAGGTTTGTAGGGAGCTGCGAGTTGTAGACTAGTTTTTCAGATTATTTCTAGATTGAAGTTCTGACCAGAAGCCTTATTTCTATCTTGAGTACAAATTTATATTTGCATTACATGTACTGCTCATCGTTTTGATTGTTGTTGCTGTGCAGAAGGGATTCCCCCTTCCTTCCCTTTGCAGAACACACCCCCCTTCCATTCCCAAAAGTCTTCTGATTGTATGGGGGCAGTAATCACCTTATTCAGATGAGATATTGCTAGATCTGAAGGTCTAAAGTTCTATAAAGCTTTAAATCTGGTGAGTCTTTGGTTGGTTGGGGATGCCAATTTAAGTCACTTTTGTGAGTAGACTGTGTTGGATTTTCCTTTCCAGAAGGAGAGAGAAGAAAATCCTAGCAGTCTGGACTTCCAGTTTTCTTTGATATGGCAACTCCTTCAGTAGTTTGTTTGTGCCAGTAACTATTGTTGCTGTGGCTCCAAGTTCATGTGAGCAGAAGCATTACTTTCCATCAGTGCCCTCTAGTTTCTAGGACTTAGGCTTATTGAAGTAAACATATCCCGGTTATAAAAGTGAGAGCCAAACCTTCCATAAGTAAAAATGTTTTTCTCTGCTGCTGATCTCTTGCATTGTGGCTTGAGACTTATAGGTAAGGTTGGTGGAGATTTGGAGAGATCAGTTCACCTTCGGTCACTCAGTAGTTCGTCAAATCTACTTTGGAGGAAGGATTGCTAATGTGTGAGCTAGTTGAGGTATCAACACTTTGATACGTATTTATAGTATTTGTATCTCACCATTCAGTCCAAGCATGGCCACCAAATCATCTAGCAAACAAGTGTAATAAAACCAGAGCTAAAAATACTCAAGAAAGCAGATTGAAATATAAGGCAAAAGGAGGGATCATTGAGGGACACAAGACAAAACAGTCCCTTTTCATCTGTTGGTAGAAGGCAAGTGTGTGAGGCATTTAGGTGGTAAAACTGGACTGCATGATGTGAAAAATTTTACCTGCTCGCTTCTCTCAGCAAGCTGCTATTAAAGGAACTGGCCAGGCCATTTTCCACTCATGTTTGCAACCAGTTCAGAGGGGTCCTGTGAGGATCAAATGGGAGAATTCCTGAATGTGCTGCTGTGACCTCTACAGAGGAAAGATGGAGTCCCAACTTGATAAATGATTTTGGAATTACGTTTAATAAGCTAAATCACTTCCCAGTATGTGTGTATACTCTTAGACATTTAAATTCTCTTGTTACATTTCTTTGTTTGCTTTGGTGTAATTATGTTTCCAACTGTAATCTGTTTCATCAACAGAATTTTAATTCTGGGGAAACTAAATAACCTGGTAAAGGAATGGATACGGGAGATCAGTGAACTTAAGGTATGAGTTTCTTTATGTAGATACAAAAGTGGTTTCTTGAATTAATTTATCACATCTCTATATTTAAATTTAAACGACGTGCTAAAAGTACTAAATTTGCTGGTGCTGGTAGATGAAAAAAATGCTTGATTCCGAACTTGTATAACTTTTTTGTCATGAATACATTCTTGGAAATTAAAGGAAATCAGATCAGAGCTTGTAATTAAAACTGCTATGCCTCTGTGGAGTATACAGTTGGCTCTGTATGATGAACTGATTTGTGCCATACGAAGCTTGAGGATATTACTGTTTATTTGGATAAACTAATAGAATGCTGTTGAGATGGTAGTAGTTCTGTAAGTATATATACACCACTTTTATAATTGCTGAATTGCAGATCTGTGCCTCAGCAGCAGATTTGCATGATGATGTAACAGTAGCGGAATAACTTTATCCTTACTGCTTATCAGTATCCCACAATTGAAAAAAGCTCTGATGCATGACTAAAAGCTAGCTTTGTCAGTTTGATGTGGTTCACTGTCTCATTGGTTCTATATTGCTTATAAAATTTAAATCTTCTGTTTTCTCCTTTAGAATCTTCCACAGTCTGTAATAGAAAATGTTGGAGGGAAAATTTTTACATTTGGATCATATAGATTAGGTGTGCACACAAAAGGTAATGTGCTTAATCTCTATGTGTGCGAGAGAGAATATATTTTAAACACTGTATTAAACTTGTTTGTTACTTCAAAGTTTTCTTGGTAGCCAGCGTGGGATGCTGTATAAAAGCCCAGTAAAGAATGCAGAGAAATTTTCCTGTTGCAAGTGAAAGAAATCACCTCATTGCAACAAAGATTTTTGATAAAGTCATTGGCTGGAGGCTGCATCATTCTAATCATAGCAGAGCTACTTTCTAAATCTATCCAAATCTTCCATTACATTTATGTAACAGCAAGTTCATCCACAGACTATGCTATGATTGTGTATAAAAATATGGCTTTATTACTAACTAGTTGTAAACATTCCATGAAATGCAGTGTGCAGGTAATATGGTTCAACAGGTTTATGTCTAGTACGGTATAAAGGTCTCCTGCCAAGACAAGCAGTCTTCATCACTGTTGGCTTGTCTTTGCAGTCAACTCATGGGCAAGCCAATGATTGCATCCTATGAGCCATGAGTAAAAGATGCTCCAGGGTCTTTGTACTTGCCCCTTCCCATAGCAGCCCCCTGAGACCTCTGAAAAACCTGTTTTCAAATATGTTGCAGTTGAATGACTGCTATATTATTGGGGGCGGGGGCCTCAATCTACTAGCACACAGGTAATATACTTTGCCTCCTTTGTTTTGGAGGTAACATTGCTGTCATTTCAGAGACCTGGTATGTATGTTTGACATGTGAAATACATCAAAGTTTGAGTCCAGTGCCACCTTCAAGACAAAGAAAGTTTAATTCTGGGTATAACTTTCATGTGCATGCACACTTAAGATACGTGAAATACAGTGACATGTGGTCTCTGATTCAGGGTACTACTATGATCTCATTGGGGTATTGAGAATCTCAAGTCTGTTTTGCGGCTTCTGTCTTGATGATGATGATTTATTCAATATATGCCCCGCCCTATCCCACAACCATGATAATGGCACGCTAGAAACTTTTAATCTACATTCAAGTCTGCAGCAAAATAGCTTTGTTTAGTAAGACAAGTTGTTACTTCTGTATGGTTAGTGCTCCTTTAGTTCCATCATCTATCTATATATATATACACACACACACAATTCATTATGTGTCAAAAATAAAAATATACCCTTTATTGAGTGATTGTCAACCTTAATAGTAAAAAAAAAAATACTTTGAGGCTCTGTTCTAATTTAACTTGGAATATTTCACTTTATCAAACCAATAGAACTTCAGTTTTCTCATATTCATATCATTGCTGTACTTAATTCTTTATTCGGTTACTCTAGAAGCAGAGTAAAAGTCAAATTCTATATGTCCCATCGTTCACAAAAAGTAACAATGCAGAATGAAAAATACACCGTGAGACTGATTTTTATATAGACTAATTCTTGATCATCTTGAGAGCTGTATTGCATTTGCTAATTATATATTTATAGGCTTTAATATAAAAGTTGGTATGCTGAACATAAGGCATGTGATTTAGTATTGTAGTGAAATTGGCTAGCTGCAGGAATGTATTAAAAACTTGCCATTGCTCCATTATAAGCTTTTGCTGGTATGTATATGGTAGCTAATAAGCATTTCTACCTGCTTGTTTCAGGTGCGGATATTGATGCACTGTGTGTCGCACCAAGACACGTTGATAGGAGTGACTTTTTCACCTCATTTTATGAAAAACTGAAATTGCAGGAAGAAGTGAAAGACTTGCGGGTATGTCACGTTTTGGTTTTTTTTAGTGGGAGGCTTTTAGGCGTAGTAAAAAGCATATGAAGAATATAAGTCCCTCAAATGATAAAAAACACTGAGAGCATTCTTGATTACAGGTTTTTAAAATATATGTAATGATAGTTCTGAAAATGTTGAAAGCTTGTTATAGTATGAATTTCTGAACTGAAATCTGGTTCCTTTTGGCTTATTGCTGTAAATGCTGTCAAAACTTGAGGATGAGAAAGCCATCTAGTCCAGCCCTGTAAAGAGATGAGATTTGCAAGTATACCTTGTATAAGTTCCCTTCATATCAAAACATTTTTTTTTAGGCTGTTGAAGAAGCATTTGTTCCTGTTATTAAACTGTGCTTTGATGGAATAGAGGTAAGTATTTTAAGCTTGTTTTTGCCCTGCTGCATGTTGTGCGTTTTACGGCTGTGTTGTGAGCAGTGACTAGAAAGGTTCTCAAATGGTTGCCACCATTCTGGTATGGGTCTCCTTTATACAGTCCTTTTCCTTATATAGTCCTTTTCCAGTACATTTTCCCTTATACGTGACCGAAAGGTCTGAGGACCCAAGCAGAGTAACAAACTATTTTTATCAGAGATTTAACAATAACTATAATCCAGTAAGATACAGGAAAAATGAGCACAGTAGAAGAAGAGTTTGGATTTATACCCCGCCCTTCACTGCCCAAAGGCATCTCAGAGCGGCTTACAAACTCCTTTCTCTTCCCCTCCCCACAACAGACACCCTGTGAGGTAGGTGGGGCTGAGAGAACTCTAACATAAACTGTCCTTGAGAGAACAGCTGTGCCAGAGCTTGTGACTGACCCAAGGTCACATCAGCAGGTGCAAGTGGAGGAGTGGGGAATCAAACCTGGTTCTCCCAGATAAGAGTCCGTGTACTTAACCACTACTCCAGGTAAACCAGCAAAATAAGAAATCTTAACGCGTCTGACTATACTGTCCGAGCATTCTCTAGGTATTTGGTCTCAGACTGACTCACCCCTTTTGGATGAGGGATCCCTTTTTCTGTTGCAGCCTCACCAACTCTGCTCCCTGGGAGTGAACCCCTTCCCATTTTGAGCAAGGCCCTTTATTCCGTCCCATGCACCACATTCTGTTCCTCTGCTGGTGTGAATTTTCCCTCCAAATCCCCAGTGAACCAATCACAGGGTCCAGAGGGAACCTAGGAAATGTAGGTCCTGTAATCACTCTAACACAAGCTTCCCTGGAGTTACTAGGCTGCACTGCTGTAGGCCTAGGATCATGACAGGCTGACTAAAAGAACATCTGTTAACATAGGACTGGTTCACGTATGATGGCAGTTCCTGTAGGAGTATATGAGGCCATGCTAATAAATTTTCATTTGGACAAAGTCATCTCCAGCTAAGTGTGGTCCGTGGGCACTGCAATTTATGCTGTTGTGGCAGCTGGAAAAAAGTCACTGCAGATGCAAATTACAATAGCTATATATGCAGTCCTTTCAGTCATGGCAAATGAGACCTGGCCTGTAGAAACATTCTTAAAGAGTTCAGAGTAAATTATGTTTACTATTCCAGATGAATTGCTAGATGCTTAACAATGATCATCCAGATTGTCAAGTAGGGTGTATATGCTGCAAAGCTGTGCTTGTCTAAATCTGTGTCTACCAGAAGAATAGGGGGAACATCTTCCATTGTTACCCGAATTGTTCTGATATTTAATTGATTGGGGAATTTAGTTTAGCTTTGAATCATCACCTTTTTATACGAGGTCCTTCCCGTCGAGAACTCTGAAATAAGTTCCACTAGTAGTGTTTTATTAAAAACTAATAAGAAATAACATTCATACACAAAAACACACTGTACAAACACAAACAAGAGCTAACCAAGAAATAAAGGAAGTAGCGGGAAGCAGTTTAGGATAGGCTATAATTACCTATCTTGAAGATACAGATGGGGGGGAGCGACCAGCACTTGGTGCGTGTTTGACCTTGAAAACACACACACACAGCAAAGAGGCAGTGTGCCTATGTTTATACACAAAAATGATACCTATAAGTATGCTGGTGTGTTTGCATCAAAAGAGCAATAGCATTGTGTTTACAGAAAGGTTTCCCAAGAACTTGGACTTGTCCGGAGAGAGATGAGTGGACCTTGATGGCCCTGTTGAAGCTATGATATGGCTGTTGATGTGCATGTATGACCCGAAATGTTGGAAGAATGACACTTCCCAGGGGCTATGAGTAATGTTCCCTCTAAGCTCTATAGTATTGTGAGCAGAAATTCTACCTAGTGAGTGAAAAAAGCTAGTAGCATTAAAGTTGTGAGCGAGTCTATATTTGACTGTCACATAAATCAGTTTTTAGAAGATTATTTCCATAAACTTCTAAAAATCTCAGAATAAATTCTTTTAAATTATATTAAACCTGTATTTTAAGAATAATTTAAACAGTTCTACCCATGCATTTTCACTATATTGGTGGACCTAGCCTCTGGAGAACCAATCTACCCACCCCCGTCTATTATTTTGGTAGACCTGGCCTTGGACTGTTGCTCTGCACTGAGTCTTAGAAAACATACTAGCACTGGGGGGGGGGGGTACTCTTGCAGTCTATTTTGGGGTTTTTTTTAAAGTGAACTATGATAACCATCATTACAGGTCAAGTATAACAGGTGGAACAATCACTATCAGAACCCTACTTAACAAACAGGAAGTTGCTTAAATGTTATCAATTTGCCCAAACTGCTTATTTGTTCAAATATTTATATCCCACCTGTGACTCAAGGCAGCTTATGAATCATCCTGAAAAACATAGCAGGGGTGTGCATTAAAAAAATATTTCCCCCCTTGTTCCATTATAGCTTATGGGGACTTGGGGATCATTATAGTCAATGGGCCCCATAGGTCATAATGGAGAATCGATCGGGGGGGTATCTTTGGCTGGGGGTGTGTGTGTCTGTTTTTTGAGGTAGGGGCACAAAATTTGCAGCGTAACAAAAAAAAACCCCTCCAAGTTTCAAAAAGATTAGACTGGGGATCCAATTCTATGAGCCACAGAAGGAGGTGCCCTCATTTTCCATTGTTTCCACTGAACGGGGAAAATGCCTTCTCAGTTCACTTGTGGGCTGAATCACTGTGTGTTTGGGGATGAAAGAACTTTATTCAAAATAAGGTGCTGTTTTCCTGAGAAACCCAATGTTGTAAATTATGCATCTTATCTTTAGAATGGAAGAGGTTGTTGTTTACAAGCCAGCCATCTTGTGGTGTAGTGGTTAAGTGTGCGGACTCTAATCTGGGAGAACCAGGTTTGATTCCCCACTGGAAAGAGCTCTCTCAGCCCCACCTACCTCACAGGGTGTCAGTTGTGGGGAGGGGAAAGGAAAGGAGTTTATAAGCTGCTCTGAGTCTCTGAGTGAAGGGCAGGATATAAATCCAATCTCTTCTCTTCTTCTTCTTCTAGGCCAGGCAATGATTTTTTCATACCTATCAGGAGTAGGAGTTTTTAATATGTGTGAAGAGTGTCTGGGCTTTCTCTCTCTGGGTGCCAGCTACCCAGCTTTAGGGGAAAGCTGACCTTGGTGTTTGGATAGAACTAGCATTTGCAAGAAGAAGCACTTGTTTCTATGCAGAAAAATATATAAAATCTTGCTTTATAGTGTCTGTGAAACTGCAGCTTTTGTGTTTACTGTCTTAAATTTCTTTTTCTGAGGGTCCTTTGACACTCTGTAGTAGCATTTTGAAGAGAGTAGTGAGCGGTAACTGGAAGGGGGGATATATGATGAACCAGTAACAAAAGGCAGTTCAGGGAGCAAAACATGGCATCTCAGGATGGAGTGTGCAGAAAATGATCTGTTTAGCTACGCAGCTGCTATATACACTAGCAAAATCCCTTAGCATCAAAGCCATACCATCCACATGATATTGGGCCACCACAGATTAGTGTAACACTGGTCTGATATCATACATTATAGATGGTATTGCCTTGGTGGCCATGGACCTGCAAGTAGTAGCAGCACAAAGAATCCCAAATCAACTGGAGTATTCCTGCTAATGAAACCGTTTTCACCCATGGAGTGCAAATTTCTCACTTCCACTTTCCCACTACAGCCCAAAATGCCCCTCAGAATGCTGCTCCTGGGGGGCATGTGGGTTTGCAGCACGATTCTATGAGGCATCTATTTAGAACACTTCAAAATTTATTTGTGTGTTTGTTCTCTCTCTCTCTCTCTCTCTTTTGCAAAGGGCAAAATGCATACTCACTAAAAGTTATATAGAGAATTAAGTTATTTGGAGACTACTGCAAACATAGACCTATGTCAGACATGGAGTGTTGTCTGTAGGATTTAAGTTTTCTTCACAAATAAACCTTGCAAGATACATTAATAGCACAGTAGTTCAGACTTGTAGCTTATTTCATAAAGCTGAGTACGAAATTAAGATTAGCTGCTGATTTTGAAAGAAGAGTTACTCTAGCATAACTGTAGTTCACTGGGTTCAGAGACAGAATGACTTTCATAACTTGATAGTGAGATGACTTAGTTCCTTTCTTTGTGTTTACTTGTTTAGATTGATATCTTGTTTGCCCGACTAGCGCTGCAAACTATTCCTGAAGACCTAGACCTTCGAGATGATAGTCTACTTAAAAATTTAGACATTAGATGCATACGAAGTCTTAACGGTACGTATATTATAATTTGACCTGGAACCTGTTTGAATTGGAAGGGAGCTTTTGTTTAAAATTCAGGTGGAGGGTTTGTATGATCAGTTTTTAAACTGCATGTTAGCTTTTCAGTACACTGGCTAAAACTTGGGATTCTGATGAAAGGTTATGCTGCAAAATTATTTGTTTTCCGAACATTTTTGTGTAGTGCAAGAGAAATCTAAGTGACCTTCCTTAGGACACTAGTTGTGAAAAGGTTGTTTAGGATTAAGACCTGAAGTGCAGGGCAGATTTAAAGTTGATTGGCTAAGTGTGCATGCTATTTCAAATGATTTCATCTCTTATTGTCATACCTTTGTAAAATATTGCAATTTGTCTTTAAGTTAGGTGCATCATTTATTTTATAAATATACTTTCAGAAAGCTTCAGATGTAGTAGCAGTATTGTAGTAACCTGTAATGGATTGTGATAAAAAGCAAGCACAAACTGTAATTGACTCTAAATGTTAGAGCGCTTGCACTGACATCACAGCTTGGGGAGAATCAAATTCACAATTGCCATCAATCTAAAGAGCTTTCTCTCCCAACATCTGTAGTACCTGTTCTCTCTTTACATGTCTTAGTGGCTTCTTCCTCTTTTCTTGGTATAAGGTTCTTAGCTCAGGTGAGGGCAGAATGGCCAAGACTACTTTGCTTTATGCCAGGGCAAGAAGGCAGCGAGGGAATTACATTTAGTGCTGCAAAATCCTTTGTGTCTTCTGCCTCCCTCCCTCTGCTACTTTGTCCCTTCCTCAGCACGAGGAGAGCAGCAGCTCAGGTGAGAGGCTGTATTTGCCAAAGCGCTGAGATGGAGACAGACACCATTTAAGATGGCCAAGGAGAAAGGAGAGTAAGAACACCACCACTCCGTTATGGCCAACTTGTTCTTTTTCAACATGTCTGCTGTGGTGATGGTGGTTTTATTCTCTCTCTCTTTTCCATGGCCATTCTTTTCTGAAAAAAGGGATTTTGAAGTGGGGTAGGAAATTGCACAGCTCTCAGAATTGAATGTTGGCAATTGTGTGAATTTCACTTAATTAAGCCAAATTCAGTGAGTAACAAATTAGGGTATAAAATTCCATTTCAGGGTCACAGCTGATAAAAACAAAGCAATAAATGCCCAAGCCCTCTTTTTTTGGATGATTTTACTTCTAGTTTTTAGCTGATAAAAACACGTATTAACTTATAAAGCATGTCTTCTGTTTCCTCTAGGTTGCAGGGTAACCGATGAAATTCTCCATCTAGTACCAAACATTGACAATTTCAGGTTAACACTGAGAGCTATCAAACTGTGGGCCAAACGTAAGATGGGTTTTACAAAACTAATTTAAAAAATTATTATTTCAAGTAGGATGAAAACGACTAAAGTTGTCTCTCTCTCTTTTCTCTCTGCAACAACAGGGCACAACATCTATTCCAATATACTAGGTTTCCTTGGTGGAGTTTCCTGGGCTATGCTAGTAGCAAGAACTTGCCAGCTTTATCCAAATGCAATAGCATCAACTCTTGTACATAAATTTTTCTTGGTATTTTCTAAATGGTATGTCTCTTTAGATTACACTAAAATAAAATTTCTTATAGACCCTGATTTTAGTGTTGTTTCTATGACATTCTGTCAGATGTGTCAGGTTGAGAGGAGTTCTCAAAAGAGTATTAACAGTCCTACAGAGTAGTAAAACACTGGCAGGGATGGGAAATGTTCAGGTCTTCTTCATAGACTTAAGTACAAAACTTTCACTTAGATTGTGAGGAGTACAGAAACGTTTCCTCTTGCCTGTGGTGTATCCTGTAGCTGTGGTCTCTTGGTCTCCAGCTCATTCCATTTTAGGGCAACATTAACTGAGCAGAGCATGCTACTAAAAGTGGGCCTGGGGCCAGAGGATACAGTACGCTTACCTCATCTAGGAAGCTTGGTACAATAGAGCAGGTAATCTTTTAAAGAGACCTGATGGGCAACCAGGAATTGCTTACCATTGGCTGGTGTCATTTTTCAAAATGAAAGAACTGAGATGCTCAAAAAGGTAGTCATACCACTGTCAGGCATATGCAGTTGGAATTTTTTTTAAAGATCTCAATAGTAATACATCCAATTAAAACTGATTTACTGCCCTAATATTTTTTTAAAAAAAGTAGAATTAGGGAACTTCATCTGATATACAGAAATTTTAACAAAAAAATTAATTGCCCTTTGCTCTCCTCTGACTTGTTAGAAACATTTTGGAGAGTTAGTTTTTTTCTGTTTTTTGAGTTGGATTAATTGTAATACATTGAATTCTGGATATTAAAAAAATACTCTAATTTCAGTTGTGTTATATCTCTTTTATTCCTGTTGGGGGACCTTCCCCCTTGGGAAAGTTGGCTTCTGCCCTTTGGGCTTGTGTTGGCCAGTGAATTATACTTAAAGCAGTGTGGCTGTTTACACACATGTCATGGGTTTACATGAGGACTGCATAAATATCTGATTGCTTAGCTTCTGTAGAGTAAATTTTAAGACACAAGACAGATTAATAGTGTAACGTGTTAAGTGCATTCTGAAGTGGGGCTTGAAACTTTCTTTGAAGAAATTGTAATGGGTATGGAAAGACTTTACTGTGAAGAAGGTAGTGTTTTCCTGGCGATCTTGAGGCGAGTTCAGACATTATAAGCAGCTTCCATGTGGCTGAGGCTCTGCTTAGTGATAGGGTGCAACAGCCAAGGATACTTGCAACATAGATTTACCAAATGTGAAGTTCCTGTGCCAGCATCATCCATTCCTGGTGGCAACTTTTTACCATTCTGGGCTTAAGGACCGGGTCTGCATACATGGCACTAGGCTAAAAGTTCTAAAGAAGAAAGAAAAAGGAGGTTTTTCCTAGTTATTTGGTATGGAAATAATTTGGGTTGGAAGGAACAAACAAAATTTATTAATAAGGAAGCAGGGGTATATAGCTTTCCATTTAGAAAAGAAGCTTCATCTTATGCTGCATCCGGTATAAGAAATGGAGGCTCACATTCAAACATGTTTACTTGTTATAAATAAGTGCTTTTCTTACTCAGTGCTACACTCTCTCTAAACAGGGAATGGCCAAATCCAGTGCTATTGAAACAGCCAGAAGAATGCAATCTTAATTTGCCTGTATGGGACCCAAGGGTTAGTGTATTATTTTTTCCCCTATAAGTTCACACTTTAAAATAAAGCAAATGGTTTGAGCCCCAGGGAAAACCAGACTTTTTTTTTTTTTTGCAAACTCAGGTACTGGTTAGCATTGTGGTGCTTCTTGACAAGAATTGTTCTACAAACTGTAGAATGCAACTTATGTCTCGAGCATATTTGAAGACTTCAGTTTAATCTCAAAGCTTGCTTAAAATTTCTCAAATGTGGCAATACTGCAGCTTTGCTATCAGCTATATGAGATATTTCACCAAGTGATTTCTTTGAGATCTTTGTTCAGTAATGCAACTGGAAAGATGGTTTGAAGTTGAGCTACATGGTACATTTCACTTACGCCATGCATAACTCTTGTGGGCAGTAGCTTTTTGCCATGGATGGCAGTGAGTGAGTCTTATGCTGCATCCTTCTTTTCCTTTCATCTGGTTGGTTTTTCATGAGACTTAGTGATCTGTCATCCAGATACTTAACCAGGTATACATCTCCTTAGCATCACTAATGCTGTATAATTAGGTGCTCCTAAACAATTCATTGGGTTTGTCCTGTATAAGGCATATTTTTCAAAATAGGGCACCTACTGTTTTCCCTCAATATTGCATGTGGCTATCACAGTCGTGTTCTGGCCTTCCTGAAACCCAGCTGGATAGAAAGACTTGTGACTGCAGAATACTTGGAATAACCGAAGCTTGTTGGCTGGCCAATGCAGACATATTTGGTGTATATGAAGACTGTACCATATTTTTATTTCATTAGATAGCATACCTTAATAAAAGCCCAAATCAAAATGTTACAGTTGTTTTACCCATCATGTTGCCTTGTTACCCTTAGCATTTAAGCAGTATGTTATAGAAGCCCTCTGTATGCTAGTAGCTTAAGCAAAACCATGTAAGGCAATAGCAGGGTTTCAACCTTAACAAATGCTGCTTTAATAGTATGGAAATGCATCTGCACCTCTTTCTTTTCCTTCCTTCATTAAACATACTGTTTTAAATAAAATATATGTTAAACACATTTGATCCTGTTGGGTGCTTAGTGTTTTTCTTTTAAAAATTGGCTTTTTCTTGGCAATAGTGCTACAGAAATAAATCACAACACATATTTCAAAGGGGTTCTTGACAGCAGTTTTCCTGGTAATATCTCAGGTTCATCCAAGTAGTGTGGAGGTATCATTCCAGTTGCTCAATATTATGCTGTGGTCTTTTCTTTCTTTTTTGATAGAACAAAAGTGAGCTTTAATCTGTTTATGTGAATTTGAAGTAGGTTGCCTAGGTAGGGTTACCTTATAGGCGGTGCTCAGCCAAGGGTGGTTCATTCCAGCAACATGTATAAGGTGTATCCTGCTGACGCAAGAGGCTCTTCTGCCAGCTGGGCATGCCTCGTTGCCCCCCCTTAGCTGAGTGGAATGATAGAATACAGCCCTAAAGGCTGCAGCCAACAACTCTGTTTCACTGAGAAAAGGGGCTTCTACCAGTGAAACCGAGTCACTGGATGCAACCCATTGTCCCTAGAAATACATAGGAAAGTATTACATGATTAGAAACTGTTCATAGAGCTAGTAAATCTTGACATCATAGAATTTCATGTGCTACATTAAGGTTTTTCAGTGGACATACCCCAGTTTTTTACCTTGAATGTGATTGAAGAAAACTGATTGGCTGTTGTTATATATAGGTAAATCCCAGTGATAGGTACCATCTTATGCCTATAATTACACCAGCATACCCCCAGCAGAATTCAACCTACAATGTGTCCGTTTCTACCCGCATGGTCATGGTTGAAGAATTTAAACAAGGTAAGTCATTCTGAATATGTGTTCCTAAAAGAATGGTGTGCACTAAACTGCCGTAGATTGGTAACTTGAATCCACACATTCTGCAGAAAGCTTATCCAATAGTCTGAATTGCATGGCTTTCCTAAGATCCTTAGAATGTGTCAGTCCTCAAGTGTGTCTTCTCATCCAACTTTGACTTTCCATGGTATTCAACAATTTAGCATTCTTTTTTTAAGTAGTGTGTTCCTGGAAGTAACTAGCAAGTTTTGTTCATCACTGGAGTCCTGAGAAGGATGCTGGTGTGCCACTTTTAATATCTGAACAAATAGAATTGTGTGTTATTCTTAGAGAATGTTTATTGTAATGCATTTAGCTTTGTGTAAAGACCCAGTGGTACATAACCCACAGTTCTGTGGTAGCAGTGTATGGTTTTTCACATGTAAGGCCTCTAGTCCTTGGAATCTCATCTTTGGGGGTCTTGGAGAGTAGGACAAAGAAAATTCTAGGGTTGCCAGGTCCCCCCAGCCACTAGTGGGTTATGGGGGGTGGGGGTAAGGTTGCCAGATGCAGGTTAGGATAATCCTTGAGATTTGGGGATGGAGCCTGGAAAGGACAGGGACCTCAGTAGGGTACAGTGCCATAGAATCCACTCTCCATCTGTTTTCTCCAGGAGAAATGATCTCTGGAGATGACCTGTAATTCCAGAGGATCCCCAGGCCCCACCTGGAGGCCAGCATCTCTAGAAAATCCTCTTTAATTTTGCACCAAGAAAAATAAGTAAAGCTGAAATCCTAACCATGCTTTTGTAAGGGTAAGCCCCATCAAACTTAGTGGGACTTCTTAAGTATGCATAGGGTTAGATCACGTTTCCCTGGATACAGTTTTTAGCTGTTGTATCACTAACAAGCTTATGTCATGAGGAAAGCTGTTCCAAAACAACTTTTTAAAAGGAAGGTTTCCAGCATAGCTGAAATGGTCAGTTATACCAGTTGTGATGCTGTCCTGAACAGCTGACAAATGATGGCTGTGAAGTTACTCCTTGTGTTTTCTAAGCTCTTTTTACTGGAGAGAATGTATGAGGAGGCTGAAATGTGTTTTTATAATTCAGGTCTTGCTATCACAGATGAAATTTTGCTGAGTAAGGCTGAGTGGTCCAAACTCTTTGAAGCTCCAAACTTCTTTCAGAAGTACAAGTATGTATTTAATGACATGAAAGATGCTTTGTAAAAGTAGATTTATCTTTTTAACACTTTTGCAGCTCTGGCTAACTTGACTAGCACAGTTATGGACAGCCAATGTGCAGATGTGGAAATAAAATGAAAGAGCATTGATGGTTCTTGCCAGCCACTTCAACTAAGATGAAATGTTGACATAAGACTTTCCTGGAAAACTCTTTGGGGTTTCCCAAATACTATAAAGGTTCCTAATAATGCTTCACATACTAATATAATGGGAAAGTTTATTTATAGTATTTGCTGAAAGTATAGTGCTGCAGTATACACTATTTAAAATATTGAATAACTTATTTAACATCCATTAAAATTTATCAGAGGCCTGCCCTGAGCTAAGACTTAATTATTTGCTGTATTGGGTCATTTTGTATTAATCTAAATAATCTGATATTACAGTTTTCCCCCATTAAAAAGATTGATGATCACCACAATGTGTTTGTGTTTTGTTTCTCCAACTCTCCCAAAACAAAGGTTAGAACCCTAAACAGATCTGGGAAGATTTGATACATTGTGTCAAAATGGCATCTAATGCATTTTCAGCTCTCTAGTCACTGTTGAAGGCATTTCCTGTAACATTTTATTTTGCCCAAGTGAAAGGGATGCTAAGTCTTATGAAGTAAAATTTTCTGGACATAAAAATAATTTTGAAGTCGTATTAAGTTGTGATTGAAAGCTTTGGTATGATCAATATTAATTTGTGCTACTTTAAAACATAATATTAAAATACAGTTGACTGGATGTGGTGCATGGATACAGTCAAAGTGTTAATTTACGAATGAAGCAATCTTAAAATACACATGAAGGAAGCTTAGGTTAAACATTACTATCTCCATGTAATGGGGTTAATCCTACCCCTTTCTTCCCACTCCCCTGAACAAAGCTTGAAGCCTTTCTCCAACATAAGTGGCTTTTCTGATGAAGTAAGTCTCCTTGGATGGTGGCTGGATCAGTCCCCGTTTTTAGGATCACTGTGCCAATGCAAATTTTTGTGAGTTGGAATCCAAAATACAGTGTCTGCTTAAGGAAGGTACTTCTGTCAGTGAAACAGAAGTTTCATTGCTTTCTCCCCCTGCCTTCAGCCGACTGAGCTCTCCAAAATGGTCCCCCAGTCTCCCAAGAGCAACACTTGGCAGTAGATCGGGGGGGGGGGCAGCACAGAAAAGTTCCATGCTGCTGATTCCCATTAATTGAAAATGTAATGTGGCTCAATAAAAGATTATTGTGCATGCAGTGCATCAGTTCACAGAAATTTCCTTTATGAAAACCAGGTTTAAAAAGAATGAAATCAAGTATCCTCTGTCAGTGTTAGGAGATTAAGAAGACCAAGCTGCCAGATCAGTATAGCTAGTGAGTGGAATCAGAAGGATAATGAACCCTGGGTGCAAGCTAGTTAAGAAAGGAGCCAGTATTTACATATTATTGGTGAAGTGTTACATGATAAGGCCAATTAAACATCACAAATTGTCACAACACAGAGGCTAACCATTTGGTTTTTTTTTTTTTTTGCATTTTTGTGCATGTGTGTTCGTGTGCCTTTGCATGGAAGTCATGGTGGCCTCTGGTGACTCCTACTGGGGCATGAGGACATTCAGAGAAGTTGCTTGATAGCCTGCCTCCCAGCCCTGATATTTTTTGGAGGTCTCCGATCCAAATATTTGCCAGGGTCAGCCCTGCTTAGCTTCTAAGATCTGACGAGATCCAGCTTGCCTGGGCTATGCCAGTCAGGGCACCATTTATTTCAAATATCATATTTTGTCGATACTGTTACATAAAATTATGAAAATGGTCCTTTCCTTGGATAGCTGCTCTCAAAAAGTTGTGACCACAATTTAGCAAGGTTCTGCTGGCCCACCAGTGACGGGCGTACAACCAACATCATGCTTTGAAACTGCAGCTGCTTTGCCTTCTGTGTCCCAAAGATACTTAAAAGGAGTGACATGTCTAAATGTGGTCACAATTTCTTCAGAAATGCTCCATTTACAGGCCATTACACTTAATAGTTGCCCAAGTAATTGTCAGTAGGTTCTCAGAAACACTAACATAAAAGTTAGTTTTTAGAGTACTGGAAGAGCCTGAAGTAAAGTGTTTCATTATTTCCCCACTTACAAGCTAGTGGAGATTCAGCTTACCAGGGGACATTTCCAGGGAGAAGTGGCATGGGATATTAGACACCCCCTCCTGCTAGCTGTTTCCCCTATGTACCCCACCCTATGTTACTATTAAAAGGGGAGCACAGTGTTACAGGAAATTATTCAATCTTCAATATCATTAAAACCAGAATTGTTCCTCCTGAACATGATTCCCGACGTATTTGGAAAACCGAACAAAATAATATTGGTTCACACCATAACTGCTGCTAGAATTCTGTACGCAAAATTTTGGAATTTAGATAAAATCCCGGCAAGGGTAGAGTTTATACATAAAATGTTAGAGGTTGTAGAAATGAATAAGTTGTCTATGGTATTGAAAGGGAAAGAAGAAAAATACTTTGAAGACACCTGGTTAAAACTATATGAATGGTTAAAAGATAATAGTTGAAAGTTTAAGCTATTTTATTTCAATATTAATTTTTGGTTCTTCAAGCAATGTTGTTGGAGGATTCTCGCACAATGTATATCACTTGAATTTGTTTTTTCTTTGTTTGTATATTGAAAAAAATAAAAAGAGGAATATAAAAAAAAGGGGGAGCACAGTGTTAGAGACCATAACATAGCTCCATTCTAAATTTTGTCTGGAACATGAACATACATATTATGTTAACAGAAAATTACATTTCCCCTTAAAGTCCTTGGGTCGTGTGGTCGCTTAGTATACTAAACATATACAGGCCCAGCGTTCTTACGAGAAGGCACAATTCATATCCAGTTGTGTGTGCAGTGATTGATTAGAGAGGTCTTGTGCCCAGGAGTGCTGGTCTGTTGGCTTCAGTTGTGGTGTGGCATATCCTAAGACTGCAGTTTCCATTGAATTAACCCCCCATGTCCTGGTCTGTATACACTTAAAAACTCACATTGGGCTGTGAATTGGGACCTACTCAGACTTGCTTAGTAGGTGGTTGAGACCTAAGCTTTTGCAAAATCTTTCATCCACTCTCCAGAACTATCAAACCTGCTTCACCCAAAATCTTGAACTGTAGGTTTTTGGATGGCTTTCTAATCCAGTTTGCCCCTCAGTTAGTCAGGCTTTATTTTTCTGACAGTTTCAACAATTGTAATACTGCTAATTGGATTTTATCTGACTGTGTACTGAAATGAAGCTATGGACATATTGTTAAGCTTGAAGTATTTGATTAATATACTAATTAGAGTCAATGAAATATTGAAAATAGACTGGTTATAATCTGAACTTTCAAAATTAAGGTAGTATATAATACTGTCTTTATCTTCAAAGGCATTATATTGTACTTCTAGCAAGTGCACCAACAGAAAAACAGCGACTGGAATGGTGAGTACCTTTCCCCCATAAGTAGTGCAGTTTTGTTAATGACCTCTGCCCTCTTTTATGGGGATGTAAATTGCTGATGCTGTAGAACTCAACCCCACAAAGATTCATTCATCCTGATTAAAAAAAAAATGACTGAGGAATGAAAATGAAACTTCAGTCTGCTGTTACTTGCAAAAAAAGACCTTGAAACAAAAATGGCTTTCTTGTATGTGATTATCTAAATAACTCATTTGTGTGGTTATCTAAATAACTCACTTCCCAGATTCCTTTCTGTGAAAAGGATGCTTATAACCCTTCATCTTTTTTAACCAAAGGATTCTTGTTTTGATTAGAAATAAATTCTTGCTTGGCATTCAGTTTACAATTTGGCACCTGTTACTACTTTTGAATCCCAATAAAATGTAGAATGACTTAGCTAGATTTTTTTTACTAGATCTGTAGAAATCAATCTTTTGCGAAGGATGAATAAGCTTAAACATATTTGGTATGTTTCCATCAATAAAGAATCAGAACATAATAGTCTCAAGTAGGAAGTCAGTATTTTCTGCTTAGGTTACTGAATCAACACATTTCTGTTCATTTAGGGTTGGCTTGGTTGAGTCCAAAATCCGTATTCTGGTTGGAAGCTTGGAAAAGAATGAATTCATCACACTGGCTCATGTAAATCCTCAGTCATTCCCAGCACCCAAGGAAAATCCTGACAAGTAAGGCAGATTTTTCCCTCAATTAGTGCGTTGGAAGAATCATTAACCAGAAAAGAAAGCAGGGGCTAAATTGAGGTTGCTTTTGTCAGAAATAAACAATGGATGCTTTTACCAAGACTGCCCCTTCTGTTTCACGTAGAATCATTTACAGAAGAAACGCATTGCCCTAAGTAGGGTTCCATATAGGCCATTGGGGGCAGTAGAAAGATACCCTGTGGTTCAAAGTAAGTGAATCTATGTATGGGGTATTTTTGGATTTGAAAGTGACAGATCAGTTTAAAATATCACTTCTGTATTGCAAATTGAGTATGACCACAGATGAGAGTGCTAGACAATCCCTGCTAAAATGATGACACGCACTATAACATTTATTGTTGTGCTGATCCCAGAGACACCACATGTACTCACAAGACTGCGAAGAAAGGCATACTCCCCATATTTTTAGTGGGAATCCTTGAGGGCTGTTGGTTCTTTAAGGATGAAGAGTGTGATATATACCAACTACATGCTTAGATTTTAAGATGCTCCTAACTTTGTTACCCACTTTAGATCCCACTTTTATATTAAATAAATCTTACAGATTTTTCTCTTCAACTAAATGGAATGGATTGTAGCCTACCACTATATGCAACAAAGGGTAGTGGTGTTCTTTTGGTGCAAGGTAGCTTAACTGCATGTCCTGGCAGAGTATAATCCATTGTTCTTAGAGGAAGCCATCTTGGACCTGATTCTGAGCAAGGGCGAGATACGTTGCAAAATGTAGGTGTTGTGCCAGCTGGGGACAGTGACCACAATGCTGTCAGGTTCAGCATTCATGTTAAATGGAAAAATTGTCCTTTAAAAGGGATTAGATGGATTTATGGGGACTAGGTCTATCAGTGGATAGTAGACACAGTGACTAAAGGAAACCTGCACCTACAGAAGCAGTAAATCTCTGAGGCAACATCAGGGGAACGCCTCCATCTCTCTGCCCTGTTGTCCCTCCAGATTAACTGGTTGGCCACTATGTGAGACCAGATGCTGAACTAGATGGAGAGGGTTTTTTATTTTCTTAATGCTGATCCAACAGGGCTCTATTTTCTTAATGCTGAGAACTCCGCTCTGTAGCTGATGAATATCTTTTATAGCAAGGAAAAAACAAGATTATGCGCCACCTGTTGGAAAAGACTGCTTATAGCAACATGAGGAGTGGAGAAGCTTATGGGTTTACGGATCTAAAACATTATTTGTCGTGTATCAGTGCCTCATTGTCTGTTAATGTGAGAGATGTTTTAAGGCATCCTGGTATCTTCAGCTCCATAGAAATTCAAGAATGCCAGTGTCCCAGGTTACTAGATCTGCATTATTAGAATTCAGGCATTTTACATGATTTTACAGGCCATCCATAATCCTGCGGCTCTGTTCCTTAAATTAGCCATTGTGGAGTTGCAGGTAGACATAGGAGTTGGAAAAGGTTGCTAGCCAAAAACTTCATATAGGATTGCTAATATCATTTTAATGGTGGGTTTTGTGTGTGTGGTTTTTCTTTTCCAGGGAAGAGTTTCGTACAATGTGGGTGATCGGGCTAGTGTTCAAGAGAACTGAGAATTCTGAAAATCTGAGTGTTGATCTTACATTTGATATTCAGTCCTTTACTGACACTGGTAAGTTTGACTTGTTCAATTTTTGCAGTTCTATAGCAGTACTTGCTTCAAAATCGATTACCTGCCTCTGATCACAACAGACCTTAGTTGAATCATGAACTAATGCTAGGAAGCTAGTTATTCTCATAATAGCTGACAGTATTTGCATAATTAAGCTATAACCCTCTATGGTCAAGTGGAGACATATGGTGAGAGCAGAAGAGGGAGATTCTTGGAGCTTTGTAATATTGCAGAAATACAGCCTGCCATATTGCTAAGGCCTTTAAACCCACCTGGATGGCCCAGGCTAGTCTGATCTTGTCAGATCTTGGAAGCTAAGCAGGGTTGGTCCTGGCTAATATTTGGATGGGCTGTCTCCAGGGAAGTTCAGGGTTGTGGCATGGAGGCAGGCAGTAGCAAACCACCTTTGAACATCTCTTGTCTTGAAAACCCTGCGGGGTGTCCATAAGTCAGCTGTGACTTGACAGCACTTACCACTGCCAAGGCCTTTAAGAATTGTATTTGGCTTCACACACACACACACCCCGGGCTCTCCTTCCATGGGACAACTTGTGCAATGGGTAGCGTGAAGAGCAAAAAGTGCTATTTTGTGGCCTGTTGATCATGTTTGCATCCTTTGCTCCTTCACTTTAGGACAGTGTGTGTAGGGTAACCTTGTGTCCTCACAGTCCTGGGGTGGCTTTGGCTGAGCAGTAAAGATTTGCCTGAGATCCCCCAGGGAGTTTCTGGGTTGAACAAATATCTGAGCCCAGGTGGTAAATGTGCAGTATGCTGTCCTCTGCATCAGACCAGTTTTCTGTAGCCTCAGGGATGCTTTCTGTGATTGGTTGCTTCTGTGGAGAGCATAATAGGAGCTTGTCACTTTGCCAAAATCAGTATCTTTAACTGGTTTGTGCTCTGCCAGAAGGTCCTCTTGGAAGAATTGCTAGCAAGCCGGGAATTTTTTCCCCCCTTGGCTTTTCTAATTCTAAAGATGGTTCTCATTTTGTCAGCATCCTGTCAAAGAATGACCTTCAGCAACTTCTTGAGAGTTTGCCATCCCTTGATGCTAAATCTGCAGAGGCAAGGGTTTTCCCATATTGCTTTTTTTGCTTTGGGATTTTTACAAGGCAGTTTCTTTCTCCTGTCAAGCCTTTCTTTGGTCTAGTCCTGATTTACTGCTTGCTTTTCATAAGAGCCAGTCTTCAGAAGTCGCGGGCAGTGATGGCATTGCTTGTATTGGAGAAGCATTAGGGGAGGGAGGAAAGTTGGGATCTGCCTTTTTCCACTGAGTTTGGCCGGGAGTGGGGGGGTGTACCTGGAGAGGCTGAAGCTCCGAGATCCCATGCAGAACATTCGTCTTATTTCTCAAACACACTTGGTAGTTTTTTAAAACTTGTTTAGGTATTTATAACTTGCTTTTCTCCCTGATGGGGACCCAAAGTGGCTCACTACAGCATCCTTCCTCCTTCCATTTTTATCCTCACAGCATCCACCATCCTGTGAATGGGGGTGGGGGGGAGTTAGAGCACCTTCCCTATGAGGAAAGGCTGAAGAGTCTGGGACTTTTCAGTTTAGAAAAGAGGACTAAGGGGGGACATGACAGAGGTTTATAAAATTATGCATGGGGCGAGTTGACAGAGAATTTTTTCTCCCTCTCCCAACATACTAGAACTCAAGGACATCCAATGAAGCTGGTAGGCAGTAGATTCAGGATGGACAGAAGGAAATACTACTTTAGGCAGAAAGTGATTAAAATGTGGGATTCGCTGCCAGAGGATGTAGCTGTGGCTGCTGGAATAAACAGCTTTAAAAAGGGATTCGACAGATTCATGGAGGATAGGTCTGTCGGTGGCTACTAGCCATGGTGACTGAAGGGAACCTCCACATTCAGAGGCAGTAAACCACTGAATCCCAGAGCCAAGAAGCCACATCAGGGAAATGCCTCAGCCTCTATGCTTTGTTGTTGGCCCTCCAGAGGAGCTAGTTGTCCACTGTGTGAGACAGGATGCTGGACTAGATGGACCAGTGGTCTGATCCAGCAGGGCTCTTATGTTAAGCTAAGCTAAGAAAGATTGACTGGCCCAACATGACCCAGTATGCTTACATAGCAGAGTAGAGATTTGAACCTTGGTTTTCCAGGGCTCAGTCCAGCACTTTTGCCACTATACCGTGCTGGCTTTTAAGGTACTTATAGCCCACCTCTCCAGAGTCCTGGTTGAGGCAGCTCAAGAAGTTCCAGTTAAGAGACCATCTTTTCACTCGTTTTTGGTGAGCTCTGCTTCACCTCCAATAAAATCCTATTAACCTGTTGGCTAGGTGGGCCAGTTGATGGAGAGCTCCTTTGGCCTGTAGCCAGAAGGAGATGCTATTCCAGGAGCGATACCTCTCTCCTCTTTGGCACATCAGGAGAAATATGTTCGAGGCAAAATGTAACATCTTCGTGTACTTTTAAAGGGGTAATACATTTTTACTGCTTGTTAGGATATGTAGTTCTTGGGATTTGTTTTTTTTTTTTAAACTGCACTTTCCCTTCCAAACAAGCATACTCAGGAATGCAAATTTCTTTCAGGGCAACTAATGGCTTTCTCCCAAATGTAAAATGTCTTAATGTTCTTCTAATTATGTAGTTTATAGGCAAGCAATAAACAGCAAGATGTTTGAGATGGATATGAAAATTGCTGCAATGCATGTTAAAAGAAGGCAACTTCACCAACTGCTACCTAGTCATGTCCTTCAGAAGAAGAAAAAGGTAACACTGCAAGTTAACTTCATAAATATAACAAACATCACATTGAAAGAAAAGTGGGGGAAATATTCTTCTGGTTAATATCCAGAAACACAAACAAACTCGCTAGGCACAAAACATTCTTACTCATCAGGATGGCATGAGAGCCCAGATTCTCTTAAGGAACCGGGGTGTGGGGGGGTGCCTCCTCTGTGGCTTTTGGAAAGGATTCTCTTTGACTTGCAGCTTAGTAATGGTTCAGAATTGTTAAAGGGTTTACCATTTTGTGGGAGATGGAATTTTAAACAGCTGGCAAGGATTAATAGGAAGACTATTAAACTTAGATCTGTTAATGGAGAAGCTGGCTTAAACATCTGTTGGATGGTTTTGGTGTTACACAGCAGTTCTCAGGCTAGCTTCAGCAAGTCTTCTGAACCCATGAGAAATAGTTTGAAATTGAAAGTATTATAAAGAGGAGTGTCATCCAGTGTATGTAACAGCCTAGATCTGAGGTTACTTTCTATCCACGGTGCAGTGAGTGGTGCATCCTGGTAAAGTAGTAAACATACACACTGCCTTCCACACCAGGGGTAGCTTTAAGTACTGTGTTTCCTTCATTACTTCTGAATCTTTAATATGATGAATATCGATTGTGATTGTCTCTTTGCTTGCAGCATTCAACAGAAGGGGTCAGACTGACAGCGCTGAATGACAGCAGTCTAGACTTATCTATGGATAGTGATAACAGCACGTCTGTGCCTTCTCCTACAAATGCTATGAAGACAAGTCCACTGAATAGTTCTGGAAGTTCTCAGGGGTAAGCGTCTCCAGCATTAACCTTGATGATGCATATCGACCTTGTTGCTGAAGCTGAGGAGTTTCCTTATTTCTGCCTTGGGTAGATGAGTCACTTGAAGAGCCAAAATTGGTAAATGGAGGTGATCATAATTAGTCTTGAGTAGAACTACCACTGCCTTTCTGTTTAAAACAAAGAGGAAGCCCTCTTTGAATTAAAGCAAGGTAATTAAAGGAGATTAAAAAACTTTGAATAGAGCTCTAGGTCTATAATATAGTCTTGTATATAAATACCTTCATCTAGTTTATTGGTCTGCTTTTCCTCTTCATGTCAGAAGTCTTTAATAGGACTTCATTCTGAATTCTCGAGTCCTGTTCCAAGACATTAGCGCTTGAAATTTTCTCTAAAACACAAGCATCATTTTTCAATAAAATAGATAACGTGTTAGAAAAAAAGAATCATAGAGTTGGAAGGGACCTCCAGGGTCATCCAGTCCAGCCCCCTGCTCAATGCAGGAAATTCACAAATACCTCCCCCTCCACACCCTCAGTGACTGCTGTTCCACGCCCAGAAGATTACAAAAAACTTCCAGGATTGCTTCCATTTCAGTGAGATAAGCTCTTAAGCAAGCCCCACTGGAGTCAATTTGTATTCAGTTTCAAGTAGATAGGTGCAAGAAGCTTTGCCTTTTGTTGATATTCTTTCCTCACATCATTTACTCAAGACTCTGCACAGTTTTGTATGATCCAGTCTTAAGATCATGGACTGAAAATTCTGCCTTTCGTATCATCCAGCCTGATAAAGAGCTCTGGAGAACTTGAAGGCTTTCAGAGTTTTGTGCCACGTTGGTTGGTCTTAATCATAGAATCAGTAAAAAATATTACACAGTTACCTGTGCCAGTGTGTGATCAAATCATTGTGCTATGATGAACTGACATTACTATGTGTAGGTATTCCAGTTCAGGCCTACGTGAGCTGTCACCCATTGTGCTGAATGCAGGTCATCAGCTCTGTGCTGTGACTTTCAAGATAACTTCATTTTTGTTCTGCTCTCTCCATCAAAGGTGCTCAAACCAGCTTACAAACAATTAAAAGTAGTATTATAATTTTCAAGTAGCAGCATAAAATAGCCAAGTGTTCAAATCACATTAAAACACACATACACACATATCCCAGGAGAGACTCTGGTTAAAGAAATACATACGTTCGGCAGGCATCAGGAATGTAGCACACTGAGCACTGGCTAAATACATGTTGTGAGGGTTTCTGTAATCAGGGTACCACCACAGAAGATGCCCCATATCATATGGCCACTTATCTTGTTTCAGATAATAATGGTACATGAAGTAGGGCTTGGTACTACCATCCTGCTTTTGCCATTCCAGACAGGAGGGTTTAATCACATGCCAGCTTTATCTGTGTGCTACACACAGCTAGTGAACTGTTTTTGGTTTGGTGGATCACAAGTTGTGTAGATTCATTGTCATTCATGCATATATATATTTGTTCTTAACACTTTAGCAGAAGCAGTCCTGCTCCAGCTGTGACGGCAGCATCTGTGACCAGCGTGCAGACTTCTGAAGTCAACGTGCCACAAACAAATTCCTGTGAAAGCTCAGGGGGTAGGATAACCTCACTGCTTTGCAAATGTCACTTTTCTAAACAGTTGTTCTGCTGGAGAAACGTCTTTTAGAATGGTTCATTCTTTGCCCCTTGTCACCTATTTGTTTTGAAGGGCAAGCATTGCTGTACGCTTTGTAACATTTGATGTTGTAACACATTGACGTATTGACATAATTAGCCAACTGGCTTTTAATAGTTGAAAATTAATTTTAAAGATGTGTGAAGAATGAAAGTGGCTGTAGAAGTTGCTTCCGCAACTGAGCATAGTTTATTCAGTAAGCACAAAAGACCCTGCCTACCTGTACATTTTGGATGATCGATTTCTCAGCCTCAGTCCCTTTCCTTCTCAACCCACAACATGATAGCAATATTGACAGAACAGTGTGGTCATAAGGACCATTGTACTAATGTATTTGTAAGTGCTATATAAATATTAGTTACTGAATCAGTTATTTAGTATTGGTGGTAGAAAAGAGCAAGAGTCCAATACCACCTTAAAGACTAACAAAAAGGAGACTGCTGAATTACAACTGATAATGAAGCTCAAGACAATGCATCCATCTGGACTGAATTGAGACCTAGGTTTCCTGTCTCATTACCAATGTAATTTCTCCATGCCTACTACCCCTCTGCATATCACACCTAATCCAATCACACCTGCTATTGTCATTTGCCTGTTAATGTCATTTTGTCATCTGAAATCACTCTACTTTCCAATATATAGGACAGATGGACTCACATTCTAGCTGTACCTGAAGAAGTGAGCAATGACTCACGAAAGCTCATAACCTGCCACAAATTTGGTTAGTCTTTAAGATGCTACTGGACTCTTGCAGTTTTCTACTGCTACAGACAGACCAACACAGATACCCATTTTGATATTTGTGAACATTTTAGTGTAGGAAATCTGATCTGACTTCTTAACCCTTGGCAGTACAGTAGGCAAGCAGCTCATGGAGTAATTTAAGAGGATTCCTCCATTATGGCAAAAAGATAAATGTTCAGTGGTTAGGCCTTTGTAGTATTTGGTCTTCCTATTGACTGGCTCTATCTGCCTAATTTATACATTATAGAATTTTAAGGCAGAATTTGGGTGGCCTCAAGCACAGGATTTCAGTTTCCCTTAGCACAAAGTAGTGAGAACTTTTGTTTATGGGGCTAGAGGCTGAGTGATATGTGATGATGGGGGTGATCTGATTGTTGAAATGCATTCCTAGGTACTTCAAGTGAAAGCATTCCTCAAACTGCCACACAGCCAGCCATCTCTCCGCCACCAAAGCCTACCATCCCTAGAGTTCCTTCAACTCGTCTTGTAAACCAGGCACCAAGACCTTCGGGAAACACTGCAACAAATAGCCTGAAGAGAACATCGTCTCCTCATAAAGAAGAGTCTCCCAAAAAAATTAAAACCGAACAGGTATTTTGTCCACATTCTGAATCTTTGTATTATCAAGAAAGTACCAGTTCTGTAGCACTAATTCCTCAGTGCTGCCAACAAAAGGTTTTTAATGGGCTTCCAACCAGACCATTTCTAAGGTTACCAAAGATCCCTGACAATGTGCATTGCATCTGTACCAGGAGAAGTTAAATGGAGATTTCAGCAGGTGAAGGTAACACTAGGGGTGTGCAAAAAAAAAAAATTCGGTAAAATTTGGATTTGGGCATATTGGACCTGAATTTTTTCGGTATTCCCGAAAAAACCCGAATACCTATACCGGTAAAGCATTGAAATACAAAAAGTTTTGGGATTCCCGAAAAATTCGGGTCCATTATATCCAATGGGGCCATTGACTTCAATGGCAAAATTTTCTGGAAAGTTTGCAGGGGGCTGGAGAGGGGGGTTTGAGGTAGAGGCTCCAAATTTGGACTGTAGCTGCTGGAGCCTCTCCCCAAAAGACCCACCAAGTTTTGAAAAGATTGGACCAGGGGGTCCAATTCTAGGGGCATCCAAAGAGGGTGCCCCCAGTTCTCCATTGTTTCCTATGGGAATGGATCAGGCAAGCAGATTCTCTCTGTAAAAAAAACCTGAGAGGTGTGGTGGTGGTGTGAGGGGGCATGTTTGCCAAGCCAGCAGCAGACCATGTGCAATCACCACCCCACCAACCCCAGTTCTCTCCCAAACCAACCCTAAGGAAGAATAAAATAAAGAGAAAAGAAATTAAATTTAAAAGTGCCCTAATAAATCAAACCAGTCTGAAGTCTTCTGAGGTATTGATCCGAGGTCCATGAAGAGCAGGGAGGAAAGCAGGGCAGACTCAGGAGCAGGGGCAGCAGAAGCCAGCCAGCCACAATCTCCAACAGCCAAGCCAGGCAGCTCTCTCTCACCAGCCAGCAGGATCCAGGAACACAGCAATGAGAGTCAGCCCAGAGACTGGCTCCTTTTATGCTCTCTGAGCATACACAGAAGGATTTCAAAAAGGAAAAACCTTCTGTGATTGGCCAGAGAGCAGATGCCAGAACCCTATTGGCCACCACAGTGCTCCTTCCCTGGGAAAGGAGCAAACTGGTGGTTGGGCTGCAGGCAGCAACAACAGCCTTGCAAGCTTGCAAACTGCAATGCATTTTGCAAATGCATTGCAGTGATCGGCTGTCTGGAGCCTTCTCCCCCCCCTCCTGGAAACAGGAGGAAAAGGCGGGAAAGAGGTAGAAATGGTGGGAAAAGGAATTCCCGGGCCCTTCAACAGTTTAAAACCCCCCACAACGCTGTTTTTCGGCAATGCCGAAAAATGCCGAAAAAATCCCGAATTTTCCGGGATTTTTTTTTTTGGAATTCGAAGATTACAGTGAATAGCCTGTCCGGGATCCCGAAAGCCAAAAAAACCCCGAAAATGCTTTTTTTGGTTTTTTTTCCGTTTTGGGATTCCCGAATGCACACCCCTAGGTAACACATGAATTAGCCTCTGCAAGCAGAAGCTTTTATTGCAAGCAGAAGATTGTAGAAGTACAAATCATGGTTTCTAAAGCAGGCTTTTTTGAAATCCTCTGGGATGAAGGAAACTACTGTCTTGCAAGATGCATGCATATTGTCTGTACACAGGCTACAATTTTCTGAGACTTGCTTTAAGTAACTGCCTACTTCTCTGCCCACCCCCTGAGTTTACACTCATAAATTTTGTAAATAATAAAATAATATCTGGCTTTTCTGCCCTGACAAATGCCACCAAGGTGACTAACAATATAAAACATACTTGATTAAAATCAAAACCACTTAAAACACTTCCCTCCCCCCAATCATTAAAATCACCTCTAGCCCTCCCCCCAAACCCATACATCATTAAAACAATTAAAACCAGACATAAAATAGCAACTGAAACATAGGTCAGGAAGAAGAGATCACTGAGGGATGTTAGATGACCAAAATCTATACTCACTTCTGGAAGATGGCAACAGAAGGGGACAGAAAAAATATTTTTATGGTGAGATGGGGGAGAGAGTTTCAGAACTTTGGTGTTCTGACTAAGAAGGCCCTCTCCTGGGTTGCCACTTAACTAATCTCAGAAAGTAGGGGCACCCAAAGCAGGGCTTCCAAAGATAGTAACGTTTGGGCAGGTTCATGAGGTATTAAGCAGTCCTTCAAGTATGTTGATTTCAAAGCCATATAAGTCTTTGAAGGTCAAAACCAGCACCTTGTCCCCAGAAACAAACTGGGAGCCAGTGTAGATGGGCCAAGATTGGAATGAAACGGTCCCTGTGACCTATTCCAATCAACATCCTGGTTGCAGCATTCTGCACCAATTAAAGTTTTTGAACACTTCTCAGGACCAGTCCTACACAGAGCACATTATAGTAATCCCAGTCCAGATAGGCAGTCCAGAAGGATACCATGATTGAAAGCCACTGAGAGGTCCAGGAGAGTCAGAATTGCACTCCCTCTGTCCATCTTCAAGTGAAAAGTCATGTGACCAAGGTTGCTTCAATCCCCTAACTAGGCCCAAACCCAGATTGGAAGTGATCTAAACAATTAGCTTCATCCAGGAAAGCCTTGAAGCTGTCTAACTACCGCCCATTCAGTCACCTTGCTCAAGAATGGAACATTTGAGATTGGTCGATAGTTATTGAAATCTCCTAGGTAGCGTGATGCACCACAACCTGGTTTCAAAGCTGGGGTGACTACCCCCCTCTCTCTCTTAAGGAAGCATTAACTACTTCTTGAACCCTGTCAGCCAAACACACACACACCCTGGAGATTGAGGATAAGCTGGTTAAGTGTGGGTTGGATGGAGCAACTGTTGGATGGATTCATGGTTGGTTTAAAAATCGTACCCAACGAGTGCTCATAAATGGCTCTGCGTCTACGTGGAGGGAAGTCTCGAGTGGCGTGCCACAGGGCTCAGTCCTGGGCCCGGTGTTGTTCATTGTTTTTATAAATGACCTGAAGGAAGACATAGAGGGGATGCTTATTAGATTTGCAGATGACACAAAGCTGGGTGGGATTGCTACTTCTGAAAAAGGCAGAGTCAGGATTCAAAATGATCTAGATAGGCTGCAAAGCGCAGAGCAAAATGATAACTAGTCCTTTACAGTATTCTTTTGGATGGGCTAAATCTGACACAGCATGGTATGTTTAGTAGCCTAAAGAGGAGTGCTGAAGTTATGTTATTGGGCAGGAAGTTGCCTGATCATCTTGCTGCCTGAATGCTTGGACACTGATCTGCTACAAATAAAAGCAAATAAGGGTACTGATCCTTGGTTTAAAGCTTCATTGTATATTTATAAAAATTGGGTTCTCAGAATTTTTAGATGGTCTAGGAAGTCTTCAACATTGCTAGTTGGAGTATATTCAGGGCTTTTTTTTGTAGAAAAAGCCCAGCAGGATCTCTTTAGCATAACAGGCCACACCCAACAGCAGAAACTCATTAGCATGCCACACCATGATGGCACAGCTCATTAGCATATTAGGCCACACCCCCATGTTACCAGAAGTGTGGTCATCCAGCCACACTGACCTTTTGCTTCTTATTCTGTTTTCCTTGTTTGTTCTCAAAACCCATGGGTTTTTTTGTAGCAGGAGCTCCTTTGCATGTTAGGCCACACATCCCTCATGTAGCCAGTCCTAATGAGTTCCTGCTGTTGGGTGTGGCCTGTTATGCTAATGAGTTCCTGCTGGGCGTGGCCAACTCAGGAGCCAGCCGGAACTCCGTTCCTGTGCATTCCTGCTCAAAAATAGCCCTGAGTATATTTAAGTGATGGTACTCAGCACTTCAAGGATGCCCGAGATAATGAATCAGTCAAATACAAATTGAAACCATTGAACATTTTTTTTAAAAAAAATGCATGGTAGTATAAACACCTAATAACGGTTTGTTCCGCACACTTCTGCAGAGTTCTAAACAGCCCTGTATAGATTAATGTCTCATCCTCAGGACAGCTGTGTATGATGGAATAATATCTAATAACTTTTTAGTGCCTGGAATGGCTCCAAAATAGAACAGTTAAGGTTGGTGGGTAAAGTTGAAGCCACAAAAGTTCTCAAGTGCCTGCAAAATGGGGTTTGGAAGCTGAAGTGCTGAGGCATGATGCTCCTGTGTCTACCATCTTCAGCCAGCTGAGGTAAAAGCACTTACTTGAGCTTCAATCTGCTGCCCTCAGGACATCAACACCCAATATCTAAAGACTATTGAGGCAGACTCAGCATGGGTTCTGTAAGGGAAGATCTTGTCTCACTAACCTGTTAGTGTTTTTTGAGGGAGTGAACAAACATGCGGACAAGGGGGACCCAATAGATATTATTTACCTTGACTTCCAGAAAGCTTTTGATAAAGTTCCTCATCAAAGGCTCCTAAGTAAATGCAATAGTCACGGGATAAAAGGACAAGTCCACTTGTGGATCAAAAACTGGCTTATAAATAGGAAACAGAGAGTGAGTATAAATAGGAAACTTCTCAGTGGAGGGTGGTAAGCAGTGGGGTACCACAGGGATCAGTACTCGGTCCGATGCTTTTTAACTTGTTTATTAACGATTTGGAATTGGGAGTAAGCAGTGAAGTGGCTAAATTTGCAGATGACACGAAGTTGTTCAGGGTGGTGAAAACCAGGGAGGATTGCGAGGCACTCCAAAGGGATATGTCGAGGATGGGTGAGTGGGCATCAGTGTGACAAATGGGGTTCAATGTGGCCAAGTGCAAAGTGATGCACAGTGGAGCCAAAAATCCTAAATATAAATACACGTTGATGGGGTCTGAACTGGCAGAGACTGACCAAGAGAGAGATCTTGGAGTCGTAGTAGATAACTCAATGAAAATCTCTAGACAGTGTGTAACTGCAATAAAGAAGGCCAATGCTATGCTGGGGATTATTAGGAAGGGAATTGAAAACAAATCAGCCAGTATCATAATGCCTCTGTATAAATCATTGGTGCGACCTCATTTGGAATACTGTGTACAGTTCTGGTCGCCACACCTCAAAAAGGATATTATAAGCATTGGAAAAAGTGCAGAGAAGGGCAACTAAAATGATAAAAGGGTTGGTGCTCCACACTTTCCCTATGAAGGAAGGTTAAAACGCTTGGGGCTCTTTAGCTTGGAGAAATGATGGCTGAGGAGTGACATGATCGAGGTTTATAAGATTATGCATGGGATAGAGCAGGTTGAGAAAGAAGTACTTTTCTCCCTTTCTCACAATATAAGAACTCATGGGCACTCCATGAAATTGCTGAGCAGTCGGGTTAGAACAGATAAAAGGAAGTACTTCACCTAAAGAGTGATTAACACATGGAATTCACTGCCACAGGGGGTGATGGCAGCTACAAGCATGGACAGTTGCAAGAGGGAATTAGATAAACATATGGAGCAGAAGTCCATCAGTGGCTATTAGCCACAAGGTATAGATAGGAACTCTCAGCCTGGGATAGGTGACACACTCTATTCTTGGTGCTGGGGGGGGGCAGCAGTGGGAGGGCTTCTAGTGTCCTGGCCTCACTGCTGGACCTCCTGATGGCACCTGGTATTTTTGGCCACTGTGTGACAGAGTGTTGGACTAGATGGGCCATTGGCCTGATTCAACATTGGCTTCTCTTATGTTCTTATGATACTGCAATTACTGAATTTATGTATTTTGATGAAGCCAGCCAACAGAACTATTACTGTATCCTTATCCAGTTTTTATGTATTTGTTTTCTAACAGGATGAAGTGAATGATGATGCCAGTTGTGTTGAAATGAGCGATCCTGACAAAATGGAAGCCAAGGTAAACTTTCAGATGTCTCGGTACTTCTCTGCTTTTTGCTGTCATCTTAATGGTCTTGCTCCTACCAAGAGTCTAATGCTTATAGCTAAAATGTCCCTTTCCTTACTAAGTGCAAACAAGAGGCCTAAAGCTACATGTATGAATCTCTGTCTGCAAGCAACAATTAAAAAAAATGTACAGATTACACCTAGCTCTAGCGCTTAGACACAGTTTTGCCAGTTCAGGAGAGAATTGAAAGCCTTCGTATTTTCAGGGATGTGCCTAGTGCACTGATGGATTGTGAGCAGTATCCTTCATAAGGCAATAACAATTGTAGGATCATTCCAAAGCTGTCAGCAGTATGGCTATATTTTTTGTGCTGCCTGTCTTTTCTTGGGGGACTAAACCAACAAACAACTTTTGATTTGTGGATGTTAACATTTAGCCACAGTTGTGTTGTGTCTGTGGTTATGTGCACAGTAAGTCGACCCCTATCCCACCAGCGTGAATAGATCCCTAGATAATGTGTCAAGCACCCTTGAAACGTGTCCCTATTAAGAAATGACATTTGGCTTTGAGGCGCAATTCTAGTATAAATCTGAATTTTTTAAAATTGCATGTTAAAGAAGTGCATGGATGGACAAAAATGCTGAAGGTTGTGTTTGTACTGGCATTTTACTATACTGGCATTTTACTAAACAAACAAAACCCACTTCGAAATGTAGGTGAGAACAGTTCAGGAGTTTTGCATTGTAAGTGCAAAGTATGTGCAGAGACTTTTTCCAAAATGGAACCAGCAGAATGCTTAAGTCCTGTTTGTGTGTGGAAACTACTGCAACAGAATAGCTGCAGATCTGCTTGTATCTAAAATGCTATCATGCAGTGATAAGCAGCAAGGAACTTGTGGAGAAAATTTGGGGTTCTCCTTGGGAAATGCTGGCAGTGCAGTTCAAGGTAGCAAACTACTTACTTTTTGTTTTCATCTTGCAGGAACTACTTGATACAGAATTGGATACTGTTTCTCAAACTGAATCCCTTCAAACAGTATCTCTGCAAGCTCCTCAGGTATAAAATAATCCCTTGGGGATGTTGTAATTAATGGTTTAGTAAGACCTTTAAAGTAACTGCCAGGATCAGAACTCACGAGGCGCTACTATGGTGATATGAAGGCCCATGTCTGATTAGCACACCTATGCTGCTGCTGTTGCATAGTTGCAAGTATCCATGTGTTCACTTCCAGCATGTAAATCGGCTTTTCCAGTTTTACTAAGTATCCTGGCACAGTGGTGGGGTGGCTTTCTACCAGGGATTTCTTACACAGTAGGGTGACAATTAGCAGAATGTGCAAAGGGAGTCACTTAGTTAAGCTGCAGAAGCCCTGTTCACATGAACCACCAGCTGTCTAGAGTCTCCATGCAGGGACTGTTGGGGCAGTGGAACTACATTGCCACCTTGCCTCATGGTCATGAATATAACATTGGAACAGGCAGTCTAACATATGCCAGCCTAATCTACTAATCCTCCCCCCCCCGTGTCAGTTGTCCTTGCAGACTTTGTGGCTGGCAACTCATGCTAGTAGGGCCACACGTACACTACTATTTGCTATTTTGGGTAGTTAAGACTTCAGTTCTTCCTAACTGTGTACTAACAGTCCTAAATATCTCAGTATGGCTGTTTGTGGGAGGGAGAAGGCTCTCAGGGTAGGTAAAGGGTTTTCACAGACACTTGAAGGGGTGATCAGAAGAAAAGTTTGCAGTACTAGTATTAAAACTAATTTTCAGTTGACTCATGGTGACTCTGTGGGGCTTTTCTAGGTAAGAGACATTCAGGGGTGGTTTGCCATTGCCTGCCTTTGTATAGCAACCTTAAACTTCCTTGGTAGTCTTTGTACTAACCAGGGCTGACCCTGCTTAACTTCCAAGATCTGATGAGATCAGGCTAGCCTGGGCTATCCAGGTCAGGGCCAGTTGCTTCTACCAACTGTGAGTTGGTACCGAGTTGTGCTTTACGTTTCCTGAGTTTATCTGAGACATGTACTTCACTGTTGAGGATCCACATGAGTTGGATAGCATGTGCATATGTGTGCCCTATTCAAACAGTGAACACGTGAACGTCTGAGATGTCTTGTGTCATTGGAAACAGAAGAGGCACCAGAGGAGGTGGGAGGGAAGGCATGATCTCACAATCCCCTGTGTATGTTCGTGGGGGAGCGTAGCAGCCCTGGTAGCCCAGACTAGCCTGATCTCATCAGAGCTCAGAAGTTAAGTAGGGTCACTGCTTGGATGGGAGACCACCAAGGAAGACAGGCTGCTATGCAGAGGAAGCCAATGGCAAGCTACCTCTGCTTATGTCTTGCCTTGACAACCACCTGAGGTGGAGCATCATGGCATTGCCATGAGTCAGCTGTGACTCGATGGCACGCTTTACCTTATCGTCAACCAGATCCAAAGAAACCACAAACAGGTACCAAGAGTTGCCTTTAAATGTAATGTATCTTAATTCCCACTGGCGAGTTCTGGTAGTTTTCATAAACCTTTTCTAATCCGTACCTACTACCAGAGCTGCCGTCCCCCATCCATCCCCCCGTAAAGAAGCATGGCTTATTCTGTGACTGAACCAGTCCTGTTAGTGGGAGAACTATTGAATTAGAAATGTGATAGGTTTCTTGGTATTGTCTTGCATACTCCTAACTGACATTTTGTTTTGTCAGTCTAACACTTCTTTCCCTTCTCCCTCAGAAAATGCCCAGTACAGACCTTTCAGATATCCCTGCTCTCCCTGCAAATCCTATTCCGGTTATCAAAAATTCAATAAAACTAAGATTGAATCGGTAAAACCAACCTCAGGGGTCCATAAACAGTATCTGCCAATTCAACCCGTTGTCTTCTAATGCTGAAATGGAGAACAGAAGGGTGCAAGACAAGAATGTGAACACAGATGGATTTAGGTATATTTTGTGCACTTCCCTTGCTGGGCTCGAATCACTTGATCTGGACATCCAGGTTAATATGTGAAGCCAGGAGTACTGTTAACGTGTTAGCAACAGTTGCATTAAATACTTCCAAGGATTACTGCCTTTAAAAAAGGAATGGGGATACTATTTCTAGCCATATTTGACTTAACTGAATTGGGTTTATGTTGATGCATCGTTTGGAAAGGAAAAACAACAAAATGGAGATAAAACTGGCAAAAGAATCCCTTAAATGCACTTTTATGTACTTTTTTATTGGGATATGACTAATTTTAGCGCTTTGGCTTGATAGATTTTATTTTTATTGAAGAGATTCTTCAATATTGGTGACCTTCAAATTAGAGAACAGCCAGATATATTGTGTACTGAAGGTTTTAAAAAAGGTGTACACTATATCTTGCTCAGTTACCATTAAGCAGCAGTAAACCTTTAAAAGAAAATGTCAAACCTTGAAGTTGTTAAGTTTTGAGAAAACAACACATATTGGGTATTGGATAGGGCATGATTAAGAAGTGGTCTATTTTTTGTTTATCGGATTATTTTATGGTGTATACAAATCAGCTATCAAAAAGCAATTCCCCCCTCCCCCCCCGAATGAATCAAAAACTCCTCTTTGTTCTTTTCCTGTTTCTGTCACCATATTTCTTGGGGGGGGCGGGGGGAGACACGACTTTTGCATTTAACTTGGGTTTTTTTTTCAGTTTGTATGCACAAAATTGGACTAATATCAGTTGAATGCTGTTTTCCCCCCTTTTAACTGGTTGTAAGCCCTGTAACTCTGTGGCCCTGTGGCAATGCCACTTTTCTCTCCCCCATAACTGAAACTGAGTGGATAAAGTGTGCCTGTGAAGAAGCAGAACACCTGTCTTGATGGCCTTTCGTCACTAAATATAAGAGTTTTGTACACTCCATAAAAAGTCCTGTCTGTATTAATGAACATCTCAGATTTTAAATACGAAGGTAGATCTCTCCCCCCCTCCCCCAGGATTTTAACAGTTTTTATTTTTTAAGATAGCTCGTCCAAAAGTAGTTTTACATTTTGAGTGTTTATTTTTATTTTTTAAAAAAATCACATTCTAGCAGGCACTTAAAAGATCCAATAAGTTCTCCTTACCTCCTAGTGTCTTCATTTTGTTCTGTAGAGCTATCAAAATGATTAGCGGCAACTTTTGTGTTAAAGAAATTAAAGTCTTTTTGTGACTCAGCGGCAGAACATGAGGAATGCCAGTGATATCAGATGCAGATAATAAACTACATGTTAACTTAGATTCAATCAAAAATTAAGTGGGATGGGTAAATTGCCCTTCCCATATTTTCTGATCAGCATGTTTAATAACTTCCTTCCCCTGCATTGTGCTCAATCCTCCTACATGTGCATTTCCATGTTAAAGTAAAATTACTTGCTCTTCCCCCACCCTTCCCTCTAAGTTAATTTTCCAAAGTCAGAGATTGTAGCTTATTCCCTACCTCCCCAAGCTGTGCAGTAACCAAGATTTTATTTTCTACCCTCTCGTCTACGACGTCTAGTATACAAAATTCTTGCCCCTGGCCCTATACAACCTCCTGTGGTCAAGCCTTCCACCCCACTGAACATGGCCCCAGCACCTCGCCTCTCCTCCCTGCTCTTGCCCACCACCCAGTCCAAAAGGTTTAACTAACAATTGAAGTGTACAAGCTGTCTGTGTATTTTGTGTAGCTATGGACTTTAGATCGAACTTGCCAGGCACAAAATTTAGTCTCGTTTTGTTTACACATCAGGAAATCCTCTTTTTTTTTTTCCATTTTATTAAAACGTTTCATGTATCTTGCAAACCCAAGTTTTGCCAAGCTGGAAACTTGGAATTTTTTCTGTATAGTGACTTTTTAATTCTAGTTTTCATAACCTGGAGATCAGACTGTTGCTTTCGCATGATGTACGTAGGTGTCTCATGACTGGAGTTGCTTTGTTTTATAGTATCTGTACTCCTTGTATTTTTCAAGAGCTATTTTGTAAACAGATGATGTATTTCTCCATGGAAAACAATAAAAAAACAGCACAATCCCACAATTGCCTGGCTTCTTTTAAGCATTTAAAATAGCAATGCCACAAAATGGTCAAATTAACTTTTTTGTCCTTAGTTGGGTGAACTCCATCAAACAAAACCGCACTGGATCAAAGAATATTCAGCCTTAAAGTGTCAATTGACAATGAGTTGTAAAAGAAAAAAAAGGTGAAATGCTATTTTCTGATCTACTTTGTTCAGTTGCTTGCAGCATCTGCCTGAGTATGATCAATGCCTGGATGATGTCCTGTTTATGCTGCCTTAAGTTTCATGATAGAAGCAAAGTGGGCTATAATGGTGCATTCAAAAAGAACCCAACTGCTAATGGTGTGCCTGTTCCATATTAATACATTGTGTCTGGCTTATTGTTGAATAGCGGAAGTAGGGGGAAATAACTTGAATACAATTTGGATGTATGGGAAAGGACTGGGGGTGTTTTAAAGCCTGAACGCACCTTTGGCTTTTGGGTTTCAACCTATTAGTACTGTAGCTCATATATACATCTGCTTGTGAACTGCACTCCATTAATTCTGTTACCAGCAGATGGCACTATTTGTTTGTGACTTAAAATCCTAGCAAAAATGATAACAAAGAACAATCAGGACCGATGTATTATACTTACTATCTATCCTCTGGCCTATAGTTCACAATAAAACAGCCACTTTCCCATGTTGTGAAGTAATTTTGGTTTTGACCTTCATCATTTCACTTGAGCACCAAGTTTTGAAATCAATATGACAATATATCATCCTCTTTAGGGTTCAGTTACAGCTCAAATTGTGCTACTGCTTATATGATAAATTATTAAAAGCTGTTCCAAATCAGTTGGTTACAATCTAGAATAAGAAAGTGGCCTGCATCCAAAGAATTCTGCATGTGTGTCCCAGGACTCTGTGGATTTCTCCAGATACAAAACTCTGTGCCACATCAGAAACCAGTTTGGGTGGGAAATGCAGAAAGCTGTAAGGGCTACTGAAACCTTGCAGCATGGGAGGATCCTCTGCCTACTGCTTTCTGCCACCCTCTCATATGTTTCCAATTCAATTAGCCACTGAAATAGTCCATTAACCCCAATGAATGCCTCTTGGTTGTAACCCTTAGGATACTGTGCACATTAATGTTTCACAGTTGGTATAAAACACACACCTCTAAATACACTTCATGCTGTCTGAATCGTAGAGATCCCATCTCAAAATACTGAACTGAACTGTACTTCCTGCTTTGTTTTCCTCAGTAAATTTGCTTAGAGTGTGTGTTTATTTTTTTTAAAAAAAATGCTATAGCGCACAACAGTATTAATTATTTTAGTTTGCTTTAATCATCTTTAAAGCATTAGTTCGATATTCAGCAGAAACCGCGCCATCACAAGTTTGATGGAAGCAGATGCAATTTGAGAAAGTCTGCAAGGTTCAAACTAGTTTTTGAAATCTATAGGCATCAAACATCTGCCACTATCATCACCAAAAGAATAGTGCTAACTTTGATATCAAACTTCAGAGTCTGTGCCTTGTTATAAAAAGATAACACAGTGAACCGCTGCTGGATGTCCCATCTGTTTTGGTTGATATTTAAGCTCCTAATGGCTTTAGAATAGTGTTTAGTCATGTCAAAGTGTTAGTTCTAAATTCTGCAAATATTTGGTCCTCTCACTAAAAATGAGAGTTTGGTTGAGGCTTGGCTGTCTTTTTTCATTTTTCTATCCAAGCTATGCCATCCATGTATCCAGCAGTACAGGGAAATGGTTTTAATTTGAGTACCATAAGAATCCCCTGCGTGTTTCAATAAATATATAACAAAATGAACTTTAAAGGCAAAGGGAGAAGCTGAATTCAAATAAAACTGTTTCATGACGGATGCAAAGCTGTGCATTAATTAGTCTGCGGAGACAGCATCTATTAAATTACTGTTTTTAAATAAGAATTTGTACCCGGAGAAGAGTTTTTAAGCTATAATTAGGAAAGGAAAATTAGAAAATATTGAAGATGTTGAGGTTTTTAAAAGGAAGCTTATGTAAGAAGATACAGGCTGCATTCAGATGGCAAACTTCACCCCCATTAAAATGTGTACAAATCTCTCCTGTAGTACATTTCTCTGCCCATGACATACAAATGAAGGTGTGCAGGTTAAATTCAGACAGTCCCCTACCCACTCAGCCCTGAATTCTAAATATGGATTAAATCTGGTTTCAAATTTTGGTTAGTGGGGAGAATAATATACTGCAGCAAGTCAAGGTAGATGGAATAGAATTGTTTCTAAGGAGTGGCATTTCACTGCCTGTGTGCAAGGGAGGAGGATCGAGGTATGTGGGAGAGCCCGGCAGCGTTTCATGCTTGTTAATTAAAAGGTGCCTGACTACAGGCATAAAATGGGAGGCAACAGAAGGAACAGGCCAAAATGGCCAGTGTATTTAAGCAGGCCACTTATTAGGATTAGTTTCTGGTTTATGGGAATTCATGGGAACATGTTCTAATATAAAACACCATTCTGTACAACCACATGGCTCAGATACAGAAATAATGTTAGGGATCTTATCTTATTGGGATACTAGAAGCATCGTATTGAAAGCTGAAAACCTTTGTTAAAAGATGTACCTATGGGAAGGGGTGATATTACTGGACAAGACAAATGAGTGTCCAGCTTTGATTGTGGACCCCGCCTCTCCCAAGCTTGATCAGTGCTTTGATATTGCCGCCTCTAGAGCCCAGGCTAGCTTGATCTCATCAGGTCTTGGAAATTAAGCAGGGTTGACCCTGGCTACTGTTTGGATTTGAGACCTCCAAGGAATACTAGTATCATTATACAGAGGCAAGCAAATGGCAAACCACTTCTGAACATCTCTTGCTTTGAAAACCTTACAGGTTTGCCCTAAGTCGTCTGTGGCTTATTGGTAAAAACAAAACAAAAAGGGGCCCCCTTTAACCTTAGCATGCAGCATAAGGCCCATTTAAAGAGTTTTCAGGGCCTGTAAAACAGCTGTTCCGCCAGGCCTTGGGCTGAGGCAACAGATGTCCATGAAATCTGGGCTTCCACCCCAGCATCATCTCCAGGGCGATCATTCAGTCATCTGATGCTCTAACCAAGACTGTTGTATTATTTTTAACCATATTTATTGTATACTAGGGAGGGAAGCCCGTTGCGGCCGAGGCAACGGGCCCTAGGGAGAGTCCTTGGGGGTGGGCAAGGCGGCTGGGCTGGCCCCCTCACGCAGGGAGGAGGGGCGGTGTGCTCCGGGCAAGGGAAGCGTCCGAGGCCTGCCGCTGACTCTGCCCGCAAGCCTCCATGCCCCGCCGTTCGGGAGGGCCCTCTGAAATGGGCAACCCCACCACCGCACATCGTGGTCCCCGAAAGCCTTCAGGGAGGGGTGGCCGCACAGCGCTCCCAAGGCCCGCTGCGCCCTCCCCCACAAAGCCTCCATACCCAGCTTTGGGCAAAGTCCCTCCGAGCCGGTAGCCGCCGCAACCCCCCCCCTAGCCCGCCAACGCACTCCTCTGCCCCGGCCTGTCTTCAAGAATGGGGGGGGGGAACGTTCCATGCTTCAGAAAACCCCAGTGACCTCCACCCCGCCCGCACACTGCTGCGTGCCAGGCGAGCCACCGAGGGAGAGAAAGACCATTGGGCTCCAGAGGATGCGCGGGTTGGCCAGAGGCAACGGCTGCAGCTCGAGCGGCGGTGGTGGGCTCGGGCGTCCAGGGTGGCAGGAAGTGGCCCATGTTGCGAAGCGATCGCTGGCTGGAGCAGACTGGGGTCGTGAGGCTGCGCGGTGGCTGAGTGGGAGGGCACACAGCCACGCCGGAAGGCTAAGCAGCCAGTGGCGAGGGACTCCGTCTCTGACTGGCAAGTCCCTCGGCCAACTGATTCCGGTGCGCATTTTGACCATATAAGGTATGACCAAAACTCAAATATATATAAGGAAGGATTACAGTCACTACATTTGCTGAGTTGACTTGTGTAACCTGCCCTGATCCCACTTACGCGGAGGGATGGGATAGAAATCAAAATAAATAAATACGTTTTAATACACTTATCCTTCCTTCTTCCTCTACATACTGACTGAGTGTAGACTAATATTGGAGCTAACACTGTTGCAGGGCTGCCACTTAAGAAATGATTATTGGTATATGGGAGTCCAACTAGATATGACAGCATCCTTGCGTCTGCCATGGGGACACTGCCACCATTTTAAAGCCTAAAATTGAGGATCTAAAAATGCCCTGAAGGCCCAGCCAGGCCCATGGCACAGTGAGATGAGGTGTTTTTGTATCCCCCTACGCAACTCTTCAAGTGCTAAAACAGCTATGGGGTGGGGACCCACCATTATGGCTCTTGAAATGGGGTGCAGGGGAAATCAGAGCTCCTCGCCCTGCTGCACGGCACCCTCATGGCATTTTTAAGCAACCTATTTTAGGCTTCAAAGTGGCAGTGGCAGACATGAGGACACTCACATGTAGTTTGCTCCTGAGTGTCAGTGGATACTTGGTCTCTGTTCAGGTTCTTCTCTACCTCTTCTCTCCAGTGAGCACCACTTCCAACAGTATGCTTAGAGTCTTAAGGTGGGAGGTGGGAAACTTTTTCAGTGCTTACCGTCTTGGAAACTTTCCATGAAGCTGTAGCTAATGTATATGTCTGTTAATCCTTGTGGAAATTTGATTATAATTTGCATATATTATCCCCATTCCTCATGCCTTTGCTTCCTCCCCTCTCCTTCTACCTCTCTCACACTCTTTCTCCGGTGGTTCCTCACTATTGGGATAAGCTCCTCCCTCATCTTCAGGGTCGGCTCCAAGCTTTGATTCAGGCAGGGAGGGGCTTATCCCCTTGGAGGCACACCAGTGCTCTTGCCGACCTTGCTCTAGCAGGACGTGCTCCAGAGGCGCTGCATAGCGCCGGCTGAAGAAGAAACGAAAGTGAAGGAATGAGTGAAGAAGAAGACACAGGAGCTCAGCAGGGCTAATTGCAGGCAGCGCCTGGCATTTACAAGCCCTCCTAGGACATTTTCTCTGCCGGCCTGACCCGTCCTTGGGCGGAGGGCCTGCTCCTAGTCTCAGGAGTGCAGAGAAACTTGGAACACGCCAGCGGAGCAGTGAGTCTTCAACTCTCCTGCTCCAAGGCTTGGAACAGATGGCTGCGGCAGGGACACGGAGCAACAGCATTGTCTCCCACCTGAACCTCGGTAAGAACGCCTGCCAGATGCCACAAAAAAGTTGAAGCTTCCTGTGGTGGATGATCCTGTAACCAGCCTATATTCCAATTCGGTGCTTCCAGTGGATGCCGATGGAATGCCTAAGGATCACACTGATAGGAGAGTTGAACAGGCTCTGCGCAAAGATTTTGAAGCCTCATCTGCCGCTATCAAGGCTTCTACAGCGGGCTCTCTGTTCGCCAGAGCAGCTTACGATTGGGCAGACAAGTTGGCTTCAGCTGACAGTGAGGTTCCTAAAGAGTTTAAAGACGAATTAAAGAAAATTTCTCTGGCTATTGCCTTTACGGCAGATGCCACTCTAGATGCCCTTCAGCTGTCAGCTAGAGCATTGGCATGCAGTGTGACAGCGAGGCGAAACAACTGGCTTCGTCACTGGGACATGGACTCGTCTGCACAGGCGGAAGTGACAGCAGTTCCTTTCAGAGGGGCCTATCTGTTTGGAGATGGTCTGGATAGGTACTTAATAGAGGATAAGGACAAAAAGAAGGTCCTCCCCTCTAAGAAAAGTGATAGCAAACCACGAAAACATTTTCAGCCCTTTCGGGATCAGAAAAGAGGTCAGAAACAGTCTTTCTCAAGATCTTTCAAAGGAAAATGGCAACCTAGACATCAAGGTGGAAAGTCCTTCTCTTCGTCCAAAGGTGAACAGTCTTCCACCAAAGGTCCCAAGAAAGGAAATTCAGCATGACTATCTTGCCCCAGCACGTCACAAGATAGGAGGCAGACTTCAGGTTTTTTCAGAGCAGTGGCACAGGACAATCTCGGATCAATGGGCTTTAGAGACAGTGTCCAATGGATACAAACTGGAATTTCTCTCCATTCTCCATCACCGTTTTCTCAGGATGCCAAAGTACAGGAGTCAGATCAAGCATCTCCAGATCAAGGAGGCGATCCTTCACCTTCTGGACATAGGGGCGATAGAGAAGGTGCCTTTGTCCCAACAGGGACAAGGCGTTTACTCCGTATTCTTCATAGTTCTGAAGAAAAATGGATCCACAAGAGCCATTTTGGATCTGAAATGGCTCAACAGTCACATCCGGAACAGAAAATTCAGGATGGAAACATTGAAGTCCATACTCCTATTGGTCCAGGAAGGGGATTTTTTGACATCATTGGACTTGTCAGAAGCTTATCTTCATATCCCCACTAATGTAACGTGCCGGAAGTTTCTCCGGTTCAATTATGCAAACCTCCATTTCCTTTTGGCCTCAAATCTTCACCCAGGGTCTTCACAAAGATCCTAGTGACTCTTGTAGCACATCTAAGAGTAAAGGGAGTGAGTCTTTTTCCTTTTTTGGACGATATCTTGCTCAAGGCTCCTTCAGCGATGGAATGCTCACAGGCCCTAATGTTAACAATGCAGACCTTGGAGAATCACGGGTTTGTAGTGAATCGGGAACAGAGTCATCTACAACCGACTCAGAGGCTGCAGCACCTGGGGAGTGGAAATAGACACGACACAGGACCGAGTGTTCCTTTCTCAAGAACGGGAAATGAAGATCAGATCATGGTTAGATCAGGTCCTGAGAAACCCCAAGATGGAACTAATGACATTAGTAAAGCTATTAGGGATGCTTGTCTCATGCCAAGAAGTAGTACAACGGGCACGATTCTATGCCAGACCACTTCAGAGATTCTTACTTCCTTATCAAGGAAATATAATGAGGAAAAGATTCAAAATGATCCAACTTCCTATGTCAGTTCGGAATCAATTAACCTGGTGGCAAGCCCCAATGCGGTTCAAAATTGGGATTCCCCTCAGAGATCCCACTCGGTTAGTAATGACGACCGACGCTAGCCTGATGGGCTGGGAGGCGCATTCAGGAGACAGGATGGTACAGGGAACTTGGTCTGTCAAGGAAATGTCAGAAAGCATCAATTTGTTAGAATTGAGGGTGATCCGCCTGGGCCTCTTGAATCTTGCAGATCTCCTGTCAGGACATCATGTCCTTGTCCAAACGGACAACACTACGGCAAAAGCCTACATGAACCGACAAGGAGGAACCAAGATACGATCTCTCCATGCAGAAGCATCCCTGTTAATAGCTTGGGTGGAGAATCACTTGCTCTCTCTAAAAGCCATACACGTGGCAGGAAAGGACAACGAACTAGCAGACTGGCTAAGTCGAAAACAATTGGATCAGTCAGAGTGGATGCTGAACAAGGAAGTGTTCAAACAGATTTGCAACAAATTCGGAAGAGTAATTCTGGACCTGTTTGCCACAGAGGTGAACCATCAGGTTCCAGAGTTCATCTCACAACAAAGAAATGCCCTAGCGATAGGGACAGATGCACTGAGCTGTGTATGGCCCCAGGGTCTTCTATACGCTTTCCCACTAGTTCCAATCATGCACAAGGTCTTACAACAGATTCATGTACAGAGAGCAGAGGTAGTACTAGTGGCGCCATTTTGGCCACGTCAAACGTGGTTTCAGGACTTACAATCCCTGTCAATTGCAAAACCGTGGCATCTGCCTACATGGGAGGTTCTACTGACGCGGGGTCCGACGAGGCACCCCCAACCGGGCTTGCTCCACCTCACAGCTTGGGAGATTGAGCGGAAACTGTTAGTGGGGGCGGGTTATCAAGACACAGTGGTCGAGACCATGCTAGTGGCTAGGAAGGCCTCCACTAATAAGTCATGTGATCACACCTGGAGGGTATTCCAATCATGGAGTCTAGAGAGAGGACAGGAACCCACTAAGGCCTCAGTACAAGTAGTGCTAGCTTTCTTACAGGCCGGGCTTGATAAGGGCCTCAGCATGAATACCCTTAGAAGGCAAGTGTTAGCTATTTCAGCGATCCAGGGTGCCAGACATGGAAGGTCCCTTCTTAAACACCCTCATATTAAGCGATTCTTAAAAGGGGCATCATACCTTAACCCTCCACAGGTGCACAGGTTCCCGACCTGGAATCTCAACACGGTTCTTAAGGCTCTTTCTAAGCACCCATTTGAGCCCATGGCCTCCTGCCCCCTCAAGGAGTTAACCTTCAAGACCCTTTTTCTAGTGGGTATTACCTCTGCTAGGAGAGTGTCTGAAATCAGAGCATTATCTGTAAATAAGGAGCTCTGTATTTTTCACAGGGACAAGGTGGTCCTTCACATGGATCCAGCTCTTGTTCCCAAGGTAAATTTGGTCTTCCATAGGGCAGAGGAGGTTGTTTTGCCATCTTTCTGTACTAATCCAAAACATGAAAAAGAACGGGAATGGCATTGTCTAGATGTTAGAAGGGCCCTTAGCTTCTACATTGAAAGAACGAAGGGATGGAGGAAATCTGAGTCACTTTTTGTGTCATTTCGAAAGTCTTCCATGGGAATGCAAGTTTCCACTTCCACGCTCAGTAAATGGATTAAGGATTGCATCATCCTGGCTTACAAGGCAAAGGGACTCGAAATTCCAGAAGGGATTGTAGCCCATCTGTAGTTTATAGGTCTTTCCCCTCTCTGGAGACCATTGGTAGGGCGGCTACTTGGAAGTCGGTCCATTCTTTTACTAAACACTACAGAGTGGACAAACTGGCGTCAGCTGAGGCAGCCTTTGGTCGTAGAGTGCTCCAGCAGACTCTGTAAAACGGGGAGGCAGTTCCCTCCCTGTAATGTAGCTCTTGTAAGTCCCAGTAGTGAGGAATGTCCCACAAGGAGCCACCAGAGAATGGAAGGTTTCTTTCACTTACCGTGAATCTTCCTTTCTCGGTGGTTCCGAAGTGGGATATTCCTGCCCACCCACTTTGGGTGCGCCTCCCCTTTTTACAGAGTTGGGGAGCGGTGACTGTTTCACCGGACTAATTGAGTTTGAGTTCAGACAGTTGTGTTTGTTTTCCTGGTCCTCCTGCTTTGGGGGGCAGGTGGTCCCTCTAATTTTTCAGGGGGAGATGTTGTTTTTTCTTCTAGTTCCTTTTCCGGCGGGGTGTTATTTACCAGGCTTGACGAGGACTGGTGTGCCTCCAAGGGGATAAGCCCCTCCCTGCCTGGATCAAAGCTTGGAGCCGACCCTGAAGATGAGGGAGGAGCTTATCCCAGTAGTGAGGAATGTCCCACTTCGGAACCACCAAGAAAGGAAGATTCCCGGTAAGTGAAAGAAACCTTCCATTCTCCCTTCTATCCCCCCTTTTCCTACACTGAAAGTATGTGACTGGTCTAAGGGACCTGAACCTGGTAATGATAGCCCAGGCTGTCAGGTCTTGGGAGCTAAGCAGGGTCAGCCCTGGTCAGTATTTGGATGGGAGACCATCAAGGAGTGCCAAGGTCTCTGTGCAGAGGCAGGCAATGGCAAACCACCTCTGAACGTCTCTTGCCTTGAAAACCCTGCAGGGTTGCCATAACTCAACTGTGACTTGACACCCCCCCCCCCCAAAAAAAAGAACCCCAACTGGTAGATGTATAAAGTAGCAGTTTTCTTCAACTCCGAAGCATTACTACAAAACGAAACCGATTTGAAAACAGTTTTGTTGTATGGCTTAGAAATCACATTTGTTGGATCAACAACTTGCTGCTTATTTCCAATCCATTTTGCCATCCGGGTGATGTTTGCCATCAACCGGAAATGGCCAGTGAGGCTCAACGGTAGTTTAATGTACCCTGTTGGGGCACGTGCTTTTTCTGTGGATTACCAGAAGGGAATGTAGTAAGGGGTGCCCCACACTAATAAATACACTGCTCTGAGATTCTGTAAAAGGCATTGGGGATTGTGTATTAAACTATTTTACTTTCTTGGCTCTGCTCTCAGCGTTTTCTAGTGTGCAGTGTATCCAGGGGGTGGGTGGGTCATATAGCTGCCTTGGAGAGCCACTTACCCAACTGCTCGTGCATAAATTGTGAATGATTAACTGTAGTTCTCTTTTGTTTGGAATTTCCAGTTTTTCGCCTTTCCATTGTGCTGAAGATCAGTCTTATTACAGTGGTCAGGCATTCTACTGCTGCGTCTGTCTCTGTCCCCACCTTCACTCACTGAGTGCCTGGTGTAACGTACACTTCCTGGAAATTTTGGCAAGAGCACCGGTTGCTTTTTCTTCTCAGTCTGTGGTTGAAGTAGTTAATGAAGAGATTGATGAGGTTAATGTAGGAAAGAGACAGTTGGAAAGGTCTGCTCCCCATGAGCGACAGGGCAGGTTTCCCTTCACAGCCAACGATACAGCCCCCAACAGTGTTTTGGCCTTGCTTTGGTGATGTGCCAAGACTCTTAGGTACACACAAACCTTCTGTCTTGCCATGGTGTTAATAATCCTGCTTTTTTGCTGTATTCTGGTGCTCCTTTGACTTCAGGACCACTCTCCAACTCAGATTTTTATTAGCTCCTTTGCCTTCCAGATGGCAATTTTCAGCTCTAAATACAAGCAGCTCAGGTGGTGTGTCAGATCTCACTGATGCCTTTTGGCCTGTTTTTGTTTAATGCACAGTCTGATTTTCAAAATTCCTTTGATTCTCTTAAAGGAAAGAAATCAGTGTTCTTACCTGAGGAAGTTTGGTTAGCATGAGCTTTGCCTAGGAAGATGAAGATAACAAAGCTCTTACTTTGCATCTACCAACTCAGTCATCATATTTAAACATGTCATTGGTGTGGTAACCGACACACAGCTTTTCCAGAGCATGGCCGACCCCTCATTATACAGAAGATGTTCACCCCAAGCCGGATCTTTGAATTAAAAACCAAAATGGCTAACATAAGTAACAAAACTGGTAGAAGTAAACCAAACAAAAAACCTCTGCATGTTTCTCCCCCAGGCCTGTAGCTACAGCGGGGCATCTCGGGGCCTGGCCCCTGACTTCCCACCAAGGCCCCTCCAACTTCCCATCCAGCCCCAGCACTCCCTTGGGGTCATGTGCAGGGGTCTGTGTGGGGTGCCCCTTGACTTATTTAAAAGACCCCCCAAATTAAAAAATGCTGGCTATGGACCTGCCCCCTGCACCGTGGATGGCTGCAGCTAAAGTCCAAAAGGGGAGAGCCAGAAAGGCTGATGGAAGGAACCCAGTTCTCCTTCCCTCTCCTGCAGAATGGCTTCCTGTGGAGGGATTCTGAGAGGGAGGAGCCAGGTGATGCAGAATTTAAAAGTCGATTGCTCAATGGGGAGAGTGGCCAACCTTGTGGAACAGATCTTTTAAAAGTATTGCTGAGCTCCAAGGAAGCTCATGCTGGATTTGAGAAATCTGGAGCTCCAACCACCATCATTATCTGTTGGCAGAGTCTTCAGCTCCACTGGTACTGTGAACACCAAACTTCACCTCTTTTCCCTTCTGCCAGTGTTGTCATGGTGTTTGGCTTAAGTGCCAGAGAAGTACAACTGGAGGTGGGCAGCACCGTTGTGCTGTTGGCTGGGTTCTGTTACTGGCTGAGAGGCAGTGTGGATAGTAGTTGGAGTGCTGCAGTGGGAACAGGGAGCCCTGCATTCTTTATACCCCCTCTGCTCTGAAACTCAGTGAAGGGCTTCTAGTGTCCTGGTCCCACTGCTGGACCTCCTGATGGTATCTGGTACTTTTGGCTGCTGTGTGACAGAATGTTGGACTGGATGGGCCATTGGCCTGATCCAACATTGGCTTCTCTTATGTTCTTATGACAACTTGTTCTAATTTAGCTGATCTAAGACCCCTAAATTGGCTTTGACTGGGGCTTTGCAGTGTGGTGGTCTTTGTGGCGATAGTTCAGCCTTTAAGTGAGCATTGAATTGGATTGTGTTGTTCATGTGGCAATCAAGAAGCTCTTGTTATTGCTTCTTTACATGAGGGGGGGATATCTACCATCGGTGACCTAAGAGAAAAAGCATATCTGGACTCCACCACTTCAAAGTACAAATGGAGGGCTGGCATAACTCCATGCAACAAAATTCCATGCACATTGAAAACAAGCCAGCATGGAGGAAACAGAGCTCCCAATTTTCTATGGATTTTTTTTTTTGTATGAAGCAATGTTCATGCATGAGCACTGAACAGGGGGTTGGACTAGATGGCCTGTATGGCCCCTTCCAACTCTGTGACTCTATGATTCTATTATTCACCTGCAGTAAGGCTCAAAAACAACTAGAATGCATGCCCAAGGGGATAACAGCAAGGCAGAGGATTTTTGACATTCTAGTTATTTACTACATTCATACTCCATCTTTCTCATTGATGGAGATTCAGTTTGGCTTACATAATTCTCTTCACAACAGTCCTGTGGGGCAGGTTAGGCTGAGGGTGTGTGGCTGGCCCAGGCTTCCATGGTTGAGGGGGGGTTCGATCCTGGTGTCCTAGTCAAACGCTCTAACCACTCCACTGAACAGGCCCACCAAACCAGCCCCACATTTCCTAGGTTCAGTCTGACTTGTTTTTTCCAAGGAACTTAAGACCTACCTCTACACTCTCCCCAAGTTTTTTTGCAGAGAGAAGCCAGGCAAAGATGACAGACTGCTTTGAAATCAACTCTCGGGAAGTTTTATTCAAAAGACTCCTGTGCTCGCCTGGTATTTGCCCCTGTACATTTGTTCTTGGTGTGTACAAATACTACAGAAGGTAGATTTTATTTATGGCGGAGCTTCAAGGTCCAGTATCTGCCTTGCTCACAGTCCTTCTCGCAGCTTTCTGTTTTCAAATCAAGAAACGCCGGCGGCTGGTTCTGCACACAGCTGAATATGTATGAGTTCCTTATTTAAACAACTTTGTATATATATTTTACTGATAAACTAGAAACTGAAATATGGGCAGTCCTGATAGGAGAAGCCGTTTTGTCCGAGCGAGTGAATGTTTTGGCACTCGGCCATTTCCCTTTCTCCGCCACCAACTCCGCTCATTGTCTTTGTCATATTTTGAACTTTATATAAGCACCTTCCATCTTCTGATCTCAAAGCTTTTGGCAAACATTAATTAAGCTTCACAACAGCCCTCGGAGCTAAACAAATATTGGACCATAGAAGTTAGATGCATATTAGATGGGCGAAGGATGATAGAGAGGTTGCAATTTGACCAAGGTCACCCAGGGAGTCAGCAAGAGGACTGCAGAGTGCACAGTGATGGAGGGAGAATCCCTAATTCTCTCCCTTCTCCCTCTCCCTGGATTTTTGAATGTTACTCCTTGCTCTCTCTGTGCATAAGAATGAGCCAGGACCCTTTGCAGGATGCATCTCTGCCCGGGGGGGGGGCGGTGGGGAGAAGAAGCAGAGTGTAGTACTGAGCACAGAATGCAGCTTCCTGAGAGTTTTTCTTTTTTAAAAGCAAGCTTCGCATTGGGCAATGCCAGCTCATGAGCCAAGGAGCCAGGGAGGTTAGATTTCCAGTGGCTGAGAGCTGCAGTGCCCTCTGTAGTCCTTGGCTTCTTCCCCATAACTGGCCAAAGCGGAGTAATTAATTGAACTTGCGAAGCAGAAAAACAGAAGAAAGCAAAATGGGAAGAATGCAAAATAAAAGACAGTTGGATATTTGTTTTGCCATTTCTGCAGGACACAGAATTCAACACTTTTGGGGCTGCAGAAGGGATTACCACCCTCCAGGTGGTAGCTGGAGATCTCTTGGGATGATCTGATCTCCAGGCAAGAGACGTCAGTTCAGCTGGAGAAAATTGTCACTTTGGAAGGTGGACTCTATGGCATCATACCACACAGATGTCCCTCCCTTTCCCAAACCCTGCCTTCCTCAGGCTCCACGCCCAAAATATCCAGGTATTTCCCAAACCAGAGCTGGCAACCCTATCTGCAGAATTTTGATATTTTTTTTTAAAAGGGGTTTCAATGAGGCAAGACATGCTTAGAACATCCTGGTTGGGGGTGGGGAGCAAGGAGAGTGTAGTGTATTGGCCTCTTTGGCTTGCCATACATGGTGATGGAGCTCAGCCCTTTAAATAGGCCGGTTACCTTCCACACTTCATTTTCAATTTCAGCGTCTTTCTTCTTGCTGGCAGCTGCAGCTGTTTGAAGGCTGTTGTGGTTTTATGGGTCCACCGCTTTGGAAGGCGGACTCTATGCCCTTAGACCCCATTGGAGTCCCTCCCCTCCCCAAACCGTGCTCCTCAGGCTCCACCCCCAAAATCTCCCAGACAGTATTTCTCAACCCCAAGCCGGCAACCTTCTGTTCACATGTCTTGGTTAGTCACGTCTTCTTCTGGAACTTGTCCATAGGCATCCAGTTCCGCAGGCATAACAGCTTCTTAAAAAGGAAATCAGGTTGGGCTACAGGAGGCAGTGGGAGAGGAGATTCGGCCACCAGCCTTGTGCTATCCTCTTGAAGCACATTTCCTTTCAGGTTACTGTAATGGATCCCGCCCGGGCATGAGGCTTTCCTTGGGGTGTCCCCTCACAGTGCTTCTTGGAAGCTGCTCACAGGAATTCAACACACCTGTACACAACAGTGGCAGTTCAATAGGAGGTTGCTCGAGGAGGGGCTTCCCAGCTGAGCTGGATCCAGACGTGATAGAGGGGTGCCCTCCCTCTTTCCCTCCCTCTGCTATAGTAAAGCTAGCTTGCTCCCAGCAGTGTCATAAAAACTCTCAGTGCAATCTGAGACTTAGCAAGTCTTTTGAGATATTCAGCCACCATGGCGAGGAGATTTGCCATAAGCACGTCTTCTGCAAAGGAGGCAAGGTGACATGTAGATTAGCACTTGTTAACACAGAGAGGGCGATTCTGAATCTGGCAATTCTCTTTACATTTTCCTAACACTGAGGAAAAGGTGGGCTGTACTGACTGCAAAGTCACCCCTGAACAGCCATAAATCTATGCAGAAGGTACCATAAAACCCGATGACCAAAGAAAGTGAAAGCGGCATGCGATGCAGAGGGGAATTTCTGTCCCAATGTGGGTTTGGTAAAACGACGGAGGGAAAAGCCAATGCAGAATCACCCAGAGTCAGATCTGCAGTAAATCTGACACCAAGAAGAACCTCGAGCTTGAGGTATTTATTCATGAACAGAGAAGTGTCCAATGAGTTTATTCTCATACTTTTGTTTTTCTGCCCTCTGTGGACCTCAGTCGGTTTCTAAATGTGTTTCTCAAGGTAAAGTCGCAGCCAACTCACGGCATCATCCTCAGTGGGGCATTCCAAGGTGGTCTGCCATTGCCGCCTTCTGCCCAGAGCCCAGTCTTCCTTGGTGGTCTCCCATCCAAGCACTGACCCTGCTTAGTTTCCAAACTATTATAAGATCAGGCTGACAGTATTGTTAGCCACCGCAAAGAATAGCAGAGAACCTCTGTTTCTATACAGAGTGTTTACATTTATTTACACTGGACACTGGAGATATTTACACAGAACTTCAGTAGCAATTTCAGGATACAGACCGACAAAGTGCTACGCAGACAGTTGTTCTCCAAATAGGAGTCTGGAGGGTTGAACTGGTTGCAATATATATTTACATCAACCAATCAGATTACAATATGTACATTAGCTGAGTCTTGGTGACTGTCCAGAAATGTGACACAATTCTAGTCACCTGACCTCTCTAGCTGTCAGTTTAAATCAGCATGATCTGACACATGCGTTCATAGCTCACTGACATCTTGCCAGCAATATGACCAAATGCTGTCACAGGCTAGTCTGGGCTATTAGCGCTGCTACAAATGTACTTTTAAAACCTTTTGTCAAGTTCTAGGTCTGAATCCAGAGCTCTCTCACCCACCAGGGTTGCTTTTTCTTTGGGCAAGTGTCCCAGGATGGAGCCTCAGAACAGAGCAAAAGGAAGGAGTTTCTCTCCACCCACTTCCTACCCTCTGCTGTGCCAATTACCTCTTCCCATCTGCCAGAGAATGAGTCTGACTCTTCCTCTCTGGCTCTTCCTGGGTACAACTCTTAGGGGCGGTCACACTGACCTTTTGATCGGGGTTCACCACTGTTCCATCGCGCATGTAAATTTCACGTTCACATGCGCCAATCTGCCTCCCGCGCCGAAGCGGGCTCACTCCCACAATGCTCCCGGGTTTTCCTGCCCCTTGGAAAATCAGGTATTTTCCTGGCACTTGTGCTTTGAATGCGCGATTTTGCCCATCTGGACAGCCCATCTTTCACAATGATTGCGATTAGGGCCGTCTGACTGCTCTTTGTGCGTTGTTGTTTTTTAAAGCTTCCAGTTTGAGTGCTTGAGCAAACATGCGCTTAATAAATCCATTTAACGTTTAATAATGGATTTATTAAGCACATGTTTGCTCAAGCGCTCAAACCGGAAGCTTTTGAAAAGAAAAAACACACACAAAGACGGCCCTGGAGGCGGGAACGAGAGGCGGGGGCTCCGGCAGCCTGGACGGGGGTTGGCAAGGAAGATGGCGGAGACGGCGGAGACGGCGGAGCCTTTTTTTGTGGGGCAATGGTGACAGCAGCAGCAGCGCCCCCCCCCGTGGCGGCAGGATCGCCCCGAGGGACGGCGCAGCAGCAAGCAAGCAGGTGCTGGAAGAGAGAGGCCGGCTGCATCTAAGCCCAACGCGAAGAAAAATGTTCCCAATTTAAACAAAGCGGGAACAAAGCGCAATTACCTTGCTGTGTGATCACGGCCTTAAATGCTTCCTCAAGAGCGGGCCAACCCTGGGCTCAGCCAATCCTCCCTCCCCAACCCAGTCCTGGGGAGTGACAGGCTTATGGGCCAATAGATTTTTGCCTTGGATTGGTGAGTTCACTGGCCCTCCCCCCCACTTCTTTCAAGAGCTGTTTTTCTCACCTGACCTCTTCTAAGAAGGCCAGTGCTGCCTGCTCTCCCTGCTTCTTCATCAGCACTCCCCTGGGTCTCAGTGCCAGGGTCATCTCTGGTTGGAACTCGGATGGGTCGGCTTCTGCTGCTGAGAGCCAGCTGGGCTCCTTCAAGTTGGTTTATTCCTGTGTAGACTCTGTCAAGGCCTTGCATGCCCTGCTTCAACCTGTGTTGTATACTTGCTGGGATGGTACATGCCGTCGGGCAGACACGTGGCTGGATGGCTTAGCGAGCTTCACTACCTAAAACAATAGAGCCCTAGGCTCCCCAAGCCCAGCCAATGGGCTAACAGGGATCCTAGAGTAAAGACCTATGAAATCGCAGCTCTTGTATATAGCCTGTCACAGGTGTGGGTGTGTGTCATGGGTGTGTTTGTAAAGGGACATATAAGCAACCTGCGGGTTGACTAGTTGCCGTTGTTACTTGCTGAATCACTAAGTAAAGGTCTGAGCTAAAATCCATATGTGTCAGTCTCAGTACTTTTCAACCTGAGAGACAACTTCCCCAATCTTGGGACTTGCTAGAGTAGTGAGCCTTTGGTGAGGCATGCAGATCTCTGGGATAAGTGCAGGAGTGGAAGCATTGACTCCGGACACCTTTTTAAGGACATACCTAAAAGCTGTGTTCATCAGCATCAAACAGGCAAGTCATCTAAGCTACTTATCTTGCTACAACTCCCTGAGAGACAGAAGTAGTAGTAGTAGTAGTAGAGAATGTTTTATACCCTGTTTTTCTCTACCCTAAGGATTCTCAAAGCAGCTTATAATCACCTTTGCCTTCCTCTCCCCGCAATAGGCACCTTGTGAGGTAGATGGGGCTGAGAGAGTTCTGAGAGAACTGAGAGTGACCCAAGGTTGCCTAGCAGGCTTCATGGGGAGGAGGAGTGGGGAATCAAACTTGGTTCTCCAGATTAGAGTCTGCCAATCTTATCCACTGTACCACACTGGCAAACATGGGCTTGTTGTTATCCATGCGTATTTTCTCCTCATCTTTCCTCCAAGGAGAAGAAGAGGAAGAAGAGAAGAAGAAGAGATTGGATTTATACCCCACCCTTCACTCTGAGTCATAGAGCGGCTTACAAACGCCTTTCCCCTCCCCTTCCCACAACAGACACCCTATGAGGTAGGTAGGGCAGAGAGAGCTCTTTTGAGAACTGTTCTTGAGAGAATGGCTCTCAAAGAACTTGTGACTAACTCAAAGTCACCCAGCAAGCTTCATGTGGAGGAGTGGGGAATCAAACCCAGTTCTCCCAGATTAGAATCTGTGTTCTTAAGCACTACACCAAACTGGCTGTCAAAATGGAGCATAGTATGATGTACATGTTTGTCACAGTTGTCCCTTCTTCATTGTATTGACGTGTAGTGGTTTGGTGTAGTGGTTAAGTAGTTTGGTGTAGTGGTTAAGTGTGCGGACTCTAATCTGTGAGAACCGGGTTTGATTCCCCACTCCTCCCCTTGCACCTGCTGGATGATCTTGGGCAAGCCATAGTTCTGATAACAGCTGTCCTTGAAAAAGAGCTCTCTCAGCCCCACCTACCTCACAGGGTATCTGTTATGGGGAGGGGAAGAGAAAGGAGTTTGTAAGCTGCTCTGCGACTCCTCTGGGTACTGAAGGGCAGGGTATAAATCCAGTCTTCTTCTCCTCCTCCTCCTTGCAACAACTCTGAGAAGCAGGTTGGGCTGAGGGAGAATGCCAGGCCCAAGGTCACCCAGAGAGCTTTGTGACTGAGTAGGGATTTGATCCCACGTCTTTCAGATCCCAGTCTAATATTCTAACCACTACACTGCGTTACACTGGCTATTGTGCTGTAATGTATGTACTTAGTAACATAGCTAATTCAAATGTTCTCTCCAGACTCTATACAAATCCCTAAAGGAATAACAAAACACTTGATGCAATCTGTGCTTTGAAGGTGCTGTTTGCCTGCTTGCCTCTAATTACCCTGTTAACTAAATTCTGAAAAAAGATTTGATGCAAACAAAAAAAAGTAATATGCTTTTAAGGTCGGAGGGTGAAAAAGAAGAGTAAAGCTGATAGGATCAGACAGGAGTGAAAGAGCTCTTTGTAAGCTGGACCATTCCGTATCAAAATCGGCAGTGATATCTGACAGGTGTTTTGTCATCTAAAAATCTAAATGCATCTGGAAAGATTTTGCTTGCTGCTGAAATCATATTGAAAAATTAGGAGTCGAAGGAACAGAAATGATAACTTCATAGGAAACTGAGAGGGGGGTATTACAGTGATGTTTTGTCTAGGTCTCCTTCTGGAATAAGAACATAAGAGAAGCCAATGTTGAATCAGGCTAATGGCCCATCTAATCCAACACTCTTGTCACACAGCGGCAAAAAATACCAGGTGCCATCAGGAGGTCCAGCAGTGGGGCCAGGACACTAGAAGCCCTCCCACTGCTGCCCCCCCCCAGCACCAAGAACAGAGTGCATCACCTGCCCCAGACTGAGAGTTCCCCAGATGGGGAAGGGAAAGAAAAGCATTTAAATCCCCTCCTTCCCTCGCGTCTCTCTGCAAAAGCGGAGAAGTTCAGGGGAAAGGAGGGGCATGTCTTCTGCCTCCCCTTCCCTTCTCCAGGCAGCCTGCCGCGTCGGGCTGGCTGGAGAAGGGGAGGGCAGGACAGGTACGCTGACATGCCTGCATTCCCTGCCCGATTTCCTCCAGAGAAGATCGGGCAGGGAACCCATCTGGGGAAGGGAAAGAAAGGCTTTTAAATGCCCCCAGGCAGCACAGGGCTCTGCAAGCCTTCCCTGGCCTGTCCACCTGTGCAGGTGGGCCAGGAATGGCTGGGGGGCATGCTGCGGAAGGAAATGACCCCTGGATACCATCGTATCTGTAGAATTCAGCATTGAGTCACAAAAGCTCACTCCCTGCCACAAATTAAGGACTCTTACTTTTTTCAATTGACCTCCAGGCAGCCAACATCAGTTCCCCTTGAGAAAATGGCTGCTTTGGAGGGCGGACTCTATGGCATTATACTGCTCTGAGGTCCCTCCCTCCTCAAACCCTCCCCTCCCCAGGATCCACCCCCAAAATCTCTAGGTGTTTCCCAACCCCAGAGCTGGCAACCCTATAACACAATGAAGGAACAATGGGGTTTTTATCTTACAGTCTATGAGTCTTAGATCCTGGTGACATCACACCAACCGCTTTTTGAAACTGCCTTCAGTTTACCAAGGAGTTTGTCACACAGAATTGCGACAGGGAAGAAGGCTGCTAATCCTGAAACACACATCTATCTAATCTTTCGACTTTTAATTCCTCTCGGAGTGATGTATGTGGTTCTCCCTGGCCTGTTTTAGCCTCACAACAAACTTACGATCTAGGTTTAGAATGGAAGATAGTGACTGACCCACAGTCTCCTAATGAACTTCATAGCAGATTGAGGATTTGAGTTTGAACCAGGTCTTTTTCTGACTCTAACAGCTCCGGAACACGGCCTTTCAAGGAGTTCTGGATGTTGTATGAGGTCCCCTCTTGTTCTTCTCATAAAACTCAAGTGAAATAGGTTGGGGTGAGAGCGGGCTACTGATCTAATCCATGGGTACCCAGCAGGAAGCTTCATGGTTGAGTGGGGATCTTGAACTGCATCTAGTTCAATGTACCACAGTGGGCCTCCAGGAGCACCTTCAGCACAGGGGACTACTCATAGGGCTGTTTAGGTCCTCACTGGAGCATGGGAGTGGAGACAGTAAACAACCAGCTGGCTCATTCTCCTGATAGTGGAGGGGAAGTTCTACTCTGCCCTTCTTTCTGCAGTGTGTAGAGCTCTCCCTTACAGTCATGACACATTCTGAATGGCAGGAATGGGGCATGGACAGAGTGCCTACCAAGGATGGCCAGGCTGCCATGAAACTTGCAGTTCAAGGGGAGCGGAGTTTGAAATGTGGCAATCTCCAGTTGGGTCCTGCAGGTCTTCCAGTTTGGTGTAGTGGTTAAGAGTGGCGGACTCTTAATTTGGAGAACTGGGTTTGATTCCCCACTCCTCCACATGCAGCTGCTGGGTGACCTTGGGTCAGTCACAGTTCTCTGAGAGCTGTTGTTTCAAGAGCAGTTCTCTCAAGAGCTCTCTCAGCCCCACCTACATCACAGGGTGTCTGTTGTGGGGAGAGGAAGGGAAGGAGATTGTAAGCCCCTCTGAGACTCTTGAGTGAAAGCTGGGTATAAATCCAGTCTGTTCTCCTCTTCTTCTACAACTGAACTCGGCTACAGAGATCGGTTCCCCTGGTGGGAAATGGCAGCTTTGGAAAGTGGACGATATAGCATTATATACCCTGCTGAGGTCTCTCACCTCCCCAAACCTCATTTTCCAGGGGCTTCATCCCCCAAATTCCCCAGTCCAGATCTGGCAACTCTACAAGATTCATCTCTCCACGCACCCCCATTCAGAGATTTACCTTCAAGAAACCATCCTGGGGAAAGCACTGAAGTCTGAAGAATGACAAGAGCAGCAAATCACACCAATAACATTTTAAGAGGATAGCCCTTGTCAAGCAAAAAAGAAGGAGGTCTGTTATTTATCAGGCACAGAAACCAGAAAGCAGGGGGCGCTGTGAGCATATGTGGGCCACCTCCCATATCCAAAGGGCTGGTGCTGTGGTTCCTCCAGGAGTCTCATTTGTGAAAGAAAATATTCTCCTTCCAGTGTTGGATCTTAGTCCTGGTAAACACTTCCTGCCCACAGGCCTGTAGCCAGGATATTTTTTTGTTTGCTGTTTATGGGGCATTTAAAATTCTAAGAGGACAGTTAAATTACAGTTAATTAATTTAATCTGAATGCCTGCCCTTAAAGGGATAGGCTCCAATTGTTCAAGATGTATTATTGGAGATGTATTGAGGGCACCACTCTTGAGTGCCCTTCTAAGCTTTCTTGCCCCGTGGAAGGGGACTCAAAAGACATTTAAATGCCCTCTGAGCATTTCCCGGGTTCCATGATACCCCCTCCTAAACTCCACAGTGGGAGGAGGAGGGAAGGCCGAGCTCTCACCCTGGCTGCCTCCAGCAGCAGGCAGTGGCAGTGGGGGGGGGGTGTCTCCTAAAAAATAAGGCTACTCTCGTGGTTCTTTCTGGGGGGCAGGGCTTTTAATTAAGGGGGCAGGGCCACGAAAGGCCCCACTGTAGCTACAGGCCTGCCTACCCAGGAAGAGAAACTTCAAGAAACCTCCTGGTTCACTCACATCCAAGGGAGCATTGCCTTCAGCAATGGGGGTCTACTATGGAACTGACCAAAAAGGCCAGCTAAGGACAGTTTCCTTCATTAAAAAGAGTGGGGGGGGATGCTAATTTTATGTTCTTCTTTGCCTGGCAACCAAGTGAATGGAAATGTACGTTTTTTGAAGACTGGGTGATATTCTGTATGAGAGGAATATTTGTATTATGTAGATGAGGCTCCTGTTCATACAGCTGATCCGGACACTGTGAGTGAGCATGTGTGTGAGCGCGTAGATGCTTCTCTGTAATTACGTGGTGCACAATCAACTTTGACATACTTCTCTTTTCAATACGCTGCATCTAATTAGCTAAGCCGTCCCACGGAATGTGTGAAACTTTTTGACCGGGCCATAGCATTTGAAGTAAACACTCTTTGGTCTCGATTTGGCACGGAGCCCTCTAAAACTATGGTCAGAGCTGGAAAGTAGCCAGAAACGGTTGCTCGATGTTTGGCACCATCGAGGCTTCAAAAGAAAGCAGGTGCCCTCCTGGCATTTTATAAAGAGAGTCATTTCTGAATGCAAGAGACTTGTATTTTGCATATTAGTGCGAGTGCCAATATAAACCCAGCTGTGTGCAACATAAAGTGAAATATATATTTCAAAAACTAGGACACAGCTTTTCTATGGAGTAATCGCAAAACATTTGCATATGGATAAGCCATTTCTTTTAAAAATGTTGGCTTTTCTTTGTTTTGAGGGATTTTCCCCCCTCCCCTCATAAACACGGCAAATTGGTAATGTTTATCCAAGGTGACAATACAATAGCCCAGACACAAACTGAGCATAATGCCGGCAGGTGTTGTGCAGGTTTCTGTATTAAATGCTGAAATCCGCACCTCTGTGCAAACCTCCGGGAAGAACCACCCCCACTCCACTATCCTTTTCCAATCTCTTCTCTTGAGCAGAGCGTAACTAATTTTAGGATTCACTTCATTTGATTAACTGGAGAGACTGGAACATCAGGTGTGGAAAGATAGTACTAGCATTTCTTGTGTACAAGGAAGTGTTGACTGGCCCTGTACCTCCACTGTTATAGCTCTCCACTCCTCTGTTATAGCAGGCCCTGTACCTCCAGTGTTGTGGACCTGTGGCAAAAAAGAAATACTGGCTGGCCATGGTTTCACTCCCAGAGCCCTTGAGAAAGCAAGGTAAAGGTAAAAGGTTCCCTTGCTCGAAAGCCAGTCGAATCCATCTCTAGGGTTGCGGTGCTCATCTCCGTTTCAAAGCCGAAGAGCCAGCGCTGTCTGAAGATGTTTCCGTGGTCATGTGGCCGGCATGACTAAACACCAAGGCACACGGAATGCTGTTACCTTCCCACCGAAGTGGTATCTATTTATCTACTTGCAATTTCTTGCTTTCAAACTGCTAGGTTGGCAGGAGCAGTAAATATTTCTAACTCCACAGTGATGCACTTGAAGGCTTCCTCTTCCCATATTAGGCAGTGGGTCAGAAAAGAAAGGGATTGGTACTAACTCACAGATCCTGGGTTTTGTGCATTTGTAGTTAAGAATGTCTAGCAGGCTGTTTCAGGCGACTTCCAGCTTTTGAGGCTCTTATCTGTATTGAATTTGGGGGAAGGGGTTGTATTTGTGTGTGTTTGTGCGTGTGCGTACACGCACCTGGAAGCCATGGTGATCTCTGGTGACTGTGTGTGCACCTTGAAGTCATGGCAGCCTCTGCTGACTGACCCCTACTGGGGTCCTGGAGGAGATCCAGAGAGGTGGCTGAAAAAAGGCTGCTTCCACCTCCTGGTATTCTAAGGAGGTCTCCCATTCAAGAACTTGCCAGAGTTAACCCTGCTTAGCTTCTGAGATCTGACAAGATCAGGCTTGCCTCGGCTATCCAGGTCAGGGCTATATCAAAAATGTTTAAAAAGACAACACATGATGCATGTAGAAATTGTTTTGATAAAGAAATGCAGGATACCTTGATTAGCTCTTGGGGAGGCCTTAATCTCAGACAAAACATTTTTTGAAGTAATTAACTCCTCATATTTCAGGAGATGACTTTCCTTTATGGAGACAAATAGGCAGGAAGAGACAAGATATATGGCTATTGATTTGGGAACATGTGTCTTAATTTGATTGGAGAAAGGGTACGGAGAAGTACATGCAGGGCCCACTCCCAATTTCACGACAGGTTACAGTGAAGGCCTCCCATCTGGCACAGTAAGAGTTAAAAGGTGTAGAGACTCTATCAGACGTGAGTAAACCAAGGACCAGGGGACAAGGGAGCAAATGGAGTGATGTCTGTCTTGACCAGCCTCTATTTTCAAAGTTCCCAAAGGCCTGCATATATTCCAGAGAAAGGAATGTCAAGGTAATACCAGTGACTGCACAACTTGATTAGCCTCGTAAGGTTTTATTTCTTTCCTTAGTTCTGTAACACCTGGTAATGTTTCGACATAGTTTTCAAATGCCTTGTGCTCTAGTGAATTGAGTATTTTTGTAAATAAAGGTCTTTTCCTTTTCAATGATCTGAGATTGTGATCAAAGATATCACCTGGAGCACCTGACTGCTCATCTGCACAAAAGACCAGAAAGTTCTGACTGCTCCACAGACAGCTGGCTGGTGAGGAGTGTGGGTTTGTAGCAGTACACGTGTACTCACACACATGCACGTAGCCCTGATCTGTGTTGGGCGAAATGCTCTCTAGGGGTTGAGCACTTCGCCACAGGTATAATAACCTTTGGGATCTTTTGGTCTGTGTCTACGAGGAATGGGCTGCCGCGGTAACCTCCCAGTGAAGAGGCAAGAGACAAGACTCAGAATAATATTTGGTTTACTCAATAACAGTCTCAATCAGCAAATACAATTCACACACACACTCATCAAGATATAGGAATAAAAGATAGATAAAGCACAGTTGCATGAGCAGGTATACGTTGGTTCGTTGAGGGCAATATTTACCTCCAAGGCGCAGCTCCTAAAGGCTTCCAGCGAGTGGGGTAGGGTAGGGTAGGAAGAATGGAAGAAGGGACACGCGGTCTAGACCAGCTAGCAGCACGTGTATAATTCCAGCGGCCGACTGGAACGAAGCGAGGCAAGGGTTCGGGTACAGGATGGGGGCATAAGAGGGTAAAAGCAGACAGACAGAGGTCGTGGTTTCAGCAGCAGCAAGGTGGGGGTGTAGCAGAGCGCAGCCGAAGCAGCCCAGAGATTGCGTTTTTATAGCGTCTTGGGTGCTGGGCGGAGAAGGCCAGGCGGTGTACACCTACTGACCCTCCCAGCTGGCTGTGTCAGTGTCAATTTCAAATCTTATTGGCTACGCTGTCCGTTGGATACCTGAGGGCTGGGCAGAGGAGGCTGGCTGGCAGGCAGATGGTGTCTCCAGGTAGCTGATGGCCCTGGCATTGTTGTGTGTATGGCTCTCCTATTGTCTGGGGTGGGGAAGGCAGTTAATCTCATCATGCAAACGACTTGCAGAGGGAAAGTCCTTTGTCTGCTGTATGGCCCGTAATCTGTGTATGTGACATGCGGCAGGTATGCAATGGAGTCCCTCAGAGTAAAAAGACAGCTTTTTCCTTCCTTCTGGGCTTCTCCCTTGGCATCCATTTTACAGTCTAACAAGCACACAGGCCATGTGGCAACAGCAGACAGTCCATAGCAAAGCCCCATAATGGCCTCAAGCTGCAAGTACAGAAAGAAAGGGGGTAGCTTGAGTGGTGGCAGCTACCAAACAAAAGGAAGAGTGTAGGAGGCAACTGGGGCAAGCCCTTCACATATGAATGCAGAGTCCCCTCATCCTCTTGGATGTGTATGGGGGGATCATTTTGCAGAGCCAAAATATGAAACTTATCAAATGCCAAAAAATTAAGAGGTGTAAGTGGGTTGAATGGGTAAAGCCATTACTGTTCTCTTTGGTTCAGAAACAGGGTCAGAAACAAGAGAACGACTAATATAAGAGAAATGGGCCGTGGTTGTGAAAAAGCAGATAATTCTATTAGGACAGACACTGCACTGTTACCAGAGAGATTTTTTTTTTAACTTTACCCTGCAGCCAGTGGGAACTGGAAGCCCAAGGGATGGGGAATCCCCTGCCCCAAGAGGGAAACTGGTAAGCCTGTCCTCAGATGAGCCAAAAAAAGACCTTTAAGGGGAGGGCGAAATGGATCAAGCTTGTGGAAGGATTTAATGATTATGTACTGACGGAGCTTGGGTCTGAGCAAAGGTGCCAAAGGCCTTCAAGACTATTGGTTGTATTTCCAGTAACGGCCAATCATGTTTGTTGCTTATTTACCCAATAGCTGCACTGTTAATAGTTACTTTGTATATAGTTTTATGCAAATGAAGGATTCTAGCTGCCTACTGTTAGCCGAAATGCTCCAATCAGTAATGAGTAGAGCACTCGGAACAGTATTTAAGATCGGGATTCTTTGGTCTGTGTATATTGAGGATGGGCTACCACGCTATTTCCCAGTAAAGAGGCGAGAGACAGGAGTAAAATAAATCTTTTGTTTACTGTGCAGTAAAATCCAGCAGAACACACAATCACACACACTGGCATACAAGAAACTAATACAAACAGGAAGGAAATAAATAGCACATTCACACGAGCAGGTGCTGAAGCGATGAGGGGCAATATTTACCTCCGGGATGCGTAGCTCCTAAATCTTCCAGCGGGAGGTTCAGGGTGGGAAGGAATATGGAAAAAAGAACGGGGAACACGTGTACGAGACCTGCTAAGGACACGTGCGCTACTTCAGCTGCAGACTGAAGACTTAAAGCGAGGTAAAGGTTTGGGTAAAGTAAGCTGGGCGTAAGAGGTAATAGCAGGCTGAGAGAGGTCATTGGTAGGGGGTAGACAGCGAGCGGGCAGAATCGGCAGAGAGAGCCTTGAGAAGCGTGTGCGAGTGTTTTTAAAGCTTCTCGAGCGGTGGGCGTGGAGGCCAGGCGGCTTACACCTGGGGACACTCCCTGCTGGCTAGGGATTGGTTATCAGGGTCAATTTCAAATACTAGTAGCTACCTTGACCATTGGACACCTGGGAGCGGGAAAAGAGGAAGTTGGAAACAAAGAAGGATGAGACTCCAGTATCCGGGCAGATTCTCCATGAGGACCATGTGAGTTGGCATGTGGAGGGGGGGGTTAATACATCTGTCCCTTTATTATGCAAAGACCAGGAGTCTGGGCTGTATACAAGAGTCTTTTGTTTGAGTGTAAACCTGTGAGTGTAAGACGTGACAAGCAGCCGGCAGGCTATGGAGCACCTCTGGAGTGAATTCAGCCAGCATCTCATCGTCCTTGGCTGGCTTCTGTTTCCTCTCTGGGCTTTTCCCCGTGGCGCCTATCATACAGTCTCTCAGCTGGCCCACTATTAGGTTTATAACCACATAAAAACAGTCCAGAAATAGCCCAATAAAGGCGACTGGGCTAACACTACTTGGTATTGGTTGTTGTCTAAGGTAGGTGTGGTTTTTACAAGTATAAATTGGTTCCTGTTGAGCCTGTGTCTTTGGTGCGGAAGTTCAATAAAGAAGCATGTAGTTATGAAAGAGCTGCCTCATCTCAATGCCTAATATTAAATCCTCCCTCTTGCATCGTTTCCATTATTAGGAATACATTAAACACCAGTAGGGGAAACAGGTGTTCCTGTGCCTGTCTTCTTTCCTTAGAAGGGCTTAAAGCAGTTCTTGGAGGGAGAGGATTTCCAATCAGAAACATGACATAGGAGGAAAGTGTTAACTCCCACCCTTTCGTGCCTGAATCCATATTGGGCTTCCTGAGGCTGCTTGGTACAGCTCAGTCACACCCCTGGGGATATGAACTCTGATTCCCAGGATCCAGAGTGGTTTGTCATAATGCAAAGACTGTATATAGTGCCTCCTCTGTAGCTGTAGGGGTTTCATCCTGCCCAGCAATGGTGTTTCCCAGGTTGCCTTAATGTTCCATTTTCATTCCCCTATGTTCAAGGCTTTTTTCCTAGAAAAAGCCCAGCAGGAACTCATTAGCATAATAGGCCACACCCATCAGCAGGGACTCATCAGCATATTAGGCCACACCCCTGATAGCATCACTCATTAGCGTATTCAGCCACAGCCCCATGTTATTAGAAGTGTGGTCATCCAGCCACACCCACTTTTTGCTTCTTATTCTGTTTACCTTGTTTGTTGTCAAAACCCAGGGCTTTTTTTGTAGCAGGAACTCCTTTGCATGTTAGGCCACACACCCCTAATGTAGCCAGTCCTGATGAGTTTCTGCTGTTCAGTGTAACCTATTATGCTAATGAGTTCCTGCTAGGCGTTGCCAATTCAGGAGCCAGCCGGAACGCTATTCCTGCCCCAAAATAGCCCTGCCTATGTTAATGTTTTGTTCCACCACCACCCATACAGAGAACTTGGTTGACATCCCTGTTCTGTCCCTGTCTTTTCTGCTTTTCCCACATTCTTTCTGTCATGTGTGTGTATCTTTCAGTGGGTGGCTTTCCATTCTATTGTGATGTATTTAACCTGATAGAATGGGGAGGGTCACAGGACTTTCAGGCGTATGTGATGTTGTTCTTTGCTCTCCCCTTCTTGGTGTCTTCTTCGACTGAATAAAGCTGTCCTATAAACAACGACTGGGTGTTGTTGTTTACCAGCCCAGGCATCTTGCTGCAGAACACTACACTTTCCTAAACTAGTTTTTCCTGTACTTCCTTTTTTTCCATTGCAGAATAAATTTGCAAGATAGCCTCTTGCTTGGAAGATCCCCCCTGCCTTCTGGATTGCCGCCCAAAACCTATCCAGAAAGGGCGGGCTTTGGGCAGCAAACTTTTTTTTACATGCCAGCGTTGAAACATTTCAGGGCTGGAGGGTGCCTGCATTGAAACAGTCAGTCCTAGTGGGAAGCCTGACACCTGCTCCTGCAGCCCTGCTTATATAGGAAGCTGACTCAAGTTGAACTCTCTAGAGATCATTGCAGGATCCCCACCCCAGCTGTCCCCCCAAAAGAACTTTAATGAAAAGAAAAATTGCCAGTGCTGCTTCGATCTCTACTAGGTTCACCCAGGCGATCTAACCAAGGCAAATTGACTATAGAACGAAAAGGCATGACTGGTAATCCTGAATCAGTCTTCAAGGCGATCTGGGGGGGGGAATTCTGCAACTCCAGTTCCTTAAAAACCGGCTCTTGGAGATGTTTACCAGAACAATGCAGAGAGAGATGGAAGAAGATACACATATTAATCATAATTCTTGGTGGGGGAAGGAGAGGGGAGAAGAAAGAAATGCCTTGGATCCTATCCCTTGCTTTACACCAGAGTAGATATACTGAAGCCAGTGGGGCTACTCTTGTGTAAGGGGATTCCACTTTGCCCATGTGCTCCAGGGCAGGCTTGTCCTAGAAGTGTGATGGGCAAGAAATGTACTTTAACAGGGATTGCACAGCTCCCTTGAGGCTGCTGAATTGCTGCAATGCTTCAGCGCATGCTCGAAACCCCCCACAACCATGGAAAATCAATCCTCAGTGTGAAGGGGAGCAAACAGGAACCATGGAGGGGAAAAAAGGGGGGGGGAAGTAAGCCTGAACTAATTGCACTGATAGCATGATCATCAGAAACACCACAACAAGAATGAAAACCCGAAAGGCAGCTGCAGTCCGGAAAACACCATGGTTTGGTGTGGTGGTTAAGAGTGGCGGACTCTAATCTGGAGAACTGGGTTTGATTCCCCACTCTTCCATTTGAAGCCAGCTGGGTGATCTAGGGTCAGTCACAGTTCTCTTAGAGCTCTCTCAGCCCCATCTATCTCACAGGGTATCAATTGTGGGGAGGGGAAGGGAAAGGAGGTTGTAAGCCAGTCTGAGTGAAGGGCAGCGTATAAACTCTTCTCCTCCTCCTCTTCCTTCCCGTAACATCCATCCTGAAGAAGAGCTCTGGAGAACTTGAAAACTTGGTTACTATGGGTTGTGTCCTACCAAATTCCTCCTGCAGAACTCCATCATTCCCCACCTTCCCTTTCCTTTAACAGCCCCTTTTGATTTACATCAGAGATCTGGGGACCTATATGATCAAAGATCCATGTGCGATGGAGGAGTATGGTGAGGAGGGGAATAAGGTGATATTGATCCTCCGCCATACCACTCCAGGGGAATCCGGTTTTTTGGGGGTGGCCCTGGAAAGAGGCCCTTCTCCCAACCCTGCCCTCAAAGGAAGGAGGGAGAGCCCAACTGGTCAGCCTTGAGCAGAAGTGCCTAGCCAGACTGTGCGGCCAAGTAAGATGAGGCCTCCTACCTGTCCCTCTCTTTGGGCGATGGTGGCCTTGGGGGGGGTGCTCCACAAGCTGGTGTGGCCCCTGTGGGGAGAGGGGCAGTCTCCCAGGAAATTGGCCCACCAGGACCCTTCCCAATGGTCTTAATATCCAATCTGCCCTGCCAGTTGGATCCATCCCTATGTTGTGATTCTTTAGCTGGTCCTAAGAAATATATCATGCTGCTGTTTAGTTTTTATATTGGACCGACATTATCTATTTGGAATTTTTTTTAGCATGTGGGGATGGTTCCTAAACCGTTATAAAGAAGCTTCATAAAATGAAATATTGCTGTTGTTCTGAAGACATCTCTTGGCCTAGAATGTCCCTTCTGGATTAGTTACATGCATCATGATGGGTTGCAAATCTGCGGAGCTGCAGCAGATCTCACAGTGGGCTGGTGCGTCTTGATCCTGCTTTTAGAACCCTTTGTTCTCTGCACGAGTCGAGGCACCAAATGTGCTGCGCATAAACAATCCTATCTACACTGACTTCTGTTTTTAATAATTTTGATTTGTTGGCATTGTTGTTTTGCATTTTGGGGATTTGTATTTTTTTAAATACCTTTTTTTGGGGGCTAACAGGTGCTTGGTTTAACAATATTCGTTCCATTTTCAGTTCTGGTAGATTTAATAGCATAGTAGCTAAATGGAGTTTATATAGCTTATCCTGTATATATTTAGAGATAAGAAGTTCATTTAGGGATTAGGGAATGCTTCTTGTATATGCACCATTAAGCATAGCACATCTGCTACTGAGCTGGCAATCAGTGGAATATTGAGAAAAGTTATAAAGAAATCTTTTTGTACATTCCAGCACACGCACTCGCTGCGAGGATATTTGCATACAGGAGGAATCAGATCAGAGATTTCCAGCTCAAATCCACAAGGAGACCATGGAATTCATAAAGTTTTCAGAAGGAAGAAGCAGGCAGGGAGGGGGAGTTGGGGGGGTGGGGGCAGAGAGGAAAGAAATGATATTTGAACTTTTGCAAGGATCTCTTTCTGTTTTGGAAAAGTGGGTCAGCGAGATGGATAATAGCAACAACAACCCGATGCATATTCCGTCGAAAAGTCGAGGGTTTCCTTTGTAATGCCATGACAGGCTGCTTATTCTGTTTTGCAGGCTGTGTGATGAAGCAGAATAATAATAGTGGAAGGGGAAAACAAATAATAGATCAAGGGTTCCTCCCCACCCTTCCCCAGTTAGTTCGTATTCAGATGACGAGAAGGGCCCCCCAGCAATGGCCTTTATAGTCATGCAAAAAAGGAAGAGCTGCAGTGGATTCTTTTGGTCCTGGGATCCCAAGGGCCACCTCTGAGGAGTCATTTGTGGTCTGGAGTTCCAATACCTGAGTACAAAACCCATGAATATCACGGCTTTAAGGAACAGAGGTTGCCAACTGGCCGGGAGCGGTGGCGGCGGCGGGGGGAACGGCCTGGACTTCTTCTCTGCCTTTTATAGCACAGCGATTTCAGATCACACTACGCTGCAAAGGGAAGTTTTCAACAACGTTATCATTAGCTAATACCGACTGATCAAGGAGCTATGAAAGGCCACGGGGCAGGGTTGAGTTGGTCAAGTTTAGAGGGCTGCCAACCTCCAGGTAGGGCCTGGAGATATTACTGAATGACAACTGATTTCCAGACTACCGAGATCAGTCCCCCTGGGGGGGAAAATGATTGCTTTGGTTCATTAGACCTTACTAAGGCCCCTCCCCTCCCTAAACCCTGCCCACCACAAGCTGCACCCCCCAAAACTCCAGGAATTCTGCAACCCAGAGTTCGTTATATGAAGGGATGTATAAACTGCAGACTTTCCCCCTCTTACACGTGGGCTGGTTTTTAGTGACTCCTTGATTATTTTCATTGCAAAAGAGAAATGTGGGGCTTGTACCTATGTATGTAGTAGGACGGTCAATCATTTGCCAGCTCACTTTCTTCCTAACTGATTAATGGAGTGGAATAACGTCTTGCTAAAACCTCAATATACACATCATTTTTTTAAAAAGTCATTGTACAATAATTGGCTAATAAGCAAAAGCCTTCCTAGGAGAAGGAAAGGCCATCTAATGCGTGGGGTTTTATTTGACGTTTTATGGTTAAATCAGAACCAAAGTAGCCATAAAAATAAATGCCCACCACGCATTTAAAATCCTCATTATTTATTACAAACGTGTTTATTAAATCTGACCCCAGATCAGTAATACAAAAGAAGCTGATTGACTCGCTACAGTGTGTGGCTTGTCTATAACTGTCAAGGGCACTTCCATCTTTAGAAGAGTGGGGTAGTCCTTTCGACCAATTCCCCTTCTCATTGCAGCTCCCACTCTTGCCCTATGTTGTTCTTGAGGGCCCACCAACTTCCAAGAGCAAAATTTCAGGGGCAGAGTTCTAGGACTGCCAGCTTTCAGGTGGGCACTGGAGATCTCCTAGGGTTACAACTGATCTCCAGACTGTAAAGATCAGTCCCCCTGGAGAAAATGGTTGCTTTGGACAGCAGATTCCATGGCATTATACCCCTCTGAGTCCCCTCCCTTCACCTTACTCTGCCCTTCCCAGGCTGCACCCCTAAATCCCCCCAAATTTCCCAACCTGGAGTTGGCAACCCAATGGGGGTCTCAACAGCATGCAATGAAAGTGAGAAAGATCTGCTCTGCAAGGTCCGTTCTGCCAGTGGATCTTGTTGAATTAAAGTCTATAGCTCCTTATTCCATGGGTTTGTGCTTTGTGCTTTGGATCAGTGAACTCAAATACAAAATGGCTTCCAAAAAGTTGCCCGAGAGCCAGAGTGCTAGAGAAGTTTGGCCTGAGATATTCTTGTTCCAAATACCTGCTGAGCTATAAACTCAGTATGGTCTTTGCTGCAGCACTTTCCGGTGTGGAAAATGAAAATAACTGCATTGTTGTTTCCTGTGTTGTGTCCCCCGCCCCCCATGGTCAGAGGCATGGCAGGTAAGTAGGTTCCTATTCCCAAGGGATTAGGGTGGTATGTCTGGTCAAAACTCTCCAGAACAAATAGTTCCGGAAGAATTAGAGGTGTGGCCAGACTGCACCAAGGCTGTTGTTGGACTGCAGCCTGTATTGGACATTTCTTGGTTGACCTTTTAGTTTTTTGACACTGGGTCCTTCAGATTTTGATCTGAGGTGTTTTAATCTATTTTATTTGTTTCTGCTGACCACTTTGGGAGTTAAATAAAACCCAAATACTAACATGGATATAAATTAAAGGTGCTAGATAAAAATATTGAGAATGTGTGAAAGCTAGGATGTTAGCCTCCGGGTGGGACCTGGGGATCACCTGGAATTATAGCTCATCTTCAGACTATAGAGATCAGTTCCCCAGAAGAAAATGAATGTTTGGAGGATGAACTCTATGGTATTGTACCCCACTGAGGTCTCTGTCCTCCCCAGGCTCCACCCCAGATCTTCAGGAGTTTCCCAACCAGGACCTGCCAACCCTATCGAAAGCTCAGTTTCAGTGGCCCAGTTGGAGAAGCAATGACATTAGATGCTATATTACTAAGGCATAACATTCCAAAATGTGACCCTCTTTGACTCCAAAGACGCCATTGATTTTATTCATGGCAAGAGCCAGCACATTAAAACAGATAAAACCAATGTAGATTAAACAGGAAAGCCAATAAAACAATTATAACATTATAAAAGAATAAAATGTAAGATACAGATATGAGAACATGGTAATTATGATGGGCATAGCCATTGTAACATATTTAAAAAGTGACCCTCTATGTTTCTCCATGTGCAGTCTGTTGTGGTGTGGCTCTGTGGTGAGAAGAACCAGCGTGGAGCAGCAATGAACTCTAGTTTGGGGAACTGGGTTTGATTCCTCAGTTCTCCACATGAAGCCTTCTGGGTGACCTTGGCCAGTCACAATTTTCTCAGAACTCTCTCAGCCCCACCTACCTCACAAGGTGCCTGTTCTGGAGAGAGGAAGGAAAAGGTGATTGCAAGCTGCTTTGAAACTACTTGGGTAGAAAAAAGTGGGATACAAAAATCATTCTCTTCTTTTTTCTTCTCTCTTCTCTTCTTTCTACACATTAAGTCTCATTACCTTATCACCTGCATATGCAACCTAAGCCTCAGTCTAGACGAACTCCTCTTAGCCCCTGAAAGGCCAAAATGGAGGCCCTGTTGCTCTCTGGAGAAGGGCTATCAGTCATAGAGCAGATGATCACTTCGAAGGCAAAGGGGATGCAGTCGAGATGCCTCCTCTCAACATGTAATAGCTTTGAGAGCTACTAGATCTGTTACAAAACTAAATTCTGTTAGGCAGAGAGGGGAAAAAAATACTGGCTGGATTCAGGTGTGCTGCTTTTTCTATAATTTAGACTGAAACTTGGCCTAGCTGGTGAAGAATTAAACAGGATGGTAAAATGTTAGAAACCTTAGCTAGACTCTGTCCAGGCTCTCAGTGCTGCAGGAACAAGCTAGCTTTATTTGGTGTACGTTTAGTAAGTACACAGGTTGGGTCTGGGTCCTTACCCTGTGTCAGATTTAACACACAATCACACTTGTAGGTTCTCCTCAGTTCCTGCTCAATTATGGCCCTGGTCACACGGGCCAGAAAACGCGCAGGGGAGGCGTGGCAGTTTGCCCCGGAGCTAAATAAGGCGCGGTAGCCCGATCTCACAGGCCACCGGATTGCCACACGCCAGTTCCGCGCCGCGATCACACTGCACTGCTGCAGCGTGGCAAAACAGCAGCACAGCAGACCACGCAAGTGCAAAGTGCTCATGCGCTGTTGGGGGGGGGCGGGCCACTGTCGGTGACTTGTGTATGCACATGCTCTGTCCAGCATTGGTGCGCATCCCAGGGAAACTTACAACATCCGGAAACCCCGGGGACATGGGTGGGCGTCGGAAGCCGTGGGATACTGGCGCTCCCGCGATCAGATGCCAGCCTTTGCCCCGGGGTTTCCAGAAACTAGTACCTCGGACCTACTAGTTTTTTACCCCGCGTTTTCAGAGGGAAGCCACGGGTTGGCCACGGGAGCCCTACGCCTCCCAGATGTGCTCGTATGAACGCGCACGGAAAGTCCGCAGGGCTCCCGTGACTTCAGCGGGGCAAATGCTCCGTGTGGACGGGGCCAATGTTGCTCAATTAGGATCAGGGTCATGATGTATGTGAAGAAAGAACTTCCTCCTACACCATTTTCCCAGTTTGAAATTGTTCGGAGCGGTGGTGATGAAGAACTAGGGTTGCCAACATTCTGGTGGGGCCTAGAAATCTCCCAGAATTAGAACTGATCTCCAGGTGACAGAGATCAGTTTCCCTGAAGAAAATGGCTGCTTTGAAGGGTGGACTCTATGGCATTATACTCCACTGAGATCCTGCCTCTCCCCAAACTCCTCCCTCCCTCCCCAGGCTCCACCCCCCAAATCTCTTTCCCAGCTCAGGGTTGGTACTCCTAGCAGGAAACCCATGTGCATATCAGGGAGCACATGGGTTTGCTCAAACAGTGCTCCTGTAGGACTATTTCCAGCTAGGAAAATGGCAAAGGCAGAAGGATGAAGTTCCTTCTCCACACCCTGATCCTAATCTAGAGTCTGGCCAGGGCATCCTCTGGTCTTTGGGGTTCCAATCTGCCACTGGCCAGCTGGCCAATGGGGGAAGCTCCACCCCTAAACAGGGACATCACTGTACGATGTTCCTGTCATAATGATGTCAATGCGTGACATCCCTGTCACGATGACATCACTTAGAAGTAATGTAATCGTGTTGCTACCATTAGGAGGGTGACACTCTAGTTTTTGGGCAAATTCTATGGTTTTGAGGGCAAAAAACTGTAGACCTTTGCCCCAAAACAAGAGCATCATTCCCGATGTCGGCAATGTGAAGACATTACTTTCGGGTGATGCCATCACAGCACTCGTGCAGAGCGCGCATACCAGGAGATCCCAAGCGGCAGCCTGGAGCCCACACTAGGAGCAAGTTAGGACCTGACAACCCTATCCTAATAGGGCACCACATGTGCAGGAACTGAGGACAAACCATAACTCCTGTGTTGAACATTTATGACCCCGACCCAGCCGGTGTACTCCATAATATGTGAAAGGTGAGCTCTGAAGTACTGCTAGGGAGTGGATGCCGCAAGACGAGTTGGGCAGGGGAAGGAAAGGAAGGCCCTTAAACAGCCTAACGGTATAAATCTGGACCTCTCTTTTCTCTTTGATAGCAAGGTGCTCTCCTTCACTGTGGCCTGCATGCCAAACCTAGACTGTTGCTTTCACTGAGTCTAAGGAAATCAAGACAATGGCTTGCTGCTTCCATGAGAAAAAAACCTCCAGGACAGACAGACACATTTCTGTCTGGACAACTTTCCTCTCCTCAACTAGACTGAGGAAAGCTTTGAGAACTATTGATTGACATTAAAGCTAGTGGTTTTCTTGGATGTGTGGGACAAGGGTAGATGAAAAGGAGCCAAATCCGTTCAGCACACACCAGATGTGCCTTGCCCAACTGGCCAACAGAGTTCCAGGAGTTGTTGAGGATTGTATCCCCACAATCCAATATCTTCCCGTCCTCATATTTTCAAAAGAGTCTGTGTGTCAGTGTGTTGGACTTAACTGCAGGTGTCACTGTTAGATCTGGAATCAGAGCTTGCTCTTTGATGGTTGCTATCATATAGAGTGGGCTTTTTCTCTCTCCCTTCCTCACAATTTGAAAGCAATTGAAAAGGGGGGGAGTATGAAGGAAGGGGCAAAGAAATATAATTAACCCTCTCTGTGTATAGGTGTGTGCATGCATTAAATATATACATGAAAACCTTAGCCACTTGTTCTGCGCTTTTCAGCTCAACATTTCTGGGTCAGAGGTGGGGAGGGTCTGGGTAACTCGATGCTACTTTGAGGTTGAAAGTGTTTCAAAATACTCACTGTGTAGGGACTGGTACCTAAGCCTACCTGTCCCTTTATGAAATGATAGTAGAGGATGGATTAAGGATGAGGAAGTTCCAAAATGTGTTACGGGGCCACAGGTCTAGTTTGTAGCTTGACACTGAATTCTGTATAAAATCCTTTTCTCTTTTGGAAATCTCATTTGTCAGCAAACACCAAGAAGACACTTGTGTTTTATTTTGGGGTGTTTTTCAGGGGGGGGTCATAGGAAATGAAAAAAACTGTGGGATTGCCTGACTTGGACTGGCATTTTTTGCTTGGTGTTAACCCACTGCAAAGGTGAGTTTAATTTAAAAATCCCAGTGGGGACAAAAACGCAGAACTGTTTGTATAAAATTCCAATTTACTGTGCTGGTACCCATTCAAAGCTTCCAGAAAGAAGCTGGGTGGCCATCTAAGTAAGTAAATATTTCCCTTAAAACTACAAAGGCCAAATGATGTGCCTAATTCTTTGCTTAAAGTCTCAGATCCATAAAACAGAACAACTTGTTTTGTGGATCTGAGACTTAAGCAAAGAATTAGACAATTTTTTTTTGAGGGGGGGAAGAAATGCAAAGTCTAGGAAGAAAAAAAAAGCTGTTACTAGTGGCATCTCCAAAAAAATACAGTGAAACTCCTTTTCTGTACGTGAGGAATTTATAATAGGAATGCGGGGGGTAGGGCTATGAATGAACGAACTAAATAAAATATTTTTATTAAGAATCCCTGTCGGTGCCTGCTTCTTCTCCCCCATCACACACACACACAGACATACATACACAAACACAATGTCATAGAACTACTAGTGTCATATGTGACTGTACTGACATTTGTGAACTATAGTGTTTTTTGTCCTGTTGATGGCGCTACTTCTAGTATACTTATGGGGTTTAAAGAAACCCCATCTCGATTCTTAACTAATTCCTATTATTTCTTCTGCAGTTCTAAGGATTTTTTTAAAAAGGTAGTCTGCTTACATAGCCCTGTTCCTTGCATCTTTTAAAGTAGTCCTGGCTTTCAGTGGTATATTTCATGAGACACAAGAAGTCTCCTTTCATTTCAAGTGAACAATGGAACATACATTCTGTTGGTACATTGCAATAGATACGCTCTGCGAATAATTGTTTTGTGCCCCTCTAATTGAATACCAAAGGTTTTGGAGGACAGTTTTCCTTCTCATGTCTTCCTCCCTTCCAATTTCTTCTTCTTTTTTTAATTGTACAAAAATGAGAAAATATTTTGAGGGGTGGATGGGACCAAGGGGGATTGAAAAAGCAGGCCAATAAAATTTTGAATAAAAATGGCCCATGTACTGTGACCGTAGGGTAAATGCAAATCTCTGTTTTCAAACACAGGCTCGTGAATTCTTATTAGGGGGTTCGTGACTTCGCCTTCGAGCGCGTCATTCCATATTTATAAGTGTCGAAGGAAATAGACTCCTTCCTCATTCAGGTATGTTCGGCTAAACGCTGCCCCTTTAATCTTAAAGAACGGCTCATCTGGTGCGTTTTCTTCAATTCCCAAATTGTTAAGGGAATACGAGATAAAAGATGCAGGCACAAAAAAAGAGAGAGAGAAGGAGACGGCAATCCTCCACAAAGATCTTTTTAGTGTCAACTTAAATGCACACAAATAGCAGATGATGATCTCTTTTATTGGGCTAACATTTATCCAGTAATATCCACACACTTTTAAAGCCATTGAGACCTTCTCTTCAGGTGTTCATTTGAATAGAAATAGCTGAACGAGTGTTTTTATAATTGATCCCCTGAGTACTGAATGTCTAGTGCAGCATAACCAACATTTCTTTCCCCACGTTGCTGATCCCCCCCCCCCATTGCTACTCTGCAAAATTAGGATTATTTTTTTTTTGGTACACTTTTGATAAAAAAATTAACCTCCCAAATGCCAAAATCCCTTATTGTGACTTAATGAACGATGTGATCTTGAAGGAGTCTTTTTTATTCTCGGACTCCTGAAAACAGTACAAAACCGAAATTTAATTTTCTTCTGAAATCACTAAATAATAACTAGAGAGTGAGTAAAGGGGGGATCAAATGGTTAACAGCTATTTATTTCTGAATGTACAGTATCACTATGATGTTCTATGGAGGAGTGTTTGTAGTTGGAAAATTCTCAAACATCTTTGCTTCAAATAACACTGTGGAAAGTTTATAGTTCCCTTGTGTTTAGATCAAGGGGTGTTATGTCATCAATTAGATTAATAACAACTCCATTGTTGGTATTTTATTTTATTTTTTAAAAAACCCTTATCTTTAATCTGTGGTGTGTATCAGCAAGTCTGAATTTCTATGCCGAACTTTCATGTGTGGATGGCATTACCTTCCAGTCAGTTGAACTGATGCCGAAAAACAAGCACCTCATGATTTCCTTCCTTCCTTTTTATTCCGCTTCTTTTTTTAAAAAACACCCTTTTAAATAACTGATCCCATCATTCTGCGGAAGGAGAATCAAAAGTTGAACAGCAGCTTTTATGAACAACCATCCCTTTTAAAGGCAAGGCAGTCGCTTGCGGATGCTCGAATAGCCCTCTTAGGGGAAGGCTTACCTGAATAGCATTTAAAAAGTAACATAGGGAAATATGATAATGAGCATGTGATAGAAACCAGTTAACATTTGTGTGCCATAGTAAACGCTCAAGTATAAAGAAAATACTAGCTAGCCACTAGAGAGATCCACTTGTGTTCATGATACAAGCACTACAAATTCCAGTTCTATCAAACTATCGTCAAGTACAAGATCCATCTTTAATTTAATCCTGCCGAGTCGAGACTCATTTTTATTTGTGACTGTGCAAAGAGAAATTACACTACTCTCTGCTTGCCTTGAACTTCACCCTCGCCCTTCTCTTTCCACACTATTGAATAGCACAAAAGCTTATGCTTGATAGTGCGGATTCTTTCTTTCTCTTCCCCTGTCCTCCTTCTATGAGAATATTCAGATCAACCTTCACAAGGTTCCTCGATGTGTTTGGCAGAAAGAAAGAAGAGAGAAGAAGAGAAAGAAAGAAAGAAAGAAAGAAAGAAAGAAAGAAAGAAAGAAAGAAAGAAAGAAAGAAAGAAAGAAAGAAAGAAAGAAAGAAAGGATTCATTCTTTCTCCTGTCCACCTCACATCAGCATGTTACTTGTGCACAGATCTGGATTAATGGACACCACCCCCACCCCTTGCGGCACTGTATTCAGGAAGCCCCTGCACTTCTGTGACCCCTAGGCCACAACCTTCCAGCATTCACACAAGCACACAGCTGCAACTGTCTTTCTCTTGCCTCTGTAATTCCGTGGTTGAAACCTGAAATGGGTTATGCCTCTCTTAGCTGTTGTTATTTTTTTTAAAGTACTGTTGTGGCTGCAAAGATAGCTTTGAATGTGAATAGCCAATGTGTGGTGACACTTTTGTAGCCATAGAGGTCCCTTGGCAACAAGGGCATCTTTTCGGCTTTCTCATCCTAACTCATGTGAGCATATGCAATTATTCCGCAGCTGCGCATGTGCTTTGGACCAGGTCAGCTTCCACATGGTTCTCCCCCTGCACATGGAGAGCAGTGTGCCGCTGCATTTAAAGTAACATTCTCACTATGCCATGCTCATTCACAACTTTTTGGGCTTTCCCATTTAAACAGGATCAAATATAAACCTGCTCTCATCTGGTTTAAAGGGGAAAATGTGTGATGGCTCAATCTGGATCCTCCATTCGCAACCAATATGAATTTTTTAAAAAACAAAGCTAAATTCTGACTTCGGTATGGTGGAGTTAAGGGCGGTGATCACACACACTAAATAATCCACTTTCAATCCATGTCCAATGCACTTTCGAATTGGATCTTGACAGTTCACACAGTAAAATCCAGCTGTAAAGTGAACTGAAAGTGAATTGGAAATGGATTATTTAGTGTGTGTGACTGCAGCCAAGCTCTGCATCCTTTCAGCCCTCTAAAGGGCTTTTAAAAAACCTTTCCCAACTGAGTCACGGAGTAGATTTACAACAGGGGAGAATACTTGACAGTATCTCTACTATGCTGAGGGGGGTTTTCCTTTTGCAAGGAGTTTTGAACGTGGGAAAGCATTCCAAACTGTATTCCTCCATTATCCTCCACCTGCAGTATGAAGAGGTTCAGTACATTCTATCACCTCATTCCCCTGCATGCATGAACCAGTCCTTTCTCCCAGGCAAGTGAGCATAGTACTACAGCATTAGGCTCCTTCCACATGGAGGCATGGAAATGTGCCTGCACTGTGGCAGCAACAACAAGTGTTGCCCCCATCTCCTCCCCCTTTGCCTCTACCGTATCATGTGAGTAATTTTGCCAATAGCAAACCAATAGCATCTCCATGGGGTGGTTTAAGGAGGAGGAGGAGATTAGATTTATACCCTGCCCTTCACTACCTGAAGGAGTCTCAGAGCAGCTTACAATCTCCTTTCCCTTCCCCTCCCCACAACAGATACCCTGTGAGGTAGATAGGGCTGAGAGAGCTCTTTCATGAACTGCTCTTGAGAGAACAGCTCTGAGAGAACTTATCACTGACCCAAGGTCACACCAGCAGCTGCATGTGGAGGAGTGGGGAATCAAACCCAGTCCTCCCAGATTAGAGTCTGTCGCTTTTAACCACTATACCAGGAGTGTCCAAAGTTTTTTTTGGTGAGGGCCAAATACAGAAAAATAAGCAAAGGCCCAGGCCACACACAAGAGGTGACATATTGACACATGATTACTGTGTGTATTTCTAACTCACCTATAATGCGGGGGGAGGGAAACTCGGCGGGGGGGGGATCGTTGGGCCCGGCGGCTGGGAGGCACTCAGGCCTCGCCGCCGGTGCCCGCGGGGGAGGGAATCTCGGCAGGGGGGGATCGTCGGGCCCGGCGGCTGGGAGGCTCTCAGGCCTCGCCGCCGGTGCCCGCGGGGGAGGGAAACTCGGCAGGGGGGATCGTCGGGCCCGGCGGCTGGGAGGCACTCAGGCCTCGCCGCTGGTGCCCGCGGTGGGAGGGAAACTCAGCAGGGGGGGATCGTCGGGCCCGGCAGCTGGGAGGCTCTCAGGCCTCGCCGCCGGTGCCCGCGGGGGAGGGAAACTCGGCAGGGGGGGATCGTCGGGCCCGGCGGCTGGGAGGCACTCAGGCCTCGCCGCTGGTGCCCGCAGGGGGAGGGAAACTCGGCAGGGGGGGATCGTCGGGCCCGGTGGCTGGGAGGCACTCAGGCCTTGCTGCCGGTGCCCGCGGGGGGGAGGGAAACTCGGCGGCGGGGGGGATCATCGGGCCCGGCGGCTGGGAGTATTTCGGAATACTCTCCCCCACCCCCTGCGAGTATCGCGGGTCCTGCTTCTTGTTCAATTATATTTTCAGAATTTGCTGCGGGCCAATAAAAACTGACCCGCGGGCCGCAGTTGGCCCGCGGGCCGTAGTTTGGACACCCCTGCACTACACCAAACTGGCTCTCAGAGGAGAAGGCTGCTGCTGGTTTTGCCCACACATGCTGGCCAGGAGGAGAAAAGGGTGTGCATGAATATGGGGGATGCCAAATTCCTTTTGAACATCTGGCTTCAAAGTCCTTGAGTCATTACTCGGTGACTACAGTGGCTTTGCAGCATGGAAAGGAGCCCTGGATGAGGAATGCCTTAAAAAACTTTCGTTAAAACAACAGCTAAAACATCTTGAGCACCAGTCTCTAAGCCTTGCTCTAGAACAGAGGTTCTCTAACCTTGTTGAACGTATGGGCACTTTTGGAATTTTGAGGGCAAGGAGTGGACACCATCATAAAATGGTTGCCGAGTGGGATGATTGCAACATGTTAGAAAGTTGCAGGCCAGACTGCCCACAACAGAGGGAGGCTTTTTGACATCCGTGCTCCTTGAAGATACATGGGTGGTGCCTCCTGTTTACCGAAGGGCCTCCTGCTCCGATGAGATGGAAAGCTAGGATTGACGCTCTGGTTGGGGAATAGTTACTTGGCCAAAGAAGCAAATGGACAGCAGGAAAAATGTTGGGCACCAGGGTGCCCACAGGTGCCAGGATGGGGATCGCTGCTCTACAACAAATAAGGGAATGCGATCTTTAGGCAAGTCCACAAATGACCAGCTCCTTAACACTATTAAGTGTAAGGCAATGGCTTGGATCCCACTCTGATATTCACAGGCACAAGGAGAGGATGATTTTTTGCTGGCTCCTCCCTCATGCACAGCCCCAAACATACCCCTAAATTCTGCTCCTGGCCAATGAGGGGGACCCCACCCCAGGAATAGCTAAGGGGAATTGCAGATCTCCTGCAGAAGCTGAGGTTTGGCAAAGATCACCCCTCCCCTTGTGGAAATCTAGGCGGGATTCAAGACAATATCTCTACATTGTAAATTCTATAGCTACATTGTTGGTTCCGTCAGATTAGGTAACAAGCAAAGCTATGAAAGAGTTCTCAGTTGTAATAGGCAGAGTCTTGCACTAAAATGCTGAAAACTAGCGGGATGAATACTGGGATTTGTTTGAGAAGAAAAGTCAGTGGCAGAGTATTTGGAAAAGAAAGCTTCTTTCAGTGGGAAGGGGGTGCCCTATTATCTAGGCAAACAAAGCTTGATTTCACCACCCTCACTGTCTGCTGTCTCTCTGCAGCATACCAATGAGACACACCTAGGTAGACGAGAATTGAGGGACTGGTGGTGGGGTCATGGAGAAGGGGAGAAGTCAGATTACTGGAGGAGACCAGAGAAAAGGGAAGGCAAACAAACAGGAGAGCACAGAGCAACTGGGAAACTTCTCAGCCCAGAATCCATCTTGTCTCTTTGGCTGTTTTTATAGCCATTTAATCATCTAGAATATGTCACTGGCAAGTGCTGTTGATGTAGGATTTTAGTTTTATTTTTTAATGAAAGACCTCCATTTTAGTATGTTGGGTTTATGTTCATGCTATAGACACGAGAAGTGCAAAACCGGGTTAGTGTCACTTGTGAAAAAAGCCTCATCGGAGTTCCAAGCTGCTTTCCTTCTGTCCGTTACTCTGAAGTTTTATTTTATGGCATGGTGACACCTAAATTCCCAGAATTCCAAGCTCTGCAAGCCTCTTTGACATGCGAGCCCAAAGTATGCTAGAAACTATAGCTTCTGGAAACAGCACATGTGGCTCACAGTTGGAATGTGTGTTGGCTGGGACAGCAGACTTCCCTTGGCACCACACCAGCGTTGGCTTCGTATTTTCCCCATGAATTTACAACACTAATTGAAATCCTTGTTATTTTTTAAAATCCCCCCCCAATATCCAACGAATGCAGGTGTTTGGTAGCCCACAGGAACCTGTAGGGTCATACAGATTAAGCTGTGTGCTGTTTAAAAATCTATTGTGGCAGTCTTTCATTGGCTGGAAATAGACAGAGCGCCTGTAGACTCAGAGTTCAATGTGGCTGAACTGAAATGTGGGAAACGGTCGGCCCCAAGTGCCTCACAAGCTTTGAAACCGAGTCTAAAGAGATCCGCCTGGCTCACTCCTGTCATTGTTTCAGGTGTGTGCAGTCCTTTCCATTTTACGCTGTGGAAAAATGGAACCAATTCCTCACTCGGTAGGGCCCTTAATAGTTGCCGGCACAGTACTGCCCCCCCCCACTCTTGTTTGCTAGACTGAGTAGTGAAAAGAGGAGGGACACGTTTTAGTTAAAATAGCTTTATATTTTTTTCCCTCTTGCCAAATGAACTCTGAATCATACTCAGGAGGGGGAAAAAACATTTATAGGAACAGCCTCCTTTCGAGACGAGGAGTTGGCGGTGAAAAGGAAAGTATATCTGTGAGGAAACAGGGTAATATTTCTACAGGGGACTTTCTACCCCTTTCCAACAATAGATTTAATTTTGGTACAAAACAGGTTCTGAGACGTTATTTATATAACCAGGGACTTAGACTGTTGATCAGGGTTGCCATCACTACCCTTGTTCGTTTTTAACTATACAGGGAAAGTAATATTCATGCTGTTATTTACACCAGGGCTGCCAGTTCTGGGTTGGGAAATACCAGGAGATTTTTTTGGGGGGTGGGTGGAGCCTGAGGAGGGACCTCAGTGGGGCATAATGCCATAGAGTCCACCCTCCAGAGCAGCCAGTTTCTCCAGGAGAAGTGATCTCTAGTGTCTGGAGATCAGTTGTAATTCTGGGAGATCTCCAGGCCGCAACTGGAGTTTGGCAATCCTAAGTATTAGTCAAGGAACACTCTGCAGTTTTTCAGCCTTCTTCCTACCTCTGTGCTGAAGAGTAAGAGTTGAGTCCAGTAGCACCTTAAAGACCAACAAGATTTCCACCGTATACGTTTTCGAGAGTTGAAGCTCCTCTCATAGGAACCTGCTCAAGATGGCATCTGGTGACTCACAGCCTTGAAGTGGTTTGTCTCATTTCTTCAAGGTCAGGGACAGAGGGTGGCGCTAGGGGAGAGGGTCGTTACCCTTTCATGTGTGGTGTTCCCCAAGAGGCAATCCTCTCCCCAATGCTATTTAACATCTATATGCGCTCCCTCGTCCAGCTGGTACAGAGTTTCGGGCTGGGCTGTCACCAATATGCAGATGACCCCCAGCTCTATGTGTTGAATACTGCCTCAGATATTTTGGCTAAGGGTTTGGAGGCTGTGGTTGGTTGGTTAAATCCATCAAAGGCTGTGGTCACACACACTAAATAATCCACTTTCAATGCAATTTCCAACTAGATTTTACTGTGTGGACTGGCAAAATCCAGGCCCTTTCTGCAGTCTCCTTTTAATCCATGTTCACCACAATGTCAAACAGCCACACCTTTGCTCCATCTTTTTTTCCTCTATTCTACATATATTATGTTAAACTGGATTGGAACTGTTTTCAAATTCCACATTGTCGTTTCAAATGCGTTTTAGAGCTGTGGATGGTGGAATTTATTGCCCCTCCCTAGACTCCACCACAATTCCCTATACAGAGCCTAGGGACACAAATATTTAACATCACCAAAAGGGCTACATCCTGCTTTTGACCCAGCTACAGAGTTGATCACATGGTTGTTTTACATGGGTGGAAGAAAACCTTTCTCTTCAAAATATATGACACTTCTATCTTAAGTACTATGTGCATGCACACATGAAAGCATACACTCTGAATAAAACTTTGTTTGTCTTAAAGGTGTCACTGGACTCTCCCCATCCCTTCTACACCACCCAACCTTAGATGCTGCATGGAACACAAAACCTTGCAAAAGTCGGCAGCTGTAGCAACAACAGTAGTAGTAATTAATAATAGAAAAAGGTGAATACTGTAGGTAATGACAGAAGAAGCCACCTTATGCCCCGCCTGGCAAAAGCTGATTGGTTGAAATATGAGCTGGTAATGGGTGGAGAATAGTACATGTGAGCACCATCTCCTGCTTGAAAAAAAACCCCAAGGGGACAGTGGGGAGGAACAATGGGCGATGATTCTACGGCTGATTTCCCACTACAGCTGCCTCGGGATTGCGCCGCTGTTTGCCCCGATACTATTCGTCAATTTCACACCCAAAGCCGCGGGGCTGCATTTTGACCCACGGCTTTGCCCGATTTCCCCCGCAGTTTCGTGATCCTGTTTTTTGAGGATTACGAAACTGCAGTGGAAATCGGGTGAAGCCGCGGGTCAAAATGCAGCCCTGCAGCTTCAGGTGTGAAATTGACGAACAGTATCGGGGCAAATGGCGGCGCAACCCCGAGGCAGCTGTAGTGGGAAATCAGCCTACATGTGCGTTCTCAAACTGGATTTTACTAAAAAATCCATTGCAAAACAAGTCTCGGAAAACGCACATCAATTGTGTAAATGAAACTGGTTAGGTGATGGGATCACGAAAAATACATGTAAAATAAAAATTTAAGTGCAGGGCAAAAGTGGAGTGAAGGAGGAGACTAATGTGGAACACAAATCCTCGAAGAGCTCCGAATGCAGAGCAAAATGCAGATGCAAAAAAGGCCCCAGTTGGAAAGAGCGCTAAATGTGGATTGAAAGTGGATTATTTAGTGTGTGTGACTGCAGCCTAAAATAGAGGTTCTGTGGCTGGCCTGGGGAACTTCAGGGTTAGGGTGCCATCTCCCGGCTCTTGACAATGTGCCTTTAACACCACTGCCAGCTGTCAGAAGTCTGGGTGTGATTCTGGATGCCTCCTTTTCAATGGAGGCCCACATCACAAATGTGGCCAGACTGGCATTTTTCCATCTGCACCAGATTAGGTAATTGGTCCCCTTCTTATCCCACCCTGACTTGGCCACAGTGATCTATGCAATGACCTCCAGACTAGATTACTGTAACTCAGTCTATGCAGAGCTACGCATGAGACTGACCTGGAAACTGCAACTGGTACAGAATGAGGTGGCGCGTGTTCTCACAGGAACCTCTTTCAGAGCGTGCATTCAACTGGTGCTCTGCCAACTGCACTGGCTTCAGGTCGATTATCGGATCAGTTTCAAGGTTTTGGTATTCTTTAAAGCTCTAAATGGTCTGGGACCAGCGTACCTTCAGGTCCGCCTCTCCTGGCACCCCCCCCCCAAAGAGGTGCTCAGTGATAATAACCTACTGGTGATCCCTGGCCTGAAAAGCATCTGGTTGTCCTCAACTAGAACCAGGGCTTTTTCAGCCCTGGCTCCAACTGTGTTAGGGTTCCCAGGTCCTCCCTTCTGCCCAGCGGGGGACTTTTTTTGGGGGGGAGGGGTTGTCCCCAATGTGATGATGTCACACAGAAGTGACGTCATCTCATTGGGGATGCACCTGAATTCCAAGTGGCAGATTTGCCACTTTGAGTTCAGGCGCGCATACCTCCATTCTCAAAAAGCATACCTCCATTCTCAAAAAGCATTTAAAGGGTCCATTTAAATGCTTTTTTGTGTGCCTGAATCCCAAGCGGAAAATTTGCTGCTTGGGATTCAGGCATGTGAGGCCCCCACTCCTCAAAAAGCATTTAAAGGTACACTTTAATTCACTGCTTGCAGGAGTTCCCTTCCTGCAAGATTCAGCTGGATGGCCCTTTAAATCTCACAGGGAGGGAGAGGGGTGGCCACAGGTGGTTGCTGTTGGGGGTGGGGCTTGGGGGCAGGGCTTCCCACCACCTGCCAGCTGGCCAGCAACAGGCAGGAGTCCCCCACCTGGGGATTGGCATCCCAGGACCTGGCGGAATGCTCTGTGGAGTGAGATCCGGATCCTGCAAGATTTGATGCAGTTCCACAGGGCCTGCAAGACAGAGGGCAGTGACAATTTCCATTCTAGACTGACCTCTCTCCTTTTCCTCCCCCTTTCTGTGTCTGTTATTTCCTCATTTGATTAACTGTAGGGCTTTTCCTCTCCCCCTCTGAATAAGGGGCACTAGGCTGCGCTTTCCTTCTCACGTGCCATCTTATTAGTTGCTTACAATAAAATAATAGTTTTTAACACTCTAATTTTATAGTTATTGTTTTATGAATGTTGCTGTTACCCCTCTGAGCCCTGTTGTACAGGGGAGGGTGGACTATAAATCTAAAATATGAATAAATACATAAACACTCTGGCTTAAATCCAATGATCAGTTTGCTTAAGGGTCACTGAAAACTATTGATCTTGTACAAATAGACATTTTAATGGAAGAAGTGCATCCCACTACAGAGACTATCCAGCATGCACAGAACTATGTCATAGGATTGTAGCCTGTGTAGCCTAAAATTGTATTCGCCTTTTTTGCAGCTGCATTACACTTCTGGCTCATGCTCTGCTTGTGATCAACCGTAATCTTGTGATCCATTTAATTTTTTTTTTTTTTTTACTGCTAGACATGTCATTGACCTTTTCCCAGAAAAGCTGATAAACAAGCATCTATTCATGAGTTCCAGGAGAGAATTCTCAGTCCCCAAGAAACCAGGAAGTATTTAATTAGCTGAAAAACAACTAATCAATAGAGAAACTGCAGGGAGAAGCAGAAGCTTTGCTAAAGGGGATTTACTTCCAAGTAGAAATATTGTAAGAATATAATGTATTTGACTGAAAGGAAGATGACCCTAAATGTACAATGAAATGTTTTATGCACACAAAATTGGACATAACTGTAACTTGTATGCACATGTAAGATTCTCTCTCTCTCTCTCTCTTTTTTTTGATGGCATACCTGGGGGGGAAACTAGCATTGGAATAAATACTGTAATACATTATTAAGTGCTGTGAAGTGCTCCTGTTTTCATTGTGGCTACCAAGCAATGCTCTCTCTAAGCTGTGGAGTCTTGTGAACAAAAATTCTACTTTGTGAGCTACTGGCATTAAAGTTGTGAGTGAGCAATTTGGCTGCTGCATAAATTAGTTTGCTCTGGAGCCCTCCTTCCTGAGCTAAGACAAAAATGTGTGAATCAGAGGCTAAAAAACTGAGCTAGCTCACACTAACTCAGCTTAGAGGGAACACTGCTGCCAAGCACCGGCCAGGCCTGAGTTCCTGTTGTCATAGAGTTCCCAGTGATTCCTAGAGTTACCCATTGCCACTTCCAGGTACTCAGAAGTGATGTCATCACACTTGTGGCTCCACCTCTGACACCATGTCCCCCACCCTCCTGCCAGTTGCCAGGCTTGCAAACATAGTTTCAGTTCTACTTGCTGCTGAGTGCTGAGAAGGGACAACTGAGCAGTGCAAAAAACATCCTAGCCTGGAACCAGTCCTTGAGATTATGCCCAGCAGTAATGGGAAGATTGAATCCCCCCCCAGCTTTTTCCAAATGAGATACACCAGGCTCATCCAGGCCTCCATATCTTCAATCCGTGATGCTCCCAGTTCCTCTTTCAGAAATATAAACTTTTCTTTTTTTTTTGGAGTAACCAGATCAAGCAGAAACAATGCCTGCTGAGCTTCGGGGGTGGGGGTGGAGATGGCCATATTTGATATTTTCTGCTGATTGAGCTGTCCAGTTGACTGGAAAGGGCTGACAGCAGAGAAAGCCCTGGTCTGAGCAGAGCAGCTCCCAGGCCAGCTGGCGAGGGTATGGGCCTGAGCCAGGTAATTATCGCCTGGTGCAGAGGTCGGAAGCCTCCGAGAGGCTGATGTACTAATGAAACACAAATGGGACATCTGTGTTCAGGAGTTCAGCAAAGCATAGAGAATGCGACTTTGCCAAGAGTCTATGTACTCCGCAAAGCAAAAGCACTTGCCGCTTAAGCCAAGGAAAGGAAAACCCTTGGAGAAATAAACATTTCTTGAAAAGGCATGGTTGTGGGGTTGTTGTTTTTTGGCCACCTATTTTATTTCCTTATGCACAGTAAGCTTAACACTTGATAAGTATTTATCCACTCTTCAGTGTCTGAGAAAAAGAGAGAGGGGTATACTCGTATGGGCCCTAATGGGACAGGGCAAGGTCTGGAGCTGGAGATACCAGGACTGCAAATTTAAGGGAGATAAAGTGTGAAATACCAGACTGTCGTATTAAAACATAGTCTGTTGACAGGAGTCACTTTGGGAGGCAGTTGCCTGAGAAGCAGGATTATAAATGTAAGAAAATAAATAATTGGGATACTTAGCACTTACTTAGCGCGTTCGAGGATTCTAGGTATTATGCATATACTCTGTCACTAATCCTTACGGAGAAGAACCAGGTAGGTATTATTGTTGCCATGCTGGGGAAGGGAATGGGGCTGAGATTGAGAGATAATCACTTGTCCTAGGCTATTTAGTCTCTCCTGCCAAAAATATACAGATTGAATAATAGAATCATAGATTTCTGAGGGGTCACACAGGCCATCCAGTCCAACCCCCTGCTCAATGCAGGATCAGCCTAGAGCATCCCTGACAAGGGTTTCTCCAGCTAGTGCTTGAAGACTGCCAGGGAGGGGGAGCTCACCACCTCCCGAGGCAGCTGGTTCCACTCCTGAACTAACCTTCCTGCAAAAAAAAAAAAATCCTAATATCTAACCAGTGTCTTTCTTCCTATAATTTAAATCCATAGTTTAAATTGGAGTGTTCCTTACTCAAAACTCAGCCATTTGCTGTGCAATCCTACGAAAATAAATTCAGGCGGGTAGTAGGGTTGCCATCCCCCCAGTGGGGGTGGGTTCCCCCCCGCTTTTGGGGCCCCCAATCCACCGCCAGCCAGCTGGCCAGTGGGGAAGCCCCGCTCTCGAAGAGTCCCATCACACCAGGCACATTGTGTGGGGGGCGCTCTAGCATTTGGGTAAAAACTCTATGGTGACCAGAAGACCCCAGGAGCTGGGCTGAAGCCCCCGCCACTATGCCGGTAAGACCTGGCAACCCTGGTAGGTAGCCATGTTGGTCTGAAGCAGTAGAACAAAGTTGGGAGTTCAGTGGCACCTCTAAGACTAACAGAGTTTAATTCTGGGTATCACCTTTCATGCATAGGAAAGCTTACACCCAGAATTAAATCCCACACAGATTTACATCCTTGACTTCATTCAGTTTAGAAGGGTATAACTCTGTTTCAGACTTCACTGTTAGCCTCTGTGGAAAAGTGGAACTACATCGGAGTGAAAGCTTTAAATCCCTTTTCCCTGCAAGGTGGCCTTGATCTGAATCAGGCACTCACAAAGCTGAAATTTAGCTCTGAAAGAGGATCGGGGACCCATGATCTCTGTCTTGGCTAGTTTGACCCTCAGTGTTCCTGGAGCCAAAGTTCCAGGCCCCTGCAGAACAGACAGCTGTCAGTGGCCTTCACTCCAGTAATCCTCAGGAATCCTGGCTCCAAAGTCCAACACAGAACCCCTTTATCCACAGCCCACGTGTGGTTATTTTTTAAAAAAAAAATCAGTCGACCTTTGACTTTCCTAAGAGAAGCTGTACTATTCGTGAGCAATCTTTGCCCTGTCAGAACTGAATATTTCACAATATCAAAGCAGCTCAGAAAATGGCTATTTTGTCTTTGAAAGGTGATATCACTCAGTGGTACCACCTAACCCTCTATTCACTGTGTTCAGACATCATGGGGGAAAAAAAGAAATTTGTATGTAAATGGACTAGGAAGCCCTGGGGCCCTTGAACCTATTGCTTTTGTTGGAAGGGCAAGTATTGGCGAAGAACACATTTTATCAGTGGAGGTTGATTTGCCAACTACACCCCTCCCTGGAACAGAAAGACTTGGCCCCTGCAATGTGTGTACTGGATCAAAGTACAGTTCCCAGGTGTGGGAACATGCAAAGTATTTGCAGTCCTGCTTAGAACACTTGGCGAATCCATTTGCTCTTGGGAACGAGGCAGGCAAAATGAATAATCTGGAATTGAAAGACAAGCTATGAAATCCCCACTTCAGGGCTGAGACTACTGAAGAGAGAGACAGACAGACAGACAAAAAGACAGACAGACAGAAACTGATGATGGATGGATATTTTGTTGGTGAATTGGGTAAATGATCAATGGGGAATGGGAAAGTCATAGGAATGTAGTGCGAGAACACTACTATGCAGAACGTTTGCAATAAAATTCAGAACTGACTTCTGAAATGCAAAACCACTGGAAATGAACAAATCATCCATGCATGCATCTGGTGCCCTTGACTCAAGAAAAAGGAACATTGCAGGCAGGCTTAGTTCAGTATTCAGACACACTATGGCTGAGTTCAGACTGGCAATTTGTCCCGCTATAGCCACATTTCAGCGACGTTTTAAAAGCGGATTAAAGGGGGCATTCACACAGGCACATCTATCTGCCTGGCGTTCCTCACCCGTAGGCAACCCGCACTGTTCCGTTTCACTACCACATTTAATAGATACCTCATAAAAGTGGTAGCAAATCCCCGAAGAGTGCTTTTATCCTGCATTTGTCTGCTTCCCAGCAGTGTGAACACTACAGAAAAGCTGGGAGCAACCTGTGTTCCACATAAGGCAGCAGCGATATGATTGGGTGTGGTTCGCTCCACCACCCATTGCAGTGCTGGTGCTGTGGGTTCCTCCCCCAATCGGCCGGATGTGCATGAGCACATACACCCATACACACACAGCCGAATTAATAGGGAAAAGCTGTTGACAGCCGTGCCTCCGGGCCAGCAGTCTGAATGCTCCCGCGCGCCTCCTCCCGGTATGCTCCTGCATCCATCAGCCCTAACCCGGAACAGTTTATGCCGGGGCTTTTTTGCCATGACTGGCTCCCGCTGCAAACTGCCAGTCTGTCCTCAGACAAAGTGTGAAGGCTGCAATCTCTCTTGGTGGAATGCTTTGTGTAGAGAAATTTTTTGCATTGTCTGTGCTAAGGGATGGTTTTTAAACACTACTTGCAGCTGGATTTATTGGTAGCTTGGCTTATATGCAATTTCAGAATCACACTTAAAAGAGGACACCTTTGCATTTTGGTTTTATAACATCTGTAATGAAAACAATATTTAAAATTTAAAAAAGTTCTTTTAAGGTTCATTCTCCTTCTCAGCAGTTGCTAGTCCAATAGAAAATGCCAGCTGGCCTCCATAGTGCCTTTAGCTCTCAAGGTCTCATGTGGCAACAAGTCGGATAGTAATTCTGCAGTGATTCGTGCCCAACAGGAGCAAACCACATCGAAGAGAGGCATGCCAGTCTTGTTCAGGATGCAAATGGTTTGTTTCTGAAGACAGGGCATGTGGGCCAGGCTGCTAGGGTTGCAATTGCCAGCGCTCATGTGTTCCAGACTCGAGGCCAGTACAGAAGGCCAGGAACGATCTTGGCTGGTTTCTGAAGAACTGCTGAAAGAACAGACAACAAAGACATACATCATGGTTGGATAGTGGTTCTGTACTTGCTTTACTTCAACAAAAAGATTAGGTTCAGTTGTGAGCATTTTTGTGATGCCTGGAAAGAAATGGCCAATCTTATGGCTTGGTAAAAACACAAACGGGGTTTCTTGTGCTGCCTTGGGCTGGGGCAGGCAATGGATCCTATCCAGGTAATTAGGCATCTTAAATCCCATCTAAACACCAAGCCATTTCCTTCTACCCCTGTTCCAGACAAGTAGACACAATGGGGTTAGATTACCCACTAGCTAACACCTTCAATTATTGAGTGCTATGGAAGTCTAGAGCAGGGGTTCCCAATCTGATGTTCATGGGCACCATGGCACTGGGCTACCCCTTCCAAGTCCCAAGACCCCAAGAAAATAGGTGGGGTCAGATGGGGCTTTTGCCAGCATTGATTGGCCACTGAAGATTTGATTGGCTGTGCAGGTTTTTAAAAAATGTTTTGGTAGCAGCTGCCATCACAGCACAAGGATCTTCACTATGTAACTGCAGGTAAGCTGCAGCAGCCATTTTGCGGCTGGCTCCTCCTTCTGCAGCAGCCATTTTGTGGCTGTGGCCACCAAACTGTCAGAATTCCAGGGTGGTCCGCAGGCTCAGGAAGACTGGGGATCTCTCGATTGGAGTAATGTTTTCCAGCTTTCTGCACCCAGGGAATGTTATTTGTTATTATTTATTTACGATGTTTATATCCCACCTTTCTGCCATTACAAGGGCCACAGGGCAGCAAACAATTTAAAATACTCAAGAGAAAATTACATTATAAAACCCTTGAAATCAACCCCTTTCCAAACATACATCATGTTCAACACATTTTAAAGGTTTTTTAAAATGTTCATTGGCCTATCATGGAGCCTCCCCTGAGCATCTGCTATGGAAGCTCACACCATTTCAAATGATTCAGGCACATGTTTTAGGATGTGTACTTGGTTCACATATACTGGATGTCATCATCACCTCACTGAAGGAAGGGGGAGCATTGCACACTGAAGAGAGAAGCCTCTGCCCCTCACCAGGTATGGGTTCTTGGCATGAACCCCAAACAAGCCATAAAGTCCACCCTTGGAAGCTGCCGTTTCCTCCAAAATGGAATTGATCTTTGTAATCTGGAGATCATTCGTAATTCCAGGAGAACTCTAACCACCCCTACCCGAAGTTGGTAACTCTACCTGCAGGTGGGCCAGAATGGGAAATGACCTTCCCGTGTCTCCCAGTGTTGTGTCTCTGTACCATTTATCATCTGGTATCAATTTAAATAAGTAAAATGGAATGAGGATAACTTAGAGAACACCTTCTGTGGAAGACTGATATTCTTGAGGCCTTGCTGAGATTTCTGCAGGCGATAGAGATTTATTCCATGGTACCTTAAATATGGTGCCTAAATACTGGAAGATATTCCCACATAAGGACTACTATGTCTGTTTACAAGTATAGATAGCAATACCTTTCTTTCCCAATGAACTTTTAGAGAACCTGGAAAATCTAATGATCTCTTCTTGTGGTGCTGTGGAGTGTACTAAAGTCTCTACTAGCATTATAGTTAGGGACAGTTACTTTACTACTGCTGGTATTTCTGTCTTATAATTGTCTACATTTCATCAAGAGTGTTGGTCTTTGAACGTGTTATCCAGATTATCTTTCATGTGTGTGTACTCCCTTCTAGATTGAAAAAGAATGCTAAGAGAATCCCTTTATGAATTAGTATGTGCCCAGGGTAGGTGAGCTTTAAAGATCCAGTGTTGGAGTGTTCTGCTCACTGCGCCCGTGTCTCAGCCAAAGGGCTTGCCAAGGAAGGTTCAAGCAGCCAAGCAGTCAAAATGGGCACTCCAAATTCCCCACCCTGCTTTCTAATGCAATTCCAGCACTGGCAACTCCCTTGGGGGGGGGCGGGATACGCAGACCTTGTTGTAGCTTTGTGCCCAAATCTGTGATGGTAGAAAGTGCTGTTAAGTCTCAGCCAACTTATGGAGATCCCATAGAGTTTTTCAAGACAAGAGACAAACAGAGGTGGTTCACCATTGCCTGCTTCTACACAGGAACCCTGGGCTTCCTTGGTGATCCCTCATCCAAGTGCTAACCACAGCCAACCCTGCTTAGCTTTCCAGATGTGATGAGATCGAGCAAGCCTGGGCTTCTGTACACATCGGTTCTAGACCCGCCATTTGGAATCAGTGCATCTTCGAACTGGGTGCACATAGAAACTTCCGTATGCCCTCCTGAGATTGGGGCTTGGGACACAGCTCTGGCACAAAAAAGCATGAATAAAGTCTGTGAATGGAAGGGAAAAAAAACATCTTCAGCTCCTCTTTATTTCATTTCCTTACTCAGGATCAGGTCAAATATGCGTGCACATCACTTGATTACTCATCACTCTATGATGCCATGTCCTTTTTATTAAGGATTGTTGTTTTCTTGTTGATTTTTTAAAACTTATATATTTATTGTATATCCCTGTTGTAAGCCACCCTGAGCCCTGCTCGCAGGGGAGGGCAGCCTAGAAATTTAATTAATAAATAAAACAATAAGTGTGTAAAGTGTGAGCGCCAATTTGATGTAGTGGTTAAGAGCAGCAGACTCCAATATGGAGAACCAGGTTTGATTCCCCACTCTTCCACAAAAAGCCTGCTGGTAAGACCTTGGGTTAGTTACAGTTCTCTCTGAGCTGTTCTGAAAAGACCAGTTCTCGAAAGAGCTCGCTCAGCCCCACCTACCTCACAGGGTGTCTGTTGTGGGGAGAGGAAGGGAAGGTGATTGTAAGCCGCTCTGAGACTCCGAGTGAAGGGTGGGGTATAAATCCAATTTCTTCTTCTTCTCCTTCTTCTCCTTCCTCCTCCTCCTCCTGTTTTATCTGTGAATGACTCATTCACAAATGAATGTTATGCTTGATGCTTCTGTCACCAAGTAATACACATGAATGTGTGATTCATCCTCATTTCCAGAAAACTTCTAGACAGTTTCATTCATAATCATCACTCACATGTGGGCATTGGGGGCTGAGTGAAATGAATGCATTTGGGCAAGAATGGACATATGTGTGTTTGGAACCCTACATGAGGAGAAGAGCAGGGGACAAACAGATGTTTTGTTTCCACCCCTGGAACACAGGCAGAGTTGCAGAAAAGTCACAGATTCCCTTTATTTTACTGACTCGCTCTTAAAATACTGTTATTTTTGTGTGTGTATTCCAACAAATAATGGACTTTCAAAAAAGAATAGTTAAAGCTGGCACTAGGATGCCCTCAGAAATGCAGGTAAGCAGCAGTACCTATGAACATTAAAAGAACCCTGCTGGATCAGACCAGTGGCCCATCTAGTCCAGCATCCACACAGTAGTCAATCAGTTGACCCAAAGGGCCAGCAAACAGGGCAGAGAGTCTTCTTCTCCTGATGTTGCTGTTAGCATTCATAGGTTTACGACCTGTGAAAGTTCCCTTTAGTCATCACGGCCAGTATGCATTAATGGACCTCTTCTCTATGAATCAGTCTAATTTCCATTAAAAGTCATCTGTGTAAGTGGCTGTCACTGCCTCCACTGACAGGGAGTTCCAAAATGTAACTGCTAGTTGACTGAAGAAGTATATCTGAATCCATTGCTCTTTACCATTCATAGATGCCCCTGAGCATTGTGGGAAAGGGAGAAAAAGGTCTCTCTATCCACTTTGTCCACCCCATGCATAATTTTATAAACCTCTAACATGCCCCCCTTAATTGCCATTTTGCTAAACTGAAAAGCCCCAGCCTTTCCTCATTAAAAGGATGCTCCAACCTCTTAACGATTGTGCTTGCCCTCTTCTGTTCTTTTTCCAGCTCCGTATTCTGTAGTATCTTTTGTGTGTGTGTGTGTGTGTGTGTGTGTGTGTGTGTGTGTGTTGCAGCAGCCAGAACTGTATGCAGTACTGCACGTGAAGACACACCATTGATCTATACAGCGGTATTACAATAATGGCCATTTTATTTTCAGTCCCATTCCTAATAATCCCCAGCATGGAGTTTGTCTTATTTACCACTGTTGTACATTGAGGTATCTTGGGGCTGTAATGGATATCTTGGTCAGTCAGCATGTATTTAAAATTTGGATTTGTGTGTGTGTGTTCCGGTGTACTTCAACAATGCTGAACTCTGTTTGCCATGTCGTGGCCCACTCACTGAGTCTAGAGAATTTATATTTATTTATTTATTAGGTTTATATCCTGCCCTCCTCACCGAAGCAGGCTCAAAATTGGTTTTGACCGCCCTGAACAATTTGGTATCATCTGCGAACTTGCCCATTGTAGAGCTCACCCTTCAATTTTGGATCATTATGAACAAATTCAACAGCAAAGTGAACTGAGGCGGGCTCATGGGAGGCCCCTCCCCAAAATTATAGGAACTCCACAGAAATAGAGAAGGTGCAGCCAGCATGTAGTGCTGGCCCTGGAGATAGGAACACACACATGAGGCTGTCTTTCACATCATCTGCTACCAGATCCTTAACTGGAGATGCTGGGGATTGAACCTGGGGGCCTCTACGTGCCAAGTAGATGCTCTGCCACTGAGCCACAGTTCCTGCCTCCTAGACAGCTGCAGCAGTGAAAATGGCACTTGCTCCATCTTGCAAGGCGCTTGGGGAATCCCTCAGCAGTAGACTGACCTGGAAGAACACTATATATAAATTAAACAGGTCTTACGGAAGCCCTGACCAAAGGAAACTGACATTTCAAGGTGGTCCCTTGAGTTTTCTACCACTTGGAGAAAGGGGGAATGTAAAACAATACACACATGTTATTCCCTCCCCCACAACAAAGTCTTTAATACTGATGGGGAATCCATTTGGCCTGCTCTTTTGCTACTAACTTTTTAAACGCAGCTAGCCACAGCAAGAAGTATTCAGTTGGTTATTTCTTTCTTTCTTTTTTCCGTTTCTGACCCCTCCCTAATTTAATATAGAATGGTAACAACAGATGCATCCTGCATCGGTAATCGCAGCTCACAAACAAGGAAAAGATCCCTGCTGCCCAAACGATCTTACCTGCTTCCTTGCAGAAGTTAAGCCAGCACTGATTTTATCTCTGCATCTCCAGTTGTGCAGGTTCTTAAGTCAAGAATGTGTGCTGAGCGAGTCAACTTATCAAGTGCAAGTGCCCTTGAAGAAGCATTCTGACTTGACAGCATCTGGAAATAGTTGCTGAGGAAGCTGAGAGCGCAGCCTGGCGCAACTGGGACAACTGTGTTCACCAACCCAGCGGCAGCTTTCAGGGCTGGAGGGGGGGAGAAGCAATCTTACATTTTAACTAATTCTGCACGTATTCCATTATCAAACATCCTTTTAAAAGAAAGCAGTTGATCAGCTGATATCTGGACAGTTGCTGTGGGCGGCAGGACTTTCTTGTAACTTGGCAAGTTCAGTATCAGTAAACAGCTGGCTGAAGTGTGAAATGGTCATTTGATTCTCCACTATCCAGTTTCACATTGCAGACATCCATAGTTTCCTGTACATTCTCTATACACTGTGACATACTGTAGACTAGGGGTGTGCATTTCCTGCCACGCATGCTGAACTGGGGAAGGCAGGGTTTGGGGAGGGGAGTAGCATTGCCAACTTTGAGCTGGGGAATTCCTGGAGATTTGGGAGGTGGAGCATGGGGAGTGCGAAGTTTGGGGAGGGAAGGGCCTCAGTGGGGTATAATGCCATACAGCCCAGTCTCCAAACTGGCCATTTTCTTCAGGGGAACCAATCTCTGTCATTGGAGATCTCCAGGCCTCACCTGGAGGCTGGTGACCGTAGAGGGGAGGGGTTTCAGAGTCCACCCCCAGAGTTGGGATATGCAAGGTCTATAGTGCAGCCTTCTGAAGAAGACCTGAAGATCACCCTACAGGGGGACAGCTGATGGACTGGTAGTTAGCATAGCTAGTTTAGGGACTGTCTACAATTTCAAATTATGTCCTTGTTGTCTCCTGTTTGCCTCTTCTGGAGACTTCCTGCTCCTGCAAAGCTTCCTGTTCTTGTTGTTCTTTGCACCGCAGTTAGATTGGTCAGTCTAGGCTTTCTCTCTGTATATTCTATAACAGTTTGTTCTTCTTTAATAAACCCACTTATTTTCCCTCTAAACAGTTAGTGCTCCACATATTTAAACTCTGCCAACAATGCAGATTCCACCTAGAGATTTGGGAGGGGGAGACTGGGGAGGGCAGGGTTTGGGGAGGGGAGTAGGTTTGTCAGTTGGAATTGGAAAATTCCTGGAGTTTTTTTGGGGGGTGCCTTTGGGTTGGAGGGGCCTCAGTGGAGTACAGTGCCATAGACACCACCCTCCAAAGCATCCATTTCCTCCAGGGGAATTGTTCTCTGTCTGGAGATCGGCTATAATTCTAGGAGAGCTCCAGGCCCCACCTGGAGGTTGGCAGCCTTTGGTGTGGGTCATCATTGGAGGCTCAGTGCTCCAGTATGTCTGGCCGAGTTCAGCTCTTGTAGAGTCAAGGTCAGGAAGTAATAAACACAGGCCTCTGTGTAGGTTAGAATCAGTCCTTCTGCCTCTCTCGTCTGTTTTATTAGACAGGGACAACTGCACAGCCTGACTCCCCCACCACCACCTTGGCCATTTCTCCTACACGGCAGCTGGGAATTGTACTATGCAGCACCTCACGGGCTGTTTTCACCCTGCATACATTTATCCACCTCTGACTTGATCTTATTAAGATATTACCTTCCTCTTCTTTTTTTCGTATGAATGAAAAACCCAAGGAATGCTCTGAGTGCAGCAAAATGGATGCCAAATTAATATGTCGCTGCCGCGTGATATGGGAGATTCAAGGGAGTCCAAACATACCTTTTCCAATCACAGCCTACGCTGGCTCAAATCTCCGAGCATCTTACTTCTCGCTATGCTGTTCATATAGACAAGTCTCAACATTTTTCTTCCAGCTGTCTATAAAAATAGGAATAACAGCATTTGCCACAACTTAGGCAGTTTGCCTTCCTTATATCCCCAAGCGGCAAGAAGTTCCAGGGGCCATTTTCAAGTGCCCTTTCATTTATTTACCAATGTAGAGCTGACCCGTAACTATAGTGGGGCTACTGGGGGTTCCACCCCCTTCCTTAAAGGGCCACCCCCACCCCCCCAAAATGAGATTTTTGGAGAAGATTTTTTGAGAAGAATCAGGGGAGGCACATGCCCCCCACTTCTTCTCTAAAGCATTTAAAGGATCCTTTTGAGAAGAAGCGGGGGATGGTATGGGTCCCTGTCCCTCCCTCCTGCAAGATTTAAAGGGCCCTCCAGCTGATCGACAGGCTAGTGCTCCCCGCCGATCAGCTGGAGGGCCCTTTAAATCTTGTAGGAGGGGAGGGAGTGGGTGGTCACTGGTGGCTGGGCTTGGGGGAGGATTGGAGGTGACAAAAAGAATGGCTGCCCCGCCAGAAAATATTTTGCCCCACAAGCCACAAAATCCTGCCTATGGGCCTGATGTACAGGCTGAAGAAATGGGAAACATATGGCCAAAGACAGCAGTGACGCTGGCTGATCGGTGGCTGGATCTTCCTAGAGTTTTGGAAGGGTGATATTAGGCCTTGTTTTAGACTAGGGCTGCAGCTCAGGAAACAAACTTTCCACCCCCACACGTTTTTGCCAAAGACAGGGTACAACCCTGCACGGGTGCAAGGGTAAATACTAGGGTTGCCAACCCCCAGCTGAGGCCTGGAAATCTCCTGGAACTACAAGAGATCTCCAGTCTGTAGGGTTGCCAGCCTCCAGGAGGTGGCTGAAGATCTCCTGCTATTACAAGTGATCTCCAGGTGACATGGATCAGTTCACCAGCGCAGCGAAGTGGTTTGGAGCTGAGGACTCTAATCCGGAGAACCAGTTTTGACTCCCCACTCCTCCTCTACTTGAAGTTTTCTGGGTGACCTTGGGCCCACCACAGCTCTCAGCACTCTCTCAGCTCCACCTACCTCACAAGGTGCCCATTGAGGGGAGAGGAAGGGAAAGGTGATCGTAAGCTGCTTTGAGACTCCTTAGGGTAGAGAAAAGTGGGGTATAAAAATCTACTCTTCCTCTTCATCTGGAGAAAATGGATGCTTTGGAAAGTGGACTCTATGTCATTATACCCTACTGAAGTCCCTCCCCCCAAAACCTGTCCTCCTCAGGCTCCACCCTCAAAATGTCCAGGTATTTCTCAACCTGGAGCTGATAACCTGATCTCCAGATCAATTCCCTTAGAGAAAATGGCTGCTTTGGAGGATGGAATCCATGGCATTATACCCCACAGAAGTCCCTTCCACCCCCAAACTCCACCCTCCCCAGGCTCCCCCCCAAATCTCCAGGAATTTCCCAAGGCAGAGTTGGCAACCTTGGTAAAGCCTGCCTGCTGCACCATGGGCTTGCTCTACATCAGGGCCCAGTGCTGCAGTTATTACATTTTAGACAGGGTAGGCAGTGCCCTCAGCCCACATGCCAACAATAGCACACACGGGCCAGATCTCTGCCCAAGCGATCAAAGCACTGGTAGCCTTGCTGGGGCTAAAAGTGTGAGAGAAGGCAACGGGTAGGGCTTATGCCTGTCATCACTTCCCAGACCTGCACAAAGTGAACCTCTGAGATGCTGGCTGCACTGTTGGGACTTGCCTTCCTTCAAGCACATCTCCAAATATATCCCCCTCCCCTCCCCCACATTTAATTTGCTGGCATGTCAACACCTTCCCAGGTAGACATTCTGGAGTTTTTTTAGGACTTGGGCCAAAAGGGGTTGCCTGCCCCCATTTTAAGAAATGCAAGGATGATTCATTCACGGATCCTCTCTCACCTCATTTGTTTTGGTCCCTAGTCAAGTAGAAACAACCAGTCCTCCTAACCTGCATCAGTCCCCCCAAACAGCAGTGGTCTCCCCAAAGGGCTACTTCTTGCCAACCAGCTACAAATACTCAATTTGTTCCCTTTTTGGTGGCCAAATTTAAACAGTTTCTTTCCCTCCTCTTTTGGCTCACCATCCTCCCAGGCTGAACTCTGCAAGCTCTTACCTTGGCAGGTAGGTGAGACCCATATTCCTGGCTGACTTTGATTAATTAGCAATCAACATTCATAGTTAGTGGCCAAACCAATAAGTGGGACATCATAACTAGGATCCAGAGGGCAGAATCTCGTGTGAGCATGGGGACTTTTTGGTTCCTCCTTCAGGTGGCACCACCCTGCCCTCCGGAAGGTTCTCTTTTCCCCAAATCAGCGGGCCCTCCAAAACAACACTCATGAGTTGAAGATGACTTCTGACAGGAAAAACCAGCCATTCCCCCTCCCCCACCTCCAGTATGTGCTCAGATCTCTCTGGATCCTGGCCCAGGGCTTATAATACTTCAGCCAGTGCCACAGAAATCGCAAGAATTTACATTTCTCCTCAGTGTTTTGTGGCGATCAATATTTTTACTACATTCATTATTATTACCATAATGATCAGTAAGGACAAATATATTACAATTTTCAGGTGATACTTTTTTTAAAAAAAACAACTGAGATAGAGAATTATAAATCTTTTCTTAAGTGCAGATGTTCTGGAAATTCCATGTAAAAAAAAAAGACATTGAAAAAAACCAGACACATACACCTTTTAACTGGTGAGCAATTTAAAGACTAATAGGATTCATCCATAATTACATAGTTAAGTAAAATTTATGTATGAAGGAATTAACTGATTTCCCTCAGGGCAATATAAACCATAGAGAAAACACTCTGGGTGAGGGGGAAAGAAGAAGAAGAAGAAGAAAGGGGGGAAGAATACTGAATGTTTCAAATAGTTTTGTCATCCTTCTGTAGAGTCTGTTAGGTTCTGGGAGCGGAGAGGTGCACACACATGGAAGTTTATTTACTGATCCTCAAATGATCTTTGCTTTGTTTGGAATAGAAAACTTGAACAGCTTGTCCGCACCTCTCCGCTCGGACATTAAATCAACATGGCTCTATTAGTGGCCGTAGGATGCCAGCTGAGCCATCTCTAAGCCTGTCACCGTGATGTCTTCATCTGTAACCAGAGCAGACGTGAGCTCCTGGCAGCTTTGGGAGGTGACAGCAAATCCAATTAGCTCCTCTCCATGGCGCCACAACGCTACTGTGAAACGGCCTGACAGGGAGGGTGGCTGCAATACCCTGCACAGTGGGGCATATCCTTCATAAAGGGGGAGAAAAGATTGCTACCAACACTTAATTGCTGGAATGACTTTCCGGGCGACTGTTGGAACCTTGACGTGCAATCTGGTCAAAAATGTGAGCTATCCTTTGGGGGATGGCTGTGGGCTGTTGCCATTGCAAACTGGGGTGTGGTTTGTATATGGGGGGCTAGGCCAATTCTTCTCTGAACACATACAAATCTCTTTCTTTCTTTTTTTTTTAAAAAAGAGGAAGAAATCCAAATGCCTTTCTTTCCCCTCTTTGGTTGCCATACAGAGACGACACCTTTCAAGACTGCCAGTGGTAGGAACTCCAGGTTATCTGGGGTTGAAGCCAAAAGACAGACGAAAACCCACCACTCCAGATTTTGTCTCTCTTGGAAGTAGGGTGGGGGAGGAGGGAGAAAAAAGGGAATTGGAAGGAGGCATGGGCCTATCAAAAGCTCTCAAACGTGGAGTGTGAGAGGATGGTGGTACCGTTCCAAAGCCAAAACTTGGCTGGCTGTGCTTGGACAATCATCGAAAGGCAGATCTGTCCCTCAAACAAATTAGCTAGCAGGAGAAGACACCCTGGATGTTACACACTGAAAGTTGCCAAATTCCCTCGAGGCACAAGGCATTAACTCTTTGGGAACTCAAACCTGTCATATGTACCAGTACACTTTTAACTTATAATTTACACAAGATAGTGCTTTCCTTGGGCATATGTTTATGCTGCAAATTTATATCAGTTTGATATTATTTAACTGTTATAGCTTCTATAACAGGAGGTCGTGGCAGCTGCAAGCATGGACAGTTTCAAGAGGAAATTAGATAAACATATGGAGCAGAAGTCCACCAGTGGCTATTAGCCACGGGGTATAGAATGAGAACTCTCAGTCTGGGGCAGGTGATGCACTCTATTCTTGGTGCTGGAGGGGGCAGCAGTGGGAGGGCTTCTGGTGCCCTGGCCCCACTGCTGGACCTCCTGATGGCACCTGGTATATTTTGGCCGCTGTGTGACAGAGTGTTGGACTAGATGGGCCATTGGCCTGATTCAACATTGGCTTCTCTTATGTTCTTATGTTCTTATCAAAGAATCTTGCAAATGTAGCTTGTTGATCTTGTAGCCTAGCTCACAGAACTACAGTTCCCAGGGTTCCATGAGGAGAGAGAATGACAAACCAATTTAAATTTGGGGTGAAGATGATTATTTTATCCAAACCATAGTTTATTAATCATGGTTCATCATGATGTCTGAGAATAGCCACTATACCCCTAGACATTTGTCTATCCTTGAGCCTTAAATGATTGAGTCTCAGGATACCGGATAATGTGCTAAAGTCTCTATCAAGTAATTTTAATATTGTATTTCAATGTAACCTCATGTCAAGAAAGCTGATGTTCACTGTCCCACAGAACTGATGTAGTAAAAAAAATAAAAAAATAGCTTCTTGGTGACAAAAATCAACATGGAAGCTAATCCTAAGACTTGGGTTGCCCTTTTTGCCTCAGTAGCAAAGAAAATCTGCTAGTGTGTCAGCATAGTCCAGTTAAGAATTTAACTAGTATTCAACAGACGTCTTTGAGAGATCCCCCCCCTTTTTTTTACAAAGTAAGTTTTAAAATGTAACTTTTATAGTGTCTTAATCTAATTTTACTATATTGTAGACAGCATAATAAAAAGTAGAGATATCACCTTCCCAACTAAAGTCTGTATGATCAAAGCAACGGTCTTCCCAGTAGTAATGTATGGCTGCGAGAGTTGGACCATAAGGAAGGCTGAACACCAAAGAATTGATGCTTTCAAATTATGGTGCTGGAGAAGACTCTTGAGAGTCCCCTGGACTGCAAGGAGATCAAATCAGTCAATCCCAAAAGAAATCAACCCTGTCCCTGACTATTCCCTGGAAGGCCAGATTCTGAAAGCTGAAGCTTAAATACTTTGGTCACCAAATGAGAAGGGAGTACTCACTGGAGAGGACCCTAATGCTGGGAAAGACTGAAGATCAAAGAAGGGGGTGGCAAAGGATGAGATGGTTAGTGTTATCAATGCAACAAACATGAAATTAAGCAAACTCTGGAGCATGACAGAAGACAGGAGGGCCTGGTGTGATGTGATCCATGGGGTTGTGGACTCAACTGTGCAACTGAACAACAATGTTATTGTATATTTTCTACCACTTGTAATGGCCATTGGCCCTATGCAATAAAATTGAACTGAACTGACAGCTAGCCTTTTTGGAGCAAAAATGGAGGAGAGTGACATAATGGGGGATATTGTGATGTCACTTCCAGTTGTACATAAAAGAGACATCACAGTGCTCTAGGAATTCCTTAATCCTTTGGTAAAAAACCACATAGATTTGGGGAATTCCTGCAGAGTCATGACATCACTTCTGGTACAACAGGAAGTGACATTATGATGTCATGTGATGGCACTCCACCCAGCATTTTTACTCCTGCCAAACTGAAGAGTGGTGGCACGGGCTGGGAGCCAAGGTTGAAGATAACCCCCCAGGTAATCTGGTAAGCCTATCTAAAATCATTCTGGAGAAACCAACCTTCTGATTAAAAAGAAACCTTTTAAAGGTAGAAAGATAAGGCATGATTCTAGTCCTCATAACTGTCTAGTCACCCCAGACTATTCTTAAATTTAAAACACTTGCCACATTGGACAGTTGTCTCCCTGTTGCCCCAGACTCTTGCAGAAACACAGCAAGGGAAAATAATATTAGGACAGGCTCTATTTCTCAGCATTTCCCAGAAAGATAGCTTCAATGGCTATGATTCGGGGAGGGCGGGATATAAATCCAAATAAATAAATAAATAAATAAATAAATAAATAAATAAATAAATAAATAATGAGAAGTACTTTTCCAAAGAGGCATTTTGGGAAAGTGGGGTGGGGGGAGGACACCTTGTTATGTCATTTTTTTTTGTCGAATATACATTTCTGGTCTTACATAGGCAACATTTTAGTGCCAGATAATTTACTTATGTATAATTCTATTACTCTACATTCCTTATGACATTTTCTGTATCTAGTGCTTTCCCTGTTCTAGCTGGCAAAGCTTTCATTATGGTATTTTCTACAACAATTGAGAGATCAAGGAGATGCTGTGGCTCAGTGGAAGAGCCTCTGCTTTGTATCTAGAAGGTACCGGTTTCAGTCCCCAGCATCTCCAGTTAAAAGGACCAGACAGGATGTGATGTGAAAGACCTCTGCCCGAGACCCTGGAGAGCCGCTGCCAGTCTGACTAGACAATACTGACCTTGATGGACCAAGGAGCTGCTTCAGTAGTTTATTGTCACTGGTTTGTCTTTGTGTCTGATGTTAAATTTTCAATAAAAACCTTTAAAAAACTGGTGAAAGTACAAAGCCTGTTTTGCAGACCACCACCACCACCACCACCACCACCACCACCCACCACCACCATCTCATCATCATCATCATCATCATCATCATCATCATCATCATCATCATTCAAATTTATACCACTCCCTATCCCACAAGTGCTCTTTTTTCTGGCCTGGGACAGTCTGGGCTACCACTTCATGGGTTCATTGAACCTCTGTTTCTTAATCTCACTTTGCCTCTGTCTCCAGTGGCTATATGCTTCCGTCTTGGCTTGATTTATAATAAGGTGAGACAATGGCCTTGGGCAGCAGATTTTGGAAGGCAGCAGCATATACTTCCTCACTTTACCTTCTTCCTGCTGCTGGCACCTCTGCCTCACCCCTCCCTCCATTATCAGTAGTTGATGATGTTGGGGGGTGCAGCCTGAGGAAGGCAGGGTTTGGGAAAGGGGAGGGACTTCAATGGGGTATAGAGTTCGCCTTCCAAAGCAACCATTTTCTTCAGGTGAGGTGATCTCTGTCACCTGGAGATCAACTGTAATAGCGGGAGATCTCAGGCCACTACCTGGAGATTGGCAACCCTATAAAGCTGCAACAGCTAACATGTCTTTACACTTTGCTGTCCCAGACATCTACCAAGCAACAAGTCACACATGCCCAATAGGGTTTCCCAGACTCTTGTGGGACAGCATGTGTGGCTTGCCTAGTGTTTAAAGATGCCTGGAATAGGAGGTGGAAAAGAGGTGGCAAGAGGTGGACTCAGTTGGCTCTTCCGGGAATTACAACTGATGTCCAGACTTCAGAGATCAGTTCTCCTGGAGGAAATGGCAATTTGGGAGGGTGGGTTCTATGGCTTTATTCCCCACTCAGGGCCGGCCCAAGGTTTTTTTGCACCCTAGGCGGGGCTACCTTTGCCCCCCCCGCATGCCCAATCATGTGGCAGTTGCCAACCTCCAGGCAGGGCCTGGAGACAAAGAAGTCCCTGCCCTCTCCACCGAGGCGGCCAGAGGGACACGTGGAAGAGACGGCATCTGGAGGGGAGCCCACCGAGCCCAGCCGCCATGTGTGCCAGCCAACCAGCGGCCCCCTGGGCGGCCCCTTCCCCTCCCTCCTCTGTCTAAGAGCAAAAGCAAAAACGGACTCTCCGGACCCCCGCCCGCCCACCCGCCGTCGGGCTCCCGGGCAGTGGCGGCGGCAGCGGCGCCTCCTCCTCCTCCTTCCCTCCCAGAGGAGCTGGTCTCTGTCAGCTGGAGATCAGCCATGAAAGCGGGAGATCCCCAGGCCCCACCTGGAGGCTGGCACCCTACGCCCCACCTTTCCGGAGTCCTTTTTGCACCAGAAAGGGGTGAATAGAAGCGCCAGAGTCCTGCACTGCCCTTCTCACAATATTGCTCCGGAGCCTGTCTCGGGCTTGACCTCCTTTTCTTTTATTTGCAGAGAGCAAACCCCTCCTGCGCCCCCCTCCCCAAGAGCTCCCCCCTCAGCCCCTCCAGCAAAGAGGCTCGGCTGCTTGAACCCTTTCAGAGCTGAGCGGGGAGGGGGCGGAGGAGAGGAGGGGCTCTTCTGCTCCTCTTGGGCGGGCGGGGGGGGCTCATGCATGTCCAGGGAGGGGGGTTGCTTCTGCAGAAGCCGCAGCCCGGAAAAGCGGCGCAGCTGGACCCCTGCAGGGAGGTCTCCTTGGAAGTAAGGGCATGCACTGCGGTCTGTGTGTGGGAGGGGTGGAGAATAAAGTTGGAGCTCTTGGGGGGAAGGCGGGGATCCTGCCGGGTCGTGGCTGTCCTGGTGTTGCCATCTCCCGGAGGGCAAATTCCTGGATACCTTTGGTTTTTTTTGGGGGGGGGATGTGTGTGAGTTAAATAGTAGAATTTCTGCTCCCAGGACTGCAGGGTGGGGAGGGGGAGCGCCTTTGCTCCCAGGGGGTGCCCTTGGCGAACTCGGGGTTTGTTCCTCCACTCCAGCCCGGCCCAGCTCCCCCCGCCCCCCCAGTTTTGCACCCGCAGCCTGCAGAGCGCCGGGAGGAAGGCGGGGGGGGCATTCCTTAAGCAGGGCAGAAAAGGCACCTCGGACAGGTCAGCGAGAGGCGCCCAGATGCGGACCCGGCTTAAAAATGCAAATAGATCGCCCCCCTCCAAAAAAAAAATGCAAATGCAAAAAAAAATGCATGTATTTCCCCCCACAAAAAACAAGCAAAGACAGACAGCTTCCGCTCCTGAGGCTAGAAGAGGCAGGAGCCCGAAGATGCAACTGATCCCCCCCCCTTTTCCCTCCAGGATGCTGCGGGCTCCTTTGCCGGCCTCCGCCCCCCCCAGCCCAGGGAAGCCCAGCGGGGGGTGGAGGGTGGGGGAGGATATCTCTGCTTGCCCCCCCTTTGCGGGCGCCCCTCCCTGGCATGCGGGAGAAGCCCTCTGGTGGCACCAGGTTCCGAAGGAAGGGAGGGGTTGGCCAGGCAGGGGGGCTCCAGGTTCTTTTAGAGAGGGCGGAGCACAGCACAGGGCCAGAAAGGGCGCCCCAGACTGGCTCCGCCAGATGCTGCAGGTGCCGGGACACAGCCTGGAGGGCGCGGGGCAGCAGACGCACCTCTGCGGTGGGTGCCTGGGGAGGCAGGCGAGGGGAGCAGGCAGGAAATGAACACAGGATGGCCCGCCAGCGCCCCCTGCAGGCCAGCGCCCCAGGTGGCCACCTAGATTTGGCCTATGACGGTCCGGCCCTGTCCCCACTGTGGTGTGTCCCCCCAAAACCTGCTCTCCCCATTCTCTTTTTTTTTTTTGGCCCCCCGAAGGGGATTTTTTATTTATTTGCATTTTATATAGACTACAAACTACAGGAAAAAGGAGGGGGAACTAACACTAAGGGAGAAAGAAAAGCAAACCCACACTAAACTAAAAACCCAAGAGTAGGAGATCTTTCCACCCCGTTAGCATCTATGTTAGTACTACACAGTTAGCATACATGAATACCGCGAGTTCCTGTCTAACTTTCCCTATTTCAGAATTAGCTGATTAGTTGTTATGAGAGTATTCCAGAGCATCTCTCAAACTCGCTTCATAAAGGCCAATTTCAGAGTCCTTCTGCCTTTACTTAAGTTTCCTGTCCCTAAGTGCATTTTCGGGCATCAACGCCTTCTTCTGCCACCAGGTCCTCGTCCGTCTCGGAGGGAACAGAGCCACTCAAACCAGTTTCACCGTCTTCTTTAGTCCCCAGGTGACGTTTGAGAAATTCCTTGGCTTTAAACACAGAGTCAATGTTCTCTCTCTTATCATTCATCTTAAAGACCACTCCTTCTGGGACTACCCATTTATATCCGATTTGGTTGGTTTGGAGAAAGAGTATCAAGTCCTTGTAACTTTTCTGTTTCTGACGAATCTCAAATGGTATGTCCTTTAAAACCTTGATACTGTCGTTCCCCATTTTCAATGGAGTTGCCGAGGTTGCTCGTAAAATTGCATCCCTAGTTTGTCTTCTTGAAAATCTGACTGATATTTCATCAGGTAGGCTATTCTTTTTGGTGTCATTTGAATACACCCTATACGCTGTTTCAATGTCGTGCATAATTTCTTCCGCTTTTAAGCCTACAACTGGTGCGAGAAGATCACTAAGGAGCTTCTTTAAATCTTCCTTCGAAGACTCTGGCACCCCTTGAAATCTGAGGATCATATTGGCTTTTTCCATTTGCAAGGACAAAAGCCTATGTTCTTGATGGTTTTGCTTTTTCACCACTTGATCCACTCTTTTATTCAACTTTCTGTGTTCGGAGTGCATCTCCTTCACTTCTGCAATCGTCTGCTCCGTTTGTTTAACCGTTTCCGCCACTTGGAGCTGCTGTGCTGCCATTGTCTGGTTTAAAACGGCTAACTGCTGGTTAATACCAGCGAGTTGATCCATGACTGGCTTAAGCGTATCCGCTAGTAGTCTTATGACATCTGGTCCCTCCTCTTCTGGCCTAGGACTCTGGCCGCCTGGAGGTTTCGGTTTCACCACCCTCTTCCCGACGCCCGACATTTTGGATTATTGTTTACAGGAACCAACCACTCCTTCACCACCTCTGAAATTCACTTATGTGTAAAATCCACTCTGGTAAGTCTCTCAAAACCAGACAGCTTTTCTATTTTCCCTGTGCCCACCCTTTTTCTTCTATTTGCCGCTTGTGTGTGTGGGGGGAACTCCCTCCAAACCGGTAAGACAAAGGGGCAGGGAATTTGCCGTTTCTTCCTTAAATCACTTGCATTGAACTCACATTCATCCTCGGCTGCTTGCAGCCTCACCTCAGTAGTCGCATCTCACCCGATCTCCTCCGCTTGCCCCGGTCAGCCTAGCTCGAGCCATTCGGCCACCAGCGGTAGGACCGTTAGGGCGAAGGAGTGCCTCAATTCCGTGGTATTCCGCCGCTGAAGAGGCAACTCCTTAAAAGCCCTCTGGCTAGGAACCCTTACCCAGGGTTCCGTGGAGGGGCCACTTCTGTAGCCCCCCTCCAAACCGCTGATGTGCTAGCCACTCTCCCGAACCTCGGGAGTAGTGGCTGCCATTGCCACGCTGTTGACCGGAAGTCCCTGCTCTCCCCATTCTCAAATCTCCATTAATTTCCCAGTCCAGAGCTGGTCACCCTACATCCACATGAGTTGCCCCTCTGCTCAGCCATAGGTCCTTTCCGCATTTGCCTGCCACTCTGGATTTTCTCAATGTTCAAGTCGAGGCAATTTGTGGCAAAACAGCCTCCAAAAAACCTGGGGCAACAGTGAGCTGAAACTGGGCTGACCACTGAAGGGAGGTAACATAATGCAGAATGGAAAAATAACCCGGAATTTAAAAAGGTTGAATTCGATTTTAGTGCAGAATTACTTGGAGGACGCTGCGGTGAACATGGATTACCAGAAGAGTGCAGAAAGGGCCTAATAATAGCTTCCACATTTTCTTTTGATAAAGAACATTAGAAATGCGAAATAATGGGTCTCTTGTGTAAAAAACAATGCAAGGGGAAGTTAAGATACTGCTGCTCAGGTGACAAATTAGAGCTAAATGTTGCTGCAGAAATCCTAACTAGAGCGAAAGTCTAAGCAAATTCAGTGTCAGTGAAAGCTGAGGAGACAAAAGGGTTTTGATAAGACCAAAGAAATCTCTCAAAATTGGGGTTTGCACATCCTTCATCCGGGCAGTACAGGAGACCCAGCTGACATTAAAAAAGGGTATTCAGGGTCCATTCGAGTTAATATGGAAGAATGAGAAGCTCCTTCTGTTGGCGACAGAGAGGTTAAGCCTTTTTTCTGCACCAAGAATTCAGACCAGAGGGGGAAAGATCAATGGTAGCAAATCTATGCAGATTGAGAGGGTGTTGGATGGCTGTTCCTGTTCCTTCATGTTCCTTTTTCTTGAGCCGGTTAGCTGACACCTGAACATCTTGAAACTAGAATTTCTCCATATGAACAAAAATGTGGAATGGAAATAACACTGGTACCCTGGGTAGCAACGTGGTAGTTCAAACATAAACTTGCCCTGATGGCAGAGAGAGGGCAGGGAAAGGGGTTTATTTGAACATTCAAACCGAAGCCTTTCCTTTCCTCTTTAAAACTGGGACAGAACTTGTTCTATTCTAGTTCATGAAATAACACCTCAGTAAAAAAAAATAATTAGAGGAACCACCGAGAAGGTGGAATGGCTTCTTTGAATTTGGCATAATAAAAAGAAATCAGTTCTTGCTGGGGGGTGGGGGGGAGGTCTTAGAGCAAAGACCCCCTCCCAAGAACTGATTTCCTTATCTTTAAGTGCAAAGATGGAACATTCGATCTGGAGACAAAGTGTGTCTAATCTATTTATCTCAAAAGAGCCACACACATTACAACATAATTAAGTGGATAAATGTGCATCAAGCCAAATTCTCAGGCATTCCCACTGACCCTCAAAGTGTTCTTCAGCAGTGATGTCGTGACGGCTGTCTCTGGCTCTAGAAACAGACGCTAGACAGGCAGAGGCAAAATATTTCACATCTCTTCCCTCAGTCCAACAATTCAAATTCTTAATTAATTCCTAAATTGCTTCCACATTGAGGTTTTGATCCATGTTCTTCCCCTTCCATATACAGACACTGCGGTGGGCTGGGGGTCAGGGTGGGGAGCTTCCATATGAAACTGTTGTACACTCATCCACTTTCCTGATTTCCCTCTGATCTGCTGCTTGTTTTCCCAAGCCTGCTTTGGTACAATCTTTCTGGAATGATTGTTGTAAAGAAATACATTTTGCGTTTGGAGGTTTGAGATGAGCAAAGCCTCCACTTTGCATTTTAACAGTTTTTTCCCCTCTGGGCAGACAATAGGCTGGGAAGAAGGAAGTCAGTTCAACTGCTTCCCAGATGTACCTTAACTCACCTTCGTACAAATGCTAATGTGTCAAGCTAGAGACAATGGGATGGCCAAGCTCCCCCACTCCCCCCCTTCAAGCAGAAAGCAGAGTTTTGGAGGAATAGAATGCTAGAAAGTCTCCAGGAAAGAAATTCCTGGAAATCTCCAGGAAACACTTCTTTGACCTGGCGTGACCTGTTCAGTGAGTAGAGAAATAGATATGACAAAAACTCCTTGCAGCAAGAAGGTCTCTTCTGTGCCGAATCCATCAGAGGAAACAGAACTCTTAGCTAAGGTCTGAGGTGGGGGGAGGCAGCCATTTTGACCATTTGCTCACCGAGAGAGCTGGAGCAAGCTTCAAGGTAATGACAACTCTTTTAGGATTTGTGGAAACTCTATCGGGATCTGTAACATCCTAAGAAAAAGGAGCCTGTCCTATTAACATCTGATAGGGCATGTACAGAGAAAGCGACAGAGGATTTGCATTTTACCTATTTCTTTTATGTCCCTTGCTCAAATCTGGTGCTGTGCTAAAAGTATACTTATGAACATTTTCTTGTAATAAATACTTTATAACTTTTGATGTTGGTAGTGGTTCTCTGTACCATATAGACCTCCACCATCTTGGACACACTATTTTAAAAGGAACACCAGGAGGAAGGCAGGCAGTTGGCAAGTGGCTATTTCTCCAAGCATGTGCAAAGCAGTAAACTGTGCCCATGGTGACCAGGTGCTGGGCAGTGGGGGACACAGAGGCAAAGCCTTGGATCTTGTGAAGGGAAGCTGGGGGCCCTGATCTTCCCAGTGGGCAATTCCTTACAAAGGTCAGGTGGTTGCGGTGGGCTACTGGAGAGAAAGAAAGGCCTCTCTGAGTCTTGGGGAAACTTTGGAGGGCAGGGAGGAATAGAGCCTCCAGGCCAAAGCAGGCCTGTTCTCGCACAATTGTACCCAAAACAGGTTTGGGATCCGTATGGAAGGGGAAGTGTGAATTTCCCTGCCTCCCTGCCCACATCTGAAACCATTTCCCTTCACGTGTGCCATTTCCTCCTGACCCCACTGGCAGGCCTTTTGCCAGCTTCTAAAGTAATTGTCTTTTTTTTGCTGTCAGGTCACAGCCAACTTGTGGAGACCCTGTAGGGTTTCCAAACCAAAAGACTTTCAGAGGTGGTTGGCTATTGCCTGCCTCTGTTCAGTGACCCTGGGCTTCCTTGGTGGTCTCCCATCCAAATACTCACCAAGGCCAACATTGCTTGGCTTCTGAGCTCAGGCTAGCCAGGGCTATCTTGGTCAGGGCAAATAATTTGGTAGCAGGTATTAATCGGTAGCGCTATAATAATATAACTTTTACCATTTTTTTAAAAAAAAGCTGGCCTAGAGCACTTTGGTGGCGAGAGGGAATGACGCGCGTTGGAGGGTAGTGAGAAGAATCTCTCATTGTGGAGCTTCTCTTGCTCGGAGGATGCCACTGCATTCACAGCAGCAGCGAGAGTGCCACAGAGTTCCCAATTTGTGGCAGCAACTTTGATGTTCAAAGAATACAACTATTATTCATCTAATACCATCTAATATTCATCAAATACCATCTACAGCCTACTCACTTCATCATCTACAGCCTGCGCCCGCCGCATAAATAAATAGACCAAAACGAGCTGACCATCAATATAGACCATCTGAACCCTCACGACTGTTGCTGCCATCTGCAAGCATTGTCATTGCTATTAGTATTGAATTTGTTACTAGCACTTTACGATATTTGGATTGCTTTTGACTGTTTTATGGGTGTTTTATAATTGTTTTTGTGTGTTTTAATCTTTTACGTAAGCCACCCTGATCCTGCTTTGGCAGGGTGGGTGGGGTATAAATTGAATAAATTGAGAGCCAGTTTGGTGTAGTGGTTAAGTGTGCGGACTCTAATCTGGGAGAACCGGGTTTGATTCCCCACTCCTCCACTTGCACCTGCTGATGTGACCTTGGGTCAGCCACAAGCTCTGGCACAGCTGTTCCTGAAAGAGCAGTTTGCGTTAGAGTTCTCTCCACCCCACCTACTTCACAGGGTGTCTGTTGTGGGGAGGGGAAGGGAAAGGAGTTTGTAAGCCGCTCTGAGACTCCCAAGTGAATGGCAGGGTATAAATCCAATCTCTTCTTCTTCTTCATAAATAACAACAACAACAAGGGCCTCTTGCTGAGGAGCCCGTTCCCCCATGCCCTCAGCTGGGCTCCTGGGAGAGCATGGACCGTTCATGAGAGTTCTTATTGCCAAGGGAAAAGGATCAGCCGTGGATTGCGGAGAATGGAGACAGCAGCTGTGAGAGAGAAGGTTGGCATGATGGGAGCAAAAACTCCCTGGGCTCTTGCGACAGGAGGGATTGCGATACTTGCCTGGAACATTCCATTTCCTCGCATGTCTCATTCCCGTGTTTGGCAACTCGGTAAGCAAAGTGCTGAGAACAGGAGCCTGTGGAAGTTCTGCAAATCAGTGCTCCCCTGGCAAGTGATTTTTCTTCTTTTTTATCCTGGTGCAATCTGCCACAGTTTTTCTGAAAAGGACAGAAGATTTCTCTGACCTTGCCCCAGTCAAACTAGACAAGCAACTAAGGTCGAATCTGCATTTGCATTTTTAAATCAGTTGCGTGCTGCTGTGACGCCATCTTTTTCTGTGCTTGTTTGAATGCTGTTTGGAGAAGATTCTTTTAAAGCAGTGTGGAGGTGCCATGACAGTGGAGCCACCCTGAAAGGACAATAAACATATATGGACATGCAAAACTATGCTAGCACTGTTGAGGTGTGAAAACGACACCAAATGTGGACAGCTTTTTTGAAGACAGAGTCAAAAGGCTGGGACACTGGTGGGAAAGACAAATGCAGATTCGGCCTAAGAGTTGTGTGTATGGAGCTCCCAGGGCTTTCCCCCATTTCAAATAGCTGGCACATAGGCCCCTGATATAGATTGGCACATAGGTAAAGGTAAAAGTTTCCCTTGCTCAAAAGCCAGTTGAATCCGACTCTAGGGTGCAGTGCTCGTCTCCATTTCCAAGCCAAAGAGCCAGCGCTGTCCGAAGATGTTTCCGTGGTCATGTGGCCAGCATGACTAGACGCCGAGGCACGTGGAACAGTGTTACCTTCCCACCGAAGGGGTACCTATTTATCTACTTGCAATTTCTTGCTTTCGAACTGCTAGGTTGGCAGGAGCTGGGACCAGAGATAGGAACTCACTCCGTCATGCAGCACTTGGGTTTCGAACTGAACTACTGACCTTCCGGTCTGCAGTTCAGCATCTTAACCACTGAGCCACCGCAGCCCCTAGACTGGCACATGGGAAGGCAGATTTAGACTTTCTTCCTGTGTGCTGTTTTTTCCTATTTGGAAAGACCATGTCGGATTGAAAATGCACCTCTTGGGCAAATATACATGTCCTTAATAACCCATTCAGCCATTAAACGTACTAGATAATCTTGGGCCAGTCATTCTCAGTGTAACTGGAGTTGCCAGCACTCCCTGGAGATTTTGAGGGCTGTCTCTGGGGAGGGTGAAGTTTGGGAGTATGTGACATCGTTTTCAGGCAATGCTCTAGAGAGAGCCAGTTTGGTGTAGTGGTTAAGTGCACAGACTCTAATCTGGGAGAACCGGGTTTGATTCCCCACTCCTCCACTTGCACCTGGCTGGATGATCTTGGGCAAGCCATAGCTCTGGCACAGCTGTTCTTGAAAAAAGAGCAGTTTCTGTCAAGAGCTCTCTCAGCCCCACCTACCTCACAGGTTGTCTGTTGTGCGGAGGGGAAGGGAAAAGGAGTTTGTAAGCCGCTCTGAGACACCTTTGAGTAGTGAAGGGCGGGGTATAAATCCAATCTCTTCTTCTTCTTTTACCTCTGTGGTAAAAACCATAAAGACAAGGGGAAATTCCGAGAACAAAGGCAATTTCTTCAAGTGATGGCAGAGGTGGGGGATTGGGGCCAAGGGTTTACCCTCCACAGGTGGGCAAATGGCAAGCCTAATCATAACCTACCTCACAGGGTTGTCCTGATATAACTGTACACTATATTGCCCTGAGCTGCATGGAGGAAGGAACATTTATTTAAAAATAAAAATGACGAGTATAAATAGATGCCTGTATGAAAAGAAGGAACAACGTATTTCCTTTAAAAAAATAGAGCGCTTTGTTGTAAGGCTATATTATTATATCTTCATAAAGGCATTCCAGATTTCCTGGGCTCCGAATCCAAGCGTGTGGTTGGTTTTATAGAGCAACCAAATATTCAGTGAGTCTTGGAACTACTGGTCTTATTTTTGGAAACCGATGCAGCGCTGCCAGGCCCAATTATTTTCAGCAAACATCTTTCTGCTACTGAAATGCAGAACGGTGGATTTTGGCCTGCCTGGTAAAGTATAGCTTGGCTTTCAAAGCTTGCAAAATTGTCATAGTTCCTAATGCAAGCTACTGAGCTGGGGTCCCACTGCACAAGAGATAAAAGATGCCCTGCTTATTACACTTGGAGACACCTTCTTAACCTGTACTTAGCAGCTGCAGCAATTTTAAAACCCGGCACACAATGTAACACAACTGGTTGCTTCCACTCCAGAGAATGGGAGTGAAAGAGAAGCTGTCAGTTTGACAAAGATTAAAAGCCGCAGCGGAAAATACTACAGTGTAATGATGCATTGTAGCCTGTATTCTCTTCAATTGTTACATCTGTGTGGGTGACTCCATTGGGAGTTAATGGAACTATACTAGATTTATACCAGCAAATCCAACAGAAGAATCCAACTTACTAGGCACAATGAAGCTGTCCCTGAGCAAGATGCTGCTGAAACAAGGGTGGCGGGGGGTTCAGAGAATACATGAGGATTTGGAACAATTTGGCTTGCAAAAACGGTGTGGCTGAGAGCTGGTTGACACATGCATATTCATTTATTTCAGCTGATTATTGCAAACTGTTTCAGCTGAAAAGCATTTGTGTTGTTTGATCTGCGGCAACTAATTCACATGAGCAAGCCACAAATTCATACAGTTCCATCAGTTACGAAGATATAAGTGTGGACCAGTCTGTATAGGATTGCACTGTTAACTTCCAAGTGCAGGGTGCAAGGACAAACGCTACACTAGATATCTGTAACTGAATATCCAAGGTGTAGTTTAAAAATTAAATGCAGCTGGGTGGATGGTGTCTATCATAGGTGTGCCAGCCTCCAGGTGAGACCTGGGGATCCCCCAGATATAACAGCTCATCTCCAGACTATAGAGACCAGTTCCTCTGGAGAAAATGGATCCTTTGGAGGGTGGACTCAATGACATTGTATCCCACATCCCTGTCCTGCCCAGGCTCCACTCCCAAATCTCTAGGAGCTTTCCTGCCTGGAGCTGGGAACCCTACCCCAACATTTCCCCCTGGTGGCCAGGGGGGACCTGGCAACCCTAGGTGTGTGCGTCAGTTTGGATCAGGGCCATGACACAGAGAAGCAGAGATTTAACTCTTCCCCCTCACCAACACATATTGTTTCTCCCACAGGAACCAGCTCTGCACACCTGCTATTGATCCCCAGTAAAGGAAAAAGACAGGCATAGTACAGGAGACTGTACCAGAACCAACAGCAGCTGGTGGGGGTAATTTCTGTCAGGGAAACAGTGCAGGGGAAAAGGTTAACCTTCTCTTGGTCCATTGCCCAGGTATACATTAGCCCCTTCATGACACATAGGGAGATTAAGGCAGGAATACTCTGTGTAATGTGCAGTTGGCCCTCTGCATAATATAAGAATGAGACATTAATTATTATGCTACAAATCTACAGTAACATCCCAAGCACTTCCAAATTAGGGTTGCCAGCCTCCAGGTGGTGGCTGGAGATCTCCCACTATTACAACTGATCTCCAGGCAATAGAGATCAGCTCACCTGGAGACAATGGCCGCTTTGGAAGGTGGACTCTGTGGCCTTATACTCCACGGAAGTCCCTCCCCTCCCCAAACCCCGCCCTCCTCAGGCTCCACCTCCAAAATCTCCAGACATTTCCCAGCCTGGTGCTGGCAACCCTATTCCAAAGAGTGGCCCAATCTGCATCTAGCATTTGCTCCACTGTTTTACCAAGCCCACGCTGGAACAGAAATCCCTGTCTACATTGCACGCCACTTTCACTCTGATTGATTGTTGGATTTTATGGCAGTGTCCAGACTGCATGCCGCTTTCACTTCATTTGATCTCTGTTTTATGGAAGCGTCTGCATAGATTTATGGTTGTTTTATCGACATTCAGGGGTAACTCTGCAGTCAGTATGGTGTTGGCCCCAGGGTATTTTTGAACGTGGTTTTGAGCTGCATCTTTTTCTGTTCCAGAGTGGGTCTGGTAAAACAGTGGAGCAAATGCTAGATGCAGATTGGGCCAGTGATATTTTGGGAAACATTCTTACTTATCTTGTTGTTTAGCTGTCCCCATTCTACTTGCTCCTGAATATATTAAAACTACATTTGGTTGCCCAACTATATTTGGATCAAAAATGAAAATCAGATCTCCATATTTCATTCTCTCTAGGTTAGAAGCTTTTTGTTATCAGTGATATGGTCTAATGGAACATTAGGGGATCTAACGCAATTCGAAAGGTTGATGATGGGCGATGGGAAATGTAGTATCTCACATATTTATTAAATCACACAAAAAATGTCATAAACCTGAGAAAGGACTTATGGAAAATGGCAAAAAGATCAAATCCATCAAGTTAGTTCAGAAACTTGTCATTTGTATTTATGAAATGTTCCACTTTCTCAGCCTGTTAACAAGAGAAAAGGATGGCCTATCAGTGGGACCGCTTGCCAAATAAACATCCTAAAATATATAATAATGAAAGAGATTGCTGGGTTTTGTGCCAAGAATAATGCTACCTTTCCCCACACATGGTGGAACTGCTACCGTGCTAGTAAACATTGGAAGGAGGTAATAGGTATAATTTCATATATTGTAATCCCTCTTAATCCAGAATTGGTACTATTGAATTGTATTACAATAATACCAAAAAGATTGTAAGAATTTGTTTTGGAATGCCATTATGGCAGCATGCTTAGTGTTCTCAATGTAATGGGAAAAACCCTTTCCATCCTACAAGAACGGATAGAAAGATTGCAGGGTGCATTATGTATGATGAAGTTAACATACTTGGGTCACTCAAAAGGTTTACAGGTTTTAAATATTTCGGGAAGGGTGTTCCAATGTATGACTAATTATGTAAATGCAAATTACATAAATCCGAGGATATAACTTTGGCTCTTATTTATTGCTTTTTGATTATAGCTTTGTAAATATGTTTTTTCCCCTCTGTGTAGAAATAAAAACTAAGGTTTTCAGGTTAAAAGGAAAAGAATGGCAATGCACCTAGGGTCCAATCAACACGTGCCAGCTTCTAACATGCAGTGCTTGGGTTTCCCTAACCTGACTTTGCCCCAGCCACATGGCAGCTGCAAGGGAACTCATTTCCCAAGAATGTGGCATCCCAATTCAGATTGGAACTGTGACACAGAAAGAGAAGGGGTTTGAATACCCCCCACATGCTGGTTTCCTGACCCAAAGGGCACTATTTGCCTCCTTGAGGGAGGGGACTGGTCCTGAAGCTGTTGGGGAAGTGTTGGGAAGAAGACATTTTGGGGAAGAAAACATTTGGCAAGACAGCCTTGTCATACATGGATGAAGGAAATTGTTCCTGCTTCTACAGGAATTCTCACTTCTTCATGACTATTAAAGGCACAGAAAATCCAATCTGATTTGCATCTGGTGACCCTTTATGTAGAACAGGTATACTCATTCAGTTGCTTGGTCTTTGACATGCACTATATGGCTCTTCTGAGCACGGTTACCCAATATGGCATATGCCCCTTTGTGAGTGCCCCCTTCTGTGGGGTCACTCTCCTCCCTCTCTGCTGTCATGCCTTCCATGTTGGGGCTCCTCAGGCTTCAGAACTGGGGAAGGTGGGACACTAGCTGAGTACCACAAGTCCTTCCTTTCCTCTTCTGGAGCAACACTCTACCTCGTAACCTCCCTCTCTGGGTTGTGCTGCTTCCTTCCTTCCTCCCCAGCCAATCTGTGAAGACTGCCTTTTATTTCTCTCTCTGGTCTTCCTCCTGCCTTCTCTGTCCTTGAGGAGCCAATCATACACCTCTCCGAATTGCCCCAATAGCCCCTACACCAGGGCCTGGCCCAGTCTTGCCTCTTTCCCTAGTCCAGGTTTCAGTCATCTGCTGGCTGATTCCTGTAGCTTCTTCTGCCCGGCTTAGGCAGGCAGCCTATTTCCTGGTGCCTTTCCTTCCCTCTGATGCTGTGGACCAGGTAAGTATCCCAGTTCCAGGGCCCTGGTGTGTACAGGGGGTTTAGTCCATGTGCAGGCTGGCACCCAGACATCCATATTCCAGGAAAGCAGGCAGTCTTGCCCAGTGGGACCTGTGATTGGCAGGTGATTTCCACCTTGAAATAGCTGCTGTGGGTGGGGTTGCCAGGTCCCCTTGTTGTGCCAATGGGGGTATTGGGGGGACATGTTGGGATGTCCCCAACACAATGATGTCACCCAGAAGTGACATCATCTCATCAGGGATGTCATACAGCGATGCTCTGGTTTTTGGGCAAAACTCTCTGGTAAAACCAGCTTCAAACCATAGAATTTGTCCTCAAACCAGAGCATCACCACATGACATCCCCAACATGATGATGTCACTTCCATGTAATGTCATCACATTGTGGATATTGCATACTGACATTGCTGTTTGGGGGTGGGGGGGAGCCATGAAAACTGAGGGGAACCCTCATCAGGACCTGGGGCCTGGCAACCCTAGCTGTGGGTTGCCAGACTTGTACTTGGCCATCCTGGGAGCGTTTGGTGGTGAGACATGGGGAGGCGGAAATTCATGCAATGCAGTGAAATTCCTTCTGTGTTCCTTCTAAGCTGAGTTAGTGTGAGCTAGCTCACAGTTTTTTAGTCTCTGGCTCACATATTTTTGTCTTAGCTCAGGAAGGATGACTCCAGAGCAAACTGGTTTATACAGTAGCCAAATTGCTTGCTCACAACTTTAATGCCGGTAGCTCACAAAGTAGAATTTTTGCTCACAAGACTCCACAGCTTAGAGGGAGCAAGACCCAAATGTGATGTCACAATGTTGAACAACATAAGAGAAGCCAATGTTGAATCAGGCCAATGGCCCATCTAGTCCAACACTCTGTCACACAGTGGCCAAAATATACCAGGTGCCATCAGGAGGTCCAGCAGTGGGGCCAGGACACTAGAAGCCCTCCCACTGCTGCCCCCTCCAGCACCAAGAATAGAGTGCATCACCTGCCCCAGACTGAGAGTTCCCGTCTATACCCTGTGGCTAATAACAACACTCTAGGATTCCCCCATGTCTCTATGGTAAAAATTCTAGAGCATCATGGATGGGGCAACTGAAAGTGACATCATCATATCTATGACATCACCTCTCCCCTGTTTTCTTCCATTGCAAGAGTGGGGATGGGGAGACAGTGGGCGCAGAAAGTTGCCTGCTCTGGTGGGCAACCTAGTGAGCATAAACTGCTGCCAGAAATACAGGCAAGCTTCAGGCCTCCTTGAGGTACAGGCTTCATGCCAGGGATGGAAGTAAATGTGGCTCTTTCCATTGATTGTAACTCTAAATGCAGCTGCCTGTGAGCTGCAGAGTGTGTACCACTGATGTAGATGAAAGCCTGGTAGATGTTTTTAAAATTAGCATACTCATTGAAACACCCCTATCCAAGTGCCAACATTCCACACCCAACATTCTGTTACACTCTGTTGTGACCAAGAAAGAGCCTTGAGCATTTCTATGCAGATTAAGGGGTGGGTCTCTGCAGATAAGGGCTATTTTTGTTCTCAAAGGTTCCCAAGGAGTTCTTTGGTGTACAGAGCTGTTCCACCTGACATCAGTGATGGATGGGAGACTGGGATGTGGGCATAGAGAAGGTGGGACGTGAGGAAAAGCTTAAGACTCTCCATACTTGCCCCAGGTATCCAACTTAATATTTTCCTATTAAAGTCACTTTGTGTCTAAGGTAACAACATGAGATATAAATATGTGGGAGAAATAATCCATTCAATGTATCATAAAAGGTTAGGGTTTCCAGGTCCCCCTGGCCACTGGAAGGGGATGGATGGGCAGGGTAGCCAGATCCAGGTTGGGAGACTCCTGGAGATTTGGGGATGGAGCCTGGGGAGGACAGGGACCTCAGCGAGGCACAATGCCTTTGAGTCCACCCTCCAGAGCATCCATTCTCTCCAGGGAAACTGGTGTCTGTAGTCTGGAGATGAGCTGTAATTCCAGGGGATCCCCAGGGTTCCACCTGGAGGCTGGCACCCCTGCCTTTGCTAGAACTTTCTTTGTGTGGGCTCTGGTTTTGTCAGAAGGCTTTGCTGCCATAGTTCTAATCTCACAACAGCAGATTCTGTGCTCCACTATTTCTGCCTGATCTTTTACTTGAGTGAAGGCACCTTCAGGAGTGAATTGTCTCTCAGGATTTTCCCATGTTTCGTTGCTGAAATGTAGGTAACAAGCTGGAATCCCTGAGGCAGACATCTTGGAAAAGCAACATTATAATGTGAAGGGGGGGGGAAGCTGGCAAGGGTAGCATGAGAACCAACAGAATTCCCTTTCCCAGTTTTTTGGCCAAGCCCCACTAGTATTTCCACTGCTGCCATCTGGCTTTTTTCTCTATGGTACCATCCTCCCAGTAGGCTTTGGGGCCCCTTCAGGCAACAACTTAATTGCACCAGGAAATCAGCAGCTTGCAGAAGGTAAGTTAAATGCAGGACAGCAACTTATTTAAATCTTTATGTAAGCTTCGAGGTCTGCTCTCGAATTACCTTTGAAAGAAACAAGGGGCTGCCATGCAAAGGATGAATAACGGGTTGTTGAAGCAAGCCCAGTCAAACCTAACTAGCAGCATCTGTCTAGGGAAGGCCGGTATGGTGTAGTGGTTAAGGTGCTGGATGAAGATCTGGGGATCCAGGTTTAAAGCCCCACTCTGGCATGAAACTCACTGGGCAACCTTTGGTTAGTCACTCTCTCTCAACCTAGTGAACAGTGACTCATATAAGCTCATGGCCTTCCACAAATTTTGTTAGTTTTTAAGGTGCAACTGGACTCTTGCTCTTTTGTACTATCTTACAGAGGTATTGTGAGGTTAAACTAGAGGAGGGGGAACAATGTATGACTTCTTAAACTCCTTAGATGAAGAGTATATAAAAATGTAGGTCATCATCATCATCATCAGTACTTCTGGCATTTGCTATTTGAAAATAAAGGTTTTTCTGTATTCAGAGTCTGTGCTCCATCTGCATCCTCGTGAAAAATGCAGAACATGTAGGAATCACAGAATGTCTCTTTAAAGACATGCGCCTTAGGGTTGCCAACTCTAGGCTGGGAAAGTCCTGGAAATCTGAGATGGGATGAAGCATGGGGAGAGCTGGGTTGGGGAGGGGAGGGACCTCAATGTGGAATAATGCCATATAGGCCATTTTCCCCAGATGAACTGATGTTTGTAGTCTGGAGATTAGTTGTAATTCCAGGAGATCTCAAGGCCCCACCCTCAGGCTGGCAGCCCCAATGTGTGTGAGCACACAGACTAGTGTAACATAGGCTGAGGACAGACTGGTAATTTGCAGCAGGAGCCAGTCGTGACAAAAAAGCCCCGGAACAAACTGGTCACACAGCTCGGACTGATGCGGGAGCATACCGGGGGGAGGCGCTCAAGAGTGTTCAGACTGCTGGTCTGGAGGCGCGGTTGTAAACGTGTTTCTCCTGGTAAATTGGCTGGATGCCTATGTGTATATGAGTGCGCCCATGCGCCCATACATACATAGGCATCCAGTTAATTTGGGGAGGATCCTGCTGCGGTAGAGTGGAGCACAACCAATCATATCGCTGTTCCCTTATGCGCAATGCAGGTTGCTCCCGGCTTTTCCCCGTAGTGTTCACACTGCCAGGAAGCGGACAAACGCAGCATAAAGGCACTCTACAGGCATTTGCTACCACTTTTATGAGGTATCTATTAAAAGTGGGAGCGAAGCAGAACAGCACTGGTTGCCTACGGGTGGGGAACGCCAGGCAGATGTGCCTGTCTGAATGCCCCCTTTAATCCACTTTTAAAACGTCACTGAAACATGGCTATAGCGGGGCAAATTGCCAGTCTGAACTCAGCCATAGTAGTAAATATAATGAACCTGGAATTAACTCTGGGGGTTGCAGGTCTACACATAATGGTGTGTTAGTCACTATTGCAAGTCAGTGCAAGTTGATTCTTTCAGTTGCTTTGCACGTGCCCTGTTTCTATCCCTTTGGACAATTTTCCAGAATATGTCTATATCTGGGAAGCCCTTTGAAGGACATCCATGCAGTGCTGATTTTCTCTCTTCCTTCAAACCCTTCCTCAAAGTACACCTTTCCCACTAAGGCCTTTGCTTTAAGCCCTTTGCCTTCATCTTCAGCAGAAGTTAAAGCTCAGTGAATACAGTGGCTTTTCCTCCCACTCATTCTTTGATCCCCTTGTATCTTCTTTGCCCTCCCTCCCCAGCTTTTGTTGCCTCCCATTGTCAAGATTTAGATCAGTGGTTCCCAAACTTATTTGGCCTACTGCCCCCTTTTCAGAAAAAAAAATTACTTGGCACCCCCCTGGAAATCTACCTTCAAGAAGTGGGCAAAAAGATGCAGTGACAAATTTGCACATAGTAAAGAAAGATGTTGGCTTGAAGCCAGATGTCAGCAGCAACCACCGCACAATAGCCCTGCAACAACACCAGTCTTACAAGGGTGCACATGCATTTGCAATTTGAAAATGCATGGCTGTGATTGGCTGTGGGGACCCCTCTCCCCTCCCCCTCCCTCCCTGATTCCAGGGAAGACCAGGAGAAGGCAGGAAAAGGCTGCTTTAGATAGGTTCTGGACTCTTCTTTCTTTATGCTTCCACCACCCCCTTGTTTTTATTCAACACCTCCCAATTGCACCCAAGGCTCCTACCACCCACCTGGATCGTTCCAGCACCCCCCCCATCGCACCCAAGGCTCCTACCACCCACCTGGTTCATTCCACTGTCCCCCAGGGGACAGTATGTCCCACTTTGGGAACAGTGATTTAGATTGGTAAGCTCCTTGGGACAGGAACATGTCTTTTGGTGTGTGTTAAGTCCCTTTATAAAGTGCTACACATTAATGGTGCTATACAAACAATAGGCAATAAAATATCATACGATATCCAGACCATTCACGTGATCAAAACCACATGGGCAAAATCCAAAATCCATCTCATGCTGGTGAAGTGCCATCAAGTTGCAGCTGACTCATGGAAATCCCTCATGCAGTTTTCAAGGTAAAAGATGAGCAGAGGTGGTTTGCCATTGCCTGACTCTGCATAGCGACCCTGAATTTCCTTGTTGGTCTCACATGATCCAAGGACTCGCCAGGGCTGGCCCTGCTCAACTTCCAAGATCTGACGAGATCAGGCTAGTCTGGGCCACCCAGGTCAAGGCCATGCTGGCTACATCGCGTAAAACTTTGATTTGGGTTACCTTTCAGATTCTGTCCATCATCTGCTAGTGTGTGTGTTGCGGGGGGGGGGTGGAGATGGCCTTCCTATTAGGATCATTATGTGAGTGAACAAGATGCAGATTGGAAGGCATTTGGTTTGTGAAAGGTGCTACAAATGTCATCAACTGACAAGCTGGTTTCATGAAGTCCAGTAGCTGGACTTCAGATCTTACCCTTGTGGCTAAATGATTCCATTTCTCCATTCAGATAGCTTTTTTATATGGCCCAGAAAAAGAGTCCCAGAGGATAGTTCAGACATAACCATGGCCGGATCGCCCATTGGGTGAACTAGGCGCTCGCCTAGGGCGCACCGGCCTCAGGGGCGCCAAATGGCACCCTGCACCCCCCCGAAAAGCCCCCCTGCTGCCCTAACCGGGCGCCTGCCGCCGCTGAAAAGCACCCGGCTAGGGCGCAAGTCGCCCTCCCCTCCTCCCTTGGGGGGAGGAGGAGGAGGAGGTGGCCGGAGGTGGCCAGCAGGATCTCCCTGCTGCCGTCGCTGAAAAGCGCCCACCTAGGGCGCAAGTGCCTTCCCCCTCCTCCCTGGGGGGGAGGGGGAGGAGATGGCCGGCGGCGGCCAACAAGATCTCCCTGCTGCTGCTGCTGCCGAAAAGCGCCCACCTAGGGTGCAAGTGCCCTCCCCCTCCTCCCTGGGGGGGGGGTGGCAGCGGCCAACGGGGACTCCCCACCACTTCCGCCGCCGCTGCAGAGCACCCAGCCAGGGCACAGCTTGCCCGCCCTCCCCCTCCTCCCTGGGGGAGGTTGGGATCTGCGCCCGCCTAGGTCGCAGAAATACCTGGAGCCGGCCCTGGACATAACACTGGGGAGAAAGTGTCGTGTTCAGATAGAATTGTGTGAGGCAGCATCCCAGGAGAAAAATTAAAAAGAAAAATAAGGTTTTGGCTACTTACCAGAAATTCTGACCATAGAGTCCCCAGTGATTTCCTAGAGCTACCCAGAAATGACAAGGATAGCTCTGGCAATCACCAGAAACCCTATGGTAAGATTTTCTGGCAGTTGCTAGAACTACCCTTGTCACTTCTGGGTAGCTCTTAGGAATCTTCAGGAACTTTATGGTCAGAATTTTCTGTAAGTGGACAAGCCCTTATTTTTTCTTTTCACTTTTTCTTCCCAATGACAATTCACACCTTCAACCCTTTGGCCCACCAATCAGCTGGCAGGCAAGGACCAAAACTGGCTGGAGGTTTCTTGCCATAACCGGAGAACTGAGAACCCTATGTTCAAACTGGTTGTGTGCTGCCAACTCTAGCCTTGGAAATTCTTGGCAATTCTGGGGCAACGCCTGAAGAGGGCAGTGTTTGGAGATGTCATGCCATAGATTCCATCTTCTGAAGCTGCCATTTCTTCCAGGTGAACTGATTTCTATAGTTTGGAGATTATTTGTAATTCTGGGAGAACCCCAGACCACAGAGCATGGCAACCCTACACTAGTTGTGCCTTGTATATAAGCACTGGACACGATTCCTCTGGCTTAGCTGGGTACCCAGGAAGAAGTCCAGTGTTTAGCAGTGGGGGCAGGTAGCTATCAGCTGTGGTGGTGGGGCTGGAAGATGCATGTAGGGCAGGGTACAGTAGATTCATTCTCGTTGAGGTTTGTCTGGGTGGTTCCGTTTCAGACGGAAGGGTGCATACCCAAAAACTAGCTGTCAGGAACAAAGTTTCTGTCTCCTCCTCCTCCCCTCTTCCAAGACAAGCGTGAACGTTCTGTCAAAACTGGGAGACAAGCATCCAAGAAGCATTTTGACTGGACAGAGGGATTTAACCGCTGCTGCTGGCCAGAGGCTGTTTTCTCCCGTCTCAAGCTCTTGCAACATCTGAATCAATGGAGAAAATGTTTGTGTGTGTGTCTGTGGAACTGATAGACAAGCCGACAGATCAAACACGACACATCAAAGGGAAGAAAGAAAGACACGAATGAAGCAATCCAGCATTACAGTCCCTCAATGCTGCAAAACAAAGCCGACAACCCTCTACACGTGGCCATTACTACCACCCAGAGACGGCGGCTGTGTATACATGAGTTCTTCCCCCAAAGCACAGGGAGAAGGAGGAGGGGATGGGGGGGTGACTTTTCAGGGAGGGGGTGGAAGAGAAGGCGGTCCCTGGTGACTACATGACCAGTTATTGCACTATTCGTGCTCAGACACTCTGAGGGGCTAATTAGTGCTTTTAATATGCAAATCAGAGCCTGAGCAGATTAAATCTAGGGGAAAAAAACCAGCTGGTGAATATGTTATTTTAATTATTGCTCCAAAGAAAATATGGACATATTAAGATGACGACAGAGTAGGCCCTCCACTCTACCTGCACTCGCTTGTAAAGTTATCACTGACTTGGGCAAGACCCATCCACAGGAAACGGGTTCCAGGGTTATTTGTAGTGTGCTAGAAGACCACAACTCCCATCTGGGATTCCCAGTTGTGATGGGCATAAGAACAACAACAAAAAGGAAGATATAGTCCCTGCCTTGTTTTTACTGTCCCTGAATAACTTAAAAGAGATCAAGGTGTGTCGTATCTCCGTTCATGTACTGATTAGTTTGAACTTCATTTTTTAATGGGGTACAAGGAATGAAAAATTCATGTTCCTCCCCACCCCCAACCAACTTTGCCTGAAGGCAAATTGGAATATCTGCATAGGATTGAGAAAGGGGAGGCACTGGTTGAGGGCAAAGAGAGAAAAGAGGAGGAAAAGAAAATGTGTGGGAATACGAAGATGATGGAAGACTTTAAAAGAAGAGGTGGTCAGTGCGTCAGACTAGGATGTGGAAAGCCTTGGTTCAAATTCCCTCACTGAGTGACTTTGGGTCAGTAACTCTCTCACTCGCAGTCTAATCTACCTCATGGGGTTGAGAGAGAGAAAGAAAAAGAAAATTTCCTTTCTGGAAAATATTGACCATTTACATCAGTGACAGAACACTGGGTACAGGGATTTGTTGATTGCTGTCTTCCAAAGCCAAGTAAAGAAGACAAATTCAGTTTTCCCAAGAAGTTTCAAGAAAAGCAGGCATATATATGTGCCACAGGTCCCTCACATAATTCAAATCAGAGCTGCCTTCCCAACCCGCTGGAAGGAATTCAGAGCAAGTTTCCTGCGTTTCAGATGCTGAAGCTCTCCCGTAGCCTCCAGTAAAGTTAAACAGTATATATTATATTTCCCACGGATCAATTTTTATCTTCTGTTGGTAGTGAAACTCTGAACTTTTTCAGAGATTGAGGGAATAACAGCTCATTACGTTCCCTTTGAACAGACGCACACCTCTTTTATCTCCATCTCTCTGCTTCTCTGTCCTGTTTGTCTGCTTAGTTCTGCATCATAATAAATTATTAGGAATTGGATGAAGGGCCAGTTGCCTTCAGCTGTTCTCTGTCAGCCTTGTGGAAAAACAGAGTTCACAAAGTGTTGGGTTGTTAGATTAAAACAGATCTAAGCTTCTTTCCCTCCCTGTAAACATCTAGGTTGCCTTAATTGGGTCTTTGAGTTACACATGAACTGCCACTGCTAGGCTTACAGTGATGCCTTCCTGTGAGGCAACATGTCACTAAAGTTAACACAGGCCAGGGCAGCCATTCTGATGGTGCCCCCCCCCAGGTACATAGAATGTGAATCTCACCTACCTGTAGAGTGCAGGAGGAGGCAAGAAATGGGCTATCCAAAGTAGTTTGGAGATTGGTCAAAAAGGAGTTATAGTTCACTGGCAGAGTGCCTAAAATATTTCTGAAGAGGCAGCAGATTCTGAGCAATTACTGACATGGATTTATCTATTTATTTATTCAGAAAATGTCCACACTGCCACTCCAGGGAACCTGCCTGAAGTATAGGCGCAGTCCCTGGCAACCAGCCAGAAGGCTGGGAGTGTACAGCACTGCACAATTTTTTTAAAAAAATGTAGCCTCATATACTTACTGGAAGTTTGTGCTGGAAGTGACCAATGGGTAGCTCTAGGAATTGCCCAAAACTCTAGGGGTACCCTAGTACATGAGGCTGCATTAAAAAACCCCACACTCCTGCTGCTGCTCTACGCAGTGGTGGACAGTGGGACCTGGAGGAGGGGGATCCCCTGCTCCTATCAGGGCCTTGGTAGCCCTACTGAGGCTACTTACAAAACAAAACATAGTAAAATATAAAACATCATAAAACTTATTAAAATTCACCAACCAAATGCAGAAGAGCATAAAACAACATGAAGGAGTTTGCTTACAATGGGTCTTAAACATTTATTAGGCTATAACTATATAGTAAGATATTTTATTTTTATCATGGCTTTTAAATAGTGAGCCTATATTGGCTTGATCCTCCCTAAACCTCCCCCCCACAACCTATTCTTTGACCTGCTGATCACTAAGCAACCTTATCTCAGTCAAGGGTCTGTTCCATCCCTATCTCCCATGAGACATGTGTAGAGGGTATGTTTTCTTTTTCTCCCTAGAAGGAATGCAAAGTGTACTCTGAAAGGAGGGTAAAGTGAATTGTTTTTAAGGACAAAATTGGTGAACTTTCTTTTGGAATTTTAGATTCTGACCTTTTGTCTGTTTTATCCTATAAAAGAAGAACTTTGAATCTTGTTCAGAATGCCAGCTTGCTCTCTTGCTAGCTTCAGATGATCATCTTATTAAAACAATGTGCTCTGGTAGCCTAAAGCTTCAGTGAATCTTTTTCTTTCCCAGATAAATCTCAAGAATAGGAGACTATAATGGGCTACAAAATAATGCTTAAAAGATCAGCCCCAGCATTAAAAGCCTGGGTAAACAGACACATTTGGGCCTGACACTTGAAAGAAAGTAGTGTAAATGAGAAGGGGTGTGCAGCCCCCCCCCCCGATATTTTATGCTTTGGGTCTATTGGACCTGGAAAAAAAATGGGATTCTGAAAAAAACCAGATCCCAATATCAGTAAAGTATTTGGATCTGGGATTTTCCAGAAATCCTGAATTTTTCTGGGTCCGATAGACCCAAATGGAAAAATACAGAGGGGGAAAAAGCAGAAGTAAAGCCACAAAAAACAGCTGAGAGGTGGCTTGGCTGGAGAACTTTTGGGTAGTCTGCCCAAAACATCCCGACAAGCAGGGCTCAAAAGAACCCACAAAGCAGCTGAGCCTGTGGGGAGAAATTGTTGCCTGTTAAGGGACCCACCTACCTCACAAGTTGCCTTTCCTGCACGAATCAGAGTGAGATCCCTGAGCCTTACACCACCCTGACCCAATCAAAACATTGGGTGCATTCAGACAGTGTGCTGGAGCGGTTTAAACTGCTCCGGTCCAATGCATTTTTTTTTTTTTACCTGGAGAATCGCGATCACACTAACCTCCTCGTTTGGGGCTCCCTGCCGTCCTCATGCAGGTGGGGTATTTTTCCCTCTCATTTGAGTATTCGCACAGGCAGCCCTCTCCAGAACTAAAAGTTTGGCGCATGCGCAGAACAGCAATTTCAACACGTCCCTTTAAAGTTTAAATGAAGACTTCTCTTTAAATTTTCACCCCGAAACTGGCCTCCCCGAGATCCCGGACTCGTCTAAATGCCTAAACTAGGCACCATTTAAGCTTTTCTTTATTTAACTTAGGTGCAGAGCTCCGCTCAAGTGCACACCACTAAGGCATTGAAAAAAAATGGCGGACTAAAAGCGGAAGCCCGAGGCAGCCCCCCAGAGGGGAGGGGGGGTTGAAGCACCCGGAAGTGGCTCGATGTGCGATCAGACAGTGGAAAGTGCGGCTTGAAACGGAGAATCAGGAAAACACCACTTGGATAAATCGTGTCAAAATACTCCGTTTCAAAGGGGGTTTGCTCCGGAAAGCGACGGGTGGGGACAGTGTGCAGATGTTGGGCGTGTTGAACGCGCACATAAAAGCTGTTTCTGAGACATGCCGAAAGCGGCTCAAATGGCGCATCTGAACACACCCATTGTGTATTAATTTAGTCCACTTTATTTATCCTGTTGTTCTTCCAATGGGGACCAAAATCAGCTCACACATACTCCTCTCCTGCATTTTATGCTTACAACAGATCTGTGAGGTAAGTTAGGCCAAGAGTGTGTGACTACTGACTTGGCCCAAGGTCACCGGCCAGCAAGCTTCCATGACAGAGTGGGGATTCCAACTTGGATCTCCCAGTCCCTAGTCCAACATGCTAACTGCTTCACCACACTGACTCTGATCACAGGACTTGCTCAGCTTGATGGGCATTACCCCCCCCCTTTCCACAGCCCTTGAAAAGCTGGCATGGTGCTAATTCTCAGTCTGACTTCTGAAGACTTTATTAATGGCAGAGAGTTGGTAGATGAAGGGAGCAGGGTCCTTGTCCAGGAGCCTTGCCCAGGCATGAAGCAGGGGGTGCCTGCTCACTTCCAGCACTTCACCTGAAGATCCTGCCATCATCTTTTTCACCAAGATCCCAGGGAATGCGATTGTATAGGCTTGATTGTCAGTGGGACAACACCGGCATAGCTGTAGTGAGATTCAGAAGTTCATTCTCCTACCAAATGTTTCCACATCAAATTCTGGGAAGAGGATAGGTTCCTAGGCAGGAGAAGGAGGAGGAGGAAATTTGATTTATACCCCACCCTTCACTACACGAAGGAGTCTCAGAGTGGCTTACGATCCCTTTCCCTTCCCTTCCCCAGAACAGACACCCTGTGAGATAGGTGGGGCTGAGAGAGCTCTTTCGAGGACTGCTCCTGAGAGAACAGCTCTGAAAGAATTTATGACTGAACCAAGGTCACACCAGCAGCTGCATGTGGAGGAGCGGGGAATCAAACCTGGTTCTCCCAGATTAGAGTCCACACTCCTAATCACTACACCAAACTGGCTCTCATCATAAAATACCCAATTACCAATTGGCTGGAATCTTTTAAAATATGTCTTGAGAATCAACACTTAAAACAGAGTTGGGAGACCTGATTCCCTAAATTCTGACCCTTCAGGAATTACCTCTGGGTTCTCCTTGTCAGTTCTTGTAAGTCTGTTATCCCTCCTCGGAGCTCCCGCTAACTATTCATGGAGTCGCCTTGCCAGGCGTGTATTGTTGCCTGAGTAACAAACGGAAGTGAGGTCATCAGGGACTGTTCTTTAAAAGGGATACAAAGAGATAAAATTGGATCTCCCACAAAATGTTGATGACTTGTCTCTCTGTCATTCTCAACCTCTCATCTTTCTTACATGACCTTGAAAAAAAATCTCCACAAAATAGGACAAAAGATAAAAAAGGCCTTGTTCTCTCGCAGCACTGTGGTCCTCTGAAAGCTTTCAGGGAAAAGGTCTCTTCTGTGCTAGTACAAAAATGATTGAGACAATACGGGTCTCTGAGGTCATTTGGCATAGATGGAAATATTTCTGATGGATTATGTTTTAGAGAAATTAACTCAGCTTGAAGGCAGGTAACAAAACATACTGGAAAGAGAGAAGAGAGATGCTTGTGGAGAATTCCAAACACCCTTCCCCCTGGCCTTGGACTAATCAAATCACACATTTTACAAATTGAGGGAAGGCCTGTTATACCTTCTCAGAGACTTGCTTTCACCATTGTTTTTGATTGCTTTCATACTTGTTAGGGATTTGCATAATTTGTTCACTCTGTTTTAATAAAGAATAGAGGCAATGTTGTGGGCAACGTGTTGCATTTTAGTTTTATTCCTATTGTCCTCCTGGCTTTTCAAAGATTTGATTTCTGGCCATTAAAGAGAGGGGGGGACCAGTTTGTACAGTGTAGCCATCCCAAGTACTATTGAGGTTTCTCACGAGTCACGACCACTATACTTAAATATATGTTCACTCATGTGTTCATGCTGTGCACCAGAAATTCTGCTTCTGTCTGCAATTTTCCTTTTGTTGCTTTGTTTCACAGCCTTAAGTAATTACTTCCTGTTCTCTTATGTCCTCAGCTTTTTCTGAATCAGTTATAATTGTGTGTGCATGGAATTCATTACTGCTTTTCACTTCTCAGCTAAATTCATGGTTCATTTTTAAGTGCTGTTATTTATTACCTTATTATTATAATAAAAATGTGCAGTGGTTTGGGCTGTGAAGTGAAAAGCAATACTTAATCCCCCCCAAAAAACCCAGATAAATAACAGTTGATTCATGAGTACCACAATCATGAGATAACAGGAAGTAATAAAACAGAGTGTAAAACAAAAGAAAAATTATTGCAATTAATGGAACTTCTGCAGAACAGTTCTTACTATCCAGTAAAAATAGTAGGATTTGCCTGTCGGGACAAATAACGCTGGATTTTTATGAGGAATAGAGTGCTATATTAAATACCATATGGAAATGCCTCCAATTCCCCTTCTTGCTGATTGCAGAAAAGGAACAACTGAGTAGCACAAAAGTGTTCTTGTGTGGAAATAGCCTCTGTTTCTTAAAAGGGGTCTTTGTTCCTGGTGGGATGCCCATTCTGTGATCAGGACATATTCCATCAGCCCCCACCCATGTGGCTAGTTCCTTTAAACATCCCACCTGATTAGAAGTTGCTCACTGAAAAGTGACTTCCACATAGCTACCATTTTGTACAAAGCGCCTCTCACGGAGCCAAAAAGTAGGGGTGAAAGTAAAAGGTGCAAGCTCTGTAGGGGGAACACATGCATGCAATGAAGGAAAAACTGCAGGAATCTCAGTACAAGACCATTTTAACTTTAATTTGGAAATGAATGTTCACTTACAGCATTTGGGTTGAACATGTGAAAAAAACAACAGCTACACTAACTAGTAAAATCACTCAGTTAAATCCAGTGTTAATCAACCATGGTATAGTGGTTAAAGGGTTTAACTAGGATCTGGGAAACCCAGGTTTGAATCCCCACTCATGCCATGGAAGCTTGCTGGGTGTCCTTGGGCCAATCACATACTCTCAGTCTAACCCACCTCACAGGGTTGTTGTGAGGATAAAATGGAGCAGAGAAGGATGATGTAAGTCATTATGGGTCCCCATTGGGGAGAAAGGCAGGTTATAAATAAAGTAAATACAGTAAATAAAGTATAATAAATATCAATTGAACAGCTATGAGCAAGGGTGTATTAAAGTAACGCCTGCCCTTATCTCTATGACCTTGGGAGATCCACACGTGACATACCTTAAGTCTTGCTGAACTCCACCAGTTCACATTGCAGGTGGGGAAGTCACACATTATATTTCAGCACTTTCCCCTATCTATATATCTGATTCCCAATACGCCCGGATACATGTGCGGATACTCTCCCCCAACAGGTTTATCTACAGACTCAGGGGACTCTGTGGTCTGGAGAAATATCCAAAAAGTTTTTAAAAACCTCAGGGAGGGTTGAATTCCCCCCAATACCTTTTGAAATGGCTGCCACAGGGATGTACTCCAGACCCTACCACATTGATTGCCGGGGGTGGGGGGGGAGAGGAAGCAAAAGCAGAAGTGACCCTCAGATTGGGAAAGGTTCTTTCTGCAGTATGAATGGCTAAATAGCAGAAGGGTTGGAGCCAGGCCTGGGTCTAGGATTGCTCACTTCAGGTTGATGGGGGCAGAGTGAGTGATAAGGGCAGAAAGGGAGAGGAAATTATATGCATGGAGGAGAAAGAGAGAGAGAGTTAAGAAAAGGGGTGACAGAAGGGAGAAAGAGTGTGAGAGAGGTAGGAGGAGAGGGGAGGAAGCAAAGGTGGGGGAATTGGGATAGCTGCCCTGCAAGTTTCTTGTGGATCCCCACTTGTATAGTATATTTCCATGCAAATGGAAAAGGAGCATATTATAGAGAATGGGCCAGTCTCCAGACAGCTCCCTAATGTACTAGTTTTCTAAATGCAGGCTTTTTTACTAAATTGTAGGGGAGCAGCAGAACAGATTTTGAGTCAAGTGGCACCTTTAACACCAACAAAGATTTATTCAAGTTTCTTCAAGGTTGTTGGTCTTAAAGGCACCACGTGACTCAAAATTTGTTCTACTGCTTCAGACCAACATGGCTGCCCACCTGTAGGGGAGCATTCAGTCGTGTGGTCCTTTACCTGCAGTCTGAAGTTAAATTTAAAAGGACAGACTAGAATAAGTCCAGCCAGAGCTGCGCCATATGATTGCTTAGCTCATTGATCTTTTCAGATTAAAAAGGGCAGCTGCTAATCGATGAAGAAAATATGATAATCATCCACAAGAACCTAAGTACAGCCTGCTAGATCAGATCAGTGCTCCATCTAGTCCGGCATCCCATCTTACACAGCAGCCAGCCAATCAGCTGCCTCGGAGCAACTGGGGATACAAACAGGGCAGAGAGGCTGCTGCCCTCCCCTGCTGCTGACTCCCAGGACTGGCACTCATATGTTTGCTGCCACCATGGCTAGTATGCACTGATGGACCTCTCCTCCTTGAATCTGTCTATAAGGTCCATCGAATTAATATTTACTTGAGGAAGAATGGAAAATAAATATTCCTTAAAACATGGCATTTGCCCATTTGCAGCACAAAGGTGTTATTGGACTAGGTGGTGAAATCCAGACTTGCTCAGGTTTGCATCTTGTAGCTTTGGGGAGTTTTCCCTTCCACTGAATATTCTGTGTGTCAGGATGCATCTACATGCACAAGCATTTTCTCTGATAACAGCTCGATTTTCTTGTGCTAAGGGATGTATAACTTCCTGGGAATTGTATTTTTTTTGCTATGTATTACAAAACTATAGAAAACATCACTGTATCTCCAACTGTGAACTATTTCATGCTCTAGCATAGCAAAGTGTCTGCAGACAGAGATAAGCCATGATTTCCCATTTTCCTCTGCAAAATTAACGATCTTAAAAGTACAATAAAACCATCATCTTATATTACCAGTGGGGATACTGGAACTGACTTTAGCTTTCTTGGGGGGTGGGGGTGGGAACCTATCGTAATGCAAATGTGTTTGAACTTGCAAATAGTTTTAAGAGAATGAGATAGGTCTAAAATTAAACAGAAGAAACTGCAAAAAAATAATTCAAAGAAGGCAGCACAAGCAAGAGGAATGTTGAAATTTGTGTTTCCCTTAAAATGCACAGAAATAGATCAATTAATAGTGGAACTTCACATTAGATGGGACACGGAGCTTCCAGTGAAAATCTTATCCCAAGACAGGGATCGTGGCTCAGTGGCAGAGCATTTGCTTTCCATACAGAAGACCCCAAATTCAGTCCTTGGCCTGCACAGTTAAAAGGAACAGGTAGTAAGTGATGCAAAATACCACCACCTGAGACCTTGGAGAGCTCCCACTGTGAGTAGACAATACCGACCTTAATAGACCAGTCATCTGATTCAGTATAAGGCAACTTCATGTGTTCAAAGTAGCAGTCTCTCCTTCTCCCCCATACGATTATTGGATCTTTCACTAGAACGTGATTGTAATATGTATTCACCCACCCTCACCAGTGGCACCCAATGATGTGGATGAGGGGTGGAGAAACATAAAATGTGATGACAGCATAGGGTAACTTCACAATTCTTGGGGGGGGGGCACAATTGGCACAGGGAGCTGACTGACCTGTACACTGGAGTAACTCAGAGTTATACTGATGTAAGGGCCATTTACACCAGTGCAGGGCATGAGCTGTGCTGTGCCACCCAGGTCCACCATTGCAGCTGCACCACAGTCATAAGCTGGCGAAATGACAGTGTGAACCCCGGCACTGATAAAAATGTAAACATTCCATGGGGTGTGGCCCCAGTTAGGCAGTTCCCAAAGCATTTTCAGTGTGGGAACACCCCCCCAGAACAGGCGCAAAGTTGCTCTGGCAAAAATGGCAACATAGCCCATTGGTGGCCATGATAACCCCAAAATCACTCCCTCCACACAGCTATGGCCATGCCCATGAGAAGTCAAGTAGCTCAGGATACCGACCAAGTGTGCACCCAATCAGACCATCCCCCATGCCAGCCGCACCCCTCCTCAGCCCCCAAGTCATGCTGTACCCTACAAATGGTTCCAGGATGTCACCCCAAAACTCCAGAGGTAGGGCATGTGGCACAGGATGCTGTCCGACAGCTCCCTGCCATGTGGACTTAGAGTGAGCACACAGGCACCTGGGTGGTGGGGGAAACACAGACAGGGCACTTAGCACTACTGAGTGGGCACTTTGCAGGTACACACCACAGGGAGAGCAAAATCTACACTTCATGGCTGATCTCTCCCAGATTTTGGCCCTGACAGATATACCAGCTTCTCCTCTGGGATCCCAGGGGCAGCCCCACACCCACAGATAAGCCAGGCTCCCACAACCCCCCAGGCTTACAATGGGTGGCAATATGCCACACTGGACACAATGTCTCCCCCTCTTGAACCCTGCAGCTGAAGGGGTGAACAGCAGTCCCCCAGACACACATGAAGCCCATGCACCAGATGGGTAGGTGTGTCGGGGCCCACCCAAGGCAGTGCGGGGATGGGATGGTGACACCCATGCATTAGCCTGCTCCCATCACCAGTTGGAACCCCCCATACCTGGACGAAACCAGGAGTGCAGAGTGATCCCACTTGATAGCCAAATGCTTTCCCTTGCAGGAGCAGAATGCCCTAATGTTGCTTTCGAAATGCCTTTCACAATACATGGAGGTTCCAACAAGATGCTGACTCGGGGGGGGGAGGTCTGGATACTGCCACCTGGGGGGCCATCATGCGGCATCGAGACACCAGATTGGGTGGCTGGATCGCTGCAGGGCAGCATCTGCAGGACCACTGAATACCCTTAAAGCTGTCAACATGGAATGTTGGTGGTTGTACCACCATGTGTTTTCCTCCAGAGAGCCAGTTTGGTGTAGTGGTTAAGTGTGCGGACTCTAGTCTGGGAGAACCGGGTTTGATTCCCCACTCCTCCACTTGCACCTGCTGATGTGACCTTGGGTCAGTCACAAGCTTGGCACAGCTGTTCCTGAAAGAGCAGTTTGCGTTAGAGTTCTCTCAGCCCCACCTACCTCACAGGGTGTCTGTTGTGGGGAAGGGAAGGGAAAGGAGTTTGTAAGCTGCTCTGAGACACCAAGTGAAGGGCGGGGTATAAATCCAATCTCTTCTTCTTTGTCGTCTTCTTCCATACACAGGTGCTGATTCAACAGGGAGAGCTGTCACACCCATCATGGAGCTAAAACTCCACCAGGTGCCATCCCCACAGCAGAAGCTGGCCCTTTGAAGCATGTAGATAGAGCCATTCCCCTGGTCTTCCCATCTCCCTGTTAAGGCTGGCCCCATTGAGGAGGCACCCCTAGCGACAAAAGACAGAGTCAGGGTAGCATTCACAAGCACCCACCCATTCTGCTGTCCCTGTTTCTCTTTAATAAAGTATGACATAAGAACATAAGAGAATCCAATGTTGGATCAGGCCAATGGCCCATCCAGTCCAACACTCTGTCACACAGTGGCCAAAAATGACTAGTGTGCACATGCCAGGTATTGGTGTCTGTTGTGGACTCTGGGTGGAGGGTCTGCCTGGAGGGGTGTGGGAGCCACATGAACCTCAAAGATACACCAAGGGTGGCAAAAATGGGTAGGATGGTCAAGGGGTCAGGCTGCCCACCATTTCCCTAGCCAAAAGCCCACACCGCATAGGCAAAAAGTGCTGGGTTGCCCCACTCACCTAGTGAAAGCCAGGGGCAGGGGAGCATCCTGGCAAGGCAGAGATTTGACATGAGAATGCCATGGGTGGTTTCTCCTGTGCCAGCCCTAGGTGTACTATCCAGCCCCAGGGGCAGGTTTGGGCCAATAAGCTGTGCAGGATCTGCCATGGAAATTATGCTGTTAGCATTAAAGGCTGCCAACACAGTAAAACCTGGCCAACAGCTATAAGTGCTACTGAGTGGAGATGGTCAGTTTCAGAAGGCATCCTGTATGGAGGCCTGCTAGGGCCATCTAGATGTCAGGCACCCTGGGGAATTTTTGGATAGCCAAATGAGGGGCTCGACCGGCAAATAGCAGATGCTACCAGGCAGTGGCAGCTGCTGAAGGCATGACCAAATGGTGGCATGATCGACACGTGTGTTGGCCTTTCTGATGGCCCTCCCTCATCATGGCAACTATGATGGTAAATACCATTGCCATGTGTCCTGAACCAGGTCCCTGCCACCAACAACCATCTTAGGGTCCGGTGCCCACAGCACAAGGAGCATCCACATTTCGTGGGGTGAGTGTACAGGGCCTGCACCATGGAGGGACTGGCGATCCACATGGATATGCAGTTCCTTCCATTTCATTTATTTATTTTATTTGGCTTCTAGCTCTCCCTCCCCCACAAGCAGGCTCAACAATATATACACAGTGTAATACCAACCAATTAAAACATAATAAACAATTTAAAATTCAATGTCTCAATTTACACTACACTGATAGTCCACTACTGATGGCACCAATAGTACATCTACTCCCAGGCTCCCTATGTGTGCACAGGTAGACGTAGCTAAAGCTGAGAGGTGGTGGGAAGATGAAATCAGTGCCAGATGGAAACAGTGTGGATGGAGTAAAGCAGAAGAGGGGGAGGCCAATACAGTTTGGTTCCCACCACCTCAACCATAGGCCTAGCTAAACATCTCTGTTTTACAGGCCCTGCAGAGTTGCATTAAGTCCTGCAGGGTCCAGATCTCACTCAGGAGACTGTTCCACCAGGCTGGGGCCAGAGCTGAGAAAGCCCTGGGCCTGGTTGAGGCTAGGCAGACTTCCCTCAGGTTGGGGATCACTAGTAGATGTTGGTCTGTAGAGCATAATGATCTTTGGAGGACGTATCAGGAGAGATGTTCCTGAAGGTATGTTGGTCCCAGACTGCATAGGGCTTTAAAGGTTAGAACCAACACCTTGAACCAACCAAAGGTTAGAACCAACATCCAGCATTCAATTGGCGTAGCACTGTTGTATGTGTGCTCTCAGTGGTGTCCCTGTGAGAACATGTGCCATCATGTTCTAGACCAGCTGAAGCTTCCAGTTCAGTCTCAAGGGAAGCCCAGCATAAACCTGGAAGAAACCATTGCATGGATTACTGTGGCTAGGTCATCGGCAAAAATATGGCTAGGGACGTGGCATAAATGGTAGAATACCAACCTGGCAATATTAGTGACTTGGGCCTCCATAGATAGTGAGGCATCCAAAGTTACACCCAAGCTCTTCACTGTTGGCACTGGTGCTAGCAGCATCCCATCGAGACCTGGGAGTTGGATCCCCAGCCCCCCAGCCCAGGCACAGGACCTCTGTCTTTACTAGATTTAGCTACAGCTTGGCTCTGTTTTAACCACCCAGCCATAGTCTCCAAACCCTTAGCCAAAATATCTGGGGCAGAGTCCAGTTAGCCATCCATCAACAGATACAACTGGGTATCATCAGTGTACTGATGGTAACTCAGTCCAAAACTCCAGACCACCTGGGTGAGGGGGCGCTTATAGTTGTTAAATAACATGAGGGAGAGAATTGCAGGATGTTGCATACCAAAGGGTAATGTGATGAAACTCTCTCCCCAAGTGCACTCTCTGTCCCTGACTATGGAGAAATGAGACAAACCACTGCAAGGCTATCCCACATATCTGCACATCGGCAAGGCAGTCAGTCAAAAAAATGTGGCTGATAGTATCAAATGCTGTTGTCAGATCAAGCAATAACAGCAGTGCTGATCCACCTTGGTTCAGGTGCCTCCAGAGATCATCTGTGAGGGTGACCAATGCTGTCTCCATCCCATAGCCAGGGCGGAAGCCAGATCAGAATGGATCTAGGATAGAGGAATCTTCCAGGACATCCTCGAGTTGCTCAGTTACAACTCTCTCAACTACCTTACCCAGAAATGGGAGATTCGAAACTGGGTGGTAGTTGGCTGGATCAGTAGGTCCAGCAATAGTTTCTTCAAGAGTGGTCTTACCACTGCTTCATTTAAAGCCCCTGGGAAAGTCCCTGAACTTAGGGACAAGTTGATAATATCCGCCGAGGTGGCTGGACGCCATCATGACTGGCTTTCACCGGCCATGATGGGCATAGGCCTAGAAGGCAAGTGGTGGGCTTCACAGCACCCAAGAGCCTGTCAACTTCATCCTGAGAGAGTCAGCTGAAATGGTCCATTACTGGGCTTGAAGATAGCCAAGGGGCCTCCAGTTCCCATACTGTATCAATATTAAGCAGCAGGTCCTTGTGGAGCAGCATGATTTTGTCCACAGAATAGCTCTCAAAAGCCTCTCAGGTGATTACCGAATTGCTATCTTTTTGCATTCCCTGTGATAGGGAAGTTAATGATCTAATTATTCTGAATAATTGAGCTGGGCAAGAGCTAGCGGACGCAATGGCTACTGCATAGAATTCCTTCTTTGCAGCTTTTACTGCCATCCCATAGGATTTCCTAAACATCCTATAAGATGTTCTTGCAGCTTTGACATGAGTCCACTGCCAGACTCACTTTAATCATCTCAGCTCCCGCTTCTTCCTTCAAAGCTGCATGGTATACCAAGGGACTAGTTTGGTACGAGAATGGAGAGGGCATGGGGAGCAATTTTGTTGATGGCTTCAGAGAAATGGCCATGCCAGTCTTCTACCAGCACATCTAATGAATCGCCAGGGGGCACTGGGTTCCATAGAGCATTCTGGGAACCAGTTGGATCCATTAATCTCCATGGGTGAACATAAATCTGCTCACCATCTAAGCAGGGAGAGGATGGGACATTCAACCAAGCCTTCAGGGCAAAATGGTCTGACTATGTGGGACTACATCTATAGCATCCAGGTCTACATTTTTCCCCATCCTAAAGATCAAATCCAGCATGTGGCCTGCTTGATGCATGGAGCTTGATACAAATTGAGAGAGTCCCAGTGCTGCTATGGATGACACTAGATCCATAGCTTGTGAGAAGGCACCCTCATCAGCATGGATATTGAAGTCCACCAGAACTAGAAGCCTGGGCAACTCCAAGGCCCAGCCCAATACCACCTCCAGCAGGTACAACAGGGTTTCTGCTGATGCGCTAGGTGGATGATACATCAGCCAGATAGCCAAACTCTTATCAGTATCCTATGCTAGGCCAGTACAATCAACATTGGCGATCTTTGGTGGAGGGAGTGAAGGAAAACTCTCCCAGATGAGTATTGCCACCCCCAACCTTTTGTCCAAGACTGATGGAGGACCGAGAAACGGGGGGGGGGGGGCATGTTTCTAGTTGTTTCAGAGCAACAGTCTCTTCCTCCCTCACCCAGGTCTTGGTTACACATGCTAGGTCCACCTTTTGTGCTGCAAAAATAGTTTTGCAGCATTGAGATCTTGTTATTAATGGACCTAGCATCACGCAACATCACTGCTGGCAAAAGGAATAATTTCCTCAGGATGGGGCAAAGGTTGGAAGGTGACCAAGCATATCCATATCTCTGTCTCCTTCCCTTTTAATACTTTGTCCCACCACCATACCTTTCGCATCCCCCAGTTACTGGGATCTCTGACTCCATTGTGCCCTCCCCCACTAGATCTCATCCCCCACCACTCCCCCCACCACACATTAGTGCCCTAACCTAATTGACTAAACCTAATACAATACAAAATAGCAGTGACTAATTGACTGACTGAACAAAAACCTAATCCTAACCTCTAACAATCGCTTAGCTATTCTTCTCCCTCCACCTTACAGCCCCCTATAAATAAAATTTCAGTTACACTTACAGTAAATCCAGTTGTACAAAGTGCCCTAAGGGCCTACAGAGACTGGAGGAATAAAACACTTTCATAGCTGGCTGTTCTAGCTTAACCCTACCCAACAATGTGTGAAAGCTAGATTTAACAGGTCGCAGAAAACAAGAGAAACAAGTGTCCTGACTTTTACCCCACAGGAGCATCTAATGACCTATATTAACAGCAGGAGTTGTTCTGTCCTCATGAAAAGTATCAGCCCTGAGACAGTCCCAGTGTCCCATCCACCACTTAGTGTCACCGGTTCACCCTGGGTTCCATCAGCGTCCATGAGCCCGGGCATCCAAGATCTGAGTTCCTCCAAGATTGCTCAGGGGCCAATCAGGGTGGCCCACCTAACTTGTACCACAAAGATAGGCCTTCCAGACTCTTTGGGTCTTCTGATGGTTACCAAGGCCCTTTGATACATTCTGAGGGCCTCTGAAGTCCTCTGGGGCCTCTGAAGTCCTCTAGAGCTTCTTAGATCTTCTGAGGACTCCGAAGAGCCCGAAATGTCTGAAACCACCCAGCACAACAGACTCTGAGCCACCAAGCAACACCCCAAAATGGCAGCAAAAACAGTTGGGTAGCCCAGTAGGTCTTCTCTTTGCCTGCAGTAGTCAATTGTTAAAGTCTCTGCAGTAAATAATTACTGTAAGTCAATTTCTCAACTGTAGTAGAGAGAGATATAATATTGAAATATTTGTCATATTCAGGTTACATGGTAGTCAGGTCGTACTTAAGTGTTATGCAACACTCGCTGAGTGTGCTGAGCGTTGAATGTTGAGAGATGTTTCACTAATATTTTCTAATATCCAGGTCTTTGTTGTTGTTCCAATGACGTCAAGGACAACTGTCTAGTTTAGAGGTATCACAGCTTATCTTAAAAATAGCCAGGAGTCACTAAAAATTTCCAGATTCACTAAAAATCATTAAGACAAAACGCTACCCCCCTCTGTGTTTTTAAAAGTTGCAGACCGTCTAGTTCTGTGACTGGAACATGGCCTTACCATCTCAAATGGTGGGAATTCCTAACTCTGCAGACATGGTCATCCCTCCCCTTTTTCAGGGCACTACAGCATTGTGAAAAACAGAATGGGGGACAGGGAGAGCTCCTTTGGGCCACAGCCATGGGGCTCTGAGGGGCCCAGTGGTGCGTGGCCCCATGCCAGCACCCTTACCACTCTCTCTGGATGACAGAGACTTCGATGGCAGCAGTAGATAGGCCAGGGGCACACCACCACAATATGCCTGAGCTCTCTACATGCTCAGCTGTGACCAGGGGCTGCACTATGTTTGCTCTGTCCTGGCACGAAGCCCACCCTGCAGTTTCGGATTCACCTGAATGGGGGCATTTACTGGGGAAGCATAGCCCTATTTTGGGGGGAGGTCATGTGGAGCCAAAGCTGCCCCCATAGCCAGGGGGCTGGCATAATCTGTGGGTCACCAGTGGGTCAGTAATTCCTCACCCCAGCTGGCGGGTGGGGAGCCTCCCTAAATGCCAGCACAGGAATGTGGATGCCTCTGCTGCCAATCACTCCCCGCTGGCACAGCTCTGCACTGTCTTCTTCTCCAGCTCAGTTTTTACCATATAGAGAGAAGATCCCACAGGAAACCAGAAATAGAATAAGGAAAGGAAAAAATGACCATGGGATGATCCAATTAAGTATGGGAGCAAAGCATTTTTCGGTTCTAGTCTATTGGACCTGAAAAATTTCAGGATTTCTGGAAAATCCTGGCTCCGAATACCATACTGGTATTTGGATCTGGGATTTTCAGGAATCAGGAAATTTTGTGGGGTCCAATAGATATGAACCACAAAAATCCAGTAAAAAAAAAGATTGCACACTCCTATTTTCCTTCCTTTCTCCCACCCCAAGCTATCTGCTTCAGCAGCAGAGAAAAGGAAAGAAACAAGCTCTTTCTTCCTTCTGCAGGGGAGAGTTCAGAAGCATTGCTTCTGTCCCTGCTCAACTGAGGGGAGGGGTCTTTCTGGTCTCTCTTTAGCTATGCAGAGATTAAAATCATTACATCCATCTCCACCCGGTCTGGAAGGGAGGAAGAGAAACAAGTTTTTTTCTTGAGAGCCAGTTTGGTGTAGTGGTTAAGTGCGCGGACTCTAATCTGGGAGAAATGGGTTTGATTCCCCACTCCTCCACTTGTATATGGCTGGATGACCTTGGGCAAGCTGTAGTTCTGACAAGGGCTGTTCTTGAAAAAGAGCAGTTTCTGTCAAGAGCTCTCTCAGCCCCACCTACCTCACAGGGTGTCTGTTGTGGGGAGGGGAAGGGAAGGGAGTTTGTAAACTGCTCTGAGACACCTTTGTATAGTGAAGGGCAGGGTATAAATCCAATCTCCTCCTCCTCCTCCTCCTCCTCCTCCTCTTCTTCTTCTTCTTCTTCTTCTTCTTCTTCTTCTTCTTCTTCTTCTTCTCCTTCTCCTTCTTCTTCTTCTTCTCCTTCTCCTCCTCCTCCTTCTCCTCCTCCTCCTCCTCCTCCTCCTTCTTCTCCTTTCTCTTTTGTAACTTGATGGTGTAACTATTTTACTGAGGAGGGTAGTGGTGGATCCACACCTGACCCCCAACTGATCCTCAGGTCACCTTTAAGTCAGCTTCTGACCAACAGGCAGATGCAAAAACGCTGTCTGGCAGCTGTCTGAATTGCTCGTTGTAAACCAAACATATCCCTGATCAGCTCACAGTCTGATCATGAGTGTTGAAGAAGGTAAATTCAGTTGCTGAGGAGGTTCGCTGAACAATTTGTGGCATGGTAAGAACAACCATGTGAAGCAGGGTAGGCCGAGACTCTATGTGCTGAGGGTCCTGGGGTCACCCTGCAAGTTTCCATGGCAGCAGGGGTCTTTTCGGGGGGGAGCGCACTGGAGCGCAGCTCCGGGAGCTCAGGAGCCAAGCCCCGCCCCCAGCCGGCGTCCAGGGGAGTCTTTCAGGCAGCCGAATGTCAATTTCAGCTCCATTATACCCTATGGGCCATTGAAGTCAATGGTGAAAACATAGGGTATATTCTGGGAGCTGGAGGGGAGGGGGTGTGAGGGAGAGGCTCCAAATTCACAGGGTAGCTGATGGAGCCTCTCTCCAAGATATCCACCAAGTTTCAAGAATATTGGACCAGGGGGTCCAATTCTATGGGCACGCAAACAGGTTGCCCCCATTCCCTCCATTGTTCTCTATGGTGGGAAAAAAGTAACTTTTATTCCCACCATAGAGAACAATGGAGGGAATAGGGGCAACCTGTTTGGGGCCCATAGAGTTGGACCCCTGGTCCAATGTTCTTGAAACTTGGTGGGCTATCTTGGGGAGAGGCTCCATCAGCTACCCTGTGAGTTTGGAGCCTCTTCCTCAAACCCCTCCCTCCAGCCCCCAGAATATACCCTACATTTTCACCATTGACTTCAATGGCCCATAGGATATAATGGGGCCAGATTGCCGTAGAATTTCTTTCATTCCCTCCTTTCCTTCTCTCTTTTTCCTCTTTCCCTCCTTCTTCTCTTCTCTTTTTCCTTCTTTCCCTGTTTCCCTCCTTATTCCCTCTCTTTCTTTCCCTCCCCTTTCCTTCCCTCTTTCCTCCTTCTGTGGCCCAACTCTCACGAGAAGGAGTTTAAACTTCGAACCCCTTCTCTCTTAGCTCCCCCACCCAGACCAGCTGGGGAAGGGAAGGGGAGGCTTTTGAAGATGCCTCCCCCTCTTTTACTTCCCCTTCTGACATCACTTCCGGGGGCATGGCATATGCTAATAGCTTAATAGCTCATTAGCATATCATATGCTAATGAGCTCCTGCAGCTGTTTTTCTACAAAAAGACCCCTGCATGGCAGAGAGTGGATTCAAAATCGAATCTTCCAGGTCATAATCTCACTCTCTAACTACTAAACCACACTAATGATGTATAGTTCCATAATCCTTTGAACTGATACTTCCTCCTTTTTTACAGAATGAAGTTTCTGGGGCTGCTAAGTGGTAGAATAATGCAAAGGGGTGGAGAGACCCTATTTAATCCTTTCTCTCCCCCCCCCATTTGCCCAATGAATATTACCCTTCTCCAGGCTGCTTTTGGCCACAGGGGAAAGATACAAGCTGACACAAGTTTTCCCTACTGAAGAAAATAGTTGGGAAGAGAGGGCGGATCAGCTGTCCCTTTCCCTCCTGCAATGGTCACCTCCTTTTATGCTGTATCTCCACTTAGCTGCTTTCTAAAAAATACCAAAAGCATGGGATAAAAGACCACAGAGCAAGGTGTCATTCTGCCTTAACCTCTATTCCTTTGCTGTTTAAGATACTGTATTCCCTTTTGGTGTCTTTCGCTGACTAGTCATCACCATTGTGGGTGTTCCATACTTTTTCATGTCTGTTTTAAAAGTCAAGATGTCCATAATGCTAGCCGAGGACCAAAACCTCACATCCACCATGGACGAGCAATGTCAACCCAGTAACCGCAGCCTCCTAGTTTTCTCCCAGATGTGAAATTACTGTCTAAAAGCCCTTTTCCTCCCCTCTTTTACACTGTATTATGAATGTAAAAGTTTCCTTTGAAAGATGCCAGCTGTGGTTGTACCCCAGGTTTATTCATGTGGGACCTTTACTAGGTCAACTTAATACTTGACTACTGCTTATTATCCCATCAGTCTTCAGGGACAACCCATGATCTAATTGCCCAGCATTTATGTTGCTTGGCAACCATAAATACAGAGTAATAATCCTTAAAGGGACAGTGTAGAATTTCATGCCCCCGCAGTGAAGTACACTTCATTTCCCAGAGCACCCTGTGTTTTTTAATTCAGTGAATAAAAATGTGTAATGAATAATTAATTATGTGCTTGGAGGCACAATAGCTGCCTACTTTTGAATATTCATCAGCGGCATTATTAATTCACTAGAAATCCCAAGGAGCAGTGGGATAGGCTTTTAGCCTAGCTGGAGGACTTAACAGATAGTGCTTTGCAACATGAGCAAAGTTTTGGGTTTTTTTTAAAGCAGACTTTTCTTGGGAGAGATTTTTTTTAAAGTTTAATTTACATCTTTGGAAGGGAAAAAAATAACAAAAAAAAGTGAGTAGGTGAAATGTAGGAACCATAGTTTATTCTATGGATCAAGTCAGATTATTATATTTTGCCATTAGGGTATGTTAGAAAAGCACTGATTTTAAAAGTGAGCGTAGTTAGGAGAGCTAGTGTGTTGTAGTAGTTAGACTGTGGAGTTAGTGGTGTAGTGGTTAGACTGTTGAGTGTGAAGGGGCTGTAGCTCAGTGGTAAAGCAACTGCTTGACATGCAGAATCTCCCAGGCTCAACCCTTGGCATCTCCAGTTGAAGGGATCAGGTAGCAGGTGATGGGAAAGACTTCAGTCTGAGACCCTGTAGAGCTGCAGCCAGTCTGAGTAGACAATACTGACCTTGATGGACCAAAGGTCTAATTCAGTACAAGACAGCTTCATGTGCAACTGGGAAGACCAAGGTTTGAATCCTCATTTGCCATGAGCTTCACTGAGTGACCTTGGGCCAGTCAGCCTAGCAGTGGGAGAAAAAACAAACAGCAACATCACAAACATTGCTACATGTAGGCTAGCTCTAGGAATCACTGGAAACTCTATGGTAAAACACAGAGTTTCCAGCAATTCCTACAGCTACCCTATGTCATTTCTGCTGGAAGTGATGTAGTAACATCCACAATGTTGCATGCTCCCCATGTCCACCCTCCAACCCTCCTATTGGTTGGCAGGCTTCATAGAGTCACAGCCAATTTATGGAGACCCCATATGGTTTTCAAGGGAAGAGATATTCAGTGGCTGCCTCTGCGTAGCAATCCTAGACTTTCTTGGTGGTGTCCCATCCAAGAAACCAACTGGGGCTGACCTTGCATAGCTTCTGACAGCTGACAAGATCAGGCTAGCCTGGGCCATCCAGGTCAGGACAACTTAAAAATTGTTTTGAAAATAGTTGTAGTCTGTGGTCTACTGGAGCCCATACTGCATTGAAGCTGTGAGGTGAAGAATCCCCTAGAAAAGATTATTTTTCTGAAGTAGACTTTTACTTCAGAACCCATCTGCCAAACTTAACGTGCAGAAAGATGCACCTTTAGAGAGTTATGACCCATTTCTTCTGGAATGTCAGGATATTAGTTGGAAATGGATCTGCTAGACACTGATAACCAATATGGCTGGTGATATGAGAGTTTGATTAGAAGGTCGCTGGGTCCATCCCAGGTTCTGTCAAGTAGAAGTATGCTAGACAATCCTCGTTGAAGCTTACAGATTCTCAGATACATGGGGACTGATCTGGATTGAGATCTTGGCATCAAAAAAAGGGAGCCTGCTCCCCCACAACCAACCTGAAAAGCAATAAAAGTTGACGTATATATGAAACAATCAAATTATTTTAAATCAAATATACTGTGAATCCAAGAAATGCTGAAATAAATGAATAAATGAACAATTATCCTTTAAAATGTAAAGTATAACAAGATCATATAACACATTTTAAAAAATCTATTTTCAGTCGTAAGACAGAAGACCAAACTCATTTTGACAAGCTGTCTCCATCAGTGGTGAACCATGTTGGAGAAACAACAGTCTGCTAAGAGTGTAATTACTGTAAAAGTTGCTGAAGGAGAAGTTTGGTCCACTTGTACCCTAGGGGGAGCTGTGGAGCATTCTCTAGTATTTATGGAATGTTTTCTCTTGCAGTTCAGCCTACCTCTTGTTGTTTCTCTTTCCACTGTGTGGTAGTAGGTGATAGTACTTGTGCTCTGAAGGCTTCTCTGTTGCATTAATGGTCTATAGGCATTGTCTCTTTTTTGCAAAATTTTATTGCAGTAAATTCATTGAAAGCAAATTCAAAAGTGTGGATTGGATTATTTCCTGAACTCTGCCAACAAACCATATAATATTTTTTTCTAAAACATACAGCTGATTCTGATGTATAAAATATATGGAAACTATACAAATATATACCTAATATATACAAAATTAAACCATCAATAAATGTGAACTGGCATATGCAACTTTTTAGAAAAAGATTGGTTAACCACCAGTCATGGGTCAGCGGACAGCGGAAGACAGGAGGGCCTGGTGTAATCTGGTCCATGGGGTCGCGAAGAGTCGGACTTGACTGTGCGACTGAACAACAACAATAACATGGGTATATTACTCTCTGCCCCATAAGGGAAGCATTCTGTTTAAAAGAAACACATGAAAATGATCTCTTTGCCTGTTCTGAAGCAATGTGCTAATCACTAAAATCACAGGGTTATATTGATACCTAATCTCTATAGGTTACAGCCCTCTGATGGAAGACGAGCCAGACGTTTGTTTATTTCCAGGTGTCAAATGAAAACCTTGTATCCCAGCCAGTGTTCCCTCTAAGCTGAGTTAGTGCGAGCTGGCTCACAGTTTTTTAGCCTCTGGCTCACACATTTTTATCTTAGCTCAGGAAGGATGGCTCCAGAGCAAACTAATTTATGCAGTAGTCAAATCGCTCGCTCACAGCTTTAATGCCAGTAGCTCACAAAGTAGAATTCTTGCTCACAAGACTCCACAGCTTAGAGGGGACAATGATCCCAGCCAAAGATCATCTTTTAAAATTTTTATTTAAAATCAATCAAATCATTCTTGAACTGGGTAAATATGAAAGAATCACTAAGCCACAAAGTAGCATATGTAAATGAAATCAGAAATAGAAATACACAAGTGGGGACCCGCAAGAAACTTGCGAGGAGGGGGCATTCCCCCACCTTTGCTTCCTTCCCATTCCCCCATCTTCTCCTTTCTTTCTCTCCCCAAGCCAATCCCCCTTCTTTTTTTCCAACCCTCCTTTTTTGTCTTTCTCTCTCCCGCAAGCCAATCCCCCTTCTTTCTCTCCCCCCAAGCTAACACCCCCATCTTTTCCTTTCTCTCCGCCCAAGCTAATCAACACTTCTTTCTCCCTCCCTCTTTTTCTCTACCTTTGAGCTTGGCAGTGGTGGCCAGGTCCAGAGTGGCTTTTGGTGTCTGCCATGGCCAGGCCTGGAGTCTTTCCTGGCATTCTCTGCTATTGTGGCTCTGCCCGGAGTCTCTGCTGGTGTTCTGCACCACAACAGCTGGGTCTGGAGCCTCTACTGGCATTCCCTGCTGGAGTGACTGGGCTCCAAGCAGCTCCCAGCATTCCCTGCTCCTGCAGCTTGGCCCAGGTCAGCTCCATGGGAGCACCAGCAGCCAGGCCTTCAATGGTAAGTTGCATTGTCTGTGCATGTGCAGGCCACACTTTTTATTTGGGAGGGATTTAAACAGCCCAATGTATTTTAAAAAAAAGTTTTCAGATTTAAATGATTAATAAAAAACCTTTTAAAAAGTTTTCAGATTTTTCTGTAAACGTAGAGGGTCACCCAAGTTTGTAGAAAAAAACTGGTTTGGGATAAGTATGCCTCCTATCTGAGGATTTAGATATCTGCACATAGGAGACTGTTGAGAATTAGATATATAGATACATATCATTACTTACTCCTTATCCATGTAAAGCTTAAAAAATATAATACAGGTTCTGAGATTCTCACAAAGCATGTTCAGAAAGGTTAAATTCAGGTGTGTTTCACATGTGGCTATCTTTTATAGGCCCAATTACATGAAACCTACATGACCATATCAAAACTTTCCAATTGGTCACTTCTGGTAGTATGAGGTGAGTGTTTCTCTGAGCTCAGAAGAAATTTCCCATAGAAGTGTACATATCAAAACTGTAAAGTTACTCTAACTTGTTCAAAGACTTTTCTAAGCAACTGTCCATCTATTGAAAGTTATCTCTTCCCCAAGGATGGTACAATGAGACCATAGCTGATAAAGTATGACTTGTACATGTTTTGCAAATTTGAAAACTGAAGCAAATTGTCAGGCCTGCTTTTGTTCAGTCAATACCTTTAACAGACAAGCGTCTGTGATGCACTGATGAGGACAGCTTGTTGAAATTTCTTTAGTTTTCTATCTTATAATTGACAATAGGGTTTTTTAAAAAAAATATGTTATGATGATTTTTTGGTCATACTAGCTGTATATGTACGCAAGCTTATTTATTTAATTCAACATTTCATCCTCTTGGACATGGATTCAGAGGTTTCCCAGGCTGCGGCTAGATTTTGGGCAGCCTGTCTTGCAATACGCAGAGAGAAGATGAATCTTACCCCATAATTCATATATCCTAACTCTCTAAGGTTATTTTATATGACATCTTTTAAACTTATTTTTATTTTGCATTCTTAGTTTTATTCTCTGTATTATAAGCTGACAAAAGCCATTAAATAAACTTTGATTGATTGCTTATTAATTTAGTTAGTTCAGAAGTTATTGGCTTTGCAAAAAAAAAAATTAGTTTTTTACACATATATCTTGACTTTTCTGTAGAGGCTGCTCCTTCCGTCAGGCGCTGGCTCAAACTTTAGCTGTTCCAGATAATAATCAAGCTGCCAGTTAGCATCAAATTACAACTAAAGATTGTTCCTACTGTGCTTGCCCCCAGAAATAATTTCATAAGCTCTCTGGAATGAGCCTATATCTGCAACAATCCAGAAAGCCAGTGCCATAAGGAGGGTCGTAGCAATACTCGACCTGAACCTGTAAGACCAGCAGTGGGCAGCAGAAACATGGAGAGGTTGGCTGAAGCAAATACTGCCAGCTTGTGATGTCATCTCAGGGTGATACCCAAGGGAGAAAGGAGCCAGTTCACTGAAAAAGTGGCTTTAGGAATGCTGGGAAAGAGAGTTCTGGTGGAAGGAGGATGAAAATGAGCTTTGCTTTCTTCTGTAGTGATTGATAGTTATGGGAAAGTTTCACTGGGTGCATATAGTATATGCCTCCCTGTCTATGAGGCCTCCTTGAGTGATGAAAGATCAGTCTCTATTTATCTGTCATCTCTGTCTTCCATTCTGATATTTATTCATTTGAAGAATTTGTCTGTTGCCTTTCTAAAACATGCTTGAGGTGGCTGACCACTAAAACAAAAATCCTAATTATAAATACACGTTGATAGGGTCCAAATTGGCAGAGACTGACCAAGAGAGAAATTTTGGCGTCATAGTAGATAACTCACTGAAAATGTCAAGACATTGTGCGACTGCAATAAAAAAGGCCAGCGCTATGCTGGGGATTATTAGGAAGATAATTGAAAACAAATCAGCCAGTATCATCATGCCCCTGTGTAAACCAATGGTGCGACCTCATTTGGAATACTGTATACAATTCTGGTCACCACACCTCAAAAAGGATATTATAGCATTGGAAAAAGTGCAGAAAAGGACAAGTAAAATGATAAAAGGATTGGAACACTTTTCCTATGAAGAAAGGTTAAAGTGCTTGGGGCTCTTTAGCCTGGAGAAACAATGACTGAGGGGTGACATGATCGAGGTTTATAAGATTATGCATGGGATAGAGCAGGTCGAAAAAGAAGTACTTTTCTCCCTTTCTCACAAAACAAGAACTCATGGCCACTCAATGAAGTTGCTGAGCAGTTGGGTTAGAACGGATAAAAGGAAGTACTTCTTCACCCAAAAAGTGATTAACACATGGAATTCCCTGCCACAGGAGGTGGTGGCGGCTACAAGCATGGACGGCTTCAAGAGGAAATTAGATAAACATATGGAGCAGAGATCCATCAGTGGCTATTAGCCACAAGGTATATATAGGAACTCTCATTCTGGGGCAAGTAATGCACTGTATCCTTGGTGCTTGGGGTGGTCAACAGTGGGAGGGCTTCTAGTGTCCTGGCCCCACTGCTGGACCTCCTGATGGCAGCTGGTATTTTTGGCCACTGTGTGACAAAGTGTTGGACTGGATGGGTCATTGGCCTGATCCAACATTGGCTTCTTTTATGTTCTTATATTCTTTAAACAATAATGTACTACCAAGTAAATGACAACAAGCCCATAAAATCCAGCACTGTGTTTTGGTTAGAATTCACATCCGTGATCTGGCATGGAAGCTTGCTAGGTGACCTTGGGGCAGTCACACAGTCTCAGCCAAATCTACCTCACATAGTTGTTGTGAGAATAAAACGGAGGAGATGGGGATTGCATAAGCCACTTTGGGTCCCCACTGGGTAGGAAGCCAAGTTATAAAACAAGTAAGCAAACCCTTAAAAATACTAAAACAAGCAAAGCCCGTAAAAACAATAAAAACAAGCCCATAAAACTGGTTAATATATACATAACAGGGCATAAAAGCAGCATAAAACTGCTCAAAAGGTGTTGATAAAACAAATGATGTTAGAATAGTTATCTCTCTTCTGCTCCTTGCAGCCAGAATGCACCTGCGTTTTTTCTCCCTTTATGTTTTGGGATCTTATTTTGGTAGGAAGCACAAAAGCATCACCTGCTACAAGAATCAAAATGAAGACAGACAGCCCTGCCATTGATAACAAGAGTGTGGTCTCCTTCCCGCAAAGCTATTTCAGCACTGCAAGTTAATGTGAAGTAAGGGAAAATCTGTGTTAGGCACACCATGCAAAAGCAGGCAAGCATTTTTTGATAGCATTTTGGAATGCACATATGCACACACACACATACACACACACTTTTTTTTTTAAAGCACCAAGATTTCCCCCCATAACAATTGCAGGTTCATGGATTGTTTCTTTCTCTGCAGCATTGATGTATATACACCTTTAACAACAGTCCTAATAATATCCCGCTTGGTCACAGGTTAAACAACTGTCATTTTGCTCAGCAATTCAAACTTCCATTGCAATTTGCCAGCCAGCCGAGTGCATGGGCTACAAAGCCATTTATTGCAGCGATTTGCATTAAAAGAGGGTGTCATTGTATTACCTCTTAGCTTTGGCTGAAATTAGAAGTAATATCTACATTTATCTTTCATTCCTAGGAGTATAAAATTGTGCTAATAATAACAATAATAAAGCCAGTCCCTAAAAGCTTGGCGAACTCTACACAGATTTCTCTCTCCAGCCCCCCACCCCCCACCTCATCCTCCTCCCCTCCCCGCTTCTGCTCAAGTAGGGGAGTAGAAAGATCATGAATAATAAATACAGAGATAAGAGAACTGAAACTGGGAAATCAATTTACTGCAAAATATTTGCATATTTTATTAAAAGAAACTGTGCATAAACCCCACAACAGGGTGGAATGATTTATATTTTGATTTGATTTGTATACATTATACCTCCGAGAGAACAGATCCAACTTAGTCATCCCTGCAAGACTTTCTTCTCTCCCTCGAAGGGTGGCGGTGGTTGTGTTGTTGGGCTGTGTTGCTACTTTTTAAAACAAATGTTCCAGACGAGGGAGTTGTCGGCCTCGCGGATGGAGGCAGTTCGCAGATTTGTAACACTTTGGATCCTCACATAGTCGGAATACCTGGGAGGAGTCCTGGAGCCAAGATGTCTCCTTCAGTAATATACACATCCCGTTCGATCATTCAGTGGGATTTTCCTTCTTGCTGGTGTAAATTTGATTTGCACTCAAATGTTTCAGAATCAGACATTCTGAAACACTTGAGCAGAGTGAAATGTTCTCCCCATGTTGCAGAATCAGGGTTTGAGCAGGCATGAAAGGGACCGCATGAGGGTCCACCTGAACTTGCCCCACGTCACTTCAGATGGAGGAAGGCAGAATCGTATAAGCTACCCCGAGCCCCGTGGAGGAAAGGTGGGACCAAAAAACAAAAATAGGTTCTTATGCCCAACTGACTTTTTAAAAAATGAAAAGCAGCTGCAGATGGCAAAGGAGCCGTGTGGAGGAAGGACTGTTTAATCCTTTCCCTGCCAGCCACTTGCCGCTCAAAATCGCCCCCCTCCGCCACCCATGCTTTTCCTAACTCATGCATCTCCAACTAATAATTTTAGTACTTCCACTTACTCCAAGTACAGTCTCACCAAGATCATAAGAATAATGATTATGCCTTGTATTGCGGCAAACCTATTACAACAGATAAAACCATAGTTTACAGTACAGAAGACATAACTGTGGGGAACATTTTCATAAATAGCTGTGGAAATAGATATTGCAAAATCTCTCACCTCTAACACTGGGGAAACTGAGACTGCAAAATAAATAAATAAATGCCCAAATCTGGCCTTGGAAATTAAAGCATCTCTGGAAATTCTCCCCCACAATATCAGGAAGCAAATACCATGAAAGAAATACCATGCAAATACCATGGCTGAGTTCAGACTGGCAGTTTGCTCTGGTAGCCAGTCGTGGCAAAAAAGCCCCGGAATAAAGTGTTCCGGGTTTTCCTGTTCACACAGCCCAGGCCGCTGCTGGAAAATACGGGGCGGAGCCGGGTGGGAGCGTTCAGATTGCCGCGCCGGGGGGCATGCTGTATTTGGCGTTTCCCCATTAATTCGGCTGTGGGTGTATGTGCGCATAAGCACATTTTGCCGATTAGGCTCATGCGCATAAGTGCATTTTGCTGATTAGGAGAGGACCCCGCAGTGCCGGCACCACATTGGGCAGTAGAGTGGAGCATGGCCAATCATATCGCTGCTGCCTTCTGCCCAACGCGGGTTGCTCCCGGCTTTTCAGCTGCGCCTTCAGACTTCCTGAAAGCGGAGAAATGCATGACACACACAGGCTTTCGGATTTGCTACCAGTTTTATGAGGTATCTTTTTAATCCGGCGGTGAAGTGCAACAGCACAGATTGGCTACGGGTGGGGGACGCCAGGCAGATGTGCCTGTGTGAATGCCCAATTTATTCTGGAATTAAATCCTCGCTGGCCCAGGTCCCTACCGGGACAAATTGCCAGTCTGAACTCAGCCCATGAAAGGAAACTTTGAGAACATGCATCAGTATAGATTCAGGTGGGTAGCCGTGTTGGTCTGAAGCAGCAGAACAAAGTTTGAATATAAACTTCGTTATACATCAGTATGTTTGTCATTGTTAATATTAAATACAATGCAAAAAGGTGTCATTCTCTAGACTTCCCATACATCCAGGAAACTGACACTCCTTTCCAAAAGAGGCTTGGGACATTTCTTCTTCATCTTAATCCAGGGTTGTCTACGGGGAGGGGTTGTAATTCAGTGATAAACTATCTGCTCGGCATCCAGAATATCCCAGGTTCAATCCCTGGCATCTTCAGCCAAAAGGATCAGAGGTTAGGTGATACGAAAGACCTCCGTCTGAGACCCTAGAGAGCCACTGCAAGTCTAAGTAGATGCCAGTGACTCTGACGGAGCAAGGGTCTGATTCACTATAAGGCACCTTCAAATGTTCATATGTGCTCATGTTGGGATCACATCCAGGTTAGGCTGCTGTATGGTGCTCGATGCAGGGCTACATGTAGAGACTACAGCACTAAGCTGTGACAAGTTACAGAGATCATAGTGTGGATCCAGACTAGATTTTCTGTGGGCACGAGAAATTCTGCCCACAAAATGTGATCTTCCTACCTCCCCAGCTGGAGTCCAGGAGGCAGGGACATGGGGGGTGGGGGCATGGAGGGCTCCATCAGGCGATAGTGTTATGTCACTTCTGGGGAAAACTCAGAAATGATGCTAGGAAACTGGGAACTCTACTGTGACCACAGAGTTTCTGTGATTCCTAGAGAGATGTGACATCAATTCTGTATTTCCCCTGGAAGTGATGTAGTGCCATTGTGTGACAGCTGCTGGAGTGCCAGTAGGAAATGGGAGCTGGGAGTGGGAGATCCCCCAGCCCCAATGGGAAAATAGGAAGCCTAACTCCCACAGCAGCCCAAATGGAGGCATTTCAAGCTACAGTGGGGAGGGGGGAAGCCGAAAAATGGCACTTCATGGGCAGATGTCCCACAAGGATTTCTGCCTCATAACCTGCCACCTTCCCCAGCCCCAAATACCACCCAAAATTTTGTTCCTAAGAGTTTCCTAACCTGAGGAACAGGATTTTGAGGGTATTTCAGGCTGCCGCAAGAGTGGGAGGTTGTGCTCTGTGGGTGGAAATCCATGCATCAGTGGAAATACTATTCTGGATCCAAATCAGCAAGTTGCATCCTACTTTCCTGCTGATGCAGTAGAACAGAGCAAAGAATCCAGCAGCATTTTAAAGACTAACAAAATATGTGGCAGGGGATGAGCTTCCATGAGTTGTTGCTCACTTCTTCAGATACAGCTGGGATGGGAGTCCATCTGATCTAATTATTGGAAAATGGAGTGATTTCATACGCCAAATGACATTAGCAGGCAAATGACAATAGCAGGCATGATTGGAGTTAGGTGAAATATGCAGAGGAGTAATAGTCATGGATGGGGCTGTGGTGGCTCAAGTGGTTAAGACGCTGAACTGCAGACTGAAAGGTCGGTAGATCAGCGGTTCAAGACCCGAGTGCTGCATGATGGAGCACTCAGTCCCAGCTCCTTCCAACCTAGCAGTTCAAAAGCAAGAAATTGCAAGTAGATAAATAGGTACCACTTCGGTGGGAAGGTAACAGCATTCCATGCACCTTGGCATCTAGTCATGCCGGCCACATGACCATGGAAATGTCTTTGGACAGCGCTGGCTCTTTGGCTTGGAAACGGAGTCAGATTCGACTGGCTTTTGATCAAGGGAAACCTTTACCTTCACCTAATAGTCATGGAGAAATCAGCATTGGTAATGAGACAGGGAACCTAGGTCTCAGTTCAGTCCAGGTGGATGCATTGTCTTGAGCTTCATTATCAGTTGCAATTCAGCTGTCTCTCTTTCTAATCTCCCTTTGGAATTCCTTTATAAGAGAACTGCTACTTTTAGGTCAGCAACTGAATGTCCTATAAGGTTAAAATGTCTCCCCACTGGCTTTTGATTGTTGCGGTTTCTAGTGTCAGACTTTATGTCCATTAATTCTTTGTCAAAGGGACTGGCCTGTTTGTCCAATGTAGAGGTTGGAAGGGCATTGCTGACACGTGATGGCATAAATCACATTAGAGGATGAGCAGGAATATGAACCCACGATGGTATGGCTGATGTGGCTGGGTCCACTGATGGCATTGCTAGGATCTATATGAGAGCAAAGTTGGCATCTTGGTTTGTTGCAGGCCTTGGTACCAGAGTCCATGTTACTGTTAAGTAGTTTGTCATTGCGAGTGAGAAGTTGTTTCTGCTGATGGTGGAGGATTCCTGTGGCCCAAGGACCCTTCAGCACAAGAAGCAATTCCAGAATAGTCTCTTGCACTGGAGGAACGCATTTCAGGCTGGAGGAAGGTGCCACCATTAGTAACTCACCAATGATAACAGGACTTAGCGACTTCTTTTTGAGAGTTCAGATCACTTCTTATCCACTACCTCAATGACCTACCACCGGAGCATAGTTAGGGGGCAGCCTACCATGACCTTGCTGAACTTCCTAACTTGGCTACATTTGGGCCAGCAAAACAAGCTGGGAAGCACTGAGCAAGCCATGCCACGCTCCCACCTTTCTCTAGTTTCATATTAACTTTTGGGAAAGATGGCAGTCAAAGCATGTTGGTGCATCTGTAGACTGGAAAGCTGCATTTTGCGCATCCCAACCACATCGACATAATTTCCTTCCTCCCTGCCCCCAGAGCCACTAGAGAGCATTCTGTGGGCTTTTTTAAAGAATCAGAACTCACTATATAAAGAAGAAGAGGAGGAGGAGGAGGAGGAGACTGGATTTATGCCCCACCCTTCACTCAGAGTCTCAGAGTGGCTTACAATCTCCTTTCCCTCCCCCTCCCCACAACACATACACTATGAGGTAGGTGGGGCTGAGAGAGCTCTTTTGAGAACTGCCCTTAAGAGAACAGCTCTGAAAGAACTTGTAACTGACCCAAGGTCACACCAGCAGCTGCATGTGGAGGAGTGGGGAATCAAATCTGGTTCTCCCTGATTAGAGTCTGCAGTCCTAACCATTACACCAAACTGGCTCTAGCAATTTAGTATTATAGTGATATAGCAATTGCTGATTTTTTTTTAAAAAAATGCCCCCCCAAAGTGCTCTGGGGGAACAAGGGGAATGGCAGCTGTGTAAGAACATAAGAACATAAGAGAAGCCAATGTTGGATCAGGCTAGTGGCCCATCCAGTCCAACACTCTGTCACACAGTGGCCAAAAATACCAGGTGCCATCAGGAGGTCCAGCAGTGGGGCCAGGACACTAGAAGCCCTCCCACTGTTGCCCCCCCCCCAAGCACCAAACAGTTTGGTGTAGTGGCTAAGGCAAAGAAAGGGAGAGGGAACCACCATGCAGATGTCCCAGGGCTGCTGCTAATGCCCCTGCGGCAAGAGGTCCACATAGAATGGTCCCATGTGGAAGCAGCCTCTGTCTCTGAATCACAGAGTTTTAATGTATTACTTGAAGACTGTTCTCCACCTGCGGTAGTCCTTCACTCTGCCATGGCCTGTCTTGCATTTGTATTTAATAAAAGTTAATCAAATGTTTAATTTCACGGTGATTGCAGGTAGCTGCGTCGGTCCAAAGCAAAATCCCAAAACAAAAGTCATTCAAAACCTTTTATTAAGAGCAAACAAAATAACACGGAACAGTATGCCAGCTTTTAAGCTCTCCGTAACAGCATGCTGTCTTTTGTATTATTTTGGTTGATCTTAATAAAAAATATTGCACAGCTTTTGTTTTGGGATTTAATTTCACCGTGGATCTCACAGTGCCACCCAGAAAACCCAATCGAAGGTTTAGTTTCTAGAGACCCAAGATGCAGGGCTGAATCCTGAATAGCTCTCTAGTGTACAGATTTGCTCACCAGCAAAAATGCATATACAGGGCCGGTTCCCCAGCCAAGCCACCCAAGCAACTGCTGGGGGCCACACATGGAGGAGGGTGCCAGTGCCCTGGAGAGACCCAACTTGCTCTTAGCCATCAGTGGTGCGGGAGGGAAGTGATCTCCCCTCCTGGGTTGCAGCCTTTGCTGGACAGCTCCAAGTCAAGCCACTGAAGCTTGGCTCAGATCCCACCAGCAGTGGCATGGGCCCAGGACAGGAGGGGGTACAGCTGGCTCAGGTTAACCAAAAGGTAAAATATGGGCAAAGCTGAGGCTGTGATTTTTTCTTCTTTTTTTGGCCAGCGACAAATTCTAGTTTTAGGAACTGCTATGGATGCCTTTTAAAAACAGTGATGGTATGCAAGCACATGCGCTAGTGTTTGTTCTTCAGGTATCATCCTCCAGCCCTGGGTCTCTAGAAATGAAATCTCTGAGTGGCATGAGAGATCCACTTTGAAACCTAACATTCTGGTGAATGAGAAAAGTTGGAGCGTCATGAAAACTACCCTTCACAGTTGGAACAGGATAGGAGAGACAGTCGGCCACATTTTCTTTTCCATACCTGATTCATACCTGGATGAATCACAAGCCAGAATTAAGATTGCTGGGAAGAACATCAACAACCTCAGATATGCAGATGATACCACTCTAATGGCAGAAAGTGAAGAGGACCCAAAGAGCCTCTTGCTCAGAATGAAAGAGGAGAGTGCATAAGTTGGCTTGAAACTCAACATCAAAAAAACTAAGATCATGGCATCCAGCCCAAACACTCCTTGGCAAATAGAAGGGGGAGTCGTGGAAGCAGTGACAGACTTCACATTCCTGGGATCCCAGATCACTGCAGATGGTGACTGCAGCCATGAAATTAAAAGGCACCTGCTCCTTGGGAGGAAAGCGATGGCAAATCTAGACAACATAATAAAAAGTAGAGACATCACTGTGTGAACAAAAGTTCATATGGTCAAAGCAATGGCATTCCCAATAGTAATGTATGGCTGCGAGAGTTGGACTATAAGGAAGGCCAAGTGCTGAATAATAGATTCTTTTGAATTGTGGTGCTGGAGAAGACTCTTGAGAGTCCCTTGAACTGCAAGGAGATCAAATCAGTCAATCCTAAAATAAATCAACCCTAACTGTTCCCTGGAAGGCCAGATACTGAAGCTGAAGCTCAAATACTTTGGACACCAAATGAGAAGGGAGCACTCACTGGAGAAGACCCTGATGCTGGGAAAGACTGAAGGTCAAAGAAGAAGGGGATGGCAAAGGATGAGATGGTTAGACAATGTTATCGATGCAACGAACATGAAATTAAGCAAACTTTGGAGCACGACGGAAGACAGGAGGGCCTGGCGTGATGTGGTCCATGGGGTCGTGAAGAGTCAGACTCGACTGTGTGACTGAATGACAACACCCAATTACAATTAAACAGCAGAGCCAACATAGTTGCAAAAATACCAAAAAAACAACAACAACAAACCCCAAACCCAAGCAAGCAAGCAAGCAAGCAAGCAAGCAAGCAAGCAAGCAAGCAAGCAAAACCAAGCAAGCAAGCAAGCAAGCAAGCAAGCAAACAAAACTAAAATGTGTCCATGATTCCCGGCTGTACATTCTCTAATCTTTTGGGACTGTCATTGTCCAAAGAGCTACCAAACATGATGGCCAATAACTTGCCTATGTAGATTCTGTCAATACACACATAAGATAGGACTGGTCAACTTGAGTTTCTATTTTTTGGGGGTATTTGTTTGTATTTGTGTGTGTGTGTGTTTGCATGCACTCCTGGAAATCATGGCAGCCTCTGGTGACTGATCCCTACTGGTCTTGGAGGATATTCAGAGAGGTGGCTGAATAAAGCCTACCCCTGCCTCCTGCCTCTGGTGTTTCAAGGAGGTCTCCCATCCAAGTACATGCCAGAGTTGACCCTGCTTAGCTTCCGAGATCTGATGCGATCAGGCTTGTCTGGGCTATCCAGGTCAGGGCCAATTTGAGTTTCTGATACCAATTCTTGTATGTTTTGAGTTCTCTGTGGATTCACTGATTGTCCTTAACTAGTATTAGCAACAGTGTTCCAATTTGTAAAATGGCTAAAAGTCTTCTAGAATGTCTCATTAATTCCAAAATAGGAAGTTGTATTCATGTGTGATACACAGACATGAATCATGTGCTCAAGTTATCTATATGCATTTGTAATTTTTACTTGGGTGTTTGTGACAATTACAATCTGGATGGTTATCACGCGGTGGCTCAAGTGGTTAAGATGAGAACCGAGTGCTGCATGATGGAGTGAGCATGTGCGTGTGTGTTTCTGGTCCCAGCTCCTGCCAACCTAGCAGTTCGAAAGCAAGAAACTGCAAGTAGATAAAGGCTGCGGTCACACTGACCTCTTACCCATTGTCGGTTTATCTGCCACTTTTTTATCAGATGAAAACTGATTACACATCCCTCTTGAATTGTGTGATGAATCTCAGACAGCTGCGCCACCCAAGTGGCAGTGTGGGATTTTTTTTTTTTAAAAAAAATGTGCATAACTGCATGTGCGCATAACGGTGGTCGCCGGGGGGAGGGGGGGAGATCAAATCGCACTCATTGTGAGAGGGGAGTCCAGATAGGGGGAAGTGTGGAATTGCAGTAGAAACACCCGGAAAGTACTCATTTTTCCAGGTGTAGGAAAACATGAGAGAGAACCGGGAGCATTGTGCGAGGGAGCCCGCTTTGGGATGGGAGGTGGATTGGCTTGTCTGATCAGCGATTTTACATGTGAGAGGGAACAGCAGTGAATCCCTATCAAAACAACCATGTGACCGCAGCCAAATAGGTACCACTTCGGTGGGAAGGTAACAGTGTTCCATGTGCCTTGGCATCTAGTCCAGGTATAAGCCTTTGAGGGTCAAAGGTCCCATCATCAGATACAGCGATAGCCACTAATTTAGATGTCTTGAAAAAGAGGATTAAGGGATGAGAAAGGGGGAGCATAGGTCCATCAGTGGGTATTACCCATAATCAGGGCTCTTTTTGTAGCAGGAACTCCTTTGCATATTAGGTGACACACCCCTAATGTAGCCAATCCTCCAAGAGCTTACAGTAGCCCCTGTAAGAAGGGCTCTGTAAGCTCTTGGAGGATTGGCTACATTGCCTAATATGCAAAGGAGTTCCTGCTACAAAAAGAGCCCTGCCCATAAGGATGCAATGGATGGGATTGCCAGCTCCAGTATGGGAAATACCTGGAGATTTTGGGGGGTGGAGCCTGAGGAGGGCAGGGCTTGGGGAGGGGAGGGACTTCAGTTGGGTATGATGCCATAGAATCCTCCTTCCAGAGCATCCGTTCTCTCCAGGTGAGCTGATCTCTGTCTCCTGGAGATCAGTTGTAACCCCAGGAGATCTTCAGCTACCACCTGGAGGTTGGCATCTGTAAAGAACAATGGACTCTCCATGTTTAAAAACAGGAGAATATGATTTTGAATGCCACTGCTGCGGATGACAAGAGGACTTGGCCTCCTGGCCCTGCTTTTGGACATCTGTGTGAAACAAGATCCCTCTCTAAAGGGATCGTAGTTCTGATCCATCCAGGCCACTTTTGTGTTGGGTAGATCTATAGTGACCTGATACCACATCCTGACTGCTGTTGCTCAGCCGCAGGAGACTTCCGAGCACTTACAATGCCTGTAAACCTTAGCCGAGTGGAATGTTTTCTGTGGATTTCATTCCTTGGGATCATGGGACCCCTTTACTTCTGGACTCTGCTTCTGAGCTTCTGGGCTCACTCTTTATCGCTTCTTAGTGCTATCGGATGACCTTACATGGTTTTGCCCCCTTGATAGGATTACCAAGCTGAGTCTGGCAATCTGCGTGAGAGTTGGAGGTAGGGACAAGTGGGGAGGAGTGACTATGTCACTTCTGGGTTGTACCATAGAGTTTCCAGTGATTCCTAGAGTTACCCATTGTCACCTCTGGGTTGTGCCTGAAAGTGATGTACCAATGGGGGCAGTTTTTCTTTTCTTTTTCACCCACCACCAGTCCGATTGGTGGCAAGCAACAGGACTGTTAAGCCTACCCCTTGACCTCTCCTAGGTCTGCTTTGAAGAGACATTTGAACATAGATTGATCTGTGAGAATCCCTGGACACTCTTACCTCTGACAAAGCTTCAGCGGGAAAGAGCAGAGGTGTTGAGTTGCTTGAATTATAAGGGAAAATGTGAGAAGGAGCTTAATGAATCATGGTCAAATCATTCTCCTCACTCAAAGCCTTCATTGATGGACCTAGCTGGGGAGGGGAGGAAGGAGAAAATATCATGGGGCCAGTTAATTTAGTGCAGCCCCCCTTTCTTCGTTTCTGACACCATGTAATGTCTCCGGGTCCACAGATAAAAACTCAACAGGATAATGAACGATTTAAAACAGCTTTAATATGAAGAGCAACTAAAGTATCTTGCACAGCATGTTCTTAAGCTGTGTTCTAGAACTAAGGTTATGTGACCTTGGGGCAAGTCCCCAAGTAGTTACCAGTGCTTGAACACTGTTTAATAAAAGGAAATGTCTTTAAAACAGAAATTCTGTCATTACAAGGCCACCTCTGTAAACTGAGCACTGCTCTTCGCCCCAGAGAACCACCAGGCTTACAGAATATTAACTAGAATCCAGTCTTCCCCTTGGATAAAGGTAAAGGTAAAGGTTTCCCTTGCTCGAAAGCCAGTCGAATCTGACTCTAGGGGGTGGTACTCATCTCCATTTCCAAGCCGAAGAGCCAGCGCTGTCCAAAAATGTTTCCGTGATCACGTGGCCGGCATGGCTAAACACCGAGGCACGTGGAACGCTGTTACCTTCCCACCAAGGCGATACATATGTATCTACTTGCAATTTCTTGATTTTGAACTGCTAGGTTGGCAGGAGCTGGGGCCAGAGACAGGAGCTCACTCCGTCCTGCGGCACTTGGGTCTTGAACTGCCGAGCTACAGACCTTCCGATCTGCAGCTCAGCCTTTAAATGGACTGCTATGGCTAGGGTTGCCAGGTCCTTCCTGGCAAGAAGTGGCAGGGGAAGGGGGGGCAGGCCTGTAGCTACAGTGGGGCATTTGGGGGCCTTGCCCCTGATTTCCTGCCAAGGCCCCCTGACTTCCATCCAGCCCCCAGGCCCCATGGCTCTCTGGGCCACCTGGAGGACTCCCTACCACCACTCCTTCCCCAAGTGTGGCTTGCTTCTCTGTGTAAGCAAGCAGAGTATGAACGCTGCAAAAGTGAGTTTTTTAAATTTTTTAAAGGCCCCCTGAATTACAAAATCCTGGCTACAGGCCTGAGGGGGGGATTTACCAGGAGCAGGAAGGAGCGCAATGGAAGTGATGTCTTTATGTTGCAATGTCGTGGAGTCGCTCTGGGTAAAAACTCTATGTAAAAATGGCTTTTACTATTGAGTTTTTGCCCAAATACCAGGGCATCACTCAGATGTTGCTGGCATGACGATGTCACGTCCAACACGCCCTCTAAGCTGAGGAGTCTTGTGAGCAAAAATTCCACTGTGCGATTCTTTGGCATTAAAGTTGTGAGCGAGCAATTTGGCTACTGCATAAACTAGTTTGCTCTGGAACCATCCTTCCTGAGCGAAGACAAAAAATGTGGGAGCCGGAGACTAGAAAACTGCGAGCTAGCTCACACTAACTCAGCTTAGAGGGAACACTGGCTCACGTCCTGTGCATGCCAGAAGTGACATCACCACATTGCTGGTGATGTTGGCTGGGCCTTCCTCTTGGTAAGTGCCTCTGCCAGCCAGGTAATCGTGTCAGGGGGGTGAGGCTGGTGGCAGGGGACCCCTATCTCCACTAGGGAGCTGGCAACCCTAATTATAGCCCCTGGTGTGCAAGAGTCCAAAAACCGCAGAGCTTCTTCTGGGGTCTAGCTGTCTGTTAGCTCTGTAGGGGGCACAATATAGCTCCCAGCCAGCCAGCTAGTTTTTGCTTCAGGTTTCCACACTGGGATCCTAGGATGACTTTGTATGGGAGGGGGGACATGTTCAGAAATTTATTTCTGGAATTGGGCGAAATCCTAATTCCACAGTGAGAAGTCCCAGTAAATTCCGCCACTGACTAAAAGCCAAGTACGAGGCTATAGTAGGCAGCAGCCTGCCAAATGTGGGATGCATTGATTATTATTTTATCATTTGTATTTTGGCCCAAAGATTGTGGCAACCTTCTGCATTTTCACTTCTGACTCAGTGCCTTCCAGCCATGCAGACCTCCTCTAGTATTAATGAGTCGGCGACTTGAAAACTTACTTCAAGTTATAGCGCAGCCTTTGATTTTCACAAAGCTCCTCGGAGCGCCTGCAGCTAATTGTGTTTTCAATAATAAATTGTCGAAGAAACCTTGGCTTAGTTGGGTTTGCTTCGATCTGACTTAATTAGAGAATTTTAAAAGCACCATCCTGGGCCACTTGGGTTATTGGTTCTCGCGCGTTATTTACAAGAGGGCTGCACCATGTGGACCCGACTGACAATTTATGTCTTTCCCACACCCCGTATATCATGCTTTCATGTCATAAAGTTAAATAATGGCATTTTCCTGCTTTCATGCCAAATTACTTTTATGGATGCAAACTCGCTTACTAATAGGGGGTCTTTTGTCATATCAAAAACAGCACCAATAGCAGAAAGCACGCCTTTGTCTTTTTTTATCGGGTTAAATGTAAAAAAAAAAAATCAATTGCCTTGGAAGCACAGAAGGTTTACATAGTATCCCTGATTCTCCATGTTTCCCAGTTGGGGGAAAATGCTGTTCAAATGACAAAGGTGATCTGACTCCAATGGTAATGCGAGAAAGAAATTTTACTTACAAAAAAAGAAGTACATCTTACATGACATATTCTTGTAGGTACATTTAACATTGTGAACTGATTAACTTCAAAAAAGGTTAACTTGGTATAGCTCTAAGCCCAGATAAGAGAGAAAGAAGAAGAGAGGTCCTATATAAGATGAAACAAAAGGCAAGAAACAGCCAAAGCAGCTCAGCGTCTAATGGATGAGAGGGTGGGGCCAACTGCCAAGTGTACCCAATTGAGAGAATTCTCTTAACCCTTTCCCTTCCAAATCCTCTTGCATGCAGAATTACAATATCCAAACTTTTTGTTTGTTTGTTTGTTTATTTGGAAGCTACCAAATATTGATTTATAGGAGTTGAACTTGCCTAGATGGATTTAGAAAAATAACAACAACCAAAAACTTGTACAGAGGCCCAAGCCATAATGGCACATGCTTTTCAGATTTTGGAATCTTCCATACATCTCTGTCTCTCTCTTTCTGTCTTTCAGGACAAGTTGTCTGTTTTATAGGCACAGATATTTACGATCTTCCCTGTGTAGAAAGATTGTCTAGTCCATGGCACATCTACACTCCTGACAGAGAACTTGATAAGTTGATATATGTTACTAGGTCACAGCGTTGTCTCTCCATGGCCCCAGTCATACGGGCCAAATAATGTGGGAGGGAGGTGTGGCTGTTTGCCCTGGAGCAAAATTGATATGTATGACACCTGGCAATTCTCAACAAAAGTGATTCAGCTTTTAATAAGTGATTCAACAGCTCAGAACAGACAACAAACATAGAGCAACAGGATCTTATTTAAACCTTGCGGGCTAGCATAACCACGTCCATATTCAGGTTAACAACCAAAAGGATTTCAGAGATAACATCCAATCACTTTGCTTCCCTCCAGCACAATCCTTGTCTTCTGATTGGCCTGCTACACAGAGTAGCCAATCAGGCATTGCCATTTAGGATACCAGAATGTCAATGGGGATGAAATCCAAGCTCAGAACATAACAAAAATAAAGCGCAGTAGCCCGATCACATGCTCCCCTGAGTCTCCGTGCATAGGCTGTTAGCTGCCAATCACACAGCAATGCTGAAGCATGGCAAAGAAGCGGTGCAGTGCAATCACACAAACGGTGATCGCAAGCCACCGCTTCCGGATCAGGTGGGTGTTTGCGTGCATGCGCCGTTCTGCAGAGCAGCACTGCTTTCAGTTTCGGGTTTGTGTGCATGCATAGTAAAACATCCGGTTTACGATGGGATGTGGACAGGTGCCGGATGCCACAGGATACTAGCACTCCCCTGATCAGAAGCCCACCTTTGCCCTGCATTTTCTGGATACTAGTGCACTTTCCGCGGTACTTTCTAACTCTGCATCTTTGGCGGGATGCCATGGGTTGGCCACGGGAGCACTACACTTCCCAGATATTGCGGTGTGATCATGCCCCAAAAATCCGCCTGACATTTGTGCCTTCCGTACGGCAAATTCTCCATGTGACCGGGGTCCATGTATAGTTGTGGCACGGAATAAAGGATGCATTCATACCAACCACAGAGGGTATTTTGGGATCCTTCACAGGCATATGCAACTGGGAGGGAGCCACTGCACGGGAGGTCATTGAGGGACAACGCAGCACCGTGGTGAAGTGATTGACCCATGAGCCTCAACAGCTTGGTTTAAATCTTGCCTCAGCCACAAATCCACTTGATAGCTGTAGACAAGACACTGCTTTTCAGCCCTGCATGTAGGTAATAACACTGACCTATCTTATAGGGTTGTTTTAAGTGTTAGTATGATCGTTTATATGAAGTGCTCTGAAGACTCTATAAATACTAAGTGCTGTTATTATCCCTCTATGGCAGAGTGTCTGTGAAGGAACGGTTGCAGAAGTAATGAAGGAACAGCCCAAGGCCACTTCGAGAGCTCCTAGCTGAGGTGAAATTTGAACCATGGATTTATTTTTCCGGCGCAATCTCCCAGTTGCTGTACAAGACCAGCTTTCCCTATGTCACGGCAAAGAGGCATGACAGAAAGAACTTCTGAAGGTTTACCTCAGTTTAAACGGGGCACCATGTTGGTCTTTGATGCCATCTTGTCTTGGGTTCCAAATAATGTGCTTATTTGTTAACATTTCCACCCCATCTTTCGCACTGTAGATCTCAACTAGAGGCAGCTTACCGCATTAGTCAAAACTAACAGAAACACATTAAAAACCAGCAAACCTGTGGCAATGAATATCTCATACAAATCCCTCACATCCTGTACAAGTGTGAGCCATAAGATCTTCATTTCCATGAAAGGCCTGTTTATATGAGTCTGCTTTGCATTGTCTGTGGAAATGAAACCTGTCCTCACTCCCTCTGGGAGACTCCAAAGAATCAAGGCTTTCTGTGAAAAGTTTCATGTCTGAGGGTTGGCCAGATGAATAGATTGTAAATGGCTCTGATAGCACAACCGACTGAGAAGACTAGAGCAGATTCCTATCAGGACAGGCAGTGCCAGAAAATCCAAAGGCTTTAATGCCAGTACATTGAATTAGACTTAGAAACTCATCAGGGACAGTTGTTAACTGCCCCAGGCCCTGTACTGGGAGAGGACTCAAGTGTCCACAGCCCCACCCTCCCCAATGGGGGGAGGAGAAGAGATTGCTTCATCTGATGTTTGCACCCTCTCTAGGGCTCAGGCAGCCACCTTCCACCAGCAGCTCCTGCTCATTTCAATGTCTGCCCATTGCTTGGCCTGGGTGGGGTGGTTGTGGCAGTTGGGTTGCCATTCTCTGGATGGGAAATATCTGGAGATTTTGAGGTGGAGCCTGGGGAGGGCAGGGTTTGAGTAGGGGAGGGACTTCATTGGTACATAGGGCCATAGAGTCCACCCTCCAAAACAGCCATTTTCTCTAGGGGAACTGATCTCTGTCATCTGGAGATCAGTTGTAATTCTAGGATATCTCCAGGCCCCACTTGGAGGCTGGCAACCCTAGGTGACAGTGATTCTGAGATCCCCTCCTGGACCATCCAACACCTGGCTAATTCCATCATAGCAATTGTTAATCCAGACTCTGCCCCTCCAGAACCTCATTGGCCACACCTATGTCTGGCCCCTCCTGACACCATGCCCCCTGGGACCTGTGATTTGTCCAGGTAATCTTTTGTCTTCACCTGGGGCGAGCTCCCCAAGATCTCCCATTGGTCAGCATTGTTCTCTAATGTTTATATCTGTCCACACACATGGCCTCAGATTGTGTTTCTGTCCCTGATGCTAACAGACAGTTCACCCCCCAAAACTATGTTTGGGCCACAATCCCTTCTCCATGGATTCTGCACATCTGAACAGGTAGTATAACCCGTAACTATCAATCATCTCTGCTTTCTTAGTTCTGAATTGCTTGCTCCTTTTAGTGTGCTTGTAATTAGGGATATTCTTCAACAAAGCTATTTGAATTTACCCCTCAATTCTGGAGTCTTCCTACAGTACTGGACCATGGTATACAATTGGTGTACGATCCCTGTACCCCTCTGGGCTTCCCTGCTGCATAGCTAATTTTCCGCAGCAACGAGGCAGGCCATTGGCGGTAATACAACTTCTGGGGCTGTTACCAACAGGCGAGCAGCTGAATTCTGTAACAACTGAAGTGACACAGGTGTTTTATCACAGTCACAGTCTTTAAAAGGTATATACTTAAAATATTGAGAAGATGCCTAGAATTGATGCTGTCTGAAGAGGTCTCCAGAATTTCATTGCTTACTGGGAGTTTAAGAAGTCTTGCATGTGGGGCACAGAACTGCTTTTCAGAGCTAACATTTAAACAGAAGGAAGAGAGCCGTGTCAGTTCTCTTAATTACCAACAGTTGCAGAATTCTTAATAGGAAGAATGTTTTATAAGATCTGCCCAGATGTCTCATCTTAAACAAACATCTGCTTGAAAGGAAAGATTCATCTCTTGCCCTTAAAATATTAGAGAGGAGGCTGTGGGATTTTTTTTTTTTAAATCCATGGCTATAAGTTGCATTTAGCTCTCTTAAAGCTGCTGTCCGTAGTGTCAAAAACACACCAAAAAATAACCCTTGGAAAGGTTAATAATGGCCTTTCCAGTGTCATATTCTACACTTTATGTGTTGTGGTAATTATTATCATTATAGCTGTAAGGATGTCTAGTTATCTTTCTTAATCACATGCTATAAAGAAGTGCTTCAGAACACATATCTATTATTTAATCAAAATTTCACAGTTATTGGCATTTACGCTTCTGGAAGGGCTGTGTTTATTTTCTGTTTGCAAGGGGGGAACAGAGACTCCCAGGAGAAAGGGAGACCTCCGTCCATGCCCACTTTAATCACTGTCGCATCATGTGACAACCCGCACTATTAATATCAGAGACTGCTAATACATGTTATTAGGGTCCCCAGCTCCTTGAAATTTTTTTTTTGCGCTGTAGGAACAGCATATTTATTTGCAGAGGGCTGCGGGTGCTGAAATGGCGCAATGGATGAATGGCCTCTGGGGAGCAGTGGCGTGCCCCAAACTTTGCTATGAGCAAAGGGCAACAGACCTGGGGCTGAGATCCAGTTGGTTTATACAGATGTGTGCAGCTGCCTTACACTCTGGCAGGCCACAGAAGAGCACTGTGGTAGAACCAATGCTTTGCCTGTAGAAGAAGAAGAAGAGTTGGATGAATGGTTCCTTCACTCGGAGTCTCAGAGTGGCTTACAATCTCCTTCCATTCCTCTCCCCACCACAGACACCCAGTGAGGCAGGTGGGGCTGAGAGAACTCTTTCCAGAACTGCTCTTGAGAGAAGAGCTCTGAGAGAACTTATGACTGACCCAAGGTCACACCAGCAGCTGCATATGGAGGAGTGGGGAATCAAACCTGGTTCTCCAGATTAGAGTCCACCACTTTTAACCACTACACCAAACTGGCTGTCACTATACCAAACTGGTAGCAACTTCTTCTGAAGGATGTTTCTTTGTCCTGGAGAGCCATTAACAATCAGAGCAGACACTAACTGAACTAGGTGGACCAATAGTCTGGACTGGTTTAATGCAGATTCCTATGTACAGTCTACCTCTATTAACAGAGCCTCTTTGAGATAGATCACATCCAGGTTTATTAGGATTGCCAGCTCAATGCTGGCAACCAGCAGGAGATTTAGGAGGGCAGGGAGCGATGCCATGTGATGATTTAGAGTTGCCAACCTTCAGGTGGGGCCTGGAGAGCTCCTGCTATTATAACCGATTTCCAGATGACAGTAATCAGTTCTCTCGGAGACAATGGCTGCTTTGGAGAGTAGAGTCTATGGCATTATACCCCACGGACATCCCTCTCCACCACAAAACCCACCGTCCCCAGGCTCCACTCCCCAAAATCTCGATGGATTTATATGAATTTTACTGTTGTATTGAATTTTTTATTGTATGTAATATTGTTATTGTTTTTAGTTCTGAAACTCGGCTTGGCTGCTTGTTAGCCGCCCTGAGCTACCGGATAGGGCGGGGTATAAATCCCAAAATAAATAAATAAATAAAATAAATAAATGTATTTCCCAACTCAGAGCTGCAGCCCCAGATGATGTGCAATGTTGTAATGTCATTTCTGGTTTGTACGCAGAAGTGATGTCATGACTCCCTGTGTTTTCATTTTTTAACAATACTGGTCTTTATAGACCAGTGTTCTGACTTAGTAGAAGGCATCTGCATACATTCAAGGTAATTTCAGGTATATCCTTGGTCAAACCAACGGAGGAGAGAAAAGCAGAACTAGGGAAAAGGTTCTTCTTTGGTATGGTCAGATATGTGAGTATATCAAGGAATTTGTTTTCAGAGTCCATGGGATCTATCCACAGCTCAAAGAACAAACCTTGGACTGTATGTATGAAAGGCAACTTCCAGGGGTTCATAGAGATGATGTAATATTGATTTCTTGCTTGATTGCTTCAATTCCAGCATCACAGTGAATCAAGTAAAAACATTAATTGGCAGGCAGCCTTAGCGAAAACCAGGCTTTCTTGGGATATTTATGGGCCAGCGGGACTGACAGGCCTCATTAGAGACTAGGCTGATTATCCTGTGGGTGATTTTTTTTAAAAAAGTATAGGGATTTCATTCAAATCACTCCCGTTATTGTGTGCTGAGAGTTGTGTTTTATTGCAGTTATAACCAAGACAAGAGCTGTCAGTATTCTCCATTTGTTTCCAGAATCTGAGTAAGCAAACAGAGGAGTAACATTTTGCTGACATAACAGAGAACTGTTGAGATGAGATAAAGCTAGTGTTGCCAACCTCCAGGTAGGGCCCAGAGATGCCAGAGATGGGGAGGGACTGTGGCTCATGGGAAGGGCCTGTGCTTGGCACACAGAAGGTCCCAGGTTCAATCCCCGGCACCTCCAGTTAAAAGGATCAGGCAGGAGGTGATGTGAAAGACCTCAGAGTGAGACATTGGAGAGCTGCTGCCAGTCTGAGTAGACAGTACTGACCTTGATGGACCGAGGGCCTGATTCAGTATCAGGCAGCTTCACGTATTCATAGGTGCATCTCTTGGAGTTACAGTTGATCTCCAGATTACAGAGATCAGTTCCCCTACAGAAAATGGCTGCTTTGGAGGCTGGACTCTATGGCATGATGGTTCTTTCCCTCCCCCAAACCCTACCCTCCTGAGCCTCCACCCCTGAATCTCCAGGAATTTCTAGCTCAGTTGGCAACCCTGGGTGAAGCAGACATTTTGAATCTCTGAATATCCTTGGAGTCCAGCATACTTCCTTTTCCTGGGTCACTGCATACTTCAGGAAACAGTGTTGAGTCATGGCAGAAGTTCAAGTCCCTGGTGAGCCATAAAGCTTGTTGACTGATCTTGGGCCAGTCATGCTCTCTGCAGGCATAACTTGCCTCACAGCATTGTCGTGAGGATAAAGCAGAGGAGTGAGAACCAAACGTGCTGCCCAGAGCTTGGAATAGATTGCTATGCTGCAGCTCTTTGACATTATGATTCTGGATACCCTAATTAAAACGCTTATATGGATTCCACCTAGAATTTCTGCCGGTGTGGAAAGGGGATCTGAGATGATTCCCCACCACATTTGGGATACATCTGACTCCCCCCCCCATTATTCCTGTGAGCCCTCTGTTACCAGTGAGCTAGTCTGGTGTAGTGGATAATAGCAGTGGACTCTAATCTGGAGAACTGGGTTTGACTCCCCACTCCTTCACATGCAGTCAGCTGGATGACCTTGGGTCAGTCACAGTTCGCTCGGAACTGTTCTCTCAAAAGCAGTTCTCTCAGAGCTCTCTCAGCCCCATCTACCTCAGAGGTTGTTTGTGGTGGGGAGAGGAAGAGAAGCAGATTGTAAACTGTTCCGAGACTCTGAGTTAAGAGCAGGGTATAAATTGTACTCTTCTTCTTCTTCTTCTTCTTCTTCCCCAGGAGCAGCATTTAGGGAGTCATTTTGGCTGCTGCTGGAGGGTGGAATTGGTTCAATTGCCCCCTCTTTCCACCCAAGGAAATTCTAGGTGGGACCTAAATCCATGTTCATAATCATATGTATCCTTGTAAGCTGGGGATACAAACCGAGTCTTCTTGGTCCAGTCCTTTAAGTTATTAGCCTTGCTCGGACTACATAGAGGTCACAAAATATGCAGGGTATTTAGTTACAAAGTCCACAATCTAAACAATTAGCAAAGCAGGAGAAGGGGATTCTCCAGGCAAACCCCCAACCCTTTACAGCAACTGAATATTTGTTCCTTTCCTCTCTTGCCTTCTTTCTGCAGTTCCTACCAAACTCCTCTCACTGTTCAGATGGAGCAGCCTTTTGAGTGTCCTGATCGTTCCCTTCGCTTTAAACCCCTGATAGGTTGCACCTGCTCTGTCTTTGAGATTAAGTCGCTGTGGCTGGAATCATCACACAGCCAGTTTAAATCTTCTGCGGAAAGCCGCCCACCCTCAGGTTCATATAATACATGCATGCTGACAGACACACAAGGACAATGCTACGGCTTGAACATAATGACAAGCCTTACTCTGCACCTCCACCTTAAGCATTCCCCCCCATCACAATCATACAGGTGCGTTTGCCAGGGAGCCTGTGATTGGCTCCCTGATGAGTGTATACTTGGCAACAAGCTTGGGTAGAATGTTAATGCTTGGGCACTGTTGGCGTTAACATTTACTATTCGTCTTTGGAAACTTGTGCAGGGAAGCGGTCAGAAAAGCCATTTTAGGTGCACCCTTGTTAATGTTAACGTGTGGATGCTCAGATGTCAGAATACTGGAGATGTCAGAATACTGGATGTCAGAGGAGAGTATGATGCAGTGGAGGACCAGCTCTGTAACAGAGAAAGGGAAGCAAAGCTTTAGAACCAAACCAATGAACCCTGATGATATGCACTGAACACATGATGGTGCATTATACCAGCCCTCTCCCTGCATTGACTGAATGTGCCAAGAGTGGGAACTGGCATGAGCATTCTGGCTCTGCCTCCACATAATCTGTGGCTAGTGAGCATGGCAGCTACCTACAGAGGAAGTGTCCACATGTATGCTTCCTCCTTGTGGAACATTTGGAAAAGCAGCAGCTCTGATCGCAGGGAGGGATCATATGCATAAATGCTTACTCCACACCTAGGTGCCATGCTGATAAACTGGTGATCACATGGAGGCAGGAGCGGGGCCACTATGCCCATGCTAGCTCCCAGTCTCTGGCCGAGGACAGACTGGCAATTTGCCCCGGGATGGGACCCGGGCTGACAACGATTCAATACCGGAGTAAATGGAACGTTCACACAGGCACATCTGCCTGGCGTCCCCCACCCGTAGCCTACCGGTGCTCTTGCGCTTCACTGCCGGATTAAAAAAACACCTGATAAAAGCCTTCGCAAATCTTGAAAGCCTGCGTTCGTTGCGCGTCTCTCCACTTCCGGGGAGTCTGAACACGCAGCCGAAAAGCCGGGAGCAACCCGCGTTGGGCATGAGGCAGCAGCGGTGTGATTGGCTGCGCTCCGCTCCACTGCCCAATGCGGTGGCGGCGTTGCAGGGCAAAAAAAAAAAAAATCGGCAAAATGCGCTCATGCGCACATACACCCACAGCCGAATTAATGGGGAAACGGTGAATACAGCACGCCTCGGGCGCGGCAGTCTGAACGCTCCCGTGCGCCTCCGTCCTGTATCTTCCAGCAGCGGCCCCCGCTGTGTGGACGGGAAAATCCGGTATTGTTTAATCCGGGGTTTTTTTGCCGCGACTGGCTACCAGGGCAAATTGCCAGTCTGTCCTGGGCCTCTATACATACAGCCAATGCATAGAGTAGTCAGATTACGAGACAGATCATTGGAGTGTCACGGGCAATATTGTCTGTTTGGTCTTGCGGCAGCTCTCTAGGGACTCAGGCAGAGGTCTTTCACATCACCTACTGCCCTGGTCCTTTTAACTGGAGATGCCAGGGATGGAACCTCCAGGACCTCCTAGATGCAAAGCTGATGCTCTACCATTGAGCTGCAGCCACGTGGCTTCTCTATTCTGTCTGGCTTTTGTTTCCCAGCTTTTGCATACACAGCCTTTGGGAGCAGTCAAGATTATATGCATGTCAAAGCAATGGGACCAAACGATTCTTCTTGAGCGGCCTGGCTTTAGGGTTGCCAGGTCTGGGTTGGAAAATACCTGGAGACTTTGGGGGTGGAGCCAGGAGAGGGTGGGTTTTGGGGAGGGGAGAAGAGGGGCCTCAGCATGGTGCAGTGCCAAAGAGTCTACCCTTCAAAGCAGCCATTTTCTCCAGGGGAGCTGATCTATGTCAGCTGGAGATCAATTGTAAAAGCAGGAGATCTCCAGCCCCCACGTGGAGACTGGCAACCCTACCTGGCTTTCTTTGGGAGGGTTTTTTTTTCTGAGATGTTGCTGCTAAGTTGCCTAAACAAACACTCCAACTCCCAGCTTCCTGTTCTAAAGTCAATCTGTTTCAGTGTTTCAGAGTTTCATTCAGCAATGGAAGCCAGGGGTAGGGCGGGGGGAACTGGAGATTGTCGGTGCCTGAAAAATTGCAACATAGGTTTGCCATCCAGCTCTCTCTGGCTCTTCTCCATTCAGCATCTGCCAGCACGTGTCCACTGGGAATGATATGGAGAACGGGAAAGCTAGCAAATAGGAGCTGAAGTACAGGCAGTTTACTCATCATGCCTGGTCCAGTAGGCTGAAAGGTAATTGGGGGGGGGGGGAATGCCTGCTTTGGGATACCCTGTTGCTGGGAGGTGTAGACAGTGTAGATGCGCAACGCCCAACATTAAGGCTGATGGAGAATAAAAGTAGCCAGGAAATAAGGTTTGACCTGCAGAATGACAATTCTGAACATTCTCAAGCATTATCTTTTGAGGGGTTGGCGTAATCTGGTCCATTATCTTTTCATTTTCTAAGGAGGGGCAAAATTAAACTAATGTTCAGAAGGACCTTAAAACCTAGCAAAATGTATCGAAATGTAAGCTTTCGTGAATCAGAGATCGCTTTGTTAGATGCACCAGTGGTAGAGCACATGCTGTCTTGTACGTGGGCTTGCCTTTTGCCAACACATAGTGGGCAAACCCACACCTCCACCTTCAATTCTTGACCCTTGAGAAACTGAGGAGGGGAAAAAATGGCATTCATAGTGACATTCCAGGAATTTCCCCACGTCTCTATGGTCTTTACCATAGAGATTAGGGAAAGCTCTTAGAGCTTTATCTGGAAGTGAAAATATTTCATTTCCCAAAGTCCATCCTCATCAGGATTTGGCTTAAAATCTCACATTTGCTGAGACAGTGCTGGCAATCCTATTGGTATACAAGGTTTCAGGTTCAGTCACTGACAGCTCTAGTGAAAAGATGTGCCTGACACCCTGTTAGGGTGGTCACTCATCAGAATGGTCAATTCTGAGCAAAATGGGCCAATGGTTTGATTCGATATAAATCACCACAGGTTCCCTTTGCACTTCTGCATGAACTTCCATTTCAGTCAAAAAGGTGCTTCCTTTGGGAGCCAACATTTTGTTTTAACTTTTTATTTATGTATTTAAAACATTTCCATGTTGCATTTCCACCCAAACTGGGTCCTCAAGAAAATCAAATAAAAAAACATTCCAACATTAAAAATGTTTAAATTAAGCATCTGTACAATAATTCAATAAAACACACAAACAGAAATCACACCAAAAACCCGAGAGGAGGGCCAATAACAGCTCTTGGGAGTATGCCAAACAGAACAAAAAAAAGTCTCTACCCTCTGCTGGAAGACAACAATAGATGGAAGAAGGTTTGAAAGTTTGAAAGTTAAAGGTGCCACTGGACTCAGACTTTGTTCTGTTGCTTCAGACCAACATGGCTACCCTGTCTGAGCAATTGAGGGAAACAGGCAAATATCCCTGGGGAGGGAGTTCCAGAGCTTTGGCATGTGTTGCTGTTATATATTGGTATACATAATGCCTGAACTATCTCCTATTTAAGTCTGGTATCGTAACTCCTGATTGAATACTCTGCATGGCAGTCCAATCAGGATACAAGAAAGGATCTGGAGGGAGATGACTTGATTGGTTGTTATATTTATTTTTGATTGGTTCTTATCTCAATTAAGGGCATGGCCTACCAAGCCCGGATAGTTTAAAAGAGAGCCTTTTGCTCTCCTGTTTTGTGTTCATCCTACCTTGTAAATAAAGCTGAATCACTTGTTATGAGCTGCTGCCTTAAGTCTCATACTTAACACTGGCGATGAGGATGAGATTATAGCGGGTAGGTAGCCCTGCTGAACCACTGCCACCACGGCAGACGAAGCAGACCGATCCGGGGCTCTGGAAGAAGGACTACACCCTGCCATCCCACTGGCAGAACCAGCAAGAGCAATGGCAGCTAGCGTGAAGTTCGAGGCGTTCGAACCTGAGCTGGAGGACTGGAACTCCTGCATCACTCGGTTCGAGTTTCATTTACGGGCCCATCAAATTGAGGAGGATGCCACAAAGACGGCAATGCTGCTCAGCTCCTGTGGTCGAACCGTGTTCGACGTGGCCAGGTCTTTGGTCACTCCGGCTGATATTCTAACCGTTTCCCTAGCTGATATCAAGAGCAAGCTGAAAAATCACTTTGCACGCAAGCCCTCACAGATCGCCTGCAGACATGCCTGTTGCTCTCCTGTTTTGTGTTCCTCCTACCTTGTAAATAAAGCTGAATCACTTGTTATGAGCTGCTGCCTTAAGTCTCATACTTAACAGTTGCTACCTGTCAAGACACAGATGGCAGGGGCACCCTAAGTAGGGTCTTCAAAGATGCCTAGAGTGGATGGGTAAGTTTATATGGGAGAAGACTGCCTTTATGGTATGTAAGCTCCAAGGCATACAGGTCTTTAAAGGACAATATCAGCACCTTGAACTGGGCCTGGAAGTAAATTGGGACCCAGTGTAGATGGAACAAGACTGGAGTGATACTAGAGCTGCCAAACTCCCGGAGGGGCCTTGAGATCCCTTGGAATATCTCAAAAAGGATATTATAGCATTGGAAAAAGTACAGAGAAGGGCAACTAGAATGATAAAAGGGTTGGAACACCTTCCCTATGAAGAAAGGTTAAAATGCTTGGGGCTCTTTAGCTTGGAGAAACGATGGCTGAGGGGTGACATGATTGAGGTTTATAAGATTATGAATGGGATTGAGCAGGTTGAGAAAGAAGTACTTTTCTCCCTTTCTCACAATACAAGAACTCGTGGGCACTCCATGAAATTGCTGAGCAGTCGGGTTAGAACAGATAAAAGGAAATACTTCTTCACCCAAAGAGTGATTAACATATGGAATTCACTGCCACAGGAGGTGGTGGCAGCTGCAAGCATGGACAGTTTCAAGAGGGAATTAGATAAACATATGGAGCAGAAGTCCATCAGTGGCTATTAGCCACAGGGTATAGATGGGAACTTTCAGTCTGGGACAGATGATGCACTCTATTCTTGGTGCTGGAGGGGGCAGTAGTGGGAGGGCTTCTAGTGTCCTGGCCCCACTGCTGGACCTCCTGATGGCACCTGGTATATTTTGGCTGCTGTGTCACAGAGTGTTGGACTAGAGGGGCCATTGGCCTGATTCAACATTGGCTTCTCTTATGTTCTTATGGAATGACAACTGATCTTCAGACTACAAAGACTCATTTCCCTAAAGAAACAGGCTACTTTGGAGGGCGGATTCCATGGCATTATATTCTGCTTCCCATCCCTGAACCCTTCACTCCCCAGGGTCCACCTGAAATCTCCAGGAATTTTCCAACCCAAAGTTGGCAACCCTAAGTGATATAGTCCTTATGGTCCACTCCAGTTAACATTCTGACTGCAGCATTCTGTACCAACTGCAGCTTCCAGACAGTTTTCAAGGGCAGCCCCGAGTAGAGAACATTGCAGTGATCTAATCTATATGATACTAGGGCACGTAGCACAGAGGCAAGATCTTTATCACCCATGAAAGGCTGCAGCTGGCTCACCAGCCAAAGGCAGTGAAAGGCACCCCTAGTCACAGCTGCCATGGACTATGCTGTGAAATGAACTGTTGCCCATGTCGTATCAGAGTCATCCCGAGTCCTCCTCCACTGTCACTTCAGCTGTTTCCCTTGTATTTTCATTACTCACAGCCCCTCAGTAAATCAAGACTGTATGTGCATTCATTGTAACTTGTGGACAGGGCTCTGTACAAATAGTAATGGCTCCAGTTTCATCACTGGGTCTAGTTGTTCAGCTAGACACGTATGTAATCCAATGTTCCAGGAAATGGTGGAAACAAACATTGTTAGGGGGAGTGGGATTACTTTTATCTGCAATTTGCTTTTTTTTTAGATATAGCCATTGATCCCTCTTACTCTCTTTCAAAGAAGAATTTCTCTTCAGTTTCTCTTTGATTTCGCTTTGTAGTTTTGTCTTAACACTCAGCCCTTGTGGGATTTTTTTGGATGTTACACATCACATGGAGAATAGGGAGGTTTGGGAAGACACTGCTTGCCTCTGAGTATCTGCAGAATGAAATTCTGAAAATTTGTAGAACCTCCTTTCTGGCCCCTCCTCCCTGCAACTTTCTGTTTTGATCGAAGCAGAATTGTTTCAAAACAGACTCCACATTCCTAAGAAGTGGAAAAGAAATGGAGTGTTGGATTTCAGGGAGAAATTGGGTAAAAAGGCATTCAGAGAATTTCTCTTAATAATGTTCGTGGAAAAGCACATAATGCACCAACCTTGCTGAAGCTAAGCTAGGCTCAACAGTGCCTTGGTGGGAGACCTTATACTAGTCACCACTGTGAATCCTAAAATGGAAGAGAGGTGGATTGTAAATAAAAGTGACTATGGCTGCAGTCACACACGCAGTTTGTGGTGCTATAGTAGCATTACCTGAGTGGAATAAATGGGCCCTTCCAGATGAGAACATCTGCCTTCCATGGTGTAGTCGTCAGTAGCCCGTGCTGTTCTACAATGGAAGTGGAATAAACAGATACCGGGGAAAGTCCCATATTAGGGTTCCCTCCAGGTTTTCCGATATCTGAACTCTCCTGCAGCTAAAGGAACCCAGAAAGGACATCTGAACTTGCAGATCTGTTTCCGCCACTGTTTTTTTAGTTGCTGCCTATATGCGCTTATGTGCATCCATCTGCTTGCATTTAAATAAAACCCACCCTTATGGCTCATTCTGTGGTTGAAGTGCAACACTAATGTGGATGCCCCCCATGGGATGGCCACATGGGTAACCCACCACAAAGTGTATGGCCTGGATGGAATGTTCTGCTACATTTTGAACCGGTACCAATCACCATACTGTGCCAAGCCACCACATATGTTAGCTGGCTCTAACTGTGTGTAGCAAAAGTAAGAAATCCTTAGTTAGAAATAATCCTTGTTCCTGAACTGTGGAAGGTCGAAACTACTAGAGCAGATAAGTATATGCTTTCCCCCTCCTAAGCATACCTTTAGCTTAAACCCCAAATATTGCTTTCCATTTCTACTGTAACTAAAGGAACTTGAATGTATGTGTGTGTGAAACTGTTTTTGTATGCCTGTAAATAATAAGGACATTTAGTAAAGAGAATCTTGATTCAAATTAAGAAACCTTGTCAAGCATTTTCCTTTTGAAGAAATAGGGCTTTCTAGCACGAAACTTGCTTTCTCTGTATACACTGGCAAAAAGACCTCAATAAGTCAGTCAGCCACTGCGTAGATAAGCAGTCCGGCTAACACTTAAACACTGCAGACAAAGGAACATAGCATTATGGGAGGGCTCAGGGGAATGGCCTCTGCTTTGCATGCTGAAGGTCCCAGGTTCAATCCCTGGCATCTCCAGTTAAAAGGACCAAGCAATAGGTGATGAGAAAGACCTTCGTCTGTGACCCTGGAGAGCCTCTGCCAGTCTGAGTAGACAATATTAGCCTTGATGGATATGATTCAATATAAGATAGCTTCATAAGAACGTAAGAACATAACAGAAGCCAATGTTGGATCAGGCCAATGGCCCATCCAGTCCAACACACAATGGCCAAAAATACCAGGTGCCATCAGGAGGTCCACCAGTGGGGCCAGGACACCAGAAGCCCTCCCACTGTTGACCCCCTCAAGCACCAAGAATACAGAACATCACTTGCCCCAGAGTCCCGATCTGTACCTTGTGGCTAATAACCACCGATGGACCTCTGCTCCATGTGCTTATCTAATTCCCTCTTGAAGCCGTCCATGCTTGTAGCCACCGCCATCTCCTGTGGCAGTGAACTCCATGTGTTGATCACTCTTTGGGTGAAGAAGTACTTCCTTTTATCCATTCTAACCCAACCGCTCAACAACTTCATTGAGTGCCCACGAGTTCTTGTGTTGTGAGAAAGGGAGAAAATTACCTCTTTCTCTAAATGCTCTATCCCATGCATAATTTTATAAAGCTCAATCATGTCACCCCTCAACTGTTGTTTCTCCAAGCTAAAGAGCCCCAAGTGTTTTAACCTTTCTTCATATGGAAAGTGTTCCAACCCTTTTATCATTCTGGTTGCCCTTTTCTGCACTTTTCCAAAGCCATAATATCCTTTTTAAGGTGTGGTGACCAGAACTGTACACAGTATTCCAAATGAGGCATTGATTTATACAGGGGCATGATATTGGCTGATCTGTTTTCAATACCCTTCCTAATAATCCCCAGCATAGCATTGGCCTTTTTTATTGCAGTCACACACTGTTTCAACATTTTCAGTGAATTATCCACTTCGACCCCAAGATCTCTCTCTTGTTCAGTCTCTGCCAGTTTGGACCCCATCAATGTGTATTTATAGTTAGGATTTTTGGCTCCAATGTGCATCACCTTGCACTTGGCCCCATGTGTTCATTGTGTGCAAATGGTGCCTGTAAGTTGATTCTGCCCACTAAAAGGCATTCCACCATGTTCCCCTTTGTCTACACTATAGATATATATATTGTAACTTGTGTGCATGCATACATAAAACCCAGGAAATTAAGGAACATAAACAGAATGGGCCTAGCCTTTTACATTAAATTTTGATTATACATTTGTTTGGTCAGCTAATGAACACCAGCATAAGAAAGCATTAATTAGCACATCAGTGATAAATATACTGGGGAAACCAACCAGGCTTGTCTGAGTCTGTGCGTGTATGGATTTGTGTGCGTTGAATATCTGTGTGCCAGCAGCAATGTGTGCAATCTTCCCAGCTGTGGTCACCAACTAGGTTTTAACAGGGTCTGTGTTTTTCACTGAGCAAGGGCTGGAGTGCTGGGAAGTTTTGTCCTGCCCACCAACTTCCAAGTGAGCTGAAAAGCAAGCAAAAGCCCCTTTACCTCCCCATTCCAGTGCAAACAGCTAAAGAGATTTCAGCAGAGACATTCCTTTCACACCCTCACTTGCTCTCTGCCACCGCAGAAATGGACTGACATTAATAGGGTTGCCAGCCTCCAGGTGGTGGCAGGAGACCTCCTGGGATTACAACTAATCTCCAGGTGACAGGGATCACCTAGAGAAAATGGCTGCTTTGGAAGGTGGACTCTATGGTGTGGTACCCCACTAAGCTCCTTCCCTTCCCTTCCCTTCCCTTCCCTTCCCTTCCCCTCCCCAAACCCCACCCTTCTCAGGCTCCACCCCAAAAATCTTGAGTCTTTTCCCCAACCTGAAGCTGGCAGCTCTACTGACACATGTTTCTGTGTGTCTGTGTCTGCATGTGTGTATCTGTGTGTAGGGTTGCCAGCCTCCAGGTGGGGCCTGGAGATCTCCTGCTTTTACAACTGATCTCCAGCTGGCAGAGATCCCCTGGAGAAAATGGCTGGTTTGAAGGGTGGGCTCTATGGCATTGTACCATGCTGAGGCCCCTCCCCTCCCCCAAACCCACCCTCTCCTGGCTCCACCCCCAAAGTCTCCAGGTATTTTCCATCCCAGACCTGGCAACCCTATTTATGCGGTAGGATCTTGCTCTACTGGATAACACACACATGAGGCTGCCTTATCCTGAATTAGATCATTGGCCTGTCAAGGTCAGTATTGTCTGCTCAGACTGGCAGCAGCTCTCCAGAGTCTCAGGTTGAGTTCTTTCACATCACCTACTGCTTGGTTCTTTTCAACTGGAATTGCTGGGGATTGAACCTGGGATCTTCTTCATGCCAAGCAGAGGCTCTTCTGCTGAGCCACAGCTCCTCCCCCTCCAGAGAGAGAGAGAGAGAGACAGACAGACAGACAGACAGACAGAGAGAGACAGAGAGAGACAGAGAGCGCTCATCTCTTCTGCTGGGAACTTCATCCCTCACACTCACACTAGCACATATGTTTGTAAATATATGCAGTCATATCTGGGAACTCAAGGACTGAACTTATATCTCATGTAAAAACCTGTAAAAACGAGGCATTCAATTTGACGATGACAGTATACTCATCCATCATGGCAATGGGGAGGGAGGGAGGACCTGTCTATATCTATATATTTATTTATTGCTAATGTTATTCATACAACCATTGAGAACCATGTAGCCATACCGCATCAAGTCAGTCTGCACGGGCAGTGAAAAGGGCAGATCCCCATTCTTAAAGGAGATTGGCGATAAACTGTTCTGTATCATAATGCTGTAATGTAAAAGCTAAGATGTAGTCGCATTTGAAAGAGGGATATACACACATTGGGAAGGGGGGCAGGTTGAGGGGGCAGAGTTCCTATTGTAACCTCTCTCCCCTTCCCATTTTGGGGCTGCCTTTGAAAATGGTCCGGGCGGTTATCTTTTGCCTGCTCCACCTGCACAGTGCAGTTTTGGTTTAAAAATAGATTCCCCAGCCTCCACTTTTTTATAGGGTAAGAGGAGATTGCTTTGCATTTTCCCTACCGAGGTTAATAGCAGCTGGAGGAGGGGCAGCAATTTATATCGCACGAGCCTTCCTTATACTGACTCTGACCTTTGGGTAGGGGATGTGGCTCAGCGGTAGAGCATCTGCTTGGCCCAGGTTCAATCCCTGGCATCTCCAGTTCATAGGATGAGGTAGTAAGCGACGTGAAAGACCTGCACCAGAGACCCTGGAGAGTTGCTGCCAGTTTGAATAGGCAATACTGGAATTGACTGGTCTGAATCAGTATAAGATAGTGTCATGTGTATCTTCTTTGGGAAGGGGTTGACCTGAATGAACTAATGGCCTAATTCAGTATCAAACATCAGTCTTGGTCTACTTATACTGGCAGCATCTCTCAAAGGACTTAGGAGGAGGTCTTTCATTTCACCTACTACCCGACACTTTTAGCTGGAGATTCCAAAGAAACAACATGGGAAAGGGAAAAGATTTAATCTCTCCCTAAGTCCCCCCACTGTAGCCATAGCACATCAAGTCAGTATGCACGGGCAGTGAAAATGGCAAGGCAGCATGGTACAGCCCGATTTCGTCAGATCTCAGAAGCTAAGCCGGGTCAGCCCTGGTTAGTACTTGGATGGGAGACCTCAGAGGAAGCATTGGTGGCCATGATTCTAGCGCGATGTGGGGAGCGATGACTGGAAGAGCTGGGCATGGTGTGACGAGGCGGTGGCATGGGGACTTCCTCGGTGTTGGAGCTCGATGCTGAGCCGGAAGGTGAATCTTGCCTGCTCATTCAGAGCCCATCCTCATCGCCACTGTAAAGTACTGGGTTCGCCATATGGAGGACTGGGACTACGACATGCAGTTTGACGCGTTTATTGGTACTTCACAACAAGACAAACAAACGGCCCTGCAAGGCCAACTATACACAACCACCCGGTACCCCCAATGTCCCATTGGTGGGTTTGAATTTCCCACCCCAGGTATGATTGGTAGATACTAGGTGGACTAGGATCTGAAGATCCTTTTGTTTAGGGGAGCTAAGCTCCATGCTGTGCCCGCAGACCCCTGGTGGCGGTCCCCGTACATAACACTGGGCAAATGCAGAAAGGACCACTTTTTCCGCATGGAGAGTTTTCTGCACTTTGGTATCCAAATTGGCTGCTTGCAAACAGAGCTGAGTCATGGCTCTTGGGCAGGGAACTAAACAGTTCTGACTTCTCTTCTCCTTATGCATGCACGATTCTCTTCTTCTTATGCATGCACGGTGAATTTGGCTGGGCTTTCGGGAGTATAGGAGGGCTTGCTAGGCTCACTCTTTCTAAGTTCTCCCATTCTCTAGTCATTCTTTCCCAAGCCTGCTTTACTCCGAGCTCTTTGCAAAGAACACAGTCCAAATGCATTAGCCAGTTCGGTGTAGTGGTTAGAGTGTCAGAATAGTATCCAGGAAACCCTCTGCCATGGAAGCTTCCTGGGTGACCCTGGACCAGTCACTCTCTCCACCTAACTGACTTCATGGGGTCATTGGGAGGATAAAATGGAAGAGAGGAGAACAGGGTAAGCTGCTTTGGGTCCCCATTGCAGAGAAAGGCAGGGTATAAAGGAAGTAAAAATAAAAGTAAATTGAAAGTAAATTAAACACTGTATGGAAGGAATGGTGTGCATTTTCCTCATGCCAAGGTCCTGCCCACATTGGCATCAAGTTTGTCTTTCTGGATTGCAATGCAAACAGTTTAAGAGGGCACAGTAGATGCAACCTATGACTGGGGAGCAAGGATGGCTTTCTTTCTTTCTTTCTTTCTTTCTTTCTTTCTTTCTTTCTTTCTTTCTTTCTTTCTTTCTTTCTTTCTTTCTTTCTTTCTTTCTTTCTTTCTTTCTTTCTTTCTTTCTTTCTTTCTTTCTTTCTTTCTTTCTAGCTTTGTTTTGCTTCTCCTCCATTTGCTTCAGCACCTCTACAAGAGAATCAGAAAAGCCTCTTAATGCGCACACTGCCTCGTTTCTCACATTGTTTCCCAATTCAATCTCCCGCGTTACAGAAAGCACTCAACCTTTTGATTGCTTCTTTGTAGGCTTCTCTCGAGCCTTCCTTTCTCCTGCTCTTCTCTCCATGTTTCAGACTTTCCCTCCCAACAGTCATCGTTCCACCAAAAAAAAAAAATTAATGATGGAACCTGAGGTTACTATAGTAACTAATTCCATTGCCTAGGTGGCAGTGATCATATCATGCAGGCTTCCTTGGCTGTTTAGAATAATTTTCCTTCACTTTTTGACCTCTCTGGGCCATCCAGAACACTCCACTACTGTCTTAGTGCAGACTGCTAAAGAAACACAAACTGGCATTGAAATGAGTTGATAATGCTTACATGTAAAAGGTATTCAGATTCATCACAGCTCTCAAACCATGTGCCTTTCAAAATGTCAACCTATGCACAACTCTTTCCCACCATGACTTGTCTGCCAGGGATGCTTGGGCATTATAAGTGATGGCACATCCTAGGGTGCTTTCGTGACCCAAATACTGAAACAAAAGGGGAAGGGCCACAGGACTGGGGTCAAGGTGGGAAGGGGGAAATGTGCAAGTGGTCATGATGGCTGTCTCTGGTCTTGACACTAACCCATCAGCTGTAGCCTCACAGGCCCATCACCTCTGACACAGAAGCTCCTAAGACAGCATCTCATGCACCAGGTCCCCTTCAAGGAACCAGCATGCCTATCACCTCACGATCCCCTAAAGCTGCTTACTAAATGAGACAACACACCTGGCTAGAATGAATGGAAAGACATTGGAAGACTAGATTAGGAAGGAAGGAAGGAAGGAAAGAGGGAGAGAGAAGAAGAGGAGGAGGAGGTGGTGGAGTAGGAGTAGGAGTAGGAATAGGAGTAGGATTTATACCCTGCCCTTCACTCGGAGTCTCAGAATGGCTTATAGCCTCCTTCCTTTCCTCTCCCCACAACAGACACCCTGTGAGGTAAGTAGGGCTGAGAAAGCTCTGAGAGAACTGCTCTTGAGAGAACAGCTCTGACTGAACTGTGACTGACCCAAGGTCACCCAACTGGTTGCATGTGGAAGAGTGGGGAATCAAACTTGGTTCTCTAGATTAGAGTCCACTGCTCTTAACCACTGCACCAAACTTACCCCTTTGAAGCTGTTCATCCTGTAGTAAGTGGATGGAGCCTGAGAGAGGTAACCAGGCCGGAGGATGATAAAAGGGAAGGGTCAGAACAAATTGCCTGCTTCTTGAAGCACCCTGGATAAGAGGGCTGCTGGTGTCTGACTGGCCTTTGGTATGAGAAGCTACTTTGAGAGCATCCTTGACTGTTGGCTGGCTATACAGCACCCAGCCTGCCAATGGACTTGGCCTTGCCAGGTTTGGCAGGTGCACAGTCAAGTCTGTTGGGTCCTACCCTCACTCTGTGTGACTTGAGAGTACACAAGAACACAGCCAACACTATGCAGCTGTGTTTTGCTTGGTAAGGCTGGTAATTGTGGATAAGCTTTCTTTCAGGGAAATTTGTCATCCGTTACTGATCTCTGCATTGAAGACACTTGAGTAGACTTCCAAGGAAGTTCAGGCTTCCCCAGTATAGACCTGGAAAACTGTGCTATTATGCTTGTGGGTTTTAATGTGCTTAGTTTTTAATGGTTGTTAATTTTAACTGTTTTATGTTTTATGGTTTTACCTGTTCTGATATAAGCTTCTTGAGAGCCTAGCTAGACACTGCAAACTACATGAGTTTGCAAACTACACGATTTGCAGCTATATTGTAGCTGCTAGTTCCTGGTGGCAATTTGTGAGTAAAAGTGCAGCAGACCTGGGGTTGCCAACCTCCAGGTGGTACCTGGAGATCTTCTGCTAAATTATAGTTGATCTCCAGACAACCAAGGTCAGTTCCCTGGGAGAAAGTGGCTGCTTTGGTGGGTAGACTCTATGGCATTATCCCCTGCTGAAGTCCCTCCCCTCTCCAATCCCCGCCCTCCCCAGGTTCCACCCTCCAAACCTCCAGGTATTTCCCAACCAAGGTGGTAACCCTAAGCAGAACCCAAATCTGGTTGGGACCTCTGTGTGGGAGAAGGAGAAATACTTTGTCCTTGGGAGGTTATTATTTGCTCCACTCAGAGCTTGTTCCCCACAGAGCAAATGATGCTTCACTCTGAGGCTCTTTGGCTGTTTCAGCTGCCAAAAACAGCACAAGGGGGAAGGCAAGAGAATTCTCTTTCTTCTGCACAGAGGTCCCAACCTGAATCAGGTCTTTTTGCACTCTTACTCACAAATTACCACCAGGAACTAGTAGCTACAGTACAGCTGCACGCCCCCATGGCAAACTCATGTAATTTGTAATGTCTAACTAGGTTCTGAAGAGGAGGCATATAAATGTTTTAAATAAATTCTGCTCTAAGCCATCCTTGCTATTCTACTGTTTTACATTGGGTGGCATATGATGTTTCCCCCTCACCATTTTATCTCCACAATAAGCCCATGAGGTAAGTTAGGTTCAGAGAATGGTTGACCCAAGATCTTCTAGTTAGTTTAATGGCTCTGTGGAGAGTTGAACCCAGATTTCACAGGATCTACTTTGGTGCTCTAACCTGTATACTGCAAAATCAGTTCTGAAAATGTGTTCCTGAAGTCTGTATCTACATGGTGTTGTAAATGGAGGAGCATTGCAGTGTTTCTTTCATGTGTTAGAAGATTGTTTTCCCCTCCTGACTGTTGGATCCTTTTTATACAGCATCGTGCATCCCAATCCTAAATTCATTTGCATGGAAATAATCACTTTGATTGCAGTAGGACTTTCTGCCAATGAAGCGGGCATAGGATTCCAGTGTTAGGTCCCATAAGTAACCAATTGACGGTACAATCCCAAGCATATCTACTCAGAAATTTATTGAAGCCTACTCAATTGGGTTTACTCCCAGGAAAGTGTTCTCAGGATTGCACTGTTAATTAGGCAAAGACTCTAATTCCACAAAATTGGTGGATGTGATGCAAAGAAATCCTGACCAAAAGGGCTGCTAAAATTTGATCTGGGTATAGCTTTATTCTCTTTGATTTTTCAACAGTGGTTCTTTCTGCACTTGGGTCTCATCCCTGGTTTTATCAGAGTTCAGCTCGGGACACAATCCCTTGCATTTATCCCTGGTTATAACAGCATCGGTTTATCCCGGGATAAGTGTGGGGCAAAACCAGGGTGACCTCAATGGAATGTGGAAACAAAAAATACCCTGAGATAATTACAGCGGTGAACTCGAGTGTAGTGTACAATGTAAAAATACACTGAGATAATTACAGGGGTGAACTCACATGTAGTGTAGAATGTAAGTTTGGGGACAGGGTTGAACCAGGATTTAAGGTCTAGTGTGGGAAGGACCATAAAAGCATATTTCAGATTCAAGAATTAGGCTGTGCTTGTTGGGTCACTCATCCCAGAATCATCTGATCTCAGTTAGTTTTACTCCAGCGGGAGAGGTACAAAGAAAGCCAGATATGGAACTTTTCCAGTATTGTGGGTCTGTTCTAATGCCAAGTTCTCCAACCAGTAGGTCATATTATCCAGTGTGAGGTTCGAACTAGATGTTACATTTGACACATGACTGCCATGAGGGACTTGCAGGCAGGTGGCAGTTTAGAATTCCTTGTTGAAACTCATTTTCAAAGAGAAGAACCTTGATTCAGATTGCCTTCAGACTTCTTGACCCAAAATGCCCCCAAGAGGAACTACTTGAACAAGTGAGGACTGTATGTATATTGACAGGCAACATGTGCAGTCCCCAGCAGGGTAAATAGTATCTTCCTGAGCTGTTTCAGATTGGGAAAATGGCCCAGGGGAAGGCTGAAATCGCTTCTCACACGCTGCAGTCCTGATCGGAAATTGGGGCTCCACACAGTTCAAAACTGAATTCTCATAGGGAACTTGCAGCTGTCAACCACCTGAAAGTCCCTCTTGGAGGTCACATATCAAACATAATGTCTGGCTGGGACCTGACTTCCTTGACTGACTATTGCATTTAAAAAACAGGTGCACGTTTTTTGCTAAGAACTCCTGGATCTGGTGTTTTTAAGGAAAACATCATATTTTCTGTGCTTAAACAACTTCTGTGAGCTACCCTCACTTTGTATTATCCATGGAAAATCCATATATGTTGCCTAAACAAATAAATACACTATTTTGCTTGTGCTCCTCTCTGTTTTCCAAGAATAATGTGACACTTAGGTCTGAATGGGAGTTGGGATACTGGGCTGGTAGGTGCATGTATGTGTGGATTTCTCACTCTATAAAATCATTAAATTACTCAATGTTTGATGACTTGTGCATGTGTAAATTGACTAAGAGCTTTATTGGTACTTGTAGTGATGTGTAGCTGCCATGCTTGATCAGTCACAACTCATTCACATGGGCAGTTCATCATGATGCTGGATATGATGATTATGCATGGGTGAACCAGCCTACAGATAAAGTTAAAAAAAAAAGTTGCTGTTTTGTTTTTATGGAAATATATTATACTTTATGGTTGTGAACCGGTAACATTTAACGTGCTATAAGTGATAAACATGCATGTGTGAACCCGACACAGATAAAGTAATTATTTAAAAACACACACATGATTTGAGTTCTAAAAGAAACGAAATGGGCAAAGACCCTTTATGAGTTCCCTGAATAAAGACATTTGCAGTGGCAATGGAGCCCCCACATGGAATTTTCTTTGCGCTGTACTCTCCTGCCCACCATTCACCCCACCTTGTCTTTAGTGGGCTTTTTGCCCATTTTAAAAATATTGTTGATAGTAGGTATGTTAGTATATATGTCATAATTTTTAAAAAAATTGGGGTTGGGAGTTAATGGCAGGCAGGAGGGGAAATGGTGACAAAGGCTGGTGGAAAGATGTGGAAATCTACATCTTCGAATCCGCAGTTCCCCCAATCTGCTTTTGGTAAGATCTTTAGACTACCATGACCTTGTGTGGAAACCAAAATAAACATCCTTGAGGTCTGGGGGAAAACCTGGAACAAAAGTGCCATCCAGAAGCAACTGGAACATCTTCTACCTGAACGGGGGGAGGGGGAAGGGATAGGAAGGCTGAAAAGAAAAATGACAAGAGAAAAAACACTGTTTATCTTTACCTTTTAAAATCTGTTTATTTTTTTTTCCTGAGACAACCCAGCTGCTCGTTCACTCCCCTGTGCTCAACTATGCCATAAGTTTCCCCTGCCCACATTTCCCCCTACTGCACAAAAATGTACCCAAGCTGCATGTGAGAATACACCAGGGAGCATTTTCTAACCAGAAAGGCCCAAAGATCCAGTCAAAGCTGTCCTGTGGTGGTTCTGCTACACGTGTAGCTCAGCTCTTCCGAAGTCTGAGGGCTGGCAGTGTTGAATAAAACCAGGAAAGAAGCTGGACGGCTCTTCAAGTGTTCTTCTATGGCTGCTGCCTTCATTTTCTTGACAGAACTAAGAAAGCAATTAAAATCTGAATTTAACCAGTGGAGAAGTGACTTTGAAAGAAGCTGAGGAGCAGACCTATTGAGTAGGAAGGTGCTGTTATTATAGTCATGCTTTAGAATAGCTATGCAATCGCTAAAACATATCATTAGGCGCTCCATTCCCCCCCCCCCGGCTTTGTAGAATCCAGAGCTCTCCACTGTAGGAGGATGGGTGACTTAGTACATGAAATTATAACTGTTATTTCTCTCAATGTGAATTGTGCTTGCTGCTTCAAAACCTTTTCCTTTGTGTGCAGCTGAGTCTATTAAAAGCAATTAGTCATTAATGGGAATATGCTATAGAGCTGAAGAGGGACAGTCATTTACTGTAAAGGAAAAAAGGTGTAAGGTAAGGAGGATGTTGTTGCCTGGGCTTCCATCCACGGGAGGTGATACACGGTGCACGAAATAGCCACTTGTGCCTTTCTCTCTCCCCTTGGCGCCCCCCCTTCATCTTGTAAAATGTAGAGAACCGGATGCATCTTGATACAGACACCGCTGAAATGAATGGAAGTTCAAAGTGCCAGGTGGAAAAGAAACGCAGAGCGAACGAGATAGATTCAGGTTGGGCCGCTGGGTTGGTCTGCTGAAGCAGTAGAACAAAGTTTGAATCCAGTGGCCCTTTAAGACCAACAAACTTTAATTCTGGGTATCAGCTTTTGTGTGCAGGCACACTTCTTCAGATACACTGAAACAGATTTACTCAAGCCTTACACATAGGTGGTGGGGGGGTGTAGTTTGATTTGATTTGTTAGGTTTGTATCCCCATCTCTCTGTGTCCAGGCTCAGAGTGGGGAGCATCATTATTACATTTTTTTTGACAATTCATTGTTAACATGTATACATAGATACAATAAATACAATAAAATACCGAATAATATATAGTAAAATACATAATATTATAAACCAGTACATAATTAAAAGATGGCATAAAACTCAGGGGGAGTGATATATAATCTGTTGGATCTGAAAGGAAAGGGGAGAAGAGGGGGAGAGAGGAGGAGGCCAATCAGGGATGGAACCTGTCGGTGTCCTCAACCATAGGTCCGGCAGAACAACTCTGTTTTATAGGCCCTGTGAAACTGCATCAGATCCCATAGGGCCCAGAACTCAGCTGGAAGGGTGTTCTATTTGGCTGGAGCCAGGGCTCCAACACTCTGTCACACAGTGGCCAAAAATACCAGGTGCCATCAGGAGGTCCACCAGTGGGGCCAGGACACTAGAAGCCCTCCCATTGATGCCCCCCCCAAGCACCAAGAATACAGAGCATCCCTTGCCCCAGACTGAGAGTTCAAATCTATTGGTAAAGGTAAAGGTTTCCCTTGCTCGAAAGCTAGTCGAATCTGACTCTAGGGGGGGTACTCATCTCCATTTCCAAGCTGAAGAGCCAGCGCTGTCTGAAGATGTTTCCTTGGTCATGTGGCCAGCATGACTAAACACCGAGGCACACGGAATGCTGTCACCTTCTCACCGAAGCAGTACCTATTTATCTACTTGCACTTTCTTGCTTTTGAACTGCTAGGTTGGCAGGAGCTGGGGCCAGGGACGGGAGCTCACTCAGTCACACGGCACTCGGGTCTTGAACTGCCGACCTATAGACCTTCCAGTCTGCAGCTAATAGCCACTGATGGACCTCTGGTCAAGGACAGATGGATACTTTTTGGGCCAGGGATCACCAGCAAGTTTTGGTCTCTAGAACGTAACACTCTTTGGAGGAAGGGTATACCACAAAGGGCTAGTTAGAGTCAAGACGCATAAGTAACTGGGTGATAAGTATGGCTGAGACAGGATTAAAGCAGTTGGCAAGACCAGTGAATGGCAGCAAACTAGCATACAAATACAAGATTTTAACAAAAAGATGTTTGAACTAAGTTTGAGTCCAGTGTCACCTTCAAGACCCACAAAGTTCAGTTCTGGGTGTAAGAACTGAGACACTTAGCATGTGCAGATACACACTTCTTCAGATACATTGAAACAGATTTCCTCAAGTGTTACATATAGGTAGAGAGGGGGAGAGGGAATTTATACCCAGAATTAAACTTTGTTAGTGTAGTGGTTAAATCCGTGGACTCTAATCTGGGAGATCTACCTCACCTACCTCACAGGTTGTCTGTTGTGAGGAAGAGAAGGGAAAGGAGTTTGTAAGCTGCTCTGAGACTCTGAGTGAAGGGCGGGGTATAAATCCAATATCCTCCTCCTCCTCCTCCTAGGTGACACTGGACTCAAACTTTGTTTTATAAAGTGAACAAGTGCATGTGACAGAAAATTTGGTGCATGTGACAGAAATTTCAAACAGCTCTCCTTTCCATGTGGTAAAAATGATGCATAGCTGGGAAAGAGCCAGCAGGGTGTAGTGGTTAAGAGTGGTGTACTCTAATCTGGGGAACAGGGTTTGATTCTGCACTCTTCTACATGAACCCTGCTGGATGGACCTGGGACCAGTCACAGTTCTCTCAAAACTCTCTCAGCCTGTCCTGCCTCACAGGGTGCCCATTGTAGGGAGACAAAGTGAAGAAGATTGTAAGACACTCTGGGATTTCTTAGGGTAGAGTAAACCAGGGTATAAAACCCCACCTTGTAGCCGCTCCTTTGCAGCTCCCACTGGGACCCCCGCTTTGTAGGCTCTCCTCAGACCCCTGGTGTGCCATGGCGAGGGGATGGCTTGGCAGCAGGTCCCTGTCCGGGCCATCTGCGAGGACACAGAGGAGCGGCCCTTCATTCCACGTCCCCTCCCGAGAGCCGGGTGTTGAGGGGCGATTGTCTGGCAGTGTCCAGTGGCCTGCACGGCCAGTGCGATGAGCGCCTGATCAGCCAGACTGTTTACTCTGCAGTTTCTCCATGGCCATCTTGCTGGGCTGCCACCGCCGTCAGCATCCCCTACGGGCATGCGCTGTTCCCCTTGCAGCCACGGTGCTGGTGGTAGCTGCCTGGCTCCCTCCCTCCCCTCCCATCATAGTCCTTGGCTTGCTGCTGCTATGGCTGGACCGAGGAGAGGTTCTGACCGTGGCGGCAGAAAGGAGCGCAGAGCAATGTATGTGACGCGCTTTCGCCTGACCTCTGTCTGCCTGGGGCCTGGCTCTCCACAACCCTTGCATGACTGGGCAGGTATGGGAGGGAGGCGCGAGGAGGCCACGGCCAAAGCGTGGGGAGAAAGGCAGTGGTGGTGCAGGCCAGGTCGTCTCGGCCTGTGGCCAGAGGGAGGCAGAAGGTCATGGCGAGTCCAGGTGGGCCCATGCTGCTGCCTCCCAAGACATGGATGTTTGGCTGTCTGCAGCCACTGGAGGGTCCATCCAGTCCAGTGCCTCCCTGTAGACTGCGCATGAGAGGCTGGCGGGGACTTCTGTGGGCGGGACTGATTTTACAGGACTTAGCTTACACATGGCAATGCAGCCACCAATGGATGGTGAGACAGTTTGATTGACAGATCTCCGGACCATAGGCTGTGGGGGCGCGTGGACACGAACAACACTTTATAATAAGGATATATATATATAAAAGTAAAGTAAAGGTAAGCATTCCCTTGCTCAAAAGTCAGTCAAATCCGACTCGAGGGTTGTGGTGCTCATCTGTGTTTCCAAGCTGAAGAGTCAGCGCTGTCTGCAGACATTTCTGTGGTCATGTGGCTGGCATGACTAAACACCAAGGTGCACAGAACACTGTTACCTTCCCACCAAACGGTACCTATTTATCTACTTGCAGTTTCTTGCTTTTGAACTGCTAGGTTGGCAGGAGCTGGAACCAGAGACGGGAACTCACTCCGTCACACGGCACTCAGGTCTCAAACTGCTGAACTTCCAACTTTCCAGCCTGCATGCGCACACGCACACACACACGCACACACACACACACATGTTATAAGACTGAAGTATATTAAAACACAAAATACAGTTAAAATCACAGTATATAAGATCATCAGTGCTAAGAGCGTAGATATTAATACAAGATGGCAGTATTCTCTTGACATTAGAAGATCACCTACCACCATAGTCCAGGTTCCTGCCAAGTTATTGGTCGTTGAGTTGGTGCTGGTGTTAGGGTGAGGGCCATAGTATTAGAAGGCATTGCCCTAATCGAAAGCCTGGTGGAAGAGCTCTGTTTTACAGGCCCTGTGGAACTGTAGAAGGTCCCACAGGACCCTGATGTCATCTGGGAGTTCATTCCACCAGTAAGGGACCACCACAGAGAAAGCCCTGGCCCTCGTCACAGCCAACCTGGCTTCTTTATGGCCTGGGGGGGGGCAGGTGGCTTTGGGATCCAGATCTTAGTGCTCTCTGGGGAACATATGGGGAAAGGCTGTCCCTTAGGTAAGTAGGTCCCTGACCATATAGGGCTTTAAAGGTAAGAACCAGCATCTTGAATCAAATCCAGTATGCTATAGACAGCCAGTGCAGTTCTTTTAGGGCAGACCGGATGTGTTCCCACACAGGAAGGCCGCGCAACAGCCTTGCTGCTGCATTCTGCACCAGTTGCAGCTTTTGGAATTGGGACAAGCGCAGCCCCATGTAGAGAGCATTGCAGGAATCCAATCTCAAGGTGACCATTGTGTGGATCACTGTTGCCAGGTCATTGCATTCAAGGAAGGGAACCAACTGCCTAATCAGCTGTAGATGATAAAAGGCAGACTTTGCAGTGGCTGCTACCTGGGCCTCCATCGTTAAGGAGGCATCCAGGAGCACAAACTCCTAACCTCTGGCGCAGGCACCAACGGCACCCCATCAAAGGGATCCCTAACCTTGGCCCACTCCAGCTCAGACACAGGACCTCCATCTTCATTGGATTCAATTTCAGTCGACTCAGTCTAAGCCAACCAGCCACAGCTTTCAATGCCAGGTCCAGATCTCCCAGACCAGAATCTGACTCACTGTTCAACAGCAGATAGAGCTGAGTGTCATTGGCATATTGGTGACAACCCAGTCCATACCTCCAGACAATCTGGGCATGGGGGCGCATATAGATGTTGAATAGCATTGGGGAGAGCACCGCTTCTTGGGGCACTCCACAAATTAGCGGGTGTCTTCCGGATAGCTGTTCCCCAAACGTAAGGCAAAGCGGGGTGGTCAAAGTGCAGTCCGGGGTCACGAGCCAGGCAAACCAACCAACCAGGGATACCAAGTCCAAAACACAAACTGTCAGAGTTGTCCATAAGCCAAAGTTGCTGAGGGTCAAGAGTCCAGGAGTCAGAGGTTCGAGGTACAAGCTGAGGTCAAGGAGCTGAGGACATCAAGACAGGAGCCGGGGATCAGGAACACGAGCAAGGTGGTGCAGAGCTTCGTCAAGGTGACTAGTTGATGGCACAACTTGCCAGCGTGAGGGCAAGGGCTAAATAGCTCACCAAGCTGCCAGCAATTAGCACACCCCGAGCACGTCCCGGCTCCTGCTAGTACTCAGGGCTGAATGAGCGTCTGTGGTTGCATGCATGCCTCTCGCTGCTGGGCTGCCATGTCCCATCGGTGCTGTTCTCGCAAGCGGGAAACCAGTGGAGGTGAATCGGGGAACTGCTGACTAGGCGGGAATCTGCCTCAGCTGTTGCTGGGGCAGCCTCCGAACTCTCCGCGCTGTCAGGTGCTGGATTGTCTGGCCTCGGGAGCTCATCCCCAGCAGCACTTAGCTCCTCTGCTGGAGCCGTGGGCTTGGATTCAGCAGGAGCCATGACAAAGGCAAACCCCTGAATCCGGGTGTGTGCCCTTTGTCCACAGTTGTAATGGCCTGGGGGCATTATTTGCCCTGGACTGCACATGCAAGCATTCAATGCAAATGCAACACCAACACCCCAGGGCCAAATAACACCACTTTTACACAGAGTTACCACCAGGGACTTGCAGCTGCAGTGTGGTTAAAAATCCCCGTGGCAAATTCATGTAAAATGTAATGTGTAATTTGGCCTTGACTTGACACCTTTTTCAAACTATCTACTACCACCCCAGGATCTCTTTCCCTCTTGGTGTTGGCCAGTTCAGACCCCACCAGCGTATATTTAAAAGTAGGAGGTTCATAAGATCCTAGAATCAGTAGCCATGGCACTAGCTGAGAGAGAAGTGGACCTACTTTTTAGGCCAAGGGCTGCACCTGAGTCTCCACTCACTTTTTGAGGGCTCCAGCAACAGATCTTCCTATTTTGATGCTGGAGCTGGAGGTCCACATGGATCCCTCACACCCACCACTAGCACTGTTACGGTGCCATCCTAAGTGGAATTACACATTTCTAAGTCCATTGAAATCAAATGCGTTTAGAAAACTGTAACTCTGTTTAGAATTGCACTGTGAAAGGTGCTTACTCCTTCAGCCGTTTAACAATTGAGCCTTAGCCCACTTGCTGATGCTGCGGTCCAGGGGTCCAAGGGCTCTTGACAAATTGTTAAGTATCCCAAGGGCCAGATGAAAAGTTCCTGAGGACTGGATGTATGCATGCCCCTAGGCAGGATGGCAGCTCTGGGCTGTGAGATTCCTGGAGATATGGGGATGGAGCCTGGGGAGGGCAGGGTTTGGGGAAGGGTGGGAACTCCACAGGTTATAATGCCATAGATTCCACCCTCCAAAGCAGCCATTTTCTCCAAGGTAATTTATAAGGTTGCCACCCCTGTCCCACCCGACATGCCCAGCATGATGACATCATGGCCAGGCACGTTGCGTGGGGGACGATCTAGCACTTGGGCAAAAACTCTATTGTGACCATAGGGTTTTTTACCCAAATGCTAGAGCGTCCCACCCAATATGCCTGGTGCGCTGATGTCACCTCTGGGTGATGTCATTGTAGAGTGTGTGCTTTGCACATGCACCAGAAGATTCTTAGACCAGGACTGGACACCCCCCTCCACCAGCAGCCAGGTAAGACCTGGCAAGCTTAGTAATTGATCCCTATAGTCTGTAGTTGCATATCGGGGAGCTCTCCAGGCCCCACCTGAAGGCTGACAACCCTGCTCTCTGGCCATAATTTGTCCACCTTTGATCTGAAAACAGTGGTCCAATCTTCTGAGAACTTTCATCACCTTCCCAGCCTCCCAGTCCTCAGCAAAGGGTTCATTGCAGCCAAATTCTTTTCATCTTTTTCAAAATAACAATAATGTTTTCTACCTGTGTATAGCTTTGTGAGCCACCTTGGGAATCAATAATGAGACTGTTATTATTAATGAGAATGCGATTGTCAAGGCTCCAGGGAGAGAGCAAGCTGGTCAAGGAGAAAGGGGGAATAAAACACCTCCGCCCCCCTCTGGCCAGCTAGCTCTCTTCTTGGGTAGTGGCTATACTCTCATTTCTTTGCAACCACCCTGTTCTCCTCCTGGCAGCTGCTGCGGAGAAGGGTGGGAGATTTGTGGAAAGGAGAGGCCCTTTGCTTCCATCCCTGGCATGAGGCCTGCAACTCCGGGAGGCTAGCACCCTTCCTGTCTTCCAGGCCCTGAAGTAGCAGCTGTTTCAAGGTGACAACCATGTGCTGTACTGGGCAATGCAGCCAGTTTGGTGTAGTGGTGTAGAGTCAGCCAGTTAAGTGCACGGACTCTAATCTGGGAGAACCGGGTTTGATTCCCCACTCCTCCGCTTGCACCTGCTGATGTGACCTTGGGTCAGTCACAAGCTCTGGCACAGCTGTTCCTGAAAAAGCAGTTTCTGTCAGAAGTTCTCTCAGCCCCACCTACCTGACAGGGTGTCTGTTGTGGTGAGGGGAAGGGAAAGGAGTTTGTAAGCTGCTCTGAAACTCCAAGTGAAGGGCAGGGTATAAATCCAATCTCTTCTTCTTCAGCGGCCTTGCTCACTCTCCTGGAAGATGGAGTGGGTGCCATACTGAAGAACAGTTCTCATTACAGCCACAGAGGGCTCCTGAGCCACTGAGCGAGTATGGCTGCTTTAATGGGTGCTACAAGTGTATAAATGGCCCTGGAGAGGAGCTTTCGAAATGTTGGGCTTACGCCAATCTGAGCTACTTAAAGCCAAAATACAAGAAACAAACAAACAAGCTTAAACTGATGTTATCACTTTGGGCTAACAATAGCTGGTCATAAATCTAGTGCCCTTTGGAGCCAAGCTGTGTGAACCGCATGAACATAATTCACTTCAGTGGTGGTTGGGGCTTGTTATGAAGCCACATGTTGTGGATTCTTCAGGCGGCAGATTCTGGAGGGGGTGCCGTTTCCCTGCTTCAAATCTTTCTCACTTTTCCAAATAAGTGCTCCTATGCAAAGCTTTTGCTTCAAGGCCAGACTTCCCAAAATGCATTGCACCATGAGCAGAGAGACAGTGGGGCCAGTATAATACCAGTGAGTTACCATTGCTCCTTATACCACCTTTCAAATGTGATTCTTTTGGTGAGCCTGAGGGGACACAGAGGTTAAGTTCATACATCCACATAATCTTTTGCAACAGGATCCCAAAAACAACATCCCAAACCCACTCATATTCAAACACCACTTAATTCCATAAACCTACCACTTCCTATCCATTTACCGAGAGGAAAAAAAAAGGAGGAAAATTAACTCCCAGAAATGTAAAGTGTTTAAGGTTTTCCTCCCCCCCCACTTTCTCTCAAAAGCCTTTCCCTCCCTCCCCCTTCCCTGAGGAGATGTATCAAACATTATCTGAGGCAGAGATCTGACTGGAATAGAAGGCGAATGTATTCCTATTCATTTGGAGTGTGCGCTCTCCAGCTCTTCTGCATTAGGCATCCATAATGCCTGCAGACAATAAACACAATTGCGAGAGTCTGTGTAGCATCAAAGCAAGAGGCAAAGTTATTTACAGCATGTCAAGGTCTTCCTGTGATGGCGTGAGAACACTTTGATAATGATGATATAGCACTTAGAAGTAATGATGTACTTATAAGTATAGATGAAACACCTTTAATTTATTTGATAAAGGGAAAACTGAAGTGGGCAGCTTCAGAGAAACGCACACCTCTGTACCTGACTTGCTCAGAGTGTTTACTCTGAGAACATGTACATTGCCACCGAAGGCATTGCCATTAACAGAAGAACCTTTTAAAATACAGCAGACACTGCGGAATAAAGGGCTTTTGAAATGGGGAGAAACATGCTTATGGCTAGCACAATATGTGCATTATCTGTGGGTGGACTGTGACTCCCAGCATGGAGGGGTCACTCTGTACCCTTCTGGCACAACCCCTCATGTTACATAAACATCTTGCAATTTTTCTTCTGCCTTTAGATGTAGTTTTGGAAGTGGAGTTGTTCCAAGTTGTCTTGGAGAGGTTTGCAATATGAGGGAACAGAGATAGGAAGATATGTTGTGTGAAAAATCTCACTTCCTGTGAAATGTGGACCCCTCCAGCTATGGTTGCCATCTCTGGCTTGTGAAGTTACTGGAGATTTGGGGGGGGGTGCCTGGAGAGGAGGGAGTCTGGGGACAGGAGGGAGCACAGTGGGAATGCGGTGCCATAGATTTAGAACATAAGAACATAAGAGAAGCCACTGTTGTATCAGGTCAATGGCCCATCCAGTCCAACACTCTGTCACACAGTGGCCAAAAATACCAGGTGCCATCAGGAGGTCCACCAGTGGGGCCAGGATACTAGAAGCCCTCCCACTGTTGACCCCCCCCCCAAGCACCAAGAATACAGAGCATCCCTTGCCCCAGAGTCCCTATCTATACCTTGTGACCTCTGCTCCATATGCTTATCTAATTCCACCCTCTGAAGCTGCCATTTCCCCTCTAGGGGACCTGATCTCAGTAGTATGGAGATCAGTTGTAATTCCAGGAGAATTCCAACTGCCATATTGCAGCTATGGCCCTAATCCTCCCTTCAGTGATCATTTGAGGGCCTATGAAGGGGGGTAAAAATATTCCCCATTCTGTGGAAGAACAGAATGAATGACTTCATGCTGCTATCACATATTGGCTATATGATACCTTCATGTCATTTCATTGGCTATTAGGGATGGGCACGAATCCATAGATGAAAAACAGCCTGCCCATATAAGGTCATATAAGGTCTATAAACGCCTTCAGAGCTCACTCTGGGAGCTCAGTCAAGTTGGGTGGTCTAACTTGAATGAGCTCCAAAGGCCTATAAAGCCCTTTGGCGCATACTGTTGAGCCAGCTGGACCTGGAGGTGGGTTCTGAAGGCATTTAAATGCCTTTGGGACTCACTTCCAGTTGGGCAGCCTGACCCGAAAGTAAACTCCAAAGGCATTTAAATGCCTTCAGAGCTCACTCAGGTCCTGGGCACTCACTTCTGGGTGGGGGTGCAGCCCCACAAACTTCCTGAACCACGAACTGGTTCGTGGAATGGAGAAGTTCATGGAAGTTTGTGGTTTGAGGTTCGTGAAAACCACGAACCTCCATGAACCTCAATTTTTCCCGGTTTGTGCTCATCCCTATTGGCTATACATTAGCAGGTTGGTCCTGCATCACTCTGCGCCCTGTCTCATTGAGTACCTGTGTTCACCAAGTCTCATAAACAGGTTTGCAAGAAACTGGATCCCTGTCTTTCTTTTTCTACTGCTCCCTCTTGGAGTCAATAAAGAAGTACATATGAATACATAAAGCTGCCTCATCCCTAAAATAAGTTTGCCTTTTTCATTGCTGCAGCACACTGGGTTAACGTTTTCATTGAGCTATCCACTGCTAGCCCAAGAACTTTTCCCCTCTTAGATCTTTTCCCCTCTTCTCCCCTTTCTAGCTCCTTCATGGCTAATCTTCCTAGGCTCAATCTCATTCTGATTTTTTTTGGTTGCAGTCTCCCTTTTGGTTGATGAATTTGGATTGTCTCATCATAGGACTTTCAAGGTTTATGCATGATAGTGCTTGACAGTGGTAGATAAATGAATGTAGCCAAAGGATCAATAATCAAGTGGGTAAATAAATAGAACAGTTGGCTGGGAACTCTATATCTATTTATAAGAACGGTATTTTATTCCCACCAAATTCATGGGGGTGTATACTAGTCATGAGACACATAGTGCAGTTCCATGAACAATCACAACCATAAAAATGGCAAGAGGAGCAGAATTTCTATGGGCCAATATCAACATGTAATGTGGGCCCCTTCCTCTCTAATTCCAACACCTAAGTACTATCTTGTGGGCCATAAAAGAAAAAAAAATCCATTACATTTCTGAAATGTTCTTTGATCTGCCAGAGCATTTCCATGGACTGAAGGATTTCCACCTGCAGAATGTAAGTGTCTTTCTTCTCATCTCCTACTGTAGCCCAAAATGTCCTCTGAAATGTTGCTCTTAAGGGACTGTGGACTATCAGGTACAGTACTTCAGAGGATATTTGGGGGCCACAGAGGCTGAGGGAGGTGAGAAAAGTGCATCCTGCAGACAGAACTCCTTTTGTCTGTGGAAACATTTGGCTAAAGAAAGGGGATAGATCTTCTAGAGAAAGAAGAAAATTCCAGTCTAAACCAGGAGTTAGCTTTGAAGAGTTCAGGGTCTGGTGTGGCTGGAAACTGCCTTTAGAGACCTTGAGACTCAGTTAAAAATTCAAGTTGAGTACTGATGTTCCAAGAGAAAGGGTTTGGGTACTGGAAAGAATGTATCAACCTTCTGGAAACCAAAAGAGTTTAGCAAATACTCAAAGAAGGTGTACTGAAGTGTTTGGGGAAAACACTGGAACAAAAGCCTCTCAAAATAAAGGTTTAAATCACTGTAAAAAGCCTAAAAACTCTCATTAGCCTGAAACATTTTATTTATTTATTTATTTATTTATTTATTTATTTATTTATTTATTTATTTATTTATTTATTTATATTTGATTTTTACCCCGCCCTCCCTAAAGTCTGTGCATATACAGGTTTTACCTCAGAAATTTCAACCCCTGGTTTCACTTGACCTTTCCCCTCTATGGTAAATAAAATATGTTGTTAATTTGGAATGTAAAAGCATCTTGAATGCCATTAAAGTTAAAGGGGGCTCCCATTCCTTCCCTCAGGTTCCTGAGCTGAACAAACAGTCAAATATTATACTGTGACAGGGTGGGACAGCCAGAGTTCTTCAGCAAAGAAGAAAGCACATTACTAGGGCAGCTCAGTCAGTAAAGGGAAAGAAAAACGGAGAGAAAATCTTGCCTCTGAAAGGTGACAAGAAGCTGCATGGTCAGTTGAATCTGTCAGGTCAAATTAGTCCCAATTTGTATTTAAAAATGAGTTTGTATGAACTGAAGACCTACAGAAGTGTTGTCATGGATTATTTTTTTGAAGTAAATTAAAAGATTTACAAGTCAAAAATACTCCCATAGAATTTAGAACCTGAAAATACCTATGCAGCATTGAGTACCTTGTTCAGGCTACTGGAAATATTACATTTTCATGAAGTCTTGGAGCAAAAAAAAAAAAAAAAGTTATGAGCAGCTGTAATGTAGCACATAATGGTTTCATCCCAAAGCGACCAAGAAGGATACTCAGTTCCAGAGTCCAGTGTTGAGTATTAACTGTATGTTCTATGTTGCAAAAAGCGAAAGAAAATGGAAACTGTTGACCAAAAACTGACTGGGGAAAAAACACCATGTCAACATACTACATGTCAGAGGTCTGTGGTGGTGCCTCCCATGAGCCGTTGGTGGCCATGGGCCCTTCCAGACATGGTGAGCCCTGAACAACTGCCCAAGGGCGCCAAGCACTGAAGTTGGTTTTCTTGCCTCCTCTTCGTAACTCCTCCTCTCTGGGTCACCAATTAATTCTTGCTCCCACGTCTTGGAATAGAACACCCCTTTTTCCTCAGACTATCAAGGCAACTCCAGGTGTGCCTTGGTCTTGAAGAGAAGAATATGGGCACTACAGAAATAACAACAACAACAACACCCTTACTTTAATACCTCTCTCTGGACAGATTTTTACAACATTTACATGGTGGAAACAAAATGTTTGAAAATACTTCATGTTCTGGCTTTAAAGAACCATTTCCATCCTTACTGGTCTTTCTAAGTTTTAAGATGAATGGATGAAGCTTTCTGAAGGAACCTGCAGTGTCTAGCCCATTACAGATGACAGCCCAATGTGTTCAGTGAACATGCAGGGAGAGAGTGGGTGGGAGTGCATTGACCCTACCCCCTTTCAGTTTGGTGTAGTGGTTAGGCGTGCGGACTGTAATCTGGGAGAACCAGGTTTGATCCCCCACTCCTTCACATGCAGCTGCTGGTGTGACCTTGGGTCAGTCACACAGTTCTCTCAGAGCTGTTCTGGAAAGAGCAGTTCTCAAAAGAGGTCTCTCAGGTCCACCTACCTCATAGAGTGTCTGTTGTGGGAAGGAGAAGGAGATTGTAAGCTGCTCTGAGACTCCTTCAGGTAGTGAAGGGTGGGGTGTAAATCCAATATCCCCCCTCACCCCCTCTTCTTCCTCCTCCTCCATATGATCACCTGGTCATCTGCAAGGTAACCATGCAGAGGAAGTGGCTGTACATATGGCACCTCCCCACGAAACTGCTCTCTGAATGTTGTTGATCATGGGAAAGGGAGGGTTCAAGCAGCCATTTTCTTCACATGATCACTGCTGCAGATGACCAAGCAAGCAAGTGAAAGAGGAGGGCAGGGCCTTCTCTCCCTCCCTGGATGTTCAGTGAATGAATAGGCCTGTTGTCTGCGCTGGGCTACTGAGGTTGCGGGTGAGTACGACACTCATAGGAGAGCTCAGGGCAACATACATAATTCCTGTCTTTTATCCTCACTGCAATCCTGAGAGGGTGGTTGGGCTGAGATAAAGTAACTGGCGCAAGATCTCCCAGCAAGTGCCATAGCTGAGCAAAGATTTAAACCTGGAGTCTGACACCTTTATTGGGTCCTTCTGTGGCCACCCCCAAGCAGAGGGGAGTCCCTCCCTCCCCAGGAGGTAAAGCAGGTTTGAGACTTTTAGTCTGGAAGCCTTTGATTTTTCTGATGAGAGGGACAGTTGCTATGTTTCCATGGGATGCATCTGAGATGTTTAGTTTTATGATACTTTAAAACTGATGTTATTATTATAATTCATGGTTTGGGGGTATGGTTGTATTCTAAGGGCCATGTGCCCTCGGCAGGTCCACTGCAAAGATTTCAGGGGTGTCAGCTATCTGTTCCACACCAGGAACTCATTTCATAGGTGTGCAGGGGTCCCAATTAAAATCAGGAGGATGAGCCTTTCCTCTGCACCATTTCCTAAGCTAAAATGGCTGTTATTTGCTCCACTGTATACTGGGGGGAGGTTTAGGTCCCCTTTCCCTCATATCATAGTCCCAATCCAAACTGGGCAACTATGAACCTGCTTTTTTAAAGGGGAAAACCTACCAAAAGCTCCATTTATGGTACTCCCAGCATCACATCAGGTAAGAAGATTTTGTGATTAAAAAAATCCCAAGATAAGTATTTTATCATTTTCTTTACATGTTGAAAATTGGCACTGAGTTTTGATGTTATTCAGAATAACAGAAGGTAGCATCAGCGATACTGCATCTCACCTTATTCTTTGCCCCAGTTTCTTTTTCTCATATATTTTCCCCCGTTGTTGTTGATAGCTTTCAGAAAAGTAAGAATTTTTCTTTGAACTAGAATCTTCACAAAGAAATTACTGACATCTTACACCTAATGCATCACTGAAGGAGGAAGAGGATGTATTATCCCTCAAGTATCTTTTCAGAAGGAATTTATCCCAGCAGGTGGACTCAATCTATGTGGGGAAGGAGAGCGTAAAATTTGATCCAGAGATCTGGGAACTACAATAAAATAGCACGATAGACAGTGTTTCAGTTCATATGGAAAGGAATTAATTCAAAATTCTGCCACCTCTAGATCAAGTTGAATTAGGCAAGCAAGGGTTAAAACTACAGTGCACCTGTGAGGAAGCCTTATTTCCATAGATAAAAGCCATGTGAATTAAGCATTATGCTCCTCTCCCTCACCATACAATGGAAGGTATTAGCTGCTAATCCATTGGGGCTTTCCAGTTTGTTGAATGGAATGGATTTGGTCCTTGGGACTGTGGTCAAGGATAGTGTATTGCTCTCATCCCACACAGTTAAAAAAGGGGAAAAACAAACAAACACCAGCTTCTATGTCAGTTATAAATGCTGAATTACCAACCAATGGGGCAACTGGTGATCTGTGCATCAAATCTTCCTTCAGAACAGCTTTGACTGCCTCCTAATGTGGCCCTATTAAAATTAATGTCATGGGTTCATATTAGGGTGTTCCCTCTAAGCTGAGTTAGTGTGAGCTAGCTCAGTTTTTTAGCCTCTGGCTCACAAATTTTTGTCTTAGCTCAGGAAGGATGGCTCCAGAGCAAACTAATTTATGAAGTAGCCAAATCGCTCACTCACAACTTTAATGCCAGTAGTTCACAAAGTAGAATTTTTGCCCACAAAACTCCACAGCTTAGAGGGAGCATTGGTAGTCAACTACATGCTTCTGAAGTTGTTTGCCTGCTACCACCCTCAACTGCTTGCTTCTGCTGATGTGGCAGGAAAAAAATGTGTTATTGCGATGCTCTAGGAATCTCTCCAAATCTCTATTATTATTACCATAAAGATTTGGGTAGTTCCTAGAGTGTTCACTGGAAATGATATCACTTCCAGGGTTGGATACAGCCTGACCCCCAAAATTTCTCAGGGTTTATAGGCATAGGCCTGGAAAATCTAGTTTACATTTATGGAAAAGAAATAGTAAAAAAAAACAACCAACACCCACCCTTAATCCATTCATATTGTGGACACAATGCTCATGTATAAAAGGGCTATTAGAGAAATCCAGTTTCCTTCCTCCTTCCTTGGAAAGATGATGATGGGCAAACAGGCAGACACTGTACCAAGAGGTTACAGGGAATGGCAGGGGAGGAGAGCTGGTGAACTCCAAGATGTTTTCCTTTACTGAAAGTGCGATGGGAATTAGGGAGGTTGGCACAGAGGTTGGGACTGCCCTTGTGGTGCCCTGCATGCCCACTCATCCGCAAGTGCTCAGATGAGTATTTTGTTAGGTCCTATGATGACAACCTCTCTTTGTATGCAGGGAATTCATTTGCAGCAGGATTGGATCCAGGGTTATGCTAGTATGGGCTGGTACAGAACCCTGGTAAGAAAGTTGCCAAAGTGGTGCCTCCTATCGTCTGCTTTTAGGTTTGAGAACTCCAGTTCAGGAAATTCTTGGAGACTGGGGGCAGTTTCTGGGGAGTGAAGAGTTTGGGAAGAGAGCCCTAAGGATGTGCATTTGGATAGTTCTTATCTGAATCTATATCAGAAAATACTGAATTGCTATTTTTTAAAAGATATATTTCAATATCTGGAGCAATATTCAGTTTTTCTGGAATACTGACAGGTCCTGAAAAATTCTGGGAATATTTGGGGCCAGCATTTTAAGGTGCCTTCAATTTTCCTTCAGTTTTCACAGGATTCCTGGGCAACAGGAGGAGGGAGAGAGGAGGAAGGCAGCTCTCCTAGGAAATGGGATCAGATGTTATAGGAGGAGCATTACAATTGTCTGCCCAGTCGTGATGATTGGATCCTTTGATTTGACATTGACTTTGTTGGGCTTGTCACATTGGACCTGGGCTTTTAGACACTGGTTCTGTTGGGGTTTTTGGTTCTTTTTGCATTTGGAGTCTTTTTGGCTGACGGTGTGTGGTTATTGGCTTCTTTGCCCTAGAGAAAGCATGGAAACAATGGAAACAAGAAGGATGGCTGGGGGCACCTTGCTCATGGGCCCATAGAACTGGACCCCTTGATTCGATTTGCTTGAAACAGTTTGCTTGGAACTTGGGGGGCGGGGCAGTCTTTAGTGGACAGGCATGATTAGGTTTTCTGCATATCTGATGTAATTTGCCACTCCAGTCCCCTGAAAAATGAAACTGAAGACCAAAATTGTACTGAGGACCCTAATAATCCAGAATACTGGTATGGGTGCCCTTCCCAAGATCCAAATCTGAAAAATTCCAGTTTCCCTCCCAGTGCACATTCCCTGGAACCCCAGCGGGGATGTGACACCATACAGTCCACTCTCTGAAGCTGCTTTTTCCTCCAGGGTAACTGATGTCTGTAGCCTGGAGATCAGTTGTAATTCCAGGAGAACTGGAACCCTATCTACTTGAAACCCACAAGACAGAATTTAATTTGCTTTCATCCTCGATTGGATTAAGCCCAGTGTTTATTTCATATTGATTATGTTATATTGCTATCCCATCTGTACTTCTTGAGGGTATCTTCCAGTAGCAGCATTCATTCCTTGACTCCATCATTCTGATGATGGAGTACATTTACATGTGAAGCCTAGTGAGGCCAGGTCTGCTGCTTAGACTGGAGACCTCCTGCTCCTCACAAGTGCTTCCTGCTGCCATCCAGCTGGTAAGCAGTGTTCCCTCTAAGCTGAGTTAGTGTGAGCTAGCTCACAGTTTTTTAGCCTCCAGCTCACATATTTTTGTCTCAGCTCAGGAGGGATGGCTCCAGAGCAACCTAATTTAGGCAGTAGCCAAATCACTCGCTCACAGCTTTAATTCCAGTAGCTCAGAAAGTAGAATTTTTGCTCATAAGACCCCACAGCTTAGAGGGAGCATTGCTGGTAAGCAAGGAAAAAATAGCTGGGGAAATGGAGGTAGTGGTGATTGGTGTTCCCCAGTGCCATGACATCACTTCTGGTATGACTTGGAAGTGATATAATTGCTTCAGACAACACTGTAGTATTAAACCATAGAGTTGGGGCAAATGCTTAGGGTCATTCCAGATGTGATGTCGCTGTGTCACTGGTGATGTCACAACATCACTGGCAACACCACCTCGTACCAGATAAGTCTCCTGTGGGTTGGCAGCTCAGCTGAATAATCATATTGTTTTATCCCTCAGATTAGACTCCACCTGTGTCTGGCTATACCACCTCAAACTGCAGGCATAACTAGATGTCTTTATGAAAAGAAAATCCCTAGATATAGAAAACTAGCATGATGGAGCCCAGAAATTGGTTTATCACTTCAGTGAAAACTAGGCCTTGGTGTCTAGAGAATATCTCAGTCTCCATGAATGCAGAAACTGTAGCTTATACTTTATATAAGCATGGCGTACTAGTTAAGAGCAGCAGTCTCTAATCTGGAGAACCAGGTTTGATTCCCCAGTCCTCCACATGAAGCTCACTGGGTGATCTTGGGCCAGTCACAGTTGTCTCAGCCCCACCTACCTCACAAGGTACTTTGTAGGAGAGGAAGGAAAGTGGCTTTGAGACTTCTTAAGGTAGAGAAAAGTGGGGCGCAAAAACCTCCTCCTCCTCCTCCTCCTCCTTCTCTGTCAGACCAAGATTCAGTGGAGTTCATGCAAGCTTCCTTCAAGAGGAGTTTCTCTTAGATTCAGGAACAAAACAACTGCATAATCTGAAGGGTATCCCTCAACCTCTTTTTAAGAAGGCAGTAATAGGCCAAAAGACTTCGTTTCATATTTTGACTGTGTTGTGTTACTGTGTTCAGAATAATCTAATCCCTTCATTAATTATCTCCTTATCTTGTTCCTACAGAAGGACTGCTAGTTATTTTACTTTTAAATGTGTTATTTTAATATTTGGAGTGGGAGATAATGATAAAATGGGAAGACCTTATTTATTCCTTTTTAGGAGGCAGATCCATTATTTCTAGGCAAGACCTTTGCCAGCTTGCCCCAGGTACAGAAAACTTAAGCCATCCCTGTTGTTCCATAGTACCTTTTGTTAATTTACAGTGAGGTCTTTTGAAAGTATGTTGGGAAAAGAATGACAGAAGAGGAAAAAGACGTTTTGCTTACAGGTCCAGTAAGTGCTCAGACATAGGGAACAGATGTCTATGTTCCTCTTTAAAGGTATTGAGTATGACTGTGGGTGTGGTGGAATGATATTGTGTAGAATATTAATTTTCACTTGACATACAAACAAGTCCAGGGTTAGATTAATCCCTATCATATTTGGCTATAAGTATTTCAGGTAACATGACCAGGAAAGACCTGCATCTGAAACCCTAAAGGGCCACAGTGGAAGTATGTAGAGGTGTGATGCAGTATGGAGCGACCCCGCTAAAGGGGACCCTCCCAAAAATTCACCTCTGTGCTTATTTCCTACTTTGGTCTCCCCCAAGGTTTGTGATATTGCATGCAGTAAAATTGATATGGGGTCTCAGTGAAATCCCACTCAGCTTATAGGCTCTTCTAGCATGAAAAAAGATTGCAGCTTCAATGGGTCTACTTGAAGGTAATTGTATCAGTCACTCCCCTACCTAAAACTCCTGTGATATCTCAATGATTTAATGATTAATGCAAGGAAGGATCCTTCTGGCACTCATCCCCTCATCATAAACCCATTATTTCCCTGGACACAACTCTCTCTCCTTTGTCCATAGACTTTCCGTTCCACAGCTGGAGGTGGGGCATTCCCTATCCCCGGTGGGCGCTTCTGCTCAGCTGGCTGGTGGGGGAATGATGACAGGAAACGTTGGCAGCATCCCAATGCACTGAAGTCACTTCCTGTGTACTCAGAAGTGACATCAGCACATCGTCAAGGGACACTTGGCATACTCTGGCATTCAGAGAGAAATTTATGGTTTCAGTCTGCTATCACCACCAATAAGTCCCCCCACTGGTTGCCAGGCTCTATCTGGCAACCCTATTTGTCCATCCTCCAGACCATAGGTGACCATCAGGTGACCAGTTCATTCTAGTCACTCACTCCTCTTCCACGTGTACCATGTTGCTATACTTAATTTTCTGCCTAGCTGTTAAAATACTAATGGACCAATAAAATTCAAATGTTTCAGCTCCAGTCCAGTCCTGTCCTTGGAACACACTGGCTACCCTGCTTCCCAGCATTTTTACTATATAAATATGGCCCCTTCTTTTGTTCCTTTTTTTGTGATTATTATGCTGCTTAAGTGTTAGGAGTTGTCCAGGTGTTAGGGTCTACTCTGTGTGTGTGTGTGCGTGTGTTTGACTGAGCATATGAGTCTCTGTGTGCCTCCTACTATATTTGCTGTATTTACAAATAGAGATTTGAATTTTACTTCTCTTTCCCACCTTTTTATTTCTTCTGGTGGGCAGCCGTGTTGGTCTGAAGCAGCAGAACAAAGTTTGAAGTGTGCTTTGCACATGAAAGCTTATACCTTGAACAAAACCTTGTTGGTCTTAAAGGTGCCACTGGACTCAAACTTTGTTCTTTTTATTTCTGGGAATCTTCCCATTCCATAACAAAGTGCTATCCAATTTCAGGACCCCGGTATACATCAGGTGGTGGTCCCTTAATATAACTTTTACCCAGAATATGCATGCGTGTGTTTGATACACAAGGGAGATGCCTCATGATGGAGCCCAGAAATCAGTTTATCACTTCAGTGTTGAGTGCTATACACATGTAGGCCATTTGGGGAGCAGTTACCAACAGATTGACTCAGTGCATAACATAGACTAGTGAACTCACTGGTTTTCAATACTATCCTAAACAGAGTTATACCCTGATAAGTCCATTGAACTCAGTTGACACAGAAGTAGAGTTGCCAGCCATTGATTGGCAACCGGCAGAAGAGGAAGGGGGTGGGGACATGGAATGATGTTGCACCATTGGCCCAAGGTCACTTACAGCAAATACTTGGCAGTGACATCATGTCACCAACATGATGCTTTAAGATTCAAACAAAACTCTCGTCCAGTTATGTGTTGTCACTTCTGGGTATTTGCTAGAAGTAACATTGTACAAGAACAGGGAACCGCAGCTCTTGTAACGATATAGAGAAGAACAATGAAAGCTATGTATGTATCCACTGAGTAATACTAACAAAACCAATAACTGCAAAATTATTATATTATATTATATTATATTATATTATATTATATTATATTATATTATATTATATTATATTATATTATATTATATTATATTATATTATGAAAAACATCCAGAATCATATACAAGTGCAAGAAGAGGTCAAAACAATGAAGTTAAGGAAGTTTTCCGGATTACAGTCATTTCGTAGTCTTCATCCGAATGGGACCATGTATGTCTTTTAGAGCTGCAGAGTTTCAATTTTTTGTCCATTGCATAATTCTATAAACAGTCAAATGAGCAACAATTTTCATACAGTTAAGTGCATCTGTTTCTAAGGTTGGGCCAAAGGTATAGTGAGTAGAGATGAAGCTCTAAAAGACATACATGGCCCCGTTCGAATGAAGACTACGAAACGACTTTGTAATCTGGAAAACTTGGTTTACTTCATTGTCTGGACCTCTTCTTGCACTTGTATATGCTTTTGGATGTTTTTTCATAATATAATATATTTTGCAATTATTGGTTTTGTTAGTATTACTTAGCGGAAGTAACATTGTGCCATTAGTGCAATGCTGCTTTCTGGCAATTCCCCGCCACCACCACCTTGCCAAGTGCTGGTGGGCAGCAAAGTAGGAGGCCAGGAGGTCTCCCAACACAGAAAGATGTAATACTGTTTAGGATTGTACTTTCAGTCTCAGAACCAGCAGCTCCTTGTATCACTTCCTCCCTTTTTAATATTGTAAATCCAGCACTCCATTTTTTCCTAGCATAAAGGTATCCAAATATAACTGGAGTTAACATATTGGTTAAAATGATATATTTGCAAGCTCAAAAGAAAGAGTACAATTTATGCATTTCCAACTGTCAGTCCAAAGTTGTTTTTGCTTATTTTTCCTTTTTAAAAAGCTTGACATCAAGCATTGAGCGAGGGTCTTCAGGGCCGGCTTTCTCTTGAGTGCTGTTGGATGTAATCGTCACCATGCTAAATATTCATGTACGATAGCCTGGAACAAATTCTCTTGTAAACTGACAGAGGGCACATTAGAATCGTCCTTGAGCTTCTGATCTGCAGCCTTGCTTTTGTAAAATTGTCTAGCATGGGCTGGCCTGCGCCACATGGCTAGGAAATATGCTTGGCTGATATTGGTGGTTCAGTGCAATATGCAAGGAGATTTGTTTAATATTCACTATTTACACTGAAGCAGCTGCATGTATGTGTTAAACACACATACACACACATACGCACGTAATCATTACAGTATCTTGAAGGCATTGCTTAGAGCTTAAGTTGAATTTAAAACTGAAATTTAACATTTCACTCTATTCAAATGTACTGGTTTGGAAAAACCATTCCAAATTTTGCAGATTTTACTTGTCAGATTCACACTGGAAAATGGTTACTGTGCTAAAGGCAGGGCTATTTTTGGTCAGGAACGCACAGGAACAGAGTTCCGGCTGGCTTCAGAGTTGGCCACGCCCATCATAGCCAAAACTTCTGCATGCGTGGCTACAGAGGGAAGGCCTGCTGAGCACCCCCCGCAACTCTGAGGCGGGCGGGCCGGGGGGGCCTGGAAGGATCAGGGAGGCATTCAAACTTTTTAGAGTTCAAACTGCCTCCCCTCCCCTACAAGGGCCAGCTTGCCCAGGCTCCCCACAGCCCTGGGTCACCCAGGCAAGCCAAGGGAAGGCATGGGTGTGTGGTCTAATGTGCTAATGAGTTTCTGCTGTTGGGTGTGGCCTGTTATGCTAATGAGTTCCTGCTGGGCTTTTTCTACAAAAAAAGCCCTGGCTAAAGGTAAAGTGTCCCAACAACCAACTCATGGCAATCCCATGAAGTTCCACATCATGGGGTTTTCAAGGCAAGAGATGAGCAGAAGAGATTTGCCATTGCCTTCCTCTGTGTAGGGCCCCCCAACAAAGATGCCACCTTTCTCCCCGTATTCACTCTGATAGCATACTCGCCAGACCTAACAACACCAGCCGTACCATTTCAGCTTCATTCACTTGTTCATCTTCCAACATTATATATGCCATCAGGGCTATTTTTGGGCAGGAACACACAGGAACGGAGTTCTGGCTGGCTCCAGGGTTGGCCATGCCCAGCAGAAACTCATTAGCATAACAGGCCACACCCAACAGCAGAAACTCATTAAGATTGGCCACATTAGAGGGTGTGTGGCCTAACATGCAAAGGAGTTCCTGCTACAAAAAAAGCCCTGGGTTTTGACAACAAACAAGGTAAACAGAATAAGAAGCAAAAGATGGGTGTGGCTGGATGACCACACTTCTGGTAACATGGGGGTGTGGCCCAATAGGCTAATGAGCTGTGCTGTCAGGAGTGTGGCCTAAAATGCTAATGAGTTTCTGCTGTTGGGTGTGGCCTATTATGCTAATGAGTTCCTGCTGGGCTTTTTCTACAAAAAAAGCCCTGTATGGCATCAAATGCTATCAATGCCCTTCCAACCTCTACATTAGACAAACACGTCAGTCCCTCTGAAAAAGAATAAATGGACATAAAACTGACATTAAAAGTCACAACTCCCCAAAACCAGTAGAAGAACATTTTAATGTTCCAGGACATTCCATTGCTGATCTAAGAGTGGCCATCTTCAAACAGAGAAGCTTCAAGGGGAGATTATGTGAGATCGCTGAACTTGAGTTCATTCACAAATTCAGAACAAGGGACCCCTCCTGGGCTGAAAAAAGATGAAGGATTCTTATCATACTACAAATGCTAATTTTCTACCCTGAAGCATTTCTCCTCTGCTCCAGGCAAGCTGATTACAATGTGCATTGTGCCTTTGCATCCTGAGTCCCTGCTTTGAAACACCCCTCCCACCATCTGACCATATAAGGGATATAAGGTCTCAGGGATATAAGGACTCAGGGATCTCCTTTCTGACTTGTATCTGACCAAGGGAGCTTTGACTCTTGAAAGCTTATACCCCCAAAACCTTGTTGGTCTCTAAGGTGCTACTGGACTTGACTATAGCAGCCCCTGTCCTTCTTGTTGGTCTCTCATCCAAGTACCTACCCTGCTTAATCCCCAAACTCTGACAAGATCAGGCTAATCTGAGCTATCAGGGCTGCTCAGTTTGAGGATTCGTCATCTAAGAGTTAATGTGGCATGGTGGATGGATTTAGAACAGGGAGACTCATGTTTAAGCTTCTACTCAGCCACATAGTTTGCTGAGTGGCCTTGAGCCGGCCACTGTGGGATGGTTCAGATGTAATTTCAAAACATATTGATTTGAAACACTACTCTGGAGTACAAACCAACATAGAGGCAAAAAGGAGACATCTGGGCCAAAGCCTTCTGAGGAAGTCCTCTGTACATCTGTATAAAAACCACAGGATTATAGCCTAAATCCATATAAACCAATAGGTGCTATGTAAGAAAAGTCATTCTGAATCAGACAGTGGTCCATCTAGTTCAGCATCCTGTTTTCCACAGTGGCCAATGAGATGCCCCCGGGTGGCCTACAAAACAAGTCACAAGCCTCCCCCTGTTGCTGCCTTCCAACATGGGTTTCAAACAGTTAGACAGCCAGTGTGGTATAGTCATTAAGAGTGTTGGATTAGTGTCTGGGAAACCTGGCTCTGAGTCCCCACTTGTGCCATGGAAGCTCATGGGGTGACCTTGGGACAGTCACACTTTCTCATCCTAACCTACCTCACAGGAGGATAAAATGGAGGAAAGGAGAACAATGTAAACTGCTGTGGGGTCCCAATGGGAGAAAGGCAGCATACAAATTAATTAATTAAATAAGAATAAGAATTGGTTTTTATACCCTGCTTTCTCTACTTTAAGGAATCCAAGCCGCTTACAGTCTCCTTCCATTCCTCTCCCCACAACGTGCACCTTGTGAGGTAGGTGGGGCTGAGAGAGTTCTGAGAGAACCCAAGGTCTCCCAACAGGTGTCACGTGAAGGAGTGGGGAATCAAACCCAGTTCTCCAGATCAGAGTCTGCTGCTCTAAACCACTATACCATGCTGGTTCCATAATACCTCTGAACATGGAGGCTGCATTTAGTCATCATAGCTAATACCTGCTAATGGACTTGTCCTTCATGAATTTGTCTAGTCTCCTTTTAAAGCCAACTAAGTGAGTGACCATCCTGCAGCAGTACGAGAATGTAAAAAACCCAGGAGCCCTTTTCAGACACTTGATTCTGATGCTGAAACCAGGTGTAATGGGAGTATAAATCACCTGCAGTCCTCCTGATACATGCTGTTGTATTTTGTGCAAATAAGGCAATGAACATATTTTTCCATCTGTGCATCATTTTGCCGTAGGCAAACATGTACCCTCCAAAAATCCAGCATTTGTTTTGTGCATACTGAGGCTAGAAAACAGAAGCACTGCACTATTTTACACACAATGGCAACCGCAGATAATACAAGGATCGTGTGTAGCGTGACCTCCCCGTGCAATAAGGATCAACAAAATGGAACATCTGAAAAAGACTATAATGTCAAAAAGACTATAACATCAAGTGGGTCATTCCCATTCATTAACCACATTTCTAGGGTAATAGTTTTGAACTCAAAATACCTATTCCAAGCATTGCACGCTGCATACATTCTATCCATATTTACAGTTAAAAATAATAACCACGTTAAACACAAAACTGTGTTTTTTGTGTGTGCACCACTTGCAAAAACAATATCAGGGATGGTCAACCAATCACAATAATACAAGTTTGCTGACCTTCAAATGGGGGCACATGCAGTATGCTGATTTCCATCCCAGAAAAATAAAAGACAAATGTTTTATAGAGCTACTGAGTACCTTGGGTATTCTTCACACTGTTCTGTAGGAAGATAACCCTGGATAGTTCAACAGTGAGTTGGGATGACATGTATTAAAGACACAACAGAGAACAGGTGGAACATCAGGGCCTCTTGTTATGAAGTCTTTGAGTTTGTTTAGTGATGATGGGGCATTTCAAGAGGGAGAAAACTGCGTGGAAGGGAAGGCCGCAGCTGCTTCTGTTCACATGCCACAATCCCAAGGAAAAAAGGGCATGCATGAGTCTGGAATGCACAAAACTCCCACCGAACTGCAACTTCAAAGTACTTGTGTCATTGCTCAACAAGCATGAGTTGGGTTACCAACTTCAGGTAGAGCCAGCAGTTCCTGCAGAATTAAGGCTGATTCCTAGATTGAAGAGATCAGTTTCCCTAGAGGGCTGAGAAATGGAAGCCGTAGAGTGTCATCACCTTTCTTATGAGCTCCCTCCCCTTCCAAAATTCCACCCTCCCTAGGCACTACCTCCAGATCTTCAGGAATTTCCCAGGCCAGAGTTGTTCACCCTAGCAAGACGTTGTACAGTGTAAAGAGGCCCTCAGTCCCTGTGATAGGCAGGAAGCATTGAACCTCTGTATAAAGAAATCAAGGCCTCCTATTTTTCACTGATGGACAAATAGGGTCGCCAGCTTTGCGTTTGGAAATACATGGAGATTTGGGGGGTGGAGCCTAGAGAGGACAGGGTTTGGGGAGGGTCTTCAATGGGACATAATTAGGGTTGCCAACCCCCAGCTCCCGGGTAGCGGTTCCCCCAGTTTTGGGGGCTTCAATCTGCCACCAGCCAGCTGGCCAGCAGGGGGAAAGCCCCGCCCCAAGCCTGCTCACCAACAGCCACCCCTCTCCCTCCCTCCTGCAGGATTTAAAAGGCCCTTCTGCTGATCAGAGGGCCCTTTAAATCCTGAAGGAGGAGGGGAGATGTTTCTCCTCAAAAGCATTTAAAGGATCCCTTTAAATGCTTTGGGGAAGAAACAGGAGGGAAGGGCCACATGTGTGCCTGCAATCCAAGCCATGAATTTGCAACTTGGAGCACAGGCACCAGTCCCCAATGTGATGACGTTACTTCCGTTTGACATCATCACTTTGGGGCTGCCCCTGCCCCTTGGAACGCCTCCCAAAGTCCCCTGCTGAGGACTCAAAGGGACCTGGCAACCCTAGACAAAATATCAGAGTCCATCTTCCAAAGTGGCCATTTTCTCCAGGTGAATTGATCTCTGTCACCTGGAGATCAGTTGTAATAGTGGGAGTTCTCCAGCCACCACCTGGAGGATGGCGACCCTATGGACAAAGCAGTAACTTCTGTCCACTCCATTGCAGGCCCCAACCCCAGAAGTCAACTTCAGTGACCACAGTCTAGAGAATGCCTCATCTCAGTGGTCTGCTTTCAAGTCACTGCCCCAGCTTGGCCAGATAGCAAGTCTGGAGCAGGTCCCAAGGCCGGGTTAGCAAAGCTCCAAGATAAGAGCTGGGGAAAGTTAGTGAGGCCTATGGACCTCTGCCAGACCTGAGGCTGTATTCAGTAGGGTAAACAAACTTGGCTTTTGAGGTGAGGGGCCAAGATATATTTTTTTAATTATTGAGCTGTGTGCACATTATAAAACCATTACAGAACCAAAGCATATAACATTCCAAATTACAAACAGGCCGTTTATACAAAGGGTGGTAATAAAATAAATAATACATTAACTAGCTACAGTGCTCTGTATTCATAGACAGTAATGGAACTATATACATCAGAGGCCATAAAAATGCATACATTAAAGCAGAGAGCACCGTGGTTTAGATTAGAGAGTCGTCTTCTTGTTCCTTCCTGACTCTGTGAAGGTCTATTGGCGGGGGAGAGGGGGAGGGTTGTTAGCCATGTTTGCCACTTAAGCCGTTATTGATTGAGAAATAGAAATGTGAACCTCAGAGGCCAGGGCAGCAGGAAAAGAGTGAGAACTTAATTTCACACAACACATTTAACACGACAGTCAAAGTGAGCTTTGAAGGTTATTATGCATGACCGCTACTACAGTGATGGTGTAATGAAAGAAGGGCAGGTATCTTTTGCTCATTATATCGGCTTCCCAATCTCTGGACTTAAATGGTGGATGCTGGGGGGTGGGGGTGGGGATCCACTGTTCTACTGGTATTTATTTTTGGGCTGTATTTTCATACCTTCCAACTGTTACTATTTACCTGGTACACTCCCTATAATCTGGTTCCTGGGTCAATCCTAAAAGAAATCAACCCTGACTGTTCCCTGGAAGGCCAGATACTGAAGCTGAAGCTCAAATACTTTGGCCACCAAATGAGAAGGGAGCACTCACTGGAGAAGACCCTGATGCTGGGAAAGACTGAAGGTCAAACAAGAAGGGGACGGCAAAGGATGAGATGGTTAGACAGTGTTAGGGTTAGGGTTACTATGAACATGAGATTAAGCAAACTCCAGAGGACGGTGGAAGACAGGAGGGCCTGGTGTGATGTGGTTCATGGGGTCGTGAAGAGTCAGACTTGACTGTGAGACTGAACAAGAACAACAAAATTTTGTCATGATTTTTTGCTTTCAAGGAATGCTTTGTTAAAGTTTTGCTATCCTGAGTGGCTAGAATTGCCATTCTTTGTGTTTTGACTGGCTTCCCAGAACGGGAGGAAACATTTGCCTCTTTTCACTGATGCACGTGTTAGAAGAACATTACACCAGTGCCCATGTGACTTCTTTAAGCTAAAGACTGAGATTTCTTTATCCTAAAGAACAAACACCTTATTGGCTTTAAAGCAGTGCAGGACAATCTATTGCATAGTAAAGGAATTCAACAGACAAGAACAGAGATTTCCTTCAGCAGTTCGTAATTGTGGCCAGCCTGTCCCTATTGTTACGTTGGAGCTGTATGTATTTATATTGCATTTCTGAGACATGATTACCATCAATTTAAAATCAGTTCACAATGCTGGTAGCTGAGGCTGGTCATAGATGAACATAAGTTACAGGACCCTCATTCAGGCGTACCACTTCAAAGACTGATAAACAAGAGAGATGTACCAATTCATCAGTTTAGGGGGGGAAACCCAGGAAGAAAAAAACGCACAATTTCCACAGAAGAATAATTCATTCTTTAAACTTGAATGATATTACTTTTTTTTTTTAGTGTATTGCCCTTTATCAGTAAATAGCAGCTTGGTCTTTACTCTCAACAAAAACTGGATTTGTTCTTTGCTTTTTTGTCTTGAACAACAAAAGTCTTGAAATGCTTTGGGTCAACTTAAAACAAAACAAGACATTGGTTGATGGCTTCCGTGCTTTTGAAAACTTAAAAGACACATTAGGAAAGAGGAGTGGATTAGGCAAATTCGTCCAATCTACTTTTAAAGCCAACTAAACAATTAAAACCCTGACCTGGATGGCCCAGGCTAGTCCGATCTCATCAGATCTCAGAAGCTAAGCAGGGCAGGCCACAGTTAGTACTTGGATGGGAGACCACCAAGAAAATCCAGGTCACTATGCAGAGGCAGGCAATGGCAAACCACCACTGTGCATCTTTTGCCTTGAAAGCCTCGTGGTCCTGGGGTCACCATGAGTTGGTTGTGACTTAATGGCACACAATTATTATTGCTATAGCCAGGCTGATAATACCTTGCTGGGAGAAAGGTAGTGCTCCTACCCACTGGTCTTTAGTCCTCTGGCCAGTGGCACAAGCCACGATGATTTCCCAACTGTGAATGCAATCACATGTACCCTGTACACAGCATCTTGGTGTATGGGGTCAATGCATGCTGAACTGGGAAGAGATGTTGACCTGGCCCCTGTTAATGTACATTGACCTTTTACATTGATACAATGGCTGAGTTCAGACTGGTAGTTTGCCCCTCTATAGCCACGTTTCAACCACATTTTACAAGTGGATTAAAGGGGGTGTTCACACAGGCACATCTGCCTGGCATTCCCCATCCATAGTCAACCCGTGCTGTTCTGCTTCATTCCCATGTTTAAAAGATACCTGGTAAAAATGGTAGCAAATCCCTGAGAGCCTTTTTATCCCACTTCATTCCATTTCCAGGAAGTGTGAACGCCAACCCGAAAAACTGGGAGCAACCCATGTTGTGCATAAGGCAACAGCGATATGATTGGCTGTGCTCCACTCTACCGCCCAGTGCGGTGCTGGCACAATGGGATCCTCCCCAAATTGGCCGGATGTGCTCATGCACACATAGCCGAATTACCAGAGAAAAGCCGTTTACAGCCGCGCCTCCAGGCCAGCAGTCTGAACACTTCCATGCGCCTCCTCCCAGTATGCTCCCGCATCAGTCAGCGCACTGTGACCGGGAAAACCGGGCTTTTTTTGCCACAACTGGCTCCCGCTTCAAACTGCCAGTCTGAACTCAGCCAATGCGTGTACCAAGCAATCATAGAAAATTGACCTGGATGACCCAGGCTAGCCCAGTCTCATGAGATCTTGGAAGCTAAGAGGTTCATACTTGGATGGGAGACCACTAAGGAAGCCTAGGGCTATGGTCAGACATGCCTTTAGACAGGGCTCTTTTGGTAGCAGGAACTCCTTTGCATATTAGGTGACACATCCCTAATGTAGCCAATTCTCCGAGAGCATACAGTAGCCCCTGTAAGAAGAGCTCTGTAAACTCTTGGAGGATTGGCTACATTAGGGGTGTGCTGCCTAATATGCAAAGGAGATCCTGCTACAAAAAGAGCCCTGCCTTTAGATCAAATTTAGCTGTGAATGCCTGATCGATCTAAAGTGCATGATCAGACAGCAACATCTGGAAAAGGCCCCACAGCCATTGGCTGCCCTGCCACAGAAACGGAGTTAAAAGACACTGGGGAAAGTCTGGTCTTAACTGGTTCTGATGGGCCATGGACAGACTTTCCACTGTCTGATCACACAAGCACACTCTCAAGCCATCAGGATGGTCTGTGTCACAGCTCCTGCTGAGTCCGAGCACACAGCTCCAGTGGAGGAACTAAGTGCTGCTGGGGATGAGCTCCCGATGTCGGAAAATCCCGCACCTGACAGCGCTGAGAGTTCAGAGGCTGCTCCAGCAACAGCTGAGGCAGATTCCCACCTGGTCAGCACTCCCCCCAATTCGCCTCCACCGGTTTCCCATTTGAGAGAACAGTGCCAACGGGACATGGCAGCCTGGCGGCAAGAGGCACGCATGCGCAACGGACACTTTCAGTCCCAAGTATTAGTGGGAGCCGGGACGTGCTTGGGGCATGCTAATTGCCGGCAGCTTAGTGAGCTATTTAGCCCTCGCACTCACACCAACAAGTTGTGCCAGCCACTAGTCACTTTGACGAAGCTTTGCACCTTCTCGCTCATGTTCCTGATTCCTGGTTCCTGTCTTGACGTCCTCGGCTCCTTGACCTTGGCTTGCATGACTACGCTTCGACCTGCACCTCGAACCTTTGACTCCCTGATTCTTGGAACCTCTGGCTAACTGACTACTCTGACAGTTTGTGCTTTGGACTGCACCCTGACCACCCTGCTTTTGCCTTGCTCTTTGGACTTGGCTTCCCTGGTTGGTTTGTCTGCCTGGCTCTTGACCCCAGACTGTGCCTTGACTTCCTTGCTCTTATCTGGCCCCACACCCTGATCCGTGACAGTCTGCTCATTCCATCTCAACTCAGTGCCATTTTTTTTGCTCATTTAGTGGTATGTGCATAACCACATAATCGTTCCATAGGATTAGGGAAGTTAGAAAGTGGAGAGTTGTTTCTTGGAAGCAGAAATAGAAAACTCTTTGTGTGGGAGTTTGATTCCTTGTTTATGTGCATGCAACCCCCACTTGCCCGAACGTGCTGTCTGATTGCGCAGTGACAGGCTGAGCCCACAGTGAAATGCAACTCTGTGTCAAATTCCAACAGAGGTAATAGGAGCACTTCCCAACTGTGCCAAATGGCATGTCTGACCACAGCCTAGGGTTGCTTACAGAAGAAGAAGAAGAGGTGGTTTTTATACGCTGCTTTTCTCTACCCTCTGGAGTCTCAAAGCAGCTTACAATCACCTTTCCCTTCCTCTCCCCACAACAGGTAGCTTGTGTGATAGGTGGAGCTGAGAGAATTCTGAGAGAGAACTGTGACTGGCCCAGGTCACCCAGCAGGCTTCATGTGGAGGAGGAGTAGGGAATCAAACCTGGCTCTCCAGATCAGAGTCTGCTGCTCTTAACCACCACACCACACTGAGTCTCAGAGAGGCAGGCAGTGGCAAACCACCTCTGAATGTCTCTTGCCTTGAAAACCCCATAGAGTTCCCATATGTCAACTGTAATTTGATGATTCCCCCCAACCCCCAAGGATGCCTTATTCTGAGACAGGACCATTGGTCTGTCCAAGTCAGTATTATTTATTCTAACAGGAAGTGGCCCTCTAGATTTTCCAGTGAGGGTCTTTCATGTCACCCACTACCTAAACCTTTTTATCTGGATTGAATCTCAGACCTTCTGCATGCAAAGCAGATGTTGTGGTTCGGGGCCATATTCTACCTCCAGACATAAGTTTGAATGTAAATGTTCCATAGTGTCTTATCAGCTAAACCTGTGGCCTGTTCAATATTCTGAAACTGCACAATCCTTTCCTACCCTGACCTGGACAGCTCAGGCTAGCCTGTTTTCATTGGATCTCAGAAGCTAAGCAGGGACAGCCCTGGTTAGTATTTGGATGGGAGACCACCAAGGAAGTTGAGGGTTGCTATGCGAGGGCAGGCAATGGCAAGCCACCTCTGCTTCAAGTCTCTTGCCTTGAACACCCTATGGGGTAGCCATAAATCAGCTGTAGCTCGATGGCACTTTCCTCCACCACCACCACCACAATCCTTTCCTGGGAGTAAGACCCATTACAGAGACCTGAGTAAGATTCTGAGTAGACCTGCTTAGGATCACTGTCTGGAGTTCTTAAGATGCACAAGACAGCAACTTTGCAGAAGCTCCTAAACAGACTTAGCTTCTATAAGGCCATTGGCTTTAAGAGACATAGAACGGTGCCTAAGGTTGCCCTGCTGGGTTGGAATGTTCCTGGAGATTTGGCAGTGGATCCTGGTGAGGATGGGGTCTGAGCAGGAGAGGGACATCAGCCATAGAGTTCACCCTCCAAAGAAGCCACTTTCTCTGGTGGAACTGATCTCTGTAGTCTGAAGATCAGTTGTAATTCTGGGAGATCTCCAGGCCCCACCTGGAGGTTGGCAACCCTATGTCTAACTTTGCTTAAGCTAGGACTGCAGATCTTGTCAGGACCTGAATGGGAGACCTGCTGGAACTTTGTAGAATCTGCTGAAAGCAGCATTAGAAATGTAATAAGTACCTAAGGTACTTGCCCCCTCTTTTGTCAAGTTTATCTAAGTTTCAGGGGTAGAATGGCAAAGTCCCATTTCTCTCTACTCTCTCTCTCTCTCTCTCTCTCTCTCTCTCTCTCTCTCTCTCTCTCTCTCTCTCTCTCTCTCTCCACATCTGTGTGCTTGGTGCTTTAATTCAATAACTCATTCATCTCTGTGTGGTCACAATAAGTGCCCTAGAAGATTATCCATCTGGCTTTGATTTCAAAAATAGATATCAATTGTGTAAAACCCTAGAAAGGATAGCATTGCTTGCAGGATGAACATAAATGTACTCCTTTGTTTCATGGGAGTGTGATTGTGAGATAGCCACACACAAGCACAAATCCACTTTATGTAGTTAACAGCTTAATGAAAGCATGTGTGTAAATTTACCACTTGTAAAGATGTGACACTCTCTTCAGGTGTGCTGGGTAAAAACACTTGTGCCCTACCGAACCCCTTTCCTACTTGAATCAGAACAGTTTGGAAAGTGTTTTACCCTTGACAGTGACCTATATTACAATTAAAACTCATGATCTAGGCTCCTTATTTGCCCACGGAGACAACAAGATTAGCTATGTAATTTGAGAAGCACTTATGGTACCGCTACTCAGTGTTGTAAGCTGATTATAAATAAAGTTCAGCACAATTGCTTCCATCAGGAGGGGATTATTATTTATTTATCGTACGGTGGAGTTACACACACAGGAAGCATATACATCACCAAGTTGATACAACGGGTATGCAAACTGATTGGGCAATCCCCCTAAATACTAATATCTAAATTTTCAATCCACTCAGTCGCAGCTAGGGAGAGTTCAAAGAGCTCTGTCACATCTCCCTGGAAAGCATGATGCTCACACATTCCTGTGAAAAATGGAAAATAGTTTGGTGGGCGGCACCACAATTGAATTTGGGTCCAGGTATTTTGCCCCCTTTAAACAACAGGTCTGCACAACTGCCAAAGGGGGGGGGGGAACTGCCGGGGGGAATCAGAATTCACATTCAAAGAATGTGTACAACCCTGAATCTGTAGTTCCTGCTGTAGATAAATCAGATTCTGTTTAGCAACTGCTGCATATCATGTTTATTAAACACCTTCTGGATGTTTAGCAGCATGTACTTTAAAACAAAACAAAACACCCTCTTGTGAAAACCTGTCTTCCTGTTTCCCATACTTTATATGTCCGATACTTCTCAACATTTGTCTGCTTCTGCCACAGATATTTTGAGTGCTCAGAACACATGTATTTTCCCAAGGCTAGCTCCTCACGCTCATTTTCAATCCGATAAACCTTTGAAAAGCAGTTCCCATAGGCTGAATGCTTCTTCTGAACGTGCCTCTAGTATGGTTGAGTCATCGCTTCAGCACAGTTGCTGTGTCCTGTGTTTTCGGACCCACACTCTGTAACCAATCTTGGTGGTGGACAGAAAGTGTCATCAACTCACAGTCGACTTGTGGCTACCCCGTAGGGCTTTCAAGGCAAGAGATGTTCAGACGTGGTTTGCCATTGCTTGCCTCTATGTCACAATCCAGGTCTTCCTTGGTGGTCTCACCCAAATACTAACTAAGGGAGACCCTGGTCAGGGTATGAATAACCTTACAAGGTTCTTATAAAGGAGGCGTCCATGGAGAGGGGAAAACTTAATCAACCAAAAAGAAAAGCCTGGGTGGACAAAAAGATTTTCACTTGATGTCTCTGGCAGCCACCTACCTTGCTTCAGAAGACAGATGCCCGCAGAACAGAGCCTCTGACAAAGAATCAAGTGGTTAAGTCCGTATGGGTCCAAGCAGTTCTTTAAAGTTTAATGTTCCCAGACTAATGTTCAGGGCTTTAAAAATGACTATCAGTCTATTGACTTGTGCCTGAAAGTGAATAAGCAGCCAGTGCAGTTCATTTGAGACTGGTGAGATGTAACTAGTCCTCATCAACATATTTGCAGTGGCATTTCTCTCCGACTGAAGCTTCTGTATAGTATTAAAAAGAAGTCCAAGCTAGAGTACATCACAGTAATCCAATTTAGATATGATCAGATTGTGGATATCTATGGCTAGCTCTTGGTAATCCAAGAAAAACCACAGTCAGTTTATCAACTGGAGCTGGTCAGAAGCATTGTGTGCATTACTTACACCTGTATGGATTGAATAGAAGAAGAAGAAGTAGTAGAAGAAGAAGAGATTGGATTTTAAACCCCACCCTTCACTTGGAGTCTCAGAGTGGCTTACAAACTCCTTTCCCTTCGCCTCCCCACAACAGACACCCTAGGTGGGGCTGAGACAGCTCTGAGAGAAACTGCTCTTTTCAAGAACACCTCTGAAAAACTATGGCTTGCCCAAGGTCATCCAGCAGCTGCAAGTGGAGGAGTGGGGAATCAAACCCAGTTCTCCCAGATTAGAGTCCGCATACTTAACCACTACATCAAACTGGCTCTGGTGGAAAGTTCTGTCAAGTCACAGACAACTTTTGGTGACCCTGTAGGGTTTTCAAGGCAAGAAACAAATAAAGGTGGTTTGCCATTGCCTGCCTTTGCACAGCAACCCTGGACTTCCTTGATCTCCCATCCAAACACTAATCAAGGCTGACCTTGCTTAGCTTCTGAGATCTGACAAGATCAGGCTAGTTTGGGCACCCGGGTTAGGGCAGATCTAAAAGTACCTTCATACAAACCTGGTCGTTCAAGGAAGAGCAAGCCCTTCTAGCACAAACTGATTTCTCAGTCAGCAGTTGGCAGAATTACTGAACTCCGTCCTTTCTGGATTCAGCTTCAGTTAATTGGTCTTCATCCAGGCCCTTCCTTCAGATACCACTCCAGAATGTATACTGTGTATGTATACTATGTCACCTACTGAAAATGAGAAAAGTTTCAACAAGTTTAGATATTCCACGAATATCCCAGCATTGGTTTCTCTGTAAAAACCAGGTGTGTGAATTCTGATAGGAACACGTGGTATGTGGGAAGAGGAGCTGATGCTTCCTCCTCTATACTTCCCCCCTCCTCCCTCATGTTGCAGCCCCAATCAGAATCAGGCCACCACACACCTGAGTTTTACAGACCCAAAATGCTTGGCGTTAGAAAGAACAGAGAAAGTAGCGGCTTTGGATGTTGGAAACTATGACATTATGCCCCATAATCTCCAGGTATTTCCCATCCCATAGCTGATGACCCTAGTTGGTATTCCATTGTTGACCCTAGTTGGTTTTCCATTGTTGACTGTGCAGGTCTGGGAGGCATCAATGAGCAGAAGCTATTCCTGTTCTTCTCCTGTATTGCAGGCCTCCACAGTGCTCTAGTTGGTTGGATGGAGATCTGGCCTTGGGGGCCAAGCAAAATGTCCGGGTGTTCCTTTGCTGACCCCCCACTCTAACCCCTGTACCAAGCTGGCTCTCATGAGCTAGGCTTCAAAGCAACTTCAGCTACAACCATTCTCTTCCCTCCCATCCGCCCCCCCCCACACACACACACTGCATTGCATCATCCGCAACATAATTATCATTGGCAGGGGCTGACCCGGATTCACTGTGGATGGTTGAAGGCTTATTTTGCTCATTTAACTCTAATATTTATGAATTGCACTCTCTGCCCAAAGGCATCTGAGGTGATGTACAAGCAATACACATTCTAGGCTAATAAAACTTTAAAACACAAATCCTGTAAAATGTAGTAAAACTCATGCTAAAGTCAAGAGCAATAGCAGTACCGATATAACAATATGGAGTCCCATATAGTAATTTCAGCTGCCTTGGATGGGGGGGAGGAACGTAAGGCAGAGGCTGCCCTTCAGATCTCAGGCACCACAGAGAGGGCTCCTAAGGCATGTCAGACCCAGCTTATTTACGGTCCGTTCAAAGGCAAACTGCCATCCTCAAATGAGCAGAGGTGTATTGCATGCCATTTGTACGTTTCTTTATTTGTTATTGTGGTTGCTGTCAAGTCACAGATGAGTTATGGTGACCATGTCGGGTTTTCAAGGCAAGAAATGTTAAGAGGGGGGTTCCCATTGCCTGCCTTTGCATAGCAACTCTGGTATTCCTTGTGTCACACCCATCTCCCCCCCCCCGTCTGCTTAATTTGATCTAGAACCCACTTATTAAATGAGTTTCAGCTATCAATGCTTAACATTTATTCAAGGGAACATCCCATCCTACAGGGAAAGGCAAACAACCTGTCCAACATTACTTCATATAAACTAATTGCTATTGGATGGCTACTACCGAGACCCTTGACGAAACCACTCAACATTATGGAGCTGATAATTCTATCCACATGGCTCTCTACAACATTTTTTTTATGGGAGGGAGGGTTTTTGACACATCTGAAGTCTGATAGGTTAATCTGTTTGACTTTGTTGGCAGTCATGACTGGAACAGTATGACCAATTCATTTTCAGCCCTCAGTTATGGTCCTTACAGATAGACCAGAAAAATGCCATTGCATTTAAAATAGCCAGTAACTGAATAAATGTCTCCCCATCTCCTCACACCAGCTTACCTTGATTTCCTCAGCGAAAGTATTTTCTGAAGTCCTTACATAACGGATACAGAACATGCGGTATGCCAATTCATCAGAAGTTTTCAGCCTGGCAGAAAAGAGGTGACTGGCTATATGATCTGCGCAGAATCCATGGTGAAATGGTCAGTGGATTGTATAAGTAACTATGTGTATGGAATCATTTAGGAGTACCCCTCCCCCATGCATATCTCTGAAAACTGCTTTTCCGTGTCTTTATGTCACATTGCTACAGTGATATCTGTAAGGTCAGAGAATCACTTGCATGCGGCCACTTATGGAGGACTTTCCCTCACAATTCTAGCCCTGCTTGGAAAGGAGCAGGAGGCATTTATGTTAATGTCCACACCCTGCCCACACTGTTTCCATCAGCAACCATTCTGTCTTGGGCTGCATCAGTGGGGGAGGTAAGACAGTGAGGCCACTTCCAATAGGCTGCATGGCACCAACTGCCATGCGGTTCCTCCCCTCCAAGGAAGAGAGTTACAGCTGGGGATCTGTATTAGTCTGCGGTTTCAAATGTTGGTCCCCTTCCAGAAATGTCTCTCACAGTGCTCATTCTGTCTGGTCACTGTTACCTCAGATATAGTGCCTCAGTTTGCTTGTTTTCCTCTTCCTTTTCTGTCGCATTTTCCTTTTGTGTTGTGCATATTGTATTGCAGGTGTCTCTTTGAATTGTAGACTGCCGTGAAAACATGGTAGAAAGGAAGTATATTATTGTATCAAACAAACACACAAGCTGTTCCAGCTTTTCAAATGTTACCGTAGCAGCCTAGGATGAAGAAATGGGGTGGAGGGAAGGCTTCCAGACAGTTGTGGTAATATATGAGGGGCATTCTCACATTGTGATTATTGATTGATTACAGAGTGGGGCCACAGTCCATTTTATTTATTAATCTACTAGGAATAAGGCCTGTTGTGGAAATAAATACAACAAGCTCTAGAAAGAGGCTCTGGGACAGTGCCAAGGTCTTGGGCACTCAGCATCAATATGCTGTGGCAACCTCAGCAGGGTATAATGACACAGAGTCCACCATTTTCTCCAGAGGAACTGATCTCTGCTATCTGAAGAGCAGTTGTAATTTTCAGTGATCTCCAGTCCTCACCTGGAGATTGGCAACAAATGAAATGGTTGTTTTGGAGGGTGGAGTCTATGGCATTGTACCTGTCTGAGGTCCCACCCTTCCTCAAACCTCACCCTCTCCAGGCTCCACCCCTCAAATCTCCAGGAATTTCCCAACCTGGAGTTGGCAACCCCATCTCCTTCCCAGCCAAGCCTGCCATTATCTGCCCCTCTGATTTCAGCTTTGCATCTCCTCCCCCCTCCTTCCTGGAGATCAGTTGCAATTCTGAGTGATTTCCACCCCTCTCCTGAGATTGGCAATAGTGGTTCCCTAGAAGGGAATGGCTGGTTGGGAGGGTGGTGTCTATGGCATTTTACCTGTCTGAGGTCCCACCCCTCCTCAAACCTCACTCTCTCCAGGTTCCACTTCTCAAATCTCCAGGAATTTCCCACCTGGAGTTGGCAACCCTATCTCCTTCCCAGCCAATTACCAACCTACCTTTATTTCCCTTTTTCTCTTCAGCTTTCCATTTCCCCACACACACAAACCTGCAGCCTCTTCCGTGCTCTGAAGCCCTGACTGCCACAGAGTCCACCATTTTCTCCAGGGAAACTGATCTCTGTCATGTGGAGAGCAGTTGTAATTCTGAGTGATCTCCAGCCCTCACCTGGAAATTAGCAGCAATGGTTTCCAAGGAGGAAAAGTAGTCTTTCTCTGCAATGGGGACCAAAGCAGCTTCCATCATTCTCCTCTCCCCCTTTTGACTTGCACAACAACCCTGTGAGGTAGGTTAGACTGAAAGTCTGTGACTGGTCCAAAATCACCCACTCAGCTTCTACAGCAAGAACCTGGATCTAGCAGACTGTGCTTTGAAGCACTGACTGCTACGTCTAGGGCAGCCAACCTCCAGGTGGAGCCTGAAGATCACCAGGTATCACAACTGAACTCCAGACAACAGATCTCTCCCCCCTGGAAAAAATAACTGCTTTGGAAGGTGGGCTGTATGGCATTCTGTTCAGCTGAGGCCTCTCCCCTCCCCAAACCCTGGCTTCCATAGACTCTACCAGAAAATCTCCAGGAACCTCCCTACCTAGAGCTGGCAGCCCTAGTCAGGACTGGCCCCAATAAGGCCTGCAAAAGGTTTCCTTCCTTTGTCTGAACCAAGCTTGGTTGCCGACCATGGTGAAACAGGCTCCAGTTTGCAACTCAGCTGTTCACCACCCACCCTCATCCCTCTCACTCCTTAAGTGTGCTGCTGCTACTCATGGAATCGTCACTGTTTTTCTAGAGGGACAGTAAGACCCCTCTGGCTGAATCTCCCTATTTGGAGATGGAATCCCCAATCTTTGGGGGATCCCTGGAAAGTTGGCAACCCAAGGGTCTGGCCTTTCCTTGCTTCCCTGGGCTACCCCCTCCCTTTTGTATTGTGCAGAGCAGGGGAGACTATGTGGTCAGAGCACAACACAGATTATTAGCCCAAATTAAAGAATTTATTTAACAATTTACACAGTTATGGAGCACACACACACTGTAGGAGTAAGCACACACTATGAACCAACAGGGCATAAATCAACAGGGGTTAAATGCAATCCTCTTTCCCGACACACAGTACTCTCTACCTCTGGGGGTTGTGGGCTCAGGATAGGATCTCTCCTTGGACTGTCGCTGGCTGTACTTCAGTCTCTCTCTCTTGCCCAAGAAAGCAGTAAAACTTCCATTCCTTCCCCAGTCCAGCCGACTGTGGAGTGGCTGAATCTCTGCTGCCTCTCAGGGCTGAAAACTGCCTTGGGACAGTTCCTGTTTGCTCACACTTTTTGGCCTTGGGGCAGCTGGGAACTGTAGGCTAGCAGATGAGGAAGCCCCATTGAGTGAGACCCCAGTGAGTGAGACCCCTGCAGGCCTCTCTCTGGAACTACAGCTCAATTAAACCTTATGGGGAAACATTTTAAACAAAGAACCACAGCCATTTTACAATCACAGGTAACTGCCATTTCGTGACACCTACCAACAGCCACTGAGGGGACAGTTAGTCCCACACAGGAGGCAAGCAGGAAAAGCGTCTTTGTCAAGAGAGAAAGCCATTTGCCAGTAATTCTGATAGGGCACAGTGGCTGAAGGGGGAGCGGGCGGGGAAGAGGAGCAGACCCAGCACCCGGCCAATGGCACGTGAGTACTCTTGAGTGGCGGCTGACGGGCCAATGGCTGAGGGAGTGCATGGAATCTTGCCACTCCAAAACAGGATTATTATATAGAGAGATCCTGTTTTTTGTCCATGTAATTCAAAATGTCATACATAGGGTTTGCCAAGTGGTCTACCCATCTAGGTACTAACCAGACCCATATCTGTTTAGCTTCAGCAACATGACTTTATCAGATTCCTTTAGATCTGGACATGTGTAAATAACCCTGTCCCCTTTTGTGGCACATAGCTACAAAACTATGTGGTAGGGTCTGGTGGTGGAGGAAAGTGCCATCAAGTTGCAGCTGACTTATAGCAATCCTGTTGGGTGTTTAAGGCAAGAGATGAAAAGAGGTGGTTTGCCATTGCCTGCCTCTGAGTAGTACCCCTGGACTTCATTGGTGGTCTCCCATCCAAGATACTAACCAGGGCCAAACCTGTTTAGCTTCTGAGATCTGACAAAGATCAGCCTAGCCTGGACCATGTAGGTCAGGAGGAGTATACATTTCTCAAAAATGCTGAATAAATGTCTACAGCAGTGGTACTTACTCTGTGGCTCATGAAGAGCAATGTTTACGGTTGCCATCAGCCAAAAGAGCCACATTTACTTCCATCCCTGACATGAAGGTGGGACCTGGCAACCTTAGTTCCAAGGTGGGAACTGCCTGCCAACCATAGGCCCTAGAAACATGGGACAGGTGCCGTATTGGGGATCAGTGCTCACAAGAGCCACAGGTGACATGTCAAAGAGCCTTATGTGGCTCAGTGAGTATCACTAGTCCATGGTCATACCACATGTTATTCAACACTTGGTTGCATTGGCTATATGTTTGTTGAAAACAGAACCGTATGTGAATGGTATCAACCACAGGGCAGTTATGTCACCATATCTAGCAGTAAAATGGTACCTCACATGCCAATAATGGAAACAGTAAAACCAAAAACTGTAAATTAATCAAGAGAAAAAGATGCCCCCCCCCAATTAATTCATCAATACTAAATATGTTCCAGGAGACATGCAATGCTGAGAGCAAGTGGGAGTCTAAAGGAGGGGGGAGATGGGGGAAACTAGGCCACTGAAACCCCTGGGTGCTTACAGAATCCCGGAGGGGGAGAATTTTGGAGGACAATTCATTTCAGGTCACAAGGTTGTCTTTGGTTTTGATCCTGTATCAGAAAAGTATAGCCTTCATCCTTGCTCTGTATTCAGTATTGTCTCACATCTTTTAAAATGTGAGTTAATACTGCTTTGGAGGCAAGATATCCCCTGGTTTTTCTTGTTGGTCCTAGAGCAAGCCCTGAAACATACGAAGCAGGGGGGTGTCCATCAACAGCTACCTCTCTGGTAATCTGCAAACTACAGCCTCCATTCAAAGACACCATCACAAGAGTTGCTACGTTATAACCTGCAAATTATGCCATTCCTTGTACCGGTGCATCTATTTTCTCCACCAGTAGGGTAAAATTAGTATAATATCCTGGATAGTTACAGATATCTAATAATATCATTTTATTTCAATTTCAGTATCAAAAATGCATATTTTTTTAAACTGAAGGCAGTGAGCGCGGCTTGTTCAAACACATGAAAATATGGATAAATATAGACATTACGGATAAAGTTTATGGGCAAAGTGCCTGAAACATGAAGAGCCCGTAAAAATTATGAATGGGTGGCAACCCTGAGTGCCACTTTAGTTACCAAATGCGGGAGGGCTTCCTTTCCACCTTCAAATGTACTCCAGGTGAAAAGCCTACAACAATCAGCCACAAAAATGGATTTCAGTTACTCCCCGATATAGTTGCTTTGCTTTCAGAAGAACTGTGTTATGCACAGTGCCGTAACACCAACAGAAAATATGTGTTTTGATAGACCTAAACTAACGGGGAAGGAAGCTGCTCTGAAAGACCTCCATAAATCACAAAGCAGCTTAGCTCCTGACAACCTCCGTGGACGTACAACATTATGAAAAAGTCAATGTTATGAAAAAGTCAATATTGCTGTATCCAAGTAACTGGGGTGTGTTTTGTGTGTGTGTGTGTGTGTGTGTGTG